>JAUDJH010000005.1:0-5000000 GCA_036320925.1 Automeris io
AAAATAATTTGTAACAGTAGAAATTTGGAAATGGTAGAAAATAAGGAATAGCCAGTAAGGGAAAAGAAACTGTAGTAAGTAGGATGTAAAGAATAGGGAAGCTATAGACTAAAAGTGGAGTATTGGGTAGAGATCAAAAGCAGAAAAAGAAGGGATGTCTAGTTAAGATATAGTAATGGAAGCAAAGTAAGTATGTAAAAGTAAGGTAAAATAAAATAAATTAAGAGGGGGACAATAAGGAAATAGAAAAAGAAATTAAGAATAGACTAAGGAATAATTGCATAGAGATAAGTAAATAGAGATAAAGAAACAACTATATTAGAAATAACTGTTTAAATGTAATAGTTAAGAAATTGTAAACACTAGAGATAAGTAAATCGGAATAGAGATAAAGAAACAACTATATTAGAAATAATGGGTTAAATGTAATAGTTAAGAAATTGTAAACACTAGAGATAAGTAAATCGGAATAGAAATAAAGAAACAACTATATTAGAAGTAATGGGTTAAATTTAATAGTTAAGAAATTGTAAACATGAAAAATAACAAAAAAGGGAACAAATGTATTAAGGAAGCAGATACAGAGAAAGGGAGAACAAATTAAGGCAGAATTGTATAGAGTTAAGAAAATGGAAATAGAGATAAGGGAACAAATATGTAAGAAATAATTAAGCAAATGTAATAAGCAGGGATTGTTAATGAGAAGAGCAAACTAATTAGGGAACAAATGTAATAAGGAATAGAAATAAATTGTAGAAACTAATTAAGTTAAGAAATAAAAGGAAATTGTTGAAAATAGGAAACAAATAATAGATAAGGGGAAATGTAGTGGAGGGAGACAATAACGTTGCATTATCACACAGCAACGGGATATTGAGGGGACTAGGAAAAAAAAAAAAAAAAAAAAAAAAAAAAAAAAAAAAAAAAAAAAAAAAAAAAAAAAAAAACTAACCTAACCTAACCTAACCTAACCTAACCTAACCTAACCTAACCTAACCTAACCTAACCTAACCTAACCTAACCTAACCTAACCTAACCTAACCTAACCTAACCTAACCTAACCTAACCTAACCTAACCTAACCTAACCTAACCTAACCTAACCTAACCTAACCTAACCTAACCTAACCTAACCTAACCTAACCTAACCTAACCTAACCTAACCTAACCTAACCTAACCTAACCTAACCTAACCTAACCTAACCTAACCTAACCTAACCTAACCTAACCTAACCTAACCTAACCTAACCTAACCTAACCTAACCTAACCTAACCTAACCTAACCTAACCTAACCTAACCTAACCTAACCTAACCTAACCTAACCTAACCTAACCTAACCTAACCTAACCTAACCTAACCTAACCTAACCTAACCTAACCTAACCTAACCTAACCTAACCTAACCTAACCTAACCTAACCTAACCTAACCTAACCTAACCTAACCTAACCTAACCTAACCTAACCTAACCTAACCTAACCTAACCTAACCTAACCTAACCTAACCTAACCTAACCTAACCTAACCTAACCTAACCTAACCTAACCTAACCTAACCTAACCTAACCTAACCTAACCTAACCTAACCTAACCTAACCTAACCTAACCTAACCTAACCTAACCTAACCTAACCTAACCTAACCTAACCTAACCTAACCTAACCTAACCTAACCTAACCTAACCTAACCTAACCTAACCTAACCTAACCTAACCTAACCTAACCTAACCTAACCTAACCTAACCTAACCTAACCTAACCTAACCTAACCTAACCTAACCTAACCTAACCTAACCTAACCTAACCTAACCTAACCTAACCTAACCTAACCTAACCTAACCTAACCTAACCTAACCTAACCTAACCTAACCTAACCTAACCTAACCTAACCTAACCTAACCTAACCTAACCTAACCTAACCTAACCTAACCTAACCTAACCTAACCTAACCTAACCTAACCTAACCTAACCTAACCTAACCTAACCTAACCTAACCTAACCTAACCTAACCTAACCTAACCTAACCTAACCTAACCTAACCTAACCTAACCTAACCTAACCTAACCTAACCTAACCTAACCTAACCTAACCTAACCTAACCTAACCTAACCTAACCTAACCTAACCTAACCTAACCTAACCTAACCTAACCTAACCTAACCTAACCTAACCTAACCTAACCTAACCTAACCTAACCTAACCTAACCTAACCTAACCTAACCTAACCTAACCTAACCTAACCTAACCTAACCTAACCTAACCTAACCTAACCTAACCTAACCTAACCTAACCTAACCTAACCTAACCTAACCTAACCTAACCTAACCTAACCTAACCTAACCTAACCTAACCTAACCTAACCTAACCTAACCTAACCTAACCTAACCTAACCTAACCTAACCTAACCTAACCTAACCTAACCTAACCTAACCTAACCTAACCTAACCTAACCTAACCTAACCTAACCTAACCTAACCTAACCTAACCTAACCTAACCTAACCTAACCTAACCTAACCTAACCTAACCTAACCTAACCTAACCTAACCTAACCTAACCTAACCTAACCTAACCTAACCTAACCTAACCTAACCTAACCTAACCTAACCTAACCTAACCTAACCTAACCTAACCTAACCTAACCTAACCTAACCTAACCTAACCTAACCTAACCTAACCTAACCTAACCTAACCTAACCTAACCTAACCTAACCTAACCTAACCTAACCTAACCTAACCTAACCTAACCTAACCTAACCTAACCTAACCTAACCTAACCTAACCTAACCTAACCTAACCTAACCTAACCTAACCTAACCTAACCTAACCTAACCTAACCTAACCTAACCTAACCTAACCTAACCTAACCTAACCTAACCTAACCTAACCTAACCTAACCTAACCTAACCTAACCTAACCTAACCTAACCTAACCTAACCTAACCTAACCTAACCTAACCTAACCTAACCTAACCTAACCTAACCTAACCTAACCTAACCTAACCTAACCTAACCTAACCTAACCTAACCTAACCTAACCTAACCTAACCTAACCTAACCTAACCTAACCTAACCTAACCTAACCTAACCTAACCTAACCTAACCTAACCTAACCTAACCTAACCTAACCTAACCTAACCTAACCTAACCTAACCTAACCTAACCTAACCTAACCTAACCTAACCTAACCTAACCTAACCTAACCTAACCTAACCTAACCTAACCTAACCTAACCTAACCTAACCTAACCTAACCTAACCTAACCTAACCTAACCTAACCTAACCTAACCTAACCTAACCTAACCTAACCTAACCTAACCTAACCTAACCTAACCTAACCTAACCTAACCTAACCTAACCTAACCTAACCTAACCTAACCTAACCTAACCTAACCTAACCTAACCTAACCTAACCTAACCTAACCTAACCTAACCTAACCTAACCTAACCTAACCTAACCTAACCTAACCTAACCTAACCTAACCTAACCTAACCTAACCTAACCTAACCTAACCTAACCTAACCTAACCTAACCTAACCTAACCTAACCTAACCTAACCTAACCTAACCTAACCTAACCTAACCTAACCTAACCTAACCTAACCTAACCTAACCTAACCTAACCTAACCTAACCTAACCTAACCTAACCTAACCTAACCTAACCTAACCTAACCTAACCTAACCTAACCTAACCTAACCTAACCTAACCTAACCTAACCTAACCTAACCTAACCTAACCTAACCTAACCTAACCTAACCTAACCTAACCTAACCTAACCTAACCTAACCTAACCTAACCTAACCTAACCTAACCTAACCTAACCTAACCTAACCTAACCTAACCTAACCTAACCTAACCTAACCTAACCTAACCTAACCTAACCTAACCTAACCTAACCTAACCTAACCTAACCTAACCTAACCTAACCTAACCTAACCTAACCTAACCTAACCTAACCTAACCTAACCTAACCTAACCTAACCTAACCTAACCTAACCTAACCTAACCTAACCTAACCTAACCTAACCTAACCTAACCTAACCTAACCTAACCTAACCTAACCTAACCTAACCTAACCTAACCTAACCTAACCTAACCTAACCTAACCTAACCTAACCTAACCTAACCTAACCTAACCTAACCTAACCTAACCTAACCTAACCTAACCTAACCTAACCTAACCTAACCTAACCTAACCTAACCTAACCTAACCTAACCTAACCTAACCTAACCTAACCTAACCTAACCTAACCTAACCTAACCTAACCTAACCTAACCTAACCTAACCTAACCTAACCTAACCTAACCTAACCTAACCTAACCTAACCTAACCTAACCTAACCTAACCTAACCTAACCTAACCTAACCTAACCTAACCTAACCTAACCTAACCTAACCTAACCTAACCTAACCTAACCTAACCTAACCTAACCTAACCTAACCTAACCTAACCTAACCTAACCTAACCTAACCTAACCTAACCTAACCTAACCTAACCTAACCTAACCTAACCTAACCTAACCTAACCTAACCTAACCTAACCTAACCTAACCTAACCTAACCTAACCTAACCTAACCTAACCTAACCTAACCTAACCTAACCTAACCTAACCTAACCTAACCTAACCTAACCTAACCTAACCTAACCTAACCTAACCTAACCTAACCTAACCTAACCTAACCTAACCTAACCTAACCTAACCTAACCTAACCTAACCTAACCTAACCTAACCTAACCTAACCTAACCTAACCTAACCTAACCTAACCTAACCTAACCTAACCTAACCTAACCTAACCTAACCTAACCTAACCTAACCTAACCTAACCTAACCTAACCTAACCTAACCTAACCTAACCTAACCTAACCTAACCTAACCTAACCTAACCTAACCTAACCTAACCTAACCTAACCTAACCTAACCTAACCTAACCTAACCTAACCTAACCTAACCTAACCTAACCTAACCTAACCTAACCTAACCTAACCTAACCTAACCTAACCTAACCTAACCTAACCTAACCTAACCTAACCTAACCTAACCTAACCTAACCTAACCTAACCTAACCTAACCTAACCTAACCTAACCTAACCTAACCTAACCTAACCTAACCTAACCTAACCTAACCTAACCTAACCTAACCTAACCTAACCTAACCTAACCTAACCTAACCTAACCTAACCTAACCTAACCTAACCTAACCTAACCTAACCTAACCTAACCTAACCTAACCTAACCTAACCTAACCTAACCTAACCTAACCTAACCTAACCTAACCTAACCTAACCTAACCTAACCTAACCTAACCTAACCTAACCTAACCTAACCTAACCTAACCTAACCTAACCTAACCTAACCTAACCTAACCTAACCTAACCTAACCTAACCTAACCTAACCTAACCTAACCTAACCTAACCTAACCTAACCTAACCTAACCTAACCTAACCTAACCTAACCTAACCTAACCTAACCTAACCTAACCTAACCTAACCTAACCTAACCTAACCTAACCTAACCTAACCTAACCTAACCTAACCTAACCTAACCTAACCTAACCTAACCTAACCTAACCTAACCTAACCTAACCTAACCTAACCTAACCTAACCTAACCTAACCTAACCTAACCTAACCTAACCTAACCTAACCTAACCTAACCTAACCTAACCTAACCTAACCTAACCTAACCTAACCTAACCTAACCTAACCTAACCTAACCTAACCTAACCTAACCTAACCTAACCTAACCTAACCTAACCTAACCTAACCTAACCTAACCTAACCTAACCTAACCTAACCTAACCTAACCTAACCTAACCTAACCTAACCTAACCTAACCTAACCTAACCTAACCTAACCTAACCTAACCTAACCTAACCTAACCTAACCTAACCTAACCTAACCTAACCTAACCTAACCTAACCTAACCTAACCTAACCTAACCTAACCTAACCTAACCTAACCTAACCTAACCTAACCTAACCTAACCTAACCTAACCTAACCTAACCTAACCTAACCTAACCTAACCTAACCTAACCTAACCTAACCTAACCTAACCTAACCTAACCTAACCTAACCTAACCTAACCTAACCTAACCTAACCTAACCTAACCTAACCTAACCTAACCTAACCTAACCTAACCTAACCTAACCTAACCTAACCTAACCTAACCTAACCTAACCTAACCTAACCTAACCTAACCTAACCTAACCTAACCTAACCTAACCTAACCTAACCTAACCTAACCTAACCTAACCTAACCTAACCTAACCTAACCTAACCTAACCTAACCTAACCTAACCTAACCTAACCTAACCTAACCTAACCTAACCTAACCTAACCTAACCTAACCTAACCTAACCTAACCTAACCTAACCTAACCTAACCTAACCTAACCTAACCTAACCTAACCTAACCTAACCTAACCTAACCTAACCTAACCTAACCTAACCTAACCTAACCTAACCTAACCTAACCTAACCTAACCTAACCTAACCTAACCTAACCTAACCTAACCTAACCTAACCTAACCTAACCTAACCTAACCTAACCTAACCTAACCTAACCTAACCTAACCTAACCTAACCTAACCTAACCTAACCTAACCTAACCTAACCTAACCTAACCTAACCTAACCTAACCTAACCTAACCTAACCTAACCTAACCTAACCTAACCTAACCTAACCTAACCTAACCTAACCTAACCTAACCTAACCTAACCTAACCTAACCTAACCTAACCTAACCTAACCTAACCTAACCTAACCTAACCTAACCTAACCTAACCTAACCTAACCTAACCTAACCTAACCTAACCTAACCTAACCTAACCTAACCTAACCTAACCTAACCTAACCTAACCTAACCTAACCTAACCTAACCTAACCTAACCTAACCTAACCTAACCTAACCTAACCTAACCTAACCTAACCTAACCTAACCTAACCTAACCTAACCTAACCTAACCTAACCTAACCTAACCTAACCTAACCTAACCTAACCTAACCTAACCTAACCTAACCTAACCTAACCTAACCTAACCTAACCTAACCTAACCTAACCTAACCTAACCTAACCTAACCTAACCTAACCTAACCTAACCTAACCTAACCTAACCTAACCTAACCTAACCTAACCTAACCTAACCTAACCTAACCTAACCTAACCTAACCTAACCTAACCTAACCTAACCTAACCTAACCTAACCTAACCTAACCTAACCTAACCTAACCTAACCTAACCTAACCTAACCTAACCTAACCTAACCTAACCTAACCTAACCTAACCTAACCTAACCTAACCTAACCTAACCTAACCTAACCTAACCTAACCTAACCTAACCTAACCTAACCTAACCTAACCTAACCTAACCTAACCTAACCTAACCTAACCTAACCTAACCTAACCTAACCTAACCTAACCTAACCTAACCTAACCTAACCTAACCTAACCTAACCTAACCTAACCTAACCTAACCTAACCTAACCTAACCTAACCTAACCTAACCTAACCTAACCTAACCTAACCTAACCTAACCTAACCTAACCTAACCTAACCTAACCTAACCTAACCTAACCTAACCTAACCTAACCTAACCTAACCTAACCTAACCTAACCTAACCTAACCTAACCTAACCTAACCTAACCTAACCTAACCTAACCTAACCTAACCTAACCTAACCTAACCTAACCTAACCTAACCTAACCTAACCTAACCTAACCTAACCTAACCTAACCTAACCTAACCTAACCTAACCTAACCTAACCTAACCTAACCTAACCTAACCTAACCTAACCTAACCTAACCTAACCTAACCTAACCTAACCTAACCTAACCTAACCTAACCTAACCTAACCTAACCTAACCTAACCTAACCTAACCTAACCTAACCTAACCTAACCTAACCTAACCTAACCTAACCTAACCTAACCTAACCTAACCTAACCTAACCTAACCTAACCTAACCTAACCTAACCTAACCTAACCTAACCTAACCTAACCTAACCTAACCTAACCTAACCTAACCTAACCTAACCTAACCTAACCTAACCTAACCTAACCTAACCTAACCTAACCTAACCTAACCTAACCTAACCTAACCTAACCTAACCTAACCTAACCTAACCTAACCTAACCTAACCTAACCTAACCTAACCTAACCTAACCTAACCTAACCTAACCTAACCTAACCTAACCTAACCTAACCTAACCTAACCTAACCTAACCTAACCTAACCTAACCTAACCTAACCTAACCTAACCTAACCTAACCTAACCTAACCTAACCTAACCTAACCTAACCTAACCTAACCTAACCTAACCTAACCTAACCTAACCTAACCTAACCTAACCTAACCTAACCTAACCTAACCTAACCTAACCTAACCTAACCTAACCTAACCTAACCTAACCTAACCTAACCTAACCTAACCTAACCTAACCTAACCTAACCTAACCTAACCTAACCTAACCTAACCTAACCTAACCTAACCTAACCTAACCTAACCTAACCTAACCTAACCTAACCTAACCTAACCTAACCTAACCTAACCTAACCTAACCTAACCTAACCTAACCTAACCTAACCTAACCTAACCTAACCTAACCTAACCTAACCTAACCTAACCTAACCTAACCTAACCTAACCTAACCTAACCTAACCTAACCTAACCTAACCTAACCTAACCTAACCTAACCTAACCTAACCTAACCTAACCTAACCTAACCTAACCTAACCTAACCTAACCTAACCTAACCTAACCTAACCTAACCTAACCTAACCTAACCTAACCTAACCTAACCTAACCTAACCTAACCTAACCTAACCTAACCTAACCTAACCTAACCTAACCTAACCTAACCTAACCTAACCTAACCTAACCTAACCTAACCTAACCTAACCTAACCTAACCTAACCTAACCTAACCTAACCTAACCTAACCTAACCTAACCTAACCTAACCTAACCTAACCTAACCTAACCTAACCTAACCTAACCTAACCTAACCTAACCTAACCTAACCTAACCTAACCTAACCTAACCTAACCTAACCTAACCTAACCTAACCTAACCTAACCTAACCTAACCTAACCTAACCTAACCTAACCTAACCTAACCTAACCTAACCTAACCTAACCTAACCTAACCTAACCTAACCTAACCTAACCTAACCTAACCTAACCTAACCTAACCTAACCTAACCTAACCTAACCTAACCTAACCTAACCTAACCTAACCTAACCTAACCTAACCTAACCTAACCTAACCTAACCTAACCTAACCTAACCTAACCTAACCTAACCTAACCTAACCTAACCTAACCTAACCTAACCTAACCTAACCTAACCTAACCTAACCTAACCTAACCTAACCTAACCTAACCTAACCTAACCTAACCTAACCTAACCTAACCTAACCTAACCTAACCTAACCTAACCTAACCTAACCTAACCTAACCTAACCTAACCTAACCTAACCTAACCTAACCTAACCTAACCTAACCTAACCTAACCTAACCTAACCTAACCTAACCTAACCTAACCTAACCTAACCTAACCTAACCTAACCTAACCTAACCTAACCTAACCTAACCTAACCTAACCTAACCTAACCTAACCTAACCTAACCTAACCTAACCTAACCTAACCTAACCTAACCTAACCTAACCTAACCTAACCTAACCTAACCTAACCTAACCTAACCTAACCTAACCTAACCTAACCTAACCTAACCTAACCTAACCTAACCTAACCTAACCTAACCTAACCTAACCTAACCTAACCTAACCTAACCTAACCTAACCTAACCTAACCTAACCTAACCTAACCTAACCTAACCTAACCTAACCTAACCTAACCTAACCTAACCTAACCTAACCTAACCTAACCTAACCTAACCTAACCTAACCTAACCTAACCTAACCTAACCTAACCTAACCTAACCTAACCTAACCTAACCTAACCTAACCTAACCTAACCTAACCTAACCTAACCTAACCTAACCTAACCTAACCTAACCTAACCTAACCTAACCTAACCTAACCTAACCTAACCTAACCTAACCTAACCTAACCTAACCTAACCTAACCTAACCTAACCTAACCTAACCTAACCTAACCTAACCTAACCTAACCTAACCTAACCTAACCTAACCTAACCTAACCTAACCTAACCTAACCTAACCTAACCTAACCTAACCTAACCTAACCTAACCTAACCTAACCTAACCTAACCTAACCTAACCTAACCTAACCTAACCTAACCTAACCTAACCTAACCTAACCTAACCTAACCTAACCTAACCTAACCTAACCTAACCTAACCTAACCTAACCTAACCTAACCTAACCTAACCTAACCTAACCTAACCTAACCTAACCTAACCTAACCTAACCTAACCTAACCTAACCTAACCTAACCTAACCTAACCTAACCTAACCTAACCTAACCTAACCTAACCTAACCTAACCTAACCTAACCTAACCTAACCTAACCTAACCTAACCTAACCTAACCTAACCTAACCTAACCTAACCTAACCTAACCTAACCTAACCTAACCTAACCTAACCTAACCTAACCTAACCTAACCTAACCTAACCTAACCTAACCTAACCTAACCTAACCTAACCTAACCTAACCTAACCTAACCTAACCTAACCTAACCTAACCTAACCTAACCTAACCTAACCTAACCTAACCTAACCTAACCTAACCTAACCTAACCTAACCTAACCTAACCTAACCTAACCTAACCTAACCTAACCTAACCTAACCTAACCTAACCTAACCTAACCTAACCTAACCTAACCTAACCTAACCTAACCTAACCTAACCTAACCTAACCTAACCTAACCTAACCTAACCTAACCTAACCTAACCTAACCTAACCTAACCTAACCTAACCTAACCTAACCTAACCTAACCTAACCTAACCTAACCTAACCTAAAAAGTCTCCGGCCAGCCGCAGTTGCGTTCGGTCACATTTTGTATCGCTCTGCGCTTGAAAATTTTGAAAAAATATAAAGTATTCTCAAATTATAAAGTGTGATATATCGTTGTGTGCGCGCTTCCTCGACCTTTAAAACGGTGTATTTCTTTTCATTCTGTGATTCCCACATCAAGGGTTATCCTGGTTTTTACTCTCGAAGTTTGTAAAATCGCGACCGAAACGCCCATCTTATCGATAGCCCCCTGTTTTCTTATTGCTATATTGTTCGCCTTGGTGTTCTCCTGTTTTGTGCTGAAATCTGGATTTTTCCTGCGAGCTGGCCGTGAGTTATTCGTGATTGTTTCCTTCGAACAGTTTTCTCTCTATTGTGATTTATATATTGTGCTTTTAATATTTCAAATACGTCTAAATTTGTCTTATCGTGTACCTTTTCATTATATAATACTGTTCTCCTTTAAATTACTGTGTTTTGCGGGATTTTTCAATATTTGTGATCTTCAGATTTGCTTCGATTTTTCAATCTTCTATTTCTTTCACCTGGAGCCGGAATTCTTGCAAAATCTTCTGTCTGTGCTTATTTTTTAACTTCTAGTTTATGCTTTTTCCTGTTTTCCTACTGATTTTTCATTGTATTTTAGGTATTTAATTTTAATTTTATAATTTTTTATTCACTTACGATAAGTTGGCGCCATCAGTGGAGAGTAGCCCGAACTAAATTTAAGGTGTCTTCCCGTCGGGCCAACTGTAAGTCTCGTTAAGTAATTTATTTTCATTTCCCTATTTCAGTATTGATATTTTTCATCTATTAATTATTAAATTTATTCATTAATATATATTTATTCTTATCATTATTGTTCATTTTTCCATTATATTTACGTAATATTTATCTATTGTATAGTGAATATATTCTCCATTTATTGACGACTTTCCACCTTTAATTTATCTGTCACTTTTGACTTTACACTTACGTTTATTTATCATAATTATTTTGTTTAATATCTTTTAAATTTCTTGTAATTATCACATAATATATATATATTCTTCATTAGAAAAATCACCTTATCATTCCTATATACCTCTTGTTTCATTGTATTTATTTGTTTTTAAAATCTTGACATTTAAATTTTTCAGTTGATTTTATCTATTGCTTAAGGTGTGTGTTTAACCCTATTTATTATTTAATATTTATTTTATTATATTTTATTAAAATAAATTATATATTATGAATCCCTTAAATATTAACACCCCACCCCCTTCCACATCTACTTCTTGTCATCCACACCCTCTTAATAGAACATTCGACTTTGACCTGGGCCTGGATCGGGCAATTTTGGATGCAGTCTCTTCCCATACTCATGTTTCTCCCAAAGGACCAAAAGTTTTAACCACCTTTAGACCCAAAATTAAACACGTTAAGCCTCCTGCTACTTTCAACATCTCTCCCAGTAATCCGCAACCTGTAGTTTTCAAAAACAGGTTGCAGGAGGCTAAAAACTGTCTTACTTCAGCTAAGATAAATTTAAAGAACTCAAGAAACATTAAGACTGATATAAAAAATAACGTAATCACCGCCATCGATCGATTATATACCTTGTTGAAGGAATCTGAAGCTTCCAAGAATGCTCCACTGACCCCCACCATCCCCGACCCAACTTTAGATCAAAATTTATCTCCCTCCTTAACAAACATTAATTCCAACATTTCTCACTCTACTTCAAATTTCGATATTAATTATTTAAACTCAGCCATCCTTAACATAGAAGCAAACATTAATAAGTTAAAGCGAGATTTCCAAAATTCTAATAATTTATTAGCTAAAATTTCGACAAAAATTTCTGATAATAATATTCTTCCAAATTCTCCCCTTCCTTTTATTAATATCAACAACCCTAACCCTACAAATAACTCAATTAAAAAAGTAAATCAGAAACCTTGGGAAATACCAAGTAAACCCAGATTTACTATTTTAGTTGAATCATCAAACAAATTACTCTGTTCGGAAGAAATTTTTAAAATCATAAAAAAGAACGTAGATGTAGTGACGCTGGGTGTGGGCATCACAGGTGTTAGGAGATGTAAGGACGCTAAGTTAGCGATTTCTGTTGCGTCTCAATCCGACCAAAGCACTATCTACAGTGCCATCCTTACCATCCCTTCTCTTATCCCGGTGATTCCTAAACCCAAATTCCCTCTTTTACGTCTTGTCGGAGTCACATCTGACTCTGACAATGACTTTATCACCTCCGCTTTGTTGTCCCAAAACAAAGAATTACTGTCTCACTTGACAAATAACTCTAGTGATGTCCATCTGAAAATTGTAAGACGAATTAAGTGGAGAAATGGGAGTATGGAGAATGTGGTGATCTCGGTCGACCCATCCATCTGGTCTGCCCTTGTTGGCCAGAGAGTCAAGTTGGGATACCAAATCATCACCGCATATGATCAATCTCCTCTCTTACAATGTTTCAGGTGTCAGGGCTTCGCACATAAGTCCTCGGACTGCAAAGCGGAACACCAACATTGTGCCGTATGTTCAGAGGAGCATGATTCGAGATCATGCCCCAATAAAATTAAATCGCCGTCTTGCATTAATTGCAAAAACGCCAATCTTCCCCATTCTCATTCTGCTTTTAGTCCCGACTGTCCTATTTTAGTTAAATGGGATAGAATTTCACGTCTCCCAATTAATTATTATTAAGTATTATATTTAATTCCTTATTTATTTATTTTTATATCTATTAATATTTTTTCTATTTTAATATATATATATATTCTAATTTTTGGTACCTGAACATGAACCTTAAATAGTAGCACTCCACTCGATCTGTCAGTCTTCATATGTTATTTTTTCCTTTGATATTTTATTGTTTACTTAGCAACCATACATAGTCACGACACATAGTTTCCACAGTTACCATTTATTTCCATATTTATATTATATTTTTAACATCCATTATCTTCTTTCTCGCTTCAATATTTTATTATCAACTTTATATTTTGTCCTTTTCTTTTCTTACTCCTCTGTTTATGCTAAATATATCACATTGTATTTTTTATTGTATTAAGTTACCATAGTCACCATAAATTTTAATATTTATTTATATGTTTAACATTATCTATCTCCCTTCTCGCTTTCCCTTAATATATTATTATTAACTTTATATTTCTGTCCTTTTCTTCTTTTCTATCACACGCTAATTATATTACTTTGTATTCTATAATTTTATAAATAATATTAAACTTATAGTTTGTCCCTTCCTTTTCATGCTTAACTTCTCATTTCACTATATTACATAATTACCATAATTACGATACATTTAACAATCTATGGCTTTATTTCTAACATTCATTTTCTCTCTTACTCATTTGGTCAATATAATAAAATATTAAATCTATATCTTTTATCTCTATCCTTCTTTTCTTCATTTTATTATATCATTTTGTAATTTATATTGTATCTATTTATTTTATTATTATTTATTTATTTTATTATATTATCAATATTTATTCTTTGTCTATAAATTTATTTATAGACAATTTATAGATTACGAAATGCCCACTTACCATCACGTGATCTCGTCACATGTTATCTTATTATATTTATATATATGTATACTCCCAATCATATCACACCAAGTTTCTATCCTTATACCCGCCATAATTACAGAATGCCCGCTTACCATCATGTGATCTCGTCACATGTAATCTTAATATATTCATATATATATGTATTCCCAGCTATATTATACCTAGTTACCTGTTCTGATACTTGCTATCAGAACAGAATGCCCGCTTACCATCATGTGTTCTCGTCACATGTAATCTTAATATATTCATATATATATGTATTCCCAGCGATATTATACCTAGTTACCTGTTCCAATACTTGCTATCAGAACAGAATGCCCGCTTATCATCACGTGATCTTATCACATGTTATCTATTTTATTTATATATATATGTATATATATATATTTATATTCTCTCGATTACATTATACCTAATTATCTATACCTGCCATAATTACAGAATGCCCACTTACCATCACGTAATCTTGTCACATGTAGTATTATATCATACCTTACATACATATACTTACTCCTGGTTTTTCTTTCTTCTCCAATTCCCTTCTCTTTACCTGTTCACTTATCATCATCCGTTATTATTGTTCACCATTATACTATTTTTAAATACATATATATTCTCCTGGTTTTCCATTTATATACAATTTTATTCTTTCCAATACAATAGTTTTTCTTTACTTGTCATCATCTGACTTTATTATATATATTATTATTTATATACATATACATGCTCCTGGTTTTTCTTTATACCCAGTTATCTATTTTTACTTCTATCAATATTTTACCTTTCTTTGTCATTATCTGAATTATTATATATTATTTTTCACACATGTACTACATCCCTGACCCTTTCATACCTGGTACTATTAATTTGATATTTTTTTTTCATTTACTTGTCATTATATTATTTTATTTTATTATATATTATTATTTATATACTTATATATAACTCTGGTTTTCTTTATGCTTGTTCATATTATTATACTTACTATATTATTTATATTTTCTTATTTATTATTTTTTATGCCTTTTATCTATGTTATCTATTCTCTATTATAATTATATTACTAGTAATATATACTTTATTTTTATTATAATATTTCCTTACTTTGTTTCCCTGATGGCCCGTAACTTATCTTTTTCTTCAATTATTACTTATTTCTTTTATATTAAATTATAATAAAATAAAATAAATAATTATAAAAAAAAAAAAAAGGAAAAAAAAAAATGGTTTTACCTTCTTTCTCTCATTACTATTATCGTCTCTTATCATTTTTATTTTATTGTTATTCTTTATAGTCTTACTAAGTATAATTTAATTTCTTTTGTCCTCCTAAGTTTGCTTTTGTCTTTGATTTTATTGTTTCTTCTTATAATATCATTTAGTATAATTTTACTTTTCTTTTGTTTTTCCTAATATTATTATTGTTCCTTATTTTATAATTGTTACTTATAATTTTACTAGTATTTAATTTTTCTTTTTGTTTCTTAATATTAAGTCCTCTCTTGTAATGTATCCAATTTCTTTTAGTTTTCTTTTATAATTTATGTATTCTACTCTTAATTTCTTCATTGATTAGTGTTACTTTTCTTTTATTACTATGTATCTATCTTTTAATGTACTTTCTTAATGGTAAATATTTCTCGTATCGATAACTTCTAAGTTTAATCTTCTTTTGTTTAAATTCCTTTTGGTCTTAACGAAAATATGTTAAATTTAGCTCTAAGTTTGTTTTATATAGCACCATTTTTATTAATGTATTCTAAATTACCGTTTAACTTACTTGCAATTCTGCACAAAAAGGGCTAGTATTATATAGAATCATTAAAAACAAAAGTTTTCAATGACGTCACATTTTCCCATAGTGACGGGGTGGAGGCGGGGCCCTTAAAAAAAAAAAAAAAAAAAAAAAAAAAAAAAAAAAACCTAACCTAACCTAACCTAACCTAACCTAACCTAACCTAACCTAACCTAACCTAACCTAACCTAACCTAACCTAACCTAACCTAACCTAACCTAACCTAACCTAACCTAACCTAACCTAACCTAACCTAACCTAACCTAACCTAACCTAACCTAACCTAACCTAACCTAACCTAACCTAACCTAACCTAACCTAACCTAACCTAACCTAACCTAACCTAACCTAACCTAACCTAACCTAACCTAACCTAACCTAACCTAACCTAACCTAACCTAACCTAACCTAACCTAACCTAACCTAACCTAACCTAACCTAACCTAACCTAACCTAACCTAACCTAACCTAACCTAACCTAACCTAACCTAACCTAACCTAACCTAACCTAACCTAACCTAACCTAACCTAACCTAACCTAACCTAACCTAACCTAACCTAACCTAACCTAACCTAACCTAACCTAACCTAACCTAACCTTTTTTTTTTTTTTTTTTTTTTTTTTTTGTTACCCGGGGGAAATCCTCATAGGATCGTCAGGGGAGTGGTGAGGGCCACTCCCCCGGTATGCCGGACTTTTACCGACTAAAACCCCCGGGGTGGTCCACCGAGCGCTCTAGGACCGAGGGGCATGGCTATTCGCCTTCCCAGAGCCCGGCCCTGCGCGTTGCCCCATTACGGGCAGCCTTGAATGTAGGGGACGCAGATGATTTGCCTCCCCACCGCCTTGTGGTGTGTGGGACCACACACTACACCACCGGAGTATGGTCTAAGCAGCTGGCCCCTCAGCCGAGCTACCCGACACTCCGTGGGAGGACCTATGTGAGATGAGGTCCTCCTCCCGCGGCACAGCGGAGATTGTGTCCTCCTGCTGCGTCTCCATTGCCGCGGAGGCGGCAAGGCGGGCGCCCCTAAAATAGGCACCCCCTCTTCTCCTAGTCGGCCGTTTTGCGGCGGCGCACGCTGGGCTGCCGACGCGATGGCCGGCGGGTTTGCTCACAGCGGCGCACAGCACGCAATAGGCACGACTGTCACATTCCTGGGCCTTGTGACCCGGCTGCGCACATCGGAGGCACAGTCCGCTTCGGTCCGTGCCGGCTCTACACTTTTCACTCACGTGCCCCGGCTCCCAACAACGGAAACACCGGAGCACGCGAGGCTCCACCATCTTGACCTGGGCCCTTATCCAGCCGATCTCTAACCCATATTTTAGCACCATTTCGGCGACATCGGCTGGACAGGTGGCCCAGCAAACGCCGAGACCGAATGTGCTGAAGCGGATCTGGCTCACCCGTATGTGTTCAGCCAGGTGAGCCCGCGACTCCATACAGTTGCCGACCATCTTGATGGAGGAAAAGACATCTTCCTTTTCGACGGAGTCGTCCAGGCCCGACACGCGAAGGCTTACGCACTTCACGGGTCGGGTCACCTTGACTTCCGTCTCCGGGAGGATGCCCTTCAGTTTCTCATACAAGAGGTCGGCCTTCTTCGCGGCCTCCTCGGGCGGCCCAGGAATGTGGACCAACCTCGCATCGGAGAGGGTGCCCGACAAGAACGCAGATTGCGCCCCTGCCTCCCCCAACGCCCTTTGCATCTCCCTGCGGGCTGTTCTTAGTACATCTCGGAGGGAGACACCACGCTCCTTGGCACCCGGAAGCAGCTTGAACGAGACGACTGCGTCCTTTGGCTTCCGGGTGCGGACCCGCTTGCGCGGTTTCTTCTGTTCCTTAGGGGCCTCCTTTGCAGGGCCCTTCTTCTGCTTGGCGGGGCGGTTCGGCCTATGTTTGCCGTCCCTCCCGGCCATCGCCCAGTCGCCGCTATGGCCGGCAACTTGGGGCTCTCCTAAGGGCGGGAATTCCGCCGCCGAGTCCAAATCTAGGTTGGGCGCAGGGCGGGTCTTCTTCCCCTTGCCCTTGCCCTTGGAGGGTTTGGGGTCGGGGTGAGAGCTCTGCCCTGTTCCGGTCACGTCCGGGTTGGGGGCATCCTCAGCGGCGCCGCCGGCCGGCTTCGGCCGGGGCTTCCGCGCGGCCGACTTCGCCGCGTAGGACGCCTTCTCCTCATGGGCCAGCGGCGGGCGGAGCGTTTTGCGCTCATACGCCTCGAACCGCTGGTCCATCATCCTGCCCAACTCCTGGAGCAGCGAGTTGTGAGTCTCGCCGACAGGAGCGGGCAGGGGTGCCTCGTCCAGGTCGTAGGGGTTGATCCCTAACCGCTCGCACATCTTGCGCTCCCTAGTGCGCATAGCGGCAAGCTCCTCCCTGAGGTCCCGTAGGTCGGCTCGGAGACGAGAGTTCTCTTTATGGACTTTCCGAACCTCGTCCGAGACACGGGACGCTACGAGCTCCTCGACATCTCCTTTAATGTTTGTCATAAAGGACTTGGCGTCCCTTATGACAGTCCCCTTCAGATTGCCAGACTTAAGGACCGACTGGTTCAACTGGTCCAGGTTGTGGCGGATCCTCTCTTGGAGGGCGTACGCGGACGGGTCCTCCTCCTCAGAGGTCGTGCCGGAAAGCCGCGACGTGAGGTGGGGACGCGCGCTCCGCGCCGTTGCGAGGAGCTCCTTTGCCGCAAGGCGCTCCTCTTCCTCCTTCTGCTCCGCGAGGAGCTTTTTCCTTGCCTCCCACATACCCACGTGGCGGCCGTGGGTAGGGGGGCGTCCTCTACCTCTTTGGGGGAGCGCCAAGGTCTTGGCAGGCAGCTCTCCCTCAGATTCGCAGTCGCTCGACTGCGCACTCAAATAGGTGCGCTTCCGGTCAGATGATACGCCGGAAGCCACCGTCACTAGGCTCCGTCCTGAGTCAGAGTCCTCCATTCGTTCGCACAAAACGCGAACCTCCTTCATCACTGGCAAATCAGAGTCCGTAAGTGTAGCATGGGTCGTCGGTGCGGTAGGGGGTTCGGCCCTACCGCCAAGCACTCGGTTGCCCCCCCCAGAGAACGCGGGGCTGCCAGTGCGAGAACGGAGTTCCCGCACTGGGAGGGATTCTCCGGCCGCGGAACGGCCGGTACCCTCCTGGGGTAATTCGCTTGGTCCTTGTGCTTGCATCTTGTATTTATGACATTCATCAGATTTTCATACTAATCTCGCAGGGGTTGAAAATAGAAGAAAACAGAAGAAGAAGATAGAAGGGGTAGAAAATAGAAGTAAAAAGAAAACAGAACAAGAAGGGGGGGAATACAAGAGAAAATAACATACGATCCTAACATAACCAAACATAAAGTCCCTAACAAAACTAACCTAACACATCTGGCCTGGAATTGGGGAAGACGGGAGTAAGTGGGGATGGGGTAGGAGTGGGAGTAATAACTAAGAAGGGATGAGAGAGACGAGACGGGAATACAAGGTAAAGGGGACGTAGGAGAAGGAATTGTTGGTCCTCTTCGCCAATAGCCAGCAATGCCTAAGACATTACTGCCTATTGTTGCCCAGGGTGCACCACGAGGAGGTGAGACCAACTTCGCACCCCTGAGACCAACTTCGCACCCCAACCTAACCTAACCTAACCTAACCTAACCTAACCTAACCTAACCTAACCTAACCTAACCTAACCTAACCTAAACCTAACCTAACCTAACCTAAACCTAACCTAACCTAACCCTCTTTTGTGGAGGAGGGGGATTATAATAGGGGTCCCTTAGGGGACACTTAAAACCCGAGATTCATAAAACGGAAGGGCCGGATGTGGCAGTTTATTGGGCAACCGAAAGTACTTAATCTAAGGAACATATTTGTTTTTATATAGTAAATTTTGGCACCATCGGAGAGAGCTCATCGTCGCGAATCAGCCGAGGGTTCGCAATCCCGAAGACATACGTACTTTTGGGGATATTCACGAAAAACTGAAAAAACCTCTATGTTAATGAATTTAAGGTCGAAATTTGTATACGCAACCGGAACCTAACCCAATTTTTCGTACCATTTTATTTGTTTTTGCAAGCTTTTTTGCACCGGATTATATCCGAGACGGACTATATTTGTTTTTTTGTATTTTGTGTTTTGCTTCTCGAGGGCTCAGCATTTACTTAGGCAAGCTTTGATGATATTAAACATTTTTTGAGAATATCTGTGCAGGCAAAATCGTATATTTGTTTAAACGAACAAAATATTGAATTTGTCAAATATTAAATTTATTAAATATTAATTTTTTTCTATCTGCTTTCTTTTTGAACAGTCATAAATTATATAGAAACATAGAGGGTTGTGGGAAGGGAATTTTTGTATAGAATTCTGAGCCTAACTCACAAACGGCCGTCAAATCAAAATTGTAACCGACAGTCTGCCTTTGTTTTTCATACTATTAGCAATTAGAAATTAGTATTCAGATTAAAACAGTGTTTTCGAAGTGCTTTTGACCTGATTTGCTTGATCATTGAGATCTTAGAACAGCATTGCTTTGCATATAGCTTGTAGAAAATTGTAGGAGACCACGAATTTTGAGTTTTTTAAAAAAACTAGATCCTCTTGCTTGTTGGCTTTTGTGATTGTTATAAGGTGTGTCGTATTTATATATGTTAACGCTATAAATATTGCAGAGCGAATACTGAGAGTGCTCGTTCTTCCTGCCGGGAGGCCTGCGTAGTGTCGTGTTGAACGTCTTCCTTCCTTCCATAGGGAAGGTTTTGAGAAACAACTGTGCAAATTAATAGCTGTCCCTGCTCGCCCCAAGTGCCAATAAGGTCAGATAGTATATAGTTTTTCTCTTTTTTAGTTGTTATAGAAATTGCCCATCCCTTTTGACCCTTATTTCTTGTCCCGGTTAAATATTTTGTGGGGGAGGAGGATTATATTAGTGATCCCGCCCTGGCACGTCCATAATTAAAGATCTGGACCCCTTTTTTAGGCCAAATTAACACATAAATTGAACATAGTAATAAAATTTTACAAGGCGCTTTTTCATATAAATTTTAAAAATTTCTGAAAATTACATTATTCGACCTATAGCTTCTTTTTCACCTGCAGCACGAGGGACGCGTCCCCGGGGATCTGCCTGGACACCTAAAACCCGTGATTTATAAAACGAAAGGGCCGGAAGTGGCAGTTTAGCGGGCGGACGAAAGTACTGTTTTTAAGGAACATATCAGATTTTATATAATAAATTTTGGCACTATCGGAGAGAGCTCATCGTCGCGAATCAGCCGAGGGGTCGCAATCCCGAATCCGAGAATACTGGAACCCACAGGACCCAACACTACGTCGGTGAAACATAATCATCACCATCATCATCTTTTTATATTGAGACCTGCTCATCTTTCGGCTCCAGCGTGTGCGCCCTTACGAGACGCGACTTTTGACGTATCGTGCTCCTCTCTCCGATAAGTACTTCTCGAGATAATCACGAAAAACTGAAAAAACGAGCTAACCTAACCTAACCTAACCTAACCTAACCTAACCTAACCTAAACCTAACCTAACCTAACCTAAACCTAACCTAACCTAACCCTCTTTTGTGGAGGAGGGGGATTATAATAGGGGTCCCTTAGGGGACACTTAAAACCCGAGATTCATAAAACGGAAGGGCCGGATGTGGCAGTTTATTGGGCAACCGAAAGTACTTAATCTAAGGAACATATTTGTTTTTATATAGTAAATTTTGGCACCATCGGAGAGAGCTCATCGTCGCGAATCAGCCGAGGGTTCGCAATCCCGAAGACATACGTACTTTTGGGGATATTCACGAAAAACTGAAAAAACCTCTATGTTAATGAATTTAAGGTCGAAATTTGTATACGCAACCGGAACCTAACCCACCGGAACCTAACCCAATTTTTCGTACCATTTTATTTGTTTTTGCAAGCTTTTTTGCACCGGATTATATCCGAGACGGACTATATTTGTTTTTTTGTATTTTGTGTTTTGCTTCTCGAGGGCTCAGCATTTACTTAGGCAAGCTTTGATGATATTAAACATTTTTTGAGAATATCTGTGCAGGCAAAATCGTATATTTGTTTAAACGAACAAAATATTGAATTTGTCAAATATTAAATTTATTAAATATTAATTTTTTTCTATCTGCTTTCTTTTTGAACAGTCATAAATTATATAGAAACATAGAGGGTTGTGGGAAGGGAATTTTTGTATAGAATTCTGAGCCTAACTCACAAACGGCCGTCAAATCAAAATTGTAACCGACAGTCTGCCTTTGTTTTTCATACTATTAGCAATTAGAAATTAGTATTCAGATTAAAACAGTGTTTTCGAAGTGCTTTTGACCTGATTTGCTTGATCATTGAGATCTTAGAACAGCATTGCTTTGCATATAGCTTGTAGAAAATTGTAGGAGACCACGAATTGTGAGTTTTTTAAAAAAACTAGATCCTCTTGCTTGTTGGCTTTTGTGATTGTTATAAGGTGTGTCGTACTTATATATGTTAACGCTATAAATATTGCAGAGCGAATACTGAGAGTGCTCGTTCTTCCTGCCGGGAGGCCTGCGTAGTGTCGTGTTGAACGTCTTCCTTCCTTCCATAGGGAAGGTTTTGAGAAACAACTGTGCAAATTAATAGCTGTCCCTGCTCGCCCCAAGTGCCAATAAGGTCAGATAGTATATAGTTTTTCTCTTTTTTAGTTGTTATAGAAATTGCCCATCCCTTTTGACCCTTATTTCTTGTCCCGGTTAAATATTTTGTGGGGGAGGAGGATTATATTAGTGATCCCGCCCTGGCACGTCCATAATTAAAGATCTGGACCCCTTTTTTAGGCCAAATTAACACATAAATTGAACATAGTAATAAAATTTTACAAGGCGCTTTTTCATATAAATTTTAAAAATTTCTGAAAATTACATTATTCGACCTATAGCTTCTTTTTCACCTGCAGCACGAGGGACGCGTCCCCGGGGATCTGCCTGGACACCTAAAACCCGTGATTTATAAAACGAAAGGGCCGGAAGTGGCAGTTTAGCGGGCGGACGAAAGTACTGTTTTTAAGGAACATATCAGATTTTATATAATAAATTTTGGCACTATCGGAGAGAGCTCATCGTCGCGAATCAGCCGAGGGGTCGCAATCCCGAATCAGAGAATACTGGAACCCACAGGACTCGACACCAACTCGGTGAAACATAATCATCACCATCATCATCTTTTTTTGTATTGAGACCTGGTCATCTTTCGGCTCCAGCGGGTGCGCCCTTACGAGACGCGTCTTTTGACGTATCGTGCTCCTCTCTCCGATAAGTACTTCTCGAGATAATCACGAAAAACTGAAAAAACGAGCTAACCTAACCTAACCTAACCTAACCTAACCTAACCTAAACCTAACCTAACCTAACCTAAACCTAACCTAACCTAACCCTCTTTTGTGGAGGAGGGGGATTATAATAGGGGTCCCTTAGGGGACACTTAAAACCCGAGATTCATAAAACGGAAGGGCCGGATGTGGCAGTTTATTGGGTAACCGAAAGTACTTAATCTAAGGAACATATTTGTTTTTATATAGTAAATTTTGGCACCATCGGAGAGAGCTCATCGTCGCGAATCAGCCGAGGGTTCGCAATCCCGAAGACATACGTACTTTTCGGGATATTCACGAAAAACTGAAAAAACCTCTATGTTAATGAATTTAAGGTCGAAATTTGTATACGCAACCGGAACCTAACCCAATTTTTCGTACCATTTTATTTGTTTTTGCAAGCTTTTTTGCACCGGATTATATCCGAGACGGACTATATTTGTTTTTTTGTATTTTGTGTTTTGCTTCTCGAGGGCTCAGCATTTACTTAGGCAAGCTTTGATGATATTAAACATTTTTTGAGAATATCTGTGCAGGCAAAATCGTATATTTGTTTAAACGAACAAAATATTGAATTTGTCAAATATTAAATTTATTAAATATTAATTTTTTTCTATCTGCTTTCTTTTTGAACAGTCATAAATTATATAGAAACATAGAGGGTTGTGGGAAGGGAATTTTTGTATAGAATTCTGAGCCTAACTCACAAACGGCCGTCAAATCAAAATTGTAACCGACAGTCTGCCTTTGTTTTTCATACTATTAGCAATTAGAAATTAGTATTCAGATTAAAACAGTGTTTTCGAAGTGCTTTTGACCTGATTTGCTTGATCATTGAGATCTTAGAACAGCATTGCTTTGCATATAGCTTGTAGAAAATTGTAGGAGACCACGAATTGTGAGTTTTTTAAAAAAACTAGATCCTCTTGCTTGTTGGCTTTTGTGATTGTTATAAGGTGTGTCGTACTTATATATGTTAACGCTATAAATATTGCAGAGCGAATACTGAGAGTGCTCGTTCTTCCTGCCGGGAGGCCTGCGTAGTGTCGTGTTGAACGTCTTCCTTCCTTCCATAGGGAAGGTTTTGAGAAACAACTGTGCAAATTAATAGCTGTCCCTGCTCGCCCCAAGTGCCAATAAGGTCAGATAGTATATAGTTTTTCTCTTTTTTAGTTGTTATAGAAATTGCCCATCCCTTTTGACCCTTATTTCTTGTCCCGGTTAAATATTTTGTGGGGGAGGAGGATTATATTAGTGATCCCGCCCTGGCACGTCCATAATTAAAGATCTGGACCCCTTTTTTAGGCCAAATTAACACATAAATTGAACATAGTAATAAAATTTTACAAGGCGCTTTTTCATATAAATTTTAAAAATTTCTGAAAATTACATTATTCGACCTATAGCTTCTTTTTCACCTGCAGCACGAGGGACGCGTCCCCGGGGATCTGCCTGGACACCTAAAACCCGTGATTTATAAAACGAAAGGGCCGGAAGTGGCAGTTTAGCGGGCGGACGAAAGTACTGTTTTTAAGGAACATATCAGATTTTATATAATAAATTTTGGCACTATCGGAGAGAGCTCATCGTCGCGAATCAGCCGAGGGGTCGCAATCCCGAATCAGAGAATACTGGAACCCACAGGACTCGACACCAACTCGGTGAAACATAATCATCACCATCATCATCTTTTTTTGTATTGAGACCTGGTCATCTTTCGGCTCCAGCGGGTGCGCCCTTACGAGACGCGTCTTTTGACGTATCGTGCTCCTCTCTCCGATAAGTACTTCTCGAGATAATCACGAAAAACTGAAAAAACGAGCTAACCTAACCTAACCTAACCTAACCTAACCTAACCTAAACCTAACCTAACCTAACCTAAACCTAACCTAACCTAACCCTCTTTTGTGGAGGAGGGGGATTATAATAGGGGTCCCTTAGGGGACACTTAAAACCCGAGATTCATAAAACGGAAGGGCCGGATGTGGCAGTTTATTGGGTAACCGAAAGTACTTAATCTAAGGAACATATTTGTTTTTATATAGTAAATTTTGGCACCATCGGAGAGAGCTCATCGTCGCGAATCAGCCGAGGGTTCGCAATCCCGAAGACATACGTACTTTTCGGGATATTCACGAAAAACTGAAAAAACCTCTATGTTAATGAATTTAAGGTCGAAATTTGTATACGCAACCGGAACCTAACCCAATTTTTCGTACCATTTTATTTGTTTTTGCAAGCTTTTTTGCACCGGATTATATCCGAGACGGACTATATTTGTTTTTTTGTATTTTGTGTTTTGCTTCTCGAGGGCTCAGCATTTACTTAGGCAAGCTTTGATGATATTAAACATTTTTTGAGAATATCTGTGCAGGCAAAATCGTATATTTGTTTAAACGAACAAAATATTGAATTTGTCAAATATTAAATTTATTAAATATTAATTTTTTTCTATCTGCTTTCTTTTTGAACAGTCATAAATTATATAGAAACATAGAGGGTTGTGGGAAGGGAATTTTTGTATAGAATTCTGAGCCTAACTCACAAACGGCCGTCAAATCAAAATTGTAACCGACAGTCTGCCTTTGTTTTTCATACTATTAGCAATTAGAAATTAGTATTCAGATTAAAACAGTGTTTTCGAAGTGCTTTTGACCTGATTTGCTTGATCATTGAGATCTTAGAACAGCATTGCTTTGCATATAGCTTGTAGAAAATTGTAGGAGACCACGAATTGTGAGTTTTTTAAAAAAACTAGATCCTCTTGCTTGTTGGCTTTTGTGATTGTTATAAGGTGTGTCGTACTTATATATGTTAACGCTATAAATATTGCAGAGCGAATACTGAGAGTGCTCGTTCTTCCTGCCGGGAGGCCTGCGTAGTGTCGTGTTGAACGTCTTCCTTCCTTCCATAGGGAAGGTTTTGAGAAACAACTGTGCAAATTAATAGCTGTCCCTGCTCGCCCCAAGTGCCAATAAGGTCAGATAGTATATAGTTTTTCTCTTTTTTAGTTGTTATAGAAATTGCCCATCCCTTTTGACCCTTATTTCTTGTCCCGGTTAAATATTTTGTGGGGGAGGAGGATTATATTAGTGATCCCGCCCTGGCACGTCCATAATTAAAGATCTGGACCCCTTTTTTAGGCCAAATTAACACATAAATTGAACATAGTAATAAAATTTTACAAGGCGCTTTTTCATATAAATTTTAAAAATTTCTGAAAATTACATTATTCGACCTATAGCTTCTTTTTCACCTGCAGCACGAGGGACGCGTCCCCGGGGATCTGCCTGGACACCTAAAACCCGTGATTTATAAAACGAAAGGGCCGGAAGTGGCAGTTTAGCGGGCGGACGAAAGTACTGTTTTTAAGGAACATATCAGATTTTATATAATAAATTTTGGCACTATCGGAGAGAGCTCATCGTCGCGAATCAGCCGAGGGGTCGCAATCCCGAATCAGAGAATACTGGAACCCACAGGACTCGACACCAACTCGGTGAAACATAATCATCACCATCATCATCTTTTTTTGTATTGAGACCTGGTCATCTTTCGGCTCCAGCGGGTGCGCCCTTACGAGACGCGTCTTTTGACGTATCGTGCTCCTCTCTCCGATAAGTACTTCTCGAGATAATCACGAAAAACTGAAAAAACGAGCCCGCCCACCCGCCCATTATTTTGGTTTAGGGATATAGACTTCGATTTTAGGTGAAAAACTTTTGTTCTGGAATCACTCTTGGGGACCCCTGGGGAACCGAGCGAGCACTTTCGGTACGTTCTGCGTGCGTCTCGGGCACTGAGTCGCGATTGTGGGGCGCTCGAGAGGCAAAGTTATGTATTGGTTGCGATAAGCTTATGTGTGTTATCCTAGATTATAAGTAGCAAGTTTAGTCCTAGGTACTTGTGTAAAAATATTAGAATAGATTATAAAGGTCAAAAATAAAAGTGACCTGTCTATGTGTCGTGTATAATAAACGTTTACTGTTTTTTGGAACTCCGGAATGTTGGAAATATTGCGGGTTGTTTCGTTTGTGTATTGTCTTGAACTGTAAACGAGTAGCTAAATAGTGTTAAGATTTATTGATGTAAGGGTTTAGGTACAGTTAGTACTGCAGGAATTATTACGGGAAAATTACTAGTCCAAGTAGGTAATGTGGTTGTAAATTATAACGTAAGAATTAATGTGTGTGTATTTAATTAAGTAAGTGTACGTACCTGAGCTGTGTCTCCTTCCTGTCTTCTCCTTGTGTTGCTCGTTGTCCTCTTCTTCCTCTGCTGCTACTCCTTCCTGTCCTCTACTTCCTTCCGCTGTCAATACCTGTAATTAAAAAAAAAAAAAAAAAAAACAACTTTAAAAATGCCAAAAACCAATAAGCCGAAATGTACGGATGCCACGGAGGCGGTGGCTGCTCGGACGAGGAGGAAGAGAGAGGCAGAGGCGAAGGCCTCCCCTCCGGTTTCTACACCGGATGCTGGGGGACCGAAACCGGCGATCTCGACTCCTGAGTCGCGGCAAGCGGCACTGAAGGCGACTGCTGTCAACGTGATATTGTTACGAGCGCGGGGTATTAAAATGCCGGTTGTGACGGACAATCAATTTATTAATAGAGGAGAGTTCACAAAATCAAAACGCAGCCACAGAAAGGTCTTGAAACGCAGCGGTCGAACGATCGCGATGTTAAATCGTCGAAGAGTCCAGAAGCACGTCGAAGAATGCTCTCGAAAATCCGTCGTCAAAACTCCAGTCGCAGAAAGTTCTCGAAGTCCAGTATCAAAAATCCAGTCAAAATAATCACTATACAGTCGCAGTATGATCGCAAAAGTCCTTGAAGATCGCTTCGTAATATCGCACTGTGTCGCTGTCCAAATTAGAACTGTCCTGTGATCGCATCGAGCGCGTATTTATATCGGAACAGCCGCTTTCCAGCATTTTCGAGTAATAACTAGAATCTTATAGACATTTGAACCTTATGTTTTTAGTTGTAAATTCCAGAATGGGTTCATCGACCTTTCGCGAACCGGAATTCCACGAACAGCGGCCGTCTCACCGATATACGCGTCACGAACTCGGGCGGCAAAAGATGAAACGATGCGCCCCCCTCCGAAGTTTTCGATGGTAAACAATTTTCTCCGATCCGGTTGCAAGTTATTTCATTCGAAGGAGTACGTCAAGACTATCTATGCGTTTTAAGATTATAGTCGTGCGATGCCTGGAAGCCTAGAAATCTAGGGCTAAAGTTTGGCCCTAGTTCCGTCGTAACAATATGTACGAGATCGTCGTGGCGCTCTCCGAATCCAGATCACGAGAGAGGGCGGAACGGGAGGCGGAAAGGGCCAAGGCGACTCAAGAGTTAAATCGATTTGAGCAAGCCCATGCAGCCGAGATTACGGAGCTGCACTAAAAGCTTGAAATGACCCAGGAGCTAGTGGAGTCCATCAGAGATATAAACAAAGTGGTTGTTGGTGTTCGCGATTGGCTCGGATCTGAACTGTCCGAACCAATCGAGAACATCAGACACATTTCTTGAGGGGGTTGATGAAGACAAGAGCGGGGGGGATCTGGGGGCGCTGGAGGAGGCGGTTTCGGTAATGTCCTCGCGGTCCGAGGAGGTCGCTACTACGCCGAAGGCGATCAGTATGGAGGTTGCGAATCTCTCCGCAATCAAGGGGGAAATCGCGCACCTGAAAGCTGAGGCTGCTTTGGCGACAGCGGCTGCTCGGGCGGCGGCGAATCGTGTGGGGGAGGTCGGGACCGGAATGCAGGTATCTGAGGACACTATATTGCGGGCCCTCGAACCTATCCGGGCAGCGCTGGAATCGTCCCGCCGGGGGGGAGGGAGTTGATGGAGGTCGGGGAGACTTGACTGGTGACGGGGGAGGGCTCGCGGATCAAGGAACCAACAGTGGCGGCGGCGGGACTCATGAGGTCCTACAGCAGCGTGGTGGCAACGCCACGACACACGCTGCTGGTGGAGGCCCTTGATCCGCTATCCGCTGACCAGGTTATTGACAGAATAAAGAGAGAAGTGGACGTCATCGAGATGGGGAACGGGGTGCACGGCATTAGAAAATACCGTGACAGCCGGGTCGCCATCCCGTTGGCGTCCACAGAGGACAGAGACAGGCTTGGGAAGGCCATCACAGAAATAGGTCGCTAGGTCGTGTTGGCCTCCAGGATCAGGAACACCCTGATCAGGCTGGTCGGCGTCGCTCCGGACACGACTGATGTTATGCTGGAGGAGGCCCTGACCAGGCAGAACGAGGATCTGCTGAGGGATGTCCCAGCAGACCAGCGAAGGATAAGGGTAGTAAGGAGAATTAAGGGTCGACAAAATGGGCTACAGCATGTGGTACTGGAGGTTGGTCCGGCGCTTTGGGGCTGCCTGGAGGGCCTCGGCTTCCAGGTGGTGCTGGCGGTGGACCGATCCCCAGTGCTCCAGTGCTATAAGTGTATGGGGTACGAGCATAGGATCGGGGACTGCCGGGCAGAGAGGGAGAGCTGCGGGTACTGTGGTGAATCCCACGACACCCGGCAGTGCCCGAAACGGCAAGGCACCCCAAAGTGTATTAACTGCGTGAGGGTCCAAGATAGGGAAAAGAGTCCCAAAGACTGCCGCCATCCTGCATACAGCGCGGATTGTCCCGAGTGGCGCAGGTGGGACGGCATCGCTAGAAGAGCAGTGAATGACGTGTGTTAGATTGCCTAGAACGAAGGAATTGCAAAGGGTGTAAAGGAAGTAAATTTATGTTACCAATAACTAAATAGATAGTGTAAAATTGGGGGGGGGGGGTTCTTGGATTTGGTCGGGGGTTGATCTTTGAGTGAACTAATAAAATATTTGTGGATTCATGAATTGTTAACTAAACGGGTAATTATTGAACAACTAGACAGAAATGACAAAATAGCTAGTTTAGAGGATCTAAGAGTAGTTATAATTGAGATAAAATCAGATTAAGATAGATGACTAAGGTGGAGCCGAAAAACAGTAATAAAATAGACAGAGTTAGAGTAAGGAAAGTAATGAGGAGCAGATAGTAGTGTAATAGGGTAACTAGATGGTGTATAAAATAACAAACTTAAAAGGGCAGTGGGTAATAAAGATGTAAACATATAGATTAAAGAACAATAGAACAAGAAATTGAGACAGTAGTACTTAAAAATAAATAGAGGGTGAGTGTAAACGAACAATAAATAGAATAAGGAATAGTTATTTATGTGTATCAAAAGTGCAAAAAATTTCTGAGATATTCAAGATTGAAGTATTTTTTAAAAAAACTCCATATCTTATGTTAGAATGTGCCCTTGTAGTGACGAATACGAAATAATGTTATTGTTTATGCTGTATTCGTATAGCTAAATAATAATAATCTCATTTTGAATTAAAATTTGTAAGAAGGAATCGTAATTACTTAAGTAAAAGCTAAAAAACCAAGTACCATTTTGCAAAAAAATTATGTTTTTGGTAATTTAACGAAGAATTTCCAAGAAAATATGTATGGAATGATTCGTACAAATTACATAATTTTGTTTCTTGATTCAAAAAAGTACAAATGTCAAAACAAAATACTAAGAGGTTGATTTACAACCCTAATAATAGAAGAAGTGACCCGTTTCCTAGAAATCCTCTTCATTATGTTACCGCGCACGTGAGCAGGTTTTGTTCGTTTGATGACACCGCCTTGCACTTGACACTGCTACAACAATAGGACTTATTGATATGAAGGACAATTTGCTCGTAGATATTTTAGTTATCTGTTCCAGTTAGTTACAGCTATCTTCTGAGTACAGGCCTATCTTTGCTTTCTAACTACTTCTCTCTTGATTAAAAACTTGAGAAATGGCTGCCTTCCGTAATGAAGAATACGCGGACATTCTGTACGTTTACGAATAATACGACGGCGACGCTGCAGCAGCGCAAAGAGAGTACATGCTGCGTTTTCCTGACCGACGTGTACCAAACGTAAGAGTGTTTTCGGGAACGTATCGACGCGTCCGTGAAACAGGGCGTTTCGCAGCGCGAACAAGCGATTCTGGTAGACCTCGAGTTCAACTTCCTGATAAAGAAGAAGAACAACTTGATTTATTTCGCAGAAATCCAACAATCTTCACAAGGATTGCAGCTAGAAGCCTTGGATTATCTCAGTGGATGGTTTGGGTCACCGTACATACAGCAAGATTACATCCTTATCACTACACACCGGTCCAAGCTCTAGAAGAAGGCGATCCCGCCCGACGAATAGAATTCTGTCGTTTCATGCTAAATGCCAATATGGAAGATCCTCATTTTCTCGAGAAAATTCTGTTGACTGATGAGTCCAAGTTTGACCGTGACGGAATCACTAATTATCACAATTCACATTACTGGCCACCGAAAAGAGAGAATCCAAGGATGAAAAAAGAAAGGGCACATCAAAGAAGATTATCTGTGAACGTTTAGATAGGAATAATTAAAGGCCAACTGATTGGGCCGTTCTTTTTTTCTCAAAATTTGAATGGGGAAACTTATGAACTTTTCCTAAGAAACCAAGTGAATCTTTTATTGGGAGACGTCCCCTTAGCCACGAGAAGAAATCTTATCTACCAACATGATGGCTGTCCAACTCAGTTTCGGCTCAGTGTACGCCATTGGATGAATCAACAATATCCACTTCGTTGGATAGGGCGCGGTGGACCTATTCCTTGGCCAGCCAGAAGCCCGGATCTGACCCCTTGCGATTTTTATTTATGGGGTCACATGAAGGATCTCGTGTATGTAACCCCCTAAAACAACGAGCAAGAGCTTCGTGAGCGCATTCAAAGGGCAGCTCAAAATATCCAGCAAAGTTTGACAACAAGAGTCACTAAAACAGAAATGAGAAACAGACTTCGAGCTTGTATTGGAAGATGGGGCTCACATTTTGAGCAGGACTTGAAATAATGTACCCAGATAATTAGCCAATAAATGTATTATTAAAATACTAAGTTTTTCATTTATTAGAGCCCAAAAATACTAGTTGTTTGTGTGTCTTTTTATTTATTCATTTTTTTATTGAAGTATCTCCTAGACATTTAAAATTCAAATAAAAAAATAAGTATCTAGTTTTTGTTGACACCTGTACCTTTTTGAATAGCCAATGAATCAAGGAATAGAATTATGTAATTTGTACGAAACATTCCATACATATTTTCTTGGAAATTCTTCGTTTATTTACGTAAAACATTTTTTTTTTTTTGCAAAATGATACTTGGTTTTTAGCTGTTACTTAAGTTAATAACGATTCCATCTTGCAAATTTTAATTTAAAATGAGATTATTATTATTTAGCTATACGAATACAGCATAAACAATAACATTATTTTGTATTCGTCACTACAAGGGCACATTTTAACATAAAAACTGGAGCTTTTTTTAAAAATACTTAAATCTTGAATATCTCAGAAATTATCAAGTTTCGGACATGGTGTCATATGACTTAAATGACTCCAAATAAGCTGTACTACAACGTCTATCAAGGAATGTATCGCATTACCGTTTACCCTGTATATATATATTTATTTTCATAAGGTTTACTCTAAATTGACGAATTGTAGAACAACCCTTATTTTTATCTTCATAGGGATTAAGGGGGGTTATTCTGGTCTAGAAATTTGAAAAATCGTTTAATTTTTTTTTATCAAAATTACGCTGTTAAACCGATTTCTAAAAATTCGAAGTAACAACTTCGCAAGGCATTAATTTTGAAAGAGAAGAAGGCCCGAGTTATGGATGTGGGATCGTCGATTAATCCTGATTGATGAATCAGAGTTATTCTATTGGAATTGTTTCTCAAACTTCAAACGCGTTTTTCTCAAAACTTCATCTTTTGATGTGATTGACATGATATCTCAAGTTCTACTTTACTGATTCCTTTGATATTTGATAAGATTTTTTATTATACAACTCTCTATCGACCCTGCCTCGGATTTTGGAAAATTTAAATTTTAAGTATTTAAAAAATATATATAAGAATTTGATTTTCAAGCTGTCGCTATTTTGTGATTTTTTTTTTCATTTGTTTGTTTTAGATTTCTATAAGGGTTGAAATTATGACAACCAGGAAGCACGGTTTTTTTTTTGTAGGCCTCACTTCAACTGCCTGCAATTTGATGATTTTTTGATAATATTTTTTATATATATATATATATATATATATAAAAAATTATACTCTTCTAATATCAATAAACATCATTAACCCTTAAAACTAAAAACCACAGATAAAATTGACCATCTTTTAATTTTTTGTTAATATAGTCTATTAACAAATTTTTTTTTTCAAACGTGAAACAAAAATCGTCCATTTAAGGGTTAAAAAAAATTACATTTTTTTTTTCTTAGTTTGAAAAATACCTCAAATTTAGGCGTCTAGATTAGAATACCCCTTAATGCTCTAATAAGGCCGATTTTTTTTTTTTGGATTTTCTGCTTATAGTCGAAATACTGGTTTTGATATCAGTAAGTTTTTATCTACATAAAAAAAAACCATGCATGTGTAAACATGTAACGCCTTTGGTAGGGAGGGAGGGAGGGCAGCCGGAGCGGGTGAACAAATAAAACAAACAGTTTGGCATCTGACGATTGTATTGTAACGTGTTCGATGAGCGCCGCGGCTGGCTCGCTCGCGCGCTCATACATATGTTATGATTGTTCATATATCATTTGTGTACATCCACTATATCTACGGCAATCGAACGCATCCGGTCACCATTATACATCTATTTAAAGCATAATTTACGTTTGTTCTTTCTATCACGTATTCATACATCACTCCCTCACCGCGTAGAGTTAGTGCTTTACGCGGTGGTAGTAGTTGCGGCGCGTGGCCAGCTGCATGGCGCTGCAGGCGACTGCCGCATCACGTTCGTATTACCACGACGCAGCAAGTAAGCGAGTGCGACGAAGGAGTGCTCTTTGTGGCCGCGCGGCGCCATCGGCCCGGGCAGCTCGGGGTCCGGCGGTGGCGCCTAGTCCGGCAGCCAGTGGTGCGCGCGCCACAGCAGGCAGTAGTACCCGCCTTGCTGCTGCTGCTGCTGCGGCAGGTGCTGCTGGTGGGGCCCGGTCTCGGTCTCTCCCTCGCCCTGTGGGAAGGACACAAGTCAGCCGGCGCCGAAAGGCTCAGGGCTCGCTGCGCCGCGTCCATACCGCCAATACTTCGTTCAATACGAAACAATGTTTTTTTTTTTTAAGTGAAACTTCTATATTCTGTAGTTGAGTTCAAACCGGATGCAACGTACGTATTACAGCTTTTTAGCAAGATATTGCAATTAACTGGATTTGACAGAAACTAGTGCTCAGCCATTGCATACCAGCATGCCAGCATGCCGCGACTGCCTCGCACACGCCCAGAGCGGAGCACCCGCCCGGGCCTGCCGGCCTGCCGGCCTGCACACAGACCTGTTGCGGCGCGTAGCGGTCGTGCAGCGGCCGGTACTGCGCGCCGAACGTCGCCAGCAGCGGGGCCGCGTCCCCGTCGCCGTCGCCGCCGCTGCCGGCGCAGAGCGGCACGATGGCGAGCAGGTCCCGCTCGTAGGGCCGGCACACGGTCAGCGGCCGCAGCGAGCCGGCGTCCGCGACCACGAGGCAGCCCCACGCCGTGCCCGCGAACACCTTCGCATGGGGACTTCTCACTCACTCGGTGTTTCGTGAACACGGGAGAGAACAAAGTTGATGGAGAAAGAAAGAGATCCATATCTTAACTGTATCTTTATATTTTTAGCGCGAGTATCAGGATATCAGTAGGAGACAAAGAAGATCACGGTATCCATTGCGCACCGAATCGTGTGCCCTTTGCGTGTCTGCGCTCTGCGCCTCGGGGCACCGGCGCCGGCGCGGTCGGGGCCGCGCTAGCAGCAGCGCGGGGTGCGCTCCCACCGCTGACGCTGCGTTCGGGTCGCGGCTACCGGTCGTTACTACCAGTTGTTATAAATATCAGTTGAGAGACAGTCGACTGTGTCAGCACGGTGCCCCGGCCCCGGGCCCGGGCCAGGCGGCGGCGACGCTCGGTGCCACGAGACTGCTGGCGTACCTTGCCGGCGCAGACGCAGAGCGCCGTGACGCGGCTCTGCGAGTCGGTGAGGCCCTCGTCTATCGCGATGGACTGCAGGCTCTCGGAGCAGGGCGCCAGGCGGGCGCAGTCCAGGCGCGCGCCGACCGCCTTGCTGGGCACGCAGTACTGCAGCACGCGGGCCGCCAGCGCGCCCGGCGCCCCCGGCACGGCGTACACGTACGGCTCGGCGTCGCGGTCGCCGGCGGCGGCCAGCAAGCGCACGCGGCCCGGCGCGTCCAGTGCGAGCCGCTCGGCAGCGCACACGCCGGCGCGGGTGATGCCGTACGCGTACAGCGCGTCGCCGCCCGCCCACAGCTCGCAGCCGGTGGGCGTGCGCAGCGCCGCCAGGCAGCCCAGCGACGTCGCGGCGCCGAGCTCCGTCACCACGAGCCCCGAGTCGCTGTCGCCGTCCGCCCCCGCACCCGCCCCCGCCCCCGCCGCGCGGCCCGACCGCACCAGGAACAGCCTGCGACCGGGCGCCGGGTCGATACGGTGCTGCCCGCTCCGCTCGGCGTATGCAACGAGTGCGTGTGTACGCAGCGCGGGCTGACCTGCCGCAGGAGAGCGCGACCGCGACGCGCCGCAGCGAGGGCAGGTGCTGCAGCGCCGTCACGCCGGAGGGTGCCCCGGCCCCCGCGCCGCCCGCGCCGCCCCGCTCGCCCAGCGCCTCCGTCACGCGCACGCTCCACATCATGCGGCACGTCGCGACTCTGCAAGCAAGCGCGCGTGTACGTCGAGCCGGAACCGAAGCACTACAACGGGCGGCGCGGACACGAGCAGCACTCACGAGTAGACGGTGAGCCGGCCGGCGGAGTCGCCCGCCCAGACCGCCGCGCCCACGCGGCACAGCGCCGTCACCAGCACCGGGTCCGCTCCGTCTGCACGAAGGATGCACAGGATGACGCGCGCCGCGGCATCGGCGGCGGCGGCGGCGGGCGCGAGACGCAGCGACACTCACCCGGCGGTATCCGCAGCGAGTGGTGCTGCGTGAAGGCGTTCTGCGCCGCCATCAGCGCGTGCAGGCGCTCCGGCTCGCCCCCGCCGTACCACACCTCCCACCCGCTGGCGCCCTCCTCCGCGACGTTGCGCAGCGGCGCGGCGGCGGCTGCGAGCGCACAGCGCACGTGCGCGGCGTCGGCGAGGGCGACGCACTCGGGCGCCGCGGCCAGGCTGACCAGCACCGCCGCCGAGGGCCGCGCCTCCGCCGCACCCGCCCAGCACGCGCGCATCGTCTCCAAGACGCAGCAGGCGTACCGCGCCTCCTGCCGGACAGTGCAGTGTGTGTGTGTGTGTGCACACAGAGTACAGTGCAAGCCTACGCATGGCGGGCACTCTTCCCAGAATACCCAAGGCCACACTATCATGATCGTAAAGCGGCGGTGTGGTGAAGGGTTCACCCTATCTATTTTCCTACTCGTGAATAAAAGCTCCAATGGCGGCTGGTGTTCCGTATTGCAAGATGCGCGCGGGTACATGCCGACACAGCTCTGGCGACACCGCTCGGCCCGTCCGCCGAGTAACGACGTAAAACCATACTAATATTCAATTTCTTCGAACATCTGATTTCAAAGTGTGCAAGTGTACCAGGAAGGTCCCCGGAGACACCAGTTTCCTGGAGGAGAAGCAGGGAGAAGCCCTGAGGAGTTGGCGAACTGGTGGTCGCGGCAAGTGAAGCTCGTGCCACTGTTGCGGACCGAACGAAGTACCGATCGCCTGGCTTCGTCAAGCTCTAAGATGATTGGCGCTACGGCCCCGTGTGCTTCTGTCGTCTCATCATAGAACCGCATAGAGACCCGATCCTCGGCAGTTGCAGTCTGGTTTTGGTTACAAGGCACTGTCGTGGGCCAAGTCGTCGAGCTAGAGTGTAACGTAAGGGGACAGCAGAGAGCGGCGACTGACCCTGGGCGTGAGCGCGGGCCTGGCGCCCTCCAGTATGGCTTCCTTGACGGCCTCGTGGCCCTCGAAGGGCTGCCGGCACGTCACGATCTCGTAGATCAACATTCCGTATGAGAAGCAGTCCACCTGTTGACACACCATCGCCCCTTTCATAAACAATGGACTTTTATTTTTGTCTGTAATTACAGGTGAGACGGTTGCAGGTGGCTCAAAATACCATTATACACAACTGTTAGTAGAGAACAGTACAGCCATCGGGTCATTATGTCAGATGACGGACAATCCGGTTCGAAGGACCCGTGTACCGGAGGAGATGCGACTCGAGTCGAAGGATCATTACGTGGAACGATTGCTTTGGTGTATACAAAAGCACATGCAAGGGACGCGAGCGACAGCGCCAGCGGGGAGCGGCGAGCACCTTCTCGTTGTACTCCTCCTCGCCATTGTACCGCATGATCTCTGGCGCCATGAACCCTTCCGTGCCGCCGAAGCCCTTCGTGCCGGACGGCGGCGCCAGCCGGCTGATGCCTGCGGGCACGACCACGTTGTTACTGCACGTTCCCGGTAGAGGCAGCACCGCCGCCACCCGCACACACTCACCGTAGTCTCCAAGTTTCACGAGCACGTCTACCGGCGCCGCACTCAGCTCCGCCGCCAGCGCCTCCTGCGGGCGCGGCATCCGCCACACGAGGACGTTCTCCGCCTTCAAGTCCCGGTACACGATCCGGTTCGCATGCAGGTACTCCAGCGCACGCGCCGTCTGCAGAAGCAACGCCCGTGCCGCACGCACGCCCACCGGCTGGCCCGCGCCCCGGTACTCACGCAGCGCCGCGTCAAGCGCCCCGCGCGGAGCCAGCTCCAGCAGCAGCGCGAGCGGCGCGCTGCACACCGCCAGCAACGGCAACACGTGCGCGTGCCGCAGTGATGACAGGATGCAGAGCTCCTGCCGCAGTGCGCAGTAGGCGCGGCATGCGGCGCCGGCCGGGTCCCGCTCCCATCGCGCCAGCGCAGCCCGGTGTGCGGCGCTCGGCTCCGCGCCCGGCACCGGCTGCAGTGCCTTCAGCGCGACCGGCACCGACTCGCCGCCACCCGGACGCCGCCAGCGCGCCGCCAGCACCGTCCCGGACGCGCCGCGCCCGGCGACCGCACCGCGCGCCACGTGCTCCCAGCGCGCCCGCTTCGACTCCTCCACGTCGAGCAGCAGCAGGTCGGGGACGAGCCGGCACAGCGGCGGCGCCTCGTGCAGCGCGCACTGCACGCGCCGCCCGGTGCACGCCGCCAGGATGCACTCCTCCACCGTCCAGCCGTACGCGACCAGCGCGCTCTCTGGCGCCGGTACCGCCGCCGCTATCGCCTGCAGCCCCTCAACCGACGAGGCTGCGACACGACCCGTTCGCATACTGTCCACACGCGACGGGACGGACGGACCGCTGATATGTACTCACGGTTGGAGTCGGCCCCGACGCCGCTGTCTCCGTCGGAGGCGCGCGAGTCCTGCGAGCGCCGTCCCGGCAGCTCGAGCGCGCCGTACGCATGGTGCGCGTGCAGCGGCCGCGGGTCCTGCGCGGGCCGCGGCTGGCGCAGGCACGCGGGGCACGGCACGACGCGCGTGATCAGGCAGCGCCCCTCCGACGTGTGCACGAAGCGCGTGCCTGCGCCCGGCGCCACATACGTTGTAGATGCGATCAAACCGTTGCGAGCCGCGCGACGCGAGCGTGCAGCGGCCAGAGCTCACCTAGCGAGGGGTACCAGTCCTCCAGCAGCAGGTCCACGTGGTCCGAGAGCAAGGCCAACACGCGCGCCAACGTCTCCTGGTTCGGCTCCAAGCTGATGCTCTGCGCATTACATTGGTTTAGCTTACTGACTTAGATAGCATTGATTAATGATTGCGCCGCAATCGACTTGGAGGACCGACATCGACTTCAATTCTTCAATTTTCCTTCTTTCAATTTGAAAGTAAACGATACGCAAAGTGCGGTCTGTGCGGACGATGGCGGCGCATCGGGAACGACGTCAGGGAGTGAGTCGCCGCTGACCTGGTACCCGGCGAGCGGCAAGCCGTCGTCGCGCCGCAGCACGCACTGCTGCGCCGGCAGCGCCAGCTCCACGCACGCCGAGCTCTGCACGTCCAGGTCGCACCACGCGCCCTCCTGCCGCACGCGCACTCTGCGGGACCACGCACAGCTCGCGTCACGTGACGTCGTCACCCGCACGCGCAGCGCTTGGCGGCCGGGCACGCACTTGATGTTAGCATAGGGGTGATCGTGTTCGGCGTCCGGGTCGTGCAGGTCCCCGAGCAGCGCGTCCCGCACCGGCGGCACGTCACGCAGCGAGGCCAGCGTGAGGTCGCCCGCGCACATCGCCAGCCCATTCCGCCACAGCTTCCAGCCCCACGGCAGCTCCAGCGCCCGCGACAGGCTCTCCTCTCCCTCCATCTGCACTGACACACTCGTGAAGTGACGGCTGACGGAGTGACGGAGCACGCGGTAGAGTCAGTCGCGAAGCCCACCTCCGGCGCCAGCCTGTAGAGGCCGGCGGGCGCGTGCTGCAGCGCCGGGTCGGCCAGCACGCGCGTCAGCAGCCGCGGCCAGAACCCCTGCGGCACGTACGACAGCAGCACGAGGCGCCGCAGCGTCGCGTCGCCGTCACGGCCGCTCACCGACACGCTAGCGCCCTCCTCCTCTGCACAGGTGTAAATTGGTTGCGGGTCATTCAGCGCATCGTGCCGCAGGGCGGGCGGTGCTGCTACTCACGGACGAGCACGGGCGAGTCGGCGGAGGGCGGCTGCTCGACGGCGGCGAGGTGCGGTGGCAGCGCCGCGGGCCAGGCTCGCCGGCCTCCGCCCCACGAGGCCGTGCGCACGGGCAGCTGCGGGCGCTGCGGCTCACGCACCGGCAGCAGCGGCGGCACCAGCAGCACGCGCCGGCCCCAGCACAGCGCCAGCTCGAACTTGTTCAGCAGCGAGAGCGCCAGCGCGCGCGCCTCGCTCCCCGAGCCCAGCAGCGGCGACGCCTTGAACACGTGCGCGAGGTCCTCCACCTGCATGATTCCTGCGACACGCCGTTCGGGAATTCGTTATGTGATAACACAATGAAATTGAAAATAAAATCTTAATAAAGTAATTGCTCAGTTAATTCGTTTAGCCCCCTCCGCTCAATCGGTCAGAGCCCAGCGCGCTAGTGCGCGTGAGCGACGCAGGCCGCACACCTCGGCCGCTGACGAGGTTTGATTAATATTTACGAAAAGTCACTTGTATGGTGTACACGGTTTCGTAGCTGTTGTGTGGGACTGACCGTTGTTGGCGAAGGGGTTGACCTCCCGCACGGTGAGCACGTGCGCCAGCAGGTCGCAGAGCCACTGCGGCCGCAGGAAGTACAGCCGGTTGAGCGCCGCGTCGTCGTAGTGCAGGAGCACGCCGTTCTCGTGCAGGAACACGGTCGCCTGGTGCAGCTCGGCCGTGTCCCGGAACGACCGCTGGCAGCGCTGCTGCATGTACTGCGTCACCTGGCGCCCAGCAGCGCGGACGGTCAGCCGCAGTGACAACGGCGCCGCCCTGGAGATGTCTCTCTCGGCGGGCGTGCCGCCACCGCACTCACCAGCCGCTTGTAGTCGTGGTGCCGCAGCACGGGCTCGCCGAGGTCCGCGGCCAGCGCGGTGACGCACTCCTCCAGCGCGAGGTACGTCGCCGGCACCTTCTGCTCCAGCAGCGGCTCCTTGCATCCTGTGGCACCGGGGGGGACACACTGCTGATTCAACGCAAACTATTCGTCATAAACGGTATAAATTGTTCCATAAAAGAAACAAACAATCTGCAGTGGTTTCCTTTCTGGAGACAGATGTTCCTCGACCAGTACATAGTGTCCACTGTCCACTGTCCACTGTGCGGTGGCGCCTGTGCTAGTGCACTCTAGTGGACTGTATTGCGCTATTTAAAAATGAAAAAGGAAATCAAGGAGACACACCGACCGCACGATCCGCGCGGCCCCGGTGGTATCAGCTTTATCTGATTGTTCGTAGTTCTGGCGCGAGACCAGGGCATGCGGACGAACTATAATTATGGGCGCATTGTCGTGTGCGCGGAGCTGGTCACCAATAGGAGATCGAGGACAAGGAAGTGTCCTCGCGGTGCGCTGAGGGCTCGTGCGGCGACCGGCGGGAAGGCCGTACACTAAAGACACGGGCCGCGGACACGGTTAAAGTATCGGCGCGTGTGGTGGCAAAGGGGACAGGACGAGGGTAGGTATTTAAAGGAATGGTTATTGGGGGGCGATCACTGCGTATGTCTTCCCTGTGAGGTAAACGACAAGCGCGTGTGGTGACAGTGCATAAGGTGCATTGCCATTCGTCGGCTTCCTCAAACTGCATAATGGTTAGCGGCAGTTGGGTTGTGGCAGATATACAGAGGATGGTCTCCTTCTGTGAGAATGTCATGTCCCAGAAGGAGGTCAGTTACAGGACCCGCAGTCCCCGCCAATGCGCAGAAGTAGTAACCTTGGGGTTTTCATTCGGTACAAGTCCAACACACCTCGGTCTCGCGCAACCCCCCTGTGCGGCTGAGACGGTCCTATGAAGATTTTCCCCAAGTAAAAAAAAAGATATACAGAGTGTAATATATGTAGGGTAGTTATGAGTCATTTTTAACAGAAATAGTTTTATAAATTAACGCTCTCTGTCAATATATGCTTTCAAGTACGGTCGACTTTCACTCTGCTCCATAAATTCTGTGGTGCTCTGGACATGTATCTCACAGAGGATGTAGTGTGGCAGTGAAGCGGTGATGGAGCGTTACCTGGCGGCTTGACGGAGAACGCGACGGAGTAGATGATATCAGCCAGCAGGCGCACGTTGTGCCGCGTGCTGCACGACACCTGCGCCACAACACACCACGTCTGAGCCGCGTCGCCGTTGCGGTGTCCGCATCAAATGTACCACTGAGTCCGCATTGACGCGGTGTGGCTGCTCTGATACGCCATTTGCAACTCGAAATGCTTAATCGTAATTTGAGAAGCAAAACTGGGAAACAACTACTCTAACTACTCTAAGCTATTCCCCATCATTAATGAAGGAAGTAACAAAATATAACTCTATAAAGTAATGTTACGACGGAATCAGGGTCAAACTTTAACCCTAGATTTCTAGGCTTCTGGGCATCACACGGCTATGATTTTAAAACGCATAGATTTTCTTGAGGTACTGCTTCGAATAAAGTAACTTTCAACCAGATCGGCAATAATTATTGGACGGCGGTAAATGTCAAAGGAGCCGCGTCTATTAACTTCGGCCGCCCGAGGTCGTGACCTGTGTATTAATGACACAGCCGCTATTTGTGGAACTCCAATTCGCGAAAGGTCAATAAACCAACTCTCGAATTTACGACTAAAAACATAATATTTCGATTGGTTTTTGCGACTGGTTTTTAAGAATTTTCTACAGCCGCGTTCGGATATTGTAGCCTCATCGATCAATAAATCGATTGTCTGTCAGAACCGGCGTCTCACTGCCGCGCGCTCGTAACAATGATGCGTTTCAAATGTTCAGGCGATCTGGTCCATCCCACAGACAGCGCTGCCGAGAGACCGCTGACGGAGACAAGTTATAACGTGGGTAACATTATTTACATGTCAGCTAGCTTGTGAAATCGCGAAGGATCCAGCCCGACCGACTAACTTTACCAATTAAAATTGATGAATGAATTTCGAATGAAAAGAACTTTGAACTATTTAAGGGGCTCAAGTATACACTTCGTGAAACTGTAATGTCGGCAGAGAGCCCATTGAAACGTAAAGAATGCGATGTGTAGTGGGCATGTCCATTACTGACTGACCTCGACGGAGTCGAGCACGCGCGGCAGGCCCAGCTTGTCGGCGTCCGGCGCGCCCATGATGCTGGACCGGATGAGCCGCTGCAGCGCCTCCGGGCTCTCGCTCTCCGGCAGCGAGCTCTGCGCGCACACCAACGCCGAGCCGTGAGAACACTCGGGCTCCACGAATCAATACAATACAAATGTGCTTCGGTAAAAAAAACTCAGCAGCTAAGGTCAACGATGACACACAGAAAGTGAAAAAGCAACAAGCATGTGAACGGATTTTTGACTTATGGCAATGTGGTTAAGTCAAGCACTGACCTGGTTGACCTGGTCGTAGTGTGTGGCGACCATGATGACGGGCGAGCCCGGGGCGCGCGCCTGTATGGACCTGCCGTGCACATGACAAATATATTTTGTTGCTAAAAAAAATGTGAGTACTAAAGACGCATGCAGCGCCATCTAGCGCTACATTTTACACAATATTAAATATAGTAATTAGAACTCGAAAATATTTGACTTTACTCTTTTGCTTTAAAAGCGTTAAGTGCGAAGCATAATGGACATGATTCCGAAAAATCTTTTTTTTTTTACATCGGTGCAATCTAATAATGCCACGAGGTCTCTGTTTGCCACAAACGACTAGTGTAATTTTAATCTTCATTAATATCTTTTGTTAGATTTGGGGCCACAGAAGGGTGTGCTCATAATTTCACTCGTATACAAAACAACTAAAGTGACCTGAGCCAGTCGAGGGCGGCGGCGAGCCCGCGCTTCCCGTCGGTGACCTTCCACAGCAGCAGGTACAGCGACCGCCGCGACAGGAAGTACTGGTGCGTCGCGTAGTACCTGCCGACACACTGCCGCTGTACTGCCGCAACACTGCCGGGCTACGGACTGAGGCCTCTCGTTTTCGTTTAATTCAGCAGAGCAGTCACACAATCAAGATATGCGCTGATGATAGACGAATGCAAGAGGCGTCAGCGGGCACAAAGCAGTCGACGGCGGCTCACTCTCGCTGCCCGCCGAAGTCCCAGGTGCGGAAGGTGACGGGCCCGCGCGCCGCGCGCTGCTTCTCGTAGACCCAGAGGCCGATGTCGACGCCCACCGTGGAGAGGTTGCCGCCGCCGCGGCCGCGCGCGCGGTTGCCCATGCGCCGCGACCAGTGCTGCCGGGAAACCGCACCGTTTCATATCGGGAACATCCATCGCATACGCGAGGGGCTGGTGTCAACTCACCTCGGTGGGCTTCCTGCGATGGTGCGGCGCCGACTCCTGCCGCAGACACTCCAGCAGGCTCGTCTTGCCGATGCCCTGGAACATCACTAAACTTACTTATCCAGTGGATTACTAAAGCGTATCTTCGCTTAAATTGCAGCCTGAAGACTGATGCACGTGCGCCGCCGCCTCCATACAGCGTCTGCACTAGAGAGGGGGCTATGCCCCCCGGGACCAAAGACAAGGTCGAGGGAACAGCGCGCGCGGTACGGACCTGCACGCCGACAAGCATCAGCTTCATGGAGGTGTAGGCGCGCGCCTCCTGCAGCACGGACTTTAGGTAGCCGACGACGTCCATGGTCTTGTAGCGGCCGGAGCGCAGCATGGAGCGCAGTGGCTCCGCCAGCTCGCAGCCGGACGCGTTCAGGTTCCAGAGCCGCGACAACAGGCCCATCGTCGCCGGCAGCTCCGTCACCTCTGCGCGCAGGGACGGATGCAAAGTAACAATCAAAGTGCGTGGGCCGGGACAAGCCGGTGCACAGAGGCGCCCTCGCAGGCGGGATCATTTTACAACAAAGAATGCGACAATTTGATACAGTTAGTTGAAGTACTTGCCAGTGGGCAGCGGTAGCGGGGCGCTGCGCAACCCACTCACCGTGTATGTATTTGTGCGGAGCGCGGGGACGCTGAGGACTTGCGATGTGCGTGCAGCGACTTGGGAAGCTATATATGCGATTGTAACGGAGGAAAGGGATACGATACGGCGTTTGTGATTTCAAAACGAGGACAGCTATGTAAAGAAGTGCTTTCGCCAGATGGCGTTTGCGTTTGGATTCGTTTACATTTTATTAATTTTAATGTCCTGGGGTTGCGCCTTTTGGCGTGTCTACAAAGCTACAATCAAATTTTAAGCAAAGCACATATAGAAGTTAATTTAAATAAAAAAGTTGCCTGAAGAAGAAGTGTAATTTTTGAGTAAAGTGGAACGCAACTCATTTGTCAGTTGTTATTGTCATTAAATCGTCCTAACGAATAAAGTTTGTATTTATAATGTTTTCGCGAGTTACTGTTAAGCGCTGAATGTATTTGAACATTTTTTTCTGTTCGATGGTGTATACTTGTATAGTAGCTTTAAAATATTGAATTTTCTATGTGCGTTGATTTATTATTATTCATTGTAAGTAGCGGCATTCGCGGCGGTCCGCAGTTCGCCGGGTCAGCTAGTTTTAAATAAGTCCCTTGCCGTCATGGTCGATCGCGTTAACCAACTAGACCCTCAGTCGTAGCATATGAACGGCAACTGTCGATGGACCCTCATCCCTTGACAGTCGCTGGCGTGTTTGAACTACGCCGCGCATCAGGTGCGGCGCAGTAGCGCGCAGTGCAGTGCAGTCGGGCACCTTTGTTGCCGCTGATGTTGAGGACGGACAGGTTGGCGAGGTGGTGTATGTTGGCGGGCACGGCGCGCAGCAAGTTGCAGGACACGTCCAGCATGGACAGCAGCGGGAACACGAGCCGAGCGCGCGCGCACACCGAGGCACCGTCGCCGCCGCCCGCGCCCGCGCCCCCGGCCCCGGCCCCGCCTCCGCCCTGCCGCGACACACTCGGTTCATGGCTCATGCGATCAATGTAACATTCAACTGTCTCTGACTTGATACATGTGAGTAATTGTTAGTACATTATCAGTTAGTTATGCGTGTAAGCAGAGCGCGGCTCACCCAGTGCTCGTCGGCGTGGTCCGGCAGCGGCTCGCCGTCGTCGTCGGTGGTCAGCTGGATGCGCGTCAGCAGGTTGTTCGCCAACATCTGCCGGTATTGTTGTTACTGCACTATTTCTTTTAATATTTTCCAAACGGTTACACTTGTATTTTCATTACATTTATAATTAACGGTTTACAGTATAATGTAATACTCTTTTTCCTCCTGAGTGTGATGAAAAATATCGTATAACACAAGCGCGCTCTATGAAAATCACATGATTCGGCTCCGCCACGCGTGTCAGGATCAGTTTAAGCTATTATGGTTTCACTGCTATGTACTGGTGTGCGAGTTCGCTACAATCAGCTGCGTGTCGGCAGTGTGCCCACGAGCAGGCAAGGCGAGCCGGCTCGTTGTCCATTCACTTCGCAATCGAGTGTTGATCATTGCTGGTTCGTTTAGAGCCAACGGACTCTTAAAGAAATTCACACTGTAATCATCTCTGCAGATTTTTACAATAGCAGTGGACTTCAGGAAAGCTTTATGGTCTACTATTCTATCTTTCATTATTTATTTATTTTGTACTTTTTGGTTTGTGGAAACACACAACGGCTCCAAGGTTGAGAACCACTGTGTACCGGCGTGCGCGGGGGGATTGCGCGGGCGCGCGCGACGCGAGCGCCACACCGCCCGCGCGCCCGGCACGGCAGTCTTGCTATCACATTGAGACTAGCTCCACGCACCACTCGCTCGCAACTTATTTTTTTACGTATTGTTATTATTTTCGCGTTCCTATTTGTATTGTTGTGTTCTGTAATCTATCTCCACTCGGACTATCATACTTGTGCTTCATTATTTCTACTGGACTTTGTACTATGTTCATTAAACGTCTATCTACTTGCCGTCTGGACTTCTTCATTTAATTCTTCATCATCTCATCTCTATCACGCTGTCCTGCGCTATAGTGTAAGGCAGGTCACTACCATCATACCTACCACGCTAAAAGTCTACTTCCCTGCCACCACACTCTACCTCGCTAAAGGTGCACTCCCGGGCGAGCTCCTGGGCCCTGCGCGAACAAGTCGTCGCGACCCTCTCATCGCAAGTCGTCATATGTACTCCCGAGTGCAAAAGCACCTGGACCTACTATGTGGAGAGCAGTGACCAGTGGGCAGTGTCCTTCCTGCTCAGCGATGCGCCCTGTGCTGCACTGGTCCGCGCCGCCCACACCCCGCCCACTGAGCGCGTTTGAGGATGCTGCTGTAAGCGAACGAATGTTGCATAGAGAGCAGTGTACCAGAGTGCGGAGTCCATCCAACCGGAGGTGCCTCCTGGCGGGGCAGGCGGCGCCGAGCAGCTGCGCGCGCACGGACCCCCCGGACCGAGGTCGCGGCGTCCCACCGCGCCGGGGCCCACTCGCCTGCGGGCAGTAGCACGCCAGGGGGTCCTCCTCCGCGCTACCAAACTGTTCTATCTGATAGAACATAACATAGGAAATTAAAAAAAAATGATTTTTTCTAAATTGGTATTAAATATTACCATCTTTTTGTAAGCCGGTAGATAATCAGGGCGGAGTGTCGTGTGCGCCACGAGTCCTACCGGGCAGCGAGGGACTAGCTCGGCAGAATGCCGTTCTAAAAGTTGCCTGCCGCGAACTTGCAGCAGGATTCCCCTGATCAGCGAGGTCTGTCCGAGAGGCAGCCTGGTTTCATAACGCCTGCCGAGGCGACGCAGAACTTCAACCAGTGCATCAAGAGTTGCTGCTGATTACTGAATGCCGCCTAATATCAATTTTCAATGTGTAAATTTGTTTATATTTCTCTACGTATTTTTGCCCTTAATTGTTTGTTCCGTATCCGGATGCGTATAGTTCCAGGCGGCCGCCCCGGGGATGCCGGGCGGGCGGCGGGTCACGCAGACAGCAGAGGAATCACCTGGGGCAGGCTGGGCCAGCAAGTGATCTCGTTGTGGCTGAGGTCCAGCTGCCGGAGGCTGCTCGGGTATGACGTCACGTACGACATCGACCTGCGGCCGAGAGGAAGATGGAAAGTGAGTATCCTTTATAGCATTGAATGCACCCCCCCCCCCCCCGCTTCGGAACGAGGGTCATCTCGTAAGTACACCGCCTGCATGTGACATATACACACGTGTGTCTCTGTGCCCGTGGCGTCGTTGCTCTTAAACTAATGAACAAAAAAGATTTAAGTTTTTTGTTTGACAAGTGACTTGCTCCAGAGTGTCCTTAGAGAAAATCTGATCATCTCTTTGAAGATCATCAGCCCTTTTAAGTTGTTGAAGGAATTGTTGCTACACAAAACGTGTCTATTGTACTTGTATTTTAATGTGCTTTGGTTTACTAAGCTTTAGAATTGCCTTTGTAATTGCGTTCCATTGTCAACAGTTTTTAAAGCGTATGGCCTTTTTAGCAGTAAACAAATAAGCCAATCTTTCACGATAACCAATTGTTATGTGTAAGCAATTGCTATGTAGTTTTGCTGCCAACGCACCTGCATGCACACCGGCTGAGTTAGACCCAAGCGATGAGAATAGAAAGTCTGCAAAGATAGTACGTTATGTACGTCACGCACCTGAGTGAGTTGTAGCTCATGTTGAGCCTGGTGAGCGAGGCGGCGCGGCAGGCGAGCGCGGCCGGCACGCACGTGAACTGGTTGTGCGACAGGTTCAGCGACGCCAGCCGGCTGAACTCGCCCCCCGCGCCTGCACCTGCGCCTGCGCCTGCGCCTGCGCCTGCACCCGCCTCGCCCTCGCACGAGGTGCGCCACGAGTGCGCGCGGCGCGCCACTGACCAGCTGCGTCAAATGAAACAAGCCAGAGCCTATAGAGCGACGTCGGCGCGACGCTGAAGAGTCAACCCGCCTTATGTCTGTAACGCAGGTAAATCGCGCACAAAGGTAGGCAAGGCAATCAGCAAAGAAGAGCGAGTTTAATTCGGCGCAGTATAAAGTTACATAAGAAAGTAGAAGCAGAATAATCAAAGTATAATGAAGTCCACAGTGCAATGATAAAAATACAAACGAAAAAGTAAAACAATGTAAAGGGCACGGTTAGCGAGCGAGCGGTGCGTGGTGGCGCTCGCGTCGCGATCTGGCCGCGCAGTCTGTCTACGTGCACTCGTATGCAGCGGTACTCAACTTCCCTGCCCGCTACACACACACACTCACGCACACCACTACACAGTATTGATATACACGCATGCATCTGATGCCTTGCTTTGCCAATTGTTGTAGTCATCGTTGTGATTTATTTTGGACTGTTGGCTATAGGGATTAGCTCATAAGCCAAGGCTAACGCAATAGGATGTAAACACAGTGAACAATGAGTGTGTACTGACACGGCGTTGCCGGAGCGGTCCCCGAGCACGGGCACTCCGTCCTCATCCTCCTCCTCCTCCTCCTTGGGGTGCTCCAGCCCGCCGCCAGCGCCGCCCCCGCCGCCCGATGCGCCGGAACCGGGGGACCCCTGAGCGGTGCATACGAGTGCATGCTTTAGTAAAGGACAAGGCTCAGTACATGTTGAAACGGTAATCACTGAACTGATATACCAACAGCTGAGATCAACATCGCTCCGCCGTTGAGTTACCATGCTTTACTTTGTGTAGTTATCATTTTAATATAAAGTAATACCAATATTGTCAAAGTATATCACATACAGGGTGAGCGGAGATGTATTTGTGGCTGTATCCGCTTGATGCTTACACGTCTCTTCTGCCAAACACTACAAAGTGTTGCATTAACAATATTTTTACAATATTTCTACTACGTTGCGAAGGATTGTTAGCCTTATTTTAATTTTTTTTTTAAACAATTTTTTATGTTTATAAACCGTAATGGCTCTCATTTAATAAAAATTGGCATGAATGTGAGACATAAAAACAGACAATGTTTTTGAACAAATTGTACAAAAAATTAATATAATTACGGCAGTGGGAGAGGCTTGCCCGGTGCCGGCCGGCTGCGGCGCTCCGCCCTGCGCCCCGGCCTGCGCCTCGCTCTGCAAACGGCGACAGTTACATTGGCCGCCGCCGATACAATCAGGTCGCGGCCTAACTGCACTGGACGGGGACGGGGAGGCAGGGACACGGCGCGAAGCCATGATCGGCACGGTCTGCTGGAGATATCGCTGCTGGCAGAGTGTACACTCGGTACTCGGCGTACGGCGGTCGGTGAGGCGCCGCTCCGTATGCGGCCACACGTAAAGGAGGCGGGTGCAGTGCTTACGGGCCGGAGCTGGCAGCCGGCGGGCAGGTCGCGCAGGTGGTTGAGGGCGGCGTTGAGGTCGCGGAGCGCCGGCGCACTCCAGAGGGCGTCCGGCAGCGCGCGCAACTTGTTGTTGGACACGTCCAGCGTGCTCAGCGCCGCCAGCGAGAACAGCTGCGCCGGCAGCTCCTCCAGCCGGTTGTCCTGCACACGGAGGCCGCGTTTAGGACACACACATTACTCGTTTTAACTTTCACTATTGGTCTATTTATTTCTTTGTATGACTAGTATGTTATATAGACTGGAACTGGACGTTCACTACACAGACGATCCACAGCGTGCATGTCCCACAGAGAGCCACAAAGCAGGCAGTATTGGGCATCTCCCCTCACGGCCGGGCGGGCAGCACCGCGAGTCGCGTCAGAACTTAGATGACTAACAGAGCTGAAGTGATACTGGTCACAAAGTGAACGAAAGCGGGCCACGTGTGTCGTAGACCCGATAATAAGTGATGGTGTAGGATTGTGGGGAGGCCGCCGCACAGACGGACCGATGATCTGGTGAAGGTGGCTGAAAGAAACTGGCTGGACAAAGCTCGCAAACGTCAACATTGGAAGAGATCATCACTCAGTATTGGCCTGCTTTGGGTTGAAGAATATCAATATATAGATACTAACAGAGAAATTAAAGCATTTCATCATACTGTATTGCTAAGACATGCAGCGGGCGGTGCGGTTGAGTGCTGCTGTACGGCGGTGCGCGCAGACAGACAGCGCGGCAGTATTGCGACGCCAGCGACGCCGCCAACCGCTGCAGTCTCGCTGTCACACTAGATTCGACGTCACGCTTCAACTGCTCACTGGTTGTACGAATTACTTTATTTGTGTCCACTTCACCTTCGTGGTTACCTCACTTTGTAAGATATTTCTCGAAACAGATTTATTCCAAGATAGACAATCAATTCGTCGCCTGTAACGTTAATAGCTACCGGGTATGACGGCAAAAGCAACCGCACAACTAACGAGCGCAAGGCAGTTAAAATTTCTTTGCCCCTTGTTGCTCGTGTAATTGAATTTGTTTTCTCCACTCCCCTTCGGTATCGCAGGTGATGACTAAGTTAGCAGATTTAGTGGCAACTACAGTAATTGGTCATGGCAGCGAGTACCTGTAGGAATAGTTCCTGCAGCACGGGCGCCGTGTACACGTCGGGCCGCTTGCTCCCCCTGCGCCGCACCCGTCTCGCGCCTCTGGCTTCCTGTTCCTCCTCCAGCGCGTCTTCGGCACTCGGCAGACGCTCCAGTTTGTTTTGCGCCGCGTTCAAGTATCTGTAAATCAGATCGCACTGTGGTCACAGTAAATGCGCATTCTGTCAATTCGACATCAGAAGTTGGTCGTTCAAAAGTTTCATTTTAATTAACGATGTTACATAATACTTAAGCACAGTGGCCACCTGAGGCTGAGCAGCGAGAACAGCTCCGGTGGCAGGAGCCTCAGTTCGTTGTTGGCGACGTCGAGGCGCGTGAGCGCATGCAGTGCGGTGCGCCCGCTCTGCAGCTGCGGGTTCACGCGCAGCACCGCGCGCCGCAGCATAGACACGCTACAAAACGATCGATTTCAATCATGCATTAACAAAAGTTCTTTTATTGGTCCTTCAAGCCAGACTTGACCCAACGTCCATTAATTTAAACGCACTGTATATGTTTTCTTCACTAACTTTTTTTATGTAAATGTCGTCTAAGTGCGGAAAAAAAACCGACGACAGCTGGAATCCTCAAACATATGCTCAAATATGGAATACCGCTAATTAACAGGGGGCGTGCCTGCTATTTAAGTGTATCTCCTTCACACGTATATTTTTGTCATAATGCCTTCCCTGTCCTGGTCCATGTGATTTTCATTTATCAAAGTTAAACCACTAGTGAATCGTGCATTTTCCGTTCCGACTTATGCCAGAGGCAGATAGGTGAGTTAACCTTTTTTTTTATTGGCGGATACTTGACATTAATCACATTTGGTGGAAGGTAAAGATGAGGCCGATGATAGACCGCATCTGCCCAATAAATATCTATTCGCTCTTCTTCCTAGCCTCCCAAGCCATAAGAACGTGGAAATATGTCAGCTGGTAGCATATTCCACTCATCTGTTCGCATGATGATTGTCAAAGTGAATACTTTCGTTCGGATATAAGGATCGTCCAGCACGCACGGCGCCTGGTGGTGGTGGCGCTTACCGCAGCGAGTCGAAGCGCGCGCGCAGTTCGCGCCAGTCCACGTGCACGGGCGACGCAGGGCAAAGCGCGCTGTAGGACAGCTCCCGCTCGCGCTCCTCCCTCGCGCCGAACACGCGCTCCGCCACGGCGCCCTTGTTCACCTTGTGCTCCGGGTCCACTCGTGCCTGTAGGGGCAACCGACACACCGTGTAGTCACTCTGACTATGGTAACATTTGGAGAAGATGATGGCTATGTGGCTGATGCCACCAATTGTGGTAATACCTCTACCGCTTGTGGGAGATTTGTGAATCGAAAAGCAGTCTTAGCTTGATTTCTCTTTATTATTTATTTAGCGCGCATTTTATATAATTCGCATGACCTAGATATTGGAGTACACTGCACCAGGGATAGAGCATCGAACTTCAAACAACCTTAATGCACTTGGCATTGACTCCTATTAACGTAACCTGTTAGTGGTGGCACATACTGACTGGAGAGCAGGAAAAGATACTTCTTGCCTATATATAATTACACGGTAAGCAGATGAAATATAAGAGATAAAATAGTTAAAAGGTTAGTTTATATAATACTCCAGCTCCCCAGCTGAGCGTTAGTAAATAGAAGCGCATGCGATGCATGTGTTGTCTTGGCCTCGATGTGGCTGTGTGGGAATGAGCCGTAACGTGCGGCATACTGACCCTGGTGGCGAGCAGCTTCTCGATGAGTTCAGGCGGGGTGTTAGGGCGGGCGGCGCATTCCCGGAGCGCGCGAGCATGCGGGTCGGTGGCGCCAGACGCCAGCAGCATCTCAAGCGCCGCTACGTGCCGCAAGCGCGCCGCCACTGCGAGCGCCGTCCACGGGCTCTCGTCTATAATACAGGAGGGAAAAACGGAAAATCACTGGTGATTTCAGTAATAAATAATTTTCCAATAGAGCAATAACAAAGGATCCTTTGCACGACTATAGGCCTTCGAAGAAGTGCAGTCATAAACCAATCCGAAATAGTAATTCAAAAACATGCGGCCTTTGAACAATTCCGATGCGAGTTGCTTGTCGGTCCCGAGGCGAATGTATTCCGATATATGCGCATTAACGCCATCTAGTAGTAGGCTAGCGAACAAATACATACAAACGCGGGATTAGCACGTACTGTAATGTATATAAACGAATGTACTCCATGTATCAGTGTGCAGTAAACAAAAATAAGGCTCACTACCAGAGCTGTAGTTGCGAACCGGCGACGGCGAGCCGCGACTGGACGCCGGGCACGCGCTACGCGACCGCCGCGACCCGTCCACGCTGGAGCCCTGTCGGACATACGACCATGTACAACGAGAGGATCTAAGTAAAATGGTAATTCTTGCAATACAATTATTACTAGTATTCTAAGTCACTAGTAAATTAAACCATATATTAGCACGCTTCATCCGCATGTTCCAAATAAAGTGAAGTTTAACGTCATCACGACGTTGCAAAGCTCACGCTACCCGCTCTTTGCTCGCTAATAGAAATATTTCAAAGTAATCTAATTCTAGCGCATTTGAACAAGTTAATATTTGATCTATAGTACGTTCCCATGTAGTACTTTCTACATGTAACTTTGTACATTTGATATCAATTCCTTTATTTATATTAATCTCTCAGGATACATTTAACTAAGTCTTGGCCGTATTAATCTATATCAATTGTCTAAAAGATCAGTGTTCGCTAGGCGAGCGCGCTATTCTGAGTATGTCAATCTCATAATTGTTTTTCAACAGGTGTGATTGAGATCAAGCGCAACCTTGGATGTAACAAAAAAGATATCCAGCTCGAAGGACCAACATGTTGATGTAAATTGCAATTTTAGTTATAATAAAAATGCAGAACTAGTAGGCAAGTCATTGAAAAAGTACTTCATATTTGTTAGTAACTAGCCCAAACAAGATCGCGACCACAATACAGGCACCGGTACAAAGCTCGTCATAGGGACCAACATCTGCCAGTCTCGGTTCGGAATCGACTCGTGTAACTTCGTGTATTATCATCCTTGGCAATTTCAATAATTCTTGGTCAGCAATGTAGTCTAACTACTATAAGGTGTGGTGTTTATTGCGAACTTCCGCAGTCATCTGTTAGTTCGACTGTATCCATCAGGCATTTAGGATATTTTCGTAAGCGTCAATTAGTCCAGACAAGCAAACATCACAGTGATCCGTAATTTTGAAACAGCCGAGTAATAGAAGCCAGTCTCTTCAAGAAACCAAACAATTGTAGTTGCCCTATACACAATGTGTACTGACCAGATCAGTAGGCGGAAGCGAGATTGCATCGGGGTCCGCGCCGGCCGCGAGCAGTCGTTGTAGCACGCGCAGGTGTCCCCCTCGCGTCGCCGCCCCCACGCACGTGTCGCCCGCGCACACCGCGTCCACGCGCGCTACGCGCACCCGCCCTGCGCCAGGTCCCTGCTGCTGGCTCTCCTTGTGACACACGCGACTCAGTCGTTATAGCCTCGTTATCGATACAACATGGCCGACACATCGACTCGGCAGCGACATCCTGGTCGCGATGTGCCACTCTGTATGCGGTACCGGTTGCGAGCTTGTCACGTCGAATCTGAATAGCGCCTTAAGCGGCTCGACTTTATGTTACATGAACAGTAAGTTACAAGTAGCAAGTAAAGTAAGAAATAGCGCCTAAATAGAATTTTCCTTTCATTAGGTATGGCTGAGATCAATTGCCCGCCTGTAAATCTTTTTTTTTTTTTAATAAAGAGTAATGTTTTACCTTAAAATCGAATAATTACCAGATTCTCAGAATAAATTTAAATCAATATATTTATTAGATGTGTAAGTTTTATCAGGTAAAGCTTTGACTCCTCCTTGCTTGGAATGAAAGACCCTGTGCCCTAGTGCGCACGCTTGCAGAGTGTTTGGAGCAGGTACCTGGTGTTGCGGCGCGCCCGTGAGCCGACTAACGATAGCGTGTATCCCGAGCGAGATGCCGCCGCGCTGCGGAGCGGGGTGCGGCGCGCCTTGCGCGGGGGGCGGCGGCTGCGCGTCGTTGCCGTCACCGGCGGCGGCTCGTTCGCACGGCGCCGTGTGCTCGAGCAGCGCGCTGACGGCGGGCAGGTGCCCGAGCGCGCTGGCTACGTACAGCGCCGTCTGCCCGCGCGCGTCGCGAGTGTTCACGTCGAAAGCGAACATGTACCGCCACCTGCCGGACGCGTCCCTGCCCAGACACGCAACCGACACATTATATATATACACCGGCGTTCGGATGCCATCTATAAACAATACTCATATGATCTACAAGTGTTACGGAAGAATGCGTATGGTGGTATAAACATAAATAAACACCTTCAAAGGGCTTAATTGAAGGAAACATGAAATAGAACTCATTACATAGTCTTAAAAAAGAAATGCGGTAGACAAAGTTGTATGTCAGATTGATTTCTATTGGATTGGCCTTACAATGGACCATCGAGAAGAGAACTGATCTCGACAGTCATGATACGGGAAGTAGCCTTCTTTGCACATACGCAGAGGGGAACCCAACATGTGTTTCTTAGATTGATCCCCGGGGGCAAGATTTCAGGAAATACAAGCTCGGTCCATCAAAGACCGGAGCGGCCGGACGACGACAAACAGTGGACCGGAGTGAGCTTTCTTGTTCTGCAGATTGACCTGCAAACTATGACGATGTGGTGCGACTCACAGATAGGGCGCGAGCATGTCCGGTGGGTACGCGTGCTCGAGCAGCAGCGCGACGAGCGGCCCGTGCCCCCCGAGGCACGCGGCGTGCAGCGGCAGCCACTTCTCCACCGACTCTTGCTGCAACGACATCGCTATCCTCAGCGTGCGGCGCGCAACTCACGGAACGACTCTGTACTGACTCTGTATATGGCGTTTATTTAGTCGCATGACCGTTGCGTATTTGGGAGTGATTATATCATTCGGAATTCATGCCGCATTCGACGGAACTTTGATGAAGTTAAGTGTGAACTCGTTCCTAGCCCGAAACATACTGTCTTGCAGAGTTTCTATTCTCACAGGCTCGGGTCTAACTGAGTGCACGCCAGATGTGTTGGCGGCAAACTACACAGCAAGTAACCGTGAAAGATTGGCCATTGCGTTATTGCTAAAAAGGTCTTACACTTTAGAAATTGTTGACAAAGGAACGCAATTAACGAAGGTTATTTCTAAAGTGTAGTAAACCCGAATACATTAAAATCATGTTACAATAGACACGCTTCGTGTACCTACATGTATGAAACAACCACTGCAGCGTACAGGTTAACGTTAATTTGACACAATAATATAAACTCTAGTGCTAGTGCTGCGATATTACGATTTCTCTCTCGTGGCCTGCGGGTACATCACTTTTCAATTTGATTCGTTACACCACCTAATATATCAAGAGATCGTTTAGTATCTTGACAAAATGATTGACCCTGTTACTGGCATGGCATTCTAAATAATAAGTAGAAGGGGGCTTCATATTCGTTGCGTATGGACGAGTGCCAGCGCGGCGTATACACCGGTGTCAACATGACACAAGCTGAGCTTACTGAGACCTATATCAACAGGGGGTATAATGTAGTCTCAGTGTAACATAAACACCGGTGTCAATGTGACATATATGTGTATAGGAGTAATGTCATTATGACGAAAATACTAACAAAAGTCAGGTTGTGATATTCTTTTTTACACCGGCTCAACAAAGTTATTACAGTGCACCTGGTGGTAAATAAAGTGTAGTTTGAAAACAAGATTGACTATCAAAGGAAGAAAATCTAGTGAGTCTCCATCATCATGCCGGTCCACATATACCGCGACTGAAGGTCTCCAGGTATATGAGTTACTGGATGTACACAAGCTGATCCCGAAACGCGACAGGCCGAAGCAAGTCACCATGACAGCCTTTACACTCGTGTACTGTGGTCATGACTCAGTTCAGGCAATCGTCATACCACCGCAAAACCGTTGGGGTGCTGCCGTGGCGTCTAGTGTTGATATCCCAGCACGACCGGGATGAGTGTAACGCGTAATGTGACTGTGTGCGGTAGGACGCAGCGACCTGCACGGCGCGCGGGAAGTGCGCCAGCAGCAGCCGCGCCGCCTCGAGCCGGCCGAGATGGCAGGCGATGTGCAGCGGGCTGTAGCGCGTCGCCGCGTGCTCGCGCCCGTCCGCGCCCGCGCCCAGCAGCGCCGCCGCCGCGCCCGCCAGCCCCGCCTCCGCCGCGCTGCGGGCCCATGCACATCACACGGCGGCTACAGTGTCACTCGCTAGGTGGCACTGAGGTGCTACTGATAACAGTGTTAGTATTGCTGTTGCGGCGGCTCCTGCCCGGGAGCAGCTTCGAGAATGATTATAGTATAGTTCGAAATTGATGTCGCATTCGATGGAACTTGCGACGAAGGTCAGTGTGGACACGTCGCTAACCCGGAACGTACTATCTTGCAGTTTCTCTTTTCACAGGCTTCGGTCTGACTCCGCAAGTGTGCACGTAGGTGCGTCGGCGGCAATTTACACGTAGCAATTGTTATACATAAAAATTTGTCACCGTGTAAGATTAACTATTGCGTTGTCACTAAAAAGTTCTTATGCTTTAGAAACCGTTGACAAAGGAACGCAATTTACAAAGACAATTCTAGAACGTAGTGAACCCAAACACATTAAAATATAACTACAATAGACAAATTTTGTTCACCTACAAAGCGGAGGTGGTGTGTTTATTACCTATGCGTCGCCTGAGAAAAAACTTCCTGGTGGGTAGGCTCTTTGCACTCACTCTTTCCAAAAACAGAGTCTTAAAAAGGCAATTCGCTCACCGGGTTGTTGGAGGAATATGTATCCACTGGCCTGACTACCAACGGGCAGAGCGACGTCGCGTGGGTTTGTAACCAGTAAAGGGTCTTTTTTTCCTTTAGATTCGGTGAATGCCCTCATGGACCATCATTTCTCGGACTGCACCGTGCTTGCGATCAGGCGAGGTGAGGTCACTCTGCCGGGTCAATATAAACACAGCAGCAGCAGGTACTGACAGGTAGAGCAGCGTGTGCGCGCCCGCCGGCGTCATGTTGACGAGCAGCTCGGCCTCCGGCCCCAGCGCCGCCAGCCGCGCCCGCAACGGTCCCGCGTCGCCGCCTCCGAGCACCAGCTCGCGCAGCTCCTGGTGTCGTGCCAGCCGCGACCTCTCCGCCGCGTCTGCACACACACACATGCATGCGGTCCACATCACACGCGTTACCTGCACTCAGCTTATTCATATATTGTAAGTTGTCACGCTATAGATATGCCTTTCAGTATAAAGATAGTTGCGAAGAAATGCTGACTTTCTTTGACCAGTTACGATGCGGGATCGGCTCGTGCACGTGCAGCTGTTCAGGAGTATATCGACGTTCAGTCGTGGTACACGCGGGCCGGTCCGATGACGGCGATTATCAATGTACACCCGCTTTTTGACAGTCATTTCTTTCCTTGGACTGCACTATACTTTCCATTAAATGCGATATAGTCATGTTATCGAGCCAGTACAACGCAATAGTAGAACACAATGCATATAACAAAGACTGTGCATGGTAATCTTATGGCTAATGGAACGAATATCTACCGAGAGTGCAGCGCATCACCGGACGTCAATTTGACGCGCTCGCCAACTGCACTCGTCCAGCTACGGCATTGCTATTACAAACGTCAACCTAGAGGGACGTGTCGCTGATGCTTAGTTGCATATCCCAGCCTGCTCCCCCCCCCCCCCCCCGCAGTAATAGCGTTGTGTTTCTGTCCGAACACCGTAAACAAGATGCGCTTAGTCTGCACTAGACAAGGCGCACTCCGGCCACCGCCCGATCAAACAGTGAGGTACACACACCACACTACTTTCACTCCACGACACCGGCGTCGCCGGAGAAGGATAGTTCAGTCGACTGCTGCTAACCGGTGCGTTTCGCACCGAGGCGCAGTTCCACTCCGCCGCAGCCTTGAGTTTCTTTCGGCGTTTCTTCTCAAGGTAGTCGCTTTCGAAACGCTAGTAGATAACCCGGAGGGTTAGTACTTTATTTGGCTGGCGGTCCAAGTCGAGGTTCGTACCCACAGGGGTGCCCTTGCGTTGCCACCCAACCCGTAAGCTCGCTGGCTGAGCGACTTCTGTGCTCGCCCCCTAAGCCCGGTTGAACTGTAAATGCCCTTCCCGGCACCCAGTAGTTAGTCCGCTTCAAAAAAAAAGATCACTCCGACACGTTCGAAGCTTTTAATGTGTGTGTAGGTGTGTGTGTGTGTTTGCGCGTACCTCCCTGCCGCCACGGGTCGGCGACGTCGTCGGTAAAGTAAACCGTGACGTCAAAGGCGACGTCCGGCTCGGCGCGGGCGCCCTCGGGCGTGCAGGCGCGGGTGCGGGCGCGGGCCCGGCGCGCCGCCGCACGGAACCGCAACATGACCGCTACGCACTCGACGACGCTATCTATTGGCACGTGTGCACATCTCCCCCGCACCACTGCCACCGCCACCGCCACCGCGCGAGTACAGCTCGCAGCAGTACATCATTCGTGTATGAATTTTATTTTATTTGTTTAATAGTACACATTACACACAACTAATAATTGAATACATTAGCGGCTGTATTTAATTTGCGCTTGTATGCCGTGCCCAACGCGACCAGAGGCGCAGCACTTTCACAGCACTAGCACACATGACATTTCTATTAGATGCCATGAATTTTCAAATTTTTCGACTATAACTCTTTTGGATCTTCATATTTTCTATGAATTTTGGGATTATGGTAGAAATGTAGTAAGCAAGGAGTCCATGGAAATCAGTACAATTTTTAAAAGGGTTTACTAGAAAAAAGTTTGGGAAGTTTGCTCTAAAGCCTTAGTAGTCGCGGCCTTGCAGCGGCTGTGAGACCACGACGGCGGCCGCTCACCAGCAGGCGGGCCGTCAGTTTGTTTGCCGACAACAGTTAAAATAGAAATCTTGAATACAGGTAGTGTTTGCCTTTTTAGGTGTATTTTAAATGCAAAAACAAGTTGCATGTCCAGTCGTAGCGCTAATTACACGAGGTCAGAACAGTCGTTGCGTCACACTAAAATTGTTTCATGCAACACTTAACAGCTGCTAGAGTCAATGATCATACAGAGAGATAGCTTCATTCATTGCTCCAAAACGGTTACATTTCAGTTTTGACTCTATCGAGTCAACAGTAATGTCCTTTTTTTGTTAGACTGTTTGCATCCCACCTGACGGGATGAAAGTATTTCAAAAACTGTAGCACAGCTTTCGAGTGGCCCGTGTCCGCCAATAGTCGCCGCACTCATGCCGGCCTGCACATGTATCTCTTAACACTTCGTTTAAGCAACCCGATATTACAATATGGTTAGAACACGCTCGCTGGAAGAACATTCCACAATCTAATGACCCGGCTAAGAGAGAGTTGGAGAACTTCTCAGTTCTGTCCCAAATTGGCGTCACAGTAAGACTGTCGCATCGGTAAGCAGCGCGCGCGGGTCTGCTGCGAGAGGGAGAGAATGAAACGAGGTTATAAAACTCTTCAGGACAGGCGTCATGATACAAATTTTAGTAGACACTCAGTGAAAGGATGCATCTACGCAGCTGAAACGCTTCTCAAAATAAACCCTGACTTAGCCAGTGGACAAACTCTGGGATGTGCGACCACTCTACATAGCTATTAATATATCTTATTAACAACGTTGTCTCACCACAGTATTTGCTTACATCCGCAAACACCATCAATGCATGACAATCATAGAACACAAATATTGTGTTTAATTTATCGTATTACACCGCGAGAGCCCAACGGAAACAGGTGTGTTTGTAAGTTTGATCGAAGTTACCTCTCTGTACGTTATTTACTCTACGCGCGCTCCGCAACTCGACGCTCCAGTTGAACGCATAGCTAGCAGTACTTCCTGATTGTGGAACGGAACATAATTTTGAAAGTACAGAGTTTATTGGCGGCATCGTTTGCATGCCATATTACAACATTATAACGCTGGAGAATGAGAAACTGGAGAATTAGCATCACTTGCTGTTGTGAGTGGCACAAGTGCGATAGAGTCGCTGATGGCCCCAATGCGGGGTCGGTTTATTTGATGTCCACTCTCTCGGAATCGAGATTTGTGTCACCGTATTGGACGCATCGAGGGTTGATATTCCAAAATTGTCAACGCCCTTCAAAAAGACAAAAAATCCTGACTGGGCTAATTAGTAGTTTTTAAAGTTTTTTTTATACCGGCTCGACACAGTGACTGCACCGTAGCTGACGGTAAGCATGGTGCAGGCCTAAAAACGCCAACGAGCATGCCGAGGCAAGTGAAACCCACCGGTAGTGACGGCGACAATTACGAGTGCTTGCCTATGAATGAAGTCTCATACTGTGCGGGCAGGCGTGTGACTGCCTGCCCGGGTCTTTATTTAGACAACATTAATTAATTAGTTCGGAGAGATCAACGCGAGTACCTCGGGGTATTGCCAGATTAAGTACAGATTTAGGCACAACGTGCTCACCGGTGGAAGAAACCATCGTGAGGAAGCCCGCGCGGCATCTAAGAGGAATGGCACGTATACTAGTGCTGTGAGAACGGCGATCAGCTGCGCCACTGGTCGCGTTGGGCACGACATATAAGCGCAAAGTGAACACAACCACTAATATATCTCAGCTCACCCCCAAAGGGATACAGCGTGACAAATTATTATTATTTTTTGTTTTTATGAGAGCAACCATTGTTGTGAGAATTAATAAATAAACACCACGTGCCCCGCACACGTGTGCACGCACACACACACAGTACACACAGACAGTACACAACGCACACACACACAATCCAACAGTACACGTGTCGCGGGCGGCGCGCGCTCCCACAGCCGCGCTACTGGCAGTTGGCGCCCCGGCGAGCCGGCTCAATGTCGCGGCCGGCGGGTTGCCAGCACGGCCGCGGCGATGTGCGCGCAGCTCGCAAATATGTGGAGTCGTGTGACAGCACCAGATGACGTAAGACATTTGATCATATGCTTTGTCTGATTTCTGTCTGCAAGAGATTCCCTGACGTGAGACTTTAACCTAAGCCAATTTGATGTAGACATGTTCTGCGGGATTGTAGGGAGACCGTACTCAACTTTAGCAAAAGAATTGTTCAGGCTGAAGATTCCTCATCACAAATAAATATTAGGCTACGATAGAGCTGATATGTGCTTCAAAGTCCCTAAAAAATAGAAGAAAAATAAGTTACGCGCAATCCCCATTCCAAGATTCTACTACTGGCTCCATTGTCACTTCACTGCTAAGTAAAACGATTGCCCAGAGGTACTACATCAATGCGCTCGCCGGGCCGCCGGCAGCAATCGCGCTTTGTGCGAGTCCTTACTAATCTATACAAAGCTGTGCTCTCTCTAGCCCTCCGCCCCCCCCCCCCCCCTCGCTCCCCCGTCTTCTCTTAAAAGCCTTCAGGTGATTCAGAACACATTGTTGCGTAAAGCCGCGGATTCTCTATAGCGTGTGTTCGCCTTATAGAATCTAATGACGATCTCAAGTTGAAAGTGATTGCAGCACACCGAGCAATTTTACGCACGAACAGTCTCGTCGATATTGCGACAAGGCGCCGCCCCATCCTCACGAGATAGTTCGTAACGCGTGCAGGTGCACGGCGCGGCGTTAAGAACAATTATCCTTGGCTGAGCACCTTAAGTGTCCCGCCACCTCGCCCGGTAAGGACCCTCCCAGGCCAACAATTTATCACGTGGATAATAAGCTCGACGCCGACCGTGACAGCGACACGCCGCCTTAACGAGCAGCATCAAGATAAACATAGAACTCGTGTGGCCGTGTTACATATGCGTACAGGAATTCATTTACCTGCAGGACTTCTAACGCGGTATATTTAGGTACACGGGCGCCCGTCGATAAACTCTAGTAGTTTACCCCAATTTAAGGAGCTTTCGTGGACTGGTCACCCGGTATAATCTTCCGGCTAAGGTAAGGGCGGGTCTTGACTGCGAGCGACATGCGACAGGCGGTTGAGAAATAAACACAACCAGCGTAACTATCTGCCCGATGTTATTGACAGTGATCTTCAGTCTTCCTGCTATGCGACGTTAAAACGCCGTGTACGACTTATGATCGAATCATCATCAACGCGTACCCGCCCACACACACACAAGGTTCGGCCCTGAGCGCGATCTTCGGCTTTTCTGATCCAACAATTGTCCGCCAGTATGCGCAAATTGTAGGTCCGTGTTGCCAGAGGGCGTCCTACAGTACGCTCATCAAGACGCAGTCTCCGCTCCGTAACGCGTATACCCTAGCGGTTGTCTGTTCTTCGGCAACTATGAACGGTGCACTGCCACTCCCGCCTGCCCATTCTCCGAACTATGTATGTTGAGCTGGTCGAATATAGTATATTGCATATTTGGAATTACCACAAAAACGCGATGAATGACAGATCATTCATCCAGCGATTAGCTGCGCTACTGGTCACGTTGGCCAGGCCGTATAAGCGCAAAGTGCGTACAGCTGCCAATGTACCTCTGCTCGCCCGGGAAAGCACGTAGAGTGACGATATGTTATTATTAGTTATTTAAAATATAAAATTAGCTTCATGACAGGTGATTTTACAAAAATAATTTCAATACATTTGTCATCTAGTGTAAAGTTTTAATTTTTGCAATTTACAAATCATAATATTAAAGTAATAAGACAGGTGGTTAGTGGTGGCTGAGGCATGGCTGGTACCGCGGCTGCGTTTAGCGACAATCCTGCGACCTGCGACCTACGAACAGACAGCGAGCCTCGCGCCCTCCTCCGCACGGCCGCGAGCGCAGCCCAGCGCACAAGGTCAACACAGTAGTAGCAAATAGCTCCGAATCTCTTTGTTGTTCCTATTATAAAGAAGTATAGACCGTGCAAAAAGGAAATATTGGATAACATATGATTATTATTGTAATTTGTATTATGAATTTTTAAATTAAATAGTTTTGCCCTACTGAGGCCGCAGTATCTCACAACACCTCTCTGCGATGCCGCGTGATGGCACGTCTAGGAATCTGAATAAAGGATCGCTGCGTATGCGACCGCAGCCCGCGCGCCGCGAACCGCGAGCTGCAGTCGAGGAGCCCGACACGGTATCTTTATTCGTTATTAATCGTCACTAAATTGACCATCATCATCCGCTGCTCGAATTGATCTTTACCTCTCGTGATCAGTGGCGTACGTCGCATAAATACATTCTCTTGTAGACCACCGCAGCCGCTTAGACTTCGAACTTGGGTAATGGGCCCGTTTAAACTTGGCAGCCATTTACGGTTGATACTGACATACGTCCCATTGCTCCTAGATTTTGCGTAGTGAAAGATTTTTTTTTTGTACCGCGAGGGAAAACTACGTGAGACCGTCAGGCTTGCTGTGCCGGAGTTTTACTGATTAATCTATACGGGTAACTCACATCCCGGCTAGAACTAAGAAGTTCTCTAACTCTACTTTAGCCGAGTCATTGAGCTGTGGAACGGTTAGGCGCGCATGTTCCAACCGTCCTACGACATTGATTCCTTTTAACGAAGCGTGAGGAGATTTTTGTGCAGGTCGGCATGATAACTGCGATTATCGATAGGTATTTGTGTACCAGATTACGTAGTCGTAATCGCTTTTTGGACTGCATCACGCTTACCATCATGTGTGGTAAGCAGATGTGGGATAAATACCCCCCTGGCATGCCTCTCTGCTCGCTGCCAGCCGTGTCTGGTGGTCCGTATTCCTCCAACGACCAGGTTTACGAATAGCTTTTCCCGGGCTCCATCTTTGAGAAGGATAGGCATAAAACGCACAGCCTTCAGGATATCTCTTTCAGGCGGAGCGCAGAATATATACATACCGACTGCGCTCCGACTGACATCCGAGCAGTTATCTACTGCCTGAGGTTTACTGCCGATGGAAAATAGAGAGCATGTCGTAACGGTCGTCCAGGCGGGCTGCGCGACTCGCAGGGCCGCGGCCGCCCCGACCTTGGCGCGTCGCTAACCTGCGCCGTAGCGCTTGCCGCTTGCCGAACGGAGCGCGACGCACGAGGACGGTCACTTCGAAACTAGCTTTGGAATCGTAACATTTAACCTATCATTTCAATCTAATGTCACATTGAAGCACATCCTATTGTAAAGTAGAGTCACCAAGATCTATCTACCCATGGCGAAATTATAGTGGATAATGAAGTCGATGAAAATTGAGATTGTGCTGTTATCCGTTCAAGAGCTAAGGTCTACATCTCCGTCGCGCAGCAGACTTGAGGGAGCCTGCTGCGCGGATGAGAAGGCGGCGCGCAGTGGCCGTAGCACTGTCCAAGAGAAAGGTTTATAGGAGTGGACTCTCAACACCCACCATCCCTGTCAGTGAAGAAGCCTGAATTTGAGGTGGTGGGGCTATTGCTCGAACTGTGGTCACGACTAGTGATAAAAAAGCCCGGGAGTTTTTCCAAAGTGCCCAAAACTTCCGAGAACATTCCGTAAATTCCCGGGAATATTCCCAAGGAAGTTTTGGGCACTTTGGGAATATTCCCGGGCATTTCATCAGTAGTCGTGACCACAGTACACACCTGTAAAGCCTCCATTCAGCCTGTCGCGTTTCCGGATCAGTCATGGTATATAAGAGCCGACATCACGACGGAAGCGGTCAATGGACGGTCCTTCGATGGTCGCTTTCGTTTTTGCGCTACACTGTACTTGCCATTGGTTGCACTAGAGTCACTTTGTCGGGCCAGTGTAACAAAATACTCGAAATTAATCATATTTTGTAATCATAGCTTGTTATTACAAATGAGTGGCTCACTCATTTGCAATTTATCTCTGCCCGACCTCAGTCCACCGCCAGTTCGCCTCACTACCGAGAAATGTCAAAGATCGAGAGACTGGGAACATTTAGAGAACAAAAAAAAACAAATGCTTTAAAATATTCCGACGGAACTGGTTTTGTGTCTATTCTTGTAAAAAAAAACTCGTTAAATGTCGATTATTAATACGGTGCCCGTGGCGGCCGAGTGGATAGTAAGCCGGTTTACCCACGCTGCGACGCAAACGCTCGTCGGTTTGAATCTCGGCGCGTACCTCACCGGTGAAGAAAAATATCGTAAGGAAACTCGCTTAGAGTGTAATAAGCAGAAAGGTTTTGTGGTCTCTGCTCACTCCGTAACGAATTTCGGTAGCACTGGAGCTGAGCAGAACTGCCCCGACTGTCCTGAAGTTGTGCGCCATCATCGCAGTGACGGTCGTCTGCTCTTTGACACTGGTAACTGCACACACACACACACACACACAGGATGCGATGTCATGTATGTATTATCATTCCATTGTTGTTTTTATATAAACGCGTTTGTTGTGTTGTTTTGTCTCAGTAACTTTCTTTTTATCTAAGTACTCATTTGAGATTGAGGACTTACAGCCAAAGAAACCGAAAGACGGTAGCTAAGTAAAAAACTCTACAAGATATGCCGTCACTCCACACAATTGGATAGGATATGGGTGGCTTTGTTGCAAAATATACCACTGAACACACACAGGTGCCCTATCATCATAGAGCTTCAACGACTCAAGCTAGAAACGTCAAATGAGGCCATTGGGTTCTTTGTATAGCATGGGCACCTACTACGACCCCATTTCAGCCCTGAGGGGGTGACATAGGAGTTGAAAGTTTGTTTGGTAATTCGTCAATTTTGAAGTAAGCATCATGAAAACTAGCTATATCAGTAGGTCTCGACGTAGATTTATACATCCCTGTCATTATGGGGGGGGGGGGGGGTCATTGTGACCTAAATTTATATTACATTAAACCTATTACTCCATATTAAGTTGTTCACACGCTGGCGAATGCCAGTTATAATAGGATCGGCGGCGTCGGCGTCCCGCTGACGTCACGAGCCGTCGCTCAGATTATGTAAAGTAGATATCAGATGTCGGCACTCGACACGCGGCGGCGTCACCCACCCGGTGGCACGCGGCGCCGGCTTCGACTGTGCTCAGAGCCGGCTACGCCTGCGATTGGTATCAATCCGCGACAACACGGATCCAACAAACCGCCCGACTTGGAATCAATAAACAAAAAGAAACCGGGCGAACGCACTCAGCGGGTGCTACGGGTCGGTGACAACGCGCAGGCTCTCCTACTGCTGCAATCGATTAGTGTTTCCGCAGCGACTGCCTTGAGAAGAAACGCATGCGGAAAGTGAAGGCTGCGCTGAACTGGGACTGCGTCTCGAAGCGCAAACGAACCGGTTACAGGCAGTCGAGCGAGTCGAGTGCGTCGAGTGCGTCGAGTGCGTCGAGTGCTGACGTATAGTGACGTGTGCTAAGGCTAATGGGTGTTTTATAAACTTGATGCAACGTAAGTTTATATACGTACAGTTCAATACACTATATCAAGGATACGCGCATTAGAATGCGAGGCAAATAAGTAATAAAGGTATTCTAGCTAAGTCTGTCTTTAATTAACAAGTCTCCCACAAGCGGTAGAGGCCTCCGCCATAAACTGTGACCAGCCACTGCAAGTGGACTACTTTTGTTCGGCGTCGCCGGCGTCGGGCTGTGCGGCCGGTGCGCGTGGCGCGCGCCTCCTCAGCCGCCCATCTATCTATATCCATCTGTCTGTATGTATGTGTCTATGTGTATATGTATGATGGCCTGATAGCGCAGTTTGTAGCGACCCTACTTACGATGCTGAAGGTCCTGGGTTTGAGTCCCGGTAGTGGTAAACTGCACTGTGATGAGCAGATGATTTGTCACGAGTCATGGCTGTATATATATTGAAGCATGTATGGTATATCTTTGTCTAGTACCCATAGTACAAGCGCAAGCTTAATTTGGGACTAAGTCAATGTGTATAATTGTTAATAAATATTATTATTATCCTTTATTCATTATATTGAAGCCGTGGTGGCTGCCGGCAGAATAGAATAGCACCCCCCTCTTCTTGCTGAGGTGTCGTAAAAGGCGACTAAGGTATCTCTTTAACGCCGCAATTCTACCAGGTGTTCAGAGAAGGGAAAACTCGACCAAACCTGCATCCTGCTCCCTCCCCGTCGTACTGGTTCTCCATTCCATCGGGCCTGAAGGAGCTCGGACGAGAGAGTGCTTTTCTGGCAGCGCGTCCAGTTATGCACTTAAATATCTCCTACGCAATTGACTGTTTCGGAAAACTGGACCTCGAATTTCTTAACCGGTGTTGAAACAGTCGCCGCGGCCGAAACCGGCTAGGAAATCATCATCATATATAGAAAGATCAGGGAGACGGCAGTCAGGTTTTTTAAAAGAATTTAATTTCACTACTACATCGAGTGGAAACTGAATAATAATAATCCCGAGCGTCTCTGAGCATTTCTGTCCCGGTGGTCGCCTTGTCTGATGCGAGCTAAGCATATCCTCTTTACTGCTCTGGGACATAAACACTACGCCACTGCTTGAAGGGGACAAGCAGGAAGGTGTAACTATATATACAATATTGTTACATTTTAAAATAAATACATATAAAAAACATATAAATTTTAAAATATAAAAATATGTAGACCTACAGGGGCGAGGCCTAAGGCCCAAGCCACCGGTAGTTAGGAGCTTAAAGTGAGGAACCTCCTAACAATGCGTGCCGTATCGAGTAGAACTGCCTTCTGTATCCGGCCCTTGATCCAACAACCAAGCGAGAGCCTCTTAAGGTGGTAATCGAGGCTCTTTGCGATCAGCCCATTAGTCGATACGACTATCGGGACAATAATCGTAGAATCTACATCCCACATGCTGGTAATCTCGTGTGCGAGGTCTAAATATTTTGATAGTTTTTCTTTCTCAGCTTTAACGAGATTTTCATCAAGTGATATGGTGATATCAACGAGTATTGCCCGGCGCGCCGACCGGTCTACTGCCACAATGTCAGGTCTTTTAGCAAAAATAGTCATATCAGTGATAACAGATCGATCCCAGTACAGCATTGCACGACCATTTTCAAGAACTGGCTGAGGTATATACTGATAGTACGGTACCTCATTGCTGGTGTATGATGTTATCATTATATGTCAGTGTGTATGTCGGTCTCACCGGCGGCATCGCGCAGCAGCCGCGCGGCGTGCCGGTGGCCGTGCCTGTCGGCGAGGTGCAGCGCGGTGCCGGCGGCGGCGTCCCGCAGCCCGGGGGCGGCGCCGGCCGACAGCAGCGCGCGCACGTTCTCGCAGTGGCCGCGCTCCGCCGCCAGGTGCAGCGCCGTCTGCCGCACACACGTCACGCGATAGCCTTCGACGGTGGTTTCAACATTATATCATTTACATGTGGACGCTTGACCTCAGTCACGCCTCAAAGATACAAATCACTTGCACACGGCTCGCTAGGCGCGAACAGTACTATATACGAACTACTGAATGTAACCTTTGGGACTGCGCCGCCGAACTCCATCGAGCAACCTTGCACTAAATCGACTCATTGCCGGTGAGGCTCTTATGTTAAGTCGAGAAGTAACTGTTGGGAACACCGGCTCCCCCTTCTACTGTAAATAAACTGCGCGCAATGCAGGCTTCCACCCCGATACGGTTGACGTACCAGCAGCTCGCGCGAGGCGATCCGCGCCCCCTTCTTGCTACAAACCGCCAAGGAGTGGAATTCACTTCCTGCGGTTTTTTCCAATATTTTATGACATGGGAATCTTCAAACGAAGAGCGGACCGGTGTTAGTTGAGCGGGCGCGCTCCACAATCAGCCTCATCATCACTTTCCATCGCGTGAGATTGAGGTAAAGCGAAAGCCTGTCTGTAATAAAAAAAACATGTCGGTATTTCTCATAAATATATTGTATTAATTTAGCTCTGTATATGCCAAGCGAGCCCAGGGTGCTCGTGCGGGAGGGTGACGGCGGGGCGGGTCCGCTAAATATCGGTTGGCAGCTTCGGACTCGGTTGGCAGCAGAGCTCGTAGACTCTTTGACTGATATTAAAATGCAGAACATCGAGCATCGACGTGAAACCGCCTCCCTCGCAGTCTTCTACCGGCTGCACGATGGAGCGTTCTCAGGAGCTACATTCTCCAACTCCACCAGCCCCCATTTTCATCATTAAACCACTGACGCCGTGTCGGACAGCATCCATATATAAGGACGTCCCGCCTGTCCGCACGTAAATACTCGCTTCTAATACAGTCATCACGCGAACAGCTGAGGAGTGGAGTCTGCCACCGGCGAGCATATATCCACAGCCTTATCACTTGAGGGCCTTTAATCACACTTCTCGTGAACAGGCAGTTGTTGGGCGGATCCGTGTTCACCTTCCACCGGGTGTGATTGAGGTCAAGCGTGCCGTCGCGTCGTGCAGCCTCGAGTGATATTCTATACATGCAAACGAGCCGAGCCAAGCGACTGCTGGCTCCTCGCACTGCGCGTACTCTGATGTACCATCGACAGCTAATGAGCAACATCGATTATTATTCAAATACATTGAGAATTCCCATGTTTTTTATTTAAAAAAAAAATACTTCTTTTGTTATTCACTTTTGAAATTCTTGTATTTGGCTTTTCCCTAACATCTTTTTTTTTAATTAAACAAACTGTGGACCTGCCTGTTTTTACATGAATTAATTTTATTGCTAAAATTAATCACACAGGTACAAGTTGAGTAATCTATTAACAAAACCATACAATAAATTGTTCCTTCATTACATACATTACAACTTATTGTTAACGCCCTGCACAATTCCTTCATGCATCTTCTTTGCAGTTTCCTGCGAGTCGACACAATAAATGGGTGCCGGCTGACAATCAGAGCTGGGTGGCTCAGCCGGTTACTTAGCGTTTGCTGAGCTGACTTCACTTTGTCACGTCACAGCACATTATGTGTCGTTATTTTTGAAATAGTTGTTAACTATCACAAACAAGAGTTTAATTAAAATTGATTCTTATGAAAACAATGTCTCTTTTTTTATTTTATCTCTTCCCTGTGCGGTATGCAAGGTATCCACACCTATCCTGTATACAATATCTACCCTGATGTTTTAAAAAACATGAAAAAATTGATTAATTGACTGGCCATCTTAAACAACAATACAAAATACTTGATTACATAATAGAACTTTGGGAAAAGATATTAATAAATATATGTGTATATATATATATATCAGCCGCCTCTTCCAAGTATCAGACAGCCTCTTAATGTAGAATGACCCATATATCTGTCTGTCATCACAGTGATCCCCTTACAGGGGTAGTCATAAAGAATGAAACGCTACACCTGCAAACCTTTCATAAGAGAATTTATGTTAAATCATTGTTAAGGATATATTCTTATTTAATTGTATATTGCTTATGAACTAGAGCTGGAATTGCTCTGGCGCCGTCTGCGTAGTCGTCGTATGCCATTACTGCTTGTCATCTGTCCAAAACGTCCTCCTTTCTTTTTAATACATTTCTCAGCTCGCTCCTTAAGTTCTGTTTTCAACTGTAGCAGTTCCTGCGGTTTACTCCGCACCGTTTCAAATGCGGACACTATCTTACTCTTGAGATCTGTTTCATTTCTAAAATCATCTTCTTTGAGTGAAGCCTTAATTCTCTCCCACAGGAAAAAGTTTATAGGTGTCAAGTCGTGCGACCTCGGAGGCCACGGTATCGGAGCTCCTTTCCCGATCCAACGATCTCTGTACTCCCGGTCTAAATACTGACGGACGTCCATTATACAATGAGAAGGTGATCCGTCATGCTGATAGAACAATCGACTTAGGTCAGAGAGAGGAATATCCATCATCATCTCCGACAACGTTTCTCTGAGGAACTGGTTATATGTGGCTCCATCAAGCCTCGGCATGAAGACGGGGCCGAGCACATGTGTGCCAACTATACCCGCCCAGACGTGCACGGAGGCTTTCCCATGCGTCGGCTTCAAGCTCCAGACGTGCGGGTTGTCACAGCTCCACACGTGCGAGTTGTGCTGGTTGTGTGTTCCGGCGCGGGTGAACGTGGTCTCGCCGGTCCACAGGATCTTCTCGTCGAGGTGCTCGAGGAGCCACGTGCAGAACTGTTTCCTCGGCTCGCAGTCGTCGGAGGCGAATTGCGGATAAGAATGCGTACGGTACGGATGCTTGCCCTCGTCTTTCAGCAACTCCCAAACGTAGTTCTTGCTCGTGCCGAACTTGGCTGCGGCGTAGTTGGTGCTCACTTCGGGGTGTTTCTCCATATAGTCCAGGATCTTGTTTTCGAGACGGCGGTGCCGCGGCTGCGCGCCAGAGTCAACTCTGTTCGGCGGCCGGAACGACCCATAGTCCCGCAGTCTTTGCGTCGCAGCCAAAATTGTTTTATCGGCCACGGTGATGCCGTATAGCTCAAAGAATCGCGCGCTCGCTTTAGACGCATTATCATTACATTTGGCATAAATCCTCACCATTTCTGTGTACTCAATATTTGAAAATTTATTATACATATCTGAATCCGACAAACAATCAAAGTAATGTCAATGAGACAGGGTATATTTTATTTTTTGTTATATTAGCCGCAACGTAGGCAAAGGAACAGAACCATACAGCTGCCGAAAACTAAAATATCCTACTAAATAAACGGAGGGTCAGTGTTTCCAGCCTTGGACAAAAACATCCTATAATCGTTTTATACAAATAGAAATACGATTTTCATTCATTGCCTGGCAAATTTTGAATAATTCCTAAAATGCAATCTAACAGAATATGATTATAACAAACATACAGGCTATATACTGTGCTATTTGGTCTCCATCCAACCAGGCCTTGCAGCTATTCAAATCTTTAGCTTAAAAAGAAGTTGTTGGAAAACGTTAGAGTTTGTTTTTTGTGTGTAAAGAAGGTGAACAAAGCATCTAATGATAAGCGGTCACTATCGCCTATGAACAACTTCCAACACAAGAAGTGTTTCCGAACAGAACAATTTCATTCCTTTCTTCAAAAGCCCCATAACGTAATTCAGAAGAAATAATAGACTTGGAAACACATTCCACAACTTAAAAGTGCACGATAAGAAGGTTCTAGTGAAATGCACTGTTGTAGCGAGCTGTTGAATATTTGAAGTGTAGTAATGTGCGCATAGCCAACCGCGCGCGGCGCTGCGCTCCAAGAGTGATGATGACAGTTGGGACCCAGATCAAACAGTTTTACAGAACACTGCCTATATCGTATGTTCGATAAAATACGTCAAGTAGAGAGATAGAGTGGAGAGCGCGATGCCCACCTTGCCCCCGGCGGTGGCGTCGCAGCGCGCGTCCAGGTCGGCGCCGGCGGCGCACAGCGCGGCGAGGCAGCGGCTGCGCTCGGCCAGCGCTGCGGCGTGCAAGGCAGTGCGGGATCTGGCGTCCCGCGCGTTCACGTCCGCCCCGTTACTCAGCAACTCCTCCAGAAGCTCCAAATTATCCCACAGAGCTGCCTGTACACCAATTATCTTATAATGATAAAAACTTAATAAAAAAATATCTAAATGACTAAAACCCCGAAAAGTATTCCAACTCTTGCATGACAGGATTCACGAAACTCCTTGTATACTTCTTCAAAAAATAAACAGTCTCTAGCCTCCTTCAGGTCCCAACGGAATGTGGAGGAGTGATGGGGTGCGTAGCATTCTTCAACTAGGATGTTGAATAATAGATTTTACAAAAGCATGAGTGTATAAGTAATTTTTGTATTATTTATATTTACAAGTCAAATTAAAACATACAATTAAAAAGAGTTTGGTATATAGCAAAGTCTTCGCCTTTAATCCGCGACGTGACTAGAAGTCGATCGAGATGTGTTAGTATGTGTATAATAGTCGTAGATGGGTATAATGTAATCAGTTTACTGAAAAACGATAATATTTACATTTCACATCATTGATTTTATTACATTTTGGCCATATTTGTTTGAAATACCCATTAATTCTTAATTGTACACAAATTAATGACCATTAATGTTTGGAAAGGTTTTATTCATGATCTTCGATTAACAAAATATACATCACGATTACATTTTGTAATCGTTAACTGTTGATCTGATTAGATTTTGTCCATCTCCGATCCTAGTGTAGTGAGATACCCGAGCCCTTGGCAATTGTTCCATACCCAATATTTATTGAGAACAGTTGCAAGTTCTCATCTGGACGTTTTACCCGTGAATCGGATTAGAGTTGGCTGATCGGCTGGAGAACATCAATGTCGCAATTGCTATTCGTCTCATATTTTTCCAAATAATGAAGTTGATTGATACTGTTCGTTACCTCTTTATAATGATTTCAGACACACGGGCTAAGTTTTCTGTTTTACGACATTTTAAGCATGTAGTGTTTATAGATCGAAATTTGTTTGCTTTACAGGTAATGTTGTCACAACGGAAACATTTTCCTGCACGTCTTTTAATTATTTTATTCTAATAAATAGTGCAGTTGTAGTTCGAGAATAATTCTTTAAAATATTTTAAGACCCTTCTCAAAAGCTGAAATATTTTTATGCATCAGAACATTTACTGTTATCAGTATAATGTGTCAATGGCTTTTAAATTTCCAAAAAATAATTAGGTAAAACAAATTTAATCAAAGTAAACGTTAAACTCTTTCTCATAATAATAATTTCTATAATAAACAAACATAATATGTATGAAATTGTAATTTTTGTATATACCTACTTCAAATTTAAATTTACAAGGGGTAAAACTTCCTAAGTTGGTAGCACTGAATGCGTCTTGTGCGCATGGTATTGTTTGAGCAGTTTGCAGTTTCATTCTCAGTGCAGACTTACTAGGGATGTCGAAAATGAAAAAAAAATCGTTATATCGATATTTATTAAAATATCAATATCGGAATCGATATATCGAAGGAAAAATATCGATAGATCGATTAAATCTCAATAAACACGAAAGTAATTTACAAGTATTCATTTTTATTAGACAAAATTACAAAAATATCAAGAACTAGAAGGCTATCTTGTAACTTTAAGACCTATTTAAGATATCAAACAAAAATAAATAAATAAATGGCGGTAAATAATATACATGCAACAAATTCAGAAGTCAATACATGCAACGTAACAAAACATAATACTCAACAGTCATAGACAATATAGTTTTTTTTTTTCGTTCGGCCCTATCTTCTACAGTTTCAGATTTCAGCGACTTCACTATCATAAAAATTAAAAAATATCGTTTTCGATACTGGATATTTTGTATCGATATATCATTATAAAATATATCGCCCAAAAATATCGATATATTGTATTGAAAATTTATTCGACAAGCCTAAGACTTACTCTTGTATTTATATCGTTACAGTTCCCCATCGACCAAGCGCCAGTTAATCTAGCGCCCAGTTCATGCAAGACAAATTTGCCACACGCTACCCTGCAGTTCGAGCCCGACATATAACTTACTTTATTCTTATTTATCTTCAACAACCGCAATTATTAACAGCTAAATATAAAACAGTAGTTGTGCCGGCGACTTCGTCCGCGTGGAAGCAGCACCTGTTGCCCGCGTCACGCTATATACAGACGCAGCTCCGACATCTTTACGCACGTACAACTGAGTGGAACCCTACTTTATACGATTCAAAGTGCAAATGTGATCTAAATTAATATTGAAAGTAGCAATTCTCTGAAACTGTCCATTATTTCAATTTTGCTTTATGCCTACAAAGCGAACTATTATCATGTCAACACAATTTCTTTATCTTGTTTTGAACTTGCGTGAGGTCGGACGCTGTTCACTCCGACGCAGCCTTGAGTTTCTTTCGGCGCTTCCTATCAAAGTAGTCGCTTCCGAAACGCTGGTAGACCACCATCAGGTTCGTTTTTCACTGGCCGGCCGCCCAAGTCGAGGTTTGTACCCATAGGGGTGCCCTTGCGTAGCCACCCATCCATAAAATTCGCCAGCTGAGCGCCTTCTGCATTCGCCCACCAAGCCCGGTTTAGTTGTAAAGGCCTTTCCCGCCGTGCAATAAAGTCACTTTGAAGCATTCCTTTGTCTGCTAGCTCCAATGCAAGAAGCAAGTGTAAAAGATTTATTAAAGTGAGATTTATTAAATGACGATCAGGGCCGCCGAGAGGGCAGTGGCTTTGGTGTGTCTGACTCTAAGGGCTGCTGCTTAGTTCTAAGGCAGGACCGGCATCCTCATGCAACTCGGCGATGTGCCTTCTTCAGACCTCTATGACCTCATTATAGGAGGAGTGGTATGGAGAGACATCTCTTGCTCGCCTCATATCGTTGACTGCCCACCTGACAGACAGTGGCTAGTATTAACACTAAATGAGTTCATCATAATTATTGCCAGTATAAGAATGAGTCAAATATTTCAGACATAGTGAATTCAGCTAATGATTTTAGTACTACTTAAACAATAATCATAAAACTAACTTAGAGAACAGATATACATTATCTATTATTCAATACATGACCATGTAAGATTAAAAATTTTAGGATGATAAAAAAGATATACAAAATCAATGTGAGTGGAAGTAAGAGCGGAGCCCGACGGAGACTTGCCTACAGAGATCAAATAGAGCTCTGATGCAGGTCATTGTCAAAAGTATGCAGAATCAGTGGGAGTGCATGAAGGCATTAATGAATGTTAAGGAAATGGCGTGTTCCGTTCCCTCAGCATACCCCAATAGTGATTTCCAAGTGATGATAGAGAAATTGTAGTCAAGCCCTGGGACCAAAACGGTTTATAAAAGATTCCATGCTCAGTAATTACTTACAATGAGTGTGTTAAGCACAGCTTCTACATATTTAACACAAATATATTAACTCTTGTACAAATATTTATATATCATCATGCTATATTGCTATGGGGTTGAGCCAAGATACCTCCGCGACTGTACCAAACATATAATTTGAGACAAAGTTAAATGGCAGAATACAAGCACTTGTCAGCTGTATCAACTGCTTGGCTTATAATAGATAAATAAATACTTTTAGCAGTTATGTAGTGCGTAACCAGTAGCAGAGCTGATCCCCATTCTCACAGCACTAGTAAACATAACATTACTATCAGATGTCATGCGGATTTCCTCCGGTGTTTTCGCTCACCCATGAACATGTGGTGCCAAAATCTAGGTGCCCCTATTTGTACAAAACAATTAAATTTAAATTCTAACCTCAGTATAAAAATAACTAGAAACATCAAGAAGAAGTAACCAATTCATAATATTAAATTTAACTTTCATTTCTAATTTGGTTAAATAATTTACATGACCCTTTATCCTTAAATTTTTATGAGCCAGTTAATTTATAAAATTTAGACTTTTTTGTTAAAAAAAAATATATGTATTTGGGATATGCTCTGATTATCAGAGTGCTACCCTGAAACTGTTTTTCTATTGATTCAGACATATCATAGTGATCACATCATGCCTGATGGTAAACATTGTTGAGGTCAGAAAAGACTAAAACATGCACTAAAACTTTATTCAAACAGCCTTACTTCTAAGTACTTTTGAAGTAACAAAAGAATATGAGTCTAACACTGGTTCGGAAAACTGAGTCTATTTAGAAAAGCCAGTAAGAAACTGTGATAGTTGCTCTTTTCAAAGAGATAACAAAAATATTGGGAGCAGTGGCGTTCATTCCATAAATGCATGAAAGCATTGCATGCCCTTACAATAAATAAGTGTGGAATAAATTCCTTCGATTTAAACAAAAAAAAGGAACCCTTTTTATTCATATCTTTTCTATTTTCACACCATCTATCTTCCCTATGAAAGTAATATAATATTTATTACCATTATATAATATTCAAATTAATTATATGAATCTGCCTACCCTGTCCAAACACCCTATGAATGTCACTGATTAGGAGCACACATCCTTATCAATTAAGCAACAATTGATGCAACTATATTGCTTTTTTATATTATTTATGACTACCAGTAGCAAAGAAAAACCTATCAATAGTAAAAATGAGCATGTGGGCTGAAAAAATAGGCTAAAAATTAGGCTTCACCTAAGGGTCCTGGTAACAGTGATTTTGTCTTAGTTAAAATATGTTCACACTTAGAGAATCTATTATAAAAAAAGGTGAAAATTTGTTTTCCAACTATAATGAACAATAAAACAGTCTTATTGACTGAAGACGCACACCACAGAAGCAGGCTCAAGAAAAACAACAGAAATTTTAACCAGGTCTAACAAGATTCTGATTGGTACTACTATTAGCACAGGAATTCACACAGAGCGGTGTGTCAAGCATGAATTACGACACTGCGAGATCCCTGCAACACACGCACGCACTGTAAGCGCGGTAATCGCCTACACCTTAGCGAATTCTTGGCCCCGTTTCACATAATCGCAAAAATGAACTTTCTACTGGATTCACGTATTTACCTGATGCAGAAGGCGGCCTTGGAAGTGTTCCTCGTCCGGGGAAAGGTCCATTTCAGCGTCTTTCAGTCGAAAAACTCTAGCAGAACCGACATTTCCGGCCTAAACAATCGCTGAAGCGTTGCGACAGTTTGCACCTACATGGCTGCGATATTATACTTTTTTTTTACTTTATCGACGCTGAGAAAACACGATCTGGTTTTAAATGATATATTTTATAAACTGAATAGCAATTCCATATCGTCTACAAAATGATATATATCGTAAAAGTGTTATCGATTTGAATTGACATTCGACTGCAGATACAATGTTGTAAGCGGTGGACACATAATCTTCTTAAATTTGAAAATATTTTGACCAAATCAACGTTACATTTATTATTGTTTAAATTGTAAGTTAAAAACTTGAAATATATTAAACTAGCATTTTATACAAAAAAGAGTTTTCCAATATTTGATATATTAACGCAATAATTTGGAAATAAATTGATTTAAAATATCAAACAAATCTTCCTTTATAGTTTGGAAACGTATGAATTTATGGTAAAATCTGAATGCTTGCATCATTGTGTAAAAGTTGAGATGACACTTGACGGTTCACCATACTGACAGTAAAAAAAGCACTGACCACACTTTATAATACTAATAATTCGTTTTTTTTATTAATGGCTTTTTATTTACATTAACGAAAAGCATTAAAATAAACTGTTTATAAAACTATTTAAGACGCTATGAATTATACTGCATCTAAACCCTACCCCTAACCCTGCCCTGCAACAAAACCTCCTCAAATAAACAAGATCTTCTGCAGGCTAAGGGCTTACACATTGTTTTGGGCTCTATGAAATCTTCCCCCAAAAATGCCATGCAAGTAGAATCTGCTGACACCCCCTTCATCTGCCCCGTTACTCAGCAACTCTTCCAGAAGCTCCAAATTATTCCACAGAGAGCTACCTGTATATCAATTATCTTCTAATGATAAAAACGTAAAAGAGATATTTTGCACGATTTTGTTTATCGCCATTTCACTTCAGTTTATAAACATAGTATATTTATGTTTCACTCTGTGGCAGTTTCGACGTTTTCTTTACCAAATTTTGACTCTAATGTGTACTGTAATGTAAAAAAGAAGAAGGGAGATCAGGGGACTAGCAAAATCTATAGCCATCATTTATAGCCTAATATTCTGTAAACACTAGATGCTTCTCTTTTATATTAAGCATCCTCACACATCCGGGAAGAGATTAATGTAATATTATCTGGTATTTTTTTGTTTAAATAGAAAATTAATCCAATATTTGCATAAAATCTCTTCCACGCACCTAGTGAGTGTAGTAGTAGTGAGATGGATTGTGATAGTATTATAAGTTATTCTTATTTTTTTTTTTATCAATGTTTTAAAGGGCTTTTGACTGCACATGCAGTCATGCCAGCCCTATCGTGCTGCACCATATATATGTTTTTCCTATTTTTTGTATCTATAAAAAAAATAAATAAGAATAACTTATAATACTATCACAATCCATCTCACTACTACTACACTCACTAGGTGCGTGGAAGAGATTTTATGCAAATATTGGATTAACTTTCTATTTAAGTACAAAATACCAGATAATATTGTTAAGCCTAATGTGAAACGTTGATCAAATACTTATAAAATAAAATCTTTTAGAAGTCATAATTGATACTGTAAATGCCAATACATGAATGAACTCGTGCATTACCTCTTAATAATTTCTTAAAGTAATTTTAAAACCCTCTAAAGTCTCCTGGACTAAATTAAAATTAACGCATAACGCAGACGCAAAAAGAAAACACTATAAATTTAGCGGTAAAATTGTTAAGTTGGCATCGATGGTGGATATTTGTGAAATTGTTACAGCGCCATCTTGCGCTAGGATCAAGCAACTGTAAAATTATAATCCGACTATGTGAAGTATAACGCCAAAAATCCAGTCCTAACTTCTTTTGTCAAACATATTAACAATGGTCGATTTATTCTCGTTTCTCTAAGTTTTACGACCAAATTCTACCCTCTAGTTGAAATTTATACTTCGTTCGTGCAGTGAGTTTTCCTCAGCACCGCGAAATATTTTCATATTTTCCTACACAAGTTTAAAAGCTTAAAATGTCGCTACGTGCTCGAGATCCAGACGCGGACGAGAGAAAATTGTATTTGATCCGCAAGTTGTTCGAAGGTATGCTTCAGAGATAATTTATTCCTTATTTAAAAATCAAATTATGATTTCGTAATTGATGCACTTTTAAAACTAAGTTTCAATAATACAGATTTATTGTTTTTCACTACTGTTCACGCCAATTGTCGATTGCATGTGATTGGTTGCATTTGCGAACCCCGCCGGTGTATGCCAGACGTACTCACTTCTCGATATAACTTGTAGTAGGACGGTGCGCATACGATCGCAGGTTAATATAGTGGTTTCGGTAGGGCTCCCGTGCCCGGGACGGCATGAGGGGACTCTCGGATTTAACTGCCTGACTACAATTATGAACAATAACGGAACAAGTGATAGTGAACTGTAAATTAACTCGAATACGGACATATCTCTCAGCCGGGAGACACCACCCACGCGGATATTGTGCCCAGCAACGGACGCCGAGTACTGGAGCGGAGGGATTTCGGGGGAGCTTCACGACAAAGGTATGCAGATGCAGCGAGTTATATGCGCGGCGTGACGTGTAAACGAGTTGGGTCATCTCTTTAACCTGACAGTCCTATGGATATGTCCACTAATGTCGGGGCGTGGCGCGTGCGGGCGCGCACATATCTTCTGGTCCCTTCGAGCGCAGATGGTTATTTTTCGGGAATAATTTCGGTCTCGGTTTCAATATACATACATACATAAAAAATAAGTCGGCGGTAGTTTGTATAAAAATTGTGTTCGGCTATCTCTCGGCAATTGTTTTTTTTTTATATCGGATTTGTGTTTAAACGCTTAAAATAGGTTTATTGAGGTGGTAGGGCAATAGCCTGAACTGGGTCGTGACCACAAATATGAGCTAGTATTTTGAAGAAGCAATTGTCTGTAAACAACATGTATAAACAACAAAAAACATGTACCCGCTGCGTCTGTCTGTAGGTTTGTCATTAACTCAGAAACTACATGAATACACAGTTTTCTTCATAAATATGAATACACGAATAAGAAAAAGACAAGCTGATGTTTTGCAAGAGATTAAACATTAGCTAAAAGCCCATCGTTTCTGCGATAACATCAGCCCGACAACACCAGGCTCACTGGCAACTCTCCCGCAGAAACTCCATACTAATATTTATAAGACAAAGCCTTGCTAGACACAACGAAAACACATCCTCGCTTAGTTCAATACCGAAAGGTGGTAAATGTACTGACAGCCCACCGAGTGGAAACGTTCTTCTGTCACCTATAAACTGGCGCAGCGTCAGGAGCTGTCGACAACAGCAGCCACGCGGCATCAGGTGGGCTGTCCGCCTGCTGGCCCCCTTTTGCTTATAAATAAATCCCTCCTGTCTAGGCCGCTCAATTCCGAAGGTACAAGTTTTCTCTCTCTCCTTCTTTCGGTGGCCCCATTCTGTTTCATGACGCCTTCACAGAAGGCTATTTCGCTTTTTCGCAATCTCTCGCTGTCAACCATTGCCGTGATCACCGTAAGCAGTGAGAAACCACCTCCAACCTCGCTCGCCAGCCCAGGCAGAGCACTTTTCCACCGTGAGCGGCTTCGAGTCTTCGTCTTCGTCTTGGCACTGCACCATCAGTAGATGCGGGCCGAGTTCGCTCCCAAGACCCTAAGAGCTGTAGCACGCGCCTACCGAGAATATACATGATGGCTGATTTGTTGCAGATCCACCGTCTACATGCGACGCCTCGGAGCTGCTGACGTCAGTTTTTGCTTCAGGTAACCTCAGACATATTTTGTCACAACATCGCGTCTCAATTCAGGCGCCGCCTTGACAGACGCGGTTGTCGCGGCGCGTCCGTCGAACCGATAAGGACTGTGTTTCAGTTTGTTCATAGGGATATCAAGAAAGCGATTGCGCAGTCCGGGTCGTGAGTCGTGACCACAGGGAATTACTACCACCTGCCGCGTTACCACATCAGCCCCCAATGACGAAATACCATATATTATCGATAATGCTTGTAGAAAGATACACATTGTACAGGACTGACACAAACCCGCCAAATATTATGTTGACAAGTTACGAGCATAGCAATTCCATGCGTTACTGCGTCCAGGGACCCTGATCAATTACGCCCGGTTGTTCATACGCTAAGGGAACTCCAATCGCCTCGTGTGTTGCCCGACGTCACGGCGCGGGCTCTCAATGGAGACTCTCCTCTCGGTTGTCGCTGTCGCTCTTTGACTGCGTTAAATTTTCCATCAGGTACGGTATGGTCTCTTAGTCGAGTCATTATTTAAATATATATAAGGTACTTATGATCTTCATCGATTTAAAAAAACAAACTCTGTTGTTGCTCTGTAAATCCAAAGAAACGACAGTTATGTTTATTTCTTTATAACTATTATAACCGTACATTAACGAAAACGCTTTATTTACATTCAAAAAACAGCACGGCCGAGTCGCTGTCACAACTGCCAAAACAATGTCCACAGCTTATAGCACGTTGTACGGGCACAGGCTGTTCCACGTACAGCCGCGCGAAGAGCGACAACGTTTAAAACCTTGAAGGAAGTATATTTCCTTTACTTATAAAAAGAAACGCTTAAAATGTCATTGTAGTGTTTTAATATCAAAAGAGCGTTACATTGAGTTTCGGCAAAGATTATAGTGTAAGAGCTGGTTCGCGATGTCCGGCTGCACGTTAGAGGGAGATTGGACGATAGTACGTGCAGCTTATGCGGCCCTGGTCGTGATGCGGCAATGCGGAAATGAGCCTTGACATGCGTCGGCGCCTGAAGGCGAGAGAAGTGCGATGACCCCGGTGTGCCAGTCCCTTGCTGGTGACAAACCTTCAGGGTGTCCCTCTACTCGTGGGCCTAAAGAACCGGATTTCTGCAAGACAGGCGATGTCCTAACATAATTCATTTGTATTATTTCCAGATGAGTCCCGAGGCGCAAGTCCAGCGCCACCGGCTGCGATGAGCCCTATCCTGCCGTCGTCCACAAACCCTGCACCAGTGAGGCAAGGCGCGACGCGAGAGCCGCGGGATCACAGTCCACCGAGGCCTCTCGCGCCACTCCGCTCCACAAGACCCATTTCAAACCCGGCGCCGGCGCAGAATGACTCGGATGATGACCAGGACTGCAGTACCTCGCCCCCGCCATCTCCCCATGCCTGGAGTCTGAGTCTTCTGAATCTCCCGTCCGAAGACTCAGCGGAGCTCCGAGCCCCTTCGTCCTCAGGATCGTCCACATTTGAAGTGTCCAGCGACTGCAGCTCGCTGCCGCCGCTGATCATAGAGGCGGAGCCAAACCGACACGACGAGCCGGAAGAGCACTACGCACGGCTCGCCGTGAAGATGCGGCGGTTCATCCGTCACGTGATTATTGAAAACCGCAGCCCGAGCTCCTTCGTCGACAGGGAATCCGACGCTGAAGCCGGTAAATACATCTTCCACCACAGTAGGACTAGACGCCGCGGTGGCGGCAGTCGCGGCTTGTTGGCGGCGGTGTCTCGCTCTGTATGCAGTTGTGTGCAAAGTTGTCTAATGTAGTCTAGCACCGGATGTGCGCGGCTGGCAGGCGGAGTGGCAAGCTCGCGACGGTGCTCAGCGCGTGTCAACATGATGCTCCACATCCACTAGGTTTCCATGAGATCCTTTCCTGCTCATATTGTTCAATCATGTTGGTTATTTATCTTTATCGCGTGTCTCGACGCAAGCACAACTCAGTAACGGTACAATGTAATTAAAACCGGGAAAGCGCGTTCCACGACGCGTCAATTTACTACAGAGCTTCAGTAGAAATGGGTTGTTCTATTTAAGATCATCTTTGTGGCTACACTTTAAGTGCGTGTATGTTTTTTTTATATATTTTGTAATTCTGTGGAGTAATGTGTATTTCCGAATGAACAGGTGAGGATCAAGGAAGTCTCCACGACGCGGCGCCGGTGGAGCATCGCGAGGGGCAGGTCGCGACGCCGTCCTCTGGCGGAACAATCGACGTGGTGGGCACGCCGGCCGGCGCCAGCAGAGCCGCCTCCTTTGACAGCCCGGTAGATGACAACAAAGGTACAAACTGATTTCTCAAAAGCCAAATTTTGCCAAACGAAATGTATTTTAGGTAATAATAATAATGTACGCATTAGTGGCTGTATCCAGTTCGCGCTTATACGTCATGCCCAACGTGACCAGTAGCTCAGCTGATCGCCGTTCTCACAGAGGTCATGCGGGTTTCTCCGCAATGTTTCCCTACACCGCTGAGCATGCGGCGCCTAAATCTATTATTAAACTGATAAATCCTAGAGATGCCGACCGGCGTTAGCAAATACAACCATTTTCATTACCATGTACGAACACTCCTCCCATAAACACTAGGCCACGAAACCCAAAAATAAATAGACGATATTTTTGATGGTAAAGAAAAATCGTTGCTTCCAACCGTCTTGATTTCTTTGATGGTACCATTAATGGTACACGTCACCCGATGAGACAATTGTGTACCATTTATGATATATATACAATAAATGGTACACGGCGACCGACGGAACAGTCCTCAATGTACCATTACTGGTGCATGTCGGCGGGAACGTGTAAGGGACGTCCGCTTGCAACGGCAGTCGGTTCTCTGGAACCACATTGGCGTAAACTTATGGAGCGGGACTCCAGTGCAGTGTTTCCTCTAGGAGTGCCTTTCAAAAAGTAAGAGTGAAAATGCGCTTCTAGGTCGGCGGCGCAATAATGATAATTCTAATGTTGCCATGAGTGCGGCTGTTCGCCTACTCGCCATAGCCGATGGGCGTCCTACACAACGGATTTGCTTGAAAGTAGAAGTACTTTTCTTTCAGAAACATCTCCAATCTGCTCCCCCGTGCAGCGGGAACTGGAGGCGATGCGCTCATGTGCCAGCAGCGTGATACTGCCTCGCTTCTCTCTGCAAGGTGCCCCTTCCAGAAAATCAAATCTGGATCAGAGTCCGGAGCCAACCATACCTCCGCCGCAACCTGAGAGGCAGACCGCGAGTCCACAGAGCGTAGTGTCTGTATCAGACGCGTCGTTCCTTCCTGATGTGACATCTACGCCGCGCGTCTCCCGGAAGAGGTCCACGGAAGTCAGCGTGGCTGGAACCGCGCAGAAAAAACCCCGTGGCACAGACAACCGGTCGACAGAAAGCAGCGTGGCTAGATCCACGCAGAAAAGGCCCCGTAGAAGTGACAACCGGTCGGCAGAAAGCAGCGTGGCTAGATCCACGCAGAAAAGGCCCCGTAGAAGTGACAACCGGTCGGCAGAAAGCAGCGTGGCTAGATCCACGCAGAAAAGGCCCCGTAGAAGTGACAACCGGTCCGCAGAAAGCAGCGTGGCTAGATCCACGCAGGAAAAACCCCGTAGCATTGACAAGGGGGCCGCAAAAAGCAGCGTGGCTAGATCCACGCAGGAGATGCCCCGTAGCAGAGAGAGTGCCACAACAACACCGCGAGACACTAGAGCCCAGGGAGATACAAGCACACCCATACACTTGAGACCACCAGCTGTGTTTCAGAACTTTTTTGTAGGCACTCCCAAAGTATACAAGCTGGTCCCGTGCAAGCTCAAGTCAGGTGGGAAGCCTTAGAATGAGAAACATTCGATTGTCAAACATGCTAAAAGAAAAATCCAAAATGCATCGGGAATTACAAAATGTTGCAACGTAATCATTCGAAAGTTAATCGCTGATTGATTGCTAATTTGTCTGGGCCTCGAGAATAACTAATTGTAATAATAATGATATTTCATTACGCTATGTCCCTTTAGCGGCAGGCGCGAGCGCAGATACATTGGTCGCTGTGCGGCTCTGCGTGGCGGCAGTGTGACCAGTAGCCAAGTTGATCGCATTCTTACAGTACTAACACATATTTCATGTCTGTTACACGCCATACGCGTTTCCTCGCGATGTTTTCTCTCACACGCGCACAGCACGTGCTGCCTAAATACGTAATTAATGTAGAAAAACAAATATACGCGCAGGGATTCGAACCTAGGACCGTTCGCGTCACCTCACACGGTCTCCGGTAAAGGTATCTATGAGACCACCACAGCCTCTTGCTATGACAGATGTAGGTCAGTTAGATAGATATTTGTTTAAGAGGAACTGATCTTGTGATTTTTTTTTATAATTGTTAATTCAATTGTTTATATATATTATGTTTACTAGGGTGTTTAAAAAAATATATATATTGTTCCTCTAAACCACGCTCAAAAGTTTCGTTTTAATGCCAAAATAGGCCTCTGAAAATATGAGCCCTTAATATTAATATTTAGGTTATCCGCATCGCACTTTTCGATTTCCTATACAAATAACACAGGACAAAAGTTTTTTTTTCTTTTGATTTCTATAACTAATGAACGATATATCGTATTGCAATACCCATTCATTATTTTGTAGAGAATTTAACGCCCTACAAAAAAGGTCTGAAGTCAATTTTTGATAAATCAACTCAGTCAAAAGTTATTCAAGATCGAAGTTTAACTTACCCTCAATTCAGCTGTTTTATTGCCTGATTTAGCAAAATATTATGTTTTTAGAAAAATTGAAACCAAAACATTTTACAAAATATAAATTAGTATTCTGAAAACTGTTAATCTTTATTTCCTGCTTTATAGTAAATGTGGATAGGGTACTTAAAACGAATTTTCATTGACAGTTAACCCGACATTTGAAGTTATATTAGTTTGAAGTTTTTTTTTTAACATTAGTTTGGAAATTATTTAAACTAAACAACAGTTTAAAAAATCTATCTACTTAAACATTTCTTAATAACATAATTCACGGCAGGTGTCCTATCTTATGTTCGGTGTTGCTAGTAGTTCGCGAACATCGGCTGAAATATCCTAATTATAATAAGACAGCTCTACAGTAAGATCAATTTAATGCAAATGTATAAAAATTATTGTTAGATAAAAAAAAAAAACAAATTTATTAAAAGTAATATATTTCTAAATTGTTATAAGCAATAAAAACTTAAAAACGCTGATAACTTTTCAAAACATACATTAAATTTCAGCTATTTTCAAGCACAAATTATATAAAATTATTTTTCAATAAAATTACAGTAATATTCGAGAACGAAAGATAATAGTTGTAATTTTTTTTAACTCTGAGAACTTATAAATAAACTTTTCGTTTGTTTTAAAACCCGTAAACTTATAAATTTGAGAGTATTATTAAAAAAACAGCCGAATTGAGGGTAAGTTAAACTTCGATCTTGAATAACTTTTGACTGAGTTGATTTATCAAAAATTGACTTTAGACCTTTTTTGTAGAGCGTTAAATTCTCTACAAAATAATGAATGGGTATTGCAATACGATATATCGTTCATTAGTTATAGAAATCAAAAGAAAAAAAAACTTTTGTCCTGTGTTATTTGTATGGGAAATCGAAAAGTGCGATGCGGACAACCTAAAAATTAATATTAAGGGCTCATATTTTCAGAGGCCTATTTTGGCATTAAAACAACACTTTTGAGCGTGGTTCCGAGGAAAAAGATTTTTTTTTTTTTAAACGCTCTAATGTTTACTATAGTAATCACATTTTTTATATATATGTATAAATAAGTAAATCTAAAAGAATATTGTTCCAATCATTATCTTGATTGTTTATATTGTATTTTTGTTTCTGTTAAGTTGATATAAAAAATAATAATATATGATTTTTTCAAAGTGGTATTTGTAATTGTTAATTATCCTTTTATACAACGTCTTTAAAAAAAAAAAAACTAACTCGACACAGTGTTTGCACCACACCTGATGGTAAGTATGATGCAAGCCAAAAAACATCAACGACTATCGAAAGGTAAGAAAAAAACCCATTGGTAGTCGCTGCGATCATGCCGGCCTGCACAAATATCTCTTTACGCTACGCTTAAAGGATCACATATCATAGGACGGTGGGAACACGCTCGCCAGAAGACCATTCCACAGCCCAACAACACGGCAAAAGAAGGAGCTAGAGAACATCTTAGTCCTAGCCGCGATGTGAGATACCGTATAGCTGTGACACCGCAAACCCGCGCGCGTGGTTCTATTCAGGAAGGGAGAGAGTGGAACAAGGTTAAACACCTCTTCAGAACACTCGCCTCGATACAGACGGTAGAAAACGCTTAATGAGGCATTAGAGGTAGTTGGAGTTCGGTACAACAGCAAACAAAATTCATATAAAATATTCAAGAAACATGTTTAATGTTCGTTTTGAGTGTTAAGAACTAAACCAGCATAATATTAAAGATCCAAGTGAAGTAGTGATAAATAAAATTCAAAAAACAAAACGCAAACTTTCGCAAAAACATAAAAATATACAAAGTGAATACAAGCTGTCATCCTTTTCAAGCTGGGTGGCTTAACAGTGCTTTCAAACTGTATTATCCAAAACAGGCTTTTTAGTGGACGTGTAGAAGTGTAGACATCCAAAAACAGTGAATATTAAAATAATAGAAAAGAAATAAAAACATAACCTAGTTCTATATATATATATATATATATATATATATATATATATATAGAATGATCTTGAAATATAAACGCGGAGACAGCGACATCAATCGAAACTAGGACAAATTATCAGCTTTACCATTTCTAACAACAATCGATAGCTAATAAGTAATACTGAAGCCCACAAATAGATGGCAGCACCTGTACTCTAATACAATCTGCTAAAAGAGCAAAACTGCTAAGGTACCAACGAAGATCTCTGCCCAACACATCAATCGCTTAGATATTTAAATCGCGCACTAACAGAAAGCGCCATCTTGTGCAAACATTAAATAAAATCATCTATACCGAAATAATCCACAAGACATGGAATATATTCTAAACGCGCTTAATACTATAAAAAAAGAATATGACGAACAAAGAAAAGAGATCAAAGAAAATGGCAAGATTATTACAGAAAAAGTCACACAGAATATTGTTAAAATTTTAGAAGAAAAATTTATTGAAATGGATAAAAATCATGAGGTCCTGAGCAAAGGGTTGAAAATCAGGAAAATAGATTACACATTCTGGAAAGACAGGCAAGGAAAAGAAACCTGGTATTCTTCGGAATAGAAGAGAACGAAAGATCGTACGAAATCTTGGAAAGAAATTTTATAACTTGGGTGGAACAAAATCTCTCTGTAAATCTAAGTAACAACGACATCCAAGAAGTTAAAATAATTGGAAAGAAAGAAGATAAATTACGTCCAATAGTAGTGACTTTTTCAACCCTAGGCACAAAAATAAAAATTCTGAAACAGAAAGGAATGTTAAAAGAAACTCAATACTACATTAAGGAAGATTATCCAAAACATGTATTGGAGAAGAGGAGAGAACTACAGAAACGACTACAACTTGAAAGAGAAAAGGGAAATGTGGCAATAATTAAGTATGACAAACTCATAATATCCAAAAACAATGCCAAACGGAAGCTAACTACCTCACCTAAAAATGTCACTACGCCTAATGCAGAGATCAAAACCCAAACAAGTAAAAAGAACAGGATACAAAAAATTGATGCATCGGTTAGGAGGTCAAGCAGTTTCTCAGAGGGTGTTATAAAACAAGGAATGATGAATCATGTAATAAACAATACAGTACTTTCAAGCAATGCTCAGAATAAACAAATATAGCAGCCAAACGCCTCCTCTTCGAACACAAAACAAACAAAGAAACAAATAAAAATAAGAAACAATCAACATCTTCCAAGCCGGCCGGTCACCGTGGAAGATTACGACCATAACCCTCCAACGGAAAAAATCACCACAACCAAAAATTCATCTACAACTACAAATGCAAAAAGCAACTGTCATAATAAACATAAAATCTATATAGCAACATACAATGTTAGAACCTTATCATCATACGAACGCTTATTGGAACTAGAAGAGGCAATAAAAGATATTAAATACGACGTCATAGGTCTGTCGGAAATAAGGAGACTGGGCACAAAAATAGAGGAGCACGAAAGCTTTATATTCTGTTATGTGGGACACACACCCGGCCAGTATGGAGTAGGCTTTATTATAAACAAATCACTTAAAAGTAACATAGAAAGCTTCACTGGCATATCTGAAAGAGTTGCAATACTAAACATGAATATCCAAGGCCACTTAGCGTCCTTCATACAAGCTTACTCCCAACGGAGGCGGCAAGCGAGGACGACATAGAAGAATTCCACAAAACTGTGGAGAAAGTTTCACGACACAAAAATACTAATTGGGGATTTTAACGCGAAGATCGGGGTATCAAAAAAAGAAGAGCGCTTGGTAATTAAACAATTCGGCTACGGTCAAAGAAACAAAAGAGGTCAAAGACTAGTTGACTTCGCGCTTGAACATAACCTTACTATAATAAATACATGCTTCAAAAAAAAGTTGAACAAAAAATGGACATGGAGATCACCTAACGGTAAAAATAAAAACGAAATAGATTATATACTATCAAACCGACCAAAAATATTCCAAGATATTGGAACTATGAATTTAAATTACCCCGCAGATCACAGAATAATAAGAGCAACAGCAGTATTTAGTAACCAAAAGAAAAGTAGATTAAAATTCACTAATCAACAGATATGCCCACTAAAGTCACAAGAAGAAATTTCAAAATACAAGGAAATCTTGTCAACCAAATTAACCGATCGCACGTGGCTACAGGAGGACGTCCCAGTACAAACCTATTATAACAACATCACGGACGCTATCACCAAGAGTCTAAACTCCACCCGAATATCTGATAAAGAACACAAGAGCCATAAGATTCTGTCAGCACGAACATCAACTCTATTACAAAGAAGAAAAGAACTACAAAAAACCAAGAACAAAACTCGAACTATGAAAAAGGAACTAGCTGCACTGTTTAAATTAGTTCATAAATATATAAAAATCGATTATGCAAAACAGACAGGATACTATAGAAAAACATTTAAACCTCATGGGAAGTACGAAGAGGGCCTACAAAGAACTCAGAGCCAGTAAAACTTGGATAGAAGGACTAAAGAAGTCCGACAAAGACCTAAACAAAAGAAAGGATATAATTACTACAGCGACGGACTTTTATAGAAACCTATTTATTTATAAGTACACTTACATAGACTACATTAACACAAAACTATATAAAACATGAAGAGGATACATTATAAATGCGACTATATTTATAAGTGTAGACTACATGCACAGAAGAAAAGAAAAATAAAAATACGAGTAACACAAAAAGATATAAACTACTATAATCAGAAAAATTTTATAACAGAAAAAAAAATCAATAATCTATGGAACAATCTTCTCAAATAAAAACCTTTTTTTAATTTGCATATAGTTTCGTTAAATAATAGGATTGGAAATAAATATAAGTATGACTAAAATAATGACAAACTGCTTTAAAAAACAATTTAAATTAAATGGAAAACTATTAGAATATACACAGAGAAGTACATATATTTAGGTAAAACCATCAGTTTCAATAAAGCAAATAACGACATGGAAATAGAAAGAAGAATACAGAAAACTTGGAACAAATACCGGAGTTTAAAAGAAATATTTAAAAGTAACATGCCAATAAGTTTAAAAACTAAGATAATGAACTCTGGCCTAATACCATGTTTGATTTACGGATGCCAGACTTGGAAATTCTCAACAAAAGCCAAGCAGAAAATCACCACCTGCCAGAGTGGAATGGAGAGAAGCATGATAAAGATAAAAAAAATGGACAAAATAAAACACACAAAAATTAGAACTATAACAAGAGCTATTGATGCCTTGAGCCATGCTCAGATGCTCAAGTGGAAATGGGCAGGTCATGTACCGAGGCTAAAGGACAAAAGGTGGACTCTAAAAATCACCCTGTGGGGAGGCCCAAAGGGTAAAAGGCGAATAGGGAAACCTATACCGAGATGGGATGACGAAATAAAAAAAATTGCAGGCCCAAGATGGCATGAAATAGCTCAAAACAAAGATGCTTGGACATCCTTGGAGGAGGCCTTTACCCGCTAAGGGGTTCTTGAAATAGCAAACACTAAATCTAGCAGATAAATGTAAATAACAAAAAAAAAGAACAAATAAAGGCTTTTTTATTTTTATTTTTAATTTTATTTATTTAATGAGGCATTATCTCTACGCAATTGGAGCGATTCAAGATGTTCAGAAACGTCTAGATCATTCACAATGCGAACAGCCCTCCGCTGTAACCTATCCAGGGCATCAAGTAAGTACTGGTCAGAACCGTCCCAAAGATGCGAACAATATTCCATGCAAGGCCTGACCTGGTCCTTATATAATAGTAACAGTTGATCAGGCGTGAAAAACCGTCGCACCTTGTTCAAGATACCAAGTCTATGTGAAGTTGAGGAGATGACAGTCCTTTGAGATCACAGCGAATATCCACACCTAATATACTTAGGCTATCACGCACAGCAAGCGGTACATTCTGGAGAGAAGGAAGGGGAGAAAATGGGGATTTTTTGGACGAAAAAGCACACACATTGGTTTTTTTGCCACTGAAATCAACCAAATTCCTGTCGTCCCAAGAAAAAATGAGGCTCAAGAACTGATTGAGTCCAACAACTAAATCATCCCGTTTCCTGACGGAGTCTTCTCGACAACAAGTGGGCTTGCTGCAATAGCCCCCATTAACTGTGCAATCATCTGCATAACAATGTCTACAGCCCAAAGACAGCATATCATTGATATGCAGAAGAAACAGGTTGGGTTTAAGTACAGAGCCAAAAGTTTATTGAGATCAAAGAATATATAATAATATATTGTGAGTGTGTGTGTGTGTAGAAATGGTGCCACGAAGAGGAAATGAAGATGGATTAGAATTGAAGCTATGACAGAGATAATGGAGCGTGGCGCGAAGAATTAACAGAAATATAATAAGATCTGTAAAGAAAAGATGTCAGACATGGCCGTATGGCGTTTATGTTTTTGCCTTCCCCATAAAGGAGAATATATAATTTAAAAAAAATGGAAGGAAGTTTAGGTTATGTTTTTGTTGTGAAATTATAATATTGAAATAGTTTGTTTATTTGAATTAAATCAAAGGTATAATTAAGTGAAAACAAGTTAATCGAAAATGACATCGTCAGCAGCTCCCGTAAAGGAGCTGGATGAGAAACACAATGAAGTTATACGTAAATTTATATCGGACATAAGGAATGGGTGAGTCGTGGCGTAGGCCTTGTATTTCGCAATATTACTGTATCAAAGCTGTACAGATTATCATTAACAATATTATTCTGCAGCTTGACACTAATAAAAACTTAAAAAACAGTAATAAAAGCATTATTAAAATTTTCTTATGATTGCATCAGAAACTTGTATCGTCGACTACATTTCTGCTATTGCTCACAGAAAAGAAATGTTAAGGGGTCGGAGTTAGATAAGATTAACACGGCTCATAGGGTGTTTTAACTTACTGTAAATAAACAATATTAAATACATTATGTATTCAGTTTTTGGAGTCAGATGTCTATTGAATTTATGTACATAACGAAGAATATAGAATTCCTTCGAAAGCTATTGTAGAATAGTTGAAGGCTGTACTGTGTCCAGGATGATATATATGTTTAGAGCTGTATTGCTCATCTCATAAGGAGTATAAAGCCTGTCTGAACTCATCATCCTGGAACACATCCCTGGTTTTTTCTAGATCACATACTCATTTAGGCACCGCATGCTCACCGGTGAAGGAAAAAATCGTCAGGAAACCCGCATGGCATCTAATAAAAATGTCATGTGTACTAGTGCTGTGAAAACTGCAATCTGCTGTGCTAAAAGTACATATAAGTGCAAAATGGATACAGCCACTGATGTATCTCAGCTGACCCGGAAAGGGATATAGAGTAATGATATATTATCATGTATTTATTATCAGGCAAGCAGTTGAAATAGCTGACAAGTTCCTGCTATTTCACCTTTTTTAAATTCTTTCTTTCTGTGATTGATATAGTATTTGTCCAGGCGATTTTATTTGGTTCACATTTAGAGCTGAGATAACATCTTCTGGAAGACCATTCTGTGCTCTGTCAATCCTGTTGCTTATAAAGTGCTTCTGTGGGCTAGTTATTTATTATTATCATATAATACTGAGGCATTTAACAAACACATTAACTTCAAATGTCTTGTAATTTATTCTGAGATTGACCAGAGTTTGGTCACTGAGATTTGAACTGAATATATTTATTAAATATCCCAGTATAATAAGGCAATGCTTATTGTGCTTCTGGGGAGAGAGTGGCACTTGGCTTGGAGTGGTCTACTTACAAATATATGCCAATTGTTATAAGCTTGTATAAGCTGATATACCTAGAGATCCGCAGTCATGTATATGGGCTGACATGACAATGGAGACATTCAATGAATTTTCAACTTGTGATAGTCACTTTCATTTTTGGACTGCAACATACTTACTGTGCAGGTACACCATAGTCACTTTGTGAAGCAAGTGTAAAAAAGCTCTGATATGTCTGTCTGCAGGAAGCTGAAAGGCTCATACAAGATAGCGGTGGCCACCATGGCCATGCTCCAGCAGATTATCACAGACTCGGAGAACGCCACAGCCTTGTGAGTTGTACTATGAGTATACACATCTGTATAAATGTTAGTTCTTGGAATAATGTTATTTACAGTCTCTGTGACACAATGTGCTGGTTGTCAGAGTAGAGACAACCCGGGAGTACATCTATGCTCTTATTGATACAGCATGTTGCAGCTACTCTACTCTCCAATTGTCTTATGTGTATGCCATAGGGATTATTTTTTTTAAGGTTTTGCTGTTTTTGCCTTATTCTACTGTATTGTAAATCAAGGGATCCCCAAATTTTAAGCTAAATGAAATGTTCACCAATTTCTTTCATTAGAAATATTATAAGTAAATGTAAAATGATATTTGTACCTAACTGTAAAATTATTTAACTATTTAGATTTTGTTTTTTTAATTATTGTCAGTAAAAGGCTGATGACCTGCCTGATGGTAAGTAAGTAGTGTGGCCTGTTGACAACTGCAACAAATGAAAAGCTGTTATTGTGCTGCCGACTAAGAATGATGTTGCTCACTGCCCTCTTAAAGGATACCGTGACATAATTCTGGGGATAAATGGTACCCAGAAGCTCATTCCACAACTCCAAAGTCCTTGATAAAAATATTTTAGACAACTGCTGCATTGTTGCAGTTTTGAAAGTCTTTAGAGTATGAAGATTTGTCAACAACTAATACTGTTTGATGAGTGTCCTGGTCACTTTTACGTGGATATGTAAGGTCTCACGGACCCCAGTTTGGGAATCTATTATAAAAAAGAAATGAAGCAAGGCCCAAGGAATCTCACAATGTGATTCCTATATGCAACAAGCCGAGACATCTATTGGTGTTTTATACATCTCACTATGAATAAAACAGCAGTTATTTTGTTTAAATAGTTTTTTTTAGAATACACACGTGCTGAGGCAAGTGCACACTTCATAAGTATGGTATGAATTCATTGACGTTAATACATTGACAGACTCCGGTTGGGTTGCGTACATCATTCCATGGAATGGCAGTGTTCTAGTGGCAAACACCTTTCTATTTCACATACTGCGGAAACTGAGTATGAAGGAGTATGTAGTTGAAATATAAAGGGTCCTGTGAGCGCAGTGAGGTGACGGGGGTGCTGCGCGCGGTGGGGCGGCGCCTGACGCTGGCGCTGCCGGGCGAGCTGGTCGCGGCCAACATGGTGCGCCGCGTGCTGCGCGCCGTCCGCGACGAGAACCCTAACCAGGTCTACTCGCAGGCAACAATATTCTCATCCTCTATGTCACTCTAATATCAGCTGGATGACAGAAGCTCTTGCGAGTGACACATGAACCGCGCAGCGGGCTACAGATGCTCCTGGCAGGAGTTGAAGGAAGGAGTTTTTACTCAATTTATTTAGGGGACTTTTATGTGTGTGTGTGTGTGTCAGCCCCATCGCACCGATATATAAAGATACCTAAAATATGACATACGATGCCATTGATCTGAACAGAACTCACGCCTCATCAGATAACAGTTCTGTTAACGCATTGTACAACATCCCGACGTCTAGCCCGGCCAGGCTCTCTCACAGAGTCACGTCGGAATCATTCCATCAAAAAAAACAGGTTTATTAATACGGCAACAAACTGTTATTATAATCAAAGATGGGCAAAATGTAATCTGATTAATGATGAACGATTACAAAATGTAGTCGTAATTTTAATTTTCTTGCTCTGTAATCATGATTAAATCTATTTAAAACATTAAGAAATCATAAATATATATACAATCTGGGATTTTGTAGTGTTTAAAACATAAATGAGCAAAATGCAGTCATATTAATGGTAAAAAACGTAAAACGTAATCGTTAATCATTTTCATTATTCTGATTACATTTTGCCCATCTATGGTTTTAATACATTTATAACAATACGGTGAAGTCATACTTAAACGAATCAAGTTTTCACAGTGTAATATTACATGATTTTTTGTTAGACTGGCTCAGCAAAGTGACTGCAGCGCACCTGATTGTAAGTACAGTGCTGTCCAATAACGACAGCAACTAACAAAGTACGAAAATCCATTGACAGACGCCATCGCTATGACGGCCCACATGTACCACGACTGGAGGTCTCTAGGTGTATGAGCTACTGGATAGACACAAAGTGATCCCGAAACGCGACAGGCTGAAGCAAGTCACTATGGCGGTCTTTAAACTTGTATATTTTGGTCACGACTCAATTCTGACAATCGCCCTACCACTGTAACAATACATTAACTATTATAATTTAACAAAAAGGGCGTATAAAATAACACTGTAAACGATTACTTTGCAACACGTACCGGGCAACCGTTGCCGACCAAATGATATCTTATAACAGCGCGTGCGACCTTTATTTAGTAGAGTTTGAATATTGGAGGGTAGCCCGGTGGCAGATGCTGCTCACAATAATTAAAGATAGCGCCGTCATATGAATAAACGCATTTTGTATATCATCATGCATCAATAATTTATAATGAATTCCGTGAGATTATAATTTACAACTTGGTTAATCGTTAGTTTCTGGTTCTCTGTGCCAGTGACGCAGTGAATATTTGTCGTGAAATACGCACTGTCCAACATCTGGTCGCGCTGCTGCAGGGCGCCGAGGGAGCTGGCGAGAGTCTGCAGCGGCTGGTGCGCGCGGCGCCGCAACGTCGCGCCACGGTGGGGCCCAACGAGCAGGACCTGCGCGAGCCGCTGCGGGACCAGATTGCTGAGGTCCCACATCTATTCTGATATAAACACTGTAGCGAGCGCGGCGCTCTCAACCGGGCAGGATGTCCTTGCCCGGCCCTGACACCGCCTCCGTCTGGACAGACCCCTTCGACACCAAGGGCGTAGAACGCGCCTCGGTGCGCTGGTAGGTCCGTCTACCGACTACGGCAGAGCGAGCACCCCGCGTCAGCCAGCCCCGTGAAGCCGGGGGGAGTGAAGGAACTGAGGAGGGGAAGGGGGGAATGCGTTTGACGTATAGAAACTTAATAAAAACCCCAATTTTGTAGGAACTTGAACGAGGAGCGGTGACCAGCCAGCGATTCTAGACCCCTCTTGAAATCTTGAATTATTCTTGCAGGGTTCCTTGCCGAAGATTTCTTGCTGACTTCTTGAACTGTTTCTTTCTTGAGTTGTTTCCTTTCTTGAGTTGCTTCCTTTCTTGATGCGATCTTGAGACTGCCCCTACTGTACTCGAAAATTGGCCCGTTTATAAATAGTCGAGCACTACTTTATCGAGGCACCCTATACAATTTACAATTTTGTATACAATTGTACCCCTTTTGCTGGCATTTTCACTTCACCGCTCCCAGTTTTCTTTATTTATTTACCAAATTATACATGTTACAATTATATTACATAGCTTAAACTAATCCTTACGTAAATACCTATCGATCTATGTAACATTTATATACCTTACTTATTTACCTTACGTTTTATAACACAAAATGTTCCTATTCTACAAGCGATTTCTGTCTACTTGCACACAAAAATGTTAATATCTTTTATAATACTTAATATACAGACATGTAATATGTTTCCCTATAATATCCATTAATTTATCTTTAAAATCACATATTACATTATTTACCTATCCTATGTATTTCTATTGTACGACCCTTTCTTTTACAACAAGATAATTCACATCGAAATATTGGAATAAACACTAAAATCGAAATATCTTGAAAACTACTGATCGTACAACGAACTATGACCTATGAAAATGCTTCTTACAAAGAATCCTATCCTAATACACTATTTCCTAAGTGCTTACACCTAGGTATTAAGAAATACACTAGGCCTTATGGGCGATCTAGTGTGTTAGAGCGGGACGGAGATATCTCGCTTACTCCGTGGATATACACGCGTCGCCGACAAACACACTATTGCTAATATTTAGGGATACCTACCTCAGGAGAGTAATTGAAACCTGACTGAGTGGCCCGCCTGTCTATCAAGACCCCTTTTCTCAGGTATTAAGTTCAAATATTCAGATCTCCGATCCCTTGTGGCTCTAAGAAGACCGTAAGCGTAATTGCATTCAAAATACACATCGATATAAATCGTTTTCGGATATAGGCAACAGGAGCCATGCTCCGCACCTTCAGAAGGCCTGACGGCCTGTTTGTTTTGGTATAACGTGTCCAGCACTGGCCTGATGGGATCCGCTGGCTGAGCCACCCTCTGTGCTCGCCCCCTTAGCCCGGTTGATTTGTAAAGGCCTCGCCCGCACAACAGTATATTGTACTATCGAAAAAAAATTGCCTAACGATGTTCTTTGCACGGGGTAGCTGGTGGCCGAGCTGGAGTCGACGTCGCAGTCGATATGCGAGCAGGCGTGCGAGCTGGTGCACGCGGACGAGCTGGTGCTGACGCTCGGGGCGGACCCGCTGCTGGAGCGGTTCCTGCGAGCCGCCGTGCAGCGCCGCTACCGGCTGCTGCTCGCCGAGGGTCGAGACGTGCACGAGGTATCTCACAACCCATTTCCTCAACAGACGCATTTAGGCTACACGGGACGTCATCATCCTCCGAGTTCATACCATTGCATAGCTGGACGTAATGAAGCAACTGTTGCATTTAACATTTTCAATTTGCCCGTGTTTTACTCATTATAAACCTTTAACGAGTGTTATGCGCTAATTAATCATAAATACGATTCAAGTAAAGACTGCCTTTCAATGAATGCGCCTCCCACAAGCGATAGATGCTTCACAACACAACTAGCAACTCATTCTCCACAGCCTATATAAGAAGAAACACAAATGTAATCGATCCTGTAGACGCCTGGAGTTTGATACGGCATCGTGAGCTTGGGCAAACTGCTTTGTAGTTTGGAGTACGGGACATATATAGACTTAATGGAGTATTCATTTAATGTTTTACTGTTCCAATCTTGTCTTTTACCTCTTTTAATATAATGTATAAAAGCAAACTAAGATATTGGAAGTGCCCTATAATTTATCTCATTTCGGGATATGTTGACAGCTAAGGAGTGGAATACGCTTCCAGCGAACATATTTCCACGACCTGGTGACTTTGGAGCCTTTAAGAGAAGAGTGACTGGGCATTCGCTGAGCGGACGCGCTCCATAGTTGTAATTATGTACACCTTTCATCAGGTGTGGTTGGGGTTAAACATCCGCTTGTAGATCATAAAACAATACTAATGCAAGTATGTGCTAATGAATAATGCCGTCAAAGTGTCACGAAGGAGATGTTCTGTAAGACGAGGGTCAGTGATGGTGCGATTCCGTCGCCAGAGCCACGCGATGGCGGTGCGGCTGAGCGAGGCGGGGGTGCCCGTCACGCTGATCAGCCTCGCGTCGGTCTACGCCGTCATGTCCAGGGTCAACAAGGTACGCTGAGTCTCACTGAATAAAATCAATTATGTTACTATTAGATATGTATATGTCGATCGTGGCTGTGTCTGACTAGCTGGTTAGTCGGTTGAAAGTAAGCAACTAGTCGGTCAACTTGATCGAGTTTCAGAAATATTCGTGTCACGTCGTTCACAAGTGATTTGCGCGCAAGTCGCAACCGTCGCCTGCGAACGTGTCGGAGCATGGCCTGCACGGGTAACACCGGTGCTTTCGTACGGCTGATAACTATAATTTTGTTATATTAGATGTGAAAATTTGTTATGAAATAATGATTTATTATAATTGAATACTGTTCACACCTCTGGGACGGTTCTGCCCAGCACGCTCGACGCCCTGGACAGGTTGCAGCGGAGCGCTGTACGCATTGTCAATGATCCAGACGTTATTGAGCATCTTAAAACGCTACAGTTGCGAAGAGGTATTGCCACACTCACGGCATGAGTTTTGAAGAGTTATTTAACCTTGTCTTGTGATCCATATGTCGAGTTAGGATCAAAAACTAATTGAATATATATGTCCACACGTGATCAGGTCGTGGTGGGCGTCTCCGTAGCATTGGGGGGCGGTGCCGCGCTGGGGGAGGCGGGGCTGCATACAATCGCGTGCGCCGCCAAGCATCACTGCGTGCCGGTGAGTATCTAATGTTGTTGGATCTTTAAATAGGTGTTTAGAGGCAGGATGAGCAGGCTGGCATGATCTCGGCGACTGTCGCCGAACAGTATCCTATCTTTCGATAGTTGCTGTTGGTTTGTGGACTGTGCGGCGCTTACCATCAGCGCTTCATGCGCTTACATGAAATTGTTGGACAACACTGTACTTTCATCAGATGAGCTGTAGTTATTTTGTCGAGCCAGTATAAAGAAACTAGATTCGCATTTTTTATATCAGGAGCGAAGGACCAACACTTTTTAGATTGCAAGGACAAATAATTCTATTTTATTTAATTAATTCAAGTCAAAATTGACGTGATATTTCCTATAAAATAAATCTACTACCGATTCGGAAAGCAATGTCCAATGAAAGAAGCTGACGGTAGAAGCCTCACCATAACTAGTGGCTTATCCTCCACCGGCCTTATACGCGGTCTAACTTACTCTCAATTATAGCTGATGGAAATGGCTGGTGAGTATGCTCGTAAGAATGACCTGTGTAGCCATGTAGTAACGTCGAGGCTGATACTTCTGTTAAAGACACTGCAGAACACGATATCAGAAGTGGGATCAGTGGTTGTTATGATGAGCAGGTGCTGGCGCTGACGCCGCTGTACAAGCTGGCGCCGCTGCACTGCCGGCAGCAGGACGTGTCCTGCCCGCTGGACAACCCGCACCACGCGCTGCCTTACGAGTAACTATACTTGCGTTCACAAGTCACGATCCTATCACATAGTTACAAGAGAGGTAATACATAAAAACTAACTTCAAAAAGCAAAATAATTATCCTAGACCTACCAATTGGTAAATGACTAAATACGTTCGACGCCACGTCACCCACATCTGGGTGACACTCGTGTTGCAGTTAATAGGATTTTTAGATACGTATTAATGGAATAAGCACGTATATGTAAAAATAGCTTTTGCCCGCGGCTTCACTCCCGTTAAGAAGTATTATAATTAATTAGATATATTTTTTGTGGCTTTACTTTTGTTTAGTATGTGTAAAAAATCAGGGCCTAATCTGTCATTAGGCGCTAAAACTATCAAGCTGTTATATTATATTATAGTCGAAAATCTGAGAAGATTTATACAAACTTTCATCCCCTATTTTATCCCCTCGGGGGTAGAATTGATCAAAATCCTTTCTTAGCGGATGCCTACGTCATAACACCTACCTGCATGCCAAATTCCAGCCCGATCCGTCCAGCGGTTTGGGCTGTGCGTTGATAGATCACTATGTCAGTCAGTCAGTCAGTCACCTTTGAGTTATATATATATAGATATGAGATTGCAACATTGAAATACTAAAAATGTACACATTATATTGCGTCGCATGTTTTTCGCTAAAACTCCCTAAACATATTCGAAGTGTGGAACAAATTTCTTTTATGATAAATCGAGTCTGGCGCTCCGGGGCCGGCGCCTCTGCTGCGATAGCGTCCCTGACGATCTTACGCAGTACGTTCCCCCGGGTTGTGTGATGTAATGTCATCATTCAGAAGTGGGATTTGCTTACTTGCCAAGCGTGTAACGCTGCGACTGTGTGTGTGTGAGCAGGTTCTCCGACTCCGCGGCGATGCAGGTGTTCGCCAGGAAGCTCGACTTCATCCCGCCGGACTACGTCACGCTCTTCATCAACAACTTGTGAGTACACCGCATGCGGAGCGCGGCGCCCGGCGCGACCCGTCTCACTGGACCTCTCTACCATATCATATCCGCTGCTACGGAGAGTTCTAGCTGAATTTATATTTTTATTTACGTAGAAAATGAACATTCCAATTTGACTGCCTACTCCGATATAGATATGGCGCGATGAAAAATATTTGCTGTTATTTAAAATATGCACGTACGAGTCTCTCTCTCTCTCTCTCTCTCTATGTCTGTGTGTGTGGGTGTGCGTTTGTGTGTACCAGTAGGTTACACTTAGTAACTACGTACAAATATTTTAATTTGATAAATACAACACGTTTCCAGCGGCGGCAGCTCCCCGTCGTACATCTACCGGCTGCTCTCGGAGCTCTACCACCCTGAGGACTATGAGCTCTGAGCGACGCGACCCTCAGCCGCCCCCGCCCCCGCGCCCGCGCCCGCACCGGCAAGACCTTCAGCGCACCGCACACGTGACGGAAGTGAAACTTCTTTAGTAGGACACAAACATTGATAAAATACTCCAGCTGTTGATACATACCGCCTGAAGCGCATGCGCAGCACGATCCCCGTCTATTGCAAATCATGATCCTGTCTAATCAAACGAATCGTGACGTGGCGCGTTCTTAAAATTATACTCTCAAGTTTCAACGACTTATCGACTACACAACAGCCGTCTAAGAAGTTTCACTTCAGTAAACAGCACTTCAATAAATGAATCGATCAGGGAAATCTTTGATTATAATCGGGAAATTTGCACAATCGAGACATTCGAATTAAGCCTCTTATTATCGCGCATCTCTATAATTTAACGCTGAATTTAGAACTTCTTTGAAATAAATAACTTGACACATTTTAAACTTTCGCATTTTCTCTTTATAAATACATTAACGTGTCTTATGCGGGAATTAACTTACTTATAATTATAGCTTGACCTGGTTCCATGCGTCATGCTCATGTCAGAGTCTGCTTGTGATCATGGCCCGTGTGGCCAGGTAGAAACGTCGAGCCTTAGTGAAATGTAAGTTAATTCGCGCATAAGACCCGTTAAAGTATTTATAATTAATAAAAATTTACGCAATGCAAAGTAATATTGGGTTTGTAAATATATTTTGGTACAGAAATGCGCTCGCAAGGAATTGTACATAATAATATTTACTATTTATATAAAAATAAATGGTTTCTTGTTATAAAACTTGTTTTATATTGCTTGTTATTGAGTCGATGGATTGCCCTCAGAAGAGGGGGAGGCAGTATGAGGTGTCAGCGCACCCTGTCCCTCCTAAGTGGTGGACTCTTCACACTCACTCCTCCCAGAGATGGAAGTACGGCAATACGGATCCACAGGCTCGTCTGGCAGCGCGGAGAGGGACCCCACCCGAGTACTTGTAGCCAGCAGGAGCTTGCAATATCGGGACGATCGCAAGATTTTTCTCTCAGTTACCAAAAAAGGATGATATTTCGACTTGTGACCACAGTACAAAGTGCAAAAACCAGCACATTGACTAGTTTCGGGATCAGCTCGTGTATATCCAGTGGTTGATATGCCTTATGTCCCGGGATGTGGGCCGTCATCGCGACTCAAACTGATTTCTCGTCCCTTTTATCGATATACGCGACAGCAGCCACTTCCCGTCAGGCGAGCTGTCCGCTTGCTGGTCACAATTATATACTTAAAAGATGACCCGGCTCATTTTCTTGTATACCAGCTAAGCAAAGTAACTGTATTCCAAATGATGCTAAGCGCAGCGCTGTACAAAAATAGAAAACTATTCCTCAACAGGTACAGCGTTCGTGCCGGCTCGCTCAATAACTCTTTAACGAGCCAATGTCAGGTGGCAGGGAATGCTTGCTGGAAGATCAGGACACAGCAAATGTAACAATTGCAACTACTATTATTTTTTAAATTCTGTTATTGAAAGGTATACTTTCAGACTGTTTTATGAGTTCTAAAGAGGAATGAATCGTTTCTCAACATTACTAGAGCAGTTTTGAACGTCTAGTTGATATATAATTGAATAGCGGCACGCACACAGTGCGAGTCTTTATCTGTCCTTGCTCAAGTTACAAGATGTCACCGAGATATACCTAGTTGAGTATTATTTATACAACCTCGCATTACCGCGGAGTAGGCATTCTGTTCCTATTGTTGAAAATGTGTTTCCGCTGACGCTCTAAAGTATTTTGATACTGAATCATGTCGCCACGGAACACAAAGACGTGTGTTGCGAAATATTTGCGCATTGCCTGTCCTTAGTAAACAATACTAAGTAGGTAGTAAGTTATTTCTGCGCAGATTGTTTGTGCAAAGTTAGTTCTGCCGCTGGTTGCGGGAGTTATCGCTCTGTCGCGACCGCGGAAGATTTTTAATCAAAAACTCTGATCTTTCGAAATAAAACCATATTTAGTGAAAGTGGGTTCGAGCTTCGAGTATTGTGTCATCGCAAAATTGTTATCATGGGGATTTCGTGGGAAGTGCTGTGGCTTAACAAAAATTGAAAAATTAAAATTCACGGAAATAAGCTACCAATGTGCTATCTCTTTCCTTAGCAGTGGTTAGAGAGAAATGATAGTAGTTTCTATGCGTAGCTAACTTCACGGTACAATGCTGCGTCATGTTGGCTGCATTATAATAACAATAGTCGTGCCATTGGTATTGAAGCGCTTCAGCGCTTTAGTCATTAAACACTTTTAGAAGTATTGATATACTTTTAGCAAATTAAAGCGCACAAGCGCTTAAAGTCATTGTGTATTGGAGTTGTGTAAACTTTTTTATGATTATGAGGCTCGCTTACGTATCGGCCGTCCGGACAGCGCATAGTGTTACGTTATCTTGAGTTTTATTAATAATTTCCTTCGTGTTTCTGCCGTTTCGAAATCTTAGTTTTATAGCGAAAATTAATAAAGCTACAACAGTAGTTCAGTTTCAAGGTGGAGTTGTGCGACAATGCGTGACGGTAAAACGAGATTACCTAGTCTGATTCACATTAATTATGTGAACGGTGACGAACCATTTTAAGTGCGCGATAACACGCCCTCTCGTTGTTCTTTCTTATTGCAAAACTTGTTTTACAAATAAACTAGTGAAATTAAAAACTTGTTTGTATAAATCGCATATTAATGTTAAAGTAATAATTCTACTAATTGAGTCACTATAATTCCATTTTAGCCTGTGCAAATGAGCTATGTATTTAAATTGCGTTATTAAAGATAAGATATTAAAAACTATTTCAATCGAATAATAGAAATAATTTATTAATATAGATATAGAGGTGACGTTTCGCGGTGTAATTTGAATATAATTCCTCAAATAATCTCTAGAGGTCGCGGCAGTGTCGAAGTGCGCTTGCGTGTCATTTGCACGAACTTCGCTTCGTTGCAGCTAGTTCCAAAACAGAGTGCAGGGCTCTGTCGCAGTCCTGGAATTAATTATCCCAGTGGATTTATAGTGAGAGTGGCACAGTGCCGTGTTGGTGGTGTCGTGTATTGTGGGCGCGGTGACAAGAGGAGAGGCGCGCGAGAAGTGCGCAGATCGATATCGGAGTGTGATATGGCGCTGGTAGCATGAGCCAAGGGGGCTCTCGCAGGCCCTACTCGCGCGGGGGCCAGCGCTGGCACCCGCGCTACAAGGACTACTGGGACTACGAACAAAACTACAGGTAAACGACCACATTTCGAAGTCAAAAACTGTCACGTCAGTCATTAATAAAATTAGTAACGAAGACACTTTTATGTTGGTAATTCGGGCTGCGTAAAAACTTTTCCTTGTCAATTACCTTGGAACGAACGCGGTGGTATCGCTTAGTGAGCTTCGTAGCGTTGTTCCTGCATGCGGCGCATGACATTATAATCACGGCGGTTATGTCATGTTCTTGAAGGTAGGCAGGGATATTAGCATACTGCGGTCGAGACACCTGTTCTATTACTAAAACGTCGTGACTGTTGTCTCTACACCGTCATAAAATCATGTAGTTCCGCTTAAACCCTTGTTTGTTTCTAAATAGTTATTTACAATGTAATTTTATAATTGTATTGTAAATATTACAGTTGATAGTTCATGTAACTGTCACGCAATATAGGCGCACCTAGACGTCGAGTTGTGGAAGCAGGCCCGTTTGGACCTGACACCTACTTCAAGTACAATAGAATACTGTTTGATACAACTCTAATTAGGTTAGCTATATGCCCCAGTTTCGAGCATTGCTTCTGCCCAAACAGTATTTTGTCCCAATCCATAGATGGGCAAAATGTAATCAGATTAATGAAAATGATTTACAATTACATTTTACGTTTTTTACCATTAATATGACTGCATTTTGCTCATTAATGTTTTAAACACTACAAAATCCCAGATTGTATACATATTTATGATTTCTTAATGTTTTAAAAGGATTTAATCATGATTACAGAGCAAGAAAATTAAAATGATGACTACATTTTGTAGTTGTTCATCATTAATCAGATTACATTTTGCCCCTCTCTGTCCCAATCTATGTACCATGCGTTGCAATTTGGTGAGAAATATTTCGGTTCTAGGTGGTAGTATGAGAAAATTGGCCAATTTGAAGTTTTTTGTTTGCATTTGTGATTAAGCAAGCAGTTGAAACAACTGATAAGGCCCTGTATCCTGCTATTTCATTTTTTTAAGTTATATTATTTTGTGGTTGAGATAGCATATGTCCATATTTAAATTAGTTCACCTTTAGAGCTGAGTTTACATTTTCTGGGAGATCATTCCACACCTTGATATCCCTGTTGCTTAGGTGCTTGTGTAGGTTGTAGTATGATCTATTGGTACATAGCTTAAGCTCATGGCCTCTGGGGATATTTAAGGTCATGATGCCCAATTAATATTTTTTCTTATTGAAGTACTTGGTTGTGGGTAAGGTACTTATTTGTTTTAATATTTAAGAACCATATTTTGTGACTTTGGTGCTTTTGTTGCACATTTCATTGCATTTTCCCTCTCAATCATATCCCGACTAGAACTATGAAGTTCTCTAACTATTGCTGCAGCAGAGTCGTTGATCTGAAGAATGCACTTGCAGTCTGCCTGCTCACACTTACTTATGATATTAGCTTCTTTAAACGCAGTGCGAGGAGATATTTGTGCAGGCCGGCATTATCTGTGCAACTATCAATAGGCTTTTCTCTACTGTTGATAGTAGTAGTCGTCATTTTTGGGCCTGCACCATGATTATTGTTAGGCGTGGTGTGGTCACTATACAAAATTAGGATAAGAAAAAAATAAAATATGATGCTTGGCCTCAGTCGTACCTGAGCTAAGATGAAGTTGAGTCAGATGATGGATTGTGTTGGCTGAACAAATGCATATTCACTGTTATCTAACAGGCTCTCTATGGACAGGTGTTGTGAGTATTTTCAATTGCATATAATGTGGTGCAGTGGCATAGCGCAATCTCCTGTGGTTATATCTTGTTTAACATTGAGACATAATGGAATATTTTTTCATATAAATTGCTTGAAAACTGTCTTCTTTAACAGAATTTTGTCCATAATCTTATTTTTCTAAATAAAAATAAACATCTTTCTTCAATGATATCCCTCATTCATGAATCCTGTTCTATTCCAGGGCTTACTGATTTTGGTAAGCTTAACTTTGATACAATGGAATTAGTGAAAACATTTGTCACCCAGTGTGATACATTTGTGCTTCTGACAGGGGCCAAACCTGACTCTCAGTATGTTGTAATATAAACAAGGGATATATAAACAATGTAACTCCAGTGCTATGATTATATTGTGATTTTATTATCATCAATTTATCACAAAGAATTTTGTTCCTCACCTGAAATGTGTTTAGAGTGCTTTAATGAAAAACATTTGACATAGTATGTTGCAAGCATTGCACTATGTTAAGCTGGATGTTCAAATGAAGGACGGCACTGTCAAAATATGATGTATTAAATTCTCAATATATTTACAATTTTATTTTACAAAACAATTGTGTGTTCTAATTCGGTCGTAACGCCATCTAGTTTAGTACGTAGATACTACCTGAGCAGAAATGATTAATTTTAATCTCAAGTATTTTAAACATAGTATAAGTAAAAAACGTGTGACATAGTAATATGTTGTATTATATACATTAATAGAAGGTATTCTATAATATGAATAGTTTAATGTTGCACATGCTATATTTACATACAGGTGCTAATTTCAAAAATCCAACTAAAAACCCTGTTAGCTTCAATGAGACAAGTGTCACCTATATTGGGGTGTTGTGCCAAGCAATGTGTTGATAAGAAAGTTATTTAAATTATGTAAGTTCATCTGTCTAGAATACTATTACTGTAATACAATAACCTTTTATTTTAGACAAAGTGCCATTCAGATGGTGATAGAATTATCAAAATCAATTCAGTGTTATTATTACATTGGCGTGCCAAAATGACTATGGCGCCATGGGCAGTGGCCCTTGAGGAAGTCCACTGCCTATGAATGAGAAAGGCAGGGTATAAGTGTTCCCGCATGTTGCCTATTACAATGGGATTTTTGAGGTGTTCAACTCTGCCCACCCTTCTTAATTACAGGCCTGAAATGGCTGTCATCCTGCTAATACCTTGGCAGATTGCATAGTTTGCTCCCAGGGTCGGTTTTCTGCGGCGCAATAGTAGCCCCCGGTGGTTTGTACTCACTAACAGTCTGACACAACCTAATCTTCACCTTCATGGCGACCGGGAAGTCTTATGATGGATTTTAACGTGATAATAAAAAGACTATGGCACTGGATGCTGACATTGTAATCCAAGAATGACTACAGGGACCCCGGGATGAGAATACATATTCTTTTCTTATCCTAACTCCACTGAGTGGTCACACCCAGTCTGGTGGAAAGCAAGTTGCAGTCCAAAAACCGACAGCAACTATCAACAGTAAAAAAAAACCATCTGTAGTCGCGGCAATCATGCCAGCCTGCCATATCATAGAACGGTAGGAACTAGTGATGAAAATGCCCGGGAATTTTCACAAAGTGCCCAAAACTTCCGAGAACATTTCGTAAATTCCCGGGAATATTCCCAAAGAAGTTTTGGGCACTTTGGGAAAATTACCGGGCATTTTCATCACTAGTAGGAACACGCTCGCTGAAAGGGCATTCCACAGTCCAATGACACAGTAAGAGTTGGAGAACTTCTTAGTCCTAGCTGGGATGTGAGTTACCGCAAATTTTTGACTCCGTAAACCCACGTGCTTGGTTCAGTTAAGAAAGAGTGAGGGTACAACAAGGTTAAATAAAGCTTCAGAACACTCGCCATGGTAGAGACGGTAGAAAACGCTCAGTGAGGTTATTACCTCACTATCTCTGCACAATTGAAGCGGTTCAAGATGCTGAGTCACGTCAGGGTTATTCACAATGCGCCAGTCAGTCATGTTTATATTGTTAGAGATTTTATAGCCTATTGATTAGGAACAAACAAAAATTGTATGCTATAACATTGGCATAGAGGAAATATAAGACGAGCAGCATGAGTACACAGAGCGATAACTGGCTGAATCAATATTCAGTACTAGAACAAAGTCGTTATAACGCAATTAGGAACAGTTTGGCTCACTCCGGAGCATGTAGTGCTGCTCGGTGCGGCTTCCGGTGCGCGCGCCACTCCACTCTCTATATCACAATGATTATATTCACTTGGAAAACTCTCTATTTATATCTTACACTTTTTTGCACGTTGGGTACTTGTGGGAAATGCGTTGAATTCGCATGACCGTAACGCTGTCGCGAGTGACGTGGCCGGCGCACCCGCCCGGCGCCAGTGTCGTGTAGACTGTTCCAACATCTGCCCGTATCTATTTGTCTCCGTATTCATTGTAAGTTTACAATCCATAATATTGGAAGAATGAAAATCTCCGACATTGTCCTTTTTTTAAATTTTATTTCATTCATACAAACTTTCAATCGTCATTGTATTACAGGCTAAAGTTAACGTTAGCTAAAATTGTGGTCAAAGGAATTAGAAACTTTTTTTTTTTCAATAAATGATCAACGTGATTTTTATAACGTGATTTTTAAATGTCGAAAGGTGGCTCCGGAGTTGTCTACGAAATGCACGTAACAAGAGAGGTGGCTGTGGGAAAACAGATTTACTATATATGTATTGATTGTTGGACTTGCCTTTGTTGACGTTAAAGTAATTATTAACTCGATTAATTTATTAAATGTATACAACAGCCACTGAAAGCATCTCTGCTCACCCTGTAAAGGGAAATAGCGTGAATATATTATTGTTATTATCTATTCGAGGATGAGACTGCGAACGAGTCTCAGGTACCAACCAGGACCTCATAAGTCGCGGGGAGGTTTTCCGAATTCCGTGCAGAAAAAAAGGGCCGCCCGCTGAGCCGCGCCGCAGCGGGAGAGAGGTATTTTAGGGCCGCCGCGGGTCAATGAACCCGAAGGTCCCTACCTGCGCTGCGTCCCGTCCCGTCCCGTCCCGTCTACATGCCGGCTTCACACTAACCATGTCACCCCGCTACGCTTGTATTGTACCGATATCATTCAGATATTATTACTGTGGGCTGTAAATGGCCTAGTGGATATGGGACCGGTTCCCAAGTGCGGCGACGCAAACGTAAAAAAAAAAAGAAAAAGTATTTATTTCGCCACGAATATACAAAAAACAGAAATTTAAATGTAGCATTACAAACAACTAACAAATACAAAAGAAAATACAGAACATATGAACATGGCGAAAATGGGCCCTTCATCAGCCTAAAGCCACAGAGGAAGTCTGCAGCGCTGATTACCTACGTACGTAGGTTTGAATCCCAGTACGTGTTTCTGGATATTCCCAGATTACGTACGGGTCCAGGAAACGTGAGGAAAACTACTGTCACCTTGGACACGACATAAGCGCAAAGTGAATACAAACCAGTAACGTATTACTGATCACCCCCTGACGGGATATAGCGTGAGGATATGTGGGTTGGGGGAGGACCTTCATACAACTGTACTGTACATACGATACTGCCTTCCCTTTAGCACGTCCGCCGCACGCGACCGCACGCGACCGCGGTACGTGTGCCGGCGTCTGTCTATTTTGGTATCGCACGGCGCTGGGCGAGAGCGCGACAGACGTTCCGGGTTCGATTTCCGTGCCGGCCGGGGTATATTTATACGTGGCGCGGTGTCGCACCGCCGACCCGACGCGGTTGTATTGCTCCCGACGCCGTTCCGGTGGACGAAATGTCTGCGCTGGTTAACTGCTGGTATTCACCGTGCTTCCTCCGATACGTTCTCGCTCATTTATTACACGTTACTTTGATTGTGCTTAAACTTAGCTCAGAAAATAACTTTGTCTTCAAGTAACAACTGAATATACTGTAATATGAACTTGAGTTTTTATTTTTATCGTGGTTTGGAAAAGTGACCACAGCGCGCCTGACGGTAAACGCGATGCGGTCCAAAAAACGACAATAACCATCAACAGTAAAGAAAAAACTTTACAGAGGTAGCAGGGAACCGTGCCGGCCAGCACATCATCAACATCTCTTCCCGCTCCGTTTAAAGGACATTCCACAGCTCAACGAACTCGGCTGCGGTATGAGTTGGAGAAGTTCTCAGCCCTACACGGGATGCGAGTTGCCGCGTAGCCGTGGGCCCGGTGAACCCGCGCGCGCGTGCTTCTATTGTGGATGGAAGGGGCTAAATAGCACAGCCCAGCCACACATTCCCTAGAGTATAATTACTTTTGTAATAATCAAGATTAAATCGCGTACGATTTCATCAATGACGTCTGGAAACCTTGGCAAGAAGGAGTATTGAAAGATGTCAATGTCACAAATTTCGTTGTGCATGTCCTGATTGAGTGTGTCCAGAACGCTAATGTAAGGAAGGATGTTATGTGTCAATTGAAATTAAATAGATTGGATGTTGGTATGTTCCATAGCATTTTGGCGATGCCCACTAAAGCAACTGCCAAAATGCTATGGAAACTGTCTGAAAGGTGAGGTATGAAAGGTTTTATATCTATATATTAGGCTACGATGGGGCTGATATGATTAAGTTAAAAGCCCCTAATAAAAAAAAAAAATCGTACGTCTCTTTCATTCGATAGAAAGGAGAGCAGACATTCGTCTCCAGCAACCTTTTGACAAAAGTTCTCCCAATAGAAACGACTTACCGTACAGTTTGACATTAAATAAATAATATAATTTGTAATGTCCGAGTAAAAGCTGAGCAAAGTCAAAGACGCGTGTATAACCCCTCCATGTTGTGTAACAGCGGCTCGCGACAGAGCGCGGAGCCGCCATCACACACACACACACACGCTCACGCGCGCGCAGAATATAATAAACAATAGTGAATTGTCGGCGGCTGTGCAGAGCTCGAGGCCCTTCCGCTTACCGTCACGCGCGGTTGCCACGCGGACGGGCTGTAACGTTAATGTCGGCCGGTGTTCATAATTAGCAATGAGGAAGCTGATCGCCGATGGAACCGCGTCTCTGCGCCACGGGCAAACGATGCGATAGACCGCGCATGTGTCCGACGGACCCGATCTGCCTTGAAAACCTTGCAAACCCGCGCATTCTTAGATTGAGTTGAAGGAAAACATCGTGAGAAATTTGCTTAGCGTCTAATAGAAATGTCTTGTGCACTAGTGCTGTGGGAACTGTGATTAGCGGCGCCACCGGTCACATCGGGAACGATATATACGTGCAAAGTGGATACAGCCATTAATATATCTCTACTCATCTCGAAAGAGATTTAGCGTGACGATACATTACACAGGTCCACAAAAAAAAAGTGGTTTGTGCTGGGCACATATTTTCTGACGTATTTTTTACCGCTGAACATGAATCTGAAGTCATAATTGGGGGTTAATCAGCAAAAAAACGGAGAAAAATGAAAAAAAAAAATCGATAAAAATCAAAACCTTATTGGTTTGGTTAACCTTATTGTTTCTTGTTTTGGTGCTTTCCAAATCGATAAACCATATTGTAGCGTGATGTGGATCAAGACAAACTTTCATATCGAAACACTTTATACATAGTCACAAATCGATCTCTGAATTTCTTTGTAATTTTTTGTTCCGCTGTATTTTGCACAAACGTAGCAAAAGTGATTGGGATCTTTAGAACATTCGTGATCGTCGCGACAACTAGAAGTTCCGGCAACATTTTGAGTCTTAGAAGAAGCATTCATAAAAATAAAAAAGCCGCACACTAGAATACCTGACCCGGTCGCAGGTGAGTCAGCCGCCGCGCCGCGCCGTAGGGTGATAACGCACAAGCCTCCAAACAAACAACAACACCGCTGCTAAATGCAATGAGCAACAAACAAATTATATTTGCAACCACGGGAGTGGACAGTACCTGCCCTTCACGACAATCAGCGCTGCAGGCTGCCTCTGTGGCTTTAAGCTGATGGAAGTCCCATTTTCGCCATGTTTACATGTTTTTGTATTTTTCTTTTATTTCCGTATGTTGTTTCTGTTACTGCTTTTAAATTTATAGTATTTTGTTAGTTTGTGGCGAAATAAATATATTTTATTCCATTTCATTACCTGCAGAAACGAGCAGAAACTGCAAATTCATTATTACATAGTTAAAAAACTTGATTTTTATCGATTTTTTTAATTTTTCTTCGTTTTTAGCTTATTAACCTGCAATTATGACTTCAGATTCGTGTTCAGCGGTATGAAATACGTCAGAAAAAATGTGTTCGATTCTCAGCACAAACCACTTTTTTTTTGTGGACCTGTGTAATATATATAAGATATCTTTGCTGCATCGATTTAAACGGGTGATTCATAATCGATTGTTACGAAATCGAGGAAAGGTTAGTATGCAACGTGGTATCACTACCCACACCAGTGCAAGCACGGCGTGATGGCGAGAGTCTCACGGTGTGATGGTGGGGCGTGCCCCCACACCGGCGGCGTCGGTTCCCTTGCGTAAGTCGGTGAAGGCTGCCTGCAGTGGAGCGAGGCAGGGTCACGGCTCCTGCATCTGGGTCGCGCTGTACCGCCGGGGGGTCGCAGGACCCCCACGCGCGCACACACGGCGTTCCACTGCCGCGCGTTTATGCATCCTTAGTACCTGTGCCGTGGATTTTACTGTCGGATTAAATAATTTTCCAGTTTATCATCACGTCTCAATTGCTTACTTTACAGAGGTAGACTGAAGAGTGAAACTAACGAATAATTATTTGTTTGTATAATACAAGTAGTTGTATTACCTCGTTAATGTTACTTACTACACGGCACCTGATTGAAAGTACGGCGCGGCCCAAGGACGGCAGCGACTGCCAGGGGACTAGAATCCTTTGACAGTTGCCGTTTCATACACCGGGAGGGCCTGCAGGTCTCTGGGTATACGATCATACGGACATACTTAAGCTGATCCTGAAACGCGACAGGTCGAAGCGTGTCGCTGCTATGACGGCTTATGCACTTGTGTTTTTTGGTTACAATCCAGTTCGAGCAATGATGATGTACCACTGATGTTCATAATCTTATTTATTACTACACAAGTGCAAAATCTCTCTGGAAGCTGTTGTGCTCTTCTCGGTGAACAATAATATATAATCTATTTTCAACATGTACCAGGTGTTCATAACAATGCAAGCGGTATTCAAACAATTCTATAGCGTGTAACGTGGGTTTTGGTATAAAGGTGGAATTATATTTAGCGGCAAACATAGAACTAGAAAAGTCTCTATTGTTGTGCTTGAACGTTTTGCTGAAAAACATCGTTTATCGAGTCAAAGAATATTATGTTCAATTCTTCTGTATTCCTACTAGGTATGTGACAAAATTTCTAACAATAGGGGTTCCTGCTATTTAGTATTATCTCTTTCGTACGTGTAGTTTTGTCTTAGTGCTATCTCGGTCGGTGCTCGTGTGATTTTCATGTATCGCAATCGGGTTCGCTTGACTGTGTGAGAGTTGCAAGATTGAAAACTTTTAAGAAATGCACCTTCGGTTTGCGGACGGCGCCTTGCGGGCGCCACGGGCGGCACGGGCGCGGTGAGGGCCACGCAAAGGGCGCCTCGGTAGTGCTTTGTGCAACTTGCTATTCTGTACTATTCGGCCGAAGACCGAACGAAGGTTTTGTGTCAAGTCCAGCGTTCGCCACATTGTCCGACTGCCAGAGGTATATACGAAACCTTCTGTACGCGAATCCGATTCGTACTTGATCAATTTTGTTTAAATATCGTTTTTACTTTAAAAGCGCTAAGTGCAAATTGTTAAAGACAAGGCTCTGAAAGATCCTTTTCCGCGTCGTTACAATCTAATATTGTCTTGAACACAAATCAACATTCTAAAAATCAACATAAACCTCAAATAAACTTTTGAAACTTGTTATATTATTAGATTTTAGTCAACCTTGGAACTGCTTTTTAGGAAACCTTAGGCTTTAGCTAAAATTTCGGTCAAATAGTATTTTTGACCGAAGCGCACACCTTCGGGCATCATTACTATTTAGCAAACCTGCTCGCCGACCGCTGCGGCGCCACACTGACCGCTTTTAACGTGATTTGGGTATTCCATTTGTGGTTTTACACATATACATCTACCCACGCAGCATTCTTGTGATATTATTGAATCATTATTTTATAAAGCTAATGAGAATTCACAAGAATTAAATAAAAGTAGAGAAATTAGTCGAAATCTGTGTGCCCGCCCGCACCAGAGTGAGGTGAGAAGGGTTTATAGTACACCAGGATAAAAATCTCTAGCTACATTCCTATGTAAGCAACTCAAGCGCCTTGGTCTGAGAATTATAGACTATACTTTGATTTTGCTTACATTTTACTCTTAAAATAAGACTCGCTATGTACCGCTCTCTTTGTATGTGTGTGAACAAGCGTAGAACAAGCCACCAGGCCTACGATCCTGAAGGTGACACAGCGCTAGACAACTGGCGGCACTCGCTGCTGGATATTATTTAATTGATGTTTTTAATTTGATATTTAATAACGCGAATGCTTGCAAGTTCGAATCCCGGGACGTGTCTCTGGATTTTTTAGATTAAGCACGGTTTTAGGCAGCACATGCTCACCGGCCAAGAAAAACATCGTGAGGAAAGTCACATGGCGTCTAATAGAAATATCCTGTGTACTAGTGTGCTGTGAAAACGGCGATCAGCTGCGCTATACTGGTCACGTTGGGCACGACATATAAGCGCAAGGATACAACCACTAATGTGTCTCTGCTCATCCCGTATTCGTGGCGATATATTTTATTCTTTATTCATTACATATACAATATTGTTACATTTTAAAATAAATACATATAAATTTTAATATAAATTTGCGTACCGTATCGAGTAGAACTGCCTTCTGTATCCGGCCCTTGATCCAACAACCAAGCGATATATTTTATTATTGTTATAATTATACATATATTCTACCAGTCATGACGTATGGAGCCAAAACGTAAAGAGAGAGAGAGAAATAAGTGTGATATATTTTTTTTTACTTGGGGAAAATCCTCATAGGAGCGTCCCGGCCACGCAGGGGTTAGCCAGCCGGGGTGTGCCGGACTTTTACCAGCTAAAAACCCCAAGGTGACTACTTCTGCGAATTAGTGGGGACTGCGGGTCCTGTAATCAATTCGCCGCAGAAGTGTGATATGTGCCTTGCAGGCCGGCATGATTTGTCCAGTGGAATTGGTAAAAAAGTGACGACAAACAGACGGACACGACATAATAAAACAAGTTGAATAGTTACGTTGCGGTGGACGAGTGAAACCGCAAGTACCAGGCGATCATGAATGTGCGAGCGGTGCCCACTCGCTAGTCAGCTGCGTTTGTTGTTCTATTTACAAACAAGGCGTGACGTCACCGCCGCGCAGCCGCTCTACGCGCACACACGTGCCGCCGCTCACACGTGCGGCGCGGGGGGCGGCTGGGCGCGGGCGGAGCGGGGCAGGGGGCCACGTTCTAAGGCTTTGTTTATTCCATGTTGCAACCACCTCGTCACTCATGTTCACCTGGTACACAAGAAGGCTCTATGGAACACTCACAAGGGTTTCCGAAATTGGGCATTCATTTGTTTTAGTGAAAACTACTTTAATAGCACGGACAAAAACCATTGTGTTTGACCTCTTTAGTGTATTAGGATTGATATTGCAATGGAGTCATGCTAAGGTCAAGCTGTATCTTTGTTGTGAAATCAATTTTAATAAACTGTGTCAGAGGAATAACGATTCGCGTAGTACATTAATCAAGCCCAACCTATAATTACCAAACTATGCTCAGATTTTAAGTTAGAGAATAGCTGAAAGTCCCATCAAGATCGATTCAGTAGTTTTGTGATGATGCGCATACGAATACACAAAGACTGATTTTCTAAATACGGTTCATTATCGTGTTTTTTTTTCCTCCTGATATATCAGGAATTTCGAATAATTTTATAATACGATAAATACAAATTAATAATACAAAATAGACTAGTTTATTCCATAAAGCATATGTTTTAAGAGCCTACGGGCCATTTTTGGACGTAATTTTTTACTGAATGTTATAAAAACCCTTTCTGATCCGTGACGGCGTTACTCGATATTGATAATAAATTCTTTTTAATTAAAGAGCAAACAAAATCCCAAAAAAAAATTAATGGAGAACAATTACATGGCAACACCGGGAACGTTGCTCATGAACAAAAAAAGGAAAGCTAAAGATCATGCTAGTACGTCTTTACGTCAAAGTGTCATGACCTCGTTGGCGGCAAACACCGTTTATCAAATAAATTATTTCAATCAGTTCTTAAACTGATTTTTGTTAGCAATCTGAGCGTAGATCTCATATAAAACAATTCAATTGTAATTCTAATTTTCTGATGCATTTTAGTCCTTCCGGGTCGGACAGGGTTTACAAAACGTACTGTATAAATTTACAGTGGTTGGGCGTCGTGAAGTGTAGCGCGGTAGGGATGTCAGTTTCGCAACAGTCGAAAGCGGTACAAGAGTGAAAGCCCGTACTGAACACTCGCCTGCACCGGCCCGGCCATCGCGCTCGGCCGCCAGCGGGCTCGGCAGAGTAGCGAAAGTAACGAGCTCGGGAGAGCTCGGTGCCTGGGTCAGGCGTGAGACGATGCGCACGTGACCTGCGCGCCGCCACATTGAGAGCCCACGGTGTGTCAGCCCTCACGGAGTCGGAGCTTGGGGAGGGATGTTAATGACGAGGAATACGGACCCTCAGACCTAGCTGGCAGCGAGTAGTGGGACACCCTGGGGTTTTGTAGACCATTGCTGTGAGGGTGCGGGCCTCAGAAGGACGTAAGTAGTGCTCCTGCGGATGTCTATAAACGTATGGGGGTATCGTAAAGAGGCGAGACCCGGCGCGATCCCATAAGGGCCGCAAGGACGGAGGGACGCGTCCGCCGGCCGTTGAACCCGCCCGCGACGTCAGCCCGCGGCGCGACCCACACACAGGATGCGTTTGACACGTTCGCCGGCCAGCGCGAGTCGTTTGTGTTTCTCACGGGGCTCAAATGCGCGATCTATAAATGTTCAATTTGTACAAAGAATTTTGTTTCGCACCTCAAATGTATTTAAAGTGTTTTAACTAGAGATGTCACGAATCTTCGACAACTATTCGGTATTCGGCCGAAACCGTATATCAAATTATGTAAAAAAGACACGTTGTATTACTCAAAATTATGTATTTATTTCCAAATTACAACACTTTAGTAATTATAATTGATCAGTGGTAAGTTGTGATGGATAAAAACAAGCTTTTCGACATTTTTTGGTAGCAAACGATTACGCTTTTCATCGTAAATGTTACCAGCCTCAGAAAATAACCTCTCACTAAACACGCTACTTCCAGGAATATTCGGCGCTTCGGCCGACAGCGTTGCCGAATATTCGGTATTCGGCCAATTCACTATCCGTGTCATCACTAGTTTTAACCCATGCAACATAATATAATGTGGCATGCTATCCCATGTAAATTAATAAAAGGCTTTGTAAAGTGTGAATATTATTATTATTTTAATGTTGTTATCTTATACATGTATTTACATATAAGTGTTTATTATTCCTTTTAAAGATTCAACTAAAGTCCTGTTAACTTCAACAAGAACAGCGTCACCCAGATACGGGTGACGTGGCGACGAGCGTGTTACACTCACACTCACTCACACACTCACACACACACACACACACACACACACACACACACACACACACACACACACACACACACACACAGCAACTTATTTGTGTGACAGGAACTTGTGTGGCTACAGGACGATACGCTGTCGGCCGCGATACACCTTCACAATTAAACCGGGCTTAGGGGGCGAGCAGAGAAAGTGCTCAGCCAGCGAGTTTATGGGTTGGGTGGCAACGCAAAGGCATCGCGACGCGGGCAACCAGCCGGGGAGAGCGCCTAACGGTGATCTAGTGGCGCTGTGGAAGCGACTGCCTTGAGAAGTAACGCTGCGAGAAACTCATCGGAGCCGCGTCGGAGTGGAGCCTTGGACAAATGTCATATTAACACCAAAACACACACATTAAACTTTAGTGTTTTGCACTCATTATAAATACGTTAACGGGTCTTATGCGTGAATTGACTTACATCTATCTATGGCTGAACCGTTCCGAGCTGGCTGCACAGCTCATGCTCCCGGGCAGACTGACGCGCCGTGGAGTTATCACCGGGGGCGAGAAATTACGTCCTAATATCATCACGCTATATCGCTTTCGGGGTGAGCAAGACCACTTTGCGCTTTTATAATCGTGAACAGTAAAGATTAACTGTCATATAAAATTGAAATAAATTGATTTATTTCACGTCAGACGTGTGCTGGAGTTTCTTACAAAAATCAGTACAAAGATTTAGGAAACGATTTAATTGATAAACGGTGCTCGGTATCGATTGAGCTACTGACCCTCGACGGCATGACCTACTAGCGTGATCCTTTGCTTTCCTTTTGTTTACGAGTTACGCACACTCACAGTGTTGCTATAAAAGTGTTTCCCATTTAATAAAATTTTATTTTATTTGGATTTTTGTTTCGCTCTTTAGCTATAAAAGATAACCTCAATAGAATCTAATATATGTATGGAGTGACGCCTTCACGGGTCGGTCAGAGTTTTTACATCATGCTGTATACAAAGCGGTCGTTTTACTTGCCGCCGAGTACCGTCGGTGTGCCTACTGCTTGCATTCCTTATCAGAATACGCGCGCGCTAAAATACAATACATTGTAAATTGCCAAGAGCAAGGATATATACATATATGGGTCGGAACCAGCAAGCGAGGCGCAAACCCCCCCCCCCCCCCCCCGGCGGCACGTTAACGTGAGCGCGACGGTGTCCCGCGCCGCATGTTGACCGTGGAGCCGATGCGCGCGGGGACGTCACGCGCCCAGGAGCCAGGAGCCTCACGGCGCGCGGCGCACGAGCAGCGCCGGCAGTGCTCGCGTTTTGGTATAACTAGAGTTCAACCAATAGCTTCGGCTAAAAGAATTACATTGGGTAAAACTTTTAAATATACCAAAAATTTACGTAACTCGAAGGTTTCTGGCAAGCGTCAAACTTAGACTGATATTTTGAATTTCTGGATAGACATTTTACACCACGCCGGATGCCAAGCATGGTGGAGTTCAGAAAGGACGATTATTTGCGGTAAAACAAACTATCAGCAGCACGCTTGCCGGGATGCGGTCTCCACATCAGATCTCGTTTCCTCCAACGGTTGTCGATGCTACGACAAATATTAACACATTTTACAATTCGCTATTGTATTGTAAACGTTGTAGGTAAACAAAACTCGCCTATTGTACTTGTATTTTAATGTGTTTGGATTAATTACGCTATAGAATTGCCGTTGTTAATTCCATTCCTTTATCAACGATTTCTAAAGCGCAAGACCTTTTTAACAAGAATGCAATAGTCAATCATTCACGGTGCTCAATTGTTATAAGCGAAACAATTGCTATGTGTAATTTGCCGCCAAAGCACCTGCGTGCGCACTTGCGGAGTTAAACCCAACCCGAGAGTAAAAGAAAAACTTAGCAAGACAGTCAATCGAATGCGACATCAATAACGAACGACATAATCAGTACCAAAAAGTGTACCCCGTGTATTGTACGGCATGTTTACCCGTTTGTCCGCAGCGATGGCAGCAGCGCCGGCAGCCCCAAGGAGAGCTGCGTGCCGCAGTCGCCGGCGCCGCCCGCCAAGCGCCGCGACCAGAGGCGGCTCAGCATCGGTACGTGCCGCTCCACATGACGGATACATTATTTGCAAATGCGTTAGAAGAATGCTGACAAAAACTGTCCTATTTTATTATTTTCCTTTGTTGTATTTTCTTATACAATTAGCTAGTTCGTTTTTTCTTATTTTTTTTTTTCACTTGCTCGACATAGTAACTACAGAGTACCTGATGGTAAGTGCAGAGTAGTCCAAAAACGAAAGCGACTATCAAAGGATGAAAATCCATTGATAGTCTACATCGTCATGTCGGCCCACATATACCACGACTGAAGGTCTCTAGGTATATGAGCTACTGGATATACACAAGCTGATCCCGAAACGCGATAAGCCGAAACTGGTCACTGTGACGGGCTTTACACCCATGTACTGTGGTCGCGATCCAGACGGGCACCGGCGCCCTACCACCTCGCCGCTGCTCGTTTAGCACCACCCAGGAGTCATGTGTAGGGAAACTAGGGTAAAGCCTACGGACGCGAGCAATTTCGACTCCCAAAATTATTATTATGTTATGATTAGCCCCTAACTTGATTTTGATTTGTATTTTTTTTTTTGTGGAACTTTGCTGGCTTATATATTTTTTGTTTTACATATTAATGTAAATTCATTAAATCTTAAAGGAACCGCTGATCCGAAAATTGTCGTCAATGGAGAACGAAATAAGTACCTGAAGCTATTAAAAAAAAAAAAGGTTACACTTTCACAAGGCAACAGTCTGCGATGACAGATGTCGAACAACAAACAACAGAACTTTCGTTTGCTATTCGCATACAGTGCGCTGCTGTGACTCTGTTCATATTGCAACGGATTTGGCGTGACAATACGTTGTCGTTGATGTTCCAGAGCTCCGCGGCAGCCCCGGGGCGGGCACCTCGGCGGAGCCGGCGCACCTGCTGCACGCGCACCATCACCACCTGGTCAGTATGGCCACGCCGCCGCGCGTGCTGCCACGCTACAGAGACACCTCATAAGGAACCATTATTCTGAGGGGCGCGTGCTTGAGGAAACCAAGTTGAAATTAATATTGCGGCGAGCTCGGGGGTCTTCAACAAGTTCACGAAACACCGCGCCAAATATCGCACTGAACACTTTAATTTCGCTTTCCGTCGACTACTGCTGCTGTCTCGCGTTTGAATCTGCCGCGTATATACGGCGGAATGGCAGGTCCCACCAATTGCGTAGAACACTCTCCAGCCATCTAGTATTTTCCAGCGTTCACGTCAGGCCGCAGCGACACTTCTAGGAACCGCCGCTAGTAGATGTAGTTACGCTATTCGCCACATAAAGGCATTGCTATCGGCGGTTCATCTACTGGACGATAGATGTCGCCACATACATCATCCCTATTGTGTACACATTATCAAATACTTGGATCGGCAATCTGGAAATCGTGAACTACAATAGTTACATCAAATGACATTTAATTTTTTCGATTATTAATTTATCATTATATCGAGGTATCATTGAATACCGGCACGTACTTCTGGGCTTTTCTAGAATAGAAGAATATATTTAGGCAGCACATGCTCACCGCTGAAGGAAAACATCGTGAAGAAACGGCGATCAGATGCGCTATACTGGTCACGTTGGGCATGCCATATAAGGGCAAAGGGGATACAGCCACTATTGTATCTCTGTTCACACCGAAATGGATATAGTGTGTTGATATATTTATGTATACCTGTAAATTTGAATAGAGCTCTCGGTTCGCCAGTCGGATTCGCACTTGGCAGTTTTTTTTTATGAGGAAATTCCTTATGTCCTGCCCAATTCCACTTGAGAACCAATACTTGACGTCAGGACTTTAAAGTCACATCTGCAGGACACGAACCCGCTGGAGGGCGGAGTGGTCGGGATGGGCGGCGTAGAGCCGCTGGTGAGCGGCGCCGGCTCCTCTGACGGGGAGCTGTCCTCGAAGGCGGGCGACAGCCCCACCAGGAAGCGGCGGAGGATCTCCAGGCATCTCTCGTCAGGTACGCGTCTAGTCTAGCAGTCCGCAGCTATCTGCCATAGTACCACCGTCTTATTTGGCTCCAGACGATAGACAACCTTAGATAATTTAAGCGTAAAGTAAATTGTTTGGTAAGCCTCCGTGTCGAAGGAAACGCCGGCAGCATCGAGCGCCGCTCGCCGCCAGGTAAAATGACATGAACGATTGTATACGCTTGATAGAATCAGAGGTGCGCCTTACCTCGGCGTAGTGACTGCACAGTGCCCGGTGGAAACGGATGGACAGTATCGAGAGACCGCTAATTGCCCGATTGTCGCGGAGGTCATGCCGGCCTGCACGAGTATCTCTTTACACTTTGGTTAATGAAGCAAATATCTGGAAGACCGGTCCACAATTCAATGACCCGTCGAAGGAATTAGAGAAGTTCTTAGCTCTTGCCGGAATAGAAGCGACAGGAGAATTGTGGCACCGTACTCCAGCGCGTGTAGTTCTGTTATGGAAGGGAGAGGGTGGAGTGAGGATGTAAGACGCTCAGAGAGGCGTCCCTGGGGGCGCAGCTGGAGTTCCTCTCCACCCACAGAGTGTCCTCGCAAGGGTTAAACATGAGCCGTGTGCGCAGGTGAGAGCAACGTGTCGGTGCCGGCGCCGGCCGTCGAGCGGCGCACGCCTCGGCACCACTACCAGCCGCCGTGAGTACACGCATCATTTTTTATGTGAAAACTTTGTCCGCATTTGGTTTTTTGGTAATAGGGAAGTGATAGATTCACGTGGCCTACACGTTAGGTTGCGAGCGCGGAGGCCGGCGCACGCGCTCGGTGCCAGTGTCGTGTAGACTGTTCCAACATTTGCTCGTGTCTATTTATTTTTTTAATCATTGTAAGTTTACAATGCATTAATCCAGTGATACAAAGATCAAGTGTAAACATTCGAAATCTTCAATATTTACAGCGACTATACTCCATGTGATGGTTTTTTATCATCCTGTATATCCAGTTTTCTTTAGAACTAGCTGATCCGGCAAACGTTGTTTTGCTATATAAAGTTTTGTAATATCTTCTAAGATGTTCATTGAAATTAAGTGATGTCAAAGACAATTTTGTTCACAATTAAATACTCTTAATCAACAACACATTTATTTGGATAAAGATTAATATTATTACTTTGATACAACTCTTAACAAATAATGCATTAATTTCGACCAAATTTGATTACCATAAAAACGGTTCTAGTGACTTAATCTTAAAAGATAGACATATACTGTCGCGGACATTTTTTTAGATCATTTCAAGATGAATAATTCTTTCCGACATATATTTTTGGTATCTTGAACCGTTTTCGCAGCGCACGCAATAGAAGCCTTCAAGGATGAATAATTTTCCCCGTTTTTTTTTCACATTTTCCATTATTTCTTCGGTCTTAATAGTTGCATCGTGATGTTATATAGCCTAAAGCCTTCCTCGATAAATGGTCTATTCAACACAGAAATAATTTTTCAATTCGAACCAGTAGTTCCTGAGATTAGCCTGTTGAAACAAACAAACTCTTCACCTTTATAATATTAGTATAGATATAGTATTTGTTCCATGCGTGGCAACGCGAACGGTCGTTGATTCGAATCGGGATTATTGTATTGGTTGATTGAAGTACAGAATGTTCTGCACAAAATGTGGTGCTGTACTAGCAGAGTGAGGTACAGGGTGTCACGTGTTGTGTGCCGGCAGCCGCCGCATGCGGTACGTGGGCGCGTCGGGTCCGGTGTGGGCGCCGGCGGGCGTGGGGCCGGCGGGCGCGGGCGGCGCGGGCCCCGAGCGGGCGCACCACGTGCCGCAGCACCGCGCGCCGCACGTGCCGCATCACGCGCCGCTGCTGCTCGACATCAACCAGGTATCCTGCATATATGAGAAAACATTTGAAGAGCCTTATTAACGCAACAGAGCTTTTTTTAATTATTACAGACAAGCCTTCGCTTGATGATGAAGGGTGATGTTGAGCGCGCTAATTAAAAGCTGAGTGTTGCGGACACTGCACCATGTCAAATAAAATGTCATGTTCAAATAAAAGACCGTACTGTCGAACCATGATATGTTAAATTCTCAATATATTTACAATTTTATGTTATGAAACAATTGTGTGTTCTAATTCGGTTGTAACGCCATCTAGTTTAGTACAAGGTACTAAATCAGCGGAAATTATTATTTTTAACTCGCAACTATTTTAAACACTGACCGACACGTTGTTTGGAGATTCCGATGTCGTTACAGACGCAGGAAGCGAATTAATAAATCGCCCCAAACAATCATGGCAAAAAAATATTATAATATCATTATAGGAGAAAATATAGCACGTGTTCAGATCACTGTTCGGTTGATTTGATTCAACCTTCATGAATTTAAGTAGTTTGTTGTGGTATGTCGGTAACTCGTACCTGAGCTAAGGCACACCGTTTTAGAGGGTGGCGGCGCGCGGCCCGTGAGAAAGGATCGCAGGGGTGCGCCCTTTACACTCACCCTGCCCGGAGATGAAGCCTAAACAGGCTGTTCGCTCCCCGAGCGACTGGCAGAATCTGTATCCGCAGGGCCGGGTGGAGTAATTGTAAGGGCACCCAGGGGTTTTAGTCAGTAGGAGTCACTCGCAGCGGCCGCAATGCTCTGTGCAAGACTTTCCCTCGAGCTACTACTGGCGGTGCGTGCGAGATACGAATGTTCTGCAGATGTCGCTGCGCGGCGCCCGGCTCGGCGCCATCGGGGGCGGAGTCTCGTGGTCGCACACGCACCCGCACCAGCACCCCCACGCGCACCCGCACTCCCACCCGCACGCGCACGCGCACAGGGAGCACCCGCAGCGGACGCAGGTACGTGCCATTCGAGTCACAGGCGTGCGGTCTGCATACAAGCCCTTTAAGGGGGTCGTCTGCTGTGTCAGACGAAAGAAAAACGTTTTTTCATAAACCACCTCTAAATCGTGTATACAATACATGGGTAAAAGGATTTTTCGCAATTTCAAGCCCTTGAAAAGTAAACCAGAGCGATTATACGGAGCGCGCGCGCCCCTTACTACAATTTAAACGCGTTTTTCTCGAAACACGATTTACTCAAACTGCTGCCATGATATCTCAAAAACTATTCGATCAATTCTGTTCAAATTCGTACAGCATCTTCAGTACACATGTTACTACAAGTTGAATAATTAAGATTACTTAGTTAGTTTTATTTTTATCAGCCATATAGGTCACGAAAAAAAGTACGAAAAATCGTTTTTTTTTATCTAAAGCGTACAAAAACGCCATTTTTGGAACTCAAACTTAATTTTAGTTCAACTTGGCACCTCAAGTCTCACGATTGAAATTACGTTTGGTTTTTGATCTCACATAAGCAGAACGGCTGGAATCATGGCGGGAGTGCGGCACCGCTTTTTATATAGTATGTGTTCCTGTTGGGCGGCGTATGGTATCTCCGACTATATTCGATATAATGACTTCAAAAATTCACAAAGATTGTTGAAATGTTGATGAAAATGATATACGATTGAGAAATTATTTGATTTAAACGGTGTAAAAAAAAACCTTAAAAATCCATTGATAAACGGCTTTCACACTAGACGACCGCCTTAACACGTTCGTCGGACACCGCGATGCGTTTGTGTTCCTCACGGGGTGAAAATCCGTGTATACTAGCGATATGCATGAGTATAAACAACGTAACTCAAGTATTATGGTATTAATATACCATTATGTTCGATTTATCGTTTATTTTGTTGAATTCTCTTTAAAAATCCTACCAACTTCAACCAAAACATTGTGCCAAGAACCAGATGCGGATGACGCGGCGATATTAATTGTAATACTTAAGTGGGATCAAATTAAAATAATTAATAAAATCGCAAATTATTTAGAAACAACATCCTGTATATCAAATTTGGTTGTTAATTTTGCGATACCAGCATTTATACGAATACTTTTAGGTTTGGTCTATAAGCAAACGGTTTTTTTAACTATTTTCAAAACTCATCCTGTATATTTATTACTAGCTGTCCCGGCAGACCTTGTTCTGCCCTATTTCTCTAAAACAAAGTCATATTGTTTTTTTTAATGTTAATAGCTTCCCCGACAGATTTTTTTGAAAATTGTTTGAAAGAACCTGGTCTTAATGCTATATGTATAAAAATTGACAAATATTGACATTAATATTTATACGTCACTCAATTGTTTTGCCTTCCCGGAACCCGTCCACTGACATTTAAACTTTATGGTATGGTGTTAAAGTTCAAATTGACTTTAAAATATTATTACGAATTTTTGTATGAGAATATAGAAAAGTGTTGTTTTTATACTTTTTCAGACAATTTTTTTAATTTTTCTCTCCGTAATAACCTTCCCCATACTTCAACAAACACAACACAAAAGAAATCAGTCAAATCGGTTTAGTCGTTCTCGAGTTTCGCGCTTATCAAGACATAGCTGATCCGGCAAACGTAGTTTTGCTATATAAGTTATTGTAATATCTTCTATGATGTTCATTGAAATTAAGTGATGTCAAAGACAATTTTGTTCACAATTAAATACTCTTAATCAACAAAACATTTATTTGGATAAAGATTAATATTATTACGTTGATACAACTCTTAATGCATTAATTTCGACCAAATTCGATTACCATAAAAACGGTTCTAGTTAGTTAATCTTAAAAGATAGACATATACTGTCGCGGACATTTTTTTAGATCATTTCAAGAGGAATAATTCTTTCATACATATATTTTTGGTATCTTGAACCGTTTTTGCAGCGCACGCAATGGAAGCCCTCAAGGATGAATAATTTTCCCCGTTTTTTTCACATTTTCCATTATTTCTTCGCTCCTAATAATTGCATCGTGATGTTATATAGCCTAAAGCCTTCCTCGATAAATAGTCTATTTAACACAAAAAGAATTTTTCAATTCGAACCAGTAGTTCCTGAGATTAGCGCGTTCAAACAAACAAACAAACAAACAAACTCTTCAACTTTATAATATAGTATAGATAACGAAAGAAAAAAAAATACAATTTTAGTTTTATGTACAGGTTGTAGTGTAATTTGATTAAACCCAACCAGGCTGTACCGATGTTAGCCTATTAAATAACTTTCTGTACGATTTGTAACGCTTCGCAGTTCTTATTCCGAGTTTTGTAGTCTGTGCCTCGTGATGTTATCAGGACTGACGTGTAAGGATCAACCTGTAGCTTTTATTCGAGGACATTTTTAAGTTGCCATGGTGGATGCTGGACCGGGTTTCGTGCGCGGTGACGCGGACGCTCGTGAGTTCGAATCCCGGCGCACGTATCTCACGGATTTTTCCAGAGATACGTGCCGGGATTTAGGCAGCACATGCTCACCGACGAAGGAAAACATCCGGTGAGGAAACACGCGCGGCGTCTGATAGAAATGTCTTGTGTACTGGTGCTGTAGAACGGCGCTCAGCTGCGCTGCTGGTCACGTTGGGCACGATATGTAATCTCAAAATGGATACAACCACTGATGCATCTCTGCTCACCCCGTAAGGGATGTAGCTTGATTATATATATTATTATTATTATTGAAGTCGAATCTTCAAAGTGCAGAAAGAGGGTTCATCCATAATGTTGTTTGGGTGCGTTTACACAATTTACGAATTTTTATATTATAACTAAGGATTGTTAAAAAAATTACAAATAGCTCCTCCATACAAACACATTCAATATTGTGTGAATCATACATTTGACATTTACAACGTCAAACATATTATTTATGTGTCAAGTGCTTGTAAAAAGTTATATTCCAGGTTCAGGCCATATATGTAGATATGTATTGATGAAATGTTGGATTTAAAGAACTTAGTCATAACCAAACTAACATAAAAGATTTTTTTTTTGGATTTTATTTGATTTATTTTTCAAGTTACAAAATCAGGCATAGTTTAAGAAAAAACATTAGATTTTTAATAATTTTTGTATTATAAACTATTCTGAAGTCATGATAATGTAAAAAAATATATCAAAATATTTATTTTAATAATTTAAATGAAATAAATATAATAATTATTATTAATATGTCTTTTTTAAGCGGTGTAGAGAATGACTTCAGAACTGTCTTATTTAATGATGCTTCTGTAATATAACTAGTGCGGTAATGTTACTTAAGTAACCGAAAGGGTTTACATTGTGTGATGTAAGAATAAGATATAACATTATAAAATAGTGTAACTTCAATTAAAAAATATTTTAAAATGATCGATTCACTCGAGGAGTGAAATTGTAAATGTAACTAATGGACAAGATTTTTTCTGTTTGAAACTTCCTCACAGTCATTTCTTTCAAATTTGAATGATTTTTATATTAATATTGTAAATATTTCAAAAGATATACATTTCACTCGTATGTGAATTCATCATTTTTGTCTGAAATTAAAAATAAAATAAGCTTTTGAATCGGTTTTTACTACTTTATATATTATAAAATATGTCTTAATATTTTCTAACATATTAACTAGTTGATATATCGTATTCCTTAGGAAACAGCACATATATTAGCACATACGTGTGTTTGTACACATGCCGTTTAGCGTAATGAACAAAGTGACACTGTATCCTGTCAAATCTCTAAAGGCTTCTACGAGTCTATATTAAAATATATGCGCGCTGCATTCTGTCGGGAGGCCTTAAGAGACGTGATCGGAGAGGAGTGAGTGACGGTGTGAGGGCGATAGGTCGGCGGAGCGAGCGCCGGGGCCGAGCTGTGGGGCGCCGTGCTGCCCACGCTGCCGCACCTGCGCTACCAGGTACCCGCCCACACGAGCCGCGCAGGGGCGCTACACACCCCCGCCAACCTTGTCCGCCACTCGGATACTCGTACCTGCTATTTACAAAAACACTCCTATCTCCTTGACACATACACCCCTTATAGCTTATTATGAATTTTACTTTTCAATTAGGCTTTTTAAATTTTAAAATGTATGGAGATTTCGTTTCCTAAATGATTTGCTCGACGTTTGATGTCAAACTCTAGACGTCGAATTGATGTTTAAAAACGAATTCCAGAATATGTTTCGGGAACAAGTAACGGTTGGCCCGGTTATTCCTATAAATTCAGTTGAAATTATTCGACTATAAATTATTTAGGCCTTTTGAATATCTTTAACTGTAAATACTTTTTGTAGACTACCGCGGGGTTAATTTATATTTATTACAAAAATGTTTAAGTTTCAATTTCACATTACCAATATATATTATTTTTACCAATTTTAAAACTGCCCTGGATTTTTTAAAAATAATTAACCTGAACTTTAGTTAAGTATGCGAGTATCCGAGAGTGTCCCGGTGTAGTTGCGTGCATGCCCAACCTAACCATAACACTGGAGAGTCGTCCGCCCGTAGGACGTGAGTTCGACCACAGACTGAAGTATTAAAACATGAATTTATTTATAGATGTCGCATACCTTGCACGATCTTACTCGATAACTTTTGAAATATTGAAAGAGATATTTTTCTATATTTTTTTTTTAGATTTTTATTTGCACATATTTTAATAATAACATTAGCATTTGTTTTTAGTGTAAAAGAGTAATAATGTAAAGCATGAAGAGTGAAGGGGTGAGACGCTTAGATTGCGGCTTCAGTCTCTGGTGTACAAAGCTTTACCCCCTGTCTCGCTAAACTGTGTACGGAGCACACAACACAAGACAATATCAACGGGAGAATACAAAAATAACACATTTTTTATCTATTACGTATTTACTCCTTTTTAAACTATGTCCCTTTGGTTGGTATGTGTTCGAACAAGACGCAGACAGAGTGTATGTGTTCCTCCGTAGATATAATAATGTAATAGTTTATGATGTTGTTAATAAGTAACACTGGATGGCTGTAACCCACACGGCGCTTGGTGCTCGGTTACTCACCACCGACGAAACCCTTTGACAATTTTATATATATCTTATGTTTATTTGAAAATTTTCTTTGAAACTGTTCGCAATATTTTTTTTATTAATAGCAAAAATTAAGCAGTAACACATACAATTAAAGAAAAATACGTTTGTTTCTTTAGATAAATTTCCGACGCAAAATTAATTTTGGGCGTGCAATCGAAAATATTAATCAATTCGGGACATGCAATCTAAAAAAGAAATAAATTCGAGACATGCAATCTAAAATTCAAATCAGTTCTAGACTCACGGTCTAAATTATAAATCACTTTAGAGCTTACAATTTAAAGTTAAAATTTGATACATATCCAAAATCAATTAAACAGATTGAATTAAAAATAAAGTAATTCCTGCTATTTTTTATTATTATTGTAATTATTATAAAATCAGTGAACAGATTTAAAGATTTTTTTTTTACTATCTCCCCTGTCATGTGATTTGGTGTTAGATTTAACTGCTTTAGGCGGCCCTGCGAGGCAGGGCGACACGGAGGGGACGGAATTAGGGATGTTCGATACTATTCTATTATCGATATCGACTTTTTAACTTGTATATTTAAATGCACCTTAATTAGTTTAGATATTGTATCAAGCATGTATTTTTCATAATACTTCATTTGTATATCACAAGTTTACAATATCAGTGCCTCTCGCTAATGCTTGCGGTTCATAAAACTGTCGCTTTTTGTAAAACTAATACAATTTTTAATATCTTTTTATTGTCTACTGATGAATTCTGCTTCTCACTTATATACTTCGTTGTGTTTTAAATACATCTATGCCCAGCACGTTGCTATAATTTACAACGACGAAACATTATATTATTTACATTCCTCAGATTAATAAATATTAATGCCATATTAGTAATTAAGCCATTACCTGATCATTTCGTATTTAATTTCAATCATATCGAATCAAAGAGCCGTCGACAGTCGACATCGATATGCGAACAGTATCGTACAGCCCTGGGCGTGGTTCGCTTGGCACACGTGAGCGCCAAACAGTCTTTTGAAGTGTGTTTGTGATGTAACTTTTATTAGGATTATCTATTGTAGCTGCGAGTCTGATCCAATGCTTGCAAATAATTGCTTCGATAGTGACTACACTGGCGTGACTCTAGTATGGCCAAAATATTTAAATTCTATTTCCAATCTAGGTCTATATCTCTTGAATTAAAAAGGTTTTGTCATTGGTTTTTCGTTTAAATAGAAAAGATCTAAGGGACACATTTATTCAGACTTGATCGATAGAAGACACAATATAAATAATTCATTATCTATTTTTTTTACATGGCTGTGGTAGCCTTGTGTATATTGGGCCGGGTTGTGTACGCGGCAACGTGAGTGATTGTACATTCGAATCCCGGCGCACGTATCCCCGGGTGTTCCTAGATTACGTACGGATTTAGCCACCACATACGTGTTCACTCGTGAGGAAACCCCCATGGCGTCTAATAGAAATGTCTTGTGACAGTTCAGTCCATGGCCATGTTCTATATAAGTCTTTAGTCTGTTAGATTTGTTTTATTCAAATTCTTATTATCTTTGGATCTGGCTCGCACGTCTGACCGACGTCTGATTCTCGCTATTTTGTACTACACGCAGCTTCACGCGGGCCCGCTCGGCTCGCGCTTCACACTTTCCTATATTTGAATAAGTCTAACAATTAGTCACGAAGTACGTTTACTAAGAGCAGTCTTATCATTTGGTTCACTCACAACTCGTTGACTATATGTACCTCAATCAAAATATTGACTTCCTGTGTCTTCTTTTTAATTATTATATATTTATAGGGAATTCGCCAGACAAAATTCTAATAAAACGAACCTGAATTTAATTAGAATCAATGGTTCTGCTTTAGATTACATGTTTTTAGGTATTATTTTACATTTAGATTAGATTTTAGTAGTAAATCATGTTATGTTTTGATATACCCCAAATTAAATTAAATTATTAAAAGAAATTACTTATCTTTTTTAGTAATGAGATTTTTATATCGATCCTACAAATCGATTAGTAAATTGATTGTAAATCAGTTCGTAAATGTTATATATAACCGATTAACACGTGTGAGCGAGCCATCTGAGATCTCTTGCAGCCGTGTCACATTACTGCCAGCAGTCAGTGCGGAGGACCGGCAGGGATCCTTCAACGTAACATTACGCATCTCGTGACCAGTGCGCTTGAACAGTAGATTTTTTTCTATTTTAACAATCTCAAAGTGAGATGGCAAATGCACAGATCTCGTGTATGTAGAGCGCCTGGCAGCCACACTGGCTTGCTGTTTAGTATGTCTACTCTATGTTGTAGCTAATATTAAGTTTCTGTAGACTAACAATATTGCCACCTTCGAGACGTTTATGCTTCCGGTTTACTGTATTTTGTGTTTTTTTACCTTTAGTGTTAATAAAAGATTTTATCTGTACAACTTTTGCGTGTTAATAAGATGTATTGAGCTTAAACTGTTTAAATCTGTAGTAGTTTAAAAGTATATGTGAATTTCAATTGATTTCTGTGAACTTCCAGTATTTTTTTAAATTTAAATTTTATAGAGCAAATGTTGAGCTTTGCAGCAATATTAAAAAATGAATGATAATAGCAGATGTATGGCACAGAAACTACTCCTTTTTAGCGACTAGCTGTAACAAAATATCGTCTTTTAGTCAATTTAATAATATAATTGTGTTTAAATGTCCTTGTGCATTCAAAAATATTTAATACATCCTTGAACATTGATACTAGCTACAACATTATATTATTAAAAATCTTATAAAATGGAAAAATTTAACATTAAATCATGATATAGATTGAATATTTTAAATAATATGTGAGCGTTGATTTTAATATAAGAAATTTTCTAGTAACGCTTTGGTATTCAAACACATTTCTACTATTTAGGAAAGGAATAATTAAAATCAATGCTTTGAATATTCTATACCTTCAAATCCAATAATTTTAGGGTAATTAAAAATACTGGGTACTTACTTACACGTGGGCTTAACGTGAAGGTTTTAAATTATATTATTTTTTAAATAATTAATTTGTAATTAAGGCTGATTGTTTTTGTCAGAGCAACTCCAATAGGATATGTTTTTGTAGGTTTAGCTAACATAATAGCTATTCTGTCTCTCGCGTTGATCAACAATGTCACAATTTATTTAAAGTCAGCCAAAAACTAACTGCGATCCTTGGCTGCCCCCACATGCACAAAAAATATACAATTTTAAATATCAAGAAATTTAATATTCATTATTTCTCACCGTACTGGCTGTGATTGCCTTGAGTTTTACTATTAAAATTTTTGGAAAAATTTGAATTTTTTGTTCATTTTAGTCTCTTAACTGATTTCCTAGTCTTTTGTTTGACTTCGCTTCAGGTTAAATAATAAAAAAAAAAAAATTCTATGTTGTATATAATTTTACGAGTGTCATAGTTTGGTGATGGTTGTTAACAGCGCGCTATTGATCCTGGAAAAACGTTTTCTTAAATTCTATGCGACATTTCCTTAAACGTTTCGACTGAAACGTCGCAGCCGATTCGTTTCACGCTGTTCTTGTTGGCTATTTAGTTCGGCTAACGGACTCTCTGCATGCTTGATGATTGTTCGCTCCCTCACTGGTCGGCCTTGCATGGTCCACAAATACTCAATCGTGGCCCGCATTAAAGAGGAAAGTCCTCCTGGCTAGTAGTTGTCCGGCGTAAAGAGACATATCAAGCGATATCACCTTACACTTCTGTATCCATAGTTACTTGTCTCTGGATTTTCAATAATTTTTATGTAATACTATAATTATTGCTTTATTCATAGTGAAATGTTCGATTTAGCTTTTTTATGTATTTAAATCATCACGGAGCAAGATGGGAACGTTTTAATGCTTTTATGTAAATTAATAAACTGTTGTACTATATCCGCTACTGTTTATGTTACCCTGGTATTCGGTTTGTGTTTTACATTAAAACTAAAATATGGCACTATTGTATTAGATTTTAGCGAATTTTTATTAGATCTTACTTACACTTTTGAACAGAAATTAGAATATTTCTAACACACCGCGACACTGACACCATTTTGGCGTTAAGATTGAGTTTTTAGATTCCATGTTTCTGTTGAGTCTAAAATTTTTAGATGTTATATTTTAGCGTGTGTCCCCGACACTCGGGATCTAAGAAATATACTAGTTTATAGTCGTGGAAGTTTATAGACCGCTTATAGAGAAAACAAATTGTATTTAATAAATAATTTTATAAAATATAAGATACCTTCGTGTCATATGCATTTATTATTATAACATTAATGTGTCATTTTATGGAGTATTTGTCGATTTACAATACCCGAGTTAAATTTCTTGTCATGTATTAAAGAATATAATATTATATACTCGAAACTCTTCACAACTTATTTGGTCGCAACTCGTCATCCAACAACTCTTTATGATCAGGATCCTGTCCTTTGGTCTCGCACTGAATCCATGGCCACCTGTACTCATTGTTGTATCAACCCTTGGCCTAGTAAATATTTGTTATTCATTTACAGAATACTATTATTTCATATCAACATAGTCATGACCCTCTTTTTAAATTCTCCGAACTGTCACTTTATATTCTTGCCAATTCAAAATATAATTATTACGACTTATAAACAAATTGTTAATAATATTCAATATTTATTATAATAATAGTTGTTTATATTATATCCATCATAACTTATCAGTGATATTTGCTGTTGGGTTCTTCCGTGTCTTTAGATTAAAATTTTCCATATGTTTAACATGTCACACAGCTGGTCTTCCCGGGTATTTCGTCTTCGAGGATTACCCGAGAAGTCATATTTGGATTTAATCTGATAACGTCTGAAGAGACTATCGTCTCCAGCACTGTCGAAATCTCTTTTGCGTTTGACCGAAGCCAGGATCTCCTTTTTTTTTTTGACCCAGTGAAATCGCCATGTGCCGTCAAGGTAGCAGTGAGGGTCGCTGCTCCGGTGTGTCCGGACTCTTACCGACTAAAACCAGCGGGGTGCTCCTCCCATCTACCGAGTGCTGAGGAAAGCCAGGGCCAGCTATCTCTCGCAAACAACCAGGTCCTAGACATTGGTCTAGGCTTTATAGGACTGTCAGGAGTGCCGTGAGAGCGGTGACCCCTCTGAACAAGATTCCTACTGGTTAAAACACCAGGGGTTTCTTAATTTGCTAAAATTTAAGCATGGGAGTCTGTATTCCTCGTATCCGGCGAACAGCCTCCAGCAGACACCTGTTCAGAGAGGAGTGCGTGTAAAAGTCCCACCTCCTCATCGTCAGGGCAGCAGATTCCCTCAAATCTACTGCCCGGTACTTTCTTCAGCTCCAGGCAATTATCAGCCCCAGCGAATACAAACCCGGCCGAATACTCCATGGAATAGCACTTTATCTGTAAGGTGTAGACCAGTAGTAAATGGTCCCTGTACACATAGATGGGCGGCGTGTACGCGGGTCTGCAGTACGCGCCTCCCCCGCGCGGCCCCTTCGCCTCGCCCCAGCACGCGCACACGCACTACATCGCCAACTCGCAGGTTAGTGTTATCCTTATGTTGCAAGGCGCAATCGTTATATACTTATAATACTAAAAGAGTTGACATCGCCAACAAGAAAATGCGAGGGATAATGATCGTATTGATTGATAATGAACACGAGATTCCTTTTTTGGCCTGGTGGATATCCTCATGAGCCATGAGGGCAGCGGACCCAGTGTGTTGGGCTCTTAGCGGTTAATCACCGGGGTGTTTCTCTTACTCGTTCGCCGGGGCCAAAGGTAATGCCAAGCCAACTTCCTCGGCAGCTACCTTTACTGTCATACTGTCAATCTCATTGGAGTGGTGTACGGGAACACATGACACACCGCTCTCGCCTGAATATGATGGACGGCGCATTCCCTCATGTGCGCCGCTCAAGGCGTCATGTTCCATGAAGGAAGGTCTCTGGGGAAGACCCTCCCCCTTCGTCTCGTTCTACGTGGGCGACGGACAAGACTTTCGGGGATGTCCACTGCCTCCCGATCAATTTCCGCCGCCTCTTTCACCCTCATTATATTTTCACAGTAATAGAACACCGCTTGCCATGCTCTGTCGCTGCCGACTGTCGCACGAGCAAGTGCCGGCAAGCGACAAATCGCCATCCACCATACTGAACACGGGTATCCTAATAATACAATAATATATGTATGTTTAAAAACGAAATCTCCTGGGTATTCCTTAGCGTGCTGAAGGCGGCCGGCTGGAGATGCTCGCTGGCGGTGACGGGACGCTCTCTCCGCTGCAGCCCGCCGCTGACCTGCACCACGCACCTTTACTCCTCACCACGGAGGTAACCGCTTGCTTTTTTTTACCGCAAACAGGTTCACACTTAACTTCAATCACACCTGATGGAATGTGAAGCCGACGATGGAATGCGCTCGTTCGGGAAAGCGCCTGTTCGTTTGTGCGCACAGCATCTTGAGAGATGATTGTTCCGATCGGGACAGCCTCGTCTACAGGACTAGCAGATGTGCGGAGTGTCTCCTGTTTGCTGCTATCGATACAGGTGTTACCATGGTGCGACATCCCGGAGGATATGTTGTAACGCCACTCGGGCTATGAATCTCCATATCACGCTTGCAAGAGCCGTTCAATCTGGGACCACAATCTTGGGCATGGGATTACCAACAGGTTTGGTAACATCGGCCAGCATGACCATATTCATTCTTCTCTTATAAAGGATCCCAAGTTACGAGAACGTGGATATTTTATTGCTGGAAGCATATTCCACTCCTTAGCTGTTCGCATGAGGAATATTACTCATTGTTTTTAATACAAACTGGCTTTCGTTTGAACTCAATCACATTGTTTGTGGTAACTCGGGAGCAAACCGTAAATATTATCGCCAGAAGTCTGGTGAGCTGGACTCCTACTTACTCTAAACACCCTGAGTGTACCTCATTGATCGCCAAGTCAGGGGGTTTCTATTTCTCCGGTAACCAGGAGAGAGAACAGGCCACGACACTAAACCTGATACCAACTGCCAATAAACGGTTATCAAATGCCAGTTTGCGTCGTGATTAGTGATGAAAATGCCCGGGAATTTTCCCAAAGTGCCCAAAACTTGTATGGGGAATATTCCCGGGAATTTACGAAATGTTCGCCGAAGTGCTGGGCACTTTGGGAAAATTCCCGGGCATTTTCATCACTAGTCGTGATGAAGGATGATATATCTCGGACAGAAGGTCTCTAGGTATATTAGCGGCTTGATGTACACGAGCGGTTACTGGAACGCGTCAATGTGACTGTCTTTGCGCTTGCGTAGAGGGGGCACGACCCAGTTCGGGCAATTGTTCCGTAATGAGAGTGTGTGTGTGTGCGTGTGTCCAGGCGCGAGGAGCTCCCCTCGAGCTGATGGCGCAGCACCACGCGCGGCACCCGCTCTCGCACCACCATCACCATCACCACCACCACGTGAGTACCGCCCCCCCGCGTGCCCCGTCTGCCTGCTATTGTGATCTTTTAAATAAAAAGATGCACAATCTTCTAGCGAGGTAACCACAACGGCGTTGAATTGTCCTACCTTAGGCCAATAGCGCAGTTATAGCTTTTAGTAATGAGACAAGTGACGGAGTCCGGACAGCGAGGGTGCAGCGTGTTTAATATAGCACAGCGCAAAGTCCACAGCGAAATAATAAAATACGACGACGAAATGATAATACGAACACGAAAATAACAATGAGAACAGTACGAATAGCGAGCGAGCGGAAGCGTCGTGGCGCCGCCAGTGCGATGGCGGGACCACTGGCCACTGGCTCACGGGCGCGCGGCGGGGCGCTGCAGTCGCGCTATCATCCCGCGCGCGCCCGTGTGCGGCGATTCTCAATCCCGGGGCCCGCTGTGCGTGTTTCCGCAACCCGACATGGATAAAATAAATATTATAATTAATTTGTAGAATTTGTTACACACTTGCCTTGGTTAGCCTTAAGAAATAGGCAAGTGTAACAAGACAATGCTTTTTATGGTTGTATGCGACGTACGGCGCTGCTGTACACAGCTGCAATGTGTTATTGCGTCCAGCGCCGCAGCGGCGGCGTGGGCGGAGTGGGCGTGGGCGGCGTCGGCGTGGCCGGCGGCGTCGGCGTCGTCGGCTCGTCGCGCGCCCGTCCGTACGTGCGGCACGCGCCGCGCTGGCCGCACCATCCCATACACCACATACACACGCAGGTCGGCAATTTTGTGCTTCACTTATTTTTGTAGAAAAAATAATATCATTTATAGCATCAGGTGGGGGAAAGTAGTGTGAACTTGACCTTTTTTTTTTGTAGCTCGTGGGAATACCCTGCATAGGAGTATTAAAGTCCCGTAGAGGGCAGCGACCCCGGTATGTCAGATTCTTACTGACTAAAAACCCCGGGGTGCCCTAGAAAGGGTGGATGTAAAGAGCCCACCCCTCCAAAACATCTCTTTCTCTCCGGTGGCGTGCCGGGCACTGCGCGACGCCTCCTTCTCATTCGGGCAGCAAACCCCCTCAAGTTTACTGCCCGGCTGTGACCTTTGGTCTGAATAACTTATACATTACTACGGTGTCTTATGAGACTTAAGAGTTAACTTATAAAACATCAATTGCTTATACAATTTCTAAACTTATTTTTTTTCGCGGCGAAATATATTATTCACCTGATGACGCTGGATGGCGTACTCCACTGCCGCCCTTGAAATCAGGCGCCCCGGGCAAGGACTTGGGTTTGCTCAACTCTAGATGGAAGATACGAAAGCGTGCTCGCTAAGTATGTATTATATAAAAAAAATAAGTAAAAAAAAAATAATCTCTTTAAAATAAATAAATATTTTAAAGAGATCGATATGTTTTACTTGAGCCGTAATCAGGTCATTAAGACTATTATTTCTGGACTGCAGTTAGATGAATCTCATACAACACCGATATGAGCGCACACACGCACACAAATGCACTCACACAACACTCTCTATATGATGCGGGGAGCGACCCAAACATTTACCAAAATTTAACATATTGTGTACTACGTTATTGGCATTCTAGATTTTTGTATTTTTTGTTTCCTATTTTTGGTACATAATCTTATAATATGCTGTGTAATTACCATTGAATAAATAAATATAAGGAGTGTCGTTCCGTCGCGCAGGGCGGCGCGGGGCTGGTGGGCGCGGCGCTGCCGGCGCACGTCCAGGCGCAGCTGCACGTCGCGCAGCCGCTGCAGCTGGCGCCGCCGCCGCCCACCTACCAGGTAACCGCCGCCGCCGCCGCCGCCGCCGGCTCACCATAGCGGGGCCACTTCCGCTCCCTGCGGCTCTAAGCCCGGACTGGCTCATGACCACTGTGTACAAGCGTAAAGACCGTCATAGCGACTCGCTTCGGCCTGTCGCGTTTCGGGATCAGTTTGAGTACGTCAAGTTTCTCATATGCCTAGAGACCTTCAGTCGTGGTGTATGCGGGCCGGCATGACGACAGAGAGTGTCAATGGATTTTGCATCCTTCGATGGTTGCTTACGTTTTTGGACTGCACTGTACTTACCATCAGGTGCACCGTAGTCACTAAGTCGCGCCAGTGCAACAAAAAAGGTGTCGCCATGATCACTTGTGGATCAGGTCGCGTTCTCGCCGCTGTTCGTATATGTAGACGCGTTCAGCGCCGGCGCTGACAGCAGAGTGACTGCAGCGACGCACGCACCACTCTGGCGGACCAGTGCAGTGCAGCTCACGCCTGACAGCGGCTGCCAGGCGCCCCGACACGGCCCCTGCGTGGACCGCGGCTGAAGGTCTCGCCGTGTGTGAACATCGGGACCCCGCGGCGAGTCACTATGAGGCTCTTTACTCTTGTGTACGGGTACAGTGGTGACCATCCAGCTCGGGTAATTGCCCCACTACCTCCAAACCCATGTGTCAATCCTTAGCTAGTTAGTATGCTATGAAAACCCTGTTATGTCCGTGTAGCCGTTACTCCGTATTGATATTAGAGTCTATTTACATCTTTCTTTTTTGGTTAATTAGGAGAAAAAAAACTATAAAAGTTAAATTTAACGAAATGGAGAAACTTAGAAGGCAACACTGGAGCCCTGTGTAATACGTAAGCAAAAAAAGAAATAAATGTAATGTTAGATCTCGTGTACAATAATTGAACATGGCCTCGCCGGGCCTGGCCGGACCGGGCCCCGGAGTGCACGGTGTGTATGTGTGTGTGTGTGCGTGTGTGCGGGTGCCGGCGCGCAGGTGTTCCTGAACCTGCTGGCGATGTTCCCGCTGTCGCCGTACGGAGAGCCGCGCGGCGAGGAGCCCGCCGACTCGCCCGAGACCGAGAACTACGAGGCGCTGCTGTCGCTGGCGGAGCGGCTGGGCGAGGCCAAGCCGCGCGGCCTGCCCCGCCACCACATCGACCAGCTGCCCAGCTACAAGTACTCGCCGCAGAGCCACCAAGGTAACCGCCCCGCCCCCCCGACTGCGATACTCACTGCTGGTAACCCGGCCCGGCGTCACCTCCTGCCGGCCCGTATCGGGTATCCACCGCAGAGACAGATAGTAAAATAATACCTCGCAGGATGAGATATGTTTGCCCTGTGCCTTCTCATGCGTGTAGTTTTGCAGAGACACAATTCTAGTTCTAGGATGTACAGCAAGGTTCAGCATACATTAAACATTTTGAATGTATCTGATTACAAATGTAAATCGAAGCTGAGGGATTAGTTGTCGGATCTGGGATATAATGTGACAGAGCAACTGTTGCGGGTATAACTGTACCCGAGGTTTATCATTATTGTAAATTGTATTGTTTGGAGTTAAAATAGGAGCTACGCAGCGAATATAAACTGCGCGTAGCATATTGTGTGAAATGTATTATGCCGACACCCATGATACAGTTAGTCCTTATTTAAAACATGTGAGAGTTCAAAAATAATAATTTCCGCTCATTTAGTATCTTTGTACTCAACTAGATGGCGCTAAGATCGAATCACAACTCACAATTGTCTTGTTACACGAAATTGTAAATATATTAAGAATTTTAATATATCATGGTTCGCCAGTGCGGTCCTTTATTTGAACATCCAGCTTGAGACGGTGCAGCGGCCGCGACAGCCCTAGTTTGGGTGTCGGCGGCTGACTGTGGTGTGCCGCCCTGCAATTGTTTATTGTAATAACTGATTGATGTGACGGTTCGCGCGCGCAGGCGAGCAGACGTCGTGCGTGGTGTGCATGTGCGAGTTCGAGGCGCGGCAGACGCTGCGGGTGCTGCCCTGCGCGCACGAGTTCCACGCCAAGTGCGTCGACAAGTGGCTCCGGGTGAGTCCCGTCTGCGGCGCCGCGGGCCACGGCCGCGAGGTGGAATGCCCCTAGCTTCCCTACACGTGACTCCTGGGTGGTGCTAAACGAGCAGCAGCGAGGTGGCAGGGCGTCGGTGCCCGTCTGGATCGCGACCACATAGTACACGGGTGTAAAGCCCGTCATAGTGACCAGTTTCGGCTTGTCGCGTTTCGGGATCAGCTTGTGTATATCCAGTAGCTCATATACCTAGAGACCTTCAGTCGCGGTATACGTGGGCCGACATGGCGATGTGTTTCGTTTTTGGACTAAACTGTACTTACCATCAGGAACTCTGTAGTCACAATGCCGAGCCAGTGTAAAAAAGAAAACTGTGTATGATAAAGCTCTGTTATATTTCCGTGAGCCATTGTGAGGTGCCGCTAGAGCCTTCACGGGTCACAGGCTCCACTATGCAGTACCGCGGGTCACGGTAAGATGTCGCTAGGGCGTCCGCGGGGCGCGGCGCGGCGCGGTGTGCGGCGTCGCTGCGGGTGCACTGACATACTCCCAATGATTGCTATTGCTGAAACTCAAAATTAACTGTTGTAATTTTATTACGCTCCACAATGGCACATCATAAGCTTTCGTTTTGTTATTATTATAGATTCTGTTAGGCATGGCGTCAATGTAGGTAAAAGAGGGCTTCAGTAGTATTACGGAACCATACCACAAAACCACCACCAATTATTATCAAACACCCTGTAAATGGGAGAAACTATAAATTACATTCATTGACACATTTATGACCTAATTTAATTCATTGTTCGTATTTCGCAAACTAAAGCGAGCTAGAAGCACGAGGTTTCATTATTTTTCACGTATGTCGTATACAGGGTGTATCGCAACATTGTACAGTAATATTGCTTGCAATTGACGTCCAAGTGCGGAGCGCGAGCGATTGCGTTCTCTATGTCATGCTTCGGAGCATTGCCGATGTATCGTTGTTGTGTTATTATTGTTGTCTGGACAGCGACCAGTTGGCCGGACGTCACAGAGCTGCGGGCAATCGGGGATTATTCATATAACGCATGACTACACGGGTCACGGTCACGAGCAGACTGACGCGCCGCGGAGCTTTGGTCGGGGACGGAAACTTAGTTGCTCTACCCTCTTCCGTTCTTTATAATTTGCATAGTCCCGGCACACAGCACTCACAGTATTAGCATGCTTTGCAAAGCGTTTACATGACTTGTGTAACCGGGTCGAAACGTCGAGCCATAATTACAATTAAGTCAAATCGCGCATAGGACCCGTTAATTAATTTATAGTAATTTTTCTCATGACATTGTTTAGAGCGCACGACGCTTGGGTCTTTGGTTTTGACTTCATTCGGAGACTATTGAATGTTGAATATATTAAAGATAGCCTCAAAAGGACTTAGTTCTAAGGCCAAGTGCAGACTCAATTGAAACCTAACCAATATTTGTCAGTGCTTTATTTATTTATAAGTACACTTACATAGACTACATTAACACAAAACTATATAAAACATGAAGAGGATACATCCTATCTTTATTATTATTTATTTTTTATTTCAGTCAAATCGAACGTGCCCCATATGCAGAGGCAACGCCTCGGAGTACTTCAGCAACTCCGAGTGACTCGGACCCCCGCGTCGCTCGTGACCTGACTCGTGAGCCCCCGCTAGACCCTCCAGGCAGGGGGGCTGCACCAGGGCAGCAGCGGAGCACCGAGGAGTGCTGGAGGATGACGCAGGACACTCGTCGTCATGCAACTTGGCTCAGGATACGGGTGTAAATGGAAGATATCATGTATTTAGTAGGTTTAGAAGTGTCCAAATTTTTTTAAATCTACTTTTAGCGGTTCTCGGAATCCTCGTCGGGGCAATTCAGCGACTTTCCGTCACGCGGCACGTCACGCTTGCTTTTGTTTTAATGTGTGTGTGACGTTATACATGGTGTTACAGAAGTATGCGCGAATACTTGTAAACGTGTGTGGTTGAGTGTGTAAGAAAGACTAATTGTGACGAAATCTTTGGTCAAAGCGTTCGTTTTAAATAAAATTATTTCAGGGCCATCTTTTTTTTTGGTAGCCCGGGGTAAATCCTGCATGGGACATGTTAACGAGCCCGGGGTGTCAGACTCCTACTGGCTGAAAACCCCCGGGGAGACCTTCCGATCACTCCACTCGGGCTTAGGGGACTAAAATTCGTCCAGTCGCCTGGGAAGCAAATAAGTTATTTAAGCTTCCTCTCTGGGAGGGGTCAGTGTAAAGAGAAACCTTACAATCGAGCGGTACACCGGACACTGTGCGGCGCCTTCCCCTCAATTCAAGGCTGTCAACATATATAACAGATATTTATAAAATAATTACTTTGTGGATTTTTTTAACGCATCTCGTATCACACACGCGTGGGATTATAATTTAATTAGTACTTCAGTAACACCTGTATATAGGTTCTTGTAGATTCGAGTCAAGCGTTAAGACAATAGACAGTACAATGAGTGAAGCAGGAAGAGCCCGATGCGTTTTTGTATGAACGTGTATGTGTACTGCGGGGGAGCAGTTACTACAACCCTTCTCGCCAAAATGTACATTATCCTAGATGCAAGTTTGTCAGAAACATAAAAAAAAATTGACCCTTGTCGGTCAATCCGACGGCGATAGTGGCTCGAGAAAGCGCCGCGCAGACGCGGACAGCATACAGGGTGTGCTCGCATTTCCATCCTCATACATTTTTCAATGGAGTGTAAACATATCTTAATTTAGTTTAATGAATTACGCTGTTATGTAACGTATTGTAAATGCATTAGTTTAAGTGTGTAATCGATTATATTAATGTATGATTGTTGCAACACCAATGTTAAAATTAATGTAAGAGATGCCTCGTTCATATAACATTACAAAAACACACTCAAATCTCACTCGCCTCGTATGAACGCAACGTTATTTGCAATGAATGTGTTTAAAAAAGGAGAAAAATACAAAAAATAATGTAATATCTCGAGTCACTATCACGGTGCAAGCATAACGGAGCAACTTGTATATATTTATATAAAAAAAAGGAATGAATTAATAACAGATAGTGATGCGGTGAGCGGGAGGTCCATCGGTGTCAGTATGAAGTTTTTTTGCCAAAATAAAACAAAAAAATGTATTTGTAAGTTTTTTACAGTTACCAATTTTTAAATACGTTTTTCCATTACTTGTATATTAAATAAAAGCCTCTGTATCAATATTTTTTTCCGTAAACGTGTCTAAAATCTTCAAAATTATGATAAAAAAAAACCTAATTCTATAACATCTCCCTATTTTGTATAACTACGAACAACCTGTATATAGATTTGTCCGTTACCTATATGTATGTAAATAAAATGTGTATGTATTATTGCGTGTAACTGTGTGGGTGTAGAGTATTCAAATCTTGTGTATGGACATTTTTGTATTTGAAAATAAAAAAAAGATTAGTATCTGAGCGTGCGGCGCGTGCGGCAAGAATGTGGTGGACATACGTCTTTTTAAGGATAAAGTTGTGAAATTATTTTTTGTCACTGTTCTATCACGGTTGAAATATCTCTTACGGCTTACTGTTGTTTTTTTACTGACAATAAATCAAACGCGGCTTTGATTTGTGGAAGTGATTATTTTGCGAGACCGTACCCTGATATTGTTTGGCGTTTTAACGAAACTTAATTCAGTGTAGGTGACTGTGCCAGTCATAGGACAAATATATTCATTCTCTTTCACGCACGCATAATGTTGCCATTAGCGCTATCTCGGTCTCGTTCCGCGTGATTTTCATTTATCACTGCTCCTTCCTTTGTCTAATCACTATTATGATTTTTGTTTTATTTCTTTAACACTCTTTTATCATACTGCTATTATTTAATGGAATCCATAGAGACTATCTGTCAGGTGGTCCATCAGCCACTCTGCCGCATTAGTATTGTTTATGTTGCGGTTAGGTTTTTTTATTATTAATTATACAAAGAGAAAATTCTTGAATGCTTTATCCTTTTTGTTACTTTTTGATATTGTTTTGTTATCGATAATAAAAAAAGATTTTGACATCTTTATATCTACCCAATTCTTGGCGCGCAATCGCTCACTGGAACTAAAGAAGTGTATATTGAATAAAATAAATTTCGATATAGTTATAGGGTTGGGGTTCTTATGTTCTTGTCGATAAAATTGAAATGTTTATCGATAAAAATATTTAACGATATATAACGACAATATTGAACGTCAATCCGGCAAGTTGTGTAGATATATTTTTTGTTTTCCTTACAAAGCGACGAATGCAATATGTAATTAACATTTTAAAGTCGCTTTTAGCTTCGTTTGAGTTGAGTTGTAATTAAATATTATCGTATATTCAAAGGTGTGCAGTGTACATTAAAAAAAGAAGTATATTTTATCTATATGACATGTGATTTGTATGTGTACCGACAGAAAAAAAAAGTTTAGTATAGTAACTTGACGAATACAGCTCGCGTGTCTATCTGTACCGACTTCCTTTTTTAATTTCAACTGCACGTTGCGTTTGTTGCTTTATAATTGCGTTGGCTGTTTCGTTTTCTAATTATGTTTATTATTACGGTTTTTTTATATTGCTAGTTAGTTAAATAACAGGATATATATATATAACATCTGTGAAATACGTGAAACCACTCACCTATATAAAAAAAAACGAAATCAGACCACAAATACGTCTATACATGTTGATTAAAGTTTACAGAATTTTACAACAGCATGTTTCTTTTGGCGCATTTATCGAATTTGTTTTATTTTATTTTTTACACTAGCTCGACGTAGTGACTACGGTGCACCTGATGGTAAGTACAGTGTAATTCAAAAATGAAAGCGACTAATCGAAGGACAAAAATCTATTGAGTCTCCGTCGTCATGTCGGCCCACGTATACCACGACTGAAGGTCTCTAGGTATACGAGCTACTGGATATACACAAGCTGATCCTGAGACGCGACAGGCCGAAGCGAGTCACTGTGACGGTCTTCACACTGGTGTACTGTGGTCACACGAGCCAGTTCGGGCAATCACCCTACCACGTCACTATGGGTTCGCGTAGCTTGTGGTTGAAATTATTGAAGTGGCGCCCGCCGTTTTTCGGAAGTTTGTAAAACTGTTAACATTTGCGTGGTCAGAGCTTTTCAACCTGAGAACGATGGGCAGCGCTGCCAATATATCTATATAAACAAAATGTGTTAAAAGTTTTATTAGTGTTATAAAAAAAATGTGATAAATTGTATTTTTTTTTATTTTAATTAAAATGTTTAATATACAATTGAATATTTTTGGCGGTTAAAATTTGATTTGCAATATAAAAAAGTTTTTTTTTTTTGTTTGTTTCGGTTGAGATCATAAGTGGAGTTATATCTGTTACTCGTTATACATATCAGTGTAGATGTAATTAGATGTAATTACTGTACGTCTCTGCCGGCCCCTATTAGTCGCGTCGCGAAGGCATACGGCGGTTGATAGCGACTTGGACTTGTATGTTTGTGTTTAAAAGTATATTTCATTTTTTTCTTGCGTTTTTCTCTACTAAAGGAAATACCCAGAACTATTAAATATCGACGTATATTTTCAATTCTAAATTATAAAGAAAAACTTAAGTTCACTGTTTTTTTTTTGGTAATATACTTTATTTTTTATGAAGGAAAAGATAAACATCCTGTATATCGCGCACGCGTCTGCATATATTCCAGAAGGTTCTAATGTAAAAATCTTAACAAGGACCTCAAGTCGAAAATTAATAAATATTTTTCTTTTTCCAATCTTCTCAAAAAAAAACCTTGAAATAAATCTTTACTATAGTTTTTCCTGAAAGAAAATAATTTATTTTCTTTTGTATTCAACCAATGCCACGTGAGGGCGCTGTATCCGTGTAAAAACCACCGTTTTTCACAATACCGTCCTAAGGCTACAACCGCGTTGTATCTCCGCGACGCATTCTGTGTAGTTTACATACATACTGCGTTATATATATATATACATATAGTATGTCGGTCTGTCCGTCCGCAGCCGAGTGCCATGTCTCTCCGCTTCCAGAGGCTGCGTAACCCTTTGTCCGATCTCTACATTTCATATGTTCCATGTCTGTCTGTGTGTGTGTGTGTTTGTTGAGTGTGCTCTCAGGAATGAGCGTCAAAAAGTAAAAATAATAAACAAACTGAATCGGGGAATTAATTTAAACATTATATAATATTTTTGTGACCTGGCGTTGTCCGGGGGATAGGTTTGATCTGAGTCAAAAAAATGTTGAAACACAGTTTGGAACCACAAAGATGAATTCAAGTGTTCACAGCACTTACTCCGAAATATCTCTTCACTCGACGTTGAATGAAAAAATTGTGTATTTTAAATATTAATGTAATACTAATTTTTGCAGAGCAATTTCATTTTATTTGTACGTGCGTTTCTGAGATCATATTTAACAAACAAACAAAGAAATATCTCATTAGTATAGCTAGAATAAAATAGACAATATATTGCGTTTGTAAGTAACATCGAGCGGTGCGGATTCGATTCCCGTGTCGGTTATTTAGTGCGTGATCCGTAACGCTGTGTGTGAGGAATCGATCCGTTGTCTTCTTAGTTAAATGTTTAGTTTTAATGCTGACGCGGTGCTCGGTAGCGGGATGTTCACGCTTTATGCGGTTGAAATGGGCGCAGGCAGGAGCTCTACAAATAATGGAGTCTATACGTAAGACACATATAGAAGCTAGCTACAGGGACCTGGCGTTACTCGGTAGAGATCTCTTACCATATCCGCTTGGGGATTGATTAAAATAAACCACGGAACATGTTGTTTAATTACCAACCAAAAAGCAGATTACCAGCTTTTACAGTGCTGACTTCAAAATCGGTGGATTTTCAACGAACGAACTAACCCTTATATCACCCCCGTTAGGGGTGTCTGCATTAGAAAAAGGTTTCAATGTAAAAAAAAACATGTTTCTAGCGACAATAATTTTGGGTTTCATAATGACCTCAGTCAGGACAACGTTGAGAATGTTTGTTGTCACGCCTTCTCCGCTAGATGGAGCTATAGTTTCTTCGTTAAAATGTTGAAAAATCTAAGCCCTCACAAAGTCAATCTGCCACGTAAATGTTAAAGCGTGAATATGCCCTCCACCGCCCTCCCCCTGAGCCCGTCTGTATATTGTTATGTTTAAGTCGCATAGTTTAAATACGATTATATCTGATTTAGTTTGTATTTTGTTTTTTTATTGTTTGTGCATTATTCGTAGCCCTTAGGCCTCGGGGGGGTGCGTGTGGCAGGCGCGGGGACGGCTCGCCGCGACTGCGAGCTTGAGGCTCCGTGTGGCCTGTCTCTCGGGCCAATGAGATCTTTTGTTTTGGTAACCTGGAGGAAAATCCTGCATAGGAGCATCAGGGCCGCCGTGAAGGCAGCGACCCTAGAGTATCCTTCCAGTCAGCCCACCTGGGTCTGGGAATCCAGATTATACCAGGCGTCCGGGAAGCGAACGGCTTGTTTCAGCTTCATAACTGGAAGGGGGGGGATGTTTAAGGTCCACCCCTCCAAACTTATCTCCCTCTCATCCGGGCAGCAGACTCCCTCAAGTCCACTGTCCGGAGGCCAAAAAGATCAAGTCTTACAGATCGTACTGGGATAGTATTTGGGTATAATTAAGAAAGGAATATTAAAATTAAAAAAATATTTTTGTATGACAGCTCATACAATTTTGTTTGCGAGATATCTTATGTGAAAAACTAATGAATATAAAAAGAAATAATTGGTTAAATTTTAATGAGTCGCTCATACATACTAATACACAATCTCTTTGTATGAGAGATGTATGGATCGTAAAATGTAATGAACAACGGTTATAGTAGTGACGCTTTTCAACCGTGCTTGTTGTCTTGTGTCACAAATTTCAGACTGCACACGTGCAATGTAACACTGTCACTGGGAAATATGTGTCCTGATACATACATATGTCATAATGCGGTTCTCTTTTAATTATCCGTGATATTATAACACAATATGACAGTCAGTTTCTATAACTGCTATAAGATGAATGATATTCGACTGTATTGTTGTGTATGAGTTCCTCAACATCATTATATTGTGTGAGTCAGTGATAGCCACTTGTTGTTGGGCTCCACTCATACGTGAGTTCGTTTACAGCCCTGTTGTGTTTTTGTTTTACACTGGCTCGACATAATAACTACAATGGACCAGGTGATAAGTACAGTGTAGTCCAAAAACGAAAGCGACCATCGAAGAATGCAAAATCCGATGACAGTCTCAGACAGCCGTCGTCATGTCGGCCCGCATACACCACGACTGAAGGTCTCTAGGTATATGAGTTACCGGATATACACCTATTTCCGGTTTTCTTCTGTATGTTATTTAATTATTATCTATTAATTAGGAATTGACAATTAATTGTGATTTTTTTCTGTTCGTTACTCCATGAAAGACAAACTAACACAATGTATATATATGTAATTTGTATGGGAAGTCGTGAGTTTGTATGAAATTAATAATGAAAATTTATTATTTGTTGCAAACGGAGTAATTTGGCAAATGTTACTTCTAAACTTAAAGTTTTCTTTCTATGAAAATTATGATTAAATATGAAAAATGCTCCAAGCGACGCTGTTTCACTTAATATTGAGACAAGAACGGTTTAAAACCGTACGATTCGTGTAGGCGCCAAATTATTTCGTCTTGTATAATGATTGTGTTCAAAGTTCTTCCAATAATTTTGTTATATTGAGTTGATTTAGATATGTCGTTAATATCTTAGCCGCTGATGCACACGCTCTGGAAGCATTGAATTTAGATAAAACCAAACGACGAAGGAATTAGTAATCGGTTGTTGCGAGAGAATACATTGTGCGCTGTTTACAATACAACAAGCTTATTTTAAAATATTATTCACAAATATATCAAGAAGTATCATTATTCTACGTTTACAGCTTTATAATAATTACTAGAGTATTTAGAATTAAGAATATGTAATTTTGTATAATGCGTGGAAACTAAACAAAATTTGTAACTCAACCTAACCTAGCCTTGCCAAAACATTTATAATCATTAATGTACATGTTGAAACTGTTTCTAGGATGAACATATCTTATACATGCTATTTTACAGATCGTTTAAGGATTTTTTTAAAAATAAGAATACAAACCATTACTAAAGAAAATGCAATCGTTATCTGATATAACGGTATAACGATTGCGTGTAAGCGCTAGTAGTACCAGAAGATTGAATGCTTCCGAAGCGCGTGTTATAGAGCATTCTTGTTGATCAAATTAGACAATGGGACGCAAGTCTAGAACTTCTGTTCTGATTCTAGACCATTGCGTCTGCACTCTCCAGGCTAATTGTGCTGTTTTTTTAATTATTATTTCATTAAATGCACTGCTATTGTATTTTTTGTTTTATTTTTCGTTTCCTTATTTTGCTTTGAATGTTGCCAGCTCGACGGGCTGATCTGATTTTTAGCAGTTTTTTAATTACGTTTAAAAGTCGAAATACTTTTTAAAAATAAATAAGTTTTGCATGTGTATGTGAGACACTACATAATAAAGTTCATGAAACCAGTCAAAGTGTCATTGCTTCTGCCAATTAATGTCATATTGACAGCTGGATGGGTCAGCTTTATTTGTTATGCAACGTTTGCAGACAATTGCGTACAATTATTTTTTTTATACTGATTCTAAATGGTGACGTCATTGCCCCTGATGGAAGCGCCAAGTCCAAGAAAGGCAACGGCCGCCATCGGAGGTAATCCATTGACAAACGCGATGTCGGCCCACATATACCACGACGGAAGGTCTCTAGGTATAGAAGCAACTGGATATTGACAAGCTGATCCCGAAACGCGACAGGCCGTAGCGAGTCACTATTATGGTGACCACTAATGTATGCCTACTCACTCCGTAAGGGATACAGCGGGGCTTAATTTTATTATTACTTTGATATTTCGCGTTCTCGTGTTCCCTCCCGCTTGCAAAGTACCATATTACTAACTAACTACTGAGCGAATGTTTCCGACTCCTGACATGGATTGTAAGTTTAATAGACGCGAGAGTTTATTGATGTGACGAGCGGACTGCACGACTCTTAGCTTGGGATTTATAGACGCTAATGTGACTGCTCAGGAAATGGAGAGAGTTCGCAGGAGCTGCATTCTCTTCGTTTCCTCATAAAACCACAAGACCGTGTCCGATATCATCCGTATGTGCTGGACTTTCCTTATATCCGCACGAGAAGATTCGCTTTAACATTCATCATGCGAACAGCTGAGTGGAATATACTTCACAGCGAGCATTTTATGACTTTGCAGCTTTTGAGAGAAGGGTGAACGGGCATTTGTTAAGTGCAGGCTGTCCATCGTTGAACTTCACCTTCCATCAGGTATGATTGATGTCAAGGATTCGCATGAAAGTCATAAAAAAAAGTTAATCTTTGTCAATAAACTAGATACTTATAATTTGAGTACAGCATTCCCAGAGGCAGATCCAAACTGGGAAAATTGGTGACTAACCATTATACTTTGATATTAATTGGATAATATAATTTATAAAGTTTGAGCAAAGTCTAAGGAAAATTACAGTAGCGTCTATAAATATCAGCCTTAGGAACTACATATCACAATATATCGCCTTCGTAATATAAAAACTTAATTATTATATCGCTTGAATATATATATCGAGTGAGTTCCGGAAGTACACAAGAAGGGCACGCTCCGCCTTCGACCACAAGCGTTCCAAAGACAGATCTAGGTAGCCACGCAACTCGGGAACAAAAACAAACAAATGAAATAAACAAATACACACAGTATGATTTGAAAACCCTGTCTGACCCGAAAGATGCATGATGATTATAAGTACGTAAAAAAAGGTAATTTAAAAAAAAAAATTAAAGTTATTGAATTATTTTACATGCGATCTATCCTCGGAATTCTTACAAAAGTCACTTTAAAAACTAATGAAGTAATCTAATTGATAAATGGTGCGTGATATTAACTGGGTTCATTACCTACTGGGGTGATGCTTTACTTTATTTTCTTCCTCTGATCACAAGCTACGCGCGCTCTCAGTGTTGGTATGCCAGTTTTCCCCATTTAATTATTTTGTACTTTATTTAGATTTTTGTTTTACTCTTTAACTAAAAAGGACAAATTGATAATAATCTAATATCGACACCGACTAACGCCTTTTCGGGTCGGACAGGGTATTTGTAGCATACTGTACAAATGAACGTGCTTAATTGAAGCTGAACTTTATTATTGTGTTCTTAATGATACAAAGTAGGTGTTTATTTCATTAGCGCCTAGTAAATGGTAATTGTATTGTCTTTAAATGTAAATACACAATGTCAATTGTGACGTCCTGCTCCTGACACGTTGTTTGAACACGAATAAGAGCAATATTTGAAATTATAATGTAAATGTAAACTATATAGTTCCCGTAATGTAATTCTGTGCTTTTGTACTATTATGTAATATATTTAGTTTTTTACTTCTCTGTCTACATTATTTATTGTCTTCCTCAACCCTTAAATGGCATCACACTCACTGTTTTTCGTCACAGCACCCGTTAGAATCAGATAGAGAGTGGGAGTGACACAGAGAGCGATGAAGCGTGAACTATGGACTAAGTTACAGTGTTGTAAGATCGGCATTTAGTTGCGCTACTGGTCACGTTGGGTATAACATATAAATGCAAAGTGTATACAACCGCTAACGTATTTCTGCATACCCCGAAAAGGATATAGCGTGACGATATTTTTATTTCAAGTTTCCAAATTGTATAAATGTATTGATAACCCAAAAGTTAATTCCTTAAACGACCTACAAACCCTAATATTTTACAACCTCTGCCTAAGCAATGGTTAATACGTGAATGTATTATAACTAATATACATTACTCGTTTTATATTTGAGAACAAAATATATCTGTAGAAGTGAAGCAGCAATGGATGAGTTAGTTTTGGTTAGAATGTGTAATTGAAATGCACAGAGGAACCGGTTCCGTGACGAGATCTGGCGGGAATACTATGTTTGGAATGCAGCCGCGGGATGCGGACGGCGGCAGTTGAGACGCCGACTTTTACTTAGTTCCGAAGCGTGCCCTCGGGCTGTATCCCCTCTCATTAGTTACATTATACATTCGCGTAGATGTTCAAAATGTCATTACATAAATGGAAAACGATCACGATTACATTTTGCGTCATTAATATGATTATATTTTACCCATCTATGTTTTAAACATTAAGAAATCTTTTACTGCTTACAAATGTATGACTTGTGAATGTTTAGGGCTTTAGCGTGATTACAGATAAACGAAATTAAAATTACGATTATACTTTGTAATACGTAGGTGGGAAGGGGGGAAGAGCGTAAGAAAAAGTAGGGTTATAGGTTCAACTAAAAGTTGACATTTATTGACTGTAAGATAGTACGAAATTCGGCGTGTCAATTAGTTTCGACATAATAAACATGAACTACTTTTTAGATACATTATTCAGTGGGTACGCTAGGTAATGTTCTCTTTTGCCGCCCATGGTATTTGACATGGGGGGCGTGGACTCTGGCTTGTCCTCTCCCCCAGAGATCCAAATCCACGCAGCATACTCCATCTGGTAGGTAAATTTCATAAGAGGAATGACTGGTCGACAAGAAAGATAATGTATACATATAATATAAACAATGTCAAATATATTCTCTAAATGATGAAAATATACATCAAAACCTGTTTAAAAGTTTATTAGATGTAAGTGAACACACAAACGGATAAAAATAGAAATTTTAATTTATAGTATGTAAAGACGATAGGGAGTGTCTCGGACCGTTAAGATGCGTTCAAATAAACGATCAATCAAGGAAATGTTGAATGAAACGGAACGTTAACAGCGATATTAGGTCAAATTGACAAACTAAAGTTTCTAACTTGAAAAGCCGGACTTTTATGCGAAGTTACTTATTTTTTACTTTAAAACAGACTTAAAGTGCCTTGAACAACATTTACAGTGCTGATTTACAGTGTTCTGAGTTGTTTAGTGCTATCACAGAGTGCGTAAAGAACTTATAAAGCTGTTCTTGTGAAGTGAGTCAGTTTTTTGAAAGTTTTTCTAAATTGGATTTTCGACAGAGGCGGACAAATCATTGCTCAGTTGTTGGTAAGGTAACATTGAATTACTTCAGTTTAATAAAATAAAGTTATTGTTTATAATTGCCGAATGATTTTTAAAAGTAGTTTTCGAGTACACGCGGCACACCTTTTAAATAAAAAAGTAAACACGTATACCTTGTTCATATTATAAAGTTCCCCGTGAGACAATGAATATGTTGATTTTGTTTCTGAAACAATTATTTAATGTTTTAGTACCTCAATCTTGATTTTCAATATTTATACTGAATATGGTAAATTACGTTCCAATAATTGTCATAAAGGACTTTGTACAATGAAAAAGATATAAAAACAGCAAGAAAATATTTGGTAGCAAAATATTAAAATCATACAGGATGTTTATTGCATATTTTAATTTAACTACCCTCATAATTTTCACTTGTGTAGACAATAATTGATGAGTAAAGGGTTGTACTGTGTTATATAGATATATTTTTTTAAGGGTTTTATTTTAAAAGAAGGTTTGAACTTCAAAAGGCATGTTATGAATCGCTACAACATGTACAGCAATTGTGAATTTCATTATTTGCATAATGGAGTTTAGAGGTCAACAAAGAAAACATCTTGTATCCCATGCAGCCTGATCCACTTTTATATTATCCAGACACTTGATTCTCTGTCGACCCCGTGCTTTTCTTTCCTGAAATCTTGTTTTCAAAGATTCCTCTAGGAAACTCTTGCTAGGGTCCTCTTTGTAATTTCTAAAGCTAAAAAAGCTAGTTTCCATCTCCATGACTGCTGACATCAGTTCTCTCTTGCAATGCATCCTTGTGGAGATCTTGGCGCTTTTATTGAATTTAAAAAAAAATAAAAGATATCTGAAACTTTATGTGATGTATATGTATTGAATAAAAACAAATTTTATAATATGTTATGACTACTCTTAAAAATTTGAAAATTCTGTTTATTAAGTTTACATAGAAAAAAAGAAACATGTATCAGAAAAACAACACACAACACAACACATTTAGATAAAATACAACGCATAATGTAAATCTCAAAGAGCACTCGACTCAGCATATGCTGGGGAATACTGTACAAGCTGACCTGATTTTCAACTAATGCTCAATGGAGCTGATTGCACCCACATGGTAGCCAGTATTCTGTGAATATCCAAACATGGAGTACATATTTCCCTGTATTGACATTCTTTCTGTTAATGCATTGCATACCAATGAGATATATTTTTTTAAATATATTTTTTATAATATAGTGACCACACCACATCTGATGGTAAGCATGGTGCAGTCTAAAATCTATTAGTCCAAGATAAAAGTTAAGGTTTTACAAATAAAACTCTAAAGCCACCTGACATTATCCAGCTGTTCATAATATACCTACAGATCTTCTTTCATGGTATATGTAGGTCGACATGGCAATGGCAGCAATCAATGAATTGTAGTCGCTTGTGGGTCGGTCCTTGCTCTTCTTGGACTTCACTGTGTTTTCCATCCCGTGCAACATAGTTACTTTGTGGAGAGAGAGAGCATAAAAAAATCAGGATATCACAAAAAAATATATTCAAAATCTTAACTTAAATGGTTGATGATGCAGGTTTAATATACTCTTTACTTGTTTCTTATATTACTGGTCATGTTGGAAAGGACATATCAACATCATAGAAATAAATGATAAATCTTTAATTATTATATTAGGGCACATAAAAATAATACTTGACACTAGATCTACCAGAAAACAATTTATATCTGTTTTATTTATGTTATTTTCTGGAATGAAAAAATTTTAGAAAAGTTTATTTTAAGACAAATATAAAGACCAATTTTTATGGTTCCGTAAATATAGTGTTAAAGAAAAATTTTGCAAAAAAAATTTAAACAAAATGAATTTAGCTGAGGGCATAATTAAATCGAAATCAAAGACTAATTATAATAAATTAACAAAATAATAAATATAATAACTGTTGTTGGTACTGCGCTCTGCTTTATAGAGTAAGTATCACCTTATAAAGTGTTTTCCTCAAGGTGTTTTCCTGTAAAATTGACTGATTATGGAATTAGGAATTAACAGTTTTTAATATTTACCTCTTAACTGTGAAGGGCAGCCTGTAACTGCTTTATAAATATAATAAATGCAAATTGTTATAATTTAATTATGAATATATCAGATTTTCATAGAATTCTTTCTTTACTTAATTAAAATGTATTTTCCCACAATAAAGATTGCATCCTTCATTGCCAACTTCACTATAAATATGATAATCAGAAGATTATAAGCAGAAATTATTTTCAAGAAACATTCAATTATTCAAAATATTTTTTTGTTTTTTTTTATAATAATTTAAACCTTTTGTGTCCTGTTTAGTGTATATATTACAAACAGCTCATTTATAACTTTGGTTATAAATAGATGGCGCTGTAATCTGTATATTCTAGTTATTAAGTTGACCGATAGATAGAGTTAGTGTCTTCATTTACAATTCGATATTGTTTTTGCAGAAATTAGGATAATGTTACCCAAATTTAATTACAGGTGGGCGAAGTCGCCTTACTAGCTAATTTTTATTTTATGACGTCGATAACACATTTAAATCTAAAACAATATGTTTTTAAGTATGTAACAATGAGAATGTGTCACCAGCATCTTTCTTGGCATTTTTCTTCTCTTTCTTTCTGCCACGAGAACTGTGGGCCCTGTAATCAATGCTCCACAGTTTCTAGGGTTTACGACCACATGACCCTGACAGTTTACATAAATGACGATACCCGACTACACTTCAACGCAGCGTTGAGTTTCTTTCAGCATTTCTTCTCGACATAGTCACTTCCGAAACGCTAGTAGATCACCGTTAGGTTCTTTCCTTTGCTGGATGCTCAAGTCGAGGTCCTTACCCAGACAGGTACCCAATCCATAACTCGCTGGCTGAGCACCTTCAGTGCTGCGCCTCTCACCCGGTGATGTTATATAGACCTTTCTCGCCATCATCATTATATCCTGCTGAAAAAAATTTATATGCTAAGTATTTAAGTATTTTTTTGTATTTTTAGTATTTTTTTAAGTCCATGCAGGCGAAATCGTTGACTTATTTAGTACTTTGACATTAATGTACACGTTCGTCCGCTAGCGCGATTCGTTTATGACTGTCACGGGGCCCAAACACGCGTAATCAAGCGATATGCAAGAATATAAACGATTCAACTCGAGTATTATAATCACAGTATGGTATTATTATCTTTGATTTATCTCAAAGAATTTTGTGCTTCACTTCAGATGTGCTTAGAGTGTTTTTACAAGTAAACATGTCACATAGTGTAAAGTAATATGTTATACTCTATATTAATGTGAATGTTTCAATATTTGTTTAATTGCGAGGTGGTAAGGCGCCGGTGCCCGTCTGGATCGCGACTACAGTATATGGGTGTAAAGCCCGTCATAGTGACCAGTTTCGGCTTGTCGCGTTTCGGGATCAGCTTGTGCATATCCAGTAGCTCATATACCTAGAGACCTTCAGTCGTAGTATATGTGGGCCGACATGACGATGTAGACTATCAATGGATCTTCATCCTTTGATAGTTGCTTTCGTTTTTGGACTACACTGTACTTACCATCAGGTACTCTGTAGTCACTATGTCGAGCTAGTGTAAAAAAAAAGAATATTGTATGTCCTATATTTACATATAAGTGCTTATTCCGTTAAGTTCCTTTTAAAAACCGAATTAAAAATTATATTAATTTCAACAAGAAAAGCATCAGTCGTCTTTCCCGCACCGTCGTGCAAATGAGCGACAGGTACCTATCCAGGTTCAAAACCCGCAGCAACGCGTCCTGGCGCCCTGGTCCGTTATCAGTGTGTGCACTATAGGTGTGGATGTCGCTGATAAGAGCCCACGCAGGAGAAATGCACTCGGCGCTGTTAGCTACCCGCCGACCTTTGTGGACGCTCGCGATACCGCCTCGGCACAATAAAACCCTCTATACGTTACACATTTATAAAAAGAAAACAAACAGGAGGGTAACCTTTATTGGTATACCGGGGGAATCCTTCATGGACTATTAAGGCGTCATAACTCTTATCAGCCAAAACTCCCAGGGTGTTCCTTTTCCCGTCAACTGGAGTCAAGGATACTGTTGGGTTAAATTCCTCGGCACCCGGCGACGTTCGGCCTTCTTCAAGCAAAGGGACAACCTTTCTTTCAGTGACCCGGTGGAAATCCTTTATGGATCGTCAGGGGGAGGTGATGGCTGCCACCCGGGGTGTCGTTCTCCATGGGACTCCTCTGTCTGTGGGACTCTCACCGGCTAAAACCACTCTAGGGTGCGCCGGACTACGGGGATGTGACGTTGGTCTTACTGGGGTCCGGCGCATGATCCTCCCAAAGGGCTTCGTGTCGCTGGTTGGGGGGTGGGAGAAGAGTGAAATCACCCCTCGAGGAGGACAGCCTAGCCGATTGTAAACGGTTAGTCTCAAAACGCACTGCGAATATTCAACACACGAAAAAACGCACGCAAAGGCGGTAAAAGTTCTTCTACTGTCTGCCAGGGCGAAGGGTACGGCCTGGTCAACTTCCTCGGATCCCGGCGACGTCTGGCTTTCTTCAGGCCTTGCCTTAATTTTGTAGACAGGGGATGGTGTAAAGTGCTATCCCCCCTGACCTCTATGAGTTAGGGGTACACCACGCGGCTCGTAACCAATGGGTGTCTGGAACACAGGGGCCGCTGCTCTCACTGCTGCTCTAATGGTCCTATGGAAGATGTTCCCCTGGAATACAAAAAGATCCAATCCATATAACCGGGCAATACCGGATAACCACAGTTCGTAGTAAATATGAAGAAATGTCTTCTATCTGAAGTGGGATTGTTTATATACTAACTGTATAATGTTGTGATTGCGCGCGTGTGTGTATGCATGGCTGACAACCCAATGTAATGTGTTACTAAAAATAGTCATTTATACTGTTTTAAAGTCATCAAATGTTATAACATCACCGGTGATGTCACATGCACCCGGCAAGGTCGACGCATTGCACGGCTTCATTCACACGAGTACGGTGCTGCTTTTACATTATTCACATTTACGGCTAATCGGGAAGCTATTTGTATCATTAATAATATATCCTCACGCTATATCCCTTTTCGTGGTGAGCAGAGATTCATTAGTGGCCGTATGTAATTTACGCTCGACGTGATTAGTAGCGCGACTTATCGCCTTTCTCCTGGCACTTATTACCCGCCCGTTTCGTCTCATTACAAAGCGAAGGCATTCCTTCTCTTTTTCAGTATAATTGTGGAATCCACGGCAAGGGGCGATACAATGCGAGTTGTCGGGTGTGCGCTACCTGCAGAGAAGCTGCCTGTAAGCAACAGCCAGTGTTATCTATAAGAAACTGTTACGTAGAAATTGTTACGTTACAATTATTCCGAACTACATAATCATTCTCGAACGTCGTCCTAATATCCACGAAGGTCGCGACTGCTTTTAGCTAAACCTACTCGCTCTCTCTTTCCGATACCGCAATATTTTCTGTAGCCCTATAAAACTGGAATGTTCCACGATTGTTAACAATTATCGTCATAATTCAACCAATTTAAACATAATCTTATACATAGTCTTCCTGGTGATTCCTTTTGTCTATTAGTTAAAACCGCATAATCCGTTCGCAGGCGGCGGTTCCAACTTGCGCGCGAAGCTGATTCGTTGAAATTGTCGAAAAACTCAGTAGTTTGGTAAAATCATAGTTGAGACACCTCTAATATAAATTTCTGTATCTACATATTTATAAAAATCAATTGCCGTTCGTTAGTCTCGGTAAAACTCGAGAACGGCTGAACCGATTTGGCTAAATTTGGTTTTGAATTAATTGTTGAAGTCCAGGGAAGGTTTAAAAAGTGAGTAAATATGAAAAAATGCTAGGAATATAGTAAAAACAATTTCGTTTTCCCATACAAGCCACACTGTCCCCAGCCGTCAAGCATATGATGTCAATCAAAACAAAACAAAGGTGTGCTTTCAAGTTGATCAGAGGTTGCATGTCATTAATAAAAATTATAATTTATACGCCAAGTAATCAAACAAAAAATGTCCCATAAGGCATAATAATAAAAATATCATCACCTTAGACATGGCTTAAGTGTTTCAATGCAAACTTATTTCTATTAGATTGCGGCAGGCCAATAACTTTTGGAAGAATAAAATCTGACGGGGCAGCTATTAACATACAAAAAAAGAACAATGTAACTTTGTTTTAGAGAAATAGGGCAGTACAAGGTCTGCCGGGACGGGACAGCTAGTTTACAATATTAATAAGATTGAACATTGTAAAACGATGTACAGTCGACCGGAGTGAGATAAACGCGGAGAAAATCCGAAGGCCGCGTGACCTCACCACAAACAATGACGCTAATTGAGGGATCATTTATATTCGGAGACATTATCTGCGAGAGCCTGCGACCAGATAGCGGCTAATTGGCGTCGCGTTTGAACTGCCGCCTGCCGCCTGCCGCCGCGGCATTGACATGGCTCCCTAAGACACACTGACACAATATCTATTTTATTATTTAAAAAAAAAGAATGTGTGGTTGTCGCTGTGGTGGTCTAGAGGATAAGGATCCGGAATCCACACGCAGCGACGCAAACGATCATCGGTTGCAATCCCGACCCGTACCCCTGGGCTTTTATTGGGTACCACTAGACACGATGTCTAATGGGTTTTTATGGCGACATGGGGCTGGTGGAAATAGAGAATGTAGCTCCTGAGAGCACTCTCCATTGTGCTACCGGTAAAAGACTGCGAGGCAGGCGAGGATATAAGGAGCGTCCAGCACATACGGATGGTATCCGACGCGGCGTCAGGTGGTTTTATGATGAAATGCGGTTGAGCGAAGCGGGGCGGCATAGCTAGTAAAGCGCACAATTACGTGCTTATCGCTCAGTTATTTGTGGAATTCCAACTCATTACGTTCAGATAAAGAGTTGCTTGAAAGGTCAATATGTAGTCAGGTTTTGTAGAGGCGTAACGACATATTTATACGGACGGACTCTTTATTTGCCTTGAAAGCCCTGCCTATGACTGTCAGGGCAGCCGTGAAGGCGAACGGCTCCAGCGTTCTAGACTCCTACTGGCTACAAACTCCCAGGGTGTCTCTCTACCTGTTGCCAGTAGGGTTTGCGTATTCTTCCACTCTTTTTTGTAATTCTGGGTAAATCCAGCATAAAACCGTCGGGGCAACCCTAGTGGACCCGGACTGAAACCGCCTGAACTCGCTTGGGCAATGCAGCATAATAAACTACCTAAATATATTATTTTACTATCATAGTTTCAGATTATTATTTATACAGGATTTTTCCTTCCATAGAAGGCAAAATCCTCCAAAATCATAAGGTTAGTTGTAGGATATTTTGAGGGGGCTTGGGCCAAAATCTCTTCCCGCCTGTCGCGCGGGTGGCCTGGGTTCGATTCTCCGCCGGAGAAACCCTATTTGTGAGAACGCTGGCCCTTCCTTTATTTTAGCACTCGGCAGACGGGTCTGACACATAGGGATAGCGTCCCGCACTCTGCCCTGACCGTCAATGAGTATTTTCACCGGGTCAAAAAAGGGCCAAAATCTCTGAAACTGACACGAGCTTTGCTGTCAAAAAACTAAAATATATCCACTTATTTATGAACAAAGCTTAGTTATTAAAGATTACTTCCAGTTTCCATGTTTCTCTTTATCCTAGACACGCGTCGTTAATTTAATATTTAACGCTCAGCGGTGAGATCAGCTATGGCCATAACTTTAACCAAAGTTAACAATAGCATACGACAAACCAAGAAATATGTTAATAATAGACCTTATTACAAAGAGATAAAGTGCAGTGATTGATGAGGACAAGGCGGATTTATGTTAGCAAAATTCGGTGACGTAACGCTAACCGTCCGCGGCTTGTAGAGTCCGATCGAAGGCAGCGGTTTCGGCCAAAAAACAGATTCGATTAAACTTTCTATAGGGCCGAAAATTCAGCTAAACCCTATTTAGGTTTCTATTCAGCGTCAAACTAAGACTGATTTTACTCTATTTTATTTTACACTAGCTGTGTCCGCGACTTCGTCCGCGTGGAATAGTTATTTTGGGCATTTTAGTTAGTTATTTATTTTAAAATTGTAATATCTTCTAAGATGTCCATCGAAATTAAGTGATGTCAAAGACAATTTTGTTCACAATTAAATACTCTTAATCAACAACACATTTATTTGGATAAAGATTAATATTACGTTGATACAACTCTTAACAAATAATGCATTAATTTCGACCAAATATGATTACCATAAAAACGGTTCTAGTGAGTTAATCTTAAAAGATAGACATATACTGTCGCGGACATTTTTGTAGATCATTTCAAGAGGAATTCTTCTTTCATACATATATTTTTGATACCTTGAACCGTTTTCGCAGCACACGCAATAGAAGCCCTCAAGGATGAATAATTTTACCCTTCTTTTCACATTTTCCATTATTTCTTCGCTCCTAACAGGTGCATCGTGATGTTATATAGCCTAAAGCCTTCCTCGATAAATGGTCTATTTAACACAAAAAGAATTTTTCGATTCGCACCAGTAGTTCCTGAGATTAGCGCGTTCAAACAAACAAACAAACTCTTCAGCTTTATAATATTAGTATAGATAATTGGGTAATCAACATTGAGTAAGAAAACAAAAGAACAATGGTACACAAAATCTGCATTAAATGTAAGTCTACATGTTTTTATATTTGAAAAGATAAAAATATTGTTATAGTTTCAAAAGGGGAAATATTAATATATCGTCACGCTATATCCCTTTTGGGGTCAGCAGATCTACATTAGTGGCTGTATCCACTTCGCGTTTATATGTCGTACCCAGCGTGACCAGTAGCTGGAGAGAGACGGCGCAGGAGAAGGTCCGAGTTCGCGCTGGATTCTCAGCGCGACAATTTCCCCTCCTGACACAGGCTGGGCGGGTGACGTTGAGGGCGTCCCCGTCCAGTGGAGAGTGGAAGGGTCGGCGTGTGTGTGCCCACACGCCGTTCCCCAAGAGAGGTCCTGAGGGGGTTTAAATTCCCCCTCCAAGAGAGGAGGCCTGCCTAAAGGCCAACGCTCGCCAAGCCGTCGGATGTATTCGGATTCCCAGGCTCGGCGAAGACGAGGAGAGGCAGTGCTGGCACCCCGGTGGTTTTAGTCGGGGCAGGTCCGACACACCGGGGGAAGTGGCCCTCACCACTTCCCCTGACGGTCCGTTAGGGATTTCCACAGGGTTAACAAAAAAAAAAAAAAGCGTGACCAGTGGCGCAGCAGATCGCCGTTCTCACAGCACCAGTACACATGACATTTCTAATAGCTGCCGTGAGCGCTTTCTCACGATGTTTACCTCCATCGGTGAGCATGCACCTAAATCAGTACTTAAGCTGAAAAAACAACCAGACCGCCCAACTCGTAAGAAGGTAGCCCAACCCGAACGCGAACTGCGGACGAAGCGGCGCGGAGGTCGGACCCTAGCGCCTTGCGACGGTTAGTTTTGTTTCCACGTTTTGAACATTGGACGGCGGAAAGTGAAAAGGTCGCAACTGACAATTGTGGCCTACATTCTTTTAACTTCCGACACAATTAAATCAGTGCTCTGAAGAGTTGCTTAACCTCGTTCCTCCCTCTCCCTTCCAAGCGCGCGGGCTTGCGGAGTCACACGCATCCCGGCTAAAATTAAGAAGTATTCTAACTCTTACTGAAGCTGAGTCGTTCAGCTGTGGAATGGTCTCATGACACGCGTGCTCCCACCGTCCTATATTATGGGGATCTTTAAAAGAATCGTGAAGAGATATTTGTGCAGGCCGGCGCCATCGCTGCAACTATCGATAGATTTTTGTTTACTTTTAGTAGTTGTTTTCATTTTGAACTCTACCACGCTTACCATCAGACGTGGTCTAGTGACTGTGCCGGGTCAAGAAAACGTTTAATCAACCTGTAAAACTTCAAAAGCGGTTTTGAATTGACCGTTGGAATAATCGATTAACAGAAATATCGATACGACCTCGTTTTTTACTAGAAAACCGCTAGTTCGGCGCCGATATTACAAGGAAACAACTTGAAAAACGTGACGCGTTCGATGCTGTCATGCAGGAAGCCATTCGTCATGCAATGTATTGTTGCCTTTGTATCGTAAATGCTTAGTCCAGGGGTGCTCAAACTTGAACTGCTGCTGATCTACCTCGAGATTGATGATGCCGTAGGTGTGTGTGGGATACAGGATTACAAGTTCGTAGAGACTTTACAACTCCGCCGAGCGTCCGGGGGACAGCTCTGGAGGTGCTCAGCCTGCGGATTTATAGGCTGTGGGTGATGACGTAACAGCATCCCTGTGGGCAACGGACCTCGACTCGACTCGGCCAGCCAGGGAAAGAATCTAACGGAGATTTACTAATGTTTCGGAAGCGACTACCCTGGGAGGAAATGCCGAAAGAAACTATATTTTTCAACATTAATTTTTTTATTTCTATTTGACTTGTTACCAAATTATAATTTTTTTATACAATAAAATATTAAAACGCGTTTAATAAGCCGGAAATTCAAACACTTTACAATAATTTCCACGGAAGTGAAAATAAACTTTTTTCCGTGCGTTTTGTACTTTTTTTTTTCTCCATGAGAAAAATTCTCCAGTGCTACTATGAGGGCAGTGACCCCGGTGTGCCGGCCTCCTACCGACTACAATACTTCTGGTTGCTTCTTCATATTCGTGGCAGCCAGCCGAGGCGGACCCTCAAGTGCCACTGCCCGCATTAATATTACGGCGGGGTGTTGCGCAGGTAATAGCGGTCGAAAGCCCCCCGCCGGCACCGTATGGCCAGGGCGGGAGTGGCCCCGGCCCGTTCGTCCGCCTCGTGTAATGGCCTGCTCCGGGAAGGCGAGCACGGCCCTCGAATTGGTCTCGCTGCCGGCCGTCGTCAAAACTATGGTCTATCGCTTGCGATAACTGCGACAAGGTTACAGCGTTCGTTGGCCCAGGCAGGGCACTGCTGTGCCGGGTCCACGGGGCAGTTGCCGCAGTCCTGGCACACTTCAGTGAGCTCTCCCCCCGGGATATTAAACAGGGATTTCCCGAAACTGTCGTGACCGGAAAGTATCTGTATCAATCAATAGGAGAATGCACCAAGAGGCCTTTGAAACTACTCCGTCAGGACTGGGCGGATCGCCTCCACGGTCCTGACACCGGCACTCGCATGCTCCAAGCTGGGCGCGCGTGTTGTACTGGATTATCCCTTTTATATATTTTTTAATTCTACTGGAACCATATTTATTATTCTATATGTTTTTATTCCGTGTTTTAGATCCAAAAAAGGGATACAAACTACTTTAATTACACCTCACAAATGGAAAATTACATAACATTAAGCCAATTGAATGCACACATTACAAACACCATACGTTTGCAATTAAAAAACGATTACAAATCAGGTTAATTCGTTGAGATTAGCGTTTTGCCGAACGCCATTACGGTGTCACGTGCTCGTGTCGGAGCGAGACGGTGCGCGCTATATACGCGGCGCGTGCGAGCGAGACGACACACACACACACACACAGGTGCGCGTAAGTTCAAGATCACTACTCGAGCTTAGAGTTCACGGGTATTTTGCGGATGTTATGCGAGTTCCCATTTTATTTAGTTACCAGCAGATCCGGCAAACGTAGTTTTGCTATATAAGGTTTTATAATATCTTCTAAGATGTTCATTGAAATTAAGTGATGTCAAAGACAATTTTGTTCACAATTAAATACTCTTAATCAACAACACATTTATTTGGATAAAGATTAATATTATTACGTTGATATAACTCTTAACAAATAATGCATTAATTTCGACCAAACTTGTTTACCATAAAAACGGTTCTAGTGACTTAATCTTAAAAGATAGACATATACTGTCGCGGACATTTTTTTAGTTCATTTTAAGGGGAATAACTCTGTCATACATATATTTTTGGTATCTTGAACCGTTTTCGCAGCGCACGCAATGGAAGCCCTCAAGGATGAATAATTTTCCCCGTTTTTTTCACATTTTCCATTATTTCTTCGCTACTAATAATTGCATCCTGATGTTATATAGTCTAAAGCCGTCCTCGATAAATGGTCTATTCAACTCAAAAAGAATTTTTCAATTTGAACCAGTAGTTCCTGAGATTAGCGCGTTCAAACAAACAAACAAACAAACTCTTCAGCTTTATAATATTAGTATAGATTTAACACAAGTGCAAGGACCGGCGCACTGACTCGCCACGTCCCTGTCTCGATTCGGAAACAGCTTGTGTGCCTCAAATTATTCATAAAACTTCTGTCGTAGTATAAATGGGTTGGGATCACGATTCACGACCTAGGTCGTCAATAGATTCCTATCCTATCTCCCTCCCTGTAAAGGTAGGCGAGGTATAGGCACAGTTTCGAGTCTATACCGGTCGGTCAAAGTGACTACAGTGCTCTTAATGGAAAGCATAGCGACTAGTATGGGACAAATCCGTTGACGGCCACCATCGCCATGTCGGGACATCGTATGCCGCGACTGGAGATCTCTAGGTGTATGAACAACTAGCGCGAAATGTTATAAACCGAAGTGAGTTACTACGATGGTCTTTACGCTTGTGTACTGTGCTCGCGACGTCATCTCATGTCAATATTAAATTAAAATAGTGTGTTATTGTAACACTGGCCATCAATCGAACCTGGGAATGCGAACGTAGAGCGGATGCGTCAATTACTAAGCCTACGTGACAGTCAACAGATAGTAAACAAGGCGCCGCCGATACCTTTTCAGTACAAACAGTTAACATTTTAAGTAAATATTATTCAGAATTGTGAGTCAAGCTGTGTTGATTAGCTCATCGTTTATTTATACCTCACGACACGATATCGTCACGATTGGTATTTTATCCTACTGATGCGTTGTATGATTATGCGATGAAGTTGTAATATTACATCGTTCTAGGGCTACAATCAGATTTGAGCAATGCAATTGCTTTGCAGACGTATTACTTGTATTTATTCAATAGATTGTTATTCGTGTTATTAATCATTGTAACGCGGGGGGTATACTTAGATCGTTCGCGCATTACGGTATATACCTCTTTCCCCTCACCTCTCGGTGGCCCGCGCCGCAGATCGCCGCGCAAGCATCGTAGCCGTCCGCCGTTCGTGTTGCGCGCATCCTTTTCTTTGTTTGTTTTTTATATATTTTATTACGTGTACGCTCGGACTGTGTTTGCAAATAAACAATCGAAAACAGAAGAACCCCGTTTCAATTAATCTCCGTTAGATCATGTAATTGGAAAAATATAAATTGAAAAAAAAAAATTGGCACATAAAATACGCCACAGAAGAACAGGCTAATCAAGGCAATATACAGCAGCTCCGGGGGCCCGCTGACCTTTTATCGGGGTCAGCAACATCCGGTGGAGCACTTTTGGTCTCGGTACGGCCTGGGTAACTTGCCCAAGCGACGCGACCAAAAAAGTAATAGAAGATGGCATTCTGGTCAGCTAGATGAGGACTCCAGGTCCGTCTAGAGTAGTGATGAAAATGCCCGGGAATTTTCCCAAAGTACCCAAAAACTTCCTTAGGAATATTCCCAGGAATTTACGAAATGTTCTCGGAAGTTTTGGGCACTTTGGGAAAATTCCCGGGCATTTTCATCACTAGTCTAGAGCCCCACAAAATACAGCAAAAGCATATGTCGTCACTTTTTACGTTATGCCAAAGGAAGATCAGCTCAGCACATACTAGGTGACCAGCTAAGCCACAAAGCACCGATTATTTGTTTATTTGTATTATGATGATTTTTTGTTACAACGGTGCGATATCGTGTCGTTCCGTGTAAACGCACGTCCTAATACAGGCTGGCCAGATGCGGCGCACGTGTTCTCTCTAGTTTTGACAACTCTCACATGTGGTAGCCCCGAGCCGGTCGCTGAAGCGCGCTACATTGCGGCGGATCCCGACAGGAAACGGGGTTCAGTACAAAATTCGTTATCAAAAACTAGTTCATTATTGTTGGAATACGGTAAAACTCTCCCCAAATGTTGTACTATATATAATTTCTTTTTCGTTATATTACTTACTATAAATATGTATAATAACTGTTTTTTGACACATAGATGAGCCTCTAAAAATAATTTAATTTCACTAAACATGTATATAGTTGGAATTGTCTTAAATAGTTCAAAATAAACTTAGAAAAAAAAAAACACCTTAAAACAAATATATTCGGTTTTGAGAGCACAATGTATACGTTTTCTGTATATCTGTAACTTTTGAAATTACTCTCTCATTCTTTCCTGTAATTCGTACTCTTTCGTTCAACCATCATTTCTAGTGACGATATCATTCTTACATATATTACGCAAAAAAAATAGACAATACCTTTAAATTACTGCGGGTCAAAATTATCATTTTATAAATTAGTTAACATTTGAGAGGGAAAAAACCGTGAAATAACTGGAGATTTAACTGTGATTAATGAAACTCACACAAACCACGGAGATAGCCTTATAATAAAACTACGCGTGCAAAAAGGATAAAAATAACAGCAGGCGCGCGCATAGTATAATTTGTCCCATCATCAACAAATATATTTACACACACATAAACAGACATTAGTATACACACAGCATACGGTGAGCCTTATTTGATGACCCGGGGGAAGTTCCTGCTTAAAACCATCGCGGCTACCGTGAGGACACCGACCTCGGGATGCCCTTCTAATTACTCTACCCTGGTTTAAGAAATTCTGTCAGTTCCAGGGCGAATTCTTCCAGCCGCCCGGGAAGCGAACTGCCTGTTTAGGCCTCTCTAGGAGGGCTAGGTGTAAAGCTCTGTCAACTGTACTGTCCAGCTAGCGTACCGTGAGCCTGCCCCTTTGCTGAATGCTTTTTTTCATAATAATTATTGATATTAATTATTTTAATTGGGCTAATTATCATTCAAGTTGGTGGTCTTTATGTAGTAAATTATATCAAAATTGTTCTGGATGTTTTGTCGCGAAGAGAAATATTGATATTAAGTGTTTTTATCAAAGAGAATATGGTAATCGTGTTTATATTGTAAATTTTCCCTATATTGTAAAATTGTAGCGTGAATTCTCGCCGCTTTCGTGTTCGGTCTGAGAGAAATTGACCTCCATATCGCGCCGCCCGCGCCGCGCCGCGCCGTGAGACTCGGCGTTTGCTTTGTTTGCTGATTGCACTTTCAAGGTTTTGTTTCACATGTATGAATATTGTAAATACTACGCGTACGTATATACCGCTAACTTTTTCCAACGACTTCCAATGATCAAACAATTCAAGATTAGCTAAAAGAGAATAATAAAATGATTTTTGAAACTTTTAATACAAGGTTTATGTTAATATATATCAATTACGCGTATGGATAGAAGCGGAGGATGTGCTTGCAACTTTTATTCACACATCCGCCATAACAATAAGCCGGACAGTGGTACTTGTGGGAGCCCATTGACCATGTGTGGCGGTTGCGGTGTGTGCATACTCCCGCACAGCACTTATTTTCGAGGAATGTATGGAGGGGAGTGCTCCATCCGTCATCCGTAATATTGAGGCCACCGTCCACCGGTCGCGGCAGAGAGGGAGCTGGTACCCACAACTGGCGGTTACGCGGATGAAGGAGTACCCTGGAGTTTTGTAGTCGGTAGGAATCCAACACACCAGGGCAGCTGCCCTCACTGCCGCCCTGAAGGTCCGATGTAGGATCTTTCTGCTGGTTAAAAAAACATGTGGGGATTATTAAAGTGACCCCATAAGTTATCAAAAGGTGGATCAACCGACACTACAAAATAAATAAAGTGTATGTAAATTGCGTATTATTCATTTGATGCAGTTTGCAATTATGTCAATGACATCATTAATCAGTTACTCGGAATATCAGTATATTCATTTATAGACAGACTGCGTTTACGATATTTGCGACTTCACATTTACAGGTCATTCAATTTACATAGCAATTAGCTTTCGTCGGCGACTGCGTTCTACTGGTATATGTTCACAATGATCAATTTTTGTTTAACTAAAACATCGTATAATCCAATTTAAGAAATCAGAGTCCAAATTTTTTTTATTTTATACAATTTGCGGAAAAATATACGTAGCTTGAAAATTAAAAAGTGGCTGTGTTTATCTACCAGATAAGGGACCGATATTCATGTGCATCGATTTGAATGGTGTTAGGTTCAAATTACGGCAAGCACCACATGCTAACCGCTGAAGAAAAACATAGCGGGGAAACCTGCGCGACGTGTAATAGAAATGTCACGGGCACTAGTGCTGTGAGAACGGTGATCAGCTGCGCTACTGGTCACGTTGGGCACGACATACAAGCGCAAAGTGGATACAGCTACTAATGTATATCTGCTCACCCCCCGAAAAGGATATATTGTAAAGATATATTATTAACAGCTCAATAATAGATGTAAGTGCGCATTAACTAAACATTAAAAAAATTTGACACGCCGTACATATAAATAGAGGAAACAATACATTATGCTGTCTGTTTTATCATTCTAATTTAACCTCAGAAGATTTTCATCAGGCTTACATTATATTGAAATCGAATTAATCACAAAACACAACTTTTCACCTTGCATAACTTTAAATGTGATAGCAAATATCCTATGAGACTATTGACTTAACTTATATAACATCAAAACAAAGGCTTGTACTAATTTTCAACGTATTTTTTATGGAGAAGTTGGTTCGCATTTTTTAGATATGTTAGTTGAGTGACGTGCGCGTCTGCCGTCCGAGGTGCAGGCCCCGGCTTTCCTCCCTCGAGCCTGCGGCTTGGAAGCCTATTTTGCAACTTCGAAGTGTGCGACAAGAAGGCTTTTAACTTGCTATAGATAAAAACAGGCCACTCTGACGTATGTTGTGGATGCCTTAATAGGAACTGTACATTTTTTATTGTAACTTTATGTATGTATTGTGTGAATTAGTCATTGTACTGGGCCACTGGCAACCCTGTAAAAGTAAATAAATAAATAAATAGATGCTCGTCCCTTGCCAATCGCTATCGTTCTTACACTGCATTATACTTTCCATCATATGCGTGGTTGTTATTATGTCGTATCTATTCATTTACTATAACGCCGGCTCCCTCCTGGGGTAGGCTGAGAGAATGGAACGCCAGTTCTCTCTATTCTTAAAAACCACTCTTGCTGATTCCGCGTAGTTTTGGTGGTACCCTCCATCAATGCTTTTTTATTTGGTCAGTGTAGGTGAGACTCGGTCGGTCTCGGCTCTTACTTTGTGTACTACTTACGCGTGATAGTATAATAAGAAAAAGATTAAAAGGTTTTTTTGGCAGAGCCTGCTGAACTCCAAAACTAAGGCACTATCTCGCGCGATGGCGGAAACACACGGAGCGCGTCAGTCAGCGCTCGTCTCTCGCAACGCGCGCACGTGTCCCGCGTGAGCGAACTCGTTATCAGTGGCGCGGAGTGCGGACGTGAAGTGTTCACGTGTAATCTGTTATTTCGCCAACGTCCGATTACAAACGGAATTTGTGTCCAGTGCATTGTTTCACGTGTCAAGTGAAATCTGTAACTCCCGGATTTGTATGCATTTTTACGTGTGCGATGGTTTTAATTCGATTTGCAACGTATTGTTTAACAAGCCGTTAACACGGCTTCGCTTGGGTTAAGCCTTTTACCGGGTAGCGTGTATGGGTACGCTACACTAACACGTCTCCGTTGAGCGAGGACGAATACGATTAGGAGAACACTTTCAGTCTGCCCATATTGGTGCTCTACCCGCGTAGCGTTCCCAGTACAATATACTCTATAATTGTACAGAGAAACCTTATTTTTTTCGACTCTCGGTCAACAACGAGCTCGAGTAGGCTTTAAGCGTCAATATATAATAACATATCATCGCGCTATACTCCTTTAGGGGTGAGCAGAGATGCATTAGTAGCTATAGCCACTTTGCGCTTAGTTGACCAGTAATGCCGTTATCGCAGCACTAGGACACACGAAACGTATGTTAGATATATCAATATAATCAAATATATCGACATGCTATGGGCATTTCGAGGTCTGTCGCCATTCGACAGACTAGAAACCTAAGTTTGCTCTACCGCCAGTCGACGACGAACCTGAGTAATCTTTAAGCGGCAATATATCGTCTTGCTATAACCGATTCGTGACCGAGTGGGCACATATGAATTCCAATTTTCAGTCGATTTAACGCCTGGGAATGCTAATCGAATTCGTCGTCTCCCAAACAGGACGTATGAGAGGAGGGTTCACACATGCGCCGCCGGGTCACTGTAGCTTGTAAAGTGCAATTTCGAAGACAAAGAGAGATACATTTCGAGTCCGGATATCTCATTTAGTGCTTAAGTGGCTAAGTTATGACTGTCGAGCAGTTTGCCAACTGACCGGCGAATTGAGGCACTTTTATTTTATTATTATCCAGCTGACCCGGCAAACGTGGTTCTGCCATATAAATTATTTCTAGTAAATATCTTCTGTATTATGATATACAATTTTGGTCATAGTGGCTTCTACACAAAATGTAGATATATGCTGTCGCGGACTTTTATTTAGAACTATTCAAGACAACCAATCCTACGGTACATCATCTTTGTGTTACTCCAGTGGTTTAGGCAGTGTACGCCAAGATAGCTCTCAGAGGCCAGATTTCTTTCCGACTTAATCGACATGTATCGTTATATTACGACCAAAATTATATAAAATCATTACAAATTGTAGCCTATATGCCATTCCTATGTATAATCTATATTCCTGTGGCAGTTTCATGCGAATCCGTCCAGTAGCTTTATTGTGAAAGAGCAACAAACATATTCACAAACTTTCGTATTTATAATATTATAGTAGGATTAGTAGGATGCTCTCTCTGCAGTTCAACAGAACTGGCTCGCAATCCTATAGACCTTGAAATTTTTGCGATGCGGGACTAAATCTATTGCTTTTTATACTATCTCGGTGTACTGACCACATCACCCCTGACGGTAAGCATGGTGCAGTCCAAAAAACGATTACGACTCTCAACACTGAAGAAAGCCCTATTAATAGTCGTAGCCATCATTGCCGGCCTGCACAGATATCCCTTCACGCTTCGCCAGAAAGACCCCCCAGGTCATAGGACGGTTGGAACACGTTCGCCGGGAGACCGTTCCACAGCTCTACGGCTCGGCTGCAGCGAGAGTTGGAGAACTCCTCAGTCCCAGCGCAGCTGATCCAGCTTCTTTTTTTTTTTTTTTTTTTTTTCGGTGTGTCCTACGTTGGTGGCCTGGGAAAGACCTTCACAACAAAACCGGGCTTGGTCCAGCTTCTCACAGCACTAGTTCGCATGATATTTCTATCGGATTTCATGGGGGCTTCCTCACGTTTTCCTTCATGGGGGAGCAGGTGCTGCTCATTCGGGAAACCCCCAAAGACACGTGCCGGGATTCGTATCTACAATCATTGAGGGTCACCATAATGTCTTTTTTAGTGTCACTTTTACGTTTAATCATGTAAAAAATATATTCAAATAAAGTTTAACTTCAAAAAGCCATACCGCATTTGATTTTAAAAAATCTGAAAGCTGATTACAATTTAAACATAAATAAAGCGCAGATGTGCGACAACACGCGGGAAAGTGAAACGCTTTTAGTATGGCGCTGATTCGCGCTAGAATTACCAAGTATTAAGAAAGCTGTTAGAGTTGCCAGGTTTTATATATTCCGGGAATTGCCACGATTTTCGAGAATTCACTGATTGTAAACCTTTAAATGTAAATTTGATAATATGTAAATATACGTTTTGCCTGAATAGTTTTCTAAGCACTAAAAATCTCTCAATAATTACTTTCTGTTACTACAGTGTGTTTTTATCTCTCTCGTTAATTTTATCTGTTACTAGCTGTCCCGGCAGACCTTGTTCTGCCCTATTTCTCTAGAACAAAGTAACATTGTTTTTTTTATGTTAATACAATAGCTTCCCCGTCAGAATTTATTCTGCCAAAACCTATTGGCCTGTCGGCTGTTTTTTGAAAATTGTTTGAAGGAACCTGACCTTAATGCTATATGTATAAAAATTGACAAATATTGACATTAATATTTATACGTCACTTAATTGTTTTGTCTTCCCGGAACCCGTCCACTGACATTTCAACTTTATGGTGTGGTATTAAAGTTCAAAATGCCTTATAACGAATTTTTTGTATGAGAATACAGAAAAGTGTTGTTTTTACCTTTTTCAGACAATTTTTTATTTTTTCTCTCCGTAATAACCTTCCCCAGACTTCAACAAACACAACAAAAAAAAAAAAATCAGCAAAATCGGTTCAGCCGGTCTCGAGTTTCGCGCTTATCATGCCATTTAGCGATTCATTTTTATATATAACAATATTTCAATTGTTCTGTATAATATAGCGTTTTAAAAAATATATTCTGTGATAACGTCACAAATACGACTTGACTGCGGCCACATTGTTTATATATCCAGATATCGATCTATAATCGGGTACTTATTGTAAGTAATTGAACAACACAAATTAACGCGAGCTAGAAAACTGAGGACATAAGTTAAAATTTCGATCCATTTAAATGTTTTACCGAATGTAAAGCTGGACACTCTAGGTCCTGGCGCAGTCGAGGGACATCGGTAGGGCATGGCGCGAGCTGAAGTGTGATGCCTAGAACAGGTCCAAGTCGAGATGTATTGTGAACGAGTATCTCAGACGGATGTCATATCGAGGAGTGAAAGGATATTTGGTTTAAGCGACATTTTTTAGTCATGTAGTAACACATATATTTTCGGAACCAGTTGTTTTTACCTATTCCAAATACAGTGCAAACTCTATATAACGACCCTCAAGGGACTGTGCATATTTTGACGTTATAGAGAGTTGTCGTTAAATGGAGAGAAGAAAAATCTGTATTAGAAAAAGTTTATTTCAGACTAGTGTCAGTAATTACATAATAAACAATTCTATTTTATCGCTATTGAGTATACTCTGTAATTTTTGTTTGACGTCGTATGCTGCACAAGTAATTTTGTTGTATTTTTTAAATTATTTTATCCAAATCTCGCGATATTGAGGCATCTTGGTGATGTTCGGTATGTGTAATGCTGAAAGTCGAGTTTATTACGGGCTACGATAATAAAGCGACAAAAGAACGTACACAGCTGCGCAGTTTTTACTAATTTTGGCAACTTCAAAAGAACTTTATATTATTAAATTGCTGTCGTTATTGAGAGTGGGTGTAGCGCTATATAGAGTGTATCATTGTATGGGAAACAAGCTAAACCAACCAAAGCCGAGTGATATCGACGCTTTAGGGAGTTTGTCGTTAAATCGAGTGACGTTAAATAGAGTTTACACTGTATATATATATATTACTATATCACTAAAAAATGTCGCTTAAACCAAATAGCCTTTCACCCCTCGATATTATTAATGAAGTAGTCCCCAAGTTAGAATATATTTTTATACTTTTGGAGGCGAGATGAGAAATTAATTCAAGATGTTTTTGATGATTGTACAGATACAAAAGATCGTAAAGGCACGCGGTGACTCGCAGCGCGGCTGTTGATAAGCTGATGACGTCATTAAAATGACTCTCGTATCTTATCACTCGTCAGCTTACTGCGGCTGAGTCCTCCGCGGATATCACAATGATAATGTGCTATAACACGGCCAAAATGAACAGCACCTTAACCTCAACACCTGTAAACCTGTACACTTTAATCCGTTTATTTTTACGCTGATCGCCGACCTCGACTACGTGTTGCCGATGAGGGTCTACGTCAGTTTGGAACACCGGCGTAGAGTGGTTTGCCTTTGGGTTTTCTATAGATTATACTCTGGAGAGTGTGCGCCTTAGTTCCCCCTGCCCACCCAAATGTAGTTTACATTCCAGCAGCTCGCACGAGTGGAACGCCTGTTCTTTTTTGCTGCGGTCCGCCAAGGAGTGGGATTCGCTGTCTATGTTATGACATGGTAATCTTCGAATGACGAGTGAATCGGTACAATTGAGACCAAGCGCAAGCCTGTCTGTAATGAAAGAATCCAATTATCCACTTCACCACACCTGATTGTTGGGAAGAGCATCTCAATATATATATATTTTTTTTTAATTAATTCCTCCGCCAGAGTCACTAGACAAGCGACTTTAGGCGCGACTAAATGCCATCTAGACGCATTCAAAAATAATAAAAAAAAGAAAATATTACTTATATCACTTACAAAATTGTTTAGTTAATTTCTGGTCACAAAGTTCCAAAATAAAAATAAAATAGTTTTGTAAAAAGGTAAGGTTTGTATTTAGAAAAACTGTTGTTTTAACACAATTGTAAGAGTTGCAGTAAATCGTAAGTTCATGGCGCTGGTATTCATAGAATGAATATTTAATTCATCTCGGAGGTATTCACTTTTAATTAATTTCATAAGTTTCAGGAAAATTTTAGTACGAAAGGGGTAAATCACTTGGAAAGATAAAAAAAGTGTTTTGTTTTAATCCGCGAAAAAAAGAATGTTATTTTCATAATTTATTTTAATAATAAAGTTCACGGCACATTATATAAAGTCAATCATACACGAAATAGAAAATAGAATAAAAAGCTACAGTGCCAATTTATGAAGTTACACTTGAAGATTACATTTTTATAGTTTTCTTATTATAAAAAAAGGTTTTGATATACAGCTCGTCAAATCATCAAGTTTTCAAATATTTCTTGATTTAGTCGGTTAATACTTATATAATAACAGAAGTGTATCAATCAGTCATTATATTCCAAGACTGTAATTAAAAACAGGATGTGAGAAATAATTTTGATGGATCAACGAAATAGCACGCTCTGATATTGTAAGTTTTTGCAGAACATTACCAAGTAAATTAGTCACCAGTCATCAGAACACTTCAATGCCGTAGGATCGTAATCATTCTGAGGACAGACAAACATTCAATGAGAGATCGTGGGGGTTGGGCGATTGCCCGAACTGGCTTATGACCACAGTACACCAGTGTAAAACCCGTCATTGTCATAGTTACGGTCGATTTATGGACTGTACCGGGGTTAACTTGGTAGGCCGTACACTTTATCATGCTAAAAAAATGTTGTTAAGTTGTTTACCGTTGAACTGGTTGTTAGAATAAGAAAATGTATTCAAATTCAATATTTATCTATATGTTCTTGTCGATGAATTTCGTTAACAGCAGATGCCGCGTCGTAATTGTGCAAGTATCTGACTCATTGAAAACGTGACTTCATATAATTAACACTAAACCTTTTAATGCCACGTGACATCATTGTATTACTATATAAAAATAAGTTGAGGACAATAATAAGGACAATTTAAACAAATATTTCATTAAATACTATACTAGGATTCATGAACAATGTCAGAGTAAAAATCTACCTTAATTACAAATTTAAATTAAGTGTTTACGAAGTCATTTTCAATTTGATGTATTTTAAAGCATCACGATCGCTTGACCTTGTCCTGTTGAAAAAATGTTAAACGACTCGTCGATGCTGTGTTGCCAGGCTTTACGTTGCTTCAGAATGACTTGGTTTTTAAGTAAATCTGAAGAATAATTCTGGTATTTATAAATTCTTCAAAATTTGGTATTTTTCAAAATTAATTTAGGCATATGTCAGTAATTACATATAAAAAAGCGGCCAATGTGACTTGAGGTTAAAAAGAGATTGTACTTTGACCCAAAATTACAATTGACCCTTGGTCGTTTATTTTAGTCCATTGTTTTGTGGAAATATAGGTAGGAACATATATAAGCTCTATATATGTTGTAGGCTCACACACTTTAAACGATGACTTTCTGGAAATAAAAGTCGCTATTAAAAAGCCAATTTAATTTTCGCTGGTTTTTATATTCATTTTAGTGCTTAAGTCCTGGTGGATAAGGGACCGGTATCAAGGTGCGACAATGCGAGTGCTCGTAAATTCGTATCCCAGCAAATACCCGAAGATTTTCCAAATTAAGTACAGATTTAGACTCACATGCTCGCCGATTATGCAATATATCGAGAGGAAATCCGCATGGCATCTACTAGAAATGTCACGTGTACTAGTGCTGTGAGCACGGAGAACAGCTGCGCTACTGGTCACGTTGGGCACGACAAGTAAGCGCAAAACGGATAGAGCCCGAAATTTGACGTTCTATTAATAATATATTATTATTAATCTTCTAGAATTATGTAGTTAGACTTCTTTTATCATGTTTAACCATAATTCCGTGATCTTACGACCTGGGAGTCTTTACGAGAAGAGTGAATAGGCATTTGTTGGGCGGACGCGGTCCATCGTCGGACTCATCTTCACCTTCCACCAGGTGTGATTGAGGTCAAGCGACCGCATATCATAAAAAAAAGCTATTAAACATAAGTATTTCTTAACAATAGTTTACATGTATGATTCACCGGAAATGTTTAAACCTGGCAACATCGTCAGGAACTAGACGTTCGTGAATTCAAATTCAAATATCGAACACCCATGGGCATGCAACCGGCCAGCGTTATCGCGTAACGACAATGGAACGTGTGATTCCATGTTTAAATTTAAGTCCGTAGAAGGCAAGCGACCTTGAGACCGCATTTAATGGCGGCCGTCATTGGCTTATAAATAATATGAGATTTCTCACGCTAATCTTAACTGTTCTATTATAATTACCTCGTAACCAAAATGAACTGCGTATTTTTCGAGTAAAATTTCTAAAACCTCGTGTGGTGTAGTTTATTTATTACAACACTTACAAAGTCTACATTAATACATACATAGATAAATATGTAAAACATGAACAAGATACATTACAAATGCGACTGTATTTAAAAGTGTAGACTACGTGCACAGATGGAAAGAATGAAAACACACGGACAGGAGCAGTAACATGAGGAAAAAAAACTAAACTAGTTTGCAAAAACAAAAAAAAAAAACCAATTCACTCGTCGCTTGAAGATTCTGCGTGTCATAAGAAACTGGAAAAACAGACGCGAGAAGCGAATCGCACTTCTTCGAATCGCTTCGTGCAAGTAGCTGGAACTTTAACGCACAACTTCGGCGCTCAGTCAATTTAGGTTGGAAGCGGGAATCAAGTCATACAACTCAGACGCACACTCCTCAGAGTGTAGGTTTAGAAAACTGAAAGGCAGGTCACTCTGCGGCGCGCTTGAGGGAGCGGTGTGCGATGTGTTCCCGCACACCGCTCCAATGACAAATCAACGAGATGAGCGGAGAATGGCACTTTACACCAATCTCCCCGCCAAATGTGTTAGGAGTACGCAGGGGGTGCCTGCCAAGTAGGCGGGGCCTGCGGAAGGCTAGACGTCGCCGGGTGCCGAGGAAGATGGCTCAGCCTTGCCCTTGACACTCGGCAGGTGGGAGAAGGATCACCCCGGGGGTTTTAGTCGGTGCAAGTCCAATACACCGGGGGACGGCCCTCACTGCCCCCTGAAGGTCCGTTAGGGATTTCCCTCGGGTTACCAAAAAAAAAAAGGCAGCTGCGTCAGGGCCGTCTCAAATGTGGCAGCAATACTCCACATACGACCGGACTTGCTCTATGTGCTGCTAGAGATAAAAAAAGCGCTCCATCCAAATGTCAAAGTGATATTTGATTATTTGTAAATGCGGCAAGATGGCCGGCAGCGCCGCGCCGCGCTCGCTCGCCCGCTCTCGGACGCGTTCATTTACAATGCAAATTAGAGATGATTCCGATAGAGAATGCGATCATTTACCAGTTCTGTAATTACATATTTGCCAATTAATGTTACGTTGTTATTATGTTTCGTCTGTGCTTGAAGGACTTTAGAGAGGCTACAAGTTTTATTCTAGATTTTAATTGCTCCAGTCTGTAATAGTTATATTATAAAAATTTCAAACACTTCCCGGCTTGATTGTATATCTATTTGTAACATATTCATTGAGAGAATTCCAAGGAGCTCAGATACGATACTCCTGCTGTGAGTTAGAAAAGAGTGGAGCATCCTGCTCCTTCCAGATGCAGCATCAGATATATTATTGAATATCATTGGAGTCACAGGATACTGAATTTCGAATCCATTAAACCAGTAAGAGGGGTTTAAATTTCTTTCAAGAACTAGAAAATAGCTGATTACCTTCAAGTCTTAAATCATAGGCAAGAATACGTTTGCTAAAATCACCTTTCAGACAAAATAAACTGAATCAAAATCGATTCATCCATTTAGAAGCCTCGGACAGGCGTGCAGATACACCGCGGCACCGTTAAAAGTATGACACCCCTCTTTTTGCAATGGGGGGTTAAAGACAATATCAATTCGTTCACTTATTTATTAGATCAGATACCGTACCTGAGAAGATACCGGTATTTAGTCTTAATTATGATTTTTTTATGATTTTTGTAGTGCATTGAGCTACTAGCTTTATCGTGTTGCCCGTTACAGCTTCCTAATTTCACCCCCCTAGCAGTTGATTTTCTAAAAACATTGAAAAATGTATTATTTATTTGTACCCAAAAAAAAAGTACTAATTTTTATAGTGTTTAACTACATAACAGATTTCCAGTTAGTTAATACTTCCTTTTAAATGAATAAAGATATATTATCATTACTAGATTTAAAAAATTAAAAAAAAACCTCGTAGACGCGCCAAAATTGAAGCCAAAATATGTTCTTAAATAGAACATCTTTTTAATTTAAATACATGATGCCGTTTCGATGTCGTACTTATATCAGGGAATGCTACAGAGCTAATGGAATAATGCGATGAATAATAACCTATAACGAACCGGTTTCACGGTAACGCGAATATACGATCATAGGTACGAAATCTGTCACACACCTCCGGATTTATTCAAATTACGTACGGATTTAGGCAGCACGTGCTCACCGGTGAAGGAAAACCCGCATGGTCATACAAGTACAAAGTGGATACAGCCAGTCACTCTGCTCGCCCCGTAAGGAATATAACGTAACGAATTAGTATTATTACATAACAGACGGACAAATAGGGATCTTTTAATACTATGCAAAGATAAAAAAATAAATGAAGCATTGTCTGTGAACATTCCAAGATGGCCGCAGCGCGCTAATCTAGAAAGCGACCAGATAATGAATGGGCGACCCCGCCAGCGCCAGTAGGCCGATGTCCGATTAAATGTATATTTACTTTCAGAAAAATATTAACTATTCCTCTATATGTATATCATCTATATGTATAAAGGAATATTTAATATTTTTGTAGATACATAGATATCTATCAATACCTATAAAAACACTTCTGCTTATTGACATATTATTATCGAAGACCCTAAACTATAGAAGGTAGAAAAATTAAATTTTCACATTGCGTTCTCTTTATGACCAAGGCATCCATAACGACAGATTTCTTTATATTGCACCCTCAGGGGGTTAAATTTTTAGAATAAATCGCACCTGAGCAAACTTAGCCCGTGTAATTTCGCCCCAAATCATACCCACCAACTTACGATATTGAATCCTTTAAACGTATCATGAAGAGTCGTTTGTGCAGGCCGGCATGATTACTGTAACTATTGATTGGTTTTCTTTACTGTTGATAGTAACAATCGGTTTTTGGACTGTACCGTGCTTATCGGTGCGATGTGGTCATAATTTCAAATCAGGATAAAGACAAACATAAAAGAGAAGAAAGTACAAAAGACAAAAATATACATATAAACATGGCGAATTTGGAAAAATCGTCTAAAGTTGTTTTGTTTGTCAGAATGGCACGCATTAATGAATCCAGTTAAACGTAACTTCTGCCTGTCCCCTCGCGGTCACGGCGCGTTGGGCTAACGGGCCGGTTGTTTGATTACTTAATAACTCGATGTGGTCCGGCGCTCGGCTAACCGTTATGCTAACTTACATGACCGGCCGGCCGAGCCGTATTGTCCATAATAGTGCTCGACCGACGGCTTCGGGCAAAAAGCCACATTCGGTAAAACTATCGATTAGTCCGAAGTTTTTTTTTTCTAGATCACCTAGTATCGACGTAAACGCATGGTGTTCTCAGGAGTCGCATACTCTAATTTAATTCCCCCAGCCCTATTTCACTATAAAGCCACTAGATGCCGTGTTTGTCAGTTTAGAAGTAACATAATGGATGTAGAATGTGTTCCGAAGTTTTTTCGAAACTCGCAAGGGGCTGAAATAAGTTATTTGTACCAAGCAAGTGTAGTTTTATACTATATATAACTACTTGTAATGGCCCAGCGTTGCCGGGGTAGAAATAATCATTTACAAACTCACTTTTACCGCTTATTTTACCCCCTTCGGAGATAATTTCCCGAAAGCGTCGAAACGAAATGCTAAGTACCAGTTTTCACAGTGCATACTTAAAAATTAACGGGTTTACAAATAAACTGTCGACTTTCCTTTGACCGGCTTAGGGGTGGAATATCAAAAAATCCTTCCTTGACAAGTTCCAACGTTACAAAATGAAACTCAACGTCCTAATGTCATGTTTCCAACTTCAGTCAGGCAAGTCTTTGTGACCTGGCGTTGCCCGTGCAAAAATAAACACAGTGGGCGAATTGTCAAACAAATTTTTAAACCATATTTCAACCCGTTTGGGGTTTATTTTCTAAAAATATTGAAGCAGTCTATGTAATAATTTTAAAAGTACTTGTTCAAAATTGACGGGTTTTCAACTCCTTTTTAATCCCCTTTAGAGTGGAATAATTAAAAATCCTCCATTAGTGGGTGCCTACGTCATATAAAGCACACAGTGTCCAAATGTCACATTTCCAACCTCAGTAACCTAGGCTTTACGGTGATGACAATCAGAACAAGAGATTTTATATATGTATGAAGACAGCAGAACGGAACAACTGTGGAGCTGTGTATTACAAAAGATTATAATTGCATCGTGGCCGGGGTCACTGACCGCCGCGCCGGCCGGCTGAATGCCTGCCAGTCTGCGCAACGGTCTACTTAAAAAAACATTGCGTGTTTCGGCAGCACTGTCTGCTGTTGCCCGGGAGAGGCCTTTAAAACCTCACTAGGCGAGAGTTTTTTTTTTATGAACGCTTGACCTCGAACACACCTGGTGGTAGGTGAAGATGAATCCGCACAACAAATGCCTATTCACTCTTCTCTTAAAGACTCCCAGGTCATAAGATCGCGGAAATATGGCCGCCGGAAGCATATTCCACTCCTTAGCTGTTCGCATGATGAATGTAGAAGCGAATCTTCTCGTGCGGATATAAGGAACATCCACCACATACGGATGGTATCCGACACGATGTCTTGTGGTTTTATGGTGGAATGGGGCTGGTGGAACCAAAGAATGCAGTTCCTCTGAACGCTCTCCACCGTGCAGCCGGTAAAAGACCGAGAGGCAGGCGACTCGATGCTCTGCATTTTAATCTTCGTCAAAGAGTCTTCGGCAGTAAGTCTACGAGCTCCAGGATCAAGTGGCGAGCTCCTAAGGTGTTCTGCTATTGATGTCTTGGTTGCCGCCCCTGTGAGTACTGGTGGGTTCAAGGTTGTGGCACCACGATGGCACAACTAATGACATTGAACTAGGTCACAGGCGACAGAAGGCACATTCCTCCAGGCGGCGTTTCAATTCAGAAAAGAGAAAGTCTATTGCAGCTATTGCTGGCCAATGTTTTTAGTGACTTGTAGTCTAGCAATGCGACCCGGTTTCGCTCGAACGCATTCCGCTAATGCAGTTCTATTGTGGTTTAATAAAAGTATTTTAAACTGTGTCCGATCGAATATAAGCTAACAAGCCAGTATTCTGAAGGGATGTCTAACCACGTCTCTCCTCCGCCTTCCGTAGCACAAGCATGCGCGTGGGTTCACGGGGTCACGGCTAGGGCTGAGAACTTCTCTTACTCATACCGCAGCCGAGTCGTTCAGCTGTGGAATGCTCTTTAAACGGAGCGGGAAGAGATATCTGTGCAGGCCGGCATGACCGCTACGGTTACTGATAGGTTTTTGTCTTTACTGTTAACAGTTACAGTCATTTTTTAGAGCACACCATACTTACAATCACGTGTGATGTGGTCACTATAACGAGTCTGCATTAAAACGGTTTTACGAGTCGGACAGGGTTTTAGTTACATACTGTATATTTAAATTTCATATTCGTAGAAAAAACAAGGAAGCTACAGGTAGACCACGTAAATAAATTGTCAGTGAAATAGCGAAAATAACAAGTTATAACGAACTGTTAGTAAAAACGGAGATATAAGTGAGTGAAAAACATAAACACGCTTGAAAACGAAGTCATAAGTGAGTGAAAAGATAAACGCGCTCGATGCCCTGACCTTCAAGAATGCAGAGACAGCTGAGCAATGTCAGCTACCAGGAGTACCAGCCTTCCAGGAGATATGGTAAGGGTGTGTCCAGTACATGCGGCTCACTCGCCGCCGAAGTTATCTAGTTTCAAATAAACAATAAGTTTTTCATCTCATTTGCTCATCATCTAATAACTATCTAAATTATACACTAGTGCTGTAACATTATAACATTGTCGCACTCGTGATGTAAAGTAAGCGAGGGCAGCTGAACGTGGAATTCCTTGAAAGGGTCCGAAGGCTAATTTAACCAACAGGTTCAATTGTGTATCCTGTTGTGTTGCGGCTTCTACCGCTTGTGAGAGACTTGTGAATCAGAAGACAATCTTAGCATGAATCCTCTTTATTGTTTATTTGGCGCGTGTTTTACACAATTCGCGATATCGCAGTACGTTGCACTCACTGGCGCATCGAACTTTACGAATGCATTGGCTCGCGCTCGCGTACTGTCCTATTCCAATTCACTAAACTCACATTGGACTCCTGTGCGAACCAGCTCTGGATCTAGAAACGTATCGAGGTAATGAGTACTGTCTGTCCCAGTTCTTTTACCTTTGTTTTTCAACTCTATGAATGAATCTTTAAAAAAAATGCTTACAGCACAATTTGTTGAGAATATTTATCTCTGTAGCTTTTGTAAAAATGTAAAAATTAATTATCGCATAGGAAAAGAAATATTTACGAAGACATCGTGATTTTTACCTTGAATAAGGGTTACCATCATTTATTCATTTAAAAAAATAAACCGTCGATATAATAAGCAGCTTCAGTTCCCGTTACCGCCACACGCGCAATGAGCAACACCGTACGACACGCGCGCGCGCTGTTTGATAATTACAGTTCTTGCATTTCAATTATCAACTTAGCACACTTGTGTCATAAATATGGGAAATCTTAACTTTTTGTTTATTTAACCTAGAAATACCGCATTTTAAACAATTACATTTTTTGTTAGTAGCTTTTGACAATTAAAATCTTTTTTTTTTTTTGCTATGTATAACAAGAAAAAATGGTCTGTCATGAAATAATTCTTAATTTTTAAATTGCTGCAAACTGTCTCAGCATAGCCGTAGGCTGAGACGTATAGACGCTTTTTTTAACCCGGGGGAAACGCGTTGTGGGCCGTCAGGGGGCGATGAGGGTCAACCCCCGTTGTGTCGGAGTCGCACCGACTAAAACCCCCGGGGTGTTCCTTCTCCCGTTTGCTGTGCCAGCTTCCTCAGCACCCGGCGACGTCTGGCCTATTGATGGAAGGCCCCTGGACACCATTCCGCTCTCCTTCATTTTGTTTGAGCGGTGCGCGGGAACACGTCGCGCACCGCACTCGCCTTGGAGATGTTGGGCGACGCACTCCCTCAAGTGCGCCGCCCAGGAGACGTATAGACGCAATTTCAAGTTTGCCTAGCAAAGTTTAAAAAAAACATTTTTTTTTAATAAAAAACTGTATATATAATAGCAACATTAATATATTCATAGTATCCGCAGAGCCAAGTCCATGTTAACAAAATCTGTGACTTACCAAATCCTTTGACATTCACCGAGTAATATAAATCGTAATGTTTTAGTACAGTGTAAGCAAACATAAAGTTAAAGCCTAACAGACATGGGATCCAGATCATTCGATGCGGTTTTTTTTTTTTGTGGATTATCATACAAATCCACTTGTGTAAAAGCACGTGACGTGTGTAACCCCCCCCCCTGTCCGGGTTTGCAGGGGCGCAGTATGAGCCGGGCGGGTACGCGGCGGCGGTGCAGCAACGTTCCAACATGACGCAGCGGGAGGACGCGCTCAAGTTCGAGCAGGGCCGCATCAAGGCGCTGCAGGAGGAGCGCCTGCACATACAGAAGAAGACCTTCACCAAATGGATCAACTCGTTCCTGCAGAAGGTACCTTCTACTCTTGTACACTTCTCTACCTCAAGGCGAAACGAGCGGGGAATCTTCTAGGATCACCAATATCGTTGACTTGACGTTCTCGAGTGCTGAAGGAAACGCAGCTAAAGCAGAGGTTTGATTTTTTTTTTGGTCTTTTTTCCTAGGTAAAAGATATTATATGTGAGTTCATGGATTAAACCAATGAAGCCAAACTACAAATTATTAATATGGGTTTGGTAATTTTATTATTATATACAAAAAAATACAACTTCTCGAATAGTTAGAAAACAATCGAAATACATGCTAAGTTCGATTTATTTTTAGTTAATATAAAGAGAATAGAATTGATAATTTAGTAATCGATTTGTCCACTCCAAGTCACATCCCTATTGTAGCTCCGAGTGCAGTGATTATTTACAAAATAGTACTTTGTTAAGTGATTTTATATAAAAAAAAATCAGCCAATCGCGACGCCGGATTCCGCGGTATTGTACCCCCTCTCCCCGCCCATACCTTCTTCCCGTTGTCGCCCAGCGACGCGCCTCTCCCCCGCTACTCCGCCTTCGCGCCGCTGTCGCCGGTAGCACGCTGCTGCAACAATCATGCCAAGTGAAATATAGGAAGTGGCGCAGAAGACTTGCACTCCGACGCAGCCTTGAGTTTCTTTCGGCGTTTCTTCTCAAGGTAGTCACTTCCGAAACGCTGGTAGATCACCCGTAGGGTTAGTACTTTATTTGGCTGGCGGTCCAAGTCGAGTTTCGTGCCCACAGGGCTGCCCTTGCGTTGCCACCCAACCCATAAATTGCCGGCTGAGCACCTTCAGTGTTCGCTCATCTGCCCGGTTTAGTTGTGAAGACTTTTCCCGGTCACCAAGAAGTATTTCCAATGAATTCGTGTCCTTCCTCACGTAGCTAATTACTCTAAGAATGTCATAGAGGAACAAACGCGCTGCGAACGCACGAGTGTTATCAATGAATAATCACTACACTCGATAGTAAAGTTATTTATAAAATTCAATCAAGGTTTCACGATATCCTTGATTTTAAATGATAAATTGTTTTATGAATCCTGTAAATCTTTCTTTTTACACTGGCTCCTCCAAGTGGGTACAGTGCACCTGATCGTAAAATACAGTGGAGTCCAAACACGACAGCGATTAATAAAGAAATACAATCCATTGAGTCTCTGTCGTCACGTCGGCCCCACATACCGCGGCTGATCTCCAGGTACAGGAGTTACTGGACTGTCACAAGCTGATCCGGAAGCGAGTCACAGTGACGGTTTTTACACTTGTGTACTGCGATCACGACCTAGTTCGACTGCCTCCTCAAAAATGATGTCGCTGCCGTGCATCTCATATTATTACTATTAGCAAGTTTCCTTGTACTCCAAGGCAAGGGCCTTTTAAACCTTGTCCAGTATGTGTGGAATCCACGGGGAGGGGCAGGTGTGTGGGAGGGGCGTTGAGTTTGGAGTTGATGGGTGTGCACTATGTGAAGAGAAGGTGCATGTGTCAGTGATTCTATAGTCGGCTCGTACGCACCCTCAGTATAGTGAAGAGGGAGGCACTTTTCCATTCTGCCGTTAAAACCCACGAGAACCCCATACCATGGAAGCATAAAAAGCATTATCTTGTTATACTTGGACATTAGCGGCGGACGTTGAGGGCCAGCGGAGAGTGGGGGGGCTGGCGTGTGCGCCGCTCTATAGAGAGGTAGCGAGGTGATAAGTCACGACCACCTCGCAGAGAGGGGGCCTGCCTAAGGCCAATCGCTCGCCGGGCCTTCGGAAGTATATGGATCCCCAGGCCCGGCGAAGGCGAAGAGTAGGCAGTGCTGGCTCCCGGTGGTTTTAGTCGGCGCGAGTTCTCACCACTGTCCTGACGGTCCAAAGGGATTTCCACCGGGCTAACAAATAAAAACTTTGGACATTAAGTACATATCTTGCTGCTCTTCCTCGACATACCACCTTCGCCCAACGTTAGCGCTTGACGTGTACAACGGATGACTGTGTTGCAGGCCCGCATGGAGGTGGAGGACCTGTTCGTGGACCTGGCGGACGGGCGCCGGCTGCTCAAGCTGCTGGAGATCATCAGCGGGGAGCGGCTGCCGAGACCCAACTCCGGCAGGATGCGGGTCCACAAGATAGAAAACGTCAATAAGAGTCTTAGCTTCCTCCATACCAAGGTAACGTATCCTTTACTCCAGATTCTACTCTCTCTCTCTCCCAGATCAGGAGATCCGATGCGTAGGACGCATACACAAACACCGTCTCATCCGGGCAGCAGATTTCCTCAAGCCCACTACCCGGTTAGCGCTAGTCTCAGTTATCCAGGTCGTCAAATTTCAAGGGGAAAGGGTTTCTTCCTCTCTCTTTCCGCGGCCTCCTGTATCATTGCTATGTCGCAGGAGACTTACGCTTCTCCGTGATCTGTTAGTGCCAGCGCTGGAAATATCAGCCCAGGCTGGACTCCTTGGCATTCCTTCGTGCTGCGCCGACACTTCGGTGGAGTACGTAACCAGCCTAACCCGTACAGATGTGATCTAGAAAGTTCAGTTATACTGGTCGAACGGTAGTACACATGACATAAAGGTTTTTGAGTTATCTCACGTAACACGCGTTGGTTAAGTAATACACTTTGAAACATAGCCAGATAGGCAATCTTATCGGCGACGTTCTGCCTTATCATTGATTAACATTCACTCACTACGAATTACACGGTCATCATTAATTACTGCTTTACTTCACGCCTTGCAACTATTTGGGGGGTTCACTTGAACCTTAAAATTGTGCACGCTGCGAAGGGCTGCACTGGAATTTCCGATATAGTGGATTGTATGATTGTAGGTGCTGGTAGGTTACTTTCCGGGACCTAACAAATGCGCACGACCATTATAAAATATACACATATATAATCCCGCTTGCGTTGCCGCCGCGGTGTCTCTGCCTGTCTGGATCCAGGAACAGAGTCCGGGGGAGTGAATCCTGCACGGTCGTGTCCCGAAGAGAACTCAAAAACACTCCGTGGAATGCGACTCCGTGCTAAATAAAATTGTCCAATGCAACTCAAATCACCGGGAGCACAATAACAACAAAATATGAACGGGTCCGTAGCCGTGAATAAAAGAATAAAAAGTCTTCCGTATAAAAATCCGATGTGCACGGTAAGGGGGCGTCCGAAAGAGTGTGTATGGCGTTTGCCACCAAATAACGCCATCTAGCGACAGGCTTGTGGAAGTTACACACCCACACACATATATATAATATAATGTCGTGTACAAAAATAATACTACTCGAGAGTCAAGTACGGTGTTGAAGTTTTCTTATCATGATTCGACAAAGTACATTGCAACTGATGGAATGTTCAGTGTAGTCCAAAAACAACGGCGACCGTCCAGGGATGGGAATCCGTGGACAGTTGCCAGCGCTATGTCAGCCCACATGTACCAGGGCTAGATAGAGATCTCTAGGTATGCGCAACTGGACATATGTACGTACAACACGACAGGCCAAACTGAGTCTCCACTCCGACGCAGCCTTGAATTTCTCACGGCGTTTCTTCTCAAGGTAGTCGCTTCCGTATCACTAGTAGATCACCCGGAGGGTACGTATTCTTTTTGGCCGGCCCTTGCGTTGCCACCCAACCCGTAAGCTCGCCGGCTGAGCACCTTCTGTGCTCGCTCTTAGGCCCGGTTGAACTGTATAGGCCTGTCCCGGCGATCAGTAGATAGACTGTTCCAAAAAAACAAAACCGAAGCGAATCACTTTGATAGATTAACCACAGCTTTGAATAGTCTCATACTTAAAGAACCGGCCAAGTGCGAGCCAGACTTGCGCACAGGGGGTACCGATTATTTTAAATCTATTAAAAAGTTATCTTTGAATTTGCCTTACTAAATAGTAATCCTCATTTGAGAAAGGGGTTTCCCTTCCTAAAGGTGGTGATAATACGAACAAATTTTTTTTTTACACAGTTCCCAAGTGTCGCTCTGCACCGTGTGTATCCAGTAACTCATATACCTGGAGACCTTCAGTCGTAGTACATGTGTTTTCGGGCTACACTGTACTTACAATCGGGTGCGCTGTAGTCACTTTTTCGGGCCAGTATAAAATAAATCTATACTCATGACAAGTCTAGATTATGGAGTGGCTAGAAATGAAGCCTTATGAAAAATTTTACGAGAAATAAGTACTGAGCCTTGTACGGTTTCATAACTAACCCTGTAGTCTTGGAATTTTCTATATTTATATAGAAAAAAATAAATTGCGTCATAAATGCCAGCTTTGCTGTCTAACCGCCGGGGCGTTCCTCCTGCCCGTCTGCCGGGGCCAAGGGTACGGCCTCGTCAACTTCCTTGGCTGTCTTGGCGATGTCTATCCTTCTGCAGGCTATGAGGATTTCCACCGGGCGACAAAATAGAGGGGTTTGAAGTTAATGTGATCATTTGTAACTTTAATTCTAAATCGCACCCAGCCGAGGTGGCTAGCTGGCTCTGCTAGTATATTATATTACGGATTACAGAATCAGCCAGCCATAGCAGTATTATTTTAATCTTACTTTCATAGCGATGTAGTGAATATTTCGAAATATGCTGCTTTGAAGCTGACGTTTTCGTTTGAACGATATCGCTTCATTCCAGGTCCGCTTGGAGTCGATCGGCGCCGAGGACATAGTGGACGGCAACCCGCGTCTCATCCTGGGTCTCATATGGACCATCATCCTGCGCTTCCAGATCCAAGAGATTGAGATTGACGTGGTGAGTACCAGCAGAAAGAAATCACCGCTTTTATTCCCATTGAAATTAAATCTTTGGGCGCGTTGGACAATTTGGAGATAATGGCGCCACCAGGGTTTTTAAGAACGTTCTTCTCCCGTGCAATGGCAATACACCAGCCCTTATGTTGCTAGGATGAGGAGAACGAGTCTTCGGAGAAGAAGTCGGCGAAGGACGCGCTGCTGCTGTGGTGCCAGCGGAAGACCAGCGGCTATCATGGGGTGCACATCCACAACTTCACTGACTCCTGGCGCTCGGGGCTCGGCTTCAACGCGCTCATACACGCCCACAGGTGAGAGATTGGGTTCCGTACCCGCGAAGTGCGAGTCGAACTCGATCAATAAGAGTTCCGTACAAACGCTGTATCCCTTTCGGAGTGGGTACACTGAGATACATATTAGTTTAGACTTAGCCTAGATTTCTACATTTAGAATATATGTATGTAACTATATCTGAATACATTATTTTATTATTCAGGCCAGATCTGTTCCGCTGGGCCGATGTGCCAGCGTCCGACCACGTGGAAACCCTCAACCATGCCTTCGACGTGGCGCACAATCATCTTGGGATACCTCGTCTACTGGACGCTGAAGGTACCTTCCTACTTGTGAACTCTGGTATTGAATGGGCTTTCAGGAGCAACATTTCCTCTGGATTATAACATGAGGTTCTTCACGAAAGGAGGGAGCGGCGCTCTTCTAGGTAATCAGCGCAACGACAGTTCTTGTGTGACAGTTGTAATCGCTTATCAGTTGGGTTGTTTACTTGCTTGCCTTGCTATTTACATTAAAAGAAATCTGGGGTCGTGACCACAGTAAATGGTGGTGCCTCTCTCTGGCTGGTCTCGTTTCGGGATCAGCTCGAGCGCCTCCAGTTGCTCCTATACCTGGAGAGCTTCAGTCGAGGTGTATGTGTCACTACTGCCGTTCTAGGACTACTCTATGTTTTCCATCAGGTTTGGGGCAGACACTCGCCCGGACCAGTAAAAAGCCTATAATCCATTTATGTCTTACCAAGGTACTAGAGATTGTAGTAACTTCACACCACGACTTCGGCGCCACATTCCATCGACTATCACTTTGAAGTTTCCTTGGCGTTTCTTCTAAGGTAGTCGATTCTAAAACGCTATAAATCGCTTAAATATAGTGTTTTACCTGGTTGGGCTGTCCAAGCCAAGGTTCGTACCCGCAGGGGTGTCCTTGCGTTGCCACCAACCCAATTCGTTGGCTGAGTAACTCTCGCAAGGTAATGGTCAGTCCAACAGCATTGTGTCCCGTGCACATAAAGACGCCATACACGGCCCATTAAAGCTCGCGATTAGTAATGATGACGGTTGCCCACCAGACGTGGACACGACGCGGCCGGACGAGAAGTCGGTGATGACGTACGTGGCGAGCTACTACCACACCTTCGCCAGGATGAAGAACGAGCAGAAGAGCGGCAGGAGGATCGCAAACGTGAGTACTTGCTGTGTAACCAGTGCTGACATCCCGCTTAGGACCGCCGGGACAGCCGCGAGGGCGGTGCTCCCGGTGTGTGCAAGGCTCCTATTGGCTACAAACCTTCCGAGGTGTTCTAGCGCAGTTCCTCCCAAATAGGACCACAGAAGACTCGAAGTCAGGGTTTATATTTGCGTGAAAAAAAGAGAGGGTTCGCAGGTTGTAATTAAGGTTCCACGAAAACGTATCTGGTTCCGATTTTTTTTATGATATACAGGTGAACACTTGACCTCAATCAAACCTGGTGCATGGTGAAGACCAGTCCGACAATGGACGGCGTCCGCCCAACAAATGCCTATTCACACTTCGCTTAAAGACTTCCAGGTCATAAGATCGCGGAAATATGCTTGCTGGAAGCATATTTAATTCCTTAGCTGTTCGCATAATCAATGTCCACCACGTACGAAAGGTATCCGACACGGTGTCTAGTGGTTTTATGATGAAATAGGGCTGGTGGAATCAGGTACTCCAGCTCCTGAGAACAGTCTCCATTGTGCAACTGGTGAAAGACTACGAGGAAGGCGACTTAACGCCCATAGAAAAGAACAAAAATGTTGACTTTACGTTACCTATCTATGTAAGCAGGGTGCTCATCAGATGAAAAATTCATATTTTCCGAAAAAAAAAAATGTTGTAATGTGACTTTAAAAAATGCATTTTGAAGCTAAGATCCTAATCTCCGTGTTTTCTTAAGGAGTTTTGAGAATATGGTAGAAACTTATCAGAAAGGAGTCCACCAAAATCAATAGAATTGAATGAAGAAATGTCTCTGTGAGAGTTGGATGTAAAGACATTATTCCGGAGCAAATTCCCTCCAGTCTAATGCCCGGTCAAGGTTGGAAGGTCTGACCTGAGGTATTGTTACCAGATCATAGGCCAGCTGGTGGACTGCGACGGTCGCAAGACGGAGTACAGCAAGCTGATGACGGCGTTGCTGGAGTGGATCCGCATGAAGATCACGGAGCTGAACGGGCGCGACCTGCCCAACTCGCTGGACGGCATCCAACGGCTGCTGCTCGCGTTCAAGCAGTACAGAACTGTCGAGAAGCCGCCCAAGTGAGTCTGGCCAGGTTTTTTTTAACTTTCTTTGGGAAACAGGCCAACGGTTCACCGGCTGATAAGAGTGACTCGATTTGTGACCCATTGTAGTTCGGAATCAGCTGTTATTGAATGACTACAGCTGATGGTAAGTACAGTGTAGTCCAAAATCGACAGCGACCATCAAAGTATGAAGATCCATTGCGAGTCTCCGTCGTCATGTCGGCCCACATATACCGCGACTGAATGTCTCCAGGCATATGAGCCACTGGATATATACAAGCTGATCCCGAAACGCGACAGGATGAAGCGAGTCGTTGATGATGGTCGTTACATTTGAGCACTGTGGTCACGATTCAGTTCAGGCAATCGCTCTACCTCAGAACATATGCTATACATGGCTCAGCATGGAGGTGGCGACTGTTGACGGATTCCTGTCACTTGATGCCCGCTGTTTGGACTGCAGTGTACTTTCATTAACGAGTGGCTACTGCAATCAGTTCTCTTTATCTTTCTCTATATTGCAAACGCCAGGTGTGATCTGGAGAGACTTCACCCTCGAGTCCTACAGTCGTGATGCTCTTGGCATGACACTCGCCGCCGTTTGTCGTTTCCCTACACTTGCCATGAGGTGCGGTGTGATCACACAGAGAGCCTTTCCTCCAGCACCTTAACACCGTGAACTCCACATAGGTACAAGGAGCGTTCGGAGATCGAAGCGCTGTACTTCGACATAAACACGATGCAGAAGAGCTTGGTCGGCGAGGCCTGGGCGCCGCTCGAGGGGCAGCTGCCGCAAGACCTGGAGCGGGCCTGGCAGAAGCTGGAACAGGTGCGTCTACTCCTCATTTTGTTCACTGACCGACTTCAGTGTGTGCTTTTACGTGTTTAATGCTTTCCTGGATATATCACGATGTATCCCTTTCGGGGTGAGCAGATATACATTAGTGGCTGTATCCACTTTGCGTTTATATGTCATATCCAACGTGACCAGTGGCGCAGCTGATTGCCATTCTCACAACACCAGTACACATGACACTTCTGTTAGATGCCATGCGGGCTTCCTCGCGATGTTTTCCTTCACCGGTGAGCATGTGCTGCCTAGATCCACATGCCGGGATTCGAACCCACGTCCATTCGCCATTCCGTGGATACCGGCTTCTCTTAGCCACTAGGTCACCGCATGCTCGTGGATCAGGGGATCGGTTGACGCAATGTGATGTTAAAGACGTTCGAGCTGTGGGACTCGTGGGGCTAGAGCAAAATCCAGAGCGCGACTGCCTCACAGGATTGACTCTCCCTCGACATGCGTGACGCGGTGCATACAACGCGTCCTTGTTTTAAAAATAACTGGAGGGAGCACGACCCGCCGTCGAAAACCATCCACGACCGGTTGGCTGATGCCTTTGGGGTCACGGCCGCTTAGGGTGGGGCTAACTGGTTAGCGACCGTCGAGAAGTAGGCAGAGCATTGTGACGTGCTCTGCCTAAATACAACGAGCAGTGTCGGGGAAGACATCTTCCCCCGAGTTTGTGCCCAGCGGGCGCGGCGCGACGGGGCTGTGGCGAATTGATTACAGGTCCCGCGGTCCCCGTCGACGCGCAGAAGAAGTCACCTTGGGGTTTTTAGTCGGTACAAGTCCGACACACCTCGGTCTCGCGCAACCCCCCAGTGCGGCCGAGAGGGTCCCATGAGGATTTTCCCCAAGTAAAAAAAAAAGGCTACACCGCACCTGATGGAAAGTATAGCGTAGCCTGAGAACAGAACCGACCGCAAAGGAACGAAAATGCGCCGTGCCGGCCCGCACACACACCAGTGCGGAAGGTCCCTGAGCAAACGCGCAACTGGACATACACAAGCCGCCCCAGCAGCCCACACACGCGGAGACATTCAGTCGCGGTGTACGTGCGGCGACATGGCGGCGGAGACTCGCTATGTATTTTCGTTCTTAACTGGTCGCTGTCGTCTTTGGACTACACTGAACTTACCATCGGGTGCGCTGTAGACACATGTTCGAGACAGTGCAAGAGGGTGTCAGTTTGATGTAACGTCTTCTCACTCGCATTGCAGGCGGAGCACGCGCGCGAGATCGCGCTGCGGACCGAGCTCCTGCGCCAGCAGAGGCTCGAGCAGCTCAACTACAAGTTCAACACTAAGGTAACGCTCAGCTTCTACTCTGATTATTCCCTTCCGCGATGTTTTGCGCGCGCTGACGCAATAAATGGATGTCAGCTGACAATCAGCTCTGGGTGGCTCAGCCGGTCACTTGGTATTTGCTAAGCTGACTCCCCTTTTGTCATGATTGGTCTATACACCAGTGCTGTGTGCCAAATAAGTGTTTTTTCTTACTTTCTTTTTTTTCACAACAATTGTTGCACTAATCGTTGGCGCTAACGCCCTCTTGTGGACTCTAAGAAATAATACAGGGCACTGAACCCTCCAGTTGCGCATATAGATATAGCGTCACTGGGCGTTTCCCACCCTCTCTATCACGGCGAGTGCATTAAAGAGTTGTGCAGCGTTGTTCCACCCTCTCTCCCTTCCACAATAGAAGCACGCGCGCGCGGGTTCACAGGTCCCACGGCTACACGGCAACTCGCATCCCGTGTAGGGCTGAGAACTTCTCTAACTCTTACTGCAGCCAAGTCGTTGAGCTGTGGAATGGTCTTCCGGCGAGCGTGTTCCCACCGTCCTAATTAATGTGGGTTCCTTGAAACGAGCCGTGAAGGGATATTAATAACTATAGATTGTTTCTCTTTGCTTTTCGTAGTCGTTGGCGTTTTTTGGACTTGTCCATGCTTACCACCAGCTGTTGTGTGGTCACTAGGCCGAGACAGTACAAAATAAATAATACAAGGAGATGATGAAGGGCTTGGAACCGCCGTGAGTTTGAAGGGTTCCGTGGAAAAGTGGACTGTAATTTTTCTAGGTCTTGGCTCATGCGATATGACTGTTTCCACCCACCTGTTAGGCTGTTCAGCAGTCCTGACGATATGTGATATCACTTCCACGGCACAGTGTTTGTATGAAAAACCAAAATATAAATTATTAAGGTGCACCGTCGATGCTTACGTATTGATAGCAAGACGAATGATTTAATAATGGTTTGGCAAACTAACCCCCCCCCCCGGACTGGCTGGCAATCAAACGCAACAAGAGCCAGACAAAGCAAGGACTTATCAGGCAGTCTAAGGCAGTGACATTGCAGATTTGTGTGTTATTTTATTTTTATATTTGTCCTACAATGTGACTACAACGCACTAGATGGAAAGTGCAAGCTCTGTCCTGGCTCACAAATAAAGCGTCTGAAGGTGTCTAGATGTGTGTTATGGGCAACTGTATGGTCAGCAATGATAAGTGTAATCTCATCGACAGTCGGTGCTGCGGAAGGGCTACCTGAAGGAGATGATCCAGGTGCTGTCGGACCCCCGCTACGGGTCCAACCTGGCCCAGGTGGACGCCACGGTCAAGAAACACGAGGCGATCTCGGCCGACATACTCGCCAGGTCAGTCGTCTCTCCCGTCACTTGCGAATTGCTTATTCAACGCCATTATATCGTATAGAATATCATTTGTTTCTATCACTCGAACAGAACTTGGCAGGAAAGGTTGTCACCAATAAAAAAAAATGACGAATGCACTAGTCAAGGCGTTATGGATCTAGGCCATAGGTTCTCAAAGTCAGGTGTCGACGACAACCCGGCAGGGGTTCACGTGGATACCCAGGCGCTGGCGGTGCGCGATGCTTTCCCGCAAACCGATTTAGTGAAAATCCACGGAGTCGAGAGTGCGGTGGCGTGTTACACCGCTCTCTCCATAATTATAATAGCCCCCGCGCAGTAGGCGTGGCTTCTGGAAGGCCAGAAGTCGCCGGTGCCGAGGATGCTGGCCCGACCGGCTCTTGGGTCACGGCAGACGGAAGAAGGAACACCCTGGGGGCTTTGGCCGGTAACAGTCCGTCCTCTCGGCGCGCGGGGTCCACGATAAGTAGGATGGCTGAAGAATAGATCTATTATATGTATTGATGAGATCGGACTAACGTACTAACGTATATTTAACGTTATGGCGTCGCGTCGGCAGGACGGAGCGGTTCGAGGACCTGTCGGCGATGGCCGCGGAGCTGGTGCGCGAGCGGTACCACGGCGCGGAGGCGGTCTCGCGCACGGAGCAGGCGGTGCTGGCGCGCTGGCGCGAGCTGCTCGAGCTGCTGGAGCGGCACCGCGTGTCGCTGGCGCTGCTCGCCAAGCTGATGGCGCTGCTGCGCGAGGCGGACACCGTCAGGCAGACGCTGCTCGACATTCAGGTGCGCGAATGATGAACAGGAGCACACAACACTTTCAACTATCGCATGTCGGTGCTTGTGACGTCCTAAGCATGTTGACGTAGCCCAGAACGTCACTCTTTGGGTCGGAGATTCCTCCGCCGGTATAAATTCGATCAGTTCAAGTTTGCGAGGATCTGGACAACAACAAATATGTACCTGAGGACAGTGTGGTAGTCCAAACCAGGGCGTCTGATGGTCTTCTGCTGGATCCAGTCTCGTCACCACACGAAAGTAGCACTATACTTTGCACGATTTGTTGATAATGTCAAGATATGGCAGCCTTATAATAGTTTTGCACACACACGATAGTTATTTGCCCGCTGTTCGAATAGTTGTGAGAGAGAGTATTTCAGCGCGGCTGACCATACGATGACAACAGAGCATTCCCCACCACTAGTTTGGAACCAATGATGGTAACGCACTGTCCCGGTATACTCATATAGAGTCTTGTGATTGGCCAGTCCGCGCGAACCGATGAACATTGTGGAAAAAATAATAATTTAAAATTACGTTACGCGTACAGTGCTTGTTGTAAGCTTCTCCAATTGTGTATTGCTATCAGCAGTGACTAGGTGTATACCAGCAAATATATCTTCAAGGGTACAAAGCCCAATTGTGTTATATCAGAAGTGGGATTACACAAGATCAGTAGAGGGCTTGCAATAGGCTTACGGGTTATTGTGTCACCAGGCGCAGTTCCAATCGGAGGAGGTCGGGCGCCACCTGGTGGACGTGGAGCGGCTGCTGCAGGCGCACGCGCTCCAGGAGCTGCAGCTGGGCGCCGTGGACGAGAGCATCCGGCGGCTGGTGCGGCACGGCGCCAGCGCGCAGGGGCCGCCGCAGCCGACCAGGCAGCTCGCGCAGCAGCTGGCGCACCTGGAGGATGCCTACGGCAGGTCTGTGCCGCCTTCCCACGTTACGCGGACGAAACTGTCAGCTATTCATAAAAGCAAAGATAAAGTGATGATGCAGTGCCTGTGGTCACCTAATGCGTAACGGGTCGGTATTCACACGCGGTTACGTGAAGTCGCAAGTTTAAATCCCGGCACGTACTCTTGGTGTTTTTTTATTATAGATATTGGTACCACGTGCTCACCGGTGAAGAAAAATAGCACGAGGAAACCCGCATGGCGTCTGATACAAATGTCGTATTTACTAGGGTTTTAAGAACGCATTCAACTATGTTACTGGTCACGCTGGGCACGTCATATAAACGCAAAAAATAGATATAACCAATGTAACTCTGCTCACCCCGAAATTAATTTTACTTTAATAGAAATCCAGTACAGCATCGATACGTATATATTTTGTTGTGCAGTTTGGTCGCCGCCGCCAAGGACCGCAAAGCCAGGCTGGAAGACGCGAGGAACCTGTTCCAGTTCTTGGAAGATCATGACGAAGAAGAAGGTGCGTTTCATCGGTCTTTCATCTGAGTGCTATATAATTTAATACAGTAAATGCCTGCTCTGGATCTTGAAATTTTTCGAGGTGGAGCAAAAGCCATTCTCTACCACCCCCCCTTCCCACCTCCCCCTCTGTAAAAATCATTTATTGCATGAGAAGATATATATATATATATATATATATACACAAAAAAAAAACAATTGGACCTCTCATAACTTAAGACGTGATGTCAATATCCTATGAGACTTTAAGGGTCAACTTTTAAAACATCAATCTAAAGTTTTGTACGGTTCAGCAAATTTTTTAATGGAAAGGTCGACCCAATTTTTTAGATGTGTTATTCAGTGTGTACGCTGAGTGATGCGCTCGTCTGCCTTCCCCCTCCTCCCCCTCTCCCTAGATCAGATCCACGTAGACGCAATGGCGAGAACATCTTTCCTGCCAAGTTATGATAATATGAAACGAATAGTTGAAAGTATAGTGAATGCCGACAACCCTCTGTGAGCAGGATGGGTGACGGAGAAGCAGCGCATCTGCCGCGCCGAGGTGGCCGCCAAGGACCTGCGCGCGGTGCTGGCGCTGCGGCAGAAGCACACCGCTCTGCTGCACGAGCTGCGCGCGCGGGAACACGTCTCGCAGCGGCACAGGGCCAAGGGACAGAGGTAATACACCCCTTGGACATTTCTAAGCTGACACCAGCTGACACGTGGCAGAAGTGAAACTTCTTCAAAAGTTATCAACGTGAAGCGAGAAAAGATATCGCTACAATTGATAATCGTATTCGTTTCCTGGACTGCACCGTGCCATCACTGTGCCGAGTGCCCGGAAGGGTTCAGGCCCTTTGTCTAAACAACACGTGGAGGTGACAAGTTTTATTTCACTGGCCCAACAAAGTGGTACGGTACACCTGATGGTATGTACAGTGTAGTCCATAATAGTTCCGTATTGATGTCGTATTAGATGGAACTTGTGGTGAAGTGAACGTGTGAACTCTACGCTAGCCCGGAGCGTACTGTTTAGCAGTTTCTCTTTTCACAGATTCGGTCTCACTCCGCAGGTGGTCACGCAGGTGCGTTGCCGGCAAGCTCATAGCAATTGTTTATACATAACAATTGGTCACCATGACAGACTGACTATTTAGGTCTTACGCTTTAGAAATCGTTGATAAAGGTATGCAATTAGCAACGGCAATTCAAAAGCGTAGTGAACCCGGACACATTATAATAAAAGCACAATAGACAAGCTTTGTTTACCCACAGCAGATATCCACGACTGGAGGCCTCCGGGTATATGAACTGATACCGAAACCTGACAGGCCAAAGCGAGTCACCATGACGGTCTTTAACTTGTGTACTGTAGTCACGGCCTAGTTTGAGTAATCGCCCTGCCCTGATATGCGGCCCCCTTTCGGTTCTGAAAATGTATCCGTGTGTGTGTGTGTGTGCAGTTTGATCGATGCCAAACACCCGAAGAGCGCAGAGATCGAACGCAGACTCAGCTCGCTCAGCAAGCAGTGGGACGTGCTGCGGGAACTGGCAGCAGCACGCGAGCAGCAGCTGGCAGACGCTGCCGAGGCTCATCAGGTAACCATTTTCATTACCACACTTCCACTGCTGCATATAGACCTTTCTAATTATATATCCACAATGACCGTATTACTGGCTTGCATCCAGCGTTATCCTGCCACCTGAATCAGGTCAAATCAGTCTAATTACTGCAGTAGTTTTGGTACATGACAGATTTTTCGTTTTCGTAATTTTTAAACATGCTGTATATATAGAGTACTTTAAAAGAATTATATTAGAGGGCAATGAGCTTAATAGAGTAACGAACTAAGCGACGTCGACATTCCGACGTTACACAGTGGAGTTGTTTTAATTTTATTTACTGATTTCTTAATCTTATTTATACATCGTTCCGGCGCGAACTGCTGAGATCATCCAGATTAAGAACATGGTCACTGATGAAGAAAACATCGTGAGGAAATCCGTATGACTTCTGGTGGATATGTCATATGCGCTAGTGGGGTGAGGACTGCGATCGGTCGCGCCACTGATCGCGTTGAGCACGATATAAAAGCGCAAAATGAATATAGCGTGATGATTTTTTCTTAATAAATCTATACTAATATTATAAAGCTGAAGAGTTTGTTTGTTTGTTTGAACGCGCTAATCTCAGGAACTACTGATTCGAATTGAAAAATTCTTTTTGTGTTGAATAGACCCTTTATCGAGGAAGGCTTTAGGCTATATAACATCACGATGCAACTATTAGGAGCGAAGAAATAATGGAAAATGTGGAAAAAACAGGGAAAAATTATTCATCCTTGAAGGCTTCCATTGCGTGCGCTGCGAAAACGGTTCAAGATATCAAAAATATATGTATGAAAGAATAATTCCTCTTGAAATGATCTAAAAAAATGTCCGCGACAGTATATGTCTATGTTTTAAGATTAACTCAGTAGAACCGTTTTTATGGTAATCGAATTTGGTCGAAATTAATGCATTATTTGTTAAGAATTGTATCAACGTAATAATATTAATATTTATCCAAATAAATGTGTTGTTGATTAAGAGTATTTAATTGTGAACAAAATTGTCTTTGACATCACTTAATTTCAATGAACATCTTAGAAGATATTACAATAACTTATATAGCAAAACAACGTTTGGCGGATCAGCTAGTCATTAATATTCTTTATATTAATATGTTATGTTTATGGATGTGAGTGATGTTGCCGGCTTGTACATGCGCGTGCGTTTGTGTGCGGCAGTTCTACGGCGACGCGAACGAGGCCGAGTCGTGGATGAAGGAGAAGCGCGCGCTGCTGGCGCGCTCCGACTGCGGCAGCGACGCGCCCTCCGCCGGCGCCCTGCTCGCGCGCCACCGCGCCCTGCACGACGAGCTGCGCGCGCACGCCGCCGAGCTGGACGCGCTCGCCGCGCACGCCGCGCGCCTGCACCGCGCCGGCATCACCTGCCTGCAGGTGCCCTCACCCACCTCGCTCTCTCTCTCGCTCGCTCGTCACCTAACGCATTACATTCATCTCCTGTACCTATACTCCACTTTACACTCACTTTTTAATATGCAATGACGTAACGTAACGTAACGTACGTCGTTTTTGTAACGTGACTTTACTGTTTTAAATTCATAATCGAAATTAATGTATATTTGTAATTACTCTAAACTATACTAGACCTCACTGTAAGCAGAAATTTTCAGTATATTTTGCTTATGAAGTCAGTCGGGATGATAGATTCTTTCGACGGTTTAAAAATGCCTTAGTTAATTGTATTAATTCATTTGAATGTGCAGCTGCCTACAGAAGTGGAATCGTCCTCGAACATAGAAGAGGAGGAATGGGTGAACGAGTCCCGCCTGGTGCCCACCGACGTCTGGGAAGAGGAGCCGGTCGAGAGGCTGGAGCACAGGACCGTCACCGAGGAGAGGCAGGTGCCTCAGGTACGTCCTCGGTGCCACTTGCTGAATTACTAGTCTTATCCTGCGTAATACTGTCAAGTTTTTCCAGGCTCCTACTGGCTACAAACCATCGAAGGTGTCACTTGACTCGCTTCAATCAAAGCGAGCATTCTTTCCTAGCCTTCATCTCTAGGACGAATGGATTTTAGGAAGAGATCGCTCCAAACCCACGTGTTCCCAGCTTAAGTTATCTAAAGTTTTCTATGGTTTCCCCAACTATGTAGCGGCCATTGTTATTGTGGCTTGTTTCTAAGGCACCAGCGCCTTATATCTTGGCTAATCCTCCATAAGCTCCCAGCAGCGGTACTACCCACGAAACACTCACTCATCCTTGTAACGGTTTCTCGGGGACCCTTTTAGACATCTGGAGGGGAAGTGGGGAGAGAAAAGAGAGGTAATGGAGAAAGTTATGAGTATAGGGAGTGGGGATGGCAGAGAGAGGAAGAAACAACAATATTTTGGTACATACGTCACAAAAGCAAATAGCCTGCGTTGCGACGATGTGCCAGAGGGAGATCGGCTCGGCATACGCCAGGTGACTAGCAGAGTAAGGGCTATGGGAGCGGGGATGGGCAGAGAGGTCCAGAAGTGGAGAGTTCCCCGGGTCAGGCACAGTATATTTGTTGTCCAGGTGAAGGCGCTGTACGCGTTCACGGGGCAGGGCATCTCGATGGCGAAGGGCGAGGTGATGTTCCTGATCAACAAGACGAACCCGGACTGGTGGTCCGTGCGCAAGGCGGACCGCACCGACGGGTTCGTGCCCGCCAACTACGTGCGCGAGGTCGAGCCCAGGGTCGTGCCGGTGAGTGCTTCCCGCGCGCCTTCCCGCCAGTGCCGCACTGGCTCCTGACCGCATCGCGCAACTGCAAAGACTCGCGTCGGGATCAGATTGTGCACGTCATGTCCCGGTGATCTAGTTGTGTTGTGTGAGCCTCTACTGCAACGCAGACTCAAAACCTACCTTGGACTTTGCGGCAGGCCAGTGAGGTCAGGTCTGCGCGATGACTCATCATCATCATTAGCCCACCTTAGTTCATTGTCCAGCAGTGGTCTCTCCCAGCGAGCACGATTGAGCCCGGTCTTCGACTGTTCTCATGCAATCCTTTCCGGCCGTATTCAGCAGGTCCCATGTCTCATCGCAAAAGCGTATTGTATTCCTAGGACCTGGAGATAGTGTCTGTTTAAAATGCTCTTGCTCTACCGAGGTGGTGTTTCCCCGTGCAGGTGCAAGTCCGCCGACCTGAGAAGGTGCGCACGGTGCAGCGCGTCAAGAAGACGGTCCTCGTGAAGCAGGTGGTGCCCGTCAAGCGCAGCAAGCCGGCAGCGAGGAGGGCGTCCCGGGCGCAGCTGCCGCAGCAGAAGGCCGTCAGCGTCGAGACCAGGATGGCCGAAATACAGAAGGAATACGGTAACCACTATTGATGTTATGATGGAGCTTCGGATGGAGCTAGAGATCTCTTTCACCTGTACGCAAAGAGTGTTGCTAATTTCTTGACGTCATATGAGGACATTGTCCACCGCCCTTTTGAGGGAGCCCATGTCACTGCTGCTCATTGGGAACAGCTGCACCCGGCAGCACACTCCTCAACTCCGAAATAGGTGACAAGAATGTTCTAGAGAAGTGCTGCGTTCACGCAGTTCTGTAAGGGCTTGGTGTGTTGGGGATGCCACAACCACCAACGGTGGACAGTTCGTCTTTCAAACGGCGCTGGTGGTGCCATGGTGAATAGTTGTTTAGAGCAGTCCCCTGGACGTGTCCACAGAGGAGCTGCTGACGCTATCGGCAGCAAGGCGAGCACAGCTCGAAGATGCGATCAAGCTGTACAGCTTCTTCGCCGAGTGCGATGACTTCGACAAGTGGATGAAGGAGAAGGAGAAGATGCTGCGGGCTGATGACGCGGAGGACAGCGTCGACACCGCCAAGAGGAAGTACGAGGTAAATATGAAAAACTTCCAGTTCCTTAGCGGAATGAAGCCGGTTGCCTGGACTCGGGTGTGACTGCACTACGTGACTGCAAGACCATCATAATGGTACTCGTTTCGGCATCAGCCCGTGTGCATCCAGTTGTTATACCTTCAGTTGTGGTCATGAACGGCATCTGTAGAGGGGTTCTCGTTTCTTAACCTTCATTGCTTCATTCTTATAGTATTCTCCTCAATGTTCTCCATTTAGTGGGCTGTAGTCACTAGTACTGACGCGCTCTTGAATACAATTAAAAAAAAATGTTTGCAAAAGTGTAGTTGATAGAAATAACAATGCCGTGTTTTTATCCAGAAATTCGTGACGGACCTCTCCGCCGCGTCGAAGCGTCTCGAGCACATAGACGAGGCCGCCGAGGAGCTGGTCGCCGCCGAGCACGGGCAGGCCGGCAGGGCCGCGGCGCGCCGCCAGCAGCTGCGCCAACAGTGGGACCGCCTGCTGCGCCTCAAGCACCAGAAGGAGAAGAGCCTGGAGGGCGCCTCTAGGTAACACTTCCCTTCTCTGGGTGATCGACTCCAAGACCAACCAAGTCCACTCTGTGGTTTTAGCTGGTGCCAACCCAGCACACATCATCCTTCAATGTGGTCGAAACAGTCAGGTGACCACTCTTCTAAAATGGGAATATTGCCCAAGTGGATGCTGACCGTAAGGGAAATGCAGATTTTTTATAGTGACTGTAAGGCCTGTGACGTTTCAAAGTCAAATTGTGTACTTGTCAATTATTCATGCAGGCTGGCATGACTAAAGAAAGTCTCACTGATCTCTCGTCACTTTATGGTTGTCGTTTTTTTTTTAATTAAACTATATAGATACAGTAGCAGGAATTTACTGAAATTAATTGGTCACCCCAAACCCCCCCCCCCTCCCACGTAATTTTAACGTAGTACAGTTACTAAAACGTTTATACAGCTATAGTGCGATTAATACTTGTAATGTTATAATACGAACAGCTGAGGAGTGGAATATGCTTCCAGCGAGCACATCTCCACGATCTCACCACCTGAAACTCCTTAAAGAAGAGTGAATAGACATTTGTTGGGCTGGCGCAGTCAATAGTCGGTCTCATTTTCACCTTCCACCAACTGTAATTGAGGTCAAGCTTGCGCCTGTAAATCATAAAGAAGTTCAGGTCACAACTATATTGTCTTGAAATTTCTAGTAAACTTTCGCCATGCTAACATAGTATTAACACGTCAACGATTGAGGTGTTCAGCCGCAGCGCATTATTCTGTCTACCACAGCGTGGAGCTGTTCAGCCGGACTTGCGACGAAGCCCTGGACTGGATGGCGGAGAAGGAGCAGCAGCTGGCGGGCGGGTCCGAGCCGGCGGCCGACCTGCGCACGGTGCGCGCCCTGCAGCGCCGCCACGCGCAGCTGGAGCGCGAGCTGGAGCCGCTCCGGGAGAAGGTCAACACCGTCTCCTTGCTCGCGGACTCGTATGTACTACTTTTGTCCTTTCGCCGTGACCAGATACATTAGCGGCTGCATCCGCTCTGCGCTTGTATGTAGCGCCCGATGTGACCAGTGGCGCAGCTGATCGCCGTACTCACAGCACTACCGCTATCGCTTGCGGGAGGCGTATTGATTGAAAGGCAGTCTTACCTTGAATAGTATTTATTATATACCTGGCGGGTGTTTTATATGATTCGCGTGTCCTTGAAGTATGCACGATGCATTGAACTTCAATCTGCCCAAATCGTATAGCACAGTATTTGGGGCAAGCCTCCTTCTCCACCTCCTCCCCCTCCTCCAATTCCTCGATTGGACTGCATTAAACTTGATCAACTGAATGTTTGTTTCACGCAGCCTTATGCTATGGCATAAACAACATAACGTAATGTAAGTGTTTTTTTAATTCTGGCTCAACATAGTGACTACGGCGCATCTGATGGAAAGTGCAGCGCAATCCATAGAAACAAGTCGCCGTCGTCATGTCGACCTACATTATACCACGGTTGACGGAATCTAGGTATAAAAACAACTGGGGAGGTGTACAAGCTGATCCCGAAACGCGACAGCCCAAAGCGAGTCACTATGAAGGTCTTTGCACTTGTATACTGTGGTCACGAATCACGCTCCTAAAAAAATCGTTTTTTTTATTGATAATGCAACAGCAAAGGAGTGATATACGCTCCTCGCGCCTATTTTCTTACAGTCATACGGCTTAAGAGCCTTTAGGAGAAGAGTGAAGAGGTATTTGCTGGGCGGACGCTGTCCACCGTCAGCCTCGTGTTCAGATAGCCTGCAAATCCATAGCCAATGAATGATTAATCAAATTGGACATTTAAGGTGCTTGAGATTTGTCGTAACCACAGTAAACAGATGTAAAGACTGCCATAGTGACTTGCTTTTACCTGTCGTGTTTTGGGATCATCTTGATTATATCCAGTTGTTTATACACCTAGAGACCTTCCGTCGTGGTATGTGTGCGCCGACAATGGAATTTAATCCCTTGGTGGTCGTTGACTTTCTTGGACTACGCTGCGCTTTCCATCAAGCACAATGTAGTCACTATATCGAGCCAATATAATAAAATAAAAACCTTAAGCTAAGAGTGGCGGCTCCAGTTGCCTACCGCCGAGCGCTACAGCACGAGGTGTCCCCAGGGTGAAGTCCCAGTACCCCACGGAGCGGGGCAACGTGGAGGCGCGCCAGCAGGAGATCCGGCAGATGTGGGCGCGCTGCCAGGCCCAGGCTGCGGAGAGGCGCAGCCGGCTGGAGAGCGCTGTCGGCCATCAGATCTTCGGGAACAGCAGTGCGCAGCTCCAGACCTGGACGCAGGTAAGATGATACCTACTTTGGGAGTGATTATATAGTTCGAAATCGACGTTGCATTCCATGAAATTTGTGATGAAATCTGGTGCTACACGTTACTAGCCCGGCGGAACGTACTGCTAGCAGTTTCTCTTTTCACAGGCTTCGGTCTACCACCACAGGTGTGCACTCAGGTGCGTTGGCGGCAAATTACGCATAGAAATTGTTTTGCACATAATTGGGCACCGTGCAAGATTGACTATTGCGTTCATGCAAAGAAGGACTTGTTTTGACCCTGTGGATATTACAAAATTCTCCTTATTTCATAGAAAGTGCGAGAGCAGCTGTCCCAGGAGGCGAGCGCGAAGGACGTGGCGACAGCGGAAGCCTTGGACAAGCAGCACCAGGAGCTCATGGATGACATCAAGGCGCACGATGACGAGTAAGTCCCGTTGCCTTTGTGCGATCATCGGATTGTAGAACGGTCTCCCGGCCAGCGTTTTCCCGCCATCCATTATATAGGGCCCTCGCCCAGACCGGCGACTATCGTCAGGGTTTCTCTCAATAATCGTATTTGGTTGTTGCTCTATACTTTCTCTCGGGTCTGCTGGCATCACTGTGCCGAGCTGTTAATCTCGAGAGTATCTCGCCTCTCGTCGAGTAATAATCGAGAATTGATTAAATTATCACGTTTACACATACTCATGATGAAAGCACTCGTCAAATGCTAGTTGCACCCGCCTACCGAGGGCCTCTTACTAATAACTGTGTAAGCATTGTACGTTGCTGAGACAAATAGTTATCTAGATACGATTTGTTGCATACTCACTATCTATTTATTTATTTCTGTCCTTAACATTATCTATTTTCTAATTATTTATACTATAATAACTTATAACTAACAACTATTTTAAATAACATTATTATATCTTTATTTATTTATATAAGTAATTTTATGAATACTTTTCATATTAACATCCAACGGCCCTAAGGTTGAGAGCCACTGTGTGCCGGCGCGCGCGGGGGGATTGCGCGGGCGCGCGCGACGCGAGCGCCACACCGCCCGCGCGCCCGGCACGGCAGTCTTGCTGTGACACTGAGACTAGCTCCACGCACCACTCGCTCGCTACTCATAGTTTTCGTATTGTGTTTATTTTCGTGTTCTTATTCGTATTGTTGTGTTCTGTAATCTATCTCCACTCGGACTATCATACTTATGCTTCACTACTTCTACTGGACTCTGTACTGTATTTCATTAAACGTCTATCAACTTGCTGTCTGGACTTTCTTCATTTCATTCTTTCATCATCTCATCTTTACACGCTATCCTGCGCCGGCCTACGGTAGCTCTACTTTATACTTCCTGCATACCTTCCACGCTAAAGATTAAACTACCCAACCTTTGTATCAAAACTGATTTGAAAACACCAGAAACTAGATTTAATATCTTGGTGCGAGTCGCCTTAACGGCGTCAAATCACACAGTCGCCGTAAGCGACGGGGCTGATGTTACCACAACAATTGGGAACCCCCATATCTGATTCCAGGTTTAAGGAGGTGATCGGGCTGGGCAAGCAGCTCCTGGCCACCAACCCGTCGCTAAGCGACGTCGCAGACAGGATCAAGGCCTTGGAGAACGAACAGAAGGCTATCGCTAAAGGTATTGTCATGTATTGGTATTTTGTTACGAGGCAGCCATGCCCAACTTGCGGCCCGCTGAGCATATGTTCCTGCGGCCCGAATCTATTTTGGCAAGTCCATAGACGTGTTCTTAAATCACAGTTCTATTGACATTATTCTAAATAAAGTTAATCTCACACATTGTAGACCTTATTTGATCCGTGGAGAGAGAGAGAGAGAGTAGAGGGAGAGAGAGCGACAGACGTAACTGCTCATTGTATACAACTCATTCACCCAATCCTGCACAAGTTTGAAACGATGCGTTTAAAACATACTTTATGAATCGTACAGGCAATACATGTGTCCCTTTCATTGTAGAATGGAAAGACAAGGACGCGTACCTGAAGCAGCTGGTGCAGCTGCAGATCTTCAACCGCGAGGCGGACCAGATCGACGCGTCCACCGGCGCCCACGAGGCGTACCTCGAGTACACCGAGTTCGGGGTGAGTAGCCGTGCGTCGCGGACTGAGACCTCGTGGTATTGTCCTGTGGGAACGGTGTAAAGATTGTTGTACTCATGGGAAGATAGACTCTTGAAACATATTCCTTAGCTCAAAGTACTGCCTCTTGAAGCCGGTGATCATTGCAGTTACCACCAAAGGCTAAAGTTTAAAAAATTGATTGATGTTGGCTTCCTGCAGTTTGTCCTGTTTGGGGATATGATTATGTCCGTCCCTCAGTTTATGTCTCCCGCCCTCGGCGGTCGCTGCTGTTCTTGGATAACCCTGTACCTTCCATCAGCTGCGGGGTTGACTTTTATCGAGTCTTGCATACGCAATAAAATTCGCTGGGTGCATAACTCCTTGCGAAATGCTCCAGCCTTTGTGCACTCGTGTGCATTTTTCTGTAAACTGCTAATAGGGCTGCTCTCCAAGCTACAAGCCCTGGGATGTCTCTCGGTTCAGATCCGCAATGATGCGCCGAGCAAATAGCCTTTTCCAGACTCTGTCTCTGAGGGGTGGCTGTGAAGAGCCCGCCCCGTATGAGTAAAGGCCTTCTTATGCCAACAATACATATGTAACCTTTGAAAATGTATATTATATGAGAGACCTGAATGTAGACAACCGGGCCCGTGGCACGGTCGCGAAGGTCACCGCATCATGTTTCGGTTGTGTGCAGGCGTCGGTGGACGAGGCGGAGGCGCTGGTGAAGCGGCACGAGGAGCTGGAGGCGCGGCTGGCGGCGCAGGACGAGCGCGTGGCCGCCTTCGCGCGCCGCGCCTCCGCGCTGCAGGCGCTGCCGCACTACGCCAACGAACAGTGAGTGCTGCCCTCTGCATTCCCTCAGCACACGCCAGGCGGGAGGAGGGGAACTCCGCTCGTTTTAAGTCCTGGTGGTATATGAAGTTTTCCACTGGATCAAAAGAAAGAAGATTATCATCGCCAGGTCCTACCTAGGCGCGCGCTATGCCGATATCGTGGCGACATGTTAGGAACATTAGTCAAAAATCAAATGAAACCGTTTACAAAGTTTTTGAACTTGCTGTACCAATCCTTGTACGGGTTGTTTCAATTTGTAAATCAAAATAGTCTAACTTAAAAAAAAAATTATAACCTTCAGTGTAGATGTTACGCTGGCAAGCAAGGACCTAAATGACTGTTTTTTTTATCTCGATTCGTCAAAATGACTCCACTACACCTGATGGATATGCTTAGTGCAGTTAAAAACTGTCAACAGTAAAAAAACCTTATCGAAAGTTGGCGGGAACACGCTCGCCGGAAGACCATTCCGCAGCACAACCACTCGGCTGCAATAAGAGTTAGAGAACTTCTCAGACGCAGCCTGGATGGGAGTTTTCTTGAACCAGAACACGTGTTTCTGCTGTAAAAGGTTAAATAACTCGTCAGGACAGTCGTCAGGAAGACTCTCAGTGAGGTAGTATCTCTGCGCAACTCGTGCGGTTCCAGATGCTCAGTAGCATCAGGAGTGAAAGATGCGGACAGTACTCCATGCGGGGCCAGACCTGGGCTTTGTGTGCTGTACGCTTCATGAGATTCCTGCTTGGAAGTTGTATGATGTTACCGGTGCCTGCAGCTTCTGTGTCCTCGCCATACCTTCATAGCTTAAGGGTCGATTAAATGCAATCGATATTTCCAGCATCGGAGCGCGCCAGGCCGCCGTGGTGGGTCGCCGCGACGCCGTGCGCCAGGCGGCTGCCGAGCGGCGCCGCGGACTGCTCGCTAGCTTGGCTTACCAGCAGGTATATTCTTGGACTTCATACAAAAGAGCTAATGGGAGTTTTATGCATTTAATGCAACGTAACGCTATTTATAGTTCAATGCACGATATCTAGGTCACGCACATTTTATATAACGCACGTCAAATGAGTTAAAAAGGGGATTCAAGCTAAGACTGCCTTTGATTCACAAGCCTCCCACAAGCGGTGACCTGCCACTATGATAGGTGATCGCGACGTGTTCGGTGACGGTGACTCCGCGTCGAAAGAATATACATTCGCACCCGTAACACAAAATTAGCAAAAATCACATAGACCTCTAAAAAGGCAATCCGAAGCAGCAATCCAAAAAAACCATTGGCGAAAATATTTCAACGTTCTTATGACTTGGGAGCCTTTGAGAGAAGAGCGAATGAGTCAGGCTCGGGTAAACTGCCGACGTCACATGGGCTTCACATTACATCACGTGTGATTGAGGTCAAGAGTCCGCCAGAAAGTTGTAAAAAAAATCAATGCTCATTGCTTGACGTTTTCAAAGTGAGTGTGTCCGCAAAGTGCTTATTGACGCCATCTAGCGGAAGCCTTGTAGAAACAAAATACATATTTACGCTAGTGGCGAGGCAGTGTATATAGGGTGATTGCAAGTAAGGAGTCATTCCAACTTCGAGTATTGTCAGCTCAGGGGTGATTTTTGACTAGAGGATAATTTCTACTACGAGACAATTTCGAATAATAGAGAAAAATTGTATTGTTCAATTTATTTAATGCATTGTAATTTTTTTTTTGGTGGAAGGATTGCCAGCATAAGTATCTCTTTATTGTTTATGCATTGCTGTTAGATTTCGGAATGAATTTCATCTTTAAATCTGAAAATAATATTTTGGTAATTTAGAAATTCTGCCCGAGATTGGTGTATGGGTATTCATTATTATTAAAATTATTTTCATAATTTATTTGAGATTTACTTACATCTTATTTTTTTTAGTTTGCCGCTGCGACTGAAGAACTGCAAGCCTGGATTGGAGACAAGACCAGAACGGCCAAAGACCAGAGCTACAGGTACATTGCGATATTGTTATAAAGCGAAAAGGTCGAGACATAGTTCAAAATAAGTTAATTCACACATAAGACCCATTAAAGTGCTTATAATCCTGTGAGGTAGACATGCTAGGAGATATGACCGGCAATTGTGACATCTGTGTGTGTGTGTGTCTTGACAGAGACCTGGCCAACTTGGAGCGTAAGCTGCAGAAGCATGAAGCGTTTGAACGCGAGCTGCAAGCCAACGAGAAGCAGCTGAGAAACGTCGAAAGCGTGAGTCGACTTTTGTAACACCCTGTACACGGCGCTATTCACACTTGTTGTCTATCGTGACTTATTATGGTACTGACATCGCGGGAGATGGTAAGCGTGGTGCTTTCCAAGAAAATGACAACGGCTGTTTGTTCCCGGCCCGAAGTAAAACGTAATACGGTCGCTGGTTGGTGCGGGGGTCCAACAAATACTTTCACTCACCCCTACTGCCGCAATGTGGGATATGCACGCTGGCCAGCTGCTTGACATCCTCGAGTCAGGGATCCTGGCACTCCACAGTAGAGATGCCACGAATATTCGGCAACTATTCGGTATTCGGCCTATTCGCCCACTTTTTATGCTATGCGGTATTCGGCCGAATAATACGTACTATTCGACCGAATACCAAATCATGTAAAAAAGACACGTTATATTACTCAAAGTTATGTATTTATTTCCAAATTACAACACTTTAGTAATTAAAATTGATCAGTGGTAAGTTGTGATGGATAAAAACAAGCCTTTCAGCATTTTTTGATAACAAACGATTATGCTTTTCATCGTAAATGTTACCAGCCTCAGAAAACAACCTCTCACACACACAATATCTCTCTCGCTCACACACATACTAATAAACTTATACCGTGAATATCCATATGAAAACACAAAACACCCTTGAATACCTAACCCGAACGGAAGTGCGAGTCTCAGAGACAAGATTTACTTAATTGGTGAGACTTGTCACCCTGTGTGTATGCATAAGTAAGTTTTGTGTTGAAATAAAGATTATTATTATTACTAAACACGCTACTTCCAGGAATATTCGGCGGCCGAATATTCGGTATTCGGTATTCGGCCAATTCACTATTCGTGGCATCACTACTACACAGCACTAATAGTAGTCCAAATAGTATTGTGGCACGAAACTAGCGAGGTTATTCGTCGCGCCCAACCTATCCGACCCACGAGCCAGCCGGTGCCGATCCGATCGGCCTATCCTTGCGGGGTGCGGGCCGAAGATTTGCACTACTACCCTCACACCTTAGTATTTGATCGGTCGATGTTAATGCGAAATACTAATATGTAGAAATCCACCGTAAACTAACCTATACTAACGATTAAATAATGTTGTATGAACTAAATTAACTAAACATTGGTACGCGGCCACAACAACGGCTATCAACAGTAAAGAAAAATCTATCGATGATTGCAGCGTTCATGCCGGCCTGCACAAATATCTCTTCACGCTTCGTTTAAAGGAGCGAATATCATAAGACGGTGGGAATGCGCTCACCGGAAGACCATTCCACAGCTCAACGAGTCGACAAAAGTGAGGGTTAGAGGAGTTCCTAGCTCTAGCTGAAATAGTAGTCACCATACCGTGGCACCACAATCCAGCGCGTGATTCTGTTATGTAAAGGAGAAGGTCGTATGGAGTCGTGGTGAGACCCTTACAGCTTGTGGGAGGCTTGTTAATCAAAAGGCAGTGTTAGCTTGAATTGTATTCATTATTTATTTGGCGCGCTTTTTATATAATTGGCATGTCCTGGATATCGCAGTGCATTGCACTCACTGGCGCGTTGAGGCTCTAGTGGAATGGGGCGGTGATTTGTCGCAGATCGGACAGTCGCTGCAGAAGTCGGACCCGGCGCGCGCGGCCGACGTGTCCCGGCGCCTGGAGGGGCTGCAGGGCGCCTGGGAGGGACTCGTGGCCGCCTCCCGCGACAAGGGCAGCAAGCTGAGGCAGGCTGCAGCTCAGAGGCAGCACAGGCGGTGAGTGGCGCTCTCGGCGCTCAGGGGGCTCAGGTTTGGACTAGATTGGCACGATGAAAAGGAAAACGGGGAACGTGATAATCTTTTTGTAATGTTTCCTTCTCTTCCCGCTTATTTTCATTCAGGTTCTATTGATCCTTATTTATATTTATCTTTCCTCTAGCTCCTAGAGGCCTTTCGCTCGCTGGGCTGCAGGACCGATGGGGACTATCAGGTCTGGTTATCAGCGATGAGAAAAAGATGGAGATTTTTGCCAGTAGGAGTCTGGCTGGAGACAGTCCTCGTGGCAACCCTGATGTCGTAGAGAAGATTTACCCCCTGGCTACTAAAAAAGAGGTTCTGTTGAGCCTAATCGTACGTGTTTGCATGGATAAACATATTTATTTCATAATACCCTGGCTTCCAGGTCTGTGGAGGACGCCAAAGCTCGCCTGCTAGATCTGGAGAGAGCTCTGAAGAGCGAGGAAATCGGGACCGACCTTCGGAGCTGCAAGAGGCTGCTCAATCAACATCAGGTAGGGGGAACTGTTAGAGTCGAGCAGAATATGTTCAACTAGGGGGTAATATTGACTAGACAATAATTTAACTGAGGGTTAATTTTAATTACAGAGTTAATTTTTGTAAGTGGTAAACTAGATTAAGCGGTAATTTCAACCAATGAATACTTCCGAGAAAACATATCGACTTGTATATTTAAAATATTCAACTATGTAATTACGCAATTATGCTCAAAAAATAATTTCAATTCCTCGGTGCGTCCGTCTTATACACGAGGTTTTAAGATATTTAGTAATAATTTAAAATATGAGATCATATCTTAGTGAAATAATATTCCTGATTCTTTAGGCCTTGGAGCAAGAGCTGGCCCAGTGGGAGCAGAAAGGCACGGCCCTGGCGGCGCAGGGCGCGGACCTGGTCTCCGCGGGACACTTCGACGGCCCCGCCATAGAGAGGGACAGCCAGGCCGTGCTGCAGGCCGTCCGGGACCTGCAGCCGGCGGCGGCGGCGCGGAGGCACGCGTTGGAGAGCAATTTGCAGTCAGTGTCCAGTTCTATAATGCAATACTTTCATTATTCAGTGGCATTTAAAAGCAAAATCTTTTTTATGTCGTGTACGCCTTTACAAGATCAGATATCGATAGTTGTTAATAGAGTTAATACTGTATTTTATTTTATCATTATCATTTTGTTTACCCTAAATACAACTGAGTATAAATTATCAAACAGTAATATGTAAAAGACAGTCTTTACATAAAATAATTTTACATTACGATGATCAGTAAAAGTTACTTTACATAGGATAGACAGTCTTTACATAAAATGTATTGATAGATTTACATTATTACGATGATTAATAAGTATTTGTATAGACAATTGCCTATTTTTACATCAAATATTTTGATAAATTTATATTACAGTGTTGACTAAGAGCTATCGATAGAAAATAGCCGATCTTTACATAAAATATTTTTATAGAATTAAAATGTTAACTTAGAACACCCGCATAGAGGATGGACAGTCTTTACATAAAGTATTTTTATGCATGTCATGTATAGGACTTGTGTGATAAAAAAAAATTGTCTCGTACCTCGCGAGCGATCGTGTCTGTTTGCCGTGCGGCGCGTACATGCGGCGTGCTACTGTCACGCAGGCTGTACAAGTTCGCGGCGGAGGTGGGCGGCGAGCTGGGCTGGCTGGCGGAGCGGCGCGCGGCCGCCGCCTCGGACGCGGCCCCGGCCGACCTGCACGCGGCGCAGTCCGCGCAGAAGAAGCACGGCAAGCTGCGCGCCGAGCTGGCGGGCCGCCGGCCGCTCATCGAGCGCGTGCTGCACCAGGGCAGGGCGCTCGTCGAGGACAGCCACCCGCAGGCTGACAAGGTCACTTACATCCGTCTTTTTGTATGCCTATCTATGCTTTCGTAGCTCCTGAACGGATCAACCAATTTTGATTAAGTGTTGTTATATTTTAAAGGTGACTTCATCGAAATTGTACTTAGCTATGGTTAAAAAAAATCTGATCAACTGTTTTTTTTACCCTGACTCGTCAGTAACCACACCACGTTTGATGATTAGCTCCGTACAGCAATCTTCACGTATTAATAATGCTAGCTGAACCGGAAATACTGCTACCGCAATGAACGTCTCGTTAACTTACCCCCCCTTTCTACTTCACCTCTTTCTCCACTCACCGTCTTTCATTCTCAACCTCGTCTGAACTATTATTGCCGTTTCAGTTTAACTAAAGGCAAGGTGCCGTTTACAGATCAGCGGCCTCTGCGCGCAGTTGGAACACGCCTATTCGGAAGTGTCGTCGGCCGCGGAGGCGCGCGCCGGCCAGCTGGAAGCGGACCTGAAGGCGCAGCAGTTCCTGCACGACGCGCTCGAGGTGGACTCCTGGCTCGCAGACAAGGCGGCGGCGCTGGCGAGCCCCGACGTCGGGGGGGACAGGCACAGAGCCACGCAGCTGCTCACCAGGCACAAGGTGCTCATACATTTGTCGGCATATTCTTCAAATTGACACTAGTCAGTTAATAATGGCACGTAGGCTAGTTGGCCTGAAGAATGTACCGGCCTCATGAGCTACATTTATTATTCGCTATTTATATAGCATTTTTTACAGTCTGTAGGAAACTCTCAGTAATTCAATACCTCTTCGCAACTGGAGCGGTTCCAGATGCTCAATAACGTGTGGATCATTGACAATGCGGACAGCGCTCCGCTGCAACCTGTCCAGTGCGTCGAGCGTGCTGGGCAGAACCGTCCCAGAGGTGTGAACAGTACACCTTGCAGAACCTGACCTAGACCTTATACAATAGCCACACTTGATCCGGTGTCCAAAACCGTCGCATTCTGTTCAGGATACTAAATTTACGTGATGCTGCGGAGATGACAGACCCTAAATGAATTTAATAATTATTATAATATTTTGGTTGTCCGTATATCCTTATAATGCGAATGAGTCAACTGTCCCGTGTCCCCCCCAGGCGGTGGAGCTAGAGTTGGACACGTACGCGGCCATAATATCGGAGATGGGCCACGTCGCGACGTCCATGGCGCAAGGGCACCCCGAGGGCGAAGCGCTGGTGGCTCGGCACGCCGCGCTGGCGGACTCGCTGGCGCGGCTGCAGCGGCTGGCGGCGCAGAGGCAGAACGCGCTCGTCGAGAGCGTCTGCAGGTAACGCGCTGCTCTATCTCTGCATCGGAGACGGGCCCGGGGCCACGTCGCGACGTCCATGGCGCAAGGGCACCCCGAGGGCGAAGCGCTGGTGGCTCGGCACGCCGCGCTGGCGGACTCGCTGGCGCGGCTGCAGCGGCTGGCGGCGCAGAGGCAGAACGCGCTCGTCGAGAGCGTCTGCAGGTAACGCGCTGCTCTATCTCTGCATCGGAGACGGGCCCGGGGCCACGTCGCGACGTCCATGGCGCAAGGGCACCCCGAGGGCGAAGCGCTGGTGGCTCGGCACGCCGCGCTGGCGGACTCGCTGGCGCGGCTGCAGCGGCTGGCGGCGCAGAGGCAGAACGCGCTCATCGAGAGCGTCTGCAGGTAACGCGCTGCTCTATCTCTGCATCGGAGACGGGCCCGGGGCCACGTGGCGTCGTCCATGGCGCAAGGGCATTTACAGGCACAACATTTATAAATCGAATAGATTGTACAAGATTAGCACGCTGTCAATGAAATGTCTTGTAGCGCAGCCGTTGAATGATCCCCCAGATCCAATTATAGAAGGTTCAAGAAACCCAGTCGAGTGAAGTTCTTGAACTCTGACCGTTGTAAGTCCAGTCGTCAAAATTCTATTGAAATAGTCGCGCGTAGCAACAATGCCCAATTTCAGTAATTCTACCAAAGTCGTATTCTTTCATTCGAAGATATCGCTTCCGAACAGAAACTGTCCTGTAATTGGGTCTAGCTGGGTTTTGTGTCTGCGATAGGCTTCCAGCACAGTCTATAAAAATCTAGAAAAATAATTTTACCCGAATATTTCAGGATCACTTATCACTTTTTCTTGACTCGACATTCCACTGATAAACAACTATCTATTTAATATAAAGGTCAAGCGCGCCACGTCTCTCGGAATGAACGGTGTAGGTACAGCGGCAATCTTTTGGTGTTCAATCAACATTAAAATTTGTTTGACAGTTAGTCCATTCGGAAGAGCACCTCGAAACATTATCCGCGTTTTGAAATCATAACCTACAAGCCTATAAATCAAAGGCTCAGGTGTCGCCCCAGTTCCGCCGTAACCAACATAGTTAGTAAACGTGAGTTATTGAGTACACGTATTGTTACAGACATGAATATTTAGCTGAGAGCGCGGAGCTCGAGACCTGGATCCAGGAGCAGTATGCCGCAGCCTCCAGCGAGGACTACGGGCAGGACTACGAGCATCTACTGGTAATTATTTTCTTGTTTTTGTATTTCATGTGACTACTAAAGGAATACGAAGGGCTGGGAAGATATGGGAAAGGGGATCAGAGAAGGAGCAGAACGCGGCAGGCCGTTCAAACTGACCGCGTCAATCCCATGACCTCGAATCTAAACCTAACTTAAAGTCATCGCTAAAAGTTGTTGATCTTTTTAAATGGGCTCTGTTTTACTCTAAAAGTGAAACTTCTTGGAGAATGACTAAAGAGAAGTGGACGAGAATCGAGAGTAAAATTTTAGGCACGCGTCACGTTCAGGCGCGTTTTGTTACAGGGGGGAAAGAAAAATTAGATGTAGGTAGAAAGAGAAATTAATAAAGAGTGTTACGCGTACGTTCGTTGTAGATGTACGCCTTAAAAGCTATCTAAAAACATCTGTGGCTGGGTGTGTGGCCTAGTGCGCAATAGACCGGCATCATTACCAGCCGACGCGAGTGGTCGTGGGCTCGAATTCGAGAACGTATTTATGGGTTTCTCCAATTCACGTACTGATTGAGGCGGCACATGCTCACCGGTGATGGAAATCATCGCGAGGAATACCGCGTGGCATCTGATAGAATTGTCACGTGTACTGGTGCTGTGAGAACGGCGGTCAGCTGCGCCACTGGTCACGTTGGGCACGACATGTAAGCGCAAAGTAATCAGTTACGTCAGTCGGTAGTGTGGTTATTGTTAACGCGTAGATCCTGCGATCGAAGTTCGACGAGCTGAGGCACAGGGTGGAGAGCGGTGCCGAGCGGTTCAACCAGTGCGAGGAGCTGGCCAAGAAACTGCTGGCGACAGACAGCCCCTACATCGCCGACATCGAGAGGCGGCAGGAGGCGCTCGGGTGAGCTCACCAGTACAACTCTTGATCCCAGGGCTGCGCAAACCGTCGCTCGCGAGAGCCTTTTGGGTCGATTTCGGGAAATATATCGGTGTTCAATATCGCTCGATTCGCTTTGTTTGATGACTACACAAATTATATTTAAGTAGATACATAGTTAAGGCAGATTGTCTCTTATTCCGGGCAGTAGACTTTAAGGAGCCTGCTGCCCGGATGCGAGGGAGCAGTTTACAGTGTCCGGTGCGCCGCCTGAGAGAGAGGTTTTGTGGAGCTGTACACCCACCCCTCCCAGAGAGGCAGCCTCAACAAGGCTTTTCGCTCCCCGGGCGTCTGGTTGAATTTGGTTTCCCCAGTCCGGGTGGAGCTATTAAAAGGACACGAACGAAGGGTAGCAATCCCGGTGTGTCAGACTTTAATGACTAATAACCACAGGGGTGTCCTTGTAATCTCTTTATAAGGGTCTGAGAATCCTGATTCTTCCAGACGCCCGAGTAGCCAGTTTAGGCTCGTCCTCTGGGAGAAGTGGGTGTAAATAGCCCACCTCTCAGCACCTCTCCCTCAAGCCGCTATATATGGTAGAAGTCCATATTATGGGACACTGTCCCTATTTATGATACACAATGTGAATATAATCATTTATAAAAAGAATACCAAATTATACTTTTAAAAAATATAATAAACACATAATTTTATCATTTTTGAATGAAATTAACAAGTCTAATTGTTAATTATTACTCGTATGTTTTGAAAAAAAATTATAAAAGCATGAGGTTTGTTGTTGGTATTCAAAACCGTGGCTTAAAAGAGTTGAACGATAACTACTGTACAGTTTTTTACTTGGATGAAATTATATATTTTATTATATTTATATACATAATGTAAGTGTAATCTAAAAGCTTATAAATTATAGATATTGTATGTTATTTGCATTTATGTTAATTTATAGCAATATTATTTTATTTTTGAGTGTCTCACAATACCGACACTTGTTAACGTAGACGTACCGGTATATGGAACACTTTACACCGCGTATCACTCAATACGGACATCAAGTCTTATGATTGTCCCCATTAATGAGACAGTGTACTGTTATGCGTTTTTAATTAAAATATCAATAATTTTTAGTATTAAAAAAGTAAAATGATTAAATATAACAAATTATTTATCAGCATAACTTCAAATAGTTATTTCTGAGTAAGTATTTTCAATTTAATTACGTTAATTTCAAAACTTAACCTAAAATCAAAACATTAATTTTGCAAGTTTTTTTTTTCTTAATTTTTTATTTGATATTATTGAAATATTTAAAATATGTTTTTTTATACTTTTATTAATTAGTGAATTTTTTTTTTTTCTCTGGCTCGACATAGTGACTACAGAGTACCTGATGGTAAGTACAGTGTAATCCAAAAACGAAAGCGACTATCAAAGGATGAAAATCCATTGATAGTCTCCAACGTCATGTCGGCCCATATATACCACGACTGAAGGTCTCTAGGTATATGAGCTACTGGATATATACAAGCTGATCCCGAAACGCGACAAGCCGAAACTGGTCACTATGACGGGCTTTACACCCATGTAATGTGGTCGCGATCCAGGCGGGAACCGACGCCCTACCACCTCGCTGCTGCTCATTTAGCACCACCCAGGAGTCACGTGTAGGGAAACTAGGGTAAAGCCTACGGACGCGAGCAGCTTCGACTCCCCCCATCGACATATCTCTCGATATTTTAGGTTACGTGTCAACAGTGAACAACAAAAACCAAATTATTGAAAATCGGAGTAATGGGGACAACAGCCGTCTCAATCAGCAAAAAAGAAAGTGTTGTGTTCAAAAGTGCTTGATAAAAGACTTAAATATGACCCAATAGATGTAGAAAATGCTTTAAAAGCAATAAAAGATACCGGGTCATCATTACGGAGAGTAGCTGTTGCCTTCGAAGTATCTGTGGCTACTCTAGGCAGAAAAAAAGTATTGGGCTAGATGAGATAAAAAAAAATCTAAACCAGAAACAGTCTTATCGTCTCAGGAAGAAGATGATATTGTCAAATGGGTGCTAGACAGGGCTGCAATAGGAGCACCTGTAACAAAAACTGAGTTATTGGATTGTGTTCAAAAATATGTCCAAAAATTAGCTGTAAAAACTCCGTTTACAGAGTCGTCCTAGTCGCCACTGGTATGAAGGGTTTAGAAAACGTCATTCAGAATTAGCTATAAGGAAACCCCAACATTTGAGTGTTACAAGAGCAGCTGTCACTTGTGTAGAATTACAAGAGTGGTTTAAAAAGTCTGGAGCATATTTTGAAAGTAAAAATGTATGTAATATTTCTCCTACAATTTTTTTTAACTGTGATGAAAGATGTTTACTCCTCTGTCCTGAAGCAGAGAGCGTGTTGGCATAAAAAGGATCACCATTCCACCGCGAAACCACTAGACATCGTGTGGGATAACATCCGTATGTGGTGGATGTTCCTTATATCAGCACGAAAAGATTCGCTTCTACATTCATCATGCGAACGGCTAAAGAATGGAATACGCTTCCAGAGGCAGTATTTTCGCGATGTTATGACCACGGGGGTTTTTAAGAGAAGAGTGAATAGGCAATTGCTGGGCGAACACGTTTCATAGTCGGACTCATCTTCACCTTCCACCAGGTGTGATTGAGGTCAAGCGTTCGCCTATAAGTAATAAAAAAAAAGTTACAAGAAGAAAAGAAAAAACTGATGGACAAAGTAAAAGAACTGCAAAAGAAAATTAAAGAATAAAAGTGAATTAAATATTTTTATAATTTTCATTTATTTCTCATTTGATTTAGTAAAGACTAATTATTTGTTATTTCAGATTCAAGTTTATTATCTATTTTATAAGTATTGTGATTTAAAATTAATAAATAGTTATTTTAAAATCAGTCTTATTGATTTCTAAACTGTCTCAAAAATAGGGACATACATCATGAGACATTGGGGCCATCTACTTTTTAAGTGTCTCATAAATAGGGACATAGAGGTTCCTCTCATAAAAGGCTATTAATATTATTTTTACAAATTAACATTCAATAAAAATTAGCTATATTAATTAAATAATCATAAGACAATTGTATGATACGATTTAAATGGTATTTTTGACTTAAACAGATTATATAATAGCGGTAATGTACGACCAACCTGAAAATGTGTCTCATAATACGGACTTTTACCATATACATTATTTTACTCCTGTAACTAATATGCTGTCCTAAAAACAATAATGAGCTAATGACGGCACCGGGTTCCTCCTCTCCTCCCGCTTCCCCGTCGTCACACCGTCCGCGCCGGGCGAAACTCGTTCGCGAGAGTAATGTCGTCGTGATGCCGGCAGCGAGTCCTGGCAGCGCCTGGTGGACCAGATACAGTCGCGCGCGTCGCGGCTGCACGCGGCCGGCGAGATCCACCGGTTCCACCGCGACGTGGGCGAGCTGGTGTCGCGCGCGGCGGACAAGCGCGCCGCCCTGGCCGCGCCGCCCGCGCCCCGGGACCTGCGCGCCGCCACCAAGCTGCTGCGCGACCACGAGACCGACCGCAACGACCTGCTCGCCATCGACGCGCAGATGCAGGTGCCCGCCGCGCACGTGTCGCTCCACCCACCCACCCGCACCACACACCGCACCCACATCAGTACACGCCGCTACTGACGCGCAGGCGCGAGCCCCGAGCTCTAGCCGTGACACCATGCCCGCTTAGCTACATACAACCGCTGAAACATAAACACAAGTTCCGTTCGCTCACACTGACCACCACGTCTATTCTACATTACAGAATCGTTCACGATCAGATGCAAATTCCACTCGCTTGCACTGAAACCACACCGCATCCGCATCACCATTCCATGATATTGACGTGATCGACACAAGTTCCGCTCGCTTACAGTAACACCGTACGCCATATTAGTAATAGTACAGGAGAATGTGAAAAATGAAATGAAATGAAAAAGTATTTATTTCGCCACAAATATACAAAAAAAAAACAGAAATTTAAATGTAGCAATACAAACAACAAACAAAAACATATGAACATGGCATATCATCAGCCTAAAGCCACAGAGGAAGCCTGCAGCGCTGATTCTCGTGAAGGGCCCCGGTCGTGTGCTCGCTGCTAGCGGATAAAAGTACGTGTCGCTATCGCTTATGGCCGAGCCTTACTTTATTTATGCAGCATGAGTATACTGGTATAGAGTCAATGCACTTGTAAGGTCATTTGAAGTTCGACGCACTCGGTAAAGCAATTCCTCCCGATATCTAGCTCACGCGAATTATATAAGTATAAAACGAGCACAATATAAATTAAAAAAAAAAACACGCTAAGTCTGCCTTCTGATTGACATCTCCCGCAAGTGGTCGAAACCTCCGGCACACTACCGAATATTATTACTTAATTCTTTTGCAATATTCTTAACAGCTTAATAACCATACAGCGCTACTTACACATATATGAGATGAATTTAGATTGATATTTCGTGCGCTGTAATGTGTAGCAGGAAATAATATCTGAAATTCGTTACATTCACTTACAAATAAATAACAGATAACATAAAAACATCTAATTTTATGTAAAGATTCTTTCTAAAAAATTCTAAATATCTTGCGGCCCACAATGGCCACCTTCGAACATGTTACTGATTTTGACGGAAACCCAGGTGCTCCAAGAGGAAGGCAGCCGTCTCCAGAAGCTGTACCCCGGAGGCAACGTCCAGCAGATAGGGCTGCAGCAGCAGGCGCTGGCCGACGCCTGGGCGATGCTCAAGCAGGCCGCGGACGAGCGGAAGCACGTCCTCCAGCAATACCTCCAGCTGCACCAGTTCTTGACCCAGGTACAGCCCCGTGCCCGTGCTCCACGCTTCATACAGACGTAGCTGCGGCCTGTGTACGCGCGCACAACCTAACTTGAACCCTAATTTATATGACGCACAATATAGATGTGAGCTCAACTAATACTGGAAGAATGCAAATCTACGAAACTGTACCTGAAAGCTGCTGGATGTTATGAAGGCTGTAGGAGAGCTGCACCTTTATTTATCGTGACGTATAATCACATTTCCACGGACAGTGTGTCATATGAATTTGGTTGGATATGGGATAAAAATACATGTGGGCACGGGCTGGTTACAGCGACACCTCGTGACCCGCAGGTCCGCGACCTGAGCTCGTGGTGCAGCGGCGTGCGCGCGGGGCTGGCGCGGGCGGTGCGCGTGCACGACGCGGGCAGCGCGCAGGCGGCGCGCGGCGAGCACGCGGCCGTGCGGGCCGAGCTGGACGCGCGCGACGACTCCTTCACCGCGGCGCTCGCGCTCGGCCAGGAGCTGGTCGCGGCGAACCATCCCAACGCGCAGGTATGTACCTACGCGCGCTCACCGCCGACCGTATACGAATACAGCCGGGCCGCTGCGGTGCCGCCGGTATCGATACTGTCCATGGCTGCAGGAGGTGGAGGAGAAGTGCTCGCTGCTGCTGGAGGAGCGCGCGCGGGTGGAGCGGGCGTGGGCGGCGCGGCAGGTGGCCCTGGACCAGCTGATCGACCTGCACTGCTTCCTGCGCGACGCCAAGCAGCTGCACGACCTGTGCGCCGCGCAGGAGGCCGCCCTCGGTCAGTACGCTGCCATACAATTGTTTTTAAACGAATTTTTACAATTGCTGGCCTTCTTCATATTTTTGTACCACTCATTTGTTGGTGTGCCGTTTGTCAACAGGTACAGAAATATCTCCAACGTGCAGCGTGGAGGAGGTCGACCATCAGCTCAAGAAGCATGAGGCCTTCGAGAAACTATTGGCTACTCAGGTATATTATGCGCCATGAAGATAGTAAAAAAAAAGCCTTAAAAGCAACAACAATTTTCTTCTCATATACAAATGTGTTGATCAGGATGAGAAACTGGCGACCCTGAACAGCCACGGAGACAAGCTGCTGCAGCAGAACCACGTGGAGAGCCAGCGCATAGCTGATGAGCTCCACACCATCAATGACAGGAGAAAGAAGGTAACTTGCCATGGACCTGACCTTGTCATTTCATTAGTCCCTCGATGCACTCTCGTCGGCTCCGCGTCCTGTGGACGTTGCCCTCCACCGGGACTCTTCATTAGTTCTGCGTGGGCGAGTCTCGGTCGGCCTCGGCACCTACTCCCACTCACATTAATGTTGTCAATCTTTCCTGTGCACCTTTCATCATCCATCAACTCCTCGTGCCCGAACCATCGAAGCATGTTATCGATGACACTATCTTTCAAACCAACATAATCGGGCATAATTTTTTTTAGGATAATAATGAAATGTCTACTGGTCCAGTCTAGCGGCTGTAATGGCTTAGTGAATACGGAACCGGTTTCCATGTGCAGCTGCACGAAAGATCTTAGCTTCGAACCCCAATCCATACGGATTTAGGCAGCACATGATCACCGTTGAAGGGATTCATCGGGAGGAAACCCGCATGGCATCTTATAACAGTGTCGCGTCGAGCAGTGCTGTGCTCACCTCGCAAGGGCAATGGCGTGGCGATGTATGAAGTGTGCCGGCCGGTAGGATACAATGTCGGTCTCCCGCAGCTGTACGTGGCGGCGCAGGCGCGCAGAGAGAAGCTGTCGCTGGTGCGGGCGCGGGCGCAGTTCGCGCGGGACGCGGCCGAGGCGCGCGCCTGGGTGGCCGACAAGCTGGCCAAGCTCGCGGCCGACTCGCACCACGGTGAGTGCACGCGCCCTGCCCGCGCTCACGATACGGGACACCCGCTCATTACACAAACCATTATACATTCACCAAGCTTGTACTAAAGGGGGGGGGAGCCAGGGTCCGCGTCTCGGGCGCCTAGTTCCAGGGTAGACGAGTAACATCACCCAACGTACCCACTGTATAACTTTTTCATACAAAATAGATAGATTTGTACTAGTTTTTTTTTATGTTTATAAAGTTTTATGGAGTTAATGCACTCGTAAGGTTATATGAAGTTTGAAGCACTAGTGAGTGCAATGTACTGCAATATCTAGGACATGCGAATTAAATAAAATGAGCACCAAATACCAAATGAATTCGCGCTAAAACCGCCTTCTGATTCACAAGCCTCCCACAAGTGGCAGTCAGGAGATATCTCTCTCCTCTAGTAATAATGTCTTACAATACTCGACAACAGATGGCGTTAGCGCTTTCACAGTTTTTTTTTTAAATAAAAGTTGAAGATAGTTTTCGAGGATGAAACCAGCCTTATAAGGTTAAACGGTTTCTGATATTAGTGCGCAAAACGCATAAACAAGCATTCTATTATTATTTTATTGTTTTGTGTTTATGGCTTTAATAAAGGTACCTAATAATCGTTTTTCTATTATATCTTCCACGTACAGACAGCGATCACTTACAATTTTATTAGATCTATAATATTATATATATTTTAGCTAAATCAACAATACAATACATCCCAAAGAGAAACGGTTGAAGTACGGATTAAATTTTTGTCCAAGTTAGGTTGTGTTGTGTTGTGTTGTGTTGACCCAACTTGATGTTCGCCAGGAAACAGTCTCGACTGTAAATTAATGAGCTAGCTCTATCGCTGCCATGTCCCAATCATGTCTCCGTGATGTCATGCATATATCCCAGCTGCCGCCACGGCGCTTTGCACGGCCCACCATGCACCGGCGGTGTGCAGCACCGTCATGGAGAGCACCAACGGGAACCGCGTTGTGATGACAGTGATGACTGTCATAAACCGTCCCTCAGTCCGTCTTCCACACGCCCGAGCAGCATCAGCGGTGAACAGCACCGCCATGACCAGAGACAGTGCAAAATACAAATTAAAACGCTAGTTAGTTCACAACACGCTGCGCTAGATGTCGCGCTGATCACTTCACTTTAGCTTCGCTTTCCGTAGGCAACTTCTCTCTTGTGTGTTCATAGCGCAGCGGCAGGTCCCACCGATTGCATAGAAGCTATCTCGCAAATTGTAGCGTTCACTTTAGATTGTAGCGATACCTCTAGAACTATATCTTTCAATTTTCCAAAAGATGGCACCACTAGTGGCTGTAGTTACGCCAATCACCACAAGATGGCATTGCCAACGGTGTTGCATCTACTGGACAATAGAGGTCGCTATGTTCCTCATCCTTATTCTGTACATAATACGATATACATATTTTGCGTACCTTGTGCCTTTGTTTTGTTTCCAATGTTGGGTACATATTGATGGGAAATGCAACGTTTGCAGGCGAGGTGACCGACCTGGAGGACAAGATAAAGAAGCTGCAGAAGCACCAGGCGTTCACGGCGGAGCTGGCCGCGAACAAGGCGCGCCTGCAGGAGGTCGAGGCGCTGGCGCTGCGGCTCAGCCCCGACGCGCAGGTGCAGGCGCAGCTGGAGGCCTTGCATGCTGACTGGGAACTGCTGGAGCAGGCGACGGAGACACGGGGTAACGTACTCATTGATCATCATACTCTTTACTAGTGAAAACTTCCTCAGTCAGTGATGCGATGGTGGCAATGCGCTGATACTCTCATGATCGTCACGCTCTGGAAACTTATATGATGAGAAAAGCGTTAAAGTCGCGTGACCGTCACGATATGAGACTTCTTTGGACACTTGGGACGGGAAAAGGCACGGATACGCATGACCGTCACGCCCAGATACATGCATTATCGCTCGAATATAATGTTGGTCGTTCATTTGACGGAAGACGCATCGGATATAACTCCGGTCGTCAAAACAAAGCAAAAATAAAAACGCCATATCTCTCACTGTGTCTCACTAGATGTACTTGTCTGTGAAGCGCTCTAGTGTCTGGACAAAGTTTTTGATATAGCCTTATTATTCCAGGTCGCGGTTTGGAAGAAGCCCAGGACATCTTGGAGTTCAACCAGCACCTGGACAAGTTCGAGGCCTGGATCAGAGACAAGGAGATGATGGTATATAGTTCTTATCTTTGCCGTAACCTCAGGCTGTGGAATTATTTTCCGGCCGGTGGATTCCCTTACTTCTATAATTTAAAACATGTGAAGAGACATCTCAGCAGGCCGGCATGATCACAGCAACTATCAACAAACAGTATCCTGTATCTTGTGCTCACAAAGCCGAGGTATTAAAAATGTCTGACGGTTCCAGTGAGAGATTTCGCAAAGCGGTTGCAGGCGCCGCTTCATTTCCACTATCTCATGTCTCATCGCTCTGTATGTGATCGTGCGAGTGAGAGGTCCTTGCGCTGCACAGGTGCAAGCGCACGAGCTGGGCCGCGACTACGAGCACTGCAGCGCGCTGGTGCGCAAGCTGGACGACATGGACAGCGACATGAAGGTCGACGACAAGCGGGTGAAGGCCATCAGCGCGCTCGCCGACAAGCTCCTGCAGCAGGTGAGTCCTCGCTGCATATCCTGTCGTTAATATCAAAGGTCTGGTCAGACATCATCAGCCGCTTGGTGTGTAGGATTCTCACCAGGGTGCTCCTCATCTTTGTCTGCCGAGTGCCGAGGACAAGGCGGAGCCAGCTTCCTCCGCAACTCGGTGTCGTCGGACCTTAGTCAGGCCTCATCTTCATGGGAAGAGCCACTCATCGCTCGCCCCATGTCTTGGAGCTGGTGCATGGGAATGTATAATGCACAGGTCACGCCGACAAATGTTGTTCTAGGCACTTCCTGACTTCTAATATTAGCAATCATCTGTAATTTTGATATTGCTAATAGAAACTGACAGGCGTTTTAGTTTTGTTTTTCTGTGTTTTGAATTAAATTAGATTAAAAGGTTATTATTGGGTGGCGCGCAGGGCCCGACGCAGCAGGCGGCCACGGTGTCGCACCGGCGGGACGCGTTCCTGGGCAAGTGGCGCGCGCTGTCCGGCGCGCTGCAGCGGTACCGGGACAACCTGGCCGCGGCCTTGGAGGTGCACTCCTTCAACAGGTCAGTGTTGCTTGTACGCGTATGGCGCAATGCTGCGTTACATTATTTGAACTTTAATGCTGATATGTAGGTCACGTTAATTAAATAGTAAATGCGGTTCAGCTAAAGACTGCCTTTTGATCAATACGCCTCCCACAAGCGGCAGAGGCCTCACAAAGGCCGAAAAACCGTCGACAGTCGCCATCGTTATACCTATATATACCGCGACAGAAGGTATATGACCAACTGGATATACAAACAATGATCCCGAAACGCGACAGGTCGAAGCGAGTCGCTGTTCATGCTCTTTAAACTTGTGTACTGTGCTCACGACCCACTCGGGGCAATCGTCCTGCCACCCCAGCTTTTTTCATTCTGTCACTTCGGGCACAGGCCAGAGTCCTAAATAATATATCGTGACGCTGTAACCCTTACAAGGCGAGCAGAGATACATCAGCAGTTGTATCCGTAACCGGTGAGCATGTGCTGCCTCAATCAGTGATTAATCGGAACAGCCAAGATGAACGTGACGGGTTCGAACCTATGACCAGTTGCGTCGCCGCGTATGAATACCGGTCCCTTGTCCACTAGACCGCCACAGCTGCTGTATGTTTTTCTTGTGACAAAATAATGAACACTATGGCTCAATACACAGGGACGTGGAAGACACCGCCGAGCGCATATCGAAGAAGGCGGCAATCTTCAGCAGCTCCGAGAGAGGCAGGGAGCTCGCCGCCGCGCAGGAGTTGAAGCGGAAGCACCTGGCTCGTGCCGCAGAGGCCACCGCGGTGCTGGACAAGATCCACGCGTTGGAGGCCGAGGGAACCTCTTTGGCTCACAAGTCAGTCTCTAATTCTCCTCTGATTCTATTATTATATCATAAAAGGGTCAAATTTTACTATTTCAAGTATTACAAAAATATAGTAGGATCGATATTTTATAGAAATATTGATATTATTCAATCAATTCAGCAGTCTTCACTCGCTAGGTAATCAGTTTCTATGGAGCCTTCGACTGGAGGTTCGACTAAGGGAGTAATTTTAGCTAAGAGGGAGATTTTTGACCAAGAGATAATTTCCTTTAAGAAGGAGGTTCGATTAAGGAGTGATTTCAGTTAAGAGGAAAATTCGACTAAGGGGTAATTTCAACAAAGAGGGAGTTTCGAGTAAATACTTCATTCCTGTCTGTTTACATTATGAGCGATCTATATTTATATTTATGTAGTAAATGAATTGTTTGTGTCTTTTTCCTTCACACAGTCACCCGGAACGTGCGAAAGAGATAGAACAAAGTCTGCAGAGTCTGCGCGAGGGCTGGGACAACCTGCAAAAGCTGGCGGAGAAGCGAACTGCCTTGCTGGACGAGGCGATCGCCGAGCACAAGTTCGATGAAAGTCTTAAGGTGAAACTCAACTGCCTCTTCACTTAACTTCTTTTTTCGGCAACCCGGCGGAAATTCTGGCACTCCAGGGTCCTACTGGCTATCAACCCCCAGGTATCAGGTATCCTATTCGTAACCAGCCATACCTGGGGATCCGCATTCCTCCTACGACCCGAAGAGCGAACAGCCTTTCTCAATCTCCATGCTTACGAGAGATAAGAGTTAAGGGCTACTCCTTGGGAGCTCTGCATCATGCGGGATGTACGCACCGTCCCCGTCTCACCCGAGCAGCTGAACTCTGGCAGCCTGGCTTTCGCTTCCCCTGAATCTTACCTTCGATAATCAATCTAGGAAGCTTATGAGATGCGCTGTGCATATGCCCGAAGGGTACTCCCCGTATCAGGACATCTGACATCAGTTCTCTCTCGCGACAGGCTTGCTAAGAACCAAGATCTTAGCTTTGTCTGGAATGATTGAGATATAGGGTGCGAGGTTAATTGATATGAATCAAACGGTGACCAGTTGGTATAACTCCTCAGGAACTGGATCTGTGGGTGTCGGAGACCGTCAAGCAGATGGAGGAGACCGCGGAGCCCGAGACCGTGGCGGAGGCCGAGGCGCTGCTCGAGCTCCACCAGGAGAAGAAGGTCAGTTGAATGAAGCCTGAGCTTTTTGTGTAGCGGTTGTTCTTAATAGGAATATGTCGTCATGTTTTACGCAAGTATACGGATTCGTGTGTGCATATCATAATCCAGACCTTACGTCGCCCAGGCGGAGATAGACAACCGGCAGAAGGCGATAGCGTCCCTCCACAAGGAGGCGGAGGCCGTGCAAGCGCCTGAGAAGCTGCAGAAGGTGGCGCAGCTTTCCACCACCCTCGAGCAGGCGTGGCTGAACAAGAAAGATTACCATACTCAGGTAACAATAGGGGATTTCTCCACCTTGGCTGTCTGAAGACCGCCTTTACAATGTCACTAGAGTTTAAATGTTTCGTTTTCATCCAAAAACACTTCAAATTTTTACGTTTTGTATTCAATATAAATATTTAACAGGTCTTATGCGCGAATAAACTTACTTCTAATAATGGCTTGACGTTTCGAACTGACTACGGCAAGTAGACGACACGCTGCAGAGTTATCGCCGAGGGCGGGCCGCCGCCGCCGCTCCCTCCGCCCTCTTTTGTTCTTGACAATAATTACAGGTCGAAACGTTGAACCATATTTAAAGAGAGGTAAGCTTATTCGCGCAGAAGACCCTTTTAATACTCTCCTACCCGTATCACATTTGTACTAAACCGTGGCTGCCCTGAAAATGGCGATCAGACACACAAGGGAAAATCGGATACAGCCACCGTGTATTTCTGTCTCAGGCGCACCAGCTGCAACTGTTGAAGGAGCAAGCGAGACAGATAGAGGACTGGCTCGCGTCTAAAGAAGCTTTCCTTAACAACGATGATCTGGGCGAAAACTTGGACGGTAAGTCCGCACCACTACACACGCATGTACCATAGACCTCTCAAAGCCAGAGACAAGATGGCCAAGTGACAAATAGACCTATCTATCAACACGCTGAAAGATTTCGATGCGCAACGAACCCCCCCCCCCCCCCCCCCTCTCCCCTGTCCCAACATTCGGATCAACGGCGTGTCGTGAATTAACTTAAAGAGTGGGTTAACGGCTATATCAACTAGTATATCGCAGCGCATTCCCTGACGTCACCAGAGCCGGTGCACGGAGGTTATGGTCAAGGAATGATGGAGGTGTAACGTATTTCGCCTGCACCTTAGCCGTGGAGACGCTGACCCGCAAGCACCAGGAGTTCTGCAAGCTGCTGGAGAGCCAGCTGCACCGCGTCGACGAGCTGGAGAAGCTGGCGGGCGGAGTGCTGCAGCGCGGGCACCACCACAGCCACGTGCAGCGCCGCGTGCAAGATGTGCTGGCCAGGGTCGATAAACTGAAGGTCGGTCAGTCGCGCTGTCGTACACAGGGACACCGGCAACTAACGCGTAACCACTTTCTTAAAGGTGACTTAGGAAGATCAAGACTAACAACTTTTGTTTCATGACTTTTGTCAAAAAGTACATACTAAGATTTATTTTTTTTATTTCAGTTGGTATTTCTATCAGTCCTTAGCTTTATATCTCGCAAAGGACCGTTTTTTCCTTTTTTTTTCACTGACTCGACATAGTGACTACAATGCACGTGATGGTAAGTGCAGTGTAGTCCAAAAACAAAAGCGACCATCAAAGGACGAAAATCCATTGACAGTTTCCGTCGTCATGCCGGCCCGCATATATACCACGACTGAAGGTATCTAGGCATATCAGTCACTGGATATGCACAAGCGAGTCACTATGATCCTACCACCAAAAAACTGTTTCAACTTTCATTCATTCGATTCTGGCGTAGGTAGGCACAGTCAGCTGAGTGCCCGCTCCCGCCCCCGCCACCGCTCACCTCGCCGCAAGCCGCCTTGAGTAATGATTTTATGATCTTAAGAAGATTAGAACTGCAATTTATATTTTTATATGCGAAAAAAATTATTGAATTCGAAATACTCGTACAACAAAAGTTGTCAGTCTTTATAAACCAAAGTCACCCCTTAAGTGGTTACGCGTTAGTTACCCGGTATTATGGAAAGAAATCTCCTGGTCTATTGAAAAGTAATTATCGAGCCTTTTTACGCCTTACGCGTGGCCCGATGACGTGCTGTCCAGATTTTTACAGCCATCGTCTGGACCTACATTCTTTATTTCCGCGCGCCCCATTTCACCATGAAAACTATCAGACGCCATGTCGAATACCATAAGTTGAGCTCTCGATACTCGACATCTACGTGACGCCGGGGCGCTGCCAAATTCAAAATAACAGTAATTTTTATAGCAAGTGTACACGTTATATCCGAATTACTTGGTCTTGCCTTCAGCCAGTCACGTTTTAACATCGATCGTCAACTTAATTTTGTCCGTTTAGCATAAAAACTTAGCCAAGGTTGATTCTCCTCTTCTCACATCGAATCCGCCTCGATGATCGCCTCGAGTGTTTCACATATCGCAATGTCCCGCGTGCAGGAGTCCTGCAAGACGCGCGGCGCGATGCTGGAGCAGTCGCGGCAACTGCACCAGTTCCTGCAGAACCTGCACCACGAGCGCGACTGGATCGCCCTCAAGATGCAGGCCGCCAACGACCAGAACTACAGGTAACTGTCTCCACTCACCCGCATACAGGGGAAAGACGAGTTACGTGTACGCATACTTCATTCCACCCTCTACCTCTCATAGGAGAATCACGCGCGTTGGGTTACAGAGACACATTTTTATGGTGACTCTCATTTCGAGTAGAACCAACAAGTTCTCTCTTATTTTTTTTTTTGGTCTATGTGCTTTTTCCCCTTTATTCAAGGAATATAGACTTCATTCTGGACTAATATCCGCTGACCTCATCAGTATTGTTGTATTAGTACGGTTTGTTCGAAGACATGGCGTTGGTATTTCCATGTGGTCTGACACAGTGTTTTTTTTTTGTCCAGGGAGCTGTCGAACCTGCAGAGCAAGATCCAGAAGCACGCCGCGTTCGAGTCGGAGCTGGCCGCCAGCAAGGGGCGCATTGACGACGTCGCCAACAGCGGCGAGGCGCTCATCGGTCAGTATCCATTAGCTATGTCGGTCCAGGCTAGTCCAGGGAGCAGTTCAGCATGGCGAGGTCCAGAAGCACGCCGCGTTCGAGTCGGAGCTGGCCGCCAGCAAGGGGCGCATTGACGACGTCGCCAACAGCGGCGAGGCGCTCATCGGTCAGTATCCATTAGCTAAGTCGGTCCAGGCTAGCCCAGGGAGCAGTTCAGCAGAGCGAGGTCCAGAAGTATGCCGTTTACACTCTTCAAGCTCTTGAACCTTTGGCTGATGCCTTCCGGGTCATAGACGCCCAGGTGACTCTGGTTAACTTACCAGCAGAGTCTCAAGAAGAATCGGTCACGACAGCATCTCTCCCAGCTGTGGCTCTCCTGCGGAGTATTGGTTATAGAGCACCCAATTTTCGGCGATGCGCAGAAGTAGTCACCCTGAGCTTTTTAGCCAGTACAAGTCCAACACACATTGGCTACTTCTCTTCTGTACTGCTGGGAGGATCTTCAGAAGATTTGGTTATACTATATCATCACGCTATATCTTTTTCAGGATGGGCAGAGATACATTGGTGGGTGTATCCACCTTGAACTTTTATCTCGCGCCCAATGTGACCAGTAGCCATGCAGCATTCCTCACGGTGTACGTCGACATTTTTACCTATACGCATGTGATAGGCATCTCGTATATTGTTACAGAAGCGAAGCACTATGCGTCGCAGGAGATCGCCAAACATGTTGAAGGACTGGAGAACCAGTGGAGGGAGCTTCAGGTAACAATAAACTAAGAGGCGAGTGGAGGGTGGCGTTTTACGTTTATTAATTTAATGCTTCTCGCCCAGAGTGCGGCGAAGCTGCGGAGGGAGCGTCTGCAGCAGGCGTACCAGGCGCGCGTGTACCTGCGCGGCCTGGACGACTTCACCGCCTGGCTGGACGAGGTCGAGGCGCAGCTGCTCAGCGAGGACCACGGTACTATCCACCCCCTCCCCCCCCCCCCCCCCGCCTCTTACTGACACTCTCACCCATATATACTGTCTCTCACAGCTTCTTATTGAGCACAAGCCTTTCACAATCCTGTGACAAGCGCATCGCTTATATAATGCAATACCGTCAGTCCATCTCGCCTTCACATCCATCACATCTTGATTCTCCCGTTTTAAACTCGTTATAAATACTTTAAAGAGTTTTATGCGCGAACAAACTTACTGTTAATTGTGGCTCGACGTTTCGACCTGCCTACACCGGCCGCGGTCACGTCTGCAGGCTGGAGCGCCGAGTAGTTTCTGTCGGGGTCGAGAAGTATCATTTACAAAAGTTTCAAGTATGCCGGGAAATCATATGTGGTATGGTTATGCTGAAGCAAAATCATGGCACCCTCCAGGTAAGGACCTGGCTTCGGTGACAGCCCTGCTGAAGAGGCACTCGCGGCTCGAGCAGCAGGTGTCCGGCAAGAGCGAGACCGCGACCCAGCTGGCGGAGACGGCCAAGCAACTCGCCGAGAGCGGACACTTCATGGCCCAGGAGATACTGGACAAGGCGGAGAATGCTGTCAAACGGTGAGTTCCTTCATCCTATTCCATCTTTGAGGCAGCTTAATTTTGATTTTTTTTGCAATTGTTTTCTTGCTAATCCACATGCCATCCCCACCTGGTGGAAGGTGAGGATGAGGCTGATGATGATCGCCGTCCGCCCAACAAATGCCTATTCACTCTCCTCTTAAAGATTTTAAACCATATTCAAAATATCCTTTCAGTAATTTAGTTTCATTCGGGTCGTGGTGCGACCGCAGATTGTCTCTGAAAAGATGATGACGTGTCCGACCGATAGGCTATTATTGACCTACCATCTCCACACCTCCACCTCCACTGCAGGAGTCGATGCATTTGTAAGGCTATTTGAAGTTTGATGCACCGGTGACCTCAATGCGCTGCGATTTATATAAAACGGGCTTCAAACAAGTGATGAAGACGATTCAGACTAAAACTACCTTTTGATTTACAAGTTTCCCACAAGCGGTAGAGTAGAGGCCTTCTCCACAACCGGCGCCACACCACCTTTATCGAACCTCCTTCACTGACATCACCACATCACCTTCGGCTCAATGCAATGTATATAAATTCTTAGTTCCAGCTTCACTAGAAGTGTTAATAGTACTTCGTTTGAGGTGGCAGAGCGATTGCCCGATCTGGGTTGACCGCATTATTTATGGGTAAAGACCGTCGTAGTGATTCGCTTACGCCTGTTGTCTCTCGCGATCAGTTTATGTACTTCCAGTTGTTTTAACACCCAGAGAGTTGTGGTTAGTATGGTCCTTGGACAAACACTGTAGTTTCCATTTGCAATCGGACACGGATATGTTTTAATTATAGATACCGTCAATTGCAAGAGCCGATGCAAATAAGGCGCGACAACCTGGAGGACGCCGCGCTGCTGCACAGGTGGCAGAGGGATGCCGACGAGGAGTTCCGATGGTGAGCGATTTTACCTTTCAGTCGGTTACTCACATTATTTATTTTTTTATTTGGTTCACATACCGGGCATCACACAATTACATACAAAACAAAAACGGATCTTACGAAAATAATACAATAGGTGTGTCCTTAACAAGTGAACACAAGCTAAATAAATAATGCTATGATACAATAAATGAATCAGGCACATAGAATCATCGGGAAACGAAAAACACGCTACACCTGCACGCGCTGCACAATATTACGTTTGATTGAGGGAAAGGAAGACTGAAAGATTTACAGATGCCATTGTAACCAGAGAACATTCTACTGAAAGCGGACTGCTTGCCAATATTAGTTCTATAAAATGGTACAGAAAGAGGTCATTTACAGAGTCAATTCAAGTCATCGATAAAATAACAATCGTTACAAAGTTCCAGCTATTTTAATGAATTGAAATTCCCTCTACTCGGCCCGGGATTGGTCTTTGACTTTGCGACAATTTGAGACAGTTGGTTGAAGTACTTGCCAGCGGGCAGCGGCAGCGGGGCGCTGCGCAACCCACCCACTGCGTATGTAAATTGTATGTGTACGCTGCGGAGCGCGGGCGACTTGCGATGTGTGTGCAGCGACTTAGGAAGTTATATATGCGATTGTAACGGAGGAAACGGATGCGATGCCGCGTTTGTGATTCAAAGCGAGGACAGTTATGTAAAGAAGTGACTCCTGGGTGGTGCTAAACGAGCAGCAGCGAGGTGGTAGGGCGTCGGTGCCCGTCTGGATCGCGACCACAGTATATGGGTGTAAAGCTCGTCATAGTGACCAGTTTCGGCTTGTCGCGTTTCGGTATCAGCTTGTGTATATCCAGTGGCTCATATACCTAGAGACCTTCAGTCGCGGTATATGTGGGCCGGCATGACGATGTAGACTATCAATGGATTTTCATCCTTCGATGGTCGCTTTCGTTTTTGGACTACACTGTACTTTCCATCAGGTACTCTGTAGCCACTATGTCGAGCCAGTTTAAAAAAGTGCATGTGTACGCCAGATGGCGTTTGCGTTTGGGTGCGTTTACATTTTATTAACTTTTAATGTCCTGGGGTTGCGCCTTTTGGCGTGACTACCCGCTATAATTTTTAGGATTGCAAATGATATTTGACAGATAATTATCAATAGTAATAATATCTGCCTTTCTACTTCTTCTTATTAATGATTCATCTTTATCTTCATTTGCAATATTGCGGGTACGTCAACAGCTCCTTCAGTCAGCTGGATAGGGTACAAATACATCTGTGTTACAGCTAACTATGTGTCCCACTTTTGCGTAAAATAATATATTTCTTAATTATTCGTTGTCACTCAATACGTACATTGTATTAACGACTTTGTTCTCGAATGTACTATTGATAGATGAATGAAGCCTACGACGCCGTCACAGTTACTTATCGCGGTTTGTCCCCCTCCGCAGGCTGGCCGAACGGCAGAGCGCGCTCAAGCAGGAAGAGCTGGGCTCCACTCTGCAGGAGTCGCAGGCTTTGCTCAAGAAGCACCTAGCTCTGGAGGCTGAGATCATCGCGAGGTGATATTTTAATATTCTCTCGAATAGATTGGTCATTTGATACAAAGCATTCTAAAAGCTATAGCTAAACGAAATCTGATCAGCTGCTTGAAAGTCATCAACTCTTATCTAATTGTAAAAAGGCTATGGACTATTTCTACGGGCCTGATAGATTCGATAGGTGAATCCTCGAGAAGTTTATTATTTCCGCAGCGTCATGTGGCGGCGACGGGACACTCCACTCCTTACTAACTTAAAGCAGCAGTATTGTGATTCCACTTCATCAGAATGGTCTCGGGGAATATATTATAGATAGACAACTATAAAGATTTCTTTTAATTTTTTAATTAAGTGTCTTATTTCTTTTCATATATTGCCAAACACAGAGTGGATTAAAAAAGACAACTCGAGAAATATAAAAAAAATATATTTTAATTTAACAAATTTGCCGATAAACTGTTTCTCAGCGATTTGTACATCAAAATTACGAATAAAGCGGCCCAACTATTAAACAAGAAAAATGGCTCACGCGGCCCTGATAATCTCACACGAAATTAATAGAGTAACGACGACGTGTTTATGCCATGAGCACCAGCGAGCAAACGGGTCCGCGCTGCGTTAAGCGTGCCGGTTCCTCGTGTAGCCAACAATATTGGGGCTGTCTCTCTGAATGAGCGACCATGGCTTACTCAATATGTCGACGCTCAGCCTACCCCGGTAGGGAATAGCCGTGATGTTAGACGGATCCCGCGTGGATGTTGTCGTCAGGGAGCCGGCGGTGAAGGCGGTGAGCAACCGCGCGGCGCAGCTGTCCCGCGGCGGGCACTTCGCGAGCGCCACGCTCGAGAGCCGCGCGCTGGAGCTGTCCGCGGCGCTGCGCGACAGCCTGCACGCTGCCGCAGCGCGGGCCAGCGCCCTGCGACGCCGAGCTGATCTGCTACAGGTTTGAGCTAAATTCGTCCCTGTTATTTTTATAAATACACAATCCCCGCTATATCGATTATAATCAAAAAATTCCTGCTATACCCACTATAATTAAAAGGTTCCTGCAATATCCACTATAATTAAAAAGTTCTTGCTATATCCACTATAATTAAAAGGTTCCTGCAATATCCACTATAATTAAAAATTTTCTGCTATATCCAGTATAATTACAAAATTCCTACTATATCCACTATAATTACAAAATTCATGCTATAAATACAATATCATTTTCGACTTAGCATCAAAGGTCTCATTGTATATCCTAATTTCAAATCTTATTTGCCTTAAAAGTTATGTTAAGTTGGCTTATGATAGACGGACACAGTGCCGAACCCCCAACCTGACTCAGCAACAGCGCTTCGCTTGGTCAATAAGAACAAAATCAGAATCCGAACTCAAATATTGTGTTTGGCATTTCCAGCTGGCATCAGAGATATCCGAGGCGGAGATGTGGCTGCTGGAGCGCCGGCCCGCGCTGGTGTCCGGCGAGGTGGGCCGCGACGAGGACTCCGCCCTCGGCCTGGGCAAGCGGCTGGAGGCGCTGCAGCGGGAGCTCGCCGGGTTCGACGCGACCCTGGCCCGGCTGGACAAGGCCGTCGCTGGCATCACGGTTATACATTATTATTTTATCACACTTTTATTTAATGATACAAATAGTAGTTTGCGATTACAAATCCTGCACAGGAGCATCCGGGCTGCTGTGAGTGACTCTACTCACTAAAAACGCCTGGGGTGCCTCTCAAATTACTCCACCCGGGCCTGGGAATCTTTATCCTTTCTTTAGCTCAGGCAGTAAACATCCTATTTTGGCTGCCCCTCCGGGAGAAATGGGTGAATAGAGTCCTCTCTCGTCTTTTGCTCAGCTCAGAATATAACACTACAGAAACTGTAGTAAATTCTAAAACAGCCATAACGCCAACAACAATTGATAGCAGAACAGTAACTGAAGTTAGAAACATTAGAAAAATATTATAGCAGTGTTAGTAGTAACATTTGCAACAGTAGGTCCGTAGTTGGCACTCGCAGAGTGTGCGCGCGGCCGCGAGCGCCGCCACCTGCGGAGCTTCGATATCACTGGACCTGTGTTTACCCGTAGCACTGTTAGGTTCTACAGATATGTGACCTAGACCGATGGCGCCTTATGCCTTACACGTGACTGGCTGCATCTGCTCCCCCTGGCCGTGCAGCTCTAAGCACCGTCTCAGGCGAGGTGGGAGCTCCTCCGAGATCCGGATGGCCATCGGTCGATATCGATGCCCGACTGTGTGCTAATTTCTAATTAACTTTCACAATGTTGCGTTATAAACGCCTGTAATCAGGGGGGGGGGTGGAGATTTCGCTAATACAATCACATGCGTCGGCAGAAGGCGTATATATGAGTTGTGTGTGTTCGTTTGTGTGCAGGAGCGCGGCTCGGCGGACACCGACGCGGAGCAGGTGGCCTTCAAGATGGCCGAGCTGAAGACGCTCTACGAGGACATGAAGCTGCTCTCCGCCAAGAGGCAGCAGCGGCTGCAGCAGAGCCTCAAGTACTTCAAGTGAGTGGCGCGCCTCGTCCGGCATTACCCTACTGTACTGTACTGTACCTGCGCTTGCACCCGTCCTGTACTGCCCTACTGCCACCAGGTTCGTGCAGGAGTGCGAGGAGGTTCAGGAGTGGATCAGCGAGCAGATGACGATGGCGGCCAGCGAGGAGTACGGCCTGGACGTGGAGCACGTCGAGACTCTACAGCAAGCCTTCGACAATTTCTTGGCACAGCTGCAAGGTATGTGATGCTCTGCTCGTTGGAGTTGCTGCGGAGGAATATTCATGGAAACGGATAACTTCTTTCCCAGACTACATACGTATTTAGGCAACACATGCTCACCGATGAAGGAGATCATCGTGAGGATACCCGCACGGCGTCTAATGGAAATCTCATGTGAACTAATGCCGTGAGAACGGCGATCAGCTGCGCTACTGGTCACGTTGGGCACGACATACAAGCGCAAAATGGATACAGCCACTGTTGTATCTCTGCTGACTCCGAATGGGATATAGCGCGGCGATATGTGATTATGCAATGATTATTTTGCAGCAAACGAAGGGCGCATCGAGGCGGTCTGCGAAGGCGGCAACGTCCTTCTAGAAGAGAACATGCCAGAGAGCGACAAGGTCAAACAGAGGATTGACGACATCAAGGGGCTTTGGGACGACCTGAAGGAGCTGGCGCTGGCCAGGCAGGAGGTGGGCTCTACGGGTCCCTTTTGTACCCTCCTCGTTACTCCCTATTCGTTCTGCCGGAGGGGAATGTCAAAAAATGGTGCATAAAGGGATTAATATATGTTAAGGGAACGAAAAAGGTTTGCAAGGGTAAAGAGAAGTGGTGTTTCATTCTCTCTGTCTACTCCAAATGGGGTCCCGGCGTGATGATACACAGATACCAATGTATCGCAGTATTTTTGTCTAGACATAGTAACACAGTTGATATTGATTTTATAATACCGTGCCGCGCATTAGAGGTACATCGGCGCGTCGCGGCCGCCGCCTGCAGTCCCGCTGCGCACCGGCCGCGACACCACACTCCACTCGCTCTCTAATTTTCTTTATTGTTTTTGTGTTCGCATTTGGTGTAAAACGCTATCCGCCATTCGCTTCATTCATTACTCTTAGCTTTTTTTAAATTGAATTTTTTGCAACTCTCCTTCTGTTTTTATTATTTTTCGCCCGGTTGCCTAGTAAACGAGTTGCACAGTAATCGTTTACAGTGTTCATTTTATATGACCCTTTTCTTAAATTACAATAGTTAATAGGCTAACTATGGGATTCGATGGTTAATCAAAATTATTGAAGGAAAGGGGAGGTGGATCAAGTGGATTGTGAAAACTAGGTGTATGCTACCTTAACTACTGATTTCAGCCTCGGTCCCCCTCCTCTAGCTCCTACATATATATTAGCTATATACTATAGGATATCGTTTCGTATTGTGTCTGTATATATCATTTCTTTTTTTTTGCAATTCTATTACTATATCTTTTTTCACTTTATTGTACAGTAGCAAAAAATAATAATTACTGTATTGCGTATGCTACGGTGGCATATAACTGCGGGGGACATTCATATGTTATATGTTCCGTCCCTCGGCTCTTTACTCTCTTTCTCAATGTTGTGTACCCGATTGTATAAAATGAATGATGAGGTCGGGTGAGATAGTGAGAGAGAGAGAGAGAGTTAGAGAGTACCGTGTGGCGGCAGGCGCTGGCGGGCGCGCGGCAGGTGCACGAGTTCGACCGCGCCGCGGACGAGACGGCGGCCTGGGTCGCGGAGAAGGAGTCCGCGCTGGCCGGCGAGCTGGCGCCGCGCTCCCGCCACGAGCTGCGCGCGCAGGCCCGCTCGCTGCACGCGCTGCGCGCCGACCTCGACGCCATCCGCGCGCAGCACGCCAAGCTCGCCCTCGAGGCGGACAGGTACCCGCCCCGCCCCGCCCCGCGCCGACTCCGGCTCCGGCTCCGGCTGAGACTGCCTTTCCATTCGCAAGCCTCCCGCAACCACAAGGCATTCCTCCTTAACCTGTATCAGACACAAGTACAGTCGTGTGTGTGTGCGGAGTATTGCTGCCACCTCCGAGACGGATAAGCCGAGCAATATTTGGCAACCTTGGACTCAGTCGATTGCCGATGAGGCTCCTACATCGCTTCAGCTACACAGTTTGGAGCGCCGCCGTGGAGTGGTCTGCTTTTCGGTTTCCTATAGACTATACTCTGGCGAGTGTGCGGCTGACGTGTACTACTTAATTTAAACCCCCCCCCCCCTTTCTATTATAAGTTGACTCCGCGCCGTGTGGGTATGCATCCTTATATGATAGATATTCTATCTGCCCTCGCGGGGCAATTCGCTGAAGAGCGGAGTTCGCTTCCAGTGTCTTTTTTTGCCCATTTTCTTGCGACATGGGAAACTTGAAACGAGGAGTGGTTCGGTATTTGGTAATATTGTACGCTCTCTTCTATGAATAAATAGATTGTTCGTCAGCACCGACGCCCTCTCCTCCCGCACTCATAATGCGATGTCTACCAGTTCTTAGGCGCTCATTAAATAATTAATTAATTTACAAGAAGAAGTTCTAAGTTTCATTTCCGTCACTTCAAACTAGACGCAGTTTTTTTAAGTTTCGGAATGATTGCATTGTAGGCTGGGTTCAGCATTCCCTGACGCCAAGGAGCACGTGTCGGCGAAACTGGAGGACGTGACCGAAGCCCTGGGCGCGTTGACGCAGCGCGCTGACCAGTGCTCGCACCAGCTCGAGCTCGCGGAACAGCTGCAGGCCTACTTCGGGACCTATCAGGAGCTGCTGTGAGTTATATACACGATGTTTTCAACTTTCAAATTAGTATTCTCGTTTTATTGTAGGAAAGAGAATAAGTAAGTTTTTGCACGAGTATGTTTTTAACACTGGCTCCATATAAACCGACTAGATTGCATCTGATGGATAGTCCAAAACAAAAACGACAAGACTCAAAAAAAATTCAACGATAATTATATTATCATCACGCTATATCCCATTCGGGGTGAGCAAAGATACATTAGTAACCACTGTGCGTTTATATATCGTGCCCAACATGACCAGTGTCGCAGCTGATCGCCGTTCTCACAGCACTAGTACAAATTACATTTCTGTTAGACGTCATGTGGGCTTCCTCACGATGTTTTCCTTCCCCGGTGAGCATGTGCTGCCTAAATATATACATAATCTAGAAAAACCCAAAGGTGCGTTCCGGGCCTCGAACCTAGGAGCCCTCGTGTAGCTGCGCGTGGATACTGGTCCCTTACCACTGGCACCCAATAGATATGTCATAGAAACTAGTATTGCGAGAACAGCGATCAGCTGCGCTACTGGTCACGATGGGCACGGCCTATAACCACGGATGCATCCCTGCTCACCCGGAAAGGGACAAAGCGTGACTATTTATTGTTAATATCCAAATGGCTGCAAAGAGCGCTGTCACTCTGGTGTCGGCGGCGTTCATGTCTTCGCTGTATCCTGTTCTCCTGACGAGGAGCTGGGACAGTAGCACACGTGAGCACGTCGGTACGGCAGCGAGCCTCAACCGCGGCGACATGTCAGTAGTGAAGACTCTCCCCACATCTCTTGTCGTATCGTCTCAACGTTGACCTTCAGGTTTGCTATCGATTGTGACGAGAGCATGTCCACAGGGCCTGGACGAATGAGACCATAGCTCGGGTGACGGCGCCCGAGCTGGCGGCGGAGGTGCCGGCCGCGGAGCGCCTGGTGGCGCGGCACAGGGACCTCAAGGTGGAGATCGACGCGAAGGAGGACGCTTTCAACACCCTCTACAGCGATGGTGAGTGTCGACACAAACATGCCTGTGAGGCGTTGCCTGACTTGGCCCTAAAACAAACAGGTGCAATCGATGTTTTGCTAAAGGTGATGTACTCGTCTACCATCACTACAACCTGGAGCCATGGGCGCAGGCCCTGGTTTCTCCCCCCAAAACCCCGCACCCTCTAGATACGGTCCTGTGCTGACCCTACCACATTTAAGTGATTGCATTCTGAAGAGTGGGCACAGGAGCTCCTATCCCCATTTCACCACGACACCACGCCGAACGCCGCACCATCCGTACGTGGTGGATATTCCCTGCATCCTCACTAAAAGATTGCTTTGTTCACGCATAATGTGAACAGTGAAGAAGTAGACTACACTCTCTGCGTCTTCTTTCCTGTTCGTATCATGTGAAAGCTTTTAAAAGAGGAGTATTCGGTATCCTGTTTCATATTTTTTAGAGTAATGCAGTCCATCGGTCTCATCTCCACTCCTCAACAAATTGAGATCAAGTGTCTGTCTGCATGATTATCATAAGAAAACTCCATTTGGAGCAAGCCACGAGCAGTCTTTAATAGCTGAATCCACGTCTGACTGTCTGGTGTTTCCATCTCTCCTGGCAAAAACTTGACTCGGAGGCAAAGATTTGACTCTACCATAGTCCATGATCCGACAACCAGTTTTATAGAAAGTGAAGAACTGTTCCAGCACCATCCAGTCTCAGATCAGAGTTATTCATTGCTCCCTCTCCCTTTAGGCGAGAAACTGGTGAAGGAGGGCCACTTCATGTCCCTGGAGATCGAGGAGCGCATGGCGATGCTGCGCGGGCGGCGCGCCGTGCTGGACTCCGCGTGGGCCACGCGCGACCGCATCTACGCGCACCACCTGGACGCGCTCGTGTTCCTCCGGGACGCCACGGCCCTCGACACCTGGATCAGCAACAGGTACCGCTTGCAATACTGAGCGCACCTCCGGGACACGGCACACAGCACACAGTAGGGGGTGGTGAGGGCCGCTCCCCCGGTGTGTCGGACTCGCGCCGACTAAACCCACCGGGGTGCCAGCACTGCCTACTCTTCGCCTTCGCCAGGCCTGGTGATCCAGATACTTCCGAGGTGTACGCAGTCCCTGCTTGACGCCCTCGGCAGGTTGCAGCGTAGGGCTGTCCATTTGTTAATGAGCCAGACTTCAGTTGCGCAAGGTCATCACCTCGCTGAGTGCGGTTTATCGCTTGTATCATGGCGAGTGTTCTGGAGAGTAACTGGCTGGGAGACTGCTGCCCGTATGAGTTGGCGCCGATGTATATGCGCTGGAAGATGGGTTCTATACACCCACTCCCCCTAGAGATGGATATATCCCAGGGGCTTGTAGTTAGTGAAACTCTGGCACCCCGACGGTCTTCTCCCGATGAGCACAGGGTAATGAATAAAAGAGCCGTTATAAAAGTTGTCTGCCGGGCAGGGTCCCGCTGGTGCGCGACGGCAAGTACGGCGAGAGCGTCGCCCAGGTCGAGGAGCTGATCACGAAGCACCGAGACCTGGAGGAGACCATCGAGGCGCAGCGGGACAAGTTCAACGCGCTGCGCAGGATCACACTGGTAACTACCCCCCCCCCCCCAAGGCATGTTCACAACTCTCGGAGAACATCAGATTTTACCTCGTAATCCCAAGTAAATTATCTTTTCTTGGTTTAAATCTCGTTTTCCAACAAAGCTGAAGATAATTGATTTTTAGTTAATATATTTATTATCTTAGTTATATTTGTCTAAAGCAAATATTAGGTCCTTACATATGAAATTGGCGTTTTGTATGGGAGGAACAAAAAGTCGAATATTTTTTAATATAATATATTTAATTAATCAAAGTATGAACCATTATTTTCTATGCACTTTTGCCATCTCATAGGTAGTTCATTGATCCCTTTACTAAAAAAACCAGTCGGACGGGAATCAATAAAATCTTTGAAGGCGATTTGGACTGCCCCATCGGAGTTGAATTTTTTCCCTTGCAAGAAGTTATCCAAATTTCGAAAAAAATGATAATCTGTTGGAGCAAGGTCCGGGGAGTACGGAGGATGTCTTAGACTTTCCAATTGAAGCTCTTCTAATTTAGTAGCCGTCTGTTGCGCAGTGTGTGATCTAGCGTTGTCGTGAAGCAGCAGTGGCGTGGAGCGATTGACCAGCCTAGGTTGTTTAGCCGCTAGCTTTTCCATCATGGTTTTCAATTGCTGACAATAGACATCAGCCGTAATAGTCTGGCCAGATTTGAGAAAACTGTAATGAACAATACCGGCACTAGTCCACCAAACGCTTACAAGTAACTTTTTTGGGGTTAATTTTCGCTTGGGGCAGGATTTGGCTGGCTGGCCAGGATCCAACCATTGCGCTGAGCGCTTCCGATTATCGTAAAGAACCCATTTTTCATCACAGGTAATGATTCGGTTTAAAATACCTTCATTATTGTGCCGGTTTAGTAATGTAACGCAGCAGTCGACGCGCGTTTGCCGGTTTGCTTCAGTCAATTCGTGAGGTACCCACCTTTCAAGCTTTTTAATCTTCCCAATTTGCTTCAAGTGAATTAAAACAGTTTTATCACTAACATCGCAGCCTGCAGCTAACTCGGACGTGGTTTGCGATGGATCCGCTTCCACAATAGCCTTCAACTCTTCATTATCAACTTGAGTCTCAGGCCGTCCACGGGGCTTGTTCTGCAGGTCGAAATTTCCAGAACGAAAACGTTGGAACCAAAAACGAGCTGTGTTTTCTTTTGCAACACGACCGCCATACACATCATTCACCCTTCGAGTTGTTTCCGCAGCACTAGTGCCACGGCGGAACTCGTACTCGTAAATAATGCGATATTTTAAGTTTTCCATTTTGTAAAATGAGTGATGCAAACAGAAAAAAACAGAAGAAAAAAACAAATGAATGACGATCATCGAAGCACAAATACATGAGTCTATAGCTGTACAAATTTGAATTTGCAATTCCTTACCAAAGAGGAGAAATTTGTGATTAAAGTGGCCAGTACGAAAAACGCCAATTTCATATGTAAGGACCTAATATTAAAGTTTCGCTGTGAGTATTACAAAAAATATTCAATTGAAGTTGTGCAAAAGAGCGAGATATAGTTATTGCCCTCGCGGCGAAAATACTTGAGGTACGGAACGCGACCTAACTTTGAGAATTATACTTTAATTTTTTTTTAAATAATTTAAAGTTAGGAACTTATTACAAGACTTCCTTTTTCCTCGCAATTGTAACAAAAAATTACGTATGATACGCGTGTGCGTTTTGACTATTACAGACACGGCTATCGCCTCATCGGTAATGATCAACTTAGCACACTAGCGTAATAATGTGCTAATTTTCGGCCAATTTTTAGGTGGAACAAGCGTTCAAAGAACAGCTTGACGCTGAAGAAGCCGCCAGAAGGAAGTCAGCAGAACGGCAAGAGGCAGAAAGACTCCAGCAGTACAGAAAGAGAGAAATGGAGCGCATCACGGAGGAGAGAAGACGGGAGACGGAACCGCCTGTGCCGATAGTCAGAGAGGTAATTTTTTGTTTTATCCCACTTCTGATACTATTTACCTCTCTTCTTTAACTTCTATTACTCCCTTAATATTCATTAATGAGGATAGAGAGAAGTAATGTTACATTCCGCTTACCCCAATAGGGAGGCGGTGTGATGATAAATGCTGTTATTTATAAATAACTACCTGGTTTGTTCACCTTCTGCTATATCAGGGGTCGTCGTTATTTGTTGGTGTCTTCCTAATAATTTGCTAGAACTAAAAAGTTCCACTAGCTCATTAGCTTGTTGGATTGTGAAATGGTCCTACGATATTGGCTCCTTTAAGCGAAGCGTAAAAAGATATTTGTGTATTGAACGAATAAACAGCTGCTTGTCCGTATGCGTGTCCAGACGGAGCGGCCAGTGGCCAGCCTGGCGCCCGCCTCCTCCGAGGAGACGCTGTCCCCGGCGCCGCAGTTCGAGCGCTTGCCCAAGACCGACCCTCACGTGAAACGCGCCGAGAGCATGAGCGTAAGTCTTCTACTTCTTTGTTTTTTTTTTTGACTCGGTGGACTCTTACCGACTAAAACCACCGGGATGTTCCTGCTCCTGTCAGCCGAGTGTTGAGGGAAAGGCAGAGTTAGCTTCCTCCGTTACACGGTGAAGTCTTCTACACCTAGACACCACTTGAAAGTCCTGTGACTCTACTTTCTAAGACTCTACCTCAAAAAGGAACCTCGTTTAGGATCACTTTCATATCTGGACGAGGCAATGAACCAATAGGATAATGCACTTGTAGGGTTATTTGAAATGCATTGTACAAGTGAGTGCAATACACTGCGATGTCTAGCTCACGCAAATTATATATAACGCGCATCAAATAAATAATAAAGGGAATTCAAGTGAAGACTGCCTTCTGATTCACACGCCTCTCACAAGCGGTACAAGTATGCCTTAAGGAACAATCATTTGTGTAAAGCGACTATTAGAGCTTAAAACCAGGTTACCGTGGCGTATCAAGTCACCACAGATTGTGCGTTGAGAAAGGGATATTGAAATGAAATGAGGTCCATAGAGATTACATTTCGGCACCATATGACACTGGCATCACACATTGATCGAAAACTTTCGTTTTAAAGTACTGGGGTATTTTGGACCAATCCTCTTGCGGTTTGGTGCTTATGTCAGCACCAACCTTAACTTCTAGATAAAATAGTTCGAAGTTTTAAGTAAATCATCGTTAGGAAGCCCGCATGGCGTCTAATAGAGATGTCATGTGTACTGGTGCTGTGAGATCAACTGCGCCACTGGTCACTCTGGACACGATATACAAGCGCAAAGTGGATACCCCCATTCCTGTATCTCTACTCACCCCGAAAGAGATGTAGGTCACCGCTTGTGGGAGGCTTGTGAATTAAAGGCTGCATTTACTTGAATCCGATTTATTATTTATTGGGCGTGTGTTATATATAATACGCACAATTAAGTCCGTAAAACTTCCGTTAGCCTTACTCAGCGTAATAAACGTCACCACAACGGTATATTGTTTTTATAAATAAAGTGTTATAGAGTTAGACTGTGCGTGTACAGGTTGTGAAGACGTCGAAGCGCACGCCCTCGTTCACGACGCGCCGCCGCACGCAGTCGTTCCGCCGCCATCGCCGCGAGGACCTGCCGCCGGTCGAGATCGAAGGTACGCCCCCGCACTGTCCCCCTGCCCCCCCCCCCCGCCGGTGCACCGTGCACCCCGCAAGAGCATGTCCGTGTGACGGCCGCCGGTCCGGTTCCAGGGTACCTGGAGCGCAAGCAGGAGGCCGGGTGCGGCGGCAAGCGCGCGACGGTGCGCTCGTGGCGCTCGTACTACTCGGTGCTGTGCGGGCAGCTGCTCTGCTTCTTCAAGGACGAGATGGACTTCGCCAGCGCCAAGGCCGCGGCGCCTCCGGTCGCCATTCTCAATGTGAGCTACCGCCTTATTAAACTGCGATCTGACCTGTCCAACTTCCTATCGCCATGAATGGCGTGTCAACCTACTCTACCTCTCTAATCCTTCTACTTCTTCCTGTTCCTTCCCCTCTGTTGTGTATATTCTATTTTCTTTTTAAAATAGCGATAAATATTTAGTAACTATTTTTTAAATCTATTTACTAGCTGACACAGCAATATTTATACCACCATAACCAGCACCACTTCTCGCCCCACTTCCAGTTACTTGGTCCCAACATCTCAAGGCAGTTGCTTCCAAAGCGATAGTAGATCACCATTAGGCCCATACCCTGGCTGGACGCCTAAGTTGAGGTCCGAACCCACAGGGGTGACCATTGCGTTGCCACCCGACCCTTAACTCGCTGCCTGAGTACCTCCAGTGCTCGTCGCTCTCGCCCGGTGAAGACAATTTCAAAGGCATTTCACAGCCAACAGCATATCCCGGCTAGGACTAGAAGGCTTTCTAACTCTTACTCCAGCCGTGTCGTTGAGCAGTTGAATGATCTTCCGGCGAGCGTGTTCTCATCATCCTATGATGCGGGGTCCTTGAAACGAAGCGTGAAGAGATAATCACTGCGACTATCGATTATCGATATCGATCGTTTTTTTTCACTGATGATAGTTACAGTCGTCTTTAGGACCGCACCATGCTTACCATCAGAAGTGGTGCGGTCACTATGTAGGGTCAAGGTAGAAACAGTCAGATGATAATCGTGTGCCCTGTAGGCTCGTTGCGACCCGGCCGGAGACTACACGAAGCGCGCGAACGTCTTCCGGCTGTCGTGTGGCGACGGGGCGGAGTACCTCTTCGCGTGCTCCTCTAAGGACCTGATGCGGGAGTGGGTCGCCAAGCTGTCCTTCCACGCGCAGCTGCCGCCGGAGCTGCAGCTCACCCCCTACTCGGCCACGTCGCCCGGGGACTCCCCCACCGCTGAGCTGAGGAGGCGCCTTCATGAGTGAGTGCTTCAGAATCAACATTTGCGTCAAGTGTCGAAGTTTCATTGGCATTATGGCAGCAAATGAAGATGTAAGATTGTTTTTTTAATTTGTGTCAAAAACCAGGTTGACAGTCCACCTGACAGCAAGAGGTGATTGTCGCTCAATGACAACTGCAAAATACTGACTAAAAGACATCAATATTCTTAATGTTAGAGAGAAAAAAAATAGCTCGTGGCAGCCTAGTGGATATGGAACCAGTATACATGCGCAGCAGCGCGGGTGCTCGTAGATTCGAATCCCAGAAAGTACCTCTTGTGTTTGATTAAGTACGGATTTAAGCACCTCGTACTCACCGGTGAAGGAAACTGTGCTATGCGTCTGGCGATCAGCTGCGCTACTGGTCACGTTGGGCAAGACATAAGCGCAAAGTAGATACAGCCACTAATGTATCTCAACTCACCCCGGAGAAAATATAGCAAACTTTAAAACAAAATGCTCACGTAATCGATACAATTGTGGATCAGGTTCACGAGCTCTACCCCTTGCAGTGAGGTCGGCAGTGATCCAACCACGCAGACGTATCTAAAGCCCTGGACAACTATCACATGCAAGACCTAGACTCCTCGGGAATCCTAGCCATGTTCATCGGCTGCATCATTATTTCAGAATTTTTTTGGTTATATTAAGAACATGGCTGTTCTGCATCTCTTCCACGATCTTACTATAATACATCAATACTCCTATTTTAAAGAAAAACCCACAGTTTCACGCAGTACGATCACGTAATCGATACAAATATGAATAAGGCTCGTCAGGTCGACATCTTCTAATGACGCTGGCAGTTACGTGACCACACGAATCAACTAAGAACCCTGGTCAACGAGCACACGCATGACCTCATCTCCGTATCCTCAGGAACGCGTCGTCATCATCATCGGCCGCATCATCACCGGAGCCGCAGCGCAGGAAGCGCACGCAGGCCGAGATCCTGCAGGAGCACCGGAACAGCCAGCAGGCGCAGAGGGCCTCCGCAACACCTGAGAGAAATATCGGTGAGCGCTTGGTCTTCCTCACCAGCCCGTGCTTTTCAATCTTATTCATGACACGAATCTCGTAGCATCTAAACACATTTAAGAGTCCCTTTGTTTTTTTTACACTGGCTCGACATAGTTCATTGCACCTGATGGAAAGCCCAGTGTAGTCCAAAAACTAGAGCGACTGCCGAGGGATGAGACTCCGTGGAGTGTCTCCGTCGTGATGCCGCATCACATGTACCACAACAGAAGGTCGCTAGATACATGAAAGCCTGAGGTACATAAGCTGATCTCGAAGCGCGACAGGCCAAAATGAGTCACTATGAGTGTCTTTACTCATGTGTACTGTGGACAAAACTCAGTCCGGGCAATCGCCTTACTACCTCACACCAAAACCACTAGACATCGTGTCGGATACCATCCGTATGTGGTGGACGTTCCTTATATTCGCACGAGAAGATTCGCTTCTACATTTATCATGCGAACGGCTAAGGAGTGGAATATGCTTCCAGCGGCCATATTTCCGCGAACTTATGACCTGGGAGTCTTTAAGAGAAGAGTGAATAGGCATTTGTTAGGCGGACGCATTCCATCGTCGGATTCATCTTCACCTTTTACCAGGTGTGATTGAGATCAAGCGTTCTCCTATAAATAATTAAAAAAAAACTCAAAATAAACACGTCTTTATTGGTTGCACGAGCTGATACCGAAACACAACAGGCCGAAGCGAGCCGCTATGACGGCCTTTACACTTGTGCACTGCGGCCCCAACTCAGGTCGAGTTAAAGCACCGCAGAAATCCTTTAGACAATTTCATTTTGTTTATAACAATATATTTTTAACTTTAAAAACAGATATGACCATAAATGTAACTTTTTAGTAAAATCATTCAAAACTGGTAAACTCTGTTGCCAGAATCAACAGTGCTGCCCTCCCTGCCGCCCCGGCAGCCTCCCCCGCAGGACGACGACATGGCCGACGTGGTGCTCAGGTAAGGAATCCAGGGTCTGTGGCGTCCAGCACGGTACCAGGTAGGATCAAAGTGAAATAATTATTATCATTACAAAAGTGCTGCTTCCACGCGAACGAAGCTGCGGGCACAGCTAGTTTTATATGAAATCGGTTTTAGTATTTTTTTTTTAAATAGATTTGTAGGAGGGAGCGGATCCAGCTGACCCACTTTTATTATTAACTATCAAATTCCATTGCTAGCACAATAAATATTGTAATTTAACAAAAGGGGTCATATAAAATTAACACTGTAAACGATTACTTTGCAACACGTGAACCGGGCACCCGTTGTAGACCAAATGATATTTTAGAGCAGTGCGTACGACTTTTATATAGTAGAATTTGAATGGCGAGAACTCGGCCGGTGGTGAAAGTTGTTCACTATACCTGAGGATAGCGTCGTCAGATATATGAATCATTTAAACTGGCCCTTCCGGATGATTCAGGCTTGCTGAGACTGCGTTGTGTTCCAGGAGTACGGAGCAAACCACCAGCGCTTGGGGCAAGTCCAGGTTCTCCAACGGACGGGACATCAACGCGGAGTTCATCAGGTCACAGCGAGATGGTATGTTATATTTTATCATATTAAATTATGTTTAAAAAGGCATATATCAGATAGCATTCCACCAAAGTTATCTTAATTTTTTGCTGTAAATTCAGTGTTTGTTCTCTGTAAAATGTGTTTCACTTTTTTTATAAATTCCAGCGGAGGATTTGTGTGTAGGCCTTATTAAAAAAATTCATAGTTTTTTTATAGATCTCAGTTTACTTTAAACATAATTTTAATCTAATACGATATTTAATAATAGGTATCAAATTAATAAAATATATACATAAACTATTTTTTATATATGTCTTAAAATGATAGTTAATATCGCTACAGGTAAATCAAATTTAATATTTTTCTGTAAGTTCAGTCCAATTTTTTATGTGAACGTGGTCTTACATTTCTGTAAAATTGTGTCAAATGTTGTTTTGTAAATTCGACCTTTTTAATTGTCATTTAATATCGATAGTTTAGGCAATATATATATATATATATATGTATATAATGTTACTAGAAATTAGCTCATTTCGGTTCTTATAATATGGTGTTATGAAAGGTTCGGTTTTTTTTTTGTAAAAAAAAATATGATGTCTATGTAATTGTGTTTGTCTTTTTTGTCGAAATTATTGCCTTAACTTTGTATGTTGCACTGTGATGTCTGGTGACAGTTATGGTATGATTCAATATAATAAAAAAAAAACACAGAGATTTTGTGAATACAGCCACTAATCTTTGGTCACCTGAAAGGGATATAGGATGACGATATATTATTTATATATAATATGACATATACTAAGCGAAAACGTATAAAAACTTTCTCAAAAGCCGCCGAAATGCGAGCGCCACCGCCGCCTGAAAGGCCGCCGAATATGGCGGAACGGCCGCCGAGTATGGCGGAACGTCCGCCAAGTATAGCCGAAAGGCCGCCGGCGTTGCCCGAACGCGGCCCGAAGCTGCCGGAGCGCGTGCCCAACCTGCCCGAGCGGCCGGGCGACAGGAACGCGAACCCGGAGAAGCAGTCCGTGACGGCGCTCGTGAACAGCTACCAGCAGCGGCTGTCCGGCGCCTGGCAGGGCAGGGACGCCAACAGGAACTGGCAGCAGCAGGAGAGGCAGAACAACAACTACCAGAACCTTGAGACGACTCACTTCTACTCCTCAAGTGAGATCGGTCAGTTGTGACCCCTCCTTGCCTTGCCTTACTCGTGCAGCTTGGTTGGGCGCGTTGCATTCTCTGCCTAAAGCCGAGTATTGCAGACTCCACTTTGATTTTGCTTAGGGTTTACTCAGACAACAAATTATATCATTAAATCCGGTTTCAATGCGCAGCACCGCGAGCGGTCCTAGGATCCAATCCTGGCACATACCTTTGGATATTTCCAGTTTACGTACTGATTTATTCAGCTCGTGCTCACCGGTGAAGGAAACTATCGAGCGGCAATCCACTTGTCCAGAAGCCCGGGAAGCGGACAGCCTTGTTAAAGCTTCCTCGCTAGGAGGGGGTGGGTGTAAAGGAATCAGCCCACCGGAACCTCTCTCAGGCAGCAGACTGCCTCGAGTCTTTTGAGTTAACTTTTAAAACATCTCAACCAACAGCTGTTCCTTTCAGCCAATTTTTTATGGCGAGGTTGGCCCGGCCCACTTTATCAGATATATTATTCAGCGGGTGATGTGCTAGTTAGTCTGCCGCTCCTGGGGCTGGCTTACCCCACCATTGCTCCGGGCCTGAACGGAAGCTATTTTAATCCTGACTCGACACAGTGACCAAACCACATCTGATGGTAAGCATGGTGCAGTCCAAATAACGACAACGACAATCGACAGTTAAGAGAGACCCATCGGCAGTCGCAGCGATCATGCCGGCCTGCACAGGTATCTCCTCACGCTACGCTTAAAGGAGCCAATATCACGACACGGTGGGAACACGCTCGCCGGAAGACCATTCCACAGCTGAACGACTCGGCTGCAGTAAGGAGTTAGAGAAGTTTTTAGTCCTGGCCGGGATGTGAGATACCGTGTAGCTGTGACTCCGCAAACCCGCGCGCGTGGATCTGCTATGGAGGGAGAGGCAGGAACTCCTCAGAACACTAGCCGTGATGCCGACCTATTTTCTGAGCAAACTCAAAGTGTCGTCGAAAATTAGTAATAATCAGAAATGTAGATTGTTCAAATGTCTGGAGTATGGTCCGCTAACACAATACAAGTATGTTTAACATTGACTTTTCTCTATATCATTAAAAACATAACTTCAAATATCTTTCATTTATACATTCGTAGCTTATTTAAAAGATCGCATTTTTGTAACCGCCTGCGTCATTTTAATTTACCCCTTTCGCTATTATCGGTGACTCTACTCACCAGCTAAAAAACGCCGCCTGTACACGACGGGCGACTGTATTTTATTTATTTATTATTTTATTATTATTTTTCTTCTAAAAACGAATGAAAATAGTTTTCACACTTTGCATCGAGGCCTGTCCTAGCGAAAGCGTTAATTGTATATTTCAACAAACTGTAAAAACTTCATTAATTTAATGTATTATAATTATTGTTACTTTGGCGTTAAATAAATTTAGGTGTCGGCCATAAATTACATTATGAGAAAAATAGATACTTGTTAATTTTAAACATACTTCAGAGCACTTTTCCTGCTTACTCTATATGAGAGTTTTTTTAGTAATATGATGTATGTATGCAACACACTTTTTAATCTAAAGCTATAACAAGTAAGGGCGTCTTGTCTCATCGATAAAACTTTCTTTTTTTGCTTGATACCCTCGGGTAAAATCCTGTATAAGAGCATCAGGGCAGCGACCCCGGTGTGCCAGACTCCTACTGATTACAAACCCCCGGGGTGTCCCTCTAATCACTTCACCCGGGCCTGGGAAACCAAATTATTCCATTCAACCTCCCCAGAGGTGAAGCCTATTCAGGGGGTTTTAGTCTGTAAAAGTCTGACACGCCGGGGTCGCTCTCGTCGCAACGGCCATGGTGCTCCTATGTAGAAAATTCTCCTGGGTTACCAAAAAATATCGAAAATATTTCCGTTCTATTAAGTACAGTATACCGCTAAATAAAGTTTTGTACAAGCTTAAGCTAGATTTAATGTGTTAGTGCGATTTCTTTTGAATGGTATATTTTAATGTCTCTTCTATATTCCTTCTTGACGCAAAATATTTATTTTTATTATAATTTTAAATATATTTTATTCTCTTTTTTTATGTAAAATATTTATAAGTTTTCGTAATTTTTTTTTTTGTAAATGCAAATCAAGGACCAAGCCGCCTCCTTTACGTCCTACACCGCGTGCAATGTATGTTTCTCTCTTTCCTTCACTTGTATTTATTGTATATCTATCCTTATCATTTTTTTTGCTTCCTTTTTTTAAATTGTAAAATAGATATTGCTTATATAAATGTTCATATAATATTTGGAAAAACAGACATTTAAAGCTAATTATCTAGAAAAATAAAAATATTTTTGCCGATTCTTAACGAAACTAAAAACTTTTTTTTATTTAGAATAATTTTAATTATTATTTATTTATATTTCTAAAAACTTTAGAATAACCTATTATATATATTGCTAGGTAATTTACGTCCTCATTGTTTTTCCAAATAACCGCTATTATTTTGATATTTATTTATTTATAATTTAAATTAATAATGGCCACGATAAAAGTCAGTTTTCTGATTTTAAAAATATGGGCGTGCATGTACAAATAAAAATCAAATAATTGTTAGATTAATAATAAAAATAATGCAATTTATGTAAAAACTGTCAATTGTCGATTTGCAATTCTTTGTATGATTTTTTTTATATTCACGTCGCATTCGCCATTTTTATATGACATAACCTGTAAGATTCGTTTTTTAATTATATTTTTATATTTTTTCAGCTCAGAACATAATATCCATTGTATAATTTACGGTGCTTAGTATCATATTATTCGAATTATTGTAATTTCCGTGTTTCTATTGAACATTAATTATTATACATATAATATAGTCTGTTGTACATTACAATCATTATCTTGAATGTTATTATATGTAAATAAATTTGAGATTCGCAATATTGTGCAACCAATTGCTTTATTTTAAGGCAAAAATATTGAATATCACAAAATTGTAGCGCGAATAGTTCATACAAACCCGTTACACAATGCGTGCGGGCAGCAGCGATGCCTACGGCGCTGCGGTGCTAAATTATTTTCAAATATTGTGATTTCTGTTACATAATTTAAATATTGATACAAAACAACGTATTTAATATATTTCTTGTATTTTTTTTTATTTGTAAACGCTTTTCGTGGTATTTGCGCTTGGTGATGTGGTGTTGGGATGTGGTGTTCATGTAATCGCTTGTCTTTATAAGCTGTAGCTTTGGGTGAAGCTTTGGGATTTCTGTAGCAAATGAGTTTTGTGTTTGACGTTTCAATGGAACTTTTTATAGGTATAATCATAACGCAATCATTCGATTTTTTTTTCCACGTTTTCACATTTTTTATGTGTCATTTTTAGGTTTGGCTTTATTTTAAATCCCAATACTGGTAGGTCGCGCGTTGTGTTCGTTATAAATGCATCGATGGGTTTTATTCGCGAATTAACTTACTTGTGATAGTGGCTCTTTCCATCGAAGCGGGAAGGACTGCTCGCTGAGATCATCGATTGTTTTTTTTTAACTGTTGACAATTTTTGTCATTTTTTGGACTGCACCACGCTTACCATCATTTGTGATGTGGTCACTATACGGGGACAGGGAAAAACCTTGTTATGACTCGACGTGTCGGCCTGAGTAAGCAGGTCATGGCGATAAGCAGGCAGTATGGTCGAGTCATAAAAGTGAGTTTATTCGCGTATAAGACCCGTTGAAAGTTTTAAAAGTTTATTAATCACTAAAGGTGCCAAATTAAATCTAATTTTGTATAGAACACTATTTAACGTTAATTTCCACTTATTGCAGGCACGGAGTCATTATTGTTCAGTTTTAACTGTCAAATTTTAAATCACTATTAAGGTGGAATCGAACAGTTTTAATAAAATAGCGTTTAATGCAAGTCTAAACTAGGTTTAATTTGTTGGTGCGAGCGCCACCATTATACCGTTACCGTAAATTAAAATTGCCCTCTTTAGCCATACGAGAAAGAAATAAACCTTTTTTTTTTCTATAGCATTCATCCTGTCTAATAATTAATAAAGTATTTAATTTTTGCAATATCGTATGTTTTTTTTTTGTAGTGATATCGTTGTTTATAAGGTTTTCCTATTATTGGAAAATATTTAGTTTCTTATTCGTTACATGTATATAATGTACAAATTGTGTCCTCGACAGCGTACGGGGGCAGCAGCGCCAGCATCACGCGGCCCGCCTCAGTGGCCGGCAGCGGAGGCTCCCCGGCACTCGACCAGAGGCCTGCCTCAAGGTGCGTGCTTCTTCGACATTTTGCCAATTTTCCTCTTTTTCTTATGACTTCAATTTTTACAATATAAACATTAGAAATCGCAGGGTTCGCTACACGGTGTGCTATATTTAGGAGGGTTGAAATGGATCTAGCGTAAAATCCACAGCGCGACCAAAGAATACTTTCTCTCGGGGATCCTTGTTTTGTAACTAGTAGGCGAAATTTCGGGCGGCATCAGGAAAATTCATAAAAATAATATTACGTGTCTACATTTACATGAAAACGGAATGTTTTTGGTCTCGCAGGTCTTCAGGAGAGTCAGAGCTCTCCGTGAGTGGAGTCAGCAAAGAGAAGAAAGACAAGAAGGGAGTCTTCGGCGGCCTCTTCAGCAGAAAGAAGCGGCCGCAGAGTCACATGTGAACATCGTCACTGGAATATTGTCAAAAATAATTGTTGGAAAATGTTTGTTGTCTGGTTTATGTTCGACAATGATGAACATGAATGAACGTTTAAATTTGGAATGTTTTGATTATAGTTGGAATTTGTTGTCGACAACTGTTTGTTGTTGAAATTTGTTTAATTTTTTGAACAATAGTTTGATTGCTTTTTGTATGAAAAAGTAGAGTATTATTGGGGGCCAAAAGTGGACAATAAATTGTAATTTTAAGGAAAATTTTGACTTTTTAAAACATTATTTTTGACAATAATTTTGTATTTTGATTATGTATGTATATTATGTCTACGTCATACATATATATATATATTTAGAATGATTGTTGTACCATTCTTGTCAACTTATTGAATTTAAAAATCGTGCCTTTTCATTAAATAATAATTATAAAAATAATGTTTAAATTTTTTTCTTCTTTTGTAACGTATTTTTATGTAGATTAGAACATTTTTTTTAAACTAACATATATTTAGTAAAAACATCTATTGTTGATCATTTATTAAAAAAATATTGAAATCATTTTTTGAAGGATGTTTTTATATCGCAGTGTACCTGAGACTGGTATAACGATGGCGACTGTCAATACATTCAAATCTCTTAACGGTCGCTTTTATTAATCAATACAAGAGTAGATGTTTTTGCTTAGATTTAAGAATTGTTATACATTCCTGAAGAAATTAAAAGTCACAAAACTGTTGGGACCAAGTATTGCATTATTTTTAACCGCCACAGACCAAGTTGAACTTTGAAAAATACATTTGAGGCTAAAGTTTCCTTACAATGTCATTCCCACGGAGTTTGGTGCTATTTAAACTCTCGACATCAGAAGTGGGATTCGCTATTTTCGATGCCGTTTACGAGACAGGCATTATTAATATGAAATCTCAATCTGTGGCGGCGGCTGGTATATATAACTTTCAAGGTGACTAATTTCGAAAAATGTGAGAAAATATATATTGCTCAGTATACATTTCTGCTAAAAAAGACTATTTTTGACAATACTGTTTGTTGATAACTTATTTTATATAAATCTGTCACAAATAATAGCGGGAAGTCCTCCCACCATAACCGTTGCTAGGTTTTTATATTTTTTGTAAAAGGAAAAAATCGTGAATCATCTTATTCTTGCAATAAATCAAAATAAATCTATATTTTCTCTTATTTCTAAGGCTTATTATTTAGTATACTTTTTATTAGTTATATGATAGTGGAGTTGGAAAGTGAAACAATGTTTTACAAAAGAAAAACAGTGCAATTATTTTCTTTTTTTTTATTTCATGCCTTAATTTTTTTAGTGAAAACGATATGCCTTATTTTATTTTGTAATCGTCAAATTGTTAAAAAATATTTAAATTTTGACATAGCAATGTATTCAGAAGCTTGCGGTTAATAACTCTGTCGGTGACGCCATTTTGAAGTAAAAAATATATTTAAATTTCAAATATTATCATAGTATTTGTAGTCTAAGAAAAACATTTCGAAACAATGTTGTCCAACACAATAAACCTGTTAATAACTCATAAACTGATTTAATGTAATATTGTCTTAATGTTATTTGAACCACAGCCATTTTCTGATGAATATTTTATAATTTTAAGTAACACTAAAAAGAGTCAAAATATCTTTTCATATATTCAATGCAATTTACTATAAAAAGTATATAGATTTAAAATTACAATGAAACATCAAATACAAAACTCGTTTGCTAAAGATATCTATAAGCTTCTCAGAAAAGTACAGTTTACCGAAACAAGCGAATACAAACTAGCGTAAATACGACAAGAAAAAAAAAGAGGAAAATATTACATAGCCTGTTGTAACGGTTGTAACTAACGGTTAGTTAAATGTACCAGGATAACTTATGGCGCGAATGTTAAATCAATGCAATGTTCAACTTTTTATATTTCGTAATAGATAAAACGACGCTTGTGCTATATTTATCCAGCATCGCGTTATCAACTAAAATATAAGTTTAAGGTTATAACTAATTTGACATGATATCACTAAAACTGTTATATCTAACGTTAAAACCGTTCCGTAATGTGTTATCCCGTTATTAAGAGTACAATGATCACCACCTTACAGCTATTTTGATAGTCATCGTTGATTTTAAATGAGTTTATAATTTGTTATTTCTTTACATTTATTTTTAGTGATATTATGTGGAATTACAACGAGAATTTCAATGAACGCCATTTTTGTAACACAAATTCAAAATTAAATGACATGTATGATTCGAATGTATCAAAAGGACTATAAATTATCAATTGAAATCGATAACTACTTATTAAATCTCAAAGTATAAGATTTTATGTGTCAATGTTTTTTTCCGAATATTTTCACATTTGTTATCAACTTGTGTATCAATTAAATATATTATTCTCTTGTATTATTGTTTTATTTTTTCCACTAATTTATTAAATCTTTGATTATATGTCTTACACGAGAAGCAGGTGACACAGATTTATTTCTGAATTTACATTAATATTGGCGTTGTGTTTACTTGCAATACTTTCGTGCATCTGTGGTATGAACCAGAGAGGGGCAAAATGTAATCTGATTAATGATTAACGATTACACAATGTAGTCGTCATTTTAATTATCTTGCTCTGTCATCATGATTTAATCTATTTAAAACATTAAAAAATACTAAATGTGTTTGCAATCTGGGATTTTGTAGTGTTTAAAACATAGATGAGTAAAATGCACTCATATTCATGGTAAAAAAACGAAAAATGTAATCGTTAATCATTTTTATTAATCTGATTACAATTTTGGTCATCCATGGTATGAACGCTACTGACATAGAGCGAAACAAATTTTCCGCTTGCACTATCACTACTAAACAACGATATACATTTTTAAATATATGTATATATACACACAGCCATGACTCATGGAAACGTTATATAGTTACTGTAATAAAGCTACGCGTGGGAAAGAGATAAAATAAATAGCAAGTGCGCGCTCTGTTATACTATATCCCATGCTGACTTACGATGCTTTTACGGCACAAGTTCGATATAGCTTAAGATTTAATAAGTAAAAGATTTTTTTAAATGAGCAATTTTCAAAAAATTTCGCAAAATCAATGTTTCGTACTTAGCATTTTCCTAGAGCGGACCATCCAATTACATTATTTCAGAATTAGTTTCTTTTATGCGTCTGATATCATTCTTAAAACTCCCGCGTAGAACTGCGAAGGGACGAGAGGGTTGTAGTTGGCGCCATATTGCCTCACAACCAAGATGTTGCCATTCTGAAAATGGCGCTCCAAGGCTGCCCTAGACCGCGCTGCCTGCAACGCACTCGGATTGTACCCCGTCCCTTCCTTATTTTTAACATAATACGTATTATCTTGCATAGGGTTTTCGGACACGCGAGGGAAATACAGCCGTTCATAGGTTATTGATCGTTTTTTTACAACCTTCAACGGTTTCGCTAACTTGTGTTTGTGATGCAGCACTCTGTGTCTATGAATGCTTTCTAGAATTTTCTTTATTTTGTCCAAAATAACGTGGTCTTTGAGATACGTAATCCCGGGTTTAGTTTTGACGTATCTACTTAAATCGGGCATAGGGACAGCTGGTACACGGATGTGGTTGTTTTTCTTTAAAACTATGGAGCGCTTTTTAACAGTTTTCATACCTGTTAAATGGTTTTTGACTTCGAATCCTTTCGTGTCTAATTTATCAGAATTCTTTTTCGGATTAGCATTCATCCAAACGCTATGTTTTACGTAATATTTCATTAATTTTATCGTCGGATTCTCCTCTATCGACCGTTTTTTGACAGTTTTGAGATCGGTCAAATCTGACAGCTCATCACGCGTAGGGTTGTCAGTCTGCGATCGAACTGAGCGTTTTAGAAAAGGATTATGGTTTTTAGATAAAGCTGAGAAACTATCTGTCGCTGTTAGGAGCTCCAAGGAAGATTGTTCCGGGATTGAATCGACGGTAGATGCCGGGTCGCTAATGGTTGAAGGTTGAAGGATTGATGCAGCATTATCTATAAATTAATAATAATTATGAACATTGTAAGTCATCAGTCTATAGTGCGTCCTGGTTAGTGTTTACCGATGTAGCATAACAAACGACCTATGCGCTAAGTTTCAGGTCTCCAGCTTCAATAACAACGAAACATCTGTAGAATACTTTTCAACTAACTTCTTTAATAGTTTTTTTTTTTAATTATACATTTATATCATTCTTATATACGTTTATTGTTTCCCATAATTAAATATTAATAATGTAACAACAGTTAACTCATCAGATATCGTTATCGATTAATAAAATTTATCGATAAGCTCTACTCTCTAGTGGGGCAACGCAACGTTCTCGATAGACACTCATCATCGCTCACAAACAATAAAATAATTATAAATATTTATTTCAAGTATTTCTGAGTTATTTTGATAAACTGTTCCACTTGTGCTGATTGAGTTTCTTAGTGCTATTGCGTGTTTACTACTTCTTTTTGAAGCTGTGTGTGGACGATCTAATAAATATGGAAACTGTGTTTATTTTCTTCATTTACTTCGACTTCCATCTTTTCCACCAATCCCACACTCGCATATCAATTATTTCTTGCTTCCCGCAGAAACCGCTAATTTTCTCGCGATAAACTGTAGCCTGTTATTTAATCTAGTATATACGTTACCTCTATGTGAAATATTATAAACAAAAAATCCTTCAGTAGTTTCAGCGTATAGCGCGTGCAAATTGTCAGAGAGGCGGCCAAACAAAAATTCTAAAATAAAGCATCTATATAAATGACAAGTTTACCTCATCAAGTCATTTTATTATTGATTGTGTATATATCAACAATAACCAAAAACAAATAGGTAATAAACCATCATTTGATGAACCAGAAAGCCGAACAGGTCGAGTATATACATGCTTGGCTAGGAACGACCATCCCATGAAACATCCCACTCTAGGATCCTTACATACAAAGTAACGAACACTCCACCTGCCCCACATTTAGGAGTAGCCCATAACGAGGCTGATCGCGCGCTGGACTTCCTGCTGCTCCTATAGCCCTACGCACGCTGCTATTGAAGGATCGGCTAATAGTTTTAGTAAGTAGGAGCTTGGCACACCGGGGTGGTAACCTTCATCGCAGGCCTGACGGTCTACGACAAGTTTCCCCGTGCTACCAAAAAAATGTACAAACAAAACAGGCGGACAGGTGGCGTCTTATTGCAGTAGCAGCATCAACTAATATGAAACGTAAATGAAAAAGAATACATACCAGTAGCATTGGTTGGTCCAGTTAGTCCTGCAGGCAGAGGGACCGGCACAGCGCACCGCACCGTGGCCGGGATGGGAGACTCCATCTTCAGGCATAGCGCCATGAACCGGACCACGTCCGGGGGGACAGGCAGAGACGAAGGCACCATCGGGAATGGGATCGTTGTCGTAGTTTCTAGTCAAACATAACATGTCCTGGCTACATCAAACGCTATACTCTATTGGTATAGTACAGTGGCGCTCTATTGAAACTTTATATCAAGGGAAGGCAGTGAGAGGAATAGCTCATCTGATAGATTGACGTGAAAGCTTTAAACGTGAGTCGTTGTGTTCTCTGATTCCTTCATCTAAGAGTTGCTGAATTATTATTTTTTTACACTAGCTCGACATAGTAACTACAGAGTACCTGATGGTAGTAAGTACAATGTAGTCCAAAAACGAAAGCGACTATCAAAGGATGAAAATCCAATGATAGTCTACATCGTCATGTCGGCCCACATATACATCTGAAGGTCTCTAGGTATATGAGCTACTGGATATACACAAGCTGATCCCGAGACGCGACAAGCCAAAACTGGTCACTATGACGGGCTTTACACCCATGCACTGTGGTCGCGATCCAGACGGGCACTGACGCCCTACTAGCTCGCTGCTGCTCGTTTAGCACCACCCAGGAGTCACGTGTAGGGAAACTAGGGTAAAGCCTACGGACGCGAGCAGCTTCGACTCCCAAAATATTGAATTTAATTGTTTTTATGTAACCTGCTGGACGTGTGTTCGATGTTTTTTAGGTTGATGTTGCGTCTGGACTAGAACAAAAAGTCTGGATGGCAAAGTGCTGTGAGGAATTTGTGCTTTGCTCGTTGGTTTGGACGTCAATCCGAAACTACTGAATATTTATTTATTTATGGACTAGCAAGCGTACCATTGGTACAGTTAGTGGACTGTCCTAGGTTTGCCTTGTCCAGGTGCGACCTACAGATTAAGATAGGTCTCGAGCTAGGTGTGGACACCTTGTTCCTGCTGCTACGGGAGCAAGACCATTGGAAAACCTTGCCTAACTTTGTTGACGACGTCGTCGCGGGGGCTGGGAAACGAAGCACATAAGCGGGCGGAATCGGGGAGTGGAGGAGCGGATGCGGAGGATAAGAAAAACAAAAATATAAAAAGACTAATGCCAGATGTATATTTCGATTGGCTGAACTGGGTCCTAGATACAGTACTGAAGTGATTGTTTGTATCAGGGATGTTACGGAGCTTCGACTCCGACTCCGATAAGTCGGAACTTCCGATTGTTATTACACCTTCGGTTCCGAAACTTTTTAATCGGAGGTATTCATCGGAGGTCACCACCACTGTTGTAGTCAATTTATTTGATTTCATTTTATATGTAATCATACTTACTCAACAATCATACGTTACTTAATTGAAAGATCTCATTTTAAAAAATTTAGATTAAAAAATATGATTAAAATTATTAAATTTAGAATTAAATGTACATTTTAATTTATTACTAAAAGTGTTTTTTTATTTTACATTTACATTAAATTAAATTAAATACAAATTAACACAAAAACAACACTGGAGCAAATTTGATTTAATTTGTGTATTCTTAATGGAAAATGTTAATAAGAAACATATTAGCAATTTTTATGTTCATTGCCTGTGTATGTGTAAATTTATCACTTTCTAATTAAAAAGGTTAACTGAATAATGTTTTTATTTGTCCCTTAATAAAACTATTTTATTCTGCCGTCACTTGTGACTGACATTGCCTCCGACTCCGATACCGACTTCGGTTCCGACTCCGATAAATCAAATTTAAAAACTCCGACTCCGACTTCGATTCCGATAAAACTGCCTCCGTTACATCCCTAGTTTGTACATGGTCATGAAATTAGTTTATATATCTGTGGCGTCAATATGTGTCGGCCGTTAAATAAAAAAAAAATGTTTTGTGCGAGAGAATTGTAACAAAGGAAGAACGATTTCATTTGAAAATTAGGAGAAACCTTTCTAGAGGATTACGTGCTGAGCTTTCGTGAAGAAATGCTGTTTTAAATTAGTATACAATAAACGAGAAAATTATGTAAATGTTCGAAAAGTATTACAAAATATATAATATAAAAGTGATAATAAGTGTTTTAATTGAAGCGAGGAAGAGCTCCACAATTCATCCTTCATTGCAAGTTCACTACAAGTTTCTTGTAGTACACAAGTGTAAAGACCGTCGCAGCGACTCGCTTCGACGTGTCGCGTTTCAGGATCAGTTGGTTTATATCCAGTTGTTCATATACCTAGAGACCTTCCATCCAGTGACGTGCAGTGCAGTGCGTCTATTTGGGCAGGGTAGGCAGAATTCGTATAATTAATTTGAATATTATATTATGATAGTAAATATTATATTGCTTTTGTATGATCATAGTCTAAGATAGACGGCGTGAATATAGAATAGATACGAATATAAATAGTTCCTTTTTTGTTTAACTTTAAGCAATGTATTCCAGACTTATTTATCATAAGGGTATGCAATGCTTTCATGCATCTATGGAATGAACGCTACTGCTTCCAAGGTGGTGTCTGTGGGCCGACATACCGATGGCGACTGTCAACGGATTCTCATCGCTTGAAGGTGGTTACCATTCTCGGACTACTCTGCAATTTCCATGAGGTCCGGTGCAGTCACTTTGTCAAAACAGTACAAAATGAATACACTCACGCCTCGGCTCATCCTCCAGGAACTGCTTCGGGTTGGGCACGAAGCCGGTCATCTGCGCCAGCCGGTCCAGGAACCACGCCAGCTTGAAGATCAGCTCGTCTTCCTCTTTGCCATCATCCTGAAAATAGCAGTGAATCGTGACACTGTATCCAAAGCAGATTAAATCCAACGCACAGCTCGTAGCAATCTCTATCCAGAGCTTGCTGTAGATTTTTCAGTTGTAATTTTCTATATACAGTTCCTGTGGTGACCTGGTGAAGAATGGACGATGCTCAGCGGTGACGGGAAACATGATGAGGAAACCCACATGGCGATTAAAAGAAACGCCATGTGTAATAGGCCTGAGAACTACGATCAGATGCGCTTGTAATCACCTTGGGCACGACGTGCAAGCACAAAGTGGATACAGCTGCAAATGTATTTCTGCTCACTCCATAAGCGACACAGCGTAACGATGTATTATTTATTTTATTATTATATACTGGCTTTAAAAAGAGCTATATCGCACACTATGGGAAGTATAATATAGTCCTGGGACTAGTTAAAATAAACCCTCTAATATACACCACAATAAATAAATCTGTAATACAGAATACTTGCCGATTTACTAAAGAAATTCTTACTATATGAATAAACTTTCTTGCACAAGAAACCGCTATAAGAAGTAGAATATCCCCAGAAATGAAAGTAGATGTGACATCGTGGCTAAGGTCATCGGCTGTGGATGAGGCCTCTACCACTTGCGGGAGGCGTGTCAATCAGAAGGCAGTCTTAGCCTGAATACTTTTTATTACTCAATCGTTGCGCGTCTTATATAATTCGCGTGACCTAGATATTGTAGTGCATTGCACTCACGTGTGCGTCAAACATCAGATAACCTTATAAATGCATTGACTCTTAAATATTGCATCTATCCAGCATAATAAAAATGACAAAATACATACATATTGGTATTCCTCTGCGTATACTAAGTCTTGCAGTCGTTTTGTAGTGGCTACTGCCAGCTGTGCCAAGCGCCGGACGTACTCGCTAGCCTTCGTAACGTTCTGGCACAGCCGCGCTGTGCCGTTGCCAGTGCTGAAGTTGCCAGACCGGCCTTTCTCAAGGCTTTGCCATGTTACGTTCGTAAATGGCACAGTAAGACTATCGTTTAGCACTGGCAAGCTCTGATTTATTATCGCGGGGGTGTTGTTCGCTATATCGGGAAACTCGTGTCGCGGTTGCCATGTTGAATTTAAAGGTATATTTATCTGAAAATATTACTTAACCCTTTCAATCTTGATTATTTTTCTTATCAACCTAATCTAGACTTCTCCATACAAACTTTTATGTATTAAACTAAAAATCAGAAGAAAAATAATCGATGATTCAAAATGTTTCTTAGTACATAACAGATTTATGATTTTTAAAATAGTTTAAATTATTTTATTCTTATCCAAACACTCGACTAAATTAAACTATTATTACAGCACCATCTGTTCGCCAACTTATGGAAACCTATAGCACTTAATGTTGATGTAAAGCGCCATCTATTGTTCGCCAGAAAAATATACGTATCATAATTTCCAAGGCTATCGATCTATTGGGATTCTATTCTTGTTTCTATAATTAATATAATTACTTTGATATAAATCTAATTTGATTTTTTTTTATAATTAATTAAATGTAAGCCATATACAGAAGCTTGTGTTTGTGAATAAACAAAAATATTTTTTACTGGCTTTTTATGTAATCACAGTAGACGCTGCAATAAGCTAAATTCATTTTATTTTAATAGCCTTGATATTTACTCTGGTGTTATTGGTTGAAGTGCAATTCTCCAGAAAGTCGATGTACCGCTCGACAGCTCTTCGCAGACCCTCCAAGTAGGCGCTACCGTGTTCCACAACTTGAAGTACCTTAAAACATCGATATTGTTTTATTTTTATAAAGACAAAACGCTACCTGCATGCTCAATAGAATGCACAAGGCCTGGTATAGAGAGAGCCGAGACGGGAGCGCTCTGCTGAAAACAGTGTGAGGTGTCATCAAGAAATATCCCTTTTAGGGCGAGAAGAAATACATTATTGGTTGTAACCCACTTTGCCCAACATGCAAAATCGAATTGAAAATTCGCATCGGCGGGGAGGGAAAGGCATGCCGCCACTCCCCGTGACCCTCGCGCCGCCTCTCGCCTCGCTCCCCTACTGACGTTCGTCCAACGTCTGGCAGACAGGACAAGGCGTCGTGTGTGTGCCCACGTGACGCCTCATTGAGAGGTACTGAGGGGTAACAATTAACCCCCTCCCAAAGAGGAGGCCTGCCAAAGCCAATCACTCGCCGGGTCCGCAGGAAGTACACGGATACCCAGGCCCGGCGAAGGCGGACAGAGGACAGTGCTGACACCCCGGTAGTTTTAGTCGGTGCAAGTCCGACATACCGGCCCTCATCACTTCCCTGACGGTCCGAAGGGATTTCCACCGGGTAAACAAAAAAATGAAAATTTGCATTGTATGTCGTGCTCAACGTGACCAGAAGCTGATCGCCATTTTCGGGGCACATTTACATTTACTTACACATGACATATTTATTAGATGCCATGCGGAAGCTAAATTGAGATGTTTCTCTTCACCGATGAACCGGTGGTGTCATAAGCCCTGAAGTACGTACAGGGATTCTAAACCGTTGGCAGAAACGGGGAAGGTTTTTAATGGCCCCGAAATAGTGTACAGAGGGCGTGCTACGACGGATTTATGGACAAATTGTTACTGGAGCGACATTAATCTTTAATGTGCAAATATAGGCCTTGGCTTAGCTTGTACAAATCTGGCAACCTTAGGTTGCGCTATCCCCGTGTCCCATTAGAAGGGCCCAATGAGAACTTTTTTAAGTAAAAAAGGTGGGTAGTACGAAGAAAATTGTTAAAAATTAAATTAAAATTAAATTAAATTATTTATTCGACAAACAACTACAAGGCAGCACATTAAAAATCAGCTGACACCCAAACTAGGACATCCTGTATCTTGGATGTCAGCATATTTCACACAAATTTGTTACAGTTTTTTACTGCTGCGTAGCACCAACCATAACTCAAAACAATACAAAAAAAAAAAAAAAAGAACATTATATACCAAACAACAGACTATACAAACAAAGTGAATAACAATTACAAAAGAATGTTAATATTAAAGCCCAAGCACATCTACACCTGCAACAGTTCCTCTGTATCATTATATTTTAGATTCAACAACCAGTCTCTCAGCTTCATCTTACATTCGAATTTTGATAAGTTCAAGATATTTAATACATGATTAACCTTATTATAAATCCTTGAACCAAGAACCCAAAATTGTTTCTCAGCAAAATGAGACTTGTGAATCGGCATATGGCAAACATATCTCATTCTGCGAGGTTTCCTTTTGCTATCTGTCCCTATAAGGACCACTCTATGTTTGCGGAGGACAAGTTTCAAGACAAAGAGCTGTCTTACTGTTAAAACTTGACATCTAGAATATAACAGCTCAGTAGGAAACCTTCTGGATTCTTTAAGCATGACTTTTAAGACAGCTCTTTGAGCCCTCTCAAGTTTCAATAAAGTGGTCTTAGAGGCTCCACCCCAAACAGCAATGCAGTAAGATATCAAGGATTCACACAGAGAGAAATAAACAGTCCTAAGAGTATAAATTTCAGCAGAATTTCTCAATTTCTTAAAGACATAGATAAGTTTTTGAGTTCTATTGATCAAAATATCTATATGAGACTTCCAACTTAACATTTCGTCTAAATATACTCCCAGATATCTCACCACACCAGTTCTTGTTAGCGGCAAGCATTTGCATTCTAAATCAGAAAGACATGAATGTCCCCTAATGCATATAGAATTATCTGTCGGACGGGAGGATGGGCTAACATGAAAAGCTACATATTTGCTCTTTCCAATATTAAGAGAAAGTGAATTTTGGGCGAGACACTTCAAGACAAGTCTTAGAACAGTCTCTGATCTATTCTGAACTTCAGGCCATGAGTGATCATATACTAGAATTGCTGTATCATCTGCATACGTGAAAAAGTGAGACTGAGGAAAGCAAATTTGACAGATGTCATTAATGTAAATTTGAAAAAGAATAGGACCCAAAATACTGCCTTGTGGAACCCCAAACTTTATCTCTACATCAGAGCTGCAATAATTATTTATATTATTATTTTTTTTTTGTTGTCTCAGAACTATAAGTAAAAAAAATGTGACTGTCTTATTTACATATATACAATTACAAACAAAAATAGGAAATATATAATGTCAAATTTATGGGGGAAAAGGATTACTTAATTTAAGGATCTAGGTACATAATGATTGTGTAGGTATTCCTTTTTTTTTATAATCCGTGAATGGGTTTTACCTGTTTGACGTCCTTCGGTTCGCTCTGGTAACTGTCCACGTAGTCGCCACTTTTTGAATTATGTTTACTATTTTCATCGATATTATCGTAAAATGTTTGTTTATTTGACGTATAAGTTAAATAATTTTTCTCCTTTTCATTTTTTTCGAATACATAACGCCTCACTTCTGGTAAATCAATAGTCCATGAAGCAACTTTGTTATAAATCAAAATTATAACTATAATATATCCGAACGCAAATCTTATTGTCATTTTAAAAAATAAATTCGGTAGATTATTTATTAACAAAATATTTTAAACTTTATTTTATTGTAATTAACTGATATAAAGGAAAATTTACGCGTGAATAAATGGCAGGAGGTGATAGAGAATTGTTAAATGTTTAACAAAGGGAACGGACGTAGGTTTTTGTTGTAATTATAAGTTTCCCGCGGTTGGTACATTAAGCGAGGTCATTATTATGCAATACATCCAAAGAATATAATAAATTGTATTTACTAATTAATAGGGATGCCAGTCTCAGATCGATTTGACGCGCAATCGATTTTTCTAGGCTTAAAAATTGATTATTTAAATCGATACAGTAAATCGATTCTTCAACCTGGAAAATTGACTTTCAATATTTTTTATTTATAAAAACCTTAAGATTATTCACAGATGATTGAATGTCCGCTTCCCATAAATTCTACAAATATAGCGGAAAAAAGGAAGAGAGGCCTTTGCCCTACAGTGGAACGAAACTGACTAATAATAATGAATATTGTCCCGATAGCCGTAGCGACTAATTAATTAATCGCAAAGAGCCTCGATTACCATTCCAAGAGGCTCTCCCTTAGTTGTTAGATCAAGAGCCGAATACAAAAGGCGGTATTACTTGATGCGCACGCATTGTAAGGAGACTTTTCAATCTGCGCTCCTAACAACCGGTGCATTAGGCCTTAGGACTCGCTTACATAGATTTTATATTTTAAAATGTATCTTTTTATTTGTTAAAGTTTTAAAATTAAAATATATTGGAAATATAATAAATATAGATATAATAATAATAGTTCAATGTACTCCAATATATAGGAACATATTTTTAGGAATAGGTTTTTACTTATTATTGTTGTTTCAGAAAAGCTTGGACATTAAACTTTGGGAATTATAAGCCATATTTATATTTTATAAGCTGTTAAATGTATCTAATAAATCTATGAAATAAATATCTTTATTTATACCTGATAATTTGGTATGGTTGTAAAAACAAAGGTAAATACTGAGTTCCCTGAACTAAGGAATTTCCTGTTTTTAATAATAATAAATTAGTTATATAGTTGTTACGAACAGCGAGCCCAGGGCGCCGGAGACGCAAGAATAGGGGTGCGGGAGAGGAGCACGTCGACCGGGGCGACAGCAGCGACAGCGGCGGCCGGACGTAGGAACTACGGCGGAATCCGGCGTCGCTATTGGCGGACTTAGTTTTAAGGAATGCTTTGTATATAGTACTAGTTGTTAGGGTAGCCCGAGGGGATATATATAGCGACCTAATCGTTGGTCGGCGGCGAAGATCGAAGACTCGAAGAATTCCCTCGGAGCTACCCTCAAGAATAAACTGCGAATAAAGAAGCGAACTACGAACGAAGAAGTGTTTTTATTGAAGAATCCCTGCTACTAGTCAACGAGTATTGTCCATCGTGTACATCCTGGTCCATCGGAAGCCGAATAGAAGAAAGAAAGTAGAACCAACGCATCGATTTATCGAAGATTGCATCAAGAATTGGGGAAAATGGTCAAGACTCGATCACAGGGGGCCGATACTACGGACGAGTGTGACATGTACGCACCGGCCTCGGTGCGTCATGTTGAACCACCACGCTCTCCGTCAGTGCGGCCTGCTGTTGAGACTACGACAGGGGGGTCAAACGCTACATTGACATGTGACAAGTCAAACGCTCGATTGTCAAACGCTCGATTGTCAAACGCTGAAACGTCAAACGCAGTTTCTTTCCCTACAGCAGCAAGACAACGTTCGCCAGCGAGGTCACGCCGCACAAGTACAAGCTCAGCTGCCAGATTACGGTTGCAGTTGGAGTTGCAAGCACAGGAACGTCTCGCCGAGATCCAACGGCGGGAACTGCGCATGGAAGCGGACCTAGTCAGGAAGAGACTAGAAGTGGACCTCGAAAATATCGAAGAAGACGAACGGGGCAGCAACGTGTCAGAAACGAACGAACGCGTCAACAGTTGGCTGCAACAAGCGACCGAGGGGGATTCAACGTACCCGGCCGAGACACCGTCAGCAGAACGAGGAGGCAGAACGGCCCTCCACACCTCCGACGATCAACGGGGGGAGCTGACCACGGCCCGAGTGACCTTTGAGGAAGAAAGGTCACAGCAACGTGATGCGACAGAACGGCGTCGCACACGTTCGCCCACGCCCACGAGGGGCAGATCAAGGGCGATCGAGGAGCTGGCCGAGGCGTTGAAGAGGATGACTGCACGGGAACGAGTGCCGCCACGTCAAGCCTCGGACCTACCCATATTCACCGGGGCACCGAACGAGTGGCTGCCATTCAAGGCAGCCATGCGAGATAGCACGAAGATGTACAACTTCTCGGCGGCGGAGAACCTAGCCAGGCTACGGGTGTGTCTCCGGGGAGAAGCGAGGGACGCCGTGGCGCCTCTACTGCACACTGCGGAGAACCCGGATGCCATAATGCACACACTGGAGCGCTGTTATGGCCAGCCGGACACCATCATCAACGACGCCATGGAGAAGCTGCGCCAGCTGCCACAAGCAGGAATGACAGCGCAAGAGCTCAACGTGTTTGCAGTGCGAGTACAGAACATAATCGCCGTGCTGAAGAACGTCGGCCACAGCGGTTATCTACGGAATCCTCAGCTGGCGGGAGAAATCATGGAACGAATGAGCCCGCTGCTAGTCTCAAGGTGGAGAGACTACGCACATCTGCACCGAGGGATGGAAGAGTGCGAAGTGATCACTCTGTCTCGCTTCCTCACACGCGAAGCGGACTTGGCGTTTAGCTACACGCGCCAATCCAGTACATCGGGCGCCGTCAGCACTGCAAAATACGCCGCGCCAGCAAGACCGAGGCAGCAGAACACGAAGCCAGCACGCCGAACGACGCGTGGGGCAGCCGTCTACACAACGGTAGAGGAGCGACGCGCACCACAAGGGTGCTTCTGCTGTGGAGCGGACCACGCTACGGACAAATGCAAGAAGATCAAGAATATGAAGATCAGCGCCCGCTGGGACTGGGCAAAGTCAGCGCGCGTTTGTTTCAAGTGCCTGAAGAAGAGGCATCGTCGGGCCGACTGCCAAGCTGACGCATGCGGTGTCAGCGGTTGCCGCCGGCCGCATCACCCGCTGTTGCACGACACCGAGCAAGTGCGAGCGCAGCCAGAGGTGCGATCCAGCGATGAGGAGGAACCACCCCGCCCGGCCAGAGAAGAAGCAGTGATGTCGATAGCGACACCTAGTGAAGACAGCAGCGTGTTGCTAAAAGTCTGCAACGTCATCATTACAGGTCCCGGGGGAGAAGTAGCTACGTACGCGCTCCTGGATGAGGGGTCGTCAATAACCCTCATCGACCAAGAACTGGCAGACAGCATCGGCGTCAAGGGGACTCCGGCACCACTGAGGCTGCGAGGTGTCAACGCGACGGAGCACGAGAGCAGCAGTCAGCGGGTCAGCATCAGCATCCGGGGGCGGCGAGAACGCGCCGCACACGAGATCACCGCTCGCACGGTCAAGAAGTTGGACCTGCGAGGACAGCGGGCGCCGCGGGAACTGACGCGGTACGCCCACCTGCAAGATCTCCGGGAGGCCTGCTTCGAGAACGCGAAGCCGAGGATCCTGATAGGTGTCGACAATTGGCACCTGATGGTCTCCCAGCAGATAAGGACCGGAAAAAAGAACGAGCCCGCCGCATCACTCACCAGCCTAGGGTGGGTCATCTACGGCATCGAGCCTCGCCTGCTCCATCGACGGGGGGAGAACACGGTGCTGCATCTGCACGCAGCGGAACGAGACTGCGGCAGCACCCCCTCGAGCACCGAGCAAGAAGACGACGAGCGTCTTCAAGAACTGGTGAAGAAGCACTTCACGTTGGAAGCGCTTGGTGTGTCGCTGACCACCAAGGAAAAGCCAGAAGATCGACGAGCGATCGAGATTTTCAACAAAACGGCGCGCCGAGTGAACAATCGATTCGAAGTCGGGTTGCCGTGGCGCACCGATGACATCGTGCTGCCGCCGAGCTACAGTGAAGCATTCATACGCCTCAGGGGCATAGAGAAAAAGATGGATCGCGACCCGGCATTTAAAGAGGAATACACGCGCCAGATTGAAAATTTGTTGAAAAAAGGATACGCGGAAAAGTATAGCGAGAGTGAACGAGACAGCGCTATACAGTGGTTTCTACCGCACTTCGCCGTACGAAACCCGAATAAGCCAAACAAGATACGGCTAGTGTTTGACGCAGCGCACCGCGTACAGAACAAAAGTTTGAACGACTTTTTACTCGAGGGACCGGACTTGTTACAATCACTTCCCGGAATATTATTTCGATTCCGGGAACGGCCGATCGCCGTAACAGCGGACATTTCTGAGATGTTTTTGCAGGTGAAGGTGCGAGCGGAAGATCAACCGGCGCAGTCATTCTTGTGGAGAGGCGACAACAGAAAGGACCCTCCGGAGCAGTTCAAGATGACTTCGATGATCTTCGGAGCAGCCAGCTCGCCCTTCCTGGCCCACAGCGTGCGGGACCGGAATGCGCAGGATCACGCGCATTCGCACGCCAGGGCACTGCCGGTCATCACCAGGAGCCATTACATGGACGACCTCGTGCACAGCTTCAAGACCATGGAAGAAGCAAAGAAGACAATAGAAGAGGTCATCGCCGTCCACGCTCAAGCAGGCTTCACGTTGAGAAGCTGGAACTCCAACTGCCCGCTCCTGCTGAACACCGTCCCTCGAGAGCTGCGAGCCCGGGAGCCGACCGCTCTGGGCCACGAACACCACCAGGAGAAGACACTTGGCATGCTGTGGGACGCCGAGAAAGACGAGCTGGGCTTCAAACACGACCCTGGCACGCGTTCCAGAACAAGTCCGTGAACGACAGCGGGCCCCGACGAAGCGAGAGGCTCTGGCGGCGGTCATGTCGATTTTCGACCCGCTGGGGCTACTCAGCTGTTACAGCATCACTGCCAAGATTGTGTTGCAGGATTTATGGCGCATCCAGATAGGATGGGATGAGCAGCTTCCGGGCGAGCAGGCGGATCGCTTCGACCAATGGCTGAGCGCGCTGGACGACATAGCTCAGCTGCGCCTGCCGCGACGATACGTCACCGACGACGATGCTGCGGAACCGGAGAGGCAGCTTCACGTGTTCGTCGATGCCAGCGAACAGGCATACGCAGCGGCAGCATACTGGCGGCTGGTGCACGAAGACGGTCGCGTCACGGTGACACTGGCCGCTGCTAAGGCCAGGGTGGCGCCGCTGCGCCCGCATACGATACCGCGGCTGGAGCTACAAGCAGCTGTCATCGGAACCCGGCTGGCTGGCATGATAAAGCAAGAACATCACTGGAAGGCTGACCGCGTGATCTACTGGAGCGACTCATCAACGGTGCTGCAGTGGATAAGGACGGACGCGCGGCGCTACACGCCTTACGTCGCGCACCGGCTCGGCGAGATAGCGGAGGCGACTGACATAGAACAATGGCGCTGGGTGCCGACCGCACACAACGTCGCGGATGACGCAACCCGCGACGGTAAGGCGCCAACCGACCAGCATGACCGCTGGTTCACCGGACCTTCTTTCCTGTACGGGCCTGAGAATACGTGGCCGCAGGAAAAGGCACGACCGAGCAGCACCGGCAGCATCGAGGAGGCCGCGTGCTGCGCAGCGAGCATCATCGACAACGCGAGCCCGTTGCCGGACATTAGCCGCTTCTCATCATATGAGCGGCTGATCCGGGCGACGGCGACGGTGCTCGCCTTCATCGACAAATGTCGCAAAAGAGCGACCCGACTTGAATTGCAGCACATCGAGCGAGCGGAGCACCTATGGCTACGCAGGGCGCAGGAGGAAGACTTCGGCGAGGAGATCGCGAGGCTGCGCGCTGGCCGAACCTTGCCAGCTGCCAGCCGCCTCGCCAAGCTGGACCCGATGCTGCAGGACGACCTGCTGCGTGTGCGCGGACGGATCGATGCCGCGCGCGCGCCGTACGAGACGAAGCGGCCGATCATACTGGGCGGCCGTCACCCGCTGACAAGACTCATCGTGCTACGAGAACACGCGGCTGCGGGACACGCCAGCAACGAGCGCGTCCTCAATGACATCAGGCAGCGCTTCTGGATATTGCGCGCGCGCCCCACTGTGCGCGCGGTTGCCCGGGCTTGCGCGCTCTGCCGAGTGCGCCGCGCGAAGCCCCGGGTGCCGCCGATGGGGGACCTGCCGCCAGCGCGCCTGGATCAGCATCGCCGACCCTTCACCAACTGCGGGGTCGACTACTTCGGGCCGATGACCGTCACTATCGGCCGCCGACGTGAGAAGAGGTGGGGCGCGTTATTCACGTGCCTCACTACCCGAGCTGTCCACATCGAAGTAGTGGGCAGCCTGTCTGCCGACTCCGCAATCATGGCGCTGCGACGGATGGCAGCGCGACGCGGATGGCCGCGTCAGCTCTGGAGCGACAACGGGACGAACTTCCGTGGAGCCGACGCGGAGCTACGGGCAGCATACAACGAGTGGGAGCCGGCGCTGCGTGACTACGCGCAGCTGCGCCGTATGGAGTGGCGCTTCATCCCTCCTGGCGCGCCGAATCAAGGCGGCGCGTGGGAGCGACTCGTGCGCTCAGTAAAAGCTGCGCTGAGCGCGACTCTACACAACCAAGCACCGCGAGAGGAGGTGCTAACGACGCTGCTGGCAGAAGCGGAACACGCGATCAATTCGCGACCGCTGACACACGTCTCCGTGGATCCGGCGGATCCGGAGGCATTGACTCCGAACCACTTTCTCATCGGGACGTCGGCAGGGCTGCCCCAGACCGGGGTGTGCTCGCCGGCGGATAGGAGAGCATGGAAGGCGGCACAAGGGCTCGCCGACCAGTTCTGGCGACGGTGGGTCCGGGAGTACCTGCCGACGCTGGTGGCGCGTGGCGGAGCGCACGATCGACAGCGCCCGCTACGCCCCGGAGATCTAGTCATCGTAGTCGACGCTGCATTGCCCCGCAATACATGGCCTCGAGGCATCGTGGAGGCCGTGTACCCCGGGCCAGACGGCGACGTGCGCAGCGCTCTCATCCGCACCAGAGGTGGAACCTTCGTGCGCCCTGCAAGGAAGCTGGCTGTTCTCCGGCTGGAAGAGGAAGGCTTCGACGAGCTACGCCGGGGGGAGGATGTTACGAACAGCGAGCCCAGGGCGCCGGAGACGCAAGAATAGGGGTGCGGGAGAGGAGCACGTCGACCGGGGCGACAGCAGCGACAGCGGCGGCCGGACGTAGGAACTACGGCGGAATCCGGCGTCGCTATTGGCGGACTTAGTTTTAAGGAATGCTTTGTATATAGTACTAGTTGTTAGGGTAGCCCGAGGGGATATATATAGCGACCTAATCGTTGGTCGGCGGCGAAGATCGAAGACTCGAAGAATTCCCTCGGAGCTACCCTCAAGAATAAACTGCGAATAAAGAAGCGAACTACGAACGAAGAAGTGTTTTTATTGAAGAATCCCTGCTACTAGTCAACGAGTATTGTCCATCGTGTACAATAGTTATAGCAGTTATAACATCTTTATTATTATCTAATAAAAATGTATTTATATTGTAAATACCAATACAAAAACAAACTATACGAGAAATCGATCTATTATTATTTGATTTTTTTGTGAATCGATCCATCAGAGTGTGATTCGAACCAATTTGAAAATTGATCTTTCCTGAGAAGGATCAACATCCCTATTGAATAATTCTTAATTACTACAGTTCACAACTTTCACCCATTATATTATATCTGCCTATAGTTAATAAACCTTTATAAAACATGCGATGAACTTGTGCTTTACATGTAAAGTATATACTTAAACCAATATAACATATATTATTAATAAATAAATAATCATTCTTATATTTGGTGATATTACTATATCGCTGCTGATAGAAAGTATAGTATAGTCTAAAAATGACTGTTACCGTCAAAGCAGCAGGGATGACGATTCTGACCAAAATATAAAAAAGAAGAATAACTTGCATTTCACCTTAGTTAACGAAAAAAGACACTTTGGTTGTTATAATATCTAAGCATAACACTAAGAAAATTAAATACTCAGATAAGGCTGTATGATTTGTATTCTTTGTTTTCCATGCCTTTTGGCGAATATAACAAATAAAGTGTTCACGGTGCTGTTAAAAACTATGCTTTTGCCAACGTTACTTTCAATCATTTACTGCCTGTTTAGAAAGTTATAGCTTAATCGAAATTGCTTAAAATATTTACCATCCATAAGCAGTTGGACTTCAGTAATTTTACTTCATTTTCAGATTTTATTGTTTTTTGTCTTGTTATCAGGATCAGTTAATTCATTAAAAAAGTTTTGGATTAATTTAGGTAAAGTAAATGCATTCATAGACGAAAATCATAATTTTCTCACACTAACATTAAATTTCTATCAAACTGACCGATCACCATCTAATTCTTATCGACCGATATGGGCTTAAAGTGGCCTTATTTCTAACCTCGTTGAAGATCCATGAACAAGTTGACGTTTGTCATTAGTAGCATAATAATTAAGTTGGATGACATCGTTAAGCTTGATAAAATGTTTAGCCCAGTTTTGTTGTGAAGATCTTTCCCAGGCCACCAACGTAGGATCTGCCGAAAAAAAGAAATAAAATGTTTAGCACCGTACACACACCTGTAATAATCAAGCAGTTTGACACATGATCAGCTATTGCCTGTCATTTTTCATAACAAAAATAGTCATAGCCCCGTAGCCGAGGCAATATAACTTGCGGAGCTATAATTATTTAGCTATAATGTACAAAGATATAATAGTTTGGGACTATTTTGAAACTTTTATGCCCGGAAAATCCAAATGTAAATTCTGCAAGAAATCTTATTCATCGTCTTCGTCATCTACCGGTAATTTAAAGTATCACCTTTTAATGAAACATCCAGAAAAAATAGGTTTAGTAAAAACAAAACCGAAAAACTTTCGAAACCTTGGGACTAAGGCGATATGGAAGTATTTCAAGAAATCAAATGACGAAGATAGGCTTGCGACGTGCATTTTATGTAATAACATAGTATCCTACAGAACAACTTATTCTAATTTAAAAGCACATATTTCAACGGTTCACGTTGATGCGTTTGTGAAAATACTTGAAAATATGGATGAAGAACCAGATAGCGACGAGTCTGAGAATCTAGATCGAAATGGTATGTATAGGAAGCTACAACTTATAGCTGATATTTTATGTTCCGTTATCATAACGTTACTACAGTTTTTATGTCAAAGTTATAAATAGTTTTTAACTATGTTTACGTTTAAGTAACTCTATATTTTAATTTTCATTGTCCGAATACCATAACAACGACCTTGGCTTAGGTGGAATAGATGTTAAGCCAATTTTAAAAGATGTTTACATAAAAAAAAAAAAAGAATTCAAACTAAGTTGAGCAAGGTATAGATTGAAATATGGTTCAAAATAAAATGTCAATTTAAAGGACTCCTTTATTTTTTAAATATTTTAATCATGATTACAGTGTAACAAAATTAAAATTACGACTACATTTAATAATCGTTAATCATTAATCTGATTATATTTTTCCCATCACTGGTTTTGATCAAATCGAAGTTTACCTAAATTTTAGCTTTTTCGAATGATTTAATTCCAATATTATAAATGTATTAAAAACGTACCATTAATAAATAACATAAGAAATTAATCATGCGCACACACATAGATAATCAGCATTGTATGTAATAAATTAGGTAATAAAGTAATAATAACTAACGTAAATATCAAAATAAAGTTATATTTCTAGGTTTAATACAACACGTAGAACAAACAAAAGTTGTAAAATTATCGAGGGTCCGTTCTCAGGAAGTAATGAAAGAAATATGGAAGTACTTCACGAAAGTAAAGGGGGACAGGCTTGCGACATGCATGCTGTGTGATAGTAATATATCGTACAGAAGTACAACTTATAACTTAAAAGCCCATCTTTCGAGGAGTCACGACGATGCGTACCAGAGATTACTTCAAAATATTACAGAAAAAGAAAATGGCCAACAGGAATGGCTCGAAACACTTGACAGTAAGTAGCTATAATTTTATTAACTATCGAGCGTTATTGTAACGTTATTAGATAACGTTTTAAATAGTTACTAGTAATATTAACTTGGCAGCACTAGGTACCCAGTTTAATAATTTGGTCAATGTTTATCAATTAATATCTGCTATGGTTGATGGTTTGTGATTCTGCTGTGGAAATTAGTATTATCTAATGTTTTTTTAAATTTGATTTACCATCAAAGTGGGTTCAATATATATCAGTAGATTTTCATAGTTAGTTAGTTACTATTCAATCTGATTTTTGAAAAATTTAAATAGTGAAAGAGTGCTGAAATGAAATTATATTTATTAAGTAAATCCTTTTCCAACCACTTTGGAATCATCAAAAATAAATGATCTTGCACTGTTTTCGAAGGTGGAATTAACCTTTTTTATTAATTAACTTAAAATTCTGTCAAAAAACTAATAGCTGTGTATAATATCTTATAGTAAAACTATATAAGGTAGTGACCTAGTGGAGAAGGAGCTAATGTCAATGCGCAAAATATAGTTTCGAATCACCGTAATTCTGGCTTTTTTAAACTAAGTACAGACTTAGGCACTACATACAGTTGAAGAAAAACATTGTGTGGAACCCTCATGGCATCTAATAGAAATGTGAGTGCCCTCAGAACAGCGATTAGCTGCGCTACTGGTTGTTGGACACGATATAAGCGCAAAGTGGATACAACCACTAATATATCTCCGCTCACCCCGAAATGGATGTAGAAGTATGATTATCTTGTTAGAAAATAGTAATTCAAATAAAAATATCTAAAAATATTGGTTTATTCTTATATTTATCAACAAAAAATATATAAATTACACTTAATTACTCTGAGCCTTACATTACACTTTATTATCTCTAGTATAAGTAAAAGATGGAGAATTTATTTAGAGAAACCTAGAAACTTCATTTCAGAACAGAACATAGAACTAGGAAATATGCAGACATTCTTTGTGTGGTGTAAACTAAGCCTATTTCACCAAATAAGACCAACCTTTAATTGTAACTTATAAGCATTGTCTGCATAGTAGACAGAATAATAATGATAAACTATGGATTTGTTTATAATTTTGAACAATGTTTTGTAGCTGATTTGGCTCGTAAACAACTGTCCACATTAAATGATTCACACTCTGAACTAAATAAATCCTTAGACATAGACAAGGACAGTCCCTAGACTCAAAGTGTGAACAGTAGAAAAAACTATCCTCACTCACATTCACACAGATGTTCACAATGTGAGTCTGTCGTTTTAAGATTTTTTGTATCCAGCCATTCAAACTAAATAAAATTTAACTACAAAACCAGTATGGAACACAAATATTCTGAGAAGAACTAGCAAGAAACTCAGTGTTCCCAATTATTTCTGCACTGGCATATTGCAGAGCCAGATAATAAATAGCACTTCTGTGAATGCATACATTCTTGAGTATTTCTGCTTTATTTATGCATAGATAGGACCTCATACGGTTACAGCTTCTCTGAAACCAAATATAACTTTATTACAATAGTCCTACATCCAAGTCCTTTTGAATTATAAAAAAGAAATGCAACTGGAATCTTCCATTGGGTTAGGAAAGCAGAATCTACGAGAAGAACTCTAGTAGTTGCTCTTTAAAACACAAGGAGGTACAAATGTGTAAAGAAATGAATGTTCTGTGAGAAAAATTGTATACATCAAGACCACACACTTTTATCATTTACAGTCATTGATGGAATAATATCCTTTTTTTAACAATATCATTTAATAGCTTTATTATATTTCAATGGTCTAATTACCAGTAAACCTGTCTACCAACAGGTATCAAGGTAATCTCTCAGTCTAAGGTAACCTTGAGTTTCTTTCAGCAATTCTTCTCAAGACAGTCACTTCTGAAATGCTAAATTTAATCTGATGTTCCTTACTGACTGCGTAAATAAGGATCCTCACTGAAGCGCCTCTTTATTGGCAACAAAATATGTAAAATTTGAGGGAGGAGTGCCTTAATGCCCAGCCTATTGAATCTGGTGGAACTATAAAATTCATCCAAGCCAACAGTATTCTCAGGCTCAGTATAATCTCCAATATTAATATGAACGCAGTATTTGATATTTCACAAGGAACAAACCTCCCCTCTGATTAATGGCTAACCTTATAGCAAATCTGGTGAAAATGAGAGCTCCAATGATATTTGTTTAATTTTGTCCAATTACTTATTAATTATTACTATGTTGTTATTCTGTCCAATGACTTACGTCTCTTTTTTGTTCTAATGGAAAGAATTCCTGGAGTACACTAGAAGACGATGCGATTTTTTCTAAAGACATGTGTTGAACACTTCACCGATATTTAGGTGATGCGTACCTTCTGTATGATATTGTTTGGATGACAGCCATGGGCTTTAGACTTGGAAATTGTCTAATTTAGTACATATTTAGCTAAACTTTAGTTCAAATCACTTTTTGCGACTTGTATTTTTTTTTATTGTTCAGTGTGGATATGGGAATTGATGTTGCTAACACAGTGTAAGGAAATTACCAAAATTTTAATATGTCGGATTTTTTTTAAATTATTCAACACGTAAAACAGAAAAACCAAGTGCCTATTGTTGAATGATATAGACTATCTAAAAGCTTATTAAGTTATTCATCAATTAAAAAAGTTTGACGGAATCTAGGGCATTGTATCTTGTACACACTCAACAAAACAAATTCATAATAATCTATATATCATCACGCCGAATCCCTATTGGGGTAGGCAGAGAGAATGAAACATTATTTCTCTCTATTCTTGCAATCCTTTTCGCTTCCTTAACACTCATTAGTCCTTTCATACACTCTCGTCGATTCCGCGCACTTTTGACATTACCCACCATCAGAACTCTGTATTTAATCTGCGCAGACAAGCCTCCGTCGGACTCGGCTCTTACTAAATAGCTATATTGTGAAATCTTAGCGTGTCTAAAATCATGCAGTTATAGTTTTACATCAACTTAAACTAAAAAAAAAATAGGCACTTAAAATCCTCAATAGAATCACCTAGATTTAGATAAGGATAAAACACCTAAGTTGACGCCACTCCCGGCGTAACACTAGCGCGGGCAGTGGTACTTGAGGGAGTCCACTGCCCGTACCTAAGGGTGGCAGTGCGCGCGTACTTCCGCACACTGCCTATTCTGAGGAAAAGAGTGACGGGAACAATCTCTCCGTCCCTATTACTGAGGAGGCCCAACAAGACACACTGCGCACCGGTCGTGGTAGATTGCGAGTCCGCACCCACGGCCGGCGTACAAGCGGTTAAAGGAGTACCCAGAAGTTTTTAGTTGGTGAGAGTCTGACATACCGGGGGGACAGCCCTCACCACACCCCTGCAGGACCATAATGGACTTTCTCCTGGAAAAAAAAGGTGACGTCACTGGTTACAAACTATTTTTTGTAAAACCTTTTATCCAAAAATGGATTAACAGTTATCCTTCAATGTTTAAACTAGATAACAGTTAAAAGTGCTAAAATACAATCAGAGTTCTATTAAATACAATATTTAATTGCATAAGTCGCACATCCGTACGCCACGCATAATGGTGCGTCCGCAGCAAATGTTTCGTGTTTCGCAAAACATCTACCAGTCTTTCTTTCTGTCTATTTACCTCTTCATCACACAAACAAATATTTGGCTTATTTGCCTACAGAAGTATAAAAAAATCTCATCTTGCTTATTCTTATCAATATTTCAGCTAAAAATTATGCAAAATCGCTAGCAAATTAATGCTTAGAAAGTGTAAAAGTTATTTAAAATAAGCAGTTAATAACTTTTTAACCAAATAACTATCGAAGAATAACGGTTAAATGATGTGAAATGTATTAAATTTAATCCACGACGAATCTACCTAGACGCGACGTATATCGCATTCAACTTGTTAAATTAATTATCAATGACCAGGACATATATAGAGCAACTCAATATTCATAAAAAGACCTTGAGATAATTTAACAGTTATTTTAACAAGTTCGTAGATTCAGTAGCTATAGTTACTCCTGTTCCATATTCAGTTATCACTAATCAGAAACTGACATTGATGACGCGTTCTATGCATCGAAAGAATATTTTTGAATAGAAATAGAATAGAATATTTTTGTTGAAAACAAATTTTGTAAACATTGCGTTTGAGTATGTAATTAAGATTTCTGTGATAAACATTACGTGTATAGTTAATACTTTTGACTTTATACTCCGTAATGCCGAGAAAAACGGGAGAAATATGGAATCATTTTGATAAAATAGAAAATACGGTTTGCTTGGCTGAGTGTAGATATTGTAACCAATCTTTTTCCTATAAATCAACAACAGGCAACTTGAGTTCTCATTTGAAAAAATCACACCCGCATGTGAAACATTTTTGGCAAAATGCAACTAATAAAGGTAAGACTTGTTTAATTTCGTTTTTTCTATATAATGTAAGATAACCTAGGTCTTATTTTATCTTCAATAAATTGAATGCATTAGGTGTGCACAAAACTTTACAGCTACTACTAAAAACTAAAACTTGATGTGAAATCTCAATATTAACCTGAAACGCTCCTGCTATAGTTTTTAGTTTAGTTATATCGGTATTAATAACCTATCGAATAGCGTATCTCATTCATTTGTGTAAAAACAAAAGGTAATTATGTATTGTTTCGGGTAAGCCACGGTTTTGATATTGATATTTCGATATAAAACTGATATTGGTTACGTAACAGTTCATCGACAAAATTCAGAAACTACATATTGTTGATTTTTTAAAATCGTTTCGACTTATACGTTTTCGGAGCATCCTACTACCTCTCTCTTGATAGTTCCCTTACAATCTCCTAGATGGCGTCACTAACCATTATAATTCAGAATCTTAAAATTTTAAATAAATTGTGATAAATTTAGATTAGTATAAATTTTATTTATTAATTTCTTAAATATTAATCCTTGTTCAATTTTAATGCATTTTTGGTTGCTGTGAAAATGAATTTTAAAAAGTACTGACAGATGTCTCTGCATGTCTAAACCGGAGGCGTGTATATTTAAAATGAAATGAATTTTACAATTTAATGTATAAAAAAGTTTACTATAAACTCTGCAGAAATATCGTTAAATAACTGACAAGAACTGATTCGTATTTAGTAATACCGAGTAACGAAGAATGAAACTATAAAATGGTAATCTATGGTTTTAGTGAATACTCGTGAGTAGTGCTTCAACTGACAGCAAACGTAGTTTTACCACTTAACCTGTTCTCGGATAAAAACGTGTTAATAACTGTTTTGTTTTAACAATGGATGGAAGAATAAATAAGTCTATTGTGTGGAAGTATTTCAAAGTGTCCAACTATAAAACAAAAATGGCTACATGTTGTTTTTGTGACAAAGATTACGCGTATAGGTCTACAACGAATAATTTAAAGAAACATCTAAAGATTTCGCATCCATATCAGCACATGGTGATGTTGCAACACCAAGCCGATGAAGCATTGGCGAATGCTGACGCGCAGATAAACGAAGCAGGTAATAAAACTACAAATAACAAAACGTTATATTATCGGTATTAGCTATTTTGTAAAACAAAATGGCTGATCGCAACCATAAGTCGATGTAGTTTTTAACAGTAGTTTTACATTTATGATTCTACAGGTTAAACCATTACAAAGGTATTTCAGCTTAACACATATTTTTGTAATTCATTTTATTATTGTAGCTGTATGTCCTCTCTTACGTTATACGTGATTAGTTAGAAATCATTATACAGATGGCGGTACAATGTTGAATAGAATTCAGTATGGATTCAGTTTTTCATTGAATTGGGGTAATTACTTTAAAGTCCGGTATAAAATAATGTATCGTCAAGCTATATCAACTTTGTGGCGAGCAAAGATACATAAGTGTACATCCACTTTGTGCTCATACGCGCGTCGTGTCGAACGTGACGAGTAGCTTAGCGGATTGTCTTTCTCAAGACATTTATACATGACATATAGCACGATTTGTAAACTATCAAAATCAAATTAATATTGTTACCTTTTTTTATTTTGGGAATCAAAAATTGTTATTGCTGTCGTATTATTTCTTATCAAAATATTATATATTTTAAAATTTATTAATGTAAATATTTGTTTATCATGTTGAATTGGTTATCCTTAATTTTAAAATACCACAGTAACAGTTTTAAAAAAGAGAACTTGCTATAGTTAATTTTAAATTTAACCTGTTACTCTTTTACCGCAATAGTGTGGTAAAAATTTTCAATTCTAATAACAGATATCAGTCCGTACAAATAATTACATTATTTAGATATCGGGAAAATAAGTTATAGAGTTATGTAACCCATAATAATTATTAGTTGTAGAAAATAGATAACTTGAATTACTAATTTTTATGTTAACGAAGTCTCGGGCTTGTTACCAGCTACTACAAGCCCATACATAACAAGGTGTCATTTACTGATGTGATTATACAAAAAAATATACTTTTGACACAAGACTGAGTTATAAATACAGATTTTAAAATAAGTGTCATCTTCAATGATAAATTTACCTTAACGTTAGGACATTAAGGTTGTTTTTTAAAATTCGATGTATTACTTCAATAATTTCTTTCTGAGATATTTTGGCTTTTTTTAGTGCCCCATAGAATTTGAATATACTTATCATATTCTTAAGTTTTTATATTAACTATAAGACTATTAATAATTATTAGATTAATCAATGACTTAAGAATTATTTAGGAAACGTGATTCACTGAGTTCTAAGATCTTATGTAGATGTTTTTTTGCTCTATCAAGGTTTACTCATCTATAAAGCAAGCAGACTAGATTTTACATTAGTGCTACGGCATTCATAAGTTACCGGAAATATTGCGTTATATTTCGACCTCTTATTCTGCTTAGTCAATAGTCGCTTTGTACAAGTCAGGTACTGACAGACAAAAGTGTTGGCCATGCTATAATAAAATCGCCCAATCATTTACTAAAAATTATAACTGTGGGAAATATTGTGTTGATAAATATAAAAATTCTGTCTGTGTCCATGCAAAATAAATTGTGTAAAATCAAAGAAATTGCCTATATCAATAAATTATGAATTTTGATAGTATATGCTGGCTCTTAAAGTTAACGAACGTAATAAGGAGAGAAAATGGTACATGTTTACTAATAATACTACATAATTATGTATTTCTTTGATAAATAAAAGTGTGACATACGACAATTTGACACTTATATCACAATTATAACAGGAATTATGCCTGTTATTTAGAGTCTGACCGAAACTGGTTTTCCGGCCGAAACCGAAACCGAAATTTCGGCCGTGGCTTCAGTTTCGGCCGAAACCGAAACTCACGTGGTCAAGTATAAAAGTCAACGTGGTCAAGTAAAAAAATGAACCAAAAACTTACATGTAATCAGTACCATCAAAGCATAACCTCTAAAGAATGTTTACGTCGGGTGATAACGCACTAAGTTGTGTTGCTATAGAGCAATGCGAATTAGATCCGTGAACTGTCGTCTAAACGACGCAGTTACACTCCGACGCAGCCTTGAGTTTCTTTCGGCGTTTCTTCTCAAGGTAGTCGCTTCCGAAACGCTAGTAGATCACCGTTAGGTTTCGTATTTCTGGCTGGCAGTCCAAGTCGAGGTTCGTACCCACAGGGGTGCCCTTGCATTGCCACCCAACCCATAAATTGCCGGCTGAGCACCCTCAGTGTTCGCCCACCCGCCCGGTTAAGTTGTGAACACCTTTCCCGGTCAACAAACACGCGTAAATTCGAAAAAAAAAAGCAATGCGAACGGCGCACGAATCCCGAACAGGGCCGCCAGCGTCCGTCAAAGCGTTGCCGCGAGAATCGAAGCTAGGCAAGCATGTACGACAACTACCGAAAACAGTTTCGGTTTCGGCAAAAGTTTCGGCCAATTTTGGCCGAAACCGAAACTGCCGCCGAAACTTGATTTTTGGCCGAAACTCGGCCGAAACCGAAACCGAACTTTCGGTCGGACACTACTGTTATTAGTTTTACCTCTTTCGCTCTCGTAGTGCTATCTCGGTCGACGTGATTTTAATTTATCACTGTTAAATAACCGGTGTGTTTTTGTCTAGTAGATAAGGAACCGGTATCCGGGCGCAGCATCACGAACAGTCGTAGGTTTGTATCGGCACGTACCTCTGGGTTTTCCAGAGTAAGAACAGGTTCAGGCAGCATATCCTCACAGGAGAAGGAAACCATCGTGAGGAAACTGGCATGGCGTCTATTAATTATGTCATGTGTACCAGTGCTGTTAGAACGGCGATCAACTGCGCGTCACGGTCACCTTGGATATATGTATAAGCGCAAAGTGCATATAGCCACTAATGTACCTCTGTTCACCCAGAAAGGGATATAGTGTAACTATATTATAAACCACTGTTATTTTACGTTTGTTTCCATCCCTACTCCTGTCGTAAATCAAGCGGAATAAGATGAGATGGTACTATAACAAAACTACGCGTGCAAAAGAGATAAAACTAATATCCAGCAGTAACTGTACTGTCTAGCAGTAAAAAGAATATTTGAGACAATTAAAATCATATGAAGAATGCTTTTAGATTTTGTTTTATGTAAAATTGTAAAGGACGATTTATAACGTAATAATAAAAAACTTTTGAATCGTGCTATTTCACCGGCGAAATAATAGTGTTAAAAAAATAATAATTTTTGTATCACGATCACAGGTATTCGTATAACATTTGAAAATACACGTTTGTATCGATAAAATGCTTATTTGAAACAGTCTCGGTGTTCTGAAACAGTAATAATTAATAACGTTAATATGTAAAATTAACCTTAACGTGATAGATTTTTGGTTGAATATTCTTAAAACCAAATTTTTGTTTACATTCACTGCATTATAGATGAATGTAAATTAATATACTTAAAATCGATATTAAACCTTAACTCAAAGTGATTAGGTTAATTTTTGATAGTTGCTAAGCTACGTGTTTTAGAGAACGTCGAGTTGTTTTCAACGTTCAGTACGGCAGCGTCGCGATATGTAGTTAAATGTAACTAAAAATAATAAAAGCCTTATTACTAAGCGAGAAGGTTGGATTTATTTTATACAGTGAGAGGCACAATTTAGGCCTGTGTATAGTCTTAGTCAAATTGTAGAATCAATTAAAATACAAAACGTCTGGACACTTTATTATTTTTGCATGTAAGTTGTGACATTTTAATAAAATAATGAACGGATTTTCATAACAAAGCAATCATCAGTATTCAGTGGCTCACGTTTTATCAAAATAGTTTTATTACAATGCCTATGTTTTTTTTGTTGATATTTTATAATAAAAAATTTCTGCTGAGAAGTCGCTACGGTTACCTATAATCGAAATCAACAATAGTAGTGGCGCCTCAACTGATGCTGATCGGTTCGTTTACATACCGAGGCGCAGTTCCACTCGGATGCAGCCTTGAGTTCCTTTCGGAGCTTCTTCTCAAGGTAGTTGCTTCAGAAGCGCTAGTAGATCACCGTTGAGTTCCTTCCATTGCGTTGCAATCCAACCCACAATTCTGGCTGGCTGAACACTATAAGTGCCCGCTCACCTCGCTCGGTGAAGTTGTAAAGGTCTTCCCAGGACTACAACAGTTAGTCACGTCGAAAAAAATAATAGGGGTGCCAACTTTGAAGAAAAAGAAGAGTCAGAAGAGCTGGTAATGTGTCTTATCCTGAAATTCGACCCAAATACTGTGGTCCTGCTCTTATTAAATACTGACACCCCGCTTTTATTTTTAGATAGATCTGATCTTTGAAATTCTTATACATGTTGTTCTTACATTATTACAGAGCCACGAGCAGTAAAAATAGAAACTAATTAAGAAAAAACAGCGGTTCAATAGTTCAACATATTATAAACTGGCGACGCATCATTTATCTGCTATCATAATAATATTACCATTAACAATAAGAATTTATTCGTATTATAATCACTTTTTAGTCTAAACCAAACTATAGTTCAAACCATTTTATTTTATTAAACGTAAATATTTTTTATGTATTGGTTAGGCAAACGTGATTAATCAAAGACCTCATCGTCACTCACCACCAAGTGTGATTATAGTCTAGCGTTTGCCTGTAAATCGTTAAAAAAACCAGCTAGCCATTTTGTTTTACAACGGATTCGACAATACGGTTGCGACATACGAAACTTGTCAGGTTGTTTTCGATGTACAGAGCGGCAACGTCGCGACTACTGAATGTATCCTATTGATTTAACGCTGAGACTATAAATGGAGTTAGCTCCAACCGGGAATATTAAATCAACATTTTTGTGTTGAAAATGTTGAAATATACACGAATGTTTAGCACCTGTGGCTCTTTGGACACTCACTCTAGTGTTTTAGTCTAATGAAGCTATAAAATAAGTCGTTTTACTGTTTAAATTATTTTAGAAAGTAATTAAATTGCATTAAATTATATATGAAAGAATAAAGCGCGGATAACGTGAAATAACATATTTTCTGTTTTCATAACCTCTTTTCGTTTTCATCTTGACAGAAATATAACACAGAAACGGCATAATTAAAATAAATCCAAAACATGACGTGTCACCTCGCTACCGATCGTTATAATTTAATGTTGTTCTATTTAAGAACAGTTTTCAGCGCGTGAGTGTGATTTTCTTTATATTTACTAGTTTTATGGAGGATATGTATAATTTACGAAAGAGGCTAAATGGTATTAAAAAAATTTTAAATATAATTTGTTTAAAATATCTCTGAATACCGTCATAGAGCACTTTTTAAATTTTAGCACATAAACAGTATTATATTAAGGTAGAAGAAGGTTTTAGTTATTTTCAAGTGTAAACAAATTCCTTGACATAGTTATTTAACGATATGCGTTGATTGATCTTACAAGGCGACAATCGGATATACCCTTAAAAAACTACATCTGAAATAATTTAAACAAGATGGGCCAATATCACAAAAGTGTTTTGTAAACTTGCTTCGCTTAAATAACCGACGAGGAGAATACGCTGCCCGGGAGACCATTCCACAGCACTAATGCACACGACATTTTAATTAAATGCCATGCGCGTTTCCTTACGATGTTTTCCTTAACATATAGCTACATGCCGGGATTCGAATCAAAGACCATTCATTGCCACGCATGGAAGCCGGAATATTATCCGCGGGAGCAACCCTTTTTTTGGTAACTCTGGATCCTGCACAGGTCCATCAGATCTCGGGTTTACCAGATTTTTACTGGCTGCAGATGCTCTGGGTGCTCTACTCAGCTGGGGCTGCGAGTTCATATTCTTTCAACGATCTGACAAGGGAACAGCCATTCTGAGACTCCATCTCTGGGAGGTGTGAGTGTAAAGACCACGATCTTGAGGAGCTCTCTCTGTCAAGCGATGCTCAGGATACCACATCTTCCACGATCTACCGTAGTATCTCCGCAAACGGCTCACTTTAGCTGCCATCCGGGTTTTAGACAAAGAACCTCTCTATTGTAACATTGAATTTGCATAAGACGTGTTTGTTTTGCGAAATAAAACGGCATTAATTAGTATTCTGATAGAAAAACTAAACGAGAATTATTGCGCATTTCGTATTGAATTCAGTAATTATTAATTTTTTGTCGCGTTTTTTGTTTAGTAAAAAACAGTAATGGCTGTATTTATTAACGGAAGTCTATTACCATAATCCTTTCAACCAAACGGGCTTTCCGAAACGAAACCTTGAAACATTTCTTTATTTATTTACATCTGAAATTCTTCATTGCCAAATTTCGTGTCTTTTGCATCATCGAAGATTGTTTCATATTGAAAACACTGTGTCGAGACAATTTAATTTGTGTCTTAATTGATATATTGGCAATTTGAACTAACTCCGACGTAACCATGAGTTTTATTTCGGTGTTTTTCTTTAAGGAAGTCTCTTTCAAAATGCTAGTAAATTAGCCAAAATTTCCAGTATTCGTTCAATCCGAAGTGATTACCCACATAGTGCTCCTGTCTTGCAACAGCTTGAATGCTGAACGCTCTATTCGCTCGGTAACTCTCACCAGGTGAAGCTGTAAAGGTCCTTTCAAACCAAGAGCATAGGGATAGCCAAAAAAAGGAAATAATCCGAAGCGCTTCCTGCATTTACTTTCCCATCATGAAACATGACAATTTTCAAATAGATAGAATCGGTGTGGGTTCAGCAAGCGCGCTCTGCAATCTGTTCTATCATCACTCTCCATGAGGGGAGATTGTGATCAAGCCTGTTGATATAAGAAAATAATTTTGCGTTGTTTCCAATTGAGTTTTTGTACCTCATTGGTTGTTGGTTCATCAACAGTTACTGTTATGACTCATTGGCAATTATGTTCGCTTATTCACGAAGCTGTATCCGGGGCTTTGGTTCTCATTTGTTCTTCGTTAATAATCTTACAATTAATCAAGTTTTATGTGCAGCCGTCAAGATGCTATTCATTTAAATACGTCAGAAGCGTTAAATATATCAATTGCCAGGGCACTGGGTCACGAAACGGATATTTATTGCCGAATTCGGTCGAGGTCGGTATGTTTGCTTGGGTCCATAAAATTACTGATTTTCTTAAATTTCTGAGGAGTATGTGGGTGGACTGCTCCATTTAAATCCACCCTCGTCTTTTTACCATAAGTTAATTTAATACTCTTTGTGGGGATTACATCGACGGTTTTATAGTTTACTGAACGATGGAAAGTGAAGATGACTCCAACGATGTACCGCGTACTAAGTGATAAAAAAGCATATTCTCGCAGCCTTGCGTTTCGATTGGCGTTTCGCCTCAAGGCAGTCGCTTCCGAAACGCTGGTAGACCGCCGCTAATTTCTTTCCCTGGCTGGCCGTCGCGTCCAGAGTCGAGATCGTACCCACAGGGGTGCCCTTGCGTTGCTACCTAATCCATAAATCGCTGCCTGGACACTTTAATCACTTACTCTCTCAAGCCCGGTGTAGTTGTATAGGTTTTTTCCGGCCAACTACGTATTGTCCTGCAAAAAATAGGTCTTTACAGCCCGATTAAATTTATTTTTCCTTCTGAGGTATGGAAACCAAAAAGCTCAACCAAATCACTTTTATATTCTTAGACAATTCAATTAATTTAGAGGCACACAACAGATTTTCTGGTATTGCTTAAAATTCAATATGATCGCGACCGGGCGAAGAGAAGTTTATGAGTCAAGTAAAGGTTTTTTTAAATTCCTTCTTGTGTATCTATACTAATATTATAAAGCTGAAGAGTTTGTTTGTTTGAACGCGCTAATCTCAGGAACTACTGGTTCGAATTGAAAAATTCTTTTTGTGTTGAATAGACCATTTATCGAGGAAGGCTTTAGGCTATATAATATCACGATGCAACTATTAGGAGCGAAGAAATAATGGAAAATGTGAAAAAAACGGGTGAAATTATTCATCCTTGAGGGCTTCCGTTGCGTGCGCTGCGAAAACGGTTCAAGATACCAAAAATATACTTAGGAAAAAATTATTCCTCTTGAAATGATCTAAAAAAATGTCCTTGACAGTATATATCTATCTTTTAAGATTAACTCACTAGAACCATTTTTATGGTAATCAAATTTGGTCGAAATTAATGCATTATTTGTTAAGAGTTGTACCAACGTAATAATATTAATCTTTATCCAAATAAATGTGTTATTGATTAAGAGTATTTAATTGTGAACAAAATTGTCTTTGACATCACTTAATTTCAATGAACATCTTAGAAGATATTACAATAACTTATATAGCAAAACAACGTTTGCCGGATCAGCTAGTAATTGATAATTCCGTATAGCACTTGTTTTACTCTAAAGCTAAGTGTGAAGTGTTAATTATAAGGTTCTGGAATACCCTTTTCCCGTGGCGTTGTAAACTGATATTGTCGCGAGGTCTCCATTTGCAACAAACGATTACTTACAAAATGATAGGTCTTCGGTGATCAAATAAGAAATTCAGTATTTAAAATTACTCAACAATTCTGTTACCTGTGAAACATTGACTTCATTAATCTCTGTCTACCTTCGATAGGTTAAAGCGTTGAAATATTTAATTAGAACTCACAGACGGCAGCTATAGTTAGAAACAGTGTGATAAGAGAAACGATAGCATATGTTATTCACATAATTAATACTGATTAATGAAATTGCGCAGTTTGCTGCTGTAGGGTGATTGTACTGTTCTCGTATTATATCTGCTATTATGTAGGGCTAGTTACAGAGAGTGTTAAGGTTTTTTTTTTTTCGCTATTATATTTATTTAGGCGACTTTTACGTGTGTACATATTATGTCAGCCCCATTCTACTCTTATATAAAAATGACCCAGCCAACGTTGTTCTGCCATATAAATTATTTTTAGTGAACATCTTCTATATTACAATATACAAATTTGGTCATAGTGGCTTCCACATAAAAGGTAGATATATGCTGTCGCGGACTTTTATTTAGAACTATTTTAAGGCAAACAATTTTACGGTACATCATATTTGTGTAGTTCTAATGGTTTAGGCAGTGAACGCCAAGCTACTCTCAGAAGCCAGATTTTTTTCCGACTTAATTGAAATGTATCGTTATATTGCGACTAAAATTACATAAAATCATTACAACTTGTAACCTATATGTTATTCCGATGTATATATTAGTCTATATTACTGTGGTAGTTTCATGCGAATCCGTCCAGTAGTTTTATCGTGAAAGAGTAACAAACATTTTTTTTTTTCGAATTTACGCGTTGGGAGTCGAAGCTGCTCGCGTCCGTAGGCTTTGCCCTAGTTTTCCTACACGTGACTCCTGGGTGATGCTAAACGAGCAGCGGCGAGGTGGTAGGGCGTCGGTGCCCGTCTGGATCGCGATCACAGTACATGGGTGTAAAGCCCGTCATAGTGACCAGTTTCGGCTTGTCGCGTTTCGGGATCAGCTTGTGTATATCCAGTAGCTCATATACCTAAAGACCTTCAGTCGTGGTATATGTGGGCCGACATGACGATGTAGACTATCAATGGATTTTCCTGCTTTAATAGTCGCTTTCGTTTTTGGACTACACTGTACTTAACATCAGGTACGCTGTAGTCACTATGTCGAGCCAGTGTAAAAAAAAAACACATTTTCTCGACCTGGTGAAAATCTCTAAGGACAGCCAGGGCTGGCGTGATATACATATGTAATGGAAAAAATCTATAGGTATGTAGGTAGGGATTCTAACCGATTAGCGATTTAGCGATTCAAGGCATAGCCGGACACGTTGTATTTTTCCCTTAGTAAGTTGTCAATAATTAATTTTGGAAATACCACGACGTAGATGGGCAAAATGTAATCAGGTTAATAAAAACGATTACGATAACATTTTACGTTTTTTACCATTAATATGATTGTATTTCGCTCATGTATGTTTTAAACACTACAGAATCCCGGATTGTATACACATTTATGAATTTTTGATGTTTTAAATGAATTTAATCATGATTACAGAGCATTAAAATTGCGACTACATTTTGTAATCGTTAATCCTAAATCAGATTACATTTTACCCATCTCTGTACTATGAACACTATTTCTACAAATGCTGAACTGAATATCATATTTATATGTGCCCGAGCAACGGCCGGTTTCCACAGCTAGTTCCATTGTAAATATTCCAAATTCTACGCTATCAACTAACTTCATTAGTCCAGATAAACGTTCGTCCGTGGCCTAGATTACAATTTATATAATAAACACGCCTCGTTGAAATTACATTACTTTCTAAGTTTACGCCAAGCAATTATAGAGACGCAAACTTCTAGGTTTTTCTATATTAAGCATGGATTTAGGCATCACATGCTCACCGGTGAAGGAAACCCGCACGGCGTCTGATAGAAATGTCATGTGTACTAGTGCCCTGAGAACGGCGATTAGCTGCGCCGCTGGTTACGTTAAGCACGGCGTATTAGCGCAAAGAGGACACAACCACTAATGTATCTCTGCTCACTCGGAAAGGGATATAGTGTAATGATATATTATTTTTTGTGGAATCTTTCCCGGTTGTTTTGATGTTGCGGCATGTTTTCTTAATTAGGTTTTTAAAAAATTGGCTACTCAACGTTATCTTACCGTAACCTCACTTTAGATCAAAAATATTCTAAATTTATGTATTTATTTATGTGTATCACTGTATATGTTACTAATCAAATTATACTACTTATATATCGGCAATAGATAACCACAGCATTTCTTAAAAGCGTTGACTAATAATTTGTCGTTTCCAGATTTTTTTTTAAATAAAATTAATGTGTAATTTAATCTGAACTACTAATATTAGCAATTTACAACCGAAAAATATGCATTTCAAGCTAAATTTCTATTTAACACTTCGTCTGTAAACGTTTTTGCGCACCTTCCGCCCGTAAACGAGGGTCTTTTGCGTCCTGCCGTTTTTCACCCCTTTTATATAATCAATAAATGCGTGCTACTGTTCAAAACATTAATTTTGAAATACCAATTGAAAATTGTCGTAAACTGGGGACAGAAAGGGGCGACCGCTTCTCCCCCTATTTAGAAGGTATAGACAGATATTGATTTTTGCTCGGACATAGATGACCCCTGTTTACAGGCGAAGTGTTAATGTAAAAATTAAATTTCCTAGAAATTTAATTCAGTTTCAAAATTGAATTTTTTTCTTTGACTTTCTCTGACCGTTTTTTAGTGTAAAGTTAGATTAATCATAATAAAAAAATAATCGTGGATGAAACTCGTCCTCTTTACGGCGGTTCCGTAGCAAAGGGCGAGTCCAAGGTGAAGATAAGATTTGAGCAATGTACCGTTTTGTTTGCATTTATATGGAAGGCCGTTCGATGTGAGCTACCGTGCAGCGACTGCCAGCATCGGAACCGTACCTTAACAGTAAAAACAAAATGCATGCTGTAACTAGCACAACAAAATATCAGATACGCTGCGAGCGTGCGCCTCGGTCTATTTGACCAGCCGTCAACTCGTTTGCGTCACTTGTGCTGTACAGAGTGGCAACGTCGCCTCTCCCGGCACGAACGGGGCTCAGTTCAATGATACCAATTTAAAGAAACTACCCCTAAATTCAGGAAATGTAAATATGGATTTGGTGACTTTTAGAGGTTATAAATCACTGTTACATGAAGGAACTAATGAATTGAACATGTACTGTGGCTGAGGCGGTCCTATGAGGATTTTCCTCAAGTAAAAAAATAATGATGGGACTGGCATGACTGTTCTAGAGAACAATACTCCCGTTACATAACAAAAAGAAAAAACCAGAACGTAAAATACATAAGTGAAACTTCAAAAGAATTAAATGAATACAGATTATCATCTATTAACCGTAAGTGATCGCTTTTATATAATTATATATACAATGCTTGGTAGACAAGAGTTGAAGCATCGCACACGACACCGGGCAGTAGACTTGAGGGAGTCTGCTGTCCGGACGAGAGGGAGTCGGTGCACGGTGACCGGCGCATCGCCCGGGAGAGCGGTTTTGGGGGGGTGGGCTTTACTCCTTCCCTTCCCAGAGAGGTAGCCTCATCAAGGCTTCTTGTTCCCTGGGCGTCTGGATGAGTTTGGCTTCCCAGGCCCAGGTGGAGCAATCAGAAGAACAGCCCGGGTTTTTAGTCAGTAGGAGTCTGACACACTGGGGTCACTGCCCTCACAGCGTCCGTGATGGTCCTATGCAGGATATTTCCCCGGGATACAAAAAAAAATAGCACAAGACACGAAACAGTATTATAAAACGCAGTATATATATTCTATTTGTCTCAATTTATTGTTGCTTTTCGTTTTATCAAGTTTCAAAACACAAGGCCTAAAATGTTTCACATAAAAAATTTTGGTGGATATTTTTATTGGCAACATTGATTTCGGTTCATGGCTGCCATGTTGTCTGTCATGATTTCTTGTGTACGTGACTTTATGATTTCTCTCTTCTATAAATATACATGGAATCTTATGGAATATAAAATTTATCTAATATCACACTCCAGGTTTATAGAAATACAAGTTTAGATAGTAACATTTTAGAAATTACTTAAAGTCAATTTTTCTTACACAAAGCTTGCCAATATGGTCTAAAAATTAAAAAGATAATTAAACAATATTGTATTTTTAGTTTTTAAAGTATTGTGTTGTTCAAAAAGGGCAAGGAATACCAGAAGAATAGAATCTATTGACGATTGAATTGCCTATAACTAAATAAATAACTGCGTACACAAGACAATTGAGGAATGCGACAAGTCAAAGAGAATCACTTTGACAATCTGTCAAAGCTGAAGCTTCATTCGGGCGCCAGAGAGAAGAGAGAGAGAGAGAATAATATATCATAACGCTATAATTCTTTCGGGGTGAGCCGAGATACATTTGGAGATGTATCCACTTTACATTTATACATGTCGCGCCCAACGCGACCGATAGCGCAGCTGATCGCCTTCCTCACAGCACTAGTACACTTCTGTTAGATGCCATGCGGGTTTCTTCACGATGTTTTCCTTCACCGGAGAGCATGTGAGGACCAAATCCATAAGCATTTAATCCGGGAAAACCTAAACGTACGTATCAGGATTCGAATCTAAGAGAATTCGCATCGCCGCGCATGGATACCTATACATGGTAATATCGACGGTTCAGAAGTTAAAACACAACTCTTCTCGTACATCATTTATTCCCATTTCCTTATGACAGTTTTAACAATAATCCGAATCATATTCCTTTTCCATTAATCCTTTCGATATTTTAATAATCACCTTACACAGTGTACCATGACCAGACGTAGGTCTCCACTGTTTGGTGCCACCCTCTGGAATGACTCGTCATCAAGACGACGTCATTTCGTTACGTCCGCATTACAATTAAAATAACAAATATACTCTCTATTGATTCTTACAAAACAGAAATTTCTTTTATATATATTTTAAAATAAAATAATATTTGAGATTATTGATAAAAATTGTAACCATACTGGATTCGATAATAATTACCAGGATATCATGTTTTAACTTTAATAAAACTAGAAACAAATAATTATAAATAAGTGCCAGATACTGCTATTCTTTTTAGAAGACGGACACTAATAGGACTGTTGGTGAAATAAATCTTACAATGGGTAGTAAACCTCTATCTAAGAGCCGAGACCGACCGAGAGTTGCACTCCGACGCAGCCTTGAGTTTCTTTCGGCGTTTTTTCTCAAGGTAGTCGCTTCCAAAACGCTAGTAGATCACCGTAAATTCTCTTCCTGGCTGACCGCTAAAGTTGAGGTTTACCCACAGGGATTCCCTTGCTTTGCCACCCAACCCGTAAATTCGCTGGCTGAGCACCTGTGCTCGCCCCCTAAGCCCGGTTGAAAGTATATGCCTGTCCCGGCAATCAACATTAGTCAGTCATAAAAAAGGCTGACCGAGAATTACCTTCCCAGACCAAAAAAAGACGGAGTTCTGATGCAGGGCAAGGTCTAGAGTACGTGTAATCCAGTGACGTGCATAGGTTATTTGGACAGGATATGCAGAATTCGTATAATTAATTTGAATATTATATTATGATAGTGAATATTATATTGCTTTCATAGGAACGATAGAAAGCATAAATATATTAGGTCTGGGAAAAAGTTCGTGGCGTTTTTTCCGATGAATGGCGTTGGTCGCATATAACTAAAGAAACATGAATTACAGCAACACCAATGAGTGCACCTTTAAAGGTGACCTTCCGAACGTTAGTTAAATGTAAGAAACATTGCAATCTGCGCAGTGGTTCAAAAATATTTCGAACATGGAGCTGAATAATGGAAAAAAACTGGTGTATTCTACAATATCATTATGACAACGGGAATAACGCTGCGCAGGCTTACGGAAAAAAATGTGCTGTATACAGTGTAGGTACTTTATCAAATTCTGCTGTGTGGAAATGATTCGCTCGCTTTCATTCCGATAACTTTAATGTGAAAGATGAGTCACGGTGCGGTCGTCCAATCACTGAAAAACCTGATGAAATACTTGAAAAAGTCTAATAAGATAAGCATATCAGCAGTGTCAATATTGGCATAGAGCTAAGCATTAACTATAAAAATGTTTTGAATCATTTACACAAAACTGGTTATAAAAAAAGCTTGACGAATGGAGCTCGTGAGTTGAGCACGAAAAACATGATGGACCGATTAAACATCTGCGATACGCTGCTCAAACGGAATGAAATCGAGCCATTTCTAAAATGTCTAATAATGGGAGATGAAAAATGGATTACGTATGATAATCGAAAGCATAAAATATTGTGAATAAAGGATGGTGAGCCTTCACAAGCATTTGCTAAACTAACATTGACGCCAAAAGAAGTGATGTAGTGTATGTGGTGGAACTGGATGGTTATCGTCCACCACGGGCTACTTGCGACTGGTGAGACGATTGATTATCAACTCTACTGTGGTTGACTAGAAAGATTAGGCTTGGCGATTGAGAGGAAAAGGCCCGAATTGATAATTAAGAAAGGTATTGTCTATAATCGTGACAACGCCCGACCACACACTTCTTTGATGTCCCGTCAAAAATTTAGAGATTTCGGTTGGGAAGTTTTGTTACATCTACCTTACAGTCCGGATATAGCACTCTTTGATTATCATCTATTCCGATCTCTGCAGAGCTTTCTTCATGGAATTAACTTGGTTTCAAAAGAAGCCTATGAAAACTACTTGATCCAGTTCTTTAACCAGAAACCACAGAAGGTCTTCACCAATGGGATCATGGATCTACCTAAATAATGCCGAAACATTGTCGATAATAATGGAACATATTTGGTTCAAATAAATTCATTCACACGCTTAAGGAGACCAGTCGAATTTTACTGAAAAAACGCCACGAACTTTTCCCCAGACCCAATATAATAGATATGAATATAAATGGTTCCTTTTTTTATCTAACTTTAAGCAATTTATTCCAGATTTATTTATCATAAGGGTATGCAATGCTTTCATGCATCTATAGAATGCCCTGGTATGAATAAGCGTGTACTGCAGGAGTGAGAAGTCATGTAAACGAGGAAGTGGAATAGAATGTTCTCGATCGATCGTAAGACGCGGAAGCTGGGTCGCGCGGCGCGATGGCGGCGCTTCCTCGTTGCGAAGCGAATTTCCTTTGTGTGTCGATATGCAGGTTTTTCGTGTACACGGAAATATCTATTATGACGTATGAGTATAATATCATGTTATATATTCGGTTGGTATATTGGAGATTTGTCCCTAATTTCGGGGAAAAGAAAAGTAACTAGGGTTGTGTTTTTTTTTAAATTAGAATGAAGTGTTTTTGTTACTTTTCATGGCTGTTTGTGTCATCTATTAATTTCCTTCTGATAAAATAGTCTACACTTTTTAATACTGTCGCATTTATAATGTATCTTTGTCACTCGTTTTTTTTATTGGTTACCCGGGCAAAAATCCTACTTAGGGTCATCAAGATAGCTGTTAGGGAAACGATCCCGGTGCGTTAGGCTTCTATTGACTAAAGACCCCCGGGGTGTCCCTCTTATCACTCCACTCGAGCCTAGGAAACCAAATTCATCCAGACGCCCGGTGAGCGAAATGCCTTGTTGAGACTGCCTGTCTGGGAGGGGTAGGAGTAAAGAGCCTACCCTTCCAACACCTATCTCTCAGGCGGCGCGCCGGACACTGCGCACCGTCTCCCTCTCATCCTGGCAGCAGACTCTCTCAAGTCTACTGCCCGGCTATTGTCACCGGGGGGTGTCGCGCTCGCTCTGCGCGAACGCATGCCTTCGGCGACGGTGCCTTGGCCGTGACTGGCTAGAGAAGATATTCGCCCTCTGACCCTTTCGGCGGGCTCCTTCTGCTTCATCACAACCTCGCAGAAGGCTGTGACTCCTCGCCATGCCTCTTCGCTGCCGACCATGGCTTTTACCACCGCTAGCAGCGAGAGATCGTCCCCAATGCGGTCCTGAAGGATCTTCCTTTCTTCCTTGCCAAAACGACCGTAACCCGTGACGTTTTGGGTGAACCGAAAGGTTTCTGTACAAGTGTGAGTTAACATCCTGTCATATTAGATGTAAAAATTTGTTGTGAAATAAATTTTTATTATCTCTATAGCAATCAAGGTTTAATTTGCAAAGTACAATGTTAGCTTAGCAAGAGGTTTACCCAACATCGAAAAAACGCGGCAAGGAGTTTACCAGACAAAAACATTGGGTGACCTATTATTTAGAATAGGGTTTCTCAAAGTAGGGTTCAGGAACCCCTAGGGGTGGGTGCGCCATTCGACGGCAGAGGGTTCGCGTCGAGATTTAAGTAACAGTTTTAACAATGGGCACGTGATGTGTTAAGCCACAGGAGTTATTATAAAAAGTGTCCGTGCATAAAACTCCTCAAGTTGATGTAAAAAGGATGTCTTTGATAGATTTTTGGGCTGCTATACGAGAAGAGTGTCCCCAACTCTCACGTACAGCGGTGATTTTCTTTTCACCCTTTGCTACAATATACTGCTTTTAACTAATGGGTTTTCACTCCTGGTCTTGATAAAAAAGAAATACAGAATTCCACTTCATATCGAGTCAGAAGGAAAGTTAAAACTGTCCAAAATTACTCGTAAAATAGACTCAATTTTCGGCAAAAAAACCGGCCTACCCATCACATTTATATCAAAAATATGTTTCTTTTTGGGGCTGTATTTTTTTTTCACTTTTATTTAAATAAAAACCTTGGTTTCTTGGACAACCATATTTTTTTCGGGTTAATTGGTTAGTAAAGGGGTTCGCTGTCATCTAGAAACTTTTAGAGAGGTTCGTGGAGCCAAAAGTTTGAGAAATCCTGGTTTTGAAAATAAATACAATGTCAAAGACCCGCAGTTGATTCAGAGAACTCGAAACAATCAAGAATTTCACGACAATCGTTAAAGAAAATTACAATAGTTTCCAAACCCATTGCTAACGCGGGCAAAGTCACGAGCGGAGGCTAAGTAATATTATAAACTGTGAAATATAGCGACAAGCGCTCTCTGAGACCGAGTCAACGAAAATAGATCCGAGTGATTCGCCCGCGTTTAGCATTGGAGACTTGTAAACACTTCTAGTGCATTCTACAAACCACTAGCATTAGCGTCGAGGTTTTCTCGAATATGATATTACATTAGCAGCAGCAGGAAATGCATTGCTGTCGTGATCCAGTAAAATATCCAATTTCATATTTCACAGCACTCACGTTCCACTGCCTTTCATACTTCATTCTTTCATCCGTCCGCTGATAAGGTCTGAGTGGTGTCATTTATTTAAATAAATTACAAATATAACCTTAAACCTAACATAAGCCTATGTTTTATAATTTAATTTAAACTAAAACATAACTATAGTTGGTGAAGCGGCTAAGATATTTCCGCTTCATACCTAAATTATTCTTCGATCACTCCATAAGTTGTTTGCGATTGATATAAGGATAATCTGCATCCCTAGCCTATAGTGAAACAGATAGAAGTCGCTTACCCACCCGCTCTGTGTGACGTCACAAACGTCACACATTCATTACATTACTACTGTATAACAATTGTATGCAACCGCCGCGACGTCGTGATCAATCATTTATTTTAAAATATATTTAAACCGCCTTATTAATATAATAAAACCGCCTTACGACGTTGTTACTAAGAAGAGAAATAAGGTGTAATTGTGCGAGAGGAAACTTTCTGTGCCCGTGGCCGCCACCACCACAACCCTGGAACCTTACCGTGCTGTAGCATATACTGGACGAGCTGCAGACCTACAGGTTAGTGATCCAGATATTCTGGTATATCAGCTGCGATTTATGGAGTGATAAGTTTCCTTAATACTCGTTTTGACCTAATTTTAATTTCTCTTAAACGCCAACCAAGTTACGTTCCCCGCTCATATGGAGGGCTATTTACACGCCTCTCCAACAGCCTTAACTAACGTACAAATGAACTAACTTAAATCTTAATTTATAAAATAAAAACAACAACAAAGGAGTATTTTTAGTTTACAAAATTAAGACTTAACTTAGACAAAGTATTTTAGGGGACATGAGCGGGAAGCCGTATCGAGGCGACCCTCCTGACGGCGGAGTTCTTCTCCGTCTGCAAGGTCGAAGGTAGCTCGCGCGTCCTTCTTGGTGGAAGTCTACGGAGTCCGTCTGGGTGTTTCTTCTGTGGGATCGGGATGATGAGGGTGTGCGAATCTGCCGCACATCCGCCTAGTACCCCCAGCGCGCCCTCTCCGGGTCGAGCGCAGTCTAGGTAAGGACTAGATCGCGGGCTTTGGACTTGTTCTTTTTAGGATATCTGATTTTTTGTGTCTTGTATTGTATTCTGGAGGTAAACGTGCGCCGAGTGATCCAGTAGTAGCGCAGTAAAAAGCTGCAAAGATGCGCCTTTTCCGGTGACCCAGTGAAAATCCTCAGGGCCGCCGTGAGGGCAGTGTCCCCGCTGTGCCAGACTCTTGCTGCCTAAACCCACCAGGGTGTTCCTCCAATCGGCGTACGTGCGGAATGATGGAAGTGGAGGTCGGCCTGATCGCAGTCGGTTTACAATACACCTCTAAGGTTATAAAATGTAGAAGAGAAGAGAAGTCACCACCTTTCCACCGTCAAGGCGACTTTGTCCGTGTGCATGTATCAGTGACGTTCATAGAGTATTTGGACGGGGTAGGCAGAATTCGTATAATTAATTTGAATATTATATTATGATAGTAAATATTATATTGCTTACATAGGTTCATAGTCAAAGATAGACGGCGTGAATATAGAAAAGATAAATTATTATTTTTTGTTTAATGTTAAACAATTTATTCCAGACTTATTTATCATAAGGGCATGCAATGCTTACATGCTTCTGTGGAATGAACGCTACAGGGAGGTATATATATTATGATAATAATTATTTCAAGCTGAATTCTATAGTATCCACATAAGTGGCTGTATCCACTTTGCGCTTATACGTCGTGCCCAACGTGACCAGGAGCGCAGCTGGTCGCCGTTCTCACAGCACTAGCGCACTTGGCATATCTAAGAGATGCCATGTGGATTTCCTCATGATGTTTACCTTCCCCGGTGAACAAGGGCAGTTTGTACGTGCTCTGGAAAAATCTAGGGTTACGTACCGGGGTTCGAACCTACGGTCATTTGCATTGCCGTGCATACAGCGTGGATACAGGAACTAAAAATATCTCTGCTCACACCGAAAGGGCTATAGCGTGGCGGTGTATTATTACAAAAGTGTCTTTAAGCTTTAGAAATGAGTCAGAAGGAAGGAAATCGGGTCTTATATTATTTTAAACTGAGGAACCATGAAAGGTATTTTTTCATTTACGCATTACTGCTTCAACGGTTCAAAAGAAATAGTATTTACAACCGATCGTTACCGGTAATCAACAGCGGGTACATAATAAAATTCCAAAGCATAAGAAACCTAGATAACCGTTACAATCAGTAATTTTCATTGAATACTCCGCCATTGTATTTGTTGAGACTGACAGGGTGTCGCTTATTATGAAATGTAAAAAGTTATTATTCTATCGGGATCTTTCCCGATGACAATGCGTTTGATACTTTTGAACTTCCTCCTTCCTTTGTTCACAAAGGCAATCACGAAGGCACGATGAATTTCTTTACTTGCAATACAATGCTGGAACACGTCGCAAACCCGGTGAACGCATATATACAAATATTGATGTAATATAGTAAATATTAACCTACCCGCCATATTGTCACGTTGTCGCTCGTCGAGACTGCGACGTGTTCCGCTCGATGGCTTATAATTTTTCAGGGATAATTCAACTTCTTGTGAAGATTATTTTGCAAAGTGGATACAGCCACTGATGTACCTCTGCTCACCCCTAAAGGGCTACAGCGCGACGATATATTATTTTTATTACATTCCGCTATTCTCAATGACGTAATATAATGTCAGTTAAAAAATATAATTGTATATAAGTACGATTCGACCCAATTTTACATTTATTCAGCGAAGTAATCACTTGGATTTTTTTTCAAGATTTACTGCCTTACGCTTGACCTCAATCACAGCCGGTGGAAGGTGAAGATGATTTCGATGATGGACAGCGTTTCCCAACAAATGCATATTGACTCTTGTCTTAAATGCTCCGAAATATTAAGTATTCTCACTTTTCGTGTTATGATTTTACGCGTTCGTCGCGTGGCGTACGCTATTCTTGTCGAGTTGATAGGATTTGTCATTGGATTTTTAAAAGGAACTAGCAAACCCGGCGAACTTCGTTTCGCCACCAGATGGCTTCGTTTTGGTTTTTAGTTAGCGTTTGAAAGAACGTGCTCATAATAAATGTCACATGAAATTTACTGAGCAGAGTACAATGAGTAGCTGTCAAACAATGTATAGCGCATCGGCGCCATCTACTTAAAATACTGGTGCGATCTGCTCCACCACCATGCAAAACCATATTGGTTTGTAGTACATGCTATGTATCAGAGATGGCGCTGTATGTGAAAAATTATTTTCCCCCTTTCTTGCTTTTCTGTTGAAAATTTTCCTGAATTTTGTTTGCTATAATCCTCAGGGAGCCCGAGACCTTTCCAACGAATCCAAAACCGTGGAAATCGGTTCGTGCGTTCTGGAGTTATAGGGTCAGGAAGGAAAACCGGGCTTATTTTTATATAATAAGATTTCATTGAATAAGCACTTATATATTCTCCACTGTGTGTAAATTGTGGAATCATAGATGATATCCACCATTTGTTGATGGAATGTGTCTGATCTGAACCTGTGAGAGAGGCGTTTGTGAGTGCCCTTGGCCTGACCAGGCTAGACGTCGGGATGTTTAACAAAGTGTTAATAGGACTGTTATCTGATGAGGCGCCTGGCCTGTTCATATCAATGGCCCCATATGTCATATGTTAGGTATTTCTGTATTAGGGCTGACATACGTACACACGTAAAAGTCCTTTTAATAAATAGGATAAAAAAAGCACTTATATGTAAATATATGAGGTGCAATGTTAAAAATATTTGCATTGTGCAATAATTTTTATTAATATATAGAGAATAACATGCTATATTATTTGTTATGACGCATGTTGTTCATTAAAACACATGTGGGGTGAGGAACAAAATTCTCGGCGATAAATCGAAGGTTGTGATATCACAATATAATCATACTACTCGAGTTACTTTGTTTATATTCCTGAATATCCCTTGGTTTGAGCGGATTTGGACCCCGTAAGTGATAGAAACAGCTCGCGTTGCCTGAGGAATATGTTAATGAAGCAATTTGTTTAGCTCGGATGGGGAGTATCCACCACGTAATTATCATCACGGTCAGTAGCGTTCATTTCATAGATGCATGCAAGCATTGCAACCCTTATGATAAATAAGTCTGGAATAAATTGCTTAAAGATAAACAAAGAAAAGGAACCATTTATATTCATATCTATTCTATATTCACGCCGACTATTTTTCCTATGAAAGCAATATAATAATTACTATAATAATATAATATTCAAAGTAATTACGCGAATTCTGCCCAACCTATCCAAATACCCTACGCACATCACTGATCACGGTGTCACATACCGTGCCACAACTGGATGCCTCTTTCATTTAGTTATTTAAATTTATTTATTATTCTATTTGCATTTATTTTGTGTGTATATTAATTATAATAATTTATATGATATGTGTATGTAATATATATTATTAATACATATATATTTATATATTTGTGTTCTTGTATATGTGTATTTTCATCTATGATATATATCTATCTATGATACTTTGAATTTTAGTCTCTAATGCTGTACACAGCAGTGTAGAGGTACATCTCTACTATATTGATCCCTTCCTTGCTGTTCTCTGCGCGTCGACGCAATAAATGGGTGTCAGCTGAAAATCAGCGCTGGGTGGCTCGGCTGGTCACTTAGCATTCGCTGAGCTGACTTCTCTTTGGCGCATCATCAAAACACAGGGTATATGCTTTTATTGTTTTTCTGTTTTTATTTACCTATTCTGATGTGTTGTATGTTGTGTGCCAAATAAATGTTTTTATTATTATTATTATTGTTACATATTAGACGTAGATTCGTGGTGAAAAGGGCTGGATAACTAAAGGGGGTAACTAACGTTATCCTTGGCAGAATGTAACTTTGTCTAAGCTTAGAAATGAATCATAGAATGTGGCAAGTCGAATCGAGTCACACTGTTATTTTAAAACCGCACCGATCGTCGAAAACTGCCAAAATTCGTTCGCAGAGTTCCCAAAGCGGACAACTTTCTAAATATACTCGCGGACCATGCCGGCGCCGCACTCCATTGTTAATGGATCCGTGTGACGCCACGCGCCTCACGTCACGGTGACGTGTGTCATACCAGTGTTGCCAGTAATATCCGCGGACTGCCTGAACCTCGGTGATAGGGCATTTCCAGTACATCGCGCAATCTTTAAGCCGTATTGATAAGGTGTTGCCGGTCTCTAGGGAAAATTGTTTACAGGATCCACAGTTTCCTTTGATGTGCATATGAAAATGGAAAACATATGTTTATTTTACCACAATAAACACAAAAATACAAAAAATAAGAAAATAACATTGCGAAATTACCGTCTTTCATGCCACAGGAAATTTATTTTCCATATATTCATATATTCATACCCCAGTCTCGCCATCTCCATTTACATATCGTTTAAATGGCATGTTGTTCTTTAACCCTTTGACTACCATTGGTAACTGTAATCACCGTCTGAAAAACACTGGCTGTACTCGACGGGTGACTATATTTTATTCACCCATATTATTTTTCTTCTGAACACTGATAAAAATCTTTTGAGGCAAAACTTTAGCCCTGAATGTTGAAGACAGCGCGCGTTTGATGAACGCCCTTTCAGCACAGAGTTTCGTTTCCTGCAAAACACTTGGTAGCGAGGTTTAAAAACATTGTTTTAAATTTCTAATAATAAATAATAATAATAAACATTTATTTGGCACACAGCACAACACACCAGAATAGGTTAATAAAGACAGGAAACAACAAAAGCAAACACCCTGTGTTGTGATGATGCACCAAAGGGAAGTCGGCTCAGCGAATGCTAAGTGACCAGCCGAGCCACCCAGCGCTGGTTTTCAGCTGACACCTATTTATTGCGTCGACGCGCAGAAAACAGCAAGGAAGGGATCAATATAGTACAGATATACAGCATTAGAGACTAATTTTAAAGTATCATAGATAATAATATAAGAACACACATACACAAGAACACAAATATGTAAGTATACTAGCAAACCCGGCGAACTTCGTTTCGCCACCAAATAGATGGCTTCGTTTTGGTTTTTAGTTAGCGTTTGAAAGAACGTGCGCATAATAAATGTCACATGAAATTAACTGAGCAGAGTACAATGAGTAGCTGTCAAACAATGTATAACGCATCGGCGCCATCTACTTAAAATCTGCTCCACCGCCATGCAAAACCATATTGGTTTGTAGTACATGCTATGTATCAGAGATGGCGTTGTATGTGAAAAATGATTTTCCCCGTTTTCCTGCTTTTCTGTTGAAAATTTCCTGAATGTTGTTTGCTATAAACCTCACGGAGCCCGAGACCTTTCTAACGCATGCAAAACCGTGGAAATCGGTTCGTGCGTTCTGGAGTTATAGCGTCAGGAAGGAAAACCGGACTTATTTTTATATAATAAATTATATACAAATACCATATACATTATTATCATTAATATACAGATACACACAGATTTCTAGTTCTTTACATCGAATTTTTCGTACCCTGAAGCTGGTATCACTGATTTACGTGTGTCGGCGTACGATTTACGTAAGAACTTTGGATACGTCACGTATTATATAGCATTTAGCAACATGTGGACTCAGATGGTGTTTAATATTATTCGCTTATTGAACAAACAATATCCTTACATCCATCCACTTTACAATCGACTATAAATATTTTTGAATACTGGCTCGACAAAGTAACTGGTTTACACCTGATGGATAGTACGGTTCAATGCCATCGCCGTGTTAGCCCGCCTATACCACGACGGAAGGTCTCTACGTATATGAATAACTGGATAGCGAGTCACTATGACGGTCTCTACACTTGTGTTCTTAGGTCATCGCCGTTCTCACAGCTTTAATACACATGACATTTCTATTGGTCGCCTTGCGGAATTCCTCGCGATGTTTGCCTCCACTGGTTAAAATGTGGTGCCTAACGGAGTCCTTAATCTGAAAAAATCCAGCGGTACTTGCCGGGATTCAAAACTGTGACCGGACGTAGTAAATTCGTAATTGTAGCAAGCAGTGGCGTGCATACCATAGAAGAAGCTCGCGTCCGTAGGCTTTACCCTAGTTTCCCTACACGTGACTCCTGGGTGGTGCTAAACGAGCAGCAGCGAGGTGGCAGGGCGCCGGTGCCCGTCTGGATCACGACCACAGCGCATGGGTGTAAAGCCCGTCATAGTGTTCAGTTTCGGCTTGTCGCGTTTCGGGATCAGCTTGTGCATATCCAGTAGCTCATATACCTAGAGACCTTCAGTCGTGGTATATGTGGGCCGACATGACGATGTAGACTATCAATGGATTTTCATCCTTTGATAGTCGCTTTCGTTTTTGGACTACACTGTACTTACCATCAGGTACTCTGTAGTCACTAAATCGAGTCAGTGTAAAAAAAAAGCAAAAAAAAGGTATCTTGTACTGGGGCATTTAAGACATATATTGGCTTATAGTTGTGGTGACCCAGCGGATAATGGATTGGTGTCCATGCACGATAACGCGAACGGTCGCAGGTTTGAACCCTGGAACGTACCTCTGGGTTTGGCGTATATTTACGTATAAATTAAGGCAGCACATGCTCACAAGTTATGGAAAACATCGCGAGGGAAGCCGCAAGCCGACTAATGTAAATGTCTCATGTGTATTAAGTCTGTGAGAAGGGCGGTCTGCTGCTGCTACTGGTCGCGTCACACGTTGTCCACGATATATAAGCGTGTTATATACAGGGTGACCCAGAACTCGACGTTAAGCCAAAACAGGGTGACAGGATTGCATGTAACAATCATGAAAAAAAATCTATCACATGCAGTTTAAAAATTATGGGCATTTAAGAAAAACTTAGAAATTTGGTCAAACTGTAACCATTTTTCGGTTATTGTGCTTAATTTTTACTATTTTTGTTCATTTAAACTTTGAAACCGTAACCCTAAATAACATTTCTATAATCACGGTCGAAAATAATGACACAATTGTCTGAAGTTTCCTAGAATTAAGACTAATTGTTAAACTATTTAAAATTTGCAAAATTTGTCGACTTTGAATGGCCCTTCTTTAAAAAAAGGTACTAGAGTGCCATAGCAAGTGCCATTGAAAGTTGGCGCGCTTAATCAGGATTGTAAAATGGTACAATACTTGTTAGTTCATACTAAAAAAAACGAGTAAAAAAATAAAAACCTCAAGTAACCATATTTTTGCTAACCCGTTTACTCAGTTAAAATGTTTTTTATTCGCACAAGCACTTGGTAGGTTCTTAATTTTACGGCATCATGAAGAGAGAGACGGGTAGTAGAATTAGTGGACATTCTTGCCATGAGTGAGAGAGACAGATCACACATATTAAACACAAGACTTTATTTTTTCGACAAAAAATTGTCATGCTGACAGGGGAATGCCCTTATAACTTCACCGGTTTTGAAAGGGGACTCCCCTTAACTTAAGGCGCTCAGCTAGCGAGTTATGGGTTGAGTAGCAACGCAAAGGCACCTTGTGAGTACGGCCCTCGACTTGGGCGGTCAGACAGGGAACCTAACGGTGATCTGCTAGCGTTTCAGAAGTGACTATCTTGAGAAGAAACACCAAAAGAATACATAGACTGACCAAACGCGTCTTTGCAGACGATGATTCGGACGACGGCGACCAAGTGTCGGCCGACGTGTGGAACTACTTCGAGCAGGAGACTGGCGGACGAGTGCGCTGCGTGGTCTGCCGCGCCTCCAAGCCCAACAACGTCGAGGATCTGAAGAACCACCTCGAGGAGCACCATCCCAAGCTGCTGCGGGAAACGTCCCAGGTGCGGCTTGTTTCAGGAACTCGACAAGGATAGTTTCTTCTAACGAGACACTGATCAGTGTTCGTAAGCGTGATGCAATCCAAAAAATGACAACGGGTATCAGCAGCAAAGATAAAATCTATTGATAGTTGCAGCGATCATGCCGGCCAGCACAAATATCTCTTCACAAAAACTTCGCATGATAAGTGCAAAATATGGGGAATTGACATATCTTTGTCTAGACACTTTTGCGCTCGTTTCACTTCGCAGCATCCCTCCTTAACACTCTGCTGCCTGGATGAGGGGGAAACCGTTGCATATGTACCGTCCTATGTACCACTTGATTTAAAGAATCTAAGGTGTGGGCTCTTTTCACTTACCCCACCTGAAGATGTAGCATACACAAGGCTGTTTGTTCGCCGGCATTGTAGGAGGAATACGGCTTCCTAGACCTGGCTGGCAACCATTAGAGGGGCAACCTGAGCACTTGTAGCCAATAGGAGTCAAACACATCGGGGCTCCGACGGTCATATGCGGAATTTTCCTCCAGGTCAAAAAAAGCCTTTAGCGTCAATAACGAGTGCCTTTATCCCGCAGGAGACAGTTGATTCCGACCGCGAATCGTTGAGGGGCGATCATCCAAGCTACACCGAAATCATATACTTAGAGGACGAGTCAACAAAGAAATCGCCAATGGTCGCATACAAAAAAAACAGAGCAGTCAAACGACAGCTCGAAGCTCCCCCGAAGGTGCAGAAGATGGTGAACAAGAGGCGAGGGAGCACGCCCCCAGAGGAACGGCCGGGTGCGGTTCAAAGCCGCGAAGGGAATGAACTGGAGTCGTTTTTCAAATACATCAAGTGCCTAATGGCGCCATTGCCGGCCGACGCGTGCGCCAAACTTCAGCTGGACATCGTCAACTTGATCATGAGCGTTAAGCTAAACAGGAGTGAGCCGACGCTGGAGCGCTGCAGCGTGCAGGTCATATCCAACGCTGAGTCGGAGGAAGCTGACAGGAGAAGGGAAGAGACTGTATCGAATAGTATTACCATTGATAATATAGAACACAGGTATCTAGCCGCGGAGGCCAATGCGAGCGACAGAGCTGACGAAAGTTAACTTTAGACTTGTAAATTAGTATTTAAAACCAGACGCCAGACTTTTTGCTCCGCCTCGGAAAATTTCACGATCCGCGACTCCTTAATACTGCTGTTGGTTATTATTGCAAGAGCAGCTAACACATTCATTGCCACGTCACCCGAATATGGATGACGCTTTTCTTGTTGACGTTTATAGGATTTTTAGTTGGATTTCTAACAGGGATTTAATGGAATAAACACCAATATCGAGAGATGGAAGGCTATTTGGTTTAAGCGACATTTTTTGGTGATATAGTAATATATATATATTCGGAATCAGCGTTTTTTACTGATTCCAAATCACCAAAATCAATCATCGTTTTTTTATATCACCAAAAAATGTCGCTTAAACCAAATAGCCTTCCACCCCTCGATATATAAATATAAGATTTACAACATTAAAATACTAAAAATAATCACATTATATATATACAATACCTTTTACTAACTCTTTCCTTACTATCAGTGACTATAGGCACCAGCTACAAAACGCCGCCTCTACACGATACGTGACTATATCCTATATATAAATAGGTGACTATATCCTATACAACCATATTATTTTTCTTTTGAAAATTAGTAAAATTTGTTTTGAGCAAAAACTTTGCCCCTAAATGGTGCGCGTCTGAGCGAGTTTTATGTGCGCATTTTCAGCGCGGAGCTCCGTTTCCTGCGGAACACTTTACAGTGAGGGCTGCCCCCGCCACTTAAGACACTCTTAAAACATTTAAGGTGAGGGACAAAATTGGGCACTTTTGAGATTGTGACGTCACTCTGTGATGTGCGCGTTGATGCGAGCGGAGCGGGCGACCGACGCACACGCCTGTTTTTTTTTTACACAGACACGGCACAGTGACTACACCAAACCTGATGATAAGCAAGGTGCAGTCCAAAAAACGCCAACGACTATACTACAGCGATCATGCCGGCCTGCACAAATATCTCTTCACGGTACGCTTAAAGGATCCCATATCATAGGAATGTTGATATCGCGTAGACCGTTGTCACATCTGTCCGTGTTGCTTGGTTTCTTTTGGAGCAATAACTTTCTTTTGCCACACTCTGATTTGAATGAAACTACAAAATTTATTATAAATATTTTACCGGGTCTTAAGCGCGAATTAACTTTTAATTATGGCTCGGCCCGGTTGCACAGGTCATGGTAGAGAGCAGACTGGCGCGCCGCGGAGGTTGCGTCGCGTGCGGGAATTTACTTCCTCTACCCTCTTTTGTTCTTGATAATTTGTCATGTTTACAAGGCGACATAAAACGAGCTCCTAGTTTGCTTAAGTTAATTCGCATATAGGACCCGTTAAAGTATTTATGATGAGTTACAAAACCCGAAAGTTAAAAATATGTTTTTGCGTTGGTTATAAAATTTATTTATCCTCATGAAGACAATGGCTTGTAAATATTAGAATAAGTAATTTTATTAGATTAAATAATAAATATAATTAATTATTTGTTTTATTTGTATTCTCTATTATTATAAAATGATTGACGGACAATGTTGTATCTACAGTATGATGCAACAAGGAAAACTGTCGGCCAACTCTTCATACACCGGCACATATCCTTGACTGAATTTAGCAATGTCTCGCGTCGCAGTATCTCCTGCATATTAATTCGTTCGTCGGCACGTCACTGAAATATGGGTGACGCTTTTTTCGTTGAAGTCAATGGGGTTTTTAAAAGGAAATTAATGGATAGGATGTACAACATTAAAATACTAAATATATCCACATTATACAATACCTTTTATTTACACAAGGTCTCCCAGAACTCAACGTCAAGCCGAATCGGGGTGACAGGATTAATTGTAACCATCATGAGAAAAATATAAAAAAATCTATTCCATGCCATGTTAATGTGGTTAATTTTTATCATTTTTGTTCATTTAAATTTTGGAACCGTAACGTTATTTAACTTGGGGCAATTGCGTCATTATTTTTAACTGTGATTCTAGAAATATCATATGTTCTTTATATTCTTTTCTTTTTCTGTTTCTATTTACTTATATATATTTACAATTTCTTATTCTCCTAGTTATACATTTCCTTCTTTTTTTATTGTATTATGGAAGAGAGAGGATAGAACAAGGTTAAACAACTCTTCAGAACACTCGCCATGATACAGACGGTAGAAAACACAGTGAGGAAACATCTCTGCGCAACTGGAGCGGTTCCAGATGCTCAGTAAAGTCTGGATCACACACAATGCAGACAGCGCTCCGCTGCAACCTATCCAGGGCTTCAGTGAATTTAGTTAAAACACTTTAAACACATTTGAGGTTCAGAACAAAATTTCTTGAACAATGCAAACGAAGACGAAGCCAAGGGCGGAAACTAGTATAAAAAATTAAGGTGATTTTAGAAATATCTATTCGACGAATGCGCGCCATGTAAAGTTTTTATGTACATAATACATGTTGGGTTTTAAATGTGTGCGTAAATCTCCGTAACATTAGCAAAAAAAAATGCTACAAATAATATTAAATCCTTTATGTTTTGCAATTTGTTAAATATATTAATAATAAACATGCATCCTCTTTGCGCTTATATGTCGCGCCCAACGCAACCAGTGGCGCAACTGATCGCTGTTCCCAAGATACTTAGACACATAGATGGGCAAAATGTAATCAAATTAATGAAAATGATTAACGATTACATTTTACATTTTTTACCATTAATATGACTGCATTTTGCTCATTTATGTTTTAAACACTACAAAATCACAGATTGTATACACATTTATCATTTCTTAATGTTTTAAATGGATTTAATCATGATTACAGAGCAAGAAAATTATAATTACAACTACATTTTGTAATCGTTCATCATTAATCAGATTACATTTTGCCCATCTCTGCTTAGACATAACATTTCTAGTCACGTCAAAAAAAAAAGGATGACAATGCTCCGTTAAATTCCGTGAGACAAATGGGAAAAGGGAGCAAATACAATGCCTTCCCCCTAGACAGTGTTTCATGAACGCAGCCCACGGCGAGACTGTGGAGCAATTGATTAGAGGGCCCAAAGTTCAGTCTTTAAGCTGATGAGGGTTATGTTAAGGTTTTAGCCGGTCAAAGTCCGGTACACCCTGGTTACCACGCCGTTTGTGGCCGGAACGGAGCAGTCACAATTTTGCCCAAGTAAAAAAAGGGGGCCCATGAAAATAGTAATACAATTCACTGTGTAACTTTCTTTTTAACACGACTTTTACGAACTTTGTAACCCAAATTCAGTAGCAACTTGCGTAAGGTTTCTAGACACCCTTGAAAACCAACCGCTTCGTTTAAGATGACTTTTATTTGCCGCAGTGTTGGAACTTCCTCGTGCTCGGAATGGTACTTTTTCAACGTTTCTCTTATTAGTTCTGCTGTACCGCTGTCAATGTCCACCTTGTTGGCTCTTTTCTTCCGCTTTGCCATGGGATCAGTGAACTCTGCGGAAGGGGAGGGGAGTCCTTTTTCTTCCTTCAATATTCGCTCCACAGTTCGCACGCAAACTCCCGTAGCGTCCGCTGTCCTTTGCGTGATGTTCCTCAGGTGGGACAGGTCGCAGTTCGGTTCCTTACTTAACATTGTGAACTCGTATTCTCCCTTAAGATAGTGGTAGACGTGGGCTATTATTCTTCGTCCCTGGAAATATCATAACAAAAATGGAGTAAATGGAGTGGAATTCACTACTCGTGTCTATTTCCCCAGCTTCATATAACATGGGAGTCTTCAAACAGTGAGTTAATCGGCATTTATTGGGTGAATGTGCTTCAGCATTTTGCATGAAAAAGTCACACTAAATGAAAACTTGTTTATAAATAATAAAAAAAGTTTTTATGCAGTTTCAACTTAGTAACCATACCACACCTGATGGTAAGTACAGTGTAGTCCAACAACGAAAGCGACCATCAAAGGATGAAAATCCATTGATAGTCTACATCGTCATGTCGGCCCCCATATACCACGACTGAAGGTCTCTGGGTATATGAGCTACTGGATAAACGCAAGCTGATCCCGAAACGCGACAGGCTGAAGCGGGTCACTATAACGGACTTTACACTTGTGTACTGTGATCATGACTCAATTCGGGAAATTGCCCTACGACCAGAAACAATATAATTATAATACAAGAAATTGTATGTGCGATATGGATGTAGTGAGGCGAATTACTGCTGAGAACAAAGTTAATTGTGCCCTAGATGCCATTCTAAATAGTTAAAACATTACATAAACAAGACGAATAGCAGTGCATAGAGCGGTCCGGTCCTGGTGCTCACTTTTTATTACGGCAGTGAAGCCTGGGTATTTCAGAAGAAGAATAAAAGTATTATTAATGTAGTGGAGATGCGATCTTTTCGTTCTATATGCGAAGTAAACGCTTGCGTTAGGGATGAGGATACGTAGAATGCTTGGTTTGAACGATAGTGCCATCGACAGCAAACACAAAAGCAATGCAATGTGAATGGAACTAAGGGCCGAGGCCACTGGAACGCAATACCAGGGTTGAAACATTCCAAAGAGTAAGTCAGGGCTTTCGACCAGCGTAAAGCTGTAGAGGCTGTGATGCTTAGAAGAAATCAAATACGGGTATTAGTAAGAGCACTGACAGGCCACTGCTGTCTGAACAAACATATGTTCAGCATTGGTGGCCGGAGCACTAGAGATTGCAGATTCTGCGAAAGCGCGGACGCAACGGCCAAGCACCTCCTGTGTGAATGTGACTTACTAATGCCCAAACGCACCCGCATCCTGGGCCGCCGCGTGCTGCACTCAGGAGAGGTTCCAGATATCTCTGCCAATAAAGTACTACAGTTCTTTAAAACTATAGGCCTTGACAAAGAACTTTAAATGGTAGGAGGCGATCACAATAGATCTTTTAGGTCGCGGTGATACAGGCTGAAATAGACTGCACAGCCCCACATTGCATAATAATAATAATAATAAGGGCCGAGGCCGACCGAGACTTTCCTACACCGACTAAATAAAGAGAGTTCTCATGCAGGGTCATGTTAAAAGTACGCGGAGTCAGGGAGAGTACTTGAAGGAACTAATTAAAGTTAAAAAAGCAAAAGAGGTTTGCAAGTATAGAGAAAAGCTACGTTCTATTCTCTCTGCCTAGCCCAATAGGTATGCGGCGTGCTGATAGAAATAATATTACCTCGCCATTTATTACTCTTCGTTTTTTAGTTGCCATGCTGACGGTACGTATTTTGTGAGAGCGACAGACGTGGACGCGCCACCGCTGTTGGAGTTGAACTGAACGTTTATGAGTTAACGCACACTAAAACAGTGTGTGTGCGTGTGTTAATATGTGTACTCACACAATACAGCGGCGCCCGCCTGCGTGAGATGGAACATACCGTATATGTGCGGCGTAGGAAATATATTATGGCGGGTTCACACCGTTGTTTCTTTTCTAAAACAATATTTTAAGTTATGCCAATAATATTTCTACAACGTATGCTGCTAAAAGACAGCAACAACTAGCAAAGTAACAAAAAGCAACGAAGCAAAAGGTGTGCAAAGTAGGGATGTAACGGAGGCAGTTTATCGGAACCGAAGTCGAAGTCGGAGGCAATGTAATCACAAGTGATGGCAGAAGAAGGTAGTTTTATTTATTGATAAATAAAAACATTATTTAGTGAATCTTTTTAATTAGAAAGTAATAAATTTACACATCACAGACAATGATAAGAAAAATAGCTGTGTTTTTTATTAACATTTTCCCATTAATAGTGAACAAATTAAATCAAATTTGCTCCAGGGTTGTTTTTGTGTTAATTTCTATTTTATTTTATTTAATGTAAATGTAAAACAAAACCTTTTAGTAATAAATTTTAACGTAACCTTAATTTTAAATTTAATAATTTTAAGTTTATTTTATTTTAAACAATTTTTTAAAAATTTCTTCAAATTAAGTTCAAAATTTTATTTTTATTAAGTATATATTATTAAGTTCAAAAAAGTTTCTTCAAATTATTGATTGTTTGATTAATTGATATTATGTTTTAACAACATATAAAATGAAATCAAATGAATTGACTACAACAGTGGTGGTAATCTCCGATGAATACCTCCGATTAAAAAGTTTCGGAACCGGAGGTGTAATATCAATCGGAAGTTCCGACTTATCGAAGTCGGAGTCGAAGCTCCGTAACATCCCTGGTGCAAAGTAAGTGCAGTAGCGCGGCTGAGCGCGCTTCTCACAGCTCTAGTACACAAAACGTCTCTAAAATGTAACAACGTATTCGTATTGCCGAGTGGCACAGACTATTTATTATATAGAAACATTGGACAAAAAAACATGTCTACCGACAATGCACAACAGATGGCAGCACTAGTATCATATTGTGTAGATATTATACCTTTAACAGTTTCTATTGGACGCAATACGGATCTCCACACACTGTTTTTCTCTACCGGTGAACATATGCTTACTAAATCCGTACTTGTTCTACAAAAACCCAGTTGTACGTGCCAGTATCAATGCCCGAAAGGTCGTAGCTTCGAATCCCGGTACCTACAACTACATTTTACGAGATTGTGTACCGAATTAGGCGCTACGAGCTCACCGGTGAAGACCAACATCGTGAGGAAACCCGCGCGGCGTCTAATAGAAATGTCATGTGTACTAGTGCTGTGAGAACGGCGATCAGCTGCGCCACTGGTCACGTTGGGCACGACATATAAGCGCAAGGTGGATACGACCACTAATGTATCCTCTGCTCACCCCGAGAGGAACATAGGGTTATACTGTATTATCTATACTAATATTATAAAGCTGAAGAATTTGTTTGTTTGTTTGATCGCGCTAATCTCAGGAACTGCTGGTTCGAATTGAAAAATTCTTTTTGAGTTGAATAGACCATTTATCGAGGAAGGCTTTAGGCTATATAACATCACGATGCAATTATTAGGAGCGAAGAAATAATGGAAAATGTGAAAAAAACGGGGAAAATTATTCATCCTTGAGGGCTTCCATTGCGTGCGCTGCAAAAACGGTTCAAGATACCAAAAATATATCTAAGAAAGAATTATTCCCCTTGAAATGATTTAAAAAATTGTTCATGACAGTATATGTCTATCTTTTAAGATTAGGTCGCTAGAACCGTTTTTATGGTAAACAAATTTGGTCGAAATTAATGCATTATTTGTTAAGAGTTGTATCAACGTAATAATATTAATCTTTATCCAAATAAATGTGTTGTTGATTAAGAGTATTTAATTGTGAACAAATTTGTCTTTGACATCACTTAATTTCAATGAACATCTTAGAAGATATTACAATAACTTATATAGCAAAACAACGTTTGCCGGATCAGCTAGTAATTAATAAGAAATATCACATTTCGATTGTTATTAACTTATACAGACTCGACAAAGTGACTACCATTGGATCTGATAGTAAGTACAGTGTCGTCCAAAAACGTCATCGAGCGTCAAAGAACTAATCTAAAATCGGTCCAATGGATCATGAACAATATGTCATAAAAGCCCTGTCCGACCAGTAAAGTCGTTACTCTGTATCGATATTAGATTCCATTTGCGTATAAGAGAAAAAATAAATAAAAAAAAAGTCGAGGAAAATTGATAAGGCACCACTGGGAGCATCCTTAGCTCCTGAACAAAGGAAAAACGGAACGCAACGAATTATGCCAGTGGGTTATGATGTCAAAAAGGTCATACCCTGGTGATCCCAAGCGCCATTTGTTAATTAAATCGTTTCATTACACTTTAAACTGATTTTTGTAAGTAATCCGAGCTCAGATTGCGTATGAGTTATTTCGATTCCTTCATGACAATAGCTTTCTACTCGAATAGTATACTTTTTTTATGAATTTCGGTGATATCACGTCACCAATTTAGGCATCTAATTTCAAACCCGCTAAAACAATTTCTCGTACATTATTACTTAATAGTCTTAATAGTAATTTGAAATGTTTTTATCAAAGCAAATATTATATATGAATATTTTCTTATTTGCTTTTTCACTCTACAATAATACTTTAAATACCTTATAAGAATGTGATTGTTAAGTCAAAGATTAATTATAAGTTTTTATAAATTTATGGGATTTGGAAAAAAAATCTGTTATTTTTTATATTAGACTCCTTGTCACGTTTCTTTTGGGTCAGACAGGGTTTTCAAAACATACTGTATACTGGCGAATGGCGACAGGTCATTAGACACATAAACAACTGAATGTACACGAGCCGATCCTGAAATACGACAGGCCGATGCGAGTCAATATGAATGCCTTTACATTTATGTATTGTCACGTCCTATACTAGACAATCGGTCTACGCACCCCGCGCGCAGCCTACCGTGACGATGACGGTGACCCGAATCCAGCGCTTTCCAACTAACCCAAAGGAGTTTTCATCAATCAGTGCATGCTGCCACTCCGACGCAGCCTTGAGTTTCTCTCGGCGTTTCTTCTCAAGGCAGTCGTTTCCGAAACGCCAGTAGATCACTGTTAGGATCTTTTCCCTAGTCGGCCGTCCAAGTCGAGATCCGTACCCACAGGGGTGCTCTTGCGTTGCCACCCAACCCGTAAACTCGCTGGTTGAGCGCCTTCTGTGCTCGCCCCTCTCCCTCATCGAAGTTGTAAATGCCTCTCCTAGCATATAACATGCTATCCTGCCAAAAAATGTATGCCGAAGACTTGTATGTTGTGGAACGCAGTGATTAGAAATCCAGGAGCTCTTTTTATGTCGCCTTGTAAACATGCTGATACTGTAAGTGCTGTGTGTCGGAACTATTGAAATTATCAGGAACAAAAGAGGGTAGAGGAAATAAATTCCCACCCGCGACGCAAACTCCGCGGCGCGTCACTCATCTCGTCGCCTTGACCTGTGATTAATAGTAAGTTAATTCGCGCATAAGTCCCGTTAAAATATTTATAATAATTATAAAACGCGAAAGTTTTAATATGTGTAACTTTAATATCTAGTATTCACCCCTGTACAACGATATCGTGTTGATACCTGACCTGGATCTCACGATTAGAAAGTGGCGGTCGTCAGCAGAGCGTGCTGCCGAAGAAAGTACACTAAAACGATAAATATATATCGCTTTTTATCGGTTTTGCAAATTATTACCAGTTTTGATTCCAGATAAAAGCCGTCACTGTGACTCGCTTTGCTTTGTCGCGTTTCGGGACCACCTTAATACGAGCAAGCGTTCAAATACTGTTTTTTACATAAAGAAAATCCCCTGCGGCACTTTATCCGCTTTGGGGTGAGCAGGATCGTGCCCAACGTGACCAATAGTGCAGCTGATCGCCGTTTTCACAGCACTAGTATACGTGACATTTCTGTCAGATGCTATGAGTTGGTAGGGCTGTTGCCTGAACTGGGTCATGACCACAGTACACAAATGTAAAGCCCGTCATAGTGACTCGCTTTGGCCTGTCGTATTTCGGGATCAGCTTGTGTATATCCAGTAACTCATATACCTAGAGACCTTCAGTCGTGTATGCGGGCCGGCATGACGACGGAGACTTATCAATGGATTTTCGTCCTTTGGCAGTTGCTATCGATTTTGGACAAAACTATACTTACCATCATGTGAAATGTAAAACTCTGTTGAGTTAATATAAAAATTGTGGATTTCCTCGCGATAGTTTCCATCCCTAAGGAGCATGTGAAGCCTAAATCCATACTTAACCTAAAAAACCCAGAGCTACAAGCCGGGATTCGAACCTACAACCAACCGCGTTTCCACGTATACATACTGATCCTTTATCCACTATACCCACGCAGCGACAATCAACTCTACATAACTTTACCGCAAGTTGTTCATACCTAGAGACCCTCACTCGTGTTATATGTGGGCCGACATATCGATGGCAACTTTCAACAAATTTTCATCCCTTGGAGTTCTTCAAATTCAATAAATGAAGAATTAGTGTGAACATAGATGGGCTAAATGTAATCAGATTCATGAAAATGATTAACGATTACATTTTACGTTTTTTACCATTAATATGACTGTATTTTGCTCATTTATGTTTTAAACACTACAAAATCCTATATTGTATACACCTTTATGATTTCTTAATGTATTAAATGGATTTCATCATGATTACAGAGCAAGAAAATTAAAATGACGACTACATTTTATAATCGTTCATCATTAATCAGATTACATTTTGCCCATCTCTGAGTGTGAAGTGGTGTTCCATTATATCTGCCTACCCTGATAGGGAATTGGCGTACTTATAGATTGTATAAAAGGTTTAGACGGAAAACTTATACATACATTTAACTAAATAGCATAATAAAACAATTTCATCATATTAAACATTTTAATGAAAATTATGAATCATTAAATGGACGCACAATCACCCACCGCGTGCTATGAATACAACTCGTTAATATATTACAAGTCATGACAGCGCAGCGGTTCTCTGGAGCATTGTTGCTCGCTGCACAGTTGTTCTTATCCGCCTTCTGCAGGCAGGCATGAGTGCCAAAGAAGCGGAACGGAAGAGTCATGCCGCTTCTTCGTGACCCTCAGCGACGACAAACCAAAACGGAGATGGTCTCCATCCTTGACATGTACCGGGCGGGAGTTATGAGGGCGTTCGCCGTCCGGGGCACACATGCTGCCTATTTGAGGAAGTGAGGAGGTGATCAGATCCTAAGGCCAACCACTCGCCGGGCCGTGGGAAGGGGCGAGGAGTAAGCAGTGTTGGACTCCCTGGAGGTTTTAGCAAGTCCGGCACGTCGGTGCATTGGCCGTCACCGCCGTCCTAACTTGCACGGATTAGCTAAAAAGTACTCTCGTTCCCTAGAGGTACGATTTGGAGTAGTTCAGAAGGGGGGTGGGAAATGTCCTTGGTTGGGGGTGCAATAACACCGTGCTTCACTGGGCGGCATCCTTGAGGTAGTGTGTCTTCCAACAAGGGTTCGAGCAGCGCGCGACGTGTTCCCGCGTGCCGCTCTAAAGCAAAAATGTATGAGAAGGGTGGCTCTTTACACCACCCCTCCCCAAACGAGTAGAAGCCTACTTAAGGCCGCACGCCCAGCTGGTCATTGAGGATGAGGACCCCAGTCGTGCCCTCGATGCCGGTGGGTGGATCACCCCGGGGGTTTTAGTCGGTGCAAGCCCGACACAAGGGGGGGCGGCCCTCACCACTCCCCGAGGTCCGTTCAATTTTCCTTGTGTTCCAGTAACTAGACCGTCAGTAGGGATGGCTATTTGAATTAGAAAAACATCTATATTCATAACCTCAACAATTTGTATCGATTGTAATATAGACTATTTCCTATATTTTGATAAAACCAAGTGACTACAGTACACATGACGGTAAATACAGTGTAGTCCAAAAACGAAAGAGACTATCAAAGGACGAAAATGCACTGACAGACTTCGAAGTCACGTTAACCAATCAATTCAATTTAGCAGGATTGTAAGTTTCCAGGTATGATTTTCTCTGCGTACATTTTTATAATTTTAATGGCTAAGTAATTGAGACAATTTCTTCCTAACGAGAGCTTATGGAACCCTTAATCTCACCTTGATATATTTACAGAATTCCGGAGCAACAGGGTCTTGATAAAGCGTATAAATTGGTTCTACAATAGTTCCTTTTGAGTAAATGAAGCCTAAAAATTAAACTGTATCCCAGAATTCTAATGAAACTGTGATAATATTCAGTCCTTTGTAACCCGGGGGGAAATTCTGCAAAGTATAAACAGGGCCACTGAAAGAGCAACCACCCCAGTGCGCCAAACTCCAACTGACTAAAAACCCCCCAGGGTGTCCTTCCAATCACTCCACCTGGGCCTGGGAATCCAGATCCTTTCGGAAGCCCAGGGACCGAATAGACTGTTTCGGCTTTGTTATGTATGTAAATAAATTAGTTGTGGTCTAGCGTTTGATTAACACAACATGGTGACAGCGGTGGGATACGAACCCACGCCCTTTCGTTCTGGTCCAACGGTGGGCACGGGGCGGCGATTCTGTCCCCCCCCCCCCCCGCACACCTCTCCGCCGCTCACACGTAGTCGAGCGCGGAAATTGGAAAACATACAACTATAAAAAAAAAATATAAAATTAAAAATAACTTAATTTAAAGGGCTTCAGACGACATATTTGTTTCATCTATGTTTTTAATTATAATCAGTATCTAATAAAGCATATTTTAGTCTCCATGGGGAAGATGTGTGTGCCTGTGTATTGGAGGTATAAATAAATCAATTGTTGTCTAACTAGTGTTTGATTAACACAACACTTCCTCCTTCTCGAGTTTTTTTGTTGTATCCCGGGGTAAAATCTTGCATAGGACCATCAGGGACGCTGTGAGGGCAGTGACCCCGGTGTGTCAGACTCCTACTGACTAAAAAACCTGCCTGGGAAGCCAAATTCATCCAAACGCCCAGGGAACAAGAAGCCTTAATGAGGCTACCTCTCTGGGAGGGGAAGGAGTATAGCCCACCCCTCCAAAACCTCTCTCCCAGACGACGCGCCGGACACCGTGCACCGCCTCCCTCTCAACCGGGCAGCAGACTTCCTAAATCACCTGCCCGTTCCTCCTTCTCAAGTATGTTTAGTCCTAATCAACCATCACATAACTGACTGATCATAGAGTCTAATCCAAGCAAGTTAAAAACATTAAATTTTAACATCATTTCACCTTTTAACTACTTTTTTAATAGGGGTTGAAAGTTTAAAATTCAGTCAGTATTGCAGTAAACATTAAATATTAATAATTAGCATTTAGATCAGAAATAAAAACATTTCATTTATTTGGAACAGTTATGATTAAGAAGATTTGCATCTTGAATATTATTGAAAACAATTACCTTAAGATTGCCACATGTATTACATACAATTATAATACATGTATTTTCGGGATCAGCTTGTGCATATCCAGTAGCTCATATACCTAGAGACCTTCAGTCGTGGTATATGTAAGCCGGCATGACGACAGAGACTATCAACGGATTTTCATCCTTTAATGGTCACTTTCGTTGTTGGACTACACTGTACTTACCATCAGGTACTCTGTAGTCACTAAGTCGAGCCAGTGTAAAAAAAATTCAGTCTCTAGTCAAGTTGTTTACGTTAATATGCTTTTATAAAAAGAAAATTAAGACATTCCTGTCAAATGAACAGCATCCTGCAAATCTGGATACATCTTATATTTAGTTGTTGTTTTTGTTTATATACAAAAAAAAGCTTATATACCAGCTGATCCGGCAAACGTAGCTTTGCCATATAAGTTATTTCTAGGTGATAATTGATCAATTAACCAGGGGGATGAAAAATGATTAAATTACTAAAATGGCTATTAAAAAGTAGGGGTTGGTGATAAAAGATAAAAATTTAGTGTTGTATTTTAATTGCCACATTATAGAAAAATAAAAAGAATGTTAACTGTTCACTTAGAGGTATGAAAAATGGATAGTAGTCTATTCTCAGACCTACTGAATATGCATATAAAATTTGGTTGAAATCAGTAAAGCCTTATCGGAGGAGTACAGTAACTAACATTGTGACAAGAGAATTTTATATATGTATATAGAGATATATACATGCGTTTGTTTGTATGTGCATATGTATATTATTAATAGCAATAATGTATATGGTATGTGTGTGTGACATACTTGTGTAGACAAGTGTTCATTATGATGCTTTGAAATAGTCTCTAGAGCTGTATATGCATACATATACTCATATCATTCCCTACCTCTCCGTTTTCTGCATGTTGACACAATAAATGGGTGCAGTGCTAGCTGTCCCAGCTCTTCACTAAGCACTTCCTGAGCAGACTATCCTTTGACGCATCACAGCACAGTGTATTTGCTTTTCTTGTCTTCAGTCTTGATTCTTCTTCTTGATCTTGCATGTAATGTTGTCCAAGATGAATGCTTCTTTATTCATTCTTGTGCTGAAAGAGAAATGCTCCACTCGTGTAGAGTGTTGCTGCGTTTGACATATGCCAGAAACTTTGAACCATTTGGCGGGCTCCAAAGAGCCCTGGGAAGGGACAGGAAGGGATGGGAATGGGAAAGGATAGGACAGGGCGGGATAGGAGCGCTGCGGGCTGTCTCCGGCGCGACGGCTGCTCCTCCGCCGCGCAACATCTTCACTTAAAAGTACTTTACAAACTAATTATAAAAAACTTGTAAAATTCCTCTCCAATATCCTCTGTTAGTACATCACAGAAGCTCCTAAACGGGCCGCAGACGCCCGCAGCATGAGATCAAATCATCCGTTACATACATATAATTATATCTCCAATTCGTCAACAGTCTGGTCTCGGTCGGGAGACCGTTATCGATCTATTTCATTCAAACTACATCTAGAGAACGTCGCGCGCGGTTCAAGGAGTTACTTAAAGCTTTGTTGTCGCGAGGTGGTAGACTTGCCAGTTGGAACGGCCTGTGGAGGGAATCTCTCGCATGGAACCGTCGCACGGCGTTTACAAATTAAAATAAATTGGTCTCGAGTTAAATAAAATGAATACGACTAGCGGAGCGCGTGACTCCGCCCGGTGCACCGAGCCTCATCGCCTGAAGTGTAAAATATAAACATAGCGTCTCATTTTAAATAAATGCAACGTCTCGGGAGCCCCGCGGGCGCGCCGGCGGCCTCCGAAACAAAAACATACAGGGCGCCCGTCACCTTGCGACCCGTCCGATAGCGTTGCGCTGCCGGCCAGGTCTCAAAGCAAAGGCGCGCCCGCAGGGCCGGCGACGAGGGGCAGAGCACCGGGCTGCGGCGCAACGCGCGCTTCCCCCGCTCTCAACCTCACCCGCTCAATTTTTTTTGGGATTTTTCTCATTTTTTCCGGTGAGGCAGAACGACGGAGACGCACCCTGGTGCCGTTCTCGACTTACCTACTAAAATTTTCACAAAAATAATACCTAACGCCGGAATTTAGGGGCGCCGCATTAAACGAAAACTCTGAATTCGAGGCGCACTAACACTAAGAGTCTTTAATGCGCGGCGGAGGCCTACGCCGTGACGTTGAGGAGCAGTTTGAGGGACAGGGCGCGGTCGGGTTCTGGGCGGCACCTGCCTTCGCGGCGCCAGTGCGTGGGCGGCGGTGGCAGGGCGGCTGCGGCTGGCGCTGCGCCCCACTTGCTGGCCGCGTAGCGTTGCTCCTCGCGCTCCGCCCTCCCAGAGCGCTCACGCCTCCCGTTCGGTGTCGGCGGAGGCCGTCGACGCCGGCCTCGTGCTGCGCTGCCCTGCGCTTGGTTCATGGCTGGCGCGACGTTGTTCTCTAACCTCGGTTCTATATCGCGTCACTTCTCGATGTTCGCGGGCTCGAATCGCTGTCGATCAACGCTGATGACACGTCGAAACACTGCTTTGTACACTTTCACGACTTCGCTTGCGGACGCGCTGCTAACTCCGGTGGCAATTGATTTTATTAAGAAAGCAATATGGACGCCACCTCTCCATCATTCAGGTTCACCTCTCGATTTCGACTGAGTGACGTTGGCGGCGCTTATCGTATTTATAATGTAATGGCGGCTGCGCAGTAAGATTGCGCAGTGGGGACATAAAGGGATCTATTCACGCAGTCATATATTTTATAGTTTGTTTTATAGTGAGACCAAAATATATAATATTTTATAACCGCCACGTAAAAAGTATTATGCATTTCGCAACTTTATTACTAAATATTGTTAATATGATATATTTTTTATTGCTATCAATACCCTAAAATAGTGTCATTCTCTGTACAAATTATTAAACGCAGTACGTATGAAATTGTGCGTTTCTCTATTAATTTCTCTCAAAATAAGAAATTTTTACCCCTAAAAATTCTTTTAGTATTTATAAATCTAGAACAATACCGCCTACTAAGGTACTTATGGGCATAGATGGGCAAAATGTAATCAGATTAATAAAAACGATTACGATAACATTTTACGTTTTTTACCATTAATATGACTGTATTTCGCTCATGTATGTTTTAAACACTACAGAATTCCAGATTGCATACACATTTATAATTTCTTAATCGTTTAAATGGATTTAATCATGATTACAGGGCAAGATTATTAAAATTACGACTACATTTTGTAATCATTAATCAGATTACATTTTGCCCATCTCTGCTTATGGGGACTTTACCCATGGCAAAATAAAAAAACTTCATAACACATGTTTTTTACTAAATGCACAATGCAGCTTAAGTGATTTCTTAACAGTAATCTTTGCAACATAAACGAGAATCAATTTTGGTCCTCGAGTTACATCTTTGGTGTATATCTATGCGAGGGTACATTGCATAAATAAAATTACCTGAAATAAAATATCTTCAGTCTCGAATGTATGTTTCATTGAGTGTCACCTTTATTATAAAATATATTGGTATTTACTAATCTTGAGCTGAAGTCCATTTTACCATTTAGCGTGAGATTGATTTGACTGCAATTTTCATTTCGCAGCATAAAACGTTTCACAGTCGTTCCGTTGTCTTACGATCGTGATTATCTCACTTGTTCTTTCTTGTTATTATTAACGTATAAAAGAAGAAATTATATTACAAATTTCGTATACATTAGACATTATCATTTTTTTCATAAAAATAATTAGACTTATTATTATCCTTACGCTATAATCAATTACCTTAAGATACATTGAATACAATAATTAATAAAATTTTACATTTTAGGCGTTGGTTGTGTCTAGAAAATAGTTACAATTATTTTTTCCGTATAAAATTAAAACGCAAATAACGAACTCTTATTAATTTTACGCTTGGTATGGATAAACAGACTGAAACGTACAATAATTTAATATTTTTGTCTTTCGTCACATAAATTATATTGGAGCACAGAGTAGCATCAATAGGAAGCTTTATATTCAGCCTAGTACCAATCGCTTGGTAACGTTGAAAAAAATAAACGAACGAAAACAAGGAGGTTGGATCGCAACCGACCAAGCTAAAAACACCTCTAGTACAAAAATATCTTCGGACTTATCATTACTCCGTAACTTTGCAAGATTTTACAAATGGTGGGCTGTTATTTCTGCGCCTTGCCATTGGATCTGTTTGTTTTGTTATTACGACCGAGTTTTAAGTTATCACGAATGATAATATTATAGCATTTAATTAATATTATTGGCATAAATTCTGTTATGCAGTAACAGTTGAATACCTACTTTATAATGTATTAATGTAGTATTTATTTACATAACTCAATATTGCATACCTGTCTACCCACGCTAAATTAATTTAAGAATTGAAATTGAATAATCATAGATCCCATATTTAGATAATCTCATCTCTTTATTAAATAATCATGAAATACATTAAATTGTTATGTTTTCGTATTTACCAATTTAAAACATCATAGAAAGATACCCTGTCATAAACCATACGTATAAAAATTAAACATATTTTCAACCCATTCATAAGTTACATATTTCATGCTCATCTTGTTTATCCAACTTAATAAATATTGCTAGACGGAATTTAATACGGTTTTCACTAACACAAGTCACAATTTTCGAAAATTTTGAACTTTATCATTTACTTATACAATATGTTTTATAAATGGTAACTATAGGTGAAATATAATTGGCACTGTAGCGTACAGGCCTAAATGTTTGCGTGACACGCACTCCAGTGTCATTATTGCAAGAAAAAACAAATAAGTGTTTTTAGCGATGACGGATTTGGAAAAAAAATATGGAAAAAATAAGTTGAGCATAATTCACTAATGGATAAGCAATTTTTATACAAAATATTCATTATTTTAATGTACAAATTCCCAATAAAACAAAGGCATTTTATCTGTATTTGTTTTTATTAAGCAAAGCACAAAAAAATCAAAAATTGAAAAGCTATTCTCGAACTAATATTTTCTATGCCTAGAATTTAACACGGTGGACAGTGTAGAAAAACTCTCTTCTCTTTACATGCTCCACTGTCCTAATAACAGGAACCGGCTGACTGACTGCAGAAGCCACTCTCTCGGAAGGTGAAGCTGCAGGTGTCAAATATTTAAGCGCCATATTCGAAACAACTGGGATAAAATATCTCGAGCCACTCCAAAACTTCATCGGTTTTTCCTTATGAGACAAATATCTTTTACGGTTTTAGATTCTAGCGTCCTTAATTACATAAATAAAATAAAAGTTTCGATACATTTTTCGATATTTAATATTATGTATTAATATATTGGATATAAATACATCGACTAAAAATATCGACACAAATATATCGATATGTTTTCAACAGGCCTAGATGATTTGCGAAATGAAGCATTTTTGCGGAAGCACCGTTATTTCATATTTCATGTTTGTCCATTAAAAAACCTAAATGTATTTGATGCCTATTTTTTTGGTAACCCAGGGGAAATCCCTATCTAACCTCAGAGCGCGATGAGATTTGTAACCCCCGGTCTGTCGGACTTGCACCGACTAACACCCCCGGGGCGTTCCTTCCCGGGCCAAGGGCAAGGCCGGGCCAGCTTCCTGGGCACCCGGCGACGTCTGCCCTTGCTTAGGCCCCGCCTACTTAGCGGGAAATGTAACTGGAACGCAATTAAATTCACTCAGCCGGAGTTAAAATATATCAAAATTAATACGTTCAGTGTAAAATAATAAAAAAAAAAACACTAAGTAATTTATAAAGTTAATAAAAATACGTGTTATGAATCACGTCAGCAAAAAGCTTGGGTAAAAACCTTTCGTACAACACGTTCTAGATACTAAATATATTCCTATAATTTACACCGATACTATCAATACCTACCAACCAGTAGCGTTCATTCCATACATGCCTGGAAGCATTGCATGCCCTTACGATAAATAAGCCTGGAATAAATTGCTTAAACTTAAACAAAAAAAGAACCATTTATATGTTCATATCTGTTCTATATTCACGCTATCTATCTACCCTATGAAAGCAATATAATATTTACTACCCTAATATAATATTCAAATTATTAACGCGAGTTCTGCCTACCCTATCCAAGTACCGTATGCACGTCACTGCTACCAACCTAACTAGATTTAAAAAGCAAAGCAAAGTTTTTGCATTAGAACTCATAGTTTTGTCAATAACTCTTCGACTGAGACTTAAATTGCAGAACATCGACGCAAGGCAGTGTTTTACCGGCTGCACAGTGGAGAGCGTTCTCAAGATGTGTTATCTAATTCCTCAGCCCCATATCACTGTAAAATCACTAGACGCCGAGTCGGGTACCATCCGTATGTGCTGGACGTTTTTTTATATCCGCACGAAGAGACTCGCTTCTGCATTCATCATGCGAACAGTTTAAGATTGGAATGTGCTTCCAGCGAGCATATTTCCACGATCTTATAACTTGGAAGCCTTTAAGAGAAAAGAGTAGGTATTTGTTGAACGGATGCGGTCTATAGGACTCATCTTCACCTTCCACCAGGTATGATTGAAGTCAAGCGTCCGCCTGTAAATCATAAAAGAAAAAATATATTGTTCATTAAAACTCATGAGGAAACTCTCAGGGTATCTTAGTAGAAATGTCATGTATACTAGTGCCGTGAGAACGGTGATCAGCTGCGCTACTGGTCACGTTGGGCATGCCATATTTATATGTCTTAATTTAGAAAATATAATTGTTTTCGTTCATTGTATAAACTCATAATGACCTAATGTAATAATAATATCGTTACGCTATATGATTTTTGGAATGAGCAGGGAGACATTATTGGCTGTACAATAGTAAATACTTATGATAAATGCAAAATATCGATTATATAATCAAAATTGCAATATTAGGTCCTTACATATGAAATTGGCGTTTTGTATGGGAGGAACAAAAAGTCGAATATTTTTTAATATAATATATTTAATTAATCAAAGTATGACCCATTATTTTCTTTGCACTTTTGCCATCTCATAGGTAGTTCATTGATCCCTTTACTAAAAAAACCAGTCGGACGGGAATCAATAAAATCTTTGAAGGCGATTTGGACTGCCCCATCGGAGTTGAATTTTTTCCCTTGCAAGAAGTTATCCAAATTTCGAAAAAAATGGTAATCTGTTGGAGCAAGGTCCGGGGAGTACGGAGGATGTCTTAGACTTTCCAATTGAAGCTCTTCTAATTTAGTAGCCGTCTGTTGCGCAGTGTGTGGTCTAGCGTTGTCGTTAAGCAGCAGTGGCGTGGAGCGATTGACCAGCTTGGGTTGTTTAGCCGCTAGCTTTTCCATCATGATTTGCAATTGCTGACAATAGACATCAGCCGTAATAGTCTGGCCAGATTTGAGAAAACTGTAATGAACAATACCGGCACTAGTCCACCAAACGCTTACAAGTAACTTTTTTGGGGTTAATTTTCGCTTGGGGCAGGATTTGGCTGGCTGGCCAGGATCCAACCATTGCGCTGAGCGCTTCCGATTATCGTAAAGAACCCATTTTTCATCACAGGTAATGATTCGGTTTAAAATACCTTCATTATTGTGCCGGTTTAGTAATGTAACGCAGCAGTCGACGCGCGTTTGCCGGTTTGCTTCAGTCAATTCGTGAGGTACCCACCTTTCAAGCTTTTTAATCTTCCCAATTTGCTTCAAGTGAATTAAAACAGTTTTATCACTAACATCGCAGCCTGCAGCTAACTCGGACGTGGTTTGCGATGGATCCGCTTCCACTTTAGCCTTCAACTCTTCATTATCAACTTGAGTCTCAGGCCGTCCACGGGGCTTGTTCTGCAGGTCGAAATTTCCAGAACGAAAACGTTGGAACCAAAAACGAACTGTGTTTTCTTTTGCAACACGACCGCCATACACATCATTCACCCTTCGAGTTGTTTCCGCAGCACTAGTGCCACGGCGGAACTCGTACTCGTAAATAATGCGATATTTTAAGTTTTCCATTTTGTAAAATGAGTGACGCAAACAGAAAAAAACAGAAGAAAAAAACAAATGAATGACGATCATCGAAGCACAAATACATGAGTCTATAGCTGTACAAATATGAATTTGGAATTCCTTACCAAAGAGGAGAAATTTGTGATTAAAGTGGCCAGTACGAAAAACGCCAATTTCATATGTAAGGACCTAATATTTTTTAACGTAACCATAATTCTATTATGTTCTGGTGTTTTAAAAATGTCGTTTTTACGATCATTGTCTATATTACTAATTCATAAAATATATAACAAAATTAAAAGAAATACATATTTATATTTTAGTAACAGCTTCAATCGTAGTTTACAAAATGTTTAACAGCTGTTCTCAACCTGTTTATAACAGCTGATGGCTTAAAAACAACTGTCCTCTATCTCTTTCTTACTTACACAAGCGTAGCTATGCTGGAAAAGGATGAAGGATGCGTGGGAACAGGGGCAGACGCGTAAAAAACTGCGTCCGTTATAGGGCTTTCGAAGAATTCCTATAAATAAATATAGTACGTATATAGGGTATCCTCGTATTTTGTCAATAATAGACCGTTATTGCCTTGTACTATACTTACCATCAGGTGTATGTTGTGTTTGTTTATGAAATAGATCAAAATGTGCTAGTACAATACTTTAGAAAATATTTTTACTGCTTAATTATGCAGAAAAATCACCAAAAACGGCAAAATTAACATTAAAGACTACTTTTATATAAGTAATTTACTAATCAATTTTTTTTTTATAAAGTTGTGTGTACAACTCAATGACCTTGAGCTAAGCCAAATAACTAAATAACTAACAATAGCTAAAAAGGGAACTGGAATAAATTACTTTTAGTGAGTTAGAGCAAAGTAAAAGCAAAGGATTTAAAATCCTATTATATACTTTATACAATAGGTTTTTAAGTTTGTTTCGCTTCCTAGGAAGACCCAGGTCAGGCCATGTATGGAATACTGTTCGTATCTCTGGGACAGTTCCGCCCTGGATAGGTTGCAGCGGAGGGCTACTCGCATTATGAATGATACAGATGTTACTAAGCACCTGGAACCGCTCCAGTTGCCCAGAGATATTGCCTCACTGAGCGTTTTCTACCGTCTGTATCACGGCAACTGTTCTAAAGAGCTATATAACCTTACTCCATCTTCTCCCGTATATAAAATCACCACGCGGGCTTATGCAGTTTTTGTTGTACGGTAACTCGCATCCCGGCTAGGTACTGAATAGTTCTCTCTTATTTTAGCCGTGCCGTTGAAATCTGGAATGGTCTTCCGGCGAGCGTGTTTCCACCGTTCTATAATATGGGTATTTTAAGCGTAGCGTGAAAAGATATTTGTGCAGGCCGGCATGATCGCTGCGACTATTTACAGGCTTTTCTTTACTGTTGATAGCTGTTGTCGTTTTTTGGACTGCACCATGTTTACCATTAGGCGAGGTGTGATAAAAATACGTTTTCGTACAAATGACATCATTCTTCGCTTACGTTAAATAATGTTTCTCTTATGTAAAAACAACCAATATCGGAATAAAAAATGGTGTGCGTATTATAACTTTCTATCTAATTAATTTCACTAACCGCCGTCCATCAAGAGGTAATAGTTACAGCTATTAGGTTATAGTTTTAAGCGGTATAGCTGTGTAGCTGTATAGCTGTGACTATTTACATCCCTGTTGTGCTATCGTAGTTCCTATACGTAATTTAGTAGTTTTGATTTAAAATATGACTCGATTGAGAGTGTTTTTAGCTATGATGGATGAAAGTTTGATCAGCAACTTCAATACAATAAGGTTTTTTTTAGTTATTGGAAGAATATAAACTACATATACCTGGTTAATCGAATTGAAATTTAGTGGTATTACAATAATATAGCGACCAAAAGTTCATTCTTCAGTATCATTTGGAAGCAACAGGATACTCAACCCTTCACTTAGAGTAGCAGTATCGTGTGTGAGCTCATTGAAATGGTTTCAAAGAATATGTTACAAAATAAGTCAGGATTATTTTAATTTAAAATGGTTATTTAATATAAACACGTAATGCACTTAAAAATGTGTAGCTGTGGTGGCCCAGTGGATAAAAGACCGGCATCCATGCGCGGCAACGCCAATAGTAGTAGGTTCAAATCTCGGCATGTACTTCTAGATTTTTCCAGATCAAATATGGGCACAAGCATTTGTAACCTTGCTTACCTAGAAAGGGATATAGCGTGACGATATATGATTTATTATTACTGTTAAAAATGTAAAAGTTGACAATGATGACGCTGCAATTACGTCATCAATTCTTACAAAGTCATGTAGGTAGTTTAACATTTCGACAGGAAATGAAATAGTTATAAACATTTAGTGTTATCATACGATGTAGTGATTCACTGATAGCGTTATCAGTTACAGCTTCGGGTTATCGCTTATCGCTACGTAAAAATATTACACATGTCGAAATTTTTCCATTAATAACATTATTTCTCGACTTCGTCTTTGTTTTTTTTACTTGGGGAAAATCCTCATAGGACCGTCTCAGCCGCACAGGGGGGTTGCGCGACCGAGGTGTGTCGGACTTATAGCGACTAAAACCCCAACTACTTCTGCGCATTGGTGGGGACTGCGGGTCCTGTAATCAATTCGCCACAGCCCCGTCGCGCCGCGCCCGATGGGCACAAACTCGGGGGAAGCTGGTACCCTCCCGGATACTGCTCGTTATATTTAGGCAGAGCACGTCACAATGCCCTGTCAACTTCTCGAGGGCCGCTAAACCAGTTGCTCAGGGCCCCACCCTGAGCAGCCACGACCCCCTCGACTTCGTCTATGTTAAGGGTAAACAGGCTTGGATGGTTGCTCAGGCGATATTCCAGTGATGGTGTGCGTGCTCCCACCCACCACTACTTATACGACTGTGCATTTCAATAGAACACGTCACGTCAACGCTGCCAATCAGTTGCTGAGATCCCCCACCCTGAGCAGCCATGACTCCAAAGGCATCAGCGATCTGGTCATGAATCGAGTGGTCGAATGGAACTGAAACATTGGAGTGGATGCCAGCAGCTTGACTACTTAGTCGCCGAGTGGGACCGGGGCCTCCTTCTGTGACATGACGTCCTCATAAAAGGAGACCAAAGCCCTGCAGTCTTCTGATTTCAATGAATACTATAGAACAAAAGAACTACTATTTGTCACTGAGCATCTTGAATCTTACCAGTTGCGCAGACATATCGCCTCACTGAGCTTTTCCTACCGTCTGTATCACGGCGATTGATCTGATGAGCTATTTATCCTTGTTCCACCTTCTCCCTTCCATAGCAGAACCACGCGCTCGGGTTTGCGGATTCATGGCACTCATGGCTATACTGTAACTCACATGTCGGCTAGGACTTAGAAGTTTTTTATTCTTACTTTTGCCGAGTTGTTAAGCTGTGGAATGGTCATCCGGCGAGCGTGTTCCCACCTTCCTATGATATTGTCTTTTAGGGTAGGGTGTTGTAGCGAGCGCGGCGCTCTCAACCGGGCAGGATGTCCTTGCCCGGCCCTGACACCGCCTCCGTCTGGACAGACCCCTTCGACACCAAGGGCGTAGAACGCGCCTCGGTGCGCTGGTAGGTCCGTCTACCGACTACGGCAGAGCGAGCACCCCGCGTCAGCCAGCCCCGTGAAGCCGGGGGAGTGAAGGAACTGAGGAGGGGGAAGGGGGGAATGCGTTTGACGTATAGAAACTTTGATAAAAAACCCCAGTTTTGTAGGAACTTGAACTAGGGGCGGTGACCAGCCAGCGATTCTAGACCCCTCTTGAAATCTTCCTAATCTTGAATAATACTTGTAGAGTTTCTTGCTGAAGATTTCTTGCTGACTTCTTGAACTGTTTCTTTCTTGAGGTGCTTCCTTTCTTGAGTTGTTTCCTTTCTTGATGCGATCTTGAGACTGCCCCTCTGTACTCGAAAATTGGCCCGTTTATAAATAGTCGAGCACTACTTTATCGAGGCACCCTATACAATTGTACCCCTTTCGCTGGCATTTTCACTTCACCGCTCCCAGTTTTCTTTATTTATTTCTCCAAATATACAAGTTATTACAATGTTACGTATCTTAAACTATTCTTCACATAAAGACCTACATATTCATATAAGATACATAACCCTTACTTATTTACTTTTCATTATATAATGTAAAATAGTCCTATTTTACAAGCGATTTCTGTCTACTTGCACACAAAAAGTTAAATATCTTTTATACTACTTAATATACAGTCATGTAATATGTTTCCCTATAATTTCCATTAGTTTACCTTTAAAATTACATATCACATTATTTATCTATCCTATGTATTTTTATTGTACGATCCTTTCTTTTACAACAGAATAATTCACATCGAAATATTGGAATAAACACTAAAATCGAAATATCTTGAAAACTACTGATCGTACAACGAACTATGACCTATGAAAATGCTTCTTACAAAGAATCCTATCCTAATACACTATTTCCTAAGTGCTTATACCTAGGTATTAAGAGATACACTAGGCCTTATGGGCGATCTAGTGTGTTAGAGCGGGACGGAGATATCTCGCTTACTCTCTGGATATACACGCGTCGCCGACATCCTCCCCTTCGTGCGAAGCACCAACTCCGGTCTCGGCGACTCGTTGCTTGTTGTCTCGTTGCTCTGCCTCGACGGCGGGAACTAGCAGCACTGCCTTGGAGCTCGGACGCCTCAGGATACCGTGCGCAGTACGGACTTCGATGATCCTGGTGCGGCCGTCTGGTCCGGGGTAGGTCTGGAGCACTTCTCCTTTTGGCCACACGTTCCTCGGCAGCGTGGAGTCCACGATGAGGACTGTGTCCCCACGCTGCAAGTCTCGCGTAGTCGCCTTCCCGTCGATTCTTCTCGGGATCAGAGTTTGTAGTTACTCTTTCACCCATCTGCTCCAGAAGTGGTTGGCCAGCTGCTGCGATGTTCTCCACGTTCTCCGCGTCGCGACGTCTTCCTCGGTGAACACGCCGATTCGTAGTGCGCCGCAGGATCTCCCAATGACAATGTGATTGGGAGTGAGGGCTTCCCTTTTCGTATGTTCCGCCACGACGAGTGGTTTTGATTTTTCTGTGTTCGGTTTCTAGCAGCGATGTATGTAGAACTTCTTTGGGGCTTCTTTCCATGACGTCTTCATTTATCCGCCCGCCACCTGCCTCTTGGAGTTCCTTTTTTGCTTTCGAGTAGTTCGTGCCGTTGTTACTGGAGGTGTTCCGCGGCGCTGCTCTTCTTGAAGCGAAGTCCTCTTCCAAATTGATTGCTGCCTTTATGTTTCCTCGAACACGTAGTAGCCTGTCAAGTTTTTTCATCTCGCTTGCTCGTTCGGGGGGTTTCCTTTTCTTAAAGCAATTGATTTCTTCGCTGAAATTTTCATCTTGGTATCCTTTCAATAATATTTTTTCAGCTCCTTTCATATAGTGCGTTTCTAAAGGTCGAAATATTCTATCTTGCTTTTCTTTCTCTTCCGCCCTGAGCTCCCCTTCGGTGTTGAGAGTTGACATGATGGCGCTCGTGACTTCTCTCTTCATATCCATAATTGGTGGACGTGGTTGAACCCCCAATGACTTCACAACGAAGTGCTCCTTATTGATCCTCGGTAATTCTTCTTCTCGGCTGGTCAAGTGCGTACAGGTGAGAGAGTTAACCCGTTCTGTCTCTCCATCAGACCCATGTAGCACCCATCCCAGATATGTGTAGGATGCTACGGGCTGATTTCTTCTTCCTTTGCGCGTTGATCTTGACACGATCAGTTCCCAGTTGTCTTGACCGATGAGGATCTTGGGTGGTTCTTCTTCATACAGAAGCTTGTCGACCATTTTGCTGAGGTGGGCGCATGCTTCTATCCTTTTTCTTTCTACCTTCTGTGGTGTCAATCGAATGTCATCGATGGTGCGAGCTCCGGTGATTTTCCTTTTGGTGGGGTGATGAACTCCTCTTATTTTCAGATCAATCTTCATGGATTCCTCCTTTGTGATCATTCTTCCACCAACTGTCTCCAGTGTTAGAGCTTCTTGTGGTCCCTCTAATCCAATATGGTGTGCGACTGAAGAGTCAACCAATGTCACTGTCGACCCTTCATCCAGCAGTGCCAGAACCTCCACTGATCCTTTTGGTCCGTACACTTCAACTGGCACCATCTTCAGGTAGGCCCTTCTTGCTTTTGCTACGTTCACTGGCAGCATGACGTTGTTGGCGACTTCCTTCTTCTCCTCCTTATTTTCCTGCAACTTGTCCTTGTGGAGGAGTCGATGATGCCAACGGCTGCAAACTTCACACGGAGGCTTCTTGCATGTCTCTTTTCGATGACGACCCTTGAGACACTTGTAGCATGTTCGTGTCTTCAATGCTATGTTCCACCTTTCATCTTTTGATGCTTGGAGAAATCTTCTACACTCGTAGAGGTAGTGTCCGCCTTCGCAATGTGGACACACTACTTCTTTCTTCTGCTCGACGGCTGCATGTGATGCCTGCTTCCCGTATGTCTGCCTCGGTCTTGGTGGAGGCAGCGCTGTCCTTTGGACTGGAAGTGCATCCTTTACTGCGAGTGGCCTGTGACGAATTGCTTCTTCCTTCAAGAAGTCTGCCATGTCTGAGAGCTCCGGTTCCATCTTCTTGCCAGCGTAGTCCAGCCACCTGAACTTCAATATTTCTGGCATCTTGCTGATGATGGCCCTCATCAGGTCTGGACTGATGAGGTAGTTCGGCCTCTTCAGAGTCTTGATCGTCGCCACTGTGTTGTTCACTTGCTTCGAGAACTCGCAGATATCTTGCGCGCTGGTGCCGAACCTTGGTAGGCTCCTGATCCTGTCCAATTCCGCTATGATCAGGTGGTCCGGTCTTCCATATTCATTTCTGAGAGTCTCCATAATTTCTTCCGGCGTGCAGTCCGAGTACAGTAGGCATCGGACTGATTCCAATGCTGCTCCTTTGAGGGCGTGACGTATTCTTGAAATGTTGTGGATCTCGTCGAACAATCTTGCTGTCCTGTCGTAGGCTCCTTGGAACGACAGCCACTCCCTGTAGTCCCCGTCAAAGGTTGGCAGCTCCTGCACGTAGGTTGGTGCTGACCGGATCGCTTCGACCGGTCTGTATGTCCTGGGTACTTCTGGCTTGATGGAGTCTTCTTGGAGTCGCTCCTTCCTGAGCGTGTCTGCTGATGGATTCACCGCCGGTTTCCCAATTTCTATCTGCGGTTGTCCCTTCCCGGACCCGTTCAGCAGACGTCCCTCCTTTGCTTCTTCCACCGTGGATTGTACCCACTTCTGGACATCTTCTTCCCGATCATTGTCTTCAACTTCAGTTTCGGAATCCTCTTCCAGCGCAGCTTTCCTTTGTTTGATCTTCAGCAACTTTTTCTGTAGCCGCGCAATTTGCAGTTCAAGTTCTAGGTCTTGCTCTTCAAGTTCCAGTTGTCGTTCGGTCCTTATTGATGACGTACGACGATTCTTCTTCGATTTTGACCCGGTCTTCTCTATGGTCTTCTTGGTCTTCTCGGTCTTCTCTGACGCCATCAATGTCCCCTCTTCATATGACGTCGCTATGGTCTCGTAGGACGTTGCCTCTTCGGTCCCAGAAGATTCTTCCATTCTTCTTCTGGTACTGGAGGTCCCGACGGGCGCGCTGAGTGCGGCAGTGGAGACGTCCTGATGTGCAACGTCGACTGTAGACCTTTCTTCAACCGGCGGCGTCTGTTCCTTCTGGGCCCCTGACTGGCTTCGGGTTTGGGGCATGGTGACTGGGAGGTGTCGGATAACCGGATAGATCCGGACTTCGAAGGACCAGCTGTAGCGAGCGCGGCGCTCTCAACCGGGCAGGATGTCCTTGCCCGGCCCTGACACCGCCTCCGTCTGGACAGACCCCTTCGACACCAAGGGCGTAGAACGCGCCTCGGTGCGCTGGTAGGTCCGTCTACCGACTACGGCAGAGCGAGCACCCCGCGTCAGCCAGCCCCGTGAAGCCGGGGGAGTGAAGGAACTGAGGAGGGGGAAGGGGGGAATGCGTTTGACGTATAGAAACTTTGATAAAAAACCCCAGTTTTGTAGGAACTTGAACTAGGGGCGGTGACCAGCCAGCGATTCTAGACCCCTCTTGAAATCTTCCTAATCTTGAATAATACTTGTAGAGTTTCTTGCTGAAGATTTCTTGCTGACTTCTTGAACTGTTTCTTTCTTGAGGTGCTTCCTTTCTTGAGTTGTTTCCTTTCTTGATGCGATCTTGAGACTGCCCCTCTGTACTCGAAAATTGGCCCGTTTATAAATAGTCGAGCACTACTTTATCGAGGCACCCTATACAATTGTACCCCTTTCGCTGGCATTTTCACTTCACCGCTCCCAGTTTTCTTTATTTATTTCTCCAAATATACAAGTTATTACAATGTTACGTATCTTAAACTATTCTTCACATAAAGACCTACATATTCATATAAGATACATAACCCTTACTTATTTACTTTTCATTATATAATGTAAAATAGTCCTATTTTACAAGCGATTTCTGTCTACTTGCACACAAAAAGTTAAATATCTTTTATACTACTTAATATACAGTCATGTAATATGTTTCCCTATAATTTCCATTAGTTTACCTTTAAAATTACATATCACATTATTTATCTATCCTATGTATTTTTATTGTACGATCCTTTCTTTTACAACAGAATAATTCACATCGAAATATTGGAATAAACACTAAAATCGAAATATCTTGAAAACTACTGATCGTACAACGAACTATGACCTATGAAAATGCTTCTTACAAAGAATCCTATCCTAATACACTATTTCCTAAGTGCTTATACCTAGGTATTAAGAGATACACTAGGCCTTATGGGCGATCTAGTGTGTTAGAGCGGGACGGAGATATCTCGCTTACTCTCTGGATATACACGCGTCGCCGACAGGTGTTTTAAAATAAAGCGTGAAGTGGTATTTATGCAGGCTGGTATGATCGCTGCGACGGTCGATAGGTTTTTTTACTGTTGATAGTCCTTCTTGGTTTTGGACTCCACCATGATTACCATCATGCGTGGGGTGGTCACTGTGCCGTGTCAGGAAAAAAGAACACTAATAAACTTACGTCCACAGAAAATATGTTCGGTTTTTCAATTTTTCTTTTAATTTCATGCTTACATCTTCAAGTTTATACGGAACCCTCGGTGTGTGAGTGAGACTATGTCTTGGCAACTTTTTTCGTATATTTAGAATTTTATTATGAAATTATATTGTAATTTGGTTTTAAGCGTATTTCCAAAATATTTCTTATAAACATACGAAAACGTCTCATACGAAATACAAAGTAAAACATGATAAGGGAACTTACAAATGTTTTTTTAGGTATTGGTGATAAATAACGCTATCAATTGAATAATAACTGATAAAGATTCTGTTTGTTTTTTAACTTTTGGTAATCATCAATTGTATTTAGGTAAAACCGTAAGTATTTATTTATTTATTATTAGCTGGAGGCTGAAGAACCTGGCTTCGCTACGGGACTTTATACAGGATATTGTTACAAACGAGGGAGTTATTTCAAGATATAACAATTTGTACCTTTTTTCGGCTAATGGAAATGTAAAAAACTATATTATCTAATAAATCAAAAGCATTGTGAACCAATGAGAATTGATCAGTAACAAATGCGAACATCGTAGCCTGAGTGGCGCACGATTAATTGGTAGGTAGATAAAGTTACTTTTACGTAATTTTAGATGCTGCTCTGGGGTCAGAAGAGCATCGATAGCTTATACTATTTTAGAAAAGATACTTTTACTGGCAGCTTGTGGCAGTGCCCTGAAGCTGCAATGGATTCGCTCTCATATTGCCATACGTGGTAATTAGGAGGCAGATGAACTGGCCAGAGAAGCAATATCAAATGGCACAGAAATCCACCTTAAACCCGAATATTCAGAGGTATTATTGAAATACAAAAAGAAGATAGGAAATGAGTGGAAAGAATACTTTGATATTGTTTCTCTGGAAAAAGGCATATGGTATAAGACTATACAAACTGAGCCTCCTCATATACCATGGTTTACCAATGTGGAATGGAATAGAAAAGTTATTGTTATCTCTCATAGATTACGTTCTGGATACATGCCACTCAATAAATTCAAATTTTTAATGAAGAAAATCGATTCTCCTAATTGTGAGCTATGTGGAGTCCCAGAGGACATACACCATTTCTTGGTGGAATGTGTTCGGAGCGTATCTGTGAGTTTTATGTTTATGTTTAAACAGTTTGGTTGGAACAGGTCCGATGTGGGTCTATTTCAGAGCATCTTAGCTGAGCAAACATCTTGCGCAGCTGAGATGCTCTGTAGACTCACATACCAATTATTGAAATAGTATAGTATAGCGTAGTGTAGTTACAAAAGTATATTGTAATTATGGGACTGACATGGTCAGACTGATCCAAAACCCCCAAAAAAAAAACCGGAGACAATAAAAAAAATAATAATAATACGTAATTTTAGGTAAACACGTATTGACTCGTTTTCTCTTCGCACTGTATCCTAGCTTAGGACAGGCGAAATATATACTTAATAATTAATTGCTATTCATTTATCCATGTGTGTAATATATTAAATATAATTTACTTTGTTTTAAAGAAATATTAAGTGATCACTATGTTTTTACATATTAGGAACTAGAACCTAGTGCTGAAGTATATATCATGAATATCATTCTATATTAGGCTTTGTTTTAGTCGGAATAAAAATAAATCAAGATGAAGATGTAGAGGTGGGCTACACAACCCTAGGAAGATGGTTCGCACAAGTAGATTTCTAATGAGTAGACTTGAGATAATCATAAATATATTAATACGACAGTTTTTCTACAAGAGCATACCGTGTTAAAAATTTTTCATCAAACGTCACTAATTAACTTATCATTTTTTTGACTTATTAATAGATTATTTAAAAAAATTGACTTAAATAAAAAAAGGTGTATATAAAAAGGTATCCTACAAAGCATAGGTTTTTCAAAAATATTGTAGATTATCCTGAAACAGTTTAGAATGTTGTAGAATGTTCTCGACTGTTCTAGATATTTGTAGAAAACAAAACATTCAGCTTTTATAACTTCAAAAGTACGTTCGTCAGATAAAAACAAAAATAATTTTCTTCAAGGATTTTTCAAATTATTCCATAAAAGATAAAGAAAACGTTTATTGAGAGAAAAGGAACAACACCCAATATACATAATACACATTAATATAAATCAATGAAAGAATAATAAATAATATTATATCAACTAGTAGAATTTCTTGCCTGCTTGACCATACATAAGTTTTTGGAAATAGGCCTATTTGAATAAAGTTATTTTTCATTTATATCTATCAGATCATTAATCACCGTAGTTATCAGAAAATTATTATCGTTATATCTTTCGAGGATCATCACTAATTTAGTTGTCAAATGAAATGTCACTTAGAGTGTGGCCAAAATTAGGATTCTTCGATTTCAGTAAGCCACTAATTCAGGTTTTAGCAAAATTTAACGCAAATAGGATAGTTAATAGTTTTTAGCATGACCTAATGAAATGTTAACAACAATTTATCGAAATTCGGCATTGTTAATTTAAACTAGTTTCACTTCCCATATTACAAAAATAGAGTTAATGAAGATCTTATGTACTTTCTTTTTAAAGTAATTTGTAATTTAATATTAACTAACTCTTAATTAAATATCCATACGTACTTCTACTCCATTGAGGCAATTCGAATATAGTTTTGTAGAAGTACGGCCAGAACAAAAGTTTCAAATTTCATAAAACACGTGCTTGTTTTTTTTTCTTTCTCGTGTTTTTGCAATTATTTTTCAAGCAATATACAAATGGTTTGCTCGTGTATGTAAAAGATAACGCTGTGAAATTGCATATCAAAACGAGTTCATTTCTACTGCTAACTCGAATTCTGGCAAAATCCATTATTGTTCCGCTTTGATAGGAGTAATCTTCCTATGAACATAAAAACCGTACATAGCCTCTGGAAGCTCGTCAAATGCGTATCCTGCTTGAATCAGTATAAAAAGCATTGCCATACCATATAACGCTATTTTCGAGTCACATTGCGACGCTATATTATCCTTAAAATGCAAATATTCTTCCTTAAAATTGTTTTATTTTATTTTTATCAAAAATATATGCAATTCTCTAACAATTTTAAAGAAAAGGAAACTTTAAAATAATGATACAAGTCGTGGTGACATTTTACCGCTAAAAAAATTACTAATAATTTAGGCAAAAAAGTTAAAACAAAGTTAAAACAATTGTATAAAATTTGAATTAGGATATTATTTTTGTCACTACTTATTTACTTCTTAAATTATAAGTGGCCAATACACTAATTCGAGTAGTTTCATACAAAAAAGTTTTATCAGTTTTAGATTTTATTGATGGGTGTATGTATATAATACATTAAAAAGCGTTTTAAAAATACTGTTTTTAAAACTGCACGTTAGTCAAGAAGGCTTTATTATTCATTATTTTATGTAGGCATTTTTATATTTCCTCAGTGAATATATGATTTATTAAAATAAGCATCGTTAAAAAAATAGTAGACTTTAGTAGCTACTAGAAGATTATTGCTAGGTCACAATTAAAATCTGGTCACACTTGCTAATTGTCAAATTGACGTAAATGATTAATATATAAACTTGAAATTAATGCCGATCTGAAAAATTGTAAATATAAATAATAAAATTTATATAACAATTATCGAGAAACATAGCTTATAAAAACACAATGCGACGAGAATTCATACTAGTTTTGTTGGGAATTATCTGTATATCAACGATATCTTCATTATTTGGAGGTCTTTCCCGATTGCAGACGAATAAAGTGCTTCTAGATACAGTTATAGGGTCTGTTGAGGCCGGTAACTTCTCCTACTGGCAATTGGGCCATTTCGGGCCCTTGATAATCGAGCTCACCTCTGTAACTGGCGACGCAGATATTTATATAGCGAATCATAATCAGTTAGTATTTTTATACACCTTATTTGTCTCTCCATTGAATCATGCTATCTGATGAAGAAATAATCGCAGGGGTCCCGGAAGAATTCTAATGACAATGTAAAATGTACTAGTGATGTGAGGACTGCGATCTGCTGCCCTAGTGATTACAAATTCAAGTTCAAAGCAAATGCAGCCACTGATGTATCTCTGCTCACTCCTAAAGGGACATAGCGTGATGATTTTTTGTTTACTTTTCCTTATTTTACTCTGGGCTTAAAGGTTCATATACATGGACAACTGGCTGTAAGGAAAGCCACATTTCATTAATTTATCTCCAACATGTTTTGGTAACCTTGAGTAAAATCTCCCACTGGACCATCAATGCTGCTGTGAGGACAATGGCACCAGTGTAACAGACTTCTACTAACCAAACCCCCCCCCCCAAGGAGTATCTTGCCTAGTACAGCTGGACCTGTTTTTTTTTTACATTGGTTTGACAAAGTGTGTACAGTACAACTAATGGTAAATACAGTGTAGCCCAAAAATGGAAGCGACTATGAAAGGATTAACATTTTTTGTGTTGATAGGGCGATTGCCTGAACTGGGTCATGAGTGTAAAGACCTTCATCGTGACTCTTTTTGACCTGTTGTGTTTCAGGAACTGCTTATGTGTATCCAGTAAATTATATCTATAGATCTTCAGTCATATATTTGGGCCAACATGATAACAGATTTTAAAAAGATGGAACCTTTGATAGCTGCTTTTGTTTCTGGGCTAGACTGTACTTGCTATCAGGGGCACTGTATTCACTTTGTCAAACTAGTGTAAAAAAAATATTTATTGTCTCTGTAGTCATGTCATCACACACATTTAAGACCAAGATGCATTCACAAGTATGATGAAATTTGTGGCCTATTTCCCACTTCCAACCTGATGCAACCTCCAAGAACTCTGTGATGGATATATTCTTAGGTTTTCACCGTCATTCTACTGTCCCCAGGCCTAGTTATGAGTTGGACGAGCACAGCTTCAGCTCAGCAACCTGTGGAGAAGATGTCGTGTACATACCATCAGAGTTTCCTAGACCCCTTGGTAAGTTATCTACCTCATATTTTTATAGTAATGATTTATTTATTATCAGGTAAGCAGGTTAAACAACTGATAAGTGCCTGAATCCTGCTGTTTCAATTCCTTTTTTAATTATATCTCTTTTTGTGATTGATATAGTATTTACCCAGGTTATTTTTAAATTAGCTGAGACAAACTCCTTTATTTTAACAGTCCCAATGCACCGGCACTGAGCACCTGTGACATCATACAAATATTCTATATTTAGCTATACTTACATCTAACATCTTCATTGGGTAGTTTGCTTGTTTGTAACATTTTTATCTACTGATGCAAAAACATGGATGTTATTATTGTTATAAGTGCTGTGAGAACGGCGATCAGCTGTGATATATAAGCACAAAGTGGATATGGACAAGGTGGTAGTGGGTGATGACCTCTCGCTGCAGACGTTCATTCCAATTATGGTCTGCAGCGAGGGTGCATGGAGAGTGGTGCTCAATTTTAGTGAGCAGGTGATTGCGCAAAAGGAGGCGGCGGAGTGGGTTAGGGAGGCGCTTGCTTCAGCAGCGTCATCTCAGCCCGCCCGCCGACCAGCAAGAATGCGACGTCGTAGGGCGGCATTTCTAAGAAACATCCGCCTTTAATGACAGCATTGGGCGGTAAACTTGAAGGAGTGTGTTGTCCAACAAGGATGCGAGCGGCCGGCGATGTGTTCCCGCGTGCGGCGTGCCGCTCAAAAGCGCAGAGGCGAGAGAGAGTGGTGGCTATTTACACCAGCCTTCCCCAAGCGAGTCGAGGCCTATCCAAAGGCAGCACGCCTTGCCGGTCATCGAGGATGTGGCTCTAGTCGCGCCCGAAATCCCGGTAGGTGAAAGGTGGAACACCCGAGGGTTTTAGTCGGTGCAAGTGCGACACACCAGGGAACGGCCCTTACTGCCCCCCGAGGTCAGAAAGGATTTCCCCCGGGTTACAAAAAAAGGGGATATGGCCACGAATATCCATTATACAACACACTATATCCATGAAAAAGCATCACAATATATTATAATATATTTTTGTGTATTCAGGCATTGCAGTCTTCGGTCACTGGTCAAGTTCCATATCAGAGTACACCATTCATGTCTTCCTGGACACGTCTGTGGAGCTAACAGATTTAGAGAAGAGACTGTTGTTCAGGAAACATCAGTATCACGTCGACACATTGGGTATGTTAATAATTATATTTCTTAAAATCAGACCTGGCGAACTTCTGACCGCCTAACAGTCCATGGAGGGCGGGCGGCGTGAGGCTCGCTGCCGCCTGTAACCGCACTGATTACGTCGGGGTCACAAATGATAGTGAATCTTTACCGCTTATGGGAGGCTAATAAATCAGAAGGCAGTCTTAGCTAGAATTGTATTCTTTTTTCCGGCAGGATAATTGTTGGCACTCGGGACAGACCTTCACAACTGAAGGTGCTCAGCTGCTTGAATTCTTTATTATTTTTTAAATAAGTCAATGAATGTCGTCTCAACTTTTGGCTAAATCTATTCCCCCTCTCGATTTACTCTCCCCACGCTACCTTTTATAATAATAATATATCGTGACGCTATCTCTTTACGGGTGAGCAGTGATACAATAGCAGCTGTATCCCCTTTCCGCTTATATGTTATGCCTAACCTGACCAGTAGCACAGCTGATTGCCGTTCTCATAGCAGTAGTACATATGAAATTTCTTCTTTCCTTCACCAGTGAGCTTGTGGTGCTTAATCTGGAAAAACCCAGAGATATGTGCTGGGATTCGAACCTACGACAAATCGCGTAGCCATGCGTGAACACCAGGCCCTCACAAAACCATTTCCCCGTAATGTATCAAAGAAAAATGATCGATGTGACAGGCCAAAGCGAGTTAGTCTGCCGGTCATTATGTTTGTGTGCTATAAGAACCTGGGGAACTTTAATAGCATACCAAATGTAATCTTCGTTTTATAATAATCGTGAGTTTACTTCTGACAGAATTGGAGAGGAATAAAGAAAAAGCAGCGCAGAATGCGGAAGAAGAGAATAAGCCGAGGTTTCTCAAGTTCTTGGGCATTCTGGATATGATATTTGAGATGTTCCTCATGTAGGTCAGGCTTAAACCTTAATAATATAAGACAATGCTTCCAAACTTAGTTTGATTCTAGTCAATAAATAAGTTTATTTAAATTGATTTTTATTTGTGCATCTATTCGGTAAATAACACCAGCAGACTAGCTCAAGTCTACTGCCCGGGATGTATGCGGTGCCTAAACCCGTATTAGCCTGAAAAAACTCCTAAATACGTACCGGGATGAGGTGTTTACGGTTGGAAAATAAATAAAACACACATATTTGTTTAGTTAATTAATTTAATACTAAAATAACTTAGCTAACATGTCTGTTATACGAGTTAAGCATTTTGTCCGCTGTCTGTACTTGCTGTCAATCTGTCAAAGTCTTTTTAACTTTAAAAAAAAAGGATGTCATTCAAGAGGATCGTGGAATAAGATTTTTTTATCCTGTCCACTACACTGACCCACCCCACCCGTGACGTCGAAACTGGTGGTGCTGTCCAATCGGCAACTATAAACAATAGTCGCAGTAATCATGCCGGCCTGCACGAATATCTCATCACGCCTCGTTTGCAGGATCCAATGGAACAGCTCAACGGCTCGGCTGCAATGAGAGTTGGAGAACTTCTCAGTACTAGCCAGCGCGCACGTGGTTCTGCTATGGAAGATACTCGGCACTCGCCTTGATGCAGGCAGAAGAAAACTGAGTGACGTTGTGTAGTGCAAAAACTTAAGACGTAAGTTTGACCACAGTGTAAATGTAATAGACAGTAGGTAAACTAAGCCTAGTTGATGAAATAAATACCAACGCTCCATTGAAGCCATAGTATTGTAACTTTTAATGTTTTCTTTATTGTTAAAACATTTTTATTCTGTAACGATCAATCAATCGAATTGAATTAACTAGCCTACAAATACAAATCAAATATGTAATCGTCGGCGAATAGGTGTCGGTTAATTTCGGTAAAAGACAACAGTTTAATAATATTTTTCTACATTCTAAAAGATCGGATTTTAATTTTCATTTCCGTGGCGTGTCCAATGAAAGCGATCTGTAAGTTTCACTTCTGTCACTCGCTTAATGTATTAACGTTTACATCTGTCTGTGTACAAATTTCAACCGACCTCGGAGCTTCGGTTAACGTTGCGATGTGTTCCCGTTAACAATAAAAACAGTGTTCATCGGCTGATTTGTTTGCAGTTGGTAATATTGTAAAATTCCTAAGTAAAGTTTTGTCTATGTTACTCGAGTTGTCTTTTTAAAACCTTTAATCCACTCTGTTTCTACCAATATATCTTTGAATGAAAATAAACCAAGACATTATGACGGACAGACAGCGATTGTGAAGTGTGTGTGTGTATATAGTTAAAGCGGTGTGTGAGGTGTGCGGCAGATATCTCAGCCCATGCGCGGGCGGCCCATGCCCCTGCCCGGGGGACCCGGCTGGTCTCCGCCCTTCACGTTCTTGATCGTCTCATCGATCGACAGGATCTGCGGAGGAAAACTCAACTTGATATTGCTGAAATATTTTTACAAGATTTTATATATCGAGGGGTGAAAGAAAGGCTACTTGGTTTAAGCGACTTTTTGCTGATATAGTTATATATATATGACGGGATACAGCCTGTCAGGGGGCCACGTGCGCTGTCTTCATCACTCATTGCAGAAAGGAAACGCGACGATCTCTGAGATGCGTCCGATCGTTGCGACCGTCCAAATATACCTACGAAAATGACTAATCCCGACCACCTCTCCTTAATTCAGTGTTGCTAATTTCATAATTAAATTTTGTATCGAATCGAATAGTTCATTACGATTGCAACGCCATCTGTGATTCCATCCAGGCACTAAACCTGACGTTTCAATTAATGACAATTTAGACGCTCTCACTCCGAAATATATATTTTTGGAATCGGTAAAAAACGCAGATTTGAAAAATATATATTACTATATCACCAAAAAATGTGGCTTAAAGCAAATAGCCTTCCACTCCTCGATATGAACAACTAGACACACACGAGCTGATCCCGAAACGCGACAGGCCGAAGCGAGTTACCGTGGAGATCTTTACACTGGTGTACTGTTCCGTGTGGTGATTGGGTCGTCACCCTGAGGACCCAGTGCGGGCAAACGTCCCACCACATCGAGTAGTCCTCCAGCACGCCCTCTGCTCCTGTTTCTAATACTGGCTCAACAAAGTGCGACTACATTGCTTCCGATGGAAATTACAGTATAAGCAAAGACCACCATGGGACGAAAATTCGTTGAGTCGCCATTGCTTTGCCTTTCCACATATACCGCGACGGAAGGTCTCTAGTTATATGAACAACTGGATATGCACACACTGATCCCGAAACGCGGCTGGCCGAAGCCAGTCACTATGAGGGTGCTGTGGTGTCGACCCTGTTCGGGTGATCGCCCGACAAATGTCCCTTGACGCTTCTCTGCAACTATTTACATCAGAAGTGGGATGGGTGGGGGGGGCGTTACCTGGCAGGCGGCCTCGCACGCGGCCGTTATCGCGTTAACCTTCACGACGGCCGGCTCCCAGACGCAGCTCGCGAAGTTGTCCGCGATGTCCTCCTTCTGTATGTCGATGCCGTACCAGACCTCACCTGTAATTACAATCCACAATTAGAGCAGGACGGGTGATGGCGTCTCGGTTCCACTTTTTTTATTATCAGGCAAGCAGTTGACACAACTGATAAGTGCCTGTATCCTCCATTTTAATTTTTTTTTGACAGGACTATGAGTTGATATCCGGGAAAGGCCTTCACAGCCACACCGAGCAAGGAGGTCAAGCACTTACAGTGCTCCGCCAACGATTTATGGGTTGGGTTGGGTTGCAACGCAAGGCCACTCCTGTGGCTACGGACCTCGACATGGGCAGCCAGCCAGGGGATCAACTAGCGTTTCGGAAGCGACTGACTGGAAAAAGAAACGCCGAAAGAAACTCAAGGCTGCGTCGGAGCGAAATAATAATTTATGTTGAAGATTACAAAGCTCCAGGACCCCAGAGATAGTGGTGATTTGTTGGAAATCTTCAGGATTTAAAATGGACATTATGACACGCACACAAATGCACTCACACACTCAACACTCACAAATCACGCACACAACGCTCACTATACGATACGGGGAGCAACCCAAACATTTACCAAAAAATAATATGTTGTGTATTTTTTATTTTATTTCCTATTTTTGTATATAATCTTATAATATGCTGTGTAGTTAACATTGAATAAATAAATGACTTTGAAGGTTTTGACAAAATGCTCTAACTCAGTAGCAGCGCCCATATCAAAGGCCATCGGCTTAAGCTATGCACTAGTTGATCAAACAACAATCTGCAGACTTGAGGAAGTCTGGTGCCTGCATGAGCCTGAATGAGTCCTAAGCACCACATATTATGGAGGCCCTGAAGAGCAGGCTCTTCACACTCATTGCCTACTAAAATTGAGCCTAAATAGGGCTCACTCTTCGCCAGGTCATTGAAAGAATGTGCATCCAGAGGCCTGGGTGGCAATAAGTAGAGGAACACCCTAGAGACATGTAGCCAGTAGAAGTCTAGCACCCTGGTAATAACAAAAAAAAAAAGCGTTCTGTGGCTGGCACCCATAAAGGGCGACTCATGTCTCAGATAAGACAAAGAAGTTCTCTTTGAGTCATGGGAACTGTGTAATGGTTTTGCAAGCGTGTTCCCACTGTGCTATGATATTGGTTCCTTGATACAAAGTGTGGAGAGATATTTGTGCAGGCCGGCATGACCTCTGCGACTGTCAACAGGTTTTTCTTTACTGTTGAGTCTCGGTCATTCTTAGGACTGCATTACGGTTACCAACATGCATGGTTTGGTCACTGTGCCAAATCATGTCAAACATTGGAGTGTCCCGTTAACTTACTCCATGTAGTCTTTTCTTAGGCTAGGTGGAAATAAATGTGAGGTCCAGTCGTATTCTATCCGCGTTAAAACTAGATGGTGTACCTTGATGGTGCTTCTGCCGTAGCTTGTTCAGCAGCGTGGTGGCGTCCAGGCCGGCGTTGTCGGCGAGCTGGCGCGGGATCTGCTCCAGCGCTCGAGCCGCAGCGGCTATCAGCAGCTGCTCTTTGCCGGCGACGCCTTTCGAATGCTCCCGCAGGTGACGCGACACCTATGAACACACAAGTAACGTTATGAATAACCTCCAACCAAAGGCTTTAGCTTTCGAGCTTCAAAAGTTTCAAATGAGCCGAAATAACTAAGGCTACTGTGGAGTATTAGACGTTAGTTGCGATGAGGCCTCTATCGCTTGTGGGAGTGCTACGGACAGCAAAGCCTAGGGCGACAGCAACGCAGGAAAGGGGAGCGGGAACGGGGGCACGTCGACCAAGCGACAACAACGACAGCGACGGGCGGGCGAGGAAATAACCACAGAATCCGGCGTCTCTATAGGCGAAGTTAGAATCAAGAATAACATGTAAATAGTACTAATTGTTAGGGTAGCCCGAGGGAATATAACTACCAAAACCCGTTACATCACTTCCTTCGGAGCTACCTTCAAGATAGAAAATAAAGCAAGATATCAACGATCAAGAAGTATTATTTCAAAAGAATCCCTGAAGCGTCTACGGTCTATCCCGAACAAGGAGGCTTGTTAATCAAAAGGCAGTCTTAGCTTGAATCGTCTTTATTATTAAGCGCGCGTTGACCTAGATATCGCAGAGCATTGCAGTGACTTGATGAGCTATTTTCTTTTAACCTAGACTCGACATATTGACATAACCGTGCGTGGTTGTAAACATAGTGGAGTACAAAAAATGACAACAACTATCAACAGTAAGGTAAAACCTAGCGATAGTCGCAGTGATCATGCCGGCCTGCACAAATATCTCTTGACGCTTCGTTTAAAGGACTTGTACAGATTTCCCTTTACTGGATCATGAGCGGGGAGATTGAATTGAAACCACTAGATACAGGTCACCACTGGTTTAATTCCTTTACATATATAGCACGTTAAAACCCATACTTGATATCTCTTTTCTTTCTCTATCGGTTCGTCACGATCTACTATATGGCACCTTTGCCTTACATGCAGCTGCTGTGAACGAAACTATAACGCGATGCAATTTTGCACAACGCCATCTACCGAACCGACCTGCATCACGCCATAGTCTGCTCACAGCAGCTGACTCATGTTCTTTTACTCGAACAGGACTTCACATCATAGGATGATGGGAGGAGAGGGGAAGGAACCGATAAACAGGTCTAAAGAGCGTACCTCCATGTCGATGGCGCCTCCGCCCGCGACGACGGCGTCGTTCTTGAGCGTCCGGCGCACGATCATGATGGCGTCGTGCAGCGAGCGCTCCGTCTCCTCCAGGAACTGCTCGGACCCGCCGCGCAGTATCAGCGTGCAGGTCTTGGCCCCCGGGCAGCCTGACAAATTTTGTACATTTAAAAGGACCGTGATTCGTAGAGGGGATGGCTGATGAGGTCGGAAAGTTCTCGAACGGAGACCGTGTACTGTCAAAATGCAATGTGGGATGTATTTGTGGCGGAAGTCTCTACCGCTTGTGGGAGGCGTGTGAATCAAAAGACAGTCTCAGCTTGAAATCTCTTTATTATTTATTTGGTGCACCTTTTACATAATTCGCGAGATCTAGATATCACAGTGCATGTGTCTAGTGCTGTGAGAACTGGGGTAAGCTGCGTTACTGGTCACGTTGGTCACTACATAAGCGCAAAGTGGATATAGCCACTAATCTATCTCTGCTCCCCTCGATATATATATATAAATATATATATATAGTGATAGTATATTATTATTTGTAACAATTTAATTTGAGCTGACCGGACAATACACACTGTCTATAGATTCTCATCTCTTAGCGGTCATTGCTGTTCCTGGACAGTACTTTCCATCATATACAATGTAGTCAATTTGTTAATTAACGCAAGCCTCATTTCCAACATTTGAGTCCACATAATAATTTCAGTAATTGGATCCGTTTGTTCATAATCATTGGCTTGATGAAATATTGACACGAGCATGTGAAAATTATCTCCAACGTTTTAACTCGAAACTGGGTTACGTAAACGAAGTGTGTAGACATGAGCAGATTTAGCATCTATCGATAGTTCAGTACGAAATGTAATGCTGTAACAAATCGTAGTGGGCAAAGGTAGTAACAGTCTACACGACAGTGGATCCAAGCGCGTGCGCCGTTATCCCATCTCGCTCGCATCCTCGTGTGACGTTTACGCGAACTGAGGGCTTTTTTCTCCTATCCCAAAATTCACAAATTTTGTTACTCCAAATTTATCAGGTGATGACCTCTTGCCAATCTCAGACAGCATATACCTCCCTTAAAAGCGGCATTTCCGCATACTGACCTGTGAAGAGGTTGTATCTGTCCGGTCCGACTTGCCTCTCGGTGAAATCATCGCAGTGCCCGAGGGCGGAGGGCGCCAGGTCCCTCACGGAGGACAGCACGGCGCCTCCGCAGGCGCGCTGGGTCCTCTTCATGTCCTCTTCGGGAACGCGGCCGGCGCAGAACATGTCTCTGAGGATGAATGGTGTGTGAGGAGATGCGAAGGCAGGACATTAGGTTTTTTAAACTGTTATTTCTCAAGTTTATAGAGAGACAGACATCTATTACACGGCACCCTTAGTGGAAAAAGTACGTAAATTAACTTACGTCAAATTTTATTTCATAAATAAATCACTCAATTTTAACTCATTACATAAATCCCTCAACTTTAACTCAATGATAAGCCACTCAAAGTTCAGTTAACGGGTACTTGCAGTCATTCTTAAACTATTTAGTCTTCTTAGAAAGGTTTCATTTAAGATTTTATATTTGTTAATTGTTTTTTGACGCTTTTAAAAAGTCGTTATTTTTAACTTATGTCTTTATTCCACTTACGGTGCGATATAGAAACCATTAATATAGCCTCATTTTTATTATTAGAATCCTCACAGTTCCTTCAGCAATTGGATCCGTCTGTTTAAAATCATTGGCTGATATCTTTGGCAGAATTAAAAACTGACACGCTCTAGTGAACAGGATCTTTATAAACGCGGATATTTATCGCAGCGCGGACAAATTTGCTCATTTGCTCTTGGTTACTCAGTGAATTTTGCGTGCGGTTAGGGCCGTGGGAACTGCTTTTCTTGTTCAATAGCCGTGTTGCTTTATTCACTACTAGCTGATCCGGCAAACGTTGTTTTGCTATATAAGGTTTTGTAATATCTTCTAAGATGTTCATTGAAATTAAGTGATGTCAAAGACAATTTTGTTCACAATTAAATACTCTTAATCAACAACACATTTATTTGGATAAAGATTAATATTATTACATTAATAACAAATAATGCATTAATTTTGACCAAATTTTATTGCTATAAAAACGGTTCTAGTGACTTAATCTTAAAAGATAGACAATACTGTCGGGTCACATTTTTTTAGATCATTTTAAGAGGAATAATTCTTTAATACATATTTTTTTTGTATCTTGAACCATTTTCGCAGCACACGCAATGGAAGCCCTAAAGGATAGATAATTTTCCCTGTTTTTTTTTTCACATTTTCCATTATTTCTTCGCTCCTAATAGTTGCATCGTGATGTTATATAGCCTAAAGCCTTCCTCGATAAATGGTCTATTCAACACAAAAATAATTTTTCAATTCGAACCAGTAGTTCTTGAGATTAGTGCGTTCAAACAAACAAACAAGCTCTTCAGCTTTATAATATTAGTATAGATTTTGTAGTACAAATTGTTATAAAATAGTGTTTATAGGTTGACTTGTTTCAAAATGGTCATTTTTAAGTTTATATTTCTAGAGTTGTCTTTTTTTAATCTTAAATCCACTTTGTTTCTAAGAAAGTACAGTCTGAAATATTTCAACAATATTGCAAAAATTTTACAAAAGCTTCAGTAGACTTATAAAAAATAAATATTGTCTTGATAAAGTGAGTATATTTCACGTGATGGAATGGACAGTGCTGCCCAAGACCGGCATTGTCTAGCAAGGGGAAAAAATCCATTGGCAGTCATTATTATTATTATTATTATCAAATAATAGGCGAGCAGCTATTAGCTGATATGCCTATGTCTTAGCTGGTATGTTCAACTTAAAAAGACTGACTGAGATGAGCGCCATCTATCCAGTCCAACTTTGAAACTATTCGTGGATGGTGCGTCAACAATGTCCTGAGGCAATTTATTCCAAACATGCAATATTCTGTTATTAAGTGAGTGGTAACCAATATTCGTTTTTGTATTCCAACGAACCAGCTGCACATCATTCACACAACGAGCACGGGGACAACTATTGACTTGATAAGTATTACATAGCTTAGCGTGTCATGGTATATGAACACCTGGATACACACAAGCTGACCCCGAAAGGCTTCGACTAAATTCTAGCAATCGCCCAGCAACCTTAATTTTTCTAACTCACCGATCAGCAAAGTACTGCGTGGCGACGTCGCCGATCGGCAATCGGCTGAGCACGACGTTCGCCCCGCTCTTGTGCAGTATGGCCAGCTTCTCGTACAGGATCTGCCACTCCGCGTCCACCACCTTCTGGTACTCTTTCACGTTGTCCACGCGAACCTGGGGCGTGGGGAACACTTCATTAGTGTGGGGCAGAAGCTTGGACTTCGGCTGTCTAGGAGCATGAAAAGCAACATTGCGAAAATCTTCAGCTTTGGTAAAAAAATGCAAACCTTATCCAAAGCTTCAGCCCATATCGTGGCTATGGTCAGTGACGTGCATAGGATAATTGGACAGGGTAGGCAAAATTCGCGTAATTAATTTGAATATTATAATAGCAATTACTTACATGGGAAAGATAGACGGCATGAATATGGAATAGGTATGAATATAAATGGTTCCTTTGTTTAACTTTAAGCACTTTATTCCAGACTTAATTATCGTAAGGGCATGCAATGCTTTCATGCATCTATGGAATGCATGCTACTGGCTGTGGTGGTCTTGTGAAGTATCCATGTGCGACGTGCCTCTGGGTTTATCCGGATTAAGTATGGATTTAAGCACCACATACACATTGTTAAGGAAACCCTCGTGGCGTCTAATAGAAATGTCATGTGTACTAGTGCTGTGGGAACGGCGATCAGCTGCGCCACTGGTCACGTCGCAAAGTGGGTACAGCCAACTACTAACGTACTACTACTAACTATACTATACTAACGTATCTCTGCTCACCCCGAAAGGGATATAGCATGACGATATAATACTATTTCTATCGTTTGTAGCGCCTGTGTGATAACAAATAATTAATAACCTCAGCATTATCCCTCTCCGCTTTCAACTCTAGCTCAATGTTGAGCAGAGCGATCTTGCAGTTGATGTAGCTCTTCGGTTGCATCTCGAAGCCGGCATACGAGAATGTCTTCTTGAAAGCCACTCCGGCAACGAGGAACGAATCCTCTAGTGCTCCACCGGAAACCTTCTTGATGCCTGGTGAAACAATCATAATAATCAACAGATGTGTTACTCACTTATCTACTCAAGTGCTAACGGTTACTTTTAGTAACCAAAAAAGATAGTTTGAATATCAATTTCTATTCAAGGACTTACTATGATCGTTTATAGTTCTTAGAGCTAATTTTGTGAATGGGAAAGGGGAAGGAAAATGGTTGAAAGAGAGTGAGGGTAGTGAGTCGGGCCAGGGAGAGGAAAAGGTAAGCGGCAGAGGGGCAGTCAATTCATTATTATTAGCCAGTTTCTCACTGCAGGGCAAAGGCCTCCTTTCCCTTTACCCAGTATATTTGTGGAATCCATGGGAAGGGGTTTGGAAATGTAACTCAGCACAATGTCAAACGCGGGCTGGCAGTAGACTATTAGGCGGTAAGAAGTTAACGTATTCTTGAGAAAAATTGTCTAGACAAATGAACAATGAAGTGTACAAGGGTTCAGTTTCCCCTCCGAGCTCCAAAATGCTATAAACGAGAGCAAATTTGTCAAACTCACCGATCATGTCTAGGGGTAACAGAGGAGCATCCAGGGACAGCACAGCATCTACGACCATCTTGGAGAAGTGGTCCTTCTGCCGGTGGATCAGCTTCGACGACATCGCTGTCTCGGCGCACTTGCGTAGGAGTTCCCTGGCGGAGTGATATCCAACGAGATATATTCACACTTAAACATACAGACCAGATACAGAGAATTCTGTTGGAGAGATAAGAGTTCTTATTAAATTAAATTCTTTTTAAAAATTCAACTAAAAATCCTATTAACTTCAACAAGAGGAGCGTCAGCCATACATGGGTGACGTGGCAAGGAACGTGATAATGGAAAAGATTTCAAAACGGGCCAAAGAAGTTGATGTTTCTACTTTTTGTAATATTTTTTTTTGGTAATTTAACGAATTATAATTGTCCTACAATAGCTTCAGAATAAAGATGAGGAATGTAGTGACCTCTATTGTCCAATATTCGAACTACCGTTCGTAATATCATCTTGCGGCAAATAACGTAACTGCAGATACTACTACTACTAGTGGCATCATCTATTGGAGAATAGAATACGACTTCTAGAAGTGTCGCTGCGGCCTAAAGTGAATGATGCAGATAACGTGAAGGATTCTCATCCCTTGGCAGTCGTAGCCGTACTTAAACTATATTGTCTTTTCCATTACATGTAGTGTAGTCACTTGACTAATTCATTATAAATGAATGTAAGCCTCATATCTACTATCAAAATCCACACAATCATTTCAGTAATTGGATCCGTTTGTTTATAATCATCGGCTTAGAGAAATAAAATGACCACATTTATACATCTAGAGATCTTTTCTGGGACATTTAGGCTAGAATGACGTCCGCAAACCACATCATTTGCGAGCTGCACAATTTTTGCATTTTGGGCTGTAATGAGCTTGACATCCAGTGAAGATGTAGCCGATATAGAGGAATAAGGCCTTGCTCGTTACCTAATCATGATTTTTGATCTTGAGCTTGAAGGAGCGCGCCGCACGGCGTATATCGTGTTATGGAGGAAGGCCTTTGGCGAAGGCCCTCCTCCGGCGTCCTGTCCGAGGTGGACGGTGGATTGGATTGTCGGGTGAGGCAACAGCCTCTCGAACCCGCTCCGCCGCCTGTTTCACCTTCATCGTCTCCTCTATGATGGACAGGGCCACCTGCCATGCCCTGTCGCTACTGACCATAACGCGAACGAGTGCCGGCAAAAACAGGTCAATTATTCATATACCTAGAGACCTTCAGTCGTGGTGTAACTGTGCCGGCATTGCGACGGCGACTGTCATTGGAATTATCCCTATTGGAATTATCCCTTGGCGGTCAGTGCCGTTCTAGGATTATACTGTACTATTCATCAGGTGCATGTAGTCACTCTCTCAAGCTAGGATAAAAAAAAATGCTGATAATGAAGCTTTTGTGTAAGGGTTTCATTTGAGGTACGGAACCATGAAATAAATTTGTTTGCTTACTTCTGCTCCTCAGGTGACTTGTTGTCAATCTTGACAGCTAATTCGTTCACTTTGTCGACAGCTAACTTGGCCGCAGTGCGTATCGCACGTACTATTATTCGGGGATGAACGCCTGACAGAAAAAAAACAACAAATTTTACATAATTCCATTAAAAAAAAACATACTATGTTAAAAAATCAATACACAGCCTCATTTCTACTATCTTGATCCACATAATCATTTCGGTAATTGGATCCGTTTGTTTTAATCATTGGCTTGACGATAAATAATGATACAACGATTGCGTTAAAATTATTCCTAAAGTTTTAACTCAGACCGTTACACGTTATGCGAACATTTCTAAAAATTATAGTCACTTCCTGGCTGTTTTCTGCTTGATATACTGAATGGTTGTCAGTTGAACATCAGTGCTGGGTCAGCTATTGACCCGGATAATGGGGACCGAGAGGACAAGCCAGGATGCATCCCTTGGACGGCAAGTTGCAGCGGCGGCAGACGAACACATAATCCAGCGTAACCAGTGAATAAAAAAATGGCTGAATTTCTTTATCCTCCTTTTCCAACTCAGACGCATTGAACAACACGAAATTATAATAACAAAACTCCCTCTCACTAGCAAGTCACTTTTACATTGCTGATCCGAAATTTTGAGAAAGCAGCGTTTTTTAATTCTGAGCTTCAATGTCGAATATGCCGATTACACAGCGCTCGTAACAATATGAGTGCAGAAAACTCACCTTCCTCAACAAACGGTTTCACCCTTTTGAGCAGTTCCCCCGCTAGAATCACCACTGATGTTGTACCATCACCAACCTAAAATAAATACGGTTTTATTTTATCTTGGCTCGACAGAGTGACTAGATTGTATTTGACGGAAAGTACAGTGTAGTCCAAAAAAGGCAATGATGTCGGAAAATAAAAAAATTAAAGCTTTGAGATTTTAGTTTGCAGATCTCTTAAATCACTCAACTCTGGACCACTGAATCACTCCCAGTCTCACGCAAAATAGGCGCACTGATTGTTCGCCCTCCCGCCCCGTTCTGTTGTGAATGCCTGTCCCGGCTACCTATGTATCGCCAGTTCAAAAAAAAAAAAGACGCACTGAGACGCGAATTGTGAACAACGAGCCCATTTAACCAGGTACCTGTAGGTCCGGAGTACGCGGAACTGGTGAGCGCATGTAGGGATTCGTGAATGCTAAAGCGCCAAAGAGGTTTGCAAGAATAGAGACAAATGGTGTTCCATTCTCTTTGCCTACCCAAATAGGGGTTAATTGTGATGATAGACAGTACTAGTACTTCGCTTAAAAGCTCACCTCAGCGTCTTGTGATTTCGCAATGTCCACCAAAGTCTTCGCTGCAGGGTGGACGATGTCCAGGAGCTGGAATAGATGAGATAAATATCACAATAAAGTTTATTTTTGACTGCAACTGATTAATCAGATTTACTTATAACCTTGGGCCCAATGAAAAGGTTAAAATAAAAATTAAAAATAGAAATTCCAGATGGACTAGAATCTTACTCTGCACTGGAGGACTGCTGAGACCCTGGTCATTTGGTGGAAGCCTACAAAGCATTGCTTGGGCATCATGACCTTGATAGCTTTACAGTATGTTCAAACTCAGTGCCAGCACCCATCACAGAGCGAATCAGATTAAGGGATGTACCAGGTTAATCAAACAACCCCAACAAACACTTTCTAAGCAACAGGAGTTTTTTAGTGTGGACGTAATCTCATCTCGACTCTTGATGTGAACCAATTTAAATTGAAGTGAAGTATAGCAGATAAATTTCATCACATCTTATGTAATCAATACAGATGCCACCACTGAGATGGATGCCTTAAACAGTCTGCGCAGCATGCGGTTGCTGATTGCCCATCTTAGGGTTCTAAGTGGACCGAATTGGTCCAAGTTATGGAAAGCAACCTGTCGCTGCCTACTCTCATTTGAGCAATGCTCGACAGCAACAGGTCATGGAAGGCATTCCAATTGAATATATTGATATAATTGAACATTGGTATTGTGAGGAAATTTTGGAGGTAGAGGAGGAGGAGGAGCTAAAAAGGGAGCAGGAGAGACTAGTTTCATCTATATCCTTCCAGCCAATACCCACCTCCAAAGAGCAGGACACAGGGGGAAGGTCTTCATCAGGTGCCTGCCCTCCTAACACAGCCTGAGCAGCGTACTTGAGGGAGTGCGTCGCCTGACATATCCAGGCATAAATAGCGCGCGATGTGTTTCCGAGCGCTACTCTAAGACCATAAGGTAAGCGAGGGGCAGCCCACACCACCCCTCGCAACTCAGAAGAGATGAGGCCTGCTCTAAATACAAGATCAGATGTCATCGAGTGGAGACGAAGTAGGTGATGCTGAACCCTTACCCCCAGCAGACGGATAAAAGGAAAGTCCCAGTGGTTTTAGTCTGTAAGAGTCCAGCACACCAGAAAGGCGGCTGTCACTGCCTTCTTGAAGGTCCATAAGGATTTCCAGTGAGTTACCAAAAAAAAAAATGGTCACTTCTTATGTCACACTTCAACAAATTCAATAAATTGATATTTAAATGTGCTTTAGTAGTACACAACAAGATGATAATGTAAACTAACCTTCATGATGGTTGCTCCATCATTGGAAATCACCGCCTTGCCATTGTGGTCCACAATTAACTTGTCCATACCCCTGGGGCCAAGGGTTGTGCGAACCTGGAACAGAGATTATAGATTAATTTTAAACATTTATCAAAAATGATGATAAATATTTCCCCAACACATGAAATAGCCTTCTCCAAGTATGACTTCCAGATTAAGACCAGGATACTATTGGGAGTGGCCACCTTCTCAGGACTGCTGCAAGACCAGGACCCATTATTTAGTAGTAATATCAAATCATACTTACAGCATCTACGACCAGCTGGCAAGCATTGATGTTAGATATGAGCTGCGGTTTGCCCTGCGTTTGGTCCGTGCCTTCCCTCAGCAGCAAGATTTGTGGTTGCTGTAAACCAAATTACGTTATATCAAGGCCGTTTGTTGATGGCACGAGAAAGTCAAGAAAAACAACTTGCTTATATACAATTTTCCAATGAAGCAACACTCCTGTATTCTTAAGTGCAAAATTTGACTAAATTACGTGTATAACTATAAGAAAAAGTTTGCAAACAGCAATTTCAGCTCTCTAGTCTCATTATTAATTAATAAGTATAGGTCAAATTAAGAGTATAATTAAATTATTATGATTAAATTGAACAGATGCACAATTATACAAGTGATGGAAGAAAGCCGACAATTTTCTATAATAAAAATATCACTAAATACACTTTAAAATAGACATTTTAATAAAGAAATACATAATCATAAGCTTCCATACCCATTATTACAACGTAAAAATTTTAGTAAAGCACGAAAATAAACACAAATTTCATTCTAAGGATCAATTTACAAAAACATTTTAAATCAATTTTTATCTAACAATACGCAACCTGCGCACGAAATATAAATTACGTTGCAAAATTTATAAACTCAAAATTGATTTAGCATTATCAACAAGGCAAATCAGCTTTAGATTACACGGGAAAAATTAAATTTGTTTACCATTTTGATATTTTATCTCATTAACAAAAAACAGCGAACTTAATTTAGGATTTATGACAATGTCGCCAACTGCTATCCAAATTTTCCTTTAAAATTGAATAAATTTTATAGGAAACAAAAATCCAAAATAATAAAAAGACTTCTTTTTTAATCGAATCTCGTAATTCATAAAATGTTTATTGAGATTTTTTTAAAATACTATTACAAATTATAATCTTCCAAAGCAGTTATAATAAGCTAAGTCGAATACTGAGTAGGTGGTTTGGTACGAACAAACATGACTGACATTTTCTATTTTTGTTTCATTTAAGCTTTATCTGGTTATACGAAATAATAAGGCTTAAAAAAGTGTGGTATAGTTGCGAATTTTTGTGGCAAGATGATGCGAAAGCTAATTACCTGAGCAAGCGGCCTTACACACGAAAATTATAATTGTGATAATAAAATAAAATCTAGTCGGACTTCAGGTAAAATATTTTTAAATTGTCATCACTCTCTTTGTTTACATTATAAAATTAACATGCGTATTTAACGGAATATTTCGTCTCTTGTATTCGATTTAAATAATGTTCAATAATAAACTCAAATACTCAAAAAAAAAAATCTCAACAATCCTCTCAGCTTGAGGGTAAAATCTATAAGGCGGCCTTACTAAATTTATAGTCTGTCAAGAAAGTCGTGAAAAAAAAGGAGGGCGCCACTGTTTTTTACATGGTATCCCTATATTTTTCGATTAATAAATTTTGATACTTCATTTGAAAAAAAAAAACAGTATATAATAATATTTTTTAACTAGCAAATCCGGCAAACGTTGTTTTGCTATATAAGGTTTTGTAATATCTTCTAAGATGTTCATTGAAATTAAGTGAAGTCAAAGACAATTTTGTTCACAATTAAGTACTCTTAATCAACAACACATTTATTTGGATAAATATTAATATTATTACGTTGATACAATTCTTAACAAATAATATATTAATTTCGACCAAATTTTATTATTATAAAAACGGTTCTAATTTTGTAAAAGTTAAAATTATGTATTTTTGAAGCTCTTCTGGCAATCTTCTATTTTCAAGAATTTGCTTCAAATAATATTCACGTTTTGAAGCTTTAATTGGCTTTTCTATAAGCGCCAGTCTATTTGTTTTGCGTTTTTTGAACATAAATCCAATTGAATGTAATATCTGTCTGAGAAGTTCATGGCTGCCATCAAAATCTAATTCTTGTTTCACCACAGCTAATAGTTTTCTTAGCGTAGGTACTTCTTTTTGGACTATGTAGAAAAATTGAACTTTTTGACGAATGGCACATAGACTGAAATCATCAATCTGTTTACTAGGTCTGCCCTTCCTTTTTTTGCAGGCGTTACAAATTCGCCTCCATTTTTCATACCCTCGTCCACTATACGTCGAACGATGCTTTCAGAAACACCTGGAAGAAAAAGAAAAATTCAAACATTGTAATAAAAATACGAAAGTATCAAAATTTTTCAAGCGTAGTAATATAGGAAAGCTATACCAACAATAACATAACCTTTTAAAATTCGTAAACAATATTATCACAAAGCTAAAATATCACTTAAAAATGTACAATTTCAACCTATTTCATTTCTGTTACAGTGTCTAACATTAAAATAAGAGTACATACCTGTTATTTTAGCTGTTCGACCGTAAACATCTCCCAAATCAGAAAATAGCTTTCCCGTTTGAAATTCACTCATAAATTCTTGAAAAACCTTAAATATGATCTGCCTCGTACTACTTTTATAAACAGTGCGATTCAATTTGACCACAAAACGGTTAAACGATAAGAAATATTCGCAGTAATTAATAAAAATTCAGTAAGCTAACCACAACAACCTTTGATGTGACAATTAATTCTCAGTTAGACAGGAATACAGTGTTGCCATAACAAGTAAAAGCTTTAGTTCTCAAAACATTCTTTTCATGACTTTCTTGACGGACTATAACAGTGCAATGCAGTGTTTCTGTGAACATATATTACTAGTCACTTGTGGCAAACGGAGCCCTCACAGCATTATTACACTGTAAAGATACGGACAAGGGATTTTTCAGAATGTGTTCAATACTTCACACTAGTCAACTTTAAAGCAAAATTATTTTCAAAATTTTCATTACGTAACATTCCTACGTTTCAGAGGGGACTTCAAAATGCAAAATCCTGTAAAACATAGATCATTTTAAAAATTATATAATAGTAATTATTGCCTACGCTGTGACAGTAAGTATTAAGAAAAATAAAACGTATAACTCCAGCGATAGGCCCTGTATAGTGACTAACATGTTGCGCAAATATTTTTTTATGGCTATGTTTAAAATTTTTATGAAATAAAATATCACTAAAATTGTTTAAGAACGTAAACTTTCAACAATATATCATGCTTAATATATTGCAATGAAACCCCACATGAAACATTAAAAGAGAAAAAAATGCTGCAATTACAGGTATGGGAGCCCCCTTCAAATTTGGTCTTTTATTACATTAGCTTTGTGTCAAAGTTTTACATTTCCTAATTTCAATTTGTTGTCTTATTAAGTTTAAATTTATAGGTCTTTGACAGACTGACGAACAATAAATTGAACTTGACTCAGAAGCATTGCTTCGCTTAGTCGGTTGTAAATTAATTTATTCTAAATAAAATGATATTTTATTTAAAAATCATTTACGTTATTTAAAATTGCATGTTATTATTTCATGATTATATTATTAATTTCTTAAAAATTCAGGGTAAATATTTTTTCATATGGTAACAAAATACTTAAATTCTGATTTTTTTCGGTCCATTTTTTATCATGACTTTCAATAGTGATGCCCAGTATGTAAAAATAATGTCGATTATATAGTTTAAAATATATAGTAAATATTGACAACTTATTCAGAGACTTTTTTTATTTATTAAGAAGATAAATCCACAAAGTAAATAATAAATTACAGAAGTGCTTAACCTTGTAAAGATTTTAATTACATATTCAAACAATTTTAATAAAAAAGCTCTCAAAAAATATTTCTTTTTACCAATTGGCACGGTATATCTTTGCAGGAAACCAATTTTCCATCTATTTTAATTTATTGGAGATACATATGAACTGCTTGAAATATATTTACTAAGTAATAGTGAAATTTACGTTAAGATTCATTATGTAGTTAAGAAGATATGAGCAGAAAATCACTGCATTTTAAACAGATAATTAATTTTTGCTAGTTCACGACTGGCAGTAATAAACTTTGTTTTACATGAGTTTGTGAAATTATTTCTTGTAGTACGTTTGTAGTATAAAAATTATTCAAAAATGAAATTTTTATAAAGCTAGCTTGCGTGTTCTGGCCATAAATGGGCAAAATGTAATCAGATTAATAAAAAACGATTACCTTGACATTTTGCGTTTTTCATCAGTAATATTGCTGCATTTTACTCATCTATGTTTTAACCACTACGGAATTCTTAATTGGATACACATTTATAACTCCTTAATGTTTTGAAAGCATTTAATGATTACAGAGCCACAAAATTAAAATTATGTCATTTTGTAATCGTTAATCATCAAACTGATACATTTTGCCCTTCTTTGGTCCTAGCTGCTGGTTGAATTTGTATTGTTATTTACAATATTGTTGGATGTAAAAGTTTTTATCGTATGATACACAACACTAATGCTCTTTTTGACGTTAGTAAAATTCTATATGCTTCGTGTGCCGCAATTTATTTACGATTCAAAGTTTTCAATTACCAAACAACAAATAGCAATATGACTAGAGAAGTAGATGTAAAAGCATTAATTTCACATATAGTTAGAGGCGATGGAGCGGATAAATGCCGTATTTGTTTGGGTGACACTTCGGAAGGCCGAGTTTTTCTTAATGATACTGTAATGGTGCTTGGAGATAAGCCGGTGACTCTCGCAGAATTACTGGAGACAATCACAGGAGTCGAGGTAATGAAATTTGTAAATAAAAACAGACCTCTAAATTAATCTTTTGTTTATATTCTGTGATAAACGGAACGGTTTCATTCCCGCGCTGCACGGCACAAGATGGCCACTGTCTTGTATGATGCTGTCCTATTTTTTATTAATCTTGCTTGAATTCGGGGTTATATCTATTCAAATGTCATTTATAAAATCGATTTTACCTTATTAAATCATAGTTTTAATAAATTTTAATCTGTTTTAGGTGTATTTTAATGATTAAAAGATATAAGTTTTTATAGAACATAATGCGTTTACGGAGATAGCATCAATGATGCAACGACAATAACTTAGAAACTTAATTTGTTGATTACTCTATTTCTAATACAATAATTATATTCTGTGACGTATATTATTATTTAAAATAATATAAATTACTGTAAAAACCTATAATTGAATAGCTATTAGGTTAAAAAAAAATAAAAAAAATAAGGGCTGTTTGCTAAAAAATCATGATAGAAAGGATGAAAATTTTGCCGTTTGACGAACACCGTGGTTGCAGGTGGCTGTGGACGATGTCTTGCCCAACGGGCTGTGTGTCTCCTGCTCTGCAGCGGCCTCTGAGGCTGCTAAATTCAAAAAACTCTGCCAAGAAGCAGCTGGACAGTGGGAAAGCACCCTAAGCGACCTCGAGACTATACCTGATTACAAATATGATGTAAATTCTAAGTCAGTCTATGCCATTTTCATAGGCAATGAAATTACATTTGTGGAACCTGAAATTGAACGTCCATCTAACTCAATTAGAGCTTTAAGGTCAAAGGATGCTAAGCGTAAAGCTTATATGAAGAGCTTACGCTGCCAATGTCCAACCTGTGGAAAGAAATTTGTATATTCACAAGATCTGTACAAACATTTAAAAGAATCTTCAGATTCCCTACGAGCTTGCTATTTATGTGCCAATATAATGTCTCGAGATGATTTAATTCTACATTTAGACAAGATTCATGGTAAAAAGCCATTTGACTGCAAGAAATGTCCAGCTGTACTGCTGTCCTTGGAGCAATACAGACATCATATGTACTCAGCTCATGTGTCCGGGGCTTGTACGTGTGGTGATTGTGGACGCAGCTTCCAGTCCACACATGCCTATCATGCTCATTTATCAGTACACACCCCGAAAACATGTCCCAGCTGCTCGAAACCCTTCCGTAATCAAACCTGCTACTTGCACCATGTTAAAAAATGTTGCAACTTGGATAAGAACCGACGAGATTTGCATCAAACGAAGCATAAACTTTCAGTATTGGTTAAGAATAAGGACAGACAAGTTAAGGTTGGATTACGAGGTAGCTCGAACAGGGAGAGTATCTGCGATTACTGTAAAAAGACATTTGCTGGGAAGAAAGTCGTAGCTGCCCATATACAAATAGTTCACCTTAAAAACACGCATAGCCCGTGCCCATACTGTGGAAAATTATTAGCAGCAGCCCACATGACGACTCATGTAAAAACACATGAGCTTATTGAGAGTTATAAATGTGACCAATGCGGGGTTACACTCAAGACCAAGTTAGGCTATGTCCAGCATCTACGTCTACACACTGGCGAGAAACCATACATATGCAAATACTGTGGGGATTCATTTAGTGCAGCCTCGAGACGTTCCGAGCATATTCGTAAAGTCCACAACAGCTCCAACTTGTCCTTAAGGCATGCATGTGAATTTTGTCCAGCAAAGTTCAGACTTCCATACCGCCTGAAAAAGCATATCTCCGTGGTTCATTCTAATAAGAATACGGTCTTTTTTGAATGTGGCACATGTAAGATCAAGTTTGCTAGTTACAGAGCTTTGATGGTTCATAACAGGACACATCAGGCTCAGCGAATTGAAGTGTGAATTAAGCAAATACGTGTTTTGTGCATGTTTGACCTCAATCATATCTGGTTGAAGGTGAAGATGAGCCAGAGAATGGATAGCATTTATCCGCCAAATCCCAATTCCCAGTTCTCTTAAATGCTCCCAAGTCATAAGAACCTGGAAATATTTATATTTCACTCATTAGTTGTTTGCATTATGAATGTAAAAGCAATTTTTTTCTGTGGGTATAAGGAACATCACATACGGATGGTGTCTGACACAGTATCTAATGGTTTTATGATGAAAGAGAATTACAGAATGTAGATTTAATTTGACGTTATAATTAACTCCTCCAGAGCTTGAGTGAACTTATGCTGTTAACTTGGCTACCTTTAACTGCTCCACTAGATCAAAATAGACAGCTGTATTGCATACAAGAAAAATATGTGACTAGGATTGGTTGAAGTCTATGAAACTTAAAAAAAATCCCAATATGTTGAGAAATAAAGTTAACCATTAATAAATTTATAAAATTTTGTACATATATTATGTTTTATTGTATACTAAAAATGGACAAAATGCTTAATATATAAGTTTGTAAATATATTAAAACTTTATTTCATCTTTTTAAATTACTTTTACACTCATTGTAAGCTAGGTTCTGTAAACTATGTTTCATATTAATAAGAAATAACCAAAGTCCTCGCTGTCGGGAACTCTTATGATCAGGAATTTTTGAAAGTAGGTATTCATTACAATTTATAACTTTTGCTAAACATGCCAACTCTGAATATTACACATACATATATAATTAGGCAATTGAATAATAATTAATTAAATTTCAAATGACTTTCATATTATTTATTATAAGTCTCTCTGATATATTTTTTCGCGATAACCATAACACGATGCGGTTATATTCAGTTAAAAAAAATGTGATATCGTTTTGGTCCAGTTATTAAAAAAAAAATTCAATGTACCTACATACTTCATACCTAGAGTCCAGTGCTAAGTTTAACTACAACCTTAATAAAAAGAAGATCGAAGAAACTGCATGTTTAAAATATTTCCACAAATAGCAACACTAACCACAGGCAATTGAATACATGAAGGAATATTGTTTTAGATGGAGACGTCTGCTATTCTCCCAAATAAAACATGCAAGGAATGTCTCAAACATATCAAGGAATTCGTCCCATTCATTCAACTGTGTATGGAATCTATAAAACAGTGGAATAATATATCCATGTCTTTAAAAGACGTAAAAGTCCCTCAAAGGTCGAGAAGCATATACGTAATTGTTGATAACCAAATGCGGGTTTACACCTCGTCCAAATCATCAAGCAGCGCCAGAGATGCGTCGCGTAACTTTAGAAAGCTAAATATGAAAAGATACGAAGCAGCGAATTCAGGCCACGTAAAACAAGGAAAGATGGTGTGTCCAGAATGCCATACAAGCTTTAGTAAAGTTGTCCAATTTAACACACACATAAAAAATATTGGGAAGAAAATGTGCGTAAGATGTAATGCCGTTACAGACTTAAATGCGTATGCGAAACATCTGAAAAGCCATCAAACGGCGGTCTTCCCGTGTGAAATATGCCCTGAGGTATTCGGTAGAGAGTCTTCATTGAAGCTTCACTCTATAAAGCATAAAGATAAACACGCTTGCATCGAATGCAAGCTTACCTTCACGACTCCCACTAACCTTGCCGCGCATTTTATCAAGCACAAGCCCGTCATCTGTTCCGGCTGCAAAAGAAAGTTCTCGAACAAAATCTGCTTCCAACGCCACGGTCGCGATTGCCCGAACATCAACGAAAACTCGACGAAATATATCTGCGATTATTGCTCCAAGGAGTACAATAGAAGGAACGGGATAAAGTTTCATATAATTCAAAACCATTTGACGGGAAAACAGTACCAGTGTGAACAATGCGGGAAAAGGTTTCTTAACCGCGTCCATTTGGAAGAGCATGGGAACACACACGAGAAAGTTACAGACAGATATGTGTGTGAGAGTTGCGGCGCGAAATTTAGCTCGAGGAGAGGCTATGAAAGACACGTTAAGAAGCACAACAAGACATTACATAATGAGGGAAAATTGAAATATTCCTGTCCTATATGTAGGAAGATATATTATCAGAAGAAAAGCTTTGATAATCATTTGAAAATTAAACACGGTGATACGAATGGCATACCTGTTGTATAAACAATCAATAATTACGCTTAACGAATTTTAGTAAATAATTAAAACGTTTCCTGTGCCTTTTAGGAATCTTGTAAACTACGTTAAGTAATATATTGTTATGAAAGTTGACAAAAACAAATTGTCTCCTTTCCTTAACAGAACCACGCGCGCGGGTTTACAAAGTCACAGCTTTGCCGTAATTCGCATCCTGACTAGGATTAAAAAGTTCTCTAACTCTTACTTTAATTGTGTCGTTGGGCTGTGTTCCGACCGTCCTATGATATTTGACCTTTAAGCGTAGCGTGAAGAGATATTTGTGCAGGCCGGCATGATTTTTTTATGTAAAGTTATGTTCTTTTTGAATGAGACAATATAGTAATATATCACTAAAAACTACACACTGACTGATTACACGAATATTCACTATGTTATTGTGAAATTATAGAACTTATCAAGTGTTTGAAAAGTATGGCACAAAAAACCGTGTTTGCAGAGGTTTTCTGATATTCTAGAAATGTCATTTGCTTACAAAAATAGATTACTTTAGTATATCAAAGAAAATACAGATTCCAAGGCATATAAAGTGAATAAATTTTAAGTTGTATTCTTAAAAAAATTTGCTGTATCATCTTTCAAATCAATTGCAATATTTTTATCGTAGCTTTGATACATCTTGTCTATAGAAATATTATATGTTTATTCTTGACTAGCTGTGTCCGTGACTTCAATCGCGTTGAAGCAGTACTTTTGTTATGCTGATAACTATTTCTGACACATTTCCAAGCAACAATCCACTAGAATTTCATGAAAAGAATAATATTATGTATTTCCCCAAAATCACCTGAATAATGATTTCATTCCATTTTTTTTTGTCAAAAAATTATCAACGTTTTTTTTTATACTGACATAACTCTTTTATTTTTGAACCGATTTAAGTAAAATTAACTAAATGTTAAAGTAATTTTTCCACAATACATTACCGCATTTAAATCGGGTAAGCCATTTCCGAGATTGGCGGGCACAAACGCGTACAGATATGTGTATATTGATTAACGATTTCGATACATTTTTACTGACCTACATAGAAGCTCTCAAATAATATTATATAGATAGCTGAGGAACGGATTTAGTATATGTTTTGATTACATGGTCAAAAATGGGCAGACTGATCCCTGGCGTCGTTTCAGGTGGTGAACGAGACATTTCTGCCGATGAGTGTCTGCTCACAATGCTCCAATGAGGCGCTTAAAGCCTTCAACTTCAAACTGCTATGCCAAAAATCAAATCTACACTGGGAAAAGACAACGACGACACTGTCTAAATTCCAAGACCCTGTGGTTTCTGCCAAAACCCTCTATGTATTCTTTGAGGATGATAGTATATCAGTATTGGCAGACCAGATCGATAAAGCGTCCAATTCAAAGGAAGCGTTGGACAAATTGAATAAAAGATTAAATGAGCCACAGGTTATGTCGAAGCCAACGCGCAGAACCAAACAAAGTTTCGAACCGTTGAAATGTCATTGTCCGGATTGCGGAAAGGAGTTCAGGAATCCTCAATATCTTGACTGTCATCTGCATAATTCCCTGAAACGTGCGTGCATGAAGTGCGGTCAGGTTATGCCGAAAAAAATTCTGGGCAAACACCTATCGGAGATTCACGGGATAAAAGCTATAGAATGCTATGTTTGTAACGCGATGTTTGATGAGCAAATCGAATTCGAGGAGCATTGGATGTCGTTCCACGGGCCTAACACGCAGTCGTGTGATTATTGCGGCACCGGTTTTAGTCACCACAGGGCTTTGCGAGCCCACATGTATGCCCATAGCCTCTTCCACTGCAAATCCTGCAGTCAAAGCTTCGATAACCGCAAATGTTTCAAGTACCACCAAAAACAATGCATAGCCAGGGACTGGCCCGCCCAATCTTTGTTTATTTGCCATTATTGCAATATGGAGTACAATAAGAAACCTTCTTTAAGGATTCATATAGAACAAAAGCACTTAAACGTCCTTCCGTTCACTTGTCAAGAATGCGGAAAGCGGACGTCGACTCTAGCCCATTTAAAGTCTCATTTGAAAACACATAAAGAAGAGCGTAAGATATTCCAATGCTATTGTGGAGCGAAAATGCGGACGGAACTGGGGTATCAGTTGCACATGAGGATTCATACTGGGGAACGTCCGTATGAATGTGAAACTTGTGGGGATCGATTCCTGTCGGCTTCTAGGCGCTTAGACCATATCAAGCGAAGGCACAGAGGGTCTGCGGAACTTCCGCACAGTTGCGATAAGTGCTCTGCTAAGTTCATAAGGCCTTGGGAGCTGAGAAAGCATTACCTGACCGTCCATTTTGACGAAGACGTGCCTATAAAGAAAAACGTTGTTCCCGCTCGAAGACGGTTTAAGATGAAGCTTAAAAGTTAGGTTAAAAAGCTCCGTGGCGTAGTTAGGGCGGTTACGCACAACGACCGATGTCAAATCGAAAAACACAGTTCTAGAAAATCTTGCAAATTGGGAACCTTTTTGGCAGACATCAAACTTTGATATCGAATTCTAGTTAAATGTACAAAAACGGATGATGGGGTTTTATAGTCGGTTTATCGGGAGACAATAGCTAAAATCAGTAATTTCGCTGAGAACTCGTGAACTTTTTACATCAGTCACTGAACTGGTTACTAACGAAGGAACAACAAAAAAGTACTTAAATATATTATAAAAATTAAAAACCTAAACGTACTACCCGTCGGATTCTGGTCGTTGCGACTCAGTAGCGACATCCAGGTCGCGACTGTTAAAAATCAGAAGCGCGATTTTAAATCCAATATAGAAGCCGCGTCGAGACACATAACCGCGCTATTTTTCCCGTTACCCGCCTTCTTCCCCACATCTCAGCTACAGTTCGGATGCAATGCGCATGCGTACATACAAAGAGTACTATGGCTATTTCAGTCAATCTTTATTGTGATCCGAATCAGAGAATAACGGATGAGGTATTAGTGCGTAAACGCCCTAACCGCCCTTAGTCGCTACATTCTATTGTCCGACAAGGACGCGAATGGCTATTATATTTCTAGTTCTTGCGTAAATCTTTGTTATAGGGTTTTAATATTATATTGACGCTTTAAGAATTTTTCTGTTGTATTATTTGAATCTCCGTAAACGCTTATAATAGTCGAACCAAATCATCTTTAAAGCACACGAGATTTATCAGAGATTTGCTGTCAGAATGACATTTAAATAATAATAATTTATCGTTACGTTATATCCCTTATGAGGTGAGCAGAGATACATTGGTATCCACTTTACGGTTATATGTTTTGCCTAAAGTGGCCAGTAGCGCAACTGAGCACTAGTACACATGACGTTTCTATTAGATGCCATGCGGATTTCCTCTTGATGTTTTCCTTCCCCGGTGAGCATGTGCTTAAATCGGTACGTAATCTGGAAAACCCCAGAAATTCGAACCTACGACTATTCGCGACATAGCACAGTGAATCAGCAAGTTAAAGTGACAGTGGGCAGGACACAGCTCGTAGAGAGGATAGCCGATGTAGCAGGAAAGTTTTCGAGTGGAGACCACGTACTTGCAAGCGCATTATAGGACGTCCACCTTACAAGGTGATAGACGACCTAATCCAGATCGCAGGGTGACACTGGATGCAAGCTGCTGCCAATCGTCGGTATCTTTAATATATTTTGTAGGATCTTGACAAACATAAACATATTTTTGTATCCCTTATAATAAGTATTTCATGACACCCATTACTTATGTGACTTTGTTGAATAAAAAGTTAAATAGCACAGCGTGACGACATTGTACTTCCTATAATAAATCGACGGTAGGTTTTAAAAACTCTCATAAACGTTTTCAGATGCAAGAAGATGCCCTATGCCCGAAAGGCGTGTGCGTCGCGTGTGTTACAAACTTACTGGCGGCTCAAGAGTTCCGCTTTTTCGTTCAAACGTCTCGGAAGCTGTGGACGAAAGCCGTAAACGGGCTTGCAGTACTGCCCATGACTGTCACACACCCGATTAAATCCCTCTGCGCTTTCGTGAGACCCAGCGATATGACCATACAGGCGGTTAAGAACTACGCGACCTCTCCCCAAGGGGTTATTGATCGCTTGAGAACGATCGTACCCAAAAAGGCCATTAAAAGGAAACCGAGAACCGATCGAGCCGGGCCTTCCTGCTCCTGCGAAGACTGCGGGAAGTCTTTTCCAAGCCCCCATTACTTAGCCATTCACTTAATGAACAGCGGGCAAAAGGAAGCTTGCGTTATATGCGGTGCGATTCTTCTCCGAGGCGAAAAAATGAAGGAACACATGAGTTTGGTTCACAAAACAGAGTTGCTCCTTTGCAAAGATTGCCCGTTACTGTTCCCCAATAAGGTGCTCCTGTCGAAGCATATTCGGAAGCATCACAAACCCGGCGCATATACGTGCACGGATTGCGGAAGAAACTTCCCCAGAAAGGATACGTTCGATCACCACGCGCAGATGCATATGGTGCGAACTTGCCGCGCTTGCGGCTGCCAGTTTACAAACCGGGGCTGCTATAGAGAGCACCGGTCGCAATGCGAGCCTGAAGCCAAGCCGGACATTACAAAGATCCCCAGAACTCGTCGCTCGAACATTCGAGACTTGGCAAACTACACTTGTGATTATTGCGGGAAGACTTACACGTCCCGGCCGCAATTAAAGAACCATATCTTATGGATCCATATGGACGTGCGCCCGCACGAATGTAAATGGTGCAGAAAGCGGTTCTACACCCCATCTCGCTTAGCAGAGCACACGGTCGTCCATACCAGGGAGAGAAACTTTGAGTGTGATATATGTGGGGCGAAATTGGTGACGCGTATGGCAGCCATTTACCATAAGCGAAGGCATACGGGAGAGAAGCCGTACAGATGCGAGGATTGCGGGCTGACCTTCCTCTCTGCTTCGCGAAGAGGAGAGCACGCTAAGCGGAAACATAACAAAGGTAGTAAGCTCCAGTGCCCGCACTGTCCGGCTGAGTTTATCAAGCGACACGAATTGAGAAAGCATGCAGATAAGGCGCACGCGGGACTAACTGTCTATATACCCGCATTTTAGTAGAAACCTTTTTTTACGATTTATAGGCGGACTTTGACCTCAATCATCATGCGAACAGCTTATGAGGAGAAAAGTGAATAGTCATTTGTTTAGCAGACCAGGTCCATCGTTGGCCTAATCTTCACCTCCCACCAGGTGTGATTAAGGTCAAGTCACACACATTTATATATACCTATATATATGCGTGTGTGTGTGTTTGCGTGTGTATATATTCCCCTCACCATGTTCCCTTCACATATAACTGTAAATTTTTTTTTTTTGTCTTTAGATTTGGAATTGTTTTTGTATATACCCTAGTAGTATGGAAAGTTAATTTCTTTAGATTTATATTCATTTATTTATTGTTTATAGTTGTGTATAGGTTAATATTCAACAATGATTTTCAAACTGATTTTATTCAAATTTACAGTGCAATACAAAAATATGAAATGACGAAAAATTACAACTCCAGTACTGGTAGGCTAAGCCAGAAGCTTAAGTTAGTCTAAAAAACATCAACAGCAGCAGCTCAAATATTGTAAAGCCATGCTTTTTTGCATCTATGAGATGTAAGAAAGTGCTATCATCTCATAACAAATCGAATATTCTAAGATGCAGTAATGCGATATAGATGTTTTATTTCACTCCAAACAAGCCCTAGAACGTTCTATATTGCGAAGGAGATATGGGGAAATCTTCCAGTTTAGTCCATTGGTGATAAGCTTGAGATTGGTAAAGCTAACTTTAAGCGGAACAAAATTTTGTCGATGGAGAAGATTTACATATTTTAGTGTTGCCAACTCAAATATACCAAAATTAATTATTAACAAAAATAATATCCCAAATTAAGCTGATTGTGCTATGAACTGATTGAAATAATTAATTAAGTAAATATATAATAGAGTTTAAATAGCGACTTTTTTATTTTTAAGTTAAAACCACAAAAATTACAACTTTTTATCAGTAAAAAACAGTAGACGCTTGTGTCCATAGACAAATGCATATTGTACCAACGAGTGCACGAAACACATCTACCGGACACATGATAAGAGTTTATAAATTATATTTCTGTTGTTTACTTGTATTTAATAATAATAAAATATACAATAAAACTGTTCCTTTTATTTATCCTCTTGTCTGTTAACGCGTCCCATTACAGGACACGGTAAAAAGTAGTGTAAATATAACACACTTATCAGGCAGCCCAAATTATTTCTCATAGAACACTTGCAATGCAATTCAAAGTCGAGTGTAGTGTAAGAAATTAATTAAAGAAATATGTTTTATTGGTTAAACTAATTAGAGTTATACAAATTTACTTATTAAGTCATAAAAGGATATTATAATAATGGTTTTTAATAATTATTATGTAATTCTAAAAAATAAACTATACATAAATTTTTATTAAAACTATTAAATAAAACTTTATAAAGACTTTGAATGATTTAAAGTAATCGTGACATCTAATGGAAATGTTATATATTGTGTATTAGTGTCAGAGAATGGCTATCAGCTGCATTACTGGTCACGACATATAAACCCAAAGTCAATACAATCACTAATGTATCTCTGCTCACCCCGTAAGGGTTGTAGCATGACGATTAATATCTGTTTTACACGTCATCAAATATATATAACTTCATGTTACACTGCTTACAACTCGTTTAAAAGTAATTGTTCGCATAACATTCTTATAATGATCCATTTGCCTTTTATATCACAATACATTATTTTTTATATATACAATACAATGTGTTTGAGACACTTATTTTTTTATATTTTTGGTAAATACACGAATTTTATTTAATATTGTATTTTTCTGTCTAAAACTGATTTTAGTGGTCAGCTCTAGTGATTTCGCGCGGTGACGACCGAGAGTCAAGAATCAAGACCACTATTCTGAATAAATTGACATTCATTGGTTCCACAGAGTAGGTGGTATGGTAACATAAGTGAAAAAGAACCCACTTCTGTCTTTTATTGCTTACAAATTTGAAACGTCGTCTGACAATCCGAACTAGAATTAATACTACGATTATATGGCTATGGGTGCAATTTGAATATGTTTTTTAATTCAAAGAATTTTATAATCTTGGTATATTACCAAAACGGTATAGTATGGTATTTTCACCACAAATATTCTTATACTGAGTTTGTTGTATTTTTAGAACAGAATTAATTTAATGTCGAATTATTATCAAAACAATACTAAGATCAAAATATCATCGCAAGCATAATAACCATTTAAATTCAAAATGGAAGTTGTTGTCATGTTTGCTAAAATACAGGTAAAACATCATGGAAGAAATACATTTTATTGTTGTGATTTATCACTTCCTAATTAAGAAAAAATAAAATATAATAAAATATTCGTATTTACTATGTAACAATTATAATATTATTTTATTATATGAGTAATTATAGGTGCGACATCTGCCGAATGTAGCAAGTAACTATGCTTAAAATAGATTCTCTCAAATAGAGATGGCACTACATTAAGAAATTGTCAAACATTCTCTTTCCCTTCCTTCTCAGCGCAGTTCTTTGCGTGTGGGTTTATGTTTATCATTATTTATTAGTCTGTGATGTTTATTATTATTGTCGGCACATCTCTTGTTTACAGACTGGTTTTTTGAATTATACAATATAATTTGACTTGTTTCATGGATCTTACGTTGGTTGTAATTTGGATATCACAATGGTGATAAAATGTTACTTTGGATGCGTTTCACCCGGTATGTGCTATAGATCAATTATTTTATAGTTCCTTTAATTATTTGCTATTGCACCACATTTTTGATGATTATAACTAAGGATTATAATTACCTTTATTACATTATTTGACAGTACATTACCTTACCTCTGACTTTTATTCTGACTATATACACGGGCTAAAAACCCCCGGGGTGTCCCTCTGATTGCTCCACCGGGCCTGGGAAGCGAAACTCGTCCAGACGCCCACGGAACAAAAGGCCTTGCTGAGGCTACTTCTCTGGGGGAGGGGTGGGAGTAAAAATCCACCCCTCCAAAACCTCTTTCTCAAGCGGCGCGCCGGACACCGGCTCCCTCTCATCCGGGCTTTTTAGCAAGCTGACATGACCACTACCAACCTATAGTCGACTGTTTTTATAGTATGATTTGTTAGTATATAGAACAAATAGCTTATAACTATTGCTTATGTTTTACCCTTCATAGTACAGGAACTGGAGCTGCAATTTTAACTTCTTTAGAGTTTTTAATACATATTTTCCTACTTGAAACCACCTAAATATTTGCTAATAATTAGTCAGGCGATATAGTGGTATCTATTAATGTTCTTACTGGGATTTTTAAACATGGCTACAGTAGGCTAGGATAAACCTGATTTTTCTATTAAAAACTAGCCAAAGTTTTGCTAGATTTCTGTACAAATAAATTATGAAAAAACTATATTGCTCTATTGGAAAGATTTAGAGATAAATTTAACTTTGCCTTCCATCAGTATAGGTTGTGGTCTTTTTACTAATTCCAAGTACATTTATAATTGCAAAAATAGCTTTTAAATGCAAATACAAATTCAGGTTGTTTGGATTTGTTACTGTAATAGTGTTATAAAACATTATTTCTTTATTGCAGGTGCAGCATTGCACAGGTTTCCGAAGTTTCAATATCCCCACATTGAAAGGTTCAATAAATGGAAAGCTGTACTGCCGTTTTCAACCCAAGAAAAGGGGAATGACTTCATTTATAATAATATACGAATTTGTGACAGACATTTTGAACAACGCTACAAATATGCTAGTGGTGGGATAGCTAAGACTGCAGTTCCAACTATAAACATTGGTAAGAATATATTTTACTCAAAACCCAAAGCCACCACACTTTCAGTCACTTTTGTAGTTGATGACTAGTCTGCAAAAAAAGACAGACTATCCACTTCTTATGCTGTATGTACTTCTCAGTAAAATATATATGAAAGGAATTCATCAACAGCAAGTTGTTTTTAAGTCAACAGTTGCCCCATGCCTGCAAATGAATGTTGGGCAGTTGGTTCCCTGGAGCTCAAAAACGAATATTGGTTACCACTCAATACAAGAGTATTGCAAGTTTGGAATAAATTGCCTCAGGACTTTGTTGATGCACCATCAACTAGGTCATATCATCAGGTACTCTGTAGTCACTATGTCGAGCCAGTGTAAAAAAAAAAACTAGTAGTTTCAAAATTAGAGTCGATATATGGAGCTCATCATAGTGCTAAACATGTGATATTGGACACATCAGCTGAGATACATAAATGTCAGCTAATTGCTGCTTACCTATTAATTGATAATAATAACATTAAATTAAATCTAGATTGTTATAATAATAATAATCTTTATTTCACAATACATTTTTACATCTAATATAAATAAGCTATTCAATTAGCTGGTTGGATGGTTTATTAAAAGCAATATTTAACAAACTGCTTAACTGTTAAATATTCCTTACTCAATAGATTATTTTATGTTTGCTTATGGGACAGTTAGTAAAATAAACTAAAACTGTACTGAAAAAATTTCAAGGGTCAATAAAATATGCAGATAATGTGGAAATAAATTATAGATTCGATTTTGTTTTATGCTGATTTGGCGTTTTGACCACACCATGCTTGTTGGTTAGCATGATGTAGTCCAAAAATGGCAACAACTATCCACTATAAAAAAAATGTATCGATAATCGCAGCGATCATGCCGACCTGCACAATTATCTCTTTACGCTTTGATTAAAGAACCCCATATCATGAGATGGTGGGAGCATGTTCGCTGGAAAACCATTTCACAGCTCAACTACATGGCAAAAGTAAGAGTCGGAGAACTTCTTAGTTCTAGCCGGATGATATATCAACTTATCACTTACAACTGACCCATGGCTGATAAAAAAAATAAAGAAAAGAAAGACTAAAATCCTTGCCAAATAAACACAGTGAATACTTAAATATTTTAGATATACCAAAACAAAAAGAAGAATCAACAAGGAATAAGCAGAAAAAGATCAATATAAGTCTGGAACCCTCCACTTATACTTTTCAGGCTAACATTTTGAAGGAAAAGGTCAATATAAGCATTAAGCGTTCAGCATCTACTGTCCTGGCAAATTTTTTTGGTAACATCAATAATTCCTCTTTTTCATTATAATATCTATTATAAAATTATTTTGAACCGGGTATTAGGTAAGTAAGCAATATTATTTTAAGGTTATGTGAAAAAAAAAATTGCAAAATATATCTATATCGAAAGTTTACTGGAAGCCTTTTATAAACAAACATTTTTGGCATAGAATTATTATGTAAATCGGTATTATCGTAATAGAAAAATTTAGATTTAGAGAGATATTATTAAAGTGATCAATTTTGAACAAGAATCACAAAATAAAGTCAAGCGTTTATTATACGTTGAAACAAAAAAATATATTATATTGTTGTATTCAATATATCCCTATTACTCGCTCCAAAAAACGCAACCCCAGAACGTCAAAACACTAAAAGTGTAAACGCACCCAAACGCAAGCGCCATCTGGGGTACAAAATTTTTTTTACGTTACTGTTCTCGCTTCAAACTTAAAACATCGCATCGCAATTTTTTCGCATCACAATCGCTGCTAATCATTTCCAATTCGTTAACATACATCATAAATCCTTACCTACACCATATTTTACATTATACACATACAAATACATACACAGTGAGTTATTTGTGAAATGCCTGATTACCGCTGCCAACGGGTACTAAGTACTTTGAAACCTAAACTGTCTACCTTATCACAAAATATTTGTTATAAAATTATTCCGCCTACGAGGCGGCTTTTGTGCAACGTCATAAGTGAATAGCTTATCACGGCCCGAGTAGTAATTTTTGAGATTTATTGGTGAAATTAACGCCATCTATGGATGTCTTTCTCATAAATGAAGTGTTTTTTTTTAATAAAGTTGCGCACCTGTTTGTATATATGCATTTTTGCGCTTTCTTATACAAAAAAAAAAAGAAACAACTTTTGTAAATGTTTTTTTTTTTTTTTTTTTGTTAAATAGTATCTAGTTATGCGTTCACCAGGGCGCCTGATAAGGCCCACAGTGGAATGCGCTGAGACCGCATAACGCCTCAGCTCCCAGTGCTTGGGTGGTATTGTTTACATAAGTTTAGTTAGATATAATTTTAAGCACGGCAGTCTTGACGAGCATCCCATTCTGTTCGGACGAACTCATATTGTAACTTAGAAATAAGTAACTAAAATTAAATCCTAGTTTTTAAAAAACATTTTATTGCTCCCTTGAACTTTTCTGGCGCAGCCGGTAGGATCGCTACTGTCTGCTGTGCCGAATATCGCGCGCGAAAATTAAACGCAATTAAAAAAGTGTGTTAAATTGTGAAGCGAACTGTTCGGCATATTGTAGCGATCCTCGAACAAAGAAATTTGAAAAGGACCTAAGTGCGAGCATGTTGGTGACTGGAAGGTGAGTGAACTTTTCGCCATCCTTTCCCACCCCAATAATTATTGTTATAGTAGGAATTGGAACTTTTCCTTTATAACGCTTTACTACATTACCTAAAAGTGTTGTTTAATTAAGTATAGAGTAAGACAAAGCTTAGAAATGGCAACAATTAAACTGATTCCAAATGAAATTCTTAAAATCATTCCCTTTTTCGGCGGAAACAAAAGACACTTAAATCTATTTTTAAGAAAATGTGAGTATGTAATCGATAAATACCACGGTTCAGAAGAACAAAATAACTATGTAATGCAAACAATCACTAGTAGGTTGACAGACGAAGCCGCGGCATTAATTAGCGAAAGGGAAGATATTGTGACATGGATACAGTTTCGAGAGTTACTCGTTCAACATTTCGGTGACCCGAGAAGCGAAGATTGTATAGCAATAGAGTTGGAGAATTTGAAAATGAAACAAGGGGAAAGTTTTCTAGAATTTTGTAGCCGCATTCAGTCTGTTAGGGCCGTTTTGATCTCTAAAGTAAATCAGTTGTCAGATAAAAATATAAAAGATGCCAAAATCATTATATACGATCATATGGCGCTTAACGTATTCTTATACAATTTGCCGGAACACTTAATAAGAGTAGTAAGAATGAAGGTACCAAAAACATTAGAAAAAGCATTAGAGTATATACTAGAAGAGGTTAACTTTTATGACCAATATAACGCGAAAAACAAATTTAACAAGATCCAATCAGGACCTCAAGTGCCATTTAAATTCGGAAGTCCTAGCACACAGACCGGCATGGCTAGCATACCTAGCACGGCCAACATGTCAGGCATGGCCCGCATGCCTCTGCAGTCAAGTGGCTTTAAGCCAATGATACAAGGCCCATCACCCGCTCGATTTAATTTCGGTATCCCTAATCAATCAGTTCAAAAACCATTCAACCCCCAGTTTGGATATAGACCACAATTAGGGTTGCAACAATTTGGTGGTCAACCTAGATTTACATCTCAGTTTAATACGCGACCTCAACAGCTTTTTGGGTATCAACCTCAACAGTCGTTTGGGTACCGACCTCAACAACCGTTCGGGTATAGACCCCAGTTGAACCCAATAGGGTATAAGTACACACCAACAAATAATAAACCTATTAGTACTGATGTCTCTATGCGCACAGCACCACCGATGAAGCCTCAGGGCATGACGGCAGCACAACCAGGCTTTCGTCTTAATGAAATAGAGTTAGGTGATGCTGGACACTATGACGCTTGTTATTATGCTGGTTATGACAATGATTATGGGTATGAGAACGAGTATGGACAGCAGGGAGAAGAGTGCTTTCAGTTAGATAATAATCAGAGTGAAATGTATGTGGGTGAACATGATAATGAGAAAGTAGGAGAGAAGGATGATAGTGCTTGCGAGGAAGTGCAAAATTTTTGTATCCGAGCCCCAATAATGAACCGGAAGTAGTACACCTAAATTGCGATATAAAACTTAAACTGCCCTACGTATATATCCCGGAAATAGATGCAAAGCTAATGATAGACACTGGAAGTACGAGATCGTTTATGAGCCCGCGTAAAGCGTACGAGTACTTTGGATCATACATAAGCTATGAACCCTTCACTGTCATCAGTACGCACGCCTCCAGTTCACATAATGAAGTAGTCCAGATTCCGCTAATGCCATCTTTTAATAGTGAGAAATATCATAAGTTTTACGTCTTTAACGTGGACGCCAAATACGACGGTCTCATAGGTAACGATCTATTGACGCAGTTGGAAGCCCTTATTGACTTAAAAGACTTGAAACTAATAACTAAGACAACACAACTCCCAATTGTTAACGAAGGCAATTATGACATTGAGCTAGAACCGAGAATGGAACAACTCGTAAAGCTACCTACTGATCAAGTATCCGGGGAAGCGATATTGAATTTCACTAAATTCTGTGATGGAGTTAGGATGCCATCAGCGATTGTTAATTGCAATAATGGATATGCGGTTACAGTTATTCAAAATACCTTGGAAACACCTATGATATTAACTATAAAAAAACCTTTTTAAGTTACGGAATTTAAGGAAGACGTAGTGAGTGCGAATTGTACGGACGTAGAAATGAAGGATTTAGAAGTTGACGAAATATTAGACGAAAATTTAAAGAGACTTAGACTTGATCATATGAATGAGGAAGAAAGAAAATGTATTAGTAACTTGTGCAAGGAGTACAAGGACATATTCTACACAGATCAACTACCCCTAACGTTTACTAATCAGGTTAAACACTCCATTAGGACCAAAAACGAAGATCCCATAAATGTTAAACCATACAGGCAGCCTCCTGTTCAAACAGAAGAAATTAAAACTCAAGTAGAAAAACTATTAAAAAACAATGTAATTAGGGAATCATATTCGCCTTGGAATGCACCAGTACATTTAGTGCCTAAAAAGATGGATGCTTCGGGGGAAATAAAATACCGTATGGTCATAGATTATCGAAGACTCAATGAGATTACAGTAGATGACAAATATCCATTGCCAAACATTACGGACTTATTTGACAAATTAGGACGAAGCAAGTACTTCACAACTCTTGACTTAGCAAATGGGTATCATCAGATAGAGATCGAGGAAAAGGACAGACAAAAGACCGCATTTAGTGCGGACGGACACTACGAGTTTCTGAGAATGCCGTTCGGCCTGAAAACAGCGCCAGCGACTTTCCAGCGAACTATGGACAATGTTCTCAGAGGGTTGCAAGGTCATCATTGTCTAGTCTACATGGACGATATAATTATATATAGTAGTAGTTTGCAGGACCACTTGAATGACTTACGAGCTGTTTTTGACCGACTCAGAGAGACGAACTTTAAGGTACAACTTGACAAGTCAGAATTCTTACGCAAAGAGGTACTTTATCTAGGACACACTATTACTGATCAAGGTCTTAAGCCTAACAACGCTAAAATTCAGGCAGTATTAAATTATCCATTACCCAAAACAGTCACAGAAATTAAAAGCTTTCTAGGACTTGTCGGATACTACAGAAGATTTATAAAGGACTTTGCTAAGATAACTCAACCCCTAACATCATGCCTAAAGAAACGAAACCGAATTGTGATTGACCAAACTTACATTGATGCTTTTGAACGATGTAAGGTGTTACTGACTAATGCACCGCTTCTGCAGTACCCTGATCCTTCAAAACCTTACATTTTGACGACTGACGCTTCTAATGTGGCCGTGGGTGCTGTACTCTCACAGGGCACTGTTGGTAACGACAAACCTATCGCATACGCGAGTAGGACTCTTAGTGACACGGAAAAACGATATAGCACTATCGAGCGAGAGCTCTTGGCAATAATCTGGGCAGTTAAACATTTTCGTCCTTACTTATACGGTATTACATTCACCATATTTACGGACCATCGACCCCTCGCTTGGTTGTACTCCTTAAAGGAACCCAATAGTAAATTGACGCGTTGGCGGTTAAGGTTACAAGAATACGACTTCAAAATAATTTATAAAAATGGGAAGCAAAACACAAATGCGGACGCTCTATCGAGAATAAAATTAAATGCTTTAGGTGACTCTGATGATGTTTCAATGAAAGTTAACGTAGATACGAATGAAAAACGAAGTGAATTGATTAAAGAACATCTAAAAGAGATTGATGATAGAATAGCTTCGTTGGAGCACAGAAGGGTAAGTGAGGAAACGATAACAATATCTGATACTTCGGAAACAATAACGATTAGCGACAACGCATCTGAATTAGAACATACGTACCCCCTTCCCTCATCAGCTGACAGCACGGTAACAGCACACTCCGCCGTAGAGCTAGAAAATAAGGGTATTCCTATTCTAAATGAGGCTATAGACACGAAACCCAATCAAATTTTAATATTCACATGGTTCAAGAATGATATACAAATACGAGATCTTTCACGAAACAAACAGAAGGTTCTGGAAGTATTTATGCCAATAAATAATGAAGAATTAATAAAACGATTTTTAAAAGAATATATAAAACCTAAACTCAAATACTTTATATATTTCGAAGACGAACAACATAGGAAAGAATTTACTAGGGTGATCATAAGCCTATTCAAGGAAGGTATGGTGGAGTTTTACGAATGTACTGAGAGAGTCGTGTATGTTGAGGATGAGAATGAACAGAAGGCGATAGTTGTGAAACATCACGAAGGGAAGACTTGCCATCGAGGAATAAAAGAAACTATGCTAAGAATAAAGCGGAACTACTATTGGAATAACATGCAGGAACTAATATTGTACGGTACTTCGATAGCTCCGCAAGTGGCACGGCCTGCCTAAAGAGTCTCACTTACCGCGATCACCAGTTCGCCAACTCCTCAGGGGCCCCTGCTTCTCCTCCAGGATACTGGTGTCTTTGAGGATCTTCCAAGTACACTTGTACACTTTGGAATCGGATATTTTGTTGTATTTAGGAATATTTGTATGTTTTATGTCGTTACTCGGCGGATCGGTTCGAGCGAGAGCAAAACTCAATTGACAACCCGTACGGTGTTGCCAGAGCTGTCGAAAGTTACCCGCACATAAATACGAATACGGAACATGCCGCCGACCTTAAAATACGTAGGATTTTAACTAGAAAAGGACGAGTATCCAAGTCTGGACGGATAAGTTACGACGATGTTGTAACTTGGAAAAGATTGAAGCAGAGACAGTACTCATGCTTCGGAAAAGAAAGTGGTTTATAATTGTAAATAATTCACCTACGTATAGTGCGAGTGGAAAGTAGTTATATAGTATGGTATAGTAGTAGTAGTTATATAGTAGTAGTACTTATGTAGTAGTAGTAGTTATGTTATATGTAGTAGTAGTCGTTATGTTAGTAGTATAATATATGTGTATAAAACTAAATAAAAAATAAATAAGAATGATTATGTGAACTTAAAACTAAAGTTATACCAACACGTAGTGATGGTGGTAATATAGTTTAATTGTCGATAGGAAGTGGGAAGACCTTAACGACAGGCCGTCTGGTGTAGGAATTGCCCACGCGCAGTGTTGCAACGCGGACAACGCCGTCGTGGCCAGGGTGTATCTGGTGTACACGAGCTAGTTGCCACTGCATCGGTGGCAATGCATCGTTATGTAGTAATACTATAGCACCCTCGGTAATAGCAGGCGTTTTATTGTGGTACCATTTACCCCGCTGCTGGAGTTGTTGGAGGTATTCGCGACTCCATCGTATGCAATGATGTTGTAGCATTTGTTGTAGCATTTCCCATCTCAGCAAGATGTTGGTTTGCGAGTTGGACCAGTCATACTCGGGCAACGAGGTGAATGGACCGCCCACCGAGAAGTGCACTGAAGTTGCAGGCAAAGGATCTGATGGATCCTTGCTAAGCATACACAACAGTCGGAAGTTCAGGACTGTTTCGATCTGACATAGTAAGGTGTTAAATTCGTCGTAAGATATGATTTGAGCACCTACGCGGAATACATGTTGCTTGTAACTTCTCACTCCAGCCTCCCATATACCACCGAAGTGACTAGCGTAGGCAGGTTGTAACTGGCAATTCATTTTTAAATCAATAGAATGTCGCTCGATATACGATTTATTGTTTTTTAATAAAGCGTAAGTCTTTTTAAAGTACGTGTTACATCCTACAAAATTACGGCTGTTATCATAATAAATGTCAGAACAAAGACAGCATCTTGCCGAGAAGCGGCGAAGAGCTAAAATGCAAGCTTGTGTGGTTAAGTCGGAAACCAACTCAAGGTGTATAGCCTTGGTGGACATGTATACGCAAGATTTGAAGGTTTTGGAATAACGAAGGGAAATAGTTTTCATTAGAAAAGGACCGACGTGTAAATTTAATTTAAGAAAATGATTGATTGTTGAAGTGATAAGTAAGTAAGTTAAAATGTTTGACTTAGGTAAGAGTAATTGATATTTTGCTTTGTAATGTAGTTTTGAATTATATATGCGGCCGCCGACCCTGACGACACCAGCATCATCGATGATAGGCTTTAATTTTTGTAAATTAATTTTTTGAAGGACCATGACAATATCCTCTTGTAGTTTAGGACTTGTCAGAAGATTGTTGTTTGATGATCGTCCGTTAGTAGTGGGACAGGAATCATCGAATGCAACTCGAGTTTTCGTAGCTGCATCTTGTGTTTTCACCACGTAGTGATGAGGAAGAAAGTACCTTTCAGATACAGATAAGGTCTCTGAAGAAGGTGGAATAAGTTGCATGTGCCCAAGATCTATGTATTCTTGTAAGCATCGATTGTAATCTTGTTGTAAGCAAGAGTTACGGAATAAATGCGTTTTTAGTTTTTTAAAACGAAGTAATGTGGTATCTCGCGATTCGCCGAGTGGGGGGACGTTAGGTTTGAATGGTAATGAAACCGAATATCTGCCGAAAGAGTCTCTTGTGTGATGAATGTTGATAAAGAGCGTTTCACACAAGGCCTCGTCGGGCGAAAGTGTTTTGGTTGCTGGAACAGATTCCAATTCCCAGCATCGTTGAATGCTGGCGTCCGTTTGGAAAGAAGTTACACAAACGTTAAGTGTTTTAGAAGATTTGTTTGATATTTTGCCCGAAAGAACATACCCAAATATTGTTTGTATCGCAACTGGAGTACCCCGAGGACCTCTGATATTGTCATCAAGAAGAATTACATCGCTGTAGTCTGCTCCTAACAATAGCTCGACCGGACGCGCGGAAGAAAATTCCGGATCGGCTAGTGGTAGGTTGCGAATGTGTGATAAAGTTGTGTTGTTTGCATTTTGAACCTGTGGCTTGCTATTGGTAATTTTAGATATTACTAAGGCGTTTATACCAATAGATGGCTTTAGTGGGTCATGAGGTGTGACATCACAGGAAATGACACCGTGGGGGTGTACGGCTTCACCTTCTCCTACGCCCGTAATAGAAATAATTGACCGGGCGCTATGACATTTTTGTCCAAACCGCTGAGCACAAGCCTCCGTGATTAGAGAAGTTTGAGAACCGGGGTCGATTAGCGCTCGAACGGTGTGAGCCGTCATAGAAGTGCTGCCGCGGGGACTGATGTCGGCAAGTTGGGTCGCGAGGTGTACAGAGTATTCTGTGTCGCAGAGCAGTGCGTGGTCACCATCAGCGCGGGCGGCTGAGGCGTAGCTCACCGCTGCTGACACTGCGATGTTCGAACTGGGTTGTTGTTCGTTACCCGAATTTACCGACGTATCAGACGTATTAGTGTGTAAGGACGTATGATGTCTTTGTTGACAAATCTGACAGCTAAAACGCGAGTAACATTGCAACACCGTATGTCCATGAATGAAACAATTCGGACAAATATTTTTAATAGAAATAAAATCTTTACGTTCTAAAATTGATAAGTTAAGAAAAGCCGAACATTTATTTAACGAATGTGCATTAGATTGACAGTAATAACAGAAAAGTTTGAGTTGAGTAGCAACTTTTTTAAGGTACGGTGATTGTGGTGTGGCCGGTGAACTATGCGCTATAGTAGCACTGAGCGCGGGCATCGAGCGGCGCGGTGAATACGAACGGCCGGGCCGAGCTGAAGCAGGCGCGTTAGGTTTAGCGGACGGATTGACGGTGCTCGCGCAGGCGAAGGTACTGCGTTCGAATCCCGTTAGCGACGTCGCGGAAGAGCTTTTTAGTATCGCGCTAGTATTAAATTCCTTTTGTTCACACTTAGTTGTGTGGCCGTGAGACCGAAGTAGTGGGAGAGGTGGCAGATTAATTTTCGGACGCATGTTGCAACAGTTTTGTGATGAATTTACCGTTTGATTACTAGTAGGCATGGATTTTTGTTGTAGTTTTAATTTATCAGCGGACAATTTGGCTTTGTAGTATAAATCTTTAAATTTATTTCTATGTTCAAGTTCCAGTTCTGAATTAAAAGAATCATCTTTAAAATATATTTTTTCCAATTTAGACTGAACACGTGTAAAATTATTTTTTAAATGTGTTAAGTTTTGTGCACGACGCATAAATTGGTCAGTATCCATGCACTCGTCTTGTAGAAATTGTAACATTCCCTCTAAATTACTATAAATGGCATCGCGTTCATAAGTTAATTGTTTGATTTCCGTCATTTTAAATAGAATAAGTTGATATTTAGTAGTTGATTAAAAAAATACAAGTTTTTATTAACTTGTTAAAACGAAAGTATAATTTATTGTTAGTTGACGGTAGATCTGGGTAGTCGCAATGAAAAGGTTCCAAGCAACACAAAGGAATTAAATAATATATCGTAGATATAGATATGTAGGTATAACGTTTGTAGGATAATAATGTAGTTTCCGGATGTAGTTTGATTAAGATTGATTCCAAAATGTATTATTTGTTTGTTGTTTTGTTGTAAATTGTTGTTAGAATTTGTAAGTAGTAATAATGAAATTAAATTAGAACATTCGAAATGTTGTAGAATAAATGAAAATAATTAAATGTATAAGCCGACCGAATGAAGGTGACTACGCTTTGTAGGTTAGCCAGGTTCCTTCTTTCACGTAGTGAAACTGGACGGGTTATAGCTAGTGCAGTATTACGATTATAACCGACCGAATAAAGATGACCGCCGGTAGTACAGCAAGTCGTTTCTTTGTTGTAGTAGTAGATTTGGACGGATTATAATTTCAAATACCTTGCACGTTATGGAATTAAATTTTGGATACGTTATGAATGTTCTGGATTGTAGTAATTAGCACGAAATATGTGCTAATTTCGAAAGATTCGTATCGTAGGAACAAAATTATGAAAGATCCAGTTCGGAGGAACAAAATTGTGAAAGATCCGGCTCGGAGGAACAAAATTATGTACGGTACTTCGATAGCTCCGCAAGTGGCACGGGCTGCCTAAAGAATTTCACTTACCGTGATCACCAGTGTGCCAACTCCTCAGGGGCCCCTGCTTCTCCTCCAGGATACTGGTGTCTTTGAGGATCTTCCAAGTACACTTATACACTTTGGAATCGGATAATTTCGTTGTATTTAGGAATCTTGTATGTTTTATGTCGTTACTCGGCGGATCGGTTCGAGCGAGAGCAAAACTCAATTGACAACCCGTACGGTGTTGCCAGAGCTGTCGAAAGTTACCCGCACATAAATACGAATACGGAACAAATATCATCAGTGATAAATGGATGTGAAGCCTGTAAGAAATTAAAATACGACAGAAAGCCACTAAAACCTGTTATATAACTTACTCAAACGCAAGATGCCCCTTTCCAAGAAGTTTTTATTGATATCTTCAGCATTGAAAATCGTTGCTATCTCACAATAGTAGATGCATTTAGCAAATTAGCACAGGCAATAGAAATTAACAATAAATCTACATCAGAAGTCGTCCGAGCGCCAATTAAATACTTTTCAATGTACGGTGTTCCCAAAAAAATTAGCAGCGACCCTGGTTCAGAATTCAACAATGAACTTATGAGAGAACTAGCTTCCATGTATAAAATAGACTTGCATGTATGTACATCCCACAACCCCAATTCGACAGGCATTGTAGAGCGTTTTCACTCGACGATAATAGAAATTTACCGTCTGGCTAAATACGACCAAAAATGTACGGATGCAGCATCCGGAATGACATATGCAATAATGGCTTATAATAATACAATTCAATCAGTGACTGACTTGACTCCATTTGAGATCGTTTTTGGACACGCTGACTCGAGCCAAATTTTTGACGGACAGTTCGAAAAAAATTATACACAACAATTACTGCAAGATCACGCCAAGAGAACGAAATTCCTGTACCAATACATAACTAATAAAATTCGAGATAAAAAGGAAAAAATCGTAGGAAAACAAGCAGGTGACAATGTAGAATTTAGAGATAAAGATTTAGTATTTGTTAAGGACACTAACACCAGAAAAGGTAAAGATAAAGCCAGATATCGAAAAGCAACGGTTACAGGTCAGGCGCACAGGAATGTAGTTCCAATCGAAATAGGCAAGCGACAAACAAAAGTAGCAATAAAAAACATTAAACGTCCTCCACAGGTGGTGCGTGGTCGTAATGACCTTGTTTCGCCTCAGCCTGGGCCTTCATCTTCAAAAACTTAAAGACAGTCCAGGGTTGTTGCCGGTTAAAGAAGGTCAAGCATATAAGCAGGAAGATAAATGGATTTTAGTGAAAAGGTTCGACTTAAAAGGAGTAGGCAATGCTTTGAATGTTAATAATCAGAAATTCGGAAAATTCGTAACTCTAGTAAACGCGCATAAACCTTTCGTACAAGAATTTTTAAACACAAAAACGCAAGCCGAATATCTAAAGAATTTGGCAAATTCAAAATTCGGACAACTGGTTCCTTCACATAGATCCAAAAGAGGCCTTATTGATCCCCTTGGTTCATTGATCAAACAAATTTCTGGAAACTTAGATTACACTGATGCCATTCGTTATGATAGAGAAATCTCCATGATAGGGTCAAAGCAAACTGTATTAGATAAAAAAATGTCCTTGGTCACCAGAACTTTGGACGGGTTCCTAAGCAGTGTACAGAAACAGAATGAAAACACTATGATTGTACACGATGGACAATACTCGTTGACTAGTAGCAGGGATTCTTCAATAAAAAACACTTCTTCGTTCGTAGTTCGCTTCTTTATTCGCAGTTTATTCTTGAGGGTAGCTCCGAGGGAATTCTTCGAGTCTTCGATCTTCGCCGTCGACCAAAGGTTTGGTCGCTATATATATCCCCTCGGGCTACCCTAACAACTAGTACTATATACAAAGTATTCCTTAAAACTAAGTCCGCCAATAGCGACGCCGGATTCCGCCGTAGTTCCTACGCCCGGCCGCCGCTGTCGCTGCTGTCGCCCCGGTCGACGTGCTCCTCTCCCGCACCTCTATTCATGCGTCTCTGGCGCCCTGGGCTCGCTGTTCGTAACAATGATATTGGATAAAAGATTAAAGAAAATTGAAGAAATTACCAGAATTAGAAATAATGTAACTAATGACTGTTTGTATCTTACTCACACTCTTCATATGTTCTATACATTCATGAGCACATTTAGAACTATTTATATAATGTTAAACGAAATAGAAACCGCACTAGCGTTCACTAAAGTATCTGTATTACACCCGTCAATTGTAAACGCAACTGAGTTATTATCCTTATTAAAATCAATACAGCAAATCCATAATCTCATGTATGAAGTTAGCGAACACAATCTGTTAAAATTAGAAAGAATAATTGACGTAAAGGCGTATGTAAAGGAAAGTCAAATTACATTCATATTAGAAGTACCACTGATAGGTAAAGTTATATTCGATTATTATAAAATTTATACCTTACCAATTTATCGAGTTCCAATTAACACTACAATAGCAATATTCCCTGAATCCCCTTACCTCTTGGCGAAAGGTTCCAAGTACTTGCCGGTAGCCCAACCATGTGAGAAAGTCGACGCCGACAAGTTCCTATGTAGGGACGACAACGTAGCACAGTTTCAAACACCTACATGTGCAGAGCAGCTGTTGGAATTTCAGAAGAATCTTACTCAATGTACACAGTATGCCGTTGAAGTTGAAGACGTCAAGGTTCAGCGCATCAGTCTGGAAAGCTGGATCGTTTTTACGCGGAAACCAACTGTTATTACAGAAAGATGTCAACAAGGAAACAACAAAGAACTACTCCATGGGACGTACATCATTTCAACTGCTGAAAATTGTATATTATCACTGAATGAACTAGAATTAGCTTATCAGCGCACCTATACTGAAAACCTTCAATATAAAATTGTAGCTATAGCGACTCTACCAACAATAGAAACGGCGAACGTATCAGGCTTGACTTCAGTTAACATCAAAAACATAGACCTTGAAGAGATGAAACATTTTACGCAAGTCTTAAAATTAATAGACCATGACTCCTTTGGTGAAAGTGAAAATGTCAATCTCGTTGGAGTTAATATTAAAGGTGTTAGTCTAGCAACCGTTTGCCTATACGTTTTTCTAGTTATAATTTCGTGTAGTTTGTTAATGTATTATTACTTTAAAAATAAATTTACGCGAAATCATCGGAATCTAGTTCAAACTGTAAGAGAACCCGATAATTTCGCGCTCGATGAGGGAGGAGTTATGCGTTCACCAGGGCGCCTGATAAGGCCCACAGTGGAATGCGCTGAGACCGCATAACGCCTCAGCTCCCAGTGCTTGGGTGGTATTGTTTACATAAGTTTAGTTAGATATAATTTTAAGCACGGCAGTCTTGACGAGCATCCCATTCTGTTCGGACGAACTCATATTGTAACTTAGAAATAAGTAACTAAAATTAAATCCTAGTTTTTAAAAAACATTTTATTGCTCCCTTGAACTTTTCTATCTTATTATTCTGTAGAAGATAAAATTTAAGTCAATAATTAATACATACAAATCAATATAACTCCGGATATTTAAAGTTTGAGTTGTCTGTGATGAATGAATCAGTAACGCTCATGATAGCTGTTATCTATCACACACAAAATTAACTACTGTCAAAATACATCTACAAGAGTTCAACCTACATCCCACCGCTATAACGCCTTCGATATAATTCTACGGGAAAAATTGGGAGTTAATTACTCAATATTCCGTGTCAAGTGTTTATATACATATTAATATAATTTTACTAAAACAAAATGTTTTATTTTATTAAAAGAGCAATCAATAATATACGCATTTGTCGTTTCCATATTTCTTCATTTAACATCTCACTATTATGTAATGTGCGTGTGGTAAGTTGGTAACATTATTAAAAAAAAAATTGGCATTTGAAACGTCAAGTCGCTGTGTGCGGGGCGGGTGTGAATTTGTTTACGGTTGTAAATTGCAAAATTAATTAAATACAATGTCATTTAAGAAAGATTTACGGCAATTATTAAAACCATATTACTGGGTTAATCTTTTACTTAGCATTTCATATGTTGTTAGCAAGCGCACTCCTTATATTTGCAATTTTTTATTCCCTAATGCGGACTGTGAATTGGATAATCGCGAAACGGAAATATTATTTTTCCTAATTATCGTTGTAATGCTGAGGACTAGGAAGGCAGGAAGTGTTACTATGATCAACTATTTGTCTTCATCTTTTGTCTACACGAAGATTGCAAACTTAATTTTGTGGTTATACGCTGATATTCGGTAAGTATTATAAAGTTATAAAAATTTAATAAAATCGCTCAAATCCTTTACCCTATTATATGTATCACATAAGATGTAATTTTAATGATTGTAAAACGTGTATGTTTAAGAAAGACTGATATTTTGAAAAAAATCACTGCTTCAACATATTACATTAATAAATAAAATAAAAGCTATAGTTTAAGGTAATACTCAGCTGTTCACAGCCGATATAATATAAACAGCAGTATTTCATTTTTTAAAACTACTTTAGAACTACAAATTATTGTAAAAGATTAGAGATCTTATAGACTTTCCTTATTTATTGTGACCAATATAATTATGTTCCTAGGTTTTATATTTCATGTTTGTGACATGTATACATTTTTTTAGTAATATACACATGTATTCTTCTTCAATAAATTCCTTTTTCTTAAAGGTTAGGTAACAAACTTTAGTTAAATTTGATTATTATTTATTTATAAGATGAGCAGCTATTGGCTGATGTACCTGTCTCAGCTAGTGTGTTCACCTATGACATATTGTTTAGCACTGTGTTTACCATATATTGAAGTCAGGTTGAGATGAGAACTATTTATTCAGTCTAATATAATTTACAAGGAAATTCCTTCAAATTTCACTACAGATACGGCTTACCATATGGAGCGATTCTTATACTTGGTGCACTGTTGCTTCCCGAGCCAACATACCTAGGCCCTGAGTATGTGACTTACTTCCGAGGAACACAAAGCTTGGAGGATGAGTTGAAACACCACAAAGCGACAACATGGCTTGTATGTCTGTATGCAGCCTGGCATCCGGCCTGTGTTAACTTTGCACCGGTATTTGCTGACCTCTCTGCTGGGTATTCCTTGGACAATTTCAAGTTTGGGAAACTGGATGTGGGCAGGTGAGGCTATATAGCGTTTCTATGTTGTAGTCTTTTTTTAATCCTGACTTGTCATCAAAAAAACTGAGTGCCACTATCAAGAGACAATCACCTTCCGATAATCATCTCTTCACGCTTGACTTAAAAAATCCCATACAATCCAACGACCTGACATAGTTAAGAGTTAGAGAAGTTCTTACTCCTAGCTGAAATAAAAGTTGCCAAAGAACTGAGACACTGCTATCCAAGGCATAAGATTCTATTCTGAAGGGGAGAGTATGAAATGAGGTCATACAACTCTTCAGAACACTCATGCAGGCCGGTCACAAGCAAAGCTCTCAGCAGAGCAGACATTATGTTCGTGACCTGAGTAACCAGGTTGAAACAATTAAAAGTAAATTCATTTGGGCATAAGACCTAACCTGGAATTTATAATGTTATATTTCCAGGTGTTTATTGTTTTAGTACACATGTTGAGCTGATATTAGGTCCTTACATATGAAATTGGCGTTTTTCGTACTGGCCACTTTAATCACAAATTTCTCCTCTTTGGTAAGGAATTCTAAATTCAAATTTGTACAGCTATAGACTCATGTATTTGTGCTTTGATGATCTTCATTCATTTGCTTTTTTCTTCTGTTTTTTTCTGTTTGGGTCACTCATTTTACAAAATGGAAAACTTAAAATATCGCATTATTTACGAGTACGAGTTCCGCCGTGGCACTAGTGCTGCGGAAACAACTCGAAGGGTGAATGATGTGTATGGCGGTCGTGTTGCAAAAGAAAACACAGTTCGTTTTTGGTTCCAACGTTTCCGTTCTGGAAATTCCGACCTGCAGAACAAGCCCCGTGGACGGCCTGAGACTCAGGTTGATAATGAAGAGTTGAAGGCTATTGTGGAAGCGGATCCATCGCAAACCACGTCCGAGTTAGCTGCAGGCTGCGATGTTAGTGATAAAACTGTTTTAATTCACTTGAAGCAAATTGGGAAGATTAAAAAGCTTGAAAGGTGGGTACCTCACGAATTGACTGAAGCAAACCGGCAAACGCGCGTCGACTGCTGCGTTACATTACTAAACCGGCACAATAATGAAGGTATTTTAAACCGAATCATTACCTGTGATGAAAAATGGGTTCTTTACGATAATCGGAAGCGCTCAGCGCAATGGTTGGATCCTGGCCAGCCAGCCAAATCCTGCCCCAAGCGAAAATTAACCCCAAAAAAGTTACTTGTAAGCGTTTGGTGGACTAGTGCCGGTATTGTTCATTACAGTTTTCTCAAATCTGGCCAGACTATTACGGCTGATGTCTATTGTCAGCAATTGCAAACCATGATGGAAAAGCTAGCGGCTAAACAACCTAGGCTGGTCAATCGCTTCACGCCACTGCTGCTTCACGACAACGCTAGACCACACACTGCGCAACAGACGGCTACTAAATTAGAAGAGCTTCAATTGGAAAGTCTAAGACATCCTCCGTACTCCCCGGACCTTGCTCCAACAGATTACCATTTTTTTCGAAATTTGGATAACTTCTTGCAAGGGAAAAAATTCAACTCCGATGGGGCAGTCCAAATCGCCTTCAAAGATTTTATTGATTCCCGTCCGACTGGTTTTTTTAGTAAAGGGATCAATGAACTACCTATGAGATGGCAAAAGTGCATAGAAAATAATGGTTCATACTTTGATTAATTAAATATATTATATTAAAAAATATTCGACTTTTTGTTCCTCCCATACAAAACGCCAATTACATATGTAAGGACCTAATATTACCCATTCCAGGGTCTAATACATTTGTTTATTGGACAGTTTATGTGATATAAAAATATTTTTTAAGGTATCCAGAGGTAGCTACAAAGTACAGGATCCAAGACGGTCCGACTAGCCGACAGCTGCCTACATTGATACTATTCAGCGAGGGTCAGGAGAAGATGAGAAAACCCACCGCGGACTATAGTGGGAAGTTACAGAAGTGAGTATTACGTTGATATTTATAGACTGTACAGTAAATTATAAACTTTGTGTAGTCTTTGCTCAAGCATTACAAATTATATTGGTGGGATCTCAGGGTCTTCAATAAAACTAACAGTAGTAAACATATTACTGTCAAAAGAGCTAACTCGATATTACCTGTATTAAGCATAGTTGTAATATGAAACACAGTTCTTATAAATATATTATTTTTATTGGTAACACAAGGGGACAGTTCTGCACAGGACCATGAGGGCGGCAACAAAACGCCCGGGCTGTCTCAGCTCATTGTAAGGTGGGCCTGGGGATCCATATTCATTCTAGAACTCGGCGAGCGAATAGCTTTGTACAGGCGCCATATCTGGGAGGGGTGGATTTGAAGAGTCCACACCTCAGATCATTTATATTTCGCTGTGCGTACGACACACATGTCGCCCCGCATTGTCAACCCTCTTCACCGTACCTTCTTAAGAAGTTTCATTTCCAAATGGTTATATTGCATCATTTTTTTTAGATTTCTATTTTCAAAAGACAATGTGAAAGCTGCATTTGATATTGACGGCATCTACGAGAGCTGCAAAGAGAAGCTTGCTACGGCCAAGTCTACTAAGAAGATCGAGTAAACTTCCAGTATAAGTCTACTCTGAAGACCGAGTAGATCTCAGTAGAAGCCTACTCAGAAGACCGAGTAGAACTGCAGCAGAATCTTCTAAAACCGAGTCGACCCCATTACAAGTCTACTCAGACCACGCTTTTCGGTAGAATACTAAGGGATATTAATGATTGACTTATTTCTTATCAAGTTTATTACAGTAAGAGGTCTTATTGACCCAGTTAGAACTTACATATTGTACAGGTTGAAAAATAAGTTTCACACTTTAATGGGTTCCATGTACAAATTAACTTTTACGTAGGGTTTAAGGTTTCGACCTGGTTACACAGCAGATGCGTGGTATAATGTTACATTATAAATGTGAACCAATTTATAAATAGTTTGGTCGAATATTTTCTCAAATACAAAAATTATTAAAATTGAGAAATATCCCTTCTTTCAACTGATTGCCTGATAATTGATATTGTTTGGGTCAATATAGCCTCACAGTGCATTAGATTAAATGATCACTGAAAAGGTTCTGTAGCGAATATATTTAAAATAAAGCATTGTAGACACATTAACTTGCACGTATTTTTCATCAGCTGTAGCTAGATGCACAAGGTCAGTGACCCAATAGCGAACCGAAGGCATATTTTAGAAAATGTTCCTAAAGTTGAAGATAATTTTTTATGATAAATATATGAATTAAACGTTGAAATTTCTGCTATAATCCTGACACAGAATAGTAATAACCCAATATCTGATGGTAAGCATGGTGTAGTCCAAAGCAGCGACGAATATCGAGAGATTGAGAACTAAGGAAATTCTATCGGTAGACCTGCCTGCGCAGATATTTCTTCTATTCTGTCCACTAATTTTATAGAGTTTACATTCACAACATTTTGTGTGTTAGGTTCAGAGTGAGGTTTACATGTAGCCACTAAGTTATTTGGTTAGTTTTAAATAAAAAGATCTGAATTGTATATTTTTATTTACAAAAATACATATGTTTTACGAAGTTTCGTTTTTATTAAAGCTTATAATTAAGTACAAACACACAAATCACTGTGATAAAATAAAGTCACGTGACCGACCAGCTACAATAACCTGTCAAAAGTCACTGGGCTCGAGGTCGAGACAATGGCGAAAGTTCATTTGAAAGTCAAAATCAATTCAATTTATTTAATCCACTCCAAAATGTGTACAGAGATGTTTTTGTTTTTTGTTGGTTACAAACTATGGACCCTGTTGGGCATGCCATTTATATAGGCAAGAGGGCTTCAATATTAGTAATGTATATTAGTGATTATATTAGTATTTATATTAGTGATTATTATTATTTCTTCTCATAAGGTATCTTAAATTATGCAAGGTCAATGATCGTTTTTCGTGAATATTTCGTGTCCTATACTACGTAATTTTTTACAAAATTGTTGAGCACAAAGTATCTAAAAATCGTGCTGTAAACATTTTTTTTTACTGGATTAAACCGAATAATTGAGAAAAACCGGTAAAAAGACTGGAGAAGGGCGGTAAAGAGCAATTTTTGTCCCGATTTGGAAAAGTTCTAGAAGTTGAAGTTTTTTTTAAAACCAAAACCTCTTCATACTTCATATTAGGCTGTTTAGAATCGTCTGTTACTCCAAGGTTTCTTCACACGATGAGGTCGTCAGGCATCACTGTGATCTTGAGCCTGCGGTCCCGCCACTCGAGGCAGTACGGCAGCGAGAGCGGTGGAGCCGAAGCCCCCGCACCCTCGCCTTCAGAGTCGTCGGACTCTTCCAGCGACTCGAGGCAGGCGACCTTCTGCTGCATCTGGCAGGTCAGCTCCGGTGGTAACATGACCTGGACACCAAGCGTGTACACGCCATTATACTGTATACATGTGTATATTTCCGCAAGCCTACCGCCAGATGGCGTCATACGGTGGCCAAACGTCACACTCCGTCGGACGCAACTATACCGGGCACATCGGATTTGTATCGGAAGGCTTTTTATTAATTAATATACGGCTACGGACCTATTTATATTGTTTTATTGTGCTCCCTGTGTTTTGTGTTGCGTGGGACAATTATATTAGCACGGAGTTGGCATCAGTTACGGATTTTCGGACTTTTATCTTCGGGCATACGACCGTGTCGGATTCACTGCCCCGGAAGCTGGTCTGGATTCAGGCAGGTAGAGACACCACGGCGGCAAGGTAAGCGGAATAGATATATGTATATTTTATAATGGTTGTGTGCATTTAATAGGGCCCAAAGAAAGATAACCTACCAGCACCTACAAAAATACAGTCCACTTTCTTCCGTGTTCGGAAAACCCAGTACAGCCCTGAGTGGCGTGCACCAACCGGGACAATTATAAGCGCCATATTTCATCGCCTCAGTGGTTATTTGTGCGAATAGAACATTGGATGCTATATCCCTTTAGAGGTGAGCAGAGATATATTACTATTTGCGGTTATATGTCTTGTCCAACGTGACAGTGCAGCTGGTCGCCATTCTCAAAGCACTAGTAACTTCTACCGGGCCTGTATACTCGGTAATACGAATGCTCGTAGGTTTTTGAATCCTCGACAAGTACTTCTGGTTTTTCTAGATTACGTATATTGGCATCATATGTTGACCAGTGAAGGAAAACAGCACGGCATCTGACTGAAATATCATTTGGACTAGTGCTTTGAGAACGGCGATCGGCTGCACTACTGGTCACTCTGGACACGACATATGAGCTCGCAAAGTGGATACAACCGGTAATTTTTTTTTACACTGGCTCGACATAGTGGCTACAGAGTTCCTGATGGTAAGTACAGTGTAGTCCAAAAACGAAAGCGACTATCAAAGGATGAAAATCCATTGATAGTCTCCGTCGTCATGTCGGCCCACATATACCACGACTGAAGGTCTCTAGGTATATGAGCTACTGGGTATGCACAGGCTGATCCCGAAACGCGACAAGCCGAAACTGGTTACTATGACGGGCTTTACACCCATGCACTGTGGTCGCGATCCAGACGGGCACCGACGCCCTACCACCTCGCTGCTGCACGTTTAGCACCACCCAGGAGTCACGTGTAGCCTCTGCTCACCCAGAAAGGCATACAGCGTGGCGATATATTACTATTGTATGCCTAATTAAAAAGTACTCACTACCCCGTAGCAGATTGCATTCCCAATTTGTACAACTTCAAGTTTTATTTTCGCAGCGAAAGAAGTCCGTCTTCAAGAGCTAATCATTTCTATGCTGAAGTTCATCGTAATCTGTTCAGCCGTTTCCGCGTGAAAACGGAACGTACTCGTGCATACGTGACGGCCTACTCTGTATTATTATGTGCTACACCCGCCAAAGGGCAGGACCCCGCGATTCAAACTTTATTATATAAAGGTCGCGGGCGCTGCTCTAGGATATCATATGGTCGACAACGGTAACCCGATGCACGAGTTACAAAGTAATCGTTTACAATGTTCATTTTATATGGCCCTTTTGTTAAATTACAATAGGTAATGGGCTCATAATGGAATTCGATAGTTAATCAAATTGTTAAGGGAAAGTGGAGGTAGATCAAGAGAATTTTATTTTAAATAATGATATCGGCCTCGATTACTGTTTATGGTATAATGCCAGTAGTCACCTGAAGCCAGTGTCCCATTGCGACGTAGTGCGCCCGGCCAGTCACCAGGGCTCCGGAGACCTGAGGCGGCAGGACAGTCACCGCCGCGTTGCCGGAGGACGAAACCCAGCTGAAGTGGCGACCGTGACGCACTCTGCCGCTGCTCGCAAACATATTCTCCATTACTTTATACTAGGAGCGCTCACAGCCTGTGGAGCAATTGATTACAGGGTCCGTCTTAATGCCGATGAGGTCAACTTGGGGTTTTTAGACGGTAAAAGTCCGGCACTACAATGAAGATTTTCCCAAGCGAAAAAGGAAAAAGATTGGGACTGCTGCCGATCTTTTTTTATTATTATTATTATTTATAGATGAACGCTTGACCTCAATCACACCTGGTGGAAGGTGAAGATGAGTTCGATGATGAAACGCGATCGCCCAGCAAATGCCTATTCATTCTTCTCTTAAAGACTCCCAGGTCATAAGATCGCGGAAATATGGCCGCTGGAAGCATATTCCACTCCTTAGCCGTTCGCATGATGAATGTAGAAGCGAATCTCTTCGTGCGGATATAAGAAACATCCACCACATACGGATGGTATCCGAAACTATGTCTAGTGGTTTTGTGGCGGAATGGGGCTGGTGGAACCAACGAATGCAATTCCTGAGAACACTCTCCACCGTGCAGCCGGTAAAAGACCGAGAGGCAGGCGACTCTACGTCGATGCTCGGTCTACCTAAAGACTACGAGCGATCGAATCTGTAGGCTTAGGCAGGCAGATCATTGGGTGGGTTAATCATGGCACTAAAATAAAAGATCCCCACCGCTGCCCTGCCGGTCTATGAGGTTTTACACCAGGGCAAAACACAGGGGAGCTCCGCTAACTTTAGATTCTCACATAATTAATTAGAACACAAACAGTTCGCTCCGGCACAGTGATACTGAAATACTTCATCTGGAAACTGAATGTTGAGGGCAGGCTACTGGAGCTCCACACAGTTCACAATTTACTGAACATACATTGTAAGCTCCCAGTGTATAAGACCCAGATACTGTTCGCATCTCTGGGAACAGTTTATGTTGCTGTGTTTCTTAATTATAAAAAAAAACCATAGTATGTATACATACCTGATAGCCAAGGGCAGTAACCTTGCTCCTTCGGGGTTCAATATAATGTGGACTCCATCCAAGACCTGAACATCAGCCCCACTGCTCTGTGAATCCTGGAATTCAACACATCTCAATCTCCTGACTTCCCCTTTCAAAAATTAACTCCTCGCATCTAAATGTATCTATCTATAACAATGAATCCTTATTGGGGTAGGCAGATAGAATAGAACGCTACTTCTCTTTATTGTTTTGAATCTCTTTCGCTTCCTTGATGACTCTCCATCAGAACTCTTTATTCGGTCTTCGTAGGTGAGTCTCGGTCGGTCTCGGCTCTTGCTTTCCCTCTCACTCGTATATCTGTTTCATCATCCTTTCATCATTCATACTCTCCACGTGCCTGCACCATCAAAGCATGATGTCTATGACACTATCTTTAACACGTTCACGCTGGCGCTGTATTTCATGCTCCTCGCCCTGTGGCGGCTTCGTATAAACCTTTTTGCTTTATCATTTAGGGCGTCTTGCACTAACGAATTAATCTAGTTTAAGCTTGTATAAAACGCTTATTAATTTAATTGGTTTGATTCAATCTTAATGATGATTTCAGTTTAAGTGTTGTTACAACTAGATTTTGATTTAGTGCAAGACAATAAGTACAGATCAGCGCTAAATAGCATTTTATATAACTCTAAACTAGATTGAATTTGTTAGTGCAAGCCGCCCTTAATGTTTGCGTTAAACTTTCATTATTTAACTTATCATCTATGTGGAAATTATTTTTACTTACTTAAAGATCTAAATATTTGGTGTTACGTACTGATTAATAGCACAGTCTAGTGCGGGCCACTGATGGACCGCGCCACCCGAAGAGACAGTCTAGTGCGGGCCACCGGTGACCCGCGCCGCCCGACGAGACGGTTTGGTGCGAGCCACCGGTGGCACACGCCGGCGTGAACGTGTTAAGACCCCATTCTGCGTATCTTGTTAATTAATGAATATGATCTTTATATTGTCTATGTATAAAAGAGTAAGGATGACATGAGTCTATAGTTTTTAGGTTATGTCACTTGTCACTTGCAAAAATATGGAAGTCGGCTATGTAATGTTATTAATATTTGAGTGTGCAATAAAATACATTTAACCATCAAAGATCCGTGTTATGATTGCTGCGAACGCCCCATCATATCTTCGTTCTTAACGCGCTCAGCAAGCGTTACTCCGCATAGAGAACGAAGAGATCGCATCTCTACTGCATTCATTCGACTTTCATACTGCTTCTGACATATCCAGGCGTCAATGCCGTACAACTATGCGGGTATCTAGATTAGGGATGTAACGGAGGCAGTTTTATCGGAACCGAAGTCGGAGTCGGAGTTTTTAAATTTGATTTATCGGAGTCGGAACCGAAGTCGGAGGCAATGTCAGTCACAATTGACGGCAGAAGAAAGTAGTTTTATAATGGGACATATAAAAACAACATTCAATGAACCTTTTTAATTAGAAAGTAATAAATTTACACATCCACAGACAATGAAAACAAAAATTTCTGTATTTCTTATTAATATTTTCCCATTAACAGTGAACAAATTAAATCAAATTTGCTCCAGGGTTGTTTTTGTGTTAATTTCTATTTTACTTAATTTAATGTAAATGTAAAATAAAAAAAAACCGTGTAGTAATCTACATTTAGTTTTGAATTTAATAACTTTAATTATATTTTATTAATCAAATTTTTTTAAAAAATTCTTCTTCAAATTAAGTAGTACTGATTGTTTGATTAATTGATATTATGTTTCAACAACATATCAAATGAATTGACTAAAACAGTGATGGTGACCTCCGATTAATGCATCCGAATTAAAAAGTTTCGGAACCGAAGGTGTAATAACGATCGGAAGTTCCGACTTATTGGAGTCGGAGTCGAAGCTCCGTAACATCCCTAATCTAGATGTTTTAAAGAATATACCTGCACCGGTTCAGATATGTCAGGCAAATCTTTCTCTATACTTGACATTTCGAAGCTATCTGTTGACATGTGACCTATAACAATGTACAAGATGTTATAAAAGTGTAAGTACACAAAATGATGACATCATTTTTTTTTAGTTACGTTTTCATGTTTATTACGTTTTGGAAAAGCATTTGTAAATTGTGTTACTTTGTTAAAAATATTCTAAGCGAAATTGTCTCTAAATAATAGCCAGTAATTCAAAACTAATTTACTATCTCTCAAAAGAAAACCCGAGTACGGACCGCATTACAAGCCGCTAGTTGGTCACCGCCGCAAGGAACCTACCTTCTCCGGCTGACTCCATACTGAGGGTGGTGAGTCCACGCTGCAGGGCCGCCTTAATCTGCTGTTCAGCGCCGGCCGTCAGCTCAGCCGGACTGTCACTTTCCGACTGTCAAAAATTATTAAGTCCCACACTGACATACAGTGTGTTTAATAAAAATCAATCTTTGACCAAAAACTGAATATATAATAGCAACTTGAGCATTTTTTTTTACACTGGGTCGACATATTGACTACAGAGTACCTGATAGTAAGTACAGTGTAGTCCAAATACGAAAGCGACTATCAAAGGATGAAAATCCATCGATAGTCTACATCGTCATGTCGGCCCACATATACCGCGACTGAAGGTCTCTAGGTATATGAGCTACTGGATATACACAAGCTGATCCCGAAACGCGACAAGCCGAAACTGGTTACTATGACGGGCTTTACACCCATGCACTGTGGTCGCGATCCAGCCGGGCACCGGCGCCCTATCACCTCGCCGCTGCTCGTTTAACACCACCCAGGAGTCACGTGTAGGGAAGCTAGGTTAAAGCCTACGGACGCGAGCAGCTTCGACTCCCAAAATTTGAGTTTGAATCTCAGCATGCACATCTGTTTTTTCCAAATTAAGTACAAATTTAGGCAGCATATTCTAACCAGTAAAGGAAAACATCATGAGAAAAACCACACGGCCTCTTATAGAAATGTCATGTGTACTAGTGCTGTGTGAACGGCGATCAGCTGCGCCACTGGTCACGTTGGGCACGGCATATAAGCGCAAAGTGAATACAACCACCAATGCACCTCTGTTCACCCCGAAAGGGATATAGAAGAACGATAAATTTCATTCTTTACTACTTTTACATCCTACAAATGAACCAAATGACTCCAATCTTTTTAATATCAAATGAATAACAAGTAATTAAAATAGCGCGTTAATGCGACCGATAAGCCTGCGACGGCCACCAGGCACAACATCACAGTGCGGGCGCTAGAGGCGCGCGGGGCGCATGGCGGGGGGTGATACGTCAGTACCTCCACTGCATTCAACTCGCGCTAGGACTGTGGTACGGAGGGTATCTTTGCGAGAGGCGCGCGGTATGGATGGCGCGGGGGGGAGGCGTGATGCCCCATTACCTCAGCCCTCCACTGCATTCAACTCGCGCTAGGACTGTGGTACGGAGGGTATCTTTGCGAGAGGCGCGCGGTATGGATGGCGCGGGGGGGAGGCGTGATGCCCCATTACCTCAGCCCTCCACTGCATTCAACTCGCGCTAGGACTGTGGTACGGAGGGTATCTTTGCGAGAGGCGCGCGGTATGGATGGCGCGGGGGGGAGGCGTGATGCCCCATTACCTCAGCCCTCCACTGCATTCAACTCGCGCTAGGACTGTAGTACGGAGGGCATCTTTGCGAGAGGCGCGCGGTATGGATGGCGCGGGGGGGGGGTTGATGCCCCATTACCTCAGCCCCCCACTGCATTCAACTCGCGCTAGGACTGTAGTACGGAGGGCATCTTTGTGAGAGGCGCGCGGTATGGATGGCGCGGGGGGGGGGGGGGGGTTGATGCCCCATTACCTCAGCCCCCCACTGCATTCAACTCGCGCTAGGATTGTAGTACGGAGGGCATCTTTGCGAGAGGCGCGCGGTATGGATGGCGCGCGGGGGGGGGGGGGGGGTTGATGCCCCATTACCTCAGCCCCCCACTGCATTCAACTCGCGCTAGGACTGTAGTGCGGAGGGCATCTTAGTGAGAGGCGCGCGGTATGGATGGCGCGGAGGGGGGGGGGTGTGATGCCCCATTACCTCAGCCCTCCACTGCATTCAACTCGCGCTAGGACTGTAGTGCGGAGGGCATCTTTGCGAGAGGCGCGCGGTATGGATGGCGCGCGGGGGGGGGGGGGGTTGATGCCCCATTACCTCAGCCCCCCACTGCATTCAACTCGCGCTAGGACTGTAGTGCGGAGGGTATCTTAGTGAGAGGCGCGCGGTATGGATGGCGCGGAGGGGGGGGGGTGTGATGCCCCATTACCTCAGCCCTCCACTGCATTCAACTCGCGCTAGGACTGTAGTGCGGAGGGTATACTTACATCGCAGTATGGCCGCCAGCGCACCCTACAGGACACCCCGGTGAGGTTTGTCGGCGCCGCGTAGGGGCACGCGCGCGCTCGACGGACGCACGACCGCCTGTCCATGCGCGTGATGAACCAGCCGCCGCCGCATCTGACATCGAGGACCCGCCCGGTTAAGTTGTGAAGACCTTTCCCGGTCAACAACACGCGTAAATTCGAAAAAAAAAAAATTACATCGAGGACACACGTGTATCAGCAGCGTTATGTATACGACAAAATGCCTATATTGAAAGAAAGAAAACGTTTTATTAACAGCAGCAATATAAAAGTAACTACATTGTACAATAAAACACACATAAAATATAAAAAACATTAAAAAAAACAACCAAACAATAGATAAAAAAAGTCTAGGCCGCCGCCAATAAGGACCCTGTCTCGGCTTGTGCCACAGACTCCTGCAGCTGATGGAACGTTCAGTGTAGTCCAGGAACTGCAGCGACCCCCAAGGACAGGAAATTCGTTAATAGACGCCGTCGCTATGTCAGCCCACTTATACCAAAACTGAAGATCTGTGGGTATAACTGGATATAACCAAACTTTGCTGTGGTCGGGACAATCTCCCTACCGCCTCAATAAAACTTACTAAGTTGTGCATCAGTTTTGTTTATAAGCCCGGTTGAGCTGAAAATGCCTTTCCCGGCAATCAGTAGTTAGTCCGCTTCAAAAAAAAAAAAAAAGCATCAGTTTTGTTACGAACAGCGAGCCTAGGGCGCCGGAGACGTTGGAAAGGGGTGCGGGAGGGGTTGCGTCGACCGAGGCGACAGCAGCGACAACGGCGGCCGGACGAAGAAACTACGATAGAATCCGGCGTCGTGATTGGCTGATTAGATTTAAGCAATAAAATGTAACATGTAAATAGGCACTAGTTGTTAGGGTAGCCTGAGGGCAGATATATGGAGGCCAAAACCCCATAAAATCAGATGCTGAGCACCCTCAGTGTTCGCCCACTCGCCCGGTTAAATTGTGAAGACCTTTCCCGGTCAATAAAACACGCGTAAATTCGAAAAAAAAAAACATAAAATCAGACTTCCCTCGGAGCTACCCTCAACATTACGAAGAAATATAAGAAGCGAACTACGAACTGAAGAAGTGTTTTATTGCGAAGAACCCCTCAAGAAGCGTCTACAGTCCATCCCGAACAAGTTTCTTGCGGACCCTTGCTTCTCCTGCAGTAAACTAGTGTCTTCAAAGCTCTTTTCCATGGTATACTTTGGAGTGAGATGGAAAAGCTGGATGGTGAAGATTACCATTTTACAGTTTCCCGGTGTTTCGTATAGGCCAGATGAAGCGAGAGTCAGTCATGGAGAGATCGTACAATATTGCTAGGGCTAACTCGAAATTACCCGTTTAACTCATTATTGAAATACGGAACACACTCCTTATAAATACTCATTTTTATTGGAAATTTGGGGGATAATCCTGCATAGGATCTTCAGAGCAGCCGAGATGATATAGACCTTGGATTTCCAGACTCCTACTGGCTATAAATCCTCTCTGCCAGCCGGGTGTATAGGATTCGTTATCTTCCAATAATCCGGTGAGCGAAAAGCCCTTTTCGGACTCCTTTCTTGGGAGAGATGAGTGTAGAGGATTCCATAGCCACTGGACGTCATGATGCATACCGTCCTTACGTAGTAGGTATTTCCAATATCCGCACTAAGAAATAAACTTTAGCTTTCATAATGCGAATGGCAAGGAGTGGAACACACGCCCTGCGTGTTTTTCCCTGTTCGTAAGATTTGAGTGCCTTTAAAAACAAACCTGCATTCGTTGGGCGAACGCGGTCCATCATTGGTTTCATCTTCGACTACCACGAGGTTTGATTGATATCAAGTGTCGGCCTGTAAATTATTAAAAAAATAACTTACTTGGGATCATCGCTGATCTGTTTAAGCATCTCAAAACCCGAAGTCCTTTGTGCTGATCGTAGTTCTTTCCCCGTACAGCCTACCATCTGGAATCAATCATTATTTGTCTAATCACAGAGCATTTAATATAGTCGTTTTGGAGCCGAAGGACTACTATTCTACACGGGTAATACAAGGCAACCTGAAGAAACATGAACCCTACATTTCTACCCGTCCGTTTTAAAGAAGTAGCTGTAATTCTAGTTGGCTCTGTCAAAAGATGCTTTAAATCAAAACAATTAAAAAAAGCTTAACAATTTACAAGTACTTAGTGAAGTTTCAAATAAATTTACATTAAAGTCCCCACGGACTATTATCTGCTTAGAACTAAAACTTACACTTATAATTTATTTTTTACAATTTATATTATGTACAGATAAGCGTGGTAAAAACCTGAAGGAATGTGACTGTCCCGTGCGGAGTCTCCTGCGGCTGCAGCTGAGGATCCTGGGTGACGAGCAAGTGCTTTATGCGGGACTCTGACCCTTCATCCAGAGGTCTATGCCACGATATGTGGTCCCCAGGCATGAATTTGCTCCCTAGAATATGATACAGCCTCTTTAAACTGGCTCGACAAATTCTCTACAGAGCGTCTAATGGAATATGAATGTGTTGGACTATTTAAAACGAATGTGCCATTTATTTTAACCGGTGCGTTTACGCTACGAGGCGCAGTTGCACTCCAACGTAGCCTTGAGTTTCTGCAGTCGTGTTTCCTAAGCTAGTCGCTTTCGAAACGCTAGTAGAACACCTTAGGTTCACTCCCTGGCTGGCCGCCCAAGACAAGGTCCGTACCCACAGGGGTACCCTTGCGTTACCATCCAACCCATAACTCGCTGGCTGAGCATCTTCAGTGCTCGCCCCTCTCGCAAGGTGAAGTTAAAAAAGCATTTCCCAGCCAACATCAAATTGTCCTGTGAAGAAAATGTAGTCTATGTAAGCTGGCATGACCGTGGCGACTATCGGCAGGTGGTTGTCTGTCGATAGTTGCACATTTTAGTACTCTCCATCAGGTACAGAGCAATCACTAAGCTGAGACCTAATAAAAAAAAAATAACATTTGCCATTCTGCGTCGTAATGCCGTGTTACATATACCGCGACTCAAGGTCTTCAAGTAAATAAGCAACTGGCCGTACTCGAGCTGATCCTGAAACGTGACAGGCCGAAGCTAGTCGCTATGACGTCTTTTACACTTGTGTACTGCGCTCATGGCCCAAATTCGGGCCATCACACTCGGCACTTTTTTCTTTCATAGGTTCGGAACGCTAATATAGTAACAATTTTAGAGATATTTCGGTGTACCTGTAGCAAAGATATATATAGCTAGAGATTGCAGCAGAGCGGCTGGCCACAACGGCGGCTGTGCGGCATTCTCCGAGGCGAGACGGAATGTGAGCTCCATTCCCGAGCCCGAGAGGCGCGGAGCACCCGCCCGGGGCTCCGTTTTTGGATGCACACGCCCGTCTCCATGCAGATCAGATAAGCCGAAACTATAGAGAGGAACAATGCTGGAGTATGATTTGCTATTACATTTGTAGCTGGATAAGTGGTCCGAATCTTGGCTCGTACATTTGAGTTTTTCCTGATCAAGTTCGGATTTAAGCACCACATGCTTACTGGTGAAAGCAAACATTTCAAAGAAGCCCGCACGGCATCTAAATATCATGTGTACTAGTGCTGTTGGAACGAAGATCAGCTGGACTACTGGGCGCGTTGGGCACGACATATAAGCAGAATAAGCCGTGGTGGCTGCCGGCAGAATAGAATAGTACCCCCCTCTTCTTGCTGAGGTGTCGTAAAAGGCGACTAAGGTATCTCTTGAACACCGCAATTCAACCAGGTGTTTAGAGAAGGGAAAACTCGACCAAACCTGCATCCCGCTCCCTCCCGATCGTATTGGCTCTCCTTTCCATCGGGCCTGAGGGAGCTCGGACGAGAGAGTTCTTTTCTGGCTGCGCGTCCAGTTATGCACTTAAATATCTCCTGCGCAATTGACTGTTTCCGAAAACTGGACCTCGAATTTCTTAACCGGTGTTGAAACAGTCGCCGTGGCCGAAACCGGCTAGGGCATTATCATCATCATCATAAGCAGAATGAATAGTATTTTGATCATAGGATATTGAAAGCAGTAAGGTGGTTTTGCGTGGTAACATGCACGCTGCGATACTCCCATTGATCTAAAATTGTGAAGATATAACAGCATACACAACATAACCTGATACCTTAAAAGTAGGGAGAACCACCCGATCTGGCATCGAGTGTCTTGTCAAAATCGCAATCGGTCGCGAGAAATGATAATCACTTTCCCTCGCTCTTCACACCAAATTTCTTATGCTCGGTCATTGACTCGAGTGATTAACAAGTAACAGAAAAAGAAAATATTATTTCGTGACCGATTTTAGTTTTTTTATATTACATTTTACGGCTGTGGATACAAGCCCTTTTGAGCCTGTCGTTAATAATTTTTAATACTCAGTATTCTTTGATTGACATCAAAACCAACGACTCAAGCTACGCACACTCCACCCCACGTCGTCAAAAAAAATCCCTGATTTCCCGCAGCAATTTGCTATTCAGGCATTTTGTTGCTGACCAGATCCAACCAACAGACCAAACCCAGACCCAAGAACAAAATCAAAACGTCTTTGGCGTGGTAGGTATGATGGTAGTAACCTACCTTACACTATAGCGCAGGATAGCGTGATAGATGAGATGATGAAGAATGAAATGAAGAAACCCAGACAGCAAGTAGATAGACGTTTAATGAAGCACAGTACAAAGTCCAGTAGAAATAATGAAGCACAAGTAAGATAGTTCAGGTAGAGTAAAGTTCACGACACAATAATATAAATAACAACACGTAAATAAGAACAATGAGAACAGTACGAACGGCGAGCGAGAGGAACGTAGTGGCGCGTCTAATGTTATAGCGAGACTAGTTTACCGGGTGCGCGGGCGGTTAAGCGGTCACGTCGCTCGCGCCCGCGCAACCCCCCGCGCGCCGGTACACAGTGGCTCTCAACCTTATCGCTCACTACATACGATTCCAAAGCATGGCACAGTATGAAAGGAAAGAAGTTGAAGAAGGCTACACGTCTAGAAAGCCATATCAACGACAAATCAGAAACTATCTGATGACCGAAATAAAGGACAACTACGCGGGTTCAAAACTGAGACGTCAATCCTTCGCGATTTTGACAAAATACTCAATACCAGAGCGGGCGATTCTCCCTACTTTTAGGGTAACAGGAGGAGGCCTATGTTGCGTATGTAAATATATCCATAGATGGGAAAAATATAATCAGATTAATGAAAAACGATTACGGTTACTTTTTGCATTTTCCATCACTAATATGACTGCATTTTGCTCATCTATTTTAAACACTACGGAATCTTCAATTGCATACACATTTGACTCCTTAATGGTTTCACGGGATTTAATCATGATTACTAAGCAACACAATGACAATTATGACTACAATTTGGAATCATTAATCAGATTACATTTTGCCCATCTATGTCTACACTTATATTTTAGTGATAGTAGTATTGAAGTGTGCGTGTTACCACACTACAGTGGTATTACCTAACGTAATGCCAATGGGGGGGAATATTCTCTTCAGGTTTCCCAGGGTTCCGGTACATACTGATGTAGTCCAGTGGCTCTTGCCCCCCCAACCTGAAATTGTATTCAATAGATAACATTTCAAAGCATTAAGACCTTATTAAGCAAATATATTTTTTTTAGTTTAATGTCTTGAGTTCAAAAATATATTTTTTAATTACTATTTTTAATCCTGACATGGCCCAGTGACCACTATGCCTGGTGAGAAGCATGAAACAACAACTATCCATAGTAAATGTAACAATAGTTGCAGTGATCATGCTGGCCTGCACAAATATCTCTTCACACTTTGTTTAAAAAACTTAATATCATAAAACAATGAGAACACAATCTCTCAAAGACTCAGCCATAGTAAGATTAAGAGAACTCCTCAGTCCTAGCCAGGATACCAGTTACCGTACAGCTGTCACTCCATAAACCTACGTACATGGTTCTAATATGGAAGGGAGAGGAACTATTCAAATTCAGTTGAGTTTTCTAGATAGCATTGGATGGGAAGCAGAGTGTGGCCACTCTAACACCTGCTATTCTCATATTTTTTCAAGTAAATTCCACATACTTTGTTCTAAAACGAAATATAACTGTGTGAAAGTAACATTTTCGTTTACAATACAAAATCTGTCTAGAGATAGTAGGACAATTGTCTTGATCGTGACCACAGTACAGTGTAAATACCATCACACTGACTCGCTTTGGCCTTTGCGATCAGCTTGTGTTCATCCAGCAATAAATACCTAAAGACCTTCAGCCATAGTATATCTAGAGTAACATGGCAACAGAGCCTATCAAGGGATTTTCATCCTTTGATAGGCCCTGGCATTCTTGGACAACACTATACTTACAATCAGGTGTACTGTAGTCACTTTGTTGAACCAGTGTAAAAAAAAAATACATTGAACTTCAATTCTACATAAAACCTAAGAGATTGTAAAAAACAAAAAACTATAGGCATCCTATTTTTATATATATGGTTGCTAAAAATAGCTAATTCAATTTCCATCATGGAAATACAATTTTAGAGGAGTGACTAGCAGAGTGTATATCTTGTGTGTGTGTGTATCCTGTGAATTTTGGTAGATAATGTTGTACACACCAATACTTGAGCTTTGTGGTAACTTGAAGTGGGTTTGGCTGATCTGGGTATAATCTGGAACAAGCATCGCAGAGGGCTTTCAGTCCTGCTGGCATTACTCTATCTGTAAAAAATATTTATTCCTTAATACCACATCCTTATATTTTATTTATTTATTATTATTGCCCAATGTGGATTGGCAGACGTGCACTATGTGCAAAGAAGGTGTGTGCAGCATCAATCGGCATAAAAAGTGACATGCTGTATACCTTAGTCATCTCTTACCTTGCTCTTACACCTCAGTATCATAGAGTCACTACTCAATTCCACCGTAAATCCCAGGCTTATTATTTATGTATAGATTTAATATTAGAAGAAAAACTACAATTACTAATTCTAAAACTGCAAAGCAATATGCTAGGTTTATAAGCAGACGGTGAACTCAGAGAATATAAAACAATTTTATAATCTGTGAAACTAAACATCTAAATCTTTTATTTTTGTGAAAGATTTTGTGGTGTATTGATATATATCTTGTTTGTCGCGAAGAAAATTATTAATTAAATGAAGGAAAAGTATAAAGGAAGTCTCATACAATGGATATCGTTGTATTTCAGCTACAGAAATGATGTTTTGCATTCCAGTATACGCAGTTTTTAGGCTGATCTATTTTACCCAAATTCGACATAGAATGTATTGTTTTGAAGTTAATAATTAATTACACGCAGGTAAGGTCAGCCAGATCCATTTGTTATTAATATTGATAATGGTCATTAATAATGATTTGAGAATACCTTCTTGATTTACATTTTGCGCTGTTTCTTGGTTTGCTGGATCATCAAGCGGCTGAACAGGCTGCGCCAACGCAACAAATGAGAGCGCACTATTATGAACTACTCCTTCCGACGACGATGCTGCATTATTTGAATCGGACATATTATTTAAAATTAAAATTTTATTTGGTAAAAATAAATGAAAACTTTTTGCTATAACCCAGAATAATTTGTAGTCTGTCTACGTTTACATTTGTTTGATGTTTCCTTGATATTTTTTTTTTACTTCGCATTAAAAATAGAGATGGCATAACTACTATTTAAAGATTTTTACATTGTTTTTAAGCTTTATGTTTTTAAGAGAAATGATATAAAACAACAAAATTCTAAAATTGTTTTAGTAAAATCAATACGGTTCATGCGTAAACTATTTTAGTTGATTATTTTTGGATTTTATTAGGCAATTGGGGAAAAAAATATTATAATGCTATTATATTACTCTTGCATGTTTTGAATCACGATATCATTTCAGAAAGTTAATTATATTAATAAGTCTTTTAAAGAATAAACATGAAAATAATGAAATTTAGTTAATTATGTTTTAATTGCTTAAATAATCTTATGATTTCGATAAGAAGAAAATTAATAAAGATTATATAAATACAATTTTAAATAAATATAGAGTACTATGTAGTGACAGCTAATAATTTTCCGAACGAACTCAACCGGACAATAAACAATATTTTTTTATGAAATATTCGATTTCTTTCTCGGTTTGTTCTTTAAATAAACATAAAACCGCGTAATAACACTATAAATAGCTCCAAACGCAAGCAAAGTGTACTCGGAATTGCTGTTTAACATTTACCATTAAAATCATCTTTTATTTAACAAAATGCGTTACATATTTTTATCGGCAATTTTCAGTGTAGTTTTTGCATATGAAAAGGATATGACTTTCACAGTGCAGGCCGGCAGGACGGACTGCTTCTACCAAAGAGTGAAACCGGACGAAATAATCGACGTGGAATATCAGGCAAGGTTTTGTTAAAGATTCAAAACATAACCTTTTTACAAGTCTTATTCTTCTTTTTTCTATGTATTTATCATCACGCTGATTCTTTGGAGTAGGCAGAAAAGGGCTGACTGAGATTCAATACAGAGACTAAATAAAGACAATTCTGGTTGTAAGTAAGGTCAGAAGTACATGGAATGTTTGAAAAACTTCATCCAGACTTTTAAGTAGTCACTTCTTCAAATATTTCAGCGTTTACGGGACAGGTATTAATGCATGGTGACACAAATGGTTGTAAGCTTACATTACAGCATATACGTCTAGGTTTTTCTAGATTATGTACAGATCTGAGCACCACACAACCAAAAGTGAAGGAAAGTATCATGAGGAAACATGCATGTCATCTAATAGAAATGTAATGTGTACTAGTGCTGTAAGAAAGCGATCAGCTGCACCATTGGTCACATGGACACGGCATATAAACGCAAAATGAATACAGCCACTAAAGTATCTCTCTCGGAAAAGGATATACTGTGATAATATATCATTATTATTACTTCCTAAGCAGTTTGGGCTCATTTTTAAGCTATGATTTTTGTCCTGGGAAGTATGACCTAAGAGTTTAAGTGAGATTATGGATAACATTTTACAAATTTTTGCTTCCACACATTTGGGGTTCCATGCATTGATACTGGGGTAGTTACACCTAGGATATAGTTAGAGCAAACAAATGGAAAAATAATCAAAGTTATTTTGATAAAAAAAAAAACATTAATCTGAAAATGCTATTAGAAATAGTGAAAAAATATGAATTTCCTAATTTCCAACTGCACTTCATATATTAATGTATATATGTGAAATATTATCAATTTAATATGAAAATTGTATAAACCAGCATCAATTGTAAATGTAATGTTTATAGATGTGCTGATTATGACTGACTAGCTGAATTACCAATTGTAAGGGGTTCACTAGTCAGCTGGTTAGTCTGTACCAGCTGATCATGGTCTTGGGCATACCATGCAAATTTTGTGACACTTTGCTTACCACTGACTCTTGCGCAAATCACAGCCGCCGCCAGCGAACTTGTCCAAACATGTTTTCTTTACTTCAAATTATGCCTTGATTTATGATTTTGCACCAGATCATTCTACAAAACTATGAGAATTATCACTCTTAAGATTTATTATTTTAACTATCAAGGTTAAGATTGTGTGGATTGTGGACAGCTGTTTCATTAGAGCTTGAAAACAAATATTGGTTACCACTCACTCAATAGCAGAGTTTTGCAAGTGTGGAATAAATTGCCTCATGACATTGATGAGGCACCATCAACTAACCGTTTCAGAGTTATACTGGATAGATGGCTCTCATCATCCCATCATTTTAATGTATGGTTAGCACAGTGCTAAGCAGTATGTAATAGATGAAGACACCAGCTGAGACATTGGCAAATCAGCTAATAGCTGCTTGCCTATTATTATTTTTTTACACTGGCTCGAGATAGTGACTTCAGAGTACCTGATGGTAAGTACACTGTAGTCCAAAAACGAAAGCAACCATCGAAGAATGAATATCCATTGATAGTCTTTGTTGTCATGTCGGTCCACATATACCATGACTGAAGGTCTCTAGGTATATGAGCTACTGGATATACACAAGCTGATCCTGAAATGCGACAGGCCAAAGCGAGTCACAATGAGGGTCTTTACACTTGTGTACTGTGGTCATGACCTAGTTCGGGCAATCGCCCTACCATTAAATACCACCATTTGATAGTAATAATACATTTAATTGGGAATACATACAAAGCAAGAAGTTGGTTAGTCAACACTTTTTGAGAACTAGTCACTGACTAGCCAGAACATCACTAGCAGTCATTTTAAATTTATTTCACAACAATTTAATCATTTACAGCTGTGTAAATATATGAATGAAGATAATAATATATTAAAATGTACAAACAATAAAAATTTGACTGAAGGTTATTTGATATGATCCACAACTGTCCACATTTTTATATTGTCTCAACCAAGTGACTACTCCATACATGATGAAAAGTATATTATAGCTCACGAAAGGCTGCATCCGCAAAGCATGAGAACCCATTGACAATCTGCATTGTGGTGCCGATCCACCTACGTATAATGCAGTGGAAGGCTTTTTTCTTAGTAACCTGCGAGGAAATCCTACATAAAATCATCAGAATCTTTGTGAAGGCAGCAACCTCAGTGTGTCAGACCCTTATTTACTAAAAATCTCTAGTGTGTCCTTTCAATCATTCCACTTGAGCCTGGGAATCCAGATTCTACCAGATACCTGGAGAGCAAACAGCCTGTTTAGGTTTCATCTCTGGAAGGGGGAGGGGGTTAAGTGCTCATCTCTCCATAGCGATCTGTGTAAAGACCGTCATACTGATTCGCTCCGGCATGTCTGGTATATAGACATATAGACCTAGTTGTGGTATATGCAGGCCGACATGACAATGGCGACTGTCAACTGATTTTCATCCTTTGGTGGTCGTTGTCGTTTTCGGATTATACAGTACTTTTCATCAGATGCATTGTAGAGATGTCACGAATATTCGGCCGAATACCGAATATCAAATCATGTAAAAAAGACACGTTATATTACTCAAAATTATCTATTTATTTCCAAATTACAACACTTTAGTAATTAAAATTGATCAGTGGTTAGTTGTGATGGATATAAACAATCTTTTCAGCATTTTTTGGTAGCAAACGATTACGCTTTTCATCGTAAATGTTACCAGCCTCAGAAAATAACCTCTCACTAAACACGCTACTTCCAGGAATATTCTGCGCTTCGGCTGACAGCGTTGCCGAATATTCGGTATTCGGCCAACTCACTATTTGTGGCATCACTAATGTATTGTACTCACTTTGTCGAGTTGTTTCCACAGGTAATCGATGCGTCCCAGGGCGAGCTGGACATCACGTTCCAGCTGGCCGACCCCGTGGGCAGAGTGATAGTCTCTGACTACAAGAAACCGGAGAACTCTCACAGGCACACGGCCATGCTGCACGGGGACTACCGATTCTGTTTTGACAACAGCTTCAGTACCTTCAGTCAGAAAACTGTGAGTTCAAATCATTATAATTAAACAATCGAATTTTTTTTTTACACTGGTTCGACATAGTGACTACAGAGTTCCTGATGGTAAGTACAGTGTAGTCCAAAAACGAAAGCGACCATCAAAGGACGAAAATCCATTGATAGTCTACATCGTCATGTCGGCCCACATATACCGCGACTGAAGGTCTCTAGGTATATGAGCTACTGGATATACACAAGCTGATCCCGAAACGCGACCTGCCGAAACTGGTCACTATGACGGGCTTAACACCCATGTACTGTGGTCGCGATCCAGACGGGCACCGACGCCCTACCACCTCGTGAATTTGCTTGGCAGAGATGTTTCCACAATACAGTATGATCACTGCTATTTATTATATCTTGTGTTGTCCCACTGCTGGGCAAAGTCCTTGCTTCATTTTTTCATTTTTTCTATTAACAGCTTTTTGGGCCCAATCATTTAGGGTCCAGTTCGTCCCTCTATCTCCTTCTGGGCCGGCTGCGATATCGTTTCCTGTTTTGTGGGGGTCATTAGGTGGTTATTTTGGCCTACCACTCATCCGGCATGCGATTAAAATTGTCAGTCCAGTACCATTTCAGCAGATTCCTGATCTATGCTAGCTACCTGCGTCTTGAAACGCAGTACGGTGTTCCTTACCCGGTTCGTAAGGCTATTATCTGTCTATTATCACGAGGTATCCCTGTTGGAGTAGGCAGAGATAATGGAACGCTGCTTGTTTCTATTTTTACAAAGATCTGTCGCCTCCTTAAGATTCATTAGTCACTTCATGCTGCAGGATTTCGCTCTTCACATGCCGAAACCGTAGAAGCATGCCTTTTATGCATGCTTTCAATGACACGATCTTTCAAGTCAACTATTCTACGTATCTCTTCGTTTCTATCGCGATCTGCAAGCGTTACTCCGCATATAGAACGAAGAGTTCGCTCCTTCGCTGCATTAATTCTATTTTCTTGCTTCTCCTGACATACCCAGGTCTCATTGCTGTGTAACAAACTGGACACCAGGATCGCTCTATGTATGTTACTTGTGCTGTTTACGTAATGATTTTACTTTCTAGAATTGCAACTAGCGGACCATTAAAATTGTTGCCAGTAGTAACCCGTCTCTCTACATCCATATCCCACATGCCGATTCTTATAATCATACTACCAAGATATACAATATTATTCCCCACATCAGTAGATAATGTTAAGGATAGAAATAAATAAATAGATAGTGAGTATGCCACACGTTAATTTCATAGATGCATGAAAGCATTGCACGCCCTTACGATAAATAAATCTGGAATAAATTGCTTTAATTTAAACAGAAAGAGGAACCTTTTATATTCATATCTATTCTATTTTCACGCCATCTATCTTCCCTATGAAAGTAATATAATATTTATTATCACTATATAATATCCACATCAATTATGTGAATCTGCCTACCCTTTTTTTTTTGTTAACCCGGTGGAAATCCCTACGGACCGTCAGGGGAGCGGTGAGGGCCGCTCCCCCGGGGTGATCCTTCTCCCGTCTGCCGGATGCTAAGGGCAAAGCCGAGCCATCTTCCTCGACATCCGGCGACGTCCGGCCTTGTTCGGGCCTCACCTACTAGGCGGGGGACTTGTTAAATAGTCGCCGCCCCCCGCGTACACCTAACACATTTCGGGGAGAGTGGTATAGAGTGCCAACCCCCCTCGTCTCCTTGAATTGAATCTGCCTACCCTATCCAAATACCCTACGCACGTCACTGCCCCACATATTTCGTTCATAATTTTTTATATATATATTTTTTTATATTTCAAAATACATTGTACGCAGGTATTCTTTGACATCCTAATAGACAATGAAGAGTCCGACCTGAAGGACTACGACGACGATAAGGAAATGGAGCTGGGTGAGTGACCTTGACCTTATTATGAAATGTGACGAAATCTTTCCCGGCCCACTGTGTACTGTTGGCATTTTCATATAGCAAAGACCCCTTTCCTTGAACATTTTTATTGTTTCACTGATTTAGACAAGTGACTGGTTCGGTAGATCAAGAAAGACTATCAGACCTAGATCAAGAAAGAGAATCCCACCAAAAAAAAACAAATTGACAATGTTTACCCTTAAAAAAAAAACAGAAGTCAAAATTAGCTACTCTGATAATTAATCATTGCTAAAACAAATTTTAATTGTCTAACACACGGGTCGCAAACCTTTTCTTATATAAGGGCCACAAATATTATGAGTATATTGGTGCGGGCCACATTTTATCTAATAAACACAATTTTTTAGATAAAACTAATTTTTGCATTTCTAACCATATTTATTGTTACTCTCATTTTACTGACTGATCGTTTGAACTGAATTTCCGACTTCCGCGCACACAAAACAATGAAATAGAAACATATTTATTCTTATATTATAAGTGTTTTTAATTTATTGGCTTCGGTGCGGCGCTCTTACTTGCGTGGGCCGCACCCGAGTGGTTTACAGGCCCCATGCGGCCCTCGGGCCGCTGGTTGCCGACCCCTGCTCTAACAGATAAATAATATCGCACTTTTAAACAATCCTTCGTTGACACCTGATTATAATTGGTATATTTCTTTAATTAATCAGGAAAATGTCTAAGAAGTTGTGTGAAGTTCATTTTATATAATCTATACTAATATTATAAAGAGGAAAGATTTGTTTGTTTGTTTGAAATGAATAGGCTCCGAAACTACTGGACCGATTTCAAAAATTGTTTCACCGTTGGCAAGCTACACTGTTCCCGACTGACATAGGCTATGTTTCATGTTCAAAAAAATTAGGGATGCTTGCTAAAACTTAAATAATCTAACCCAAGGTGTAAAAAAATAAACAAAAAACTTCCTTCAATCGCGTGCGCTGCGAAAACTATTAATGATAGAACAAAATGATGTATTACAATTTTTCAGGACACATCACTATCTATAAAAAATGTCCCAACATCATGTCTCTATCTTTTATAGTTACGTCACAATATGCGTCTTTTTATTATTATTTTTTAAATAAGGCTCTTTATTCGTACCTAGGTATTGATCCTTTTCAAAGTAAATAAATCATTATTAATGACTACTTCAATACCTTTATCATATCACCTTTTAAATCATTCGATTCGGATATTCCATTTAAAAGATATCACGAGCTTAAATAACAGAAAAAACTCCGCTCGGCTAGCTATGCGTTGAAGAGGTACTGGAGGGGAGTCAAGGGAGTTCTTTTACTATATTATTATGCCCGTGCGAAGCCGGGATGGGCTGCTAGTTCAATATATTTTCTGCAAGCTAACACTATTGTCTTTAAAAAAAATGCATCACGATGTGGCGGAGCCCGATATCGACCCTTAGACTGTACCGCTTGCAGGCGACGCGGCGGAGACGTACATGATGCGAGTGAAGGACATATCGGAGTCGGTGAGCCGGGTGCGGGACAACGTGTCCGCGGCCAGGAGGCTCCAGGAGCTGCACTCGGCTCACGAGGCCCGCGACAGGAACCTGGCCGAGGAGATGTGCGACAGGCGAGTGTGCTGCCCCTCGCGGCTCATATCAGAAACTAGTGAATTGTAGCAGCTTCCGACCCGGCCAAAAAAAAACCTTAAAAAAGTTTTGGCCAACGCTGAAAGGTTTTTGGGAGTGATTATATCTATACTAATATTATAAAGCTGAAGAGTTTGTTTGTTTGAACGCGCTAATCTCTGGAACTACTGGTTCGAATTAAAAAATTCTTTTTGTCTTGAATAGACTATTTATCGAGGAAGGCTTTAGGCTATATAACATCACGATGCAATTATTAGGAGCGAAGAAATAATGTAAAATGTGAAAAAAAACGGGGAAAAGTATTCATCCTTGAAGGCTTCCATTGCGTGCGCTGCGAAAACGGTTCAAGATACCAAAAATATATGTATGACAGAGTTATTCCTCTTAAAATGATCTAAAAAAATGTCCGCGATAGTATATGTCTATCTTTTAAGATTAACTCACTAGAACCGTTTTTATGGTAATCAAATTTGGTCGAAATTAAAGCATTATTTGTTAAGAGTTGTATCAACGTAATAATATTAATCTTTATCTAAATAAATGTGTTGTTGATTAAGAGTATTTGATTGTGAACAAAATTGTCTTTGACATCGCTTAATTTCAATGAACATCTTAGTAGATATTACAAAACCTTATATAGCAAAACAACGTTTGCCGGATCAGCTAGTAGGGAATAAAGCGTTGGTGCGGGGCGGTCGCAGGATTAGGCGATGCATCTTTTGGACAGCTGCGACGTCCAATGCTTCGACCACGCAGAAGCATTTCAAGTCGTCATTTGTGATATTTGTATTATTTTCAGCTTGTGTATATCCAGTAGCTCATATACCTAGAGACCTTCAGTCGTGGTATATGTGGGCCGGCATGACGATGGAGACTATCAATGGATTTTCATCCTTTGATAGTCGCTTTCGTTTTTGGACTACACTGTACTTACCATCAGGTACTCTGTAGTAACTATGTCGAGCCAGTGTAAAAAAAAAACTATGTGCGATCCACCAGGCAGAAGCACGCTTCCAGGTCAGTCGCGTTGAAGGACGGCAGCCGGATATCGGTGCCTGGCAGTGCGGATGATCCCCGGCAGAGCTGATGGATGCCGAGCTAGATTGTAGCGTGGCGGTGTTGTTCTGCATGTTGGCGGATGCTTCGCGTTGGGTACCAGTCTGTAATAACGATGCGTTGAACGTATAATCACGACAGGTTTTTAGTCAACATCGATCTTTTCATGATTTACAGGCGGACGCTTGACCTCAACCACACCTGGTGGAAGGTGAAGATGAGGATGATGGTCCGCGTCCGCTCAACAGACGCCTGTGAGTTTCTTTCTATACGGCACCGGCTTCGGCCATATCTGATTTGCTGGTTTCCGTTGCAGGGTATGGAAATGGTCTATATGGCAGATACTGATAATGATCGCTGTGGGAGTCACACAGGTGAGTATTGCTCTGTTAAAACACTGAGGTACACACACACGCGCGCACACGCACTAGATTTATTTCACGATACCGGTGGCGCTGGCGGCGCCGAATGATAGTTCAGTCAACTGTCGCTAACCGGTGCGTTTTCGCTCCGAGGCGCAGTACCACTCCAACGCTGCCTTCAGTTTCTTTCGGCGATAAATTCTCAAGGTTTTGCTTTCAAAACGCTAGTGGATCACCGTTTGGTTCTTTCCCGAACTGACCGCCCAATCCATAAGATTTTCCCAGACAACAGCGTATTATCCTGTCTAGAAAAAGAAAACAATGCCAAGATTATAGTTTTTGCGAGATTTCTGATCTGTATAAACAACTCTGTATAAAAATGTTTGCCTTTTTTAATGATTTACAGGCGCACGCTTGACTTCAATCACACCTGGTGGAAGGTGAAAATGAATCCGATGATAAACGGCGTCCGCCCAACTAATGCCTATTCACTCTTCTCTGAAAGGCTCCCAAGTCACAAGATCGTAGAAATATACTCGCTGGAAGTACATTCCACTCCTTAGCTGTTCGCATGATGAATGTAGAAGCGAATCTCTGTTGTGTATGTATTGGAGGTATTTGTAAAATAAACCAGTTGTTGTCTAAATATCGTTTCATTAATACAACATGGTGGCAGCGGTGGGATACGAACCCACGCCCTTTCGGACTGGATTATATTGCTTTAATGTATGTTTTTAAATTACAATCAGTACCTAATTAAGCATATTTTAGTTTCTAAGGGGAAGATGTTGTGTATGTATTGGAGGTATTTGTAAAATAAACCAGTTGTCTAAATATCGTTTCATTAATACAACAATCTCTATAGTGGGAATATAAGGAATGTTCTGCAAGGCATCTAATGGTTTTATGGTGACATGGAGCTGGTGGAATTAGAGAATGTAGCTCCTGAGAGCACTCTCCGTTGTGCATCTGGTCAGACTGCGAGGCAGCCGACTTTACGTCGATGCTCGATGTCCTGCAGTCTACGAGCCCAGATTGAGTCCAGACTGTCCAGAGCGACCAATTGATATTCAGCAGAGCGCTTCATTAATGCAAACTATTTATTTTCATTTCAGGTGATATTCGTGAGGAGTTTGTTTGAGGACAGAAATTCTAGTACTCTTAAAAAATTGGTGCCTGGATTTGCGTCTAATTAATTTTAAGTTTGATTAGAAACAATCTCGGATCAGGAACTTTTCGAGGCGGGGGCTAAACTATTGTGACCCCTGCCCTCCGCCAGTTCTTTTACCTTTGTTACTCAATTATATGGATTAATACAATAAGAAATGTTAACAGCACAATTGTTAGAGACCTTGTGCTCAATAACTTTGTGATAATGCAAACATTTTTTATCGCACACGAAGTGAAATATTTACAAAAAAACGAACTTTGACCTATTTTTTCCTTGGTAACCTGGGGATATCATGTATAGAAGAATCAGGGCCGCTGTGAGGGCGGCGACCCCAGCGTGCCAGGCTCCTACTGTGTTAAAACTCCTGGGGTGTCCTTCAAATGTCTCCACCCGGGTCTGGGGAACTCGATTTGTCCAAATGCTCGAGGAGCGAATAGCCTATTTCGTCTTCTTCTCTGTGTAAAGAGCCCGCCCCTCTAAACTTTCAGTCGTGGTATATGAGGGCCGACATGACGATGTAGACTATCAATGGATCTTCGTCGTTTGATAGTCGCTTTCGTTTTTGGACTACACTGTACTTACCATCAGGTACTCTGTAGTCACTATGTCGAGCCAGTGTAAAAAAAACCTTTCTCACGGGCAGCAGACCCCCTCAAGTCCACCGTCAGGGGCATCTCGTCCTCCTTGGGCGAACGCATCCCTCCGGCGACGCGACCTTACATAACCCAAGACGTGGTAACGACAACTTACGTGAATTTTGAGTTAACCTTTAAAATGTCAAAACAAAGGTTCGTAGTTTTCAGCTAATTTTCTGTTGAGAGGTTGGGCAACTTTTTATAGATATATTCAGTAGGTACTCTGGGGGATGTGCTCGTCTCGCTCTGGTCTCCTGCAGCTGCTCCTTAGATCCGGGGTTGTTATGTAAAAACTGATAGATTTAGCATATATTTTGAGGGTTGTCCGAATTAGCGGAGGGTTGGTACATAAAAACATAAGCGAGGCTTCCGTACAAATACATTATGAAAGCACCGAACATTGGTCTCCATAAACTTGAACATGGGACGGTGGGAACAGGGCAGGGATGGCCAAAATGTAATCTGGTTAACGATCACAAAATGTAGTCGTAATTTTAATTGTTTTGCTCTGTAATCATGATTAAATCTCTTCAAAACATTAAGGAGTCATAAATATGTATGCAATTGAGTATTATATTTCGTAGTGATTAAAACATAGATAAACAAAGTGCAGTCATATTAATGATCGATTTTCATTAATCTAATTACATTTTACCCGTCTATGGAACAGGCTTGCCAGATAAACGTTCCACAATTCAATGACTCGACAAATATAAGAGTTCAGAATAATTACTTCAGTTAGATTTTAATTTTGCACGGAACTCTCGGTGCACTAGTGCGACTCGCGCTTGGCTGGTGTTTTTTTGTCAATAATCGCCCACCGCTAATTTGTACGACTACCTACATACAATGTAAATTTTATCTGAAACTATATCAAATCATAGAGCGAGTTACATCGACAAATCAAATCCAGTCTAAACTGGTATAAACCACATTTAGCGTTAAACTGTGTTTATTGTTGTGCACAGAATCATTATCTAGTTTTAAGTTTAAATTTTAATCACTATTAAGGTCGAATTAACACGTTCGTCGGGCAGCGCGATCCGTTTGTGTTACTTACGTGACTCAAATTCGATTCTCGGTATGCGGTAATGTAAACAACTGATATATAAACAACGCAACTCGAGTAATATAATTATTTTTTTTTTTTTTTTTTACATATTAGGGTGCCCAACATGGGTAACATTAGACAAGAAAACAAAAGGATCATGGTACTTAAATAGAACATATAAATGCCCCCACAATTATAGGGCACCACAGCATGCACAGTGATTAATATATAAAGCTAGTTTACATTAAGGAATAATAATAAAATACCAAAAAAAAGAAAAAACATATACATACATACATAGACACAACACAAAAGGATAATATTGTAGAATGTATAAATAACAACTTTAAACGAAACCGTGACTGATTCCAAGTAACACAAAAAAAAGAAAAAATAAATACAGTCACTCTCTACACGCTGTTCTAAATTTTGAAAGAGAAACAGAAGAGATTATATCGTGATAGTATTATCTTCGATTTATCACAAAGAATTTTACTCTTCTCTCAATTGTGTTTTAACGAAAAATAGGCGTTATACTATAAAGTGAATATTTTTGGTATTTTAACATTGTATATGCTATATTTACATCTGAGGGCTTATTCCATTTAATTCATTTATAAATTAAATTTACTTCAACAAGAACAATGTCACCTATATTAGGGTGACGGAGCCCCAATAAAATCAAACCCGTCACCCACATATGGATGACACGGCGACGAACGTGTTAAAACGCTTCAATTATGTAGTGTTTGTTTGTTAGTTCGAGCCGCTATTAATAGTGAAAGCGGGAAAAGTTAGTTCTAAATATCGATACGTAACGATTATTGACACTTGTAAATAGTGCGATGCGTGCAGTGAGTTTTAAAAAAGGAAATCGGTTCCCTAGAAGTCCGAAGTTTTGTCCTTTTTTTAAAGCTGTAGGATAGATACTAAGGAGCGATTTTGTAAATAAAGACTAAAGGTCTACGGGCATCTGCTTCCTTTTTTAACTAAACTGCATACATTTATTAGCACGATATACGATTTTATAGACAAGGGAGATATTTTGCATTCGATTCTAAAATATGTCAAAAATGCGATACCTTAATATATCAATTAAAACAGAGTAGATTATAGCCAACATATTTAGGGACAATTACACATATCAATTAATGAATAACAATTAATTATTAAGTACTAGCTGATCCGGCAAACGTTGTTTTGCTAAATAAGTTATTGTAATATCTTCTAAGATGTTCATTGAAATTAAGTGATGTCAAAGACAATTTTGTTCACAATTAAATACTCTTAATCAACAACACATTTATTTGGATAAAGATTAATATTATTACGTTGATACAACTCTTAACAAATAATGCATTAATTTCGACCAAATTTGTTTACCATAAAAACGGTTCTAGTGAGTTAATCTTAAAAGATAGACATATACTGTCGGGGACATTTTTTTAGATCATTTTAAGAGGAATAACTCTGTCATACATATATTTTCGGTATCTTGAATCGTTTTTGCAGCGCACGCAATGGAAGCACTCAAGGATGAATAATTTTCCCCGTTTTTTTCACATTTTCCATTATTTCTTCGCTCCTAATAGTTGCATCGTGATGTTATATACCCTAAAGCCTTCCTCGATAAATGGTCTATTCAACTCAAAAAGAATTTTTCAATTCGAACCAGTAGTTCCAGAGATTAGCGCGTTCAAACAAACAAACTCTTCAGCTTTATAATATTAGTATAGATATATTTCGCCTGTCCTCAGCCAGGATACAGTGCGACGGGTAAACGGGTCAACATCTGTTTAGCTGAAATTACGTAAAGGGAACTTTACTTGCCAATTAATTGTGCGCCAGACGCGCTGCAGAGTCCACATTTGTTATGGATCAACTTTCATTGGTTCATCAATATTTTTTTAAGATTTGTTAAGTTCTACATTCTTAGATTCCACCAGCCCCATTCCACCACAAAACCACTAGGCATCGTGTCGGATACCATCCGTATGTGGTGGATGTTCCTTATATCCGCACGAAGAGATTCGCTTCTACGTTCATCATGCGAACGGCTAAGGAGTGGAATATGCTTCCAGCGGCCATATTTCCGCGATCTTATGACCTGAGAGTCTTTAAGAGAAGAGTGAATAGGCATTTGTTGAGCGGACGCGGTTCATTATCGGACTCTACTTTCACTTTCCACCAGGTGTGATTGAGGTCAGGCGTTCGCCTAAAAATAATAATAATAAAAAAAGTAATATAGTTATCTAAATTTCTGTTAGTTGTAAGAAGGTATAGATGTATTCTGAAATATCTCCCTCGTCTATAAAATCACGCTGTATAAAAGTGAGATATGAAGGAATGTAATTGTTTTAATAGATGCCAAAGTTATAACGTTTTTTGTAATATAGTTGTACAATATATAAAGAAATATATTTATTTTCTTACTAAAAACACTAACATAAAATATACTTCCTTATTAACACTTTGCCGTCCGCACGATCCGTAAATATTGATTCGCATGGCACTTGACTTGTCGCCGGCCGGTCTTGACATTATCGGGAAATTGTTAAGTTTAACTAACCTCATCGTTAGTTTTCATCCCCGTTCGCCTATTTTCACGAAGTACATGGGTGTAAAGCCCTTCAGTCGTGGTATATGTGGGCCGGCATGACGATGTAGACTGTTAATGGATTTTCATCCTTTGATAGTCGCTTTCGTATTTGGACTACACTGTACTTACCATCAGGCACTCTGAAGTCACTATGCCGAGCCAGTGTAAAAATAATAATAATAGGCAAGCAGCTGTTAGCTGATTTGCCAATGTCTCAGCTGGTGTCTTCATCTATTACATACTGCCTAGCACTGCGCTAACCATACATTAAGATGATGAGATGATGAGAGCCATCTATCCAGTATAACTCTGAAACTGTTAGTTGATGGTGCCTAGTGATGAAAATGCCCGGGAATTTTCCCAAAGTACCCAAGACTTCCGAGAACATTTCGTAAATTCCCGGGAATATTCCCAAGGAAGTTTTTGGGCACTTTGGGAAGATTCCCGGGCATTTTCATCACTAATAGTGCCTCATCAATGTCATGAGGCAATTTATTCCACACTTGCAAAACTCTGTTATTGAGTGAGTGCTAACCAGTATTTGTTTTCAAGCTCTAATGTAACAGCTCTCCGCAATCCACACAATCTAAACCTTTATGTTTAAAATAATAAATCTTTATAATATAAAAGAGTGATAGTTCTCATAGTTTTACAAAATGACCTGGTGCAAAATCAAAAATCAAGACATAATGTGAAGTAAAGAAAATATGTTTGGACGAGTTCGCCGGCGACGGCTGTGACCAGTATTGTGGTGTCGTCGGTCGGCATGGCGTTAATTAAAGGTACGCTTCCAATACTAAGGGCGGCTTGCACTAACGAATTAATCTAGTTTAAGCTTGTTTAAAACGCATATTAATTGAATTAGTTTGATTCAATCTTAATGATGATTTCAGTTTAAGAGTTGTTATAACTAGATTTTGATTTAGTGCAAGACAATAAGTACAGATCAGCGCTAAATAGCATTTTATATAACTCTAAACTAGATTTAATTTGTTAGTGCAAGCCGCCCTAACAGTCGATAGGTCGCGACGTATCGTTACTGTATGCAGTTATACGCAATACTATCCGATGTGTTTTTTTTTATCCTGTCTCATCATAGTGGACACACAATTTTTTTTTTGTTAACCCGGGGGAAATCCTAATAGGATCGTCAGGGGGTGGTGAGAGCCACCCCCCGGTATGCCGGACTTTTACCGACTAAAACCCACGGGGTGCTTCTACAGTCGCGTCCCCCAACCTTAGATCCTGGCCTGCTATGCATGACAACTAACCCGGAAGCAAACTACTATACATATTGAATATATAAACCTTCTTAATAAAGTTATTCGTTAAAAAATATATTTGTTGTACGCACAAACAAGTACTATAAATAAAATTATAACTAGTCAACAATTTGTTTTATTTATGAAGTATCTAAAGTCACGCTATACCCGTTTCGACATGGGCAGAGATTACATGACAAGCATACATGGGCAAAATGTAATCAGATTAATGAAAATGATTAACGATTACATTTTATGTTTTTTATTATTAATATGACTGCATTTTACTCATTTATGTTTTAAACACTACAAAATCCCAGATTGCATACACATTTATGGTTTCTTAATGTTTTAAATGAATTTAATCATGATTACAGAGCAACAAAATTAAAATTACGACTTCATTTTGTAATCGTTAATCATTAATCAGATTACATTTTGCCCGTCTTTGGTTACAAGCTGTATCCAGTTTGCGCTTATATGTCGCCAGTCAATTTGTATCCAGTAAGTACGCTGGTGGGTGCTCGTCTGACAACCTTGGAATTTGGCGCCCGGGGTGTGGACCCAGACTTTGACTAGATTCAAGTTTTCTAGTCGGTATCGTGGCGAGTGTCCTGAAGGGTTACTTCACCTTGTTCCTCCCCTCTCCCTTCCATAGCAGAACTACGCGCGCGGGCTCACAGACCCACTGTTATACGGTAACTGACATCCCGGCTAGGTCTGAGAAGTTCTCTATCTCTTACTGCAGCCGTGTCGTTGAGCTGTGGAATGGTTTTCCGGCGAGCGTGTTCCCACCGTCCTGGTATGCTTTAAGCGTAGCGTTAAGAGATATCCGTGCAAGCCGGCATGATCACTGCGACTGCCGAAGGTTTTTTGATAGTCATCGTTTTTTGAACTGCACACCATGCCTACTAAAGTCTAATATAATCGAAAATAAAACAACCATAATATTCATGAAAATTCATTTTAATACAAAAAAAAACTATATTTCAATTTATTTTCTAATATCACAATACTAAATTATTTACAAAGTTTTACCTCAATATTAGGCATAATAAAAAACATTTGTACATTGTTAACTTACGAAATATTAGAGACGTGCCAGCTATGACTGACTAGTCGATTATTGATTAGTCAATTGAAAGAGGCCGACTTGTCAGTCAAGCCGATCACGGTGTCAGGGGTAATTTCCGCGACACTTCATTTACAAGTGTATCGCGCGCAAGGCGCAACCGCCGCCTGCGGACATGTCGAGACGTGTTTTGCTGACTTCGCAATACGTTTTGATAATTGGTTTCGCACGTGTGTGCTTCTATATAGCTGTGAGTTATCACACTGTTATATTAGATATAATTTGTTATTAATATAACAATTGAGGCTAATTTCAATGTTATATTCCTCGTATACAAAGTTAGGAGGTGGAGAGTCGGAGCTCTTTGTCGACCAGTCACTTACTACAAAAGTGACCGAATATTCGGCTCTATCGACTAGACGGAACATCACTACTAAATATCATTCAACGTTGGTTGTGTCGATAACAAGCGATGGAGGAACGCCCAGCCTGGGCAGACAGAAAGAGTGGAGTTGGTGCTGGCCGTGGTTCGCGCTTCAGTCGACAGCGCTTAGCCAAGGCTACCCGCCTTTTGCGAGGCGGTAATGAGAGCTATGGAAGCGGCGGAGAGGGAAAGGCATGCCGCCAACCCCCGTGACCCTCGACGCCGCCGCGGAACGGGGTGAAACAGAAAGAGAGAGCAGTTCCTGCAGAACCAACTGCAGGCCGCGCTCCACTGCTGACACAGGCGTCTGCCCTCAACCCAATGAGAGTTCAAGCTCAAGGCTCATCGAGAGGTAGTGAGGGGGTGACAACTGAACCCCCTCCCAGAGAGGAGGCCTGGCAAGGACAGTCGCTCGCCGGGTCCGCTGGAAGTATACGGATACCCAGGCGCGGCGAAGGCGGAGAGAGGACATAGTTGGCACCCGGTGGTTTTAATCGGTGCAAGTCCGACACACCGGGTAGCGGCCCTCACCACTCCCCTGAGATACGAAGGGATTTCCACCGGGATAACAAAAAAATGATCGTGGCGATAACCGTTATCGTTAATATCTGTCGATGTTTATAATAACCATCACTTGTGTTGGACGGTAAACATTGAAAGATACCATTCTTTCAATGTTTACTGTCGTATTGTTTACGGTTGTCAACTGTCACAGTCATCGTTGTTGACAGTCATCGTCAATTCTCACCATAATATTTGTTAATATCTCTGCCTATGTTTACAGTTGGCGTTAATAATCACCGCCATCTTCGCTAATTTTTGTCAATTTTGACGGTTTCTATCATCGTAGATAGCCATTAAAGTGTATTTGTTTCATTTCCACTGGTTTCCGTGGAATATTTCTATTAGCAATGTTACATCGATCAAGATATCTTTAGTCTGTCGAAGTGCTCGTCGGCCGGCTGCAGCCCGTGGATGCGCGTCAAGTGCCGCGCGACGTTCCTGCGGCGAGCGAAACTGTTGTCGCAAACTCTGCACCTGGACGTGAAGAAGTTTTGGGAGTCGAAGCTGCTCGCGTCCGCAGGCTTTACCCTAGTTTCCCTACACGTGACTCCTGGGTGGCGCTAAACGAGCAGCAGCGAGGTGGTAGGGCGTCGGTGCCCGTCTGGATCGCGACCACAGTGCATGGGTGCTAAGCCCGTCACAGTGACCAGTTTCGGCTTGTCGCGTTTCAGGATCAGCTTGTGCATATCCATTAGCTCATATACCTAGAGACCTTCAGTCGTGGTATATGTGGGCCGACATGACGATGTAGACTATCAATGGATTTTCATCCTTCGATAGTCGCTTTCGTTTTTGGACTACATTGTACTTACCATCAGGAACTCTGTAGTCACTATGTCGAGCCAGTGTAAAAAAAAAACAAACTTATCGCTCGTTTTGAGACCAAAAGGTGGCTCTTGAAACCTCGGGAGAAGATCCTGCACAGGACCATGAGTGACATTTTAAGGGCAGACTCAGGTGTGCTATACTCCTACTGACAACAAACCCCTAAACTCCTGAGGTTTCATAATAAATACTGTAACGGGTTTTATGCGCGAATTTTTTTTATGATTTACAAACGGCAACGCGATTCCTTTGTTTCACACGGGAACCAAATTCTATTCTCGGTACAACGTAACGTAAACAAGCCAAGATTAGGGGTTGGTTGTTTAGTTTGGGATATAATAATACTGAGGAACTGCTGCGGCAATAATTGTACCTAAATGTAACATATTGTAAATTGTATCGGTGAATGTAGAATGTGTTTGTTCTTTGTCTGGGATTGTTAATTTTTTGTTGTATTTATTATTGTAGATATTTTTATGTCTTTTGATATTTATTGTTAACTATATTCAAACCATATATATATATATATATTACTTCTTATTAAGATTATATACACTGCTTGTAACATATTGTCTGATATGATTAACTCTGACAGCCAAGATACATATCGAGGTGTGAAAAGCTATTTGGTTTAAGCGACATTTTTTGGTGAAATATACCACCCCTCGATATAATCCTAGTTTGGGTGTCAGCTGACAATAATGTGCTGCTGTGTAATTGTTTTTTGTAATAAATAATTTATTATTTATTTATATACACCATGTAACTCGAGTAATATAATTACATTGCGATATTATTAACATCGATTTATCGCAATGAATTTTGCTCTTCACCTCAAATGAGTTCAGAGCGTTTTAATGGAAAACATGCCTCGTATTATAATATGAATATTTTTTGTATTTTAATGTTGTACATTCTATATTTACATATAAGTGTTTATTCCATTAAATTCCTTCTAAAAATCCAACTACAAATCCTGTCCAACTTCTACAAGAAAAGTGTCACCCATACTGGGGTGACGGGGGTGTCGAACGTGATAATGAAGTCAATCAGTGTGCATGGAAAAACTTTTTTAATGAACGATCTTTGACCAAAGGTATATGGTACAAGACGCTAGTATGTGAGCCTCCTCATGTGCCATGGTTTGCTATTGAAGTCATTAGCAGACAACTTATAGTGGCAGCACACAGGCTGCGGTCAGGTCACATTCCACCAGGCAAATTTAAACATCTGATGAAGCTTGTGGAGTCACCGAACTGCAGCACGTGTAAGAAAGTAGATGACGTACAACATATTACATACAGGCTTGCGCTTGACCTCAATCACACCTGCTGGAAAGTGATGATGAGGCCGACGATGGAGCGCGCTCGCCCAGCAAATACCGATTCACTCGACGTTTGAAGATTCCCATGTCATAAGACGCCGGAAACACTGACGCAGGAAGCGAGTTCCACTCCTTCGCGGTTCGCAGCAAAAAGGAGGAGGCGAATCGCTTAGTGCGAGCAGCAGGAATGTCAACCACAAAAGGGTGCAAACCAGCACGGCGTCTCGTCAATTTATGGTAGAAGGGGGAGGGTGGAACTAAATCATACAACTCAGCCGCACACTCTCCAGAGTATAGTCTATAGAAAACCGAAAGGCAAGCCACTTTACGCCGGTGTTCCAAACTGAGTAGTTTACTGATGGAGCGTGTCCGATCTCAGTCTGCAAGAGATTCTCTGACGGGAGCCTTTAGCCTGAACAAATTTGATGTAGGCATGTTCTGCGGAATTTTAGCAAGACCTTACTCAGCCGAAGCAAAGGAGCTGTTCAGGCTGATGGCTCCCCATCAGAAATAAATGCTAGTTGTGCATGTTTAGGATACGATGGGGCTGGCATGTGCCGAGGCACAAAAGTCCCTTATATAAATAGAAAAAAAAGAAGTCAATCAAGCGTCAGAATTAAGCTGGAGGCCTGTCATGTCGGTCAAAGTTACCTGAACGTGTACTGGGGCGCTCGGTGTCGACTCTTGTGGATTCGCATCAGCGTCACGGACTTGAAGCGGGCTGGGCACTGGTCGCACTGCGGGACCGACCAACTAACAATGTTATATCAATCTAGGAACTTTATACGTAATAAATGTCGTGCCCAACGTGACCAGTGGCGCTGCTGATCGCCGTTCTCACAGCGCCAGCACACACGACTTTTCTATTAGACGCCATGCGGGTTTCCTCACAATGTTTTCCTTCCCCGGTGAGCACGTGGTGATTAAACCCGTAGGTAATCTGGGAAAACCCAGAAGATGTGTGCCGGGATTCGAACCTACGACACATAATTATTAATGGAGTAAATTATAATTTGCAATTTCGTTGACTGCATGCAAAGTTACATTCCATCGGCGCTCGTTTCTATTAAAACGGCATTCTTAAATTGTTATAGATGTAACATGTTGCATTTCATGAAACAAAATGTAGGGTAGTCTAAATAAACGTTGACAAGGTGTTTCATTACGGAGAAGGAAAGAAAAATCATTTATTTGGCACAAAACACTGATAGCACAGGATAATCAAGATAAGAAAACAACAAATGCAAATACCCTGTCTTGTGATGGGCCAAAGGGAATTTAGCTCAGCAAATGCTAAGTGGCCAGCTGAGCCATTCAGCGCTGATTGGCAGCTGACATACATTTGTTGTGTCAACGTGCAGGAAACAGCGAGAAGGGGACTAATAGAGTATGAATACACAGCACTAGAGACTATTTCTAATCATATGGACACACATGTCGTGACTGAGCATCTGGAGCCGCTCCAGTTGCGAAGAGATGCTGCCTCACTGAGCGTTACCCACCGTCTGCATCATGGCGAGTGTTCTGAAGAGTTGTTTAACCTTATTCCACCTTCTCCCTTGCTGAATAGACCCACGCGCGCGGGATAGCGGAGTCACAGCTATGCGGTATCTCACATCCCGGCTAGGACTAACTCCTTCTATTGCCGTGTCGTTGTGCTGTGGAAATGGTCTTCCGGCGAGCGTGTTCCCACCTTCCTATGACATGGGATCCTTTAAACGTAGCGTGAAGAGATATTTGTGCAGGCCGGCATGATCGCTGCGACTACCGATGGGTTTTTCTTACCTTTCGATAGTCGAATAAAAAAATATCTTGCACATAAGTATATCACACACACACACACGCACATACCATATACATAATTATAATTAACTACCAATACTAACTTCGACAGTCTTCTCCGGCAGGTGGATGGAAATGTGCTGCAAATAGCTGCTCTTCCTGTGGAAGCCGGCGCTGCAGTCCTTGCAGACGTAGGGCTTCTCCCCCGTGTGGAGTCGCTCGTGGATCTGCACACGAGTTTACACTTATGTATTCAGTTGAAAGATTAGAACATTGTATATGTTGGTAGTATGTTTGCAAGAAATGGCATGTTAGATACGGATGTAGAGAGACGGGTCACCGTTAGCAGCAAAGTAAATATTGCACTGAGTGCCACAACCCCAAATTTTCAAATTTTTCAAGGCGGGGCAATATTGAATGTTTTCTTTGTAACCCTGGAGAAAATCTTATATAGGACTCTCAGATCCACCCCGGTGTGTCAGATTTCTACTGACTAAAAACCCCCGGGGTGTCCTTCCAAACTACCCGGGCCGGGGAAACAAGTTTGTGGTTGCCCGGAGAGTGAATAGCCTATTCAGGCTTTCGCTCTGGAAGGGGTGTAAAGAGCGCATCCCTCCAAACCTTCCTCACGGGCGGCAGACTTCTTCAAGTCTACTGCCCGGTTAGTGTTAAGGAGGGATATCGCGCTGGTTACGCGCAAATGTGTCCTTCTGGTGACAGTGTTTTGGCCTCTGAATGTCCAGGGTCGCAGATTTCTCCCTAGATTTCTGGGGGAACCCGCCAGTACTTTGTTTCTTAATTATATGTATTAAAGACATCTGATAAACAATTATTAGAGATTTTTCTCCACTACAAGTGTGAAAAAATGTATATACATATCGCTTAAGAAACGATATACTCACGAAAAACGACCTTTCATATTCAACCATATCTTATGAGACCTTTACGTCAACCTTTAAAACGTCAAAACAAATCATTTCATAAATTTCAGCTTATGGTCTATGGAAAAATTGACCTGCTTTTTTTAGATATATTATTCAATGGGTACGCTGGAGGATGTGCTCGTCTGCCGGCCTTGGAGTTTGGCGCTCGGGGCCCGCTCGATTCGGGCCTGGTAGTATGAAGTACATTTTACCATGAAGATATTTTCTCCTTACCTTCACCTGCTCCGCATTTGAGGCTCTGTAGTCGCAATATGAGCATTTATCAATCTTCTCGTAGCCATGCTTCGCTCTGCAGTGCATCAGCAGAAGCCGCCGCGTAATGAACTTCTTGCCGCAGTGCTGAAATTAATACATAAGGATAAATACATAGCTAAGGAGTGGAATATGCTTCATGCGGCCATATTTCCGCGATCTTATGACCTGGGAGTCTTTAAGAGAAGAGTGAATAGGCATTTGTTAGGCGGACGCGGTTCATCATCGGACTCATCTTCACCTTCCACCAGTGTGATTCCAGGTGTGATTGAGGTCAAGCGTTCGCCTATAAGTTATAAAAAAAAAAACATAATAAATATCGCTGTTTGCTTTCTTTTCTTTATTACATAATGTAATAATGTTCTCAGGAAATACATTCTTTGATTCCACCAGCTCGATTCCATCATAAAACCACTAGAAACCATGTCAGATAGCATCCTTACGTAGCGTATGTTCCTTATATCCGCACGAAAAGATTCGCTTCTACATTCATCATGCGAACGGCTAAGGAGTGGAATATGCTTCCAGCGGCTATATCTCAGCAGTCTTAGGACCTGGGAGTCTTTAAGAGAAGAGTGAATAGGCATTTGCTGAGCAGACACGGTTCATCGTTAGACTCATCTTCACCTTCAGCCAGGTGATTGAGGTCAAGAGTCCACTTATAAATCATAAAACAATACAGACAGGCTTCCGCTTGACCTCAATCTCATTTAATGGAAAACGATAAGACTGATGATGGATCGCTGTTCGGGATGGACTGTAGACGCTTCTTCGGGGTTCTTCGTAATAAAACACTTCTTCAATTCGCTTCTTATATTTCTTCAATTCTTGTGGGTAGCTCCGAGGGAAGTCTGATTTTATGGGGTTTTGGCCTCCATATATCTGCCCTCAGGTTACCCTAACTACTAGTACCTATTTACATTGTTCTTAATCTAGCTTAAACTAATTGACCAATCACGAGGCCGGATTCCGCCGTGGTTTCTTCATCCCGCCGCCGGTGTCGCTGTTGTCGCCTCGGTCGACGTGCCCCCTCCCGCACCCCTTTCCAACATCTCCGGCGCCCTAGGCTCGCTGTTCGTAACAATCGCATTCATCCAACAAATATCTATTCACTCATCATTTGAAGATTCCTATGTTGAAAAATGTTAGAGAAACAGACCCAGGAAGCGAATTCCATGACTAGGTGGTTTGCAGCAAAAAAGAGGTGTGTATCGCCTGGTGGAAGCAGCTGGAATGTCAACCACATAAGGGTGCAAAGTTACAGTAGGTATAGTTCATACAAAAGTTTGTGGAGGATAGATTGGTAAAATAAATTAGAGAAACTGATATAGAAGCTAGAAAGACATTAAAACTCACCTCACATACCACATCAAACCCAGTATGTATTTTATAATGATTCCGTAGTGACAACTTTGAGGTTAAAATCTTATGGCAATATTCACACTCTATCTCCTCCCTGACTTTCTCTTTTACATCCACTTTTTCCCTCTTTTTCACTCTTTTCCTGACTGCCTTATCTGCTTTACCATTCTCACTTTCAAATATAACTTCTAGTGGTTTTTCTAGGGCTTGAATACTGCTTTTGAAACTCTCTTCTTCTTTGTTGATATCCTCTACCTTCTCAACATAATCATTGGAGCTATCCATTGCATCATTGTAGGCTTTACAATTACTGTCTATACTTAACAAATCCGATATATCAATGGCCGTAGCAGCCTCTTCTTTAAACATAGATTCAAGTTTAATATTGTAAATATCTTTCTCTGATAGTTGGCTGTGGAGGATTTTCTGTGATTCCTCACATTTCTTACGGAATTTGTATGATTCATTGATAAAGTTTATGCAAGGCGTGCACATTTGTTGAGGAAGACAGTCTTTGCTGTTGATCTGAAATTGATATCAGGTGAATATAAATGGTTTTATCAATTTGTTTATTGATTTATTATCAGGGAAGCAGTTGAAACAACTGATAAGTGCCTGTAACTTTTTTTTCTATGTTACCGTATTGCTTGGCCCGGAAATGCCTTCACAACTAAATCGAGCTTGGTGGGCGGGCAGATGCCGCTCGCTCAGCTAACAAATTTAATGGGTTGACCTGCTACACAAAGGCACCTCTGTGGGTACAGACCACGACTTGGGTGGCCAGCCAGTTAAAAACAAACCTAACAGTGATCTACTAGCGTTTCGGAAGCTACCTTGAGAAGAAACACCAAAAGAAACTCAAGGCTGCATCGGAGTGAAAGGCCTGTAACATGTGAATGGCAATTTTTAAGCTGGTTCACATTTAGAGCTGAGATTACTTCTTCAGAGAAATCATACCATGCTCTGACAATCCTGTTGCTTATAAAGTGTTTGTGTGGGTTGTTTTTGATCGACTGGTGCATAGCTAAAGCTGAAGGCCACTGAGATGGGTGCTGCTACTGAGTTTGAACATTTTTTCAAAACCTTAAAGGTTTTAATCCCTCTCCTTAATCTCTGTAGTCTTTGAGTATTGTAATTTTCAAAGTTCAATATAGCTAACCATTCCTTATAGGAATTTTTAACTGATTTGAAATATATAAGTTCTGTGTTTGGTTGTGTATTTTTTTTTATCCTGATAAAGAACAGTGACCACATCACACCTGATGGTACAAATGGCGCAGTTAAAAAAAATGATGATAATTATCAACAGTAAATAAAAACCTATTGGTAGTCACAGTGTTCATGCTGGCTTGCACAAATATATCTCTTCACACCTCACATTAAAGATGCTATATCATAGGATGATGGGAACATGCTAGCTGGAAGACTATTCCATAGCTCAATGACATAGAAAAGTAAGATTTAGAGACCTTTTTATTCCTAGCCGGGATGGGTTACCTGTTTCTGTGTATAGCAGTGATTCTATAAACCCACGCTCATGGTTCTGTCATGGAAGGCAGAGGATGGAACAAGGTTAAATAACTCTCCCCTCAGAGATATAGCCAAACATGGCAGTCCATACAGCACTCATAGTCATATCTCCATATGTGGAATCTTGCATACTAAGTTATTAAATGTATGATTGAGTCTTTGCTCCTGTCTCCGCAAGAGTAGTAAGAAATGCCACAAAAACCAAATCTGTGCAGCTACTCTTACACATGTAACTTGTGCAACAGTGCTAGTGATTGAGAAACCTACAATCATACTTTTACGTAGGTTCACTGATTGCTAGTAATGGACAAATTTGGATAACTTTTTTGTTAAATAAGCTAATCACTAAAGCTGTCTTCGTTTTAATGCGATAAAGGTGTTCCAGTGAGCATGGTATCACCAGTCTTTGGTATTGGGTCCTTTCAACTAAGCGTGAAGCTATATTTGTGCAGGTCAGCCTGACCCCTGAGCGTAGAAAGATCTTTCTTTACTGTTTGTTGACAGTCAATTTTTGGACTGTAACATGCTTAACATTAAGCGTGGGGTGGTCACTACTTTAATAAAAGATAAACAGAGATTTCTAAAAAGAATTACCTTAATTCCAGTAGTAATGAAAACGACTGTGGCATATTTTTCGTCGAATTCAGGCATCGCGTGAATGGGATTTAAGTTTTGTACTCCCAGACACATCCTACAGCAGTTCCACGGATGCATTCTTGATTATTTATAGTATGAAGTAAATGCTAAAATAACTCAGTACTCATTTGATACATATCTTTAACGTTTTCATGTTATTTATTATTTAACAACTTTAAGATAAACAAAGCATTTTAGCAAAAAAAAATGCCAGCTCTAGCAAAAGCTTTACCTATATTTTTATAAAAAATATATATGGGAAAGATATACACATAATTGTAATCATAATACGTCAGCATCAACTATATTAAAAAAGAAAAGAAAACATGTAATGCGCAGGAACCAAACAAAAATGACGATATAATACAAGGTGTCTCAAAAGAAAATTCACATTTAAATCTTTTTTTAAAAGAAAAGTCTTAGCTTTATTGAAAAAATGTTTATTTTATATTGAAATACACTGTTTGGGAATTTATTTTTTAAAAATAACATCGACCAAATGTAAACCGTTGCGCTCTCGGCATTCATTTAGTCGGGCACTAAAATTGCTTATGACAGCTCGGCAGGTAGTCTCCGTGATGGCTGCCATTTCATGACGGATATTTTCTTTTAATTGTGCCAGGGAAGTCGGTTTATTAGCGTAAACTTTTGATTTGACATAACCCCACAGGAAAAAATCCATAGGCGTTAAATCGGGACTCCGTGGAGGCCAATTTATGTCACCTCGCCTGGAGATTAATTTGTTCGGAAAAATTTCTCGAACTCGAGGCAGAGATCTGTTGGACGTGTGTGAAGTTGCTCCATCCTGCTGGAACCATGTTCTTTGGTTGTAACCAGGAAAGTTTTGCAGTTGGGGTACGAAAAACTCGTCTAACATCTCCACATAACGCTCTGAATTCACTGTGAGTGTGCGTCCCCTTCCATCTTCAAAAAAGTAAGGGCCGATATTTCCTCGCGCCGATATCGCTGCCCATACGGTGACTTTGGGTGAATGTAGCGGTTTCTGATGTTTTTGTTTTGGGTTGGTTGCACTCCAGTAACGACAATTTTGCTTGTTTACATGCCCATTCAGGTGAAAATGGGCTTCATCGGAAAACAAGATGTTGGTGAACGTTGGAAAGCGCTCAATCATCTGATTTACAAAGGCAAGCCTCTGACCAGCATCTTGAGGCTTCAGTTCTTGCACTAACTGAATTTTGTACGGGTGCAGCTTTAAATCTTTGTTTAAAATACGGCATAATGAAGATCTGTGCACATTTAAAGCAACAGCACGCTTCCGAATCGAGAGGTTTGGATCATGTCGAATAGACTGAGTAACACTGTCCACGTTTTCGGCTGTTCTTGATGTTCTTGGCCGTCCAGATTTTGGTTTCTCCAAAGTTGACCCAGTCTCTTCAAACTTCTCAACCCATTTTGCAATGAGTCGAGTGCTAGGCGCATCATTTAAGTGACGAATATGTCGAATACTGCAGAATTTTCTACGCGCTACAGTCGCCGAATTACCGTTTTTGTAAAACTCACGTACGCACAACGCACGGTCCGCACCAGAGAAACACTCCATAGCGACTAAATTCCCAAGAGTAGAGGTGTAATAACTGTTATACAGGGGACAACATGCTGTTTCTTCTATCTCATTGCACGCGTAGTTTTGTCATAGCGCCGTCTCACTCACAATAGTTTTGTTTCACATTATCTGTTGATAATGAACAGATAATTTCATGTTATTTAACATCTCTACCCAAGAGCCAGACTACCGACTGACATACCCCCCGCGCCCCTCAGGATAGTTGCTTTCGCGTAATAAGATAAGCAAATGTGAACTTACTTTTGAGACACCTTGTATAAATAAATCACACATGAAAAAAAGGAAAAAAAAACCTTTAGGCCGCCACCAATAAGTGCCCTATCTCAGCTTATGCTACAGAGCACAAGACTCGTTATTACGGTTTGTTCATCATATTCTACAAATATTGACCTATTTATTTGACAGATTTTAAAGTAAAAAGACCTGTGCTTAGCCATTTTCGCAAAAGAAAATCCTTTTAGGGTTAAAGCTGTCACGCTGGTATTACTAAAAGCAATGACAATTTGATATTTGCGTTTAGATATTGATATTTTCTGAGGGTACTATTCACATCTATCAAGAATACATAATAATATCAATAGAGGATAATTTTAATTCATGTTTTTTTTAATATTAAAATATTTGATCAATACGACACAACAGTCGTAGAAAATACAGAGATATAATTTAAATTGACACCATGCATTTTATTAATCAGATATCTTGTACTTTTTTCATTTATGGCACTAAGGAATTTGCGTATATACCAGTATAAAATTTGGAAATCTATAATATGCCTGTATTGGTTCATTTTATTTAATCCTGTTAAAAATTAAAGTTTGTCATTTTAACAGCAATTTCGTACATTTCAACAGTGATCTTAATCTATATCGACTTAGCGCTTTTACCTATTACCCATTATAAACAGAATGACAATTTTAGTTAGTTATTAAGTTGATGAGTTTTAAGATAATTAATATTTTATTTTATTTTCTGATATATATATTTGTATAGATTATAAATACTTTAACGGTTCATATGCGCAATTTAACTTTTAATTATGACTCGACGTTTCGACCTGATTAGACAAGCCATGGTCAAGTGTAGACTTACATGCCGCGCAGTTTTCGTCAAGGACGGGAAGTTACACCCTCTACCCTATTTTGTCCTCGATAATTCGCACATAAGACTCGTTCAAGTATTTATAGTGAGTACAAAACGAGAAAAGTTTAAATGCGGTATCTTTGTAGTTTTTATGTATTTAATTAATTTAAGAAATTTTTGAAGTTATTTTGATAAAAGTTTAGCGTGGTAGGTATGATAGTGGATAGTTGACCTACCTTGCATTAAAGCGCAGGATAGCGTGATAGAGATGAGATGATGAAGAATGAAATGAAGAAGTCCAGATTGCAAGTAGATAGACGTTTAATAAAGCACAGTACAAAGTCCAGTAGAAGTAGTGAAGCACAAGTAAGATAGTCCAAGTAGAAGTACAGAAATAAATAAATAGGTAGTGAGTATGCCACAAAAGTAATACACAAGTGCCTATTGCTTTTTTTTAATTAGCAAAATTCCTAGCTCTTGTTTTTGTGGAAATGAATATTTCAATCTTTCAATAACGTTTTTTACAAAGACTTTTTTAAAATAAAAAGCAAATAAAATTTTATGGTTTTATTTATGAGATTACACATATAGTTTAATTTAGCAGTTATTTCATTACAATAAAACTGTCATATTATTGACGTTACAAGATCTTCAGATCAGATTTGTTTTCACTAATCGGATAATCTGTAGCGTTGTCCAATTTGCTATTTTTTTATGTAAATATATCTGCACTTTAGCTATAGTCTCATTCAACTGTTGTCAAGGTGAAGCTATGGCTATAGATCAATTGAACTATAGCTGCACTCTAATTATAATCGATTGAAACTACATGTTGTTCCAGTACTCATTTGTCCAAACAACCAATTTGTATTTTTGTTCAGTTTTTATACAAAAATATTATTTAATTTCCCCCAATTTATATACATGCATAAATAAATATTAAATTTTTGAAACATATCTATGTATGTAGTTATAAATAAGAGTGTATAAGTCTTTCAAATAAAGCTTTGCATTTATTATAGAGAATTAAAACGGTCTACTGTAAAATTTATCATTAGTAGATTAGAGAAATTAGCACTAAGACAACATACAGCTGCATTCTAGATATAGTTGAAGAAAACTATTGCTGCATCTGAGCTATTTTTCAACTGAACTATATCTGCACTCTAGCTAGAGTTTAATGGGACTATAGCTACACTCTAGATATAGTTTAATTGAACTATAGCTACACTCTACTTTACTTGAAGGGAACTATAGCTACACTCTAGCTATAGTTGAAGGGAACTATAGCTACACCAGAGCTATGGTTCAACTGAACTATAGCTGCACCCGAGCTATAATTCAACTGAACTATAGCTGCATCTTGGCTATAGGTGCATGTAATTATACATCTGCATTCTAGCTATAGTTTAATTTAACTATAGCTACACTCTACTTTAGTTGAAGGGAACTATAGCTACACCAGAGCTATGGTTCAACTGAACTATAGCTGCACCCGAGCTATGATTCAACTGAACTATAGCTGCATCTTGGCTATAGGTGCATGTAATTATACATCTGCATTCTAGCTATAGTTTAACGTAACTATAGCTGCACTCTACTTTAGTCGAACGGAACTATAGCTGTACTCGGGCTATGGGGCCCTGCTGGTCGTCAGGCAGGCCGTGCACGCGCCTCGTGTGCGCGCGCACCTTGTTCGGCTTCTCGAAGCGGTGGTCGCACACGGAGCACAGGTACCCGTAGCGCTTGCCCGTGTGCGCGTTGTGCTTGTGGATCTGCAGGAACTTGCGCGACTTGAGCCGCTTCGGGCACATGTCGCACTGAACCGGGAACACAAACCAGCTTTTAACGCACGAAGACATTACGCTTTCAAAACACTGTCCGACCTGTGAAGGCGTTACTCGTTACCTTTTAGGTAAACAAAACTTTTTTTTTTACACTGGCTCGACATAGTGACTACAGAGTACCCGATGGTAAGTACAGTGTAGACCAAAAACGAAAGCGACTATCAAAGGATGAAAATCTATTGATAGTCTTCATCGTCATGTCGGCCCACATATACCGCGACTGAAGGTCTCTAGGTATATGAGCTACTGGATATACACAAGCTGATCCCGAAACGCGACAAGCCGAAACTGGTCACTATGACGGGCTTTACACCCATGCACTGTGGTCGCGATCCAGACGGGCACCGGCGCCCTACCACCTCGCTGCTGCTCGTTTAGCACCACTCAGGAGTCACGTGTAGAGAAACTAGGGTAAAGCCTACGGACGCGAGCAGCTTCGACTCCCGAAATTTGTCTATTGTCAGCTTGTGTATATCCAGTAGCTCATATACCTAGAGAACTTCAGTCGTGGTATATGTGGGCCGATATGACGATGTAGACTATCAATGGATTTTTATCCTTTGATAGTCGCTTTCGTTTTTGGACTACACTGTACTTACCATCAGTTACTCTGTAGTCACTATGTCGAGCCAGTGTAAAAAAAATGTACTTTTATTTTAGGATTTTCAAAACACACTGTATATGTCGCGGCGATTTGATAAAACAGCTCAGTTAAATCATTTCTACTGGTTTAATAGATTCAAGTACCCGGTCGTACCAATGGTATTACAATAACGTAGAAACTTGGACCTGATGCTGCAGCATCTTCTAGACTCAGCAGGATAATTAACTCTTCAATTTCTTACAGCAGGAATATCGTGTTTGAACTCATTGGAATGCTCTCACAAGTAGGTTACAGGTAGATATATGATTCAGTTGGAGTTCTTTTAATTTATTGGTTATTTACTTTCAAGATACGTATGGAACTTTAAAAAATATCGAAGACTTAGTATTCCCACCTGGAAATTCTTCTCGGGCAGGTGAATGGCGATGTGCTGGACCAGGTTGGACCGCCTGTGGAATGTGGCTCCGCAGTGGTCGCAGATGTATGGCCTCTCGCCGGTGTGTCGCCTCTCGTGAATCTTTGAACACGATAGTATATCTATCCACATTGAAATCACCGTAAAAATATGAATAACATTTAACCCTTAGTAGCCTGATATACGAAAGTGTTTTTTTTTAATATTACTGTGTTTGCTTGAGTGTCTAGATGAAGGGAAAAATAGCTAAAAAAATCACAATATCTATTTTACATGTTTATTAAAAAAAAAAACCAGGTTCAATTTTGATACTTCAGGCATAAAAACTAATAGTAATGTGAACATTCGGTTTAAAAGATTGGTATCAAAATTGAAACTCCTGGTTATTAAGGGTTAACACAGAAGCGAAATATTCAGTGATATCGACATTTGACCTTGCATTTTTTTTAACCGGGAGAAAATCTTTCTTAGGAGCATCGGAGCTGCTGTGAGGGCAGCGACCCCGATGCGTCAGACTCCTACTGACTAAAAACCCCCCGGGGTGTCCCTCTAATCACTACACCTAGGTCTGGGAAACCAAATTCGTTCAGTCGCGCGGAGAACAAATAGGCTTCATCTCTGAGAGGGGTGAGTGTAAAGAGCCCCACCTCTCCAAACTCTTCTCACGGGCGGTGCGCAAGACACTGCTCGCCGCCTCCCTCTCCTCCGAGCAGCAGACTCCCTCAAGCTCACTGCCCGTCTATAGTCACCGGGGGATGTCGCGCTCGTTTTGGGCGAACGCATCCCTCAAGCGACGGTGCCTCGGCCGCTAAATGATCAGGGAAGTTATTCTTTCCACATTTGAACTTGAGTAACTTAAGACGTGGTAACGATGTCTTATGAGACTTTTGAGTTAGCCTTTAAAATATCAAAACAAAGGCTTATACAGATTTAATCAGCCTATATGATGAATTGAAACGCGACAGGGCGCAGCGAGTCACTATGACGGTATTTACACTTGTGCACTGTGTGTTGGGTAGATGTGAACCAAACTTAATTTATTAGCGTGTACCAGCACTTATAAAATACTAGCTGATCCGGCAAACGTTGTTTTGCTATATAAGTTATTGTAATATCTACTAAGATGTTCATTGAAATTAAGTGATGTCAAAGACAATTTTGTTCACAATTAATCAACAACACATTTATTTGGATAAAGATTAATATTATTACGTTGATACAACTCTTAACAAATAGCGCATTAATTTCGACCAAATTTGATTACCATAAAAACGGTTCTAGTGAGTTAATCTTAAAAGATAGACATATACTGTCATATCACACATTTTTTTAGATCATTTCAAGAGGAATAATTCTTTCTTACATATATTTTTGGTATCTTTAACCGTTTTCGCAGCGCTCGCAATGGAAGCACTCAAGGATGAATAATTTTCCCCGTTTGTTTCACATTTTCCATTATTTCTTCGCTCCTAATAGTTGCATCGTGATGTTATATAGCCAATAGCCTTCCTCGATAAATAGTCTATTCAACACAAAAATAATTTTTCAATTCGAACCAGTAGTTCCTGAGATTAGCGCGTTCAAACAAACAAACAAACAAACTCTTCAGCTTTATAATATTAGTATAGATATAAGAATCTTTGTCTGTTCTGTGTATGCGTTTCTTAAGAATGTGATTTGTGTTGAATTAAATAGTTATAAAATATTACAGTGGATTCATTATCTAATATCATTGCTGTGGACACGGCTCAGTTCGTACAATCTCCCTACCAGCCTAAACAGGCACGCGGCCCGGTGCGGTGGGAGTCTAGAAAAACAGGGTCTGCTTACGGTAAGCGCCTCCTTGGTCGCGGAGCTGTACTCGCAGTAAGCGCACTTGTGTATCCTGCCGAGGCCGTGGCGGGCCCTCTTGTGCTCCTGCAGCTGGTTGTTATTCCTGCATCTCTTCCCGCACGCCTGCAAGGCGACATCTCTTCTCAAATGTCTGTCGTGACCACTTCAGTACTACACGTGGCATAATGGTAACAAGAAATTTGTTTATTTTTTTACTTTTTAAAGTTAAGCTAAGGCAACAGTATGTATGGAAAACCCTGTCCGACCCGAAATGGGCATATTAGTCACTCGATAACATTACCAAAATACATCAGAAAATTTAAATCTTCACGTCATATCTCTTTCAGGGTGAGCAGAGATGCATCAGTGACTGTATCCACTTTACACTTATATGTCGTGCCCAACGTGACCAGCAGCGCAGCTGATCGCCGTTCTCAGAGCACCAGTACACATGACACTTCTACTAGATGCCATGCTGGTTTTCACGATATTTTCCTTCACCGGTGAGCATGGGGGGAGACAAAATCATAACTTAATCTGGAAAGTTAGTATTAAAAAATTATTGTCATATAAAATTGAATTATTTCACAGGCATTCTAAGCTCAGATTACTTATAAAAATCAGTTTAGAGAGTAATAAAATGATTTCGTTGATAAACGGTGCTTGGGAGCAACGGGTTTCGCGACCCTTTTGATGTCATGACCTACTAGCATGATCCTATGGTTTCCTTTTTTCACGAGCTTCACACGCTTCCAGTGTTGCCATTTATGTTTTACTGATTTAATTAATTTTTATATTATTTGGATTTCTTTTTTGCTCTTTAACTCTAACCTAAATAGAATCTAATATCGATACTGAGTAACGCTTTCACGGTCCGGACAGGGGTTTAGAACACACCGTAAAAAAAAATGTGTCGAGATTATTGCAATAACCGTATAATTTGTCAAAAGGTTCTCGAAACTTCGTTTTGATACTATCTATAACTCATACTAACTTCACAAACGCAGTAATTCGTGTGGAACCTCATGTGGGCTTTGAAGGTGGCCTTCATCCGGAACTCCTTGCTGCAAGTCGAGCATTTGTAAGAGGACGCTGAGGGCAGCATCATGCGCTTCTTCTTCATCGGTGTTAACTTCTAGCAAAGAATCAATATAAATTTTAATCTTTCGCGTTTAGTACTCACTAGCTGATCCGGCAAACGTTGTTTTGCTATATAAAGTTTTGTAATATCTTCCAAGATGTTCATTGAAATTAAGTGATGTCAAAAATATTTTGTTCACAATTAAATACTCTTAATCAACAACACATTTATTTGGATAAAGATTAATATTATTACGTTGATACAACTCTTAACAAATAATGCATTAATTTCGACCAAATTTTATTGCTATAAAAACGGTTCTAGTGACTTAATCTTAAAAGATAGACATATACTGTCGGGTACATTGTTTAGATCATTTTAAGAGAAATAATTCTTTCCTACATATATTTTTGGTATCTTGAACTGTTTTCGCAGCGCACGCAATGGAAGCACTCAAGGATGAATAATTTTCCCCGTTTTTTCACATTTTTCATTATTTCTTCGCTCGTAATAGTTGCATCGTGATGTTATATAGCCTAAAGCCTTCCTCGATAAATGGTCTATTTAACACAAAAGGAATTTTTCAATTCGAACCAATAGTTCCTGAGATTAGCGCGTTCAAACAAACAAACAAACAAACTCTTCAGCTTTATAATATTAGTATAGATTATAAATACTTCAGTGGGTCTAAGCTGAAATAGAGAAGATGCGTCCATATTATTAATAACCCTGGGGGAACTCCTGCATAGGACAATTAGGGGCTCTGTGAGTGCAGCGATGCCGGTGTGTCAGACTCCTACTGACTAAAAACCCCGGGGAGTGCCTCAAACTCCAGCTAGCCAGGCTTGGGGATTTATATTCCTCCAAGGACCCGGCGAACGAATAGCCTTTTAGGTTTCATCTCTTTGGAGAAGTGAGTATAAAGAGCCCACTTCTCAAGACCATTCTGTTCACTTCGATGCAGTGAGTTTCTTTCAGCGATTCTTCTCAAGGCAGTCAATTCCGAAATGTTAGTAGATCACCGTTAGGTTCCCTGGCTGGCCGCCAAAGTTAAGGTTCGTACCCACACAGGTGCCCTTTCGTTGCCACCCGATCCATAAATTCACTGGCTGAGCAACTTTAATGCTCACTCTTTAAACCCGGTTTAAATGGTCCTGCCGAAACAAAAGCCTTTCTGTCTCCCTTCGAAAAATTTAAAGATCTGGAGGTGCCTGCTATCTTCCTTCTTGTCTGGTCAAATGTCAAATCTACTCCTCCGTTCATAATATTACCTGCTTTATCTTGGGTTTTTCTTCTTTTATTGGCACTTCAAAATCTTCATAGTTCTGAAAGTCATCATCGTACATCTCGTAGGAATGATCTTCGATTTCCAATTTCTCTGTCTTCGTCTTCCTTAGTTTTGTATTCTTTGAAAAACCTTTGTGAAGTCTTCTGGAACTTCTGTGAATGTTTGACTTTTATTCTAAATCAATCTGGCGTTGTGAGTGCCGTGATGACGCTATAGAATGCCTGGTTTTGAAGGAAAGAGGGGATGGAGTCAGGTTTTGTGGACAGTCTCCGCTACGTCAGATCGGCCAAATTAATGCTTTGATCATCGCATAGATCAGTCAGTGCAGAATAAATGGAAAGCTGTAATACTGCATGTATCCAAATGTTATGTCTAACCAAGACTTCTCACTCCAGTTATTTTGCCAAAGATATACATTTGCTAGAAAGTGTCTGGTGGAAAGCCACCAGAATTTCGGTAGAGTAGTGCAAAAAAGGTTTTAACAAGAGATTGAAAACTCTTCGGCTGTTGTCGCTACAGCACACTGCAAACAATTACTCTGCAACATGTGCACCAGGCAACAGTTGCCGTCCAAATGATCCCCCAGAGCAGTGCGCACCACCTTTACATAACAGAGCCTGAATGGCGGGGGAATATCCATTAGAGGGTGTTGTTGCAATAATTGAGGGTAGCCCATCAAATAAAAATTAATATAATATGTCACCTCCAAGATATGTAAATGATGTTATACTATTACAAAAACTATGAAAAAATACTGACTTAAGACCTCCAGGGCGTCCTTCAAGCCACTCTACCCTGACCTGGGAAACCAAATACTTCCAGTTGCCCGGGGAGTGAATAGCCTGTTTAAGCTTCCTCTCCGGGAGGCCCGTGTGCAGAGAGCCCACACCTTCATAGCTCTCTCAAGTGGCGAGCCTGACATTACACTTTACCTCCTTCATATCCGGGCAGCAAACTTCTTTGAGTCTACTGCCCAGTGACAGTCATGCCTAACATACACATAGTGGAACCGTAAACTTGTTGTGTTGCATACACCGCATGCATAGTAATTGCGCTATGAAAAACATACTTCCTCTTTGATTTCTCCCTGGACCCTGTATTTAGCAAGATTTTCTCCGTCTTCCTACTCCTCCTTCGAAACTGAAGGGCTTGATTCATTATGTCCATGCACTGAGAGCATATCTGTTGTGACAAGCCGTCATTCTTCCTAATCTGTAAATTAATAATTTATTGCAACACACAAACTAAATTATATAGTTTGAAATTAATTGAAATTAAGGGGGTATTATTATCTAGACAATTTGATGTTATTTTTTGGATTTTACTATAGTCTGGGGTTCTGAGAATGTGCTTCGAAAATAACAATTCCAAATAAGTATAGCTCTAATAGTTACAGAGGTTCAGGCTGTGTACTATTTATACTATTATAATAATAATAATATAACATTTTATTCTTAATATTTCTTAGTAAATGGAGTGAAATGAGCAAAGAGAAAAAAGATAATGTACCTCTAAGCCGGTTAATAGTTTAATATTGTGTGATCGCTTTTCGTCGGAGTGTTTGCCTTCGAATAACGGCAGCAGGTCTTCAGTAGCCAGGCAAGTTCTGCAGTATACTTCTTCCTGTTCCTCTGGGTCTATTTTCTCAACTTTTTTATATTTCTCCCGCTGAGAAATCCGGCGTTTTGCGTTCATAGCACTCATACGACTTAAAAGCAAAACTGCTAACATTTTGTCCAACTTCCCTATCTGAGTTGACACAAACTATTATTTAAACTGTTTTAACAATGCATTAAACTTGCTTAAAACACTTGCAACATAATATTATTAGTTATACGAAAATGTAAGAATTAAAAACAAAAATAAACACTGATTCTAATTGTTGATTGACTTTAAGGGTTGTCAATGTAGCCTTATAAATTTCACAAATAATGTGTCACAAAATCCCCAAATTTATCCTCAAAAAAACAAAATACCCACAAAAGCAATCTCATAAAAACATATACGACATTTAAATTTAATCGCTGTCTTCATAATCGTGATAAATTTATTTTAGAAGTAATTGTTAGGTTACAAGTAAAACACTAGAAAGGGTTTTTAATATAATAAGATTAGCATTTACGAATTGTGAACGAAACAACAATTGCATCGTGATTAAGGTTCAATTTTGTATGCTCACGTTCTTCCAGTCAAAAATAATTTAAAAGTCAAATTTTTTAACAATTCATACTGACAACAAATAAATAATATACCAGTTATTTTTGATTGGCGAACAATGGTACATACTGAATGATTCACAAATAAAATCGGCATTCTAAGCTTAGTACTGTGTGGTGAAATGGTTAACATATTTCTCCTTCATATATAATTTCATTATTTTATAACTCCATAAATTACTTGAAACTGATATAAGAAGTAATCTGTGTTTCTACTTCTATAGTGAAATATGCAATAGATATAACTTATCTACATACGGAATTTCAGTGACATTTACGCAGAGACATCATAATTCTTACAATCGTGGTTAAGTCACCAGATTGTTTCGCTTCGTGCTTAGCACATAATGAACCGCCCTTTTGATTTATTATATCGCATCAAAACTGGCGCTATGCTATTTTTATGAAGATTTGATGTAATTGTAGATACAAGTAAATTGTTTCGTGCCTATTAAATATATGACAGTTTTTTCTAAAATCTATAACGAATATTATATTTAATTTGAGATCCATCATAACCATTTTTGAACCCCGTTTATTAATTTTCCGTAAATTTGGGAAATTTTCGATAATTGGTAGCACTACGGATTTTTATAATAGGGATGTAAGTAATCAACTCGACAGTACTAATCGATAATTGTACATAGATACGTGTTTAAAAATCTCTTGATATTTTTTATAAAACTAATCAATCATTGAAAACCCTGATATTTAATTAATTTATTATCAGGCAAACAGCTGAAGCAATATTCATCATAAATATTATTCATCCTAAGTCGGATGAAGCTTTATACATCACTAATCTTTTCCCGCATTTTCCTTAAGTGATGATTTAATCATATATCCATAAAACATCAAGTATAAATATATAATCGTTAAAAGAAATGTGTAGTTTATTTGTCGTCAATGAAATAAAACACAATTTAGTCATAATTTACATTTACTCCAAGGAAACAAACACAATAAATACATTTAAACATTTAGATCTTGTACCTTACAACTATATATTACATTCGCTCAATGTAACAACTTATTCTAAATAGGTAACCGTCTATTGCGTACCATCACGACTATGTCAATAGGGTAGGTAGAGAGCTATTTCTGGTTAATAACCGCTCAACAGTAAGCTATATTGTATCTTTAATTATAATAGTGAATTACAACTTTTTTAAAGGGATTGAAAATCAGCTTATTCATTCGATAATGCCCAATTGAATAGAATGAGCAAAGTGGCATAATTAACACTCTTTACTGCGATTTATGGTGTCATTAAAATAGACAATTTTACAATTAAAATTAATTGTCAAACTGTCCATTCAGCTTCAATTGTGTCAAAAATAACGCTTCTGAAATCTCACCTCGGTAAATAGTAATTTGACGGGGATCTGCCAGTTTGATTTAAAATCCTATACTTTAAATGATCAATTCTTGTATATATATTAGTATGTAATTTGTTTCTCCGAAACGTTTTGACAATTTTTTGTACATAGGTAATCTGTTAAAATTTAAATTGATCGAGGCATCATCAAAATGCATTTATATTTTATGTAATGGCATCTGTTGCTGAGTTATAAAGCGTTGATATTTATTCATTGTAAGCTATTCAAAAAAAGATGGCGCTACTACGTAAGCTATTTAAAGACGGCCATGCTACGTAACGTATTTCAAAATAGATGTCGCTGATTCACATTGTTATCTGATTAGAATTGGGTAGGTATCGGTTAGAGCCGTTTTCAAGGAAACAAATTTGTATTTATAATAATAGCTTGATTAGGTTAAGTTAGGAATATTATCATCCAAGAGAAGCCCGGTCACCCAGCTGGTGACACTAATGTCAGAACATATGAATTATCGTGAATTAATATATTTATGTCCGAAATGTGTTGTACAATTCAAATGATTGTGATAACAGGACGTTAAGCAACAAAATTCACAATTTTAACTAAAATCATTAACATTAAATGTCACACTGTTCATGGAGGGGAAATTTTGACATATTTAACTTAAGCTCCATAAGCAATTGTAGATTGAATGTGGCGATGGTAAAAGTGTCATTTTTAACAACACCGTAAACACACCTAAGTTCATACCTATAATACTTTGTTTTTAGTGTTCTTAATGCTATTTCTTTAGTTTTTATTATATATTACGGTCAAATAAATATAATGAAAGACTCCGTAAGACTAACAATACATGAATAATCATAGGCTGTAAGACTGGAGCCATTTATGAATAAAATGGACAATATTAAAAAAATATGAAGTTGCTTAAACAAAAATATTGTTTCTTCATTAACCCATTTGCATCATTTGACTGTGTGGAGATATATAATATTCAGAATGAGGCTAATTGAGGTTTTATGCACTTATTGCAACGTAAGGTTATTTACAGTTCAATGAAAGATATCTAAGTCACGGGCATTGTATATAACGCACGCCAAATGAGTAATAAACGGGATTCAAGCTAAGACTGCCTTTGATTCACAAGCTTCCCACAAGCGGTAGAGGCATCCTCTACAATTATGATCAGTGCGGTCTATGGCAGAAGGCGGGCCTGGTGGCGCCTGCCTCCACAGTTGTCGACAATACAGCCGGAGTCTCCTCCTACACATTGGTTATACCCGATGTGATTAATTAGTGACTCTATATTGGTGACCCCGCAATGGATTAATCCGCAAACAAAAGCTGACCATTATCGTCGGGAGCGGTTTAATACGCACGCAAAAATTTTTGTTTACAACATTACATGATTAAATCTTTTAAATGTAATTTTATTTTAATAACTGCATAATTGTTGATCTCTAATGAGAATAAACACTAAAAGTCTTCCTTGCGCGTGCTGGTATCGGCAACATTTAGCTGCGGATTTAAAGCGATGATGCAAATGGGTTAAAGACTAAAGGTCTAAAAGTCGCGTGACCAGGAAATTGCAACTCATGGACCATTCAAGTATTACGTAAGCAGATTTATTACATTTACCCCCCCCCCCCCCTCCCCCATGTCATCTATACTAATATTATAAAGCTGAAGAGTTTGTTTGTTTGAACGCGCTAATCTCTGGAACTACTGGCTCGAATTGAAAAATTCTTTTTGTGTTGAATAGACTATTTATCGAGGAAGGATTTAGGCTATATAACATCACGATGCAACTATTAGGAGCGAAGAAATAATGGAATATGTGAAAAAAACGGGGAAAATTATTCATCCTTGAGGGCTTCCATTGCGTGCGCTGCGAAAACGGTTCAAGATACCAAAAATATATGTATGACAGAGTTATTCCTCTTAAAATGATCTAAAAAAAATGTCCCCGACAGTATATGTCTATCTTTTAAGATTAACTCACTAGAACCGTTTTTATGGTAATCAAATTTGGTCGAAATTAATGCATTATTTGTTAAGAGTTGTATCAACGTAATAATATTAATCTTTATCCAAATAAATGTGTTATTGATTAAGAGTATTTAATTGTGAACAAAATTGTCTTTGACATCACTTAATTTCAATGAACATCTTAGAAGATATTACAATAACTTATATAGCAAAACAACGTTTGCCGGATCAGCTAATCAAAAATAAACGAAGCAAAGACTTTCTCCCTATAATGCTTACGTATACTCCAACGGCCTTTGAGTAGCAGTTGCCAGGTCGAAATGTCATGTCCGCGAGCTTGACAGCTGACAGCGCTGTAGTCGCCGACATCTGACGCCTTTCGCGACTGTCAGAATCCGAACCGCACCTTAAAGGCGGTATCCACGACTACATCTCGTGGTTTAGTGGTGACATGTGGCTGGTGGAATCGAACAGTCTCTCCAGAGCGCAGCCGGTAGAAGATTGCGCGCCTGGAGGCTTTACGTGGACGCGCGAGTGATTAAAAAGGCGGAGCGTCATCGAGGGTATGGAGCCAGTTGAAAATGATCATGTTCCTCTCGTATTTGGAGAGGGGGCGGCCCCTCTCGCGAACTATATCCGCGTCTGTGAGGGCCAAGTGGGCTTCTTCTGAAACAAATAATGCATCGATAGTCGCAGCGATCATGCCGGCCTGCACGGATACTTCTTCACGCCACGCTTAAAGAACCCCATATCATAGAACGATGAGAACAGGCTCATAGCTCAACGACTCCAGTAAGAGTTAGAGAACTTCTCAGTCCTAGCCGGGCTGTGAGTTACCGTATAGAGTTTAATCAAAGTAACAGTTGATCAGAGATAAAGAGAACGAACAAGAGACGAGGGAGATATTTCAGAATACAATCATTTGTACCTTCTTGCAAATAAAAAAATAATAAACAACTATATTCCCTAACTAATCATAAAGAAACAGTTTTTCTTTTACACTGGTTCGATAAAATCCATTGATAGTCTACATCGTCATGTCGGCCCACATATACCGCGACTGAAGGTCTCTAGGTATACGAGCTACTGGATATACACAAGCTGATCCCGAAACGCCGACAGGCCCAAGCGAGTCACTATGACGGGCTTTACACTTGTGCACTGTGGTCATGACCCAGTTCGGGCAATCGCCCTACCACCAGAAAACATAACTTTTTTGTGGCTGTGGTGGCGCTAATAATGCTCGTAAGTTCGGATCCCGGGATGTAGCCTCTGGGTTATTCCAGATTACCTACTGATTTAAACATCACTTTTTTTTCACTGGCTCGACATAGTGACTACAGAGTACCTGATGGTAAGTACAGTGTAGTCCAAAAACGAAAGCGACTATCAAAGGATGAAAATCCATTGATAGTCTACATCGTCATGCCGGCCCACATATACCACGACTGAAGGTCTCTAGGTATATGAGCTACTGGATATACACAAGCTGATCCCGAAACGTGACAAGCTGAAACTGGTCACTATGACGGGCTTTACACCCATGCACTGTGGTCGCGATCCAGACGGGCACCGGCGCCCTACCACCTCGCTGCTGCTCGTTTAGCACCACCCAGGAGTCACGTGTGGGGAAACTAGGGTAAAGCCTACGGACGCGAGCAGCTTCGACTGCCGAAACATGGTTATCGGTAAAGGAAGCCTGGATGGCGTCTAATACAAATACCTTGTGTACTGGTACTGTGTAAACGGCGGTTACACGTGAGTACAAGCACTTATGTATCTCTGGTCACCCCGAATGGGATATAGCGTGACGGTACATTATTGTGATTAGTGACTGACCGGGGTAGACGAACCGCGGCCGCGAGTGCTGGCGCTGCGGCACCGCCAGCGTCGTGGGGCCCGGGCCGGACACGGCGCCCGCAACCGCAGACACGGCCGCCGCCTGTAATCGCAAACACCCCGTGCCAAACATTGTGTAACACCCTATATCACGTATAATGTAACATCCTGTACTATTATGTGAATTAATCTAATAAACAATGTTTGCACCACTATTTGTTTATTCTATTGAATAAAAATCACAGTTTAAAAAAAATTAAGCAAAAATTATTTTCCTATTTTTAGAAACTTTTTTGCTCTACAACTTTGTTAAAATGTAATGTAATTTATCACACAAGACGAGAAATATTCACGAAAAACGATCTTTGACTTTGCATAACTTAAGACGTGGTATCGATATATTATAAGACTTTTGAGTTAACTCATGTAATAGATCAACTTCAAGCAATATTCCCTGAGATCGCCTCAAATGTCTCTCGCGACCTACTGATTTAGCACCCCTGCACGTAGCACTCACCTCCAACTGGTCCAGGTTGAAATCCGACTGGGACATCCTCTCGAGAGCACGGTACGTCGTGAGCAGCCTCCGTTTTATATAGCTCTGTCGCACCTGAAATTATATACCTGTTAAAAGAGCTGGCAACTCTATCAACAGACGCCAATAATTAATGATACAATATTACCTCCTATTTAAGTAGCTGGCAGCACTAACATCAGACGGCAGTAATCATTATTAATATGTAAATGTGTTCATAATAATAATAAATTAATATGCCGATTGTTATTATAATTTTTAGAATAGAATGTTATATTTAATAGTCATACTCTCACTGTTTCTGGACGAATAATTTAACGATGAAAGTACTTGTAATTAGCTAAGTAAAAACTAAATTTCTAATGTGCAGTACCAACATAATGCAAATATCACAACTTGATTCGAGTTATATTATTTAATTATAAAGTAAATATATAACATTATTTAAGAGTTACTAGATACTATTGTAAATTTAAAAACTTTTAGTCGTATATATCTTTATTTTATATAATTAATTTATTAAAATCTAATGTCAGCAGTATAGCCAATATTATAATAATAATGTAAACAAACAACGATATAAAACCGAGACATTTGAAGTATCAGGGCATTCGATACTCAAGTCACGCAGCAAGTACTACATATTGTAAAGCAAGTGAGAAATAAACGAAAAAGGTGGAAACTCTGCAGAAGTTATTATTTCTCCTACGCCATCTACAACATATCCTAACTTGGCATAGTGACCGCGCCAGTGACAGTAAGCATGGGGCAGTCCAAAAACGGCTACGACCATAGACAATAAATAAATAATTATCGATATGCGCAGTGACCATGCCGGCCTGAGCAAATATCTCTTCACGCTTCGCTTAAAAGATCCAATACCACAGGACATTGGGAACTTGTTCGCCATAATTCAAAGTAAGTGGGTAGGTACGGTGGTCGGGCTCCTCTACGGACACAGGCTGGGCGGTGGACGTTGGAGGCGTCCGCCGTCCAGCGGAGAGTGGGGGTGGGGCACGTGGGCACACACACGCCGCCCCAATGAGAAGGTCTGCCTAAGGCCAATCGCTCGTCAGACCCCCGGAAGTATCTGGACTCTCAGGCCCGGCAAAGGCAAAGAATAGGCAGTGCTGGCACCCCGGTGGTTTTTGTCGGTGCGAGTCCGATACACCGGGGGAGCGGCCCTCACCACTCCCCTGATGGTCCGAACGGATTTCCACCGGGTCAACATAAAAAAAAGATAGGTGTGGTGGTGAAGTTAACCTAAGGTCTACAGCGCAGGTATACCCTGAATAGGTGAGAGAAACGAAGAAGTCCAGACAGCAAGGATAAAGTACACTATAAAGTCCAGTAAAAATAAAGAAGCACAAGTACAATGGACAAAGAGGAAGTCCACAAAGAAATAACAGAAATACGAACAAGAAAACAACAATATAAAATAGTACAGGGCACGAGCGGCGGGGCGCTGGAGTCGCGTGCGCTAGCGCAATCTCTCCACGCGTGCCACCGTGCAGCGACTCTCAACCTTACAGCCTGCTAAGTGTGTTCCCGCAGACCGACACGTATAAAATAAATTTTATAATCAATATGTACACAATGAAAGATAGAATAGTAGGTGTTTGCGCCGTTTATTATTAACTTACATTTATTTAATTTTTTTATTCTTTATTTATAATATTTAAATATATATTCTCTATACAAGCTAATTCGCGCATTAACCCGTTTAAGTATTCATGAAGCTATTGTCTCAATCGACTCGATCAGCGTTGATATGTGTAGTTAGTCATTAATGGTCAGTCAGTCAGTCAGCTCACCTTCTTGTTGTCGTTGACCACTATTCGCTGCGGGGGCTGGACTGGCTGCGACCTCTGCGGCGAGGGTAGCTGTGACCCGCCCACTGGAACAATACTCTTTTGTGTTCATAAAACACACGCCGCACCGAATCCGAGCATGTAATACCGGTGTAGTTTTATTGAAGACCACGGAGCTCACAACAATATATTATGTATATAAAGTAGATAATATATTATTTTAGGAATAGAAATAAAAAGATAGATACAGTGTTACAGAGGAAATGGACCCCCAGGCGCGGCTAGTAGTAGAGGGACAATCATTTCTTGTAATCAGGAGTTTAGCACACTGGAATCGCAGTCCTCGCGACTTACCCTATCTTTCTCTGGGTTAAAAAAACAAAGTTATATTCATACCAGCGACCCATGTGCTGCAAGACCTCGAGGCGGTGTTCAAGGTCAAGGCCTCCAGAGCCGCACAGATGCCCACTTCTGATGTCGCGCTAGAGAAGAAAAAACATGCTGTGTCTAAATGTATGTATTTCAATTTGTTGCAGAAGGGCGCAAACAGAAGCGCCAGGCTCTTTTATATGGCGTACCGGCGAGGAATCGAGAGAGAAAGGGATCTGGTATAAAACTTTGCAAAGTGAACCTCCTCGAATACCCTGGTTTTCTGGAACAACTTTGTGCAGGAAGTTGATGTCAGTGGCACACAGACTAAGATCCGGACACATTCCATCTAACAAATTTAAACATCTTATGAAACTAAATGATTCTCCACTGTGTGTAAATTGTGGAATCATAGATGATATCCACCATTTGTTGATGGAATGTGTCCGATCTGAACCTGTGAGAGAGGCGTTTGTGAGTGCCTTTGCTCTGAACAGACTTGACATCGGGATATTTAACAAAATCTTAACAGAACTATTATCTGATGAGGCGTCTGGCTTTTTCAGATCAATGGCACCATACGTAATATGTTAGGTATTTCTGTATCAGGGCACGATGGGGCTGACATACGTACACACGTAAAAGTCCCTTAAATAAATAGAATAAAAAAAAAAAACGGCGAAGAGTGGAATCCACTGCCAGGGTCTGTGCCTCCAGTTTTTTTAATAGGGGAGTCTTCAAACTATGAGTGAATCGGTCTTTGTTGTCGCTTTTCATCAGGTGTCATTTACGTCAAGAGCTTGTTTGTAATAAAAAAAACTGATTTCTGCCAAAATGTTATTAAACATTATTTTAAAATGTATACTACGAAGAGTTTAAACTAAAGTGAATGCGGAATTTCTAGTACATTTCGAGGAATGAGACTTGAGAAAAAAATTGCGCGATGCAAAAACCGCTAAAATAATGAACGGCGCGGTATAAAACCCACGCGGCGCGCTTCACTTGTGCGGAGCTAACAAATCTGCGATAGTAAAATTCGTGCGATATTTTCCAGCGCGGTGAAATCCGCAATGCCATCTAAAGTTGACGAGTACGAGGGTTTTCAGGTAAGCTAGCTGACGAGGAAATGGACACCTGCGCATCGGTTGCCCGTGATGCTGCTCCGAGACATCCGCTGCGCTGAACGAGCGGCGCAGGCCGAGCTGCGCGCAGAGGGCGGCGCACCCGGCCAGCACCTCGCGCCAGTTGTCTCCCTGCAGCGGCGCCATGCACGAGGATCTTCTGGGAACACGCGCCCGGTGTTACGAGTAATCGAAGACAGCATGCCATGTGATGAGGTAGCGGGTAGACTCTCCTCGATGCAGAAAGCGAGCTTGGGTCGGCCGAGGCAGGCAAGCGGGAGGAGAGCTGCGTTGTCCGGCGACAACGGAAAGAAGGCGGCAGCCGGGAGGGGTTGCGATACCTCGGAATCTAGCGCCGCGATTGGCTGATTCTGATATTTAAAATCAGCGGTGTGCATGCTGCGTAAAAATTGGTTAGGCACTGTTTTAGTTAGTTAAAAAAAGATAGTTGCAATTACAATTCTTTTAAAGTTTCGAAAATTCCTCTTCATGTGTTTTATTTATCATAAATTAATGGTTAAATTACTAATACCAGGGCAAGCAATGCATTTACGCATCTATGGGATTCTCACCACTGTTTAGAATACTCGTAACTAAGTTAGCGGCAGAGTAAAGAAAAACAGTAATGTCTTGTTGAATCCCGGTGATCGAATTACTGTGGCCATTGTAGTCGCCGATCCCAAAAATAGTTATTTACATACATACATGCATTAGACTCATTCTAATATGGGTGTCGCGGATGAGAATTTTGTTTTGATGGCCAGTATCGGGTCGCGACCCTGCAAATGGGAAACGCTTACCTGGTGGATACGCGGTACCCATGCATCGACAAGCGAATGCTTGTAGATTCGTAACCCGACACGTACCTCTGGGTTTTCCAGATCAGTTACGAATTTAATGCTCACCGGTTAAGAAAAACATCGTTAGCAAACCCATAAGGCAACTGAGAGAAATATCACGTGTACTAGTGCTGTGAGTGCGGCGATCAGCTGCGCTACTGGTCACGTTGGGCACGACATGTAAGCGCAAAGTGGATACAGCCACTAATTTATCGCAGCTCACCAAGTACGGGATATAGAGTGATGATATATCATTTTATTATTATAATTAAATAAAATATATTAACACTCACTTAGAAGCTTTGCTGTCTGGGTTAGGGCTGGCAACTCTCAACGAGGGATCTGGACCTTGGCCTGCCTGGAAACAATATTTGTGGACAATTACACACTGAAAACGTTCCTCGCCATGTCAGTTAATAGAATAAGCACTATGTGCCGTGTTAATGTCCTAGCCGTGGTGGCTGCCGGCAGAATAGAATAGCACCCCCTCTTCTTGCTGAGGTGTCGTAAAAGGCGACTAAGGTATCTCTTTAACACCGCAATTGAATCAGGTGTTCAGAGAAGGAAAACTCGACCAAACCTGCATCCCGCTCCCTCCCGATCGTACTGGTTCTCCATTCCATCGGGCCCGAGGGAGCTATTGACTGTTTCCGAAAACTGGACCACGATTTTCTTAATCGATGTTGAAACAGTCGCCGTGGCCGAATCCGGCTAGAACATCATCATCATCAAGCACTATGTAAATATAGCATGTACAGCACTAAAATATAAAAAAAAATTGGGAAAAAAAGGAAAGAACACTTCTAGCTCGGCAGTACAATGATGATACTTTTTGAAATAAAGTTGTCCATAGGCAGCAGTGGCTGCTTACCAGCACAAGGGCTGGTGACTTTTCTTTTGACATAAAATCAGATTCATTTCTGTTTTAATTATTTATTGGTCTCTCTTCTCAGTTGCATACTCTTGACAGAGGGGTCTTGGAGTATAACGTATGGAGACGCTCAGCGCCACAGCTCTCCATTTATCCTAGACTGGGACCACAAGGGTGGTCTCACTAATTTAAAAATAAAAAAAAAATGTCCTTGAAGGATTTGAAATGTTCAAATTCAGTAGCAGCACCTATCTCAGAGACCATCAACTCTTCTGGGAGATTATTCCACGATGTGACAATCATGTTGCTTGGCAGGTGCTTGTGCCCGTTGTTGTTTCATCGACTGATGCATAGGATAAGCAGATCTTTTATTTGATTTTATTAAAAAATAAAACAGAGGAGGCCATTGGCCATGGAACTTCATGTGAAATGAAAGGTACCTTGCAAGCCAATAGTCTGAGAATCCTCGCGTCACTGGCTGCAGAGGACACGCTGAAGAGTGATAGGTCTGTGGTAACTGACTCGTGGGATGGAGAACGAGCGACTCCGCCCCCACGCCATGTCTCCATCGTACACATCTCCACTGTGGACAAGATAATAAACAAATTCTATTACTGTATCTAGAGATGTGTTGATTATGACTTTAGCTGACTACATGATTAGCCCTTGTAAGTGACTGAATAGTCAGTTGGCCAAGCTGCGAGACTTCTTTTATAACTGATTCACGTGCAAGTCGCAACCGCTTCCTGCAATTCTGTGCTAGTTCATTTTACTGGTTTTTAGGTGGTCCAACGTTTGAATCCCGGCATGTATCTCTGGGTTTTTCAGATTAAGTATGGATTTGGGCATCACATGCTCACTATTGAAAGAAAAAATTCATGAGGAAGCCCCCATGGCATCTAATAGAAATATAATGTGTAATAATGCTGTGAGAACGGAAAACAGTTACATTACTGGTCAGGACGTAGAAGTGCAAAGAGAATACAGCCCCTACAGTATATTTGCTCACCCTGAAAGGGTTGTAACATGATGATATATTCTTATTTTATTAACTTTCTTACTAATAATTAAGCAAAATAAAAATATTTTCAAGTTTTATCTAGTTCCCATTACTTTCATTTAAAAATATGCAGGACTTTGTTACACTTGATTTAGAGCCAGATTTATGCCAATGGGAGTACACAATGTATTGTGACGCCGCCGCATACAAATGTATTTCAAACAACTATATGCTGTCATTCCAATGCGTTCACACCCCCTCCGCCTTGTCTAACGAAGAGCCCGCCCAGGTTAGTTGTGAAGACCTTTCACGGTTAATCAACGATCGTCATTAAAAAAAAAACATCCGGTATGTATGTTGTGCAGCGCCGCAAAGCACCGTGTGCACACCTCGGATCTGAAACGTCGGAGTCACAGCGCTCCGGCGCCGCACCGCGGCTAACCGCATTGTGTGTCCCGGCTGTTAGGTGACGCAAGCGTGACAGTCTGCTTCTTGCCCAAGTTTTACTTATATTTCGGATTATAATAGACGCAGACTTGCGTACTTTATTAACGCAAGACCCATAAAAAAAAACAAATGTTTTAAATAAAAACTGTATATATTTAACGAATACAGAGTAGAATTAAATAAAAACATTCGTATCTATGAATTTATGTCACACTTGACTTGGATAACATGAATAACAATTGATTTATGCTTTTTTAAGACCAAATAAAAATAACATGCCGGAAAATGTCATACAAAAACAAACGGGGATTGCGGAAGATTAGATATAAACAAATGAATTTACCGTTTATATTGGGATCCACGGTGAAGAAATATTATTTACAACACAATATAGCAGAACTAAGAGCGATCAATAGTACTTTAATGTATGTAATTATACAATGTATTAGGTAAAATATATAAACTTGACTCTGTTTTCTTAATGGCCGGAATTTGCCAAAAAAAAAATAGATGTGCAAATCGGATTGATTGACTGTGGGGATGTAAGTCTGTAGAAACAGCTATCAGCTCAGTGAATCGAACGTTCCTCAAGTAAGTCTTTGAATCTCTAAGTCATTGATGTGAATACAACAGACTTAGGATTAGTGATGAAAATGGCCGGGAATTTTCCCAAAGTGCCCAGCACTTCCGCGAACATTTCGTAAATTACCGGGAATATTCCCCATACAAGTTTTGGGCACTTGGGAAAATTCCCGGGCATTTTCATCACTACTTAGGATCTATATTTTAGATTGAGCGAATTATTATAAAACTTAATAAGGCAAAACAGACGGAAATATATCTCAAAAAGAGAATTCCAGTAGTAAATTTAGGTTCTAAAATACAACCTTGAGTCTTAACATTCTTATCTCATTGATGATCATTTCTAAGATGTATAATTCATTGTAACGAAAAGATTTATAACTCACTTATCTGTCACAAAAATTATTTAGCGCATGTCTACATGTCCACAAAAAAATTAAAATGCCAATAACTAAGTTCTAAAACTAAATACTGAAATTGTACTAAATCCAAAAATGTTATAAATGCCAACAAAAAATATTTTATTTTATGTAAAACGCGCACATTTAATTAATTGTTTTTAAAGTAAGTTAATATCTTAGCAAACCCCATTATGAAAATGCTTCTTATTATGTAAAAATTAACTACATTATGTTTCAGAACAAACCTTACCAAATATGATGGGTAGTATTTTGCTGCCATCTATTACAATATTGACAAAGCTATAAACCAGATGATTTCGTAAGATGGCGCAGCTGGCATTAAAATAAAGAAAACATATTTTTAGATCGTGTCATGAATGCTGCTAGCAAACATAATTAATTCCTCAGATGAAACGGCATTAATTAATTAATTATTTACACTGCGGTTAATAATTATGCAGTATTTAACATTGAAAAGGTTATATCGTATATAGTTTTATTATTATCTACACTTGTGTGAATATTTAGTCATAACTAAGGATTTAATGGGATAGTAATTTTATAAAGAATTTGAGAATGAAATACAAAGAAACCAATCCGCCATGTAAATTAGCCAAAAATAAAGTAAAAATGTTGTTCTTAAATAGTAGAACATGACAACTTCGCTATATATAGCATGGGCTCATTTTGATTTATCGTGTTGTTTTATTTACTGATACAAGTACAACAGAGAAAAAGTATAATTTAATAAAAATCAGGAGTAAACGACACGTTATCGCTACAGATCGTTAAAATAGCATGTAGTTTTAGCTAAAAACATATTTCTAGCTTTACTTTTGCCGCTTGAATGCTGATTTTTTATATTGACTAATTCTATGTCATAAAATTGTAATAATGTTAAACCCAGACGGAGTCACGCGTAAACGCTTGTTTGAGAATTTTAATCCAATCGATGCTGCTGTGGCAGCCACGTCATATGTTGACAAAGGTATTTCGCCTCTTAAGGCTGGCTTACATGCCGTAAGACAAGAAGATTCTATTTTTTTTGCAGTATTAAATATAGATGACCTGGGAGGGACTTTACAGCTTTACCAAGCGAGAGGGGCCAGCACTTAGGGCTGCGAATGTATTGGTTGATTGGTAACGCCAGGGCACCCTTGTGGATATAACTTCGACTTGGGCGACCAGTCTGGGAAAAAATCTAACGGTGACTTACTAGCGTTTCGGGAGCGACTACCTTGGGAAGAAAGTAATCTAAAGAAACTTAAGGCTACGTCAGAGTAGATCGGTAATAGACTGACTACGTTCCACCATAAATTTCGTAAATCGAAAAAGGCAATACAGCGCCACCCCACGAGACAGTGCACAGCTCAGTACACGATGGGGCTACAAAGCAATTTATTTAGGTCCTGCTGTAGTATTTTAGCCATCAACTTTTCTTAGAAATTTTTTATCCAAGCTCTTCATATTTATCCACGACCTTGTTTTTAATTCTTCTGAAAAGTGGACATTTTTAAGTTATTTCCTTAACCACGAACTATACGATACAGAGTTAAATCAAGAGGTATAGTGATATCCAAACCTTGTGATTTAAGATGGAAAATTAATTAGAAATCGTTCATTCGATATTTTAATCGTACTAATGCGATACACATTGTAGATTAGTGGGTGCAGATAGGAATCTGGACGCCACTTAAAAGATTTTTACTAATTATTTTCACACAATAACATTTGTCTTTGCACTAGCCGGATAGAATTGTTAAAAGTCGCAGCCTTAACTATTCAAATTCGAGAACAAAATATTTTATCGGCATGTAATCCTGTCTTAAACTGAATATCAATGTGTGCGTGTAACACGTATACATTCTATTTATATTGTATGTTACTGTCACATTTCCCGAGTTGATTTTTGTATGACAAGTCTAATATATTGAAATATTATAATATTTCGTCACTACATACATAAGTGGTTGTATCCAATTTGCACATATGGTGCCCAACGTGATCAGTACCGCAATTGATCGACATTCCCACAGCACTAGTATGCACGACATTTTTATTAAACGCCATGTGGTTTCCTCACGATGCTTTTCTTTACTCGTGAGCATGTGGCGCTGAAAACCGTAGTTAATTTGAAAAAATGTTAAAGTGTGTACAAGGATTCGAACCTGCGACCACTCGCATGCCGCGCATGGATACTGGTCCGTTACCCACTATGGCACATCCACTTGCAATCTTTTTTAATAACTATAAAAAAAAAATACATAATATATATTTTACATTATCTAGAGACAGAGAAATTGAATCAACGATTTTATTAAGGCTATATTGTAATGAGTACTTACGAAAAACAGTAAAAAGGCTGATTTTGCCTACTGTGTAAATAACTATCAAAATATAGTTAATTATAAACACACTTTAGGCTCCAATTGCTCAAACCATTGATCCGTGAAGCGGAAGATATTCTATCAACCGTGGCAATGGATATAAAAAACATAACGTAATTGCGAAATCAATAATCCTTCATTAATACACTTTTTTTTAATAAACCTTTTTACAGCTTGAACATACTTCTATACAGTGACGTGCATAGGGTATTTGAACAAGGTAAGCAGAGTTCGCGTAATTAATTTAAATATTATATTATTAAAGTTAGCATTATATTGTCCCTATAAGAGAGATATATAATGTAAAAATAGAATAAGTATAATATGAAATATGATTGAAATAAATATGTATATTACCTTCTCTTGTTTCAGCTTAAGTAATTTATTACAGAGTTATTTAGTGTAAATGCATGCAATGCTTTCATGCATCTATGGAATGAACGCTACTGCTTCTGTATCGTGAGCGCAATTACAAACATGAAATTCACAACCGCATACACGAACTCCTAGATTCGGGACAACTTCTTGTAGGTCATAAATATATTCGGAAGAATGCAGATTATGAGGAGGCAGCGATTAGAGGGATAATGCCCTGGGGTCTTGTAAGTTGTATTGTATACAGGGGACGTCTTTGATACATTTGTGAATATAACAGTTTTTGTAAAGTGCCTGCGACATGAAACATCCGACTCATATTTTGTATACCTACACATTTCTTATCTACAAACCTACTTGATATACTATTGCAATCACCCGGATGCGTTCGCGTATTAATAGAAAAATATCGAACGCGTCCCAAAAGAACATACTAGAATTATATGCATTTTTAAAGTCTTTATTACGTTTAAAATATTTATGTTTTTTTTTATACTGACACGAGATAGTGACTACATAGCACCTGATGGAGAATATTTTGTAATCCATGAGCTGCAATGACTGTCACGGGATGAGAATCCGTTGAAAATCGCCACCGCTATCCCGGCCCACATGTACCGCGACGGAAGGTCTCTAAGCATATGAACAACTGGATATATACAAGCTGATACCGAAACGCGATAGGCCAAAGCGAGTTATTATGACGGTCTTTACACTTGTGTACTGTGGTCACGACCCAGTTTGGGCAATCGATTGATGTAACCAGTGATTGATTAGTGTTATAACCTGGACGTCGCATTTTGAGGGTGGTGAATGGTGACCTGTCGCTGCCAGCGCTCGTTAATGCGATGGCCGGCAGCGACAGGGCGTGGCAAGCAGAAGAGACTATGCAAGTGAAGGAAGCTGCGGAAACCCTGACAACCCTGTCCGTCACCCTGCTAGGACAGGACGATAGAGACAGGTTTTCATTAAAGGCGTTCCTCCGTAACCGAATTTGACGCCTAGGCGAAGCGCTTCACGGAGTACGCCGTCCACATATCCAAACGTAAACAGTACGCGAAGTGTTCCCGGCCACCAGGACAGTGAGATGAGCGAGTGGTAGCCACCAGTTCTATACCACGTGAAACCATGGTCACTATTTCACTCCAACGTAGTCTTAAGTTACTTTCAGCGTTTCCTCTCCAGGCAATCGCTTCCGAAACGCTAGTAGACCAGTGTTAGGTTCGTCTCCCTCTCTGGTGGTCTATGTCGAGGTCCGTATCCACAAGGAAGCTCTTGCGATGCCACCCAAGCCATAACTCGCTGACTCTGCTCCTTACATGCTCGCTCCTCTTGCCTAATGCAGCTGTAAAGGCGTTTCCGGGCCAACAGACAGCCGAAAAAGTACTGTAATTGTGAAATCGTTATTATGTAATAATGAAGATAATGCTTTTTATGCTTCAATGCAATGCACGCGACTGCAGTAGTCTATAGGTGACGCTGTCCACTGACATTGCCGAGGAATGTTTAAACACAAAATTCATGGATACCACGCGTGTAAAACCTCGAGCAAAACCCGGATATATAGTTGTACATATGCCTATGAATTAAATTGGATATTACCAACATGTTAAAAATAATATTAAACGAAATCTTACGTGTACTTTGGTTTCTGAACGTTTAAGAGCGCTAAAGTGCCGTCCTGTTTAGAGGAAACGTAAATGAAGAATTCTTTCGTTTCTACAACAGAATTCTGTTTTCTTCACAATATTAAATTATTATACAAGATTATTATATAAGTTTCTTCACAATATTAACCTGAGTGGTGTTCTGGATATTTTAGCCACTTATGTATTCGGCGACTATCTCTTGTTAAATTTACAAAGTCCCCTTAGATAGATAATAAATAGGGTTGTTTTGATTCTAGTTTATTTTAATATTGTTTTAGTACCTCATTCGATAAATATTATAAAAGGAAGTTTAATTGTCATACGGGAGTCGCCGTTGAGGTTTTTTGGTGGTAGGGCGATTGCCCGAACTGGGTCATGACCACAGTACACAAGTGTAAGGCCCGTCATAGTGACTCACTTTGGCCTGTCGCGTTTCGGGATCATCCTGTGTATATCCAGTAACTCATACGCCTGGAGACCTTCAGTCGCGGTATATGTGGGCTGACATGATGACGGGGACTGTCAATGGATTTTCATCTTTTGATGGTCGCTTTCGTTATTGGACTACTGATGTATATGTTACGGAGCGTCGTGTAGATAGTTCCAGGAGCAAGCGCAGAGCAGCGTTGGCAACTACGCGAATGCGCCTGATTTTTGAAGGCTGTCATTATAAAACTAGCATCTTTTATTTGCATTCACGATATTTAATATATAATTATAAGTAATGGGCTATAATTATATCAACAAGACTGTACTTACCATCAGATGCACTGTAGTCACTATTTCGAGTCAGTGTTAAAAAAAGATGGCAAAGCGCGCCGACTACCGGCTTCTCACTGTACATGCATTTCTCAGTAACATTTATATAATTATGAAGAATTACATTAAATTAAACCTTGATTGTAATAATAATAAATCTTTATTTGCCAAAAAATTACATCTAATATTACAGAGTGTTAATTCTCACATTTGTACAAAAGCATCGCCCTCAATACGAACTAAACAAAACATATTCCGAGACGCGAGTTTCACGCGAGTTAGTTGTAAATGAAGTTTTTTTTTTGTACACTGGCTTGACATAGTGACTACAGAGTACCTGATGGTAAGTACAGTGTAGTCCAAAAACGAAAGCGACTATCAATGGATGAAAATCCATTGATAGTCTTCATCGTCATGTCGGCCCGCATAGGTATACCACGACTGAAGGTCTCTAGGTATATGAGCTACTACTATACTATATTATTCTAGGGCATAAGTGTCGTGGATTTTGCCGAATATCCCAGAGACCGTAATTGGCTCGGCTAACTATTAGGCAAATCGTCCAAGCTCAGAGTCGGCACATCTCTAATTATATCATAATTGGTATAGTGTTTTGGATATTAATCAAAGATATACGTACTAAAATATAGATATATACATCCATGGTTCGCGACAAACGCACAATGCAGTTTGTCGCTTACTTATAGCAAATTTTATGAGATAATATGCTTTATTTGTTCAGCTTATGCCTGTAGAACAAAGCGTGAAGACTTTTTTTATGTTTCCTCTAATCATATTTGTGATATAAGCTACTTAGCGTTGGGTACGATTTTAAAATTAAAAACTTTTGCTCGTGTGTGCGTGAGTGTTTTATCTAAATGTGCATGTGTGGCTTATATAACGTATAAGGTTGTGTTTGTTAACTTTATTAGTGTGCGTTTCGTCTTTGTGTTCTTGAAAGAATGATATGGACATATTCATAATTTAAGTGCAAGCATTATAAAATAAATAAGATACTGAGCGAGCCACTATCAGTCATAGATGGGCAGAATGTAATCAGATTAATAAAAATGATTACGATTACATTTTACGTCTTTTACCATTAATACGATTGCATTTTGCTCATCTATGTTTTAAACATTACAGAATCCCAGATAGTATACACATTTATGATTTCTTAATGTTTTAAATGGATTTAATCCTAATTACAGAGTCAGAAAATTAAAATTAAGATTACATTCTGCCCATCTCTGGTATCAGTTTTATCATTTACTAGCCTTGAATACTGTTTTTTTTTTTAATTCTGACTAGGCACATTGTCGGCAACGTACGTGATTGAAAGGACAGGGCAATCCGAAAACCGAATACGACTATCAAAAGACAATAGCCGATTGTTGCAGCGCTCATGCCAGCCTGCACAAATATCTACACGCTTCGAATTAAGAGCCCAGTATAGTAGGACGAAGCGACCACGTTCACCTGAAGACAATTACAGAATCCAATGACCGAAAAAGGTAACAGTTAGACTTTTTAGCTAAAACTAAGAAGTTCTAGCTGAAATAAAAGTCACCGTAAAACTGTGGCTCCGTAACACACCGAGCGTGGCTTTGTTATGAAAGGTAGAAGTTGGAATGATTTTATAGAGCTCTTCAGGACACTCGGCATGATACAAATAATAAAAAACGTTGAAAGAGGAGATGTCCCTGCGCAGCTGAAGTGTCTCAAGGTACTTAGAATCGTTTGGATCATTCATAATGCGGAGAGCTCTACGTGGAAATCTATCCAGGGCATCAACGAGATATTGTGCGGGACCATCCCAGAGATGCGAACAGTAATAACATACACAGTAGCAAGGTATGTCTTTCACTATGGGTCTAATTAGAAAGATCACTGTTATAAGGCAAGCCATGGAGAAGAGGACTATGCTTTGAGAGGGTGGAATGAGGCCATGTAATTCTACAGAACACTTGCCATGATACAAACTATAATAAACACCAAGCAATGTTTCTGGGCTGCTGAAGCGTTTCAAAGTTTTCACTTGGACCTAGCCTGCCTACACTCAGGTGAGATTTACAGACATAGTATAACAAGCAAATTTAATACGTATCAGTTAACAAATCAACTGAATAGTTATTTTATATCGTCTTTTTTTGATAAAACTTCGACGCGATTCTTTAACTTGACAGCATTTTTTTATTCATGCATCAATTAATGAAACATATTTCCGGAATTTGGCATGCAGGGCTTGGCCCCTAGTTCCGGGCCTGTTTCTTATACTTGTATTGGATAAATGCCACTGACTTTTTTCTATAATGTTATTCCTAGCTTTTTTTACATATACCATTTTCAAATCGCTACCCTATTTTTTTTTTCAAGAATCCTACATAGGATTATTTATAGAGTCGTATCCTCGTTGGATATCGTCAGGTCGAGTATTGTACGTTGATTGTGCGGCGCGTGTCGGCGAGCGGAATGCAAACTAAACTGTCCAGGGTTGACACAATAGCATTATTATTATTAATTGGATTTATAATTCGTTTTACAAGTTAAATACGGGAAAAAATCTGATAACGCGTAAGTTTTTTCTAGTATAAGTTCCGATAGAGTTTGTAATGTAAGCAAAACACGATAGTTTAAAATATTATTTACTAGCTGTGCCCGCGATTTCGTTTGCGTGGAATTAGTACCTGCGGCCCGCGGCCCGCATTACGCACACGTAGCTCCAACCAAGATGTACGCGCGTACAACCTAAGTTGAACCCTATTTTATATGATTTACAATATAGATGTGAGCTGAACTTATATTGGAAGTTAGCAAATCTTCGAAACTGTTAATATTTTTTAATTTTATCTTGTTCACTATCGTCATTACATTATAATATTTACTAAAGTTGTAGTCAAATGAACTGAGCAGTTATTTTATACAATTTTTTCCGATAAATTATTTACGTGTTCTTTTAAATTTACACAAATCTTTTGTTTATAAACCGACTGAAATAAAATTATAATAAATACTAAATGTTAAAAATATCTTTCCACGACACATCAGTGAAAACCGTATTCAAATTGGTTAAACCGTTTTTGACATTAGCAACAAAGGTACAAAAAGCCAATATATTTTTACTAATCTAAATCTTGCAAATGAAGTTTTTCTAGCCACTCGCATTACAAGTTCTTGCATATCATCCTATCTACGGAATGTTGGAGGGGTGGCTGAGGAACAGATTTATTATATGTATTAATCTTGACTGAAATGTTTAATGATTTAATTGGTAGACCGTTTTTCGTTATTCAGCAACCCGTAGACATAAGGGCCCGATAGTACAGTATTTAGAAGTCTTACCTGACCGCCGCTGATTTTGAAATTTTTAAAGGCAGGACAAAAATCACTGTTTGTCACCCCCCTTTTTCTACAACTCTGTACAATTGTATTTAAAAAGCGATATATTCACGAAAAACGACCTCTGCAAAACATAAGACAAGATGACCCACCCCCCTAGCTTCTAATAGAAATGTCATTTGTCATGTCATCTGCCTTCAGAACGGCGATCAGCTTTGCTATTGCTCATATTGGGCACGACATATAAGCTCAAAGTGAGTACAGACAATAAAATATCTCTTCTTACCCCGTAAGGGATATAACGTGACGATATATTAATATTATAAGATGTGGAAACGATACCTTATGAGACTTTTGAGTAAACTTTTAAAACGTCAAAACTAAAAGCTCATATTTTTCAGCCAATTTTTTATAGAGAGGTTGGCAGATTTTTTTGTATATGTATATTATAAGTGTACAGTGAGTACGCTGGGAATTTGACATCCGAGACATGGGCTTCCACTTGACACCCGGGGAAACGGGTCTGGTGCTCATTTACCATTAGAGGATCAAGTATTTACGCTCAAAGTAGCGCGTATACACCACAACTCCATACCGGCTTCAAACAATACTCATTTATAAATTACCTTATTTATCACAGTCATTGTATTTTTTCTTACGTTTCGGGCTGACCCACCTGATAGCGGCTACCGTTGGCATTGGCCATTGTTCTCTGCCCTCTTGAATAAGCCCACATGACTGGCATGGGATAAAAAGTACCCGACAGCCCATTCCACAACTCTTAAATTGAGCGACAAGAATATTCTAGAGAACTCTAGCGTTGTCGCGGATCTGTAACGCTTTCGAGTGTGAGGATGTGCCAACGGTTAACGGCAAATGAAATGACGTTAGGCGACTATATAAAAAAAATATTAAATAATAAATGGAATGAGCAGCCCTACGGTTTATCGATAAACGTAAACACAGTGACGAGTCGGTCGCACGCACACACGCGCGCACTCGAATTAGGGTCGACTCTATTCGGCATCCGTTACTAAGTATCATAACTCTTAAAATTCAATTTTTCTTAATACCAAAAGGTAGCAGTATGACAGTCTGATAGCGTAACGGTGATGGCCTTGCTTGTAATGCTGATAGTACTGAGTTCGATTCGCACTAGCAGCAAATATTTCTATGAAAAATAAAGTGTTTGTCGTGAGTCATTGATGTATTTGACGGCGCAATTATTGTAGGCACCTCCAGCCAACGGGCAAACCCCCATCATTCAAACTCTATTATATATAGGTTGCATGCACTGTTCTAGAGGAGGATTTAATGGACAATGGTTGCCTGATGCACGTTTTGCAAAGTAATCGTTAACAGTGTTCATTATATATGACCTTTTTGTTAATTTACAATAGTTAATGCCTTAAAAATGGAATTTGTTAGTTAATTAAATCGTTAAGGGAAATCGAAAGTGCATCAAGTGGGTTGTGAAGATTTCGTTATTTTAATTAATATTGTCGGCCCTCCCTGCGCCTATATATACGTATTTAAGTATGTATATCTAAGTCTAGTACACGTAATACATGTATAATCGTATTTTTATACTAAGGTTGGCTTGCATGAAGATAATAAATCTAGTTTACGCTTGTATAAAAAAAAATGTGGAACGCTTCACGATTTTGCGTGTCATCCTTGTGCAGGGGCCATGCTAATCTTCTCTGTATCGTTCCAATTTTAGTATATACTGCCGAAGCAATTACTACGCTTGTATAAAGTTCTATTAAATAGTAACTGCTTAATTAGATCTCAATGATAATTACAATTTAAGTTTTTTTTTATTACATACAGGCTTGCGCTTGACTTCAATCTCACCTGCTGGAAAGTGATGATGAGGCCGACGATGGAGCTCGCTCACTCAGCAAATACCGATTCACTCGACGTTTGAGGATCCCATGTCATAAGACCCCGGAAACACCGACGCTGGAAGCGAGTTCCACTCCTTGGCGGTACGCAGCAAAAAGAAGGAGGCGAATCGCCTCATGCGAGCGGCAGGAATGTCAACCACAAAAGGGTGCAAACCAGCACGGCGTCTCGTCAATTTATGGTAGAAGGGGGAGGGTGGAACTAAATTATACAGCTCAGCCGCACACTCTCCAGAGTACAGTCTATATGTAACCGAAAGGCAGGCCACTCTACGCCGGTGTTCCAAACTGAGTAGTTTACGCGACGTAAGAGCCTCATCGGCAAGTTGCTAATACTGGATAATGTTTTCGTGCAAACATTAAGTATAGTTTAACACTAAACAGTGTTTTGTATAAGTTTAAACTAGACTTAATTTGTTGGTATCAGTCGCCAATTTTTGGTAGCCCGACGCAAATTCTGCATTGGACCATAAGGGCTACTCTGAGGGCAATGACCCCGGTGTCAAAATTCCTATTGACTAAAAACCCTAGAGTGTCCTAAGGCTCCACCCGGGTCTGGGAATCCGAATTCGTCCATTAGTCCGGGGCACGAACAGCCTTTTAGGCTCCATCACTTGGAGATGTAGGAGTAAAGAGCCCGCTCTTCAAGATCTCTCAGTCAGGGGGGGGCGCAGGATAAGTTCGCATCACCTCCGCCTTAGCTGGGCAACAGATACCTTCAAGTCTACCGCCCGTGTCTAATGTCACGAAGAGATGTCTTCTGCGACGATATTTGTCATAGCACCAAATTTCTTAAAATTGTTCTGTAAGCATATATAACGAAAAAAGATTTCATTTTCATTTTCATTCCTTTTGCGCTTATATGCCGTGCTCAATGTGACCAGTACTCACGACCGCTCTGCCAACTCAAATAATATGTGTACCATAGATGGGCAAAATGTAATCAGATGAATAAAAATGATTACGATTGCATTTTGCGTTTTTTACCATTAATATGCCTGCAATTTGCTCATCTATGTTTTAAACACTACAAAATCCCAGATTGTATACACATTTATCATTTCTTAATGTTTTAAATGGATTTAATCATGATTACAGAGCAAGAACATTAAAATTACGACTACATTTTGCCTATCTCTGGATGTAGGTTATACGTTCTGGGGCATGATTGTGGCAGTAGGATTCTCAGCATGTGGCAGTCGCTGCAATAAACCACACTGTATTTATCCTCAGTTGCAGTGTATTTGCTTTGTCTTGCCCATTTAAAAATTAGTAAAATATCAGTTAAGCAGTTTTCGCACTCGACGCTGTAGGTTTTTGTCGCGCAGTGACGTCACGAAGATACATTGTTTTGGATTGAGTATTTTCTTACATATTTATACATATGTACATAATGATTTTGAATTTTGTATAATTTTATAATAATGTATAATTTTTTGTGTGTTAACACAAATAAGGACGCCTACGCACTGAATGCTATCCGTGAAAACGAGCGTAAAAAACACGGACCGAGTTCGGACATTGCAATACGCTCTGCCTTTGAAACGAACCCGTGTACATATTCTAGGAGCGAATTACATTAGAGAGATTATAAAAAGCTCAAAATCAGTTCAAGTGCAGTACACGAGTATTTATAAAATATATATTTCAGTATTATTTATTTATATCTATAATACAGAGGATAAACATGAAATACAACACATATACAATGTAATTTTGTAATAATAATATATGCTCACGACTTATCCCTTTCCCTTTATTTATTTATTTATAATAGCACTTAGGTATATACTCTACATTAACACATATAAAAATATATAACACATGAACGAGATACATTTCAAATGCAACTACATTTAAAAGTGTAGACTACTTGTACAGAAGGAAAGAAAAATGAAAATACGAGCAACACACGGAAAGGAACAGTGACAAAAATAAGAAATCCTACTTAATTCTACTCTCCTTTTCATAGTAGAACCACGCCCGCGGGTTTACGGAGTCACACTTATACGGGAACTCACGTCCCGGCTAGGACTAAGAAGCTCTTTAACGTTTACTGCAGCCGAGTCATTGGGCTGCAGAATGGTCTTCCGGCGAGCGAGTTACCAGCGTCCTCTGATATTGGGTCCTTTAAACGAAGCGTGAAAAGATATTTGTGCAGGTATGATTGCCGTGACCATCGATAGAATCGAGTGTTGGTAGTCGTTATCGTTTTTACCGGATTGTTATCGGATACAGTGCGTATACGCCCTAGTGCGTATTATAAACATAAGACAAAGGTTTCTAGAAACAATGAATTTTATGTATGAAGATGTTGCATTATTAAATTTTAAATTATTCCATATTTATTTCTAAATTTTGTAAAACTGAGTCGTTTGTTTGTGTTTTTTGTCGAGCACTTCTCAACAATTTACAATTGATCATGTTTTAGAATTATAAAGCTCCTTCAAAAAAAAAAAATCGTTTCTTTATTATAGACTTAAGGTCATCTTCTTGGCTGGCCGCCCAAGTCCACGTCCGTACCCACAGGGGTGCTCCAGCGTTGCCACCCAACCACCCACCACTGGCCGATCTCCTTAACTGCTTGTTCCTCTCGCCCGGTGAAGCTGGAAAGACTTTCCCGGCCAACAATAAACAAGTAATAACAACCACAAGCGGCCAAAAATTGAGCTTTATCATTGGTAAACGATTGCCCCCATACATAGGCTTACCATAATTACGAAGAGCCAAACCGGGACGCAGAAGAGAAAGAGGCTCATTTTCATTTTGCTTTTCACTTAATTTGTGTTTTTCATATTTGAAATGCAATCAAAATTATTATAAATTGAAAACATATTAATAAATGTGAATATATTTTTTATTAAAAAGAAAAAGAGGCGCCGGGACTGGGATCTCAAACCGGGACTATCCCGGTCAAACCGGGACGTATGGTAAGCCTACCCATACATCAATATAGGCCGCTGTTCTTTTACCAAACGCAAATACATTTATAATAACAAAATCCATTATTTTTGCCATGTAAGTATTAATTTAGAGTTTTTCCCATATTCGTGGTATAAGACATAGCTTCTCGCCAAATTTCATGGTTCGAGGCTAGCGGGAAACACACTATAGTCTTTGGTTTCCTTGCGACAACAGCAAAAAGGATAAAAATACTTTATACACGGAGATATCTTTTGAAGGCGTTGACTTAGAAGTTTTATTTTTTCAGAGCTACAAGAAACTGTAGATCTGAGTATTACATAATAATTTCACTTTGATACATTCACGCGTTCTTGAGAAAAAGAGCCTTGAGAAACAGACATCCAGACGAATAATTAAGTGATCCTATAACGCCGTTTTTTCTTTGGTTGCGGCAGTACATGCTGTTTCATCAGCGAAATTTGCTCCATCAAATCTAAACAAATCAGTTAATGCCTATTCACTCTTTTCCTAATGACTCCCAAGTCACAAGATCGTGGAAATATGCTCGCTGGAAGCATATTCCACTCTTAAATTGTTCGCCTAATGAACAATGTTCGTACAAGCGAATCTTTTCACGAGGAACTTCCAGCGCATAGGGATGGTATCCAACACGGCGTCTAGTGGTTTTATGACGAAACGGGGCTGGTGGAATTAGATGATGCAGTTCCTGAGAACGCTTTCCATCGTGCAGCCGGTAAAAGACTGCAAGGGAGGCGAATTTACGTCGATACTCGATATTCTGCAATTTTCGTCTGAGTCAAAAAGATATCGCTAACAAGTCTACGAGCTCTAAACTCATTTGAGTCCCATTAGCTTGCATCCTGATGTTGCGCTTCGTCGATATAACACCTTTACTATTCACCCCCTCAATGCAAAAGCGTGAAGATAAAAAATATAGTTTATTTGTAAAATTTATCATATTACCCAACCGAGTTCGTACGTGGCGCACACAGCTAAGTACTGGGTTTGTTGATTTGAAATGCTAAGGTTGTCGCGAGTTATTATTTCAAATTTTTTTTTTATACTGTCTCGACAAAGTGACTACAGCACTCCTGGTGGAAAGTATAGTATAGTCCAAGTACGGCAACGACCAGCAAGGGATGAGAATGCATCAGTGGCGTGCATCCCATAGAAACATAAAAGCATTACCTAGTTATATATGGAAATTGAATCAATATATTGACGTAAAATCTTATATTTATTAGATTTAGAGTTTCAAAAACAAAATTAGACCAGAATCTAAGACTGTATACAGTGTGTTTAGAAAACCTTCATCTGCAAGGGTGTATTTGTGACAAGACAACATTAACAAAACACATTGGAAAATTATATTACGCGTGAACATTTAAAAGTTATTGTTATATAATATTGAAGAAACTGAATAATTTAACATACAATCTACGCTCGGTTTACTTACAAAAATCACCTTGCGGTCTAATAAAACCATGTAATTGATAAATGTTGCTTGGAATAAACGAGGGTCATGGACTCTCATTATCATGATCCTTTACTTTCTTTTTTTCCTTAGTTCACGAGCTACGCTCGCACCCAGTGTTGTCATGTTAGTTTTCGCCATTTCCTTAATTTATATTTTATTCGAATTATTTCGATCTTTAACTACAAAGGGTAATCTAAATGGAATCTAATATCTATACCAAGAAACGCCTTCACGGATCTGAGAGTGTTTTTATGACATGCGGTATACACAAGGTGATTTTATAGACGAGGGTGACATTCAAGGAGGATATTCAGCATTCGATTCTAATTCCAAATATGTGTAAAATAGTGATATCATAATATTTCCTTTAAAACAAAGCAAATTATAGCCAACATAGGAGGGAGAATTAAACATCTGAATGAATGAATAACAAATAATTATTAAGTAGGTATTTTGCCTGATTCTAAGCCAGGATACAGTGCGAAGGGAAAACGAGCCAATACATTTTTACGTGCGCCATACGTGCTACGGTGTCTACACTTTCACGGATTAACTTTCATTCGTTAACAATGTTTCTTTATGATTTGTTAGTGAATATAGTTATTTACATTTTAAACGTGACGGTCATGCCAGTAAAAAGTTATTAGCGTTTGCTCAAAGTGCCCAACGTATTTTAAAAGTGTAATTCCTATAATAATAACTGCGCAGATAATCTGAGACATCGTACAAGTTAGAACATACGATTGCACTCCATTTGCAAAATCTTTATAAAATTAATTCCAACTAATAAATAATTTTCTTGTGGAATCTTATTTGGTTATCTTTATTTCGGTTTACAAATATCCGGTATTACGACATTTCAGTAATTAATTTCGAGAGGAATAATAATAATAATGAATGTGACAACCCTGACCTATACCGGCACCTGTGTGCCGCTTTCATACACGCGCACACTCGTACACAACGGATATATGAAACCGAATGCTTGTCAAACTAAATGGATACGGTGCTTAGTGATGGGACACGTATGTTATATATCGATAAAAAATTCTAGAGTATTTTCGACATAGGCTGTGGTACTTCTAAAAGAAAGAAAACTCCGGGAATCCAGACAAAGTTACATTCGATAAAGGATTACGGCAAAGAAAAGTGCAAAATGTATAAAATATACTATAAGTAGAGCACCACTTGCGAAAGACTATAGGCTGGTATTTAGCTGAATTAGTGGAGTTGGAGACCGTGTTCAGTTATAATCTGCTCATTTGAACATTGATTGCTTTAAATCCATATTTTTATATATCAAACAGTGTCAAGCGGGTCACTTAATGGAAAGTCACCATTGTCGCCTATAAGCGAGTACAAAGTTAGAGACATTGCCATAGTGCTGCAAAACCTGAATAAGAAGAGAGAAAGCATCTAGACATACCTGGGCATTAGTTTAAATAATTGTGGCCGATAATATATATTCAAGAATTAAAAACAACAATGACCGTCCATTCTCTCTGTCTACTCCGACCACACCGACCGACATGACCGAACTGGGATATTACCACAATAATAAAATAAATAAAATAAAATAAGCCTTTATTTCTACTAACTACATTTTTCTTTTTTTTAAAGCTTTTTCTATGTTGTTCTTGTTTACTATTACTATTTTTTTTTTCTGCAGTAGTCGCCTCCGCGGTGTAGGCCTCCCCCATCATGTTACATTGGTCTCTGTTTCTGGTCCTTCGCATCCAAGAAGATCCGACTTTTTCTATAAATATATCTGCCCATCTTTTCTTCGGTCTTCCTCTGCTTCTGGTTCCGTCTCTAGGTATCCACTCAGATACTTTCTTTGTCCACCGGCTGTTTTGCATTCTACATACATGTCCTGCCCAGTTCAATTTCAGCAATCTAATTATTTTAATAACATTTTTTAGTTTTATTTTATTACCACAATACAAGAGTGTAAAAGCGTCATAGTGACTCGCTTTGGCCTGTCGCGTTTCGGGACAACCTTGTGTAAAAGTAACTCATATACCTAGAGATCTTCAGTCGTGGTGTATGTAAGCTGACATGACGACGGAAAGGGGATTTCCGACCTTTGATAACCGCTGCCGTTTTTGACTACATACCATCATGTTCAGAGTAGTCACTTTGTCGAGCCAGAGTAAAAAAAAAGGAAAAAATTTATATGTCATACTTCTGAATAAAAAATGTGTATACAGTTCATACGTGGTAAAACCGTAAAAGTGATATTTAAAAATGTACTCTATCTTATTCTCTCATTTTTAACCCTATAGAAATCTAAAGTAAAGATGTATGTGTTTGTCAAACTGTAATGTCGTTTCTTCAAGTTAAAAATCACAACAAAACTTTTTTTTTACACTGGCTCGACATAGTGACTACAGAGTACCTGATGGTAAGTACAGTGTAGTCCAAAAACGAAAGCGACTATCAAAGGATGAAAATCCATTGACAGTCTACATCGTCATGTCGGCCCACATATACCACGACTGAAGGTCTATAGGTATATGAGCTACTGGATATACACAAGCTGATCCCGAAACGCGACAAGCCGAAACTGGTCACTATGACGGCCTTTACACCCATGTACTGTGGTCGCGATCCAGACGGGTACCGACGCCCTACCACCTCGCTGCTGCTCGCTTAGCACCACCCAGGAGTCACGTGTAAGGAAACTAGAGTAAAGCCTACGGACGCGAGCAGCTTCGACTCCCAAAGCAACTTCGGCTTTTTTGTCGTAGGTCCGAATTCTGGAATGTCCCTCTGGGTTTTTCAGGTTACGTACTGATTCAGGTAGCACATGGTTACCGCTGAAGGAAAACATCGTGAGAAGACCCGCATGGCATCTAATAGAAATGTCATGTGTACTGATGCTGTGGGAACGGCGATCAGCTGCGTTACTTGTCACGTTGGGCTGTATCTCTGGTCACTTTGAAAGGGATGTAGCGTTACGATATATTATTATTATTCAATCATTACGACGCCATCTTTAACAACTCGACTTTTCCTTTAAAAATAATCTATTTTTTATCGATATCGATGTTTGTGTCCCCGCACAGTTGGCAAGGAGTCGCGAGGTATGCTCGTATTATTATTAGCCACGATAAAGCTGGGCGCACACTGAGTCGTTTTTATAATTAAGTAAAAATTTAACGACTTATTTTCAAGGTGAATATAATTTGCTATAGATCTCCATTTTTGCACTTCAAATGACTGTTTTGACCTGAGCCAGCATTTCTTAGAATATTATTTATATTATGTTACTGTACGATCTATTCTTGCTTATGATTACGATTGAAATGTAAAACTATGCATTAATGACATAATTATTCTATACATGCTGTGCCCGCGATTTCGTTCGCGTGGAAATAATACTTTTGTTATAATAGTCATTATTTCAAGTTGAAATCTTCTTTCGTTCGTTTCTTTTACAAATTATTACACAATTAAATATAGAATTCAATTAGTACTACTGACTCACAATACTCGACAACAGATGGCGTTAGTTCTTTCTTACAGGTAAAAAAAATAGAGGACAATTTTTTGGGATAAAAGCAGCTTTGTGAACTATAACGTTAAAAGGGTTTTTGATATTACCGCGCGAAGAAGTGAAAATATTAAAATAAACATAGTTTTTCTAATTTCCATGTACATATAGCGATCAATTGTAAGTGAAATATTATATGTATTGCCAAATCGGATCAATCGGATGCCTCTTTTATTTAATTGTTTATAGTTGTTTAAATTTATTTATTATTCTATTTGCATTTATTTTGTTTGTATCTGTATATTAATGATAATAATGTATATGATATGTGTATGTAATGTACTTATATATTTGTGTTCTTGTATATGTGTATTTGCATCTATGATATATATCCATCTATGATACTTTGAATTTTAGTCTCTAATGCTGTGTATCTGTCTTATATTGATCCCTTCCTTGCTGTTTTCTGCGCGTCGACACAATAATCAGGTGTCAGCTGAAAATCAGCGCTAGGTGGCTTGGCTGGTCACTTAGCATTTACTGAGCTGACGTCCCTTTGGCGCATCATCACAACACAAGGTATATGCTTTTGTTGTTTTCTGTTTTTTTTTTTACCTATTCTGAAGTGTTGTATGTTTTGTGCCAAATAAATGTTTTTATTATTATTTTTTTTTAAATCACCTGAATAATTATTTTACACTACTCTATCCAATAAACGAACGACGTATTTTTTTGAACTGATACACCTTTTTATTTATGAACCGATTGTAATAAGATTCACTCTACATTTTAAGTGAAACTTTCCACAATACATTAGTGAAAACCGCATCGAAAACGATAAAGCGGCTTCTGAGATTAGCAGGCACAAACGTGTTAGATATGTGAACATTGATTAACGATTCGCATACGTTCATATTATGGAATAAAAGTTCATGTTATGTATTCGCTTACTATAGTATAATACGCCTTTATATTAGAAAAGTCATGGTTTCTTTTAGAAATGTATAAATAACCTATATCGCGCAAGCGAAGTTTTTCAATAAGGTGCTATATATAGTACTCTCAAATTAATTTTCATCTAGATTATAGGTATTATATGAACGGCTGGGGAACGGACTTGTTATATGTATAGATTAAATGAATATTGGAGTGATATTTGACATATGATACCGACATATAATTATATGTCGGAAGGTAGATATAACAAATGCAATTTATAACCCTGCACGGCCTCCACATAGTGATATAGCATCTTCTTTTCTGCACTAGGTATAGTGCCCCGGCGTTGCTTGTTACAATTTCTTTATTCCACTTCGTTGGGTAGTTGATATACAAAAAACGGCAAAAACGGAAAGCCAAATGGCAGTTTCCCAGTGCCGTGTATATCACAGAAACAAAAAGCATCAATGTGTTATATTTGAAGATTTAATAAATAATAATAATATATCATAACGCTATATCCTATACAAGGTGAGCAGAGATACATTGACGGCTGTATCCAGTTTGTGCGTATATGTCGTGCCCAACATGACCAGTGGCGCAGCTGATCGCCGTTCCCACAGCACTAGTATACGTGACGTTTCTATTAGACGCCATGAGGGTTTCATAAAGATGTTTCCTACACCGGTGTGCATGTACTAAGATGGCGGATATGAATGCTTTGTAAAAGGAAAGATCTAGAAAATTTAGCTTTAAAATTAAATTTCCATTCGAAATAAATATTTAATCTAACCTCTTATCATTCCATTGATAGTGGCTTAAGTTCGAGTCTATTTTACTTCGCATGTGTGAGTTATGAGTTGACGTATAGACTTAGCAATGCCTAGAAATGAATTTTAATATTTTTATTAAGCTGGCTGTAGCCATAAATGGACAAAATGTAATCAGATTAATAAAAATGGTTAACGATTACATTTTACGTTTTTTACTCATTTTGCTCATCTATGTTTTAAACACTACAAAATACCAGATTGTAAACATATTTATCATTTCTTAATGTTTTAAATGGATTTAATCATGATTACAGAGCAAGAAAGTTAAAATTACAACTAAATTTTGTAATCGTTAAACATTAATCAGATTACGTTTTGCCCATCTCGGTTGTAGCCTAGTGGATTACAGATCGGTATCCAAGCTAGGCGATGCAACTGCTCTTAGGTTTTAATCTCGGCCCGTACATCTAGGTTTTTCCACATTAAGTATGAATGTAGGCAGCACATGCTCACCGGCGAAGGAAATGTCGTTAAGTAAGCCGCATTGCGTTTAATAGAAATGTAATGTAGTGCTGTTAGAACGGTGATCAGCTTCACTACTGAACACGCTGGTCTTGCTGAAAGGGATCTAGCGTGACGATATGAATATTCTCACTCAGAATACTGACCGCAACGCTGATGCAAGTACAGTACAATCATGATAGACTGAATAAATATCACTTTACGCTTCCCTTATAGAAATATCATAGGACTATATTGTTCCACTCTGTCCCTTCTATTACGGAAAAACACGCACGGGCTATATGTTAACTCACATCCCGGCTAGGACTAAGAAGTTCTAAAGAAGTGTTAGGACTCTAACTTGAGTTGTTGACCTGTGAAATGTTCTTCCGACGAGCATGTACCCACCGTCCTATGATAAACGAGGCCTGAAGAGACATTCGTGCAGGCCAGCATGATCACTGCCACTATAAATTGTTTTTCTTAACTGCCGATAGTTGTACTCATTTAAGGCGTGATGTCACTTAGACAAGTCATAATTAAAAAAAAAATTGAAAAACTCAATACTCAAAAGGGTATATTATTTGTGTCCGAGTAACGCCGGACCTCACAGCTAGTAAGGTTATCAATAACAGCTGTCAGGCGCAGAACCGCATGTCAGAGATGAAAACTTCTTAGCTTCACAAACTTGTAAACATTATTAGGGAATTATTAAGAGATATTTTCTTAAATAAGTATTTTAGTTAATAATTACCTTTATCGAGCTACTATTATAAAAATCAAACGGACAGCATGAGCTTTATATTTATGTTTATTTCGCACACATACACACTTAATATATAACGGAAGTATTAGGAACTCATAAGAATAAAAATCATAGATGGTCAGCACGTTTCTGCACCAAAACGCTTGCGTGTTTGAAAATACTTGTAGCGCCATCTAGTTTGTGTGAAGTGAACTAAATTACGAAACTAAAATGAATTCACACATTCTATTAAATTAGACAACCTACATAATTCACTTACATAAGCTGGATGCTCTAGACTCGACTGATCGTGGAGCTCGTGGACTTGTTGGCGTTGACTCTCTGACGGACATTAAAGTGTAGAATAACGAGCATCGACGTAAAGTCGCCTGGAACGTAGACTTTCACCTGTTGCACAGTGGAGAGTCTTCTTCTCAGGAGCTACTGCCAGCGCCATTTAATCATAAAACCACTAGACGCCGTGTCTGATATCATCCGCGTATGGTGGACGTTCCTTATTTCCACACGAAGAAATTCACTTCTAAATTCATCATGCGAACGGCTAAGAAATGTAATATGTAATGATCGTGTCTATACATTTGTCAAGTCTATTGCTAAGGACTGTCTGCTCGCTAGTTGAAGTTAAAGACGCGATAATAAAAATGATTATTTTGTCTTCAAACCAGCTGTAATGCATTGGACAAGCAGTATTATCTACATTCTTTTTATTTATTTTTATAATTCACAACACTAGTTGTATACATAAATTCATATACAAATATTCTATAATATAAAAATGAATCGTTAAATGTGTATAAGCGCGAAACTCGAGAACGGCTAAACCGATTTGGCTGATTTCTTTTTTGTTGTATTTGTTGAAGTCTGGGGAAGGTTATTACGGAGAGAAAAATTAAAAAAAATGTCTGAAAACGTCTAAAAACACCACTTTTCTATATTCTCATACAAAAAATTCGTAATAATATTTAAAAGTCAATTTGAACTTTAAACACCATACCATAAAGTTTAAATGTTAGTGGACGGGTTCCGAGAAGGTAAAACAATCGAGTGACGTATAAATATTAATGTCAATATTTGTCAATTTTTATATATAAAGCATTAAGGCCAAACAATTTTCAAAAAACAGCCGACAGGCCAATAGGTTTTGGCAGAATAAAATCTGACGGGGAAGCTATTAACATTAAAAAAAACAATGTGACTTTGTTTTAGAGAAATAGGGCAGAACAAGGTCTGCCGGGACAGCTAGTATGATAATATTATTAAGTGAACACGAACACGAAGTATCGATAGTCGCAGACCCAATATCATCACTCTCCAGAAGACCATTCCACAGCTCAACGGCTTGGCTCCAGTAAGAGTTAGAGAACTTCTTAGTCTTAGCCGGGATGTGAGATACCGTATAGCCGTATCTCCGCAAACCCGCGCACGAGGTTCTGCTATGGAAGGGAGAGGGTGGAATAAGGCTAAATAACTCTCCAGAACACCCGCCATGATAGAAACAGGGGCAAACGTTCGTTGAGACGACATATCTGCGCAACTGGAGCGGTTCAAGATAAATTTGATTAAAAAACACCCAATTTTCTTACCATGACTTTCTTTAAATAAGACAATTGCCGCTCAAACCCGGATATTTGGGCAGTTGGGTAAATAAAAATCCACTACAACTGATCAAATATCCTAGATCCCTTGAAATTCCACTTAACCAGGTTTCAATGTGCAGTAAAATCGCGAGCAAACCCGTGCGAAAACGCTGTCCAATATAATTGATTTGAATTTTTAATTCGTCCTTTCCGCCCAGAGAGTGTGAGCGAGATGACGTGATTTCGAGCGAGACGGAGCGTTAAAGCGAGACAGAGATATAATTAAAAGTTTCGTTCCGAGGGCACTGGCTGCTGGAATACAGAAATGAATGGACCGCATCATATTAAAATAAACATTGTTTTTTGCTAATCATCTCACTACTGTTATTTTTGAGCGTGGTAGGCAGGACGGAGAGTTGACCTACATTTTTTTACGCTGCCACGACAAAATACAGCCACGCGAGAGAGTTTATGGATGGACAACTATACGGTAACTCACATCCCACGCTAGGATTATGAAGCTCTCCAACACTTACTTTTGCCAAGTTGTTGGGCTGTGGAAGCGTGTTCTCACCTTCCTATGATATGGGATGCTTTAAGCGTAGCCTGAGGAGATATTTGTGCAGGCCGGCATGATCGCTGCGACTACCGATGGGTTTTTCTTGCCTGTCGATAGTCATTTGCGTTTTTTGGACTGCACCATGCTTACAATCAGGTGTGGCATGGTCACTTTTCCGAGTCAGGATAAAAAACCACATTAAACCTGATTGGAAGTACAGTGTAGTCCAAAACCCACAGCAACTATCAAAGAACGAAAATCCAGTAACATTCTCCGTCGTCATATCGGCTCAAGATCTCTAGGTACTGAGTTACTGGATGTGCATAAACTGATCCTGAACCGCGACAGGCCAAAGTGAGTCACTACGGTGGTCTTTAGACTTGCATGCTGTGATCACGACTCATAACCCAGTTCGGGCAACCGCGCCCTTCCATCTCAACAGACCTATAATTGGTTTGTATCGCAGATAAAGCGCGTAGATGGAAGATGAGAGAAAGTCCAGAAAGAAAGGTCGTTCGGTACAGATAAAGTACGTGCTGTCACAATATGGAACGAGGAAGCACAAGAATGGAAGGCCAAGGATAAATAAAGCTCACAACAAAAAAAATTAACTTCTACTGTCATCATGCGATTAGCTAAGGAGTGGAATATGACTCCAGCTACCCCATTTACAGTTTCTTATGACTTGGGCGCCTTAAAGAGGACAGTGAATAGGCATTGAGCGAACGGGGTCCATAGTCGGACTCATCTTCACCTTCCGCCAGGTGTGATTGAGGTCAAGCATTTCCCTGTAAATTATTGAAAAAAAAAACTTGTCACCTCCTCGCGTTCTAGAGAAATCTTCCTAGACAGACTGACTGATTGACAGCATAGAGGACATATACCTATTTTTTTTCCTCTTAAGTTATTGACCCATAAAAGCTTTATTAACTAACGCAATATTACTTAAACTGGTATGTTTTGACATTGTCTTCTCAGAAAAAACAGCCGGCAAAAGCAAAACAATTTTACTTTCTTTAAGGTGAAAGACTACTCTACGATTTTCCTAAGCTTGTTTTGTCAGAAAATGTTCCAATGGCTCTTATATACCCTTTTATCCAGCTGCGAAGGTGTTTGGATATCTTCACGCATAATCACACTTCAGGAGACAGGCTGAAACGTCTCCTCATAGTGGTTTTGTGTGCTAATTATGAAAATATTAATTCTTAATTTTTTTTTTTTTATAAGTTAACATCAGTAACTCAAACCTACTTATTAAAAGAAAAAAGATATTGCACTTTTATAGGCAGTCATATAATAAGTAGGAAAAGTAATAAAAAAAACAAGTGGATAAGCAAGAAATACAACAAACCGAAAATTGTAAACAAAACAGATACCACAATATTGACCAGGCTGTCAAGCCAGGTCAAATTTATGTTCCCGAGCCTCTTGTGAACACAGAAGGCTCAGGTTCGATTCCCGATACGGGAAACCACCTTTTTGGGCCTGTGAAAGTCCTCGGTGTACTAAGCATGATGCAGTCAAAAAAACGAAAACGTATATCAAAAGTTAACAAAAACCTATTGGCGGTGGCCGCGATCATGCCGGCCGGCACAAATATCCCTTCACGTTTAAAAAACCTCATATCATAGGATGGTGGGAACACGCTCGCCGGAAGAACTTTCCGTAGCCCAACGACACGGTAAAAGTAAGTTAGAGAACTTCTTAGTCCTAGCTGGGATATGGCTGAGACTCCGCAAACCCGCGCGTGTGGTACTATTCAGGAAGGGCGAGGGTGGAACAAGGATAAATAACTCTTTAGAACACTCGCCATGATACAGACGGCATGATATGTGAATGTCATTTAGTAAAATAGCAATTATTATAAATGTTTATTGTAAAAGTTTTAATAAATCACTCCGTGTGTCCGCACAGCTAGAAGTAGGTATCCATTTGGTTGAAATTGCTATAAGGCCGCGTACACACGGCCGTGACTCTTAAATAAATCTAAAAGATGCGACACACTGCTGAATACGAATTAAGCGGATAGTTTCACTCTCTAGATCGATCACAATACATTTCTATGTTTGCAGTTTGGAGCTATTGAATATATTTCAATAGGAATTTCGCTATTATAATAAACTATATATTAATTATTATTAGCGATTTCGGACTCCCTAAATAAATGAACTTTTTAAAAAACATGCAATATTAACATAGTTCTATGTTTGATCAGATTTACTTTTTAATAATTAATCTTCACGCTATATCCCTTATGGAGTAAACAGATAAACATTAGTGGCTGTATCCACATTGCGCTCACATGTCGTGCGTGACCGGTAGCACAGCTAATCGCCGTTCTCAGAGCACTAATATATGACATTACTGTAGTTTTGGGGATCTTCAGATCAAATAAAAACCAAAATAAACCTTGAAAACTTGTTTATTTCACTATCTAAATTAATTTTTCGTTTTAACACTTTATCTTAGGTCTTAATCTTTTCGAGCGCTAGCGTCAAAAAAAAACCGTTTATCCTCTCTCTCTTTCTATCTTTCCTGTCTTTCACTCCCATACGTTCCGATCTACGCATTTACTACTTCATACATAATAATACTTGACACAATAACATCCATCCTACATTACTATTAGAAGCCATGCGGGTTTCCTCATAAATGCCTAAATCTGCACGTAATTTGAAAAAACCCTGGGGCTCGTGCTGGGATTCGAACCTAGAAGAATTCGCGTTGTCGCGCATTGAAACCGGTCCATTATTCACTAGGCCGCAGTCTCAGACGTGATGTGATGACCAAGTATATTTATTTTGGAAATTAATTGCATCAATTACTAAAAAAGGTTAAATGAGATTAAATGTAAGAAGAAAGCAAGAGAATGTCATGTTTTTTTTTTATATACTGGCTCAGCAAAGTGACTCCATTGCACTGGATGGAACGCACAGTATAGTCCAACAAAAGCATGATCGCCAATGCTCGAAACTCTGTTAACAGCCACCATCGCCGTGCCAGTCATATATACCACGACGGAAGGTCTCTTGGTATATAAACAATTCGATATATCCAAACTGGTACCGTAATATAAGAAGCGGAATCGAATAATATGGCGGTGCCTACTGTGGTCACGGCCCAGTTCGGGCAGTCGCCCTACCACCTCAAAACTGTGTACACTAGCGCTGTGAGGACGGCGATTATCTGTGCTACTGGTCACATTGGGCATGGCATACAAGCGCAAAAGGCTGCACCCAATACTGTATCTTTGCTTACCACGAAAATGATATGTCATGGTGATATGTTATTTTGAAAACAAGTAACCACTTCAATGTCATAATTTAATATTTATGAGAACAGTCAATGACATACCATTCGTTACTCTATCGTATTTTTACATCTTTCTTGATATTTTTAAAGAAACACCTCGTGTTGTACCAATGTTATGACAAAAAAAAAGGTGTTACAATTTGTTTTATCCAGACTTTTTACAGTTACCACTCCACGACTAATAGTAAGCATGGTACAGTCCAAAAGACGAAGACTATCAACTATTAACAAAAACCCATCGGTAGTCGCAGCGATCATGCCGGCCTGCACAAATATTTATTCACGCTACGCTTAAAGGATCCCATATCATAGGACGGCGGGAACACGCTCGCCGGATATGGCACAACTATAGCACAAGGACTAGGCAAAAGTAAGGGTCAGAGAACTTCTTAGTCCTGGCCGGGATGTGAGATACCGTATAGCTGTGACACCGCAAATCCACGCGCGTGGTTTTATTAAGAGAGAGAGAAGGTGGAGCAAGGTTTAATAGCTCTTCAGAACACTCGCCATGATATAAAGGGTAGAAAACGCTTAGTGAGGCGATATCTCTACGCAACTGGAGCGGTTCAAAATGCTTAGTCAAGATTTTCACGTGATATAACGATTGCGTGTATATTTATACTTACACATTTTAGAACTTTAGACTTACTTACACTTTAGAAGGAAATACGTTACCTTCATGTAACGTATTTCCTTCTAAAGGTGTACCCAAACCAAGCCGACTGTGAGGTCTAGTGCTTTGTAACATAAAACAAATTAGAACTCAATGTATTAAATTTATTTTTGAAAAATCTTCTGTTCACGTCACCCTATTTTTATGCCCACGTTCGGCATTGTGTTACTATGGCTGCCTCCCCGTGCAGGCTCAGTGAGAGTTCACGGGGCCCGCGGACTCCTATATTAATAGGATTAACGTCTTGGCTACGTGATCAAATACTTGTTCCTCCCTCTCCCTTACATAATAGAACCACGTTCGTGGGTTTACGGAATTACGGTTATACGGTAACTCGCATCCCGGCTAGAACCAAAAATGTTCTATAATCCTTACTTTTGTCGAGTCGTTTAGATCTGGGATTGTCTTTTGGCGAATGTGTAACTAAATTGTAACGATCGTCATAGTGATTAGCTTCATTCTATCGCCAGTGGCGCGCATCTCATAAAAATTATTATCTTGTTCTACATGTAAACAAACATATTCACTTAAAATATGATAAGTACCAGAATAGGAGTCTCCGATTCTAAATTGGACCATAGATCAAATCAGAATACATGCCGCTGCCTGTCACGTTTCGGGACCAGCTCGTTGTTGCTATACTTCCTTTTGGACTCTGTGGAAATCTTCATGGACCTTTTGGTTTACCCTGAGGGCAACGGCCTCGGTGTATGAGGCAAGCGACGGGCTTTACACCACACCTCGCGCCTACAGAGGTTGAGACCTATTTTAAGAGTTACGGAGGAAGCTGGCTTTCCCTTTCCTCTAGCACTTGGCCGACGGAAGAAGGAATACTCCGGTGGCGTTAGTCGATAAGAATACGACGCACCGGGACCGTTGCTATCAATGGCGCCTCGGATGCACTATGATGTTTTCCACAAGTAAAAAAATAGGCAAGGCGGCGGCGACTATCAATGGAGTCGTTCTTGGCCTACAATTTACTGCCCATTAGGTTAGCAGTACTCATTTTGCGTACGCAGTATAAAAAGGTAGAATCACCTTCAGATTACATAACGTTCTAAGCATAAATATTAAGACCCCCTTCGACAGACCCTAAATCCTCTCATTTAAAATACAGTTCCTTTACCTACGAGACTGATTAACTGAATCAAACTTAAAGAGATCTTACGAGCATGGACATAAAATACATTTTACATCGTTACGTGCTAAGGATTATTTCAAAAACGAATAAATACGGAATATCTCTGTGTGAGTAGCGTCGGCAAACACTACGCGAAACTTATGTTTCGTATTTTACGTTTTTAAGGAAAATTTTGAAATATAACGTCTGACAGCTGTTTGTAATCTCCTTTGTACATACTTATATCAAAAATAGTATAAAAAATCGCTGTTTTAATAATAGAATTATAGCTAAAATAATTAAATATTACTAACAGGCTTGGCTCGAATACTATTCATATCTCTGTGGGACGATATCGCAGGGCTGTCCGCATTGTGAATGATCAAAACGTTAGTGATCATCTGGAACAGCTCCAGTTGCGCAGAGATGCTGCCTCACTGAGCGTTTCCTACCGTCTGCATCACGGCGAGTGTTCTGAAGAGTTGTTTAACCTTGTTCCACCCTCTCCACAGGAACCACGCGCGCGGGTTTGCGGAGTCACGGCTACAACTAAGAAGTTCTCTAATTCTTCCTTTTGCCGTGTCGTTGGGATGTGGAATGGTCTTCCGGCGAGCGTGTACCCACCGTCCTATGATATGGAGCCCTTTAAGCGTAGCGTGAAGAGCTATCGTGAAAGCTGGCATGATAGCTGCTACTACTGTAAGGTTTTACATACTATTGATAGTTTTTGTTGTTTTTTTGGACCGCACCAGGCCTGCCGTCAAGCGAGGTCACTGTGCCGAGTCAGAAAAAAAAACATTACTTGTTACGTAATGAATTAAATATTAAGAAACAAAAATTTTGTGTTTTCATTTTTGTACAAACAATAGTGTTCGAAAATCGATTTTTGATTGCAATCGTAACCGATTATAGGCCAATACTGCAATCGGAGGAAGTCGGTTTATTAAAAATTTCTAACAACATTTTGTAAAACTCGCTTAGAAATAAATTAAAACGAATGCTGATAATTAATTTCAATTTAAGTTGATAATCTCTTTTACACTTGTCTCTCGCATGGGAGCTAGCAGACGACTGACTGTCCAACCTCACGCAAGCTCTAATCAAGACAAAGAAATAGTGTTGCCATGTTAATAGTTAGCAATGGCGTCAAGACAATGTGTAGTGTTGACATATTAATGAGCGTATTAGTTACAAGATTAATTAAAAATTAATTAATTAGTTTTAAGAGGCCTAGTGGATAAGAAACCAGCATTCATGCGCGATAATCTGAACGGTTGTAAGTTCAAATCCTGGTACGTATATGAAATTTCCAGCTTCAATACGGATTTGGCACCCCATGTTCAGCGTTGAAGGGAAACATTGTGAGGAAGTCGGCACGGCGTCTAATAGAAATGTCATGTGTACTAGTGCTGTGAGAACGGCGAGCGGCTGCGCCACTGGTCACGTTGGGCACGACATACAAGCAAAGTGGATACATCCGCTTATGTACCTCTACTCACACTGAAAGGTATATAGCGCTATCTTTTATCCTAACTGGATACAGTGTCTACATCACATCTTATGGTAAGCATGGTACATTAAATCTAGCTCTGATAATATATTAAAATGAATCCTGATAATCAATTCCACTTTTAGTTGGCTCACTTTGATACTCTCTTTAGACTTGTTCCTCGCTTGGGCGCTGGCGGACGACTGACTATTCAACCTCGCGGAAACTGTATATGAAGGCAAAGAAGTAGGTTGGTCATATAAATAGTTCGCTTTGACGTCAAGACAACGATTAGTGTTGCCATTTTAACAATGAGCGTAACAGTACAGACTAAAAATGGTCGACTGTAAGAAAAATCCATTGGTAGTCGCAGCGACCATGCCGGCCTGCACAAATATCTCTTCACGCTACGCTTAAAGGACATAATATCATGGGACGGTGGGAACGCGCTCGCCGGAAGATCATTCCAAAGCTCAATGACTCCAGTAAGAGTTAGAGACCTTCTCACTCCTAGCCGAGATGTGAGTAACCGTATAGCTGTGACTCCGTACACCCGTTGTAGTCTTTAGTGCTGTTACGTTTATATTAACATGGATTAAGGTAAAAGGCTACGCGAAATGTAATATGCGATCTCGGTCCGTATTTTCACGGTTTCACGGCATCGGATCCAGTGCATCATGGCCCTTGTTCTATAGCCAAGTTATCCAATAGTCCGCTTTAAACATCGATGTAATATATTTGTCAATTAAAAAGAGCAATCATTCCTTTTCGAATGTCGTCAAACAAGTTTTTTAATTTGTAATTAATTGTATATATTAACACTTAAGAAATATTTGGAAGGATTATTTAATACAAAACACAAAGATAAAACGGAAGCAACATATTTTTATTACCTCATTCATACTGATTATTGTTCTACCGTGATTTTTCTTTAATTCTGTATATTCTTGCCACAAAGAGGACAAAGCAACGGCATTATATTAGTAAATTCAGATCGTGACGCGTCAACTCGCGACAGAGCGTTGTTTCGAGTTATTTTATTTCAATAACATTGATAGAGATGGATGGTGAAGACTGAAGCGGTTTGTGAAAGGAAACGCAGTTAAATCTTGATTAAAATATATTCTTCTAGTAGCCAGGAAAGGCATTTACAGCTCCACCAGGCGTAGAAGGCGTGTAAGATGCTCAGTCACAACGCAAGGGCACCCCTGTGGGTACGGACCTCGACTTGGGCGGCCGGCCAGGAAACGAACCTAACAGGGATCTACCAGCGTTTTGGAAGCGGCAGCCTTGACAAAAAACGCCGAAACAAATCCAAAGCTGTGACGGTGTGTGAAGGTGTTTACAAAATTTGACAGTTATACTTATGCTCTGAGATTAACCTTATATCTAGTACTTTAGTAACATGTTTAAAGTATTATAATCGGCCTATAGCGGCGCCTGATTGCGCGGTACCGTCCCCCCGCCCGGCCCCCGCCTTCTCTCCGTTATCGCCCGATGAAGCGCCTCTCCTACCGCTGCGCCATCTTCGCGCCGCCAACGCAATTCGAAGCTGTCCGCATATTGTCTTCACTACCCGCGTGCGTTAGTGTTCTTTGTATATTTCTTAATTCTATGGCTTCACTGGTGTAATTAATTTAAATGAACGAACTCCAAGAAAATATTTTTAATGACAATTATTAATTCTCAAATCCTACATATTATATAAACATGACAGTATGTATGTTAGTTACGTTTTCACACCGTTTTGTTCGCAAAACGGCTGGACCTTTTTTGATGATTAAATTGCAATAATAATTCATCACGCTGTATCCTTTACGGGGTGAGCAAGGGCACATTAGTAGCTATATCCACTTTACGTTTGTATATCATGCTCAACGTGATAAGTTATTTTGATAAATGTTAGAATTTTTACACTGGCTAGATTACAGAGTACCTGATGGTAAGTACAGTGTAGTCCAAAAACGAAAGCGACTATCAAAGGATGATAGTCTACATCGTCATGTCGGCCCACATATACCACGACTGAAGGTCTCTAGGTATATGAGCTACTGGATATGCACAAGCTGATCCCGAAACGCGACAAGCCGAAACTGGTCACTATGACGGGCTTTACACCCATGCACTGTGGTCGCGATCCAGACGGGCACCGACGCCCTACCACCTCGCTGCTGCTCGTTTAGCACCACCCAGGAGTCACGTGCAGGGAAACTAGGGTAAAGCCTACGGACGCGAGCTGCTTCGACTGCCGAAATACATACATATGAGATCTTGAAGACGGTCATCGCATACCTTTCGTTGCGAAAATAAAACTTCGAGGACTGAAATAGAGGTTGCGTATAACAACGGTGAAATAAAACAACTACGAATTTTTATATGTGGCAAGAGGAAGAGGAGAGGAGAGGGGAGTATTTATTCCTGGTCAACAGGAAGTACACTATAAACTATGATTCCTTTGAGAAAACGTAAAATATGAAGCATAAGCAGACGTATCTTTCGATTGCGTTGACTTAGAAGTTTGATTTATTCAGAGCTACAAGAGACTACAGAGCGGAGTATTTGATATTGACTTCGTGAATCTTGAGATAGGGTTTTGAACAGCATATAGCCTACAAAGTAGTCCAATAAGGGTTTATTTATATTCTTTTGAGACACGAAACCCTAAACAGCAGAGTTCTGCCATATTTGTGTTGCTTTGACCACGTTTGCAGTATCTTTAATATGTTTTTTATTCAACAGCTGTCTTAAAGGTCACGTTACATGGTAGTGTAATAAATTTGCATTTTAATTACGTTTCTTATGTTTATTAGGAGAATACAAAACTCTTTCGAGAAGGAGAAGTACAAAGGCACGGGAAATTGTCACGTAGAGTCTAATATTAATAAAATCTAAGATTACATTTAAATCACGATGTCTTGCAACACATTTTGCAAATAAAATTTCGATGTTGTATTGTATTGTACCATATTGTGCTGTGTAGTTTCGTATTGTACTGTTGTGTATTTCAATATATTGTGTTTTTTTGGTTATACCGTACCACATTGGAAAACATTATAACGCTTTGTATTGCGTTATGTTGTGTCATTGTGTGGTATTGTATCACACCGTACGGTCCCGTATTATATTGCATTGTTTAGTGTCGTACCGTACCAAATGGTATTGCAGTGTATTGTATTGTGTTTTTGTGACGTATTTTACTATATCGTACGGTCCCGTAGTAATATAAATTGCGATATGTTGTGTCGTACCATATTCAATACCATATTGCATTTTTATTGTATTGTGTCATAAATAAATAAAATAAAAAAAACCTTTATTTGTTCTTTTTTAAAATTACATTAAACTTATTTTTTTTTTTATTTGGTTCACATGCCGGGTATCACACAAAAACATACAAAACATATACGAATCTTACTAAAATAATACAAAAGGTGTGTCCTTAACAAGTGAACACAACAAACAAAGAAATAATGCTATGATAAATAAATCAGACACATAGAATCATCAGAAAACGAAAAAACGCGCTACACCTGCACGCACTGCAAAATCTTACGTTTAGCTAAGGGGAAGGCAGAGCGAAAGATATCGAAAGATTTACAGATACCGTTATAACCAGAGAACATTCTACTGAAAGGGGAGTGCTTGCCAATATTAGTTTTATAAAATGGTACAGAAAAAAGTCTACGTATAGAAAGTCTACTGCCTTGACGAGGGACTGCAAAATTTACCTTGCTTAACAGTTAAGGACAGTCAATTAGATTATGTATTAATTTGTACAAAAAGACAATATCTGCAACTTTTCGCCTGACGCTCAATGGAGACATTTTAAAGTAAAGGAGTCTAGAGTCATATTATGTTAAAGATTTACATTTGTTACTGACATAAGATAGCTTATAAACAAATCGCTTCTGTACACGTTCTATTCTATTGGAGTGGGTAGGATAACCGGGGTTCCATACTTGACTACCATATTCCAATATGCTCCGAACTTTAACTACTTCTCAATGTTAACTAAGTCAAGAACCCAGTAGCGAGTAAAGGGCTCCTCCAAGGATATTCAAACTAAGAAGGTAAGATACGTCCAGTAAGTATTGTGCCATATAACATATATTAACTTACAGGTGAATATATATTATTATAAAAATTAGTATCTATATAGACCACAGTGCTTGTTTATTGCTTTCAGTGCTTTACAAGTCGCCTTCACTGCTCAAGAGCTAATGTTCGAATGTCGTTGCATGCTCATATCCCCTTCTACTGCTCTCTACCGTCCGGTATTACCGGAACTGTCAAAATGTGACAAGTGAGTGAATCAATAATAATAACAACGACTTTAGCGACTAGAAACGCATTCAAAAAAAATTAACTAAACATACAGCCAAATAAATGAGGAGTCTAATTTCAAAACCCACTATAACATATTTTTTTCAAGTCCCATAAACTTATAAAAGCTTATAATTAATCATTGCCTTATCAATCATATTCTTATAAGGTATTTAAATTATTATTCTAGAGTGGAAAAAGCAAAAAAGAAAATATTCATATATAATATTTGCTTTGATAAAAACATTTCAAATTACTATTAGGACTATTAAGTAATTTTGTATGAAAAATCGTTTTAGCGAGTTTTGAAATTAGACGCCTCAAATGTTTAACAATATTATAAAGTTATATTTTAGCTGTAATTATTTGTGTAATTTACAATTAATTAAAATAATTATTATGAATTGTAGGGTTATTTTGGTACCAGACGGTCGATAATCGGATATCGACTATACAAGCGTTAGCCAACCGTTTTATTCTCATAATTACTCGGTATGAGATTAAAGCAATTTTATATGGAAAATTAGTCACCAAAACTTAAGGAAATGGTACACAAAACAAATTTTAAGCACGAGACAAAGAAATCAATAATATGTAATGCGCAAATATTGTAGTACATCGTATAAAGCGATTTCAGAAATTTGATAATGTGTAGCTCTGACTTAAAAATCTATGATTTTATAGTCGGTTGTCCGATTCTTGATTAATTTCTTATTTTAAATCGGAAGATAATAATGTTCCTAATGCTTTAGATGTTTTTAGCGATTTCATTTGTACCAGTAAAATAAAAGCTATCAAAGTTTTCTTTTTTAACCCTTTTTTGGTAACCCGGGGAATATCCCCAACAGACCTTCAGTTTAAATTAAAATAGCAAAGTTTTATTTTTTTTTCAGTTTTTATTCTTGAGCGATGTTATTTGTTTTTATGCGCTTCCTTTATTTCTAATTTGTACATAATAGAATGTTTAATGCATAGCTAGGTTTTCTATCCTGACATGGCACAGTGACCACAACACGCTTGATGGTAAACATGGTCCAGTTCAAAAACGATATCGACTACCATTAGCAAAAACTAAAATCATCGATAGCTGTAGTGATTATGACGGCCTATACAAATATCTCTTCACGCTTCGTTTAAAGGAGCCAATATCACAGTACGGCGGGAACACGCTCGTCGGAAGACCATTCCACAATCCCACGACTCGGCAAAAGTAAAAGTTAGAGAACTTAGTTCTAGTCACTATATTCTTTAATGGCCAAACATATATGTTATTAGGTCTTTTGTTTGTATTTAAAGTTGCATTAGTAATAATAATAATGTTTTCTTTATTACAACATTAAAAGCGGTTAGGATGGCTACGCCCAGCACCCGATATGAATCCGAGGAAATCTGTGCATAGAAAACTTGGACCGAGCTCGGATATTGCATTTTAAAGTAACTTTGATCTTAATTCGTGTACATGTTAATGTAGGATCTCAGTACAATGAGCACAAAGCGATACGTCCACGGAAAGGAGATTCTATGAAGTACAGACTCGGATCTGACGCCGTAAATGAAATGAATTTCATTTATTTCTCCTAAACACCAATTTCAAATTCAGAAACATAAACAAAATACAGAATAGAAGAAAATACCAAAGTCACAACTATTTAATCATGGCGAAATGGGGTTTGCGTAAAAGGCTCCGCTCGTGTTATATCTTATCAAGGTAATTAATAAAACAATAAAATGCCACAATAAGAAAAATATAGTACTTAAAACAAAATTCCTACTAAAAATTAAATGATACTAAAGAAACAGTTACAGAAGCAAATCGACTACAAATGTAATAGTAAAACTATAATAACAGTGTCGTGTATTACAGTAATACTTTGATACCCAAATAATCATAAAATAATACTATAGCTATTTCGGACTTGTAATATTCGAATCCAAATTGTAAACTCTTTAATCTTCAACTCGGATCCGATTATTATCCGCACACTAAATCCGGACAGATAGCAACCCTACTCGTATAACAATGATAATTTATCGATATCAAAAATAGCAGAATGCAATCGAGTTAATCGGTATATTGGTGTTTCTTCGCATCGACAACCCACAACACTATGTTTTTTAATGTAATTACTTAGTACGTATAAAATTTAAGACAGAAATGACCTTTATATTTTGTATTCTGTTAAAATCGTATCTATATAAATCAAAAGTAATAATGTAAGCTTTTTTTAATTATAACATATAGTACATTAATCACGAGAAATCATTTATAAACGTAAACCAATAGCGATAACAATGTAATTAAGAGGTTGCGACACTTCAAGACTGGTTTAAGTATTTCAATTGTGATGACTATGCCAATCATATTTTTTACGTAAAAATATCGTGTGGACGCGAGTTGCGCGTGTGAGCGTGCGCCCTCGCGCCAGGGTCGCCATCGATCGCCTTTTTAAATATTCATATATTTATTTATTTTTAAACACGACGTTTAATAATTGTTAATTATTCAACATAGTTCATGTAAAAAGGCTATCGGCATTATTATTGCGAGGTGGTAGGGCGTCGGTGCTCGTCTGGATCGCGATCACAGTACATGGGTGCAAAGCCCGTCATAGTGACCAGTTTCGGCTTGTCGCGTTACGGGATCAGCTTGTGTATATCCAGTAGCTCATATACCTAGAGACTTTCAGTCGTGGTATATGTGGGCCGACATGACGATGAAGACTATCAATGGATTTTCATTCTTTGATAGTCGCTTTCTTTTTTGGACTACGCTGTACTTACCATCAGGTACTCTGTAGTCACTATATAGAGCCAGTGTAAAAAAAAAACTCATTACGTATTATTTTTTATCCTTAGATAAAATATATATAATAATATATCGTCACGCTATATCCCTTACGGGGTGAGCAAAGATACATTAGTGGCTGTATCCACTTTGCACTTATCGTGCACACTGAGACCAGTAGCGCAGCTGGTCGCCGTTCTCACAGCACCAGTACACATGACGTTCCTATTAGATACCATACTGGTTTCCTCTCGATATTTTCCTTCACCAGTATGTAGTGCCTAATCCGTACATAATTTGGAAAAACTCAGAGGTACGTACCGGAATTCGATCATACGATCGGTGTGTCAGACTCCTAGTGATAAAAAGCCTCGGGGCCTACCTCTGATTGCTCCACCCTGGCCTGGGAAACTAAATTCATACAGACGCCTGAGGAGTGAAAAGCTCTGTTGAGGTTACCTCTCTTGAGGGGGGATCATTCCTACAAACCTATCTCACAAAACCTTGATATATATATATATATATATATATATTTATTATGTGATTTTGCTTCCCTATTATATACTATATTTCTTTTTTGTGTATTACTATAATTTACAACTTGTAGCGATACATAGACATACTATATTTGAAAGAAGAACCAGTCTCAGAACTTTAGTTGCTTATATATTGTTAGATTTTATGTTTATCCTATGTACTGTGAGCCTTAATAAATATAATAAATAATTTGAGAAGATATTAAGTATTTTAGTTTTTATGTTATTCGTATTTCTTCTTTTCAAGTAGCGCACAGGCTGAATACAATGACCATTGCTTCGAATACCGGCAAGTGCCTCTGGGTTTTTCAGATTAAGCACAGTTAAAGGCACCACTTGTGCATCGGTGTCGGTAGTAGAAATATCATGTGTAACTGTGTAAGGGCTCTGAGAACGTCGATTAGGTGCGCTACGAAATATAACTGCTTAGTGGATACAATCACCAATACATCTCTATGCAATCTTTTAACTAGTAGTCATCACTTATAAATGTAATGGCATTTGTATTTTACGTATGTTTAAAATGTTTACTACGTGAGTGAACTTTAATAAAATAAATAATGGGACAGCCCTGAGCAGCTCAGCGTGTGAGCGGGCTAGATAATACAGAGCAAAAGCGTACACAGACACGGATCGGCCGCGTTCCGAAATGGCTGTGTTTCTGTCAACACGAGCTTTGATAGCGCGCGTATTTTGACTTTATTTTTAATCAACCGATCGCCATATTGTTTTTGTTGTGTACATTAATTTGTTGAAAAATATAAAACAGATATATTAGAATAAATAGCTAAATGTGATGTTGTTCGTGTGATCTTTGCCTGTTTTTATTCGGGTGTACTTTTAAAAAAATAAATAGCAAAAATGTGTCGGCTATTTGGGAATTATAAATTACTATTATCTACTGAAGATAAATTCTGTAAATCAGATTTCATCGTTATCGGGAGACCAATATAGTTAAATTAAATATATTTAGTTTAAATTTTTGGGTACAATATCGAGTGGACCTTTGCCTTGTTTGTGGGTTTGTAAATAAATGAAAATATTTTTTTGTAAATTTGCGACCGTGCGGTAGTGTTTTGTATAAAAATAGATCGTTGAAAAATAACTTTTTGAGAACCGTCAGTGTTGTGTTTAAATATAGTGCAATGTCTACGCTGAAAGTTAAATTAAGAATGCATTTTGCCATTGTTTTATGAATAGTTTATTAATAGTTCTTAACGATATTTGTGTTCAAGTGAAGTGATAACCTTAATGGATTTTCCTTGTGTTTATGGAATTTGAATAATATGGATAAACCGTTTTTTCGGGTATGTATGTTTGATTGCCTTTGCTGTGCATTAAAAAAGCTTGTAATAGCGGAAGTAAAGCCACTTTCTTTTTTTTAATCCAATTACCAGTTACTGTTAAAAATTGTATTCGTAATTCGGACACCGTTATTTTATTTGAAAATAATCCATGCAAAAATGTGTAAGTTATATTTAAATTTTACTCGTATAGCGATTAATATACTTTAATTGTAATCGAAGTGACGTCATCCATTGTTTCCATCTTTAATTCGTATTTAAAGGAAGTTTAAAAAGTAACTTGCTATTTTTGCTTCCTTATTTGGAAATTCAGTAAGAAAATATCGACTTAATGTGATAATTAAGTTGAAATGTTGTTTTGTAACTTATTGTTATAGTAATTAGTGGAATCTGTTAAACTTTAACATCTATTACGTAGGTATTTAAATTTTTTATTATTATTGCTCGTTTCACAATCTTCTGTTCACCATCGCCATATCAGCAATGAGTAGTGATGGGGCTCAGTCGATAAAAACCGATATCGATAGATTACGTAATTTAACTGATAACATTTGTGTATTCAGACTTTATTTACGTATGACAATGCTATTACAAATTAATTTTATATATAAAGTACTTTTATAGCTTGATATGACTCTTTGTTCCATTAATTACAATCAACGTAATATAACAACCAATTATGTATTTTTGTAGACTTCTGCGTTAGTTATGGTTTATATGACAAAAAATACTAGAATCAAAATGCTTATTTAGAACAGTCACATGAAGTTCTAATAAAAATAATTATAATCACAATATTTTCCATTGTTTGCGATTTATCTAGATATAATAGCAATAAAACTTTTCTATACTGTTCTATTAATCTATTAACAATTTTTAATGTTTATATGGCAGAATGGTGCAGCAATTTTATATATATATAAAAAAAGCCCATATTCTTGTAACTGCTTAAATAATGTTTTTTTTTTTTATTATTTAACATGTTGTACGGTACTTCGATAGCTCCGCAAGTGGCACGGGCTGCCTAAAGAGTCTCACTCACCGCGATCACCAGTTCGCCAACTCCTCAGGGGCCTCTGCTTCTCCTCCAGGAAACTGGTGTCTTTGAGGATCTTCCAAGCACACTTATACACTTTGGAATCGGATATTTTGTTGTATTTAGGAATATTTGTATGTTTATGTCGTTACTCGGCGGATCGGTTCGAGCGAGAGCAAAACTCAATTGACAACCCGTACGGTGTTGCCAGAGCAGTCGAAAGTTACCCGCACATAAATACGAATACGGAACATGCCGCCGACCTTAAAATACGTAGGATTTTAACTAGACAAGGACGAGTATCCTAGTCTGGACGGATAAGTTAAGACGATGTCCTAACTTGGAAATGATTGAAGCAGAGGCAGTACTCATGCTTCGGAAAATAATGTGGTGTGTAATTTTAAATGATTACCTACGTATAGTGCGAGTGGAAAGTAGTTATATAGTATAGTAGTAGTAGTTATGTTAGTAGTATAATATATGTGTACAAAAAAAAAAGAATGTTTATGTGAACTTAAAACTAAAGTTATACCAACACATAGTGAAGGTGGAAATATTGTTTAATTGTCGATAAGAAGTGGGAAGACCTTAACGACAGGCCGTTCGGTGTAGGAATAGCCCACGCGCAGTGTTACAACGCGGACAACGCCGTCGTGGCCAGGGTGTATCTGGTGTACACCGGTTAGTTGCCACTGCATCGGTGGCAATGCATTGTTATGTAGTAATTCTATAGCACCCTCGGTAATAGCAGGCGTTTTGTTGTGGTACCATTTACCCCGCTGCTGGAGTTGTTGGAGGTATTCGCGACTCCATCGTATGCAATAATGTTGTAGCATTTGTTGAAGCATTTCCCATCTCAGCAAGATGTTGGTTTGCGAGTTGGACCAGTCATACTCGGGCAACGAGGTGAATGGACCGCCCACCGAGAAGTGCACTGAAGTTGCAGGCAAAGGATCTGATGGATCCTTGCTAAGCATACACAACAGTCGGAAGTTCAGGACTGTTTCGATCTGACATAGTAAGGTGTTAAATTCGTCGTGAGATATGATTTGAGCACCTTCTACGCGGAATATATGTTGCTTGTAATTTTTCACTCCGGCCTCCCATATACCACCGAAGTGACTAGCGTAGACAGGTTGATAATGCCAATAAAATTTTAAATTGACGGAATGTCGTTTGATATGTGATTTATTGTTTTTTAAGAAAGCGTACATCTTTCTTAAGTACGAATTACATCCTACAAAATGAAGTATGTTTTCAGAATAAATGCCAAAATAAAGACCGCGTCTCGCCGTGAAGCGGTGAAGAGCTGAAATTAAAGCTTGCGTAGTTAAGTCTGAAACTAATTCAAGGTGTATTGCCTTGGTGGACATGCATACGCAAGATTTAAAACTTTTGAAATTACGAAGTCGAATAATTTTCATTGAAAAAGGACCGACGTGTAAATTTAATTTATGAAAATGATTGATTGTTGAGGTGATAAGTAAGTTAGTTAAAATATTAAGTAAAAGTAATTGTTGTTTTGTTTTGTAATGTAGTTTTGTATTATAGATGCGGCCGCCGACCCTGACGACACCAGCATCATCGATGATAGACTTTAATTTTTGTAAATTAATTTTTTGAAGGACCATGACAATATCCTCTTGTAGTTTAGGACTTGTCAGAAGATTGTTGTTTGATGATCGTCCGTTAGTAGTGGGACAGGAATCATCGAATGCAACTCGAGTTTTCGTAGCTGCATCTTGTGTTTTCACCACGTAGTGATGAGGAAGAAAGTACCTTTCAGATACAGATAAGGTCTCTGAAGAAGGTGGAATAAGTAGCATGTGCCCAAGATCTATGTATTCTTGTAAGCACCGATTGTAATCTTGTAGTAAGCAAGAGTTACGGAAAAAACGTTTTTGTAGTATTTTAAAACGAAGTAATGTGGTATCTCGCGATTCGCCGAGCGGTAGTACGTTTGGTTTGAATGGCAACGAAACCGAATATCTGACAGAAGAGTGTCTTGTGTGATGAGTGTTGATGAAGAGCGTTTCACACAAGGCCTCGTCGGGCGAAAGTGTTGTAGTTGCTGGAACAGATTGTTTAATATTGTTGTTAATTTGCAAAGAGGTTATACAAACGTTATGTGTTGTAGAAGGATTTTTTGATATTTTACCCGTAAGACCATACCCAAATGTTGTTTTTATCGCAACTAGAGTACAGTGAGAACCTCTGATGTTGCCATCGAGAAGAATCTCGTTGCTGTTGTCTGCTTTTAATAAGCGGTCGACCGGACGTATAGAAGACAATTCCGGATCGGCCAGTGGTAGGTTGCGATTGTATGATAAAGTTGTATTGTTAACATTGTGAACCTGCAGTGTGTAATTAGTAATTTTAGAAATTGCTAAAGCGTTTATACCAATGTATGGCTTTAGTCGGTTATGAAGGGTGACATTACAAGAAATGACACCGTGGGGGTGTACGGCTTCTCCTTCTCCTACGCCCGTAATAGAACCATTTGACCGGGCGCTATGACTTTTCTGTCCCAACCGCTGAGCACAAGCCTTCGTGAATTGAGAAGTTTGAGAACTGGGGACGATACACGCTCGAACGGCGTGAGCCGTCATAGAAGTGCTGCCGCGGGGACGGATGTCGTCAAGTGCGGTCGCAAGGAGTACAGAGTATTCTGTGTCACAGAGTTGTTCGTGGTCACCATCAGCGCGTGCGGCTGAGGCGCAGCTCACTGCTGCTGACACTGCGATATTCGATGTGGCTTGTTGTTGGTTACCCGAATTTGCCGACGTTTCTGTATTACTGTGTAGAGATGTATGATGTTTTTGTTGACATATCTCACAGCTTAAACGTGAATAACACTGCAGCACCGTATGTCCATGAATTAAACAATTCGGACAAATATTTTTAATAGAAATAAAGTCTTTACATTGTAAAATAGGCAAGTTAAGAAATTCTGAACATTTATTTAACGAATGCGTATTAGATTTACAGTAAGAACAGAAAAGCTTGAGTTGAGTAGCAACTTTGTTAAGGTACGGTGATTGTGGTGTGGCCGGTGAACTATGCGCTATAGTAGCACTGAGCGCGGGCATCGAGCGGCGCGGTGAATACGAACGGCCGGGGCGAGCTGAAGCAGGCGCGCTAGGTTTAGCGGACGGATTGACGGTGCTCGCGCAGGCGAAGGTATTGCGTTCGAATCCCGTTAGCGACGTCGCGGAAAAGCCTTTTAGTATCACGCTAGTATTACGCTCCTTTTGTTCACACTTAGTTGTGTGGCCGTGAGACCGACGTAGTGGGAGAGGTGGCAGATTTATTTTCGGACGCATGTTATAACAATTTTCTGAATAATTTACTGTTTGATTACTAGTAGGCGTAGATTTTTGTTGTAGTTTTAATTTATCAGCGGACAATTTGGCTTTGTAGTATAAATCTTTAAATTTATTTCTATGTTCAAGTTCCAGTTTTGAATTAAAAGAATCATCTTCAAAATATATTTTTTCCAATTTGGACTGAACACGCGTAAAATTATTTTTTAATTGTGTTAAATCTTGTGCACGACACATAAATTTATCGATATCCATGCACTCGTCCTGTAGAAACTGTAACATTCCCTCTAAATCACTATAAATGACATCGCGTTCAAAAGTTAATTGTTTGATTTCCATCATTTTAAATAGAATAAGTTGATAATTGGTAGTTGAATAAAAAAGTATAAGTTTCTATCACGTTATTAATAGAAAAGTAGAATTTATTGTTAGTTGAAGGTAGATCTGGGTAGTCGTAATGAAAAGGTTCCAAGCAACACAAAGTAGTTAAATAATATATCGTAGATATAGATATGTAGGTATAACGTTTGTAGGATAATAATGTAGTTTACGGATGTAGTTATATGAATGATTGATTCCAAAATGTATTATTTGTTTGTTGTTTTGTTGTAAATTGTTGTTAGAATTTGTAAGTAGTAATAATGAAATTAAATTAGAACATTCGAACTTTTGTAGGATAAATGAAAATAATTAAATGTATAAGCCGACCGAATGAAGGTGACTACGCTTTGTAGGTTAGCCAGGTTCCTTCTTTCACGTAGTGAAACTGGACGGGTTATAGCTAGTGCAGTATTACGTTTATAACCGACCGAATAAAGATGACCGCCGGTAGTACAGCAAGTCGTTTCTTTGTTGTAGTAGTAGATTTGGACGGATTATAATTTTAAAATACCTTGCACGTTATGGAATTAAATTTTGAATACGTTATGAATGTTCTGGATTGTAGTAATTAGCACGAAATATGTGGTAATTTCGAAAGATTCGTATCGTAGGAACAAAATTATGAAAGATCCAGCTCGGAGGAACAAAGTTGTGAAAGATCCGGCTCGGAGGAACAAAATTGTGTACGGTACTTCGATAGCTCCGCAAGTGGCACGGGCTGCCTAAAGAGTCTCACTCACCGCGATCACCAGTTCGCCAACTCCTCAGGGGCCTCTGCTTCTCCTCCAGGAAACTGGTGTCTTTGAGGATCTTCCAAGCACACTTATACACTTTGGAATCGGATATTTTGTTGTATTTAGGAATATTTGTATGTTTATGTCGTTACTCGGCGGATCGGTTCGAGCGAGAGCAAAACTCAATTGACAACCCGTACGGTGTTGCCAGAGCAGTCGAAAGTTACCCGCACATAAATACGAATACGGAACACATGTAATTACTTCGTAATTGGCGCTAAGACAACATATCCTTAAATGTGTTGTGAAGTTATTTTCCCGTATAATGTCTTACGTCTGTGGTAGATTTTACTATCAAAATAGTGGGACTAGCTAGTTTGAAATAAATTTGAAGCATATTAAACTGAAAAATATTGTCCGTTGATAATTATTTCGTGCCTAGGCTGGGTTGACACTAAAATGCGTAAGCGTAGTCGTTTGGTCTCGACAACTTGGAGTTTTGGCGCATCTTCGTGGTTACATAGGAAATATTCCGTAGTCATCATTGTATTTCTATTTGTGTTTTGTTGGCATGCCATTATTATTTGAAACGGTGTGTGATTTACACTAAATATAAATTCTTATTAGCATTTTATTTTAATAATACATTTATGTGTTTACATGCACATAAAAACAGACTACCCATGTAATATAATCAATGAAAGCAATTAGTCTGTGTCACATAATGCGATGAGTTAGGTTGGTTATGCTGGTAATAAATTAGGTTTACATGGCGCAGTCATCCACTAAGATATATTTTTTTATATATTTTGCTCTTATTGTTTATTGTTAAATGATTGAAAAACTGTCAGTTTTGAAGTAAACATCATAAAAACCGATATTTAATGTTTTTCGACAGCGAAAATCAACCCTCTAGAGAGTAAAAAATAGGGATGATAATTGTTCACAAATTCACCTATGGTGCTTGTTTCAACTCGGCAACTGCCAGGTCACCGCTGCTTCTATCGATAAGCCAACAATGGCAGATTTCTGAAGTGATATGATGAGATAAGAGGTGATATAAATTCTATACTACTGATATGTAACCAGAAAGTTCTATATTATTTTCGACGTCTTCTTTTGGATTGTCAGTGTGGATTTATCACAGTCATTTAAAACTAAGAACTATATTTTTAACTGACTTTAAAAAGGAGGTGGTATGTTTTTTTGTATATGTTAATTTATATCTCCGTAGTTTTTCGACCGGTTTGCATAATTTATTTTTTATTCAATAGGATATAAGGTTAATTCTTTGGTTGGACGAAATTATGTCAATATACCAATAAATAGTATTATTGTCATTGTAATAACTGGTTGGTAGATTTTGAATTGTCAATTTACTTTGGAAGTGCCTTTTTATTTAACCCTTAAATGCATAATGATGTAAAACTGCAACATACTACTTAAATACAATAGTGTACAGTAAATGCATAATATTGTATATCTGCAACATAAGGTTTTTTTAATAAATTAGTATAAAACATTATATATATATATATATATACTTTTCCAATTTTTCTTGCATTGTAGTGTACTTATCGACAAGATATATATTTTTTAAAGTGTAAATAAAAATCACGCATTTAAGGGTTAAAATATTATAATGGGGTTTTATAAGTTGAGACTTAATTTTATCGATAACTATGATTAAATCTATTCGCGTCGCAGCACTACATTATTAGTTCGCATCAAAAATGGCTGCACTTCAGTTTGCGTCGAGTAACAACTTTGTGTTAATATTTTATCCTTCGTTTAATTAAATTATGGAAAGACGTCGTACTCAAACTTTTTTACACCTCTCATTTGTTTATTCGTGTGTTTTCAACATAAATAATATGTAAGGTCTTCGTAGAAATAAAACTTTAAAACACTAAACTTGGAAAGAATGAAATGAATAAAGAATATCATTTATTAGTCATAAGTTGACACTTTTCCTGGTAGACAAGAGTGGGGAGGTTATTAAATACCACACATAGAGACAGAGATGGACAAAATGTAATCTGATTCGTGTTTAACGATTACAAAATGTCGTAATTTTAATTTTTTGCTCTGTAATCATGATTAAATCCTTTCAAAACATTATGGAGCTATAAATGTGTATGCAATTGAGGATTCGCACATACTAGACCGAGCACTATGAAACTTGTATGACACACCAGCCCCGGATTTAGAGGTTAAGGGGTTTTAGTATCAGACTAGCATATTATCCAGCGTATATGCTGAATAATATATTAAAAAAAGTTAACCAACTCTATTAAAATTGCCAGAAAAGTACAACCCGTCGCTTTGACGTTTTAAAAGCTGAATTAAAAGTCTCATAAGATATCACTACCACGTGTTTAAATTACCAACGTCTCAATAATCAAAATCGCTGGAAATTATCCATTCAATTGAGATACAAAGGTAAAAATGACTAGTTTCATGTCGGATGACAATAATTTTACCCTGGTTTCAATAATTTACAGACCTGAGGCTGTGAAAGGTTATGTAGTGCATTGTATTTCATTTCACAGACTAAAATTAACGTTTATTATTAGAAAAACGTCATCGACAGCAAGCACAAAAGCATTCTTCGACGGTTCGGGCCCGTGGAGAGGGTGAATGACGAAAGGATGACAAAAAAGATGTACAATATTAGTGTAAATGCAATTAAGAGCCTTTTTTTGTTGATAGCCCGGGGGAAGTCTCTAACGGACCTCAGAGGGCAGCCCCCGGTGTGTCAGACTTGCACCGACTAAAACCCTCGGGGTGTTCGTTCTTCTCGTCTGACCGGAGCCGGAGGTACAGTGCCGTCCTCTTCTCCGACCCTCGGCGACGTCTGGCCTTTTGTAAGGCCGCATCTCTGCACTGCGAGGAGCGGTGTAAGAAGCCACCCCTCACACACCTTAATATCTTAGAGCGGTGTGCGGAAACACGTCACGCACCGCTGTCGCCTATATAAGTTGGGCAGCACTCTCCAAGGCAAGGCAAGGCCTCTGGCGAAGGGCTTCCTCCTTTGTCCTATCCTGCGTGGGCGGCGGATCGGATTGTCAGGACCGGCTATTGCCTCCCTGTCCCTCTCCGCCGCCACTATCACCTCCATAACTCTTTCACAATAAGTGACAACCGACTGCCATGCCGCGTCGCTGCCGACAATCGCGCGAACGAGCGCCGGCAGCGACAGGTCACCACCCACCATCGTTTTAAAAGTTAACTCAAATGGCTCATAAGGTTGCCACGTTGCAGGTTATGCAAGGTGAAAGATCGTTTTCGCGAAGGTTTTGAAGGTGGAGAGGGTGAATGATGAAAGGAGGACAAAAAAGATATGCAATATGAATGTGAGTGGAAGTAAGCGCCGAGGTCGACCGGGACTTGCCCACACTGACCAAATAAAAAGCGTTCTGATGGTGGGTAATGTCAGAAGCAGGCGAAATCGGCGAGAGTGGATGAAGAGACTAATGAATGTTAAGAAAGCGAAATAGGTTTTTTTTTACACTGGCTCGACATAGTGACTACAGAGTACCTGATGGTAAGTACAGTGTAGTCCAAAAACGAAAGCGACCATCAAAGGATGAAAATCCATTGATAGTCTACATCGTCATGTCGGCCCACATATACCGCGACTGAAGGTCTCTAGGTATATGAGCTACTGCATATACACAAGCTGATCCCGAAACGCGACAAGCCGAACCTGGTCACTATGACGGCCTTTACACCCATGTACTGTGGTCGCGATCCAGACGGGCACCAGCGCCCTACCACCTCGTTGCTGCTCGTTTAGCACCACCCAGGAAACACGTGTAGGGAAACTAGGGTAAAGCCTACGGACGCGAGCAGCTTCGACTCCCATAAAAATTACGAGAATACGGGTTTGCGAGAATAGAGACAAGTAGCGTTCCTATCTCCCTGCCTACCCCAATAGGGATTCGGTGTGATGATATTATAAAAACAAGCGTACTTCTATTATAAAAAAAAGAGTACTGTATCAGATGTTAATATATTTCTAATATTAACAATAAAAATATTTATTTTTTAATATTAGGTTTGACGGCTCTGGGTGCAAGTCCCTTTGAGCCCGTCGTTAATGCTTTTTACTATTCAGTACTCTCTCATTGACATCGTAACCAGCGACCAATGTGATGCGCTCTCTGTCCCATCATATCCTCATCCATTTCTATTCCATCCTGGCGTCTTGCCTCTGTCCAGACCCAACTCCAACCCAAAGAACAAGAACATGTCCAGAAGACCACAATAATGATAAAATAACTACGTATTTGCAAAAGATTTCTGTATTTGTAACGTCGCTTTTTCGTTTAATTGAGTGCCAAACCGCAACGATTAAAGAAACACCTCAAAAAATCTAAAAATGTTTTCAATTAGAAGTTTAATATTGATAAAAACCGGATTATTACACAGGGTAGAGTTTATAATGGTGTGAATCCTGCCTATTCCCTACCGGCTACAGCGTGAGGATACGTTGTTATTATTACACCAGAGTGAGGAGATTTCCTTCGTTACCATGTCCATAGTACACTGGCTCTCAAACTTTTTTTTTTACAATTTTTCATGTACTAGCTCGTTAAATAAATAATTAACGGATTACAAAAACAGCATTACATTTCCATGATTGTAATTGTGCTTTAGAAATCACTTGCTTCTCGGTTATGGCTGAACAAATAAGAAACTCGAAAAAAAAACCACTAAAGTAATTCCAGATTTCTTTAAAAAATTGAGTTTTTTGGAAATGGAATGGCCCGGGTACAAAATGCCTTGTTGAGGCTAGCTTTCCGGGAAGGGTGAATGTAAAGAGCCCACCCCTCCAAAACGTCTCATTCAAGTGTCGTGCCGGGCACTGCGCATTACCTCTCTCTCTAAATTCCAAATTAAAAGAAACAAGTTATTTACAAACTGAAATTAATATTGATGTAATAATTTTAGACGTTAACAACAGCGAAAGTTTGAGAACCGATGCCCCGAGATCCCTAAACCAATAAGGGCGTAACATTAGAGAATAGGGTAAGACGGTAGGGTTGTCACTTAGTTCTTTATATATATATTTTTTTATATAAACCTATTGGTGACCACGAGTTATCACAAAACGCCAATTTGAAAAAAAAAATCGTGCCGACTAATATAAAAAAAAAACAAATCTTAATTATTATATTGAAATTATACCTCTTAAGGGGTGAACAGTGATAAATTAGTGGCTGTATTCACTTTGCGCTTATATGTCGTGCCCAACGTGACCAGTAGCGCAGCTGATCGCCGTTCTCACAGCACTAGTACACATGACAATTCTATTAGACGCCGTGTGAGTTTCCTCACGATGTTTTTCTTCATCGGTGAGCATGTGATGCCTAAATCCGTACGTTGTCCGGAAAACCTGGAGGTACGTGGTAGGTGGCTAGGAACTAGCAGAAATCCTTGCCGATTTCTGCTAGTTAGATAGATAGTTAGATAGATTCATTTTACTTTTTGAGATTCAAAAGTGCTTGGAAATAGTACTGTTTGAATAAACGGATATTTTTTTATATAGGCTCGATAATGTGGCTACAGCACTCCTGGTGGAAAGTGCAGTGTAGTCCAAGAGGGATAATGACTACCAAGTGTAAAACTCGCTCCATAATATATTAAAATGAATCCTGATAATTAATTCCATTTTTATTTGGCTCACTTTGATACTCTCTTTAGACTTGTTCCTCGCTTGGGAGCTGGCCGACGACTGACTATTCAAGCTCGCGGTAGCGATATATAAGGGCAAAGAAATAGGGTGGCCATCTAAAAAGTTCTATTTGACGTCAAGACAACGATTAGTGTTACCATTTTAACAACGAGCGTAACACAAGGGAAAATAATTCATTGACAGTCATCGTTGTAAAGCCAATCAACCACGACTGACTAATATATACCCCTAGATTTAACTGTGAAGGCCTACCCCAGCCATCCATATATAGTACTGTTAAAAAAAAAATTTCTAGGTATATGAACAACTCACCCCTGTACGCGACAGACCGCAACGACTCACTATGACTGTTTAGCAGTAGCGTTCATTCCATAGATACATGAAAGCATTGCATGCCCTGACGATAAATAATTCTGGAATATATTGCTTAAAGTTAAACAAAAAATGTAACCATTTATATTCAACCTATTCTATTTACATGCCATCTATATTTTCTATGAAAGCAATATAATATTTATTATCATAACATAATATTCAGACTAATTACGCCCAAATATCCTATGCACGTCACTGCTGTTTGGGCATTTGCGTGCTGTGGTCACACCTAATTTGGGCAATTCTCATTCTGACTCAGAAATTTCAGTTAATTGAATCAGTATCTCTTGAGCGGGGTCCATCATTTGATTCATGGCTCTACAAGGGTTGATTGAAGTCAAGCGTAAGCAGGTTACAGTCGGGCTTGCGCTTGACCTTAATCTCAGCTGTTGGAAAGTATTGATGAGGCTTATGATGGAGCGCGCTCGCTCAGCAAATACCGATTTCTTCGATGTTTGAAGATTCCCATGGCATAAGATGATGGAAATACAGACGCAAGAAGCGAAATTCCACTCCTTGGCGGTTGCGGACAGCTGGAGTGTCCATTACATAAGGGTGCAAACCCGCACGGCACCCAGTCAATGGTAAAAAGGGGAGGGAGGAACTAAATTTTACAACTCAATCGCATACTCTCCAGAGTAAAGTCTATACAAAACTAAAAGGTGTTTTGACGGTAGATAGATGATTATAAAATTGTATTTTATTTACGTGAGCTGTCGACAACCCTAGAATATTCCAACCGTTGTACACATTATTAAGTCGAGTGCGAGTGAAACGGCACGTCTATCGCTGTCCCTCTCGCACTCAGTATCAGGGCCAGTGATACAAAAAATTGAAATGAAGTAACCTATGGTTCTGTGGTTATGAGACCCTTTTAAAAATTTATCATTATTAATATTTAAGTACACACATTATATATATATATACCTCGTCATGCAATATCCTTTACGGGGTGAGCAGAGATACATTGACGGGTGTATCGACTTTGCGCTTATATGTCTTGCCCAACGTGACCAGTAGCGCAGATGATCGCCGATCCCGGGGGAAAGTCCTGCATTGGACCATCAGAGACGCTGTGAGGGTGGCGACCCCGGTGTGTAAGACTCCTACTGACTAAAAACCTCTCGAAGTGTCCCTCTGATTGCTCCACCCGGGCCTGGGAAACCAAATTCATCTGGACGCCCGGGGAACAAAAAGCTTTACTGAGGCTACCTCTCTGGGAAGGGGTAGGAGTAAAAGCCCAGCTTTTCAAAACCTCTCTCAATACTGCCTCCCTCTCATCCAGGCAGCAGACTCCCTCATGTCTACTGCCCGGCTTAATTTCTTGGTCCTAGCCGTGACTACGTAAACCCGCGCGCGTGGTTCTACTCTGGGTAGGGGAGGGGGAGGGGAGGGGAAGGATAGGGGAGGGAGGTTATTATTTTCTATAAATGTGATGTGAGACATTAGATACTACATATAAGTGCAAAGTGGATACAACCAGTAATGTATCTCTGTTCGCCTTGAAAGGGATATAGCGTGACGATATTATTAAAATGATGGTCAAGCGTGATCTTTTTACAAAAATCAAGAAAATTGATCTAATTTTTCTTTAACGGCTTTGAATTAATTTTCATCTCATCATCATTAGATATTTACATTTTGTGGAATATTAAAAAAAATCTGTACATTGAAACTTTTTTTTGTATATTTTAAGATTGTACTGAACCCGCGGTGTGCACGAGTTCGACTCCCGATTGACCGTTTGTGTATCTTTCGAGAAACTTTGCTAGGCACCGTGTCAGACGAAGCCGGGCCGCACAACTAGTGAATAATGCAAAGAGGTTGGAAACAGGGCCTATAGGAGTCAAAGTATTGTACGCCCGTCTCGCTCGCACGCAGGCATCCGTCCCTCTCGCGCGGCAAGCAGTTTCAATTTTATATTTATTGATTCAGAGGTCGTGTGTTTTGTTGTACCGTTGGCAAAATCATTATAAAAAATAATTTATTTATTTATTATATTTATTACAATACTTACACAGATTTCATCGGAGTATATATAAATGATGATAATGATTAGATTTCTGCTTTAGTGACGTTTCCAAATCATGTCCAGCAGATGTGAGCTGCAGCTCTAATCGGCGAAGGTGCGCTCGCTGATGACTTGCGTAACCCACTTTAGGGCGGAATGCCCTGTGATTTAATGGGCATGGCAGGACACTGCTCGCGGGGCCCCAGGTGGGGGGGGGGGGGGGGGGGCTTTAACACGATCTCGCTTCTCATCCCGCTCAAATCTACGTCTCGTCACAAGCTCGATTACCACGCGCTACAATACATAAATATATAAAACAATATAAATTCACGATGGGTTACCCTCAATTACTGTGAGCAACAAACACCGACTTCAAGCTCTACTATATAACGATCGCGCTACGGTTGCTCGGTGAACGTGCTGCAAAGTAATCGTTTACAGTGTTCGTTTTTATGAACCTTTTGTTAAATTACAATGTTTAATTGGCTAACAATGGAGTCCTATAGTTAATGAAATTGTTAAAGGTGATTAGAAGTGAATTCTGAAGACTTTATTATTTTAATTAATGATTTCAGCCTCAGTTCCTACTCCTCCACACTGCGCTTACATACATTACAAATGCAAACTATTTGGTAGACCACAGTTAGGATCTTTCCCTGGATGACCGCCAAGTCGAGGTACCTTGCGTTTCCACCCAACCTTAGTGCTCACCCCTCTCGCCCGGTGATATTGGAAAGGTATTTCCTGGATTAAATATTACCACTAACCACTAGACATCGTGTCGGATACCATCCGTATGTGGTGGATGTTCCTTATATCCGCACGAGAAGATTCGCTTCTACATTCATCATGCGAGCAGCTAAGGAGTGGAATGTGCTTCCAGCGGCCATATTTCCGCGATCTTATGACCTGGGAGTCTTTAAGAGATGAGTGATTAGGCATTTGTTAGGCGATCGCGTTTCATCATCGAACTCATCTTCACCTTCCCCCAGGTGTGATTGAGGTCAAGCGTCCTTCTATAAATTATAAAAAAAAATGTCTTGCCGAAAAAAAAAACGTGTTAGTTATTATACCAACACAAAGAATAACATTAAATCCACTTTAAAAAAAACAATAATCTATTCCAAAATCCTGTCGAAAACATCCTTAACTTTCAAAATAAATATAGCCTGACCGTTCTGCATGGAGTTCGGAAGAAGTTAAATTTAAATGCACTATATCCCTTTTGGAGTAGGCAGAGATACATTAATGGCTGTATCCACTTTGCGTTTATATGTCGTGTCCACATGACCAATAGCACAGCTGATCGCCGTTCTCAGAGCACTAATTAGTACTTATGGCGTTTCTGATAGCTGAATGAAGTGCAAAATATTATTTAGTGTGCTGTTTTGCTGTCGGTACGACTTAAATCGTTCGCATCAGTAGTTTTGTGCTCAAATCAACATGCACTAAGTCATTTATAGTTGGAACAGCGTCGCGTCCTTCTGCGATGTGGTCATGAGGCAGGAGGCGTGGAAAGAGACAGGGGGAAATCCACTAGCCTGGACATTCGGCGGCCAAAAACACCGTCGCCGAAGGGATACATTCGCTTGTAACAAACGCAACACCCCCCCCCCCCCCCCCCCCCGTGACAATAGCCGGGCAGTAGACTTGAGGGAGTCTGCCGCCCGGATGAGAGGGAGATTTGGAAGTGTGGGCTTTCTTTACTCACCCCTCGTAGAGAGGAAGCCTAAACAGGCTATGCGCTCTCCGGGTTACTGGAAGAATAAGGATTCTCAGGGCCGGGTTGAACGATTTAAGAGGCACCCCGGGAGTTTTTAGTCAGTAGGAGCCTGAAACGCCAAGATCGCTGCCTTCACTCTCTCTCTTGCTGCTTTCATGGTCCTATGCAGATTTTTCTCCCGGGTCACCAAAAAAGCCATAGATAGTGCGCGCGAATAACGCAAATTGACTTACCGACTTATAAGTCTATTTCAGTAGCGTTCATTCCATACATGCATGAAAGCATTGAATGCGCTACAATAAGTAAGTCCGAAATAAATTACTTAAAGATGAACAAATACTTATCTACCTACATTCATACGTATTCTATTTTTATACCATGTTTCATTCGTATAACAACTTAATAATGTTTACTGTAATAATATAATATTTAATAATATTTATATAATATTTATTTGTGCCGTGGAGGTTGCCGGCGGAATAGAATAGCACCCTCCTCTTCTTGCTGAGGTGTCGTAAAAGGCGACTAAGGTATCCCTTTAACACCGCAATTCAACCAGGAGTTCAGAGAAGAAAAACTCGACCAAACCTGCATCCTGCTCCCTCCCGATGGTACTGGTTCTCCGTTCCATCGGGCCTGAGGGAGCTCGGACAAGAGAGTGCTTTTCTGGCTGCGCGTTCAGTTATGCACTGAAATATCTCCTGCGCAATTGACTGTTTCTGAAAACTGGACCTCGATTTTCTTAATCGGTGTTGAAACAGTCGCCGTGGCCGAATCCGGCTAAGACATCATCATCATCATATTTAAATTAATTACGCGGACACTGCCTACCTTGTTGAAATACCTTATGCACGTCACTGGTCTATTTCAATTAATTGAGGACCTCGGACACACAAATATCCTTACTTCATATTAAAAATTCAAAAAAATGTATGCTTGTATGTTACGTTTTGTCGTCAAAACGGCAGAACCAACTTGAGTAGGTCCACACCGCTTATTATTTAAGGAACTACCCTCACTGGCTCATCCGCGCTCTATCGTATTTATACCTACTCTCCTTATCTTACCCTCCCCCTCTCACCTCCTCCCTCCCCATCTTTCATTCCGTTGTTAATATTTTATCCTTTTGTGTATCTAACACAAGGAAATAATCATTTCCCCGCAGTAAACCGCTTCTTCTTTCTCTAAATCTTCAAGTTTTATTTATAAAAAAAATATAACGGAAAATATCTCTATGTTAAAATTCATCAAAATCGGTTCAGACGTTTTGACACATCAAACATAAAAACTATCGAATTATATTTTTTTTTTATATTTATCAAGCGGTTGTTTGATCTCAATTGCACCTGGTGGAAAGTGAAGAAGGCTCCGACGATGGATCGCGTCCGCCCAAGGAATGCCTATTCACTTTTCTTTTAAATGCTCCCAAGTCATCAGTAGCGGTCATTCCATAGATGCATTAAAGCACTGCATGCCCCTACATTAAATAAGTCCGGAATAAATTCCTTAAAGTTAAATAAAACAAGTAAGCATTTACATTAATTTTTTCTTTCTATTTTTACGCCATGTATCTTTCCCATGAGAGCAATCTAATATTAAAATAATTACGTGAATTCTGCCTACCTTTTCCAAATACTCTATGCACGCCACTGCAAGTCATAGGAACGTGGAATTATGTTAGCAAGGATACGCTGCAGAGACAATAAGTTGTAACGTGTTGCTTTTCTTCCAGCTGGTGGGATCCCCCTGCGGCCAGCACGGGCAGTACACCTTCTACAAAGCCCTCAAGGTCACGGGGAAGAAGGAGAGGATCATAGCAATCGGGGACTTCTTCTTCGTGAGGATATGGCAGGACTCTGAGCTCGTGTCCATCGGTGAGCCTTTCCCTAACGTTCATCGAAGTCAATAATTGAAACATCTAATTTCAAAACCCGCTAAAACGATTTTTCGTACAAAATTACTTAATAGTCGTAATAGTAATTTGAAATGTTTTTATCAAAGCAAATATTATATATGAATATTTTCTTTTTTGCTTTTTCACTCTACAATAATAATTTAAATACCTTATAAAGAATGTGATTGTTAAGTCAATGATTAATTATAAGTTTTTATAAATTTGTGTAATTAGAAAAAGATATGTTATAGTGGGTTTTGACATTAGACTCCTTCTATATTTATTAATTTTAACTGATTGCCATCTGTTCATGGAAGGTATATGAAATATGCAACAGAATAGAAAATCAAAATAATGAACATTTCAAATTTAAATTATTTGAGGTCATAGAGTGATTGCCTGAACTGAGTCGTGACCACAGCACCTAAGTGCAAGGACCGAAATAGTGACTTGCTTTGGTCTATCACGTTTCGTCCAGTATCTCATATACCTGACGACCTTCAGTCGTGGTATATGCGTCATATGACGACGGAAGCTGTCAAGAGATTTCTGTCCTTTGATGGTCGCTGTCGTTTGTAGACTAAACTGGACTTACCATCAGGTGTACTGGACTTACACAAGCTGATACTGAAAGCGAGTCACTATGACGGTCTTTATTCTTGGATAGTGTGGCCACAACGCAGTTAGGGCAATCGCCCTACCACCTCAACATATTAAACATTGCGACAGCTGTGGTACCCTATAATAGTGGCAGTGGCGGTCTTTCTGTAGATGCAAAAAAGCATTGCATGCCCTTACGATAAATAAGTCTGCAATAAATTGCTTAAAATTAAACAAAAACAGGAAAAATTTATATTCATATCTATTCTATGTTCACATCGTTTATCTTTCCCATGAGAATAATATAATATTTACTATAATAATATAATATTCAAATTAATTACGTGAATTCTACCTACTTTGTAAAAATACCCTATGCGCGTTACTGAATAGTGAGGACATTTATATGTTCTATCCAGTGCGCCTCATTCCTTTATTTTCTTTATCAATGTCACCCATGTGGGGGCATCATTTTTTTCGGTATAGTGACAACACCAAACCTGATGGAAAGCATGGGGCAGTCCAAAACGAATATCAACAGTACACAAACCCATTGGTAGTCGCAGTGATCATGCCTGCACAAATATCTGTTCACGCTTCGTTTAAAGAAGTCAATATCATAGGACGGTGGGTACACGCTCACAGCTCAACGACACAGGTTCAGTAAGAGTTAGAGAACTTCTTAGTCCTAGCTGGGATATGGCTGAGACTCCGCAAACCCGCGCGTGTGGTTCTATTCAGGAAGGGAGAAGGTGGACCAAGGTTAAACAACTCCTCAGAACACTCGCTATGATGCAGACGGTAGGAATAGTGATGAAAATGCCCGGGAATTTTCCTAAAGTGGCCAAAACTACCTTGGAAATATTCCCGGGAATTTAGGGAATGTCCTCGGAAGTTTTGGGCAATTTGGGAAAATTCCCGGGCATTTTGATCACTGGGTAGGAAGCGCTAAGTGAGGCAATATCTCTGCGCAACTGAAGCGGTTCGAGATACCATGCGGCCATTAATATAAAAAGGAAGCTAAGTTTGACTTCGATTTATATTATAATAAGAGAGATATCTCTCTTTGCTTTAGGGGAGCTGCAACTCCTGTGGACTGACCGTGTGTCGGACCAGACCCTGGTCAGCCTCCGGCTGTACTTCCTGCCGGAGAACACGCCGGACGGCCGCAACCAGCACGGGGAGGTGAGTGGACCTTTTTCATTCTTCTAACCTCACTCTACTTAGTTCTACCTTATGCATTAACAGTAATGGGAAAATACGTAAAATCACCGGTGATTTCACAGTGATAAATGAAAATCACAGAGACAGAGATAGCACAATGATAATACTACGGTTGGGACAGTAGCGTTCATTCCATACATGCATGAAAGCATTGCATACCCTTACGATAAATAAGTCTGGAATAAATTGTTTAAAGTTAGATAAAAAAAAGGAATCATTTATATTCATATCTATTCTATATTCCCGCCACCTGTCTTTCTTTTGAACGCAATAGAAAAGTTACTACCATAATTTAATATTCAAAATAATAACGCGAGTTCTGCTTACCCTGTCGAAGTATTCTATGCACGTCACTGGGTTGCGAAAGAGATATAGCTAATGGCTCGCTATCTTCGTTCTATTTGGACCATTTATGCTCTCTCTTTATATTTACTAATTCTATGGACCTATTAATGCGCGAGGCGCGGGTGTAGTCGTAGGTTTGAATCCCGGTGCGTGCTTCTAGATTTTCCTACATTAAGGATGGATTTAGGCAATTTGTGCTTGCCAATGAAGGAAAACATAACGAGGAAACTCGCTAGGGGTCTAATATAATTTATTCTAGTGCTGTGAGATCGGCGATTAGCTGCGCTACTGGTCACTTTGGGCACGACATTTACGCACAAAGTGCATATAGATATTAATGTATTTCTGTTGACCGCGAAAAGAATATAGCGTGTCCATATATTACAATTATTTACTTTTATTATAGAAAAACAATAAAATTTCTTGAAATAAAAGTAAGCCCGCGTGCAAAAATGCGTATATGATGTCAGAAAAATTGTAATTTTTTTGAGATAACGAAATAACTAATTTCTTGAAAAAAACTTTGGAAACGACTGGTTCACATTGGCTGTGAACGCCGGGCGTCGCTCTGTCTCCTTCGTGCCTACCGGCGGGGGTCACCCGTCTCGCTCTAATCCCTATTTGGTAACGCCAACTATTTCATGGATGAAATTACTGATGGTGTGCGACCCAAGCGGTAAGCGGAAGCGGGTGATTAATCTATTATATAAAAATAAGTCCGGTATTCCTTCCTGACGCTATAACTCCAGAACGCACGAACCGAATTCCACGGTTTTGCATTCGTTGGAAAGGTCTCGGGTTCCGAGAGGTTTACAGCAAACAAAATTCAGGAAAAATTTCAACAGAAAAGCAGGAAATCGAGGAAAAATCATTTTTCACATACAGTGCCATCTCTGATACATTGCATGTACTACAAACCAATATGGTTTTGCATGGTGGTGGAGCAGATCGCACCAGTATTTTAAGTAGATGGCGCCGATGCGTTATACATTGTTTGACAGCTACTCATTGTACTCTGCTCAGTTAATTTCATGTGACATTTACTATGCGCACGTTCTTTCAAACGCTAACTAAAAACCAAAACGAAGCCATCCCGTGGCGAAACGAAGTTCGCCGGGTTTGCTAGTTTTTCATATTTATGTGTCAATATAAAATCTTTTGACTGACATATTACTGTAAAGTCTAAACTATTTAAGCTATAAACATCAAATTTGGATATTGAATACTTCGTATGATGATATCCTAGCCGGTTTCGGCCACGGCGACTGTTTCAATGCCGATTAAGAAAATTGAGGGCCACTTTCGGAAACAGCCAATTGCGCAGGAGATATTTAAGTGCATAACTGGACGCGCAGCCAGAGAAGCACTCTCTCGTCCGAACTCCCTCGGGCCCGATGGAATGGAGAACCAGTACGATCGGGAGGGAGCGGGATGCAGGTTTGGTCGAGTTTTCCTTCTCTGAACACCTGGTTGAATTGCGGTGTTCAAGAGATACCTTAGTCGCCTTTTACGACACCTCAGCAAGAAGAGGGGGGTGCTATTCTATTCTGCCGGCAGCCACCGCGGCTATTCTTCGTATAACGCAGGTGTGTACTGCTAAGATCATTTTTTTATATTTTGACCTTAAGCGGCTGTTGTGGTCTGGTGGATAATGGACTGGTTTCCAAGCACGGCATCGCGAATGATTGTAGTTTCGAATCCTGGCACGTACTCCTGGGGTTTTCCAGATTACGTATAAATTTAGACTTCACATGCTCACCGGTGAATGTATAAACATAGGGAGGAAACCCGCATGGCATCAAATAGCCAATTAATCGGCTATCACCACAACTTTTGATCGAAGCCGTTGACTTAGAATCATAAGGAATATAGTTCATAATTAACTCAAAGTGACCAATTGTAAACAAAATGTATTAAAAAAATGTTTTAAAAAATGTATTAAAAAAATGACATTCTTGACAGTATAAAAATAATAACATTTCGATATAATGTGGCGCATTCGTAATAGTTAGCTCGATTTTGGCGCTTTCTAGAAGAAAGTAGTAAAATTTTGGTCCGCTTTTGCCGAAATCGAAGGATCGGGCGTACACTAAACAATACGTTATAAGTTTGTACATTGTTGCCCTACGTGAAAAAAATATTAAAATTTTGCTCAATGTTTGTACCAAACGCGATATCAATGTGGCTCTCGGTATCATTATGCGAATATAGTCGTTATCCTGTGGTTATAGAGGCCATAGTCGCGCGCGCTCCCATTAACACTCATTTTAAGCAGCGCTATGGAACTGGTGTGTCCGGAATAAGACGTTTTGAGAGTTTCAAATATAATTTGTTAATTAAAATACATACTCACCTTTTCCTACGGCTCCGTTTGTTTTTTGATACGTAGTTTTTGATGTTTTATTTTATACTAATACGACAAAGTAACCACATTGCAAATGATGGGTAGTACAGTGTAGTAAAATAACAACCGCGACCTGCGACTTGCCCACCCAAATATACCATGATATTAGGTCTCTAGGACAACTAAATGTGCACATACTACAATGCGACTGGCTGAAGTGAGTCACTATGACGGTCTAAGTGAAACTTCTGTAGGGGCATTGTATTATAAAACTCGAAGTATCAAACACGCGATACTAAAAAGAAACAAATATATAAGTATAAGTTTTAGCTTGCGAGAGAAAGAGATAGAGTACTTTATACCGCGTTTCATACTGTCCCTTTTTGTGCGGTGCTTTGTTGTGGCGCCATTTGACTAGAGAAGAAATGTTTTACCAATTAACAATTTTTTGTTCATTTGACAACATTTTTATTGTAAATTATAAACAAACATGAAGTTACGTTTTAATTCGCATAAGACTGTTTATTAAAAAAAAATCAATCATCAATCAATCAAAAGCGTGCCTGAGTCTTAGACTTTGTTGATGTGTCTCAAAATATAACTATACCAAAAATGCTTGTTGTCTTTAAATATTTTTCTGACAATCTTTATCCCAAACATTTTATCTCTTATACAATACTATATTCAGCTTTTTGAAAGTGTTAAAACTTACAAATTAAATAAAAATAATAAGAGCCTGATAAAAAATATCAAAATTATTGCCATTACGAATAGGATGCTATATTTGCTATTTGATACATCCGACGCCTCTTTAAATTAACTCCATTCGCCGTTTCTGTCGACAATTGGTCACGTTAAAAAGCTTTACTGGCCCTTCGTAAAGGTTATCCATAACATTCTTCACAAACATGACAGCATCATGCAATAAGCTACTGCACTCTATTTTCATGGCGGTTTATGTAAAGAAAGTGAATAATATACATCAAGGTCTGCTGTTTTCCATAAACTGCATTAACTTATCGGGTCTCGTATGTAATAAAATTGTCAATGCTTCATCTCTGGTTATCGTGATCAAGTTTTTATCCATATAAAAAATATGCTTAAACATAACTTTATTTAATTAGGCGGACTTAAATAAATCTAACGATATTTCTTTCCCGAAATCTATTGAGAAGAGCCGGTGAGAAACTCTGATTGTTAAAACATAGATTTACTTACTATAAATCTTTTTTATATCAATAAACTATTAAAAAATTGTTTCAAGTATGAACTTATCGCAATTAAATACGATCATTTGTTAACCTTGACTCGCTAATCATTTGCTTGGTCATTTATCGAGTCATTATTTTTTGTAATAATTTCGTAACAGTAAGCATTTTCAAAAGGATCTTTTTTGTTTTCCTTGTTACTTTAAAAAAAAAAGATTCTGTATTCCCTGATATGTTATTAATTTACACTAATATAAAAACCAAAGATGAATTCTTTGTAGTGCCAAGATATGATTACTGCACTAACTACACTACTCTTGATAAAGCATAACTCAAAAACGGTTGCAACCACCAAATAATGAAACTTTAACATTTGTACTTATGCTAACCCATTCAAAATATACCCCAATTAAAGGTTTTTAGATATAAATGCCATATTTAAGTGCCCTGAGAATGACAATTGGCTGGGCTACTGGTCACGTTGGGTACGACATATATGCGCAAAGTGAATACAACTACCATTGTACTTCTGCTCACCCCGTAAGGGATATAGCGTGATGATATATTGTTATTATTGAAGGTTTTTTGGGTATATTAGATGACTTTACTTTTTGTCATCGGTAACCTACGAAACTACTAGGCCGATTTTAACAATTCTTTCTCCATTATAAATCTACATTATTCAGGAAAGTCATAGCCTGTATTTGAATATTAGTAATACTTTATCCTGAAGTTTGTATTAATTCCTCCTGAGCAAAATCAGAGGCACGGCTAGTACGTCATATAACTGGATTTTTGGCACTGTAACTTTTTTATCTTGATATATGCTATTCCTTGTTTATGTGAAGTTACTTAAATTACTAATCTTATCAAAAAAAAAATAGGTGATCATATGATTTACATTTGATCACGTAACAAATAGTATAATTGCATCATTTTCCTTTTCGACATAAATGGAATTGATGTCTGAGGATAATAAAAATATTGTTAATAATAAAGTATCAAAACTTGTACATCCGAGTACACAATACACTTGGATTGCGACGAGCCATGTGACGACTTCGGAGCTGCGGCGTCCGTGGAGTCGACTCATTCGATTATCTTTTATTTAATTATTTTGTTTAGTCATTTTTACTGTACATTTTATTGTGGTTACTGATGATGTTTTAATTTAAACATAATAGTAACGATGACAGTTGGAAATGCAATTCCGTATCAAGAGGGCTTAAGTACTTTTATTAATTTTCGATCGACAAAACGCCAGTAAAATATTTTTGGTTTTTATTAGTGTCATAATAATAATGTATCGACACGCTGCATCAATTTCTGAGTAAACACATTTACATTAGTGGCTGTATCCACTTTGCACTTATATATCGTGGCCAGCGTGACCAGTAGCGCAGCTGATCGCCGTTCTCACAGTACCAGTACACATGACATTTCTATTGGATGCCATGCGAGCGTCGTCACGATGTTTTCTTTCACCGTTGAGCATGTGCTGCCTAAATCCGTACTTAATCGAAAAAAAAAAATCCGTGCTTGGATACGAACCTACGACAACTCGCGCTGCCGCTCGTGAATGCTTGTCCCTTATCCACTAGGCCACACATCCACGCTAGCGTCATCGTTGGTATCATATCAGTTTATCTAAACAATTTGATACAAAAGTTCAGTTTTTTTTAATTATCAAAGTAGATTGGTTTTTTATTATCGTGTAACACGAAATAAAATAAAATTTTCTGCTAGTATCAAATATTTATAAAGATGTTTCAAACAATACAACTGCGAACCGGCGACTGTTTGCATGAGGTGTGATGTCATACACAATGAATGCTTTTTTAAAACAAAAGTAAATGAATGTCTTATGATCTAGCCAGGGAAATATGACGAAATAGGAAATTTATTTAATATCGAAATTGTTTTTGTAGGTCAAAATTATTAGGGTAGCCCTGCACACCACGTCTTCCACAATGCGGGTAAGGCTCGAAAAAGGCCCAACACTGCCGAGTTGCGTGAGGAAGCTGGCTCTGCCTTTCCCTCAGAACTCGGAAGACGGGAAGGGGAATACTCCGGTGCCTTTATTTCCATATTTCTGCTTATAGTCATCTTAGTGTTTACTTGTTCTGTCCATTGAAAGTAAACACGGTTTTTTCTTCATATTAAATAGCCAGATTCATTACAGACTTTTATACTTTCCATTATACCCACACTAAAGTATCATGTTTCAATTTTTATTTACGGATTGGTTTAAATTATCGTATATTTTTATTTTTATACAGAGTCTGAGCAAATATATAAAAAGTATTGCATCGACGTTTTGATGAGTAAAGTGTTGATTGATGTCCATGCTTGGAATGCGAGCCGCTGTGTTCTCTATTTCATACGTCAAAGAATTGTTGATTTAACGTTGTTGTGATCTTCTGGACATGTAGTTCTTGTTTTTCGGTTGGTGTTGGATCTGGACAGCAACAAGAATTGGTAATTTTTCTATGGAATGGGTTGGGGTGCGCGTCGCTTGAGTTTTTCGTTTTGACGATAGTCAGAGACTACTGAATATTAAAAAAAAACAACGATAGGCTCAAAAGAACTTGTATACGGAGTCGTAAAACTTAAAATAAAAAAAAAATGTGAAATGATTACGTAAATAAACATAAATTCATAGTGATTTAAAATAAAATTAAAAGTAATAACGTTTCGTGCATGTTTCCTATGTCAGTAGGTATGGTCTTTATCTTATCGCGAGTTCATTCTCTGTGTAAATAACTGATAAGACGATCAGTCGTATTGCGTACAGACGCGAACAGAACTGTTGTGACATTTCATATTTTTCTTGATTTTCTTGATCAAATAATTTCATAAAACTATTTTAGCATTTTAATTGCACGCTGTCTTTAAGAGGCAAGAATCTGGTGACTACAAGTTCAAATATACCTTTTCTTTGTTAAATTGGGGAAATCCATATGGACCGTCAGAGTCCCTGGTGTGTCGAATATTAAAGAAAGAAAAAAGAAAGAAAGAAAAAGTTTATTGAGCCAAAAGATAACAACACACAACAAACATATTTATATAAAAAAAACAACAATGAAAGAATACATAACATCACATCATGTATCCTGTGTGCTGCTACCCATCTCAAAGAGCACTCAGCTCAGCGTATGCTATATATATATATATATATATATATATGTATGTATTATATTACTGCCTAAAACCACCGGGTAGGAACCCGTCTACCGAGGTCAAAGATGCGGCCTTGCCGACCACCTCAGCAACCGGCGATGTCTGGTCTTTTGCATCTTATATCTTTGCATCTCTCCGAGAATTGCTGTAAAGGCTGGCTACCCTTTGCTCCTCTCTTGTATTAGAACGATGTGTGAAAATACATCACACACCGCTCACGCCTGAATTTGGATGATGCACTCCTCAATTGCGCAGCCCGCATTGTTCAAATCTTCTAATTGGCAGCACTTAAAAAAAAAGATAAATATTTTAAAATATGTAATTGTTTTTAATCTTTTAAGCTAACTGAATAATCTAAACATATGTATTTTGTATATTCTAGTGATTGTAAATATCTAAAAGAAGTAAAATAAAAACAAAAAACATTTAAGGGGGTTACGCACTCTTAAATTTACTCAAAGTATCTTTAGAATTCATGATTTGGATCTTATAAAAAGACATTTACATTTTCCATTTAAACTTTCATACTTTGTGAACATTATAAAATAAATAAGTTAACGGCTCTCATGCCTTGGTTTTTTTTTCGCATCGTAATAATATATACTATATACGGAGTGTGCAGAGATACATTAGTGGCTGTGTCCACTTTACCCTTCTATGTCTAAGCCAATGTGACCAGAAGCGCAGCTGATCGCCGTTCTTAATGGACTAATATACATGACATTATTATTAGATGCCATGCGGTTTTCCTCATAATGTTTCCTTTCACCGGTGAGCATGTGGTGCATAAACCCGTACGTATTCTGGAAAGACCCTGAGCTACATGACGGTATTCGAACCTATGGCCATTCGCGATGCCGCACACGGAAACTGGCCTGTTGTTTACTAGGTCACCACAGCATAACATCTGTTCAAATATATAAAATATTCACATTGTGAGGACTTCAAAACACTTGATTCAATTTTTATGTAAATAATAAGAATAATAAACCTTTGTACTTGCATGTACTGGAATGTAAGTTAAGTACCTAATCGACGTGATACTGTGTCATTCGAAGTATTTTTTCATAAAGAGATAAAAATATTTTGTCATGACTTCATAGGGATGTCAAATATTTATATTCAAGTACTGGAATAAGTTTTATTCAATAATTTGATCGAATATATTGACTGTATATACGCATAATAAACAACTGGCTGTATTTCATCGCAAACAGAAATATAATCTGTTTATATATGTTTTATAAATTACAATATTATAAAATAACTTAAGAAGCATAACTTAAACAATGTAACAAAATATTTTAATTTATTTTATTTTATTATTATCTGTAATTTACAAATTACTGGTCTTTCTTAAAAACATATACCATATCTAATGTAGATGGCGCCACAAGCAATATTAAATTAATTTCACTTTTGATATTTTTTAGAACAATAATTAATTTGAGTTAATTGATTAATATTAGAACAACAATACATATACAAGCACTTAAACTTATACAAATATCGATATTTGTCGATTTTTTTCGATAGATGGCGTGACGCCCATATATATTATTCAAATACATTAGTAGCTATGATAAATAAATAATTTTTCCTTCGTGTGATCGATTCTCATCCGTACAATACTAAACTATAAAATCAATTTTTGCATGGCAAAAATAATCAGTGTGTTTTTCGTTTACCACCAGTTGACTTCATTTTAATTCGAATTTAACACTAATATAGAAACCAAACAATCAATATTGTTTGTTTTCGGCAATATTAAATGCGGGGAAAGTACTTCATCCAAGTATCCACCAAAATTATCTATAAATTATTCGACTGTAACGGGGAAGTACGTAAAACAAATAAAAAATCAGTTTGAAAAAGTATATCAGTTAGTTAAGTAGTCGCGGCTTGGCCTTCCCGTAGTAATTGCAATGCTGTAATAAAAGGTCAAGTTGTATGTTTTTTCAGAAATATTAAACGTTTTTCAAACGTTTTATAAATTTCTTATGAAACATTTTTTTAGATTATAGGTAGGCTTAGGTAGGTAGAGTAATATATTTAAGATTACATTACATTCATTATGATTTTAATAATAACACATCTTCACACTATATCCGTCACGGGGTGAGCAGATATACATTACTGGCTATAACCACATTCCGCTTATTTGTCGTGCCCAACGCGACCAGTAGCGCAGCTGATCGCCGTTCTCACAGCACTAGCACACATGACATTTCCATTAGACGCCGTGCGAGTTTCCTCACGACATATTTCTTCACCGGATTTGAAATTGTGACGATTCGCGTTCACGCGCATTTTTTTTTTACTTGGGTAAGTCCTCATAGGACCGTCTCGACCGCACTGGGGGCACCCAGACCCAGGTGTATCGGACTTGTACCGACTAAAAACCCCAAGGTGACTACTTCTGCGCATTGGCGGTGACTGCGGGTCCTGTAATCAATTTGCCACAGGGACCGTTATCGACTAGGCTAACACAGCAATATAGGATTATAGGTTTTATATAAATTTTCCGTAAAATACAAAAATAAAAAAATATTACGCTGTGGTCGACTCTAAGGATTTTGGGTATAGCAATTATTTACCAACTACGTGGCGCTACGCTAGTAGGGTTGTCAACCTCGAACGTTATAAGTTTTTAAAAATAAATTTTATACAACGGCTATGAGTTTTAACCGTTTTTTTCTGCGGTAATTAATATTATGCGTTGAAGGTGTTACCAACATTAAAATACAGAAATCTCCGTCGCATTATATTGAGAGGGTGTTTAAATTTTATATTTAGAGATTTTCGATAATTGAACAGTTATAATATTTAATGTTTATTCCTCCATGCACAAAATAATACCCTCACCATTGGTATAAAGATACATGAATGTCGTATTTAATACTGGCCAAGAACGAACCGGGCTCGCTTGAATGGTTCCGTAGAGAAGTATAGCAGTGTAGGTTAATAGTTCGCAAAAAAAAATCTTGTAATGCACCAACAGATTTACTGTTTTTGGAATGTTCCCTGTACGTGCGCTATAAGACCTTGCTTCTTGCCGAATTTCATGTCTCTAGGTCAAAATATGCAACATAACGACCATATAACCGTATTTGTGATGTCGTTATTTTATCTATTAATCGTCACGCTGAATCTCTATTGGGGTATGCAGGGGGAATGGAACACCATTTCTCTCTATTACTAAGCCCAGAGGTATTTGCCGGGAACCTAGGATCATTCGCGTTGCCGCGCATGGAAATCGGTTCATTATCTATTAGGCGTTGTCCATTATCACAACAGCCTGAAAATATAAAAAATAAATAAAAATATTTTAATTGCGCTGCACTGCACACCTTGATAGTAATTCCATGTCGATACCTTCACGAGTTCCCGAGAAAAACGGCTTTGACAGACAGACATTTTGATGTATATAAAGTGATTCTACAATAGTTTCTTTTTCTCTTTGAATTATGAAACCATAAAAAAGTGTCCTTTGTTGTTATAACGCACCTATAGTTACGTAACGTTAGACAAACGGTATTGTTTTATTTTAAACCTTACTTCAATACAGCCAGCGTTCAATTTTGTTTACAATAAATTGTTTCCAACTTATGGCGTCTTGATTCTCTTTTGTTACACTCTACGAAGGAAGGAAGAAATAGGGAGACTGAGATAATGTTTCTTGGATATCACAGCTTGATTTAAATTATTTATTAATGGCCGAAGTGTATATTTGCTTTTATGTCTCAGTGAGTTGCACGCTATACTGTTGTGGCATGAAACGTCATGGTTTTATTTAACTCTGGCCACCAGGTCTGGATTGAGATAATTTGAGGGGGCCCGACCCCCATTTTTAATATCTATTAATCAGTGGCGTACATTTTATAGAAGTATAAAAAGCATTACCTTGATATATTTTGACATTTAATAAATACATTGTTTTAAAATCTAATTATAACCTGCTTCAGAGTCTGAGCATGCCAATATGATGAAATTTATTAGAACATTTGTTTGGGAGTGATATTGCATTCGATGGAACTATTGATGTACTTCAGTGTGGACGCGTTGCTAGCTCGAAACGTACTGTCTAGAAGAGTTTCTCTTGTCACAGGCTTGGGTCTAACTGAGCCGGTCTGAACGCAGGTGTGTTGGCGGCGGTTGGCGTATTCATTCTTTGATGGTCGCTTTCGTTTTATTGGACTACATTGTACTTACCATCAGGTGAATTGTAGTCACTAAGTCGAGCCAGGGTAGAAAAAAAAATCGCGTGAAAACACCTGCCACTCCTTGGGTCTTGTTTTAGGATGAGTTCAGCCGTCCCATTAAACACTTTAATAGACTACACTAACACCTACATAAATATATAAAACATGAACAAGTACATTACAAATGCGACTATAATTTTAAAATATAGACTACTTGCACGAAAGGAAAGAAAAATAAAAATACGAGCAACACAGGGACAGTAACTGTATCAAAAAAATAAACACTAATATATATCCAAAAAAAAAAAGAAAAAGAAAAGAAAATAAAAACAAATATGCAAACAATAATTTACTCCACAATCCTCTCGAATAACATCATTTTATTTAATCAAATATATTTATTAAATGACCTAATATAACAAGATATATAAATTTTTAGGGGCTGGTATGTCTCTCGGCGTGAAAGTTCCTTAAATAAACAGAAAAAAAAAACAAGATATTTTTTATGCCTCTATGGTGTACATATCGCTGGACTTAGTTACTTAAACAAATAATAAAAAAATGGATTTCCCCGGGTTCCCCAAAATCAAAAGCAATTACTGTAAAGGTACAAGAGTTTATTGACAACCGACGTCATCATCCCGACGCACATATACCTCGACCAAAAGTGTCTAGACATATAAACAATTAGGAATACACAAGCTAATCCTGAAACGCGACAAGCCACAGCAAGTCACCATAGTGGTCTTTGCTCTTGTTAATTGTAGCTATTATTTTATGAATCGTGGGGCCCTGAAATGTTCTGAGTTTACCCTGCGTTGCATCTCTGGATAATTTGGCATTGTTCGCTCCCACCGAGACTCGAACCCGCAATCATGAACGCAAAGAAACAGCATAACAACAGCGCTTAGTGGCTTTATCGACCGATTCTACGTAAGTGTGTTTCGTTATTGGTTAGGAGCGTTATGTATTGGTGTCAGGGTTTTCGTGTCGTCTGTAACGAGCGATTTTTATCGGAAATACGACTGTATTGCGTGTAATTGTGAGTACAGTACAGTGCAGTCCAAGAGTGACGTTATTGACGTATTTGTTTGTTTAAATTGTCTAATCTTAATATATATAAATCTCCTGTCACGATGTTTGTCCGCGATGGACTCCTAAACTACTAAACCGATTTTAATGAAATTTACACACCACGTGAAGTTTGATCTAATTTAAAAGATAGGATAATTTTCATCTCAATTCATAGTCGCAATATTATTTTATTGCAAATTATTTGTTTATTATTTAGCAGTCATAATTTACCGTTAGCTCCAACCGATTCTAAAAGATGGCGCTATCCGTTGACTGGATTGAGTAATTATTCAAAAACCAGTCACAGCAAAGCGTGGCTGGTCTGCTATAATTTATATGGCAGAACAACGTTTGCCGAGTCAGCTAGTTTTCTAATATATTTGTCGTGATGTAGGTACAATTTGTGTAAGGTCGAAGGTCGGTTAATAGGCTATCGATCGCTAAAATTTTTAATAATATAATATCGTCACGCTATATCCCTTTAAGGGTGACCAGAGATACATAACTGGCCGTAGCCACTTTGCACTTATATGTCGTGCCCAACATGACCAGTAGCGCAGCTGATCGCCGTTCTCACAGCACTAGTACACATGACATTTCTGTTAGACGTCATGCGGGCTTTCTTCACCGGCGAGCATGTGTTAACAAAATCCTTACTTCAATACACAACAATCTTTAAAGGCACCGTAAATCTACTGATCTATCTGACACTTTGAAATAGGTGTCTAGAGCTGTGTTTCTACACTTAGTTATTCCTTTCCTGGCTGATTTCTCTGCGTGGGTGGCTCAGCTGATCACTTAGCATTTGCTGAGCTTGCTTGCCTTTGCCGCATCACAGTACAGGGTATTTGCTTTTGTTGTTTTATATCTTTACTAACCTAACCTGCTGTGTTGTATATTATATTGCGCGCCTAATAATTGTATTTTTTTCTTAAATCTTTAAAGGTTTCAGAATCCTAAGAAATTTATTGTAATATTGACTATTTGAACTTGAAGAGCTTAAAATAATTAATTTCAAAATTTTTAAATTAAATGTTTAATGTTGATTGTGTAAAAACAACTTATAAAGATAATCAATATTACCTTGAAACTTGTCAAAATTATTACATTTTTAAAATAACGTGCGGATTCGTAATAGTTCTTACAATTTTGGCGTTTACCGGAAACCTTTTGCTTCGACTAAAATTTCGGCTCATTTTGACCGAAGTCGACCATTATTGTCCAATTATGATATATTTCGATCAGATACCGCGTTATCCGAAAATTAAATATATATACACAGATATACGAGGTGTGGTGACAGGTCTCTAGCCAACCGGCGATGTAACCCACGCCATTAGATGTATCACATAAAAACAATTACGTCACAAAAATAACGCGTTATGGTTATAGTTAACAAAAACCGTTATTAAAATCCCGTCCCATCACTGGTAAACCAAAAGCGCCATTTTAATGGTCTTAATCCATAGAGATATGGCTACGTTTTAGTACTCCTGTTGTGTTATTTGAATTTCAACTTTAATTGTAGCTAGAATAGAGTTGATTTTGTAATGTTCATATGGATGTTGTTGTGTGGAGAATCGTAAAGGTGGGTACATGTGTGCGTATATTAGAGGTTGTTCTGTGATGTGCGCGAACTTAAGTTGTAACTCGGTTATGTTTGTTATAGATATTTTAAATACATATATTTCTCAAGAGTCTCAAGATTCAAATGTGTATGAGTTACTTACAAATAGATTATACACTTATTCGAGGATCATGTGATGTTATAAATAATAGTTACTTTGTCTTTACACTGATGCTAAATAAATACTTTCATGAAAAAATAGTCCGCGAATGATGACTAACATTAGTGTTTTTATTGACAGTCACCGTCGCCACGCCGGCATGATTATATCACTATGAGACGCCTCTAAGTAAGTTAATACACTCGCACCGTCTCTTAAATATAAATAACTTAAGCAAATCAAAATGACGAATCTGTATTTTTAAGGTGGTAGGGCGATTGCCCGAACAGAGTCGGGACCACAGTACATGAGTGTACATGAGTGTAATGTTTCACACCAACCTGTCGCATTTCAGGAACAGTTTGTGTATCTGTTGTCCTATACTTAAAGACCTTCCGTCATGGTGTATTTAGGCCGATATGGTGGTGGTGACTGTCAGTGTAAATTCAGTCTCTTGGTGGTCATTGCCGTTCTTGGACTACGCTGTACGCTCTGTGTGTTCCATCAGTTGCAATGTAGTCACTATGTCGAGTCAGTATAAAAAAAATGTGTTCTTGCTCACCCAGAAACGTACAAAGAATTATCATATGACGAGGAAGGCAATTATGAATGCAAAATAATAATTGAAGAAATATTAAAAGAGGTGGGTATTACTTTTATCTTTTTATAGATTTTAACACACTATAACGTCATCATAATATATGTCAGATAACGACTATAAAAATTAGTAACCTCTAGACGTTCGTATTTATATCAATTTGACTAATCATTTGACTATAAAACTATTAAATCTTACGTATATTACAGAAACACGATCTTGTGAACTAACGCAGAACGCATAATATCATGATTGTTCGTCTAGCTCGTTCGGTAAAATTTGCATGCAATACATTTAGTTTTGGCCATAGTTCCCTATTCCTTGTTTTTATAGATTCTCTCCTTTCTAGTAATTTTCCTTCACATTTTTTATTTCCTCAATGCTTTCCAATAGATAATATCATATGAAATTATACTAAACCAATCCTGATAGCTTATCGTATGGCGAAATTTTACTTTACAAGCAGATTACTAGAATATTTATATAATATTATTTCTTAATCATCGGTTCCCATGAGTGACTAGAGCATTAGCATCAAGATGTTTTTTTATGCTGTCTCGGCTCAGTGACTACACCACGCCTGATGGCAAACACGATGTAGTCCAAAAATAACTTCAACTATCAATAGTAAATAAAAACAATCAGTAGTCTCAGTGGTCATGCCGACAAGCACAAATATCTATTCACACTTCGTTTCAAGGACCTAATTAATATCAAAGGACTGTGGGAACACATTCGCCGGAAAATTATTCCACAGCTTAACGACTCAGCAAAAGTAAGAGTAAGAGAAATCCTTAGTCCTAGCCGGGATATGAGTTACCATTTAGCCATGACTCTGCAAACCTGCGCGCGTGGTTCTACTATGTAAGGGAGACTGTGAAACATGGTTAAATAACTCTTCAAACACTCGCCGTGATACTTACATACGGGAATACTTACAAGCTGTGATTTTTATTTAATAAATATATCAGGAAAGGGCATTTGATCAGCCCTAATAGCAAAGTCCACTATCCATGATCGATCGAGGTACATATCTGCGTCTCACAATTATCTATACATAACCTGTTATCGGTCTAATTATGCTGTGATATGAATTATCAAACCATTCTTTTCAGTCATATTTAGTAATCATATTTTGGAGCTAGGATGACTAACTTCGTAATCGCTTTGCATTCATTACGTTGTAATTTATGATAATGACCAGGAGCTTTTAAAAGCATTAAAGTTATACGAATATTTTATTAGTTGTGAATAATATTATTTAAAACTACATTTTTAATTTTATAGAATCATTTTACACATTCATGTACAGTATAAATACTTATCTATTAAAAACGATTTTCTTATATAACAATAACATATTATCACGCTATATCCCTTTCGGGGTAAGCAGAGATAATTTAGTGGCTATATCCACTTTTCTCTTATATGCTGCGCAGCTGATCGCCGTTCTCAGGGCACTTACACATGACATTTCTATTGAATTCCATGTGGGCTTCTTCACCATTTTTTCCATCACCAGTGAATATCTGGTGCCTAAATCCGCACTTAATCTGGATGAACCCTGAGGTACGTGCTTGGATACAAACCTACGACTACCACCTCAATCATTAGGACACTGCAGCCTGTTTTTTATATTCTATTCGTTTGTAAGTCACGTTGGCCAATTGTTTTTTTTTTATATTCCATCCTCCAGTGTTTCGATATAAAGAAAATCTCATCTCATAATGTATTTTATTGAATATTTATTAGTGTCCGACCGAAAGTTCGGTTTCGGTTTCGGTTTCGGCCGAGTTTCGGCCAAAAATCAAGTTTCGGCGGCAGTTTCGGTTTCGGCCGAAACTTTTGCCGAAACCGAAACTGATTTCGGTAGTTGTCGTATATGCTTGCCTAGCTTCGTTTCTCGCGGCAACGCTTTGACGGACGCTGGCGGCCCTGTTCAGGATTCGTGCGCCATTCGCGTTGCTTTATTTTTTCGAATTTACGCGTGTTTGTTGACCGGGAAAGGTCTTCACAACCGGCAACCGTGCTCAGCCGGAAATTTATGGGTTGGGTGGCAATGCAAGGGCACCCCTGTGGGTTGACTTGGATCGCCAGCCAGAATTACGAAACCTAACGGTGATCTACTAGCGTTTCGGAAGCGACTACCTTGAGAAGAAACGCCGAAAGAGACTCAAGGCTGCGTCGGAGTGTAACTGCGTCGTTTAGACGACAGTTGACGGATTTAATTCGCATTGCTCTATAGCACCACAACTTAGTCAGTGCGTTATCACCCGACGTAAACATTCTTTAGAGGTTATGCTTTGATGGAACTGATTACATGTAAGTTTTGGTTTCATTTTTTTACTTGACCACGTTGACTTTTATACTTGACCACGTGAGTTTCGGTTTCGGTTTCGGTTTCGGCCGAAACTGAAGCCACGGCCGAAATTTCGGTTTCGGTTTCGGTTTCGGCCGGAAAACCAGTTTCGGTCGGACTCTAATATTTATACACCCAAAACCCTTTACGATCTTAAAGGACCTGTCACAACACCTGCTGTTAGCTCTATTTAGTCCTGCAGTCTGGTGAACTCTATTCCCAAATATCTCTTTCTACTTCTCAGATTGCAGGTAATTGTAATCTGTCAAATATTCAACTTAAAATGATGAATTACGTAACGTTAATGGGTAGTGCTATCCGAGTTGCAACGCTTCGACGCTCAGCCGCATAAATATCAATGTACAATCGAGGTAATTTCCCCGCTCAGCGCGCATACATACAGACGCGCTGTGGATTTGCCCGGATTCTCTATATAAACTAGTCGCTTGTAGCAAACGGAGACCTTGCAGTATTATTACATTACAATAACACTGAAAAAGGATTTTACGGAAACGTGCACTTAACACTTCGCACTTCATGTTATTAAAATAAACAAAATTACCAAACTTTACATAAGAATAAAATAAAAAAAACGGCCAAGTACGAATCGGATTCGCATACAGAGGGTTTCGGACAAAAAAAGTCAACAAGGAACTGAATATTTAGCTAGAAAGCTAGAAATGTTAGCTAGAAACTTCCACGCGTTTCTGTGGAACATGGTCCTTGATAGCCAGACAGACAGTTATGCGGGTTTCCTCACGCTTTCCTTCACAGGAGAGCATGTGGTGTCTAAAACCATACGTAATTTGGAAAAAGCCAGAGTTTAGTGTCGTGTCCTTCAGAAGTAGCTTTTAAATGTATTAAATGAAGACGTAAAATAAAAAAAAACATAGTTTTATAATTAAAATGAGTTAATGCGAAAGCGTAGAAGTTACCATAACTAGGTTTACGATTTGTTGTAGTATTTAGGGTTGTCAGTTAATACTTTCGGATTAATATTCGGATACATTCAATAAAAAATTCCGTTTTTAATAACTGATATATTTACTTAGGCTTTTAGAAAGCTACATTGGATCTTAACTCCATGTATAATGGCTTTGTTTGTAGCAGCTTAAAAAGTATTAAACATTTTTTTTAAAGAAATAGTAATATAGTTGTTTTAGTCTACTGGATAAGAGACCGGTAATATATGCGCGGCAATGTGAATTGTCGCGGGTTCGCATCCCGGTGAGCATCTCTGGGTTTTCCAGATAAAGTACTGATTAAGCACCATGCTCATCGGTGCAGGGACATCGTGAGGAAACCCGCGTGGCATCTGATGGGAACGTCACGCGTACTAGTGCTGTGAGAACGGCGATCAGCTGCGCCACTGGTCACGCTGAGCACGACATATAAGCACTCAGTGACCATAGCCAGCGGTTATACCCACTCTTGCTTCTCATCCAGCAGAAACTTCAGATAAGCAACACTGTTGGTTGTTAAGGTGGTAGGGCAATTACCCGAACCGGATCTGACCAGAGTACAAATATGTAAAGTTCCTCATATTGACTCGCTTCAAGTCTATCGCGATTCAGTACCAATTTGTCAGTAGCGTTCATTCCGTAGGTGCATGAAAGCATTGCATGCCCTGACGATAAATAAGCCCGGAATACATTGCTTAAAATTAAACAAAAAAAGGAACTGTTTATATTTATATCGATTCTATATTCACGCCATCTATCTTTCCTATGAAAGCAATATAATATAATAATATAATATTCAAATTAATTACGTAAATTCTGCCTACCCTGTCCAAATATCCAATGCACGTCACTGCAGTTTGTATATATCTAGCTATTCACATATATAGAGACTTTCCATCGATGTGTATGTATGTGGGCCGACATGACGACGGTGATTGTCACCGGGCTCTCGTCCCTTGGTGGTCATTGCCGTTTTTGACCTATGGAACACTGGGATGTCTATCAGGTCCAATGCAGTCCATGTTTCGATCCTAAAAAAAAACGATGTTTCGGATATCGAGGGTGACATCCCTAGCAGCTGTGTGGCTTATCAACTAACTCGAAGCTTATCATTGAGGCCAACGGGCTATTGTGCGACGGAGTCGGTCACACTGGAGTGGGGGTGGAGGGGGGGTGGTGATTTTTATTTAGAAAGCGGTGAAGGAAAACATCTTGAAACAACGCAGTATACAAGCGCAAAGTGGTTACAAGTACTAATGTATCTGAACCCACCCCGAAAGGGATATAGCGTGATCATATGTTGTTAATAATTTTCTGTGGCGATAAATATCAAAAGCGTGTATGTCAGTAGCGTTCATTCCATAAATGCATGAAAGCATTGCATGCCCTTCGAAAAATAAGTCGGGAATAAATTCCTTTAATTTAAACGAAAAAAGGAACTCATTGTATTTATATGTATTCTATTTTCACGCCATCTATCTTCTCTGTGAAAGTAATATAATATTTATTATCATTATATAATATTCACATTAATTATGTGAATCTGCCTACCCTGGCGAAATACCCTACACACGTCACTGGTGTATGTTCATGCTAAGTAAATGGAAATGGAGAAAAGCCTATTAAAAAAAGTTACATTATATTTTACCCTTTTTAAAATTAAATTACGTAATATGAATAGAAAATAATATAAAGATTACCAACTACAAGATTAGTTATAGTTCGATGTATTGGAGCGTCACTTACTGGCATTTGATATTTATTAAACTCATAAAAATTGATTATATTAAAAAAAATCGAACCTGGGACCTTCAGCGTCGCTGCCGGCGCCACTACGTCTCTACGAACTGAGTTATCAGCCCGTCGAGCGTCGGTGCTATATTGATCTGCCTGCCTCAACGCAGACACTTCGTGAATATAAATAAAAATTATACAAAAAACAAAAGTTTAATGTCATACAATCACATGCCCCCGCTGTGTGTCTTTGAGTTGCATGACGATAAGTAACCGTCACGATTAAATATTGCTTTGTCTGCAATGACACGTAGATTTTTCATATCTCTACATTACAGTTTACTTTACATTAGTCGCCACATCACCCAAATATGAGTGACGCTTTTCTTGTTGAAGTTAATAGGATTTTTGTTGGATTTTTAAAAGGAATTTAATGGAATTATAGAATACAACATTAAAATACTAAAAATATTTACATTATACAATATCTTTTATTAATTTATATAGGACATACTACAACATATTAAACTATGTCGCATATTTTTCGTTAAACGCTCTAAACACTTTAGAGGTGAGGAACAAAATTCTTTGCGATAAATCCAAAATGATAATAATATCACAATATAATCATATTACTCGAGTTACATTGCTTATGTATCGCTTGTTTATGTTACGGCGTGTCGAGAGTCGGATTTGGGCCCCGCGAGAAACTAATGTATTACGCTGGCTGACGAACGTGTAAATAGTCAAATCTTGAGAGCGAGACTTTGGTTTTTTTAAAAATACACAATTTATTATTTTATTATTATAATGGCCGATTTTTAGGCAGTACAACTTAAAACTAACTTAATTTTAACTTGAGCCGATATAGAGGCCCCTATTCTAATGGCTGGTCCCGATACAATTCCGTGCGTACAGCGCCGAGCTCATACTTATAGGTTGGCTTTTGGTAAACAGGATCTTACTCAGCCCTCTTCCTATTTGCTGAATAAGCCCCTGCCTCAGTCCAATATGCCTGGGCGAGGGGGATGCATAACTAAATACATTTGAAACCAATACCACTAATCCCATTTCACCATAAAACCACTAGACACCGTGTCTGTTGGCCGTTCTTTATATTCGCACGAAAAGATTCATTTCTACATTTTTTTTTATAACTTATAGGCGAACGCTTGACCTCAATCACACCTGGTGGAAGGTGAAGATGAGTCCGATGATGAACCGCGTCCGCCTAACAAATGCCTATTCACTCTTCTTTTAAAGACTCCCAGGTCATGAGATCGCGGAAATATGGCCGCTGGTAGCAAATTCCACTCCTTAGCCGTTCGCGTGATGAATGTAGAAGCGAATCTCTTCGTGCGGATATAAGGAACATCCGCCACATACGGATGGTATCCGACACGAACATCTACATGCATCCTGCGAACAAATAAGGAGTGAAACATGCTTCCAGTGGCCATATTTCCACGTTCTTATGACTTAAGAGCCTTTAAGATAAAATGAATAGGTGTTTTGGGTGAATGCGGTCCATCTTCGAACTCATCTTCACTTTATACCAGGTTTGATCAAGATCCAGGGTATTTCTGTGTATAAAAAAAAAAGTTATACATAATAATACTACTCCCCTTATGTTGTTGATATTCTTCTTTCCTATTAGGATTCGCTCTCAGGGCTACTTACCGTAATGCTGCCTGAACCCTTCGTGTCCTCCGAGTTGCTCGCGGGGCAGGGGCCATGACGTACCAGCCGGGGGGGAGCGGGAAGCGGCGGTTGGAAATAACGCGAGAGAGCGAGACGACGCTACCTATCGCCCGCATTGCGGTGCCCAGGAGTCGCTATTGAGACTATAAATTTTTGAGAAAACTTTATTCGAATTTTTCTTCTTAATCATTCATTCCTGGTGGAGAGGTACTGATCATGGTTGGTCGGTTGCAACTTTTGCGAGATCCTCCATCTCTCTCTATTAGAGATACTGCGAGAGCATTCCATAAGGGACCACCACGTAAACTACTTAATTGAGTCTTTTAATACTTAATCAATAATAATAATATATGGTTGTATTCAATTTGCTATTATATGTCATGCCCAACGTGACCAGTGACGCAGCTGATCAGCATACTTATTTCGTTCTCATTTAATATCGACTGTTTATAGTTTGCATTTTTTGAAATAACATTGTAAGATTTTTTTGTGAACGCCTTTTCCCGATCATATCAGTTAGCGACAATTTGCATTTTTACAAGAATGAGTTTTTTTTTTATGTCTTTTTGCCTTTTGGAATATTAAAAATCCATCAATAGTGGCAAGGATGTCTGCCTGTGCAAATATCTCTTCACGTTTTGTTTAAAGGACTTAATATTATAGAACAGTGCGAAGATTCTCGCTGAAAGTCCATTTCAAAGCTCAACGCGTCGCAAAAGAAGAGTTGGAAAACTGATTAGTCCTAGCTGGGATATGGTTTACTCCGTAAACCCGTGCTCGTGCCGTTCTATTACAGAAAAGTGAGGGTAGAACAAGGTTAAACAACTCTTTAGAACACTCACCGTGATACAGACGGTAAATCGCTCAGTGAGGCACTATCTCTTCGTAAGTAGAGCGAAACAAGATATATATGATATTTTTCTGAAATATAATTTATATGATTAGTAATAGATGGGTTTAGTAACTGTTAACTTCTTTAGACTATGTGTGAGATTTATAGACGCTACTTTATAAATTTGAATGAAGAATGGGACAAAATATAACAGTGGGTGCGCCTGCAGTTAGCTGTATCTCTTTCATATGCGTAGTTTTATTATAGCGCCATTTCAATTTTGTTCCGTGGAATTTTTCATTTATCACAGTTCACCTCCTAGGCATCACATAATTATTTCAATCGTAACTTTGCTGATAAGTTGGTCTTTGACAAAAAACTGATGATATTATAGGGATTTGAATATAGCTTAATACTTCGCTGTGCCAACTCTAAGTGCACGAAATCGGTGATTAACTTTGACATGATTAATTAGATAGTGTCATTTGTAATATTTGAGTAAATGGGAAGAAAAAATAAAGTTAAGCAAGTCCCAATTCACTCTAAATATGGAAAGAAACGGTAGAATTAAGAAATAACGGTATTTATGAATCGAAAATGAAATTGTTAAAATATATTACAAAAAAAAAAAAATCAACAATATCTTCATGAAATTTGAAATCAAAGCTTAATATATTTGAAGAAAAACTAATTTGTAAAATTCATAAAGTTAGAAAAGTGTAGTATATTTTTAGATATTATATGCTGATATCACAAATAAACGACGCAAATTATTAATAAAAAAAAAAAAAAACTATATTTTAGAAAAAAATATATAAATAAAAAGATTGACATATGTTCCTTTATATTTTAAGCAAATATAAATGATTAAAATAAGAAATATTTGAAAATGTTTTGGAAATTGTATCGTTTTTGATATATTGATTTTAAACACATGGATTGCGTTACGTAAGTAAAATGTTTTAAAAATATTTCTGGATCTAAAAATAAAAATATTTAATTCGGGTTTGTGTGTCGACTCTACAGTTTCGTTTCGGTGAAAAAATATCGGTCGGCGCATACTTGCTGCCGAGTGTTCAGGGCTGTCACACTGTGTTATTATTATTATTACTTATTATAATTTACTATTTTATTTATTTGTGTCATCACGGTATATCTTTTTCGGGGTGAGCAAAGATACATTAATGACTGTATCCACTTTGCGCTTATATGTCGAGACCAACGTGACCAATGACGCAGCTGACACTTCTGTTACATGCCATGCGGGCTTCCTCACGATGTTTCCTTCACCGGTGAGCATGTGCTGCCTACATCTGGAAGTCGTAAGAGTTCAGTAGTAAAAAGGATAGCCTAAATAGAATCTAATATCGATACCGCGTAAGGATTTCACGGGTCACACTGGGTTTTTATAACATACTATGTATAAAATTTTAATGTCTGTAGACAATTACACACATTGACTTAGTTCTAAAGGAAGTTTGCGTTTGTACTATGGATACTAGAGAAAAGCATACATACTTAATTACATATACACAACTAGATATTTGTATAACACTAATAGAAAAGTTCGCCGCGTCCAGAACTCGAACCCAAGGTTTTCAGCATTCCAAGCAAGGTCAAAATCAATGCACTAACAGGCCGTCAGGCAGTTGTTTGGAGTATGAGTTTTTTGTGTGTGAAGTTGTTTGCATGTTATTAAACGCTCCTATGATAAAGGAAGAAATCCTACTGCAAGGTAACGTTTAAAAAAAAAAACTTCGAGGTGGGTACGTCAATTACCCGAACTGGGTCGTGACCACAGTACACAACTGTAAAGACTGTCATAGCGACTCTCATCGTCCTGTCGCGTTCCGGAATCAGTTTGCGTATGTTCAGTTTTTCATATACCCAGAGGCCTATCGTCACGGTGAACGGGGGCTGACATAGCGATAGCTATTGTCAATGGATTTTTGATCATTAGTCGGCTACTGTTCTTGGTCTAAATTCGAATGTAAGATGAAGCTGAGAGACTGGTTGTCGAATCTAAAATATAATGATACTGAGCAACTGTTGCAGGAATAGATGTGTTTAGGCTTTAGCATTAACATTCTTTTGAAATTGCTATTCACTTTTTATTTTTATTTTTGTATAGTCTATTGTTTAGTATGTAATATTATTGTTGTATTGTTTTATAAGATTGGAGCTACGCAGCGGTAAGAAACTGTAACAAATTGTGTGAAATATGCTGACATCCAAGATACAGGTTGTCCTAGTTTGGGTGTCAGCTGATTTTAATGTGCTGCTTATAATTGTTTGTCTAATAAAAACCTTTAAACTTTAAAACTCCTCAGTACGTTACCAACAGGTATAATATAGAGACTTTGTTGAACCTTAAAATAAAAAACATTTAATACCCATACAACAGGTACGAAAACTTAATTTGAGACTAGGTCATTGTGTGTATTTTTGTAAATACATAATTAAAATATAGATTTGGCACAGCCCTGTGCCCTCGAGCTTGCTTCGTTTGCTTGCTGTACTTAGCACGGCCCGCGCGCACAACGACGCAATGCTACTTTCCGTTTCATTTTATTTAAATGTAATTAACTTGCGTTTAATTTTTTGCAACTACGCTGTAATTCAATAGGATATCGAATGAAATGTTTCGTAATCGATCAGAGTGCAGCAAGCTGCTTGTAATAATATATTTTATAGTTACGCTATATCCCTGTCGGGGTGAGCAGAGATGTATTAGTGGTTGTATTCCCTTTGTGCTTCTATGTGGCGCTCAACGTGACCAGTATTGCAGCTGATCGCAGTTTTGACAGCATTTATACACATGCCATGTCTATTAGCCACTGTGCAGATTTCCCTTTACTGGGTCATGAGCGGGGAGATTGAATTGAAACCACTAGATACAGGTCACCACTGGTTTAATAATTATTCATATATAGCACGTTAAACCAATACTTGATATATCTTAGGTATCTCTGTCGTTTCGTCACGATATACAATATGGCACCTTTGCCTTATATGCAGCTGCTGTGAACGAAACTATAACGCGATGCAATTTGGCACAACGCCATCTACCGAACCGACCTGCATCACGCCATAGTTTGTTCACAGCAGCTGACTAATGTTCTTTTACTCGAACAGCCACCATGCGGGTTCTTCGCGATGTTTACTTCACCGGTGAGCATGTAGGGCCTAAATGTCAATAGCGTTCATTCCATAGATGCATACAAGCATTGCATGACCTCATGATAAATAAGTTTGGAATAAATTACATAAAGTTAACCAATAAAAGGAACCATTTATATTCATATCTATTCTATACTCACGCTGTCTATCTTTCCTATGAAAGCAATATAATATTTACTATTATAATATGGTATTCAAATTAATTACGCGAATTCTGCCTACCCTGTCCAAATATCCTATGCACGTTACTGCTAAATGTTTACGTCCACATCGCGGCTTCGTACGTTATAACTGGTAGGACGAATTGGTTGTTAACTTTAGTTCGCAGGCGTTGTGGAATAGAAGCCGAAAAGACCCGAACTGAATTCTTATTTTGGCTTCCCTCTCGAAGTTGTTTCTACCTAACTGCATTATTTGCCCTACATCAGGCATGTTACGGAGCTTCGACTTCGACTTCGACTCCGATAAGTCGGAACTTCCGATTGTTATTACACCTCCGGTTCCGACTTCGGTTACGAAACTTTATAATCGGAGGTATTCATCGGAGGTCACCACCACTATTGTAGTCAATTTATTTGATTTAATTTTATATGTAATCAAACAATCAGTGCTACTTAATTTAAAGAGTTCATTTTTAAATATTTAGTTTAAAAAATATGATTAAAATTATTAAATTTAGAATTAAATGTACATTTTAATTTATTACTAAAAGGTTTTTTTTTATTTTACATTTACATTAAATCAAATAAAATAGAAATTAACACAAAAACAACCCTGGAGCAAATTTGACTTAATTTTTTCACTGTTAATGAGAAAATATTAATAAGAAACACAGCAATTTTTATTTTCATTGTCTGTGTATGTGTAAATTTATCACTTTCTAATTAAAAAAGGTTCACTGAATAATGTTTTTATTTGTCCCTTAATAAAACTATTTTATTCTGCCGTCACTTGTGACTGACATTGCCTCCGACTCCGATTCCGACTTCGGTTCCGACTCTGATAAATCAAATTTTAAAACTCCGACTCCGACTTCGGTTCCGATAAAACTGCCTCCGTTACACCCCTACCCTACATATTCATATTCTTGAACAACTTCAAGGGGAAAGCTCTTAACGATAATATGACTCGAGGTAACACGGTTGTTTTGAGTGATTGCAATGATTATGTTGGTCTTGTCCATGTTCATCCGAAATCCTATTCACCCTGAAGAATCAGCTAGATCGCCCAGCATTCCTTGCAACTCTGGCAATGATTCCGCCATTAGGACAGTCATCGGCAAACCTTAAACGTGAGCTGTACTCGCCGTTGATGTCCCTAATTTTCCAGTCCTGCACTTTATAGCAGTATCAGTGCGTTCGTGAACAGTTTTAAAATGATTATAAAATATTTCATGTATGATTTGCTAGTAGAGTGCTTGTTGTTTGAGAGCCTGTAAATATTTCGTAAACGCGTCGCGCGGGTTCGGATTCCGCCCTCTATACGACGATCAAACGGTCTTGATGCTTTTATTAAATATTGGATTTAATATATTATATATGAGCTTTTTATCCTGAGTTGGCTGAGTGACCACATCTGATGGTAAGTATGGTGCAGTCCAGAAAAGAACGACCATCAACAAAACTTATCGGTAGTCGTAACGATCATGCCGGCCTGCACAAATATCTCTTCACGCTACGTTTAAAAGATCTCATAAGTTAGTTTACAGTTAGAAATATATCATACCCACATTAAATAATTTTGAACACGGTAATTTTGAATATGGCTTGTAGTTTTTTTGGGCAAGGTGGATATAGCCACTAATGTATATATGCACACCTCGTAAGGAATATAGCTAATAAGATGTTAGTTTTTTATCATTGCGAAGTAGCTCGATGACATTAATAAGGTCCTGGGTTAGAGTAGAGCATGAGCGGCACAGACAAGATCCTCGCGACATGAATTATCCTTGCCTGAAAGGGGCTAGCACTATAGTAATCACTCCGACGCAGCCTTGAGTTTCTTTCGGCGTTTCTTCCCAAGGCAGTCGCTTCCGAAACGCTGGTAGATCACCGTTAGGTTCGTTTCTAACTGGCCGGCCGCCCAAGTCGAGGTCCGTACCCACAGGGGTGCCCTTGCGTAGCCGCCCAACTCATAAAATTCGCTGGCTGAGCGCCTTCTACGTTCGCCCACCAAGCCCGGTTTTGTTGTGAAGGCCTATCCAGGCCGCGCAATACGGTCAATCAGAAAAAAAACGCCACAGCACACGAAAGTAAAAACCGTCATAGTGACTCGCTTTGTCCTATCGTGTTTCGGGATCAGCTCGTGTCCAGTAACTCATATACCTGTGGCTTTAGGCTGATGAAAGTCCCATTTTCGCCATGTTTATATGTTTTGTATGTTCTTTTGTTTCTGTATGTTGTTTGTATTGCTGCATTTAAATTTCTGGTTTTTTATTGGCTTGTGGCGAAATAAATACATTTTCATTTCATTTCATTTACCTAATTTACCTTCAGTCACCAAACTGACTGCGAATGTGCTTACATACTTTGATAGTCGCTATAGTTTTTGGCCTATCTGCAACCATCTGTACCAATGTAGCTAGTCACTTTATTGAGCCATTGTAAAAAATATAGCCTGATATTTCCGACTATCATGATTTAAGATGAGGCAAAGCCGCCGGATGAGGCTAGTCTGACGGACAAAGCGCACTCACGTCGCCTAGGCCGTAGGCACGCGTTCTGTCATATTTAAGTGTGGTTATCGATTGAGCACTAATAATAGATTGTATTAGGTTGCGGTCTAAGTTATAAGAGGAGCGATTTTTCTAAATTATGAATGCATTTTTGGGGATCCTTGCACCAATTACCGCTTCTAATTCGATTAGAGTCATTTTTAAGCTTTAAAATTAACTATAACAAATGGTTGCGTGAAAAGTATGTCAATATTGTCATCCTGTATGCCTTTGGGGGCGAGCAGGGGTAGATTAGGGGCTGTAAACACTTTGCGCATTTCCAACTTGGCGAGTTGCACATGACATTTCGATTAGACGCCATGCGGGTTTTTAAAATATTTCCTCTCACAAAATTAAATTTATTCTTAAATCTGGTTTATCTTCCCGTTAGAACAATGCACAATTCTTTCATAGTTTATTTGTAACGAACCCTCGTTGCGTGAGTCCAACTAGTACTCAGTCAGTTTTTTTAATTAGTAAAAACGCTATTATCCTATGCCTTGTAAGTGTTACTTAGTGTACAATAAACCTGAAAAAACCGGTTTGCACAGGAATAGTCACCGGCTCGTACTCGATTTAACTGGATCGTGCCGGAATTCGCCGAATATTAGCCCCTGGGGGATAGAGAGCAATTGACAGCGACCCCTTATGCTTTGAACTAAGTTAATTTAAAATAAAATTATTGTTTATTAATATTTTTGACAATTAATTAAAGTGACCTAAGTTTTGATATTAATGCACAGTTATTGTGTTTTTATACTGGCTCCACGAAGTGACTACATTGCTCGTGATGATAAGTGCAATAACCGTACATAGGTCGGGTACCAAATAGTTTTCAACCTTGCAGATTGATTTTACAAAAAACGTCAAACGCGTGTTTTTATTTCGCCAAACAAAAACGTAAATACCAAAGCAACGTTTTCTATCCTATTTAACCCTTTTAGGGGTGGAATTTATAAAAATCCGAGCTTAGTGGATGCTTACATCATTCGAAGAAGCCAATGTTCAAATTTAATGTTGGAAACTTCAGCAGTTTCGGCTCTACGATGATGTCAATCAGGTCAGGACAAGTGTTCTTATATTAATAATGATAATTTATCGTCAAGCTATACCCCATTCAGAGTGAGCAGAGACGCATTAGTGGCTGTATCCACTTTGCCCTTATATATCGTGCCCAACGTGACCAGCAGCGCAGCTGATCGCCGTTCTCACAGCACCAGTACACGTGACATTTCTATTAGATGTCATAAGGGTTTCCTCATAATGACTTTCTTAAACCGCGAGCGTTTGTTACCTTAATCCCTACGTAATAGGACAATTTGCTTTTCCTCACACCGGTCCCTTACTCATTAGAGCACCACAACTACATATATATGTACAAACAAATACACACACACGCACACACACATATATATATGCACAGTTTCCAGTACTCGTCATTATTCTGGAAATTAAAATTAACCACTGAATCATAAACATATATACTGAGTACGTAAAAGCAATACGGAAACTAAGTAACCCGAGTGGACGTTGTAGCAGTATATACGACACCGGCCACGTGCGCGTGCGTCGGCGGAAAACTGAAGAAGTTAAAAAATATTGAATAGATAATTCATAGATTCAAACTTAGAATTGAATAAATATAGATCCGATTCGTTTATAATGAACATAGTTATAGCACGGTAGTAAGGTATTGAATTTTCGGATATTTGATACTTTCGTATCCGAAAGTATCAGATCAGACAATCCTGACGATCTTACAAAACATGCGCTAACTCCGTGATAATAGATAATTTAAGTTTAAAACAATTCTGAAGTCGCTATTCCAACTGTCATGGAGGCTTCCCACGCGCTCGACTAAACCCGCGACCACACCGAAGCATCACGAGATGTTTTTAACTAAATTTAAAAAAGATCTCATCACGCCGAATACCCTAATAGGGATATTAGGGTAGGTAGAGAGAACGGGACGCTACTTTTTTCTATTCTTGCAAATCTCTTTCGCTTTCTTAACAGTAAATAACCCTTCAAGCACTGCTGCCGATTGCCCCTCCTTCAGTACTCTATTTATTTGGTCAGTGTAGGTAGGTCTCGGTCGGGCTCGGCACTTATTTCCACTCACATTCACATTGTATATCTTTTCCGTCATCCTTTTTGTTTCGTGACCGTAAAATTTCATTCGCGCGTTTGGCCTAACATGATTGGCTCTCGAAATGTGTCGCGAGCGCCATCTTATGAATGGCGCGATGCGTGCACGACTTGTCAAATTGACACTCGAAAATCGTAACCGGAGCAAGCAGTTGCTAATTCATACGCAATCTAAAAACGATTCGGGAGGAAAAATACAGGGGCATCGAGCGAGCGCGCGACACCGTATACAACAGCATTTGCCGGAATACAAATCGCAGAGTGTGGTGTTCGAACGTTTAGCCGGCCGGCAAGGTTTGTTAACTTTCTTCATCACAAACAAGTTTACATCCGTTGCGCTGATCCCGACGACCGCAGCAGGACGGAACCGCCTGCCGCGGGAGCTGACCAGCTGGGACCGCGAGAGTGCCGTCTGCCAGGTTAGTGCAACGCATTGTACGCGAGAGACACACCATCGGGGCTAGGATTGTTAGCCATATCATAGTCGTTGTCTCATTCCAATATTGTGGTGGAAAATCCTCCACAAACGCGGTTTCATAACACTTTTTTTTTATACTGGCTCGACATAGTGACTACAGATTACCTGATGGTAAGTACAGTGTAGTCCGAAAACGAAAGCGACTATCAAAGGATGAAAATCCATTGATAGTCTACATCGTCATGTCGGCCCACATATACCACGACTGAAGGTCTTTAGGTATATGAGCTACTGGATATGCACAAGCTGATCCCGAAACGCGACAAGCCGAAACTGGTCACTATGACGGGCTTTACACCCATGTGATGTGGACGCGATCCAGACGGGCACCGACACCCTACCACCTCGCTGCTGCTCGTTTAGCACCACCCAGGAGTCACGTGTAGGGAAACTAGGGTAAAGCCTACGGACGCGAGCAGCTTCGACTCCCAATACAATCCCATCCTGTCATGATTCGGACTCTCCACGTGCCTGAACCATCAAAGCATTCTTTGGTGCATGTTGTCGATGGCACTATCTGCCGTAATTCTGCGTATCTTCGTTTTTAACGAGACCCGTAAGAGATCGTATCTCCATGACATTAAGTCTATATATCGAAATATACGAATATACATAACGAAATAACGAACGATATATGTATATTTAACGAAAGTATTTACAAATTAAAAAAAAGAAGGATGTTATTAGAGAGGATTGTTGCATAAATTATTGTTTTTTTTTCTTGCTTTTATTTGTTTTTATTTCTGTTATAAATTTTAATTAGATTAGTTTATTTCTTTTTGTGTTACTCGTATTTTTATTTTTCTTTCCTTCTGTGCATGTAGCCTACACTTGTAAATATAGTCGCATTTATAATGTATCCTGTTCATGCCTTATATAATTTTATGTGTTAATGTAGACTGTGTAGTACACTTACACTATAAATAAATAAATAAATAACTCTATTCTCGCGAGAGCCGTGGTCTTCTTCAGCGGAGATACAATATTCTAGAAAGAGACCGCGAAGTGGGATCAGAAAAAAGCGGATCCCACTTGGGGAAGAAGACGTCGGTGCACCGGCAGTGGCGTGCTACCATGGAAGCATAAAAAGCATTATCTTTTTTTATACTGGCTCGAAAATCTATTGACAGCCGCCATCGCCATATCTGCCCACATGTACCACGACGTAAGGGATATAAACAATTGGATATACACAAGCTGACCTCGAAACTCGTCAGGGCAAAGCGAGTCACTATGACAGTCTTTACATCTGTGTACTGCGACCACGATCCAGTTTGGGCAATCGCCCTGTCCCTTCACAGCTATAATATCTTGTACTTGGGCATTTAATTTTTCATTTTGGATTCTCGGTTCAAGGATTTACAATAAAGTTAATCATGATTTAAATATCTCGAACTTGTCTAATTACGAATGTAAGATGAAGCCGAGGGACCGGTTGCCGAATCTGAAATATGATGATACTGAGGAACTGTTGCGGGTGTAGATGTACTCGGGGCTTAGCATTATTGTGGAATTATTATTTACTTTGATTGTATAGTGTATGTAATATCATTATTGTATTGTTTGGAGTTGAGATTGGAGCTACGCAACGGTTATAAACTGTATGTAACAAATTGTGTGAAATGTGATGACATCCAAGATACAGGCAGTCCTAGTTTGGGAGTCAGCTGGCTTTAATGTGCTGCTTTGTCATTGCTTTTCGAATAAATAATTTTAATTAATTATTTATTTTTTTAAATAAATAAAGTTTTTAAGTAAACATATTATGTTTACTTAAAAACTGACCTCGGAGTGTGCCCGCGCCCTTAGATCGGGTAAAATGGAGCGGTGACGTCACGGTAAATCAAAATGGCGTTTGCCAATCAGCAAATTGCTCGAGCCGCTTGAACTCGCTAATGCGATACCGAGCTATCGTATTGCTGACAAACTACCCACGGCTCGCGATTTTGCTTACGTAGCTTATAAAGTGATTCTCAACAAAGACGCTCGAACTTTGACAGTTCCTAGCGGCCATCTTGTTTAAATGAAATGAAATGTATTTATTTCGCCACAAACTATCAAAAAACTAGAAATTTAAATGCAGTAACAGAAACACTATACAGAAACAAAAGAAAAATACAAAAACATATAAACATGGCGAAAATGGGACCTCCATCAGCTTAAAGCCACAGAGGAAGTCTGCAGCGCTGGTTTTCGTGAAGGGCCCCGGTCGTGTTACATCTTAAAACTATCTATATGCAACTAGCAAACCCGGCGAACTTCGTTTCGCCACGGGATGGCTTCGTTTTGGTTTTTAGTTAGCGTTTGAAAGAACGTGCGCATAATAAATGTCACATGAAATTAACTGAGCAGAGTACAATGAGTAGCTGTCAAACAATGTATAACGCATCGGCGCCATCTACTTAAAATAATGGTGCGATCTGCTCCACCACCATGCAAAACCATATTGGTTTGTGAAAAATGATTTCCCCCGTTTTCCTGGTTTTCTGTTGAAAATTTTCCAGAATTTTGTTTGCTATAAACCTCACGGAGCCCGAGACCTTTCCAACGAATGCAAAACTGTGGAAATCGGTTCGTGCGTTCTGGAGTTATAGCGTCAGGAAAGAAAACCAGACTTATTTTTATATAATAGATATAAAACACAGGAAATATACTAACATATAGCTTAAATAATCTTAAGTATAAGTTAAGAGATAGCTATCAAAGGCACGAATACATATTTTAATAAATATAATAACATATAGCTTAAATAATCTTAAGTATAAGTTAAGAGATAGCTATCAAAGGCACGAATACATATTTTAATAAATATAATAACATATCGTAACACTTCATCCCAAACGAGGTGAGCAGAGATGCATTAGTGGCCGTATCCGCTTTGCGCTTGTATGTCGTGCCCAATGTGACCAGCAGCGCAGCTGATCGCCGTTCTTGCCACTTACACCTGACATTTCTATTAAATGCGCTGCAAGTTTCCTCATGATGTTTTCCTTCAACGGTGAGCATGTGCGTAGATTCGAACTTACTAGCATTAACGACGCCGCGCATGGATGCCGGTCAGTTGTCCACTGTGCTATTACAGACACACACATACATACAGACAAATTTATGAGTAATACATATTTAGTCGCGATATATCACCATATAGGGACGCGCTTTAAAAACACATAGAAATTTCTAAAATTGGCTGAGATGGTCGAGGGTCTTGCCATCTCGCGTGATGGCGTTGTCAATTGGTTATCGAGATCGTATGAGAACACAGCTCAATCAATTACTATGGGACTGTGTAAAATCAATAATCTATGTAGACTAATAGATAATTGCTGACCTGAAATCCTTTAGCTAGAAATAAATATATTGAAATTTTGGAAAATCACCCCCCAACTGTCTAAAATCCCTTATGTTTACTGGGCAGCGCCGGCTGTCATTAGCTAGTGTGAATAAAAAATCAAGGTGTCAATAATGAAATACAAAATGGCCGTTTAAACTTTTAATTATAAACGCTTTTATTATCTGTACCAAACGGCCAGTATGCGATATAAAATAGGCAAATAAGCACAGAAAAAAAAGAAAAAACCGAAAAATACACGATTTCCTAATCTCCAAATTCTATATAAGCTACCTATTAATAAGTCGAATAAACAATGCAAGAAAAACAAACGCTATTATCTATGCATTTAGGTCGACTTTCGATTTGCGTTAGATTTAAGTGATTCCACACATACGACCTTTTGCAGTCATGAAGTTTTGAAAACTTCGTGAACAGTGCTATGAAGAGATTTCACAATCTTGATACTTTATTCGTTTTTTTTATGAATATGAAGGTTTTACACACTTTCGCGTAGTAAATGTTAACTCTATAGTACTTATTTTGTTAATTGGCTATGGAACATTGACAACAAAGTTTTTTTATACTAGCTTCACAAAGAGACTACAGCGCAGCTTATGAAAAGTGCAGTGTAGTCCAAGACCAGCAATGACCGCCAAGGAATGAGAATCAAATAACAATCATATTACGATTGAAGGTATTTGATACTTTTTGTGTACTAAATCCGGCACAGCCAAAAAGTACATTTATTTATAATGAACTGGGTTGAATCTACCAAAGTTAGTTTAGTTAGATTCAAATCTTGCAACGCACTACGGGATTTTTGTAGTTAGGTACTAACATGCCGCATAATCTTCCAACGTTTAAGGAAAATATTGTAAGGAAATATGCACGTCATTTACCAAAACATAACACAGCATGTACAAGCGAAAAGCACAGAATAAATGCAACCAGCAATAGAATTCTACTTATTACGAAAGTAATATATCTCATATTTCTATACAACGCACATCAGTACAAATATTTAGATACATCTCTACGAAATCATAACATACGTGATAATAAATGCAAAAAATTTAGAGGAAACTCGTTTTTATCTGTATATTTTCGGATAAGGTCAAATAAAATAGTCTATCAGATTAAACTTTTGAAGTTACTAATAATTTACCTTGGAATTAACATTTTTTGTTAAATGGAAATAAATTACTATTTGTTTTAAACGGGTTAGTCAAATAGAGTGATCATCGTGAATGACTAATTTAAACTTTTAATAAATAATTACGGTTTATCTTCTTTGTTTTAGCCACAGATGTATCAGTGATAAAGATTGTTTAATTTTGGTGTTTTAACTTTTTTTATATGACCGGTGACTTATCAATTATAAGATTATTGTAGGTACTTCTAACATATGTTTTCTTACAATGTTTTACACGTTTACAGAGTACTTTAAGGCTCTCATTAACACTGAAAACCTGTTTTGGTTTTGACGTCTTAACAGTCCATTAAACCTTCGAGGTTTTGCGTCGTTTAGAGGTAAATAATACCAAAACAAGGTTTATCTTAAAACTACTTTTATTCGACAAAGCTCAGCATCACCCTAATCCTTTAGTCCGCAGTGCCTGCGATTACACACTGGAAAGCGGCATCGCGCGCAAACTTCGCCGCCCGCGTCATATCCTATTGGATTCCGTCGATTAAATTAACGACCACGGCCCTTGCGACCGCCGATCCTATCAACAACGAGGTACACACAAGCACTCGTCACATTCCGAGACACCGGCATCGCCGACGGCGCCGACGACGACCATTAAGGATAGGTCCGTCAACTGTCGTTTAAATAACGCAGTTTCACTCCGACGCAGCCTTGAGCTTCTTTCGGCGTTTCTTCTCAAGGCAGTCGCATCCGAAACGCTGGTAGATCACCGTTAGGTTCGTTTTTCAACTGGCCGGCCGCCCGAGTCAAGGTCCGTACCCACAGGGGTGCCCTTACGTAGAAGCCCAACCCATAAATTTCACTGGCTGAGCGCCCTCTGCGTTCGCCCACCAAGTCCGGTTTTGTTGTGAAGGTCTTTCCCAGGCCACCAATGTAGTATTCATTAAAGGTTTTTTTTTTAAATAAAAGCAATCATGAGGAGCGAAGTGGAGTTGTTATTTGGAAAAGTTACAATAAACCGCAAATTTCAACATTTTTTAAGCTTTCTTGATCTGTAATTACTTGACTAAGCTTAATAAAAAATATATAATTTATTCTTTAAAAATAGATTAATCGTCAATCGAATAATAAGCGTTTAATTTTTATATCCGTAATCACCTTGACACTTACGCAAATTACAAATTATGATTATATTTACACTTTTAATTATTTAATCTCGTTTTACTGCTGTAAGCGTTTTTCATAAACCAAACATACTTATTGCGATAATTACTGTGCAGAGCGAAAAAATATTAAATATAAATTACATTTTTCTGAAATATCTGCTACAGATAATTTCACTTCCGCCGTCAGTTCCTGTGCACTACGGAATTTGTGCGAGATTAACGAGAACTGTTAATAGCTAGTGTCTGACCGAACTACAGCTGCTTCTTCGGCTTTAGCCTCTCTTTTACAAGTTATGAGATAATTTTAATCAGTACCTGCCAGGATCTTTTTGTATGTATTGACAAATTTGAAAATTTTATAAATCTCTACATTATTCACTTTTGGCTGATTTTGAACTGATTTCTTAGGATTTTAAAAACCTTCGACTTTGGTCAGATATCGACTTATAATTAGATACTTTAAAAAAAATTGAATAAACACAATCAGATAAGTCAGTCTTAGTTTAATACTTGTTAGGAACCGCAGGCTTTAGCTAAAATTTCGACCTATTAAAAGGTTTATTTTGCTCGAAGGTGGTCGAAAACGAATCCTTCAATCGGATATTATTAATGACAAAGATGAGTTATATAAGAGTGTAATTTTAAAAAAGCATCAAAACGGTGCAATCGCTCTTTTCGACCCGGCACTCATCTTTCACTGCTTTCATACAGGGAGGTATCACACTGTGCGTTATTTTGTTATTTAAATTGATCATTTCAAGCGATTTGTCGAGCGTTATTATACTCGCTGCTAAATTCTGTTTCATATTAGTTGTTATCCAACGCAACCTTGAGTTTCTTTCCTCGTTTCTTCTCAAGGTAATCGCTTCCGAAACGCTTGTAGATAACTGTTAGGTTCATTTTCACTGGTTGACCACCCAAATCGAGGTTCGTACCCATGCTCTGGCGTTGCCATCCTACCCATAACTCGCTGGCTGAGCACTTTCATAGCTCCCGAGCCTGGTTTAGTTATAAAGGCATTCCCCGGTCACCAACGAACGACACGTCCAAAAAAAAGGAATTAATTTTTATTTAATTATTAATACGTGTCGACGAATACTTAAATACATACCTGTTTTTGGCATTTATTATAAAAACGCGGGTATAATGTCATATATCCGCAAAAGGTAATGTGATATACTAGCCAACTCAGCCTGTTTCACCCAGGAGCAATGTAAACCTAAAACTGACTAATTATCAGACAAACTTTCAATCCCTATTTTATCTTAGGTAGTCGTCTCTTGACAGTTGTCAGTTTTTTTAATGCACTGAACGTTCCATCCGCTATGATGCATTCTCTATGCTGAATCATAATATACCAGGACGCTGTATCTCTTTCGGGGTGAAGAGATATACATTACACATAGACGGCTGTTTATCGTTAAAAACCTGATAGCCTCACTGATCACTTAACATTTGCTGCGCTGCGTTTTTACTTTTGCTGCTTTCCACCTTGATAACCTGTTCTTCTGAGTTGTATGTCACTTTTCTGTGACTTTTCTTGTTTAATGTTAAAGGAGGAACACAAGTTAAACAAGTTGACTCCTGTTCTCGTCTTTCCATTTGTCATCCCTCTCTTTCATATTTCTCTTACTCTACCCTCATTGTCGGCGACGCGTGTATATCCACGGAGTAAGCGAGATATCTCCGTCCCGCTCTAACACACTAGATCGCCCATAAGGCCTAGTGTATCTCTTAGTACCTAGGTGTAAGCATTTTGAAAATAGTGTATTAGGGTAGGATTCTTTATAAGAAGTATTTTCATAGGTCATAGTTCGTTGTACGATCAGTAGTTTTCAAGATATTTCGATTTTAGTGTTTATTCCAATATTTCGATGTGAATTATTCTGTTGTAAAATAAAGGATCGTACAATAAAAATACATAGGATAGATAAATAATGTAATGTGTAATATAAAAGATAAATTAAGGGATATTATAGGGAAACATATTACATGTCTGTATATTAAGTAGTATAAAAGATATTAACACCTTTGTGTGCAAGTAGACAGAAATCGCTTGTAGAATAGGAACATTTTGTGTTATAAAACGTAAGGTAAATAAGTAAGGTATATGAATGTTACATAAATCGATAGGTATTTACGTAAGGATTAGTTTAAGCTATGTAACATAATTGTAACATGTATAATTTGGTGAATAAATAAAGAAAACTGGGAGCGGTGAAGTGAAAATGCCAGCAAAAGGGGTACAATTGTATAGGGTGCCTCGATAAAGTAGTGCTCGACCATTTATAAACGGGCCCATTTTCGAGTACGGCAGGAACTAGCCAGTACCACATATCGACGCCAGAGTTCGCTACGCTACAAGTCCGTCCCGCGCTCCTTGCCCGCCGCCTGCGACGTCCGGCGCATCGCTGCGTGCCGAGCTGCCATTGGCCGACTTCTCCACGTGTGTGCGTCTCGACGTCACTGCGCACGAGGTGCCCCTCACGTCTCGCCCGCGTCCCGCTATCCGGCCTAGTACTCACACTAGGCCACGATCAGCGGACACAGCGCTGTACGCGCTCACGAGCTGCTTGTTGCGAGACCTACGCTGCGCCGGGTCGTTTTCCGTTCCCTTTACCCCGCTGTTTAGTACCGTTAGGGAAAGACAGTGGAAAAGGGGGCGATGTACGCCCAACACCTGCGCTGTGGTACTTCCCAGAGCTGCCCATAGAAGAAGATGCCAAAGAAGCCGCCTCCACCATCAAAAGGCCCTTTTCAGGGCCATCTACTGCCGCTTCCGATGAGCTCTACGGACTCAGATGCCGACCCGCCGTCCCTGCCGCCCTCACCGACGCTGACTGCCGTACGCCCGCTGCTGTCGGACGGCGAAACTACCGCAACATCGCCCCGCTCCGGCTGCTTGTCTCGCCGCGACACCGTCACCCCTGGTGTCCCCGCGGACTTAACGGAGGCGAACGTTGCGGTACTTGAGCAGCTGACCGACGAGCGGGATCAAGAAGATGCCGCACCGCAGGCCAACGCCGGCAGGACTTTCTTCCTGCCGCCGGCCTCGCCCACTCTCTCCTCGCCCAGCTCGACACCGCCGGCACCTGCGAGGGAGATACCTTCATCTCCGCTGCCACCACAGCCTCCTCCACCGTCGGCCCCTCTGGAACCTCCTCTCCCGATGGAATACCGACCGGACGAAGCCTCGACACCGATGAGCATCGTGTCACTACAGGCCCTCAACCAACTCAATGTTGAGGGCCACCTGCCTACGCACATACTCACGTATGTTAGGCAGGCAATCCATCTCCAAGAAGCCGCCGCAACATTACCACCTGAAGACCCCGCCCGGACACAAATGGACCTGCTGCCTGCTGCGCGACGCGAGGACGTCACCTGCCCCGCAACCGAGGGAGGGAAGAGGAAGGAGCGCACCAGCGACGTCGAGGACCGTCCAGCTGCCCGTCAGCGTGTTACGAGTCCGCAGTCGCCGGTTGGCTCCGACTCCACCGACCCGTTTGTGTGGCACACGCAAACGACCTCGCCCCCGCGCCCTCCGGCATTAGTATCGGGCCCGCTGCCCGACACAGGTCCCCCTCCCCAACCACGCGTAACCGTGTACGCCTTAGACGCCCCCCTTCCCCAAAGGGAAAAGAGGAAGATCCAGCAGCTCCCCATCACCGTCCGTCCGACTCCCGCCGAGTTAGGCGCCCATGTGGTGGCCCCGCCGGGCGCGCCGTCTGCTGTTATGGGCCCGCAAGCAGTGACAGCGGCGGAGCGCTCGGCGTCGGCCCGCCGCACTGCGGCGCCTGAATCGGCGGCGGCCGCCGTTCAAAGGAGGAAGGAGGATTTTCCTCAGCTGCCGCCCCCGAGGACTCCATTGCCGCTGTCGTTTTCGACAGTGGCTAAGAAGACTGGACCCCCGCAGTCGGTTCATACACCGGTTGCGGCGGGCCAACAGGCCGCCGGCGCTGCCGCCGCGGCACATAACCGCGCCGTGACGCAACCCGTCACGCGTACGGCTGCGCCGGTGTCCTGCGGGCCCGCCGCAACACGTCAGCAACCGTCCGCCGTGCAACACAGCACCTCAAGCTCTGCACCGGCTGCGGGCGGTGCCGAACCAACAAATACGACACAGAAGCCAGCAATCAAGACCAAGAAGGATAAATATCCCCCCCTGATTGTCGAGAAACTACCGGAGTGGCAACGCCACTTTAAGGAGTTGACCCACAAGCTCGGCAGGCCTCCGAACGCGCGCCCCTTCGGGAACGGGGTGCGGTTCGCGCCAGATAGCGAAGAGGAATTCCGCACGGTACAGCGCTACCTCGCAGAGATTGAGCACAGCGCCGGTATCTCGTGGTTTACCTACTCGCTCCCTGCCGAACGGAGCCTTAAGGTAGCGATCAGGGGCTTACCCGCTGATACGGACCCCGCCGATGTGGTCGCTGCCTTAGAGGAGAAAGGCTTCCAGCCGGAGTTCGCTAAGAACATACGGGCGCGCGGAGGGCGCCCCGGCTGCATTTTTCACGTCGTGTTGAAGAGACACGAAGGCTTGCTCCCCGCCATATATGAGCTCGACGAGCTCATGTATATGCGCGGGATCAAAATAGAAGCCTGGCGCGGTAGAACTGGTCCCGCCCAGTGCCACCGATGCCAACAATTCCGGCACTCATCACACAATTGCCATCGGAAGCAAGCCTGTGTCCGATGTGGTGGGGACCACATCGCGCGGGAATGCGACCGCCCAAGAGAGGAGCCGGCCACCTGTAAGAACTGCGGTGGCCCACATCCGGCTAACTTCTCAAAGTGCCCGGTATTTAAGAAAGAAACCCGAAACAAACGTGCTGGGACGGTCGCACGTACCAGTGAATCCGCGCCAATACGACGCCACGGGACAGCTCCACCGCTGAGAAACGCCGTGGAGGAGACCGCGCCCATGTCACTGATGGCGCCGGCCAATGATCCCACCGGTCGCAGCGGAGCGACAGGGCCCGGTAGTACAAATAAGAAAAAGCCAAAGAAAGGCAAACGAAAGGCAAAGAAGAAGAAATCCGCGGCCCGGGGCCGTGCCGCGGAACAAGTACCGCAATCAGGGGGAGGGCCTGCACCCCCCACCTCACAGAAGCTACCATCGCTCGCGGAAATGCAAGCGTTCTTCCTGCAACTTGGCAACATCATCGCCTCACTACGTGGGGGTGTAGAAGGCCAAGACGCGTCTCTTAGAGGTCTGTTTAACCTCCTCGCCCATGGATTATAAGACCCTAAGAGTCGCTCACTGGAATGCTCAGTCGCTCACGGGTAAAAGGAAATTGCTGGCGCATTTCCTCCGTGTTCAACGGATTGACGTGATGCTGATATCGGAAACTTTCTTGCGTGATAATGAAGGGTTTCACATCCCCAACTATCACGTATACAGAAAAGACGAGAAACGTGTCAACGGCGCCCCGTATCGAGGACTTGTGGTGCTCGTAAGGCGGTGCATCGTTCATCAAGATATCCCGTATGTGGAGCTTCCAGCTATCTACGCTCTGGGCGTGCTTCTCCAAGTGGCAGGACAAGTAGTGAAGATTTATGCAATCTACAGGCCTAGTGATCGAAACGTTGCCCAGTCACTCGTTCGTGATCTAGAAACCCTGTTGCTGCAGGACTCTACGCCGGTTATCCTCGCCGGAGATTTTAACAGCAAGCACACCCACTGGAACTCCTCGATTACTACGAGTATCGGGAGAACTATGTACGAGCATTCTGTAGACAATGACTACGATATCGTTGGACCGGACGCGCCGACACGGTACTCCCAACGATCGCAGGACGTACTGGACATAGTTGTCTACAGGAATTTGCGAGCACCACCGAGGCAGACGGTCCTCCCAGACCTGCCGTCTGACCACAGGCCAGTTCTTCTCGAGTTTACCGATTGGCTACCAACAAGAACAGAACCTCCAGCATCACGTCACAAGGTAGATTGGGCTACTTTCAACGAGACGCTGGGAAAGATAACCACCTCGAGACCTATGTCCTCTCGAGAAGACGTCGAATGGATGACCGGGGCTATCACCGAGAGTATCCAAAGCGCACTCGCAACATCTACGCGCACATATCCAGCTGGGGGCCGGCTTTCGCCTCTCCCCCGCTGGATATCTGAACTGATTCGCGAAAAGAGGGCGCTGAGGAGAAGGTGGCAGCAGACCCGATGCCCACACATCAAACAAAGAGTTAACACGCTGGTAGTACGTGTTAAAAAAGCCCTCGATGACAACGCAGCGGAATCGTGGGATAACTTTATTGAATCGATTACTGACAAGACGCCCTCGATACATCGTTTATGCCGGAATCTCAGCAAGAAGCCTGAGCCTGTCAGACCTCTGGATGATGAAAACGGTCACCCACGATTCTTGGCAAAGGATCGGGCGGAGATCTTTGCCACGTGTCTGGAGCGACAGTTCCTCCCGAATCCAGTGTCAGACCTCCAGCATAACACTGAAGTCCTCGCACAGCTAGATCGCCGCTTGTTAGAGCCTGTGACTGGTAGCACGGACGAAGGCACCGCTCTATTTTTCACTCCGCGACAGGTACTGCGGGTGATAAGACAACAGAAGCCTCGTAAAGCCCCAGGCCCAGATGGCATTACGAACGCCACTCTGCGTCACTTGCCGTTCAAGACCGTGGCGGCAGTGACAAGACTGTACAATGGAATCCTGCGAACTGGACACTTCCCTGATGACTGGAAGAAGGGAGTGGCCATTATGATACCAAAGCCGGGCAAAAACCTGCGAAAACCAGAAAGTTACAGACCTATCACGCTGCTTTCTACGCTTTCTAAAGTATTTGAAAGGCTACTAGTTGAAGAACTAAACACACACTTTACGCCGCGCGCCGAACAGTTCGGCTTTCGGGAGGGGCACTCAACTGTCCTTCAGCTCACGAGAGTCATCGACACTGTTGCCCACTCAATAGACGAGAACAGATACATCGCTGCTGTATTTCTGGACATGGAAAAGGCGTTTGACAAAGTATGGCACGAAGGGCTGCTATACAAATTGTCAACGTCCACAACGGCCCCTACAAGGATAGTCCATGTCCTACAGTCGTTCCTGAAGAACCGCCGTGTCAAGGTGGCAGTGGAGGGACAGACCTCCCGCGAGTTTCTCGCGCAAGCGGGAGTGCCGCAGGGTAGTGTCTTGTCTCCGTTACTGTACGCTTTGTACACCGATGATATTCCGTTAGTCGGCCAGGCACAGCTCGCCTTATACGCCGACGACACGGCTTACTATTCCGCCGCATACAAAGCCGCAAGAGCAGCTAGAAAACTACAGCGCGCACTAGATGCCTTGCCTGACTGGCTAGCGAAATGGAGGATGTCAGTCAACGTGGGCAAGACACAAGCGATCATAACAAGAGTGCGGCATCGCTACCCGCCACCCTTGACACTTCAGGGACAGACTATTCCATGGTTGAATAGAGTCAAATACCTGGGTGTTATTATAGATCGAGGCCTGACATTCCAGAGTCACGCCAAGGATGTGGTCGCGCGGGTTAAATTTGCGAGGAGAATGCTGTGTCCAGTGTTCAAGTCCAGATTACCCCTTCGTACGAAGATTGGTGTGTACAAAACGTACATTCGATCACGGCTCACGTACGCGACGCCGGCATGGTACTCGTACCTGTCGGAAACAAATAAGAAAAGGCTTAGAGCTCAGCAGTCCATGACACTTCGAACCATCGTAGGCGCGCCGCGCTACGTGAGAAATGACGTCATCGCCCGTGACCTCCACGTAGAGAGCCTGGACGATTTTATAAGCAACCTCGCTACTAAAATGTTTCACAGAGCGGACTCGTCGGCGCACGTCCACCTCCAGGACATCGCGCCCCTACATTCAAGACCGCCTGATGGTAGCGGAGACAGAGGTGGACGTCCACAAACTAAGAAACCCAAAGCGCGTGACCTAGTCCGCTCCTAGCCTGCACCCACGGAGTTGGTGCGCTGGAGAGCGCTAGGCGGACGTGCGATACAGATTCGCTCATCCTTTCGACGATTCGATCGCCAGAAGGTATTGAAAAGACACCTAGAAGAAAACTCTGAGAAATCACCATGAAGGACGCACCTGTGCGCCTCCTCCCAGTGACCTGCTCGTCGTAACGAGCAGCGGAGAGGCCACCGTCAGAGGCGAAAGCCTGAAACGGTTTATCCACATCCGTGCAACCGTCGCCCTTTTGTATATATTCTGTATGTTATAGTTTAAGGATTAATTGTAAATAAAGGCTTTGCCCTCTTTTTATATTAATAATTAAAACTGTAAATATAGCACGTAAGATTTGTCCGTCCCCTAGAATAAGGTTTGTGTAGTAGTTGTGTTTAGTTTAAGTGTCGCAAATGTATAGATTTTAAGTTAGTTTTTAAGTTAAAATGTATATATATTGTAACACTTTTATTAAATAAACGACTCACCACAAACCCTTTTCAGTGGATGGATGATTGCGTGACGTATGAGAGGCTCTTCGGAAGGCAGTGGAATGTGTGGTGAGACAAAAGGAGTACGGCAGAGGGGGTTCCGATCCGAGTGCCGAGGCGAACGCACGCTTGTCAGTGAGCGGTGCCGCCCCCCTCTATCTCGAGTTCGTAACGGTTTTTCGCGTGTGTCGGTTTCGCGTAACGGTTTTTCGGGACGGTTGACGCGTGTTCGGTGCGTGATCCCGTCTCGTCGGCCGCGTGCGTGCCCGAACGCCATCCTCAGTGCTTCGCAAGTTCTTTTCAGAACTTTGCGGGCACACAAGTTTCTTTAACAGTGGTTGTCAAGCGCTGTTGCAAAGCCACGCCTTTCAGTGGTTGTGCCTGCGGATACCACACGGTGCAAACGAAGCAGGCACAGGGCGGGTCCCGGGCGCTCGCGGTTTCCCCTTTGGAACCCGCAAACCCGGTTGGGGTCGGGGTCTTAGGCTAAGGAGCGACCCCTCAGTCTAAGCCGGCCATCACCCTCCCACCCTACCTACTTTCCGTTTCCTGCCGCGCCATTCGTTTGGCTTGGGTCTGCTAGCGCGGACCCCTGTCTCGGTGGTGCACGTTAGGCACTCAACCCTTTGCTAAGGGCGATAGGATACACACCCCTCGGACTCTAAACGGGTCTGGGGGACTGCCTCCCGCGTTTAGGTGCTCGTCCGCCTCCCTTCTGGGATCCTGCTCAGAATGGAGGCCGACGGAAGGGCCTCGCTTATAGAATCACTATCCAAACTAAATAATGCCCAGATAGAAAAAGTCCTAGCCTTTATGGCTAATTTTGATAAAAAAGAGCACTTAATGCTCGACTCTCCCGCCTCCCCCGACCCGGAGCCCGTCGCTCCCCACCTCCCCTTACTTGCCGCGGAAGCGCCCCGCGAGCCCCGCGTCCCGCGCGACGCTACCTCCGCCCGCGAGCGCTCTCCGATAAGAGCGTCTCGCTCTCGCGCGTCCTCCCGTTCTAATGATGAGCGCCCGTCCGCCAGCCGAGAGACATCGCCGGCGATGTCTGTCGACGACGGATCAACAAGCTCGTCGGACTCCTCCGACCCTCCCTCACCCGTGAACAACGAATTTACCGTCGTTGTTCACGGTAAAAGAAAAATAGTCCGCGCTGACGGCCCGTCCAAGGCCGCCAAGCGCCAACCTAATGATTCGGCGCGCGATTCCGCCGCCAGGATCCCCAAGCCCAAAAGGGCCCCCAAGTTCCCCGCTCCCCGCACAGGGCCGCCTCCCCCCGTCGTCATACGGGAGAAGAGCGCCTGGGAGCGCATTTCTCGGGCCTTGCACAGCAAGGCCATCACATATACCAGGGCCACAGCGACCCTCGACGGCATCCGTGTCGTAGTCCCGACCCCAAAAGATCACAAAGATCTGACCCGCTACCTGAGAGCCGAGAACATAGGTTTCCATACCTATGCTCTCGAGGAGGAGCGCAAACTCCGGGCCGTCATAAGGGGCCTCCCTAAGGAGCTCGGTACAGAGCTCATCAAGGAGGACCTCTTGGCCCAGTCCCTTCCGGTGGAAGAAGTCCACCGGATGTATAAGTCTACCACACGAGAACCATATGATATGGTTCTCGTCGTCCTCCCCCTCTCACAAGAGGCAAAAAAGATTTTTGACGTGTCGACCGTCTGCTTCCTCAGCGGTCTACGCGTCGAAGCTCCACACAAACGTGGCGTACCCGGGCAGTGTCACAACTGCCAGCTGTACGGCCACTCGGCCTTCCGTTGTTTTGCTCGCCCTAGGTGCGTAAAGTGCCTGGGCGATCACGGCACTAAGGAGTGTGTGCGTACTAGGGACGCACCCACCCCACCTAGCTGTGTCCTGTGTGGCGCCGAGGGTCACCCCGCGAATTACCGCGGGTGCCCGCGCGCGCCGCGCCTTAGGCGCAATCCCCAGCCCATCAGGGCGCCCGCACCGCGCATGCGTACGGAGGCCGCCAGGCCACCGCCCGCATCGCACTTCCCACCACTTCCCCCGAGGCGTGGAGCAACCCTCCCGCCCCGAGGACAAGCAGGGCCCAACGGCGCAGTCGCCGCCCCGGCTCAGCAGCCTGCCACCACCGGCATCGCCGGCTCCCCCGCAGCTCCACATGCGCCCGTTCCCGCGAACGCGGATATGCGCGCCCCAGTGGCCGCCAACCCTCCCGCCGAGCCTGCACGCACCCAGAATGCCTGGGTGCGCCGCAGCGCACCGGCCCCGCGGGCGCCCTCAGCGCCAGCACCACGGGCGCCCTCAGCGCCGACTTCTCAGGCACCCTCAGTGCAAACCTCTTTCTCCGCGGCTTTCGAGGAGTGCTGCGACTTCGCCAACCTCATAGATGTTGACGAAGTCCTGGAACTCGCTCGAGAGCTCCGAGCGGCGGCCAATAATCCGGCCGAAAGAATGTCCTTGGTGGTCAAACACGCAGACCTACTGAGGACACTCAAAAACTGCGGTGCGCCTAAATAAGCGCCCTCCCGTCCTCCTTGTTCTCCCTTTGTCGGCCCAATGCTCTTTGCAACGAGTAGGGTCAAACCGTATGCGTTGAACGTCGCGCTGTTCAACGCAAACGGCCTCAAGCGACAAAAGGATCTCGTCGGCGAGTTCCTTACTACCCAACAAATAGACGTCATGTTAGTGCAGGAGACTCTGCTTAAGCCAAGTGTTAGAGGGCCTAATCTGGCCAACTACCACCTGGTTAGGAATGACAGGCCCGCCGCCAGAGGTGGAGGTACTGCCATTTACTACCGGAGGCATCTGCACTGCATGCCGATCGATCCGCCCGGCCTCGAAAATCTCGAGGCCTCAGTCTGCAGGATAGGCATGAGCGGTCACCCTCCTATATATTTAGCGTCGGTGTACCTGCCACCAGACAAAAGGATTCTCAGGAGAGATCTTAAAGCTCTCCTGGACCTAGGTCCCTCCGTCGTCATTGCAGGCGACCTTAACTGCAAACACGTGCAGTGGAATTGCCATTCGACCAACCAGAACGGCATTCGCCTGCATGATTTCAGCACCAGACTCTTCTTTGACATCGTGGCTCCGATGTCTCCGACTCACTTTCCCTACAACATAAACCATAGACCAGATGTACTAGACATTGCGCTTCTTAAAGACGTAGCCTTGCCGCTGCGTTTGATAGAAACGATCAATGAACTAGACTCTGACCACAGACCGGTACTCTTGCAGTTGGGCGCTTTACGCCCTCCTGCCGTCCCCGTCAAACAGGTTACGGACTGGAAGAAGCTGGGGGCAACCCTAGCCTCGGACGATCCGCAGCCTCTTCTCGATGAGATCCCTGACACCTTCTCCTCCATAGAGGACACCGATCGGGCAATCGATGCGCTCACCAACCATCTTCAAGGCGCTGTAGCCGACGCCACCAGGGAGGCCCCAGTGGGTGACTTACACCGCTGGAGGCTCCCTGAGGACGTGAGGAGGTTGATGACTGCAAAGAACGCCGCCACCAGGGCTCACGATAGATACCCCACTGTGGAAAACAGAGCGAGGTTGCGCGCCTTACAGAGGCAAGTAAGGAAGCGCATATCCGAACTCCGTAATGCACAGTGGGACTCCTTCATGTCCGAGATCTCACCGTCCCACCAGGCCTACTGGAGGGTGGCGAGATCTCTCAAATCCGATCAGGACCGCTCACTGCCTCCTCTAGTAGGGCCAGACAACTCTGTCTCTTTCGATGATATCGAAAAGGCCGAATGTCTGGCAGACAGTTTAGAGAGCCAATGCTCTCCTAGCACTCTTCCAGTGGACCCCGAATTTTTGGCCCGCGTTGACTCCGAAGTCGAACGCATAGTCGCCACCCCCCCCTAGTGTAGAACTGGCGCCCGTTACAGCCGATGAAGTCAAGGACATCATCAAACGCCTCCCTATTAGGAAAGCCCCCGGCCTGGACGGTATCTCGAACCGTGTACTCAGGTCGTTACCCGAAAAATTAATTTTATTACTCGTCGTCATTTTCAATGCGGCGATCAAGAATTGCGTCTTTCCAAACGCGTGGAAAGACGCAGGCATCATAGGGATCCCCAAACCGGGTAAACCCAAAAATGTCCCGACAAGCTATAGACCCATCAGTCTCATCAAGACGATGGGTAAGCTGTACGAGCGGTTGCTTCTCAACCGTCTCCAGGACTTCGTAACGTCCAACAACATCCTCAGAGATGAACAGTTCGGCTTCCGAGCCAAACATTCATGCGTCCATCAGGTGCATCGCATCACTGAGCATGTCCTTCAACAATTCTCTCGCTCCAAGCACGGAGCCCATACCGGAGCAGTCTTCCTCGACGTGGCGAAAGCGTTCGACAAAGTCTGGCACAACGGCTTGATTTACAAGCTTCACACTTACGGCGTGCCAGACAGTCTCGTGCACATCTTACGAGACTACTTGTCGAATCGTTTCTTTCGCTATCGCGTCGAGGGAACTCTCTCCTCCCCACATCCTATTCGAGCTGGAGTCCCGCAAGGCTCCATACTCGCCCCGCTTCTGTACAGTCTGTATACCAACGACTTACCGAAGCACCCGAGCGTAGAGCTAGCTCTCTATGCGGATGACACCGCACTCTACGTGTCGGACTTTAATCTCTCTGTTATTATTAACAAATTACAGAAAGCCATGACTCTTCTAGGGATATGGTTCCGGAAGTGGAGAATTGAAGTCAACCCCGAGAAAAGCGTAGCAATACTCTTCTCTCGGAGGAGGCCGAAATTTCTGCCAGGAAACATACGCCTATACGACAAGCCCATCCCATGGTTCAAAAAGGTCAAATATCTCGGGGTCACACTCGACGATAGATTGACCTTTTCAGAACATATCAGGATCGTGCGAAATCGCGCCGCCTTCATTCTCTGCAAATTGTATCATTTGCTGTCCAGTCATAGTAAACTGTCCCTTAGAAATAAGGTGACACTTTACAAGACTGTCATTAGACCGGTGATGACCTACGCTTCTGTAGTATTCGCCCACACCTCCCCGTCCTCTTTGAACACCCTTCAGGTCGTTCAAACAAAATTCATGCGTAGAGCCGTGAACGCACCACGGTACATACGCAACCTCGATCTCCATGACGACTTCGGTCTGGAAACGATCGCCAGTTACATGCGTGAAGCGTCTCGTCGTTACTTCGACAAGGCGCAGCACCACTCTAATCAGTTAATCAGTAAATCTTGCGTCTACGCACGCAAGAGTGAATTCGCACCCGTCATTCGTCGTCCTCGCGACGTGCTAGGGGATCCGGATGATCCAATCACAGTGGCTGTAAAAAGAGCCACCGATCGATCAAACAGTGAGGTACACACACGCACTAGTTTCATTCCAAGACACCGGCGTCGCCGGCGGCGCCGAAGAAGGATAGTTCAGTCAACTGCTGCCAACCGGTGCGTTTACGCACCGAGGCGCAGTTCTACTCCGACGCAGCCTTGAGTTTCTTTCGGCGTTTCTTCTCAAGGTAGTCACTTCCGAAACGCTGGTAGATCACCCGTAGGGTTAGTACTTTAATTGGCTGGCGGTCCAAGTCGAGGTTCGTACCCACAGGGGTGCCCTTGCATTGCCACCCAACCCAAAAATTTCGCTGGCTGAGCACCTTCTGTGCTCGCCCTCTAAGCCCGGTTGAGCTGAAAATGCCTTTCCCGGCAATCAGTAGTTAGTCCGCTTCAAAAAAAAAAAAAAAAAAAAAAAAAAAAACGAGTACGGCAGGGCAGTCTCAAGATCGCATCAAGAAAGGAAACAACTCAAGAAAGGAAGAACCTCAAGAAAGAAACAGTTCAAGAAGTCAGCAAGAAATCTTCAGCAAGGAACCCTGCAAGAATAATTCAAGATTTCAAGAGGGGTCTAAAGTAGCTGGCTGGTCACCGCCCCTAGTTCAAGTTCCTACAAAATTGGGGTTTTTATTAAGTTTCTATACGTCAAACGCATTCCCCTCCCCTCCTCAGTTCCTTCACTCCCCCGGCTTCACGGGGCTGGCTGACGCGGGGTGCTCGCTCTGCCGTAGTCGGTAGACGGACCTACCAGCGCACCGAGGCGCGTTCTACGCCCTTGGTGTCGAAGGGGTCTGTCCAGACGGAGGCGGTGTCAGGGCCGGGCAAGGACATCCTGCCCGGTTGAGAGCGCCGCGCTCGCTACACTCATTATGATAATGTCCTAGCCGGATTCGGTCACGGCGACTGTTTCAACGCCGATTAAGAAAATCGAGGTCCAATTTTCGGAAACAGTCAATTGCGCAGGAGATATTTAAGTGCATAACTGGACGCGCAGCCAGAAAAGCGCTTTCTCGTCCGAGCTCCCTCAGGCCCGATGGAAAGGAGAACCAGTACGATCGGGAGGGAGTGGGATGCAGGTTTGGTCGAGTTTTCCCTTCTCTGAACACATGGTTGAATTGCGGGGTTAAAGATATACCTTAGTCGCCTTTTACGACACCTCAGCAAGAAGAGGGGGTGCTATTCTATTCTGCCGGCAGCCACCACGGCACCCTCATTATAATAAATAATCAACCATAATAAAACCATATATGCATCCCTAACTTAAGAAATAATATTTTCCTTGTAGTAAATTGTCTCTCGTAGTTCCACCCCTTCATGTTTTATTTTTGCAAAGAGATGTAGCCTATGTTTATAGGCTACCTTTCTGAGGTCTAATCTATTTCTATGTTAAAATTCATCAGAATTAGTTTAGCTGTTTTGAAATGAATACGAAATAAACGCTTTCGGCGCTTTGGAATTTACAATATTAGTAGGTATTGTAAGCGATGTAATAAACATACATTCCACTTGTCTTATTAATGTGTGTTTGTTTAATGGTATCAGGTAGAAATCACCCAGTACACGTAGTAATATAATAACGAATGGTAAACAAAATTTAAGTTGAGACTTTTTTATTTTCTTCCATCGAATATGCGAGGTCCTTACAAGCAATTTTTTTCTTATATATTACTTCTACAATTCTAAGAAATGTTTTAAAAAACAAATTATCTTTTTAAGGATCGGTAACCCGTTTCCCACAGAATGCGGTAAAAAATGAAACTTACTTCTATACACATTAAAAAACCATTTTTCCTAGTACGTAGGTATGAATAACAGTTTTTGTCTTGATTTAAGGAATATTTTGTAGTTGCGAACACCGTCATAGTGACTTTTTTTGATAACCCGGGGGGAAATCCTGCATGATATCATCACCATCAGTGCCGCCGTGAGGGCGATTGCTCTAGTGTACCAGACTTTTACTGACTAAAAAACCCGTGGTATTCCTCAAATCGCGGAAAGCTGAGCCTGTACGACCAGATGTTCCATATACGACCACTAACGACCAGAATCCTATGAGAAATGTGGATTTCTTGGACTACACTCCACTTTCCATCAGGTGCAGTGTAGACGATTTGTCAAGCCAGCATAAAAAATATATATAAAGCAAACTTGTAGATTACAAACCCCAGCAAGCTACAACCCAGTAAATCAGAGGTATAACTAATTATGAAGCATAATTAGTAACATTTATTCAATATTCTCTTCATGTTTCTTATATTAACGTTAAAAAGAGACAAAATATAATGCGTAAATACCTAACTTATTCATTTATTTAGATTTTTTATTACATTTGTCACATATTATTTAACTTCGGCGTACAGGCTCTTGATGTTTATCAAAATAATTATTGATATTATTTGAAAATGTGTGACTATGATGGTACGATGGTGGTGTCGGCCGCAGGTTTCATTTCTGGGACATACATGTCGGTTTTTTCCAGATTAAGTACGGATTTGAGCACCACATAGTCATCGATGAAGGAAAACATCGTGAGGAAACCCGCGTGGCATCTAATAGAAATGTCACGTGTACTATTGCCGTGAGAACGGCGATCAGCTGCGCTACTGGTCACGTGGAGTATGACATATAATGTATCTCTGCTCACTCCGAAACGGGTGTTGGGCACGTCGTATTAGCGCCAAGTAGATACAGCCACTAATATAGCTTTGCTCCGGAAGAGATATAGCGTGACGTATTTTTTATTATTATAGATTAAACCGGCTTCGGCAGACACTAAAAAGGTTCAAAAACAGTAAAATTAATTTCAATTGGGTTATATAAAATTGTTCATTATTCCAATTTGCATATTATTGTTGAAGTATATGTGTCATAAATAAACACTTTCGAAAATAATTTCCACCTGTGCTAATACAACGCTATCTACATTGAGTGATTAAGATAACTAATGTATTTAATTGGATAAGAATTAATAATATTTAATTTAAAACCTACAAAACAAAATTTAAATTATTATTATTTATTATTAAGGTAACGAGCTAAAATTAAATTTCCAAAAATAAAATAACAAAGACTTTAAAAAAATATCCGAACACGTATTACGCAAATCTTTTATTGTGCGCACATAAATGTGTATACATTATAAAGTTCAAAGAACGCGAATAATCTAAAACACTATTTTAGTTTTATCAAAATACAGGTTTTAAGGCCACTCGCTCTAAGAACTTTTCACCGCGTGACGGTTCAACGCAATTTTTTTATGATTATGAAGGAACTAATGCAGAGGACATGCGATCTCTTTGTTCTATATGCGGAGTATCGCTTGCGAATCGCGTTAATAACAAAGAGATACGTTGAATGGTTGGTTTGAAAGAGAGTTTCTTAGACAGTATGCTGCAATGGTTCGGGCACGTGGAGAGAATGAATGATGGAAGGATGACGAAAAATATAAACTGTATGAATGTGATTGGAAGTAAGACTGACTTACTTACTCAGACTAAATAAATAGAGTTCTGATGGAGAGTAATATCAAAAGCACGCGGAATCGATGAGCGTGCATGAAGGGATCAATGAACGTTAAGGAAGTGAAGGAAGTTTGTAAGAATAGGGATAAGTTACGTTACATTATCTGTGCCTACCCCAGTAGGGATTCAGCTTAATCATAGATTGATACGAATTGTATGAAAGCGCTGTTCACTTCACGTCACCAGTATGGAACTTACAATTTCGTGATGACAAAAAACGCACAAAATCAGTTTTGCAATGTGAGGTAGGTGAATGTGTGTTCACGAATAAAATTAATGCGATATTTTCCCACGCGGTAAAATCCGCAGTGCGATCTAAGCCTTAATTGCGGTTACATGATAAATCGGTTTAAGAGAGAAAGAGATATTATCCTAGGATGGGGTAGCAATACTTAATTCTCATTAACAAAGTAACATGTTTTAATGAGACAAAAGCGTCTAGCTTATTATTTCAACATTAAATATATATAACAACAAATTAAAATTAAAAATATGTATTTCTCAGCTGTCCTTATACATATATAGTTACTAACATTTTTTAATAAACAATGTTTATGGAACACGTGTATAATGATAAGAGAAAATCCGCGTGTATAAGCTTGTGATAAATAATTAATAACAATAATAATTTAAATATATTCAGAGTACGTGCCTGTCTGCTTCCCCCTGCGCGCCCCTCGCCGCCATTTCGTGTTATTGAGAATTTATGTCGGTTAGGCTGTTTGCACACTGGCAGCTTAACTACTGTACTGTTTCTAAAATAGCAATTATTTAAAAATAATTCCGTTTTGAATTTTTAGGTTATAATTTAGTTGACTGCTTAAGTCAAAAGTTATGCTTATATTTATCATATATCAATTTTATATTACCCGTAGGACTTAGGATTAGCTCGTAAGAGTGTAAGGCTGACATTTATATAGATGCTATTTCGCCTTAGCTCAGCAAAGTTCTCAAAAAATAAATTCGTTCTGACAAAAAACTGAATATATTATAGGAACTTGAGTATAGCCACAGTATTCACAGAGCCAAGTCCATATTGAAAAATCGGTGACTTACCAAACCCTTTGAATTTTTAAACTTAATTTATAGGCGAATGCTTTACCTCAATCAGACCTGGTGGAAGGTGAAGATGAGTCCGATGATGAACCGCGTCCGCCCAACAAATGCCTATTCACTCTTCTCTTAAAGACTCCCAGGTCATAAGATCGCGGAAATATGGCCGCTGGAAGCATATTCCACTCCTTAGCCGTTCGCATGTTGAATATAGAAGCGAATCTTTTCGTGCGGATATAAGGAACATCCACCACATACGGATGGTATCCGATTCGATGTCAAGTGGTTTTATGATGGAATCAGGCTGGTGGAATCAAAGAATGTAGTTCCTTAAAGCACTCCACTGTGCAACCGGTATAAAACTGCACGGCAGGCGACTCTACGTTGAGAAACTCTATGTTAAATTCATTGAGTAATATAAATTGTAAAGTTTTAGTAAAGTCTAACCTTACTTAAAGCTGCGTCTATAAATCTGAGCCTAAGAGTCGACTAAGGTTTACAGTTTGCTGACTCACACGCAAATTGCTGCAGCATACACCATCTCTGCACGTAGTGCGCGACCACCAACCAAGCATTGGACAAGCGTGCTGGGTTACACATGGATTCCACAAATATACTGGAAAAGGGAAGGGATGCCTTTGCCGTGCAGTGGGACGAAACTGGCTAATAATAATAATATATAAGCTGAGTAAAATAACCATATTGCATAAGGCGTTAGGCACAGCGTAAGTAGCGTAGCGTAGGCGTAGTAATATAAAGACTGCAACTGTTGAGAAACTGCAGAATGTTCATCAGAAGTAGCCAGTGATGATTTTTTTTTATTTTCAAACTGTAATATTCAAACGAAAGATTGCGAAAAAAAAGTTTGTCATTTTTATATCATTCATCAGCTTGTGTCAATTGTTTCTTCGTAGTCCAACGCTTTGATTCAATTCAATTTTATTTGTTTCAATTTCTTTGACTACGAAGAAACAAGAAAAAATAATCCAAAATCAAAAATCCAATTCCAAATCTTTGATTTCACATCAGCTATTCTCTCTAATTCTTTGTTTCAAAGTGTTTGATGTTATTATGGTTTCTTTTAAATATTTATAAATATATACTTATATGTATAGTTAACTAGTTGTTAACAATGTAATGAAACCTGCATGTCATCTGATGGAAATGTCATCTGTAAGTGCCCTGAGTGTGACGATCAGCTGCGCTACTGGTCACGTTGGGCACGACATATAAGCAGAATGTGGTTATTGCCAGTAATGTTTATCTGCTCACCCCGTAAGGGATGTAGCGTGACGATATATGATTATTTATTTATTATTGTTTATTTTATTCATCATAAATGCAATATTTTTAAATTTTAAGATATAAAAACATGTAGACACACAGGGGCGCGGCCTAAGACCCAAGCCACCGGTAGTTAGGAGCTCAGAGTGATCTGATATCTTCCTGCTATGTTTACTAATTTTAACCCGTAAAATAACTTTTACATCTATGTTATTAATATTATAAAAATACTGTTTGTTTGTATGAAGAAGGTGTGAATGAATCTATGAACGTAGTTCGTTTAGAATACAGTATCCATCGAGAAAAATCTATAAGAAATTCTGCCAGCAAATAATGCTGTATAGATAAACAATAACATTGCCCTATAAATTAAAATGAATGTCTTGTGAGGAAAATGAAAACAACGCTACCGCGGCGCAGTGTGTTACCGGGTTTATCACCGGGGCGTTGCACCGTCCGAATAGATCCGAAGCCGAGTGCTATCAATTCCGTGCGCGCGTCTGTGTGCGTGTCACATGTGACCGCTTTATACAGCATGTTTGTTTATATTATTTCAGATACTAGCTTTTATCGATGGATTTATTTAGTTATCAATTGTAATTACCCGGCGTTGTGCGGTAGAAATTCCTTATTTTATCGCCTTGGGGATTGAATTTCCAGAAAAGTCCAAACAAGTTTTTTTTTTTTCAATATGATGGTGGCCAGGGGTAGCCTTCACAACTACACCGGGCAAAAAGGGTGAGCACTTAAAGTGTTCAGCCGGCAATTTATGGATTGGGTGGTAACGCAAAGGCACCCCAGTGGGTACGAACCTCGTCTTGAGCAGCCAGCCAGAAAAATGAACTTAACGGTGATCTACTAGTTTTTAGGAAGCGACCATCTCGAGAAAAAACTCAAAGCTGTATCGGAGTGGGGACAACATGTATTTTTATTTCTAACCAAAAAGCCATACATAAGTTTTCATGACGTACTAAACTGGCGTGGCTTTGTAGATACTTGACCGGTAACTTTTTGTCCTTTATTAGTCTCTATTATTCTTGTATTACCCTCCACTTTCCATCATATGCCCTATGTCACTTTGTCGAAACACTATAAAAATTAAATAAACGTAACAGCCTGTATAGTTTCACCTTGTTCCGAGCTATCTCACACATCGACACTCTCGTATTGACACAGGCACACATGCACACGCGCCGTGGTGTGCGTGCTCTATACATGCAAGGATATCTGTGGTTGTGTTAAATTTAATTGTAAACATGAATGTTGGTCTCTAGTTTTTAGGGATCTTTGGGTAGTTTTTTTATATTTTTTTAACCATAAATCGAAATTATCTCGATTTAATGCGAAAATCAAGGTCAGTGCTAAAATACTTGGTGTATTGCCTACATATGTGAATAGTTTGTAATAATTTGTAGACAAAACTGAATTTTTTTTTTGCATGTATAATAAATTGACATATGCAACAGGTGTAGTGTGTTGTGATCTAGTGGATGAGCGGCCGGGATCCATCGCGGTGAGGCGAATGCTCGCAAGTTCGTACCCCGGCACGTACATCTGGGTTCTTCCAGATTTAGTATGGGTTATGGCACCACAATCTCACCGGTGAAGGAAAATATCGTGAGGAAACTCGCGCGACTTCTAATAAAAATGTCACGTGTACTAGTGCTGTGAGAACGGCGATCAGCTGCGCCACTGGTCACGTTGGGCACGGCATATAAGCGCAAAGTGGATAGAACCAGATTAGTGCTTTTAGAACGAAATCTAAGTATGCAATATTTTGTAATATATTTCAAACAATACTTTAAGTTTAAAGTCGTTGCATTTATAATCAATTATAGTGCTATTTTATATTTAGAGACCTTCAGTCGCGGTATATGTGGGCCGGCATGACGACGGAGACTGTCAATGTATTTGTCCTCACCATTTTTGGACTGCACTGCAATTTCCATCAGCTGCGCTGTAGTCACATTCTCCAGCTGCTGTAAGAGAGACTTGTGCCAGCCCTAGCACGAACATAAGTTCGAGACAAACAGGCATTCTGTGCGTAAACGAAAAATTAAGTTGCTCGAAACATTCTCCGCGAAATGGCCACCGTAAATTGAGAACGCCTTATTCTGAAGGCCAATTTCTTGTTTCGCCGGACAATATTATTTAGAAAGAAAGTAAAAGCATTTATTTGTCACACAACATAACAGACAACAGCGAGTATTGGTGATAGGGCGATTCCCGGAACTGGGTCACGACCACAGTACACGAGTATAAAGACCGTCATAGTGACTCGCTTCGGCCTGTTGCGTTCCGGGATCAGCTTGTGTATATCCAGTAGCTCATATACCTAGAGACCTTCCGTCGTGGTATATGTGGGCCGACATGACGACGGAGACTATCACTGGATTTTCATTCTTCAATGGTCGCTTTCGTTTTCGGACTACACTGTACTTACCATTAGGTACTCTGTAGTCACTATGTCGAGCGAATGTAAAAAAAAGATAGGTTAGTCAAGATCCTGGCGTAAATAGTACATGATGTGTTCTCACGTGCCGCTCCAAGACACCAGGCGATTCTTCGCAGTGCATCCTCGCCATAATACACAAGTGTAAAGACCGTCATAGTGACTCGCTTCGGCCTGTCACGTTTCGGAGTCAGCTTGCGTATATCCAGTTCTTCATATACCTGAAGACCTTCCGTCTGTTCCATACTGGTTGAAGGTGAAGATAAGTCCGATGATGAACCGCGTCCGCCCCACAAATGCCTATTCACTCTTCTCTTAAAGACTCCCAGGTCATAAGATCCCGGAAATATGGCCGCTGGAAGCATATTCCACTCCCTGAGTATAGATTTAGGCCACACACCCGCACGGCGTCTAATAGAAATGTCTTATGTACTAGTGCTGTGAGAACGGCGATCAGCTGCGACACTGGTCACGTTGGGCAAAGTGGATACAGGGATGAATGTATCTCTGCTCACTCCAGAAGGGGTATAGCCTGATGATATATTATTATAATATATTGTATATAATCGATGTTTTTTTTATACTGATTCGACACTGTGACTGCACCGCACCTGATGTCCATGAGTATGGTGCAGTCCAAAAATCGCCAACGACTATCCACAGGCAAGAAAAAACCCATCGGTAGTCGCAGCGATCATGCCGGCCTGCACAAATATCTCTTCACGCTACGCTTAAAGGATCCCATATCATAGGATGGTGGGAACACGCTCGCCGGAAGACCATTCGACAGCCCAACGACACGGCAAAAGAAGGAGTTAGTCCTAGCCGGGATGTGAGATACCGTATAGCTGTGACTCCGCAAACCCGCGCGCGTGTCTCTATTCAGGAAGGGAGAGGGTGGAACAAGGTTAAACAACTCTTCAGAACTCTCGCCATAATACAGACGGTAGAAAACGCTCAGTGAGGCAGTGATGTTGTATTCAGACGACACTGGGCTTTCCATCAGGTTACTGGTAACTTTTTCAACCCTTTTCGGTGTATAAATAAAAAAAATAGAGAAATATTGCAGCGATATAGAAACGAGATTGTTAAACAGTTTCAGAATAACCCACGAGCTCGGTTACTTATTTGAAAGCAATTTTAGTTCATCCCCCTCCCTTTAGCTTTCATTTAGAATGAGACAGGGCCGGACTAGGGAATTTTATAAGGCTCAGGTCAGGCCCTGGATGGAATACTGTTCGCATCTTTGGGACTGTTCTTAATGATTCAGACTTTACTAAAGCATTTTAAACCTCTCCAGTTGCCCTCTCTGCCTTGCTGAGCGTTTGCTACCGTCATTTTCATGGCGAGTGTTATGAAGAGCTATGTAACCTTGTTACCCCTCTCCCTTCCATAACAAACCACGGGCGCGCCTGCGGAGTAACAACTATACGGTGACGCACATCCGGCTAGGTCTGAGATATCCTCTAACTCCTATTTCTCTCTAGTCGTGGAACTGTGGAATGACTTCCGGCAAAAGTTTTTTTTGCACTGGTTCGACATTGTGGCTACAGTCCACCTGATGGTAAGTACAGTGTAGTCCAAAAACGAAAGCGACTATCAAAGGATGAAAATCCATTGATAGTCTACATCGTCATGTCGGCCCTCGTATACCACGACTGAAGGTCTCTAGGTATATGAGCTACTGGATATACACAAGCTGATCCCGAAACGCAACAGGCCGAAGCGAGTCACTATGACGGGCTTTACATTCGTATACTGGGCAATCGCCCTACCACAACAGAGAGTAAGAGTTAGAAAACTTCTTAGTCATATAATGTGAGTTACTGTAAAGATGTGACTGTGTAAACCAGCGCGCATGGTTTTTTTTATAGAAGGAACAGGGTGGAACAGATAATTTCGAGCTTAGGAATGTTGTGGGGCCGACCCCCCAGGTATAGGAGGCGAGTGCGGCCCTGTCTTACCCGACCCCCGCCCAAGCGAACGCCAAGTAATTCCCAGGGTTGAACCCGACCCGATTTATTTGAACTCACTTTAATTATGTACCAACGCTTTTATCTATTTACATATTATAAATAATTTTCGGGAAATACACTAGTTTTGTACACGTAAAACATACAGGTTGATTTTATAGACGAGAGAGATTCAGGGAGGATATTTAGCACTCGATTGTAATTCCAATTATGTAAACACTATCTTTAACCCGCGGCTTCGCTTGAATGGAATTTGGTCTGCCACTATATGATACTAAAAAGTTTGATAAATATACTAAAATGTGCATTGTAAAATAGTATCTAATTTAATTAAATTTATGGTTCACAATTTTGGTCATAGCGGCTTGCACATACAAGGTAGATATATGCTGTCGAGGACTTTTATTTAGAACAATTCAAGACAAACAATCCTACGGTACATCATCTCTGTGTAACTCCAATGGTTTAGGCAGTGTACGCCAAGATAGCTCTCAGAGGCCAGATTTCTTTCCGACTTAATTGACATGTATATTACGACCAAAATTACATAAAATCATTATAAATTGTAGTCTATATCTTATTCCGATGTATAATCTATATTACTGTGGCAGTTTCACGCAAATCCGTCCAGTAGTTTTATCGTAAAAGAGTAACAAACATTCACAAACTTTGGCATTTATAATAATTATTATGTACAATATTATATTAAATGGGATAGTGATGTCTTAATATTTCCATTAAAACAAAGTAAATTATGGTCAACATATTTAGGGGCAATTACACACATGATTGAATGAATAACAATTGATTATTAACTAGGTATTTCCCCGGTCCTCAGCCAGGATACAGTCCAAAGGCAAAACGAGTTAACCTGTTTACCTAAAATTACGTAAAAGTGACTTTAACTGCTTACCAATCAATTACTTATGCGCAGTTTTTACGGATCAATTCTCATTTGTTTCACGGATCAATATTTCTTTATGATTTTTTTTTAGGGTATAAACCAGTGACGTACATAGGGAATTTGGACAGGATAGGCAGAATTCGCGTAATTGATTTGTATATTATATTATGATAGTAAATATTATATTGCTTTCATAGGAAAGATAGAAAGCATGAATATAGAATAGATATGTGTATAAATTGTTATTTTTTTGTGTAACTTTAAGCAATGTATTCCAGATTTATTTATTATTAAGGCATGCAATGCTTTCTTGCATCTATGGAATGAACGATACTGGTATCGATGTAGTTGTTTACATTTTATTAGTTGCAAGTAGGTACGGATTCAGAAATATCCCAAATCACCCTGTATATTTTTTTACTAGCTTGTTAAAGTGACAACATTCCACATGATGGAAAGCATATTGTAGTCCAAAAACAGTCATGATCGCCAATGGACGCGAATCCGTTGGCTGGCAGCGCTAACTCGGCCCACATGTACCACGACTGAGGGTCCTTAGGTGTATGAGGAGAGCCTCTTGGGGTGGAAACCGAGGCTCTTCACGATCAGCCCCAACAGTCGATACGACTATCGAGACAGTAATAGGTGAATCCACATACCAATTGCTGGTAATCTCGTGCGCGAGGTCTAAATATTTTGAAGATATCTCTTTTTCTGCTTTCACGAGATTCTCATCATGTGATTTGGTGATATTGTAATGATAAATTATTTTCATTATTGTTTATTTTATTTAGCGGCTGTGATGGGTTAGTGGATAGCAGACCGGTACCCAAGCACGGTAGAGCGAATGCTCTCGTAGATTCAAATCCCGTCACATACGACTGGGTTTTTCCAGATTACATACCACATGCTCACCGGTGAAGAAAAGTATCGTGGAGAAATAGAAATTTTATGTTTAATTTTGTGCTGTGAGAACGGCGACCAGCTGCGCTACTGGTCACGTTGGGTATAACATATAAGCGCAAAGTGCATATATCCACTCATGTATATCTGCTCACCCCGAAAGGGGTACAGCGTAACGATATATTAATTATTATTCATACATAAATTCTACTCTCTACTGGATTAGTGGATCGCAAATGGGTATGTAAACGCAATACGGAAACAAAGCAGCTCGGGCTGACATTGGAACAGTCTGCACGACACTGGCCCCGGTTGCGTGCGCCGACCGCACCGAAACTTTTTCACAGTGTCACTTCAAAAATGTATTGTTACAATTCCAGGACGAGGTGCTGGCCATCAACGACAAGGTGGTCGTGAAGGCTGAGGATCTGATGAGCTGGATGTGCGAGGGAGACGACTGGCGGTGGGGCCTGCGGGCGGTGTGGCGGGGCTCGTGCGCCCCGCCCGCGGACCCCAAGCCGACCCTGGCGCTGCAGCATACTAAACTGGACTTCAGCGACGTCGAGAAAGAGAAAGATACTATAGGTCAGTTATATATAACTCAAAGGTGACTGACTGGCTGACTGACTAACTGACTGACTGACATAGTGATCTATCAACGCACAGCCCAATCCACTGGACGGATCGGGCTGAAATTTGGCATGCAGGTAGATGGTATGACGTAGGCATCCGCTGAGAAAGGATTTTGATGAATTCCACCCCCAAGGGGATAAAATAGGGGATGAAAGTTTGTATAAATCTTCTCAGATTTTCGACTATAATATAATAGAATAGCTTGATAGTTTTAGCACCTAATGACAAATTAGGCCCTAATTTTTTTACACACGCTAAACAAAAGTAAAGCCGCAAAAACTATATCTAATTAATTATAATACTTCTTAACGCGAGCGAAGCCGCGGGTAAAAGCTAGTAGTTTCATATACCTGAACAAAGTGCGAAGGTTTCTTACGCTTAATCAACTGCACCTATGGTATAAAGCCCAGGTCAGGCCCAGCATGGAGCACTGTCCGCATCTCTGGGACAGTTCCGCCCTGGACAGGTTGCAGCGGAGCGCTGTCTGCATTGTGAATGATCCAGGCGTTACTGAGCATCTGGAACCGCTCCAGTTGCGCAGAGATGGCGGCGCTGGTGACGGGCTGTGCACTTAAGGAAGCGCGTTGCCCAACATATCCAGGCGTGAGCGGAGCGCGATGTGTTCCCGCGTACCGCACCAAGACAATGGCGTGTGCAGGGGTGGCTTTTTACACCTCCCTATTGCAACATAGTAGAGAGTGACCTGAAGAAGGTCAGACGTCCCCGGGAGTGGAGGTTACTGGCCCTGCTTTATCCTGAACTGCGGCAAACGAGAGGTGGAATACTCCAGGGGTCTTAGAGATGCCACGAATATTCGGCAACTATTCGGTATTCGGCCACTTTTTTTGCTATTCGGTATTCGGCCGAATAATACGTACTATTCGACCGAATACCAAATCATGTAATAAAGACACATTATATTACTCAAAGTTATGTATTTATTTCCAAATTACAACACTTTAGTAATTAAAATAGATCAGTGGTAAGTTGTGATGGATAAAAACAAGCTTTTCAGCATTTTTTGGTAGCAAACGATTACGCTTTTCATCGTAAATGTTACCAGCCTCAAAAAATAACCTTTCACACACCCACACGCTCTCTCTCTCATACACAAACACACACACACACACACTCTCTCTCTCTCTCGCTCACACACATACTAATAAACTTATACCTTTAATATCCATATAAAAACACGAAACACCCTTGAATACCTTCTACTCCGACGCAGCCTTGAGTTTCTTTCGGCGTTTCTTCTCAAGGGAGTCACTTCCGAAACGCTGGTAGATCACCCGTAGGGTTAGTACTTTATTTGGCTGGCGGTCCAAGTCGAGGTTCGTACCCACAGGGGTCCCCTTGCATTGCCAGCCAACCCAAAAATTTCGCTGGCTGAGCACCTTCTGTGCTCGCCCCCTAAGCCCGGTTGAGCTGAAAATACCTTTCCCGGCAATCAGTAGTTAGTCCGCTTCAAAAAAAAAATTGAATACCTAACCCGAACGGAAGTGCGAGTCTCACCAGAGACAAAATTTACTTAATCTGTGAGACTTATCACCCTGTGTTTATGCATAAGTTTTGTGTTGAAATAAAGATTATTATTATTACTATACACGCTACTTCCAGGAATGTTCGGCGCTTCGGCCGACAGCGTTGCCGAATATTCGTTATTCGGTATTCGGCCAATTCACTATTCGTGGCATCACTAGTCTTAGTCAGAGTCTCACTCAAACTGGGGCAGCCGCCCTCATGGTCCATGAGAATTAACCCCGGATTTACCAAAAAATGGTAAAACTTGAGGCGCTGTTAAGAATACCGGACAGCAGTTCTGACGCGTCTGATTGATGAGCTCTCTGACAGGTGAGGACTGAACTAATGAAGTGTTGTGTATTCCCCAGCAGTGGACGAGGACAGCCCCGGCGTGGTGGTGTTCTCGTATCCCCGGTACTGCAGGTACCGCGCGCTGGTCTCCAGGCTCGAAGGCATCCAGGCGGACTGGTTGCGGGACTCGCTGGTGGCAGCCCTCGGTGGGTACTCCGCCCCTAGCAACAACACCAGGATTCTCTATTGTAAGGTACGTGTTAATAATCATATAAACACTAAATAAAAAACTATATAAATATAGTAGCATTCATAATGTATCCTCTTCATGTTCTTATATAGTTTTTATGTGTTAATGTAGTCTATGTAAGTGTACTTATAAATAAATAAATAAATAAATATCTTCACGCTATATCAAACCCCTATATAAAATCAGCGCTGTAGGCTTCCTATATGGCTTTAGGCTGATGGAGGTCCCATTTTCGCCATGTTTATATGTTTTGTATTTTTCATTTGTTGCTGTGTGTTGTTTGTATTGCTGCATTTTAAATTTCTGGTTTTTTGTTGGTTTGTGGCGAAATAAATACATTTTCATTTTTTATTTCATAACATTTCATTTCTATATCCCTTTCGGGGAGAGCAGAGATACGTTAGTGGCTGTATCCACATTGCGCTTACATGTCGTGACCAACGTGACCAGTGGCGCAGCTGATCGCAGTTATCACAGCACTTACTAGTGCTACCCAGTGAATAGGGAACCGGTATGCGTGTGCAGCAACGAGAATTGTCTCAGGTTCATATCCCGGTGCGAACTTTTTTTTTGAAGCGGACTAACTGCTGAATGCCGGGAAAGGCATTTTCAGCTCAACCGGGCTTAGGGGGCGAGCACAGAAGGTAGCCAGCGAGTTCATGGGTTGGGTGGCAACGCAGGGGCACCCCTGTGGGTACGAACCTCGACTTGGACCGCCAGCCATATAATAACACTATCCCTACGGGTGATCTATCAGCGTTTCGGAAGCGACTACCTTGAGAAGAAACGCCGAAAGAAACTCAAGGCTGCGTCGGAGTAGAGGCGCGAACATCTCGATTTTTTCAGTTTAAGTACGGATTATGGCACCATATGCTCACCGGTGAAGAAAAATATCGTGAGGAATGCAAGCATGTAATAGAAGTGACATGTGCACTAGTGCTGCGAGAACGGCGATCAGCTGCGCTGCTGGTCACGTTGGGCACGACATGAGAGCAAAATGGACATAGTTGCTAATGTATTTTTACTCACACCTAAAGGGATATAGCCTGCACAGAATATAAACAAGAGATAGAGGGGGAGAAGGTTATGTTTATAGCAGTACGAATTTCGCCAAGTCGGTTAGTTTATAACAAGAGATATCTTCGTTTCTTTTCACTCCTATCAATGACGTTACAGGACACGTTCGAGTATCCGGAGTTAGAAGGGCACGAGTTCGTGTGTAACCACCTCGCGCCGCGGCTGAAGGGCCGGCCGAGGGGGCGTCGGCGGCGCGCCCCCCGCTCGCGCTCCCGCTCCAGGTCCTCGCGCTCGTCCGACTCCGAGAGGGGGGCGCCGCCGCAGAGCGACCCTGATGTGAGTTTGACCTCGATCACGTTCCACCCCGACTCACTCTCAAGGTTGTCGCTTCCAAGACGCTGGTACATCATCGTTAGGTTTTTTACCGGCTGTCTGCCCAAGTCAAGGTGTGTACCAGGGATTTTACGGAGCTTCGACTCCGACTTCGATAAGTCGGAACTTCCGATTGATATTACACTTTCGGTTCCGACTTCGGTTCCGAAACTTTTTAATCGGAGGTATTCATCGAAGGTCACCGCCACTGTTGTAGTCAATTTATTTGATTTCATTTTATATGTAATCAAACAATCAGTGCTACATAATTTCAAGAGCTCATTTTTAAAAATTTAGATTAAAAAATATGATTATAATGATTAAATTTAGAATTAAATGTACATTTTAATTTATTACTAAAAGTTTTGTTTTTATTTTACATTTACATTAAATTAAATAGAAATTAACTCTGGAGCAAATTTGATTTAATTTGTTCACTGTTAATGGGAAAATGTTAATAAGAAACACAGCAATTTTTATTTTCATTGTCTGTGTATTTGTAAATTTATCACTTTCTAATTAAAAAGGTTCACTGAATAATGTTTTTATTTGTCCCTTAATAAAACTATTTTATTCTGCCGTCACTTGTGGCTGACATTGCCTCCGACTCCGATTCCGACTTCGGTACCGACTCCGATAAATCAAATTTAAAAACTCCGACTCCGACTTCGGTTCCGATAAAACTGCCTCCGTTACATCCCTAGTCTGTACCCACAGGAGTGCGCTTGCGTTGTCACTCAACCCATAAACTCACTAGCGGAGCACCGTATTAAGCGCTTGCCTTCAAGTCTGACCACGGCTCTTCTCGGCCATCAGCGTATAACCCTCAAAAAAAATCATATCAGGTGGAAAGTGGAGATGAGTCTATCGAGGACCGCGTCCGCCTAACAAATGCCTATTCACTCTTCTCTCAAAGGCTTCCAAAGGAGTCCGAAATAGTACAGTAAACATTCGTTCAGTTTGCTTCGATTCGATACCAACTACTTGCGTTTCAATAGTAGTTAGCAAGGGGAGATTTTAATCGATACTAAATTTACTTGGTATCGGAATAAAAGCATCGAGTACGTACTCTTATTTACTTGTATCGGAACGACCCTAGTCTTACCTAATCTCCTGACCCTAAGATTTCAAAATACCTATTCCAAATACCTGTGTAGCTTTGGTAATCGACAGTTTGAGAATTCTGTTTCAAGTGTCGGACAAACCTGAAGCTTCAAAGCTTTCTGCCGTTTAATACAGACTCCCAGAAGACTGTCGCTCCGTAACGGCGCGCCGGGGAAGCAGAGCGACGAGGAAGAAGTTGTGGAGAAGAAGTACGAGCAAAGCGCAGAAGATAAAGCGTTTCTCGCAACGCTCCGGCAGTTCTACAAGGAGCGGGGCGAACCTTTCAAAGGCTACGGACTTAAAGACTGTGAGTTGTTATTTCTACGTAAAAGGTGACTGGTATTTTTTTAAATTACAGACAGGCTTGCGCTTGACTTTAATCTCACCTGATGGAAAGTGATAATAAAGCCAATGATGGAGCGCGCTCAACCAATAAATACCGATTCACTCATCGTTTGAAAATTACCATGTTGTAAGATGTTGTAAAAACACACGCAGGGAGCGAATTTTATTCTTAGGCGGTTTGCATACAAAAGGGAAGGGGGGGGGGGGGTAATCGCTTCGTGCGAGCAGCTGGAATGTCTACCACAGGGTGCAAGCCCACCTTCAATTTATGGTAGAAAGGGGAGGACGACACTAAATTGTATAATTCAGCCGCACACCCACCAGAGTATAGTCTATAGCAAACCGAAAGGCAGGTCACTCTACGTGGGTGCTCCAAGCTGAGCAGCTCACGCGACGCAAGAGCCCCATCGGCAATGAGTCGCCGAGCTCGGTGGAGATTGAGTCCAAGGTTGCCTGATGGAGTGTGTCACACTCGCCCCAGAGGTGGCGGCAATACTCAAAACATGACCACCCTTGCGCCTGAAACAGGTTGAGAACTTGGGTCGGCGTGAAATGCCGCCTGACCTTGAAAATAATCTCCAATTACCGAGCAGCTTGGAAAGGTATTATTGTCCTGGAAGGGTCTTTACTATTTCAGTGGGCGATGTTGATAAGGGTATAGTTATGGGTTGGGTGGTAACGCAAGGGCACCCTGTGGGTACAGACTTTGACTTGGGCTGCCAACCAGGGATATAACTATCTATACCTTGTTCATTGTGCGAAGTCTCTTGTGACAGTTTTACATTATTAATAAGAGCCAGTGTCATCCCACTGCTGAGTTAATGGCATCCCCTTTTCCAGTATGATTGTGAAATCCATGGGACGGGGCTTGGACATGTAACCCAGCCCGATTGTCCAATGCGGGCTGTCAGGATTGCGCTATATGCAGAGAAGATGCATATATAGTGACATCTTGAACATCTTGTGACATCAGTGAAATTATAATAATGGTTGCTTTGACCTGATGCTGCAGCGTCACCTGGAAGCAACAGGATGCTCAACTCTCCATGTACACGATGGACAACACACGATGACTAGTAGCAGGGATTCTTCAATAAAAACACTTCTTCGATCGTAGTTCGCTTCTTTATTCGCAGTAATTATCTTGAGGGTAGGGTAGCTCCGAGGGATATCTTCGATTCTTCCGATCCAGATGATTTATGGGGCTTTGGTCGCTATATATATCCCCTCGGGCTACCCTAGCAACTAGTACTATATACAATGTGTTCCTTAAAACTAATTAGCCAATCACGGCGCCGGATTTCGCCGTAGTTTGTACGCTCGGTCGCCGTTGTCGCTGCTGTCGCCTTAGTCGATGTGCCCCTCTCCCGCACCCCTATTCTTGCGTTGCCGGCGCCCTGGACTCGCTGTTCGTAACTCTCCAGTAACTTAGAGCTGAAGTATCATGTTTGAGCTCTTTGGAATATTGACAATTGAGTAAAATAGTGCCTCTCTCTTCATGATATCAGTATCCTCAGGGTACCGTAAGATAATGAGAGCCGAGTAAGGTATACGGCATGCCGACCTGCACGTAGACTGCTGCTGCAGGCACTATATCTTCACACCCGGCCACCCGCATTGGACATTGTGTGCCGTGTTATATGTCGTAGCCGTGGTGGCTGCCGGCAGAATAGAATAGCAACCCCCTCTTCTTGCTGAGGCGTCTTAAAAGGCGATTAAGGTATCTCTTGAACACCGTAATTCAACCAGGTGTTTAGAGAAGGAAAACTCGACCAAACCTGCATCCCGCTCCCTCCCGATCGTACTGGTTCTCCTTTCCATCGGGCCTGAGGGAGCTCGGACGAGAGAGTGCTTTTCTGGCAGCGCGTCCAGTTATGCACGTAAATATCTCCTGCGCAATTGACTGTTTCCGGAAACTGGACCTCGAATTTCTTAACCGGTGTTGAAACAGTCGCCATGGCCGACACCGGCTAGGACATCATCATCATATCTCCTAACACTATCCCTTGGACTTCACAAATATACTGGAAAAGGGGAGGGCAACTGCAGTGGGAAACTGGCTAGTAATAAGGATGTATTTGTGTATACCAGGTTCGCTGCGATGGCTGTACACGTCGGTAGTGAGTCGCGGCGGGTACGGAGCCGTGTGCAGGCGGAGACTCTGGCCCATCGTCAGCGCGCACGCACCGGCGGTCGCCAGGACCCATTACGAGAGGTGATCACCCTTCTATTCTGCTGATTCGATGACCTAGCAGTCATGCTAACTCTTGTTCTACTGGCTTGACAAAGTGGCTACATGATGATTTCCTAGCCGGATTCGGCCACGGCGACTGTTTCAACACCGATTAAGAAAATCGAGGTCCAGTTTTCGGAAAAAGTCAATTGCGCAGGAGATATTTCAGTTAATAACTGGACGCGCAGCCAGAAAAGCACTCTCTCGTCCGAGCTCCCTCAGGCCCGATGGAATGGAGAACCAGTACGATCGGGAGGGAGCGGGATGCAGGTTTCGTCGAGTTTTCCTTCTCTGAACACCTGGTTGAATTGCGGTGTTATAGAGATGCCTTAGTCGCCTTTTACGACACCTCAGCAAGAAGAGGGGGGTGCTATTCTATTCTGCCGGCAGCCACCACGGGATAAGTGGCTACATAGCACCTGGTGGAAAGCATAGTATAATCCAACGACAACGACCGGCTAGGGAGGGAGGCTACACATACACCACGACTGAAGGTCTCTGAGTATATGAGCTGATAGCGAAACGCGAAAGACCGAAACGAGTCATTATGATGGTCTTTAAACTCGTGTATATTTCGACCAATTTACACAAAACTCTAACAATACACAAAAACCTTTCTCGTGAACAACTCCGTCTATTGGTGAAAACCGCATGATAGTCTGTTTAGCGGTTTCTGGGTTAATCGCAAACAGGCACACAGCTTTGTAATTAATAACTATATATGTATCATCACGCAGTATTCCTTTCGGAGTGGGCAGAAATAAATTAGCGGCTGTATCCACTTTCCGCTTACATGTCGTGCCCAACGTGACCAGTGGCGCAGCTGATCGCCGTTCTCACAGCACTAGGACACATGACATTTCTATTAGACGCCAAGGGGGGAGCTTCCTCCACCGATGAGCATCTGGTGCCTAAATCCGTACTTCATCTAGAAAAACCCAAAAGTGCCGGGATTCGAACCTTCGACAGATTGCGTGTTTTGACCAGTAGCGTTCATTCCACAGATGCATAAAAACATTGCATACCTTGAAGATAAATAAGTGTGGAATAAATTGCTTAAAGTTAAACAAAAAAAGGAACAATTTATATTCATGTTTGCTCTATATTCACACCATCTCTCTACTATGAAATCAATATAATATTTATTATCATAATATAATATTCAAATTAATTACGCGAATTCTACCTACCCTGTTTAAATATACTATGCACGCCACTGGTTTTGACGTTGCATAGATGACACCCGATGTCAATGAATGTCGATTAAGTTCACCCTCCTCGACCAGATTCCTACTTCAATACGAAAACGAGGAGCGGAAAAAGGGGGCCATATTCAAGTTCAACGGGGTGAAGTTTGACGAGCCGCAGACCATAGCTACGATAGACGTCACGGACTCGCCCCTCCGGGAAACGGACGCGACGGGCGTGGAGCGCGTGCTACTGCCGGAGAAGCGGCTCAGGACCCCGTCGCCGGTGAAGGTCAAGACCATTGACAACGAAACCGGGGAGTTCAAGGAGGACTTCAACGTGGTCGCGAAGAGTGCCGAGGTCCTCAACCGGGAGTTCTTGGACTCCTTGCCTAAGGTATGTTTTTTTTACACTGGCTCGACATAGTGACTACAGAGTACCTGGTGGTAAGTACAGTGCAGTCTAAAAACGAAAGCGACCATCAAAGGATGAAAATCCATTGATAGTCTACATCGTCATGCCGGCCCACATATACCACGACTGAATGTCTCTAGGTATATGAGCTACTGGATATGCACAAGCTGATCCCGAAACGCGACAGGCCGAAACTGGTCACTATGACGGTCTTTACACCCATGCACTGTGGTCGCGATCCAGACGGGCACCGACGCCCTACCACCTCGCTGCTGCTCGTTTAGCGCCACCCAGGAGTCACGTGTAGGGAAGCTAGGGTAAAGCCTACGGACGCGAGCAGCTTCGACTCCCAAAATGTATCGCAATTGTTAGTAATGAAGATTGAAGCGAGTTCTTGGTGAAGGAAACCCAGTTGAATCTTGGTATTCTTCTAGAAGACGAGGGCTAGATGTCATCTACTGAGTGTGTTTACTTTTTTTACAGCAGAACTTTATGATGTCGACCAAGTCCTTTACAACTTTAGCGAGCGTAGGGAGCGATCATTGGAAGTGCTCAGCCAACGGGTGATGGGTTGGGTGGCAAGGCAAGGGCACACTGTGGGGACGGACCTCGACTTGGTCGACCAGCCACCACCTAAAAAGCGACTACCTTGAGAAGAGACTCAAGGTTGCGTCAGAGTGGTGTGTCTTTACAAAATTTGGTGAATTTTTTCATGTTTCCCGTTATATTTGAGCAGTTTTTCTTTCAAAGGTCAATTCAAAGGTATCAGCTCTAGCCGGTAACGATTGCCAGTGATTGCTTTGGACGGCTTAAGGAGTTCATAATAGATGACACCCTTTTTTTGCTAACCCCGAGGAAACCCGTTGTGGGCCGCCCCTCGGTTTGTCGGACTCACTCAGACTTAAACCTACGGGTTGTTCCTTCTACCCGTCTGCTGGGGCTGGGGGCAAGGCTGAGCCAGCTTCCGCAGCACCCAGTGATGTCTGGCCTTCTTCAGGCCAAATCTCTGCGTTTCACGGGGTAATGTAGAATACCACCCCCGCTTTCCTCTATTCTTGGAGCGGCGTGAGGGAACACATCCCACGCCGTTCGCGCCCAGATTGGGGTGACGCACTCCCTCAAGTGCGCCGTCCCGCTTACATCCGTTAGGGAGGAGGGTATCTGGCGAAGGCCCTCCTCCTACGTGTTACCTTAGCGGGGCGGTGGATCAGGTTATCGGGGTTAACAATAGCTTCCCAATCCAGTTCCGCCGCCTTCTTAATATACATTGTCTTCTTCGTGTAGGAGAGGACCGCCTGCCACGCTCTGTCTGTCGCTGCCGGCCATCGCACGCACGAGTGCCGGCAGCGACAGATCACCACCCACCACCCTGAAAATAGATGACACCCCTATATTCCTATCCGACGTACAAGATAACCTTAGGACCATGAACACTCCAGACAAAATTTAAAACCTGGTACAATTATTTCGACAGGACGAAGAGAAAGCGGTGAAGATATCGGTGAAACCCGTGGAGAAGTTGCTCGAACCGAAGGAGCAACCCGTGGAGAACGCGAGATCGGAGAGCGCTGCGAGTAACCCGCCGGACTCGGCGAAGTCCTCGCCGGTCAGCAAGGACTCCAGCGCGTACCTCGCTGATATGGCGCACAAGTTCAACCTGGGTCAGTTGGCATACAGATTTTATTGAACTGGTTTTCACGTAGCAATAGGATAGTACCTGAGAATCCTCTATCGATTTCATCATGGGGGTGGTGTGAAGAGTTGCATCTTCATTTCACCTTCTCCTCTATCTATTACTAATACATTTTGTAGTCGATTTATTTATTGTATGTAATAGTTTATTTTAGTGTCACTTGTATTTATTATTTAAGCTATATGTATTTTGTTGCTTATCGATAATTCTTATAAGATGTAATGCGACCGGGGCCCTTCACGAAAATCAGCGCCGCAGACTTCCTCTGTGGCTTTAAGCTGATGAAGGTCCCATTTTCGCCATGTTTATATGTTCTGTATTTTCTTTTGTTTTTGTGTGTTGTTTGTATTGCTACATTTAAATTTCTGGTTATTTGTATATTTGTGGCGAAATAAATACTTTTTCATTTTTCTTTTTTTTCCTCCTTAGCATAGCAGAACCAAGAGCGCTGAGTTCCATAGCCTCAGTTTTACAATGTCTTCTATTTCAGCTATAACTAAGAAGATCTCTCATTCTTACCTTTGCTAGGTTATTGGATTGTGGAATGGAGTCCCTGCGAGCGTGTTCTCCCCGGTCTATGGTATTCGATCCTTTAAACGAGTGTGGAGATATATTTGCGCAGGCTGCCATCTATCGGTGATTACAGGTCGGTAATTGCCGATAAAAAAAGACCCGCATGGCGTGTAATAGAAATGTCACGTATACTAGGGCTATAAGAACAGCAATCAGCTGCGCTACTGGTCACGTTGGGCACGACATATAATTGCAAACTGGATACAGGTACTAATGTATCTCTATCCACCCGGAAAAGAAAATAGCATGAATATATATTAATTTTTAAAAAGAGAAGTGGTTCAACGTTTTATAGATGAGAAGTCTATTGTATATGATGTCTATGTTATGTGTATTGTATACTCCAGAGTCCCGAGACGCGATGCGGAGTCAGCGCGACCCGTGCAGCGTGATCCCGGCGCACGCGCTAACCACGGCCGCCGCCGTCGCCGCAGCCGCCGCCGCCGCCGGAGCGCCTGCCCCCAACGGGTACTCCACCCCGAGGCCGACTCCGCCTGCGCTGCCGCCCGCGGCGCCTGATCAGGTAACCGCTCCTAGTTTACGATACCGTATTGTATTGATACGAGTCCGCACTACATCGATTTGAAATCTGGTCACGTTGGGCAAGACATGTAAATTGAATTGCTAACATCAAAAAAGATTTTAGTTTACATCGATATTAAAGTAAAGTTTTTGTAGCAGCGTCCGGCGCCAGCGGTCAGGCCGCTCGGCCGCAGCTCGCTGCGCGCCGTCAGAGTCAAGCCCACGCGACCGCATCGCGCGCTCCATCCCACCAGTGAGTACCACCCAAACACTCATACACACCACTGCATTAATCTACAATTATATAGTACAGTAGATAGATCCAGCACATCGCTTTACCACAGATTACAGTCAGACTGTATCACAGGCTTAGAACAGAGAGCTTAGACAAAATGATATTCGATCAACGATAACGCGAATCACAAAAGAGCAAAATGAATAGGATTTATATAATATTTAGAAATATCGCGTCGACAAATAAAAACTAGAGCGACTTTATAATGATAGTTATATATAATCTATACTAATATTATAAAGCTGAAGAGTTTGTTTGTTTGTTTGAACGCGCTAATCACAGGAACTACTGGTTCGAAATGAAAAATTCTTTTTGAGTTGAATAGACCATTTATCGAGGAAGGCTTTAGGCTATATAACATCGCGATGCAATCATTAGGAGCGAAGAGATAATGGAAAATGTGAAAAAAACGGGGAAAATTATTCATCCTTTAGGGCTTCCATTGCGTGCGCTGCGAAAACGGTTTAAGATACCAAAAATATATGTAAGAAAGAATTATTCCTCTTGAAATGATCTAAAAAAATGTCCGCAACAGTATATGTCTATCTTTTAAGATTAAGTCACTAGAACAGTTTTTATGGTAAACAAATTTGGTCGAAATTAATAATATTAATTTTTATCCACATAAATGTGTTGTTGATTAAGAGTATTTAATTGTGAACAAAATTGTCTTTGACATCACTTAATTTCAATGAACTTTTTAGAAGATATTACAAAACCTTATATAACAAAACAACGTTTGCCGGATCAGCTAGTAAGTTAGATATAACGATTGCGTGTACTGTAGCGATGCCAGCGACATCTTTGCTTCAGGGTTCGACGTCGACTTCACCATGATTGCTACATGAGTTTGATATAACGATTGCGGTTCCTATAGCGTCGCCAGCGCCACCCCTACGTCCCGACTCGGCGTCGAGATCTCCCCCCGCGTCCGCGCCTGTCCCCGCGGCACCCGTGCTGCTGACGGTGCCGCAGCCGCAGCCGCTGGTCACCAACTTCGGCATCCACCGGCCGCCGCCCTCGGTGCCGCTGCATCAGCACAACAGCGACGACGAAATCATTGAGGTTTGTACGATATATAAGATGACGTATCACATTGTGCTATGCCTGTGGTGGCATGATCAATAAGGGATCGGATTCCATGCAAATTATCGTAGGTTGTAATTCCGGCACGCACTTCTTTTTCTTCTTTCCAGAATAAGTATGGAGCTGGCCAGCACCACATGCTCATCGGTAAAGGAATACATTGTGGGGAAACCCATATAACATCTCACTGAAATATCATGTTTGGGAGTCGAAGCTGCTCGCGTCCGTAGGCTTTACCCTAGTTTCCCTACACGTGACTCCTGGGTGGTGATAAACGAGCAGCAGCGAGGTGGTAGGGTTTCGGTGCCCGTCTGGATCGCGACCACAGTGCATAGGTGTAAAGCCCGTCATAGTGACCAGTTTCGGCTTGTCGCGTTTCGGGATCAGCTTGTGCATACCCAGTAGCTCATATACCTAGAGACCTTCAGTCGTGACATATGTAGGCCGACATGACGATGTAGACTATCAATGGATTTTCATTCTTCAATGATCGCTTCCGTGTTTGGACTTCACTGTACTTACCATCAGGTACTCTGTAGTCACTATGTCGAGCCAGTGTAAAAAAAATCATGTGTACTATTGGCGTGAAAAACGGCGATCAGCTGCGCTACTGGTCACGTTGGTCACGAGATATGAACGCAAAGCGGATACAGTCAATAATGTATCTCAGCTCACCCCGAAAGGGATACAGTGTGACGATATATTTCCAGGTGCCCTACAAACCGAAATCGCCGGAGATCATAGACCTGGATGAGTACGAGGAAGGCGACAGGAGGAGCGAGCACACGGCGAAGAAGAAAAAACTGGATTTGCTCAAGGAGCGAGGACTCGAAGTGACTGCGCTGCCCTGCTGGGCGCCTCCGCCCTCCGCTGGTAATATACCTGTGTTACACGAGCAAGAGCGCCCGGGTAACTGGACGACTATGGTTCTCCAGGTCCTAGTAGAGTCATTGGAAGGGCACCCCGGGGGTTATTAGTCAGCAGGAGTCTGACACACCGGGGTCGCTGCCCTCAGAACCTATTGTATAGATAAGGCCAAGGTCAGGCCTTGCTTGGAGTACTGTCCGCCTGTTCGCATCTCTGTGATAGTTCCTTCCTGGATAGGTTGCAGCGGAGGGCTGTCAGCATTGTCCTATGATCCAGGCGTTAATTAGCATCCGGAACCGCTTCAGTTGCCCAGAGATATTGCCTCACTGAGGGTTTCCCACCATCTGTATCACGGCAAGAGTTCTGAAGAGTCATTCCCACTGCCGCTTCCATAGCAAAACCACGCGCAAGGGATTCAGTCACGGCTAGCAGTTCCTCAACTCTTAATGAGCAGTGGAATGCTCTCCCGATGGGGGTGTTCCCAGTGGCCTATGATACGGGGTGCTTTAAGCGAAGCGTAGATATTTATGCAGGCCGGCATGATCGCTATAACTACCGAGTTTTTTTTACTTTTGATAGTCGTCGGTTTTTGGACTGTGGTCAATGTCCCAAGTCAAGGGAAAAGAGTCTAGGATTGTCCCCCGCGCCACCAAACAAAAGAGAAGATAATATGTGACGAAAGACTTCCAAGTTTGAGATGGGACATAGGTTTGAGTTTGTAAAGAAGCGAGATCGCCTTAAGGACCGTGAACACGTGACCTCTTACCACGTGGATGGTTGGACATTCCACGTTAAACTGGGTTACTCAAGTCATCAGCTCACTCCTTCTTGATATGATTTGGAAACGTCGCCAGGGCTGAAATCAATTTCAGTTCACCATTAAACTGATTTTCCAAGATTTTTTGATGGGGGGGGGGGGGTGGGGCATAATAAAATAAACTAGGTACGGGCGTTTACATTGCGTAACAGTTTCGGAGATTTAATCCTGATCAGTAACTTTTGATATCGACTGCATGAGACTGTAGTGGGGCGTTGCCCGCAGGCGTGCTGCACCGGCAGCTGCTGGCGCGGGCGCAGCTGCTGCACCTGTACGGGTACTCGGTGCCACCGCCGCCGCGCGCTGCGCAGGCTGCCTGCCCGTACGGCTCCGCCGGCGCCACCAAGACCGTTTACTGCGACCCGCGCGCGCCGCTCATGCCGGCGCCGCACGTGCTGCTGGGCGCGCCGCCCCGCCCTGCTCCAGCCGCGCCTGCCCCGGCCGCCGCGCCGCCCACGCACTCCGCCCCGCCTGCGGGAGTGCTGGACCTCACGCGCCCCGCGACCACTCCGCCCAAGGTGAGCCGCACGCAGACTCTACTCAGCATATCTTCTCACAAAAAACTTGCCCGTCAGCGCCACCGGAACCTTGCATAACCTCACTCCACCCTCTCCCTTTTATAACAGGACCGGGAGCGCCGAGTTGCACAGCCACAGTTTCACGGTTTATATCAGCTAGAACGAAGAAGTTCCCTTATCTTTGTCGGGTCATTGGATTATAGAATGGTCTTCCGGCGAGCGTATTTCCACCGGCCTACAATATCAGGTGCTTTGAGCAAAGCGTGAAGAGATGTTTGTATAGGCCGGCATGATCGCGGCGACTACTTCGATCTGTCTCCCACTAGACGAACTCGGTTTTTGGATGGCAATGTACTTTCCTTCTGATATGGTGGAGTCACTGTGCCGAGTCCAAATAAAAAAAAATGTGATGCAACCTGATTATTTCGCACACACACACACTTAATATATTACGAAAGTATTAGGAACTAGCAAAAATAAAAATCATTGATGGTCATCACATTTCTGTAACAAAACGCTTGCGTCTTTTAAATGACTGGCAGAGCCATCTATGATGTGCGAAATGAACTAAATTACTCAACTAAAATAAATTCACATATTTTATTCAATTAAACGCAACCCGTGTGAGGATTAGCGATAGCACAAACGCTCCCTCTCGTCCAAACCGCTGTTCACCTAATGGGACGAGAAACTGACACAACCAGAGACAAGCAGGATGCAGCGTATAGGATGCTGATAACTGATCCCTATCAGCATAGTAGGTCTTTCACAATGCCTTACTGCCTCACCAGAGTCCTCGGGAAGACTAGGCTGCCATTATCACGACAGACGACTATCAGCTTTCGGGAGTCGAAGCTGCTCGCGTCCGTAGGCTTTACCCTAGTTTCCCTACACGTGAGTCCTGGGTGGCGCTAAACGAGCAGCAGCGAGGTGGCAGGGCGTCGGGGCCCGTCTGGATCGCGACCACAGTGCATGGGTGTAAAGCCCGTCATGGTGACCAGTTTCGGCTTGTCGCGTTTCGGGATCAGCTTGTGCATATCCAGTGGCTCGTATACCTAGAGACCTTCAGTCGCGGTGTATGTGGGCCGGCATGATGTAGACTCGCAGTGGATTTTCATCATTTGATAGTCGCTTTCGTTTTTGGACTGCACTGTACTTACCATCAGGTACTCTGTAGTCACTATGTCGAGCCAGTGTAAAAAAAAAATCAGCAGTGAAGAAAAACCTGTTGATAATCGCAGCGATCATGCCGGCCTGCACAAATATCTCTTCACGCTACGCTTAAAGGGGCTAATATCATCACGCTCGCCGGAAGACCATTCTATAGCTCAACAACTCGGCCGCAGTAAGAGTTAGAGGAGTTCTCATGTAGGCCCCCGGAGAAACCATCCTACGACAGTCGCGCTTGGATCTTTGTTCTAGATCCATGCATCAGTTCCAACTCCCTTAGAAAGTAATTTGATCAGTGTGACGCTGAATGAAGTTATTTTCTACTATATGGAACTATATTGTTTGGATTTTATAAAAATACTAGCTGTCCCGGCAGACCTTGTTCTGCCCTATTTCTCTAAAACAAAGTCACATTGTTTTTTTTAATGTTAATAGCTTCCCCGTCAGATTTTTTTGAAAATTGTTTGAAGGAACCTGGCCTTAATGCTATATGTATAAAAATTGACAAATACTGACATTAATAATGACATGACATAACCCGTCCACTAACATTTAAACTTTATGGTATGGTGTTAAAGTTCAAATTGACTTATAACGAATTTTTTGTATGAGAATACAGAAAAGTGTTATTTTTAGACAGTTGCAGGGAATTTTTAAAATTTTTCTCTCCGTAATAACCTTCCTCAGACTTCATGAAACACAACAAAAAAAAAAAAAACAGTCAAATCGGTTCAGCCGTTCTCGAGTTTCGCGCTTATCAAAACATTTAGCGATTCATTTTTATATTATAGAAGACTAGCAGATCCGGCAAACGTTGTTTTGCTATATAAGGTTTTGTAATATCTTCTAAGATGTTCATTGAAATTAAGTGATGTCAAAGACAATTTTGTTCACAATTAAATACTCTTAATCAACAACACATTTATTTGGATAAATATTAATATTATTACGTTGATACAACTCTTAACAAATAATGGATTAATTTCGAACAAATTTGTTTACCATAAAAACGGTTCTAGTGACTTAATCTTAAAAGATAGACATATACTGTCATTTTTTTAGATCATTTCAAGAGGAATAATTCATTCATACATATATTTTTGGTATCTTGAACCGTTTTTGCAGCGCACGCAATGGAAGCCCTCAAGGATGAATAATTTTCCCCGTTTTTTTTTCACATTTTCCATTATTTCTTCGCTCCTAATAATTGCATCGTGATGTAATATAGCCTAAAGCCTTCCTCGATAAATGGTCTATTCAACTCAAAAATAATTTTTCAATTCAAACCAGTAGTTCCAGAGATTAGCGCGTTCAAACAAACAAACAAACTCTTCAGCTTTATAATATTAGTATAGATATTTTAGTAACTTATTAGAATCTCATTTCCCAGGTAGAGATAACCCTGGTGAATAAATGGAAGGGCGCGAACGGTGGAGTGGAGCCCTACGCGGCGCTGTACGGCCGATTGGCCGCTCACCGACAGCTGGCGTCGCAGCGGGAGAAGCGATAGCCCCCGCCCGCCGCGCGGCCGCCGCCTGTTCACGATTACATGCTATGACGATACTAACACTGACTTTTATTTCTCTCTACCCACATTTTTTGCAATTTTTTTTTCTGAGTCGAAGCTGCTCGCGTCCGTAGGCTTTACCCTAGTTTCCCTACACGTGACTCCTGGGCGGTGCTAAACGAGCAGCAGCGAGGTGGTAGGGTGTCGGTGCCGGTCTGGATCGCGACCACAGTACATGGGTGTAAAGCCCGCCATAGTGACCAGTTTCGGCTTGTCGCGTTTCGGGATCAGCTTGTGTATATCCAGTAGCTCATATACCTAGAGACCTTCAGTCGCGGTATATGTGGGCCGACATGACGATGTAGACTGTCAATGGATTTTCATCCTTTGATAGTCGCTTTCGTTTTTGGACTACACTGTACTTACCATCAGGTACTCTGTAGTCACTATGTCGAGCCAGCGTAAAAAAAAACTCTTAAAACCCGTGTCGGTTTCTGACGTCAGCATCCGACAGTTACTTTTAAAAATACAGGTCAAGTGTGAATCCGACTTTTAGATCCAGGATTCCATACAAGTTTGTTAGTGTTAATTTATTCGCAATTTTTTTGGATTAATTTTCGCGTAACTTATTTTTGAGTCCGATTGTGCGCGGTAATTTCAGAAACGGCTTAACTGATTTGAATGCGGTTTTCATTAATGTACTCACACTGGACAAACATGCTGGGGGCAATGTCCAAACCCCTTGCATTGGATTTCGGTAATGGGAGGGAAGTCTTTGCCCTACAGTGGGACGAGAGAGGCTAATAATAATATCGCCTTAATGAAAAAATTTCACTTGCGCGCTCTAGGTCAAACAAAATACACAAAACTGAATGCATTCATGCCCGCTAATATCAGAAATGGCTTAACCAATTTGAATTCGCTTTTCCATCTAGTTGCCATGTCGTTTTGTAGATATGTATTATATTTAGGATTTTTTTACTGTGAACATTTTGATAGCAACGTATTTAAAAATATATGATCACAGTATATCACGTATGCGAGCAGAGATATACAAGTGGCTGTACCTCCTTTGCGCTTATATGTCGTGCCCAACATATCCAGTAGCGCAGCTGATCGTCGATCTCGCCGATTTTATATTAAAACGTAATATAAGATTATTTTTTTCAATAAAAACGTTTATCTAGCTTGGCTACAAGTGGTGCCATCTATCGATATTCTATGATAACATCGTAGCGGAGGCGTGTCTGGACATTTTTTGTAAAAGTATAAGCATTAACGCCATCTATTATCGAGTATTGTAAGCCATTAGTACTAATGAATTGCTGTATTTAATTGTAATTTACATAAGAAACAAACGATAGCATTTTATCATAAAAGTACCAAGTCCACGCGAACTAAGCCGCGGGCACAACTAGTCTAAAATAAAACAATATATCGTATAAAAAATATATTTAAGTAATCCTATGTAGAGTTTTCGTCAGCACATCATAATGACTTCTTAAATGTCTCAAGCCACGAGACTAGTGATTGCACCCGGCGCCCTCTACAGCTCCGGAGTCCACAGCTTGAACGTTCTGTCGTATGAGCAAGTCGCTATGTGCTTACTGTCAGCTGATATGTCCACACCCATCACCTAAACAATATTTCAGTATTAAAAAAAAAAAACAAATATATCAGTGAAATTTCTTTAGCATCATGATTTGAAACGAAAATGCAATACAAAATAAATTCATCTATAACATACTAAGTTCTCCGCCGCGTCTGTCTGTTCGTTCGCCATAACCTCAAAAACTACTGAACGAATTTACACGAGGTTTTCACCAATATACAGAGTGAAATATACACAAGCGCTAAAACCGTCATAGTGACTCGCATCGGCCTGTCGCGTTTCCGGGTCAGCTTGCGTGTATCTAATCGCTCATATACCTAGAGACCTTCAGTCGCGGTGTATGCAAGCCGACATCAAGATGGTGACTGTTAATGAATTCTCGTCCTTTGCTAATCATTGCTTTTCTTGTACTGCACCGTAGGTACTATCGCAAAATGTCAACTGACGTCCGCTAAAATTAATTCAAGCGCATGGGAACGCTTACACCGGCGGCTAATATATAAATACAAACAAATGAATTACTCCATATTTATTGATATTATGAAAAGAAGATAGAATATAAACAACACAGGGGGGGGATGGAGTGGAGAGTAGATTAACATGAGACCCATGGCGGTGCGAAGTTCACCAGGTCAGTTAGCAAATACATACTAGTGGAGGGAGGAAGGAGAGGAGGAGTGGGAGACGGGGAGTAGGTTAACACGAGATCCGTTACGATGCGAACTTCGGCAAGACGGCTAAATCCTAAGTCTGTGTCAGGAGGGTCGGGGGGGGGGTGGTTGCGGCTCACCTTCCCGTCGTGCCCCGAGAGCGTGCGGAGCGGATGCCAGGCCGGGTTGGACCAGAGCTTGGCCGACTTGTCGTAGGAGCTGGTCAGCAGGTAGTGCCCGTTGCCGCGCTGGTACCTCACATCTGTACACATACGAGGCCAATTGTACACAGTATGTTTTAAAAGGCCTGTCCGATCCCAAAGCGGCTTATTGCCATTATTTGATAGGGCGTTTGCCACAGTACACAAGTGTATAGACCGTCACAGTGACTCGCCTTAGCCTGTCGCGTTTCGCGATCAGCTTGTGTAGATATATCCAGTAACTCATATACCTAGAGACCTTCAGTCGTGGTATATGTGGGCCGGCATGACGATGTAGACTCGCAATGGATTTTCCTCCTTTGATAGTCGCTTTCGTTTTTGGACTACACTGTACTTACCATCAGGTACTCTGCACTCACTATGTCGAGCCAGTGTAAAAAAAAAACAAGAGAAAATTATAAATAATAATAACAAATATTATATCATAACACTATGTCCCTTGCGGACTCGACAGGGGGCTCGTGAGGACGCTTTGGCTGCTGTTCAGCTACTGACGCGCATGTTCCCACGCACCACTTGGCGAAGGGGGGGGGGGGGGTGATCGCTCTTCTCCCTCACCTCCAATATGACTGTGACGTTACCCTTTGCGCTTATCACGCGTCGGGCCGCGATCAGAGCACCATCGCACACCCGAAGCCCGGCGCACCATACGCGAGGGGAGAAACACCCCGGTGGTTTCAGCCAGTGGGACTCCGGCACACCTTGGGAGCTCTCACCGTCCCCCTGACGGCCCATAAAGGGTTTCCACCGGGTCAAAAAAAAAGAGGGACTTGTAAGGTACTTTTGTGGTAGGGGTGCTCTTGCGTTGGCACCCAACCCAGAACTCGTGCTCGCCCCACAAACCCGGTGCAGTTGTAAAAGAACTCATCGTCGTCCCCAGGAGAGAATGCTGTTCTTTATTTTTGACCCAGCGGAACCGGACCTTCGTGGACCGTCATATCAGCAGAGGGCCGCGCCCCGGTGTGTTGGAATCTAACCGACTAAAGCCACCGGGGTGATTCTCCTCCCATCTGCCGAGCTGTGAAGGCAAGGCAGAGCGAGATTCCTTTATGCGAGGGGTGGTGTAGAGTAGAGATGCCACGAATATTCGGCAACTATTCGGTATTCGGCCTATTCGGCCACTTTATTTGCTATTCGGTATTCGGCCGAATAGTACGTACTATTCGGCCGAATACCGAATACCAAATCATGTACAAAAGGCACGTTATATTACACAAAATTATCTATTTATTTCCAAATTACAACACTTTAGTAATTAAAATTGATCAGTGGTAAGTTTTGATGGATGAAAATAAGCTTTTCAGCATTTTTTGGTAGCAAACGATTACGCTTTTCATCGTAAATGTTACTAGCCTCAGAAAATAACCTCTCACTAAACACGCTACTTCCAGGAGAAGAAAGATAAACTTTAGCAAATTTCGAAAGCTTTGGGTATTGTTTTTCGTTTGTATTGGGTATTGTATTGTCTTTGCTGGCCGCGCCAACGCAACGAGGAAAACAGGTTGCAACTTGCCTTAATCCAGCTAACGCGCCCCCGACAAGCATGTATTCCATGCCGAATATTCGGCGCTTCGGCCGACAGCGTTGCCGAACATTCGGTATTCAGCCAATTCACTATTCGTGGCATCACTAGTGTAGAGAGCCACCCTTCGCTCCGTATCCTGGACCGGTACGTGGGACACATCAAGAGCGCCGCCCGGATCATGCCGTCCTGCCCATAACGGTGAGCACGATGGAACACTCACCGCTTACGAGGTGCGTGTGAGCCGGTATCGTGTACAGCATGGAGCGGCGTCTCAGGTCCCATATTTTCACCTGGAATTGATATTTGCTAACTGCAGGGCCCGGTCCAATTTCGCACTCGCAACCCTGACTGACCGAGAAGTTCCGTAACTCTCACTCAAGCCCGCTCGTTGAGTTGTGAGCGTGCATAGTATATTTGGACACGGTAAGCAGAATTCGCGTAATTACCTTAAATATTATATTATGATAATAAATATTATATTGCTTTCATAGGAGCATAGATGGGCAAAATGTAATCAGATTAATGAAAATGATTAACGATTACATTTTACGTTTTTTACCATTAATATGATTGCATTTTGCTCATTTATACTTTAAACACTACAAAATCCCAGATTGTATACACATTTATCATTTCTTAATGTTTTAAATGGATTTAATCATGATTACAGAGCAAGAAAATTAAAATCACGACTACATTTTGTAATCGTTCATCATTAATCTGATTACATTTTGCCCATCTCTACATAGGAGAGATAGATGGCGTGAATATAGAATAAATATGAATATAAAGTATTCCTTTTTTGTTTAACTTTAAGCAATTTATTCCAAACTAATTTATCGTCAGAGCATGCAATGCTTTCATGCATCTGTGGAATGAACGCTACTGGTTCCCACCCTCCTGTGATATTAGCTTTTTTATAATTTACAGGCGGACCCTTGACATCAGCCACACCTGGTGGAAAGTGAAAGATGAGTCCGATAATGAACCGCGTCCGCCTAAAAAATATTTATTCACTCTTAAAAACTCCCAAGTCCCAAGGATAGTGGAAATATGCTCGCTGGAAGCATATGAGCGCTGTTTCGGGATTCGAAGCAGCTCGCGTCCGTAGGCTTTACCCTAGTTTCCCTACACGTGACTCCTGGGTGGTGCTAAACGAGCAGCAGCGAGGTGGTAGGGCGTCGGTGCCCGTCTGGAAAGCGACCACAGTACATGGGTGTAAAGCCCGTCATAGTGACCAGTTTCGGCTTGTCGCGTTTCAGGATCAGCTTTTGCATACCCAGTAGCTCATATACCTAGAGACCTTCAGTCGCGGTATATGTCGGCCGACGTGACGATGTAGACTATCAATGGATTTTCATCCTTTGATAGTCGCTTTCGTTTTTGGACTACACTGTACTTACCATCAGGTACTCTGTAGTCACTACGTCGAGCCAGTGTAAAAAAAAGAAGCATATTCCACTCCTTAGCCGTTCGCATGATGAATGTAGAAGCAAATCTCTTCGTGCGGATATAAGGAACGTCCAGCACATGCCGATCGTATCCGACACGGCGTCTGGTGGTTTTATGGTGACATGGAGCTGGCTCTTTTAAACGAAGCGTGAAGAGATTTGTGCAGGCCGGCATGATCACACCGATTATCGATGGGTTTTCTTTGCTGTTGATTGAGGCAGTCGTTTTTTGGACTCCACCACGCTTGCCGTCACCCACTATGCCTTGAGGTTTTGAGGCAGAGCGATTGCTCGAACTGAGTCGTGACCACATAAGTACACAAGTGTAACAACCGTCATAGTGACTCGCTTCTTGAAAGTAGCCATCGGATATTGCCAATCACTCCTCGGCAACTGACACTCAACATCGGCCTCCAGGTCCGCTCTGGATGTGAAGTCAGGCGGTATGACCTAAAGTCTGAAGATTTTCCCCTGACCTCGAAATTCCGCTACAAAGATTGTATGGAATGAGAACTGACCTGATGATCAGCGGCCGCGGTCGCGAACTGGTGCCCGGCGGGGGCCCAGTCGGAGCCCAGCACTGGGCCGAGGTGTCCCTCTAGGAACATGACGCAGCGGCCAGTGCGCAGGTCCCACACGCGGCCGAACGCGTCCATACCCCTGCGACATGGGGACGCTCGCAATACAATTTCTATACGATATTTGTAAAAAAAAATCGCCCAGAGTCAGACATCCCTCGTCAAGAAAGAAGTTACTGTTTATCAATCCTTCATAGAAAAATGAAATTATGGAGTCAATGCACTGCGATATCTGGGACACGCGAATTATATAAAACACGCGCTAAATAAATAATAAACGAAATTCATGCTAAGACCGCCTTTTGATACACACGCCTCCCACAAGTGGTAGAGGCTTTCACCACAAAATTCTAAAATATCTAAACATTGGGTAAATAGCACAAGTAGCACTCCATAGAACCGTTCTGATGCCCACTTTACTGTTCGGCAGTGAGGCCTGGGTATGTCAGGAGAAGCAGCACAGTAGAATGAATGCACTGGAGATGCGGTGAAGTTGAAGTCGGGGATGAAGTTAGGGCGGACAAAGCCATGATAAAAAGGGCGACACAACATGTGTCCACTAGAGCAACTGCTTGTCTCCAACATAATGGAGGTCATTTTGAATCGTGGTTGTAATAGTTTAAGTAATATTAAAATAATAATAAACGATAATTAACAATTTTACCTTGTTTTATTAACTTTTCTCAATCTTTTCCAACTCTAGGGTCAGAAACGCTTTCCTGTTGTAACTATCATAACTTTTAAACTATCTTACTTATAGCTATAATGTTAATTTTATTTTAAAGGACATATTCTGTATTTTGAGAAAACAACACAATAAATGTAGCTTGACAGGTTCATTTTTAAGAAAATTATAAAAAACAAAAAAAAACGTTTTTTTTTTTTAATATTGTTCATTTTTGGTTGGTTTATGAAAATGTTATTGAATTAAATGTATCTTTATTTGATTGCCTACATTGTTAGCTTTCAAATGACACATCTATTCTCTTCCTAAGACGTCAACATCCATTGCAATGATTAAATCAGTACGGGCGCCTGAACTGCGAGGTAAAAAAAACAAAATGGCTGCCATTTTGTTATGGAGGGGACATGACGAAATCCAAATAGATATATGTCGATAAAAAATACCACATTTTACCCCCTTCAAGTCTCCGACACTGATGACCGGACATATTGTATATCAGCCTGTATGTTGCTTTGCTTTCCATCAGGCGAAATGTAGTCACTTTGTCGAGCGAGCATAAAAAAAGCGTATTGCATGTATTTGATTGATTTTTGTGATTAGCAAAGACTTAGGAACGTTGCAAAGTACTTCTGGAACAATTTAATATCGTTATACTGTCATAGTGACTCGCTTGAGCCTGTCGTGTTTCGGAACCAATTTGCATACTTCCAGTTGCTCATACTCTTACGAAGCATCCGTCGCGGTATATGTTAGCTGATACAGTCTGGCGTCTGTCAACGAATTTTCGCCTTTTGACGATCTCTGCCGTTCGGACCATTGGCTTGGCTTTAGGAACGTTGCAAATGATGTCGGGAATCATTCAAGGTCGTTGGGATTCTGGCACAGTGCATGTTTGAGGGTAGCACTAACCCGGTGAGTGCCAGCGCCCCGTCGCACTGAAACGAGACCGTGTACACGGGCCTGGCGTGTCCCTCCTGGTGCAGCACCTCTGTGGCTGTAAGGAACACATCACCCCGTCATTTATTTATTTATAAGTACACTTACATAGACTACATTAACACATAAAAACTATATAAGAACATGAAGAGGATACATTATGAATGCTACTATATTTATAAGTGTAGACTACATGCACAGAAGAAAAGAAAAATAAAAATACGAGTAACACAGAAAGATATAAACTACTGTAATCAGAATTTTTTTTTAACAGAAAAAAAAACAATAATCTATGGAACAATCTTCTCAAATAACATCTTATCAAGGTTATCATCACAGAAAATCCTCGTGATTCGAGAACTTTCATCGACTGGTTTCTAGAACCTTCGCTGATTGGACATTGGGATCATACAACGATTGCGCTTCGTGCCGTTTCTGTTACTATGTGCCAGTCATTTTCAACTTTCGAATCAAGCTTCTCCGAGTTCAGCTAGGGCTAAGAAATTCCCTAACTACCTTAGTCGGGTCTTTGGATTGTGGAATGGTCCCCTAGCGAGCGTGTCCCCACCGTCCTACAATATTGGGTTCTTTAAACGAAGCCTGAAGAGATATTTGTGCAGGATGGCATGATCGCAGCGACTATCGGTAAATGATATCTCGATAGTCGAAGTCTTTTTTTAGACTATACTGTACTTTCCATCTGTTACTCAGCACCGAGTGCTGAACGTCTATGAAATTACTCAGCCGAGGTATCCAAAAGTCTTGAATCTGTCGTCGAATTGATGACGATGACTATAATTTTGTCCCCCTCCCTCCAGGCCTCAAACTAAAAACTACACAAAGCATTGGTTTCCCTTGATGTCTTCATTTTTCCCTTCTTTTAACTTCTAGAAATTTCGAGAAAGATCTGTGCGCCTTATGTATTTGCCAGGATGTTCCAGAATCACTAATCGTTGTTTAGTGGGTCGACTTTCCACATATAAACAGCTATCTAATTACTATTCAGATTACTGACGCTTCATTTCTCCGAATGAACGGTATAGGTAGGGCGACATCTTTGATGTTCAATCATCATTGACAACTTGTTTGACAGTTATTCTATTGGAAAGGGCACCTCAAGGCATTCTACGTAAAAATCATAACCATGTGAAACCTAGAAGTGTAGTTTTATCCTAATTCCGTCGTAACATTATTATTAAATTATTGTCAAAGTATAAGCTAAGCCTCCTGTTTCTCCATCTCGGACTTGGCTCTGTGAATACTTAGGACAAACTCAAGTTTCTATTGTATATTTAGTTTTTTTTTCAAATATGAACTACTTTCTGGACTAAATTAACTCACCAGTCTCAAGGTCCCACAGTCTCCAGGAATGATCGAAGACCGCCGTGGCCAGGAACCTGCCTGAGGGGTGGAACTCAACCCTGGCCACACGATGTGGGCTGTGCCCACTCAGGGAAGCCATCGGGGACTCGCTAAAAAAAGAATAAACTCTTGCAGTGTATTTTGTAATTCACACAGCAACTCACACCCGGCTAGGACTGAAAAGTTCTTTAATCTTACTGCAGCCGAGTCTTTGGGATGTATTAGTGGTCATCCGGCGAGCGTGTTCCCACCGTCGTATGATATGGGGGTCATTGAAACGTGACGTGATGAGATATTTGGCTACAGAATAGAATAGTTCCTCCCTCTTCATCATACAGAAGTGTCGTAAGCAGAGATGCCACGAATATTCGGCAACTATTCGGTATTCGGCCTATTCGGCCACTTTTTTTGCTATTCGGTATTCGGCCGAATAGTACGTATTATTCGACCGAATATCGAATACCAAATCATGTACAAAAGGCACGTTATATTACTCAAAATTATCTATTTATTTCCAAATTACAACACTTTAGTAATTAAAATTGATCAGTGGTAAGTTGTGATGGATAAAAATAAGCTTTTCAGCATTTTTTGGTAGCAAACGATTACGCTTTTCATCGTAAATGTTACCAGACTCAGAAAATAGCCTCTCACTAAACACGCTACTTCCAGGAGAAGAAAGATAAACTTTAGCAAATATCGAAAGCTTTGGGTATTGTTTTTCGTTGGTATTGGGCATTGTATTGTGTTTGCTGGCCGCGCCAACGCAACGAGGAAAACAGGTTGCAACTTGCCTCAATCCAGCTAACGCGCCCCCGACAAGCATGTATTCCATGCCGAATATTCGGCCAATTCACTATTCGTGGCATCACTAGTCGTAAGAGCGTATAAGGCAATAATGGTATACAGCATGCCGACCTGCACGCAGGTTGCTACTGCAGGCACCTTCTCTTCACACCCGCCAACTCACGTCGGGCATGCTGTGCTGGGTTACATGTCCAAACACCTTCCCATGAGTTCCGAAAATATAGTGGGAAATGGGGAGTCCATTGCCCAGCGGTGGGACGAAACTGGCAACGATGATCTTGCTGCTGCACGCAGATTACCTTGAAAAGTTCCACAGATGCACCGACCCATCATAGCCGCATGACGCCATTGTGCACACTTCAGACTTATCCTCACCGCTTATCTCCATCTCCTCTTCAGAACTGCCCCCTTGTCTTACCGACTCTATCTGTCAAAAAATTGTTCGTTACCATACATTATAAACTTAAGTTCTATATAATGAAATTTGCAACAACTTTGCTCTTTACTTAAAAAAAAAAAAATACAGCAATAACGAGCAAAAAATATTTCTATTTTTTTTTATACTTGCACGACATAGTAACTGCGTGGCATTTGATGCCATACAGCAGTAGCGTTCATTCCATAGATGCATGAAAGCATTGCATGCCCTGACGTTAAATAAGTTTGGAATAAATTGTTTAAATATAAGCGAAAAATGAAACAATTAATGGTCATATCTATTCTATATTGAAGCCGTTTATCTTTCTTATGAAAACAATATAATATTTACTATGATAATATAATAATCAAATTAAATACTCGAATACCGCCTAATGCGAATGCAGGACAGTCTCACCTTCCTCTGGAAGTGTCCAGGGAGCGACGCCGAGGGGTGGAAGGTGGCGCAGCTCACGTTACACGAGTGCCCTTTGAGGACCTGGAGCGGAGTGCACTCCGGCACGGACCACACCTTGCTCAGACCAGACCTGGGGGATCGAGGACCCTTTACACTTTGCGCTTATATGTCGTGCCCGTGCCAACTGGTGCCCTGAGGACAGCGATCACTTGCGCTACTGGTCATGTTGGGCACGACACATACGCGCAAGGATATCTATCGATAATGTATCTCTGCTCACCCCGAAAGGGTTATAGTGTGTTGATATATTACTATTAAAAAAAAATATAGATTAAACAGATCCTCACCAGCTCGAGGTAATCAGCATTTTACTGTCGCTACTGAACCGGCAAAAGCTGATCGGGCGGGTGTCGCCTATCTGAAATAAAATCATTACTTGTCATAAGGTCGCCGGTTCTAAAGTATTAAGGCGGTTACGCACTATGTCTTATACGCAAAAACATTTTCGGATAAAAATCGGATTATGTTCGGATGTTAATTTACGCAACGCCTCCGATTTAAATCCGCCAAAACACAGATCTAGGATGCTGGTATGGCGACAGCGTTGATCACCACTCTTAAACAACCTTGAGTTTCTTCTCAAGGTAGTCGCTTCCGAAACGCTCGTGATCACGGTCAGGTTCGTTCCCTGGCTGGCCGCCCGCCCTAGTCGAGGTTCGTACCCACACCAAACAACTCATAACTCGCTGGCTGAGCACCTGAAGCGCTCGCCCCTCTCGCCCGGTAAAGTTATTAATAAGCCGAATTCACGCTAAAACTGCCTTCTGATTCACACGCCTCCCACAAGCGAGGCACACGACAACTTTTTCCTGAACAACAGCGAAATGTTCAAGGGAAAAAAACGACGATGAATGAATTCTCGTTACTTACAGTCGCTGGCGTTTTTGGACTACTGTGTACTCGTCATTTATTTATTTATTTATTTAAAGGGAAACATACAGCAATATAAAAATGATAATAATATACACAAAAAATTAGTACAAAAATAAAAATCAAGCTAATAAATAACAATAAAAAAATCAATCAAATATACATACATATATATGTTACATATAAATAGTACATTTATATTAAAAAAAAAAACATTATAGAACAAAATTGAACTTAGGCTAATATTTCATCAAGTGTATTCTAGTCAGTATTGAGTTAGTATAAAGAAATACCTGGCTGCAGTATGTGGACATGGCGGATGCCTTCCTCTGCGACTCCTGCTTGGCCGCGGCCCTGACGCTGCCGGCGAGCTTCAACTCCTCACGGGCTCTGGTCAACCTGACCACGGACATTGATCATGGGTATTGGATTACTGAATGCCGGGTGGCCGCAATACTGCTTTCTTATTGGATGTTGAAAATGTCGTGCTATACGCGTAAGAGCTGGTCGGAAAAAGCCACTAACCACGCAGAGATGGGCAAAATGTAATCAGATTAATGATGAACGATTACAAAATGTAGTCGTAATTTTAATTTTCTTGCTCTGTAATCATGATTAAATCCATTTAAAACATTAAGAAATGATAAATGTGTATGCAATCTAAGACTCTGTAGTGTTTAAAACATAAATGAGCAAAATGGAGTCATATTAATGGGAAAATGCATAAAATGTAATCGTTAATAATTTTCATTAATCTGATTATATTTTGCCCATCTATGTGACCACACGTCAGTCCGACCCTGCTGCTGCTAGGGACAACACGCGTTACAATATTTATTCTACTTAGTCAAATAAACTGACCTGTGCTTTGCTCTAGGCAGCGAATATCTCGCTATCCACAACCTGGCTTGCCTCAGCTCTGGAGGACCCTCGTGGTACCAGGTTCCCTCGCGCCCCCTGTCGCGCTCTATCCTCGCCTCCTCCTCTTCTAACTTCTTATTTATAGCATCTTCTCCGAGGCTGAAATTATTATCCAAATTAAAACAAAAACTACAGGACATTAGCTAAATTCAAACGATTTCAATTGCTTATTTAGTCGCGTTATATCCCTATCGGGGTTAGCAGAGATATATAACTGGCCGTATCCATTTTGCCCTTATATATCGTGTCCAACGTGACCAGTATCGCAGCTGATCGCCGTTCTCACAGTACCAGTACACATGACATTTCTATTAGATGCCGTGCCGGCTTCCTCACGATATATTCCTACACCAGTAAGCAGGGTAGGCGGTAGGGCGATTGCCCGAACTGGGTCATGACCACAGTACACAAGTGCACAGACCGTCACAGTGACTCGCTCCGGCCTGTCGCGTTCCGAATCAGCTTGTATATATCCAGTTGTTCATACACGTATAAACCTTCCATCGTGGTATATGTGGGCCGACGTAGCGATGGCAATTGTCAACGGAGTTTCGTCCCTCAGCGGTAGTCGTCATTCTTGGACTAGGCTGTACTTTCCGTCGGGTGCACTGTAGCCACTTTTTCGAGCTAGTATAAAATAAATGTGATGCCTAAATCCATACTTAATCTGGAAAAATCCATAGATTCATGCCTGGACTCAAAGTAAGGACCACTCTCCGTTCCTAATGGCCAGGAGACACCACAAATAAATAGTGAATTGTGGACATGTCTTATGCATATTACTTACTAGCTCAGTAGATCTCTCAATCTCACTCTTCTTTCAGCAGGTCCTTCTCCGAAGAGGCATACAGGCTCTCCCAGCTGCCGGAGACTTCTCCTTACCTGTGTATTTATTTATATGATTCTTATTATAGATAATGGCTTGGATCACCTCTATGTGTTGTGGATGTTTCTCATATTCTCAGGATTAGTCACTCCTACGGTCATCATGTCCGGCTTGTGAAATAGGATACCAGGCACATAATTTCTTATGACATAGCACTCTTCAACAAAAAGAGTGGATATTCTCTTCCAGGTCAGCATTGAATGATGATATTTATTATACTGCAGTTGACTATTGATGACAATGATGGCTTACCTGTGTTCTTATGGGTGGGCTGTTCTTTTTATTAAACTGACTCAACAAAGTGACTATAGAGCATCTAATGATAAGTACAGTACAGTGCAAAAATTATAGCAACTACCAAAGGCTGAAAATCCTTTGACAGTCACATTCGTCACGTCACCCACATATACCACGACTGAAGGTCTCTATTTATATGAGTTACTGGATGTCCACAAGCTAATCCCATAGTGTAGCAGGCCCAAGCGAGTCCCTACAGCAGTCTACACTTGTGTACACCGTGGTCGAAACCCAGTTTCGGCGATGGCTCTGCCACCTCGCCTGTTTACCTTTCTTTTATATAAAATATATATATATATATATATAAATAGATAATGAGTGGAATATGCTTCCAAGGACCACATTTCCATATTCTAATGATTTTGGAGCTTTTAAAAGAAGAGTCAATAAATATGTATTTAGCTAATACAGTCCATCATCACACTTATCTGTATCTACCACCAGGTGGGAAGAAAAAGCAATTTGAAAACTCAACTTCAGCAAATGATCAAACTAGACTTTTCCTAAAGACAAAGAAGAAAATCCTAAAACACTTCAGCATGTGAAATACCTCATCATCATCAGTAGAAACGTTCAACTGCCTGGCTTTCCTCCGTCTCTCAAACTCTTCCAGCAAGGCTTTCTTGTCCCTTGACATCTCTTCACTGAGCTCCATGTATTCTGGAAGAGGTCTTGTGTTAATTTATTATTATTAAATAGTAAGTGAGCTACTGTTAGTTATCCTTACTATACCAAAGATATAAATTTGCTTGGAACTGTCCAGAGGGCTACTAGAATTCTAGTAGGATTACGTAAAAAATGTTAGGAGGAGAGATAGAAAATTCTTCAGCTGTCATCTCTACAGGAGCGACGCCAGCTTGGAGTCTTATCGCATTAGGCAATATTTTCCAAGTCAACAGTTGTTTCTGTGATCCTTGTGAGAATGGTGTTCTGCTGGTTCCTTGGAGATTGAAAACAAATATAGGTTGCCATTCACTCAATAATAGAATATTGCAAGTTTAGAATAAAATGCCTCAGGACATTGTTGACCAACCACAAACTAATAATTTCTAAATGAGTCTGAATAGATGGTGCTCCTCTATCAGACTTTAATGATGCTCAAGGCAGTTCTACACAATATCTGATAGTTGAACACACCAACTGAGACACACGCACATCAGCTAACAGCTACTCACCTATTATTTAATAAAAATACCTTGCATTATCAACATGTATCTGTCTATTGCTGAACATAGGCCTCTCCCAAGGTTCACCGCAGAGCCCATTCTTCAGCATTTCTCATCCATCAACTACCTGCTACTTTTTGCAAATCATCGCTCCACCTAGCCACAGAGCATCATACATTATACATGCAGAGGTGTAGTTTTCACACAAGAACTTATCTACACCAGCAGTTCTCCATTTTTTGGCAAATATGACCAGTCCACTGCCTCTTCAGCTTGCTTATCCTCTGAGCTGTATCAAATACCTTAGTTCACTGACAAATCACCTCATTTCTGATTTGATCCTTCAGAGAAACATCGAGTATAGAACATTCCATAGCAAGTTGGATGACTTTGAATTTGTGGACCAGTCCTGCCTTGAGTGTCCACATCCTGTTAAGCCCTTTGCCACTATCAGTGACTATAATCACCAGCTAAAAAACGGCGCATATAACGGCGATAGGTAACTATAGTGAGCGGCTGAAAACACCGCTTATACAAAATGGGCATATTTTATTTATCCGTAATAATATTTTTTTGATAACTAATTAAAATCATTTGGGCAAAAAATTTAGCTCTGAATGGTGAAGACTGTGCGCGTTTGATGTGCGCCCTTTCAGCAAGTGGCTACGTTTCGGGCGATACACTTTATAGTGAGGCCTACCGTAACCAAAGGATTAAAGAACGCAAATCATAATGAAAAATCCTTTATCTGGCATACTGTGTTATTAGAAAAATGTCTCTAGAACAAGAAACATGAAGATATTTAAAAAAAAATGCCATTTTGATGTGATTTAAGTTGATCGACTAACCACTCGAGATTTGGATATCGCCAAGTTCTTTGCCGCTTTCTTCGACGCCATCCCGTGCTGCGGCAGCCAGGGCCGCCAGTCTGGCCTTCTCCTGCTCTTCCAAGGATCCATAATATACTTGTTTACCCCTCTTTGCTCCAATCAGGTCTTCATCATCCGACATAGTAAGCTTTTTATTTAAGAAGATATAACTCAAGACTACACTGAGAAAGTTCTAGATCTATTGTGCTTTAGTTTAATATATTTCAAGTTAGATTTTCAGTGTTTCTTCTTTATTTACTTAATTACAACTAACAGTTCAAAGAAAAGTGAGGTTAGAATTTGTGACACAGACAATAATAATTTGTGATGCGAAACAGAAATTAAAAAAATGAGATAAATACAGTCACGCTTATCTTTATGCAGAATGAAATCATTTAAGCAGTTAAAATTATCAAATATTAACTAAACGAAAACATCTTAAAACATATAAGAAATTTAAAGAAAGAGAATTCATTACTAGAAAAGAAATAAAATTATAGAAAATGAAATTATGTAAATTTTTCAATAAAATGTTGAACACTACGCTAAATACAAACTGCGTAAAATGAGGTAAGGTAATAACATAAGAATAGACAATGAGATTTAGATAACCAGTAAAAATAAATTAGTAATAAAATTAGGGTAACTTTGATGATTTTCAGATTCGTTTTTTTGGACATTACTTTGTCACTAAAAATAAATTAATATTTGGTTTTATCTTTTTTATAGTCAATTTGTTCAAAATGAAAATTGAAATGTTTTTATTACCTAATTTTTATTGTAAATAGCTCCAGAGAGCTATGTTGAATTTGAAGGGCCGTTCAATTATTTCATTACTAACCTTTTACTACACGGTAAAAAATATTTGTACAATAGCTTTTTTCTACAATACATGAGGAATTTCTCTATTATAAATTTATTGGAAATTCATGTAATAACGCTGGCATCAGTTCCACTTGTTTATATTGGTTATGATTGGTGTTTACGTCAGTATATGGACGCAAATGTAGAAATATCTTTTCAATTATTCCTAATCTGTGAATTATAATCATTACAGAGTCAAATATTACATTAAAACTTATGGAAAACACGTGAAATAATAAAAAGCCAGGTACAATAAACATAACCTCCAAAGCGTCTGGTGATTTGTTGAATATTTGCTTGTAATTTTGTTATTTTTGAAGCGATGGCGCTACAGCTATCACGGCGGGAGGTGGACGAATTGCGCTCGTCGCTAGACCGAGCTATATACCGGACTATCGGGAGATCCGATAGCTCTGTTCTCTCAACGGTGTCTTCCTGTTTGACTAACGGGTGAGAGTTATTTTACTAACTTTTTCTGCATTTTCTTTGTAGCTTTAGTCGCAAAGCACAGGCAGTTCAAACAACTCATTAGTACTTGTATCCTTGTATTCTACAATTTAGCTACTTCTTATTGTGATTGAGAAAATATTTTTAATTTAGTAATTTTCTGCTGCTTTGTCTGAATGTACAAAGCAACAGCATACTGCTAGTGCTGTCTTCTACACACTATCTAATTAAACAACATGTGATAGTTGAACACACCAGCAGAGACGTAAGCACATATGCTTATAGCTGCTTGCCTATTATTTAATAATTGTAATAATATATTGTCATCCTATTTGGGCTTTCAAAAAAATTAATAAAAATTTTTTGATTTTCAGATATGAAAGGAGAAAAATAATAGACAGATTATCCTCACAAATAGATGGCAAAAAAGCTAGCAAACTCGCTGACAAAGTTCTAGCTCTCGCACAGGAGTTGGTGTCATCACCTAAGTCACAGAAACGGAAGTATGAGCAGTCAGATAGAGACAAGGATGTCAAAAGATCGAGACAAAATGATACTAAGTATGAGGAGAAAAGGGAGAGGGATGGAGAGGAGAAACCAGCCCAAAGTTCAGAGCAAATGGAGAAAGTGGTTGATTCAATGTTGCCTGATGGGGGAGAATCTGTTGGATCCAAAATTGTGGTTCTCAGTGCAGATAGAATAAAGGTAGGTGCTTTTTAAACAGCTGTACTAATTACAGTGGGTAAAATGGAGAGATTCCTCAGTAAGCATTTCCTACTATCTGTATCATGACAAGTATTCTGAAAAGTTATTTAACCTTCTTTCATAAAACAAAACAAAACAAAATCATGGTCATGGGCTTACAGATTCACAGCTTTACAGTAACTTAAATCCTGGGCGAAGACTAAGGAGTTTTGTAACTCTTAATTTTTCCAAGTCATTGAGCTGTGAAATATAGTGGCTTGCCTTTCGATTTTCTATAGACTGTACTTGGAGACTGAGTTGCTCAATTTAATTCCACCATCCCCTTTTTATCATAGGTTTCCAAGACTTTGTGCGGGATTGCCTTCTGTGGTTGAAATTCCAGTAGCTCCTAAGTGGTGATATACTTCCTGTTGTATATGTAGGGTACTTTATTGTTGTTCTTAAGAAACAATCAATACAAGTAGGTAGGTTAAAAACTTAATGTGATTGATGCCAGTAATATGTACTCTACTAAGCAATAAACATCGATATAACTAAATAGTGTTTTCTTAAACCTAACACTTCCTGTGTCTGTCATTCCAGCATTTTACATGGGAATCTTCAAACAATGAGTGAATGGTGTTTGTTGGGTGAGGGTGTTTCATCATTGGTCTCTTTATTGGTTTCCATCGGGTGAGATAGGTGTCAAATGCAAGACTCTGTAATAAAAAAAACTAGGCGTTTAGACCATCCATGGTCATACTCTGACATGGCAGTTACCACCGATTGCATAGAAGCCATCTCAAATGTTTCAGCATTTGCGTTAGACTCTAATGAAACTTTTGGAAGGCACTTCCTATTCCCCAAGAGATATCACCTCTAGTGGCTGTTTTTATGCTAATCACCACAAGATGGGATTACAAACATTGGTTCATTTACTGGACAACAGAGCTCGCTACGTACCTCATCTTTATACCATAACTGTATCTAATCTATGGAATTATGTGACAATTTTTTGATAAATTATCTCTCCCTGCAGCTGATGATGGCGAATGCCCAAAAAGAGATAGAGGAGCGGAAAAGAGCCCTGGTCGCGATGAAGGGTGGGCCGCCAGAGCCTAGGCACGGAGTTAACATGGCTGTGGCTGCTGCCCAGCATCTGAAAGTCCAGATGCAGCAGAATAACGCGATCCCACCACCCAGCGTCATCAAGCCGGTGCTCTACTCCAAGCCAGGTGAGTTTTGGGTTTTGGGCTGGCCATAATCAATATTTTATTTTTATATAATAATAATTTACCCTTACACTGTATCCCATTTCGGGTCTGCAGGCGTACATGAGTTACAGAGCACAGATGGGCAAAATGTAATCTGATTAATGATTAATGAAAACAAAATGTAGTCTTAATTTTAGTTTTCTTGCTCTGTAATCATGATTAAATCCATTTGAAACATTAAGAAATCATAAATGTGTATGTTATCTGGGATTCCTTAGTGTTTAAATCATATATGAGCAAAATTCAGTTAATGGTAAAAAACGTAAAATGTAATCATAATAATTTTTATTAATCTGATTACATTTTACCCATCTATGGTACAGAGGTAGTGGCTGTATCTACTTTGCGCTTATGTTTCATGCCCAACGTGATCAGAAATTTTTGATGGTTTTCAGTGGCGATGCCGCTCAGCCGAGAGGAGTTGGAGAAGCAGAGGAAGATAGCGGAACTGCAGGCGAGAATACAGCGCAAACTCGCAGGTAAGTTGCAACAAATTGTAGGAATCACTGGTACAAAACTAATAGTAACTCGCTTGACACTCTCATGTCCACATTCATGGTTATCTCCACCCACCCTCCATAATTTGAGACTTGAGAAAGCCGTCCGCGTCCGTGTACCGTGGCAGATTGCGTACTTCGCTCCAACGGCCGGTTTTCGCAGCGCGATAGCTGCACTCAGGGGGGTTTAGTCAGTATGGGTCACCGCAACTCGGTTTCGGGCGTGAGCCATTGTGGTCACCAGGACGTGGACGCTGCGTGCTGCACAGTTACTAGGAGCCATTGGAGACAGTTCATGGAAACCAACGAGTTTAACTAACTCCTGTCACTTCTAAATAGAGGCCGGCTGACAGAAATAAACGCTGAGTTCGCGCTACACCCCACATATACAGCTCTGAACGAACCACTATTTCCATTTGGACTTTTCTATAATTAGGTGGGGCACTGGTTAGCGCCGGCTGTACAGGCCCGGCGCCCTTGATCCTGGACCGGGAGGGCCGGACCATCGACACGACGGGCAAGCGGGTCCAGCTGACGCACGTCGCTCCGACCCTCAAGGTTAGTTGTCACCGACGATCAACGCTTATTTTTTCGTAGAACAGTTTGTTGGTTAGAAAAGGCCTTTACAATGTAGAGGATGGCTTCACCGCTTGTGGGAGGCTTGTAAACCAGAAGGCATTCTTAGCTTGAATCGTATTTATTATTTATTTGGTGCGCGTTTGGTATAATTCACGTGACCTAGATATCACAGTGCATTGCACTAACTAGTCGAACTTTCAGAGCATCTTAGCTGAGCAAACATCTTGCGCAGCTGAGATGCTCTGTAGACTCACATACCAATTATTGAAATAGTATAGTACAGTGTAGGGTAGTTACAAAAATATAGTGTAATTATGGGACTGACATGGTCAGCCTTCTAATAACTCAAAACTGCATTGTGCCATAAAAACTTCAGCAGGCGAGAGGAGTGGGCGCCGAAGGTGCTCAGCCAGCGAGTTATGGGTTGGGTAGCAACGCAAGGGCACCCTGTGGGTATGGACCTCGGCTTGAGCGGTTAACCAGGGAAACCAATTTAACGGTGATCTACTAGTGTTTCCAAAGCGACTACCTTGAGTAGAAACGCAGGAAGAAACTCAAGGCTACTACGGCGTGGAAATCTCATGGCTGTTGACATCTGTTATCTACTGGGATCGGTTAAGAAGTTTTCCTACCAACCTCCAAAATTCATTACGAAGATGGCTCCATAGGATGGTATGGTTCCAGGCGAACATAAGGGCGAAGCGGCGCGAGGAGTTCAAGCAGCAGCTGTCCGGGCAGGCGGCGGCGGAAGCTCCCGTCGATGCCAGCTGGGTGGACGACCGCCTGTCTGTGAAGCCCCCGGTGAGGGTCAAGAGAGCCCTGCGCTTCCACGAGCCCGGGAAGTTCAGGCAGATGGCGGACAGGCTGCGGATGAAGGTAATCATTTATTTTTATATACAGACTCAAGAATATCATGAAGCTGTTCATCTGCTGTTGCTGTAGTCATGCCGACCTGTTCAAACCTCTCTTCACATTATTAAAAGACCCAATGGCATAGAAGGGAAAGGCACATGCCTGTTTGAAGATCATTTGACAGCCAGATGGTGCAGCAAAAGTAAGATTTGGAAAACTTAAAAAAAAGAAATGTTCTTGTCCGCAACTCTAACCACTCCACGTTTATAGCATAATACACAAGTATTATAATCTATTATATAAAAATAAGTCCGGTTTTCCTTCCTGACGCTATAACTCCAGAACGCACGAACCGATTTCCACGGTTTTGCATTCGTTGAAAAGGTCTCGGGCTCCGTGAGGTTTATAGCAAACAAAATTCAGGAAAAATTTCGACAGAAAAGCAGGGAAACGGTGAAAATTATTTTTCACAAACCAATACGGTTTTGCATGGTGGTGGAGCAGATCGCACCAGTATTTTAAGTAGATGGCGCCGATGCGTTATACATTGTTTGACAGCTACTCATTGTACTCTGCTCAGTTAATTTCATGTGACATTTATTACGCGCACGTTCTTTCAAACGCTAACTAAAAACCAAAACGAAGCCATCTGGTGGCGAAACGAAGTTCGCCGGGTTTGCTAGTAGTCAATATAATATATTATATAACACAGAAGATGTTCACTAGAAATAATTTATATGGCAGAACAACGTTGGCCGGGTCAGCTTAACTTAGTTAGTTGTTAACCTATAAAGGATTCTTTTGAGATAAGGAACTCTAAAAGTCAAAGGTCTTTCAAACGGTCTCTCCTTACAGGCTCAGTTAGAGAAGCTGCAAAATGAGATCTCCCAGATAGCCCGTAAGACCGGTATCTCCTCGGCCACCAAGCTGGCCCTGCTTGCTTCAGATGTGCCCGATTCAGACAGAGTTCCTGACATTGAATGGTAATGTTTTTTTTTTAATTCTACTTGATGAACTGTGTACATGGTGGAAATTCTCATGTCCCTCACCGCTGCACCGGTGTGCCGTCTCACCGTCTACAACCACTGGGGTGTTCCTCTTTCCGTCTGCCGTGTGCTGTGACAAGCCTCATCGTTATTATGTGAGGAGGGGAGTGGAGAGCTAACGCTCTCTCGCCTCATGTCTTGGAGTTGGTGCGTAGGAATGCATACAGAGCCGCCAAACCGGCGGGGTTCGCAAATGCAACCGATCACACGCATCGACAAATGGCGTGCATAGATATAATAATCCCCAATATTGCAAGACAGTGTCCATGAAATATCTCCCGCCACAAGCATAACTTCTAAATTGGCCGCCCGTTTTTCCAACAAGGTGGGACAGCGTGATCCTAATGACAGCCGAGGAGCGGCAGAGCAGGAAGGACCGGCCCGGCTTCGAGGAGCGCGAGGCTCCCGGAGACGAGCGCTCGAACAGCCAGCGCGTGGACGACTGCAACACCGGCCCCGACGATATCGTCGAGAACCTCAACGAGCTGGCCGTCACGAACCTGGTGGAGCACCCTCAGCAGCTGCAGCCGCCGAGTGAGTGCTTTTTTTAATCTAACTCTATCGACAGAGTGGCTATAGCGCAACGATTTAAATCTAATTCGACCCAGTGACTGCACCATACCTGATGGTAAGCATGGTACAGTCCATAAAACGCCAACGACTATCGACGGGTAAGAAAAACCCATCGGCAGTCGCAGCGATCATGCCGGCCTGCACAAATATCTCTTCACGCTACGCTTAAAGGATCCCATATCATAGGATGGTGGGAACACGCTCGCCGGAAGACCATTTCACAGCCCAACGACACGGCAAAAGAAGGAGTTAGTCCTAGCTGGGATGTGAGATACCGTATAGCTGTGACTCCGCAAACCCGCGCGCGTGGCTCTATTCAGGAAGGGAGAGGGTGGAACAAGGTTAAACAATGATAATTCTGATGGTAAGTATTGTATTAATAATAATTAATTTATTTGGCACATAATATAACAAAAAACACAATAGGATGGGTTAATGAAGACAGAAAACAACTAAAGCAAATACCCTGATGCTGTGCTGTGATGATGCTCCAAAGGGAAGTCAGCTCAGCAAATGCTAAGCGACCATCAAAGAATGAAGATCCATTGCGAGTCTACATCGTCATGTCGGCCCGCATATACCGCGACTGAAGGTCTCTAGGTATATGAGCCACTGGGTATACACAAGCTGATCCCGAAACGCGACAAACCGAAACTGGTCACTATGACGGGCTTTACACCCATGTACTGTGGTCGCGATCCAGACTGGCACCGACGCCCTACCACCTCGCTGCTGCTCGTTTAGCACCACCCAGGAGTCACGTGTAGGGAAACTAGAGTAAAGCCTACGGACGCGAGCAGCTTCGACTGCCAAACGCATAAGAGACTCTCTCAGAATTTGGATTTGTTTAACCGCATTGGGCGCAATGGGGCTGATATGTGAAAATGGCAAAAGCCCTTAAAAAAATATGGTAGTTAATTTTTTTTAAGACTGGTAGTCAAATAACTTAAGTTTGACAGTCAAATGTCTTTAGAAATTAGTCGAATAGCTTTAGAACTGTAGTAGTTAAACGACTTTTTAAATGCGTTTATCAAATTGTTTTAGAAGTCTGGCAGTCAGATGACTTGAGAAATACGTTAGTTAAATTAATAATTTAATTGTGTGCAATGTGCTGACATCCAAGATACAGGCAGTCCTAGTTTGGGTGTCAGCTGGCTTTAATGCGCTGCTTTGTCATTGTTTTCTAATAAATAGTTTATTATTTTACTATTAAATTATTACAAAAGTCTGGTAGTCAAATAACTTCGGAACATAAGCAATCAAATAACTTTAGAAATATGGCAGTTCAATAGCCTTAGAACTGTGGTAAAAAAAAACACCCTTAAAATGCGCTAATCAAATATATTTTAGAAATCTGGTAGTCAAACGACTTTAGAAGTTTGGTAGTCAAATAACTTTAAAAATATGACAGTCAAAAGCCTTATAATTGTGGTAGTCAAACAACTTTGAAAATGCAATAGTGAATTTGCTTTACAAATGTAGCAGTCAAATTTGAAACAATTTAAAATAATTTTTAAAGTTGAGAATATGAGTTAGGAAGCGCAGGCGTTTAATGATTCTATACACGATGGACAACACTCGATGACTATTAACAGGGGTTCTTGGTAATAAAACACTTCTTCGTTCGCAGTTCGCTTCTTTATTCTTGAGGGTAGCTCCGAGGGAATTCTTCGAGTCTTCGATCTTCGCCGTCGACCAAAGGTTTGGTCGCTATATATATCCCCTCGGGCTACCCTAACAACTAGTACTATATACAATGTGTTCCTTAAATCTAATCCGCCAATGACGACGCCGGATTTCGTGTAGTTTCGTCGCCTGGCCGCCGCTGTCGCTGCTGTCGCCCCGGTCGACGTGCTCCTCTCCCGCACCTCTATTCATGCGTCTCCGGCGCCCTGGGCTCGCTGTTCGTAACATCCTCCCCCCGGCGTAGCTCGTCGAAGCCTTCTTTTTCCAGCTGGAGAACAGCCAGCTTCCTAGCAGGGCGCACGAAGGCTCCACCTCTGGTGCGGATGAGAGCGCTGCGCACGTCGCCGTCTGGTCCGGGGTACACGGCCTCCACGATGCCTCGAGGCCATGTATTGCGGGGCAATGCAGCGTCGACCACGATGACTAGATCTCCGGGGCGTAGCGGGCGCTGTCGATCGTGCGCTCCGCCACGCGCCACCAGCGTCGGCAGGTACTCCCGGACCCACCGTCGCCAGAACTGGTCGGCGAGCCCTTGTGCCGCCTTCCATGCTCTCCTATCCGCCGGCGAGCACACCCCGGTCTGGGGCAGCCCTGCCGACGTCCCGATGAGAAAGTGGTTCGGAGTCAACGCCTCCGGATCCGCCGGATCCACGGAGACGTGTGTCAGCGGTCGCGAATTGATCGCGTGTTCCGCTTCTGCCAGCAGCGTCGTCAGCACCTCCTCTCGCGGTGCTTTGTCGTGTAGGGTCGCGCTCAGCGCAGCTTTTACTGAGCGCACGAGTCGCTCCCACGCGCCGCCTTGATTCGGCGCGCCAGGAGGGATGAAGCGCCACTCCATTCGGCGCAGCTGCGCGTAGTCACGCAGCGCCGGCTCCCACTCGTTGTATGCTGCCCGTAGCTCCGCGTCAGCTCCACGGAAGTTCGTCCCGTTGTCGCTCCAGAGCTGACGCGGCCATCCGCGTCGCGCTGCCATCCGTCGCAGCGCCATGATTGCGGAGTCGGCAGACAGGCTGCCCACTACCTCGATGTGGACAGCTCGGGTAGTGAGGCACGTGAATAACGCGCCCCACCTCTTCTCACGTCGGCGGCCGATAGTGACGGTCGTCGGCCCGAAGTAGTCGACCCCGCAGTTGGTGAAGGGTCGGCGATGCTGATCCAGGCGCGCTGGCGGCAGGTCCCCCATCGGCGGCACCCGGGGCTTCGCTCGGCGCACCCGGCAGAGCGCGCAAGCCCGGGCAACCGCGCGCACAGTGGGGCGCGCGCGCAGTATCCAGAAGCGCTGCCTGATGTCATTGAGGACGCGCTCGTTGCTGGCGTGTCCCGCAGCCGCGTGTTCTCGTAGCACGATGAGTCTTGTCAGCGGGTGACGGCCGCCCAGTATGATCGGCCGCTTCGTCTCGTACGGCGCGCGCGCGGCATCGATCCGTCCGCGCACACGCAGCAGGTCGTCCTGCAGCATCGGGTCCAGCTTGGCGAGGCGGCTGGCAGCTGGCAAGGTTCGGCCAGCGCGCAGCCTCGCGATCTCCTCGCCAAAGTCTTCCTCCTGCGCCCTGCGTAGCCATAGGTGCTCCGCTCGCTCGATGTGCTGTAACTTAAGTTGGGTCGCTCTCTTGCGACATTTGTCGATGAAGGCGAGCACCGTCGCCGTCGCCCGGATCAGCCGCTCATATGATGAGAAACGGCTAATGTCCGGCAACGGGCTCGCGCTGTCGATGATGCTCGCTGCGCAGCACGCGGCCTCCTCGATGCTGCCGGTGCTGCTCGGTCGTGCCTTTTCCTGCGGCCACGTATTCTCAGGCCCGTACAGGAAAGAAGGTCCGGTGAACCAGCGGTCATGCTGGTCGGTTGGCGCCTTTCCGTCGCGGGTTGCGTCATCCGCGACGTTATGTGCGGTCGGCACCCAGCGCCATTGTTCTATGTCAGTTGCCTCTGCTATCTCTCCGAGCCGGTGCGCGACGTAAGGCGTATAGCGCCGCGCGTCCGTCCTTATCCACTGCAGCACCGTTGATGAGTCGCTCCAGTAGATCACGCGATCAGCCTTCCAGTGATGTTCTTGCTTTATCATGCCAGCCAGCCGGGTTCCGATGACAGCTGCTTGTAGCTCCAGCCGCGGTATCGTATGCGGGCGCAGCGGCGCCACCCTGGCCTTAGCAGCGGCCAGTGTCACCGTGACGCGACCGTCTTCGTGCATCAGCCGCCAGTATGCTGCCGCTGCGTATGCCTGTTCGCTGGCATCGACGAACACGTGAAGCTGCCTCTCCGGTTCCGCAGCATCGTCGTCGGTGACGTATCGTCGCGGCAGGCGCAGCTGAGCTATGTCGTCCAACGTGCTCAGCCATTGGTCGAAGCGATCCGCCTGCTCGCCCGGAAGCTGCTCATCCCATCCTATCTGGATGCGCCATAAATCCTGCAACACAATCTTGGCAGTGATGCTGTAACAGCTGAGTAGCCCCAGCGGGTCGAAAATCGACATGACCGCCGCCAGAGCCTCTCGCTTCGTCGGGGCCCGCTGTCGTTCACGGACTTGTTCTGGAACGCGTGCCAGGGTCGTGTTGAAGCCCAGCTCGTCCTTCTCGGCGTCCCACAGCATGCCAAGTGTCTTTTCCTGGTGGTGTTCGTGGCCCAGAGCGGTCGGCTCCCGGGCTCGCAGCTCTCGAGGGACGGTGTTCAGCAGGAGCGGGCAGTTGGAGTTCCAGCTTCTCAACGTGAAGCCTGCCTGAGCGTGGACGGTGATGACCTCTTCTATTGTCTTCTTTGCTTCTTCCATGGTCTTGAAGCTGTGCACGAGGTCGTCCATGTAATGGCTCCTGGTGATGACCGGCAGTGCCCTGGCGTGCGAATGCGCGTGATCCTGCGCATTCCGGTCCCGCACGCTGTGGGCCAGGAAGGGCGAGCTGGCTGCTCCGAAGATCATCGAAGTCATCTTGAACTGCTCCGGAGGGTCCTTTCTGTTGTCGCCTCTCCACAAGAATGACTGCGCCGGTTGATCTTCCGCTCGCACCTTCACCTGCAAAAACATCTCAGAAATGTCCGCTGTCACGGCGATCGGCCGTTCCCGGAATCGAAATAATATTCCGGGAAGTGATTGTAACAAGTCCGGTCCCTCGAGTAAAAAGTCGTTCAAACTTTTGTTCTGTACGCGGTGCGCTGCGTCAAACACTAGCCGTATCTTGTTTGGCTTATTCGGGTTTCGTACGGCGAAGTGCGGTAGAAACCACTGTATAGCGCTGTCTCGTTCACTCTCGCTATACTTTTCCGCGTATCCTTTTTTCAACAAATTTTCAATCTGGCGCGTGTATTCCTCTTTAAATGCCGGGTCGCGATCCATCTTTTTCTCTATGCCCCTGAGGCGTATGAATGCTTCACTGTAGCTCGGCGGCAGCACGATGTCATCGGTGCGCCACGGTAACCCGACTTCGAATCGATTGTTCACTCGGCGCGCCGTTTTGTTGAAAATCTCGATCGCTCGTCGATCTTCTGGCTTTTCCTTGGTGGTCAGCGACACACCAAGCGCTTCCAACGTGAAGTGCTTCTTCACCAGTTCTTGAAGACGCTCGTCGTCTTCTTGCTCGGTGCTCGAGGGGGTGCTGCCGCAGTCTCGTTCCGCTGCGTGCAGATGCAGCACCGTGTTCTCCCCCCGTCGATGGAGCAGGCGAGGCTCGATGCCGTAGATGACCCACCCTAGGCTGGTGAGTGATGCGGCGGGCTCGTTCTTCTTTCCGGTCCTCATCTGCTGGGAGACCATCAGGTGCCAGTTGTCGACACCTATCAGGATCCTCGGCTTCGCGTTCTCGAAGCAGGCCTCCCGGAGATCTTGCAGGTGGGCGTACCGCGTCAGTTCCCGCGGCGCCCGCTGTCCTCGCAGGTCCAACTTCTTGACCGTGCGAGCGGTGATCTCGTGTGCGGCGCGTTCTCGCCGCCCTCGGATGCTGATGCTGACCCGCTGACTGCTGCTCTCGTGCTCCGTTGCGTTGACACCTCGCAGCCTCAGTGGTGCCGGAGTCCCCTTGACGCCGATGCTGTCTGCCAGTTCTTGGTCGATGAGGGTTATTGACGACCCCTCATCCAGGAGCGCGTACGTAGCTACTTCTCCCCCGGGACCTGTAATGATGACGTTGCAGACTTTTAGCAACACGCTGCTGTCTTCACTAGGTGTCGCTATTGACATCACTGCTTCTTCTCTGGCCGGGCGGGGTGGTTCCTCCTCATCGCTGGATCGCACCTCTGGCTGCGCTCGCACTTGCTCGGTGTCGTGCAACAGCGGGTGATGCGGCCGGCGGCAACCGCTGACACCGCATGCGTCAGCTTGGCAGTCGGCCCGACGATGCCTCTTCTTCAGGCACTTAAAACAAACGCGCGCTGACTTTGCCCAGTCCCAGCGGGCGCTGATCTTCATATTCTTGATCTTCTTGCATTTATCCGTAGCGTGGTCCGCTCCACAGCAGAAGCACCCTTGTGGTGCGCGTTGCTCCTCTACCGTTGTGTAGACGGCTGCCCCACGCGTCGTTCGGCGTGCTGGCTTCGTGTTCTGCTGCCTCGGTCTTGCTGGCGCGGCGTATTTTGCAGTGCTGACGGCGCCCGATGTACTGGATTGGCGCGTGTAGCTAAACGCCAAGTCCGCTTCGCGTGTGAGGAAGCGAGACAGAGTGATCACTTCGCACTCTTCCATCCCTCGGTGCAGATGTGCGTAGTCTCTCCACCTTGAGACTAGCAGCGGGCTCATTCGTTCCATGATTTCTCCCGCCAGCTGAGGATTCCGTAGATAACCGCTGTGGCCGACGTTCTTCAGCACGGCGATTATGTTCTGCACTCGTACTGCAAACACGTTGAGCTCTTGCGCTGTCATTCCTGCTTGTGGCAGCTGGCGCAGCTTCTCCATGGCGTCGTTGATGATGGTGTCCGGCTGGCCATAACAGCGCTCCAGTGTGTGCATTATGGCATCCGGGTTCTCCGCCGTGTGCAGAAGAGGTGCCACGGCGTCCCTCGCTTCTCCCCGGAGACACACCCGTAGCCTGGCTAGGTTCTCCGCCGCCGAGAAGTGGTACATCTTCGTGCTATCTCGCATAGCTGCCTTGAATGGCAGCCACTCGTTCGGTGCCCCGTTGAATATGGGTAGGTCCGAGGCTTGACGTGGCGGCACTCGTTCCCGTGCCGTCATCCTCTTCAACGCCTCGGCCAGCTCCTCGATCGCCCTCGATCTGCCCCTCGTGGGCGTGGGCGAACGTGTGCGACGCCGTTCTGTCGCCTCACGTTGCTGTGACCTTTTTTCTTCGAAGGTCACTCGGGCCGCGGTCAGCTCCCCCCGTTGATCGTCGGAGGTGTGGAGGGCCGTTCTGCCTCCTCGTTCTGCTGATGGTGTCTCGGCCGGGTACGTCGAATCCCCCTCGGTCGCTTGTTGCAGCCAACTGTTCACGCGTTCGTTCGTTTGTGACATGTTGCTGCCCTGTTCGTCCTCTTCTATGTTCTCGAGGTCCACTTCTAGTCTCTTCCTGACTAGGTCCGCTTCCATGCGCAGTTCCCGCCGTTGGATCTCGGCGAGACGTTCCTGCGCTTGCAGCTCCAACTGCAACCGTAATCTGGCAGCTGAGCTTGTACTTGTGCGGCGTGACCTCGCTGGCGAACGTTGTCTTGCTGCTGTAGGGAAAGAAACTGCGTTTGACGTTTTAGCGTTTGACAATCGAGCGTTTGACTTGTCACATGTCAATGTAGCGTTTGACCTATCGCATGTCAATGTAGCGTTTGACGCCCCTGTCATAGTCTCAGAAGCAGGCCGCACTGACGGAGAGCGTGGTGGTTCAACATGACGCACCGAGGTCGGTGCGTACATGTCACACTCGTCCGTAGTATCGGCCCCTGCGATCGAGTCTTGACCATTTTCCCAAATTCTTGATGCAATCTTCGATAAATCGATGCGTTGGTTCTACTTTCTTTCTTCTATTCGGCTTCCGATGGACCAGGATGTACACGATGGACAACACTCGATGACTATTAACAGGGGTTCTTGGTAATAAAACACTTCTTCGTTCGCAGTTCGCTTCTTTATTCTTGAGGGTAGCTCCGAGGGAATTCTTCGAGTCTTCGATCTTCGCCGTCGACCAAAGGTTTGGTCGCTATATATATCCCCTCGGGCTACCCTAACAACTAGTACTATATACAATGTGTTCCTTAAATCTAATCCGCCAATGACGACGCCGGATTTCGTGTAGTTTCGTCGCCTGGCCGCCGCTGTCGCTGCTGTCGCCCCGGTCGACGTGCTCCTCTCCCGCACCTCTATTCATGCGTCTCCGGCGCCCTGGGCTCGCTGTTCGTAACAGATTCTATTGACTAATTCGTTCAATTTCAACGCTTGCTAGATTCCTTCGGCTTCGGACATTACTTCGGCCTATTTTGCCGAAGGTTTTGCCTAATTTTTCATGTCTCAGTTGAACACTAATTTTCATTAAGTAACAATATAACACATTAAGGTTGTTTTAATAAGCATTTGTTTACATTTAGATATTTCTGTCATTAGGTTATCACTCGACAGTTTAACTTACAGATAAAACTACATCAACTAATGTTGAAATATATAACTTTTTGATAGAGTAGTAAATAAACATTTATTAAGGCGCTCGTCCGAGTCTGACAATCGCGACACGTTTTGCCATTCTAACTTGTTTCTGAACCCGATACGCAAGCGTTCGTATAAACTACAATATCCCGATCAGAAATAGAAAACAACGAATGAGGCAGACAAGATGATTCTATACACGAGAGTGATAATTCAAGATACAAAACTTTACACTGTCTTGCAACTTATAGATATGTAAATAACTATGTTCCATAATAAACGATATAGAAACATTGATGAACAAATGAGTATTGATAAAATTCCTTTTACGTAATTTTAGGTAAACAGGCCAACATTAGGTTAGCCAAAATACTTAGTAATAATTAATTGTTTTTTTTTTTTAATTACTGATGATGGCCTAGCCGGTTTCGGCCACGGCGACTGTTTCAACTCCGGTTAAGAAATTCGAGGTCCAGTTTTCGGAAACAGTCAATTGAGCAGGAGATATTTCAGTGCATAGCTGGACGCGCAGCCAGAAAAGCACTCTCTCCGAGCTCCCTTAGGCCCGATGGAACGGAGAACCAGTACGATCGGGAGGGAGCGGGATGCAGGTTTGGTAGAGTTTTCCTTCTCTGAACACCTGGTTGAATTGCGGTGTTCAAGAGATACCTTAGTCGCCTTTTACGACACCTCAGCAAGAAGAGGGGGGTGCTATTCTATTCTGCCGGCAGCCACCACGGCTTACCACGGCTTATTACTGATAGACTTGCGCTTGACTTCAATCTCACCTAATGGAAAGCGATAATGAGGCCGACGATGGAGCGCGCTCGCCCATCAAATACCGATTCACTCGACGTTTGAAGATTCCCATGTCATAAGACGCCGGAAACACCAACGCTGGAAGCGAGTTCCACTCCTTCGCGGTTCGCAGCAAAATGGAGGAAGTGAATCGCTTCGTGCGAGCAGTTGGAATGTCAACCACATAAGGGTGCAAACCCGCACGGCGTCTAGTCAATTTATGGTAGAAGGGGGAGGGGGAAACCAAATCATACAACTCGGCCTAACTAATAAATTGTTCATTCACGTGTATAATTGTCCCTAAATATGTTGATTATAACTTACTTTGTTTTAAAGGATATATTATTCCTGAATATAAATAAAAAAATGGATAAATTATTTATTAGGAAAAACAGGAAAAACAATGACAAAGCAGCACCTTAAAGCCAGCTGACACCCAAACTAGGACTGCCTGTATCTTGGATGTCAGCACATTTCACACAATTTGTTATATACAGTCAGAGATGGGCAAAATGTAATCTGATTAATGATGAACGATTATAAAATGTAGTCGTAGTTTTGATTTTCTTGCTCTGTAATCATTATTAAATCCATTTAAAACATTAAGAAGTCATAAATGTATATACAATCTGGGATTTTGTAGAGTTTAAAATATAAATGAGTAAAATGCAGTCATATTAATGGTAAAAAACGTAATATGTAATCGTTAATCATTTTCATTAATCTGATTACATTTTGCCCATCTATGTATACAGTTTATATCTGCTGCTTAGCTCCAATCTTAACTCAAAACAATACAATAATAATATTACATACGCTATACAATCAAAGGAAATAATAATTCCACAATAATGCCAAACCCCGAGTACATCTATTCCTGCAACAGTTCGTCAGTATCATCATATTTCAGATTCGGCAACCGGTCCCTCGGCTTCATCTTACATTCGTAATTAGACAAGTTCGAGATATTTAATTAATGATTAACCTTGTTGTAAATCCTTGAACCGAGAATCCGAAATTCTTTCTCTGCAAAATTAAACCTGTGACTCGGCATAGGGCAAACATATCTCATCCTACGAGGTTTCCTTTTGCTATCTGTCCCTGTGAGGACCACTCTATATGTTTGCGGAGGACATGTTTCGAGACAAAGATCTGTCTTACTGTTAATACTTGACATCTAGAATATAACTCTTCAGTAGGAAACCTTCTGGATTTTTTAAGCATAGCTTTTAAGACAGCTCTTTGGGCCCTCTCAAGTTCCAACAAAGTGGTCTTAGACATAGATGGGCAAAATGTAATCAGATTAATAAAAATAATTAACGATTACATTTTCGTTTTTTACCATTAACATGACTGCATTTTGCTTATTTATGTTTTAAACACTACAAAATCCCAGATTGTATACATATTTATCATTTCTTAACGTTTTAAATGGATTTACCATAATCACGATTACAGAGCAAGATAATTAAAATGACGACTACATTTTGTAATCGTTCATCATTAATCAGATTACATTTAGCCCATCTCTGGTCTTAGAGGCTCCACCCCACACAGCAATGCAGTAAGATATCAAGGATTCACACAGAGAGAAATAAACAGTCCTGAGAGTATAAATGTGAGAAGCATTTCTCAATTTCTTAAAGACATAGACAAGTTTTTGAGTTCTATTGATCAGAATATCTATATGAGATTTCCAGCAGAATATCTTTCTTAAATATCTCCCACGTCTATACAATCACTTGTAAAGTGTGTCCTTTGTATGTGACCATACAAATAGTACGACACCCACTTCGGAACGGATTTTCACAAATTCGAGTCCAATGCATTGGGTATTTTTTTTTTGCGTCGCAGGCGGGGTCTCTAGAAATTGCGCTGTAATGCTATCTATATATAATCATCTATGTCTTCTTCGGAGTCTTCAGGAACGCAACCGAACCCGAAATTCTTCATGAATTTCGGACATGGGATGCCACATAAAATACACGAGACTCCAATAATTCTGGGAGCTTCAGTGGCATTTGCATTTGTGCTATTATCTGCGGCCAACGATTGCTGCTGGTTATCACTCAACTGTTTCTTGTTGTAAACCGGTTTTAATTGGTTATAAACCGGTTGCTGCTGGTTATAATTCAACTGTTGTTGGTGATTATAGCCCCTCGGGGGTATGTTGTACGGATTGTACTGCCACATATGTGTGGCATTATAATCCGGTGACGGATTTCCGATTCCGATTTGGTTATATCCGTTATTATTTTGGTTATAATATACATGGTTATAACCTTGAGTGGAGAAAGTTTGTCCGTAGTAAGGAGTCGTGGTTGTTAGCGTATTGTAAAAGTAACGCGCCCTCCGTTTGCCTCTGTAATGGTCGCCATTGAAAATCGATTTTACATTCACCGTGGCTTCGAGACCCGGATAAGCGTGCCGCCTGACCCGGATATTCCGTAGTTCCGGGTCATCCGGTATGTTAAAATTTCTTACATTGGCTAAGATCTGTATAAGCCCGATGACAATAAATATCGGCACCATGTTTTTACGTTGTCATATCAAAGTAACGCGGAGAAGTAGACTCAACGGGGCGATATTCTAAACGATGCGCCTTTAAGGTAGTCGTTGGTGATTTCTTGATGTAACTATTCGCTGTGATCATGCCGGCCTGCTTCTCACGTCTCTTCACACTTCTAAAGGGAGTCTTTTAAGGAACACACCGGTTGGAAGTTCTTTGTGAATTTGATTAGTAATTCTTGGAAAAGTTACGAAGATATAAAAATAAATCTTCACGTTATATCCGTTTCAGGGTAAACGGGGATGCATTAGTCGCTGTATATACTTGAAAATATTTTATTTAATATCAGGCAAGCAGTTGAAACAACGGATTAATTCTCGTTTCCAGTTATACCACAATTTTTAAATTAACTCCAGGCGATTTTTAAATTAATTTCTCCGAGTTAATTAATTAAAGTGTTCACTGATGAAATATTTAACGTGAACTGAGAGATAATTTTAGCAGTAAATTTGTTGCTATTAAGAGGTTTATAAACATGATGCTTGGGACTCGGTTTTCGTGGAACTGATAGATTTGTTGTTCTGGTTTCTCTCGTACGCAGCTTGAGAGATAACATATCACGCTAAGAGTGTGTGGGTTTGTCTATGCTCGGGTTCCATTGTAATTAATATTTTAAAATTACGAGGGCTGTTTATTTATTTATTTACTAGCTGTCCCGGCAGACCTTGCTCGGCCCTATTTCTCTAAAACAAAGTTAGATTTTTTTTTTATGTTAATAGCCGTCCCGTCAGATTTCATTCTGCCAAAAGTTATTGACCTGTCGCAGTCTGATAGAAATAAAAAGGCATTGAAAGACTCTAGTCATATCTAAGGGAGTCGAAGCTGCTCGCGTCCGTATGCTTTACCCTAGTTTCCCTACACGTGACTCCTGGGTGGTGCTAAACGAGCAGCAGCGAGGTGGTAGGGCGTCGGTGCCCGTCTGGATCGCGACCACAGTACATGGGTGTAGACCATGGGTGGGGACCAGTTTCGGCTTGTCGCGTTTCGGGATCAGCTTGTGTATATCCAGTAGCTCATATACCTAGAGACCTTCAGTCGTGGTATATGTGGGCCGACATGACGATGTAGACTATCAATGGATTTTCATCCTTTGATAGTTGCTTTCGTTTTTGGACTACACTGTACTTACCATCAGGTACTCTGTAGTCACTATGTCGGGCCAGTGTAAAAAAAAAAAAAAAAAGGTGATGGTATTTTTATTACAACGCCTTACGGGACAGGTTATTTTTTGCTTGATCACTTGGCATATAAATTATAATTTTCATTAATGACACGCAACCTCTAATCAACTTGATGTCATACCAAAGACAATCCTAACGCACCTTTGTTTTGTTTTGATTGACATCATATGTTTGACAGCTGCGGACAGTGGTTTGTATGAGAAAACGAAATTGTTGTTTTTTAGCAAAAGAGGATTCAACGAATAGAGAGAAGTGGCATTCCATTCTTCGTGCCCGCCTCAATATGTATTCTGCATGGTGATAGATAGAATCTTAAATAATATTTAGTTTAAGGGCCAGTAGATGTAAATTATTCGCTAAATTCACTTGGCGCTTATATGCCGTGCCCAACGTGACCAGTAGCGCAGCTGATCGCCGTTTTCACAGCACCAGTACACCTGACATTTCTGTTAGATGCCGTGCGGGTTTCCCTAACAATGAGTATGTGGTGCTTAAATTCGGATTTTATTTGGAAAACCATAGATCTACGTGCCAGGATTTGAACCTATGAACATTAGCATTGCCCGCATTTGGCCACAACAGTGACTGACAGTCAACATTGGTCTGTTTTCCACCAGCCGAGCCTCTAAAACCGACGTACATGCCGGTCTTCCTCACGAAGAAGGAGCTGAAGAAGCTCCGCCGGCAGAGCAGGCGCGAGGCTTGGAAGGAGGAGCAGGAGAAAGTGCGCCTCGGGCTGGAGGCGCCGCCGGAACCCAAACTCAGGTGGGGAACAAACATTTTCATCAAACGGCACCCATCTCGGTGACCACTAGCTTTTTAATACCTTGGGTCGATTCAAGAGGGCGCGGAAATCGCCTCACTGAAAAGTTTTTATCATTTGTGTCATGGGCGAGTGTCCTGAAGAATTGTATGACTTCATTCCACTCTCTCTTTTTCATAACAGAACTTTGCTGCTGCCTCCCGGCATTCCTTTATATGAATTAATCCAAGAAAAAATGTTTACAGTATAATTTTTAGAGATTTTATGCTCAACAACTTTGTGAAAATGTAAATATAATTTATCGCATAAGATGGGAAATATCAATGAAACGCATTCTTTGCATAACTTATGACAGGATAACAATATCTCATGAGACTGTGGTGGAGGCCTCTACCACTTGTGGGAGGTGTGTGAATGAAAAGGCAGTTTTACCGTGAATTCCATTTATAATTTATTTGGTGCGTGTTTTATATAATCCACGTGAGCTAGATATCGCAGTGAATCGAACTTTAAATAACTTAACAGGTGCACTATAAGACTTTTGAGTTAACTTTTAAAACGTCAAAACCAAACTCTTGTACTTTTCAGTAAATTTATTATGGATACGTTGGCCCACTTTTTTGGATATATTACTCAGCGGGTACGCTGGGTGTTGAACACGTATGCTGCCCTTGGAATTTGGCTTCTGGGGGACATGGACCACCGTAGATCCATCCCAGTAATACAGATGTACAACATTCTATGTGTGATCCTATATATATAGGTTCCTATTGACATACGGTATCTTAAAAAAATGAAATATAATAATGGTAAAGTGTAAATAATTGATCGCTTCAGGATATCGAACCTGATGCGTGCGCTGGGCACGGAGGCGGTTCAAGACCCGACCGCTATCGAAGCCAAGGTCCGGGAACAGATCGCGAAGCGGCAGAAAACCCATCAGGACGCCAACAAAGCCAGGGCGCTCACCAAAGACCAGAAGAGGGAGAAGGTAAGGGAACGTAGGAAAATCGACAGGGACAACCCTTTTTATGTACTTACTAATGCTTTGAACTTCAAATAACCTTATATAGCATTGTACCGCTCGTTCAATCAATAATTGCGTAATTTTTTAACAGGTTGACCGTAAAATAAGAGAAGACACCAGTATGGGAGTTCACGTAGCCGTGTATAGGTAAGATTCCCTAAACCCCAAACCCCTACCCATGGATTCCACAGATATATTGCAAAAATGAATTGAGGTCTTTGCCCAGCAGTGGGACGAATCTGACTATTCATGTATGCGTACAGTTGGTATCAGTTCCGTATGGTAGACTTGAGAGAGTCTGCTGCTCGGATGAGAGGGTGGCGACGCAGTGTCCGACGTGGTTTAGAGGGCTCTTTACATTCACCCCTCCCAGAGATGAAGCCTATACAGGCTGTTCATTCCCTGAATGTCTAGAAGAAGCTGGATTCCCAGTTCCGGGTGGAGTTTGGGAAGGATACCCGGGGGTGTTTAGTCAGGAATCTGTCATAACGGCCCTTATGCTCCTGTGCAGGGTTTTTAGCTTGGCTACAAATAAAAATCGGTATTAATATCGATTTATTTAGTCGTATGGCTGTGAATTTGGAATATTATCCGGGAAGGTAAGATACGAGTCTCGTCCGCCGCCAGGGTCCAGGATCTGTTCGAGTGCGCGTCCGCCAAGTTCAAGGTGGAGGTGAACGCGCAGCAGCTGCACATGACCGGCTGCGTGGTGCTGCACCGCGGCTGCTGCGTCGTCGTCGTCGAGGGCGGGCCCAAGCAGCACGCCAAGTACAAGAGGTCAGTCGCACCGGGAGACATATATTAACGCTGGTAGATCACCCGTAGGGTTAGTACTTTATTTGGCTGGCGGTTCAAGTCGAGGTCCGTACCCACAGGGGTGCCCTTGCATTGCCACCCAACCCAAAAATTTCGCTGGTTGAGCACCTTCTGTGCTCGCCCCCTAAGCCCGGTTGAACTGAAAATGCCTTTCCCGGCAATCAGTAGTTAGTCCGCTTCAAAAAAAAAAAGGAGACATATATTACACGACTATTGCAGCTTACACACTTTCCACCCCCCTATGCTAGTCGGCACAGGTAACGAGAGCGACACACAGACACACACATACAGATAGCAACACATAATTAACAAAGAAGAAGGGAGTCGAAGCTGCTCGCGTCCGTAGGCTTTACCCTAGTTTCCCTACACGTGACTCCTGGGTGGTGCTAAACGAGCAGCAGCGAGGTGGTAGGGCGTCGGTGCCCGTCTGGATCGCGACCACAGTACATGGGTGTAAAGCCCGTCATAGTGACCAGTTTCGGCTTGTCGCGTTTCGGGATCAGCTTGTGTATATCCAGTAGCTCATATACCTAGAGACCTTCAGTGGCGGTATATGTGGGCCGACATGACGATGTAGACTATCAATGGATTTTCATCCTTTGATAGTCGCTTTCGTTTTTGGACTACACTGTACTTACCATCAGGTACGCTGTAGTCGCTATATCGAGCCAGTGTAAAAAAAAATAACACAAGGCTCGCAACATTTGCAGCTAAGACCCTTAGCAGCCTCACCCTTACCTCTATTCTCCATCTCTTACTTCCTCTCACTTCAATCGACACAGGTAGCGGGTATGGCACGTACGCATAAATACAAAACCAACACGAGACTCAATACAGCTCATATCTTGCTGCTTAGACCCTTTTATACAGCAACTCCTTCATCCCCCCCATTTCCACCCGCCCCTTCTCTTTCTTCTACCCTCCTCAATAGACACAGCCAGAACGACGCCAGCATACTCACTGATAGATACACAACCATTATACCGCTCACGACTCGCTGTTTGTACCCTTTTCCTCCCTCCTTCCCCCTCGTAATCCCCCGCTACTCGATACAGTTAGTCAAAGCGACACCTATACTCACTGAGAGATAGCGTTACGACGGAATAAAACATTTATATTATTTATACTATATTATATTATTATTTATACACTTATATTAAAAATATTTCGATGACCATATTAGCACGCAGTCACAGAAATGTCTTGAAGCGCAGTCGTCAGATAACCACTTGCCGAAGGTTTCAAAAATCCAGTTGATGAAAGTTCCCAAAGTTTGACCGTCAAAGCCCCAATAGTAGAGAGGTCTCGTAGTGCAGTCGCAAAAGCCTGTTTTAATATTCACACGTAGAAACAATGTCCAATCGCAGTATATACGCCAGTCGTATTTGGTCTCTTGGACATATCGCTTGTATCGCTTCCAAACAGAAACTATTCTGCGATCGAGTCCGGCCGGTATTTATATCTGTAAGTCTTGCTTCCAGCATTTTCAAGAAAAATCTGGAACAATCTGTGCGCCTTATGTATTTACTTGGATGCGGCTCGACATTCCACAGATAAACAGTTGTGTAATTAAAATTCAGATCCGGCGGGCCTCGTTTTTCCGAATGAACAGTGTAGGTAGGGCGGCTTCTTTGATGTTCGCTTATAATTGACGATTTGTTTGACAGTTAGTCCACTCGAAAAGGTACCTCGAGACAATCTATGTGTTTTAAAATCATAGCCGTGTGATATCTATGTAGAAAGACTTTTAAATTTTTTAGAAATAATTTATTTACCACAGTTTTTATACAGATACAGTTTTTTTCCAAAAATATATTAATTCGCCACAGCACTCACAACAACTTATTCACTCCGCCATTCAAATCTATCTCGCTCTCTCCTATACTTTCTATCCCTTTCACACTCTTACACTGTTCCTTATCATTCTATAGCATTTGCATCATACGTTCTATTCCACTCACATTCCTACATCTATTCTTGACATCTTAACGGTTGTCGGTCCACGTTCCAGGTTGATGTTGCACCGCATCAAGTGGGAGGATGATACCGTCAAGGATCCCGAGGGAAACGACGTGCCGAACAGCTGCCACCTCGTCTGGGAGGGCACCACCAAGCAGAGGGCCTTCGGGGAGATTAAATTTAAGGTAATTTTTATGATGATGATGATGTCCTAGCCGCATTCGGCCACGGCGACTGTTTCAACACTGATTAAGAAAATCGAGGTCCAGTTTTCGGAAACAGTCAATTGCGCAGGAGATATTTAAGTGCATAACTGGACGCGCTGACAGAACAGCACTCTCTCGTCCGAGCTCCCTCAGGCCCGATGGAAAGGAGAACCAGTACGATCGGGAGGGAGCGGGATGCAGGTTTGGTCGAGTTGTCCTTGTTAAAGAGATACCTTAGTCGCCTTTTACGACACCTCAGCAAGAAGAGGGGGGTGCTATTCTATTCTGCTGGCAGCCACCACGGCTAATTTTTATAATAATACATGTATATCGTGACGTTATATCGCTTTCTGAGTGGGCAGACATACATCAGTGGCTGTTTTCACTTTGCCCTTATAAATCGTGCCCAATGTGACCAGTTGGCCAACTGATCACCGTTCTCACAGTACCAGCAGGTTTTCCTCACGATCTTTTCATTCACCGGTGAGCATGAGCTGCTTGGGTTGTGTACGTGATCTGGAAAAAAACTAGAGATGCCACGAATATTCGGCAACTATTCGGTATTCGGCCTATTCGGTATTCGGCCTATTCGGCCACTTTTCTTCCTATTACTATTCGGCCGAATACCGAATACCAAATCATGTAAAAAAGACACGTTATATTACTCAAAGTTATGTATTTATATCCTAATTACAACACCTTAGCAATTAAAATTGATCTGTGGTAAGTTGTGATGGATAAAAACAAGCTTTTCAGAATTTTTTTGGTAGCAAACGATTACGCTTTTCATCGTAAATGTTACAAGCCTCAGAAAATAACCTCTCACTAAACACGCTACTTCCAGGAATATTCGGTATTCGGCCAATTCACTATTCGTGGCATCACTAAAAAAAACCAGAGATACTTGCCGGATTTCGAAGCTACTTGCACTCGCTTTGCTGTGCTTGGAGACCGGCCCACCATCTACTAGGCCAGCGGTTCCCAACCTGGGGTACGCGTACCCCTGGGGGTACGTTAAGTTGTAGTCGTTATTTGGACTACACCTTGGTTTCCACCAGGACACTGCGCCGAATCAGGATAAATAAGCTGGCTCTGCCTTTTCCTCAACACTCGGCAGACGGGAGAATGGACATCCCGGTGGTTTCAGTTGGACCTCACGGCTACTCTGATGGTGTGTGAGGATTTCCACCGGGTCCAAAAAAGGCCATGACACCTACAAATTCTGACGCGGGAATTGTATGGACAATAAGTGGGCTGCATCTAGACCAGGCATGTTACGGAGCTTCGACTCCGACTCCGATAAGTCGGAACTTCCGATTGTTATTACACCCCCGGTTCCGACTTCGGTTCCGAAACTTTTTAATCGGAGGTATTCATCGGAGGTCACCACCACTATTGTAGTCAATTTATTTGATTTCATTTTATATGTAATCAAATAATCAGTGCTACTTCATTTAAAGATCTCATTTTTTAAAATTTAGATTAAAAAATTTGATTAAAATGATTAAATTTAGAACCAAAAGTACATTTTAATTTATTACTGAAAGATTTTTTTTTACTTTACATTTACATTAAATTAAATAGAAATTAACACAAAAACAACCCTAGAGCAAATTTGATTTAATTTGTGCATTCTTAATGGAAAAATGTTAATAAGAAACACAGCAATTTTTATTTTCATTGTCTGTGTATGTGTAAATTTATCACTTTCTAATTAAAAAGGTTCACTGAATAATGTTTTTATTTGTCCCTTAATAAAACTATTTTATTCTGCCGTCACTTGTGACTGACATTGCCTCCGACTCCGATAAATCAAATTTAAAAACTCCGACTTCGGTTCCGATAAAACTGCCTCCGTTACATCCCTAATCTAGACCTATTAAGAATCTTAGGTTGTACCTTATTGCAGGTGATACCGACGGAGAAACAGGCTCGGGAACACTTCCAGAAGCATGGAGTGGAGCACTATTGGGACCTGGCCTACAGCAGCGCGGTCCTGGGCAACGCAGAGGAGCCTTAAACCTGGAATATAACACCTGCTTACTTATAAAAAAATGTGTGTAAAAATAAATATATGATTAAAAAATTATAACAATATTTTGAGTCTTTCATTGTCTCTCTAGTTCAGGGGTCGGCAACCTTTTGAGGCGAAAGTGTCAAATATTACAATTTAACAAACATTCAAAATTCTTAAAGTGCCACAAAAAAAAAACATGCCATTGTTTACTTGCATAAATAAAGTTTTTGACTAAAAAAAAATAAGCTATACCTAGTGTAATCCGAAACTGGGCCTTGATTTTCTTAATCGGCGTTGAAACAGTCGCCGTGGCCGAAACCAGCTAGGACATTATCATCATCAACGCGATATGCGATATGTAAGAATCCACCGTGAACTACCCTATAACTAACTATTGGTACGCGGCCACAACACACAGATTGTCCCAAAACTGCTCAATAAACTAAATTCCAAATTCCCTTTTGATATCTCCATGAGGCGGTTAATTTTTTCAGGCAACCTTTCAGAAAAACAAGTTCTGGCACCATTTCTCCCGCAACTCTAGTATGACAAAACTATATAATAAGTACCAAACACTGGATTTGTTTAACAACCTTCTAAATAACCGTTCGAGTGCGGAACAAATTTTGTAAGCATATGCCAAAAATGCGGATGATTTCGGAATATTAAATATATGAATTCAAAACCATTCTTCCTATGATACTAAATGACACCATTTTCCAATATTTCAATGTTCTCCGTTCAACAAGAGGAGCGATATTTCGCTCTCCGCAATTTTGGCATTTAACCAGAGGATCGATATTTTGCTCCTCCACACTCAAACGGATAAATATAACTCATGAGTTTTAACTTTAAATCTATCCATGACTTTTCAATTCTCATTTTTCTTTGTTAATTTTTTTGTTTGTTTTTTGTTCACATTTGCACGCGGTGTTCATTTTACATCTATATAGCGCACTAGGTTATAAGTTTTTTAAGAACAATGTTTTTTAGTGCATGTATCGTAATAAAAATAAATAAAGTGACTACAGCACACCTGATGAAAAGCACAGTCTAGTCTAAGAAAGGCATCGATTATCATAATGTTAATACTCGAAATAAACACAAATTAGTGTTACCTAACTTCCGGCTTAAAACGGTTCATGGTTCCTACATGGGGCTCGGTATTCGCTTATACAATACAATACCTAAAGACATCTTGGAGTTACCACTATTGAAATTTAAAAAAACTATTAAAACTAAATTGCTGGGAAAGGGATATAATTCCATTGATGACTGTTTGAATGATAAAAGTGCGTGGTCTTAATATATGCAATCATTCTCGCGGAGCATTCAATCCTTTATATATTATACCTGTTATTGTACCTCATTATGTTAAAAGGAGCAACTACCAGAGTTTCTTGCCGGCTCTTCTCGGTAGATTCTGCTTTACGAACCGGTGGTAGATTCGCTCTGCTTTATTTTTGTCGATTCAAAAGTGCTTGGATGTAGGCCTATTTGAATAAAGTTATATTTCATTTCATTTCGATTGCTAAGGGACGAAAATCAATTGACGTTAAGTACGATGTGCAAGAGCAAACTGGATTCAGATATTAATCTATCTCTGCTCACCCCGAAATGGATATAGCATAACGATGTATTATTGTTGTTTCTATAAATCTAAACGTTCGATAAAAATGTTAGATTTTAACATGATAACTGAAAGATTTCTCAGAATAATAACACAATAAATCCTTATCTAACATTGTAATCAACTTGCATTTGGCAATAATTGAAAACACATGTCGACAATAATTAATACATTATCAGATCTTCATGATTCCTCCTAATGATGCTCACAGAATATAAATTGATTGACTAAATAAACACGGAAAAGCTTAATAATTTCAATTTGGATTTTAATCTTACATGAACTTGATCTAGGGGGCGTTGCCTAACACAAGAGATCCAGTGGTGGCGTGCGTGTTCTCACTCACCACTAGGCGATAGTAGAGGGGTCTACCCCTCCCGACTGTGGAGGAGCCCACAGGGCTGATCGCGTACCAGTCCCATTGGAAGTCCTCGGCGCACCTGGGGGCTGGTGCACACGCGACCGAAGGAGCAGCCCAGAAGTTTTAACTGGTGCGAGTCCGGCACACCAGGGAAGTGCCCCTCACCACCCCCTGACGGTCCATTAGGGATTTACTCTGGGTTAACAAAAAAAAGGGGTGGCAAGCCGGGTCCCTCTACCAGGGCTCCGAATTCCAGGGGCAGCAAACAAGCGTACCGACTGAATAATGTATCTAAAAAAGTTGCCGTACCTCTCCACAAAAATCGCCTGAAAAGTACAACATTTAACATTTTGAAAGTTAGCTCTAAAGTCTCATAAGATTTTTGTTCGATACCGGCTAATAATTCATGGTAAAGTAACATATTATTGTACGAAATCAAAATGCCGAGTACACTTGAGGGTATCTGCTGCTCGGATGAGAGGAAGGCGGTGAGAAAGGATTGGAGGAGTGGGCTCTTTACACTCACCCCTCCCAGAGATGATGCCTGAACAGATGAGAGATTTTGGTTTCCCAGGCCTGAGTAGGGTGAAGGAAGCCCCGAGGGTTTTTAGCCAGTAGGAGTCTGCCACACCGGGGTCGCAGCCCTAATGCCCTTATGCTACATTTTCGCCCGGGTGACAAGAACGAAGAAATCAAACTGTTTCAAATAAAATGTCACCAAATCGAATTGCCTAATTTGACATTTTGCTATCTAAATGTAGGTCGAACTTTCTAAACTGAACATTTATAATGAAGAAGTCACATTCACGATGCACTCGATTGGATATAAATAACGACTATGTAACTATAAAAACAAGAAATCTATTTTTTTTAATCTGATTCGTCATAGTGACTGCACCACGCACCTGATCACACGCCGAGTACTACTATCGAGAGACAACTAAGTACATGCAAATCAGTTCCTCGGCCCCCTATATACATACTATCTCGATGAAATATATTTTTTTAACAAGACAATACGTTAATAGCCTACAAACACCTGCATAACTTGTATCGTATACTTACATCGAATTAAACATTTTTTATAGCAATTACAAACAATACAGTATGTTATAAAAACCCTGTCTGAGCCGTGAAGATGTTCTTGGTATCGATATTAGATTCTATTTACGATATCATTATTAGTTAAAGAGCAAAAAAGGTCAAAATAAAAGATAATTAGACAGAAAAACTTACATGCTAAGGCTGGAAGTGTGCGTAGCTCGTGAACAAAGGAAAAAAGGAAAGCAAAGAATCACGGTAGTAGGTCATAATCTCATAGATCCTAAGCACCGTTTATTAATTTAATCGATCGATTAGTCTTTACACTCATTTTTGTAAGTAAACCGATCTTAGGTCCGTTATAGTTGTTAATATACATAGACACCTAGAGACCATCCGTAGTGGTATGTGGGCTGACAAAGTGATGGCGATTATCATTGGTTTTTGTCCTTTGGCAGTCGTTCCCGTCTTGGACTACACCGTACTTTCTATAAAAATAATACTTTTGTTTAAACTTAGGAATATAATATTTTTATGTATTTTGGCAATCGTGTCACCATTATGCCCCTTTCGGGTCGGATAGGATTTTCATAACACGCTGTATACATACAAGTTTATCCGGAAAGCTCAGTACGCGTATATCGACTCGCATTTGGCCGGTTTTTTAGAATTATCTATAGCTCGGACTATGAATAAATATAAATATTCAATAGCGTACCATATTACTAGTTGTAAACTGAACGGTTAAAGGATCAGTAATATTGCTTTGGTATTATTATTTTTAAAATTAACTACTTAATATATTTATTAATAATCATTTCAAAAAAGCTGTTAATATAATTATTTTATTGTCTACATAGACGCCGGCAAAACATCTATCATTGTTTATGTTCAAAATACCCTATAGATAACTTTATACTATCGACTCAATTTACTGATAAAATAGCAATAAAAATCGTGACAATACGCAATAAATTATTAATCCCATATGTAATGTAAATATATTATCTTCGAGTATTCAACAGAAAAATCTCTATTGTTTATCCGATATCGATTAGACAGATACGACTATGTACGGACATCACTATTTTTAAATGTCATTGACATCTGCCTGCAAATTATGCATTGGATATAGGCATGTGACATTACACAAATCACAGGTTATTTAATAGTGATTGTGAAAAATCACGTGTCCTAGAGTTGCCAAGGGCAACTTGCTCCAAGAAATTATATCTAGTGTAATATTACATAAAACGCTATATAGCGTTAAATTTTACTTATTGAAATCATAACTAAGCTTTTTCAATTAAATAACATTTTATATAAGAATAAACAAGATTTAATTTATTCGTGCAATCCGCCCTTAATATATCGTCCGGTGAAAGGCTATTTGGTTAAAGCGACATTTTTTGGTAATATACTAATATATATATTTTTGGAATCAGCTTTTTTTAGCGATTCCAAAAATATATATATATATATATATTACTATATCACCAAAAATGTCGCTTAAACCAAATAACCATTCACCCGACGATATAATTCCTGTTAAAAACCACGAGGATCGAGACGGAGATGGCTGTATGGCAAAGCACGTTTGAAAAAAAAATAAACCTAACATGTACATGTAATGTAACACGTGCTCTAAAGAGAATATGTTTGAGAAAAATAAAATCTTGTTCTGATTTTGTTTTAAATAAGACAAATACAATAGTCGTAAGTATATCGAAAAAATTGCTCATGATGTCCTGATGAGCTGATGTGACAGTAAAAACAATTAAAGTTATATAACGTCATCGTTTAAATTTTCTAAACTAAAAGCTATTGCTGATTTTATACTATAACATTTTGATTTTTTTTTTACACTTATATATCACTGGTGAAATATCACAATTCACGTGGTTTTTTTTATTATTGCATTATCATAAACAACTTTAATTGAAACATAGTTTGAAAATAAGATTCTATTTCCCTATAATATGTTCTCTTTACTCTGTGAAACAATATGTTAGTTTAACGCTTTTCCACCTGAAGTTTTTTTCTAGTTACTATCTCGATCTTGATACGCGTGATTAATTATAACTGTTTACAGTTATATAACAAGTGAGTCGTGAAATGTCTATGGCCAAGCCTATTCCATGCTTATTGGAATTTGGAAATTGGGAGGTCGGACGAGGCTTGCACAACGCGAAGGCCCGTTAATTATGCCTCAGGCCCATGCGAACGTCCAGTGACGCCTCATCCAATCTCCGCGCGCCAACAAAAACCATTAAACCGATAACGAATACCGATTCCAATCGATCATATCGCGTATTAATTAAAACCGTGTATTTCAATTAAATAGAGCTTTAATCGTGCCATAATCGGCTGTATTATTTCCGCGGTGCCAGCGAAACGACGTGATAATGGTTATTGAGAAAATTTGCTGCCTCGGAGCGGGCTACGTCGGCGGTCCTACGTGCAGTGTTATCGCTTTAAAGTGCCCTAATATCAGGGTCACTGTCTGCGATAAAAGTGCTGAAAGGATAAACCAGTGGAATTCGGAGAAACTGCCGATCTACGAGCCCGGATTGGACGAAGTTGTCAAGCAGTGTCGAGGTAAAAACTTGTTCTTTTCCACGGATATCGCTAAAAGCATCCAGGAGGCAGACTTAATCTTTATTTCTGTCAATACTCCGACAAAAACCATCGGAAATGGCAAAGGTAGGGCTGCTGATCTCAAATACATCGAGAGTGCGGCCAGGATGATAGCAGATTTAGCAACTAGTAACAAAATAGTTGTTGAAAAAAGCACAGTGCCCGTAAAAGCTGCAGAAATCATCATGAAAATCCTCAGAGCCAACACGAAACCTGGTGTTGAGTATCAAATACTATCAAACCCAGAGTTTTTAGCTGAAGGGACAGCCATTGTGGACCTGGTTGAGGCAGAACGAGTTTTAATTGGTGGGGAAGAGACTCCAGAAGGGCAGAAAGCTATACAAAAGCTATGCTGGGTGTATGAGCATTGGATACCAGCAAAAAATATCCTTACAACTAACACATGGAGTTCAGAGTTGTCCAAGCTCGCAGCAAATGCTTTCTTGGCTCAACGTATATCCAGTATCAATTCGCTGTCTGCTGTGTGTGAAGCTACTGGAGCAGACGTGTCTGAGGTTGCTCGAGCTGTTGGCAGGGATTCCCGCATAGGACCAAAGTTTTTAGAAGCCTCTATTGGCTTTGGAGGCAGTTGTTTCCAAAAAGACATCCTTAATTTGATATATCTGTGCGAATGCTTGAACCTACCAGAGGTTGCGGCTTACTGGCAGCAAGTTGTGAGTCTAAATGACTATCAAAAAGCAAGATTTACTAGAAAAGTTATTGAATCTCTCTTCAACACAGTTTCGGATAAAAAGATTGCCATACTAGGGTTCTCATTTAAGAAAAACACTGGAGACACCAGGGAATCACCAGCGATAACTGTGGCATCAACCCTGTTAGATGAAGGAGCCAAGCTTCATATTTACGACCCTAAGGTGGAAACTGAACAGATATTTTATGAATTGACACATCCCTATGTCACAACAGAACCGGAAACTGTGAGTTAAAACTTGTCTTTTTATTAAAATCAGACTCACACTTGACCTCAATCATACATGATGGAAAGGGATTATGAGGCTGAGGATGGAGTGCATTCTCTTGTAATAACTTTTATAATCATAATGCAACTTATTCTTGTTTATGTAATATATTTAGCACAACAATTTGTTTCTTAGTATGAATATTGAGACATGATTTAAATTTTGTTATATATATTTAAAATATCATCACGACATGTCCCTTTCGGGGTGAGCAGTGATATATTAATAATTGTATGCACTTTATGTTTATATGTGGTGCCCAATGCTATCAGTAGGGAAAATGATCACCGTCCTCAAATTTTTCTAGATGCCATGCGGATTTCCTCACAACGTTTCCTTCACTGGTGGACATGTGGTGTTTATGTCCATACTTCATCTGGAAAAACCTAAACATATGTACCGGGATAGGAACCTAAGACAATTCACATTGCTAAGCATATGTATTGGTCCCTTATATACTAATCCACAATAGCTTTTGTTAATAATAATAAAGTACCCTCTAGCTTTACTAAGTAAACAACATTTAGTACAAAGGTGAGGGTAGAACTAAACTTGCCATTAAAGATTACTTCCTCCTTCATTTTATAAATAGCATAGGAGTGGAGTTTTCCACAATATTTTTTTTTTTTTTTTACACTGGCTCGACATAGTGACTACAGAGTACCTGATGGTAAGTACAGTGTAGTCCAAAAACGAAAGCGACTATCAAAGGATGAAAATCCATTGATAGTCTACATCGTCATGTCAGCCCACATATACCACGACTGAAGGTCTCTGAGATTGCTATCAGAGAGCCATTAAGAGATGATTGAATATCCATTTGTTGGATGTATGCAGTCCATCATCGCATTCATCTTCACCTTCCACCAAGTGTGATTGAGGTTAAGTATTCACCTGTAAATCTAAAAAAAATGTGCTGTACTGCTAATAGTTGTTTGTCTAAGGAGCCAATAAACCCACAGGTAAGGAAGAACGTGGAGATCCACAGCACCGCATACTCAGCAGTGACCGGGGCACACGCCATCGTCCTCTGCACCGAATGGGACGAGTTCAGAGAGCTAGATTTTAAGAAGATATACGATGTGATGATGAAGCCGGCCTACATCTTCGACGGGAGGAAAATCCTCGACCACGAGGCGTTGATAAACATTGGCTTCCACGTTCAGACGATAGGCAAGCGGCTGTCCAGGGCAGGCAGCATCAGAGCGCAAGGGAGTCAAACCATGCCGTAAAGTAATGTGAGTATAAGATTCTATTTAAAGTGATAACTTATTTCTGGCCAGGACTAAGAAGTTCTCTACCTCTTACTGCAGCTGACTCTTTAAGCTGAGGAATGGTCTTTCGGCGAGCGTGATCACACCGTCCTATGATATGGAGTCCTTTGAGCGTAGCCAAGAGGAGATATTTGTGCAGGCTGGCATGATTTTTCCTAATTGTTGATAGACGTTATCGTTTTTGACCGCATCATGCTTACCGTCAGGCGAGGTGTTGTCAATATGCCAAGCAAGGATAAAAAAATGAATTAGGACTTTTGGAATGATGAAAAGCGATACATTCACGTTACCGTCACGCTAGAGTGCGAGCGTGGTTGGTGGTGCACACGTCCGGTGCCAGTGTCGTGTAGACTGTTACAATGTCTGCCCCGCTTTCCGCGTTGCAGTTTCCGTATTCCATTTGCGTGTTCATTATAAGTTTTCAATCCTCTAATCCAGTGGGTAGGTATATTTTTCTGATCTGAGGTAAATGTCTGAATTTATGCGTATATATTATATACAGATGGCTGTATGTATGCATCTATATATACATACATACATATAGTATAAATTTCCCCATATAATTAACTAACTGACCCGGCAACGTTGTTCTGCCATATAAATTATTTCTAGTGAATATCTTCTGTGTTATAATATACAATTTTGGTCATAGCGGCTTCCACATGCAAGGTAGATATATGCTGACGCGGACTTTTATTTAGAATAATTCAAGACAAACAATCCTACGGTACATCATCTTTGTGTAACTCCAATGGTTTAGGCAGTGTACGCCAAGATAGCTCTCAGAGGCCACATTTCTTTCAGACTTTATTGACATGTATCGTTATATTACGACCAAAATTACATAAAATAATTACAAATTGTAGCCTATATCTTATTCCGATGTATAATCTATATTCCTGTGGCAGTTTCATGCGAATCCGTCTAGTAGTTTTATCGTGAAAGAGCAACAAACATATTCACAAACTTTTGCATTTATACTATTAGTAGGATTTTTATTATTATTTTAATATCGCTACGTAGTGGTACCTTCACGGGACGGACAGAGTATATATAACATAATGTATAGCTTTGAGTTCTATTTTATTACTATACCAATAAGTTGTTCAAAATAATTTCTAATTAAATATAATCTTTACGCTCAAAATATGAAATCTAATAGCTTTGTGTAAGTAATTACAAAGTAAATACAAGATCTTTGATGTGGCGACATATTTTAATTGTACAAATGGATATTGATAAGGAATATTGTTTCCTTATCACGCCATTGTTTTCAGCGCTGATAGCGGGAACTGCCTTGCAGTATTGTAGGGATAACCTTGCCATAAACCTCTATCATCTCCCAATTATATCTGATAAATAATCGGTGGCAATGAAGCATGACAAACTGCTTTTATGAGAAGGTAATGAAGATGAAGGAAACGGCGGAGAGGAATCGAGAGGCAATTGAGTTTTACCGCCTGATAGCGCAGTTTGTAGAGATCCTACATACGATGCTAAGGTCCTGGGTACGATTGGGTTGTACTATGAGAGTATTAGACAAAGATATGCATGGTTAATCTTTTGTTACCAGCGCCGGCTTTTTCCGCCATTAATTTTCCGTTTTGTGTGTACCAACACCGAATTTTGCCGACATCCATTTGCCTTTCCTTATATTGTAGTCATAGATGGCCAAAATTTAATCTGATTAATGAAAATGGTTAAGGATTACATTTTACGTTTTTTACCATTAATATGACTGCATTTTGCTCATTTATATTTCAAACACTACAAAAACCCCGATTGTATGCACATTTATGATTTCTTAATGTTTTAAATGGATTTAATCATGATTACAGAGCAAGAAAATTAAAATGACGACTACATTTTGTAATCGTTCATCATTAATCAGATTACATTTTGCACATCTCTGATTGTATTGTTATTGAATTAATTCCTCTTATAGTGCAATCAGTTCTTTTATACATAATATAATTATGTAAAACAATTATTTTAAAGTGAATTTCGTATTTTGAAACTAAATAGAAAAGCAAAAAAAAAAAAAATCATTACTGAAGCACAAATCAATCAATTGAAACACAAATATAAATTCGAACATCAACTTGCCATCGTGCAGTGTACACAGTTCGCGGCGTGCTGCCCGGCTCCATTTTTTGACACCATTTTTTTTTCGGCATGTCCTACGTTAGTGGCCTGGGAAAGACCTACACAACAAAACCAGGCTTAGTGGGCGAACGCACAGGGCGCTCAGCCAGCGAAATTTATGGGCGGCTACGCAAGGGCACCCCTGTGGGTACGAACCTCGACTTGGGCGGCCGGCCAGTTGAAAAACGAACCTAACGGTGATCTACCAGCGTTTCGGAATGCGACTGCCTTGAGATGAAGCGCCGAAAGAAACTCAAGGCTACGTCGGAGTGAAACTGCGTTATTTAAACGACAGTTGACGGACCTATCCTTAATGGTCGTCGCCGGTGTCTCGGAATGTGACGAGTGCTTGTGTGTACCTCGTTGTTGATAGGATCGGCGGTCGCAAGGGCCGCGGTCGTTAATTTAATCGACGGAATCCAATAAGATATGACGCGGGCGGCGAAGTTTGCGCGCGATGCCGCTTTCCGGTGTGTAATCGCAGGCACTGCGGACTAAAGGATTAGGGTGATGCTGCGCCTCGTCTAAGTAGCACCACTTGCGCGGAATAGACTGCGGCAACGAAAGGGTTAAATACATATATCATAGAAAAGTTTACCAGTGGCGGGACTCGAATCCAGGACCTTAGCATCGTAAGCAAGGATCATAGGTTTGGAATTTTCACTAAATTGTAACTTGATTTTTACTGCATCAATGAAATCAATGTATTAGCCAGTGACGTGCATAGGATATTTAAACAGGGTAGGCAGGATGCTCGTAATTAATTTGAATATTATATTATGATAGAAAATAATATATTGCTTTCTTAGGAAATATAGAAGAGATATGAATTTAAATGGTTCCTTCTTTTATTTAGCTTTAAGCAATTTATTCCAGACTTGTTTATCGTTAGGACATGCAACGCTTTCATGCATCTATGGAATGAACGCTACTGGTATTAGCGAAGTGTCTCTAACCTGTTTTATATTATTCATGCTAGTGATTCTCTGATGACACGCTTCGTGATTTCTGTGAAAGTGTATTCGCCTGCAATGAGGGCTATCGCGTTTATTTAATTTGTTTATACCGCACTAACAGTCAATTAATATCGTGTTAAACTCTCAGCTAAAATTTCTTCCTTTTTTTTTTTCGTAACCCGGGGGAAATCCCTAACGGACCTCGGAGAGCGGTAAGGGTCGCTCCCCGGTGTGTCGGACTTGCATCGACTAAAACACCCGGGGTATTTCACCTTCCATCTACCGGGATCGCGGGCACAACTAGGATCTCATCCTCGATGACCGGCAAGGCGTGCGGCCTATGGATAGGCCTCTACTCGCTTGGGGAGGGGTGGTGTAAAGAGCAACCCCTCTCTCTCGCCTCTGCGCTCTTGAGCGGCACGCGGGAACACATCGCGTGCCGGTCGCATCCTTGTTGGAAGTTAAAATGTCTTCCTCTCTCATCCCTGCTTTACCCTTAGCAAAGAACGAAAATAAAAGATGACTGTCGGCAGGCGATGTTTGAATTGCAACGTATTTTTCATCAGATACGGGGCAGGCACTTTACCGAATCAAAATAAAAAATAAATTAACAATCCGGAGCTTTCTATACGTTAGTCCAACTCGCAATAGATAAGTTTTATTTCTCTACTAGCTGTCCCGGCAGACCTCGTTCTGCCCTATTTCTCTAAAACAAAGTTACATTGTTTTTTTTTATGTTAATAGCTGCCCCGTCAGATTTCATTCTGGCAAAAGTTATTGGCCTGTCGCAGTCTAATAGAAATATAATTGCATTGAAAGGCTCAAGTCATATCTAAGGTAATTATATTTTTATTACAACGCCTTATGGGACACGTTAATTTTTGTTTGATTACTTGGCGTATAAATTATAATTTTCAATAATGACATGCAACCTGTAATCAACTTGAAGGCGTACCTTTGTTTTGTTTTGTTTGACATCATATGTTTGACAGCTGGGGACAGAGTGGTTTGTATTGGAAAAGAAAATTGTTGTTTTTACTATTTTCCTCGTATTTTTTTACATTTTTTCATTCCATAATAACCTTCCTCAGACTTCATCAAACACAACAAAAAAGAAATCAGCCAAATCGGTTCAGCCGTTCTCGAATTTTGCGCTTAGCAACACGTTTTGCGATTCATTTTTATATACATAGATTGATTAAAGACAACTACAATTTTTTAATATTAGATGATATCACCTTAATAATACCAATGAAAACAAACAACGGGTAATCGATCGCAGAGGTCAGTATCAGTCGGACGGCCTCGACCTGCCTCGGTCGGCCTCACGACCTCGCTGATTTAGGCATCGCTGCTTATGGCATTGAAATAAACTAACGGCAAGGCGCGTCCGCGATGCACCTCATCAGAATCATGTTATAAAAACTAGTGATGCCACGAATAGTGAATTGGCCGAATACCGAATATTCGGCATGGGAAACATGCTTATCGTGGGCGCGTTAGCTGTATTAAGGCAAGTTGCAACCTGTTTTCCTCGTTGCGTTGCCGCAGCCAGCAAAGACAATACAATACCCAATACACACGAAAAAAAATACCCAAACCTTTCGAAATTTGCTAAAGTTTATCTTTCTTCTCCTGGACGTAGCGTGTTTAATGAGAGGTTATTTTTTGAAACTGGTAACATTTACGATGAAAAGCGTAATGATTTGCTACCAAAAAATGCTGAAAAGCTTGTTTTTATCCATTACAACTTACCACTGATCAATTTTAATTATTAAAGTGTTATAATTTGGAAATATATAAATAATTTTGAGTAATATAACGTGTCTTTTTTACATGATTTGGTATTCGGTATTCGGCCGAATAGTACGTACTATTCGGCCGAATACCGAATAGCAAAAAAAGTGGCCGAATAGGCCGAATACCGAATAGTTGCCGAATATTCGTGGCATCTCTAATAAAAACCCAGTCCGAACCGTGAAGATGTTATTCTATATCGATATCAGATTCTATTTAGGTCATCTTTTTTTAGTTACAGAGCAAAACATTCCAGTTCTTCCCTTGTCACCAAAAACATAAACCCCCTGACTGAGCCCCCTTGAGTGCTCGCCCCTCGCCCGGTGAAGCTATAAACGAAGTTCCTGGTCAACAGCAAATACTGACGAGAAAAAATTAACCTCGCGTTACTGTGACGTATTGTAACCGACCGCAGTTTTAATAAATATTTACTCATTCAAATGAAGCGTCGAACGAACGGCAGGAGCCGGCTCGAACCGTGAGACTTTTTGCGAGGCAACGCTATCTTCAAAGTTGTTGATTGAATTTTGATTAGGTTTTTTTTATTTATGCTGATGGCTCTAGCATACGCCAGAGTCTCTCTTGTAATATATCTTTTCTTTTTTTACACTGGCTCTACATAGTGACTACACAGTACCTGATGGTAAGTACAGTGTAGTCCAAAAACGAAAGTGACTATCAAAGGATAAATATCCATTGATAGTCTCCGTCGTCATGTCGGCCCACATATACCACGACTGAAGGTCTCTAGGTATATGAACTACTGGATATACACAAGCTGATCCCGAAACGCGACAAGCCGAAACTGGTCAAAACCCTCCCCTGGTTATCTAGGGTAGTCTTAAGACAAACACATAAAGGCTTGCGGAGTCTCAACTATACGGTATCTCACATCCCGGCTAGGGCTAAGAAGTTCTCTAACTCCTTCTATTGCCGTGTCGTTGGGCTGTGGAATGCTCTTCCGGCGAGCGTGTTCCCACCTTCCTATGATATGGGATCCTTTAGCGTAGCCAGAGGAGATATTTGTCTAGGCCGGCATGATCGCTGCGACTATCGTTGGGTTTTTCTTACCTGTCTATAGCCGTTGGCGTTTTTTGGACTGTACCATGCTTACCATCAGGTGCGGTGCAGTCACTGGGTCGTGTCAGAATAAAGAAAACATTGTGTGTCGGTACTTTGTAATAATTTGTTTTTCCGGTGCTCCCAAAATCCTTGGTGTCCTGGACATTTGTCTCATTGGCGACGAGGATTCATTGTGACCTACGTGTGTTGTTTGAACATGGCTTTCAGACTTTACACGGCTAATGATTATACTGGTTTTTTTAAATGGCAGTAGGTGAAACCGGTCATTTTGACCTACAAGAAGACAGTTGAGATTTGTATATTGATGAAACTGAACAATATTTTATAGTTAATAAAGTAGAACAGAGTCTAAAAGTGCATAGTTTTTTACATTTGATGGAATTGTACAGCAATATAAAAACAATAAAAGTGCACAAACAAGTAACCTAAGGCAGAAAAGTTTCTACAATACAAAAATACACAATACAATATCCGCGCTACTGATCTAGTTCGGTACGACATAAGCGCAAAGTGGTCGCAGCCAGTGACGTGCATAGGATATTTGGATCGGGTAGGCAGAATTCGCGTAATTGCTTTGTATATTATATTATTACAGTAAATATTACATTGCTCTCATAGAAAAGATATGTGGCGTGAATAAAAAATAGATATGAATATAAATTGTTCCTTTTTTTGTTTATCTTGACTATTTTATCATAAGGGCATGCAATGCTTGCATGCATCTATGGAATGAACGCTACTGGTTGCAACCACTAATGTACCTCTGTTCACCCCGAAAAAGATATAGCGTGGCGATATATTATTAATTCCAATCCTGCATCGTGGTAGATACGGGTACAGGTTTTTTACGTATAACTTTTAGGTATCGGGTCGATTGGGAACTGGTTTTAGATGTCAAATCCGAGTATTAATCCAATGATTTATCATTTCCGTGTAATCTTAAAAGTGATCTGAATAAATATTTAATAATATACTAGACTCTGCAGACGGCTCCGTCTGCGTTAGCAATAAAAACCCCCATTTAAATGAAATTATCGTCTTTGAAAACTTTGTATTCTGAGAAGACACCGTCGCCATCGGGACACATTTGCTCGCAACCAGCGCGACACTCCTCCGTGACACTAGCCGGGCAGTAGACTTGAAGTGTCTGACATGCCGTCCGTGAGAAAGATTTGGGGAGAGAAAGCTTGAATAGGCTATTCGCTTGGGCACCTGGACGTACTTGGTTTCTCATGATCGGGTAGAATGATTGAGAGGACAGATCGAGGGTTTTTAGTCAGTTGGAGCCTGAGCGGTCGCTGTTTTTATAGTAGCCCTGATGGCAGGATTTTCCCCCGGTTTACAAAAAAAATGTGGTATCCTGTATAGAGTGTAACGGGTTTTAACGCTCGATCGACTGGACCTATTTGTATAACGCCCAGGTCAGGCTCTGCTTAGAATGCTGTTCGCATCCCTGTCAGTAATATAAAATAATTATATAGGAGTGCAAAAAAAAAACAAAATATAGTCAATTATTTATAAACCGGATTCGCTTTCATGAACGGATGTTCTAAGAGGAAAATATGACAGTAACCTTTCTGTGAAAGGCACACTGACGTGTTTTATAAGGACATTGGCAGGATGACGTCGGCTGATGACCCCATCATTTAATCATTAAAGTCTCACTTAAAGGCCAAACAACGCTTATTGACTCATCGGGAAATCAAGTGCAACAGCACGAATAGTTTTAAATCCTTGGCATTTTAGAATTAACTAGCTGATCCGGCAAACGTTATTTTGCTATATAAGGTTTTGTATTATCTTCTTAAATGTTCATTGAAATTAAGTGATGTCAAAGACAATTTTGTTCACAATTAAATACTCTTAATCAACAACACATTTATTTGGATAAAGATTAATATTATTACGTTGATACAACTCTTAACAAATAATGCATTAATTTCGACCAAATTTGTTTACCATAAAAACGGTTCTAGTGACTTAATCTTAAAAGATAGACATATACTGTCGCGGACATTTTTTTAGATCATTTCAAGAGGAATAATTCTTTCATACATATATTTTTGGTATCTTGAACCGTTTTCGCAGCGCACGCAATGGAAGCCCTCAAGGATGAATAATTTTCCTCATTTTTTTCACATTATCCATTATTTCTTCGCTCCTAATAGTTGCATCGTGATGTTATATAGCCTAAAGCCTTCCTCGATAAATGGTCTATTCAACACAAAAATAATTTTTCAATTCGAACCTGTAGTTCCTGAGATTAGCGCGTTCAAACAAACAAACTCTTCAGCTTTATAATATTAGTATAGAAGAATTAATTACTGATGGTTAACGATGTTGCCTGCACTGAGCTAATCTTCCGTTTTTTTCATACCTGGTGGATATCCTCGTGTAGAGATAGGGCTGCGAGAGCAGGACTCTTAAAACTGAGATTTATAGACGCGAGCTTAATTTTGCTTAGACTTTCCATTACAATTTATATTACTCAATGAATGTCAAAGGATTTGGTAAGTTACCGATTTTATCAACATGGATCTGGCTCTGCGAATACTATGGCTATACTCAAGTTCCTATTATATATTTACTTTTAGTCAAAAAGAATTTATTTTTGGAGAACTTTGCTAAGCAAAGTCGAAATAGCATATATAAATTTCAGTCTTACCGACTAAAACCACCGGGTAGCGTAGTGTCGACGCGAATGCTCGTGGGTTTAAATGCCGGCATGTGGGTTGGGGTTTTTCTGGATTAACTACCAATTTGGGCACCAGATGCTTACCAGCAAAGGAAAACATTGTGAGGAAACTCGCATGGCATTTAATTAATATGTCATGTGTACTAGTGCTGTGAGAACGGCGATCAGTTGCGCCACTGGTCACGTTGGGCACGATTTATAAGCGCAGACTGGAAACAGCTACTGATGTATCTCTATCCACCCGGAAAGGAATATAGCATGAATATATATTAATTTTTAAAAAGAGAAGTGCTTCAACGTTTTATAGATGAGAAGTCTATTGTATATGATGTCTATATTATGTTTCTTGTATACCCCAGAGTCCCGAGACTGTATCTCTGCTCAACTCTAAAGGGCTATAGCCTGGTGATATATTATTATTATAAATTCCTACTGGGATGTTCCTCATCTGCCGGGGCCAAGGGCACGGTTTTGCCCACTTCCTTGACACCCGGAGCCAATCTCTCGCTGGTGTTTCTATTAAACCGAGTGTTCAAAGGTTTCGGTCGAAAATTTATAAACCTTTCAGATAGGCAAAAATTTATACTGATATTAGCCGATCTGCTCAGAATTGACTTGACGCCCTGGATAGGTTGCAGCGGAGGGCTGTCCGCATTGACTTTCCGCGAACTTTGCATTGATCGCGAGTGTTCTGAACTTTTTTTTTTTGTTTCAGGTACATTATTGATGCTGGGAGTATTATTTAAGAGAAGATTTCGAATTATTTTTTTCCTCAAATAACTATATCATTTCGGGATCAGCCTTTGTATATCACATAGTGGCCACATTCCATCATGAGACCTGATAATCTGTTGGTCCTCTTTCTATATTTAAACGACCAGCCAAGGGCGAGTCGTACCCGCACACCGAGGATTTCACACTGAGGGTAGAAACAAAATTAAAATCGCAAGATTTATTTCATTAGGTTTACGAATTTCAAGGTTTACAATTTTTATTATAATGCTGAACGTCGATTTTCAAGGGTGTAGTATCGATTCAGTACTACATATCGATTATTTCGTTCGAAAAGTCGATTCTTTAATTAATCGATTTCAGATCGCCATCCCTACATGTAAAGAAAGAAAAGCTATGGCTACATTGATGCGTCAATATTCTGATTCGAATCGAAAAATGACGGGTACAGATCGTATCGAGGATGTAGTGCGTACGCAATATAAATATTTCTCCGGTTACATCAAAAAGTATTTTTACGGATTCGAAATCGGATTGTGCACATAAACTTGATAAATAAATTTAGGGACATTTTTTTAATAATCAATTCAATTCAGAGTTTTGATAACATTTCTATTACGTTGTATAAACCTTTATACTCTTGTAGGTAAAAATATATTTTTGTTATAATTTAGCAAAATTAATTAGGAAATTACTCTTGACCGGTTTTTAACGATAAAATTTAGTTTAATTAAAAAAAAATACATTCAGTATTATTTATTAGTTGTCTTGAAACAATCAAGCGAGACGACAGTATACATGTTTTAAAGACGTGAAAGAGAAGGGTTTTCGAGGCGGTAGGGCGATTGCCCGAACTGCTTCGCGACCACAGTACGCGAGTGTAAAGACCGCCATAATGACTCGCTCCGGCCTGTCGCGTTTTCGGATCAGCTTGTGTATACCCAGTTGTTCATACCTAGAGACCTTCCGTCGTGCTATGTGTGGGCTGGTAGCGATGGCGACTGTCAACGTATTTTCATTTCTTGGTGGTGGTTGCCTTTTTTGGACTACGCTGAACTTCCCATGAGGAGCAGCAGGGAAACTCATCTTTTGTCTCGATCATTCCAAGTTTGTATCCACGGGATTAAACGGGGTTTTTAACCTGCGGGAAAACCCTACATGGAAGCATCTGTGGCCGCTGTGAGGGTAGCGACCGCGGTGACTCAGGCTAGAACTGCCTTACAACCCCCCCCCCCCCCCCGGGTATTCCTCTAATCGCTGCCAGCCGGCCCTGCCCGACCCGAAAGGTTCACATCGGTGACTGGATTATACGTAAATATTAAATAAAGTTATTGCCATATTAAATTAAAGGAATTAATTATTTGATTTGCGATCTAAGCTCGGATTAATAACTAAAATCAGTTTAAAGACTAATTTAACGGCGCTTGGGGTCTCTGGAGCTATAACCTACTAGCATGATCCTTTGCTTTCCTTCTTTCCAATTGTACATGAGCTACGCACGCTACCGGTGTTGCCATGTAATTTTTTCCTTAATTGAAAAGGATAACGTTAATAGAATCTAATATCGTTACCGATTAGCACATTCACGGGTCGAACAGGGTTTTCAATACATACTGTATCTAAAAACAAATTTGTTGGAAATGGTTTATACCATTTCCTCTTATCTTACGTCGATACACAGAGAGGAAAATGTTATTGTTGTGTTAATAGCAGCCTGGTCTGTCCCGACGATTCTGGCGAGGTAGTAAGGCATTGTAAAAGACCTAGGGTTCCGATGGTAGTGCTGAAGGTCGGTTATCAGTGTCCAGACACTGCATCCTGCCTCTCTCTAGGTTTGTCGGTTCCCCGTCCCATTAGATCAAGAGGGGTTAAGACGAGAGAGTGCGTTTGAGCAAGCGCTAGCATTCACTCATCAAATATTAGGTCCTTACATATGAAATTGGCGGTTTGTATGGGAGGAACAAAAAGTCGAATATTTTTTAATATAATATATTTAATTAATCAAAGTATGAACCATTATTTTCTATGCACTTTTGCCATCTCATAGGTAGTTCATTGATCCCTTTACTAAAAAAACCAGTCGGACGGGAATCAATAAAATCTTTGAAGGCGATTTGGACTGCCCCATCGGAGTTGAATTTTTTCCCTTGCAAGAAGTTATCCAAATTTCGAAAAAAATGGTAATCTGTTGGAGCAAGGTCCGGGGAGTACGGAGGATGTCTTAGACTTTCCAATTGAAGCTCTTCTAATTTATTAGCCGTCTGTTGCGCAGTGTGTGGTCTAGCGTTGTCGTGAAGCAGCAGTGGCGTGGAGCGATTGACCAGCCTAGGTTGTTTAGCCGCTAGCTTTTCCATCATGGTTTGCAATTGCTGACAATAGACATCAGCCGTAATAGTCTGGCCAGATTTGAGAAAACTGTAATGAAGAATACCGGCACTAGTCCACCAAACGCTTACAAGTAAATTTTTTGGGGTTAATTTTCGCTTGGGGCAGGATTTGGCTAGCTGGCCAGGATCCAACCATTGCGCTGAGCGGTTCCGATTATCGTAAAGAACCCATTTTTCATCACAGGTAATGATTCGGTTTGAAATACCTTAATTATTGTGCCGGTTTAGTAATGTAACGCAGCAGTCGACGCGCGTTTGCCGGTTTGCTTCAGTCAATTCGTGAGGTACCCACCTTTCAAGCTTTTTAATCTTCCCAATTTGCTTCAAGTGAATTAAAACAGTTTTATCACTAACATCGCAGCCTGCAGCTAACTTGGACGTGGTTTGCGATGGATCCGCTTCCACAATAGCCTTCAACTCTTCATTATCAACTTGAGTCTCAGGCCGTCCGCGGGGCTTATTCTGCAGGTCGAAATTTCCAGAACGAAAACGTTGGAACCAAAAACGATCTGTTTTTTCTTTTGCAACACGACCGCCATACACATCATTCACCCTTTGAGTTGTTTCCGCAGCACTAGTGCCACGGCGGAACTCGTACTCGTAAATAATGCGATATTTTAAGTTTTCCATTTTGTAAAATGAGTGACGCAAACAGAAAAATACAGAATAAAAAAACAAATGAATGACGATCATCGAAGCACAAATACATGAGTCTATAGCTGTACAAATTTGAGTTTGGAATTCCTTACCAAAGAGGAGAAATTTGTGATTAAAGTGGCCAGTACGAAAAACGCCAATTTCATATGTAAGGACCTAATATATCCAGCGCGATTATCTGTTTCCGAATATTTTCATCAGCGAGCTCGCCAAGGCCGTACTTGGCCAGGTCATACTCATACGTTTCGGATACTAACTTGGAAAAATTATACGATCTCAAAGTACGTCATTAAGAAAATTTGGACTTTCTAATTTTGTTGAATTTTCTAAACACAGTCTGAAGTTAAAAACTGGTCGACGTTGAAATTAAAAAAATCTTTTTAGGTGTATTTAATTAACTCTTTTTGTGTATGTAATTTATGTAGAATCAATTATGTGGTATCTTTTATCAATGGTTGCCACCTGTGTCGTGTATGAGTCTCCATTTCTTTAAACATGAAATTGTATGAAGGTTTTGATCAGCGCCACCACTGGCTAGTTTTAGAGACATTATCTCCATATCTGTTCACGACTGATGGAGGTAACAAATTCAAAAAGAAACCACAAAAAGGGTGTGTGACACTTGGATCACAGAACAATGTATGGAAATTGTATGAGACGGAGTTAAATTTAAATTCAGCATTTATCATTCGAATTATACTGTTCCTGTATTATTTTTACTAGATATAAGATAAGTATTATTATAATAATATTATTTTTTTATTGTATTATTGGTATTTCGTAATTATGTTTGTAAAATGTATTCCCAATTTTAAGAAATATATTCTATTAATATATAATCTTTTTTTATTAATGTCTCAATAGTTTTAATATTCAATCGTCCTGCCAGATCCCTTTCGGGGTGAGAGGAGATACACTAGTGGCTGTATCCAGTTTGCGCTTATATTTCGTGCCCAACATGACTAGTGGTGCAGCTGCTCGCCGTTATCACGGCACTAGTACACGTAACATTTCTATTGGATGCCTTGCGCGCTTCCTCACGATGTTTTCGTTCATCGGTGAGCGGTAAATCGGTACTTATAATGGAAAAACCCAGAGTTACGTGCCGGGATACGAACCTATGAACATTCATGCAAACACAGCGTGAGCACCGGTATCTAACCCTTTAAACGACCAATGCCTTAATAGTTTTTCACAGAACATTTTGTGGTAGTACGAAGTTTGCCCGAACTGGGTCATGGACTACAGTACACGAGTGTAAAGACCGTCATAGTGACTAGCTTTGGCCTTTGACTGTCGCATATCGAGATCAGCTTGTGCTTATCCAGTAGCTCATATACCTAGAGACTTTCTGCCGTGGCATATGTGGGCCGGCATGACGACGGAGACTCAAGATTTTCGTCCTTTGATTAGTTGCTAGTTTGTTTTTGAACTTCATTGTACTTACCATCAAGTGCACTGTAGTCACTATATCGAGACAGTGTAAAAAAAAAAAATACATACACCATGGCTCGCATCAAACCAATCTATTGCAGTTTGGCATTGCCTTGACTCGAACCTAAGGTCTTCGGTTCCGCAGGGCCACTATATAAACTGCGCTATCAGGTTGTATATATTTTCGCGAGCGCGGGGGTCTTCAATAAAACCACACCGGTGTTACTAAACTCGATTTACTCAAACACAAATAAAAAACTTTAAATCAGTTCACGAAACGCTGTACTAGATGTCGCCCTAAACCCTTCACTATAGTTTCGCTTTCCGTAGTCAACTACCGTCTCGCGTTTGACCCAACCACGTACTTGTAGCGGAACGGCAGGTACCACAAACTACATAGAGAGGATCCTGTAGCCATCTCGTATATTCCAGCGTTCACGTTAGCTTGCAGTGACACTTCTAGCAATCATTGCTTATTCTTCAATAGATGGCACCACTGGTGGCTGTAGTTACGCTGTTCCCCACAAGATGGCATTAGAAACGGTGGTTCATCTACTAGACAATAGAGGTCGCTACATACCTCATCCGTATTCTGTAACAATATTGTTGATAGATTATGTTTCTTTAACGTCACTTACTCTTATCATAGAGTTTCAAATTTAGATTCTAAAGAAGTTGTGAACCCTTGTTTTTTTTTAAATTTGTATATTCGTAGTTTCTCCCATGGCCTTTGTGTACGGTTTTTTATTTACAATATTGTTTTACGAGCTTAGTCCAACCTATTATTATCATTATATAATATTATTCTACACTTAAAGCTACTTAATTATATTTTAAGACATACAACACAAGAATTGATAGCAAAAACAATAAACAAAGCAATAACAATACAATTACAGAAACAAATACATATGCAGCCGCAAGAGCTGGTCGAGGCTCTCATCGCTCCCAAGCCGCAGTGCTTACCATTCACCCTGCAGACGGAGATCATGACTTTTCAGGAATTTATCAAATATGTCTGTGATTTTTATTGGTGAGGAGAGAACTTAGATTTTCCTTATTTATTTTTATTCCAGTTTCGAACTCCGTGTGAACCCTTGTTCACCCCTCGCTCCTCCATGGCCGAACCACGTGCGCGGGTTCGCGAAGGCACGGATATGCTGTAACTCACATTCCGGCTAGGACTTACAAGTTCTTTAACTCCAAGCTAGAGAATGCTGTTCTGACGAGCGTGTTCCCAACATTCTATGATATTGAGACCTTAAAACGAAGCGTAGAGACATTTCTGCAGGCCCGCATGATCACTTGTTTTTCCTTACTGTTGATAGTTGCCGACGTTCGATTGGACTGCAACTCGCTTACCATCAGTTGTGGTATAGTCCTTATACAGGATAAAAATAAATTGGAAAGTGGAATCGAAAATAAAAATACAAATAGCCATTTTATATTTTTAATATCCATTACAATTTATTTAAAAATCGTAAAATGCGTATTTATTCATTATTCAATTGTTTTTAAATAAATTACATTAGTACCCTCATATTATAAATTAATTTATAATTAATTAAACATTTCTTCTCTACGTATACAATGCGTTTTATAAGACCCCTCGGTTTGGAGGTAGTTTGAGAAACACAGAGGAGATTTGAGGAGTTCAATTGTTAGCTGATCCTATTAAAATATTATTTTATTGTTGACGCTTCGTTTTTATATCTTATGTAAAAAAAGCCTCGATATTGAATTACACATCAATCGATCAAAAACAAAAAAGGCCAAAATGACGGCAACTTTTATAACAGAGGAGCAGTATTTGTCCAGAATCTAGTTTCGAACAAATCTGCATCTCATATCAAAAATCACATCATCAAATATAAAGTTTCGATGAGTACAAATTGTTTTATCTAACTTTGATTAACTAATTCATTATAAAGCATGCAATACTTTTATGCGTTTATGTGATGAACGCTACTGTAGAGGATGACTAGACCCAAGACTGGACTTCTAACCTAATTATCTTCTTTCTCTATGTATTTAAAATGAAATATAAAACCCTCACCAAGAGATTCCTGAGAAATCATACGAAAGTTGAACTTATTTAAGCTGATTACACTTTTTCACACAAAGTTTCACTTAAAAAAACACATTTCTCACTCAGAGTATATGCTTTGAACAGATATTATAGATTTCGCAGCACCCCTCAAATCCCCCCCTCACTCCCAACAAGCGCTGATTACAAGACAGTCGAACCTCTAAATCATTACTCATTACACATGATTAAATACATATTAGAACATCAAGATACGATCTAGTCATTTATTCATACGTCAGAATGACACGATTATTTGGAATCGATTATAATCTATACAAACTACCATCTCGATTGTCTCTTCTCACCTTATGGAGGTGCAGATGTTTTTTTTACTGGGGCAGTATGAAAAAATCCTAAATGACTAAAGATAAAGACAATATAGTTTTAAGAAAATTTAGCTCTTTTTGATTGAACTCAAAACAGATCAAGTATGAATTTTTAACAAATAAAATAACTTTATTTTTATAAAAAAAAACAGGGTTACCTGTTTCAAACGATCACCATTATCTCGTATGAGATGAGAAAATCTAAACCGACAAAGTTACTCAAATTAAAACATTTTTATATATTTTCAGTAACAATCTTTAATTTGTCGTCTGTAATTTTCATATTTAATCCTGTAGCGCAGGATTATTCCATGCTGGTCCAGTTAAAAAAACACATTCTATGTCAAAAGAAGAAGGCTATTTACTAGAACAACGTTATATGTCTATAAAATTATACAAAAATGCCACAAGTCAATATATTATTGTAGTATTTTTAATATATAAAGGCTTCAGAGAAATGCACCTTGTATAAATTATAGAAAAAATAACAGTAAATGTCGTATAGATATGGAGCTATCAAAAAAAAAAACAAAGTCGTCAAAATGACACAAAGATAGCCAAAGTAAAACTTCATCTTCACACGAGTTTTCGAGACATTCCTCAGACGGTTTAGGATTACCACTAATAAATAATTGGCCATTAAAGATTTCTCACTACCTACGCGTACGGATGGCACGAAAAACATTAGTCCTTGATGTTTTACCATCAATATACCAGCCATAATTAAAGAGAAACTATCCCTAACGCTATATATGATGACATGATTTCGGTAAGTTATATTTACATTTAAATCTAACATAATATACAATATGTTGAATGTTCCATTGAACATATGGCGACTATTCCAATAATTAATACAAAATATTGTGTCTTGTATGTTTTACCTAAAACTCGATATCGTTAACAAAAACAAGTTATCAATACCGATATAATAGCTACTTATCTGTTATTATACTAAATAAAAGTCCGAAAACTAGGAATAATTCTTGTGCTAACTTTTGTGACACAAAAAAAAAATGGGCTCAAAACAGTAAAATTCCCAACATTTCACTAAAAAAATCTTTTCGCTACGGTCCGTCTCAAAAGATACGATCACGGTATAGGAACAGTGGTGACCGTTAAGACACCAGAATATAGCCACAATCACTGTTTTTGCGACAGTCGCTAAAACTGATATAGGGTAAATGAACGGTGGCAACTGCAAAGACACCAGAACATAGCAACAATTCATCACAATAACTGAAATGGGGTACATTGACAGTGGTGACCGTTTATATACCTGAATATAGCCAGTCAATGCTTTTGACACAGTGCATCTCAAAAAGTGAGCCAAGATTTATAAACGGTGGTAACTGCAAAGATACCAGAATATAGCGACAGTCACTTCTTTTGTGACATTCAGTGTCATTAACTGAAATACAGTATAAGAAATCTGGTCACCATCGAGATATCAGAATATAGCTACAGTCATTACTAGACGTACGTGAACTCACTACTTACAACATGCAAGTTACTGATTTAGTTCTTGCACAAGTGACTGGAACGTCTACTCGACCGTATACTCGCCTCGCATATCGACGACTCAGTAATGGCACACAATATTCTATTTATACACAAAAAAATACTAAAAATAAAATTAAAAAAAAAAGGCTGCCCTTAATAAAATATATAAAAACATTCAACTTTCAACTTAAAACACATACGAATACGGTCATTTTTGGTTTTTAAATCGATTATACAAGGCAATAGCGTGCGATGAACGATCGACAAAGAGAAGCGGACAGTCAAATATGTATCCATAATGTTAAGGGCAGTTTGCACACTCATCCGTAATCCGTTAATCTACCATTCGAATCCGATTACTGACAGAAAAAGTTATTATATCGAGGTGTGAAAGGCTATTTGGTTTAAGCGACATTTTTTGATGATATAGTAATATATATATATATTACTATATCACCAAAAAAATTAATGTCGCTTAACACGTTCCCGCCGGCGCATTTTTTCATTTGATGCCCCACCCGGCGGCGCGTAAATCTATGTCGCGCTTCATCTGGCGGCGCGCTAATGTCGCGTGTTCAGGCTTGCGCGCGCTTCTTGTTTCTTCAGTAGTACATTGAGTGCTTACTTTGCAAATTATGTGACTCGTGTTGTTTTTATAACCTGATCAGAGATATTATAAGTTATTGAGCAAAAGTTATATTTATAATACGTTATTAAATATAACTTTTATTCAAAATAAACGTTTTTATATTTGTACGTTAAATTATCAGTGTCTAATAGCACAATCGAATGCGAAACACCGGTAGTACACGACGATTGATGAGGCGGTCCAGCGCGAGCCACCGGTGGTACACGCCGCCCGATGGCACAATCAAGCGCGAGCCACCGGTGGTACACGCCGCCCGATGGCACAATCTAGCGCGGGCCACCGGTGGTACACGCCGCCCGATGGCACAATCAAGCGCGAGCCACCGGTGGTACACACCAGTATGAACGTGTTGAACCAAATAGCCTTTGCACCCCTCGATATTATTTTACAAATACTTGTGAGCTGCATCTGAACCGAGACTGAACTGTGTAGGAATTCCTGTCATTTTGACCTGTTACCTTTTATCGTGATTTTAATGATCGCCTAAGTTTATATTCCCATAAATTCGGATCAAAGGCAGTGGAAAACGCAACATGCGAACTCAGAGCGACTTTTCTATACTCGTATTTTCACGGACCCTGTGCATGACCGTCCCTAGACTGGAAAGTATCGCTTGTTTTTAACCCAGCTGTAAAATATAGTTTTTTAGATGCTATAGAAAATCGACTACAGGAGTCACAGTTCCTGAAAATGCGCTGAAAGAGTCACCTTGAGGGTACAAGCCGTTACAAGCCTGGCAGACACCGTTCGCCACACCTATTAAAGCATATAAAGGAGTACTTCGATATGCTTGGACATTTAATGATTACATTAAACTAAAATCTGGTAATTTCTAGGATATGAGTCTCAGAATGCAAACCGGATCAAATTTTAAATCAATATACGTATTAAATTTCCAAGTATAACAATGTTTTTATACTCCTATGGCATGCACGCTACTGCTAACAAGCGCAGACCACATTTTTGACTTATACCACACTTCCTTTCAGGATGTTCACCGCACGCTTCTCGTAAAGAGTTGTTGATGCAAAATAAATATGCTTTTTCTAATTACGTCCACTCTTGCCAGTGAATCGATATTCAGTATAACTTATTGATTCATCCATACATCAAAATCGAAACTATCGACTTAGCAATAATTCATTAATACGTCATAAAATATACCTTGATACCTATGAAAGATGTCACAGTGACGCTTCTAGGGTTAAGACTATGTCGACATTTATACACATTCAAATCATCGATACTATTATTTCATGCTCCGACTTTCAATTCGTCCCAAGAAAGTGACATATCAAATGTAAACTAAAGTGATGTACTCAGGTTACGTATAATCGATTAAATATGAATGAATGAATAATCTCGAAAACTTTTATCGTATATTTCGTTAAAGCTTTCATTTAAGCTACAACAGTTTAATAATTATATTCGTTATTAAGTAAATCAAAAAGATTATCAATCTATTCACTCTTCATTACGTTTCGTTGTGGTACATCACTATTTTTATTTAGCTTTTAAATCGGCAATGCATTAGGTGTCTATATTCGGAGTTAAATTTAAATTCACAATAAAATTTTAATTAGATGATCTTTATTGATGATATGTTTAAAAATAGAATTTAAATACATATTTTTTTAAGGAACACAGCCACTAATATATCTTTGCTGACTCTGAAAGGGATAAAGCGGGGCTATATATTATTATAAGAATTAAAATATATATTTGAATCAATAAAAAACTTATTTCAATTTATTATTTGTCAATATCGATAAATTACTTATGACTGTCTTATCGATATATTTGCTTATGACGCATAGAACATCACTAAATTTAGTGTGAATAAAAAAATGAGTATAAATGTCAATAATGTCAATTTCTTCTGTCACACGTATCAAGGTATATCTTAGAGACTATAAAATACACAAATCACGTTTCCTACATAACGATTAATCGATAAACATACATAGTTACAACCTCGAAAACTAGTTACGCTCTAAACTTCTACCGCGGAGTGACAACGTACAGAGAGACAACTTCTAAAAGCGTATATTAGACGTATATCGGTAGAATCCTCACATATCTAACGTATTTTAACATTCGAAGTATTTGATAGGATCATAACATAGCATTTGACGTATTTCGGTAGGATCGTCGCATAAAATGTGACTTATTTTGGTAGCATTGTTACTTAAAATTTGACATATTTTGGTAGCATTGTAACTTAACATTTGACATATTTTGTTAAGATCCTAACTAAACATTTGACGTATTTTGGTAGCATTGTTACTTAACATTTGACGTATTTTGGTATGATCCTCCAATAACATTTGACATATTTTGTTGGGATCTTAACTAAACATTTGACGTCTTTTGGTAGCATTGTTACATAACATTTGACGTATTTTAGTAGGTTCGTCCCATAACATTTGAAATATAAGCGTTATTATTATGTGCCGTATGAACTCATCTCTCTGTACGACTATTCACTCATGTGCTACAACCATCTCACAATAAATCGACTAAAAAATCAAATCGATATTGCTGCACCGACTTCACTAATCTATCGATATATCAAAAAGCCACTAGCTTAGAGTCCTTAGCTACTTGAACGACATCTAACGAGTCTATGCTTAATTTACAAGATTTATATGTATATAGGCATGCAATGTATATTAAAAAAGGAATACAGCACGGATAGACATTATTTGTAAAGTCGATATTTTTATTATACAATGATACGACAAAATACAACACACGTGACAGTAAATAGATTTCAAAACTGTGGCAACTGTCGAAGGATTACAATTCATCGACAGTCACCATAGTCATGTTGGCATAAATAAATCACGATGGAAGTTCTCTAGTTATGGTTAATTGGAAGTACACAAGCTGGTCCCCAAAACGTGACGGGCCGTAGCCAGTCACTAAAGACTTTGCGGGGTCTTCCTCTAAACTACAGGCCACAGAATGTCGATTTTACAAACAATCAAAATGCTGAACCGTGCCAGCTTACGTTTTTAATTTACTTTGCACGCCACGGGTATAAACATATGTTATTAATGTAAAATGATTCTCGATACTTCTGTACTCGATTTTAAGTTTATCCACTCGGTTTTATAGCCTTGTCCTGGAATAGAAAAAAATAACAATATATCGTCAAGCCGTATCCCTTACGGGGTTGCCAGAGATACATTAGTGCCTGTATCCACTTTGCACTTATATTTCTTGCCCAACGTGACCAGCAGGGAAGCTGATCGCCGTTCACACAACATTACATTTCTATGGTATGCTATACGGATTTCCTCACGATGTTTTCCGTTCCCAGTGACTATGTGGGGCCTAAATCCGTCCGAAAATCTGGAGTAACTCAGAGATACGTGCCGGGATTCGAACGTACGACCATTTCCCATGGAAGGTACAGGTTAGTCTGAGAAAGAGAACGACCGCCAAAGGACAAAAATCCTTTGACAGTCGCCATCGCCTGCCAGGAGACGTGTCGAGTTATTGGTGCAATGCTGTGTTACGTCATTTGAAGTTCACGATATCTAAGTCAAGGGAATTATATAAAACGCGCGACAAATAAATAATAAATGCGATTCAAGTAAACACTGCCTTTCAATCAACACGCCTTCCACAAGCGGTAGAGGCTTGCCTCCACAACTGTCGACCCCGACTTGATCGGTGCGCTCCACCTGCCTCCATGAACTCGAGATCGTGCGGCCTACAATCGGAACTTCGGTACCTGGTTACCATTGCCGTGTCGCAATTGCCAGAATTCGACAGCAACCTTTAGTGTTTAAGCTACATTTTGAAGTTTACAAGACAGTTTAATGTCGCTATGATTTTTTTTTACACTGGCTCGACAAATTCGAGTGATCATGATGGTAAGTACAGTGTAGTCCTAATATGAAAGAGACTATCAAAGGACGAAAATCTATTGTGTATCCATCGTCATGCCCGCCCACATACACCGCAACTGACGTTTTTTTTAAAGATTTACAGTCGCACGCTTGACTTCAATCACACCTGGTGGAAAGTGAAAATGAGCCTGACGTAGGACCGCGTCCTCCCAACAAATGCCTACACCCCACTCTCAAAGGCTTCCAACTTATAATAACGTGAAAATATGCTCGCTGGTAGCATATTCCACTCCTTAGCCGTTCGTTTGAAGAATGTAGAAGTAAATATCTTCGTGAAGATATTACGAAAGTCCAGCACATATGTACTTGCACTAGTGGTCTTATGGTGATCTGGGGCTGGTGGAATTAGAGAATATGCGCATGGCGGCTAGACTGACCGTTATAGGAAGAGCACAGGACGGTCCGCGGCATGATGCTGCTGGTCATTAGAGTGGGCCGAATGCGCAGAGTGGGCGGAGCCCGAGCTCGACGTGGGCTCCTTGCCCGCGCGCTCAGACCCGCCGCTGGAGCCTCCGCTGCCCGACACCGCTGACTCGGAACGGTTGTAACTGGAAATCATAACATATCGTCACGCTATATCCCTTTTTGGGTGAGTAGAGACACATTATATTTTATGCCCAACGTGACCAGTAGCGCCGTTCTTACAGCACTAGTAAACAAGACATTTCTATTAGATGCCATGCGGGTTTTCTTCACCGGTGAGCATGTAGTGCCCAACTTCGTTCTTAACCAGGAAAACCTTACAGATACGTGCCGGGATTCGAACTTACGACCACCAAGGGACGAAAATCCGTTGAATGCCGCCATCGCAATGCCGGCCCACATGTACCGCGACTGAAGGTCTCTAAGTATATGAACAACTGGATATGCACAAACTGATCTCGAAGCGAGTCACTATGACGGTCTTTACACTTGTATACTGTAGTCACCATGCCTGGATCTAATACAAATTCTAGGGGTAACACATGAGCACATAATGCAGCGTATCTACTGAACAAGATATCCAAAGAATTGGTCCAAATACTCCATTAAAACATTTACTAAAAAGCACAAGCCATTGGTTTTGACTTTCCAAAAGTCAATTCAAAAGTTTCATAAGATATCCTTACTACGTCTTATGTTATGTAAAGATTATTTTTCGTGAATATTTCTCTTTTTATTTTGACAAAATTGTTGAGCTTAATATCTCTAATAATAGTGCTGTGAACATATATTTTTTTATTGGATTGACTCATATAATTGTAGGGGGAGGAGCCGGCAGGCAGTAGTTTTTGACCTAGAAATATTTCAAGATCCAAGGCTCTTAGGCTGAGAATCATAGACGCTACTTTGACTTTGCTTAGAATTCACTCAAACCCAATGTATATCGAAGGATAAGGTAAGTCACAGATTTCGTAAAATTAGTGTTGGTTCTGCAAACACTTACGCTATACTCGAGTTCCTATTATACAGGCTGATTTTATAGACGTGGGAGATATTCAAGGAGGATATTCAGCATTCGATTCTAATTGCAAATATATAGGAATAGTGATATCTTAATATTAACATTAAAACAAAGTAATTTATAGTCAACATATTAAGCGGCAATTACACACATGATAGAATAAATAACAATTAATTATTGAGTAGGTATATTGTCTCTCCTAAGCCAGGATAAAGTACGATAGGGTAACGAGTCAATTACCTGTTTACCTAAAATTACGTAAAAGGAATTCTATCTACATGCCATTCAATCGTGCGCCACACGCGCTGCGGTGTCCGAACTTTTTACGGATCAATTCTCATTTGTTCATCAATCTTTCTTTATGATTTGTTAGGGAATATTGTTATTTACATTTTTATCAGTTATAAGAAGGTACAAATTATTGTATTCTGAAATATCTCCCTCGTCTATAAAATCACCCTGTATAAAGAAGTAGAAAATAGATTATGTTAGGAATAGAAATAAAAAGATAGATAAAGTGTAGGCTACAGAGCAATATGGACCCCCAGGCGCGGCTAGTAGTATTCAGTTTTCTGTCAAAGACAGAAAATTAATTTCTGAGTCCAAGCAATGTCAAAGTACGGTTTATAAATCTCAGCCTTCTCCCCTCTGGAATATATACATACTAGGGATGTAACGGAGGCAGTTTTATCGGAACCGAAGTCGGAGTCGGAGGCAATGTCAGTCACAAGTGACGGCAGAATAAAATAGTTTTACTAAGGGACAAATAAAAACATTATTCAGTGAACTTTTTAAATTAGAAAGTGATAAATTTACAAATACACAGACATTAATAATAGCTGTGTTTTTTTATTAACATTTTCCCATTAACAGTGAACAAATTAAATCAAATTTGCTCCAGGGCTGTTTTTGTGTTAATTTGTATTTTACTTAATTTAATGTAAATGTAAAACATTTTAGTAATAAATTTAAATATACATTTAGTTTTAAATTTAATAATTTTAATAATATTTTTTTAATCTAAATTTAAAATGTCTTATACAAATTAAGTAGCACTGATTGTTTGATTAATTGATATTATGTTTTAACAACATATAAAGTAAAATCAAATGAATTGACTGCAACAGTGGTGGTGACCTCCGATGAATACCTCCGATTAAAAAGTTTCGAAGCCGAAGTCGGAACCGGAGGTGTAATAACAATCGAAAGTTCCGACTTATCGGAGTCGGAGTCGAAGCTCCGTGACACGCCTGATACTCACCCGTATATTGTGTGTTCGGTATTGGCGCACGAGTACTTGAACGGTATCGGCTGGTACGCGTATGAACCCGCGTACGGTACGTAGCCGGGACCGACGAGGCTGCGAATTGAAATATAATCGATTGACTCGATATATATTACCACCCCATGCCAGACGGTTAGCATCCATCAACCAGTGGACACCGGTCCACTGCTGGACATGAGAAATCCCAACAAGCGGCATTAACACGTTCTCGCCGCATTCCTCCGCATCCTTCCGCATCCATGCACCATTAATGCAGTGGCGTTAATTTCATACAAGCATAAAAGCAATGCTTGCTCTACGCTCTACAAGCATGTAATTTTTATGTTATTAATTAATCAATCAAAATAATAAATAAATTCACCTTTTCCAATTAATTTGATAAGGAAAAGGCCTAGACGCGTACTGTTATAACGGACCGAGTTGTCCGCTTTTTAAAAAAAAGAAAAATATATTTAAAATGAAAAAGAATTTAATTTATAACTTCAAGTACAATACTTTTAGAATGGACCGGTCGGGATGGAAGATTAGTGTAGACTGATGGTGGATGGAAAGGATGTTTGTCAGGAACGAGATGCTAGATCAGCAAATGTGCAGGTGTGCCCACCCAAGAAAGGGAATGTGCTGATTCAGGAGCAGGTGTGCATTTCTTAGAACATAGCGTGGGTATAACAGTACGTTGGCGATAAGCAGAACCAAAATTTGCTTTTTGTGTCAAGGAAAATATATAGGTAGGTATCTGCGCAATATCGCTATAGCGACTTTGATATATGGACAGGACAAGGATGTTTTGTGCTTGTGTGAAATTTGCGATGGAAATGTGTATTTATCGAAATAAATATAAAATAACACACTTTCACAGTCCTCCAGTAGAGCAAGAACTTTAACTTTTAGCTTTTTTTTTTGGGAGTCGTAGCTGCTCGCGTCTGTTGGCTTTACCTTAAGTTTCCCTACACGTGACTCCTGGGTGGTGCTAAACGAGCAGCAGCGAGGTGGCAGGGCGTCGGTGCCCGTCTGTATCGCGACCACAGTGCATGGGTGTAAAGCCCGTCATAGTGACCAGTTTCGGCTTGTCGCGTTTCGGGATCAGCTTGCATATATCCAGTGGCTCATATACCTAGAGACCTTCAGTCGTGGTATATGTGGGCCGACATGACGACGGAGACTATCAATGGGTTTTCATCCTTTGATAGTCGCTTTCGGTTTTGGACTACACTGTAGTCACTATGTCGAGCCAATGTAAAAAAAGAGAGTAATAGAAAAGCCAAAATAAGCTTTTTTTATCGATTACTTGCCCTGTGTGAGAACGATATGCACGCCACTGCATTAATGGTATATTGAATACTGTCCCACCGGGCGGCGTGCACCATTAATGGTACAATGAAAGAAATCAATTTAATTTGTATTTTTCGCTAATAAAAAGAAAACAAGTTTGCAAATGAACGCAGGCATACTCAGCAGGAGCATTTAATGAAAGATATGCGACTAGCAAATCCGGCGAACTTCGTTTCGCCCCCAGATGGCTTCGTTTTGGTTTTTAGTTAGCGTTTGAAAGAACGTGCGCATAATAAATGTCACATGAAATTAACTGAGCAGAGTACAATGAGTAGCTGTCAAACAATGTATAACGCATCGGCGCCATCTACTTAAAATACTGGTGCGATCTGTTCCACCACCATGCAAAACCATATTGGTTTGTAGTACATGCTATGTATCAGAGATGGCGCTGTATGTGAAAAATGATTTTCCCCGTTTTCCTGCTTTTCTGTTGAAATTTTTCCTGAATTTTGTTTGCTATAAACCTCACGGAGCCCGAGACATTTCCAGCGAATGCAAAACCGTGGATATCGGTTCGTGCGTTCTGGAGTTATAGCGTCAGGAAGGAAAACCGGACTTATTTTTATATAATAGATTACGTGCAAACGGCGCCGCCCGATGCGACGGAGCCGTCAGATGCCGAAGACAGCGAATTCAGCCGCCGGCGGGAATGTATTAAGCCTCGTCTTCGCTCCACTTTGCCTACGTCTGCAGATTCACAGTCACCAACGATCGCCGGTTCTATCTCCGCTGGTTTACAGAGTCACGGCTAAGGCTGAGAGGTTCTCTAACTCTTACCGCATCCGAGTCATTGAGCTTTGGAATGGACTTCCGACGAGCCTGTTCCCACCGTCCTACGATATGGTGTTTTCCAAACGAAGCGTGAAGAGATATTTGCAACGGTTCGATGGGTCTTTCTTAACTGTTGATAGTTGTTATCGTTTCTTGGACTGCACGTTGTATCAATTTTTTTGTTTTCCTCAAATGACCATGAAATATTATAAGCAACTAGCTGTCCCGGCAGACATTTTTCTGCCCTGTTTCTCTAAAACAAAGTCACATTGTTTCTTTTTTAATGTTAATAGCTTCCCCGTCAGATTTTTTAAAAATTGTTTGAAGGAACCTGGCCTTAATGCTATATGTATAAAAATTGACAAATATTGACATTAATATTTATACGTCACTCAATAATTGTTTTGCCTTCCCGGAACCCGTCCACTGACATTTAAACTTTATGGTATGGTGTTAATGTTCAAATTGACTTTTAAATATGATTACGAATTTTTTGTATGAGAATATAGAAAAGTGGTGTTTTTAGACTTTTTCAGGCAATTTTTAAATTTTTTCTCTCCGTAATAACCTTCCCCTGACTTCAACAAACACAACAAAAAAGAAATTAGCCAAATCGGTTCATCCGTTCTCGAGTTTCACGCTTATACACATTTAACGATTCATTTTTATATTATAGATTGCCGGTATGATTTGCTACGGTGGCGCCACACTATAGGAAAGTATGCGTCAAACTGCAAATTGAAGTTCTTTGAGTGTTTAGGGAGTTCTGGTAATATCCTTGTCAATAATAGACATCATACTGGTGAAATGACAAAGTAACCGTCGCAATAACTATACTTTGAGTAATTTTTGGACTACCCTCATCTTTATAAAGATAAACGCTAATTTAAGTTGAGCTGAGACTTGACGATGTCGCTGATTTGTCAATCTCATTCTCTTTGCCTATCACTCTAGTGCTGTACTGTCTGATATGTTATGAAGTCGTTATTATACCGTCACACAAGTTTTTTATTGCACTACCCTCATCTGTATGAAAAAAAGCAAATGCTTACTTAGGATTGGGCAGAGGCTTGACAGTGTCGCTGGCGAGGCTGTCGGCGTCCGCAGGACGCAGGCGGAGCGCCGCGAGCTCCGCGCAGAGCCCCCCGGCGACATAGTAACACTGCTCCGAGAATGTTATCTTGTTGACCGTGTGCCTTATGAAGCCGGCCTGGAAATATTTTACATTGCTTTTAACTAGAGGTATAAATAGCGGCTTTCTTTAGGGTTCCGCACCTCAAAAAGAGAAAAACGGTTCCCTGATAAGAGTATCACTTCGCCATCCGTCCATCTATCTATCTACCCTCAGGGTCTATGGAGACCCTGCTTCTCAGAAACGCGTTTAGGTATGCTGAAATAAATATCAAATATTCAGGTTTGTGGTGCATTGTGATCCTGTAAAATACATACTTCCAAGTCGAGGCATTGAAACAATATGTCGAGATGAGGGGAGAGAGGCACTTTACACCACTCTCCCCGCCAATGGCGACTATTTAACTACCCCCTGCCAAGTAGGCGGGGCCTGCAGAAGACTAGACGTCGCCGGGTGCCGAGGAAGATGGCTCAGCCTTGCCCTTGGCACTCGGCAGGCGGAGAAAGAACAGCCCGGAGGTTTTAGTCGGTGCAGGTCCGATGCACCGTAGGGCAGCCCTCATTATCTCCTGAAGGTCTGTTAGGGATTTGCACCGGGTTACCAAAAAAAAAAAAAAATGGTGGATGACGATCTGTCACCGCCATTACTCATTCGCGCGATGGTCGATAGCGACGAAGCATGGCAGGCGGTCCTCTCCTATTGCGAGGATGTTATGTAGGATTAAGAGACGGAGGAACGGGATCGGCAAGCAACAACCAACCCTGACAAACCCATCCTCCATCCACGTAAAATGACGAGTCACTGCTGGCTCAGGCGTCCCTCAAGGGACGAAACTGATAACCAATGGTGATGAAAACCCTACAGGTCTGATGTGGGTCTATTTCAGAGCATCTTAGCTGAGCAGACATCTTGCCCAGCCGAGATGCTCTGTAGACTCACATACCAATTATTGAAATAATATAGTATAGTGTAGCGTAGTTACAAAAGTATAGTGGAATTATGGGACCGACATGGTCAGCCTGAACCAAAGTCCCAAAAAAAAACCGCAGACATAAAAAAAAATGAAAACCCTGGAAGAGGCAATACCTTGAGCATGTGCGAGGCGTACTTCCTAGCGTCACGCCGGTCAGCTATCCCGGCCACGTGCTGTAGCACCCAGTCCACTACGTCTGCACCGATAAAAGCGTTCGGTATGGTGATCTTCAGCCACATGCGATCCCTGATCTCCAGACCTGGAATTTAATAATGACATCCCTTTCAAGGTAAACAGAGTGGAGAGGCGTGTAAATAGCCCTCCATATGAGCGGGGAACGTATCTTGGTTGGCGGTTAAGAGAAACAAAAATAGGTCAAAAACGAGTGTCAAGGAAACTTATCACTCCATAAATCGCAGCCGATATACCAGAATATCTGAATCACTAACCTGTAGGTCTGCAGCTCGTCTAGTATATTCTACAGCACGGTGAGGGTCCAGGGTCCTGTCATCGGCCACGGGCACAGACAAGGTTCACTCTCGCACTATTACACCTTATTTTCTCTTCAATAGCAACGTCGTGTGGCGGTTCAAATATTGTTACGGCGGGTTATTTATATTTTAAAATAAGAGGTTGATCACGACGTCGCGGCGGTTGCATACAATTGTTCGTAGTAATGTAATGAATGACGTTTTTGTGACGTCAAACAAGAGCGGTGGTAATATGAGCGACATCTGTTGGTTTCACTACAGAATCAGGGATGCAGATAATCCTTATATCATTCGCAAGTAACTTATGGAGTGATAGAAGAATTTTGGTATGAAGCGGAAATATCTTAACCGCCTCACCACAGAGATACATCAGCTGCCGTATTCGCTTTGCGATTATATATCGTGCAGTGTGGTAGGAGGAAGGCCGCTGGGCGATATTTAAGGTTTAAAGATTCTGATGCGGCACTCAAAACGCTGCAATATTGCGGGTTTGCGGTGTCACAGCTATACGGTATCTCACATCCCGGCCAGGACTAAGAAGTTCTCTAACACGTTCTTTTGCCGTGTCGTTGGGCTGCGGAATGGTCTTCCAGCGAGCGCGTTCCCACCATCCTATGATATGGGATCTTTTAAACGTAGCGCGAAGAGATATTTGTGCAGGCCGGCATGATTGCCGTGACTACCGATGGGTTTTTCTTGCCTATCGATACTCGTTAGGGTTTTTTGGACTGCACGATGCTTACCATCAGGTATGGTGCAGTCACTGTTTCGAGTCGGTATAAAAAAAAAATAGCCGACGCAGTGGCGGAGGCATGCGGAGCGACGTCCGGAGTGGAGAAGTCTTGCGCAGCGCGTGCTGGCCGAATTCGAGACCAGACGTAGGCTTGAGCTGGATGAGGAGCGAGATCGCTTCAAGGTCCATCCACCTGTGCCCGCTGCCTATAACTACGTGGGTGGTGTTCTGACTTGTCCATTATGGCACAGGACATTCCGCGCTAAGGCGGGCTACGCGAGTCATCAGCGGATTCACCTTCGCCGATCGGAGCTGCAGCCCGCGCCTACTTGATACTATTTGGAAATGTCGCCAAGGTCGAAAGCGGCCAGGATTTCATCATATATCGCGCCCAATGCGACCAGTGGCGCAGCTGATCGCCATTCTCGGAGGACTAGTACACAGCATTTTATTACACGCCGTGCATTTTTCCTTCACCGGTGAGCGTGTAATTCTCTATCGTTACATAGTATAAAATGAAGTGGTTTCCGCTGTTTGTACTCTTAGATTTTTTAAACAGTTCAACGGATTTTACTCAAGTTTTCAGCGATAGACAGAGTGATTCATGAGGAAGTTTTGTATATAATTAGGGGTGAAAGGCTGTTTGGTTTAAGTGACATTTGTTGGTGATATTGTAATATATATGTCGGAGTGAGAGCGTCTAAATTGTTATAAATCGAAACGTCAGGTTTAGTGCATGGATGGAATCACAGATGGCGTTGCAATCGTAATCAACTATTCGATTTGGAACAAAATTAAATTATGAAATTGTCAACACTGAATTAAGGAGAGTTGGTGGGGATTAGTCATTTTCGAAGGCAATGATATTCGGACGGTCGCAAGGATCGGACGCATCTCAGAGATCGTCACGTTTCCTTTCTACAATGAGTAATAAAGACAGTGCACGTGGCGCCCTGACAGGCTGTATCCCGTCATATATATTTTCGGAATCAGGGTTTTTTTCGATTCCAAATATATATGTATATATTATTATATCACCAAAAAATGTCGCTTAAACCAAACAGCCTTTCACCCCTCGTTATATATATTATAGTATAGAAAAGCCAAAAAACTCAACTACTCAACGCAACTAGTATATAAATAAGTATATAGAATACTAACCGGAATCAGGTCGAAGCATCGCTCGAACGACAATAGCCATGTCCATGTTCACGGAAAGGTGGTGGTCCAAGGCAGGGGCTGTCGTGGCCTCCGAGCGTGCCTCCGAGGGGCAGGAGCCTGGCAGAGAGGGCAGCGTCACGGGCGGAGGCGGGTAGGCCTCGCGGAGCGCCTGAGTGTGTGCCACCCACGCACCTATAAACGCTCATTTTAATGTAGGATTCATATAACATTACAAAAACATCTTAAACTAACATATACATATTTCTTTTGGCGGTAGGGCTATTGCCCAAGCTAGGTCATGACCACAGTACACAATTGTAAAGACCGTCATAGCGACTCGCTTTGGCCTGTCGCATTTCAGGATCAGCTTGTGTATATCCAGTAACTTATATACCTAGAGACCTTCATTCGTTGTATATGTAGACCGACATGACGACAAAGACTATCAATGGATATTCATTCTTCAATGGTCACTTTCATTTTTGGACAACCCTGTAGTTACCATCAGGTGCATTATACTTATTATGTCAAGCCAGTGTAAAAAAACATACCACCCAAAAAGTAGCCAAAAACGATTTTCATTACTTGAAATATACCTTCTTTAAAAAATATTAATTATGGCTGTTAGTTGCTGATAAAGGACCCATATCCTTACGAGACGACGCGAATTCGCGTACCACACGATTTCGTATACCAGCATGTACCTCTGGGTGGGGTACGCTCCCCTCCTAACACAGGCCGGGCGGTGGACGTTGAGGGCGCCCTCCGTCCAGCAGAGAGGGCAAGGCGTCGAGTGTGTGAAATTGTTGACTCAACTCATTGACTGTTAGGTGGTGCGAAGTTACCAGGGTCAGCTAATCTAGTTGCCTTTTATTAGTTTGGATATGATAGCCTTTGACAATTAGCAATACACACCAGGATCGATTGGTCTGACGGGCTCTGTCCGTGGTATAGTGAAATAGCCCTTCGGATTAGGGTCCCAGCACTTGGCCACCACAAGCTTTATAGGCCCTGGCTTCTGAACCACTTCCCGAAGCACCCTGACAGCTTCGTCGTTCGTCATGTCCTCGAAGTTGACGTCATTCACCTGGAACCAATTCACAATGGGTGTTAATAAGCTGTTTACTAATTTTAAGCAATTTCTTCCAGCGCTTCTACTCTTATTTCCCTATATATCTAAAATGTATTGACCTGACAAAGAAATAATCATCAACATAGCTCAGGGGATTAGCAGGCTGATAAGGCAGTTGAGTTGGCTGGCCACATTTGCCAAAGAACTTGCAATTGATGAGTTTGATGTGTTTTTGAGTAAAAATCGTGCTTTGGTACAACAACGCCTTCTGGCTAGGTGGGGAGAGACAATTAGCTCAAAGTGGCGTGCAATTGTTGGATGAAAAGTACAGAAGATTAGGCTCAGTGGTGAAAGTTGGGAGAGGCCACATCCAGCAGTGGACAGATACAGGTCAATAATTATGACTAAATCTACACCACACTATTCTTGGAAAAATACCTCACTTAAAAATACCATAACTCCAAGTAATTCATACTCGAGTTAGTGCAGTGATTCCCTAAACTGTCATAAAGACTGTTATAGTGATTCAATTTGACTGGTCGCATCTTAGAACCAGCTCTTATAAGGTTAGTTAATCATATACCTAGAGACCTTCTAGACTATCATGACCATGGTGCCTGTCAATGTATTCCCCTCCCTTGACAAGTCTCATTATTGGACTAGACAGTACTTTCCAACCTGGGTTAAATGACCAAACACCTACTTATAGATTCTATAAATATAGTGGAAAAAGGGAAGGGAATTTCCCTTGTTTTGGGATGGACAGACAAATAGAAAAATAATAAGTCAATCTTTTACAGTTTTAAAAGCGCTTACCTTAAGAAGAAATGCTGAAAAGAATTTCAAGGTTGCCCCAGAGTGGGCATAGTTGGAGGCAGATACAAATTTACAGTATCTCTAAAGTATAAACTAGAAATGGTAATGAGGGTTGTTTTTCAATCATTAATAATGCTGTTATGTTATTCACAAACAGGGATCAGCCCCTGACCTTTAAAAGGCAAGGCAAAAACTACATGGATTAATCTAATAAAAAATGTTTACAGCTTATTTGTTACAAATTTTGTACTCAACAATTTTATGAAAATGTAAATATAAACTATTACATAAGAAACTAAATATTAAGAAAAACAATCTTTATAAGGCCTGGTAATAATATCTTATGAGCCTTTTGAGTTAACTTGTAAAACCTCATATATTCAGGCAATCTTTATAGAAATGTTGGTCCACTTTTTTAACACTACATTGCCCAGGGCAGTCATTTAGTTGTATAAAACAAATATATATTTATAAGGAAGCAATTTTTTAAAATATTATGACTTTTTTATATATTATCTTATAACATTTAATAATTGTTGTACTTACCTCCCCCTCTCTTTTTAGTCCCTATATATGTATGTACTATACCTATATTCAGTCTTTCTAGTGTTAGATATTATTCAGTGGGTACTCTGAGTAATGTTGGTCCCAGCCATAGATGGGCAAAATGTAATCAGATTAATGAAAATGATTAATGATTACATTTTACAGTTTTTACCATTAATATGACTGCATTTTGCTCATTTATGTTTTAAACACTACAAAATGCCAGATTGTATTCACATTTATGATTTCTAAATATTTTAAATGGATTTAATCATGATTACAGAGCAAGAAAATTAAAATTACGACTACATTTTGTAATAGTTCATCATTAATCATTCATCATTACATTTTGCCCATCTCTGGTCCCAATTTGCACCTCACCTCCAACCTAGATCACACTGACAACTGTTAGCAATAAATGTCATTGCACTGACAAAATATATTTGTTAACAAGGGACAGTTTGGCACATGGCATGTTACAGTAAACGTGTTCTTGCATATGGCAGTGAAATCAACAATTTATTTACTGCTACCTTTTTAAAAGACTAATATACTCTTTTATGGACTCAGCTTTTGATTATAGTTTACTATAGAACATAACTAGTTTTGTTTATGTGTCTCTTATTTGTAATTTATGTATTTATTTGTGTTATTGTGGTTAGTTTGTGTTGTTTTGGGTACCAGACAATGTCAATGCAGATGTTTGCCAGTGAAAAAGTGTCCAATATGATATTCACATTATATTTATTATCAGACAAGCTGTTGAAACAATTGAAACTGCCTATATCCCGCTATTTCACTTTTTTAAATTATTTTTTTTTAGTGATTGTCATAGTATTTGTAAAGGTAATTTTTAAATTGGTTCACATTTACAGCTGAGATTACGTCTTCGGGGAGTTCATTTCACACTCTATGTGGGTTGTTTGATTGACTGGTACATAGCACAAGCTGAAGGCCACTGAAGTGGGATCTGCCACTGAGTTTGAACACATTTCAAAACTTTCAAGGTAATAATATCCATTTAATGTAGGTTTCCACCATTTCACCACTTTCCTCATTTTTAAGTCAACATGTTAACACTGGCAAAATTTCAAAACTCTAGTTTTTAAGATAAAGCTATAGACAAAAAAGTAGAGAACTACTCATAACAATGTAATTTGCCAAAATTGAGATTTTAGCCCAGGACCTTCAGGGATACAGATAGGGTAACTGCTAACAAAGCTGGCTATTATAACATACCTGAAGAATCATGTCTCCAGGCTCTATCCTCCCATCCAATGCAACAGCCCCTCCTTTCATAATGCTGCCAACATAGATCCCTCCATCACCGCCCTTGTTAGACTGACCCACTATGGATATACCAAGAAAATTAACAGTATCCATGTTCAATGTAACTGTTATTATATGCATTGACATAGTAGAATCAGTTATCGAGGAGTACGAAGAGGTCCTAGACATTACTTGAGGTCGTTTCCGCCTCCTTTGAGGCCGCTTCCGAGAGCTGACTTGTAAATGGGAGACGCTGCTGCATTCTGTTAACGCGCGGTCCACAGAGGCGTTTGTATGCCTGCCTGTGGTTGTTGTGATCTCGGATTGACTGTCGAAGAGGCTTGTCGAGTCCAAGTCTGAGCTTAGAACTGAAGCCGTCTCGTATTCCAAGCCGTGGTTGCCGTATTTCGAATGACCGTTTATTCTCAGGCCTCTGTATTTATATTTGTCGCAGGAAGCCCTATGGCCGGGCCGGGAGCTTATCGTGCTGTCCGTATCCGTGCATGTATCTCTGGTCAGCGGCGCTGGAGGAGCTCCATGAGTATTTTGTTTTGCTTTCCCTGGATTGCTGTCCGTGCATTGTGAAGCGCCGTCAGATGGGTTCGAACCCTCAGAAGACACCAGCCAAGAGACCACACGGCCGTTAAAACATGGTAAATGCGCACTATCGTCGACAATTTCTTCCTTCACAACACCGAAATCATCGTCCATTGACTTAAAGAAAAACTTGTAGTTCGGACGATTCAACTGATTTTTAAAGTCTAATAAAGTAACTTTTTCAGGGGATATGGGTATTTTCACCAAATATGGTGTCTCCTCATCGTCTATGTAGTAAATAACTTTAGTTTCCTCCATATTAAAGCATTTATTTATTCAAAAACAACACTTTACGATCTATAAATATCGGGCGCCATCACAAATATGGCGTTCAAAAACTTCAAAATGAAAATTTATAGTGTTGCGACAAAATTTGACAACTTTTAAATATAAAGCATGATCATTATTATTTACAATAAAACTATAATTTATTTTAGGCATTATTTTTACTTTTCTATTATTAATAAAATAATAAACTATTTCTAATAAGAAATTTTCTTATTTGACATCTAATAAGGGTTACCATCAAGTAAAATATAAAAGCCGGGAATTAATCGGTAAAATGCCTGACAAAAGTGGCAACCATATAATCATAGATGCAATAGAAAGCTTATTGTTATCTCTCATAGATTGCGCTCTGGACATATCCCACTCAATAAATGCAAATTTTTGATGAGGAAAATCGATACACCTAATTGCGAGCTATGTGGAGTCCCAGAAGACATACACCATTTCTTGGTGGAATGTGTTCGGAGCGTTTCTATGCGAGAAATCATGTATAAACAATTTGGTGTGAACAGGTCTGATGTGGGTCTATTTCAGAGCGTCTTAGCTGAGCAAACATCTTGCGCAGCTGAGATGCTCTGTAGACTCACATATAAATTGTTGAATTAGCATTTAAATAGTATAGTGTGATTATGGGACTGACATGGTCAGCCTGATCCAAAGTCCCAAAAAAAACAGGGACAAAAAATCATAGATGGACAAAATGTAATTAGATTAATGAAAAATGATTACATTTTCCACCATTAATATAAACTACTTACTGTTAAACTTTACAACGAAATTTTACCCATCTATGTTTTTAACAGTAAAGAATCCGCAATTACATACAAATGAATGACGCCTTAATGTTTAGAAGGGTCTTAACTCTTAATCATGATTACAGAGTAATTAAATTAAAATTACGACTACATTTTGAAAACTTTAATCTGATTATATTTTGTCCATCTCTGTTTGTAATCATGTTTTTAAAACTGGACATTTTATTTGGGCGGCATCGTCGCTGTGCGACAAAGCCCTATTTAAAATAAAGAGAAAAAAAAACTGGACATTTGTTTTTAAACTATAATATTTAAAAAATACTGTTGATTATACATATATTATAATTGTTTCTTAATTAATGTTCTTTTATTACATCAACAGATTATAACCAAAAACAATTATCTTAAACAAAAACATTATTTTGTATGCTCATAAGCTGCTTCACTTAGTTCTGGTACTAAATACTAAGATTTCTATTTTGATTTTACATATGACTAAACTAAAATATAACGAATTATATTATTTATTATTTAATTTAGTATTAATCAACTATATGGTAAGTTTCCGATTTTCTCAGCCTTGGATCTGTGTGGCACGCTAAACATGAAAAAGAAGTACCTGATATATACATATATATTTTTTAAGTAAATATAATAATTTTATAGTATATTTTAAAAGGAAAAATATTATATTATTACAAACTTATCTGCTAGTTGGTAAACTCGCCATTCGACATCTCTTTTATCTGGGTTCTAGGCTTCGTACTGGATCGATGGACACCTGTGAGGACCATTGCATCAAACTCCGATCACATAATTATTTGTTATTTATTTACAGAACTCCCAACACAATATCAAACGCCTTCCTTTTCGCCACTCAACTACTCAAGCCGCCGCCATTAAAACTTGTCCAAACCCGCCATATCCTTCCTGTCACTTTCTTTATGCTTGCCAACATAAAATATATTTATTGTAAAGTATACGTTAATTGTTAATGGTGTTCAGATTAATATTTAGCATTTAATAACTATTATTTATATTTATTTTTTATATATTATTTATATTTATTATATTTTATTTTTGCTGGATATAAATCCAGCTTAGCTTATCAGTGACATTTGCCGTTGTGCTCCTCTATTATATATTATGGCAACTAAATGTAAATAATAGTCATCTTTGATTGACTGTTAACTATTTAAAATCGTATTTCAGTAGACAGACAAAAGGAATTGCGTTAAATTTTACATGATATATTTCTTACTTTCTAATTTCCCATTACTATTTGGAGCCATTATCGAATACACGAATAAAAACTTACCTAATATTTTCTACCTAATCGACAATGAATGCATAGTATCAGTAAGAGGTCCGGCGTCCATACATTGCTAAACAAATATCTGGTACACGTATTTTAAAATATTAGTATTAGTTCGATTAGATACGGGATTCACCTAATTCGTCCCATCTTTCATTATGTTTTCATTGTTCTCTCAAAGATAAATTATCTTCTGAGCAAAATCTAGGTAATGTCAATAAAACCTCAGCCTTATTTCTTTCAGTTCGCCACATTTATTCTTTTTGAAAGACCCGACAAAAATATGCGAAGTCTACTCAAAAATATGTAAGCATGGTAACATGCTTGCTACAATACTCGTGTTAACAATAATACTCAAAAAGAGCATATATTTTAACCGCTTCGTTTTGCTTACAGGATTTATTTCTACAGTGCTGCCATCTAGTGATTACGATTTTAAATTTATTATAAAAACACGAAAACTAATACATAACAAATCACAATATGGTTATGCGCGCATCTAATGACTTTTTTTTAAATTGGTGATTTAAAGTATTTTAATAATAAATTACAATACTGTAACATAATTTTAGAAACATAATTTAATAATATAACAAAATATTATAATTAATTTGACTTAATTGATGTTTGTAATTGTCACATTACACGTTTTCTTAACAGGATTAACTATATCTACCATAGATGGCGCTACAACCTAAATACAATTAAGTTTCCCTTATTTTATTATTTAGAATAATAATTAACTGTATATTATTAAAACAATAATATAAATGGAATAATTTAAACTTATAAAAATATAGATTTTGGCCTATTATTTTCGATAAATGGCGTGACGCCTCCACAACTACAACTCTATTTCCTTACTTTCTCCAATCTGAAAATGCGACTTCCAATATGCGTAACTCAATATATTTTGCATTAACTTTTCGAAACTTGTATATTTCATTAGTTAAATAGATGTAGTAGATTTTTTTTTATTACAAGCCATATTATACTTAAAAAAAAAAACGGTATAATCGACAATAGCATCAAGATAAAATATATTAAATTGATTCTACACTTTTGTCACTATTAGTCTCGCTTATTATACAAACTATATTCGATTCAAAATATTATATTTAGTTAAGAAGCACAAAAACTGAAAAAACAAAAATAAATGAAATGGGAAAACTTACATGCAACACTGGGAGCATGCGTAGCTTGTGAACAAAGGAAAAAAGCAAAGGATCATGCTAGTAGGTCATGGCGTACAAGGATCATGATTCCCGTAGCTGGCAAACACCGTTTATCAATTAAATCCTTTCTTTCTTTATTGTCTTTAAACTGATTTTTGTATGCAATCAGAGCGTAGAGCGCATGTTAAAATATATATGTTAATATTTTTTTAATATTCACGAATAATATAATGTCTTCATACATTTTGGTAATATTATCTTATACCTTTCGAGTCATATAGGGTTTTCAAACCATACTGTGATGCATATGAAGTGATATGAACAGGTAATACCTGATATGTGTAATGCTTGATCTCATCTCTACTTTTATGTGTGTCTTCATGTATATGTGTGTATGTATCGTTATCTATAACATTTGAAATAGTCCCCAGAGCTGTGTTTTTGTGCTCTATTATTCGCTTCCTCGCAGTTTTTTGCTCGTTGACGCAATAAATAGTTATCAGAGGACAATCGGCGCTAGTGCCGCAGCTGGTCATTTAGCATTTGCTGAGCTGACTTCTCTGTAACGCATCACCGCATAATTGCACAGGGTATTTGATTTTGTTGCTTTCTATCCTAATTAATTTGTCTTTCAGTGTTCTATGTCATATAAACGCTTTTTTTTTTCTTTAACTCCTCGATATATTCACTTTAGGGATGTGATAAAATAATCGATTTAACAATAATAATCGATTTTAATAAATTATTTTTATATTACTGTCTTTGTTTTTTCTTTTTGTATGTAAAAAGCTGTGTAAAAAGCTTTGTTGGATTAATCTAATGGAGCCAAAATACACAGTTTGATCGAATTTTGTAAACTGCGACATATATACGACAAATGAAAAAACGCGACATATAGTCACTAAATGAAAAATTAATAAGTCAGTCGGAATTACATGCAAAAATCAACCAACTTTTAGTCAATCGATTTTTTCCACTCCAAGTCATATCCCTGGTGCCATATAAAAGATTTTCATTTCTTTAAGACTAACCCTTCGGTTGTATTCAGTATTCACATTGGATCTAACAGAACTTCTACAAATTAATGCGAAGTCCTATTCAAAAAGACGAACCTAGATCACCGATGATTCAGTGATTACGACTTGGGCAGCCTTTTCCAGGGCTATTTCGGACACCTTACGAAACTTCAAATCCAAATATGACTTCTTTTAACCGCTACGTTTCCCTTGCGAGTTCTATTTGTGTGGTGCTGCCATCTATTGATATAATTTCTAACTAAATGTAAATACAACTGAATATTCCAGCGATGCTCAAACATAAATCATGTGAGCTTTTAGCGTCCATCTCGAGTAATCTATAATTTTTGTTTTTGGGAATTGCAAGCATGAGCACACGTCTCGGATGCCAAATTTCAAGGACGGTAGACGAGTAGATCAACCAGCGTACCCACTGAATAATATATCTAAAAAACTGGTCCTATCTCATCATACAAAAAAATGGATGAAATATTAAAACCGGTACATTATCTGCTAGGCTAGGCTGTGGTGGCTGCCGGCAGAATAGAATAGCACCCCTCTCTTCTTGCTGAGGTGTCGTAAAAGGCGACTAAGGTATCTCTTGAACACCGCAATTCAACCAGGTGTTCAGAGAAGGGAAAACTCGACCAAAACTAGATCCCGCTCCCTCCCGATCGTACTGGTTCTCCTTTCCATCGGGCCTGAGGGAGATCGGACGAGAGAGTGCTTTTCTGGCTACGTGTCCAGTTATGCACTTACATATCTCCTGCGCAATTGACTGTTTCCGAAAATTGGACCTCGAATTTCTTAACCAGTGTTGAAACAGTCGCCGGGGCCGAAACCGGCTAGGACATCATCATCATCATCTGCTAGGCTACCACAGTCACTTCTCCTAACGGATGTCGCAGGTGTTCACTGGGTATGGCAGCTTTGGTGGATACCTATGCCGCACAACTGGTAGCGAGCCCACACCGAGGTGCCACCATTGTGCGGATTGCCTCGAAGAGTCCGCAAAACATGTGATCGAGGAATGCCCAGCCTGGGCTACGGAGAGAGCCGCACTCGCCAGGGTGGTGGGTGGCGACCTGATACTGCCAGCTCGGACTGGACGCCGGAGGAGTGCTTACGCCAACGGCCTTCCTCCGCGACCCGGACATACGCCGGGCGGCGCGCTTGAGGGAGCGCGTCGCCCAGATTTAGATCCAGGCGTGAGCGGTGTGCGATGTGTTCCCGCACACCGCTCCAATGACAATTCAACGAGACGAGGGGGCGTGGCACTCTACACCACTCTCCCCGAAATGCGTCAGGTGTACGCGGGCGGCGGCGACTATTTAACCGCCCCCTGCCTAGTAGGTGAGACCCGAACAAGGTCGAACGTCGCCGGATGCCGAGGAAGATGGCTCGGCCTTACCCTTAGCATCCGGCAGACGGGAGAAGGAACACCCCGGTGGTTTTAGCCGGGGCAGGTCCGACACACCGGGGGAGCGGCCCTCACCGTTCCTCTGACGTTGCGTAGGGATTTCCACCGGGTTATCAAAAAAAAAGGCTACCACAGTCACTAATATAATAAAAAAATAATTCAATTTACACCTTTACTTGCAATTATTAAATCTGAGGCTATTATTTTCATATCATGTTAAACAAAGAGAATATCAATCACTCCCGAGAAATTTGATTTCTACTTTAAGGGTACTCACATGAGTAGTATCGATAACGATTTAAATTCAACTTAAATGAGTAGTTATTAGGGATGTGAAAAAATAATCAGTTATGTTTTCTTATAATTGATTTTCTTAATGTTAAAAATTGATTATACTAATTATTCTAATTTTCTTTCTTTTCTAATTTCCTTTTTTAAGTAAAATGAATAAGATTGTTGTTAGATTACATAGATGTAGCCAAATCACATACTATTAATATTGACTTGGTAAATTAATATCATATACAGAAGAAAAATGCAAGTTTTCGACCAGTAAAAAAAAAAAGAATTAATTAAAAAATTGATTATTCAGTAACCGATTTTTTTCATTTTAAGTCCTTCCCTAATCAATATCATAACGTCTTTAAGCAAGACTGTCCAAAGGAGGAAAGTCTATCCCATAAAGACCCTGATTTTAAGGGTATATTTGAGGTCGGAGTTGGAGCTCGCAAGGTAGATCTTTTTGAATGTTGAAAGTATAAAAATACGTTTTGTTTGCGAGTTCTATTTGGACAGTGCTGCCATCTAGTGATTACGTATTTAATTGTAGGAATGTGGAGCAGCCTTTCCAAACCTTTATCAAAGACAACTCAAGGGAAAATTCTGCACAGGAGCATCAGGGCCGCTGTGAGGGCAGCGAAACCGGCTTTTGACTCCTACATACTAAAAATTCCCGGGGTGTACTTCCAGTAACTTTGATTTTATAGTTCACAAGCTTTTTCCCGCGGCTTCGCTCGCGTTAAGAAGTATTGTTATTAATTAGGTATAGTTTTTATCATTCATTATTTTATCCCCATGACGGTAGAATTTATATACTTTAAGGGGAAACATACAGCAATATAAAAATAAAAACAAAAATACACAAAAAATGTAACATAAGCCAGCAAAGTTTCCACAAAAATATAAATCAAGCTATAAAATAACAATAAGAGAAAATCAATCAAATATACTTACATATATGTTACATATAAAAAGTAGATATATAAAAATAAATAAAGTAAAGAAAAAAAAACATTATTTTAATTTATCAAAATCTTATTTAAGCGGACGTCTTCATCATAGTAGCTCCAATCTTTAATTTCAGTTCAATCAGTCGAAAATCTAAGAAGATTTATACAAACTTTTATCCCCTTAGGGGTGGAATTGATCAAAATCCTTTCTTAACGGATGCTTACGTCATAACATCTACCTACATGCCAAATTTCAGCCCGATCCGTCCAGTGGTTTGGGCTGTGCGTTGATAGATCACTATGTCAGTTATATATATTTAGATTCCAACTAAAATATTTTAGAGGCTTTCTTCTCAAGATTGGTAGCACTAGATAGCTCGTCTTGTGTTTATTCATTATTACGTAGATGAAATGCATTTCGTTTTCATTAAGTCGTGTGTATAATTTGTAAAATTATAATTTTTTTGAACATAAAACAATCGGATCTATTCAGTAACCTTTTTTAAATGTCAATACAACATAAAATACTCAGGGTATACTTAATTAATAAAAAAATATTATACATTTCAGGAAAAAAAAAAGTTAAGATAATGCGTATAACAGAATGTTTTTTTCTCTCAGTGACCGTATTGCACAGTCGGAAAATACCTTCACAACTAAACCGGGTTTGGTGGGCGAGCGCAGAAGGCCCTCAGCCAGCGAATTTTATGGGTTGGTTTCCGAAGCAACGCAAGGGCACCTCTGCGGGTACGGACCTCGACTTGGACCTCCAGCCAATAAGAATACTAACCCTACGGGTGATCTACCAGCGTTTCGGAAGCGACTACCTTGAGAAGAAACGCCGAAAGAAACTCAAGGCTGCGTCAGAGTGAAATAATAGAATGCGTTTGAAAAAGAAATGACTAGACTTTGCTTAGTATTTCTGTGACTATAAATTCGTAAACTCGAACTATACATTTTACTGAGCAAAGATCGAATTAAGTACATGCAGAGCAAGGTGAAAGTAGCGGCTAAAAAAAGTTCTCTTCCTCTTAATGCATCCGAGCCATTAATCTGTGGAATGATCTCCCGGCGAGCGTATTCCCATCGTCCTATGACAAGGGGTCCTTTAAACGAAGCGCGAAGAGATATTTGCGCAGGCCGGCATGATCGCTGCGATGAATAGGTTTATTTACTGTTATTTTTGGACTGCACCATATTTACCATCAAATGTGATGTGGTTACTATGTCGTGTTAGCATAAAAAAAAACTAACAAACAGTCTGTGAATTTTGGGGTGAATCTCTCTCCCTGTCCTCCCGTTCTCATCCCTACTCTACCCTAATCTTCTTCTATTATATAAAAATAAGTCCGGTTTTCCTTCCTGGCGCTATAACTCCAGAACGCACGAACCGATTTCCACGGCTTTGCATTCGTTGGAAAGGTCTCGGGCTCCGTGAGGTTTATAGGAAACAAAATTCAGGAAAAATTTCAACAGAAAAGCAGGAAAACGGGGAAAATCATTTTTCACATACAGCGCCATTACTGATACATAGTATGTACTACAAACCAATATGGTTTTGCATGGTGGTGGAGCAGATCGCACCAGTATTTTAAGTAGATGGCGCCGATGCGTTATACATTGTTTGACAGCTACTCATTGTACTCTGCTCAGTTAATTTCATGTGACATTTATTATGCGCACGTTCTTTCAAACGCTAACTAAAATCCAAAACGAAGCCATCTGGTGGCGAAACGAAGTTCGCCGGGTTTGCTAGTTGCATATAAAATTTGTTCAGGCGCAGGGCATAAGTATAAAAAAAATACAGGAAATCCTTCCCATCTCCCCACATCCCATTCCACGCTCGGCCCTTAACAGCGACACTTTTGTGCGCACGGCGGTATCGCTACACTTATCATCGGCGGCGAACTCGTTAAATAGGAATAGTCAGTTGCTTTGGACAATACGGCGGAACACCTAATTAATTGTATACGGTGAATGGTGCGGAGCTGCAGTAGCCTGTCCTCATCATCCAGTTTCCAGGTGAGTGCCTTTTGATTATTTTGGGAGTCGAATCTGCTCGCGTCCGTAGGCTTTACCTTAGTTTCCCTACACGTGACTCCTGGGTGGTGCTAAACGAGCAGCAGCGAGGTGGCAGGGCGTCGGTGCCCGTCTGTATCGCGACCACAGTACATGGGTGTAAAGCCCGTCATAGTGACCAGTTTCGGCTTGTCGCGTTTCGGGATCAGCTTGTGTAGATCCAGTAACTCGTATACCTAGAGACCTTCAGTCGCGGTATATGTGGACCGGCATGACGATGGAGACTATTAATAGATTTTCATCCTTTAATAGTCGCTTTCGTTTTTGGACTACACTGTACTTACCATCAGGTACTCTGTAGTAACTATGTCGAGCAAGTGTAAAAAAAAAAAATTCATTGTCACTGTGCCTGAACGAAACTGTGTTTATCCCCTAATTAATTACGCGGAGACCCAGAATCTAGCGGCGCTCTCCTGCCCTAACAAAATTATTATGATTAAATTGAAACAATCAAACAATTTTTTTTAACTATAAACATTTATTTTAAGCATTATGAAATACACTTTTCGCCTTTTTATCTCGCTTCTTCTTTTCTCTCTTTTTCTTCTGCTTTTCTGTACTTCTTAGAAGTTTTACGATTGCATCCTCCCTTTCTTCTTCTGTTAAATCTAAAATCGTGCTGCCTTCTGTTGAAGGTTTCGTACTCTCTAAGCTATCAACGAACTTCTTTCTCTTGTTCGGAATATCTCTGTAAAAAAAAGTTTTTTCAAGATTTATAAGAATTATATTGACTGGTGAAAGACTATTTGGTTTGGTCATCCATATTTGGGCGACGTGACGTCAAACGTGTTACATACAATAAATAAAAAAATAAAAGCCATGGGGCTGGTCTTCAACACCTTTTATCGAGTTATTGTCGGCCGCTGACTCTCTTTTCAAACCTCATTGCGACGTTTTCCTTAAAGCTAACCTTCGCAAAATCTTAGGATATCTTCCTTCGGCAATGATACGTCACATACTTCCATAAAGGCCTGTGAATATCCAAGAATAAATAACTCACCCGACAGTCTGCATATTCTCAAACAGCTGATCCATATCATCCGGAATCTCTTCCTTGATTGCATCTTCTTCTGGCTTGATCTCTTCTGAACTCTTTCTGAGTGGAGTGGACGTTTCTGTCTGCGCCAGGAGGCACGTCAGCTTCGATGTTAGATATTGCTGTAATATAATAATAATATTTACTAATAATTACATTGACCTAGTCCCAAATTAAGCTTGCGCTTGTACTACGAGTACTAGACAAAGATATACATACTTAAATACATGTATACAACCCTGACTCATGACAAACTCACCTGCTCATCACAGAAATGTTTACCACTACCGAGACTCGAACCCAGGACCTTAGCATCGTAAGTAGGGTCGCTACAAACTGCGCAATCAGGCCGTCAAATCGTATAATCGTAGTCTATTTTTCTATTTCTATTCCACCAGCCCCATTTCACCACAAAACCACTAGATCCCGTATTTGATATCATCCGCAAGTGCTGGATGTTCCTTATATGTTCCTGTTACGAAAAAAGGGGGTAGGGAGTTACCTTATAAACCAAATCCTTCGATTCGTATTTATGGACTCTCAAGTGCCGGTCCAGGCTGCAGCTGACGACGAGCCTGCCGGGGCGGACTGTCGTGATGCAGGTCACCGCTCCGACGCACCCCTTGAAGCCCTTGTCAGGTTTCCCCGCACGCAGGTCGACCTGATGCAGCTGCCCGCGGCCAAACCCGACTAGCACTTGGCTAAAGAATACGCGGTACACACTTTAAGCTTTCGCGTTTTAATACTCATTATAGGAACTTTAGCGGGTTGTGGTGGAGGCCTCTGCCACTTGTGGGAGGCGTGTGAATCAGAAGGCAGTCTTAGCATGAATTATCTATACTAATATTATAAAGCTTAAGTTTGTTTGTTTGTTTGAACGTGCTAATCTCTGGAACTACTGGTTCGAATTGAAAATGTTTTCTTGTGTTGAATAGACTATTTATCGAGGAAGGCTTTAGGCTATATAACATCACGATGGAACTATTAGGAGCGAAGAAATAATGGAAAATGTGAAACAAACGGGGAAAATTATTCATCCTTGAGTGCTTCCATTGCGTGCGCTACGAAAACGGATCAAGATACCAAAAATATATGTATGACAGAGCTATTACTCTTAAAATGATCTAAAAAAATGTCCGGGACAGTATATGTCTATCTTTTAAGATTAACTCACTAGAACCGTTTTTATGGTAATCAAATTTGGTCGAAATTAATGCATTATTTGTTAAGAGTTGTATCAACGTAATAATATTAATCTTTATCCAAATAAATGTGTTGTTGATTAAGAGTATTTAATTGTGAACAAAATTGTCTTTGACATCACTTAATTTCAATGAACATCTTAGAAGATATTACAAAACCTTATATAGCAAAACGTTTGCCGGATCAGCTAGTAAAATATAATCCGCAGTGCATTACACTCGCTAGTGCATTGGAATTCATAAACAAAACAATATTTAGCACTAACACACACACGAGAGCAGCATTAGCTGCGATCGATCAAACAGTGAGGTACACACACACACTAGTTTCATTCCAAGACACCGGCGGCGCCGAAGAAGGATAGTTCAGTCAACTGCTGCCAACCGGTGCGTTTTCGCACCGAGGCGCAGTTCTACTCCGACGCAGCCTTGAGTTTCTTTCGGCGTTTCTTCTCAAGGTAGTCACTTCCGAAACGCTGGTAGATCACCCGTAGGGATAGTACTTTATTTGGCTGGCGGTCCAAGTCGAGGTTCGTATCCACAGGGGTGCCCTTGCATTGCCACCCAACCCAAAATTTCGCTGGCTGAGCACCTTCTGTGCTCGCCCCCTAAGCCCGGTTGAGCTGAAAATGCCTTTCTCGGCAATCAGTAGATCGTCCGCTTCAAAAAAAAAAAGGAGACATATATTACACGACTATTGCAGCTTACACACTTTCCACCCCCCTATGCTAGTCGGGACAGGTAACGAGAGCGACACACAGACACACACATACAGATAGCAACACATAATTAACAAAGATGGGAGTCGAAGCTGCTCGCGTCCGTAGGCTTTACCCTAGTTTCTCTACACGTGACTCCTGGGTGGTGCTAAACGAGCAGCAGCGAGGTGGTAGGGCGTCGGTGCCCGTCTGGGTCGCGGCCACAGTACGTGGGTATAAAGCCCATCATAGTGACCAGTTTCGGCTTGTCGCGTTTCGGGATCAGCTTGTGCATATCCAGTAGCTCATATGCCTAGAGACCTTCAGTCGTGGTATATGTGGGCCGACATGACGATGTAGACTATCAAAGGATTTTCATCCATTATTATCCATTATGCGTAAGCAAACACTAGAATGAGCTATCAAGTTATTATCATCATCAGCTCAACCTAGTCCACTGTTGGACAAAGGCCTCTCCTGAAAATCACCACTGAGCCCTGTCTTTGACGCTACTCATTCAATCCTTATCGGCCACCTTGCCCGGAAGCACCCCACGCTGCGTTTACCGATTCGCAGTCTCCACTCACGAAACCGCCAGCTCCAACGACCATCGGTGCCCCGGTCGACACATCGGCTTGGTATTACGGAGAACTATGTCGACATAAGTAGCTTTTAATTATATCGGCATGAAGTGACATATATTACGCAGAGTACAGCTAATGGAAATTAATAATAATAATAATAATTTTATTGGATCAAAGATTTTACATTGTATAGTTAAATTTACGTTGACGCCTGCACTAGTCGTGAGACTGTGTCGCAGACGTCAGCGCCCGCCATTACAGTGAATACAAATTATTAGAAAAATATACAAAAATATACAGACGTGTTGTGTGTAGGTGTGTTATGTGTAGAAAAGGGTGAGTAAAGAGTGTTGTGTGTGAGTGCAGATTATATATGAGCATTTAAAAGATTTTCAGTTTGTAAATAATCGAGCTGCAACAAGTAATCCTTGACTTTGATTTTAAGTTCATAAAGGGAAAGGGGATAGATATTGAGAATTACATTTAGTTTGTTGTAAAATCGAGCGCTTAAAATTTTGAAGTGTCTAGAGGCGACCGAGGTGCGGTGAAATTCAGTTTTACAGACAGTAAGCCCTAGACGTTTATTTAGAATGCCTAAATCCAATGATTGAGTGTCATGCCTAAAAACAATAGTTTGGAGCACAAAGAGCTGTCTCACAGTCATGATTTTAGTCTCATTATACAGTAGTGTTGTTGGGTATAATTGTATGCGATGTGAGGATATTTACAGTTCAAAACAGGATATCTAGGTCGAGCGCATTATCCGGGCGGCGCGCCTGATGGAGCGTGTCCCCGCAACACTGCTCCAATGACAAATCAAGGAGATGAGGAGGGTGGCACTTTACGCCAGTCTCCCCGACAAATGTGTTAGGTGTACGCGGGGGGTGGGGGCGACTATTTTACCACCCCCTGCCAAGTAGGCGGGGCCTGCAGAAGGCTAGACGTCACCGGGTGCCGAGGAAGACGGCTCAGCCTTGCTCTTGGCACTCGGCAGGCGGGAGAGGGAACACCTCGGGGGTTTTAGTCGGTGCAAGTCCGACACACCGGGGGGCAACCCTCATCGCCCCCTGAGATCCGTTAGGTATTTCCCCAGGTTAAAAAAAAAGGTCGGACGCATTATGTATAATGCGTGTCAAATAAATAACGCACGGGATTTCATATAAGGCCTGCCTTTGATTCACCAGTCTCTCACAATCGGTAGAGGCGTCCACCACAAGCGGTGACTAATCCTTCACAACTGACAACTCCATTGTGATCGGTGCAGGCAGCGATCCTCGCGCCACCTGACTCCATATAGGTGACAATACAGCTGGAGGCTCAACCTCCCCAAGCAAATAATAAAAAACAGTTTAATAGCCATATATTCTTTTTTTGCTAACCTGGGCTAAAAATACCTTCATAGAACCATGAGAACCGCTGTGAGAGCGGCGACTCCGGTTTCTCAAGACTCCTACTGACTAAAAGCCCTCGAGGTATCCCTCAAATTGCTGCTAGCCGAACTTAGGGATACGTAATAGCCATTTAGGTTCCATCTCTTGTAAATCCTAGGTGTAAAGAAACGACACCCCACCCACCCACCCTAAATCTCCTGGCATCACCAGGGCAGAAGTCACTCTCAAGGAACTCCTTAATCAAAAATAGCACTGTTTAACTTATAGTAAAATATCTCTAAATACCGTTCATCGAAACTGGGCGCGATGCAAGTGGCAGCTAGCTGAAACTCAACATTCTGCACCGGCCTGCGTTGCGCTCGGCTGTCGTACAATCTGTTATAATATGAGAAATACTAAAAAAAAACACTTCAAAAATTACTTGAGAACACTGCAATGAGCTCAAACATGGTACGTCTGCTTCAAGTTAATGAAGAGTTGAATATCCTATTAACTTATTCCTAAATGACAGATCCTTCTTTTGCACGTACGGGTGCTCTCTGACGAGAATAAAGACGGCTTGATCACGGATGACCTTGCAATTGGATGTAAAGCTCTTATAATTCCAATCTCTCAATGACTCCTAGAAGTGATAGGACGATTGCCCGAACGAAGGCGTAACCACAGTACACAAGTGTAAAGATCGTCAAAGTATCTCGCTTCGGTATGTCGCGTCGATCAACCTATGCTGTATACTATATACGTAGAAACCTTTAAACGAGTTACATGTTGGCCGACGTCACGACTCAAACTGTCAATGAATTTCCATCCCTTGCCATTTGGTGGAAGTTCTTAGACTTTGTCGAGCCTGTGAAAAAAGACGCTGCCTCAAATACATTAAATGAAGTTACTTCAATATCACTCACCTAACATAACCATATCTAGAACACACGGCAATAAGTCTGCCGCCCTCGTTAGGTAAGAAGGTTAGATCCGACACCCAGACGGGACGTCGCAGCTCCAAGAAGTCGTGAGCAAGGTTCTTCGCTGAGAATATCGGTTCCGCTTCACCGATCTTCCAAATCTTCAAATCGTTTTCTTCTCCGCCTGGGAGTTTAAACTTAATTGTGAATGATCCAGTCTTTACTAAGCATCTTGAACAGTCAGTTACGCAGAGATGTTTCCTCACTAAGCATTTTTACCATCTATAGAGTGTTCTGAAGAGTTATTTACCCTTGTTCCACCCACTCCCTTTCATTCTACTATGGAACGTGCGCGAATTTACAGTACTCATGGCTATACGGTAACTCACATCCCGGCTAGGACTAAGAAATTCTCTAAATCTTACTGCAGCAGAGTCGTTGGATTGTAGAATGGTCTTCCAGTGAGCGTGTTCCCATCTTATGATATTGGCTCCTTTAAACGAAGTGCGAAGAGACATTAGTGCAAGCCGGCTTTATCACTGCGACTATAAATTGGTGACCCTGGAGTGCGACACAACTACTGACTACAAACCCCGAGGTTTCTCTGTACTCGCTGCAAGCTGAGTCTTGAAGCCCATATTCTTCCAACAACCCAGTGAGTAAATAACCTTAGGCTTCATCTACGTGAGGCTCTAAAGAGCTTTACACTTCAGGACCTCTCAATCAGGCGGAACATAGAACTAACACACAGCCTCCACCTCATCAGAGAAATAGACTCTCTCAACATACACTTTCTATAAAACTTTGAAATTATTTCTAGAGCTGTGTATCTATACATACTTTTATTACCTTCCCCACTGTTTTCTACGCACTGACAAAATAGATGGGTGTTAGCTGACAATCAGCGCAGGGTGACTCAGCTGATCACTTAGCATTTGCTGAGCTGACTTCCCTTTCACGCATCACAGGACAGGGTATTTGTTTTCTATTTTTATTTACTTATCCTTCAGTGTTGTATTTTATATTAGGTGCCAAATAAATCCTTTTTCTTTCTTTCTCAAGTCTATTGCCTAGTGATTTATTTAAACTGGTTCAATTTCGAGGTGTTACGGCACCACAGTACACAATTCCAATTATATAGCATTAATATATTGGCTCACTCGTTTTGACTTGCCACATATAAACAGCTCGAATACATCCAGTTGTTAATATATCTAAATGCTACTTGAGGTAACATGTCGGCCGGCATCACAACCAGGGATGTGATAAAATAGTCGATTTTTAATAAATCAACTATTTTTTACACTGGCTTGAAATAGTGACTACAGTGCTCCTGATGGTAAGTACAGTGTAATCCAAAAACGAAAGAGATCATCAAAGGATAAAAATCCATTGACAGTCTCCGTCGTCATGTCGGCTCACATATACCGCGGCTGAAGGTCTCTAGGTATAAGTTACTGGATATACACAAGCTGATCCCGAAACGCGACAGGCCAAAGCGAGTCACTATAACGGTCTTTATACTGTGGTCATGACCCAGTTCGGGCAGTCGCCTTATCACCAAAAATATATACATAATAATATTAATGATATATTAATATTAATTACATAGATTATATTAATTACTCTCTTTTTCTTTCTTTTTTATTTTCTTTTTTTAAAGTAAAAGATAAGATAAGCATTGTTGGATTAAACCAATGTAATCAAATTACACAATTTTACTATATTTTGCAAACAGCGCCATCTGTGTACCAAATGAAAGAAACGTGACATATAGTCGTTAAATGAAATAAAAGGATAAAACAAATCGAAAAATGGAGCCAACAGTAGCTACCTTTTTGGAATAGTTAGAAAAAAAGCTAAATACATGCAAAACTAGATTAATTCTTAGTTAATCGATTTTTACCATTCAAGTGACATCCCTAATCACGACACAAACTGTTAATGGAGACTCATTCCTTGGCGATCACATTCAAATACCCTGAAATGAATTTGTCAACCCAATATAATTAAATGCAACATACCAGTTCCAATGAGTTCCTGATCATCATCACAAACCCTCAGTCGGTCCAACTTCACACCAGCTTGGAAGTCTACGGGCTTCTTACTCCATATCCGCACTACACCTGAAGAATGGCCTGTGACAAGATGGGATCCAGAGCGTCCTAGACCTATTACATGACCCTGAGCGAAGTCTGAACTATGCGTCCTTTCAAACCCATTGATTGTTGAGTATATTTGAATCTGTGAAATCAAATTAATTTAATTCGATAAAATAAATTCAATGGTCCTAGGTCTGTATCATTTTAGGGTTCTTGTACTTCAAAAGGAAAAACAAATGCCTGCTCCATTACTCAAAGACAGATAATGGTGCACAAAAAGAAGGTCAACACTGTAATCACAAGATACCTTCCGCTGTACAGTAGCATCCTACTGCCCCTGCCAATCTTGGAGGCTTCTAAAGGAGTGATGAGCAGTTGGTTTGATAGAATGACTATACTGAGGTAGTATCATGCATGATCCCATGCACTAGTGGGTAGTGGAGGGTTGGTGTAACCCTTCCCACATCTCTTTTATTTATTTTTGAGTAGTTAGACCAACTTGGTCCATATCTATCACACCACGGTAAGAAAAAAAGAAACATTTATTGAGAAAAAAGGAACATCACATCATGTATCCTGTGTGCTGTCAACAATCACAAAGAGCAATCAGCTCAGCATATGCTAGACGATACTGTACACAGTAGAGCATATGTCAATTCTTGCACTTCAGCTCACCAGCGAGTGAGGAATCACTCTAGTGGTATAAGCCAGTAAGTCAGACATATCAGAGCCTCCACCCTCATGGCTGCTCTGACAGCCCGTGAGTTCTGGGTTCTACAAAAAATATAGAAGATACTAACTTGTTGATTTCTTTTAGCAATTAGTATTTCCGTCTGCTCCTTATTGCCCCACTCCATGCACGTGATCTCATCATCCTTTTGCAGAGTTTTGATATCAATCAGATTTTCTATACATTTCTTAGTGTTCTTACTTGCTTCTGAGTGGTATTTGATATCTAAAATTATCAAAAAACTGATCAAGAACTTTAGTAATGTCATAAAACAAAAAATTAACAATAGTGAGTGTAGTTATACCATTCTGTATGTTTCCTATTCAAATATATGTACAACTGGTAAACTCAATTTAGCTCTGACAACAACCATTTTTGAATTTGCTTTTTCAATTCAGCGGCTGTGCAACAACATACACCGATAAACTGTACAACCACATTTTGTAACATACTTTCAATCTGATTCTAAAGTGTACCACTGGAAAGATCCTTAAAGACAGACTTCTGGAAGAGAAGCAGGAGCCTCAGTGGAGTTGGCAACACAAAGGCAGCCTGTGTCATTGTTTCAGAGCTATTGAATTCCAGCACAAAATATATATTATAGCAGAGTATTGCATATTTGGAGCAAATGCCTCAGGACATTGTTGACAAACCATCAACTAATAGTTTCAAAATTAGACTGGATTTTAGTGTATGGTCAACACATTGCTATACAATATGTGATAGTTGAAAACGGGTACATCAGCTAATAGCTGCTCCACTATTATTTGATAATAATAATATATTATTACATATTATAAAACAGAAGTCACCTGCCACATCTTTCTGTTCATGATAAACTCAAATTTTATTAAACAGATTTTCATTAACCCCTTCACTACTATTGGTGGCTATAGTCACCAGCTAAAAATACCACCTGTACACTATGGGTGACTATATTTTATTATATAATATGGGTGAAAGAATAGCTTACTAAACTCATTCTAATATAGTAGTTTTTTTTTTTAACCCAGTAAAAATCCCTTCGGACCATCAATAAAAACAGTAAATAAACAAGAAAACTTTACAACAGTTTTCAAGTGTATTCCCAAATTACTTACGTTTGAAGGAACCAATTTTACTCGCCACAAAGATGTCCACTTGAGTATCATCTGTTAATAACATTGTTTAAATTCACTAAAAATGAAATATTTTACATAAAAGCACCATCACAAAATCGAGCAACACGTGAATAAAAATGTCAATTGATTTTGATGTTAGCGTCCCGTTTTACGTTTTTTTTATCTCCCCTTTGCGAGGAAGGCAAAGGCTTTACGCCATACAGCCATGTCTAAAGCTTTTTTTCTTTTCAAATTTTATTAAATTTCCGTTGTTTTCCCGCCACGCTCTAATATCTCTGTCGTAGTTTCATTTACATATTCATCTTTATTTCCTGTTTGTTACACGATTTCTACATGGTTGCACACAAAATAAAGGGCGACGAAGATTGTAAATTGGCGAGATAACTCAGCGTCCCGAGGGATGTATCACTCCGCTGGCGTCTCGTCAAAATACCATAGATTCCCCATTGCACACGGTCAGCTGAGTACTCCATTACTGCCCACGCTCACAACACAAGCTCTGACAACAATGGAACACCCTGCTGACCGCCACAACAGGAAAACAACAATTATACATCCGTATATGGTGGATGTTCCTTATATCCGCACGAGAAGATTCGCTTCTACATTCATCATGCGAGCAGCTAAGGAGTGGAATATGCTACCAGCGGCCATATTTCCGCGATCTTATGACCTGGGAGTCTTTAAAAGAAGAGTGAATAGGCATTTGTTAGGCGGACGCGGTTCATCATCGGACTCATCTTCATCTTCCACCAGGTGTGATTGAGGTCAAGCGTTCGCCTATAAGTTATAAAAAAAAAATAAACGAAATATATTTTAATTTGTGAACTTCATATTCCATATATTCCCATCTGTTCAGTCAATAGCATTATCAATGAAAATAGTAACAAAAATCAAATACACAAATAACAATAATTTAAACTTTGACAGATTTCAGTTTTTTAAATCATTCACTAAATCACCAAGGTACATCTTATTCTCTCAGTCATTGGATGTCTCTCTCTTCTACCCTTTATATCCCTTTCACACTTTCCTTTATTATTCTAATATCAATCGCATCATATATTGTATTCTACTCACATTCCTACATAAATAAAACAACATGTATTTAAACACCATTTATTTTCAATAAAAAATAATTACATAATAATTAATCTATTTGCTAAGCAATTACTAATTAATTAAATATATTATTATACGTTACTAGTATTTTATTAGTAGTTCCTCAGAACAGCGATTAGCTGCGCTACTGGTCACGTTGGCTACGACATACTAAGCCCGAATCTTTGGGGGGGCAAGCCAAATTTCAAAGACGGCAAATTAGCACATCAGCTACTGCGTACACTGGATAATATATTTAAAAAAATTGGACCAAACTCTCTATAAAAAAATTACTGCAAAATACAAATCTTTAGTTTGACGTTTTAAAAGTTAACTCAAAATTCACATAAGATATCGTTGCCACATTTTAAGTTATGCAAAGTGAAATATCCGTTTTTCTTGAATATTTCGCTTCTTATGTGATAAATAATATTTACATTCTCACAAAGTTGTTGAGCACAAAATCTTTAAAATTGTTCTGTAAACATGTTTTATTAGATTAATCCATGCCATTGAGAAACAAAGGTAAAAGGATCACAGGCAAAAGCGCCACCTCGAAAATTTTCAAGATCCAGGGCTCTAAGGTGGAACGGCGATTAGCGCAAATTGGCAGGCAGTTCTTGGATGAGAAGAGTCGACGAACGGATTCAGTGGCGACCCTTGGGATAGACCTATGTCCAACAGTGGATAGGCTGATGAAGATAAGAAGTATAACAGTATGCTCTGGTAGGGCGACTGTGACCACAGTACACAAGTGCAAAGACCAAGGGATCAGCTTGTGTACGTCCAAACCTTCAGTCCCGGTGTATGTGGGCCGATATGACGGCGGAGACTGAATGGAATCTCGGCGTCTTAGCCGTGGTTGCCATTTTTGGACTACACCATATCTTCTATCAGGTTCCAAGTAGTCACTTTGTCAGGCAAGTAAAAAACCAACAGCGCTTTTCTATTTTGATTAATTGATAAAATCCTGGCCGATTTTGGCCCTGGCTATATTTCCAAATCACATCAAGTAGGCGTGTGAGCTGCAGCTTCCATCGGCGAAGGTGAGCTTGCTCAAGACATACAAAAACTGTCTTGGGGTGGAATCTCCTGTGACATTATGGGCATATCAGGACACCACCCACGTAGGGAGAAGCCACAGGTGGATGAGCCTTAAGACCATCCCACTTCTCATCCAGGTCAAGCCAACGTCCCGTGTTAAGCTCGGCCTCCCTGCGTTAGACAAGACTTCACTCTTTCATATATGTATACCCTAAAAGATCTATGTCCTATGCAACGTCTTCCCCTGAATTGTCTCTACGCTAGTGTTAATTTAAAGGTTTGTTTTCGTTATTGTAAATCATGGACCACTCCGGTGACGTCGTGGCTTGGATGGCAGCCCATAGGGCTTCACTGTCACCTCCGGCCGAGGTATCAACTTCGAACGGTTGCAGGAGTCTCCGATGCTCATTCTTTATATCTGATTTCTTATGTTGAGGATATATTGAAACAATGGTTGTTTTTTTTCGATGGACAGTTTTTTGGTGACCGAGAAAGGCATTTATAGTACACCAGGCTTAGAGAGGCGAACACTTAAGGTAGACATGCAAGGGTATTCCTTAGGGTACGGACCTTGTCTTAGGCTGTGTGTGTTTTGGGAGTCGAAGTTGCTCGCGTCCGTAGGCTTTACCCTAGTCTCCCTACACGTGACTCCTGGGTGGTGCTAAACGAGCAGCAGCGAGGTGGTTGGACGTCGGTGCCCGTCTGGATCGCGACCACAGTACATGAGTGTAAAGCCCGTCATAGTGACCAGTTTCGGTTTGTCGCGTTTCGGGATCAGCTTGTGTATATGCAGTAGCTCATATACCTAGAGACCTTCAGTCGTGGTATATGTGGGCCGACATGACGATGTAGACTATCAATGGATTTTAATCCTTTGATAGTCGCTTTCGTTTTTGGACTACACTGTACTTACCATCGGGTACACTGTAGTCAGCCAGTGTCAAAAAAAAAATTGACACGCTTTTCTAATAAGAAGAATCGGATCATGCGGCGCCTTGTCGAAATAACGATGAGACACTGTTTCATGAAACTGTCGACCATCTCTAGTTCCAGATCCTTATTTAAGTCCACATTGCGCGTTTACCATGGCCCGGCCACGGCATTACAAAAGAATTTGTTTTGGTTCTAATTCAGAGTCACTTAGATCTACATGTGCCACTCACGTCCAGGCTCGAATCTGGGAGGAGGGGGGATAGCAAGCCGGGAATAAACTCAAAAGTCGATAGACGAGCCTATCACAAAAGTGGGCCAACCTTTTCATACAATATTGGCTGATAAGTACAAGCCTTTAGTTTTGACGTTTTAAAAGTTAACTCAAAATTCTCATAAGATATCGCTGCCACTTATTAAGTTATGCAAGGTCAACGAATGTTCCAGGAAGTAGAGTTAAAGGAGTCTGCTGCCCAGATGAGAGGTACCGGAGGGGTGAGTACTTTACACTCGCCCCCTCTCAGCGAGAACAAGGCTGTTTGCTCCCTGGGGTCCTGGACGAATTCGGATTCTCAGGCCCAGGTGGAGTGATTGAGTCTGACACACCAGAGTCGCTGTCCTCAAAGCAGCTCTGATGATATGCAGGTTTACAAAAAAAAAAGGATACAGCCTTTGGCCACTTTCCGTGGTGCGGTGAAATCAAATCGAACTCCATTCAACTTTTTACCCAGCTCATATTCAGATCTGAAAAAAAAAAATACACTAGACACATTAATTAAAGGATATTAAAACAAAAGTCCCAAATTTTTAGCTTTTTCATCCTGGTTACACATAGTCAGCACACTACGTTTGATGGTAAGCATGGTGTAGGCCAATAAACGAACTATCAACAGTAAAGAAAAACCTATCAACAGTTGCAGTTATCAATCAGGCATGCACAAACATGTTCTCACGTTTCTTCTAAAAGACCTGATATCACAGGACGGTGAGAAGACGTTTGCCGTAAGTCCGTTTCACAGTTCTACGGCTCGGCTGCAGTAAGAGTTAGAAACTTCTCAGTTCTAGCCGGGATGTCAGTTACGGTATAGGCGTGACTCTGCAAACCTACCCACGTGGTTCTTTTATGGAAGGGAGAGAGTGAAATGAGGTTAAATAACTCTAGATGATTTTTAAGAAGCTGTTATTTAGAGAAGAATGACTGTACAGAGAAAAGGATGTTGTAGTTCGAAGCATTTAGTTGTCATAATTATATATATTTTAAAGTTTTAATTATTTGGGGAGCTTTGTGAGGAAACCTGAATGGCATTTAGTAGTAACTTGACGCTTGGGGTAGAGAACGAGCACTTAGGGTGCCCTGCCAGTGAATTTATGGGTTATGAGACAACTCAATGGCACCTCCTGTGGGTATGAACCTAGACTTGGGCATCCAACCAAGGAAAGAACCTAGTAATAATAGTAATGGTGTTCTACCAGCATTTCAGAAGTGACTACCTTGAGAAGAAACGTGGAAAAGAGCTCAAGGGTGCGTTGGAGTTGAAATGTTGTTAGGCACTCATAATAAGGGATATTATGTACATACTTAGCTTTCTCCAGCCTCTTCATATCATTGTCTGTGATTGTGAGACGACTTATCAACGCTGCACATAGATCGTTCAGCTTATTGCTATGTCTGGATACTTCTGCCAGCTGTTCAGTTAATACTTTCTGTAAAGAACATAAACCTCTATATCACAAAATACAGAACTTCTACAGCCAGAGCAGCATATCTTTAGGGTTGGCAATCTGAGGCTGATTAAATGAAGAAATGACTTTAGGTAAAATAAAATATACATTTGGAATCAATACTTCACCTTAGAAAAGCTATAGTTGAATGTATTCCAACATGGCAATAAATAACACTTGTCTTTTTATACCTGATACTTTAGTGTGCTTATGAAAATAGTAGTATTTATAGAGTTCCCTGAACTAAGGAATTCCCTGTTTTTAATCACAAAATATCAGTTACCAAGGTAGGGTACCTTGTTTTCTAAAACATCTTTTTTTAGATAACTTCCTCAGTCATCCATATTATGACAGCTACCCATACTATTGTAGTTACCAATATTGTACAAATTTCTCAGTGTCCCACTTACGCATATTGTCCTAATTTGCTATACTGCCACAGTTATCTATTTTATGCTTGTTCTCGATATCATCCTAATTCCCCACACTGTTGCAATTACCCATAATGTCTCACCTGTACTAATGTACAGACAGGCAGACACCCACCCATACTGCCCTGGTTATTTGTACTTCGCCAGTTACTCATTGTGTTTTAATTCCCACACTGTCCCACTTCTCTGGACTGTTCCAATCATTATATCTGTACTGTCTCAATTGTCTATGCTATCAGAGTAACCCTTTTTTTGGTAATCCAGTGGAAATCATGAGAGAGCTCATGCACCGTTAGGGCAGCGGTGAGGTCCGCCCCTCCAGTGCGTAGACTCTTATCAACTAAAACCAATGGTTTTTTTTTTATACTGACGCGGCACAGTGACTGCACCAAACCTGATAGTAAGCATGGTGCAGTCCAAAAAACGCCAACGACTATCGAAAGGAAAGAAAAAACCCATCGGTAGTCGCAGCGATCATGCCGGCCCGCACAAATATCTCTTCACGTTACGCTTAAAGGATCCCAATCATAGGATGGTGGGAACACGCTCGCCGGAAGACCATTCCACAGCCCAACGACACGGCAAAAGAAGGAGTTAGAGAACCTCTTAGTCCTAGCCGGGATGTGAGATACCGTATAGCTGTGACACCGCAAACCTGCGCGTGTGGTTCTATTCAGGAAAAGAGAGGTTGGAACAAGATTAAACAACTCTTCAGAACACTCGCCATAATACAGACGGTAGAAAACACTTAATGAGGCAACATCTCTACGCAATTGGAGCGATTCAAGATGTTCAGAAACGCCTAGATTGCTAAACGCCTGGTTGTTCCTATTCCCGTTTGTTGGGGTTAAGGGTAAAATCTTGCCAACTTTCTTGACTCCAGGCTATGTCCAGCCTTCTTCAGGCTTAATCTAAATTATGTAGGGAGGGATGGTGTTAAGTATCATTCCCTCCCTGGTCGCTATGAGTCTTCATTGTGTGTGGGAACACACTGCTTACACCATATCAGAGTAATCTACACTGTTCCAGCAAAGGAAACCCTCTTTACACTTACATTTAACTTTCTCTCCTTTGCCAACTGCAATTCTAATTTGTTCCTCTTTTCACAAGTTTTTATTTGTTGCGCCTGTTTGTCTATTTTATCTACAAAAATAATAAACCCTTTGATAATTCATGATAGCCTACAGAATAAATCATAAGAACAGACTCACATTGAAATGAAATAGCAGGTTAGATGCAGGGGAAGGATTCCCCATTAAAATTTAGAGAAAGTTTCTACTTAAAATTGATGGGACAATTAGGTACAGTGTACCACATTAATTATTAGAATGAGTGATATTTGCCAACAACTTTTCCTTATAACTTTACTAATACAGTGATTCCAGTAGTAAAACTAATTTTATAATATTTGTAATTTGTCTTAAAACATAGTTATAGACAATTTACATCCTAACATTTTGTGAATTTTTAGAAAAGTAATATCTTATACTTAAAAAAAGTCTAGATGAATTTTTAGAAGAGCTCATTAATTTAGGTCAACTATTGTTTTAAAATCATCACTGTGGGTACTCTGACCCTCGCGTCCTGATATATGATGTATATTATATATAGTAAAGGATTCTAAACTATATCTATCGAAGTTTTGTGATTGAAAACAACTCTCACCATCAAAAAGTTTGATAAATTTATCCAGTTCGTTAAATACATTTAAGCACCGTTCATCAATTTTCGTATCCATTTACAGTTTTTTTATTATTTATTAATAACACTATAATATAATCGCCCCTTAGATATGAAATGTTTATTTGAATTTGAAGATAATATCAAACGGTCAAACTACCATTACGGAATTTCAAATTTTATTTTGTAGTTAATGTTGTCAGCTAGGGCTGAAGCGAATTTCCTAAAAATCTCTAAAAATAATTTATAGACAACGAAATTTTTTTTTAAACTAAATCATTAGAGCGTTGACGCACTGTGTGCAATGTATATCCGAGAAAATACGTTTCGAAGTAACGCTGAATTTGTATTGTAGATTACGCACTACTTTCGTCCTCAGATTTTCATCTGTTATTTTCTAATTCGCATCAGAACATTGGCGGACTGAAGTAGCCACAGTAATATATTTGTAAATACTCACGCACCAAGTCTGAACTGAATCCAAATTATTCTGCTTTTTGTTTTTGTTTTGTAATTCCCAAATGGAATGGTTTCCTAGATCTGTATTTTGACAATCCGGGATGGGAGAATGATGAAGATTTATTGGGTAATTAAAAAATATAGTCAAACTCTAAGATGAAGTCAAACTGAATAAAAAATATTGTTTATAACCTTTAAAATGTACTTATGGAAAAAGTGCATGTGTTTTTTCCTAACTATAGTAACAGATTCAAAAACGATACTCATTTATTGATAGGTAATACGAAGTTTGCCGGGTCAACCAGTTGAATATAATTACTATTCCAGACATTATATTATTGTTTTTATTTTAGCAACATAAAAAAACAAATTATGGTTGAAATCTATGAACACATTTTATTTACAGTTGGACAGCTTGTTAAATAAAATTTTATGCTTTACATATTGTATTTAAAATAATTATTTTTAAACTTTGATCATTCAGCCGTCTAAATTAATCAGTTAAATGTCAATGTTACATATGACATTTTTAATCATTTGGTTATAAACAAAATATTATGCTATTTTATGATTTAGAAAACGCTTCATCAAGACTTTTTAGCTAAAATAAGCATATACGTTGCGGAACATCTATGCATTACAATTATGAATTTCTCTAATATTTGCCGTACCTGCCTCAGTTCGGATTCTCTGAATCCAATATTTCCGAATATCTGCGACTATAATCGTTATTCCAGTGCCTTATACTTAACGACCGGCTTAAAGGTAAATAACTAGCCAATACTACAGTTTTCATTACTTTAATATAATGCCTGATTTGATAAATAGTGACTGTTCACGATTTTCACATAACAAAACCAATAAAACTATTTTAGCTTTGTTTATGTACAATAATTTCTACTTTTGCTGTGTCATTAGATCATGGAATGATCTTCCAAACGGTGTACCCCCTTCTTCCTATGATATTAACTCTTTTAAAGTCTTAAACAATTTGATCTTAAACAAAAAGGCAACATGAAGATTGTGGGTTTGAATCCCAGCTTATACCTCTAGGTTTTTCCACATTGCGTATGAATTGAGGTACCACATGTTTTGATAGTCATCAATATCATGCTGACCTGATTAATATAAATATTTAGGCTTTTAAAAGAAAAATTTATAATAACAATATCTTGTAACACTATATCCCTTATAGGATTGGTAGATATACATTAGTGGCTGTATCCGCTTTGTGCTGATATATTGTGTGCAAGACTTTCACAGCATTAGTATGCATGGCTTAACTATTAGCTGCTATGTAGATGTATGTAGAATGGTTTCCTTCACCAGTGAGAATATGATGCCTAAATGCATACGTAATCTGGAAAAACTCAGATGTACGAGTATGTACCAGGTACGTAGCTTTTGCATCACTAGGCAATGATAGTAGTCTCTTCTCCACAGCCATAAAAAAGGTAAATACCTTGATACAGACACTTACCAGTTTCTCCAACTACTTGCCTGATAATAAATAAAATTTCAGGTTGAAATAAATGACGGTTTACCTCAGAACATGTGTGCACAATGCATTGGTTGTATGAACAGTTTTCTTAGATTCCGGAAGCAGTGTAGAGCGTCAGAGAAGAAACTTCTAGAATGGAAATGCCGGGCTGATGTGTCAGGATATGGAAAGGTAAACTTTTACTATTACTCTACTTGACTACTTCTCATAAGAAAGAAAAATGCCATTTAAATGGCGGCAACCACAACCAACTTAACAATGTAATACAATAAATGACAAACTAAAAAGGAGAAATAAAATGAAAAATAATATATTTAAAAGAACTGTAGGGTATCACTGATGAGGACCCTGTCTCAGATTGTGCTATGGAGTAGAAGACTCTATAGCAATGGCAAAACCTTCATAAGAACAAAAAACAAAAAAGGGCATTCATAAGAAGAAAAGACTCATTTGTTTGAAGTTTCACTATATGTTAAACTATGCACAACAGTAAAGAGAATAAAATACAAGTAAAAATATAGGTACCCTATATATACAAATATACAGGTTGTAAAGTCATTGCTTCATTCTAGTGGGCAAGACAGATCATATCTTTTTGTACTGCATTTGAAACATTTGTAGCACTGTCATTGTATGGTATAGTGGGTAAAGAGCTTTATCTACAGTGTATTGATGTATTTTAGAGTCAGTCAATGCCAAAAGAATATCAAGAGATGCCAAAGAGTAATCATGATATACAAGTCAAGATAGAGGTTCTTTCTGATGATAATGATGAAAAACCATTCACGGATATAGCTGATGAGTTAAATGTTTGTGCTTTTGGTAATAGCAATGAAGGTATGCTTCAGTGATCTTGTTGATGTGTATGTAGGGTTCCGTAACTTTAATGAAAAAACCAGAGAGAGTAGAGTCGCCTGCTTCACAATCTTTTACCGGGGTTGCATAGTGAAGCGTGTTCTCAGGGCCTACATTGTCTGATTCCGACAGCCCCATGTCATCATAAAACTACTAGACGCCGTGTCGGATAACATCCGTAAGTGATGGGCGTTTCTTATATCGGCACGAAAAGATTCGCTTCTACATTCATCACGCGACCAGCTAAGGAGTGTAATATGCTTCCAGAAAGTATATTTCCACGATCTTATGACCTGGGACTATTTAAGAGAAGTGAATAAGCATTTGTTGGGCGGATGCAGTCCATCGTTAGACTCATCTTCACCTTTCATCAGGTGTTATTCAGGTCAAGCTGTATTTCTGCTCATCCCAAAAGGGATATCGCATGATGATATATTATTAAAAATTGGTTAAGGTAAAATTTTGGTTAAGAGTGAATTTTTTACAGGAATTTACTCATTTTTGTATGAGAATTATTATTTTGTATGACAGGAAAATGATCTGAATAGTGAAACGTTATCAAATTATTATTTTTTTTCCATACGTTTAAAGTTTGTACGAAACACATAGTATGCGAGTGAGACTCGAACTTGGCTTGGCTTCCTTGTCATTTTTTTCACTTATAAAACTAAAGAATGTGATTCTTGTAGGGAATATTACTGAACAAAATTGTAACGAAGTAACTCCAAATGTCAAAGGCTCGGAGGAAGTGGTACCTTGCAGGCTATGCCCTCAGGAGCTATCCCGAACCAGTGTAGACAGCCACATGGCTCGGAGACACCCTGGAGACAAGAGTGAGGAGGTGAAGTGCGAATTTTGCGAAGACAATATAATCAAGAGCGATTTGGACAGGCACCAATTTATGATACACGGAAAGAATGGGTTGGAATTTGAGGCGAGTTGTCTGAAATCTATTAATAGTTTAGTGGCAGAGTTGGGCAAAATGTAATCAGATTAATGATTAACGATTACGATTACATTTTGTAATCATTAATCATGATTAATGATTAACGAAATTAATCAAAAAAAGTAATCATTTTTCGGTGATTAAGGATTATTAATCTTTAATCGGATTACAATTAATCATGATTACTTTTATGATTACTTTTCTGTTTGATACGTAAAAAGTGCTGCCGACAGCAGAGCGGCGCTCGCCTTTTTTTTATTTATAGTGTACGACTACTACTAGCTAAACTGGCGAACTGAGTACCACCACATAGTTAGGTGTTAGGGCGATTACCCGAACTGGGTCGTGACCGCAGTACAAAAGTGCAAAGAACGGCATAGTGACTCGCTTCGACCTGACTACTTTCAGGATCAGTTCGTGCTCGGTGGACATTAAGTAAATCCAACGAAATCTAGTTAATCATTGATGCTTTTACCGTTGTTCTGAGTGATTCCTGGACTATTAGAACTGATTATCAAACTACCGCCCATATTTTACTAAAATACCGTCTCCAACTCGATAATCCACGACAACCTTCGAGATGGAGAATACTTCTGATAATGGCCAAAGACTTTGTGTGCAATCCTTTAAGTTAAAGTTAAAATTTTAAAACAGAAAAATAAAATTACTATTTTTTACTTTTATTACTAATTAAACAATATATATATATATATATATATACAACAATAGTATAGATATATAGATAGTAGATATATAGAACAATAGTAAAACCATCTATGATCAGCTAGATTTCGTTGGATTTACTTAATGGCCACCGAGCACGAACTCATCCTGAAAGTAGTCAGGTCGAAGCAAGTCACTATGCCAGTTTTTTCACTATTGTACTATGCTCACGACCCAATTCCGGCAATTAACCTACCAACTCAAACGGCTGAAAGCACAAAAAATGGTCCTGAACGTAATCAGGTCGAAGCGAGTTACTATGAGTTCGTAGGTTTATTGGCCGAACAATGTCGTGACTCGTGACCACAGTACACAACTGCAAAGACCTTTATAATGATTATGATTAGCTCAACGAGACGGATATTCGGGGGCGGACTTGCACCGGCTAAAACCACTGCCTAATCTTCGCCTTCGCCGGGCCTGGGAATCCAGATACTTCCTAGGGGCCCGGCGAGCCATTGGTCTTAGACAGGCCTCCTCCCTGGGAGAGGGTCGTAAAACTACCCAAACAATACCTCCCACAGGGGCGGCGTGTGAGCACACACACGACGACACCACCCCACCCTCCGCTGGACGCCACCCCCCACTCTCCGCTGGACGCCACCCCCCCTCTCTGCTGGACGCCACCCCTCACTTTCTGCTAGACGACACCTCGACTCTCCGATGGACGCCACCCCCCCACTCTCTGCTGGACGCCACCCCCCTCTCCGCTGAATCCCCTCAATCTCCGCTGGACCACCCCCACTCTCCACTGGACGCCATCCCCCACTCTCCGCTGGAAGCCACCCCCCCACTCTCCCCTGGACACCACCCCCCACTCTCCCCTGGACACCACCCCCACTATTAGACGGAAGTTTGGGGTCATATATAATTCGAAATAAAATAACTTGGAAAATTAAATAAACGAGTATTTAAATCGGTCTCTCTCTCTCAGCCAGAACTCAAAAGTAATCATTCAATTAATCATGATTAATTGAATGATTACTGTAATCAAGATTAATGATTACCCATGTAATCATGATTTAAAGTAATCAGATTACAAGTAATCATGATTACATTCGTCATGATTACTTGTAATCTGATTATTAATCTGATTAAAAGTAATCATGATTACGCCCATCTATGTTTAGTGGTGTGGCGTGTGTTAATGTAACGGTCAGATTATTGCAATCGATATTTGGTAGCGACTACAGGACATTCGTTGTATGCCGCACGGTCGCCTAGGCCTGACGTCTTTCCATATAAATGAAGTGATATGGCAATTACCCGAACTTGGTCGTGACCACAGTACGCAAATGTAAAGACGGTCGCAGTGACTCGGTTCGTTCAGCTGTGAAACGGTCTTCCGGCGAAAGTGTTGTCACTCTCCTATGATATTGCGTCCTATGATATTTGCCGGTGGCCCAGAGAATAAGAGATCGGAATCCATGTGAGGCGACGTAAACGCTCGTAGCTTCGAATCCCGACACACACATTTAGGATTTTGCCGGATTTAGGTACCACATGCTCACTGACGAAGAGAAATATCATGAGAAAAACCTCATGGTATCTAATAGGAATGCCATGTGTACTAGTGCTGTGAGAACGGCGATCAGCTGCGCTACTGGTCGCGTTGGGCACGACATATAAGCGCAAAGTGGATATAGCCACTAATGCATCTCTGCTCAGCCCCAAGAGATATAGCGTGATGATATTATTATAACTTAATAACAACATTATCTCAGCGCCATTTGAAACTCTCTTTCTCTGTTATACTTTCTATCTCATTCACACTCTTACACTGACATTCGAGTCATATTCCTCAATCATATATAGCGGTATATGATGAAGAAATCCTGGGCGATTTCGGCCTTGGCGGCGTTTCCAAGTCACATCAGACAGGCGCGAACTCCAGCCACATTCGGCGATGGTGAGGTCGCTGAGGAATATTTTTTTTTCACACTGGCTCGACATAGTGACTACAGAGTACCTGATGGTAAGTACAGTATAAAAACGAAAGGATGAAAATCCATTGATAGTCTCCGTCGTCATGTCGGCCCACATATACCACGACTGAAGGCCTCTAGGTATATGAGCTACTGGATATACACAAGCTGATCCCGAAACGCGACAAGCCGATACTGGTCACTATGACGGGCTTTACACCCATGCACTGTGGTCGCGATCCAGACGGGCGCCGACGCCCTACCACCTCGCTGCTGCTCGTTTAGCACCACCCAGGAGTCACGTGTAGGGAAACTAGGGTAAAGCCTACGGACGCGAGCAGCTTCGACTCCCAAATCACATCAAACAGGTGTGGGCTGCAGCCCTATTCGGCGAATGCGAGCTGAGGAATATATTCGGAAACAATCAATTGCGCAGGATGTATATGGTGCGTTTGTGCAAGACAAACGCACACTCTCGTCCAAACACCTTTTAACATAATGGGACGGGAAATCGACGCAACTAGAGAGCTTGGATCCAGTGTCTGGGCACTGATAACTGACCCTTATCAGCACCCTAGGGCTTCCACAACGCCTTGCTGTCACGCCAGAGTACTCGGTATACTAGTTTCTTTCAGAGTCTTCATAATTTTAAATATCATTTATCCGTTTTAGGGTCCATCAGAGCTGTTTAAAAGCAACGAGGAGTCAAGTAAGGTGGAGAATGAGTTTGATGTCAAGACTGAATTCATTGATATCGATGTCCACTTGAATAAGGATGACGAAAAGTCATTGATCGACATTGTTGATGACCAGGACAGAAGCAGTTTAGGTAATGAATGTAATTTTGAGTCCATTTGTTTATTGATTATCTATAATATACAGAATGTAATAAAAACCCTGTCCGACCCGTACAAGCTCTACTCGGTATCGATATTAGATTTTATTTACGTTATGGTTTCTAGGTTAAGAGTAAATAGTACTCAAATAAAATAAAAATTAATTAGAAAATTTATATAGCAACACTGCGAGCGTGCGTATCATGTGAAAAAGGAAAGCAAAGGATCATGTTAGTAAGTCATGACCTCATAGAGATCATGACTAAGCACTGTTTATCAGTTAAATCGTTTCATTAGTATTTAAACTGATTTTTGTAAGTAATCCCAGTTTAGATCGCGTGTGAAATAATTCGATTTCTTTAATTTTTTTTAAACTCATTATAAATATTTTAACGGTACTTATGCGCGAATTAATTTACTTTTAATTAGGGCTCGACGTTTCAACCTGGCTACACCTGTGTAGCATGGTTACGAGTAGAGTGACGCGCTGCGGGGTTTGCATCGCGGGCGGGAACTTACTTCCTCTACTCTCTTTTGTTCTCGATAATTTGAGTAGTTAAACTACTTAATAATTAATTCGAGGGGTGAAAGGTTATTTGGTTTAAGCGATATTTTTTGGTGATATAGTAATATATATATTTGGAATCACCGTAAGCCGTGGTTTAAGCCGTGGTGGCTGCCGGCAGAATAGAATAGCACCCCCCTCTTCTTGCTGAGGTGTCGTAAAAGGCGACTAAGGTATCTCTTGAACACCGCAATTCAACCAGGTGTTTAGAGAAGGAAAACTCGACCAAACCTGCATCCCGCTCCCTCCCGATCGTACTGGTTCTCCATTCCATCGGGCCCGAGGGAGCTCGGACGAGAGAGTGCTTTTCTGGCTGCGCGTCCAGTTATGCACTTAAATATCTCCTGCGCAATTGACTGTTTTCGAAAACAGGGCCTTGATTTTCTTAATCGGCGTTGAAACAGTCGCCGTGGCCGAATCTGGCTAGGACATCATCATCATTTGCAATTACCAAAAAATGTTGCTTAAACCAAATAGCCTTTCACCCCTCGATTTTCATTCATTCATGTGTGTAATTGCCCCTAAATTCTGACTAAAATTTACTTTGTTTTAATGCCAATATTAAGATATCTCTATTTTAATATATTTGGAATAAGAATCGAATGCTGAATTTCCTCTCTGAATATCTACCTCGTTTATAAAACCATCCTGTAGATTAGCTTTCTGCAGTCCTTCTTCATTGTATACTTTAACTGTGCTCATATTTCTCTGTGTACATAATTTTTATAAAAAGGGGCAAGTTTTTGCTTGACAGGCATAATGGCTTCCACAGTTGTGAACGAAGAAAAATTTTTCAAACCGGTAAGGGACGGGATGGGTAAACGGGAGCGGGTCACCTGCCTGCTCTGCCAGCAGGAGTTGTCCGTGCGCAGTGTGGACGGGCACATGGCTCGGAGACACCCTGGCCTGGACGAGAGGAAGGCCAAGTGCGAACTCTGCGAGGCCTATGTACTTCGGGCCAAGATGAACCGGCATAGACTCATGATGCACGGGAAACGAGGGTTTGGATGCGGAGTGAGTTTATTATGTAACTTGCCATTTTATTGATTACTAGCTTTAACTCTTGGGGGGGGGGGGGCGGGGATTTTGATTATCAAAGAACGTGGAAATACGTGTTTTTTATTTCACCGCTTTAAGGATGGAATATAAAAAAAATGGGCAAAGTGGGTGACTGCGTCATAAAAACAACCCAGTGCTCTAATTTAATGATTCTAGTTTAGATTTTACGATGATATGTCAGCAGGCCTGGATCTGTGGGGACAACCCAGGACCCAAGCTCCCGGACGCCACATGCCAGGGTCGTTAGACGAGCACATCGGCCAGCGTACCCACTGAATAATATATTTCAAAAAAGAACAAATTTATCCAAAAACAAAAAAAATTGACTCAAGAGTACAAATGTTTGGTTGTGATATTTTTAAAGTTAACGCAAAAGTTTCATAAATTTTATTTCGTTTTAATGTTATGGTTATTTTGTTGCAGTACTGCAAGTCAGAGTTTGACAGCAAAGAATTACTTCTAGAGCACGTTCCGACTTGCACAGCGAAGAAGAAAAAACGCAAGGCTGCGGAATCGGTCTGCATTTATATTTTTATTACAAAGCACATGAACAAAAATTGGCCCAAAAATCAAAATCTCATTTAATATTTTTTTACATACTGACTAGATAAAGTCACAAACCTGATGGTAAGTACAGTGTAGTCCAAAAACAAAAGCGACTATCAAAGGATGAAAATCCATTGACAGTCTCCGTCGTCATGTCGGCCCACATATACCGCGACTGAAGGTCTCTAGGTATATGAGCTACTGACAGGCTGAAACAAGTCACTATGGCGGTCTTTCTACTTGTGTACTGTGGTCACACGACCCAGTTCGTGCAATTGCCCTTTTTCGTTAACCCGGTGTAAATCCCTTCGGACCGTCAGGACAGTGGTGAGGGCCATTCCCTGACTAAAACCACCGGGGTGCCACTATGTGCGGGGTGCGGACCCGGCGAGCTACTGGCCTTGCCAGGCCTCCTCTCTAGGAGAGAGTCATTGTTACCCCCTCACTACCTCTCAATGAGGCGTCACGTGGGTACACACACGACCCCTTGCTCTCTCTGCCGGACGGCGGACGCCCTCAGCGTCCACCGCCCGGCCTGTGTCAGGAGGGGAGCGCGATCCGCAGTTGATCCTGCATGAACTGCTCCCTCCTTCTGTTGAATTGAATAGATTTCTGGCATTTGCCCCTACCACCTTCAAATACTTTTTTTTGTTCTCTAAAATATTGTGATTAGTTCATTTCTGAAGTGTCTTTTTTTACTTTTTTATCGTTTCTTGGAATTTATTTGCTCTTGGAAAATTTGTCTTATAGCATGTAGATGCCGCCCGATACGTGCTTGTGTTAAAACGCCCTAAGCGTCGTTAGGGTGTTACGAGACGCGCACGGGACGCTTGCTAATTCAGTCGACTACCGGGACCCAAGGCTAGAGTACGTGCGCGTACGTCGTAGTTTGGTGTGCCGTAAAGTGCAAATAAACAGTAAAACGCCAAAATCAGTGTCTTTCTACAACCACACCCACGACCACCGGTCATAGTGTCTGTTTGTGTTGTGTAACTGTGGTGGCTTAGTGGATAATGGATCGGCATACATGCGCGGTGACGCAAATAGCCGTAGGTTCGAATCTCGACACGTACATCTCGGCTTTTCCAGATTACGTACTGATTTAAGTATCACATGGTCACCGGTGGAGAAAAACATCGTGAGTAAGCCCGCACGGCATCCAATAGAAATGTCACGTGTACTAGTGCCGTGAGAACGGCGATCAGCTGCGCTACTGGTCACGTTGGGCACGACATATAAGCGCAATATGTGTATAGCCACTATCTAATGTATCTCTGTTTACTCTATAAGGAATATTATTACAAGTCTGTAATCGCGGTGTATGATTTGCGACAGAGCCGCGAGCTCCTCGAGTGCGACGTTTGCCACAAGTCGATGCAGAAGGGCAGCCTGCGCCTCCACAAGGAGGTCAAGCACGCGGGCCTGAAGCCCGTTTGCCAGGTGAGAGGGACTCTCAAAGAAATTGTATCATATCACACAGATCCCGGCTCCAAGTCCCAGGGCCGGCGGACGAGCACGTAGCCTATTCACTATACATTTGTTTATTTCTCTCCTTTACATTAACTATTTTCTATTTGACATTATACTAACAAACTAGCAAACCCGGCGAACTTCGTTTCGCCACCAGATGGCTTCGTTTTGGTTTTTAGTTAGCGTTTGAAAGAACGTGCGCATAATAAATGTCACATGAAATTAACTGAGTAGAGTACAATGAGTAGCAGTCAAACAATGTATAACGCATCGGCGCCATCTACTTAGAATACTGGTGCGATCTGCTCCAACACCAAATTTTGTTTGCTATAAACCTCACGGAGTCAGAGACCTTTCCAACGAATGCAAAACCATGGAAATCGGTTCGTGCGTTTTGGAGTTATAGCGTCAGGAAGGAAAACCGGACTTATTTTTATATAATAGATAAGTAATTAAGTAATTCCATCAATGCATCTCATACTAACACACTGGATATTAATTTGTCTACATCGTATCGTGCAATGGAAACTCAGACAAGGGCTCCAAGGCTGATAGCCGCTGTATACCGGCGGGCGCGGGGGGATTGCGCAGGCGCCCGCGACTCGAGCGCCCCGCCGCCCGCGCGGCCTGTAAAACAGTCTCGCTATCAAACTTGACACGACACCACGTACCGTTCGTTCGCTAATTATACCGTTCTTGTATTTTTTATTATTTGTGCCTTGTATTCTATTATTATTATTATATATATACTAGCTGTCCCGGCAGACCTCGTTCTGCCCTATTTCTCTAAAAGAAAGTCACATAGTTTTTTTTAATGTTAATAGCTTCCCCGTCAGATTTTATTCTGCCAAAAGCTATTGACTTGTCGGCTGTTTTTTGAAAATTGTTTGAAGGAACCTGGCTTTAATGCTATATGTATAAAAATTGACAAATATTGACATTAATATTTGTACGTCACTTAATTGTTTTGCCTTCCCGGAACCCGTCCACTGACATTTAAACTTTATGGTGTGGTGTTAAAGTTCAAATTGACTTTTAAATATTATTAAGAATGTTTTGTATGAGAATATAGAAAAGTGTTGTTTTTAGACTTTTTCAGCCAATTTTTAAAATTTTTCTCTACGTAATAACCTTCCCCAAATTTCAACAAACACAACAAAAAAGAAATCAGCCAAATCGGTTCAGCCGTTCTCGAGTTTCGCGCTTATACACATTTAACGATTCATTTTTATATTATAGAAGAAGATATATATATTTGAGACACGCGTGAAAGAAACGAATCGCGCTGCCCGATGAATGTGTTATATTGAAATCAATTTTCATATTTATACATATCCCTCCCGAAGATCCTCCACTGAGCACTTGCGCAATTCATCGGTACACCTAACAACAGGGTGTCCCACACTTGCAGTCGAATATGGAACCTCGTTCTTTATATAGTTGGTTAAATACCTTGAATATATCAGTAATGAACTCCCCCCCCTCCCCGCTGCCCCCAGCACTGCGGGAGACGCTTCGGCAGCAAGTTTCGACTGAGTGAGCACTACAGGGCGAAGCACGGATATGAGAAGTTCAAGTGTCCTCGCTGCGAGTTCCAGAGTGCCTCCGCCACGGGCATGAGTGTGAGTCCATACTCACCGAGATGCCATGCATCATCATTTAACTTCTTAACCTGTATCAGGCACAGGTGCGGTCGGGTGTCGAGTGCTGTTGTCATCTTTGGGACGGATCCGCTAAATATCAGTTGGCGGCTTTGGACTCGATTGATCGTAGAGCTCGTAGACTTGTTGGTGACGACTCTTTGACAAAAATTATAATGCAGACCATCGAGCATCGACGTAGAGTTGCCTGCCTCTCGGTCTTTTACCGGTTGCATGGTGGAGAGTGTTCTCAGGAACTGCATTCTTTGATTCCACCAGCCCCATTCCACCACAAAACCACTAGACATCGTGTCGGATACCATCCGTATGTGGTGGATGTTCCTTATATCCGCACGAGAAGATTCGCTTCTACATTCATCATGCGAACAGCTAAAGAGTGGAATATGCTTCCAGCGGCCATATTTTCGCGATATTATGACCTGCGAGTCTTTAAGAGAAGAGTGAATAGGCATTTGTTGGGCGGACGCGGTTCATCATCGGACTTATCTTTACCTTCTACCAGGTGAGGTCAAGCGTTGGCCTGTAAATTAATAAGAAAAAAAAAATATACTCGCATCGAGGGCTGTCCTCATTTGAAACTCAAAATAACTATTCAAATAGATCGGTTTCAAAATATTATTAAAAACTATTTAGAGTGTGATGTGATGGGTAGAAGCCACTCTCCCGAAAGGCGCAAAGGTAGCCCCGCAGGTGGCAAGTATTTAGGGGCCAGATTCGAAAGATACTTGAGCAAAATGTCTCGTGCCGATCCAAAGCTTTATCGGTTTTTCCTTATGGAAAAGATATCTTTTACAGTTTTGGATTTTAGCGACTTTAGGTAGATAATTAAAAAAAAGAAGATTTTGCTTTTTTTTAATTATCTTTAATGAATTTTCAATATTGGATATTTTGTATTGACATATCGATGTATTGTCAACATAGATGGGCAAAATGTAATCAGATTAATAAAAATGATTAACGATTACATTTTACGTTTTTTACCATTAATATGACTGCATTTTGCTGATTTATACTTTAAACACTACAGAATCCCAGATTGTATACACGTTTATGATTTCTTAATATTTTGAGGGGATTTAATCATGATTACAGAGCAAGAAAATTAAAATCACGACTACATTTTGTAATCGTTAGTCATTAATCAGATTACATTTTGCCCATCTCTGATTGTCACCAAGCATACGCTGTTAGCTGGTACCATCGACTCTCAGAATTTGACGCATTTAGATCTACATTTTTTTTACACTGTCTCGACATAGTGAGTACAGAGTACCTGATGGTAAGTACAGTGTAGTACAAAAACGAAAACGACCATCAAAGGATGAAACTCCGTTGATAGTCTACATCGTCATGTCGGCCCACATATACCACGACTGAAGGTCTCTAGGTATATGAGCTACTGGATATGCACAAGCTGATCCCGAAACGCAACAAGCCGAAACTGGTCACTATGACGGTCTTTACACTTGTGTACTGTGGTCATGATCCAGTTCGGGCAATCGCCCTACCACTAAAAGTCACACATATGTCAAGACCTCAAGGTTACGAATGATCTAGAACCACGAACGCTGGCACCTCGGCGAGAAGCCCTACGTCTGCGAATCGTGCGGGGCGGAGTTCCACGCCGCGTATTTACTCGCCCAGCACAAGCAGTCTCACCGCACAGAGAAGCTCCTCAAGGTCTGTATGACGGCGAGTGGTCTCAGGAGTTATTTGACCTTGCTCCATCCTCTGCCTTCCACAGTAGAACCCCGTGCGCTGGTTTGCGGAGTCACTGCTATACGATAAGCTCAACCAAGGCAAATGTGACATTAATTCATAAGGAATGTTTTCGTTTCATTATCTTAATATATATAAATCTCCTGTCACAATGTTTGTCCGCGATGGACTCCTAAGCTACTAAACCGATTTTAATGAAATTTACACACCACGTGAAGTTTGATCTAATTTAAAAGATAGGATAGTTTTCACCTCAATTCATAGTCGCAATATTATTTTATTGCAAATTATTTGTTTATTATTTAGCAGTCATAATTTACAGTTAGCTCCAACCGATTCTAATAGATGGCGCTATCCGTTGACTGGATTGAGTAATTATTCAAAAACCAGTCACAGCAAAGCGTGGCTGGTCTGCTATAATTTATATGGCAGAACAACGTTTGCCGAGTCAGCTAGTAAATATATAAATATTAGCGTATTGGACTAGTATATAATATATCTAGGTTCGAATCCTGGCACGTATATTTGCCTTTTTCTAAACTACGCACGTATTTAGGTACCACATGGTCACTGATGAAGGAAAAAACATGGCGAGGAAGCCCGCATGGCGTCTAAAAGAGATGTCATGTGTTTGTAATATAATTTTTGTGATATATTTTAGAAATGTTACCGTGTCCAATATGACTCTTTCGGATCGGACAGGGTTTTGAAAACATCCTGTATGTGTACTATAAGAAACTTGTGTGACCGATGTTGTGGAACTCTTCTTTTTTTTCGGTAACCCGGTAGAATCCCCTTTTGAGCCGTCAGGGGAGCGGTGAGCCCCAAACCACTCACCGACCCGCGGGGGGGGGGGGGAGGGGATAATCCCAAAGTGCTACGCCACCACAGTCATAGGGGAGGTGGGAGAGAAGAGAGATCACCACCCCCCTTCGCCAAGTGGTACACGTCACCACTGGAGTATAGCCGAACAGCAGCCCCTCCGGCAGTACTGCTCAGCACTCCCAGAGGAGCCTCCAAGATGGGCAGAGTCTCCTCCCACACCTCACACACGGCCGCTAAACCTGCGGCCGCGCACACCGCGAACGCATGCTTGTAAAACTCCTCCTTGTTCAATGAAACAGTCATATTTCTTCCCCAGTATATATTTTGCAAACTAATAATACAATTACATAATATTCTCCCTATTTTTATACTAATTTTTCAACCTTTCCTCATGTACCTCTTAGGCAATTGCAATTCTCAGAAAAAAATTAAAAACTTAATTTCCAAATTCAATCTTTCATAAAATTTTTTTTGACTAAATGGCCGACACAAATGTACGCCACAGATTCGTAACCTAATTCTAGAACCTTCCTCCGCACAATCACCCGAGCACTTTAACGTTGACAGTGCGAGCTGTGCCCGGCCAGCTTCAAGGCGAACAACAGCTTACATATGCACAGGCGGACGTGCCACAGCACCAGCTTGTATAGATGCACGATGTGCGACCGCACGTACAGGTGATTTCTGAGGGTAGTTTGTAAATACATCTATATAATCTCAATTACATATTGTATACATCACGATCACAGATGGGCAAAATGTAATCAGATTAATAAAAATTATTAACGATTACATTTTGCGTTTTTTACCATTAATATGACTGGATTTTGCTCATTTTTGTTTTAAACACTACAAAATCCTAAATTGCATACACATTTATCATTTCTGAATGTTTTAAATGGATTTAATCATGATTACAGAGCAAGAAAATTAAAATTACGGCTACATATTGTAATCGTTCATCATTAATCAGATTACATTTTGCCCATCTCTGATCACAATATAAAAAGTTCGTGGGCTTGTAGTCTGGTTGGTGATGACTCTTCGATTGAGTTAAATGTTTGTGCTTTTGATAATAGCAATGAAGGTTTGCTTCAGTGATCTTGTTGATGTGTATGTAGGGTTCCGTAACTTAAATGAAAAAACCAGAGAGAGTAGAGACGCCTGCTTCACAATCTTTTACCGGAGTGGCATAGTGGAGAGTGTCCTCAGGAGCGACATTTCCTAATTCCACCAGCGCCATGTCACCATAGAACCACCAGACGCCGTGTCGGATACCGTCCGTATATACTGGACGTTCCCTATATCTGCACGAGAAGATTCGCTTCTGCATTCATCATGCGAACGGCTAAGGAGTGGAATATGCTTCCAGCGAGTATATATCCAAGGTTTTATGACTTGGAAGCCTTTAAGAGAAAACTGCCTAGCGGATGAGGGAACTAGAATCCCATGCGCGGCAATGTGAATTGTCCTAGGTTCGCATCCCGGCACATGCCTCTAGATTTTTCCAGATTAAACATAGTAAGGAAACTCGCACATAGAAATGTCATGTCTATTAGTGCTGTGAGAGCCATTGGTCACAGTGGGCACGACATATCAGCGCAAAGTGGATACAACCACTCATAGATGAGCAAAATGTAATCAGATTAATGAAAATGATTAACGATTACATTTTATGTTTTTTACGATTAATATGACCGTATTTTGCTCATTTATGTTTTAAACACTATAAAATCCCAGATTGTATACACATTTATGATTTCTTAATGTTTCAAATGGATATAATCATGATTACAGAGCAAGAAAGTTAAAATGACGACTACATTTTGTAATCGTTCATCATTAATCAGATTACATTTTGTCCATCTCTGCAACCACTAATGTATATTTTCCCACCTCCAAATGGATATAGAGCAGGGCTTCTTAAACTATGGGTCGCGACCCCACACGGGGTCGCGTAACAAAATTCTGGGGTGTGAGAGATTTTAATGTACAACATTTATATATAGCATTTTATAACATCACTAGAGTTGGCGGAATACAGTAGACTTGCAGCGTCTAGACACGCTCATTAAGACGGTCAGAATCCACTTTTATTTTTGAAACTATAATAAATACAATTTTATAATTTTTTGTGCAATTTTTAATTTTAGTTTTTTGTATGTTTCAAAACGAATTCTAAAACTACATATTTTCATATGTATATGTATATTGTTACCTAATAAATAAATCATAAAAAATATTAATTTATTTTCCTTTTATATGTGTCAAGAAACTCGCAATCATAAATGTGGTCGTGAATGACTAAAGTTTAAGAAGCCCTGATATAGCGTGACGCGAATAAGGCTAAAAAAATTGGACTAAGAGAAAACTGATCGATTGACTTACTTACATTTCTAAATAGGTTATATATATATATATATGACTGGGTACATCACTCATTGTAGCAAGGAAACGCGACGATCTCAGAGATACGTGCGATCGCTACGACCGTCCGAATATGAATGCCTGCGAAAAATAACTAGTTTCCATTTTATACCAAATCGAATAGTTGATTACGATCGCAACGCCATCTCTGATTCCGTCCAGGTACTACACCTGCCGTTTCAATTAATAACAGTTAACAACAATTTAAATGCTCTCTCCGACATATACAGGCTGAACGGTAATGCGATACATTCCTTGATAGACGTTGTAGTACAGCTTATTTGGAGTCATTTAAGTCATGTGACACCATGTCCGAAACTTGATAATTTCTGAGATATTCAAGATTCATTAAAACTAAAAAAAAAAAATCAAATTCATTTTCATTTAAAATTCAAATAAAACAATAAGTATGTAGTTTTTGTTGACACCTGTACCTTTTTGAATAGCCAATGAATCAAGGAACAAAATTATGTAATTTGTATAAAACATTCCATACAAATTTTCTTGAAAATTCTTCGTTTATTTACCTAAAACAATTTTTTTTTTGCAAAATGATACTTGGTTTTTTAGCTTTTACTTAAGTAATGACGATTCCTTCTTACAAATTTTAATTCAAAATGAGATTATTATTATTTAGCTATACGAATACAGCATAAACAATAACATTATTGTGTATGCGTCACTACAAGGGAACATTTTAACATAAAAACTGGAGTTTTTTAAAAAAATACTTAAATCTTGAATATCTCAGAAATTAACAAGTTTCGGACATGGTGTCATATGACTTAAATGACTCCAAATAAGCTGTACTACAACGTCTATCAAGGAATGTATCGCATTACCGTTCACCCTGTTTAAAAGTCCATAGAGATTTTCTCCGTCCTCCTGTTAGTTTTTCAAGCAGCACCTTGGTGTTTTACGACCCACATCGGCATAAAAAGTTATACATATTGGATAGAAACCAAAAAAATAGCTCAATAAACCTAACAAGGATTTTTTTATAAATACTACCTCAAATTTGATACTTTAACCGTTCACCCTGTATATATATATATATTTTACAGCAACCGTCACTATGTTGTGAAACACCTAAGACAGGTCCACCAGTACCGGGGCGCGGTGCCGCGGCTGCAGCAGCTGCCAGTTCAGTCCGATGGAGCTTAGGTCAGCGATACTCAAAGCTTGGCCTTGGATTGCTAATACCGGGAACTTATTAAATAGATTTGTAAATCGATCAGTGATGATCAAAGTTGCTGGCAACGTCCCTTGGAGAGTTTTTTGGGTGTCAGAATATTGCAAAAAAAAACGGAGCTGTGAAAAAATTGAATAAAAAAAAATATATATTTTTAAAATAAATGTGTTGTTTAATATTTATTATTACAAAACCTTGCCTTTAAGAGCGGCTCGCACCAACAAATTAAATCTTGTTACACTTGTATAAAATGCTATATAGCGTTAAATTGAGCTTATTTTCTTCCACGGAAACATTATTCCTTTTTTTGGTGATCCGGGGGGGAAATCTTGCATTGGAGCATCAGCGCCGGTGTGAGGGCGTCGACTAAAACCCACGGGGTGTCCTTATCGCTCCACCCGGGCCTGGGAAGTTGAATTCATCCAGTCGCCCGAGCAAACAGCTTGTTCAGGCTCCGTTTTATTTTAATAGCGGACGCTGGACTTCAATCACACCTGGTGGAAGGTAGAATCCGACGATGGATGGGAATCGAAGCTGCTCGCGTCTGTAGGCTTTAAACTGGTTTCCCTACACGTGACTCCTGGGTGGTGCTAAACGAGCAGCAGCGAGGTGGTAGGGCGTCGGTGCCCGTCTCGATCGCGACCACAGTGCATGGGTGTAAAGCCCGTCGTAGTGACCAGTTTCGGCTTGACGCGTTTCGGGATCAGCTTGTGTATATGCAGTAGCTCATATAACTAGGGACCTTCAGTCGTGGGGCCGACATGACGATGTAGACTATCAATGGATTTTCATCCTTTGATAGTCGCTTTCGTTGGATTACACTGTACTTACCATCAGGTACTCTGTAGTCACTATGTCGAGACAGTGTAAAAAAAATGTACTGCGTTCGCCCAACAAATGCCTATTCACTCTTCTCTTAATAACTCCCAAGGGATAAGATCGCGGAAATATGCTCGCTGGAAGCATTTTCCAGTCCTTAGCTGTTCGCATTATTAATGTTGAAGCGAATCTTAAAGCTTTATTAAACAACCCAACGTCTAGGCTGTTTAGATCAAAGGCACTGTCAAACGCCTCTCATAGATTCAGATAGGACACATTCCATTAACCCTTTTCTTGATACTGCATCTGTGGAGATACATCAGAATTTACAAAACCATAAGTTTTTAGCGCAAACTTAACATGTTTATATGAATATTTAGGTAATTTCTCAGTTTTTGAACGCACGGTTAGTTTCTATTAGACATCCTTGGAACATAAGGGTTGAACGGTATGAATATTATTTTGATATTGAAAGAAAGAACATTCTGCCAAGTTAAGGGTTCATAAATTATTTCAAGCTAAAATCTATAGTATACATGATATAAATTCCATTGATGCTTTCTTATACACTATAAATTACAACACTTAACATTTTTATTTATGAACCGATTGAAATAAAATTAGCACTAAGTGTTAAATGAATCTTTCCACAATACATTAGTCAAAACCGCATCTAAATCAGTTAAGCCATTTGTGTGATTACCCTGCACAAACGCGCAAATAGATTAACGATTTCGATGTATTTTTACTACCCTACATCACACAAGCGAAATTTTTCACTTAGTTCCACTCCGACTCAGCCTTGAATTTCTTTCAGCATTTCTTCTCAAGGTAGTCGCTTCCGAAACGCTAGGTTCTCACCCTGGCTGGCCGCCAAAGTTGAATTCGTACCCACAAGGGTGCCCTTGCGTTGCCACCTGTTACGTAAATAGGAACGTCTTATTTACTATAGACGTATGCACATAGTCTATGGATATATTGTCTATCGTCACTTGCATATATCATGTCCTACAAACACAGTCGTTGTAATCTATTATATAAAAATAAGTCCGGTTTTCCTTCCTGACGCTATAACCCCAGAACGCACGAACCGGTTTCCACGGTTTTGCATTCGTTGGAAAGGTCTCGGGCTCCGTGAGGTTTATAGCAAACAAAATTCAGGAAAATTTTCAACAGAAAAGCAGGAAAACGGGGTAAATAATTTTTCACATACAGCGCCATCTCTGATACATAGCATGTACTACAAACCCATATGGTTTTGCATGGTGGTGGAGCAGATCGCGCCAGTATTTTGAGTAGATGGCGCCGATGCGTTATATATTGTTTGACAGCTACTCATTGTACTCTGCTCAGTTAATTTCATGTGACATTTATTATGAGCACGTTCTTTCAAACGCTAACTAAAAACCAAAACGAAGCCATCTGGGGGCGAAACGAAGTTCGCCGGGTTTGCTAGTCGCTTATACAATAATAAACAGTATTGACAGCCTGGCGTGGTTTATTTACGTTTATCCCGGCCATTCAACATTCATCCCACAAAAATTCACTTAAATAATATTATATAGGTGTGTGGGGAACGGATTTATTATTAGGTCCTTACATATGAAATTGGCGTTTTTCGTACTGGCCACTTTAATCACAAATTTCTCCTCTTTGGTAAGGAATTCCAAATTCAAATTTGTACAGCTATAGACTCATGTATTTGTGCTTCGATGATCGTCATTCATTTGTTTTTTTCTTCTGTTTTTTTCTGTTTGCGTCACTCATTTTACAAAATGGAAAACTTAAAATATTGCATTATTTACGAGTACGAGTTCCGCCGTGGCACTAGTGTTGCGGAAACAACTCGAAGGGTGAATGATGTGTATGGCGGTCGTGTTGCAAAAGAAAACACAGTTCGTTTTTGGTTCCAAAGTTTTCGTTCTGGAAATTTCGACCTGCAGAACAAGCCCCGTGGACGGCCTGAGACTCAAGTTGATAATGAAGAGTTGAAGGCTATTGTGGAAGCGGATCCATCGCAAACCACGTCCGAGTTAGCTGCAGGCTGCGATGTTAGTGATAAAACTGTTTTAATTCACTTGAAACAAATTGGGAAGATTAAAAAGCTTGAAAGGTGGGTACGTCACGAATTGACAGAAACAAACCGGCAAACGCGCGTCGACTGCTGCGTTACATTACTAAACCGGCACAATAATGAAGGTATTTTAAACCGAATCATTACCTGTGATGAAAAATGGGTTCTTTACGATAATCGGAAGCGCTCAGCGCAATGGTTGGATCCTGGCCAGCCAGCCAAATCCTGCCCCAAGCGAAAATTAACCCCAAAAAAGTTACTTTTAAGCGTTTGGTGGACTAGTGCCGGTATTGTTCATTACAGTTTTCTCAAATCTGGCCAGACTATTACGGCTGATGTCTATTGTCAGCAATTGCAAACCATGATGGAAAAGCTAGCGGCTAAACAACCTAGGCTGGTCAATCGCTCCACGCCACTGCTGCTTCACGACAACGCTAGACCACACACTGCGCAACAGACGGCTACTAAATTAGAAGAGCTTCAATTGGAAAGTCTAAGACATCCTCCGTACTCCCCGGACCTTGCTCCAACAGATTACCATTTTTTTCGAAATTTGGATAACTTCTTGCAAGGGAAAAAATTCAACTCCGATGGGGCAGTCCAAATCGCCTTCAAAGATTTTATTGATTCCCGTCCGACTGGTTTTTTTAGTAAAGGGATCAATGAACTACCTATGAGATGGCAAAAGTGCATAGAAAATAATGGTTCATACTTTGATTAATTAAATATATTAAAAAATATTCGACTTTTTGTTCCTCCCATACAAAACGCCAATTTCATATGTAAGGACCTAATATAATTATTGATATAAATTGTTACTTTTGACCTGACGAAATAAAGTATACTTTTTTAAAACATCAAACTTATTTTTTTAAATTAACCGCTCGAAACTAAATATACTTCATCTCCATAACAACGGCAGCAAACAAATGAATGTTTGCAAACAATCAGAAAATCTATTTAAACACTGCCCAAGATGACCAGTTTTAGCGGATACGACAGCGAAGTTACTGGGTTCGATTCCATAACCTTGGACAGACAGCAAGGTGTCAGCTCTGGCACGCAGACCACTGAGTTTGCGGAAGAAAGTGCCGTGTCTCAAGCTCGTATGCAGAAGGATTGCGGTTCCAGCACCTCTCCCGAAGACTTTGCAGCTCAGGAGGATATTTCAAAGGAGTATCCGCCGCCAGGTAGCGTAAAGAATTGCTGAAATATGTTTTAGAGCGATTTTTTGACTGAGTTACGTCTTTTGAAGTGAAAACTGTTTGAACGCATTGGATACTGGGATGGGAAGAAACGCTGAGTTCGCGTGATCGTCACGCTAGAGTGCTGGTCTATTGTTTTTTATTTTATAATCCTGGCTTCGCGCAGTGGCTACACAAGGCGTGATGACAAGCCCGGTACAGTCAAAAGACGATAATGATTATTTTGTAAAAATAACTATCATAGGACGTCGGGAGCTCTCTTGCTGGAAAACTCTTCCACAGGTCAACGACTCGGCAAGAGTGAGAGAGAATTTCTTAGCCCTATTCAGGATTTCAGTTACTGTTAGCTCGCGTGCGTGGTTTTACTATATAAGGGAGAGGGTGGAACAGGGTTAAATAACTTTTCAGAACAGTCGCCGTGACACCTTTATTTAGCTTTATTTGGCCGCAGTGGCTACCGGCAGAATAGAATAGCACCTCTCTTCTTGCTGAGGTGTCGTAAAAGGCGACTAAGGTATCTCTTTAACACCGCAATTCAACCAGGTGTTTAGAGAAGGAAAACTCGACCAAACCTGCATCCCGCTCCCTCCCGATCGTACTGGTTCTCTATTCCATCGGGCCCGAGGGAGCTCGGACGAGAGAGTGCTTTTCTGGCAGTGCGTCCAGTTACGCACTTAAATATCTCCTGCGCAATTGACTGTTTCCGAAAACTGGACCTCGATTTTCTTAGTCGGTGTTGAAACAGTCGCCGTGGCCGAATCCGGCCAGGACATCATCATTTACCTATCCTTCCCTGTTCTATGTTGTGTGCCAAATAAATGCTTTTTCTTTCCTTACATCGCGACCGATCCGCCGCTGCCAAATCGCGACTGGTAAAGTACGACGGTTACCTTAAGAAGTTTTTACTCATGATCTGCAGCGCTACTAACAATCTATTTTTACAACAATAACCCTTGACCTCGACATCAGGTCTAAACGAATTCCTGCGGCGCGTGGTCCCGGGCATGATGGAGCAGTTGGACCAGAACTCGAGGGACCTTCTCTACAACTCTTCGGATTCCGATGAAGAGGACATGATCGTGGCCAAGCTGGTGCAGGAGTTGAAGGCGGCTGACGTGCAGGGTGGAGGAGACCAGCCTATGTCAGGTTTGTTTTTATGGTTCCGTATCTCAAAAGGATTTTTTTTATCGTGACTCAATGTAGTATCTACACCAAGCCTCTGCTGTGATGATAAGCAAGGTGCAGTCCAAAAAACGACTATGTCTATCAAATATGTGCCTTTGGGCCCTTTAAACGAATGGTGAGAGAGAAAATATTAGCCTAAGTTAAATTTTGTTCTATAATGTACTTTTTTTTATATAAATGTATTATTTATATGTAACATATATATGTATGTATATTTGATTGATTTTCTTTTATTGTTATTTATTAGCTTGATTTTTATTTTTGTACTAATTTTTGTGGAAACTTTGCTGGCTTATGTAACATATTTTGTGTATATTGTTATCATTTTTATATTGCTGTATGTTTCCCTTTAAAATAAATAAATGGTATAGAAAAATCTATTGATAGTTGCAGTGGATATGCCTGGATACATATTATTTCACACTTCGTTTAAAGCAGCCAATATCATAAAAGGGTGGGAACACGCTCGCTGGAAGACCATTCCACATCTAAACAACTCAGTTGCAGTAAGAATTAGAGACATTTTTAGTCGCAGCCAGGATATGAGTTACCGTATAGCCTTGACTCCGCAAACCCGCGCACGTGGGCTTCTGTTATGGAAAGGAGATGTTGGAACAAGGTTAAATGAATCTGGCCTGCAGTTCTTGTATTTTTGAAAAAATGAATTTACTTTTTGATGTTCCTATTACTTTACGGTTTTCATATTTTTTTCCTGTCCTAGTGAATAACTTGCTTTTGCTAAAATTTCATGGTTATAGGTCTACGAGAAACATCCTGTAAATTTTGATTCCCTTGCACAAACGATAAAAAATATGACATAAATGGGCATATTGTTTGATAGAATTGAATTGAAAGTATGAATTTTTCAGAGTCTCAAGGAATGTAGATTTAATTAAAATTAAGAATACAGATAAATGCGAAATATGTAACGTTAAAGAAGACACGGAACACGTGTTGACGGCATAGATGGGCAAAATGTAATCAGATTAATAAAAATAATTAACGATAACATTTTACGTTTTTTACCATTAATATGACTGCGTTTTGCTCATTTATGTTTTAAACACTACAGAATCCCAGATTGCATACACATTTATGATTTCTTGAGTTTTTAAATGGATTTAATCATGATTACAGGGCAAGAAAATAAAAATTACGAGTACATTTTGTAATCGTTAGTCAGATTACATTTTGCACATCTCTGGTTGATGGAATGCGCTCGGATTAAATCTGAAAGGGGGACTCTTCTCGAGTCCTAAATATAATATGATGGATCTCGGTGCATTCCATCAATACTTAGCCGAGCCCGGGAGTGCCTGGGCCGCTATTAATGTGTACACATTTGTAAAAAAAATATTTAGAATTAATAACTTAAATTTATGTTTACCTGTCATGACCGCGTAGTCCAAATTTTTATTTTAAGTATAAAAAAAAGGAATGTAAATCTGTGAAATTTATACCTTTACGATTTCTTGAGAATAAGAATCCTGACTGACTTATAGACAGATGATCAACCCTTTAGAACCCTTAAATCTACGCAGAGATGTCGCGTCTCTAGGTGTTCTGTCGTTTGTAGAATGGGGGGTGGTATGAGGAACTGTTCAACCTAATACCCCCGGCGTCATTTCAAACGCGCACCACTTGCCGCTGGTCGTTGACGGAACCCCACACTCTAAAGTTTTACGGACCCAAGACAATAGAGCAGTTCTCCGGAACGTTCTTGTCGCGAATTTTGGAGTTGAGGAATGCGGTGCCGGGGGCAGTGGTTCCCCAAAACAATGGCATGGGGTTCTTCAACGCAATAACAACGCAGCTTGTGTCGCAATTATCCATTGACGACGGTAGCTATTTATCGCCTGGTGGACAGCAAGCGTGGCTGCTGGCAAAAGTTAAAAAAAAAACTAATAAGGACTCCTTTTGTATTCTTTTTATTATTTATAGACGAACGCTTGATCTCAATCACACCTGGTCGAAGGTGAAGATGAATTCGATGATCCTTCGTCCGCCCAACAAATGCCTATTCACTCTTCTCTTAATGGCTCTTTATGGCCGCTGGAAGCATATTCTACTCCTTAGCCGTTTGCATGATGAATGTAGAAGCGAATCTTCTCGTGCGGATATAAGGAACATCCACGACATACGGATGGTATCCAACACGATGTCTAGTGGTTTTGTGGTGGAATGGGACTGGTGGAACCAAAGAATGTAGTTCCTGAGAGCACTATCCACCGTGCAACCGGTATAATACCGTGAGATTCTCCAGGTATGAGACTGTAAAAAAGACATCTCATTCTAGTGCTAGATGTATCTTGGAGCAGCGCTGGTAACTCCCTAGCCGTGTCTATCGGCTCCAACCAGCACGAGAACTGGTGCACGCACAACGGGCTGATCCGCATCTATACCCTGAAGCTGTCCGCCGGGGACAGGCTGGTCCATGTTAAGGATATCAGCGAGAAGAACTGCGTTTCCGTGGTGGAGTACCACCCTTCGCTCGCTGCCTGGTTGGCTTACGGCACCACGTCCGGGGAGGTGGTGCTTTGCAACCTGGCCAGTGCTGTTGAGGAGGTACGGCATCATTATTCTCTGTTTTCTTCTTTTGTATATGCTGACCCAGTATTGTGACAATTCCATACGTGATGGTAAGTATGGTGCAGTTCAAAAATTCGCTGCGACTAGCGATTATCGCTTCAAGTTTGTTTGGCCAGCGTCAGCCAGTGCGTTTTGTACAAGATTACCCTTTTTTTATAACTTATAGGTGAACGCTTGACCTCAATCACACCTGGTGGAAGGTGAAGATGAGTCCGATGATGAACCGCGTCCGCCTAACAAATGCCTATTCACTCTTCTTTTAAAGACTCCCAGGTCATAAGATCGCGGAAATATGGCCGCTGGTAGCATATTCCACTCCTTAGCCGTTCGCATGATGAATGTAGAAGCGAATCTTCTCGTGCGAATATAAGGAACATCCACCACACACGGATGGTATCCGACACGACCCTTTGATGTATGGCAGGTGCAATTGACTTCACCGTCAGACTGCCACGGCTGCAAGCGCGTAAACTTCCTCCAATGGGCAGACGCTCCGTTGGCTAATATCTTCCTCGCGATGCAAATAAGGAACAAGGGGAAGCGCAGGTCGGCGTCCGACCAGATCCTGATATCGTCCGGTTCGGACGGGTCTGTCAACGTTTGGCAAGTGAACTCCAATTCGAAAGTGTTCGAGAATGTCGTGTCGTACGCTGTAAACGGATCGCGCAAGATGGCCGCGCCTGATATAATCTGTTTTGATTTCGTAAAAGGTATTTAAAATTGTACTAGCTTTTGCCCGCGGCTTCGCTCGCGTTAAGAAGTATTATTATTAATTAGGTATAGTTTTTGCGGCTTTACTTTTGTTTAGCGTGTGTAAAAAATTATGGCCTACAAAACTTCTTTAATCTGTCATTAGGCGCTAAAACTATCAAGCTATTGGGTGAACTTACTCTCGTGAGCAAGCAACATAAAACTGTCCCTGAGAGAAGCAATGTTCTTTCAAGTCAATACCCACAAATTTGAGAGTTTGCCCATGAGACTTGTTTATTGTCATGGCAAAGTAGACTTCACCTACCTGCATGCCAAATTTCAGCCCGTTCCGTCCAGTGGTTTGGGCTGTGCGTTGATAGATTACTATGTCAGTCAGTCAGTCAATCACCCTTGAGTTATATATATTTAGATTTATTTATTAATTCGCTGAATGAACAACGTGATCCTTTTTAGCCAAACCTATTCCCGTCTCCCTCTCTTTCCACCCTCCCTATTTTTTGATAGTACGGCTGAAAAACCTGCATAGGAGCACCAGGGCCGCTGTGAAGGCAGCGACCTCGGTATGCCAGACTCCTACGGACTAAAAACCCCCGGGGTGTCCTAATCACTTCACCCGAGCCTGGGAATTCAGATTCTTCCACACCGACCAAGGAGCAAACAGCTTGTTTGGACTTCATCTCTTGGGAGGGATGGATCTAAGGAGCCTCCAATCCTCGAAACCTATATCATAGGCGGCGCGACCCATCAAATCTACTTCCCGGTTAGTGTCGCGGAGGGATGCATATATATATGTATATGCTTTCAAGGTCTTTTTTTGTAGACCTATAAAAGAGGAATAAGGAATATTGTTTTGTTTATATCTCAAAGAGATCCGCCAGGGTTTGTGAATCCAGCTCCCAGACAGGTTGACTATTTCCGAAATTGTCAACAGTCATCGACGCATTTTCATACATTTCTTGTTTTCGATATATTTAATGAAAATATTTTTAAACTCAAAAAGATATATTTATTAAGAAGATTGTGGAATAGGTTATTGTTTGTTTGCTTTTTATTTTTTGCCAATTAGATTGGTGTTTTTCTTTTTCTTGCTGATCCTGTCCGTGTGCTGCTCCTATTTTCATTTCTCTTTCCTTCTGTGCACGTAGTCTACAATTTTAAACATAGTCACATTTGTGATGTATATGTGTTAAAGTAGCTACGTAAAGTGTCCTTATAAATAAACAAATTAATTAATTAATTTACACAAAATCTTTCCCCCTAATCGCCCTGTCTATTGGTGAAAACTGTCTGAAAATCCGTTTGGTAGTTTTTGAGTTTATAGCGAACGGGCAGACAGATTCGACGGGAAATTTAGTTTTATAATATGTAGTGAATGCGTTCGTTTAAACTGAGATTTTTGTGAAAGCGTTTCCTCTGCGACCCTGCGATGAGAAAATAGCGGACGATATATTCGTGGTGGCAACCAAGAGCGGTTCGCTCTACCTATGCAAGATCAGAGACGGCAAGGATGCTATGGGAGTCATTGATCCGGTCTACGATTCCTTGGAGGGTCACTCCACCTGCGTCATCGCTGTAGCCTTTAGCAGCCAACGGCCTGGGGTCTTCTCCTCGGTGTCCATCGACTCGGAGTTGAGGGTTTATGATGTGAAGCAGCCCTGTCCTTTGCAGGTATGTTCTTTTGTGACCTATTTTTTGTCTAAGCCGGGGCAGTCTTGCATAAGAGTTTTGGGACTGCGGTGAGGGTCTCGCGATGTCCCCCTACTCGCTGCAAGCCAGGTCCAGGGTTTAATATTCCTTCAACGATCCGGCGAGGGAACAGCTATATTCGGGCACTATCTCTAGAAGGGGTGGGTGTGCTTGCCCAGCTCTCAGAACCTCTCTGTCAGATTGTAAGTAGGGTAATGTGTAAGACGCATGCAAACTCACGTCCAGGCGGCAGACTTCTACAAGTCAACTCCACTCACACTTCGGGGAAGGTAAAGACGAATTCGAGGATGGTTTGCATTTGCCCAACAAATGTCTGTTCTTATTTGTATCTAAAGGAAAAAAAAAACAGACTAAAAAGCCACGTGCGAAAGTATAATTATTGCCAGCGCGTGATTGAACTTTGTTTCCAGTTTTAGATATATCCGTAAATTTTTAAACACGAATGTATCTCAAATTTGTATGCACTGGACTGCACTCATTAGTGTTTAAAAACATTTCAAAGTTTGAAGAACGTTTTAGAAACTGGGCGTTCGTGAATAAAACGCATCTGTCACGTGTCGATTTTCACCATGATCATGATAAATAATTTCAGGCCAAGCAGAGATACGTGCCGTCGTGCCCAACGTGACCAATGCAGCTGATCGCCGTTCTCACAGCACTAGTACACATGACATTTCTTTTAGACTTAATGCGAGTTTCCTCACGATGTTTTTTCCCTTCACCTGTGAGCACGTGGTGCGTAAATCCGGAAAAATCCAGATATACGTGCTGAGATGGAACCAATTTATTTTTTCACCTGTGTTCACTGGGTATATAAAATTGTATGTACTCTTTTTTTTAATGTTAATACAGTGAAACCTCCATGTAACGTCACTCGATTTAACGACAAACTCTCTAAAGCGTTGATATCAATCGGCTTTGGTTGGTTTAGCTTGTTTCCCATACAATGATACACTCTATATAACATTACACCCACTCTCAATAACGACGGCAATTTAATAATATAAAGTACTTTTTAAGTTGCCAATATTAGTAAAAACTGTGCAGCTGTGTACGTTCTTTCGTCGCTTTATTATCCTAGCCCGTAATAAACTCGACTGTCGGCATTACACATACCGAACTTTATAAGAAATCCGTTTTTTTTGTTTACAAATTGGGATTGCTATATTTGCACTGCAATATAACAAAATCACTGGTGCAGCAAAAGACGTCAGACAAACATAACAGACTGTATTCAATAGCGATGAATTGTTTTTTATGTAATGACTAACACTAGTCTGAAATAAACTTTTTCTAATACAGATTTTTCTTCTCTACATTTAACGACAACTCTCTATAACGTCAAAATATGCACAGTTCCTTGAGGGTCGTTATATAGAGTTTGCACTTTATTTCGTTTGTATTTCGATCAGGTTTTCAACCTGGACGTGGCCGTATCGTGCATGCGCTGGTTGCCGAACAGCCCCAGCGTGGCGGTGGCGGGCGCGGCCGGTGCGGGCGGCCCGCTGCGGCTCTACAACACGCGCAGCGGCGGCGCCCTGCGGCTCGAGGGGCTGCCGTGCGACAAGGAGCGCGCGGTCACCTGCCTCGCCATCAACCAGGCCGGGTAACAGCGAAATTGGCATTCTGACAATACCGTTCTTCATATATTTATATGCAACGACTATAGATCAGTTGGTTTGAAGGATAGGGTCATCGACAGCATCTACATAAGCATACTTTGATGATTGCGATACGTGGACAGTCTTACGTTAATAGAAACGCCTTATCTATTATATAAAAATAAGTCCGGTTTTCCTTCCTGACGCTATAGCTCCACAACGCACGAACTGATTTACACGGTTTTACATTCGTTGGAAAAGTCTCGGGCTCCGTGAGGTTTATAGCAAACAAAATTCAGGAAAAAATTCAACAGAAAAGCAGGAAAACGGGGAAAATCATTTTTCACAAACAGCGCCATCTCTGATACATAGCATGTACTACAGACCAATATGGTTTTGCATGGCGGTGGAGCAGATCGCACCAGTATTTTAAGTAGATGGCGCCGATGCGGTATACATTGTTTGACAGCTACTCATTGTACTCTGCTCAGTTAATTTCATGTGACATTTATTATGCGCACGTTCTTTTAAACGCTAACTAAAAACCAAAACGAAGCCATCTGGTGGCGAAACGAAGTTCGCCGGGTTTGCTAGTTTATCTATAATATAAAACTGAATCGTTAAATGTGCTGATAAGCGCGAAACTCGAGAATGGCTGAACCGATTTGGCTGATTTTTTTTTTGTTGTGTTTGATGAAGTCTGAGGAAGGTTATTACGGAGAGAAAAAATTTAAAAATTCCCTGCAACAGTCCAAAAATAACACTTTTCTGTATTCTCATACAAAAAATTCGTTATATCTCATTTTGAACTTTAATACCATACCATAAAGTTTAAATGTGAGTGGACGGGTTCCGGGAAGGCAAAACAATTGAGTGACGTATAAATATTAATGTCAATATTTGTCAATTTTTATACATATAGCATTAAGGCCAGATTCCTACAAACAATTTTCATAAAACAGCCGACAGGCCAATAGGTTTTGGCAGAATAAAATCTGACGGGGAAGCTATTAACATTAAAAAAAAAACAATATGACTTTGTTTTAGAGAAATAGGGCAGAACAAGGTCTGCTGGGACAGCTAGTATATTATAAACGTGCACGCATAGTCTATGGATAATGTCTATCGCCACTTGTGTATATTTCCTGTCTTAGGAACAGCCGTTGTAATCACATATTTAATAATAAAAGGTGACAAAATGTGACTAAGATTTTTGCCAAAACTTTTAAAGACAATTTTTGATTTTCGTAAATTTCTAAAAAAATTTGTTCCAGGAATTTTTTTCTAAAGTTTATAGTTTTTAAGAAAAGGATAGATTAAGATTTTTATACAATTTGTTCATTCTCGTCGCCATTTTAAAAAAACGCGTCGATGAATTTTCCAGAAAAAAATTCCTCTTAATGTTCGATTGCCATCACCACCTCTGATCATAGTAAAAAGTTGATACCCTTGGGGTATCATTGTGAAAAAAAATGCGAAAAAGTACTTTTATCGAAAATTTTCACGTTTTATCGGCTATATTTTTTTTCTTGGTGTCTAATCGTAATTTTGAGCTCAGGTTCTGAAAGAGAATTAAATTCCGCTAGAAATATAGGTATTGTATTATTTTGAGGGTCCGATAACATAATAAATAAACACGTTGAAAAGTCAGTAATAATTTTGATCATCTCAGCGTTAATGGGTTAAGTGGAAATATCTTAACCGTTTCAACAGGAATAATGAAATGAAATCCCTGCCTACCACAATAGGGATTTGACGTGATGATATTATAGTTATTTAGAATTTTATTCTTTTAACTTGGTGGTGTCCAGGTCATGCCGTGTAGCCGCAGGGGACTCGGAGGGCGGAGTCCGCGTGTGGGAGCTCCCTTCGCGACACATTCGACTGACGGCGGAGGATCTCGACTTTTAACTTACTTACTAGAGTTATATTACTTAACCTATAATAAACATATTTTTTAAGTATACATTTTATTATTTTTAACTGATCAATTCGGTGTACTTTGTCCCATCTTAGTAATAAGCAACATTTTTATCTGTTTTAAATGGCTGTGGTAACTTGGTGAGTAATGAGACCGGTTTTCATGGACGACGCGAATGTTCGTGGGTTCGAATACAGGCATGAACCTCTGGGTTTTTCCTGATTAGGTACGGATTTAGGCACCACATGCTTACCGGTAAAGAAAAACATGATGAGGAAACCCAGATGGCGTCTAATAGAAATGTCATGTGTACCAGTGCTGTGAGAACGGCGATCAGCTGCGCCACTGGTCACGTTGGGCACGATATATAAGTGGAAAGTGGATGGAGACACTAATATATCTCTGCTCAGTCCGTAAGGGAATATAGAGTAACTATTTTTTTTTAGTTACATTGCTTCGGAGTGCCTGTGTTTTTTCACGGCATATTTCACCAGCACATATAAGTTATATGTAAGGTCACAATAAATATAATAGAGAGAGAGAGAGAGTTCACCGCACTGTTGACGCATTGTCGATGTGTATTAGCTTGTGTTAAAATAATGTAGAAGTCCAACAAGAAAAATCACTAATAAGTTATTACGGAACTAAAATAATAATAATTATTATTATTAAATACTATAACTAATCGAGGGGGTGTGAGGAGTAGGGATGTCGAAAATGAAAAAAAAATGGTTATATCGATATTTATTAAAATATCAATATCGGCGTCGATATATCGAAGGAGAAATATCGATATATCTATTAAATTTCAATAAACACGTAAGTATTTTACCAGTATTCCTTTTTATTAGACAAAATTACAAAATATCAAGAACTATAAGGCTATCTTCTAACTTCAAGACCTGTTTAAGATATCAAACAAAAATAAATAATAAATAAATAAATGGCGGCAAGTAATATACATGCAACAAATTCAGATGTCAATGCATGCCACTTAACAAAACATAATACTTAACAGGCATAGACAATATCGTTTTTTTTTTCGTTCGTCCTATTTTCTACAGTTTCAGATTTCAGCGACTTCAGTATCATAAAAATTAAAAAAATATCGTTTTCGATACTGGATATTTTGTAACGATATATCATTACAAAATATATCGCCCAAAAATATCGATATATTGAATTGAAAATATTGATATTTATTCGACAAGCCTACTGAGGAGGTTGGCCAGGAGAATAAGGGCGCAAGCGTCTGTCCGGGAAACGTTCCAAGTACGAGATTGTGTTAGGGTAAAGGAAGCCGTAGTTATCCTGAGCGGTGCGCTAGAGGGGGCGTGCCGCCCAACTCATCCAGGCGAGAGCGGTGTGTGACGTGTTCCCGCACAAGATATTGAGGTGTGCGAGAGGCGGCTCCTTACCCCACTCTTCGCACTGCAGAGATGAGTTTCCAAGATACCAGGAATTTTGGGAGCACAACGAAAACACAACCGACTTAGCAAGCGTATATTTCCGGAAGGAAGTTACAATGTACCGACATACAATGTTCGTCTAGAAACTACCCTACATATATTACACAGGGATGCGATCTTACTAAAGGCCAGACGTCGCCGAGAGTCGAAGAAGGGGATAACACTGTACCTCCGGCCCCGGTCAGATGGGAAGAAGGGATGCCCCGGGGATTTTAGTCAGTACAAGTCCGCCGGGCATACACCGGGGGGCAACCCTTACCGCCCCCTGAGGTCCACCAGGGATTTCGCCCCGGGTTATAAAAAAAGCCGTAGAGTTATAGCGCTAGGTATGATGCGGTCGACCGTCCACGACACGTTCCAAGATCAGGAAGCGTGACCGTACGCGTCGATGGAGGGAGGAGTTAGCTGTTCATGAAGGTTCCAGCGTCTGGAATCCAACTTTACTAGGCTAGAAGAGCGGGGTGCTTAGCTGTCCGAGGGAGTTCCAAGACCAGGAAGCTGTCCGCACGACCCGCCCAAACGCAAACGCCTTCGAATGAGCCGATGCAGCCGCTTATATAGTAGCCTTGCGGAGTGCGGGCGGGGCGCGCGCGGGCCGAGCGCAATCGTTGTACATGCGGGCTGTACGTGACGCAATTTATTGTAGGGGTGTCACAATACTAAATATTCTGATGAATATTATTAACAATTAATATTTATAGCTCTATGTATTGTAGTGACAAGACACACACGCACACACAGACACACACAAAATAAAACACAACGTTCATAAACCTTAATATTATATATGAATGTTTACAACACAGTTTAAATCTATCGTAAACCTATTTCTGATTCATGCGAATTCATTTCTTCTTTAAATCCGGACATTTCTCGTCATCCTGTGAATAAAACATTTTATTTCAAATAATACAATAATACCAAACAAATAGACAAGTCATGAGTTCGAATCCCGGCACGTACATATAAATTTCTTGTATGTGAGACCTTAACATGAAATATTTTTTCGACTCAAAAAAAAAAAACGTAAACTTTTTCCTTTTTTTGGTAAATTGACTGTATCTTCGCTAACATATTAATAGAGAGTATATGACTTTTTGGAATTTTTATAACCCAATATACCCCCCCACCCTCCAATGTCCCTGTGAAATTTGCAGATCGACTCTCTAAGTTATTTTTCTTACCCCACTGATCAAAGTTTTGGAAGAATTAAAGGAGCGAATTTTTAGTATGCAACGGTATGTAATTTTCATAAACTTGTGATTTTTTGATTAATTTTTTACTTTATTTTTAACCTGGTTATTTTGTAAAGAAAAACAATAGAGTCATGCTAACCTATTACTGCTTAATCCTGCGCGAGGGCTCGGTGGCCGTGGGCGGCGGCGGCGGGCCCTTTTTATCCAACTCCTCGAGGTAGCTCATGATGATCTGGTCGCGCTCCTCGCTTATGTGATCCAGGGCTAGGTACCTGCGAGATAATTGGTTTTAAATGACGTTGCTGAAGAACCAATGCTCGCTGAAGCAGGTGACTTCAGGAGTGGAGACCATGAATCGGGAAACGTGGATATAGATACAGAAAAATGACTGTGGACCCACAGGAACTCACAATAACCCGATTTTTTCATTATGACTGAAGAATAACTCATATTTCATGAGATTTTATACAATGTCCGCCATTTTGATGAGGTTAGGGTGAAATCGGTTCGTTGAAAAAAATTCGTTCGTTAACTACAACTATCGGCTCCACCTTTCTCCAATTCTCCAATACGGAGTGGGTCAGAGCACTTTTTGACCTAATAATAAAAATATTAAAAAATAAAATTTCGATAATTTCACTATAAAGTCGGCCATATTTTTTTGTCGAGCACTTAATCACAACTCTGACCCCGGAAATCGAAAGATCACGAAAAAGTACACAAGAAGGGTACGTGGTTGGAATCAGAGATGGGCAAAATGTAATCTGATTAATGATGAACGATTACAAAATTTAGTCGTTATTTTTAATTTTCTTGCTCTGTAATCATGATTAAATGCATTTAAAATATTAAGAAATCATAAATGTGTATACAATCTGGGATTTTGTAGTGTTTAAAACATAGTTAAGCAAAATGCAGTCATATTAATGGTAAAAAACGTAAAATGTAATCGTTAATCATTTTTATTAATCTGATTACATTTTGCCCATCTATGGTTAGAATTAAATTATTGAATCGATTCCCTTTTGACAATGACGCTTGAAAATGGAAAAAAAAATTGCGTCCTCCTGGGCGATAATGGGCTAACCCTTCTGTGTCGCATGTTGCCTTGGCCCCGGTAGCCAAGCGGGAGGAGCACCCCGGCGCCGCTGCCCTCACGGTCCATGAGGAGTTCCACCAGATCAAAAGCAAATGTAACGTACCTGGCGTCCAGCTTGAGCCCGTCATGCAGCGCCTGCATGGCCTGGGCGTTGTCGCGCACGGCGGCGAGGCTCTTGTGCGTGATGGAGCGCGTCTCCTGAAGCAGCTGCCGGAGCGCTGTCTTGGCGTTCGTCTGCTTGTCCCGCTGGTAGTCCCTGAACTCGCGCTCCATCTGTGCACCGATTCGGACTTGTTGTCAAAGCCTGCTTTAATTTTTTTTTAACAATGGCACTGTAAAATTCGTTTACATCAATCGACGATAAGGCCGCATTTCCTCGAGGTCATTTGCTGAAGCATTTCGTTTGGTTCAAAAGAGATGTGGCGTCTCTGTTTTATTTATTTATTTATTCATTTAATAGTAACTTCACAGCACATTGTAAGAAAATTATATAAAAAATAGGAAATAAAATAAAAATCTAAAATGCCAATGACGAAGTTACAAATACATATTAAATTTTGTTATATCTTGGGTCGCTCCCCGTATCGTACAGTGAGTGTTGTGTGAGTGTAGAGTGCATTTGTGTGTGCGTGTGTGTGCTCATATCCCCAGTTGTTCTTTTTTTGGTCAGTACCAGGGATGTTACGGAGCTTCAACTCCGACTCCGATAAGTCGGAACTTCCGATTGTTATTACACCTTCGGTTCCGAAACTTTTTAATCGGAGGTATTCATCGGAGGTCACCGCCACTGTTGCAGTCAATTCATTTGATTTCATTTTATAAGTTGTTAAAACAAAATATCAATTAATCACACAATCAGTGCTACTTAATTTGTAGAAGACATTTTTAAAAATATAGATTAAAAAATATGATTAAAATTATTAAATTTAAAACTAAATGTATATTTAAATTTATTACTAAAAGGTTTTTCATTTTACATTTACATTAAATTAAGTAAAATACAAATTAACACAAAAACAGCCCTGGAGCAAATTTGATTTAATTTGTTCACTGTTAATGGGAAAATGTTAATAAGAAACAGCAATTTTCATTGTCAGTGTACCTATTTGTAAATTTATCACTTTCTAATTAAAAAAGTTCACTGAATAATGTTTTTATTGGTCCCTTAATAAAACTACTATCTTCTACCGTCACTTGTGACTGACATTGCCTCCGACTCCAATAAATCAAATTTAAAAACTCCGACTCCGACTTCGGTTCCGATAAAACTGCCTCCGTTACATCCCTAGTCAGTACAATATGGTGGTGATCGGCAAAGATTTTTACAATTTCACCGTGCGAAGACGGCGAGCACTGAAGATGCGCGCGCAGCCAACGGGTTTAGTGGCAACGCAAGGGCACCCTGCGTGGGCGTGGAGCTCGGGAAAGAACCTAACGGTGGTCTACTAGCGTTTCGGAAGCGACTACCTTGAGAAGAAACGCCGAAAGAAACTCAAGGCTGCGTCGGAGTGCAACTGCGTTATTTAAACGACAGTTGACGGAAGGAGTATACTGTTGACACGAGAACATTACCAAAATATGTCAGAGCGATATATTATTTGTAACTATTAAAAATAACAATAATGATATAAAATGAAAGATATTCAATTATTTTACATGGGATCTTAGCTCGGATTACTTACGAAAATCAGTTTAAAGACTTATAAAACTATTTAATTACAAAACGGTGCTTGGGATCATAGCCCTTTAGACATTATGACCTACTAACCAGATCTTTTGCTTTCCTTTTCTCTTTTGGTCACTAGCTACGCACGCTCTCAGTTATGACATACAAGTGTTCTCCCATTTTTTGTTTTAATTAAAAATGAATTGATTCGACGTAGGAGGAGAGGGGAGGGGAGGGGGGAGGGGAAAGAGAATGTAGAGGGGAGCGGAGGGGGAGGGGAGAGGGAGGGGAGGGGTGGTATAGGCAGCGCGTAGTGTACCTGGGACGCGCTCGAGTAGGTCGGCGTGGTGGGGTCCTGGGCGAGCTGCTCCTTGACGTCGCGCCAGTGCGAGGTGCAGGTGACGCCGATGTCGGCGAGCAGCGCGCGCAGCTTGTCGCGCCGCTTGCCGCTCAGCAGGCCCGTGTGCTGCCCGAACAGTCGCTCCTGCCGAACGGACAACGCGACGTGACGATTGACAGTGTAGCGTGCATACTCTAGAGCAGGGCTTCTTAAACTATGGGTCGCGTAGCAAAATTCTGCGGTCGCGAGAGATTTTTAATGTCAAATATTTATATATACCATTTTATAACATCACTAGAGTTGACGGAATACAGTGGACTTGCAGCGTCTAGACACGCGCATTTGTTGATTGAACACATATTAAATCGCAATATCGTTCGGCGCTAAAAAATGTTGAAGAGGTCTTACGTCCAGCAGTTTCAAACATTCCACCAAGATTTGATTTGTTATGCAATAAGAAACAGGCACATCTATCTCATTAAAGTTTTTACTTATATTTTAATTTAATACTTACCACGCAACTACTTGGATATATTCGAGCGCATTAAGATGGTCAGAATCCACTTTTATTTTTGAAACTATAATAAATACAATTTTTAATTTTAGATTTTTGTATGTTTCAAAACGAATTCTAAAACTATATATTTTCATATGTATATGTATGTATATTGTTGCCTAATAAATAAATCATCGAAAAATATTAATTTATTTTCCTTTTATATTTGTACGGGGTCGTCAAGAAACTCGCAATCATAAATGGGGTCATGAATGATAAAAGTTTAACACTAAACCTACCGATACTTCATATATACCTATTCCTACCACAGCGGGTCAAGTGACCCGTTGCGATAGTTAGGGCTGATTACATATATTTCTCGGTAAAAAAATTAACAAGAGAGAAGTAAATATTGAAAAATACATTTGATGTATTTTTAAATAAAATTAGTAAAGGCAAATGGCGATGTGTTATTTACAAGAAATTCTAAAAATTAAAATGGGTCATTTGACCCGTCGTGGTAGGTTTAGGGTTAAGAAACCCTGGTCTATATACATAAGGTAAGCATATGGGCTCTGTTCAAAAAACTATAGCGAGCGAGCTATGTTGGACATCTGTCTAAAGAATATAATCCGAAAAGATGTGGTATCCGACAGAAAACTTTTTCCAAGCGAGATGGCAGGGTGGTTACCCGAATAGCGTCGTGCCCAGAGCAGCTTATATCCTGGTCAAGAGTTAAAGAACTTCCGAGTTCTAATAGTGACTACATCGGCATAGTGACTACAGAGTACCTGATGGTAAGTACAGTGTAGTCCAAAAACGAAAGCGACTATCAAAGGATGAAAATCCATTGACAGTCTCCGTCGTCATGTCGGCCCACATATACCGCGACTGAAGGTCCCTAGGTATATGAGCTACTGGATATACACAAGCTGATCCCGAAACGCGACAAGCCGAAACTGGTCACTATGACGGGCTGTACACCCATGTACTGTGGTCGCGATCCAGACGGGCAGCGATGCCCTACCACCTCGCAAAAAACTCGTTTGTGGTTTGCTGTGTCAAAGTCCTAGGGCTGACCTTGTCATCCTTGTTGAGCAGCTCCGCCAAGACGTACCGATGGTCCTTCTTCAGCTGCTTCTTGGCCTCGCGCCACGCCAGGTCCGGATTCCTCACCAGGTCGGCCAGCAACGCGTTGAAATGCTACAAACGAAGACCATAATACTTATTTCACTACGTAACCAGCAGGGCATTGCCCGTAACTTAAATACAGACACAATCTAGTTTCGATTTAATCTTAGGCCGCCATTTACTAACGCTTATTTGAATTTTCTGCCCCCTCTTTTCCCCTCTGTAGGTTATATATTGTCTCCTTTTAAAAATAATAATAATACATACTTAGGTACATATCGAGGGGTGAAAGACTATTTGGTTTAAGCGACATTTATTGGTGATATAGTAATATATATATTTTTGGAATTGGTAAAAAACGCTGGTTCCATGTATATATATATATATTACTATATCACCAAAAACTGTCGCTTAAACCAAATAACCTTTCACCCCTTGATATCATTTTCGGTGTGCGACCACCTGGGCTGGAAATTAGTTTTGCGCGCGTTAGTTTTCATTTAGCAATATCTCCTAAGATGTTCATTTGAATTATTTGATGTACAGGATTATCATAAAGTGCGTGACATGCTGAAGACAACAAACGTGTTTAAGTTGATAAGGATTAATACTGGACGACTATATTTATATAACTTTCCAATTATCGCATTGTACGCAACCGTTTTTTAGAAGTTAGAATGGGGTATAGTAAACCATCCTTAAATGATAGATATATGACATCGGGGACATTTCTGTAGATCTATAAAAGAAGAATAATTTCACAATAAATCATTTTCCGTATCTCAAAGGCATTAGGCAACTTTTTCGATGAAAGCTCCAGGGCGGGTTGACTATGTCCAACATAGTCTCCTCGAGAAGTAGGCAGAGCATTGTGATGAGCTCTGCCTAAACACAACGAGCAGTATCGGGGAAGGCACTATCTTCCCCCGAGTTTATGCCCAGTGGGCGCGGCGCGAAGGAGCTGTGGCGAATTGATTACAGGTCCCGCAGTCCCCGCCAATGCGGAGAAGAAGTCACCCCTTGAAGGTTTTAGTCGGTACAAGTCCGAGACACCTCGGTCGCGCAACCCCATTGTGCCGCTGAGACGGTCCTATGAACATTTTCCCCAAGTAAAAAGAAAAATGTCCGACATCGTCAACAATTATCGCTGTTGTCAATTGAACTAAGATTTTTTCATTAATTTAATTTCTTTTGTGCAGAGTATTGACCAAATTGATTTTGAGGATAAGGTACTTACTGGTATTTGGTGATGGGCAGGCTTACAATTCCATGTTCAACCACACTATGCTTTATATCAGCCGATACTGCAATGCGACTGAATGTCTTTGGCGGTGGAAAGGAGTACCACGTCGTAACAATCGTCATATTTCAACAAACTGACTCCAAATCGAAACATATACCACGAAACCTACCTCATGAATTCGTCTGGTAATTAGTGAAATTCGCATTACAACCTTTTCAGCAGTTTTTGAGTTTATCGCGCGAACAGACAACATTGTACTGACCTGAACAGCCTCGTCACGTTTATGATACTCGCGCTCCTTGTCCCTGTCTCGCAGACTGGTCGCCAAGGCTCGCTGCACCTCTCGCTCCCTCTCCTTGATGGAGGCCTGGGCTCGAGCCTCCTTCTCCTTGGCCGCGGCCAGTTCTTGCGCCGCTCCGACCGCCGCCTCAGGGTCCGCCTCCTCGCGCATCACCGCTGGCTGCTTGTCCTTCGTCTGTGGCCAACCATCGACATGAACAAGCCTTGCTCAACCTGACCATTCCGTTATTTAGAAATCGATTTTGTCGAGTCATTCACATAATGGAAACGATTCAGCAGCGATAGCAGGGTCGTGTCAGTAGCGCTTCGACAGTTCGCCCGGTTTAGTTGTGAAGACCTTTCCCGGTTAACCACCACGCGTAAATTCGAAAAAAAAAGAGCTTTGACATTGCGATTTGTGTTTGATTTATCCTACAATTGTCTTCTTTTATCATGACAAGCACACTACAATTCTATTGTATATATATATATATATATATCAGTTGCAATGTTTATCGCGACTACCTGCTGTGGTTATCCAAATGTGGTTATCAGATTGACGCTTTTAACTGATTACTGTTTATATTTAGAATATATCGAAAGTCTAAACACATTTGAGGTGAGTAACCAAATTCTTTGTGATAAATCGAATATAACAATATATATAATCGTATTACTCCAGTTACATTGTTAACATGTCGCTTGTTTATGTTACGGCGCGCTGTGAGTCGAATTTGGTCCCCGTGAGAAACAAAAAAACCGTGCTGACGGAGGAAAGTGTTAAGTCCCCGAATGGAAGTTTTTCTCATGTATCGAGGGGCGAAAGGCTATTTGGCTTAAGCGATATTTTTTGCCGATATTCTGTAATACACATTTTCACAATCAGCGTTTTTCACCGATTCCGAACATATCGAGGGGTGAAAGGTTATTTGACTTGAGCGAAATTTTTTGGTGATATAGTAATATATATTTTCATACTCAGCGTTTTTTACCGATTCTTAAAAATATATATATATATATTACTATATCACCAAAAAATGTCGCTTAAACCAAATAGCCTTTCACCCCACGATATATGAGAAAAACTTCCATTCGGGGAGTTTAACACTTTCCTCCGTCAGCACGGTTTTTTTGTTTCTCACGGGGACCAAATTCGACTCACAGCGCGCCGCAACATAAACAAGCGACATGTTAACAATGTAACTCGAGTAATACGATTATATATTTTATTACCTTCGATTTATCACAAAGAATTTGGTTACTCACCTCAAATGTGTTTAGACATTTAAAGAAAAACATGGCGACATAGTATAATAAGAATAATAATCTATTACATATAAGTGTGTATTCCATTAAATTCCTTTCAAGAACCCAACTAAAAATGCTATTAACTTCAACAAGGAAAGCGTCACATATATTTGGGTGACGTGGGGACGAACGAGTTAATACCGGAATAGAACCCAAAACAATATTAGAATTTGTGTCTCTTTGTCTGAACGTTAACCGCGAAAACGGCTATACCGACTTGGGTGTTGTTTTCACTAATGCATTGTGGTAAGCATCATTTAAATTTTTGAAAAAAAAAATATATAACTTTTTTTATTCGGCTTGAGACAGAACTGACGTTTTGAAAGTTAACACAAAAGTTTCATACCGTTATCTATATATATAAAAATCAATTGCTATTCGTTAGTCTCGTTAAAACTCAAGAACGGCTGAACCAACTTGGCTAATTATGGTTTTGAATTAATTGTTGAAGTCCAGGGAAGGTTTAAAGGTGAGTAAATATAAAAAAACAATGCTAGGAATATAGTAAAAACAACAATTTCGTTTTCCCATACAAACTATTCCTACCTGTCAATCATAGGTAGGTGTAAAGTTGAAATATTCTGCAATTATCGTTCAGCATTTTTATTTATTGATTCAGAGGCGGCACGTAGTTTGCCGGGTCAGCTAGTCATGTATAAGTTATTCAAGATCAAAGGATCAAACGATATTTCTGTTCTTGCGAATATTTTCCTTTCAATGTGATAACTTATATTGTCATTTTTACAAAAGTTGTACAGCACGAAATTCTCTACAAATCGCATTATAAACATTTTTTATACGATTAACTCATATAATGAAGACAAAGATATATTTCATCATATAAAAAAAGAATATCAAAGATATATTTCGTCATAGTGACCAGTTTCGGCTTGTCGCGTTTCGGGATCAGCTTGTGTATATCCAGTAGCTCATATATGTACCTAGAGACCTTCAGTCGTGGTATATGTTGGCCGACATGACGATGTAGATTATCAATGGATTTTCATCCTTTAATAGTCGCTTTCGTTTTTGGACTACACTGTACTTACCATCAGGTACTCTGTAGTCACTATGTCGAGCCAGTGTAAAAAAAAAATTACTTGTGGGCTGACCGACAGTACTTTTTGATCTGCTTCGCGAAATTTCAAGACCCAGAGCTAGTTCCGATGCAGTACACGAGTATTAATAAAATAACACAATACTCGGATCAGAAATTGGCCATTGTGGGTGTTTATCGACGAGAATCCATGAAAACATTTTTTACTAGGGTGGGGTAATAATTAGAGGCCGGTGTTGACGAATAATCTATTTATTAATCAAAGAAAATCTATAATATTAGCACGCAGTGAAAACGTCTCAAGCGCAGTCGCAGAATGATTTCGATGTCGAATCGACGAAGTACCCAAAAATTCAGCATATTGAAAGTTCCCGAAGCGCGGTCGACAAAATCGTATTTAGTCACTTGGAGATATCGCTTGTGTCGCTTAAAAGCAGAAACTGTCCTGCGGTCGGTCCTCCCTGTATTTATAAGAGTGGATGAAGCTTCCAGCACTTTCGAGAGAGATCTGTGCACCTTATGTAACTGCTCGGATGTTCCAGAATTGCTTATCAATCATTTGCGGCTCGATATTCCGCAGATAAACAGCTGTCTAATTAAAATCAGACCTTGCGCGCCTCGTTTCTTTGAATAAACGATATAGGTAGGGGACAATCCTTTGTGTTCAATCAGCATCGACAGTTTGTTTGACAGTTAGACCATTCGAAAGAGCACCTCGAGAAAATCTCCGCATTTTAAAACCATAGCCGTGTGATACCTATCTAGAAATGTAAGGTTCAAGTTTCACCCTAGTCCCGAAGTAGCTGTAGAACTATTTGTGTGGTAGTTCATGCACTAACCTTGATTTATATCCGTATCCGTTAATCTCTGATTCGAATCAGAATATTGACAGATCGAAGCAACTATAGGACTAAATGCATGAATGTTCGGGCACTGCGATTTATATTTGTCTGTGAGTGCAGCGACCCCGGTGTGTCAGACGCCTACTGACTAAAAACCCCCCGGGGTTCCCCTCCGATTGCTCCACCCGGGCTTGGGAAGCCAAATTCATCCAGACGCCCAGGGAACAAGAAGCTTTGTTGAGGCTACCTCTCTTGGACTGCGATTTATATATGCCAAGTGGGACGGACGGAGTTGTAGAGAGGAGAATAATAATGTGAATCGGCGCGGCATCTACATTATATCCAAGATACTTTTTTACATGATTTTTTGAATATATAAATACACTCATTTATATACTTATTTGTTGTTCCCGAATTGCTTGTTTCCTTGGATCTGTATTTTCATGGATTGAGAAGAGAGGCGTTGAGTACCGGACAAAGCGTATTCGCCTTTAAGTGCATATTAGTTCTAGTGACACTCTTGTGGGATGACAATAAGTAAAAACAGAATTTACACGTAAGAAATTTATTCACATTTAGGTTAACATAATTATTATACTTTAGAAATACAATCGACTATATATATACAAACACTTAATTCTGTACGTGCGTACATTGCGTTCGAATGTCCCCAATCAGAGACCCAAGTGTAAGATTTGTAGAGATTTTATTTTCAAAATAACTAATGTATTTCTGCTTACCCCTAAAACGTAGCGTGACATAATTATTATTCTTTTCGGATTACTTTATTTCACAAACCTACAGCTGAAATCAATAACCTATTCTATCCTCTTACGTTAATTGCTATAGAAACCGAATGTCTCTTTTCGTCCGTATTTGTCTGAGGAGAGATGTCTACGAATTATAGATACATAGGTTATTAATTTCGGCCGTTACTTTTTACTTATGGATGTGCTTTTAAAATGTGTACTAGACAAAGATAAAAGAAGATATCTTTTATTACTGTTTTTTTTTACATTTGTTTATTTAAACTATTTATATTTTGTCGAGATCAGTGGCGTGCATCGCATAGAAGGATAAAAAGCATTACCTTGTTATACTTGCACATTTAACACTATGTAATTGCGCATTTTCTTGCTAAATACATTGCGGAGTAGCGCGGATTGTAATAATCAGAGAAGTAATTGTAATAATCAGGGAAATCAGTAGCTACTGAGAACATTCTCCACTGTGTGCAACCGGTAAAAGACTGTGAGTTGACTTTACGTCGATGCTCGTTGTTTTTTGTAAAAAAAAAGTTATCACCAACAAATCTACGTGTTCTTCGATCAATCGAGCCCAGAGATGCCAACTGATATTTAATGTATAACTAGTAGAAAATTAGTCTCAAAATGCAAATGAAACATAAAAATAAAATCAACATGAGTTACAAGTTCAAGTAGATACTACAAACTGGTATCAAACCATCTAGTTGTATTTTTCCTGATAGAAATTGCAGTTTAGAACAGCAATGGTAGCGACTATTAAGGAATGAGAATCCATTGATTGTCTGCGTCATGATGCTGGTTCACATATACCGCGACTGAAGGTCTCTAGGAATACGAACATCTGGACGTCCACGAGATGTTCCCGAAACGCTACAAACCTGAGCGAGTTGTAACGATCTTTACACTTGTGCGCTGTAGTCGCGGATCAGCCGGACAATTGTTATACAAGCAAATTACATAAAACGTAACATTTAAAAACAAACTAATCGGAAACGATAATCTCGAGGAAGCTTACACTTGGGACTCGAGATGTTACAGATGGCGGCACTGGTTTGAGTTTTATTAACTATCGTTCTTAAATGACTAACATCAAAATGCGTTTGTGAACGAAAAAAATAAAATACATCATTCGACTTAAAAAAAAAACTTTATTAGATATAGTATAATTAAAAAAAGGAAGTCGATGCAGTCAGGATTCTAGTAATTATCAAAAAAAAAATGTTTTTATTTTTTAAAGAATTTTAACCGCAATAAAACCTATTTTTATTTGGCACGACGTTCTGATCTAGTTATACAAGCCATGATCACGAGCAGACTGATCTTCGCTGCCAACACGGTCATGGCGGAGATTTCTCTTCGAGATCGTGCTCGATGCGTGCGGGAGGACCGTCAGAATTTTACCATAGCTATCTTACTTTGGCGGTCGCAACTCAACAGCTGCGACCCCCGCAACAGCTATTTAGTCGCGATGTATCACTCTATGCGGATTTATATATAAAGGCATCTGATGTAGTCCGCCAGTTAGCGCTGCGCAGTCGAAGAATCCCTCGCGCGCCTTTACTAGCCAGTTGCGGCGAGGTCTTACGTTTAGAGCGATGAATTTTTTTCGTTCACAAACGCTAAATACTAACGTATTATTTAAAATCCCTTAACTTACGCCCTGTGAGGGACTTTCATTAAATTTAATGAGAACAACATCAATTAACTATAAGGATAACTTTGAATACTACCATGTATTTGTCCTAAACATCTAGAAGACACGTGCAGTGGATATTAAAACAGATGCAAGTATTGAATGACAGGCGCGCACGTACTCTGAATCCGATCCGAATACGTAAAAAAGCGGATCTAGAAAACTTGAACCTAGTTTGAAAGTTGCCTTACGCACTGGTTTTGATTTCAATCCGTCAAAGCACTGGTACAAAAAAAACTACGCTATTCAGGAATAAAAAAAAAAAAAGGATGTTATAGACGAGGGAAATATTCAGGGAGAATTCGACTATTCGATAGTGATATATTATCATTTTCTTTAAAACAACGTAAATTATAGTCAACATATTTAGGAACTATTAGCAATTAATTATTTAATAGATTTTTATATATTCTAAGCCAGGATAAAGTACTAACGGACATGAGCCATTAGCCGTTTATCAAAAATTACGTAAAAGGAGCTTTATTTAGTTACCAGTCAATCATGCGCCACACGCGCTGCGATGTTCACACTTTTTATAAATCAACTCTAGTTTGTTTATCAATATTTCATTATTATTTGTTAGGGAATATAGTTATTTACTTTTGTATTCGTTGGAAGAAGGTATAAACTATTGTATCCTGTAATTTCTCCCTTAGCTATAAAAACACACGTAGAAACTATGAAAAAAAAAAAAACTTAAATGTAATATTGACGCCGCGCCGAATCACACAAGTATTTCCTCTACCCGACCGTCCCAATAGTCTCGGATATAACTCGAAACCGGTATGGAGGCTGGGTGCGAGCGTTCATACAATTGCTAATATGGCTACTCCGATTCGTCAATATTTTGATACGAATATTGCGGACGACGTATACAGTGCATATTTGTATGAATAGTTCCACGATTACTTCGTTCGGTTTCAAGAATGCGGATCGGATTCAGTGCGTAAACATCTTTAGGGGAGCAATCCTCCCAAAGGTAGGTGTGATGGAGGACTCAACCACTTGTGGGAGGCATGTCAATCAGAAGACAGTCTTCGCGGGTATTCTTTTTTTTTGTTTCTTTTATTTGGTGCGCTTTTTATATAATTTGCGTAACCTAAATACCAGTGTAAGTGCATTGACTATTTAAATAAATATAACTTTTATAATCTAGTTTCATTCTAAGTTAAATTTCGAATATATTAAAATTGGCATTATTTGTATTACAGAAAAGTAAAATAAAATAAGATAGAATGGTCATTCAGTGCAGGTTAGTAAATATAAAACGATTTTATGTTATGAAATGACAACATATTTTTTATCAGGTTAATTTTTTTATATTAGCTTGAAAAAATAACTTCTTCGCACATTATGAAAAGTACAGAGTAGTCTAAAAAGCGGCAACGACATGCCTCCCACATATACTACGATTAAAGGTCTTTAGGTATGTAAACGACTGGACGTACACAGGCCGAGGAGAGTCACTATAAGGTCTTTGCACTTGAGTACTGCGATCGGGATTTATAGTTATTCTGGTATTTATGCAACCCCATTAAATTGTAAACTAGAATACTTTAGAAATATTATGTCGGACAGTACCAGCTTCCGTTATTAATATACACGGCACGTGTCTTGTACTTATATAATTAAAAATGTATATTTTTAATATCTAATCAATGATGTTTGATGCCAAGGTCTAGTTTGGCCTTATTTTTTTTTTTAGAGAATAATATCTAAATAGTTTAGAATAGAAAGGTAAAATCTAGAGTCGTTTGCAGAAACCACTAGTTTATAACCACCGATCATGAAAGAATGAAGAGTCACGAAATGCTCCACGGAATTGTAATATATGTTGCTAATGATAATTTATGACAGCCTGGTTCGACAGTACGGTATTTAATATTAACATCCACTTTTACATAGTGCAGTGCTCGCGACAAGTGAGGTAAATACGAAAGGAAATAAAAAATAAAAACAAAAAAATGTTTTTTTTACATAATGTATATAATACCTAATAAGAGTTCTCATAAAACCGCGTCAACGACGGGCATAGATAATAGAAGATAGGTTACCGACTATAAGCACTTCCACGTTTGACACACATTTATACCTTTAAAAACATATCATACTACTCAAAAATACCACTATAAAAACTGTAATGGCCGTTCTACAATAAGAGTTTCACAATTCAAACATAAAAAAAACTTCGGCAAAAATAACTGTAGATATTTTCCCTTCTAGCGTTTTAATGATTATTTTTCTCAATCACGCCCGCCATAGACGAATGGGTACTGGAAAGAGAGTAAAATAATTCAAAACACACGAGAAAAGAGGCCAATAGGTTTTTTAACCATACAAAACATTTGTCTATTGACATTATTACAGAACGTAAACCAGGAGACAGAGCAGCGTGGATCATAGACAAAAAAGTATTAATTTCTACTGGTGATTTTTCACAACAGAGATACCTTAATATCTTTAAAAGAACATCGGCAACCTTGTAAAGAAATACCATAGACACTGAAAACGCGTTGTCTATGTTATTCACAGTAAAAGTTATTATAATCTTCCAAGTGTACATTGAAATAATGCGATCACTATAGCTCGTGTATTTTTATAAATCGATTTAACCCTATTTTAGTCCGTCATATATAGCTTGATACTTGTGGCAAACGTCAAAGTGGCATTTGTAAAGTTGGGTAAAATATACGCACTACCCACTTTTTGTCTAAATGTATTATCATGAAGTAAACAAAAATAGAAATGCAATTTTTTTTTTAATTATGCTCGTCAAATATAGCTATTAAATATAAAAACACTGTGTGGATACCGTCATGGCATCTAATAGAAATGCCATGTGTACTAGTGCTGTGAGAACGGCGATCAGTTGCGCTACTGGTCACGTTGGACACGATATATAAGTGCAAAGTGGCGCAAAGCGCGTCAGAGATATGGTATGACGATGTAATTATTTCAATTGTTTTTAATATCAAAAGCTATAGATTTGGTTAAAAGCATCACTATTCGTGCGCTACCAACAATTAAGTGAGATATTAATTTGAGTGTATATTTTTAATAAAACAATTTGAAACTTCATGCCCATTATATGATGATTCACATATGTCGAGCTATATTTACGATCTTTATAGTTGACGGATGAGTTCTCAATTTCATTTTAGGTCTGATTTCAGTCGCATTTGAATATCATAGACTACGTCTTGACTCCGAAAAAAAAAAAAGTTATTTTTTAACATTAATTAGACCCGGCGTGGCCAAGCTACTTCATAGTACGAGCCATTTTTAAAAATTTGAAATTTTATCTCAAGCCTCAATTAAATACGTATTTAAAAGGTATGCAAAAAATGTTTTTTTTTTTTATTTAAAATATAATCTATACTAATATTATAAAGCTGAAGAGTTTGTTTGTTTGAACGCGCTAATCTCAGGAACTACTGGTTCGAATTGAAAAATTCTTTTTATGTTGAATAGGCCATTTATCGAGGAAGGCTTTAGGCTATATAACATCACGATGCACCTATTAGGAGCGAAGAAATAATGGAAAATGTAAAAAATAAACGGGGAAAATTATTCATCCTTGAGGGCTTCCATTGCGTGCGCTGCGAAAACGGTTCAAGCTACGAAAAATATATGTAAGAAAGAATTATTCCTCTTGAAATGATCTAAAAAAATGTATGCGCCAGTATATGTCTATATTTTAAGATTAAGTCACTAGAACCGTTTTTATAGTAATAAAATTTGGTCGAATTTAATGCATTATTTGTTAAGAATTGTATCAACGTAATAATATTAATATTTATTCAAATAAATGTGTTGTTGACTAAGAGTATTTAATTGTGAACAAAATTGTCTTTGACATCACTTAATTTCAATGAACAACTTAGAAGATATTACAAAACCTTATACAGCAAAACAACGTTTGCCGGATCTGCTAGTAGCGTATAAATGAAATGGGTAAATTTATCGAGAGCCACAAATAATCCTGCATTGAGCCGCAGATTGGTCCACCTTGAGCTAGATTAAGATGTGACGCCCCCTCCCCCAGAGAGGCAGCCTCAACAAGGCCTTTTGTTCGCTGGCCGTCTGGATGAATTTGGTTTCCCGAGCCCGGGTGGAACAATCAGAGGGATACCCCGAAGGCTTAAAGTCAGTAGGAGACTGACATACCGGGGTCACTGCCCTCACAGTGTCCCTGATGGTTCCATGCAGGATTATTCCCCCGGGATACAAAAAAGAAGACTACGAATCTAGATTCTGAACGTTTTCAACACATTGTATTCATTTACAAGGTTGCCGAGATCTATTGACTAGGACTACCTATAGAAACACAAAAGTAATAAACTACAAACACAGAGGTACACATTATATCTTATTAATTAATGTTTACGCACTCAGTACCGCCATCGAGGAACGATGGTTTTTTTTTAAACGGGCATATTATGAATGCTTCATATAGATTGACTTACCCGCTTAGATATTAACAATAAACGAAAAACTATAACACACAATAAACAACTATGAGAACTAAAAAAAAATAATAGTTCCAAACTATATATCGAAATTTTTATTGCGTTTCAACTAAGAATAGGTCAGTGAACGAATGTAGTGTGTGCAAAAAAAAGACAAAAAAAATATTCATTCAAAATACATCAATGCAGCTATAAAAATATATACAATATATAAAACATAAAAATACGTAAAAACATTTTTTTTTTGTTACACTGGCTCGACAAATGTGACTACAGTGCACTTGATGAAAAGTACAATGTAGTCCAAAAGTGGTAACGACCGTCATAAGACGAGAACCCGTTGACAGTCGCCACCGCTATGTCGGCCCACAGGTATAAATTACCATGAGAGAAAAAAACGACGATTCGACAGCACAGTCCGTGATGATTCTATTTGAGTCAACAAAGGTTCCGGGCTCTAGTCCCGGTGCAAGCAAACTGTACTGTGATGGGCGGTTAGTTATTTTAATTAGTTTGTCGCGAGCCATGGACGTTTGTATGTATTAAGGTATATCTTTGTCTAATGAACATATTACAAGCTCAATTATGGTTTGAAACTGTAGTATATGTTATTGTCCGTAATGTAAGTATGTATTGAATTGGTATGGTCTTTTTTAATCTATTTTTTTTATATCCGAAAAAATCAATTTAATTATTAATAATGAAAGACTTCACCAAAAGTTATTTTATGAAAAAATAAAAAAAATATAAAATAAAAAGTGTTACCTTTTTGCACACAGTACAAATTAATTCGCCCACCGAATATCGAAATCCTACGTTTTAGACTATTTTTAGATGAAACGCATAGTGTAAGAGAATATATACTTTGCAAGAGTGTATTTTTTTTTTTTATAATCACACCCATCGTTTTTGAGCAATATATAATATTTTTTAAACTAATATAAATCACTGACATTGACAGCTCTAATAAGAAAGAAGTTTATATTTAATACTCAATTTAAGTGTGTTTTTCATTCGTTAATATATGAGTTTATCATCCACATAAAAACAATTCAACGCATAAAAAAAAGAATTATTCTGACTGCCATATCGTAGAACGGCTACCGACGCTAGACACATGAAAAATTTACCTCAAAATTATTTTATATAACGAATTTTTTAACCACCCCTTAGGGAGTGTAATAGGGGTTGAAAGTTTACGTAAAAAAAAATTAATGAACATCGCACCAGGTCGAAATCCGCCCAGGTCTCTACAAGACTAGTTGTTGCTCTCAGCTTCGCCTATACTTATCACGCATTAAAAATGTATCAATCTATCAAAGCTGAGACTATTTAATTTCAATTATTTTTTATCTAAGACATTTTTGTTTACTTTGATAATCTTTTCTTTTTTTTTTTCCTAATATTATTTGCTATAGAGTCTATAAATACTGGAAAAGCTATATTTTATGAAAACGAATTAAAACCACAGATAAAACCGATATTAAGAATAAGCTTTATTTCTTAATAAAGCAAAGTTAAACTGTATTACAGAAATACTAGACGAAAAATGTGCAAAGTAGAACTAAACAAAATTATTGCTTATTGGTATAATGAAACAAGTACCCAGCACTCACAGCGTGGGCTTTCTAATCAATAATCATAAGGATTTATATGTAATTTTCAAAAGAGCCATTTAAATTTAGGCTATATGCAAACAAATGTAGGCAAGAAAATTTGCCAACTCAATCCGCACCGCGTGTCGCCTACAAATGTATCCCCTGAAGAACCAATATATACATAGAGTTGCCAGGTGTGCCGTTTTACAACCACAAGGGTTAAATATTTCGAGATCTTAGAAAAATAAAAAGGGTAAAAACATCTACAGGTCTATCATAGTACTCAGCAATGTCTAAAATTATCAAAAATTAACGTTTTAAGAACCTGATATATGTATATATACTCATATATATAAACCTGACAACCCCGTACTTACGCGTGTAATTTCAACATCATATGTATATTATATTAATATAATCATTTATCTTATGTCATCAAAAGGTACATAATATATATTACGCCAATAAGATACAAGTTTTTTTTTTTAATTTTGGCGTTATAAATACCCTTCGGGGTACATTGTTTTTTAATTCGTCTCACAGCCCGACCCGCTATCCGTAAAATAATACAAGAAAAATCAGTATATCAAGTTAAAAACTTGATTTATTAAAAAAATAAAACTTATAATTTACTTAGCATTTAGATCTCGTCGTATATGTAACAAAAAAAAACTATTTTTTTTTTCACATTAATTTACGAAATTATCAAAGTCAGGCTGTTAAGACTCCACCTTAATACTAAAAAATATATTAACCGAGAGAGTCACCGATATTCATTTAACTTTTTGCAATAAGAAACACAATATCAAACTGCGTTTTCCTTTTATAAAAAAATTACAAATAACATCGGTCGACTTCCCATACACACGTATCATTACTATACTAAGAAACGAAGCACTTTGTCTATTGAAAATAAAAAAAAAAAATTTGTGCCCTTTACACGAATGGTGAGAGAGAAAATATTAGCTTAGTTCAATTATGTTCTTTACTGTTTTTGTTTTTATATATGTACTGCTTATGTGTATATGTATGTATATTGGATTGATTTTCTTTTATTGTTATTTCTTAGCTTGATTTCTATTTTTGTGGAAGCTTCGCTTGGCTTATGTAACCATTTTTGTGTATTTTTGTTATCATTTTTATATTGCTGTATGTTTCCCTAAATAAATAAAATATCGTTTAAAACAAATATACATTATTGCCTTATCAAATTCGTTGAAACTATATATTTTATCATTAGAAATGGTTATTAATGAATTTACTAGTACAAAAAAAAAACAGTTCCAAACCCAACACGAACAATAACAAAATTAATTTAAAAATAAAACACGAAAAAAAAAATTTAAATGCAACCAAATATTTTATTCATGAATGCAGTGTTAGAGTTTTTATGAAATAAAAGAAAACCCTGTTAATGTTTAAAATAGATACCAAGGAATTTTTGTATTACTGAACCCGTCAGGTCCACTGTGGAAACTTTAATGCCAAAGGTGCCAAAGGATTTGCGCACCAGAATCTTAGTAACACACTTTGTGACTAGAGTGCACCTCTGGAAATTGTTTTTATTTTTAAAATATAAAAAAAAACTTATATTTTACACATGTTATATGATCAACATAGTTTTGCATTACAATAAAAAAAACCACATGAAAAAGGTTTTGATATTTTTTTTTAATTTAATGTTGTTTGTGATTTTTTTTAATTGTGTAAATGATTTGTACAGTTTATTGGTAACATTGTCAATTGTTAACACTTACTACGTTTAAGTTAATTTCAATTTTATTATATGATTTTTGAGTCTTTGTATTGTTTAATTTTGTAGCGCGCGATGTGTTGCCTTTACCGCACAAGTGCAAATGCGTAATCGTGTAACGTGCTGACCACTGGTCGCACTCAATTGTACAAAAAAAAAGTTGAGCGAAATTTAACTTTAGGATAAACTATGGTCGAAAATTATATTTTATAGGAACATAATTAAATCCTATTTTATATAATAGTAATCTTCATAATGTAAATATTATCTTGAGTATATTTTTATTTTCATTAGCCAAAGTGTATTTTTTTTAGTATTTACAAATATCAATGTTCATGTTTTGGTATGTCTGCACATATAGTATATAGTTAAATAACTTAAAATTAAAAAGGTCCAATATAGTTTACTCTAATGGCTTAATGATTACTATGTTAACATGAGGTATTCACGTATTTGCTGTTGTAAAGTTGTTTTTAACATTTTGTTTTAGAGTACGGCTATAATATCGATATGTTCACGCTATAAGAGTTCTAATTTTGACATGTTACGTATTTTAATCCCAAGATAGCTCCTGCCAGTGGCATAAAAGCTTTCCACCATCGTATTAAAAAAATATTTTTCATTAATTTACCGCAATTAAAATTTCCTGAGAAATATAATTATAATTTAACATTTTGTCGTTTTCGACCAAATATACTGACAATTTATTCACTTTAAATGAGAATATATTGAAGGGAGCCAGTCTTTATTTTTGTATAATTAAACGGTATTTTTTGTATTTAGGATAATAAATATATACAGTAGAGTATTATTTATACGATATAAAAATATTTAGACAGACCGAGCTTTACATTTTACATATACTCAAAACACATTTCGATCTGTCAGAATTTTGAACTACATTCATCCATATTAAGAACTCAAAATATATTTAACTTTATAAAAAAAATGACACGGCGAATCATTTCAATTGTAGTTAGGTATATATAGTACAAATGATTGAATTTATATTATTTAAATATGTAATAACAACCCTATATGTTTATTATAGCGGATAGCCAAAGTAATTATCCCGTTTGACTGTACTTACAATGTACACAATACAGTGCCACTGTGTGTACACAATACAGTGCCACTGTGTGTACACTTTTGGTTATACCGTGTCACTGTGTACGCACATTGAATTATACAGAACAAGTGTACCTACGCCTTACGCAGAGTGGGCATGTGAACTACTTTCATGTTAACATAATTCCTATATCACCATTTTGAGAAAACGTCAGACAAACACTATTGTTTTTCCGTTTTCTTTCGTTTTTTCTTCTCCGGCTTCACGGGCGCTTTGTTCGCCACCGGCTGCACCTCTTGTATATTTCCTTCGACATTCTCCGCGTTATCGTCCTCATCCTGGGCAACCTCTGTGACTTTCTCAACAGCTTTTGCCGTCTTAGTGGAGTCTCTCCGCTTAGATTTCCTCTTTTTCTCTTTAGGTTCAGGGATCGACATCGGCATTTCATTTGGCGACGGCGTTTTGATTCTGAGCTTGAGCGGTTCCTTGTCAGACACCGGGCAGGCAGTCAGAATGCCCACAGGATAATCTGGCGCGACGTGGTCCCGCTTCGTCGAGCGGAGCATTTTCGGAGACAGCACTTCGTCGTCCGAATCGCTTTCTTCCTTATTCGTGGCGAGCACCGGTGGCGCCTTCGCCCGCCTGCCTCTGGACGACTTCGGCCTGGCTTTGGGATCCCCGCCGCCCGGAATGCCCAGTATATCCGCCCACTGGTCAGGCGGTGGGGTCGGCTGTTTCGGGTCCTCCTCGGATGTTTGCTCTATTTGTTTCTGCGGGCGCAAAGACCTTTAATTGCAGTCGTTGTTCTCAAACATTTAGCGCTAGCATACAAGCGACCAGCATCGGACATACATAGGCAAGGCACGACGTACTATCTAATATGACATTTGATAATTATATATTCAAACAGTTAACTAGGAACACGTTTTACCTACTATTTATTTTTAAAGAACGCGTCTCTATTATTTGAAAATATAGCCTACTTTATAAGTTTGCCTAGCTTTCAATGGACGAATAAAACCTTTTTGTTTTCTTTCGATGAACCATAAGTTGTTAGTCTCTTAGATCACATTTAAATATCATTATGAAGTATTGCGTCTCAGAACAGAACGGTTTGTTACATATGGGGAGCCCGAACTTGGACCTCTACCAAAAACTTTCAGTTCTACTTTATCGTTCCTTAGTGGTATTGGCCACGATTTTACCCTAAGACTGTGTATATCGAAGAACGAATAAAATATGTACATGGGCACGATTATCGATATTCCTATACCTATTTATTTCAATAAAACTCAGTGACCGTAATCTGTAAATCCTAAAAATTACCTTAATATTGGAAAATCGATCAGGATTAGTGATGAAAATTCCCGTTCATTTTCATCACTAATCAGGATTCAGGCTACTGGCAGCATGGATTGGGGATTTTTGAACGCCATTTTAATTTTTATTAAAAAAAGACCCATTTTATATATTAGTTAATGTTTTTTAAAAATTAAATTGTTTAAAAACATTTTTATTTTCTTCTTTTTTAATTATCTGTATCATATTTTTGTCCTAATAACTTTGTTCTCAAATAATCGACCATTCAAATATATAAAAACATTCCTGTGTTTATGGTACAACAATTTTATTATCTACAAAATGTAACAAGTCTAATGCATCCATTAAGTTAAATTTTACAGCAACCCGCGACAATAACTAAAAACAAAAGTAATAAATTCCTTATAAGCGTACAGAGGTGTTATAAAAGCAGACTACACAATCAATGATATAGAGGACACATTATTCGCTCCTCAGCAGTATCTCCTAGTGAGGACTGTTGATGACGACACTCGCATTAGGATGGCGAAAACGATTTAATTTCAATAGTTATGTCATCGTAGATTTCGGTTAATTACATTATTAGTATTTTAAAGTTTATGTTTTATTGCTGTCTCATAGTAACCATAGAATGCTAAGCTATGTCCAATATGACGCAATTATAATATTTACTGTGCATAATTAACACAGTTTGTAATTTTTTCATATATGTTTTGAAATGTTTACACATTTTAGACATTATACCGAATTTTATTAAATGTTTTATGTAAACGAATAATTTATTATTTGTATACGCGACAAAATTTTAAATTTTTGTTATATTTACTGCTTGAGCAGTTCGTTTTTCTTATAAAAATCGTAATTAAGAACTAATTATTTTATAAATTAATTTATTATGGAGCACATTCCTATATTTATTCTAACAATTATTATATGAACTTGAACTGTTGTTAATAAAATATAAAGCCGTCGCCAGCCCTAACATTTTTTTTTCAGTATCAGTTTGACGTAATTTAAACATGTACAAGAGTGTCAGAATTTTATCATTTGGCAAAATCACACTGGTCATACACCAGTGGAAAAGCCACAAGAAAAGAATAATGTTATCATTGTATGTACACAAAAATATTGTCATTTGCCCAACCTGTACCTTTTTTCTCAGTGTCAATATGCGATTATTAACACTTAGCATACCCATATGTATACCCTTAGTATGCCCATACTTCGCCGCGGAATTACACGTGCAGCGGGCGTTTTTACGAATCGCGCGGAAGTTTGGTTATTCAGAAGGATCATAGTAAATCGAAAACTACTTCGTTTTTATGGAAAAGCCTTACATAAACAACACGCTACACAAATCTACTAAATACGTATTTTTACGTGACCCGCGCTCTAGTGACAGTCTGCAAAAAACGTAAAAATACGTTGCCCTCATGCCAAATGTTAAGATAATTTTGATAATTACCGAGAGAAACACACGAATATGATTTTCCGATTTTTTTTCTAATTTTTAAATAGTCGTTATTTCTGTCTAGGATATGTTGTATTTTTCATTAGAATATTTTAGCTAGATGCATAAATATTAATACAATAAAGTAAACCTAAAGAAAAGGTTTTTTTTTAATAATTTTTCTGTTGATAAAATAGTTTAATTTCAATTATTTTATATTTTTTAAATACTTTTTCATACGAGCATATTGTGATAAATGCTTTTATTGATTTTGTCTTTTTTGGTAAGTCTAAATTTTCACGATATGTAGTAATTATATGTAATAAAAATAGGAGAGGGTTAAGAAATAGAAGAAATTTCAAAACAATTGAAATTATTTTTTATTTATTATCGTAAATATTAATTATAATTTAGGCGACATTGTTTTGTTGTTTAAAATTATCCTAAACATAATTTTAAATGAAAAACAAATCTATATTAGTTCACCAAAAAACTTGTTTCTCGAAGAATAAATACTTCACGAAGATCATTCAATATTTCATTGTAAAATTATAGGATTATATTTGTTATGACATTCATAGCGAATACATCGCATTTGTACTTAATCTTGAATTCCATATTTGTACTTAATATGAAAATATATTTGTACTTAATCTTGAATTCCATCTGGGGTAGAGCAAGGACCACAATATAATATTGATGAATAGAAATGGATTTTATGAGGAGTCCTCCATATCAAAACATAACATAAATAACAAAATTACATTTACCAAAAAAAAAAAATGTTTTCTACTATAATGGATTTAATCATTTTTTTATATAATAATATAAAGTAAATATCGTGAAAATAACGTTCTAACGAATTCAGATTTGTGTTTATTTCAATTTAATTCACTGTGTTACGTTTCCATTTTCTATATTAATTTTAAACGGAAAAACACTTTTTATTTTTGAATTAACTTTAAATCGGTTGTAATTGTGTGTATTTATATATTTTTTATTTTACGTTTTTATGTATCAGCTAGTTCCATACAAATAAATATATATATTGATAATCTCAGTAATTTTATATGAAACAAAACTAGCAATAATTTAATGTTATTGAAATTTTCCTTTTAAAAACACTAAATGGGAGAACAAAATAATACTATAATATATTTAAAAAATGTTCTATATAAAACCAAATGCATCAACTTATTATGTTTAAATGTAGAAATAATCTTGGAAGGATTTCACTATTTGTTTGTGGAAAATATGAATTTTAAAATAACTTGGATCATTACTTATTAACGAAACCACAAAAATAAAAACAACGTTAGAGGCATCTGTTTACTTGTGAAATGGGAAAAAATTGAATTCTATTCTTTTGGTAAAGAATCAATAAAGATTGGATTTAATTCAATTGCTCCTTTGAGAAGGGTAAACAAATATTGCATAAATTACAATGGACTCAACTTTTTACTTGAGATGGGTGAGCCAATATTAATTAGATTTTTATTTCATTGTTTATTTGCAACGAGAAAATAATTACAGTTTAGGTTTGGTTCAATTGGGAACATTTGAAAAGAGTGAGCAAATATTAATTACATTGGATTCCATTGCTTATTTGTAGAGGGAGATAAAATATGGATTCTGTTGGGTTCAATTGTTCTTTGAGAAAGATGAGCAAATATGATTAAGAATGGAGTTGAGTTTTCATTTGAGAAGGATGTTTAATTACTAATTCGATTGGGTTTTATCGTTTATTTGTAGAGGGAGAGAAAATAGGGACCAGGTTAGATTTAACCCTTTGCACTGGAGCGGCGCCGACACAGCGCACGGCCGATTTGAAGTTGCGTAAACTTTTTTTTGGAGCATATGGAAATTTCCCTCATGATTTCGTGCATTTTGTACAAACAAGGAAAGATCAAAAAAGTGGAAAAGTCGCTCAAAAAAAGCCATCTGCGGTATGTCAAACCACTCGTGAATCAATTGAGAGGACCGTGTCGCCAACAGCGAGAGCAAAGCGTCTACGTCACATTCGGATGAAATCCGACTTAATGGGAAGGTCCACATAATGCTAAAAGGGCCAAAAGGGACTGCAAAGTTTGTTCTAACCGCAGCACACCTGGGATAGGCGAGAAATCACTTATTACTGCGATACGTGTCCTGACAAACCTAGGATGCACCTACGACATTGTTTTATAAAATATCACACCAAAACTAATTACAGAGTGTAATATATTATAAAGCTTGTTGTTTTCAACATATAAATGTATAAACTGGTATAATTTTATTATTTGTATACGTTTGTTTATTTATAAATGTTTTTAAAGTATCTGTAAAGTGTTCGCCGAAATTGGCCGAAACCGTCTCGAGTTGCTGGTTAGCACAAGCGAAAAAGGCCTCGAGTGCAAAGGGTTAATTAATTTTGCATTTGAGAAGGGTGTGTAAATATTAATTAGATTGGATTCCATTAAACTTATGTTAGGAGTTAGCAGGGGGTGGCGTCTTTACCAAACCCCGGACAATAGGGAGTGGCCTGTACAAGGCCAGAAGTTGCTGGGTGCCGAGGAAGTTGGCTCAACCGTACCCTTGAACCCCGCCAGACGGGAGAAGGAACACCCCGGGGGTTTAGCCAGTAACAGTCCAGCACACCAGACCGCCCTGACAGACCATGAATATTGCCCCCAGGTCGCAAAAAAAAAGGATTCCATTAATTATTTGTAGAGGGTGAATTAATATGAATTAGATTTGATTCAATTGGTCATTTGAAAAGGGTGAATATAGTATTTTCACGTTTGTAACTTTATGAAGAATGAAGATGATTTTTTTTGGGAAAAAATTATTTACATGGTTAATATTCAGTTATTTGTTTGGTATTGTTCGTTACATTGGTATTTAGTAATTTTTTGATGCCCGATAAAAACTATATTATCGAAAAATACGTAATGGAAAAAAATCGTATTGGCAGAAATCTTATCGATGTGAGATAAAGACGCCACAGACGAAAAAGCCAATGGGGTGGAAAAAATATCAAACTTATGTAGAATTTATTAATTCGATATGTACGTATATATACACAAATCATCCTTATATCAGAAATAGAAGCAATCCAGATTTTAATCTTTAACATTTATTTATTATTTTACAATAAATTGACACATTAGTAGTATATTTTGATACATTTTTATGATAATGAACAACAGGTAATTTCAATACAAAAAAAAATATGGTAAGAAAATCATAAAAAAAATCTTTCACTATGATAAATATCGATAAATCATAAAGAAAAAAAAATGTTGCTATGTCGCGGCAGCACGATTTTTCGATGATATAAAAAGATTTGATAAATTATGTTAATGCGTGCCCAGAGTTTGTCCAATGGAGGTTTAGCTTGTACGCTTCTTAGTTCGTTGCGTCCCTCTTTGCAGATCAAAATATTCCCAATGTCAAATTTTTTCACTCCTGTAATACCACCACCATTTATAGATTCAATAAAAAACACTAACATTTTTTCACTTCTCAAGAAAATCACCAATTTCCATTATTGCTTGTTTCCGTTTTCCATCACGTGGCACTATACTTTTTTGGATTCTCCAATTTCGACAAACCGAAAATCACTCGGAAAACTTACACGAAAAAAATAAAATAAAGTGAGAATGTTAATCCTGCGATATAAATACATAGCCTTTTGAAACTTGGCCTTCGAATGTCGTGAAAAAAAAAACCAATAGATATTGTGAATTTTAAAATAAAAGAATTCACTAAAAATATTTGTCACATTTGTAAACTAGAGTCAACTCTATTAACTTTCAGGGATATTTTCGCGTAGTTCGACTTAAAAATGAAAAATAGTCGTCCTGATGAGCTGGCGCGAGCTGCTATCACGCGATAAAAGTTTTTTTTTTGTAATATTTACGATTCTTAATACTATTTTCATTTAGAAAATAATTGAAATAGGAGCAGATCAGCGTAACTAAATATCACGCTATTATATAGCCTTAGAAGCCTATAATAGTTTAGGTAAGTAACAAATAGCGTATCACTGAATAATAGGTTATGGCAATTTTATTATTATATAGGTTTTCTTTTTAAGCTCAGAGCAGTTTTGCGTCAGGATTAAGTTCCCATTTAAGCCCGTCGCATAATTTTTAATAGTTTATTATTTATAAAACATGCAAAAATGGGATTTGCTTAGCGCTAATCAGAAAACAATGTATTCCCCTCGTTAGCAGGACTGAAGGTTCATACATCTAACAATTGAAAAAATCACATGCGGTGTATTTTCTATAAGCTTGAACGCAATATCACCTGATGGAAAGTGTTAAAGAGGCCAATAATGAAGTGTACTCGCTCAACAAATGCCGATTTACTCGTTGTTTAAAAATCTCCAGGTTTTATTTAGGATAACTCGGATCGCACTGCGAGCTCTTAAATCGTGCTCTACGTGAAACTATCTGTTGAATAACTTGAGCGATTTCTCACAACGTTTTCCTTAAAACGCTAAGCATATTTCAAATTTATTTCGGAAAAGCATATATGTTTTTCCGAAATAAATTTATAAATTTGATAATAATTTTATTAATTTGATGTATACATAGCACCTGATGATGGCGGGCAGTCCAGTTTACAAATAGACTGTGGCCGTCGACAGATATTCATCCTGCGGTCATGCTAATGATGTCATCTAGTTCAAAAATTCATAAATATATGTTTGAAGATTGGAAACTAGCCGAGCGATTGCACTAATAATGAACGCTTAATGATTGTGCTAAATGATTCAATTAATAATTTCCATATTGGTGTTGTTTATCGCGTATGAATATAGAAGCATCAAAATATTTTATGTCACATTGCAGGTCATTAATTAGGTTTGCTAAGGACAAAGCCTAGATTAAATAAAGCGCAACGGCGATCAAATTGTCCGAAGAGATTTTTTTAAATGTAATAAGATGATTTTTTAAATTATAATTGATTTAATTCAACAGTCCGTTACAGTAATGGTCCATGCTGCTTTTATAGGCCAAAAATTACTGGTATTTGTTTGAAAAATTACAGAAATGTCGAACGTGTCGACATCTCAGCTAAATTTCAATAGCCCAAAACAGCGACCGAGCTAGTTAATTAAGAATATTTCCTAGATTAATTGCAATATTGATTTTATAGCGTACCAAGGATTATGTTGTCGATGTTGTAAAAACATACTGATTGTGCGCGGTACGTGCGTTTGTTAAAGCAGCTATAGCACAAGAGCAGTTTCTAACATGGGTAACTTTAAAAAATTATAAATACAGTGCAAACTCTATATAACGACCCTCAAAGGACTGTGCATATTTTGACGTTATAGAGAGTTGTCGTTAAATGGAGAGAAGAAAAATCTGTATTAGAAAAAGTTTATTTCCGACTAGTGTTAGTAGTTACATAAAAAACAATTCTTATTTGATCGCTATTGAGTATAATCTGTTATTTTTGTCTGACGTCTTTTGCTGCACCAGTGATTTTGTTATTTTTTTTTTATTCATATCTTGGGATATTTGAGGCATCTTGGTGATGATCGGTATGTGTAATGCCGATAGTCGAGTTTATTACGGGCTACGATAATAAAACGACAAAAAAACGTACACAACTGCATAGTTTTTACTAATTATGGCAACTTAAAAAGTATTTATATTATAAAATTGCTGTCGTTATTGAGAGTGGGTGTAGTGCTATATAGAGTGTATCATTGTATGGGAAACAAGCTAAACCAACCAAAGCCGAATGATATGGACGTTTTAGGGAGTTTGTCGTTAAATCGAGTGACGTTATATGGAGTTTACACTGTATTTTGAAATACCAATGACGTTATAATATTTTACGAGTCGCCGCTACTTTTTAATATGATTTTAACAATAACTAAGATATTATTTAATTTATTGGTCAAATTGAAATAATTTGAATAATTTCAGCCCCATTAGAGTACATATTTGCCTTGACTATCAGTTCACGATATCATTTAATTGACAAACTAGAAAAATGAAAAAATATAACCCTATGCAATTAATTCCAAACACAATAATTTCACAGATTTGAATATCATGTATTAAATGTAAAGGTTACAAATTGGTCTTCCTCAATATCGAAGTAAAACGATCGTTCATTAGCTATCACATTACTATATGATTAAGAATGAAATTGATTAAAAATACTGTGCACACTTTCTATTAAAAAAAGAAAGGCTGTGCCCATCGTTTTATCCAAAACTAAGACTAAACAACTTATGGCAAAAGAAAAAAAAAAGGTTATTAACTTAAAATACCTAACCTATGTTCGCGTATACATATGCGTCATTTCAACATGGAAGTAAAAAACCTTTTTTTTTTTCTAATCTATCTTGACCTGCACCTTACTTCTAAAATTGTTTTTTTTTTAAACTTCAAATGTTGAAGTTTTATTTATTTCATAATTGGGAACTATTTTTCAATCAGTTTTTGATCATTTTTTTTGGTTGATTTTTATTTTTACTGATGGTTATTAGTTTTTAAATATATATATATATATATATATTTGTTGCAAACACCTGGCCCATGCATTACTTTCCGTATAATTTTTGTAATTAATTTAATGTTTTTCATTACACTATACAAATAAAATAAATTGTCGATGTTAATTACCAAATAATAAATAATTTGGAAAAAGAGTCGATATAACATTTTATAGTAATTTAGCGAAATAACTAAAAAATATTTAGGAAACTGTAACATTTTAGATAGAAACAATATTTACTTTTATAGTGTTATATGTAGGGGAAGTCCGGGCAAGAAGAAGCAGTTAGCCAGGCAAAAAGAATAATGTTTTTTTTTTTTCTAAAAATCTATAATACATGGAGTTGCTACATTTTGCAAAGGCCCCGCGCCAACGGCATTCGAACACCATGACAGTTTGACCAAAACAATATGCGCTAGTATGTGTTGTGAAGAATCAAAAAATAGCGTTCTTTTCTTACGATTTTTGCAAAGGTTTGTACACTACGTTTGTATATTGCCAATCAGTTAGTTATAAATAATACTTGTTCATTCTATTACTAGTATAAGCGAGTGTAATTTGCGATTGTTATTTTACTTTTACCTATTTGTAATAGTTTTTTTTTTATTTATTATTTATAAGGGCTTTTGGCATATCAGCCCTATTGTACCCAATACGGTGAAATACACCTCAGTTCTGAGAGAGTCGCTGATGAGTCAGTGGTACCATGTCCATCAACAATTTGAAATAGTTCAAGTCATAACTTTTTCTAGATATTAGTGCGTTGGGCAAAACGAATATGGGCAGAACGGTTATGATATACTGAAAGACGGATCAGCTATTTTAAATCAAAAACATAAAAGCTTTAAAATTTTAAAAGGCAAATAATAAAACGACGAAAATTTCTGAGTTAGCTGGCCCCAGCAAAGCAAAGAGACATAATGCCTTGACAAACCGCTAAGCAAAAGTCTGAACCCTGGTTTCTACTGTTTGGTGTGCGCTGAGAGGTACACTGATCTACCAACAGAAATATGTATTCAATGTAGTAATCAGTGCAAAAGTTGGGCTTATGAGGATTGTACCTCCTATATACTGGTAGCTATTTTTCGATGAATGTCAAGATCAATGCTTATTTTATTATTATATCCATTTTGCCCCACCCCCCTGGGCAAAACGAATAATTGACAACGTTTTTAAAATGGCTATTATTTTTAGAAAAATGTTTAAGTATCTTAATTTTAATTGTAATTTTCCAAAGATGATTAACCAAAGTACAAATAAAAAGTGCTAAAAGTTCTATTGATTATCAGATTGATGATTTATTTATACATATGCACCTTGTCCGGGCTTCCCCTATAACCAACTAATGTATAATCAAAATCTGTTATGAAAGACTATTCATATTTAGTTGTAAAAACCGATAGTCGAAATTTTCGAAATACAAAGTCATATTTTTTTTACAGGGACCATTGTTCTGAGTCAATATAACAGATATTTTATTCTAAACGATGTTGCCAAAAACGTTTTTGACTGTATAACCAAAGTGTTCATTATGAAAAAAAAAAATGACAAAAATAAAAAAAAAAGATTTTTAATACGTATTATACTGCGACCTAAAAATGTATTTTTTTTTGTTGTTGATTATGCGTGCTAGTTATAGTAGTATAGTAGCGCTTATTGAATACTATTTCCTTTTAATGAGACAATGTTTAAGCGAACATACTCTAAGTAAAAATAAATTTATTTCTGTTATGATTCATAATTATGAATAACGTTTATTGACTATTAACGATAGAATCAATAGTTTATTTAATATTTTTATTTATTTTACAGCGATAAATGTTACTTACATTAACAAATGAATGCAAAACTTGAAATATCTTTAGGTCAAGGACTTTTGACATTTGATTAAATATATTTTATCAACAGATAATTATATAACATATTATTTTTCCTTTATTTTATTATAAAACTTACTCCTTTTTAGTTAATTTTTTATATTATCTTTTAATTTAAAAAAACAAGTAGGGCCTTGCACAAAAAGATTGACACAAAGTTGAGAAACGGCTCAAAGGTCGTCTTATTTTTTGTCTTTCTTGTTTTTCTTTTTACTATACCGACTACGATTTAAATGCACATTGGAAATGTTAAATTAAGAATGTAGTTTTAAGTCGTTCATATAACTATGCCCTAAGTAAGAGAAAATATGTCCAATTAATTAATTAAGAAAATTCCAAATTATGTTTTATTTTTTTATTTAATTTAAATAAACTCAGGATTTATATAAAAAGGGTTTATACTTCCATGTGAAATGCGCAACAGCCTGTGAATTAATATTTTTATCAATATCGAACGAGTTTCTGAATCGGAAAATAACATTAATTCTGTTTACTTTCGTTTGTTGCCTAAGAAATATCTCAATTTAGTGGAATCTTTATTATTACTATTTTTACTAACTTTATATCAGTCGATTATTAAGGTTTTTTTTTAATATCTATCGCTTTTAAGATTATCTTTTCCTATTGTCTACTTCTACCTAATCTAATATAAATAGGGATTCGAGACACAAAAACTAACAATACTTAATATGGGTTTTAACTACTTTTAATAAATGTCCGAATGAAGATAGTATTCGCTCAAGCACCAAATATATATATATATATATATATATATATATATATATATATCTATACATATATATAAACCAATATACATAAAAAGAAAAAAAAAGAAAACACAAAAAATAAAAATTCGCTTAGAGCCAGAAAACATTGTATGTTTGATGACTTGAAAATGGTGAACGAGAGTTTCCGTATCTTTGGCGTTACCAGAGACAACAAAAACTACTCATACTCAAATTTATATCGAGAACGAAATATGAAAACATATTTTAATAGTTCCCCACGTCATTATTATAATAATACTTCAAACTTTTTTGCAGCATACAAAGTTGAATTATCATTATAGTAATCGTGGGGAGAAACCCTTTTTTCCCTGAAAAAGTATAAAAAACCTAGAAAAAAATACAAAGTTCCCAAGATGACGAAGACTGAAAATCTTCCTTCCAAAAACCTTCGAATTATGGTTTACGAAAAATATCCAGGCTATTCACGCAGAGTAAAAATAACTAAGAACGTTCCGTTACGATACTGACCCATACCATCTAATCACAGTCCTTGAAGTCGATATTTTAAAGACAGTATTTGTAAATAATTGTAGTCCGAGACAAAAAATTAACATAACGAATATGCAAACTCGTTTTTTCTTACTTGTCGAAAAACATAAACAAACATTGTCACATCAGAAACTTATATTGTCAGTTAAATTACACAATATTTACTAGAAAATAGCATAATATTTCTTATAAGGATACTCGTCAAAAAAGACACAAAATAGATTCATTTGGGCATTTTGAAAATTAGTTTTATTTATTTTTGAATATAATGAAAATTCTTATGATTTCTTGGTAATAAGATGAAAAGATAATAAATAACAACTCAAAAAATACTATAAAATGTACGAGGTACTCTAAAAGCGAAGGTAAAAAAGTTACAATGAAGTATTTCCATCTGAAGGTTAAAATTGAATAAGATTCATACTTTTTGATGCATAATTTATAATATTAAAGATTTGGCATGTTTAAGATGATTTAATATTTGGATTGAAATGTCAATTCAATTCACAGAAGTGTGTATATACTTTCAATTTTTTTGCAACATTTGTTTCTTTACCTTTTTCGACAGTTATGCAAACGGAATGTAAATTAGATGTTTGGTTGTTATTTAACGTTCATTATATTTTCAGATCAGCAGCCTGTTTACCGTCTTCTTTAGAAAGTGTTTGAATTATTTTCGAAGCACTAAACGTAACCCAAACTAACAGCGATACAGGCAAGAAACTTTATGTCATGTTGATTTATCAAACAAAGCTTTTATTGATAATCTAGTGCTATGGTTATAGAACGTTAGTTGCAAACCAAGCATTGATATCTTGAAATACATGAACAAATGTTCTAAATGAAAAGATAAATTGATCCAAAAATTAACTACATGAATACTCCCAACTAAGAATTGGAGAACCCCCGTTCACACATTTTAGTAATTTATATTGAATCATATCACATGTTTCTAATTCTGTTGACGTATAAGGAATGCGTTTAATTTATAGCAATCCTAAACTTTATAAAATCGGTTAAAAAAAACATTTATTTTAGTTTTTTTTATTTGTTATATTAATAAATCTCTAATTAAATCTAACTACAGATGATATAATGTGCAACCTTATAAAATTTTGAAAATATAACAAGCATCAACTAGTTTCCAGTTGAGAATCATTGTAGTATTGATTGTAGTAATAAAAAAATAAATAAAAAAAAATCAGCGAAGGTCAACGTAGATAAAGTGCTAACTAATTTTATTTATTGAATTATTTCTGTAATAAAAATTAAATAGTAACATGAAATTACACCGATAATTTATAAAAAAAATAGCAATTAAAAATAAAAAAATGCATCCCATTCTTAAGCATCCAATACCAAAATTGAAAATAAAAGAAAAATAATACTTCACGATTTAATCCATAAAAAAAATATACTTTTCTGTAAAAAACCACAATATACAACGATGTCGTTAAAAGCAATTATTTCCAAAGAACCTTTTGACAACTAATAATTATTTAAGCATTATAGATCTATCGTATATTTTTTACGAATTTCAATTATCTTATAAGAACATCCTTGGAATTTAATTAATTTTCTTTCAACACCAACGTCAAATATCATTTATCAATGCTTTACCTTGGGTTTTACAAAATTTTTTTTTTATCAAATTGTCTAAAGATTTGTATCTCTAAACTTGATTATGAAATGTCTTAGTAATAAGAATGTCATCAGTATACATTTTATAATGTGATTGCAAAGCACTTGGAAATGTATTTCTTATGTATTATACACATATAAACACATCAACAAAGTCTAAGATTCCGACTCATTTTCAATGCCTACAAAAAAAAAAAAAATGCAATTTTTTATTCAAAACAACAATGTTATACTAGTTGAAGCGCAATTTTCTGCTTGTTTGTAATTTAACATAAAATTGTAATCAGGGGATCAAAAATATAAAAGTTTATTAATAAAGAACATAGTTGTGTAAAAAGTAAACAAAAAATTTAAAGATAAATAATAATAATAAAAAACGAAAAAATAAGTTATGAGATACAAATTAAAACATTAAGAAAAGGATATTAGATGGCATTCAGTAATAAGTAGGACCTCCTAATGCACTGACTAAGCATTACACTGCGTCTTCTCGGTATGTTTAAAATTAGATAAGTGGCCTGGGGAATCCTGCCCCAAGTTCTCGAGAGATGAAATAAATAAAAAACTTGTTCAGTCAAAGTCAAATGGCGACGCGACATATAATTACGCAAATCAACTTTCTTAAAAACATATTTTTCGCATTTATATATGCAAATTCTTCGACAATTTCAAAGGAAAAAAAAAATAGTTGCAATACTCGCAGCAATGTTTTACCGTCGATTATTATATAAAAAAAATGAACATAAGATTTATAAAATTGAATTTAGTACATTATTCTTATCACGTACTTATATTATAAATTTATAAGTGGCCAATACATTAATTCGAGTAGTTTTGTACGAAAAAAATTTTAATTAACGGACTGAGTCTTAGACTTTGTTGATGTGTGTGCTAACAAAATATAATAATCCTCACTAAGAAAGAAAAAAGTCCAATACTAAAAAAGGTACTTATAAAAGCTCATTTATTCACCTAGAAGAAGTAATATATAAAAACACGGATAACACAATACAATCACTTACCTGTTAAAAAATAATATGTGTACTTACTATTTTTTAAAATACGCCACAGAACATTGTTATAGAAACGTCAAAAAGATAACTTTAGAAACCACTAACTGCTTTTATTAAGTCATTTGTTTGTACACAGTATAATTATTAAAAAAAATATATTTTAAAATGGTTATTACAATTAAATTTATAAATATAATTAAGAAATATACCAAAATTGTGTCCGATTAAATAATATAAAAATATTATTATTATTTAAAGAAAATTGTAATATTTGAAGATTTTTTGATGAAGAAGAAAAAAACATACGATTCTTTAAACGCCTTCGAAAATGAGGTTCTTTTTTCCACTGTACGTTTTTTTTTATAACGAACAATTAATTCAAATCCGTTTTTACCAATTTTCAACACAATATTAGATAATATACAGTTACTTTTTCGTTAGTATCTCGCCAAGTTTTAACCTGTTAACCGGGGAATTAGCTATTGCTCAACTCGTTTCAGAATGGGGACTTTTTGTTCGCGGCGATAAGTAATATCACACCTCAAATAATAAGAGAATATCGTTTTTAACTTATGGTTTTTATTTATTTTGATAAAATATTTTATATTTAAAATATAATTCACTTATCACTTTCTTCTGAGCTGCTACTGCTGCTTTTAATTCGACGTCGTTTATTTGCCCTCCCAGGCAATATTTCATCGTCACTTTCGATCATCTCAACAATGTTTTCTTTTTCAAAATAAGTTTTAGCCATAATTTGTAGAAAATAAAAAGTACTTAAGTCATAAAGTTATTACTAATAAAAATATGTAAAACACAGAAATTCACAATAAGAATATTCAAATCTGCAAGTTATTACTAACATAGGCGGGGCCTGCAGAAGGCTAGACGTCGCCGGGTGCCGAGGAAGATGGCACAGCCTAGCCCTTGGCACTCGGCAGGCGGGAGAAGGAGCACCCCGGGGGTTTTAGTCGGTGCAAGTCCGACACACCGGGGGACAACCCTCATCGCCCCCTGAGGTCAGTTAGGGATTTCACCCGGGTTAAAAAAAAGAAAAAAAGTTATTACTATGATAAATGAATCTAAACTGTGGCAGCTCGAAGTATAAACCATGCAACGCCCGTTTTCCCGTTAATCGCGCTCAAGTTACAGATTACAAAAACGTGAAAATTCATGACGCATCGACAATATGATGGCATATATATAACCACTCTAAGATTTAATAGATAAGAACAACGTAGAACGTAACGTGTTCAATATATTACGATTAATTTCCATGACGAAAATTGTCGTCATGCCCATTGCAGTAGGCTTTTATGTATGACGAAATATTTCGTCATACTCAGTTAACAGGTTAAAACAGGCAATATGTATTAAATGAAATCTGTGGAGCGTACTTCTTAGTAATTTTGAAAAAAAAAAAATCATTAATTTTGTTAATATACCGTCTTTTGATACATATTTTTTATTTATAAGTACACTGTATATATATTATAAAAGCACTATAAAGATTGTTCTAAATTATTTCACATTTGTATTGGATACCAACAATGGCTTTGCATTTTTTAAAGAGTAATAAGAAAATAAGACTGACCTCAGCTTTCTCCTTCTTCCGTTCTCGCTTGCTCTCCTTGTCGCGGTCTTTTTCTTTCTTGTCCTTCTTGCTGCGATCTGTAAATTTAATAATAATATATCCTCACGCAATATACCTTTCGGGGTGAGCAGAGATGCATTAGTAGCTGTATCCACTTTGCGCTTGTATGTCGTAAAGAATTTGTTTTTATTTTTTACAGAATGTTCGAATGTGTTAAATGTGCATATTTAATGAAATGGGTATCTCATTTATATTTCTACCAAAACATAAAATTCCAATTAAAAAAAAAAAAAACTTGCAACCTTTCCAAAGGAAAATTACACTTACAGAATGCGTTTTTTCATTATTATATATTATAAGAAACAACCAAAAATCTAGTTTAGCCCACTGCTGGGGAGGCTTATCCTAGGAAGAGATATTTTGCCATTACAATCTGACCTTCTCTACATCTTAGAGTCCGGTCTGTTCTACATGTTGAAAAAGCAAAAACTAACAAACCTTTATCCTTTCCCTCTTTGTCCTTCTTCCGGACCTCTTTGAGCATCTTGCAGTATTCTCTGAAATAGTCTTCTTTTAGGCTGCTGGCATCAACGGCTTTATATCTAGGGTCAGTATCGATCTTCTTCTTGACTTCCACCCATCTGGTGTGACGATCGATAGATTTCTCCTTCAGTAGTTCTAAGAACTCCATTTTGGCCTATAAGGGAGATGCGATGCGTTAGATTTATAAGATTGCCTATCGTTTTTAATGGGGGGGTACGTATTGCGATGAGCCTTTCGTGGTTGGTGGGCGTACGCAGGTTGGGTATTGTAATTGGTTGGTTTTGAAAAAAATCAATTTTGGGTTATGGATGATTATTTCGGATCGGATTTGTTGGAAATTTTGATAAAGACTTACGATTTAAACAGTAAAGTTCCTAGAAGCAGCTAAGAAAATTTCCTTTAGGAAACTTTCAATGAATGAAATGGACAGAAAAATTATTTCTTCTCAGACAAATTTAAAACTTTTAACCAAAGTAGTTTTGAACACACCACCAGATAAAGGAGATGAATCAAACAGTAAAATCATATTGGATTAACTATCTTGTTGAGACTTTAAGAAGCTCTGAGATCAATAAGAGCTATTACCTAAGATAGGATATGAAACTCGGTGGTTACAATGAGAAAACATTAATTGAAACTATACCTGCGTATCTGTAACATACTCCAGTTACAGATAATAATAAATATTACAACGCAGAGGGAATTAAAATCTACAGAAAGACAAAGAGCAAGGATACAAGAGCTGAAATACATCAAAAAGGACCATGGGATAATTGGATATCAAACGAAACCGGGACGGAAACAGCAGGTGTAGGAGATGGAACGCAAAAGAAACAAATATAAAATAACCAAACAACGCACAGCACATAACGCATCCCCACTAAAACCCATCAACCACAAAGCTACATCGGCCCTGCAATACAGCAGAACCAACTGCGCCTGTAAAGAAAGAGATTAAAGATTAGCCACTGAAAAGAGAGAGAGAGATTAAACATGATTAACCTGTGGAGGGAAAGAGAGATTAATTCCTGAAAGAGAATTCTTTATTAGTTGATGGTATATCGAAAGCAAATGCAAATGTTCCCAATTATGCGACATTAATCGAATCGAATAATCGAATCATATAAGTTAAAAATACTTTTTTTTTAATTCTCTAGAGACAGATGGCGAATACTGGGGAGTCAAAGTTGTATTTTTGTTTCTATCCACAAGATTTTGTTCAATCATGTAAAATATAAATTTGTTTTCACTTTAACCAAACTCACTGATGTTTAAGATTGCTAACAATTCGAGGTTTAACCATCTGTGTTTTTGAATACAATAGCCAAGCCCTTAGGTTCAATTTCATCGATGTTTGGATGAAATTAGTTGTCCCCATACAACCAGGCGCTTATCCAATCCACAAAAATATTCATCATTGCACTTAATTTTAAACACGGAAGCTGCAGAATCGAATTCGATAACTAATGATCAAAAGGGTGAACCTTTAAAATCATTTTACATTTCAATATTATTAAAATTCTCATAGGTCCACTCTACTGCTGAGCATCGGAAAAGTGCTATCTCAAATTGGATATTTTTTTCATAAAGGCTCGGCATAATAACTGTACCCGATGTCAAGCAGAATACACCTGCTATCAAGGACAGTGACAGTCAAAATTGCAGTACGGTGAATTAACATTCTCACTCTTTCACGAAATGAGATACATTAAAAAAAATATTGACGTAAAGTATCTTTATAATAAAAACTAAGTCACTTCAATTAACTTTGGTACATGATAATGGGTACTTAGGCAGATAATTAATTAATTAAAATTTAGACAGATGATTTTAATAGCTAATTAATAATGTACTAGTTTCACTGCAAAGAGAGTCTCTCTCTTAACTTGGCACAGTAGTTTCTGTGTATTAACGAAAGCAATTATAACACACAATAGAATAAGAAGAAAACATGTACCGAGTTAATTGTATAAATTGAAATTTATTCCTCACTAGGTGTGCCCGCGACTTCGCGTCGAAACATTTCCTTATGTTAATAATTATTTCATGTTGAAATCTTTTTTATGATTTAAAATAAAAAAAAATATATGTGAACCGAATGAAATTAACACTGAATTTTAAATGAATCTTTCCAAAATACATTAGTCAAAACCGCATCGAAATCGGTTAAGCAGTTTCTGAGATTAACGGGCACAAACGCGTACAGATATGTGCATATTGATTATCGATTCCGAAACATTTTTACTAACCTACATCGTGCAAGCGAAATTTTTCTGTAAGACCGTGTATAATATACAAATTGTCAAAATAATATTACTCCACTATGATGCAGCCTTGAGTTTTTTTCGGCGTTTCTTCTTAAGGTAGTCGCTTCCGAAACGCTAGTAGATCACCCGTAGGGATAGTATTATTATATGGCTGGCGGTCCAAGTCGAGGCTCGTACCCACAGGGGTGCCCTTGCGTTGCCACCCAACCCATAAGCTCGCTGGCTGAGCACCTTCCGTGCTCGCCCCCTAAGCCCGGTTGAGCTGTATATGCCTGTCCCGGCACACAGTAGAAAGTGCATTCCAAAAAAAAAAAAATTACATTGCGATTATAATATATAGATTGACTGAAGAACAGATTTTATATAAGTATTGATAAAATTGCATTTGCTTCCGATTACCCTTCTCGCTTTTTTACGCTCTATCCCTAAATGCAAAACCAACTTTACGGGTGTTTCGTTTGTACAATTCTCAATCCCACTTTCGCTTTCCACCGCTGGGCATGTTTAGACCTTTTCAACCAACCTGAACCTGACTTCCTATGTAGCTAAATATTAATTTAACAAAACATTTTAACCCATGTAAAAAAAAAAAATATACATAAAATAAATTTTGTAACTCATACAATAATATGGAAATTACTTATAAAAACAAACTCCGATAAGTAGAGCCTATTTTTTGTGTTTTATTTTCGCAGTACTTATAACATATATTTTTTTTTAATTTTGAATAAATCATTATGTATAAAAAAATGTGTTTTCTACACAATGATGGTACAAAGTTTGTCGAATAATGAAAATTTTTACTTAAATTGTTCATATAAGTCGGCGACCACAGTACTGATACTGCTGTATTCATCTGATGATTAGAAGAATGCAGTCCAAAAACGGTGCTGAACCGCCAAGAACGAGGATTTAATCGGAGTTATGTCGTTATTCGTCTTAAATGTAATAACGAAGGCAGGTATATAAATAAAGAGACGTAACACGGGCTGACTTTGAAATCGTTATGATCGTCTCGCTACGAGTGCGTACTGTTTTTGTAATACAGGCAAGCACAGACGCTCTACCGCATGACACATTGCTTATTATACTGGTTAAACAAAGCGACTACATCGCTCCTGATGGTATGTGTAATGTGGTCAAACAAATGCAGCGACCGCCGAAGGAATCGGCTAACAACCGCCGTTGCCATATCAGGCCACAAGAACCACAACATAAGGTCTCTAGTGATTTCGATCACATGCGGATATTTTTCCATTTTATTCTTATATAAGTATACGTAACCAAATGAGTTTAGCTGTAGTGGGATTTGATATAAAAGACATGTAAAATTTTATTAATTTAAAAATAAAAAACGACTCGCTTTATAAAAGTACACCGATAAAGTTAATTTCAATTCTAACGCAATGAGTTTTTTTTCGTATTAAACTGTTCTCCTTAATCTTTTCTGATAATCGGAAAAATTAAAAAAATATATATATTGACTTTTGAAAATTAAATTAATTAACTATTCGGTTCAGTAGTTTGAAAAAAAAATCTTAAAAAACATTTTTCTTAGAAAAAAAAATATCTGAAAAAGAAAATATTAGTTATTTTTAATTGAATAATATGACCAGTTTTTTTTTTCGTATTACAAAACAAACTTTTATTCCTATTTATGTACATTTTTCTTCATCGGGAACCCACCACCATCAGGTATTACGGTACAATTTTTTTTTCAATTTCCACCAAAATTATTTTTTATTAATTTAAAGCGGTGTTTTCTATATTCGAAGATATTTCACACATGCATTTTGTAAATCTAAAAGCTTTAGGATCCACTATGCAGAGATTTTAAAATATCTCTTTAATTTAGCGATTAGCTGCAGAGATGTCGAAAATAATTTAAAAAAAAATTACGTCCGTTAATGGCATATTCACATCACAATGATTTTTTTTTTAAATAATTTTAAACATCTCTACGAACTATCATCTGTTTTCAACAATTTTTTTACTCATTTTTGTTTGTTAGATGTTGAAAAAGTTTCTTTTTTATTTATTATATCATCATATTGTATCGTTGTTCTGCTTAAAATATATTTCTAACCTTATATATTTTTTTGGCTGGGTGGTGTGATCATTTGACGATAATGTTTCATGAGACAATATTAACTTGGCACTTTTTAGCGTTATCTGTTTTTTTTTACTATAAATGCAGAATCATTCTCCTGAAAGAATTCAACGCTATATTCCTCATACAATTAATTTACCTCACAATTACCCTAAAACTTCTTGGTTTCTTTATGGGTCAAAGTGTAAAAATAAAATATGTAAGCAATTTTCAAGCCACATAAAGACGATTGTAAAGTATACACAGCGATTTTATAGACAAGCGAGATATTCAAGGATATTTAACATTCAATTGTAATTACAAATATGTTAAAAAAGTAATATCTTAATATTTCTATTTATTACAACAAAGTAAATTATAGACAACATAGTACCATAGTATTGTTACGACGGAACTAGGGTAACACTTGAAGTCTAGATATCTTTCTAGTTGTCTTGAAGTGCCCTTTAGAATGGACTAACCGTTAAACAATTCGCCAACGTCAAGTGAATATCAAAGATGCCGCGCTACCTACACCGTTCGTTCCGAGACGAGACGCGCACTATCTGAATATTATGTGACAGTTTTGCGATTCTGAAACATTAGTGCCTACCTGATTAAGTGTCCCGAAGGACCAGATAACTCGGATTAAAGGGGAGAATATATAGTGTACTCTATCCTGTCAAATAAAATGTATTTGGTGTTATCGTTGAATGAATGCTAATAGTGCTGTAAGAATGTAGCGATAATCCACATTGTCGTGGCTACCTGAGCGAACGTCTCGAAGGACCAGATATCTCGGATCAAAGTAGAATATATGATGTACACTATCCTTTTAAATACAGTTGTTTAAAATGTTATCATCAATTTAGGCTAATAGTGCTGTAAGGATCTATCGATAATCAACACTGTCATGCCTACCTGATAAAGTGTCTCGAAGGATCAGAAATCTCGGACAGCAGGCGGAGAATATATGGTGTACTCTACCCTTCTAATATATTTTTTAGAGTATTATCGTCAATTGAAAGCTAATAGTGCTATAACGAGCTATCGATAATTGACGTTGTCGTGCCTACCTGATCGTGTGTCTCGAAGGACCAGAAATCTTGAATTAGAGGGGGAGGGCATATGCTGTACTCTATCCTTTCAAATACATTTATTAGTGTTATCGTCAATTGATCTCAACCCCATGGCCGCGGTCCGATCAGCTCTCTGCTCCGTCTGTAGGAATCAGCTCCGCTGCCGAGGCACTGCTGCCCACAAACATAACGGTGACTTCTCCCTTTCTCTCTACTAAAGTTGTCGATGAGAAAATTCTGCTAGATTTAGGGTGAGAGAGACGCTTTTTTTGGTTTAAAATAAAATTATAGGGGGGATGACAATTTCGCAGCGGCAGCCGGCGACGGTTTGGTCTTGACGATACCCCCCTTATGTTTTTAGCTAGCATTTTATTACTTATAAAATCCAAATAATTAAAAAAACTTTTTAATGTTAATATTATTGAGGCACGCAACAAAAAGTGGGGCAAAGCCGCCGTCACCGGTCCTAGGATGAGTGACCTTGTCTTGTTACCTTGTTCTTCTAAGCTTTTTAATCTACTCACAACGATGACTTTGTCATGCGGTGATTTACATTATTTTAAGATATTATTGATTTAACACCATGACAAAGTCACTACATCACACTCGGGGAGAACAACCTACGCCGTATTTTTTCACAAATGACATTATAAACCACCACACAGATATTCATTTTGGGGTTAAACAGTGTGATATTGAAAACTTTAAATCTCGTGCTCTTTTGTGAAAAAATACGTTTTTAAATCATTGTTTTGAGCACCTTTTGTAATTATATCAGTTTAAAATATCCGAACCGGTTACACGTTGTACATCAAACCATCATTATGATGCTGAGCATGCCTTTTCTTGATAAAATATACAAAATTACCACCAGGACGTTGTAGAGTTATTAAATATTTCTATTGGCACTTTTTTATAGCTATCCACGGTGTTTTCCTTTCAAACATCAGGCTTAAGAAAAATGCTTATGCCCTTTCCATATTCATCGGCGAAGACAATAAAAAAGTAAGATGAACAGCGCTGAAAATGATTTATTAAAAATATATATAAATTATCCTTAGAAACTAAGATATCTTAAATGATACGAATATAACACCTACTTAACCACGAAAGTTAACAACTTTTTTGCAACTCTGCAAAACGACTACGCCACACCTGATGGTGAATATAGAATCGATTACAATCGAAAAGCTATCGATTATGACTAATACAGATCCATCATCAGGCGCTAGTAGTCATTTAGTTTACGGAAATCTGCGCCATCTAGCGTCACGATTAGTCACTCCGATGATATAAGAACGCCTATATAACCGACTGGCTCAGCAAGTCAGGCGTAACATCAGAAGTGGGATAGTATCAGCGTACAACGACGTAACCTCTCCTACTTTTTTTAAAAATGTGTGCCTATATGGCTTTAAAGCAATTCTGACACTACCGCGTCATTATTGTTTTACATAACCTCCTTAGTAGTAGATACGTGTCTACTATAAAGAGGTCAAGCTCCAACGCCATATCTATGCCACGAAAATACGTATACTGCAAAAGCCACGTCAAAATGAATTCAATAGTTTTTAAAACTATTATTGCGTTGGTCACGCTTTGTTTATTAACTAACAGAACACCTGATGGAAAGCGATGTTGTTTTATATTTTAGAACTTTCATCAAATCAGATACAATTACTGCTCTTGTTACGTGGCATTAATTTAAATCATATTAATTCTACACTTGGAATACTTTAAAGCGTGTATTGATGATCCCCTACATCGAACTGTCAGCGGGCGTTCGCTCACCTGTTCTCTTTTCTTCTCTTTCTCTTCTTTCTCTCGCTTCCTCACTTCCGCGATGTGCTCGTTGAAGTAGTTCTCTCTGTCGCGCGGCTTCTCGATCGCCTTGAAACGGTCGTCGCGTCCGTGCTTAGCGGAGAATTCGGTGTACGACGACCTGCGATAAAAAAATTCCGAAATGTAGTGCTTCGTGCATACGGATGAAGTTTTTGTTTTCTCAAACTACCGTCGCACGTTGCGGCGTAGTGTAGAGTTGGGATGCATACCCCTCCCTTATGGGAAAAGGTTTTTTTTTTACCTAATCAAGTTAACATCAGAAGCATAAATATCAATAAAATAATATATAAAGAAAATACACACAAGCCTGAAATGTTTCCACAAAAAACATTGAACAATATAAAAAACAAGATAAGGGTAGTTATGATAGGGTGGCAGCGCGCATTGTTCGGCGTGTCGCCCGCTAGAAAAGTCTGAAGGGGAGGGTTCTTTACACCCACCCTTCCCAGAGAATCTATTCGCTCTTCGGGCAACTAGACGAGTTTGGTTCCCCAGGCCCGGGTGAAGCGATTGGAAGGACACCCCGGGAGTTATAGTCAATAAGATTCTAATACACCGGGGTAGCTGCCTTCACAGCAGCCCTGATAGTTTTATGGAGGATTTTTCCCCGGGACACCAAATAGAACGTACACCATAAATCCTGTAGGTCACAGATTCGGAGGATAAGCCTGCGTCGTTGCCAGGAAGCCCGCCAGGGTAAACTGAAGGAAAGGCAACGCTCAAGCCGCCGGGATTCCAGCCCATGCTGGGAACCCGGCAGCGAGTGCCGAGCAGTACACCTGAAGGAGCTGCTGCTTAATCGCCGAGGTGGTGATCACTTTTCCTTCCCACCTCTCCCACATTTCGACGTTAACCTTATGACGCGTATCGCGCGCCGGGCCGCGGTTTTGCATTTTCCTGTAGTCCGGTGTAGTCAGTAGGAGTCTGACACACCGGGGCAGCGGCCCTCACGGCTGCCCTGACGGTCCCGAATAGATGTACATCGGGTCAACACAAACAAAGATCTAACAGTAATGAATTAAAACAAAAATACAGTGATAGATGTTTTTTAAGAGAAAGAAAGAGATGTAGTATTCGTCATATAAATGTTGTGCGTACTCAATAAAAATCAGTTGTTAAAATAAAAATGCAGTGCTAGTATAATGAACTGTATTATAATATTTAATAGTTAATCGAACAAAATCTTTATAGCAAGAAGGTATTTCTACGGAAAACGGAATGAACATTTTGACACATTATAATGTTGCTAACATTTTCAGTGTGGCGAGTTTATGTTTTAATTAAACCAATATTATTTATGTTAAAATATAATTTAACACCAGTCTAAAGCAATTATACTCACTTCGAGTGCAGCTTGGCTTCGTCCAGCAGCACCTTGAAGGCGGCCTTCTTCTGCTGCAGTCTGCTCTTTTTCTCTTTCCTTTCCTCCTCGGCTCGCTCGCGCACGTACTGATCGAACACCTGAACGGTAACGGGATAAGGTCGCGATCACGATAACATCCAAATATACACAAATATTCCGGAGGGGCCGTTTCTCATTTTCACCCTCACCTTTTAAACGAAAAGACCTTGGCATCAACAACTGTGCTTTTGTTCTCTCCAGCAACTCCATGCCGTGTGATGAAGCGGTTAAGATACTTCCGCTTCTCCGCTATACTCCGCTTCATACTAAAATTCTTCTATCACTCCATAAGTTACTTACGAATGATATAAGGATAATCTGCATCCTTAATCTGTAGTGAAACCGATAGATGTCGCCTTACTACAACCGCTCTGTTTAACGTCACAAAAACGTCATTCATTACATTACTACTATAACAATTGTATGCAACCGCCGCGACGTCATGATCAACCTTTTATTTTAAAATATAAATAACCCGCCGTACTAATATTTGAACCGCCACACGACGTTGTTATTGAAGAGAAAATAAGGTGTAATAGTGCGAGAGTGAAACTTTTCTGTGCCCGTGGCCGACGACAAGACCCTGGACCCTCACCGTGCTGTAGAATATACTGGACGAGCTGCAGACCTACAGGTTAGTGATTCAGATATTCTGGTATATCGGCTGCGATTTATGGAGTGATAAGTTTCCTTGACACTCGTTTTTTGACCTATTTTTGTTTCTCTTAACCGCCAACCAAGATACGTTCCCCGCTCATATGGAGGGCTATTTACACGCCTCTCCACCGTGGTTCAAGAGAAAGTTCTTCGGGTTGTTGTGAGATGCACAGGCAAATAATCTTGACTTTCATTAACATTAATACAATATAAACGGGCCACTCTAACTTATGTTGTGGATGCTTTAATAGGAACTGTACATTGTTGGTTATAATTGTGTGTGTGTCGTGTTAGCGGAGTATTGTATCGGGCCACTGGCAACCCTACAAAATAAATAAATAAATATAAAAACCGTCATAGTGCCTCGCTTCGGTCTGTGGCGGCTCTGGATCAGCTTGTGTATATGCAATTTTACATATACTTAGTGACTTCCGTCGCGGCATATGTGAGCCGACATACCGATGTAATCAGATTAATAAAAATGATTAACGATTACATTTTACGTTTTTTACCATTAATATGACTGCATTTTGCTCATTTATATTTTAAACACTACAAAATCCCAGATTGCATACACATTTATGATTTCTTAATGTTTTAAATGGATGTAATCATGATTACAGAGGAAGAAAATTAAAGTGACGACTACATTTTGTAATCGTTCATCATTAATCAGATTACATTTCGTCCAATGGAGGTCGTTGTCTTGGACTAGAGTTCAATTTCTACCGGGTTCTTTTTTTTTACACCGGCTCGACGTAGTGACTCCAGAGTACCTGATGGTAAGTACAGTGTAGTCCAAAAACGAAAGCGACTATCAAAGGATGACAATCCATTGATAGTCTACATCGTCATGCCGGCCCACATATACCGCGACTGAAGGTCTCTAGGTATATGAGCTACTGGATATAGACAAGCTGATCCCGAAACGTGACAAGCCGAAACTGGTCACTATGACGGGCTTTACACCCATGTACTGTGTTCGCGATACAGACGGGCACCGGCGCCCTACCACCTCGCTGCTGCTCGTTTAGCACCACCCAGGAGTCACGTGTAGGGAAACTAGGGCAACTAGGGTTCAAGGCAGTTGAATCGGCCTACCTGTCTGCGCTCCTTAGTGTTGAGCATGAGGTATCTGGGGTCGAAGACGATCTTGTGCAGCTCCTTCTCCCAGGTGCTGAAGGCCGACACCGCCTTCTCCTGCAGCATCTGCAGGAAGCTCTGGAGGCGCTTCTCGTGCGGCACGACGGCTCGCTCGCGCGCGGCGCGCACCTCCGCCTCTATGGCAGCGTCCTTGCCCAGGTCTATGGTCGCGCCCACCTTCTTGTCTGTAACGAACGCTTGTTTTTGTAACTAAAAACTTCTTCGGGCACTTTGGGCGCTGTTTAGACTAAAACAAAGCCTCAAGGACCGTAATCAGCGAATACGGCGCATCACGTATTGGTTTACATAATGTTTTTTTATAACACAATTTATATTACAGATTTACGGTAGGTAGATGCGCCAAAAGGCGCAACCTCAGAACACTAAAACAATAACTATGCGAACACACCCAAGTTGCAGCGCCATCTAGGCTATAAAGATCTTAAAATTCTCGCTTTCAAAAGTCTAGCATCCCCATCTTTTATCTGTCGCAGCGCAGCCGGGCAGTAGACTAGAGCAGCTATGTCTGCTGCCCGGGTGAGAAAAAGGCGGCGCGCTGCCTGTGAGAAAGTTTTGGAGGGGTGGAACCTTTACACTCACCCCTCCCAGAGGGGAAGCTTAAACAAGCTGCTCATTCTCCAGGCGACATGAAGAATTCAGTTTTCCAGGCCCGGGTAAAATAATTGGAAGGACATCCCGGGGATTTTTAGTGGAGGCCTCTGCCGCTTGTGGAAAGCTTGTGAATCAAAGGCAGTCTTAGCTTGAGCCGTCTTTATTACTTGTTGGACGCGCGCTATATACATATAATGCGCGTGACCGTGCACTGAACTATAAAACGCCTTACATTGTACTGAGTGCATAAAACTTTAATTACTCTTATTCAGCATAGTATATGTGGCTATAATCGTAATGTTATTAATTTACCCTACTGAGTTCACTATTTAAGGGCAAAGCTTTTGTATTATTTTTTTACGTTTTAGTTTTGTTTTGTACGCTGGGCGATGTCTGATTTGTGAACCAATTAAAAAAAAAGTGGTGTCCGGGCGTTTTCATATTTTCATATGTAGGTAGATCGCGATACCGGGTTCATGACGGATACCTACCCCTGTTTTACACACTTACTTTTCGATATTACGTACAACGGGCGGACGCTAACGAATTATTTCTTTGTTTATACTTTTTCTGGCTTTTAAAAGGAACAATAACTCTGTGTGTGACTATTGTGAATACGTGTGTGTGGCGGTGCACCGCAAGAACGTCCACAACAACCCAGGTTAGTGCTTTGCTTCATATGGTTATATGAGAACACCTGGATTGAGGGTTGAACCAGGCCATCTTAGGTCGTTATTTGATATTAGCGACAACAAGTGGTATTTTAAATGAAGGTACAGACCTTCATCAGCTTTGATCTTCTTCGGAGGGTCAACATCGGAATCAACCTCAGACGGTTCCGCCGATCGCTTCAAATCGCCGTTGGGCTTCACGTTCGCGATTTCAGTGGTCGTGGAATCCGGTTTCTTCAAGTCTTCGATCTGCGGGAACCAATCAGTTTTATTTGTAGCGGGAACTGTGTGTATTGTATAATGCCTAGGTCAGCCTCTGCATGGAATACTGTTCGCATCTTTGGGGGAGAGTTGTCGGTCGATGCTCTGCATAGGTTGCAATAGAGAATTGTCTACGTTGTGACAAACGGTCGTAGAGCTCGTAGACTTATTGGTGACGACTCGTTGACAAAAATTAAAATGCACAGCATCGAGCATCGACGTAGAGTTGCCTGCCTCTCGGTCTTTTACCGGTTGCACGGTGGAGAGTGTTCTCAGGAACTGCATTCTTTGATTCCACCAGCCCCATTCCACCACAAAACCACTAGGCATCGTGTCGGATACCATCCGTATGTGGTGGATGTTCCTTATATTCGCACGAAAAGATTCGCTTCTACATTCATCATGCGAACGGCTAAGGAGTGGAATATGCTACCAGCGGCCATATTTCCGCGATCTTATGACCTGGGAACCTTTAAGAGAAGAGTGAATAGGCGTTTGCTGGGCGATCGCGTTTCATCATCGAACTCAATTTCACCTTCCACCAGGTGTGATTGAGGTCAAGCGTTCGTCTATAAATTATAAAAAAAATGAATATACTAGATGTGTATGAGTGTGTGTGCGTATGAACGGTCCGCGGTACCATGTTGGCGATGAGGTTTGGCGGCGGGTTGGAGATCGCCTTGTCGACGTCGGCGCGGCCGAGCAGCTGCGCGGGCCGGTCCCACACGGAGGACAGCGCGGTCGGGTTGTGGAAGAACACGCGCCCGTCCCCCGTCCACACGACGCACCTGCCGGCGGCGCAATCACAGCAAATCAGTTACTTTTTTTTTATTTATTAATTTTAATAGGCTTTCAAATAGAGTGTATACATATTTAACAAATAATAATAGAAAATATGCTATACACAATTACAGAGCACCAATCCGATTACATGAAAGCACAACATGCAATTCAAAGTAAAATTCGAATTTAAATAGAAATAAAAACAAAACTGCAAACGATACACCTAAAACTTCAATACATGTAGAAAGACTTTAGTTTTTTAAATCATTTATTCAGCACAATTAAAAGTACAGGTAGAGTTTTTAAATTTAAAAAATATCACCACGACCCTCACAACAACTTATTATATCCGCCATTCCCATATATCTCCCTCTCTCCTATACTTTCTATCCCTTTCACACTCTTACACTGTTCCTTATCATTTTATGTTATTAGTGTCATATGTTCCATTTCACTCACATTCCTACTTACATAACCTCTAATCAAAATTAGATATGGTAGACCAATTGCCCGAACTGGGTCATGATTACAGTACACAAACGTGAAGACCGTCATAGTGACTCGCTTCGGCCTGGCACGTTTCGGAACCAGCAGTTGTTCATATACCTAGATACCTTCCGTCGTGGTAAATGTTGTCCGACATGACGACGGCGTCTTCCAACGAATTCACTTCGCTTGACGGTCGATGCCGTTCATGGACTAGACTGTATTCACCATCAGATGCAATGCAGTCACTTTGTGGATCCAGTATAAAAAAGGCTCTAATTTTCATATCGACATCACATTCTTAAAATTTTTAAACAAACCTAATATCCAGCTCGAAAGACCATTAGATTAGAGAGGGTAAATAACAAATATCAAATACAGACCAGGGCGTGCCAGATATTGCCGTAGTCGATATAGGCAGTCTCTTGTCTTGCTTGGCCTTCTCCTTCAGCGCGACCTCCTTCTCCAGTTTCTCTTTCTCCGCCTTTTCTTTCTCTAGACGTTCCTTTTCCGCGGCCTCCTCTCGCGCTTTCTCTTCAGCGAGTTCGGCGGCCGCCTGCCGCTCTATTTCCGCCTTAGCTGCCTCTTCCGCTTGTAATTCTATCTCTGATTAGATTCAAATTAAAAAAGAAAAACATTAATTTGCGCACAATTCACAGATAATAAAAGATGTAACAAGATCAGAAAATCAAATACACCAAATAAACTTACAATTAAATTTTTTTACAGCGTTTAAAATGGTTATTTTTATGTGTCTGTATGTTTGCCTATATCGCATGAATTGAACAAGGGATTTTACTACGGTTTTTTCGTCTATATATTATTTTTCATATTTTCAGTGAAACATACAATGATATATAAAGAAAGAAAAGTACACAAAAAAAAGATAAAAAGAAGCAGCAAAATATCCACAAAAAAAAAACAAATTAATAATCAAGCTAAGCTCATTATCTATAAAGCAATGTATTTTTTTTTTATTTACAAGCAGACGCTTGACCTCAATCCCACCTGGTGGAAGGTGAAGATGAGTCCGACCAACAAATGCCTGTTCATTCTTCTCTTAAAGACTTCCAAGTCATGAGATCGAGGAAATATGCTCGCTGGATGCACATTCCTCTTTTTTACCTATTCGCATGATAAATGTAGAAGCGAATCTATAATTACAATTGTAAGGATATCAGACCGGTCAAAGGCGCCAGGATCAAGGTTTCCTTGCCTGTGTTACAGTTTCGAGTTATTCTGATCCTTAATGAGAGTATGAGTTCGAATCCCACTTCTGACATAATTTTTTCGTGAAGAACGAACTCTTTATGCCCATTCCGCCTAGAGGTATCCTATAACAGCTAATCGTCTGCCAGGTCGTTTGAAGAATACAGATCCCCGGGGCCGACAGGCAGCGAGATGAGACGCGGCGAGGGTTTTTAACCAGTAAGAGGTTTGGCACACCGAAGACGTCATCCTCACGGCAGCCATGACAGAGTCCTTGTTTAGGTCGGTTTGTACGTATAACAAAAATAAATTATAAATACCTTTTTGTCATGTTTTTTTAATAAAGTATTCATCTTTAACAGAAAATTTTAAAAGAAAAGTGAATAGCCAATTGTACAGCTAATAACACGCATTTTGTTGCAACCCTACCTGCGATACTGAAGGTCCTGGATTCGAGTGCCGGCACATACAAACTACTGTGATGAGTAAATTAGTTTGTCACGAGTTATGAATGTTTATATGTATATCTTTGTCTAGTACCCATAATACAAATGCAAGCTTAGTTTGAACAGCCCCGGATGTTGAAATTTTTCAAGAGAGGAAGGACTACTTTTTGTTGAGCCTTTTTGCCCCTCCACATCTTTGTAAAAAAAGTAAATACGGCAACGATGTCTTATGACACTTTTAAGTTTAATTTTTTTTTTTAAGTCAAAACAAATGCCTGGTCATACTCTCATCCTATTTCTTAGCATACTTTTTGAGATATATTATTCAGTAAGTATATTGAGATATGTTTTCATCCGCCGCCCTCTAGAATTTCACATCCGGGACATGGACCTCGGTTGACCAGCAGGTCAACCTTATGGTACCCCCCCCCCCCCCCCTTAGATCCGGGCTTAAGTTCGGGACTAGATTAATGTGTGTCATCGACTGTTGATGTTAATATAATATAATGTTAATTTGTTGCGTGAAAGATGGCCATCATCGGCACCATTTCTTCCTTCCGCCGTGTAATTCAGATTAATGCTAGCCATGCTATTAAATATATATATATATATATATATATATATATATATACATGTGTATATCGTTTGTGTATTAATGAACAAAAAAAATTAATTAATAGTCTCCGACCGAAGGCTTCGCTTTCACCCGAAAAAAACTTAGGTAACAATTTTAAATGGACCGAAATTCAAGCTAAGAAACTAATAAGGTTTTTAGCACGCGTCAAAGTTAAAACCGATTGTAATTGGCCAATTATTTTTAATAACTGTTCGGTTATAGATGATCGATATCCAACCGAAGCTTCGACCGGACACTATTTAATATATCGCCTTTTCAAGGTGAGCAGACATACATCAGTGGCTGTATCCAATTTGCATTTACATGCCGTGCCCAACGTGACCAGTGGCGCAGCTGATCGCCGTTCTCACAGCACTAGTACCCATGACACTTTTATTAAACTGCCAAGCTGCGGTATCGCCACGATATTTTCATTCACCGGTGTCCAAATCTGTACGTGCCGGGATTCGAACCAGCGTGCGTTACCCACTAGGACGACAAATCCTAACTTAAATCGAGGTAAACTCACCGTCAGGTTTGTCGTCAATGACGATGGTCTCTATTTTCTTGTCTCCATTCTCTATCGCGATCTTCAACACTAGCACTGCGACCATAAAGAAAACACACTGAAACTCTTACTCAGGGCCTTGAATGCTAATAGTTTTCTTACGTCACAAAGCGAATGTATGAGTTCATGAAGCGTATAGAGCAGAGATGGGCAAAATGTAATCATATTAATGACGAAAAATGTAATCGTTTATCATTAATATGATTATATCTTGCCCATCTATGATGTAGAGTGATTTTTATGTTGTTGTTATCAGGATATGCTTTTGATTATCAATTGGTGTGATTGTTGTGTTTTTGTTATTAGGTTATGTTGTTGGTTCTGTGGTTGTTGTGTTTTTGTTGCGTTGTTAATTGTCGGTTACTGTGGACGTTGTAGTGTTATTAGGTAATTGTTTATTGTTGTGTTTTTGTTATGTTGTTGTTTGTTGATTGTCTGTTACTGTGGTTCTTGTGTTTTTGTTACATTGTTGGTTGTCGGTTAATGTGGTTGTTGTGTTTTTTTTATCATGCTATGTTGTTGGTTGGAGATTATTGTGGTTTATTGCGTTGTTGTTAACAGACCATCAAAGCCACAGTGAATAAGGGAACATTTTGTTTTCGAATAATTTGATGCACGTCAAAAATTCTTAAATGTAGTATTAAATTTTTGACCAATAAATTTTTCCAATCATATTATTATATCATTGCATTTTTTATACATTTTTACTAGTGTCCACGCCATTTGTCGATGCATGTGATTGGTTGCGTTTGCAAACCCCGCCGAGTTGACAGCTATGTATGTCAAACGGATTGCCACTTGTCGGTAGAACTTGTAATCGGACGGTGCGCATACTATCGGAGGTTAATATAGTGGTTTCGGTCGGGCCCCCGCGCCCGGGACGGCATGAGAGGACCTTCGGATTTAACTACCTGATTACATGTATGATAATAAAGGAACTTTGTGAAAGTGAGTTGTAAGTTAACACGAACGCGGACATATTTCCCGTCCGGGGGCTACTACCCCCCATGGATATTGTGCCCAGCAACGGACGCTGGGTACCACTGGATCGGTCGGATTTCGGGCAAGCACGCACCTCACCTGAAACGGTGCTTGGAGGCACAGTATGGCGCATACGGGCGCGCACAACTAGAATATCCCATTCATTTAAGCCCACTATCATTTTGACGACGTCACTTGGGCCAATCTGATTCTGAAGCCCTCATTTAAAGGCTGGTCACCTAGCATTTGCTGAGCTGACTTCCCTTTGGTGCATCACAGCAAGGGGTATTCTCTTTTGTTGGTTTTTATCATAATTAACCTATCTTTCTGTGTTGTATAGTGTGTGCTATCTTTCATATATGTCGTTGGTTGTCGATTATTGTATCGTGATAATTAGATAATGTTGTTAGTTGTAGGTTATTGTGGTTGTTGGTATGATATATGTGTTTGTGTGTTTTATTGTAGCTGGTGTGTTGTTGTTATTTGTTTATGTTGTTGGTTGATGGTTATTGTTAATGTGTTGTAGTTGTTGTATGTTGGATTTTTGGTGAATTTGAATTATTCACGCAAAACGGGACTCCGCGTCGGCACGTCGTAGGTGGGCACTCCAAGTTCATTATAGGACCAGGAGAATATATGTAGAAAAAAATTATAGTATTTTTTTAAATTATATCATCACACTATATCCTTTTCGCAGTGAGCAGAGACATCAGTTACATTACATTAATGGTATTATCCACTTTGCGCTTATATGTGTCGTGCCCAACCTGACCAGTAGCGCAGCTGATCGCCGTTCTCACAGCACTAGTACACATGGCGTTTCCATTAGAGGACACGCGGATTGCTTCACAATATTTTCCTTCACCGGTGAGAGCGTGATGCCTAAATCCGTACGTAACCTCAAAAAATCTAGATTTACATGCCGGGCTTCGAATCGACGAGCATTCGTGTCCCCGCCCATGGATATCGGTTCCTTTACCCACAAGGCCACCACGGCCGTTCGCATTTTAAAGAATTTATTCACAAAATAATTCTTCAATTCTTTCTCTCTCCCTTATATTTTCTATCCCTTTCACACTCTTACACTATTCCTTAACATTCTAATATCATCTTCGCCCGCCGAGCCGTCGGAAGTATTCGGATTCCCAGGCTCGGCGAAGGCGAAGAGAGGGCAGTGCTGGCACCCCGGTGGTTTTAGTCGGGGCAGGTCCGACACACCGGGGGCAGTGGCCCTCACCACTTCCCCTGACGGTCCGTAGGGATTTCCACCGGGATAACAAAAAAAAAACATTCTAATATCATTCGCATCATATGTTTAATTCTACTCCACTCCCTGTACTCTACTCTACATGTATCTCGTTCCTTCTCACCTTCATAGTCCTTGAGGACTTTAGGTTTGTCCCAGACGCTCTCTTTCTTCGCGGAGTTGTAGTAATAGCATCTACCGTCTGGGGACTTGTGTGTACTCCACTCCGACGCTTTGGCATACAGCTCCGGTGGTATTACCTACGTACAAATACACACATTATAAGCACGCTTACCGTAACCTGGAAGCTATACACTAGTACAGAAGTGGGATAAAGCGATGAGATACATAATAGGACGTGGACCGCACCGATCACACATGTGAAGGCGTCTACTGCTTGTGGGAGGCTTGGGAATCAAAGGCAGTTTTAGCTTGAATTCCCTTTATTACTTACTAGCTGATCCGGCAAACGTTGTTTTGCTATATAAGGTTTTGTAATATCTTCTAAGATGTTCATTGAAATTAAGTGATGTCAAAGACAATTTTGTTCACAATTAAATACTCTTAATCAACACATTTATTTGGATAAAGATTAATATTATTACGTTGATACAACTCTTAACAAATAATGCATTAATTTCGACCAAATTTGATTACCATAAAAACGGTTCTAGTGAGCTAATCTTAATAGATAGACATATACTGTCGCGGACATTTTTTTAGATCATTTCAAGAGGAATAATTCTTTCATACAAATATTTTAGGTATCTTGAACCGTTTTCGCAGCGCACGGAATGGAAGCCTTCAAGGATGAATAATTTTCCCCGTTTTGGTCACATTTTCCATTATTTCTTTGCTCCTGATAGTTGCATCGTGATGTTATATAGCCTAAAGCCTTCCTCGATAAATGGTCTATTCAACTCAAAAAGAATTTTTCAATTCGAACCAATAGTTCCTGAGATTAGCGCGTTCAAACAAACAAACAAACTCTTCAGCTTTATAATATTAGTATAGATTTGGCGCGCGTTATATACTCCGAACTGAAACTCGCTGCGAGCGCCTTCTGTGCTCACCCCCTAAGCCCAGTTAAACTGTATATGCCTGTCCCGGCACACAGTAGTAGTCCGTTCAAAAAAAAAAAAAACTCCGAACTGTAAATAGCCTTACGTAGCTTCAAGTATATAAAACTTCTATTAGCCTTACTCTGCATAATATACGAGTCACTTATTGCGGTGGTAGGGCGATAGCCCGAACTGAATCGTGAACACAGTACCAAGTGTAAAGATCGTCATGGTGACTCGCTTTCGGCCTGTCGCGTTTCACTTCTAAAACGCCTATTCACTCTCCTGTCAAAGGCTCCCGAGTCATAGGAACGAGGAAATATGCTCGCTGGAAGCATACTCCACCCCTTAGCTGTTCGCATGATGAATGTAGAAGCGAATCTCTTCATGCGGAATATAAGGAACGAAAAATGCGGTGATTTTTTATAGAAAAAAACATATAGATCGTACTGACCGTCTGCTTTCCTTGCTTCGGGGGCTTTTGCTGGTACGACGACTGATTCTGAGACTGCATTTGGTGCTGGCCCTGCGCTTGGTTGCCATTGCTGGTACTGTTGTTGGTACTGTTGTTGCCAGTATTGTTGATACCATTGTTGATACCACTGCTGATACCACTGCTGATGCCACTGTTGTTGCCGCTGTTGTTCATCTGCTGATGCTGTTGTTGGTGCTGCTGCTGCATGTCGCTTGGCATTCCGCTCTGACTCGGCATCTGGTTCTGCACTCCTGTGCGACAGAGAACAAGGATATTGTAGATACTTGGTGCGAAAGGGACAACATGCTTTTTAAAGGGAAACTTCATAAGAATCGTTTATTTTGAAACTCGATAAAACCAAAAAGAGATATTAAAAAGAGACAAATATATATAGCCTATAGATTTAAAACCGAGATTTGTAAACGCTACACAGAAATGGATAGGGGATCGGGACGCATGCGCGGTGACGCGTATGGTTGTAAGTTCGAATCCCGGCATGGACATCTGCGTTGCTACTAGTCTAAATTTTACTTAAAGCATCTAAAATATTAAAAAAAACCCGTGTTCATATTAAAAAGAAAACGTATTATTCGGTTAAATTAAGAATGCTTCTTCCGCATACTTTATACTTTGCAGTAAGGTACAACGTTAACTTAATAGGCATATCAAATTATCGCACAACTTGTGCGACAATGTTATTGTAGCCATAGAAATTTAGTGAAACTGGAACACTACATTTCTAAGCTTAAACAAACGGGTAGGATTTTAAAACGCGTACATTGTCTCAAGGTGCCCTTCCGAAAGGACTAACTGTCAAACAAATCGTCAATGATGATAGAACATCAAAGATACTGACTGCCCTACGGACACAGTTCGTTTCGAGAAACGAGACATACGTGTTCTGAACATTAATTAGACAGCTGTTTATCTGTGAAACATCGGGCCGCGAAAGATCGATAATTGATTCTGGAACATCCAGGCGATCACATAAGGTGCATAAAACTTTCTAGATCTTTCTTGAAATTGCCGGAAGCCAGCTGCACAATTGACATTTTTTGATTGAAGCAGCGGAATTGACAAGCGATCTCTACAAGTAAACGAATACGAATACTGCAATTGGATATTGTTTCTACGAGAGAATATTTCAACTGGATTTTTTGACTGGACTATAAGAACTCTCTGCGTGCTGTTATTGTACACTCTCCTAGGTGAATAAATCGATTGTTTGTCAACACTTACTACCACACATTCGTAACGTTATTATAGCCCTAGTGCATGATTTAGATATTTACCAGCTTATAATCGATGTAATGATACATTCGTTACGTGGAATATATGATGGGTAATATATTACCGTTTTCCCCCATCTGATGTTGTTGCATTTGATTCTGCCAGCTGTTTCCCCAGCCACTCCAGGATGCGTAGGCGGCGTTGGCGGGCCCCGGGGTCCCCTGCGTCCCGGGGCCGCTGTAGCCCCCCTGCTGCTGCTGTTGCGCTTGCGCCTGCATCTGCGTCTGCGCCTGCACCTGCGCCTGCGCTTGCGCCTGCATCTGCTGCTGCTGGCCGCCGTCCGTCTGGTACTGCATCGCGTTGCCGCCGCCGTACGCGCTCGCCGGCGGGTAGACGCCAGTCATGCCGCCTGCGCCACACAGTGTGTGTCTCAATCGGAATAGGAGGGGCAAACTCATGCGCCGATACAATGACTCGCTTAAACCTTAACACACCCCGTCTCAACGTCACCCAAATATGATTACGCGACGTTACACTGGTTGAAGTTAATAGGATATTAAAAGAAATTTAATGGAATAAGCACTTATATATACATATAGGACGTACAACATTTGAATATTGAAAATATTCACAATCTACAATACCTTTGTACTTTTAATACCTTTTTTTTGTGGTGGTAGACCAATTGCCCTTGGTTATGCTCACAGTACATGAATGTAAAACCGTCATAGTGACTCGCTTTGGCCTGTCACGTTTCGGGATCAGCTTGTCTACAATAAGTTAATATACCTAGAAACCTTCAGACGCGGTATATGTGGGCCGACATGACGACGGAGACTATCAATGGATTTTCATCCTTTGATGGCCGCTTGCGTTTTTGGACTACACTGTACTTACCATCAGGTGCACTGAAGACACACTTGTTAAATGAGTGTAAAAAAGGAAGGTTATTTGAAGTTAAATACACTAGTGAATGCAATGCACCGCGATATCAAGTTCACGCAAACTATATAAAACCACCAAATAAATAATAAATGTGATTCAAGCTAAGACTGCTTTCTGATTCACAAGCCTCCCACAAGCAGTAGAGGCTTCACTACAACCATTGAATAATTCTCTACAAATATATTAAACCCCTTGACATATCTTTAAACGCAAAAGTAATGTCACAAATGACATATGAATATATTAACTTGACGCACACAAGCTGATCACGAAACGCGATCAATGTGTACTTGTATACTGTGGTCATAGCACCGTTCAAACACAGTTCGAGTAATCGCCCGACCAGCTCAATCCAGTTCGTTTTCACTGCAGCTATTTCCCTCGACATATATTAAAGTTAAGAGAACGAGGATAACTCACCGTTGGCGTTCGGCATCAGAGGCATGGACTCGCCGGGCGGCAGTTCATCGCTCTCCTGGTTCATTTCGTCTGATTTATCCTTGCCTGAACAAAAAAAAAATCACTTAATAACCCGCGCGGGGATCTTACCGAGACATCAAATATTAACACGTTGAAAACGCCGTGGGTGTCACCGGTGACCCCCAGTGAACTTTCCGTTTGGGCGGGGGGGGGGGGGGGGGGGGGGGGGTTGTGCACCGGTGACCCCCAGCTAAAAAATGTGATAAAACGCAGATTTATAACACTAGAAATGATAAGATTGTAGAATAAAGAGATTAAAACGGCCTGCACGGGAAGTATTGAGAAAAAGGGCCGGCGTTCAACGTGTTAACGGGGAAATGTGCTCCAACCTATGCAACATTTTACGGTGTGCAGCTGCTTCATTCAGTTCAAAGAGTTTATTCAGATTAAAATACAAATCACTTACATGAGAACATTTTGTTTAAAAACTATCTGGAACAGTAAAATACTAAGAGCTCACTTGGCAAATACAGAACTATATTTGTTAGTATTTATCTTTAATATATTGTAGTAACTTAGTTCTGTATATGCAAAGCGAGCCAGCGTTTCTAATGCAGGAGGGTAGCGCGTTGCAGAGTTGTACTCCCTCAAAAGTGATATTCCGTTTTTCATAATCAGTCCGTGGTTTAGGAAGCACAATCATTGGAACTCGAAAACGAATATTGCAAATTTGGAATAAATTGCCTCTGCACATTGTTCATGCACCATCAACTAATTATTTCAAAATTAGTCCGGAAATATGGCTCTCCGCTAACATAATTTAGTTATATAGTCAAGGCAGTGCTCGCCTATTATTTGATAATAATAAAATCATATTCGATGTTGTTGTGTCCAGTTTCTGAAATTTAATGCAAACTTCACATAACCATGGCCATTGGATCGATTCGTAGCAGATTACGTAGTTCCCGGGCAATAGGTTTGAGGGTCTATTGAAGCCAGCTGAACAAGAATCCTAGCGCCGGTCCCCAGGGACCGACGCTGGCCACACGGAAAGTTCACGAAGGAGCTAATATCACAAGGCTATGGGACCACGCTCACAACTCTTTCTCCAGAACCGTCGGTCCCTCAGTAATGACTTACCATCGTACTGTGTGTCCTTGAGCCAGGGCGGCTGAGAAGTGTAAGGCGGCATCGCGCCGGGCTGCTGGGCGCCCTGCGGCGGCATCATGCCGGGCATCATCCCGTTCGGCATCATCCCCATCGGCGGGCCCCCCATCGGCGGCCCTCCCATCGGCGGGCCCCCCATCGGCGGACCCCCCATCGGCGGCCCCCCCATCGGCGGGCCCCCCATCGGCGGTCCTCCCATTGGTGGTCCTCCCATTGGTGGTCCCCCCATCGGTGTGTAGCCCATGCCGCCGTTGAGGGCGGCCAGCGTTTGCGGCGGGACGGTTATATTCGTCACTTGGCCTGATGGACATCACAGCTAATTAATTGACAAATTTTTATATTACAGCGCAGTTTTAATATAAAAAGAAACAGGTGATTTTATATTTTTTTAAGAAACCTGGTAATATTTTATTCTGGTTTATGCACCGCAGTTTCCTTATGAACTTGTAATCGCAAACAATTATACTCGTATTCTACTAGCTGATCCGGCAAACGTTGTTTTGCTATGTAAGTTATTGTAATATCTTCTAAGATGTTCGTTGAAATTAAGTGATGTCAAAGACAATTTTGTTCACAATTAAATACTCTTAATCAACAACATATTTATTTGGATAAAGATTAATATTATTACGTTGATGCAATTCTTAACAAATAATGGATTAACTTCGACCTAATTTTATTGCTATAAAAACGGTTCTAGTGACTTAATCTTAAAAGATAGACATATACTGTCGGATACATTTTTTTAGATCATTTTAAGAGGAATAATTCTTTCATACATATATTTTTCATATCTTGAACTGTTTTCGCAGCGCACGCAATGAAAGCCCTCAAGGATGAATAATTTTCCCCGTTTTTTTTCACATTTTCCATTATTTCTTCGGTCCTTATAGTTGCATCGTGAAGTTATATAGCCTAAAGCCTTCTTCGATAAATGGTCTATTCAACACAAAAAGAATTTTTCAATTCGAACCAGTAGTTCCTGAGATTAGCGCGTTCAAACAAACAAATAAACTGTTCAGCTTTATAATATTAGTATAGATGCGGCTGTGGTGGCTTAGAATATAATGAACCGATTTACAACCACGGCATCGCGAATTCTCGCCGGTTCGAATCCTGGTACTTATTTCTGTGGTTTTCTATATTACGTACCGATTTAGGCATCACATGCTCACCGGTGAAGGAAACGTGAGGAAATGTAACGTGTACTATTGCTGTGAGAATGGCAATCAGCTGCGCTATTGGACGCATTGGGCACGACATACAAGTGCAAAGTGGGTACACTACACACGCTAATGTATGTCTGCTCATCCCGTTAGAGATATACCGTGACGATATATTATTATTATTAAATAATTTCTATGATATAACAACAAGTTTACGGTTTTCGAATATTTTCCTTATTACTCTTGTAGTATTTAGTCGGTAAAAGCAACGGCCGAGTCGGTAAATTGAGCATAAATGTATAGGCTTTTTTTTCCTTTGTTGTATTTTTTTTTATATAATTACTTAATTTCCTTTTATTGTTTCATATCCCTTATTAGCTGGGCTTAGTTACTTTATCCTTTTTTTTTCTAATTATAACAATAAATAAATTATTATAAATACTTATTCGCGAATTAACCCTTTAACGTCACCACACGACGGATTTTCAAGCTTCGAGTTTGAGCTGATACCATGCCGTGAATTGGAACGGGAAAAAATATGAGAACCATTGTATCCTATATTTTCGAGGGAGCTCTTTCGAATGGTCATAGTTAAAAGTCACTAAAAAGTGTAAAATTATGGAAAACCTAGAAAAAAATTATTCAACATGCTTCTTTCCCTATAAAATTTTTTAAACTTCTAAAACTGATTTAGAAGTCGTCCATGGTACCTAAACTATCAATAAAAATTGCTACACTAGCTAAAAAAATTTTTGGCTAGTAAAAAAGAAAAAAAAAGTCATGTGTAGAGATTTAAAACACATGATTTTATATTTATTTAGATTGCTATTAAACAAATCCAGTGTCTGGCACTGATTATATACATTTGTCATTCTAGTTTAAAGTTTTCTTGAACAATTAGTGGACTACCCGCGTACACTTTCGATGTGTCGGCTTCCATATAAATATACCAAATTAGACCCGTGTCGATATCCCGTCCAGATTTGCGCACGCCCGCTGCGCGAGTTGCGCCGAAGTGTACAGTATCAAGGCCGCTTGGACCCAGGAAACAACATTTTTATCAGCCATTTTTATTTATTGTGCACGCAGCCATTTTATAAACCCTACAAATATTATCTTTTTTATTCAAATAGCCAATATAAACATACATTTTGCCTCTGTTGGTGCTTGCTAACATTTTAAGCAGCGCTACAAAAGGAGTATTGATTATTATCGATGGACACGTCATACGCCCCATCTGTCTGTTGTCATAGCAACCATACTATGTCCCTTTCCTCAATACCATGTCTGAGAGGGAGAGATAAATTTTCTCGATAACTTTTTAACTAATTTAGGCCACAATGCACCCTTATGCAGAAGGATAACGGTTGTATGCCGATATCTCCTAATCTCGATATATTCAATGAAAACATTTTGAAACTCAAAAAATGATGTTATTCGAGAGGATTGTTGAATAAATTATTCTTTATTTATATTTCTTATCTTTTTCTCTGTTTAATGTTTTTTTTTTACGCAACTTGTACTGGTGTTTTTCTTTTTGTTACTATTCCTGCCCGTGTTTCTCTTATTTTTATATTTCTATCCTTTCCTACAAGTACTAAGTACCAGTCTACACTTTTAAATGTAGTTGCATTTGTAATTTATCTTGTTGATGTCTTATATTTGTCTATCTATCTATATATATGTATATAAAAATAAATCGCAAAATGTGTTGCTAAGCATGAAACTTGAGAATGGCTGAACCAATCTAGCTGATTTCTTTTTTGTTGTGTTTGATGAAGTCTGGGGAAGGTTCTTATGGAGTGAAAAACTTTAAAAATTCGAGGAAAATAGTAAAAACAACAATTTTCTTTTCTCATACAAACCACTCTATCTCCAGCTGTCAAATATAAGATGTCAATGAAAACAAAACAAAGGTATGCCTTTAAGTTGATTAGAGGTTGCATGTCATTAATGAAAAATATAATTTATACGCCAAGTAATCAGACAAAAAATTGCACGCAACCGTTTTGTCTGATTAATTTAGTTTATTCAGTGAAAATTTCTTTTGGATCGATGTGCGCTTTAGGCGGTTGGAACAGTGTGTACGACACTAATGCGTGCGTTTGAAACAAGGGCTGCGCGGAGCTCATCGCGGCGTGACAGTCACGCGAATTCAGTGCTTTTCTTACACCAAAAGATTTCATGTCAAAACAAATATATTTCCGGTGATGAGGACTTACCTGCGGCAACCTTGGCTTCAACCTCCTCCTGGCTGATGACCTTCAGAGTCGGCGTCTCCTGCGGCCGTGTCCAGGTGGTCTCGCGAGTGCGAGCGTGGTAGTAGTACGCCTTACCGTCTTCGGTTTTCGCCTCCACCCAGTACTCTGGCGTTGGCTGGAAGATATACAAGTTTTAATAAAATATATCATCACGCTATATCCTTTTCGGGGTGATCAGAGATGCATTAGTGGCTGTATCCAATTTGCGCTTACATGTCGTGCCCAACGTGACCGCCGTACTCACAGCACCGGTTCACATGAAATTTTTAATAGATGCCATACGGATTTCCTCGCGATGTGTTTCCTTTACTGGTGAGAAGTTGGTGCCTAAGCTCGCACTAAATTTAGAAAAACCCTGAAGTATATGCCTGGATTCGAATCTACGACCGTTCGCTTTTACGTGAATAGAATGCGGCTATTTTCTAGATATTAAAGGAATGTGAAGTACCGGGCAGTAGAAGTCCACCAGAGATTCCGGAGGTGTGGGTCCTTTTCACAAAGCTGTTCGCTCCCCGGGCTTCTGGACTAATTCGGGTTCCCAGGGTAGGCCCTGGTGGAGCGATTAGAAGGACACCTCGGAGGCTTTTAGTCAGTAGAAGTCTAGCACTGCGCGGTCGCTGCCCTCACAGAGGCTCTGATGCTCCTATGCTGGATTTTCTCATGGATTACAAACCAAAAAAGGAATGTAAACTACTTCTACAAGTTTATTCGATTCCAAATTTAATATCCTGGGATTTCAATGACATTACAACAACAGCATCATCTGGTGGTGACAGAACACTCGACTCTTGGCGAGCTGGGTTCCAGCTCATTGGGTAGATTACAAATATACACGCAATCGAGTCAGGCGTACTAACAAAGCAAAGTATAAGCAAAATGAAAGTAGTCTGTATAAATCCCAGTTTAATTATCCGTAAATATATTGTTATGCGTAAGTTAAAAGCAGATTTTTTTAAAACCTTTGTCGACAAATAATACTGAAATGCTAGTCCGCATCCACAAGGGCACCCTTGCGTTGCCACCCAACCCATAAATTCGCTGGCTGAGCATCTTCAGTGCTCGCCTTCTAAGCTCGTTGTAGTTGTGAAGGTATTTCCCGGTCAAGAGTGTATTATCCTATCGAAATTTATCCTGTCGTAAAAAAAAAACAACGCAGACGGACAGCGATTGCAAGAAATCGAAGTGTGCCTTTAGAAGAACGCTGTCCACTGCCCTCTGAAGAACCCCATATCATAATTATGGGGAACATCAATCTCCCGCCACGCATTCCACAGTTTCAAAGCGCGCGACAAGAATGTTCTAGAAAAGAGAATGTTCTAGAAAGCCGCTGCGATGTCGCGGCTCTGTAAGACTTTAGAGCTGGTGAGTTTAGACTTGAACAACTAGAAATCTACCTCAAGATTGTTAGATTGCAAGCGACCGACTTTGCAGGGGTAGGGGAGTAGATGCCTGAGATACGTCACAATGAGTTCCTGGAGTGAGCGGTGCCAGTTATGTTCTCACAAACCGCTCCAAGACTCAAGGCGAGCGAGGGGTGGCTCTCTGCATCACCCCTCGCATGAGGAGGATGCTTGAAAAAGGCCTGACGTCGCCGTGTTGCGTGAGGAACTTGGCCCCGCCTTTCTCATAGCACACAGCATACGGGAGGAGGAATACCCCGGTGGTTTAGTCAGCAACAGACGACACACCGGGGCAGCGGCCCTTACCGCTACCCTATCTGTTCACCGGGACCAAAAAAGGTTGGGTTACGTCCCAAGTATAATGTAGGCCTCTGCTCTAAAAAAATTTAATGTAAAAACCATATTCCATGTATAATGATGTTATAGTTAGTAACATGGGCAACTTCCGCCGCTATCATAGAGTTATACTGATATTAAAAAACGAATAGAAGACACTAGCTGTGGAGTTTACCGACAAAATGGAATACAGGCTCTCTATTCATCATACTAAGCTAAATAAAGTCCGATTAAGGTATACAGCATGCTGGATTGCTAGCATCTAAACTGCTGCATGTACCTTCTCTGCACACAGAGATGGGCAAAATGTAATCTGATTAATGATGAACGATTACAAAATGTTGTCGTAATTATAATTTTCTTGTTCTGTAATCATAATTAAATCCATTTAAAACATTAAGAAATGATAAATATGTATACAATCTGGGATTGTGTAATGTTTAAAATATAAATGAGAAAAAGGAAGTCATATTAATGGTAAAAACGTAAAATGTAATCGTTAATCATTTTCATTAATCTGATTACATTTTGCCCATCTATGTCTACACACAGTGCACACCCGCCAACCCTCTTTGGACAAGCGCGCTGGGTTACGTCCAAACCTCTTCCCATGGACTCCACATACATAGTGGAAAAGGGAAGGAAGACCTTTTCCTTACAGTGGGACGATATTAATAAAAGTCACTCTGATTTCACTGTAAATCAACTTAAATAAGAATCAAAGAAAAATTATATCGACCAATATTTCTTAAGATAGACTAAAAAAAATCTCCCGCGATCGTGCACAGGGGTGATCCGATGACAAATATGGAATGATATATCCGATTTGAATATCTTAAATAACAAACAGGTACACTGTAGTGCATCAAACGCAGGGCGCCTAGACCCGGCGCGTATCGATCGGCGTCGCCTAGCAACCACCCCGCCGCCCGGGACAGGCAGGGGGGCTGTGGAGGAGCGCGCGCCTCTCACAGACTTGCACAATAGACAGCCCGTGACGCACAGTTATCCGTCCGATTCGGAATTTTCGTAGGCGGAGTAAGTAAAGTTGAGATATCGAAATATTTCTTTTCCCGACAGCTGACGTCCCTCAACAATTATGTCCCTTACAAAAACTTGTGAGATTATTAGTTATTGAGAAAAATAAATACCCTCTTCTTTGTATTTTTTTTTACACTGGCTCGACATAGTGACTACAGAGTACCTGATGGTAAGTACAGTGTAGTTCAAAAACGAAAGCGGCTATCAAAGGACGAAAATCCATTGATAGTCTACATCGTCATGTCGGCCCACATATACCACGACTGAAGGTCTCTAGGTATATGAGCTACTGGATATACACAAGCTGATCCCGAAACGCAACAAGCCGAAACTGGTCACTATGACGGGCTTTACACCCATGCACTGCGGTCGCGATCCAGACGGGCACTGACGCCCTGCCACCTCGCTGCTGCTCGTTTAGCACCACCCAGGAGTCATGTGTAGGGAAACTAGGGTAAAGCCTACGGACGCGAGCAGCTTCGACTCCCAAAAAAAAAACACGAATAAAACACGTAAATGGCACGTAATGGTACGTGTATGGCGTAAAACACGTTTTATTTTTTTCTCAGGTTCGTTTGTTTCGTGTTTCGCTTCCAGTTTCTTGTAACTAGACAGCATAGCGGCCGCGCGCGGTAAACGTCACACAGGAATCCGATTCTGAATTTTTGTTGACATAGGAACAAAAAATATCGCATTGTTTTTTTTTTAAAGATATTTGACATGCTCAATAACAAATTAGTTTCTTAAAAAAAAATGCGACGTCTTTTGCTAAACGGTCTATGCTAGTCATAGATTGCACAACAGTTTGAGGGAGCTGCAACAGGGGGGGAGAGGTATCCTTTATACGTTATATAATGTACCGGAGTGCCCGCCTGCGACTCCATCAACGTCAGGCAGGGATGATGAAATTGTTGCCGCCAGTTTAAATCGAATCAGACTCCCGCTTTTAGATGAAAAGCTATTTTCAATGTTATGGAGGGTTAACATTTCAGTTAGCAAGTAGCCGTTTTATACTATTTGTTATGATTAAATATTAGCTGCCCGGCAGACCTTGTTCTGCCTTATTTACATTAGTAGTAAGTTACATTGTTTTTTAAATGTTATTAACAGCCCCGTCAGATTGCATTCTGCCAAAAGTTATTGGCCTGTAGCAGTCTAATAGAAATAAAATTGCATTTTTTTTAACTGACTCGACACAGTGACTTCACCACACCTGATGGTAAGTATGCTGCAGTCCAAAAACGCGAACGACTATCTACAGGCAAGGAAAACCCCACCGGTAGTCGCAGCGATCATGCCGGCCTGCACAAATATATCTTCACGTTACGCTTAAAGGATCCCATATCATAGGATGGTGGGAACACGCTCGCCGGAAGAGCATACCACAACCAAACGACACGGCAATAGAAGGAGTTAGAGAACCTCTTAGTCCTGGCCGGGATGTGAGATACCGTATAGCCGTGACACCGCAAGCCCGCGGTTTGGTCTGTTTGCAAAAGCGGGACAATGTTGGCCTCACTGGGGACACCGGGACAAACCGCCTGAAAGCGGGACTTATGGTCACATTATTATAGCTCTAGTGCACAAGTTACCGGTATCCATGCGCAGTGACGCGAGTGGTCATGGGCTTCAATCTCGGCGCGTACACCCGATTTTTTCCGTATTAAGGTACCACATACTCACTGGCAAAAGAAAATATGGCGAGAAGCCCGTACAACGTCTAACAGAAATGTCATGTGTACTAGTGCTGTGAGAGCGGCGATCAGCTGCGCTACTGGTCACGTTGGGCACGACATATAAGCGCACAATTGTTATAACCAATAATGTATCTCTGCTCGCGCCGAAAGGGATACAGCGAAATGATATATTATTATTTTTTGGTGTGTGCCGATTGCCCGAGCTGGGTCATGGTCACAGTACACAAGTGTAAAGACCGTCATAGTAACTCGCTTTCGCCTGTCGCGTTTCGGGATCAGCTTGTGTATACCCAGTAACCGAGGAGTCTAATTTCAAAACCCACTATAACATTTTTTTTCCCAAATCCCATAAATTTATAAAAATGTATAATTAATCTTTGACTTAACAATCACATTCTTATAAGGTACTAGCTGATCCGGCAAACGTTGTTTAGCTATCTTAGTTATTGTAATAACTTCTAAGATGTTCATTGAAATTAAGTGATGTCAAAGACAATTTTGTTCACAATTAAATACTCTTAATCAACAACACATTTATTTGGATAAAGATTAATATTATTACGTTGATACAACTCTTAACAAATAATGCATTAATTTCGACCAAAAATGATTACCATAAAACGGTTCTAGTGGGTTAATCTTAAAAGGTAGACATACTGTCGCGGACATTTTTTTAGATCATTTTAAGAGGAATAACTCTTTCTTACATATATTTTTGGTATCTTGAACCGTTTTCGCAGCGCACGCAATGGAAGCACTCAAGGATGAATAATTTTCCCCGTTTTTTTTGCACTTTCCATTATTTCTTCGCTCCTAATAGTTGCACCGTGATGTTATATAGCCTAAAGCCTTCCTTGATAAATAGTCTATTCAACACAAAAAGAATTTTTCAATTCTAACCAGTAGTTCCAGAGATTAGCGCGTTCAAACAAACAAACAAACAAACAAACTCTTCAGCTTTATAATATTAGTATAGATTTAAATTATTATTCTAGAGTGAAAAAGGAAAAAAGAAAAAAAACATATATAATATTTGCATTGATAAAAACATTTCAAATACTTATTAGGATTATTAAGTAATTTTGTACGAAAAATCGTTTTAGCAGGTTTTGCAATTAGACGCCTCAACTCGTAAACCTAAAGACCTTCAGTCGCGGTATATGCGGGCCGGCATGACGACGGAGACTGTCAATGGATTTTCGTCTTTTGTTTCTGGACTACACTGTACTTACCATCATGTGCATTGTAGTCACAACGTCGAGCCAGTGTAAAAGAAAATTATATATAAAGAAAAACAAATACAACATAGAAATTTTAAAAAATATAAAGGAGCTAAGTGTAAATAAATATATTACGAGACAAAATGTCGAGATGACTAAAACGTTTGTTAAACAACATCACAGGCGCGAAAAATAAAAGCTCTATTTACATAAATTGACTTCCTAAATGGCAATTTAAACGGGTGAGAAGTCTCTTGGATTATATATATAAGGTGGGGAAAAATCTCTTTGCATATATTAAGTATAAAATTGTAATGAAATCTCTTTGACAGTACTATTTGTATTTTGATGATAATAAAAAGATTACATTTTTAAAAATGAGACAAAATAACATAACATTTTTCATTTGTTTTTCTTTGTCGAAACGAGTATATCTAATGAAGGAATTCGATACATTTTGAAAGTTTATTACAAAAAAAAAGCAAAGTGAAAAAATTTGTGTCGCTTATAAACCTGATGCAGTGTTAGTAAGAGTAGCACTTTTTTTTTAATCTCATGGCTAGAAGTCACAGCCTTTTGCGAGGTTGTGATGAAGCAGAAGGAGGCCGCCGAAAGGGTCAGAGAGCGAACATCTCTGGCTATCCTGCAGCCAAGGCACCGTCGCCGTCGCTCAGAGCGAGCGCGATATCCCCTGATGACAATAGCCGGCCAGTAGACTTGAGGGAGTCTGCTACTCGGATGAGAGGGAGGCGATGCGCAGTGTCCGGCGCGCCGCCTGAGAGATAGGTTTTGGAAGGGTGGCTCTTTACTCCTCCCCTCCCAGAGAGGCAGCCTCAACAAGGCATTTCGCTCCCCGGGCGTCTGGATGAATTTGGTTTCCCAGGCCCGGGTGGAGCGATTAAAGGGACACCCCGGGGGTTTTTAGTCAGTAGGAGTCTGAAACACCGGAGTCGCTGGCCCCACAGCGACCCTGATTGCTCCTATGCAGGATTTTACCCCGGGTTACAAAAAAATGGCACATTAAAAAGGGAATAGCCTCTTGCTTTTGAACTTGTTTGTATAACGAGTGTGTGGCCTGGGACAAGGACATTGATAGATATATTTTCAGATTCGATGCCGGCCTTCAAGAGGAATATCAGTGCGCCGGTGTACCGATCTTGGCATTGTTCTTGGTATTGTTTGTGTGTTAAATTTTAATTTTAATTGTATGTATTATTGTCTACGAATTTATTTTCGTTTTTGATGATTTGATTTTAATTTTTTGTAAATTAGCTGGGAACGCCACAGATAACAAAATATTACTTTATCTGGCTCTTGTTACGTTTGTTTGCCACCCAGCCCGAGGGGGGGGGGGGTAGTTTTGCCAAACTTCTTGTTAAATCGTTCGTCTTGCAATCAATACGTATGCGTCGACGGTGCACCTTAATAATTTATATTTGGTTTCATACAAACACTGCGCTGTGGAAGTGATATCACATATCGTCAGGACTGCTCAACAGCCTAGCAGGTGGGTGGCAATAGTTATATCGCATTAGCCAAAGACCTAGAAAAATTACAGTCCACTTTTAAATTCCATGGAACCCTCCAAACTCATGGCGGTTCCAGATACTGCTAGTCAATGCTTTTGAGCCATGCTGTGGCTATCTTTTATTAGTATCCGATGCAGACATTTAGCTTGTGCATGCGATTTCATTGTTAATGTAACATGCAATAGAACTGTTGATAGTCCACACTTAAATAAATAAACACACTCGATACCAACAAGTTTCAAGAAAAGTAAAGTCACAATATATGAAATTTCAAGGATGTCTGACGGGAGTTGCTATGGTGAGTACTATAGCAACTCCAATATCGGACGAATGATTTCATTTCTATTAATGTCCTGAACAAAATATACAATATTGCGTTAACAATTTTCTACATCTTCACTAGTATTAAAGGTATATAATATTATATTCTTATAACAACTCTTGTATTTAGGTTCTCGATTAGCCTCGTACTGAATCGATGGTGACTTGTTCTGATCATTGTATCAACCCTTGGCCTCGTAATTATTTGTTAATCATTTACAGAATATTAACACTTAATAATATCAACATCTTCTCTCAACTATATTTTTACTTAAGCCGTCGCCTTTAAAAACTCCCTGTCACAGTTCCGTATCCAATCTGTCACTTTATACAGTTTCCAACTCAGAATATAATTATTACAGATTATAAATGAACTAGCAAACCCGGCGAACTTCGTTTCGCCACCAGATGGCTTCGTTTTGGTTTTTAGTTAGCGTTTGAGAGAACGTGCGCATAATAAATGTCACATGAAATTAACTGAGCAGAGTACAATGAGTAGCTGTCAAACAATGTATAACGCATCGGCGCCATCTACTTAAAATACTGGTGCGATCTGCACCACCACCATTCAAAACCATATTGGTTTGTAGTACATTCTATGTATCAGAGATGGCGCTGTATGTAAAAATGATTTTCCCTGTTTTCCTGCTTTTCTGTTGAAATTTTTCCTAAATTTTGTTTCCTATAAACCTCACGGAGCCCGAGACCTTTCCAACGAATGCAAAACCGTGGAAATCGGTTCATGCGTTCTGGAGTTATAGCGTCAGGAAGGAATACCGGGCTTATTTTTATATAATAGAATTGTTAATAGTGTTCACAATAATATTTAGAATTTAATAATAGTTACTTGTATTATATCCATCATAGCTTATTAGTGATATTTACTGTGGGGCTTCTCTATTATTGTAACACTAGTTATTACCTGCCTGAACTTTGTATTAACTTGGTTGTGTCTTACCGTAATTTTTTTATGATTTACAGTGGCACGCTTGACCTCAATCACACCTGGCGGAACGTGAAGATAAGTCCGACTACGGACCGCGTCCGCCCAACAAATTGCCTATTCAATATTCTCTTAACACGTTCGTCGACCAGCGACGATTCGTTTGTGTTACTAACGGGGTCCGAAACCGCGTATAAACAAAACCTTACTTAACTAACTCGAATATTATGATTATATTGCGATATTATTATCTTCGATCAGAAAATCTACTAGCAATGGTAGGTAGCCTGACAGTACCAGTGTACAAATAATTTAATCTCTTTGTACCGATTTTTCAAAAACATCGATACACATATATTTTACTATATTGGTTTTTTCTTAGACCTTAATTCAAACCTAAATTTGGGAGTCGAAGCTGCTCGCGTCCGTAGGCTTTACCCTAGTTTCCCTACACGTGACTCCTGGGTGGTGCTAAACGAGCAGCAGCGAGGTGGTAGGGCGTCGGTGCCCGTCTGGATCGCGACCACAGTACATGGGTGTAAAGTCCGTCATAGTGACCAGTTTCGGCTTGTCGCTTTTCAGGATCAGCTCGTGTATACCCAGTAACTCATATACCTAGAGACCTTCAGTCGCGGTATATGTGGGCCGACATGACGACGGAGACTATCAATGGATTTTCATCCTTTGATAGTTGCTTTCGTTTTTGGACTATACTGTACTTACCATCAGGAACTCTGTATTCACAATGTCGAGTGAGTGTAAAAAAAATAATATATCCCGCCTACGAGGGTGCATTTGTGCATCGGCATAAGTATATAACTTATCCCGGCCCACGTGGTGACGTTTGCGACGTCAAAGAGAGCGGGTGGAGTAAGCGACATCTGTCGCATTTTCTCACTATAGAATTAGGGATGCCGATTATCCTTATTACATTCGCAAGTAATCTATGGAGTGATAGAATAATTTAGGTATGAAGGGGAAATATCTTAACCGCTTCATCAGAGAAGTTGCATTTCATTCGTTCTGCCTACACCTATAGGAGAACAGCGCGATGATAGAGATACAGATTAACTAGTTGAATTATACATTATGTTTTGAAAATTCTGTCCGAGTCGTAAAGGGTATCGGTGATACGATAAAATTAACAAAACCAATCAGAAATTGTATATTATCCATGCTCATTATAAAGTTACTGTCATATGAAATTAACAATTTGAATAATTATGTAGGTCATGCCCCTTTTGACGTAATAACCTACTAGAATGATTCCAGTGTTGCTATATAAATTTACCCCATTTAATTTTTCTTTGGATCTTCTCTTCGTTGGCTAAACGGGATAACTTAAATAGAATCTAAAATCGACATCAAATAACGACTTGGCCGGTTGAGCAGGCTTTTAAATGAATTAATTAAAATCCAATGTAATTATGATATTGGAAAGGATAAAGTTCCGCAATGAGCTAATAGAATTCGCGTTTACTTTCCGACCCGGCGAACTTCGCACCACCTAACAGTTAATCGAATTCGTGTTAACTTTTAGCAAAACTTACGGCCCCTTCCTGCTTTCTTTCTTACGCTCCTGCTCTCACTCCCGTTTCAACCATCCCCCTCTACTCAATACATAAAAGAACCAAATATAAGAAATCTAAATTCGTATCTCTAACTTAATAAATAACCATTTCCCCCGCAGTAAATAAAATAAGCGGGTGTGGTCGCTTGGTGGATAAGCAGCGTTGCCCAGCATAAGCTGAGCCAAGTGCTCTTTGAGATTGGTGACAGCCATAGATGGGCAAAATGTAATCAGATTGATAAAAATGATTACAATTACATTTTGCGTTTTTTACCATTAATATGACTGCATTTTGTTCATCTATGTTTTAAACACTGCGGAATCCCAGACTGCATACACATTTATGATTTCTTAATGTTTTAAATGGATTTAATCATGATTACAGAGCAACAAAATCAAAATTACGACTACATTTTGTAATCGTTCATCATTAATCAGAATACATTTTGCCCATCTCTGGTGACAGCACACAGGATACCTGATGTGATACTATTCTTTCATTTTTTTATATAAACTAGTGGTCGGCCGGTGGTTAAAACTCGACCATAATTAGTTTAAATTATAAGTTTGAGCATTATTAAGGTTTCGTTGTCACAATAATAAAGAATACAAAAAGATCTTTGAACCAGAAATAACAGATATATATTTTGTTTAGCTATATGATATTGCTAATTCTGATTTCTGCTACACAACTGCTAGATAGCTGCTATATTTATATATTGAGCGAACGGTGTTTAACTAATATATAATATATAGTAATAAATGATTTTCGTTACAACATAATGCACAAATATCTATTATACATTAATTATGGTTACGTTTGTTATTCAGTGAAGCTATAGACAAATAATATTAATCGATTCTCAAGTTGACCACAGACTTTAACCACAAACAAAAGAGTATATTTGCGTGTGTGTGTGTCAAATGCATGGTAGGTGTTTAATATTTTTTATTGATTTAATGTATTTTTTTTAAACTACATATATATATTTAACAAGAGTGTATGTAAATAAAAAAAAAAGAATTTTATTCGAGAAGATTGTTAAATAGATTGTTGTTTTATTTTTTGCTTTTTCTTTTTTGTTTCTTTTTGCAAATTAGTCTAGAATATTTATTTTTATGTAACTCGTATTTTATTTTTCTTTCCTTTTGTGGATGTAGTTTACACTTTTAAATATAGTCGCATTTATAGTGTATCCTGTTCATGCCTTATACAGTTTTATGTGTTAATGTAGACTGTAAGTGTACTTATTAATAAATAAATATGTTTTTTGTTCCTTTTGTCTCAATAAACTTTTCTTTCTCTTTCTCACTAACTTGTTTTTAATAAAATAAAAAAAAAAGCTTACCATATTAGGAGGCGGCATACCAGGCGGCCCGCCAAACTGCGGCGGCGGCTGCCCCATCATGTTGGGCGGCGGGCCCATCGGCCCTCCAGGCGGCATCAAGCCTGGCGGCGGGCCGAACGGCGGCGGCCCGCCCATCATGGCGGGCGGCGGAGGGCCCATCGGCCCCCAGTTGCCGTCGAAGTTGTGCCCGCCATTCGGCCCGAAACGCGGCCCGCCGCGGCCACGGTAGTAGCCCCGGCCGCGCAATGGCGGCCCCCCGGGGCCGTAGCCTCGGCCGCGGAAACGTATCGGCGGGCCGTTCATCCAGCCCATCGGCGGGAGACCGCGACCCCTGCGGGAACACGACCATACATTTCAAAAGTGTTACCCTACTTAAAGTAAAAGTCGTCATAATTTACAATTCAATTTTGCTCACTGCTAGCTTTGATAGCGGTAAGTGAAGCCTGCAGAAGGCCAGACCTTGCGAGGGCTCAAGGAAATGACTGTGGCCGTACCTTTGGCCCTGGCAGACGAGTAAAGGAACACCCTGGTGGTTTTAGCCGGTAAGAGTTCGGCACACCGGGACTGTCGCCCTTCAAGGTGGCCCTACGCTCCAAGAAGATTATCACCAAGCCAAAAAAAAAATAGTTTAGTGGCGAGCATCTCTTAGAAGCATAAAAAACATTATCTTGTTATACTTGGACATTTAACACAATAAATATTGTCAATTGACTTATAATAATAATAAATAATATAACGTCATGCTATATACTTAACGGGGTGAGCAGATACACATGAGCGGATGTATCCACTTTGCACTCATATGTCAGGACCAGTAGCTCGGCTGAAGCACTAGTGCATATGACATTTCTACTGGACGTGGTGCGGATTCTTAACGCTGTTTTCCTTCAATAGTGAGCCAGTGACGCCTAAATCCGTACGTAATTTGAAAAAACCCAGAGGTACGGGCCCGGATTCAAACCTACAACCGTCTGCGTTGCCGCGCACAGAAACCGGTTCGTTATCCACTAGGCCAAAAAAACACCTTTAGTATACACACAGCACACAAATTAATTGGCAAATTAATTTACTCTTTTTTTTAGATTTGTCTTCGAAAATATACACGTTTTAACTATAACGGCTCCCCTTTTCTGTGATCACCCCACGCCACTGCAGCCCGGCCCGTTCGAATTAGATTTAATACAACAATAGTTTCCAATCAAGCAATGAATCCTATTGTACTCCAGAGCTGCCAAGGCTGACAATTTTTCTATTAAATATCCAACTGAATTAGTCAACAGGTAGAGAGTGAAAACTCCAAATTTTTTTTATATGTTAGTATGTAGAATCTATATATATATATAACACTTTGAAAGTCTCTAGAGCTACGTAATTAATTATTTTTTTCACTATCATTTAACAGCACGTACAGGTATATTACACACGGTCCAGTTCCACATATTTCGTCTACCGAAAAAAGAATACCCTCGCAATTTTCAGAGGCATCTGGGTTGACGTCATTAGCACTTTGTTCCTCCATAATAAAACAGTTTTATAAATGCAACTAGTGTACTTATAGAGTTTTATAACAGCTGTACACTGTATAACGATTTTAGTACATTTATGACATCCATCCTCTGCTGAGGCTGACGTTATAATGATCATCGGAACGCCATAATTCCCATAAACAAACATAGCTACGGACGCCGAATCGCGGGGTTCCGTTTTCCTCTTTTCTAAATAACACTGTTTTATTTCACTTCACTGAAAGTATTAGAACAAATTAATAATTACAAAATCAGTTTTTAATGTTATCACACTTTAAATAGTTTTAAGTAAAAACGTCACAAAAATTTTATTAATTTACGACCGTTACTCCCGGAAATGAAAACGTCACAATGCTTTTTTTTTATAATAAATTAAGTGAAAACCTAATTGAGATACAGTTTACAAATCATAAAATAAACCGAAAGTTTTTTTTAATAATTGAGACATCTAATTTCAAAAGTCGATAAAACGATTTTCCTACAAAATTACTTAACAGTCCTAATGATAATTTGAAATATTTTTATCAAAGTGAATATTAAATATGTTTTTTTTCTTTTTTGCATTTTCACTCTTGAATAATAATTTAAATACCTTATAAGAATGTGATTGTTAATAATCATAAGTTTTTATAAATTTATGGGATTTGACAAAATATGTTATAGTGGGTTTTGAAATTAGACTCCTCAATTAGTAACCGGCTTTCAAGTAGTGATTTGTTATTTAAGACAATAACAAATCATTACAACATCTACTTACTTACCAAGGGTTAATTTATGTTATAATTACAATCTTAATTAATAATCAATTCTTAATCTCAAATATTAATTTTGAAGCTCCGGGAAGTTGGCCCCGCATTTTTCGCGTAAGAATTTAGAAATTTTTTGAGGGACTGCCCATCGATTGCCCATTATTGCCCATCATTTAAATTTTTTTGCCCACCCCTATAAAAAAAGTTATGAAAGATTTATGTATGCGCGGGCCAGCGTCCGAAAAAATTTCAAAAAATCGAAAATGTCAAGGTGGATTCTTGAAGTTTGTCGACTGCCCACTTTTGCCCATCCTTTACTTTTTTGATAATTCAACTCCTAAGGGATGGAAATGGGGGTGGAAAAAAAAATTGAGGGGTCAAGAAATTTTGAATTATGCATTTTAATCTACATCGATTGCCCACTTCTGCCCATCCTTTACTTTATTGATAATTCCACTCTTAAGGGATGAAAATGAGAATGGAAAAAAATTGAGGGATCAAGAAATTTAGATTGGAAAATTATGGCTTAATAAGGTATATTCGTATTCTAAAGGACATCCTTTGGATTGCCCATCATTTATTTTCGAATGCCCACCCTTAGTTACAGAGTTATTCTGCTTAGAATTTGACATACCGCACTGTTGTAGCAACATGTTACATTTTCGTTAGTCCACTAGATAAATTTTGGAAAATAAGGGCTCAATAAGGGTTATTCGCATTCTAAAGGACATCCTTTAGATTGCCCATCATTTCTTTTCGAAAGCCCACCCTTAGATACAGAGTTATTCTGCTTAGAATTTGACATACCGCACTGTTGTAGAAACATGTTACATTTTCGTTAGTCCACTAGATAAATTTTGGAAAATAAGGGCTCAATAAGGGTTATTCGCATTCTAAAGGACATCCTTTAGATTGCCCATCATTTCTTTTCGAAAGCCCACCCTTAGATACAGAGTTATTCTGCTTAGAATTTGACACACCGCACTGTTGTAGGAACATGTTACATTTTCGTTAGTCCACTAGATAAATTTTGGAAAATAAGGGCTCAATAAGGGTTATTCGCATTCTAAAGGACATCCTTTAGATTGCCCATCATTTCTTTTCGAATGCCCACCCTTAGATACAGAGTTATTCTGCTTAGAATTTGACATACCGCACTGTTGTAGGAACATGTTACATTTTCGTTACTCCACTAGATAAATTTTGGAAAATAAGGGCTCAATAAGGGTTATTCGCATTCTAAAGGACATCCTTTAGATTGCCCATCATTTCTTTTCGAATGCCCACCCTTAGATACAGAGTTATTCTGCTTAGAATTTGACATACCGCACTGTTGTAGGAACATGTTACATTTTCGTTAGTCCAGTAGATAAATTTTGGAAAATAAGGGCTCAATAAGGTTCATTCGCATTCTAAAGGAGATCCTTTAGATTGCCCATCATTTCTTTTTGAATGCCCACCCTTAGATACAGAGTTATTCTGCTTAGAATTTGACACACCGCACTGTTGTAGGAACATGTTACATTTTCGTTAGTCCACTAGATAAATTTTGGAAAATAAGGGCTCAATAAGGGTTATTCGCATTCTAAAGGACATCCTTTAGATTGCCCATCATTTCTTTTCGAATGCCCACCCTTAGATACAGAGTTATTCTGCTTAGAATTTGACATACCGCACTGTTGTAGGAACATGTTACATTTTCGTTACTCCACTAGATAAATTTTGGAAAATAAGGGCTCAATAAGGGTTATTCGCATTCTAAAGGACATCCTTTAGATTGCCCATCATTTCTTTTCGAATGCCCACCCTTAGATACAGAGTTATTCTGCTTAGAATTTGACATACCGCACTGTTGTAGGAACATGTTACATTTTCGTTAGTCCAGTAGATAAATTTTGGAAAATAAGGGCTCAATAAGGTTCATTCGCATTCTAAAGGAGATCCTTTAGATTGCCCATCATTTCTTTTTGAATGCCCACCCTTAGATACAGAGTTATTCTGCTTAGAATTTGACATACCGCACTGTTGTAGGAACATGTTACATTTTCGTTAGTCCACTAGATAAATTTTGGAAAATAAGGGCTCAATAAGGTTCATTCGCATTCTAAAGGACATCCTTTAGATTGCCCATCATTTCTTTTCGAATGCCCACCCTTAGTTACAGAGTTATTTTGCTTAGAATTTGACATACCACACTGTAGCAGGAAAATGTTACATTTTCGTTAGTCCACTAGATAAATTTTGGAAAATAAGGGCTTAATAAGGGTTATTCGCATTCTAAAGGACATCCTTTAGATTGCCCATCATTTCTTTTCGTATGCCCACCCTTAGATACAGAGTTATTCTGCTTAGAATTTGACATACCGCACTGTTGTAGGAACATGTTACATTTTCGTTAGTTCACTAGATAAATTTTGGAAAATAAGGGCTCCATAAGGTTCATTCGCATTCTAAAGGACATCCTTTAGATTGCCCATCATTTCTTTTCGAATGCCCACCCTTAGATACAGAGTTATTCTGCTTAGAATTTGACATACCGCACTGTTGTAGGAACATGTTACATTTTCGTTAGTCCACTAGATAAATTTTGGAAAATAAGGGCTCAATAAGGGTTATTCGCATTCTAAAGGACATCCTTTAGATTGCCCATCATTTCTTTTCGAATGCCCACCCTTAGATACAGAGTTATTTGTTACCAACGATTTTAAATATTTTCGTTCCCTTGTCGACACTATATAATCTGCAAACATCATATCATTCATGATTGGTTAGAATTATCGTTTATTCTAAACAATTATTATTATTATTCAATTCTATAAATTTTCTATTATCAAATCTAATGCAGCAGGTAAGGATTATTGCTTGAGAAAAACAATGTTCACCAATCGATAATAGCGATGAGTAAGAATTCAAATGATTATACTAGGTTGAGTATGAAAAATGTGTTGGAAAGTTAATGGTAATAGAACGTTAATGTTACTCGTCGATAACAATAAATATTGACTGCAGAATTATTTAACATTACTTAAATTGAAAACAAATCATAATAGAAAAACGATCATAATAATCTATAAATATTGCAGAAAATTACTTACCAACACGAAAATTTTGCTATTTTATTTTAATAATATGATGTTACATTTATAAATTCGTAAGTAAACTCTGCAATTTCAGTTGTCAATAAAAAGTATATTATAATGATTCATATGATTAATTATAAAATTCTTCTGCTCCTGCAGAAGCCACATTTATGTAATTTAGCATAAAAGTTCTGTTGATGATTATCATATCTATGATGAGTGGAGTCGTGAGGAGACGTCACCATTTGCAGTTGTTCTTTTAGTTGATTATTTCAACCTGCCAGGTCAAAACACAGTAAAATATTAAAGAAGAACAATAAAAAATGAATGTCCTTTAGAATGCGAATAACCCTTATTGAGCCCTTATTTTCCAAAATTTATCTAGTGGACTAACGAAAATGTAACATGTTCCTACAACAGTGCGGTATGTCAAATTCTAAGCAGAATAACTCTGTATCTAAGGGTGGGCTTTCGAAAAGAAATGATGGGCAATCTAAAGGATGTCCTTTAGAATGCGAATAACCCTTATTGAGCCCTTATTTTCCAAAATTTATCTAGTGGAGTAACGAAAATGTAACATGTTCCTACAACAGTGCGGTATGTCAAATTCTAAGCAGAATAACTCTGTATCTAAGGGTGGGCTTTCGAAAAGAAATGATGGGCAATCTAAAGGATGTCCTTTAGAATGCGAATAACCCTTATTGAGCCCTTATTTTCCAAAATTTATCTAGTGGACTAACGAAAATGTAACATGTTCCTACAACAGTGCGGTGTGTCAAATTCTAAGCAGAATAACTCTGTATCTAAGGGTGGGCTTTCGAAAAGAAATGATGGGCAATCTAAAGGATGTCCTTTAGAATGCGAATAACCCTTATTGAGCCCTTATTTTCCAAAATTTATCTAGTGGAGTAACGAAAATGTAACATGTTCCTACAACAGTGCGGTATGTCAAATTCTAAGCAGAATAACTCTGTATCTAAGGGTGGGCTTTCGAAAAGAAATGATGGGCAATCTAAAGGATGTCCTTTAGAATGCGAATAACCCTTATTGAGCCCTTATTTTCCAAAATTTATCTAGTGGACTAACGAAAATGTAACATGTTCCTACAACAGTGCGGTGTGTCAAATTCTAAGCAGAATAACTCTGTATCTAAGGGTGGGCTTTCGAAAAGAAATGATGGGCAATCTAAAGGATGTCCTTTAGAATGCGAATAACCCTTATTGAGCCCTTATTTTCCAAAATTTATCTAGTGGACTAACGAAAATGTAACATGTTTCTACAACAGTGCGGTATGTCAAATTCTAAGCAGAATAACTCTGTATCTAAGGGTGGGCTTTCGAAAAGAAATGATGGGCAATCTAAAGGATGTCCTTTAGAATGCGAATAACCCTTATTGAGCCCTTATTTTCCAAAATTTATCTAGTGGACTAACGAAAATGTAACATGTTCCTACAACAGTGCGGTATGTCAAATTCTAAGCAGAATAACTCTGTATCTAAGGGTGGGCTTTCGAAAAGAAATGATGGGCAATCTAAAGGATGTCCTTTAGAATGCGAATAACCCTTATTGAGCCCTTATTTTCCAAAATTTATCTAATGGAGTAACGAAAATGTAACATGTTCCTACAACAGTGCGGTATGTCAAATTCTAAGCAGAATAACTCTGTATCTAAGGGTGGGCATTCGAAAAGAAATGATGGGCAATCTAAAGGATGTCCTTTAGAATGCGAATAACCCTTATTGAGCCCTTATTTTCCAAAATTTATCTAGTGGACTAACGAAAATGTAACATGTTTCTACAACAGTGCGGTATGTCAAATTCTAAGCAGAATAACTCTGTATCTAAGGGTGGGCTTTCGAAAAGAAATGATGGGCAATCTAAAGGATGTCCTTTAGAATGCGAATAACCCTTATTGAGCCCTTATTTTCCAAAATTTATCTAGTGGAGTAACGAAAATGTAACATGTTCCTACAACAGTGCGGTATGTCAAATTCTAAGCAGAATAACTCTGTATCTAAGGGTGGGCATTCGAAAAGAAATGATGGGCAATCTAAAGGATGTCCTTTAGAATGCGAATAACCCTTATTGAGCCCTTATTTTCCAAAATTTATCTAGTGGACTAACGAAAATGTAACATGTTCCTACAACAGTGCGGTATGTCAAATTCTAAGCAGAATAACTCTGTATCTAAGGGTGGGCATTCGAAAAGAAATGATGGGCAATCTAAAGGATGTCCTTTAGAATGCGAATAACCCTTATTGAGCCCTTATTTTCCAAAATTTATCTAGTGGACTAACGAAAATGTAACATGTTCCTACAACAGTGCGGTGTGTCAAATTCTAAGCAGAATAACTCTGTATCTAAGGGTGGGCTTTCGAAAAGAAATGATGGGCAATCTAAAGGATGTCCTTTAGAATGCGAATAACCCTTATTGAGCCCTTATTTTCCAAAATTTATCTAGTGGACTAACGAAAATGTAACATGTTCCTACAACAGTGCGGTATGTCAAATTCTAAGCAGAATAACTCTGTATCTAAGGGTGGGCTTTCGAAAAGAAATGATGGGCAATCTAAAGGATGTCCTTTAGAATGCGAATAACCCTTATTGAGCCCTTATTTTCCAAAATTTATCTAGTGGACTAACGAAAATGTAACATGTTCCTACAACAGTGCGGTATGTCAAATTCTAAGCAGAATAATTCTGTAACTAAGGGTGGGCATTCGAAAAGAAATGATGGGCAATCTAAAGGATGTCCTTTAGAATACGAATATACCTTATTAAGCCATAATTTTCCAATCTAAATTTCTTGATCCCTCAATTTTTTTCCATTCTCATTTTCATCCCTTAAGAGTGGAATTATCAATAAAGTAAAGGATGGGCAGAAGTGGGCAATCGATGTAGATTAAAATGCATAATTCAAAATTTCTTGACCCCTCAATTTTTTTTCCACCCCCATTTCCATCCCTTAGGAGTTGAATTATCAAAAAAGTAAAGGATGGGCAAAAGTGGGCAGTCGACAAACTTCAAGAATCCACCTTGACATTTTCGATTTTTTGAAATTTTTTCGGACGCTGGCCCGCGCATACATAAATCTTTCATAACTTTTTTTATAGGGGTGGGCAAAAAAATTTAAATGATGGGCAATAATGGGCAAACGATGGGCAGTCCCTCAAAAAATTTCTAAATTCTTACGCGAAAAATGCGGGGCCAACTTCCCGGAGCTTAATTTTGAAACTAGAAACTAATTTGTTTATAATCATTTACTGATTTTTGTGTAATAATTACTTTTTCTATTGCCAGATCATAGCTCAGTTTCATTGTTACAATGACAAATTAAATGATATATAAATGTCAATTTCGAATATTGATTAAAATTAATTAATTCTAATACTAAAAAAAAAAACAAATAATTAGTAATCCTATGAGTCTTAAGTCGACAAGCCAATTGCACGTTGATAATATACTAGACACAATAATTAAAAGATATTAAAAAGTCCCTAATTTTTAGGTGATTTTCAAGAGGCTGTTATTTTCAGGGAAATGGTCGTCCAAGAGTTTACAAAATAGGACGTTGTAGGTTCAAGAGTCTAGTTTTCAGTTAACATTATTTAACCTGCAAGCTTTTTGAGAAATCGTAAGAAAAATGCCAGATGAAAAAATTTCCAACATTTTTGTCGTTTTCAAAATGAGGTTCTATGGGACTTACATTTTTTTTATTCAATAATTCCATTTCAATTGACTTACCTAACGAGCTTTCTACGGTGATTTAAGGGGGTCGTCCAGTGTGTCAGATGAAAAATAATCGTTTTTTTTTTTTCATAAATCACATCTAAAGCATGTATACAATACATGCGTAAAAGGATTTTTTTTACGAAATTTGAAACCGTTGAAAAGTTACAGCTGTAAACCAGAGCGATTACACGGAGCGCGCGGGCCCTTTACTTATAATTTAAACGCGTTTTTCTCGAAACACGATTTACTCAAACTGCAGCCATGATATCTCAAAAAAACTATTCGATCAATTGTGTTCAAATTCGTACAGCATCTTCAGTACACATATTACTACAAGTTGAACTAGAATAATTAAGATTGCTTCGTTAGATTTATTTTTATCAGCCATATAGTTCCCGAAAACGGGATGAAAAATCGTTTTCTTATCTAAAGTGTAAAAAACGCTATTTTTTTGGAATTCAAACTTAATTTTAGGCCAACTTGGAACCTCAAGTCTCACGATTGAAATTACGTTTGGTTTTTTGATCTCACGTATGCAGAACGGCTCGAATCATGGCAGCAGTGCAGCGTCACGTTTTATATTTGTGTTCCTGTTGGGCGGCGTATCTCCGACTTTATGATATAATGACTTCAAAAAATCACATAGATTTTTGAAATGTTGATGAATATGATATACGATTTATAAATGATTTTATTTAAACGGTGTGAAAAAAAAAATCTTTAAAAATACATTTGAAAAACAGCCTTCCCACTAGAAGACCCCCTTAATGCTGAGTTATCGTTGATCAAAGCAAAGAAGTCCTTATTTACTTTGACAATCGATTAACGTATGAAATTGATTTATATATGAAGCGCTCCTTGTCGGAGGTTGCTACCCAGAAATGTAACTGGATTTCTTCATATTAGGTAAGGAGGTAACCCATCTCTTTATTTATCATGTTGGGCACCCTAATATGTAAAATAAAATAAAATTATCAAGCAAGCAGTTGAAATAATTGATAAGTACCAGTATCATGATATTTCATTTTTTTTTTAATTTTTTTTTGTGATTGAGATAGTATTTGTCCAGGCGTGTTTTTAAAAATCGGTTCACATTTATAATTGAGATTACGTCTTCTGCGAGATCACTCCGTGCTCTGACAATTCTGTTGCTTAATAAAAGCTTGTGTGGGTTGTTGTTTGATCATTTAGACACCGCATGCTCACTAGTAAAGGAAACCATTGTAAGGAAACTCACACTTCAAGCACGTAGCATTTGCCTGTGATACAATACAGTGACATAGTATGTATGTGGATAATATGCAAATGCTTGTCCCTATTATAAACAGGTAAGAAACGCAGTCTAGTGGGCAAAGTAGACTACATTATTTAGTACTTTTATTTATGGTAACCCGAGGTAAAATCCTGCATAGGAGCATCAATACTGTAGTGAGGGCAGCGACCCCGCTGTGTCACAAGCCTACTGACTAAAACCAACAGGGTTTTTATTTATGGTAACCCGAGGTAAAATCCTGCATAGGAGCATCAATACTGTAGTGAGGGCAGCGACCCCGCTGTGTCACAAGCCTACTGACTAAAACCAACAGGGTTTTTATTTATGGTAACCCGAGGTAAAATCCTGCATAGGAGCATCAATACTGTAGTGAGGGCAGCGACCCCGCTGTGTCACAAGCCTACTGACTAAAACCCACAGGGTTTTTATTTATGGTAACCCGAGGTAAAATCCTGCATACGAGCATCAATACTGTAGTGAGGGCAGCGACGCCGCTGTGTCACAAGCCTACTGACTAAAATCCACAGGGTATCCCTCATCACACCACCCGGGCCTTGGATTCCGAATTTCTCAGAAAGCCTGAAGAGCATATAGCTTTGTTCAGGCTTCCTCAATTGGAACGGGTGGGTATAAAACTGACCCACACCCTCCGGAACCAGTTACTCAACTGCCTGGCTATTCACCGGGAAATGTCGCGCTCAATCCGGGCAAACACAACCCGCCGAAGACGGTGCCTTCCAGCGGCTTCCTTTTGACTCATTACGTCCTCACGGAACCCTGAGACTGACCTGAGACACCACGCATCCTCACTGCCGACCATGGCTTGACCGTGGCGCCGGCAGCGAGAGGTCATTCCCAATAACGTTCATGAGGACTTGCCTCTTTGTAGATTATTTTGTACCACGTCTTATATACTGTTAGCAATATTCTTCTAACTATACTTTCATTTATTATGCACCTATAAATTGCTTTATGCCTTACACCAGCCAAATTGTATTGGACAAGCGTGTTGAGTTACATATCGAAACCTTTACCCGTGTATTCTAAAAATATACTGGGGAAGGAAAGGTAGGTCTACATTACCTTGAAGTGAGATAAAACTGACTAATAGAAATCTATGTGTTGTCCCCAGATAATAGGTTGAGAAACGCTGATTAGGAAGACGAAACAAAGTCACGAACGCGCCCCTTGATACGCTTCCGGGTGTTTACCAGTATAATACACAAAAATTGTCCGAAATTCATGAGAAAAATTAAATGAGGAAAATTGGTTCCTTTGTATATTTAAAAAGGCCGACGTTTAAAATGCCCTGAGGGAATCATATTAGAGGGTGAGAGATCAGGGTGATGGGCGGCAATCTATCGCTGGCGGCACTCACTCGCGCCATTATCGGTACCGTTGGGGCATGGCAGGCAGCCCTCTCCTTCTGCGAGGACTTAATGAAGGTGAAGTAGACGGCGGAGAGAGATCGGGAGGCTATTGGCAACCTTGGCTGCTGCCCCGCTAGCCCTTTATGAAACAAGGTCGTTAAATTTGTTAGTTTTGTAAATTTAACGATATATATTTTAAAAAGTTATATTAAAAAATAATCACTTATAATTCTTAAAAACCTTGCAAGTTGCAGGAATACAACATTACATTAGTACTAAATAATTAAAATTAGGAACAGGTTGTTAAAATACATTCTCTTACCATTTACTTACACAAATTACATCAGTCAAATATTAGTATTTCAACGAGAATTCATTTTTCGTAAATGAATTTAAGAAAACCTGGAAACAGGCGTGTATTCGTTCGACACTACAATGAAACATCATTACCTAAAAGTATCATTGTGTAGTAAGCTGAATTGTCACTAAATCGTAACAAATGTTGGTGCTGTATAACAAGTAAAGTTCTATCTGCATTTCTTTTATTTCTGCTTCTATTTGAGTGGTATGTTGCAGAAGTGCAGCACCGCTCCGTAAAAGGCTAGGACAAGACGACAGAGGATGGCCATCGCCAGAAGCCCTCTTCCCAGACAAGATGTTACGCCGGGCGGCACACTGAGGGACTGCGGCGCTCAATATCCAGGCGTGAGCGGTGCGCGATGTTTTCCCGCAAACAGCTTTAGCGACAATACAAATAGATACGAGGGCGATGGCACTTCACACCACTTTCTAATAATATATATGTATTATACATTCAAACCTTCCTCAGGAATTTTTTTTTTTTTCAAAATTGACTCTATTTCTACTTGTAGAAAATTATAGGATTTGATTTCATTGCATAAAATTTATAATGGTAAAATTAACAGCCCGCAGCTACTTCAAAAATTTTCTTTTGATGCTCCTCGTAGGTATCCTGTACATCTTAAACGCGCGCCTGCGGTCAAAACTAACTTAGGGATTAATTCTCCGGTAAGCCGACTTTCCCAGGATCGTATCTTGATATATTTGGACAGACTCCTTACCGAAATTCAAAAGACAGGTATCGCAAGCACTGAGTGTCACGTGAGGGTAAATTTTTGTGTGTTAAATTTGTGTTTTTGTTTTAATTTTACGTTTTTTTTATTGTTGTTCTTGTGGTTATGGTGTGCGCGTATTCTATTCTTTCTTTCTGTCTTCGATTCATAAATTATTTTGTTTCGATGTAAATATTGTTTTATAAAATTGTTATTATTATTTTTGTTACCTTTCGGTGCACGCTGCGGCAGCCTTCACCGGTTGATATATTTTAAGATTTTTTGTTAATGTTCGTCAATGTAACATTTTTTTATAATGTGTCGGCCACTGGCTGCCCTATATATGGCGACCACAGTCCACGGGTGTAAAGCCCGTCATAGTGACCAGTTTCGGCTTGTCGCGTTTCGGGATCAGCCTGTGTATATCCAGTAGCTCATATACCTAGAGACCTTCAGTCGTTGTATATGTGGGCTGGCATGACGATATAGACTATCAATGGATTTTCATCCTTTGATAGACGCTTTCGTTTTTGGACTACACTGTACTTACCATCAGGTACTCTGTAGTCACTAAGTCGAGCCAGTGTAAAAAATAAATAAATAAATCACTCTATTTATTGTTGAAAATTGTATTAACCCTTTGCACTCGAACGGGGCTGATTCAGCGCCCGGCCTATTTGAACTCACAAAGGCCTCAATTGCAAAAGGTTAAAGCTCGTTAAACAGTTTAAAAGGTCTAAGCAAACAGACAGCGGAAGTGACTTCGTATATTATGTAAAGGTAACAAATAAAAGAGTATAAATATATCAGTATTTGCAGTACAGATGGCGATCTGAGATTGATTAACACTTTAACGCCGGCGAGGCACACTTGACTTTCCCGTGTTCAGTCCCGCCCCACGCGGAAAATGGTAGATATTAGCCCCGGCGTGCACGTGTTAATCGAAGAATTAATTTATCAGGCCAAAAAAAGATACAGTGTAAACTTTATATAACTACCCTCAAGGGACTGTGCATATTTTGACGTTATAGAGAGTTGTCGTTAAAAATCTGTATTGTAGATACTCCCTTTATATATATATATATATATATATATATATATTATTAAAATATACAAGTCAGTATAAAATAAAATTATAATTATAATTGTGTTGGTTCCTTGTGTATATTATTTACGTCATGATTTGTGTTGTGCCCTTGTTCCTGTCTTATTAATAACTTTTTGTGTTTTTGATGTGTATTTTGTTGTAGTAAGTAGGTTTTTTGTGTTAGGTACTTCTACCGGACTATCTCAATATAATTAAAATTAGCAAGCACCGATCCTCCTTCCTCGAATATTAAAGTCAAAATCAAAACGCTGACTTTGGCAAAATCACATTGGTCATACACCAGTGGAAAAGTCACAAGAAAGGAATAATAATAATAAAAATCTGTATTAGAAAACGTTTATTTCACACTAGTGTTAGTAATTATATAAAAAACTATTCTTATTTGATCCCTATTGAGTACAGTCTGTTATTTTTGTCTGACGTCTTTTGCTGCATCAGTGATTTTGTTGTATTTTTTAAAATTATTTTCTTCATATCTTGTGATATTGAGGCATCTTGTTAATAAAGAAAGTACTTTATATTATAAATTGCTGTCGTTATTGAGAGTGGGCGTAATGCTACATAGAGTGTATCATTGTATGGGAAACAAGCTAAACCAACTGTTCAGTCTAAATACCATAGTAACCACGTTATTTATAAAACAATTGACTCTTTGACACATAAGAAAAAATATACCAACATATATTAACGAAGCCAGCCGCTTATTATTTATCCTGAACCGTCTCATGCAACAAATTGTTCCTGAAACGGACATATAGTGACCCCGACGTGATCTACGTCATAGAAAATTATAGCAACAACCCTAGACGGCGGAGTTGTGAAGTTGCATGAGACGGTTCAGGATAAATAATAAGCGGCTGGCTTCGTTAATATATGTTGGTATATTTTTTCTTATGTGTCAAAGAATCAATTGTTTTATAAATAACGTGGTTACTATGGTATTTAGACTGAACACCAACCAAAGCCGAGTGATCTCGACGCTTTAGGGAGTTTGTCGTTAAATCGAGTGATGTCACATAGAGGTTACACTGTATTTTAAATTAATATGTAGTACTGTATGGATCCAGTTAATTGATACTTCACCCATAGGGTACTTTAAGCGTACCGTGAAGAGATATTTGTGGAGGCCGGCATGATCCCTTTGGCTACCGATGGGTTTTTCTTTACTGTTGAAAGTCTTTGTCGATTTTTTGACTGTACTATGATTACCATAGGGCGTGGTGTGGTAAAGGTTGAGTCGGAATTAAAAAAAATAGTAAATCACCATTTGATTCTTTGTTGGAAATATATATAATAATAATATATCGTTACGGGACGAGTAGAGGAGATACATTAGTGGCTATATCCACGCACCGCCTGGGAGAGAGGTTTTGGAGGGGTGGGCTTACTCGCACCCCACCCAGAGAGGTAGCCTCAACAAGGCTTCTTGTTCCCTGAGTGTCTGGATGGATTTGGTTTTCCAGGCCTGGGTGGAGCAATCAGAGTATCACCCTGGGAAATTTTAGTTAGTAGGAGTCCAACACACCGGGGTCGCTGCCCTCACAGCAGGCATGATTATCCTAAGCAGGATTTTCCCCCGGGACACAAAAAAGAGGCTATATCTACTTTGTGGCTTATATGTCGCACCCTACGTGAGCAGTAGCACAGCTCAATGCCGTCCTCACAACACTAGTACATACAATACAGGCATAGTTATAAAACATACAAGGAAATCCCTGGTTTTAATGAATAGAGATCTCCTATTATGTAGCATTTCTTGTCTTCTATAAAAAAAAATTAATGGAGGCAATTTTATCAGAACCAAAGTTGGAGTTTATTAATTTGATTTATCAGAGAAAGAACTAAAATCGCAATTGGAGTTGCAGAAAATGTCAGTAAAAAGTAGTGATGGCAGAAGAAAGTAGCTTTATTTAAGGACAAATAAAAACATTATTCAGTCAACCTTTTCATTAGAAATTAAAAAATTTACACAGCCAAAGACAATAAAGATAAAATATTTCTGTGTTTCTTGTAAACATTCTTCTATTAACATAAAATATATTAAATAAAATTTGCTCCAGGGTTATTTTTGTGTTAATTTGTATTTTAATTAATTAAATGTAAATGTAAAACAAAACTTTTAGCAATAAAGTTGAATATATATATACTAGTATATAATAATATATAGACTAGTGGTGGTGACCTCCGATGAAAACATTTCAGAACCAATGTCAGAAGTCAGAGTCGAAGCTCGATAACATCCCTGCTATGAAGAGTCAGGATAAAAAACGAGTTTTGATATAGGCCATATGCTAGCTGACTTTGACACTAATGGAACCGAAAACTGACTGAGGAATTTTTCACTAATCATTACCTGATATTTAGTCTAATTGCTTTCTAAGGAGACCTTTCATGATATGAAACAGGAAAGATTTTGGCTCATTAGTGAATAGCTGCTTGCCTATTTTTTTTTATTAGGGTCTTTTATCTCATTACCTTATGATTAAATATTTAAGAATGATATTTGAGCAGACAATTAAATTTAGTGCAATTCTATGAGTGGAATTGTTATAAAATAAAACTTAAATATTTTTGTTTTTATTTAATAACTTTAAACTTTACCTTTGTTTGTTTTTATATAAAAGTAAAAACTATTTCATTTGTAATACAACAGGTTTATTAAGTAATGATAATATTAAATAAAAATTGTTAAATAAAAACTTTAAGTGATAATGAAATTAAGATGAAACAAACAAAATTCTTGTTATTATTATTCCTTTCTTGTGGCTTTTCCACTGGTGTATGACCAATGTAATTTTGCCAAAGTCAGCATTTTGATTTTGACTTAAGTGTTCGAGGAAGGTTGATCTGTGTTAGCTTATTTTAATTATATTATATTGAGATTGTTGGTACAGGAACCAAAATACTTGTTATACACAGTAAAAATTGCTTCTCTTTTATGGAAATTAAATATAACTAATAATCCTGGATAGGAATTGGATTTATTTATTTATGTATGGGCTATCAACAGTTCCATTGCATTTTACATTAACAATGAGATTATATGCGCAAGCTAAATGTCTACAATGTCACTCAAAATAGGCTCACTTAGTTGTCGAGTTGCAGAGAATGAGCCCGTCTCAACCTTATACCTATATCTACAATGGATACTAATAAAAGACAGCCACAAAAGCAAAACAAATCAATCAAAAGCAATAACTAACAGTATCAAAACAGAAAATTAAAATCAAAACACCAAAAAGAAAAGAAAAAAATCTAAACAATAATACCCACAATTAAAATTATAAATTAACATGCAGAGGATACAACACCAAGAATATTGCCATGCTCAACGCACTTGCTCATTAATTTTCCTCTTGAAGGCCGGCATCGAATCCGAAAATATATCAATGATGGATTTAATAACATGTTCAAAATTCTTTTCAACTATGAACAATTGCGCTATAGCTAAAGAACTGAAGTAAGCTTGTAAAATATTTCAATTAGACAAACTAACATTAAGATCAATTTAACTAGAATATAAAAAATATCATGTAAATAATAATAATATTTATACAAGTTTTAAGAAATTCACATGAAAAAAATGTATACTGCAGGCGACGCCCGTCAAATTCAAATTTAGTACAGGAAATCTTGATGGGCGGGGCTCCTCATTTCCACTCAAGGGGTTAACATTGTCATTTCGGCCCCATCATAGCCTAATTTATAGAAATAAACATTTTAGTTTCATTTTGGCCACCTATTATTTTATAATAATAGTAAAATAAAGCACTGAATATTTTTTTCATGTACTTCCTTTGTTCCAATATAAGCTATTTTACAAGAAATTAATGCTCATTACGTTATTCATTTAAATTTTAAACATGTATTGTATTTTCATTTTATAAAGATTGCTCGCATATTGCTTAAAATACTCAAAATCGTATTGATTAAGTTTTTACAATTGATATTACGTATTTAGAACCAACAGGGAACAGAAGCTAGGATAACATAGAAATAATGCGGTATAATAGATTCTTAGCTCATGAAAATGGCTAAAATATTTCAAAAATTTTCAAGATTCATGTAAAAATACATTGTTTACAATTTTACACATACATAATGAATGTAAATTGATTATTTTCAAGGTAACTTCAGGCTTTAGTACACAATTTATAATATATATGATTTACCTGAAATTTCCACGACCTCGGTTGCCACGGAATCCGCCACTGCCATCGTCTTCTATATAACCATCATCGTACATGCCCTCATAGTCTTTCATTTCACTGCCGTCATCTCCACTATTGTTCATACCCATCGAGGGGTCCTGCATGTCCATATACTCGCCCTCCATCATGATTAAAATTTAAAGTCCACAACGCACTTATGTCTTCATGCCTGGCATGGATATTTCACATAAACCGTAACTCCACAACACACTGCACGAAGACAACAAATGGCGCGCTCAAAATGGCGACCGGCGGCTTCGCTAGTGCTTGCCCGATGTGATGTAACAATCGACTCAACTTTATTCGTTGCGAGGCAATCGTTAAATCAATAGTGCATAACATAAATATTGAGCTAATAAAGAAATAATTAATATTTCACCCAGTTTGATGTAGTTTGATGTAACTAACAATGTTTCCTTGTTATAAAGTAAATTCTTAACTGGCTCTATTTTTCCATTTTTTATATATCTTTAATTGTTTAGGCTTTTAATATGTTAAAGTATATTAATTATATATTGCTAGAGTGGGTAGGTATTTCACTCTTAAATTAGTAAGTAATTTGTCAAGTAATCAAGATAGTAATTTGTTTTTTTTTACACTGGCTCAACATAGTGACTACAGAGTACCTGATGGTAAGTACAGTGTAGTACAAATACGAAAGCGACTATCAAAGGATGAAAATCCATTGATAGTCTACATCGTCATGTCGGCCCACATATACCACGACTGAAGGTCTCTAGGTATATGATCTACTGGATATACACAAGCTGATCCCGAAACGCGACAAGCCGAAACTGGTCACTATGACGGGCTTTACACCCATGTACTGTGGTCACGATTCAGACGGGCACCGACGCCCTACCATCTCGCTGCTGCTCGTTTAGCACCACCCAGGAGTCACGTGTAGGGAAACTAGGGTAATGCCTATGGACGCGAGCAGCTTCGACTCCCAAAAATATGCTATAGCTTATGTCTTTTGTAATAACTGTAATCTTAAAAGCAGTATTTTGCTTTAAATTTTATAGACATTAGATTCATTGATACGATGCCTAGAGCATTACCTCAGATGATGATTATGAACATAAGGCCGCTATTTTCCCCCGGTGAAGTTGCAAAAGATTTTCCCAGGCAACAGCATTTTGTCCTACCGAAAAAAAACACTTCTATTCTGTTTTTTTTCTTTTAAGTCGATAATTTGACAAATAAAGCTGTTAATAATTCTCGTACATCTTTTATCACTGGAAATAAAATAAACTTTGTAAGCAATTTTCTTATTTATACAGGTGTATGAAAAGCATCAAATTAACTATAATAGTTTAGTGCTAGACGCAATCAGAAAGATATATTTTAAATAAAACCACAGTATCTATGTTAATTACAAAAAGACTGTTTGAATAATTGAAAAAAAATCAAATTTTAGGACAAGATGTTTCCATGTAAATATCTCATCAAATGATATTAACAACTAAATACAATAACTGAAAACTATATATAAAACAGTTATGAAAACCATTAATAAGCGGTATAGCTGTTAGAAAACTTAATGATAACGAAGATGTCACCCCTAGCTCACTAAGTGCACCGTGCAAGTCTTCGATTCTCGATACTTCAATATCGATACACCTAATTTAAAATCAATGATTGTAATATTATGGTATATATCAGCACATCTGAATTGATGATATCAGAGAAAAAACGAATGACCTTCTATAAAATAATGTATTCCTAAATGACATATTTGTCAGCGACAAACAATAAATATACTCCGGGCATGTACAATTTCAGTTCCTAACCCACTAAAAAAAAATGTTGATATTCGTACATTATATTATTACGATCCAAAGTTACGATTATATCTCTATGGTATTCTCTGTGAGCAAGCAAAGGATCGTATTTTGTAATAAATTAAATGCAATTTGTTTGTTAACGAATAATAATGCTTATTTGAACCGAATATGTAATATTAATACTTAAAAATAAGCACAGGAACATATATTTTCTTATATATTTATATTTTTTTTTTATTTATTTTTTTTTTGGTTCCTAAATACTATGACAAACTAATTTTGCCCGCGACTTTGTTCGCGTGGAAGAAGTACTTTTGCTATGATAATAATTATTTCAAGCGGACATATTCGTGTAAATGATATACACGTCATCTTTTTTTTTATTATAGATAGCATTGCGCTTAACCTCAATCACACCGGATGAAAAGTGATGATGAGGTCGATGATGGAGCGCGTTCACCCAACAAATACCGATTTACACGTCGTTTAAAAACTCCCATGTTGTAAAATTTGGAAAAACAGTCGCAGGAAGCGAATTGCATTCTAGTACATAAATTGTTCAATGGTGACTGTTCAGTCAATAAATGTCGTGTTACATATTAGGTGAACTTATTTACGATTTTATGAAAGTAATATAATGAATGCAAAATACATGTTTTGATATATTTTCCTTGGCTTATACAGAATAAATAAATTATATAACAAATCCTTTTTCATTACTGAAATAATTCTACATTTTTTAAATCTAAAACACGCCGTTATCCTTCGATATATCATGTCGATTCGATACCTCTATTTAAATACGTTTTTTTAATTTGAGGGGAGTGTTTACCGTATCGACAGGATAAACATTCAATGTTTGAGTTACGAAATACATACACATTTGTATGGGCTAATATTTATTCTTTTTTTTTTCATTAATTTTCCAATAATTTTAATATTTACTCTGCTATTCGGAATGGAGAAATAGCCTACAAATCGGTTCAGACGGTGTCGATATAAGTGATCGGACAAGCCCGACGTTTATATATATATATACAAAACGTATTTTAAAATACCACAATAGAGACTCAAGTAAAGAATCCATGTTATTGACGCACGAAATGTATGCCAAATGTAACGTAAATGCAAAATTTAATTAGGTACGTTTATATAGAATTTTTGTAATTACAATTTATAACCATGAACTCATCAATATTGTTGTTTTGATATTAAATAAAAACACAAATAGCAAATAAGTTGAATAAACAAATTTTCTTAAATCCTTTGTTTACAAAAACCTCTGCTTTTAATTTCGACGGGATCCGAGACCTTTGGGCGTGGCCAAAGCTCGTGTGTGTACAGCGCAGGGCTTTGCAAAATGGATTCTGTTTTCCGTAAGCGGCGCGGCGCTGCGTTCGCGTAATTAATCAATAATAGGAGTACATATAAAATTCCATCGTTTATTTTCATATGTATAGAAGACCCGGCCACGCGTTGACGTGACTATGAATTTTGTTATATTACATTGTAGTAAACTATTTTAGGGATAATGGTAAAAAAACACCATATAACGGATAATTACTCAATCCATTCAACAGATACCGCCATCTGTTAGAATCATTTGGAACTAACTGAAAATTGTGACTGCCAAATAATAAGGAAATAATTTGCAATAAAATATTATTGCGACTATGAGTTGAGATGAAAACTATCCTAGATTTTAAGTTAGATCAAAATGAACGTGGTGTGTAAATTTTATTAAAATCTGTAGTAGCTTAGGAGTTTATCGCGGACAAACAATGTGACACGGAATATATATATATATATAAAGATATATATTGTAAAATAATGGTAGTTTAAATTTAATCGAAGTATTGACCATCAATAGCAACTACTTTTTCCCAACTTTAAGACAGCGGTCGAATTTCACGTCTGAAAAACTCGATTTTTTGAGGCTATCCACGAATCAACCCTATTTTTGCTATCTACATATGATTTTTTTTTACACTGGCTCGACACAGTGACTACAGAGTACCTGATGGTAAGTACAGTTTAGTCCAAAAACGAAAGTGACCATCAAAGGATGAAAATCCATTGCGAGTCTCCGTCGTCATGTCGGCCCACATATACCACGACTGAAGGTCTCCAGGTATATGAATTACTGGATATACACAAACTGATCCCGAAACGCGACAGGCCGAAGCGAGTCGCTATGACGGTCTTTACACTTGTGTATTGTGGTCATGACCCAGTTCGGGCAAACGCCCTACCACCAAAAAAGGATAGGCTTTTGAGGCTGTCCACGAATCAACCCAATTTTTGCTAACTTCAATTTGATGGGAAGCGCTGCTCCGACAGACCTTGTGTCATTGGCCGGAACGGTTGCTAGTCGGACGGCGCAATGTCTGGTGAATACGGTGGGTGGTGCAGCACTTCCCAATCAACTGTTTTTAAATAGTTTTTCACCGGAACCGTTACAGACGAACCATTTTGTCGTGTCTGGAGTATATATATTACTATACGTACATAAGTTACATGTTTAACTGTATCGACTTTTCCTTTGGACGTTCACTTAAGCTGCGTAACATTGTGTCAATAAAAAACAATTTCTGCACTGATTATTTTATTCGTTGATTATTCAGTACACGTGCACTCAATAATTTGACAAAGAAATGTAATTTACTTTATTTATTACACTTATATGTATATATATTTGATATTGTTATCGGAATGTAGGATAATATAGATTTTGTTTGTAAATAATTTATTTTAATGAATGGCGTACGTTTGTTTCTACGTTTACCAATGGCGATATTGATGAAAACTTACCGATTAAACTAAATGATTAAGGCACATGAAAACTAAGCTCCTTTTACAATAGCTAAACCAATAATTTACAACTATATCTACCAGACTCGAGTTTCTTAAGCCATATTATATCTTTTGCGCAAAATAATTCGATAAACTCTCTCAATATCGATATATGAAAAAATGTTCTAGATCATGGTGCGTCCGCATCATATGTTTCGTGTATCGCAAAACATTTGCTTGTCTTTTTCTCGCACACCATAGCCATAGACAAATGTTTTGCTTCTGTACGCAAAGCATTGCAAGATAGAAATTATTCTACATTTGTAGTTGTAAATACACAAGAAAGAGACGAGCAGATGTTTTGCGAAACACGAAACCTTTTCTGCAGACACACCATAAGCCATGATTTTGTCAAAGCTTTAAAATGCCTTCAGCATGGTCCGCGCGGGCTACAACCACAGTTAGCGTAGAAACAACCGTGGCAGGAGAACTCGCACGGTCCATAGACCCCGCGGGGACCGTACACACCGCAAGGCTCGCAATACCCCCGTCTCCACGCACGGCACAGGCCGCACGGAGCTTGCGGCGCGTTCCACCAGTCTGGTCCGGAGCAGCCCCAAGGTCCGCAGTTGCCGTGGGGCCAAAACGGCCAGAATGGCCCGTACGGTCCGCATGGACCTAAAGGCCATTGAGGGCGGCACGGGCCATTGGGCTCGCTGGGTATGCACGAGCTACGTCTGTAGTTTCGACCACACGAGGGGCAGCAAGCAAGAGAAATGGAGCACAACGTACTGTATTGATTTGATGGGGTGTATCTCGCACAGCAATGAGAGCCACATTTACACGTATTAACCCCAGAATAAGATAATTTATTATGTGACGAGGGTAAGTTACTAATAACCGAAAGGCAGCACCAAGGTAATGGCCAACCACATGAAGAGCAAACGGCTTTAGCCCCAGCACTCAACTGCCAATTCTCTTTCTCCTCTGCATTCAGTAAATTAGATGCACCATAAGGATGGCTGGGTTCATAACAAAATAACGGTTTTGGGCTAGTCTGCTGAGATGTATTTTCATCGTCAAATGTAGTCCGTTTCAAGTTTGACAAATACGCTATCAGCTCTTGGATCTTCTGTAGCTCCAACTGGTTCTTCAGCTGCACGTCTGTGGTATCGAAGGTCATGACAGGATCAGCTCCTAGTTTTTCGTTCAACTTGCGTCTCATGATGAGTTTCGCTGAAAGTATTTTACGAGCTGTACTCAAATCAATACCATTTCATTATTTTATAATTTTTAGGGTTTCTGTGCCCATTTAATTAGAACCACCATACTTATGGCAATAACTTTATTTCTAACAGTTTTCGCGGAGCTGTTACAAGGTCAGTGGAATAACGTTTGAAAGGTCTATACAAGTTAGTCCAAAATCGTTTATTGTTCACTCCGACGCAGCCTCGAGTTTCTTTCGGCGTTTCTTCTCAAGGCAGTCGCTTCCGAAACGCTGGTAGACCGCCGTTAGGTTCGTTTCTAACTGGCCGGCCCCCCAAGTCGAGGTCCGTACCCACAGGGGTGCCCTTGCGTAGCCGCCCAACCCATAAATTTCGCTGGCTGAGCGCCCTGTGCGTTCGCCCACCAAGCCCGGTTTTGTTGTGAAGGTCTTTCTAAGGCCATCAAAGTAGGACATGCCAAAAAAAAACGTTTATTTTTAAATATCCATCTGATTATATAACAACCATAACCATAACCATAACCTAATGCAAAACATCAATTTACAGCGTTAATTTAAAGAGCAAAAAAGTTTTTTAATTTGTCGATCGATCGAAGTGCGGTTTCTCGGATGAGATGGGTGGCTGGACACTTTGTTCGTCTGTCAGAAGGCTAAAAATTCTAAACTAAATGAGATTACAGTTTGAAATTAAAATGTACTAAGTAAACCTTTGGCGAAAAATAGATAATAAAATATAATGTAAGAAAAAATCTAATTTAAATGGGGCTCCCATACATACAAAGGGAGTCAAATATTTTTCTCCCGCTTTTAATATTGCATATTTGATATCGTTGCATCTCTCCGAGCGTCCGGATGAATTTGATTTCCCAGGCCCGGGTGGAGCGATTAGAGGGACACCCCGGGGGTTTTTAGTCAGTAGGAGTCTGACACACCGGGGTTGCTGCCCTCACAGCGACCCTGATGCTCCTATGCAAGAATTCCCCCGGGGACACCAAAAAAAAAAGATATATAAAAAGTACCGTTGCATAGAACTTTTTATAAACAGACTAGCAAGCCCGGCGAACTTCGTTTCGCCACCAGATGGCTTCGTTTTAGTTTTTAGTTAGCGTTTGAAAGAACGTGCGCATAATAAATGTCACATGAAATTAACTGAGCAGAGTACAATGAGTAGCTGTCAACAATGTATAACGCATCGGCGCCATCTACTTAACATACTGGTGCAATCTGCTCCACCACCATGCAAAACCACATTGGTTTGTAGTACATGCTATGTATAAGAGATGAGGCTGTATGTGGAAAATGCTTTACTGTTGAAATTTTTCCTGAATTTTGTTTGCTATAAGCCTCACGGAGCCCGAGACCTTTCCAACGCATGCAAAACCGTGGAAATCGGTTCGTGCGTCCTGGAGTTATAGCGTCAGGAAGGAAAACCGGACTTATTTTTATATAATAGATAATAGAATTATACATAGAACTATTTAGAAATAATAATAAAAAACGGAAATAGTAGGATACAAGCACTTTTCAGTTATTTCAACTGCTTGCCTAATAATAAATAAATATACCGGAGACAATTCTTTAAAATGTTAACTAAAATACAACTGACACTGCCAGAAAAGTTTTCAGGTGATATTTTAAAAACCAGTGTTTTTTTGAGTTTTGTAACTCAAAAGGAAAAAAGGAACTCTTATACAATAACTGAATTATCCGTATATCTGTCTGTTATGTCTCTATTTCTCAGAAACGCGTGGAAGTGTTGAGTTGAATAGTATACTTGATATAGTATCAAACATAGATGGGCAAAATGTAATCAGATTAATGAAAATGATTAACGATTACATTTACGCTTTTTACCATTAATATGACTGCACTTTGCTCATTCATGTTTTAAACACTATAAAATTCCAGATTGTATACACATTTATCATTTCTTAATACTTTTAAATGGATTTAATCATGATTGCAGAGGAAGAAAATTAAAATTTCGTCTACATTTTGTAATCGCTTATCATTAATCAGATTACATTTTGCCCATCTCTGGTCTCCCGGATGCCTGTTTGTAAGGAGCCTCCTGTTCTCGAATCTGGTTTGTACTGGTTCGGTTTTTTTTTAGTATATTCTTCTATAAATTTTGGTAATTTCGTTTAGTAATGATTGTTTAAAGGTGCTAAGAGCGCGAAGTGCTTAGGAAAAGATTCCGAAAAATTAATTTCCCGTGCTGTTATAGTTTAATAACGCTGCAAGGTCTCCATTTGCCATAGACGGCTAGTTAAAATAGTGTTTTGTTAATTTTAAACATATTTAACGTTAATAATTGTAGAACAGTGAGCTTGTGGTGCCTAATTGTGTATTTAACCTGGAAAAATCCAGAGACACGTGCCGGGATTCGATCCTACGAGAATTCGCGTTCCTGCGCATGGACACGTGCTCCTCATTTACTAGGTCACCTCAGATACATGTAATAGTGCTCTGAGAACGGTGATCAGCTGCGCTACTGGTCACGTTGCAAACGAAATTTAAGAGCAAAATGGATACAGTCATTAAATTATCTCTACTCACCCCGACAGGGATATAGCGTAAAGATATATTAATATTATTTACCTCTTCAGTGTTTTAAATCTTGTGTGTCACAGACTACTTTAAAAATAAAGATCCTAGTGATATTAAGTACTCATTAAGACAATAATATTTATGTATAGTCAGCAATTGCTGAAGTACCCAATTAGGTTCTCACAATCCTACCGAAAGTTTGTGACTCTTTCACGATAAAACTACTGGACGGTTTTTGCATGAAATTTTACAGTAATATACATCGGATTATACATCGGAATAACATGTAGGCTACAATTTGTAATGATCTTATGTAATTTTGGTCGTAATATAACGATACATGTCAATTAAGTCGGAAAGAAATCTGGCCTCTGAGAGCTATCTTGGCTTACACTGCCTAAACCATTGGAGTTACACAAAGATGATGTACCGTAGGATTGTTCGTCTTGAATTGTTCTAAATAAAAGTCGTCGAAAGCATATATGTACTTTTTATGTGGAAGCCGCTATGACCAAAATTGTATATTATAATAAAGAAAATATTCACAAGAAAAAATTTTAATGGCAGAACTACGTTTGCCGGATCAGCTAGTATTAAAAGAGCATTAACTTGATAAAAAATAATTAGAAAAAAATAATAATTCAAAGAAATAATATATTATTAGGTAAACACTTCTATTGTCGCATGTACTTACACGTGATATTAAAGAAAATCTGAAGAAAAGCAAACATGATATCACAAAAACGAAGTGAATGTAAAAATAGGGGTATATTTTTATTTGTAAACAAAACATTCACTATTACATTTCATAATAAAAAGGTCGCTTTCGTCAGAAGCGGGGTTTTCTATGTCTCCTTGAAAACATTGTTTTTTGAGGCCAACGTTGTTTGTTCGTCCACAGATCTAATCCCTCTTCTGGACTAAAGGCCGTAAATAATTGTTTACACTTCAGTGTTTTCAAATGATGAGGCAATTGCTCTGTATATTTTGAGTCTCATATTTTTCTTACTTCAGTACCTTCGGCAGAGGTACTTCATAATTTGGCATTGAATTCAGATATGGCTTAGAAAGCAGGCACCAATAATTGGACGGCTCTTGAGCTTTATTCAAGTATTTGTGGTCCGTGGTGGTGGAATTAGTGACTTTAACCATAGAACTCCAAAAACTCATCGAGGGTAGTGTAAATTTGCTGCTGGTTGAGAAGTAATGCGCGCAAACTGTGTTTGTGGGACTCTTCATACGTGGGTGTAGTTTTGGTTTAGGCTTGTTAAAGGGGTAAGTCCTGACTAAATTTGGGTTGATATCAGGGCTGGAGGAGAAAGCTTTGGGTAGTGATCTAGGCGCCATATATTTTGGGCATTCGACGGCTGAGGCTGCGTCTGTTGCTTGCAATCTAGCCGCGCGACAAATGGGACAAAAGCATTGTAATTGCGGATCTTCGGGGGACACTGGGTCATTGGTTATTGGAGACACAATACAGCATTTAGGGCAAGGACTGGCTGGTCCACATGACACTGGGAACGGCGGACAAGTGCAGTTAAAACAGGGGCCGCACCAAGGACAGCATGGGCCGCACGGTCCGCATGAACTACAGGGGCCGCATGGACTACAGGGGCCGCACGGACTACAGGGGCCGCATGGACTACAGGGGCCGCATGGACTACAGGGGCCGCATGGACTACAGGGGCCGCATGGTCCGCATGGGCCGCACGGTCCGCATGAACTACAGGAGCCGCATGGACTACATGGGCCGCACGGTCCGCATGAACTACAGGGGCCGCATGGACTACATGGGCCGCACGGTCCGCATGAACTGCAGGGGCCGCATGGACTACATGGGCCGCATGGACTGCATGGGCCGCACGGTCCGCATGAACTGCAGGGGCCGCATGGACTACATGGGCCGCACGGTCCGCATGAACTGGAGGGGCCGCATGGACTACATGGGCCGCACGGTCCGCATGAACTGGAGGGGCCGCATGGACTACATGGGCCGCACGATCCGCATGAACTGCAGGGGCCGCATGGTCCACATGGGCCGCACTGTCCGCACGAACTGCAGGGGCCGCATGGTCCACACGGTCCGCATGAACTGCAGGGGCCGCATGGTCCGCATGGTCCACACTGCCCATAAGGTCCACACGTTGCCCAATAGCTACAAGGTCCATAAAATCTATACGGCCAGCAACATCCAAATGGATCACAAGGCCCGCATGGACTGGTAGAGCCACATACTCCGCAAGGCCCACAATAACCACAGCAAGGAGCACAGGACAAAGCTATAGTTGATGTGGGGCCATTGGCATTGTTTCCTTCTCCGAGCTTACTCAACGGATTGTCAAACGTACAATTAATTGTACCGTCTTTACTTGGACCGTAGAACAGGCAACATGAACCGCATGGGCCGCACGGGCGTCCAGGGTTAGGGGGATTAGGGCCACAAGGACCTCCGGGACTGCACGGACCGCAGCAAGGCCCGCAGTTAGCCGTGGAAACATATGGCCCACAAAACCAGACACCGTAAGGATAATAATAATACCCAGTCATATACTGTAGGCATTTGGGGGGCTGGTTGCATGGAGCTGGGAGACTGCAACCACAAGGCAAAGGGCATCCACAGATGCCGCATAATCGCTTAGCCACTTCTGATGGACTTACTTCTTCTTTTGGCTGTGCATCTTCTTTGCATGGATCAATGTCAGGCAGGGGGAAAAAGAATGGGCGAAAATAGTGTGGCATGACGACCTGAGGGTGTTCTGTTTTGTAGCAGCAAGGAGATTCGTTGTAAGAGGTCTCCGATTGACTTTTTGGTAGATTCTGCTTCTCTGTACTCGGCCCAGCTGTGTAGGCTCTGAAGCAGGGGCAAGAGATACTCCTGAACATATAATTTCCAGTCTTCCGTGTTCGTCTTGCTAACGCAGCCTCCGCATATTTGATTCTCTTTATTGGTATATCAGGGTAAAGTTTGTTAAGATTTTCCGTCAAGCCCCTCTTCATGACGAGAGTCGCTGAAAGGTGCATTGCGTAACTGTAATAAAATTTCTATGGAATCTCTTAAAAATTAAGGAATGAAACAGCATTCTTCTTTTAGTTTTTATTATTGGATTATCACAGTATATTGTATATCTTAACTATTTGTTTGATTTCAAAAAGAAGGGAGTGTTAACAATGGTTGTCCAGTTTCGATATGTCCTTTCATTCGATCTGTTGCTTAGGGTGGGGATTCTTATACTGAGGGATGGATGAATAATCGAAGGAGTCGGGATTTATGTTTGGTTTATCACGTTCCTCACGGGTCAGGACCATTCGTGGCCTTTCCAATGCCGGACAGTATTCACAGCTGTGATTTTCTGACCTTTTATTGTAGATTGGAGTCTTACATTCGTGCCTTACGTCATCGTAGTTAGTAAACGATCTTGAAGAGTTATGGAATATTTCAGAAAGAGATTTTGTTAAATTGATATGTTTTAGATTCAAGGTACAGGACGCTCGTGGCAGGACTGTGCTGAAATTCTTGCTTCGGATTTGGGCTACATGTGTCTTAAAATACGATGATCTATTCTTGACACGGAAACGGTGGCTAGACACTTGGGTGCTATACGGGCATATGAAAGATGACATAAACGGAGATGAAGGTGGTTTCCTACCATCCTTGGGACCGGATGTTTTGACAGCTGGACTAGCTGCGGTATTAAATGTGAAGAACTTAGCTATGGCTGTTCGAGATTGATGTGACGGGATTTTTTCCTTTGCGGGACAGCTTACATGATTACCGGATATAATATTGCCTGTAGGTGAGATCTTGGAACTGGCTGCCGAAGCCTGAGTGCCGACTACAGCGGCGGCGGCTGGGCAGACGCAAGCAGGACTCGGGCTTTTGGGACAAGGCGCGCAAGGCCCACAAGGCCCGCACGGCCCCACCGGAGTGCACGTGCCAGCGACATGATACGGACCGCAAAACCAGTAGCCGTATGGGTAGTAATAGTAACCGGTCATGTATTGAATGCAGCGCGGTGGTTGATTGCACGGTGGTGGGAGGCAGCCGCAGCCGCTACTGGAGCCGCACGGCCCGCAGGGGAACGGGCAAGGGCACTCGCAAGAGCAAGGCTTGGAGTAAGCCCGCTTGGAGGTCGTCAGCGTGCCACTGGGCTGTAATAGAGCGCAGATGGGGCCTAACGGTGTCGCAGAGCACAGCGAGTATGGGTCAAGGGGCTTGCAAGCGACTGGCCTAGTTCTAGGAGGGCTAAAGCATCTGAGAGAAAGACGCGGCGTAGTTTTGCTTTCAAGGACGAGGCTTGGGCATGACATGCAGTAGCGTATTGGGAGGATTCTACGCTCCTCGTGACACCCCGTAGCGGTCGGCAGCTGCTTCGCCTGTTCCATCTTCACGCATCCAAGGGGCCGGGCCTTGCTCTCCCTCCTACGTCGGCATGGAATCGCCGCGGCTGCAAAGGTATTTTATGCTTTTCACCCGTATTAACGCAGTTCAATTAGTGCCCTAAAGAGTTTTGACACAGTGCAAAATTAAACACGAGCGACACGGATAAAAATATTTATTGAATAAAAAACGGAATAAATAAAAATTATAAATTAAAAAGTTTAGTGTGATTCTTATTGCAAACGGTGTTCGTGGTGTCACGGAGTCACTTTGACGGCCCCGACAGCACTTATTCGGCTTGATACGTTTTTGTCCTCTTTCTTGCATTCCTCTTTCTTCATAGTTGGGCTGACTTGTGGTACACCGCACACGGCACAGCTGCCGCATTCACACTTTTTGGGCTTGGGTCCGGGGCATGGGCAAGGGCACGGGCAAGGGCAAGGGCAAGGACAAGGGCAGGGACATGGCCCGCATGGTCCGCACGGCCCACAAGGTCCGCAGGGTCCACAGGGCCCGCAGGGTCCGCAAGGGCCACACGGCCCGCATGGCCCACAAGGACAAGGGCAGCGACACGGGCCACAGGGTCCGCATGGCCCACAGGGTCCGCATGGCCCACACGGCCCACATGGCCCACACGGTCCGCAAGGTCCGCATGGCCCGCACGGTCCACAAGGTCCACACGGGCAGGGAGGTCCGCAAGGTCCGCAAGGTCCGCAGGGTCCGCAAGGTCCACAAGGTCCACAAGGCCCGCACGGACACGGACAGCCGCACGACGGGCATCCATCTTTCTTCTCATCTGACTTCTTTTCAGCATAAAAGCGTATGGATCCAGTCTGATCACCGCAGCATAGAAGAGACGTCCGGCCGAGGCACCATGGTGCTGACGCACAGCCGCCGGGTCGCGGGCCCACTGCAAAGGACATCCAAGCATATAATACTCAGCAGAGGCACCGCGGGCTGGTCGATCATGCTATTTAGAAGAACGCGAGCGGTCCGGCCGAGTATTATAGCCGGGACGTCCTGCGGCGGCGACCACCGTTCTCCAAAATAACACAAAACGTCACCAGCGGACCAACGAAATTCGCGAAATTTGACAGAAGAATGCCTCTCAATCAGTAGCTGAGCGTTCCTAATGGCAATCTAAGAGTTCGAAGACCAATAAAATGGACATGTTAAATCAGTTAAACTTTTTATAGAATGCAAAGAATTAACAAAAGTACCCTAGTATCAATTATATATAACCTTGCCTTTAATAAGTAGCACGTGGGTCTGATGGACCCTGTTTTTTTTAAACTTTAGTCAGCAAACAGGCTGACAGCCCTGGTGATGATAAGTGGGTACTGTCACTTAAGGACAACTGCAACACAAGAAGCGTTTTTATTGCGTTGGTTATCAAGAAGGGCGTTGTTCTCAGCTCTAAGAGAAACCCATTGTGGTTAGACGCGGTCGATGATTACCCCTGATGATTATCACTAAGATTGACGAAAAGCGTCCATAAGTTTAAAGTCCACCAAATTTAACAGATAAAATCAGCGATACCCTTGAAAGAATGCTAAGTATAAAGAGAAGAACACTAGGAGCCACTCGTGTTTAACCTTCCCTTTAACAGGCATGGATGTAGAGGGAACAAGCCGGTGCTCTAGGAGTAGAAGGCGAGCACATCACCCATCGTATCAATCTATACTAATATTATAAAACTGAAGAGTTTGTTTGTTTGTTTGTTTGTTTGAACGCGCTAATCTCAGGAACTACTGGTTCGAATTGAAAAATTATTTTTGAGTTGAATAGACCATTTATCGAGGAAGGTTTTAGGCTATATAACATCACGATGCAATTATTAGGAGCGAAGAAATAATGGAAAATGTGAAAAAACGGGGAAAATTATTCATCCTTGAGGGCTTGCGTGCGCTGCAAAAACGGTTCAAGATACCAAAAATATATGTAAAAAAGAATTATTCCACTTGAAATGATCTAAAAAAATGTCCAGGATAGTATATGTCTATCTTTTAAGATTAAGTCACTAGAACCGTTTTTATGGTAAACAAATTTGGTCGAAATTAATGCATTATTTGTTAATGTTAAGAGTTGTATCAATGTAATAATATTCATCTTTATTCATATAAATGTGTTGTTGATTAAGAATATTTAATTGTGAACAAAATTGTCTTTGACATCACTTAATTTCAATGAACATCTTAGAAGATATTACAAAACCTTATATAGCAAAACAACGTTTACCGGATCAGCTAGTAATTAATATATCTAAAAAATTTAGCTAATTTCTCTATAAAAATTCAGTTAAAAAATTGTACAAGTCTTCGTTTTGACGGTTAAGTGAACACAAAAGTCCCAAAAGTTGTGCAAAGACGTTTTTAATTTATGCGATCTTTATAAAGCCGTAGACATCATCATGCGAACAGCTAAGGAGTGGAATATGCTACCAGCGGCCATATTACGGCGATCTTATGACCTGGGAGTCTTTAAGAGAAGAGTGAATAGGCATTTGGTAGGCGGACGCGGTGTATCATCGGGCTCATCTTCACCTTCCACCAGGTGTGATTGAGGTCAAGCGTTCGCCTATAAGTTATAAAAAAAGACAACAAAAACGCTAAAAATTATAAACAGTTTTTTCATTCGATCAATCCATTTCATGGCGAAGAAAAAAGGTAAATCTACTGGTGGGGAGGTGGGGGCGGTGGTGATAGTAGATTTTACCCAATTTCTAAAAAAATCAAGATTTAAGGCTGCTCTGTCATAATAGCGCCATTATATAAAATTCCCCTTATTTAGTAGCAGCTGTATCAAGCCTTTTTTTTGACCTGATATTAATTCTCATAAGCCGTTAGAGACGCCGTGATGACAGAGGCCGCAGTATGTAGGACTCTTAACGACTAAGTCTACGGGGGTGTTCCTCCTATGTCTGCCGGGGCCAAGGGTACGGCCACGGCAAATTCCTCGGCTACCAGCGACTTATGGCCTTCTGCAGGCCTCCCCTAACTGTATCAGGCCTTTCCTTTAATATGTAGCACATATATACGCCGAAATCGCGACCGACCTACGTGGAGGCACAACCTACATTATACCTCGCCAAAGATTATACCATTTACAATATATTTTTTTTGTATCCCGGAGGAAAATCCTGCATAGGACCATCAGGGAAGCTGTAAGGGCAGTGACCCCGGTGTGTCAGACCCCTACTGACTAAAAACCCCCGGGGTGTCCCTCTGATTACTCCACCTGAGCCTGGGAAGCCAAATTAATCCAGGCACCCAGAAAACAAGAAGCCTTGTTGAGGCTACCTCTCTGGGAGGGGAAGGAGTAAAGCACGCCCCTCCACAAACCTCTCTCTCAGGCGGCGCGCCGGACACCGTGCACCGCCTCCCTCTCATCCGGGCAGCAGACTCCCTCAAGGCTACTGCCCGGACCATTTACAATAGTATTTTATTACTAATTCATGTCAAAATACAATTTTTAATAAAAATAAATAGTTTCTATTATTTTATATCTACATACGTATTATTTTTTTAAATAACAAGTTGTTTTTATTTTAATTAAATATCAGTGACATAACCTGTAGGCAAAGGTCTCAAGCTATACTGCTAAAAACTATTTTTTAATTTAAATCTTATCTCTGGATTACGTAATTAAAAATAATAACATTTTTATGTGTAATAGTATAAACGAGGCATTCTTCTTAAACGAACTTTTAACTGTCACATACTTTAAAAATATCTGTCACTTTTATATTAAAAAATATGCATTAAAAATACTAATATTAATGCTTATCGTACTATTCAATATTTTTTATTTACTCTTTAAAGAATTTAAAAAAAATATTACGAGAATTAACTATGATTACTATAAAAACATATATTTGTTTATACTTACATAAAGGTGCAGAGTTTTTTTTATTTGAAGTGCTAGCAATGGGCCTTCCTTTCATACATTTTAGCATGGACACATTCCTGGACAAGACAGCCTTCCGTAGAACTAGGGCCATTTTTCAATTTTATTACAAAACTGTTAAAGCCAGATTTAAACTAGAATTTTGAGTGTTTTTTGGTATTTTTACTTTAAAATTTAGGCCATGGTAGAGGAAACTTGATTCTGTTTTCTGTGTCGGAACAAATGATGTGACTTATTCTAGATTTGAAATTTTTCTTCATTTTTTTATTTATTTTTTTTAGAAGTTTTCTCTATAAAAAGTCTATCATCAACCACCGATATTAAAAAGTTTTAATATTGAATAAAGTTACAACTTTACTTACAAAATACGATTTATTCTAGCATATTTCACTCACATACATCTTACAATTCTTGTGGTGCGTAAATTAAGAGCACTAAAAGGAACTCGCGCAGTATATGCGAATATTTGAGAGGTATTTTCTTTTTACTTGGGGAAAATCCTCATAGGACCTTCCTGGCTGCACAGCATGATCCTTTGCTTTTCTTTTTCCACGAGCTACGCACGCTCTCAGTGTAGCCATGTTACTACTTACTTTACCGCATTCAATTAATTTTTATTTTATTCCGATTTTTTGGGGTTTTAATAAAAACGTATAACCCAAATAGATTGTAATATCGATACCAGGGTCAGACAGGGTTTTTATAACATGCTCTACAAATAGAGTATACTCCAGTTAAAAATAACACTAATAAATTAATAGAACATATATTTATCAATATTTATTACAACTATTTCCATTTGTCTTTCTAGAACAGATTTGGTAGAGAGAATTGAACTCCACTTCTATTTTTGTAAGCCTCTTTCGCTTCCTAAACATTCATTAGGACATTTAGGACATAGGGATTCATTGGGGACAAGAGCATTTATATATTTTGGGATTTGATGCCGGCCTTCAAGAGGAATATCAGTGCGCCGGTGTGTAGAGCTTGGCATTGTTCTTGGTGTTGTATCGTTTGTGTGTTAACTTTTAATTTTAATTGTATGTATTATTGTCTAGGATTTTTTTCTTTTTGGTGTTTTGATTTTAACTTTTTGTATTTTTGACACTGATAGTCAATGCTTCTGAGCCATGCTGTGGCTATCTTTTATTAGTATCCGATGCAGACATTTAGCTTGTGCATGCGATTTCATTGTTAATGTAACATGCAATAGAACTGTTGATAGTCCATACTTAAATAAATAAATAAGTCGCTTTATGCAGTCTCGCCGATTACTTGTACTTTTGACATTACCCTCCATTAGAACTCTTTATTTGATCTGCGAAGATAAATCTCGGTCGGCCTCGGCTTTTATTTCCACTCATGACAATTACAATTATTACAATAACAATACATATTATTATTACTTTTTTGAACCTTACACGTCACAGTGACCGCATCGCACGTAATGGTAAGCACGGTGCAGTACAAAAACGACAACGACTATGAACAGTTAAGAAATACCTAACAATAGTCGCAGCGATCATGCCGACCTGCACGAATATAGAAAGAAAGAAAGAAAAAGTTTATTGAGGCAAAGGAAACAACACACAACAAACATATTTATATAAAAACAACAATGAAAGAATACATAACATCGCATCATGTATCCTGTGTGCTGCTACCCGTCTCAAAGAGCACTCAGCTCAGCGTGTGCTGGGCGCCGCTGCACGCGCCAGCCAGCGATGATTGACAGCCGACGCTCAGGGGAACCGGTTGCGCGGACGTCGCGATGCTAATACAATATTAGAACCTAACCAGATATACAAAAACATACCTTATAACGTACAACAACCAAGTATGACAATAAATACATAGAATACTTTTAAGTAGCATACAAAAATGTAGAATACTAAATAAAATATAATAGAGATAGGGTAGATTGATAATAAAATACATATACATACATACAGGCTGTTCCATAAAATATCTCTTCACGTTTCCTTTAAAAAACCATACATCATAGGACGGTGGGAACACGCTCGCGGAAGACCAGTCCTCAGCTCAATGACTCGGCAAAAGAGTTAGAGAGAGAGTTAGTCCTAGCCGGGATGTAAGTTAACGCATAGCTAGCTGTGACTTCGCAACACCAGGGTTGCAGAAGTCCTCGGTGTACCTGGAGCCCGGTACAAACGCGACAGATGGATCACCCCGGGGGTTTTAGTAGGTAGGAGGCATACCGGGGGACGGCCCTCACCGCCCCCTGACGATCCATGAGAATTTCCCTCGACTTACCAAAAAAAAAAAAGCCGCGACTCCGTAAACCCAGTAGTAGTTGTGTGTTGTGTGTGTGTGTTCGTGGTTGTAGTGACCAGTTTCGGCTTGTCACGTTTCGGGATCAGCTTGTTCATATCCAGTAGCTCATATACCTAGAGACCTTCAGTCGTGGTATATGTGGGCCGACATGACGATGTAGACTATCAATGGATATTTATCCTTTGATAGTCGCTTTCGTTTTTGGACTACATTGTACTTACCATCAGGTACTCTGTAGTACCTATGTCGAGCTAGTGTAAAAAAAACCCGCACGCGTGGGTCTACTATGGAAGGGAGAGGGTGGATCAAGGTTAAATAACTCTTCAGAACACTGGCCGTGATACAGACAATTATTTAATAAAGAAATATAATTACAATAAAGAAAACTTATGACTCTAGACTCTAGCCGATTACATTCAGCTGTAATGATTGGAGGAATACTGAAGAATCAGCTGTCGGTAGCAGCAGCATCGGTGCCTGGGGATGTGACATTGGTGGCATCTTGGTTGCCGTCCATGTCGCTCATTCCGTGTCCATTGCCGAGCATGCCCTGGCAGCAGGAGCACAATAAACATGTCAAACACGCTATGCATGCTGCACAGCCCATCGTTTCGCCCATCCCTGAGCGTTGCTGGTAGCCTGGTGACGAAGTGCTTATTAGTCAAAGATCAAGTTACATTTGAGGTTATTTTAATTCTCACTCTACGCAATCACCACACCATAAGTGATAGTTAACCGGGCTATATCATTTTCGGGGTGAGCAGTGTACGTTAGTGGCTGTATCCACTTTGCGCTTATATATCGTGCACACACGTTAACACATTTGGCGAGAAGAGTGGTGTAAACTGCCACCCTCCCCTCATCTCATGTGGGAACACATCGCACACCGCTCACGCCTGGATCTGGATGACGCGCTCCCTCAAGCGCGCCGCCCAGCGTACTCGTATGTCCTGTTATGGAGGAAGGCCTCTGCCGAAGGCCCATTTCTGGCGACCTGTCCAAGCTGGGCGGCGAATTGGGTTATCGGGGGTGGCATTACATGTCGTGCCCAACGTGACCAGCAGCGCAGCTGATCGCCGTTCTCACAGCACTAGTACACGTGACATTTCTATTAGATGTCGTACGGGTTTCGTCACGATCTTTTCCATCACTGGTGAGCTAGATGTAGTCCAAAAAATGACAGCGATTATCAACAGCAAAGAAATATCGTTAGCTTCAATGATAATGTCGGCCTGCACAAATATCTCTTCACGTTTCGCTTAAAGGAGTCAATATCATATGAGAGCGAGAACAAGTTTGCCGGGACAGCATTCCACAGCTCAGTAACTCGGCAAAAGTAAGAGAGAACTCTAACACGCTCTGTGGAATAGTCCTTCGGGAAGCGTGTTCCCACTGTCCACTGTGTGTGTGATATTGGCTCCTTCAAGCGAATCTTGAAGAGATATTTGTTCAGGTCGGTGCTACCGCTGCGATTATCGAAAGATTTTTTCACCCTCAACAATTGTGGCTAATTTTGGACTGCATCGTCCTTACCATTACTTGTGGTGAGGTCACTGCCGAGTGAATTACTAAAAAATTCAACTTGATTTATTTTAATAAAAATTATAACCTTGCTGTGGATAACCTTGCTGTGGATAATAACCCTGCTGAGGGTAACCCTGTGGAGGATACCCTTGCTGGGGATAATAGCCTTGCTGAGGATAGCCTTGCTGGGGGTGTCCTTGCTGCGCTCCCCATTGTTGCGGATACCCTTGATTAGGGTGACCTTGCTGCGCGTATGGAGGATACGATTGCTGAAACCAATACAAAACAATAACCATTCGCACCAGCCCAGTAAAACACTATACATAAGTCTTCCTAATAAGGAATGGATTGGATAATGGATTCCCCTTTCACCTACGATATTGGATCCAGTAAAAGAAGTGGGAAGGGAGTTTATTTTTATTACCAACAGGCTTGCGCTTGACCTTAATCTCACCTGCTGGAAAGTGATGATCTGGCCGACGATGGAGCGCGCTCGCCCAGCAAATACCGATTCACTCGACGTTTGAAGATTCCCATGTCAAAAGATGCCGGAAACACCGACGCAGGAAGTGAGTTGCACTCCCTGGCGGAACAACGACAGTTTTGAACAGGCCGGCATATTCACGGCGTCTCTCGCTACTGGTACTCGGTTTTTGGATGGCACTGTACTTTCCACCAGGCGCAACGCAGTCGTTGTATCAAATCAGAATACAAAAAAAATGGCGGATATTACTAAGGGGCGAGATTCTAAGGACAGTCTCCGTCGTCATGTCGGCTCATGTAAACCACGACTGAAGGTCTCTAGGTATATGAGTTACTTGCACGCACATGAGCTGAATTAGTATAATGGTTTTTGCAGCTGTATATTGTAGCTATGACCTCATATATCTTAGTTTCTAGCCATGTACTGTCATTCTTTCTATTTCTTTTTCACTCATTCTTTGTAGTTTACATTCCTTCAACAACTAGACAAAAGATGATTATCTTCAAGCAGCTGAACAGATTTTCCACAATCATCACTTTCTATCAAATCACCTTTCAAAGAAAAAAAGCTATATCCAAAATGGTTAATTTTTAATGTCACACACGAATGTAGTTGATAAAGCTCAGTGAAATCTCAAATCACCTTTCAAAGAAAAAAAGCTATATCCAAAATGGTTAATTTTTTAATGTCACACACGAATGTAGTTGATAAAGCTCAGTGAAATCTCAAATCACCTTTCAAAGAAAAAAAGCTATATCCAAAATGGTTAATTTTTTAATGTCACACACGAATGTAGTTGATAAAGCTCAGTGAAATCTCATCTAGGCCTCGGTACAGACTGACTAATTGGAGACTCCTTTGTACGACAGCTTGTGAAGTACACCAGGTGGCCAAGCGTTGAGATGCTTTTGTATTGTCGGCAAACTACACGACCATTGTTCAGACAATAATACGTGACTGTGAAGTTTCTACATAGCAATTTCTTTAAGATAACTAATGGACAATTACTAAAAGGCAATTACGTTTAGAATATTGTTAACAATGGAACGCAATCAACATAAACACATAATAATTAAAACCAAATACAATGAGCTTAAAAGTTTAAAAGTTACTTATGAATTTTAAAAACTAATGCATAAAGCGCCGTATTTGCTATTTCTGATCTTCAGGCGTTAGTTGGTCAAACTTTAGTTCGTTTACTGTCTTTTTTCTCCCAGTGGAAATCCTTATAAGCCGTGAAGGCCTATATGATAGCATCAGCTCCTGTATATCAGACTCTTACGAAATAAAGCCACCAGGGTGGTCTTCCTAGCTGGCTGTCTTTCTCCTAAGCACTCGGCAGACGGGAGGAGGATCACCCCAGTGGTTTTTGCCAGTAATAGTACGACATAGTGAGGCATCGACCCTCACCGCTGCCTTGACAATCTATGAGGATTTCCCCAACACAAAAAAGGGTGCTCCTCCTATTCATGTGCCGGGTAGGGATGTCGAAAATGAAAAAAAAATATCGATTTATCAATATTTATTAAAATATCAATATCGGCGTTGATATATCGAAGGTAAAATATCGAGATATCGATTAAATCTCAATAAACACGAAAGTATTTTACCAGTATAACTTTTTATTAGACAAAATTACTAAAATATCAAGAACTAAAAGGCTATCTTCTAACTTTAAGACCTATTTAAGATATCAAACAAAAATAAATAATAAATAAATAAATGGCAGCAAATAATATACATGCAACAAATTCAGATGTCAATGCATGCCACGTAACAAAACATAATACTCAATAGTCATAGACAATATAGTTTTTTTTTCGTTCGGTCTTATCTTCTACAGTTTCAGATTTCGGCGACTTCACTATCATAAAAATTAAAAAAATATCGTTTTCGATACAATTTTCGATACTGGATATTTTGTATCGCTATCATTACAAAATATATCGCCCAAAAATATCAATATAATGAATTGAAAATATCGATATATCGATGTATCGATATTTATTCGACAAGTCTAGTGGCGGGGCTAAGGATACACGCCAACTTCCTCGTGTCCATTTATTGTCAGCCTGTTTCTCTCTAACAGATGAAATACAATATCTTCCCTTACCAACCTGCTCAAACCCTAGCGGCGGCTGTCTATATGAGGGCTGAGAGGCCATCGCCGGCTGCGGCCCACCTTGGTTGCCCGTGTATTGAACCAGCTGGGCCCCCGGTCCTTGCTGTGCTCCAAACTGACCCTGCCCTCGTCCTCCAAAGGGATCTTGATTGAACTGCCCTCCTCCGTATCTATTAGGACCTGCTGGCTGGAGAAACAATGTTAAAAGCACGCTCCGGATTCAGACAGTCGTAGTCGTATTGGGGGTCGAAGCTGCTCGCGTCCGTAGGCTTTACTCTAGTTACTCTAGTTCCCCTACACGTGACTCCTGGGTGGTGCTAAACGAGCATCAGCGAGGTGGTAGGGCGTCGGTGCCCGTCTGGATCGCGACCACAGTGCATGGGTGTAAAGCCCGTCATAGTGACCAGTTTCGGCTTGTCGCGTTTCGGGATCAGCTTGTGCATATCCAGTAGCTCATATACCTAGAGACCTTCAGTCGTGGTATATGTGGGCCGACATGACGATGTAAACTATCAATGGACTTTCATCCTTTGATAGTCGCTTTCGTTTTCGGACTATACTGTACTTACCATCAGGTACTCTGTATTCACTATGCCGAGCCAGTGTAAAAAAAAAGTCCATGAACGTAAGGAGCCGAGACGTGAACACTAACGGCTGGGCTAGTCCACCAGTTTAAGGTAACTCAGCGTGCGATGGAGCGTGCCATATTGGGTATATGGGTAGGATAGAGTCCGTAATGAGTTTATCCGACAGAGAGCTCTACAGTTGTCGACGTAGCGTGGGGCGCCCTCCGACAAGGTGGAGCGACGACCTGCGAAAGGTGGCTGGAAAGGATTGGATAAGAGGAGCCGAAGACCGGGCTCAAAGGCACTTGTTAGGAGACATATGTCCAGCAGTGGACTGGACCGCTAAGACCGCTAAGAGACAATCATCATCGTTATATCGGCACACACATACCACGACGGAAGGTCCCTAGGTATAAACAATTGGGTATATACAAACGGATCCCTGTACGCGTCAGAAAGAAAGAAAGTTTATTGAGACAAAAGCAACTATACACATTTATATGAAACAATTACAGAATAATTAATAATATTACTTCCTGAATCCTCTGCGCTGTCTCCAACCTCAAAGAGTACGAGACGCAGCGTGTGCTGGCTTGCTGGGTGATGCTAATACGCGCCATCCAGGCCTGATTGTGATCCAACGCTCAATGGTACTGATTGATGGACGCCGCGGTGCTAACTGGAGGACTGGAGCCAGTCACTGTGACGGTCTTTACACTTGTGTACTGTGATCACGATCCAGAACGAGCAATTGCCTTACCACCGTAGAAAGTGCCAAATGTGGCCTATAGTCATGTTTGCTGTATGTCTTTAAAATGTCATAGCCTTTTGAAATACTTACAAAATTTCCCATTTCCAAGCTTTTTGGAGGACTAGAGCGAGTCACTGTGACGGTCTTTACACTTGTGTACTGTGATCACGATCCAGAACGAGCAATTGCCTTACCACCGTAGAACGTGCAAATTGTGGCCTATAGTCATGTTTGCTGCATGTTTTTAAAATGTCATAGCCTTTTGAAATACTTACAAAATTTCCCATTTCCAAGCTTTTTGGAGGACTAGAGCGAGTCACAGTGACGGTCTTTACACTTGTGTACTGTGATCACGATCCAGTACGAGCAATTGCCTTACCACCGTAGAAAGTGCCAAATGTGGCCTATAGTCATGTTTGCTGTATGTCTTTAAAATGTCATAGCCTTTTGAAATACTTACAAAATTTCCCATTTCCAAGCTTTTATTATAATAACGTAAAGTTAGTTATTCATTGTTTATTACATACAACAGAAAAATATCACATTATTTAATTCGACATTTTATGTGTTTATACATTTATTATTACTTAATTCATTTGACAGTTGTCAAATACTCTGTGTCAAGGAGTATTTTAAAAACTTTCTAGTTGCGTTTGCAGCTGCGCAAAGATATCACCTCACTGTTTTCTATCATCTGTACAATGATGAATGTTTTGAAGAGTTATTTAGCCTTGCTCCACCCTCTCCATTCCATAGGAGACCACCCGCGCGGGTTTTTTGGACTCACGGCTATACGGTAGTTCACGTCCCAGCTAAGACTAAGATGTTTTCTAACTTTTGCTGAGTTGTGGAATTGTCTTCCGGCGAGCATGTTCCCCCTGCGCTATGATATTGGGTCCTTTAAACGCAGCGTGAAGAGATATTTGTTTTTTTTTAAACTGACTCGCCACAGTGACTGCACCATACCTGATGGCAAGCATGGTGGAGTCCAAAAAACGCCAACGACTATCGACAGGTAAGAAAAACCCATCGGTAGTCGCAGCTATCATGCCGGCCTGTACACCTCTTCACGCTACGCTTATGGGATCCCATATCCATTCCACAGCCCTAAAACACGGTAAAAAAGGAGAGAACTTCTTAGTCCTAGCCGGGATGTGAGCTATTCAGGAAGGGAGGGGGTGGAACAAGGTTAAACAACTCTTCAGAACACTCACCATGATACAGACGGTAGAAAACGCTCAGTGAGGCAATATCTCTGCGCAACTGGAACGGTTCAAGATGCTTAGCCACGTCTGGATCATTCACAATGCGGACAGCCCTCCGCTGCAACCTATCCAGGGCGTCGAGTGAGCACCGGGCAGAACCGTTCCAAAGATGCGAACAATATTCCATGCAAGGTCTGACCTGGGCCTAATACAATAAAATTTAAAAAAATATTTGTGCAGGCAAGAATTATTACTGTGCTTGTCGATTGTTTTTCATTAAAGTCGAGAGTTGTAATCGTTTTTTTGGACTGCAATTTTATTTCAACCAGAACCGAGAAGTTCTCTACCCTTAGCCGGGTCGCTGGATTGTGGAATGGTCTCCTGGAGAGCATGTGTCCTTCATCCTATGTTTTTGAGCTCTTTAAACGAAGCGTGAATCTCGACGCAGCCTTGAGTTTCTTTCGGCGTTTCTTCTCAAGGTAGTCGCTTCCGAAACGCTGGTAGATCACCCGTAGGGATAGTGTTCTCTTTGGCTGGCGGTCCAAGTCGAGGTTCGTACCCACAGGGGTGCCCTTGCATTGCCACCCACCCCATAAACTCGCTGGCTGAGCACCTTCTCTGCTCGCTCCTTAAGCCCGGTTGAATTGTAAATGCCTTTCCCGGCACTGAGTAGTTAGTCCGCTTAAAAAAAACGAAGCGTGAAAAGATATTTATGTAGACTGGAACGTTTGCAGCAAGTGCTTGTCTCTTGGCATTCGGTTTTTGGATTGCACTTTACTTTGCCTCAGGTAAGGAACAGTCACTGTGCCAAGTCAAGATAATAAATAAACTCCTGTTGATAATAGATAATTCCATGTCATAATTTAGCGGAATATTTGAGTATTCCTTATGGATAGGCCGTAACGAAACGTGGAAATTTACATTCGCCGTTTTGAAGGCCGCTCGTTTATTTTCCGCGTAACGTCATACAACAGTTTGAATCATGTTTTATTGGTTAGTCGACATGCGGTTAAGGTCGAGTTACGCTGTTGCGACAAATAAAACGCAATTCTCTGTATTAATTTCTTATTTTATTTCTTTAATACTCACAAAAAAGCAATAATGATTCTAAATAAAGATTTCGACGCTATACAACAGAACTAAATAATTTTAAGTTTTGGTCATAATTGTAAGATTATAGCTGTAAATATGTATAAATAAATGTAACTTAATAAATTCGATTTTGATTATAAATTAATACGAGTATTACAATTGATGAATGATGATGTCCTAGCCGGTTTCGGCCACGGCGACTGTTTCAACACCGGTTAAGAAATTCGAGGTCCAGTTTTCGGAAACAGTCAATTGCGCAGGAGATATTTAAGTGCATAACTGGACGCGCTGCCAGAAAAGCACTCTCTCGTCCGAGCTCCCTCAGGCCCGATGGAAAGGAGAACCAGTACGATCGGGAGGGAGCGGGATGTAGGTTTGGTCGAGTTTTCCTTCTCTAAACACCTGGTTGAATTGCGATGTTCAAGAGATACCTTAGTCGCCTTTTACGACACCTCAGCAAGAAGAGGGAGTGCTATTCTATTCTGCCGGCAGCCACCACGGCTTACGAGTATTTTTTCTTTATACCGACTCGACACAGTGACTGCTCCATACCTGATGGTAAGCATGGTGCAGTCCAAAAAACGCCAACGACTATCGAAAGGTAACAAGAAACCCATCGGTAGTCGCAGCGATCATGCCAGCCTGCACAAATATCTCTTCACGCTACGTTCAAAAGATCCCATATCATAGGATGGAGGGAACACGCTCGCCGGAAGACCATTCCACAGCCCAACGACACGGCAAAAGAAGGAGTTAGAGAACTTCTTTGTCCTGGCCGGGATGAAAGATACCGTATAGCTGTGACAACGCAAACCCGCGCGCGTGGGTCTATTCAGCAAGGGAGAGGGTGGAACAAGGTTAAGCAACTCTTCAGAACACTCGCCAGGATACAGACGGTAGAAAACGCTCAGTGAGGCCACATCTCTGCGCAACTGAAGCGGTTCAAGATGTTTAGTCCCTTCAGGATCATTCACAACGCGAATACAACAGACAATTACAAACAATACAAAACAACTAATGTGGTTTGTGGTTTGTGGTTTTATTACAATTAATGTGGTTGTGGTGGCGAATCCCATCACGACCATCTGTTGTGTTGTGCAAATTTTTCTGCACAAGGAAAACATCGTGAGAAAATTCAGATGGCGTCTAATAGAAATGCCAGGTGTACTGGTGCTGTGAGAGCGGCGATCAGCTGCGCTACATATAATGGAACTAGCTGATCCGGCAAACGTTTTGCTATATAAGGTTTTGTAATATCTTCTAAGATGTTCATTGAAATTAAGTGATGTCAAAGACAATTTTGTTCACAATTAAATACTCTTAATCAACAACACATTTATTTGGATAAAGGTTAATATTATTACGTTGATACAACTCTTAACAAATAATGCATTAATTTCGACCAAATTTGTTTACCATAAAAACGGTTCTAGTGACTTAATCTTAAAAGATATACATATACTGTCGCGGACATTTTTTTAGATCATTTTAAGAGGAATAATTCTTTCTTACATATATTTTTGGTATCTTGAACCGTTTTCGCAGCGCACGCAATGGAAGCCCTCAAGGATGAATAATTTTCCCCGTTTTTTTTCACATTTTCCATGATTTCTTCGCTCCTAATAATTGTATCGTAATGTTATATAGCCTAAAGCCTTCCTCGATAAATGGTCTATTCAACACAAAAAGAATTTTTCAGTTCGAACCAGTAGTTCCTGAGATTAGCGCGTTCAAACAAACAAACAAACAAACAAACTCTTCAGCTTTATAATATTAGTATAGATATGTAGAATATAATAAAAAAACGGCTACAATTATCAACAATAAAGAAAAACTTATCGATAGTTTTTTTTTATAACTTATAGGCGAACGCTTGACCTCAATCACGCCTGGTGGAAGGTAAAGATGAGTCCGATGATGACACGCGATCGCCTAGCAATTGCCTATTCACTCTTCTCTTAAAGACTCCCAGGTCATAAGATCGCGGAAATATGGCCGCTGGTAGCGTATTCCACTCCTTAGCTGTTCGCATGCTCCCCGGGCATCCAATGGGCCCCGACCCTGAGCAGCCACGACCCCAAAGTCATCAGCCAACCTGACGTGGATCGACTGATCGGCTGGGACTGATGTGCCGGAGCGGTAACCGGCACCCCGGTGTCTTCTTTGAGCGGCCTTCTGCCGCTTTCGCTCTGCGGCCTCCTTCTGTCCTCACAGAAGGAGACCACGGCCCTCCGATTTATTATCCAACACGGAGACTACACCTTAACATATCTCGTAAGTTCGACAAATAATCGCATTGACGGAACTCCACCTTAAGCAACCGCGAAATGTTTATATACACGTGACAATTTTTGTCCTTTCAGTTGCTCAACGAATTTTGCTGTGTGAGGGGTTTTTACGTATTTTTTTTAATAGTTTGAATATGTCCGCACGTGTCCCCGTCATTTTTAATAATGGACACACCTGTCCTCCTATTGGCTTGGGAACTTGGAAGGTAAGCCCAAATTTTGCTATTTCTAAAGTAGACTACAGTTTTCTCGATTATCGTCGGCTTTTAGCCTTTCAGGATCAGCTCATGTATACTCTAGTTGTTCATACATCTAGAGATCTTCTGTTCTGTTATATGTGGACTTGTATTACGACGGCAGCTGACAGTATATTCGTATCCAGTGGCAGTCTCCATCGTTTTTGGACTACACTGTAATTTCAATTGGATATACTTTAGTTTTATAAAATACCTTTTAATAATTTATATAGAAGTAACATATTACACTATACTATGTCGCGTGTTTCTCGTTAAAACGCTCTAAGAAAAGAAAGAAAGAAAAAAGGTTTATTGAGACTGAGGAAACAACACACAACAAACACATTTATTATTTATTTATTTATGTATGGGCTATCAATTGTTCCATTGCATTTTACATTAACAATGAAATCGCATGCACCAGCTAAATGTCTGCATCGGATACTAATAAAAGATAGCCACAGCATGGCTCAAAAGCATTAACAAAGTATTAACAATATCAAAACAAAAAATTAAAATCAAAACAACAAAAAGAAAAAAACAGAAAAAAACTAGACATCAATACCTGCAATTTAAATTAAAATTAAAAATTAACACTCAAACTATACAATACCAAGAACAATGCCAAGCTCAACACACTGGCTCACTGATTTTCCTAATAATATATTTTTTATATAAAAACAACAATGAAATAATAGTACATAACACTACATCATGTATCCTGTGTGCTGCTACCCGTCTCCAAGAGCACTCAGCTCAGCATGCTGGGAGACGATGTAAGCGCCACCAGCGCTGATTTCAGTCGACGCTCAGGGGAATCGATTGCGCGGACGTCACGGTGCTAATACAGTATTAGATCGAATCGAATCGATCACTCTAGACACATTTGAGGTGAAAAACAACACACTTTGCGATAAATTGAAGATAATTACAAAGATCTGAGCCCCGTGCACTGGTCAGTAGACTTGAGGTAGTCTGCTACCCGGATGAGAGGGTGGTTGAGGGACTTAAGTCCCTCCCTATTGTGGAGTAGCCCACAGGGCTGATCGCGCACCAGTCCCTTTGGAACTCCTCGGTGCACCCGGGGACTGGTGCAGACGTGACTGAAGGAGCACCCCGGGGGTTTTAGTCGGTAGAAATCCGGCATACCGGGGGGTGGCCCTCACCGCCCCCTGACGGTCCATAAGGATTTCCCCTGGGTTACCAAAAAAAAGGGTGTCAGTGCGCAGTGACTTGCGTGCCGCCTGAGGGAGAGGTTTCGGAAGAGTGAGCTCTTAACACCTACCACTCTCAGAGGCGTAGCCTCAACAAGGCGTTTTGCTTCACGGACGTCTGGATGAATTTGGTTTCCCAGGTCCGGGTGGAGCAATTAGAGATACATCCCGGGGGTTTTTAGTTAGAGTCTATGCAGGATGTTCCTCCGAGTTACCAGGAAAAGGATTTGGTCCCCGTGAAGGACATAAACAAATTGCACTAGCTTGCGAACGTAGTTTACCCAAGTTGTGCAACTATCCGAGGTATGGACTTGATAATCCGCATTTAATTTTTTTTTTTTTTTTTCTTTGACAAAAAAAAAATTGGGTATTCTAGAGGACCTCTGGTATGGTTAGTCTAAATCAGGGCTTCTTAAACTTTTGTCATTCACGACCCCATTTATGATTGCGAGTTTCTTGACGACCCCGTACAAATATAGAAGAAAAATAAATTAATATTTTCTTTGAATTTATTTATTAGGTAACAATATCCATATACATATGAAAATATATAGCTTTAGAATTAGTTTTGAAACATACAAAAATCTAAAATTAAAAATTGCAGAAAAAATTATAAAATTGTATTTATTATAGTTTCAAAAATAAAAGTGGATTCTGACCGTCTTAATTCGCTCGAATATATTCAAGTAGTTGCGTGGTAAGTATTAATTTAAAATATAAGTAAAAAGTTTAATGAGATGGGTGTGCCTGTTTCTTATTGCATAACAAATCAAATCTTGGTGGACTGTTTGAAACTGCTGGACGTAAGACCTCTTCAACATTTTTTAGCGCTGAACGATATTGCGATTTAATATGTGTTCAATCAACAAATGCGCGTGTCTAGACGCTGCAAGTCCACTGTATTCCGTCAACTCTAGTGATGTTATAAAATGGTATATATAAATATTGGACATTAAAATCTCTCGTGACCCCAGAATTTAACTCAAATAGGATTCACAAGACGGAAGAAGCCTTATACGGTATTCATAATTGATCAAATTGTGTCAACAGTCAGTATTGTTAGATTGACGGTTTATTTCTAGCCGAAAACGTAGCCGATTATTCGACCATCACCACAAACTTCGTGCTAGGTCAAAGGTTTAGAAGTCCTAAGAAATTTAGTACAAAAATTACAACCTGACAGCGCAATGGCACCCTGCCTTTTTCCACCCAGTGGAAATTTTCATTACCATTCCGGGCCCGGTATGTCGGACTGCTGCCGTCTTAATCCACCTGAATGTTCCTCCGTCTGCTGAGAGCTCTCGCTCGCCTGGTGTCTTTGAGCGGTACGTGGAAACACATAGCGTACCCCTGAGACCAGGAAATGTTGGTCAGCACATTCCCTCAGGAGTGCCGCCTGACAATGCTTACAATTCTAAAGGTCCTGGTTTCGAATTCTGGTGCCGGCAAACTTTTTTATGATAAATAGACTAATGATGATCTAAATTACTTGTAATTTGTCAAAAATAATAATATTTTGAAATAATGTGCACATTCGTAACAGTTCATTCAATTTTCACGCTCGCTAGAAACTTTCGGCTTTGACAGATCGTTCGGGCAATTCTATCAGAAACCGAAACTTGGGTCGGTCACTACCAATTAGCCAGTTCCTATTGAAACTGTGGTATAACATTGAAGATTGATTAGCGATCCTCAAATTATAGACTTTTTAACACATAATCAAGGAAGAGTTACTTACTATTATGTAATATCTATAAGAAATACTAGCTGACCCGGCAAACGTTGTTTTGTCATATAAAATATTTCTAGATGATAATTGATCAGTTATCGAGCGGGATGAAAAATGATTAAATTACTAAAATTGCCTTTAAAAGATAGGGGGTGGTGATAAAAGGGTAAAAATTTAGAGTTGTATGTATTTTTAATGCCACATTATAGAAAAATAAAAACAAAAAGTTTTGTCCAAAAATAAAATAAAAAATATTAAGGGTGAACAATCCTTATCACTTAGGGGTATGATAAATAGATAGTAGCCGATTCTCAGACCTACTGACTATGCATATAATATTTGGTAAAAATCGGTAAAGCCGTTTTGGAGGAGTAAGGTAACTAACACTGTGACACGAGAATTTTATATATATGTATAGAGAAAAAGACACGTTATTATAAACATGTTTATTTAAAAAAATCAACCAATTGCAAAAAAAATTATTTTAAATCTCGACAAAGTAACCACATTTCACCTGATGGTAAGTACAGTGTAGTCCAAAACCGATAACGACCAGCAAAGGATGAATATACGTTACTTTTCTAAGTCTGATGAATTTTAATAATAATAATATTTACTAACAATTACCCACATTGACCTAGTCACAAACTAAGCTTGCGCTTGTACTACGGGTACTAGACAAAGATATAGATACTTAAATATGTATATACAACTATGACTCGCGACAATATCATCTGCTCATAGAAAAGTTGACCACTGGGACTCAAACCTGGGACCTTAGCATCGTTAGTAGGGTCGCTACAAACTGCGCTATCAGACCGTCATATTTTATTATAAATGTTTTTATTTTACAATTTTTGGTTACCGTGGCATCAAATTCTATTTATTTAAGGTATTCGAGACTAAATTCTGAATTAAATAAGCTATAACACGATACATTAGCTGTTGTCAATTCTAGAATTCCAGCATATATCTTCAAAGCGCTTCATCAGAACTGTACCATTTTATATCCTGTCTTGGCGTCCAAAAAACGACCATAAATATCAACAGTAAAGAAAAATCTATCAATAGCTGCAGCGATCATGCCGGCCTGCACAAATATCTCCTCACGCTTTGTTTAAAGGATCCAGTATCATAGAGGAGTGGAAACACGCTCGCCGGATACCATCCTACAGCTCAACGGTTCTGCAAACGTAAGAGTTAGAGAACTTTTTACTTCTAGCAGGGACGCGAGTTACCATATAGCTGTGACTCCGTAAATCCGCGCGCGTGGTTCTACTATGGAAGGGAGAGGATGGAACAAGGTTAAACAACTCTTTAGAACACTCGCCATGATACAGACGGTGGGAAACGCTCAGTGAGGCAATATCTCTGCGCAACTGAAGCGGTTCCAGATGCTCAGTCACGTCTGGATCGTTCACAATGCGGACAGCCCTCCGCTGCAACCTATCCAGGGCGTCGAGTAAGTACTGGGCAGAACCGTCCCAGGAATGCGAACGCTAATCAGAAAATAATATATCTAAAAAGTGGACTAACTTCTCCGTATGTCCATTCATCCGTAACCATTTGAGGAACGGAATTCTGTGAGTAGAATGCATCACGACCAGTTCATTCTTTTCCTAAATTGTAATGTGAATGTAGCGGATGAATTAAATAAAAAAAAAGTTATAATATTTTTATTACAACAAAAACCTTTTCCGGCGTACCAGACGTACTTACCAACTATCTTGTCGCAAAAAGGTAACGAAACCTGAAATAAAACAAGCTTAAAATGCTTACTAAATTGTGATAGCCGTAATTTGTTACAGTATTTATGTAACATTTAACTTTACGACTCAAACTATAAAGTTTAATATTATTTGTTTGTCCACGTTTTATATATTAATTTCTATGTGCATGTTTAAGTGAATAGTTATCATGCAATTTTAATTAATTAAACAAAAATACTTCCAATAATGATGATGATGATGTCCTAGCCGGTTTCGGCCACGGCGGCTGTTTCAACACCGGTTAAGAAATTCGAGGTCCAGTTTTCGGAAACAGTCAATTGCGCAGGAGATATTTAAGTGCATAACTGGACGCGCAGCCAGAAAAGCACTCTCTCGTCCGAGCTCCCTCAGGCCCGATGGAAAGGAGAACCAGTACGATCGGGAGGGAGCAGGATGCAGGTTTGGTCGAGTTTTCCTTCTCTGAACACCTGGTTGAATTGCGGTGTTAAAGGGATACCTTAGTCGCCTTTTACGACACCTCGGCAAGAAGAGGGGGGTGCTATTCTATTCTGCCGGCAGCCACCACGGCTTAATAATACTTGCCACTTCCAATAATACTTGCTTTATTTCTCCCTCAAGGGAGGGACACTGAGCGACTGACTAGTGACTCTCGAGAAGTCGTCCGAACGGGGTGACGCGCTTCTTCGAAAAACACTGGAGTGTCGGAGAAGACTTTTGCCCTACCCCGAGATAGTGCCAAAGGGCGCAGCATGATAGGGCTGTCTTATACAATACACATCTTAAAGCTAAATTGCTAAAAAAGGGATATAATTCCATTAATGACTGTTTGAATGATAAAAGTGCGTGGTCTTAATATATGCAATCGTTCTCGCGGGGCATTCAATCCTTTATATATTATACCTGTTATTGTACCTCATTATGTTAAAAGGAGCAACTACCAGAGTTTCTTGCCGGCTCTTCTCGGTAGATTCTGCTTTCCGAACCGGTGATAGATTCGCTTTACTTTTTTTTGACGATTTAAAAGCGCTTGGAAGTAGGCCTATTTGGATAAAGTTTTATTTCATTCATTCATAACTTAATTACAGAACCCACTGTCCCCGTCTACATATAGATACATATTGATTTTTCACCAAGCATTTTTTACAATCTGTATGACAGCGAATGTTCTGAAGAGTTATTTAATCTTGTTCCACCTTCTCCCTTGCATAATAGAACCACGCACGCGGCCTTCGGAGTCACAGCTATACGATAATTCATATGTCGACTTGGAATAAGCAGCTCTCTAACTCTTACTTCTGCCATATCGTAGAACAGTGAAATGGTCTTCCAGCGAGCGTGTTCCCGCAGTGCTATGATATGGAATCCTGTAAGCTTATCGTGAAGAGATATTTATGCAGGCCGGCATGATCGCTGAGACTACTAATAGGTTTTTCTTAACTATTGTTAATCGTTGTAATTTTTTGGACTGTCACGCGCTTACTGTCTGGCTTGGTGTAGTCACCATGAGGTTATCAGCCGGAACAAGCCGCCATACCCGCGTGCGGCCGGGACGGTGTGATGAGTAATTACCACAAGTAAAACGGAGGCGCGGGCAAGGGTGAGAGAAGAAAGTGACAGAATAGAAAGAGTATATTTATTTTCTTTGACAGTCCCAGCCGGGTCAAGTAACGCAGGCTGTAAAAGACGCCATAGACATTGGATACCGGCACATAGACTGCGCGCACATCTACCAGAACGAGAAGGAAGTTGGGGAAGCCCTGAAGGCCAAGTTTGATGAAGGAGTCGTCAAAAGGTAACATAATAACTACAAGATAATTATTTTTCAATTCGTTTCTTAATAGAGACCACTTCGTTATCTGTTTGTTATCCCTTCCACTAGGGGAAGCCCCGCTACAAAGTGTTTCGCAGGAAACGGAGTTACTGAAAGTGCGCAGTTTACAGTATTCAGAGCCAAAGTTTTGGCTCTAAAAGGTTTTTAATAGTTTTCAGAAAAAAAAACGGATGGATAAAATAATAAAATATAGTAACCGATAGTAGAGAAAAGGTTAATCCTTTCAGACCTGGCGTACTCAAATGTACACATAAAATATTAAACCTTATACCTACTTAGGTTAAGACGGATGTGCACATTTGTACACAAAAAAAAACTATTTTTTCTTAAAAACCTGACAATCAGGATTTTTTTCATAATGTTTTCCTTAGTTATTTTACTCTACTGAATGTCCTATACAGGATTTTTCACCAAGTTCACAGCCAAAAAAGTGTGCTCGAATGTTAAGCGGATATGTGTTTATTTTTGATGTAATTTTTAGCTTTTTTGATGGAAACTAGTCTCCACATTTAATTCTACCAAACTCATTTTGTTTTATTTTACATAATTAGGTACCTAGCATGGGTGATATTGAGTAACAAAACAAAAGAACCATGGTACCAAAATAGAACATATGAATCTCCCCACAATCATAGGAAACCACAACTCCTACACCATATCAAATCAAATGTGTTTTTACAACTAGCTAAAGTTTTCATCTGATAAAAAATCAATCTATCATGATAAGATTTTATGTGCTGCATTAACAACGTATAAGAAATGGTAGCTCCGACGCAGCCTTGAGTTTCTTTCGGCGTTTCTTCTCAAGGCAGTCGCTCCCAAAACGCTGGTAGATCAGCGTTAGGTCTCGTATTTTCGCTGGCGGCCCAGGCCCTCGTACCCACAAGTATAGATGAGCAAATGTAATCAGATTAATAAAAATGATTACGATCAATATGAATGCATTTAGCTCATCTATGTTTTAAACACTGCGGAATCCCAGATTGCATACACATTTATGATTTCTTAATGTTTTAAATGGATTTAATAGTGCTTACAGAGAAAGAAAATTAAAATTACGATTACATTTTGTAATCGTTAATCATTAATCAGATTACATTTTGCACATCTCTGCCTACAAGAGTGCCTTTGCGTTGCCACCCAACCCATAAGTTTGCCGGCTGAACGCTTCAGTGTTCGCCCTCTCGCCCGGTGTAGTTGTAAAGGTCTATCTCAGCCATCAACGTATTGCCCAGTTAAAAAAAAATGAAACTAAGTATAGGATTTTTTTTTGGCTTAATGACACATCACGATCTCACCGCAACCCTGAACAGTTTTGCCATCATAAAGCAAATCCACCCAGGATCGTTGAAGATTGTCAACGGTTGTGAAATATCCTCGAGCGAGAGTGCTACGAGATTCGTTGAGGACTGGTAAATTTATATCCGCTCTCGTTCTCGAAGGTCGTACAACAAACTCTAAATAATCAATAACGGTGAACAGTGCCGCCCTGCGCGCACATGCCGGGCCTTTTCTTATGACGTAAATGTCTGCTATCAAAGCGCCGGCCATTAGATTCAATATATATCAATATTTTGTGTCTTATGTACGTATAAATAAAACAATAAATCTCATTGCACCTTGCTCTCAGGTGAAGGAATAAATCGGCGACATTTGCTTATAAATGTTTTATATATGTTACTACCCGACCCGGCGAATTTTGTATCGCCCCAAATGTCGTATTAACTCATAGCTAAACGTATACCCTTTCTCCCTTTCCCCCCCTCCCTTCATCATCTGTTGTCTATTGACATTCAATCCTCTTTTCAGAATAGGAATAAATTAATCTATTTTTTTCATTTACATATACAGTGACGAACTAAAGTATTGGCACAGCGAGGTAAACAAAATTATTAAAGTGCTAGCAATTATGCGAATACAAATAATATCTGTTTTATTTATTACTAGCTGTCCCGGCAGACCTTGTTCTGCCCTATTTCTCTAAAACAAAGTCACATTGTTTTTTTTTAATGTTAATAGCTTCCCCGTCAGATTTTATTCTGCCAAAACCTATTGGCCTGTCGAGTGTTTTTTGAAAATTGTTTGAAGGAACCTGGCCTTAATGCTATATGTATAAAAATTGACAAATATTGACATTAATATTTATACGTCACTCAATAATTGTTTTGCCTTCCCGGAACCCGTCCACTAACATTTAAACTTTATGGTATGGTGTTAAAGTTCAAATTGACTTTTAAATATTATTACGATTTTTTTGTATGAGAATATAGAAAAGTGGTGTTATTAGACTTTTTCAGACATTTTTTTAAATTTTTCTCTTCGTAATAACCTTCCCCAGACTTCAAAAAACACAACAAAAAAGAAATCAGCCAAATCGGTTCAGCCGTTCTCGAGTTTTGCGCTTATACACTTTTAACGATTCATTTTTATATTATAGATAACAACACTTACATGCTTGATACTTCATTATATTTTAAAAAATCAATCGAAAACAATTTCATAGTTCAGGAAAAAAATTATATTAATGTCATCATCTATTTTGACCGGAACATAAGTATTGGCACAGCACAGAAAAATAACGAAAAAAAAAATCAATATTTAGTAGTTTTTCAATGTTTAGTATTTGTATTCTTATAATTGCTAGCACTATAATAATTTTGTTTACCCCACTGTGCCAATACTTATGTTCGTCACTGTATATTATTATAAGACTTGTAATTGCAAGTCAAATTAAGATTGATAAATAAACTAATATATATAGTGGATATATGTGAATACGCATTTATTGTAGTAACAACCCCTACAGTACGTTTAACATAGCACCATATAACATATAATTATTCAATCCAGTCACAGATACCGCCATCTGTTAGAATAATTTGGAACTAACTGAGAATTGTGACTGCCAAATAATAAGCAAATAATTTGGGACTGTGAATTGAGATGAAAACTATCCTAGCTTTTAAGTTACATCAAACTGCACGTGCTGTGTAAATTTTAATAACATCGATTAAGTAGTTTAGGCGTCCATCGCGGACAAACAACGTGACACGTAATTTATATATATATTAAGAAGATTATTCTGTGTGTCTTCAGTATTATATCAGCTGTGTTGACAGTATACACCTTGAGTCATTATCAAGCGTTAAAAAACAAACAATCTAGGCCATTAATCAAAACCACGAACACAATATGTTCACAAGACTGTGCATATAGATTGTATTCTTAATTAAAATTTACAGCCGTCTTGTGTAACTGGCAAACTCTTTAAGCTACAGTTTGACAGTACTTTGACTTTGCGTAGTCTTTTCTCAATCATTAAGAAAGAAAATAGGTTAATGAAGATAGAAACAACAAAGGTCCTGTGTTTTGATGATGCGACTAAAGGAAGTCAGCTCAGCAAATGCTAAGTGACCAGCTGACCCACACAGGGCTGATTTTCAGCTGACACCCGTTTATTGCATCAACGCACTCAAAACAGAGAGGGAAGGATCAATAGAGTATAAAATAGACTACTTTTAAAGTATCAATATAATATAAAATAATATGATTATATAAAAAAAACTTTATAAACATTTCATACAAACGTAAAAAGGTAGTAGTGATGCCACGAATAGTGAATTGGCCGAATACTGAATATCGAATATTCGGCAACGCTGTCGGCCAAAGCGCCGAATATTCGGCCGCCGAATATTCCTGGAAGTAGCGTGTTTAGTAATAATAATAATCTTTATTTCAACACAAAACTTATGCATATACACAGGGTGATAAGTCTCACCAATTAAGTAAATCTTGTCTCTGGTAAGACTCGCACTTCCGTTTGGGTTATTCAAGGGTGTTTTGTGTTTTATATGGATATTCTCGGTATAAGTTTATTAGTATGTGTGTGTTAGCGAGAGAGAGAGAGTGTGTGTGTGAGAGGTTATTTTCTGAGGCTGGTAACATTTACGATGAAAAGCGTAATCGTTTGCTACCAAAAATGCTGAAAAGCTTGTTTTTATCCATCACAACACACCACTCATCAATTTTAATTACTAACGTGTTGTAATTTGGAAATACATAGCTTTGAGTAATATAACGTGTCTTTTTACATGATTTGGTATTCGGTATTCGGCCGAATAATACGTATTATTCGGCCGAATACCGAATAGGCAAAAAAGTGTCCGAATAGGCCGAATACCGAATAGTTGCCGAATATTCGTGGCACCTCTGAAAAGGTAGACTAGAGATTCAAAACAGACGGATCGATGAGATGATCCACTTGACAGGCGAATTTGTACGTTCGGTACATTAAAATACGTACTATTTTGCTTAAATACGTGAAATTTTAATATTAACTTGCCTTTCTTACCTTTAATATCGTCAGCAAACATAATATAAAAGTGAAACACATCATTTCCTGTTCATGGAAGATATATGAGATTTTTTATATATTGGAGTCCTTTTTCTTTCGTAGCCTGGAGGAAAACTTTGCATAGAACCATTAGACACACTGGGAGGGCGGCGACCCCGATGTATCAGACACCTACTGACTAAAAACCACTGAGTTGTTCCTCAACTTACTGCCAGCCGGGTCTTGGAATCCATATTCATTCAACGACTAGGCAAACTAATAGCCTCGTAGGCTCCGTCTCTTCGAGAGACGAGAGTAGAGACCCCGACCCTGGTGGGATAAATGGTTATTAGAATTTTTGTAATTTTGTCTTTGCGTTTATCACAAAAACGGTTCAACCGATCTACATGCAATTTTAATTATTGAATTGCGATAAGTTTCCTTTAAAATTGAGCATTTATGTATTTCAATCGAAACAAAAATGTAATAGTTATTTCAGTTTTAAAATAACGTCGTATAGAAGTCATAAGAACGAGGATGTATGCTCGCTGGAAGGATATTCCACTCCTTAGCTGGTATGAGAAACTTCCAGCACATACGGATGGTAACCGACGCGATGTCTAGTGGTTTTATGATGAAACGATCTTGAGGTAGCCTGCAGTTCATGTTTGAGAACTCCTTCTGAAAGGTTATATGCTGAGCTGATGATGCAATTTTTGCAGGGAAGATATATTCATCACATCTAAGCTATGGTGCACATATCACCGACCTGATCTGGTGGAAGGAGCCATCAAGACTTCGCTGCAAAACCTGGGACTGGACTACTTGGACCTCTACCTCATCCATTGGCCTCAGGCTTTCAAGGTAGCATCTACGTAATATTCAATTGAAAATCCATTTCTCGCTGAAGCCGATGAACCAGCCATCGGCACAAATTTCAACTCAAATGGCAAGCTGAGATCCGTTCCTCACGCGCTAAATTCTACGGGTCAATTTCTTCATATGGAATGTGCTGAAAATTTGTACAAACCTTTGTTTTTTAAAGTTTTAAAAGTTAATAATTACTGAAAAGTTACATAAGATATGGTTACCACGTCTAAAGTTATGCAAGGTTTGTTTTCGTTAACTTCTTATGTATTCAATTATATTTACATTTTCACAAAGTTATAAAATGCAAAATCTCTAAAAAAATATGCCATAAACATTTTTCCCATTTGGTTATACTATACAAGTGAGAGGCAAAGGAAAAAATCTAGTCGACAGGGGGCACTGAAAATAGCTTATACCCCGCCTCTAAAAATTTCAAGATCCGGAGCTGGTAGTCAGAGATCTTCAGACGTGGTGTATGTGGAAAGACATCACGACGCAAACTGATAATTCAGTGAAGAAAACATAGTGAGGAAGCCATGAGGAAGAAATGTCACGTGTACTGGTGCTGTGAGAGCGGCGATCAGCTGCGCCACTGGTCACGTTGGGCACGACATATAAGCGCAAAGTGGACACAGCCACTAATTTATCTCTGCTCAACCTGAAAAGCTATATTTTTTATGATTTATAGGCAAACGCTTGACCTCAATCATACCTCGAGACTGAGACTGAGAGAGGTTGGGAGTCGAAGCTGCTCGCGTCCGTAGGCTTTACCCTAGTTTCCCTACACGTGACTCCTGGGTGGCGCTAAACGAGCAGCCGCGAGGTTGTAGGGCGTCGGTGCCCGTCTGGATCGCGACCACAGAACATGGGTGTAAAGCCCGTCATAATGACCAGTTTCGGCTTGTCGCGTTTCGGGATCAGCTTGTGTATATCCAGTAACTCATATACCTAAAGACCTTCAGTCGTGGTATATGTGGGCCGGCATGACGATGTAGACTATCAATGGATTTTCATCCTTTGATAGTCGCTTTCATTTTTGGACTACACTGTACTTACCATCAGGTACTCTGTAGTCACTATGTCGAGCCAGTGTAAAAAAAATACCTGTTGGAAGGTGAATATGAGTCTGATGATGAACCGCGTCCGCCCAACAAATGCCTATTCACACTTCTTTTAAAGGTTCCCAAGTTATAAGACCAAGGAAATATGCTCGCAGGAAGTATATTTCACTCCTTAGCTGTTTGCATGATGAATCTAGAAGCGAATCTCTTCGTGCGGATATAAGGAATTTCCAGCGCATACGGATGGTAACACATGGCGTAGTTGATAGTTTCATTGGTCTCCTGTAGGAAGACCGTGAGGAGTTCCCCAAAGATGCTTCGGACAAGGTGATCCCCTCGGCTGTGGACTACGTGGACACGTGGAAAGCGATGGAGACGCTCGTGGAGAAAGGCCTAACGCGCAGCATCGGCCTCTCAAACTTCAATAAGCGGCAGATAGAGAGAGTACTCGAACAGGCGAAAATCAAGCCAGCCGTACTACAGGTAATATTGCCAAATCATTTTTTTTATCCTGCCTCGGCAAAGTTATGACATCGCACTTCATGGTAAGCATGGGGCAGTCCAAAAAAAGATTGCAACTGTCAACAGTATATAAAAACAATCGATAGTTGCAGTGATCATGCTGGTCTGCTCAAATATCTCTTCACGCTTTGTTTAAAGGACCCGACATCATAGGACGGTGGGAACACGCTCGTCGGTAGAGCGTTCCACAGCTGACGAGTCGGTAAAAGTAAGAGATAATGAACTTCTTTGTCCTAGGTTATCTATTCTCTTCTAGCGGCTGTGGTTACTTGGATTTAAGCATGGGACTTATTGTTACTTTTTTTGTTACTGCTATATAACAGGTGGAAAATCACTGTCAATATTTTTACGACGGAGGTGACTTTTATTGTAATTTTAAGTGATCATCTGTGGGGCATGTGATTGACTTTTATCACTTTTTTTTACACTGGCTCGATAGTGATTACAGAGTACCTGATGGTAAGTACAGTGTAGTCCAAAAACGAAAGCGACTATCAAAGGATGAAAATCCATTGATAGTCTACATCGTCATGTCGGCCCACATATACCACGACTGAAGGTCTCTAAGTATATGAGCTACTGGATATACACAAGCTGATCCCGAAACGCGACAAGCCGAAACTGATCACTATGACGGGCTTTACACCCATGTACTGTGGTGGCGATCCAGGCGGGCACCGACGCCCTACCACCTCGCTGCTGCTCGTTTAGCACCACCCAGGAGTCCTATGTAGGGAAACTAGGGTAAAGCCTACGGACGCGAGCAGCTTCGACTCCCAACTGTTATATAGCAGATGGTATATGGAAAGATTCATACCCAGCACCGACCCCGGTATGTCCCTCTAATCTCTCCACCCGGGCCTGGGAAACCAAATTCATCAAGATGCCTGGGGAGCGAAAAACCTTGTTGACTCTACCTCTCCGGGTGATGTGTAAGTAAAGAGCCTGCCCCTCCAATACTCTCTGACCGGGGGCGCGCCGTCATTGCTCACCACCGCCCCCTCATCCGGGCAACAGATTCTCTCAATTCTACTGCCTGTTATTGTCACCGGGGGATGTCACGCTCACTCTGGGCAAACGCGTAATTCAACAGTTATATTGCTTTCGAATATATTTCACCAGATCGAAGTCCATCCTTACCTAAACCAGCAGAAACTGTTCGACTTCTGCAAGACCAAAGACATCGCTGTGACTGCGTACTCTCCCCTCGGTTCGCCGGACAGGCCCTGGGCCAAGCCGGGAGACCCGCACCTGCTCGAGGACCCAAAGCTGAAGGTCATCGCTGCAAAGTATAATAAAAGCCCAGCGCAGATTCTGATCAGGTGAGGTCCTGAATCAACTTGTCTCAAAATAGTATTTCCATAAAAGATAAAATGCATAGATACCCTTGGTAAAGTGTCCGGAGCATCCAAGGTTGCTCAGAATGCTATGGAGCGGCTGTTACTTTTTTTGTTTATTCTGACTCGACACAGTGACTGCACCGCATCTGATGTTAAGCAGGGTGCAGTCCAAAAAACGCCAACGACTATCTACAGGTAAGAAAAACCCATCAGTAGTCGCAGCGATCATGCCGGCCTGCACAAATATCTCTTCACACTACGCTTAAAGGATCCCATATCATAGGAAGGAGGGAACACGCTCGCCGGAAGACCATTCCACACCCCAACGACACGGCAAAAGAAGGAGTTAGAGAACTTCTTACCTAGCCGGGATGTGAGATACCGTATAGCTGTGACTCCGCAAACCCGCTCGCGTGGTTCTATTCAGGAAGGGAGGGGGTGGAACAAGGTTAAACAACTCTTCAGAACACCCGCCATGATACAGACGGTAGAAAACGCTCAGTGAGGCAACATCTCTGCGCAACTGAAGCTGTTACTTAGGTCTTTTCTATTCTCTGCCTAATGGTAAGCTTGGATCTAAATGAGAACCCAACGCCAATGCCCCGGGCATCTAACTCCAGGGTCGACAAACGAACACATCACCCAGTGTGCCCACTGAATAATAATTCTATAGAAATTGGCAATATCTCCATAAACATTGGCTGGAAAGCAAAGGTCTTTGGTTTTTTATACTTGCTCCACAAACTGACTACAGTGCACCTGATGAAAAGTATATTGTAGCCCAAAAATTACAGAGACTATTAAAGGATGAAAATCCATTGATAGTCTACATCGTCATGTCTGCCCACATATACCACGACTGAAGGTCTCTAGGTATATGAGTAACTAGAGTGATCTCTATCTCTTTCTTACGTACAACATTAAACGGAGACAGAGCTTTAGATGTAGACTCTGCAATCACTTAAAGTCAACTTGTCGTTACAATAACTCTAGTTTATTTAGCTTTTTGCTGCAAATCCTTCTAAAATTTATTACATTTTAATAGACGCTGATTTGAGCCCCCTTTTTTAACCCCTGACGCAAATAGAGGGAGGTTATAAGCTTTTTTTATATACTAGTTCGACAAAGTGACTAAATTGCATCTGATAGAAAGTACAGTGTAGTCCAAAATTATAGCGACTATTAAAGGACGAAATACCATTGACATTCGCCGTCGTCATGTCGGGCCGTATATATCGTGATTGGGGTTGAAATTTATAGACGCAACTTATTATATATTACTCAATGAATGTCAAAGGGTTTGGTAAGTCAAAGATTTTATCAACAGAGACTTGGCTCTGCGAATACTATGGCTATACTCAAGTTCCTATCATATATTCAGTTTTTTGTCAAAACGAATTTATTTTTCTAGAAGTTTGCGAGGAAGTTGTCTCAGTTATCGAACCTAATAATGCGACGGGCCACTATGACGGTCTTTACACTTATATACTGTGTTTTTGACGTTTTAAAAGTGAACTCAAAAGTCTCATAAGATATCTTTGTCACGTCTTAATTTATGCAATGTTGATGATCGTTTTTTTGGAACATTTCACTTATGCAATAAATTATTTTACATTTTTCCGAAGCTGTTGAGAACATTTTTTTGAAACATTTTTTTGGATTAATTCACATAATTGAGAAACAAAGATTAAAAGGCTAGCGAGGGGAGAAGCAAGTCAGTAGTTGATGTACCGAATCGATTTTGTTATTATATCTTTCCTCACGTAGAAGTAGAAATAAGCACGAACGTAATACGTGAGGATTATGGACAATCGTGGCTAGGCAAATAGCTAGAGCAGCAAAATTAAGCACAGTTGTACAAAGGGGAAAATAAACACGTGCAGTATTGTAAAAAGAGACAGTGCAACAGTTAAATACTCTAATTGTATAGGGCAAAAATAAAATCCGAACAACAAAACAACTCAAAATTAGATTTTTTAACTTCATAATATTATTGCGTTGATAATTGAGCGTTTCCTACCGTCTGTATCATGGCGAGTGTTCTGAAGAATTGCTTAACCTTGTCCCACCCTCTTCCTTCCTGAATAGAGCCACGCGAGCGGGTTTGCGGAGTCACAGCTATACGGTATCTCACATCCCGGCCAGGACTAAGAGGTTCTCTAAATCTTACTTCTGACATATTGTTGGGCAGTGGAATAGTCTTCCGGCGAGCGTATTCCCACCATCCTACAATATGGGATCCTTTAAGCGTAGTGTGATACGATATTTGTGCAGGAAAGCATGATCGCTGCGACTACCGATGGGTTTTTCTTACCTTTCGACAGTCGTTGGCGTTTTTTGGTCTGCACCATGCTTACCATCAGGTATGGAGCAGTCACTGTGTCGAGTTAGAATTAAAAAAAATCAGTTTCTAGTCAATTACTACTACTAGTTGCTAATTAATTATAGCTTTACTAATGTATGTACATATATTAATTTAATAGGGGAGTCGAAGCTGCTCGCGTCCGTATGCTTTACCCTAGTTTCCCTACACGTTACTCCTGGGCGGTGCTAAACGAGCAGCAGCGAGGTGGTAGGGCGTCGGTGCCCGTCTGGATCGCGACCACAGTGCATGGGTGTAAAGCCCGTCATAGTGACCAATTTCGGCTTATCGCGTTTCGGGATCGGCTTGTGTATATCCAGTAGCTCATATTCCTAGAGACCTTCAGTCGCGGTACGTGTCGACGGAGACTATCACTGGATTTGCATCCTTTAATAGTCGCTTTCGTTTTTGGACTACACTGTACTTACCATCAGGTACTCTGTAGTCACTATGTCGAGCCAGAGTGGAAAAAAAATATTTTTTTCAATCATTCTAATAGGTAACTACATTTCAGATACGCCATTGATCGCGGGATGATAGTCATTCCGAAGTCGGTGACCAAGAGCAGAATCGCTCAGAACTTTGACGTGTTTGACTTCCAACTGACCCTCGAGGACATTAGCGACATCGGCAGCCTGGAGTGCAACGGCCGCCTCTGCTCCATGGGAGAGTGAGTTTCATTATTAACAACTGTCACACACTCCGTTTGCATTTTTTTGCGAACTTTTTTTTTACACTGGCTCTACATACGGACTACAGAGTACCTGTTGGTAAGTACAGTGTAGACCAAAAACGAAAGCGACTATCAAAGGATGAAAATCCATTGATAGTCTACATCGTCATGTCGGCCCACATATACCGCGACTGAAGGTCTCTAGGTATATGAGCTACTGGATATACACAAGCTGATCCCGAAACGCGACATGCCGAAACTGGTCACTATGACGGGCTTTACACCCATGCACTGCGGTCGCGATCCAGACGGGCACCGACGCCCTACCACCTTGCTGCTGCTCGTTTAGCACCACCCAGGGGCCACGTGTAGGGAAACTAGGGTAAAGCCTACGGACGCGAGCAACTTCGACTCCCATAATACGAACTGCGCAATTTGTTGACGTCCGGGATAGATCTTCTTAACTAAACCGGGCGAGAGGACAAACACTGAGATGATCAGCCGGCAAATTTATGGGTTGGGTGGCTACGCAACCTCTGCGGGTAAGACCCTCGACTTGGACCGCCAGCCAAAATACGAAACCTAACGGTGATCTACTGGCGTTTTGGAAGCGACTACTTTGAGAAGAAACGCCGAAAGAAACTCAAGGCTGCCTCGGAGTGTGCACTCACCGATCAGCAGCAGTTGACAGAACCATCCATCTTCTACGGCGCCGCCGACGACGCCAGTGTCGTGGTGGGTATCTAGTGCATGAGTGTACCGCACTGTTTTTCGGATCGGCGGTTATTAAAGCCACGGCATTAGGTATCAGGTGCACACGGGCTCATTTTCCGCAACTCGACGTCTGAGGGCGCCTATTTTGCGTGAATCCGGGCCGGGATGATTTCAATCATCCCGGCCCAGCTCCTTCCGTATAAAGCCACGGTAATTAAATCATCGGGATCACTCTGTCTGGTCTTAGTCTATGAAAAGACGTTGCGAAGTTGCCGGAAAACTATTTTTATGATAATTTACTCACTTATCCGTCATCCGTATATTTAATTCGTATCCGAATATTGTCAGTCTGAAATAGATATAGTTTTTTTTTATTCTGTGTCGACATAGTAGCCAGATCACGCTTGATGGTAAGTTTAATGCAGTCCAAAAATGTACTTCAAAAATAAATAAAAGAGCTGGCAAGAAACTGTAATAGTCACTCGTTTCAACATAATCTATTATATAAAAATAAGTCCGGTTTTCCTTCCTGACGCTATAACTCCAGAACGCACGAACCGATTTCCACGGTTTTGCATTCGTTGGAAAGGTCTCGGGCTCCGTGAGGTTTATAGCAAACAAAATTCAGGAAAATTTTCAACAGAAAAGCAGGAAAACGGAGAAAATCATTTTTCACATACAGCGCCATCTCTGATACATAGCATGTACTACAAACCAATACGGTTTTGCATGGCGGTGGAGCAGATCGCACCAGTATTTTAAGTAGATGGCGCCGATGCGTTATACATTGTTTGACAGCTACTCATTGTACTCTGCTCAGTTAATTTCATGTGACATTTATTATGCGCACGTTGTTTCAAACGCTAACTAAAAACCAAAACGAAGCCATCTGGTGGCGAAACGAAGTTCGCCGGGTTTGCTAGTCCGATATAAATATATATTACACAAAGGAATGAATGTCCCGTGAGAGAAATTGTATAGATTAGACCACGCACTTTTGTCATTTAAATAATCATCAATGAAATATCCCTTTTCTAGCAATTACTACAGTGAAGATGCGATCTCTTCATTCTATATGCGGAGTATCGTTTGCGTGTCGCGGTAGGAACGAAGAGATACGTAGCATGGTTGGTTTTAAAGAGATTGTCATCGACAGAATGCTTCAATGATTCGCTCACGTGGAGAGGATAAATGATAAAAGCATGCCAAAAATATATACAACATGAAAGTGAGTGGAAGTAATAGCATAAGCCGACGAGACTTATCAAATAATAAGAGTTCTAATGGAGAGTAATGTTAAAAATACGCGAAATTGGCGAGAGTGTATGAAAGGGATAATAAATGTTAAGGAAGCGAAAGATATATGCAAGAATTGAGGGTAGGTGCGTTCAATTCTCTCTGCTTACCCCGATACGGATTCGACAGGATTATAAATAGATAGAAATGCCATTTTAGCCGTAACAATCTTTAATTTTTATTTTTGTTTTCAGCACTCATCATCCTGACTACCCTTTCCACGATGAGTTTTAAGCATTACAAACTAAGTTATAACGATTTGTCAGATTTAAAAAATCGCCAAATCCAATTCACTTGCTGAACTTTGAAAGGAACTTAAGGGGGATACAGATTCAAAATTCCTTAATATATTTTAGACGCTCCGGTGTGCAATTATTCATAATGTTTCCATTATGATTTGTTAGGGAATATAGTTATTTACATGTTTATTCGTTAAAAATAGATACAAATGATTGATTCCTAAAATATCTTCTTTGTTTATATTATAAAATAATCCGCTATATTAGTTTCTCCCTTATTGTCTTTTTTCTATATCTGACACTTTTGTGTTGACTTAAAAACAATTATAATTAATGAATTCTTATTTTACCTATATAAGATTGATTTATATTTATATAATATATATGGTACAAAATAGAAAAAAAAAAAACAATCTTTTAGATTTCCATTATTTTGTGAATCGATTTATCTCTTTTTAATGTGAATTAGTCAAAAAATGGATATATTCAGAAAAAAAATCGTCTTCCTTATTCATAATTGAATTGGCCCACGACCGTACTGTGTGCCGATGGTTTCGCAGTGCGAGACCTTTCTTTATTCATACACGAGCTACATCAACGAAGCAGAAACTTTGGTCTAATGGATGAGTTGCACAAGTTTGGACTTTCCTTTTTTTAGATTTGACCATCAATTTATTATAAAGCTTACAATAAATAACTTATTAATATAAAATTAAATATAAGTTGTTTTATTTATCCTCAATATATCGATTCAGCTAAACAGGAAGACCTGTCGCTGCCCACACTTATTCGGGTAATGCTCGACAGCGCCAGGTAATGGAATGCAGTCCTCCATTTAACGGAGGAAGTGTTGAAGGTTAAAAAGGAGGCGGAGCGTGAGCGGGAGAGGCAGGTCACATTATCCCTATCCTTCCGCCCCTCCGTCGCTTTCGCCAAACTGGACGCAGAAGGAAGACCTATTCCAGGCACTTCTGTCCCTTATATAGACTGACGCCTGGGCACCGCACTGGAGGGAGTGCGTCACCCAATAGTCATCAAGGCGAGAGCGGTGTACAATGCGTTCCCACGCACCGCACCTAGATATCGAAGGTTGGTTGTGAGAAGTGGTCTTACCTTAAGGCCAGGCGTCACCGGGTGCAGAGGAAGCTAGCACGGCCTTGCCCTTAGCTCTGGCTGACTCACCGCCCCCTGACGGCCCATAACGGGTACCCCCAGGGTTCTAAAAAGCTGCGTAGAAACATCACTGAGCGTCTTTTATAGTTTGTATCATGGCCAGTGTTCTGAAGAGTTGCATAACTTCACTCCAGCCTCTCCAATTGTAGTCCACTCCACAGCTCGATATATAACAGTGAGCTTTCTAATGGGACTCATAGCAAAATATATCCTTGTTACTGAGCACGTCCGTGACGCCCTGGATAGGTTGCAGAGGAGGGCTGTCCGCATTGTGGACGATCCAGACGTTTCTAAGCATTTTGATACGCTCCAGCTGCCCAGGCATAATGCCCCACTCGGCAGTTTTTATCGTTTATATCTCTGTGAGTGTTCCTAATAGCCGTGTAACCTCATTCCATCATCTTCCTTTCATAACAAAATTATGCGAATTGAATCACAGACAATTTAACGATACTCCTACGAAGTTCTCCAACTTACCTTTGCCGGGTTTCTGGGTTTTGGAATTATCTCCTGGCGGGCGTTCCCTTTCTCTTATGATATTTGATCCTTTAAACGATGCATGAATAGATATTTGTGCATGCCGGCATGATGGCTGCAACTATGGACAGATTTTTCTTTGCTTGTTGACAATCTTAGTCACTTTTTTGACAGTACCTTACCATCGAGTGTGGTGGTCGCTCCAATATATACATACATTACTAGCTGACCCCGCAAACGTTATTTTGCCATATAAGTTATTTTTAGGTAATTTCTAGTGTAGACAAAAAATAACTAACTTATTGTAAGTGTGTAAGGATGAAATTAAAAATTAAAAAAAAAAATGTTAAGGGTGAGTAGCCCTTATCAGTTAGAGGTATGGAAAGTAGATAGTATAGCATGTAGACGCCGCCCGATACATAATTGTCGCCCTAAGGGTCGTTAGGGTGTTACGAGACGTGCGGGGTAAGAGGATGCGCGCGCGCACGGGACGCTTGGAAGTTAGTCGACTACCGAGACCCAGCGGGAGTACGAGCGTGTACGTCGCAGTTCGGTGTGCCTTAAAGTGCAAATAAACTGTAAAACGCCAAATTCGTGTCTTCCTAAAACCACACCCACGAGCACCGGTCATAATAGTAGCCGATTCTCAGACCTAATGAATATTCATATAAAATTTGGTAAAATACATTAAAGCCGTTTCGGAGGAGTAAGGTAACTAACATTGTGACACGAGAACTTTGTATGTACAAAAATTAGCCAGTTTCATCTCTCTGTAGGGCAAATGTCTCCATTCACTTTTTCCAATACATTTGTGGAATCTATGAGAAAGTGTTTGGACATGTAACCCAGCACACAACGCGGATTGGCGAGCGTGCACTGTGTGCAACCTGCGTGCAGGTCGGCATGCTGTACACCAGTAGCGTTCATTCCATAGATGCTTAAATGCATTGCATGCCCTTACGATAAATAAGTCTGGAATAAATTGCTTATAGTTAAACAAATAAAGGAACCATTTATATTCATATCTATTCTATTTTCACACCATCTATCTTTCCTATGAAAGCAATGTAATATTTACTATCATAATATAATATTTAAATTAATTAGGAGATTTCTGCCTATCCTGTCCAAATATCCTATGCACGTCACTGCTGTACGCCTTAACCGGCTCTTACGACACAATGCTCAATATAAAGAAGAGGGACATTATTCTATTGATAAAATAATTATCTATTATATAAAAATAAGTCCGGTTTTCCTTCCTGACGCTATAACTCCAGAACGCACGAATCGATTTCCACGGTTTTGCATTCGTTGGAAAGGTCTCAGGCTCTGTGAGGTTTATAGCAAACAAAATTCAGGAAAATTTTCAACAGAAAAGCAGCAAAATGGGGAATATCATTTTTCATATACAGCGCCATCTCTGATACATAGCATGTACTACAAACCAACATGGTTTTGCATGGTGGCGGAGCAGATCGCACCAGTATTTTAAGTAGATGGCGCCGATGCGTTATACATTGTTTGACAGCTACTCATTGTACTCTGCTCAGTTGATTTCATGTGACATTTATTATGCGCACGTTCTTTCAAACGCTAACTAAAAACCAAAACGAAGCCATCTGGTGGCGAAATGAAATTCGCCGGGTTTGCTAGTTCACAATAAATAAAACTGTTTTCTTATTTTCCTACCCTCATCTTGACACCTTTTCCACAACACGCAGCCGTGCCCCTAGCGCGGCTATACAAGTGTCTTCCAATACATTATTCCAGACGGTTGATCCCCGAGCCTGTCTGCCTTCACCGCAAGAACACCTCATCATCCAAAAATTATTTGTATTCCTGCGGAATATCATATCTCTTAACCCACCCGCTACCATGGACACGAGAAAGAGCATAAGCTGGATGCGCCATAACCAGATGACAAAAGATTTTTTTTTTTTGGGGAAAATTCTCATAGGACCGTTCCGGCCGCGAAGGGAGTGGCAGCCGGGGTGTGTCGGACTTTTACCAGCTAAAAACCCCAAGGTGACTACTTCTGCGAATTAGTGGGGAGTGCGGGTCCTGTAATCAATTCGCCGCAGCGCCACTACGCCGCGCCTGACAGGCACAATCACGGGAGGAGACGCCGCCTCCCCCGATACCACCTAGTATACATCGGCAGAGCGCGTCACAACGCACCGCCGACTTCTCGAGGGTCGCTAAAGAATAGAAGCTGACTTTATCAGAGCCGTAAGGATGTGCGGACAATGTGTGTTCTCACATTCATTTAAATTGCCGCATTTTTTATTATTAAAGAAAGGTTTACACTTGACCTCAATTTCAAAGTGATGATGACGCCCATAATGGGGTGCGCTCACCCAGAAAATACTGATTCGTTGTTTGAAGATTCTCATGTTGTAAGATATTGGAAAAACAGACGCTGGAAGCAAATTTCACTGCTCGGGGTAAAGTCTATATTAGGGATGTAACGGAGGCAGTTTTATCGGAACCGAAGTCGGAGTCGGAGTTTTAAAATTTGATTTATCGGAGTCGGAACCAGAGTCGGAGGCAATGGCAGTCACAAGTAACGGCAGAATAAAATAGTTTTATTAAGGGACAAATAAAAACATTATTAAGCGAACCTTTTTAATTAGAAAGTGATAAATTTACAAATACACAGACAATAAAAATTGCTGTGTTTCTTATTAACATTTTCCCATTAACAGTGAACAAATTAAGTCAAATTTGCTCCAGGGTTGTTTTTATGTTAATTTGTATTTTACTTAATTGAATGTAAATGTAAAATAAAAAAACCCATTTAGTAATGTACATTTAGTTTTAAATTTAATAATTTTAATCTTATTTTTTTAATCCAATTTTTTTTAAATGTCTTCTACAAATTAAGTAGCACTGATTGTGTGATTAATTGATATTATACTTTAACAACATATAAAATGAAATCAAATGAATTGACTACAATAGTGGTGGTGACCTCCGACGAATACCTCCGATTAAAAAGTTTCGGAACCGAAGTCGGAACTGGAGGTGTAATAACAATCGGAAGTTCCGACTTATCGGAGTCGGAGTCGAAGCTCCGTAACATCCCTGGTCTATATACCCGCATTGTGTTATTGTGTTGTGTGTTGGTGTCTCTACGTAGGGTGGTCACTAGACCGAGTCAGAAAAAAAAACACACAAGTGAAATATAATTTATATATTTATAAACAATATAATATAGTGTAACAAGCCACACTTGTGATATACTCTTTTTTATGTATTACAATCATCTAGGCACGCTATAACAACGCCCGCCTTGATTTGTGGGTAGTTACTAAAAATATGTAGACTTCAAAAATCAAACTATTCTTTAATACAAAGTTGGCAAATTATTAAAAACAAAACTACCCGCAAACCATGACAAACGCTTCGAACACTTAACCACTAGACGTGCGGTGAATATTAAAAGGGAAGCTGTCGGTCAGGCAAGTACTTCTTCACTTAAGCTACATATTTCTTACTGATTATACTACTAACTACAACGCCATATCTCTTACAGGGTGAGCAAAGATACATTAGAGGCTGTATCCAATTTGCCCTTATATTTCGTGCCCAACGTGACCAGTAGCGCAGCTGACCGTCGTTTTAACAGCTTGTCGTTAGTTTTTTTTATATTGTCTCTGACTGACGCCAAAACCAGCGACCCAAGCGACGCGTACCCCACGGCATCAGAAAAATCCCCAATTTCCCGCAGCAGTTTGCCATCCGGGCATCCTGTCGCACAACCAGCCCAAAGAACAAAAACCGACAAATCGGCAATTCTCTGAGGAAGTAAAGAGAGTAATTAACCGCTCACTCTCCATGCTTGGATGTCATTCTGCGTTTAACTTCTGTAACAGTGTAACTACTTTAGCGGACTAATTTAAAAACAATATCGAACTGCCTAAGCTGTTACGCTCATTATTAATATGGCAACACTAATCGTTGTCTTGACGTGATAGCTAACTATTAATATGGTCACACTATTTTTTTGTCTTTATATATAACTTCCGCGAGGTTGAACAGCCAGTCGTCTGCTAGCTCCCATGTGAGAAACAAGTCTTAAAGAGATTATCAAAGTGAGCCAACTAAAAGTGGAATTGATTATTAGTATTCATTTTAATATATTTCTCAGCGAGTTTTACAGCTGGTCCAGTAAATAATGGACCGGTTTACGTAACCGGCAATGCGAACGGATCTAGATTCGAATCTCGGCACGTAACTCTAGATTTTTCCAGGTTACGTACGGATTTAGGCATCACCACCTTTACCGCTGATGAAGGAAACCCGCGTGACAATCTAATAGTTGTCATGTGTACTAGCGCTGTGAGATCCAGCTGCACTTCTGGTCACATTGGGCATGACATATAAGCGTAAAGTGGATACAACCACTAATGAAGCCACAAATGAACTGGCTTCCATTTTTAATTCTCACCGCACGCCACTATTATCCACAATCTAAATATTATATAAATATATTTTTTATTATTACGGTATAATTATTTAATGCAAGTTACTTTATACATATAAGATTGTCTCGCAAATAAGGCTGAAATTTACAGACGCTATTTCGACTTTGCTTAGCAAAGTTCTCAAAAAATAAATTCGTTTTGACAAAAAACTGAATATACAATAGCAACTTGAGTATAGCCATAGTATTCGCAGAGCCAAGTTTATGTTAACAAAACCGGTGACTTACTTAATCTTTTGTTAATGTTTTAGTAAAGTCTAAGCAAACTTAAAGTTGCGTCTATAAATTTCAGTCCAAGATAAATTGTCTCAAGCACTGGTGTCGATCCGTCTCGCTCACTCGTTAAACAAACCCCTATGAGTGAGCGAGATGAAAGTAAAATAAATCTTATAAAACTATTTTAGTGTTGTCAAAATTCCTAGAGAAAGTAGCATTCGATTATTGAAAACGCTGTTAGAAAAGTGCATAGCCGTAAAATTCATGCATGGAATACTGTTCGCATCTCTGGAACTGTTTCGCCCTGGATAGGTTGCAGCGGAGGGCTGTCTGCATTGCGAATGATCCAGGCGTGACTGAGCATCTGGAACCGCTCCAGTTGCGCAGAGATATTGCCTCACTGAGCGTTTTCTACCGTCTGTACCATGGCGAGTGTGCTGAAGAGTTATTTAACCTTGTTCTACCCTCTTTTTTTTGCTGTAGTTAGTCGTTTTGGTTTTTCAACTAGAACATGCTTACCATCGAGCGTGGTGTGTTATTGCGCTGTGTCAGATTTTTTTTTAAGGAATCTCCAGTTTTTTTTTTTTTTTGGTTCGATAAAGCCACCACATTGCATCTGAGAAAAAGCACAGTGTAATCCAAGAATAGCGCCGACCGCCAAGGAATGAACATCTTTTGCCAGTCTACATCGTCATGTCGGCCCACATATACCACGATTGAAGGTCTCTAGGTATACGAGCTACTGGACACACAAGCTGATCTCGGAACGCGACAGAAACATGTCAGTATGACGCTCTTTACATTTGCGTACATTGATGACGAGCCAATTTGGGCAATAGCCCTACCACCTCAAGAGAGAGGACTTTTAAAAGCCAGGACAGACTTTCACAATAACACCAGGCTTAGGAAACAAGCACAGATGATACGCAGTTAGTGAATTTATGGGTTGGGTGGCAACGCAAAAGCATCCCTGTGGGTACTGACCTAGACTTGGCAGGCTATCCAGAGAAATCAACCTGACGGTGATGGAGTTACTAGCATTTCGGAAGCGACTACTTTGAGAAGAAACTCGTCGGAGCATAAACGGCCGATGCGACAGTTGATTGAACTTTAAAATTTCTCTTTTTGCTTCAGAGGTTAACAATGTATGAAATCGACATACCTTGTCGATATTTTGTAAGGCTTACTATTCAATACATTTTGCACCTACCTATTAGCGTTTTCGTTAATCGAATGTTAATTTATCTCAGGCCTTATTTGTTTGATGGTGCCGACGTTCCATTAGGAATCCGCACGTCACCGCTAAATAATATAATTGTATCACGCGCGGCATCCCTAACGATGATTAGAAAGTACGTTGATGGGCTTAATCCATCCAATCGTCACCGCCGAAATCAACTGTTTCAGAGAATGACGAGATCTGGACCTGAAGAAAAACCATTCATCAATCTATAAAATACTTGCTTTGACTGGCGTCATCATAGAGGCTAGACTATGGGAGCTAGATCTATGTAATTTTCATATCGGGACCTTTATATGACATAGGCCACCATTAAGGACGGATTTTGGTCTCATCCTAATCCTAAAAGAATGGAATGGGGGTTGAAAGTTGCTGAGCTAGATGAGAGGGAGATAGCGCCCTATGTCCACCGTGCTGCCCGTGAGAAAGGCTTGGAAGGGTGCTCTTTACACTCGCCTTCCCATGGAAGGGTGCTCTTTACACTCGCCTTCCCAGAGTGGAGTGTTTGGAAGGACACCTCGGGAGGTCTTTAGCCAGTAGAAGTCTAACACACCGGGGTCACTGCCCTCACAGTGGCCCAGATACTCCAATGCAGGATTTTTCCCCGGGACATAAAAGAGGTTGAAAGTTAGTTTGAGAATGCGCTAGTTTTGAATGTGAATTCCCCCCTTTTTTTGTAACCCAGTGAATATTCTCAAGCACCGTCAGGGCATCCGTGAGGGTAGTGGCTCCGGTGTGATTGACTCTTACTGACTAAAACCACTGGGGTGTTCCTCCGATCGCAGGATGCGCCGGGCTACTGGCATCTGCAAAACCCTTCCGCGTGTGTATTCCACCTTTTTTTTTTGGTAACCCTGGGGATAATCCTATATAGTTCCATGAGGGACGCTGTGAGGGCAGCAAACCCGGTGTGTCAGACTCCTACTGACTAAAAACCCCCAGGGCGTCCCTCTATTCACTCCACCCAGGCCAGGGAAACCAAATTCATCCAGTCGCCCGCGGAGCGAACAACCTTATTCAGGCTTCCTCTCTGGGAAGGGTGAGTAAAATGAGGGTGAGGGTAAAGAACCCACGTCTCCAATACCTCTCTCAGGCGGCGCGCCAGACACTGCACACCGCCTCCCTCTCATCCGGGAAATAGACTCAAGTCTACTGGCTGGCTATTGTCACCGGAGATGCCGCGCTCGCTCTGCGCGACGATGCCTTGGCTGAAGAATGACCAGAGTAGATGTTCGCTCTCGGACCCTTTCGGCGACCTCCTGTATATGTATTCCACCTGAGCGAAGTAGACCCAAGGTACTGTACTGTACTCTACATTAGATTCTATGTAGTCAGAAGAAAAAAACTCTCATGTTCGACAGTTTAAGCATCACTGGTCACCAATTCCTATAATACATTTTCCGAATTCACCGGCTGCCCATAAGCCTAACATATAACTCAGTAGCGTGCATCCTATAGGAGCATTAAAAGCATTGTCTTGTAAGACTTGCTCTTTAGTAAATACATTGATTAATTAAAATTTGTACCAAGTTGACCAGATTTTATGTAAATATTTATTAAAATACCAATTATATCAAGGTAATGCTTTTCTAGGATACAAGATTAATTTTCCTTCGCAGTGATCCTGTAATTTTGAAGAAATTCTTAAAAAAAACCATTACCTCTTCCCTCGGGGGGCTGTTTGAGCGGAAGCCCCCTCCAAGCGCATATCCGGCTAGCCCCCCGGCGGCCAATGCTCCCACACCAAGGCCCACCGCCGCCCCTGTCCCCAAGCCCCTCCTCTGCTCCGTTACGTAGGTTGTTGTTGTCTCATATCCCTAAAATAACGTAACGGTTGCTTGCTAAATTATAAACAACCGTAAAACTACCCGCCATCTTGATTTTATGTACAAAAAGTTTATTCTCGATATTTTCCCTTGATTAAATAAAACCATTTTGTGAAGAGTGGGGAGATGTCTTTAAAGAGAGATATACTCTACACATGAAAAGAGCCTACGACCATTTCACTAAAAATAGTCAAATCAGCGAGACGGTAGTCTGATTTTTTAAAAGATTGTTTTCAAGTCTACATTCTTTGCAATCTAAGACCATAGATGGGCAAAATGTAATTAATATTTAATGTAATCAAAGTGATTTTAAGTTTGTGATTCTGTAATCATGATTAAAATTAAAACTAAGGGGGTCCAAAGTAGTTAAAGAATGAAATCAATAATTTCCACTTCAGTAGTATGGTTGAGCTAAACTAGATGTCGCTAGAATCAAATTACAACTCGCAATTGATTCGTTATACAGATTTGTAATAATATTAAGAATTTTAATACAGTTTAATTCGACAGTTCGGTTTTTTATTTTTACATCCAATTTAACATAGCGTTGTGCTCGCGAGAGAGGGTTTATTCGTGTATACATATAGATAGGCAAAATGTGATTGTTTTTCATTAATCTGACTCTAGCCCATCTATAGCTAAAACTAATTTATTCACTAAGGGCTCGAGCGTCTCGCAGTGCTCCTTTCCTGGTGGTCGCGTTTTATCCAGTGCTAAGTGCTTTCTATAGATGGTTTAGGGACAGAAACACTACGCCAGTATTTAAAGGGAACAAGCTGGAAGATGTAACTAAGTTAAAGCTGATAGTAAATGCAAACTGACAGGAAAACATGATTATTTTTTTAATAATAAAGAGTAGTTGTTTCAAATTTCATTCTTTACAACATTCCTTCTTAGCATTTTTATTCTACAATTGAATATTATTTGGGTCAGAAGGCAAACTAGTACATATTTAAAAGGTATTTGTTGTAACTGAAACGTATGGTTACGATGCAGCAATTTTAAAAACAAATTAGTTACAAGGAATTAAATTAAAGCGACGGCCACCAGGCACAACATTACACTGTGAGCGCGAGAGGTGCGCGGTACGTATGGCGAGGGGGGAGTGATGTGCCCATTACCTCAGTCCTCGATTGCTTTGAACTCGCGCGCTGAATATTGTGAGTTAATGTTGCATTGGCTCGTAAAAATACATGGTTGAGGGGTTTTTCCAACGAATTCAAAGAGACCAAAGTGAAGTGTACAGAAGGCACTTTTAATCATGCGGCATGTTAGTCCGTTTGTCACTTTATTACACAGTAATGTAACGAGTGTTTGAAAACATACGGAACCTTGTTCTCGTGTAAAAGATTTTTGAAAAACGGGTAATAAAACATACTCACGCCAGCACCATAACCTGAAACAAAAAGTTATATAATAATAATAATATACCCTCACACGATTTCACTTTCGAGGTAAGCTGAGACAGAATAATGGCTGTATCCCCTTTACAGTTATATGTCGTGACCAACGTGACCAGTGGCGCAGCTGATCGCCGCTCTCACAGCAACAGTACACGTGACATTTCTTCGGTACCGGTTGTACCTCCGGGTTTTCCCACATTACGTACGGATTTAGGCATTATATGCTCACCGGCGAAGGAAAATATCGTGAGGAAACCCACATGGCGTATAAATGTCATGTGTGCTAGTGCTGTGAGAACGGCGATCAGTTGCGCCACTGGTCACGTTGGGCGCGACATATAAGCACACAGTGGATACAGCCACGAATGTGGCTCTGCTCAGCCTGTAAGGGATATAGCGTAACGATATATCATTATTATTTATTATTATTTTCGATTTTTTGCAAAAAATTTGTTCCTCTTAACATCCTTATCCTATATAAATAAATATAATGTGAGTATTTTAAACATATAAGTGTTTATTCCATTAAATTTCTTACAAAACATATTAACTTCAAAAAGAGCGTCACCCATATATGGGTGACGAGACGCCACAGTAGCGTACCCGTCACCTAGATATGGGTGACGTGGCCACGTATCTATTAAAGTTACATTTAAAGTACTACTATTTGACTCGTTATACTATGACGTAAAATACGGGGTAATTTTTAATTCGCCGTATTTTCTGCAAGACGAGATATAATCCGTTGGCGCATCTATGCACACTGAAGGCTAACAGACCTTTTTTTGTTACTTGGGGAAAACCCTCATAGGACCGTCTCATCCGTAAAAGGGCCGGCTGAGGTGTGCCGAATTTGTACCAGATAAAAACCCCAAGGTTACTACATCTATAAATAGACGAGGACTGCGGGTCCTGTAATCAATTCACCACAGTTAGCCTAACAGACCCGCGGCAACGCCAGTGTTCGAATGAAATGAAATGAAATATAACTTTATTGAAACAGGCCTACTTCCAAGCACTTTTGAATCGACAAAAAAAAAACAAAGTGAATCTACCACCGGTTCGGAAAGCAGCATCTACCGAGAAGAGCCGGCAAGAAACTCTGGTGGTTGCTCCTTTTACCATACTGAGGTACAATAACAGGTATAATATACAAAGGATTGAATGCGCCGCGAGAACGATTGCATATATAAGAACACGCACTTTTATCATTCAAACAGTCATTAATGGAATAATATCCCTTTCCCAGCAATTTAATTTTAATAGTTTTTTTTAATTTCAATAGTGGTAACTCCAAGATGTCTTTAGGTATTGTATTGTATAAGCGAATACCGAGCCCCGTGTAGGAACCATGAACCTTTTTAAGCCGGAAATTAAGTAACACTAATTTGTGTTTATTTCTAGTATTAACATTATGAATACTCGCCTAAAATAGATGCAGATTTTGTCGTATGTATATAATACAAGCGTAAATATATTGCGATGGAACTGTTAAAATACCGAAGTCGTTAAAACGTTCTCTAAGCGAGACTCTAATCCTTAAATTATAGATAGCACGCACAGCCCTCTTTTGCAAAACGAAAATGGTTTTCACAGTAAAAGACATAACGCTGTGAAAATAACTAAAATAAACTAATCGAGCTGTTTCAATATCAGTGAGTCGCCTGATTTTACTCTAGAATGTCGCGATCTTTGAAGTTATGGATCAAGCTGCCGGGTACAGTGGTTCCCCGGATGAATTCATGTGACTCTTCAAGAGGCACTACACTCTTGGAGGACGTCCTACTTGGTCGGCAACGCTCCTTATGTTGCTGGTGTCCACAGGCGACGGTGACCGTTTATCATCAGGTGAGCTGTCTGTTTGCCGAAAAAAGTTTAAATAAAAGACCTAAAATGCTGTAATTCGTCTACCCTCAATGCAGGATCAAAATTTGCTCCAATTTCTTTTTTTTTAATTCAATTTATTTAAGGGGTTTTACGTGTGTACGTATGTACAAAAATATTTGCTTGAATCTCAAATTAAATACGAAAAAGTAACTTTAGACATTTCTGTAATTTGACTTGATATTTTATTACTTGATATTTTATGGAACAGCCTGTATGTATGTAAATGTATTTTATTATCAATCTACCCTATACCTATTATATTTTATTTAGTATTCTACATTTTTGTATGCTACTTAAAAGTATTCTATGTATTTATTGTCATACTTGTTTATTGTACGTTATAAAGTATGTTTTTGTATATCTGGTTAGGTTCTAATATTGAAATAGCACCGCGACGTCCGCGCAATCGGTTCCCCTGAGCGTCGGCTGACAATCAGCGCTGGCTGGCGCGTGCAGCGGCGCCCAGCACACGCTGAGCCGAGTGCTCTTTGAGACGGGTAGCAGCACACAGGATACATGATGTGATGTTATGTATTCTTTCATTGTTATTTTTATATAAATATATTTGTTGTGTGTTGTTTCGTTTGCCTCAATAAACTTTTTCTTTCTTTCTTTTTTCTTATGTCAGGCAGCCCCAGGGTACCCTTATACAGAAAACCTATAATAACATATGGTGCCATTGATCTGAACAGAACTCACGCCTCATCAAGTAATAGTTCTGTTAAGACTTTTTTAAACATCCCGACGTCTAGTTGCCAATTTGCTAAAATTCACAATTTAGAGCTTCTATCACGTCTTGCAAAAAATATGGCGAATTACCCTGTATCTTCTACTAAAACAGTCACATTTAACATCGTTGGTTGGTCTCGTTGGTCAGCTCAATTCGTTTGTTCCTCACGGGGCTCAAATCCGACTCACGGCACGACGTAACGCAAACAAGTGATTTATAAACAATGCAACTCGAGTATTGACTATATTGTGATATTGTTACCTTCGGTCTATCGCAAAGAGTTTTGTTCTTTATCTCAAATGCATTTAGAGTGTTTTAACGAAACACATTCGTTATAGTATGTGAATATTTTTAGTAATTTAAAGTTGTGCTACTTTTTTTTTACTTGGGGAAAATCCTCATAGGACCGTCTCAGCCGCGCGGGGGGGTTGCGCGACCGAGGTGTGTCGGACTTGTACCGACTGGAAACCCCAAGGTGACTACTTCTGCGCATTGGCGGGGACTGCGGGCCCTGTAATCAATTCGCCACAGCCCCGTCGCGCCGCGCCCGCTGGGCACAAACTCGGAGGAAGATATCTTCCCCGACACTGCTCATTGTATTTAGGCAGAGCAAGTCACAATGCTCTGCCTACTTCTCGAGGATCACTAACCAGCCACTCAGGGCCCCACCCTGAGCGGCCGCGACCCCAATGTTGTGCATCCAATATTAACATATAAGTTCTTACTCCATTAAATTCCTTTTAAAAATCCAACTCATTCTATTAACATCAACAAGAGCGTCACCCATATTTGGGTGACGTGGCAACGAACGTGTTAAAACACTAGTAAATTGTCGATAAAACTTAAAGTAAAATGTACAAAGAGAACTAGCTGGCTAAATTTTTTTTTGCATTGAAAAAACTACTGGTGATATGTGAAATAAAAAAGATTTTTTCATATATATAACTTTATTAATCATATTATGAATCAAAATAGAAACTTTCATCAATATAACATTTATATTTAAATGCAGAACAATGCTTTCTTTACTCATACAAAAAAAAAATTATAAAACAAAATCGTATTTTATTTTCAAAAATGTTTATACATAAAATATGTAATATTGGCAATTTTGGCATTTTTTATCATTCGTATCTACGAGTTATTGAAGTAGGGAAGTGTTTACATGTATTGTTTTTTGATAAAAAAAAACAAACTAAGGTTATTGCAAAAAAATCCAAAAATGTTTTGTTTAACAATAACCTTGGAAAAAGTTGCTGAAAATTTTTTTACGTTCATTTAGAAAAAAAATCTACATTATTTGATTAAAAAAACCGCTTCATGTGAGATATTATTTGCATTACTAATTTATATTGTCTGCAGTTGTAAATTGTGTGTCGAAATGTGTTTCGAGAAAAATATATTAGTGCAGCTTATTTATTCTATCGCAAAAAATACAAAACGTGATGATATAAAAAAAGCAACTAATAAATATTTTAGACTAAAAAAAACTGTAGCGACAAAATCTTAAAGAGAATTTGACGTAAATGTGGTTATTTTATAATCAAAAATATATTAATGATACGAAGAATTTTGTTTAGTTTTTTTAGTAAAATTTTAAATGCTTCGATTAAAACAGAATATTACAAAAACAATCAATATACAAAACTACGAAAAAAATTTGATTATAAAAAATCTACTATACAACTAACTTTATGTAATACGATAAATAATGAAAAAAAAATACAAAAAGCAATCTGATTTTTTTTAGGTCCCGTTAAATATTACGAAGGTTTTTTTTTTATAATTAAAGATTAATTATTCGCTATTAATTCACACTTCTTAATATTTAAACGCACCTTTTTTTTTGGCAAAAAAAACGTCATTGGACGATACTCGTAAATGAAAAAAAAATCGAATCAACGACAATATAAAATTTTAGCTTACACACTAAAGTATATGTTGTTATAAAAAAAATAGGTGCAAAATAATGATATGATAGCATATTAGCTGGCATGAAGTCTGAAAATGTGCTAAATTTCGCATTCCATATGATAATAGTTTCTCACGTTTTATGTTTTCGGAACGATGACAGTACATTAGCATAAATAATGCAAAATGTAGTAGTGTGGCTTTTTTTATGTATGAGGCAATATAATTGTGCGTAACAATGTGTATGTGACATGATATTGTGAGTTTACGATATTTTTGCTGTTTTTTATTAACCCGAAATTAAATTCGATTTTAGACTGCGACCCACCTTATAAAGCATTTTGAAAACTGCGTTATTTTATGCGTGAAACTTTGTCGCAATGAGATATTATTACATTCTAAAGAATTAACATGAATCTATGCCCTGTATCTTGTACTAATTATAATTAATAAACGAATGAATTTGTGACAAAGTATGAATGCGTTTTCGGAGTCGCCTGCTAGAGCGTCTTAGCGCAAGTTCGCCATACAATCGTTAATTAAAAGTGAACTTTAAACTATGTGAGGCACAGTGTATTTTAGCAAAACGGTTATATAAATGACAGTGCGGTCTCGCGTCGCCAACTGTTTTGACTTATCAATCTAATTTACTTCATTTCTTGCATTGCTTATAGTTCGTTTTCAATTAAAGAGATTGTAAAACAAGTGGCGATGGTCGAGCACTGAGGTGGTTTGTGGAAGTTAGTCATTACAATATAAACCTTTTTAAACTACATACAGTATGTTATAAAAACTCTGTGCGACCCGTGAAGACGTTGCTCGGTACCGATCTTAGATTCTACTTAGGTTGTCCTTTTTTGTTAAACAGCAAAAAAAAAACAAATTAAATCAAAATCATGTAAATGGAGAAACTTACATGGGAACACTGGGAGCGTGCGTAGCTCGTGAACAAAGGGAAAAAAGGAAAGCAAAAGATCGTTCTAGTAAGTCATGACGTCAAAAGGGTTATGAATCTTGTTTATCCCAAGCACCTCGTATCAATTAAATCGTTTGATTACTCTTTAAACTGATATTTGTGAATAATCTAAGCATAGATAATAAATTATTCACTTTCTTAAATTTTATATGAAAATAACTTTTTGATTTGATAATTTTATCGTGTCACCCAATATCCGCCTTTTAGGCCAGACAGAGTTTTCAAAACACACTGTATAAGAATTTATGATACATTAGTCATCATATTAACGACTAAATAAAATAATAAAAAAACTTTTTATTGAATTTAAAGTGAGCAATTGCTAATAAAAAATCAAACGGCTATAACCCCAAAAAAAATATTTTTTGTAAATTCTTGTGTGTTTTAAAAAGAACCGCACTGTATTGCAGAGGCGTGCATTTCATACAAACATAAAAAAACATTATATTGTTATATTAATTTAATGTAATAAATATATTGACTTAAAATCTTGTGATTACCAGAACAGGAGTCAACACGACCATATTATAAATCAATATAATTCAATTTAATACTTCTATGAAATGCACGCCACCGTTGTATTGTGAATGTATCGCTGAAAGTGTACGCAAATTACAGGGTGTTTCTCCGTTAGTATTAATTTTACGAAGACACCGATCTCCATCCAGCTAATGCGATAACATGTTTAAACTGGTCAATCCTATTATTTTCTTGTTACAAGGCACCTGAAATAAAAAATAATAGTTCGTTATTTCTACATTCGCACACATCAATATAGAAAAAATAAAAAATATATTTAGTAGAAAAAAAAAACTTTTTTTATAAGCATGATGTTATCTCTGCACTACTAAATATCGATAACAAATATATCTTGAGACTGAACAAAACTTGATTATTCCTATATTCATTTTAATATATAAAAATCTAGGGTCTGGGTGTTTGTGGTCGTACTCCTCCGAAAGACTACCGAATTTTATGATTTTTTTTTTACACTGACACGGCACAGTGACTGCACCAAACCTGATTGTAAGCATGGTGCAATCCAAAAAAACGCCAACGACTATCGAAAGGTAAGAAAAAACCCATCGGTAGTCGCAGCGATCATGCCGGCCTGCACAAATATATCCTCACGTACGCTTAAGGGATCCCATATCCATTCCACAGCCCTACGACACGGCAAAAGAAGGAGTTAGAGAACCTCTTAGTCCTAGCCGGGATGTGAGATACCGTATAGCTGTGACACCGCAAACCCGCGCGCGTGGCTCTATTCAGGAAGGGAGAGGGTGGAACAAGGTTAAACAACTCTTCAGAATACTCGCCATGATACAGACGGTAGAAAACACTTAATGAGGCAACATCTCTACGCAATTGGAGCGATTCAAGATGTTTAGAAACGTCTGGGTCGTTCGTTTTACGTATATTTGGTAAACATGAGAATAGATCGTGAAGTATAAATGTATATACATTTCATACAGCTAGGTAATTAGGGTGACCCTATCCTCATTTACTCTTTCATTAATTTTTGTATTTTTCTATTTGGCATCAGAATAGGCCTGGGTCTATAAATTAGGTGTAAATTTGGATTTACATCCTTTTACCCCCACCATCGCATTTGTAATGGTTAAATCTCAATATACCTTTTAAATTCATTGACGTAACTGCGCTATACGACGATGGTGACTGTCATTGAATTCGCCGCCATTCTCGGCCTACAGTGTACTTACCATCAGGTGCAATCTAGTCTCTACGTAATCGAATAGTGACCGGAACACTGATAAATTTGACTAAAAGAATACAGGCTTCCTATTCGATTATTGCACAACTCCGACATTGACAATTGGTACTATTTTCCCCCCTCTTTAATGTTCTTTTCGTCGTTTTTTTCCGGCCTATTTGAAAAATTACATCAATATAATTAAAAAAAAAATACACTACCTCTTGATAACGACTTCTAAATCTTGATCAGCTAAGTCTACGAAGCTATCAGTAGAAGCCTGTGCCAAAAGAAAAAAAAGCATGAAATTGAGTTAACAAAAAAGTAAAATAAAAAACATGTAAACGACAAAAGCCCGACACCTTTGCGTTTCGAAGGTAAAGATTCAATCACATATAAGAGAGAGATTCCTAAAAAAGAATAGCAAACGAAAAAAACAAAACTACAAATTCTGTTGGCGACTATATCAATAACAGAAATAATGAAATAGCCACCATTTTACTCAAATAAGATGCCTTTTCTATTTATAAAATTATTTTTAACTGTCTACGAATTGTGGTGGCTGAAAAAACTGGTCAGCAAAAGCTCCCGGCCCTCATTAGTGAAAAATGACAAACGAGACCTTCACCCAGCATTGGGTGGCTGAAGGTTGAAGAGAGAAGAATGTAGCTTAATGATAGCGATTACTACGGAAAAGACCAGCTACAGCTTAATTTCTATTCCATCGATTTTAATATTGTAATAAAACATACATTATAAAGACGTCCACATTTCTTATTTGGTCAATGTTTGTGCATCCACAATCTCGCTAAGCTAATTTGTTTTTTTTTTTTCAAATAAAAAAATCAAAATCGAAAGTCTTATCAAGATCTTATATATCTGCCCTAAGAAGAACATCTATACAATTGACTTTTTTAATATTATACAGAGTGATTTTATATACGAGGGAGACAGTCAGAGAGGATATTCCGCATTTGTTTCTAATTTCAACTATGTAAAAATAATGGTATCTTAATATTTCCTTTAGAATAATTAAGAAGGTATTTCGCCTGTCCTGAGCCAGGATACAGTGCGAAAGGAAAATGAGTCAATATGTGTTCACCTAACATTACGTAAAAGAAGTTTCATCTACTTACCAATAAATCGTGTGACACACGCGCTGTGGCATCCACATTTTTTACTGTTCATCAATTTTTTTTTAATGTTTTGTTAGGGAATGTAGCAATTTACATTTTAATTAGTTGAAATTATTGTATCCTGAAATATCTCCCTCGGCTATATAATCATTGTATAGGTGTTAAAATTTTTAGGCATCATTACAGCTTCAAAGCCGAGATTCCCACACAAACAAGCCAATATAATAAGCAAAATAGATAGCGTAGTATAGTCAGCAATACAAAAACACACCACCTCTAATTAACATATAACAAATTACAATTATTGATGAATAAATAACGCAGGTAATGCAATAAAAAAAAAGACAATTAGTGCAATTATTTAAAAAAAATCAATTACATGTTAATTAACAACTGAACATATATTACAATTTTACGTTACCGAGTATTAATTTTACGTTGATTTATTGTAAAGCAAATGGACTGTATCCTGTAAATAATCTAGGACAATATGTAAATACGGTGATAGAGATATTGTAATAATATATTATGATTATATGTTTATTAATAAAGCATTAATTTTCACATAACACAAAACAGCGAGAATTTGTTGTGCTCCTAATAATAAATACTCATTTAAGAACATTATTCTTACTATAACATTAATGTATCGATAATTATAATTAATTGATAAATAACTTCACCGTTGAGTATAGGTGGAAATATAAAGGTAGTCTCAATTATTGTATTTACTAAAAATTCTCTTATTACAGATTTTATAATGCAATACTGACATCCAGTGCTCAATGTGCGTTAATCTCTCTAAGTAACAAAAAGCAACAATTTTCTTTTTTACGAAGACAAAATTCTCTTGGACCGTCAGGGTTGTCAGGTGACCCCGATACGTTGGACTTTTATGGACTTAAAATTCGTGCCGCGTAGCCGCTGTTCCGTGTGAGCAGATTAGGCTACGGAACCGGCGCATGAGGTCCCTATTTGGGCCACCTCATAACAATGGGAGTAGGGGAAAGATATCCCACTTCTTGATCAACTATTTGGGCGCTGTGCGGGAGTACTCATACAGCGCCACCTTCGTGTACGGTCAAATTATACTCTTATTTGTTTCTATTATAGCTAATAATAATCAATATTTATTAATTACATATTCGAAATTGTTTATTTATATCTTATAATAAAAATAAATACCTTATTAAAAAATATATATAGAAAAAATGTAGTTCGACATTGATATATACATAGCGTACAAAGAACATACAAAGTAAAAATATGGAAAAAAATATTAATAAGTTGTAAAAACTTACCATTTTAACATATAATATTATATACACAATTTACATTATTTAAAAAATGTCACTCGCGTTTTTCATTACCGTGGCATCATTAAAATAAACAACTTGTGTACCTTTTAAAAAAATCTCTTAGAAAAACTATAGCATTGACGGTAAACAGCGAAAACGCTGTCAACGACATCTGGCAGACATTTATGGAATCAGCCAAAAAAAATCGCGTTGAATAGTCTAAGACACACGACTATATGGCTGTTTAATAGAGGTGTATGGCTATTTAAATAAAATAAATGTTCTTATTTAAACAACTATTTTTATGTAGTACATATAAAAAAAAACAAGTTAACCCATTTGCATCAATTGAGGGAATAACCCGCAAACAAAAACTGACCATTATCACCGGAAGCGGATAAACACACACACGGTAATTTTTGTTTTCAATATTATACGATATAAAAAATGTTAATGTACTATGTGTTTTAATAATTTGAATAGCCCTTTAACACTATTTCCAATGAGTATAAACGTCTTCATTGCATATGCTGGTATCGTCAACATTTAGCTGCAGATTTTTGAGCAAGATTGCGAATTTAGAGCGATGATGCAAATGGCTTAACACTAACAGGCGTAATTGTTAAAAAAATCTGTCATTTCTAACTCCAATAACAAAAGAAAAACATAATCAAGATTTCAAACTTTTTTGCTTTATAGCGTTAACAGAGTTTCAGTCCGCCACTTTATCCGCAGTAGTAAAACGAATTACCCCAGTTCCAATACAATAAGATGCATAATTATAAGAAATTATTTTAAAAATTATAAACATAAATAATTTCACGTAACTTCTCTAAACAAGTTTTATGCAAAATTATGTAAAAACTAACAAAATATTATACACAAATTACAAATTCTTTAAAAAAATTTGAGTAATTTTAATAAAAACTATTCATAAAGTCAATTATATTTTTTCAAAATATCAAATATGTGTAATAATTTCAAAAATATTTATTTAAACGACGTAAAAAAAACGTAGAAAATGTAAAAATTCCAACAAATAAAATATAATACAGCATGATTGTTTTAAACTTTTTATAATTTTGAAAAATTGCAAAAGCTGTCTGATAAAGCATGCATAATAATTTACATCTACCGCCATATTGAGTAGACGTTTCCAAAATAATAAAAAACCGCCACCTTAAACCAATGTTAATCTACGCATTTCAAAAATTATTTTTGAAAATCTACTTATAAACTAAGCATTTTTAATGCATATCGAATCACCTTTTACAATTGCTCATCTACGCAATACCATGATAAAATTTACTACAGTAAAAAAGTTAAAAAAAAATCATAAGGTAGTTATAAACGGCAAATTCTGTCACAAATTAGACATTGTGACCATCAAATAACGATTACCTAAAATATCTTGCATAATCATAGTAAAAAAGAATTATAACGCAATAAAAAATATAAACAGTTAGTACATTAGTTGTTAGAAAAAAAAAAAAAACGAAAAAAATAACCATCAGACATGCCGACAACCATACAATCAAGATATTATTGTTTTTTTTTAATGTATGACATGAGATATCATACAAAAAAATTGAAATTTAATTTGTAAATTAACATCTGAGTATTGATTAAGAAATGCAAATAATTTACGCTAAATAGAAGCGTGCAGCAAATATTAAAAGAGGAAACTGGGCGATCGACCTCGTCGTTCGTATTCTACAGTCGATATTTTGTAGTCTACAATTAATAAGACGGAAGAGTAATCTATTAAGCTAACGGCCGAACGCAAAAATACTCGTGTAATTAAATTGTATAATGTAAAAACTATTTCAATTTAAAATGGCTGTTAAACACTCAGGAATCGTCAATTTTATACTTAATTAGTGTTAAAACGAGTCTTAAAATTTAAAAAATATTTCTAAACCTGAGCGGTAATTGTTGAAATGAATATATTACAAGAAACACCCTGTACGAAGCCAGATCCACTATTCGCTTACTTTATAAATATTTACAAGGTGTTTGACGATATCAAGACTTTTTTAATATTCACTGCACACTCCTAACGGTAAACATAAGGTTTTTTTACCTTGAGGGGCGCCGTAACCTGGAGCTCCGTAGGACGGGGGCGGAGCGCCATAGGCCCCGTAAGCTGGCGGTTCGGACTGTAAAAGATAGTCAAATTAGTTTAATTATGTTTTTATTTAAATATAGCTACTACTATAGAGAGATCAAACTACACAGTATGTTTCGAAAACCCTGTCCGACCCAAAAGACCCTTTAGGGAAATCGGGATGCAGGTGGAAATAGTTTTCGCTCGATATTTCTCTTTGAATAAGATCATTTTGTGGAGAATGGGGAGATGCCTTCAAAGGAAAGCAATACGTATCAAATGAATCAACAAACTATCTACTAAAAATTGAATCTAATTATAAATACAAGCCAAAGAAAAAAAAAATGTCTGGCCTAAAAAGGTACATTAGTGACACGGTAACATTACCCGAATATATTAGAAAATTATTTTTCGATTACGATTACATTGATAAATAATAATAATATAATTAATAATACTTATTATTATTATAAACCAGCTGTCCCGGCAGACCTTGTTCTGCCTTATTTCTCTAAAACAAAGTCACATTGGTTTTTTTAATGTTAATAGCTTCCCCGTCAGATTTTATTCTGCCAAAACCTATTGGCCTGTCGGCTGTTTTTTGAAAATTGTTTGAAGGAATCTGGCCTTAATGCTATATGTATAAAAATTGACAAATATTGACATTGATATTTATACGTCACTCAATAATTGTTTTGCCTTCCCGGAACCCGTCCACTAACATTTAAACTTTATGGTATGGTGTTAAAGTTCAAATTGACTTTTAAATATTATTACGAATTTTTTGTATGAGAATATAGAAAAGTGTTGTTTTTAGACTTTTTCAGACGATTTTTTAAATTTTTCTCTCCGTAATAACCTTCCCCAGACTTCAACAAACACAACAAAAAAGAAATCAGCCAAATCGGTTCAGTTTCCCGCTTATACACATTTAACGATTCATTTTTATATTATAGATAATTATTATATGTTAATATAATTTTAATTTTATAGTTTGTGTACTAAGGATCTCTTCGTTTTCGATCGCTGTACCACTAGCATTTTTTGCATTAGAATTCCCCTTTGTATAGAAATAGACTTTATAGTGCATGACGCGCTTTCATGCAATCGGAATGGTGCGCTGTAGATGTATATGGCATGTTATCTATCATTACTTGTTGAATGTGTATGTACTCTGTTTGAAAGCTTATTAAAATAAAATAAAAATAAACAGTGTTGGGATTTAACGCAGGTCATGATCCTTTTCACGTCATGGCCCTTTTTTTTCTTTTGTTAACCCGGTGGAAATCCCTACGGACCGTCAGGGGCAGTGGTGAGGGTCATTTCCCCCGGTGTATCGGACCTGCCCTGACTAAAACCACCGGGGTGCCAGCACTGCCCTCTCTTCGCCTTCGCCGAGCCTGGGAATCCGAATACTTCCGACGGCTCGGCGGGACACTGACGTCATGGCTTTCGAATACGATCCTTTGTTTTTCCATCTTTCACGAGCTACGTACTACGCTTCCCATGTAAGATGCCCCGCATTGAATTAATTTATTTTTGCACTTCAACTAAAACGGATAACCTAAACAGAATTTAATATCGATACCGAGTAATAATAATACCTTTACCGGTCGGACATGGTTTTCATAACACACTGTATGATAGGAATTTAAGTACAGATAAAGTATTTACAGAGCTACATCGAAGTTGATAAATTCAGTAACTTTCCATATACTTTGATATTAATTACATATGAGTAAAGTTTGAGTAAAGTCAACGCAAATACAAAGAAGCATCTATAAATGTTAAACTTTTGAGTGTACCCCAAGTGTTTGAAATGAAATGAAATGAAATATATATTTATTTTCACCACAAACTAACAAAATACTAGAAATTCAAAAGCAACATTTCTGTTACAAGACAACAACATACAAAAACAAAAGAAAAAACAAAAACATATTAACATGGCGAAAATGGGACCTCCATCAGCTTAAAGCCACAGAGGAAGTCTGCAGCGCTGATTTTCGTGGAGGGCCCCGGTCGTGTTACATCTTACTAAGCAATAAAAAACATTACAGCTTAAATAATTTTAAATATAAAGTATAATAATAAGTATAGATAATATCAATACACCCACTCAAAAATAAATAATTCTAAAATAAACAGGAGTGTTCGCAGTGTGTTGTGTGTTTCAGGAGTGTTCGCTCACCATGTACATCTGAGTGGGGGGAGGCTGCGCTCCCTCGAAGCCGATAAGCTGTATCATGACGTCCCCGTCAACGGTCAAGTGCGAAATGCGCTGGTACGGAACCCGGTGCAGGAACTCGCAGAAGTGCATTCCGTTCAGCGCTATCTGCGAATTGGGAGTCACCTCGTTAACATCGGAAGAAATAAAACAAAGAGAATAAGTGAAAAAAGCAAAATAATCAGCTGACATGGCATTATTCTGTCAGATACTGTGTGGTGGCAGCCTCTAACGCTTGTGGGATGCATGTTAATCAGAAGGCTGTCTTAACATTAATTCCTTTTTATTATTAATTTGGTTTTATATCATTCACGCGACGTTATAGATATTGCGGTGCATTGAGTTCATAAATGTATGGGATTTGTATGGGGAACCTTTGTGTTGTTATGAAGAACCTAGGGAAAAACTTTAAGTCTAAATGTCTAGGCTTATAGGTATTACACGGCTGTGATTTTAAAACGCATAATCTATGTCTGTCTCGAGGTGCTCTTTAGAATGGACTAACTGTCAAACAAATCCATAACAACCAGTGAACATCAAAGATGCCGCCTTACCTACCTACCGCCTATCGTTAATACCGAAAAACGAGATCTATGTGTTTTGAATATCAATAAGACAAATGTTTATCTGTGAAATATCGGGCCGCGAAACTTCGATAAGCGATTCTGGAACATCAAGGCAAAGACATAAGGCGCATAGATCTCTCTAGATATTTCTCAGAAATGCCTAAAGTCTGCCGCGCCGATATAAATACCGGCAGGACTCGTTCGCAGGACAGTTCTACTCCGACGCAGCCTTGAGTTTCTTTCGGCGTTTCTTTTCAAGGTAGTCACTTCCGAAACGCTGGTAGATCACACGTAGGGACAGTATTATTATATGGCTGGCGGTCCAAGTCGAGGTTCGTACCCACAGGGGTGCCCCTGCGTTGCCACCCAACCCAAAAATTTCGCTGGTTGAGCACCTTCTGTGCTCGCCCCCTAAGCCCGGTTGAACTGAAAATGCCTTTCCCGGCAATCAGTAGTTAGGCCGCTTCAAAAAAAAAAAAACAAGTTCGCAAGACAGTTCCTGTTTGGATGCGACAGAAGCAATATCTCCAATGATCCAATACGACTTTGGCGAACATACGCGACTGGATAAGGTTTCTGCGAGCGAATATTTCGACTTGCATTTGCGACTGGACTGCGAGAATTCCCTGCAATTGGAGTTTTAGACGGCCGAACTTTTGTCAACCAGTATCTGAAACCTTCGGCGATCGGACATAGGAATCATTCGACAATTGTGCTTATTTAGAAGTCTATTGTTCGTCAGCACCGGCATCTTATTACCCTGCGCTCGTTATAGTATTCGTAGCGAACCATCAATCTTTCCATCTACAATTTTATACAGGTAGAGTTAATCAGCAAGATGTCTCAGTGTAGATATTAAGTTCATATGAAAAAAACCTAGAGTATCATGATTCATGACTTTTCATAGTAAGGCAGGCAATAGTTTTATGGATATTTGCGACGCACGCTACTGCTGTAAGCTCACCTTCATAGACTGCGGGTCGCAGAGGATTAGCGCCTCGAAGGACTCCCCCCGGCTGATCGGCATGCCGCCTCCAGTCTCTTCGCAGCCCCAGCTCATCGCTGTAAGGTGGTTCCTCACCACGCACATCTCTATGAAGCGGAAATTGAGATGCAGGGCTATGTCGTCCCTTGGATCCGTGTTGGGGCCACATTGTAGATTAATTGCGAACCTGGGAAGACAGAATAATGCTTATATAATTAATATACAGTATGTTATAAAAGCCCATGAAAGCGTTATTCTGTATCTATATTAGTTTCTATTTAGGCTATCTTTTTTTAGTTAAATGGACACAAAAAATTGCATAAAATGAAAATTTATTACATGGCAACACTGGAAGCGTCTGAAGCTCTTAAGTAAAGGAAAAAAAAAAGAAAAGGATTATGCTAGTACCGTTTGTCAATCAAATCGTTTCATTTGTCTTTAAACTGATAAAAAAAAGACTGCAACTATCTGCACTAAAGAAAAATCTATCGATATTCATGCCGGCCTGCACAGATATCTCTTCACACTTTGTTTAAAGGAGTCAATATCATAGGGCGGTGGGCACACGCTCGCCGGAAGCCCATTCCATAGCCCAGACTCGGCTGCAGTAAGAGTTAGAGAACTTTTTAGTCCTAGCCGGTATGAGAGTTACCTTGTAGCCTTGACTCTACCTCGCACACGAGATTACCAGCATGTGGGATGTGGATTCAACAATTATTGTCCCGATAGTCATATCGACTAATGGGCTAATGGCAAAGAGCCTCGATTGTCGAATCAAGAGGCTCTCGCTTGTTGCAGGATCAAGGGCCGAATACAGAAGGCAGTATTACTTGATATGGCACGCATTGTAAGGAGATTCCTCACTGTGTTCCTAACTAACAGTGGTTTGAGCCTTGGGCCTCACTTCTGCAGGTCCAGATATTTAAAAATTTATGTTTTTTATTTTATTTTTAAAACGTAAATAATACTTGTATTTATTTACAAGTTAAATAAAGTGTATGAATAAATAAATAAACAAACATCCCTACCTCTGAGCTCCTAGTGGAGTGTTCCCCTGAATCCTGATCATGCGTCCCGGGTACATGCCTCCGGGAATCATCTGCACACATGGTATCACCTGGAAATCAAAATGAAAACAATGTACAAAACCTATATCTCTGTGAATGCTCCTACGTCTGAAACCCGGTATGTACCTCTGGGTTTTGTCAGATTAAATATTAATTTAACCGCCATATGTTGACCAGTGAAGAAAAAATTCTTGAAAAAATCACATGACATCTATCACATAGTGCAGTGACATGCATTGGGGGTTTGGACAGGGTAGGCAGATTCACATTATTAATGTAAATATTAGATAGTGATAATCAATATAATATTACTTTCATTGGGAAGATAGATGCCGTGAAAATAGAATAGATATGAATATAAAGGGTTCCTTTTTTTGTTTAAATTAAAGGGATTTATTCCAGACTTATTTATCGTAAGGGCATGCAATGCTTTCATGCATCTATGGAATGAACGCTACTGGTAAAGTGGATACACCCACTAATGTATCTTTGCCAACCTCGAAAGGGAAATATCGTGACGTTATATTATTGTACCAATGAATAGGGTAGACCACCAATATTGTCAACTTAGACTTTGCTCAGTGAATTTGTAGGCTATACTCATGTTCCTGTTATATATTTAGGTTGCTGTTACTGAAGAACCTAATTTCCAGGAAAAATCGTCTGTAAAGCGTAGACTAAGAAATTGCAGAGTTAGATTGCTGCTGTAAAGATTACTGAGTATTTGGTATTGATTCCTCCGTGTTTCTGAGAAAAATGGTCAGGCAGACAAACAAGGAAACTTAAAAGTATTTTATAACTTAATATTTCATTTGTTCTCTGTTAATTTAATGAATACCTAACATCATATTCATTCTGTAATATTTTAATGTGTTCAGTGTAAATATAATATAAAAAGATATTAAGAAATAGTTTAAATAGAATTAAATATATCAGAATCAATCTTATAAGGGTTCCTTTTATTTATTTACACTAAAATAGTTGCACTAATAAAAACATAAACATCATTAAGACAAAGACAAAGTTCCAAAATATCCTTTGTATATGTTGTTACAATGTAATAATGTCATGAGGTCTCCATTTGCCACAAAGGACTAATATTAACTGTTTGAACATGGCCACTCACAAGGAACAAATACAAATATAAATATATGATCCATTAAATTGTGTATTCTTAACACACTAATAACCTAGTACACTATAAATAAACATGCCATAAAAGAAAAAAATACCTAATTTAGTAGGTTAATAATACAATAATTGAAAAAAAAAATTGAAGTTATGGATAGACACTTAAAACATATGATTTATATTTATTTATGAAATAAATCCCGTATCTGGTACTTATATTATTTGGTCACTCTAGCTGCAGGAAAATTGGTGCCTGAACCTGGTTTTTTTGAAGGGTCAGCTAAAAAGATGAACCACCTTACGGGGATATCAAAAGGCTATTTTTAATTTTAGTTTATTTAGTAGTTCTGTACAATATATGTGATTATTTACAATTTTTAATAAGAAGACTAAATCGAAAATATGTCAACATGATTTTCTAAAGATTTGTGTGGAATTTGTTCAAAACTTTAGGATAGCTTGACTCCTTTTTAAATTATTATCACCAACTATTGTTTTCACCTATATCTAATCTTTAATACAGTAACATTTATAAGTTTTCTTAGTGAAGGCAGAGTCATTGCTTGGGATTTCCTAGTCACATAAGTAATTCCACAACACAGTTTTGAGAAATAATAAAAATAACTATTGTTTTATATTCTTAGAATCATAAAAATGTTAATTCATTCAATTACCAGCTATAGTATAGTGAATACTTAAAACTTTTCATCATACATATCAGGGATTGCATAAAAAGGCTTGTACAAGGTGATTTTATAGATGCAAAAGATATTCAACATTAGATTCTAATTCCAAATATGTAAAAGTGGTGAAATCTTTATATTGCCATTAAAACAAAGTAAATTATAGCCAACATAATTACACACATCAATGAATTAATAAAAATTATTTATTAAGTAGGTATTTTGCCTGTCCTAAGCCAGAATACAGTGCCAAGGGAAAAGGAGTGAATATCTGTTTAGCTAAAATAATGTAGAAACATTATCTACTTACCAATTAATCCTGCACCACCCTCACTATGGTGTGGCTACATCTTTTACATGTCAATTCTCATTTGTTCATCACTTTTTATTTATGATTTATTAAAGAATATAGTTATTTACATTTTTAATAGTTACAAGGAAGTACAAAGTATTGTATACTAAAATATCTAACTCCTTTATAAAATTGCCTGCAATTGTGTCTAAAATGCTTTTAACACTTTTATTTATTACTTGCTGTAGTGACTGTTCCCCAGTGATAATCCCTTATTTTACCCCTTAGGGGGTCATTTTTCAAAAAGGTTGGAACATGTATTTTTTTATTTCTAAACAAAAACCTATATACCAGTTTTCATAGTGCTTACTATCATATTTACATTTATTTATTTGCTTTTCGAACTTTCAACACATTAACCAACAATAAAAAAAACAATATCAATGCCCATTTGGGCAGATTTGTAAGTGATTGCAAGAAGTTAAAGTGTTTGTGTGTGTGTGTGTGCTTTAGTAAGCAGTTTAAGTTTTAAGTCACCATTGTTTAAGGTTAGTTTTACCTGTATATTGAGTCAGTGGGTACAGAAATAAAATCTCATTAAACTAAGTGTATACATAACAACCCTGATAAGCAAAAAAGCACATTGTAAGATTGTTATCCTACAAAGTTGTTCCATACAAACTCTACATCTTGTATGAGTATTATTAACTATATTTGGGTCCTTTACTAACATACAGTGCTATCTCTAAACTACATTTAGGATATATTGTTGGTGAACATTCCAAATTTTCATGTGCTTATAGAGTTAGAATTGGAGTTGGTTGTATTGATTAATATTTGGTCCAATTTGGATTTCAAAGCTCCTATTCCAGTAGTTACCATATTCTAAGTCTGTATATGTATTAAAAGGTCAAATATGATAAGGTAATGCTTTTATGGGGTGCACACCTATGCATTATACATATGTGAATTGGGCACAGCCACTAATGCATTTATTTATAACTGTTTGTGTATGTTATGTTGTTTATTTTATTGCTTCTACATTCTTCCTGTTTGTATTTTGTTTTATATATATAATTCTTATTTACTTGTTGGCTTATTTATATTTAAATTCTTTTTTACTTTGTGATAATAAATGTATTGTAATAAATAATAAATGTTCTTTTTGTGATATGCTCCTTACGAAAGGTGTATAACATGCCGATATATTATTACTAAGCCTAATAAGCATTTCTCTCAATTTAGAAGAAAAGTACAATCACATAATATTGGGGTCACGCAGAAAAACCCCCGTTTTATGTGTAAAAAGGGCAAAATATTACGTCATTATTGAACAAATACAGTGCAGGAGGAAGTAGGACTCTAGTCAATTAACGAGTATAATGTCACAAACGCCTTTCGTAAGGAAAATCGGCCTTCGAAAAACCCAGAACACTAATGACGACTCCCATATCTGAACCGCGATAATTCACTATTTAAAGAATACAATTTTATTTACACAGCGTTCAACGTAGCTAATCGTTACTTATTGTCTCACGTGCCCTTGAGAATACCTGAAAAAGGTGCCGAAGTTTCAGTGAATTAGGAAAAAAAACTTACCGGGTTGTAAATTGGAGGAGCTGCCATGTTTTCTAAAACTTTAGTCGCCGGTTTAGAGTTTAATGAGGAAATAAAAGATCTGTATAATGTTATTACGTAGATTTTAACTTATTTATAAATGACTGGTTACGCCTAACACGTCAATTAACTGTAATGAAAATATAATAGTGACGACAATAAGGAAATAATGCGTCATATTATGACATGATGAGCAGTTGACAGCACTGTCAACGTTATACGTAAAAATCCATAGTAAATTTCATTTCACCTGTCGATTTAATCGATATTGCAGAAGTCGATTGTTTCTTCATCTCGTTTGTTTTTGTAAAGAAACTTGAGATGGAAGATAAATGTTGGATACATGTAGCTAATAGTAAGTTTTACTTTTGTAACAAATTAAGATCCGTCCACACATAAGCAAAGATTAATGACAAATTTATCTAGTTTTCCAGATTTTTAGTTTAGCAGATTGTTGGAAATGAAACAATAAGGTGAAATTAAAAAACTTGATCTAGCAAACTTAGTAAAATATTGTCATGTTGGCAAAGAATAAAGCCGAGATTACACTAGCAAGTTATTGTCGCAATTTCTTGCGCAGGAATTTGTGGCTCTCTTTACACTGAATGTAACATTTATTACATATGTAAGTAACATCGGCAAGAATTTGCTTGTAATTTCTCGCCGTATTGTTTAGATTTGTAAGAACTTCCAGCTACGTTTCTTGCTTAGTTTTACTCTCCTATTTATATTACATGTAATATTTATATCATAAGTCGCTTTCACAAGCTAACAGCGATTTCTCGCTTTTAACAACTTCTAAAATAGTTTAGATTAGCGGAGTGCCACATTATTGCCACTTTTAGTTTAATAGATACAATGAATTCAATAGATTTAATGAAATCATCACACTATGTATGTATAATGCATTTACTTCATAATCGTAATTTGAAAAGTATAATTTTCTCTGAATAATTTATATTATTATCAAACAAATTACGAAATATTTAAATCTTTCTGTGTTTGCAGAATATAGTCAGAACTCAGAGTAACTTTAAAGTAATTGCTGTGATCTCAAACACTTGTTAAAATATAAAACTTGCTGCAAGTGTTACGATATTTTTTTTTTACAAAAAGTTTGCTTCATGTGTTTATATGGTTAACTTCTACCAGTTCGTTGCTAATTCTAAAACCGCAACATGCGTAAGCTGCAGAAATTATTCCTTAAGGCTATTTTTGGTTGTTTATATATAGAACTTACAGCCAGCGTCACAAGAAAATTTGTAATATTATGCTAACAGTTCCCAGTGAAAACCTGCTTCCAGAAGCCCGCTTCAGCTAACTTTAATACAAGTCTAATCCGTACTTAAACGCAGAACTTACGCAAGCTGCGAAAGCTGTCCAAGTTACTCGTTGAAACAATTTTTAGGATTTTACAAATAAGACTTGCAGCAAGTTTCACAAGTAGTAAAATTTGGCAACTTCTACTAATTTTTTGCTTGTCTGATTTGCGCTTAATATTTACTTCTGTCATGTTGGTGTTTCTGATATTTTGACGCAATATGCTTATTAATTAAAGTACAATAAAATATAAATGTAATGAATTACTCAACAATTTGAACTAACTTAATTTGTGTCTAATAACTACAATAATCAGCTACGTATTATAAACATAACACACATAGCTTTGGTGATAATTAACGACAGAGAAGCACTTTTAGAGAATTTATAATGACGATCGAAGGTAACAAGGACGAAGCAGAAAAGTGCATAGAAATCGCTCAGAGTGCATTTTCCGCTGGAAATATCGAGAAAGCGGAACGTTTTTTGTTGAAAGCAGAGCGTTTATACCCCACTGCTCGCGCTAAAGAACTCCTGACAAGGGTGCGAGCGGCGGAGCCGTCGGGATCAACATCGAAACGATCGCCTCCTGGGACCCCTAAGGAGGATGTTAGAAGGCGCAAAGTTCCGTCACACCAGCCTCCACAAAGGGATTTCACGACCGAGCAACTTGAGGCTGTACGCCGCATCAACACGAAATGTAAAGATTACTACGAAATACTTGGTATGTTGATTAAACAATACTTTTAAATCTAAAGCATACATTGAACATGAAGGTCATTCTACTTGTATTATTTCTTTTAAATGCCCTGTCATTGTATTGTTTTATGTTGTAATTGTTATTAAGTTAACATTAGTCATCTTTTTTGTAATTAATTATAATGTATTAAGTTGGAACTTGCTAATATTAGCATCTGCTGATTATTTGAGTTCTTTAATATCTACATTACCATTAGTCGGTGAATATTTTTAATTCACTGGGAGTCAGTTTTTTTACCTTGCTAGCAATGAATGGTGAAGACTGGAGAGGGTTCTTAACAATCTAAAGTACACAGAGTTTTATCTTGATATTTTGTTCTTCTAGAAGCTCAGAGCTGAATGTGATTTTACAAAATTCAGCCTCTATACTTATGCCATAATACTAACCATTTAGTACTTTATTAACATACTCTTAATTGGTACACCATGACTCCAGATTTTGCAGTATATTCCTTTTTTTATTGTAATCTGGAGGAAATTTAGCATAGGACCATTAGGGCAGCTGTAAGGGCTGCAACCCTGATGTGTCAGACTCCTATGGACTAAAACCCCAGGGTGTCCTGACAATTCCTCCAAACAAACTGCCCCAGTAGGCTTCTTCTCAAGGAGGAGTGGGTGTAAAGAGCCCACCCCTTCAAATTTATCTCATAAGTAGTACGCCAGACAGTGGACTCCCTTAAGTCTACTGCTCGGCTGTGGGCACTGGGGATCTCATGCTTGCTCTGGGCAAATACATCTCGTGCAGTATACTCCTGTTGCTATTTATTTTATTTATTTATTTATTTTAAAGGGAAACATACAGCAATATAAAAATGATAACAATATACACAAAAAATGTTACATAAGCCAGCAAAGTTTCCACAAAAATTAGTACAAAAATAAAAATCAAACTAATAAATAACAATAAAAGAAAATCAATCAAATATACATACATATATATATGTTACATATAAATAGTACATATATATAAAAACATTATAGAACAAAATTGACCTTAGGCTAATATTTTCTCTCTCACCATTCGTTTAAAGGGCCCAAAGGCACAGGACAGTATATCTATATCGCAAAAACGTTTATTATATAGATCACAGGCACGAAAAACAAAAGTATTAGTAACATAGTTTGATCTTACATAGATCTTCTTAGTTTGAACATCATTACTTTCTGGAGCCTACAATTATTTATATAACTACAAATTTATTTAGTTGGGATTTCTATTTATTTATGTTAAATGAGGTACCCCTGGCTTGTTAAATCTATAACTTTTGGAAGATGGCTAGCAAGGATGGGATGGGAAGAGCTAAATATCCACTTCAGTGGTGCTTGTTACTAGAGGTCTACATTCAGCTGTGAACGGGGATGTGCTAATGATTTTTTTAAAATATGTGTACTTACAATTAAAATAGTGTTGGTATGATATTCAGTTATGATACATATGGGCTGACATGTTGATGGCAATTGTTAATAGATTTTCACCCTTTGGTAATCATAATTGTTTTTGGACTACACTGTACTTTCCACCAGATGCACTGCAGTCAACTTTCTCATGCAAATATATAAAAAAAAATCAATTCTAAAGGGATTTCACAAAACTACTTCTAAAATTACAGGTGTTAGCAAGGAGGCAACAGATTCTGATATAAAGAAAGCTTACAAGAAGCTCGCTCTTCAGCTACATCCAGATAAAAATCATGCACCCGGTGCTGCAGAGGCTTTCAAAGTAAGGCCATTCATGTTTTTACATCACCTGATATACCTTGATTAGTAAATCTGTGTGGGACTTGACATTTTGAGTATTGTCAGTATTTTTCCCTAATGAAAATAGTGGTGTACAAAAATGAATGAAAAACAAGAATAACTATTTAGAGGTTTTTAAGCACAAATCATTTTTTTTTTTTTTTTGGTGCTCCAAAGGAATATTGGTTCCCACTCACAGGATATCAGAATTTTGCAAGTTTGTAATAAATTGCTTCAGGATATTGTGACTCACATTCAACTAATATTTTCAAAATTGAACTAGATAGACAATTCTCATTTTAATCATTCAGTCATTTATAGTCAATGCAGTACTACACAATATGTAATAGCTGCTCGCCTATTATTTGATTGCCGAATATTATTTACCAAATCTGTTTGTATCATGTCTGTTTGCAATCATGCATAAGACCATCAGCGTCAATGACGTACATAGGATATTTGAACAGGGCAGGCAGAATTCACGTAATTAATTTGAATATTATAGTATAATTGTTATAAATTGAACTGATTTCTTTTTATTAATTAGATTTCTTTCTTGTTGGGTGTTAACGACTTTAATGAAAGGATAAGGTACTCACTGGGATTTTGGTGGTGATGAGGTTTTTTTCTCGTGTTTTATCGGCTAGTGTCCCCTCACTGTTCTGGGTTTGATTTTTTAATGGGCTGGCTTAGTTGATTCATAGTGAGGGGAATGGACAGGACGAATTAACAAGTCCTAACAATAATAGTAAATATTATATTACTTTCATAGGAAAGATAGATGGCATGAATATAGAATAGATAAGAATATAAATGGCTCCTTTTTTGTTTAACTTTAAGCACTTTATTCCAGACTTATTTAGCGTAATGGCATGCAATGCAATCATGCATCTATGGAATGCATGCTATTGATCAGCCTCGCTGTGAAGGTGACAGGCCACTGTGTCAGACTCACAACTGGCTATAATCCCTTCAAAATGTCTTTCTACTTACTGTAAGCTGCATCCCAGTGAGCAAATAGCCTTTCTTTAGCTCCATTAGTGTAATAGATGGGTGTAAAGAGCCCACCTATCAAGACCTCTTTATCAGGCAGACTCCTGCAAGCCTACTGGAGGGTACTCTCCAATAGATTGCCTGACTGGACCTTTATCAAGGGTGGACCACTTAATATCCACTTTTATATGATCCCTAGACTCGTTATACCCTGATCGGCAGAACTCTTAATTTGTTTTGCAGCATGTGTTCTCAAAGCATTGTATAAAATTTTCCAGGCAATAGGCAATGCTGCAGCAATCCTAACCGATGCAGAAAAGCGAAAGCAGTACGACTTGCGCGGTGAGGAACCAACACATTCTGCCGCCTCTACCACGCACCAGTTCTACGCAAGGGGCTTCGAGTCTGACTTCACTGCTGAGGAGTTGTACAATATGTTCTTTGGAGGAGGTGGTAAGTTAATTAAGTCTTGCTTGGGTCCCTTCCACAAGAATGAATGAAAAATCTGTAAAGAAACATGTCATTGTCCATCTTTCTGTCAAAACCTTTTTTCACTGAAATATGAAGAGGTATTAAGTTGAAATTAATATCTTATACACAGTCCAACAGAGTCTTTTGTAGCTAAAAAAAATAAATATACTTCTATGTCAGTACAATAGAAAGAAAGGACCGTTTATGCGGCATATATTGACACTTGTAAGGGAATAAAATCATATAGGGCTCTTGCCTTGTCCTAGAATCATGAAATTTGTCAAAATTCCTGCTGAGTTTGAACTGCCACTCCCCATATATGAGCCCCAGATATGTCTCGAGAGAGACTCTTCACTGCACACAACAATCGGCGGAGTATATCAGTGTGAACGTTAATTCAAATACTAACCAAACTAGTCACTTGACGCCTCTAACGTAGTCTTTACGAGATTTTAAACTTTCTTTATAAGTACATAGAAATCGACATGCATTTATATACTACTGCACCTGTATGCTTGTGTCTGGATACCTCAATTCATAGTCACAAATCCATTTTTCATTTTTAAATGTGACAAATTGATGAAATCAGTATAAAATATGCAGCATTGTGTTGATAAATATCTATTCCCAGTAAGTCACACCTCACTAAGTCTAAGGTTATATTGGAGTATGTGTTTCAAGTATGGAACCCGTATTTCACAAAAGACATAGAACTCCTAGAGATGGCACAGTTCAGCTTTACCAAGTTACCTAGAGCTCTCAAGCCATGGTCCTATGATGAACATTTGGCTATGTTGAAGATTACAACGCTCAAGGACTGTAGAGATCGCAGTGATTTGGTGGAAACGAGACAATATCAGTTATATTCGATATCCTTTCGACGTAGGCAACAAAAAATGTAGATCAAAAATACCAACCCTTTAAAGACACGGGTGACTTTTACTTTATTCTCCTTTCTATACGTCCCAGCGTTCCCCGGAGGCGGGCCGACAGTATATACTCGTCGGCGTGCCCGCGAACCCGAAGCACGTGAGGGTCCTGCTGGCATCATGCAGTTGCTGCCAATCATAGTGCTCGTTCTCCTGTCCATGATGTCAGGGTTCTTCATCAGCGAGCCGGTTTACAGCCTCACAGCGAACGGGAAGTACCCCGTGCCGCGGGAGACGGCGAACCTTAAGGTAATGTGCTGGTCCTTCGAGCAGCTACAATATTTTAGTCTGGTTTTATGGGAGCATTCGCAAAGTGGTACCAGGATTTTACCACAAAGCCTGAAGACGAAAGTCTAAACCAGTGCGTCCTGTTTGTAATGACGTACGGGGCTGGGACGTGAACAGTCACTGTACGATTAATCCATAAGTTTAAAGTCGCTTAGGGTGTTATGGGACGTGTCATGCTCGGTGTTTCTCTGAAGGATCGAATCGGAAATGAAGTAATTAGAGATATTTGCTGTAGAACCGGTAACTGCTGGGGTAGACGTCTTCGTAAGAGGAGACTATGCCTCAGCTAGCGTAGCGCGGTACGCCCTTTGGCAAGGTGAAGTGACGATTTACGCAAAGTGGCAAGCAATTGTTGAATGAAAAAAGTCGATGATCGGGGTCAGTGTCGAACCTTGGAAGAGGCCTATGTGCAGCATTAGACGAATGTAGGTTGATGATGATTTTCAAGGTGATATTCTGCTCATTCAAGCAATAACCCTAATTTGATTAAGTAAGATAGATTCTGTTTCTTGAAATAATGACTCAAAAGTTATATTCTGGTCCTTCGAGCAGAACTTTACGGGATTACGGTGACATAACAGAATTTTAACAGTACTTCAAAGTAATAAGGGATAATTTCTGATATCCAATAAATCAATTAAGGATGAGGGCAGATCTAAAAAACTTTAGAAACCCACCCGCGTCTTCCAGGTGCCGTACTATGTGAAGGAGAACTTCCACACCGATTATCAAGGTTCGCTGCGACGTCTCGAGATGACCATCGAAGAAGAATACATAGGTGAGGATAGTTTCATATCTTCAGGCAGTGGACCTGAAGGAGTGTGCTTTTTTGTGACCCGGTGGCAATCTTCATGGACCGTCGGGACCGCTGTGTATCAGACATTTACTGACTGAAACCACTGGGGTGTTCCTCCTCCCGTATACCGGGTGCTGAGGCAAAGGTAGAGCCAGCTTTCTCCGGAACTCTGCAACATCGGCCTTAGTCAGGCCAGAGAGTTCGTGTAAAGAGCAGCTCCTCGCTCGCCTCAATCTTCGGAGCGGTACGTGGGAACACATGAGGCACCGCTCACGTCAGGAAATGTTGAGCGAGGCACTCCCTCAAGCAAAAATGAGTCCGACGTTGGACCGCATCCGCTCAACAAATGCCTGTTCACTCTTCTCTTAGAGGTTTCCAAGTCCTAAGAACGTGGAAATATGCGCGGTGGAAGTATATTCCGCTCTTTAGCTCTTCGCATGATGAACGAAGAAGCGAATCTTTTCATGCTAATACAAGGAACATCCAGCACATACGGGTGGTATCCGACACGGCGTCTAGTGGTTTTTACGGTGAAATGGGACTGGTGAAAACAGAGAATAAAGCTCCTGAGAACACTTTCCATTGTACAGCCGGTAAGTCTGTGAGGCAGGCGACTTTAAGTTAATGGTTGATGAACTGCGTCTTATCCTCAGGAAAGGAAATATCCTCAAAGGAAATGAATATTTAATTTACAAGAAAATGATACTGAACTTAGTATATCTCTATATACATCTATCTCTAAAAGATATATACCTCTGATTATATCTTTTTAACCATACTAGTGCTAAAAAAGGTGTGTTATAATTGTATTTGGGTCTTCATAGCTTCTAAACGGACGCACCAGTTTTACTCTAGTCTTGTTTTGTTTGAAAATTTATTAAGATTATTGTAAACTACGTTTTTTTTTAACCATCAGAAAATCCATTATGGACCTTCAGGGAGTTGGTGAGGGCCGTCCCCCTGGTGTGTCGGACACTCACTGACTAAAAACTCCTGGGTACTCCTTCATCCGCTAGTACACCGGCCGTGGGTGCGGAATCGCAATCTTCCACGACCGGCGCGCAGAGTGAGCCTTGTTAGACCACCTCAGTAGGGGACGGAAAGAGTATTTCCGTCCCTCTTTTCCTCAGAATAGGCAGTGTGCGGAAGTACACGCACACTACCGCCCTCATGTACAGGCAATGGACTCCCTCAAGTACCACTGCCCGCTTCAATGTCACGGCGGGGGGTTGCGTGGAAAATAACGCGCGAACGCACCCCGTCAGTGACCCGTTCTCCGGCGCCAAATGGCCAGGGTAGAAGTAGACTCCCTGGTCCGTTCAGCTGCCTCCTTCTGCTGCATGACTCGCTCAGAAAATTGAAGCATGGCCTTCCACTTGTCCTCGCTGCCGATCATAGATTGTAAGCAACGATTGAAGAAACTCAGTTCAGCTGCTTTTAACCAACTTCAATTAGGAAATTTTTTATTAGATTTTTTTTTCTGTTTATGCTCATCCATAACAGTAACTGTGGATAATGGACGGGATTCCATGCGCGGCAACGCAAATGGTTATAGATTCGTATCCCGACACGTACCTCTGGTTTTTTTCCAAATTACGTACGGATTTGTGCACCACATTCTCACCGGTGAAAGAAAACACCCTGAGTAAACCCGCATGGCATCTAATCGGAATGTCGTGTGTACTAGTGCTGTGAGAACGATGATCAGCTGCGCTGCTGGTCACGTTGAGCGCGACATATAAGCGCAAAGTGGATCCAACCACTACTGTATCTCTGCTTACCCCGTAAGGGGTGTAACATGACAATATACCATTATTAGTTACTTTTTTAAAAGCGGTTACATTGCTCTGTTTATAAATGTGTTTTTATTAATTTAATGGTTATTGCAGTTGGCCTGAGACATGCCTGTACGCGGGAGAGGAACTACCGCGACAACATGGCGTGGAAGGCGAGGAACTTCGGCGACTCAAGGCAGTACGCCGAAGCCCAGAAGCTGCGTACTCCGAGCTGCGACAAGCTCTTTCAGTATCAGCGATAGATGCCGCTGTAACTGCTTTTCTTTTATCAACAATAGATGGCGCTGTGTTCAATTTTTCTTAGTTGAGTTGTCTAAATATAGGTGCTGCACTTTCCTTCTTTCGGCGATAGATGGCGCTATCCTTAATTATTTTACACAGTTGCGTCAAAGTCGGTCATAGATAGCGTTGCCTTTGATCTTCACAGTTATGTTTGTATCCATGAAATATAGATGGCGTTCTCTACATTTCCAAACTAGCCTAAGTATGATACAATATGAACAAAATTAGTTTATTCCGAATGAAAAAATGTATTTAACGAATTGCAAAATAGTTAAATACGCGTGCATTCTATGCTTCCATCACATGTGCTAAAATGCATTTTGCTAAAATCAACGAGGAACATGATTTTCATAATCGCTTTATGTAAAGTTATTTTCGCAAATATTTACGAAAAGTCAGCTTTAAGTTAATTTATTTTAGTAGGTCGCCTATCCAGATGCGACACGAAATAAATGATGCAAGCATCAAAAAGAAAATAAATTGTAAAAAAAAAAACACTGCGATCAATTTTTGAGCATATATATTTGGCATTTCTACAAATATTTCTTTTGGGCTGGTAGGGCGATTGCCCGAACCAAGCCATGACCATAGTACACAAGGGTTAAAACCATCATAATGACTGAATTTTCCGATCAGCGTTTCGAGATCAGCTTGTGCACATCCAGTAACTTATATACCTAGAGACCTTCAGTCGCGGTACATGCTGACCGAGACTGTCAATTGATTTTTCGTCCTTTGATAGTCGCTTTCATTTTTGGGCTACACTATATTTACCATCAAGTGCTCGGTGTCACTGTCTCGAATCAGTGTAAAAAAATTCTAAATTTATCTAGTTCCTACAAAATTATGTAGTTGTTGGTTCAAAAACACAGATGGCGGTGTGTTCAATTTTAGCATCATACATCACTAATAAATTAATAATTTAAAAATTGACGAATCGTTCAGTTTTTATTATTTTAATTTTGTTTAAGATTGTTATTCTAGAAGCAACTTTTAAACCTTGACCTTTATGTCCCGTCATGTATTTTATAAAAATAATGCATCTAAACGCGCGTGCGTATGCTGGGCGGAATCCAGGTCCTAACAGCAGTGGTGGCACTGGGTCGATACTTCTCGTCCAAACCTGGCTGTGCTGACATAATAATTGTAGTACATTCAGATTGCGTTATTTGATCTTTATTTCAAAACCTCTTATAAAAAATCAACAGAGCGACTATTAAAATAACCCTGGAGCCTGGGGAAATCCTCGTGGAATTATCAGGCCAGCTGTGAGAGCGCCCTTCCTGGCGTGTCAGACTCCTACTGACTAAAACCATCGGGATGTTTCTCTGTATGCTATAAACCCTAAGGACATCGCCACATACAGAAAAGGTGGAAGGGGAGAGACCTCACCACCTCTCCTTCGCCACTGGTCCGTGGGATGTACGACACCACAGACTGTCGTAATTGCCGGCACTTCTTGAGGGTCCTCCGAGATGGGGGAGGCTCATTTGCAGCCGCGGTGAGGGCCTGGGTATTGCCCTTCCTCCATTTGACCCTGTAACTATTGAAGTAGACTATGTGCGCAAACCTTAACGTAATATTGAATCTTATATTTTTACTTCTGAATTTTTGAGATATAAGTAACAATTATATATATGTTAAAATATTGAATAGAAAGTAATGCTACATGAATCTAAAATCTTTACGATATGTTTCAAAGATCTTTTTTAAAGCACAGAGCAAGTGATTTTCGCCTCTGGCTTCGGCAGCCTCGTATGATTTTTATAATAGATAAACAATTAAAAAAAAAAATGGTTTACCGCCTTTTGCATAGGAGGTGTCGAATAATTGCATTTGTTTATTATTTTCGCAAAAGTATGTTAAAAGACATCACTGTTTCCTCACATTTTATAGCAAGCTCATCACATTTATTTTAACAGTTTTACATAAGGGGTCATCCATAAATTACATCATACGTAAGGGCGGAGCGGAGGAGGTCAATAAAGCATTAAATAACAGGGAAGCTTCTTAAGTTCACGTGTCAAATTTTATAGTATTTTACTACGAAACTACCGTGTCAATTCCCTCTCTTCATTGTAGAACCACGCACGCGGATCTGCGGAGTCACGGCTAAACGGTAACTGGCATCCCGCATCCTGACCCTAGTCAGTCCTGAGAAGTTCTCTAACTCTTATTTTGACAGCGAGTTCCCACCGTCTTATGATATGGGATCATTTAAACGATGCGTGAAAAGATATTTGTGCAGACCGGTATAATCACTGGGACTATGGATAGTTCTTTTTTACTGTTATGTGTCGTCGTTTTTTGGATTGCAGCATTCTTACTATCAGGCATGGTGTGGTATCTGTGCCAAGTCAGAATTAAAAAAAAAATTGAAATATAACTAGGAATTCTTTTATATCTTATAATGAGTACATATAAAGTACAAGGTACAGGGTGACGAGAACAAATGTTCAAACAGTGTATATATGTTACCTGACACTAAGATTCCTAGAGGTTATTAACACTTTTTGAGAAATACGTGTGACGTAATTTATGGATGACTCCTAATATACTTTGCATTTCGCACTCTTGTCAAATCTTTGGCCACCACAATATTACTTTATTGATAAATCCCAAGTTTACGTGATTAGAAAAATGAATGCTGCGAATATTATTTCGATATATTGATAGCATTATATTTTGAACCGAAAAATTGAATGTGATATTTATGAAACAGTATTTAAACTATATAACAATAACGAACTGGGTCGTGACTACAGTACACAAGTGTAAAAGACCATCAGAGTGACTCGCTTTGGCCTGTCGTGTTAAGAAAAGAAAATAGCTGGTGATTTAAGTAATAAATGAAAATCACACGGACCGAGACAGATAGTACTATGGCAAAACTATGTGCAAAAAAGAAAGCTAAAAGCAGGCTGTTATAATTAATCACAAGTAGTGGTGGCTAAAGCGAATTAGTGAGTACTACAAATCTTGTGATTTTAGTCAAATATATATATTATGAAAAGTTTAATAAATATTATTTATTGGTTAGGAAATGTAACTATTTAACTATTATTTAAGTTTCTTTGAAGAAATAAAGTTATATAATGTTTTCAGTGTTTTATTATATTGTAAAATTCTTTGTCGTGTACGAGCTGTGAGAACGGTGATCAGCTGCGCTACTGGTCACGTTGGGCATGACATATAAGCGCAAACTGGATATATCCACTGCTATATCTCTGTCCAACTCGAAAGGGATATAGCGTAACGATATATTTTATTAAAATTCTTTGTTGTGGCCAGAGATGGGCAAAATTTAATCGGATTAATGACGAAGATTACAAAATGTGCTCGTAATTTTAATTTTCTTGCTCTGTAATCATGAGTAAATCCATTTAAAACATTAAGAAATGATAAATGTGTATAGAATCTGGGATTTTGTAGTGCTTAAAACATAGATGAGCAATATGCAGTCATATTAATGGTAAAAAACGTAAAACGTAATCGTTAATCTTTTTTAATAATCTGATTACATTTCGCCCATCTATGGTTGTGGCTTAGTGGACAAGGGACCGGTATTTGTGTGGCAACGCGAATGATCATGGGTTCAAATCGCAGCACGTTCCTCTGGGTTTTTTCAATATACACATTTAGGCAACACATGCTTAGCAGTGCAAGAAAACCGCATGACAGCTAATGGAAATGTCATGTGTACTAGTGCCTTGTGAACAGCTATCAGCTGCGACACTGGTCACGTTGGGCACGACATGTAAGCGCAAAGTGGATACAGCCATTAATGTATCTATTTACCCCGTAAGGGGCATAGCGTGATGACATATTATTAAGGTAATTTTTTATCCCTAAATAACAAATTTGATAATCAGTTCCAAAATAATTTAATACAACTTCATCCAAATCAGTTTTATTTTACCCACAACGGGAAAAATTACACAAAAGTCTTAGGAATCAATTTATTTAATATTGAGGAGCGTCGGAACAGAAGTCAATAAATCCAATTTTGACATCATTTTATTCATTGACGACAACTTTGGTCATAAAATCTAAGAATGGCGAGTGACTGTTTTCAATTCCATATTTATCAATAATTCATTGAAATTTTCATGTCACCGCAAAACTTATTTCAAAATTTGAAAAATTTGTTGACATTTACTCCTAATTCATACGTACATCTTATAAATGCATTTTTTTATTATTAATATATAGAAAAGTAAACTATAATCGGTTTTTGATTTGCCACGCTCCTCAATTTATAATCTGTGAGTGTTCTAACAAATCAATCGTTAGATAACCTAAAAATTTACAAAATACAATTATAAACGATTTTCTTAAGCAAAAAGGAATATTTAATCGAGAAACTTATCAATTTTAGACACTTTCCTACGAAATAATTATAAATTAACGTGGTATGTACAATGGGAATGAACCTTTTCCATTGTGATTCTAGTATTGGAATGAGCGACGTTTTTCTGTCACTCTGTGAAACTTAATTAACTTTTAACCTCATCTTTTGCAGTAAATATATCAAAATTTTGTGACACTGTTATAAAATTAATAACTTCAAATTACAAACTATAATTTTATGCCCTTTACCGTAAATAATTTACAAAAGAATATGTACTATGCTGTTAACAAAAAAAAAACACGTTTCTATGAAATTAAATCTTATACTTATGGTATTGGGCATTTCAAAGTCTAAATTTTAATAAGAACAATATAATTTACAGGAAAAAAATCATAAACAAAAATAAAAAAGAAAATTATCTATGGCGGCGCTTGGTGACATCAAAATTTGCGCCAAATTCATAATTTTTACATCATATATCCGAAAGTATACATTTTCATACAATTTTTAGAAATTAGTTACTTTTTGAAATACAATTCCAATCACAATTACATTTCTTTGACATTTTTTTTAATGTTAAAGGTATTTTATCATACAACCTCCTTCCTATTATCTTTTTTTTTAATAGGATTTTACAATCAAGTGTATAATGGTTTAATTCGGTACAAAAATGTATAAAAACGTTAGCCTGATTCATTCAAAGGTGCGGATGGAGTGACAAACGCCGCGGAGTCAACGCGAATCCGACTACGCCGCGGCACTGCCCGCCGCTTCGTGTGTGCATTATAATATTTAAAAAAATATAATATATTAAACAACATTTGTATATTGTATAACGGGCTATGGAGACCTGCGGTGGCAGAGAATTAGGTTTTCAACAAGGCTCGATTGATTTCAAACACTGCACAGACAATAAAAGAAAATCAACCGCCATTTTTGTACAAGAAATGACAGTTATTTTTTTTTAATCAGGCTAAGATCAACAACCATGCGGCCATAGTTGTATAAAATTGAAACCAATCTGTGTTAATTTTATTGAAAACCCAACAATCTGACACGGCGACCTTTCGACTATTGTAAAATGTGGAGGACAAGGGGGATAAAACGGGAAGTTGAGTGTATAAGTGTATATATATTCTATCTCTGTCATATAGCTACTGTTCTGTGGCACGAAGGGCGGGAAACGTGAAATGAGTGCAGGCGACTTCAGTCTTATGTAAGGTCTCACAATGCAACTGGAAACGGCTGGACAGGAGCTTAAAAACCTTGAATATTGGAATAAATGAGTATTTTAAACCCTTTAACAAGCTTGTAACCTGTTTTAAACATGTTGCTGCAAAGGGGACTACAAGCAGATTTCCTTTTTAAATTCTTATGCAAATTAGAACTAACCGCTTCTATTTGTTGCATTAAAATATTTATAAACTGAGAAAGACTCACAATTAAATCTAGTTCTCTGTGAGTTCTTTAATGTTGACAAAAAATAGAGTTGGTAAGGGAATGTTAATTACCATTATGAATAGTATTTTTTTTTTATTATTGTTTGAATAATCAATTTCAAGAATATTTAGGCAGTTTAAAAAGTATAACTGGGCAGTAGACATGAAGGTGTCTGCTGCTCTGATGTGGCAAAAGTGCTGCACACCTTATCGAGAAGTCCACGGGCTCTTTAGATCAACTTCTTATAGAGTTGATGCATGGAGAAGAGTTTCCAATCACCAGGTCGTAGGAAGAATTGGAATCCAGAAACCCGGTTTGCAGTGGGTAGAGCCCCCCTAAGGGAGTTCCCCTTAGGGTTTTGAGCCAGTTAAAGGCTGACACCCTGAAAGCCTTATGCAAGATTTTCCCGCAGATTACTAAAAGTTAAAAGTGTTGTTAAAGGGTTTAAAGAGTATTTTTAAAGCAATTTATCAGAGTCTAATAGTATTTATAGAGCATTTTGCACTGAAATATAGACAAAAAACTTACAATATCTGTAGGGTACTCTTAAGGTCTTGTTCTAGCCGTGTATTAGTATGGAATGTTTTGTGAAGACCGCAGATTTGTGTCGGAAGCTCCACGTGGACTCCAGGACGTTTCTTGGTGCGCCGGAGCGCTAGACCGGGCCCGCGCGGGCTTTGAGCAGCGCGCGGGTACAGAAATAACGGGCTTATAGACTAAATCTTATGCTATAATATGTCTTGCCACATCTTTCATTGATATATTCATAAAAAAAAAAACACTTATGAGTACAGACACTTGCCGGGTGGAACAGTTAAGGCATAATTATGACTGGTAACATTACACCTGATAATAAGCATGGTGCTGTCCACAAAACAACTAGGACCATCAATAGGAAACCTTTTGATAATTCCAGTCGCTAGCCTGTACATATATTTGTCCACATTTTTTTTAAAGGATCTAATATCATAAAATTATGGGAATACACTCATCCGAAGACAGTTCCATAGCTCAACAACTTATAAAAAATGAGAGTTGAGAGATTTTTATTTATTATCAGGCAGACAGTTCATGCAACTGATAAAAGCCTGTATCCTCCTGTTCCACAATTTCCTTTTTTTTGAGCTGAGATTTCGTCTTATTTTAAATAATTTATGTAGCAAGACATTTGTTTGTGATCTGTTGTTGTGTGTGTTTACAGTTGAAGAAATTTTTCTCCTGCCTTTCAATTGAATACTTATTTATTCTAATTTTGAACTATTACATCAAAAAGTCATTGGTGCCAATAATATTATATTTTCAGAAGCTATTGTACTGGATAACATACCTGTCCAATGATAACCTAAAATAAACATTAATTACTGGTTTTTATTCTTATTATGGATCCATCAGTCTGATTGACCCTTCAACATTAGCTAGATGGCTTTGATATAGAAAAAAAAAAGAATTATTAACCAAATGAGTGTTCCGTCACTGAGTGTGGTTTATATCCCGCCATGGATGGGCTGTTAAAACCAGCAAGGCAAGAGATATCAAACAAAATTTCACAGGACCTAATACAAATGGAATTGCTACCCAACCTTGAATAATTGAGGGTAGTATTTAAAATATTATGCCTTAAGCAACAGACCACAAACATTCAATGGTGAAAGGAAACAATAGATATCAACACTTAAATTCTATGTAAAAATGAGGTGTAAATTATTGTATGTGCATCATAACTTTGACCTCACTGCATTAAAGTAATAAGTTCTAATTTTTCATTATTGAGCAATTTTTCTCAACACTTTATGTCACTTTAAAATGTCATAAACTATTCTAAATCTTTCAGGAAAATTTTTATCGTGTCATTCGTAATTCACACAGAGCTATAGTTAGTTTATGTGTCAGGTTTAAGTTGGTTACAATTTTTTAATTATAATAGATATTTGAGAACAATTTTACCTCCTAGAAGGTAAACCTTAACTTACTTGCCCAAAATTATAGCATAAAATGTACTTGACAATGGCAGTAGTGAAAGGTTTGCCATAAATAAGACTACTCATCTTGGGACTTTTCACAATGAGTTAGGTGTTTTAAATAGCCAATAAGTTATTCTAAAAGGAAAAATATATGATGCACATACAAAACCTATCAATATCACATCATTTATAAAAAAATGACCCTGCAGGTCTGTGGAGAGTGTGTGCGTTGATGATTTCCAATAGGAAATTCTCCAGCAGAGATGTGAGATGCTGCCTTTAAAGTTACAAGTCCATAGAGGTTTATATTACACAACATTATTCATAGGACATTTAAAAATATTTACATTCTAATTATAGGTAAGTATATGTCATATAAATTTCTTTAATTCTTAGATGTTGAGATGGGGTAAATAAGCTAATTTGAACCTGATATTTTTAAACTATTTTTAAACAACAGAAATTGGATATCTCACAGCATCTTTTCTCCATATCAAAGTGTCTTAATCATTTACAGGTATACATATGACCTCAATCACAGCTGGTGGAAGATGAAGATAAAGCAGTTGATGGACCACATCTGCTCAACAAATGCCCATTCATTCTTTTCTTAAAGGCTCCTAAGTTATAAAATTTTGAAAATATGCTCACTGGAAGTATATGAAGTGTTAACTTAAAAGGTGATGTATAATTGAAAAGTCAAAAGCAAATAGTTCCATAGATTTAAAGAGTTTGTGACTATTGACTATAATATGTTTTTATTTAAGTTTTTTTTTTTATTTTTAATACACACTGAAATAGTTTTTTCTTTAGTTTAAATTTAGTAGTTTAGTCAGCGTAACACATCTTTTGGTTCCCACAAAATAGTGCTAGAAGTGCTGTGACCTCCAAAGGACAAGATTTCAATGATAGTGACCATAGCATGACAACCTACTTACATATACCATGACTGAAAGTCTCCAAACATGTGGATGGAGTTTTCAATCAGTTATTAGAAAAAGTAGCTTATCTAATATAAAAGACAAATTACTTTTTGCAATAATCAATTTAAAGCAGTTTATAATAAGGCAAAGAAAAATGTTGTATACTATAAACTACATGGAATTTCTCTATTTTTTGTAACTTTCATTGGCAATCAGGCTAAAGACCTCTCTGATGCTAAGTAATAAAGAAACTACAACATAAGGAGCACTGTTATTGCATTGCTAACCAAGGACATTGTGCACTGCCCACTTGAGCCTCATATTGTAACTATGGGAATAAACAGTACCTAGCAATACATGTCATACCTCCCAAAGTATGTAAAAAAAATCTAATGGATCGCTGCTGTGTTGCAGTTCTGTAAGGCTGTAGTTAAGGGTTCCATCAACAACCAACAGCGTATAATGCATATTTGAAAAGGTACTGAAGGTTATTGTCTACTTGAAATTAAGTAACACTTAAAAAAATCTTTATGTACTTATGCAAGTTCTACTTAGCACCTCACAACCCTGCTTGAAGAAGTAATTTCACCACATTTCAAGGTAGTTATGGCGTTATAATAATACAATAACTTTTGATATACCAGTCACTACGCAACAAAGTCTAGAGGTCTGTTGAACCCTCCCTTCCTGTTCATATACTGTCGGTACTTCCTTTTTAAGACTACATGGACGTCCCCCTCAACATTGTCATCTACTTTCTTACCTTTGGTCGTGTCGAAGCCGCAGAAACCCATAACTTTGAGCATTTCTTGTTCCTCGGGCGTTTTTCCTTCTAAATCGGCCGGGGTTATAATGGGGCGTTCTGTGAACGTCTTTTTCTGCTTTACGAAGGAAGAAGAGGGCACGGGAGACTGCGAGCGGCGGCGGCGCGGCGAGGGTGACCTCCGGCGTTCGGGAGAGCGTCTTCTCCGGTCTAAAGACCGCGAGCGCGATCTGGTTCTGGGTCTCCGTCGTTCTCTGTCTCTATCCCTGTCCCTGCGATCATCGCGGCGCCTCTCGTCGCGTCGCCGCGGGCTTGGCGACCGACCCATAATATCACCTATTGGACAATAATTTAAAAAATATGAAGTATAATGGCAGCATGCAAAACATAAGTTACATATATTAGAGTAAAATAAAAAAAAATAAAAAATATATAACAATGAGAGATAATAAAATTAGACGTTTACCTTATTTTAAGTAAATAGTTTATAAATTTTCATTTAAAACAAATAAAAAAAGTTAACAACGCACACAGCCTAAACGAACGCCATTTTTGAAATAAAGATTTTGTAATTTTTTTTATTAGTACTTTCTGCGTTTTATTGTTACAAAAACTTTGTTACATTTAATATATTTGGAATCAACATTTTTATTATTTAATTATAAACTAAATTAATGAAAATAACTTCTATTACACACTGATATAACGAAATAGATGTAAAAAAAATGGGTTGCTTAATTCAAGAAATACCTAAAATCGATTTTTTCGATTTTAAAGTATTGATAAAACATAATTATATTTTTTACCAAAAAAGAACATTTTAAAGAATCGTATGTTAAAAATATGTAATAATGTATATATTTGGAAATCTCCTATAATATGAGCTAATATAATAATCAAACAGTTACTATTGTAAATTAACATTTTAATCCTGAACTGTACTGTTGTTTTTTTTCGACATAAGTCATTTTTTATGTATTAATGTTATTTTAAAAGCATAGTTTACTGGTATACCAAATAATAAAATAAACTGAGTTTTGAACGATATCTCGGCCTTGGCTGATCTTTTTAAGAAGCTTCCTTTTAACCAGCCTACTGCTTGGACGATTATTAATTCAACAACAGGCCTATCCCGTAAATCGTATTCAACTTACTGTGACACACACACACACACACATACATACTCATATATATAATTAACCTATATAGTTATATTGTTTAATGTTTTTTTTCCTAAACCATGGAACATTGCATTAGTCAATTCAAAATCCGATAAATTTTTGTAAACATGTTTTTATCAGATCAGATATTAAGAATAAAAACAATTAATTTCTAGGAGATACCGTGATTTCTAGTAGATTAGCGGTTCAACTCTCCCCAAACACCAACGTAAACTTTTTAGATATATTATATTATAATGATGTAAATATAATGTAATAAAATAATCACTTCTTAGTTTGATGAAAACAATTTAGAGTAAAAAGAACTTTTTTATGTGTAAATCGTTTTTACATTTGAATCCGTAGAACAAAATGACTTTCTTAAACTTAGATACTAATTTTTTTTATCGGTAACTTAACTAATTTATGTTATTCAAAATATGTATCTAGGTTTTTCGTTTCAAAATGAACTATACATTTATTGTATAAGCATAAAACTATATTATGTTCGAATATTACCTAAAAATGGGAAAATAGGACTTAATCATTTCTAGAATTGGACACTTTAGTTTATTTAATTATAATCCTTGTAATTTCATATTGCAATAATAAACCGTCTTATACATTCCATTGCACACAATTAATAAAAGTCGATATGATCTCAATATCTTAATAATATTCTTATTAAAAAGAATTATTATATTAATTATTGCCTAACTTTTTTTTCATCATTTTGCCAGATAAGTGTAACTATATTAATTTTAAACGAATAATATATTAACAATACTTTGTCAGCTTACCATTACACGATAGACAAATACCTTCCCTTGTAATTTATATAAATATTTCGTGGAAAGAAACGTTTCAATATAAGTGGTGTCAAGTAAAAATGTTTCCAGTGTAACGTGATAATTTGTATTAAACTAAAAAAGCCAATCTAATAGTTACAATTTAGATTAACTTACATATTTTGTCCATATTATAAGATACTGAAGGATTTAATAATTATTTTAACATTTAGAATCTTAATCTAAATTGTGTGGTAGTTATTTTTACAATTTAATTTAGTTCGCAATCATTATTGTATTCATAATACAATGTACACAAAATTATATAACTTATGCACAATGCATATAATTGAACATCACATTCAAATTAATTTAACAAATTTTAAAAAGATGGAAGAAGTAAAGTGAGAGATAAGAGATTACCTCCTCAATAAATATCAAAACCTCCATATGGGATTGACAATGTCTGTTTTGATGTGCGCGACACTGAATCTTACTCTTTTGCAAAATGTTGAACTTATTTGACCTGAAATCTCAAAAAAAAAATGTATATACTGTCATAATAACATCATTTGATATAGAATGAACAGTGGTTTGCATTCGTTCTATTAAACACCTTTTAAAATTTTGATAATCCACAATTGGTTAAAAAAAATATTAACTAGGGGTTTGATTTTATAATTTACGTTTTAAACAAAAAAATTGGGTGATTTTAAAAAGACGCAGGCAAATTTTCTTGTTCGAAGCTGGCAGCACTTCGAATCGCGTGATTATAGCGCCATAGCGGTTAGAAAACGAAACTCGCGCCGACATCGATCTTCTCGAGTGGCGTGTTTGAGGGTTGCTTTTCTGCGAACGAAATATTAAAATAAACGCGTCCATATGTAATAAAAGTGGTGCTAGTGCGTTGCTATTAAAGAAATAACATTTTGTGCTCGTGTATTTAATATAATGTTACGTGTTTAACGTGCTTAGTGTGAAACTAGCTGCCATACATTACAAAGTGGGAGTGATTGTGAGAAGTGTTTGAAAAACTCGACTTTATCTCGTATCGGAGCCGTTTGCCGGTATGTATTGGAAATTTTGTACATCTATCCGTGTTTATGTGTTTACTTTTCCAATAGGAAAGCGTCAGTTGGGGCGTGAAATGGTGTTTTACACTGTACCTATTAGGGTGTGTCATCTTACACTGGTTTTTTGGGTCGATTTTTTATAGCCACCGGGCTTTTAAATGAGACGCGCATCCCGATTTCCGCTATGCATTAACTTCTGTTATAATTCCTTTCCGTAAATAAAGCGGAAAATGTATTTAGAAATGGTGACATAAACTTCTCATTCCTAACCGTTGTTTCGAGTTTTCTTAGTAATTAAACGTATATATACGCGCCGAGACGATTATTGTTGTGTTTAAATACGTTTTATGTGGTTTTATTGGGCGTGCCACTAATCAGCTAGTTATTATCTGGCCAATAAAAGCGGATGATGTCACTCGACCGGGCGCGGATGGTTGTATAACCCGACCAAGTGAAATACATTATAAATTAGCACTAGGATAGCGGCATTGACCGACGTTTTATATCGGCGCATTTATATTTGGTTTTTAAATTGAGGCTAAATTGGTCTTAGAAATTATTTTGCCCAATCGATCTATAAATTAAAACGACTCAAGCAATTTTTTTTAAATATTTGATTTTTTCGATAATAAATGGAGAAATTTAACCATAAAAACAAATTTCTAGTTATTGCTGAGGTAATGCAAATTTGTAATAGGAAAAATTACTGTTTATAATCAGCAGACTCTGTTACTGCTTAACTAGCCTGCTACCTTAGTTTTCATATAACCTTTGATTTATTTTTGAAGTCAAAACAATGTAACATTATTATTCAATATGAGATTATAGTGAAAAGCATATTAATATGGAATTTAATATGTAAATACCCTAAGAACTGTGATCAGCTGAAGTACTGGCCTCAGACACAACATTTGTACAAGGGCAAAGTGGATACAGCCACTAAGATTATATTAATTTACTCACCCATTTATCATGACATGTGACTTGTAGTCCAAAGCTAAAGAAGTGATGGAGGAAGAGTAAGTTCTATTTCTGGCTGTAAATAGGATTCCCCGATTACAGCATTCTTTTCTTTTTTTTTAGTTCTGGCCTAAAAATTTACAAGGTTTTACTATATATATTATTTATTAAGTATAATCTGAGATTAATGAGTAGTATTTGAAAATCAATGTCATCACTGTACAAGTAAAGTTATTAGTTAAAGTTATGATTAATGTTCATTCTAAAAATTTGCCAGCAACCGGGAGAATCAGGCGGTGAATGATGATACTTGCAATTTTTTTAGGTGGTAGCATGATTTTCTGTACAGGGTTGTGACCACAGTACACAAGTGTAAAAAACGTCATAGAGCTTGCTCTGTCCTGTCACATTTTGGTATCAGCATTTCTAAATTTTTTATTCTGACATGACATCTGGCATTCAGTCATACATATACCTAGAAACCTGACATGAAAATGGCAACTGGCAATGGATTCCCATCCCTTGAGAGTTGTTATTCTTGTGGTATATAAACCATATAACTCAAGTATTGAAAGTATATTATCATCTTTGATTTATCACAGAAAAATAATTATCTTCACCTCAAATATGTTTCCGGTGTTCTAATGAAAAACATGTGATATGGTAATATGGATATCCTATATAATTTAATAAAAGTTATTGTATAATGAGAATATTTTTAGTATTTTAATGTTGTATATCCTAAATTTACATTTAAGTTCTTATTCTATTAAATTCCTTGTAAAAATCCAACTCAAAATGCTATGAATGTTAACTAGAAAATTGTCATCCATATTTGAGTGACATGGCTAGTGTTAAATATGATAGGGACTTGTAAATATTTATTTATTTATTATCAGGTAAGCAGTTAAAACAACTGATAAGTGCCTGTGTCCTGCTATTCCACTTTTTAATAAGTATTTCTATTTGTGATGGAGATAATATTTGTCCAGGTGATTTTTTTTTAGTTGGTTCACTTTCTAAGCCGAGACTACATCATCTAAGAGACTATTCCATGCTCTGACAATCCTGTGGTAACAATATTGAGTATACATACAAATTTACTAAAATAAATAATAAATTAACCTGCTTTATTACATTTCTTATCACATGAATGTTATATAGTGCTGGTGACATTTATTATCTGTTTGGGGCAGCTCTTATCAGCCTGTTATTGTTTCTACATTAAAACTGGAGTAATTTGTATATGATTTGTTTTGATAAGAAGCAAATAATTTTGTGTAATGAGATTGTTAGGGACTATCTACAAGAAACATGTCTGTCTATGTGATATTTATGCCAAGTTTTATTTAGTTGTAGAAAAGTTTCATTGGATTATCCTGGCCATATAGAGGGGTTATATAACCTTTTAGTAACCTGGGGTTAATTCCTATGTGGGTTGGGAGGCAAAAACCCCCGTGTGTCAGACTCCTATGTCAGTAGGACACCAGGTGACCCCGGGGCACCCTGTGGTGTCCTTCCAATTACTCTACCAGAGCCATCCAATCATCCAGAAATAAACATCCTGTTAAGGCTTCATCTACGGGAGGTGTGCGTGTAAAGAGCCTACCCCTCCAAAACTTTAAACCCTTTTTCTATTGAATTTAGCTCATTAACTGTTGTAATTTAACAAAAGGGTCATATAAAATGATCACAGCAAAGGATTACTTCGCAACATGTGCACCAGGTAACCGTTTTTGACCAAAGTATGTCTAAGAGTAGTGCAGAATATGAATAAATTAATCTGTGTGTTTTTTTTATATATTATTATAAGACTTGTAATTGCAAGTCAAATTAACATTAATAAATAAAATAATATATATGTTAGATAGATGTGAATACGCATTTATTGTAGTAACAACCCCTACAGTACGTTTAATATAGTACCGTAATACGTTACGTTTAGTAATGAATAATTACTAAATCCAGTCAACAGATACCGCCATCTGTTAGAATAATTTGGAGCTAACTGAAAATTGTGATTGCCAAATAATAAACAAATAATTTGGGACTATGAATTGAGATGAAAACTATCCTATCTTTTTAGATAGATCATACTTCATGTGGTGTGTAAATTTTATTAAAATCTGTTAAGTAGTTTAGGAGTCCATCGCGGACAAACAACGTGACACGGAATATATATATATATATATATATATATATATATACTAGCTGACTCGGCAAACGTTGTTCTGCCATATAAATTATAGCAGACCAGCCACGCTTTGCTGTGACTGGTTTTTGAATAATTACTCAATCCAGTCAACGGATAGCGCCATCTTTTAGAATCGGTTGGAGCTAACTGTAAATTATGACAAATAATTTGCAATAAAATAATATTGCGACTATGAAATGAGATGAAAACTATCCTATCTTTTAAATTAGATCAAACTTCACGTGGTGTGTAAATTTAATTAAAATCGGTTTAGTAGTTTAGGAGTCCATCGCGGACAAACATCGTGACAGGAGATTTATATATATTAAGAAGATATATATTAAAATAATAATAAGCTTGACAAATATGTAAGCAACAAGACACACATGTATACGACAATTCTTCTACTTTCACCTCATTCTACCCTCTTCCTTTCATAACTGAACCACGTGGGCCGGATTATGGTGCCATAGTTTTACGGTAACATCCATCGACAGCTGCTATCGTTATGTCGGCTCACATATACCACAACAAAAGGTCTCTAGGTATATGAACAACTGGATATACCTAAACATATCCCGGCACGCGACGTGCCGAAGCGAGTCACCATGACGGTCTTTACTCTCATGTACTGTGATCACGACCCATTTCGTGCAATCGACCACAACACTCCACAGTTACACTTGTATTTACATTACTACTAATCACATAGTAAGGAAGCAATTTCCTTACTATGACGCATAATATATATAAAAAAGCTACTCCTTAACTCATTATCGTTATTATAAACAATTTAAAGCGACCACGTTGCCGGTTACGAAATTTTTTGATACCTTCCGCCGGTACGGTTTTTATGTGAGACCAAATTCGCCGTTTCCTCCTTAGTATTGTTTTTTTTTTTGGAGCGGTGAATAATCTATGTCATGCCTCGAAGCGAATATTTTTATTTAAATTGTATATCCATAGACAGAAGCATGAAATAATATTTAAGGGTATGCGAAATGTACCAAAAGCATGGATTTTTATTTATAATAAACATTCTTGCGCTTGACTTCTATCTCACCTGCTAAAGATTTATGATGAGGCCGATGATGGAGCTCGCTCTCCTAACAAATACCTGTTCACTTGTCGTTTGAAGACTCCCACGTCGTAAGTTACTGAAGAAATAGAATTGTAAAAGTGAATTCCACTCCTTGATGGTTCGCAGCAAAAAAGTGCGAGCAGCTGGAATATCAACCACATAAAGATGCAAACCCACACGATAGTAGAAGGGGGATAGGAATTAAATTGTACCACTCAACCGCACACTTTAGAGCAGTGATTCCCAAAGCGGTCTATATCGACCCCTAGGGGTCTATGACAACCTGCAAGGGGTCCGCGTCAGAGAAAAAAAATTTGGGGGTCCATGAAAAGAAAATGGGGGTCCACGATAGTGGATCTCAACACATACACTGATAGTACCTATTTACTTACATCATACTACCTTATAATATCAAAACATACATTATTTATAAAAGTACACATGAAGTAAAAAAAATATTATGTATGTGTTAGCGTCAGTGAATAGTCGCACAGACTATCTCTAGCGCCATGGCATTGAAACACGAAGGACAGGGAGTAAAGGGGAAGACGGGGAGGGGATATGAATGCTTTAAATTGACACGACACACGGCGCGGGAACACACTTTTAAAATAGCTTTAAGTTTTTAACACTAAACTTCACTACAATTAGAAATTTACAGGAAATCAATATCAGGTAAGTAGGGGGTCTACCCAACACGGAAAAACATGGAAAGGGGTCTACGACACAAAAAAGTTTGGGGAACTCTGCTCTAGAGTATAGTCTATAGAAAACTGAAAGGCAGGCCAATTTACGTCTGTGGTTCCATCAGAGTAGATTACGTGACGTCAGATCTTCACCGGCAATTAGTCGCCAAACTCGGCGATCAATTGAGTCCAAGGTTGCCTAATGTTGTTTGGCGGAGCCGTCCCAGAGGTGGTAGCAATACTCTAACCAAGATCGCAATTGTCCTTGATACAAGTTAAGAAGTTGGGTCGGTGTGAAATGCCGCCTGACCTTGAAAAAAGTCCCCAATTTTTTAGCATTTGTTTCCACCTTGGCTTCGATCAAACTCAAGTTAACGACTGCAGTTCACTCCATTCGGCATGCTGTACACCTTAGACGACTTTTACGATCTTACGACACCTTAATATGATGAAGAGAGAGGCACTTTCCTACCGATAAACCTCACGGTTTTATATGTGGCAAATATATATATGGTATATTATGGTAAGCCGTGGTGGCTGCCGGCAGAATAGAATAGCACCCCCCTCTTCTTGCTGAGGTGTCGTAAAAGGCGACTAAGGTATCTCTTTAACACCGCAATTCAACCAGGTATTTAGAGAAGGGAAAACTCGACCAAACCTGCATCCTGCTCCCTCCCGATCGTACTGGTTCTCCTTTCCATCGGGCCTGAGGGAGCGCGGACGAGAGAGTGCTTTTCTTGCTGCGCGTCCAGTTATGCACTTATATATCTCCTGCGCAATTGATTGTTTCCGAAAACTGGACCTCGAATTTCTTAACCGGTGTTGAAACAGTCGCCGTAGCCGAAACCGGCTAGGACATCATCATATTATGATAATAATAATCTTTATTCGATTGTCCTACCTCACAAAATGTCTCAATTCTGTCCGCTTCCCAGCTCATGGGCCCGCAGAATGGAAATCACTGGGGGAAATTCTCCAATAAGCATTTCAAATCACCGGATATCAATCGGCCTTACAGATCGCGTTGAAACCACGCTGCCGCATGCTAAAAATATGTATTTCATAACATATTAATAGGGTCTGACTGAAGGCTTCGGTTTTGGTGGCTTTCGGCTAAAAAATTACATTCGGTGTGAGACTTTCAAATAGGCTGAAATTTTAGCTGAAGTCTAAGGGTTGACGCATTGCATCCGAAACGGATTCGTGAAAATACGTTCCGAAATAACAGTAGAACAATTTGTATGGTATCTTGTCCACTCATCCAGCATCATCCGATTTCTAACCGCCATACGCTAATTATTTGATTCGGACCAGAATATTGACCGACGGAAGTAGTCATTGTGTTATTTGTATGAACGCTCAGCTCCTCACTTAGCATTTGCTGAGCTAAATTCCCTTTGACGCATCATGACAACACAGGGTATTTGTTTTTGTTGTTTTCTATCACGATTAACTTAGCCTATTGGCTTGTATATTATGATGTGTACCAAGTAAATGCTTTTCTTTCTTTCTTTCTTCACATAGCTAATCCGAGAAGATGAGCGGATGTTGGTGAGGAGATTAGTAATGTGATTCGTCGCGGCATCCATATTAGTAATAATAATATGTCGTCACGCCGTATCCCTTTCGGAGTGAGCAGAGGTACATTAGTGGTTGTATCTACCTTGCGTTTATATGTCGTGCCCAACGTGACCAGTAGCGCAGCTGATCGCTGTTCTCACAGCACTAGTAGCTACACATGACATTTCTATTAGATGTCATGCGAGGTTGCTCACGATGTTTTCCATTATCGGTGAGCATGTGGTGCCTATTCTGGAAAAACCTAACCTTTTTTTTGGTAACCCGGGGGAAATCCCTAACGGACCTTTAGGAGGCGGTGAGGGCTGCCCCCCGGTGTTTCGGACTTGCACCGAGTAAAACCCCCGGGGTGTTCCTTCTCTAGCCTGGCGAGTGCCAAGGGCAAGGCTGTGCCATCTTCCTCTGCACCCGGCGACGTCTGGCCTCCTGCAAACCTAACCTGGAAAAAATTTCAATATATTTAATTGAATTTATTTATTTATTTTTTGTTGCCCGAGAATATCATGGTTTCTATGTTTATAATCAAGAAGATGGGTTTTATTATTAGAAGTTATTTAAAGTCAGTTGCAATGATGATCATTTAATGCATAAATAGACAAATTAGTTTGTAATTAATAAGTGTCCGATTATAGATTAATATCCGGCGGAAGCCGAAGGTATTAAAGTCCCCAAAAAAAAAAAACGTTCCAATTTGACTAAAAGTGAATGTATATTTAAAACTTTTAAATTTGATGTTGATTATACATAAACGCTTGGAGATCATTACAATGAGTTCACAACTTGTCAAAATGTGCCGAAAGACGAATCCGCGGCCGCAGCTTCGGTCAGACACTATATATTATTTACCAAACACGTGTAGTGTTAAATTTTCATTTGAATTACTTGGCTCGGGGCCAGTGGGCGATTTCTAACCTTTAGTCCGAACCGCCCGGTTACTCGATGAATCTGCGTTTTTTTTTTCCTGAGGGCATATACAAAGGAATATTTTATTTGCAATAACTCTATAAGTACAGTAGAATGTGCATAAATAAATTATGTCGATTATGAATACATATCTTGATTTTTTTTTGTGGATAAGTAGTATAGATACGCGGAAACGCGGATGACCGTAGGCTCAAATCCCGGCTCATAACTCTGGATTTTTCCAGATTAAGTATGGATGTAGGCACCATATGCTCAGCGGTGAAGAAAATCAACGTAAGGAAACCCGTATGATTTTTATTTTGACAGACTGGAAGAATGTTCCTATAAAGCGTGAGACGGTACGCTGTAACAGACAAGCAAATGTCACGCCAAAATGATAGATAAATGTGTCTGCAACGAACCCCAGCAGTCTGATATTGCGTAAGAATTAAAAAGTTCAAACAGCACTCGAGTCCGCCATTCCGTAGACTGCAGGGAACCGGTGTCGCCGGTTTGAACCCCGCGCTCCATCGCAAGCAGCGTCTTACTCATACTGTGCTATCTTTTATATCCGGTTTGTCGCTTAGATTTACTGACGCTAGTTTGAATTACATCTTCATCATTTTCGCCTGTATTTGAACATAGGTAGAGACAGTAATAACCATTGTTTTCTAGTGTTGTTTTTTGTTTTGTTGTTTACATCTTTTTGTGTTACTCGTATTTTTATTTTTATTTTTATTTTTCTTTTCTTCTGTGTATGTAGTCTACACTTATAAATATAGTCGCATTTATAATGTATCCTCTTCATGTTTTATACAGTTTTTATGTGTTAATGTAGTCTATGTAAGTGTACTTATAAATAAATAAATAAATAATGAATTGTCGGTAAATTCGACCACGTCTCTGACCTGGGCTGTTCGCGTTCAGAAATATCAAGCTAAATTTCACCAATCGTCGGTTCATCTTGCCTCTGGTCATCTGACACTTAATTTGCGGAGATATAGTCTCCGCTCCAATAGTCGCTTGCTCCCACGATTCTTTTTTTTTTTGTATATTAAGTTTTATGGCTCTGTATACTAATGTCTTTGAGCCCATCATAAGTATTTTCAGTATTTAGTAGTCTGTGATTGACGGTAAAACCAACGGTTCAAATGACGCGCACTACGCCTCACCCCATCAGAAAAATTACCAATTGCCTGCAGCAGTCTGCTATCCGAGTATCTTGTCGCAGTCCAGACAACTAGAACAATACGTTCAAAAGATCACAATTACGACAATTCAATCATAACCCTCCGATAGATGAAACTAGTACACACGGGTGATTGCGTTTCAAGATTGATTCTTCGGCGTGTGTGACCTGGCTGCTAATCAAAATCCGGAGCGTTGTGTCTCTTTGCTGTTCTTTTTCTAAGCGATGTAGCATGGCAAGTGTAGCTTTATCTAGGTAGCGAGGTTTACCAAGAACCGGTGTATGGCTCAGATAGCTGCATCAATAAAAGAACTTTTAAAGCTCATTCTGGCTTTCGTAACGGTCGTGTTGCTTGCTTAATGGCACAAGCAAACTGTGAACTCTATAACGTTAGGCGTATTTGCATATTGACGCTCTCCGTTTGGCTGTGAGCGAGGTTTTACGAGACTTTACTTCTCGAATGATTTTATAGTTTTAATTCACTGCGATTTTATAAGTAACTAGCTGTCCCGGCAGACCTTGTTCTGCCCTATTTCTCTAAAACAAAGTCACATTGTTTTTTTTTATAATGTTAATAATATAATAGCTTCCCCGTCAGATTTTATTCTGCCAAAACCTATTGGCCTGTCGGCTGTTTTTTGAAAATTGTTTGAAGGAACCTGGCCTTAATGCTATATGTTTAAAAATTGACAAATATTGACATTATTATTTATACGTTACTCAATTGTTTTGCCTTCCCGGAACTCGTCCACTGATATTTAAACTTTATGATATCGTGTTAAAGTTCAAATTGACTTTTAAATATTATTACGAATTTTTTGTATGAGAAAAGTGTTATTTTTAGACAGTTGCAGGGAATTTTTAAAATTTTTCTCTCCGTAATAACCTTCCTCAGACTTCATCAAACACACCAAAAAGAAAATCAGCCAAATCGGTTCAGCCGTTCTCGAGTTTCGCGCTTATCAAGACATTTTGCGATTCATTTTTATATTATAGATTATATATCGTCGCGTTGAAAGAAAAAAGAAAGATAGAAATGTCTATTGAGAAAAAATGAAAAACACAATACACACATAAAACAATGAAAGAATAACAGATGATATCACATCATATAACCTGTGTGCCGTCACCAATCTCAACGAGCTCTCAGCTTAGCGTTTGCTTACCCGCTGGGCGACGCTGTATGCGGCAGCCAGCGCTGATTTTTATCCCTTTTGAGTTATGCAGGGTTACATGAATAGCTGTTTTTTTTTATTATAGGCAAACGCAAAAAAATAAAAAAGAAATAAAAAAAAGGAAAAATAAAGAAAAAAAATATTAAAATTATTTAAATAAATATTCAATAAGACAATGTATATTAGACGGGATAAAAGATCATTAAGTTAGTCTTTGCCAACAGCCGAATTATATATGCTTCCTCTCTCTCGCGCATATATCGACATCTCGCTCTCAGGGTTTTCAAGGACCGGTCGCGGGCTGGTTCAAGTCCTTTTTTTTGGGTGCTCGTGACCACGAAAACATTTTTATTTCTTATTAAACTGACGTGTTTTGTTCGCGTTATTTATGAGGTTGTATCACCGCGCTATATGCCTTACAGGGTGAGGAGAAATACATTAGTGGTTGTATCCAATCTGCGCTTATGTCGAGCCCAACGTGACCAGTAGATTGCTAGTATCTAAGCTGCTGCATGCACCTTCTCTGCATATTGTGCACACGCGCCAATCCGCAGTGAACATTGTGTGTTGTCCAAATCCCTTCGCATGGATTCCGCAGATATAGTGGGTAAAGGAAAGGGAGATCTTTAACCCTGCAGTTGGGTAAAACTGGCCAAACAATACATATATTAAATTCATTCCTTAGCCACCTAAATAATATTACCTAGATAAAAAGTTATTTGAGAACTTATATGTAGAGAAAATTAGTTTATTGGTTAATTAGTTGGTTAGCAAATGTGTCGGAATAGTTAATCAATATACACATATCTGTACGCGTTTGTGCTAATCTCAGAAACGGCTTAACCGATTTCGATGCGGTTTTCACTAATTTATTGTGAATAGATTCATTTAATATTTCGTGTTAGTTTTATTTTAATCGGTTCATAAATAAAGGGGTTAAGTATAATAATTTATATAAGAAATAATTAGTGGCGTTTATGTCATTTCTACTCCAGATTTTGGCTTGAAATAATAATAAAAGTACTGCTTTTACGCGAACGTAGTCACAGGCTCGGTTAGTAGTATAATACATATATATATATATATATATTATATTGTTTGGAAATCGCTTAATTCTCTCTCAGTTTAAATGTCGGGAAGGGGCCAAAAAAAGCTCGAAGGAGTAGAAAAACCTGTCAGATAGGATCAAGCGTGGTTGGCTGTGCGAAAGATAACTGGCTTTACCTGTTTACTGTTTTTACGATGTAATTATGCTTTCCTTAATTTCGTTTCACTTACGTCGCGTGGAGAAAAGATAATATCGATCGTATACCGAAAGATGTCCAAGGCATCCTGTTCATTTTCATAGCACAACTGAGGTCAAAACCAATATAGGAAATTCACCGGTGAGCAGACTTTCCCCATTTGCTTAGCGGTGTAGCATCATCTTGGATATATTTGGAGAAGGTGATGATAAGGTTGATAATGGAACGCGCTCACATAACAAATACTGATTCACTCGTTTGAAGATTCCCACGTCGTAAGATGTAGGAAAAACAGACGCAGGGGGCGAATTCCACTCCTTGGCGATTCGCAGCATAAAAGAAGAGACGAATCGCCTCGTGCGTGCTGCTGGAATGTCAACCACATATGGGTGCAAACCCGCACGGCGCGCAGGTAATTTATCGTAGAAGGTGGAAGGAGCAATTATATTGAACAAATTAGCCGCACACCCTCTAGAGTATAGTCTAAAGAAAACACGCCCGCGTTGGCCTTAAATGAAAAGGAGAGAGCCATCTCTTGTTTCTACAAGATGTAAATGCCGGCAATAAAGTCGAAGTTTGTTTACGCAAAGTTCGCGCTAACTCCTTTGACCTTGGAGCCCACTCGAGATGCTGTCATTCTGATGTCACGCGTCTGGGCTGGAAGGTCAGGTCAATCGTGCTAGGGAAATATTCTCGCTTGTTTACCGGATACTGCCCGTAAAATATGTGCAGGAAACACGGGTCTAAGGTTATGGTTGATAATCATAGATGTTCTTTAGACCTTATTTACATTATGATGAGGAATTAAGTTCGTCTTTGGCAAAAAACTGAATATACAGGTTGATTTTATAGACGAGGGAGATATTTCAGAATACAATAATTTGTACCTTCTTATAACTAATAAAAATGTAAATAACAATATTCCCTGAAAAATCATAAAGAAACATTGATGAACAAATGAGAATTGATCCGTAAGAAGTTTGGACACCGCAGCGCGTGTGGCGCACAATTGAATGGCATGTAGATACAACTCCTTTTACGTAATTTTAGGTAAACAGGTAATTGACTCGTTGCCCTTTCGTACTTTATCCTGGCTTAGGAGAGACAATATACCTACTCAATAATTAATTGTTATTTATTCTATCATATGTGTAATTGCCCCTTAATATGTTGACTATAAATTACTTTGTTTTAATGTTAACATTAATGTACACGATGGACAACACACGATGACTAGTAGCAGGGATTCTTCAATAAAAACACTTCTTCGATCGTAGTTCGCTTCTTTATTCGCAGTAATTATCTTGAGGGTAGGGTAGCTGCGAGGGATATCTTCGATTCTTTCGATCCAGATGATTTATGGGGCTTTGGTCGCTATATATATCCCCTCGGGCTACCCTAACAACTAGTACTATATACAATGTGTTCCTTAAAACTAATTAGGCAATCACGGCGCCGGATTTCGCCGTAGTTCGTACGCCCGGCCGCCGCTGTCGCCTTGGTCGACGTGCTCCTCTCCCGCACCCCTATTCTTACGTCTCTGGCGCCCTGGGCTCGCTGTTCGTAACAATTAAGATATCACTATTCCTATATATTTGTAATTAAAATCGAATGCTGAATATCCTCCTTAAATATCTCCCTCGTCTATAAAATCAGTCTGTATTATAAGAATTTGAGTATAGCCTTTTTTGCTAACCCTCGTCTGGGCTGCTGTGGGGACAGCGGTGCCGGTGTGTCGGACTCTTACTGGCTAAAACCACCGGAGTGTTCCTCCGATCCGTCTGCCGGGGCCGGAGTACGGCCGTGCCAGTTTCCTCAGCATGCGGCGCCATCGAGCCTTCTCTACCTTTGCACGGGGTGGTGCAAAAGACCACTCTTCGTTCATTTAATTTATCTTGGAGTGTGAGAACACGTCACGTACCGCTAACGCCTTCATATTGTGAGCCTCACTTCTATTGAACGGCGGCTTAAAATCAGCGCTGGATGGCGCGTAGAAGCGTCGTCCAGCATATGCTGAGCCGAGTGCTCTTTGAGATTTTATATAAATGTGTAAGTTGGTTGTTGTTTCTTTTTCACTTAATAAACGTTAATTTCTTTCTTTTTACAACCATACATGGCCTAAATGTAATCAGATTAATGTGAAACGATTACGATTACATTTTACGTTTTTCATCATTAATGTAACTGTATTTTGCTCATCTATATTTTAAACACTAAGAAATCCTCGATTGCTTGCACATTTATGACTTAATGTTTTGAAAGGATTTAATCATGATTAAAGAGCGACACAATTAAAATTACGACTACATTTTGTAATCTTTAATCATTAATCATATTACATTTTGCCCATCTCTGTTTACAACGCACTCTTTCAAGTGCGAGGTCCAAGTTTTATTATGACCCTCTTAATACAAAGTCTACAACTACAAAGTTTTTTATTTGGGTTACCATGTACATCATTATCTATAATTTAGGCTTGTGAAATAATTTGAACATTAGCTTTTTTTTTTGCCTCCGGAGGGCCTTTCGTAACAGTTCGTTATGGTTTTTTCATCTAAATCTCCGCAAACCAAATTATCTTTAGATTCTGTGGCGTTTTGAAACTGTAAGTACCTCCAGTTTCTTATATGTCTAGAGACCTTCAGTCGTGTTATATGCGGGCCGGTATGAAGACGGTGACAGTCAATGTATTCTCGTCCTTTGGCGGACGCTGCCGTATTTCGACTACACTACATCAGAGGCAGTATAGTAACTTTGACGGGCCTGCATAAAAAGTTGTAGGAGTAAGTTTCAACCCTGTGTTTTAGACAAACTTAATATTTATTTAAACAATGCAATACCAGTTGAAATTATTCTGTTTTATTACACAGATTGCGTTCTGGACATATTCCATCTGGAAAGTTTGCTCATCCCATGGGAAAGATACCGTCTCCAATGTGTCCTGAGTGCGGAATTATCGACGATGTTCAGCATATCCTGATTGAGTGTATCCAGAACACTAGTGTAAGCAAGGATGTTATGTGTGAATTAAAATTAAATAGATTGGATGTTGGTATGTATGATATGGTATGGTATTGGTGATGCCCACTAAAGCAATTGCCGAAATGCTATGGAAACTGTATGAAAGGTGAGGTATGAAAGGTTTTATTTCTATATATTAGGCTACGATGGATCTGATATGACTAAGTTAAAAGCTCCTAATAAAATATAAATTTAAAAAAAGATGACATTATTGAAAGTATGTACCATCGGAAGCGACAACTTTTTCCCATATTTCAGGAAAAATACGGATTCCTCAAGAAAGTCAAGGTTTTTCGATTCGATGCATTCATTGATCCATTTTTGGATACTTTCGTAAGAAATGAACCGCTCTCTGGTAAGGGCTGACTATATAGATCGCAAAGATGCCGTCACGGATGTTCTGTTAATATATAAAAAAACAATCCCACCATACGTTGTTTTGTTATATCCCAAAGGGATTGGAGCAACGTTTGCGATGAAAGTTTAAAGCCGTTTTGAATTTTCCGACATTGACAATATTTCAACGAATTAATATAAAACCTTAACAAATTATATACTCAAACCTTCCTCATGAATAACTCTATCTATTGGTGAAAAGCGCATAGAAATCCGTTTAGCCGTTTTTGAGTTTATCATGAAAAAACAGATAGACGTGGCGGGGGGCTTTGTTTTATAATATATAGTGGTTTTTTTGATTCCATATGTGGATCGGAGCGTTCATAATAATAGGACCCGCAACCCTCGTTAATTTACAGAAGTAGCCGTCAGTACAGTTCTAGTGCTCTAGCTATCACGTGCTATCGGAACGACCCTATGACGAATGTCCTCAAACAAAAACAGATACTTTTTCCATTGTAATCAGTCAAAAATGTTAGAAAATGTTGTTTGGCTTTAAAAACCTGTGAATAGTTGGCTAAAAATGTTACATTTACAACTTATCGCGAACAATGACTCGCTCAGTTGAGTCAAAACTATAATTTTTATCAAATCTCAACAGAAAAGGACAAACAAAGCGTTCGGTATTCGATATGTGATTAGATTGTGCGGTACAGTGATCCTCAAACTGTGTTATCTTAGCTCATCCTTACACGCTCCTTATGTAGTAATGCTTACGAGTTGCAGTGATGTATATTATTATGGATGAACTTTTTCAGTGCTACTTAATTATAATAATTACGCTATAATCCTGTCAGCGTTAGCAGAGATACATTAAAGAAAAGAAAGAAAAAGTTTATTGAGGCAAAGGAAACAACACACAACAAACATATTTATATAAAAACAACAATGAAAGAATACATAACATCACATCATGTATCCTGTGTGCTGCTACCCGTCTCAAAGAGCACTCGGCTCAGCGTGTGCTGGGCGACGCTGTACATTCGTGGTTGTATCCACTTTGCGCTTATGTCTCGTGCCCAACATGACCAGTAGCGCAGCTGATCGCCGTTCTCACAGCACTAGTACACATGACATTTCTATTAGATGCCTAGATCTAGGTTTCCTCACGATTTTGTTCCTACACCAGTGAGCTGTGGAGTCTGAATCCGTACTTAATTTGGAAAAACCCACATGTACGTGTCGGGATTTGAACCTGCGTTGTTTTGCGTCGGCGCGCATTGATACAGGTCCCTTATGCACTAGGCTACCATAGCCACTAAAGCTGTTTATTTAAAAAAATATTGTCTACCAGCGAAAAATATACATACCTGTTAAAATAATAGATTATAAAATACAAAATGTCAAATATAATACAGATCTTTAAGGTAATTTGGTAAAATGGAAATAATGTCACTTTAGAAATCGATAATTGAGAATGTTCTGTGTGGAATTTCCCCAAATAAAAAACAAAACACTTGGCTCTTTTGTTGTCCACCGGGGCCCTTCACGAAAACCAGCGCTGCAGACTTTCTCTGTGGCTTTAAGCTGATGGAGGTCCTATTTTCGCCATGTTTATATGTTTTTGTATTTTTCATTTGTTTCTGTTACTGAATTTAAATTTCTAGTTTTTGTTATTTTATGGCGAAATAAATATATTTCATTTCTTTTATTTTTATTTCATTTCTCTGTTATCAAAGGAAAACGGTATTTAAAGAAACATTCGGTAAACGAAAACGCTAGTCGAAATAAGCTTGAGGAGTATGACGTCGTCACGATATATTCATTTCATACATTTTGCAAACTTCTTTTGCCGTTAGCGTTTGTTGAATGTGTTCAGATATTGCTGCCAGGTGAAAGGAGCATCGGTTTGAGAACCTCAGTTGTAGTGGACCGCACGGCACCCGATACCGATTTGCTCCTTCGTCGACGGCACGTATCACGTATCGGAGGGCTATCTTATCACCCGTGTTCTTATCGCTCCGCTTTCGAGTATGAGAAAACAGTATGGCGATAAAATGTATTTATCAACCGAGATAAATGAGTTGCTTTGTAATTTCAATGCGTTTTTTTTTTTCAATTATTATGTGACAGTTTATTTGTATTTTTAACTTGCATATATTTTGTTATTGTAAACTAAATTAACTGGAACATTAGGAATCCAATGTAGTTTTTTTTTATTAATTCTTTTTATATAATCATTTTTATAGGGTACCCGCATGGCATCTAATAAAATTGTTATGTGTACTAGTGCTGTGAGAACGGCGATCAGCTGCGCTACTGGTCACGTTGGGCACGACAAATAAGCGCAAAATGGATACAGAGCCGCTAATAAACAGGCTGATCACAAGAAATTCTTTTGTGTTTTTTTTTGCTTGCGCTTTGGTGATAACTGAGGGTCCTGTAATCAATTGTTAACAACTCCATTGCGCTGCGCTCTCCGGGCTCGATTCGGGATCGGCTTGTGTATATCCAGTAGCTCATATACCTAGAGACCTTCAGTCGTGGTATATGTGGGTCGACATGACGGCGGAGACTCAATAGATTTTTGTCCTTTGATAGTCGCTTCCGATTTTAGACTACACTGTACTTACCATCAGGTGCACTGCAGTCACATTATAAGAAAAAAAGAAAACTATTATGTAGTACTTTGTATGAAAACTCGTTATGATTAAAATGCAACGAAACAAGATATTCATTGTTCACAAAATCTTGACTACAGAGGCGAAGTTCGGCCAAAGGTTATCTGTCGAGTGTAGAGTTTCGGGTTCGAGTATGGTTAATCAATGTATCCGTTTGTATACGCGACCTCCAACATTTCAGCGATAACTCATTCGTATTGATAGTGTATTCCATTTTATAGTGATTTCACTTTGTATCGAGGGGTGAAAGGCTATTTGGTTTAAGCGATATTTTTTGATGATATAGTAATAATATATACAGTGCAAACTCTATATAACGACCCTCAAGGGACTGTGCATATTTTGACGTTATAGAGAGTTGTCGTTAAATGGAGAGAAGAAAATTCTGTATTAGAAAAAGTTTATTTCAGACTAGTGTTAGTAATTACATAAAAAACAATTCTTATTTGATCGCCATTGAGTATAGTCTGTTATTTTTGTCTGACGTCTTTTGCTGCACCAGTGATTTTGTTGTATTTTTAAAAATATTTTATTCAATTCTTGCGATATTGAGGCATCTTGGTGTTAAAGAAAGTACTTTATATTATTAAATTGCTGTCGTTATTTAGAGTGGGTGTAATGCTATATAGAGTGTATCATTATATGGGAAACAAGCTAAACCAACCAAAGCCGAGTGATATCGACGCTTTAGGGAGTTTGTCGTTAAATCGAGTGACGTTACATGGAGGTTACACTGTATTTGGAATCGGTAAAAATCGCTGAATCCGAGAATGTACCATATATATTACTATATCACCAAAAAATGTCGATTAAACCATTTAGCCATTCACCCCTCGATATTAATAACAGATATAGCATCGACGTCTTTTACCTGTTGCACAGTGTAGAGTGTTCTCAGGAGCTACATTCTCTGATTCCACCAGCTCCATTTTATTCATTAACCCACTGGACACCGTGTCTGATTCATCGTCGGGCGTCGGATTGGGTTGTAGAGGTTGACGCTTGCCTCCCAACTATTTTCTACTGCCTCCACCACCTTCATCGACTCTTCACAGAATCTTATGAGACTCTTGAGTCAACTTTTATAACGGCAATACAAATGCTTGTACAAATGTTCAGCCCATTTCTCATGGAGAATTTGGCTCAGTTTTTAAATATATTTTTTAGCTGATGCACTGGATGATTTGCTCGTCTACCGCTCCTAAAGTTTGACTCCCGAGGCGCGCGCCCCGTCTCGCCCAAAAGATCTGGACCTGTATAATAACGCAAGAACTTTAAATTTCTCAGAGCCATGAAGCTGCCTCATGGACCGTCATAATTTGGCAAGAAGCAAGGTTTTATTTCACAAGTGTAGGAAAAAATGAAGAATGTTATAGAGAACTTCTTCGTTGTCGGGGTTTTGTAAGGGTTTAGAGTGTAGAGATGCGTTAACGACCAACAACGAGTGGTGCGTTTTTGAAATGATGCTGGTGGTAATCAGGTTGAATAGTTCTTTAGAGCTCTCCCCATTATATAAAGGGTGGAACACATATAGAGACGTGTCGTCTCTACATAGTGTTTTTTTTACACTGGCTCGACAAGGTGACTACAGAGTACCTGATGGTAAGTACAGTGTAGTCCAAAAACGAAAGCGACTATCAAAGGATGAAAATCCATTGATAGTCTACATCGTCATGTCTGCCCACATATACCACGACTGAAGGTCTCTAGGTATATGAGCCACTGGATATACACAAGCTGATCCCGAAACGCGACAAGCCGAAACTGGTCACTACGACGGGCTTTACACCAATGTACTGTGGTCGCGATCCAGACGGGCACCGACGCCCTACCACCTCGCTGCTGCTTGTTTAGCACCACCCAGGAATCACGTGTAGAGAAACTAGGGTAAAGCCTACGGACGTGAGCAGCTTCGACTCCCAAAACGCTTCACGGTTGGTTAGTATTTTGTATTGTTGAATTTAAATTGACCTCGTTTCGATTTTGTAACAGCAGAGTCATTATGTACCATCTAAAGTTGTCTCCTCACATGATCAATTGACTGTGAGTTCTCACAGCGATGAGCGGCAAGGTCGGATGACAGTGGCCGTTTTGTGCGTGCGAGCCGCGGTCGCGCTCCACTGACGCGGGCGCGCTCGCAGCCGATGACGTCAGCGGTAGGGATGGGACGCCGCGCCTCGATAACGTTCCGGGATCACGGTATTCGGTCGATAAAAACATGCGATTAAATGTTAATAAGGGATAGTCTTTGAGATCAGTTCGTCGATAATCATACATATGTATAAGTGTATATATAATATCTTTATCTAATACCTATAGTACAAGGGAATGTTTAGTTTGGGGCCAGGTCAATGCGTGTAATTGACTGTGAAATATGAATTATTTCATGTTAAAAGGTAGTAAAACACCATACTTAACCACTAAATGCTTTTATTGCACGAAAAACTAATAGTAAACCATTTAAAACTAGATAAGATAGCTATTAATATCTCGAGCTAGTTTTTACAAGGCGTGGTCAATCACTAGACGTCGCACGATTTTCTCATCTACTGTCAAGCGAACTGTTCAACCATTACGGAGCCCACGGGAGTGGGTTGGCAGAGTACATCCTAAAATGATTATTATTTAAGGTTTGACATCAAGAGTCGATTCCGTTTGCAACCGTAGCTTTTCATTCACACAAACACATTCCCGTGAACAACGTCTTAGGGCGTCGTATTGATATATTTTAGAAACAGCGCACCGTGATTCGATGTCTTCTAGATCAAAGAGATTATACATAGTAATTTTAAAGACGAGAGAGATTTTCAGGGAGGTTATTTAACATTCGATTCTAAAGCCAAATATGTAATAAAAGTGATGACTTCATATTTCAATCAAAACAAAGTAACTCATAGGCAACATCCTATAATAACATTTACGGGCCATTACACACACGAATGTATGAATAACAATTAGTTATTAAGTATGTATTTTGCCTGTCCTAAGCCACAGGATACAGTGCGAAGGAAAAACAAGTCAATAACTATTTGCTTTGAATTACGTAGATGCACGTTTTACAATTTTCAAATAATATGTTATTTAAAGTTTATAATAATAGAGACACTATGCGTAAAGTAGGTATAACAAGCTTAATCAAACGTAAGTTTGTGCTTTTAGGAGCGGTAAATTCATGTGGCAGATTTGTGCGTGCGAACCGCGGTCGCGCCCGCAGACGAACGTCAGCGGTAGGGATGAGCCGTCGCGGCTCGATATCTTTCCGGGATCACGATAGTCAAAAAACTAGTACGGTTTGATACCAGCGATCAATGCTGACACCCAGAGATGGGTAAAATGTAATCTGATTAATGATTAACGATTACAAAATGTAGTCGTAATTTTAATTTTCTTGCTCTGTAATCATGATTCAATCCATTTAAAACATTAAGAAGTCATAAATGTGTATGCAATCTGGGACTCCGTAGGGTTTAAAACATAGATGAGCAAAATGCAGCCAGATCAATGGTAAACAACGTAAAATGTAATCGTAATCATTTTTATTAGTCTGATTACATTTTGCTCATCTATTCTGTCACCACAGCCGCATTAAACACCTAAGTATCTAAACCTCTAAAAACCGTCCTTCGTGTTATTTTAAAACTGTTATCCGCTTAATATTTCAACGGAAATAATATTCGTTTTGTAATAAGAGGTCTGAAGCAATTATTTTCTGATTTGGAATCATTATTACATATATTCGTGGGAACTTCATTTTTGTAATAATTTTGTAATTACACATCTAATACTATGTTTGATATATTGTTCTGTTTGTACTGTGTAACATATATTTATTGAGAAGCATATTTTATACTAACTTGACTGTAGCCGTCGTCATGCCAGCCTGCGCATACCGCAACAGAAAGCCAGAGGTCTCGGACAAAGTAACACTCAAACAGGGCCAGTGCAATCATGTCTGTAATAAAACAAAACGATATCGATGTTCGGATGTCGACTACGCACGTCCCTACCCCAGCGCCATATAGAGCATAACATATGGCGTGTATAAAAGAAAAAAGTGTAGTTTTTTGTACCATATGCGGATTATGAACACTAGCCCGTAGTAAGGTCAATTGGTTCCTATCTAGACCAGTGTTTATATAAATTTTTGATAGGCAAAATGTAATCAGATTAATAAAAATGATGAACGATTACATTTTACGTTTTTTACCATTAATATGACTGCATTTTGCTCATTTATGTTTTAAACACTACAAAATCCCAGATTGTATAGACATTTATGATTTCTTAATGTTTTAAATGGATTTAATCATGATTACAGAGCAAGAAAATTTAAATTACGACTACATTTTGTAATCGTTAATCATTATTCACATTACATTTTGCCTATCTCTGGTTTATGCTAATGTCAGCTGACCCGGTAAACGTTATTCTGCCATATAAATTATTTCTAGTGAATATCTTCTGTATTATAATATACAATTTTGGTCATAGTGGCTTCCACATAAAAGGTAGATTTATGCTGTCGCGGACTTTTATTTAGAACTAACTATTCAAGACTAACAATCCTTCCGTACATAATCTTTGTGTAACTCCATCTTTGACACGGTTAATATATTTTGCCAAATTATATTATGTTAGTTTTAAAGATATTGCAAAATTTATAGCTAATATAGAATCTGCATAATTTGATGTAGATTTATGCATAGAAATATATAGAAAAGTTTCTCATAATTTTGCGTCTCTAGAGACCATCGAAGGATAACTGAATTGAAATATTAAAAAATAAAATGTTTTGTTTTTCTTAACTCATTTGCATTATGAATCTAAATCCACAATCTTACTACAAAAACACGCAGCTATAGGTTGACTATACCAGCATACGCGAGCAAGACTTTTAGGCTGAAATTTACAGACGCTATTTCGACTTTGCTTAGCAAAGATCTCAAAAAATAAATTAGTTTTGACAAAAAACTGAATATACAATAGGAACTTCAGAATAGCCTAAGTATTCGCAGAGCCAAGTCCATGTTGATAAAATCGGTGACTTACCAAATCCTTTAACATTCATTGAGTAATATTAATTGTAATGTTTTAGTGAACGCTAAGCAAACTTAAAGGAGAAGTGTTTATTCTCATTAGAAATAGCGTTAAAGGGTTATTCCAATTATTGTATATTCCTCGTATTTTAACAAAAATATATTTATTTCAACAATTGTACAGTTTTAAAAACAAAATTACATTAAAAACAATATTGTGTGCGGATTTATCCGTCCCAGGTGATAATGGTTAGTATTTGTTTGCGTATTATTCCGTCGAATGATGCAAATGGATTAAAATGTCTTTCAACAGTTTAAGAAAGCCTAGTTTACGCGGATGCTGCGCGTGTGTGAAACGGCGCTTATTGCGGAATAGTTGCGCGATAAGTCTGCGCAACTGTTGGCAATACATACAAAGGTTACATCCCATTACGTTATTTTTGTTACTGTACCTACTGTCTCACATGCTGGTAATCTTGCGTGCGAGGTTTAAATATTTTGAAGATTTCTTTTTTTTTTTTCCTTATACCGGATACTCATAATGTATTTTTTTTATTCTGACCCGGTTTAGTAACCACCCTATACCTAATTCTAAGGGCACGCATGAGGCAGTCCAAAAAAGCGATTGCATTTATCGACAATATAGAAAAACTTATAGTCGCAGTACTCTCACCGGTCTGCACCAATATCTCATCCCGCTTCGTTTTTTTTTTATAACTTATAGGCGAACGCTTGACCTCAATCATACCTGGTGGAAGGTGAAGATGAGTCCAATGATGAACCGCGTCCGCCTAACAAATGCCTATTCACTCTTCTTATAAAGACTCCCAGGTCATAAGATCGCGGAAATATGGCCGCTGGTAGCATATTCCACTCCTTAGCTGTTCGCATGATGAATGTAGAAGCGAATCTTCTCGTGCGGATATAAGGAACATCCACCACACACGGATGGTATCCGACACGATGTCTTGTTTAAAGGACCTAATATCATAGCACGGTGGGAACACGCTCGCCGGAAGACCATTCCTCAGCTCAACGACTTGGCAAAAGTAAGAGTTAGAGAAATTCGTAGTCTTAGCCGTGATTCCATAAACTGGCACGTGTGGTTGTTTTATCTAAGGGAGATGGTAGAACATTGTTAAATAATTCTCTACAATACTCGCCGTGATACAGACGGTAGAAAACGCTCAGTGAGGTGGGGCACCCTAAAAATATAAACGGGGGTGATTTTAAAATAATATGTCTTATGTTATTGTTACAGGATAGTGCATGATTCCGTGAAGCGCTGGTTTAGGCAGCTCATCACGAATTATTGAGTGAGTATCAGTATGTTGCCAAACACGATTCTTGATCAACCAGAAAAAAAACCAGTAGCGGTTATTCTATAGACGCATGAAAGCATTGCGTGCCTTTACGACAAATAAGTCTGGAATAAATAGCTTAAAGTTAAACAAAAGAAAAGAATAAATCATATTAATATCTATTCTATATTCACGTCATCTATCTTTCCTATGAAAGCAATATTTACTATCATAATATAATATTCAAATTATTTACCCAAATTCTGCCTACCCGATCCAAATACTCTATGCACGTTACTGAAAAAAACATATAGGTTTTGATCCTCTTGTGAACAATATGTTATGTGACATAAACGGCGATATCTTGTAATATATAAGCCAGCTAAGTTTTCACAAAACAAAAATCAAGCCGGGGGACATAAAATAATAAACAAAAAGTAAATAATTCTATTATAAAAACAAATACAACAAAAGAAAAAGAATTAAACAGACTTTTTTCTCTCACCATTCGTCTAAAGGAGCCAAATGTACAAGATGGCATATCGACACCACAAAAATGTTTATTATACATATCTCTGGCGCGGAAAATAAAAGTATTATCAACATCATTTGTCTTTACAAATGGAGCTTTAAAAAGCGAAGTTTCCCGTATTGGAATGCGGGCACTGAAAACCTATCTAACCTAAACCTAGTGTATCTGTGGAGATACATCAGAATTTACAAAATCTATTGCAATAAGTTTTTAGCGCAAACTTAATATTTTTATATAAATATTTAGGTAATTTCTCAGTTCTTGAACGCACGGCTAGTTTCTATTAGACATCCTTGGAACATAAGGGTTAAACGGTATGAATATTATTTTGATATTGAAAGAAAAAACATTCTGCCAAGTTAAGGGTTAAAACGTATGACCATTCGTGTTTCCGTGCGCGGATATCGATCCTTTATCAACTAGCCCACCACAGCAGAATAAGCTGGTTTGCCGAAAGGCGTGAATCAGATTCTGACAGTAGTTACGGCTGCAGGGGCTGTCACGATTGCGAACTTGACACGCCGCTAGACAGTGCCGCACTTACAGAGCTGTATACGACACCGGCGTCGCCGACGAAGGTTTACTTTTTTTTGTATCCCGGGGGAAAATCCTGCATAGCACCATCAGGGACGCTGTGAGGGCAGTGACCCCGGTGTGTCAGACTCCTACTGACTAAAAACCCCCGGGGTGTCCCTCTGATTGCTCCACCCGGGCCTGGGAAGCCAAATTCATCCAGACGCGACAAAGGCTACTGTCAATAACAAATGCGTTTGAGGAGTCTACTTTCAAAACCCACTATAACATATTTTTTTCAATTTCATATATTTATAAAAACTTATAATTAATCTTTGACTTAACAATCACATTCTTATAAGGTATTTAAATTATTATTCTAGAGTGAAAAAGCAAAAAAGAAAAAATTCATATATATTATTTGCATTGATAAAAACAAATTCAAATTTCAATTAGGACTATTAAGTAATTTTGTACGAAAAATCGTTTTAGCGGGTTTTGAAATTAGACGCCTCGTTTACGCTTCGACGCAGCCTTGAGTTTCTTTCGGCGTTTCTTCTCAAGATAGTCGCTTCCAAAACGCTAGAAGATCACCCTTAGGCTCTTTCCCCTGCTGGCCGCGTAAGTCGAGGTCCGTACCCACAGGGCTGGCCTTGCGTTGCCACCCAACCCATAAACTCGCTGGCTGAGCATTTCGCTGAGGTACTCGTCCCCCTCTTCGCCCGGTCTTTTAATGCCATCCTATTATCCCGCCATCAATGTATTGTCCTGTCAAAAAAATACGCTAGGGTCTCGGCGCACGCGGCGCTGCGTCCCGGGGTCCCGTGACCCGCTTCCGTTGCGTACCCAATTGGGAGCGTCCTGCGGAACGATACTTCCGGTTTCACCTGTGCGCCCGCCCGCCTCCCCGTTCGTGTGTGCTCGTGTTTAATGTTTTAACGGTTTACATTAAACCAGCTCTTCTAAATCTTTTTCAGAAACAGATCATGAGAGTTTTTTTTTTACGTTGTGATCCATTGGCAACGCAAGGGGTCGTTGGCTCGTATTTCAGGGGGTTTTTTTCAGATTAACCCTTAGCGGCCACACCTCACTCAGGACACATAACGGCCTTACGGGGTGGTTAGTTACCCCGAGCTTAAAAAAAAGTGAAATTCGAGGTCATACACTTTTTAAATAAATACAACGAACGACGTCTGTCGGTGGCAGACATGTGTGAGCTTTGACGCCACTGCACAGTTTATAAAAAAAAAACGCATAAACCTGGGGTACCCAGACGAAAAAAGTAAAGTAAGAATTTAGGCGCCACGTGCTCCTCAGTGAAAGAAAACATCGTGAGGAAAGCGACATAGCATCTAACAAAATTGGCAAGTCTACCAGTGATGTGAGAACGACGATCAGTTTGCACTACTGGTCACCTCGGGCAAGACGTACAAGCGCCAAGTGTATATAGCCACTATTGTGCCCCTGCTCGCTCCGAAAGGAACTCTTAAGCAAGGTAAATTTTGCAGTCCCTCGTCAAGGTAGTAGACTTTCTATACGTAGACCTTTTTCTGTACCATTTTATAAAACTAATATTGGCAAGCACTCCCCTTTCAGTAGAATGTTCTCTGGTTATAATGGTATCTGTAAATCTTTCGATATCTTTCACTCTTCCTTCCCCTTGGCTAAACGTAAGATTTTGCAGTGCGTGCAGGTGTAGCGCGTTTTTTCGTTTTCTGATAACTCTATGTGTCTGATTTAGTTAAGGACACACCTTTTGTATTATTTTAGTAAGATTCGTTTATGTTTTGTATGTTTTTGTGTGATGTCCGGTATGTGAACCAAATAAAAAAAAATGGATAATGCGTGATATAAATAATGTCATACTATATTATTATAATGACATTATATCCGGGTTTTCAATAGTGGGATTTATTTGGAATTGTTCATAATCCTCAAATCACGTCTAAGTTGCCATAATCGCAAACGATCACGGTCAATTAACGCCAATTTTGTGCTATTTTTGTAAAACGACTGCACTTGGCTTATATTTATCTAAAATTTTATAAAATCACAACTAAAAAGGGTTAGGGATGTTATTTTCACCTTTTCTTAGAGTTATAAACAACTCCATATTAGTACGTGATGCCTGTAAAAGGCCAGACGTCGCCGGAAACGAGAAAATTCGCGTGGCTGTAAGGTTGGTCACGGTAGTAGAGTAAGTAGGAATACCCCAATGGTTTTAGTCACTAAAACTCCGAAATACCAATGCCTCTGCCCTCACGTCGGCCCCGACAGTCCACGAGGATTTCCACTTGGTCAATAAAAATCGTTATCAATAACGCCGTCACGACTTGCCAATGTTTATTAATCTTCAGCAAGGAAGTGATGAAAGTGAAGGAAGCCGCTGAACGCGAGCGGGAGAACCACTCCCAACTTGGCATCAGGCCTCACGGAGCTAAACGCGGGAGGGGGATGCGTTTGCGCGCGAAGTTCTTCAAAGTCTCACTTCATGGCGCTAGCCGGGCAGTGAACTTGAGGGAGTCTGCTACCTAAAGAACCTGACCGCGGTAAGCACCGCTGTGTAGAGAGGATCTGAGGAGAGTGACCAGAGAGGACGCCTGCGTATGGCTGATTCGCTCAAACTCAGCCTCCCAAGTCCGGCTTTTAGAAAGAAGAGAAATACCCTAGTGGTATTTAGCCAGTCCTGCAAACCGTGGACGGAGTCTGTGATGCTTCAAGAAGATTTTCCATCCGTTTCCAAAATAATTGCATATTTTAATACAAGTGAGCTAAGTTTGTCATTAAGGTGAAATTATGCGCGAGTTACAAATGATCGAAAGGCACACGCGTGCTATACGACGGTTTTCATCACACTTGCGAGGAAGAAGACAATTATGTTTCCAACTTTTAATCATAGAAAAACTAATTGCAAAACAATTTTTACATTTATGAGCAAGTGTCACGAAAAGGGGTTATAAGTAATAATATAGTCAATAACGACACATCTTTGTAAAATTATATATTTTCGACAAAGTAAGACTCGAGTCTAGATTAGTCATTGTGCTAAATTGAAAATGCTTTCTCACGCTTCGAATTAAATTAGACAGTCTTGACTCATTGAGGAGTGCTGAAAAGAAATCTATTTGGATATATTGCAGGGTTTTTAATAGCTTCTTTTTGTTAAAAACAGCGTCACGCTCTGACCTTGGTCACACCTGATGGAAAGTGATGATGAGGGGTACCAGATGGAGCGCGCTCGTTGAACTGAAATTAGTTTACTCGTGGTCAACTTTCACCTGTATATGCAAACTGAAAAGTATACCGTACAAGAAATAAGTCTTGGATAAATTACTTTTTTTTTATTTTTGTCGGCACGAGGCCGACGGCCAACACGATGGAGGATGGTTACTGTTGCGTTTGGCCAACTGCAACAAAGAGCCGATCAAGAAGGAGACTGTTCACTGCCCTCTTGAAGTAAGTACCCCATATCGTAGCTCGAGGGAATATACAGGCTGATTTTATAAACGAGGGAGATTTTCAAGGAGGATATTCAGCATTCGATTCTAATCGCAAATATACAGGAATAGTGATATCTTAATATTAAAATTAAAACAAATTAATTTATAGTCACCTTATTAAGGGGCAATTTTACACACGTGATAGAATAAATAACAATTAATTAATAAGTAGGTATTTTGTCTCTCCTGAACCAGGATAAAATACGAAAGGGTAACGAGTCAATTACCTGTTTACCTAAAATTAAGTAAAAGGAATTTTACCTACATGCCATTCAATCGTGCGCCACACGCGCTGCGGTGTCCGAACTTTTTACGGATCAATTTTCATTTGTTCATCAATGTTTCTTTATGATTTGTCAGGGAATATTGTTATTTACATTTTTATTAGTTAGTGTATTCTGAATTATCTCCCTCGTCTATAAAATCAGCCTTTGGGGTGCTGCACTAACCCCAATGCTATTATTAATGAAAATGAAACTAGATTATAATTTCGGTACAACTTGTATTGCACGGTGTACAAGGCAGACTGACGCGTACGATCTCTTAGCTAGTGTATACGACACTGTCGGCGCGAGCGCTGAAACTGTAGGCAGCCGCGTGGATGGTTGCCACACACCCCTCTCGTCGCAGCCCCGCGTGCCTTACAGGACTCGTGCAGTTGCTACAAGCCTGTATATTAGTATCAAAAATTTACCTCGCAAGGCGCCATTGGCGAACACCAACGTCCGGAATATCGCTAAAGGGGACTAATGAGTGTTAAACGACTCGTAAATGAGTCATCGGGGTGAGGTAAGCGCCACACCGCACTTGGATGTGGGTCGTCTAGTCATGTTCTAATGCGCCAATATAATGAGTAGTATTGCTCATTATTACATGAACAGATAGTTCAATGCGTTATTTATACACAACGGATAACACTGTTGTTAAAAACTAAAAAAAAAACGTAGTTACCAATAGTTTCTTTATATGACAATAAAGCGCAAGAATATGTTTACAGAAAGATTGTATATGTTAGACAGTCCGTTCTCGATGGATGTATGTTGTCAGCGCAATGATATTCTTCGTTGTCAGTTGCGACAATTTTATAAGAGATGGCGCTAGGTTTTCAAACTATCAGTTACAATTTTCCGCGTTTAGAAAGAAAGAAAAACTATTTATTTCGCACCTACATACAACACGAAAGGATCTGTTAATCACAGTAGAATAGCTTAGTTGATGCTAGATGACCAGCTGAGCCACTCAGCGCTGATTTTCAGCTGATACTCGTTTGTTGAGCAAACAGCGAGAAGGGATTAACAGAGTATACACACAACACTAAGATTATTGCAAAGTGTTACTGATAATGATATGTACAGTCATACACACAAACACACACATCTTCTATAATATAAAATGAATCGCAAAATTTCTTGATAAGCGCGAAACTCGAGAACGGCTAAACCGATTTGGCTGATTTTTTTTTTGTTGTGTTTGATGAAGTCTGAGGAAGGTTATTACGGAGAGAAAAAATTTAAAAATTCCCTGCAACTGTCTAAAAATAACACTTTTCTGTATTCTCATACAAAAAAATTCGTAATAATATTTAAAAGTCACTTTGAACTTTAACACCATACCATAAAGTTTAAATGTCAGTGGACGGGTTCCGGGAAGGCAAAACAATTGAGTGACGGATAAATATTAATTTCAATATTTGTCAATTTTTATACATATAGCATTAAGGCCAGGTTCAATCAAACAATTTTCAAAAAACAGCCGACAGGTCAATAGGTTTTGGCAGAATAAAATCTAACGGGGAAGCTATTAACATTAAAAAAACAATGTGACTTTGTTTTAGAGAAATAGGACAGAACAAGGTCTGCCGGGACAGCTAGTACCATATAGATTTTATTTTAATATATACTTTAGGTATAAGCATAATTTTTTTATTAATGGATAACAGTTTTAAACACTGTTATTTTTTTAACAATATAACAAGGTTATTAATTATTGAAAAACAGTCTTTAAATACCATCTCTACTGGCTATTGTAACACCTTAGGATGCGTCTTGCATACTGATTACTAACACAGGCAAACTGTCTAGGCAGTTGACAATACTAGAGTTTTACTTACAGAACGTTTTAATAATACGGCATTTTAACAGTTCCATCGCAATACATTTACGCCTGTATTATATATTGCGTACATACGACAAATTTGCATCTGATTTTGGAGAGTAGTGATGTTTATAATGTTAATACTAGAAATAAACACAAAATATTGTTACCGGATTAGAAAGTTCATGATTCTCACTCACATGGGGCCCGGTATTTGCCTATATCAGTGGTGGGCAAACGTTTTTAATGGGGTTGGGGCACAAAGTTTAAGGAATTCTAGAGAAGGGCCAGAATTATAGAAAAAAAAGCATTTTGTGTAAAAGCTTTTAATCATAATATTCTAAAAATATTAGAGCATTACACACATTTGTGTGTTTTATTCTATAATGTATTATTGTTCTATTAATTAGAATCAATTTTATACTTCTCGACCGTCAAAACGCAACTATAGCGGGCCATATACTATCCATGTCAATGGACCCTCGTCGGGACGGATTAAATACTCTCGCGGGCCGAATTTGGCCCGCGGGCCGTACTTTGCCCGTCACACTATACAATACAATCCCTAAAGACGTCTTAGAGTTATAGCCAATGAAATTAAAAAAAAAAACTATTTAAATTAAATAGCTAAAAAACGAGATGTTTTTTCAACAATGACTGTTTAAATAATAAAAGTGTGTGTTCTTAAGTATGCAATTATTCGCACGGGACATTCATTCCTTTGTGTATTATAATATATTTGTATTTCATTATGTTGAAAACCGAAAGGCAAGCCACTCTACGCCGGTGTTGCAAACTGAGTAGTTTACGCGACGTAAGAGCCTCATCGGCAATGAGTCGCCGAGCTCGGCGGTCAATTGAGTCTAAAGCTGCCAGATGGTGTTTGGCGGAGCCGTCTCATAGGTGGCAGCAATGCTCCACACACGACCGTTCTTGCGCCTGATATAGGATAAAAAGTTTCGTAGATTCTTTTAATGTTTTTTTTTTATGATTTAAAAGTGTTCAACTAGTTCTATTCGAATAAAGTTATATTTAATTTCAATATTCAATGTTAAAACGCATATGTGTTGTCAAATTAAATTTCTCTCACGCCAACAGCGTATAATTTTTTGCCGAAAAAAAGCTATAAGTCGCATAGCGACGGATTCAGGTTTGACCTGTGTTATATTCGGCTTTACGCTAACCGGTACACAGCAGTAAACCCAATTTCCGTGCTCTCCGGCCATCAGCTGTTTCAATACCGTCCCTAATTATATAGATTTACGGTCGGTATTCCCATAAATATGAGCTAGTCACGCTGCGTCCCAGAGGCGCGAGGCACTCGAGTTAATTGTCCGTGTGGCGGTTCTAAACTTTTTAATTTACCACAAGAAATAAAACTGCAGTTTTTTTTTTAATTTGCTATAAAGCAAGCTAAGGAACTGAAGCATACAGCCTTGAATCACATCACACCGAAGTAACGCTTATATCCGCACGAAAAGATTCGCTTCTACATTCATCATGCGAACGGCTAAGGAGTGGAATATGCTTCCAGCGGCCATATTTCCGCGATCTTATGACCTGGGAGTCTTTAACCCTTTCGCTTTGCGAACAGCGCCATATGGCGCTCAGCTATAGATGCTCATTCTCAGCGAACAGCGCCGTTCGGCGCTCAGGCAAATTTACCCGCGGCGGACGAACAGCGCCAGATGGCGCCCATCCGAAGCCGCTCTTTTCGTACGAAGGGGCTGTTCATTTGTTATCAATAACTGCCATTAATGCGTTGTTTTTGACGTGCTAGCAGCATACGCTTCTTGTGCAAAGGTTTTTTTTACATAGTCAAATGTAATTATCCACAAATTTTGCCCTAATCATGGACAAATGGATGACAAATGTGAGCTACGATGATATGGAACTTGGGGATGATATGGAGTTTTCATCGGATTCTGACCTGTCTGAAATGCTCCACACACCGCGTTTGGAACGACTCGCGTATTTTGTCGGCGCGGTCAATCTGGCATCGGCTGCTTAGAGCGCAACTCTTACCAGAGCATTCCCCCGCGAAAGGGTTAAGAGAAGAGTGAATAGGCGTTTGCTAGGCGATCACGTTTCATCATCGAACTCATCTTCACCTTCCACCAGGTGTGATTGAGGTCAATCGTTCGTCTATAAATTATAAAAAAACGCACATACGCAAGATTGACGTCTAAACTTTGAACGCGAGTGATTCTGTCCTCTGTTTCATATAGTGGAGATTTGTTGATTTGTGGTGGCCTTTCGCACGTAATGTTCTTGTTATTTGGGTTGGTGGCAGGTTTGGACAGGGACAAGCTGCGGGGAATCAGTGATTTTTGTGACGGAGTGGGGTGGAGTGCGTGTCGCTTTGGTCGTCGGTTTTGACGTAAATTAGAGACTACTAAATATCAAAAATTATTAAAGAGCGGCGCAAAAGGATTTTTCATCCGAAACTTTAAAACTTAATATTAATAAAAATAATACACACACACTCACTCTCATACTATAGATCGATCCAAAACATACTAACCGAATGTAACGTCTTAACTAGCACTGTAGTTTTTTTATATCATATATTTATTTCTTTTAGCCGTGGTGGCTGTCGGATGAATAGAATAGCACCCCCCTCTTCTTGCTGAGGTGTCGTAAAAGGCGACTAAGTTATCTCTTGAACACCGCAATTCAACCAGGTGTTCAGAGAAGGAAAACTCGACCAAACCTGCATCCCGCTCCCTCCAGATCGTACTGGTTCTCCATTCCATCGGGCCTGAGGGAGCTCGGACGAGAGAGTGCTTTTCTGGCAGCGCGTCCAGCTATGCACTTAAATATCTCCTGCGCAATTGACTGTTTCCGGAAACTGGACCTTGATTTTCTTAATCGGCGTTGAAACAGTCGCCGTGGCCGAAACCGGCTAGGACATCATCATCATATTTAATTTTATGGAAATGTGATGTGACGTTATTATAAAGAAAATAATAAGTAATCCAAATGTAAGAGCCAATTGTAATCAGATTAATGATGCAAAACGTAAACGTAATCGATTTTCATTTATCTGATTGCATTTTACCCATCTATGCGCGGCGTTTGAGATCGCCCAATCGAGTTTGAGAAACGCTGGAGCCAATGGGCGGAGTTATTTCGTAGAAGTTTATGAAACGTTATATTGTTTGCGCTGTCAATAATATTTTGGTATGTTGAATGTGTGAGGGGAGAATAATTAGAATTCCCTGTACACGGTTTCGAATAAATGTTTAGTTTGCTTTTCTAAAAGTTAAACTTCTTTAGAAATATTGTGATTATCCATTTTAAAATTTTTATTATTATTTTTTTATTTTTTGCGAGGTGGTAGGGCGTCGGTGCTCGTCTGGCTCGCGACCACAGTACATGGGTGTAAAGCCCGTCATAGTGACCAGTTTTGGCTTGTCGCGTTTCGGGATCAGCTTGTGTATATCCAGTAGCTCATATACCTAGAGACCTTCAGTCGTGGTATATGTGGGCCGACATGACGACGGAGACTATCAATGGATTTTCATCCTCTGATAGTCGCTTTCGTTTTTGGAGTACACAGTACTTACCATCAGGTACTCTGTAGTCACTATGTCGAGCCAGTGTAAAAAAAGAAGATATTTTGTAGAATAAAAAAAATAATATTGCAGAGGACAAAAGTAAAAAATAAAACATATAAATTAACATACAGTTGTATACGCCATGTCTCTATATAAGTCCCTTTCGGGGTGAGCAGTTACATTATGGGCTGTACCCACTTTGCGCTTAATGTCGCGCCCGACGTGACCAGTATAGCGCAGCTGATCGCCGTTCTCAGAGCACTAGTACATATGGCTTTTCTATTAGATGTCATGCGGATTTCTTCACTAGCAAGATGCGCCTTGCAAGATGCGTTATGACATTGTTGACATTTCTGATTTAAACTATTTTAATAATAAATTGCACTGTTATTATAATTTGTTTAAAAAAAAATTGTATACGTATTAGAAGCGGACGCACTGCGTAGTAACCCCTTAAGTGTGGGACGAGCCGGGTGCGTGAGTCTTGTATTGATTTTTGCCCGGCCCAGACCGCACCGCCCGGCGTTACGGCGCCCGCTGTAGCCATTCCATACACTAGTTTTTGTCTGCAACGTTGCTTACATTTTTGTTTCCTGCTGGAGGATAGAGGTTCGGACGTCTACCGCGCGAAGTCACGAGTCGTTTTACCTCTTTACATTTTTTCTGAGTACTATTTTATTTAGTCTTCAAGAAACTGGCAGCCGTTGACGAAAGAAATTAAACAAACTTTTATTTTGGTAACCATTTCATTTAAATCAAAGGAAATTAATATATATTCAATTTTTTTTAACACAAACAGGCTTGCGCTTGACATCAATCTCACCTAATGTAAAGTAATGTTGAGGCCGATGATGGAGCGCGCTCACACAATAAATATTTATTCACTCGTTGCTTGAATATTCCCGTGTCGTAAAAACAACTATAACGACTTACTGCATGGTGTATACACTCGCATACTGCGGTCATGATTCAGTCCGGGTAATCGCCCTCTCAAAAAACTACTCTCCTTGTCTACTAACGTAATCACGGGTCGTATGTTATTTTGTCTAGGCTCGTTCCGCTATATCAAAGCCACCAGACGCCGTGTCTGATGCCATCCGTATGCGCTGGACGTTCCCTATATCCGCACGAAGAGATTCGCTTCTACATTCATCAAGCGAACAGCTAAGGAGTGGAATATGCTACCAGCGAGCATATTTTCACGCTCTTATGACTTGGGAACCTTTAAGAGAAGAGTGATAAGGCATTTATTGGGCGGACGCGGTCCTTTATTGGACTCATCTTCACCTTCCACCAGGTGTGATTGAAATCAAGCGACAGCCAGTAAACTATAAAAAAAAAATAATGAAATAAACTTGAGCGGTCTGAGCATAGAACAGAAATGTAGAGACCCAAAAAGAGAATAAATAGTACAAACACGGTTGCGACCGAAATAGAGAGCGCTAATAGGTTATCTTTTAGAGCAGCGGTTACCAACCTTTTTTCATTAGAGTACCCATCTACCTGATTGTTTACTTAGTGAGTACCCCTAACACACACAAACATATATATATATATTACACACAAATAAGAAATCAATTAGTAATTTCAGATACACAAATATATTTACTTTCAAAAAATACAGCTGAAGAAATATAAACATGCAAACATATTTAATGTAATATGATGTTAAATAATGCTATATACGAGAAAAAAAATTATAAAAAAAATGTTAATCCTAGAAAGCATATTTTATAATACTTTTTACCGCCATAATACTTTTTTATTGAGTACCCCTAAGCAAACTTTAGTGTACCTCAAGGGGTACCCGTACCTCAGGTTGGGAACCGCTGTTTTAGAGGCGGAATTCGTTCCCGCTCCGTCTAAATTTAAAGTTTTCACTGACAAATTCCTGTTATACGCCTCTAACGGCTCCTTTGACCGCTTCCTTATACAGCGTTATATAGAATAGAATAGTGCCTTCCTCTTCGTAATACTGAGGCTCCGTAAAAGCGCAAAAGCCAGTTAAGGTATACATTTTTTTGGTGGTAGGGCGATTTCCCGAACTGGGTCATGACCACGGTTCACAAATGTAAAGATTGTCATAATGACTCGCATTGGCCTGTCGCGTTTCGGGATCAGCTTTTTTATATCCAGTAACTCATATACCTAGCGACCTTCAGTCGTGGTATATGTGGGCCGGCATGACGATGTATAGACTATCAATTGGTTTTAAAACCCTTTGATGGACGATTTCGTTTTTGGACTACACTGTACTTACCATCAGTTACTCTGTAGTCACAATGTCGAGACAGTGTATGAAAAAAATACAACGTCCCGAACTGCACGCATATTGCTGTTAGCACGCACCTTTCCTGCATATATTGCGCAGCAGGCAACAACCCGCATTGGGCACCGTGTCCTGGGTTACATGCATGTCCAAAATCTTTCCCATGGATTCCACAAATATACTGGGAGAAGGGCGGCCTTTGCCCTGCACTGGGACGAAACTGGCTAAAAATAATAATACAGTCAAAATCTGTTATAACGACATCGAAGGGACTACACCGGGTCGTAACAACCGGAGATGTTTTCGAGATACGAAGTCCTATTTTTCGCTGCGACATTTGTTCTGGGTCGATATAACTGCTATTTTATTCTAAACGATGTCGTCATCGATGTCCTCTGTGGCTTTAGGCTGATGGAGGTCCCATTTTAGCCATGTTTATATGTTTTGTATTTTCTTTTGTTTCTGTGTGTTGTTTGTGTTGCTGCATTTAAATTTCTGGTTTTTTGTTGGTTTGTGGCGAAATAAATACATTTACATTTCATTTCCATAAACGTTTTTGGCTGTATATTAATTACGCGATGATAAATTTGACTATTATTTGTATATTTTTATATAGGAAAAGAGAGATGAGGTTTTTGAAATATTTTTAATTCTATTTAGTTGATAAGAGATCAATATGAGCAGTGTAGGCAGATTCGCATAGTTAATGTCAATATTATATAATGATAATTAATATTATATACTCTCATAGGAGAGATAGATGGCGTGAAAATAGAATAGTTATGAATATAAAGCGTTCCTTATTTTGTTTAAATTAAAGCAATTTATTCCAGTCTTATTTATTGTGAAGGCATACAATGCTCTTATGCATCTATGGAATGAACGCTACTGTATATGAGATATGTGTGAATACACGGCAACGCAAATGGTTATAGGCTCGAATCTCAGCAGGTGCAACCTATGGATTTTTCCAGATTATATGCAAGGTTACCAGTGAAGGAAAATACCGTGAGGAAATTCAGATGGCGTCTAATAGACTGCGCTACTGGTCACGTTGCGTAAAGCTACTATTACAACTCTGCCCACCCCTAAAAAGAAATAGCATAACTATACATTACTATTATCAATTTACTTATCTATACTAATATTATAAAGCTGAAGAGTTTGTTTGTTTGTTTGAACGCGCTAATCTCAGGAACTACTGGTTCGAATTGAAAAATTCTTTTTGAGTTGAATAGACCATTTATCGAGAAAGGCTTTAGGCTATATAACATCACGGTGCAATTATTAGGAGCGAAGAAATAATGGAAAATGTGAAAAAAAACGGGGAAAATTATTCATCCTTGAGGGCTTCCATTGCGTGCGCTGCAAAAACGGTTCAAGATACCAAAAATATATGTAAGAAAGAATTATTTCTCTTAAAATGATCTAAAAAAATGTCCGCGACAGTATATGTGTATCTTTTAAGATTAAGTCACTAGAACCGTTTTTATGGTAAACAAATTTGGTCGAAATTAATGCAATATTTGTTAAGAGTTGTATCAACGTAATAATATTAATCTTTATCCAAATAAATGTGTTGTTGATTAAGAGTATTTAATTGTGAACAAAATTGTCTTTGACATCACTTAATTTCAATGAACATCTTAGAAGATATTACAAAACCTTATATAGCAAAACAACGTTTGCCGGATCAGCTAGTTAGTAGATAAAGGGCGTTCCGAAGCAATAGTAGCATTATTTATATGGCAGCTTGAGAACTACATCTGACGGTCCACGGCGGTCTGATGGCGTGACAGTCACGCGAAATCAGCGCTTTTCCTCATTCCAAAAATGCCGAAAACTAAAGTCCATTCACCGTCGTGGCACGCGGCCAAACAATCAACCCGATTAAAGCGATTAGCGTCATCAATGGCCGCTTTGTGAACGGTGTTCATTAGCCGAAGCTAACTCTAGCACAGTGTTCCTTACACAGATAAACCGTGTAACGGTTCATACAACTTCCGTCCGTGACCTGGTTCAAGGGAGTTACGATGCATTGTCCACATTCCGTATTGCATATCACTAAAAATACCAAAAACGTGACGCGGCAGAAGGCAGAAGAGAAATAAAGAAATGGGTTCTGTGAAATTGATGTGTAATTATGGCTCGATGTTTCCACCTAGGTACAAGGTTCCACGACAGGACAATACGTTGTTGGCCGGAAAAGACCTTCACAACTTTACCGGGCTAAGGGGGCGAGCAATGAAGGTGCTTAGCAAATGAATTTATGGATCGGGAAGCAACGCAAGATCAGCCTTGTGAGCATGCACTTCGGCTTGGGTGGCCAACCAGGGAGAGAAACCTAAGGTGATCTACCAGCGTTACGGAAGAGATTATCCTGAGAAGAAACGCTGTAAGAAACCTAAGCTGATCTACCAGCGTTACGGAAGAGATTACCCTGAGAAAAAACGCTGTAAGAAACCTAAGGTGATCTACCAGCCTTACGGAAAAAACTACTCTGAGAAGAAACGTTGTACGAAGCTCAAGGCTGCATCGGAGTGGATCATGGTCACGAGCTGCGGTCTTATATAGGAGAAACAAAGAGTATAATTCCAGAGCGAGTCAAAGAACATATAGCTGCAGTCAAAAACTAGCATGTGAACAGATCAGCTGTAGCATAACAACTGCTGAATGAGGGATCCAATCATTGGGTTGAACTGCATGAGCCAAAAAACCTCTCCGGAGGTTGTTTCTATTATCCAAGATTGGTTCGTGTAGCTATCGAGATTAAAAAGCGTAAAACTTTTAATCGAGATGATGCATTTAAGTTATCATCGGCGTGGAACCCAGTGATTACGAAACTAGAAGCTCGTTATATGTCGGCTTGTAGACATGCCGATACTGTGAGTGCTGTGTGTCGGGACTATTTAAATTATCAAGAACAAAAGAGGGTAGAGGGAGTAACTTACCGCCTCCGACGAAAACTCTGCGGCATGTCAGTCTGCTCGTGGCTATGGTCTGTGTAACCAGGTCTAAACGTTGAGCCATAATTAAAAGTAAGTTAATTCGCGACTAAGACCCGTTAAAGGATTTATAATGAGTACAAAACGCGAAATGTGTGATATTTAATGATTGAAAGAAATATGAGTAGAGTGATTGCCCGCAGTGGGTCGTCATCCCAGTACTCAAGTGTTAAAACCGTCTTAGTAACTTGCTTTGACCTGTCGTGCTTCGGGATCAATTTGTATACGTTCAATGACTAATATACCTAGAGACATTCAATCGTGGTATATGCGGGCCGACATGACGATGTAGACACAAATGATTTTCTTCATTGGAATACATTGAAGTCAACATCATGTATCATCATCATGTTAGACGGCCTGATAGCGCAGTTTGTTGTGACCCTACTTACGACGCTAAGGTCCTGGGTTCGAGTCCCGGTAGTGGTAAACTTGTCTGTGATGACCAGCTGGGTTTGCCACGAGTCATGGTTGTATAATATGTAAGTATGTATATCTTTGTCTAGTACCCATAGTACAAGCGCAAGCTTAATTTGGGACTAGGAAATGTGTGTAATTGTTAGTACATATTGTATACCTTAGTCACTTTGTCGAACCAGTTTAAAAAAAAAACTGTAAGCGATAGCGAATTAAGTCAGTCACATCACTAGCACGATGGGTGTGTACAGAAAATCATTGGTGGTGAACAATGGCCGCTTGACTGTCAAGAATCAAGATGGCCACCGTTAAGGTCGATGACTTCGCGCTCTGCCCGCTATATGATTCGATGACACGCTTTCAAATATTTGAATACATACTTCATCCATACTTAAAGTGACCATTTTTTTTTTACCATAATGGGACATCTGCGGAATTATATATATCTGGAGTGGGACGCCGTGTCACACATTTCGAGCGGGATAAATATATTTTAATACAGGACGATTTTATAAATAAGGGTGATATTTCAGAATACAATAATTTATATCTTCGTATAATTAATAAAAATTCTTAGAACAATCACAATACCGACTTAATAATTAATTGGTATTCATTCATTCATGTGTGTATTTGTCTCTAAATATGTTGATTATAATTTACTATGTTTTAATAGAGATAGAAATATATCACTATTTTTACATATTTGTATTTAGAATTGAATAATGAATATCCTCCTTCAATGTATCCCTCGTTTATAAAATTATCATATATATTTTATATATTGGTCTGCAAAATTATTGTATGTATTGCAAAAGCGGGACAATGTCGGCCTCACTGGGGACACCGGGACAAACTGCCTGGAAACGGGTCTGTCCCACCCGAAGCGGGACGTATGGCCACATTATCCATGCACTATAGCAGCGGCGCTCAAATGGTCTAACTCTGGAAATATTATTGTCTGATATCGGTCGATTCATTATTTTTCTTTGACAATAATAATAATGTATTTTCACGCTATATTTCTTTCGGGGTGTACAGGAGTGCATCAATATTTGCATTCACTTTGCGCAGTGGCTCAGATGTTCGCTGCTCTCATAGCACTAGTACATATGACGTTTCTATTATATGCTATTCGGGTTTCCTTATGATGTTTTTCGTTCACCGGTGAGCATGAGGTGCTCAAATGCGTGCTTAATCTAGAGAAAAAAGGCCAGAACAGCCACTGGTGATGGTTTTATCGTCGTAATAACTATCTAGCTATATAACTTCTTATTGTTAAGTAGCTAGCAGTTACAAAACTAATCGATCACTTGTTGTATCCATTATCTATATATATAAAAATGAATCGCAAGATGTGTTGGTAAGCGCATAACTCGAGAGCGGCTGAATCGATTTGGCTGATTTCTTTTTTGTTTTGTTTAATGAGATCTGGAGAAGGTTCTTATGGAGTGAGAAAACGTAAAAAATACGAGTAAATAGTAAAAACAACAATTTTCTTTTCCCATACAAAACCACTCTATCCCCAGCTGTCAATAAAAAAAACAAAGGTGCGTAAGGATTGTCTTTGGTATGCCTTCAAGTCAATTAGAGGTTGCATGTCATTCATGAAAATTATAATTAATACGCCAAGTAATCAAAAAATAATAATAATATTATAACGTGTCCCATAAGGCATTATAATAAAAATATCATTACTTTAGATATGACTTAAGTCTTTCAATGCAATTTTATTTCTATCAGACTGTGACAGGCCAATAGCTTTTGGCAGAATGAAATCTGACGGGGCAGCTATAAACATAAAAAGAGATTCTTTGGCGGGCATTTGAAAAGATAAGGCGCCATTTTAGAAAATTTCTGAATTATTCAATATTTCTTTTATTTAAACAACGAAAATGTATAAAAATGTGGATGAAGAAGGAGATAAACCTCCAGAACCTACCAAGAAAAGAAAAAAGCCTGGAGGCACCGATGATCAAGTACATTCAGAGGCGTATTTGCCATTTAGGAAGCCGGGTTATAAAAGAGTTTTCCCTCCCAGCTCTTCGACTAACAAGTTCTTCACAGTATTTGTTGAAAGCACGAAAGGAGAATGTTTGGGAAATAAAAACCCAATTAATTTGTCCGATTTGTTTAAAAGGGAGATAAAGGGTGTAAATTGCGTTAAGAGAATCAATGCTACGAAAATCAGCGTTACCTTCACTCAAACAGATACCGCCAATAACTTTTAAAAAAATGAAGACTTCCTGGAAAAACATTCATATAAAGCGTATATACCAGATAAAACAATAGAAAGTACTGGAGTAATAAGATTTGTACCCAAATCCTTGAGGAATGAAGAACTTTACAATCGGTTAACTTCACAGTATGAAATCGTAAGTGTACGTAGATTTACTAGAAAATCAAATGGTGAAATTATACCATTTGAATCTGTTAGTATTACCTTTGTTTCTACTAATTTACCTGAATTTATATACCTGGATTTATGGGCCTACCGTGTCCATGAATATACCGCACCATTGTTGCAATGTTACAAATGCTTTAAATTTAACCATGGCGCAAAAGTATGTAAATCATCACAAAAATGTTCTATTTGTTCAGAGGAGCATCATTTTAAGGAGTGCAATCAAAATAGTACTGTCAAATGTATAAACTGTGCAGGTCCTCATTTGGCTATTTCTAGGGTATGCCCTATAAAAATGAAAAAAATACTGGAAAAAAAGCAAAAATTAAGTTATGCTTCTGTAATCAATAATAATACTAAATTAATCCCGAATAACTATCAAAAAGACTTTCCACCTTTACCACAAACAGATATTATGCCAGTGAAACTTCAGTCAAATGTGCCAAAACCTAATATGTCCGGTCTTCCGTCTAAGGACAACTCCAATTCTAACATTAATTTAAGTAATGATAATTTAATTACACAAATTTTAAACAATGACTCAATAATGAAAAGCATGGTGGCAGCATTGGTAACCTTAGCAAATAAATCTGATGATAAACCACTTACTAATGCAAGTATTAAAAATATATTAAAAGAAAAACTCAATAATGGACAATAGTTCTATTAGAATAGCTCAATTTAACATACAAAGTGTAAATAATAAAAAACCTTTGCTTATAGAATTCTTACATAACATTGATATTTGCTTATTAAATGAAACCTGGTTAAAGGATAGAAATAAGTTTTACATATCTGGATTTAATTTCATATATCGAAATGCAGAAAATGGTCATGGAGGTGTAGGTATATTAATAAAAAGTAATTTTAAATTTAGTGTAGTTGAAACTCCATTTTATGAATATTTACAAACAGTTGCTATAATTTTACAAACTTGTTCTGGTGGGTTATCTATTTTATGCACATACTGTCCTCCACGTTCTGGAGGTTTTAGGATTAGAAGCCTTAAGAATGTAATTGATAAATTGCCCAAACCATTGCTTATGTCAAGTGACCTAAATGCGCATCATCTCGCCTTTGGTTGTTTGAGGTCAGACAATCGTGGCACTGATATTTATAATTTGATGGATGAATATGATCTTTGCATATTAAATACTGGTTCTCCAACAACAGTAGGTACAATACATCACAATCAATCAGCTATAGATGTTTCATGTGTCAGTGCCTCGATTGCATTATTATGTGATTGGAAGGTACATGATGATGCCATGGGCAGCTATCATTATCCCACGATCATTGATCTTCATATATCTCCTGAAAAATATGTAATTGGTGAATCAAGTGAAAGATTCCTGTATAAAAAAGCAGACTGGACTAAATTTAAAATATTATCTGAAGATTCTTTTAATATTCTACTAACCAATGCTTCTGATCCATTAACAAAATATGACATTTTTTGTGAAATATTAAATAAACTTAAAGAAATATGTATACCCAAACTAAAAATATCTAAAAGTTCATATTTAATGAAGAGACCTGTACCATGGTGGGATGATGATTGTTTAAATGCTGTTTCAAAAAGTAGAAATGCTCTAAATAACTATAGACATAATCCAACATTGGATAATTATATAGCATACAAAAAATTAGATGCTTGTAAAAAACGAATTTTAAGTGATAAAAAGAAAACCAGTTGGCACACATTGTGTTCAAGCTTTAATAGAAACACACCTGTAAGCATCATCTGGAATTATATGAGACGATTTAAAAAGGCTCCTATTCTTAAATCTCCAAAAAATGATGAATGGATTCCTTCCTTTCTTAATAAGTATTCCGATTCTTTACCTGAAACCAATGTGTCAGTGCTCAATGAATATTTTAAATTAACAGGAAATATTGCAAGTAGTTTTTTGGCAGAACCTTTCACATGGAATGAATTTGTAAGTTCTTTATATTCACGTAAAGATACAGCTCCAGGACTTGATGATTTTCCCTATAAACTTATCTCTAATCTTCATGTAAATGCACAAAAGATTTTGTTTCAACTTTTTAATCTTTTGTGGTATTCTCAATGTATACCTGTCTCATGGAAGACTCAATGTATTATACCTATCCTAAAACCTGAGAAGCAAGTAAATGATTGTGACTCTTATAGACCAATATCACTTTCATCTTGTATTGGTAAAATATTTGAAAATATTATTAAGGTACGATTAGACTGGTATGTAGAATCCAATAATATTTTACCTATGCAACAGTTTGGTTTTCGTAAAGGTAGAAGTTCTGTTGAAAGTTTTATTTCATTAATAACAGATATTAAAAATTCATTTCTCAGCCACTCTTTCACAGTGAGTGCTTTCCTTGATGTGAAGGGAGCATTTGATAATGTAAATCCCTTCATTTTGATAAAGATTTTGAGTGATATAGGAATTCCTGGAAAAGTATCAAAATGGATATTTAATTTTTTATATAATAGGACTATATATGTAAAATTCAATAATATTCTTCATGGACCAAGAAACGCTTATAAGGGTACAATGCAATGTGCTGCACTTTCTCCGTTACTATACAATATTTATATTTCTCAGATTATGCACCATATCAATTGTAATGATGTTCAAATTCTACAATTTGCTGATGATATAGTTCTGTATTCAATAAATAAAAATGTTAATATTGCAGTGAATAACCTAAATAATACACTTGTTCAATTGCATACTTTTTATAATGATTATTTACAATTAACTATTAATCCTCATAAAAGTGTTGCCATAATATTTGCAAAAAAATCTATTGAAGGTATAGTTAACAATATTATATATAATAGAACACCAATTCAATATGTTACTTGTAAAAAATTCTTAGGAGTTTATCTAGATTGTAAACTTAAATTTGAATTACATATAAATTATATTATAAAAATGCCAATAAAAGTTTAAACATTTTAAAGTCATTAGCAGGTATAAGTTGGGGAGCTGACCCAAAAATACTTCTCATGCTATATAAGAATCTGGTGCGATCACATTTTGATTACAGTTGTTTAGCATATATGAATGTTAAAAAACACCTTTTAAAAAAATTAGATGTTGTTCAAAATAAGGCATTAAGAATTGTAGCGAGCGCGGCGCTCTCAACCGGGCAGGATGTCCTTGCCCGGCCCTGACACCGCCTCCGTCTGGACAGACCCCTTCGACACCAAGGGCGTAGAACGCGCCTCGGTGCGCTGGTAGGTCCGTCTACCGACTACGGCAGAGCGAGCACCCCGCGTCAGCCAGCCCCGTGAAGCCGGGGGAGTGAAGGAACTGAGGAGGGGAAGGGGAATGCGTTTGACGTATAGAAACTTTAATAAAAAACCCCAGTTTTGTAGGAACTTGAACTAGGAGCGGTGACCAGCCAGCTACTTTAGACCCCTCTTGAAATCTTGAATTATTCTTGCAGGGTTCCTTGCTGAAGATTTCTTGCTGACTTCTTGAACTGTTTCTTTCTTGAGGTGCTTCCTTTCTTGAGTTGTTTCCTTTCTTGATGCGATCTTGAGACTGCCCTGTCGTACTCGAAAATGGGCCTGTTTATAAATGGTCGAGCACTACTTTATCGAGGCACCCTATATAATTGTCCCCTTTTGCTGGCATTTTTACTTCACCGCTCCCAGTTTTCTTTATTTATCTCTCTAAATATACATGTTACAATTATATTACATAGCTTAAACTAATCCTTATGTAATTACCTATCGATCTATGTAACATTTATATACCTTACTTATTTAGTTTTCGTTATACAATGCAAAATAGTCTTATTTTACAAGCGATTTCTGTCTACTTGCACACAAAAAGTTAAATATCTTTTATATTACTTAATATACAGGCATGTAATATGTTTCCCTATAATATCCATTAATTTAAAATTACATATCATATTATATACCTATCCTATGTATTTTCATTGTACGATCCTTTCTTTTACAACAAAATAATTCACATCGAAATATTGGAATAAACACTAAAATCGAAATATCTCGAAAACTACTGATCGTACAACGAACTATGACCTATGAAAATACTTCTTATAAAGAATCCTATCCTAATGCACTATTTTCAAAATGCTTACACCTAGGTATTAAGAAATACACTAGGCCTTATGGGCGATCTAGTGTGTTAGAGCGGGACGGAGATATCTCGCTTACTCCGTGGATATACACGTGTCGCCGACATCCTCCCCTTCGTGCGAAGCACCAACTCCGGTCTCGGCGACTCGTGGCTCGTTGTCTCGTTGCTCTGCCTCGACGGCGGGAACCAGCAGCACTGCCTTGGAGCTCGGACGCCTCAGGATGCCATGTGTAGTACGGACTTCGATGATCCTGGTGCGGCCGTCTGGTCCGGGGTAGGTCTGGAGCACTTCTCCTCTTGGCCACACGTTCCTTGGCAGCGTGGAGTCCACGATGAGGACTGTGTCCCCACGCTGCAAGTCTCGCGTAGTCGCCTTCCCGTCAATTCTTCTCGGGATCAGAGTTGGTAGGTACTCTTTCACCCATCTGCTCCAGAAGTGGTTGGCCAGCTGCTGCGATGTCCTCCATGTTCTCCGCGTCGCGACGTCTTCCTCGGTGAACACGCCGATTCGCGGTGCGCCGCAGGATCTCCCAATGAGAAAATGATTGGGAGTGAGAGCTTCGTTTTCTGTGTTGTCCGCCTCGACGAGTGGTCTTGAATTTACTATATGTTCGGCTTCCAGCAGCAGCGTATGCAGGACCTCTTCTTTGGGACTTCTTTCCTTGAGCGTGACTGCCAGGGCCGTCTTGATTGAACGGACCAGGCGTTCCCAGGCGCCCCCCATGTTCGGAGCTCCCGGCGGTATGAACTTCCACCGGATTCCCAACTTTTCTGCTTCGGTGATGATGTCGTCGTTCTTCAGCTCCCCGACTGCCTCTTGGAGTTCTTTGTTCGCCCTTACGAAGTTCGTGCCGTTGTCGCTGAAGATGGTCCGCGGCGTTCCTCTTCTTGCGGCCATCCTTCGCAGCGCCATGATCATGGAGTCTGCAGACAGCGATGCGGCCAGCTCCACGTGGACGGCTCTGGTCGTCAAGCAGGTGAAAAGGGCGCCCCATCTCTTCTCGTGGCGCCGTCCCACTGTGACGCTCATGGGACCGAAGTAGTCCACGGCTGAGCAGGTGAACGGTGGCTCGCCGTACTGCAACCTCTCCTTGGGCAGGTCTCCTGTCGGTGGTGTTTGTGGTGCCCCTCTGTACACTTTGCACCACTGGCACTGATGAACCAGGGTCCGAACCGCGGATCGCAGCCCGAACACCCAATATCGTTGTCGGATCTCGTTCATCACCGTAGCATGGTTTCCGTGGTTGAAGATCTCGTGGTAGTGCTTAACGAGAAGTCTTGTGATGTGATGCTTCCCATCTAGCACCACTGGTTGTCTGAAGTCCTCTTCTAAGTTGGTTGCTGCGTTGATCCTTCCTCGAACACGTAGTAGCCCATCTTCCATCGCGATGTCGAGCTTCTTTATCTTGCTTGCTCGTTCGAGGGGTCTCCCTTTCCTGAAACAATCTATTTCATCACCGAATGTTTCGTCTTGACACCTCTTCAGTAATAACTTCTCGGCTTCTTTTAAGTGATGCGTTTCTAGCGGCCGGAAGTTCCTTTCTTGCTTATTTGTCGCGACACGAGCGTGTTTCTTGATTTTCTTTTTCATGTTCCTTTTCCACATCGTGTCATTTTCTTTACTTTTCTGAACAACGTTCACTTTTTCCTTCGACTTCTTGCACAAATCTATGAATTGCAGTACTCTTGCTGTGGCTCTTAGCAGGCGATTCCAGCTTGAAAATCTTGTAGGGTCTGAAGTAGGATGTTTGTCTGCAATCTTCACGGCTGCGACGGGTTGCCTTTCCTTTTCCTCTCCAGTGAGCTCCGCCTTAAAGGTCCTCGGTTTCGGCCAGTGCTCTTCTCCTTTCTCTAGGAACTCTGGACCGGTGAACCATCTGTGCTTGCTGTTGAAGTCCTTCGGGATTCCTCTGGTAGCATCGTCGGCTGGATTCTGTGCTGTTGGAACCCATCTCCATTCTTGAGGCTTCGTTGTATCCTCAATCTCGGCCAGACGATGTGCTACGAAGGGCTTGAAGGTTCTTGGGTCCGACTTGATCCAGGAGATCACGGTGCTCGAGTCGGTCCAGTAGGTCTTCTTCCGAGGCTTGATGTCTAGTTCCTCTTCCACCGACCTCCCCATTCTCGTCCCCAGCAGAGCGGCCTGGAGTTCCAGTCGCGGGACGGAGACCGGTTTTAGCGGCGTGACTCTTGCCTTCCCTGCCAGAAGCGTGACTCGATGTCGGCCTTCTTCCTCCTCTTGCCTCCAATATACAGCGCAGGCGTATGCTCCTTCACTGGCATCCGTGAAGATGTGCAGCTCCCCTTCGGTGTTGGAACAAGTGAAGCATCTTGGAACACGAAGATCCCTGAGCAGCTGCAGATTCTTCAAGTAGCTCTCCCATGCTTCTCTATCTTGCGGGATGATCTTCTCGTCCCATCCAACACCGCTTCTCCAAATGTCTTGCAGGAGCCTCTTCCCTTGTATGAGTACTGGCGAAGCTAATCCCATCGGATCGAAGGTTGACATGACGGCGCTCGTGACTTCTCTCTTCGTAGGCGTTCGTCTGCTGTCAATCTCCTTTATCCCGGGTTCCGATGGACCGTCTTCTTGCCAAGCGTTGGGTACAGTTGAGCGGAATCCCATCTCGTCTTCTTGTGTGAACCATCGCAGGCCCAATGTCTTTTCTTCTTTGGACCCCAGCTCCACACCTTCGCTCTTGACGTCTTCAGAAGCCCATTTCTTCTTGATCGTCGATCTATTGGACGCCCATCCTCTGAGAACGAAGCCAGCCTTCCTGTGCAGGTTGTCCACTTCACTTGAGATCCTTATAGCTTCTTGTTCATTGTTGAAGCTCTGCAAATAATCGTCCATGTAGTGGTTGCGTTCTATGGCCCTCGCTGCTTCCGGATACTGATCTCGAAACTCGGCGGCGTTTGCGTTCTTTACGTAGATTGCGATACTTGGTGAACACGCCGCGCCAAAGATGACCGATGTCATCCTGTATTCCTTCGGGGCTCCACTACGACGGTCGCCTCTCCACAGGAACCGTAGACTGTCGCGATCTTCTTCTCGGATCTTGATTTGCAGGAACATCTCCTTGATGTCAGCTACCACTGCGACTGGATGCTGGCGGAATCGAAGCAGCACTCCAAAGAGGGATTGCAGGAGGTCCGGTCCTGGCAGGAGAGCGTCGTTCAAACTCCTTCCGTTGTACTTGGCCGCTGCGTCGAATACCAATCTCTTCTTCTTCTTGGTAGGGTGCGTGACGGCGAAGTGAGGAAGGTACCACTTTCGGTCTGATGACGACTCGTGCTTGACCTCTTCTGCGTATCCACTATCGAGTAGATTCTGTACTTGCTTCTCGTATTCCTCCTTCAGGTCGGCGTTTCGGTCGAGCTTCTTCTCGATGTTCTTTAGTCGGTTCTCTGCGGACTTGTAGTTATCTGGCATCTTCTCATTTTCATTCTTCCAAAGAAGGCCTGCTTCGAAGCGTCCATTTTCCATTCTTCGACACGTTTTCTTCAATATGTCCAGCGCCTTTTCTTCGATGTCCAGGGTTGGTCGACGTGGTTGAACCCCCAATGACTCCACGGCGAAGTGCTCCTTGATGATCCTCTCCAATTCTTCTTCTCGGCTGGACAAGTGCGCGCAGGTGAGGAAGTTGACTCGATCTGCTTCTCCATCAGATCCATGTAGCACCCATCCCAGATGCGTATAGGATGCCACGGGCTGATTCTTCTTTCCTTTGCGCGTTGATCTTGACACGATCAGCTCCCAGTTGTCTTGACCGATGAGGATCTTGGGTGATTCTTCCTTATACGTCAGCTTGTCGACCATCTTGCTGAGGTGAGCGCATGCTTCTATTCGTTTCTTCTCTATCTCTTGAGGCGCCAAACGTAGATCGTCTATGGTGCGAGCTCCTGTGATTCTCCTCTTGATTGGGTGGTGGATTCCTTTTATCTTCAGGTCGATCTTCATTGAGTCTTTCTTCGTTATCGTCTTCCCGCCGACTGTGTCCAGTGTAAGAGCCTCCCGTGGTCCCTCCAATCCAATCTGGTGCGCAACTGAAGAATCAATCAAAGTGACTGTTGATCCCTCATCCAATAGTGCTAGAACCTCTGCTGATCCCTTTGGTCCGTACACTTCAACTGGCACCATCTTCAGGTAGGCCCTTCTTGCTCTTGCTACGTTCACTGGCAGCATGACGTTGTTGGCAACTTCCTTCTTCTCCTCCTTCTTCTCCTCCTTCTTCTCTTGAGGCTTCTCGTTGTGGAGGAGTCGATGATGCCAACGGCTGCAAACTTCACACGGAGGCTTCTTGCATGTCTCTTTTCGATGACGACCCTTGAGACACTTGTAGCATGTTCGTGTCTTCAATGCTATGTTCCACCTCTCATCTTTTGATGCTTGGAGAAATCTTCTACACTCGTAGAGGTAGTGTCCGCCTTCGCAATGTGGACACACTACTTCTTTCTTCTGCTCGACGGCTGCATGTGATGCCTGCTTCCCGTATGTCTGCCTCGGTCTTGGTGGAGGCAGCGCTGTCCTTTGGACTGGAAGTGCATCCTTTACTGCGAGTGGCCTGTGACGAATTGCTTCTTCCTTCAAGAAGTCTGCCATGTCTGAGAGCTCCGGTTCCATCTTCTTGCCCGCGTAGTCCAGCCACCTGAACTTCAATATTTCTGGCATCTTGCTGATGATGGCCCTCATTAGGTCTGGGCTGATGAGGTAGTTCGGCCTCTTCAGAGTCTTGATCGTCGCCACTGTGTTGTTCACTTGCTTCGAGAACTCGCAGATATCTTGCGCGCTGGTGCCGAACCTTGGTAGGCTCCTGATCCTGTCCAATTCCGCTATGATCAGGTGGTCCGGTCTTCCATATTCATTTCTGAGAGTCTCCATAATTTCTTCCGGCGTGCAGTCCGAGTACAGTAGGCATCGGACTGATTCCAATGCTGCTCCTTTGAGGGCGTGACGTATTCTTGAGATGTTGTGGATCTCGTCGAACAATCTTGCTGTCCTGTCGTAGGCTCCTTGGAACGACAGCCACTCCCTGTAGTCCCCGTCAAAGGTTGGCAGCTCTTGCACGTAGGTCGGTGCTGACCGGATCGCTTCGACCGGTCTGTATGTCCTGGGTACTTCTGGCTTGATGGCGTCTTCTTGGAGTCGCTCCTTCCTGAGCGTGTCTGCTGATGGATTCACCGCCGGTTTCCCAATATCTATCTGCGGTTGTCCCTTCCCGGACCCGTTCAGCAGACGTCCCTCCTTTGCTTCTTCCACCGTGGATTGTACCCACTTCTGGACATCTTCTTCCCGATCATTGTCTTCAACTTCAGTTTCGGAATCCTCTTCTAGCGCAGCTTTCCTTTGTTTAATCTTCAATAACTTTTTCTGTAGCCGCGCAATTTGCAGTTCAAGTTCTAGGTCTTGCTCTTCAAGTTCCAGTTGTCGTTCGGTCCTTATTGATGACGTACGACGATTCTTCTTCGATTTTGACCCGGTCTTCTCTATGGTCTTCTTGGTCTTTTCGGTCTTCTCGGTATTCTCTGACGCCATCAATGTCCCCTCTTCATATGACGTCGCTATGGTCTCGTAGGACGTTGCCTCTTCAGAAGATTCTTCCATTCTTCTTCTGGTACTGGAGGTCCCGACGGGCGCGCTGAGTGCGGCAGTGGAGACGTCCTGATGTGCAATGTCGACTGTAGACCTTTCTTCAACCGGCGGCGTCTGTTCCTTCTGGGCCCCTGACTGGCTTCGGGTTTGGGGCATGGTGACTGGGAGGTGACGGATAACCGGATAGATCCGGACTTCGAAGGACCAGCTGTAGCGAGCGCGGCGCTCTCAACCGGGCAGGATGTCCTTGCCCGGCCCTGACACCGCCTCCGTCTGGACAGACCCCTTCGACACCAAGGGCGTAGAACGCGCCTCGGTGCGCTGGTAGGTCCGTCTACCGACTACGGCAGAGCGAGCACCCCGCGTCAGCCAGCCCCGTGAAGCCGGGGGAGTGAAGGAACTGAGGAGGGGAAGGGGAATGCGTTTGACGTATAGAAACTTTAATAAAAAACCCCAGTTTTGTAGGAACTTGAACTAGGAGCGGTGACCAGCCAGCTACTTTAGACCCCTCTTGAAATCTTGAATTATTCTTGCAGGGTTCCTTGCTGAAGATTTCTTGCTGACTTCTTGAACTGTTTCTTTCTTGAGGTGCTTCCTTTCTTGAGTTGTTTCCTTTCTTGATGCGATCTTGAGACTGCCCTGTCGTACTCGAAAATGGGCCTGTTTATAAATGGTCGAGCACTACTTTATCGAGGCACCCTATATAATTGTCCCCTTTTGCTGGCATTTTTACTTCACCGCTCCCAGTTTTCTTTATTTATCTCTCTAAATATACATGTTACAATTATATTACATAGCTTAAACTAATCCTTATGTAATTACCTATCGATCTATGTAACATTTATATACCTTACTTATTTAGTTTTCGTTATACAATGCAAAATAGTCTTATTTTACAAGCGATTTCTGTCTACTTGCACACAAAAAGTTAAATATCTTTTATATTACTTAATATACAGGCATGTAATATGTTTCCCTATAATATCCATTAATTTAAAATTACATATCATATTATATACCTATCCTATGTATTTTCATTGTACGATCCTTTCTTTTACAACAAAATAATTCACATCGAAATATTGGAATAAACACTAAAATCGAAATATCTCGAAAACTACTGATCGTACAACGAACTATGACCTATGAAAATACTTCTTATAAAGAATCCTATCCTAATGCACTATTTTCAAAATGCTTACACCTAGGTATTAAGAAATACACTAGGCCTTATGGGCGATCTAGTGTGTTAGAGCGGGACGGAGATATCTCGCTTACTCCGTGGATATACACGTGTCGCCGACAAGAATAATTAGCGGAGCTATGGTAAAAGTCCGTATTATGGGACACATTTTCAGGTTGGTCGTACATTACCGCTATTATATAATCTGTTTAAGTCAAAAATACTATTTAAATCGTATCATACAATTGTCTTATGATTATTTAATTAATATAGCTAGTTTTTATTGAATGTTAATTTGTAAAAATAAAATTAATAGCCTTTTATGAGAGGAACCTCTATGTCCCTATTTATGAGACACTTAAAAAGTAGATGGCCCCAATGTCTCATGATGTATGTCCCTATTTTTGAGACAGTTTAGAAATCAATAAGACTGATTTTAAAATAACTATTTATTAATTTTAAATCACAATACTTATAAAATAGATAATAAACTTGAATCTGAAATAACAAATAATTAGTCTTTACTAAATTAAATGAGAAATAAATGAAAATTATAAAAATATTTAATTCTCTTTTATTCTTTAATTTTCTTCTGCAGTTCTTTTACTTTGCCCATCAGTTTTTTCTTTTCTTCTTGTAACTTTTTTTTTATTACTTATAGGCGAACGCTTGACCTCAATCACACCTGGTGGAAGGTGAAGATGAGTCCGACGATGAAACGTGTTCGCCCAGCAATTGCCTATTCACTCTTCTCTTAAAGACTCCCAGGTCATAACATCGCGAAAATACTGCCTCTGGAAGCGTATTCCATTCTTTAGCCGTTCGCATGATGAATGTAGAAGCGAATCTTTTCGTGCTGATATAAGGAACATCCACCACATACGGATGTTATCCCACAAGATGTCTAGTGGTTTCGCGGTGGAATGGTGATCCTTTTTATGCCAACACGCTCTCTGCTTCAGGACAGAGGAGTAAACATCTTTCATCACAGTTAAAAAAAATTGTAGGAGAAATATTACATACATTTTTACTTTCAAAATATGCTCCAGACTTTTTAAACCACTCTTGCAATTCTACACAAGTGACAGCTGCTCTTGTAACACTCAAATGTTGGGGTTTCCTTATAGCTAATTCTGAATGACGTTTTCTAAACCTTTCATACCAGTGGCGACTAGGACGACTCTGTAAACGGAGTTTTTACAGCTAATTTTTGGACATATTTTTAAACACAATCCAATAACTCAGTTTTTGTTACAGGTGCTCCTATTGCAGCCCTGTCTAGCACCCATTTGACAATATCATCTTCTTCCTGAGACGATAAGACTGTTTCTGGTTTAGATTTTTTTTTATCTCATCTAGCCCAATACTTTTTTCTGCCTAGAGTAGCCACAGATACTTCGAAGGCAACAGCTACTCTCCGTAATGATGACCCGGTATCTTTTATTGCTTTTAAAGCATTTTCTACATCTATTGGGTCATATTTAAGTCTTTTATCAAGCACTTTTGAACACAACACTTTCTTTTTTGCTGATTGAGACGGCTGTTGTCCCCATTACTCCGATTTTCAATAATTTGTTTTTTGTTGTTCACTGTTGACACGTAACCTAAAATATCGAGAGATATGTCGATGGGGGGAGTCGAAGCTGCTCGCGTCCGTAGGCTTTACCCTAGTTTCCCTACAGGTGACTCCTGGGTGGTGCTAAACGAGCAGCAGCGAGGTGGTAGGGCTTCGGTGCCCGCCTGGATCGCGACCACATTACATGGGTGTAAAGCCCGTCATAGTGACCAGTTTCGGCTTGTCGCGTTTCGGGATCAGCTTGTGTATATCCAGTAGCTCATATACCTAGAGACCTTCAGTCGTGGTATATATGGGCCGACATGACGTTGGAGACTATCAATGGATTTTCATCCTTTGATAGTCGCTTTCGTTTTTGGATTACACTGTACTTACCATCAGGTACTCTGTAGTCACTATGTCGAGCCAGAGTAAAAAAAAAAAAATTTCACTAATTAATAAAAGTATAAAAAAACATATTTTAAATATTTCAATAATATCAAATAAAAAATTAAGAAAAAAAAACTTGCAAAATTAATGTTTTGATTTTAGGTTAAGTTTTGAAATTAACGTAATTAAATTGAAAATACTCTCAGAAATAATTATTTGAAGTTATGCTGATAAATAATTTGTTATATTTAATCATTTTACTTTTTAAATACTAAAAATTATTGATATTTTAATTAAAAACGCATAACAGTACACTGTCTCATTAATTGGGACAATCATAAGACTTGATGTCCGTATTGAGTGATACGCGGTGTAAAGTGTTCCATATACCGGTACGTCTACGTTAACAAGTGTCGGTATTGTGAGACACTCAAAAATAAAATAATATTGCTATAAATTAACATAAATGCAAATAACATACAATATCTATAATTTATAAGCTTTTAGATTACACTTACATTATATATATAAATATAATAAAATATATAATTTCATCCAAGTAAAAAACTGTACAGTAGTTATCGTTCAACTCTTTTAAGCCACGGTTTTGAATACCAACAACAAACCTCATGCTTTTATAATTTTTTTTCAAAACATACAAGTAATAATTAACAATTAGACTTGTTAATTTCATTCAAAAATGATAAAATTATGTGTTTATTATATTTTTTAAAAGTATAATTTGGTATTCTTTTTATAAATGATTATATTCACATTGTGTACCATAAATAGGGACAGTGTCCCATAATATGGACTTCTACCATATGTGTACCACTCCTATTAATGCTATGGAAGCTGAATGTTGTATCCCTCCATTAATTATTCGACGATATCATATGGCACAAAAATTTGCCATCAAATTATTTTTTATTAATAACCCATTAGTAATAAGAAGATTTTTACCAGAATCTCTCATTAATTTTGATCTCAGTAACTATTCTGTCACTACTGATATGCTTAAAAATTATCAATTACCAGAAATTACTTTTATTGTGGCTAAAGCGCAATCTCTTGACAACATATATAGATCTTATCCACTTCCCTTAAATAAAATTAGCTATGATGCTTTAATGAACAATGATATTGATATCCAATTTGAAAACTTTGCTAATCAACAGGAATTTTTAGCATATTTTAATAACAAGTCATCTTACTATAAAATTTATACAGATGGATCTAAAAATCCCAATAGAGTAACTTCGGCTTTCTATGACAGTCAATTAAAAGTTACAAAATGTTTTAAAGTGGATAAAAGTAGTAGTATATTTACAGCGGAAGCTATTGCTATATACCTGGCTTTACTTCATATTTCTAAATTAACGAATGTAGGAAGTTATGTTATTATATCTGATTCACAAAGTGTTTTGATCTGTTTAAAAAACCATACATATACTTACAAAATGAATTACATTATTTTAAAAATTAAAAGTGTTCTACATAGTTTAGTATTAGAGAAAAAAATTGTAAAGTTCTTATGGATCCCTGCTCACAAAGGTATTTTGGGTAATGAGATTGCCGATTCAGCTGCCGCACAGGATTATGATGAAGATTATTCTAATGATATAAAAGTACCATTCACAGATTATTATTCGAACTTGAAGCAAAGTATACAAGAAATGTGGTCTAATTATTGGATAGATATAAGCATAGAAAAGGGTAAATGGTACGCTGATATACAAAAAGCCCTGCCCGCCAAACCTTGGTTTCACAACATTAAAGGACCTGTGTCTAGAAATTTCATATCCACAATAAACAGATTAAGATTTGGACACTGCCAAACCCCTGCACACCTCAAAAGAATGAAAATTTGCAATGATAGTCGTTGTTCTCATTGCAAGACCTGTAACAACGCAGATATTAAACATTTTGTATTTAATTGTCATCAGTTTGGAATAGAAAGGCTTTTATTGGTTTCGGAATTGGAAAAAATCTTCCAAGAAGTCCCAAGGACCTTAGAAGAATTATTATCAAATGAAAAGTGCTTTGTGCCCATTTACGATTTTATTAAAAACACAATAAAGAAACTCTAATCTGAACATTAAACCACCAACGACAGGCTCAAAAGGGCATGTACCCAGAGCCGTAAAATTTAATATTAAAAAAAAAATAAACATAAAAAAAAACAATGTAACTTTGTTTTAGAGAACTAGGACAGAACAAGGTCTGCCGGGACAGCTTGTGTTTCATAAAAATACCACAAATACTTTCTTCTTCTTAGGGTGCCTCTACACTACCGGAGGTTGGCCGTCAGCACAGCGAACTTCCCTCTATCTTAAACAAATACTTTAAAGCAACTAAAATGCAAATTGTCGCTTACAATATTCTTACGTAACGGACTTGATATCTCTGTTATGATAAAATTGTTCACGGTTGAATGTTTATCATCAAAATATATATTAATAGAAAAACTTGTCTTGGTTAGCTTAAAATCTTTAGAAGTCACGTAGAGATATTTTCAAATTTTGTCTTTAAAAGTGTAAATACTCTCATATAGATTCTCCAGGATTACTCAATAAACTACAATTTAAAATCCTTTTCCCGTAAAGCGGTTAAACTTTTCAGGCAACCCTTCAGAAAAACAGTTGTATGCACCAATTCTCCCGCAATTTTAGTATGATAACACTGTGCAATAAGTGGCTGACACTGGATTTGTTTAATAACAGTCTAAATAAATATATATCGTGTGTTTTAAATCTCTATACATGGACTTTTCAATTATCTTTGTTCATTTTTTTTCTTTTTCGCGTTAAATATATTTTTAACCTATTTTAATATTTGAAATATATATATATATTTTTTAAATTATTTTCGCACGCAGTGTTTCCTTTATAAACACAATGCACAATGTTGTAAGTTTATTGAGAACTAAATTTATTTTTTTATTGGTGCAAATATTGTAGTGAAAATAAATAAATAAACATATCGAGGGGTGAAAGGCTATTTGGTTTAAGCGACATTTTTTGGTGATATAGTAATATGTATATTTTCGGAATCAGCGTTTTTTGCCGACTCTCATTTCGCCATGTTTATATCTTTTGTATTTTCTTTTTTTCTATATGTTGTTTGTGTTACTGTTTTTTTTTTGTTAGTTTTGCGAAATAAATACATTTCATTTCACTTATCGCTTGAAGCCAGGCGGCGTAACTAGTCGTGTATACAAAAAACCGGCACAACTCTGTCATAAGTTTGTATTGAATCAAGTTTTTTGCTGACGTAACCTATCACGGTGATTTTGGTTAGAGGCGTGTACCCTTTTTTTCATTGCGCAGCCAACCTCGTACCGTGTAATTATTGTACGTAAAGGTTCCGTGCGGGCGGCGACCTGGTACGGGGGGCTCGGGTACATTAGACGCGTGCCACGTCACGCCTCAGCTACGCGCCGTGATTCAAAAGTTATGAAAGGAAACAGAAATTTATTTAATTATTCCACATTTAAATTATATCTTACTAGCTGTGGAAACACGGCGTTGCCCGGATATAGATAATTTATCAGCTTGTGAATTGGTTTTACAAAAATATCGAAACACGTATATTTAAAATTTTAACCAAAGAGCGAAATATCGGTTTTCATATTGCTCACTTCAAAATTTAAGAATATTCAAACAAGCTTTTAACCCCTGTTTCAACTCCTTAAGGGTAGAATATAAAAAAAAACCCTCCTTTAGGAGATGCTTACGTCATAAAAAGAACCCATTGTCCAAATTTAATGTTTCTTTCTAGCTTCTGCGACGATATGCTAGTCAGATCGAAGCGTTAGGAGATATTTGTGCAGGCCGGCATGAACTTTGCGACTATTGATAGATTTTTAATTTCACATTTTGTATGTCGTAGATATTACGGCTGCAGCAGAGTCCATCAATATCCAGTTTAAAAAAAACAAATGTTTATATTATTTTTTTGTTTACGAGTACAGGATTAGCTTAATCCTTTCTAATATAACCATAGAGCACTGGTAAAAAACCTTTTTATCATTACATTCACCGGTAATAAAGAAATAATAGCTTAATTTTTGCTCAATATTGTCAATTTATTTAAAGTTTTGGATGTGGAAAACGTTTTTCAAGATCAGCGACATGACTGGCGCTTCTGGCGTTCCACAGGCGACATTAACTGTTCTCCATCAGGCGGGCTGTTTGAATGCTTACCACTCTGCTGTAAAAAAGTCACTGTTGCTACAAAAAGACAATGTAGTAAGATATAATGTGCGTACGATGTTTCGCTGTGGATTTAAGAGCATCGAACTTTCGCCCACGCAAGATTTGGAGTGCGATTAACTTATTAAAAGCTTAAAATGATAATATCGTTGCTAGCGATTTTTTCTGGACAAACGTGATGTAGATTCGTTTAAATATCAATTGTAATAGTAAGTCTTTTTTTTATTATCGGAGAGAGAGAGTTAAAACAAATGATAAATGCCGGTATCATGGTGTTCTGCATTTTTTAAATTATTTCTTATTGTGACTGGGAAAATATTTGTTCAGAAGTTTTTAATTGACATTACGTCTTCTGTTAGGGGATTATTCCGTGCTCTGACTATCCGATATGACTGTAGTTTAGATGGTGATTGGAAGGACTATCGATAGATCGATTGTCACATAGCACAAGGTGCTGCTCTCTGATATCTATTTTCTCGTCATCAACTCGTATCCGTCCACTGCTAGACATATGCCTCCCCTAAGGTTCCCAATAGGGTTAAGAAGGAGCCCGATCTTCGGCTTCTCTTATCCAATAATTTCCTGCGAATTTGTGCTAATTGTCGTTCCACCTAGCCAAAGCGCGTCCTACTCTACGCTTATCGAGGCGAGGGTTTTATATTATTCTAGTATAGCTAGTTTTTGTACAATTTTAAATAATAATAATTTATCGTTACGTTATGTCCATTTCGGGGTGAGCAGAGAGATATCTCAGGTCGTATCCACTTTTGACCAGTAACGCAGTTGATCTTTGTTCTCACAGCACTAGTACAAATTACTTTTCTAATTGATGCCACGCAAGTGTCTTCACGACATTGTACATCAGCGGAAATTATGTATTTTTGATGTTGATTTATCAGTATGTTTTTCTTTACTAGTTTTAGTGAAAATCCTCCTTATTACGATTATTTGTTTACATCGACGACATCAGTAGCCTGTCACCAAATGTGTGACATAGCGTGGTGTGCGTAAACGTGCCCGCGCCGTCGCGACATGTACTCACAGGTCAATGTACTTTATCGAGGCGATCGAATTGAAATCGATTATGCATTCGGATAATATTTTGTTGCGACGTACTTGGGGACACTTTATCGGTCAAACGCATTAGAGACACCGTTTTAGAGTTCAAAACTGTGTACCATATATACGAAAGGAGGCTGGCAAATATGTTTAATTTACCTTTTGTGCGAATGAGCGACGGCTGATAAGAAATAACCGGATGATATAGAACTAACAATAGAAAATCAAGGATTTTAAATTGAGATATCTTTCTTTGATAGAAGTTTCGGGGCGGAAGGCAATGTTATAGATCATATTTAATGATAAGTATAGAAATTATGTTATGTTAGATTGGCTTCTAAATTCATCATGCGAACAGCTAAAGAGTGAAATATGCTTCCACCGAGCATATTTTCACTATCTTATGACCTGGGAGCCTTTAAGAGAAGAGTGAATGGGCATCTGTTGGGTAGATGCGGCCCATCGTCGCACTCATCTTCACCTCTCACCAGGCGTGATGGAGGTCAAGAGTTCGCCTGTGAAAAATATAAAAAAAAAACTCCTGAAGTAAACGATGCGATAGATAGATTTATTCACGTAGAAGTCTACACGGATACCCCCCACGGCTTACCGGCACGGGATTTATATCATTACTAAGAGTTAATCCTCTATTATGCTGGTTGGCTGGTTAGTTCTTCTTGTATTGATGTTTTTTAATATACCAGCTGTAAATTGTGAACGTTTCACGTTTCGCAGAGCTCAGCAGCGGCAGCGGACAGTCACTATGGCGGACACGGACACGGAGACGCTGCCGAACGGCACCGGCCCGCTCACTGAGGAGGAAGAAGAGAGGCTCAAGCAGCGGCCCGCGGACATTGACGCCGTGAGTACACCGCTCAGTACATACTCCGTAATATGAACACAGTATCAGTGGCGTGCATCTCATACAAACATTATCTTTTTTTTTTTTACACTGGCTCGACATAGTGACTACAGAGTACCTGATGGTAAGTACAGTGTAGTCCAAAAACGAAAGCGATTATCAAAGGATGAAAATCCATTGATAGTCTACATCGTCATGTCGGCCCGCATATACCACGACTGAAGGTCTCTAGGTATATGAGCTACTGGATATACACAAGCTGATCCCGAAACGCGACAAGCCGAAACTGGTCACTATGACGGCCTTTACACCCATGTACCGTGGTCGCGATCCAGACGGGCACCGACGCCCTACCACCTCGCTGCTGCTCGTTTAGCACCACCCAGGAGTCACGTGTAGGGAAACTAGGGTAAAGCCTACGGACGCGAGCAGCTTCGACTCCCAAAAAGTATCTAGTGATACTTAGGCATTTCTTTTTATACTAACTAGACAAAGTGACTATATTGTACCTGATGGAAAGCACAGAGTAGTCCAAGAAAGACAACGAGCGCCCTGGAACGAAAATTCGTTAACAGTCGCCATTGAAATGTCGGCCCCCATATACAGCGACGGAAGGTCTTTAGGGAGTCGATATACACGCACACACTGATCCCGAAACGCGAGAGGCCGAAGCGATTCACTATGATGGTCTTTACACTTGTGTACTGCGGCCAGGACCCAGTACGGTTAGACGTCCTACTACCTCACAGATATATTCACTCACCATTTGGTCGAATTTGAAACAATATTCGATTTATCCGTACTAAATAAGTTGGCTTCCTTCTTCATAGTAAGCGAAGTTGTGGAATACGTTCTATGCATCTGTTTTCCCACAATCTTGCGATCTGGGAGCTTCTAAAAGAAGAGTAAATAGGCATTTCTTGGGCAAACGCGCTTCATTATTGATTTCATGTTCAGTCACCACCATTTCATCCCACAGCAGGGCGAAAGCACTACTGTATTTTTGGATTTTATGGGAGGAGGTTTGGATATGTAACCCAGCACGCGATGTCCAATGCGGGTTGGTGGGCGTGCACTATGTACAGAGAAGGTGCCTGCAGCAGCAATCTGCGTGCAGGTCGGCATGCTGTATACTTTAGTCGACTCTTATACTCTTACGGCACCACGGTATGATAAAGAGGGAGACACTTGCATTCTGTCGGTAAACACTTTATTTTTGGTAATCCGGGGGAAATCCCTAACGGACCTCCAGGGGGCAGTGAGAGCCACCCCCCGGTGTGTCGGACTTGCACCGACTAAAACCCCCGGGGTGCTCCTCCCGCCTGCCGAGTGCCAAGGGCAAGGCTGAACCATCTTCCTCAGCAGTGCTAGTTAACCCTAGGGCTAGAACGCTAGATTGAGAACAAGGGATGGGATGCACGCCACTAGTCATATATACACTGTGGTAGTTATCCAATCGGCTTCAATCGCCAGATTAAACTAAATACTTCTTTTGTATCCGGAGTTTATAAGAGCGTGTGTCTGACGGCAGGATGTACGCGAGATGGAGCGGCGCAAGCGCGTCGAGGCGCTCATGTCCTCGAAGCTGTTCCGCGAGGAGCTGGAGCGCGTGCTGGACCAGCAGATGCACGAGGGCAACGACGCGCCGCTGCTGCAGCGCATCAAGGAGATGGTCGGAGGCCGGCTCCACACCGGCAGCCTCAGGGTAAACCACCGCTCATCACTTGCTGTGATTGACGTCAAGTGTAGGCCTGTAAATCATTTTAAAAAAATCCCCAGGGTCCGAGCTGCGTTCTCCCCATCAACGACATCCGAGGAATCGAGGGCATCGGGTACGAGAAGGGGGAGAAGATACTCCGATGCAAGCTAGCGGCGGTCTACCGCCTCGTCGACTTGTTCGGTTGGACTCAGAGTGAGTGGAATTACTCCTTTTAGGTCTCCGTACCTCGAAAGAAGTAACGTTACCTCTGACACTGAAGATCCTTTTTGACTACTGACAACTTTTAAAAATATTAGGGTTAAATTAATATCAAATATTCCTACGGTATCTAGTGGCTCTGAAAAAAATCACAATACTAAGTCAAACACAATATAAGGAATATCCCGATGACTTTGAATCATGTTTAGCAAGGAGTGAGGAACTGGAGCGACCTTTTTAAGGTCAGGGGGCATTCTAGCCGACCCAACTTCTTAACCTGTATCAAGCACAAGTGCGGTCGAGTGTGGAGTATTGCTGCCACCTCTGGGACGGCCCCGCCTAACACCATTCGGTAACCTTGGACTCAATCGAGCGCCGAGTTCGGCGACTGATTGCCGCTGAGGCTCTTACGCTGCGTCAGCTTCTCAGCTTTGAACGTCGACGTAGATTGGCCTGTCTTTCAGTTTTCTATAGACTATCCTCTGGAGGGAGTGCGGCTGAGTTGTACAATTGAATTCCCCCTCCCCCTACAACTATCGTGTGGGTTTGCGCCGTTACGCGGTTGACAATTGCTGCCTCTTTTTTTGAAATTGAGAATTGTTGTATGGGACTTTCGTAAAATGAACAAGGTTTATTTTAAGCATAACTGCGATACCGAATACAGTTTATTCCACATGAAAAATGTCAATTTTACGATTAAATTTTATTCGAGTGGTGTTTTATACCAGAACTATAACAAATATAATTTATAACAAATATTATCAAAATTTTAAATTATTTAATTGCACTAAAGGAAATACAGTTAAATTATATTTATAATTATTATAAATAAAAGTTTGCCGTCGTCCCATCCGCTCGATTATATTTATTTATTCACGATTTCCCGTTAATAAATAACAGTTTTTAAAAATAAACAGGAATTTTGATAACATAAGAATATACAGTTAAAATATACATTAATTACGATTTCATAAAATCATGTGGTGCGGTGGTAGGTCGATTGCCCGAACTGGGTTATGACCACAGTACACAAGTGTAAAGACCGTCATAGCCACTATTTAATGTAATATGATGTTAAATAATGTTATACCGAGAAAAAAATATAAAAAAATTGTTAATCCTAGAAAGCATATTTTATAATATTTTTTATCGCCATAATACTTTTTTTTTAAATACCGCTAAGCAAACTTTACCGTACCCCTAGGGGTACGCGTGCCCCAGGTTGGGAACCGCTGTTTTAGAGGCGGAATTCGTTCCCGCTCCGTCTAAATTTAAAGTTTTCACTGACAAATTCCTGTTATACGCCTCTAACGGCTCCTTTGACCGCTTCCTTATACAGCGTTATATAGAATAGAATACTGCCTTCCTCGTCGTCATACTGAGGCTCCGTAAGAGCGCAAAAGCCGGTTAAGGTTTACATTTTTCTGCTGATAGAGCGATTTCCCGAACTGGGTCATATGACTACAGTACACAAATGCTAAGACTGTCATAATGAATCGCTTTGGCCTGTCACGTTTCGGGATCAGCTTGTGTGTATCCGGTAATTTATATACCTAGAGACCTTCAGTCGTGGTATATGCGGGCCGACATGACGATGTAGACTATCAATGGATTTTCATCCTTTGATAGTCGCTTTCGGTTTTGGACTACACTGTACTTACCACCAGGTGGATTGTAGTCACTATCGGGCCCGTGTAACAAAAGTAGTGGCTATACGTGGAAACACGAATGGGCGTAGGTTCGAATCCCGGCTGGTACCTCTGTATTTTCCAGATTAACTAAGGCTCACCGGTGAAGTAAATCGTAGTTAGGGAACTCGCACGGCATCTAATAGAAATGACACATGTACTAGTGCTGTGAGAACGGCAATCAGCTGCGCTACTGGTCACGATGGGCACGGCATATAAGCGCAAAATGGATACACAGCCGCTGATAAATAAACAGATTGATCTAAGGAAATACATTAATTTTTTGTTACTTGCGCATTGGTGTTAACTTATGATCCTGTAATAAATTTTCAACAACTCCGCCGCGCTGCCGCTCCCCGTGTTCGATGTCTTGGAGCAGACGCCGCCCCCCCTTGGTTGATTGTAGGTTTTTATGATGTCATCTGATGATATTCCAGCCGGCATCACCGGGCAGATCACCGCCCGGCTCAATACCGCCGTGGAGCAAGTGCTGACGACGCCGCGCGGTCTGCTGCCGCACGAGGTGACCGCCTCGTCCCTGGTCAAGGTGGACATGCAGGGCGTCGTGCAGGACCAGGGGACGACCAACTTCCCGGTCAACGTTGAAGGTACCCTATTGTCTGCAAAGGATTTGTGAACTATTCGATGAAATGATGATGATTGAAGCTAAGGCTAAAACAGCTGCTCGGAAACTGGGGGTTCTTTTCAAGGTTCGGCGGCATTTTACGCCGACCCAACTTCTTAACCTGTATCAGGCGCAAGTTCGGTCGTGTGTGGAGTATTGCTGCCACCTTTGGGATGGTTCCGCCAAACACCATCTGGCTGCTTTGGACTCAATTGATCGCCGAGCTCGGCGACTCCTTGCCGATGAGGCTCTTACGTCGCGTAAACTACTCAGTTTGGAACACCGGCGTAAAGTGGCTTGCCTTTCGGTTTTCTATAGACTATACTCTGGAGAGTGTGCGGCTGAGTTGTATGATTTAGTTCCACCCTCCCCCTTCTACCATAAATTGACGAGACGCCGTGCTGGTTTGCACCCTTTTGTGGTTGACATTCCTGCTGCTCGCACTAAGCGATTTGCCTCCTCCTTTTTGCTGCGTACCGCGAAGGAGTGGAACTCGCTTCCTGCGTCAGTGTTTCCGGCATCTTATGACATGGGAATTTTCAAACGTCGAGTGAATCGGTATTTGCTGGGTGAGCGCGCTCCATCGTCGGCCTCGTCATCACTTTCCAGCAGGTGTGATTGAGGTCAAGCGCAAGCCTGTATGTAATAAAAAAAATGCACTCACGCACTCATACACTCACATAACACTATACGATACGGGGAGGGACCCAAACATTTAACAAAATGTAATATGTATGTTGTAACTTTGTTATTGGCATTTTTTATTTTTATTTCCTACTAGCTGTCCCGGCAGACCCTGTTCTGCCCTATTTCTCTAAAACAAAGTCACATTGTTTTTTTTAATGTTAATAGCTTCCCCGTCAGATTTTTTTGAAAATTGTTTGAAGGAACCTGGCTTTAATGCTATATGTATAAAAATTGACAAATATTGACATTAATATTTATACGTCACGCAATAATTGTTTTGCCTTCCCGGAACCCGTCAACTAACATTTAAACTTTATGGTATGGTGTTAAAGTTCAAATTCACTTATAACGAATTTTTTGTATGAGAATACAGAAAAGTGTTATTTTTGGACTGTTGCAGGGAATTTTTAATTTTTTTCTCTCCGTAATTATCTTCCCCAGACTTCATCAAACACAACAAAAAAAAAAAAAATCAGCCAAATCGGTTCAGCCGTTCTCGAGTTTCGCGCTTATCAAGACATTTTGCGATTCATTTTTATATTATAGATTTTGTATGTAATTTTCGTATAATATTGCTGTGAAGTTACTATTAAATAAATAAATTAGTAATAACGGATTCTTATAAATACTTTACCGGGTCTTATGAGTGTAGCAACTTACTTTTGGCTGTGGCTGTAGTGGCCTAGTGAATAAGTGGCAGTTCGAATGGTCGTAGATACGAATCCCGGTAGTTACCCCTGGGTTTCTCCATATTACGTACGGATTGAGGCAACACATGCTCACCGGGGAAAGAAAACATCTTGAAGAAACCCGCATGGCATCTGATACATATTGTCATATATACTAATGATCAGTAGCGTTCATTCCATAGATGCACGAAAGCATTGCATGCCCTAATGATAAACAAGTCTGGAATACATTGCTTAAAGTTAAAAAAAGGAACCATTTATATTCATATTTATTCTATATTCACGTAATTTACCTCTCCTATGAAAGCAATATAATATTTACTATCATAATATTTATATTCAAATTAATTACGCGAATTCTGCCTACGCTGTCCAAATAACTTATGCACGTCACTGCTAATGATGTAGGGCATGCCCGAATACCTTACTAGACACACTCATGGTGGTTGGAGGAAGACTCTTGCGAAATGATGGCCGAGGGAGTACCGGAGGCCTTTCCATGGACTTATTGAGATGTGGACCTGTGACTAGTGATGTCACGAATAGTGTATTGGCCGAATACTGAATACCGAATATTCGGCAACGCTGTCGGCCGAAGCGCCGAATATTCCTGGAAGTAGCGTGTATAGTGAGAGGTTATTTTCTGAGGCTGATAACATTTACGATGAAAAGCGTAATTGTTTGCTACCAAAAAAATGCTGAAAAGCTTGTTTTTATCCATCACAACTAACCACTGATCAATTTTAATTGCTAAAGTGTTGTAATTCTGGAAATAAATACATAATCTTTAGTAATATACCGTGTCTTTTTTACATTATTTGGTATTCGGTATTCGGTATAGTACGTATTATTCGGCCGAATATCGAATTGCAAAAAAAGTGGCCGAATAGGCCGAATATTCGTGGCATCTCTACCTGTGACATCTGTCATGGGGAAAACTTGCTCATTAACGGCAAACTTAAAACCTTTGTACCACGATCAGGAGGTGTATTATACTCAGCAGTTGCTGCGAAGAGGCTGATAGTGAAGAATTACAGGATACGCCTGCCTGTTCCAGGGTTCTCCCTGAACGCGTCGGTGCACGCGGCGCGTCCGGACGTGCGGTGCGTGCTGCACGTGCGCTCGCCGAGCGCCCTCGCCGTGTCAGCGATGAAGCGAGGGCTGCTGCCGCTCTGCAACGAGGCAGCGCTGCTCGGGGACGTCGCCTACCACCGCGTGCCGCACGGTACCCGATACATTGTCTCTCTTTACAAATTAAATAGGGTTGTCCCCGCACGTGGACATCGAAGCAAACATCTGGCTGCCAAATATTAAGACCCTTGTACGGGATTGACAGTAGACACGCAGAGGTTCAGGGATTCTTCTTCAATAATATACTTCTTGAGTTCGTAGTTCGCTTCTTTATTTCTTCCATTCTTGAGGGTAGCTCCGAGGGAAGGCTGATTTATGGGGCTTTTGGCTCCATATATCTGCCCTCGGGCTACCCTATCAACCAGTACTAGTTTACAATGTTACTTTTTTTTTATAATTTATAGACGAACGCTTGACCTCAATCACACCTGGTGGAAGGTGAATATGAGTTCGATGATGAAACGCGATCGCCTAGCACATGCCTATTCACTCTTCTCTTAAAGACTTCCAGGTAATAAGATCGCGGAAATATGGCCGCTAAATCAAAAACCAAAAACTACTACTACTTAAATCTAATTAGCCAATGACGACGCCGGATTCCGCCGTAGTTCTCCCGTCCGGCCGTCGCTGTCGCTGCTGTCGCCTAGGTCGCCGTGCCCCTCTCCCGCACCCCTTTCCAACGTCGCTGATGCCCTAGGCTCGTTCGTAACAACCCTTTTGTATTGTCGGCAATTTTTCCTACGTTGCTCGTTTAATGTTTCCACCTGTAGACTAGGAATACCGTCCCGGCTTCCAGGTATCCTGGACAACGAGGAGCGCGACAAGCTAGTGCGAGCGCTCGGCCCGCACGCCAAGGTGCTGATGGTGACCAGTGCCGGGGCGCTCTGCTGCGGCGCGACCCTCGAGGAAGCCTTCCACGCGGCCAGGAACCTGACGGCCGCTTGCGACGTCCAATTGCGCTTGGCTTCTCTGCCTCTAGACGAGCTGCTCCTCATCGACGAGGATACCAGGAGACAGGTGGGTCTGAGGGTACCAGCGGATCAGAAATCACTTTAATTGTGCAGAAATATCCCTTCATTTAGCACCTAAGCTCGTCTTTGATCATCACATGCTCACCGGTGAAGGAAAACCGGCATGGTATCTGATAGAGATGACATGTTTACTAGTGCTGTGAGATCGGCGATCAGCTGCGCTCCTGGTCACGTTGGGCACGACATATAAACGCAAAGTGAATGCAGACACTAATGTATCTCTGCTAATTTACGTTAGTGGGATGATATTATTATTACTATAGTAACCCGAAATGGTACTCTAATGATCATAACTTATTAAATCGAAGAAACCAACTTGCCAAAATGTGTCTGAAATCGTAAGTTCAACTAAGCTCTAAATGTGGTGGCAGGCGGCGCGAGGCTCATCTCCTGTCGTGGACAGCACTGACCACCGTTTTGAAGACCTCTACCGCTTGCGGGAGGCTTGTGAATCAAAGGCAGTCTTAGCTTGAATCCCCTTTATTACTTACTAGCTGATCCGGCAAACGTTGTTTTGCTATATAAGGTTTTGTAATATCTTCTAAGATGTTCATTGAAATTAAGTGATGTCAAAGACAATTTTGTTCACAATTAAATACTCTTAATCAACAACACATTTATTTGGATAAAGATTAATATTATTACGTTGATACAACTCTTAACAAATAATGCATTAATTTCGACCAAATTTGATTACCATAAAAACGGTTCTAATCTGTTAATCTTAACAGATCGACATATACTGTCGCGGACATTTTTTTAGATTATTTCAAGAGGAATAATTCTTTCATACATATATTTTTGGTATCTTGAACCGTTTTCGCAGCGCACGCAATGGAAGCCCTCAAGGATGAATAATATTCCCCGTTTTTTTTCACATTTTCCATTATTTCTTTGGTCTTAATAGTTGCATCGTGATGTTATATAGCTTAAAGCCTTCCTCGATAAATGGTCTATTCAACTCAAAAATAATTTTTCAATTCGAACCAGTAGTTCCTGAGATTAGCGCGTTCAAACAAACAAACAAACTCTTCAGCTTTATAATATTAGTATAGATTTGGCGCGTGTTATATACTCCGAACTATAAATAACCTCACGTTGCATCAAGCTTTATTCAGCATAATATACGTTTCTACAAAATCGTGCCTTCGAGGTATCATGATTGGGGAGTTTTTGCAGCTAATGATGATTTCGTCGGCAGATGTACGAGGCGTCCCGCAAGGCGCCCCCGGAGGGCGGAAAGTGGCGCGTCGGCGGCGAGGAGTTCGAAGCGCTGATGCGGATGCTGGACAACGCCGGCTTCCGCACCGGGTACATCTACCGGCACCCGCTCATCAAGGTAACGGCTCATCGCTCTCGTATATCGACGGTCTGTAATAGTGGCGTGCATGACTATTATACACCGGGCATGCAAATTTTCAGTTTCTGATAATTATATCGTCGGGTGAAAGGCTATTTGGTTTAAGCGACATTTTTGGTGGTATAGTAATATATTTATATATTTAAAATCAGCGTTTATTACTAGCGAGGCCCCCGAATATTCCTGGAAGTAGCGTGTTTAGTAATAATATTAATCTTTATTTCAACACAAAACTTATGCATATACACAGGTCGACAAGTCTCACCATTTAAGTAAATCTTGTCTCTGGTGGGATTCGCACTTCCGTTCGGGTTATTCAAGGGTGTTTTGTGTTTTTATATGGATATTCACGGTATAAGTTTATTAGTATGTGTGTGAGCGAGAGAGAGAGAGTGTGTGTGTGAGAGGTTATTGTCTGAGGCTGGTAACATTTACGATGAAAAACATAATCGTTTGCTATCAAAAAATGCTGAAAAGTTTGTTTTTATCCATCACAACTTACCACTGATCAATTTTAATTACTAAAGTGTTGTAATTTGGAAATAAATACATAATTTTGAGTAATATAACGTGTCTTTTTTACATGATTAGGTATTCAGTATTCGGCCGAATAGTACGTATTATTCGGCCGAATACCGAATAGCAAAAAAAGTGGCCGAATAGGCCGAATACCGAATAGTTGCCGAATATTCGTGGCATCTCTATTTATTACCGATTCCAAATATATATATTACTATATCACTAAAAAATGTCGCTTAAACCAAATAGCCGTTCACCCGACGATATAATTACGATCTTAATATTTTGGTATTCTCTGTGAGCAAACGAAGAATTATTTTAGTAACATATTAAATGTAAATTTTGAATAAACATGTATTGCAGTAATATTTTCACTTAATAAGTAATTCACGGGAATAAATATACTTTTATTTTCTATCATCACGCCGCATCCCATTTTGTAGTAAGCAGAGAGAATGGAACGCCACTTCTATCTATTCTTGCAAACCTCTTTCGCTTTCTTAACATTCATCAGTGGCTTCTGTATTTTAGTGGATGACAATCTTATTAGTAATTTACCGCGTTTATTTGTCTTACAGAATGACGTGCCGAAACCCAAGAATGACGTGGAAGTTCCGCCGGCGGTGTCCTCTCTCGGCTATCTTCTAGAAGAAGAGGAACTCTACAAGCAGGGGTATGGTTGTATATTATTACCAAAGTCACAGCCATACGATAACACTAGACACTGTCTAATTATTATATTAAAAGGAGATTTTTGAAACAATTTTCTGCTAAATACAAAAAAATATATTTTAAAAATATTAATTCTAACAAATTTTTAATGTTCGCGTTTTGTATTCCTTATAAATACTGTAACGGGTCTTATGCGCGAATTAACTAATTTTTTACCATGGCTCAACGTTTCGGGAAGCAATCGAGGATAAGAAGCATAAAAATTTTAATCTAGGTGATGAAAGTTATCATCGGCGTGGAACCCAGTGATTACGAAACTAGAAGCTAGTTATATGTCGCCTTGTAGACATGCTGATACTGTGAAAGCTGTGTGCCGTGGCTATTCAAATTATCAACAAAAGAGGGTAGAGGAAGTATCTTCCCACCACCGGCGAAAACTCCACGGCAAGTCAGTCTGCTCGTGACAATGACCTGCGCAACCAGGTCGAAACGTCGAACCATATTTAAAAGTAAATTAATTCGCACGTAAGACCCGTTAAAGTACTTATAATAAATTAATCCTGTACAACTTGTCTATGGTAATGGATTTTTTAAACGAATCAATGAGTAACTGAATCTGCCCATTAAACTGTACCATTCTGACCTACGAATATTCGTAGACTATATTGCACTTTCCATCAGATGTGATATAGTCACTTAGTCGAGCAAGAATATAAGAGTGATACGGCCCTTGCAATTTTAGTATTTTATTGTAGCATATGGAAGAAGGGCCAAGGCAAGACCGGGGAGCGTACGCGCTGGCTGAACTCGCCCAACGTCTATCAAAAGGTGGAGGTCTTGGAGACGGGCACCAGCGACCCGAAGAAGATCACCAAGGTAGAATACTTGAGGGTCGAAGCCGAGTAGGGGGATCGCGCAATACTAACGAGGGATGGGCAATGTTAGAGCTATCGATAATTATCAATATCGACTTGCAAACTTTTAATTAATAGCATTACTGTGCTATAAAAAAAACTTTGCGACTCAATTATGAATAGGCTTATCATTGTCATACGACTGGACTGTAGGGTGTACTAAAACGTAATTAATTCATATAAAAAAAAATAAGAAATATGTAAATTGATAGATAACTTTTCTTGAAATGGGTTAAAAATATTTTCAATGTGGTTAAAGAATATGGCACGCTTTTTCAGCAATGTACTATAGACCCTGCAGTTATTTTAACTATACTAAAAAAGTATATTTCATCTATGTACGCATATTTTCAGACACATGCATGATCTCACGAAAAGCAGTAAAAGTAATAAAAATTAAAAAAAAAAGAAAAAAATTTTTAGCGTCTCGGCTAAATTGTTTAGCAATATATTTTTTATGCTGATGGTACAAAAATATCATTTAGTGAATGAAAGTAGCTGCAATGGTCCGCAAGAAAAATCCTATTCGTAGTTGAAATGCAAAGTATTACTTACTATTGCAAAAAAAAATCCTATATGCTTGTCAGTTTATTAGAATGATGGTTTTTTAACTAATTTCCAAATCGATATCGATGTGCTTTTTATCTAATATCGAACATCCCTATGATTAAAATAATCTTGCTAAGCAAAATGCGGTGCCACAGTTTATAGTATTTTCGGAATATTTAAACTATGTTTGTTTTTATTTTTAATCTCTATTTTTAACAAATTTTATTAAACCAGTTACTTTATAAAAAAAATATATGTTTTATTATTAAAAAAGCCAAAGAATATTAAAGAATTTCGTATAAGTTTTATTTGGCACCGCTTTTATGTTAAGCAACATATGTAAAATTGTTGGGTTTCTCTTATAGTTTCATTTTGATTAATATGTGTTTAAGAAAAATTTTAATATATTCCTTTGTTTTGTGAAAATCGTAATAGATTAACTAAAAATCCTTTCCGGTTTTCATCCTAAATAAAAACTTTTTCTCTAGTAATAGTATATTATGTAAATCATTTTACGACTATTGGGTTAATTTAATATTTTAATCTAAAAACCGATCAAAATAACAATGTCAAGTTGCCATTATCTCCAATTAACTTAGAACTTTTATTTCGGTTGAGGTTGTCTCGATGTGAAATTCAGTGGAAGTTTTTGAGAAGGAACGATGAGATTTATATAAGAGACGATTAATTAAACTGTAGTATAAACATCACAGATAGTATATATCAAATAATTGAGCCAATGGGAGTAGGGTAGTAAGTTAGACAGGGATAGCGATAGGGAGTGAGCTCGAGGAGTTATCAGTTTGTCTCAGTTTGCCTCCGACCACTACGCCGTGCAGTCGTTTGCGTACATGCAATTACAATGTAATTTACTGCAGTTAAAGCTAGCGTTGTGATTTTTTTTATATTGTAACTACATTCCGTTTTTTTTTTCGGGTTTGGGTATGCTATTGTAGTTCGCAAAGGGGTGTTAGTTTTTTTTTATATAAAATAGTCGCTCTGAGAAACTTTTTTTTACTAAAATAAGTAGTTGTTGCATTTAGCAATTTATAGAAATTTTAAGAATAAAAAATTAATCTATTCTTTGTTCACCATTTGGTAAAGAAATAGTTAATGTCATTCGTAAAGAGTAATTTTAACAGTTATTCGGTGGATTTAGAGTGTCATTTCTACTTTCTTTTCATTAAATGGTCATTTATGTAAACTTTTTGAATGAAAAGTAACATAATTACTCATAAGCATTCCTTTTTTTTACATTTTCGACTGAATTTTTTCTATTTCTCGGCCATCGAAAACGGCTCAAATTCTTTTGTCTCTTTAACTCATCGAAAAAAATTTGTTTTTCTATTAATGTTGGTGTAAAATTGGATATTAATATAGATTTAAATGTTTTCTAGTTGTGTACTGCTTATGCTACCGTGTATAATATTGAAACATTTCAAAAATATTTTGTATATTTTGCAAAAACTTTTCCGTTTTTAATTTAGGTTGGTTGACTTCATTATATAAATACTTATGAAAATCAAAGCCATTGTTATTTTAATTTTTTTATTATTATAAAAAATGCTTTAACGAGTGAGCCATTTAAAAAAAAATAATTATGAATAGTTGAAAAAAAAAAGTTTTTGCAAAACATAAGACGGTTTTATAAATTACGCTTTCAAATAATTATTGCTTATAGAAATATTATATGTCTACAATCAATTATAATATATTAAAAAAATATATCAGAAAAATTCTAAACAAATCTTTCTATTGCTTTTCTCACACAATGAAATGCTTTTGACAGATTTTTTTAACTCGGGTTGTTTTTTTTTGTAATGTTTTCAGTTTTTTGTTTCGTTTGTGACTAATACAATAATGTTTTACAGTGGGTGGACGCTAACAACGAAGAGGTAAATAACGTTCCGACTTACTTTTCATTTCTTTTCTTTTTTTTCCTTCTTGCGTGTAAATACTTTGACAACATCATTCATGAGAATGTTAATGTATTAATATTCTAAAAGTATCGCCATTAGGTTGTGTCAAATTTAGAGATTGAAAAAAAAGACTAAATTCAACAGTCATAAATGAAAAGTCACGTGAATTAAAACCGAGATGATAGCACTATAACTATATTATTCGTAGCTAAACCTAAAATTTTAAATATAATTATGGCATCAGATTTTTTTTGTTAAAATTTAAAACATTTAATTTGTATCCAAGGGATTATTTATTTTAAAAAATAAATTGCCTGCTAGGGTTTCTTCCCAGTTCTTCTCGGTACTACCTACTTTCCGGGCAGTTGGTAGATTCATGTTAGTAACGATTTCATAACACTCGCAATATACATATTTTAAATATAGAGTTTTTTGTTATTGGCCGAGTAATCCTAAAAAGCATTGGTTTATTTTTCTAAAATTTTGGGCACAACAATAAAACAAAAAAAACAATAATTCTGATATTTGTTTAAAGTTAGGAAACATTTTTAGTTCTTCTATATGAACGTTCAGGTATCAACTAATATTAATTTTCCATGATCTTATCAAATTGTAATATTTTTGATTGAGTTGTCAAAGTTACAGCGCCTTTTCTTCATTTAATCGTAATATCTATTGTTGACCATTATTTTTATTTATTTTTTCGGGATTTTTTGGTGTTTTTTTCTCTCTAATACATGTATATTGTAAATTGTCACCTCTTCCATGTTATTGCGGGATATTATATGTACTATTTTACTTACAGAAGCTTATTAATATAAAAATACTGTCGTTAGCATTTCATACACTACCCTGGTCGATCGAGTAAAATTATTGAAAAAATAAATTTACTCAAAAAAAAAAAACATCGAGTTTGTACAGTGTAGAGAAAGATTTAGGAAATTGGTAAAAAATGTTGCCACAAACAAAACCTTGTCACCTTGCACAACCTTATATTTATTTCTCAGGCTACCTTCCCTTAGTCTTTTTTTCGAAGTGTATAGATAAAAAAGGATCAAAAATGAAAAGCACGTTTTGTTTTTGTCTATGCTTCTTTTTCTTTACTTACTAATTTGTGGAAAAAATATTTAATAAAGCTTCTGCATGAAAAATGGCTGTGAACGAGTTCTTAACAAAAAATAAAAAAATACTACTGTACATGCTCGATGATTTTACCAGGACAGAAGAATTTTTTAGTTGATTTTTATCTTTTTCTTTTGCACCTTTTTTATTTATAAACATCAAATATGTAACTTTCACTCCTAACACTAACCTTAAAATATATATAAAATATATTAAAATAACACATATAAAACACTGGCAACATTTTTACTAATTCTCTTTTTTCTTTTCTCTTTACACAAAAAAAATCAAAAAATACAAAAAATGTCGAATGAGAAGTGGATACAAGACGGTTCACCGGCACACTCAAGCACTCCGGTGAAGATTGACACTCTACAGTTCGTGCCGAAGAATACGAACCCCAAGGAGTTTAAGCAATTGCAGCAGCAGGTAAGCTGAATCATCACGCGTTAACCTTTTGGAATGAGCTGAAATAAATTTCCAAAAAAAAAAACTTGTGTATCCCACTTCTGATATTGAGATTCTAATACAGCACAACTGTAACGCATTTTTTAACGCAATTTTTTAAAGGTAACCGATTTGCTGACGGTTCACCTGATGGAAAGTTCCTTTTGTTGCTGATAAAAGAGTGTACCAAAAATGCCGCTTTCGTACTGCTTGCTTATATGTAGGAAATCGTTCATCTTTTCTTGTTTTGTTAGAATTTTCAAAGAAAAACATTACATTTAACACAAAAGGATGGGTCAATCAAGGTAGAAAACTTATTAAATACCATGTGCTGTGATGCGCCAAAGGGAAGTTAGCTCAGCATGTGCTAGGTGACCTGAGTCACCCAACGCTGATTGTCAGCTGACACCCATTTGTTGTGTCAGCGCGCAGAAATCAGCGAGGAAAGGAATAATCCTGTATAGATACACAGCTCTGTATCTATTCTGTATCTCTGTCTGTATCTGTTCGCGATAAACTTAAAAATTACTGAATGGAATTTCATGTGGTTGTCAACAAAAAGAGAGTAATTCTCGAGGAAGGTGTTTTTTTATCCTAATTCGGCACAGTGACCACACCACGCCTGATGCTAAGTATTGTGCAGTCCAATAACGACAATCACTAGTAGCAGTAAAGAAAAATCAATTAATAGTCTCAGTGATTATACCGGCCTGCAGGAACATCTCTCTACACTTCATTTAAAGAACCCCACATTATATGACGGTGGGAACACGCTCGCCGGAAGACCGTTCCACAGCGCAACTAGACGAGAAACCTAAGAAATTAGAAAACTTCTCTATCCTAGCCTGGATGTGAGTTACCGTATAGCCTCGACTATGTAAACTCACGCGTATGGTTCTGCTATGGAAGGGAAAGGGTGGGACAAGTTTTAACAACCTTTCTAAACAATCGCAGTGGTACAGAGGCTAATAAAAGCTCAATGAGGTAATATCTGTTTAAGATGGCTTATTTGATAAGGTTTTGTTTAAATTAGATGTAATATGAAGCTGTGGGAGTAGTAGAAAAAAGAACGATAAATGTCAAATATCACAGATCAAGGAGAATCGACGCGCAGACAAGATCAGCGCCGGTCCACAGTCGCATATACTAGAGGGCGTGACCTGGGACGAGGCCAACAAGGCGGTGGGCGAGGACGCCGTCAACACTCACACGGGAGATCATGTCGTGAGTACAGTGCATGTGTTAGAGGAGGAGATTCACGATTATTGATAGAACCGCCATCTTCAGTCATTACCATACTGTTGTATTTACAATTAAACCAGGAAAAGAATTGAAGAAATTACTGGTGAAGGTAAAACATGGTGAGGAAATCCGCATGGTATCTAATAGGAATGCCATATGTACTAGGGCTGTGAGAACGACGATTATCTGCGCTACTGGTCACGTTGGGCGTGAATGTAAGCGCAAAGTGGATCTACCTACCAATATATCTCTGCTCACTTTGCGGTTATATTTCGTTTCCAACGTATGGATCATGTTGTGAGTACAGTGCATTTGTAAGAGGAGGAGTTTCATGATTATTGATAGAACCGCCATCTTCAGTCATTACCGTTCTGCTTTATATACAATTAAACCAGGAATAGAATGAATGGAATTACCGGTAAGGAAAAACATAATGAGGAATGGCACCTAATAGGAATGTCATGTGTACTAGGGCTGTGAGAACGGCGATCAGCTGAGCTTCTGGTCACGTTGGGCGTGAAATATAACCGCAAAGTGGATACAGCCACCAATACATCTCTTATCACCCCGGAAGGGCCTTTACGGGGTGAGCAGGGGTTAATTAGTGGTGTATCCACTTTGCGGTTATATTTCATTTCCAACGTATCCGATCGCCGTTCTCATGGCATTTTTATTAGATGCCACGCGGGTGCTTAAATCCGTACGTAATCTGGAAAAACCCAAGGGTACGTGCCAGGATTCATTGCCGCGCATGGTAACCGGTTCATTATCCACTAGTCCACCACAGTGACAAGCTTATATGTCATGCCCAGCGTGACCAGTAGCGTAACCGAGGACCGTATTTCTAATAAAGAAAAATGAATCGCAAAATGTCTTGATAAGCGCGAAACTCGAGAACGACTGAACCGATTAGGCTGATTTATTTTTTGTTGTGTTTGTTGAAGTCTGGGGAAGGTTATTACGGAGAGAAAAATTAAAAAAAATGTCTGTAAAAGTCTAAAAACACCACTTTTCTATATTCTCATACAAAAGATGTTATAAATCAATTTGAACTTTAACACCATACCATAAAGTTTAAATGTTAGTGGACAGGTTCCGGGAAGGCAAAGCAATCGGGTGACGTACAAATATTAATGTCAATATTTGTCAATTTTTATACATATAGCATTAAGGCCAGGTTCCTTCAAACAATTTCTAAAAAATCTGACGGGGAAGCTATTAACATTAAAAAAAACAATGTGACTTTGTTTTAGAGAAATAGGGCAGAACAAGGTCTGCCGGGACAGCTAGTTTCTAATAAAAATCCTAAATACCAGTGTTCATAGTGCTTAACTCAAAATAAACGGATTTTCATTATTTACGAATAATTTTCAAACACTATTTTTACACCATTAGGGTTGCCATCGTTATAAAACGAACCCAATGTTCAAATGTCAGTCGGAGTGGTCCGTGCGCAGGTGCTGATGGGCGCGGCGTCAAAGGGCATCATCCAGCGCGGCTACCAGCACAACGCGACCGTATACAGCGCGCCCTACGCCCGCAACCCCTTCGACCACATCACCGACAACGAGATCGACGAGTACAAGCGCGACGTCGAGCGGAAGAGGCGCGGCAACGACTGTGAGTTCATAATTTATTTTAGGTGGGGAGGGGGGGAGGGACTTTAGGCAAGCTGGCCACTCTTGGATTGGGGAAAAACTGACAAATAATTATGGCAAAACTGCAATCTGCATCTATTTTGTTTCTGGATTATAAACGTCAACCGTCATCTTTGTTACTTCATTCATTCAATTAAAATTACGACACGAAACAGAGTTCTATTAAAATATTTTTCTCAAATATGTGGTCTTCGAGCCGGAACTACAATATATTTTCCAAACACATGGTCTTTCGAGCCGGAATTAAAATATAATTCTCAAAAATATGGTCCTTCTAGCCGGATCAGATGTTTGAGAATTATATTTTAATAAATCAGAATCAATGTGAACTCTATCAGATCTCAATCATCTAACGGGCTAATTTATGAGATGGCCACGTGCCGCGTTCGGTGTACGCGACTGATGCTGGCGGTCTGTAGAATGTTACAAAGTCTGCCCAAATTCTATAGTATTACAACGGTTTCCTGAATGACTTGACGGTGTATTTATGGGCCGATATTTGTATTACTGTGGCCCTTTCCCAGATGACACGGATCTGTCGGAGTCCGAAGCGATCAGCGCCGCGCAGATAACATCGCCGGCCAGCGCGCCCTCCGAGACCGAGGAAGAATCGCGTGACGGTAAGTGTATCGATTTACACACGTTAATATGGTTTAAAGTATTAGAAAAGTAAAAAAACTAAAAGAAAATTTCTAATTTGTAGGGCTTTTACAAAAAGCTATATTTCCAAAATAAAGCGACAACTCTTTGACAAAAAATAAAAAGCAGAGCATCGATCATCGACGTAGAGTTGCCTGCCTCTCGGTCTTTTACCGGTTGCACAGTGGAGAGTGTTATCTGGAACTACATTCTTTGATTCCACCATAAAACCACTAGACATCGTGTCGGATTCCATCCGTATGTGGTGGATGTTCCTTATATCCGCACGAAAAGATTCGCTTCTACATTCATCATGCGAACGGCTAAGGAGTGGAATACACTACCAGCGGCCATATTTCCGCGATCTTATGACCTGGGAGTCTTTAAAAGAAGAGTGAATAGGCATTAGTTGGGCGGACGCGGTTCATCATCGAACTCATCTTCACCTTCCACCAGGTGTGATTGAGGTCAAGCGTTCGTCTATAAATTATTTTAAAAAAATGTGGCTGTTGTGGTTCTAGTGTATGAGAGACCGATATTCATGCGTGACGACCCGAATAATCGTAGGCTAGAACCCCGGCACGCACCTCTGTAGTTGTTCAGATTTTATGTATGGATTTAGGCAGCACATGCAGTCACTCGTGAAGGAAACCCTCCTGGCGTCTAACAGTAATGTCATGTGTACTGGTGCTGTGAGAACGGCGATCAGCTGCGCTACTGGTCACGCTGGATACGATAAATAAGCGCAAAGTGGATTCAACCACTAATGTAACTCGGCTTACACCGAAAAGGATATAGCGTGACGATATATTAATACTAGGTTGTTTCTTACTTCCAGAACACCGTGTCCTCAGAATAGAAACGAAGCAAGCTCCAGTAAGAAGCCAGCCAGAGGTGGTGCTGAGCGATGGTAAGTCGATAACGGTGCATTGAACTATTGGGACGCGGGAATGTCGATAATTTTGTCTCTATCGATATTGAGGGGTTTGTATTTTGAGGACTGATCATCGATAAAATCGTTTGATGTCCGTCAGATTATTTTTATTCACAATAATGGCAATCAGGCGAACAGCCCACTTGATGATAAGCGGTTTTAAACGTCTATAAATAAATGCAAATCAAGAAGGGCTATTTATTGCGTTGTTCATCTAGAAAAACGTGTTATTCCTATGTTGTAGAGGAGCCCTGTGTAATAATCGGGAATAAATACTGCGCCTGATTGCTCATTTGAGAATCTTAAAGTGTGTCTATAGTTTTTTAATGAACAGAAATAAAGCTTAATTTTGCATTAAATGAAATATAAATAATAAAAGTCGATAAAAAAATCTTGTGTAAAAATTGGCTCCAGTATCGATATGTGTATTAAATCGATCATTCGTAATTTAGTTCATTCGACGGGGCTCCAAAAGTCCTTGAAGGAATTTTACTTAAATTATTGCCTGTGTGAAATTTGCATGATTTTTTTTTCTATTGGGTCTAAGTCTGTTATGTGCATTTTGATTTATAATTTTATTGGGAATGTATACATTTATTCTGTTATTTGTCACACTGAAAGAAAACAAAAAAATATGTAAATAACCGAGCAAAATCGTTTTCTATTTATATTTGCTAAATAAAGGAGCGGCGGGCGACCCCTTCTGTCCCTAATTTATGAGTATTTTCAATTGGTATTTTAAAATGAATGTTATGAAAAGTAGCATTTTTTTTTAATTTTTTTGAGTGCATTACAGGGATGAATAGACTGCAGGACGCGAAACACTCCTTTACAGACGAAGTGTAAACTTATGGGGGTAATTTTTCTCATTTTCGATAACTTATTATGTCCGGGGACGTATTAAGGATTATAGGAACCGTCTGCTGTGATGTATACCGTCTTAAGGATCCAGCAGTTTTGAGATTTAAAAAAAAAATGTTAACCTTTCGTCAGTAACGCGTTCCATTACAGGACTCGGTAAAGTGCTTTTTTTTTACTTGGGGAAAATCCTCATGGGACCGTCTTGGTCGCACTGGGGGGTTGAGCGAAACCGAGGTGTGTCGGACTTGTACCGATTAAAAACCCCAAGGTGACTTTTTCTGCGCATTGACGGGGACCGCGGGACCTGTAATCAATTCGCCACAGCCCCTTCGCGCCGCACCCACTGGGCACAAACTCGGAGGATGATATCTTCCCCGACACTGCTCATTGTATTTAAGCAGAGCACGTCACAATGCTCTGCCTACTTCTCGAGGGTCGCTAACCATTCGCTCAGGGCCCCCACCCTGAGCGACCGCGACCCCAAAGGAATCAGCCAACCGGTCGTGGATCGACCGATCGGCTGGGACTGATGTGCCGGGGCGGTTACCGGCACCCCGGTGTCTTCTTCGAGCGGCCTTCTGCCGCTCTCGCTCTGCGGCCTCCTTCTGGGACGATAAAAGTCCTTATCTTATTGGTAACCCATATCATAGAACAGTTGTAATGCAATTCAAAACAAGTGTAGTTTTTTTTTTCTGAGTGACCGTATTGCTCGTCCGAGAAAGGCCTTCACAACTAAACCGGGCTTGGTGGGCGAACGCAGAAGGCGCTCACGTAGCGAATTTTATGGGTTGAGCGGCTACGCAAGGGCACCCGTGTATGTACGGATCTCGACTTGGGCGGCCGGCCAGTTAAAAACGAACCTAACGGTGATCTACAAGGGTTTCGAAAGCGACTACCTTGAGAAGAAACGCCGAAAGAAATACAAGGCTGCGTTGGAGTGATTCAAGTGTAGTGTGAGGAAATACATAAAGAAAATTATTTTATTGATAAAACTAATTGGAGTTGTACAAAATTCCTATTGGATTTAGAGAAAATCAGGTTCGGGGTACTGTAATGGGATTCCGCAGACGAGAGGTTACGCATTATTATCCGTTGTTTTGTTTCAAACTCATACGGGGTATTTTTTTGTTTTCTTTTCTCCATACATGACCTATCAGAAACGTGCAGTAAACATGAAAAAAGAAAATACGAATTACGAAACTTAAAAAAAAAAAACAGTTCGGGTGAGTCGTGTTTTATTGTTTGTTGCACGTTTCTGTTAGACTGTTTTTTTTTACTTGATTCCTGCATTCTCTTGCATCGTTCTTTATAGCCACGTAGTTTGTAGTGGTTTAAAATGTAAATATATTTATTTGTAGTTGATACAACTGATTTCTTGAACGCCGAAAGAGCTCACGCCGATCGAACAAAAAGTAAGTATTCTTTTTACTTCTATCGTTATCCCATGGCTATATCGTTCTGGTATGTGTGACTAACGTATATCGAACAAAATTGAGAAACCTTATTTTGCGGGTTTTGCATGTTTCTTTTGAAGAGATCGTTCAGTTAATTCGTTAACACGTTCGTCGCCATGACACCCATATCTGGGTGATGGATATGCTTTCGTAGGGGCCTGTCGCCCAAATATGGGTGACGCTCTTGTAAAAGTTGATAGGATTTTTAGTTGGATATATAAATGGAATAAGCTCTTATATGTAAATATAGGGTATACAACATTAAAATACTAAAAATGTTCACATTATGATATGTCGCATGTTTTTCGTTAAAACACTTTAAACACGTTGAGGTGGAGAACAAAATTCTTTGCGATAAATCGAAAATAGTAATCTCATGATATAAACGTAATACTCGAGCTATATTATTTGTATATCGCTTATTTATTATCCGTGAGTTGGATTTGGGCCCCGTGAGAAACAATCGAATCAATCGCAATACCCGACGAACGTGTTAAGTGCAAAGTAAGGAATAGTGATGAAATGCAACATAGGTAAATGGCTTAAAAATTACAAAATATATTCTTCGTATTAAATCTACAACCTTGCGTGGTTCTAGAAAAATACATATTTTTAAAATAGTGTCAAATGTTATAGTTGATTCTTGTTTATTCGTTCGATCTTTTGGTCACGAAGGCGGTAAATTACCTTTATGATTGTTTATAAAGTCAACTTGGTTTTAATCACGTCCAGTTTCTGGTCAAAATAATCCTTGTGAAAGTCGAGGTAATAAAAAAATGTATTTATGTCAAATATACAGGTTTCGTGTTTGTAAAATTTAATAGAATTCAAAGCGGAAGGATATTTTCTTTAATGCATTCATGAAGGAAAGAATTATTTATATATATATTAAATATATATTATAAGATCATTGAAATAGTCAAAGTGATATGGCTCGTGAGGCGCGATCTATCCCTAAACATAATTTTTCGCTTGAAATAAAGTGCCGCCCCGACGGGACCCCAATTTGCTGTCCGATGATGAGGTATTCTTCAACTCGGCCGCGTCCACGGCGTCTTCAAGCGCGTTGTCGCCTCTCCCAACCGGTGATGTGGGCGCCCAGCGAGTTATTGTCAGAGGTGAGACGCTCAGGTCGCTGGGAAAAGTTGAAAGTCTTAAGGGAACAGTGTGCGAGTTGCGGAGAGTGAAGTTGAGAGATAAAAAGATATGCTTGTGAATTTAATTTATTGGGAGATTGTTTGTTAGCATCAAATGTGTTGCAAATTTCAGAGAGTATGTTTGTGGAAGAAAAGTGTGCGAGTTGCGGAAATGAATATCTCTTTTTGGCCAATATAAGAATCCGCATGAGATCGTTAAATGTAATGAATACAAAACTCAAAAATTTTAAATGAATTTACCGAGTGATTATATGCAAATTAAAAAAAAAAGACCGAATGAGGTTGAGTATTATCATATATCTGAATGGCTGCGAAACAGTGTACGACAAAATGAATGACAGAAAGAAATACGAGTTCTGGGGCTTTTAAGTTATGTAACTTGTTTGTTTAGGTTGTTGCTTATTTGTCCGTCTTCGCTTATCATTAAACGTATACGGCGTGATGATACAGCTTATTATTGTTTCGCTTTAAATAAAATGTAGACTCAGCCCGTGATCCGAACCTGTTGTCCGACGACGAAGTGTTCCTTGACTCCTCGGTGTCCGCGATGACGTCGAATGTGACGTCAACGGTGCCCGTCGTGGTGCGGGTTCAGCACACGGCCGTACAACAAGTCGTCGCTAGAGGTGAGCGTTTGAAGTGAATGCGGAAGGTGTGAAGTTAAGGTGGAAATGGGTGAATTGAATGGGAAGAGCTATGTGACATGCGGAATTTGATATTAATGTTTGTGTTGTCTAATTCTGAGTGTTCAGTAAACGTACCAATGTAAAAATGTTTCAATCTTACTTTAATATTTCGTATCTAAAACTAAGCTTGATTCCATGATGTTTTGATAAAATTTAACACCAGCCCGAAGATGCGCAAAAGTGACAGCGCTATAGTAAAAAAAAATCTTTGAGACAAAACTCACACAATCTAGTATCATATATGTAAAACATGGTACTATATGTACAGTAGAGACACGATAAAGTTGAGTTGCCTCAAGAGCTGTTTTTGTGCATATTATAACATAATACATAATGTTAGGTTACTATTAAAAATAACAAAATAGATTAAACTTATTAACAAAAATCGATGTTTATTACAAAATATTACGAGATGACATTTTCCTAGATTACAAAAATATTGCCACATTGATAATGAAATAATCTACACATGTATGTACTAGTTTAATGTAAAGAAGACATGCCCGTGCAGAGAAAGCGCGGGCGGTGGTAATGCGAGATCAAACATATCCTTATAGAGATAGCGAGTGCGTGGGCGGGTTATGCGAGTTCGAACATGTCTTTGTAGAGGTAGCGCCGGCAAGGGCGAGTAATGCGAGATCAAACATGTCAGAGTAGAGATAGCATGTGCGGGTAATTCGAGTTTAAATATGTTCGTTAAGTCCGTTGTTTGATTAAGGTTGGTAGTCTGCATAATCGCGAACCCATGTAACTTAAATGCGGATAATCGAGTTTTCAATATATTATTAAAGTATGATTGAAACAATAATGTTATAAGAGATCGTGTTACAGGCTACTGATCATCATCGGTGCGTGTTTTTGGCTCGTATTTCGTCCACGTTTTATTTGTACATTAGTCATTGCAAATCATAATTATATTCGCTAAGTTCATCACTCCAATCTTGTGAGTTTTTTTTTTTCGTCTGCTTATGTATTTTTTATATCGTTTCAAAGTAAAAGTGGCTTTTGTAGATGTCAAGTTTCACTAAATAATTTTCATTATTGGTATTATATCATCGTTTTGTGACGCTTTGACATTTTGTGGATTTTGTGTATATTTTCCGAGGGCATTCTGATGTCGCGTGCTGTTAGCCAGTTGAATGTAAACACCTTCATTCCTGTCTGCGGCCCACACAACATTATCCCCTCTACCAACTGAGTTTCCAATGCGGTGTATCCCCATTATACACACATGTACAAACACTACAGTGGTTATGAATTGAAAGGTTTTGTAGTCGTCAAGAAAGTATTTTGATGTTCTCTTATTTCCGGTATTTAAAGTAAAAACTTAAAAGCTAAAACAAAATTGTGTGTACAAGTTACATACTTTCTAGTGTCAATATATACCATTCTAGCAAAATAACTCAAGTTTTAAAATGTGTAATGTACTATTATAACCTCGCCTAATATAATGCTTACAGGTAAACTAACACACCCGCTTGTCCTAAACGAAGCCATGACCGCTAACAAAAGAAGCAAACACGACTATTCCCGTATAAAAAACTTCGAGAACATTCTAAAGAGTTTCGAAACCGAAACTGAGTTGAATCATCCCAAATGTAAACTCAATCTCAGTTCTAAGTTAGACGATAACAATGGTAACTTGAGTAGTCGATCTAGTCTCTATTCTATACCGTCCATTGAATGGGATGCAAGGTGTAGGTCTGAGGTAGGGATGCGTACGCATTCCCTGCCCAGAATGAGGGGTAAAGGAACCCACAAACTCTATAGGACGCGCAGTTACAGCGGTTTTTTGAATTCGTATATAAAAGATCCCGTGCCGACTCATTTCCACGTTCCTAGGTCACGTTCTTTCAGCAGTAATTGTAAAGGAAACATTTGGTATGACATCCTCGATGAAAGATCATCGAAACGGTCTAAAGTACAGAGTTCTGTCTATTTCTCCACAAATAATAGCCCCCAAAAGTATGATAATGAAGGTAAAACGGCTCATAGTGTAGTTAATATCGTAGAAAAAATCGTTCCCGTATTCAAAGTCTCTAAAGACGTTCAAGAATTTGTGTACTCTCAAGAATTTAACGAGGATAATTATTTCGGTGAAATTGGAAGTCAGTTTCCATCTGAATGTGATACTGTTGATAAAAAAATGAATAATAAAGAATTTAACGTAACAGTTACTAAGCAAAAAGATGATTCAAAAGAAGATAATAATCAGGATCAGGCTATAATAGAAACGACGGAGGATGCTAATAACACATTAGAATCTACTGATGGTGAATATCATAGTTTTACGGATGATTTCGAAGAAGCATACGAAAGTCCAGTTAAAGGATTAGTAGAAAAGGATATTCGAGACTATTCTGTGCCAATAAATTTCTATTGTGAAGATTATTCAAAGAGAGACAGTCCCAAGAAGTCCCCTTTAAAAGCTCAAGTAAATGTACTAGAACCAATTTTGGAAGAGTCTAAAAGTTCGTACGGTGATGAATCTAGTAATCATTCTCAAAATGATAAAGATAAAACAGATAATGGTACTAGCGACGCTGGAATCGTAATAGAGAGTATTTTAAATGCTGTGGTTACAAATATATTGTCTGAAGAAGCACTTTTTAACAATGATTGCGTAGAAAATATATGTGATTTCGAATTAAAAGGAAATAAAGCTGAAGTTGCTGTTGTTAATGAAGAGACAAAATTAGTCGAGTTTAAAGCTATCACAGTTTCATATCCTCGCGAAATTACACATATAGAAACTGACTCTGGGTTAAAAAATGATGCCAAATTTCTTAGGCCAGATTCAACAGAATACAGCGTAGCTAGTTCGGGTAATGAAGTCCCAAGTTTTGACTCTACAGTTGAATTTGAGAAATACGAAATTGTCTCAGATATAATTGTTTCTTTACTGAATAATATAAGTTATGATTCTATCGATTGTGCTGTGAAAGCTATTCATTTTGACGTAAAAACTTGTTTCGATTTCGATCCAAAACAAGAATGTACTGAAAGTTTTTCTATAACCAAAATAATTTGTGATATAGAAGCGAATCTAAACGAAACTGTATCAACTGAATCCAGTAGCGATAATTCGATTCAATCTTATAAAATAGTGGATAGTATACTTTATTATCTCTTCGATAGGGTAGTGTATTTATCTCTAAATAAATTTAAGAGAAACGATATGAAATGTAAAAAGGTTGTGACGTTTGACAATAATGAAGATATTTTCTGTACTTCTTTAAATATGTGGCCAAATCCTGAAGGCTATCAAGATTATACAGTAGCTGATAATGAATGTACTGAGTTGTATGATGAATGTACTGAGTTGTATGATTTAAATAAAGAGCATGAAGTAATTTTTAATAACGCCAATGAGGTAACCGAAGGACGCATTAATACAGAAAATAATGTAGCTGCAAGTAATTCTGAAGATGAAAGGATTTTAACTCTTAACGTGTTTTCTGAGTCTATAAATGTTGATGTTACTGAACAGAATAGTAATGTAGAAGCAACAAAAAATATCGAATATGATATTGAGACTGGCAATGACGGGGTAAGTTTAAATCAAGATGTGAATACTTTTGCAAGCACTCGTTTAGATGATTCAGAGGATATGAATGTAGCTTTTTTAGACGACAGTCAAAGTGAAAATATATCACTTAACGAAACGTCTAGAACAAAAGCTGATGAGAGCGTCTTGTATGAAAAGAACGAATCGATATTTGGATCGCCGTTCGAGAAGCCCGTACCTGTGATGTCGATGTCGCAGATTGAGAACACAGGCGGTGCAAAGTTTTGGATATCATTCGACGAAAGTTTTAGTGAAATCGAGAAACCTACGCCGAAGGCTGCACGCCGAGGGAACAAACTACCTAGCTTCTTGACTGTGGATTTGAGTGAAAATTTTGAAATTGAAAATAACGCGAAACGGTCAAGCGTGCTCATTAAAATCGATGATGATACTAAAAATACAGATTACGCGAATGTAACTGATGTAAAAGAGCAAGAGATTGAGGTGAATGAATCGATTGGTTCAAATGAATCGATGTATTTAGATGGTTCGATGGATTTATCGACGAAAAGCTTGTACGAACTCCGTAGAGGACCAAGGGTTAGATTGCACACGAGTTGGCCTCCGTACGAAGATAGTCTATTTTACAAAATTATATCAAGATTTAGAATGACTGAAAGCTTTGACATTAGTCAACTGGATGCGGGTAGGATTGATAATAGCTTTTGATTTGGAATGCTGTTGATTCTCCATAAGGCTGAAAGTTAAAGATGTGAAATTAAATTACGGGAAATAACGAAAAGATTATTGTCGATTTGAAATCGATTTGAAATATAATTAAAATTAGTTACCATCGTTAAGTCTATCGAATAGATACTTCGATTCTTATAGGTTTTTTATAATTTCTCAGATTCAAATATTTTAAAAATAATTTTAAAGTTTATTTTGTACGGGAATGGTTTGTATTTTTATAATATTATTATTAATATAATTGCATGTTTTACTAATGTTATGTATGTTTTTTATTGTGTATGTGTGTAAGATTGGTTTTCATAAAATTTACACTATATATTATATCGGGTAAAATATAATCGTTTTCGAGCTGAAATATATATAATTTCTAAAATAAAAACATTTTTTGAAGAAGTTTGGATTTTAATGTCATTTGCCGATACAGAACAGAAATTTTCGGTGTCAAATCAACTATAAATGGCGTGGTTTAAAAAAAAATACACAAAACATCGTGATATTATAGTTGTTTTGTAATCGAAAAAACTTCAATTATGTTTCAGTAAATGGCATTAGACTTCAGTGTTCATAAAAATGATTATTATTTTTCAAAATAAACACTATATCGATAGTACTACCAATAAAGTGCCGAAACACTGTAGCTGCAAAAGGTACCCGCGTTTAAAAACGTTAAAAATTTATGAAACCCAATTTTTGAAGAATCCTATGCTAGCAGCAATAATCGTTTACTTTTTACTGGCAACATTGGATATATTTTTATAAATTATTTTACTCAACGAGTTTCTTAATAAAAGTAACAGTTCGAGTGAAAAAAAATCAGCAGAGGTTAAGCTCTTAAGGGCTTGCACGAGTTAGTTAAATCTAGTTTTAACTTATATAAACCTTATTTAGCGTACAATAGTATTTATTGTCTTGCACGGAAACTGCATATTTTTTGGGGAATATTCAGAATTGGTTTTAAATTGATTGATGTTGCATATTTCAAAAACACGATAATCGAAAAATGTGTTTCATATCCAATGTTGTTAGCTTGCTATGTTTGTTTTTAAACTTTTATGTTTGACTGTGTTTGTTTTGAAATGTTTATGTTTCTGTATGCTATGTTAATATGCCACGCACCAGTTCCATTAAAATGTTTAATTGTAAATGTAGATTGACTTTATGCAAATAATATTTTTAAGTAAATTAAAAGTGGTGTTTTAATTTATTTTTATCGCAGTGTTTATATGATCAGCGGCTGTTTAAGGTATTAATTTTATAACTAGGCTTGCAACATTACAACTGTGTTTATAAAATTAAGTCTGAAATAGTTGGCAACTCTGAATAAATACATTATGGCTATGTATAAATAGTCTTTAACGGTTGACAACTGTGAATAAAACTCAATACAACTGTGCATAAATTTTAGTCTAAAACAGTTTATATTAATTTTGTTTTGAAGCAAAATCAATAGTTCAAGTTAAATGAAGATTCAACAAAAAGTATAGAATCACTTAACCATTAAATTGATGACAATTATGAATAAAATACATTATAATAAAACATTAAAATTAATCTCAAAAGTGTTGACTTTGATTAAAACACATTACAACTGTGTATGAAAATAAATCACAAAGCAGTTGAAGACTTTGATTAAAACACATTTCAACTGTGTATTAACACTTAACGGACCGGCCAAATCTGCTGTCTTTCCTAGTAGGCTGATAGTGCTAACAAATGGCACCAAGAAAAAATCTGTAAAATAAAAAAACTAACGCAATGTACCTAAAATTTAAGCAAAAACGTAGATCTACGTGACCCGTCCTAGCAAGTCAGAATGGAAAAACGTAAATCTACTGGATCCGTACGTTAAGTGTTAAAATAAATCTTAAAACAGTTGACGACTTTGAATAAAACACATAAAAAAGTCACGCATTGCTTTGAACATACCTCTGCACTCGCATGGCTAAGCTTTCCGGTGGATGTGGCGGCAAGCGGAGAATCCAGTTAACGGTAAGTCGCATGCTTTACTAATACCTCGGCTGCTGCATCGTGGTTTGCTTATCGGTTGTAATATGGCCATTTTTAATAATTACTAGCACGGGATATCGTTATTGTGCTTGAAAATATTATAACTTAACAGTATTTTTTTTTCTTGATATAAAAAAAAAAAGATTTTAGAGTAGTCAATTATATATAGAGGTTGATTTTATAGACGAGGCAAATATTTAAAAATACAATTTGTAATTTCTAACTGATAAAAATTTAAATAGATATATTCCCTAAGAAATCATTAATTATTGGACAAATGAGAATTTACTCGTAAAAGATGGCAACACCGTAGCGCGTGTGGCGCACGATTTGTTGGTAAGTAGATTAGAAGTTCCTTTTACGTAATGTTAGGTAAACCGATATTGATTTGTTTTGCCATCGCACTGTATCCTGACTGAGTACAGGCAAAATACCTGCTTAAAAATTAATGTTATCCATTCATTCACGCGTGAAATTGTCCCTAAATATGTTGACTATAATTTATTTTGTTTTAATTAAAATTGTAAGATATCACTATTTTAACATTTTGAATTATAATCGAATGCTGAATATCTCCCTCGTCTATAAAATCAACCTGTATATGTCTAAAAAGACTTGTCCTGCGTGACATCATCGTAGGATCTAAACTGAAGTGAGAAACGTAAATTTGGACATTGATTTTTTTATGACGTAGGCTCTCAGTAATGGTTGAATAATTTGATATTCAACCCCTAAGAGAGAGAAATAAAGGTTAAAGATGATTAGAGTAAATTGTACCCTGGTTCTGGTATTCCGGGGAAAAAAATCCTGCCTAGAACCGTCAGGGCAGCCGTAAGGGCGGGGCTTCCGGTGTGTAGACTCCTTTTTGACCTGGTGGAAATTCTTATGGACCGTCAGAGCAGCGGTTGGAGACACTCGAACTCTTATCAACTAAAACCACCGGAATGTTCCTTCTCCTGTCTGCCGAGGGCCGAGGGAAAGTCAGGATCAGCTTCCTCATGCAGCTTGGCGACGTCGGGCTTTTTTCTATGTGCTAGACTCCTGATCAAAGACCGGCCCGGGGATCCGTATTCCTCCAATAACTCGCCGAGTGAAATTGCTCAGGGAGGGAAGGATAAATGTAAAGAGCCTACCCCTATAGGGAAGCCCTGATAGAGAAATTATGATGAGCGTTATTAAACCGACCCGGATTTGTGTGAGGGGGGAATCTTGGAGTGCGGAGCCCACGCCCCGGGCGCCAAGGTCTAGGAACGGACGAGCTGACAAGCCAACTTCTCCATTAAAAATAGGCAGACCTTTATTTTGACGGTGTAAAAGTGTACTCATATGTCTCATAAGATATTGTTAGTACATCTTAAGTTATGTCCGATCAAAGGTTCAGGACACATAGGTACCGCCATTGCTTCATCAGCAAACTCTTCTTGCCTTGCCTTTCGGTTTTCTATAGACTGTACTCTGGAGAGTGTGCGGCTGAGTTGTATGATTTAGTTCCACCCTCCCCCCTTCTACCATAACTGGACGAGACGCCGTGCGGGTTTACACCCTTTTGTGTGTGATTCGTCTCCTCCTTTGTACTGCGTACCGCGAAGGAGTGGAACTCAGTTCCTACATCTGTGTTTCCGGCATCTTATGGCATGGGAATCATCAAACGCCGAGTGAGTCGGTATTTGCTGGGTGAGCGCGCTCTATCGTCGGCCTCATCATCGCTTTCCAGCAGGTGAGATTGAGGTCAAGCGCAAGCTTGTATGTAATAAAAAAAAGTCAAGTCTACAGGGTCGTTATTTTCACCTGGGTTGTAGCTAACATAGTATATTTTTAATTCCAGGCGAGCATACTGTAAATGGCGATCATTCGGACGCTCACCAGAGCACATTCTCTCATAGCAGTAAAGAGGTAACTGGAATTGTATTAGATCCCAATTTAGTCCATTGAAAAGTTACACTTGAGATTGTATCTGGCAGAGGACGATATTTAAATGTATAACTATCTATTTGTGTAACTATTAATTTTGTAGTTGAGAATCTCGCAAAATTTGTAAATTTATTTACAAGAGTTTAGTGGAACCTTAAGGTTTCTCTCTTCTATAGTGTGCCTATAACACTTAGTGCAATGTTTATATTTTTATTTTTTAATACCTATAATTATGATGGAGCACGATAGGGCTGGCATGACTGCATGCGGCAGTCAAAAGCCCTTTAAATAAATTAATTTAAAAAAAAATCTATTAATCACAGTTTGGGATAACACTTAACAAAACTTCTACGTTTTCAGGGATCTCCATCCAAGGAGGTGTCTACTGAAGATTCACCGAAGAAGGACAAAAAGAAGAAGAAAGGCCTGCGAACGCCGTCGTTCTTAAAGAAGAAGAAAGAAAAGAAGAAGGAGAAATCCAGTACACCACAACCAGCCTAGAGGTATACTTAACACGTATTAAATAATAAATTTCTAAATAATTCACTGTAAACGGAATTCTCTGATCCTTGCTCGTTTAGAAGATATTTTGCAAATTCATTTTTTTTTTAGGAAAACCAGGCCTTTGTTCTACTGGCTTGAAAGAGTGACTATATGACACCTGATGGAAACCACAGTTTATTCCAAGTATAGCAACGACTCCCGAGGAATAAAAATCCGTTATATAGACAGCTGGATATACACAAGCTGATCCTGAAAAGCGACAGGCATGGAGTTAATTAATTTTTAAGATTTTTCTAAAAATTCGGAGCGGTCGTTGGTTTCTGTCCTTGCACGTACCTCTGGATTTTCCGAGATTAGGTACATTCTTTCCAGTAAAGGAAAACCTCGTGAGGAAAACATCATGATGACTAATAGAAATGTCTACTGCTCACGGCATACATTTCTATTAGATCCGGGTTTCCTCACGATGTTTCTTCATTGGTGAGCATTAATCCGGGGAAAAACCCAGAAGTACGTGCCGGGATACAAACTTATAGCCGCTCCGAGGCCGTCACAGCAAACTAATACTATATAAAGACATATACGTTTTGTATTCACAGATTATACAACAAATCAACACTGCCATTTCGCTTTCAGAATATTTGTAATATTATAATAAGGTTATTCAGGAAACTGTATGTAATCTGTCACTCGTTACAGCTGAATGATATTGTAGATTCCTTGCCACTTACTTGAAGACGATTATATAAAAAAAATGCATTTTGATTTCAAACAAGATATAGTGTCTATTGAAATAAGTATGAAAAACTTGCAGGCCGGCATGATCACAGAAATTGTCGATAATCAAGTGGTTGTTTCTCAATAAAAGTTATAAGTTTTTGAAACGCATGGTTAAAATAACACAGGTGGATTAGTGTAAAGCCTTGTAAATTAAATACACACGTGTAAGGACCGCCATGGTGACTCGCTTTCGCCTGTCGCGTTTGTATCAGCTTGTGTGCATTCAGTAATTAGAGACCATAAGTCATGGTATATTTGAGCTGATATAGCGTCGACGATTGTCAACGAATGCGTCCATTGCGGTCGCTGACGTCTTTGGACTACAGTGTACTATCTAACAGGTGCGTTGTAGTTTAAAAAAAAAGTTAAATATAATTTATTTTTCGATAAAACGTTGACGACTCCTGCAAATAAAATAGAGTACTTTTATGTAATCGTCTTGAGTTCAAAGGGTAATGGAATCGGTGGGGTTGTACATAATATAGATCAATCCGGTTGTTAATTTCTGATGTAAACGCCATTTTAATTATTGGAAACATAATTTTTAATTGAATTACTAATTAAATTTACGTAACACGGTATAAAATTGATCAAAATAAAATTTGTAGGTTATTTTTCAAGATGGCTGCTCAGTAATGTCATATATTTGTTTGTAAAATTGATGGTAGCAGAACTTTTTAAAATTATTATTTGGATATATTAAAACATTTAAAATATTCCCGTTTTTTTTCTTCTTCATTATTTAATAAATTTTACTATAAATGACAAAATTTGGAAATATTTTTAATAACAGTTCTGCATTCAATTTTATAATAAACAAATAGTATTTAAAACCCACCTATGACTAGTGCGAGGCGAAGCATCAGCCTTCTCTGTCACTCTTATAGAGTTTTATATTGCAGTCCTTCTCGCCTATGCCTCGAAACAATTGCTACAAACACTTGACAAACTTTATTTCGCTGAGCAATCTACTCTTGAACGAGCGATTAGCTTACAGCAAGCACCTAACTCCGTTTTAGCGTAGAAGCTACAAAATAGTAATAAAAAAAGTGTTTTATTAATTTATTTTGATAAAAAAAATCGATTTATCTTTTTTTGAAAAACAAACTTTTATATCTTATGACTTGCCAATCGAGTTCTTATGTCGTTTAAATGAATTTTTTATGACGTAATTGTTTAGTTCTTCGAACTGTCACGTTCGGTTTAAACGCGAAGGTTGGTAGCACTGCACTTTATGGTATCGTTATGTTGGCAGCTACTTCGAAGGAGGTTGTAATCATGGCTTAATTATTTATATTTGTTAAAGTTAATTTAAATTCTATAAATTAAATGAAGTACAAAAATGTGAGGCATGTGTGTTGCCAATAAAATTGGGTTGGTGTTGTCAGCCTTTTCGTAGAAAACCTACCGCGGGCAGTGTTTGGTGCATTCGTTTTTACACCTAGCATATGATGCTTAAATGTTGACATGGGGCCACAAGTGTTAAGGGCTCCACGCCATTTGTGCTTTTAAAATTATTAACGGATAATTTTGTTAAGTTTTTTTAAACGTATTTATCAAAACCACATTATTTTTTACGCATTGCACGTTGTACTTTCTATCTTATGCGATGCAGTTACTTTCTCGAGCCAGTTTAAAAGAAAGATACAGTTCATAAAATCACTATGAAAATCCCGCAGTGGCTATTAAGTAGATATTTTAGCAGATACGTTTAAATAAACTTAATGTTAATATAAACAAAATCTAATATATGTTAGCGCTCTATATAAGATTTATTCGTCTGCCTACATGTGTACTAGTTTTAAATGATTTTTATATAATTTTATTCTATTGGACATGTTTGCTCCTGTTTTAACTTGGTATACTTAAATATAAAATCAATTTTAGAAATTTACCAAAATGGTAGGTTTTTTTAATTGTCAACATTAATACAATAAAATTCGAGGTTATAAATACCAGTTTTAAAGTTTAAATACCAAGTTAGAATAATTGCTATAAAATTACAGTACATTAGAATGTTGTTAATTTTTGAGATCCTAATTTTTTTATTTTAAAATATATTTCAATTATTTTAATTAATTGGACCCAATGTTTGTGACATCTGCTTATTTGTCAGATATCATTAAATCGTAATATTTAGAAAATATAACGATATTTTAAAACGTATGTTTCTAATGAGGGTAGTTCACTCCTTTTACAGGTGCTCTAAACTATATAAAAGGGTGGCTACTGCCTAAAGGTAAACAGAATGAGAGTTTTAATTTAGAATCCGTATTTAGATAACTTTTTTTTAAATATATTTATATATTTTTTTAATTTGTATATATCATTGGAATTCAAATACAAGGCGATATAATCTAGTTCAAAACGCGCGGGTCGATATGTAGCAGTATATTTTTTTTCCGTAAGTTCATTCATGTTTAACTTGGTCTATAGTCTTATTCTTTGACTTTGTAGCTTATCTCGATACAAGTACAACTCAAACAGAAGAATTTAATAAAATCTGAAGAATACGGCGCATTAACTTGCTACAGATCCTAGAAATAGTGTTTATCTATTTCAAAACTTATTTTTGTCACGTGTATGTGGTTTTTTTTATATACTCTAATTCTATGAACGTAGGATGGCGAAATTATGATTATTTTTCAGAATTTAAGCTTTGTTATAATTAATGTAAGACTTTAGTGCTATTTACAAATGAGCAGATGTTTTCAAACTACAATTTGACATTACCTAGAATACAATCTAGCGTTTTAAAATGACAAGTTGAGTTTATTTAATATTAATTACATTGTTAGGATTTGCATCGGCCATTTTATTTTAGTATTAAATATATCTAAAATGTATTTGTATTAAAATCACCATTTTATTACATGTTTTATATTTAAAAATGACATTTTGTCGGAAATTTTGGTAAATTGTTTGTCACCCCTGGTCACAAAATGTTATGCGCGCGAACATTCACGGCGTTTCTTAGATTTAAGTTTTAGCTTAAAAGAGGTTATGTTTATTGTAATTGTATTGTGTATTTTTTTATTTCTTAAAAATATATGCTATTTCGAAGATTTATTAAGAAATTATGTTGTTTTATTTGTTGTACCTTGATTAACTTTTCGATTTTTACGGTTTCGTACCTTAAAGGGAACCCACAAAAGCTTACTTGCATTTACTGTGGTAGACATTTTCGCCAGCGGCGAATTTGAGCATTTGAATTTCATACGTCATAGATTAGTGTTTTGCTAGAAAACTTTGCTAAAACATTGCGAGAAAGAGAAAAGTAATTGTAAATACACGAGATAAAGAAAGACATGTAAATGTTTTACTAAACACGAAATATTTACTGCGAACGCAATAGTAGTATCTTTTTTTTTATTTCGGGAAAATCCTCTTAGGACCGTCTCAACCGCACTGGGGGGTTGCGCGGCCGAGGTGTGTCGGACTTGTGCCGACTAAAAACCCCAAGATGACTACTTCTGCGCATTGGCGGGGACTGCGGGCTCTGTAATCAATTCGCCACAACCCCGTCGCGCCGCGCCCGCTGGGCACAGATCGGGGGAAAATGATGCCTTCCCCGATAATGCTCGTTGTATTTAGGCAGAGCACGTCACACTGCTCGAGGATCGCTATTCAGTCGCTCAGAGCCCCCACCCTGAGCGTCCACAACATCAAGGAAATCAGCCAACCGGTCGTGGATCGACAAATCGACTGGGACTGACGCGGCGGGGCAGTTGCCGGCACCCTGGTGTCTTCTTTGATCGGCGTTCTGCCGCTCTCGCTCTGCAGCCTCCTTCTGGGACATGACGTCCTCACAGAAGGGCACTCTTAGTATCTAATCTAATAAAACCTTGTTCCAGTTGCTTAAAATAATAATTGCGCGCACGTACACGGGCTTACGGAGTCACGGTTATACGGTAACTCACATCCCGGCTAGGACTAAGTTCTCCAACTCTTAACGCAGCCGAATCATCAGGCTGTGTGGTCTTCCGGTGAACGTGTGCCCACCGTCCTATGCTGTGGTGTTTTTTAAACAAAGCGTGAAGAAATATTTGTGCAGGCCGGCATGATAGCTGCGACTATCTGTTTTACTGTTGATAGTCGATTTTAGACTGCGCCGTGCCGAGTCAGTCTGGATATAAAAAATACTGACGAGCTCAAAAAGACTTGCTTCCAGAACTGTAAAGCTTTAAATTAAATAAATAAGTGTTTACAAAATTTTGTACCAGTGTTTTCAGTACTCGCAGGTACAAAAAACAGAGATGGGCAAAATGTAATCTGATTAATGTTGAGAGATTACAAAATGTAGTCGTCATTTTAATTTTCTTGCTCTAATCATGATTAAATCCATTTAAAACATTAAGAAATCATAAATGTTTATACAATCTGGGATTTTGTAGTGTTTAAAACATAGATGAGCAAAATTAATAAATAATAATAATAATAAAGTTATTTATTAGACAAACAATTACAAGCAGCACATTAAAAGTCAGCTGATACCCAAACTAGGACAACCTGTATCTTGGATGTCAGCACATTGCACACAATTTGTTACAGTTTATTACCGCTGCGTAGCTCCAATCTTAACTCAAAACATGCAAACAAAAATGCAGTCATATTAATGGTAAAAAATTTAAGCGTTAATCATTTTCATTAATCTGATTACATTTAGCCCACCTATGAAAAAACATTTGCTGCGGTTACACATTTATTGACAATGTTTGTCTATGAAAAAATTCTAATTTGTTAATCTACCAGACTTCTTGTCACTCATACGGCATGACGTTAAAATAGGCTTTCTTAAAAGAAAATTAAATTCTTGTAAATATATCTCGAAAATGAACACAAGTGTACCTTGACCTTTTATAATATGGACTCAGCTGTGGAAATATGGAGGGCTAAAGTAAGTTAAGTAAGGGCGGCTTGCACTAACGAATTAATCTAGTTTAAGCTTATATAAAACGCTTATTAATTGAATTGGTTTGATTCCATCTTAATGATGATTTCAGTTTAAGTGTTGTTACAACTAGATTTTGATTTAGTTCAAGACAATAAGTACAGATCAGCGCTAAATAGCATTTTATATACCTCTGAACTAGATTTATTTTTTAGTGCAAGCCGCCCTAGGAGAGCCTATTTGCACTCTAAAACTGGATTTATAGACGCTTCTTTACCTAGCTGTGCCTGCGACTTCGTTGGCGTGCAAGTAGTACTTATAATAATTATTATTTTAAACTATTTCTCATACGGTTTCCATGTACAGACAGTAATGAATTAAAATTGGATTATAAATATTTTAACCAAATCACCTTAACAATTATTTTATACCATTTATAACAATAAATCTCCGCGCTTTTTAAACTACTATATTTTTTTAATTTACAAATCGACTGAAATAAAATTAACGCTAAGGGCGGCTTGCTCTAGCAAATTAAATCTTGTTTAGAGTTACATAAAATGCAATTTAGCTCTGAACTGTAGCCATTATTGTCAAGCACAGAATCAAAATCCAGTAGTAACAACTCTTCAACCCAAATCATCATTATTATTTTTTTTGTACACTGGCTCGACATAGTGACTACAGAGTACCTGATGGTAAGTACAGTGTAGTCCAAAAACGAAAGCGACTATCAAAGGATGAAAATCCATTGATAGTCTATATCGTCATGCCGGCCCACATATACCACGACTGAGGGTGTCTAGGTATATGAGCTACTGGATATACACAAGCTGATCCCGAAAGGCGACAAGCCGAAACTGGTCACTATGACGGGCTTTACACCCATGTACTGTGGTCGCGATTCAGACGGGCACCGACGCCCTACCACCTCGCTGCTGCTTGTTTAACACCACCCAGGAGTCACGTGTAGGGAAACTAGGGAAAAAAAATGGAATTTATGCGCTTACTATTAATTAGCGTCTATACAAACCTAAACTAGATTTAATTTATTAGTGCAAGCCAACCTAAATGTCAAAGGTAGACTTTCACTATTTTGTAAATTTCCTCCAGTTGTAATGGATTCGTTATTGTATTTAAGCGTTGCGCGGGCACTACCGACATATTTGTCATTTCCGAAAACGTCATCTGTCATCTTGACGTCGCAACTAGAGCTGCACTTTCGCCACACATAGACAATGCAGAGTTCGATGTGTTTTGTTTTTTTCCACAAAAAAATACGTTGTTGGCCGGGACCTTCAGAACTACACTGGGCAAAGAATGCGAGCACTAAAAGTGCTCAGCCAGCGATTCGTGTTGGGTGGTAATGCAAGGGGAAGCTTGTGGGTACGGAATCCTACTTGGGCGGTCAGCCAGGGAAACTTAGAAGACCTTAAAAGTGATCTACTAGCATTTTTTTTATTTTAGAATTATTTATTTTTGAGTGGGTGTATTGTTATTATCTATACTTATTATTATACTCTATATTTAAAATTATTTAAGCTGTAATGTTATTTATTGCTTAGTAAGATGTAACACGACCGGGGCCCTCCACGAAAATCAGCGCTGCAGACTTCCTCTGTGGCTTTAAGCTGATGGAGGTCCCATTTTCGCCATGTTAATATGTTTTTGTTTTTTCTTTTGTTTTTGTATGTTGTTGTCTTGTAACAGAAATGTTGCTTTTGAATTTCTAGTATTTTGTTAGTTTGTGGTGAAAATAAATATATTTCATTTCATTTCTGAATAGACTACCTTGAGAAAAAAAACTGAAGACTGCGTCAAAGTGTAGTTTAATCTATTTACATACAAAATACTTAAATATTTAAAAATTAAAAAAATAAATAATTATTAATATAAATAATAATAATATATTATATTTATATTAATTATTTAAATACTTTGTTTGGCGCAGTATAACAAAAATTCTACTAATTTCAGGGAAAACCCGAAACCGATCGGGAACCAAATGTGGTGCGGAAATGCAGAAAAAACTGCATCGGAGACCTCGGCGTAGAGACGCAGACTTCAAAACCAGTAGAGAACAAAACGAAAGAGGTGAAGGATGGAAACCAAAAGTCCAAATCTAAAAAGAGTCGCAAGGATGAAAGTCCGTCGATCCTCAGTTTATCGAAGACCGCCAGTCAGAACTGCTGCGCATGTTGTTGCGTGTTGGCGGAGTATGTGAAAGAGGTCTTTCGGTTCCTGCTCCAGTGTCCAGCAGATTCTAGAGTCTCTGCGTTGTTTTTAGAAGTTTTGAAAATGACAGGCTACGTGTGTTCGGACTGTTTTCAGCTGTTGAAGCGAATTTTTAGTATACTGTTTGTTATTAGGAAGTAAATTTGTTAGTTATCATTTTAATAAAGGATTGTTTAATTATTAATATATCCACTCTTTTCTGAGGAAATCTAAGAATGATTGTTATTATGAATTTTAGAATAATATTGTTACCATTTCTGAACGAATAATTTAGTAATGTTAGTACTTATAAACCAGAGATGGGCAAAATGTAATCTGATTAATGATTACAAAATGTAGTCGTAATATTAATTTTGTTGCTCTGTAATCATGATTAAATCCATTTAAAACAATAAGAAATCATAAATGTGTATGCAGTCTGAGATTCTGTAGTGTTTAAAACCTATATGAGCAAAATGTAGTCATATTAATGGTAAAAAACGTAAAATGTAATCGTAATCATTTTTATTAATCTGATTACATTTTGCCCATCTATGGGTACAGGGTACACACCCTGAGGGTTCGGATACAGCCTATGAAATTATAAATGTAGATTATTTTCTTCCGTAACGATCTCGACACTGGAAAAGAGAGATAAAATAAAAAGCCACTAGTTTTATCAATGTTTTTATACAAACTCAACAAATTCATTAAACACCAAAGACTTAATACCGAATATTGCTTAAAAAGACATCATGAGGTGCGCAACATTTTTCCATTTCACATTTACAACTTAATATAAACAAAATCCCCCGAGCCTGCTTGTAAAGGTACGCGTCGGATTCTGGCGGATGCGAATCTCTAGCGACTGACAGCTTGCGCTTACATCGACCGCTGCTGAGTTAGGCCAAGACCCCGGGCTCCAAGTTCTAGGAGCGGCTAACGAGCACTTCGCCCAGCTTATATCCCCTGAACCACAATCTTAAAAAGCATCCCAACTTCCCTGTAAAAATATACGCTGAAAATTCGTACAAATTTCTTCTGACGTTTTAAAAGTGAACTCAAAAGTCTCATAAGACATCCACGTTTTAAGTTTTGCCAGGTCAAAGGTCGTGTTTGTATATAGTGTAGCGATTGTGTGTAAAATTAAATTACATATCTGTGGCGTGAATAGGTGTTAGCCGGCGAGTAAAAAATTAATTACTTGGCGATGGGGGGTGCTGTTAATCTTCTCCCCCGCCCACCCCTACCAGCGAGATGAAGCCTTCTGGGCGGATCACTCGCCGGACCGCGGTGAGACCAATAGATTCCTATAGTCCGGCGCACCCTGTGATTGGCGTTGCATCCCGGGGGTTTTAGTCGGTGCAAGTCCAAAGTCGGGTTTTGGCAGTCGAAGCTGCTCGCGTCCGTAGGCTTTACCCTAGTTTCCCTACACGTGGCTCCTGGGTGGTGCTAAACGAGCAGCAGCGAGGTGGTAGGGCGCCGGTGCCCGTCTGGATCGCGACCACAGTGCATGGGTGTAAAGCCCGTCATAGTGACCAGTTTCGGCTTGTCGCGTTTCGGGATCAGCTTGTGTGTGTCCAGTAGCTCATATACCTAGAGACCTTCAGTCGTGCTATATGCGGGCCGACATGACGATGTAGACTATCAATGGATTTTCATCCTTTGATAGTCGCTTTCGTATTTGGACTACACTGTACTTACCATCAGGTACTCTATAGTCACTATGTCGAGCCAGTGCAAAAAAAAAAAGTCCGGCTCACCGATGGCCCTCACCACTCCCCCGACGGCCTATAATGGGTTGCACCCGGGTTGCCAAAGAAAAAATTGGTGAGAAAGAATTGTAAAAAAGAAAGTTTGTTTTAATATGAAAATTAGAAAAAAGCGTTCTAGAAATGACGCCCAGGGCTTCGGTGAACGGCTACCTCTATTGTGGTTTATCAGACAATCAAAGAGAATATAACGAATATAGAATATAACGCGTCACATATGATGATGTCCTAGCCGGTTTCGGCCATGGCGACTGTTTCAACACCGGTTAAGAAATTCGAGGCCCAGTTTTCGGAAACAGTCAATTGCGCAGGAGATATTTAAGTGCATAACTAGACCCGCTGCCAGAAAAGCACTCTCTCGTCCGAGCTCCCTCAGGCCCGATGGAAAGGAGAACCAGCACGATCGGGTGGGGGCAGGATGCAGGTTTGGTCGAGTTTTCCCTTCTCTAAACACCTGGTTGAATTGCGGTGTTCAAGAGATACCTTAGTCGCCTTTTACGACACCTCAGCAAGAAGAGGGGGTGCTATTCTATTCTGCCGGCAGCCACCACGGCTTACATATACAACGCATAACGCATATACATATATAACGCGTCACATACACTATTATCATAGACTCACACTGATATCAATGCCGAAGAATCGCTATAAGTCACTCAAAATCGATATCCCACCACACTGACCCAGACCAAAAACCGCCCACACCACACTCTCATGAATAAAAAAAATTCACATTAAATCCCAATAATTAATATAACGAAATTTAAAATCGATATTTTACCATATTGGCCTATAATTGAATGTTTTAACATATTCACAGACACTAATCGATTCAATATCGATATCACACTACACTGATTGCTGCTACGCACTGCCCTGGCCTAGATGGGCCATCGCTGGTAGCTGCCCGAGTGATCCGATCCCATAGCCTTTGTTCATACTGAAGTTGTAATCCTGCGTTCCGTGTATCGTCCTCACATGGATCCTCAGATAACTAGGCCGGGTGAAGAATTTGTAGCAGACGTGACACTGGTACTTCTTCAACCCCGTGTGGGTCTCCAGATGCCGTTTCAGCTTCCCCTTGGTTATGAAGCCCTTCCCGCACTGCTGGCAGGTGAACGGCTTCTCCTTCGTATGGGTGAAACTGTGTAGCTTCAGATAATAGTGGAGTTTGAAGCTCTTCTTGCAGACTTCACATTTGTATTTCTTCTCCTCAGGCTTGTCCAGGTCCTCGATGGCTATCCTGGAGCCGTGGCTCTTGAGATGCTCTTCCAGATAGTAGAAATGGTGGAAGATCTCCCCGCAGATGTTGCATATTCGGCTTCGCTCATCGGTTGGTATGATATCAGCCAGGCTGGTGGAAGTGCCCGGGTTCTTGGGGAACTTCCTCGCGTTTTGCAGCACCATGGCCAGAATCTCGTTCCTGTTCTCTTCCATTATTCTGTGAACAATTGTTTATTTTTGAATACTTTGTCTGATATTTTAGGATCATTTCTACATTTTAAATATCTGCAGGTTATATATTGTTAGCGCAGGAGAGCGCTGCTAGATTCTGGATCTCCACGTGACTGATTAGGGGACAATCAGTTAGTTCAGGCACAGTGATAATAAAATAATTAAACCTTTATGGCGCAAGGTCGTTAAATTTGTTAATTTTGTAAAAACTAGGTTGTAAATAGTGTATAGTTAACGAAAATAATAATTATAAAAATATTAAAAATGTATCGTTTATAATTCTTAAAAACCTTGCATGTACTAGAAAAGAAACATTAGATTAGTACTAAATCATTAAACTTAAAATTAGGAACAGATTATTAAAAAACACCCTCTTACCGTTTACTTACAAAAATTTCAACAGTCAAATATTAGTATTTCACCAAGAATTAATTTTTCGTAAATGAAATTGAAAACCTGGAAAGTGGCGTGTAATCATTCGACACTACAATGAGACATCATTACCTACAAGTCTCGTCACCTAGTGAGCTGAATTGTCACTAAATCGTAAGAATGCTCTGTTGGTACCGTATAACACCAAGCAAAGTCAGTCTGTCGGCATTTATTTAATTGTTGCTTCTATTTGAGTGGTATGTTGCAGAAATACAACACGGCGCCATAAAGGGTTAAAAGGCACTCTGAAAAATGGATGATGAGGACAGGCCACTGGAGCTCCGGACCGTTCTCCGTATACTAGTATTTAGGTATTCCGCCGTATTGTCCAAAGCAACCGATTATTCCGAAGTGTAACCGTCTGGTTGATACCGCTGCGCCTTCACAAGCGTTGCTGTTAACGGCCGAGCGTGGAATGGGATGAGATAACGGGAAAGAACTCGAGTCCCTTTTATATATTCATGCCCTGCACCTGAACACATACTGTATGTATTTAGAGAGTGTCATTTTGAGACAATCAGCATTTTAATGACTACAGGATGTCTATACTTTCGAGACTATGAATGCTTTACGAACTGACTGTACCTTAAATATGGACTTTACAGGATGTTTGTGCTTGTGATACTGTCTTCATTATAAACTATTATATTTAATTTTTAATTAAATTTAATTATTATATAAAAAAAATACAAACTTAAATAACATACAGTCCAAACAATTTAATAGTCTATGAACAACACTGTCTTTATAGACTCTTTGTATTTTATAGAGTTTGTACTTTATAGACAGTCTGTATTTTATAGAGTCTGTACTTTATAGACAGTCTATATTTTATAGAGTCTGTACTTTATAGAGAGTCTGTACTTTTTTATAGAGAGTCTGTACTTTATAGACAGTCTGTATTTTATAGAGTCTGTACTTTATAGACAGTCTATATTTTATAGAGTCTGTACTTTATAGAGAGTCTGTACTTTATAGACAGTCTGTATTTTATAGAGTCTGTACTTTTTTATAGAGAGTCTGTACTTTATAGACAGTCTGTATTTTGTACAGTCTATAATTTATGGACAATCAGTATTTTATAGAAATTCTATATTTTACAGATAGTTATGCTTTATAAACAGTCTATACTTTATAGACAAAGTATAGTTTGTAGATAGCCTGTACACTGTCTGCAATATAATAGAATATAATCGGCGGCGGTCGGTCGCCAGACTCACAGGCCCTCCTTCATGTGCGTGGCTAGGTGCATCTTCATGTGGTACTTCGTGTTGAACATGTGCGCGCACACCGGGCACTCGTACCGCAGCACGTACTTGTCGGCGGTGTGCGCCGCCAGGTGCCGCTGCAGCTTGCCCGGCGACGCGAACCGCTTCGAGCACACGTCGCAGATGTACTCGCGCCGGTCCGGCTTGTGGTGCTTGCGGTGGTATATCTGCGGCGTCACGTCTCGTTACCACTGAGGGTAATCACCTTGATAATTATCAGAGGCGGTAATTGTATTGATAATTATCACGGCAATTATCAAAGAGAATAGGAATGGCCAGCTTTTTAAAAATCAATAAAAATAAGAATCTAGATAACAAATGGAAATAATAATTATGTTGATTATAATTCTAGAGAAATAATCATCTTGGTAAATATTTAAATTAATAATTATAAGATATTATTTACACAATGAGTAAATATCTTGACAGTGAAAAATAATAATTATCTTGAAAATTACCAGGGTTAATAATCATTTGGATATTTGTTATTAAAGATTATAATAATCATAATAAATAAAAAAGCAATTATCTTGGTAAATATTGACTCGATAATTAGAGAAAACAATTGACTTGATAAGTAGAAAAATAATTGTATTGATAATTATCCGAGAGAATAATTAACCTAATAATTATCAGAGGCAAAACAGTTACGTATTTACGAACAATTTTGAAGTTTTATGGAATACACTCGGTAAATGGAGCCCAGGGCTTAACGCATACTTACCAGGGTCTCCCGTTTTTTATAACACTTCCCGCAGAGCGTGCACACGTAGGGCTTCGGCCCGGAGTGCGTCGCCTCGTGGGTCTTCAACGCCGCCTCATCAGACATCTCCTCGAGGCAGTAAAAGCATTTGAGCACCAAAACTTCGCCTTCATGCGATTTTCTGTGCACTTGCAGTGTCTCCAAATGAAGAAACCTTGACATGAATAAATAATCTTACCATCAACTGTGACGGCGTAGATCCAATAGTTATTAAGATGCCAAGTTAATTTTGGAGTTTACGCTGCTAGTATTAGTACGTTTCACTCTATTTACCCTACACCAAGTGATATGGTAGGATATTTGCGTCAGATTGAATTATTACTACAGCAGCAAATTGCACCCTAGTTACGTTTATTAATTCAGCAATCTTTTTTCTTTTTTTTTTAAACTGGGATACAATCTTCATAGAGCTTCATAGGAGGGGTGAAAGGGGGGAAAGGGAGGGGTGCCGCTCGTGAGTGAGGTTTGAAGTAGTGGGCTCTTTAGCCTCACTCGTCCTGAATAGGCTATTCGTTCCCCAGGCGACTGGGCGAATTTGGATTCCCAGGCCCCTTAGGGTAGCTTGATGCACTCTCGAGCCACCCTCACATCGACCCTGGCGCTCCTATGAAGAATTTTACCCTGGATTACAAAAAAAGTACTCCTTCTACCAACTAGCCGCTGGTCCCTCAGACTCGCAATCTGCCACAAAACCAGCGCGCGGAGCCTGTTTGGTCCACCTCAGAACAGTGGGGGACGGCAGAGAGATCCCACTTCGTGATTGACTATTTGAGTTGTGTGTGGGAGTACGCACACCGACGTCCTCGTGCACGGGCACTAGACTCCCTCAAGTGTCTCTGCCCGCATTTTTATAGCGACCTCAAATTGGGGGTAACAATTTAGCATGTGATTTTACATTTCCTTAAGCAACTCTATAATATTTACTTTGTTGGTTATTTTAAATCGATAAATAAATAAGTAGTGATTCGTTTCATTGTATTAACAGTGCGTGACTCTATTGTGGGTTTTCTCAAAGAAATAAACACTTTTAACGTTTACTAAAAAAATATACTTTTAAATAAACAATGTACACACATCTATTTCTTATTGTTGCGAGTTTACTGTTATTTCATTTTCCTTTTCTTTGTTAGTTTTTAAATATTATCATTGTGTAATTGGCTCAGCTTGTAAACTGTACTGTATGTAAAGTGTTTGTATGTACTGTTCAATGATAGTGAATAAATAAATAAATGTAATATGATTTAAAGCTCGTTTGTTATTAAAAAAAAAATAGTGAAATAAACAAAAAATATTGAACGACTATTAATAAAAACAAAATTACCTCTTCTGACAGAACTCGCAGGCGTGCGGTCTCTTCTGGCGCTTTTTCTTCTGCTTTTCGGTTCTCTTTTCCTTCTTCAGCCTTTTCTTGTGCAACTTCGATTTGGATTTCTTCTTTTTCTTTTGGCTAGAAAATTAATCTCTTATTTTATCCCTGTACGCGTAACGTAATTTTAAATTATTAATGTTTATCGGTTCGCGCGGACTGGCCAATCACAAGACTCTATATGAGTATACCGGTTACCATCGCGTTACCATCATTGGTTCAAAACCAGTGGTGGGGAATGCTCTGTTGTCATCGTATGGTCAGCGGCGCTGAAATACTCTCTCTAACAACTATTCGAACAACGGGAAAATAGCTATCGTGTGTGTGCAAAACGATAACAAGACTGCCATATCTTGACATTATCAACAAATCGTGCAAAGTATAGTGCTACTTTCGTGTGGTGACGAGACTGGATCCAGCAGAAGACCATCAGACGCCCTGGTTTGGACTACCACACTGTCCTCAGGTACATACTTGTTGTTGTCCAGATCCTCGCAAACTTGAACTGATCGAATTTATACCGGCGGAGGAATCTCCGACCCAAAGAGTGACGTGCTGGGCTACGTCAACAGGCTTAGGACGTCACAATATCCATATCTCATTATAGCGATTGTATTGTGTTCATGGGAACTCACTCCTAGAAAGAATAACAGTAAAAATATGTGTATTCAATTCACAGAGTTGAAACTATATAATATTCTATCTCATTCTCTCGCAAGCTTGAACCTATGGCTTGTTTCCTTTTCCAGCGACACGATTGACGCGCCGTGGAATTTTCGTCGAGAGCGAGAATTTACTGCCCCTACCCAGTTTTGTTCTTGAAAATTTGAATAGTCATGACACGTGCAAAACGTCGATTCATAATTAAAAGTAAATTAATTCGCGCATAAGTCCCATTGAATTGTTTAAAATTAGTACAGAACAAGTTTCTTTAAAATATTAAATTTAGGATTTCTCTGCACTATCCTATTTAAAAACACTGTATATCTGACGCAATAATTATTGAGGATACAATATTAATTTTCCCTCACCCTTCGCCTTCCTCGTTATCGCAGTCGGATTGATCTTCTTCGTTCTTTATTTTTTCCGATTTCACTTCTGAGTCTGTAATATGGAATTATTTTATTGTCAACTACTTGTTACAATCTGAGAACACATATTTAGAACTTAAAGCTAATTTTATGTAACCCTTGAATAATGGTCTATTAATAAACACACACAAATAATTGATTCGATAATTATCATAGATAAATATTTGACTTGATAACTATCACATACATATAATCGACTTGATAATTATCATACAAAAATAATTGACTTGATAACTTAATATAAACAACTTACCGTCCCATCTATCCGCATGAGTTAACACGTGCCTATGCATTTTGCTCTCTGTTATGAACCCGCGATTGCATATATAGCATTTGTACGGCTTTTCTCCTGTGTGGGTCCTCATGTGGATCTTGAGGTACGTCGCCGAGCTGATTTTCTTATGGCATATCTCACAGGTAATGTTGCCTTTGGTTTTTGACCTTCGGGTTCGACGCGGTAGCGGCGAGGTGGGCTCCGTGCGCGGGGGTGACATCTTGGCCCAGGTGTTCGAAGGGAAATATTCCTCATCAGAGTGTCTGCTAAATAAACGTATACACCAATTAAATAAGGACCTTGTACACCTCAACTATTACTATTTTTTTACAAGTGTATTATTAATTAAACATAGCTTTTTAGTTAACCAGAGTTACGTTTTTCGTAAATGAATTTGTTGTGGCATTAATTTCTTGCTTTTCTCGAGTTTTTAAGCCGTGGAATGGTCTTCCGGCGAGCGTGTTCCCACTGTCCTATGATAAGGGCTCCTTTAAACGAAGTGTGAAGAGATATTTGTGCAGGCCGGCATGATCATTGCGACTGTCAATAGCTTTCTCTTTACAATTGATAATTGTAGTCGTATTTTAGACTGTAGGATGCTTACCATCAGGTGTGTTCTGGTCACTATGTCGAGTTAGAATAAAAAAGGGACATATATCCCATATATATTTATATCATATATATATTTTGGGAGTCGAAGCTGCTCGCGTCCGTAGGCTTTTCCCTAGTTTCCCTACACGTGACTCCTGGGTGGTGCTAAACGAGCAGCAGCGAGGTGGTAGGGCGCCGGTGCCCGTCTGGATCGCGACCACAGTACATGGGTGTAAAGCCCGTCATAGTGACCAGTTTCGGCTTGTCGCGTTTCGGGATCAGCTTGTGTATATCCAGTAGCTCATATACCTAGAGACCTTCAGTCGTGGTATATGCGGGCCGACATGTTGACGTAGACTATCAATGGATTTTCATTCGTCGATGGTCGCTTTCGTTTTTGGACTACACTGTACTTACCATGAGGTACTCTGTAGTTACTATGTCGAGCCAGTATAAAAAAAAAAACATTCACTAATGTAACCTTGCTGACAGTGTAAGGGCTGCTAACGTAACGATATGCTATTATTAAATTTTTAAAAACCTCGCATCGTTGACGTCTCCATCATCTGGAGCCACGTCGGGATCGTCCTTCATCGCATCATCAGCCGGCTCCTGTTTGATTTCCTGATCAGGACAGACTTTGACTTCCTCCACCAAAACCACTGGTGGGTCTTCTATTATCGTGTTTAATTCTTTCGCTTCTTTTTGTTCCTGTAAAACATTACATAATTAATATACTATGACCGGTGGTCGTGGCTGTGGTTGTAGAAAGACACGGATTTTGGCGTTTTACTGTTTATTTGCACTTTAAGGCAGACCGAACTGCGACGTACACGCACGTACTCCAGCCTTGGGTCTCGGTAGTCGACTAACTCGCAAGCATCCCGTGCGCGCGCGCATCCTCTTTCCCCGCACGTCTCATAACACCCTAACGACCCTTAGGGCGACAATTACGTATCGGGCGGGGTCTACATGCTATAATACATATTAATTAATAATAAACACTAGTCACGCCAAAAGGCGCAACCCCAGAACTATACAATAACAATGTAAACGCACTCAATCCCCAACGCCATCTGGCGTACATCATTCACTTCACTTCTTAACCGTTCTCGCTTAAAACGACAAACATCGCATCGCATTCTATTTCTTTATAATCGCATATAATTATTTCTTACTCGCTATACACATCGCAAATCCTTACTTACACCATACTCTACATCATATATATTCAAATACATACTTAGTGAGTGGTTTGTAAAGTGCCCGAATACCGCTGGCCAACAGGTAAATACTTTTCTCATTGATTCAATTATCGCAAATCTTTATTTATAAAAATCATTCCGCCTACGAGGGTGCCTTTATGCAACGGCATAAGTCAATTACTTATCCCGGCCCGCGTAAATACATTATTTTCTTAGTGAACTCCTGGTTGATTTCGGCCTTGGCGTCGTTTCCAAATGACGTCAAGTAGACGCGAGCTGCTGCTCCATTCGGCGGAGGTGAGCTCGTTGGTGAATATATTCGGAAACAGATGATTGTGCAGGATGTATCTGGTGCGTGAATGCCCCTCTTAATCTAATGGGACGAGGTACCGCCACAACTAGAGCGAGGCAGGATGCAGTGTCTGGACACTGATAGCTGACTGCTACCAGCACCCTAAGTCATTCACATTGCCTTAGGGAGCAAGGCAATGTGAATGGCCTGGAGATAGCTCCAGGATCCTCGGTAGACTAAGTTGTCAGCATCAAGACAGATGATGAATAGGTAATAGACTTTTTTTTAAATCTGAAAATACATATATATATACACTTACTGGTTTTTCTTGAGTGGACTCTTCTTTCGGTTCCTTGTCACCCAGCCATTGGTCAGGCCAAAGGCCCTCGTTCTTCTGTTTTGATTTCTCTTCTTCTGCTTTCTCCTTCAACTGCTCTTCTAGCTCTTTCAAATACGGCAATATTGCGTTGTAATCTGCAATAGCCATGAGGACAAACTATGAATCACTGAAAGTATTATATAGGATAAATCAAGTTAATAATTGTATATTATAGGAAAATCACATAATTGTATAGTATAGGAAAATCAACTGGTAATTGTATAGGTTAGGAAAATCAACAAGTAATCATATAGGATAAGGAGATTCTAAAAAAAAAACGGTCATGGGTAAGTTGGCATCACACACCAAAGGTTTCTGCACACACATGTAGGTTTAAATACTCAAAAAATAAAAATAATGCAATCAAATTTACATATTTTTGTTTTCAGATTTTTCTCCACACTTCTAGAAGAGATTTAATCAAAAAGAAGAAATCAGAAGAATCAGATTCGAGAAATCAACGCTGGGTGGCTCGGCTGGTCACTTAGCATTTGCTGAGCTGACTTCCCTTTGGCGCATCATTACAACATAGTATGTTTACTGTTTTTGTTTTCTGTCTTTAATAACCTATTTTGCTGTGTTGTTTGTTGTGTGCCAAATAAATGTTTTATTATTAATAGATTTCTTTTTGCTAAATTCCATGATTCTAGGTCTATAAGAAATATTTTGCAGGTGTTAAATCCCGTTTTAAAAATGTAAGATATGTAACAGTAGCCATCTGGTTTCTTTGCTGAATAGACTATTGACTCCCTCTTCAATGAACTGAGATGCCATAAGAGAGTTAGAGCAGACTGAGGTATATAGCATGCCGACCTGCACGCAGATTGCTGCTGCAGGCACCTTCTCTGCACCCAGTGCACACCCGTCAAACTGCATTGGACTTTGTGTGCTGGGTTGCATGTCCAAACCTCTTCCCGTGGATTCTACATAGTGGAAAAAGGAATGAGGGCTTTTGCCCAGCAGTGGGATGAAACTGGCTAATAATAATGTAACATAAGGGGCTGTATCTTTTGAGTTGATATGGAAATTTTATTTTAATAAATTTATTTATTTTATAGGATTGCTCAGTGGTCCGATTCAATACCCCGCTCACACAACACATTCACAATTATAACCAACAATGTACAGTTCCTATTAAAGCATCTACAACATACGTTAGAGTGGCATGTTTATATTGTATTAATGATAATGAAAGTCAAGATTATTTGTCTGTGCGTCTCACAACAACCTGAAGACCTTTCTCTTGAATCTCGGCATGGAGTCATGAACAAATCAACCGAATCTCCAAGAAGATTGATAAAGTTAAATAAAGATAAGGGAATGAATATCCATTTGTCATAAATAATTTCCTCCTTACCGTAAGGTTCCCCTTCAAGCTTGTCTTCTGGATGTTTCTTATCAAAATGTCGTGTCAACAAGTCGAATCTGAACAAGTAAAATATTTTATGCAAAAATAACAAAAGAAAATAGACATTAAGGCCTTTTTTTATATTGCATATACTGAGCAACTGTAGCACATCTGACAGAAAGTATAGTGTAGGTTTTTTGTACACTGGCTCGACATAGTGACTACAGATTACCTGATGGTAAGTACAGTGTAGTTCAAAAACCAAAGCGACCATCAAAGGATGCAAATCCATTGATAGTGTACATCGTCATGTCGGCCCACATATACCACGACTGAAGGTCTCTAGGTATATGAGCTACTGGATATACACAAGCTGATCCCGAAACAAGAAGGCCAAACAGAGTCACTATGACGGTAATTATATGCTGGTGCAAATTATGGTATCTATGGAATGTTCGTGAGGTGGTTGAGGAACAGACTTATTATATGTATTAATTATTATAAAGGTTTCATTTCTCCTTGTAAGGTAACACTAAAAAATAACTTACTGCGAGAAGAATTTGTAACATATCCTGCATTGATAGCGTATAGCTAAATGAATTCTCTTATTGTGCCTGCCCAGCTTGCTCGCGGTTATAAACGATTGGCCACAAATCGAGCATGTGTACGGCTTCTCATCTGGAAATCATTGCAATGGTATGGTATGGCAAAGGCAGAGGTACAAAGAATCCTAAGTCTAAATTTGACGTTTCTAACTTAATTGAAGTTTACGCTGTATGAAGATTTAAGTCAGGACTAGTGTTTTTATAATCAGTGGACAGTGGAAATGTTTATAACTGTCGATTGTACATAAAAATTTACATACATATTATAAACCTCTATAGGTTTATATTAGGTCCTTACATATGAAATTGGCGTTTTTCGTACTGGCCACTTTAATCACAAATTTCTCCTCTTTGGTAAGGAATTCCAAATTCAAATTTGTACAGCTATAGACTCATGTATTTGTGCTTCGATGATCGTCATTCATTTGTTTTTTTCTGTTTGCGTCACTCATTTTACAAAATGGAAAACTTAAAATATCGCATTATTTACGAGTACGAGTTCCGCCGTGGCACTAGTGGTGCGGAAACAACTCGAAGGGTGAATGATGTGTATGGCGGTCGTGTTGCAAAAGAAAACACAGTTCGTTTTTGGTTCCAACGTTTTCGTTCTGGAAATTTCGACCTGCAGAACAAGCCCCGTGGACGGCCTGAGACTCAAGTTGATAATGAAGAGTTGAAGGCTATTCTGGAAGCGGATCCATCGCAAACCACGTCCGAGTTAGCTGCAGGCTGCGATGTTAGTGATAAAACTGTTTTAATTCACTTGAAGCAAATTGGGAAGATTAAAAAGCTTGAAAGGTGGGTACCTCACGAATTGACTGAAGCAAACCGGCAAACGCGCGTCGACTGCTGCGTTACATTACTAAACCGGCACAATAATGAAGGTATTTTAAACCGAATCATTACCTGTGATGAAAAATGGGTTCTTTACGATAATCGGAAGCGCTCAGCGCAATGGTTGGATCCTGGCCAGCCAGCCAAATCCTGCCCCTAGCGAAAATTAACCCCAAAAAAGTTACTTGTAAGCGTTTGGTGGACTAGTGCCGGTATTGTTCATTACAGTTTTCTCAAATCTGGCCAGACTATTACGGCTGATGTCTATTGTCAGCAATTGCAAACCATGATGGAAAAGCTAGCGGCTAAACAACCTAGGCTGGTCAATCGCTCCACGCCACTGCTGCTTCACGACAACGCTAGACCACACACTGCGCAACAGACGGCTACTAAATTAGAAGAGCTTCAACTGGAAAGTCTAAGACATCCTCCGTACTCCCCGGACCTTGCTCCAACAGATTACCATTTTTTTCGAAATTTGGATAACTTCTTGCAAGGGAAAAAATTCAACTCCGATGGGGCAGTCCAAATCGCCTTCAAAGATTTTATTGATTCCCGTCCGACTGGTTTTTTTAGTAAAGGGATCAATGAACTACCTATGAGATGGCAAAAGTGCATAGAAAATAATGGTTCATACTTTGATTAATTAAATATATTATATTAAAAAATATTCGACTTTTTGTTCCTCCCATACAAAACGCCAATTTCATATGTAAGGACCTAATATAATTATGTAGAATGATTCATAGTTCAAATAGATTGTTTTTGAAATATGTCGGTATACAAGGTACTCTTTTTCAACTGGAGAGTTCTCACAAGTGTGCATTTTGGCCATTACAAACTCGGCTTTCGCCCCATTTGTAAAGATCAACTTAGAACACTCCCATCATAAAATACTATTGAAATCTATATACAATGGAACCCCGGTTATCTGATAAATGTTTTGCAGGGTGATGAAATTATTCACTTTGTCAGATTACTACTCATCTTCGGATTTGTACTTCTTACTAGAGATGCCACGAATATTCGGCAACTATTCGGTATTCGGCCTATTCGGCCACTTTTTTTGCTGTTCGGTATTCGGCCGAATAATACGTACTATTCGGCCGAATACCAAATCATGTAAAAAAGACACGTTATATTACTCCAAATTACGTATTTATTTCCAAATTACAACATTTTAGTAATTAAAATTGATCAGTGGTAAGTTGTGATGGATAAAAACAAGCTTTTTAGAATTTTTTTATAGCAAACGATTACGCTTTTCATCGTAAATGTTACCAGCCTCAGAAAATAACCAATCACACACACTCTCTCTCTCTCTCTCGCTCACACACATACTAATAAACTTATACCGTGAATATCCATATAAAAACACAAGACACCCCCGTATTTCGGGGGTTATTACCCGGACGGAAGTGCGAGTCTCAACAGAGACAAAATTTACTTAATTGGTGAGACTTGTCACCCTGTGTATATGCATAAGTTTTGTGTTGAAATAAATATTATTATTATTACTAAACACGCTACTTCCAGGAATATTCGGCGGCCGAATATTCGGCGCTTCGGCCGTCAGCGTTGCCGAATATTCGGTATTCGGTATTCGGCCAATTCACTATTCGTGGCATCACTACTCCTTACTGCCTAATTCCTAAGGTCAGCAATAGATCAGATTTTTTTAAATAGGCCCCCCTTGCTCAGTCAATGAAAACATCTTGAGAAAATGGACATGAGGACTTAAGAATCCTTACGAATTTTCAAAATAAAAAAATCTGTCTCTGGTTCCGAAAGCAAAATCTACGGACAATAGCTGGCAGAGACTCTATTAGTTGTTTTTTTTTAACATAATAATGTACAAATATATACACAGGAATGAATGCTCCATGAGAAAAATTGTACACATAAAGACTACACACTTTTTTTACACAGGCGCAACAAAGTGACTACATTGCCCCTGACGGTAAGTACAATGTAGTCCAAAAATGACAGCAACTATCAAAGGACGAAAATCCACTTTCAGTCTCTGTTGTCATGCCGACTCACATATACCGCGACTGAAGGCCTCTAGGTATATGAGCCACTGGATATACACAAGCTGATCCCAAAACACGACAGGCCGTAGCAAGTTTCTATGACAGACTTTACACTTGTGTATAGTGCTCATAGCCCAGTTCAGACAATAGCCCTACCATAAAAAAAAAAACTATTATCAATTAAACAGTCTTTGTTGATTAATATTCCTTTTTAGCAATGTCAATATCAGAAGTGATAACTATAAACAATCTTTAGGTAATGTGATGATGAAATCTTGGCGGATCTCGGCTTTGGCGACGTTTCCAAAATAGTATCAGAAAGGTGCGGGCGGCAGCCCCAATCAAGGAAGGTGAGCTAGCTGATGACTTGCGTAACCCAACTTAGCATGGAATGTCCTGTTGCATAATGGACATGTCAGAACACCACCCACGTAATTATCGGAAGCGAGCACCGGTGGACCGGTCAATAGGTAATGTATTGTTTAGGTGAATATATAGGGCCATGTAAGAACTGAATTTTTTTGGTTTATCAATACTCAAGGAGCTAAATTATTTAAACCTGAATAATGGTCAACATAGCTAGCAATATACATACCTGTATGTGATCTGACATGTAACCTCAAATAATAACTTAATGTAAATTGTTTCTGACACGCAAAACACTTGTATATCTTTTGTAAGTTTTTGTTCTTCCCTTCTTCTTCATTCTCTATCTTACATACATCTTTTTCTATACTTCCAACTTTCTTTTTCTTACTTTTATTATCTACTTCACTCTTATTTTCTTCTATTTTGCTAACTACATTACTTTCACTATATTCACTGGTTTTTGCTGTTCCTATGTAACCATCTTCAGGTTTAATATCTATTTCAAAATCTGGCAGTTCTACTTTGACCTTTTTAAATTTTTTAGACTTCTTCTCTTTTTTTAACCTTTTTTTTTTCATCTGATTCTGTACTCTTAGATCATAGCTTGTGATTCTATCTTTATGTACTGTTACATGCTGATCTAACAATTGCAGTGTAGTAAAACTTATGTTACACACGGCACAACCATAGAATGCAAAGTCTTTATCAGCTATTTTCACAGACCAGTAGCTGCTTCGCTTGCCTCTTAACTTCTTTTTCAATTTCCCCTCACCTATATCCGGTTTTACATCTTCTTCTGTCTTAGCCACAGTGACATTACTATCTAATGTCAAATTCTCAATTCCTTTCTCAATATTTACATCGGCTACATTCTTGGCATTATTCTGGACTTGTTCTACAACATTTGGCAAGATTGTATTGTAAACATTACTATTAATATATGGTGCTGGGGGTTGTGGTTTTAAGGGTTGATTGACGTAGCTGTAGGGTGTAGTGAGATTACCGTAGTTGTCATATGTAGGATATTCATAGGAGCTTAATGGATCTACCTCTACGGCTATGCCATTCATCTTCGTGATCTGGAAAGTGACACAAAAGCTTATTATTTAAACTTTATATAGGAAGAATCTCTTTTTAGGATAATTAAAAATATGTGTTTGGGAGAGCCTCTAGCCTGCATTCACATAAAGAGTGATCTCTAATCTTTAGTTAAGTGTATATGTGCGCAAGAGTGATTAGGAAAAAGGCAGCCATTTACATTTTGTTAATTTCTGATTTATAAAGTTTCTATCAAAATTGATTGCAATTAACTAAATTAGTATTATCAAATATCAATTAGCTGATGTACCTATGTCTCAGCTGGTGTGTTCAACTATCACATATTGTTCAGCACTGTGGTGACCATACACTAAACTCTGACTGACAGGAGAGCCATCTACCCAGTCTAATTTTGAAACATAGTTAATGGTCATCAACAATGTCCTGAGGCAATTTATTCCAAACATGCAATATTCTGTTATTCATTGAGTGGTAACTAATATTAGTTTTCAAGTTGCAACAATCTAGTTGCACACTGTCCATACAATGAGCACAAAGTGCTTACAAGTCCTAGAATTACTTGAGATTTTATTTGCCTTTGACAAACAGCTTGTGTATGTCTAGTATATCATATACCTAAAGACTTTTAGTGGAATATGGCCTGACATAACACAGATTATCAATAAAATCCGGTATAAGATTCAAATAGGATCATTTTCCACAACTAAACATGTAAGTGAATGTATTTTGCATGAGATGTCAATGGAGTCTCATCTCCTGGTGGTTGCCACCATTCGGGAACTATACTGTACTCTACACCAGGTGCCCTGTAGTCACTTAGGTGAGCCTGTATATAAAATTTAAAAAGCAAAACTATTAATTAAATTCAGTCTTATGATATTGAAAAATCTTAGCATAATTAATTATTTAGAAATAAGTGAACATAAATTATTTTTAAATGGAAACATACACAAATTATATAAATAATCAAGAAAAAAAATAGGTAAAAAAAAACAATAAAAAAATTAAATAATGACCAGTAGAGACAAATGAGTGCAATATTGGTCTTTATTTACTCTCTGAATCCTTTAATAATATCAGAATAATATTTATTATCTATATTTTAGTAGATAAATAGTACATTAGTTACTAATTTTAGTTAAAGTTATCTATATTTTGAACTGATATTCATAAAAATTATCTATTTAATAATATCGCAAAGTTATGATGATATGTCGGTTATTAATGAAGTAATTTTTAAGCCATTTTTATCTAGAAAGGCATAATAACAAGATAAAAAGTTAATTCGTGAAGCTACGTGTCTACAATGTATTTGTTAATACAGAAATGTAAACAAAACAATAATAGCGCGATTTTGACCACAATACTCGCTTTAATTATGGATGTTATGTTGGGAAATGATAGAAGCACGAACAATCGATATTCTCCGAGGCAAAAAACCTACCTGCGATGGACACTTGTCACAAAAAATCACCTTTTTTTATCAACAATTCATTCCATTATTCTTACATCACTATACTAAAACACGTTTTACATGGAATCGTTTATTAACACACAAATAGTATACATATCTTACATCAATTATGACTATTTTGAATAAAATAACAAAACTTTTAGGCTAATTTATCATTTTAAAACAGTGAATAACTACAAAACAAATTCACATTTTTTTCACTCGCGTGTGATGGACAATATGTCATGGCCGTCAGATTAGTATTGCCAATAAATCGTTTAAATTTTGAGAAAGAAAATGAAAAGGTAAAAACATCATTATATTGAATAGGTAAAACGCATGTGAAATTACCCTTTGGAGGACACTAAATTAATTTAATAATTATTATAAAATTTATTGTTGTTTTCCTACGTTACAAATTTAATGATATTTATAATCTATAAATTATATATTAGTATTCCAATGGAGTTTTCATCTTATATTCAATTTTCAGTAAAAAGTTTACATATTTATCCATTCTCTAATGAATGTATGTTATAGGTAAAATAAAAACAAATTCATGTGTCTTTATCTTTCACCATACATATAAAATAGGCTTAAGCTCTATTTTTAATTTAAAGAAATAAAGGCAAGCAATTTTAAAACAGTGTGTCAAACATCAAGGTCATTGTATTGCGTTTTATTCCTATTAATTTAAAACTTTAATATATATTTTCTTCTAAAAACTATGATTAAATAAATAATGAATTTATACTAACATAAATACATAATAAAGTAACAAGTACGCAATTGTTCATTTAATCATAATAAAATATTGTAACTTTATAACCATTTTAATAAAAATTTATAATACAATTAGCTAAACGCATTCATTTAAGCGGGAATTTTTAAACTCATCCATGTAGAATTTAGTCAAGGCCATAAATCGCAAGTATTTTTCTTTTTATAGCTATTTATTAAACACAAATTATTACTGTAATAATAAATATAATGAAGTATTTTACTGTCATTCGACTCGTATTTTTGAAAATAATTTATAAGTTCATATTTTCTATATTTATAATTACTGTCTTGTTTCTACCAATTTTTTTTTAGGACAAACAATATCAATAGAAATGCATTATCACGTTGTATTTCCTCTAGGATAAACTATAATAAACAATTCAAAGTATCTTTTATTAAATACAACGTGACAATTAGCATAAAATGCTGACGTAAAATCATCACGCTCGCAACATAATTATACTCATGAAATGTAATAAGTAAATTCTACGTAAAAGAACAAAGTAATTCAATTCTCAAATTACAAAATTATTTTTACCGTCGCGAAATTATGACATAAAACGAGAACAATACGTGTTTACGTTTCGTCGAACGCAAATGTAAACTTGTAAATTGTAAAACAACATAGAGTTGGGGACACTTGTATTATTATTTGCAATTTTAACAAACAAATTTAAGCCTTATTTCGTAGTTGTAAACACTAATATTCGAAATTTAGGATACATATTCAAATTTGTTAATACATTTATTCTTTTGTAGTTGTTTTAAACAAATTTCATCTTTATTTCAAAGATTTAGAGTAGATTTGGAGTTTTTAAAAAGTTTTTAGTTTTTAAGTCACATAGATAATATAGAAATGACAGTAGCGCGGGAAACCGCAGCGTAGGCGCTCGTTTTAGCGCCGCGTTTGGATACTATTTCAAAATAACTTTATAATTTTTAAACTTTAAAAATTATATTTCTACTTAATTTTACCAGGTTCTTGGGGTAATATTCAGTACCCATGTGAATTAAAATAAATTAGATTTAGTGGTTTAGAAATCCATTGGTACCAGTGACTATTTACCAACTATGGTTGAACGCCTTTGATGTTATCAAGGTAAGCTTAGTTATACTCTAAAAAGGCATAGATATACGATAATTATTTTTACGTAATTATGAGCAAAGATCTTATTAATTCAGCTTAATTAGAGGCTGTATAAAATTAGTTTTTGGCCATTCACCTACATTTATTATATTTAATATTAGATTTGAGACCCGTATAGCTAAAAATGTGAAAGCTAAACAAAGAAACAATTATGTCATTTTATAAACTTATTGACTTGATTAACGCAGTGGTTAAGTGACTGATTTTTTATACTAAAGTTCGCGGGTTTGATGCCCTCACGCAATATTTATATAGGTTATAATTACTTGTTTTAGCCATTTGTATAAAATTCATATTTGTAAATGCATGAAGATACTCGCTTTGATATTGTAGTAATTTAGTTCTGTATATGCCAAGCGAGTCCGCGTTTCTTATACAGGAGGGTAAAGTGTTTAGAGTTGTGCTCCCTCAAAAGTGATATTCCGTTTGCCATAATTAGTCCGTGGTTTAGGAAGCACAAGCAAACTTGCTCGGCGAGTACTGCGCGCTGTATGAAAAGAGATTTTTTTATAGAAAGTAAATTTAGATTAATTTTGTGTTATATATATTCAAATCCCTTGCCATTGATTCAAATATAGTATAAAAAGGGAAGGGAGGCATTATTGGGACGAAACTGACTAGCAATAAAGAATAATATAACAATAATAACAATAAAAAATAGTCCATTGAAAGAGTTTTCTGCCCTGATGAGGCGGTGTCGATGCATATGTCTTACGCACCCAGAGGTTATGAAGATGTAGCTCTTTGGACACACGCCTCATAGAGTCGGCGCCTGAAGGCTTTTCGCTCGCCTGTTCGCAGGAAGAATACAGATACCGAGGCCTAGCTTATAGCGAGCTTAGGGACACGCCGGGAGGTTTTGACCAAAACTGCTTAATTTGGTTAATTTTAATTCACCGGTAGCGCTAAAAATACAAAAGACCGCAGCGTACAGAAACGTTTTTAATATTATATGTTTTAAACAGTGACACTTAAACTGGTGAACTTTGACTCTAATACAATAGGAACAATAGTGGCCGACAAACGATATATAAAAATACCTATCAGAGAGACTAGCAGCGACCATTCGAAACGGAAATCACTGCAGTTAAACTTTTGATCTGTTCATGTCTTAATTATAACTCAAAGGTGATTGACTGACTGACTGACTGACATAGTGATCTATCAACGCACAGCCCAAACCACTGGACGGATCAGGCTGAAATTTGGCATGCAGGCAGATGTTATGACGTAGGCATCCCCTAAGAAAGGATTTTGATGAATTCTACCCCCAAGGGGATAAAATAGGGGATGAAAGTTTGTATAAATTTTCTCAGATTTTTCTACTATACTATAATATAATAGCTTGAGTTTTAACGCCTAATGACAGATTAGGCCCTAATTTTTTACACACGCTTAACAAAAGTAAAGCCACAAAAACTATATCTAATTAATTATAATGCTTCTCTTAATGCGAGCGAAGCCGCGGGCAAAAGCTAGTAATAAATATACCTTATCGTTTCCGTACTTAATATTATAAATTCAAAAGGGTATGTGCTTGTATGTTCCGTTGTCACATCAAAACGGCTAAATGAATTTCGGTGAATTTTAGCAAATAAATAAATTAGACCCAGGAGACGGATTTTTTTTTAACCAGGAGAATAATTCTATATAGGACCTTTAAGGCAAGGAGACAGATTTATAAGGCAAGGAGATAGATAGGTTACCTTTCGTTGCGAAAATAAAACTTTAAAGGGTTGAAATAGGAGATGCAATTTACTAGGGGGAAAAGCTTTTTTTAAGTTAGGGATGACATACGAGATTTTTTATGTTTAGTTCTTTGATATAAAGAAAAAGTAAATTGGGAGGGGAGCGAGAGCATCAGTGGAAGAGGAGAAGTAGGTTTAGGTTTTTGTGATAGGGCGATTACCTGAACAGGGTCATGACAATAGTACACGAGTGTATCGACTGTCATAATGGCTCGCTTTGGCCTTTCGCGTTTTGGAATCAGCTTGTGTATATCCAGTAGCTCATATACCTAGAGATCTTCAGTCGTGGTGTATGTGGGCCGGCATGACGATGTAGACTATCAATGTATTTTAATTCTTTGATGGTCGCTTTCGTTTTTGGACTACACTGTACTCGCCATCCGATACACTGTAAACAATTTGTAGAACAGGTAAAAAAAGAACAAAAAGTTAACACGACGTACGTGGTAGGCAATACGAAGTATGCAGATACAACTAGTTATTTATAATTTAGAGTGTACTGCCGCAGGTTGATTAATAACCCATGTTTATAACCATCGACTGAAGCAGAATGCTTAAAAATCCTAAGGTTGTTAAATTATACTAAAAACTTTTCAATTCAATATTTAGGTTGACTGTTTCAAACAATTTCTAGACACGTTGAAGATTACCTTTTTTTTTCTTGGGGAAATCCTCATAGGACCATCTTGGCCGCACTGGGGGGTTGCGCGAGACCGAGGTGTGTCGGACTTGTACCGACTAAAAACCCCAAGGTGACTACTTCTGCGCATTGGCGGGGACTGCGGGACCTGTAATCACGTCACCACAGCCCCGTCGCACCGCGCCCGCTAGGCACAAACTCGGAGGAAGATATCTTCCCCGACACTGCTCATTGTATTTAAGCAAAGCACGTCACAATGCTCTGTCTACTTCTCGAGGGTCGCTAACCAGTCGCTCAGGGCCCCCACCTTGAGCGGCCGCGACCCCAAAGGCATCAGCCAACCGGTCGTGGATCGACCGATCAGCTGGTACTGATGTGCCAGGGCGGTTGCCGGCATTCCGGTGTCTTCTTCGAGAGGCCTTCTGCCGTTCTCGCTCTGCGGCATCCTTCAGGGACATGACGTCCTCAGAGAAGGAAACCACGGCCCTCCAGTTGTCATACCCTGCCAGCATGGCCGACACCACTACTGGCAGGGAGAGGTCGTGTCCACGTTTAATATTACCTTGCAACTAGTCGACAATAATATTTCCAATCTTTGTTTCACAATTTTGAAACATGTGGCATAGACTAATAACATTCGTTAAACGATGACGCTAAAAAGAAACTAGGAAATGTATGTGGTGGCGCTATACTCAATTATTAGCCACACCCGCCAACGGGCAAGTTCTCGCGATAACGGCAACCATTATCTAGCAAATGATGTCAACGAGCATTTTTTTTTAACCGGACAATTGATTTTGGCCGGGATTAGCCCCAGTCGGGCTTAACGGGCGAGCATAGAAGGTGATCAGCCAGGGTATTTTGAGTTGGGGGCCAACACAAGGACACCCCTGTAGGTACGGAGTATGGACCTCGAATTGTGCAGCCAGCCAGGGAAAGAACCTACGGGTTATTTACTAGCATTTAGGAAGTGATTACCTTGAGAAGAAACGCCGAAGGAAACTCAAGGCTACATCGGACTGGAGTCCTTGAGCAGTACAATGGTGTGGGTTTGCCCGTTGGCGAGTGTTCCTCACAATAATTGAAGATATCGCCATCATATGCAATTGAGATGAGGTGATAGCAAGATATTTTTAAAATTTATTTCGTTTCTATATTTTGGATTCTCTTCTTGAGCTATCATTCATCGAATTTTAATTTATCTAGTGAGGTAATTCGTTTAATTTCGGTATTAACCATGATATTTCGGCTTCAGGTAAAATTTCGGCAAAGCAGAAGTTTTTTTGAACATTAATTTAGAGTTCAAAAGTAGGCTCAAATCATAACGTATATGACTGATTTGAAGTCCCAAAATAATTTATTTCTGTACACAAATTTCAATGCTGCCAATACAAAAATATTTAAATAACATTATCTAACGTTGTAATTGTTTGTTTTCAGATATTGCCTTTCTCATCACTATTATACTCTTCGTGAACTGTATCCGATTACAAATCAAAATGGCGCTGACCGGTGACGTCACCGTAGCTGGAGATGGCCAAGGAAATTTGAAGATACATCCATACCTGGCAACACTTGTGTTAGTAAAACTTTTTTAGAGGCCTTTAAACCTGCTGAATTAGCACCCGATAAAGAAGTGGATTGAAAATTCGATGTTTAATTTTACAGATATATTAGTTGACCCGGCAAACGTTGTTTTATAATATAAGTTATTTCTAGGTAGCAAAAAAGATGATAATTGATCAGTTATCGAGCAGGATGAAAAATGATTAAATGACTAAAATGGCTATTAAAAATAGGGGTTCGTTATAAAAGGGTAAAAATTTAGGGTTGTACCTATTTTTTAATGGCACATTATAGAAAAATGAAACACAAAAATTTTTGTCCAAAAATTAAAAAAAAAATGTTAAGTGTGTATAACCCTTATCACTTAGGGGTATGAAAAATAGATAGTAGCCGATTCTTAGACCTACTGGAATATGCATATAAAATTTGGTAAATTCAGTAAAACTGTTTCGGAGGAGTAAGGTAACTAACAGTGTGACACAAGAATTTTATATACTATACTAGCTGATCCGGCAAACGTTGTTTTGCTATATAAGGTTTTGTAATATCTTCTAAGATGTTCATTGAAATTAAGTGCTGTCAAAGACAATTTTGTTCACAATTAAATACTCTTAATCAACAACACATTTATTTGGATAAAGATTAATATAATTACGTTGATACAACTCTTAACAAATAATGCATTAATTTCGACCAAATTTGTTTACCATAAAAACGGTTCTAGTGAGTTAATCTTAAAAGATAGACATATACTGTCTCGGACATTTTTTTTAGATCATTTCAAGAGGAATAATTCATTCTTACATATATTTTTGGTATCTTGAACCGTTTTTGCAGCGCACGCAGCGAAGCCCTCAAGGATGAATAATTTTCCCCGTTCTTTTCACATTTTCCATTATTTCTTCGCTCCTAATAATTGCATCGTGATGTTATATAGCCTAAAGCCTTCCTCGATAAATGGTCTATTCAACTCAAAAAGAATTTTTCAATTCGAACCAGTAGTTCCTGAGATTAGCGCGTTCAAACAAACAAACAAACAAACAAACAAACTCTTCAGCTTTATAATATTAGTATAGATAGAGATTATAAATCCTATTACAATACATATAAGCGATGATGATAGCTTACCGTTACATAAGCTGTTTGCCTGTTTGCCTTTCTTTTACATGACAAATTATTTATTACTAATAGCTAAGTTGTCAGCTTGTTATTATTTTGTTTTTGTGACTTTTTATTATTGTAGATGTCTACGGTGGATAAAAGACCGGTTTATATACGCGGCAATGCGAATCCCGGACGTACCTCAGTGTTTTTCCAGATTCCGCACGGATTTAGGCCCTCAATGCTCACCGATGAAGAAAAACATCGTGAGGAAGTCGGCACGGCGTCTAATAGAAATGTCATGTGTACTAGTGCTGTGAGAACGGCGATCAGCTGCGCTACTGGTCACGATGGGCACGACATATAAGCGCCAAGTAGATGAGCTAGTAATGTATCTCTGCCCACCTCTCAAGGGATATAGCGCGACGATATATTAATGTAGATTTTCTATTTGTGTTTTGTGTTTCTAAACTTGATTTATATTTTGTTAGGCGTTTTTGTTGAAAAGTTTCTGTTCTATATATCTTCTTGATGTATTATTTTATTATTTTTATGATGCTGTAGGTTTCCCTAATAATATACAGGCTGATTTTATAGACGAGGGAGATATTCAAGGATATTCAGCATTCGATTCTAACTCCAAATACATAGAAATAGTGATATCTTAATATTTACATTAAAACAAAGTAATTTATAGTCAACATATTAAGGGGCAATTACACACATGATAGAATAAATAACAATTAATTTTTGAGTAGGTATTTTGTCTCTCCTAAGCTAGGCTAAAGTACGAAAGGGTAACGAGTCAATTACCTGCTTACCTAAAATTACGTAAAAGGAATTGTATCTTCATGCCATTCAATTGTGCGCCACACGCGCTGCGGTGTCCAAACTTCTTACGGATCAATTCTCATTTATTCATCAATGTTTCTTTATGATTTGTTAGGGAATATTGTTATTTACATTTTTATTAGTTATAAGAAGGTACAAATTATTGTATTATGAAATATCTATCTCGTCTATAAAATCACTATGTATAAAAAAATAACATACGATACCATAGAATATTCGCTGTGATCTTATCCTTAGGGATCACATAGGGACCGTCATCTCCGCGATATCACGTACACTTGGTATCCTGAACAGAGCGCGACGGTTTTTCACGCCGAATCAACTGTTCCTATTGTCTAAGGCTCAGGTCAGCCCTTGCATGGAATACTGTTCGCATCACTTTTTTTTTTACTCTGACTCTATATAGTGACTTCAGAGTACCTGATGGTAAGTACAGTGTAGTCCAAAAACGAAAGCGACTATCAAAGGATGAAAATCCATTGATAGTCCACATCGTCATGTCGGCCCATATATACCACGACTGAAGGTCTCTAGGTATATGAGCTACTGGGTATACACAAGCTGATCCCGAAACGCGACAAGCCGAAACTGGTCACTATGACGGTCTTTACACCCATGTACTGTGGTCGCGATCCAGACGGGCACCGACGCCCTACCACCTCGCTGCTGCTCGTTTAGCACCACCCAGGAGTCATGTGTAGGGAAACTAGGGTAAAGCCTACGGACGCGAGCAGCTTCGACTCCCAAATACACTGGGTTCACTGGGATACTTCTGCCCAGTATTTACTCGACGCCCTGGATAAGTTGCAGCGGAGGGTTCTCCGCATTGTGAATGATCCAGACGTGACTAAGCATCTTGAACCGCTCCAGTTGCGCAGAGATATTGCCTCACTGAGCGTTTTCTACCGGCTGTATCATGGCAAGTGTTCTGAAGAGCTGTTTAGCCTTGTTCCACTCTCTCCTTTCCGTAAAAAAACCACGCGCGCGTGTTTACAGAGTCGCTGTACGATATCTCTTATCCTGGTTAGGACTAAAAGGTTCTAAGTCTCACTTTTGCCAAGTCGTTGAGTTGTGGAATGGTGTTACAGGTACAGACCAGCTTAATTAATGTCTTTCGATTGCTTTTCTTTACTTTTGATAGTTGAAATTGTTTTTTGGACTGCACCATGCTTATCGTAAGGTGTGGTGTGGTCACTATGACGAAACTGGATTAAAAAAGAAAGAAAAACGCTATTTGAGAGCACTTAGCCATAAAATTTGAAATCATAAGGTTTAAAACAATCTTTATACGATTCGATCATTATTGAAGCAAAAAGGTTGAATAACAGTACGGATTTTAAATATAGAATCTCTTCGGAGTCGTTAAATTAAATTGTCGCGGGAGTGGGCTGTCCTTCCTTCGGCCTTGGCCTAACGCACACGTAGTTATGCAACAAATAAACATTATCATTTGAAAATAGAATCACGTGTACGACAGCGGCGTGTTTTTTAAATCACGTTTTTACTTGGCACAGACTATTACACAAATCACTGGTTATTTAACTGTTGTAAAATAACTGTTATAACTGCTATAAATTTTAGTAACTGGTGGTTACTTTATACATTTTTTTAGCAACTGATGGGTCACGTGATTTTGTTTAATCACTGCTAGATTGGTTTGTATAATATAATGTTCAGTGTCGGGACTCGAGAGTAGTAAAATCATGAAAGTATTATGTAATTTATGGATGACTCCTAAGTAAATATTAAATGAATGCGCTCTTAACGCTTGTTAGAGATAATGAACGTTGAAAATTGCATCTCACTGGATATGTCGTAACTTATATCACAATCTACATGAGGTTTCAGTTTGCATGGAATTATAATTACAATTATACACAAAGCTGAGTCACGAACATTTTTCTTTTTTACACTGGCACGACATAGTGACTACAGAGTACCTGATGGTAAGTACAGTGTAGTCCAAAAACGAAAGCGACTATCAAAGGATGAAAATCCATTGATAGTCTACATCGTCATGTCGGCCCACATATACCACGACTGAAGGTCTCTAGGTATATGAGCTACTGGATATACACAAGCTGATCCCGAAACGCGACAAGCCGAAACTGGTCACTATGACGGGCTTTACACCCATGTACTGTGGTCGCGATCCAGACGGGCACCGACGCCCTACCACCTCGCTGCTGCTCGTTTAGCACCACCCAGGAGTCACGTGTAGGGAAACTAGGGTAAAGCCTACGGACGCGAGCATCTTCGACTCCAAAAATCCTTAATTATATATTATTACTTTTTTTTTTTGTTATCCGGAGGAAATCCCTAACGGACCTCGGGGCTTGCACCGACTAAAACCCCCAGGGTGTTCCACCTTCCACCTACCGGCATCGAGAGCACGACTAGGGTCTCATTCCAATGACCGGCTGGGCGTGCGGCCGTAAGCAGGCAAACGCAAGGGCACCCCTGTGGGTACGAACCTTGACTTGGACCGCCAGCCAAAGAGAACACTATCCCTACGGGTGATCTACTAGCGTTTCGGAAGCGACTACCTTGAGAAGAAACGCTCAAGGAAACTCAAGGCTGCGTTGGAGTGGACACAAATATCTCTTCACGCTTCGTTTAAAAGATCCATTATCATAGGACGGTGGAAGCACGCTCGTTGGAAGACCATTCCACAGCTCAATGACACGGAGAAGAGTTAGAGAAGCTCTCAGTCCTAGCCGGGATGTGAGTTACCATATAGCTGTGACTCCGTAAACCCGCGCGCGAGGTTCTATCGAGGAAGGGCGAGGGTGAAACATGGTTAAATAACTCTTCAGAACAGTTGTCGTGATACAGACGGTAAAAAACGCTCAGTAAGGCAATATATCTGCGCAACTGGAGCGGTTCCAGATGCTCAGTCACGTCTGGATCATTCGCAATGCAGACAGCCCTCCGCTGCAACCTATCCAGGGCGGATCTATCCCAGGGATGCAAACAGTACTCCGTGCAGGGCCTGACCTGGATCTTACATAGTAGGAACAGTTGAGTTTATAACTTATTTTCATACCTACCAAATATGTATAAAAAAAAATATAAAAACCGGTTGAGCAGTTTCGGAGAAGTGCGACCACAAGTACTGTGTCACGAGATTTATATATATAGGACTAAGATATATTAAAAAAAAAACATACATTTTTCATTATTAATGTGACTACATTTTGCCCATCTACATATGTTTAAAATACTAATATATTTTCAATTGCGTATAAATTGATGACTCATTAATATTTAGAAGAGTTATCATGATTGCAGATTAAAAGAATAAGGGTTATTTTTCCTCTCTCAAATTACGACCTCTTCTAATTAAGAGATCCGTCATTTATAACATCGCCTTATACATTTTATCTCTACCGACTTCCTTTTTTGCTGATCCCCGCACACGGCTAGTCTCAATATAAAATTACCCACACATGCAGTGAGTTGCGTAATTAGGTAAAATGTATTACAAAGTTTGAGAACGAATTTCGTTCTGTGTTATTGGCACACGGCCACGCAATCGTCCAATGCCAGAGGTGAATGAACCCCGGCGCTTGTAATGGCGGCTAAAGCCGGCTCTACACTTTCATGCAGTGATGGGCAAAATGTAATCTGATTAATGATGAACGATTATAAAATATAGGTCGTAATTTAAATTTTCTTGCTCCATAATCATGATTAAATCCATTTAAAACATTAAGAAATGATAAATGTATATATAATCTGGGATTCTGTAGTGTTTAAAACATATATGAGCAAAACGCGGTCATATTAATGGTAAAAAACGCAAAATGTAATCGTTAATCATTTTCATTAATATGATTACATTTTGCCCCTCTATGCTTTCATACATGCAGTGGCGTTCATTCCATAGAAGCCTAGACTTGGGAAATACTTACAGGGACACAGACACGGATCTTGAAATAGTCCTAGGCGAAGCAAAGGCTATTTTCTGTCACTTCTATGTCTAGTTCCTTTACACTTGTTTCTCAATTATACGGATTAATTCCATGAAAAAATGCTTACAATACAATTTGAACAAATTCGCTCCCTTTGGCCTGTCGCGTTTCGGGATCAGCTTGTGTATATCCAGTAGCTCATATACCTAGAGAACTTCAGTCGCGGTATATGTGGGCCGACATGACGATGTAGACTATCAATGGATTTTCATCCTTTGATGGTCGCTTTCATTTTTGGACGACACTGTAATTATCACCACGTGAAATTTAATAACTGTGACGAGCCGGTGTTAAAAATGACAAAAGCCCAGGCTCAGTGCAGAATGATGTTTCATGCAAGCATGTCAAGCACGCGTGTAAGTGTGAACCTGCCATTAGAGTAATGATAATATTTATAGAACAGATGAACCACTGAGTTCAAACTAAATGAATGAATGTTCTCCTATCAATACATATTTAATATTACAGTAATGACTGTAATTATTCTTTTTTTTTTTATAACTTATAGGCGAACGCTTGACCTCAATCACACCTGGTGGAAGGTGAAGATGAGTCCGATGATGAACCACGTCCGCCTAACAAATGCCTATTCACTCTTCTTTTAAAGACTCCCAGGTCATAAGATCGCGGAAATATGGCTGCTGGTAGCATATTCCACTCCTTAGCTGTTCGCATGATGAATGTAGAAGCGAATCTTCTCGTGCGGATATAAGGAACATCTACCACATACGGATGGTATCCGACACGATGTCTTGTGGTTTTGTGGTGGAATGGGGCTGGTGGAATCAAAGAATGTAGTTCCTGAGAACACTCTCCACCGTGCAACCGGTAAAAGACCGCATTTTGTTTATTCAAAACATTAATATGATAACTGCCAATTTATAATTTTATATCTATTTCTTACTAGCTGTCCCGGCAGACCTTGTTCTGCCCTATTTCTCTAAAACAAAGTTACATTTTTTTTAAGTTAATAGCTGCCTATCGCAGCCTAATAGAAATAAAATTGCATTAAAAGACTTAAGTCATATCTAAGGTAATGATATTTTTATTACAATGCCTTATGGGACACGCTATTTTTTGTTTGATTACTTGGCGTTAAATTATAATTTTCATTACTGACATGCAACCTCTAAGCAACTTGAAGCTATAACAAAGACAATCCTAACGCACTTTTGTTTTGTTTTGATTGACATCATATGTTTGACAGCTGGGGACAGAGTGGTTTATATGGGAAAAGAAAATTGTTGTTTTTACTATTTTCCTCGTATTTTTTACGTTTTTTCACTACACAAGAACCTTCCCCAGTCTTCATCAAACACAACAAAAAAGATATCAGCCAAATCGGTTCAGCCGTTCTCGAGTTATGCGCTTAGCAATACATTTTGCGATTTATTTATTTATATGTAGTTTTGGGGATCTTTGGATCAGAATAAACACTGAATAAACTTTCAAAACTCGTTTATTGCACTTTTTCTAATTAATTATTCGTTTTTACACTTTTCTATGTCTTAATACAACAGAGCGCTCGCATCGAAAAAAAAAAACCGTTTATCCTCTCTCTCTTTCTATCTTTCCTGTCTTTCACTCCTATACGTTCCGATCTACGCATTTACTACTTCATACATAAGAATATTTCACACAATAACATCCATCCTACATATATATATGTATATATAGATAATTTGGAGCGCGTACGACACAAATACGACAAACAAAGATGAATACATACAGCATGCTATAGAAAACGCATAAACGACATTTACATTTTTACAAAGTTGTAAAAGGGTGGGGGAGGGTGAGAGCAGTTTTCTGTATACGAACCTAGGTCTATTAGCATTACACCACATGAATATCGTTTCATTAATCACTAGACTACCACAGCCACAATATATAGACAGATAAGTTTTTCATTTAAATTAATTACCCTAGAAAATAAGTTCGCCAAATATTTCAATATATACTCCAACCAGTGACGTGCATAGAATATTTGGACAAGGAAGGCAGAATTCGCGTAATTAATTTGAATATTATATTATGATAGTAAATATTATATTTCTTTCATAGAAAAGATAGACGCCGTGAATATATAATAGATATGAATGTAAATGGTTGCTTTTTTTGTTTAACTTTAAGCAATTTATTCCAGACTTATCTATCGTAAGGGCATGCAATGCTTTCATGCATATATGGAATTAACGCTACTGACTCCAACGTAGCCTTGAGTTTCTTTCGGCGTTTCATCTCAAGGTAGTCGCTTCCGAAACGCTAGTAGATCACCGCTTGGTTTTGTATATTTGGCTGGCGGTCCAAATCGGGGTTCGTACCCAGAGGGGTGCCCTTGCATTGCTATCCAACCCATAAACTCGCTGGCTGAGCACCTTCTGTGCTCGCCCCCTAAGCCCGGTTGAACTGTATAGGCCTGTCCCGGCCATCAGTAGTTAGTCCGTATAAAAAAAATGGTTTTTGATCAACGTAGTAGAAATCGCATAGAGACTCGGGTATTATAAGATTACAAAGCCGGTCCACGTGAGCCGTGACAGTGGGCAATGGGAGCAATAATCCTCAACCCTTTGCCAAGGTCAGAAGCCATATGACATACGGGTGTAAATACTATATGCGACAGTACAAGAGTCTGTTATAGTAATATCGTTTTTACTATTATTTCTAGGGGTCGACCGAAACTTCGGCTGTGGTCAACCCCAGCTAATCTGGCAGACCGAAGCGAAACACTCTTTTTTTTATTACTTATAGGCGAACGCTTGACCTCAGTCACACCTGGTGGAAGGTGAAGATGAGTCCGATGATGAACCGCGTCCGCCTAACAAATGCCTATTCACTCTTCTTTTAAAGACTCCCAGGTCATAAGATCGCGGAAATATGGCTGCTGGAAGCATATTCCACTCCTTAGCCGTTCGCATGATGAATGTAGAAGCGAATCTTCTCGTGCAGATATAAGGAACATCCACCACATACGTTGGTGTCCGACACGATGTCTTGTGGTTTTGTGATGGAATGGGGCTGGTGGAATCAAAGAATGCAGTTCTAGAGAACACTTTCCATTGTGCAACCGGTAAAAGACCGAGAGGCAGGCTACTCTACGTCGATGCTCGATGCTCTGCATTTTAATTTTTGTCAAAGAGTCGTCACCAATAATTCTACGAGCTCTACGATCAATCGAGTCCAAAGCCGCCAACTGATATTTAGCGGATCCGTCCCAAAGATGACAACAGTACTCGACACCCGACCGCACCTGCGCTTGGTACCGGTTACATTATTATATTACACTATGGCGGTCTTCACATTTGTGTACTGTGGTATTGTGGCAATCGGCCTACCATCTATTTTTACACCGTAGTCACCATTTAAGGGCTGATTTTTTTATATTCAACCTGTAAGAGAATGAGATAGGAATTAAGTGTAAACCGCACCTGGATGACGCATGCTGTGAGCCCATTCCTAGACATTATGTCTCTTCCCTTTGATCCACATGTGTATATTATACCAGACTAACAAACCCGGCGAACTTCGTTTCGCCACCAGATGGCTTCGTTTTGGTTTTTAGTTAGCGTTTGAAAGAACGTGCGCATAATAAATGTCACGTGTAATTAACTGAACAGAGTACAATGAGTAGCTGTCAAGCAATTTTTAACGCATCGGCGCCATCTACTTAAAATACTGGTGCGATCTGCTCCACCACCATGCAAAACCATATTGGTTTGTAGTACATGCTATGTATCAGAGATGGCGCTGTATGTGAAAAATGATTTTCCCCGTTTTCCTGCTTTTCTGTTGAAAATTTTCCTGAATTTTTGCTATAAACCTCACGGAGCCCGAGACCTTTCCAACGAATGCAAAACCGTGGAAATCGGTTCGTGCGTTCTGGAGTTATAGCGTCAGGAAGGAAAGCCGGACTTATTTTTATATAATAGGTTACCCTTCTAATATTTTTTTAATTCTGTGGCAGCATGGATGATTGCCTCTCTGTCACAATTGAGAAATTGCTATCAATTGAACCAACCGAGTGTGCTCGTTACAGAAATGAAGTTTTATTGTGTTGGTGTTCTCCTTTTTAAAGATGTTTAGGCAACGCTTGACCTCAATCACACCTGGTGGAAGGTGGAGATGTGGCTGATAATGAACCGCGTTTGCTCAACAAACTCCCTAAAGCGTCGATATCAATCGGCTTTGGTTGGTTTAGTTTGTTTCCCATACAATGATACACTCTATATTGTATATTTACAAGTATTACAAATTCATGCTTCTATGGGATGCACGCTGATTAAAGTGAGGGTTGCCAAATCTTTTTTAGACCCTTTTCAAAATTTTACTACTTTTCGTAGACATGTAAATGTACGTAAATTTGGGAATCACTGGCTTAAACTTATGTTTAAAAAAACCGTTTTGTAATAAGGCAGCTGAAGTTTTTTTTATTTCACAGGAGATGGTGCGTCTCTTGTTTATGGAGCACGGCTTCTGTTCTACTACATCGGCTGTTGAGGGCACACGTCCCACAAATCTCTGGTGAGACTTAAAAATACTTAGATATTTATAATAACATTGACTTTAAATTAATAACATTACATCTATTTTACAATGAAATTATTTATGGTACAATGTAAGTGATCTAATGCGTGAATTAACTTTATTTTAAGTATGACACGACGTCTCGACCTGGTTACACACAGAGATGGGCAAAATGTAATCTGATTAATTTTTTTTTTACACTGGCTCGATATAATGACTACAGAGTACCTGATGGTAAGTACAGTGTAGTCCGAAAACGAAAGCGACTTTCAAAGGATGAAAATCCATTGATAGTCTACGTCGTCATGTCGGCCCGCATGTACCGCGATTGAAGGTCTCTAGGTATATGAGCTACTGGGTATACACAAGCTGATCCCGAAACGCGACAAGCCGAAACTGGTCACTATGACGGGCTTTACACCCATGTACTGTGGTCGCGATCCAGACGGGCACCGACGCCCTACCACCTCGCTGCTGCTTGTTTAGCACCACCCAGGGGGATAATGATGAACGATTACAAAATGTAGTCGTAATTTTAATTTTCTTCCTCTATAATCATGATTAAATCTGGGATTGTGTTGTGTTTAAAATATAAATGAGCAAAATAAAGTCATATTAATGGTAAAAAACGTAAAATGTAATCGTTAATAATTTTCATTAATCTGATTACATTTTGGCCATCTATGGTTGTACAGTTTATGATCGCGAGCAGATCCACGCGCCGTAAGGCATTGTAAGGAAAACATAATAGAAGTATGGATTTAAAAACAATTGCATTTCGACTTATAAAAGACTATACAAGATAAAGTTTGACTTTTTCGTCGTTAATCAACATTGTAAAACGCCATCTAAAGCTATTTCTGAGATTAGTGCGTACAGATATATAGATTAACGATTCCGACATATTTTTACTAACCTATATCGCGCAAGCGAATTTTTTCTCTAAGGCGGTATATATAGCTGCTCTCAAATAATTTTTCACATAGTGACTACAGAGTATCTGATGGTAAGTACAGTGTAGCCCGAAAACGAAAGCGACCATGTATGTAAAATAAAATAAAATAAAATAAAATCCATTGACAGTCTCCGTCGTCATATCGGCCCACATATACCGCGACTGAAGGTCTCTAGGTATATGAGTTACTGGATATACACAATCTGATATCGAAACGCGACAGGCCAAAGCAAGTCACTATGACGGTCTTTACACTTGTGTACTGTGGTCATAACCCAATTCGGGCAAACAATCTACCACCTAAAAATTAGTAAATTTTATAATAAAAAGGTCGTTGAGAAACGGATTTGTTATATGTATTGATTACTATATGTCGAAAATAGTTGTCGGTAAAATTGGGTTAAGAATGCAACGTCAATCGAAAGCTGCACCCAAAGATTATATGTATGTCAAGTACTTGAAACGTTTCTTGATAAAAAAATAGTTCAAACCTCGCCCAAAACTCAATCAACATTTAAAAAGGTATATCGTTACGCTATATCTCTTACGGGTTAAGTGGAGTTACGTCAGTCACTATTCACGGGCAGTAGACTTGAGGGAGTTTGCTGCCCGGATGAGAGGGAGGCGGTGCACGGTGTCCGGCGCATCGTCTGGGAAAGAGGTTTTGGAGGGGTGGGCTTTACTCCTTCCCCTCCCAGTGAGGTAGCCTCAACAAGGCTTCTTGTTGCGTATGCGTCTGGATAAATTTGGCATCCCAGGCCCGAGTGGAGCAATCAGAGGGACACCCTGGAGGTTTTTAGTCAGTCGGAGTCTAACACACCGGGATCGCTGCCCTCACAGCGTCCCTGATGGTCCGTTGCAGAATTTTCCACTGGTATTAAAAAAAACGGCTGCTTTACTTTTGCGTTTATATGCCGTGCCCAACGTGCCCAGTGGCGCAGCTGATAGCTGTTCTCCCGGCACTAGTAAACATGACATTTCCATTAGATGCCATGCGAGTTTCATGATATTTTCCTTCATTGATTAGCATGTGGGATCTAAATCCATGCTTAATCCGCAAAAACCCAGATGTGCCGTGATTCGAACCTGTGAACATTCGCATCGTCATGGGTGGATACTGCTCCTTGCTCACTAGACCACTACAGCAACAATGTCATTAATCTAGAACTAACGAATGGCTTCGAACTACTACAATGGGCAGTGTTCTTTTTTATCCTGACTTGGCACAGTAACCAAGCCACGCCTGAACGGTGATGCACAGTGCAGTCCAAAAAACTGAGTTTTTCTAGATTAATTACAGATTTAGGCACCAAATACTTACCGATGACGGAGAATCTCATGGAATTTTCCAGAAGTATCATGTGTGCAAGTGCTGTGAGAAGGGCGATCAGCTGCAAAGTGCATACAACCACTATTGTATACTCTACTCACCCCGGAAAGTATATAGCGTGACGATATTGTTATTGATAATTCGAAGCGCCCCACCTTGAGAGTTTCCCTTTTATTTTGATCTTTCATCAGTATTTCAACCAAGATCCATCGATCTTCCTCAGCTCCGAAGCCCCGTTTGAAACAGCAAAAGTCTCGAGTGGCGGGGAAAGACCACCTGGACCCAGAGCCGAAGGTGGAATGCGTGATCCTCCACGAGCCGTCCTCTCCCACTCTTGATGTCATCTTCGTACATGGACTATATGGTACACTTTTTATTTTCCCAAACTCAAAAATAAAATCGTTCATCGCAGTGATTCTATTCAGTAAGAGTTCAACACACCGGGGGACCGTTGCCCTCGCAGCGGCCCTGACTGATCTTGAGGATCTACAGCGGGTTAACAAAAAAAGGGCGAACGCACCCTTTTTTTGGTAGCCCGGGGGAAATCCCTAACGGACCTTTAGGGAGCAGTGAAGGCCGCCCCCGGTGTGTCGGACTTGCATCGACTAAAACCCCCGGGGTGTTCCTTCTCCCGCCTGCCGAGTGCCAAGGGCAAGGCTGAGCCATCTTCCTCAGCATCCGGCGAGAGGGCAGACGCACCCATCATCAGTTCAATTTTCTGTTAAATGATATTGAAGTCAAATAAGAAACTGTGTTTATTAAAATAATGTTTTAATGTTTTCTTAGGTTCATTAGGAAATACTTGGAGACAGGGAGATTGGCGAACAAAATATAAATTAGATCCAAACGTAGTTGAACTGAGAAATCATTCCTCCAAAAAATGTGATTGCCATAAACTTAAGCCGGAAATGAAGACTGCAAACTCGAATTTAAATGACGAAAATAAATGTGAAATAAATGAAGACTTTCTAACATACGACGCTGATGTTAATGAAAGAGAATACGAAAAAATAAATGAAAGATTAAAAAAAATTTTACCGAACGAAAATGATTTAATAACTGAGAAGTTTTACAACAATACCCTATTAGATGATATTGGTGATAATTATGAGACTCAAAGGCAATTTGTCCAGGATTTTTATGCAAAATCAGAAAATTGTGATAAAGAAATGAAATGGAATAAAAATGAAAGAAATTTCGTTGAATGCAAGTGTAAAGTAAATGAAAGCGAATGTGAAGTTGGCTGCGGTTGTATTTGCGATGACTGTTATTCGTTATGTTGGCCCAAAGATTGGATTAAAATGGACTTTCCTGGAGCGAGAGTTATTTCTATTAACTATACAAGTGATCCGTATTTGTGGAGACCACTCTGGGTTCGAGGAACTGAGAGGTAAGATTAAAAGCACATCTTTGAATATTATAGTATACATTGGAGAAGAAACATTTATTTCGTTCAAATCATATAATACAAAGGAATAATTAAACCAACAAACTAACTATACAAATCACTGAATATATCTAAAAAATGAGACAACTTCTCCATAAGAAATAGACTAAAAATTTGTTTTGAAATTCCAAAAGCTTACTAAAAATCTCATAAGATGTCGTCTTAAATCATGCAAAACTCGTTTTTCGTGAATATATTGCCTTTTATGCGTTAAATGAAATTTTCCTTTTTTACAATGTGGGGCGGCGGGAGCTCGTCGGGAGCTGAGTAAGTTGGCAATGCCGTACTCTTGACCCAAGCAGATAAGGGAAGGAGCAACCTTGATAGTTTTAGTCTATAAGAGTCCAGCTCACTGGGGCGTGGCCTTCTCCGAAGCCCTGATGGTTAATGAGGATTCCCCTCGATTTAAAAATCCGGAGTGTTTTTGGTGAAAGCAAACTAGTATTTGTTCAGTATCGAAAGATTCCAAAACCCAGGGCTGACGTTAATTTACCTGCCACACGATCTTCTACCGGCTACACTCTGGACGGTGTGTCCAAGACCTGCATTTTCTGATATCACTAGCCCCGTTTCACCACAATAGCACCAAAAGACGGGTCCTTATATTCCCATGAAAAAATTTGCTTCAACATTCATCATGCGAACAGCTATGGAGTGGAATATACTTTCCACGACTATATTTCCTCGTTCTTATGACTTGGGAGCTTTAAGAGTGTAATATATAAAGGGCAGTTTTTAAATAACAGCATCGGCTTCCGCAAATATACACTTACTAAATCAGTCGTGTTTTCACGACTTTCCCCAAATCCCTGGAGGTTTGGACATTCCTCTCAAAGAGAAGAATAAATTGACATTTGTTGGGCGAATGAGATCCACCGTGTACCTCATCTTCACCTTCCACCAGGTGTGGTTTAGGTCTGTAAATCATAAAAAAATAAAGATAAATTTCAGATTACGTCTTCACGAAAGAGCAGAGCAGATGATATCCCAGTTATTGGCAATAGGAGTTGGGAAGAGACCTATCATATGGGTTGGGCATTCCAAGGGAGGTCTTTTCATTAAGCAGATATACTGCGAAGGTAGGTGTTTAGTAGCGTGATTGATTGAACTGCGTCGTGACCTCATCACAGAAGTGTCAAAGACATCCTCGTCACTCGCTTTTAAACATATCGCGTTTCGGGATCAACTCCTTTAAGTCCAGTTGTTCTTATACCTAGAGAACATCAGTTGCGGTATATGTGGGCTGACATGACGGAGACTATCAATGGAATTGCATTCTTTGACGATCGCTTTCATTTTTGGACTGCACTGTACTTACCATCAGGTACTCTGTAGTCATTATGTCGAGTCAGTATAAAAAACCTCCGGTTGATGTGTATGTGGGTACATGGTGACCGCGAATTTTAGTGAATCTGTTCATTGGCAGTTTCTGTCATTCTTGGACTTTTTACTTTCCATCAGGATCCACTGTCACTTTTTCAAGCGAGTAATGAAAATAATTGTTTTATGAATGTAATCAAATGTATAGGGTTACTCGTAACTAACGCATAACCTCTTAGGGGGATTTTGCTTTATCAAGACTAACAACTTATATTGTACGACTTTTACAAATTCAATGATTATTTTTTCCATTTAGAAAGTAGTCAAATTTGCAGTTCTTATTCTCTTAATTACACATAAACTCTCCTCAAATCGGCGCGCGGTACAAAGGTGACCGTCTTTAGCCGATAGATGAATTTTTACATGGCATACGGCGCCTTAATGTGATGTGTCGGTATCTAGCATAGAATAAGGTTACGGCGACGTGGGTGGACGCGGTCACTTGTCCTTGACACATACGAATTACATCCACGACAGTCGCAAATTTTGTAGTGCGCACGCCGGTTGTGACGTATTAGTGGTTCCCGTGACGCAATCGATTCACAATATCCAATCTATACACTATCACTGAAAACACCGAACTAGTACTGAAGCTTGCTATGGGTTCGCGAGACACTTAACCAACTGTGCATACCTATGCCAGAATCGAATGAATAATAGTTGAAAACTAGTTATTTACGAGACATAGAGCTAACGATTGATAGCAATCACCACTAAAATAAAAAAAAATCTTAGGATGTACTAAATTTTTATAAAAGTCACATAAGAAAAGTTTTGATGTAACTAAGTTACCTTGAAGAGATTGTTTGCTAGTTACCAGTAACTCTGTATTTTTCAGCTTTTGAAGCTCATTTAAAAGTTAGCAAAGCTAATGCAACGGGAAATGAAACAAAAGATAAATTAAATATAAATCAATTTAAGAATGATGCTAAAGATTATAATTTTGATGTGGTTCACAATGAATCATTAGATTTAAGGGATATTACGCTTAATATTAATAATGACAACGAAAATAAATATGAAATTGATTTTATTAATAACGAAAATGAAAAGTATACGTTTATACTAAGAACGAAAGTTAATAATCACAGTGAAACTGAATTAGTCAATAGTATAAAAGGAGAAAAATTATGTATCAATATTAAATCTTATGAAGATAATAAAACATTTGATGTTATAAGAATGGATTGTGATGAATTTAGTAACAATCTTCTAGAAGATGTTTATGATGAGAATGCCAAACTTGACAGAACGGGAATTGTTTATAAAAAATTTGAGAATGAAAAAGAATTTGAAGAAAATGCCACTCTAAGTATAAAAGGTATGTTTTTGAAAATATATATTTTTTTCTTACTGTCCTGATAGATATCGACTAATAGGCTGATTTCCATCTTAAGAGGTTCTCGCTTAGTTGCCAGATACAGAAAGCATTATTAAGCAGTGGTCATAAGTTCGAATCCCGGTACGTATCTCTGGGTTTACGCAGATAACGCACGAATTTAGGCGCCACAGTATCATCGGTGAAGAAAAAGATCGCGAGGAAACCCGCGTGGGATCTAATAGAAATGTCATTTGTAAGTGCCCTGAGAACGGCGATCAGCTGCGCTGCTGGTCATATTGGGCGCCAGATATAAGCACAAAGTTGATACAGCCACTAATGTATGGGTATACGCACGGTGCGCAGTCAATTTACGACTGAAAGGAAGGGTGGTTTTTTTTTTTGGAGTGGTTGTTAAAGAGACTTGAACTTGTTCCTTACATTCGCGTTGATTCCCCGGGCGGCACGCTTGAGGGAGTGTGGCGTCCAACAAGGGTGCAAGCGGCGTGCGATGTGTTTCCGCGTGCCGCTCTACAATACAGAGGCACCAGAGGGGTGGCTCTATACACCACCCCTCCCTAAACGAGTAGAGGCTTACTCACGGCCGCACGCCCAGCCGGTCATTGAGGATGAGACCCCAGTCGTGCCCTCGATGCCGGTAGGCGGAAGGTGGAACACCCCGGGGGTTTTAGTCGGTGCCAGCCCGATACACCGGGGGGTGGCCCTCACTTCTCCCCGAGGTCCGTTAGGGATTTCCCACGGGTTACAAAAAAAGGAACATTTGCGGTGCTGTGTGTGGATACCAGTAACTTATCGACTGTTACAAAATACAAAAACAATCTTCAAATACAATCTCTTTCATAGATACTTTTACAGATCAGTTCAAAGACTTTAGTCTCATTAACATACAAATCACTTACATGAGAACATTTTGTTTAAAAACTATCTGGAACAGTAAAATACTAAGAGTTCACTTGGCAAATACAGAACTATATTTGTTAGTATTTCTCTTTAATATATTGTAGTAACTTAGTTCTGTGCCAAGCGAGCCAGCGTTTCTAATGCAGGAGGGTAACGCGTTTAGAGTTGTGCTCCCTCAGAAGTGATATTCCGTTTTTCATAATCAGTCCGCGGTTTAGGAAGCACAAGCAACTTGCTCGGCGAGTACTGCGCGCTGTACCAAATACCAGATACCAAATTATTTGATAATCTGTGTGACACAACCCCTAGACCAAGAGGCGCTGCAGACCCGAGCGAGCCTGTGGAGGTCCAGCGCTGGGTTCATGTTCTATTCAGTGCCGCACCGAGGCTCTCCCTTAGCGGACATCAAAACCCCGATTACTTCTCGGAGTATTGAGCTGTTGGAGATCAGCAAAGGTGAGTGTTCACGGCATAACGTCCCTACTGGATGTAAACAATGTGCATAGAATTAAGATAATATGTAAATAAGGACTATAACATCTATATATATAAAAATCAATTGTTGTTCGTTAGTCTCGCTAAAACTCGAGTACGGCTGAACCGATTTGGCTAATTATGATTTTGAATTAATTGTTGAAGTCCAGGGAAAACCTGAACAGAGCTACAAATATATTTCTGCTCACCCGGAAAGGGGAAAAGTGTAACGATGTATTATTATTTTCAAAAAATTCTAGACTGTTCGCTGGTGCTGTCGTTGCAAGACAGGTGGCTGATGGCGAGCTCCCCCTCCAAGCCGGTCGTCCGCAGCCTGGTGGAGACCTGCAGGACCCTCATGTCTGTGCTTTGGCTGAGGATCGTCAGCGTCGACTCTGCTGGTGAGGCGATATAAACAACTGTTAACTACTAGCAGTATGATACACAGGATTACCTCCACAGCTAATGGTAACCCTTAAATATTGTCATTATAAATGACATTCGGGTATGTACTTCCTAGCATAAGCATTAGTAATGACTTTGATCTTAAATAAAAGTAATTATCTCAATACGTCCGGATGACACTTCTGGCTTGGCTTCCGGTTTATAGACTACCATAGTAAAAGCGTAAAATAGGGACGAATAATACTACAAGCCAATGTTAATGATTATCATATAATATCATATAATTTATGCGGTAATCGTTAAACAATAACTTTCATGAAAAATGATGCCAGAATAATAAGGACTTTTGGGGTGAACAAAAGATGGCGGCAGTGTGTTTTTGCGAAGCGTCGGTGCGCGTCACGTGAAAGTGTTTAAGATAGTTTTAGTGTTTATTTATCTGTTATTATACAAGCTTTCATAACTTGATGTCGAAATCGAGTATTGCATTCCACAATGCCTTGGATCCGAGGCTCTGAAAACAAGAGCCTTCAAAACTCGCACCGAACCCTGATATTACAAACAAAGCGTTACCTCGACACGACAGGAGATTCCACACAGTAAAAACTCGGTTCACCCGCGGTATTTATAAAATACACTATATATCGAGAGGTGAGAGGTTATTTGGTTTAAGCGACATTTTTGTTTATATATTCGGAATATAATTAATATATGTATATATATTTGGAACCAGCGATTTTTACCGATTCCAAATATATGATGATGATGTCCTAGCCGGTTTCGGCCACGGCGACTGTTTCAACACCGGTTAAGAAATTCGAGGTCCAGTTTTCGGAAACAGTCAATTGCGCAGGAGATATTTAAGTGCATAACTGGACGCGCAGTCAGAAAAGCACTCTCTCGTCCGAGCTCCCTCAGGCCCGATGGAAAGGAGAAGCAGTACGATCGGGAGGGAGCAGGATGCAGGTTTGGTCGAGTTTTCCTTCTCTGAACACCTGGTGGAATTGCGGTGTTCAAGAGATACCTTAGTCGCCTTTTACGACACCTCGGCAAGAAGAGGGGGGTGCTATTCTATTCTGCCGGCAGCCACCACGGCTTAAATATACCACGTATACTACTATGTCACCAAAAAATATCCGATTTACCGGTGGACGCTTGACCTCAATGACACTTGTTGGAAGGTCAAGATGAGTCCAACGACGGACCACAACCGCCCAACAAATGCCTATTCACTCTTCTCTTAAAGCCTCCCAAGTCATAAGATCGCGGAAATATGCTGATTTATAAGCAAACGCTTGACTTCAATCACACCTGGTGGATGCTGATGAGGATGGTGAATGACTGCGCTTACGTCAAGACGGGTCCTTCGCCCCGGATACTAAATTCCAGGAATAGCATACGAGTATGTCACCTAGCGTACTCACTGAATAATATATTTAAAAAAAGCGGGCTAAGTTCCTTATAAAAAATTGTCTGAAAAGGCTTTGGCTTTGACGTGTTATAAGTTAGCTCTTAAAGTCTCATAAGACATCGTAACCACGTTTTACGTTATGCGAGGTCAAAGATTATTTTTCACAACTGCTCACATCCCGGTTAGAACTAAGAAGTTTTCTAACTCTCACTGTAAGTCGAGCCGTTTGGCTGTGGAATGGTCCTCCCACCATCCTATGATATTGGCTCCTTTAAACGAAACGTGAAGAGATATTTATGCAGGCCGGCATGATCGCTGCAACTATACAATGACAAAGTTATACAATTATATGTCGAGATCATTAGATCTCGATATATTTAACGAAAGTATTTACAAATTAAAAAAGGATGTTTTTAGAGAGGATTGTTGCATAAATTATTATTTTTTTCTTGCTTTTTGTTTTTATTTCTGTTATAAATTTTAATTAGTTTAATTAGAGTAGTTTATAGTAGGTGTTACTCGTATTTATATTATTATTTTTCTTTTCTTCTGTGCATGTAGTCTACACTTTTAAATATAGTCGCATTTATAGTGTACCCTGTTCATGCCTTATATAGTTTTATGTGTTAATGTGGACTGTGTAAGTGTACTTATTAATAAAATAAATAAATAAACTATTGATAGTTGTCGTTTTGTGGATTGCACCATAATTACCATCAGGTGTGGAGTGGTCGCTTTTCTGAGTCAATATAAAAACTCTAAAACTGTGCTGTTAATATTTTTTATCGCATTCATTCATATAATTGAGAAACAAAGGCACAAGAACTGGAGAGAAGGGGGGAGGGAGCAATAGCTCTTGCTCCGCTCTGAAATATTTCAAGATTTTGGCCTGGTGTTTGCTCAAAAAATGCCTGCAACCATAGAAGGTCGATTTTTTATGTTTTTCTTCCTCAGATGCCGGCATCGGGGTGTTGTGTGGAGTGTCGGTAGACCACAGAGAGATCTGCAAGCCCTCCAGCAGGAAATGCCGTTTGTATACGCAACTGACTGACTTGATTCATGCCGCTTTAAATAATTGCAAATGTCTATAACATCCAATTGCTATATCAATAAATATATTTACTTATTACCGCTTTATTATTTATTATCAGACCCAATTTTTTGGTGACCCGGGGGGAAATCCTGCATAGGGCCATTAAGGCAGCGACTCCGGTATGCCCTTCCAATCACTCCACCCGGGCTTGGGAATCCAGATTGCTCTAGACACACATCTAGCGAATAGCTTACTTAGGCTTCATCTCTGGGATAAGCGAGTGTCAAGGGGCCTTTCTAAACCATCTCACAGATGGCGCGCCTCCTCCCTCTCATCCAGGCAGCTGACTCCTTCAAGTCTACTTTAAGACTGCCTTTCATGAGGATTGTGGAACAAGTTATAATTTGTTTTATCCTCTCTTTTATGTTCTTTGGAAAGAAGATCAGTGTTTTTCTTTTTGTTACTGCTCCAGTCCGTGTGTCGCTTGTATTTTCATTTTCCTTTCCTTCTCTACAAGTAGTCTACACTTTTAAATAGAGCCATATTTGTAATGTATAGTTAGAGAACTGACAAATGTAAAAAAAACAAGAGGAGGTATATAGAAACGATTTATAAGCCAATGCAAGCACGTCGGTCAGGCATTCTTGTACGAGGCTCTGTGCGGAGCAGACCTCTTGTTAGTTTAAGTTAGAATTCTATTATTATGTCGAATTTCCGATTGTTGCTGTTTTGATTATCCAAGTAAAAGTTTAATCGAGTTAAGTTTAATCACCACGTGTATTTTTTTTATTAATTTTTTAGCAACATAGCTTCTGTTACCTAAAAGTATTTTTGGGGATCGTAGCGTCAACGACCTTCGAGAAGTTGGCTGGGCATTGTGACGTGCTCTGCCTAAATACAACGAGCAGTGTCGGGGAAGATATCATCTATCCCTGAGTTTGTGCCCACTGGGCGCGGCGCGACGGGCCTGTGGAGATTTGATTACAAAACCCCAGTCCGCGCCTTGCGCAGTCACCTTGGGGTTATTAGTCGGTTCGAATTCGACACATCTCGGTCGCGCAACCCCTGCGCGGCTGAGACTCTCCTATGAGGATTTATCCCAAGTAAATAAACGAGCAATCTAATTGCAAAACCCATTAAAACGATTTTTCGTACAAAATTACTTAATAATCCTTATTGTAATTTGAAATGTTTTTATCAAAGCAAATATTATATATGAACTTTTCCTTTTTGTTTTTCACTCTAGAATAATAATTTAAATACCTTATAAGAATGTGATTTTAAGAGTCAATGATTAATTATAAGTTTTTATAAATGTATGGGATTTGAAAAAAATATGCTGTAGTGGGTTTTGAAATTAGACTCCTCAAATACTATTTCAGTGTTTTAATAAATAAATAAAGGTAAAAAAAACAAACAATACTTAAAAAATGCAACTTTTATTTCATTTATTCACACAGGACTAGATGTCTTTTTTACAAATACTATTTCTTACTCCTTAAATCTAAGTCGAAATTATTTAAATTAATTATTTTCATTAAAACATTATTTCCTCTAATATTACAATATTTCAATTGATTTTTAATTATATTATATTACTACGGAACATTCTATATTCATATATACGGAAGTTTAACTTTAGCACTAGTTTAAAGTATAGTTCAAACCAGGTTTTAGAGGTAGTCTATCTATAATACAAAGGACAAATACTTCGCAACAATTTATCGAAAACATTATAACCTTTGCTATGGAAAACATGCGTTTTAAAATCGAACTAGTATATTCTTACAAAATGATGGAAGTTTATATTTAAACCTGGGTTTAAACCGTCGCTCATTTTCAACACAAAAGATAAACTTTCGCCAGTAATTACAAATTTAAACAATAACTTAGAAATAAAACGGGATTTATTAAAATACTGTTCTAGGTACGGTTTTAGTGATAAAAGTTCAATGTTACTGATTTCATTAATAAATTGAATTTCGCCACGGATTACACCTTAGCTTAAGTTAAAACGGGTTTAAGTAACTACGTTTTGTTAAAATTATATATTATCACATATTACGACTGTACTAAAGATAAAACTTGTTTTATAATAAAATTTAGGCGGAATAATTCATGCCATGGGGTAAAATACTTCAGTAGCGTAAAGGAAGACTTTCGACCTAAAGACGCAAGTCGCACACTTGCAGTCTCTCGGGAGTTTTTTTACATGGAAAAGCGTTCGATATAGGCGTCTGCGCAGCGCTGCCTTAGGGCCCCTTTAAGCAAGTCCGTCGGGCAGCGCGATTCGTTGGTGTTCCTCACGGGGCTCAAATCCGATCCTCGGTACGCCGTAACGTAAACAAGCGTTATACACAATCGACGCAGTTCTAATTTCCTCACGAGGTTTTCCTCCACCGGTGCGCATGTGGTGCGCCGGGATTCGAACCTATGGGCATTCGCGTCGCCGCACACGTAAACCGGTCCACTATCTGCTAGGTCATCACACGTAAGGGATATAGCGCGATGAAATATTATTATAAGAAAAAAAAGCCTATATCAGACATATTAATAAATGTAAATAACCTCACCGACTGATTCCACTATATTTCTTACATCACTACACATGGCATTAATTAATCAAAATTTCTCAATATTAATAATAAACACTCATACAAATAATAAATTCACTTTCATACAAACTATCAAATAATCATAAACACTATTAAAACTAATCAATTATTTCATTAGCATGTTCACGCCGGCGTGACCCACCGGTGGGTCACATTTGACTGGTCCGTGGGGCGACATGACCCACCGGTGTGTCACGAGTGACTATTCCACGGGGTGACATGACCCCCGGTGGGTCACGCGTGACTATTCCGCGGGGCGGCGTGACCCATCAGTGGGTCACCTTTGATTATACTGTGGGGCGACGTGAGCCGCCGGTGGGTCACGCTCGACTGTTCCGTGGGAACGAGATAAGATATTCCTGCCTCACGCGGAAAAACTTAGATATTCGCCCCGGTGTAAAAGTGTTGATATAATATCCCACAAGTATTAATGTTCAATAAACAGACAGATTAATGATTTATCATCTATAGCTAACCCAAAATGGTTACGAGATAATATTCACACAGACAAACGAACGATCGAGAATTATTTTTTATAAAAATATCGCATTAAAAAATTAAACTGTCATTCCACGCGATAACTAGTTTTAAATAGTTTTATAAACTTCGATATACAATAAAAGTTATCAAATAAAGAAACAATAGCTAAATAGCGGTATTTAAAAACATTCGGTAATTTTTAAACATATTTCATTTTTTTTAATATTAAAGACAGCCGAACAGCCCACCAGATGGCAAGCGGTCTCTGTCCCCCTAAAATAGAGTAAATTCAACCCACTTCTAAAACACAACATGTCACAATCCGGAAGAAATATTAAGCAAGGAAGCCAATTTCATAACTCACAACCAATTGAGAATTAAATATCGATCGCATAACCACTTTGAGTTAGAAAAAATATTATTTATTTTGTCTAAAGCCGTTATTTCACTGTCCGACACCGATAATTTGCTAATTATTCGTGAAAACATACTTATATACACTTACGTCATTTTTATAACATATTCCAACTAAAAATATAACACTAATAAATAAAAATTACATATAAATTAATGAATTACTATTGTTTTTATTACAACCATAAATTCTTTCATAAATCACAAATTTTTTTAGGTAGGCCTATTGCTCGAACTTGGTCGTGGCCACAGTACACAAGTGTGAAAACCGCCATAGTGACTCGCCTCACGACGACGTGTCACGACCCAGTTCGGGCAATCGCCCTACCGCCTCATAGCCCCCAACATTACCCCGAGGTAATTAGTATCAACCCCCAAACCCCTAACATAGCTCCCAGTTCCTTAACATCAATCCCGAGCCCCTAATATAATCCCAAATCCATTAACATCAACTCCGAAGTCCCTTACATAACCCGCAATTCATTAACATCAACACGGAAGCCCGTAATATAACCCCTAATTCATTATCATCAACCCCAAACCACTAAACATCAATGGCCAAGTCTTTAACAATAACACTATAAATCGTCCCGTGGGAGGACAAGAGGGCGGGGGGAGGGGAAGAGGTAACATTAATAATAATAATAAGACAATCGTTTCGGACATCAGAGGGTTTCATTACAATTCGAATATTCATAAAATTCCTAACAACAATAGCTTTTATCGGTATCGGAAATTGCAATAACGGCCTAACTATACATTACGATTAATTTTATCACCGATTTCATCACCGGAGTTACGCGAACAGCGCTCTGGGATCAGCGTCGAGGAGCTCGCACGGGAATTCATCCTGCTCTAGGGGTTTCTTGATCCAACTACCCAGTTTCGCCTTTTCAAAGGCCAGGAACAGCTGATTCTTCGCTTCCTGAAAAAGATTGACACAAAACTAAAACACCCTCCACTCTATTCTGTTCTCTATTTGTAACCAACTCTTTGAGACCATTTCAATGAGCTCAACCACGATACCACTGCTGTAAGTTGCTGAAGAGTTAAGTATCCTGGTACTTTTTTTTAAAACTGGCTCGACATAGTGACTACAGTGTACCTGATGGTAAGTACAATGTAGTCCAAAAACGAAAGCGACTATCAAAGGATGAAAATCCATTGATAGTCTACATCGTCATGTCGGCCCACATATACCACGACTGAAGGTCTCTAGGTATATGAGCTACTGGATATACACAAGCTGAACCCGAAACGCGACAAGCCGAAACTGGTCACTGTGACGGGCTTTACACCCATGTACTGTGGTCGCGATCCAGACGGGCACCGGCGCCCTACCACCTCGCAAAAACTACTTTTAAATGCTACTAATCAGCGTTTTTTAATGATTCCAAATATATATATATTACTATATCACCAAAAAATGTCGCTTAAACTAAATAGCCTTTCACCCCTCGATATATATTTCAGCCAAATCAACTGAACAATAATTTTATAAAAAAAATCCAATAAATGATGAACGTGTTTTTTCAAACTGACATAACTATTTTATTTACAAACCGATTGAAACAAATTTAACACGAAATATTAACGACAACTTTACACGATACATTAGTGAAAACCGCATCTTAAACGGCTAAGCCGTTCCAAAGATTATTATATTAATTAACAATTCCAACACATTTTTACTAACCTACATCGCACAAGATATATTTTTTTGTAAGACGATATAAGTGGCCGAAGAAGGGATTTATTATATGTATTGATAAAGATATATATATATAGATACATACAATAAAAAAAAATTAATTGAATGAAAAACACGTTGAACTTATAAACCCCCTCTTTTCGGGCTCTAAGCCCCTTATCGGCTAAAAACTAAAATTTTCAACTCACTTGATAAGAAGTGCCCAACTGTTTCGCTTCACTATAGAGCACGCTCTCCACATTCTCGGGCAGTTTCACCACAGAATCATCCTGAAATAAAAGAAATACCATAAATAGTTCTGCAGCTAAAATAATATTGAACCTTCCTGGTGAAGCGGCTAAGATAATTGCGCTTCATACCTAAATTATTCTTCGTTCACTCCATAAGTTGTTTGCGAATGATATAAGGATAATCTGCATCCCTAGCCTATAGTGAAACAGATAGAAGTCGCTTACCCACCCGCTATGTGTGACGTCACAAACGTCACACGTTCATTACATTACTATATAACAATTGTATGCAACCGCCGCGACGTCGTGATCAACATTTTATTTTAAAATATATTTAAACCGCCGTACTAATATTTGAACCGCTACACGACGTTGTTATTAAGAAGAAAAATAAGGTGTAATTGTGCGAGAGGAAACTTACTGTGCCCGTGGCCTCTACCGGACCCCTGGAACCTTACCGTGCTGTAGCATATACTGGACGAGCTGCAGACCTACAGGTTAGTGATTCAAATATTCTGGTATATCAGCTGCGATTTGTGGAGTGATAAGTTTCCTTAATACTCGTTTTGACCTAATTTTAATTTCTCTTAACCGCCAACCAAGATACGTTCCCCGCTCATATGGAGGGCTATTTACACGCCTCTTCACTTCCTGTTCGTGTAGGCAGACAAAATCTGTTTCTCTTTCAAAATTTAGAACAGCGTGTAGAGAGTGACTGTATTTTTTCTTTTTTTTGTGTTAATTTTTGTGTTACTTGGAATCAGTCACAGTTTCGTTTAAAGTTGTTATTTATACATTCTACAATATTATCCTTTTGTGTTGTGTCTATGTATGTATGTATATGTTTTTTCTTTTTTTTTAATTGTATTATTATTCTTTAATGTAAACTAGCTTTATATATTAATCACTGTGCATGCTGTGGTGCCCTATAATTGTGGGGCATTTATATGTTCTATTTAAGTACCATGATCCTTTTGTTTTCTTGTCTAATTTTACCCATGTTGGGCACCCTAATATGTAAAATAAAATAAATAAAATTAAATGGGAGACGTCTGTAACACGGCGCTTTCCTTTCCATAATAGAACTACATGCTCGGGTTTCATCAGGAATATTAGATAAAAAATGACCGAGAGAATTGGTTAAATATTTACACTATATATTAACTTTTAAGACTTCGACATCAGAAGTGGGACATAGATGTTTTTGTTACCTGATTCAGGGGCAGTCTCTTCACTATGTATTGCCATCTTGCGAACATGCTTTGCTTGCACAGCAGCGAAGGTTGGCCATTCTCCAGCTTGCCCGTCGTCGCCAGAAGAACTTCGGGATCCTAGAAACATTTTTTTTTGAAGATTTTTAGCGCGTTTTAAGAAATATCAGTATACATAATAAAACAAGTTTTAGTAACGTATTTTTATTAAAAAAAATAGACATATATTTTATTTCACATACGACAAGTGAATATTTAAGTGCGAAGCTACGGGACATATGTGTATTAAAGTTTCAAACTGAGGGACATATGTGTACTTAAGTTTGAAGCTGTGGGACAAATATGAGTTAAGTGTGAAACTGAGGGGCAAATGTGTATGAAAGTGTGAAACTGGGGGATAAATGTGAATTTTAGTATGAAGCTGAGGGACAAATGTGTATTAAAGTGTTAAACCGACGGACAAATATGTATATAAGTGTGAAACTCAAGGCCAAATGTGTGTTTAAGTTTAAAACAGTTTTGTGTGTTTTAGTTTTGGCAGTCGAAGCTGCTCGCGTCCGTAGGCTTTACCCTAGTTTCCCTACACGTGGCTCCTTGGTGGTGCTAAACGAGCAGCAGCGAGGTGGTAGGGCGTCGGTGCCCGTCTGGATCGCGACCACAGTACATGGGTGTAAAGCCCGTCATAGTGACCAGTGTCGGCTTGTCGCGTTTCGGGATCACCTTGTGTATATCCAGTAGCACATATACCTAGAGACCTTCAGTCGCGGTATATCTGAGTCGACATGACGATGTAGATTATCAATGGATTTTCATCCTTTGATAGTCGCTTTCGTTTTTGAACTACACTGTACTTACCATCAGGTACTCTGTAGTCCTATATCGAGCCAGTGTACAAAAAAAAATAACAGAGGGACACGTGTCTCTAAGGGTGAAGCTCAAGGACAAGCGGCAAATTATGAGTGAGGGTTGAGAGAGGATGGCACTCACGGGCGCGGTGCAGCACCAGCAGACGCTGAACGAGGGCGCCCTGGCCGGAGTACGGGCCTCCGTGCTGGCCGCGCGCGCCAGCAACGGCCTGTGCAGCCTGAAGGGCGGCGGCAGAGACGATATGTGACTCTCTATGCGACCACACGTGGCTCTGGAATTACAACACATAACCATCATCCATAGACGGGCAAAATGTAATCAGATTAATGAAAATGATTAACGATTACCTCTAGCCTCTTAGCCTCTTTTATTTAATTGTTTAAATTTATTTATTATTCTATTTGCATTTATTTTGTTTGTATCTGTATATTAATGATAATAATGTATATGATATGTGTATGTAATGTACTTATATATTTGTGTTCTTGTATATGTGTATTTGCATCTATGATATATATTCATTTATGATACTTTGAATTTTAGTCTCCAATGCTGTGTATCTGTCTTATATTGATCCCTTCCTTGCTGTTTTCTGCGCGTCGACACAATAATCAGGTGTCAGCTGAAAATCAGCGCTAGGTGGCTCGGCTGGTCACTTAGCATTTACTGAGCTGACTTCCCTTTGGCGCATCATCACAACACAGGGTATATGCTTTTGTTGTTTCTGTTTTTTTTTACCTATTCTGAAGTGTTGTATGTTTTGTGCCAAATAAATGTTTTTATTATTATTATTATTATTATTATTACATTTTACCTTGTTTGCCATTAATATGAGTGCATTTTGCTCATTTATGTTTTAAACACTACAGAATCCTAGATTGTATACATATTTATGATTTCTTAATGTTTTTAAATGGATTTAATCATGATTACAGAGCAAAAAAATTAAAATTACGTCTACGTTTTGTAATCGTTGATCATTAATCAGATTACATTTTGCCCATCTCTGCTATCATCATATCTCTTCTCTCTTTATACGATGCGTGTGTGATATATGTGGATTATGTTTTCACTAGAAACCTAATCATTTCTGCTACCGAAATACAATAATATATATGGCACGAGGGTAAATAATTATATGTTTCTTAAAATAATGAATAGTTTGCCTCGCGACATGCAGGACGTATGTCTCCACGCCCCTAAACCCTTCACTGAAATAAAACAATATTTTTGTAAAATATATTGTTATGATTATATATTATAACAACGCTTTACTATTGACCTAAGCTAATCTATTTTATTAATTAAGTAGTCTATTATTGTAAAATTGCTTGAACTCACTGGCTGCTCATAATCCTGACATATGGCTTCGCAGTCTTTACATTGCGTTCTATTAGTCTTGTAAATTTAAACTAATAAATAAAAAAAAATGTGTCATCGAATATGTGTGTATACTCGACATTGTGACCGCACCACACATTATGGTAAGCATGGTGCAGTACAAAAAACCCCAACGACTACCGAAACGTAAGAAAAACCCATCGGTAGTCGCTGCGATCATGCCAGCCTGCACAAATATCTCTTCACGCTATGCATAAGGGATCCCATATCATAGGATGGTGGGAACACGCTCGCCAGAAGGCCATTCCAGAGCTCAATGACACGGAATAGTAAGAGTTTAAGAATTTTTTAGTCCTAACCGGGATTAGGGATGTGACGGAGGCAGTTTTATCGGAACCGAAGTCGGAATCGGAGTCGAAGGCAATGTCAGTAATCACAACTGATGGCAGAAGAAAGTAGTTTTGTTTAAGGACAAATAAAAACATTATTTAATGAACATTTTAAATCAGAAAGTAATAAATTCACACATCCACAGACAACGAAAATAAAAATGGTTGTGTTTCTTATTAAATTTCCCCATTAACAGTGAATTAGTTAAATGAAATTTGTTCGAGGGTTGTTTTTGTGTTAATTTTTATTTTATTTAATGTAAATATAAAACAAAACCTTTTACTAATAAAATTTAATGTACACTTAGCTTTAAATTTATTAATTTTAATCATATTTTATTTTAAACAATTTTTAAAAAATTAAGTGGCATTGATTGTTTGGTTAATTGATATTATGTTTCAACAACATATAAAATTAAATCTAATGAATTGACTACAACAGTGGTGGTGACCTCCGATGAATACCTCCAATTAAAAAGTTTCGGAACCGAAATCGGAACCGAAGGTGTAATAACAATCGGGAGTTCCGGCTTATCGGAGTCGGAGTCGAAGCTCCGTAACATCCCTGGCCGGGATGTGAGTGAATGTAACTCCTTAAACCTGCGCACGTGATTGTAATTAAATCATTATTTATGACACTTTAAAATACTCTGGAGCTATGTTCTATTATTTCTTTCCTTGCTATTTTCTGCGCGTTGACATAACAAATGGCTGATGGCTGATAATCAGCGCTGGGTGACTTAGCTGAATTCCCTTTAGCTCATCATCACAGCACTGGGTGTTTGCTTTTGTTTTCTATATTCATTAACCTATCCTTCTGTGCGTGTATATGTTATGTTGTGTGCCTAATAAATATTTTTTCTTTATTTATCTTCTTTACAGCTGCGGGCCGGCCGTGGCATGTATCAGTAAATTCTTCCAGCCAGATCTCTTGCCGGTTTCGTACCTCCGACTTCTAATACCAAATGTTTTGGTGTCCTCCTCAATAATATTCAGTGGGTTATGAGACTTTAAAAACGTCAAAACAGAAGTTGTATACTATTGACGCCTTTTCAGCCTATTTTATATATTATTGACGCTGAAATAGACCTATGACCGGTGGTCGTGGGTGTGGTTGTAGAAAGACACGGATTTTGGCGTCTTACTGTTTATTTGCATTATAAGGCACTCCGAACTGCGACGTACACGCACGTATTCCAGCCTTGGGTCTCGGTAGTCGACTGAATTAGCAAGCATCCCGTGCGCGCGCGTATCCTCTTACTCCGCACGTCTCGTGACACCCTAACGACCCTTAGGGCAACAATTACGTATCGGGCGGCGTCTACATGCTATAAACCGGATTTTTCTGTATCTTATATCCGAATCCGTAACATCTCTAACTTCTAACCACTAGAGCGTGGAAGTAGTTCTATAAACATGATTAAAAGCAATTATAATAACCAGTTAGTAAAAGTGGCTCGTTGCGCAACCATCGCTCGTTTAATGCGAAAACTAACTTTCCATATAATTTTAGATCGAGGAAAAGTCTAGACCAAATCATTTTAGACTAGATACGTTAAATTAGAGACCGGTATCTGGGAGCTGCAACGAGAATGGTCTTAAGGTCGTTTCCAGGCACGTTTTTACAGATATGAATATAGATTTAGTCACCACAGGCTCACCAGTGAAGGTAAACATCCACTGCACTACTGGTTACGTTGGGCACGACATAATTTTTTATGATTTACAGGCGGATACTTGACCTCAATCAACCTGGTGGAAGGTGCAGATGAATCCGACCATGGACCGCGGCCACCCAACAAATACCTATTCACTCTTCTCTTAAAGGCTCCCAAGTTATAAGAACGTAGATATATGGCCGCTGGAAGCGTATTCCACTCCTTAGCTGTTCGCATGATGAATGTAGAAGCGAATCTTCTCGTGCTCATATAAGGAACATCCACGACATACGGATGGCATCCGACACGGCGTCTAGTGTATTAATATAAATGCAAAGTAGATAAAGCCATTTAATAACTTTTACACACATTGACCTAGTCCCAAATTAAGCTAACGCTTGTCCTATGAGTACTAGACAAAGATATACATACTTAAATATATATTATTAATATATTATAATTATAATATATTATTTAATATTTGTATATGTATACATATATACAACCATTACTCGTGACAAACTCATTTGCTCATCACAGAAAAATTTACCACTACCTTAATTCGAACCCAGAATCTTAGCATCGTAAGTAGGATCACTAAAAACTGAGATATAAGCTACTTATATATTTCTACTCACCCCGTAAGTGATATGGCCTGAGGATATATTATTAATTACTTATCGAAGTCGATTGATAAGTTTTTTTTTGTATAAAAAGGTTTTTATTTATCTCTAGGTTTACGGACGTATATAGCTATCTCTACGAACACACGTCTCGTGTCAATAGAGGTAGATATATCATATAGAAAACTCCAATATTGCAACAGGTATGAAAAAAAATCTTTATACATATATAAAATTCTTATGTCACAATGTCAGTTACCTTACTCCTTCGAGACGGCTTTACCGATTTTTACCAAATTTTATATGCACATTCAGTAGGTCTGAGAATCCGCTACTATCTATTTTTCATACCCCTAAGTGATAAGGGCTGTTCATCCTTAACATATGTTTTTTTAATTTTTGGACAACATTTTCTGTTTTTATTTTTCTATAATGTGGCATTAAAAAATACATACAACCCTAAATTTTTACCCTTTTATAACCAACCCCTATTTTTTAATAGCCATTTTAGTAATTTAATCATTTTTCATCCCACTCGTTAACTGATCAATTATCACCTAGAAATAACTTATATGGCAAAACAAGCAACTAGTATAAATATATATTTGCTTCGTTCAATGGACAATAGTCAATAGAAATGATAAAATAAAAATGCGAACGATTTTTCTAATTTTCCTTTTAAAATACGGAATGTGTCAAATTGACGCGTCTCATTAACTTAGTGTTAAAAGGGTTCCATGCAGAGATGGGCAAAATGTAATCTGATCAATGATGAATGATTACAAAATATAGTCGTAATTTTAATTTTCTTGCTCTGTAATCGTGATTACATCCATTTAAAACATTAAGAAACTAGCTGTCCCGGCAGACCTTGTTCTGCCCTATTTCTCTAAAACAAAGTCACATTGTTTTTTTTAATGTTAATAGCTTCCCCGTCAGATTTTTTTGAAAATAGTTTGAAGGAACCTGGCCTTAATGCTATATGTATAAAAATTGACAAATATTGACATTAATATTTATACGTCACTCAATTGTTTTGCCTTCCCGGAACCCGTCCACTGACATTTAAACTTTATGGTATGGTGTTAAAGTTCAAATTGACTTTTAAATATTAGGTCCTTACATATGAAATTGGCGTTTTGTATGGGAGGAACAAAAAGTCGAATATTTTTTAATATAATATATTTAATTAATCAAAGTATGAACCATTATTTTCTATGCACTTTTGCCATCTCATAGGTAGTTCATTGATCCCTTTACTAAAAAAACCAGTCGGACGGGAATCAATAAAATCTTTGAAGGCGATTTGGACTGCCCCATCGGAGTTGAATTTTTTCCCTTGCAAGAAGTTATCCAAATTTCGAAAAAAATGGTAATCTGTTGGAGCAAGGTCCGGGGAGTACGGAGGATGTCTTAGACTTTCCAATTGAAGCTCTTCTAATTTAGTAGCCGTCTGTTGCGCAGTGTGTGGTCTAGCGTTGTCGTGAAGCAGCAGTGGCGTGGAGCGATTGACCAGCCTAGGTTGTTTAGCCGCTAGCTTTTCTATCATGGTTTGCAATTGCTGACAATAGACATCAGCCGTAATAGTCTGGCCAGATTTGAGAAAACTGTAATGAACAATACCGGCATTAGTCCACCAAACGCTTACAAGTAACTTTTTTGGGGTTAATTTTCGCTTGGGGCAGGATTTGGCTGGCTGGCCAGGATCCAACCATTGCGCTGAGCGCTTCCGATTATCGTAAAGAACCCATTTTTCATCACAGGTAATGATTCGGTTTAAAATACCTTCATTATTGTGCCGGTTTAGTAATGTAACGCAGCAGTCGACGCGCGTTTGCCGGTTTGCTTCAGTCAATTCATGAGGTACCCACCTTTCAAGCTTTTTAATCTTCCCAATTTGCTTCAAGTGAATTAAAACAGTTTTATCACTAACATCGCAGCCTGCAGCTAACTCGGACGTGGTTTGCGATGGATCCGCTTCCACAATAGCCTTCAACTCTTCATTATCAACTTGAGTCTCAGGCCGTCCACGGGGCTTGTTCTGCAGGTCGAAATTTCCAGAACGAAAACGTTGGAACCAAAAACGAACTGTGTTTTCTTTTGCAACACGACCGCCATACACATCATTCACCCTTCGAGTTGTTTCCGCAGCACTAGTGCCACGGCGGAACTCGTACTCGTAAATAATGCGATATTTTAAGTTTTCCATTTTGTAAAATGAGTGACGCAAACAGAAAAAAACAGAAGAAAAAAACAAATGAATGACGATTATCGAAGCACAAATACATGAGTCTATAGCTGTACAGATTTGAATTTGGAATTCCTTACCAAAGAGGAGAAATTTGTGATTAAAGTGGTCAGTACGAAAAACGCCAATTTCATATGTAAGGACCTAATATTATTACGAATTATATGTATGAGAATACAGAAAAGTGTAATTTTTAGACAGTTGCAGGGAATTTTAAAAAAATTTCACTCCGTAATAACCTTCCTCAGACTTCATCAAACACAACAAAAAAAAAATCAGCCAAATCGGTTCAGCCGTTCTCGAGTTTCGCGCTTAGCAACACATTTTGCGATTCATTTTTATATTATAGATGATAAATGTGTATACAATCTAGGATTTTGTAGTGTTTAAGACATAAATGAGCAAAATGCAGTCATATTAATGGTAAAAAACGTAAAATGTAATCGTTCATCTACGGTTCTATGTAAGACGCACCACGGTCGCAAGGCTTACACGCCGTCTGATAGCGCCTTACGGAAAACACACCTACATTATTACTTCTTACTTAGTCTTCGAGGAGCCTGCTCGTGTGCATAACGATTTCTGCTACCAATATATCAAGACATAATAATCCAACTTGTGACTCCAGTTTTAAATATTTTTACGTCATTACACATTGACAATGCAAGCTTTTGTTCCTGTGGCATGTTTCCTGTCGCTTATACGTGAGTAGTGCTTACATTTATAAAGTTACAATAATACGTCGCCACGCTATATCCATTTCAGGGTGAGCAGATATATTTTTTTTTACACTGGCTCGACATAGTGACTACAGAGTACCTGGTGGTAAGTACAGTGTAGTCCAAAAACGAAAGCGGCTATCGAAGGATGAAAATCCATTGACAGTCTACATCGTCATGTCGGCCCACATATACCACGACTGAAGGTCTCTAGGTATATGAGCCACTGGATATACACAAGCTGATCCCGAAACGCGACAAGCCGACACTGGTCACTATGACGGGCTTTACACCCAAGTACTGTGGTCGCGATCCAGACGGGCACCGGCGCCCTACCACCTCGCTGCTGCTCGTTTAGCACCACCCAGGAGTCACGTGTAGGGAAACTAGGGTAAAGCCTGCGGACGCGAGCAGCTTCGACTCCCAAACGACGTTAGTGGATGTATATCCCTTACGGGTTCAGCAGAGATTCATTAATGTCTGTATCCACTTTGCGCTTATATGCCGTGCCCAACGTGACCAGTGGCGCAGCTGATCGCCGTTCTCACAGCACTGGTACACATGACATTTCTATTAGACGCCATGTGGGTTTCCACACCATCTTTTTCTTCACCGGTAAGCATGTGGTGCCTAAACCCAGGAAAACTCAGATGTACCAGGATAATCGATAATCATTGTTTAATTATTTAAAATTTAATATCCCGCGCGTTTAATGATATTAAAATACAGGGCTAAAGTTGACCTGATGATCCAGTATCATCAGGAATCAGCAAGTCACTTAACTGTTCACGAACTTCCATCAGAAGTATCGTGTTAGGAGTTCTTTGGAATGCCCTCAAAGAGATTAGACAATAATCGAGTCGAGACGTGTTTCAAAATTTTTATTTAATTTATCATCACGCCGAATCCTTATAGGGGTAGGCGGAGATAACACACCATCACATCTCTCTATTCTTCCAAACGTTTCGGTGGTAGGGCGATTGCCCGAACTGGGTCATGACTAGTGATAAAAATGCCCGGGAATATTCCCAAAGTGCCCAAAACTTCCGAGAACATTTCGTAAATTCCCGGGAACATTCCCAAGGAAGTTTTTGGGCACTTTGGGAAAATTCCCGGGCATTTTCATCACTAGTCATGACCACAGTACACAAGTGTAAAATCCGTCATAGCGACTCGCTTTCGCCTGTCGCGTTTCGGGATCAGCTTGTGTATATCCAGTAGCTCATATACCTAGAGACCTTCAGTCGCGGTATATGTGGGCCGGCATGATGATGTAGACTGTCAATGGATTTTCGTCCTTTGATGGTCGCTTTCGTTTTTGGACTACACTGTACTTACCATCACGTGCATTGTAGTCACAATGTCGAGCCAGTGTAAAAAAAAACGTCTTTGTCTTCCGTAACATTAATTAATTCCGCGTACTTTACCCTCCATCAGAACTCTCTTTATTTGATCCGTGTGGGAAAGTCTCGGCCTTGGCACTTACTTCATTTCAGGTTAGGTTAGTCACATTCATATTGTATGTCACAATTAAATGATTATTTTCGCCCTGACTTGATGATTTATTGATATAAGAAACATAACGTACATACAAAGTGTAATAAATATCCTGTCTGATCCGAAGGGCGCTTTTTGTTGACACGATAACATTATTAAAACACATTAGAAAATTATATTCATAAAAACAATATAAAAAGTTATAAAATTGAAGGAATTATCTCACATGCGATATAAACTCGAATTAAATACAAAAATCACTATAAAAACTAATCAAACGATTTAATTTATAAACGGCTCTTGGAATCTACGGGATTCATAACCTACTAGCACGATTCTTTGCTTTCCTTTGTCCACGCACGCGCGCTCCCAGTGTTGCCATGTACATTTCCAATTTTTTTTCTTTTTGATTAAAAAGGATAACGTAATACCGCCGCCGAGTAACGCCTTCACAGGTCAGACGGGGTTTTTGTTACATGCTGTATAGTGTTACATAAACGATGTTATGAAATAGGTATTTCCTCGCACTAATTGCTGATTATATGGACCGCAGCCGCATTGCCGTATTCGGTTAACATTACGACCGGGTCGAGTTGTTTGATGGTTGGTTAAGTTGTTAGCTATAGACAACTTAACTATCTGCTTACTAACCTTTGCTATTCATTTTTAAATTTACAAATTAACTGACGCAAATGTAATGTCAATGAAATGTCGTCTTTTGATAGTCGATGTCGTTTTTTGACTACACCGTTCAGTCAAAAGCCAAAAGCGATTATCGCAATAGACGATTGGCAGCGCCGTAGTCTATAGCCGTGAGGTTTACCGGCAGAATATAATAGTGGCTCCCTCTTCATCATACTGGGGTGTCGTAAGAGCCTACTAAGGTTTACAGCATGCCGGCCTGCACGCAAATTGCTGCTGCAGGCACATTCTCTGCACATTTTTTTTGAATCCCCGGGGAAAATCCTGCATCAGGGCAGGCAGGAGCATCAGGGACGCTGTGAGGGCAGCGACCCCGGTGTGTCAGACTCCTACTGACTAAAAACCCCCGGGGTGTCCCTCTGATTGCTTCACCCGGATCTGGGAAGCCAAATTCATCCAGACGCTCAGGGAACAAGAAGCCTTGTTGAAGCTACCTCTCTGGGAGGGGAAAGAGTAGCCTACCTTTCCAAAACCTCTCTCCCAGGCGATGCGCCAGACATCGCGCACCCCTCCCTCTCATCCGGGCAGCAGACTTCCTCAAGTCATACTGCCCGACATTCTCTGCACATAGCGTACACCCGCTAACCCGCACTGGACATTGTGTGCTGGGTTACATGTCCAAACCATTTCTTATGGACTCCACAAATATACTTTTTTTTTTATTCTATTTATTTAGGGGAATATTTACGTTTGTACGTATGTCAGCCCCATCGTATCCTAATACAGAAATACCTAACATATGTCATATGGCGCCATTGATCTGAATGGGCCGGACGCCTCATCAGATAATAGTTCTGTTAAGACTTTGTTAACCCTTTTCTTGATAGTGTGATATATGTGTAGAATTTACAAAACCTATTGCCATAAGTTTTTAGCGCAAACTTAATATTTTTATATGAATATTTAGGTAATTTCTCAGTTTTTGAACGCACGGTTAGTTTCTATTAGACATCCTTGGAACATAAGGGTTAAACGGTATGAATATTATTTTGATACTAGCTGATCCGGCAAACGTTGTTTTGCTATATAAGGTTTTGTAATATCTTCTAAGATGTTCATTGAAATTAAGTGATGTCAAAGACAATTTTGTTCACAATTAAATACTCTTAATCAACAACACATTTATTTGGATAAAGATTAATATTATTACGTTGATACAACTCTTAGCAAATAATGCATTAATTTCGACCAAATTTGTTTACCATAAAAACGGTTCTAGTGACTTAATTTTAAAAGATAGACATATACTGTCCTGGACATTTTTTTAGATAATTTCAAGAGGAATAATTCTTTCTTACATATATTTTTGGTATCTTGAACCGTTTTTGCAGCGCACGCAATGGAGCCCTCAAGGATGACTAATTTTCCCCGTTTTTTTCATATTTTCCATTTTTCTTGGTTCCTAATAATTGCATCGCGATGTTATATAGCCTAAAGCCTTCCTCGATAAGTGATCTATTCAACTCAAAAATAATTTTTAAATTCAAACCAGTAGTTCCTGAGATTAGCGCGTTCAAACAAACAAACTCTTCAGCTTTATAATATTAGTATAGATTGAAAGAAAGAACATTCTGCCAAGTTAAGGGTTAAACATCCCGATCTCAAGTCTGTTCAGAGCAAAGGCACTCACAAACGCCTCTCTCACAGATTCAGATCGGACACATTCCATCAACAAATATACTTGAAAAGGGAAGTCTACGCTCTGCAGTGAGACGAAAGTGGATAATAATAATACCCATAAGGTCGCTTCAAATTGAACTTAAAAGGTTGTTATTTCCTTTCTGACCAGGTCCTCCGGGAGTCCAGTTCGAGAACTCTCTTCTCCAGATCGTGCCAGTGGATAAATCCAAATGTCCATTCGTGAGAGACCACACGGATATAAGCTTTCAACTTTTCACTAGGTAAACCGTATGATTTAAATTATAACATTTTTATATGCTTTAGTTTTTTTATAGTGGCTAGGTAAAGTGACTACATCACACCTGATGAAGAATACGTTGTAGTCCAAGATCGACTGCGATGAGAGTCCAATATCAGTGTACTTTCATTTTTCCAGCAAAGACAAAATGCTGTTAGAAAAAGTCATTTCAAATTCAACGGGAGAGACGGATGCACACTTAAGATTCAAAATGGCTGCCGAATTTCTCAAGAAATGTCGAGTTTTATTCATTATAAAAACTGGATAGGAGTGTACATTCATGCTTCATCTAAGTCGTTTCATGCTTTCGTAGCCGTTTGAGTTTTTCTTAGTGGAAAAAAACTGAAATCCAAGATGGCGGATTCAAAATGGCGGCCAATTTTCCAAGAAACGATGTATTTTTCATTAAAAAAAACTAAATAGGAGTGTATATCCATGCTTGTCCTGTGTCGTTTCATGTTTTAGTAACCATTTGAGGTGTTCCTAATGAGAAAGTTTTTTTAAAATCCAAGATGGCGAATTCAAAATGGCGGAATACCTGCGTTCTTGAAAATTTTAAATTTGAAAAATGTTTAATGAAACGACACAGGAAAAGCAAATTAGTTACTTTGAAAGTGGTTTTGTGAAAAAATGGATTATAAAGAGAATGCAAGTGTTGCTTTGAATTTCGTAAGCAAAAGTTTAAATCAAAATATCTCTTTCTTCAATCCCAGATATATGTCACTGCAGGTTCCTAAGATGATGATGAGGTATGTACGCAATGATTTCAGGCACAACCCAACTGTGTTCGAGGAACTCAAAATAGGCGATGACGAGAAGCTATTCGCTTCCAGCATAGACCTCAATGACCAGACAGTTCTGTACTTCCACGCCTTTATGGAACAGCCTGATGATGGGAGCGGTATTATGATTAGAGAAGGTAACCGATCTTTCTTTCAGTACAGCTTTACGGTAACTCATATCCCGGCTAGGACTAAGGAATTCTCTCAGTTTTGCCAAGTCGTTGAGCTGTGTAATGGTCTTCTGGCGAGCGTATTTGCACTGGTTTATGATATTGGATACTTTAAACAAAGCGTGAAAAGATGTTTGAGCAATCTGGCATGATAACTTTGACTATTAAATAGGTTTCTCTTTACTGTTGATAGCCGTAGTTGAATTTTGAACTACCCGGTCAAAGCGGGAGCGGTGCGTATTTGTCCTCCGCGCCTACTGATTTTTTTTTACACTGACACGGCACAGTGACTGCACCAAACCTGATGGTAAGCATGGTGCAGTCCAAAAAAAACGCCAACGACTATCGACAGGTAAGAAAAAACCCATCGGTAGTCGCAGCGATCATGCCGGCCGGCACAAATATCTCTTCACGTTACGCTTAAAGGATCCCATATCATAGGATGGTGGGAACACGCTCGCCGGAAGACCATTCCACAGCCCAACGACACGGCAAAAGAAGGAGTTAGAGAACCTCTTAGTCCTAGCCGGGATGCGAGATACCGTATAGCTGTGACACAGCAAACCCGCGCGTGTGGTTCTATTCAGCAAGGGAGAGGGTGAAACAAGGTTAAACAACTCTTCAGAACACTCGCCAGATTCCGAGGGTTGGGCTCTTTACACCTACACCTCACATATATGGAGCCTGAAAAAAACTATAATGACTCACCGGGATGCAGGAGGTTTATGGATCCTCAGGCCCAACTAGCAGCGAGAAGAGGGAAACCCCCCGTGGGTTTGTAAATAGAACTTAATGTCTAAATTTGATATTTGTAGCTTTTTTATCCTGACTGCATTGTGATTACACCATTATGAGCCTGCACAAATAACTCCATACATTCCATACATTAAAGGGGCCAATACCCCCTACGGTCTACGATGGGGACACGGTCACCGGAAGAGCATTAAACAGCTCAACGACGCGGCAAAAAACAATATTTAGAAAACTACTTAGTTCTAACCGAGAGAGAGACATCGTATAGCAGTGACTCTGTAAACCCGCGCGCATGGTCTTTATATAGAAGGGAGAAGGTGGAACAAAGTAAAAATAACTTTTAGCTTTAGTAAAAGTTAAATATAAAGACAATGATTATCAAAGTACCCTCTCCTCCACCAGCGTACATGCAACGCGGCGACACAAACGTGATCATGATCGACGCGCGACAGCTGGAGGCTGGACCCTGGTACCCCACGGCCGCCCAGAACACATGGTACATCGGCAACTTCGCCGCGCAGTTCATCGACTATCTTGTATCCAGGTGATACGGAAACTCGATTCCTTTATATTCATAATTCTGAACCGCCTGACGGTCACTGAATGTCGTGTTAGTTTTTACCTAATTCTACTTCCAATCCTCTCCCCCCGCTGTTGTTAATATTGGATCCTCTATACCAAATATGACTCCTGGGTGGTGCTAAACGAGCAGCAGCGAGGTTGTAGGGCGTCGGTGCCGGTTTAGATCGCGACCACAGTACATGGGTGTAAAGCCCATCATAGTGACCAGTTTCGGCTTGTCTCGTTTCGGGATCAGCTTGTGTATATCCAGTAGCTCATATACCTAGAGACCTTCAGTCGCGGTATATGTGGGCCGAAATGACGATCTAGACTATCAATGGATTTTCATCCTTCAGACGGAGATGACGGACGGCGTCCGCTCTGCAAATGCTTATACACTCTTCTTTCAAAGACTATCAGATCGTATGATTATGGAAAGACAGACGTAGATAACGTACTCCAGTGTTTTACTGTTCACAAGAATGTTGATACGATTTTTTCTAGAACGGATATGGGGATTATCCACCACGTGGTATTCTTTACAGCATCTGGTGATTTTGTGGTGAAACAAGAATGATGGGGGGAGGTTTTTTTTATGTGACTTGAATGCAAACAGGCGAACAACCAGCCTGATGGTAAGAAGCCATGTCGTCAAGTGCAACACGTGTTATTAATGTATTGCTGACCTAAAATAGCACTTTACACTATTTTTTTGAAGGGTTCCGTGTCGTAATCTAGAGGAAATACCGCGCCTGGAAGGCAGTTCCACAGCTTCAAAGTGTGCGAGCAGAAGGTTCCAGAGAACCGCATTGTACACTCTTTTTTTGAAGAGTCCCATGTCGTAATCTAGAGGAAATACCGCGCCTGGAAGGCAGTTCCACAGCTTCAAAGTGTGCGACCAGAAGGTTCCAGAGAACCGCATTGTCGTTGCGAGCTGATGATCCTTTAAAGCGTAGAGGATGAGGGCACTAAATTGGACAATTTATTAGAACGGTAGTATACGTCGAGGGTTTGATTCTCTCTGATTGTCTCTGCAAAGACTTAACGGTTCCAAGAGGCGAGTTATTGGCTTTAGTAAAAGAAGGTGTTTAATGCCAACAGAGGTTTGGACCTTAAGAAGACTCATCTAGTGGGCCATAGCCTGGGCGCGCAGAGCGCTGGAGTCGCCGGAGCTGCCTTAAAGTCAGGTAAAGTGGCTTTTTGATATGGTACGGCGGTTGCCCAAACTGGGTCTTGATCTCAAGTGTAAAAGCGACTATGAGTCGCTTCGGCATGTTGCGTTTCAGAATCAGTTTGTGTGTATACCCAGTTGTTCATTCTAGAGATCTCCCGTCGTGGTATATGCGAGCCAACATGACAATGGTGATTGCTAAGTGATTTTCTTCTCTTGGCCTTCGTCACCGTTCTGGACTACACTGTACTTTCCGCCAGATGGAATGTAGTCACTTTGTGGCACCAGTATACACATTTTTAACACACTTTAAAAGCGGTACATGATCACTGTTTAAAGCTGCATATACCAAAAATTCTTTCTCGGGAACATTTTCAATATCCAAGACTAGTTCAAAAAGCAATCGCATTTAAGAAGCAAAATTTCTGATAGGGATGACGGATACAATTTATCATCGGCGTGGAGCTCAGTGATTTGAAAACTAGAAGCTCGATTTGACACCTTCTAAACACGCCGATACTTTGAGTGTTATATGCTGTGTTAATTCAAATTATCTACAACAAAAGAGGGTAGCGGAAGTAACTTCCAACCCTCGACGAAAATTCCGCGGTTCTTCAGTCTGCTCATGAATTTGACTTGTATAACCAGGCCAAAGTTAAGTTTATATCTTAAACTAGGGCAATGTTAGCTGTTAAGTGCTTTCTTAATTACATGGAACCCTCGATGCGCGAGTTTTGCACTAACCAGGCTTTAAAAAAAAAAACATGTTTTAGGGCGAGTGTCTAGAATAACTGGACTGGACCCAGCGCTGCCGCTATTCGATGGTCTTCGCTTGGAGCAACGACTGGATCCAACTGATGCTGACTTCGTTGATGTCATACATACGGACGCCGGAATATTTGGTCAGTTATTTTTATCTTCTTTATAGATTTATTATTAACTAGCTGACTTGGCAAACGTTGTTCTGCCGTATAAATTATAGCAGACCAGCCACGCTTTGCTGTGACTGGTTTTTGGATAATTGCTCAATCCAGTCAACGGATAGCGCCATCTTTTAGAATCGGTTGGAGCTAACTGTAAATGATGACTGCTAAATAATAAACAAATAATTTGCAATAAAATAATATTGGGACTATGAATTGAGATGAAAACTATCCTATCTTTTAAATTAGATCAAACTTCACGTGGTGTGTAAATTTCATTAAAATCGGTTTAGTAGTTTAGGAGTCCATCGCGGACAAACATCGTGACAGGAGATTTATATATATTAAGATTGATTGTTCTCTTTATTATACTGACTCGACAAAGTAATTATATTGCATCTGATGGAAAGTGCGGTGTAGTATAAATACGGCAACGACCACGAAGTGATGAAAATTCGTTAACAGTCGCCGTCGCTATAAGGCTCATATAAACCACGATGGAAGGTCTCCTGGTATTTAGTTTCCCTACACGTGACTCCTGGGTGGTGCTAAACGAGCAGCAGCGAGGTGGTAGGGCGTCGGTGCCCGTCTGGATCGCGATCACAGTACATGGGTGTAAAGCCCGTCATAGTGACCAGTTTCGGCTTGTCGCGGTTCGAGATCAGCTTGTGGATATCCAGTAGCTCTTATACCTAGAGACCTTCAGTCGCGGTATATGTGGGCCGACATGACGATGTAGACTATCAATGGTTTTCATCCTTTGATAGTCGCTTTCGTTTTTGAACTACACTGTACTTACCATCAGATACTCTGTAGTCACTACGTCGTTTAAAAAAAAAATCAATAGGATGTACACAAGCTGATCCTGAAACGCGATAGGTCGCTGCAAGTCACTATGACGCATGATATTTTTTCATTTATACCCATACGAATAATATCAAATCTAAAGTATATATGTTTGTATGTTCTATTTTAACGTCAAAACGGCTGACCCGATTTCGAAGAATTTTATAATAGAAATAGCATAGATTTTCGACACGGATATAGGATACTTTTCGTTGCGAAAATAAACCTTGAAAGGTTTGAAATAGGAGATGCAATTAACTACTGGGAAATTATTAGTTTTTAAGTTAGGGATAAATACGGATAGAATATTAACAAGGGGGAAGTAGAAGGATAATGGGGCGGTTGATGAGATAGAGAGATACTGAGAGAGGAAGTCGAAGGAGTTGGAAGGGGGAGAGGAAGAAAAATGAGTAGGTTTAGCTAAAAGTTAACAAGACATTAACTACTAGGTAGTACGAAGTTGGTCATGTCAGCTAATATATCATATTTTGTTTCCATTTCAGGCGTGAAGCAACCCCTAGGGAACGTAGATTTCTACCCCAACGGCGGGCAGAGTCCTCAACCAGGATGCGAGCTGAAGGTCGTTATACCTGAACAGCTGCTTTTAAACACTTGTGAGTATTCAAAGTGAGATCATCATCGCCATTTGCAGCCCAATTCTGTCCAATATAGACCTCGCTCATGTTATACCACCATCATTCGTATCAAGTTCATCTAGATACGGCCTGCAAACATGACCCCATGCTCCCTCCATCTTACAGCCAGATGCCCTACGCTTCAACCCTAATCTGGACGCCATATACTAGCTACAAAGCTCTATCTGCAACCACTTCATCTAGCCCTGCCTAATTCCACGCAAGGGGTAAAAAGTTTGCCATCCGTGGCAAATCCATATACCAACGAGCAGGGCACAAAGCTCGTAGAGTGGATGGTCGATGGGCACGAAAGTTCTCGAATGGAGACCACGTTCTAGCAAGCGCAGCGTGGAACGGTGGCCAGACAATCTAGTTCAGATCGCAAGATAACGTTGCACGCAAGCCGCTTCCGATAGTACTGGTAAAGATCAAGGAAGACCTATTGCTCAACAGTGGACGTCTTACGGCTGTTATGATGATCCGTGGCAAAGAATAATTCTTTTCGGTACACCTGAAAGATCAACGTGTAATGGATACTGTCGAAACGCGGTGTTGACAGTAAATGCTACGCATCATTGAACAGCTTTCTGGGACATTATTGTTTATTCTAAATCAACATAATGGCTACACCGCACCTGATGGAAAAGAAAGAGCAATCCAAAAACCGGTTTGACTAATAAAATGCCACTACAAAAATCTTGCATAGAGGACGGCCAAGACCCTCATTAGGGCGAGGGCTCCAGTATGCCGGACTCCTGGCTAAAAATGTCCGAGGTGTCTCTTTAATTTCTACAAGCCGGGCCTAGAGATCCTTATTATTCTTCTAATGACCCGGCAAGCAAAAAGCCTTCTTCAGGCACCACCTTTTTTTATTACTTACAGGCTTGCGCTTGACCTCAATCTCACCTGCTGTAAAGTGATGATGAGGCCCACGATGGAGCGCGCTCGCCCAGCAAATACCGATTCTCTCGACGTTTGAAGATTCCCATGTCATAAGATGCTGGAAACACAGACGCAGGAAGCGAATTCCACTCCTTGGCGGTTCGCAGCAAAAAGGAGGAGGCGAATCGCTTCGTGCGAGCAGCAGGAATGTCAACCACATAAGGGTGCAAGCCCGCACGGCGTTTTGTCAATTTATGAAGTAGAAGGGGAGGGGGGGAACTAAATCATACAACTCTCACGTAGACTCATGTAGATGTACTCTCATGTGTTCATCTCTAATGTAGATGGGTATAAAGGCCCCAACTGCCAGGTTATCCCTATCAGACGGTACGATAGGATAGTGACCGCAATTGTACCAGCCTACACAAATATCGTTTTAATTCATCAATGTCTCCAACTAACTCAAACGTTCCCATAGTCTTCTGCAGTCACTGGCGGTCGTACCGTTTCTACTCCGAATCGGTCCTTAGGCCAAACGCCTTCGTCTCCACGAAGTGCTCATCGTGGCACAAGTACTCCAAAGGCGGTTGCGTTGACGAGGTCACTGTCAATATGGGATACGGGGTGGATAGCAAGTGAGGATGGAATCTATGTGATGCACTTTTAAGGCACGCTTTGTGAATTTACACATTAGAACATTTGATTTAAACGCACCTCTTTTCTGATATCATTACGATCATCAGCTTATTTGCACCCACTTCTGATTATAAGCCAAACACGCTTATAGCAACGATCTTTGAAGCTATTCCTAATGCAAATAGAAATACATTGTCCCGTACCGTACGTAATGTCTTTGATATTTCCTTTCTAGCACATAATAAGATCCATATTTTTAAGTATTAGGCAATTGCACTGTTTAAAAAACATCATTCAACGCTTCCAGGTAATGGGAATCCGCACAATCGAGGCTTCTACACATTCTACCTCCATCCCAACAATATCGATAAAAATGCTAAAAAACATCAAACATTAACACAAGCATTTAATGATACAGATTATGATCCAAATAATAAACATGTAATTGATGGAACTGAAACTAAAGATACATACATGCAAGTATTTGAAGAGACAGATATACATGGGAAACATATTAAAGATCATCGAAATATACACTTGAATATGGAAATTAAAGCTTATAAAACAAATGATACACAATCCATAAAAATAAAACATAATTATGACCACACAAAAACAATAGCTAAACTAAGAGCTCCAGAAAAGGCCATTAAAGATGATGAAGATGTGTTAAAGCAAATAAAATCTGAAAAGAAATTAAGTAAACTTTTTAAAATCCTTTCTGAGAATATTACTACACAAATATCACAAGAGGTACTCGATTATAGAACAAACCAAGATAATCAAGAAAATAATTACAATATTAATGAAGAATATGGAATCAAATTACACACTAAACTAACTACACCCAATAAAGAAGTAAATTTTGATAATTTTCACATAAGAGTTAACTTTCATCCAAATGAAGAGGTTAGTAGATATAGCGACGTAAAATCGCATGTAGTAAAAAGAGACAAAAGATCTCTTTCCCTCTTCAATACAGACAACAATCTCTTATTCAGAATACTGAATTTCTTCACGAGAAATCACAGGAGTATCCTGCCGGTCATAACAATTATGAGAGAAATCCATACGCTAGTCAAAAGCGGCAATGGGGAATTGAGTAATTTTATTAAAGAAAATAACAACTACATTGGTGTCACACCGCATTTAACACCTGTAACGTATAATCTAGAATTAGGGAATGAGTCTAAACTGAAGGCGTTTGTGAAAAAACTGTTAGGTTTGAGTCCCAAAGGCGATAGAATTAGCATAAATGGCAGCAAATGATCTACGATTTTTTTTACAAAACCGATAACTTTAACACTAAATTTACCGAACCTATCAAATGATCGGTCTTTTTATTTATCTTAAAAAAATGTTTTCTAATATGTTTTCATTCTGAAAAATAACTTGTTTATTAGTACAAGATAGAGATCAATAAATATAATGTATTTAATTTTATACATAATAAAGCAAAATAAATTACATTATACCTATTTTTAAAATAGATACCAATTGTTCGCCGGTAGATTTAGTGTTAATAACTTTGCGAGCGCACGTCCGCATACCGCGACACATAAAACAAGACTGACAACTATCCATGATGCAAACTAGACGACACCTATCACCGTCTCTGTTACTTTTAGCATTATTTTCATTGGCACCTTTTTCTACTCATTTCATGTTAGTAGTTGCCATATTTATAATAGGAATTAGGAATATTTTGAGCGTCTAAGCAAAGTAATAGTCTATCAGCAATATATGTAGTAAAAAAATCAAATTATCATGGAATCAACATAGCTTAGGTTATGCGATATTTCAAAAGCTTGCACCAAACACTTTGCATGAACATACTACCGGTAAATGTGTCGATGAAAGAGACAAGAAATAACGTATTAGAATTTTAGGGTTATAACATTGTCTAACATCTAACAATATATTGCACTATAAATATGATGTATTGAAACTGTCGCTGCGAATCAAAGAATTGAAAAGCACACCGGTAAAGACAAGTCAATCTCTATCTCTTTTATTCCGTATTAAGCCCGTATAAATGTGTCCTTTTCTTGTGCTATTGAGCCCGAATTCGTCTAGCCTTCTGTCATTTTTATTTCTTCGACTTTTATCGATCTTGGCCATAAGACAAATTAACACTGGACGTGTCTGCTATTAGCTTTGTCTCGTTTGCACACGTAGTAATGTCACAATGCTATCTCGGTCTCGGTTCACATGATTTTCATTATAAAATAATCAGTCATTTCACGTTTTTTCTGATTAATCTATATATTTTCGACATTACCGCTTATGAACATTGCTTTGCCTAGGTCCGTCAGTAGAATTATTGCTTTGAGGTTCGGTTAATTACGTTTTTTTAATTGTATTTATTGTTTTTTTTTTTATTAACAGCGCTCGTGGTATTTTCTACCTAATGACCCATCGCCAATCTCCATACTCTATAGAATAAATAGCAAATAAGAAATACTTTAAAAATTAATAACTTTTGTTTTTTTTATTGAGACCCGCCATTAGCGAGACCCGAGACCTAATCCGAAAAGAGTCCTAAGTGCAACATGATAACTTCAAAAGAAAGCTAATTTGCTTCTCTGAAAACATATCCATCTGGTCAAAACTACATTCGAAAAGAACTAAAATATTTATAACTATTTTGTAATAATTTTCATTCAGAGAAAGTCATTTTTTTATCATAATTTAGATAAAAATTTAATTGTAAGAGTTTTTTTTTTTAATAAAATTAACTGTAAGCATAATTTTGTTTCATTTTTATCAAAAATCATGACGAGCTATCCTCGATTATTGTGAGCCACACCCGATAACGGGCAGGCCCCACCATTCGGGGTCTATTATATAAAAGTCACGCTCACTGCTTTAACATATTGGTCGACAACGTTTATCCCATACGTGTTGCAAAGTAATCGTTTACAGTGTTCATTTTAAATGATCATTTTGTAAAATTACAAAAGTTATTTTGCGTACATTAAAATTCGATAGTGAGTAAAATTGTTTAAAGAAAGTGAAAATAAACCAAGTAGACTGTGAAGACTTCGTTATTTTAGTTAATAAGGTTGGCCCCTGCACTCATAAGTACATATACATTATTACGCTCATATATCCACATTAAATGTAAACAATAAACACTAATATATTTTAAAATTTTACCGCAACAAAAAAAAGTTAATGTCGAAACAATTTTTACCAAAAAAATCATAATTACAGACGCTAAATGTATGAGAATGTAGTGTGTGGAGTAGTGTAGCCCTAGCGAATGATGGACCGGTTTCTGTGTGCGACAACGTGAATAGTTCTAGGTTCGAATCTAGAAACGTACTTCTGGGTTTTTCCACATTACGTCCGTATTTTGGCAGCACATTCTCACAGGCGAATGGAAATATCGTGAGGAAGCCCGCGCGGCATCGAATAGAAATGTCATGTGTACTAGTGCTGTGAGAACGGCGATCAGCTGCGCCACTGGTCACGTTGGGCATGACATATAAGCGCAAACTGGATACAGTCATTAATGAATCTCTGCTCAACCCGTAAGGGATATATTATTGTTATTAAAATAAATTTAATTATAGGCAATAAATGTAACATCATGTATGTAGGATGGATGTTATTGTGTGAAATATTATTATGTATAAAGTAGTAAATGCGTAGATCGGAACGTATAGGAGTGAAAGATAGAAAGAGAGAGAGGATAAACAGTTTTTTTTTCGACGCGAGCTCTCAGTAATATGCAAGAAAAAGTGTTAAAAAGTAAAATTATTATAAAAAGTGAAATAAAGTAGTTTTCAAGGTTTATTTTGGTATTTATTTCATCCGAAGATCCCCAAAACTACATGTATAAACAATGTGACGGCGGAACAACAAGGGTAAGGTCATTGACCACTAATATCGCGCCTCCAGGTCGCTCCGTTTCTACAGCGTGCTTAAAAATGCAGAAATCGAAAAATATTAGGTCCTTACATATGAAATTGGCGTTTTTCGTACTGGCCACTTTAATCACAAATTTCTCCTCTTTGGTAAAGAATTCCAAATTCTAATTTGTACAGCTATAGACTCATGTATTTGTGCTTCGATGGTCGTCATTCATTTGTTTTTTTCTTCTGTTTTTTTTTGTTTGCGTCACTCATTTTACAAAATGGAAAACATAAAATATCGCATTATTTACGAGTACGAGTTCCACCGTGGCACTAGTGCTGCGGAAACAACTCGAAGGGTGAATGATGTGTATGGCGGTCGTGTTGCAAAAGAAAACACAGTTCGTTTTTGGTTCCAACGTTTTCGTTCTGGAAATTTCGACCTGCAGAACAAGCCCCGTGGACGGCCTGAGACTCAAGTTGATAATGAAGAGTTGAAGGCTATTGTGGAAGTGGATCCATCGCAAACCACGTCCGAGTTAGCTGCAGGCTGCGATGTTAGTGATAAAACTGTTTTAATTCACTTGAAGCAAATTGGGAAGATTAAAAAGCTTGAAAGGTGGGTACCTCACGAATTGACTGAAGCAAACCGGCAAACGCGCGTCGACTGCTGCGTTACATTACTAAACCGGCACAATAATGAAGGTATTTTAAACCGAATCATTACCTGTGATGAAAAATGGGTTCTTTACGATAATCGGTAGCGCTCAGCGCAATGGTTGGATCCTGGCCAGCCAGCCAAATCCTGCCCCAAGCGAAAATTAACCCCAAAAAAGTTACTTGTAAGCGTTTGGTGGACTAGTGCCGGTATTGTTCATTACAGTTTTCTCAAATCTGGCCAGACTATTACGGCTGATGTCTATTGTCAGCAATTGCAAACCATGATGGAAAAGCTAGCGGCTAAACAACCTAGGCTGGTCAATCGCTCCACGCCACTGCTGCTTCACGACAACGCTAGACCACACACTGCGCAACAGACGGCTACTAAATTAGAAGAGCTTCAATTGGAAAGTCTAAGACATCCTCCGTACTCCCCGGACCTTGCTCTAACAGATTACCATTTTTTTCGAAATTTGGATAACTTCTTGCAAGGGAAAAAATTCAACTCCGATGGGGCAGTCCAAATCGCCTTCAAAGATTTTATTGATTCCCGTCCGACTGGTTTTTTTAGTAAAGGGATCAATGAACTACCTATGAGATGGCAAAAGTGCATAGAAAATAATGGTTCATACTTTGATTAATTAAATATATTATATTAAAAAATATTCGACTTTTTGTTCCTCCCATACAAAACGCCAATTTCATATGTAAGGACCTAATATATCCCGTCATTCAGGGATGTTACGGAGCTTCGACTCCGATAAGTCGGAACTTCCGATTGTTATTACACCTTCGGTTCCGAAACTTTTTAATCGGATGTATTAATCGGAAGTCACCATCAGTGTTGTACTCAATTCATTTGATTTCATTTTATATGTTGTTGAAACATAATATCAATTAATCAAAAAATCAATGCTACTTAATTTGAAGAAGAAATTTTAGATTAAAGAAATATTATTAAAGTTATTAAATTTAAAACTAAAAGGTTCTTTTTTATTTTATATTTACATTAAATCAAATAAAATAAAAATTAACACAAAAACAAACCTGGAGCAAATTTGATTTAATTTATTCACTGTTAATGGGAAAATATTAATAAGAAACACAGAAATTTTTATTTTCATTGTCTGTGGATGTGTAAATTTATTACGTTCTAATTAAAAAGGTTCCCTGAATAATGTTTTTATTTGTCTCTTAATAAAACTATTTTATTCTGCCGTCACTTGTGACTGACATTGCCTCCGAATCCGATTCCGACTTCGGTTCCGACTCCGATAAATCAAATTTAAAAACTCCGACTCCGACTTCGGTTCCGATAAAACTGCCTCCGTTACATCCGTACTGTCATTAAAAGTTTTTTTTTAATAACGCGCCGACAAAAGTAACTTGATATACGATGACGTCACTGACCTGTACATATGATGCGGGTGGAGCAGCGAGCCTAGCACCAGCGAGTGCAGATAGATGGGGCGGAGCACCCGCGATAGCAGAGAGCCTTGGAGCCCTACCACGCACCAGCGGGCCACCTTGTCCGAGCAGGACATCGTTAGAAGGCGCTCGCCCTGGAGGATGAGAAAATATACTTAAAAAAAAAACATGTTTTCTTTTATGACGCCAATACATCTACATTAAACAGTAACATAACTAACATCGCCGTTATTATAATTTTCTACATAACTAGCTGATCCGGCAATCGTTGTTTTGCTATATAAGTTATTGTAATATCTTCTAAGATGTTCATTGGATTTAAGTGATGTCAAAGACAATTTTGTTCACAATTAAATACTCTTAATCAACAATACATTTATTTGGATAAAGATTAATATTATTACGTTGATACAACTCTTAACAAATAATGCATTAATTTCGACCAAATTTGTTTACCATAAAAACGGTTCTAGTGACTTAATCTTAAAACATAGTGATATACTGTTGTGGACATTTTTTTAGATCATTTCAAGAGGAATAATACTTTCATACATATATTTTTGGTATCTTGAACCGTTTTCGCAGCGCACGCAATGGAAGCACTCAAGGATACATAATTTTCCCCGTTTTTTTCATAACTTCCATTATTTCTTCGCTCCTAATAGTTGCATCGTGATGTTATATAGCCTAAAGCCTTCCTCGATAAATGGTCTATTCAACACAAAAAGAATTTTTCAATTCGAACCAGTAGTTCCTGAGATTAGCGCGCTCAAACAAACAAACAAACAAACAAACTATTAGCTTTATAATATTAGTATAGATTAAATATTCAATCATCACACCGAATACCCATTGGGGTAGGTAGAGGGAGTAGAACACCAGTTTTCTCTATTCTTGGAAACCTCTTTCGCTTCCTCAACATTAATGAATCTCTTCATGCACTCTCGCCCAATCCGCGTACTTTAGACATTACCCTCCATCAAAACTCTCTTCATTTGGTCCGCGTATTTTTTTTTATTTTATTGTGACTCGACACAGTGACTGCACCATACCTGATGGTAAGCATGGTGCAGCCAAAAAAACGCTAACGACTATCGATAGGCAAGAAAAACCCATCGGTAGTCGCAGCGATCATGCCGGCCTGCACAAATATCTCTTCACGTTACGCTTAAAGGATCCCATATCATAGGATGGAGGGAACACGCTCGCCGGAAGACCATTCCACAGCCCAACGACACGGCAAAAGAAGGAGTTAGAGAACTTCTCAGTCCTGGCCGGGATGTGAGAAACCGTATAGCTGTGATTCCGCAAACCCGGACGCACGGGTCTATTCAAGTCACGGTCAGCCTCGTCTCTTACTTACACTCGCATACATATATATGTATGTCTTTTTAAAAAATCACTAGGATGGAAATTGGAAACGTTTTACTATTAAACAAAGAAGTTCTTGTTGAAGTTAAGTAGGATTCTTAATCGGACTTTGAAATAGGATTTAATGGAAAAAGCAGTCATATGTAACTATAGGATGTACAACATTGATATTTTTTTTTTACACTGGCTCGACATAGTGACTACAGAGTACCTGATGGTAAGTACAGTGTAGTCCAAAAACGAAAGCGACTATCAAAGGATGAAAATCCATTGATAGTCTACATCGTCATGTCGGCCCACATATACCGCGACTGAAGGTCTCTAGGTATATGAGCTACTGGATATACACAAGCTGATCCCGAAACGCGACAAGCCGAAACTGGTCACTATGACGGGCTTCACACCCATGTACTGTGGTCGCGATCCAGACGGGCACCGACGCCCTGCCACCTCGCTGCTGCTCGTTTAGCACCACCCAGGAGTCACGTGTAGGGAAACTAGGGTAAAGCCTACGGACGCGAGCAGCTTCGACTCCCAAAAAATATCCACACTATACAACAGCTTTTATTAACTTATATAGGATAACATACTATACTATGTCGCATGTTTATCGTTGAACCATTTTGAACACATTTGAGGTGAGGAACAAAACTTTTTGCTATAAATCGGTGATAATAAATAATAATTCCACATCCAAACCTGTTTAACCTAATGGGACGGAAAACCGACACAATTACAGAGAGGCAGGATGCAGTATTTGGATACTGATAACTGACTTCTATCAGCATCCTAGGTCTTTCACGATGCCTTGCCGCCTCGCCAGGATCCTCGGTAGACCAGCCAGACTTTTGCACCAAGCGGAGGAGTCACTTCAGCGACTTGTCCCCTCAACCAGGTTTTGGTCACGAGCCGACGTGGTTATCAGGGTGCGGCCGCTGCTACTAACTCCTAGCTACAGCTACTAGGCAAGTCACTGGTGAAAGTTCACGAAAACCAACGAGTTTAACATATTTCTGCCCTCTAAATAGAGGCCGGCTGACAGGAAAATGTGTTGTGCTCCCACTGGAGCCCTAGATATATTTATATAGACTACGTACCTGCAAGACTCCGTCCCATGTCTGCCTGACACCTGTGGAGTTCTTCACCGGTATGGTCCCTTCACCAGATTCTATTTTTGTTCTCAGCTGACCTCTAGCCATTCTGCAACAATATTTACACAGTACAAGTAACTGACGGGCTACCCTTAATTATCATAAGCCACACCCGCCAATGGGCAGCCCTCCGCCATTTGGGCTTTATTATATAAAGGTAGCGCGTACTGTTCTAGGTTTTTATTTGGTAGGCAACGATTACTCAGTGCACGTGTTGCGTAGTAGTCATTTACAGTGTTCATTATGCGTGATCGTTTTGTTAAACTACAATATTAACCGGGCTAGCAATGAAATTCGATAGTTAATCAAATCGTTAAGGGAAAGTGGAGGTGGTTCAACTGGATTATGAAGACTTCGTTGTTTTGGTTAATGATATCGATCTCCTCATGCTCCTATATGTGTAAATTGAGCGTACATTGTGAGCTCATAGACTTATTGGCGACGACTTTTTGTCAAAAATTAAAATACAAAGCATCGAGCATCGACGTAGAGTTGCCTGCCTCGCGGTCTTTTACCGGTTGCACGGTGGAGAGTGTTATTTGGAACTACATTTTTTGATTCCACCAGCCCCATTCCACCACAAAACCACAAGACATCGCGTCGGATACCATCCGTATGTGGTGGATGTTCCTTATATCCGCACGAGAAGATTCGCTTCTACATTAATCATGCGAACAGCTAAGGAGTGGAATATGCTACCAGCGAGCATATTTACACGATCTTATGACCTGGGAGTCTTTAAAAGAAGAGTGAATAGGCATCTGTTAGGCGGACGCGGTTCATCATCGGACTCATCTTCACCTTCCACCAGGTGTGATTGAGGTCAAGCGTTCGCCTGTAAGTTATAAAAAAAAATATGCGTCGCCTATGATACCTGTTGGGGTGCTTGTCGGGCTCCGCCTCGTGCGTCTCGTGCGGGCTGAAGATCCTGCCGTCACCGCAGGGCGCGGTGCTCACGTAAAGGTGCACCTGCCGGTCCGGCCGCAGCTGGTACCCGCCTCCCTCGGCCGGCTCCACGTCGCACCCCGCTATCGGTCGCCGGGGGTCTGACACACGGAGTACACATTAATGAAATGAAAAAAAATTAAATGAAATATATTTATTTTCACCACAAACTAACAAAGTACTAGAAATTCAAAAGCAACATTTCGGTTACAAGACAACAACATACAAAAACATATTAACATGGCGAAAATGGGACCTCCATCAGCTTAAAGCCACAGAGGAAGTCTGCAGCGCTGATTTTCGTGGAGGGCCCCGGTCGTGTTACATCTTACTAAGCAATAAAAAAACATAATAAACAAGAAATAGGATAACATACAGCTTAAATAATTTTAAATATAAAGTATAATAATAAGCATAGACAATAACAATACACCCACTCAAAAATAAATAATTCTAAAATAAACTATTACATACAATAAACAAATCGACTACAAAATGTATTAGTGACACCATAGCACAAATGTATAAATACCTAAAACAACAGCAAACGTATAAGAGAAAATAAAATTAAATAGACTACTTGTAACTGATAGATTATAAAATAAACATCATTTTAATTTTATTTTTGAAAGTTGATTTGGATGTGGATAATCTAAGCGGTGGCGGCAAATTGTTCCAACAGTCCGTAGCCTGATACCGAAAACTACCACGAAATGTCAAGCGGTGTCGCGGTGTAACTAGCAAGCTTTACACGGACATATATATACGGATATTACGGAGGACATGATGATGATGATGATGTCCTAGCCGGATTCGGCCACGGCGACTGTTTCAACACCGATTAAGGAAATCGAGGTCCAGTTTACGGAAACAGTCAATTGCGCAGGAGATATTTAAGTGTGTAACTGGACGCGCTGCCAGAAAAGCACTCTCGTCCGAGCTCCCTCGGGCCCGATGGAAAGGAGAACCAGTACGATCGGGAGGGAGCGGGATGCAGGTTTGGTCGAGTTTTCCTTCTCTGAACACTTGGTTGAATTGCGGTGTTCAAGAGATACCTTTGTCGCCTTTTACGACACCGCGGCAAGAAGAGAGGGGTGCTATTCTATTCTGCCGGCAGCCACCACGGCTAAACGGAGGACATATATATATTACGGAGTACATTTTGTTTACAGCTACATGGTGACTCACATCCTGGCATGGACGAAGATGTTCCCTAGCTTTTGCCGAGTGGCTGAGCTGTGGAATGGTCTTCCGACGAGCGTGTTTTCAAAGTCCAATGATATTGGGTCCTTTAAACGAAGCCTGAAGAAATATTTGTGCAGGTCGGCATAATCGCTGCCTCTGTCATCACGTTTTTTTTTTGCTGTTGATAGCTGTTGTTATTGTTTGGACTGTACCATGCTTACCATCATACGTGATATGGCCACTCTGGCGAGTCAGGATAAAAAAAATACAGATGTGGCATACTGACATTAAATCATGCCAAAAATACAGGGCAACGTTACAAAGCCGTGTGCCAAAAACCAATGAAATATATTCAGTAGTATAGCCACAGAAAAGATTTTTTCGTTTCCTTCATTTTTAATCATGCTGTATGTTCGAAATAACCGCAAGCCGCAATATTAGCGGTCAATGACCTTATTGTTTTCATTTCGCCATCAAATTGTTTATACATGGTGTTTCATAAGGTAATCTAAATTTTGTTATCAAGTTTAGTCAAAAATGTTTTTCATATCATCACGCTATATATACAATTGTACCTTTCATGATGAGCAGAAATACATTCGTTGCTAATTATTTTATTCAGTGGATTTTTTTATATTATTACGCTATATTCCTATCGGGGTTAGCAGAGATACGTTAGCGGCTGTATCCACTATGCGCTTAAATGTCGTGCCCAACATGACCAATGCATGCCAATGAATGTTTTTTTTTTAGTTTTGATCTTAATATGTTTTTTTTATACTGGCATGAAAAAGTGTCACTAAGGCTTCTAACAGAAAGTTTACAGTTAATGCTGGAGTGGAATTTGGTCTTCATAATGAAATACTTACCTGGTTGCGAAGCATACATCAATAGTTGCGAGTACAAATGTCTCTGCAGGCACCTTCTAGCTGCGACCTGGGCCAGAAAACACATATCTTCATACTACATCCTTATAGTGGTTAGCAGATAGATTATACAACCTGGCAAACTACACTGCAGTCTGCAGTATATAAATATATCGTCACGCTATATCCCTTTAGGGGTGAGCAGAGATACATACATGTCGTGCCCAACGTGACCAGTAAAGCAGCTCACTGTCACTCACTCAGCACTAGTACACGTGACATTTCTATTAGATGCTATGTGCATAATAGGGAAAACCTAGATGTACGCGCCGGGATTCGAACCTATCAATATTAGCGTAGTCGCGCTTGAATATCATTTCCTTATCCACGAAGCCACCAAAGCTACATTCATATTTAAATTAAATAAAAAAAATAAAAAAATATTTATTCGACAAACAAGTACAAGGCAGCACATTAAAAATCAGCTGACACCCAAACTAGGACACCTGTATCTTGGATGTCAGCATATTTCACACAAATTTGTTACAGTTTTTTACTGCTGCGTAGCACCAATCATAACTCAAAACAATACAAAAACAACATTACATACCAAACAACGGACCATACAAACAAAGTGAATAACAATTACAAAAGAATGTTAATATTAAATTACTACTAACAGTCTAAAAAAATTCAAATTACGATCTATAAATCTCTTTTCAAGTATACGTAAGCCTGTACACACGCGAGCTGATCCCGAAATGTGGCAGACGGAAGCGAATTACTGTGATTGGCTTTGCCAATAGGTTTTTGCAACCGTGCGCCATGAACGTAGACGTAGGGGGAACTCACCTCAGCATGACAGTCGTTAACCGCGCGGCCACTCACGGACATGTGTTCCCCGGACACGCACTTCGTTCCCGTGGTTACGGCGATCAACTGTAATCGGCCATAAAACGATTGTCATAACCATCACATCTTTTGGTATTTACAGTGTAGTTTTAGTGTTTTGCGAGGTGGCAGGGCGTCGGTGCCCGTCTGGATCGCGACCACAGTACACGGGTGTAAAGCCCTTCATAGTGACCAGTTTCGGCTTGTCGCGTTTCGGGATCAGCTTGTGTATATCCAGTAGCTCATATACCTAGAGACCTTCAGTCGCGGTATATGTGGGCCGACATGACGATGTACACTATCAATGGATTTTCATCCTTTGATGGTCGCTTTCTTTTTTGGACTACACTGTACTTACCATCAGGTACTCTGGAGTCACTATGTCGAGCCAGGGTAAAAAAAAAAGACCAGTGGTGATCATCAACGGCCGCTAAACCAATAACTCTGTCGCTGGTCTAAAAACACTGCGATTAAAAGTTACTCTAGAAAATACCTTGGTTTATTAACCTGAACCAAAGTTTTTGGGAAAAATTGTTTCGATTTCAGTTTAAAGTAGATTCACGGTCATATTATTACACAATTACCACGTCATAAGATATTCCTATCTAAATAATTTTATAAAGAGTTTCTACCTAATTAATTTTATAAGTAGCTTTTATCTTAATAATGTTATAACTAGCTTCTACTCAATTAATTTTATAAGTAGCTTTTACCTAAATAATTTTATAAGTAGCTTTTATCTACCTCTGTGAACTTAGCAGCCGACTTTCGAAAAACATTTTTTTTTTATATTGCCATCGGATTCTACATCGTTTGTACCCGTTTGTAGAATCCGATGGCAATATCAAAATTTTTTTTTTTCGAAAGTCGTCTGCTAAGTTCAAAGTGGTCTTTTATCTTAATAATTTTATAAGTAGCTTCTGCCTAATTAATTTTGCAAATAGCTTTTATCTTAATAATTTCATAAGTAGCTTCTACCCAAATAATTTTATAAGTAGCTTTTATCTTAATAATTTTATAAGTAGCTTTTATCTTAATAATTTTATAAGTAGCTTCTACCTAATTAATTTTATAAGTAGCTTCTACCTAATTAATTTTATAAGTAGCTTCTATCTAAATAATTTTATAAGTGACTTTTGCCTTGATAATTTCATAACTGTGTCCTACCTTGGCACCCTCGATCTTGTTATCTATAGTCATCACGATGCCCGCCAGCACCTTCCGCTTCGAGTGCAGCACGTCGTGTCTCATCATTGTGCTGAACTTCTCGTTCACTAGACTGCAGAAGAATACCACTTATAATCATCAAGGTGGTTTCTTTAGGTGGTAGGGCGATTTGTTGACTGATTCAGTCGGTATTTTTTAGTCGATGAGACTCCGACACACCGGGGAGTGGCCTCACCAGCCTCTGACGGCACAAAACGGATTTTTCTCATAGTAAAAAAAAAGGCTACGGAATTATAATTCCAACACATCGACATTTCCCGGCTGAGAAGAGATTAATAGCTATATCCATATGTGTTCACGGTGGAACCCATGTGGCATACTATCTATCTATTTATTTATTTCTGTCCTTAACATTATCTATTTTATAATTCTTTTTACTATACTAATCTATAACTAACAACTATTTTAAATAACATTATTATATCTTCACTTATTTATATAAGTAATTTTATCAATACTTTTCTTATTAACATACAATGGCTCTAAGGTTGAGAACCACTGTGTACCGGCGTGCGCGGGGGGATTGCGCGGGCGCGTGCGACGCGAGCGCTTCACCGCCCGCGCGCCCGACACAACAGTCTCGATATCTCATTCGACGCGCCTCCACGCACCACTCGCTCGCTATTTATAGTTTTCGCTCCCATTGTTATTATTTACGTGTTGTTATTTGTATTATTGTGTCGTGAACTATATCTTACTTGTGCTTCATTATTGCTACTAGACTTTATACTGTGCTTATTAAACGCCTATCAACTTGCTGTCTGGACTTCTTCATTTCATTTTTCATCAACTCATCTATAACGCTATTCTGCGCTATAGTGTAAGGTAGGTTACTACCACCATACCTACCACGCTAAACCCATATATCGAGATTAAGTTGAAAAGATAAGTGACTACATTGCAACTGATGGTAAGTACAGTGTAGTCCTTAAACGCCAGCGACTATTAAAGGACGAAAGCCCATTGAGAATCTCCGTCGTCATATCGGCTCTCTAAGCATGTATGCTTAATGAATCTCAGCTGCTACAGGCACTCAACATATTTTCTGCACATAGCGCGCACCCACCAATTCGCATTGGACATTGTGCGCTGGGTTACATATCCAAACCCCTTCCCTAGTACTCCGCTAATATACTGGAAAAGGGAAGGGAGTCCTTTGCCCAGCAATGGGAGGAAATTAGCTAATTATAATAATGAAAGATAGAATGAGTTGGTGATACGCACTTGGCGATGTGATCTGCAAGGACCTGGGGCAGGTGGCCGGCCTCCTCGAGCGCTAGTTCCGCCTCGCTCTTGCCGCCCTGCAGCACGGCCAGCGCGCTGCGAGCCGCTGCGAGCTTTGCCAACTTTTTACTCGACCCTGGGATCAGATACCACAGGTAACAACTTCGGAGACAAATTATAGAATAATTAGTAAATTAAATCTTTTAAACACCCCTTTTTTGTAACCCAGTCATTGAGATCAATTTATTGTGCTCAAACATGAATTTTCAACTATGAAAAATTAATATTTTACTACTCCTATCCTGCCACTTCCAAATGATGCTGCAGAAGGAGGTCCAAGATACTATGTTATTGTAAAACTATTAAAATCACATAATAAGCAGTTGATCGCCGAGCTCGGCGACTGATTGCCGATGAGGCTCTTGTGTCGCGTCGGCCACTCAGTTTAAAGCGCCGGCGTAGAGAGTCCTGCCTTCCGGTTTTATATACTGTACTCTGAAGAGCGCGGCTGAGTTGTACAAATTAACTCCCCCCTCCCCCTTCTACCATACATTGACTAAGCGCCGTGCGGATTTGCACCCTTATATGTGGTTGACACTATTAATAAATTACAATCATCGAGTAAACGGCCCTAACCGCCCCCTGACGGTCCATAACGGATTTCCGCCAGGTTACCAATACATATATATACCATAAAACATATATATACCATCGGGTACTTGTTTATCGATCTTTTGAATATATAAAATTCACAAGTACATTAATTTTATCTATGTCGTAAGGTTTAGCCAGCGTTTGCGATTTAAGCACACAAAAATATATTTGTTACGACAACAGATTACATATCTTTGCATTTTTTGGCTTTTATGTATTATTTATAATATATGTTATAGGCATTTTTCTCTATATCCTGAAAAGTTGTGCTTTTGGCTTTAACGGGTATTGCAAAAATTGCAGTGTTAATAAAAGTTAATAATAATTATGTCTTATAACATACCGTAGCCTTCAAATTTCTGGTCACTAATCTGGCATACAACTTTGAATCGCATGCTGTGAGAGAGTTGCAATGGAGCTGAAAAGAAAATTCTGTATTTGAGTCGCAATACCTCGGTCTCAATCGATCGCCGAGCTCGGCGACTGATTGCAAATGAGGATCTTACGTCGCGTAAACCACGACGTGGCCTGCCTTTCGGTTTACTATATATTATACTATATTTGGAGACTGCGGCTGAGTTGTAACATTTAATTTTCCCCTCCCCCTTTTACCATAAATTGACAAGACGCCGTGCGTCTTATGTTACTAACATTTGCTCGTCTTCTCTGCCGCGAACCGCTAAGGAGTGGAATTCACGTCTTGCGTCTGATTTTCCAACATCTTACGACATGGGAAACTTCAAACGACTAGAGAATTGGTATTTTTTGGGTGAACGCGCTCTCTTATTTGCCTCATCATTACTTTCCACCGGGTGAGATGAAAGTCAAGCGGAAGCCTGTCTGTAATTAAAGTGCTTTATTTCGGAGTCCATCATATTAATTTTTTTTTATTGTTTGGGCAAAACGTATTCTTAATCTTGTAAAATAATAATGTAATCATCGAAACTTTCAAATGAATTTGTTACTAATTTGTAAATCTTTATGTAATTCATGTTCAGTTTGTTTACGTCTAGTAACTCATATACCTTCAGTCGAACCAGGATAAAAAACATATAAAAAAGAACAAATATTAAATTCATTATGCTATGTAACTAAAAGTATGAACATTTTGTTTTAGTGGACTCGAAGCTTAAAATCTACTTACCCTGTCTATACAGGCTGATTTTATAGACGAGGGAGATATTCAAGGAGGATATTCAGCATTCGATTCTAATTCCAAATATATAGGAATAGTGATATCTTAATATTAACATTAAAACAAAGCAATTTATAGTCAATATATTAAGGGGCAATTACACACATGATAGAATAAATAACAATTAATTATTAAGTAGGTATTTTGTCTCTCCTAAGCCAGGATAACGAAAGGGTAACGAATCAATGACTTGATTACCTAAAATTACGTAAAAGGAATTTTATCTACATGCCATTCAATCGTGCGCCACACGCGCTGCGGTGTCCAAACTTCTTACGGATCAATTCTCATTTGTTCATCAATGTTTCTTTATGATTTGTTAGGGTTTTGTTCTTATTTAGATTTTAATTAGTTATAAGAAGGTACAAATTATTGTTTTCTGAAATATCTCCCTCGTCTATAAAATCACCCTGTATACGTTATGCACGGCACTGTCTTATATTATATATACACACGAACTTTCACAATTGTAATATCAGTGTAATGTGATCATGAATACCTTCAATGGAATCCAGGGATGATCCGTCACCGAAAGTACAGTCGAAAGTGAGGCCAGGGTAGTTTTCGTAAAGGACGTTTATTGGACTCTTGTTGCTGGTCGATGTGACCGTACCGAATAGGGACGGAGCGGGGGGAACGGCGTTTGCACTGGACTGAGATGGCCGTATAACTGTAAAAAATGAGGCAGTTTCAACTCATCAGCCAGTGGACGTCCACTGGTGGACATAAGCGAGCTCGAATGTCTCCCAGAACGAAAGGTCGGAAGCACCTGGCTGCGATCTGGATAAGGGTCTCTGTCAACATTGTAGGTGGACGTCCCAAGCTGCTACGAGTATTACCAGTATGTGAGTCTTCCCATGAGAACTTTCCCTTTTTTTTTAACCCGGGGGAAATCCCTAACGGACCTCGGGGGTGCGGTGTGGGCCGCCCTCCTCCCCCCGGTGTGTCAGACTTGCACCGACTAAAACCCCAGCGTGTTCCACCTTCCACCTACCGGGATCGAGGGAACGACTGTGGTCTCATCCTCGATGACGGACAAGGCATGCGGCCTTGAGTAGGCCTCTACTCGTTTGAGGAGGAGTGGTGTATAGAGCCACCACTTTCATACATCTTTGTTGTACAGCGGCACGCGGGAACACATCGCGCGCCGCTCGCACCCTTGTTGGACGACACACTCCCTCAAGCGTGCCGCTCGGTGTCACCGCCAGAGTCGGACGTTCCTAAGGAACGCCGCTCTGCGGCGCCCTGTTCTTTTGGGACGACGCTGCCAAAGATGTTGTAGCCAGCGCCTCCCGGTCCCGCTCCGCCGCCTCCTTTCTAGCTAGCACGTCCTTGGCGAACCGAAGGACCGCCCTCCATGCACCTTCGCTCCACCCACCACTCTCATCCTATCAGCCGTCTACTCTATGAGCTGTGTTCTGCCCACTGTTCCTTCAACTTGCTATTTCTGAGGTGGTAGAACGATTGCCAGAACTGGGTCACAACTAATGATGAAAAAGGCCCGGGAATTTTCCCAAAGTGCCCAAAACTTGCTTGGGAATATTCCCGGGAATTTACGAAATGATCGCGGAAGTGCTGGGCACTTTGGGAAAATTCCCGGACATTTTCATCACTAGTCACGACCACAATGCACAGTTGTAAAAACCGTCATAGGCACTCGTTCGGCCTGTCGCGATTCGCGATCAGCTTGCGTGCGTCCAGTAACTCATACCTAGAGACCTTCAGCCGTGGTATATGTGGGCCGACATGACGATGTAGACTATCAATGGATTTTCATCCTTTGAGAGTCGCTTTCGTTTTTGGACGACACTGTACTTACCATCAGATACTCTGTAGTCACTATGTCGAGCCAGTGTAAAAAAAATAAAAATAATGACGTGTATTTTGTGCCGAGATCATGGGTTTGGAAGAGAAACTAGCTCTAGGTAGTCGCGCTCGGATCTTTACGCTAACTCCACGCATCCCGCACAAGCTGATCCCGAAACGCGACAAGCCGAAACTGGTCACTATGACGGGCTTTACACCCGTGCACTGTGGTCGCGATCCAGACGGGCCCCGACGCCCTACCACCTCGCTGCTGCTCGTTTAGCACCACCCAGGAGTCACGTGTAGGGAAGCTAGGGTAAAGCCTACGGACGCGAGCAGCTTCGACTCCCAAAATTATTCTATATTATGTGTTACAGTTTTAGATAATCGATATTGTCAGCAGTTTAACCTTTAGATTTATGACACAAACTTACCGGAACTTGTCGCCGGTTCCGGAGAAGTGATATTATTCAATACCGGCCCAGGAGGCGTTTCACGGAAATCCGACACTGTAAGCAAACGATATTAAAATCAGTAGCGTTCATACTATAGATGCATAAAAGTATTGCATGCCCTTACGATAAATAAGTCTGAAATAAATTATTTAATCTGAAACAAAAAAAGGAATATTCATATTTATACTTATTCTATTTTTACAACATATATCTTTCTTATGGGAAAAATATAATGCTATCTATAATAATATAATATTCAAATTAATTACGCGAACTCTGCCTACGTTGTTCAAATATGCACGTTATTGATTAAAATTATATTTATGAGCTACAAAGAAACCAAAAGTTAAGCCATTAATACTCGCATATTCTTAAATAGAACAATTTGATATATCAAAGATTTGTCGCTAGTGATCTTATTTCAAATATAATAAAATGTTGAATACCAGATGGCGTCACTTCCACCTCAGATCCTAGCCCCACACACTTACAATGCATTCATATTGTTTTTTAACAACCAAAATATTAGGTCCTTACATATGAAATTGGCGTTTTTCGTACTGGCCACTTTAATCACAAATTTCTCCTTTTTGGTAAGGAATTCCAAATTCAAATTTGTACAGCTATAGACTCATGTATTTGTGCTTCGATGATCGTCATTCATTTGCTTTTTTCTTCTGTTTTTTTCTGTTTGCGTCACTCATTTTACATAAATGGAAAACTTAAAATATCGCATTATTTACGAGTACGAGTTCCGCCGTGGCACTAGTGCTGCGGAAACAACTCGAAGGGTGAATGATGTGTATGGCGGTCGTGTTGCAAAAGAAAACACAGTTCGTTTTTGGTTCCAACGTTTTCGTTCTGGAAATTTCGACCTGCAGAACAAGCCCCGTGGACGGCCTAAGACTCAAGTTGATAATGAAGAGTTGAAGGCTATTGTGGAAGCGGATCCATCGCAAACCACGTCTGAGTTAGCTGCAGGCTGCGATGTTAGTGATAAAACTGTTTTAATTCACTTGAAGCAAATTGGGAAGATTAAAAAGCTTGAAAGGAGGGTACCTCACGAATTGATTGAAGCAAACCGGCAAACGCGCGTCGACTGCTGCATTACATTACTAAACCGGCACAATAATGAAGGTATTTTAAACCGAATCATTACCTGTGATGAAAAATGCGTTCTTCACGATAATCGGAAGCGCTCAGCGCAATGGTTGGATCCTGGCCAGCCAGCCAAATCCTGCCCCAAGCGAAAATTAACCCCAAAAAATTTACTTGTAAGCGTTTGGTGGACTAGTGCCGGTATTGTTCATTACAGTTTTCTCAAATCTGGCCAGACTATTACGGCTGATGTCTATTGTCAGCAATTGCAAACCATGATGGAAAAGCTAGCGGCTAAACAACCTAGGCTGGTCAATCGCTCCACGCCACTGCTGCTTCACGACAACGCTAGACCACACACTGCGCAACAGACGGCTACAAAATTAGAAGAGCTTCAATTGGAAAGTCTAAGACATCCTCCGTACTCCCCGGACCTTGCTCCAACAGATTACCATTTTTTTCGAAATTTGGATAACTTCTTGCAAGGGAAAAAATTCAACTCCGATGGGGCAGTCCAAATCGCCTTCAAAGATTTTATTGATTCCCGTCCGACTGGTTTTTTTAGTAAAGGGATCAATGAACTACCTATGAGATGGCAAAAGTGCATAGAAAATAATGGTTCATACTTTGATTAATTAAATATATTATATTAAAAAATATTCGACTTTTTGTTCCTCCCATACAAAACGCCAATTTCATATGTAAGGACCTAATATTTAATACAAACTATAGCATGTAGACGCCGCCCGAAACGTAATTGTCGCCCTAAGGGTCGTTAGGGTGTTACGAGACGTGCGGGGTAAGATGATGCGCGCGCGCACGGGATGCTTGCGAGTTAGTCGACTACCGAGACGCAAGGCTGGAGTACGCGCGTGTACGTCGCAGTTCGGTGTGCATTAAAGTGCAAATAAACAGTAAAACACCAAAATCCGTGTCTTTCTACAACCACACTCACGACCACCGGTCATAAAACAATTTATATGGCAGAACAACGTTTTCTGAGTCAACCAGTTAAAGTGTTATCGTAATCATTTGCACGGTGTTTCGGAAAAAATTGCCTATAGTTTTTCCGAGACTTCGCACCACGTGTAGTGGGCTTTCCCACCTGGCTGCGCATCCGCCGTGAAGTCCTGGTTGGCCGAAGGAGCGTTCAGCACGCGACCAGCTCGCGTTAGCAGCGCCGAGAGACAAGCCCTGGCCGCCGCCGCTCTAGCTTCGCGCTTGCTGTGGCCCCAACCCTCGAACTTGTAATCGGCCACCTTTATAACACATTTTTAAACTGAATACAAGAGAAATCCGAGCACGTGTTTCTGGAATTTTCCAGATTAATTTAGATAACACATGCTCACCGGTAAAGGAAAACATCGTGAGGAAGCCCACATGGCATTTAATAGAAACGTTATATACAGAATGATTTTATAAACGAGAGAGATATTTTAGATTACAATAATTTATACCTTCTTATAACTAATAAAAATGTAAATAACAATATTCCCTAACAAATCATAAAGAAACATTGATGAACAAATGAGAATTGATCCGTAAGAACTTTGGACACCGCAGCGCGTGTGGCGCACGATTGAATGGCATGTAGATACAATTCCTTTTACGTAATTTTAGGTAAACAGGTAATTGACTCGTTACCCTTTCGTACTTTACCCTGGCTTAGGAGAGACAAAATACCTACTCAATAATTAATTGTTATTTATTATATCATGTGTGTAATTGCCCCTTAATATGTTGACTATAAATTACTTTGTTTTCATGGAAATATTAAGATATCACTATATATTTGGAGTTAGAATCGAATGCTGAATATCCTCCTTGAATATCTCCCTCGTCAATAAACTCAGCCTGTATAAATGTCCTGAGAACGTCGATAACTTGCGCTGTTTTTGTGTTGCAACTATTCAAGTCATAGAATTAAGCCGACTTACGGTAACAGCAACTGTGAAGCTGGGACAGTGGGCCGGACCCCCCTGCCTAACGACCTGATACGTGACCTTCATGCCTAGCTCATTGAGCGCTGAGACTGGAGACTTGCCCCCTGTGTGCACGTCGTCAGCCGCCAGTGCGAGAGCCTATGGTTTTTTCAAGAAAGAAAAACATTTATTCCGCATAACATATACTAGAGAAGATTAGGTTAATCAAGGAAGCAGCAAAAGCAAATGTTCTGTGCTGGCTCCTCCCGATTTGTGGAGCTGCCCACAGGGCTGATGGCGCACCAGTTCCTTTGGAAGTCCTTGGTGCACCCGGGGACTGGTGCATATGCGACTGGAGGAACCCAGTAGGCTTTACTCTAGTTTCCCTACACGTGACTCCTGGGTGGTGCTAAACGAGCAGCAGCGAGGTGGTAGGGCGTCGGTGCCCGTCTGGATCGCGACCACAATGCATGGGTGTAAAGCCCGTCATAGTGACCAGTTTCGGCTTGTCGCGTTTCTGGATCAGCTTGTGTATATCCAGTAGCTCATATACCTAGAGACCTTCAGTCGTGGTATATGCGGGCCGACATGACAATGTAGACTATCAATGGATTTTTATCCTTTGATAGTCGCTTTCGTTTTTGGACTACACTGTACTTACCATCAGGTACTCTGTAGTCAGTATGTCGAGCCAGTGTAAAAAAAAACACCCCAGGGGTTTTAGTCGGTAGGAGTCCGTTATACCGGGGTCCCTCACCGCCCCCTAACGATCCATGAGGATTTCCCCTGGGTTACAAAAAAAAAATGATCTGTGCTCTGATGAAGCGGCAAAGGGAAGTCAGCTCAGCATGTGTTAGGCAACCAGCTGACACACTTTTGGTGTGTCATTCGATGACATAAAAATTTCAGTTTTCTTTTAAAGTTTCTTACCCAAGCATGAATAAATCCCCAAAAACTATTCCTAGAGTAAAACAAACCATGTTTTTATAACTCGACAGAGTAACTTACATGGCACCTGATCTATACTGCAGTCCTATAACGGCTGTCGTTGACAAGGGACAACTCCATTGAGGGTTGCCATCGTCATGTCGGCCTATATACTTTTTTTTTTATTGTGACTCGACACAGTGAGTGCACCATACCTGATGGTAAGCATGGTGCAGCCAAAAAAACGCCAACGACTATCGACAGGTAAGAAAAACCCAACGGTAGTCGCAGCCGTCATGGCGGCCTGCACAAATATCTCTTCACGTTACGCTTAAAGGATCCCATATCATAGGATGGTGGGAACACGCTCGCTGGAAGACCATTCCACACCCCAACGACACGGCAAAAGAAGGAGTTAGAGAACTTCTTAGCCCTAGCCGGGACGTTTGAAGGCCTCTGGGTATGTGAAGAATTAGATGTATGCAAGTTAATCCCGAAATGCGACAAGCCGAGGCAAGTCACTACGGAGATATTTACACTTGTGTACTGTATTAATGAAACAATGGAATATGCTTCCAGCGACCATATTTCCCCGATCTTATGGTCTGGAATTCTTTAAGCCTGAGATTTATAAACACAGCTTTAAGTTCGCTTAGACTTTACTATATTACAATTTATATTACTCAATGAATGTCAAAGAATTTGGTAAGTCACCGATTTTGTCAACATGGACTCTTGACTCTGCGAATACTATAGCTATACTCAAGTTTCTATTATATATTCAGTTTTTGTCAAAACGAATTAATCTTTTGAGAACTTTGCTAAGCTAAGCCGAAACAGCTTCTATAAATCTCAGCCTAAGAGAAGATTGAATAGGCATTTTTAGGCCAGACGCAATCCATCGTTGCACTCATCTTCACCTTCCACAAGGTCTGATTGAAGTCAAGCATCTGCCTGTAAATCACAAAAAAAAAAATTCGAGCAAACACTCTAGAATTTTTATTTTTAATGTATATTCGAGCAGCGTCTCTGTTGTATGCAAAAGCAAGTCATATTCAATTTATTGAAATATACCCATTAGAGACATTTTCAAACAGTCCACAAACGTCACAGTGCCTCGTGTCAGCCTGTTGCGTTTTTTTATGGTGGATTAATTACTGAGGACCGGGAAAGGTCTATACAGCTCAACCGGGCTCAGGGGGCGAGCACAAAAGGTGCTCCGCCAGCGAGTTTATGGGTTGGGTGGCAATGCAAGGGCACCCCTGTGGGTACGAACCTCGACTTGGACCGCCAGCCAAAGAGAACACTATCCCTACGGGTGATCTACTAGCGTTTCGGAAGTGACTACCTTGAGAAGAAACGCCGAAAGAAACTCAAGGCTACCTTGGAGTGGAATTGCGCCTCGGAGCGAAAACGCACCGGTTAGCAGCAGTTGACTGAACTATCCTTCGTCGGCGACGCCGGTATCATGGCATTAAAGCCTGTCGCGTTTCGGGATCAGCTTGTTTATATCCAGTTCTTCGTACACCTAGTTACCCTCCATTATGGTATATGTGGATTGATATAGAAATAATAATAATAATAATTTATTGGATCAAAAATTTTACATTGTATAATTCAATTTACGTTGACGCCTGCACTAGTCGTGAGACTGTATTGCAGACGTCAGCGCCCACCATTACAGAGAATACAAATAATTACAAAAATATATAAAAATATAGAGACGTGTTGTGTATAGAAATGAAAAAAATGAAATGAAATGAAATGAAATATATTTATTTTCACCACAAACTAACAAAATACTAGAAATTCAAAAGCAACATTTCTGTATAGGTGTGTTATGTGTAGAAAAGGGTGAGTAAAGAGTGTTGTGTGTGAGTGCAGATTATATATAAGCATTTAAAAGATTTTCAGTTTGTAAATAATCGAGCTGCAACAAGTAATCCTTGACTTTGATTTTAAATGCATAAAGAAATGGCGACTGTCAACGGATTCTTGTTCCTTCGCGGTCGATGCCGTTCGCAGCCTACACTGCACTTTCCATTTGGTGCAATATAGTCACTCTGTCGAATCAGTATATGAAAAGATATATCAAATTGACCACCGGATCTGAAAGGAATATCTATCAAAATGAGCCGGCGAGAAACTCTAGTAGTCGATCTGCGCAAACTATTATTGTATAGCCCGCGAACTCAACTGGATCAGTCCTATTATAAGACGGGTTTAGAATTAAGCAAAGAATTAAACAAAGGTAATACTCAGTTATTATAAAAGAAATTTTATTGCGAATATAAAAATAGACTAACATTTGTTATAGTACTGTTACGGAATTTGCCGGCCAGTAGACTTGAGGGAGCCTGCTGCCCGGGTGAGAGGGAGGTGGTGCGCAGTGTCTAGCGCGCCGCCTGAGAGAGAGGTATTGAGGGCGTGGGCTCTTTATACCCACTTCTCCCAAAGAGAAAGTCTGAATAAGGCAGTTCGCTCCCCGGCCGACTGGATGAATTTGGTTTCCCAGGCCTATGTGGAGTGATTAGAGGGGTTTTAAATCAGTAGGAGTGTGACACACCGAGGTCGCTGCCCTCACAGCAACCCTGATGGTCCTCTGTAGGATTTACCCCCCCGGGTTACCAAAAAAAACTGTTACGAAATAATGATGAAGCATGTAGCGACCTCTGTTATCCAGTAAATGAACCATCGTTCGTAACGCCATCTTGTAGCGAATATCATAACGACACCTACTAGTGGTGTCATCTGTTAGGGATTAAAAAGCGATTACTAGAAGTGTCGCTGCAGCCTTGTATTAACGTTGGAATAGACGGCTGAAGAATCTTCTGTGTAATTGGTGGAACCTACTGCTTCGCTATAAATACACGGCAGGTTCAAACGCGGGACAGTAGTTATCTACGGAAAGCGAAATGAAGCGATCGAAGTGAAACTAAACTAAAGGGTTCAGTGCGACATTTAGTTTAGTGTTGTTAATTCGTTGTTGTTAAATTGTGATTACCTTTTTTATTTGAGTAAACCAAGTTTAGTAATACCGGTCTGGTTTTATTGAAGACCCTTAGCTCGCAATAATCCTGAGATGTTTTTATAAGAAATATGTGTTACCATAATAGAGAAGCACAACAGCAAATATCACTGATAAGCTAGGCTAGATATAATATATATAGTTATTAAATGCTAAATATTAATGTGAATAACAATTAACGTATACTTTGCAATAAATATATTTTATGTTGGCAAGCATAAAAAGTGACAGGAAGGATATGGCAGTTTTGGACAAGTCTTAATGGCGGCGGCTTGAGTAGGAGTGTGGCGAAAAGGAAGGCGTTTGATATTGTGCCGGAGTTCTGTAAATGCATAACAAATAATTGTGTGTTCGATGCTGGATGCAATGGTCCAAACAGGTGTCCATCGACCCACCGCGGAGCCTGGAACCGGCAAGGAAAGAGATATCGCATGCGAGTTTTCCAACTACCAGTTAAATTTTAGAGTTTATAATAATATTTTATCCTTTTAATATGTTTTTTTTTGTAAAAACGGAGTCTTGCTATTGTTTACCACATACCTACCAACATGCATCAGAAGTGGTACATTGAGGACTGCTCCATTGGATAGCTTGTACCATTGGTGGTACTTATATAACTGTCACAACACGCGATATCTACCATAAGTGGAACAAAGAAATATATAAGTGAAAAGATTAGAAATGAAATTAATTAAAAATATATTGATAAACCAAATGATCTATATACAATCCCAAATAATAATGTCTACATACAAGTATTCTCAATGAAAATGAACGATACTGGTCCCTTTTGGACGCTAATGGACTTCGGAAGGGCGGTATAAACCCAGTGAAAAAAAGAAGCGTTGAAACGGTTAAAAGAAATGACTCACTATAAATTGCTAACTATTAAACAGTAAATTACCTGTAAATTCCATTTAAATCCGGCACCGACTGGTATCGTAAGCGCGGCCTTCTTAGCAGGTGGTTCGCCGTCTTTTGGCAATAAACAAGAATATATAAATTCACGCTCACACATTGTATAAATATTAAGTACTTTAAACAAAAAAACCTCAAAAATTTAAAAGCCAAACGCAAAATCCAGCTTGAAAGACCAAAAATGTTCCTTTTGCCCCCGTATGATAATTTGTGTTAATTGTTAAGTCAGTGCAACCACGTGGTAAATATTAATTATTTTTAACACACATACCACACACCAACGCTATTAGCGAATAAAAAATGCTTGAAACAGTGTTGCTAAAATTTTAAATGATCTAATTCTGCCAAACTGTTACGTAAACATGCTTGCTTTCGGATATCCGAATTAATGTAATATCTATACCTATATGCCTGTCGGATATAAATAATGTATTTAGCATATCTTTGTTTTACCTCATTTGGCGCAGTGACTCCATCACGCGTGATGGTAAGCAAGGCGCAGTCCAAAAAACGACTACAATTATCAACAACAAAGAAAAACCTATAGATAATCGCTCCGATCATGCCGGCCTTCACAAATATCACTTCACGCTTCGTTTAAAGGACTCAATAACATAGGACAGTGTGAACACGATCGTCGGAAGAGCATTCCACAACTTAATAACTCAGCAAAAGTAAGAGTTAGAGAGCTTCTTATTCCTAGCCGGGATATTTCATCAATAATCAGTCTTATTCTAGAAAATTCTAAAAAACAGTCATTATTTAGATTAATTAGGAACCGTTTCTCAGCTACAAATAAAATTATTTCATGCAAACAGTGATGAAAAACTCTGTAATAATATTTATAACCCGAAATCCGAAACAAAATAAATATCCACATTGTTAACAGAAACTATTCTCTTTTTCGGATAAAAAATATCTGAAACTCCTGTTATTAACAACCCTTACATTCAAGAATTAACTTTGCGATAAACTCTTAAGGTAGGATTCCGAGCAACGCAGCTTGCGGCTTGCGCCACGCAGTATGTTTTCATAGCCCTGTACGACCCAAAAGGTGCACAATAACACAATACCATCCATTACCGACACAATAACATTACCAAAATACTTTAGAAAATTATTTTATTCGTGACTATTAACCCAAAAAAAAAAAAAAATTAAAATGATGTTTATTTTATAATCTATCAGTTACAAGTAGTCTATTTAATTTTATTTACTCTTATACGTTTGCTCTTGTTTTAGGTATTTATACATTTGTGCTATGGTGTCACTAATACATTTTGTAGTCGATTTGTTTATTGTATGTAATAGTTTATTTTAGAATTATTTATTTTTGAGTGGGTGTATTGTTATTATCTATACTTATTATTATACTTTATATTTAAGATTATTTAAGCTGTATGTATCCTATTTCTTGTTTATTATGTTTTTTATTGCTTAGTAAGATGTAACGCGACCGGGGCCCTCCACGAAAATCAGCGCTGCAGCCTTCCTCTGTGGCTTTAAGCTGATGGAGGTCCCATTTTCGCCATGTTAATATGTTTTTGTTTTTTCTTTTGTTTTTGTATGTTGTTATCTTGTAACAGAAATGTTGCTTTTGAATTTCTAGTATTTTGTTAGTTTGTGGTGAAAATAAATATATTTCATTTCATTTCATTTCATTTAACCCTTTCGTTACCGCAGTCCATTCCGCCAAAGTGGTGCCACTTAACCGGGCAGCACGCCGCGAACTGTACACATTGCACGATGGCAACTTGATGATCGAATTATCTCATTTAAGTGTTACATCTATACTAATATTATAAAGCTGAAGAGTTTGTTTGTTTGTTTGAACGCGCTATTCTCAGGAACTACTGGTTCGAACTGAAAAATTCTTTTTGAGTTGAATAGATCATTTATCGAGGAAGGCTTTAGGCTATATAACATCACGATGCAATTATTAGGACCGAAGAAATAATGGAAAATATGAAAAAAACGGGGAAAATTATTCATCCTTGAGGGCTTCCATTGCGTGCGCTGCAAAAACGGTTCAAGATACCAAAAATATATGTAAGAAAGAATTATTCCTCTTGAAATTATCTAAAAAAATGTCTGCGACAGTATATGTCTATCTTTTAAGATTAAGTCACTAGAACCGTTTTTATGGTAAACAAATTTGGTCGAAATTAATGCATTATTTGTTAAGAGTTGTATCAACGTAATAATATTGTAATAACGTAATAATAAATATAAATAATTAAAAGAACTGTTTTCTAAAGGCATATGTAACAGAATTGATTGCACTATAAGAGGAATTAATTCAATAACAATACAGGAAAATAATAATAATAGTATAAGGAACGGCAAATGGATGCTGGAAAAATTCGGTAAAGCCGATAAAGCCGGCCCTGGTAACGAAAGGGTTAAAGTTATTGTATTGTAATTGAAGTAATTGAATTATTTTACACGCCATCTAAGCTTGTATTACTTACGAAAATCAGTTTAAAGACCAATAAAACAATTTAATTGATAAACGCTGCTTAGAATCAATAGAGGTCTGGACCCTTCTGAGGTCATGACCTACTAGTATGATCCTTTGTTCCCCATTTTTGCTTTATTTATACAGTTAGTCCATAAAGTATTCGTAGACTTTGCAATTTCGTAAGAAACTCGCTAGAACAATGCTATTTTACATGCTGTGTCCAAATAAAAAATACTACCTACTACGGTATGTAATAGGCCATTTATTGCGAAAAAAACACAACAACAAAATATATAACATACAGTAAAAAAAAATTGCAGTACGAAAATAAATCAATTTTGAGGGCCAAACAAGTATTCGTACACCTATCGATTCAACCAAAGCTGGCGTATTTTGGAGCGAATTTGGTTCAATTCTTGAAGGGAATGGAGGGGTTTGATACTAGAGCGTCGTATAATACTGATCACAAGTGACTCCGAGAGCGCATTGAACTGCAGAGCCGGCAGAACCATAATCATGGGTCGCAAAGGCAAAGAAACGTCGCTGGAGGAGCGAAAGCTCACCATCCGCCTTCATATTCAGGATAAATCACAACAGGAGATCGCAAGGGTTATTGGAAGACCGCGGTCAACTGTTCAAAGTATGATTGACCGTCTCTGTAAAACAAAATCCCTACAGAACAAAACGAGATGTCGACGCCCGTTATCCCTCAGCGAGCAGGACAAGCGCGCTCTAGGGCGCGAGATAAAAAAAAAACCGTCGTACGAGTTCCTCCAAAGTTGCTGCAGAGCTAGAGCGACGCGGTACCAAGATGTGCAATGAGACAGACCGTAAAAAGCTATGGGAATCGGGGTACAATGGATGGACTGCGCGTAAAAAGAGTTAGGAAAGTGAAGCGAACAGGAAGAAACACCTAGCTTATGCGAGGGTCCATCGGTCCGACGCTTCTGAGCAGTGGGACCGGGGTATCTTCTCAGATGAGAGTAAGTTTAATATTTTCGGGTCTAACGGTAGGCAGAAAGTGTGGCGGCACAAAGATGCCGAACTCGAGCCCCGTAATCTAGTGCCAATTGTTAAGTACGGTGGCGGTTTAGTGTGTGTATGGAGACGCATGAGCGCCGCTGGTGTGGGCAACCTATACTTTATAGATGGTACAATGGATCATATGATGTTTTAGACATATTGAAAATGCACATGCATGCCAGCGCTGCTAAGTTGGAATTGGAAAACGAATTTATCTTTCAACAAAATAATGACCCCAAGCGTACAGCAAGAAATGCGAGGATGTGGCTTTTGCACAACTGCCTCAAATAGCTTCATACACCTTCTCCAATCTCCGAACATGAGCCCCAAAGAGAATTTGTGGAGATATCTCAAAAGGGAGATAAGAAAAAGGTGATCTCCAACAAGAGCGACTTGAAAACTGCATTAAAAGAGGAATGGGATAAAATTTACTCCTCATTCACGGCTAAGTATGTGAAATCTCTCCCTAGGTGGATGGAAGCAGTCATCAAAGCCATAGGATACCCGACCAAATATTGAATTGTAAATATACACTTCGAAAGTAACAATCTGTTACAAAAAGTATAACTGTACGAATACTTGTTTGGCCCTCAAAATTAGTTTATTTTCGTTCTGAATTTTTTTCTACTGTATGTTATATATTTTGTTGTTGTGTTTTTTTCGCAATAAATGGCCTATTACATACCGTAGTAGGTAATATTTTTTATTTGGACACAGCATGTAAAATAGCATTGTTCTAGCGAGTTTCTTACGAAATTGCAAAGTGTACGAATACTTTATGGACTGACTGTATAAACTACGCATGCTTGCAATGTTGCCATTTAAGTTTTCTTCATTCCATTAATTTATTCTGATTTTTTTAGCTCTGTATTTAACAACGATAATGAAACTTCTTCGAATTGATAGGGCGATTGCCCGAACTGGATTGTGACCATATTATACAAGTGTAAAGGCCGTCAAAGCGACTCGTTTTGACCTGTCGCGTTTCGGGATCAGCTTGTGTATATCCAGTAGCTCATATACCTAGAGACCTTCAGCCGTTGTATATGCGGGCCGACATGACGACGGAGGCTATCAACGGAGTTTCATCCTTTGATGGTCGCTTTCGTTTTTGCGCTACACTGTAGTCAATTTATTTGTTACTTGACAAATGGCGATCTGTCGCGAGAATTGACAAAGAAAGACCTTCCCGCGCACCTCACACCGAATTTGCCCACGGTGGGCTGTTTTACTCGTCTATTTTATGCGAGCATTCGAGAGTTGAGTGAGTACGACGTGTTCTTTTTGAATACAAGAACTATACATGAGTGTATGCCACTGGGTTTTTTTATCGGCGTGTCCTACGTTGGTGGCCTGGGAAAGACCTTCACAACAAAACCGGGCTTGGTGGGCGAACGCAGAGGGCGCTCAGCCAGCGAAATGTATGGGTTGGGCGGCTACGCAAGAGCACCCCTGTGGGTACGGACCTCGAATTGGGCGGCCGGCCAGTTGAAAAACGAACCTAACGGTGGTCTACCAGCGTTTCGGAAGCGACTGCCTTGAGAAGAAACGCCGAAAGAAACTCAAGGCTGCGTCGGAGTGAAACTGCGTTATTTAAACGACAGTTGACGGACCTATCCTTAATGGTCGTCGCCGGTGTCTCGGAATGTGACGAGTGCTTGTGTGTACCTCGTTGTTGATAGGATCGGCGGTCGCAAGGGCCGCGGTAATTGAATCGACGGGATCCAATAGGACATGACGCGGGCGGCGAAGTTTGCGCGCGATGCCGCTTTTCTGTGTGTGCCACTGTGACTTGAGTAGAGGTTTCGAAGCTCGCAATCGTTGTATCATCGGGAACCAACAGAACATGGTACTGCTTGCCTTTAACCGGCTAGTTACAGCGCATCAGAGCGTTGGACAACGCAACGCGTGTTTATTTCATTGCGTACATTCATCAAGCCATAAAGTACGAAAATCGCGAAGCTCCGAATACTACCTTTACGTTTGCACCTCGTTATCATTATTTCTTCGAAACAAATTCGGTGTGCCATTCATGCTTAATATAACGCATTCTAATTATTCACTGACAAACCATGCATTGAGAAAATTATCAACATAAAATATTATTATAACCGTCCATACAATGACCCACTGTGTATTAAAAATGTATACTTTAGCTAGAGAAGTTTTGATCTTTTCTAACCCGGTCGAAACCCTCATAGACTGTCTGGGACGCTGTGAGGGTAGCGGCTCCGGTATATCGGACTCTTACCGAGTAATACCACCGGGGTGTTCCTCTTAGCCGTCTGCCGGGGCTAAAGGTACAGCCTTGCCAACTCACCCCGCACCCGGATAACGTGTGCCCTTCTGCAGGTCTTATTTTAACATTGCGAGGGGTGGTGTAAAGAGCCAATTGGACACTCATTAAAAGTAATTTAACAATCAGATCAATCAGCCTTAGTATGACGCTTGCTGGAAACTTGAGGCTTTAGCAGAAATTTCGATATACAGTGCAAACTCTATATAGCGGCTCTCAAGGGACAGTGCATATTTTGACGTTATAGAGAGTTGTCGTTAAATGGAGAGAAGAAAAATCTGTATTAGGAAAAGTTAGTCATTACATAAAAGACAATTCTTATTTGATGGCTATTGAGTATTGTCTGTTATTTTTGTCTGACGTCTTTTGCTGCACCAGTGATTTTGTAGTATTTTTTAATTATTTTTTTGATATCTTGCGATATTGAGGCATCTTGGTGATGTTCGGTATGTGTAATGCCGACAGTCGAGTTTATTACGGGCTACGATAATAAAGCGACAAAAGAACGCACACAGTTGCGCAGTTTTTACTAATTTTGGCAACTTCAAAAGTACTTTATATGATTAAATTGCTGTCGTTATTGAGAATGGGTGTAATGCTATATAGAGTGTATCATTGTATGGGACACAAGCTAAACCAACCAAAGCTGAGTGATATCGACGCTTTAGGGAGTTTGTCATTAAATTGAGTGACGTTACATGGAGGTTACACTGTATTTGAAAGTTATCGTGAACGTAGTATTTTTGGACGAAGCTAACCGAAGACTCGTTTGATCACTATTGAACAGTTATAATTAAATTGGACATTTTACGCTGTCGCAGTTTGTGCTCATTATACTTTAACGGGTCTTATGCGTAAAGAAACTTACTTCTACGTGCTAGCGTGGAACCCAGTGATTAGAAAACTAGGAGTTTGTTTTATATCGCCTTGTGAAACATCTAATACTGTGAGTATTTTGTGCCGTGACTATTTAAGTTATTAATTAACCATTCAGCTCAGATTTCAGCCCTTTATAACCTAAAGGTTATAAGCAGTTAGGTTCGGAAAACCGAATGTGGTTATTTCCGCCAAAAGCAACCAAGTACCTAAGGCTTTGGTCAGACATTATTCGAAACTGAAGCATGCTTAGGATTTTTTTTGCGAAATTAACCACTATTACAAGAGGATGCTCATAACAAAGGTAAATGCCGAACATATTTATTAGTAAAAATGTGCAGTAAACAATAAAAAAGGAGAGCTTCAATATATTTATTTGGCGTTGGTAACACTGTACCACTTACCAGTTATACAGCGATATAAAATTGCAAAGATGTGCTCAACTTTTTAACCAATAATATTTCACTTATTTCCAACCTCAACGACCATAGACTATTGCCTCATAGACAATGAAATTAAAGCACTAATGTGTCATGTCATCACAAATATTATGGTAAACGCTTAGGCATAATATTTTTTCTTTGTCTAAAATACATTTCATTCGGCAAGACAGCGATTCTAAAAAATTAAGTCGAAAAGTATTCTTTGGTTAAACTGCACCTTCAGCCGCCAACAATAAGTATTTACAATAAGATTGACTTCACGGAAACATGTAACCATATCTACAGACTTCCTTTTTTTAGTTTTGCTGCACGTTATATTAGTACTATTAGTATGGATGCAGACAAAAAAAATACAAACACTAGCAGCAAAAAGAAAAAAAAATGAAAGACACGAGAAAATCAGTATCAATAACGAAGTTATACGTGCAATTAGTAAAATACAAATTCACAAACAAAGTTAATATTACGGCTAGCATTATTTTAATTAAAAAAAAAAAACAAACAAATAAAATGTCCAAAGAGTAATTGGGTACTAGACAATACTTGTAAATAAGAGTTCAATACTTTCGAACCTAATCCTACCTACGGTCCGCAACTCTGTAACTACTACGGAGAAGACAAGCTGTATCTCTGATTATGTCCTATCAATTTTAATAAAACTTGTAGCAATTAATAATACGTCCTAATTTATATTGACTTTTGACATTTCTATTATATGTACATTGGTCAAATAACATCCTCAATTACAAGCAGCAAAGGATGCCCAAATTTTCCATGTTTTCAATTGAAAATCTAATCAAAATGGATTCAGCGTGATTTCAGCGTGATTAATTTTTACGTATAAATCTAAAAACGAAACGAATCGTTCTCCTTTTAAAATCTTTAAATAAAAGATTCCTTTTACACAAAAAAAGAAAAAAAAAAACAGAAATAGTGATTATGAATCCATATACTACAAGACTAGATAATTATTCTTCTAAAAACTGTCTAATATCCAATCACTAAGATAGCGTAAAACCGAATAAAACAAACTGAAATTAGTACAATGATTAGCTAGCATCAACTTCATTCGACACTCACATCGATTGAGTTCTACCGATCGTTTCATTATTCGGGATACATTTTCGCTTTCAAACGCTGGGTCGGTTGACGAGCTTATTTGAGGACTTGATGTCTGAAATCAACAATATATTGTTGTAGGAATCCTGTAGCACCATGATCATCCTCTTCGACGCAGTCTTGAGTTTCTTTCAGCGTTACTTCTCAAGGTAGTCGCTTCGGATACGCTAGTAGAATGCTAGAAATAGTCATTTCTCTGCTTGGCCGTTCAAACTGAGGTTCGTACCCTCAGAAGTACCCTTGGTTACCAACCAGTGACGTAGATAGGATATTTGGCCAGGGTAGACAGATTCCATAATAAACTTTAATATTATATAATAATAATAAATATTATATTACATTCACAGGGAAGAGACATGGCGTGAAAATAGAATAGATATTAATCTAAAGGGTTCCTTTTTTTGGTTGAAGTTAAAGGAATTTATTCTAGACTTATTTATCGTAAAGGGCATACAATGCTTTTGTGCATTTATGGAATGATGATGATGATGTCCTAGCCGGTTTCGGCCACGGCGATTGTTTCAACACCGGTTAAGAAATTCGAGGTCCAGTTTTCGGAAACAGTCAATTGCGCAGGAGATATTTAAGTGCATAACTGGACGTGCAGCCAGAAAAGCACTCTCTCGTCCGAGCTCCCTCGGGCCCGATGGAAAGGAGAACCAGTACGATCGGGAGGGTGCGGGATGCGGGTTTGGTCGAGTTTTCCTTCTCTAAACACCTGGTTGAATTGCGGTGTTCAAGAGATACCTTAGTCGCCTTTTACGACACCTCAGCAAGAAGAAGGGGGTGCTATTCTATTCTGCCGGCAGCCACCACGGCGAAACCCAATATGGAATGAACGCTACTGCCACCAACCCATAAAACTTGCTGGCTGAGCACCTTAGGCTGTCACCTTCTCGCCCGATGAAGTTGTAAAGACCCTCCCAGGCAAACAACATTCATCCCGCTACAGCTCACTGCTGTGCAAAGATCTTAACCCTATCGCTACTATTGGTAACTGTAGTCATCCGCTAAAAAACACAGTTTACACACGATGGGTGAACTATATGGGTTGGCAGTCGAAGCTGCTCGCGTCCGTAGGCTTTACCCTAATTTCCCTACACGTGACTCCTGGGTGGTGCTAAACGAGCAGCAGCGAGGTGGCAGGGCGTCGGTGCCCGTCTGGATCGCGATCACAGTGCATGGGTGTAAAGCCCGTCATAGTGACCAGTTTCGGCTTGTCGCGTTTCGGGATCAGCTTGTGTATATCCAGTAGCTCATATACCTAGAGACCTTCAGTCGTGGTATATGTGGGCCGACATGACGATGTAGACTATCAATGGATTTTCAACCTTTGATAGTCTCTTTCATTTTTGGACTACACTATACTTACCATCAGGAACTCTGTAGTCACTATGTCGAGCCAGTGTAAAAAAAAACTATATTTTATTTAACCGTATTATTTTTATTCTGAAAACTAATAAAAATCGTTTTGAGTTAAAACTTTGTCGCTGAATGATGAAAACTGGATGCGTTTTATGTGCGTACTTTTAACACGGAGCTCCGTTTCCTGCGAAACACTTTGCATCGAGGCTTACCGTAGCGAAAGCTTTGATTAATAATCGTCATTGAGCGGACGTTAGCTCTTCTCATCAAGTCCTTAATAGCAGTGGCTTGCATAGAGTATTTGGACAGGATAGACAGATTCGCGTAATAAATTTAAATATTATATAATGATAATAAATATCATATTACTTCCATAGGGAAGATAGATGGCGTGAAAATAGAATAGACATGAACATAAAAGAGTTCCTTTTTTATTTGTTTAAATCAAAGGAATTTATTCAAGACTTATTTATCGTAAGGGTATGCAATGCTTTCATGCATTTATGAACGCTACTGCTTAATAGCTGCTTTTTATAACTCATCACTACATATTGCCAAATTGTCGTCTATACTAAAACCCCGCCTGTCCCAGTGAGCAGTGTTTCTTCAGCATATCACCCTACAGTGATCACCCTACTACCAATTTAAGCTTCAGCTTGCTAACCCGAAGATCAATGACAATAAGGTAAAATCTCTATCGGATAGCCTAATTTCAGATTGTATGCTTCAGAAAGATTTCCACCATAGCATGCTGAGGACACGTGTAATATGCAGTTCATTGCCCTTTCACTTTAGCTATTCTATCTACTTTAGCTGCCTGTGCTCGACTTATATCTAAATGGCGATAATGATCCTTTAAAAGCGAATGCAACTAAAATAAACTTTAGCAGCTAAAGGAGCAATCAATTTTGGAGTTAGCTAACTATTTGGGCATTTGATTAAACAAATAATTGAAAATACAACATAATTGTGTGTGTATGCTTACATATTGTTCTTAATTTCTAAGTCAATTGTAGGCCTCAATTTTTTTTAAGGTTAATAACTTATATATAATTTAAATAGTAAATTAAAATAATAACTCCCATTGATTAACTGACATTTCACTCAATTTTCCTCTTAATAAAAAAAGAGATTATGCCTACTTCAAACTAGATGACACTCCTTAATTCAAAGGGTAGCTTTACCCTTGATAGCAAAACCTTTCTGTAAATGTCACCTCTAAGTTAATCTTTTACCAGATTTTCCATTTTTATGTACACTTTTTGCTATATATCCTTTGGTTTACCAATATATTTGACTTTAATTCTACTTTTTAAATACAGTCAAAATCCTTTATAACTATATCCAAGGGACTACTCATATTTAGTCATGACAACCGGTGATGTTTTTGGGAAACAAAGTCCTAATTTTTTGCCGGCATCTTTGTTTGGGTCAATACAACCAGTGTGCTATTCTAAATGATGTTGCCATTAACGGTTTTGACTGTATATTATTTCCTTAATATAGGAGTAGAGTTAGAGTTTCAAGTTAGGCAAGTGACACTGATAGAAAAAAAAAATATTTCAAGAGCACAAATGGTTTCATATGTTACTAAAACTAGCAAGGTCAGCTTGCATCAACAAATTAAACCTAATTGAAACTTATACAAATCGTTATTCAGTGTTAAACTGTAGTCATTGTCTTGTAAGGAAAAATAACCCAGTTTTATCCATACTATAATCGATTTAAACCACTCCATTTAAATAACGTTTTATAAATTTGCACTGTACAAAATTGGTGCAACCCACCCTATGAATGGCCCTAGGAGTGATTGAGATTAGGAAGTACAAAACTTTAAATCGGAATAACGAGTTTAAGTTATTATAGGCGTGGAACCTAGTGATTAGAAAGAGTGAAATGAGTGTTGTTCAAATTATTAAAAACAAAAGCGGGTAGTGGAAGCAATTTCTCGCCCCTGAAGTAGACCAAATGGGGTTACAGATGGAAACATCGAGCCATAGTTAAAAGTTTTAACGCATTCAAAGAACTTATAAATTGGTATTGATTATTTTGATGTGAATACTTCATGCCAATTTTCAGCTTAGACCTTTGTACATAAAACAATATCTGGTTATCAAAGAGTACATAAAGGCACATCTAGCAGTCCTTGTATTAACAGATCGGAATTAGGCAGTGATCACACTTATTCAATCCATAATCTCTTATCAGATAAAAATAATGTTAACAATGTGTATAACAATACAATTTAAGCCAGTGGTTCGCAAACTTTCTTTTCTCATAAACCACTTTCAAAATTTTACTGGTTTCTTTGGAACCCAGCTTCATTTTATCATAATCCCAAAACTCGTTAAATAATGTATGAAGCTCCTTATAAGTTTTAGCCATAAAATTTGAAAAGTTGAATCTTGAAGGTACAAGATGTTGTTTTAAATAATAATGTTTTTATTGGTCTCAATGTGAACATTTTTGTCGAAATACAGACTGTCAAAAATCATCTTATCAAAAATCAGACCCCTAGAGGTCCACCTCAACTATTTCGAAAATCACTGACCTAAATGAAAAAGACATGATAAGCCAAGGTTCATACCAAATGATGGGAACATGGCATTGGCCAGGAATTTTCAAGATAACACATTTTAAACTATCCTCTTGTGTATTTGTTTTTAATTACTTGAATGTGTCTTGGGCTGATATTTATATATGACTAAGTGGCAACTTCCTTTGCATGGAAGAAGTGCTTTTGCTGTGACAATAATTATTTCAAGCCAAAAATTTTTTTTTTTACAATATATCCTCAAGCTTGTTTTCTCGTCAATAAATGTGATCACAGCTTTAAATAGAAAGGTCCTTATAGAATGCGTTAATTGACTCACCAATCTATTCATTATGAAGGTATCTGCAAAGGTAGAAATTAATAATTGTAAGTTAACTTCATTATTTATTTATTATAAGGCAAGCAGTTCAAACACACACAAATACAAAAGAATAATTTTGACATTAATTACCATTAATATAGTATAAATAAACAGGTCAATCTGTCATATGTTGTAGATGCCTTAATAGGGACTGTACATCTTTGATTGTATTTTTATATGTGTTGTGTTAATGAATTATTGTACCAGGCCACTGGCAACTCTATTAAGAGTAAATAATTAATAACTGATAAGTCCTTGCATCCTGCTATTTCAGATTTTTTAAATATTATATATTTTTGTGATTAAGTTAGTATTTGTCTAAGTGATTTTTAAATTGGTTCATATTTAGAGATGAGAATGGCTTTTGGGAGATCATTCCACGCTCTGACAATTCTGTTGCTTAGAAAGTGTTTGTGTGGGTTGTTGTTTGCTCAGCTGGTGCAAAGTTAAAGCATAACTTTTTAAACACTATAATTTGTATATTTCTTATCACTAAGACCAAGTTGACTGGCAAATTAACACAGAAAAATGTGAGGTCACAAAATACCTAAATAAAATCTCATTTGTATTGGCTGATAAGTTGAAAGGCATCAGGGATACTTAGAGTTCAACTACTAGCAATCTACATACATCTAGATAGACTACAAGTGATCATCTCTGTAGGTGTAGGGAGGTAGATGCCACAGGTATGTGCGATACAGAATTGTTATGGAGGTTGATAAGGCTTAACATAACATAGGTATGCCACAGCTCTGCAGCGAATTGATTACAGGAACCGCAGTCCCCACTAATTCGCAGATACTTGCACCTTGGAGTTTTTAGCTGGCAAAAGTCTGGCACACCCTGGCTGCTACCCCCTTGTGTGGCCGGGATGGTCCTATGAGGGTTTTCTCCAAGTAAAATAAAAGGTTTTCAACAAGTACACTGTAGGTTACTGCTCTAAAAAAGTTAGTAAAAAAATAATATATCTTTATTGATTTTTACAGATTATACTTAGTAAACTAGAGCCTTTTACTGCTAGTAGAGGGTTATTCCAATGCTTAAAATATAATAAGTTAAGATAGTAAGTAGGTGGAACTACGTGTATAGGTTTACGGAGTCTCAGCTATATGGTAACTCAGATCCTGGCTAGGACTAAGAATTTTTCTAAGTCTTACTTTTGGCGTGTTGTTGAGCTGTGGAAGTCTTCCTGCGAACGTGTTCTGATTGTACTATGATATTGAGTCCTTTAAGCGAAACCTGAAGATATTTGGGCATGCCGGCATGATCGCTGCGACTATCGATAGGTTTTTTACTGTATATAGTCATTGTCGTCTATCGACTACACCGTGATTGCCATCAGGCGTGATGTGAACACTGTGACGTGTTAGGATAAAAAAATATATAACAACGTAATATTTGTGATTAGTTCGAGGAGCATAAGCTTGAATAAAAGAAAGTTTGTAAACATTAAACAGGAACCAAGAATTATATCGCCTCAAACTATATGATATTATATTATTATGTATATATTAAATTATAAACTTACCATCGCTTGTAAAATCTATCGTTTTATTATTCATTTTTACTTAAAAACTAAGGCGGTAAATGATCGAAACGTCACTCAGCAAATCCGTAGGGTCGTACGATCTGCGAATAACTTTCCAGGAAACTGTTTGGGAAGTTGTGTGTAGTTATTTTTGTAGATTTCAATGTTCGCTAAATAAACAATTATTATTTTTTTAATAAAATAAGTCAACGGCTCACATTATAACTTTTTTATTCAATATAGGGATTGGGCAAAAATACCGAATCAAACAGCCATTGCATTAATTTGAAATAATGAACTTATATCATTTTTTTATTTACGTCTTTTTTTTAAATATAAATAGCAATTTTCATTAGGTTATATTTGTTTTTTAAACTTAATAATCGGCGGCGGCTTCAGGAATGATATATAGTTTAGATTTACCTGGAAGTTCTCAGTAACCTGACTCATTTAAAAAAAATTGACCCTTATAAGCAATGACTAATGATTTGGAAATATAATAAATAAAATTCCAAATTGTAATCATAGTCAGTAATAGTTACTGATCAATTGTAGGTATTTTTGTAATTTATGAATGTATATTTATATGATAAAACAAAGCAATTCCAAGTGAAAAATATGGTTTTTATCATAGCGTGAAGAGATATTTGTGCAGGCCGGCAAGATCGCCGTGACTACCGATGGGTATTTTATTACCTGTCGATAGGCATTTCTTGGACTGCACCATGCTTACCATCAGGTGCGCTGCAGTCACTGTGTCGTGTCAGAATAATAAAAAAGATAAAATAAAATAAAGCACAAAATGACTATAGAATAGTATTTTATGACCAAAGTCAGAACTTTTGTGGTGGTAGAGCGATTGTCCAAACTGAGTCGTAACCACAGAACGCAAGTAAAAAGACCGTCATAGCGACTCTTTTCCATCTGTCGCGTTTCGGGGACAATTTTTGTATATCCAGTTCTTTATTTACCTAGAGACCTACCGTCGTGGTATATGTGTACCGATATAGCGATGTCAATGGAATTTCATCCCTTTGCGATCCTTGTCTTTCTTGGACTATACTATACTTCTCATCAGGTACAATGTAGTCACTTTTTCAAACAAGTATAAAAAAAGGATTTAATAAATTTAGATTCGATTATAAACTACCTACAGCACATATAAGTACCTATAGTAGTAGTAGATTGTCTTTATTTCATCTATATTAAAAAAAGGTTTGGGTATTTCTTGTCAACTATAAAATATTCTATTTTGAACAGTACATTCGGTACTTAGGTAATGTCAAAGTATAAATTATAAAACATGGTAATGTTTTATTCAGATCACAGGATAAAACATACCATAAATACCACAACTATAAAATATTCTGTGTTATGCTAAAGATCTATCTACCGTTTTTCCTATTTCTATGCATTCATGAATAGAAACACATTCCTTTTCTTTTAAAACTCCCCAGGCGTGGATGCTGACCATCTCCCGGAGCCAAGGCCATGCCAACTTCTTCAGCACTGACAAACTTCAAGCTTCTTTAGGCCTCCACCTAATCTCCACCTAATGGATGTTGTATAAAGCTATCCTCACTCATCACTAAATACAATTGGGTGTAAAGTTCAGCCCTAAATTACAGTTATGTATTTTATTATGTCATTGGAGCAGAGCATTGAAACACATTGCACACCACTCATACCAGGATATTTGAACGGCGCACTACCTCAAGTACGCCCTCTGGGCGTCAAATCCAGTTATGGAGGAAGGCCTCCCGCCGTGTTGTCCTGGCGGGACGGCAGATAGGGTCGTCGAGGATGCCTATCGGCGCCCGAACCCTTATCACTGCCTCATACACCTGCATCTTTTCTGTGCAAAAGGAGATGACTCCCTGCCATCGTGCGAATGAGCACCCGCAGTGACAGATCACAACCCACCACTCTGACAAGGTCAGCCTACTTCGAGTTCCACGCTGGGCATACTTCCAGCACGTGCTATGCCAACTCATCGGCACCTCCCTCACAGTGGTAGCACTTGGAATTGAGCTTGCTACCAGTTATTTGACACAGGTACCACAATAGAAACATTCTGTTAAATTTAAATTTTATTAATGAAAAATTTATCAATTTGCAACAGTTTACTTTTAAATTCAAGAATAAAATTAACTTTATAAATCTTTGGTATAATAATTATTATGGCACTAACATAAGTTATTCTTAAAATATATGTACTTGTAAATTGAACATTTCTTATACTAATTATTCATTTGGATTTAAATGTTTAATGTAAATAATCATCAGTCAAATATGTATTCTAAATCAGATCATTATCCTTTCACCAACATGCTTTTTCTTTTCTGGATCACTGTTTTTGTGTTACTATCAAGCTCAATTGCATCATTGTTCAATTACATATTTAATCACAAGATGCTGTACCGTATACCTTGTATATGTAGTGGACATTAATTCATCATGCAAGCAGGTAAGGAGTAGAATATGTTTCCAGTAAGCATATTTCCACGCTCTTATGACTTAAGAGTCCTTAAAGAGAAGATTGGAGAGTGAGTGAGTCATCTGTTGGGCAGATGTGGCCCATCATCAGACTTCTCCATCCATCAGGTGTGATTGAGGTCAAGCATCTGCCAATAAACTATTAAAAAAATATATTATTCAGTCATGTTTTATCTATCTCTATCTACCTTTCTACTGATTATTTAAAATAATATTTTAACAGTAAATTCTTAGGTACCAAAGCCACTACAATTCTAAATGAAATTTAATTAATGACTGTCCATCTTGATGGTCTTTCACAAGTCCCTTTATCAGGGCATAGCCTGTTAAATGTAGTACTACTATCATATCCTAAGATTTCTCGTTCCTCTTGAATTCTAAATGAAAATGTACTCTCATGGGTACCAATAAAATATGCTGCATGTGAACAAATAATCTGTTCTACAATAGCCAAACCACCATCTTTAAGCTCCTCCATTTCTGCTGTAGTTGTTTTATAAAAATAAGCTTTATAGCCCTGTGCATGGAGTTGTTTTTCTAAATTATTCATTTCAGTTACTGATGCATCAGATGCTATAAAAATCTTTTTGATATTTGGAATTTTCTCTATTACTGTTTTATGTATTTGTTTTACAGTTCCTTCAGTAGATGGTACATCATTGCTACGGTATTTTGCAAAATCTTGACGTCTCCAGTGTATACTCATATAATTATCACATCTAGTTGCATTACAATTAAAGTGTTTTAATATGAACTTTGTTGCCACATTAACTAGATGCTGATTAAATTTCATTGACTTTCGACAATCCCAGTAAGATTTGGTTCCATAGGAATCATGTAGAGGTATTTCCCCATGTGCAATCATAACTCTTTTGTCAGCTGGATGCATAGATATTAATTCCCATAGCATTGAAACTTTTCCTTGATATTTAACACAGATTACTTCATTAGCAGTAATGTTACTATATCCCCAATACTGGCTATTATAGTTACAGTCTTCCAACATCTCCCATTTGTCGTCAAATACACCATTCTCAAATGGGTCTTCATAATTTTGTAAAACATACAAAGTATCAATGATTAGGGGACTTTTAGGATACACATTAAATACATCACTCAACTCTAATACTGGGGCGTAAGCCTGAAGTGAAAGTACATCGAAGAAGTGGCTCCAAGGCATAGGAGTCTGTGTCTGCCTTTTCGTTTTCCAGTGATAAAGTTTATACCAAGGAGGTAATACTAATTTCCAATTTGATTTTTTACCACGTTTTTGAGTTTCGGAAAGCATTATAGCGAACCTCATGTACACGTCTCGGCGTAGATTAAATCCTTCAGAGGGATTTATATCGTAGAATAACAATTTATCTTGTATATTGATGTCGGTTTCTTCATGACAAGAATTTGTAGATACAGAACAGTAGCCATTAGAATTTACTTCACAATTCCCATTTGTGAATATTATGCTTAGAAATAATAATACAATCATTTTATTAAAAATATTATTTCAATTTATTTTCAACTAATACAATTTTCATGAATGAGGTTATGTTTACGTTTACTTTTTTTATTTATATGAATAGTAAACACTGATAACTGAATTATACGGCTTAGATTTACTTCAATTTACTAACTGTTTAATTGGCAACATTAATTATCAAGTCAAACAAAATCATTGAACAGTTTTATAGCATTATTACTTGTAGTGCTTAGAACTGAACTGTACAATTTCCTGAGATAGAAAGAAATAGAGAATTTGTCTTGTTACGTATAAACTTAATGACGTTTCTATACATGGAACACAAGATATCATAAGAAGAAATCGAATGTGTAGCCTTTGATTTCTCAAAATATACTTTTTTAGCCAATAATTTTGAATTAGTCAACCAAAATGGAATTAAACGACGTTATAGTCAATCAACCAGTTGTTATTGATAATGTAAATACTTTAAATATATAATGAAATAAGTTTTACTTAATTTCGTCACACCCTATATCTTTGTAAAAATTACTTAAAAGTGGCATGTTTATGTAAAAAAGTTTAGTATAATAAGAAGCTTCACCACTATCATGAATATATTTTACATAATAATGATACCTATGTGCTGTTAAATCATGCTATGACTCATTCTTATGTCCATGTAGGAAGTAATGATTATAAATTCATACCGGCTTCTCATAGGGCTCTGGAGTCATCAAAGCGGGCTTCGCCGGCGACCAGATACCGAAATGCAGATTTCCAAATTAGTAAGTATTTACTTGACTAGTTTAAGTGTATTTTTAAATCGTATATTGTGTTATTGCTACATAGTACTAGATTGTAAGACAGAGTGAGTCGCATTTAAGGATTAGTTTGTACATGTCCAGTTCTTGTATTTAAGAAGTGATCCATCATTGTATGTTGTTTTACATCACAATCCAGACTGTGAATTGTTTTTCGCTTTTTGTTGGTTGCAGTCATTTTTGGAATATACTTTTGTATATTGTTAAAAATCAAATCTATTATGAATGCCTTTTATAAAATTTATACCACTTAAAAACTCTTGATCTTGAAATTTTTCAAAAAGAGGCAAAAACTATTATCTTCCTCCCATTTCCAGTGGTAAAGGGCTAATAGTGATCAGTTCTATTACCTTCATTTCTTAATTTAGTGAATTAATTCAATGAAAAATGCTTACAGCACAATTTGTAAAGCTTTAAATGTAAATATTGTTTATCATATAAAATGCTATACATTAAAGAAAATTGATCATTGCATGACATGAGATGGGATATCTATATCTTATGAGACTTTTGAGCTAACTCTTCAAATGTCAAAACCAATGGCTGGACTTGTTCTTTCAAACATTTTTATTATGAAGAAGTAGCCCACTTTATTGGATATATTATTCAGTGAATACATTGGGTTATATGCTTGTCTACTTTCCTGGAGTTTGACACCCAGGGGATGGGATCTGGATTGACCTCTTAGCAAGAAAAATTAAGCAGTTTTTTGTCCAATTAAAAATAGGTCTCTAGGATTAAAACTTTTATTTACAGGTGATATAAGTAGATTGTTTCTTTTAAGGGCTATTCTAAACATTGGTGAAGCTTTTTAATAACAAAAAATTTGATTAATGCAAACAATTTAACTTATCAAGGGTGATTTCCATCATCTATCATTTCATCTACACAACATTGGCGAAAACTAGGCCATCAAGCTTTAGTTATGTACCAGTCATTCAAACAACAACTCACATACACTTTCTAAGTAACATTATTGTCAGAGCATGGAATGATCTCGCAGAAGATGTAATCTGAGATCTAAATGTGAACCAATTTTAAAGTCACCTGGACAGTTACTATATCAATCAAAAAAGAAATTATTAAAAAAAAAGAGAGAAATAGCAAGATATAGGCACTTATTTTATGTTTCAACTGCTTGCCTAATAATAAATAAATAAAAGTATATCAAATGTATAATAAAGATATTTTTAAATCTGATAGATAGTTTTAAAGATTCTTTCATCTAAACAACAAAACTTTGTCTATATAGTTTTGATGTAGATAAAGTATTTATTCTGAAATTATTTTTCCAGCATTGGGCGGCCAAAACATGTCCGTGTAATGGCTGGAGCGCTGGAAGGAGAGCTATTCGTAGGCCCCAGGGCTGAGGAGCACAGAGGTCTGCTCAGTATCAAGTATCCAATGGAGCACGGAGTTGTCACGGACTGGAATGACATGGAGAAAGTTTGGAATTACATCTACAGCAAGGTGTGGTTTCTTTCTTTTAACTTTACAGTGATACCAGGATAAAAAATTGCAAAGATGTATACAGGTTATTGGAAACTCTTCATATTATTTGAAACAATTTATAAAGGGCCTATAATGAAACAATATCTCTTATCAATCTTGTTTCATTTATCAATGCATCTCATGGCATGGGAATCTTCAAATGTCCAGTGAATCAATATTTGCTAGGTCAGAGTGCTCCATCATCAGCCTCACTCATCCATCACTTACAACAGGTGAGATTAAGGTCCAGTGCTAGCCTGTCTGTAATAAAATAATAATTATGCAATTTTATGCAAATCAGGGTTATAGTGTAACTCTACTAATTATATACCCAACTATCAAGGGATGATAATCCCTTGACAATCACATCAGACATGCCATCCTGGCGACCTACATACGCAAAGCGCAAAGCTGATATAGAAGTGACTAGAGGATGCAAGTCCCTTTGACACTCTTTACACTTGTGTACTACAGTTAGTAATTTAATTTGATTTTTTTAAAGTGAAAAATTTTTAGAATCACTGTTATTTGGGTTTCAATGAAAGGAAAAAGACACTATAAAAATTATTAATTCTATTTTCAAGCTTGTGAGAGAATGAGATGGAAAAAGACACTAAAAAAATAAATACATATATATTCAAGCTTGTGAGAGAATGAGATAGAATATATTATACAGTACTGATATCCTGATGAAGACTTAAGAGGTTCTCTTATCCTTACTTTTAAGAGTCCTTGAGCTGTAGAATGGTCTCATACAAGAATAAAACCATGCTTGCCCTATGCTCTATGAGCACCAAATTCTAACATTCAAAATTAATTCATCAATAATAGATAAATTCATAATTTTAATTGTGATGAGAATGTGTGCTTATCGTAAAATAAATAAGTGTTTTCACAGTCCTCTAATAAAGAAAGAGCAATGGAAGAGTCCATGTGTGTTTTCTTATCGATTGCGTGCCTTGTGTGAAAACAATATGCACGCCCCTGCACCAGGCCTACCATCAAGTCCTGTGTGCTCACTGTTCTAATTCGGGATTAAAAAAAAACTATTTGAACAGACCTTACATTTTTTACGTTTAGGATCAACTCTCAACATTTTCGGAAGAACATCCAGTCCTACTGACAGAAGCACCCCTGAACCCTAGAAGGAATAGGGAGAAATCGGCTGAAGTATTCTTCGAGACATTTAATGTTCCAGCATTGTTTCTCTCTATGCAGGCAGTACTTAGTTTGTAAGTATTAAAATCTCAAACTCTAAATGTATGTGTAAACATGGTTAAATAAAAGAGGTGTATGTGTGATTTCATACATTTTTTAATACTATGATTGCTGTAATTCTTCCAAGTACTTATAGGCAGCCACTAAATCCTAAAAACTTGTACAAAGGTCCATTATATTTTTTTTTTTTACACTGGCTCGACATAGTGACTACAGAGTTCCTGATGGTAAGTACAGTGTAGTCCAAAAACGAAAGCGACTATCAAAGGATGAAAATCCATTGATAGTCAACATCGTCATGTCGGCCCACATATACCGCGACTGAAGGTTTCTAGGCATATGAGCTACTGGATATGCACAAGCTGATCCCGAAACGCGACAAGCCGAAACTGCTCACTATGACGGGCTTTACACCCGTGCACTGTGGTCGCGATCCAGACGGGCACTGCCGCTCTACCACTTCGCTGCTGCTCGTTTAGCACCACCCAGGAGTCACGTATAGGGAAACTAGGGTAAAGCCTACGGACGCGAGCAGCTTCGACTCCCAAACTACGCTACATACCACTACACTATATGGACTATATCTGTGTTTACAACTTTATAAGACGGCAATTCAAGTTTAAATTGCCTCATTTTCCGCAACTCAACTTTTTAGTGGGCCTATTTTGTGTGAGATTGGGTAGGGGTGATTTCAATCATCAATTTCATCATTCATCATCTCTCAAATACCACTGCCCGTATTGATGTCATGGCGGATGATAGCGCGCAAAAGCTAAAAGTGCCGGTGCCGAATGCCCAGAATGGTGATAGATTCTCTGGTCAGTTAGGCCGTCTCCTTCTGACTTATAACCTACTCTGAAAATCCAAGCACCGCCTTCTGAATATTATTAACGCTGTGACCGACTAGATCGCTGCGTTTATTGGCCCAGGCTGGGCAAGACAACAGTTGTTCCAGTGACGTCCATAGGATATTTGGACAGGGCAGGCAGAATTTGCGTAATTCATTTGAATATTATATTATGATAGTAAATATTATATTGATTTCATAGGAAAGATAGATGGCGTGAATATAAATTAGATTTGAATAGAAACGGTTCCTTTTTTAACTTTAAGCAATATATTCCAGATTTATTAATCGTCAGGACATCCAATATTTTCATGCATCTATGGAATGAACGCTACTGAGTTGTTCAATTGCTTGTCTGATAATAAACAAATAATTACATTGTGCCAAGTGTGAATTAGGGATGTCGAAAAGGAAAAAAAATATCGTTATATCGATATTTATTAAAATATCAATATCGGCGTCGATATATTGAAGGAAAAATATCGATATATCGATTAAATCTCAATAAACACGAAAGTATTTTACCAGTATTCATTTTTATTAGACAAAATTACAAACATATCAAGAACTAAAAAGCTATCTTCTAACTTTAAGACCTATTTAAGATAGCAAACAAAAAAAAAAATGGCGGCAAATAATATATATGCAACAAATTCAGATGTCAATGCACGCAACGAACAAAACATAATACTCCACAGTCATATACAATATAGTTTTATTTTTCTTTCGGTCCTGTCTTCTACAGTTTCAGATTTCAGCGACTTCACTATCATAAAATTACAAAAATATCGTTTTCGATACTGGATATTTTGTATCGATACATCGATGTATCAATCTAAAATATATCGCCCAAAAATATCAATATATTTTATTGAAAATATCGATACATCGATGTATCGATATTTATTCAACAAGCCTAGTGTGAATGTATCCTTCTGTCACTTTAATATGTGAACGTATGCCCAGATACGCGACGGGGCGCACGACGGGCGTTGTCCTCGACTCCGGAGACGGTGTCACGCACGCCGTTCCAATATACGAGGGCTTCGCGATGCCGCACAGCATCATGAGGGTGGACGTGGCCGGCCGTGACGTCACACGTTACTTGCGGTGAGTTCTCCATAAGAAAGACTTTTCGTTTTATTAATTTTTGAACACGCTGTAGATTCAGAACAAACTTAAAGAAGCGGAGCTGTATGCAGTGTGACGCCATCATATTTCTATCTCTGCTCAACCCGAAAGGAATATAGCTATATATTAAATTTTAGAACATGCAGGCCTATGGGAGCGAGGTCTGAGGCCGAAGCCACCGGTAGCTAGGAGCTCAGAGTGAGGAACCTCCTAACATTGCATGCTGTGTTAAGTAATACTCTCTTCTGTATCTGACCCTTGATCCAGCAATAAGTGAGGGCCTCTTGAGATGGCAATTAAGGCTCTTTACAATCAGCACATTGGTTGATATCTACGGGGACGATAGCTGTTGAATCCACATCCCACATGTGAACTTTGTGTGCGAGGTTTAAACATTTAGAAGATTTCTCTTTTTCCACTTTCACTGGATTCTCATCATGTGATATGGTGATATCAATGAGATTTGCCTTGTGCACTGACCAATCTAATACCACAATATGAGGTCTGCTATGTCTTTGATATATGTTTTTCCAGTCTACTTCTCCGCAAGGAGGGAGTGAATCTTCGGACTTCGGCTGAACTAGAGATAGTGAAGGCGATCAAGGAGCGCTCCTGCTATCTCTCTCCGAATCCACTCAAAGAGGAGACGCTCGAGACGGAGAGAGCGCAGTATGTGCTGCCAGATGGAACGCAACTTGAGGTAATTTTGAAGTTTTTTTTTTATCTTTCATGTAATAGAAAATTTTTTAGTCAACATAGACATAGAAATATAATTAATATCGTTATGCTATATCCCTTTCGGGGTGAGCAGAGATACATTACTGGCTGTATCCACTTTGCGCTTTATGTCGTGTCCAACGTGACCAGTAGTGCAGCTGATCGCCGTTCACACAGCACTAGTCCATATGACATTAATTCATGTAATTGAGAAAAAATGGTGAATTAGTAGGCAGGAAACTGAAGTTATTACCTTGCTTCGAAAAATTTCACAAACCCGGGCGTTTAATGCTTATTTTTTTTATTCTTACTCGATACATGATGATGGATGATGCAGTCCAAAAAACGACAGCTACTATCCATAGTAAAGAAAAATCTATCGGTAGTCGCAGCGATCATGCCGGCCTGCACAAATATCTCTTCACACTTCGTATAAAGGACTTAATATCAAAAGACGGTGTGATCACCCTAGCCGGAAAACCATTCCATAGCTTAACGAATCGGTTGCAGGGAGAGTTAGAGAACTTCTCAATCCTAGCCGGGATGAGAGTCACAGCATAGTCGTGACTCCGCAATCCCGCGCACGTGGTTCTACTATGGATGGAAGGGGGGGGGGACAAGGTTAAATAACTCTTTAGGACACTCGCCATGACACAGACGGTAGGGTAACTGGAGCGTTAATGAATAAACAAAGAACTAGAAGCTATGATATCTCTTACAGATTGGTCCAGCCAGGTTCCGAGCTCCAGAAGTCCTGTTCAGGCCTGATCTCATCGGGGAGGAGTGTGAAGGTATTTTTTTCGTACAAGGTGTTCTAAAAGTATACCTCATGGAGGGAAAGTACATCATACAGTTGTAGAACGTCCACTGCTGGCCATAATCTTGCCCCATTTTCTAGAACCACTGGTCCAGCATCATGAGACCAAGAGTAAATCGTCAGTCTACCTTATTAAGGGAAATCTTCCACAGCGCTTGTCAGTTCCTGGTCTCCAATCGAGGACAGCCCTGCACCATCGGCTATTGTCTAAAAAATATTTCTATTTAATTTTGCAGGTCTGCATGAAGTATTAATGTTCGCCATTCAGAAGTCCGATATGGACTTAAGGAAGGTTCTCTATCAGAATATAGTGCTCAGCGGAGGCTCCACACTGTTCAGGGGCTTCGGAGACAGGCTGCTGGCTGAGATCAGAAGGCTCGCTCCAAAGGATATGAAAATCAGGGTGAGTTAATATTTTGTGTCGTATCCCAAAGTCAGTATAAAATTTTGTGACGTATCCCAATGTCAATATAACATTTTGTGACGTATCCCTATGTCAATATAAAATTTTGTGACGTATCCCAATATGAACACTTAACGGACGGGTTATATTTACGTTTTTCCATTCTGACTTCCTTTTTTTTTGGTAACCCGGGGAAATTCTCTAACGGACGTTCAGGGGGCAGTGAGGGCTTTGCACCGACTAAACCCCCCGGGGCGTTCCTTCTCCCGCCTGCCGAGTGCCAAGGGCAACGCTGAGCCATCTTCCTCGGCACCCGGCGACGTCTGGCCTTCTGCAGGCCCCGCCTACTTGGCAGGGTCCCTTCTGACTTCCTAGGACGGGCCACGTGGATCTACGTTTTTGCTTAAATTTACAGACGAAATTCAAAAGTCAAAAAAGACGGCAGATTTGTCCCGTCCGTTAAGTGTTAATATAAAATTTTGTGACGTATCCCTATATCAATATAAATGTTGATATTCGGATACTCACCGTGAAAGGTTTCAAAATCAGGGGCTGCTTAAGGTCGCTCCGAATATACAGCCATGGTCGGCAGCGAAGAGTTATGGCAGGAAGTGTCATCCTTCTGCCAAGCTGTGATGAAGCAGAAGGAGGCCGCCGAAAGGGTCAGAGAGCGAACATCTCCTCTGGCCACTCGGCGGCCAAGGCACCATCGCCGGAGGGACACGTTCGCCCAGAGCGAGCGCGACATCCCCCGGTGACAATAGCCGGGCAGTAGACTGTAGGGAATCTGCTGCCCGGATGAGAGGGTGGCGGTGCCTGGTGCATCGCCTGGGAGAGAGGTTTTGGAGGGGTGGGCTTTACTCCTTCCCCTCCCAGAGAGGTAGCCTCAACAAGGCTTCTTGTTCCCTGGGCGTCTGGATGAATTTGACTTTCCAGGCCCGGGCGGAGCAATCAGAGGGACACCCCGGGAGTTTTTTTACTCAGTAGGAAGTGTCTGACACACCGGGGTCACTGCCCTCACAGCATCTCTGATGGTCGCATGCAGGATTTTCCCCCGGGATACCAAAATAATAAAAAAAACCTCCCGGGATTCGAATCTACGATCATTCGTATTGCCGCGCGTGTATACCGGTCGCTTTATCCACTAGCCCACCACAACGACATGTAAACTATATCTAGAATGATTTAATAACGCTTTACTGGGGTCACCTGTATACTGAAACTATAAAAAACATTTTTTATGTCCACGTACATGTTTTCCACTCAACTTACCATCAAGTGTGATGTAGTATTAGTTAATATATTTTTATCGTTGTCTCCCAGATCTCAGCGCCGCAAGAGCGGCTGTACTCGACATGGATAGGGGGTTCGATTCTCGCGTCGCTCGACACGTTCCGCAAGATGTGGGTCTCGAAGCGGGAATACGACGAGGAGGGTCACAGAGCGGTTCATCGCAAAACGTTTTAAATAAACATCATGTATATAAACGAACGCATGAACTATAGTGTGATCAGAACAGCTGTAGCATGCCTCAGGTAGCGGGGAAGCGAGGGAGGGGGTGTGATACATCTTAAGAGATACAGAAATCAGCGATTAAATCTGTGACATCTATTCACAAAAAAAAAATGTTTAAATCGGAAAATAGGTCGAAATTGAATGGAACAATTTCGTTACATTCACATTGACGAAGAAAATATACAGTATGTAATAAAAATAGATACAAAATAAAACCTTATTTATATGAAAGCGCTAATCATTCGTTAAAAGAGATATAATAAAGGATTTTGTAAAATTAAAAATATATAGAAGTTTACAGCAGTTACGGTCATACTATAGTAATACATGTATATTTTATGTGTGACGTCAAATATCGATAATTTCTCAGTACTGATTTGGTTGTAAAGGGAGTGAAACAATTGATAATTTACATTCTATCTAGAGGAAAATTATCGTTAAAAAGTAGCACTTTTGTCAAAGTATGATTGAGGTCAAGCGTGAAACGGTTTGTATGTAAAATGCTTTATCTGCAGCTTATTTACTGTAAGAAAATAAATTTTAATATTTTTTTTGCTTCTAATCCCACTTCTGATGTAGGAGTTGAATGTCAAATAATAGGTACTTATGCAAGTGTTATTATAAGTATTTGCGACCTGTGGACAACTGCAACACATGGAGCTTTGCTGAAAAAGGAGGACCTTATTTATAATCCCCTTGAAGATCCCAATGTCAAAATCAGGGGACAATAGTACCCGGCAACACATTCCACAACTCCCAAAGTGCATAATAAGAATGTTCTTCAGGAATGTTGCGCTGTCGCAAGTCTTTTAGGCTTAACCATCGATTAAATCTATTTTGTTTGAGATAATTACTTGTACGCTGAATTAACATGCATTTTTTGATCGCCCTGTATATTATGTTACGTATTAAATTGATACACATAATTTAGTTCAGAATTATTATTCGCTTTTGTTATTTCAGGGAATTTCTGTCTCAAGAAGCGATAACTTAGCTTTAAGTAGAGTTTTGTTATTGTAAACTTTAGTATATGAAGACAATTTTTTTCTATTTAAAAATAAATTATTTTTTTCTTTTTAATGTTGTTTTTTTTTAATAAACACGAAATCACACATAGGTATTTTATTATAACTAGAGACGTGCTGATTAATCGATTAAAAGAGGCCGATTCCTCACGATCTTGGGAATATTTGAGGGGAAGTGTTACAAATTGCGTACAAATTCTTTTTGTCACATTGCAAACTAGCCCGGACCTGGGGGGGAGGGTGGAGGGTTTAAGCTGAGACATGCCCTGGGCGGCAGAGCAGCATACCCACTGTATACATATGTACTTGCTTCGGCAGTACATATACTAAAATAGATAATGTTAAGGACAGAAATAAATAAATAGGTAGTGAATAGGCTACAAATATATATTAAAAAGGCCAACTTCTTCATATAAATAGGCGGAAAATTTGTATAAGCTGTTTTTGTATAAAATGTTTTAATAGTTTAGTCAAAAGTCTTATAAGATATCTATATCACGTGTTAAGTTATGCAAGGTCCAAGGTAGTTTTTCGTAAATATATAACATATATATAGACAGTAGTTTTTGTTGGTTGCAAGGCGATTTTATTCATCTCTAAAAGTTACTTTTACACATTGTTAAATTGAGAGTGTATATTTTAATTTGGTTGATTGTTCAAGAGATGGCGTGAATAGTGAATTAGCACGCGACATCGTTTGGTAGCACACAATACTGTATATTCTACCGAAATATTAATAAATGATGGGTAGCGACATAGCAACTATTTGTTTTATTAAATCACATCCCGAGTCTACAGTGGTTGACATATAAATAGCTTTTGTTCACACATTTAATATAAAGCTTTAAATTTTTAAAATCATATTATTTTTTTTAGTCTAATTAGATCTGAATTTTTTAAATATTTTTTTTTTTTTATATTTTATTTTATTTTATAATCTTTAGCTTTAGCTGAAGGTTGTGGCAGTCGATTGATTACCTTTAGCAACAAATGTTCCTTTGGTCGGATACTACTGAACATTTTACAGTAGACAATAAGCCTGAGATTTATAAATGCAACTTTAACTTTACTAAAACATTAGAATGTCAAAGAATTTGATAAGTCACCGATTTTGTCAACATGGACTTGGCTCTGTGAATACTATGGCTATACTCAAGTTCCTATTATGTATTCAGTTTTTTGCCAAAACGTATTTATTTTGTGAGAACTTTGCTAAGCAAAGCCGATATAGCATCTATAAATCTCGGCTTTAGACAAGCGACATTATTAGAAACAAAACGTAAAGGTTAAATGAACACATTAAATTAGATAATCATCTATATTTCATTAAATACATTAATTTAAAACCATGATGGAAATGGTGCCAGACTATGTTTGCACTGGTCACATTTAAAGATGGCGGTTTACATTTTGACCTTAAATCTACGTTGGTTAATCCGGGAGTCTATTTTGTCCCAGCGACCATTTCTTCAAGAGCTTTCAATTCAGCTGAAAACAAAAAAATACATACATTTCAGTTGAAGGATAAGGAATATTTACGGAAACTACGAATAATATTAATGCTTATGGTGTTCTAATGGATAATGGACCGATATTCATGCGCGGCAACCCGAATTTTCTCAGTTTCGAAGTCTGGATTTAGGTGCTACATGTTTACCGGTGAAAAAAAACAAGGTGTAAACCCGCATAGCATCTAATAAAAATGTTATGTATACTAGTGCTGTGAGAACGGCGATTATCTGCGCTACTGGTCACGTTGGGCACGACATATAAGCGCAAAGTAGTTACAGCTACTAATGTATCTGAAAAAACGCTGAAAGAAACTCAAGGCTACAATCACAGTGGATTACGTTTGTTTCACTAACAAAAACCTATTTTCTTGTCTGTCCTGAGGGATTTCGTAAAACGAACATAGAATAGTAGGCATAGATGGGCAAAATGTAATCAGATTAATGAAAATGATTAACGATTACATTTTACGTTTTTTACCATTAATATGACTGCGTTTTGCTCATTTATGTTTTAAACACTACAGAATACCAGATTGCACACATTTATGATTTCTTAATGTTTTAAATGGATTTAATCTTGATTACTGAGCAACAAAATTAAAATTACCACTACATTTTGTAATCATTAATCAGATTACATTTCGCCCGTATCTGATAGTAGGTGCCTGTCATATAAAAAGAACTCAAGTTCAAATTTCATGATCCTAGCTTCAGCAGTTTACAGCCTTACGATTGTATAGTATTTCTCTTCAAAATGTGTTAACAATGCTCTCGAAGCTTCTATCATTTTACCATCTATAGTATTTTCTACTCCTACTAGATTTTATATGTTTGCAGGCAGACGCTTGACCTCAATTACACTTGGTGGAAGGTGAAGATGAGTGTAACGATGGACTGCATCCACGCAACAAATATCTATCCACAATTTTTTTAATAATCCAAAGTCATAAAACTGGACATATGCTCGTTAGAAGCACATTCCGCCCCTTAGCTGTTCATATAATGAATGCCGAAACGAATCTTTTCATGCAGATATAAGAAACTTCCAGCACATATGGATGGTATCTGACAGAGTATCTAGTTGTTTTATGTTGAAGTGGAGCTGATGGAATCAGAGAATGTAGCTCCTGTGAACACTCTACTGTGCGATAGGTATCTTATCTTCTCTTATTTATGGCAACCTTTTCACTACTGCCAGTGTCAAAGTATGTTACGTGCGATAGGTAAAAGACTAATGGATTACCCAGAGCATTCTGACTTCCAAATTTAGGCCACAGTGTACCCATATGTAGAATGACAAGGCTGTACAATTCTATGTCAAGATCAGTAGATCTGGACATAGAATACCCTGTATAAAGTTACTGTTCCCATCAGTGAGTTGCTCCTATTTACATTTTTATTTCCTTCTGTGCAAGTATTTTGTTCATGTTTTATATTAGGTCCTTACATATGAAATTGGCGTTTTGTATGGGAGGAACAAAAAGTCGAATATTTTTTAATATAATATATTTAATTAATCAAAGTATGAACCATTATTTTCTATGCACTTTTGCCATCTCATTGGTAGTTCATTGATCCCTTTACTAAAAAAACCAGTCGGACGGGAATCAATAAAATCTTTGAAGGCGATTTGGACTGCCCCATCGGAGTTGAATTTTTTCCCTTGCAAGAAGTTATCCAAATTTCGAAAAAAATGGTAATCTGTTGGAGCAAGGTCCGGGGAGTACGGATGATGTCTTAGACTTTCCAATTGAAGCTCTTCTAATTTAGTAGCCGTCTGTTGCGCAGTGTGTGGTCTAGCGTTGTCGTGAAGCAGCAGTGGCGTGGAGCGATTGACCAGCCTAGGTTGTTTAGCCGCTAGCTTTTCCATCATGGTTTGCAATTGCTGACAATAGACATCAGCCGTAATAGTCTGGCCAGATTTGAGAAAACTGTAATGAACAATACCGGCACTAGTCCACCAAACGCTTACAAGTAACTTTTTTGGGGTTAATTTTCGCTTGGGGCAGGATTTGGCTGGTTGGCCAGGATCCAACCATTGCGCTGAGCGCTTCCGATTATCGTAAAGAACCCATTTTTCATCACAGGTAATGATTCGGTTTAAAATACCTTCATTATTGTGCCGGTTTAGTAATGTAACGCAGCAGTCGACGCGCGTTTGCCGGTTTGCTTCAGTCAATTCGTGAGGTACCCACCTTTCAAGCTTTTTAATCTTCCCAATTTGCTTCAAGTGAATTAAAACAGTTTTATCACTAACATCGCAGCCTGCAGCTAACTCGGACGTGGTTTGCGATGGTTCCGCTTCCACAATAGCCTTCAACTCTTCATTATCAACTTGAGTCTCAGGCCGTCCACGGGGCTTGTTCTGCAGGTCGAAATTTCCAGAACGAAAACGTTGGAACCAAAAACGAACTGTGTTTTCTTTTGCAACACGACCGCCATACACATCTTTCACCCTTCGAGTTGTTTCAGCAGCACTAGTGCCACGGCGGAACTCGTACTCGTAAATAATGCGATATTTTAAGTTTTCCATTTTGTAAAATGAGTGACGCAAAAAGAAAAAAACAGAAGAAAAAAACAAATGAATGACGATCATCGAAGCACAAATACATGAGTCTATAGCTGTACAAATTTGAATTTGGAATTCCTTACCAAAGAGGAGAAATTTGTGATTAAAGTGACCAGTACGAAAAACGCCAATTTCATATGTAAGGACCTAATATTTTTTTATATACATTAATGTAGACTGTAAGTGTTCTAATAAATAAATATGTCAGTGAGGCAAGTGTTTGTATATGTATAGTTTACCAGCTGCAGCCCTGTCCTTCTCTTCCTTCAACTTGGCATCCCTGATCACCTTCTCCTTGGCTTCTATCTCGCGGAACTTGGTTTCCTTCTTGGACAGCCTGTTCTGGTGGAACGCTCCATAAAGGATGCCTGCGGTAAGGAAGGACCAGCGACCAAACTGAAATTTACATAAAGATTAGAACTTTTTTATGTCCTGGTTCTCCCAGTTACCACACAATGCTTAATAGTAAGCATGGTGGTGTCCAAAAGACTGACAATAAAGAAAAACCAATTGGTAGTCTCAGTGATCATGCCAGCCTGTGCAAATATCTCTTCACACTTTGTTTAACCACTTCGGCCAGAGCGTCGACTATAGGCAACCGCCACAGATGACCTCACAACTGAGCGTCGACTATAGACCTAGTACCGAAGTGGTTAAAAATATTTATTGAATAAATAAGGATGGATTTTAAAGTAATTAATACAACTTTCTAGACACTGATGATGATTTCTTTCATGCGGCCTATAATGTAAAACAAGCTGTCAGTGTTCCAAAGCTTATCTCGTCACAGATTTGTCGAGGCAGCGTACGAACGATGAGTACCGGCTGAGGGCAACTTTTCATGGCCGATATCATAGGACAGTGAGAATATGTTTATGAGTGAGACCAGAGATAATTTTTTGTATTTTTAAAATGTTAAATTTATAATTGGGGTATATTTTTAGTATGATTGTAATTAGCAATTCTTTGGAACAAATTCATTTTCAAAATATATTTGTGTACTTGTATTATTATTGTCAAAAGTGAAAAGACCTTAATAGTGACTTGCATCAGCCTGTCGCGATTCGGGATCAGTTTGTGTATATCCAGTTATTACACCTAAACTAATACTTATTAATAATATAATTAGTCTAAAATAAATTATGAAATTATACATAAAAAGTACAGTAAGTATAAAAAAAACACGGGTTGTAAAATTTTGTTTAATTATTTCAACAAAATTATGTTTTCAATATTCAAAGGAAATTACGTTCACAGGGTAGAAGACAAGATAATTAAATTTAATGTTTAAATTTGGAATACAAGTTAAAAAGTAATTATTACATAATGAACAAAAAAAGGTTTATTATTGGTGCTATTAAAGAGCTTTAGTATTTACCCTGATCAAAGGCGATACGCGCACTGGAGGTCCGTAGGGGAGGTCAGCCATTTCGTTTTATTTATTTAATGGGACACAAAATCCAAAAAAAGGATTTATTGAAAAATCCGAAGATTTTCTTCGTTAGGTTATCTAAAAGTTGCCAGTCTAAATAATTTTAGCTCAAATAATAAAATATTGTTTACGTTACATACACTATAAATTTTTCCATACGCATTTCACATAGCTTTTACATATTATGTATTGATTAAAAGACGCAATACAGTAATAATAATTATTGTTATATATATTTTTTTAAGATAGTGATTATTGCGTGAATCAAATGAGAATTTTAGCCAATGTTGCTAAGTTGTGAAGAATTCCCCTTTTTTGCGGTGCTTTGACTGTTTTGAAAATTTCTAGGCAATAGCCAGGCGCGACGAAAGCGTAGAGATCTTATAATAGACCATTGCATTTGGTTTTGTTCTTTCTAAATTTACTAAAAATAAATCAACGTAATTGGGGAATTTACAACATTATTATTAAGTCGCCTGCTTTTGACATTTTTCTAATACTAAGACTGACAGTTTTGTTCCACGTACGCAGGTACTACGTAGAGTATCTACATCTCATCTTCTTTGCAAAATTTGTATAAGCTTCTCTCACTCTTGTGCTAGAGATATAGTAAAATTTTAATAATTTATACAGCTGACTACTTGTAAACTGACAGATTTCCGGCCAATCCGAATAAATCATAGAAAACCAATCAAATAATTAATCAATCAGTCGTCAAAATGGCGTCATTTATGCCGCTTGTGTCGGTAGCGGTGTCAATATTATATACACCGTTCCTTCTTCTTATACTGTGCGTTATATTCTTGGCCTCTATTGGAAAATCGTTAGGTGTTCGAAGGCTTTATGTTAATATTCTTCTCAAGCTTTTCGAGGTATGTACTTTCGTCTATTAATTTAATGAAAAAGTATCTACATACGTTCCGTTCGTCATACATATTTTTATTTTTATTGGGATAATAGCGTTTTCTATTTTAATTTTATTATATAAATAATGTATTAAACGTGAGATATCAGTACCAGGCATACCGGCACCACGTTAGTATGACGTATCAATTTTCCGTAAGTATAATGTCAAGCGATTAACCTTAGCTTAGGTTAAATAATTAATTCAGGAAGGATTTACAAGAAGTTCCCTTGGACAATAATTCAAGAACTCTGTTTTAAAAATATACGATACTTCCATTGAAATTTTCGTTCGAATTAAATGTTTTACACTGTTTTAGCCACTTTTAGGATTAGTAATCGAATTATGTTTATCTTAATAACTATAAATAATTTCTAATCGTGTATATACAAGGTCATTGACCGTGTACTATATCAATATTGGTAACAAAGTTATTGTGTTAAACAATATAAATTGAAAAATTGTAATAAACTGTAATATTCTTATGTGTAATAATACTGTTTTAGTGTTCCCTACCTTTAAAGGAAATAAAGAAACCCTTATAGGATTTATTTGTTGCCTTAATATTCAGGTCTTTAATCCCTTTGATATTTCATTTATATGTCAACACATTTAGAAGCTATGGTTATTTATATTGCAAAATTTACCTTATTGCAAGGAAATCCAAGCCTATGGAGTAGACTATATTGACCAGTGATTAGTTTTATAGGATACTTTTCCATTAAAGCATAAATCCTATCATTTTGCTATAATTGTACATTTATTATATATTAATTAACCTAAAACCTGGTAATTAAGTGAATAGGAAACTCAGTATTTAACTTTATTTATTTATTATCAGGAAAGCAGTTGAAGTAACTGAATGTAACTATATCCTGATATTTAATTTATTTTAAATTATTTCTTTTTGTGCTTGAGATAGTATTTGTCCAGGTGATTATAAAATTGGTTCATAGTATATGTTTAAAGTGCCCAAGTATATCAAGTTCAAATGGGCTTGTATTCTGCAATGCGACATCAAGGTGTGCCTATTTTACATAAGACTGGGTTGTGGTGATTTTAATCATACCAGCCTGGTACTTCCAAGAAAGCCACCGTGCCTGACGTTGCTGGTTGCTTCCTGAAGGGATCTTGGTGTGTGAGATGTTGTGTCTGGTATACTGCCAGTTTACTGTATTCAAGGAGAATTTGCCTGGCTGATGCCTCTTCTCCTATGTTTGTTCTGCACAGAGTAGTTCCAATGACACCTAAATAGAAGAGATATTTATTAAAGTAACCATATTATGACTCTGGTGACCCTATATCTAATTTACTGAGATGCAGGACAGTTTTGGAAACCTATGGGTGTGCTTGAGGTAAACCCTCTTTAGAAATGTCGAAAATTTTTAATTGGAAGTAGCCACAACCAAGTTAATCCCTTGGCTTATAACCATCAGACTCTGTGGTAAAGAATTTGTGTCGTAAACAAAATGATTACACCCCAGACATTATCTATTATTTAACTACTCTTTTCATTGCATTGAAATATAAATGTAATAATAAGAGGTTTTACTTTTACTTTTGTGGAGTCATTGAGCTGTGGAATGGTCTTCTTACGAACGAGCTCCCACCATCCTATGACAATGGTTCCTTTTAATGAAGCGTGAAGAGACATTTGTGCAGGCCGGCATGATCGCTGCGACTATCGATAGATAGGCTTTTGTTTACTTTTGATATTCGTAGACGTTTTTAGGTCTGCACCATGTTTGCCTACGGGCATGGAGTGGTGCCTTTGCCAAGTCATGATAAAAAAGCGGTAAATCTGTGGTTTCACAAACTAACCCGTATATTTATGTTGTGAAATGGAGAAAGTGGTATCTCATTAATAAAACAACCATCAGAACACTCGCGATGGTAGAAAGAGCACTGAAATGTGTTAAAATGTAGCCAAGACAAATAAATTTTGACACAGTAAACAAAGTAAAGTTTTATCAGTTTTTAATTTCTCACAATCTTATCTTCACGCCAAATCGCCCTGTCACTAGGCAAGTAGAGATAGCAGTGCTTAATTTTTAATTTAAAAATATACAACTGATAGGATTAAAATTTTATCAAGTTCCTGTAGTCAGTGGCGTGCATACGGTATTTGGATAGGTTAGGCAGATTCACATAATGAATTTGAATATTATATAGTAATAATAAATATTATATTACTTTCATATGGACAATAGATGGCATGAAAATAAAATAGATATGAATAGAAAGGGTTCCTCTTTTGTTTAAATTAAAGGAATTTATTCCAGACTTATTTATTGTAAGGGCATGCTATGCTTTCAGGCATTTATGGAATGAATGCTATTGCTTGTGGTCAGTAGCGTTCATTCCATAGATGCATGCAAGCATTGCATGCCCTTATGATAAATAAGTCTAGAATAAATTGCTGAATAATTGAAAAAGTTAAACAAAAAAAGGAACCATTTATTTTCAAATCTATTCTATATTCACGCTGTTATCTTTGTTATGAAAGCAATATAATATTTCCTATCATAATTTAATATTTAAATTAATTACGCGAATTCTGCCTACCCCGTCCAAGTACCCTATGGACGCTATTGCTTGTTGTCTAGGTGAATGTTTCTTTATCAAGGGCAATGCAAAAATGTGAATCCAAAACTGTGGGATCGATTATTTTGCATAATTAAGGAGTTTTATAACCCGGAGTGCGTTAATTTGATATCCCGATTAAGTATAATGTATACCCCACTGCAAATTATAATTAATGTAGAGGAAAAATTCTAAATCCCACCGAGTAATACTTAGTGACGGCCCTCACCGGCCCCTGACGGCCCATAGAGGGTTTCTCTCAGGTTACAAAAAAAGATTGCAATAATAGAAAGTGTAACAGAGTAATCACTTCCCACTTATCCGCTCCGACGCAGCCATGAGTTTCTTTCGGCGTTTCTTCTCAAGGCAGTCGCTTCCGAAATGCTAGTAGATCACCCGTAGGGATGGTATTTTTTTTTTGGCTGGCGGTCCAAGTCGATGCTCGTATTCACAGGGGTGACCTTGCATTGCCAACCAACCCACAAACTCGCTGACTGAGCACCTTCTGTGTTCGCCCCCTTAACCCGGTTGAACTGTAAATGCTTTTCCCGGCACCCAGTAGTTAGTCCGTCCAAAAAAAACTTCCTACTTAGTTTTCAAATGACTACAAAAAAAAACAGGTTAAACTCCCTAAGTGCCTACCCACCTAGCCCGGTAAAGTCGCAAAGGTATTTCCTGGTCAACACCAATCTGTCCTGGCGAAATAAAAGATGATCATTATCAGGTGATTGCGTCCAGCAGTAGTCTAAAATAATGACGATGTTATAGCAATCAAGATAAAAATTAATTGCCTCGTTAAACAACGTTTTATATATTAATTAACAATGACCGGCCAAGTGCGAGTCGGTCTCGCGCATCCAGGATCCTATATATACACTTTAAAGGTTCGTAACCCCAGTACACATGTGTAAAGACCATGACAGTGCTCCCCTACAATCTGTCGCAGTTTGTGTATATCCAGTAACTCATATACCTAGAGACCTTCAGACGCGGTTAAAGCAGGCCGACATGAAGACGGAGACTTAATTTTCGTCCTGCGATAATCGTTTTTGGACTACACCGTACTTACCATCAGTTTGACTGTAGCCACTTTGTTAAAAATAAAACGCACTACGTCTCACGATAACCATGAAACTTGCGTCCCAAGCTACTAAGAAACGGTTGTATCCAGCTTGGGTCTCCCCTTTCCCGCGTCTTACCTTCCTTCGCCCAGCACGATTGCTCGGTTGAAAGTTGAAACGCCTTCGACGGATGACCGTAAACTGTCATATATATTCGTAATCGTAATAAAAAAAATGTTTTCGTGTCATATATCTACAAATTCCTATGATATTGAGTTTCTTAAACGAAGCGTGAAGAGATATGTGTGCAGGCCGGCATGATCACTGCGAGTATTGATAGATTTTCTTTACTGTTGATAGTTGGAGTCGTTTTTTGGACTGCGCCATGATATCCAACAGATATGGTGTGGATAATAAACCAAGTCAGGATTAAAAACAATATCGTTACGCAATGTCCCTTACGGAGTGAGTAGGGAATATATTATTATATAAAATAACCAAAGTATTTTATATTACTTAATTTAAACTAGATGCATTCCGCGTCCCTGAGAAATACTGTTTTTACAGACAGACTGTAATGTGATTCTGCGGGCAGTAGACTTGAGGGAGTTTGCTGCCCGGATGAGAGGGAGGGGTCCACGATGTCCGGCGCGCCGCCTGGGAAGGAGAGTTTTGGAGGGCTAGGCTTTGCTTCTTCCCCTCCCAGAGAGGTAGCCTCAACAAGGCTTCTTGTTCCCTGGGCGTCTGAATGAATTCGGCTTCCCAGGCTCGGGTGGAGCTATCAGAGGGGCGTTCCGGGGGTTTTTAGTCAGTAGGAGTCTGACACACCGGGGTCACTGCCCTCACAGCGAGCCTGGTGGTCCTATGCAGGATTTTATCCCGGGATACAAAAAAAAAACTTGCAAGAGTATAATATTTTCCTTTTGAAGTACGGAACTCTAAAAATGGCACGTCATCAAGTATGAAATATCATTTATTGTAATCTTTTGTTCATTTCAATGTTCGAGACAGAACATAACAAAGACATTAAATGTGTACATGGAATTACGTGAGATTGAACAAAGAGCGACCTATTTTATTGTTGAAATCTATGTTTCAGAGACTAAGGTTCAGATTTATAGACGTTATTTCGACTTTGTTTACCAAAGTTCTCAAAATATAAATCCATTTTGACAAAAAACTGAATATATAATAGGAACTTGAGTATAGCCATAGTATTCGCATCGGTGACTTACCAAATCTTTTGACATTCATTGAGTAATATAAATTGTAATGTTTTAGTAAAGTCTAAGCAAACTTAAAGTGTCAGCCTCAGATTGAGATATATATGAAAGATGCGCTCAGGATGGGAGCTCTGAGCGGCCGGCTAAATGACTATCGAATTGTCGGTGATGTGCTTTGCCGAAATACACCGAATAGTGTTGGGGTGGCAGGTTTTGGGTTTTTGATAGACGGGCGCGGCGCTGCGGGACTGTGGCGAATTGATCGCAGGACCCACAGTTCTCGTCTTTGCGTGGAAGTACTCACCTTGGGGTTTTTAGCAGGTACAAGTCCTGCACACCTCGGCTGCGATCCCCCTAGTACGGCTGAGAAGGTCCAATGAGGATTTTCTCTAAGTTACTTTAAAAAATCTATAAGACAAATGGAATAGATAATAATAATAATATTTATTAACAACTAGCTGATCCGGCAAACGTTGTTTTGCTATATAAGTTATTGTAATATCTTCTAAGATGTTCATTGAAATTAAGTGATGTCAAACACACAGATTGTTCACAATTAAATACTCTTAATCAACAACACATTTATTTGGATAAAGATTAATATTATTACGTTGATACAACTCTTAACAAATAATGCATTAATTTCGACCAAATTTGTTTACCATAAAAACGGTTCTAGTGACTTAATCTTAAAAGATAGACATATACTCTCGCGGACATTTTTTTAGATCATTTCAAGAGGAATAATTCTTTCATACATATATTTTTAGTATCTTGAACCGTTTTTGCAGCGCACGCAATGGAAGCCCTCAAGGATGAATAATTTTGGCCGTTTTTTTCACATTTTCCATTATTTCTTCGCTCCTAATAATTGCATCGAGATGTTATATAGCCTAAAGCCTTCCTCGATAAATGGTCTATTCCACGAAAAAAGAATTTTTCAATTCGAACCAGTAGTTCCTGAGATTAGCGCGTTCAAACAAACAAACAAACAAACAAACAAACTCTTCAGCTTTATAATATTAGTATAGATTACACACATTGACCTAGTCCCAAATTAAGCTTGCGCTTGTACTATGGGTATTAGACAACGATATACATACTTAAATACATATATACAACCATGACTCGTGATAAACTCATCTGCTCATCACAGAAAAGTTCACCACTACCGGGACTCGAACCCAGGACCTTAACATCGTAAGTAGGGTCGCTACAAACTGCGCTATCAGGCCGTCAAATAAAAATAGATAAAATAGATGATTTTTAAGAGCCTAGACCCACATGGCTTCTAATAGAAATGTCATGTCTACTGATGCTGTGAGAAGGGCGATCAGCTGCGCAAGACATATAAACGCAAAGTGGATACAGCCATTACCAGTTCCCGCCGGCATGTACCATCAATTTTTTTTTTTACACTGGCCCGACATAGTGAGTACAGAGTACCTGATGGTAAGTACAGTGTAGTCCAAAAACGAAGGCGACTGTCAAAGGACGAAAATCCATTGATAGTCTACATCGTCATGTCGGCCCACATATACCACGACTGAAGGTCTCTAGGTATATGAGCTACTGGATATGCACAAGCTGATCCCGAAACGCGACAAGCCGAAACTGGTCATTATGACGGGCTTTACACCCACGTACTGTGGTCGCGATCCAGACGGGCATCGACGCCCTACCACCTCGCTGCTGCTCGTTTAGCACCACCCAGGAGTCACGTGTAGGGAAACTAAGGTAAAGCCTACGGACGCGAGCAGCTTCGACTCCCAGGGACGCGAGCAGCTTCTACTCCCAAAATCAATCAACGGTACATTGAGGACTGTCCCATCGGGCGGCGTGTACGATTTATGGTACAATGAAAGAAATCAATTTAATTTGTATTTTTTGCTAATACAAAGAAAAAAACGTTTGCAAATGAACGCAGGTCAGGCATAGCCGGCAGAAGCACTTAATGAGAGATATGCGGTTACGTGCAAACGGCGCCGCGCGATGAAACTAATTTGATTTTACAGAGTCGTCAGATGCCGAAGACAGCGAATTCAACCGCCGACTGGAACGTGTTAAAGCACTTCTGCCCACCCCGAAAGGGATATAGCGTAACGATATTAATATAATTGTGAATTCTATTGTTACAATAACCGTTTATGATCACGTGGCATGGACGGTGCAGCTGATCAGTGGGTGCGAGGAAGTGGTCAGGGTCGCGGGAGGGCGCCGCGCGTGCAAAGGTCACGCTGTGCCGGCGCACGGATGCGAATGGCGAGGATCGAAGTACAAACATATGAGTGTCTGAGCGAAACTTCAGCTCTCGTCCAGTAGCGTTCATTTCATAAATGCATGCAAGCATTGCATGCCCTTATGATAACTAAGTCTGGAAAAATTACTTAAAGTTAAGCAAAAATAAGGGAACTTTTAAATTCATATCTATTCTATATTCACGCAATCTATCTTTCCTATGAAAGCAATATAATATTTACTATCATAATATAATATTGAAATTAATTACGCAAATTCTGCCTACCCTGTCCAAATGCCTTATGCGCGTCACTGCATTCGTCACCTTCGGCAAAAACGTCCGCTATGGGGTCACGTTCGGTGAAAAAGCAACTTCGGCAAAAAATTTGGTTTCAGCAAAAATAAATCTGCTTTCTTAGAGTTCACTACCTTAAAAGGTACTTTTGTATGATCATTTTGCTGTCTGTGCGTCTAATTCACAGAATTAGGCGTAGATAAAGTGACATACGATAAACTAAAATGCTAGGACAAACTGCAAAATGTATTGAATTAATAATTCATTAATTAATTGTAGGGCGATTGCCCGTACTGGGTCGTGACCATAGTGTACAAGTGTAAGGATCGTCATAGTGATAGTGGAGTTAGTACTCCGGTCTTTCGCGTTTTGGAACTAGTTTAGGTATATCCATTAACTCATATACCTAGAAACCTTCCGTCGTGGTTAGAGATGAAAATGCCCGAAAGTTTCGGAAAGTTTCCGGGAATCTTCCCTTTATTCCCGGGAAAATTGGGGAATATTCCCTGAAAGTGTCCAAAATTCCCAAATCTCATCAATTTTTTCAATCATAATTTTCTCGATTCGTGCTTTCTTGAGGTTGTTTTTAAGGTGTAATTTATACTTAGTACTAATAAACCTTGGTAATATATTACATTACAATGAAATTATTATAAACTATGTGATTAAATTTAAAGTTAAAGGGAAACTATGACATTCGTACCTTCCGGCAAGCCGAACCCATGTGTTTTTTTTTTATTTCACGTATGAATTTTATAAACAAAGGAAGGCGATATTATTCATGAGTTAAATAAATAATATTTATTTAGTTTTAACCTATGTTCAAAAATCTATATACATATGTATATAAAATCACTTGTCCTAACATTCATGACATAACATTCATGTATATATCATCGTTAAGCTCAAACGACTACAGCCAGAAACATGAAATTTGGAAATTGGTTTTTACTACTAATTGGTATGATGTAGGGATCCACAAAACGCAGAGTTTTTGTGATTCCATCGTTATGAGGGTGTTGAAACTATGGTTGGAAAAATGTTTGAAAAATCTGCCAATTTTGAAGTAAGCACTATCAAAACCAGTATTTCGACTATTGGTTGGAAATTAGAAAAAAAAAATGTTTCGACCTTATTGGAAATCAATCCCTAAGAAGATAAAATAAGGGTGAAAAGTTTGTTTGTTTGTTTAAAATCCGTCAATTTAAGTAAGCCCTATAAAAATTGATATTTAGTTTTTTAGTTAGAAATAAAAGAATATGTGCTTCGTCGTTTTTGAAAAACATATGGCGAAGTGAGTAAATTATTTCTTCCCGAGGAACGCCGGGACACACAACTAGTGTGTAATGTTTTTTATGTATGTACACGAACTACTCCAGATTTGTGTATTTTTTAATGATATTTATTATATATATAATTTTTATAATATTTTATAGTATAAATAAATCCGGAGTAGAAGTTTTTAGATCCACTGCAGGTGACAATCTCCTAATGGCGGTGTTTCAGGTAGTTCTTTAAATGTTTGACTGGCATTTAGTGATTATTTACCAGAGCTATATTCACTCTCTGCTATAATAATATTTTCTGTATCTTTTTACATAATGTATATGTAGGTACAAAAATATAATTACACTGCATTACTTTTTAGAAGTCGTTATTTGAAAAGGAAAAGAGAGCCTTTATAGAACCAATTCCTTGTCTGTCTGTCTGACACTTTTTCTCAAAAACGCCCAGAGGTATTAAGCTGAAATTAAAATCAAATACTGATATTAGCAATTCCTTGTACCTCTAATTTTACTTTTAAGATAATACTAACAAAACATGTGCCCTTTTATGTCGCATATTTTACAGTTTATGATGTTTTCACAAAGGAATCATATTTTAAAGGATATTTTCTGTTCATCTAGAATCATGAAGATCTTAAAAGAAAAGTACACAAAAATAAAATAAATTCATTCTTTAATTAATTATTAAGACTCTCATCTGTGCGGCATTTTTGAGCGGTGACATAAAAGTGTCAGCGGGAACGTCTTGCTGCGCTCTCACTCACACGCTCACAATCTGTATAATGCCGGCGCATGCGTTGTTTGCCTCCGCGCAACTTGTCGCTTTGCCGGTCCACAGTTGGTAAACATATCGCAGAATACGAATAAAATCCGTCAAAAATATTTTGTAGTATAGCGGTGGTGGCCTAGTTGATAAGGGACCGGTTTCTATGCGCTAGAGTGTGAATAGTCGTAGGCTCGAATCCCGGTACGTACTTCTGTTTTTTTTTCAGATTAAATACCTATTTAGGCATTACATGTTTACCGGCGAATGAAAACAACGTGAGTCAACCTACATGGCATCTGATAGAAATATCATGTGTAAGTGCCTTGAGAACGGCGATCAGCTGTACTTCTGGCCACGTTAGGCACAACATATAAGCGCTAAGTGGATAAAACTACTTTTTTTATCCCGAGGAAAATCCAGCATAGGACCATCAGGGACGCCGTGAGGGCAGCGACCCCGGTGTGTCAGACTCCTACTGACTAAAAACCCCCGGGATGTCCCTCTGATTGCTCCACCCGGGCCTGGAAAGCCAAATTCATCCAGACGTCCAGGGTACAGAAAGCCTTGTTGAGGCTACCTCTCTGTGAGGGGAAGGAGTAAAGCCCACCCCTCCAAAACCTGTCTCTCAGGCGGCGCGCCGAACACCGTGCACCGTCTCGGATAAAACTATTACTGTATCTCTGCTCACCCCGGATTATAGTGTGACGATATATTAGTATTTATCATGATTTTTTTTTTATTGTTCAACAATAAAAATATTTTAAATAATAATATACAAACATATCTATTTTGAAATATTTTGTGGTTTATTACGTCTCAAATCATTTTGAAAAGTTTGACCTCTTCATACACACACAATTTATACACTACACTCGTGTAACTTTCCTATATAATAAAGACACCATCCTTAAATAAGTATAAATAAAAAGTTTTATGATTATTTCAAAATAGTTATGACTTCATCCGGAATGAAATAGCAAAGGTAATTTATTTTTTATATTTAAATTTTAAGTAAGAAAATAAACTGCATTATAAAAGTCTCGTTTTTATATCATATGTAAGCATGTTTACAATCGACCCACAGGCCATTATTTTATTTCGGAAAGAAACTTTAAGAAATAAACGTATATTTCTGTTTACACGTTCCATGGGAATATTCCCGGGAATTAACGGAATGTTCTCGGGAATTTTGGGCACTTTGGGAAAATTCCCGGGCATTTTCATCACTAGTCGTGGTATATGCGGGCCGACATAGCGATGGCGAATGTCTGCGGATTCTGGTCCCTTGGTGTTTGTTGCCGTTCTTCAATTATATTGTACGCGACTGTACAGAAATACTATGTGCACACACACACAAACAATAACTTGTTTTCATAAACACTTACGTAAACATATAGATACACTTATATAAACACTCGTATACATGCAAATAAGCAATAGTATTATTTTATAATAATATATCATGACGCTATGTCCCTTATGAGGTGAGCAGAGATAAATTAGTGATTGTATCGTGCCCAACATGACCATTAGCGCAGCTGATCGCCGTTCACAGGGCACTTACAAATCCTCAAATCTATAAATTAATATATCGAGGGGTGAAAGGCTATTTGATTTAAGCGACATTTTTTGTCATATATATATATTTTTGAATCAGCGTTTTTACCGATTTCAAATATGTATATATTACTATTGGGAAGGCCATTTGGCTTACGTATAACTTAGCGCCTTCCGTTTTGGGTTTATACTTACATAGGTTTACCAATAAAACATTTTTTATTGGTTTCTTAGTGATGTTTTTTTTACATATGTATATTTTATAAACATCTATATTTTTATGTGAATGACAACGAACTATCTTCTTTTATTAAAAAAATATAAATATTCGAGGTTGGGCCTCCGCGTATGTCGTTCGCGACCGTTCGGCGCGAACGACTATATCACCAAAAAATGTCGCTTAAACCAAATAGCCTTTTACCCCTCGATATGTAAACAGCACTTAGATCTAGATACATTCAGTTGTGCTATAAGTTGGCCGAAACGACGACGGAGACCGTCAACGGATTTTCGTCTTTTGATAATTATTGTCGTTTTTGGTCTACCCTGTACTTTCCATCTGGTGCTCTGTACTGAGATACAACTAGTGGCTGTATCCACTTTGCGCTTATATCTCGTGTTCAACGTGATTTGATGACATTTCTATCAGATGCCATGCGGGTTTCCTCAGGATATTCCTTTTATCGGTGAGTATGTGGAGCCTAAGTATTCTGGGAAAACCAGGAGATACGTACATGGATTCAAAACTATAAGCATTCGCGATCCTGTGTATGGAAGCCGATCCCGTATCCATCTAATCCACCACACCTACATAATGTTACCGTTATTAAAAAAAAATAACATCATTGGCAACCGCCAGAGATAGGCAAAATGTCATCTGATTAATGATTAACGATTACAAAATGTAGTCGTAATTTTAATTTTCTTGCTCTGTAATCATGATTAAATCCATTAAAAACATTAATAAATCATAAATGTGTATACGATCTGGGATTCAGTAGTGTTTAAAACATAGATGAACAAAATGCAGTCATATTAATGGTGAAAGACGCAAAATGTAATCGTAATCATTTTTATTAATCTGATTACATTTTGCCCATCTATGGCAACAACCAACGGCAACCCTGATTAATATCACGTTATTACGCGTGAGCATCTATTATGACCATTTTATTACCCGCACGATAACCCACTTAGGAAGGCTAATACACGTGTTTTCCTTATCTGTGTATAGATTGGATTTTGTCCGTGACTTTGTCCACTTTATATATTGTTCACAGTTTCAGTCAAATAGCAAATATATAAACAACTAGCTGTCCCGGCAGACCTTGTTCTGTCCTATTTCTCTAAAACAAAGTTACATTGTTTTTTTTTATGTTGATAGCTGCCCCATCAGATTTCATTCAGCCAAAAGTTATTGGCCTGTCGCAGTCTAATAGAAATAAAATTGCATTGAAAGACTTGTCATATCTTTTTTTTTTTTTTTGTTAACCCGTTGGAAATCCCTACGGACCGTCAGTGGAAGTGGTGAGGGCCACTCCCCCCGGTGTGTCGGACCTGCCCCGACTAAAACCACCGGGGTGCCATTACTGCCCTCTCTTCGCTTTCGCCGAGCCTGGGTATCCGGATACTTCCGATGACTCGACGAGCGGTAGGCCTTGGGCAGGCCTCTTTTCAGGGAGGGGAATTGAAACCCCTCATTTCCTCTCTATGGGGACGACGTCTGGGCACACACACACACCGTCCCTACCTCTCTCCGCTGGACGGGGACGCCCTCAACGTCACCCGCCCAGCTTAAGTCATATCTAAGGTAATGATATTTTTATTATAATGCCTTATGGGACACGTTATTTTTTTGTTTGATTACTTGGCGTATAAATTATAATTTTTTTTTATGTCATGCAACCTCTAATCAACTTGAAGGCATACCAAAGACAATCCTAACGCACCTTTGTTTTATTTTGATTGACGTCAAATGTTTGACAGCTTGGTATAGAGTGGCCTCTTCCTACTGCAAAAAGCAGGGGAGGGGTGGTGTAAATGGTCACCCACTCCTCGCTCGCCTACGTGTCTTGGAGCAGTGTGCGGGAACACACCGCACACTGCTCTAGCCTGGATCATTGTACGGCTTACTCCCTCAAGTGCGCCGCCCAAGGCGTGTTCCCATCGTGCTAGGATATGGGGGTCTTCAAGCGTAGAGTGAAGAGATATTTGTGCAGGCCGGCATGATCGCTACGGATACAGATGCAATTTTGTGTACTGTTGATAGTCGTAGTAGTTTTTTGGACTATACCCTGCTTAACATCAGCCGTGGTGCTGTCACTGTGTCAGTCAGGATAAAAAAACCTACTGTGTGACTCCGAAAGCTACGTACTGTTGTACCAACACTATGCTCCTAAAAGCGAACACCTGCTCCTAACTCAGCACATTCCTCGTCTTTGGTGACACAGTCGCACATTTGCTGATCTAAGCATCCCGTTCCTCACAAACATCCTCTCCATCCTTAGTTTACACTGAAATTCTATCCCGACCGGTCCACACTTAAAATTGTACTTGAAGTGTTAAATTAAATCCTTTTTCTTAATTATAAAACACATTTTTTTTTAAGCGGCTTATTCGGTCTTTATAACAGTACGAACTCGTTTGTTTACGTTTTCAATTTTAATAAAAAGATAATTCACCGTCTCGATGTTAAGGAACCTGTTTTGTAAACTTGACTTGCATTCTTCGCGTAAACGTGCTCGCTTCAAACTTGAATTTAAATTATTGCAAGAACAGATAATTTAATGCACTGTGAACACGCAACCGATAACACTGCTGTTTAAAATTAAAAACAATACTTGCCGATCATTCGTTGACTTCACTGTCAAGCGCAAGAACACATTTAAATCAACATTCCGTTCTCAACGAGTGTATGTTGTCAGCGTAATAACATTTATCGTCGTCAGTTGTAAAATAATTATAAGAGATGGCGCTAGCGTTCATAGTTATTAAACTGTCAATTACAATTTTGAACTTTTAGTTTAAGTAATAAACTGTATATTCATTTATAACAGTGTATAGAAGCCGTTATTTGTGAAAAACATAACATGATTATTGAAAAAAAGTCGTTATTACCAGCTCTAGATGGTGAGTATCAAGGCACGGAATCTATTGAGAGTCACCGTTGCCAAGCCGGGGCACATATACCGTGACTGAAGGTCTCCAGGTATATGAAAAATTGAAGTCACTATGACAGTCTTTACACTTTTGTACTGTGGTCACGCACGATTCTTTCTTCTTAGGTTTGCCTTATATTCGTACTGAGAATAACTAGTTGTGTATGGCAAACGGAGACCTCGTAGCATTATCAGATTGTAACGACAGGGAGAAAGGATTTTGCGGAACGTTAATATTTTTGAAGTAAAACCAAACGAAACTACGAAAATAAATTTTACAGGTATTTTTTTTTTAGATTTTCTATTTTTTTTTCGCAGTATGGCCGGCAACACATCGAAGTCGCGAAGAAGGTGCAGCGAAACGACAGTTCTGATGAGGAAGACGAGCTGCCGATTCCAGATGACAAACCGCCATCGGCCATCATCAAGGAGAATGGACTTAATGGTGAGACTTACTCCCTTTTGAACACCGAATATTGTTTTTTGACCGAAGATGCTGATGCCTTCAGAGGTGTTAAATGCGTTGTTAAATATATCTCTCATCTCCCTCTTCCAGGTACAAAGATGACCGTGATACAGCGAGAGGAGATACTGGGACCGTCTCCGGAGCTGAATTACAAGCGCAGCTCCAGCCAAGAACGCGTACAGAACGGGCACAGGTTGGAAGAGGGGACCGGGGAAGTGAGGAAAGGAGAGGTGAGAAATAGAGTCCAAGTTCGTACGGAGGATCGAAATAAGGATATCCGACAGAGAATCAAAGTTGTCGAAATAGATTTAGATATTAGCATCCCCGTGTCGCTCTGTATACATTAGACGGTGCTATTGTCAATTGTTGTGAACAACACCTGCCAATGAGCAACTCCCATATTCAAACTCTATGATGTAACGTCACACGCACTGCTCTAGATCATCATGTAGTCGGCAACGGTTACTCGGTGCACGTGTTGCTGAGTAGTCGTTTGCAGTGTTCATTTTGTGTGACCCGTTTGTTAAATTACAATACATAATGGGTTAGCGATGGAGTTTGATAGTTAATCAAATTGTTATTTTAATTAAAGATGTCGGCCCCTCCTTTCCTGCGGTCACATAAATATTTGTCTAGTTCCCATAATATAAATGACACGCGACAAACTTATCTACTCATCACAAAGCAGTTTGTCACTGCTGAGTCTCAAACCCAAGACCTTAGTACCAGTAGACCAGGTAGTAGACCAAGACCATCGTAAGTAAGGTCACTTCAAATTGCGCTATCACACTTTTAATATATTTTAAAACAGATGATTCTACAATGCAAAGTAATCGTTAAAGGTGTTTGTGCATTTTCCAGAACCTGGAGTTCCACTTATCCCACTGCCTGGATCTGGTGAAGGCCGGCATGGAGTCGATCATCGAGGACCAGGTCACGTCCGTCTTCGAGGCCGAGGAGTTGAGGAGTTGGAACCTGCTCACCAGGACTAACAGGTAGATGTGGTCAGGCTGTGGAGAGTCGATTACAGGTTCTACAGTTCCTATTAATGCGTAGGGTAGGCAGATTCACACAATGAATATAATGATACATTACTTTCATAGGGAAGATAAAACGCTTGAAAACAATAGATATGAATATAAAGGGCTACTTTTTTTGTTTAAATTAAAGGAATATATTCCAGACTTATTTATCGTTAAGGTATGCAATGCTTTCTTGCATTTATGGAATGAACGCTACTGGCTATGACGCCCTCATTATCGCTTTCCATCAGGTGTAACTGAGGTCAAATTTAAATCAGTTTGAAAAAAAAGCTTTGGATTTGTATTCATATTGCTGATTTGGTTTTTGTATATTCCCAGACAGTACGAATTTTTAACGTGGCGACTTACCATCATCTGGGTGATGGGCTTTGTCGTGAGGTACATGTTCCTGTTACCTCTGAGGATACTTATCTTCGTTTTCGGGGTGAGTTATAAAAGAAACACTCTATATATTAATGTTTAAATAGTCTTTGTATTCTAAACAGCCTGTATACACAAATTCTGTTTAATAGTTAGCTATAGGGTGTCGGATAATTTTAAAAATGTTTTTTTTTTAAACCTTAGAAATAATATTTTATAACTATAAAGCTACTAGAATATTGAAAATGACGGGTATTACTTTTTTTATCTATTTTAATAAAATATTTATATAATTAGGTACCTATAAAAAATAGATTTTATCAAATCTAATATAAATATTCTATAGCTCAATAGCACACAGTTAAATATAGAAATATACATAGGTAAATTGTTAGTAATTCTAGAGTTATTTATCGTTTTTTTTAAACAAATTATATTACTGTAAAAAGATTTAGAGTTGCTTGCAACATCAAATTAGACCTAGGTTAAGAATGTATAAAACGCTATTTAGCGTTAAACTGTAATTATTGTCTTGTATGGAAACAATTTGTTTTTATATATAACCCGGGGAAAATCCTGCATAGAATCCTCCGGGCCGCTGCGAGAGCAGCGATACCTGTCTAAAACCCCCCGGGGTGCTCTCAAATAACTCTACCGAAATCAGGCCTGGGACCCTCAATTCTACCAGTATACCGTGGAACGAACAACCTGTTTAAGCTCCTCCAATGGGAGAGGTCGGTGTAAAGAGCCCGTCCCTCTGAACCTTTCTAACAGGTACAGGTACTCTGTATTCACTATGCCGAGCCAGTGTAAAAAAAAAGACTCTCTCAAGCCTGCTGCCCGGCTAGTACCATGGAGGGATGGTGCGTTCATTATGGGCGAACCCGTCCCTCCAGCAACGCCGCCTTGGCCGCCAAATATCCAGGGATGTTGTACACTCCCTTTCCACCTCTCGACGGATCCTTCTGCCTTATGGCTGTCTCGCAGATGGCTGGCGACCAAGGCTTTCACCACCGCCGGCAGCGAGAGGTCTTCACCGATGCGATCCATGAAGACATTCCTCTCTTCAGCCCAGACTGGGCACTCCTCCAGGGACACATTATCCAGTTGTAACAACTGTTAAATTAAATCATCATTTAGTTTAAAATTTAACCGCTTTAATTAAATAGCGTTTTATACAAGCTACATCCAGGTTTAATTTGTTGGTACATGCCGACCTTTTACAAGTGTAAATAATGCGGTTTAAAGATTTTAAGAAAATTTCTATCATAATTCCTAATGAAGACTTGACGGCTCATATTCATTTAATGACATTAATTTTCCCTGAAATATATTATGAAATCTGTTCTATATCTGTTTGGTTTAACTTTTTTTTTAACTTACACGTAATCATATCTTAATAAAAACCTAAGCTATGTTTTTAGTTGATTTTCAAGCTTCCATATGGACTATGAATATGACATCAGCATTATGAAACAATAATTATTAATAGAATTATTCCTAAATTATCTTATTAAAGTGCGATATTAAAGTTAGAACAAAGTGTCAATAAAAAACATCATACTGTTTGAGCTGTACGCGTACATTGACCTTAACGGACTGTTGGATATAGAAACATAATTATTATTCTTCGATAGCGGCCATGAGATCCTGGAACTAGGTAAGACAGGAACCACGTACCTTTTTGGTGACGAATGACGCGTCTTCGATGTCGTTGAAATTGAGAAAAACGAATATACACAGTTTAGTTCTCGCGTCACGTGTTGATTGCACCGGTGTTGATTGGTGCTGTTTTATTCGCGCGCGGCGCCATCTGTTGTTTAGTCTTGTGGCGGGAGGGGATAGGGGACCGACAGGTAAATAATTGGATTCTCATGGCAATAGCTAACACACACAATCGTTAGTTATATCACCGTTCCTTTCACTCGCGTTACTTGTTAAACGAGTTGAGTGAGCAAGAGATAGTTCAAATAGTTCAAGTTTATTGACCTATTAAATATTGATGACATATCTACAGGTTGATTAATGGAAATTAAATGGAATTGAAAATAATGATTTTTAAAACATATATTGATACGATTTTTTTTAATTATATTTAACATGACCGAGGATATTTTATAAAGTAATAATTAGCTATTTTTAACGGGGTTTATGCGCGAATCAGCTTACTTTTAACTATGGGGTATCAATGAAGGGCCCAATCATTAGATTGAGCTGCATACGTTAAAATTCCTTTCTAGAGATCATTTCTATTGTCCAAAATTGGTTCGAGAAGCAATCTAGATTACGAAGCATAATTTTTTTTAATCGGGATGATGGGTTTAAGTTATCATCGGCGTAAAACCCCTTGATTAGAAAACTAGGAGCTAATTTTATCTCGCCTTGTACACATGCTGATACTGTGAGTGCTGTGTGCCGTGGCTATTCAAATTATCAAGAACAAAAGAGGGTAGAGGGAGCAATATCTCGCCCTCGATGAAAATTCTGTGGCGCGTCAGTCTGCTTGTTAGCATAATTAAAAGTTGATTCACGCATGAGACCTGTTAAAGTATTTATAAGAAGTATGAAACGCGTAATTGTAAAATATGTTATATAGTATTTTTTTTATAATGCTTTTGTCATATAAGTTATTATGTATATCAAAATATATTCGTTGTTTTTTTTTTGTAGTAGATTAGAAATTAACGTTCCTAACAAAACCTTTTATTTATGTAATATTGTTTGTTCGTATTTTAAGCGAATACTAACTTTTGTCTGTGAATTTCTGCTATTCTTAAATTTCAATTAGGGCACCGTTTTTTCTTTGCCAATAATATAGATTTTTTTGGTTTCAAATAACGAAAATACTCTGACAGTAATAAAAAGACGGCGAGGCTCACGTCGCCTGCCGACACACACATATATATTATAGATAATAAATTTTCTATCTCTTGTTTGGTTCGATGTTGAGCAATCTCGATAAATTAGAATTGCAAACATGTTTTACTGTTAAAAATAATATTTACTTAGATAAGAAAGTTGGTACAATGAAATGTATTATCAGTTATGGTTGAGGTTAAATATATTAAACAAACACTAGATTATCTTTGTTGAAGATTAAAAAAAAAACAAGTAGTATATATTTAGTACTTATAGTCCTACAGAAGTTGTATATTTAAAAACTTAATATTTTTTATTTTAATTAATAGTTTCATTGTACATAAAGAGTTATATAGCGAGTAATTATAATATTTATTTACAGAAGTACTGTAAAAATCTGTTTTTAATAATGATTTGACAGTAGCAAATTCGTAAGCTGCACCTTGCTAATAAAAAAGAATAAAATAAAAGTTGCTAGGGAATAGAAATAATTCTACCGAAAGTGTACATTTTTTTGATCTGGCAACAGGTCGCTACGATGATAACCATGACAACGGTCGTGAGTTTGCTCCCAGCCGGCAGGTTTCGCCGCTATTTGGGCTCGGTATCGTACAAAATGTCGATCAGAGTGCTGATTCGGAGTCTCTCTTGTGTGATAACCGAGCACGACACGCAGTATGCACCGCGATCGAACGGCTTCTGTGTTGCCAACCACACTAGCCCGATCGATGTTGCCATTGTAAGCGTCAGGACTTGTTTCTCTTTGGTAGTACCTTTTTTTATTTCTCATAGGGTTCTATGTTTTGTCTATGCTTTCTGTCTATTTATGTTTGTGATTGTTTTTATTACGGGGCATGTGTTTTGTGGGATTTTTCGCATGGAACTACGACTTGACAGTATTGAGTCATTTTTTAAATATGTAACCTTATATTTTTCTCATCAATAACTTTAAATAAACATGACAAAAAATTTGTAACTAAATGACATAGCATTAATAACCTTGGGAACTTAACATGACAATCGTATCTTGACTAAGATAGTGGGTTCGAACATATTATTATTTATTAATATAGATATTACAAATTGTTAGTAATAGATTAAAAGATTTCTAACCAACATTAGCTATTAATCTTTTTATAAATTTGAGTCACGTATTACCTATTTCAAACCGAGGGATTACAACACTAATAATAAATTTGACTATAAATTCTGGTCCTTCGGAACCGCCGTTACACCGCGACCATAAAATTTTCCGTGATAAAAATAATTTATTTCTGTCTGAAAACGTGAAATATTCATAAAGAAGGGTCTCCATTTGCTGACTTTCTTTGGGATCATAGATTAGCAATAACGCAATAGTCCTTTCACGGTGACCAATTGTTATATCTAAACAATTACTGTGTAGTTGCCGCTAACAGACATCTTGCGTGCAAACCGTCTCAGTTAGAGCCAAGACATGAGAAGAGAATCTTTACAATAGACAGTACGTTCCGGGCTAGCAACGAGTCCACACTGAATTTAATCAAAATTCCTTCGAATGCGATATCAAATCCGAACGATATAATAATTCACAAAGAAATATAACAATTTTTACATATTCTGAATTACCATCAATTTCGAATATCTGCCTCGTTTATAAAATCAACCTCTGAATACAAGAATAGCTCGTTTAAAGTAACGATTTTTTTGAATTATACAAATTAGATTGAATTTTTAATGACATTGACGTGGAGCGCCTTTGGATAAATTATGACAAGTTTTTGACCGACTCCGACCGAGGTTCGCAAGTCTAACCCAGCGTACCCAAGCTGTTCTGACCCGGGTAAGTGGCCCCAGGTGTGGTGGCTGATCGTTTGCACGGCGTGCGTCGGCTGCGTCCCCGAGGGCTCGCTGAAGAAGCGGCTGAACCGCGCCGTGGCTCTCCACTGCTTCAGTTTCCTCGCGAGGAGCATATCCTCGGTGATCAATTACCACGACGCGCACTACAAGCCTGCCAACGGGGGGATATGTGTCGCGAACCACACCAGCCCCATCGACGCCCTCGTGTTGATGTGTGACAATTGTTACTCTTTGGTAAGTTTTACGGTGAGGATTATTAGGATCCCTATGTAGTTTGGATGTTTCTACCTCCCTCTTTCTTAGTGGTGCTAGCCCTGGTTAATTTCTGATGGCGCCAATAGATGATGCGGAAAAGAAGACGGTGAACGGTGTTGGAAATGAATGAAAAGATACACTGACCGCACGAATCTCTCGCTTCTGGTGCCATCAACATCTACCGGTTGTGGCGCGACCGCAGAACGCGGATGATATAATAACTATTACCGCACTTGTGTGAGCGGCAGCGGGTGAATTAAGGGTTGTAATATCCCTCGGGAATACAAATAATTACAAAGCGATGAGGTATCCTCGCGGTGTACGCAGACGGGTTTGTGAGGCGACCGTCAGTAATGACGTTTTAAACGCCACTAATAACCGTCAAGCACAGACGCATGATATGAAAAGGTTGTCATAATGAGGGTAGGAAAATAATAAATGGTAGTTTCATTTATTTTGAGTAAATATTGGTGTGACCAGTTTGAGTTCTTAAATTTTTACATATCCCTGTTTTTAACCGTCAATGAATGTCGTGGTAACATTTAGCCAAATCTAATTTCTTTTTCCTCAAATCCCCCCTCGCCTCTTAATGAAAGTGAAATCATACCATACATTGTACCTTGAAGTACCTTGAAGTTTCGACCCTAATGGTCGTCACGTGATTACAGTCTAAGACATTTCAGATAACTTCACGCGCCCATGGCTTTGTCGTCCATAGGTGAGTATTTTTTATGGAGACGATATGATTAAAGTGATGTTTTATGTTCATCGGGTTAATGTCGGGATTTGTTTATACTTTATGTGTCCGCATGGGGTATTTAACGTGGCTTAGAATAAGTATTGGTGTAACAGATATGAAAAATTTATGTAAAATACTGTATGTGGTTTGAAAACTCTGTTCGACCTTAAAAGGGCATATTGGTGACATGATAACATTGCCATAATACATCAGAAAATTATACTGTACGTGAATATTATAATATTGGATTATTTTACACTCTATCTAAGCTTAGATTATTTACAAAAATCAGTTTAAAAAGTAATGAAACGATTTAATTGATTCACTCTTTTGACGTTATGACCTACTAGCGCGATCCTTTGCTTTCCTTTGTTCACTAGCTACGCACGCTCCCATTGTTGCTAATTTCTGTATTTGAGTGCACGGGATGTCGTATCCAATAGGCTCTTGGAATAAATCGATTAGAAATAGCGGTTTTTGAGTACTGAAGTAAAACATCGTGAGGAAACCCAGATGAAACCAAACTAAATGTCATGAGTGCTAGTGCTGTGAGAGCGGCGATCAGCTGCGCCACTGGTCACGTTGGGCACGACATAGTGCACATATGTATTCGCTAACGATAAAAGGGATCGAAGGGGGTGAAGGGATATCATATATTATGACACTATGGTGGTGATTCCCAGATTGGACAAAGGCACGGAGGATTCCTGGGACTCTTGCAGCGCGCCCTCGCCAGGGCCTCCCCGCATATCTGGTTCGAGAGGTCAGAGGTCAAGGACAGGCACGCAGTCGCCAGAAGGTGGGTGCCATTGTCGGTGCCAGTAGCATTATATGAGCGACTAGCAAACCCGGCGAACTTCGTTTCGCCACCAGATGGCTTTGTTTTGGTTTTTAGTTAGCGTTTGAAAGAACGTGCGCATAATAAATGTCACATGAAATTAACTGAGCAGAGTACAATGAGTAGCTGTCAAACAATGTATAACGCATCGGCGCCGTCTACTTAAAATACTGATGCGATCTGCTCCACCACCATGCAAAACCATATTGGTTTGTAGTACATGCTATGTATCAGAGATGGCGCTCTATGGGAAAAATGACTTTCCCCGTTTTCCTGCTTTTCTGTTAAAAAATTTCCTGAATTTTGTTTGCTATAAACCTCACGGAGCCCGATACCTTTCCAAGGAATGCAAAACCGTGGAAATCGGTTCGTGCGGTCTGGAGTTATAGCGTCAGGAAGAAAAACCGGACTTATTTTTATATAATAGATGATCGAGAGGTATCAACAATCGATATAATTTCATTCGATAATATTTATAATCGAGTTAAATCGAATGAACCTTTCGATTGATCTATGGATATATTTTTAATTGTCTCGATTCGAACGCCACTCCGGTTTAAGAAACATCGACTCCCTGACAACTTTTTTTATGAGTAACAGGCGTACGCTTGACTTCAACCACACCTGTTGGAAGGTGAAGATGAGTGCGAGGATGGACCGCGTCCGCCCAACAAGTGCCTATTTACTCTTTTCTTAAAGGTTCCCAGGTCATAAGGACATGGAAATATGCTCGCTGGATGCATACTCCGCTCCTTAGCTGTTCTCATGGTGAATGTAGAAGCAAATCTCTTCGTGCGGATATAAGGAAAGTCTAGCACATACAAATGGTATTTTCATCAGGTGTAAAGTTATCGAGTCAATATAATAAAAAAAATTAAAAGGATGTCCTAATTACAGTCTAATATCGATACTGAATAACATTCACGGGTCGGACTGGATTTTTATAACATGCTGTATGTAATGCTCAACAGAGTTCATAGTTGTGACAAAAAATAAAATAAATTGCTGGAGTGCGTAATGCATAAATTGCCTTAAATCGAAAAATCTCGCATTTCTATAGAATACTTTTTCGCCGGGAGCCGAGGATGTTTGCGTGGCTATATCCTTGGCTCTAGCAGACGGGAGGAAGGACACCTCGGTGATTTTAGCCAGTAAGAGTCCCTCAGGGTCCATGAGGACTTCCACCGGGTCCAAAAAAAATCTATCAGTATTCAGTGTATCGAGATAATACCCGTGTTTCAGATTGAAGGAACACATATCAGTACCGGATAACCCACCGATCCTGATCTTCCCCGAGGGCACCTGCATTAACAACACGAGCGTCATGCAGTTCAAAAAGGGAAGCTTCGAAGTAGGCGGTACTATATACCCCGTCGCAATCAAGTGAGTACAAATGGTGGTATCCTGCTTGATTTTGACCTTGGCGACGTTTCTAGAACACATCAAGCAGACGCGATCTATACGGCCTCTTCCGGCGATGGTGAACTCTCTGGTGAATATATTCGGAAACAGTCGATTGCGCAGGATGTATCTGGTGCGTGAATGTCCCCTCCTAACCTAATAGGACGCGGTATCAACACCAGTAGAGAGAAGCAGGATGCAATCTCTGGGCTCTGATAACTAACTCTGTTACGACTTGTGATTCCCCTCCTTTCCATTTCACTCACTAAGAATCGACTCACGGAAAATCCGCCGGCGCATTCTATCAAAAACGAAACAGCAAAAGATAGGCCGATAAAGCATGGTGTGGTGGAACGCGGCGCCGTAAGCCTCATCGCCCCCAAATCCAAGCAAGTACCTTATCCTTAAATTCAAGTCGGTACACATCTTACCTAAAAGAAAGCAATTAAAAAAAGGTCTTAGTTCAATTTAGAACTGACCCCTATCAGCACCCTAGGTCTTTCAAGACGCCTCGATTCCTCGCCAGAGTCGTCGGGTAGACCAGGCTGCCATTACCACGATAGATGATGAATAAGTAGGCAGCAGAGATGAGCAAAATGTAATCTGATCAATGATGAACGATTACAAAATGAAGTCGTAATTTTAATTTTCTTGCTCTGTAATCATGATTACATCCATTTAAAACATTAGGAAATCATAAATGTGTATATAATCTGGGATTCCGTAGTGTTTAAAACATAAATGAGCAAAATGCAGTCGTATTAAAGGTAAAAAACGTAAAATGTAATCGTTCATCCTTTTTATTAATACGAGTATGATTACATTTTGCCCATCTATGGTAGGCAAACTTTCGCACCAAGCGGAGAGTCACCGCAACCAGGTTGCCAGCCACCGGTTTTGACTAATTTGCGCAGGCCGGCATGATCGTTTCAAGTATCGATAGTTTCTCTTTACTGTCGATAGTCGCTGTCGATTTTTAGGATGCACCATTTTGGTCATCAGTCATGGTGAAATAACATTTTCCTGCCCAGTACTTACTCGACGCCCTGGATAGGTTGCAGCGGAGGGCTGTCCGCATTGTGAACGATCCTGACGTGACTAAGCATCTTGAACCGCTCCAGTTGCGTAGAGATATTGCCTCACTGAGCGTTTCCTACCGTCTGTATCATGGCGAGTGCTCTGAGGAGTTATTTAACCTTGTTCCTCTCTCTCCATTTCTGAATAGAACCACGGCTATGCGGTAACTCACATCCCGGCTAGGACAAAGAAGCTCTCTAGCTCTTACTGCAGCTGAGTTGTTAGGCTGTGAAAGGGTCTTCCGGCGAGCGTGTTCCCACCATCCTCTGATATGGGATCCTTTAAGCATAGCGTGAAGAGATGTTTGCGCAGGCCGGCATCATCGCTGCGACTACCAATAGGTTTCTCATTTCTCTTACCCGTCGATAGCCGTTGGCGTTTTTTGGACTGCTCCACGCCGGCGATCGGTCATGGTGGAAAAAGAAAAAAAGAAAGAAAGAAAAAGCTTATTGAGCCAAAAGATAACAACACACAACAAACATATTTATATAAAAACAACAATGAAAAGAATACATAACATCACATCATGTATCCTGTGTGCTGCTACCCATCTCAAAGAGCACTCAGCTCAGCGTGTGCTGGGCAACGCTGCACGCGCCAGCCAGCGATGATTTTCAGCCGACGCTCAGGGGAACCGGTTGCGCGGACGTCACGGTGCTATTTAAATATTAGAACCAAATATACAAAAACATACCTTATAAGTTATAACGTACAACAAATAAGTATGACAATAAATACATAGAATACTTTTAAGTAGCATAGAAAAATGTAGAATACTAAATAAAATATAATAGAGATAGGGTAGATTGATAATAAAATACATTTACATACATACAGGCTGTTCCATAAAATATCAAGTCAAAAGTTACTTTTTCGTATTTAATTTGAGATTCAAGTAAATATTTTTTCAATTTATTTGTTTATTTTGGAATGTAACCGTCCCCGCAGGTACGACCCGCGTTTCGGCGACGCGTTCTGGAACAGCTCCCGGTACGACATGCTGCACTACCTCCTGAACATGATGACCTCCTGGGCGATAGTCTGCGACGTGTGGTACCTGCCCGCGATGTCGCGCCGCCCGGACGAGAGCGCCGTCGGCTTCGCGAACCGCGTGAAGGCGGCCATCGCGACGCGGGGCGGCCTCGTCGACCTCATGTGGTAAGTGCGCTTGAACCGCCGTGAATGGCGTCTTGACCTACCCAGCCCTCTCCGCCTTCACACACCCTCGCCCTTGTTTTTTTTTACACTGGCTCGACATAGTGGCTACAGAGTACCTGATGATAAGTACAGTCTACATCGTCATGTCGGCCCACATATACCACGACTGAAGGTCTCTAGGTATATGAGCTACTGGATATACACAAGCTGATCTCGAAACGCGACAAGCCGAAACTGGTCACTACGACGGGCTTTACACCCACGTACTGTGGTCGCGATCCAGACGGGCACCGACGCCCTGCCACCTCGCTGCTGCTCATTTAGCACCACCCAGGAGTCACGTGTAGGGGAGCTACGGTAAAGCCTACGGACGCGAGCAGCTTCGACTCCCAAAAAACCATTGACTATCCGTTAATACTATATCTATATTAATGATAATATATTTCTCGGTGGTAGGGCGATTGCCCAAACTGGATCATGACCATAGTATACAAGTGTAAAACCGTCATAGTGCCTGGTGAAGCGGTTAAGATACTTCCGCTTCATACCAAAATCCTTCTATCACTCCATAAGTTACTTGTGAATGATATAAGGATAGTCTGCATCCTTAATCTGTAGTGAAACCGATAAATGTTGCTCATACTACAACCGCTCTGTTTTGACGTCACAAAAACGTCATTACTACTGTATAACAAAATTGTATGCAACCGCCGCGACGTCGTGCTATCTCCGCTCTTATTATAAATATATTTAAATCGCCTTATTAATATAATAAAACCGCCACAAGACGTTGTTATTAAAAAGAGAAAAAGGTGTAATTGTGCGAGAGGAAACTTTCTGTGCCCGTGGCCGCTACCGGACCCCTGGAACCTTACCGTGCTGTAGCATATACTGGACGAGCTGCAGACCTACAGGTTAGGGATTCAGATATTCTGGTATATCAGCTGCGATTTATGGAGTGATAAGTTTCCTTAATGCTCGTTTTGACCTAATTTTAATTTCTCCTAACCGCCAACTAAGTTACGTTCCCCGCTCATATGGAGGGCTATTTACACGCCTCTCCAGTGCCTTGCTTCGGCCTGACGCGTTTCAGGATCAGCTTGTACGGATTCGGGCGCCGCGTGCTCATTGCTGCAAGAAAACACAATGAAACCCGCCTGGTGTCTAATAGAAATGACTTATGTAGTGCCTCGAAAACGGCGATCAGTTGCGCTGCTGGTCACGTTGGACAGGACACAGAAGCGCCAACTGCATACAGCCACTAATTTATATCTGATCACCCTGGAAGGGAAATAGCGTAAAGATATATTATTTACTAGCTGTGTCCGCGACTTCGTCCGCGTGGAATAATTATTCTGGGCATTTTAGTTAGTTATTTATTTTAAAATTGTAATATCTTCTAAGATGTTCATTGAAATTAAGTGATGTCAAAGACAATTTTGTTCACAATTAAATACTCTTAATCAACAACACAGTTATTTGGATAAAGATTAATATTATTACGTTGATACAACTCTTAACAAATAATGCATTAATTTCGACCAAATTTGTTTACCATAAAAACGGTTCTAGTGAGTTAATCTTAAAAGATAGACATATACTGTCGCGGACATTTTTTTAGATCATTTCAAGAGGAATAATTCTTTCTTACATATATTTTTGGTATCTTGAACCGTTTTTGCAGCGCACGCAATGGAAGCCCTCAAGGATGAATAAAACTCCCCGTTTTTTTCACATTTTCCATTATTTCTTCGCTCCTAATAGTTGCATCATGATGTTATATAGCCTAAAGGCTTCCTCGATAAATGGTCTATTTAACACAAAAAGAATTTTTCGATTCGAACCAGTAGTTCCTGAGATTAGCGCGTTCAAACAAACAAACTCTTCAGCTTTATAATATTAGTATAGATTATTATTACAATTACCTTTCAGGGACGGACAGTTAAAACGAATGAAACCGAAAAAGGAATGGAGGGAGCTGCAGCAAGAGGAGTTCAGTAAGAGATTAAAAGGAGAGTAGGGACAGAGATTGATCACAATGTGTGCGTGTTAAGATTGGAAGAGTAATTTGTCGCCGATCCACTAATCCGGCAAACGGTGCCAGTGTGTTCGGGTTCTTTGGGAGCGTGGTTTGATACATAGATGGACAAAATGTAATCAGATTAATGAAAATGATTAACGATTACATTTTACGTTTTTTACCATTAATATGACTGCATTTTGCTCATTTATGTTTTAAACACTACAGAATCCCAGATTGTATACAGATTTATGATTTCTTAATGTTTTAAATGCATTTAATCATGATTACAGAGCAAGAAAATTAAAGTTACGACTACATTTTGTAATCGTTCATCATTAATCAAGATTACATTTTGCCCATCTCTGGTTTGATAAATGTGACGTATGCTTGGTGAATTGACGGAAGTGAAACTTCTTTTGTGATCATTGTTAATACTTTAACGGGTCTTATGCGCAAATTAACTTTTATTTATGGTTATTATGATGCATTGACCTGGTTACACTGGTATCAAGAACAAATGAGGGTAGATTGAAGTAATTTCCCGCCTCCGACGAAAAATCCGTGGTGCGTCAGTCTGCTAGTTACCATGACTTGTGTAATTAAGTTGAAAGGTTGAGCTATAATAAAAAGTAAGTTAATTTGCACGTAAGACCCGTTAAACTGTTTTTAAACAGTACAAAAGACATCTTTATTCATTCCATATAGGTTTTTCAAAGCTATGTGCCAAAAATCAATCAAGTATGGGAAGTAGTTCACTCAAAATATATATTTTTCATTTTCTGAAATTTCAAACATGCTGTATAACACGGAGCTACCTAAAGCAATGATTAAGTCATTGACTTTGGCGAGTACATGAATGAGACGATGTTGTTATTTCAATCTTTCTGTAACTTTTTTTTTGGTAGCCCGTTGGTAATTCTCATGGACCCACAGAGCGCCATGAGGGCGCCACCCCGGTCTCTTACCGGCTAAACACCCATCGGGTATCCCTGTAATCGCTCCACCCGGCTCTGAGAAATCAAATTCATCCAGACGCCCGAGGAGCGAAAAGCCTTGTTGAAGCTACCTCTCTGGGAGGGGTGAGAGTAAAAAGCCCGCTCCTCCGAAACCTCTCAGGCGTTGTGCCGGGCACTGCGCACCGCCTCCCCGTCATCCGGGCAGCAGCTGGGTCAACCGGTTGGGAACGATGCCGTGGCGTGTTTTGAGCCAGTCTAACATTACTGGAGGGATGGCCTCGTCCGTCCGCAGGGCGGTACTCGGGTGTTCTATTCTAGCCCAATGTCTCTATCGATACGGCTTCGACCTTCGACAGGTCATTTCCAGTTTGCTTTATACATTATTTAGTAACTAAAGTTATATATTTTTCGTTTGATTTTATTTATTCTTGTTTTTAATAATGTAGAAAAAATTAAAACCATTGTTTTTTGTATCCTAATTTAATGTCGTGTTGTGAGCGCCACTCTGTATATAAATTATATTAAATTATACCCCCGGCGCGCACAAAGGAGTTTCACTTGAAAGTTTTTATAAATATGTGATAAAACCCTGTACTGTGAGATTGTCATAGCGCTCAATAATTATTTCGAGTGATATTTACGCACACACATACGCCCACGTGTCCACATAAACACACAAGCCCACACACAGTACACAAACTCGCAAGTTCAAACGAATGATTACTACGATGCGATCTGAATGAAAATAGAAACGTTAATTATTATAGAATATACATTTTGCCTATATTTTTTTTTTTAATTAATAGTCAATTGGCAATTGTTACGTATCAATATGTGAGAAATTCGGTCCTGTTATTTGGATCGCGGTGTATACATACATTCTTAAGAAATGCTCATTCCGTAATACATTAAATACTAACTCACAAATGTTTATTAATAAATAGAAAGATATAAATTAATCAGACAATTTTTTACATCACGCTGTATATTATATAGATTCAACATTTCTTTTTATTAAATCTGAAAACTACCTGTATGTTAAACTTTCATATTATTAAACGATAATAATTTTCAAATAGTTTTTCTTAATACAAATGATCTAAATGTCTGAAAATAAAAAAAAAACATCTTTATAGTAACAATCAGTTTTGTCTTTTTGTAATACCTGCAATCCATAAAAGTTTTTATAAATACTCAGTTTTTAAAAATAAACTCATTATTAACACGATCTTAGTCATAACTATAGACACGAGTTATCACAAAAACAAACTCACGCATTTAAAAAACAAGCCATCACTGAAGACACACAAGGTCATAAACACACTCATCACAAGACAACACAAACTCAGGAATCGTAGGCATATACACAAGTTTATCACTAAAAACAAAAACTCATGAAACACATACGCACATCACTAAAAACACAAACTCACTAAGCCATAAACACACCAAGATCATCACAGGAACACAATAGTCAACTATACGTGGAACAAATGACTGATAATTTATTATTTACGGTCTATAGAGTACACGAACTCCACATGTTTTTTTTGATACCATAACAGAACACAATTAGTGTGCTTTGTGTGTCACATGAAACATAAGGAGATACTTTGAGTTATGACTTGGGGGTAGTTGGACTCCCCAGGGGGCTCTTGATGGCCGGCAGTGGGATTTGGCGAGACAAAAATGGACTAAAAGCTAAACTAGTGTTGTGAATGATAATTTATTTTATTAATTTAATAATTAAATGGTAATGAAAATTACAACGTAGTTTTATTTCTGAACTCCTTTTAGATTATTCCGCTGTAGTAGATTTTGCAACGATGTGTCACGATTTTGAAGAAATAATGATATAACGATTGCGTGTCTTAAATGACTTATGCTGCCATCTATGAACGTTAATATAAAACGATCAATTTTCAACATGCACATGGGAATTTTCAAACGACGAGCGGATCGGTATTTGTCGGGTGTGCGCGCTCTATCATCGGCCTCATCATAACTTTCCATCGGGTGAGGTTGAAGTCAAGTGTAAACTTATATCATTTAAACAAACAGATTGAAATAATTATTATCATAGTAAAAACTATTTCTCACATGCGAAGGAAGTTGCGGAGAGACCTGGTACATGATATAAGGTAATAAATACCAAATGTATTATTATGACATTGAAAATAACTTAGATACTTAAGTAAAGATATAATGTTATTTAAAATATTTGTGAGTTATAGGTTAGTGTAAAAAAGTAGAAAATAGATAACGTTAAGGTCAGAAATAAATAAATAAATAGATAGATATAGAATAGGCTACACACTAATATATCTCTGTCCAGCCCTAAAGGGATATAGGGATGTCATAATTAAAACAAACTCGGAATTATCAACATAAAATTTTATTAATATATTGCAACATTCGAGTATATATTTTGTCTTTTAAAAGGCATCTTTGAGCATTAAATTAACGAAATAACTCGCTCAAAATTCGTCGTTTTCAAACGGATGATATTTGTGCCCCAGGGAACTGAAAAACATACAATTACATATACAGGGTGTTTTTATAGAAGAGGGAGTTATTTCAGGATATATTTTTGCAAATAATAAAAAAGTAAATAACTATATTATCTAACAAATTATACAGAAATATCTATGGACAAATGAGAGTTGATCCGTAACATGGTCAACATATTTAGGGACAGTTACACACATGATTAAATGAATAACAATTAATTATAAAGTACGTATTTTGTCTCTCCTAAGCCAGGATAAAGTGCGAAAGGGTAACGAGTCAATTACCTGTTTACCTATAATTAAGTAAAAGGATATTTATTTACTTACCAATTAATCGTGCGCCCTTAGATGAGCAAAATGTAATCAGATTAATAAAAATGATTACGATTATATTTTACGTTTTTTACCATTAATATGACTGCATTTTGCTCATCTATGTTTTAAACACTACAGAATCCCAGACTGTATACACATTTATGATTCCTTAATGTTTTGAAGGGATTTAATCATGATTACTGAGCAACAAAATTAAAATTACGAATACATTTTGTAATCATTAATCAGATTATATTTTGCCCATCTCTACGTTGCGCCACACGCGCTACGGTGTCCACACTTGTTAAGAATCAATTCTCTCATTTTTTCTATCAATAAAGTTATAATATAGTTAAAAAATATAGTTATTTACATTTTTATTATTTACTAAAAAGATATCTTAATATAACTCCCTTTTCTGTAAAAACACCCTGTATATTTCTTTGTCGATATACTTACGCTGTCATCGGCACGAGACGCCCGTTACAATCGAAGGAATCGATCAGGTACATGTCTTGCGGCGACAGTTTGAAATCGAACACGTCAAAGTTACTCGCGATGCGCGACTTGGTCACCGATTTCGGTATCACGATGTTACCTCGGTCTATTTGGTACCTGGGAAATCAGATTCGATACGATATTAAAATTGCCGCGGGACTCTTAAGGGGTCGTCTAGTGTGAAGGCCGTTTTTCATTGGATTTTTAAGGATTTTTTTTCCACATCGTTTAAATAAAATAACTTATAAATCGTATATCATTTTCATCAACATTTCAACAATCTTTGTGAATTTTTTGAAGTCATTATATCGAATATAGTCGGAGATACACCGCCCAACAGGAACACATATATAAAATGTGGCGCCGCAATGCTGCCGTGATTCCAGCCGTTCTGCTTATGTGAGATCAATAAACCAAACGTAATTTCAATCGTGAGACTTAAGGTGCCAAGTTTAACTAAAATTAAGTTTCAATTCCAAAAAAATGTCGTTTTTGTACGCATTAGAAAAAAAAACGGTTTTTCGTACTTTTACCGAAGTCTATATGGCTGATAAAAATAAAACTAACGAAGCAATCTTAATTATTCTAGTTCAACTTGTAGTAATGTGTACTGAAGATGCTGTATGAATTTGAAAATAATTGATTGAATCGTTTTTGAGATATCATGGCAGCAGTTTGTGAAAATCGTGATACGAGAAAAACACGTTTAAATTATAGTAAGGGGCCCGCGCGCTCTGTGTACTCGCTCTGGTATACGGCTGTAACTTTTCAACGGCTTCAAATTCCGAAAAATCCTTTTCCGCATGTATTGTACATGTTTTAGATGTGATTTATTGAAAAAATAAAAAACGTTTTCATTTGACACAATAGACGACCCCCTTAACTTTTACATTCGACACCCATTTGTAAAGAACGTAATAGTGACTCGCTTTGGCCTGTCGCGTTTCCGGATCAGCTTGTGTATATCCAGTAGCTCATATACCTAGAGACCTTCAGTCGTGGTATATGTGGGCCGACATGACGATGTAGACTATCAATGGATTTCCATCCTTTGATAGTCGCTCTCGTTTTTGGACTACACTGTACTTACCATCAGGTACTTTGTAGTCATTTTGTCGATTGAGCCAGTGTAAAAGCGACACTAAAAACTGACAATCACAAATCTATTGGTTAAAGCCAGCGAGAGAGTGAAATAGAGTACATTGGACTGTAAAGGTCATAACGAGTTTTCTACCGTCTGTATCACGCAGAGTGTCTTGAAGAGTTATTTAATCTTGTTCCACCATCTCCCTTCCATAGTAGAACCACGCGCGCGGGTTTACGGAGTCACAGCTATGCGGCAACTCATACCCCGGCTATGACTAAGAAGTTCCCTAACTCATACTGCAGCTGTGTCTGTGAGCTGTGGAGAAGTCTTCCGGCGAGCGAGTTGCCACCGTCCTATCACCGTGCAGCGTCGCCCAGCACACGCTGAGCTGAGTGCTCTTTGAGACGGGTAGCAGCACACAGGATACATGATGTGATGTTATGTATTCTTTCATTGTTGTTTTTATATAAATATGTTTGTTGTGTGTTGTTTCCTTTGCCTCAATAAACTTTTTCTTTTTTCTTTCTATGACATTGGCTTTAAAAGAAACATGACGAGAACCGTGAGAAACACAAACGAATCGCGCATGCTGGCGAACGTGTTATATTTATCTAGTACACTTTTTTTTTACTTGAGGAAAATCCTCATAGGACCGTCTCGACCGCGCGGGGGGGTTGCGCGACCGAGGTGTGACGGACTTGTACCGACTAAAAACCCCAAGGTGACTACTTCTGCGCATTGGCGGGGACTGCGGGTCCTGTAATCAATTCGCTACAGCCCCGTCGCGCCGCGCCCGCTGGGCACAAACTCGGGGGAGATGATACCCTCCCCGATACTGCTCGTTGTATTTAGGCAGAGCACGCCACAATGCCCTGCCAACTTCTCGAGGACCGCTAAACCAGTTGCTCAGGGCCCCCACCCTGAGCAGTCACGACCCCATTTATCTAGTACATTTAGTATAACCCTAATCTTACTTTGGGACAAGATCAATTTGTGTATTTACCTACAAAAAAAATGTTTCTTATTGAGTAATCTTAATTATTGAGTATTTCTACTGAAGATTACATTCATAGCGTGACGGTTTCCCACTGACCTGATCAGAACCTGGGCGACAGTTTTGCCGAGCCTCTGCGCGATCTCCTTCAGTTTCGGGTCCTCCATCAGCTGCGGGTCGCCCGGCTTGGCCCAGGGCCTGTCTGGCGAGCCGAGGGGCGAGTACGCCGTTATCATGATGTCCCGGTCTTCGCAGAACTTCTTCAAACGCTTCTGGTTCAAGTACGGGTGGCATTCGATCTGGGAGGGGTCAAAAGGCGATCGATACCTTAGTTAAAATACTAGATTGGCCAGTGTAAGATGGCCTCCCCTTTTGTGAATCAACTAGTCTATGATACTTCCTTAGCTCAAACCATCTTCAAATTTTTCAAGGTGAGGCATAAACTACTCTCAGCCCCACCCCCTCCCCCAGTCCTTTACTCTTTGTTTCTCAATTATATGGATAATCACAATTAAAATTGTTTACAGTACAATTTTTAGACATTTTGTACTTAACCACATTGAAAAAATGTAAATATAATTGACGTGGAAGAGAAATATTCACGAAAAACGGTCTTTGCATAACTTAATACGGAGTAACGATAGCTTATGAGACTTTCGAGTTAACTTTTAAAACGTCATAATCAAAGGCTTGTACTTTTCAGCCAATTTTTATAGAGTTTGAACCGCTTTCTTAATATGTTCTTCACTGGGTACGCTAGGTGATGAGCTCGTTTGATACTCCTGGAATTTGGCGCTCGGGACCTGAGTCCAGGCTTTTTGCATGCGAGGAGAATAAAATCACCTCACCTGGTTGACGACTGGCTTCACAGACGCATTATCCAATAGACGCTGCAGTTGTTTTGAGTTGAAGTTCGAGACCCCTAAACTGCGGACTAGTTTCTGGCAGACCAGCGGCTCCATGGCCTTCCACGTGTCCACGTAATCCACATCGGAGTACTGGATCTTGCCGGCTTCGTCAGTCGGGAATAGAGCGGCGTCTTCCTATCAGATACCGCAAAAAGATCGTTCAAAAGTCTCTTTTAAAGAACTAAATGAGGCGTCTAGTTTCAAAACCCACTATAATATATTTTTTTCAAATCCCATAAACTTATAAAAGCTTATAATTAATCATTGACTTAACAATCACATTCTTATAAGGTATTTAAATTATTATTGTAGAGTGAAAAAGCAAAAAAGAAAAAAAATCATATATAATATTTGCTTTGATAAAAACATTTCAAATTACTATTAACTAATTTTGTACGAAAAATCGTTTTAGCGGGTTTTGAAATTAGACGCTATAGCATGTAGACGCCGCCCGATACGTGCTTGCGTTAGAACGCCCTAAGGGTCGTTAGGGTGTTACGCGACGCGCGGGGTAAGGGGTGCGCGCGCACAAGGGATGCTCTAGCTAAATCAGTCGACTACCGAGACCCGAGGCTAAAGAACGTGCGTGTGCGTCGCAGTTCGGTGTGCCGTTAAAGTGCAAATAAACAGTAAAACGCCAAAATCCGTATCATTCTACCACCACACCCACGACCACCGGTTATAACGCCTCAAATAATCTTACAAGACGTAGAGAGCTGGGCTAATTCTTCGGGTTTAACATGTTCCCATTCCGGCATGTACCATTAATGGTATATTAAGGACTGTTCCATCGATCGGCGTGTACCAGTAATGGTACAATGAAAGAAATCAATTTAATTTGTATTTTTTGCTAATACAAAGAAAAAAACGTTTGCAAATGAACGCAGGCATACTCAGCAGGAGCACTCAATGAGAGATATGCGATTACGTGCAAACGGCGCCGCCCGATAACAATATACCGTTGTTGCTGAGCTGCGGAGGAAGCTGGTTCCGCATTCCCCTCAGCACTCGGTAGAGGAGAGGAGCTCCCGGTGGTTTTAATCGGTTATAATCCGACACACTGAGACCGCTGCCTTCACGGACCTTAAGGATGTCCAGGTCAAAAAAGGGTCCGCTGTCGATCTCGTTTCACTTACTTTGTAAGCTTGAGGCCAGTGTATCAGGTATAAATCGAGATAGTCCAAGTTGAGGTTCTTTAGAGATGTGACGAGGGCATCCCGCACCAGGTCTGGACGGTGGAAGGTGTTCCACAGCTTCGATGTGACAAATAGCTCTTCCCTGGAAGTTTATTATAATAATATATTATGTTACACTCCTTTTGGAGTTAGCAGAGTTGCATTAGTGGCTGTACCCACTTTGCGCTTACATGTCGCGCCCAACGTGACCAGTAGCGCAGCTGATCGCCGTTCTAACAGCACTAGTACACATGACATTTCTATTAGATGCCATGTGGGTTTCCTCCCGTGGTTTTCCTTCACTGGTAACCATGTGTTGCTTAAATTTGTACCTAATTTGGAATACTCCAGAGGTAAATTGTACAGGTTGGCATGATTACTGCGACTCAGTCGAAGCTGCTCGCGTCCGTAGGCTTTACCCTAGTTTCCCTACACGTGGCTCCTGGGTGGTGCTAAACGAGCAGCAGCGAGGTGGTAGGGCGCCGGTGCCCGTCTGGATCGCGACCACAGTGCATGGGTGTAAAGCCCGTCATAGTGACCAGATTCGGCTTGTCGCGTTTCGGGATCAGCTTGTGTATATCCAGTAGCTCATATACCTAGGGACCTTCAGTCGCGGTATATGTGGGCCGACATGACGATGTAGACTATCAATGGATTTTAATCCTTTGATAGTCGCTTTCGTTTTTGGACTACACTGTATTTACCATCAGGTACTCTGTAGTCACTATGGCGAGCCAGTGTAAAAAAAAAAGAGTTTAATAATAGAAATTACCTCGTAACTACACCCTCTTCGATCTTCGCGGTGATGGCTTCTCCAACTTCCTTCTCGTTGCCATAGACAAATGCGCAGTCTATGTGCCTGTAGCCAATGTCTATGGCATCTTTAACGGCCTGCGTCACCTCACCCGGCTTGGACTGTAAAGTAATATCATTAGGCTGAAATATATACTTGTCAGAATGAGCCCCATTAGTTGCAGCGTTATTTTTTTTAATTTGTTCGACACAGTGCCGACTCCGTCTGATGGACGTTTGATGCAGTTCAAAAAACAACTGCCACAACAACATTAAAGAAAAACAATCGATAGTTGCAATGGTTATGACAGCAAGTACAAATAAGACGGTGGATACGAGCTCGCCGGAAGAGCATTCCATAGCTCAAAGATTTAGCAAAACTAAGAATTAGAGAATTTGTTTGTCCTAAAAAAAAAATGTTATTAGAGAGGATTGTTGCATAGATTATTGGATTTTTGTTGCTTTTTTATTTCTGTTATAAAATTTTCTAATTAGAGTAGTTTATTTCTTTTCGTGTTACTCGTATTTTTATTTTTTCTTTCCTTCTGTGCATGTAGTCTACACTTTCAAATATAGTCGTATTTATAGTGTATCCTGTTCATGTCTTATATAGTTTTATGTGTTAATGTAGTCTATATAAGTGTACTTTTAAATAAATACATAAATAGACGGGAATCATGGAAGGGAGAGGGTGTAACAAGGTTAAATAACTCTTCAGAACACTCGCTGTGATACAGATTAAATAATGAACTGTTTTTTTTTTATTTAAAATACCTATCTTTGCCCTTTACAGTAGGCTTGTCGAATAAATATCGATACATCGATATTTTCAATTCAGTATATAGATATTTTTGGGCGATATATTTTGTAATGATATATCGATAGAAAATATCCAGTATCGAAAACGATATGTTTTATTGCAGTGAAGTCGCTGAAATCTGAAACTGTAAAAGATAGGACCGATCGAAAAAAAAAACACTATATTGTCTATGACTGTTGAGTATTATGTTTTGTTACGTTACATGCATTGACATCTGAATTTGTTGCATGTGTATTATTTGCCGCCATTTATTTATTTATTATTTATTTTTGTTTTTATCTTAATTGGGCCTTAAAGTTAGAAGATAGCCTTTTAGTTCTAGATATTTTAGTAATTTTGTCTAATAAAAAGGAATACAGGTAAAATACTTTCGTGTTTATTGAGATTTATTCGATATATCGATATTTTTCCTTCGATATATCGACGCCGATATTGATATTTTAATAAATATCGATATAACGATATTTTTTTTCATTTTCGACATCCCTACTTTACAGTACTATGTATTATATCTCACCCTCTCGCTGCCTTTTATATGTGTTTTTTTAGTTTTGACTCTGTAAGGCCGAATGCGTGTTTCTTTTATTTCATTATTGAATAATAAAGATAATGAACTATGGGCAAATATGTCACTCAATTGAATGTGAAGATAAATTTTATTGGGGTCACTGATAAGTTGTTGAAGTGTTTTGATAAAGCGATTGCGAAAAACTGTTTGCCAAACCATGCTGTGCTTACATGGGTATATTGATAGCACAGATGGGCAAAATGTAATCTGATTAATAATTAACGATTACAAAATGTAGTCGTAATATTAACTTTCTTGCTCTGTAATCATGATTAAATCCATTTAAAACATTAAGAAGTCGTAAATGTTTATGCAATCTGGGATTCTGTAGTGTTAAAAACATAGAAGAGCAAAATGCAGTCATATTAATGGTAAAAAACGTAAAATGTAATCGTAATCATTTTTATTAATCTGATTACATTTTGCCCATCTATGATTGATAGTTCGCACCCTTTGTGGAATCAGGCATTATTTCGAAATCACTTGGTATTGATCAACAATACCTATTGCATAAGATTCATGTCAGGCACTGCATAGAATATAGGTCTTGTCTCTGGGATGGCTCTACTCAGGACTGACTCGATGCCTTGGATAGGTTGCAGCGGAGGGCTGTCTGCATTGAGAATGATCCAGATGCTACTGAGCATCTTGAACCGCACCAGTTGGACAGAGATATTGCCTCACTGAGCGTTTCCTACCATCTGTATCACGGCGAGTGCTCTGAGGAGTTTTTTAACCTTGTTCAGCCTCTCCCTTCCATAACGGAACCACGGGCTCTGGTTTACAGAGTCACAGCTATACGGTATCTCATATCCTGGGTAGGACTAAGAAGTTCTCTAACTCTTACTGAGCTGTGGAATGGTCTACCGACGAGTGTGTTTTCACCAACCTATAATATTGGATCCTTTAAACGAGGTCAGGGATATTTGTGCAGCCTGGCATTATTACTGCGATTATTTCTTACCATCAGATGTGGTATGGTCAATATACCAAGTCTGGATAAAATATAATCATAATTTCACAATCCTATATCCCATTTGAGGTAAACAGAGATAAATTAGCTGATTAAGGTACCACATGAAGTTGTTGGTGTGGTAAGATGTTTGCTCTACTGAGATGGGACCATAGATCAGAGACACTTTAAACATTTATATTAATATAATAATATATCACACTATATTCCTTTGGAGGTGACCAGAGATACGTTGGGAGCCGTACCCACATAGTGCTTTTGTGCCATGGCAAGTTTGACCAGTAGCACAGCTGATCACCGTTCTCACAACACTAGTACACATGACATTCCTATCGGATGTCATATGGGTTTCCTCATTATGGTTACCTCCACCAGTGAGCATGTGGTGCTTAAATCCTTAATCTGGAAAAATCTAGACGTATGTGATTTGTGCCTACAACCATTCACATAGCCACACATGGATACGTGTCCCTTACCCGCAAGACCACCACAGCTGACATGATTGTTAAAATAACTGTATTACAGGAAAAATATACATTAAATTAAAATCAATGACGTATATAGTTGTCAGACTATAAATGGTATTATTTTAAAAAATCTGACAATTTTGGCAAAAAAATTAACTTGCCAGGCTATAGCAAGAGAATAAATTAAGATATAAAATAAACAGTTAATTTTTGATGGAGGAAAGCGCATGGTCTGGGTGAAGTTGAGAGGTTCAGCACTTTGTTTATACTGAAAACTGACAAAAGTTTATAAGAGAAAAAATTTAAAGCAATACATTTGAACAAATTGTGATATGTAAAACATGGCTTTAAGTAGAAATTCGAGTTGAAATTTATATCAAATACACACACCACGGCAAGTGTTTTTTTTTTTAATAATTCGTAATTTCGTTTTGTTATGGTTTTATTTTAAAAGTGCTATGTGCGAAGCGTTATTGCCAAAGTTCCGAAAAATCCTGTATATTTGCTATGTAATAAAGCTGCAAGGTCTCCGTTTGTCACAAGCCAAAAGTTTAATATAAGGAAAACACATCTTTAATAATAAGTTTTCAAAAGTTTTTCCATTTATACTTGAAAAAAAAAACACATTTATGGGACAAAATGTATGAAATATTTACCTTCCACGTACCAATACCAAGAATAGGGCAGTAAAAACCATTGTTGAACTGAATTAAGGGAACTTTTGAAGTCATTTGTATTAATTTACGGTTTTCCGGTGTAAATAAGCAATACACGCGAATGTGTAGGATTATTTTGACTGCCAGTGCTACCACTTACGATTTAGGTTTTACCCAACTTACATAATTTTCTTCGAAAATATCGCAAAAAAAAAACTATGAGAAACTAATTCACTTGTGGTTTGGTTGTGTAGTAAACTTTAAGCAGTCATATTAATTTATACAGACTATAAATACAAAAAAAAACTAGAGTTCCTATGGGCGTCGTATGACGAAGTTAAATAAAATATAAACTGAACTGATACTTGAAATAAATGATTTTGCTAGAGAAGATAACCCTGTAAAATGATTACTGCTTAGATTTTGAGGTGGTATGGCAATTGCCCGAACCGGGTCGTTAGCACAGTATACAAGTGTAAAGACTGTCACAGTGACTCGCTTCGGCTTGTTGCGTTTCAGGATCAGGTTATGAAAATTCAAATGTTCATATACCTAGAGACCTTCCGTCTTGGTATATTGGGACCGACATAGTGATGTCGACTTCCAACGGATTTACGTCTCTTCGAGCCAGTATAAAAAGTGACAAATATTTCTAATAAATTACACCACAATGTCATGAAATGTCACAATTTTTACGTTACAGTGGGCACGACATATAAACGCAGAGTGGATACAGCCACTAATGTATCTCTTCTCACTCCGTAAAACGCATGTAATTATGATCTATTTTTCTTATTATTTACAACATAGTTATCTGAAAAATATATTTAACAACAAAAGACTTTAATAAAACAACAATTGACTAAAAGGAGATCAGGTACTTATCAGTATAATTGATTTAAATCAGTTTTGATTCATTTTTGATCTCGTATTTCTTTACCTTATTTTGGTAAGCCCATCAATAACATGGCAGTCCATCAGGATAAAATTTTCCACCCTGTAGCCATTTACTGTTTTTGTAAACGAAATTACTTGATTAATTTTTGAACCTATGAATATTAGTTGCAAATCTTTAAATTTGCTATTGACTCTTTTAATAAAAATTAAACTAAGCTGGAAAATTAGTAAACTACCCTAAATAAGAGCTAAACTCGTAAAAGTGGTATCACAGCTCATAAAATTAAAAAATGACAAGTTGTGATTGTTCGTTCAAAAATTTATACATTGAACTTGATTATTCCCTATTGATTTGGGTCAATTTTTTTTTTTTGATAGCCCGGTGGTAGTCCTTAACGGACCTCAGGGGGCGGTGAGGGCTTCCCCCCGGTGTATCAGACTTGCAGTTTGGGTCAATATTACATAACTTACACAATTATCGTTATCATTTAACACAACACACCTATACACAACACGTCTGTTTATTTTTATATATTTTTGTAATTATTTGTATTCTCTGTAATGGTGGGCGCTGACGTCTGCGATACAGTCTCACGACTAATGCAGGCGTCAACGTAAATTAAATTATACAATGTAAAATTTTTGATACAATAAAATTATTATTAGTATTTAAAATATCTTTTATGAATTTTCTTAGATAGCTCTATCTATGATGTATTTTTATGTAATGATTCTTAATAAAAAATCACACAAATATATTTATGGTATGGTCATACAATTCGTAATACTAAGCAATCAGCGTTCCTCTGAAAGAACAGACCCGGAAAAATTCTCGAGGCGAGATAAAAACTACTATCTGTAAAAAACAAAGGTTAACCTTTGTTTCTCATTTATATAGATTAATCCAATGAAAAAATATTTACAGCACAATTTTAGCAATTTTGTGCTTTACAACTTTGTAAAATTGTAAATAAAAATTATCGTATAGGAAGCGAAACATTCACAAAAAAACAACCTTTGATCTTGCGTAAGTAAAGACGTAGTCTCGATATCTTATGAGACTATTGAGTTGACTTTTCAAACGTCAGAACAAAGCTTTGTACAAATTTGCATCTTACTTTTATAAAGAAGCTGACCCGCTTTTTTATATATGTTATTAAGTGAGTACCTTACGCGACATGCTCGTTTGTCGCCAATAGCGTGGACTCCGGCTTGCCCTGCGAAACAATTGTTCGAATCCCGGCAAGCACTTCTAAATTTTAAATTAAATATAGACTTGTAGATGTTGATCTAGGTACTTAGATACCTAATTGTAGATGTAATTTAATAATATAAGAAATAATCATTATGAACAAGCCATTTTTTCAGTAAATATTTGTGTAATATACGTAGATATATTTATTTTTAAATTATTAATGTGAATAATTTAATTAATATTTTTTTGTTATAGTTAAATGTTAAAAAAATAATAAACATCATTCCTGAATTTAATTTTTGTAATTTTATATTTATTAGACAATATTTTTAATATATATTGTCGATATATTATAATTGGTGAACTTCATATTTTTAATGCAATGTTACGGTTGATAGCCTATTAATAAATAAAAAAAAGGAAACTTGAGTTAGAAACACGATATTTCTAAAGCATTTGTATTGTTGGCAACGATTAACGAAATTATTCTCAGAATTTTTTCCCTAAAGGGCTGAAAATCATTGCCGTGGAGTTTGGACGAATATAGCAAGCAAAACTAGTAGGAGCCTGGATTTTCTCGGGTTACCAAAAACAGAGGAGTTAACATTAGAAAGTAGAGCTCAATTTCATGCCGCTATAATATGTAATACACACCTTCCACGTGCCCAGCCCTATAACCGGAATCTTCTGGCCGTTGTGAAAAGTTTTCATAGGAACAGACGCCATTTTGATTTTAAATACAAGCGTCCTATTTCGGAAGAATACGCGGATTGAAATGTTGTGACTAGATACGAAATTATCGCAAGTATTATCAATATTGTTTTATTGACTAGCCAGCGGTTATCAAACTTTAAGCACTTAACTTGTGTCTGTGACTTTGTCTGCGTCGGTAGTTATAAAATTTTGTTTTTAATAACTCGGAAAATCCAATTTAGGATTTACAAGGCAGGCATAAGAGGGGTGTCAGCGGTGTTCCAGACTTCTAATGGCTAAAACCTCCAGGGTGTTTGTTCCTCTATTCGATGCAGCTACGACCTGGCGAGGGATCTGCTTTTTGCAGCCCTAACTTTGTGAGAAGTGGATGTAATGGGTCACATCCCTCACGAGCTCTCATCCAGGCGGTGTATAGCATACAAACGCACCGCCTCCGGCTCACCTGGGCAGTAGACTCTCTCAAGTCTACTGCCTGGTCAGTGTCAAGTTGCCAAATGTCGAGGGTAGAAGTCTTTCTCTCTCTTTCGGCCTCATAACCCCTTCGCAAAAGGACATCAAGCTATACCACGGTGTCTCCTTTCAACCATAGACAATACTCATCTTGAAATAACCATAAACTCAAATTATCTCTTTTGATGTGGTAGGGAGATTGCTCGAAATAGGTCGTGACTACAGTATACAAGTACAAAGACCGTCACAGTGACGCGCTTCGTCCTGTCGCGTTTTGGGGTTTAGTTTGTGTATACCAAACTAATATACTTAGAGACCTTTCGTCGTGGTATATGTGGGCTGAGATAGCCATGGTGACTGTTAACTTATTTTCGTCCCTCGGTAGTGGTAGCCTACCTTGGACTATATTGTTCTTTCAATCAGGTGTAATGAAGGAGGTCCGGTGTGATAGTGAGTATTTTGAAGAGTTATTTAACCTTGTTACACACTCTCTCTTCCTAAATAGAACCACGCGCGCGGATTTGCAGAGTCACAGCTATACGGTAGCTCAAACCACGGCTAGGACTGAGAAGTTCTCTAAGTCTTGCTGCAGCAGAGTCGTTTGGGTGTGGAATGGTCTTCCAGCGAGTGTGTTCCCACCGTCTTATGATAAGGGATTCTTTAAGCGTAGTGTGAAGAGGTATTTGTGCAGGCAGGCATGATCTTTGGGAGTCGAAGCTGCTCGCGTCCGTAGGCTTTACCTTAGTTTCCCTACACGTGACTCCTGGGTGGTGCTAAACGAGCAGCAGCGAGGTGGTAGGGCGCCGGTGTCCGTCTGGATCGCGACCACAGTACACGGATGTAAAGCCCGTCATAGTGATCAGTTTCGGCTTGTTGCGTTTCGGGATCAGCTTGTGTATATCCAGTAGCTCATATACCTAGAGACCTTCAGGCGCGGTATATGTGGGCAGACATGACGATGTTGACTATCAATGGATTTTTATCCTTTGATAGTCGCTTTCGTTTTTGGACTACACTGTACTTACCATCAGGTACTCTGTAGTCACTATGTCGAGCCAGTGTAAAAAAAAAAGTCGCTGCGACTACCGATGGGCTTTTCTTAACAGTCGATAGTAGAGTTGAGTGACGAGTTAGGGTAGTAAAAATGATAATGTTCTGTACTTTATAGATCAAAGTTTGGGAACCACTGATTATTTTTAACACAATGTTACGCAATATGGCGAGGCCTTGACATTATGGGGTGATATCGAACGTAATATCGATAAAACTATTGAAATATAAGAACTATATTATCCACACGAAGAGATTCGCTTTTAAATTCATCATGCGAACAGCTAAGTCGTGGAATGTGCTGCCAGCGAGCATATTTTCAAGATCTTATGACCTGGGAGTCTTTAAAAGAAGAAAAGAAAGTCATCTTTACCTCCCACCAATTGTTGAAGTCCAGGGAAGGTTTAAAGGTGAGTGAATATGAAAAAAAAATGCTAGGATAGTAAAAACAACAATTTCGTTTTCCCATACAAACCACCCTGTCCCCAGCTGTCAAACATATGATGTCAATCAAAACAAAACAAAGGTATGCCTTCAAGTTGATTAGAGGTTGCATTGTCATTCATGAAAATTATAATTTATACGCCAAATAATCAAACAAAAAATAACCCAAAAATGTCCCATAAGGCATTATAGAAAAAATATCATTACCTTAGATATGACTTGAGTCTTTCAATGCAATTTTATTTCTATTAGACTGCGACAGGCCAATAACTTTTGGCTATAATCTAAGCTTTTGGCAGAATGAAATCTGACGGGGCAGCTATTGACATAAAAAAACAAAGTAACTTTGTTTTAGAGAAATAGGGCAGAACTAGGTCTGCCGGGACAGCTAGTAAATAATAAAAAAATAAAAACTAAAGGATTCGGAACCAAAAATGTGATAAACATTTTGTATGAATGCGCAATAAAAGCTGTTTACGTAAAGGGGTACTCTCTATAAAACAATAAATTCATACAAACGCTCGCAATTCATAAATTCACACTCCATGTGTTTATAAATTTAGATTTACTCGCGTAATATCGATCATAAAGCATGACATCATTGGCTGGCGAATCCCACACTAAAATACTGTTTGTATTTGCTATCCAGAGGGTTATATTCCTTTACCAGTGATTGTTTATTGATAAAAATGCGTGGTTTTAATATATGCGATATTTTGCGGCGACCGATCTTTTATATATTTTGCTATATCATATCTAGGGGTGAAAGGCTATTTGGTTTAAGTGTCATTTTTTGGTGATATAGTAATTTTTTTTTTTACACTGGCTCGACACAGTGTCTACAGAGTACCTGATGGTAAGTACAGTGTAGTCCAAAAACGAAAGCGACTATCAAAGGATGAAAATCCATTGATAGTCTACATCGTCATGTCGGCCCACATATACCACGACTGAAGGTCTCTAGGTATATGAGCTACTGGATATGCACAAGCTGATCCCGAAACGCGACAAGCCGAAACTGGTCACTATGACGGGCTTTACACCCATGTACTGTGGTCGCGGTCCAGACGGGCACCGACGCCCTACCACCTCGCTGCTGCTCGTTTAGCACCACCCAGGAGCCACGTGTAGGGAAACTAGGGTAAAGCCTACGGACGCGAGCAGCTTCGACTCCCAAAAATAATAATAATAATATATATATTTTCGGAATCAGCGTTTTTACTATAACTATATCACCAAAAAATGTCGCTTAAACCAAATAGCCTTTCACCCCTCGATATTATCATTAATACGAATACATATTTTTGGTGCCTCTTTTTGTACTTAGGGAAAATCCTCATAGAACCTTCCCGGCGATCTTTCCCCCTATGGACAGCCGAGGTGTGCTGAATTTGTACCAGATAAAACCCCAAGGTTACTTCTGCGGGTTGACGGGAGCTGAAGATCATGTAATTAAATCTCCATAGGCTGTGCTGGCTTAGATAAAGAGCCAGCTCCTATTTCTGGAGACAACGAAGGAGAATAATATTTGTTCAGTGGCCTTCCATTAGGCTAGACGTCGTCGGATGCTGAGGAAGCTAGCACAACCTTGCCCTTTGGCCCCAGCAGATGGGAGAAGGAACACCCCAGAGGTTTTAGTCGGTGCGAGTCCGACTCACCGGGGGGCGGCCCTCATCGCCCCCTGAAGGCCCATAACGGGTCTCACCCGGGTTAAAAAAAATATTTCTGGATGCTTCCAGATTAAATACGAGCTCAAGTGCCACATTGTCACCGGTGACAATCATCGTGATGAATCCCGAATGGCACTGATAGAAATGTCATGTTTACTAGTGCTGTGAGAACGGCGATCAGCCTCTCTACTGGTCACGTTGGTCACGATATATAAGCGCAAAGTGGGTACAGCGGAAAATGTAACCCTCCCCACTCCGTATCTATACTAATATTATAAAGCTGAAGTGTTTGTTTGTTTGTTAAACCCGCTAATCTCAGGAACTACTGGTTCGAATTGAAAAATTTCGAATTTTTTGTATTGAACAGACCATTTATCGAGGATGGCTTAAGGCTAAATAACACCACGATGCAACTATTAGGAGCGAAGAAATAATGGAAAATGTGAAAAAAAAAACGGGGAGTATTATTCATCCTTGAGGGCTTCCATTGCGTGCGCTGCGAAAACGGTTCAAGATACAAAAAATATATGTATGAAAGAATTATTCCTCTTGAAATGATCTAAAAAAATTTCCGGGACAGTATATGTCTATCTTTTAAGATTAAGTCACTAGAACCGTTTTTATAGTAATAAATTTTGGTCGAAATTAATGCATTATTTGTTAAGAGTTGTATCAACGTAATAATATTAATCTTAATCCAAATAAACGTGTTGTTGATTAAGAGTATTTAATTGTGAACAAAATTGTCTTCGACATCACTTAATTTCAATGAACATCTTAGAAGATATTACAATAACTTTATATAGCAAAACAACGTTTGCCGGATCAGCTGGTTATTAATATGTCGTGCCAAACGCGACCAGTGGCGCAGCTGATCGCCGTTCTCACAGCACTAGTACACATGACATTTATACATGATCTTTTGCTTTTCTTTTTGCCTACTGCTGCCAAGTAAATTCCCTATTTAATTATTTATAACATTTCGTTTGTAAAGGTTTATACTATAAACGAAGACCTTTCGTGTTTTGATGTTTTTCACACCCTAATTCTTGCTACTGTTGAAAATATTAATTATGAAATAACAACTGTAAGTTTTCGTAAATTTGGGACTCAAGGGGGGGGGGGCTCCTGCATTGAGCAGGTGTACATAGAAATTGAATTTGCTTGGACACAGATGATCCCCGTTTACAAATAAAGTGTTAATTTTATTCGTTTATTTTCCGCTCTTTAACGAAAAAGGATTACATAAATAGAATTTAATATTGATACCGAATAATCCTTTTACGGTTCGGACAAAGTTATTAATACTTACTGTATAAAAAATAAAGTAATAAATAATCCTTATACATACAAAATTCTCGTGTCACAATGTTAGTTGCCTTACTCCTCCGAAATGGCTTTACCGATATTTACTAAATTTTATACGCATATTCAGTAGGTCTGAGAATCAACTACTATCTATTTTTCATACCCCTTTTTTTTTTGTTAACCCGGTGGAAATCCCTACGGATCGTCAGAGGAGCGGTGAGGGCCGCTCCCCCGGTGTGTCGGACCTGCCACGATTAAAACCACCGGGGTGTTCCTTCTCCCGTCTGCCGGCTGCTAAGGGCAAAGCCGAGCCATCTTCCTCGGTATCCGGTGACGTCCGGCCTTGTTCAGGCCTCACCTACTAGGCGGGGGACGGTTAAATAGTCGCCGCCCCCCGCGTACACCTAACACATTTCGGGGAGAGTGGTGTAGAGTGCCACCCCCCTCGTCTCCTTGAATTGTCAATGGAGCGGTGTGCGGGAACACATCGCACACCGCTCACGCCAGGATCTGGGCGACGCACTCACCCAAAGCGCGTCTACCAGATTTTTCATACCCCTAAGTGATAAGGGCTCGCCCTTAACATTTTTTTAATTTTTAATTTTATCCTTACACACAATAAGTTAGTTATTTTTTGTCTACACTAGATATTACCTAAAAATAACTTATATGGCAAAACAACGTTTGCCGGGTCAGCTAGTAATAAAGTATAATATAATTTTAAATAATTTATTCTTAGCTTCTTGCTCGCAGCACTAAAATATTCACGAAGCTATGCTACCTAAGACCAGGTGCATCTATCTGGAGGAATAAAACCAAGGTCAAATCGCAGACAAATCTCCTTTCAAACCGAATACGTTTTATGTGACAGGCCAGCATTGACGGTTCGCAGACAGCGTTCAGAAAATAACCACAAATTTCAAACAGACGTGTGATTTGAACATAAGCTTTCTCGTCTAGTTTCGGGGCTGATTCATAACCATTTGCTTTCTTAACGCTGCGGCTATTTGTTTTCGTAAAATATTTAAGTCAAAAGTGGAATAGTGGTGAGCTATATATAAAAGACTAGCTTTTGCCTGAGGCTTCGCTCGCGTTAAGATTTATACAAACTTTTATCCCCCATTTTATCGCTTTAGGGGTGAAACCGAAATCCTTTCTTAGGGGATCCCTACGTCATAGTAGCCTTGTGCATGCAAATTGCCAGCCCGATCGGTTTAAAATTGACAAAGTTTCATACAAACTTTCATCCCCTATTTTATCCCCTGGGGGGTAGAATTGAACAAAATCCTTTCTCAACGGATGCCTACATAATAACATCTACCTGCATGCCAAATTTCAGCCCGATCCGTCCTTTGGTTTGGGCTCTGCGTTGATAGATCACTATGTCAGTCAGTCAGTCAGTTAGTCACCTTTAAGCTATATATATTTAGATGTGTTTGCTTTATTTTTATGATCAATATTTTTCTGTGACTCTAATGTATGTCTAGTGGCTATTAGGTCTATAATTTTTTTTATGGCTGGTCAAATACTGACTGAAGCACCTTCCAACACTAAAACCTTAGTGTTTTAACTGTTCGCACGAAGCAATGGTCTTAAAGTCGAATCCCGGCATGAACCTCTAGGCTTTTCAGATTACGTATGAATTTAGGCACCTCATCTTCACCGATGAAGAAACTCATCGTGAGGAATCCCGCCTGGCATCTAATAGAAATGTAATGTGTACTAGTGCTGTGAGAACGGCGATCAGCTGCGCTACTGGTCACGTTGGGCACGACATATAAGCGTAAATGGATACAATTAGAAACATGAATAAATGACAATTAATGATTAAGTAGATATTTCGCCTCTCCTGAGCCATTATACAGTGCGATGGGAAAACGAGTCGAAATCTGTTTGCCTAAAATTACGTAAAAGGGGCTTTATCTACATTGTTTTTATTAATTTTTATTTATGGTTTTTTATATCAACCCCATTGTGCTCTAGCCTACATCCTAGGGGAGTCGCGGATGAGCAAGCGTTACCATCTGGCACAGCATTCTGGCTTCGCTGGACAAAGTATCCGTCAAAATGCCATGCCTAGCTCCAATACATTCTCTGTTAATTTTCAACTTGCTCATCAGCGACTTCCTTCGTGTCTCTCCGGGCACACTCCACCAGCAAGCGATTCAGATCTTCAGTCTTTCAACACGTGTAACAATTGGGAGACTCTCCTTTCCTCATGAGATTTGCACTTGCGGCCGGATAATGCCCGGAACGGAGTCTTAAGCACATCTTTACTGCTACACATAGCTTCACCGAACCAGGAGACATGAAGAAGTTGATCAACGATCGTTTTGTACCATATACTCTTTACTTCTTTTACCAAACAAATATTTCCAGTTAGCAAAACAAACTTTCTTGAACAAAGCTACTTGCCATTCAAAAAAAACATTTTTTTGATGGCCTAGGCTAGTCGAATCAATATATCGATATTGATTCAATATATCGATATTTTTGGGCGATATATTTTGCAATGATATATCGATACAAAATATCCAGTATCGAAAATTGTATCGAAAACGATATGTTTTTAATTCTTATGGTGGTGAAGTCGCTGAAATCTGAAACTGTAGAAGATAGGACCGAACAAAAAAAAAAATCACTATATTGTCTATGACTGTTGTAGTAGTATTATGTGTTGTTACGTTGCATGCATTGACATCTGAATTTGTTGCATGTATATTATTTGCCGCCATTTATTTATTTTTTGTTTGATATCTTAAATAGGTCTTAAAGTTAGAAGATAGCCTTTAAGTTCTTGATATTTTAGTAATTTTGTCTAATAAAAAGAAATACAGGTAAAATACTTTCGTGTTTATTGAGATTTAATCGATAAATCGATATTTTACTTCGATATATCGACGCCGATATTGATATTTTTATAAATATCGATATAACGATATTTTTTTCATTTTCGACATCCCTATGATGCCCCGGTGGAAACCCATTATAGGCCGTCAGGGAGACTGTGAGGGCCGCCCCCCCTCCGTGTGACAGACTCTCACTGACTAAAACCACCGGGGTGTTCCTCCTTTCACAAAGTGCGCCGGGCTACGGGATAGAACAGGCTGAGCCCTTAGACCGCGGCCCGGCGCATGGAGCTCCTTGGAGAGGGCAGCGCCATACAATGTAGTAGGGACGGGGGAGAAGAGTAGTGACCACCCCTCCACCGCCAAGTGGTGCGTCACATCACTGGAGTATCCCCTAAGCGTCCGTCCTCTCAGACGGTACACCTGGAACTCCTGCGAGGGCGCCGAGATGGGCGCGGTCTCTTGCGACTCCATGTTAGCCGCCGCAGTTGCCTCTCAAACGTGCGGCGCTCGCGTTATTGTGTCCACATTTTTACGTTTTTTTTTTTTACACTGGCTCGACATAGTGACTACAGAGTGCCTGACGGTAAGTACAGTGTAGTCCAAAAACGAAAGCGACTATCAAAGGACGAAAATCCATTGATAGTCTACATCGTAATGTCGGCCCGCATATACCACGACTGAAAGCCTCTAGGTATATGAGCTACTGGATATACACAAGCTGATCCCGAAACGCGACAAGCCTAAACTGGTCACTATGACGGGCTTTACACCCATGTACTGTGGTCGCGATTCAGACGGGCACCGACGTCCTACCACCTCGCTGCTGCTCGTTTAGCACCACCCAGGAGTCACGTGTAGGGAAACCAGGGTAAAGCCTACGGACGCGAGCAACTTCGACTCCCAAAACGTATATCTCATTTATTATTTTTATTAGTTGCAAGAAGGTATAATTTATTGTCTCCTGGAATATCTCCCTCGTCTGTAAATCCCCCTGTATAATCATAAACCTGTTCAATAATAAGATATAATCTCTATTTACTAAGATAGATGTCGGAAACATCTAGAGCAGGGGTGCTCAAACGAAACGCGGGAGCTTTTTGCTTTGATCTTGGTAAATATTTGCCAATATCAGTCGATTCTCTGTTTAGTTGATTATCAGTTGAGCCAAAATAAAATAGCCTTTTTTTTAAATCGAATTAAAGGATTATTTATTTATATAGTTCAGATAGCAGCATAAAACCGCGCGCGCGGGTTTACAGAGTCACAGCTTTTTGGTAACTCACATCCCGGCTAGGACTGAGAAGTTCTCTAACTCTTACTGCAGCCGAGTTGTTGGGCTGTGGAATGGTCTTCCGGCGAGCGAGTTCCCACCGTCCTATGATATTTGTGTAGGCCGGCATGATCACTACTGCTATTAATGTTTTTTACTGTTGGTACTAGTTGTCATTTTTGGACTGCATCATATTTAACAGGTTTAAAAAAGCTCCAGTGCTGCCCCCTGCAGTTGAAGTTTGAGCACCTCTGTCTATAATCATAAATATCTTTGAGAAAGATCAAGGCATATGCGTAAAAAACATAAATACGGTATGTTACTACGTGTAAACAGCGAGCATAATCCAAAACCAACACGAAATGTTGTATTTATGTCTCAAAAACAAACAGAAATTGGTTTTATCGATCTCTTTATTGCTTTCCGATGCTTTGATGCCAATATATTTTTATCTGTGCACCTTTACGTCAAAATTAACGTTCTGTCAAATGTTTTTTACGTTCGGAAACTTCAAACCATAGATTAGGAAATATAGAATAAATTCTAATGTCGCTGTAGCGATTTTTTGACGAGTTATAAGGTTATTACAATAATCTCTAGATCACAGTGAGGCATATATGAGTACAACACGCACTAATTTCATTCCGCACCACCGGCGTCGCTGACGGCATAGTTCAGTCAACTGTCGTTAACCGGTTCGTTAGAGCTCCGAGGCTTAGTTCCACTCTGACGCAGCCTTGAGTTTCTTTCGGCGTTTCTTCTCAATGTAGTCGCTTCCGAAATACTAATATATCACAGTAGGCGAGGTTTGTACCCACAGAGGTGTCCTTGCGTTGTCACCCAACCCAAAACTCATTGGCTGAGCACATGGAGTTCTGGCCTCTCTCGCCAAGTGAATTTGTACAGACTTTCCAGGCCAATAGACCAATAGCATATTGCTGCAAAAAAGGTCTTAGGAAGCTTTAGTGTTTTTGTGAATGAATTAAATTACTCAAATTTTGGCCGAACATGAACTTTCAACAAAAAATGGGCAAAAAAGTATTTTTCTGAAATAAACTCAGTTTCATAGCAATATCATTAATGACCAAGTTATTATCAAGAGAAAAGTGGTGTTCCATTATCTCTGCCTGTCCCTATAGGGATTTGGCCTGTCGATAGATAGATATCATTATTTTGTGTGACAAGAAAATAATCTGAACAGCGGAACTTAGGGATAATTTCTTTATACGTTTTCACAGAGATCTTCTAATATTGCTTAGTGCTATTTTCGCTCAGTACAATAATGGTCGTTAGTTTATAAAATTACTAAATAAATAATTTAAAAGGATAACAACGATTTTTTTTTTTCAATTAGCAGTCAGCGGTTAAACAAGCCGGTCGGTGGATGTTGAGAGCGTCTGCCGTCCGGCAGAGAGGACAAGGCGTCGAGTGTGTGCCCACATGACGCCTCATTGAGAGGTAGTGAGGGGGTAACAACTGACCCCCTCTGAGAGAGGAGGCCTGCCAAGGTCGGTCGCTCACCGGGTCCGCAGGAAGTATACGGATACCCAGGCGCGGCGAAGGCGGAGAGAGGACATAGTTGGCACCCGGTGGTTTTAGTTGGTGCCATAGATGGGCAAAATGTAATCAGATTAATGATTACATTTTAGGTTTTTAACCATTAATATGACTGCATTTTGCTCATCTATGTTTTAAACACTACGGAATCCCTGATTGTATACACATTTATCATTTCTTAATGTTTTAAATGGATTTAATCACGTTTACAGAGCAAGAAAATTAAAATTACGACTACATTTTGTAATCGTTCATCATTAATCATATTATATTTTGCCCATCTCTGGTTGGTGCAAGTCCGACAAAGCGGGGGAGTGACCCTTATCACTCCCTGACGGTCCGAAGGGATTTCCACCGGGTTAACAAAAAAAAAGCCAGCGATTAAAGTGATTTTGTAGGAATAAAATATTTTTTATAGTTGATGATTATTAATTATTATAACGATTTAATGAAGATTTAAGTATAACGCTTTATTCGCAAATTTCCGGTGAAAACGCACCCTTACTGAGTTATTGACGTATTTAAGATATCTTTGTAGACTTGTAACCAACGCCCGCTCGATATAAATCTAAAAATAACCCCGTCCTGCTGTCTAAGAGATTTCCAGTCGACTGGAGTCCGCCATACTGTGTTGACGAAGTTACCCGCCTTTTTACACGTCATAACATTATAGACACTAATTATTTTTTAATTTTTATAATCTGTAAAGAATGCAAAGGTCTTAAATAATTATTGGAATATTTTGAATGATTGAAAATAACATTAAAATATCGGTAAAAATGAGAAAATCAGTGTTAATATTGTTTATTTATTTATTTGCCGATGGTGAAGCGAAATTGACTGATAATAAAACAAACGATAATGTATCGACAGAAGTCAAAGCACCAAAAAAGGTAAAATTTAACTTTTTAAAATAATAATAACAACACATCATCACGCTATATCGTTTGCGGGATGAGCAGGGATACATTTGTGGCTGTACTTACTTTGTGTTGTGACCAGCAGCGCGGCTGCTCGCCGTCCTCACAGCACGAGTACACGTGACAGTTTTATAAAGACCCTAGCGCGTTTCCTTGCGATATTTCCCCTGGTCCGGTGAAAATGTGGTAAAGCTGTACTTCCTCTAGAAAAATCCAGAGATACGTGCCGGAATTCGATCCTGTGACTGTTAGCGCTTATGGATGTCGAAGTGTTAAGATCTAGACTTCGAAAAATATTTCTCCGTTATAATTATTTAATAATATCACCGGTTGCTCGATGTAGAGTATTCTCAGGGGCTACATTCTCTAATTCCACCAGCCCCAAAATCACCATAAAACCATTAGACGCCGTGTCGGATACCATCCGTATATGCTGGACGTTCCTCATATCAGCACGAAGAGATTCGCTTCTACATTCATCACGCGAACAGCTAAGGAGTGGAATATGCTTCCAGAGAGCATATTTACACGATCTTATGACTTGAGAGCCTTTAACAGAAGCGTGATAAGGCAATTATTGGCCGGACGCAGTCCATCGTCGGACTTATTTTCACCTTCCACCAGGTGTGATTGAAGTCAAGCGTCCGCCTGTAAATAAAAAAAAATACTGCGAGGTCTCCGTTACAAACTACTAATTTTAATTTTGCCGACCAGAATAATCAAAGATAACCAGTAAATAAAATATTTATAACACTCCCTGAGTCAATTGTCGATCTTTCTGTAACCAATTCTTTGAGACCATTCCAATGAGCTCAAACATTATACCACTGCCGTAAGTTATCGAAGAGTTAAGTATCCTGGCATCTCCAGATGATGTTGTAACATTAGGTCCAGGTTACTGTGTTACTGTAATACCATTGAAATAACAGGTTACTAAATTTCCCATCGAACATACCAGTAGAAGAGGTTTACATTCCTTCAATAACTAGAAAAGACCGGATTACCTTCAAGCAGTTGATTAAATTCTCTTCAATCATAGTTAGGAACATTCCTAATCAAGCTAGCTTTCTAATGAAAAAAACTAAATCAAAATTAGTTCCTCCGTTTAGAAGTTATGATGCCATAGACAGATATACAAATACATAGAGCCGCAGATACATTTTGTTTTGGTAACTCGGGATAAAATCCTGCTTATTACCATAAGGGTCACGGTGAGGGCAGCGATCCTGGTGTGTCAGACTCCTACTTACTAAAAACCTTGGGGGTGTCTTTCTAGTTGCTCCACCCGGGCCTGGGATACCGAATTGGTCCAGAAGCAAGCCGCAGAGACATGCGTTCAACTTAACAAGTCCTTTTTTTGCGTGCGGGGGCTAAAAACCATATCTGTTACCCCCGAAACAGCTACAAGATTGTTGATAATTTTATATCGCGAGAGTAATTTTAGTTTTACGATGATCCCACTAAACGACGCCACATTTTCACGATTCATTTCAAAAACACAATCTAATTTTAAAAGAATAAAAAAGTGTGTTACGCACGCAATTCTCGGTCGAGAGATAATTTTTATGTTTTTAATTTATTACCTGTGCAACGCTTCCGTCATAGACAATTATTTTTGATTTTATTGTCACAGTGTTTTATTTTTAAAAAATACTTCATTGTTAAATTTTCTGGCCTCAAGTCAGTATATATAGACCTTTGTCAAACCTTTTTAAAAATTCATTAATCTCGAAAGAACCCCTGCTACTACATTTTTCCTGTAATCACAATATCAAAGCTCCATTTCATCACAAAACCACAAGACATCGAGTTGGATACCATCCGTATGTGGTGGATGTTCCTTATATCCGCACGAAGAGATTCTCTTCTACATTCATCATGCGAACAGCTAAGGAGTGGAATATGCTTCCAGCGGCCATATTTCTGCGATCTTATTACTTGGGAGTCTTTAAGAGAGTAGTAAATAGGCAATTGTTGAGTGGACACGGTTCATCGTCGACCTCATTTTACACCAGATTAGATTGAGGTCAAGCGCAAGCTTGTCTGTAATAAAAAAATCTTAGAAATAGTAAAAATTGGGATAAAAATGTTATCAGAAATTATAATGACGCATTACAAGAGTAATTTATTGACGTAAACTGCTCTAACGACTCCATTGATTTATGATGTAATAACTCCAAGTAATTCTCTTATAAACTTACGTGGGTATGCTCCACAATATACAATGAACCAAACGTTTTTGTAATAAAAATAAACATAATATAGTTTTTTTTATTGCGTAAAAATATATCGCTGTCTTTTCTGTACAATTAATCATTTTTATTATTAGCCAGTTTAGTCCCACTGCAGGGCAAAGGCCTCCCTTCTCTTTTCCACTATATTCATTAAATATATGTGAGCACACCGCTCAGGGCTGCACTATGGTTTTCGAAAAAACTCCTAACAAATGCACACAACCATTATAGAATATCAGTGACGTGCCTATGGTATTTGGACAGGGCCTATGGTATTTGGACAGGGTAAGCAGAATTCGCAAAATTAATTTTAATATTATATTAAGATAGTAAATATTATATTGCTTTCATTGGAAAGAGAAATGTCGTGAATATAAAATAGATATTAATCATATAAATGGTTTCTTGTTTGTATAAGTTATAACTATAAGCAATTTATTCCAGACTTATTTATCATTAGGGCATGCAATGCTTCCATGCAACTATGGAATGAAGGCTACTGTAGAATATATATATATATATATATTTCTTCCGCTTCTGCTGCCGTGGTGTCTCTGTCAGCCTGATTCTAGAAACGGCTTCTGGAGCAACGAATCCTTCGCACTATCGTGCACCTGAAGAAAGATTCGGAAGGCCGTGTAATGAGAGGCCGACTCCATGCTAAATAACATTGTTCTACACGCATAAATCATCGAAAGCACAAGAACAATAATAAGGCAATCCGTATTCGCGATTTTAAAGGTCTGCCTGAAGCGGGTCCAATGTAGATGCTGCCGAGCGAGTGCGTGTTGCTTAGGGCCGAATAACGCCATCTAGCGGTAGGCTTACGGAAGCTACATACATTCTTCCTGTCCTATTTCCTACTAATATTATAAATGCGAATGTTTGTGAATATGTTTGTTACTCTTTCATGATAAAACTACTGGACGAATTTGCGTGAAACTACCACAGTAATATAGATTATACATCGAAATATCATATAGGCTACAATTTGTAATGATTTTATGTAATTTTGGTCGTAATATAACGATACATGTCAATTAAGTCGGGAAAAATTTGGCCCCTGAGAGCTATCTTGGCGTACACTGCCTAAAACATTGGAGTTACACAAAGATGATGTACCGTAGGATTGTTCGTCTTGAATAGTTCCAAATAAAAGTCCTTGACAGCATACACCTACCTTTTATGTGGAAGCCAGTATGATCAAAATTGTATATTACAATACAGAAGATATTCACTAGAAATAATTTATAATGGCGTGTACGATATGGGAAGCGGTTTGGATATGTAACCCAGCACACAATGCAGGCTACCGGATACGCGCTATGTGTGTATAGAGAAAGAGTGCACTTTTTTTATCTTGACACAGCGAAGAGACTCCACCACGCCTGATGGTAAGCAAGGTGGAGTCCAAATGCGACAATGACCATCAACAGTAAAAAAACCTGTCGATATAAGCTTTTTTTTTACTTAGGGAAAATCCTCATAGGATCCTCTCGGCCGCACGGGGGGGTTGCGCGATCGAGGTGTGTCGGACTTGTACCGACTAAAAACCCCAAGGTGACCACTTCTGCGCATTGGCGGGGTCTGTGGGACCTGTAATCAATTCGCCACAGCCCCGTCGCACCGCGCTCGCTGGGCACAAACTCGGAGGAAGATATCTTCCCCGACACTCCTCACTGTATTTAGGTAGAGCACGTCACAATGCTCTGCCTACTTCCCGAGGGTCGCTAACCAGCCGCTCAGGGCCCCACCCTGAGTGGCCACGACCCCAAACACATCAGTCAACCGGTCGTGGATCGACCGATCGGGTCGATATTCGCTTAGATCATGGCAATTTGCACTAATATCTTTTTTTGATTATGACGGACTTACTACTGAGGGCTATATAGCTTAACCGGGCTTAGGAGGCGAGCACAGAAGGTGCTCAGCCAGCGAGTTCATGGGTTGGGTGGCAACGCAAGGGCACCCCTGTGAGTACGGATCTCAACTTGACCGACCAGCCAGGTAAAGAACCTACGGGTGATCTACTAGCGTTTCGGAAGCGACTACCTTGAGAAGAAACGCCGAAAGAAACTGTTGACTGAACTATCATTCATAGGCGCCGTCGGTGTCGTGGTATGAATGCTTTAATATCTCTTCACGTTTCGTTTAAAAGACCAATATTATAGGACGGTGGGAACAGGCTCGCCGGGAGACCACAGCTCAACGCCTAAGCAAAAGAAAAAGTAAAGCTGAGATTTATGGACGCGACTTTAAGTTTGTTGACTATACTAAAACATTACAATTTATATTGCTCAATGAATGTCAAAGGCTTTGTCAATTTGGACTTGGCTCTGCGAATACTAAGTCTATACTCAAGTTCCTATCATACATTTTGGGAGTCGAAGCTGCTCGTGTCCGTAGGCTTTACCCTAGTTTCCCTACACGTGACTTCTGGGTGGTGCTAAACGAGCAGCAGCGAGGTGGCAGGGCGTCGGTGCCCGTCTGGATCGCGACCACAGTACATGGGTGTAAAGCCCGTCATAGTGACCAGTTTCGGCTTGTCGCGTTTCGGGATCAGCTTGTGTATTCAGTAGCTCATATACCTAGAGACCTTCAGTCGCGGTATATGTGGGCCGACATGACGATGTAGACTATCAATGGATTTTCATCCTTTGATAGTCGCTTTCGTTTCTGGACTACACTGTACTTACCATCAGGTACTCTGTAGTCACTATGTCGAGCCAGTGTAAAAAAAAAAATACATTCAGTTTTTTGTCAAAACGAATTAATTTTTTGAGAACTTTACTGAGCAAAGTCGAAGTAGCGTTTATAAATCTTAGCCTTAGAGAACTGCATAGTCCAAGCCGGGATATGAGTTACCGTATAGCCGTGACTAATTTCATGATTTGCTAATGCCCAGCAGTGGGATTCTCGATATAACCGTTGTACTATATCATCGTCGAGTGGCGCGGTTAACTGTTCGTGCATTTATTTATAAACTCCATAAATATTGTAACAAGTGTTTTCTAAATCTGTTTATCGATAACCTCAGCTCTCGTTGACTTGAAAGTGTTGCCAGCATCGTCAAAACAAATATTCATCTGTCAGCTAACTGTGTTTTTGGAAACTCGGTGGTAAATCCTATATAGGACTATCAGGGCTAGGGCAGCGAACTCGGTGATCAGATTCTTACTGACTAAAAATCTGCGAATGGCCTATATAGCCTTCCTCTCTAGGAGAGATGGATGTAAAGAGCTGACCCTTCCAAACCATTCTCACGGGGGCACATCGGACACTGCACACTGCTTCCCTTTTATCCGGGCAGCCTTCCTATCCTACCTTTCCCCTACTTTCTGTCCTTTCTCATTCTATCTACACTGGCTTAACAAAGTAAACCACAGTAAACAAGAGTAACCATCAAAAAACGAAAATTCATTGGCAGTCTCGGTCGTCATGTCGGCCCGCATATACCACGACTGAAGGTCTCTAAGTGTATGAATTACTGGACGTATAAACGTCGATCTTAAAACGCAACAGGCCAAAGCGAATCACTATGAAGAAGTTTACACTTGTGTACTGTCAAAATATCCCTTACCACTCCCAAATCTCTTTCCAAGTCTGTTATTAATATTGTATCCTTGTCTCCTTTCCCCACTCTCTGTTATTAATATTCTTTCATATTGAATCTCTAACTTAAAAAATAATCATTTCCTCGTAGTAAATTAAATCCCGTATTTCAACTCCTTCATGGTTTATTTTCGCATCGTAAGATGCCCTATACTCGTCTACAAGGTCTCATTTATTTCTTTGCTAAAATTAATCGGAATCGATTCAGCTGTTTTGGGTAAAACTCGAAGATATAAACGTACATAGTTTCAATTCACGAAAATCAGCGCTGCAGACTTCTTTTGTGGCTTTAGGCTGATGAAGGTCCCGTTTTCGCCATGTTTATATGTTTTGTATTTTCTTTTGTTTTTGTGTGTTGATTGTATTGCTACATTTAAATTTCTGGTTTTTTTGTATATTTGTGGCGAAATAAATAGTTTTTAATTTTTTTTTTCAATTCACTGTACACGATTGGTAGAACCATTTTTTAAATATTTTTATTTATATGGAACTCTCGAAGCATGCATACGGTTCGCACTTGGTTGTTTTTTATATATAGTATTTATAGATTATATTAGTCATCACTTCATAATTTACACGTACCGTGCGTGGAACTCAATGAAGCATGACTTTGAACACGAATTTAATTAGCATTAAAACATTAAAGTACCGGATATTATTTAAACCTGGCAACACAGACCTCAAGTGGTGATTCGTAGTTGGCGCACGTCCAACCTAAACATATACAGCGTGTTATAAATACAATAATATATCACAGAGTGCTAACGAAATATGTTGATTACAATTTTTGTTGTAATTTGTAGATTTTGTTAATAAATTTCACTTTTATTATGATTTCTTTGAGGCAAGTGTGTGAATGACGTCGATTAACTATTATAAAATTGAAATTAGGTCGTGTCTGAACGTTTAACATATTTTTGTTAATTGGCATCGTCTAGCGTATATTTATCTCTGTTTGGTTTACATAGCTCTATATAGTTACTGTTTTTGTTTATTTTTTTCTTTTATTTTTATTCTGAGACGGCACAGTGACCGCGCCACGTCCGAAGGTAAGCGTTGTGCGGTCCAAAAACAACAACGACTTTCAACAGTAAAGAAAAACTATTTATAGTCACAGCGATAATGTCAGCCTACTTAAATATCTCTAGACTCTTCGCTTAAAGGACCCAGTACAGCGGGAACACGCTCGCCAGAAAACCATTCCACTGTCCAACCACTCGTAAAGGCTTGTATTATTTAAGCAATTTTTTTATGAAGAGGCTAGCTCACTTTTCTTGATAAATTGATTCAGTGGGAATACTGGGTGATGTGCTCCTCTGCCAGTGCTGGAGTTTGGCCATGGCTTGCCCCTTCCTAGATCCGGGTCTGGTTATCGCTGATCGAATATTGCTTTGTCTAAGCCCTTGAGGTTTTTTTGACCAGGGGCAAATCCTCATAGAACGTTAGGACCCCTGTGAAGGTAGATACCCCGGTGTGTCAGGCTCTTATCGACTCAAACCAGTGGGGGGTTCCTCCTACTCATCTGCCAGGGCCAAGAGTACGGACACGCCAACTTCCTCGGCTCGCAGTGATGTCTGGCCTTCTGTAAGCCTCACCGCCTATTACTAGGAGGTTAGTGTAAAAGGCAATCTCACATTCTCACCCAATCTCATTGAAACTGTCTATGGGAACACATCACACACTGCTCTCGCCTGGATATGTACGCACTCTCTCAAGTGTGCCGCTTAAGGCGTCAGGTCCTTTCTTAGCAGATTCATACGTTATAACATCTACCTGCATGCCAAATTTCAGCCCGATCCGTCCGGTGGTATGGGCTCTGCGTTGATAGATCACTATGTTAGTCAGTCAGTCAGTCACCTTTGAGTTATATATATTTAGATACAGTTGTCACTTCGCCAGAAGTGAGTTTAAATGACATGATATGCCTTACGAGGCTGGCATAGTCATCAAGGATGCACTAAATCCTCATTAAAATATTTGATAAAAAAAAATAACTAACTTGAATATACTACGGATAGAACAAGCATTAGTTCACAGCGTGTAAACACACCAATTTGGCTAGAATCCATTGTTATTGTAACGTTTCGTGTAGATTTCAATTTTCAATGCAGTGTTCGACGAGATTATTTCTGGTTTTTGGTTTATTTGTTTATTTCAGGTTTCACATTCGTTTTATTACGATAGCTAATTTTAAAATGTTACAGGGTGTTACATAATTCGATGTAATGACGAAACGAAGAATAATTCATATATCTATACTAACATACAAATTTGTTTGTTTGAACGCGCTAATCTCAGGAACTACTGGTTCGAATTGAAAAATTCTCTTTGTGTTGAATAGACCATTTATCGAGGAAGGCTTTAGGCTATATAACATCATGATGCAACTATTAGGAGCGAAGAAATAATGAAAAATGTGAAAAAAACGGGGAAAATTATTCATCCTTGAGGGCTTCCATTGCGTAATAAAAACATCATATGTACTAGGGCTGTGAGAACGGCGATCAGCTGTGCCACTGGTCACGGTGGGCACGACATATAGGCGCCAATTGGATACAGCCATTAATGTATATCTGCTCTGCTCTTTGATGGACAGTGCACAAGTGTCACAAACATAGTGACTTGCTTTGGCTTGTCGCGTTTGAGAATCAGTTTGTGTGTGTCTTGTAACTCAAATACCTCTCTAGGTACTCTTCTTCTTGAAGGACTCTTTTTTTTTAGGTCGGCCAGTGGCCAACACACTACAAAACAGTAAAAAAAAACAATCGCAAAAAATGTACATTTATGTGTTCTGCCGTTTAAGGCATCGTGCATCAAAAACATAAACGATACAACTTATAAAACAAACACATTGACAAATAAGAATAAATCAGTCAAAGTGAAATCATAGGCAAAAGAAAAATCACAACAAAAATTAAAAGAAAACTCTAAAAAGACCCTTCCTTCAGTCATGGTATATGTGAGCCACCGGCCGGCATGACAACGGAGACTCAATACATTTTCGTTCCTTGATACTGAGTCAATTTGTCGAATCTAGTGTAAACAAAACCAGGCGACTTTATGTCGATACTCTATATTTTCGCCTCAGCTAATGAATTTACCTTAAGTCTGCGAGTTCAACGAGCGACTGAGTACAATGGCTATTTTGATATTTAAGCTTTTGACTTTTTTATTGAGTTATTTTGAGTTTGAGTTTATTTTCAGATACAATTATAGTATTGACCATGTTTTGTGTTCTGTGTTTATATTCACCCACTCTTTTCAATGTCATTCTTTGCACAAACATGTTTCTTGGCTTTAAATACTATGCTTTTGTAGCAAAATATAAAATTAAATAGAGACTAACGATCGTATGCGGCGCCACTGTAGTCTTACTGTTTTTTTTTTTAACGGAAAAGAAAAGCTCGCTGCCTGCCGTGTTCAAATCTAAGGTTGACAGTGAGGAGCTAGGCAAAGCGTCGCGTCCTTCTGTAAAGCAGTGATGAATTAGAAAAAAGCCTCTAAAAGGGACAGGGAGTGTACAATCACCCTGGACATTTGGCATCCGAAGTACCGTAGTAAGAAACGCATACGCCCGCGCTCAGCGCTACAGGGAGACAGGTTTAGCTGGATGGGCTATGTACACCCATCCCTCCCAGAGAGAAAGCCTAAACAGGCTATTTCTTCCTCGGGCAAGTGGAAGAATCTGGTTTTCTAGGCCCGGGTAGAGAGATTTGAAGCACAACCCAGGGGGTTTTACTCAGTAGGAGTCTCATACGTCGGGGTTGCTGCCTTTACGATAATCCTGATGATCTAGAAGGAACGCCCTGGTTGTTTATTTCGGTAAGAGTCAAACACACTGCGGCAGCAGTATTCACTGCTGTTCGGAAGGTCCGTGAGGATTAAAAAGGGATTTTATGACATGATGATGTCCTAGCCGGATTCGGCCACGGCGACTGTTTCAACACCGATTAAGAAATTCGAGGTCCAGTTTTCGGAAACAGTCAATTGCGCAGGAGATATTTAAGTGCATAACTGGACGCGCATTGTACGTTATAATCCTTTGTTTGCGTACAGATCGACGGTGGAGCTTTAATGTTCGCTGACGACTTCAAACAGACTCTGGAGAAATATTTATTCGGCATTTGCCCGCAGAATTACAAGGTAAATAAGCATTGACGGTATCTATTAAATGCAGTTCGCGATGTATCCCCTCTGTATGTATTTATATGGAAACGCGTTCAATGTATGCACTGTGAGGCAATGTCAGAGGGCTTGTTGGATCCTGATGATTCAATTACAAATGCTTTAGCAGCCACAGCTCCGAAAAACTGAGGTACACGTACGCATTAGTTTCAATCCACGACACCGGCGGCGTTGACGGCATAGTTCAGTCAACTGTCGCTAACCGGTGCGTTAGAGCTCCGAGGCTTAGTTCCACTCCGATACAGCCTTGAGTTTCTATTAGTGATGAAAATGCCCGGGAATTTTCCCAAAGTGCCCAAAACGTGCTTGGGAATATTCCCGGGAATTTACGAAATGTTCGCGGAAGTGCTGGTCACTTTGTGAAAATTCCCGGGCATTTTCATCACTAGTTTCTATCAGCGTTTCTTCTCAAGGTATTCGCTTCCGAAATGCTAGTAAATCACTGTTCGGTTCTTTTCCTGGCTGGCCACTCAAGTCCAGGGTCGTATCCATATGGGTGCCAGTGCGTTGCCACTCAACCTTTAAACTTGCTGGCTGAGCACCACGCACATTAATTCCACGCGCTTTAAGCCCGGTTTAGTTGTGAAGGTCTTTTCCGACCAACAGCTTATTGTCCTGTCGTAAAAAAAAGCTCAGCGATGATATTTTTAATGTTATTTTTTCGATAGGACAATACACACAGGCTGATTTTATAGACGAGGGAGATATTCAGGGAGGATATTCAGCATTCGATTCTTATTCCAAATATGTAAACAAAGTGATATCTTAATATTTCTATTAAAACATAGTAAATTATAGTCAACATAATTAGAGGCAATTACACACATGATAGAATAAATAACAATTAATTATTAAGTAGGTATTTTGTCTCTCCTAAGCCAGGGTAAAGTGCGGAGGGAAAACGAGCCAACACCTGTTTAGCTAAAATTATGTAAAAGTATTCAGAGATGGGCAAACTGTAATCTGATTAATGATTAACGATTACAAAATAAAGTCGTAATTTTGATTTTGTTGCTCTGTAATCATGATTAAATTCATTTAAAACATTAAGAAATCATAAACGTGTATGCAATCTGGGATTCTGTAGTGTTTAAAACATAGATGAGCAAAACGCATTCATATTAATGGTAAAAAATTTTGCCCATCTGTGAAAGTATCTACTTAACAATCAATTATGCACACCACGCGCTACGTTGTACGTATCTTTACCGATCAATTCTTATTTGTTCATCGATGTATCTTAGCTTTATGATTTGTTTGATAATACATGTATATACATACATTTATACTAATCGAAAGAAGGTATATACTAGGGCGATTAAAAAAAAAAAAAATTATTTTTCCTCGGAACCACCCTCAAAAGTTTCGTTTTAATGCCAAAATAGGCCTCTGAAAATATGAGCCCTTAATATTAATATTTAGGTTGTCCGCATCCCACTTTTCGATTTCCCCACAAATAACACAGGACAAAAGTTTTTTTTTCTTTTGATTTCTATAACTAATGAATGATATATCGTATTGCAATACCCAGTCATTATTTTTGTAGAGAATTTAACACTCTACAAAAAAGGTCTGAAGTCAATTTTTGATAAATCAACTCAGTCAAAAGTTATTCAAGATCGAAGTTTAACTTACCCTCAATTCAGCTGTTTTATTGACTGATTTGGCAAAATATTATGTTTTTAGAAAAATTGAAACCAAAACATTTTACAAAATATAAATTAGACTTCTGAAAACTGTTAACCTTTATTTCCTGCTTTGTAGTAAATGTGGACAAGGTACTTAAAACGAATTATAATTGACAGTTAACCCAACATTTGAAAATTCTAGTTGTTGAAAATTAACATCAATCGTTAAACCTTTTTTGTAGAGCGTTAAATTCTCTACAAAAATTATGAATGGGTATTGCAATACGATATATCGTTCATTACTTATAAAAGTCAAAAGTAAGAAAACTTTTGTCCTGTTTTATTTGTATGGGAAATCGAAAAGTGCGATGCGGACAACCTAAATATTAATATTAAGGGCTCATATTTTCAGAGGCCTATTTTGGCATTAGAACGAAACTTTTGATCGTGGTTCCGAGGAAAAATAAACATTTTTTTTTTGGTACGCACTAGTATATACATACATTTATACTAATCGAAAGAAGATACATACTATTGTATTCTGAAATATCTCCCTCATATATAAAATAGCCTTATGTATATACAGTACGATAAAATAAATACAACCGCATAAAGAACCTCCTCCATCTAATAAGCAGTTAATGAAGCGGTTCATTGAGCTTTAAATATCTTCCGCCATTTCCCCGCAAGTTTAGTTAGAAATATTATGGAGTAGTCTCGTTGGTTGCAGACGCCGCTGGCCGGCAAGGCGAAGAACGCCACGACACTGACCTGCGACTTGGATGATGAGCAGACTGACTTAGCTGGCAGGTGAGGGTATGAATCCTGTCGGAAGTATCCGGATTGTCGGAAGTATCCGGATTCCCAGGCGCGGCGAAAGCGAAGAGAGGGCAGTGCTGGCACCCCGGTGGTTTTATTCGGGGCAGGTCCGACACTCCGGGGGGAGTGGCCCTCACCACTTCCCCTGACGGTCCGTAGGGATTTCCACCGGGATAACAAAAAAAAGGTTATGAATCCTAACAATAAAAAGAAAATGATTTTGTTAATTATACAAGAATGAAAAAGTTCCAACGTTGTCTGGTACAGTTCTCTTAAATAAAAGACGTACAAGACCAGGTTTATTTAAAGTTATTACACTTAAGAAGTGAGATCCTTCTGCGAGGTTGTGATGAAGCAGAAGGAGTCTCTCAAAAGGGTCAGAGAGCGAACATCTTCCCTGGCTATTCGGCGGCCAAGGCACCGTCGCCGGAGGGACGCGTTCGCTCAGAGCGAGCGCGACATCCCCCGGTGACAATAGCCGGGCAGTAGACTTGAGGGAGGCTGCGGCCTGGATGAGAGGGATGCGGTGCACAGTGTGTAGTGCATCCCTCCTTTACTGCCACCTATCTCAGAGGGGTACCTTCAACAAGGCCTTTTGCTCCCCGGGCGTCTGGATGAATTTGGTTTCCCAGGCCCGGGTGGATCAATTGGAGGGACATCCCGAGAGTTTTTAGGCAGTAGGAGCCTGACACACCAGGGTCGCTGCTCTTACAGCGGCGTTGATAGTCCTACGCAGGGTTTAATAATAAAATTATTTATTAGACCAACAATTACAAAGCAGCACATTAAAAGTCAGCTGACACCCAAACTAGGACAACCTGTATCTTCGATGTCAGCACATTGCACACAATTTGTTACAGTTTATTACCGCTGCGTAGCTCCAATCTTAACTCAAAACAATACAACAATAATATTACATACAAAACAATAGACTATACAAAGTGAATAATAATTACAAAAGAATGTTAATGCTAAAGCCGAAACACATCTATTCCTGCAACAGTTCCTCAGTATCATTATATTTTAAATTCGACAACCAGTCTCTCATCTTCATCTTACATTCGAATTGAGATAAGTTCAAGATATTTAATTCATGATTAACCTTATTGTAAATCCTTGAACCAAGAACACAAAATTGACCCCGGATTTAAAAACAAATTGTTACACTAGCCTTGGTTGTCCCTATTTCTCTTTCACACTTGCCTGCGGATCCAGAGGCTTTTGCGGGATCCTGCTGCTCTTAACATTGGTGTTCATACCACGTAGCGTTCTAAATATATTACCGTAGCTTTTGTATTTTGATCCGCCGAGGTTCTCCTAAAAGTAATCAATACATTGTTCTATTTTCAACGTAATAAAAATACTTCTTGTGTACTGACCAGGTTAGCAACTTTAGCCCTCAGGGCCCACACGGCTTCGCGTTCAGACTGCACGAGGTTCGGAGTGGCTCTGGCCAACACGCTTGGCGAGCTAGCTCGTACTGCTGCTAGCAGACAAGCCACTGCTGCTGGTAAGGATATTTACCTATACAGGTGGCGCCATCATAGCTACATGAAATCATAATAATAGTTGTATATTAAGATAGAATAATGGTTGTATCTACTTTGCGCTTAAATTGTGTCCAATGCGTTCAGTAGCGCAGTAGATCGCCGTTCTCAGGGCACTTACATATTACTATTAACGCATTGGCAGGGACTGCGGGTCTTGTAATCAATTCGCAACAGCCCCATTGCGCCGCGCCCGCTTGGCACAAACTCAGGCGAAGATAATGCCTTCCCCAATACTGCTCGTTGTATTTAGGCGGAGCACGTCACAATGCTCTGCCGACTGCTCGAGGGTCGCTATCCAACCGCTCAGAGCCCCACCCTGAGCGTCCACGACCCCAAAGACTTCAGCCAATCGGTTGTGGATCGACCGATTGGCTGGGACTGTGCCGGGGCGGTTGCCAGCACCCTGGTGTCTTCTTCGAGCGGCCTTCTGCCGCTCTCGCTCTGCGGCCTGCTTCTGGGACATGACGTCCTCACAGAAGGAAACCACGGCCCTCCAGTTGTCATACCCTGCCAGCATAGCCGACACCACTGCTGGCAGGGAGAGGTCGTGTCCGATCCTTCGGACCAGGTCCCGCTGCTCGCTGCCCCACGCCGGGCAATGTGCGAACGTAGGCAACTGCCACAGTCTGACTGGTGTCTTAACGTGATCCTGATAGAAAAAGGCTTGACCGACTGACAAACAGTTTTGTCCTTTGAGGGTTCCTTATGAGGTACGAAACTCTTAAAATAAATAATAGAATTATTTGCTAATTTCAGCAGCGGCAAACGAAGCTAATAAGAAAAGGAAGCTTTCAAAAAGTCAGAAAATGAAGATACAAGCCAAGCAGAGAACTGCTCTTGCAGTAAAGAAGAAGGCTGCCGCCATGGCAGCAGCGGCGGCTGCTAAAATGGCGTCGTGAATAACTAACAAACGATATTTGTGAGATAATTGTATAATAAAATGTTTAAAACTATGGTCGAAAGGCCGAAAACTTGCGAAAAGGTGTTGGTACGGTATTTTATATATGAAGTTCTTTGAATGATTCATATAAATTACGAAAGATAATACATACAGGGTGCTGCCAATGTAACGAAATTTATTTGTTAGTTTTTAAGGCAGCCGGTGGTGGATATATTATAAAACAGTGATAACTTTTGACAATAACATTTAAATGCATCAACCGATGAACGCTACCGAAGCCAACATTTATGTATATCAAAAACCGAACAATTTACAAATTAATGATAAAAAGAACAATGGAACAGAATATGCGCAAATCATAAATAAAACCACAGTAAAATCAAAGTAAACTTTACCTTAATGTGATATTCAGTGCTTACAATGCCTTTCTTTTAAATTTCTGTAAGGAGTCTCTAAATATATCGAAGGACGATCCTACATCGCTAAGCAAGTGGGAAAATCTGCTGATCGGTGAATTAATCCCTAATAGTTTTGACCACAGTTGTGCATAAATGATTTATAGGACATACGTATGTATGTACATTAAATATTACCAGATAAACTTGAAAATTTTTGACGGTTATTATTATAGACATCAAACAATTAAGTACAATAGTTTAGTTTGTTTATATTATGACATATAATACAACATATAACACAGTAGAATAGGTTTGACAAAGTAGGAAACAGCAAAAGCAAATACACAGGGCATTTGGTGTGATGATGCGCCAAATAGAAATCAGCTCAGCAGATGCTAGGACACCGACAGAGCTACCCAGTGCTAATTTTCAACTGACACCCATTTGGCATGTTTTTTTTTCTACCCCCAACCCATAACCCCAAAACTGCTAGGTGTTTTTTGTATTGAGGAAGTTTCTCTAGGCTACTGGCCATTTCGAACCTGTACCTTTACCGAATCATATTAAAATCAGAGGTTAAAATACATATACAAATAGTTACAAACATATTTTCTATTTTGTTAAATTTTAAACATACACGTGGCATTCACGTCTACGCTTTGAAGGCGTGCGGTTATGCTCTCGGTTTTGGTCATCGGAGAGTTGATTTGTCGTTGTTGTGTTCTTCTGGACCTGTAATTCTTATGTTTTGGGTTGATGTTGGGTTTGAAGAGTGACAAGATGCCTTGATGGCAAAGTTTCTGCGGGAAATTGGCGATTTTTCTGATGTCCAGGATGGAGTGCGCGTCGCTTGGGTTGTTTGGTTTGACGTTAATCAGAGACAGGTTCTAAATAACTTGTACACAGAACCATAAAACTTAATATTACTAAAAGTAACACAGACAGGTGGCGCCATCATAGCGACATTAAATCATACTAATCACTTTTCAAAAAGTTTCAAAGTCTTGTGCTAAAGATCAATCAAATAGTTGCAATAGTTTAGAAACAGATGGAGCTTTAGTTTTTCTCAATTTTTAAACACTATTCCGAGCTTCATGAAGCAGCGATAATAGCGCCAATGTATTTGGCGAAAACATAAACAAGATGGCGTTGTCTCCCTAATCTTACAAGTTACAAGTCAGTAATTTTCCTTAACGAAATTTTATTACTTTTCTTTGGTAATTTTTCTTTTAGTTTGATTGTACGACATTTTTGTTGATGGGGTATATGTTAACAATGGCTTGCACCATCAAATTAAATTTAATTTAAGTTTGTTTGTTGTTAAAGCAGTTAAATTCGACCACAATGACGTTTTAAATTTAATATTTGTTAGTATTGCGATATATTTCCATGCAAGATAAATAACATTTTATGTAACTTTAAACTAGATTAAAATTTTTGGTGCAAGTCACTCTTTCTGGTACATAATATACAGAACACCAGAAGTCTCACAAGGGTTAAATCTTAATTTAAGTAACTTAAAACTCGTTTTGTATCAAGGGTGAATACAGCTTTTGATATAAAACGTTTTTTGTCTTCTTATTGATAACTTTTATATAAAATGTAAATAGTTTTATAAGATTTTTTTTAATTGTAAATATTTAATTGAATATTCGTATTAATAGTGCGTTAATAAATATTCTTTTTGTATAATTTTGTTGTTATTATTTTGTTTTTATTTTTTTCTAAAAGATGACGGACCGGCTATGACTTAATTTCCTACAGAAAGCTAAAAGATAGGAATACCTAATACTGCATTCGCAGCAAATGTTTCGTGTATGTTAATTATTTATTTGTCTTTCTCTTTTTCGTATATTATTTATACATTTTTTTTTATTATTATTTTCTCTTTCTTGCACTCCGTAGATGATCTTTTTTTCATTATTATTGTGCTCGCAAATAATTGTGAGCAAAAGAAAAATAATTGTAAATACACGAGAAAGAATAAGAAATACGCATATTTTGTAATGCATGGAACATTTCCTGCGGACGCACTATAAAACCTATTCCACAAGTTTTTTTATTGTAAATTAGTATTGAGATTTTTGTGGCGATACATTAAATAATAATAATAATCATTTCGTTAAGTGGTCTCCATATTTGAACTGTTTTTTAAAAATCCAATAAATTTAAAATAATTTGCCAATGCATTAATTAATACGTGAAACGGAATGTCAAATAAATGACGCTCTTCGCTAGTTCGGAAAGAAAAAGACCTTAAGTGCTTACAGCTGCATGGAAGTTTACATTTTATCTTATACAGTATAAGATCCCTATTCGTCAGTTATTCGTTTTAAATTGTAATTAATTCGAAGAAAAGAAATTTAAATATAGTGCTGCTTTATTTTAATAATCGATTTGAAATATATAAAAATTAATGTTTGTAATATAATACTTGCGTAAAACTACTCGATTTATCATAATTTATTAAAACATATTTAGTGTTTATTATACGTAACATATTTTACTACATAATACAAAACAAAGTTTCCTGGCATGTTTGTCAATCCTGTCTGTGTTTTTGTAAAAAAACTCAAACACTATGACTTTTTATGCCGTTTTGACCAATAGACAGAATGATTCATGAAGAAGGTTCTTTCTACAATGTTCCTCGTGTCTTTATTATCAAGATCTAATTTGGTATCAGACAGGTCTTGTTGCAGTGATGCCTGGATACATGAGAAGGTTTATCCCAACTACTTTCGTTTTTTAATAATTTGGAAAGATGGTAGAATATTAACAATAAAGTGAAAGGCAGTAGGAGCAGGAGACGTGAGTAAGAGAGGAGAGGGGTAGAGGGATGGAATGTGAGAGGTGTGTTAAGAAGGAGCGGAAAGAGGTAGAGGGATGGAATGAAAGAAGTGTGTAAAGAAGGCGATTGGAGAGGTAGGAGAAGGGGGCGTAGGTTCAACTAAAAACACGAATTACTTATTAATTGCTAGGTGGCACGAAGGTAGTCAGTTTTTCTAATTTATATATAAAGATCAATATTTAAAGCAGCTGCTTGTAGCTTCTGTCACGTGGAAAAAACAAAAATAAAGAATAAATATTAAGGGGTTTTGTAAATGAAATTATTTAATCGATATATAGATATCGATTCTGTACATAATCCGTATCGGCTCTAATTTGAGGAACTTGTTATTATTATATGAATGTACCTACATAACCTTTTATTTCATGTTTCGATTTGATTTAACATTTTTATCCGTAATTAATATTAAAAAAGTGTATAAAGCGTCGATTTCAAGCCATATTTATCGATGACTGTGTATAAATAAAGTCAAAGGTGCGGCATTCATTCATAATTTTTAATATTTTAATATCATAACGTAATTAGTCCAAGTTACGTACGCTTAGTTTTTAGGGGCATGTGCAGTTATTTTATGAGATCGAGCCTATTGTTTCATTGTTTAACAAATTTATAACGCCATTTTGATATCGATGTAGGTTTTATTTGTGTATTGAATGTGAAATATGTGTTTTTATCATTTTTATGCGGTGCTTTAGTATCGTTTGTTAAATTCAATGAAAACCGTAAGTTTTGTGTTCATTTATTACTCTATTATTATTATATTTACTATATAATTATTATTTTCCTAAATTAAACAAGTAAATTCTATACATAAATGGAGAAAATTATGCAAATAGTTCTAACATTTTTATCAAAATGCATTTATGATGCCAACCTTTGAAATATATTTTATAGGCATTTAAACTTCTATATCTCATTATATGCAAAAACAATTATTAACATTTTTAGTTCTGTGCAGCTATTCATAGTGCAGTTTCTTATATTTTTCACCTCTCAGTATTAATATAGGCACACTATTAATAAATAACATTACTTCAGTTTTTGCATTAATTGTGACGATTAAACAATATTATAAACATATGAGTGATAACATTATGAGTTTTATAAAGGCAAAGTAACTTTACAGTCAACATTTTTTTTATTATTTCTTAAATACTATTCCTAAAGTCTATTTGTGATGTAGGTTGTGTTTTAGAATTATACTATCACTATTCTCTTTAAATTTAATAGAGATATATCACAAGCTCCCACATTCTGCTTGTATATTGTGCTCAACATGTCCAGTATGTAACATAACTGATCAGATTTCTTTAGAGTACATTTGATATTTTTGCAATACCATTGTGTGTTTTCTATTAATGTTTTCCTCCAATAATGAGCATGTGGTCCCTAGTTCTGTAATTAATCTAGAAAAATATGATATATGTCAGGATTTGAACCTGTAATCAATTGTTTGAGCACATGTGTGTTAAAGTAATACATGTTGTTAGTCTAAATAGTTCTTGGTTATTTTGATTAATAACTGATGAAATTGAACTCAAATAAAAAAAAATTAGTGTATGATATAAACATAGTTTAATAATGTTATTAGCTGTGTGGCCTAGTGGATTTGAGACCTGAACCATGCCAAGCAACACAGATGGTTGTAGGTTTGAATCAAGGCATGTACATCTGGGTTTTTCCAGTTTTAGGCACCATATCCTCACCAGTGATGGAAAATATTCTGAGGAAACCTTACTGCAGCCGTGTCTTCGAGCTATGGAATGGCCTTCTGGTGAAAATGGTACTGGGTCATTTAAATGAAACGTGAAGAGATATTTTATTTGTATAGGCATGAGCACACTGACTATTTTTGGGATTTTCTTTGCTGTTGATAGTTGTAGTCATTTTTTGGGATACACCACACTTATTATCAGGTGTGGTGTGGTCACTATACCCAATCAGAATTAAAAAAATAAACAGATCAATGGATGCCTTTTCACAATTTTTTCTTTTTGTTATTTGGCTCAAATTTTGAGGTGAGATTATGTCTTTTAGGAGTTCATTCCATGCTCTGACTATTTTACATATAATGTTTACAGATGTTCTGCGTGCAAGAGAAAAAGCATGGGGACCCGTTCCAAGATCAGGACCCGCTTGAGGTGGGCTCAGACAGTGACGAGGAACCGGAAGCAAAGAGGCTGAAAACCTTCGACCCACAGCTGAACCTTAAGGTGTACCAAATACCGGCATTCACCAGTTCCACATCACTCATGTACCCCACTTCACCGCCTCTGCCTAAGTTTGTGAACAATCCACTGAATTTGGCGAATCCCCTTGCCCTGGCGAACAGCTTTCAATCAAGTAACAGTGTGGTCAACAGTCTTCACAGTAGGTGAGTCTAAGAGTCTACTAACATCATATCTGTTTTCTTTTGGCAGGATAATATGCTATTGGCCAGGAAAGGCTTTTACAATTTTACCAGATGAGAGAGCATTAAACACGCTCAGCCAGAGAGCTATTGGTTGGGTGGCAACACAAGGGAATCCCTGTGGATGGGGACCTTGACTAGGGTGGCCAGCCAGGGAAAGAATGGTGAACTATTAGCATTATGGAAGCGACTACTTTGAGAAAAAACTCCAACAGTGACAAATGTTTCATGATCACACTCCATAAGAAAAGAGAAAATAAATTATTTAAAAAATATATATGTTGAGCAGGGGGAATGATTCCTTCATTCTTTACTTTAGGACTGGCTGCTCTTGAGTGACTGTACTAATGATAATATATCCTAATGCTATGTTACTTTCAGAGTGACCAGAAATACATTAGTGGCTGTAGCCACTCTGCGCTTATATGCCGTGCTCAATGGGGCCAGTAGCGCAGCTGATAACTATTCTCACAGTACTGGGACAAATTACATTATTATCAGATGCCATACCCGGCAGCCCATTCCACAACACCAAAGTACGCGTCAAGAATGTTCTAGAGAAACCTCTTTTTCGTTGTCGCGGTTCTGTAAATCGTTACTCTTAAATCCTTAAGTGGGTATGCGCCAATGACCATCAGTGACCAGGATGCAAGTGATGTAGGTTTGAAATGGCGTTAGAGGTACTACTAGCTTGAATAGGTCTCTCAGTTCTCGCCAATGCGCAGAAGTAGTCACCTTGAGGTTTTTAGCCGGTATTAGACAGGCATACCTTAGTTGCCATACTCCCTGTGTTGCTGGGACAGTTTTATGAGAATTCTTCCTAAATAAAAAGACAACCCACAATAGCCACATTATGGAAGAGAAACTCACTTCACTTTTGAGAGTCGAAGCTGCTCGCGTCCGTAGGCATTACCCTAGTTTCCCTACACGTGACTCCTGGGTGGTGCTAAACGAGCAGCAGCGAGGTGGTAGGGCGTCGGTGCCCGTCTGGATCGAGACCACAGTACATGGGTGTAAAGCCCGTCATAGTGACGAGTTTCGGCTTGTCGCGTTTCGGGATCAGCTTGTGTATATCCAGTGGCTCATATACCTAGAGACCTTCAGTCGTGGTATACGTGGGCCGACATGACGATGTAGACTATCAATGGATTTTCATCCTTTGATAGTCGCTTTCGTTTTTGGACTACACTGTACTTACTATCAGGTACTCTGTAGTCACTATGTCGAGACAGTGTAAAAAAAACTCTTAATAAGCCAGTTTCGTCCTACTCTAGGAGAAAGGCCTCCCTTCTCTGTTTCTACTATATTTGTGGCAGCCACGGGAAGGAGTTTGGACATATAACCCACCATGCTTGTCAAATGTGGGTTGGCGGGTGTGCACCGTGAGCAGAGAAAGGGCATGCAGGTTAGCTTCTAGCAATCTGCGTATAACACTATACTATATCCATCAATATATATTTCTAGGTATTCCTTGCCAGCAAAACTGACAATAACTCCAGTCCACACGCCGCCGAAGCTCCCCGACCATGAGGTGGTGCGGTACAAGAAAAACGGCGAAGTCGCCAAGAAACGGGGTCCGCCGAAAGGGTACAAGAGGAAACCGAAAGCTGACCTGTCGCAGACTTACACCAACGGGATGTTACAGGTACGAGGTTTCAGGTGTTCTCAGACAGAATTTACTTTAGACCAGGTTGTTACGTTCTAAGCCCACATAGTAGCCCAGGATGTCGCCATTTCCAAAAGATTAGGTCTCTACAGGTTAATCGCTCGCTGGGCTGGGCTGGGCAAGATGAATGTGGACTCTCAGAGCAAGTTAGCAACTATGAGGAGTGGCCACCCCGAGGGTTTTAAAACATGAGATGTCACTCTTTGGGTTTGAGGTTGCTCCACCGATACCTCAATTATTCGGATCCGTTTCTTGAGAGCCTGGACGTAATCCTTTAGTCCGCAGTGCCTGAGATTACACACCGAAAAGCGGCATCGCGCGCAAACTTCGCCGCCCGCGTCATGTCCTATTGGATCCCGTCGATTCAATTACCGCGGCCCTTGCGACCGCCGATCCTATCAACAACGAGATACACACAAGCACTCATCATATTCCGAGACACCGGCGTCGCCAGCGGCGCCGACGACGACGATTAAGGATAGGTCCGTCAACTGTTGTTTAAATAATGCAGTTTCACTCCGACGCAGTCTTGAGTTTCTTTCGGCGCTTCTGCTCAGGGCAGTCGCTTCAAACGCTGGTAGATCACTGTTAGGTTCGTTTTTCAACTGGCCGGCCGCCCAAGTCGAGGTCCGTACCCACAGGGGTGCCCTTGCGTAGCCGCCCAACCCATAAATTTCGCTGGCTGAGCGCCCTCTGCGTTCGCCCACTAAGCCCGGTTTTGTTCTGAAGGTCTTTCCCAGGCCACCAACGTAGGACATGCCAAAAAAAAAGCCTGGACGACAACCAGAGATGGGCAAAATGTAATCTGATTAATGATGAATGATTACAAAATGTAGTCGTAATTTTAATTTTGTTGCTCTGTAATCATGATTAAATCCATTTAAACCATTAAGAAATGATAAATGTATATACAATCTGGGATTCCGTAGTGTTTGAAGCAAAATGCAGTCATATTAATGGTAAAAATCCGAAAATGTAATCGTTAATCATTTTTATTAATCTGATTACATTTTGCCCATCTATGACGACAACACGCATGCACCTGAGAACATTGGGGTAGTTCAGACCGGGGGTCTAATGGTCTTTTGCTGGATCCAGCAGAGGTACCATCCAACAGCCGTCTCTATGCTTTACATTTTCTTCAATAGAGGGAAGATCTGATTGGTAATAGTATTTTAGTTGGAAGCCGAGGAAGATGGCTTGGCTTGGCCTTAGCCCGGCATATGGGTAGGAGAAAAACCCCGGTGGATTTAGTTGGCAAGAGGCCAAGACACAGTGGCCGCTGCCCTCACGGCGGCACTGAGGATCCATGAGGAGTTCTACCTAGTTCATAAAAAAAAAATTGGCATACGTCATTATTTTCATAGTTACATGCTTTCCAAGTCGTGGTAACGGCTTGGAATTTTCAATTTTCCCGCATGACCTTAAAATGTATATCATCCGCCTTATGTATGACACCAATGATGTGGAAGCACGATCTCGATCAAATCACACGGAATCTGGTGTTTGGTCAGCCCCGCATGGGCTCATGAGTGTGTGTTTTATATTTATTTAAATTTGCTTGTCATGCGTGCACCACGGTTCCTCAAATTAGAACTGCTGGTAATAGGGCTCCAGATTGTAAGACTACAATTGGTCGATTTCGTAGCCGTAGGTAAGTAGATATCGCAAGTATGTGATATGTGGTAGCGTGAGATTAAAATGCAAGTGAAAATTGACCCAAAAAAAAACAAGAAGGGATCTAGACCAGCGGTTCCCAACCTTTTTTCATTAGAGTGCCCCTCTACCTGATTGTTTACTTAGCGGGTACCCCATAACACACACACAAACACATAGATATGTATAATGTAGTGATTGTACGAATGGTTAAAGTAGGTTAGTTATATGGCACTATTGTCGGAATTGGCCGTTAATTTAAAATAAGTTAATTTTAGAAAGAACATCGAATAAAAAAAAATGAAGTTCATTTGAATTATTATGATAAACAGATTGAATGGAAAATTAAAATAGGAAGGTTCGGATTGTGAAAATTATATTATAAAAAGATTAGGAAAATATATGTAAACATTAAATGAAATATTTGGATATAGATATAAAGAAAGTGTTATTATTTTCAAGCGAGTGAGTGACCGTAATAAACGCACAGGGAATGTAGACACGACTGCCGAAAGCGTGTCACATACACATAAATAGGAAATCATTTAGTAATTTCAGATATACAAATATATTTACTTTTAAAAATACAGCTGAAGAAATATAAACATGCAAACATATTTTATTAGGGTTAGTAAGGTTGCTGGTAACTTTGTAACCAATCAGAGAGCGGAACCAAACGCGTCATCAAGAGTGACCGTATACAATTTTATGCTTACTAGCCAGTATTCTGCCCTTATGCCAGTGTTTAAAAAATCAGCATACGGTACTATTTCCTATTATTTAATTATTTTCTTTCTTTTAAGTTTTTAGGCTAGATTTGAATTGCATTTTCCGTCATAATACTTTTTTTTTGAGTACCCCTAAGCAAACTTTAGCGTACCCCAGGTTGGGAACCGCTGAAATAGAGTTTAAAAATATCTTTTCACGTCTTTTCAGGCACAGAATGCAATCTTGACGAGTCTCCTAGCAGCAAACAACACATCGCTTCTCAACCTTGGTATGGGGGTCATGGCGAATCCGATAATCACGTTGCCCCCCCTGCCGCCTATAGTGCTGCCTGACGGTGAGTGTTTCTAAAGCTTGACTTGCTGTCTCACACGTCGGTTACAGTGAGCGTCGGTCGCGTATGAATAGGGAAAGGTCATGCACTGCGAAACTGATCGCTCCACAGTACAGCTGCAAATCTATACTAATATTATAAAGCTGAAGAGTTTGTTTGTTTGTTTGAACGCGCTAATCTCAGGAACTACTGGTTCGAATTGAAAAATTCTTTTTGTGTTGAATAGACCATTTATCGAGGAAGGTTTTAGGCTATATAACATCACGATTCAACTATTAGGAGCGAAGAAATAATGGAAAATGTGAATAAAACGGGGAAAATTATTCATCCTTGAGGGCTTCCATTGCGTGCGCTGCGAAAACGGTTCAAGATACCAAAAATATATGTAAGAAAGAATTATTCCTCTTGAAATGATCTAAAAAATGTCCGCGACAGTATATGTCTATCTTTTAAGATTATCTCACTAGAACCGTTTTTATGGTAATCAAATTTGGTCGAAATTAATGCATTATTTGTTAAGAATTGTGTCTACGTAATAATATTAATCTTTATCCAAATAAATGTGTTGTTGATTAAGAGTATTTAATTGTGAACAAAATTGTCTTTGACATCACTTAATTTCAATGAACATCTTAGAAGATATTAAAATTTTAAAATAAATAACTAAATAAAATGCCCAAAATAACTATTCCACGTGGACGAAGTCGCGGGCACAGCTAGTTTTATTATAAGTTTTTTGATAATTAATCCATTTATTGTTTAGCGAAAGAGATGCCAACTCCCTAGTTGTCACTTCGCTGCGGAGTTTTTGTCGGTGTTATGTATAATTGACTAGTCTTCTAGCATATTTGACTCACGGAATTGCATAATTGACAGGTTTTCTCCCATACTTGGGCCTCTTTCTAGTATACTTGATTCGCGACCATGCATAATTGACCCGCCCCCTCGCGTATTTGGCTTTCGCCCTCTGGATAGTTGGCTTGCGTGTTTTCATATTTAGGACTGTTTCCTAGCATACTAGACCTGGGTAATTGCATAATTGACCGGTGTCTCTCGTACTTGGGCCTCTTTCTGGCATACTTGACTCACGTCCATGCATAATTGACCTACGCCCACGAATAATCAACCCGCCCCCTCGTGTAATTGGCCCTCGCCCCTTGCATAAATAACCTGTTTTCTCGCATACTTGCATCAATTCCTAGCATAGTCATGCGTCCCACTCCGACGCAGCCTTGAGTTTCTTTCGGCGTTTCTTCTCAAGGTAGTCGCTTCCGAAACGCTGGTGGATCACCCGTAGGGTTAGTACATTATTTGGCTGGCGGTCCAAGTTGAGGTTCGTACCCGCAGGGGTGCCCTTGCATTGCCACCCAACCCAAAAATTTCGCTGGCTGAGCACCTTCTGTGCTCGCTCCCTAAGCCCGGTTGAACTGAAAATGCCTTTCCCGGCAATCAGTAGATAGTCCACTTTAAAAAAAAAATAGTCTTGCGTCCTTTCATAATTGGTTTAAATCAACATATAATTAACCTACGTCCTCGCATTCTTTCAATGTTCCTTCGCATACTTGTCACAGCCAGCATTGAAAAGAAAAGAAAGAAAGAAAAAGTTTATTGAGGCAAAGGAAACAACACACAACAAACATATTTATACAAAAACAACAATGAAAGAGTAATACATAACATCACATCATGTATCCTGTGTGCTGCTACCCATCTCAAAGAGCACAAGCATTGTCTAAAATGCGGTTGTGCCTCGATTATTTTGTTGTATTTGCTGGATTTGTTAAATTTAAACACAAATGTAGGCTCTACATGTTACCGCTGAAGAAAATCCATGTGAGAAAGCCGGCATGGTACTTAAAGTAACGGTCACCAGCCGGCTTCCAGGTCATGCTGACCACGAAATAAGTTCAAAGTGGACAACCATTAATGTATCTCCGCCCATGCCGAAAGGGATATAGCGTGTTGATATATTTCTCTCTGTCTCGTAACAGGCGTGGAGCTGGTGGAACTCCTACTGGACCCTGAGGACTGGTTTCCGCAGGATCCCTACAGAATGTCGTTTAGCAGAAAAAAGAATCCTAAATGGAAGAGCTTCCCTTACAGATGTGAACATTGTTTTAAGGTAAATTTAATTATTTATTTGCTATCAATATACACCTCATACAAATGTATTAAAATTTCGTTCAGTTTCACATATGCCAATTATCTATTATATAAAAATAAGTCCGGTTTTCCCTCCTGACGCTATAACTCCAGAACGCACGAACCGATTTCCACGGTTTTGCATTCGTCGGAAAGGTCTCGGGCTCCGTGAGGTTTATACCAAACAAAATTCGGGAAAAATTTTAACAGAAAAGCAGGAAAACGGGGAAAATAAATTTTCACATACAGCGCCATCTCTGATACATAGCATGTACTACAAACCAATATGGTTTTGCATGGCGGCGGAGCAGATCGCACCAGTATTTTAAGTAGATGGCGCCGATGCATTGATACATTTTTAGGCAGCTCGTGCCACTTGCGGAGCTGTCGAAGTACTGTACATATATATATATATATATATATATATATATATATATATATATATATATAGCTATTTCGCATACTTTCGCCGCAGGGATTGGCGCAACGAATTCTGCACACTGTCAGCAATCCGAAGCAACGATCTAAAACACATACAATTGAAACCATTCCGATGCTCCTTACTTTGCAGTTCCGAAGTGAGTGCGTGCCTGCATAGTGCCGATTAACGCCATCTAGTGGTAGGCTTATGGGGAAGATATCTTCCTCCGAGTTTGTGCCCAGCGGGCGCGGCGCGACGGGGCTGCAGCGAATTGATTACAGGACCCGCAGTCCCCGCCAATGCGCAGAAGTAGTCACCTTGGGGTTTTTAGTCGGTACAAGTCCGACACACCTCGGTTTCGCGCAACCCCCCCGTGCGGCCGAGACGGTCCTATGAGAATTTTCCCCAAAAAAAAAGGCTTATGGAAATCTATACTAATATTATAAAGCTGAAGAGTTTGTTTGTTTGTTCGAACGCGCTAATTTTAGGAACTACTGGTTTGAATTGAAAAATTCTTTTGTGTTGAATAGACCATTTATCGAGGGAGGCTTTAGGCTATATAACATCATGATGCAACTATTAGGAGCGAAGAAATAATGGAAAATGTGAAAAAAAAACGGGGAAAATTATTCATCCTTGAGGGCTTCCATTGCGCGCGCTGCGAAAACGGTTCAAGATACCAAAAATATATGTATGAAATAATTATTTCTCTTAAAATGATCTAAAAAAATGTCCGCGACAGTATATGTCTCTCTTTTAAGATTAACTCACTAGAACGGTTTTTATGGTAATAAAATTGTTCGAAATTAATGCATTATTTGTTAAGAGTTGTATCAACGTAATAATATTAATCTTTATCCAAATAAATGTGTTGTTGATTAAGAGTATTTAATTGTGAACAAAATTGTCTTTGACATCACTTCATTTCAACGAACATCTTAGAAGATATTACAATAACTTATATAGCAAAACAACGTTTGCCGGATCTGCTAGTAAAATATATATCTACGGAATGGGCTGTACAGTGTGTAATTAAAAACTGTTACAATTGTATTACGTGAGACGGCGATCTGCTGCGCTGCTGGTCATATTGGGCGCGAATTAAGCGCAAAGGCCAAGCTTGCAAGGTCAAAAACCTTATCTCCCTGACTCCAGGGCTACAGGGTGGCCTCGACCCTGGTGACGCACGCGGCGGAGAGGCACGGCTGCCTGCCGCGCGACCTGGCCATCCCCTGCCCGTGCTGCCCGCACGTCTCCATGCGCAGGAAGCACCACAAGAAGCATCTGGAGTCGCACGAGAGCCGGCGGCACAGGATATTCTGCCTCTACTGCCTACCGCCACGTGAGTTACTCCATTCCTCCATTCGTATTCTTGGTGATCCCACATTAACTCACACCTTTGAACTGGTAACTCTTCGTAGAGAAATCGGTCCCCTCTGCGTATGCTTTCGTGTGTCCAATGAGGAGTTTCTGAAGAATTGTTTGATCTGGTGCCTTCATCAGCTCCTGGGGCGTACTGAACGCAGTTACAGCTTGGACTTGGTAACTCTTCGTAAAGAAATCGGTCCCCTCTGCGTATGCTTTCGTGTGTCCAATGAGGAGTTTCTGAAGAATTGTTTGATCTGGTGCTTTCATCAGCTCCTGGGGCGCACTGAACGCAGTTACAGCTTGGACTTGGTAACTCTTCGTAGAGAAATCGGTCCCCTCTGCGTAAGCTTTCGTGTGTCCAATGAGGAGTTTCTGAAGAATTGTTTGATCTGGTGCCTTCATCAGCTCCTGGGGCGCATTGAACGCGGTTGGCTATCAGCTCGCGGCTGAGAACTGCACTCAGTTCTCTAGAACCTTCTTGCCTCGTTCTTTACACGTGGAATGGGCTTCAAAATAGAAGTGAAAAACGCTCTCAGGTCACCAGCGCCAAGATGACACTTCTTGTATTGTGCTTGGTGATAAAGACCGCTTACCATCAGGAGGCCTGTTCATTTGTTTGCCTTCCTATCACATAAAAGTCCGGAATGACCGCAGCATAATATTACCACGGCTAATATACTTGTCGGGTTGTTTTAAAGTGAAAATTCCTTTGGGTGATTTTTCATTTGAGAAAAGCGCTGAATTCGCGTGACTGTCACACTATAATGGGAATGGAGCGGGCAGCGTGGGCTATGTAATGTGGCCGGCGCACTCTTCTGGTTCCAGTGTCGTGTAGACTGTTACAACGCGTTTTTATACTGGCTCGATAATGCGACAACATCGCACTTGATGGGGGAGTACAGTGTCGTTTAAAAACGTATGCAACAACCAAAGAGCAAATACTGCTCGTATACCTAGAGACCTTCAGTCGTGGTATACGAGGGCCGACATGACGATGTAGACTATCAATGGATTTTCATCCTTTGATAGTCGCTTTCGTTTTTATACTACACTGTACTTACCATCAGGTACTCTGTAGTCACTACGTCGAGCCAGTGTAAAAAAAAAGAAAAGACATTAACATTCGCCATCGCCGAGTCCGCCCACAATACACATCAAAATTAAAGAAGAGTTTATCAATCATGTTGCCTTGAATATCTCTTCACGTTTCGTTTAAAGGACCCCATGTCATAGGTCGGTGGGAATAGACCTGCCGGGAGACCATTCCACAGCCCAGCGACTCGGCTGCAGTAAGAGTTAGAGGACTTCTCAGTCCTAGCCGGGGTGTGAGTTGCCGCATAGCTGTGACTCCGCAAACCCGAGCGCGTGGTTCTGCTATGGAAGGGAGAAGGTGGAACAAGGTTACATAACTCTTCAGAACACTCGCCGTGGTACAGACGGTAGGAAACGCTCAGTGAGGCAATATCTCTCCGCAACTGGAGCGGTTCCAGATGCTCAGAAAAGTCTGGATCATTGACAATGCGGACAGCCCTCCGCTGCAACATATCCAGGGCGTCAACAACCCTCCCAGACATGCGAACAGTATCTGGGTCTTATACACTGGGAGCTTACAATGTTTGTTTTTTTTTACACTGGCTCGACATAGTGATTTCAAAGTACCTGATGGTAAGTACAGTGTATTCCAAAAACGAAAGCGACTATCAAAGGATGACATCAACTGATAGTCTACTTTGTCATGTCGGCCCACATATACCACGACTGAAGGTCTCTAGATATATGAGCTAATGGATATACACAAGCTGATCCCGAAACGCGACAAGCCGAAACTGGTCACTATGACTGGCTTTACACCCATGTACTGTGGTCGCGATCCAGACGGGTACCGACGCCCTACCACCTCGCTGCTGCTCGTTTAGCAGCACCCAGGAGTCACGTGTAGGGACACTAGGGTAAAGCCTACGGACGCGAGCAGCTTCGACTGCCAAAAATGTCCACGTATGTCCCTGTCATTGATATGAACTTGTCCAATTTCAGTTGATCCCAACGAACCATACGTAAAAGAGTCGGAGAAATATCCCTTCGACAAGTACCCGCAGTATTGGTACGCGTCGGAAGAGTCCCTGAGACTCCACAAGAAGAGAAAACATCCTTACGCAGCAATGTTCAACTATAACTGGTACTGCACGTGGCGAGATACTCTTCCTAATAGCTAATCTACATTAAAACCTAATTCCTAAGCTTTTTTTTTATAATTCTAGTAGTTTTTTTTATTTTTTTTCACTGGCAACTCTATAACGTGCGGTCCATAGAGTAAGAAACGGCGTTAAAATTATGAAATGTATAACCAAAATTTGTATTATATACGGTAAAATACATTTTTGAACGTCTAATTGACGTAGAAATTGAATTCCTGATCATGTTTTTTACAATTCTAGTAATTTTTCAACTTGTTTTTTTCACTGGCAACGTTAAGGTAATAAAATAATTGTCCAATTTATAACGTTTAGTATAATTAAGACAAAATATTTTTTAAAGACGTGAGGCACAAATGTTTTTCAAAAGCAACTATATTAGACACAGATAATCGACGTAAAACGAATTCCTAAGATTTTTATAACTGTAGTAATTTTTGCGACAATGTGTTTTGGCTCTGGTAATAGATAAATAATCTGGTTATTAATAGATTATAGAATTATTGTATTTCGTCGATAAATATGTTGCAGCTCTAAAAGCCAGTTGAAAAAACTATTACCCTAGAAACGTAAAATTTAAAAAGTAACGAAGGCAGCTCTATTGTAAATTCTATTATACCTATTGTGTGTCTGTGACAGCTACCCACAATGTAAACGTTAGGATTCGAAATTGGAAAGTTTTTTTTTTTTGGCAAATTTTACATTTCCGGCTGCAAGCCTTTTGTGCTTCGTAAAATATAACTTGATACTTGCATCAAATGGCATTAAGATCACGCGCATGTATATACAAGAGTACATCGTCGTGAGCAGACTGACGTGCTGCGGAGTTTTTGTCGGGGGGGGGGGGGGGCAAGAAGTTTCTTCCTCTACCTTCTTTCTTGATAATTTGTAATAGACATGACACACAACACTTACAGTATCAGCATTTTTACAAATGTACTCGTGATCATGAACTGTGTAACCAGGTCGAAACGTCGAGCCATAATTAAGAGTAAGTTAATTCGCGCATAAGTCCCGTTAAAGTATTTATAATGAGTACATTTATCACTTCGTGAAAGTATACTAGGCATCAGAGTTATTGCTACTTTTTTCATAACATTGACTATAAAATATAATTTTTTTTCATTGCTTTGTAATAAGTGAAAAATGAAATTATTTAAAATAAACATTCAATAAATTACTGTCACAAGTATCAAGATGTATTTTGCGGACTACATTAACACATACATTATTTTATAACATGGATGTTGGTAAGTGTTGCCAGGTTGTGGAATAACGTGGCTTTTAGTAGATTTTTTAGAATTTAGATATTTTTAGAAACTCTTTATGGGAAATGCGACTGTGTGTATTTTTTTGACGTGTCTATTTAATTACTGTGATTGTATTTTATAATATTTACAACTAATTGATGATTATCGATGGAAATGATGTATAGATTGTTTTAATTATGAAAATACGATCATGTGTAAGAGATAAAATCGGGGCTGATTTCTGTGAATATCGTTGTATTTCCGTTTTTTTACAAACTCTTAATCTATCGTGTATTTCTAAGTATAAAAATACTGGAATAAAAGTTTTGTTTTGGAAAAAATCAAGAAAATTAATGACCATGGATAGTATTTAAAAATAGATAGGCACCTTTAAGATATATAAACTTGTGAAAGGAATAGTCGTGGAAATGAAAATATGCTGAAGATATGTTTCGAAAAAAAAAAATCCTAAATATACATTTTTTTAATCGTAAATAAAAAATAGAGGCGAATTAACTTGTAAAAAAAAGATACATGAAAAAGAAACTCGTATTTAGATCGGAAACGAAGATGCATGCTTATAAAATAAGAAAAAAGAAAACAGGGTCTTTTAACTTGTTATGAGAAAAGAAATCAAGGAGTCAGGAAATTATTAGCCATGAAAAAATTTATAAAAGAATAGGCCAAAAAAAGATAGTCAGAGCGTGGATCTCTGAGACGACGAAATATCAGCTAAAAAGGATCAAATTAAAAAATAATTGAGAATGATATTTTTAACACAAAAAGAAATAAAAAAAAATGTAGAATAACATGACACACTTATCAGTTATTTCAATTGCTTTATTGAAAATAAATAAAAATAAAATATGAAATTATTTAAAAAATCAAGTGGCTGTATATTTTGTTACATAAATATAATAAACGGGAAATAAAAAAGCAGTAGACATTTTTTTTAAAAACTACACTGGTGTAAAAAAAATACACCCCCATAACAAGAATATTTAAAAAATGTGTTTTTTTTTCTTCAATATTTTTAACTTCTATTTGCGGTTTCAATGTAAACTATAATCATAATAATATTTATCGTCACGCTATATCCGTTACGGGGTTAGCAGAGATACATTAGTGTCTTAGTATAGATGTAGTTAAAATATAAAATATCCATTTAAAAACGCTTTAGTAGTATAAAATAATGTACAAAAATGACTACCAGTATTTTTATATGAATTTTTGACGCATTTAGTAGATTTTAAGATTATAGTAGATATCCTTAGGTCGGTAATAGAAACGACAATTTGCAAGGATTGTGTTATAAATCGGTCTCTAAGCTCACTAGTGACACCGATTTCGACGCTGGAGATCTTGGGTTCGAGTCTCGGTACCGGCAAACTTTTCTGTAATGAATAGACACGGGATAAGCTATAACATACTTTTAGCTTCATCTATTACGCGCGCGTTATTGTGTCAACACCGTCTCTAAAAAAAAAAGTGAAAATATCCCATCTCTAGTCATGTACAGATTAGTTTGTCGCAAGATATGTATGTATTTAAATATATATAACTTAATATAGTATCCGTGGTATATTTTTTATATCGTTAAGTTATTTTTCGTCACCGTTGTATCCCCGGTGAAAAATCGCGACCAGTTATTTTTAACCGTCATTAAACAAACCGTAAATGCATTGAGTATAAGATTCGATTTCTTTCCAAAATTATTTTATAGCCGAGGTTATATGATATCTCCTTCGCACCTATAGTTTTGTTATAGTGTTATTCCTGGTACTTGTGATTTTTAACTGGCGTTACAAATAACAAATTGGTGGGTCACGTGATTTTGTTTTATCACAAAAATAACTACTTAACGCAGATATGTGAAATGATTTGTGCGCGTTGCTATCCTATTTTGAGAGTGTGTAATCGTCCATTTATATTTATTATTCACTGTATGACAAAAAAGACGGGTTGTATTTTTAAGCAGGAGAGAGCGTATAAATATCTAAAAGTGGCGACGTGAGGTGAATATTAAAAATAAAACTCAGTACAGACTAAAATTTCATCAAAAATCCTGAAGAAGTTTTCATGGTTAACTGATTGGAGGAAAAAGACTTATTTAATGTTATACTTTTTTGTAACCCGGGAAAATATCCTGCATAGGATCGTCAGGGCAGCCGTGAGTGAGGGCGGCGGCCCCGGTGTGTCAGACTCCTACTGGCTATAACCCCCAAGAGTGTTTTTTAATCGCTGCCAGCCGAGCCTGGAGGATACGTATCCATCTTAGGACCCTGTGACCGAATGACCTTGCATTGGCGCCAACCTTACAAGGAATGGGTGTAAAGAGCCCACACTTCAGGACCTCTGTCGAGCTGGGCAGCAGACTTCTTGAAGTATACTGCCTGGTCAGCGTCAGAGAGAGATGTGGTATAGAGTGCTGCAGGCAAATATGTCCCTCCTACGTCGATACCAGCGCCGATGAATATCGTAAAAAATATCCTCTCTTAAAAAAAGTAAAAGTCAATAAAAAAAAATGTGACGTCGCGGGACGACCCACTGTGAAACATTATTTAGTACAGAAAATAATAGAAGAATTTATGAAAGGCTATTTATTGTTCCTTCATGATTTGAAAGAAATAATCAAGTTCAATATAGCGACATCTCTTGACCATGTAAGTAACGAAAATAAAAATGTAATATCCTCATTAAAATTTGAAAGTAGTCCGGTATTGAACGAATAGAGTGCACTTTAGTACCTTTTTGTAAAGTGTAACTATTCATTTAATTTAATTTATTTTAAAAGGCTTTCAAACAGAGTGTATACATTCAAAAATAACAATAGATATCATGCCATACACATCTATAGTACACCACACTAAATACGTGAAAGCGCAACATGTACTACAAGCAAATTTCCATATAAAAAAAGTGAACCTCGAATACAAACATTTCTAATGGCACAGTGATATGGAAACAAAAGATCCTTTATACACAAATTATGAATAAAGAATTATGTTAACCGTGAAACAAAAAAGACTTACTTTGAAAGAGTTCAGAGAACTATAAAATATATCTTTACTTTCAACTATTAATCTATATCATGGCATAGCATGGTAATGATTTTAACTTAGTACCACTAGATGGCACCACCAAAAACTTAAATCGCGCAATTTTTTTTGTCATAAAACATTCGCTTCCACATTCATCATACATCGGTGAACAGGCATTTGTTGGGCGAACGCGGTCCAATGTCGGACTCATCTTCACCTTCCACCAGGTGTGATTGAGGTTAAGCGTCCGCCTGTACATCACATCATACAAAAAAAATATCACAGGGTAAACTTATAAAAAGTTTAAGATATATAAACTATCACGCTGAATTCTTATTGAATAGACAGAGGGAATGTAGCGCCACTTCTCTTCTATTTTTTCTAAACTTCTTTTCCTTCCTTGACATTAATTAAGGGACTTACCTTCCGTTAGAATTCTCTATGGTTGGTCTGTGTGTGTAAGTCTCGGTTCCAATTCTTTTTTTCATGTCATTCTTTCATCAATCATCCTCTCTGCGTATCCAAACTAGCGGGACATGCCTTTTAAATATTTTTTTCAATTATGAGACATCAGGGGTTAATATGGTGTACTATTTTTGTCTATGATTGTCTATAATTTTGATTTTTCACTGGTACTTGACGGGTAGAAATAATATTATATTATAAATGTGTATAAGTTTTGTGTGCTGGCTGCGACCCAAATGAGGGTAATTTAATAAAACACTGACCAAGTTGCAAGCCAGTTTCATTATTTGTTGTATTTAAAAACTGGCGACATTCGAGATACACATATATAATAAATATTTAAGAGAAATTCTTACGACTTTTTGCATAGAAGTTGTCAAAAATGTAATGTATTGTTACTTTTCCGTCTTTAATTTAGTATTGCCCTCATCACACGACCAAATCAATGTCAGTATTAGTTTTTAGAATATGTTAATTGTAAATAATATAGTTTTATGATTAAATTTTACAATTATTAATCGTCAGACGTAATTGAAATTTATTTCATTTTTATTTTATTTTTCGTAACTTAAGGGAAATGATAATTTATGTGACCACCTGTTTTCGATTAATTTTAATAGAAATCATTTGAGATATACATTTAAAATTGTTTTGAATTAATGAATGATTATTACGATTCTTATATATTTGTATTATAATAAATTGTTTTAAATTAATCACAGATTAGATCGGCTCCGCCATTTTAAAACCCAGTAAGGTTTTTTTACATAATTATATCCTGTATTTTACATAATTAAAATCCTGAAAATAACAGTTATTTCAACACATAAATCTAATAACTATAACAAATCTGTTTAACACGTTCGTCGTTCAGCGCGATACGTTTGTGTTTTTTAAGGGGCATAAATCCGACTTTCGGTATGTTGTAACGTAAACAAGCGATATATAAACAATGTAACTCAAGTATTTGACTATATTATGAAATTATTGCCTTCGATATATCGCAAAAATTTTAATCTTTACTTCAAATGTGCTTAGTGTTATAACAATAAATATGCGACAAAGTATAATGCAATATGACCCTATTTAAATTAATAAAAGTTATTGTATATTGGGAATATTTTTAGTATTTTCATGTTGTATATCCTATATTTACATATAAATTCTTATTCAATTAAATTCCTTTTAAAAACTCTATTAACTTCAAAAAGAAAAGCGTCACCCATGTTTGGCCATCGAACGTGTTAAAAACCACAATACACTTGATCTCCTGGATAAATTAATTTAACGCATTTTATGGGTCTTAAAATGGTGCAACCGAAAGGTTTTGACAGAGTTTAAACAAACTGTATGAGTAATAGAAGCACAGCGAGCCTACCTATATATTTTCTTACAGCATTATTTTGATCTTACTTTCATAATGTGAATATTTCTAAATAATTAGAAACTTTTTGCGCACCTGCCAGATTATATTAGCATAAGCAAAGATAGGACCCGTTGCTAGTATAAAAAACCAGGCACTTAAAATGAAATTATTAAATAATTCTTTGACTGTTAATTAACTCTCTTTAAGCTTGGAATATGTTAAATTCTTATTATGTCTAAAGTATGAACGTTTGTAATCATAAAAGCGCAATATTGATGTAAATTTATTTAATAAAGTTTTTAAATTATGAAAATTAACACTCCGTGGCCGTATAAATGTCTTATAACATTATTGTTTCAATCATACTTTAATAATGCATTTTAAAGTTTGTTTCACATTTGCTTTAGTGGTTCGAGCGAAAGAGAAAGTATTATTTTTACATAACACCGTCGCTTTTATGTCTCGTACGGCTGTGAATATTAAAGTAAGATTGAAGCATTATTGTTTTTAAGTGTCGGTATGTGTAATGGTTTCGATCTGGCGCTCGAGATACGTGCCGGTCTCAACTACACTTATACTGATTGTCTAAATGTGTTTAAAGACTTCAGAAACAATACTCCGATAGTTTTAATATTGCTTGTAAGAAATAATAGTTTTGTAAACGTAATATTTGTAAATAAAAAGTATAAATGAGGTCTTGTTTTATTTATTTTAAAGGATATAGTATCATTAAGGATCGATTCAGTTTTTGGCAGTTGTAACACAGATGTGTGCCCGACTAGGAGTTATGCGGAGCAAAACTTCTGTCTGTCATCTGCTTCCAGTCTATACCTGTTTCTCGATTACTTGGATTGATGAGATGGATTAATGATACTTTTCTGTCAGCTGGCTTCTATTGGAGGTGATAGAAATTAGTCCAACTCTTTAGTTTCCATCAGTGACGTGCATAGGATATATGGACAGGGTAGGCAAAATTCGCGTAATTATTATTATTTTTTTTATACTGGCTCGACATAGTGACTACAGAGTACCTGATGGTAAGTACAGTGTAGTCCAAAAACGAAAGCGACTATCAAAGGATGAAAATCCATTGATAGTCTACATCGTCATGTCGGCCCACATATACCACGACTGAAGGTCTCTAGGTATATGAGCTACTGGATATACACAAGCTGATCCCGAAACGCGACAAGCCGAAACTGGTCACTATGACGAATATATATATATATATATTAGGTCCTTACATATGAAATTGGCGTTTTGTATGGGAGGAACAAAAAGTCGAATATTTTTTAATATAATATATTGAATTAATCAAAGTATGAACCATTATTTTCTATGCACTTTTGCCATCTCATACGTAGTTCATTGATCCCTTTACTAAAAAACCAGTCGGACGGGAATCAATAAAATCTTTGAAGGCGATTTGGACTGCCCCATCGGAGTTGAATTTTTTCCCTTGCAAGAAGTTATCCAAATTTCGAAAAAAAATGGTAATCTGTTGGAGCAAGGTCCGGGGAGTACGGAGGATGTCTTAGACTTTCCAATTGAAGCTCTTCTAATTTAGTAGCCGTCTGTTGCGCAGTGTGTGGTCTAGCGTTGTCGTGAAGCAGCAGTGGCGTGGAGCGATTGACCAGCCTAGGTTGTTTAGCCGCTAGCTTTTCCATCATGGTTTGCAATTGCTGACAATAGACATCAGCCGTAATAGTCTGGCCAGATTTGAGAAAACTGTAATGAACAATACCGGCACTAGTCCACCAAACGCTTACAAGTAACTTTTTTGGGGTTAATTTTCGCTTGGGGCAGGATTTGGCTGGCTGGCCAGGATCCAACCATTGCGCTGAGCGCTTCCGATTATCGTAAAGAACCCATTTTTCATCACAGGTAATGATTCGGTTTAAAATACCTTCATTATTGTGCCGGTTTAGTAATGTAACGCAGCAGTCGACGCGCGTTTGCCGGTTTGCTTCAGTCAATTCGTGAGGTACCCACCTTTCAAGCTTTTTAATCTTCCCAATTTGCTTCAAGTGAATTAAAACAGTTTTATCACTAACATCGCAGCCTGCAGCTAACTCGGACGTGGTTTGCGATGGATCCGCTTCCACAATAGCCTTCAACTCTTCATTATCAACTTGAGTCTCAGGCCGTCCACGGGGCTTGTTCTGCAGGTCGAAATTTCCAGAACGAAAACGTTGGAACCAAAAACGAACTGTGTTTTCTTTTGCAACACGACCGCCATACACATCATTCACCCTTCGAGTTGTTTCCGCAGCACTAGTGCCACGGCGGAACTCGTACTCGTAAATAATGCGATATTTTAAGTTTTCCATTTTGTAAAATGAGTGACGCAAACAGAAAAAAACAGAAGAAAAAAACAAATGAATGACGATCATCGAAGCACAAATACAGGAGTCTATAGCTGTACAAATTTCAATTTGGAATTCCTTACCAAAGAGGAGAAATTTGTGATTAAAGTGGCTAGTACGAAAAACGCCAATTTCATATGTAAGGATCTAATATATATGGTTTGAATATTATTGTATAATAATAAATGTATCGCTTTCATAAGAAAGATATATGGCGTGAATATAGAATAGATATGAATATAAATGGTTTCTTTTTTGTTTAAGTTTAAGCAATTTATTCCAGACTTATTCACCGTCAAGGCATGCAATGGTTTTATGCATCTATGCAATGAACGCTACTGGTTTCCATGAACTTTCACCGGCGACTCCTAGTCCAGCACGCATGGTAACTGTGTCGGCTCGTGGGCGAAACCTGGTTGAGAGTGCTTTAATAATTACACCCAGGCTAGTGATGAAAATGCCCGGGAATTTTCCCAAAGTGCCCAAAACTTCCTTGGGAATATTTGAAGGGAATATTTGGGAAGTTTTGGGCACTTTGGGAAAATTTCCGGGCATTTTCATCACTAACCCAGGCCTAGGGAACAACCGCCGAGCCGTCGGAAGTATTCGGATTCCCAGGCTCGGCGAAGGCGAAGAGAGGGCAGTGCTGGCATCCCGGTGGTTTTAATCGGGGCAGGTCCGACAAACCGGGGGAAGTGGCTCTCACCACTTCCCCTGACGGTCCGTAGGGATTTCCACCGGGATAACAAAAAAAAAAGGCCTAGGGAACAAAATTCGTCCAGTCGCCCGGGAAGAGAACAGCTATTCAGTCTTCCTCCCTGAGAGCAGTGTGTGTAAAGAGCCCACGCCTCCAATAGCTCTGAGGCGGCGTGCCAGACAGCGCACCGCCTCCCTCTCATCCGGGCAGCAGAATCCCTCAAGTCTACTGCCCGAACATTTGGCCTTGCATAACTTAAGTTGTGCCAACTACGAGACTTTTGAGTTAACTTCTAAAACATCAAAACAAAAAGTCTTATACATTTTCAGCCTGTTATGGAGAAGTGGCCCAGTTTCTTAGATATATTATGCAGTGGGTACGCGGGGTGTAGTGCTCGTCTTCCGCACCTAGAACTTCGCGCGGGGCGTGGATCTCTGCTTGCCCTCCCCTCCAAATCCGGATGTGATGCTTGAAATACCTCATGCCTACCGAGTATTAAAGCTATGCTTTTAAAACGAAGTTGTTAGTGTGTTTTTTATTTATAAAGAACTTGAAGGTCAGGACACAAAATTATAAGATTTTTAGTACATTTTCCTGTAACAATAATTTACATTCTTAGTGGGTTTTTTATACTGCGTCGAGAAAGTGACTCAGCGATTCTAATAGAGTAAAGTGCAGTCCAAAAATGACAATGACCGCCAAGGCATGAATCTCCATTGAGAGTTTCCATCGCCGTGTCAGCCTACATATACCACAACCGAAGGTCTCTAGGTATTTAACCCTTTGTGTCACGCATTTTTTGTTTAGTCCAATCGGCTTGAAATTTAGTACTCGGGAGTTTTCGGAGTCGTTTATTACGATTTCACCCTCAAAATTCTAAAATTCAAAATGGCGGACTGAAAATGCAAAAATTCATTCTAACCGCATGATATTTGACACTAAATTTTGAAATTTTTAGGGCGGAATCGTAATCAGCGACCCCAAAATTTCCTGAGTACAAAATTTTGAGCTAATCCCACGTAAAGAAAAACGTACTTCGAAAACTTCTGGAGATTATGATTTTTTTCCAGAACTATTGCGATTTGTTAAGGTTTGTTTATGTGCATGAACAAAATCATCCATGATTTTTAATTATTCCAGATCAATTCTTATTTTTGAATGACTGATGCTGAAACACCAAAAAAAAGATTGAAATATCGGTCGAAATTGCTCAGAAAATGGTTCTAAAACAGGTGGCACTCTGAGAGTGCCACCGTGACATAAAGGGTTAAACAACTGGATATACGCAAGCTGATCCCGAAACGCGTCAGGCCAAAGCGAGTCATTACGACGATCTTTACACTCGTATACTGTAGTCACGACCAAGTTCGGGGCATCGCTCTATTAGCTCCTCACTTCCCTTTGAACTAGAAACATGAAATTCGGCAAGCAGCTAGGCTTTATAGCATAGTATAGGAAAAATCGGAAAGCTGTAAAATAAATATAGTACTATTCTTTAGTTACAGTTCCGTAAGGCCCAGGATAGGCCTTGCATGGAATATTGTTCGCATCTCTAGGACAGTTCAGCCCAGTGCTCACTCGACGCCCTGGATAGGTTGGAGCGAAGGGCTGTTCGCATTGTGAATGATCCTGACGTGACTAAGCATCTTGAACCGCTCCAGTTGCGCAGAGATGTTGGCTCACTGAGCGTTTTCTACCGTCTGCATCACGGCCAGTGTTCTGAAGAGTTGTTTAACCTTGTTCTACCCTCTCTCTTCAATAACAGAACCACGCGCTCGGGTTTACGGAGTCATAACTATAGACTAACTTAGATCCCGGCTAAGATTGAGAAGTTCTCTAACTCTTACTGCAGCCGTGTTATTGGCTGTGGAATGGTCTTCCGGCGAGCGTGTTCCCACCATCATATGTCACGGGGTCTATTATGCGTATCGTGAAGAGACATTTTTTTTAAACAGTTTTTCTTAACATACCATCAGGCGCGCGGTGGTAACTTCCGAGACAGGATAAGAAAAAAACGTAAAAAATATATTTTGTTGCAAGTTTTTTATTTTAAAGTACAGTAGGGGGAAATCGTAAATTACATGAGATACAATACGATGTGTTACAATAATAGAGAAGCCAAACAGCAAATATCACTAACCAGCTATGATGGATATAATAAATAAATAACAGTGACGTGTATTGGGTATTTCGACAAGGTAGGCAGAATTCACATAATTATTATATTATTATAGTAAATAATATATTAGACCCATGAGAAAGATGGCGTAAAAATATATTAGATATGAATAAAAATGTTTTCTTGCTTTGTTTAACTTTAAGCAATTTATTCCAGACTTATTTATTGTAAGGGCATGCAATGCTTTAATGCATGTATGGAATGACCGCTACTGCTAAATAACTATTATTAAATACTAAATATTCTTGCAAACACTATTAACAATATATTTAGAATCCGTAATAATTATATTTTGAGTTGGCAACAATATAAAGTGACAGAATGGTTACTGAAGCGTGACAGGAGGTCGTAATGGCGGCGGCTTAAGTAAAAATATTGTGAAGAGATGTTGGTATTAAATAACAAATATGTCGGCGCGCCTGCATTTTAGTTTTCACGATTGGGTACTATCTCCGATGTATTTGACCCTTCACATCCCACTTCTGATAAAGTCATTTGGCCGTTATCAGAAGTATTCTCCATCTCTAAGGCGGGCGTGGATTATCGGGTTGGAGATGGTATTTCAATAAAATATGGGCGGTAGATTGATATTAACTTCTAATATTCCAGCAGACAATACAATTCACACAGAACAATAGTAAAAGAATCAATGATTAGCTAGATTTAGTTGGATTTACTTTAACGTCCACCGAGCACGTGGCAGCGTGCGCACTTCACTACGTTCGTCAGTAGACTGCCGGTTATTGCAATATGCCCCCCCCCCCCCCCCCCTCCAGCGCTCAGTGTTCGTTATGACAGGCATATTTTACAAGTTGGCAACACAGACGTTAAAATGCAGGCGCGCCGACAAATATTTACGTGGCCAAAGGACAACCTAAATATTAGGTCCTTACATATGAAATTGGCGTTTTTCGTACTGGCCACTTTAATCACAAATTTCTCCTCTTTGGTAAGGAATTCCAAATTCAAATTTGTACAGCTATAGACTCATGTATTTCTGCTTCGATGATCGTCATTCATTTGTTTTTTTCTTCTGTTTTTTTCTGTTTGCGTCACTCATTTTACAAAATGGAAAACTTAAAATATCGCATTATTTACGAGTACGAGTTCCGCCGTGGCACTAGTGCTACGGAAACAACTCGAAGGGTGAAAGATGTGTATGGCGGTCGTGTTGCAAAAGAAAACACAGTTCGTTTTTGGTTCCAACGTTTTCGTTCTGGAAATTTCGACCTGCAGAACAAGCCCCGTGGACGGCCCGAGACTCAAGTTGATAATGAAGAGTTGAAGGCTATTGTGGAAGCGGATCCATCGCAAACCACGTCCGAGTTAGCTGCAGGCTGCGATGTTAGTGATAAAACTGTTTTAATTCACTTGAAGCAAATTGGGAAGATTAAAAAGCTTGAAAGGTGGGTACCTCACAAATTGACTGAAGCAAACCGGCAAACGCGCGTCGACTGCTGCGTTACATTACTAAACCGGCACAATAATGAAGGTATTTTAAACCGAATCATTACCTGTGATGAAAAATGGGTTCTTTACGATAATCGGAAGCGCTCAGCGCAATGGTTGGATCCTGGCCAGCCAGCCAAATCCTGCCCCAAGCGAAAATTAACCCCAAAAAAGTTACTTGTAAGCGTTTGGTGGACTAGTGCCGGTATTGTTCATTACAGTTTTCTCAAATCTGGCCAGACTATTACGGCTGATGTCTATTGTCAGCAATTGCAAACCATGATGGAAAAGCTAGCGGCTAAACAACCTAGGCTGGTCAATCGCTCCACGCCACTGCTGCTTCACGACAACGCTAGACCACACACTGCGCAACAGACGGCTACTAAATTAGAAGAGCTTCAATTGGAAAGTCTAAGACATCCTCCGTACTCCCCGGACCTTGCTCCAACAGATTACCATTTTTTTCGAAATTTGGATAACTTCTTGCAAGGGAAAAAATTCAACTCCGATGGAGCAGTCCAAATCGCCTTCAAAGATTTTGTTGATTCCCGTGCGACTGGTTTTTTTAGTAAAGGGATCAATGAACTACCTATGAGATGGCAAAAGTGCATAGAAAATAATGGTTCATACTTTGATTAATTAAATATATTATATTAAAAAATATTCGACTTTTTGTTCCTCCCATACAAAACGCCAATTTCATATGTAAGGACCTAATATAAAAGTTATTGTATGACGATTGGTAAATAGATAAGTTGTAGAGTTTGAGGAGTGTCATAATCTCTCTTTATAGATGATATTAAGCTTCGGCGCTTTTTGTCTGAAAAATAATTGATAGAGATAGCATTTTGGTCAAGCATTAATATTCTACAAAATTTAAATAAATTTATCAATTTTTTTTTGCAACTATGGCCTCAGGGTGGTGGTTGGTGACCTGTCACTGCCAGCGCTCGCTTGCGCGATGGTCGGCAGTGACAGAGCATGGCAGGCGGTCGTTACATATTGTGAGAGTGTTATGGAGGCGAAAGAGGCGGCGGAGAGGGTCAGAGAGGCAATAGCCGGCCCCGACAACCCGATCCGTCGCCCACGTAGAATAGGACGAAGGAGGAGGGCCTTTGCCGCAGGCCTTCCTCCGTAACTGGAAAGACGCCTGGGCGGCGCGCTTGAGGGAGCGCGTCGCCCAAATTATCCAGGCGAGAGCGGTGTGTGACGTGTTCCCGCACACCGCTCCAAGACTACTTATGAGGAGAGCGATGGGTGGCCCTTTACTTAGCCCCTCGTAAATACAGAGGTGAGGCCTACCGAATAGGCCAGACGTCGTCGCGGGCAGGAGAAGTGGACGCTGCTGTACCTCCGGTCCCGGCTAGACGGAGAGAAGGAATACCCCGGGGGTTTTAGTCGGTGCAAGTCCGACACACCGGGGGGCGACCCTCATCGCCCTCTGAGGTCCGTCAGGGATTTCCCCCGGGTTATAAAAAAAAAAAACTATGGCCTCGGATCATGTGAGGATCATTATTTTATAGGGCATGAAAACAATTTGAACAGCGGAAGTTTGTCAAAAATGATAACTATTTTGATAAATTTTAAGTTTGCACAAATTCTCCGGTGCACGAGCCTCAATCGCAATTGGCACGTTTCTTCATCCAGAAAGAGAATAAACAATCAAGACTGTGACAGTGATACTGTGCTTGCATGATCTACACGGAGAGCGGCTATAGAGTCATGCCAACGCAATATAAAGGATAAGATCATACTTAGGCTATGATTTATAGACGCTATTTTCACTTTACTTAGCAAAGTTTAGAAAAATAAATTCATTTTGACAGAAAACTGAATATATGATAGGAACTTGAGTATTGCTATAGTGTTCACAGCGACAAAATCAACAATGACAAACCATGTTGACAAAATCGGTGAGTTACCAAATCCTTTGACATTCATTGAATAATTATAAATTGTTTGTAATATTTTAGTAAAGTCTAAGCAAACTTAAAGATGTATCTATAAATGTAAGTTTTAGTTTAATGGATGCGACAAGAGTGCTCTATAGGTGTTTGTCCTAGCTACTTCGTAAGCCTCGTGGCAAAGTTCTTTCATTTTTTATCTATATCGTTACCCATCGTCATTTGCCTTTTACAATCAGCAATGATCTCTTCATTCGACATCTTACTGTACTGGCTTTTAATTGAAACTCCTAAACTAAGCTCGCACAGTTTATCCTCATTCACTTTCCTTGTAAAATTTATTATAATATGCCATATATCGTCCCAGCCAAAGATTGTAATAGATTTTAAAATTGCAAATTTCTTCAAAGCGCTTATAAGCTTGTCCAGATTACTTTCATCTATTACATCAGCCATCGCTCCTAACAATAATCTTATTGTATCCCTTAGTCCCATGCCTATCGCGCGAAGTAATATTGTCTCCTTTATTAAATCACTCTCAGAAGATTCCTCTTCAATGTTCAGCTGAAACACTACGTCTTCAAGTATCATCTGTTTCGTCCCAGTGTCAGTAATGATGTTCTTCAAATCGTCATCTAATTCTAGTTTTCGATCAAAAAAGTCTAATACTCCATCAGTCATTTTCTTTAATATTAGTGTCCACAATTTCATTTCTTCAGTGCGTCTCGATTTTAATATTTCTGTTAAATACTCTACAGCCAAATATTCTTGAAAACTGAGATGCACAAATCTAGGAATCTCTCCAGGCAGTATGCTTTCGACTATTCCTGTTTTCTCTCTGCCCGCTTCCATGCCTTTTATTATGTGTAAAATTTCATCAATATCCTCATTAGTTAATACACTGTTTAAATCTTCTTTGAAAGAAACATAGAAAGCTAATTTCTTGTGTTTGCTTAGGACATACTTCAATTCTTTCTCGAACATTATTGCAATATCCGGGTTATGGATGTTCATCTGATTCTTCTCTTGAAAACGTATTTTCTTCAACTTCGTCTCAATGAAGTATTTGTAAAAAGACGAAGTATTTTTTTCCAAATCCCATAACTTGGAGACGTCATCGTGGTGACATGAATTAATGTCTTTGATTTGATTTTCAAAGTAATCCAAGATCATGTAAACGTGAAGCGGCGTGAACAATAAACTGGTCGCTGCGTTTAGGTTTTCTTTATTACCGTACTGTTTGAGCAGATCCTCGTTTTCACAAATGTCGGTATAGTTCATAAAATTTTTATATAAACTTCCAAACGAACTCGTTTCATGACACCAAGAATATTTTTTATTTTGCGCAAAATAGTAATTGCTACGTAAATCATTTAAACTATAATATAATAATGCCGTAACATACAGTCCCCTTAAAAAGATGCTTGATAATTTGTATATTTTCAATCCGTTATTGTGGGCAGACGTGGAACAAGCCTCCTTCATAAATTCGAAGAAAGCATCGATGTTCTTAAGCTGCTGTTCATTGAGTTCTCCTAATTTAATATTGACACCTAAATAACTATTAATAAATTGCCTTTGCTCAGCGTATGTGAACATTTCTAAATTGTATACATTGCCAAATTCCGTTTCCAGTGTGTTTCTGATGTTGTTGTAAGAACGACTCGCTATCCACATTCGCTGTCTGGCATCGGGCTCGGTGACTGGCGAGCATCTTGTGACAATACATTTCAATATGTCTGTCGCCTCTTTTTTATAATGCGGACATATCTCATCGAATCCATCAAAAAGTAAGATTGTATTACCTCTATTATAACAGTGAATAAATATTTCTAATTCCAAGAACAGCAGGATATCTGTTTCATCAACATTTTTTAGAACTAACTTATCGTTTATAATTTCAAGATCGAAATTAAATACTGGTTTTGGACTTACATCGAATCGTATTGCATTTCTGGAAAGTACCGCATTGCAGACAAATTTTAAAGCGTCCATTTTGCTAATTTTTCTATTTTCCTGCTGAAACATGTACAGTTGCTTCGTTTGATCTAGCAAATTTATTCTTTCTATCCAGATATATGGGTTTTGCAGTTTCGTGAGAATGGACAGATGTGTGAGAAAAGTCGACTTGCCCATGCCCGGAGCTCCCAACAAAACAACAGTATCCTTCAGTTCTTCTAATGACTGTATTTTAATTGTTTCTTTATATTGTGTACTTGGAACGGTTTCCAAATTTTGTGATACTTCGCAAATTGAAAAATCCTTCATCCTAGATAAAGTTCTCAATACAATGTAACGTTCAATTTCTTCATAATATGGATCGGATAATGTTTTACCGATGACAAGTATTTCTTTATTTATAACCTTCTGTAATATTTTAGATTTCATCGGAGAACTAGACTCCGGTGCAATAATTGCTGAAAATTTTACACTTTTTCCTTGAAATATAAACGAATTGTCCAACACTTTCAATTGGCTTTCGAGTTGCAGATCATTTAGATCATTTCTTACGTCTTTCACTATGTTAAACGTATCGCTCGTGATGTACAGTTTTAGCTTTTCGGCCGATTTCTCATTCGTAACTAATATGTAATCATTTATAAGAGATTTATTTGTTAGATGAAGGAATATTTTATTTTTAGCGTCTGTTATATCTTCATATATAATTATCAGTGCTTTTAACTTAATATTTTTTACTTCATTTACCATAGAGATAAAATCATACTTAGATACGTACGTTGAATTGTCAAGATCTACAAAGAAATAGTTATTAAGATTCTTAAAACAATGCACTAACTTGATTCCAGTAAGAATATTGGCATCTGTCGTCAATACAGTAACTCCAGGTTTCACTTGTGAAAGCAAATGATCTATAGCCGGTTTATCAAATGCAATATCATATTGTCCCATCCTAGTAATAAACATATGACTTATAACATTTAGCATCGTTTTTCCTGAGAATTCAATCAGAAGCTTATCCAATAAATTTGTGTCGTTAGTTAAATAATGTGATTTCTCGTCTTTCATCCACCATTTCTGAATAGCTTCGTGGATTGTGAAGTAGACAGCGTTGTAATAGCCATCAGAATCTGTTTTATCTATCTCGTATTTATTTGTTTTGCTGTGATCTTTTATTACATCTACTGTGTACTCTTGTATCTTATTCTCGGTAGACTGACTTGTAAAGAACCATAAATTATTGAAAAAACATGTAATCATTTCATTTAAATGTATATTATTTAGTGACATGTAAGGTAGTCCTTTCGTATCTACTTCGAAACCTAAAGTATCCAAATTTCTGACTCTATTTTTCAATTTTGCTAGTAAAATTTTAGCGTTCCTTGCTAAAGATTCCTCATTCGTATTAAATCTTAATACATTTCTTTGTTCATCGTAAATTAATAAGTTTCCCACTGCTTTTCCTATAAATAAACGTACTATATTCATATTTTCAATGTTTATTTGAGTATGATGGGTATTTGTCAACGCCGATTCATCTCCAAAAAACTTTTCTAGTGCTTCTGTTATATGTTCGAAAAACTCTTCACGTTTTTCTTCGTTCCTTATATCAAAATCAGTATTACCAAAACCCGACGGTAGCTTGATAGAAATGTTGTACAACATTTCATGATGAAATATTTTATTAGCATTTTGATATGTGATAAAGTCTACTTTGACATCGTGTAACACATATGTTATATCCCTAAAGCGATCATCATCGATTGACAATATACTTTTCTCAATTACGTAGTAAACTGGTATGTATTGCATTAACTTACTAATTGGTATCGCTGATCGATCTGCACACACGTTTTGTATTAACTGACTAAGTGTTGTCCTTTCTATTGCATTACATTCCATTATTTTTGCTATAAACATTTTTTTTATTTTGTGCAAAAATGCGTCACCACACCCTATAAATTCTTTACGAAATCTTCCTATTCGAAATCCATCAGAATTGATTTCAGAAACATCCAAGACCATATTAACCAATATAATACTGAATTTTGGCACGCAATAATTATGCAATAGGTCTTCCAACCTCCCTGTGGCCATGTAACGAGCTAGAGCTACTCCAATAGTTTTCATACATTGCATTAAATATATTTCAGCTAATTTGGCGACATCTTTTTCGTCATAATTATATTTGTAAACGCTATTTAAAGAACTGCTACATATCAAATCCCTTACAGTTTTATCCACAGGTTTTTCAGCAACATAAAACTTTTCACTCAAATCGCATTCCGCTGTTGTATAAATAACCAAGCTAAGTTCTATATTTTGTGCACTATCCCTTCGAAATATGGTGTCGTTTTCAATGAATTCAAGGCATTTTGTGTAGACGTTTATTGAGTAGTTTTTAAAGTATTTATATAGACTAAAATCACCTTTATCGGACCATAAATCCTGAGTTGTAACTTTCCAATTTTTATCCTCTCCTCTGTGTATTGTTTGTATTAATATGATACCTTCTGAGTTGCTATGTTTATATCTGATACAAACGTCGTTTAAATTACTGAGCCTATCTATTCTCGTTCCCAAATAAAACTCATTGAGTTGTTTGTTTAAAGATGCGCGTATAAATACGAAACTTAGAAGCTTTGATACATATAGTTGTCCTCTAATTCCCGAAGTTCCACTACGTTTTTTGTACTGTAATTTGGGATTAGTTTCATCATGTTTTAATACTGATGTTTCTATTATTTCGTTCAGTTCATCTATATTGTCGTTATTAATTTCTCTTTCTGCTTCAAACGTCTCTAATAGGTCAACGATTACTGGGCCAAGATCTGAATGTAATCCTTTAGCGATGTCTAGTGCTGTGTTTCCTTCTTGATTTTTTAAATAAGTTTTAGCTCCACTTTCTAAGAGTAAATCAATTAAATCAATATCTTCGTTGATCACGGCTATGTGCAATGGAGTGTTGTTCAAATGGTTGGCAAATCGTTCATTTACATCAGCTCCAGCATCTAGGCACTTTATAATTTCGTTGATTTTAGTTTCACCAGCTTTCTCGGTTATTAAACATAAGAGGAATTTTGCTTTAATTAACTTTTTATTCTGCGCCATTTCGTGTCCATCTGTTCCTTGTTTTGTTTGAATTTTACTTCTTTCTCTGTAAAATTTAATTTGCTTAGTCATTTAGAAGAAAATACTTCTAGAAAATATTACTTTACATATGATAACTACCATATGATATCTACCATATAGTATGTCATATGGAATTCCTCAAAACCAGCAGTCGTCGATTACCTGCTAGAAGTGTTACGATTACGTTTATTTTGATTGAGTGAAGGGAAGTCTCCGAATGGACTAGGTCTTCGGTACTTTGGGCACATGTCAAATCAACTTACTTAAATATGTTATTAAGTTAGTTGGTAACTTTTTTTGTAACTCAGGGGAAAATACTGCATACATAGGATTATCAGGGCTGCTGTGAGGGCAGCGACCCCGGTGTGTCAGATTCCTACTGACTAAATATCCCGGGGTGTCATTCCAATTACTCCACCTGGACCTAGGAAACTAAATTCTTCCAGTCACCAGGGGAGCGAATAGCCTATTCAGGCTTCTTCTCTGGGAATCTTTCTAACGGACGGCAAGCAGGACAATGCACACCACCTCCCTGCAACCCAAGTCAATTAGTATCTAATTGAGCCGATTGCAACGAGAAACAGATTTAAAATTATGTATTATATATCTGTAATTGGTTAAATTATAATCAGTTTTTTTTAAAGTCATTGTTTTCTGCTTCAATCGCATCATAATAATTACAACCAATTGTGAATTCCATTTAAACTTTATTTCTTTTTATAATAATGTATAAAGTAGTTACAGTAATTCATAACAACGATATGCTCGTACCACGACGTTTCTAACAGGTAGTTAGTACTTCCGGGGTACAATTTTCATCCGAGGTATAGATTCAGTATTATTAAAGAGCCTTATATATTTTTTTTATGTAGAATCGAATTACATTGCGCAAATTCACAGACAGCAAGTGGCAGCAACACTATTTAAAAAAAAAAGATAACGTAGTTGTTTTTGAAACATGTAATATTTTAAAATTACATTTTATTTTATATTTTGCTAGAAATTAGTGCTTAAAATATATTTCGTCGTATTACATACCTCAAGAAAAAAAAAATTAAAGATTTATATATTAAAAATGATTATAATAGTGTTAATTTAATTAAAAGCTACATTAAATCGTCGCTCGTATTTGACAACAGGTCATTCTTAAATTGTGGGATATTTACATAGTTGATAAGGAAACATTTGGTTCATAGCTTAAAATGATACAAATGTAAGAACTTTATTATACTATTAAGAGAACTTTTTTAAATTTATAAACGCCTGCTAAACAAAAGATTTTATTTTAAGAAAGAAAGAAAACATTTCATTGACTCAAGACAAAATAGAAGTAACATTTCCAATAAACATACAAACAGTGTGGGTTAAAATATTGAAGACAAAAACCACACGAATAACACTAACAAAAATAAACTAAAATAAAGAGGAAAGAGAAGTAAACAAAAGACAAACTACAATCAAATTTTACTTTAAGTATTGTCTACACGCTGTTTATTTGTATATGTGGCTGCGGGTAGAGAAATTAAAAGACAACGAAAGATTAACATATACTATTACAAACCAAGAACATTATACAGAGAGGGGTGTGTTGATTAACGTTTGCTTAGAAGAATAAATCGTAAAGGTCTTATAATCAGAAAGCTTGAAAAGGGACAGAAAAATACACGATCATAGCCACAGTGTTGTCATAGAAAGAAAATGTACCGGATATGCCTATATACTGACTAATGGCTGTGACAAGAGTGCTCTATAGGTGTTTGTCATAGCTACTTCGTAAGTCTCGCGGCAAACTTCTTTCATTTTTTATCCATATCGTTACCCATCGTCATTTGCCTGTTACAATCAGCAATGATCTCTTCATTCGACATCTTACTGTACTGGCTTTTATTTGAAACTCCTAAACTAAGCTCGCACAGTTTATCCTCATTCACTTTCCTTGTAAAATTTATTATAATATGCCATATATCGTCCCAGCCAAAGATTGTAATAGATTTTAAAATTGCAAATTTCTTCAAAGCGCTTATAAACTTGTCCAGATTACTTTCATCTATTACATCAGCCATCGCTCCTAACAATAATCTTATTGTATCCCTTAGTCCCATGCCTATCGCGCGAAGTAATATTGTCTCCTTTATTAAATCACTCTCAGAAGATTCCTCTTCAATGTTCAGCTGAAACACTACGTCTTCAAGTATCATCTGTTTCGTCCCAGTGTCAGTAATGATGTTCTTCAAATCGTCATCTAATTCTAGTTTTCGATCAAAAAAGTCTAACACTCCATCAGTCATTTTCTTTAATATTAGTGTCCACAATTTCATTTCTTCAATGCGTCTCGATTTTAATAATTCTGTTAAATACTCTACAGCCAAATATTCTTGAAAACTGAGATGCACAAATCTAGGCATCTCTCCAGGCAGTATGCTTTCGACTATACCTGTTTTCTCTCTGCCCGCTTCCATGCCTTTTATTATGTGTAAAATTTCATCAATATCCTCATTAGTTAATACACTGTTTAAATCTTCTTTGAAAGAAACATAGAAAGCTAACTTCTTGTGTTTGCTTAGGACATACTTCAATTCTTTCTCGAACATTATTGCAATATCCGGGTTATGGATGTTCATCTGATTCTTCTCTTGAAAACGTATTTTCTTCAACTTCGTCTCAATGAAGTATTTGTAAAAAGACGAAGTATTTTTTTCCAAATCCCATAACTTGGAGACGTCATCGTGGTGACATGAATTAATGTCTTTGATTTGATTTTGAAAGTAATCCAAGATCATGTAAACGTGAAGCGGCGTGAACAATAAACTGGCCGCTGCGTTTAGGTTTTCTTTATTACCGTACTGTTTGAGCAGATCCTCGTTTTCACAAATGTCGGTATAATTCATAAAATTTTTACATAAACTTCCAAACGAACTCATTTCATGACACCAAGAATATTTTTTATTATGCGCAAAATAGTAATTGCTACGTAAATCAGTTAAACTGTAATAGAATAAAGCCGTAACATACAGTCCCCTTAAAAAGATGCTTGATAATTTGTATATTTTCAATCCGTTATTGTGGGCAGACGTGGAACAAGCCTCCTTCATAAATTCGAAGAAAGCATCGATGTTCTTAAGCTGGTATTCATTGAGTTCTCCTAATTTGATATTGACACCTAAATAACTATAAATAAATTGACTTTGCTCAGCGTATGTGAACATTTCTAAATTGTATACATTGCCAAATTCCGTTTCCAGTGTGTTTCTGATGTTGTTGTAAGAACGACTCGCTATCCACATTCGCTGTCTGGCATCGGGCTCGGTGACTGGCGAGCATCTTGTGACAATACATTTCAATGTCTGTCGCCTCTTTTTTATAATGCGGACATATCTCATCGAATCCATCAAAAAGTAAGATTGTATTACCTCTATTATAACAGTGAATAAATATTTCTAATTCCAAAAACAGCAGTATATCTGTTTCATCAACATTTTTTAGAACTAACTTATCGTTTATAATTTCAAGATCGAAATTAAATACTGGTTTTGGACTTACATCAAATCGTATTGCATTTCTGGAAAGTACCGCTTTGCAGACAAATTTTAAAGCGTCCATTTTGCTAATTTTTCTATTTTCCTGCTGAAACATGTACAGTTGTTTCGTTTGATCTAGCAAATTTATTCTTTCTATCCAGATATATGGGTTTTGCAGTTTCGTGAGAATGGACAGATGTGTGAGAAAAGTCGACTTTCCCATGCCCGGAGCTCCCAACAAAACAACAGTATCCTTCAGTTCTTCTAATGACTGTATTTTAATAGTTTCTTTATATTGTGTACTTGGAACGGTTTCTACATTTTGTGATACTTCACAAATTGAAAAATCCTTCATCCTACATAAAGTTCTCAATACAATGTAACGTTCAATTTCTTCATAATATGGATCGGATAATGTTTTACCGATGACAAGTATTTCTTTATTTATAACCTTCTGTAATATTTTAGATTTTATCGGAGAACTAGACTCCGGTGCAATAATTGCTGAAAATTTTACACTTTCTCCTTGAAATATAAACGAATTGTTCAACACTTTCAATTGGCTTTCGAGTTCCAGATCATTTAGATCATTTCTTACGTCTTTCACTATGTTAAACGTATCGCTCGTGATGTACAGTTTTAGCTTTTCTGCCGATTTCTCATTCGTAACTAATATGTAATCATTTATAAGAGATTTATTTATTAGATGAAGGAATATTTTATTTTTAGCGGTTGTTATGTCTTCATATATAATTATCAGTGCTTTTAGCTTAATATTTTTTACTTCATTTACCATAGAGATAAAATCATACTTAGATACGTACATTGAATTGTCAAGATCTACAAAGAAATAGTTATTAAGATTCTTAAAACAATGCACTAACTTGATTCCAGTAAGAATTTTGGCATCAGTCGTCAATACAGTAACTCCAGGTTTCACTTGTGAAAGCAAATGATCTATGGCCGGTTTATCAAATGCAATATCATATTGTCCCATCCTAGTAATAAACATATGACTTATAACACTTAGCATCGTTTTTCCTGAGAATTCAATCAGAAGCTTATCCAATAAATTTGTGTCGTTAGTTAAATAATGTGATTTCTCGTCTTTCATCCACCATTTCTGAATAGCTTCATGGATTGTGAAGTAGACAGCGTTGTAATATGCATCAGAATCTGTTTTATCTATCTCGTGTTTATTTGCTTTGCAATAATCTTTTATTACATCTACTGTGTACTCTTGTATCTTATTCTCTGTAGATTGACTTGTAAAGAACCATAAATCATCAAAAAAACATTTAACCGTTTCAGTTTCTTGTAATCTATTTAATGTAATATAAGGCAATTGTTTCAAATCTACTTTAAAAGCGACTTTATCCAAATGTTTAACTTTTTTTTTCAATTTCATTAGTAACATTTTAGCGTTCTTAGATAAAGATTGCTCGTTCATATTGAACTTAAGTAAATTTGATTGTTCATCTAAAATAAGTACATTTCCAACTGCCGTTTTTATAAATTTATCTATTATATTCTTATTATAAGTATTTATTTGTGTGTAATATGTACTTGTTACTACCGTTTGATTTTCAAAAATCAGACCCAGTATTTCAGCCCAAGACTCTAAAGCCTTTTGAAGGTCTTCCTCATTATCAATATTTAAATGAAAATCAGTATTACCGAATCCTGGCGGTAGTTTAAAAACAAGCTTATTCAATATTTCATGGCAACATAATTTCGCAGCTTCTTCGTACGCGAGATGGTCTATTTTTAAGTCATATAACACATATGTCACGTCCCTAAAACGTTCATCTTCGATGGTTATTATACCCTTCTCAATGACGTAATGAATTGGTATGTATTCCATTAGTTTTTTAATTGACATTGCTGATGGATCTAAACAAACATTTTGTATTAATTGACTTAGTATCAATTTGTCTATTGTGTTCAGTTTTATTATTTTTTCAATTAATGCCCTTTTTATTGCAACTAAATATACATCAGTACTGTCTATAAATTCTTCACGAAATCTTCCTATTAGCATTCCATCTGAATTAATTTCTGAAATATTCAGGACTCTATGGGCTAATATAATGCTAAACTTTGGCACGTAATAGTTATAGCACAGTGTTTCCAATGTTCCTTCTGTTATGTAAAGAGCTAAAATAGTTCCTATAGTTTTCATACATTGCATTGAATGTATTTTAGTTAATTTAGCAATATCTGTTTCATCATATTTGTATTTATATACGTTGTTAAAAGTACTGCTACATATCAAATCTCCGAAAGTTTTATCCACAAAGTCTTCAGCATTAATAAACTTTTCACTCAAATCGCATTCAGCTGTCGTGTACAGTACTAGATTATGTTTTATGCCTTGTTGATCCTTTTTCAATATCGCATCCTCATAAAAATATTCGTGGCATATCGTACACATATTTATTGAGTAGTTATTAAAGTATTTATATAGCCTAAAATCTCCTTTCTCGGACCATAAATCCTGAGTTGTAACTTTCCAATTTTTATCTTCACCCTTGTGTATCGTTTGTATTAATATGACACCCTCCGAGTTGCTTTGTTTATATCTGATACAAACGTCGTTTAAATTACTGAGCCTATCTATTCTCGTTCCCAAATAAAACTCATTGAGTTGTTTGTTTAACGATGCGCGTATGAATACGAAACTTAGAAGCTTTGATACATATAGTTGTCCTCTAATTCCCGAAGTTCCACTACGTTTTTTGTACTGTAATTTGGGATTAGTTTCATCATGTTTTAATACTGATGTTTCTATTATTTCGTCCAATTCATCTACATTGTCGTTATTAATTTCTCTTTCTGCTTCAAACGTCTCTAATAGGTCAACGATTACTGGGCCAAGATCTGAATGTAATCCTTTAGCTATGTCTAGTGCTGTGTTTCCTTCTTGATTTTTTAAATAAGTTTTAGCTCCACTTTCTAAGAGTAAATCAATTAAATCAATATCTTCATTGATCACGGCTATGTGCAATGGAGTGTTGTTCAAATGGTTGGCAAATCGTTCATTTACATCTGCTCCAGCATCTAGATACTTTACGACTTCGTTAATTTTGGTTTCGCCAGCTGTCTCGCTTATTAAGCATAAGAAGAATTTGGCTTTAATTATCTTTATATTTTGCGACATTTTGTGTCCTGTTTCTTGTTTTATTTGAATTTTATTATTTTTGCTTTAAGAGTCAATTTGGCATAGTTATCTGTAAGAAAATATATTACTTTACTATTAGAAATCAATAATAGTAATGAATAAAAAATAGTAAAACCCAATGATGAATTGGATTCGTCCGTCAGAATAGTAATCTTAACCTAACCCATTGATCCTCAAAGTGGTGTATATCGACGTCTTATTTTTACTTTGGCAAAATGCTCATAGGACTGTCCTGGCCGCACAAGGGGGTAGCAGCTGGCGTGTGCCGGACTCCTACCAGCTAAAAACCCCAAGGTGACTACTTCTGCGAATTAGAGTGGATTGCGAGTCCTGTAATCAATTCGCCGCAGCCCCACTACGCCGCGCCTGACAGGCACAATCACGGGGGGAGACGCCGCCTCCCCCAATACCACCTAGTGTACGTCGGCAGAGCGCGTCACGACGCACCGCCGACTTCTCGGGGGTCGGTATATCGACATCTCGGAGTCGACATCAATCTGTCAGGGGTCCACGATAGTGGATCTCATTAAAAGTAGGTAGTAATTTTATTACTTTTCAACTCATAGTTAAGAAAAACACTCTTGATACAATTCTCTAAATATCTCTAATATATGTATATATTTGTATATAGTTTGGGTGTTTTCATCGTCAGTTATAGACCAGGCAGTGGATATATAACAGTAATTTGGGAGTCGAAGCTGCTCGCGTCCGTAGGCTTTACCCTAGTTTCCCTACACGTGACTCATGGGTGGTGCTAAACGAGCAGCAGCGAGGTGGTAGGGCGTCGGTGCCCGTCTGGATCGCGACCACAGTACATGGGTGTAAAGCCCGTCATAGTGACCAGTTTCGGCTTGTCGCGTTTCGGGATCAGCTTGTGTATATCCAGTAGCTCATATACCTAGAGACCTTCAGTCGTGGTATATGTGGGCCGGCATGACGATGTAGACTATCAATGGATTTTCATCCTTTGATAGTCGCTTTCGTTTTTGGACTACACTGTACTTACCATCAGGTACTCTGTAGTCAATATATCGAGCCAGTGTAAAAAAAAAAAGAATGTAAATTAACTCCTTGCCAGAAAGCAAAGTACTGAATGGGGAGAATTATGCCAGTTTCACAATTTATCACAAATGACAAAATTAATCTGCCAAGAAGATGACATTTCAACTTATGTTCAACATTTAAATTTCCTTTATTGAGATTTTAAAACTAGGTGTGAAGATTGGATAATCAACCAACATAGTAACATTGAAGAAACATATGTCATATTACAAAAGAAACCCATCAGAATACGTAATAACAAAGAATTTGAGGCAAATTTTGAAACGTATATCAGCTGTTCTAGCTTCAAAAGATATACCTGTTACTCAGTAGCGTTCATTCCATAGATGCATGAAAGCATTGCTTGCCCTGACGTTAACTAAGTCTCGAATGAATTGCTTAAAGTTAAGCAAAAGGTGAAACAATTAATGGTCATATCTATTCTATATTCACGCCGTCTATCATTCCTATGAAAGCAATATAATATTTACTATCATAATATAATATTCTCATTAAATGCCCGAATTCTGCCTATCCTGTCCAAATATGCTATGCACGTCACTGCTATTTCTTTATCCTGTATTAAGGAATACCACGACGAAGTTTTTAATTGCATTTTCCAGTATATTACCTAGAGTAAAGATTTTCAGTGTGCTTATCAATGTTCTAACAAAAAAAAACGAAACGAACTGAACATCACAGACCAAGGAGATTTGAGGTTAAACCTGACTAAATTGATGCTAAATTAAAAAAAAAATAAAAATAAATAAAAAGCAGTTAAATAATAGATATAAATTTTCATTTGGTCTTGTCAATTAGAATTTAATTAATATATGTTTAAATTTAACGATTATTTATCATTGTTTCTCCACTCTACATTTGAGTACTGTCAGATATCAGTCAAAACTACATTTGAAGGTGACGTGGTGTGGATGAAGGTGATGAAACGTCTATAAGACAAAATAGTTTGGAACCTATGCTCCAACCTAATATTAGTGTTGCAAATTTTTCACCACTCACATTCCACCGCCTTTCATACTTCATTCTCTCATCCGTCCGCTGCGAGGGTCTGAGTGGGCCATTCATTTATTAAATTTCTTCAATATAAACTTAAACCTAACTTAAATATATACGAGTATTACATAATCGTGCTAGAATTATTACATCGCGATTATTTTGACTTAGCGAGGGAATGTCTCTGAGTAGACCCAGGTTTTCGGCACTTTACTTGTCTGCCCATCTATCAGTGGGTAAAATAATTTGGTGACAAATTTATATAACTAGTTGAAATAAAAATCTTTATTTCATAACTAAAAATGATTTTACTAAAAATATGTTAAAAAGGGCTTTATACTATTAAAAATTCATTATTTAGCTTAGCTGTAGGTAGTTTTAATATAAATAAAGAAATAAATGTAACATTTAATTGACGACAAGAAGGCAACTCAACAATTTAAAGAAAGTATGCATGCCAAAAAAGAAGTAACTTCAGAAGTCTGTAATTATTTGTTTTAATCATTATCTTATACAATTATGACTATTTTTAATTTCAGTGATTTTAGTTTATACGTATTATAATCCGACATTAATTGGTGGTGACTTATTTTAACTTTCATCAAGTGGATCTTTTCTTTCGACCATACCGAAAGCTTTAGACAGTTCCAATTCACAATCTGAAATGATCTTTTCGTTCGTCATCTCATTGTATGGTTTATTTCTTAATTCAGGATTTAGCTCACACAGTTTAGTCACATCAACTTTTCTTATACAATTTAGAATATTATCCAAAATATCTTTCCAGTCAAAATAGATTAAATTAGTGAAGATTTGCAATTCTATAAGAATACGCACGAAATTGTCCAAATTACTTTCCTCTATAATATCTGTGATAGCTTGTAGCAAGACTGTTGCAATATTCCTTAAACCTAATAGTGATACTCGGCCAAATATAGTTATTTTTAAACAATCAGCCTCAGACATGTCTCCTCTAGCATCCAGTTGGAGTATCAGGTCATCTAATAGCATCTGTTTAGTCTCGATGTCAATAATGTACATTAAATCGTTATCCAGCTCTAATCTACGATCAAAGAAATCTAATACTTCGTTACTGGCTTCCTTTAGTATAGATCTACACAATTTCATAGGATCAATCTGTCTCGATTGTATTAAATCCATTAAGTACTCAACAGCTAAATAATCTTGAAAACTGGGATGTACAAACTTAGGACTACCTTCAGGTATGTGATATAATATATCTGTATTTAACTTGCTTTCCTCAATGCCCCGTATTGCTTTAAGAATTTCATCGATATCTTCACGTGTTAATATTTCTTCTACATTATCTTTAAAGGCAGTATAAAAAGCTAATTTCTTATAACTTCTCAAAAATTCTTCGTCAAGAACTCCATAATTCCGAATATATAACAAATTTTCTTTTTCGAAATGTATCTCTTTTAATTCCATCTCAAGAAATAATTTGTAAATAGATGAAGCATTTTTTTTCAAATCCCATATTTTAGACACGGCATTATGAGTACGTGAATTATAAACATCTTTAATTTGATTTTGAAAGTAATTTAAAACCATATATACATAGAGCGGTGTAAATAACACATTGGTTTTATTTGCCAGATTTTCGGTATCTACACTATGTTCCAGTAATCTCGGTTTTAGATAAATGACTGAATAATTATCTTCTTTTTTATCTAAATTATAATTCAAGCACCATTTTTGGCAGAAGTTTTTTTTGTCAGTGTCTAAGGTATTTTTCATTTTCTTACTAAAATAATCTAATGCTGCGCGATATATCGCTCTTATAAATAAACTGGAAAAATTGTAAAATGTTGACATCTCAGTGTCATATATTACTGGAACTAAATCTTGCTTCCTGGCAAATTCGAAAAAGGCGTCAATATTGTGAAACTGTTCAATACTGAGATCTTTCAAATTTAAATTGATTTCAAAATATTTACCCATATAAAGATTTAGTTCATCTGCTGTAAATTTATTCAATTTATATGCAATGCCAAAGTTAGCTCCGAGTGTTTCTCTTATATTGATGTATGAATGGGTCGTAATCCACATTTGTTGTTTGGTACTGGATTCTGTATCTTGTGAGCAGTTTGTAGCAAGACACTTCAAAATCTCTGCCGTTTCTATTTTAAAATGTGGACAGATATCGTCGTAACCCTCAAATAGCAAGATTGTATTACCTTTATTATAACAATGGATAAACATTTCTAATTCCAACAACGCTAATTCATCTGTTTCATTACAATTTTTTAGAACAAGCTTATTATTTATAATTTCAAGATCGAAATTAACTGTAGGGTTAATATTTTTACCAGATTGTATTACTTTTTTAGAATGTATAGCTTTGCAGACAAATTTCAAAGCGTCAATTTTACTGATTTTCTTATTATCCTGCTGTAACGTGTAAAGTTGTTTCGTTTGTTTCAGCAAATGTATTCTTTCTATCCAGATTAAAGGATTTTGTATTTTTGTGAGATTGCACAGATGTGTGAGGAAACATTTTTTTCCCACGCCCGAAGCACCCACTAAAATAACAGCATCCTTCAATTCTAATGTTTTTATGACAATTGATTGTTTACAATGAATATTTTCCAACTCTTCCGACGTTCCAGCCATGAATGAATCCTTTATTCTATATAAGCTTCTTGAAACAAAATAGAGTATAATTTTTTTATAATGTAGATCAAGTAACATTTTACCAACAACAATCATTTCTTTATTTATAATCTTCTGCAATATGTTAGATTTTATCAAAGTTCTTAATTCTGGTATTATAACCGTTGATAATTTTAAATGTTCTCCTTGAAATATAAAAAAACTATCCATAATTTTCTCCTGACTTACAATTTCCAAATCTATTAGATCATTCTTTACATCTCTCACGGTCTTAAAAGTATCATTTGGAATATACTTTAACAGTTTCTCTGCCGATTTCTCGTTTGTAACTAATATGTAATCTTTTATAAAGTGTTGATTTGTAAGCCGAAGGAGTATTTTATTTTTAGCTTCTGTTACGTCTTTATATAGCATTACTACTGCTTTTTTCTTAGTCACTTTTAGTTCTTGCACCATAGAGTGATAGTCATTATTAGACAAATACATTGAATTATCGAGATCTATAAAAACGTAGTCATTGAGATTGCTGAAACACTGAGTCAATTTGATTCCTGTTAAGTTACTGGCATCAGTAAAAATTACTGTACCACCAGGTTTCAATTGTGAATGTAAGTAATCGACTGATTCTTTATTGAACTCTACGTCGTATTGTTTTATCTTAGTGATAAATATACAATTTATGACGTCGATCATTGGTTTATCTGAAAATTCCTTTATCGGTGTGTATAGCATCTCTCTGATCTTACTAAAAAAATGTGATCTATCACCTGTTATCCACTTTTTTTGTACTACATTATGAAGTAAAAAACAAACAGCGTCGTAAAATGCATTTGAATCTGATTTACCTACTTTCAATTTATGTACTAAATAGAAGCGTTTTATTGCTTCTACAGTGTACTCATCCATTTTATCTTCTGCATCGTGAGTAGAGCAGAATCGTAAACTATTAAAAAAACTTTTTACCGTTTTATCATTCGCCTGTGGATCTTTATCCATAAATGTAAGTTTTGGTAACCATTTCATTATTTTTAAAGATATTTTCCCTAAATTTTCAATTTTACTTTTTAATTTAACCAACAAAGTTTTAGCGTTTTTATGTAAAGATTCCTCATTCATGTTGAACACCAGTAAATTTTTATGTTCATCAAGAATCAACAGATTTCCTATTGCACATGATACAAATTTATCAAAACATTCGCTTGTCTTGGTTTCTTTCTCGTTTGAAGTTAAGTTGTCTGCATAAATCGTCTTTATTTCCTGTGCCACTACTTTGACTATATTTTCAAAAATTTCCTCATTCATTTCTTCGTCGTTATTATAATCTACATTACCAAACATGGGCGGTAGTGTAATGCAAATATTACACAACACTTCACTGATGCTGATTTGTAGGGCTTCTGCGTATATGAGAGTATCTATTTGCGTAAAATTTAACACATAAGTAACATCTTCAAAGCTTTTGTTTACGACGGTTAATATGTTTTTCTCAGCGATGTATTCTGTTGGTATGTATTTCATTAATTTACTAACTGCGATCGCTGAAGGATCGAGACAAATATTTTCAATTAATTCGGCGAGTTCTGTTTTGTCTATTGTATTCATTGTCACAAGTGTATTAAGCAATGCCTTTTGTAAGATAATTAGAAAACTATCATCTTTGTCACAGCACATAAACTCATCTCGAAATCTTCCTAGGCGGAAACCATCCGATGTAATTTCCGAAATAAGCAGGACTCTTTTCGCCAACACAATATGATATTTCAATATAAAAGGCTCATTTAATTCCTTTAAGTCTCCTGTCAGTATGTATCGACCTAAAAATTGTCCAGTAAAAAGCACATCATTCTCTAAGAATAAATTAATTAACTCGTTAATATCTTGCTCATTATAATTGTATTTATATACGTAAGTGCTACCACAACATATCAAATCTCTTACATTTTTATCCATCGATTCATCATCGATTATCAACTTTTCCTTTAAATCGAATTCTTTTGATGTGTAAATCACAATATCTAGTTTTTTAACTTGCCCTTCTCTTTTGCCCCTCACATTATCTAGTCTACTCTGGTATGCTTTGCTTGAAATTAAAGTGTACGATAAAAAACACATGTAAAAATTCAAATTGCCTTTATAATGCCATAAATCCTTTAACGTAAGTTTGTCTTCTACTTCTCCTTTCTCAGGATCCATTTTTATTAATAAAGCTCCATCCGTTCGTTCATGTCTGTATAAGACACAAATATTATTAACACTATTAGGGAAAAAGTATTCGTTATCAAAACCTACGTAATCGAATTTATAGTTTATCCATACACGTATAAGTATCAAATTCAATAGTTTTAATACATATAGTTCTTCATTAAACGATGTTCCCATACGTTTTTGGTATGATATTTTAGGGTTATTTTCTTCATGCCCTGTTATCGATATTTCATTCGCATCCAATCCATCTTTCTTGTTGACATTTAATCCTGGTTCTGCTTCAAGCTTTACTAGCAACTCAACGATCGCTGGTCCAACATCTGAGTGTAATTCTTTAGCAATATCTAGTGGTGTTTTTCCTTCTAGGTTTTTATAATTAGTTTTAGCTCCACGTTGTAACAAAACATTTATTAATTGAATGTTTCCATTGATAACAGATATGTGCAACGGCGTGTTGTTGGAGTCATAGCTGAATTGTTCGTCTACATTCGCTCCTTCATCAAGAAACTTAATAATTTTATTAATTTCAGCTTCGCATATCTCTTTACTTTTTAAACATTTATAAAACTTCACAGCTAATGCCTTTTTCTTATATGTTGACATATTTTGACTGTTATTGGGCATATATTTTGCTCGTTTCAATTTGATATCAGTATTTGTATATTCAAAATGGCAATGTCACCTAAAAAAACATTGAAATGAAATGAAATGCATCAAATTTATTTCTCATCAATAGGAATTAGAAATAAAAACAACATACATAAAAAAGAAATTACAAATGATATATATAAACATGGTGAAATGGGCTTCGTCAGCTTTTTTACACTAGATCGACCAAGTTCCTAGAGAGTACCTGATGGTAAGTACAGCGTAGTCCAAAAATGAAAGCGACCGTCAAAGGATGAAAATCCATTGATAGTGTCCGTCGTCATGTCGGCCCACATATACCGCGACTGAAGAACTTTAGGCATACAAGCTACTGGATATACACCAGTGGCGTGCATATCGTTTTCACACTAGGCAAGCAATCAGTAAGAAAATTTACATCGACTCTTCTATTACTCTTTCTTTATTAGAGGACTGTGAAAACATTATATATTTTACTTATTTCGACAAGCACATATTCCCATCACAATCACAATGGTGATTTTATCTATTATTGATTGATTCATTCATGTTAGAATTAGATGCTAGTGGAGCGTAGGGTAAGCATTACTTTAATGCTTTTATGAGATGAACGCCACTGATATACACTAGCTGATCCTGGAACGAGACAGGTCAAAGCGAGTCACTATAAGGGTCTCTGCACTCGTGTACTGTTATCATGACCCAGTTCGGGTGATCGCAGTACCACCACAAGAAATGGTGGTTAAAACCACGGGAAATCTGCGAGGCTGGTTTTCATCAATGATCCTGGTCGTGTCAGATCTTATTGAGATGTTGTGCTAATATTATACACATACAAAATTTGTTTGTTTGTATGTAGCAGGCAATCTTTAAAACTATTCCTCCGATTTCAAATATATTTTCAACAATGCATATAATCTATCTTCAGGGTGGAAATAAACATGATTTCCCGTTTTCACGCGAAACATGGTTTAGACGGGTGGAAAGTAGCGAACAAAAGTTACTTTACCCTAGAGTCGAAGCTGCTCGCGTCCGTAGGCTTTACCCTAGTTTCCCTAGACGTGACTCCTGGGTGGTGCTAAACGAGCACCTGGGTGGTGCTAAACGAGCACCAGCGAGGTGGTAGGGCGTCGGTGCCCGTCTGGATCGCGACCACAGTGCATGGGTGTAAAGCCCGTCATAGTGACCAGTTTCGGCTCGTCGCGTTTCGGGATCAGCTTGTGTATATCCAGTAGCTCTTATACCTAGAGACCTTCAGTCGTGGTATATGTGGGCCGACATGACGATGTAGACTAACAATAGATTTTCATCCTTTGATGGTCGCTTTCGTTTTTGGACTACACTGTACTTACCATCAGGTACTTTGTAGTCACTATGTTGAGCCAGTGTAAAAAAAAAACCACATCCTATTCCTCTACTGGCTATGATGAATGGTAAACTCAACTTTCAAATATGTATTTTAAGTATGAATGTAGTTTCCGAACTCTCAATAATTCGTTTATATTATCATATACGAACTTGAAGTGAGTCAATGTTCCATCTCATTTTGTGTAACTAATTCTACTTTGTCAGAATGCAAGTTTAACCCTTTAACGTACACGGGACGGATTTTCATGCTTCGAGTTTGAGCTGATACTATGCCTTGAATTGGAACCGGAAAAATATGAGAACCATTGTATGCTGTTTTCAATTTTCATTGATAGTTTAGGTACCATGGACGCCGTCTAAGCCCGTTTTAGAAGTGTAAAAAAATATATAAAGAACGAAGCATGATGAACAAAAAAATATTTTTTTAAAAGATCTCGTTTTTCTTTCTTTCCTTTCAATTTTTACATAGTTTTACACATTTTAGCGACTTTTTAGCACCCTTGAAAACATAGGATACAATGGTTTTCATATTTTTCCTGTTCCAATTGACGGCATGGTATCAGCTCAAACTCGAAGCATGAAAATCCGTCCCATGGACGTTAAAGAGTTAAATTTCAATCAAGGTTTTAAAAGTGCTAAAATCCGTTGATAAAAATTCGCGTATTGCCTATATTAAACCTTAGTAGGTATTATATTAATGGGTACGCCGTCATGTCATTCAAATATGAGTGACGCTTTTCTTTTCGAAGTTATGTAATGGGATTTTAGAAAGTAATTTAATAGATCAAGCATGTATATGTAAATATAGGATATACAACATAGAAATACTAAAAATATCGACATTATACAATACTTTTTTTATTAATATAGGATAATATTTCGTAACCGTACAGTTTCATTCATGAATTTTGCCTAACATGATTGGCTCTCGAAATGTGTCGCGAGCGCCATCTTATGAATGGCGCGATGCGAGCACGCCTTGCCAAACTGATTTGGAAAAACGTAGGAAAAACGTGAAATGGAAAACGTAGTTGTTAATTTTTAACGCAAACTAAAAAGATTCGGGAGGAAAGACTCAGGTGCATCGTGCTAGTGCGCGACACTGTATGCAACAGCATTTTGTCGGAATACAAATCGCAAAGTGTGGTGTTCGAACGTATAGCCGGGCGGCAAGTGTTATCGGACTTTCCTCATCACCAATCAAGTTTTACATCCGTTGCGCTGATCCCGACGAGCGCAGCAGGAGGGAACCGCCTGCCGCGGGAGCTGCCGAGCTGGGACCGCGAGAGAGCCGTCGGTCAGGTCAGTACAACGCATTGTACGCGAGAGACACAATCGGGGCTAGGATTGTTAACCATTTCTTAATTGTTGTCTCATTCCCATATTGTGGTGAAAATTTTTAATAAACCCGGTTTCATCACAGATAATATATTACATTTATGACCGGTGGTCGTGGGTGTGTTGGTAGAAAGACACGGATTTTGACGTTTTACTGTTTATTTGCACTTTAAGGCACACCGAACTGCGACGCACACGCACATACTCTATCCTTGGGTCTCGGTAGTTGATTAACTTAGCTAGAGCATCCCTTGCGCGCGCGCACCCCTTAAGCCGCGCGTCCCATAACACCCTAAAGACCTTTAGGGAGCTTACCACAAACGCGTATCGGGCGGCGTCTACATGATATACATTATATAATGACGCATGACTTCCGTTAAAATAGTCTAAGCACATTTGAGGGGAAAAACAAAATTATTTGTCATAAATCGATAATAATAATGCCACAATATAATAATAATGCATTTATTTATTATTCCTCACAAACAAAAACTGAATCACACAATAATAGAAATATTTACAATAAAAATGTTTGTGAGGAACTGGTGTCTGCTGTAGGCTTTATCTGTGGTACAGATCACCAGGTCCTCACACTATAATCAACTCAATATAATCATCATATTCGAGTTACATTGTTTATATGTTGTTTATTTACGTTACGCCGAACCGAGAGTCGAATTTGAGCCCCGTGAGAAACACAAACGCAACGCGTTATGCTTTGAACGTGTTTTATGTTAAATACGAGCGATAATTTAATGTAACTTTTGATAAAATGACGAAATTGGAAATAATAATTTACTTAGTTGGTCTTTTTGCGGATAAAGGTAAATAAAGGTCGAAAATAGTTCTCTTCAACTCACCGAAAGAGCGTCTAACTCCAGTACAGTATAATCAGAAATAAATAACTTGTTTTTATGTTGGTTATTAAAACAATATACACTGCTGATCGCACCGCTCGAATCTCGACAGTCTGACTGCCCCGTTCCTATGACTCAACGATTACATTTACGACCAAGGATGTGCCGGTCTATCGAAAAAACATGTCGATAAACTTGTTTTAATGTAACAGATTTCGCATTTTAATAATAATAAAAATAGAAGGCAGTCGTTCTTGATACTGCGCGAATAGTGCGCAGGTTTATTTCCTTGGGGCCCTAAACTCTGGTCGTTTATGCTTATGCTGGAGGTGTACCGCCCTTCGCCTAATGCTAGAGTTGGGCGGGCAGGTGAGGAGTTTGTTGTTATAAATAATAATAATAAAAGCATTTATTTGGCACACAACACAGCAGGATAGGTTTTTTTTAATATTATGTTTTACGGCTCTGGGTAGAAGCCTCTTTATAGAGTTGCCAGTGGGCCGGTACAATACTTCATTTACACAACACATACACAATTACAATCAACAATGTATAGTTCCTATTAATGCATCCACAACATACGTTAGAGGGGCCTTGTGATAGCCGGATAGCGCTGAGCGAAAATTTATGTAGCCGCCAGAGAGCGTCGCTGGTCTGGATTTCTGCGTAGAGAATTTGGGAACAAAGAGTTCGTTCAGGCACAGTGACAATGAAATATTCAAAAGGCACTCACCTGGAAACTGTATGATGAGGACAGGCTACTGCAGTTCCGCACCGTGCACCGTATACAATTAATTAGGTGTTCCGCCGTATTGTCCAAAGCAACTGACTATTCCGTAGTGTGACCGAGTTCGCCGCCGATGATAAGTGTAGCGATACCGCCGTGCGTACACATGTATCACTGTTAAGGACCGAGCGTGGAATGGGAATGTAAGGGAGTGTAGGGAGACGGAAGGATGTCAAGTACCTTTTTTATACTCATGCCCTGCGCCTGAACAGGCCTGTTTATTTATATTGTGTCAATGGTAATGAAAGTCAAGATTGTTAGTTTGTGCATCTCTCAACAACCCGAAGCGTGAAGAGATATTTGTGCAGTCCGGTATTATCGCTGCGATTATCGATGGATTAACTCTCTCTTTCTGTTTTTACCCTTAATGATTGTTGTTTTTTGTACTGCCCCGTGCTTATCGTCGAGCTTGGAGTGGTCACACGGTTGAGCCAGCATAAAAAAAAAATGGCTGAATGTCAACCACTGGACGACCGCTAGTGTTGATTCATATTTCAAATTCGTTTGTTAATAATATTGCATGAAATGAAATCAAATATAACTTTATTCAAATAGGCCTACTTCCAAGAAATTTTAAATCGTAAAAAAAATATAGTGAATCTACCATCGGTTCGGAAAGCAGAATCTACCGAGAAGAGCCGGCAAGAAACTCCGGTAGTTGCTCCTTTTAACATAATGAGGTACAATAACAAGTATAATATATAAAGGATTGAATGCCCCGCGAGAACGATTGCATATATTAAGACCACGTACTTTTATCATTTCAACAGTCATTAATGGAATAAAATCCTTTTTTTTAGCAATTTAGTTATAATAGTATTTTTAAATTCCAATAGTGATAACTCCAAGATGTCTTTAGGTATTGTTTCATATAAGCGAATATCGAGCCCCAGGTAAGAAATTTTCAATGAGTCCTGAGTGCTGTATTATCGACGACTTTCAGCCTGTCCTGATTGAGTGTGTCCAGAACGCTAGTGTAAGGAAGGATGTTATGTGTGAATTAAAATTAAATAGATTGGATGTTGGTGTGTTCCATAGCGTTTTGACGGTGCCCACTAAAGCAACTGCCGAAATGCTATGGAAACTGTATGAAAGATGAGGTATGAAAGGTTTTATTTCTATGTATTGGGCTGATATGATTAAGTTAAAATTAAGTAAAAGCCCCTAAAAAAAATGTAAGAAATTGTGTGTGAATATTGTTAAACCCATCCTTATTGCGAGCTCAGTCGCTTCGCTTGGTCGCGGGTGTCGTCACACGAGTTGGGTGTCGGGCTTGCCTCGAATCAAGTTATCTGTGAGTTATTTAATTGAAATAATTTTAATATCCGATCCAAGCTTCACTCGAAGGCTAGGTTATAACCCCCTTTTGACAAGTAGTGGTCATTGTAATAGTCTCTAGACGCTGTCTATAATCAAAATAAACTTTAAAATTAAAATAAAAAATACACACATATATCTAAATATATACTTATAACTCAAAGGTGACTGACTGACATAGTGATCTATCAACGCACAGCCCAAACCACTGGACGGATCGGGTTGAAATTTGGCATTCGAGTAGATGTTATGGCATAGGCATTTGCTAAGAAAGGATTTTAATCAATTCTACCTCCAAGTGGATAAAATAGGGGATGAAAGTTTGTATGAAATTTTGTCAATTTTAAACCGATCGGGCTGAGACTTTGCATGCATAAGGCTACTATGACGTAGGGATCCCTTAAGAAAGGATTTTTATAAATTCCACCCCTAAGAGGATAAAATAGGGGATGAAAGATTGTATAAGTTCACCCAATAGCTTCATACTTTTAGCGGCTAATGACAGATTAGTTAAGAATATTGTATACAAAGAAGTTTTGTAGGCCCTCATTTTTTACACACGCTAAACAGAAGTAAAGCCGCAAAAACTATACCTAATTAATAATAATACTTCTTAACGCGAGCGAAGCCGCGGGCAAAAACTAGTATATATATATATTCACATGTAGTTAATATTCAACTGAATTATTTAGGATTTTCTATACCTGAGACTTTGTTCACTTAGAAGTAGCATTTTTGTTATCCGGGCAGTTGCCTTGAGTGAGTCTGCTGCTCTGATGAGAGGGAGGTCTGCTGCACGGTGTCCGGCGGACCGCCAGGGAGAGGTTTTGGAGGGGTGGGCTTTTACTCCATCCCCTCCTAAAGAGGTAGCTTCAAGATGGCTTTTTGTTTCCTGGGTGTCTGGATGAATTTGGTTTCCCAGGCCCGGGTGAAGCAATCAGAGGGATACCCCGGGGGTTTTTTAGTCAGTAGGAGTCTGATATACCCTGGTCGCTGCCATCACAGCGTCGTTGATACCCCTATGCAGGATTTTCGCCCAGGAAACAAAAGAAAACCACTTTTTTATTATAATAATTACTTCAAGCTGTAATAAAAATTCCATCGTTTGTTTCGTATATAAATTATTATATCTACATATGTATGTATGTATATAAATAAAAATATCTAGATGTGATGCCTAGTACAAAGCTCGATAACGGCTCAAACGATTTGGCTGATTTTTTGTTGTGTTTTATAAAGTCTGAGGAAGGTTTTTATGGAGAGAAAAAACGCAAAAATACGAGGAAAATATTAAAAACAACAATTTACTTTTCCAATCCAAACCACACTGTCATCGGCTGTCAAACATTTGATGTCAATCAAGTCAAAGATGCGTTAGAATTATCTCTAGATGCCTGCAAGTTAATTAGAGGTTGCATGTCATTAATGAAAATAATATAACAAGTTCCCTGAAATTTATCGTTCTCTTCTCATGGACAGTTTTTTGTTTCCTGCTCCCGCATCGGCTAACCTTCAGATTTATTTATTTACGTGCCTAGTAATCAAACAAAAAATATAGTCTACTTCAGGCATTATAATAAAAATATCATAGCATTAGATATTATTATAAAGTCTTTCAATGTTATTTTATTTCCATTAGACTCCGAAAGGTCAATAATTTTTGACAGAATAAATTCTGTCGGGGCAGCTATTAACATTAAAAAAAAGTGTAAATTAGCTTTAGAAGAATTGGGCAGAATTAGGTCTACCGGGACAGCTAGTATATCATTATTATCATAGATGGGCAAAATTTAATCTGATTAATGATTAACGATTACATTTTACGTTTTTTACCATTAATATGACTGCATTTTGCTCATCTATGTTTAAACACTACAAAATCCCAGATTGTATACACATTTATCATTTATTAATGTTTTAAATGGACTTAATCCTGATTACAGAGCAAGGAAATTAAAATTACGACTACATTTTGTAATCGTTAATCATTAATCAGATTACATTTTGCCCATCTCTGATTATTACTAGCCAGTTTCTTCCCGCTGCAAGGCAAATGCCTCTCTAGCCTTTTACAATTTATCTGTGGAATCCATGTGAAGAGGTTTGGACATGTAACCCAGCACGCTTGTCCAAACCTCTACAGGTGTGTACTATCTAGATAGAAGGTGCCTGCAGGAGCAATCTGCGTGCAGGTTGGCATGCTGTATACCTCAGTCGGCTCCTATGCGCTTACGACACTTTAGTATGATGAAAACCGACTCACTGTTATCTATATCTATACTAATATTATAAAGAGGAAAGATTTGATTTATTTTTGCTTGTTTGAAATGAATAGGCTCCGAAACTTCTGGACCGATTTCAATATTTCTTTCACCGTTGGCAAGCTACACTATTCCCGAGTGACATAAACTATGTTTCATTTTCAAGAAAATTACGGATGCTTACTAAAACTTGAATAATCTAACCCAAAGTGTAAAAAATAAACAGAAAACTTCCTTCAATCGCGTGCGCTGCGAAAACTATTATAATGATAGAACAAAATGATGTATTACAATTTTTCAGGACACATCACTATCTATAAAAAAATAATATATAAAAAAGTTTAAGAAAATATATTCACAAAAACAATAATATCATAGTTTTTTGTTTTCAATGAATGTTATTTTTTTAGAAACTCACTGTAAAACATTGTGTATTTTCTTTTATTATATTATTATGCCCGTGCGAAGCCGAGATGGGCTGCTAGTATTCTATAAATGATTACAACAACATAAAATATAGAACTCAATTTTGTGGCGTTTAATATGATAGAGTAGTATCATATTATACAAAAGTTTGTGTCAGCTGTAATAACGAAAATTAGTTTCTTTAAAAACATATTTATTTGGGAGTCGAAGCTGCTCGCGTCCGTAGGCTATACCCTAGTTTCCCTACACGTGACTCCTGGGTGGTGCTAAACGAGCAGCAGCGAGGTGGTAGGGCGTCGGTGCCCGTCTGGATCGCGACCACAGTACGTGGGTGTAAAGCCCGTCATAGTGACTAGTTTCGGCTTGTCACGGTTCGGGATCAGCTTGTGTATATCCAGTAGCTCATATACTTAGAGACCTTCAGTCGTGGTATATGCGGGCCGACATGACGATGTAGACTATCAATGGATTTTCATCCTTTGATAGTCGCTTTCGGTTTTGGACTACACTGTACTTACAATCAGGTACTCTGTAGCCACGATGTCGAGCCAGTGTAAAAAAAATATATATATTTATGACGTGTTTATTGGAATGCACAATTATTTCCCGGTGAGCGTGTTCCCATCATTCTATGGTAATGAGTTCTTCAAGTGAAGCGTGTAGAGATATTGTACAGGCCGGCATGATCGCAGCGAGTATCGGTAGATAAAAAGCCTAGCCTTTAAATAGTTGTACTAGGAATTTGGACAACACTATATTTTCATCAGGTGGTTGGGTAAATACCATATGTCAAGTGAGAATACAAAAAACGAAAAACCTAATTAATAATTTCCGAATTGAATTTACATATTTCATTTGGATTATGTCGTACAAGTTTACAATTGTCTTTAATTCTATAATTTCCTTATTCTAAGATTTTCCCTGTCATTTATTTATTTTAAAGGGAAACATACAGCAATATAAAAATGATAACAAAAATATACAAAAAATGTTATTTAAGCCAAGCAAAGTATCTACAAAAATTAGTACAAAAATAGAAATCAAGCTAATAAATAACAATGAAAGAATATCAATCAAATATACATACATATATATGTTACATATAAATAGTACATATATAAAAAAATACCGTATAGAACAAAATAAAACTTAGGCTAATAATTTCTCCCTCACCATTCGTTTAAAGGGCCCAAAAGGCACAGGACAGTACATCTATATAACAATAACGTTTATTATATAGATCACAGACACGAAAAACAAAAGTATTATTAACATAGTTTCATCATTATTTCATCATGGCATCATTATTTTATTGAAATTGACTTGTAGAAATATGTCTTACAAAATGCAACCATTTATATAACTTGTTTCCATTTTCCTTGTTTATGAACGTAAATTATCTGGTTTGGTTTCAGATGAACATGCCAAATTCATTCTTAGTTAAAATACAATAAAGTATAAATTAGTTACAACAATTATCGCACATACGTCTATATATGAGAAGATGTTGAATGCGGCTAAACTGTTCGTTGCCTTACTCGATGAGAAAATTGGTGAAGCTAAACAAAAGGCTATAATTAAATGTCTTGATGATGGTGCCAATGTTAATGAACATTTTGCTGATGATTCCAACAACACACCATTACACATAGCTGTTATAAATGAAGATCTTGAAGTAATTGATCTGCTTTTACAGCGTGGAGCTAAATTAGACAATAAAAACGATGAAGGGAAGACAGCGCTAGACTTTGCTTTAGAAATGAACTCGAACATCGGTCCATTAATCGTTGATTTATTACTAACGTTTAAAACAGAGAGAGAGCTAATTTTAAACAGAGTAAACGATATGAATACAACAAATAATTTAACGGTTTTTGAAGAGGATGAGACCAATGCCAGATTAGCTTACCGAAAACAGGGTGCTTTAACGGAATTGAAAAGAGAAAATTATGTATCAAGATTAATAAGTTTTTTACTAATACGTGCATCATTATGCAAAAGATTCGATGAGTTCTATCTGGGAAATAGATTAATTTCATTGGAAAATTTAAACGACGTTTGTATTAGATACAGACAAGACAACTTAGAAGGTATGATATTGATTCAAACTATAAATGATGAAAATAAAGGTAATATTGCAATAGAAGATTTCTGGAAGCCTGAAGGAGACTTTAGCTTATTTCAGTATTGTAAAACTTTCAGGCAATTAATATACAAATATTTCTGTGAACAAAATGATGATGTATTTTTTAAAAGAAAAGAAATTGATATGAAAACCAGTTTCGTAATTCATACAACAGCTGAATGTGATTTTAAAGAAAAACTTCAACCCATCCAAGACCCAGACTCTGTGGATATAATTCTTGAAGATTTACTATTATTTCACAGGGACGTAAATGCAATATATAAGTATAATCATAATGAAGAAGATGTGGCTTTATTAGCGAATGCATCTCTAATGAATACAGTAGGCTTAATTGGAAAAAAAATTGCTCAGTACATACATACAATCAATATTAAAGTACTTAATGACAATTATATAAGGCAATATCATATTCTATTAGCTCGAACAGTATTTGTTATGTCTGAAGCTTCTCCAGATAAATTTCGTATTGCAAGGTTTCGAAAAGAATTCTTAGAAAGTAATGATGTGTATTTGGTTACGTTAAAATTGACAATATTCAAAAATTATGTTAAAATGAACAAAATAGACAAAACTAAAGTTTATGAACAAATTGAAAAGGTCTGCCTTGAGCCAACAGAGTTTTCCATTAGTAAATTGATGCAAAATGTTGTGACTCATTACAATTACGATGACAATACTTTAGTAATATTTGAAAAATACATCAGGGATGTAAGTTACAAATTACTTAATGTAAAGGTAGACTATGAGACATTTAGGAAAGCCGCAGAATTGGCATCAAATGAAACATTGAGTAAAATTTATTTCAAACTGCCAGTATATTTCGGTAATGTGGATATTCCAATTGAAAATGAAGAAAAGCGTGATGAGATATTGGCACACAAGGCTGATTTAATTATACATTTTATTAAACATCAAGAAAGTGCAGTTAAAAAACATCAAAAACAATTTCAGTTTGATATATCTATAGAATTAGAAAAAATTTTGTTCAATTCTATAGGAAATTTGTTGATTCCAGATACTTATAATGAATATTTAAAATTCAATATGAACGCAAAATCTCTGGGTAGAAACGCTAGAGCCTTATTAGAAATTATAAAAACTAAAACTGATTTTGTAGATAAAGTAACTTTTTATTTACCAAAGGAGGTCTTGCCAATACTCACCTGGAGTGGAGATAAACTGAGAAAAGATTTTGCATTCTGTTTCTTTAATAATTTAAAAATATTTTTTAGTCAATCACCAGTAGAAATTAAGAATCAAGCTATAAATGTTATAAAAGATTACTGTATCGCAAATAAAAAAGACGACCAAAGAGTTTCTGATGCGCATTACAACGCTATTTATTCCTATATTCACGACGCTGTAGAAAAATGGTCCAAAACTGATGAAAGATCTTATTTTTTAACAGAAAAAAGAAACGTCATCAATAAACTAGCCAAAGAAATTTCAACGCAATCATTGCTAAATATAATTAGTTGCAATTTTATAAACCGTATGAAAATATTTGATCTGAGATTCACCAAAGAGGCACTGGATTGCTTGGAGAAGCAAATAGGATCCAGCATTACCATTCTGATAACTGAAGTTAGTATCTTGACAGGAATAAAATTGGCACAAAGGTTTTGGAATATGATCAACTACGCCTTTATTGATCTTGATAATTCAACTTGCATAACTGAAACCGATTGTAACATTTTAATTCAAGATCTTGAAAGTGCTAATTTGAAAGCGCTCATAATAATGTACGAACAATTAACGGAAGCTAAAAATAAATTATTCTTCAATATAACTAATAGATCTGTAACGAGCAATTACATACTAGTTACAGATGAAAAGGCTTTTGAAACATTGAAACCAATTATTGTGACTGATATCTTTAAGACTGTACGAGATGTAAGGAACGATCTTTGTGACCTAGATCTTAGGAGTCAGAAGAAACTGTTGGATTATTCGTTCATATTTCAAGATCAAAAAGTAAAGTATTCTACAGTCATCACACCAGAATCGGGATTTATAATGAATGCGAAAATATTACAGAGGATTATAAACAACGAGTATATTAATGTGGGTAAAACATTAACGAATCCGTATTATGAAGAAATTAAAAACTATTACATCTCAAGGAGCTTGTATTTTATGAATGACACGATAAAGTGTACAACTTCGAGAATTTTTGCATCTGACAGTAACGAGGCAATAAAAATAGAAACTTTAGAAGAACTACCCAAAACCGTTGTTATCGTTGGTGTTCCTGGCATAGGAAAATCGACTTTACTTACGCACTTATCTATAGAAACCAAAGTACGGAATCCAAGTATGTGGATTGAAAGAATAAACTTGCAAGATCACATGAAAGATCTTTCTATTTTAAAGCAGACCAAAAAAAAGATCAATAAGCTAGAAGCATTGAAATTTGTTTGCAGAGCTGTGCTATCGAGAAATACTATACAATTTAGCAAATCCAAGTCAGTAATGGATTTCGAATTAAAAATAAATAAAGGTAACTTAGAAGTAAACATTATTAATGAAGCAGATGAATTAACGAAATTCGAATTAGAACTTTTTATTCACTGTTATAATGAAGGTAAAACAATTCTGGTTTTTGATGAATTCGATGAAATCTGTCCGCAGTATAATAAAGAGACGACAAGGATATTAAAATGTCTAGTTAAAAGATGTATACCAAATACTAGTTCGAGCACTAGGCAACGAATGTGGATTACTAATAGACCTTACAACAAAGCAGGAGATACTCTGAATGCCAAGTTCGGCACAATATATACTTTAGGAATGTTCACGGATGATGAACAAGATTTATTTGTAAACAAATATTTACAAAAAAATATAGATTTTTATGCAATTGGATTCGAAAAGTTTAGAAACATTGAGAATTTTTTAGAATTTATGACCACGTATTATAAGTTTTACGGTGAACAAGGTCATTTAAACATTGCTAATGTATCTATTCTATTCTTAAAGGTATTCTTTTTAACTGGAATGCAATACTTTAACGAAAAAATAGGTGAAACATCTACAGAAAAAACTTTTGGCCATATGTTTGATACAGTTTATAAGTTGCGTCAATTTTTCAATAACGCTTCCTTTGAATTTTCTGATTATCGTTTGCAAATACAATTCTATAAGGAAAAGATGTATGACGAAGTAAATACCAAGTTTTCAACTCTTAATATTTATATGGTTTTAAATTACTTTCGACATCAAATGGAAACCATTAAACTTCATGACATTTTTGAAGATTTTACTGTTATGTGGGATTTCTACGCAAATTTAACAACGTTTTATAAACACTTTATAGAGACAAAATTACTTGAGTCGACGACCATAAGGAATAATTTTAGTAATCTATATAATCCTGATAATAAAATAGTAAATGAGCAAGATTTAAAAATACTTTTAAACGAGCACAAGAAATTAGCATTCTTTGCAACCTTTCAAGAAGATTTGGTTGAAATATTAACAGATGAAGATATTCAAGAAATTTTAGATATAATAAAGTACATGAAAGCAAATACGCAGAAAATAGGAATAATCGACTGCATATTGAGTAATGGTGTTCCCAAATTTGTACATACACGTTTACAAGAGTATTTAGCTGCGGAGTACATCACAGATATGTTGAAAACTGGTTACATTGGGCAGACGCAGTTGTGGAAATTTATATTAAGGAAAATCAGAAAAGGTGTTTTAGAATTTTTTAATATAATAATATGTCACAAAGATTTTATAAACATCATTACTGATATTGAAACAAAACAGATGATATTTCAAGATCTGACACTTCCTTCGAATGCTGTACGGGGTTCATATGATAATGATTTGTTAAAGGAGACAATATTGGGCCACGCAGTTCATCTGAGACTATCGATCACAATACAAGAACTGTTAAAAGCTATGGCCGATGTTGTAAATGACACTAATTTAGACAAATTTGTACACATTATCAAAGAAATGTCAATTTTCAAATCTGCTGTCATTTGCGATTGGACAAATATTTCGCATATTATCTTCAGTTGTATAAGAAAGGTGGATGTTACTAGACTGCGTGAGCTGAATCCAAGAGTATTGCGGACTCGACTTTATGATGAAATGACAGATGAAGAGATCATAAGAGACTATAAATGGCAGTTGACGAGGTTAATTCGCTGGAGAAGTAATAAAGAAGAAAGGCGTAGAACACGTCACAATAGCATTTAAAGCTATATAAACAGTAGTATCGCTTAAATATAATTATTCATGTTGTCCCAGACTTTTCTCAGTTACAAGCTGCGATTAATTTTAACACCAATAACGGGGATCATAATAAACATTTATATTTTATGAAACAATATCACTTACAATAATCCTATATCAAAATTTAATATATTTGTCGCTCATACAACTGCATCACGCGTTATAGCGTTCATTACGTCGTTCACTTTTTTTTGGTATCCCGGAGGATAATCCTGCCTAGGATCATCAGGGTCGCTGTGAGTAAAAACCCTCGGGGTGTCACTCTAATTGCTCCACCCGGTCCTGGGAAACCAAATTCATCCAGGCGCCCGGGGAGCGAAAAGCCTTGTTGAGGCTATTTCTCTGGGCGCTGACCTCTCTCTCACCAGGCTTTATTAATATATTTCAGGTCTCCGTAGGTTTAAAACTTTGATGTGTAAACATTTAACATTTACTGTTTTCTTTTGTTTTATTATTACCTATTGTGTTTATTTTTTTCTATATACTCGTTTTTTTATTTTGCTTAACGATTGATCGAGCAAAATTTTGAGTTCATCGGAGGTGGTGGTTAGAGCCAAATAACGCTGGAAAAAGTATAATATCTATAATATAAAAATGAATCGCAAAATGTCTTGAAAAGCGCGAAACTCGAGAACGGCTGAACCGATTTGGCTGATTTTTTTTTGTTGTTTGATGAAGTCTAAGGAATGTTATTACTTTTTTTAAAGAGTGAAGAGAAAAATTTTAAAAATTCCCTGAAACTGTCTAAAATAACACTTTTCTGTATTCTCATACAAAAATTCGCTATAAGTCATTTTGAACTTTAATACCACACCATAAAGTTCAAGTATTAGTGGACGGGTTCCGGGAACGCAAAGCAAATGAGTGACGTATAAATATTAATGTCAATATTTGTCAATTTTTATACATATTAAGCATTAAGGCCAGGTTCCTCCAAACAATTTTTAAAAAGCAGCCGACAGGCCAATAGCTATTAACATTAAAAAAACAATGTGACTTTGTTTTAGAGAAATAGGGCAGAACAAGGTCTGCCGGGACAGCTAGTATCTTATAAAAATTAATTCGAATACAAGAACAACGTGGATCAACAAATTGAATTAATCTTTTTTCTTTTCTATTTTATGTTAATAATTAAAAGTTTTGTATGTTTGATATTTGAAATGAACTGTCTTCAATGTTAGATAACTCTTTGGTTGTTTACAGGATTGCAATTTTTATAAGATTTTTCTTGTGTAATTTTTTTTGGGAAATTAAAAATCAATTAATATATTGTTATAGTTTGATTTCCTAATGAGTCCCTATATAAGAAAACAATCTTTAAAACGAATTTGCAGGCATTTTTTTTTTCATTTGGTGGTGCAAGCCGAGTCGCTTAACTTTAAAGAAATTTATTACCAAGTACAAATTTACCTTCTAAAAATTTTTAAGACTAAAAATATTATTTACATCGTTAGATACTCTACATTCTAGCTTGACCGCTTTCTACAAAGTCACATGATATCGACGAATAAGAAAAATTACAAAGGATTGACTACGGTGACTTGAGGTTTCCTGGGTAGTAAAACATTTACATATATATTTTACTTTCACTTTATAACGTGAAATAAAATCATCATAAAATTAATACAAAGTTCAAATAACGTCGGAAACAGATGTACATTTGAAAATGGCAACATATAATGCAAAGTTTTTCACCGTAAAATTCTATATAGGTTTAAAGAAAGACAAGGCTGGCGAAGACTAGAATATTAAAATTGTAAAGTTTCTGGATAACGGCGCGAATATTGATGAGCAATTTCGTAATGACGCCAACAATACGCCGATACACATATCCGTGATGAATGAAGATCTTGTATTAACTGATCTGCTTCTACAACGTGGTGCTAAAACGAATCACAAAAACGCAGATGGTAAGACTGCTCTTGACATCGCTTTAGAGCTGAATACTGATATCGGTGCAGCAATCGTTGACACATTATTGGCACCTCAAACGAAATCACATATAAATATTGAAGAAGATGGATCGAATGCAATAACCACAACTTCCGTTTTAAAACAAGACGGTACCAATTCAATGCTACTGGGTCAAAAACATGCTGGGGTAATGGAACTACAGAACAACTTTATACATTGTCGAATTTGATACTCATACGTGCATCGCTTAAAAAATAATTAGATGAGTTCTGTCGAGGAACAAGATTAGGTGTTTTCGAAAATTTTAATTATGTTTGCTTCAGATACAAGTGTAATAATGGAGAAGGTGTTGCTATTATACAGACGGTGCGCAAGAGCGAGGGAAGAGAAGCGAAAGTTACGTATCAGGATTTATGACAACCAGGGGGAGATTTCAGTCTAAAAATAGTACTTTCAAAGATACTTGAAAATATTATCCATAAAAGACCATGGTGGTATTGATAACGATGCGATATCCAAAAAGTGGCATAAGGATATGCAATGTAGTTTTGTGATTTATACAACGGCTGAATCTCATTTTAAAGAAAAGTTTATAACAAACGTAGACTCTATGGATAAAACCATAAGGGACTTAATAATCACCGGTGACATCAACAATATATATAATTATAATGAAGAAGATATTGTTTCATTAGCACATACAGCTTTGATAGTTCGTATGAAATGTATTGGAAGAAGTTTAGCTAAATATATTACAACGCAAAATAGTAATGAGTTTAACAACGATGATTGTATTCAAAAAGATCATGTTGTGTTAGCTCAAAAAGTACTAACAGTATCTGAAATCATGTCACATGGTCTTCGACAAGCAAATGTTCGAAAGGAATTCTTGCACAGTTCTAATGTATATTTAATTATTTATAATCGATAAAATTGAGTCTCTTTAACACATTACTTGAAATGAAAACAGTTGACAAAGCTACACTTAGTCTTTTAATTGAGGATGTACGCCTAGACCCATCTGTAATGTCAGTAAATAAGTTAATGCAATATATACCCCACACACCCACTTATTAGGTCCTTACATATGAAATTGGCGTTTTGTATGGGAGGAACAAAAAGTCGAATATTTTTTAATATAATATATTTAATTAATCAAAGTATGAACCATTATTTTCTATGCACTTTTGCCATCTCATAGGTAGTTCATTGATCCCTTTACTAAAAAAACCAGTCGGACGGGAATCAATAAAATCTTTGAAGGCGATTTGGACTGCCCCATCGGAGTTGAATTTTTTGCCTTGCAAGAAGTTATCCAAATTTCGAAAAAAATGGTAATCTGTTGGAGCAAGGTCCGGGGAGTACGGAGGATGTCTTAGACTTTCCAATTGAAGCTCTTCTAATTTAGTAGCCGTCTGTTGTGCAGTGCGTGGTCTAGCGTTGTCGTGAAGCAGCAGTGGCGTGGAGCGATTGACCAGCCTAGGTTGTTTAGCCGCTAGCTTTTCCATCATGGTTTGCAATTGCTGACAATAGACATCAGCCGTAATAGTCTGGCCAGATTTGAGAAAACTGTAATGAACAATACCGGCACTAGTTCACCAAACGCTTACAAGTAACTTTTTTGGGGTTAATTTTCGCTTGGGGCAGGATTTGGCTGGCTGGCTATGATCCAACCATTGTGCTGAGCGCTTCCGATTATCGTAAAGAACCCATTTTTCATCACAGGTAATGATTCGGTTTAAAATACCTTCATTATTGTGCCGGTTTAGTAATGTAACGCAGCAGTCGACGCGCGTTTGCCGGTTTGCTTCAGTCAATTCGTGAGGTACCCACCTTTCAAGCTTTTTAATCTTCCCAATTTGCTTCAAGTGAATTAAAACAGTTTTATCACTAACATCGCAGCCTGCAGCTAACTCGGACGTGGTTTGCGATGGATCCGCTTCCACAATAGCCTTCAACTCTTCATTATCAACTTGAGTCTCAGGCCGTCCACGGGGCTTGTTCTGCAGGTCGAAATTTCCAGAACGAAAACGTTGGAACCAAAAACGAACTGTGTTTTCTTTTGCAACACGACCGCCATACACATCATTCACCCTTCGAGTTGTTTCCGCAGCACTAGTGCCACGGCGGAACTCGTACTCGTAAATAATGCGATATTTTAAGTTTTCCATTTTGTAAAATGAGTGACGCAAACAGAAAAAAACAGAAGAAAAAAACATATGAATGACGATCATCAAAGCAAAAATACATGAGACTATAGCTGTACAAATTTGAATTTGGAATTCCTTACCAAAGAGGAGAAATTTGTGATTAAAGTGGCCAGTACGAAAAACGCCAATTTCATATGTAAGGACCTAATATTATATCCCAAAGCAGGGTATTCTCCATAACATAGATAAACGATTTAGTGGTATAGGTCACATTCTCAACGATGTGAAAATAGACATGGAAACATATTATAAAGATGTAGAGTTGAGTTTGGATGAAGTTATAGGTAAAAAAATAATTTTTGTACTTCCAGAATTCGGTAGAGTTGACATACCGATTGAAGATGACCAATATCGTGATGAAATATTAGAAAATCAAGCTGAAAGTATTGAACAGTTCTTTGAACACAATAAAAACATTTTAAATTACAATCAAAGCGGAACAAAACTTCAAATATCAAATGATTTAAAAAAAATATTTGCATATGCGTTGGGGAATGTTTTGATATTAGATGAACACACAAATTTACTAAAATTCTATATGAATGAAAAAGCGGTATATAAAAACGCTAAATAATTATTGAAAAAACTGAAAAATAAAATACGAAATTTAGATAAAATTTCTTTCAAATTGGATATTATGGACGAATTACCTACACTTACTCTGGAAGCAGATAATAAAGAAAAAGATGAAGTTAGAAGTTTTTCCGACAATATGTGGTTCGGTACAAGTCAGTCTACTGAGGACAACATTGAAGATCTTGCTGTAGATGTAATAAATATTATTGCATAGAAAACCAACAGATAATAAGTATAACTAATTCCAATGCTCATTTATGTGCTATCTATTCCCAAATCCATGACGATGTTAAGAAATTTTCTTTGATATGTAGGAAATCAAATTATTGTTATAACGCTTCAAAATTAATAGATAATTCATTGAGGAAGGTCACCAGAAAATCCAATGTAGATGTAATAAGTTGTATGTTCATAAATAAAATGAATCAATATAATGTTAAATTCAATAAAAATGCAATAGACTATTTACATGCGCAAATAAAATCCACAGTTACTCTACTAGTCACTGACGCCAGCATTTTAACTAGAATTAAAATGGCACAATGCTTAGGGATGTTTAATGAATATATTTTTATAGACCTTGACAATAAAACGTCTAAAATAAACTATGCTTCTATGCTACAAGAACTGAAAAAAATTCCGTTGAATTCTCTGATTATATTTTATGAAGATGTAACTGAATCTAAAAATAAAATATTTCGGCATCTTGCTGATAAATCTGTTACAAATAATTACGTTTTAGTTACAACTGTGACGTCGGCTGAGAAGCTGCGGCTAATCTCTAATGAAACTTGATACGGTGAGAGACGTGAAGAATAGCTTATTTCATTTAGACCCAATATGTCAGAAGAATATGTTGTACAAAACGCTTATATTTCATGGTTTAACTATAAAGTTTTCGGCAATTACATCCTCTGAATCTAATACGTTTATAAAATCAAATATATTACAAAATATTATAATTAATAATAAAACCAATAAAATTAAAATAAAAAAAAAAATCAGCGCTGCCGACTTCCTCTATGGCTATAGGCTGATGGAGGTCCCATTTTCGCCATGTTTATATGTTTTTGTATTTTGTTTGTTTCTGTGTGTTGTTTGTGTTGCTGCATTTAAATTTCTGGTTTTTGGTTGGTTTGTGGCGAAATACATTTTCATTTTTTATTTCATTTCACTTTGCGCTTATATTTCGTGCCCAACATGACCAGTAGCGTAGCTGATCACTGTTCTCAGGACTCTCACGTGATATTTCTGTTAGATGCCATGATGAGGGCTTTCTCACGATGTTTTGCTTCACCGGTGAGCTTGTGGTGCCTAAAATATACTTAATCTGGCAAATCCAGAGATAAAAAAAAAGGTTTTTGTCGGGGACGAGAAGCTACTTCTTCTATCTTCTTTTGTTCTTGATAGTTTGAATAATCACGATAACCAAAACTCAGAGTATCAGCACAGTGCTCATCCTCAATATGGGAGGGATAGTGTGGAGGGCCACCGCTCCCCTCGCCTTGTGTCTTGAAGAGGTATGTGGGAACACATCACGCACCGTTTACGCCAGGAAACGCTGAACTCAGGAACTTCCTTGAGTATGGTAAGGGGCTAATGGGTTTAGAGGACAGAGATAAGGATTGTCTCTCCCGTTATCTATCCACTACCTTTTTAAGGGCCAGTGCATTCTCACTAAATTTGTAAGCCGACTACCATTCCCTATCGCTACCAAGCATTCGATGTTAAAATTACCTGCAACGTATTAAAGTTACAATATCAATTATTTTCAGATAAACGAGAATTGTATCAACGAATGACGATATAGTTTGTTCAACGACAGAAACGGATATTCATTTGAAAATGGCAGCGTCTAAGAAAAAGTTACTCACAGTAAAGTTTTATGTGTGTTTGAGAGGAGACGAGACTGGAAAAGACAAGTTTAATAAAATTGAAAAGTTTCTAGATGATGGAGTAAATATTGATGAACAGTTTGGCAATGATTCCAACAACACGCCGTTACACATATCTGTGATGAAAGAAGATCTTGTATTAGTAGATCTGCTGCTGAAACGCGGTGCTAAAACAAATTATAAAAATGAAGATGATAAGACTGCGCTTGACATCGCTTTGCAACTTAATTCTGACGTTGGCTCAGTAATCGTTAATTTATTGACATCTCAAGCTGAACCACATACCAATGTAGCTGAAGAAGTTAATTTGAATGCTATGACCGATAAGTACATTACAGGACTGGGTAACAACAATCAGCAACTAGCGTACCGGAAACGTGGTGGAACATCGGGAATTAAAGGCCAAATCTATGTACCAAATTTGTTAAGTTTGATATTTATACGTGCATCGCTAAAAAATAATTTCGAAGAGTTCTATTTGGGGACAGGATTGCATATGCTTGAGAGTTTAAATGACGTTTGCCTCAGGTATAAACGAAATAACGAAGAAGGTGTCTTATTTTTACAAACGAAATTCAAGGGCGAGGGAAGGAAAGGAAAAATTACACACCAGGATTTATGGCGACCCGAAGGAGATTTTAGTTTACACAAATATTTTGATAACTATTTATTAATTTTATGCGGAACAATCTGCGGTGACGCTAGAGACAATGTGATGTTTAAAACAGGCCACGAAGATATGAAGCATAGTATTGTAATTTACACAACAGCTGAATGTGATATAAAAGAAAAGTTTATAACAAACGTAGATTCTATGGACAAAAACATAAGGGATTTAATACTTACTGGTGATGTTAGCAACATATATAAATACAATTATAACGAAGAAGATATTGCTCTATTAGCAAATGAAAACTTAATATGCCATATGGAATGCATTGGTAAAGCTTTAGCCATTTACATTTCTGCGAGAAACGTAGATAATTTGCTCAGTAATTCTTCAATTCAGAAATATCATATAGTATTGGCTCACAAAGTCTTAATTATATCAGAAATTATGCCAGACGGATTTCGACTGGGAGGATTTCGTAAAGATTTTTTATACAGCGTTGATGATCCGCTACTTACTTTAAAATTTACATTATTTAAAACGCTAATCGAAATGAATATAATAGACAAAACAAAACTAAGTCAGTTAGTTAAAGATGTGCGCCTAGACCCATCAGTGATAACATTAAGTAAGCTGATGCAATATATACCGACTTACTTTAACCAATATCACACAACACTGTATGTCAGAGACGAACGTTTCAAAGATGTAACCTATATACTACAAGATGTAAAGGTAGGAAAGGGGACATATAATGAAGCTTTTCAATTGAGTTTAAACGAAGTTTTAGGCAAAATTTATATTCCACTACCGTCAAGATTTGGTAATGTTGATATACCGATTGAAAATGAAAAAAATCGTAAGAAGATATTAGAAAATCAAGCCGATGCAATTTTACAATTCCTTGAACAGCAAGGAAGTATTTCAAATTCTAAACGAAACCTTAGCAAACAACAAGTGTCTTACGATTTACAAGCAATATGGTCTTTTGCTCTGGGCAACCTTCTGATTTTGGATGAAAACACAAATTTACTAAAATTCAACATGAACGAAAAATCTTTATATAAAAACGCTAAGACTTTATTAAAAATGCTAAAAAGTAAAATTCAATGTTTAGATGAAGTTGCTTTCAAATTGGATTTGAAAGCATTACCTAAGCTTAAACTGGATTCAGAAGAAGTTGAAAAATATAGAGTAAGAACTTTTTTTGATAATTTGTGGTTTTACACAAGTCAATCTGCAGAGGATGAAATAGAGGATCACGCAATAGACTTAGTCCAAGATTACTATATAGCAAATAAAGAAAAAACAAATAAGAATTTTTCAAACGCGCGTTACGAAGCCATCTACTTTCTAATACGTGAAGCTGTACAGAAATGGTGGATGGCAAATGGGATATCATATTATATAACTAATAGCACCGTGTTGATAGACAAACTATTAATTGAAATATCTGGAAAATCAATGTTGAACATCATAAGTTGCATGTTTATCACCAAGATGTGCCAGTTTGGGGTTAAATTCAATAAAGATGCAATAGATTGCTTGCAGACGCAAATAAAAGCTGGAGTGATTCTATTAATAACTGATGCAAGCATCCTTACCGGAATCAAATTGGCACAATGTTTTGTAAATACTAATAATTACAATTTTATAGATCTTGATAATTCAGTGAATTTATCCAAAAGTGATTATATATCTATTGTTCGAGAACTTAAAAATATAAAATTAAAAGCACTGATCATATTCTATGAAAATATAACAGATGCAAAAACTAAAATATTCACACGTCTTACTGAAAAATCTGTAACTACAGATTTCATATTAGTTACAAATAAGAAGTCGGCAGAGAAATTACGACTATATATCACTAGTGACAATTTCGAAAAAGTAACAGACACAAGGAATGACCTAAATGATCTTGAACTTGTGAGTCAACAAAAAGTGTTAGATAAAACTTTCATATTTCAAGGAGAAAGTGTAAAATTTTCAACAGTTATGACATTTAAATCGAAAAATTTAATTAAATCAAAGATATTACAGAAGATTTTAAACAACGAACTGATTGAAATAGGTAAAATATTGACTAATCCATATTATGAAGAAATTAAAGATTATATTGTCCCAAGAACTTTGCGTCATATAAAAAATTTATCACGAGAAGTTTCAACGCAAAAGCTTGGAACCTTGCCTAATATACATGATAACGAATTTATTAAAATAACTTCATTGGAACAATTAAAGGGTACTGTGGTTATAGTGGGAGCTCCCGGCATGGGCAAGTCAACTTTTCTCACATATTTGTCTTTACTTACGAAATTGCAAAACCCAAGTGTCTGGATAGAAAGAATAAATTTGTTAGATCAAACAAAAGAACTTCACATGTTAAAGCAGAAGAAAATAAGTAAAACTGACGCACTGAAATTAGTCTGTAAGGCTTTACTTTCAAGAAATACAATTAGGTTTAGCATTAAACCAGAATCTATAACAAATTTTGATCTTGAAATTGAAAATGGTGAGTTAGTACTAAGGTATTATGATGAAATGGATGTGTTAGTGTTACTAGAATTAGAAATGTTTGTACATTGTTATAATCAGGGTAATACAATTTTACTTTTTGACGGATTCGACGAGATCTGTCCTCATTACAAACAAGAGATGACAGAGATATTGAAAGCTCTTGTTACAAGATGCTTATCAAATACCAGAACACGTACAAATGAAGATACGAAACAACGAATGTGGATTACATGTCGTTCATATAATAACATAAGAGAAACACTTGTGACGGAGTTTCGCATTGTATACAATTTAGAAATGTTTACAAACGACGAACAAAATCTATTTATGAAGAAATATTTCGAAATCAATTTGAACTTTGACGATCTGAATATTGAACACTTTCAGAATATTGACGCATTCTTCGAGTTTATGAAAAAGGCTTATTCGTCTGATATTGAAAAAAGTGGTTTGAAAGTTAACAAATTGTCAAGTATTTTTTTACATATATTATATCACACAGCATTATCTCATTTTAATTCTGAAATCAATAAAACTTTGAGATCTGTAAAAAAAACATTTAAACAAAATTGGAACTTGATTTATAATTCTCTTCAATTTTCATATATTACTAATAATTATTATTACATTTATCAAAATATTGGATTGCTGAAACATTATGGAGATAAAAAGAAGTTAAAAAAAGCAGCTAGTGTGATATTTACACCACTCCACGTTTACATGGTTTTGGATTACTTTCAAAATCAAATCAAAGACGTCAGTTCACGTCTTCGCAATGACGGCATTGAAACTTGGAACTTGGACAAAAACACTTCATCTTTTTATAAATACTTCCTTGAAACAAAGCTGAAAAAGATACGGTTCCAAGAGAAGAATCAGATGGACATTTATAATCCTGCTATTGCAATAACGTATGAGAAGGAACTGAAAGAATTTATGGGTAATCATAAAAAACTAGCTTTCTTTGCAACTTTTAAAGATAACTTAGACGAAATATTTACTGATGAAGATGTTGTTGATATTCAAAATATTATAAAAGGTATGGAAGCTGGTCGAGAAAAAACAGGAATTGTTGACTGCATATTAACTGGAGGAGTTCCTAGATTTGTACACCTTAGTTTTCAAGAGTATTTTGCTGTTGAGTACTTGGCGGAGATGCTAAAATCAAGACGTTCTGAATTAACTAAGATTTGGAAATTTATATTAAGATATATAAGAGACGGAACTTTGGATTTTTTTGATCGGAAATTAGAATCAATGGACGAATTAGCAAACATCACCGATATTGAAATTAAACAGTTGATATATTACGATATAATGCATGTGGACGCTAAAGAGCAATGCAAAATTGATTTCTTTAAAGGAACAATACTAGGATGCGCATTAAATTTGGGACTGAGGGATACAACAAGGGTTTTATTAGGAGCTATGGCTGATGTTGTAAATGAAACCAACGTGGACAAGTTCATACATTTTATTAAGGAATTAACAGTTTTCAAGTCAGCAGCTATTTTGAGCTGGGACGATGTTTTGCATATCATTCTAAATTGTATTAGGAATGTGAATGCGAGTAAACTTTGTGAGTTTGAACCGGGAGTTCTAACGACTGTTTATAAAAAAATGACAAATGAAGAGATAATTAAAGATTACAAATGGCAGATGAAGATTATTATTGATTTGAATAAAAAAGAAGGATTGTAGCTAACTGTTTAACTTACATTTAAGCGTTGTACTGAAAACACCTATGTATACAAAACACTATAGATATATGTTACTGTAAAAGTCCAATAATTGTTTTAATTTAGTATATACCAATAGCCATCATGAGAAATGAGGTGACCTCATCAAAGAATTAACGGGCTGGTCATATTTTCCGAAGACCCGATAACCGTTAGCGTTAGTTGAGACGTACTCTTGAGTAAAGACCGTGTCTCGACAAACTTAGTTTAGGTAAGTAGAGCGTCTATTTGCAAAAAATGCCAGGTATTTTTTGGTTGAGAAGATCAGGCTAAGTGGTTAACATTGTCAGAAAGCTATGCTCAGCAGATACAGGTTGATGATAATATACCAACATGAGTTAGGTATGAAATGATATGAAACAATTTTCATGCCTTACTTTTAATTTATTAAGCCAAACAATTTCAAGTTTCCTTGTTTCAATGCTAAATTATTTGCCATTTAAAGAACTGCATTTGAAGACTAAGTATGTCAATAATGTAATATTAGCTGAGTCAAACGTTGTTACGCTTTGGTGAACATGGCTTGCATAAAAGTATATGCTTATCGTAGGGGGGTCTAACGCAGCCTGAATTTCTTTTGGTGTTTTTTCTCAAGATAGACGCTTCCAAAACGCTAGTAGATTACCGTTAGATTCTTTTCCTAGCTGGCCACCCAAGTCAAAGTCCGTACCCACAGGGATGCCCTTGCATTACCACCCAATCCATCCTTTTTTCGGAAAATCAACCCCCGGCGGGTGAAATCAAGATATTTTTATACGGTCACTTTAGCTAGTTCCTTATATTTTACGCTTTTTTATTACAACCAAAGTTGATGATATGTTACTTTGACATACTTTTCAGGTGGCATACAGACAGAGTTTCGTCTGCTTTTATATTAGAACTAATGTTTGCATTAATTAAATACACATCTTATTACAAAATATTTGTTTTTTATTTAACATATTTCAATATATTTACATGGTATAAACAAAACACTTCGTGGTAAGTCCTTTGCTTCATTGGAATGTAAAGTGGATTTTGATGTCTCGTTCCTTATTTACGTTTCACTTAATTAATTTTCACTTAAGTTCTTTCTTCAGAAGTTTGCACACAGTAAGGGATATAAAACACTTCTGCCCGTGAATATGACGTAGTCTTTTCCAATTACACTTCCTTCGCTTGAGATCTTTTGGCAGTTTTCTAGATCCAATTACTCTTTCAAATTTGTGAAACTTTCTATTCGGGGTATAGTTATGTAATATACAGGCGGTCTTGGATCGCTTGGGGATTTTGGGTAGCAACGAAAACACAGTACTAAGTAGTTCTAAGTTATTTGAAATTTCCGAGTAAAAATAAATGAATAACGAAGGATCGATTTTAATAACTTGAAGTATAATATTCTTATAAACATCATTCCATTTCGTTGCGCCAAAGATATAATGTAATCTTTTATCAAAAGTATTGGCTTTGGATAGAAATGTAACGAAATCGTTCAAAGAATTTTCATCAATAAGATCGATCATAGTTTTGACCAAAACCATTGTTAAATTTCTCAGTTCCATGAAAACAGGATTGTTTATAATCGATGAAATAGAATCATTCTTAAAAATGTGATTTTTTGAATAATTAAAATCCATAGTGACTTCTGTCAATATGGCTTTTTTCATTTCATCACTTAGAATCACATTTTGAACTTCACTTTCGTCTTCAAATTTTAGATCTAAGTATTCTAGAACACCCTGAGGTTTGTATTTAATTATAAATTTCCATATTTTTGGTTGATCCTCAATTGGTTTTGTTTTTATTAACACCCACATATGTTCTGCAGTAAGATATTCTTGAAACATAATGTGGATAAATTTTGGAACACCGTTTAAAATATAATCGATTGCACTTTTTTCCTTTATATTAGCTTCAAACTTCTTTATAGTTTCTCGTATTTCATCGATCTCAGATTGTGTTAATATTTCATCTAACACTCCAATGAATGTTGTATAGAAAGCTACCTTATTATGACCGTCTAAGAATTCTTTTAATTTTTCTTTATATTTATATTCTATTTCAGTATCGTTTAACTGTATCTGGTTCCTCTGCCCGTAGAGAATTTTCTTGAATATTGTCTTAAGATACTTATTCCAATACAAAGTTGTATTCGTTTCCAACTTCCATTTCGCTATACAATTCGTCGAAGCCTCTAAAGTTATAATGTATTGTATTTTATTAACGAAATAATCAAGAGCTACTATGGAATGTAGAGTTGTTAATTCCAATTCTATCGATTCCTCATTACGATTGTTATACAGTTGGTAACGCCAAATCCTGCAATCTTTCAAACGCAAAAAATCAACCATTCGGATTTGGTTTATGTTTAAAGACTTCCATTTATCCAAGAAGAATTTCCTATCAGGCGTTAGTTCCACGTATTCTATTTGCCGTTGAAAATGTTCAGCCGCTGTGTAATACAGTATTTGTAAAAGAGCACTTGATCGTATGAAGTCTTTTTTCGTTATCATGTACTTTAAAAAACCGTCAATATTTATGAACTGTTCAAAGGGCATATCTTTCAAATTTAGATGAATTTTGAAATATTTGTTCATTAAATTTTGCAATTCTGTTATAGAGAACGGCATTATATCGTAAGCTGTGCCGAAATCGGCTGCATGTATGATAGCAATGATGTCATAAGAACGACTTGTGATCCATATCCGTTGCCTATGGTTATCATTATTCGTGGAAATCTCTGCTGAGTTTCTCATAATCAAAATCCTCAACATCTCAGTTACCTCCGCTCTGTAATGCGAACAGATTTCATCAAATTCGTCGAAAAGTAATATTGTATTTCCTTGATTGTAACAATATATAAACAATTTCAATTCAAATAAATTGGAATCCTTCACTTTTTCGAAGTTTCTTAGCACCAATTTACCATTTACCATTTCAATATCAAATTCTATTGTATTCAGATCGTAGTCATCAGTATTTTTTGATTCATATTTAGTTATAGCAGCTTTACAGACAAATTTTAAAGCCTCTATACGATCGATCTTAACTTTACTTTCTCGCCATCTATGAAATTCTTTAGTGTGATCTGACAGATTTATCCTTTCGATCCAAACACGGGGATTTAGCTTTTTTGTAACGATTGACATATGAGTCAGAAATGTAGATTTTCCGGTACCGGAAGCACCAACTAAGATAACTGGACAGTTTATATCTTCATATGTCTGGAGTTTGACAATTTCCTTATTTCGACTTGGGTTAACAATTTCTTTAACAGTATAGAGTCCTACGGGTACTGTTTGCGATAAACATTCTTTTAATGATTTTTTTACGATTCGTAAGCTTCTATCTATATAATACTTCTGGATTTCCTCATAATGTGCATTCGATAGAGTTTTACCAATTTCGTTTTTTTCATTTTTGATTATTTTTTGTAATATATAAGCATCAATCAAATTTTTTGATTTCTCTTCGATAATTTTACCGAATTTCATTTCAATTCCTTGAAAGGTAAATTTATTATTTAAAATTTTGTCCTGACTATTAGGACCGAGGTTGTTGAAGTCTATAATTGCATCAGCAACCTTTGTGTATGGCTTATTTAAAATTTGTACTTGTATTTGCGCAAAAGTATTTTCATTAGTAACTAATATACATTGTTTTGTTTCCAGTTCATTCATGAGATTATTCAACAGTTCAGTATTCGATTCCGAGTCATCTTCATGTATAATTACAAAAATTATTAATTCTGTACTTTTGATTTCTTTTATTAGGACGTGTCTATCACGCACAAAGCGTAGCAAAGGAGAACTTAGATCTACAAATGCATACCCTTTATTGTTTTCAAAATATTGAGACAGTTTTATTCCTGTCAGTGTAACGACATCCGTTATGAGAAGAGTGATATTGTTCGTGAAATAACACAAAGATTTGATAGTATTTCTGTCGAATTCAATATTGTAATTCTTTATTTGTTGTAAGTAGAAATCACTAATAATATGCACAAACGGTTTCTCTAGAGTGTCGTTAAGAATGTTCTCAAAAAAGTTTCTGTTGTTCGTCCAGTAATGTGATTTACCTTTGGAAATCCACCATTTCTTTAACTCACATATAATATTAAAGTAAATTGCTTCATACCAGGCACTGGAAGTACTTTTTTCTGATGCACGCTTAGAAGTGATACAGTAATTTTCTAACATTTTTATAACTTTCTTGTCAAGTGTATTTCCTGTTTGTTGATTTATATAAATCTTCAAATTATTTATAAAATCATTTGCTAACATTATATCACGATTAGAAGCCTTTAAGGAAAGTTTGGGAAATCCTTTGATATCTAGTTTCAGCTTATAGGTATTTAAATCGGGAATGGTGCTCATCAATAATGTCAATAATACTTTAGCATTATCATGCAATGTCTCATCGTTCATATTAAACCTATAGTAACCATCGTCTTCACTTGGTATTAGAAGATTGCCCACAGCGCTTCTTAAACCACCATTTAGATTCATTACTCCAGCATCTACCAATTTCCCAGGACCAATTACTTTATCATTAATTATAACAATATTATCTTTAAAAGAAGACATAAAATGTTTTATTCTTTGAGCCAAATATTCCAGCCTTTTCACTCCCTTTTTGTTGTTAACAGCCATATCAATGTTACCAAACATAGAAGGTAGTTTGAAACGAACTGCACTTAATGTTTCTTCGACAGCCATTTCATGAGCAATTTTATAAAGGCTGTATTTTATTTTAATATTAGACAATATCTCGGAATATTTTTTTAATGCTTTTCTTAACGTTTTTGTAATAATTAAACAGTTATTTTGTTTATCATAGCATAGCGGTATACTTTGCATAAGTTTACTGATACATAATTCGGTTGGATCATTAATTACTGCTGTATATAACGACTCTAAATTATCTATATCACGTTTCTTTTCGTTAACAACTTCATTAAAAATAGATTCTCTCAATGTTTCTAATAATATATCGTGGCTGTTCAAAAATTCTTTACGGAAAACGGCGTCTCGATAAGCAGCAGTATTAATTTCAGAAACGTCTATCACACTGCGTGCCAGTACAACATGATACTTCTGTATGAGCCAGTCATTTAACATCATGTCAAATTTATCCTTCTTTACGAAGTTAAACAGTTTCTTACCTAAGCATTTCATTTCATCAATCAGCATCAACTTTGTTAACAATTCTACGTCATTGTCAGTATTATGTATTTCGAATACGTCATCATATTTACCGCTACGTACTAAATCTGCTACACTTTTGTCAGTGCAGAGGTATCGATATACCATGAAATTAAATGTCAACTGTTCGAAATCTCCTTGAAATATAAAGTCATTCTTATTCTTATTATAAAATTTGTTCCTGATCTTCAAATAACTTTGAAAATATGGAAATAAATCGAAATCTTTGTTTAGAGTCAGTTTATTTGATACTATTAATTTTCTAACATCTTTCTTATTTTTAGGTTGTATGAAAAATATAGTTTCTTTACCATGGTTTTTGAATCTGACACAGATATCACTAAAGGCTCCTATACCCTTTAAATTAAGTCCCATATAAAATTCGTCACATTCATATACCAATGATCGTATATAAAGTAAAGCTGCCAATTTCGTTTCATAAAAGTTTCCCTTTGCATTTATCGTCCCTAAAAGCTTTCGATAAACTAATTCGTGTTTGTCAAGAGCAGCTATAGTAGATTTATTTGCTTCGTTCACGCTATCTGTCCCATCGACGTATGTTTCTAATAGTTTCATAATAGCATGTCCTGCAGCAGTATTTAATTCTTTAGCGACATCCAAAGGAGTTTTTCCTTCAATATTTTTACATGTTATTATTGCTCCTCGTTTAAGAAGTAGTTTCACTGTTGCTAAGTCTTCCTTCATAACTGAGATATGTAATGGCGTATTACAAGAGTTGCTAATGAATTTTTCGTTGACATTTGCGCCTTGCTCTAAGCATCTTTCTACTTTGACTGCTCTTTGTTCAACAGTATCATCGATCAGTGCTATGAAGAGCTTAGCATTGTTTAGCTTGTCTCTGTATGATGACATATTGATGTGATATTTGTTTCTTTATTTTCCTCAAGCAGATGTTTCCCACGTCATTGCGGACTTTCCGTAACCTGGGAATAAAGGAATATTAAATTACTTTGTACAATTGTTTTCTCCGTTTCATTTTCTATAAAAATCAATCTCAATCAAATCTGAAATGTATAAACGTTACTTTAACTTCGGTCACACTTTACTCATCCATTATGAATTATATTTAATTAATGTCAAAGTATACAAATATTCTCCGATTTCGTCAACTCACTTCAAGGTCACTTGGCTCTGCAAAAATTTAGGAACTATTCTTCTTCCTATTTTTTTTTTAAATCAAATATGTGCTTGTTTTCAGAGCAAAGTCCAATTATACGCTATAAATCTCAGCTTTAAAACGAGCAATGACGCAGAATAGGCGTTTTTGTAATGACCCCACCGCCACAGCCCACCGTATAAATGTCTCATTCCTGAAGCAACTGAGAATAGAAAACGTGCAGCTGTCTTCAATAATGACAAAAAAACTGACAGAAGAGATTGTTAAGATTTGATAATTATATAACAATCGATATGTAGATACTCCCTTTATATATATATATTATTAAAATATATAAGTCAGTATAAAATAAAATTATAATTATAATTGCGTTGGTTCCTTGTGTATATTATTTACGTCATGATTTTTATTGTGTCTTTGTTCTTGTTCCTGTCTTGTTAATAACTTTTTTATGTTTGTGATGTGTATTTTGTTGTGGTTAGTAGGTTTTTTTGTTTTAGGTACTTCTACCGGACAATCTCAATATAATTAAAATTAGCAAACAACGATCCACCTTCCTCGAATATTAAACTCAAAATCAAAACGCTGACTTTGGCAAAATCACATTGGTCATACACCAGTGGAAAAGCCACAAGAAAGGAATAATAATAACAATCGATAAACTTTAATAAATAGTGTTGAAACAGTAAAGCCCTAATGTAAAAGCACTATCTAGCAGTCCGCTATAAAAACTCCACCGTGTGTTTGATTCTAGAGAGTCGCGTTCTATTTTACTCAAAACATTTTTTCCGATAAATTATTGACGTGTTATTGTTTTTTAAACTAAAATATTTTTTTATTTATGAACCGATTGACATTAATTAACACTATATGTTAAAGGCAGCTTTCCATAATACATTAGTGAAAACCGCATTTAAAAAGGGTTATGCCGATTCAGAGATTAGAGAACACAAACGCATACAGATATATTAACGACTAGCTGTCCCGGCAGACCTTGTTCTGCCCTATTTCTCTAAAACAAAGTCACATTGTTTTTTTTAATGTTAATAGCTTCCGTCAGATTTTATTCTGCCAAAACCTATTAGCCTGTCGGCTGTTTTTTGAAAATTGTTTGAAGGAGCTTAGCCTTAATGCTATATGTATAAAAATTGACAAATACTGACATTAATATTTATACGTCACTCAATAATTGTTTTGCCTTCCCGGAACCCGTCCACTAACATTTAAACTTTATGGTATGGTGTTAAAGTTCAAATTGACTTTTAAATATTATTACGAATTTTTTGCATGAAAATATAGAAAAGTGGTGTATTTAGACTAACTTTAGACTAACCTTCCCCAGACTTCAACAAACACAACAAAAAAAAAATCAGCCAAATTGGTTCAGCCGTTCTCGAGTTTCGCGCTTATCAACACATTTAACGATTCATTTCTATATTATAGATATGTAGATTATTATTATATTAGGTCCTTACATATGAAATTGGCGTTTTGTATGGGAGGAACAAAAAGTCAAATATTTTTTAATATAATATATTTAATTAATCAAAGTATGAACCATTATTTTCTATGCATTTTTGCCATCTCATAGGTAGTTCATTGATCCCTTTATTAAAAACACCAGTCGAACGGGAATCAATAAAATCTTTGAAGGCGATTTGGACTGCCCCATCGGAGTTGAATTTTTTCCCTTGCAAGAAGTTATCCAAATTTCGAAAAAAATGGTAATCTGTTGGAGCAAGGTCCGGGGAGTACGGAGGATGTCTTAGACTTTCCAATTGAAGCTCTTCTAATTTAGTAGCCGTCTGTTGCGCAGTGTGTGGTCTAGCGTTGTCGTGAAGCAGCAGTGGGGTGGAGCGATTGACCAGCCAAGGTTGTTTAGCCGCTAGCTTTTCCATCATGGTTTACAATTTCTGACAATAGACAACAGCCGTAATAGTCTGGCCAGATTTGAGAAAACTGTAATGAACAATACCGGCACTAGTCCACCAAACGCTTACAAGTAACTTTTTTGGGGTTAATTTTCGCTTGGGGCAGGATTTGGCTGGCTGGCCAGGATCCAACCATTGCGCTGAGCGCTTCCGATTATCGTAAAGAACCCATTTTTCATCACAGGTAATGATTCGGTTTAAAATACCTTCATTATTGTGCCGGTTTAGTAATGTAACGCAGCAGTCGACGCGCGTTTGCCGGTTTGCTTCAGTCAATTCGTGAGGTACCCACCTTTCCAGATTTTTAATCTTCCCAATTTGCTTCAAGTGAATTAAAACAGTTATATCACTAACATCGCAGCCTGCAGCTAACTCGGACGTGGTTTGCGATGGATCCGCTTCCACAATAGCCTTCAACTCTTCATTATCAACTTGAGTCTCAGGCCGTCCACGGGGCTTGTTCTGCAGGTCGAAATTTCCAGAACGAAAACGTTGGAACCAAAAACGAACTGTGTTTTCTTTTGCAACACGACCGTCATACACATCATTCACCCTTCGAGTTGTTTCCGCAGCACTAGTGCCACGGCGGAACTCGTACTCGTAAATAATGCGATATTTTAAGTTTTCCATTTTGTAAAATGAGTGACGCAAACAGAAAAAAACAGAAGAAAAAAACAAATGAATGACGATCATCGAAGCACAAATACATGAGTCTATAGCTGTACAAATTTTAATTTGGAATTCCTTACCAAAGAGGAGAAATTTGTGATTAAAGTGGGCAGTACGAAAAACGCCAATTTCATATGTAAGGACCTAATATTATACATATTAACTTACATCGCGCAAGTGATGTTTTTCTGGCCACTCACGTATATACACGGAGTTAAAAATTATTGTATCTACAGAACGCCGGAGAGGTGGCTGCGAAGCGGATTTATTATGTGTTGGTTTTTACTATAATTTCAAAACGGATTCTTTAGTTTACTTTAACGAAATTAACTAGTTTCGTTTGTGCACCATATGTTAAAGTCATATTTAATGATAAAGATTTGTTTTTTCTTTTTTTCAACATTAGCTATAAAAACTGAATTGATTACAAATGAAATAAAAATATTATATATATAAAATTAAATATAGTTTTGAGGGGGTGGTGGCCTAGTGGATAAGGGGTCAGTTTTTATACGCGGCAACGAAATTGGTCGTATGTTTGTATCCCGGCATTTACCTCTGGGTTTTGAGGTATGGAGTTCGGAACCACATGCTCACCGGTGAAGGAAAATACCGTGAGGAAGCCCGCATGGCATCTAATAGAAATATCGTGTGTACTAGTGCTGTGAGAACGGCGATCAGCTGCGCCACTGGTCACGTTGGACGCGTTATACAAGCGCAAAGTGGACACAGCTACTAATATATCTCAGCTCGCCCTAAAAGTTACATAGCGTGACGATATGTTGTTATTATAAGAATAATAATAATCTATTTTTTTTTTGATAGCGCGGCAGAAATCCCTAACGTACCTCAGGGGGCGATGAGGGCTGCCCCCCGGTGTGTCGGACTTGCACCGACTAAAACCCCCGGGGTGTTCCTCCTTCCCGTCTTACTGGGCCAGAGGCACAGCGTCATCCTCTTCTCCGACCCTCGGCAACGTCTGGCCTTTTGTAAGGTCGATCTCTACACTGCGAGGAGTGGTGTAAGGAGCCACCCCTCGCACACCTCAATATCTTGGAGCGGTGTGATAATTGTCTAATTTTAATCAACGTCTTAAAACTACAGTTAATACTGTGTGGTCGAAAGTTATCTGGAGAAATCACTGGCAGTGGCTATTAAAAAACAAAATGATTTAAATAATGATGCTATGAGCTATACTTACAAATATGTCGATTGGATGTGAAGCAGGCAGTTAACTCGCTGTGTGACGATACTTGAGACCGACCGAGGTAACTGACTTCACAATAAGGAAAATCAAGAGTATAATCACAAACAAGCAATATTATTACCAGATGAATATTAATCAACATACCGCCGCGTAATTTTTCCAAGCTATACTTTAAACGAAGAATTCTTGGATATATTTTTGTATGTAATTGGTTCCTCCAATACGACTCTAACGATTTCGACGAATGTTTGTATTTAGATGGTCTTTTAGTATTGAAACTGATCTAGGTAAGTGTGATTTCAGGCTGGTTGTTGGTGGTCTGTAGCTGCTGGAACTCAATCGCGCGATGGTCGGTAGTCCTCTGTGATGGTGAAATTATAATGAGGGTGATAGAGACGACGGAAAGGGATGAGGAAGGAAATCACCAAACCTGGAAGTGCCATCCACTGGTCACGTAGAATGGGACAATGGAAGGACTTGGTTTGAATGACGAGTGAATTGGCATTTGTTGGGTGTGCGCGCACCATCATATACTTCATTATCCTTTCCATCATGTGAGATTGAAGTCAAGCACAATAATATCTAAAATTAAATAAAATATTTGCCTGCCTCGCGGTCTTTTACCGGTTGCACGGTGGAGAGTGTTCTCTGGAACTACATTCTTTGATTCCACCAGCCCCATTCCATCACAAAACCACAAGTCATCGCGTCAGATACCATCCGTATGTGGTGGATGTTCCTTATATCCGCACGAAAAGATTCGCTTCTACATTCATCATGGGAACAGCTAAGGAGTGGAATATGCTTCCAGCGAGCATATTTCCGAGATCTTATGACCTGGGAGTCTTTAAAAGAAGAGTGAATAGGCATTTATTAGGCGGACGCGGTTCATCATCGGACTCATCTTCACCTTCCACCAGGTGTGATTGAGGTCAAGCGTTCGTCTATAAGTAATAAAAAAAATCTGGTTTTTCATTAAGTGTGTCAAATATGAATATTTATAAATTATTTTCTTTAAATATTGTATTATTTTTGTTTTTCAATAATTTGTTATTTTACTTTGATACGATAAATCAAATGTAACTTAAAAAAAATGATATCTAGGGAAAGTCTTATGATCACGCCCATGATGTATAAAATTAACAGTATTGCCACTGACTGAAAAATAATCCAGCAAACAGACAACAATGAATAAAGTACAGAATTTATGAAAACACCAAAGTATTCAAATTTACAATATTATATTACAAGTTTTAATTCGGTATAGTCCAATACATTAGTAAAAACTGATACTATAATTAAAAGTCTAAATTCAAAATGGCGACCAAATGCCGCCATGAGTTAGCCGCCATTTTGAATTAAAATTATTTGTCGATATCTCTGCTATATTTTTCTAAATATTTCTTAATTTCACTGCCACTTCAGCTTGCTAATATGGAAAGCTATGTCAACAAGTTTATTTCTCTATCGGATGATCTTATTTCAGACTTTATCCTTCAAAGAGATACCCATCGTAGGCCGCTTTATCGCATGCTAAGCGACTTTAAACTGGTGGACTAGCCCAACCGTTTTTTCCATGTTTCGGCTCCGTACGTCATAACTGGTAGGACGCATTGTTTGAACAGTTTTCAGGCATTGTGGAATAGAAGCCGAAAATGGGATTGATATAAGCTTTCAAAATATCACGTTGTGACGTCATGTACCTCCCATACATCTTACACTTTTCTACAAGCGTGCTCGCTGGTCGAATGTTAAGCCAAAGTCCTATAAACTTTAAAACTCTAATACCACATCGCTTATTTACTCTTTTACAAACAACTTTTATTCTTTATTGTTCGAGTTAATAATCATCGTCATTTGCCGTTTAAAGTCCCCAATTATATCTGGATTCGTCATCTTGTTATACGAACTACTTAAAGCACCTGGGTTCAGATCAAAAAGTCTATCTGAATCTACCTTTCTTATACAATTTAGAATAACATCCAATATGTCATCCCAGCTAAAAATTGCAGCAGATTTAAATATTGATAATTCCATAATGACATTCATGAATTTGTTCAAATTAGTCTCATTCACAACGTCAATCATAGCTCCTAGCAATATTCTTGTTGTGTCCCTAAATCCCATATCGATTGCTCGGCTTAATACAGCTTCTTTTAAATAATCACTTTCACATGTTTTCTCTTTAGCATCCTGATGCAATGTTATATCATCAAATATCATTTGTTTAGTCTCAGTATTAAAATGAGTGACACTGTTCATGAAATCTTTATCTAATTCTAATTTCCTATCGAAAAAATCCAAAACTCCGTCTCTCATATTCCGTAATATGAACGTCCACAGTTTCATTTGTTCGATAAATCTTGATTTTAACAAATCTGCTAAGTATTCTACAGCCAAATACTCCTGAAAATTGAAATGAATGAATTTAGGAATCCCTCCAGTCAGTATGCAGTCAATAATTCCTGTTTTCTCTCTGCCCGCTTCCATTCCTCGAATCATGATTACGATTTCTTCAATGTCTTCATCTGTTAATATTTCATGCAAATCTTCTTTAAAAGTTGCGTAGAAAGCTAATTTCTTGTGATCACTCAAAAATGATTTCAACTCTTTGTCATACGTAATTGAAACATCAGGATTGTGAATATCCATTTGATTCTTTTCTTGGAAACGTATTTTTTTTAACTTCATCTCAAGGAAATATTTATAGAAAGATGAAGTATTTTTTTCCAAGTCCCATAGCTCGGAACTGTTGTTGTGGAGACGTGAATTAACATCTTTTATTTGATGTTGAAAGTAATCCAAAACCAAATAGACGTGTAGTGGTGTGAATATCATACTTAAAGCTTTGTTCAACTTTTCATTATCTCGAAACTGATTCAGCAATCCAACGTTCAAATAAATGTTCGAGTAATTATTAAATCTTTCACGTGATTTATAAATCAAACTCCAATTTTGGCAATACGAATTTTTATCATCTCTCAAAGGATGGTTAATTTCTCTGTGAAAATAATCCATTGCAGCATGATATAAAGCTGTTAAAAAGAAACTGGATAGCTTGTAAATTTTCAAACCAGAGTTGCCAATTTCAAACGATGAAGCCTTTTTCATGTACTCAAAGAATGCGTCAATATTTTGAAATTGTTCAATGTTCAGATCGTCTAAATTCAAATTGATTTCGAAATATTTCTTCATGAATAGATATTGTTCGTCGTTTGTAAACATTTCTAAATTGTATGCGACATCAAACTCTGTCTCCAGTGTTTTCCTGATATTGTTGTATGATCGACTCGCAATCCACATTCGTTGTTTCATACTGGACCCGGTGTCTGGTGAGCATCTAGTGACAAGACACTTCAATATTTCTGTTGTCTCTTTTTTATAATGTGGACAAATCTCGTCAAATCCGTCGAAAAGTAAAATTGTATTACCTTGATTATAACAGTGTATAAACATTTGTAATTCTAGTATCTTTAGTACATCGGTTTCATTATAACTCATTAGAACTAAAGTACCATTTTCAATTTTAAGATCGAAATTGATTATAGATTCAGGCTTAATGCTAAACCTTATTTCATTTTTTGAAAGTACAGCCCTGCATATAAATTTCAGAGCATCAATTTTACTGATTTTATGTTTATTCTGCTGCAACCTGTAAAGTTCTTTTGTTTGATCCAGCAAATTTATTCTTTCTATCCAGATGCTTGGGTTTGACATTTTCGTGAGTATGGATGAATATGTGAGAAAAGTTGACTTCCCCATGCCTGGAGCTCCCACAAGAACGACAGTATCATTTAGTTCATCTAATGTATTTATTTTAATAACTTCTTTATTTTGTGTATTGGGCAAAGTTTTCAATTCTTGTGATGAATTTCCTTTTAATAAATCCGTTATACGATACAAGCTTCTTGGGACAATGTAATATTTAATTTCTTCAAAAAACGGATTGGTTAACATTTTACCAATTACAATACTTTCATTATTTATAATCTTCTGTAATATCTTTGATTTTATTAAACTCCTTGACTCAGGTGTCAAAACTGCTGAATATTTTACAATTCCTCCTTGAAAAATGAATGTTTTATCTAATACCTTCTCTTGACTTATAAGATCTAGATCATTTAGGTCATTGTTTATATCTGTCACTGTTCCAAAAGTGTCGCTAGTAATATATAGCCGTAGCTTCTCTGCCGACTTCTCATTTGTAACTAAAATGTAATCATTGTTCAAAGATTTTTCAGTAAGATGTAAGAATATTTTATTTTTAGCGTCTGTTACATCTTCATACAATATAATTAATGCCTTTACTTTGATATTTTTAAGTTCTCGTACCATAGACATATACTCTATTTTAGATAGATGCATTGAATTATCAAGGTCTATAAAAACGTAGTCATTAAGATTCTTAAAGCATTGTGTCAGTTTGATTCCAGTTAAAGTATTGACATTAGTAACTAACAGTGTAACTGCAGAATTTATCTGCCCATATAAATAATTTACTGTATCTTTGTTGAATTCAACGTCATATTGTCTCATTTTCTTGACAAACATACAACTTACAACATTAAGCATCGATTTTCCAGCAATCTCTGTTAATAACATATCGAGTAACTTTGTGTTGTTAGATAAGTAATGTGATTCCCCATCAGCCATCCACCATTTCTGTACAGTGTCATGAATAAGGAAATATATAGCACCGTAATGCGCATTGGAATCAGTTTGACTTATTTCCTGTTTGGTTTCTATGCAGTAATCATGTATTACATCAATCGCATGATCTTCTATCTTTTCCTCCGTAGATTGATTTGTAAAAAACCACAAATTATCCAAAAACTTCCTAGCTTTATTCTTTTCTTGTTCATCTGCATCCAGTCTAAGTTTGGGCAATCCTTCCATATCCAGTTTGAGCGCAATTTCATCTAAATGTCCAATTTTACTTTTTAATTTTTTCATTACTGTTTTAGCGTTTTTGTACAAGGATTCCTCATTCGTATTGAATTTTAATAAATTTGTGTGTTCATCTAAAATCAGCAGATTTCCCAAAGCATATACCCATTTGTTTTTTAAATAAAGTGATTCTTGATTTTCATTTACACTTTTATCAGAATTTAGGGCATCTTTTTTTTCTTCAAAGTACTGTTTAATTGTTTCAGCTAATACTTCTAATATTTCTTCACGTTTTTGTTCATCTTCAATTTGTATATCAACACTACCGAAACCTGATGGTAAAAAAATATTTACTCTGCCTATAACCTCATTTATACTCAACTCCAAGGCTTTAACATATGTATTCTGGTTTACTTTCACATCATATAGTACATAAGTTATATCGTTAAACCGATCGTCGACTATAGAGAGTACATTATATTCATTATAATAATAAGTTGGTATGTATTCCATCAACTTGCTAATTGGTAACACTGACGGATTAAGACATACCTCTTCAATTAACTGCTTAAGTTTAGTTTTATCTTTTGGTTTTAATTCAAGTAGTGATTTATAAAGTGTCATTTTTATTGTTTTTAAATGTGCGTTATAACTGTACAAGAATTCTTTTCGAAACATTGCTTGGCGATAGCCGTCTATTACGGTTTCAGATATATTTAAAACTTTTTGAGCCAAAACAACGTGAAATTTCTGCATGCATTCATCGTAGAGTAATACATCTATCTTCCTCGTAGAAATATATTTAGCTAAAGTTCTTCCAATACATTCCATGCGAGCTATCAAGGCTCTATTGGTCAATAAAGAGATATCTTCTTCGTTATAATTGTATTTATATATATTGGTCACGTTACTGGTAATTATTAAATCCCTTATGTTTTTATCCATAGAGTCTACGTCTGTTATAAACTTTTCTTTCAGATCAGAATCAGCCGTTGTATAAAGCACAACACTACATTTAATTCCTTTGTCTCCTTTTTTGAACATCACATCGACACCAGTATCGCTATTGTTTGTTAAAGTTATTATTTTCAAGTAACTATGAAAGTATTTGTGTAAACTGAAATCTCCATCATTTCGCCATAGATCTTGATATGTAACTTTCACGTTTTTTGCACCTTCGCCTTTAGATTTTGTTTGTATAAACACGACCCCATCTGTATTGTTATACTTATATTTGATGCTAACGTCGTTAAAATTCTTAATAGTCAATCCTGTTCCCAGATAAAATTCCTCCAAATCTTTATTTAACGATGCACGAATAACAATTAAACTTAATAGATTCGATATATAAAGTTGTCCTTTAATTCCTGACGTTCCACCACGTTTCTGGTAAGCCAATTTTGGATTATTTTCATCTTGTTTTGTAACAGCTGTTTCAGTTATAGCATTAAGTTCACGTATTTCGTCAACATCTACATGTGATTTTATTTCAGCTGTCAGTATTGTGTCAACGATTGCTGCTCCAACGTCAGATTTTAGCTCTAAAGCGATGTCAAGCGCAGTATTACCATCTGCGTTTTTGTAATTTGTTTTAGCACCACGTTGTAGAAGCAGATCGACTAATACAAGATCCTTATTCATCACAGATATGTGTAGTGGTGTGTTATTAGAATCATTGCCAAATTGTTCATCAACATTAGCTCCATCATCTAGAAACTGTACAATTTTATTATTCTTGTCTTCACCGATTTCGTCTGCTCTCAGACACACGTAGAACTTTGCTGCAAGTAATTTATTTTTATACGCCATCTTTTATCTCTTGTTGCTTGTGTTTAGTTGACCTTATTCTTTTATGATGGTTTTATTTCACGCTGTCATCTGAAAGGTATGCTGGTTTGTAGATGCTTGTGGTACATGTTTGTGGTGTTATGGCGATTGCCCGAACTGGGTCATGAGCACAGTGCACGAGTGTGAAAACCGTCATAGTGATTTACTTTGGCCTATCGCGTTTCGGAATCAGCTTGTGTATATCCAGTAACTCATATACCTAAAGATCTTCAGTCCTGGTGTATGTGGGCCGACATGAGGACGAAGACTATCAATGGATTTTCGTCCTTCGTTGGTCGCTTTCGTTTTTGGACTACACTGTACTTACCACCAGGTGCGTTGTAGTCACTTTGATGAGCCAGTGCAAAAATAAAAGTACTCTAACATGGGTTTGGAAAACTGGATCTACCGAAAAGAGTTAACAAGATACTCCTGTAGTCGCTCTTTTCAAGATGTTATTTCTTAATTACGAATTCAATATAATTGAAAAATCACAACGAAGTATAGTCATGTATAATCAGCAAAACAATGATCGGGAAATGGTAAACTTTCATCATAAATACATATAAAAATATTTAACGTGAGATGTTTTATGAATAGGGTACTCTTGGGTACGCACCTACATTTTTTATTGAAGTGAAATTTCTATAGAATCGTTGTGATTTCAAACCGCATGCAACGGAAAAACGACAGGGTAAGAGACAAAAATACAAAAATTAATAAGCCAGAGCGAAAGAGTAAATGTAAAACGATAGGTAAGAGACATAAATACAAAAATAGTGAGTCAGAGCGAGAGAGCAAATGTCGGTGTGTATGTGTGTATTACAGCTATCTAGTAAGAAGTAAGCGTGGTGTGTTATTATTTAACACTGTTGCGAGTTTTTTTATATGTTGTTATGCTAAATAATAAATTATATAAGATGCCGAGAACAAATCCCGAATGTGTTGAGTAATGTCAATATCGACGCAAAAAAAAACAGGAAATAGTTCGACAAAATGTAGTCTCGAGTTTCGTGCGCGTAAAAAACAATTATTGAACAATCAAGATAGATGTTCAAATATAAGTGTTAATGTGACTTTTTTTGTATCCCGGGGGAAAATCCTGTATAGAACCATCTTGGCCGCTGTGAGGGCAGCGACCCTGGTGTGTCAGACTCCTACTGACTAAAATCCCCCGGGGTGTCTCTCTGATTGCTCTACTCGGACCTGGGAAACCAAATTCATCGAAACGCCCAGGGAACAAAAAGCCTTGTTGAGGCTACCTCTCTGGGAGGAATAGGAGTAAAAGCCTACGACTCCGAAACATCCCTCTCATCCGGGCAGCAGATTCCCTCAAATCTACTGGCCGGATTTTTCTGTATTACGTGTTGTAGCCCCGTGTTGTCCTAGTAAATATATGTATATAACATACACATGAGATCAGCACAATGAAACGAAATTTTTATTTTTATTAGGGTATTTTTCAGGATAATTTGTACTGAGTGATGGCCGCGTTCTTAGAGGAATCGAGTATATATTTTACTAGCTGTCCCGGCAGACCTTGTTCTGCGCTATTTCTCTAAAACAAAGTCACATTGTTTTTTTTTAATGTTAATAGCTATTGGCCTGTCGGCTGTTTTTTGAAAATTGTTTGAAGGAACCTGGCCCTAATGCTATATGTATAAAAATTGACAAATATTGACATTAATATTTATACGTCACTCAATAATTGTTTTGCCTTCCCGGAACCCGTCCACTAACATTTAAACTTTATGCTATGGTGTTAAAGTTCAAATTGACTTATAACAAATCTTTTGTATGAGAATATAGAAAAGTGTTGTTTTTAGACTTTTTCAGATATTTTTTTAAAATCTTCTCTCTGTTATAACCTTCCCCAGACTTCAACAAACACAACAAAAAATAATTCAGTCAAATCGGTTCAGCCGTTCTCGAGTTTCGCGGTTATCAAGACACTATAGCTAATCCGGCAAACGTTGTTTTGCTATGTAAGGTTTTGTAATATCTTCTAAGATGTTCATTGAAATTAAGTGATGCCAAAGACAATTTTGTTCACAATTAAAAACTCTTAATCAACAACACATTTATTTGGATAAAGATTAATATTATTACGTTGATACAACTCTTAACAAATAATGCATTAATTTCGACCAAATTTGTTTACCATAAAAACGGTTCTAGTGAGTTAATCTTAAAAGATAGACATATACTGTCGTGGACATTTTTTAGATCATTTCAAGAGGAATAATTCTTTCATACATATATCTTTGGTATCTTGAACCGTTTTTGCAGCGCACGCAATGGAAGCCCTCAAGGATGAATAATTTTGCCCGTTTTTTTTCACATTTTCCATTATTTCTTCGCTCCTAATAATTGCATCGTGATGTTATATAGCCTAAAGCCTTCCTCGATAAATGGTCTATTCCACCCAAAAAGAATTTTTCAATTCGAACCAGTAGTTCCTGAGATTAGCGCGTTCAAACAAACAAACAAACAAACAAACTCTTCAGCTTTATAATATTAGTATAGATTTACACTGACACGGCACAGTGACTACACCAAACCTGATGGTAAGCATGGTGCAGTCCAAAAAAACGCCAACGACTATCGACAGGTAAGAAAAAACCCATCGGTAGTCGCAGCGATCATGCCGGCCTGCACAAATATCTCTTCACGCTACGTTCAAAAGATCCCATATCATAGGATGGAGGGAACACGCTCGCCGGAAGACCATTCCACAGCCCAACGACACGGCAAAAGAAAGTTTATTTGTTTAAAAATGAAAGTATTTTGATTAATTTTAAAAGATATTTTATTTAACATATGTTACATAATTTATTGGTGTTTATTAACACTTACATATATTTGAACATCTATCTTGAATGTTCAATAATCGTTTTCTACGCGCACGAAACTCGCGACTACATTTTGTTGAACTATTTCCTGTTTTTTTTTTGTAATTTTAATATCAGTTTTTTTGCGTCGATATTGACATTACACAATCCCATTCGGGATTAGTTTTCGGCACCTTATAAAATTTAATATTTAGTATAACAAGATATAGAAAAACTTGCAAACAGTGTTAAATAATAACACATCACGCTGACTTCTTACTAAAAAGCTGTAATACACGCTGTACAAGCTGTACACACCGACATTTGCTCTCTCGCTCTGTCTCACTAATTTTTGTACTTGTGTCTCTTACCTGTCATTTAATTCTTTTCATTTAAGCTCGTAGGTTTATCGCGCCTGGCGTCTAATAGAGATGTCATGTGTACTAGTGCTGTGAGAACGGAGATCAGTTGCGCCACTGGTCACGTTGGGCACGACATATAAGCGTAAAGTGGATACGGTGACAAAAGTATCTCTGCTCACCCCGAAAGGGATGTATCATGCCGATATATTATTTTTATTAAAAAATATAAAATGAAAATAACCTTTTTCCTTCGAAAGACAACCGGTACTTGTATATGAGAAACACTCAATGACTAATGGATATGTAAATATTCAAAGCATAGCATTGGAACAGTGTGTTCACGGTGCTATGCATTTATGCTAATGGCGAAAATAGCACCGTTCATGGATGTTTACGAAATCGTCCAACTTGACAATTTTGTCACTAATTCCAAACATCAAACTGTGAAGGGTAAGCTATGACGCAAATCACGCCATTTTTTTGCCATTTCGGTATAGTGCACGCGCAATTGCTAGTCACCTGCTGGAGTATGTGAGGGGCAGGACAGAGAAGGTACTTGTTTTTTTTTTTCGAATTGTCGATACGTTGATGACAGGGATAGGTTTTCACAACACAACCGAGCGGGACGGAGGAGGTAATCAAATATCAAGTTAACTCCATCTATCGTTAACCACCGCAAAAGTTACACGATTTATCTGAGCGCGTGTTTGTTTGTACCAAATACATACTGAGACATTTGTATGTGACTTCACATAATGTATAATAACTTTTAATGTGGCTTCACATTTGCCTTCCTCTCCCGTCTTGCGCCTCACATACCTGAAAAGGAGACTATCACTTTTGCGTACACTATAGATGAGAATTTGATTACGATCTGTCAATATAACAGATTTTAAAAATGTCATTAGTTTTACAATAGCTAAATTTTCGTACATTGATTTTACTTAATTTAATGCAAATGTATTTTATATGAATTAACTGATTCTGAGAATATAATAATAAGCAAAAAAAAACGCAATCAAATAAAATATTTAATATTTAAAATTAGTCTAATGCTGTGTATCTGTACTCCATTGATCCCTTCCTTGCTGTTTTCTGCGCGTCGATGCAATAAATCGGTGTCAGCTGAAAATCAGCGCTGGGTGGCTCGGCTGGTCACTTAGCATTTGCTGAGCTGTCTTCCCGTTGGCACATCATCACAACACAGGTGTTTACTTTTTTTTGTTTTCTGTCTTTAATAACCTATTTTGCTGTGTTCTTTGTTGTGTTGTGTGCCAAATAAATGTTTTATTATTATTATTAAATAACTGATGTTAAATGTGAAACTGGTCATGAAGGGTAAATTTTTAGCAATTCGACAGATTCATATAGCTCCATAAATAGTTGTGATTGAAAGTGGCGTTGGCAAAAGTATTGTTTTTAACAGCACCGTAAACACACAATTGGCATGTAATCATTAAAGAATACTAGTCATGGAACAAGATATAAGGGAGGCGTGGCTGCTACTAGCTCTATCTCTTTCGCACGCATAGTTTTATCATATGAACCTCTTCAGTTGCGGAGAGATATTGCCTCACTGAGCGTTTCCTACCGTCTGTATCACGGCGATTATTCTGAAGAGTAATTTAACCTTGTTCCACCCTCTCTCTTAGATAACAGAACCTCGTGCGCGGGTTTGCGGAGTCACTGCTATACGGTTACCCACATTCCGGCTAGGACTGAGAAGTCTTAGCACCCGAGTCATCGAGCTGTGGAATAGTCTTCATCAGGGATGTTACGGAGCTTCGACTCCGACTCCGATAAGTCGGAACTTCCGATTGTTATTACACCTTCGGTTCCGAATTCGGTTCGGAAACTTTGTAATCGGAGGTATTAATCTGAGGTCACCATCAGTGTTTTAGTTATTTCATTTGATTTTATTTTATATGCTGTTGAAACATTATATAAATTAATCAAACTATCAATGCTACTTAATTTGAAGAAGAAATTTTAAAACATATAGACTAAAATATGAATAAACTGATTAAATTTAAAACTAAATGTACCTTAAAATTTATTATTAAAAGGTTTTTATATTTTACATTAAATTAAATAAAATAAAAATTAAACAACCTTGGAGCATATTTCATTTAATTTGTTCACTGTTAATGGGAAAATGTTAATAAGAAACACAGCAACTTTTATTTTCATTGTCTGTGCATGTGTGAATTTATTACTTTCTAATTAAAAAGGTTTACTGAATAATGTTTTTATTTGTCAATAAATAAAACTATTTTCTTCTGCCATCACTTGTGATTACTGACATTGCCTCCGACTCCGATTCCGACTTCGGTTCCGACTCCGATAAATCAAATTTAAAAACTCCGACTCCGAGTTCTGTTCCGATAAGCTGCCTCCTTTACATCCCTAGTCTACAGGCGCGCGTGGCCCCACCGTCTTATGAATAGCTCCTTTGATCGAAGTGTGAAGAGATATTTCTGCAGGCCGGCATGATCGTTACGACTATCGATAGGTTTTTTTTACTGGTGATAGTTTTACTCGTTTCTGACTGCACCGAGCTTACCATGGATCTTTGTGTAGCTGTGGTTCTATTGAGTAAGGGAAGCAACTGTCATTGTACTCTTTCAAAACATATCTTTGGCTTTGTCATGTGTTTTTTATATAACTTAATTCGAAGGTCGGTTACCTCAATACAAGGATTGATGTTGTAAAACTATGTTTTACAACTTATTTTACATAACCCTGAACCGGAATTCGTTTGAGGAAAATTATAACTATAAATGTTTTGGGTATTTTGTGTTGCGTAATATATATGGAAAAACCACTTTTTGGGATTGAACGACAATTTCTTGTAAACATATATGGGCAAAATGTAATGAGATTAATGAAAATGATTAACAATTACATTTTACGTTATTTACCATTAATATGACTGCATTTTGCTCATCTATCTTTTAAACACTACAAAATCCCAGATTATATACACATTTATAATGATTATTTGATTTCTTAATGTTTTAAATGGATTTAAACATTATTAAAGAGCAAGAAAATTAAAATTACGACTACATTTTGTAATCTTTCATCATTAATCAGATTACATTTTGCCCTTCTCTGGTTGTAAATAAAAAATGAGTTAATCTAGCCCACTGCTGGACACAGGATTATCCACTTTATTTTAATTATATTATGATTAAGAATATCTAGAGGCAAAACCATTTCCTGCCTCTCACAACACACCCCGGATTTTTTACTTTGCTTCTCAAATATACGGTTACAGTAACAATGTTTACAGCACAATTTTTAAGTCAATTTTTACTGTTTAATTATCATTTATCACATTCGACAAACTATCTTCGACCTTGCATAACTTAAAATGTGGTCGAAAGAGATAAGATATTTTATAAGACTTTTGAGTTAACTTTTAAAACGTCAAAACAAAGGTTTTTAAAAAATTTCGATCTATTTCTTTTGGAGAGGCTGGCCCAATTTTTTACATATATTCCAGCGGATACACTGTGTGCTCGTCTCCCTAGACGAGGTGCTAGGCTTGGAATTTGGCGCACGGGACTTGCTTCTCCCTAATAACTACGGGCCAAATATATCCAGTAGTCCGGTTTAACGCCATCTATTGTTCACATACAACTACTTTATTGTAGGAGCTTTAGTTCCAATTGTTGCTAATAATTATATAACGGATTGTATAGATGGCGCTGTTGTTATATTCAGTCTAGATTTGCTTATGTATCACAAGATGTATAGATGGCGCTGTTGCTATATTCAGTCTCTTGATTTGAAAATATCTACTTTGGAATTTCTTGAGGGAAAAATATATTTAAGATTGAAAACTGCTAAAATAGGGGTGTACTCTAAGATTTTGCTGAAGTCAAGGCTTGCGATGTTCGATAATAAGTCATTTCAATCAATTGTCTCGTTTGATCAAATCTATCAATAAATTTTATTGATTTTCTATGAATATCAATTAAAGTTACATTCCAAAATTATTAGTGTATTATAAGGCGATTATTTGGGGTTAAATTTGAGTTGAAACAATCGAGAAATATTTCGATTGATCAATGGTTCGGTAAATTGTTGACTTGATTATAAATTGAATAGCTACGATTGTTTTAATTATCTACACCTCTTGTAATCGCTCATCGCTATTCAAAACATCTATCAAAAACTAGAGTCGGTTAACATAAGTGTGACTTTCTTTCAGATTTACTTTTCGATTTAGTCAATCGTAATCGTCAAATTTTTTGAAGATTTTGCTCAGCGCCCCCCACGGCCACCCCACCCCCCGCCTTAGATCAGAGTCTGAAAGCACTAATTCGAAAAGCAAACTCGAAAAAACTAACGCTTAGACCACAGATTCAAGAAAGATTTTCGAAGCAAATAATAAAAAACAATATTAATTAAATTTTTTACTCTAAAACACTATCAACATACTAATAATTTACACTTATTTACTATATTATACATATTTTTTTTTATAAATCTGTATAGCAAATACTAAAACTCGAGGTCTATATTGGTATACTATTTAGAGTAACGCCAATCAAATACAATTTCCTACAAGCATACAATTTCTCACAAAACATTCATTCCTTTGTTTTTTTTTATTTTTATTTATTCCTCTTTAGGTACATATAAGTGTTCATTTCTTACACTGGCTCGACAAATGACTATAGTACACCTGATTATAAGTCCAGTGTAATTAAAAAATGTCACAACTATTATAGGACGAAACTCCATTGACAGTCTCTGTCGTTATGTCGACCCACATATACCACGACTGAACGTCTCTAGTAGGTATAGGAGTTACTGGATGTACACAAACTGATCCTGAAACGTGGAAGGATCAAGCGAGTCACTATGACAGTCTTTACATGTGTGTACTGTGGTCACGGCAGGGTCTGGGCAATGGCCCTACCACCTCAAAAAATCATTGTATTTTGTTTTAATTATTACGTAATTTTGTTCTTTAGTTAACAATATTCTAAAGTTAATTGCCTGTAAGTAATAGTGAGTCATTATCATTAAGAAATTATTTTCACAGCAGCTATGTGAACTTTTGCAGACACAGGAAAAGAATTAGAGAATTTCTTATCTCTTCAGGCTTCACTTAAAGAACGCTTTTTGGAGGTGGCAGGCGGAGCGTCCGAACTGTGGCGAGACCTCAGTAAACAAATATAAAGACCTTCATAGTGACTTACTCTGGCCTGTCGCGTTTCGGGATCAGTTTGCGTATATCCAGTTGTTAATATACCTGGAGACCTTCCGCCGTGGTGTATGTGAACCCACAAGGCGACTGAGATTGTCAACAGATTTTCGTCCCTCGATAGTCGTTATTGTTTATGGACTATACCATACTTTCGATCAGGCGCAATGTAATCAATTTATATCAATGGCTGGTATAAAACAGGGAAAGTTATATTTTATTCTACAAAAAATCCTAGACTCTAAAATTACTCTGCAACCTTTAAGTCTTCATTTCCCCCCAATTTTTGCTTCTCAAACATAAGTCTTAGCTGTTCTGTGGCTGTCATTGGAAGTCTGTCGTTAGCTCCATATTTAGCATCAGGCAGTTCAGCTACGTTCAAACCTGGGTCTTTAAACGTGAACGGTGTCCAGGGACCTTGGACTGAGGGGTAGTCTGTGTACTGGTATTTCCTGAGACGGCCAGATGATACGTCCCCTTGCTGAGTACGAAGAACTTCGATCCATTTGGTTATTTCACTGTGTGTCTTGTTGTGAACACTCATCCATACTCTGTCCCCGTTTACTGAAAATTAAATTATAACTAATTGTAGGTTCAAAACCCTGTGGAGCTTTCGAGATTAAAAGTATGACTTTAGGCATCATATCCTCACTGGTAATAACATTGTGAGGAAATCTGAATGGGATCTAGTAGAAAAGTCACATGCACATGACATAGTTCAAAGTAAGTTAATTCTTGTATAAAACCCGTCAAAGTATTTTTAGTTTACTATATTAATCAATTTTAGCTGATCTTGAACTGATGTATTTAGGATTTCAAAACCTTTAACCATAGCTGATGAATCAGTTTCGGTCAGATATCGACCTACAGTGGCGGATGATCTGAAGGGAGCTGACGGCGGAATACCACGAGTGCGGGAACTCAGCAGACACAGCCCAACACATTTTAGAGGAGTGCCTAACCTGGACTAAAGAACGTGAGGTCCTCAAGGACCAAATTGATGATTATCTCTCACTGCTGACGGTAGTAAAACCATGGTCAGCAGTAAAGAGGTCTGAAGCGTAGTCGCAGAAGGAGGCTGCCATAAGGGTCTAAGAGTAATCTATCACCCTGTACATTCGTCAACCAAGACACTGGTCGCTAGAGGGGCACATTTGCGCACATGTTTCCTCCATGACATTAGCCGGGCAGTAGACTTGAGGGTGTCTGCAGCCCAAATGAGAGAGAGAGAAAGACCCCGTGTGAGACCTGTGAAAAAGGTTTGGAGGGGTGGGTTCTTTATACCCACAGAAAGAAAGCCTAAAAAAGCTATTTGCTCCCTGGGTAACTGGAAATATCCAGTTCCCGAGGCCCGGGTGGAGTTATTGGAAGGATGTCCTGAGGGGTTTTAGTCAGTAGGAGACACCTAGGTTGCTGCCCTCACAGCCGCCCTGATCTTATGTAGGATTCTCACCCGGGTCGCCAAATAATTAAGATATCAATATTTATTAAAGGTATTTTTAAAATTACAATTGGATTAACCAGTCTTAGCTTAATGATTGTTAGAAAGCTTCGGCTTTTCATGCAAAATAGGCGCACTTGGATGTCTAGTAGCGGAAAATGAGCTCATTTGAACCAGAGATAGGCAAAATGTAATCTGATTAATGATGAAGGATTACAAAATATAGTCCTAATTTTAATTTTCTTGCTCTGTAATCAGGATTAATCCATTTAAAACATTAAGAAATCATAAATGTGTATGCAATCTGGGATTCTGTAGTGTTTAAAACATAAATGAGCAAAATGCAGTATATTAATTTTACGACTATATTTTGTAATCCTTCATCATTAATCAGATTACATTTTGCCCATCTATGATTTGAACCTACCTAACCTTCAGCTTCCGTAAAATTTTTGGCGCCCTTGATAGTTTACCGAGTTTATGTCGCCTGCCTCAATTTTTTACCAGTTGCACAATGGAGTATTCTCAGGGGCTACATAATCTAATTCTGCCCGCTCCAATTAACCATAAAACCACTAGATGTCGTGTTGGATACCATCTATGTGTGGTGAACGTTCCTTATATTGGCATGAAAAGATTCACTTCTACATTTATCATGGGAACGGCTAAGGAGTGGAATATGCTTCCAACAAACTTATTTCCACGATCTTATGACTTGGGAGTCTTTAAGAGAAGAGTGAATAGGCATTAGTTGGTCACATTGTTCATCATTGGACACATCTTCACCTTCCACCAGGTGCAGGTCAAGCCTCCGTGCAAGTCCGCCTGTAATTTTTTTTTGGGCTAAGGCGGCCCGTATTCAATAAGATGGTACCTGACTGTTTTATTAATGTAAAACTTACAGTACTCCGCAACAACTACAGGGCTACGATGACGTCGCGGCTTCAGGTAAACAACAACTCCTGGGTTGTACTTGGCAAATTCCACTAGATCCTGTTCTATGAAGTCTCTGAAAGAACACAATAATTATAATAATAAGCTTAAGTTATATACCAGCCAACCCACACAACCACTTTCTAAATATTCTTCCTAATTACATCCCCCATACTATTTGTTGACTGGGCAAGCTGTTTATAACTTCACCGGGCAAAAAGGGTAAGTAGTTTTAGTGCTCAGTCAGTAAGCTTATGTGTTGGGTGGCAACCAGTAGCGTTCATTCCATAAATGCATGAAAGCATTGCATGCCCTTACGATAAATAAGTCTGGAATAAATTCCTTTAATTTAAACAAAAAAAAAAGAACCCTTTATATTCATATCTGTTTTATTTTCACGCCATCTATCTTCCCTATGAAAGTAATATAATATTTATTATCATTATATAATATTCTTATTCATTATGTGAATCTGACTACTATGTCCAAATACCCTGTGAACATCACTGGTGGCAACGCCAGGGAACCCCTCTGAATACGAACATCGACAAGGAGAGCACCTAACAGTGATATACTAGCATTACGTGACTACCTTGAGAAGCCACGCGGAAAGTAGCTGAAAGCTGCGTCAGAGTCGGTGCTTCAACTGACTCACGTATCCTATAGTCCTGATGAAGGATCTGGCACATAACAGACACACGCTATCGAGATAACTATATGTATATGCCACTAATGGTAAGACTAACCTCTTCGCTTACGGTATTGAACTAGGTACGCCGAAGTGTTACAAAATCGGAGATCATGTTAGCGATCTAGCAGACTACGGGCGACCGATAGGCACAATATATCAAAATATTAAAAACTTGTTACCTAATGCCTCGACTGCCGCCGTGACTTTTACAAAATTTGAATACAATCCTTTGCAATTGACACACATAGCGACCGACGCCGTTTTGTAGAGGAGCTCGGACAAATGCCGGCTTTAGAAACATGTTTTTAGCTGACATTTTAATTCTCTTAAATTTAAATAAATAATAGTTGATTATTGAGGTTATGTTGTATACCCTATCCCCAAATTTCACAATACCAATTAGGGTTGGACATAAGCGATATTTATCGATAATATATATAATCGACAAATATTGACGGTGTTATGATGAAGATGGTAATATCAATTTTAATTGACTAAAAATTGGACTAACCGTAATTATTATTACCCATTTTTTTGTATTTGAATATGATTATTATATAGTTATATAATAAATAATGGTATATAACCTATAAAATTATGAAGTAACTATTAAATTTTTTTATGATTTGTAGACTAACGTTTGATCTCAATCAGACTTGTTGGTAGATGAAGATAAGTCTGATGATTAAACGTTTTCAACAATTTCCTATTCACTCTTTTTTAAAAGTTCCCAAATCGTAAGATCATTGAAAAACAAATGTCATGCTTATAGACCTTTATCTTTTCTGATTTAACCTTATATAAGTACCTAAAAGATAAATTTCAATTATTACTCATTGACGAAATAATTATCACAACAATTATTGATTAGCTTGCATAGTATTAAATATCGATATTTTATTAATATAGCTTATCCCTAGATGAGGTTTGGGAATTGTCAATTGACTTTTGTTTTCTTTCAAATAAAGTGAAGCAAAAATATATAAGTCATATGGCCTTTTAGTTTTAATGAATATCCAGGTTATCCTAGATTATCATTTATTATTAAAGACTGCGTACTATTCTGAAAATAAAATTCTTTTATTAATTAAATATAATTCAATAATGTAAAACTTTAAAATAGAATTAATTTTATGCAAAATTTAATATCGAAACACCATATTAACTTTTTTTTTTGCATGCATTATGACGTCAGAATATGACGTGACCGCAAATTTGGTTTATTATAAAACAAATTATCCCATATTTGCACAACAGAATGAAAACAGAAACAAGCGTCCATATTGTTTTCTAAATATCCGCCTAAATATTACACTAAATAATTTCCTAAACACATCTTGGCATCGTAAATAGTTTGGAAACATGACAGTGAAGTGATAATGTTTATTGATGTAATAGTGCTGTGTGACTTCTACAAAACAATCTATTATATATTTTACATGTATTGAAAATGTAAGTTAGCTTGTAAATGAATCATTTTAAGTTACTGAGCTTCTGCCATGTAATTAAATTACTTATAAGAATAATATTGACTGTCTAAAACTAGATTTTTGACAGAAACGGAACCGATTCGGCTATTTCTTAACGACAAGATCGTGATATCGATATTTATTGCCACTGTTATCATCGATGAAATATCACGCTTCGCTATTTTCTTAATTACTGCGTTATTTTTAGCCTTATTCAAAACAAAATCTATGTATGGTACCAATAAGATTTAATTTCCTTCAAATATATTTGAAGCTGGAGACTATATGATGTTAATTTTATCTCTTACGCTTTCATTGATTTTAGCATAGTGCCATCTCGATCTACGTGAAAAATCACATAGTCACTCCTGGTATAAATAGCAGGAGTTACTTTAAGCAAATTTTGTTACATTGTTTTATTTTATCACTTAAATAACAAATGATTCGTTAAAAAAACAGACTCGGTACAGTGACTACATCACGCCTGATGGTAAGCATGGTGCAGTCCGAAAAACGACAACAACTTTCAACAGTTAAGAAAAACCCATCGATAGTTGCAGCGATCATGCTTAGTTTAAAGGACGGTGGGAACACGCTCGCTGCGAAACCATTACACAGCTCAACGACACGGCAAAAGAGTTAGAGAACTTCTTAGTCCTAGCCGAGATGTGAGGTACCGTACAGCCGTGACTGAGCAAACCAGCGCGTGTAGTTCTGCTAAGGAAGGCACAGGGTAGGACAAGGTTAAGTAACTCTTCAGAACACTCGCCGTAATACATTCGGCAGAAGACGCTTAGTAAAGCAATATCTCTGCGCGACTGGAGCGCGTAATCACCATAGATACTATGTTATACTATGTATTAGGTAGAATCACGTTGTCTAACTTTCAAAGATCCTTAAAAAAGTCAATGTTATTGATTAAATTGTAATTTTTGCCCTTATCATGGTTTGCAGAAAAGATCGTCACTTCAGACCATTAGACCATCTCAAGCTGTGCTTGATCATCGCCACCTCTTCACCGCACGCCCAATAAGAACTTGACCGGCACATTTATCTCAAGACAGAAGATCGCCTATGAGGCAGAAGGACTCAAAATCTGGACCAAACAGTGAATTTTTGCGGTTGAAACATTTTAGCTGATGTTGGTTCATGACTTTCAAGTAGGAGCTCCTAAGTATTTAAGGCTGTTTGACCAGTTCACAGTATATTAATTGATCTCATCTAAATTAGTTAAGACAATATTACTACATGTCTTATTATTTTCATCTCTTTCGTACGAGTTGATTTATCGTATTGCTATCTCGATCTCGGTTCGTGTGATTTTTATTTATCACTATAAAATCACCTGTGATTAAATGTTATTTTCCAGCTCTAGTTATTAGTTAATCATGTATGTTGATTTTTTATTACTGTCTTAGATCTATATTAAAATTTTTCTTAAGAATTTACATTTACTACTGGTCGCCCAGTGAAAATTCAAAAAGAGCTTTGATGCAGCAATAATTAATATATATTTATTTACTTATATGATAGTATTAATTCAGATTACTGCAACACATTTTTTTTATATTAAGGTTTTATATAAAATTCATATTTGTATATTGAGTGAGAGTTATATCACTAATAACTAATATATTTATTGTAATAAATGAATTTCGTTACAATATAAAACAAGAATATCTAGTATGTAATTGTTATGGTTATGTCTGACATAGAGTAAGACTATAGACAAACAATGTTAGAGACAAACAATATTAATCTATTCTCAATTTGACCTTAAACTTTAACTGTAAACAAAAGAGAATATTTGCTTGTGTGTGTCAAATGCATGTTAATGTGTGTAACGTTTTTTATTTTTGATGGTTCAATCTATTTTTTATGCATTATTAAAAAAAAAATTAGCATTTGCATTCCTTCTCTATATAAACTATACGTGTGCCAAATTTCATACTCCTTCGAAAAAGGGGTACAAAGTTTTTGCTTCACGTATTAATTAATATTCTGATAAAATACAAATTAGGTTATAATCGATAGAATTTAGATGTAAAGATGTCGGACAGTGATATAACCTTAAATACGACTAAATTCTTTATAGCATTACTAGATGACGTTACTGGAGAAGCGAAGAAAAGGGAAATTATAAAATATTTAGATGAAGGTGCAAACGTAAATGGACAGTTTCTCGAAGACTACAACAACACACCTTTACACATATCTATTATGAATAAAGACTTAGAATTAACTGATCTTCTTCTACGACGTGGAGCTAAATGTAATTTAAAAAACCTAAATGGAAAGACAGCGCTTGATGTCGCTAAAGAACTGGATGCTGATATCGGGACATCAATTATTAATCTAATAGAAGCGTTTGAATCAGAAAATCAAGTAGATAATGAAACAGAAAATGCTAATGAAATAACAGACATATCTCTTATAAAATATGACAAAATCGATCCGGACTTATTGTATATCAAACGCAGTAATAAATCAGGAATTAAAGGACAGTTTTACGAATCAAAACTACTAAGTTTGGTACTTATACGAGGATCCATAACCAAAAGGTTTGATGAGTTCTATTTGGGAACCAGTTTAGATGGAATAGGAGCTTTGGATGACATCTGCATAAGATATAAAGAAGATAATTCCGAAGGTGCTGTGTTTTTACAAGCAAAACATAGAAGTGATGCAAAGAAAGGTAAAATTACACTACACGATTTGTGGAAAGATGAAGGTGATTTCAGTTTACCGAAATATTATAACAGCTTCTTGCAGATAAAGTCCAAATTCTGGAATACAAATGATGATGATGTTTTTTTTAAAGGAAAATATAATGATTTGAAACTTACCCTCGTAATATATACTACAGCTGAAAGTGATTTTGATGATAAAAAGCTCTTTGATACAAATACTATAGACAAAACAGCTAGAGATTTAATTTGTAGCGGTGAGTATAGTAATATATATAGATATAAATACTCTGATAGTGATTTAGCTTTATTGACAAAAATGCTAATTATTGAACACATGAAGCATGTTGGTCAGATGCTAGTGCATCTTATAGTAAAAGGTAAATATGATATGCTGTTGAATGATCGAATTATGAGGAAATATCATGTTCAACTGGCTCGTAAAGTCATAAATGTGTCGGATATTACTCCAGGTGGGTACAGAACAGGAACGTTTCGCGAACAGTTTTTTAAAAATCAAAGCAAAGAGTGGTTGCTTGCCCTAAAATTAATTTTGCATAAAGAGTATGTGCTGTCAAAGAAGATCAATGAAACCAAAATGTTAGAAATAATTAATGCTGTCAAAATCAATCCTACTGAAGAGAGCGTTAGTAAGATGATGCAGAATATATTAACAAAGATTGACGAAAATAATGATGTCATAGTAATTGATGAAAGATTTAAGGATAACAGAATAAGACAATTTAGAGTGAATGGAAATCACATGGATTGTTGTGTAGCTTTCGATATGGCTATATATGTAATATTTGGAAAGATATCTTTTAAACTGCCTTCAACTTTCGGTAATATAGATGTAGCTGTAGCAAATGGAAAAAAAGGTGAAAAGAGATTGATATATTTAGCGGAAAAAATTGAGCAATACAAATTTGATAAGAATAAGCCTGTTGATATAGAACCAAGTCTGTTAGATTTAAATGGTGGTTTGGGAAGTGCTGTAGGAAACCTATTGGTTCTTGATGAAAAGAAGGAACATTTTATTTTGAATACAGACAAGAAGTCCCTTGGTAAAAATGCAAAGAGATTACTTGAAAATTTGGAAAGTAAAGTCGAAAATTTAGACGTAGTGAAATTCAATGCTGATGTAATCCACTTTCCTTACCTCACATTAGATGAAGATGAAATGGATAATCGTAACGTAAGAAGTTTTTTTGATAACTTGTGGTTCTACACATGCCAATCTAAAGAAGATGAAGTGGAGGAACACGCCAAAGATGCCATATTGGATTATTGTATAGTAAATAAATATGAATATAGTCAAACATCATCTAATTCGCGATACGATGCAATTTACTTTATAATTCACGACGCTGTGCAAAAATGGTGGATGTCTGATGAAAAATCACATTATTTGACGAACAAGAAAGACTTTCTTGACAAATTATTTGCCGATTTCTCTGGGAAATCTTTATTGAATACGGTTAGTAGTATGTTTATCAATAGGATGAGAAAATATGACATTAAATTCAATAACGATGCAATAGAATGTTTGCGGTCGCTTATTAGAACTGACGATACTATTTTGATAACCGACGTGAGCGTTCTAACAGGCATTAAAATGGCGCAATGCTTCCAAAATCTGAACAACTTCGCCTTCATTGATCTTAATTATGCAATGTATCTCTCAAAAAATGACTATAAATGTTTAATAAAGGAACTTAAAGTTACTAAGTTACGGGCACTAATTGTATTATATGAAGATGTATCAGAAGTCAAAACCAAAATATTTTTTAGTTTGACTGATAAATCTGTGACGAAAAATTACATTTTAGTTACAAACGATGAGTCTGCTGAGAAACTACAACCATATATTCACAGCGATACCTTTAGTACAGTGAGAGATGTTAGAAATGATTTGAACGATCTAGATCTGTTGAGTCAGAAGAAAGTTTTAGACAACATGTTTATATTTCAGGGGCTATCAACGACATTCTCGTCTGTAATAACACATGAAACTAAAAACTTAATAAGAGCAAAAATACTTCAAAAAATTATAACCAATGAAATTATAAATATTGGGAAAATATTAACCAATCCTTATTATGAGGATATTAAAGATTATTACATTCCCAGACGCTTACGTAAACAAAATTCGCAGTTACGAGAAATACCTACTCATCCATATGCTTTGTCATCAAAAATTTATAATGATGAGCTAATTGAAATAAACACATTAGATGCGCTTAAAGATACTGTTATAATAGAAGGTGCTCCTGGTATAGGAAAATCATCCCTTCTTACAAATATATCTATAGAAACGAAACAAAGGAATCCAAGTATTTGGATAGAAAGAATAAATCTATTGGATCGAACAAAAGAATTACACATATTACAGCAGCAACACCTTCAACAGCAAATTAATAAAATAGAGGCTTTAAAATTTGTCTGTACAGCTGTTCTTTCAAAAAGTTTAATAAGATTCTGCATTAAACCGAAGCCTTTAATCAGATTTGACCTTGAAATTAATAATGGTGAGTTGCTGTTAAAGAATTGTGATGAAACTGATGTATTAGTGTGGTTTGAATTAGAAATGTTTATTCACTGTTACAATCAAGGCAATACAATTTTGCTTTTCGATGGATTCGACGAAATCTGTCCACATTATAAAAAAGAGACTCTAGAGATACTAAAATGTCTGGTTACAAGATGCTCGCAACACACTGACGCTGACATCAAGCAACGAATGTGGATAACCGGTCGTTCATATAACAAGATCAAGGAGGCACTGGATCCTGGGCTCAGCGTTACTTATAGCTTAGAAATGTTCAACAATGAAGAACTAGACAGATTTATGAAAAAGTATTTTGAAATCAACGTGAATTTAAATGATCTCGATTTAGAGCAGTTTAACAGAATTGATGGATTCTTTAGTTTCATGAAACAGTTTGGGGATAATCAGTCCAGCGCTACTGGTAAGAAGATGATAAAAATATCCAGTCTCTTTTTATATTCGTTGTATAAAGCAGCCATGAAATACTTTTACTTTGCAATAAATAATTCGCGGACCCCGGAGAATACAGATATTTCCCTAAAATGGAGCAGCATATTTAATGCCCACTCGAATTTCAAATTTAATGAAGGGTCTAATTTAAAAACACCTTTGTCTGACAATTTAATACATAAATTTAAAATGGAAGAAGCGATTGATATCATTCATACTCCGCTTCATATTTACATAGTCTTAGATTACTTTCAAAATCAAATCAAAAATGTTAAATCCGATCCTAAGGAAGAATCGAACAAAATTTGGGATTTAGAAATGAATACGTCATCATTTTACGAACACTTTTTGGAAACGAAACTTAAAAAAATACGTTTCGAAGAACAAAATCAAATGGATCTCTACAATCCTGATATTATAATGACATGCGAGAAAGAAATCAAAGAGTTTATGAGTAATCATAAAAAGATAGCTTTCTACGGAATGTTCAAAGATAATCTAAAAGACATGTTAACTGAAGAAGAACAGGAACAAATTCTAGAAATAATACAAGACATGAAAGAAGGCAGAGAAAAAACTGGAATAGTTGATTGCATACTACCTGGTGATATTCCTAAATTTGTGCACATAAGCTTCCAGCATTACTTCGCTGCAGAATATATTGCAGATTTATTTAAAAATGGACATAAAGACCAAATGAAATTATGGAAATTTATATTAGAAAATATAAATGATGGAATTTTGGAGTTTTTTGATCTTAAATTGGAACTTGATAAAGAATTGACGAATATAGTAAAAGATAGTGATGTGAAACGCGTTATTTCTAATTATTTCTTTAATTTGATATGCACGAATAACGAAGAATCTAATTTTGATAGTCGCAATGTATTTCAGCGGGCTATAGATTTCGGCTTTAGACATATAACAATTATATTGATTAAAGCTGTAACTGATGTAGTAGATGAGAAGAATTTAGATAAATTCATTGCATTTACAAATAAATTGGAGCTTATCTTGTCAGCCACTGTTTTTGGATGGGATGACGTATTGCTAATTATATTAGATTGTGTCAGAAAAGTGGACGCTAGTAAACTGGAGAACTGTAATCTTGGTATTTCGAAGGCACGTTTGTCTAATTATTGTAATAGGGATATTATTAGGAACTTGAAATGGAAAATGTACCGATTTGCTATTACAGATAGTAAAACGAAAGGTTCCGAAGGCCGGAGAAATAGTGTTTGAAGATGCCTGACTTTATCGCTCAATAATAGGGTATTATGTCTTTTTTTATTTTCACAGTGGTATTTTTATAGTATATTGTAGTAGTAAATAACTTTATTTTTTGTAATACTACATTTTCGGTATGGACAATTATTCGTAAAAATGTGATATTACCACTTCGTCTGTAAACGGGGGTCTATTGCGTCTTGCCGTTTTTTCAGAGTTAAAACGTGCACTCAAAAAATTCTGAAAAATTTTATGCTACTGTTATAAAAACATTTTTTTAAGTACCAATTGGAAAAATCCTCTTTAAGAGGCAGATGGGGCGCCCGGTGTTTCGCCGGGTGCCGAGGAAGATGGCTCAGCCTTGCCCTTGGCACTCAGCAGGCGCGAAAAGGAACACATCGGGGTTTTAATTGGTGCAAGTCCGGCACGCCGAGGGGCGGCCCTCACTGCCCCCTGAAGGTCCTTTAGGGATTTCTCCCAGGTTATAAAAAATGGGGGCGCCCGGTGTTGTTCTATTTAGCAGTTATAAACAGAAATTGATTTCGCTGGGACACATGATCTCCATTTATAGACAAAGCGTTAATATTCGCCATTCTGGCAATAGCGACTCAACAGTGCCTACCCAAAAGCGGCTCTCAGGTCGCGAGGTTCCCTCTGTATGCATATGGAAAAGCAATGCGAGCTGGCATTCGATACTGAGGCTGAGATTTATACACGCTATTTCGACTTTGCTTAGCAAAGTTCTCAAAAAATTTATTCGTTTTAACAAAAACTGAATATATAATAGAAACTAAAGTATAGCCATTCGCTGAGTCACGTCCATATTGAGAAAATCGTAGACTTACCAAATCCTTTGACATACATTGAGTAATATTAATTGTAATGTTTTAAATTGTGAGCGAACTTTTACTTGTATTAATCTCAGCCTGAGTACCCACTACCGTGCGGCAAGTGGCATGTTACGATGTGTAACTTTACATAACACAGCTATGTATTATTAATTTAAGGAGAAGTGAAACATATTTTATTATATAAATTTTATTACAAAATTGTGATATTTACATAAATAAAGACTAAATATAACTTAGTTTTTGTAAATTTTAGTTTTATTTAGCCTTGAGGCTTACCGATAGAATAGAATAGTGATTCCCTGTTCATGATACTGACGTCAGAGATGGGCAAAATGTAGTCGTAATTTTAATTTTCTTACTCTGTAAACGTGATTACATCCATTTAAAACATTAAGAAATGATAAATGTGTATACAATCTGGGATTTTGTAGTGTTTCAAACATAAATGAGCAAAATGCAGTCATATTAATGGTAAAAAACGTAAAATGTAATCGTTAATCATTTTAATTAATCTGATTACATTTTGCCCATCTATGATTGAGGTGCCGTAAGTGTGTAAGAGCTGACTGATGTATACAGCATGCCGACCTGCACGCAGATTGCTGCTGCAGGCACCTTCTCAGCACATAGTCCACACCCTCCAACCCCCATTGAATATTGTGTGCTAAGTTACATGTCCAAACCCCTTTTCGTAGATTCCAAAAATATAGTTGAAAAAGGGAAGGGACGCCCTTGCCCTGCAGTGGGACGAAACTGCCTAATAATAATATTTTTATTTATATTTTACACTTACAGTATTACTAGAAATGTAGTTTCGAATCTTAATAACATTATGCGTGTGAAATAAATAAGTTCCAGAAACATGATTGTTTAAAATCGTGACCTGAATCAATTTTAATTATTTTTATTATAGGTAATGTCTATTATATAAAAATAAGTCCGGTTCTCCTTCCTGACGCTATAACTCCAGAACGCACGAACCGATTTGCACGGTTTTGCATTCGTTGGAAAGGTCTCGGGCTTTGTGAGGTTTATAGCAAACAAAATTCTTAAAAAAATTTCAACAGAAAAGCAGGAAAACGGGGAAAATCATTTTTCACATACAGCGCCATCTCTGATACATAGCATGTACTACAAACCAATACGGTTTTGCATGGTGGTGGAGCAGATCGCACCAGTATTTTAAGTAGATGGCGCTGATGCGTTATACATTGTTTGACAGCTACTCATTGTACTCTGCACAATTAATTTCATGTGAAATTTATTATGCGCACGTTCTTTGAAACGCTAACTAAAAACCAAAACGAAGCCATCTGGTGGCGAAACGAAGCTCGCCGGGTTTGCTAGTTTTTCATAAATACATATTTTTCTAGCCATAATATTACTTGTGACAAATGAAATTGAACTTTAGGTCGTACAAATTAAATGCGCAATCTCTTCGAAATAAATTAAGGGCGCCGCGAATTCATTTACGAAAAACTAAGTTCGGTTTAGAATAAAATTATGTTTTATTAATTGTACCCTTATAAAAAATACTATTTTAGTCGGGGTTTCTGAGGTACTTCCTTAATTACATATTACACACTTAATAAACTTTAATGTGTATACCTATTTTTCTTAAAGGACAATAATTAATTGTAAGTACTCTGAACAATTTGTACGTTTGGAATATATCTTTAAAGAAATCATTCAATGAAGTTATTCTTTAAACTATCGAGCGTGTTCTGGAAGAATGTCATAAGCGACAAATTGCGTCAATTGCATGAGGTTTTTGTTTTAATTGTAAAAAAAACACTGTAATTATTTATCTCTTAATAATTACTACAATGAACTGCCATTGTGTGGGGAAATATTAAAAGCATAAAAGTACACTGACGCTGATTTTTCACCTGTTGCACAGTATGTAATGAAAACCCTGTCCGACCTGCTTTTTTTATATAAAGCAAAAAAAAACAATAAAAATTAATTAAAAGGGGAACCTTACATTGCCACACTGGGAGCGTACTTAGTTTGTCAACAAAATAAAAAGAAAAGCAAAGGATTTTGCTAGTAGGCCATGACACTCGTAAATTATAAACACCGTTTATCAGTTCAATTGTTTAATTAGTCTTTACAGTGAGTTTTATAAGTAATCTAAGCTTAGATTGCATGTACAATTATTTCAATTTTGTACTAGAATGATTTCTTAAAATCCATTAATAATATATTTTAGTAATATTATTGTGACGCCAAAATACTTCTTTCAGGTTAGACAGGATATTTTTTACACTCTGTATGACATTAACAAAGGACGTCATGACAAATATATGTATGTAAATGCCTAAAGGAGTCCTTCGAGCGCTCATTTTTTAATCTTTAGTTCGTTCTTCCAACTGCTTTATCCTGACGGGGACTTGCACGGCTGGGAGGTCAACACTCTTAGCTCGGCGGCGGCCATTTTCAAACTCTGACAGCGTTTGCCGCGCTTGAGGAGGCAATGGCGTCAAATCGGGTAGCGTCGGCCTTTTCCGGGCGGGTTCCGGCGTCCTCAACGATCCGCCTGGAATTTAATATCGATTATTTTTTTAACAAACGATTATTTTATATGTTTTAACGCACTAAGGCGGGCTGGCCGTGACTGATGTTTCAAAATTATCAAGCCCGTAGAACAAAAATTATGTTTATTTATAGAATTAAGGTTATAGTTTTCTTTTTCTAATATTTTACAACTTAATCTCGGAGAATACCACTAAAAACGGCATTCAGTCTTGTTTAATTTGGCTCCTTTAAAAGATTGCTGAGACGAAAATTGTCCAATTTAGCTTTTTATTGAATTTATTATTGTTATAACTTATACTTAATTATTGTTTGTTTCCTATTAATATGAAAAATATATAAATATATATATATATGAATATTATATTATTATTTTTATGTCTTTTTAATGGATTTTTATTCATTTTTTTTCTTTTTTACTATCTTTTTTGTTATCTTTCTATTACTTTGATGTTTTTTTTCTTGCTGTATGTTTCCATGTATAAAAATAAAAGCAAAAAAGGCATATATACGGGATTTCTTTTGCCTTGATAGAATAATAAACTATAATATTTTAGAATAAAAACTAATATTTTCGTAGTTTTTTCAATAAACTTGTATGTAAGCTTGTACTTTGAGCTACTTTTGAATAAATGACTTTTTAGAAAAAGTAAAGCCAAAAGATAAATCTAATCTTTCGTATAAGTGACGTCATTTACCGCTTTTGTTTGTTGACATAAAGGTAAATGTCAAACCGTATGTCATAGCCGTTTTTTGTAAGTGATATTCTGTGAAATTAATCAGAAATATTAAAAGAGAATAATACCATAATAAATAAACGGTATTTTTGTTTCAGTGGCTTTATAATTTGAAAATGTTGCCAATTTAACATCAAAAATCTCACAATTATGTAATAAAAGTATATTTGAGTTAAGTTTGAATTATTGCGCACGAAATATTGTATGTACAATGTGCATTAAATCATATATTTTTTGCTAACCCGCCTTCGTGGTTCCAAATACTTATATATACTTGCAGGAAATTAGAAATAGATTTTACAGCGAAGTATTTATAGCGAAAACACTTTTTATATGTAACTCCAGTAAGAAAAAAAAAAAGAAGATTAATTGAACTCAATTTCAGTGTGTCACAGCTAGAGATTGTAAATAACATACAATTACCTGTTATTTAACAACAATTAATGAAATAACGCGTTTGTGGTTGAGACAGCACTATGACAAAACATCGCGTGCGAAAGAGTAACTACATAGCATATACGCACCCTTTTATTACCTATTTTAGTCTAGTTAAAGTCAAGATATATACAAATGTACTAGCTACTAAATAATGAACCAACGAGATATGCATTTTGTAAGTTTTTATCTTCTATTAAATGTTTTTTGGAGAATAAAACCTTTGGAGGTAAGCTGACCACAGTGTAATATCCCAAGAAATCTCAATGGTCTCTCAAATAATTGTGGTGATGCAGAGTAAGGCTAGTGGAAGTTTTATGCTCTTGATGCAACGTGGGGTTATTTACAGTTCAATGCGCGATATCTAGGTCGAGCGCATGGTCTATAACGCGCGCCAAATAATTAATAAATGGGATTCAAGTAAGGACTGCCTTTGAATCATAAGCCTCTCACAAGCGGCAGAGGCCAACCTTTATTCACAACTGTCGACCCCGAAGCGATTGGTGTGGTTCACGGCAGGCGGCGAGCCTTATGTCGCCTGCCTCCAGACATTTATGTACTGCCCATCACATGGATTCGTTAAGCCATTAATTATAAAAAAAATATCCACTCTATTTAAACATTAGAAATATAGTCTTATATAGACAACAAGCAAAGCAATAGAGAATAGTAAACACAGCCATAAACATACATTTTATGTACAAGTTTATAGACAAATGTTGAAATTGAGTTCAATGCGATATTGGAAAGTCTAGAAAAAGAATTAAGTAGTGCTATCTCGACAAAATACATGCTTAATATCAAATCAACATAGCCGTAGAATAAATTTTATTATATAACCAAAATTGCTTTTAACTTAATTTTTAAACATATACATTAATAATAAAACTTTTATACATGTATCTACAGCGTTTATTAGAAAAGTAATGAGACTGATTTATGGATCAACTGGGCGCAAAAAGTTAAATATGGCGACGATACTATAGCCATATTAAATCATATCGAATATACTTTATAACATTTCAGAGACATGTGTCAAAAATCGAAGAAATGTGTACAATTGTTTAGCCGTAGGATAAAAATTTATTTTCTTAGTATTTACACATGCTGTAGATTCAGACCAATCTGAAGCAGCTATATTAGATTACATTTTGCCCATCTATGATATAAACACCTAGAAAGGTCGATATTCCACCATCATCACAATGCTTATAAATGGTGTTACCTTTAGTAACCGTTTTTCTTTTTATTTCATTTGTTTTTTTTTTTCATTTTATCAGTCTCATTACTTTTTAATTTTGTAGTGTTAGTATTTGTAAGCGAAGAATTATGCATCGTATTAATGCACAAGTATGTTTATTCCTACGTTTTCTCCCGTTATCTAATTGGAATCGGATCACATTACATTTGATATCCTCTTGGCGATTTTTATGCAGCTTTCACTGGATTCTGTTGAACATTTGTCAGAAAATTGAAGATATATTATAGAGTTGGTCTAGTGGATAGTTATCGTTGATTTTCTGCCCGTGTTTAAGTGTTCTTTTGGTTAATTTTTATTTTGTATTTTTTTTTCTAAAGAAGTGGAGCATACATCTTGTATGCTCTGCAGATAAAATTTCTTAAATAAAGTTTTTCATATTTACCATCAAAAACAATAACGATAATCGCTGGATTCTAATAATCGTGGCACAACAGCAGGTCCTAGTGTATGTATTTATCAGTGGCGTTCATCTCATACAAGCATAAAAGCAATGCTTGCCCTACGCTCTACGAGCATCTAATTCTAACATTCTGAATGAATTAATCAATAATAGATAAATTCACCATTATGATTATGATGAGAATGTAGCATAAATAAAAAAATTACGAGTTTTCACAGTTATCTTACAGAGAAAGAGCAATAGAAGAGTCGAAGTTAGTTTTCTTACTGATTCCTTGCCTTGTGTGAAAACGATATGCACGCCACTGGTATTTATAAATAAAGGCATCCGTTGTTGATGATTGCGTGTCGCTGTCGCGCGTGTGAAGCTCGCGATCATGTAGCCTAATTCGAGGGCTACCTTTAAGAATGGTAAATATCAGATTTTCTGGCCGACTCTTCTCGTTACATTCTGCTTTCCGCACCGGTGGTAGATTCATATTATTGACGATTTGTAACTGGTCTATTTAAAAGAAGTTATTTTTAACTTAAGTTTCGTTATAAACGATGAAGTTATAAAAACAGGGAACTGTCCAGTAGTGTTTGTGTATTAGTGTGTTTAGCTCACAAACGGTTGGAAAGGTTAGTACAGTGCTTACCTCTATATTCTGTACATTAACACCCGAGTCACATACCCTTCTTGCGGGCCTGCGCCCCCTGCCCTTCCGTCGTTGGCTTGAAGTCGCCATTTTGAGTTTTGAACTCGTTTGTTTGCAGCGTTTCGCAGCCGTCCGCTCTCGTTCGCGCTCCGAGAGATGGTGAGCTGTAATATTGTTCATTATTTCAAAAACAGATTATTTACTGCGTTGTTAACACTCAACGGATAACACTGCTGTTAAAAACAATAATTAATGCTGTTGTCAGTAATTCGTTGATTTCACTATGAAGTGGAAGAACAAGTTTCCAGCAATAGTATTAGTCTGACTATCCGTTCTCATCGAATGTATGTTGCCAGCGCAATGACAAAAACTTTATACAAACTTTAGCTACCATTCACTTTTCTAAACTATCAATCACAATTTTGTACTATTGGGTTTAAGCAATATAGTTTATAATTATGAATAACAGTTTATGGAAATCTACTTTTGAACAATATATCAGGATTATAAATTATTGATTAGCAGACGTTGTTACCGCCCCTAGTGAACTGGCGTGAAAGGAAAAAACGAGAAACGAACAGAGATGTGCTATACATCATGTCGAATTGCACGCAGTTTGCTAGTATCTAAGCTGCTATATGCAACTTCTCTGCATATAGTGCACACCCGCTCACCCGCATTGGACATTGTTTGCTGGGTTAACCTAACCTCTTCCCATGAATTCCTCACATATACTGGAAAAAGGGAAAGGAGGCCTTTAGCCTGCAGTTGGACGAACCTGTATCATAATAATTTGACTTTGAATCAGCGATCTCTAGTATTAAACTACTTGTACTATTAACTTTGATCTTTTTTTTAATTCTATTTATTTAAGAGACTTTTACGTGTGTACGTATGTCAGCCCCATCGTACCCTAATACATTCGAACTTTGATCTGTAAATAAAATATCTTGTAAAAGTTTCTAATAAACTAGTGGATCACGCATGACTTCTCCAAGGATCGATTTACTATCAAACTGACGAATTTTCAAACAAACTTTCATCCCTTACTTTATCCCATTAAGGTTGGAATATAAAAAATCAGCCCTTATTGGATAGATTCATAAAAAGAATCCAATGACCAAACTTTTTGCTTTTAGCTTCAGTAGTTTAACCCTTACGGTAATATGTTAGTCAGGATAAAATAAAAGAAATATCGTAAGCTTACTTCTGTTCCACTAGCATTTTGGTAAGCCTGGCAACTTCGCTGCGAAGGAAATGTAGCTCTTTATCCTTAGTTCTCGCTTCCTGTTCAGCAGTCCGTTCCTTTGCTGTCAATCTGGCTCGCATGTCGTCAAAACTGTTCGAAAATCATTAACTTTTCTTTATGTAATGCATTTATGTAACGATATCACACCTTTTTAATGATATCCCAGTCTAAAGTCCTGCATAGGACAGTTAGGGAAAGCCGTGAGATCGGATGACCTGGTGCGTCAAACTCCTGCTGGCTACAAGCCCCTGGAGTGTTCCTCAAGTCACTGCTAGTCGGGCCTGGGGATCTGTATTCCATAATCTTTTTCAGGCTTTGTCTCTGGGAGGAGACATACGCACCACATCAGCCTTATGAAGCTTGTGGTGAACTCTCTGCAACGCTGAAGAACCTGTGCTCGATTTCCGATAAAGGCAAACTGCACTGGGATGAGCAGATTAGTTTGTGGTGAGCAATAGATGTGCCCACCTGGTTATGTTATGAAGGCCTTTCCCGGCCACCAACGTATCGGCAGTTCGAAAAAAAAAGTAATAGATATGTATACATATGTATATAAGTATACATATATTTGTATAGTGGGTACTAGAACAAATGGGACCGCCGTGTAATTTGGAAGGTTACACAGGTCTAAAAAGTGGACTATAATTTTCATAGGCTCTGATTCTTGCCATAAAAAATTTACCACCCCCTGTTAGGTTGCTTAGGAGTTCCGGAGATGTGTCGCACCACAGCAACGATAATTCTTGTGTAACAATACACCAAATATGATAAAAAGGGGAGAGTTCACCGCAATGCCGACGTGTACATGACGATACAATGTCAATATATATGACTAATAATTTTGACAACTACCTTCCTCGAACTGGGTGGCAAATGAACGCTGGAAGAGCCAGATAAAATAATAATTTATTATATCTGGCGTTGCCAATAAGCGTAAGCTAAGTTTAGGGCAAAGGCAATGTGTGTAATTGTCTGTAAATGTTATGATATTGTTTGTCTATAAACTTTTATAACCGAATTTACCATGCTAACGTTTTAGCTAAAGCCGCAGGTTTCTTGCAAGCTTTTTGTACTGTTTTCGAATCTAAAATTGGGACTCTAACAGTAACAGTTTTCTTCCCGAGAGAGACGATCCTTTAACGCAGTTGCGCTCTGGATTTTATGCTAGCCCTAAGTGTCTTTGGCTCGAACGCCTTTATCATGACACACCGAGAACCTATTCCCTGATACTTCTAATTTTGATTAATTCATTATTTTAAATATTACTGTGAAGCTTAATAATATTGATTTCCATATTAAAATACGTCAAAGTACTTACAGTTTTCTGAGGCAAGCGCATTTTCTTGTCAAATGCTCTATTTGTTCTTTAGAAGCGTTCTCCGCTTGCTTTATCTTGCTGGCGTCGTCAACCCGTCTCTCCCGCAACTCTTTCTCTCTTTCCAGGGCTTCTCTACTCGGTTAGTAACGGATTTAAGGGAAAAACATAAAAGTTAAGTGCTTATTATCACTACTTGTTTGTTGGCTGTATAGATTTGTGACTTGTGTCCAAGTGTTTTATTTTGGGCTAAATTAAAAAGTTATTTTATACAGTTTAGTGCATCTCAATTTAAAATTTATATTTATAGAAATCATATATGGCTTCGGTCTTTTAAATCAATAGTATTAAATCAAGGCTTGCAAAATTGATAATATTGACAGAAGCGCAAGAAATATTAAACAAATAAAACTATAAAATAAAACCAAAATATAATAGCAAAGAAAATTATATTTTATGTATTAAATATTGGTAAAATATTTATACAAGCAAAAGCTATATGAAAAATATACATAATGATAAAAAAAACAAAGAGTTATATCGCAATCTCTGGTTTTACTGTATTATTAAAAGTAATAACGAATATTAAATACGAGCAAAGCAAATGATTTACGAAATATATTTAAAAAACGCCAAATGTGATATTGAATCACGATGATTTTTTTTTCGATATTTATTCCACAACGAAAAGTTACGTGTGAAACCAAATGAAATACCAATATCAGTGATCAGTCCAAAATGGCAGTATTTTAACGACAAAATTATAACTGAAATGATTATTATAAAAATAATCTGAGATAAATAAATGGTCCTTAATATTCAAAATTATACATAATATTATTTCTACAAAACAGGAAAAAAATATATTTACAATCTAATTTTTTTTTATAATCACAGTATTAATACACTTTTTTTTTTCATTAAAAGTACTACAGCTGTAGATAATCATTACTCTGGCAACATTAAACTGTCAAAATGGCATTACAAGAACACAGATTATTTCAAATTCAATTAATGCATCAACCGTCTTTTCTATTATAAATACTTTAACGGGACTTTTGCGCGAATTAAATTACTTTCAATTATGGCATTATGTTTCGACCTGGTTACAGAGCTCAGTCAAATCTCTCTAGAGATCGTTTCTATTATCCAAGACTGGTATGAGAAGCGATCGATGAAAGAGATGATGGATTTAAGTTATCAGCGGCGTGAAACCCAGTAATTAGAGAAGTATGTCTCCTTGTAGACATGCTAATACTGTGAGTGCTGTGTGTCAGGACTATTCAAATTATCAAGAACAAAAGAGGCATGGTTCGAGCACGAGTGGAGAGGATAAATGATGAAGATATAGCAAAAAAAGAAAACAATATGATTGTGAGTGCAAGAAAAAGCCGAGGCCGACCGAGACCTGCATACGCAGACCAAACAAAAGAGTTCTGATGATGGGCAATATCAAAAGAACGCGGAGTCGGCGAGAGTGCATGAAGGAATTAATTCATGTTAAGAAAGCAAAAGAGGTTTGCAAGGGTAGAGAGAAGTGGCGTTCCATTCTGTCTGCCTACTTCAATAGGGATTCCGCGTAAGGATTGATAGAAAAAAGGGTAGAGGGAGTAATTACCCGCCCCCGTAAGCTATGCGGCGCGTCAGTCTGCTCTAGACCATAGAGGGGCAAAATATAATCAGATTAATGAAACTGATTAACGATTACATTTTACGTTTTTTACCTTTAATATCTGCATTTTGCTCATCTATGTTTTAAACACCACAGAATCGCAGATTGCATACACATTTATGATTTATTAACGTTTTAAATGGATTTACTCATGTATACAGAGCAAGAAAATTAAAATTACGATTACATTTTGTAATCGTTAATCATTAATCAGATTACATTTTGCCCATCTCTGCTCTAGACCACACCCTGTGTAACTAGATAGCAAAGTCCAGCCATAATTGAAAGTAAGTTAATTTGTGCTTAAGTCCCGATAACGTATTTATAATGAGTAATAAACGTGAAAGTTTAAATAAAACCATTTTTATTTTATTTTATCTTAACTTTAAATAGGTAACAATGATCGGTAGTAGTAATATTGAAGTATTTTAATAGTATTTCTACAATTTTTTTTGCGAAATTGTTAGCAATTATTAGAAAAGTTATTGACAGTTATATAAAAACTAGATAAATAATTTGAATGTTAATTATATTTTATTATTATCTAGTTAAATTAGAATTTCAGTAGATTTATTAAAAACATATTAAAGGGTGTATATTGCAAAATATTTAGGGTAAATTTATTTCGAATTCCAGAATCATGCTGCTGACAGATCTTTAGCATTCTTTGTTCTGTTTCAAACGACTTCTATTAGATTTTCGCGCATAACACATTAGTGCGATAGAGAGAAGCAACGCCACTAGAGCGAGACGGAGAGAGCCAGTGATGACGCATGTGCCGACGACGGTCAGAAGCGCGCCAATTGTACTGCAACTGTCAAACCGCCATTAAAATTATCTAAACTTTGTTCATAATTTATAGCTTTAACTGGTAATTTATTCAGTTTCTGATTAAATTTAATAATTATTTTAAAGCAAATTAAAATACTGCCTTTTGGACAATTTCATGAATGTTATAATGAGCGAGATAGTAATATGTTGATGTAGGAAGTTAGAACAGGATAGCAACAAACATGGCGACTATATTCGAGGACATAGAAAAAAAAGCAATAGAAAACACATAATTGTAGGAAAATATTTTTCATTCATCATTATACAAATGTTGTTATAGATCAAAATTTATACGTTTTATAGATCTAGAAGATAATTAATTTAACGATAAGAGTTAAAACTTTAAAAACGTAAGAGTTTAAATCTTTATTGTCCCTCTTCTGTGGAGACCCTGGGGCAGTGTTGAACGGATAACATTGTTTTTTTTTTTATCTTAGCCCGACATAGTGACCACATCACGCTAGATTGTAAGTATGATCCAGTGAAAAAAACAACAGTGATGATGCCAGCCTGCAAAAATATTGTTTCATCCCTCGCTTTGAGTTTTTTTGTTCGATATATACGTTGTAATTTGAAAAATATGCGAGAGTAATTTTGACCATCTAATTTTCATTTGTACGAAAATTGCAGAGGAATGAAAAATTCTTGTCATGCGATGAATGGTAGCCGAATTTGTCCAAAAGACTGTATTTAAAAATGATTAGTGATATTATTAGTTTAAATTAAATGTAATTTATTTCAGGATCAAATTTGACTACCAATTATATGTGGATGTTTATTTGTTAGGGGGTAATATCAAATAATTTTTACACCTTACAGTATTCAGAACAGAATCTCAAAGCCGTATAACTATTGGGCTATTCCAGTCCCTAATGTCTGTAAAATAAGATTGATTCTAAGCGCCATTATGTTCTAAATAAAGTAAATTTAGTTTAGTAACACCCCTAAGCTACATCGAATCACAAGCAGCCCGTATGTATAACGATAGCGCTCGTCCCGCGCGCGCGCCTACATTACAGCCGGCACACCGTGGTGCGAACCACCCAAATTAGTTAACCTTAAACTAAATTTCTTTGAAATTTTTAAGCCTTCGGTTCCAGCTTCGGCTGAAGAACGTGGTGTATTAACTCCGGCTTCGAGCAGAAATCAAACATTGATATAGATTCAGAAGATATATTTGTTTGAGATTCCATTCTAAGTCAACATGCGGTTACGTAAGCCCAATGAAAAAAGTATTTCATGCCATTCTTAAGAAAACTAACCTCAATTCTTGCTCTGTTACCGCCAAAGTCCTTCCACACGCTGCAGCTTTCGACGTTAGGTTCTCAAAATCGACAGATTTGGTTTGAATTTGTGACCTCAGCTCTGAAATATTATCACTTTTTCATGCTCCATGGTCAAATATCAAATGAAGGAGATATTCCGGGAGGATATTAAGCATTCGATTATAATTTCAAATACGTAAAAATAGTGATACCTTAATATTTCCATTAAAATAAAATAAATTATAGCCAACATACTTAGGGACAATTACACGCACGAATGAATGAATAAAAAAATTTAAGTAGTTATTTTGCTTGTCCTAAACCAGAATATATTGCGAAGGCAAAACGAATCTGGTAGTCCAGGCTGAAGCATCTTAGCGTCGGTATTTTCTGCGCTCGTGGACTGACAGATCGTACGGCGCGCTCATCTTCAGAGTCACCCAAATCCTCACAGGGTACGGCAGTCGTGAACTACACCTGTGGCGGGTAGGTAGAAAGAAGTAGATGGCGTAATGCCAAGACTGCAGGAGCGTTGAAGACACGGCGCAGCACACTCTGAAGGAGCGCACAGAAGACAGTGAGGTCCTCATAGACCTTTTTAAAAATCAGTTCTCATTTATTCATTAATGCTTCTTTATGATTTGTTAGGGAATAGAGTTACGAGGATTAACATTTTTATTTGTTGCAAGGAGGCACAAATTATTGCCTCCAACAACATCTCCCTCATCTATATAATAAATCTTTATATTTGCTTATTTGTAGGTGGCTTTGCTTACTGCATTTTAAACTCCAGTTTAATGACTAACTAAAATCAATTACAGTAATAAAACACATAATAAATTAACTCATAGAGTTAGAACCCTTATGTAGTATGACAAGGCAGTAAAATTATATGTCGAGTTCTACTGATCTATGTAATATGAGTTACTGGAGATACTCAAGCTGATCCCAATACACGACAGGCCGGAGCGAGTCACTAGGACGGTATTTACACTCATGTACTGTGGTCATAAAGCCACTACAAAACGAGAATGATTGAGCTTACGAAAACAGAAATAAGTTGCTCTACTTTTATATGCAAATTGTCTGCTGGATTACGCTTCGTCATAATTCCATGACTCCACTCTATATAAAAGTTCTGTTATACTGTAATAGAGCCAATGAACAAAATTTTTGCGATAACTTACCTGCGATCTCTTCTAACAACTCTTTCTCCCTTTTAACCCTCTCTTCTTCTCCCTCCTGTCTGCACTCCATCTTCATTCTTGCTAAGCAATGTTCTTTGTCAATCATGAATCGTTCCCACTGCTCATCTGAAATGAGGAGTTTTGTAACTCATTATTTTGGCCTCAAATTATCTTGATTTTATTGGCTGTAAAAATGTAAATACACACCCATTTCTAGTCTATGCTGTTCTTTTAGCTTGTTTATTTGCTCCACTCTCTCATTTATCAATTTAGATCTGGTTGTTTCTAGAAGTTTTCTTGCTTCATCAGCAGCAGTTGACGCCTGTTCTTCTAGCTCTTGGTACTTCTCCGACCACTCTTCTGTGAGACGTTCTGAAATTATATATTTTTTCAAATTTTAAACTCTCTTATTTTATCACTCTTTGATAATGGTGTTTTTTTATCAATTTTTTTTAATTCCGAGGCGAGCCGGTCCTGGGATTTTTCTCCAACAACACGGCGAGAGAATACACTTGTAGGTTTTAGCTTTTGAAGAGGTGAGTGTAAAAAGCCCACCACTCAAGACCTCTCTATCACGCGATGCGAAGAACACATACGCACCGCCTCCGCCACATTCGGGCAGCAGACCAGTAATGTCACGTAGGGATGTCTCGCTCATTGCCCGCGAAGGTATCCCTCCTGCGACGGCATCTGCGTTGCTGAAACTCGGCAAGCTTTTTCGCCACGCTGGATGGTAAGCATAGTACAGTCCAAAAAACGCCAAATACTATCGACAGTAAAGAAAATCCTATCGGTAGTCGCAGCGATCATGTTGCAGAATCTCTTCATGCTTCGTTTAAAGGACCCCATATCATAAGACGGTGGGAACACGCTCGCTGGAAGACGCATTCCACAGCCCAACGACTCGGCTGCAGTAAGAGTTAGAGAACTTCTCAGTCCTAGCCGGGATGTGAGCTACCGTATAGCTGTGACTCCGCAAACCCACGCTCGTGGTTCTATTATGGAAGGGAGAGGGTGGATGTAGGTAATCTTGAGATAGCCAGCAGTTCTAGTCTGGCTACCGCTGCTATAAGAGATCCTTTTCTCCTTTGCAGATACAAAACCCCTTCAAATGATGAAAATAAATTATTACCTTTCTCTCGCTCGTGCCTCTCAGTGAGTTGCTCGATGTTATTTGCGTAGGTTATATCTGCCTTATCCAACAAATGCCTCAGCTGAAGAATGTCCCAATCTGCTTTACTGTGGGCTTCCGCAATAGCTTGCTCGAACTGTATTTCTTTGCTTGCCATCACTTCTTTCAGGTTCTCAAACTGTTCCGAAGAGAGATTATATTAATACATAGATCGGGAAATTATAGTCGTTTTGGAATCAAATGATTTCGATTCTATATTGGCTTTATTGTTCAGCCTCGAGAAAGTTACTACACTGAATTTGGTGGAAATAAATAAGCAAATCAAAAATGACAGCGACCACCAATTCCTTGACAGTCGTCATCGCCAAACTGGCATACATACCATGATCGACATGTACCTGGATAAGAGAACGGTATCCAAAAGTGTGATCATAAGTTCGAAACCCAGCAAATACCTCTGGGTTTTTTTCTGGATTTAGGCACCACATGTTCACCGAAGGAGAAATACATCGTGAGGAAATCAGCTTGGCATCTAATAGAAATGTTATGTAGATAAACTAATGCTGTGAAAACGGTGATCAGTTGCGCTACCGGTCACGTCGCGCATGACATACAACCGCAAAGTAGCTGATGAGGGCTGATGGACTGGTCTCGAAGCGAGCCTGGATGCGATTGGCAAATGATCCAGAACGATAGCACAGTATGAGGCAGGCCTACGCTCTATAGAAGACATAAACAGGCTGCGAATGGCTGGATTTGTACTGAGAGTGATAGAAGACTTGACTTACCCTAGTAGTAACCTCTCTGATCTTCCGGTCAGCGTTTTTGGCCTCCTGCTCAGCTTCCGCTCTGAGCTGCGCCAGCGCAGTTCGTGTCCGCTCAGCATGAACCCTCTCCAGTGCAGTTTTCGATGCCGCTGCCGTGGCAGCATGCTCTGCTTTCAACGTCTCTATGGCTTTGTTGTGCTGGTCTTCTAGTTGCTTGACAGCCTGCGGGTATACTTTACAGATTATGAGAGTGACAGGCAAACTATGGACTATAACTTGTTGCAATCTGGTCCGCGACCATCCATCCCGAAAAATTTAAAATAGAGCCAGAGTATTTGTTTTATTTTCGCTGTTACCTGCACGTTGACATGCCAAATGGATGACAGCTGAAAATCAGCGAGTGGCTGAGCTGACGAGCTGGTGTGCTTTTGGGAGTCGAAGCTGCTCGCGTCCGTAGGCTTTACCCTAGTTTCCCTACACGTGACTCCTGGGTGGTGCTAAACGAGCAGCAGCGAGGTGGCAGGGCGTCGGCGCCCGTCTGGACCGCGACCACAGTACATGGGTGTAAAGCCCGAAATAGTGACCAGTTTCGGCTAGTCGCGTTTCGGGATCAGCTTGTGTATATCCAGTAGTTCATATACCTAGAGACCTTCAGTCGTGGTATATGTGGGCCGACATGACGATGTTGACTATCAATGGATTTTCGTTTTTGGACTACATTGCACTTACCATCAGGTACTCTGTAGTCACTATGTCGAGACAGTGTAAAAAAAAGGGGATATAGGGTGAAAATATATTATTATTATAATACTCACTAGTTGATTTTTAATCTCCTTCTCTTTCCCGCTCGCCGTCTCCCTATCCAGCAGTTCCTTTAGCCTGTGGATTTCCAGCTTCAAAGCCTCCTCCCTGGTCTCAACCCTTTGCAGCTGAAGAGTCAAGGACTGGACCGAGCGCTGTTGTTCCGTGACCAGGCCGCGGAGCTGCTGTAGCTCGGCCACGTGTGACGGCGTGGCTTTCTGAGCTGTCTTTAGTTTCTCCACTTCTTCTGACAACTGGAGAAATAGTGGTAAATGTGGTTAAAGAAATTTATTTCTCAAAAAGAGATATTACATTTCACATACGTGAGAAATAAACTAAAAGCTAGTCTTATAAAAATAAACAAACTAAAGTAACACATAAGAATCTCACGGATATAGAACTATAGTATTCAATACAATCTATTATATAAAAATAAGTCCGGTTTTCCTTCCTGACGCTATAACTCTAGAACGCAAGAACCGATTTCCACGGTTTTGCATTCGTTGGAAAGGTCTCGGGCTCCGTGAGGTTTATAGCAAACAAAATTCAGGAAAAAATTCAACAGAAAAGCAGGAAAACGGGGAAAATCGTTTTCACATACAGCGCCATATCTTATACATAGCATGTACTACAAACCAATATGGTTTTGCATGGTGGTGGAGCAGATTGCACCAGTATTTTAAGTAGATGGCGCCGATGCGTTATACATTGTTTGACAGCTACTCATTGTACTCTGCTCAGTTAATTTCATGTGACATTTATTATGCGCACGTTCTTACAAACGCTAAATAAAAAGCAAAACGAAGCCATCTGGTGGTGAAGCGAAGTTCGCCGAGTTTGCTAGTAATCGTATATAATACCACAGCAACAAAATACTAAAACTGTTACGTAGTAGGCTAAGTGTAGAAATAATAATTAGGTCTATTTTTTAGTAAACAATCATCTATTTTAGAGCCGGGCTCGTGTATATTACACATCTAGTCAGAATCTCAGGTTATCAGTGGTAGAGCGAGCCTTAGAACTCACGTATTGGCGGGCAGTAGATTTGACGGGGTCTGCTGCCCGGATGAGAGGGAGGTATTGGAGGCGTGAGCTTTTTACATAGTCACAGCAACACGGGGCCGGCTCTGCTATAATTTATATAGCAGAACAATGTTTACCGGGTCAGCTAGTATGTACTAAATATGGTACTGCTGATAGCCCATAATTAAAAAAATAAATAGATATATATTATTATTTTACCTTTTTATAAACAAAACTTTTAAATATTGTAATAAGAGATACCATGTCAATGGATCATTCATAAAACTGTCATTAAAATAGTATTATAGCATGTAGACGCCGCCCAATACGTACATGTGTTAAACGCCCTAAGGGTCGTTAGGGTGTTACGGGACGCACGGGATGCTTGTTAATTCAGTCGACTATCGAGACCGACAGCTAGAGTACGTGCGTGTGCGTCGCAGTTCGCTGTGCCTTAAAGTGCAAATAAATAGTGAAACGCCAAAATCCGTGTCTTACTACCACCACACCCACGATCACCGGTCATAGTATAATGTATTAAGTCACAAATAATTTTATTTAACACAAGATAATATTAATGTGAAACTCCCTTAATAATATATTCCTAATAAGGGAAGACTCTGGAGAGTGTGCGGCCGAGTTGTATGATTTGGTTCCCCCCTCCCCCTTCTACCATAAATTGCCGAGACGCCGTGCAGGTTTGCACCCTTTTGTGGTTGACATTCCAGCTACTCGCACGAAGCGATTCGCCTCCTCCTTTTTGCTGCGAACCGCGAAGGAGTGGAACTCGCTTCCTGCGTCGGTGTTTCCGGCGTCTTATGACATGGGAATCTTCAAACGTCGAGTGAATTGGTATTTGCTGGGTGAGCGCGCTCCATCGTCGGCCTCATCATCACATTCCATCAGGTGAGATTGAGGTCAAGCGCAAGTCTATCAGTAATAAAAAAGGGTGCATATATAATACTTATATGTTTGAAGTATATTCATTAATTTAGTCTTTCGGTACAGATTGTCTGGACTATAGAAGTCTTAAAGTTGTAATGAAATAAATGAAATATACCTTTATTCAAACATAATGAGGTACAATAACAGGTATAATATACAAAGGATTGAATGCCCCGCGAGAACGATTGCATATATTAAGACCACGCACTTTTATCATTCAAACAGTCATTAATGGAATAATATCCCTTTTTTAGCAATTTAGTTTTAATAGTTTTTTTAAATTTCAATAGTGGTAACTCCAAGATGTCTTTAGGTATTGTATTGTATAAGCGAATACCGAGCCCCATGTAGGAACCATGAACCGTTTTAAGCCGGAAATTAGGTAAAACTAATTTGTGTTTATTTCGAGTATTAACATTATGAATATCACTACTCGCCAAAAATAGATGCAGATTTTGTTGTATGTATATAATACAAGTGCAAATCTATTGCGATGGAACTGTTAAAATACCGAAGTCATTAAAACGTTCTAAAGTTTTTATCAATTTATTTTGAGCAACTTGCAATGCCGCAAAGTGAATTTTATTTATTACTAGCTGTCCCGGCAGACCTTGTTCTGCCCTATTTCTCTAAAACAAAGTCACATTGTTTTTTTTTTAATGTTAATAGCTTCCCCGTCAGATTTCATTCTGCCAAAACCTATTGAAGGAACCTGGCCTTAATGCTATATGTATAAAAATTGACAAATATTGACATTAATATTTATACGTTACTCAATAATTGTTTTGCCTTCCCGGAACCCGTCCACAAATTTTAAACTTTATGGTATGGTGTTAAAGTTCAAATTGACTTTTAAATATTATTACGAATTTTTGTATGAGAATATAGAAAAGTGGTGTTTTTAAACTTTTTCAGACAATTTTTTAATTTTTCTCTCCGTAATAACCTTCCCCAGACTTCAAAAAACACAACAAAGTTAAAAATCAGCCAAATCAGTTCAGCCGTTCTCGAGTTTCGCACTTATACACATTTAACGATTCATTTTTATATTATAGATTTATTTAATTTTACTTTTTACAGGGTTGCCAGTGGCCCGATACAATAACTCATTTACACAATACATATACACAGTTACAATCAAAAATGTACAGTTCCTATTAATGCATCCACAACATACGTCATACGTTTTGAAGCAAAGCCCCTTTGTTGTATTGTTAACTTATGTACGTCCCGTTGTTATCTTAAGTTTTACAACTTTACATACAAATTCACGTCTATTAAAATTATCATCATCAATATCTCGCAACTAGTGGATAAGTTACCCCTTTATTCTGCTTCTCTGCGTCTCTTGCCTTCTTCTCCAGCTCCCGCATCTTCCACTCGCAGTCGGCCAGCATGAGTTCGGCTCTGGCAGCTGCCTGAGACCTCGCAGCCTCGTGCGCAAGCCTCCATTTCACAGTATTTGCTTCTGCAGCAGCTAAAGCCTGAAATAAATTTATAAGATTTTTGATTGATTGGGTGATTGATTGGGTGATTGATTTCTTTATTTTCCTAATTATATGTATTTTATTAACTCACATATTCATTAGCAAAGAATACTCTAAAAGCAAAAACAGTACTAAGCCAGTTTCAAATTCTTTGAATGCATCCGTTAAGGGACAAAAATAGAAACACCTTTTGTGCTAAAAACAGACGTTTAAAAATGTATCAGTCGCTAACCTCCTGAGCTTTTTGTTCTTGAAGTATCTTCTCTTGCTCTAATTCATTTTTGTCTCGCTCTAACGCTTGTGTTCGAGACTCGAGCTCTTCTCTTTGTGAAAGGACATCTTCCAATTCTGCCCGAATTTGGCGAATAGATTCATCTGAAATAAATAACTAGATTTACCATTTTTAGGACAATTTCAGTTGCCAAATCGGCTGGAGTTATGGTAGCCTAGAGAATCTAGCCCAGGGTCTTGAAATTTTTCCAGGCGAGGCAAGTACATGAATTAATCCGGGGAAAACCTCATGTACTGCCAAGGTGCCGTAAGGGCGACGACTCCGGTGCACAGAACTCTTACTGGCTAAATACCCCGGAGTATTCCTCCTCTCGGCTGCCGGGAAAGACTGGGCCAGGATCCTCAGCTCCAGGAGAAGTCGGGCCTTCTTCAGGCCATGCTCTACCACGTTGCAAGGGGGGTGGTGTAAAAGATCATCCCTTGATCACTTTGTTGTCTTTTGCCGAGTTATTGGGCTGTGGCCTGGCTTTCCGGCGAGTGTGTCTCATCGTCCTATGATATTAGTTTCATAAAGCGGAACGTGTAGAGATATTTGTGCAGGCCGGCATGATCGTTGCGAATATTGATAGATTTTTTTACTTTTCAAAGTTGTTATAGTTTTTGGATTAAACCGTGCTTATAGTCACGCATGATGTGGTCACTCACTGTGTCGTGTCTAGATAAAAAAAGCATATTTGCTGCCTTCAACGTCTTCCTTTTCAATGGTCTATATTTGACAACGTAATTAGATCATAAATGTATCTTTGAAACGCATCTGGAATGTTAAAACTTTGAAGAATGATCTAGGTCGTGTTTAATGTCTAGATTTTCAACTATCTGTGGGCGGTTTGACGTTTATTTGCAATAATTTACAATGTCTTAAATGATCTAAAGATATAATAAATAATACTATTAATAAATCGTCATGCCAGAGATTACTAGCATGTGGGATGTAGCTTCTACGATTATTGTCCCAATAGTCGTATCGACTAATGGGCTGATCGCAAAGAGCCTCGATTACCATTTTAAGAGGTTCTCCCTTGGCTGTTGGATCAAGGGCCGGATACAGAAGGCAGTTCTACTCGATACGGCGCGCATTGTTAGGAGGTTCCTCACTCTGAGCTCCTAACTACCGGTGGTTTGGGCCTTAGGCCTCGCCCCTGTAGGTTTACATGTTTTTATATTTTAAAATTTATATGTATTTTTGTTTTATTGTATTTATAATGAATAAAGAGAATAATTATCGTCATACTATGTCCCTTACAAGGTGAGCTGGAAAGATGAAATTAAACGTAAGAAATACGCACCATTTCGCCTCAGTAACTGTTCTCCAAGCTCTGCTGAACAAGTCCTGGCTGCAGACAGTTCTTCCTCCAGTGACCTGCTCCGCTGCCTGACCAATTCCGATTCTTTGTACGCTGCTGCTAACTCGTGCTTCAGTTCTGTGGAAATCAATTACACATTCATTTAATTTATCGATTTTTCCGAAAGAAACTCATAGCAGGAGTACTCAAACAATCGACTGCGAGAGCTTTTGAAGTCGATCTCTAGAAATATTAGCCAATATTTATGGATTTACAATTTCTATTCAAATTTAAGTTGATTCACAGTGAAGGCAGAGTATTCTTTATTAATTTTTAAATAATACTAGCTGTCCCGGCAGACCTTGTTCTGCCCTATTTCTCTAAAACAGTCACATTGTTTTTTTTAATGTTAATAGCTATTGGCCTGTCGGCTGTTTTTTGATAATTGTTTGAAGGAACCTGGCCTTAATGCTATATGTATAAAAATGGACAAATATTGACATTAATATTTATACGTCACTCAATTGTTTTGCCTTCCCGGAACCCGTCCACTAACATTTAAACTTTATAGTATGGTGTTAAAGTTCAAATTGACTTATAACGAATTTTTTGTATGAGAATACAGTAAAGTGTTTTTTTTGGACTGTTGCAGGGAATTTTTAATTTTTTTCTCTTCGTAATTATCTTCCTCAGACTTCATCAAACACAACAAAAAAAAAATCAGCCAAATCGGTTCAGCCGTTCTCGAGTTTCGCGCTTATCAAGACATTTTGCGATTCATTTTTATATTATAGATTATGCCGTTACGTTATATCATTTTCAAGGTGAGCAGAGATACTTTAGTGAGTGTATCCACGTGACCAGTAGCGCAGCTGATCAGCGTTCTCACAGCACTAGGACACAAGGCATTCTTATTCAATGCCGTGCGGGCTTCCTCACGATCTTTTCCTTCACCGTATGTAGCCGTCTGTAGCCTAAATCCTTACTTAATCGAAAAAACCCAGAGTTATGGCCAAGATTCAAATCTACGACCATAAAAATGTAAACATCATTAATCACATAGGAAACGAAATATTCACGAAAAACGACATTTGACATTGCTTAACTTAAAACGTGATAACAATATCTTATGAGACTTTGAGCTAACTTTTACAATTGTTCTACCTATTTCTTCATTGAGAAGATAGCGCACTTTTTTAGATATATTCAGCGGGTACACATGATAATTTTATCAGATGCTGGTTTTCTTACAATATTTTTCCTTACCAGTAAGGATGTGATGCCTAAATTTGTACGTAATCTGGAAGAACCCAGAAGTACGTTCCGAGATTAGCTTCAACGCGCATGGATACCAGTTCATTATCCACGATGCCACCAAATAATGTCGGGTCATTATACGTTATCTTTTCATTTCCTAATAATACACACACACAAATGCATTCACGCACTTATACTCACACAACATTCACACAACACTCACTATACGATACGGGGAGCGACCCAACATTTAACAAAATTTAATATGTATGTGTTACTTCGTTATTGGCATTTTAGATTTTTATTTTATTTCCTATTTTGTATATAATTTTCTTATAATGCGCTGTGAATTTACTATTAAATAAATAAATATGGAACTACTGTAAATTTATGGATCGCGATCTTCTATAAAAAATAATTTCAGTATGTGAATGAGTCTCCTAGTTTAAATCCTTGAGCGTGCTTTGGAACGAGCTATATTAGGCAGCTTTCTGAATGATAAAATCCAAAATTAGGTTATCTAACAGAGAAACCAAGACTATCAGCACAATTCCATGTATTAGCAAGCTGCAGTGTCAGGAGTATAGTCAGGAATGCTAAAGAGCTAATGATCGGTTGATGACGCGTTTTTAAATGAAAACGGAAAATATATATTTCATATCTCTAATTAATACAAGATTTAAAGTTAATTCAGAAATCATGAGATGTTTTTATTCCTTTACGTGGGTTGAATCCGGTTGATGCATTCTCAGATCCTATTTTTAAGCTTTACAGCAAAATATAGGGATGAAATTTGTCGATGTTTATAACATTCTAACGTCGATAGTCAAAATTATCGTTTTGTAAAACTAATCTACAGGCTAAAAGTGTCAAGCTCACCATAAAGATATTGTGTCCTTCAATTCCGAAATCATAGGTGCATGTTAAAATGGAAGCAGAGAGTGTATAGCAATTTTTCACTAGTTGCATTATGACCGCAGAATAGACGCTTTTAACTTTGCTTAAATTGTATTCTCGACTTTGACAAAAGCGAAACTTATAGTCGTGTTTTAATCATGGGTTCGCGTTAAGCTAAGCAAAGTTTCAAATCGGTGAAACAGGTGACGCTAACTACAAAATAAGATACCGTTGTGTTGCTAGATCGTCCGAAAATTGATAATTTTCGGTTCTGTTTTGTTTGATGACGATGATTTATTTATTTACACGTTTATATCTATTTATACTTTATTTATTTAATTTGCTAATAAATCTTGGGCTACACATATATTTTTGATAACGTTATCAAATATTAGTTGTTTTAGTTTATTTTAAATATAATATTTTTAGGGGATATTCTCTCTTGGGCTGGTAGCACTAGATATCCCGTCTTGTGTTTATTCCTTATGACGTAGGTGAAACGCGTTTTGTTTTCGTTAACTCGTGTGAAAAATTACTAAAATCATATTGTTTTGATCATAAAATAATCTAATTTATACAGTAACTTTACTTAAATGTCAACAGAACGTCTTTCCGTACTTTTACTCAGGATATACTTAACGGACGGGCCCCGTAGATTTACGTTTTAGATTAAATTTTAGGTACATTGCGTTGGTTTTTTTATTTTACAAATTTTTTCTTGGTGCCATTGGTTAGCACTATAGTTAAACTATGATTTTTATATTATGACTTTTCATTTGCCTATATTTTCACTTTCATTATTTTATTCTTATTTGTTAATGTGTTTATTTTATAAGTAGTATTGTTTATGTTTTTGATGCACGATGTGCTGACCTTAAACGGCGCAACACATTAATGTGCATTTTTTTATTGTTTTTTTTTTATTGTCTTATAGAGTGTTGGCCACTGGCCGCCCTTAAAAATGTAAAAATAAAATAAACTAGGAAAGACAGAGCAGATACGGCCCGTCCGTTAAGTATTAATTAATAAAAAATGATCGCATGGTGATATAACGATATGATTTGACGTTTATCGACATATTTGAGCAGTGTCCACGTATCCCTATCGAAATTTTCTGTAAACATTTTTAATTACCGGAAGCGATGACGTCAAGGAATCAATTTTAGATCAAACTCTGTAAAAATGTGAAACATAATTTTTGTACATGAAAACTTATATTCTATGTGGATCTTAGTAGCGTGCAGTGACTACACAAAAGGGAAGCCGGTTTGACACAATATTTATTGGACGCCAATCCTGAGACAAAGTAACATTCGAAATATGATGAATTGACATGAGCTTTAGATATACCACTTTCGGTCCAACCTACGGCATATCCAAAGATGGGCAAAATGTAATCTGATTAATGATTAACGATTACAAAATGTAGTCGTAATTTTAATTTTGTTGTTCTGTAATCAGGATTAAATCCATATAATACATTAAAAAATTATAAACGTGTATGCAATCTGGGATTCCGCAGTATTTAAATTACATTTTATGTGTAACCTGATAAGAATGCCTAGACCAGTGATTCTCAAACTTTTTGTTTATTGCGGCCAGAGATGGGCAAAATGTAATCTGATTAATGATTAACGATTACAAAATGTAGTCACAATTTTAAATTTGTTACTCTGTAATCATGATTAAATCCATATAATACATTAAAAAATTATAAATGTGTATGCAATCTGGGATTCCGTAGTGCCTAAACCATAGATAAGCAAAACGCATTCATATTATTGATGAGAGACGCAAAATGTAATTTTTGCCCATCTATGGGCGTACGTAATTATATTTTAGAGTTACTCCATTAACATTTAAAATATATCTATCTATCATGATGTCTAACTATTGGAGTAGGCAGAAAGAATAGGACACTTCTCTCTATTCTTTGCAAGCCTTTTTCGCTTCCTTAACATTCATTAGCCTCTTCATGCATTCTCGCCGATTCCGCCCACCTTTGACATTACTTTCCATCGGAACTCTTTTTATTTAGTCTGTGTAAGCAGGTCTCGGTCGGCCTTGGCCCCTACTAACACTCACATTCATATTGTCATCTTTTTTGTCATCCTTTCCATGTCCCCATTCATTCATTCATCCTCTCCACGTGCCCTAAACATCAAAGCATGGTTTCGTGCATGCTATCAATGATACCATCTTTCAAATCAACCATTCTGCGTATATCTTCATTTCTAAAGCGAACCGCAAGCGTTACTCCGTATATAGAACGAGGAGATCGCATCTCCATTGCATTATTTCTACATTCACGCTTTCCAAATTTTAAATAGCTATAATATATGTGGATTATGTTATGAAATCTCCCAATTATTTGTAAATTTTTTAGAAATTTGAAGTTATAAGCTGGTATTACTATGAAACTGTGCAAAAGACGAATGACGTTTAGTGAAAAGTTAGATTGAAGATGGTTGAAGAAAAAATGTATTATAGACTAGGGGTCCCGGCAGACCTTGTTCTGCCCTATTTCTCTAAAACAAAGTCACATTGTTTTTTTTTAATGTTAATAGCTTCCCCGTCAGATTTTATTCTGCCAAAATTTATTGGCCCGTCGGCTATTTTTTGAAAATTGTTTGAAGGAACCTGGCCTTCATGCTATATGAATAAAAATTGACAAATATTGACATTAATATTTATACGTCACTCAATTGTTTTGCCTTCCCGGAACCCGTCCACTAACATTTAAACTTTATGGTATGGTGTTAAAGTTCAAATTGACTTTTAAATATTATTACGAATTTTTTGTATGAGAATATAGAAAAGTGTTGTTTTTAGACTTTTTCAGCCATTTTTTTTAATTTTTCTCTTTAATAACCTTCCACAGACTTCAATAAACACAACAAAAAATAAATCAGCCAAATCGGTTCAGCCGTTCTCGAGTTTCGCGCTTATACACATTTAACGATTCATTTTTATATTATAGAGATAGAACGAAGTGTTACTTGGATTTCCGTATGTAAAATTAAAATAAAATAGTTTTGATCCTAAATATCTCTTTCCTCGATCCCACATATATATATATATATATATATATATATATTAACAATAATATTTCACCACGCCATATCCCGTGAGTGCGCATAAAATATTTTTCTTTTTCACTCAATTTTTTTGCGTAGTTTTACTGCTTGCATTGTTAGACAAAGCCAAGCCAATATTTTTGTTCTTTATTACCCAAACTATCGTAGATACATTTTCGTGGACTCCTAATGCAACTTGTGCATTGCCATTTTTCCACACCAACGTAGATCCTCATCGAGTCTTTCGTGGACCACTTTGATATACACAAATTGAAGTGAGTCACTTTGACGGTCTTGTAAATAGATGGTCTTACTTAACAGACTATAGTATTGTTATTATTAGAATATCTTTCTATTGAAAATTATGCAACATACAAAAGAAAGAGCGAAGTTTGAGCGCACCTACGTCAAATTTTTGGGATCTCTGCCAAAATGCACCTCGCGTGGACATTTGATGAATGCTCAGATAGTGAAAACAAGTCTGTGACACAAACTATAGTTTTCTTTGTGTACACGTTCGTTCACCCTGATGAATGATTGATAGCGACTTCAAAGAAACAAATCATCATGCCTACATTTTTGAGGTGGTAAGGCAATAGCCCAAACTGGGTCGTGACCACAGTACACTAGTGTAAACACCGTCATAGCAACTCGCTTTGGCCTGTCGCGTTTCGGGATCAGCGTCATCCAGTTGTTCATATATGTACCTAGAGACGTTTCGTCGTGGTATATATGGGACAGTGTTGACGCCTTCCAACAGATTTGCGTCTCTTATCGTTTGTTTGTTTTTTTTTTACACTGGCTCGTCATAGTGACTACAGAGTACCTGATGGTAAGTACAGTGTAGTCCAAAAACGAAAGCGACCATCAAAGGATGAAAATCCATTGATAGTCTACATCGTCATGTCGGCCCACATATACCACGACTGAAGGTCTCTAGGTATATGAGCTACTGGATATACACATGTTGCTCCCGTAACGCAACAGGCCGAAACTGGTCACTATGACGGGCTTTACACCCATGTACTGTGGTCGCGATCCAGACGGGCGCCGACGCCCTACCACCTCGCTGCTGCTCGTTTAGCACCACCCAGCAGTCACGTGTAAGGAAGCTAGGGTAAAGCCTACGGACGCGAGCAGCTTCGACTCCCGTTTGTTGCTGTTATTGGACTACACTGGATTTTCCATCAGGTGGAATGTAGTGACTCATCGAGCTAGTATAGAAATATATAGCGACGAAAGATCTGTAGGTTTATGTTATTTGTAGTTTAATTTCCTTTATAATATTAATAGGTTTTCTCTTATTGTTTTTATGTGCCTTTCTTAGTGGAAACTTTACTAGCTTGTGTATCTTTTTTGTATATACTTTAGTGTGAATATTTACTGTAAGACTCCTAGAAAAATTAATGTAAATACACGAGCACGCAATCAAACACACCGGCTCGGGTATACCCATTTGGGAGTGATTATATAGTTCGAAATAGATGTCGCATTTCATGGTACTTTCCGGGCGGTAGACTTGAGGGAATCTGCTGCCCGGATGAGAGGGAGGAGGTGCACGGCGTCCGGCGCGCCGCTTGGGAGAGAGGTTTTGGAGGAGTGGGCTTTACTCATTCCGCTCCCAGAGAGGTAGCCTCAACAAGGCTTCTTGTTCCCTGGGTGTCTGGATGAATTAGGCTTCCCAGGCCCGGGTGGAGTAATCAGAGGGACACCCCAGGGGTTTTTAGTCAGTAAGAGTCTGACACACCGGGGTCGCTGCCCTCACAGCGTCCCTGATGGTCCTGCTAAGGATTTTCCCGCGGGATACAAAAAAAAATCCATAGAACTATAGAAGTTTGAAGTGTGAACTCATTACTAGCCCGGAACGTACAGTTTTGAAGAGATTCTCTTCTCACAGGCTTGGTTCTAACTGAGCCGGTATGCATGCCAAATGTGTTGGCGGCAAAACTTCATAACAAGTCACTGTGAAAAAGGTCTTACGCTTTAGAAATTGTTAACAAAGAAATGCAATTAACGAAGGCATTTTTAAAGCGTAGTAAGCCCAAACACATTTAAATAAAGGAACAATAGACACATTTTGTGTACCCACAGCATCACAATACGTGTAAATGTTCTCATAATTATTACAAAGGCTTACGTTCGATTTCTTGGTCTTTCACTTCTATCTCCTTCCTGTAGGAAGCTATCAAATCTCTCGTCCGCTCTGCTTCGCTGATCCTCGAGTCTGCCAGTTCAGCCAGAACTGCCACATGGTTTTGGAACTTGCTCTCTTGCGTCACTAAGTTCTTCCTGCGAAATAATGATACCGTCAATACATTACAACGATTTTCTTTTTCTGTAGCTATGCTGGCCTCCTGGATATGTGGGATAGGCACGTACTCCTGGGGTTTCCAGTTTAAGTATGGATTTAGGCAGCACAAGCTCACCGTTGGAGGAAAACATCGCGAGGAAGCCAGCATTGCATCTAATAGAAATGTCATGTGTACTAGTGGTGTGGGAACGGCGATCAGCTGCGCCACTGGTCACGTTGGTCACGACATATAAGTGGATATAACCGATAATGACAATGTGCTATTAAATATTTTAAAGCTGTCTTGATTCGACATAGAAATACGACCTTAACAGTTAATTAACCTCTATCGATTCATCAAATATTAATTTTCCTTTAACCTGAATGTATTTTGTATAAAGGTAGTATTTGAAACCCAGCGTAGCGGTCGCAATATTCCGCTCTGTGAGTTTTTCCGCTGATGTATACTCTTATTACGCTAAATAACATAAGTCTAGAGCAGGGCTTCTTAAACTATGGGTCGCGGCCCCAAATGGGGTCGCGTAGCAAAATTCTGCGGTCGCGAGAGATTTTAATGTCAAATATTAATATATATCATTTTATAACATCACTAGAGCTGGCGGAATACAGTGGACTTGCAGCGTCTAGACACGCGCATTTATTGATTGAACACATATTAAATCCCAATATCGTTCAGCGTTAAAAAATGTTGAAGAGGTCTTACGTCCAGCAGTTTCAAACATTCCACCAAGATTTGGTTTGTTATGCAATAAGAAACAGGCACATCCATCTCATTAAATTGTTTACTTATATTTTAATTTAATACTTACCACGCAACTACTTGAATATATTCGAGCGAATTAAGACGGTCAGAATCCCCTTTTATTTTTGAAATTATAATAAACACAGTTTTATAAATTTTTGTGCAATTTTTAATTTTAGATTTTTTTATGTTTCGAAACGAATTCTAAAAGTATATATTTTCATATGTATATTATTACCTAATAAATAAATCATCAAAAAATATTAGTTTATTTATCTTTTATATTTGTATGGGGTCGTCAAGAAACTCACAATCATAAATGGGGTCGTGAATGACAAAAGTTTAAGAAGCTCTGTTCTAATGGTAATTTTACGCACTTAATGCAACATACGGTTACTTATAGTTCAATGCTCGACATCTATATATGCACGACAAAAATGCATTTGTGGTGGTAGGGCGATCGTCTGAACAGGGTCGTGACTACAGTACACAAGTGTAAAGACCGTCATAGTGACTCGCTTTGGCCTGTCGCATTTCGGGATCAGCTTGTGTATATCCAGCAACTCATATACCTAGAGACCTTCAGTCGTGGTACATGAGGGCCGATATGACGACGGAGACTTCCTAAGAATTCCTGATTCGGAATAGTCCAAAAGGAGTTCGGTTGATAGAAAACGGTCTTCCGGCGAACGGGTTTCCACCGTACTATGATATTGAATCTATCAAATGAAGCGTGGTGGGATATTCGTGCAGGCCGGCATGGCAGCTACGACTTTCGATAGGATTTTTACTGTTGTTTTGGGAGTCGAAGTTGCTCGCGTCCGTAGACTTTACCCTAGTTTCCCCTACACGTGACTCCTGGGTGGTGCTAAACGAGCAGCAGCGAGGTGGTAGGGCGCCGGTGCCCGTCTGGATCGCGACCACAGTGCATGGGACACAAAGCCCGTCATGGTGACCAGTTTTGGCTTGTCGCGTTTCGGGTTCAGCTTGTGCATATCCAGTAGCTCATATACCTAGAGACCTACAGTCGTGGTATATGTGGGCCGATATGACGATGTAGACTATCAATGGATTTCCATCCTTTGATGGTCGCTTTCGTTTTTGGACTACACTGTACTTACCATCAGGTACTCTGTAGTCACTATGTCGAGCCAGTGTAAAAAGAAAAAAGTAAAAGATGTTGATTGTCGATGTAGTTTTGAGACCGCACCATACTTAAAATCGGGCGTGATGTGGATAAAAAAAATAATTGAGGAAATAGTCTGGTTTCACAAATGTATTTAAAAAATTCCTTAACCAATCGTTTCGTGTGAAAATGTTTTGTGTAAACTCAAACAAAGTAACTCGAACGGAATCAAAACAAATGCGAAATAACCGTGACTCAAAGACCAACGCTTCGGCTCGTGCGTCGATTTGCGTAAAATGGCGACCTTGGTACGTCAAAAAATCGCAAAGTGTTAAAATCCTTTGTGACACGCATTAATTACGCAGAAGCAACTATTCTAAAGCTGAAAAACATCTCTCTACTTTGTTCTCTTAGATAACAAAGCTACAGTAACTTTACCCGGTAGAAATATTTTAATATACTTTATTTCTCACATCTTCCGTGAAACACAACAGTATCTAAACGATAAAAAATACACAAAATAATACATAAGTCAGCAAAGTATCCGCAAAAGATACTTAAAATTCAAGCTAAAAGATACAATACAAAAAAAGATTGCTTTTACCCGCGGATTCGCTTGAGTGGAATTTGGTCTGCCACTATATAATACTAAAAAGTTTGATAAATATACTAAAATGTGCATTGTAAAATAGTATCTAATTCAATTAAATTTACAGTTCACAATTTTGGTCATAGTGCCTTCCACATATAAGGTAGATATATGTTGCGGTCTTTTATTTAGAACTATTCAAGACAAACAATTCTACGGTACATCATCTTTGTGTAACCCCAATGGTTTAGGCAGTGTAGCTCTCGCCAAGATAGCTCTCAGAGACATGATTTTTTCCAAATTAATTGACATGTATCGTTATATTACGACCAAAATTACATAAAATCACTACAAATTGTAGCCTATATGTTATTCCGATGTATAATCTATATTACTTGTGGCAGTTTCATGCAAATCCGTCCAGTAGTATTATCGTGAAAGAGCAACAAACATATTCACAAACTTTCGCATTTATAATATAGTAATAGTAGGATAAAAGAACAAACAATACAAAGAAAAGAATTTTCGACAGAACAATCTGCTATTGACCGGGAAAGGTCTTTAGAACTTCACGGAACACTGAAGGCGCTCAGCCAGAGAGTTTGGGTTTTAGTGGTAACGCAAGGGCACCCCTGTGGATCTGGACTTTTATTTAGGCAGCCAGTCTGGAAACGAACCTAACGCTGATCTACCAGCGTTTCGAAAGCGACTACCTTGAGAAGAAACGCTGAAAGAAACCCAAGGCTGCGTCGGAGTAGAACTGCGCCTCGGTGCGAAAAAGCACCGGTTACCGGTAGTAATTCATGTGTCGCAAAACACATGTTTGTAGTTTTATTTTCAAGTATTTACTATTGATTTTCTCATTCTTGTAATGTTTTGCGTACACAAGCAAAATGCTTGTTTATGGCGGGTGAAAAAATATATAAATATACATGAAAGAAAAAGAGAAATAAATCTTTTGCGAAACACGAAATATTTCCTTCGGATGCATCATTGTTTTGCACTCTTGAGAAGTTTTTTAAAACACGTTGAAATACGTATTTTTATTTGTCATCAAAATGCCAGTTCTCATACCGCTTTTTTCAAAATTGACGGTCTTTCAAACATTCACCCTCTATTTTATCCTCTCAGAGGGTGGATATTAAAAAAAATGTTCCTAGTGGGTTCCTATGTGATAAAAAAGGCAGTATTGTCTGGTCCCTATGCCGAGACAGGATAAAAAAAAAATTCAATATTTCATTGATAAGAAGCAGTAACAAAATTACTAAATTGTTGTGGTTAATGTTTTTATAAATACTTTGAAGTTTAAAGAAAACTTTTGAACCCTTCGGAATTAAGTGAGTTGCCTTAGATGTTAGTAAATAATATAAGTTACTCACTCGTTACTAATTTCAATTTCTTCTTCAGATTCTGTCACTTCTTCTTCTTCAATTTCTTCTTCAATCTCTTCTATAATCTCCTCTTCAGTCTCACTCTCACTCTCGCTTTCACTCTTAACACTAGTCACGTCATCGTTACCATTCCTATCATCCAAAAATCCACTATCACTATTATCACTTGAAATCCTTTTTAACTCATCATCGTTCACTTTCACAGTCACTGAATCTTGGACGTTGATAACCGTTTTGTTATCGTTGTTCTCTATCTCTTCTAAATACTCCTCTTCTTCCCCAGAAGTGAGAGATTCGAATGAAGAGTCAACTTCTTCGTCAGTCTGCTGGTCACCATCGTCGAAGACTATATGCTTTCTGAAAGTGACCTTTTTCTTCCCACAATCGGATCTGTCGTCGTCTGAACATCCTTCTGTGTCGGATTTTGGAGGTTTCAAATTCGATTTCTTGCTAGCTGACGGTGATTCTGCTATATTCTCGATTCCGTCTACTTTTAACAGTTTTTCCAGTTCATCCTTTAAGTCATCCTTGTAAGACCCGATTGTGTTTTCAAAATCTGTTGAGTTCGCATCGTTTTTAGTTTTACTGTCCGCTCCACCCATTTGTTTGGTTTCATTTATTTTGTCTACGGTTTCGTCTATGCTCTTCGCGATTTCCCTCAGCAATGCCTCGGCATGTTTATCGTCTAGATTTGGTTCGTTAACGTATATTAGTGACACGTGTTTATCTGATTTTGCGTGGTTTGTAGGTGCGGGCGCTTTTGCGAACACTGCCGACTCGTCTGTACGCGGAGAGCTATTTTCGTACGGTGTGGGCGTTCTAGCAGATTCACTTCTCCGCACGATGAGTTTCGGCGGGCTTATTCTGCACGACTGAGAGCGGGGTGGATTTTTCCCTTTCTTACGTCGTTTCCCGGCCATCATCTCCAATATCGCCCCAACCCCTGTTTTCTGGTGGTAGTTGGTCTGCGGTATTAGAAGGTTTACTACATCTTTGCGCGTTTGGTTGTCGTTGGGCGGGCGGGCATCGACTGCGGTCTGCTTGGGCGGTTTAGCTGTCATCTCGCTCGGCTGTTTCCGCGCGAGATCGGAGCTTTCCGCCTCAACCTTCGGTTTGCGTTTGAAGATGTTAAACATAGTCACAGCTTATGCATGTCTGCACTCTTCCGTGGCCAGTTGATGACTGATTTTTAAGAGTTGCTAACTCAAAATAAAAAATCCTCGTGAAAGTATTGTTAAATTCCTCTAAAATAACCTGAAAATATGTTATAGCTATCTACATTGAATATTGAATGTAACATAATAAAAATCGCGAAAAACTAAACTATGCTAAACCTATAAATAGATAAAAGCGATGTTATTACAAAAAGATTTTTAACTAAAGGTTTAAACAGAGGCTCTAATAAGTTATTTTTATTGCAACAAAAATTGATTAACATTTGATATAGTATATATAAGTCCCTTGAAAGCGCAAATTGACTACAGCTACAAATTTATTTCTGCTTACTCCGAAAGAGATATAGCGTCTAGATGTATTATTATTATTATTGTTTATTAAATCAAGAATATTTCTCCTAATTTTATTTATTATCAGTCAAGCAGTTAAAACAACCGATAAGTACCTGTATCCTGCTATTTCACTTTTATAAAGTATTACTTATTGTGATTGAGACAGTATTTGTCCAATTGATTTTTAAGTCGATTCACATTTAAAACTCTGGTTTTAATTCTGAGATTATCGCATAAAAAACTTTATAATTCTTTGCTTTAACGTAATCCTGTTTGCATTTAGAAATCTCTAAATATACGGCAAATCTCAAAGCTGGTATCACTAGAAGTTAATGTGTATTTTTTAGTTTCCGGTCTTCCTTCGTGTTTAGTTGCTTCGTACGTAAGAGTTTATCTTGGTTGGGCGAGTATTTATCGGATATTTATTAAAATAATTTTTATTATGACAATAAGATAATCAATCAATTAGTTCATTTATTATATGTAATAGCTGGTTTATTGTTATTTAATTTTAAGTTGGTATTTTTTTTTTTTTTACTTGAGTAAAATCCTCATAGGACCGTCTCGGACCCCCGGTCGTGTTACATCTTATAAGAATTATCAATAAACAATAAAAATACATATAGCTTAAATAATAAATACAAAATAAATACGAGTGATACTAAAATAAACTATTACATACAATAAATAAATCGTATATTTAGGCGAAATAAATTTATTTCATTTTCAATTCAGATCAATCAATATTAATTCGACGCTTGCTAGAAACCTAAGGCGGTAGCTAAAATTTCGATCCATTTAAAAGTTTAGCGAAATGTGAATTTTTAATAATAAAAAATAAAGTATAAGCAAAGTCGAAGTAGCATCTACAAAACTCAGCTGGATGTGGTTGTGGTTGCCTATAGGATAATAAACCAGTATCCATGCGCGATGACGCGAATAGTAATAGGTTCGATTCCTGGCAAGTACTTCTAGTATGAATGTAGGCACCACATGCTCCCCTGTGATGTAAAACATCGTGAGGTATCTCGCATGGCGTCTAATAGAAACGTCATGTGAATTAGAGCTGTGAGAACGGCGATCGGCTGCGCTACTGGTCACGTTGAGCACGAATGTATCTCTGCCAAACCCGAAATGGATATAGCATGATGGCATATTATTATGAATCTCAGCCTAAGTTACAAATATGAATTAGTTAAAACTAAATTGCTGGGAAAGGGATATTATTCCATTAATGACTGTTTGAATGATAAAAGTGCGTGGTCTTAATATATGCAATCGTTCTCGCAGGCCATTCAATTCTTTGTACATTATACCTGTCATTGTACCTTATTATGTTAAAAGGAGCAACTAGCAGAGTTTCTTGCCGGCTCTTCTCGGTAGATTCTGCTTTACGAACCGGTGCTAGATTCACTTTACTTTTTTGACGATTTAAAAGTGCTTGGAAGTAGGCCTAGTTGAATAAAGTTATATTGCATTTCATTTCATTTAGTTTCGCAATTTTTTCGCATAAAACAGTTCATCAGGTAAAGGGAACATAAACGGGCGCCAATTTTTTTTAGAAGGTCGCCATATTTTTCTAAAGTATTGAGTAATATTGAATGGCTGCCAGACTAATAATAAATTAGCTAGTTTCCATGGTCGTCAATATTTTTTATCTACACCAGCATAGAATTTAAAAAAATATAGAGGCTCAAGAAAATAATCTTTAATAGAACATAGTTTAATGATTTGTCACGAGTTGACCCGTCACGATGTTTTGATTTTAAGTACATTAACGCATTGCAAACATTTGAGTTTTGTACTCATTATAAATACTTTAACGAGTCTTATGCGCGAAGTAGATTACTTTTAATTATAACTCTACATTTCTAATTGGTTACATAGATGATGGTCGCGTCTAGATTGACGCGCCGCGGAGTTATCTTTGGAGGCGTAAAGTTACCCCCTATATTCTTTTTTGTTATTGATAATTTGAATTCTCCCGACACACAACACACGCAGTATCAGCATGTTTACAAGGCGACACAAATCGAGCTCCTAGATTTCTAATCACTGGGTTCCCAATTTAAAGTTTTATGCTTCTTAAATTTGATCCCTTCTTGGGTAATAAAAATCCTCTGTGGGGAGGATTTTTGGTTTATACCAAAACTGGCTTCCAGATTGAATTGCGAGGGATCCAATCACTGGATTTCATTCTACGTTTAATATAATACATGGGGAAAGCAGGGTGTAAGTTTTCCCACATGCCGCTTATTACTACGATTTTTGGCAAGTGGCCACCCCACCCCTCTATAATTAAAGGCCTGAAAAGACCCTCCGCATTTAAACTGCGAGGGTCACAATCACTGGATTTAATACTAGGTTTAATATACTGCATGAGGAAAGCAGGGTGTGGGTGTTTCTACAGACTCCCTATTACAACTGTTTTCTAGAAAGGACCACCCCCCCTCCTTGATTAGAGGCCTGGGAAGGTGAGGGTGGTGAGGTTCCGTGGCAGATTGCGTAGTTCGCTCCAACGGCTGATATTCCGAGGTACGATAGGAACACCCAGGGGTTTTCATTCAGTAGGAGTCTGACATAACTCCGACCGTAACCCTCACTGTGACTGGGAAGTTCTATGATGGACTGTCATCTGGCAAAAACAAGACTTAATATGGTGAAAGTCTGATGAAGATATTGATCTAATGTTGAACGAAAAGTCGGTACATTTAGTTCATAATGATGAACATACAGTTCCTGGAGGGAATTAATGACGATAGTGAGAGTGGAAGTAAGGGCCGAGGCCGACCGAGACTGACACAGACTAAATAAAAAGAGTTCTGATGGGGGTTAACGTCACAAGCACATGGAATCAGGGAGAGTGCATGAAGAGACTTGTGAATTTTAAGGAAGCGAAAACGGTTTGCAAGAATAGAGAGATATGGCGTTTCATTCTCTCTACCTACCCTAATAGGTGATGATAGGTAGTTCTTAAATAAGTTTTGATTTAAAAAGTAATATATTTCATAGGTATTTAGGAGTAGTACTTAAAGAGTGACGTTAAGTAAAAAAGAACTCTACCTCTTAAGGTGTTCTAGTATAAAATGGATGAGAGGGAGGCGGTGCGTACGAATCCTCCGAACGCCTAATAAAGAGGTCTTAAAGGGTGGGCTATTTACACCCTCATATCCGAAAAATAAAGGCTAAAAGGCTCTTCATTCGCAAGGTCGCTGGAGGAATACGGATGTCTATCTCCGGCTGGCAACAAATTGAGGATTACCTCGGAGGTTTTTGCCGCTAGGTCGAAGCCACTAGGGAGTCGAAGCTGCTCACGTCCGTAGGCTTTACCCTAGTTTCCCTACACGTGACTCCTGGGTGGTGCTAAGCGAGCAGCAGCGAGGTGGTAGGGCGTCGGTGCCCGTGCGGATCGCGACCACAGTGCATGGGTGTAAAGCCCGTCATAGTGACCAGTTTCGGCTTGTCGCGTTTCGGGATCAGCTTGTGTATATCCAGTAACTCATATACATAGAGACCTTCAGTCGTGGTATATGTGGGCCGACATGACGATGTAGACTATCAATGGATTTTCATCCTTTGATAGTCGCTTTCGTTTTTGGACTACACTGTACTTACTATCAAGTACTCTGTAGTCACTATGTCGGGAATGTGTAAAAAAAACTAGGAGTCTGTCACACCAAAGCCGCTCACAGCTCCTCTAATGGTCGTATAAAGGATTTTCCTCCCGATTAAAAAAAAAAGATTAATCTATGTTAGTCGCTATCCAGACGGCTACAAATACCACCGGATACCATGTACGGAGCGCAATAAACGGATACTAAAATATCCCATGTAAAGGTCACTGGCATTAGCTATAATAAACACCCGTGTTTCATGTAGGGCAGGGATGCTCAAACCGTCGAACGCTAGAGCTTTTTGAGTCAACTTTGAGAAATATTAGCATGTTAAAAACAACCTCTAATATCTCTGCTCGCACTGAAAGGCATATAGCTTGACGATATATTTTTATTTTACACACGTCATCGCAATTTTATGCGACGTTCCATGCTTTCTGCTTACCCAAATTCAGAATCAGTGTCATAGAGTATCGTAATGATATTGGTAATTTTTGGACACGGCATTACGCATAACAGGTCACTCCACGCCTTGTCATGTGTGGATGAAAGCTGATCAACTGGTATCAAGTGCCAAATAAATAGTACTATTTTCGATGCCCTATTTTACATCGACTACGCTTTACTACTAAATGAGACGCGTGGATGAACATATGATCCTCAGATTCAAACTTTGTACTGTTTACAATATTTCTACGTCGTAAATCTTGTTTACAAGAAAGCGAAGTGGGCTTTTTTCGAGTTTGCGTAATCGGTCACGCTTTTAAACGTCAAAATGTATTTTTTTTTAGTTTATTTTTCCCATTTTCAGGGAAACATAAAGCAATATACAAACAATAAGAAATATATAAAAAAATCGTATGTCTGCTAAATTTCCACAAAAAAATTCCAGCTAAGGGACATGTTTTTTTTGCTAACCTGAGGGAAAATCCTACATAGGACAATCAGGGTTGCTGTGAGGGCAGCGACCCCGGTGCGTCAGTCTCCTACTGACTAAAAATCCCCGAAACGTCCTTCTTATTCAACCCAGGCCCGGGAAACCAAATTCGTCGAGTCGCCCGGGGAGCGAACAACTTTATTCGGCTTCCTCTTTGGGAGGGGTGAATATAAAGAGCCCACACCTCCAATACCTCACTCTCAGGCGGCGCACTAGACACTGCGCACCGCCGCCCTCTCATCCGGGCAGACTCCCTCAAGTCTACTGCCCGGCTATTGTCACCGGGGGATGTCGCGCTCGCTCTGGGCGAACGCGTCCCTCCGGCGACGGAGCTGAGGGACATGTATGATATTTGAAATAATGCTTAGAAAAACGTATTATTTAGGTGAGTGCACAAGAAACTATTTTTACTACATTGACAATTTATTAATTAAATTAAAAAAAAATCATTTTGTAATATAATGTTACCATTAATACCAACAAAAACATATCCAAACAGAACACAAAACAAACAAAGAAAACTTACTCATTATCTCTATAATATAAAAATAAATCGTTAAATGTGTATAAGCGCGAAACTCGAGAACGAACCGATTTGGCTGATTTCATTTTTGTTGTGTTTATTGAAGTCTGGGGAAGGTTATTACGGAGAGAAAAATTAAGAAAATTCTCTGAAAAAGTCTAAAAACAACACTTTTCTATATTCTCATATAAAAAATTCGTAATAATGTACATGGGTGCGAAGCCCGTCATGGTGACCAGTTTCGGCTTGTCGCGTTTCGGGATTTGCTTCTGTATATCCAGTAGCTCATATACCTAGAGACCTTCGGTCGTGGTATATGTGGGCCGACATGACATGATGTAGATTATCAATGGATTTTCATCCTTTTATAGTCGCTTTCGTATTTGGACTACACTGTACTTACCATCAGGTACTCTGTAGTCACTATATCGAGCTAGTGTAAAAAAAACTGTTTTTCATCCCCTATTTTAACCCCTTGGGAGTAGAATTGATAAAAATCCTTGCTTGCTTAAATTCGTAATTAATTCGTAAAAAGGAGACATACAGTGTTTACGCCGTTTATTATCTACTAGCTGTGCCCGCAACTTCGTTCGCGTGGAAAAACTACTTTTGCTATGATAATGATTATTTCAAGCTTGAATTCTTGTATGAGTCTTCAGCATAGTAGCTCCAATCTTTAATTTCAGTTCAATCAGTCGAAAATCTAAGATTAATATACAAACTTTCATCCCCTATTTTATCCCCTTAGGGGTGGAATTTATGAAAATCCTTTCTTAAAGGATGCCTACGTCATAACATCTACCTGCATGCCAAATTTCAGCCCGATCCGTCCAGTGGTTTGGGCTGTGCGTCGATAGATCACTATGTCAGTCAGTCAGTCACCTTTGAGTTATATATATTTAGATTTTTTATCCTATCTTGGCACAATGACCAAACCACGCCATGGTAGAGTCCAAGAAACGACAAGGACTATCGACAGTTAAGAAAAACCCATCGGTAGCCGCAGCGATCATGCCGGCCTGCAAAAATATCTCTTCACTTTAGGCTTAAAGGACCCCATTTCATAAGATAGTGGGAACGCGCATATAAACCATTCCAAAACCCAAAAGTAATTAGAGAACTTCTCAGTTCTAGCCGGGATGTTAGTCACCGTATTGCTGTGACTCCATTCACCCGCGCGCGTGGTTCTATTAAGGAAGGCAGAGGGTGAAACAAGGTTAAACAACTCTTCAGAACACTCACCTAGCTACAGACGGTAGAAAACGCTCAGTGAGGCAACATCTCTGCGCAACTGGAGCGTTTGAAGATGCTTAGCAACGTTAGGGTCCTTAACAATGCAGACAGCCCTCCACTGCAACCTATCCAGGGCGTCAAGTAAGTACTGGGCCGAACCGTCCCAAAGATACGAACAGTATTCCAAACACGCCCTGACTTGGGGTTTGTATACTTTCAAACATCGCATAAAAAGATCATCTCACCTTGGCTTAATTCCAAATCGAAACCGCTTTTACGATTTAGTGAAGAATGATTGATGCGTGTATTAAAATCCATTAAATTCAGCCATGCTGTACGTATATTCGTTACGTAGAACAAGTGAGTTTCCTTTCTATATACAGGTTGATTACTATATTGTTTTTTGCAAAATGGAACAAAATCTTTTTTGCTGTGTCTACCTAGGGAATACGGGACCGATATCCATCTGCTATGAGATGGATGGTCGTAGAATTATCAACAATATAGCAAATAAAAATATATATTAACGAGATAAAAACCATGACTTTGAGACAGAGATGGGCAAAATATAATCTGATTAAAGATTAACGATTACAAAATGTAGTCGTAATTTTAATTTAGTTGCTCTGTAATCATGATTAAATCCCTTCAAAGCATTAAGGAGTTATAAATGTGTATGCAATCGAGGATTCCGTAGTGGTTAAAACATAGATAAGCAAAATGTAGTCGTATTAATGATAAAAAACTCAAAATGTATTCGTAATCGTTTTTCATTAATCTGATTACATTTTGCCAATCGATGCATTGAGCAAATAATTAGTTTTATGTTACACATTATTATTAGCCCGTTTGATCCCACTGCAGGGCAAAGGTCTCCCAACCCTCTTCCATTATATTTACAGAATCCACGGAAAGGGGTTTGGATATTATCGCAGCACACACTGTTCAATGTGGGTTGGCGGGTGTGGGCTATGTGCAGAGAAGGTGCTTTCAGCAGCAATCTGCGTGCAGGTTGGCATGTTTTATTCTGCTGGTATATGGTACATATCATAAATGGGCAAACTGTAATCAGATTAACGAAAAATGATTATGATTACATTTTACGTTTTTCATCATTGATATGTCTGTATTTTGCTCATCTATGTTTTAAACACTACGGAATCCTCAATTGCTTACACATTTATGACTCCTTAATGTTTTGAGGGGATTTAATCATGATTAAACAGCAACAAAACTAAAATTAGGATTACATTTTGTAATCGTTAATCAATAATCAGATTACATTTTGCCTATACCTGGCACATATATATACCTACCCTCAAATATTTTTCATAATTCTGTAACAACCTGTATAAACGTTTTAGCTACGATTATAACAGATTCTAAATAGAACTTTGTGAGTAGACCAATAAAGCGTCTTTCAAGATAATATACTGAATTCTTTTAAAAATAAATATCCTTTCACAGCTTTGAAAACTGCATCCGGCATTTGAGAGTGATGCGAACGAAAATTCTTTCCTTGTTATATTTTTAAAATCACTAGCTTTCTCTCGCTATTTTTTACGTTAATCGTGAGGGAATCGTCTCCTTTTTTATTATGATTTACAGGTGGACTCTGAACCTCTCATCTCTATCGGAAGGTGAAAATTAGTTATAAAATTATCGCTACTGTCAAAAATTTGTGAAATAACGAGATTGACCACTTACCGTTACGTGGGCTGTACGCCTGTTTGCTTAATTTTTATGTTAGAAAAATCTGCGTCCTGAACATACGAATGAATGATTATTTTTGTGTATTAGAGGAGACAAGACGCAAGTTTATTTTGGATGTTCTATTTCAGGAGACATCGTCCTCAATTTCCCGGAAAATGCATCAGTGAAAGTGTTAAGAAAAATCATAAAACATTTTATTTTCCTTCTTCCTTTAGAGTAAAGTTTTAACATAACTTTAGCTTAAAGTATATCTTTTTTTACACTGGCTCGACATAGTGACTACAGAGTACCTGATGGTAAGTACAGTGTAGTCCAAAAACGAAAGCGACCATCAAAGGATGAAAATCCATTGACAGTCTCCGTCGTCATGTCAGCCCACATATACCACGACTGAAGGTCTCTAGGTATATGAGCTACTGGATATACATAAGCTGAACCCGAAACGCGACAGGTCAAAGCGAGTCACTATGACGGTCTTTAGAGTTGTGTACTGTGGTCATAACCCAGTTCGGGCAATCGCCCTACCACCAAAAAAAAACTAAAAAAGTAACTAAAGTGGTTACGTGCAATGGGCGTCATAAATAGAAGCCTGTCATGCTAGATTGACAAAGTTTCTGTTATAATACAGTCTTTGCCAAACTTGAGGCAAAGTTTAGCAGTAAATATATTATCTGTGCGCCAAACGAATTATTCTAAAGGAAAATGGTTTGTAAATAATTAAAATAAAACTTTTGTAGAGGTGGGTTTTGCAACACTAGGAAAGATGGTCCGCACAAATACATTGTTATGAGAAAACTTTAGACAAATATAAATACATTAATATTACAGTTATATTTCTTTCTTTCTTTCTTTTTATTCTTATACTATAGAGCGCAACGTATTCTAAAAATTTTCTTTCACACAAAACGTCACTTAATTAAATTCTAATTTCTTTAAGATTATTAAAAAGTATAACTTAAATATAAAAAAGGATACATAAAAAAAAGAGCCTACACTATTTTTAAATTACAAATAAATCAACAGTTCCTATAATACGAACTATTACTGTGAAATGAGGCTTAGTTCCACCGTCAACAAGGCTGCGAGCTTTACGGTCAATCGAATCCAAAGACGCCAATTGGTATTTAGCAGATCCATCCCAAAGATGGCAACAGTACTCGACACCCAAACACACCTGTGCCTGATACAGGTTAAGAAGTTGCGATGCTGAGAAGTACCCTCTCACCTTATAAAGCTAAACAAAATTGTTTAGCAGCTATTTTCGCTCAATCGACCCCTTAAAGTTCAAATTAGCTGTTAGCTCTATACCGAGTAGTGATGAAAATGCCCGGGAATTTTCCCAAAGTGCCCAAAACTTCTTTAGGAATATTCCCGGGAATTTGCGAAATGTTCTCGTAAGTTTTGGGTACTTTGGGAAAATTCCCGAGCATTTTCATCACTAATACCGAAGAACTCGAGACCATCAGTCCCCGGCAAGGAAACACCCTGGAAGAAAGACACCCCTGTGTTTTATAAGAGCCTTGCACTAACAAATGAAATCCAGTTTAAGAATGTATAAAGCGCTAATTAATTGAAGCGGTTAAATCCATCTTAATGATGATTTCAATTTAAAAGTTATTAGAACTGGATTTTGATCCTGTGCAAGACAATAAGAACAATTCAGCGCTAAATAGCATTCTATATAACTCTAAACTAGATTTAATTTGTAACTAACTAGGACTTACAGATTTAACAGCCGTTTTTTACAGATATACACATACATCTTATTAACAAATAAATCCGAATTTTCAAATTCTTGACTCTATAGTGTTATTTTTACGGCTGTCAATACTCCTGATGACCTAAGTAATTGGTATAAACACCGCTAGAAGCGTTTAGGTGAGACAAAACCCGTTTTCGAATTACGTTGTTCTGGTAATAAATTAATATTCACAATATAACTGTACATTAATAAAGAAATGTAACCGTTTCTTCTTTAGGGGTCAATTCTAATAGCGGTATTCGACGCTTAATTCACACTAGCTTTTGCTCGCATCTTCGTTTACGCAGGTATCAGTAAATAAAGTCAACCAAGGCAAATGTGACATAAATTCATAGAAAATAAAATTTCATTTAATTATTTCTGTTGTGTATTGTTTAAATACATAAAATTTTTATTAATTAAATATAGAAAAATAGAAGGAAAACGACGCGCTAGAAGGAGAATGAAATCGTGGCTACATAACATCAGGGAGTGGACAAGTATTGCCAGCGTCGAACAACTGTTTCGCTTGGCTCAAGACAGAGAGAAGTTCGCTGAGCTGACGGGCAACCTCCGGTAGTGGAGAAGCACCTTAAGAAGAAGAAGAATTATAAAATATGGTCATGGTATATCCCTTTCGGGGCGAGCAAAGGTACATCCATAGATGGGCAAAATGTTATCAGATTAATGAAAATTATTAACGATTACATTTAGCGTTTTTTGCCATTAATATGACTGCATTTTGATCATTTATGTTTTAAACACTACAAAATCCCAGATTGTATACACATTTATGATTTCTTAATGTTTTAAATGGATTTAATCACGATTACAGAACAAGAAAATTAAAATTACGACTACATTTTGTAATCGTTCATCATTAATCAGATTACATTTTGCCCATCTCTGGGTACATTAGTGGCTGTATCCACTTTGCTCTTAATTAAATGTCTTTTTTTTTGTATATATTTAAGGGACTTTTGTGCCTCGGCACATGCCAGCCCCATCGTATCCTAAACATGCACTACTAGCATTTATTTCTAATGGGGAGCCATCAGGCTGAACAACTCCTTTGCTTCGGCTGAGTAAGGTCTCGCTAAAATTCCGCAGAACATGCCTACATCAAATTCGTTCAGGCTAAAGGCTCCCATCAGAGAATCTCTTGCAGACTGAGATCGGACACACTCCATCAGCAAATGTTGTACGTCATCTACTTTCTTACACGTGCTGCAGATCGGTGACTCCACAAGCTTCATCAGATGTTTAAATTTGCCTGATCGAATGTGACCTGACCTCAGCCTGTGTGTTACCACTATCTCTTAAATATCGCGCTCAACTAGTATACAAGACATTTCTATTAGATGCCAAGCAGATTCCTCACGATGTTTTTTATCCTAACTCGTCACAGTGACCGCTCCACATCTGATAATAAGTATGGTTCAATCCAAAAACGACAGCTACTTTCAACAGTAAAAAAACCTATCGGTAGTCGCAGTGACCATACCAGCCTGCAGATATATCTCTACACGCTTTGCTTAAGCAGTGGTGGCTGCCGGCAGAATAGAATAGCACCCCCGTCTTCTTGCTGAGGTGTCGTAAAAGGCGACTAAGGTATCTCTTTAACATCGCAATTCAACCAGGTGTTCAGAGAAGGAAAACTCTACCAAACCTGCATCCTACTCCCTCCCGATCGTACTGGTTTTCCTTTCCATCGGGCCTGAGGGAGCTCGGACGAGAGAGTGCTTTTCTGGCTGCGCGTCCAGTTATGCACTTAAATATCTCCTGCGCAATTGACTGTTTCTGAATCGAATTTCTTGACCGGTGTTGAAACAGTCGCCGTGGCCGAAACCGGCTAGGACATCATCATCATGAGTTAGAGAACTTCTCAGTCCTGGCCGGGATATGAGTTGCCGCATAGCTGTGACTCCGTAAACCCGCGCGCGTGGTTCTACTATGCAAGGGAGAGGGTGGTGGTGTTCTCGGCGGAGAGCATGTGATCCGCGCATAGTCTAGAAAAACTTATGAATATGTCACTTTTAATTCATTTGGCCATGGTAGTTTAGAATTATTCTTTACATTTTGACGATGGTTTTATTTTTAACGTTCTTTTTAACGTTCTGTTTTGTTTGGGAGTCGAAGCTGCTCGCGTCCGTAGGCTTTACCCTAGTTTCCCTACACGTGACTCCTGGGTGGTGCTAAACGAGCAGCAGCGAGGTGGTAGGGCGTCGGTGCCCGTCTGGATCGCGACCACAGTACATGGGTTTAAAGCCCGTCGTAGTGACCAGTTTCGGCTTGTCGCATTTCGGGATCAGCTTGTGTATATCCAGTAGCTCATATACCTAGAGACCTTCAGTCGCGGTATATGTGGGCCGACATGACGATGTAGACTATCAATGGATTATCATCCTTTGATAGTCGCTTTCGTTTTTGGACTACACTGTACTTACCATCAGGCACTCTGTAGTCACTATGTCGAGCCAGTGTAAAAAAAAACCACGGAGCTTACCAGCACAATAGACCAATGCCTCCCTCTTCATGTTGAGATGTTGAAAGAGCGTGTGAGCCAACTAAAGTTTATAGCATGCCGACCTGCACGCAGATCACTGCTGCAGGCACCTTCTCTGTACACAGGGCACACCCGCTAACACGCATTGTGTGCTCGGTTACATGTCCCATGATGTCCCATTTTCGCCATGTTTATATGTTTTGTATTTTCTTTTGTTTTTGTGTGTTGTTTGTATTGCTGCATTTAAATTTCTGTTTTTTTTTTTGTATATTGGTGGCGAAATAAATACTTTTTCATTTCATTTCAAACCCCTTCCCATGGACTCCACAAGTATAATGAAAAAAAAGAAGGGAAGCCTTTGGCCAGTAGTGGGACGAAACCGGCGAATCTATACTAATATAATATTATAAAGCTGAAGAGTTTGTTTGTTTGTTTGTTTGAACGCGCTAATCTCTGGAACTACTGGTTCGAATTGAAAAATCCTTTTTGTGTTGAATAGACTATTTATCGAGGAAAGCTTTAGGCTATATAACATCACGATGCAACTATTAGGAGCGAAGAAATAATGGAAAATGTGAAAAAAACGGGGAAAATTATTCATCCTTGAGTGCTTCCATTGCGTGCGCTGCGAAAACGGTTCAAGATACCAAAAATATATGTATGACAAAGTTATTCCTCTTATAATGATCTAAAAAAATGTCCACGACAGTATATGTCTATCATTTAACATTAACTCACTAGAACCGATTTTATGGTAAACAAATTTGATAGAAATGAATGCATTATTTGTTAAGAGTTGTATCAACGTAATAATATTAATCTTTATCCAAATAAATGTGTTGTTGAGTAAGAGTATTTAATTGTGAACAAAATTGTCTTTGTCATCACTTAATTTCAATGAACATCTTAGAAGATATTACAATAACTTATATAGCAAAACAATGTTTGCCGGATCAGCTAGTGAGTTATATGTACGCTTGAGAAAATGAAAAATAATTCCTCGATAAAAGTTTGTATAACGTCATACGCAAGAAACATAAAAATAACCGAATGTAGAGCCACAAATCACTGTAATTGCTGCATTTATTTTTAGATTGTTTTCACTCTATAAACAAAAACAGTTCCACGCGTCGAAAAGCGTCACTGACAATTTAATATCGACAAAAACATCAATGCTACATGTACTAGCGTTGCGAAAGGGGGGGGGGAAGAGGCGGTTTGACTCGAGCCTCCGGTCACAGGCCTTCGGATAGACAATATTAAAAAATAGCAACTAGACACCTCTCTAAAGAAATATAGTAACTATCATAGCCTTTTCATAGATCTTTTCTATTTTCCAAGACAGTTTCGAGAACAGTATGAGGTTTAGAAGAAAAAAGCTTTTAATCGGGATGATAGGTTTAAGTTATCATCGGCGTGGAACCCAGTGATTAGAAAACTGGGAGTTCGATTTATGTCGCCTTGTAGACATGCTGATGCTGTGAATGCTGTGTCGGGACTATTCAAATTATCAACAACAAAAGAGGTTAGAGGAGGTAACTTCCCGCCCTCGATGAAAACTCCACGGCGCGATAGTCTGCTCGTGTAACCTGTGTAACCAAGTTAGAACGTCGACACAAGTAAAAGTAAGTAAGTTATTTCACGCGTAAGCCCCGTTAAAGTATTTATAACAAATTCCAGCCCCTGACTTCAACTGCGTTAGCAATGTACGATTTTTTTTCTAAGTGTCCTTCGTTGCTGACCGGGGAAAGTCTCTCTCTTTTGTAGGATCTTTTGGGCCAGGGGGAAGGAGGATGCAGGGGGAGGCTGTTGCTCTCTTCCCTTGATTTAATATACCTGTCTACTATTTAGTGTTGTCGGCAAAAATCCTAATTTTGTAATACAATATAATATGATTGGGTGGTAATTTGAGATAGCAGGGTGCCCAAATCGTGGTAGTACCCTTGCATTGCCACCTAACCCATAAATTCGCTGGCTGAGAGCCCCTTTTGTGCTCGCTCCCTAAGCCCGGTTCAGTTATATAGGCCTGTCCCGGTCACCAGTGTTTTTGCTTCAAAAAAAAAAGACATAACAGGGTGATTACCTGAACTGTATAGTGACTACAACACACAAGTGTAAAGAGTATTTCGGGCGTTCCAGCCTTTCGGGATCAGCTTGTGTATATCCAGTAGCTCATATACCTAGAGACCTTCAGTCGTGGTATATGTGGGCCGACATAATGACGGAGATTAATAATGGATTTTCGTCCTTTGAAAGTCTGTTGTTTTTGTACTACACCGTATTTACCATCAGCTGCACTGTATTCTGTCACCGGTAAAAGGCTGTGACACAATCGTATCAAAAAATGCTAGAAAGTTTTAAAGAAATCTCGATACAACATAATTGGGAGTCGAAGCTGCTCGCGTCCGTAGGCTTTACCCTAGTTTCCCTACACGTGACTCCTGGGTGGTGCTAAACGAGCAGCAGCGAGGTGGTAGGGCGTCGGTGCCCGTCTGGATCGCGACCACAGTACATGGGTGTAAAGCCCGTCATAGTGACCAGTTTCGGCTTGTCGCGTTTCGGGATCAGCTTGTGTATATCCAGTAGCTCATATACCTAGAGACCTTCAGTCGCGGTATATGCGGGCCGACATGACGATGTAGTCTATCAATGGATTTTCATCCTTTGATGGTCGCTTTGGTTTTTGGACTACACTGTACCTACCATCAGGTACTCTGTAGTCACTATGTCGAGCCAGTGTAAAAAAAAATGTGCAAGAATGAGCTTACGGAAACAGAAAATATGCTGTTTCGATTTAATCTACGCGTTTTGTAGTAGAGTATCCTTCTAAGGATTAATTACATGGTCCTTAGGCTGAGATTCATAGATGTTACTTTGGCTTTGCTTAGATTTTGCTCAGGAAATAAGATCGTTATTGACGTAAAGCTGAATATACATGTTATAACTGAATACATATGTTATGAAAATCCTGTCCGCGCCCTGCAAAGGCGATACTCGGTATAGATTTTGTTTTTGTTTTGGTGTTTATATTGTGTTATGTGTGTATTTAGTGTCTTTATGCAGTATATTTGTTATTTGTCGCTGCTCCAAAGTGACACGCTCCACACCGGAGTTCTCGGTATCCACATTAAATTCTATACAAATTATCGTTTTTAATTAAACAGTAAAAAATTAAGAAATTTAATGGAGAAAATTTACATTACCCTGGGAGTACGCGTAGCTTGTGAACAAATAAAAAATGGAAAGCAAAGCATCATGCCAGTAGGTCCCAATCCCCGTTGATCCTAATAATATAATAATAATAAGTTTATTTCCGATTTCTCTAATATACAAAAACAAACAATAAACAATCATAATGACGGATGGTTAAAAGTGAAATGTTAGTTTGAATTTTATTTTGTTTGCTATATTTTTTTTATATATATACTGGTTACGTGTATATGTATGTGTGTCATAGATGGGCAAAATGTAATCAGATTAATGAAAATGATTAACGATTACATTTTACGTTTTTTACCATTAATATGACTGCATTTATGTTTTAAACACTACAGAATCCCAGATTGTATACACATTTATTATTTCTTAATGTTTTAAATGGATTTAATTATGATTACAGAGCAAGAAAATTAAAATAACGACTACATTTTGTAATCGTTCATCATTAATCAGATTACATTTTGCCCATCTCTGATGTATGTATATTTGGATCGTTTTATATTATTATTTGGTGTCTCTTAGCTTGATTTAAGTTTTTAGTTTATGTATCATTTTTTGTGTATTTTTTATCGTTTATATATAGCTGTATGTTTCCCTTTGAAAATAATAAAATACAATTAAATACAATAATATTTCTTAGACAATATTAATTTATGACGTATATACCACAGCGGGGAGCCTCTTCACCCAAAACTGCACCCTAAACACCATTCATTAATTAAACCGTTTCATTAACCTTTAAAGTGATTTTTGGAGGTAAGCAGAGCTTAGATCGCGTGTAAAATAACTTTCAGTATTCACGAATTACTTTAGTAACGTTACCGTGTCACCAATATTTCTTTTTATGTCGGACAGGATTTTCAAAACATATCGTATAATAGAATTTTGTGTATAATGTAAATATTCACAGAGCCGAGTCAAAGTTGAGAAAAATCAATGACTTACCATATACTGTGATATTAATTAAATAATATAATTTATAACGTTAAAGTTTAAGCGGGGTTTTTTTTAAGTTATTGAGTTATATATATCCGGAATCAGCGTTTTTCATTGATTCCAAAAATATAACTGTTGTTTTTTTTAATATAAAAAATAAAATAAATAATTAATGACAACTTCCGGTTTTATACGGAACCGTCATTTGTCAATTCACTTCGTAATTGCACTTTGAGAACTCGTTTGTAAACAGGAGTGAGTTTTGAACGATTTTTATCGATTATTTAATCGGATTTGTTCCGGCACGCGCCCGCCCGCCGGTTGGCTGTTCGGCAAACTAGAGAGTTTCGTGTTACCGGTTTGGTTTGTAAATAGAAATTTTATTTGTGCTCGCGACGGTCGCAGTCGCGGTTTGCGGTTACCGTTCGACTAAACAATCTGTTTAAACCGTTGGAAAACTATAGATTTTATTGCTTATTGCTTTTTTATAAACTGACTCTGCGCAGTTACTTCATGACGCGAGATGGTCCAGCCGATCGGTCGATCCACGACCGGTTGGCTGATGTCTTTGGGGTCGTGGACGCCCAGGGTGGGGGCTCTGAGCGACTGGATAGCGAAGCTCGAGAAGTGGGCAGGGCATTGTGACGTGCTCTGCTTAAATACAACGAGCGTCATCTTCCCCCGAGCTTGTGCCCAGCGGACGCGGCGCGACGGGGCTGTGGCGAATTGATTACAGGACCCGCAGTCCCCGCCAATGCGCAGTAGTCACCGTGGGGTTTTCAGTCGGTACAAGTCCGTCACACCTCGGTCGCGCAACCCCCCTGCGCGGCTGAGACGGTCCTATGAGGATTTTCCCCAAGCAAAAAAAAAACACAGCTGATGGTTAGCATGGTACAGTCCACAAAACGACATAAATAGTAGGGGAGCCCACAATGCTAAATCTGGATTTACTTGAGCGTCATAGAGACCTATTGGGTTGCGAAGCATAGATGATGAGAAGAAAAAATGTCGTATAATACATACCGTTTCATCGGTGGGGGGAGCGGCTATAGATTTTCAAAAAGGTAAAAAAAACAGTTCTGTGGACATACTCGAGCGTGTCAGATTATTATATTATCCATGTCCTACGTATTTTAAAAAATGTACACATGTTAATCTGACTGTTTCCATGATGGGGGTGATCGCACGTAGGGGTTGAAAATGGAATGGAATAGTCTTTGAATAATTCCCTTCAAAATAAAAAAAAATTAGCTACGCTCGAGAATGTCCAGGTGATGTTTTTTTTTACAACTTTGTAGCCCTCCCTCTTCATTAAGTCACTCTCAAATCATCAGATTAGTAAAATATACACGTTTTAGCATGTAACTACCGTAACTTATCTTAATCTAATGCGCTCGGGAATTTTTGATGATTTTTTTTTTACTAATCTGATCCTTTATCCTTGTCGGGCGACCATATATAGAAGGCTCATATTCGGTGGGAGTACTTAATAGGGTACAAGGTATATTTATCCTGTATATTTATCCGCCGCGCTTTAGTAAATCCCAAAATCCCCTCATGGGCTTCCCTACTACAATTATCAACAGTTACGAAAAACGCATCGGTAGTAGCAGTGATCATGCCGGCCTGCACAAATATCTTTTAACGCAACGTTTGAAGGATCCCATATCATAGGACGGCGGGTATACACTCGCTGGAAGAATATTCCACAGCTCAACTACAAAGCAGAGGGTAAAAGCTAAGAAATTATATATATCGATGGGTGAAAGGCTATTTGGTTTAAGCGACATTTTTTGGTGATATAGTTATATATTTGAAATCGGCAAAAAACATAGATTTATGATAATTACTTATTTAATGATAATATTTTGAAGCTCAAAAGAAGGATGTTATTCGAAAAGATTGTGGAATGGGGTTTGTTTCTTTTTTACACTGGCTCGACATAGTGACTACAGAGTACCTGATGGTAAGTACAGTGCAGTCCAAAAACGAAAGCGACCATCAAAGGACGAAAATCTAGTGATAGTTTACATCGTCATGTCGGCCCTCGTATACCACGACTGAAGGTCTCTAGGTATATGAGCTACTGGATATACACAAGCTGATCCCGAAACGCGACAAGCTGAAACTGATTACTATGACGGGCTTTACACCCGTGTACTGTGGTCGCGATCCAGACGGCCACCGACGCCCTACCACCTCGCTGCTGCTCGTTTAGCACCACCCAGGAGTCACGTGTAGGGAAACTAGGGTAAAGCCTGCGGACGCGAGCAGCTTCGACTCCCAAATTTTTTTGTTTACTTATTCTTTTTCTCTTTTTATTTGTTTTGTGTTCTTTTTTTTGCAAATTACATTAGTGTTTTTTTCTTTTCGTTACTGTACCTGTCCGTATGTTGCTCGTATTTCCACTTTTCTTTCAATTGTGGTGTGGTCACTATGTCGAGCCAGGATAAGAAAAAGTTAGGGCCTCTGACAGATGGACGGAATGAATAATACATCCATTACATTGACTCAGTTATTATAGATATCGGTAAATCAAATTATACCCTAAAATAAATCACTAGTACACAGTGCTATCTCAAGTTATAAATATCGATAATTTATCTGTCTGATATCACAGTGTTTTGTGAATCAGTACAAATACAACGCATTACATATTTATAAAAGTGCTAAAATAAAATGAGTCGTCTACATTTTGGTCATGGGGTAAGATTCAATTACGTTTTACTAGCAGATCCGGCCACGCGTAACTGTGCCGGCTGATTAGCTCGTGATACAAAATTATAAGACTTGTGATTACAACTCAAATTAAGATTAATAAAGTAATATATGTGATAGATACACGTGAATACGCATTTATTGTAGTAACAACTCCTACAGTACATTTAACATAGCACCATATAACATATAATTACTCAATCCAGTCAACAGATACCGCCATCTGTTAGATTCGTTTGGAACTAACTGAGAATTGTGACTGGCAAATAATAAACAAATAATTTGCAATAAAATAATATTGCGACTATGAATTGAGATGAAAACTATCCTAGATTTTAAGTTAGATCAGAATGCACGTGCTGTGTAAATATTAATAACATCTGTTAAGTAGTTTAGGAGTTCATCGCGGACAAACAACGCGACACGTCAATTATGTATATTGAGATTTACAAGCAAACACAAAATATCATCGTGCTTTTGTTACCCGGGGGTTTTTTTTTTTTTTTTACACTGGCTCGACATAGTGACTACAGAGTACCTGATGGTATATACAGTGTAGTCCAAAAACGAAAGCGACTATCAAAGGATGAAAATCCATTGATAGTCTACATCGTCATGTCGGCCCTCGTATACCACGACTGAAGGTCTCTAGGTATATGAGCTACTGGATATACACAAGCTGATCCCGAAACGCGACAAGCCGAAACTGGTCACTATGACGGGCTTTACACCCATGTACTGTGGTCGCGATCCAGACGGGCACCGACGCCCTGCCACCTCGCTGCTGCTCGTTTAGCACCACTCAGGAGCCACGTGTAGGGAAACTAGGGTAAAGCCTACGGACGCGAGCAGCTTCGACTCCCAAAATCCAGATAATCCAGTATAGGTTGGTTAGGCTCGCTGCGAGGTCAGCGGTCTGAGAGTATTTGAGCTGTGGAATGGTCTTCCGTTGAACAGGTTCCCACCATCTGCAAAGTCTGTAGCACGAGCTGAGGCAGGGTCCTTATTGGCGGCGGCCTAGACTTTTTTTATGTATTGTTTGGTTGTTTTTTTTATGTTTTTTGTATTTTATGTGTATTTTATTGTACAATGTAGTTACTTTTACATGGCTGCTGTTAATAAAACGTTTTCTTTTTTCTTTCATTTGTTGATATGGGGGTTTTTGAACCAAAGCAAAAAGCGATATTTGTATAGGCCGGCATGATCGCTGCGGTGCGATAAGTTTTTCTTTAGTGTTGATAGTTGTTGTAGTTTTTTTAACTGAAGCATACTTACTTGAACCAACCACCAGGTATAGTGTGGATACAATCATGAAATGTTTTATGTGCGGCATAAACTATTTTTAGGCCGCCCCTAAACTTCCAGTCCATATACATTTGTTTCATAAGTATATGGATTAATACAATAAAAACTGTCTAAAGCACAATATTTACTGATTTTGTGTCCAACAACTTTGTGAAAATGTAAAAAAACATTTATCACATAGGAAGCGAAACATGAAATACGATCTTTCGGTTTGCATAACTTAAAACGTGTTAATGATGTCTTATGAGACTTTTGAGTTATCTTTTACAACGTCAAAACCAAAGGCTTGTATTTTTCTTCCAATTTTTTATTGAGAGGTTAGCCCACTTTTCAGATATATTATTCAGTGGGTACGCTGACTGATGTGCTTGTCTGCTTCTCCTGGAATTTAGTGCCCAGAGCATGGGCCCCGGCTACCGGCTTCACCTGACTACGAGCCGCACCTGGGTATCTAAATTCCTTTAAAGAACTGCAATCACGTCTGGTGGAAGATAAAGATGAGGCCAATAAATGAGTGTCAGCTGTCAATCAGCTCTAGGTGGTTCAACTGGTCACTCAGCATTTGCTGAGCTGACTTCCCTTTGGCGCATTATCGCAGCACAAGGCATTTGCTTTTAGTGTTTTCTATCTGGATTAAACAACGCTTCTGCCTTTTATGGTGTGCTTTATGATGTATTTAGATCGAAACGATATATCAAACTATAATATGGTTAATTGTTCCTCATTTCTCAGCAATTAGCACCGATCCGAGACTAAACTAATCTTAAACATTTTTCTGACATAGTATTACAAATTACAAGTGATCAGAAATTACAAATCATAGATACTTCGTGAATTAAATTAAAGACCACTAGCTCTTAGAACATTGCTTATATTATTTTTCAGGGTCCAGGAGGAGTTCACATAGACGATGGAGGTCATGGCGGAGTTCACATAGATGACGGAGGTCACGGCGGAGTTCACATTGATGACGGGGATCACGGCGGAGTTCACATAGATGATGGAGGTCACGGCGGAGTTCACATAGATGACGGAGGTCACGGCGGAGTTCACATAGATGACGGAGGTCACGGTGGAGTTCACATAGATGACGGAAGTCACGGTGGAGTTCACATAGATGATGGAGGACACGGAGGAGTGTACGTTGACGATGGTGATGGTGGAGTTCAAGTAAGTACATAAGAATAGACTATATTAACGCAAAGTCAATAAAACCAAATTAGGTCCGAGGTTTAAATCGTTATTACAAGCCTGATCTGTAATTTCGTTTACGAAAGTACTAATAAAATATCTCCGTTTGAGTCAGATTTGATATAAAATAGTAACTCTATGTTACGGAATATAACCGTTTTAATTGCCCCTTTTACTTTATGATGGTGATGTTTACTAAAAGGTCTGTTTATATTAAATTTATTTTAAAACTCGTCGGAAATTTTGCCTTGATACACCTGTTTACTTGGGTTTACTGAAGACTTGTTCCAGTCCGACGTAGCAGGGAGGTTCTATCGGCGTTTTCTCTCAAGATAGTTCCGTTCGAAACGCTAGTAGATCATCGTTACGTTCTTTCAATGATTAGCCGCTCTAGTCGACGTTCGTACCCACAGGAGCGCCTTTGCGTTGTCACCCAAGAAACTTCCTGGCAACAACTTAATTGCTTGCCCCTCTCACCCTGTGAAATTGTATAAACCTTTCGCGGCCAACAGCATTACGGCCTGCCGAATATAATGAAGGCTTGTAATATTTAAAACTGCAAATAAATCTACTTTTCTTTCAGATTGCTGATAGTGCAGACGACGGCGTGCAAATTGTAGATTAAGATTTATATTTATAATATTTATTGGTTAATAAAAAAATAAATAAAATTTCAATACTTATTTTTATCCATTATTTTTTTTATTTATTAACTTTGTGGAAAAGGCAAAAGTTTTTATGCCATACAGCCATATCTAGGGTCTTTTCTTCTTCTAGTCTCGTTAAATTTCTGACACGTCTTCCCGCAATGCTTTAATATTTCTGACGTAGTTTTAATTTATTATTTATCTTCATTTCTTGTTTATTGCACCGTTTTTACACGTTGTTACACAAAATAAAAGGCTAGGAAGAATACGGCTAGGACGTATGACTCTGCTAGCGTCTCACCAAAAAACCATTTATTCCCAATCGCACAAAACCAGCAGAGTATTCCTTTACTGCCCAAGCCCACAACACAAGTTCAGACAACAACTGAACACCCAGCCGACCGCTACAACAATTATTCAACGAGAGTGCAGAAGAGATGCAACTATTCCGGCTTGAAGTCTTGTCGCGAATCTCTTGCCATAGTCTTTAATAACATTCTATAATGAAAGGATGTAGAAAAAGCAATCATAATTTAACTGAGTTATACTTTTTAAAATATCAACAAAAAGATTTTTTATATAGGCTGTATGTTCCACGTATCATTGACGTACCGCATAATTTAAAAAGTTAACAATTCATCATTTTTCATTCAAAAGCATGATGAAGTTGTTGCTGCGATTATTATCAAAGATATAAACTTTAAGTACTGCAGAAGCACGAGATGTAGGTTGATCCCACTGGAAATATTAATTGAGGTGTAGAAAGCCTATGATATCCTTGAAACTGTCAGAATTATACTTTCAATAATGAAAAATTATACATAATATAACAGTGTCATTGATTTTACAAGTGTAATGTTAAACACCCGCGTGCGTTTCGAATATTATTATATTATATTTCGTTTGTAATGACCAATTTAGGACACTAGTATCATAATGTGTTATTACGCTTAATGTGCTTAAGTACTATTATTATATACTAATCTTCTTTATCAACAATTATTAATCCTTGTTAATATATCTTATCAGAAAATAGTCATTGGAAAAAGATGATATAAAATAACTGTTTAGATGATTTGGCTGAAATACACATAATATATATTATACTTTTAATAAAATTGTAACTGCTTGCTCTCTGTACGTGGAGTATATATTAAAAAACTATTATTAGGAGCCTTTCGTAATGCATAGATCCAAAATAATGATTATTAGAATGTTTATCTGTGTTTTATTTCCCGTTAATATTAGAAACCGTTTGACATTATACTATATAAGGGTGCTTTTTATCCCGAAAACTTATACTCAATTTATATTTTAAATAATATTAAGAAAGCACCAACGCCATCTATTGTCGAGTTTTGTAAGTCTCTAGTACTAGTTGAGTTCTATATTTAGTTGTTGTAATCTATACTAATATTATAAAGCTGAAGAGTTTGTTTGTTTGTTTGTTTGTTTGAACGCGCTAATCTCAGGAACTACTGGTTCGAATTGTAAAATTCGAGTTTGAGAGAAAAAAATTGAGTTGAATAGACCATTTATCGAGGAAGGCTTTAGGCTATATAACATCACGATGCAATTATTAGGAGCGAAGAAATAATGGAACGTGTAAAAAAAAACGGGGAATATTATTCATCCTTGAGGGCTTCCATTGCGTACGCTGCAAAAACGGTTAAAGATACCAAAAATATATGTAAGAAATAATTATTCCTCTTGAAATGATCTAAAAAAATGTCCGGGACAGTATATGTCTTTCTTTCAAGATTAAGTCACTAGAACCGTTTTTATGGTATTCAAAGTTGGTCGAAATTAATGTATTATTTGTTAAGAGTTGTATCAACGTAATAATATTAATCTTTATCCAAATAAATGTGTTGTTGATTAAGAGTATTTAATTGTGTACAAAATTGTCTTTGACATCACTTAATTTCAATGTACATCTTAGAAGATATTACAAAACCTTATATAGCAAAACAACGTTTGCCGGATCGGCTATAATTTATATAACAGAGAATCGATGCAATTTATTTCATGTATACAACAATTATATTCGTAACAAAACTACTGGTTTCACGCGGAGTCCCGGACGCAACTAGAATTAAGTATGTATTCTACTAATACATTAAACGAACGCGTTAGCAAGCGTTGCCTAGATTAAAAACAACTCGTCCTTAAAAACAAAGATAACATTACATATAATCTATTTTAGCAGTAATTTTATTATCAAAAGGAACCGCATCTTCGTTGTTAATTTAGTTTTAATATAGATAATGATGTAATTAGATTTCGCATGAAAAATATGAAATCACGTGTTCAGCTTTGACACTAATAATAATAATATATCGCTACGCTTGTCGGAGTGAGCAGAGATACATTAGTGGCTGTATCCACTTTGCGCTTATATGTCGTGCCCAACGTGACCAGTAGCGCAGCTGATCACCATCAACACAGCACTAGTACAAATGACAATTCTATTAAATGCTATGCGGGTTTTCTCGCCTTATATTCTTTTACCGGTGAGCATGTGAAAAAAGAAAGAAGAAAAATGTATTTATTTGCCACACAAGATTTTTTGTTTTACACTGGCTCTAACAAAGTGACTACAGAGTACCTGATGGTAAGTACAGTGTCGTCCAAAAACAAAAGCGACTATCAAAGGATGAAAATCCATTGATAGTCTACATCGTCATGTCGGCCCATATATACCACGACTGAAGGTCTCTAGGTATATGAGCTACTGGATGTACACAAGCTGATCCCGGAACGCGACAGGCCAAAACGAGTCACTATGAAGGTCTTTACACTTGTGTACTGTGGTCACGACCCAGTTCGGGCAATTGCCCTACCACCATAAAAAACACGATAATAAACAACACGGCAGGATAGGTTTATGAAGATAGATAAAAGAAGCGTGTACCCGGTGCTGTAATGATGTGTTAAAGGGAAATCAGCTCAACAAATGCTAAGTGACCAGCTGAGCCAGCCAGCGCTGATGTGATGACTCACGTCGTTCTTAATCTAGGAGATCCCAGAAATAAATGCCAGGATCGAACCTACGGCTAGTCGGGTTACCGCGCGTAAATACCGGTCGCTTATCCACTAAGCCATCACAGCAGTATGTTGATAAAAATGTTATCAGAAAAGATTAACGATACTGTATCAGTTTTAGTTGTGTTTTCAATACTTTGAAAGAGCCACGTAAATTCAGTTTGTTAGATATTTTGCAAAGAACAATGGCAGACAGATTTCCGGTAAGTTATTACGTTTTTTTTTTGTGTAATAGGCTGTGTATATACCAGGGTTTTCGTGTGAGGTATGGCATATATGGAAGACTGTTCACCTGGGCGTGAGCTGGTACTGTTTCCGACATTTGAAATGGCAGGGCGATCTCTCGAACTGGATTGTAATAGTGACACGTTTCGGCTTGTCGCGTTTCGGGATCAGCTTGCGTATATCCAGTAACTCATATATCTAGAGACCTTCAGTCGTAGTATATATATGTCGACATGATGACGGCGTTGTCAATGGATTCTCGACCCGTGATAGTCGATGGAGTTTTTAGACTACACTTAGTTTCCATCAGATGCGGTGTAGTTGCTTTCGCGAGTTAGTATAGAAAAAATCTGGACAAAGTTTCAACTTGTCTGGAATTTGAACGACTGTCTAGAGAAATAAAAATCATATAAATTAATTTATTGATTTAATTTTAAAATCAGCATCATTAATCTAAATAATGAAGTCTTCGTAATTCTATTGTTAGCCCATTAACCATTGTAATTTAACAAAAGGTTCATATAAAATGAACACTGCAAACGACTACTCTGCGACACGTGCATCGAGCAACCATTGCTAACCAACTGATATACTAGAGCAGTGTAAGCAATCTTTACATAAAATAAACCCGAATGGCGGGGATCTACTCATCGGTGGCTGTTGTTCACAATAACCGAGGATAGCCTGTCATATACATACACAAACAAACCAGAATACATTTTCTATACAATGAATAAAACCTCATTTAAATTTACTGCTTACTTTAGAAATTATAAGCGTACGAACAGGCAGACAGAAATAGCGACTTATATTTTATTTATACTATATATACATGTATATTATAGTATCCAGGGGGCGGAGTACATGTTGTGGACCATCCAGACTACGGCGGTGGAGTTCACGTTGTGGACAATCCTGATTATGGCGGCGGAGTTCACGTTGTGGACCATCCCGATTATGGCGGCGGAGTTCACGTTGTAGACCAACCCGATTATGGCGGCGGAGTTCACATTGTGGACCAACCCGATTATGGCGGCGGAGTTCACGTTGTAGACCATCCTGACTACGGGAGTGGAGTTCACGTTGTGGACAACCCGAGTGACGTACACGTTGTAGACGGTGATTACGGCGGTGTTAATGTAAGTCAGACATTCTAAAACTGTTTTTTGTATTATAAGCAAATCGACACTGAATCTCATCTGATGGAAAATTATGTTAAAACGCATTTACGCGCAAATATCGATTCTGTTCTTGCTGGAACAATTCCATATTATACAAAGCTAGGAAAACAGACGTAGGCAGCGGATTCAACTCCTTGCAGGTTCGAAATGTAAAGGAGGATGCAAATCACTTCGAATAGGGATGTCGAAAATGAAAAAAAACGTTATATCGATGTATCGATATTTATTAAAATATCAATATCGCCGTCGATATATTGAAGGAAAAATATCGATATATCGATTAAATCTCAATAAACATGAAAGTATTTTACCAGTATTCCTTTTTATTAGACAAAATTACAAAAATATCAAGAACTAAAAGGCTATCTTCTAACTTTAAGACCTATTTAAGATATCAAATAAAAATAAATAATAAATAAATAAATGGCGGCAAATAATATACATGCAACAAATTCAGATGTCAATGCATGCAACGCAACAAAACATAATACTTAATCTTATATTACTTATATTATAAAAAAAAAATAATTAAAAAAATATCGTTATCGATACTAGATATTTTCTATCGATATATCATTACAAAATATATCGCCCAAAAATGTCGATATATTGAATTGAAAACATCGATATATCGATATTTGTTCAACAAACCTAACTTCGTAGGAGTAGTTGAGATATCAACAATATACATCTACTATCCACATTGAGAAGTAGTTTTTAGTCATCTTTAAAAAATTTAACTTTACTACATAATATTAAATTACGTAACAGATTTTTCAAGGATCTAGAAACGTCAAGCTTGTTCCACCCTTTTCCTTCTATAACAAAACCACGCACGCGAGTTTGCGGAGTCACGGCTATACGGTATCTCACATCCCGGCTAGGACCAGAGATGGGCAAAACGTAATCTGATTAACGATTAAAGATTACAAAATGTAGTCGTATTTTAATTTTCTTGCTCTGTGACCATGATTAAATACATTTAAATAATTAAGAAATCATAAATGTGTATACAATCTGGGATTATGTAGTGTTTAAGACATAGATGAGCAAAATGCAGTCATATTAATGGTAAAAAACGTAAAATGTAATCGTTAATAATTTTCATTAATCTGATTACATTTTGTCCATCTATGGCTAGGATTGAGAAGTTCTCTAACTCTTACTGCAGCCGTGTCGTTCAGCTGTGGAATTGTCCGGCAAGCGACTTTCCACAGTCGATTGTTTTTCTTTAATGTTGATTGTTGTTGTTTTTGTACTGCATAATAATTACTACCACCAGGCGTGGTGTGGGTACTGTGCCAAGTCCAAATAGAAAAAAATAGTTATTGTGACATAAACTTAAAGAAATTGAATTATTTTACATAGGATTTAAGCTCACATTACTTACAAATTTCAGTTAAAAGATTAATAAGACGATTTAATTGTAAAACGGTTGGAATCAACGGATGTCATGGCTCTTTTGACGTCAGGACATACTGCCATTATCCTTAGCTTTTCTTTTTGTTCATTAGGTACGTACGCTCTCAGTGTTGCCATGTTAGTTTGCCCAAGTAATTAATTCTATTTTTAATTAATTGTTCTTAAACTAACAAGGATAACGTAAATACAATCTAATATCGTTTTTTTTAACCTACTTTTATAAAACATCGTCACGCTATATCCCTTTCAGGGTGAGCAGTGATACATAGACAAAACAACAAGTTTCACTACTGGAACATATATCTTTATGATATTACACATATTTCAGTCCATTATTGCCTTATTGGATTCTGTTATAGTTATCTAAATCCAGACAGTTTTATTATATAATATTCTATTTCGCAGGTCGATCACATGGGGCGAAGTGGCGACGGGAGCTCAGAATAAATATGATTATTAAAAAATGTTTTATTTTAATATAACAACATACCGTCACGTGTCACTTTTATGTAGAGCACAGATAAATTAGCTGATCACCGCTGTCAGCACTAGTACACATGACAGTTCTGTTAGACACCACACGGGATCCGATGTTTTACTTCACCGGTGTTTATACGGTGCATAAATTCTTTTAAAATCTGTAAAACTACTAATATGCGTGTTGGGATTAGAACTCACGACTTATTAGAATGTCGCGCTTGGATACTGGTCCCTACTGCTCTAAGCCACCACAGCCATCGCCGAGTTGCGTGAGGAAACCGGCTCTGGCTTTCCCTCAGCACTCGGCAGTCAGGGGGAGGAATACCCCGGCGGTTTTACTAAGAGTCCGACAAACAGGTGCAGCGGCCCTCAGCGCTGCTCTGACAGTCCATGATGATTTCCGCCAAGTAAAAAAAATGGCTACCCCAGATAATCTTTATATTTCTGAATTCTGAAGATATGTCTTGCCTTTTATATACATGTAAACTTAAAGATGAAACAAAATGAAATAAAATTAACTCACCAGTAGCTAAAAAATTGCGAGAGCTCCATGCATTCGTCTCTCCTCAACTCTTCTGCTATTCCGGAGTCCACATCTTCTTCGCTCGAACTTTCTGATTCTATTCTTCCACTCATTACATAAAGCACTACTTTGAAATATATTGTTCAACTAGCAAACCCGGCGAACTTTGTTTCACCACCAGATGGCTTTGTTTTGGTTTTTTAGTTAGCGTTTGAAAGAACGTGCGCATAATAATTGTCACATGAAATTAATTGAGCAGAGTACAATGAGTAGCTGTCAAACAATTTATAATGCATCGGCGCCATCTACTTAAAATACTGGTGCGATCTGCTCCACCACCGTGCAAAACCGTATTGGTTTGTGAAAAACGATTTTCCCCGTTTTCCTGCTTTTCTGTTGAATTTTTTCCTGAATTTTTTTTGCTATAAACCTCACGGAGCCCGAGACCTTTCCAACGAATGCAAAACCGTGGAAATCGGTTCGTGCGTTCTGGAGTTATAACGTCAGGAAGGAAAACCGGACTTATTTTCATATAATAGATTGATCATTACTTTCTAATGTCTACCTTAACTCGTTTATATATATTTAGTTTTAGATTTTTTTAAATAATATGTTGCAATAATATAAAAACAGCGAATATTACTATGATGGATATAATATAAATAATTATTATTAAATACTAAATATTCTTATGAATATTATTAACAATTTATTTATAATTCGTAATTATTAAATTTTGAGTTGGCAACAATATAAAGTGACAGAAGGGATACGGAAGTGATAGGAGCTATTTAATGGCGGCGGCTTAAGTAAAAATGTTGTGGAGAGAAGGTGTTTGATATTGTGTTAATATTCTGTAAATGAATAACAAATAATTATGAGGTCAAGGGTTGATACAATGATCCGAACAGGTGTCCATCGATTCAGTACGAGGCCAAACGAGAACCTAAATATAAGAGTTGTTGTATGGCGTATGGTAATATTTTATCCCTTTTATAAATAACTAGCTGATCCGGCAAACGTTGTTCTGCCATATAAATTATCCATACATATATTTTTGGTATCTTGAACCGTTTTCGCAGCGCACGCAATGGAAGCCCTCAAGGATGAATAATTTTCCCCGTTTTTTTCACATTTTCTATTATTTCTTCGCTCCTAATAGTTGCATCGTGATGTTATATAGCCTAAAGCCTTCCTCGATAAATGGTCTATTCAACACAAAAAGAATTTTTCAATTCGAACCAGTAGTTCCTGAGATTAGCGCGTTCAAACAAACAAACAAACAAACAAACTCTTCAGCTTTATAATATTAGTATAGATAAATCGTCCCTTTCGGGGGGAACAGAGATAAATTAGCCGCAGTATGCACTTTGCACTTGTATGTCGTGGCCAATGCGACCAGTAGCGCAGCTGATCGCCGTCCTTACAGCACTAGTACACATGACATTTCTATCAGATGCCATGCGGGTTTCCTCATTGTTTTCCTTCACCGGAGAGCATTGGGTGCTTAAATCCGTACATAATTTAGAAAAATCCAGAGGTACGTGCCCTCTTTATCTATACCACACATACTATTTCTTGTAAACATACTATCAAGTTTGTTTTATTTCTTGCCAGGGCATAGTGACCAAACCACACCAGATGCTAAGTATGGTGTAGCCTAAAAACATCAAAAACCATCAAAAGTAAAGAAAATACCATCAGTAGTCACAGCGACCATGCCGGCCGCACAAATATCTCTTCACGCTATGCTTAAAAGATCCAATATCATAGGAGGGTGGGAACACGCTCGCTGGAAGACTATTCCACAGCCCAACGACACGGCAAAATAAGGAGTTAGAGAACTTCTTAGCCTTCTTTTTTACAGTATCATTCGCTTGTTATAAACTTTCATTGTTTATTACATAATTCCATAGTAGGTTTATGGGACATTTTAGAAAGATATAGTTGGCAGACAAGTCAGACATGTTTAGTGTTATTTGGCAATAGTTTGATTTGAAACTAATTGTTTATAATAAGAATTGGCAACGAATGTAATCTTGCTGACTAATTAATAGTTATGGACTCACTAATTCTAAGCATTAAGACAATTTTGAAAGGCCAATGGGGTTAGACAAATCAATATTCGAATACCGATGACGCTTGCAAAAAAGTATAATTTTTTGAGTCGAAGCTGCTCGCGGTCGTGGTCTTTACCCTAGTTTCCCTACACGTGACTCCTGGGTGGTGCTAAACGAGCAGCAGCGAGGTGGTAGGGCGCCGGTGCCCGTCTGGATCGCGACCACAGTACATGCGTGTAAAGCCCGTCATAGTGACCAGTTTCGGCTTGTCGCGTTTCGGGGTCAGCTTGTGTATATCCAGTAGCTCATATACCTAGAGACCTTCAGTTGCGGTATATGCGGGCCGACATGACGATGTAGACTATCAATGGATTTTCATCCTTTGAAGTCGCTTTCGTTTTTGGACTGCACTGTACTCACCGTCAGGTACTCTGTAGTCACAATCTTGAGCCTGTGTAAAACAAAAAAAAAATGGAATTCGCGTAACGTGTCGACGGGATATTACGAAAGGTTATATCAATTCGTATTGTAACGAGCGCGGGATAATAAGACGTGTTTACAAATAGTCGATTTATTGATCGAAGGAAGTATACAATATTAACACGCAGTTACAGAAATATCTCGAAGCGCAACTATCAAATGATCCCGATGTCAAATTGCCAAAGATTCTCAAAGTTCGGTCACCCACACCGGCTAGAATGTCAACCACATATGGGTTAGCCGCAAGACGCAACACGCGCAGTTAGAACCTATGACTTTTTGCAAATTAAGTACGAATTTTAGCACGATATACTCATATGGTCTAGGAAAACTTCGTGAGTGAAACCTACATAGCATCTAAGAGAACACACACGTGTAAACTGGATACAACCACTAATGCATCTCTGCTCGCGCCGAAAGTTCTAGAAATTATTTACAACTAGCTGTCCCGGCAGACCTTGTTCTGCCCTATTTCTCTAAAACAAAGTCACATTGTTTTTTCTAATGTTAATAGATTCCCCTGTCGGCTGTTTTTTGAAAATTGTTTGCTATATGTATAAAAATTGACAAATATTGACATTAATATTTATACGTCACTCAATTGTTTTGCCTTCCCGGAACCCGTCCACTGACATTTAAACTTTATGGTATGGTGTTAAAGTACAAATTGACTTTTAAATATTATTACGAATTTTTTGTATGAGAATATAGAAAAGTGTTGTTTTTAGACTTTATCAGAAATTTTTTTAATTTTTCTCCCCGTAATAACCTTCCCCAGACTTCAACAAATACAACAAAAAAGAAATCAGCCAAATCGGTTCAGCCGTTCTCGAGTTTCGCGCTTATCAACACATTTAGCGATTCATTTTTATATTATAGAGAATAACCCTACAATTCATCGACAGCCCTACTACAGCACTTTCTTGCCTATAATTAGATCGATTGATCGGCAAACCAGGAAGTTACGCTAAAAATTAGGCCGTTTAAAATAACGCTCTCCGATTGCTACACTTGGCTGTCATTGTAGATCTAAATGTCAATGCATTCATGCCTGTGCCAGCCGCAAGATGGGCTTAAATCTTCAGAGATCGTTAAATACACGTATAAATAATAATATCCCATCACAATACGAGCTGTTTTTAGGAGTTCTGCACCTTAAAAAAATAACCTGGTCGTGCAAATAATTAATAATCAGCAAATGAAACTTCTTTTTTTTGGTGTCCCAGGGGAAAATTCTACATAGAACCATCGAGGTCGCTGCCCTCGCAGCACTCGAGTCGGACCCCTACTGACTAAAAAACCCCGGGGTGTCCCTCTAATCGCGCCACCCGAGCCTGGGAAACCAACTTCATCCAGATCGGAGAGCGAAATGCTTTCTTGAGGCTGCCTCTCTCGGAGGGTAGTAGTAAAGAGCCCACCCCTACACAACCGATGTTTAAGACGGTGCGCCGGACACTGCGCAACCGCCTCCCTCTCATCCGGGCAGCAGACTCCCTCAAGTCTACTGTCCAGTGGCTTTTCTACTTGTATTAATCACTTACTACTTTTTCATTATATATCGAGGGGTGAAAGGCTATTTGATTTAAGCGACATTTTTTGGTGATATAGTAATATATATTCGTAATCAGCGTTATTTACCGATTCTAAAAATATATATATTATATAATAAATAAATAAATAAAGTAGATGCCTACATTGTACAAATAACCCTATGTTCAAATGTCATGTTTCTAGCTCCAATAGTTTTGGCTTTATGATAGTTTTAATTAGGATAAATTATTTTGTAGATATATAGATTATAATTATTTTATAATTTTCAAATTAATTATATATTGTATATTTCCAAGCAAATTTTAATATTTATATTCACATACGCCTGAATATATTTATTTCATTTTTATGACGTAACCGAAAAATCGAATAAAGGAAGTCAAAGTTCACTTTATGTTGAAAATGTACTCCGATCACTTATCCACTCGCGTTTTTTTTTAATATACTTTTATTTTTCGTTATCAACGCATGTGCGTTGGTTTTGTTTGGAGACGGTCGCGCACTGTGCGTTTTATTCGCTTCACAATGCCTAGGGAGCACAGGGAATCTGTGGAGAAGCTAGTTCTATATTTACCTTTTTTTATACCAAAAATATTAAGAAATAGTTGGAAGAATAATTTATTACAAAACACACGGAAAATTTTGAAACGTGTTATCATTTTCTATGTTTCCGTAAGGTCATTTCGTTTTATAGCTTTTTTTTTAAGAAATAAAAGACTATTGGGCTAGAATTGCCGTTACAACTTCACCGGGCGAGAGATGAGATCTCTTAAGGTACTCAGCCAGCGAATTATTGGTTGTGAGTTCGGATCTCGACTTGACCGGCCAGCCCTGGTAAGAACCTAACGGTGATCTATTAGCGTTTCGGAAGCAACTACCTTGAGAAGAAACAAAGAACTTCAAAGCTGCGTCGGAATGAAATGTATTTATTCAAGAACAAAACAGCCAACCAATAGCCAATTGCGAATTGTCCTGTCGAATAAAAAGAAAAGTTAATTACATGTTTTTTTGGAACTCAAACACGTCTTAAAATTTCTATACAAACTCACGCTTCCACAAAAATAAAAACATATCTATTTTAAAGTTGTTTTTTAAATTAACCCCCCAAGGGAGCATAATAAGAAATTATTAATTTAGGTAATGCTGGGTCACAGGGTTGTCTTACGGAGTGCTGAGCAGTCCTTCTGAGGGGACAGCTGCGTAGAATATACTCCGGTGGTTTGGTGCGTGATCCCATACACACATCCACGGTTTCCTACATCTAGATGAAGTCCATGATGGGGTGAATCATGCCATGGGCTTACGGAAGATTGCTCCTTATCCCCGGAGCCTGGTCCATCACGAGTGGAGGAGCACCCCAGTAGTTTTAATCGGTGCGAGACCGAAACATCGGTGGGGGTGTTACTCGCCGCCCCCTTGTGGTGAATACCAATATATTTATAATAAAAGGTGCCACTCAATGAAACACATTCGAGACTGATCATATTTTATTTCTGGTAATTAAATATGTACACTATACCCTCGTATAGATATACACCACCTTGATAGCCCGTGATGGGTTTCCACCGGGTTACCAAGACAAAAACAAGGTATTAAAAGAGTCTATGGTTTTTGTTATTCTACTGCAAGCCAAGTGCGCGTCCAATCTATTATTACTCCTGAAATAGTTCGCTGCACTTAATATTGTGGGATCTAACTAATTGGATTAGTAATCGTCTTTATTTGCGTATTTGTCATATGTCAGCTCGAAACGATTTATGCTTATGAGACAAAGGAATCAAGGATTGATGAGTGTGGCTTTGAAAGAGTCTCTATGAATATTATTTTATTTATGTATTAACATTGTACAGTACTTCGATAGCTCCGCAACAGTGGCACGGGCTGCCTAAAGAGCTTCACTTGTCGCGACCACCAGTTCGCCAACTCCTCAGGGGTCCCTGCTTCTCCTTCAGGAAACTGGTGTCTTCAAGGACTTCTCCCTTAGCACACTTGTGCACTTTAGAATCGAATTATGTTTAAAAAGATGAATTTTTGTATTTTTTCGTTGTTACTCGGCGGGTGGTTCGAGCGAGTGCAAAACTCAATTGATAACCCGTACGGTGTTGCCAGAGCTGTCGAAAGTTACCCGCACATAAATTCAAATACGGAACAAACATTTTAGTATATATAACAAACGATATTTCTATAATATAAAAATGAATCGTTAAATGTGTATAAGCGCGAAACTCGAGAACGGCTGAACCGATTTGGCTGATTTCTTTTTTGTTGTGTTTATTAAAGTCTGTGGAAGGTTATTACGGAGAGAAAAATTAAAAAAATATCTGAAAAAGTCTAAAAACAACAATTTTCTATATTCCCATACAAAAAAGTCGTAATAATATTTAAAAGTCAATTTGAACTTTAACACCATACCATAAAGTTTAAATGTTAGTGGCCGGGTTCCGGGAAGGCAAAACAATTGAGTGACGTATAAATATTAATGTCAGTATTTGTCAATTTTTATGCATATAGCATTAAGGCCAGGTTCCTTCAAACAATTTAAAAAAAACAGCTGATACGCCAATAGGTTTTGGCAGAATAAAATCTGACGGGGAAGCTATTAACATTTAAAAAAACAATATGACTTTGCTTTAGAGAAATAGGGCAGAACAAGGTCTGCCGGGACAGCTATTAATAACATATAATAGGCCGTGGTGTCCTAGGAGATATCGGATCAGGTAGACAGAACATGCTCACAGGTAAAAAAAACGTCTTGAGTCAACTCATATGGAGTCTAATAGAGATTTCATATGTACAAGTGCTGTGAGAGCGGCGATCAGCTGCGCTACTGGTCACATTGGGCACGACATATAAGCGCAAAGTGGATACAGCCACTAATGTATCTCTGCTCACCCCGAAAAGGATATAGTGTGACGATATAATTTTTTTTGTATTTGACCTTGAAACAGCTTATCAGATTTTTTGCATCATAACTATGAACATTCGATTAAATAAATAAATAATAAATTATTTATTAGAAAAAACAATTACAAAGCAGCACATTAAAGTCAGCCGACACCCAAAATAGGACTACCTGTGTCTCGGGTGTCAGCACATTGCACACAATTTGTTACATACAGTTTATATCCGCTGCGTAGCTCCAATCTTAACTCAAAACAATACACTTTACATTAATTTATATTAAACCTTAGATATATTTATTCCCACAACAGCTCCTCAGTATCACTATATCCCAGATTCATCAAGCAATCCCTGAGCTTCATCTTACGTTCGTAACTAGATCAGCAATCACACGGAGTCACGGCTATACGGTAACTCCCATCCCGGCCAGGACTAAGAAGTTCTCTAACTCTTACTGCAGCGGAATCGTTGAGTTGTGGCATAGATGGGCAATATGTAATCAGATTAATGAAAATGATTAACGATTACATTTTACGTTTTTTACCATTAATATGACTGCATTTTGTTCATTTATATTTTAAGCACTACAAAATCCCAGATTGTATACACATTTATGATTTTTTAATGTTTTAAATGGATTTAATCATGATTACAGAGCAAGAAAATTATAATTTCGACTACATTTTGTAATCGTTCATCATTAATCAGATTACATTTTGCCCATCTCTGAGCTGTGGTATGGTCTTCTGGCGAGCGTGTTCCCGCCTTCATGTTTTAAGCGTAGAGTGAAGAGATATTTGTGCAGGTCGGCATGATTGCTGCAACTACCGATGGGTTTTTCGTAACTGTTGATAGTTGTCGTTTTTTAGACTGCGCCATGATTACCGACAGGCGTGGTGTAGTCACTGTGTCGTGTCAGGATAAAAAATCTAAATCAATATCGGTTTATAAGTTTAGGAGAGTATATATTCCACTCCTTAGCTGTTCGCATGATTAATCTATCATAACTTTCTTGTTGACTTAAATGACATCGAAAGTCATAAAAAATCATAGCACGAAAGTTTTCTCGGTTTAAATTCATGCTGACGTGCCCTTTTTTTGTTAACCCGGTGGAAATCCCTACGGCCGTCAGGGGAAGTAGTGAGAGCCACTCCACCCGGTGTGTCGGACCTGCCCCGACTAAAACCACCGGGGTGCCAGCACTGCCCTCTCTTTGCTTTCGCCGAGCCTGGGAATCCGGATAATTCCGACGGCTCGGCGAGCGGTTGGCCTTGGGCAGGCCTCCTCTCAGGGAGGGGAACCGAAACCCCTCACTTCCTCTCTATGGGAACGGGGTCTGGGCACACACACGCCAACCCTACCTCTCTCCGCTGGACGGGGACGCCCTCAACGTCACCCGCCCACCTATGACAGGAGAGAAGATCGTCGTGCTGGGAGTCCTAAATGTTGACGTGCACAGACAATTTTCAATTTACCGCCAAATCGTAAAACAAATGAATGAAATATATACTCAATAATATTGATAAAGAGGTATATTTTCAAAATTGCAATTTATTTTTTTAATATAATGTTTTTAAGTCTAAAAACTTTCAGTTTGGTTCTCGTACATACAATTTCACCTTTAGAGACAATTTACTGCGTTTTATATATGGAAAAACAGGTCTTGCAAGAAATAAAACAAAATACCCTCTATAATTAAAATTTTAATTGAATAAATTCTATACATTTATATAATATTCATTACTAATGACTCAGTTAACGGGAACCTAGACAAAATAACATTCTATGGACAATAACTCTAGTAGAACGCGTAAAATGGACTTCGTATAAGCTTTCAAAATTTCACGTTGACGCGTAATGACAATTCCATAAATTTGCACTTTTCTACAGGCGTTATCGATAAACGAATGATAGTTATGTCTGATCTGAGTCATTAACGCTACCACATACATATCAAAACAACAAACATCTCATAAAATAAATTAATAGAATTATATATACAGGATGAATTAAATTCACAATCAATACAGATACTGCATCATACAAATTAAACATCATTCATTCATTTTATTTAATTGCGAAATCATTTCATTAAAACGTAAGGAAAGTTGTAGTTTACGACTCAAGTAATGCTATTAGCCGTGGTGGCTGCCGGCAGAATAGAATAGCACCCCCCCTCTTCTTGCCGCGGTGTCGTAAAAGGCGACTAAGGTATCCCTTTAACACCGCAATTCAACCAGGTGTTCAGAGAAGGAAAACTCGACCAAACCTGCATCCCGCTCCCTCCCGATCGTACTGGTTCTCCATTCCATCGGGCCCGAGGGAACTCGTACGAGAGAGTGCATTTCTGGCAGCGCGTCCAACTATGCGCTTAAATATCTCCTGCGCAATTGACTGTTTCCGAAAACTGGACGTCGATTTTTTTAATCGGTGTTGAATCAGTCGCCGTGGCCGAATCCGGCTAGGACATCATCATCATCATCATCATCAATGCTAATAATATTGGACCTACAGATTCGATGAAAAACAACAAAGTACTTAACAATAAATATTTCTAAGACAGTCTTGGCTTTGATCAGTAAAATTTCCACAATTGATCTCGTGGTACCTAAGCATACTCTAAGGCTGAGATGTATAGACGCAAGTTTAAGTTTGCTTAGACATATTTATATTTCTCGATGAATATCAAAAGATTTGGTATGTCATCGATTTTGTCAACATGGACTTTGCTCTGCGAATACTATGGCTATACTCAAGTTCCTATTATATGTTCAGTTTTTTCAAAACTGAATACAAAACGAATTTATGTTTTGAGAACTTTGCTAAGCAAAGTCGAAATAGCGTCGACAAACTTCAGCCTTAGTGTTACTTTTACTTTTGTAACACTCTTTTGTTTGGGAATCTGGTGGAAATCCTTACGGATCTTCAGGAAGCCGTGAGGGCGGCCGGTGTGTCGGGCTATTGCCGACTAAAACCACCTATGTTCTTCTTACTCGTCTGCCGGGGCCAAAGGAACGGCTTCGCCGGCTACCTCAGCACCTGGCGGCTTTGGGTCTTTTGCAGGCCTCCTGTATTTGCGAGGGATGATGTAAAACCCACCCCTCCTCGTTTTGTAGTGGTTCGCGGGAACTCATCTCACACCGCCCAGGCGGCACGACCGTGCTAAAGTGGGGGATATCTGGCGGAAAGGGTTCCCACTTTTATAACATCCTATATAAGAATTATTCTCAAAATTTTATATCTTTCGCTTAACAAACGTCCAAAGAAAATTAACACCTTTTCATCATTTTCAACCGGTTATGAATATTCTTGAGCTTTTCTCTATTCGACAAAGGCTTTTTCTCCTTCCTATTGTAAGATCTACCTAACATATACTGCTGCCTGTAAGACATCAGCTGGAAAAACATTTTCCCGCACTTGTCACACGCCGCTCTATTCTCATATTTTTCATATTTTAAAAACACGAAATGACAGTTTTTCTTCTCTTTGAAAAAACTCGCGCAGAGTTCGCACACATGTGTTTCCTTCACGTAAGGGAGTTGTACGGGGCCGACTTTATTCATCTGGTCCTTCACGACGGATTCTATTTCTTGGTGATAATTTATCCTGTGTGTAAAATATTTGTAATATCTAAGGCCGCAAAGGGTGCATTTTTTGTAATCGAATTTCTTGAAGGCTTTTACATTTGGGTGCGTCTCTCTCATATGTCTGAGAAGATGGGCAGGGCTTAGGGAGACATATCGGTCGCAGTGGGGACAGAGTTTTGGACGTGGCTTTTTCCAATACATATGTGATGTTTCGTGTTGTATTAGAAGGAACCTAAAACATACAATAAATAAATATCTATTACAGCATCCTTTATTTATTCTTATTTTTTAGAAGTTTTCTAGGTATATGAACAACTATCAGTACACGGGTTGATTTTAAAGTTTAACGGGTCTTACGCGCGAATTAACTTACTTTGATGCAGCGACATTTCAGTCTACACGTGAACATGATCTATGCAACCAGGTGAAAACGTCAAGCCATAATTAGAAGAACATTTGAGCATAAGACCCGTTAGTATTTATGAGTACAAAACGCGAATGTTTATGAATGAAACGTGATATACAAGATCTCGAAACGCGACAGATCGAAACAATCACGACCTAATTCGGACAACCACCCTTCTTCCACAATTAAAGTTGTCAAAACAGCCAACTCCATTGGTTACATGAGCAAAATGCCCCGACTCGATTGGTCACATGAGTAAAAAAGACCCGACTCAATTGGTCACATGAGTAAAAAAGACCCGACTCGATTGGTCAGATGAGTAAAAAGATCCGATTCGATTGGTCACATGAGTAAAAAATACCTGGCGCGACTGGTCACGGAAGTAATAAAAGCGTGACAATCGAAAGGTTGAACATAAACCAAATACCATGACTAACTTACCTATTTGGATACGCCTTTTTACATTTATTACACGTATAACTTCCCGGCTCTATTAACGTATCATAATGGATACTACGATATTTCTCTGTACCGTCCTCTTCGTATATTTGATTCCCTGAAACGGTCATGTTTGGCAGAGAATTTGAACTATTTGTGTCTCTCACAGGCATACTACTAGTGTTTATTGGCGTTGTGTCGACGGTCACGATCACATCATCCTGGAACCAAAACAAAATAAACATGTTCATCGAAGAGTTGCTGATTTGTTCCTGTTGCGATATTCTGGACGTGTTGTTAATGTTCTTTGGGTTGGTATTGGGTCTGGACAGCGATACGATGCCCAGATAGTAAACCACTGCGAGGATTCGGTGATTTTTGTGATGGAGTACTCATCGCTTAGATCACTTTGGTTTTGGCGTTAATTAGAATACTAAATATTAAAATATATTGACGACGGACTCAAAAGGACTTATATCCAGAGCCGCAAAACGTAATATTAACAACAATAAGAAAAATATAGAGTAAACAATGTACACTAACCTCAAAAATAATCCTATTTCTAATATTGGGTATGCAGGTTATTTGAGGTTCATAATTCTCCTCAGCCTTAGGTAAAACTTCATTTTCAAATTTTATAGCCGGCTCAATTACTATCACGTCATCGTCATGAATACTCTGATCGTTCTGCAATAATAACATACAGCAATCAAGCTGAGATTTATACATTGGGGAGTGCTCTGAAGAAATGTTCAAGCTGGTGCCTCCAACGTCAGTTTAAACGCGAACTATTTGCCATTAGTCGTCCGTCCAGCTCCCAACTTGAAAAACCTTTTCTAGTATATTTTTTCATGCATTTAGGAGTTGCGCACAAGTCTACCGCTAGATGGCGTTAATAGACACTCTGCGGACGCACAGCCGCATGGGAACTACTTAGCAAGGGGCATTGGAATTGCTTCGGATACCAATGTTTTTTGGTGTCCCTTAACTCAATTGCTTGTACTCTTTTTCGGGGTCCTTTGAGATTTGCTTTGTTTGGTGTTATCGAGTGAATGGACATTTTATTGCACTTAGTCGGTATCACGTCTAACTGTATTTTCAATTTCTCTTCGGGCCCACGGCAGTGCGCAGGATTCGCAGCCCCGATAGTTGTCGGCGGATGTAGGGGCATCCGTCCGGTAGAATAGGGAGCAGCGTGTGTGTGCCTACACGCTACCCAGTAGAGATGTAGTGAGGGGGTAGCCTTCAGACCTCCCAGAGCGGAGGCCCGCCAAGGCCAATCGCTCGCCGGGCCGTAACAAGTATACGGATACCCAGGCTCGGCGAATGCGAAGAGTAGGCAGTGCTGGCACTCCAGTGGTCTTAGTCGGTAAAAGTCCAGCACACGGGGTAGCGACCTTCAACCGCTGCCCTGATGGTCGACGAGGATTTCCACCGGGTTAACAAAAAAAATGCTCCACTTAAATAGGAAAAACCGGTGCAGCCCATACCGACGTGTACAGGATTCTTCAAGAAAGCAGTGAACAAAGTCTATGTTAGCCAGCAACGCAATAACAACGCTCCTTGTGCTGTTGTTGTCCATGGGCAATAATAACTGCTTAACATCGGGTTGACCGTTGGCATGATAACGATTATTTATAATTTGTCGTGATTCCCGCTCCTCTCTGACATCACAGACGAGAAATGAGGTACCTATCTGGTTTTCCTATAGATGTGCGTTTTCTAATAATAATAATAATATTGCTTATTGCTCTTTTATATGATCTTGTGGACAATGAGGTACCGTACTATCAGTATGTACCTCACCCAGTTGTTGAAAATAGTCGGGCAATGCTATACTGGGATCGATCTATTATCACTGATAGGACTATTTTTGCTAATAGACCTGACATTGTGGTAGTAGATCGGTCGGCGCGCCGGGCAATACTCGTTGATATCACCATACCACATGATGAAAATCTCGTAAAAGCTGAGAAAGAAATCTATCAAAATATTTTGACCTCGCACACAAGATCACCAGCATGTGGGATGTAGATTCTACGAGTATTGTCCCGATAGTCGTATCGACTAATGGGCTGATCGCAAAGAGCCTCGATTACCAACTTAAGAGGTTCTCGCTTGGTTGTTGGCTCAAGGGCCGGATACAGAAGGCAGTTCTACTCGATAAGCACGCATTGTTAGGAGATTCCTCACTCTGAGCTCCTAACTACCAGCGGCTTGGGCCTTAGGCCTCGCCCCTGTAGGTCTACATGTTTTTATATTTTAAAATGTATATGTTGTTTATATGTATTTATTTTAAAATGTAATTATATTGTAATTATGTCGAATAAATGATAATAATATATCGTCACGCTATATCCCTTTCGGGGTGAGCAGACACATTAGTAGCTGTATCCACTTTGCATTTATATAATATGTCGTACTAAACATCACCAGCAACGTAGCTAATCGCCATTCTCAGGGCACTTACACAGGACATTTCTATCAGGTGACATGTCCGCTGCCTCACGTTGTTTTCCTGCACTGGTGCTCATCATTAGGCACCCTAAATCCGTACTTAAACCGGAAAAACCCAGATGTACGAGCCGGGCTTCTAAACTATGACCATTCGTGTTGCCGCACATGGATACCCGTCGCTTATACACTAGGCAAAATAAATAATTGACTCATACCGATGGTGGTTCTCGGGGCTCTTTTTTTAACTTCATTTCTTGTTTCTCTTTATCTGACTCTTCCTGGAAACATTTTTCGTCAATGTATAATGGGTATTCTTCTCCAGCATCTATGTTATTTCCCTCTTTAGGCTCATCTTCATCGTAGTATAAAGATATTTCTTCATCACTCTCTTCCTGATTAACAGACTCGGTGAGCTGTTCATTGCCATTTATATCTTGGGATATATCTTCTTTTGGAAGTTTAGTAATTTCGAGTCTATGTAAAATAACTTTACATTCCATGTTACATTGTTTGTGATTTTTTAAATGATTATTAGCCGGCATAAGGAAATCATCTTGTAAGCATTTTTTATTGGGACTTCGTGAGTGTAATTCAATATTAACTCTCTGAAGGGGTATTATAATATGATGTACATTGTGAACATATCTTGTGTAACTAAAAATTATTAGATTTATGAATTAGATTGGCCATAGGTTTGTAACAAAATTATTAAGGTTACTATCAAATAATAAGGAGTAGATATTAGTTGACGTCCCCTTTTTGGCAGTTCAAAAAGAACGACTACTATCCTTATCCATCAGGAGGGCCTTTGCCGCAGGCCTTCCTCCGTAACTGGAAAGACGCCTGGGCGGCGCGCTTGAGGGAACGCGTCGCCCAACTTATCCAGGCGAGAGCGGTGTGTGACGTGTTCCCGCACACCACTCCAAGACTTCTTTTGAGGAGAGCGAAGGGTGGCCCTTACTTCGCCCCCTCGTAAACATAGATGTGCGGCCTACTGAAAAGGCCAGACGTCGTCGCGGGCCAGAGAAGTGGACGCTGCTGTATTTCCGGTCCCGGCTAGACGGAGCGAAAGGAGCAGCCCGGGGGTTTTAGTCGGTGCAAGTCCGACACCCGGGGGGCGACCCTCATCACCCCCTGAGGTCCGTTAGGGATTACCCCCGGGTTATAAAAAAAAATCCTTATCCATCTATAAAAAAATCAAAATCGGCGCAATGACCACACAACACAACTATCAACAGTAAATAAAAATATATTGTTACGAGCACGGGGTAATAAGACGCCGGTTTTGACTGACAATCGATTTATTGATCGGTGAGAGTGTACAATTTCAAAACGCAGCCATGGAAATTTTTCCAAGCGCAACCGTCGAATGATTTCGATGTCAAATCACTGAAAGTTCCAGAAACCAGTCGACGAATGTTCTCGAAGTTCGGTTTTCAGAGTCCAATCGCAGAAAGTTCTCGAAGTCCGGTCGCAAAAACAAGTCGAAATGTTCGCACGTAGAGTCACCATGCAGTCGTAGTACTCGTATGTTCGCAAAAGTATTTTTTAATCACTTTAGTGTTCGCTCTGTATCGCTTTACAAATTAGAACGGTCCTCGTGACGGCATCGAGCCCGTATATACATAACAACCACGGCTCTATAGTAAGTTCGAGAAAGATCTAGAACCTTATAGAGATTTTTGAACCTTGTTTTTACTTATAAATTCGAGACTCGGTTTATCGACCTATCGCGAATTGAAATTTCACAAATAGCAGCCCTCTAATTATACAGGTCACGACCTCGGGCGGCCGGAGTAAATACTTTGTCTTTACTGTCGTCCAATAATTGTTGCTGATCTGGTTGTAAGTTACTTTATTCGATGCGGTACTTCAAGACAATCTATGCCTTTTAAAATTATAGGCTTGCGATGCCTGGAAGCCTAGAAATCTAGAGTTAAAGTTTGACCCTAGTTCCGTCGTAATAATATCGATAGTCGCAGCGACCATGTCGGACAAATATCTCCTCATACTTCGTTTAAAGGATCTCATATCATAGGACCGTGGGAGCACGCCCGCCGAAAAGCCATTCTACAACCTTATAAATCGGCTGCAGTAAGAGTTAGAGAATTTCTTAGTTCTAGTCGGGATATGAGTTACAATATACCCGTGACTCCGTAAGAAGGCGCACATTTTTCTACATTGGAAGGGAGAGCGTGGAACATGCTTACGTAACTCTTCAGAACACTCGCCATGATACAGACGGTAGAAAACGCTCAGTGAGACAATATCTCAGCGCAATTGCAGCAGTTCAAGATGCTTTATAATGTTAGGATTTAACGTCTCATAAGATAAGATACGCATCTCAAGTTACGCATAGATCGTGAACTTAACATAGCTTTATGTATGTTATTGGACTAATCTATGTAATTGAAATACAAAGGTAAAAAGGGTGGTGGCGGAGGGAAAGGTATCGCCAAGTAGAAGAAGACTGCAGAAGGCCAGACGTCGCCGTGTGCCGAGGAAGATGGCTCAGCCTTGCCCTTCGCACTCGGCAGGCGGGAGAAGGAACACCACGGGGGGTTTTAATCGGTGCAAATCTGAGCCAAAGTTTTGGAAGTGAGTCCAAAATCTGAAGGTCCGTTAGGGATTTTCCCCGGGTTACCAAAAAAGAGGGAGGGAGGTGGTCGTAGGGGCGGCAAGCAGTAGTATAGCTCTGTCTCGAAATATTTCAAAATCTGGGGTTGCCACTGCATATTCTGAAGCAATTATTTTTGTTACCCAGTGTACATCCATTATTGACCGTCAAGTGGCTGTGAGGGCTGCTCCCGGTGTGTCGCACTCTCACCGACTAAAACCACAGGGGTGCATCGCCAAGCACAGGGTGAACCGGACTACGGGAATGTGACGTCGGTCTCAACGCGATCCAGCGCGTGATCTGTTCAAAGGGCTTCTTCTCGCTGGTAAAGGGGTGGGAGAAGAGTGACATCACCCCCCATCGCCAAGTGGCGTACGGATGCACGCGCAACACCACTGGAGCTTAGTGTCAGGTGGTTGCCCCCTCAGGCACCCCGTCAGTCGCTCCGTGAGTTTGCCCCTCAGGCAGTTGTGCAGCCGGGGACTCCTCCTCCGTCATTGTTCATCATCAATAAACATCATTAGTAATCATCATCATTGGCACCACTGTTTTATTTGAATCAGCGGTAGCCTTCCCTCTTCCTCGTAACGGCTTAAGCGGCCTTTTTGCAACAGCACAGTCGTCGCTGCCCACCTTGTGCCCCGCCGGTCTTCCGGCGTCAGCGCAAACTGCGCAGCGGACACTGGTCTAGCAAACCTGGACCTTGTGGCCCGGCTGTGCACACCTAAAGCAAAGCGCATTACAGTCAACCTTTGCTATATATTTAGGCGTCTCGTGTTCGGGCTCCAAGCACCGGAAGCACCGGATCACGCGCGGCGGTAACAGACGGATCTAGAGCTCTACCCAGGCAAGCACGAAGTCTCTCTCTATTAACCTTTTGGCTGCTGTGGCTGGGCAGAACGCCCAAGCAACCCTAAGGTTCGACCAAATGCGAAATTGGTGGACTTAGCTATGGACTCCAAGAGTACCTCGAAGCCCTTACCCATAGTGTCCTTCTGGGCGTAGATGGATGTGCCCTCAGCCCCAGCCACATCAAGACGCGAAGTGAGGTGAGGGCGAGCTCTTATGAGTTAATAATTACGAAACATAACTATATTTTGACTTGTAGAATTGTTTTTTAACTTAATTGGGCATAGTGGACACACCACACCCAATGGTCAACATGTTACAGTCCGAAAAACGACAGTAACACAGTAAATCAGTAATGAATAATGTATTGATAGTCACAGTGCCCATGCCAGCCAACATAAGTATCGCTTCACACTTCATTTAAAAGAACCAGTAAAATTGGGATGGTGGAAACATACTCACAAGAAGACCGTTCTATATTACAAAGACTGAGCAGAAGTAAGTGTTGGAGAACTTCTTAATCCTAGCCAGGATGTGTTACCGTAAACCTGCATATTTGATTATTTTACAGAAGGGAAAGTGTGGACCAAGGTTGAATAACTCTTTAGACAACTCGCCAACTCTTTTTGGCAACCCTGGGGAAAATCTTGCATAGGACTGTCAGAGATTGATAGCAGTGGCCCTGCTGTACTGGCTGCAAGCCCTCGGATGTTCTTCAACTTGTTGATAGACAGGCCTGGAGATCCATATTCTTCAAATGACCCGGCAATATGGCAATGATCTCTGGTAAGAGTGGGTGCAAGAGGCCTAGCCCTCAGGACTCTTCTCTCAGGCAGGAAATAACATGAACATGAAATGTTACATGAAGCTTACATGAACTTAATATGTCAGTGTAAACTATATACAAATATAGCTATACCTAACTATATATATAATAAAGTCCTGCAATAACAGATTTTTTCTAGATTTATTTTGCTCATGGCTAATAAAAAGCCCAGAGTTGGGATGTATTTGAAAAGGTAATAAGGTGGCATGCATTGATGCTAAGACATGATAAAAAGCAAATGATAATACATAGGTTCATATTAAAATGATCAATTATATTATGAATATTTTACTATTTTTTGATAATTTTAGAGAAACATAAAGCCATGTAAGCAATAAGAAAAAGCTACATAAGCCAGAAAAGTATCACAAAAAAAGCATTATTATTATTATCAATGCAAGCAGCTATTAGCTAATGTGCCCGTCACAGCTGGTGTGTTCAATTATCACAAATTCTTTAGTATGGCATTGATCTGGAAATTGAATAAATTGCCTCAAGACCTTGTTGACTCCGAATCATTGAATAGTTTCAAGTTAGTCTGGACAGATGGCTCTCATCTCAATTAGATTTGAATGTATGGTTAATGAAGTGCTAAGCAATATGTGATACTGGAATGCACCAACTTTTTTTTTTTGGTAACCAGGGAGATAATCCTGCATACGACCATTAAGGGCTCTGTGAGGATAGCGACGCCAGTTTGTCAGACGCCTATTGACTAAAAACCCCCAGGATCCCCTCTAGTAGCTTCACCAGCACCTGGGAAACCAAATTCATCCAGACACCTGGGGAGCAAAAAGCCTTGTTGAGGCTACTTCTCCGGGAAGTGTGAGAGTAAAGAGCCCACCCCTCCAAAACTTCTTACTTAGGCGTGCGCCAGACACTGTGCATCTCCCTCTCATTTGGAGGATTGCACCAACTGAGCTGTATCATAAACACATCAGTTAATCGCTGCTTGCCTATTATTTGATAGTAAAAATAATAATAAAAAGGAACTATATTTTTCTTACCATTCTTCTAAAAGACACAAATGTAGAAAACTATATCGAAATAACAAATCTGCTTGTTATACACATCACAGGCATGGAATATAAAAGTGTTATTAAAATAATTTAACTTCACAAATGGCACTTTAAAAAGCAAAAAGGGTTGCATTGGAATACGGACTCCTGAAGCCTACATGGTTTGACAAATACGACGAGTCTATGAGATCCTTAATTATTTTAAATAACAAAATTTTAGAAGAGACTATGATTATATTATAGAAATATACATTACTCCTCTGGCACAACAATATTTTTGAAGCAGACTTTCTATAAATTATCCCATAATAATACAAAATTCTTACCTATTTTGAAATATTTGGCCACACAGGTCGCATTTATGTTCAACTGGTTTAAATAGTTTCTTTGAACTATCCATTTCGTAACAAGAACTTCATAGCTTTTTGTGAACCACCATTAAAATTATAATTTTCCAATAATCTCTGACGCTCTTTAATAAAATACGCTTTTAAACGTAACTCTCGTGGAATTTGCTGTATTCATTTCGTGTTTTTATTAATACGTTAAAAACCCTTATAATTTACAAAGTTGGGGACCTGTGGTATTTCCTTTATCGAATCTATACAACGCCATTTATAGCTGTTTTCAAAGCCTTATAATAAATTGTGCTTATAATTTATATTATATTTCTTTGATTTAATACATGAAACGTCTTTTTTTTTTCTTTTCTTTTTTTGGTAATATTTTCCCTTTCATGGGGAAGGCAAAGGCATTTCGGCCATACAGCCATGTCTGAGGTAATTTCTTTTTATTTCTTATTAAATTTCTCTTAGATCTTCCTGCTACGCTCCAATATATCTGTAGTTGTTTCAATGTATTCTATTCCATCTCCATTTCCTGTTTGTTACACCATATTTATAAACACACACAATATAAACGACGAGAAAGACTATGTAGATTGGCGGGAAAACTCAGTGATCCAAGGGACGCATCAATCTGCTAGCAAACCGCCAAAAAACCATTGATTCCCCATCTCACACGGTCAGCCGAGCATTCCATTGCTGCCCAAGCCCATAACACAAGTTGAGACAATTGAACACCCAGCCGACCACCATAACAAGAAAACAACAATTATTCAGCTAGAGTGCAGAAGCGATGCAATCACTTCTGCTTGTAGCTTTGCCGCCAATAATTTGACTTTATTCTAACAATGTCGACTGTAAATTCTAACAAAACAGTGACTTGTGAATTGAATAAAACGGATTAAATTAATTTGATTGATTTTGCTCAATTGAAATAAAAATCTGACTTATTGATGTCAATGTTTTTTGAATACTATGCACTAGGACTATTGATATTTTTAAAATATCGGAGATCAATATATAGATATTTATAACTATATCAATATCAGTTTTCAATATATAGAAATAAAACATTGATAAATCCATATATCGATATTTGATCAACAGTCCTATCATTAAGTTCAGTATGTGATTGTGACGATGGTAGCAATGCTATCGACTTATTATTATTGTTCTTTTTCGCATTATTAATGGTGACTGTCTTAATATTTGTCTTTTGTTTATAGTTAGTTGCGCATACGAATGATGGTGTCTGAGTTTTAATTGGGTTGCTAAATTAGTTGCATTTCCGCTGCTTTTATCAATTTTCCCACATAAGTTACAGGAAACATTTCTTGTATAAAATTTTTAAAACTACGTCCATATAATGGAAGAATTTGTCAAAGAAGACATATTTTGACACTAAACTATTTCTATGTACTTAGATATTAAATAAATTAATATGAATAAACACTTGCTTTAACCGCTACATTACAATAAAACAGTAATTATTCATAACCTTTTTTTTACCTGGGGCAAATCCCTACTGACCTCAGAGGACGGTGAGAGACACTCCCCGGTGTGTGAGACTTTCACCGACTAAAACCCCCGACGTGTTCCACCTTCCACCTACCGGGATCGAGGGCACAACTAAGGTCTCATCCTCGATACCCAGCAAGGTGTGCGGCCTCTGGATAGGCCTCAACTCATTTGGGGAAGGTGGTGTAAAGAGCCACCCTTCTCTGTCGCCTCTCCGCTCTTGAACGGCACGCGGGACACTTCGCGTGCCGCTCGCACCCTTGTTGGGCGACACAATCTCTCAAGTGTGCCACCCGGTGCTGTCGTTAGAGACGGAGGTTTCTTAGAAATGCTGGCTTACGACGTCCCATTCTTGCGGGTTAGCGGGTGGGCAGGAATAACGCTGCTAAAGCAAGCGCCTCCCGAACCCGCTCCGCTGCCTCCTTCTGTGCCAGCACCTGCTGTCTGAAATTGTCGCTAATTGTTCATAATCTCTCTTAACTTTACTCAATGTTATCCACAGACTAAACTCTATAGATCCTAAAGGTAAGGATGGTAATTATGCTAAGCTGTTTATAAAGGAAATAACAATTGTAAGTAAAGTGGATAGTCCATATCATAGATTACAGTATTTTTTTTTGCCACAGAGGTATACCTATACAAAATTACATTTCGTCTTAAGATAATAAGTAAATAAGTAAACTAGGAATAAAAAAAAAAACCTAATATAGTGTAAATGAAATACGGTATATTAAGTTTACCATGATTTTGTATATTAAATAACTTAGGAAAAAATTTTTTTTTACAAAATATCGACCATCGTTATAGACATTTCAATATCAATCTATCGATATATTGTCCAAAAAAATATTAGTAATAAATATCGATGTTCCGAAATAATAATAACGATATTTTATCAACAGTTCTAAGTTGTACAGGGTATTATTTATTAGTCTGTGCAGGGTATACTCAACCAAATTAACTAACACGTCAAATGATAAAAACATAAACTTTAAAACAATCTTATTTATTAAATTTGAAGGCATAATTATTTATTAACCAAACCAATGGTATGAATTTTTTATTTAAATATAACACTTTTATACATAAATTATTTGCCGACATTCCGTTGTGTTATTAAAAGTGTATACTAATTTGCAGGAACTAAAATCGTTTGCTGAAAATGATTTCGATCCTAAAAAATGGATTAACAAAGCTTGGAGTTCAAGTGGAAACCAGGAGAAGGAGGTAATAAATTATAAAAATTATAATTAAAAACTTAAAATCACTTGTATAGCATCAGAAATTAAAAAGTAAAAAATAATCTAAAAATATAATTTTTAAAATATTGGGGGCTGTTCAGGTCAAAAGGTACAACGCAGTTATTAAATAATGTTAGATTTCTAAGTTTCCTAAATTTTTATTATAACAAATAATTAATTGAAATATGAATTTTCTTATAGCATCGTTATTTCTTCGCGCCCATCAGGCTTAGATTTTAAAGCTTATAATAATAATATATCGTCACGCTATATGCCTTCCGGGGTGAGCAGGGAAACATTATTGTGTTTTTACACTTATATTTCGTGCCCAACGTGATCAGAAGCACAGCTGATCGCCATTCTCAGGGCATTTATACATGGCATTGCTATTACATGCTATACAGATTTCCTCGTGATGTTTTCCTTCATTGCCAACCAACCCATAAATCTCTGGCATCTTAAATGCTTGTGCTCTACAACCGGTGAAGCTATAAGGGACTTTGCTGACCAATAGCATATTGTCCTGCCAAAAAAAGGCAAATAAATGCTTTTTCTTTCCATAAGAGACTTAAGTTAATTACATTCCTCACCAGATATTTGTCGCTAACACAGTGACAAGACTCCAAATCTACATGAAGCAATTAACCAATTCCTTAGATGAAACCACTACTCAGGTAAGAAGGTTTTAAAGATTTGATATTTAAAAAAAACTTATCAATATACAAGTTAGAAATCTGCAACTGATGATCTTTGGGATATGCTTGTGTTAAGGAATGACCTAATTTAGTCATAAATTATGCAACTGGCACTGTGGGATTAATTGATTTAACCTTTAAGTACTGAAATGCTATTTTAGTTACATAAGTACTGACATGAAGTCAGGTAGACTACCATGGCTTTAATAATGAATGTTTACTACTTGGTTTTCTTCTAAAATAAAGTTTCTAAATATTGTTTATGTGTGTAGTTGTTGTGTATGTAAGAAAAAGTATAAAAATTTTAACATTTGTTGCTAATTATAAACATGGCAGACTCAAATTCTTTTTGAGAGAAATGTAACTTTTTAATGCTCAAAGTGTCTGTCAGACAATAAAAGTTTAATTATCAATTGAAACAATTACAATTATTTTTTTAAATTATATTATCACTAACCATTTTCATCCCACTGCTGGGCAAAGGCCTCCCTTCCTTTTTCTATTACATTTGTGAAATCCATTGGAAGGAGTTTGAACATGTAACTCAGCACACAATGTCTGATAAAAAGGTGCCTGCAGCAGCAATCTGCGTGCAGGTCGGCATGCTGCATACCTTACTGGGCTTTTACACACTTATGGCACCTCAGTATTTATTATTTATTTATTTATTCATTTATAAGTACACTTACATAGACTACATTAACACAAAACTATATAAAACATGAAGAGGATACATTATAAATGCGACTATATGATGAAGAAAGAGCCCCCTATTCTACCAGGAAACTATATAGGAGTCGAAGCTGCTCGCGTCCATCGGCTTTACCCCAGTTTCCCTACACGTGGCTCCTGGGCGGTGCTGAACGAGCAGCAGCGAGGTGGTAGGGCGTCGTTCGGCTTGTCGCGTTTCGGGATCAGCTTGTGTATATCCAGTAGCTCATATACCTAGAGACCTTCAGTCGTGGTATATGTGGGCCGCATGACGATGTAGACTATCAATAGATTTTCATCCTTTGATGGTCGGTTTCGTTTTTGGACTACACTGTACTTACCATCAGGTACTCTGTAGTTACTATATTGTGCCAGTGTAAAAAAAAATGTGACTAAATTGAAATAATAATAATCCAGTATTTTTTTTATTTAGAAAAAATACCGCCCATGTGGGAGTCCAACTCGCGCACCGAGAGTTCTGTAGGATTAAAACTATGAAAATATAGTACACCCATCCCCCGATTTACACGGTAGAACCGTTCCTGAAAAAAACGTGTAAATCGAAAACTAAAAATTTTCAAGTCAAAACCGTGTAAATCGAAAAGCTTGCAGAAAATGCATAATTTTGCTATTTAACAGTTGTGATTTTTTTTCAATATTTTTAAGTGTACACAGAAATAAAAATAAAATGCATTGACAGGTTAAAATATGTAATATATTACGGAAACACTGTTTTTTTTTTTTTATTTAATTACAATACATTAAACAGAAGAACAAAAAATAAAACCAAAGGTGTTTTATTATCCTTCAGCATGTGCAGCAAGTCAGCACATAAGCTCGGGATTCCCCGTGAGATGTGTACACAGCGCACGTGTTCAAACACAGTAGCATTTAGTAGAGTGCGATAAAAACAAAAAAAAACTTATTTGGAAAACCGTGTAAAAGCGAAAACGTGTAAAACAAGTACCGTGTAAATCGGGGGATAGGTGTATATTGCTCGACCTGAAAAATAATCCATGTAGTTTTGGGGATTATTGGATTAGATCATCACTAAATAAACTTTTAAATACTACTTTATTGCACTTTTTCAAAAATAATTTAATTACGTCTTAACACTTTTTACGTCTAAATCTTATTTCGCGCTCTCGTCTAAAAAAAACGTTTATCCTCTCTCTCTTTCTATCTTTTCTGCCATTTACTCACATACGTTCCGATCTACCCATTTACTAATTCATACATAATAATATTTTACATAATAACATCCATCTTATATCCATATTCAAGGACAAACTTAACTTTGTCAACGTTGAGTCATGACCACAGTACACAAGTGTAAAGACCGTCATAGTGACTCGCTTTGGGCTGTCGCGTTTCGGGATCAGCTTGTGTATATCCAGTAGCTCATATACCTAGAGACCTTCAGTCGTGGTATATGTGGGCTGACATGACGATGCAGACTATCAATGGAGTTTCATCCTTTGATGGTCGCTTTCGTTTTTGTACTACATTGTACTTACCATCAGGTACTCTGTAGCCACAGTGTCGAAACAGTGTAAAAAAAATTGTCACTTCTATGCAATGCACACTTATTAATCAAATCGCTGTATGAGACGTTTCACTTTAACAACGTGCTATATAATATTAGATAGTGACGTCTATACCCCGCATTCTCCAAGACGCGTCAGCTCTTCAACTAGAAGGAGCTCTCCTGCAACAAAAACTTCAGTCCCTGGAGGAGAAAGTGCAGAGCGTTGAAGAGCAGACAGGACACTCCATCGAAAGCCTGCAGAGGATTGATCAGCTCAAAAGCAGACTTGAGGTGAGTGTTTTTATAGCATCTCAGCTAACTGATTGCACTCTAATGTTAAGAGCAAAACAGTCGAAAAATCGACTGCAAATGCCGAGAAACAAGAAACTGTTCGTTGGCAGTCTCTGTGATCATGGCTGTCTGCTGAAAAGTCTCTTCACACTTCTTTTAAAAGCTCTTTCATCTATATATATAAAAATGAATCGATAAATATTTTTCTAAGCGCATAACTCGAGAACTACTGAATCGATTCGGCTTTTTTGTTCTGTTTGATGAAGTCTGGGGAAGATTCTTATGGAGTGAAAAAACGTAAAAAAATACAGGGAAAATAGTAAAAAAAACAAATTTCTTTTCCCATGCTGTACCCATCTGTCAAACATATCGTGACAATCAAAGCAAAACAAAGGTGCGTTAGGATTGTCTTTGGTATGCCTTCAAGTTGATTAGAGGTTGCATGTCATTAATGAAAATTATAATTTATACGCCAAGTGATCAAACAAAAAATAACCTGTCCCATAAGCCATTATAATAAAAATATCATTACCTTAGATATGACTAAGTCTTTCAATGCAATTTTATTTCTATCAGACTGCGACAGGCCAATAACTTTTGGCAGAATGAAATCTGTCGGGGCAGCTATTAACATAAAAAAACAATGTAACTTTGTTTTAGAGTAATAGGACATAGCAAGGTCTGCCGGGACAGTTAGTAATAAAAGTAATAATAACAATATATAGTCACGCTATATCCCTTACGAGGCGAGTTGGTGCCCAACGTGACCAGTAGTGCAGCTGATCGCCGTTCACACAGCACCAGTACACATGCCATTTCTATTAAATCTCATACAGGTTTCCTCACAAGGTTTCCCAAGAATAAATTAAAAAAAAAACATAAAAATGTTCGCAATCGAATTCCTCTAAAACTGAGATTTTTTAGACGCGACTTTAACTTTGCTAAAACTTTACTGAAACATTACCAATTGTATTATTTAATTAATATCATAGATGATGTTAATGATTTTCTCACATTAGTCTTGGCGCTGTGAAAACTTACGCTATACGCAGGTTCCCGTAACATGTTCAGATTTTGTTAGATATGTATTTCCAGAGCAAGGTCAAAGCCAACTCGCAGTAGCCTTTATAATTCTCAGCGTGAGAGGTATTGCAGAATTCTGCAACAGCACTCCGAGAGGCTGACAAATGGGCAGCGTTGGCCACATCATTGGAGGATATCCTGGAATCTGGAGTGCCGACGCAGAAGGAGAAGCTGAACGAGCTGTCTGAACAAGTCGCAGCGATGTCTGCGAGTCTTGAGGTAAACTAAATATCTCGAGGATTGACAGACTTTCACAATGAGCAATAAACATAGACTTTGGAGTGATAAAACTTTGAAAAGTTCAGTATAAACTCGTTGTTAGCCCGGAACGTACTGTCTTTATTTTATTTTACAAAATTGGGTGCCCAAATTGGGTGAGTAAAAAAAAAAAAACAAAAAGATCATGGTACCAAAATAGAACATATAAATTCTCCCACAATTATAGGGCGCCACAGCATGCACAATAATTAATATATAATGCTAGCTTACAGTAAAGAATATTATATATAGACACAATATATAAAAAAAACTATAAATTGCCTAAATAGCAACTTTTAACAAAATTCTGTGAATAATTCTAACGAAAACACAAAAGAAGAAATACAGTCACTATCCACACGTCGTTCTAAATTCTTAGAGAGAAACCGTTAGGTCCAAGTCACCTAATCACGAGAGTGAGTCTTCCAGAGATTCTCTTCTCACAGGCTTGAGTCTAACTGAGATGGTTTGCACGGCCGATGTTTTGACGGCAAACTACACAGTGGGTCACCGCGAGGCTATTGCGTTATTGTTAAAAAGATCTCTCACTTTAGAAATTGTTGACAAAGGAACGCAATTAACGAAGGCACTTCTAAAGCGTATTAAACACAAACAAATTAAAATGTAGGTACAATGGACACATTTTGTGTACCTACAAGACAAAGGTACAGGGGTGCTCAAGCTGTCAAAGGCTTTTCAAATCCTTGATCGATTCTCAATTTTTATTTCACGATTACATGATTCATATTTAAGTTGATTTACAGTATAGATATGTTGGGAGTCGAAGCTGCTCGTGTCCGTAGGCTTTACCCTAGTTTCCCTACACGTGACTCCTGGGTGGTGCTAAACGAGCAGCAGCGAGGTGGTAGGGCGCCGGTGCCCGTCTGGATCGCGACCACAGTACATGGGTGTAAAGCCCGTCATAGTGACCAGTTTCGGCTTGTCGCGTTTCGGGATCAACTTGTCTATATTCAGTAGCTCATATACCTAGAGACCTTCAGTCGCGGTATATGAGGGCCGACATGACGATGTAGACTATCAATGTATTTTCATCCTTTGATAGTCGCTTTCGTTTTTGGACTACACTGTACTTACCATCAGGTATTCTGTAGTCACTATGTCGAGCCAGTGTAAAAAAAAAAAGTTCTTTGAAGAACCTGACTCACAGTGACCACATCCACGTCTGATGATAAGCGTGGTAAAAAATCGTATCGATAGACGCAGCGATCATGCCAGCCTGCACAAATATCTCCTCATATTAAAGGATGATAGGAACACGCTCGCCGGAAGACCATTCCACAGCACAATGACTCAGCTGCAGTAAGAGTTAGAGAGCTTCTCAATCCTAGCCAGGATATGAGTTACCTTATAGCCGTGTCTCCATACACCCGCGCGCGTCGTTATGTTATGGAAGGGAGAGGGCGGAACAAGGTTAAATAACTCTTCAGAACACTCGCCATGATACAGTAGGAAACTTAATTGGACACCGCAGCGCGTGTGGTGCACGATTGAATGGTAAGGAGATAAAGTTCCTTTTGCACTGTATACTGGCTTAGGAGAGGCTTAGCACCTGATGATGATGATGATGTCCTAGCCGGATTCGACCACGGCGACTGTTTCAACGCCGATTAAGAAAATCAAGGCCCAGTTTCCGGAAACAGTCAATTGCGCAGGAGATATTTAAGTGCATAGCTGGACGCGCTGCCAGAAAAGCACTCTCTCGTCCGAGCTCCCTCAGGCTCTATGGAATGGAGAACCAGTACGATCGGGAGGGAGCGGGACGCAGGTTTGGTTGAGTTTTCCTTCTCTGAACACCTGGTTGAATTGCGGTGTTCAAGAGATACCTTAGTCGCCTTTTACGACACCTCAGCAAGAAGAGGGGGGTGCTATTCTATTCTGCCGGCAGCCACCACGGCTACCACCTACCACCTACCAGCTTAACACCTACTTAATTTATTGTTATTCATTCATTCATGTGTGTAATTGTCTCTAAATATGTTGAGTATAAGTTACTTTGTTTTAATAAAAATATGTAATTAGAATCGAATGCTGAATATCCTCCTTGAATATCTCCCTCGACTATAAAATCAGCCTGTATAAGGGAGACTATCTGGTGATATATATGATGTAGAATTGCTATATATTATTTATAGGTTCTAAGTGATGCTCCGGATTACGAGAATAAGAGATTACAACTCGAGACACTGTACAACAGGTTGGAGGCAGCCGTCAGTCCGCCACTTATCGAGGCTCTAACGCAAATGGATTCTGGTGAGGAACAATAGTATTGTTACGACGTAACTAGGGTGAAACTTTAACCCTAGATCTCTAAGCTTTTAAGTATCGCGTGACTCTGGTTTTAAATCGCATAGATAGTCTTGGGGTGCTTATTAGAATAAACTAATTGCCAATCAAATCGGCAACAGTTGTTGAACATCACAAAAATCAAAGGAGCCGCCTCTATTTTCAACAACCGCCCCTGAGAATCGAGACATGTGTGTACTAGTATTCTTTCTTCGCTACTATTATTCTATCTATCTTTTTTATTTTGTTCTGATTCGTCACAATGACTACACGATGCCTGATGGGAAGCATGGTATAGCCCAAAAAATTACAATGACTATTAACTGTAAAGATAAAACCTATCGGTAGCCGCAACGGTCGTGCCAGCCTGCACAAATATCTCTTCACGCTTCGTTTAAAGGACCTCATATCATAAAACAGTGAGAACGCGCTCGGCGGAAGACCATTCCACAGCCCAACGACACGGCTGCAGGAAGAATTAGAGAAGTTCTCAGTCCTAGCCGGAATGTGGGTTACCGTATAGTCGTGACTCCGCAAACCCGCGCATGTGGTTCTGTTATGGAAAGAAGAGGGTGGTCCAAGGTTAAATAACTCTTCAGAACACTCGCCGTAAGGGGCAAAGGTAAAAAGTTAATGGATTTGCTTTCCTCTCCTCTGTTAGAACATGTAATCACCTGGTACCCTCTAGTCCATACCAGTCGACATACCACTCTGTGCAGAGCATGCATGAAAGAAGAAGAGACAGCTAGACACATGCTCCTCGAGTGCAATGAACTGGCAGTGTACCGGCACAACACCTCGGCACACCGAGGAACCTTCCGGAAGCAGGCTTTACCCTAGTTTCCCTACACGTGACTCCTGGGTGGTGCTAAACGAGCAGCAGCGAGGCGGTAGGGCGTCCGTGCCCGTCTGGACCGCGACCACAGTACATGGGTGTAAAGCACGTCATAGTGACCAGTTTCGGCTTGTCGCGTTTCGGGATCAGCTTGTGCATATCCAGTAGCTCATATACCTAGAGACCTTCAGTCGTGGTATATGTGGGCCGACATGACGATGTAGACTATCAATGGATTTTCATCCTTTGATAGTCGCTTTCGTTTTTGGACTACACTGTACTTACCATCAGGCACTCTGTAGTCACTATGTCGAGCCAGTGTAAAAAAAAAGCAACCAGCAACATCAGGCAGCCGGCTGATTTCCTGAAGGAGCTGGGCTGGGATGATTGAAATCACCCCGGCCCGCTTTCACGCAAAATAGGCTCACTCAGACGTCGAGTTGCGGAAAATGAGCCCGTGTGAACCTGATACCTGATACCTGAGGCAACCTCTGTTCTAGATCGCACTTCAACTTACGTGGCTCTTTTCCGCGGCATGTCCCGAGCGGTGTCGGTAAGCCGATGCTGGAGGCGGGCGTCTGCGTCAAGATTGGCCGCTACCTGGAGGAGGCTGGACTCGCATTCCCTGCCGGCCCTTACGAGACTGCTCGACAGTGAAGCCAACAAACAGGTATATACATAGCAGGGATGTTACGGAGCTTCGACTCCGACTCCGATAAGTCGGAACTTCCGATTGTTATTACACCTCCGGTTCCGACTTCGGTTCCGAAACTTTTTAATCGGAGGTACTCATCGGAGGTCACCGCCACTGTTGTAGTCAATTCATTTGATTTCATTTTACATGTTGTTAAAACATAATATCAATTAATCACACAATCAGTGCTACTTAATTTGTAGAAGATATTTTAAAAAATTTAGATTAAAAAAATATGATTAAAATTATTAAATTTAAAACTAAATGTACATTGAAATTTACTACTAAACGTTTTTTTTTTTTATTTTACATTTACATTAAATTAAGTAAAATAGAAATTAACACAAAAACAACCCTGGAGCTAATTTGATTTAATATGTTCACTGTTAATGGGAAAATGTTAATAAGAAATCGCAATTTTTATTGTCAGTGTATTTGTAAATGGATCACTTTCTACTTAAAAAGGTTCACTGAATAATGTTTTTATTTGTCCCTTAGTAAAACTATTTTATTCTGCCGTCACGTGTGACTGACATTGCCTCCGACTCCGACTCCGACTTCGGTTCCGATAAAACTGCCTCCGTTACATCCCTAATACATACATACATACATAGGTATATACATAGGTATAGGTACAGGCTGGTTGCACGGTGAAGAGTGTTCTCAGGAACTACATTCTTTGATTCCACCAGCCCCATTCCACCACAAAACCACTAGACATCGTGTCGTATTCCATCCGTATGTGGTGGATGTTCCTTATATCCGCACGAGAAGATTCGCTTCTACATTCATCATGCGAACGGCTAAGGAGTGGAATATGCTTCCAGCGGCCATATTTCCGCGATCTTATGACCTGGGAGTCTTTAAGAGAAGAGTGAATAGGCATTTGCTAGGCGATCGCGTTTCATCATCGAACTCATCTTCACCTTCCACCAGGTGTGATTGAGGTCTATAAATAATTAATAAAAAAATGTATAATTAATATCTAAAAACACCTTTTTTTTTTAATTTTGCTTACCCTCTACTTTATGCTCGTCACTTCTAAGTAACAATATACAATCACTCTTGCTTTAAAAATAAAAAAGAGATCAAACGAAAGAATTAAATGGGGTACTTACACGGTAACACTGGGAGCGTGCGTGGCACGTGAAGAAAGGAAAAAGGAAAGTAAAGGATCATGCTAGTAGGTCATAACGTCTAATGGATCATAACTTCTGTTTATTCTAAACACCGTTTTTCAATTAAACCGCTTGACTAGTCTCTACACTAAGAATAATATAATTTTGTGTGGCCTAGTGGATAAGGAACCGGTTTCCATGCGAGGCAATGCGAGTGGTAGTAGGTTCGAACCCGGGCAGGTACCTCTGCGTTTTTTTTTCAGATCATGTACGAATTTGGAAACCCGCGTAGAGTCCGATAGAAATGTAATATGTGCTGTGAGAATGGCAATCAGCTGCACTTCTGGTCACGTTGGGCAAGACATATAAGCGCATAGTGGGTACAACCACTAGTCTATATCTGCTTATCTCATAGGGCATATAGCGTTGCGATATATTTTTATTTAATATAACTTTCTGATTTGACAGTGTTATTGAGACATCATTATGCCTCTTTCAGATCGAACAGAGTGTTTATAACATACTGTATTTGCTAATTTTGTTCACACAGGTCGAATGGCTGACAAATGTTCTAAAGTCAGAGACTCCACTGGCAGAATTAATCAGACTGTACACTGACTTATTACTGTCTCTTGATCCAACGCCCGTGAAGGTACGTCAAATTCTCGCACTACCCACATTCCACTGTATTTCATACTTCATTCTTTCATCCATCCGCTGCTAAGGTCTGAGTGGACCATTTATTCAGTAAAATTTTACAATGTAGATGTAATATTACAAAATTAAACAAAAACTATGACAATACAAGAACTTCAACCTTTTTTTGTGTCCCGAGGGTAAAATCAATAGAAGCATCAGGGCCGCTGTAAGGTAAGCGACTCCGATGTGTTAGACTCCTGCTTTTTTTTTTGTTAACCCGGTGGAAGTTTCTTCGGACCGTCAGGGGAGTGGTGATGGCCACTCCCCCATTGTGTCGGACTAGCACCGACTAAAACCATCAGGGTGCCAGCACTGCCAACTCTTCGCTTTCGCCGGGCTTGGGAATCCAGATACTTCCGAAATGTTAGACTCCTGCTGGCTAAACACCCTGAAGTGTCCCTCCAATCACTCCACCCAGGCCTGGGGCTCCAGATTCATCCAGACGCTCGGGGAGCGAAAAGCCTGTTTAAGCTTCATCTCTTGGAGGGGTTATTTTCTACGACCTGGAGCCATTAAAAACACGTTAGGGCTTTTCAGGTGGTCACTGCCAGTTTGAAACTGTGCTCATCGCCAGAAGAAGGCGTTTTACTACTGACGTACCTGAAGAGAGATATCGATGAGTTTATAAGCAGCATGAAAGCTGTCATCGACGTCCCCAGAAGTTATAAAGGTATTTTTACACACAGGATGATTTTATAGACGAAGGAGATGTTTGAGGATAGAACCATTTGTACCATCTAACTAATATAAATGAAAATAACTATATTCCATAACAAATCGTAAAGAAATATTCATGAAATAATGAAAATCGATCCGTAAAAAGTGTGGACACCGTAACGCGCGTGGCGCACTATTGATTGGTAAGTAAAGTTCATTTTGTGTAAATTTAGGTAAACGGGTATTGATTCGTTTTCCCCGTTTTTTTGCGTTGCCATCCAACCCATAACTGCCTAGTTGAACACTTTCAGTGCTCGCTCCTCTCGCCCGGTAAAAATTTAAAGGCTTTTCCCGACTAATAGCATATTGTCCTGCTGAAATAAAAATAACCATGTCTGATGGTAAGCATGGAGAATGTTAAAAATGATTACGAATATTAACAGTAAAGAAAAACTTATCAACGGTTGCAATGATCAGGTCGGCCTGCACAAATATCTTGACGCTTCGCTTAATGAATGAATAAAATATAACTTTATTCAAATAGGCCCACTTCCAAGTACTTTGGAATCGTCAAAAGGATTTGTACACGCCAATATATTGTAGATTTATATGTTTCCGCAAGCCTACCGCTAGATGGCGTTATGCGGTGGCAAGCGACGACTACACTCTTTCGGATGCCACCATAGCATTTGTTATTTATGTATTCGCGTCTACGGATTGCATTAAATTTTGTTTTGTGCTTACGGTAACTTGTGGGTGCGCGGTAATATATATTTAGCACGGAGTCGACCTCATTCCACGGACTTTCATATTTTTCTTCGGGCACACGACAGTACAGGATTCGCTGCCCCGGAAGCTGGTCTGGATCCAGGCATGCAAAACCACCACTGAGGTAAGGTAAGCGGAATTGATATATGTGACGGGGTACAGCCTCTGTCAGGGCGTCATTGTAGCAAGGAAACGCGACGATCTCTGAGATACGTGCGATCGCCACGACCGTCCGAATATGAATGCCTGCGAAAATGACTAGTATCCATTTTATACCAAATAGAATAGTTGATTACGATCGCAACGCCATCTCTGATTCCGTCCAGGTACTAAACCTGACGTTTCCATTAATAACAGTTAACAAAAGTAAAAAAAAACAAAAAAGGCAAAATCACATTGGTCGCACACCAGTGGAAAAGCCACAAGAAAGGAATAAAAGTTAAAAACGCTCTCTCTCCGACATATGTATATTTTATAATGGTCGCGTGCATTTATTAGGGCCCGAAAAATAACGTACAAGCACCTACAAAAATACAGTCCACTATCTTCGAAAAACCCAGTGCAGCCCTGAGCGGCGTGCACCGCATTAAAGGATTGAATATGACATTACGACGGAAACGCGCGCGCCGCAAGATCACACCACAGCGACTCCCTTGAGAAGAAACGCAGAAAGAAACTCAAGACTGTGTTGGATTGGAACCAGGCTTGGTGTGGTTACTATGCCAAGTTAGGGTCTAGACAAGCGCATAGAGCAATCTGTTTGTCCTCCAACGCCTTCTCTATTCTGTCAACAAGACAAAGTAGAGCAGTTTCGGTAGATCTATAATACCTTTGCTATAGGCATTTTGGTTGGAACTGATAGACCATTCAGTAAGTACTTTTTCTCTTAGATGCTTGTCGATTATCTTTTCTAATGATTTTAACAAGAATGATGTAAGGCTGATTGGTCTAAAAGACTTGGGTATTGAATAATCCTTTTTGCCAGCCTTAGGTATACAGAACTCTCGTTTTAGTTCACGGTTCAGGTATAAAGCCCCATGCAAGATTCGCCGTAAATATTTTAATCAGTATAGGTAGAAGGATATCCAGACCTTGTTGTAGTAATACAGGCTGTATTCCATCTTCACCAGCTGATTTATACGACTTGAAGGATTTTATGGCCCACTTCACGATCTGCGGTGTAATTATTTGTGCCACAATGCTCCAGTCGTCATTAAGAGGTCTGGTCTTGACGAGGACAGTACAGCCGACGTTGCGCTTTGTGTACCGGTGAATTGGGTCATAACAAGCAGCTCCATTGTTTTATGTTCACTGTTAGTGAAAGCTCTGTCAGGTTTTCTCAGGAGTTCAATTTGATTAGGTTTGTCTTTTGCCACCACTTTGCGGATTCTGGCCGTGTGTGTTGTATCATTGATTTCCTTACAGAACCTTCTCCACGAAGCCCGCTTGGCTTTCCTAATCTCCTTATTATATTCAGTTAAAGCCTTCTTATAAACTTATCAGAAGGCTTGTCTCTAAGCTCAAGAAGCTTAGAGACAAAACCAGAAAGCTCAAGACGCTTAAAGTTCCACCAAAAAACTTGCCTATTAGAAGATTTGGTCTGAAAAGGATAACTGTATTCAAAGGCTTCCTCAATTGACCTCGTCACAATTGTTGTCGTAAGCTCAAGACTATCAATTGTCTTTATGGTACTCGGAACTGATTCTAGTTTTTGTTATAGGGTTTCCATATACAGAGCCCAAGACGTATTCCTAGGGTTCCTGTACATAACATAAAACATATTTTAACATATAACATATTTTATTCTCGATAAATAAGGAAAGAATAAAACGGATGTTCCCCCCAGGTAACGGATGTGAGCCCCATGGAAGAATTATAAACTTTTTAAAGCTGGTAATTAGGTAACACTAATTTTTGTTTATTTCTAATATTAAAATTATGAATAACACTACTCCCTAAAAATAGAAGCAGATTTTGTCGTATATGTAGAATACAGGCGTAAATATATTGCGATGGAACTGTTAAAATACTGAAGTCATTAAAACGTACTCTAAGCAGAACTCTAGTTCTTAAATTATAAATAGCACGAACAGTTCTATTTTGCAAAATGAAAATCGTTTTTAAATCAGCAGCATTACTCCACAGTAAATTACCATAAGACATAAATAACTAAAATAAACTAATCAAGCTGTTTCAATATCTGTGAGCTGCCTGATTTTACTGACTGCATAAGCAGCCGAGCTAAGTTTACCTGCAAGACGTGTAATGTGTGCCCGGTCTAATTTTGAGTCCAAAGTCACTCCCAGAAACACTGTGACCACAGAAGCACAGGAACACTCTACTATATCAACGTTTTCTCTATTAAGTATTATGTTTGTACTGAGCCATCGTACATTAAACAATGCAAATTTAATACACTTGGTTTTCTTAGAATTTAACATTAAGTTATTTACTGTAAACCAATTCAATATCTCCTCCGTAGCTCCACGTACATTGTCATACTTGCTTGTATTTCTATCTTAAAAACAAGGGATTTATCATCAGCAAATAAAACTATGTCACGGATGTTGTTAACAAAAAATGGGAGATCATTAATGTACACTAAGAATAAAAATGGACCCAAAATCGAGCCTTGGGGCACGCCCATAGGGACAGGTGAGCCGGAAGATTCACGTTACCGATACTGTCACACTGAGTCCTTTCGTATAAATATGATATAATTAGATTAAGAGCAGAATTTCTAATACCGTAATGATAAAGCTTACGTAATAGGATATTGTGATCAACACAATCGAAAGCTTTGGATAGGACGCAAAAGATACCGATTGCATTCTGTCCCTCCTCCCAAGCATCATAAATGTGCTTAAGAAGAGCAACTCCGGCATCAGTCGTGGAACGCCCTTTGGTAAAACCACACTAACTGTCGTGTAGAAGATATATAATATATAATTTAATATATATACATATTAAAATATTTTACTAATTGATTTGGTATAATATGATCCTACGAATCAGTTTAAAATGACCCTAAGTTTTTTTTATACCGACTCGACAATGTGACTGCACCATACCTGATGGTAAGCATGGTGCAGCCTAAAAAACGACAACGACTATCGACAGGCAAGAAAAACCCATCGGTAGTCACGGCGATCATGCCGGCCTGCACAAATATCTATTCACGTTACGTTTAAAAAATCCCATATCATAGGATGGTGGGAATATGCTCGCCGTAGAGATGAGAGATCCTAAATGATCCCCAGGGTTGAGATCACAGCGGATATTCATACCTAAGATAATTAGGCTGTCGCATATTGCAAGTGACACATTCTGGAGAGAAGGAAGGGGGGGAAAGGGGTTTTTTTGCTAGAAAAAGCACACACCTACGTTTTCATGGCATTGAACTCGACTAAATTCTTGTCGCCCCTAGCAGAAATGAGGCTCAAGGACCAATTGAGTCCAACAACCAAATCATCCCGATTCCTGACAGAGTCCTCCCGACAACAAGTGGGCTTGCTGCAATAGCCCCCATGAACCGTGCTATCATCTGCATAACAGTGTATACAGGCCAAAGACAGCATATCATTGATATGCAGAAGAAACAGGGTGGGTGAAAGTACAGAGCCTTTTTGAACTCCGGCATAAACAGACATGAACTGCGAACTGTGACCATCAACAAGAACACGAATTCTACGCTCGTGCAGAAAGCCTGAGATCTATGAATACAGATTGTCGGTTGATTATTGAAATAATGTAGTTCCTAAAAGTCACCTTTCGCCGTTATCAGATATTTATTCCGATATTTGAAAACGTTATAAGTGACACTCTGGCTTCACTGTGAATCAACTCAAATGTGAATTATGTAGTCGTCAAACTATAATTGTGAATCGACCGGTATTGGCCAATAATTCCCGAGATCGACTCAAAAAGCTCTTGCGTTCGACCATTGAGCACCACTGATTAGAGATGGTGATTCTTCTCAAAAAAGATCGATTTTTAAATGCATTTGAATTGCAATAAGACAAATCGATTGACTAAAGAAAAGGTCTAAAAGATCAACTTGTCAAAAATCGATTTTATCTGAGTTCGTATTTATGATACAAGTATACATCCATTTTATAGAAAACATGTAAGGCACCGTGATGGCTGTTCTCTTATCATTAAAACAAGGAGTTCCTTAGTTCAGGGACTTACATGATTACCGTTGTTAATACAACCATGCCAAAGTATGAGGTATAAAAGAATACAAAGTGAAAAATAATTATTTATTTCCATGTGTTTGAGTACATTCAACAAATTGTAATAATTTTATGGTTTTTATCAAAACAAATAATTCCACGTTGTGTTTCTAGGATACAGTATCGATTTAGCGTAACATATCAATTTAAGATATCGTTTCTTTGATTGGAAAATCGATCTCCGATCGCTACCCATACATCTGATGTAATGAACTCAACTGGCCCATTTATGTCATTTAGTATAATATATTCATACATCTCTATCATTAGATCAACTTTAGACTTAAGTCTTTCCCATCCATTGGTGTTTTTTATTTGTTCAAAAGGAATGTGTTTTATAAACTCTTTTGTTAAGTTTTTTAACGTATTTGCTGAATATTTATCAGCTAACAATAGTGTTTCTAGGGCATTTTCCACACTTAGTTTCTGGCGCAGAATCTCTAGGCAAAGATCCTTTATTTCACCAAGTTTGTAATAATCTGCCGCTGCTAACATTTTTTCCGGCATCGCAGAGACTGCCCGTGTTGTACCAGTGTATAAATATTTTAAAATTTCATTTAGAACTTTATCATCTAACGGAGATGTAATAATATTACAAGTAGACTCTTGCGTAATGCGATCGAAATGTGCTTTCAAAACAGCGCATCTATTTGCTAGTATAGCTTTATGGGCCTTGATCTCAGTTCCTTGAGCAGATTTTATAATTACATCAGAATACAATTCATTATTCAGTAAATTAAACATATCCACACCTAGGCTCCTTACAGATGTAACAACAGGCCTCTTTTTTTTGATAACTTCAAGATCGACTATCACGTCAAACGGAATAGGTATCGAATTTTGGCTGGATCGTAGTATTTCCTCTTTTGGCAATTGTGATAAGAATGTCCATTTATCGTTGGGTACAATATTGTGCTCTTTGTTTGATATCTTAACATTATGTGAGTGTCTAGGACGAATGCTAATATCTTCTTTGAGTTTAGCATAGTTAGGACCAGTTCGTGCCAAATAATACAGTTCTATAATATCGTTGTCTCTTCCTAGAACTGTCATTTTTATTTTAAATTTAGACTTTGGTGAATATTTTCTATTTACAGGGTAAAATACTTTTGTTTTGTTACTTTTAATAAATTCCCCAAAATTATTTATGATCAATTTTATTCTGGTTACTTTTGTCCTCTTTTGATTAGTAGTCTCATGTGAGAATTTGAATTGTACTTTAGCTTCATTTGGCGGGCGATTTAGAGTCAATGAAATGTTAGGTTCAAGTAACCTCTCCATTATATATTTACTCTGAGCTGTGTAAACAACCCAATCTTGAAAATGATCTTTCAGTCGTCTGATGATTTCAATAGAACCTATAAGAAAGAAACGTCAGTTCGTTTAATATTTAAGCTTTATAACTTTTGATAAAGGTATAAGCAGTGACAATTAAATTTAAAACATTCCGCGAATCAATTATCAAAATCAATGTAGTAAACGTTACCATAGATTACAAAATGCTTTAAAAAAAAATTCAATGTATATAAAGCATACCGAATGCGAACCTACATAAGAAACAAACGGCTCGATTAGTTTATTTTAGTTATTTTCACAACGTTACGCCTTGTGGTGTTGTACTGTGAGGTAATGCCGCTGATTTGAAAACTATTTTAATTTTGTAAAAGGGGGCTGTTCGTGATTTTTATAATTTAAGGACTATAGTTTCACTAAGAAAGCGTTTTGATGACTTCGGCATTTTAACAGTTCCGTCGCAATATATTTACGCCCGCATTATGTACATACGACAAAATCTGCATCTCTTTTTGGCGAGTAGTGATGTTCACGTTGTTAATACTAGAAATGGCAACAAACAAAGAACAAAGAAAACTATGTCACAATCGGATCACCCGTTTATGAGTTCCATTACACAGATACACAAGTTCAACTTGTATCACTCCTCTGCTTGCGGGGGCTAATAACAAGATCGCTTGCAAATCTAAAATTTATGGACACAATTATTCTACAAAGTTGAATAGTTGTTTTTTACCAGAACATGTCCTTCTCCTTATTACTCCTTTCTTGTACTGGCAGATAATGCAGTCCGCATAGCGGCAGGTGCATTTGTAGTTTTAATGTGCGATAGTAATCGCTGATAGCGGATATCGCACCTTTGATTACGATAAACTAAGATATGGACATTTTTTTACTATTGTTGTCTATACTTTTTATGTATACAAATATTTTATATTAATGTACCATTACGCTGTGTCCCTTTCGGGGTGAGCGGAGATATCTTAGTGGCTGTGTCGGTAGACCTTGGCTGTGAATCATATTGCTGTAGTTCATGTTTGTGCTATTTCTTGTGGGTTTATATCTACAAGTTTGTACGAAACCCTTGGTGGACGGATCCGACTCGCACTTGGCCGGTATTTTAGTGTTATAGTGCTTTGCTTAGAGTATATAAGTTTTTTTTTTATTTTTACAGCTTACTTTGATTTTCTCCAAAAGTTTTTTTTTTTTTTTCAAATCATAAAAGCTGGTGGTGACTGTTTAATCAGTTTCAGCTAGAAATCGACCTTGGCTAGGACACTATTAGCATGTGATAAAGGCATTTGAGATGATAGGCCGATTGCCCAAACTGGTTCGCAACCGCAGTACACACATGTAAAGACCGTCATTGTGGCTCACTTCGGCCTGTCGTGTTTCGGGTTTAGCTTGTATATATCTAGTTGTTTATATACCTGGACCTACACCTTCCGTCACGGTGTATGTGGGCCGACCTGCTGATGGTGAATGGACTTTCGTCTCATGGCGGTCGTTTCCGTTTTTGGACTACACTGTCGTTTCATCAGGAGCAATGTATTCACTATGGTATTTCGAGCCAGTATAAAAACAGTGTTTAGCGTGGTAGGTATGGTAGAGATAGTGACCTACCTTACACTATAGCGCAGGATAGCATAATAGATGAGAAGTGATAGAAATGAAGAAAGTCCAGACAGCAAGTCGATAAAGCACGTTTAATGAAGCACCGCACAAAGTCCAGTAGAAATAATGAAGCACAAGTGTGATAGTCCAAGTAGAAATAAAGTACAAAGCACAACAATACGAATAATAACACAAAAATAACAATAACGTGAAAACTATAAATAGTGAGAGAGTGGTGCGTGGAGACGTGTCGAGTGTGATATCAAAACTAGTTCTACGGCTGCGCAGACGGTTAAGCGCTTGCGTCGCGTACATATGCGCAGTCCCCCCGCGCGCGCCTGTATCCCACGTCTCGCTAACTTAGAGCCGTTTCCACGGCACGACACGATATTAGAAATAAATATCAAGTGTGTTAGTATAAAATGTCTTGATAAAATTACTTAGATAAATAAGTGAAGTGAATATAATAACGTTATTTAAAATAGTTGTTAAATATAGGTTAGTATAGTATAAAGAATTAGAAAATAGATAATGTTAAGTACAGAAATAAATAAATAGCTAGTGAGTATGCCACAAGTGCAATAATTTTAGCCATCCAGTTTAGGGGTGGAATTTAATAGATTTTGAGATATTTCAATTTTATTTTTTTCAATAACATGTTCTTTTTTTTTTGGATTTTATCTATCAACACGCCGAATCCCTATTGAGGTAGACAGATAATTGAAGCCACTTCTCTCTATTCTTGCAAATCTCTTTCGCTTCCTTACCATTAATTAGTTCCTTCATGCACTATAAGGTATAAGGTTGAGACGGGCTCGTTCTCCGCAACTCGACGTCTAAGTGCGCCTATTTTGCGTGAGGCCAGGTTGGGATGATTTCAATCATCCCAGCCCAGCTCCTCCAGGAAATCCGCCAGCCGCCTGATGTTGCTGGTTGCTTCCTGAAGGGACCTTGGTGAACCGAGGTGTTGTGCCCGGTATGCTGCCAGTGCATTGCATTCCATAATCACATGCCTGGCTGTCTCCTCTTCTCCCATGCATGCTCTGCACAGAGTAGTTTCTGTGACACCTAAATAAAAGAGATGTCTATTATAATAACCGTGTCCTGTTATGGCTCCGGTGACTCTACGTATCTGTAATTTACTGAGACGCAGAACAGCCTTAGAGATCCTTGGATTCGCTCGAGGCAATGCCTCTCTAGCCTGTCTGCATTCTACCAGGTTGTTCCAGTCCGAATCCCTCAGACGTCTTATTCTTTGACGTATCTCAGATTTGAACCAGCTGAAGGGGAGTGGAATAATCGGCTCAGGTCCGAACACTTTCATATCTGATCCTCTTCTTGCGAGTTCGTCTGCAGCATCATTTCCGCGTGATACGCTGTGTCCTTTAATCCATTGTAGGGTTGTAATGTTATTGTTTAAGCATACCTGAGTTAAGGCTTGGTGGCACTGCTGGACCAGGTTCGAGTTATAGTTTTTACTTCCTATGGCCAACAGTGCTGCTTTGCTATCCGATAATATTCGGATTGGTTGATTTTTTACCTTCCTGGAGAGGATTGCATGGGCTGCCAGTAGGATACCCATGCATTCCGCTTGGAATACAGTATTGTAAATGCCCAGCGTCATGAAGATCTTAATATTAAGGTCTTCAGAGTAGACGCCAGTGCCGGTTCCTGAGTCTGTCTTGGAGCCGTCAGTGAAGATCCTCAACTCTTTTACATTTATGCTCTCATAGTCTTCCTCATGTAATTGTATTTTGTATTTCTTGTCAAAGACAAATTGTACAGGTACCTTATCGCAGATTGCTTCAAGTAATGGGATGTCATCTGTGAATTCTTTCAAAATTCTGGTGTGAGGAGCACCATTGTCGTTCCACAGATTTATGGTTTTCATTCGTATGGCTGCTGATATCGCTTCTTGTTGTACAAAAAGGTGTAGAGGTATCATATCTAGCATGGTTTCTAGGGCATTTGTGGGGGTGGTTCCCATACATCCCGTGATGGCCATGCATGCTTGTCGTTGAAATTGTCTTAACCTATTGACGGCTGTTATGAGCTTAGTTCTAGTCCACCACACCAATGCTCCATAACTTACCATAGGTCGTATTACCGCTAAATAAAGCCAGTTTATGATTTTTGGTGCTAGGCCCCATTTTTTGCCTAGCATCCTGCGGCATTGCCAGAAGGCAATACTGGCCCTCTTAAGCTTGTTTTCTAAATGATTGTTCCAACTTAGTTTGTGGTCCAAGATAATTCCGAGGTATTTCACCTCTGTTTTTAATTTCAGTTCAATATTTCCCATGCGCGGTAGAAAGTACTTGCCTAGGTTGCGCTTATTTGTGAACATAACCAATTCTGTTTTTAAGGGGTTCACAGAGAGGTTGTTCTCTGCGCACCACTTTTCTACTATTCTTATTGCAGCTTGTGTGACATCGCATACCGTACCGGCATATCTGCCGGTTACAAGGATGGCGATATCATCTCCATACCCAATTGCATAAAAATATCTAGAGTTAAGAGTGTGGATTAGGTCGTTCACTACTATATTCCACAAAAGTGGAGATAGTACCCCTCCTTGGGGGCATCGTCTTGCAACCAGTGCTCCACTATTTTGTCCATCAGCAATCCTGATTATTCTTTTGCTGAGCATATTTTCAATCCATCCTATAATATTGCTATCAACATTATGTCGATGTAGTGCAATATTGATGCTATTGAAGTTTGTTTTGTCGAATGCTCCTTCTATATCTATGAACGTGCCTAGACATATTTGTTTGTTTTTTATCGCATTTTCAATTTTGCCTACCACCATATGTAGGGCTGACTCTGTTGATTTTCCAGAGCTATATGCGTGTTGATTCTTATGAATTGGTAAGGTAATTAGTGCTTTGTCTCTAATCATCCTGTCACATAATCTTTCCAGTGTCTTTAGTAGAAAGGATGTGAGGCTTATAGGTCTAAAAGATTTGGCGTATGTATAGTCGCTCCTGCCTGGTTTAGGTATGAAGACGACCCTTACTTCTCTCCATTTAATGGATATGTATCTGTGTGCTAGGCATGCTTGTAGTATTTTCGTTAGTGGCCCTATTATGCTTTCTGCTCCCCATTGCAGGAGTGCCGGTATGACATTATCTAGGCCAGCTGCTTTAAACGGGTGAAAACTTTGTATCGCCCATCTTGTTTTCTCCATGGTTACCTCTCTTGTGGCCATTGTCCAGTTCTTATCTGTTGGGATTATATTTTCCTCATCCCATTGGAAGTCATGTACCAATCTACTTCCTGGGAAGTGTGTTTGTAGGAGTACATTTTGTGTTTGTTCCAGTGTGGAAGTCATCGTGCCGTCTGTGTTTTTAAGAGAACCTAGGCTGTTGTTGTTTTGACTCGCTAGTATTTTTCTTACTCTATTTGCATGTACATTGGATTCTATATATCCACAGAACTTCCCCCAAGATAAAGTTCTTCTGTATCTTAGTCGTTTCTTATACCTAGATTTGGTCTCTAGGTAGTTGTCCCAGTCTTGGTCTGCGCTAGTATTCATTGCCTGGTTTAGGAGTTTTCTCATTTTAGTCCTGAGCCTTAGTAGCTCAGGTCCCCACCAGGTGTTTCTAGTATCTTCAGACGTACTCTCTACAGTGAGAGAGCATGCCGAATGATAGCTGTCTACTATTACTTTTGTAAGATTGTTGACTTGTTCATCTATTTGTTGTGTCCCCACGATTCTTGCGGGTACTACCTTCCCTTTAAGACCCATCGCCAACATTTTTGCATATATGTTGCGACTAGTCTTTCGAGGGTTCCTATACGGAGCTGTGTTTACTGTATGTACTTGAAAGTCAAACCGAATCCATTTGTGATCGGAGCATGAGTCTTCTTCCGACACATACCAGTTTGTGATTAGGTTTGCTGTCTGTTTTGTTGCCAAAGTCAGGTCGATTATAGTCCTGCTTCTTCTATTTACAAACGTAGGCTTAGAGCCAATATTTAAAATGTCTAAGTTAGTTGTTAGCAAGTATTCAAAAAGTTTATTACCTCTACTGTTGCTGTGATCCATGCCCCACAACGGGTGATGTGCATTGGAATCTGTAGCCAGGATAAGTTCCAGGTCCTCTTTCTCGCATCGGTCAACCAGAGCTATCACGGCTGGCGGGGGAGGATCCTCGCCCTCCGGCATATATGCCGAGGCAAGTATCACTCCAGAAAAGCTCCGGTCAGACTCGTTCAAGAGTTTGATAGTGCACAGGTCTCTAGAACAGAATTCTGTTAGGATTTGCACACTTATATTTTTTGATATGTAAATACAAGCTCTGATATTTTTATCTATGCTTGTGACTAACTTACCTCCTAGGTTGGAGAGTCCAAGTATCTTACCATCTCTAGTCCACGGCTCCTGGATCAGTGCAATGGTTGTTGTATTAATCTCCAGCCACTTACGTAGTTGAGCCGTTGCCGTAATACTGTGGTGGAGATTGCACTGTAGTATCTTACTGCTGGACGAAGGGGATGCCATCAGGAGATATACCTTCTCCCTCTTCCCCAATGTCCAGGTCATCGAGGCCCAGCGACGTATCTACGCTGCCTGCCTCTGATTGTGGAGCTTGAAGTTGTTGACTTTGTAGCGTTCGGTTCTTGGGTTTCAAGCCCTTGTGTAGTTGAGGTCGTTCCTTGGACTGGCCTTGATGTAGTTGCCTGTCCCTGGTCCGTATCCATTGGAGTACATTCTCCTGTAACTTGTGTCTCCTTAGCCTCAGGTGGTATTTCAGTAAATTTCCCTTTTTGGCTTTGGAATTTTATATATACTGAACCCAACATGAACCCTAATCGACGTTCATGGTCCAGTATTGTCTGTAATTGATCTTCCGGTATGCTAATTACCAAGAAGGTGTCAGTTTCCTGTTTGATGGCGGCATGGAGGAGCCACTTTTCCACCTTTACCCAAGGGTTCTGGTAGGCCAGTGTTCTGCCAATGTCGTCGGTTTGGTCCCAGACTCCCGGAATAAGTATTCCACAACGTACCTTCTTCAGGATGTCTGATTGTTTTTTTACCATTAGGCGCTCTCCCGATGGTAATGTAATGTCTGTGGCTGCAGCGTTAAGCCAGTTTAAGGTGTGATTATCGGAACACCATAGTTTTAGTGTTCCGTCAGCATAAATGGGCTTGCCTCGGAATGTTGGCCCTTTGGCCATTCCAAGGCGAGCTTCTGTTAAGACTTTCTTCTGGAGAGCGTCCATTAAGAGTCGCCTTGTTCCTTGGTAAGGTGTTCCGAGGAAGTTGGTGTGATGGCAACAACCAGTTCAGTCTTTGCTGCTTCGGCATAGCTTGTAGAGGCATGTCCGCCCACCTGCCCGGTGCGCCGTTTCTTGTATTCCCCTCGCGGGGAGATCGTTTCATCCGGGCGGGCTCTTTTATTGCCTGTATTTGTCTCAGTTTTGGGTTGAGATTGTATCGTTGTGCCAGTATCTGTTGTTAGTTTTGAGAGCTCCGACGTTTGTTTGGCATCAGAAGGTAGCGTGCGGTTGGACGCCTCCGCTCTTTTTTGTTGCCTTTTTCGCCGGCGTTTCTCTTGTTTCTTGGATCCTGTGGAGGTCTGTAGTCTTTGGTCCCCGGTTTCACTGACGCCGCCCGTCTGTGCAGAGCCTGACGGGGCGCCGGTAATCTGCGTTTGCGGTAATTTCCTGCGCCCATGCCTAGGCTCCACCAGTGTCCAGGCGGCGCCAAAATGGTCTTTAGCCGGTTCCATTGCCGATGTCTCGCGTGTCACTCGAGTGTTCAATGAGTCCGAGGACCCTGTAAGAGATTGACCTGCAGGTTGCGGCCCATCAGACCCTTGTCTTCCCACGGATATTTCCGTGGTCCCGACTTGGGACGATTCGGCTGCTTGTGCAGGTGTTTTAGTTTTATCCGTGAAGGCCGGAGATTCCGATATGGTCGGAATACCTACCCTCTTGGATTGTAGTACCTCTGCTACTTGCATCTTGTCTTGCCGTTGCCTAGCCACGGATGACTCCGCGGGCCCGACTCGACTCGACAATCCTGCTTTCGCTTGTTCGGAAGGGGTTTTACTCCCTGTAGTGTTTTTGTTTGCGCCACCGACTTTTGGTCTAGGCGCAGGGTTTTTGGGTTTTGTTGTTTTTTGTAGTTTATCCATATTATTGTTTTTGTATAATTCGTTCTCCTGGCTTCCCACCCTCCATGGAGCCCGCACCTTTGGGAGTGTCCTAGTGGAGACTAGGATTACCAGGAGAGTATAGGTGAGAGGAGTTGGGGTTGGAGCGCGACATTGGGCGCTCGAGGATAGCTAGGACCCTGGGGGTTCCCAGATGTCCCAGCGCTCTTGCCCCTTCAGCATGGCCGTCCCCATCCGTTTTGGTGTTAGGCACCTCTGCGGACCCCCCCTCACCTCGCCTACGGCCCTCTGACGGGACGTGTGACCGTTTCCTCCACATTGGCTATTTGTGGAGGCTACCGTTTAGCCTGAACTAAGGACCAAAGGGGGCGTGTTGCCTTGCGGTTGTATTAAACACCCAACTCCCGCTTGGCTCAACCCTCCAGGACTCCGTCGTCCCTGCGTACGGCGCTTAACTACGCAGGCCCTAGCGTAGGTGGGGTTATATACTCAACTCCAGGCCACACCCACAACCTCCTGGAGGAGAAAAAGGGGGGAGTGGTGGGAAGAGGGATGGGTTTGGGGAGGAGTGGGGGAATGGCGCTCGGAGCTTTCTGTTATGTCTGTTTCTTAGGGAATCAGACCAATAGTAGGCGGCAACCTCGTACAGGCTAGTGCACCGAACTTGCTTTGATGGATCTTGGCAACCGGCGCTACCATCAAGGCCACGCCGAGCTGTATACCGGACAGGTGTACAGCACAGGTGAGCAGCTATCATTTCTTTTAAAAAACAGTCTCAGTCCCTCAGTGGTTGAGAATGATAGCCCCTCCCCCGCCCCTTCATGCACTATCTTCGATTCTGCATACTTCTGATATCATCCTCCATCAGAACTCGAGATTTACCAACATAGACTAAAAAAAGAGTTTTTGGTAACGCAATGGAAATCCTCGTGGACCATCAGAGCCGCTGTGAGGGCTACGACCCGCTGTGTTAAACTTTTACGGATTGAAACCACCGGGATGTTCCTCCGCTCCGTTTGCCGAGGCCAAGGGTACGGCTGTGCCAGTTTCCGTAGCAGCCGGTGTAATCGATTCTTCTGCAGGTCTCTTTCTTCTACCTTTGCGAGGAGTGGTGTAAAAGGCCATATTTCGTTGAGCTCATTTGACCTGAAATGGTGCGCGGAAACACATCACGCATGCCTGAATACGATGAGTAACGCACTTTGTTGGTTCTTTTTAACTAGGAGAAAATCCTTATTGACCGTCATGACCGCCATGAGGGTGGTGTCCCCAGTTTGTCGGTCTCTTACTGACTAAAATTTTCTGACTGCTCCTTTTGCCGTGTAGCTGTCGGTCGATGGGTGTAGACTCGCATTTTGACACGATTTCAGCGCGCGGTTGGCCTGTTTGGATCACCTCAGAACAATGACGGTGAAGGAAATATGACTAACCCCTTGATTATCAAATAGTGCGTTGTGTGAGAGTACGCACATATCGCCGCCTTAACAGACGGGCAGTAGACTCTAGTACTTTGGCTATATTATTGTCACGGCAGGAAGTTGCGCTAAAACTCGCCGCTAAATGGCCAGTGGAGTATTGGATTCTCTGGTCCGTTCGACCGCTTCCTGCCTGACATTTCCCCTGCCGATTATTGGATTGACGACATCTGGCAACGAAAGACCGGGACTGGGAATCCAGATTCTTCCTGAAGCCCGAGTAGCAAACAGCTTGTATTGGTTTAATTTCTGGGAGGGGTAAAGAGCCCATCCCTCCAAACCTATCTAATAAGCGGCGCGCCGGACACTGCGTGCCAAAAATAGTTCCTCGTTTGGAACTGCCGGGTTTCGAGATTAACTTGTGTACTTCCAGATGTTGATATACCTTGAGATCTTCAGTCATAGCATATTGTTACGATGGAACTAGGGCCAAACTTTAGCCCTAGATTTCTAGGATTCCAGGCATCGCACGACTATAATCTTAAAATGCATAGATAGTCTTGAGGTACTGCTTCGAATGAAATAACTTGCAACCGGATCGGAGAAAATTGTTTACCATCGAAAACATCGGAGGGGTTGCATCGTTTCATCTTTCGCCGCCCGAGTTCGTGACGTGTATATCGGCGAGACGGCCGCTATTCGTGGAATTCCGATTCGCGATAGGTCGATGAACCCATTCTGGAATTTACGAGTAAAAACATAAGGTTCAAAAATGTCTATAAGATTCTAGTTATTACTCGAAAATGCTGGAAAGTGGCTGTTAGAATATAAATACGCGCTCGATGCGATCACAGCACAGTTCTAATTTGGACAGCGACATAGTGCGATATTACAAGCGATCTTCAAGGACTTTTGCGATCATACTGCGACTGTATATTGATTCTACGTGCGATTATTTCGACTGGATTTTTAATATTGGACTTCGAGAACTTTCTGCGACTGGACTTTTGAAGACTGATCTTCGAGAGCATTCTTCGACGTGCTTCTGGACTCTTCGACGATTTAACATCGCGATTGTTCGACAGCTGTGCTTCAAGACCTTTCTGCGACTGCGTGCTGATTTTGTGTGCTCCCTCGATTAATAAATTGATTGTCCGTCACAACCGGCATTTTAATACCCCGCGCTCGTAACAATACGTTGGCTGACATCTCGACTCAGACACTCAATAAATTCTCGTCACTTATTCCTATTTTTACTGACGTTTATGATCCGACGAATCAAATTAAAACGACTCTAAGTAATATAGTTACTGAAAGTCTCCTTTCGCCGCTAGCAGAAGGGTTATTCCGATATTTAAAAAAGTTATAACGGACACTCTTTTTTTGGTAACCCGGGCAAATCGCTAAACGGACCTCAGGGGGCTAGATGAGGGTTGCCCCCGGTGTGTCGGACTTGCCCCGACTAAAACCCCCGGGATGTTCCTTCTCCCGCCTGCCGAGTGCCAAAGGCAAGGCTGGGCCATCTTCCTCGACACCCGGCGGCGTCTGGCCTTGTTCAGACCTTGCCTACATAGCGGGAAGTGGTTGAATAGTAGCTACTCCCTGCATTTACCTAACACATTGGTGGCGAGAGTGGTGTAAGATGCCACCCTCCCTCATCTTCTTAAGTTTTCACTAGAGCAGTGTGCGGGAACACATTGCACACCACTCACGTCTGGATCAGGGCGGCGCGTTCCCTCAAGTGCACCGCCCAGCATATATCCGGTTATGGGAGAGGGCCTCTGGCAAAGGCCCTCCTCCGGAGTCCTGTCCGAGCTGGGCGGTGGATTGGGTTTTCGGGGGTGGCAATAGCCTCCCGAACCCGCTCCGCCGCCTCTTTCGCCTTCATCGTCATTTCCATGAAAGAAAAGGGCCGCCTGGATGCCCTGTCTCTACCGGCCATCGCGCGAGCGCGTGCCGTCAGCGACAGGTCTCCACCCACTACCCTAATAAGGGACACTGGCCTTACTGTGAATCAACTCAAATGTGAATTATTTAGTCATCAAACAATAATTGTGAATCGACCGGTGTCGAACAATAATTCTCGAGATTGACTGAAAAAGCTCTTGCGACCGAACATTTGAGCACCACTGATTAAAGATGGTGATTCTTCTCAAAAAATATCAATTTCTAAATCCATTCAAATTGCAATGAGATGAATCGATTGACTAAAGAAAAGGTCTAAAAGATCAACTTGTCAAAAATCGATTTTATCTGAGTTCGTATTTATGATATAAGTATACATCCATTTTATAGAAAACAAGAAAGGCACCATGATGGCTGATCTCTTATCATTAAAACAAGGGGTTCCTCAGTTCAGGAAACTCAATAATTACCGTTGTTGATACAGCCATACCAGTTTCGGTTATAAAAGAATACAAAGTGAAAGATAATTATTTATTTCCATGTGTACATTCAACAAATTGTGATAATTTTATGGTTTTTATCAAAACAAATAATTCTACGTTGTGTTTCTAGGATACAGTGTCGATTTAGGGTAACATATCAATTTAAGATTTCGTTTCTTTGATTGGAAAATCAATCTCCGATTGGACATCGGAGTTCCACCACTGCGTCTGATGTAATGAACTCAACTGGCCCATTTGTGTCATTTAGTATAATATATTCATACATCTCCATCATTAAATCAACTTTAGACTTAAGTCTTTCCCATCCATTGGTGTTTTTTATTTGTTCAAAAGGAATGTGTTGTATAAACTCTTTTGTTAAGTTTTTTAACGTATTTGCTGAATATTTATCAGCTAACAATAGTGTTTCTAGCGCATTTTCTACAGTTAGTTTCTTGCGTATAGACTCTAAATAGCGATCCTTTATTTCATCAAGTTGGTAATAATCTGCCGCTGCTAGCATTTCTTCCGACATCTCAGAGACCATCTGCCTTTTGCCAGTATACAAATATTTTAAAATGTCATTTAGAACTCTATCATTGAACGGAGATGTAATAATATCAGAACCAGACTCTTGTGCATTGCGATCGAAATGTGCTTTCAAAACAGCGCATCTATTTGCTAGTATAGCTTTATGGGCCTTGATCTCAGTTCCTTGAGCAGATTTTATAATTACATCAGAATACAATTCATTATTCAGTAAATTAAACATATCCATATCTAGGCTCCTTGCAGATGGATCAACAGGCCTCTTTTTTTTTATAACTTCAAGATCGACTATCACGTCAAACGGAATAGGTATCGAATTTTGGAAGGATCGTAGTATTTCCTCTTTTGGTAATTGTGATAAGAATGTCCATTTATTGTTGGGTATAATATTGTGCTGTTTATTTGATATCTTAACATTATGTGAGTGTCTAGGACGAATGCTAATATCTTCTTTGAGTTTAGCATAGTTAGGACCAGTTCGTGCCAAATAATACAGTTCTATAATATCGTTGTCTCTTCCTAGAACTTTCATTTTTATTTTAAATTTAGACTTTGGTGAATATTTTCTGTTTACAAGATAAAATACTTTTGTTCTATTATTTTGTTTAAATTCCTCAAAATTATGTATAATTAATTGTATTTTGGTTGTTTTTGTCTTTTTTCGATTAGTAGTCTCACGTGAGATTTTGAATTGTACTTTAGCTTCATTTGGCGGGCGATTTAGTGTCAATGAAATGTTAGGTTCAAGTAACCTCTCCATTATATAATTACTCTGAGCTGTGTAAACAACCCAAACTTGAAAATTATCTTTTAATCGTCTGATGCTTTCAATAGAACCTATAACAAAGAAACGTAATAATAAATCACCAATCAATACGTCAGTTCGTTTAATATTTAAACTTTATAACTTTTGATAAAGGTATAAGCAGTGACAATTAAATTTAAAACATTCCGCGAATCAATTATCAAAATCAATGTAGTAAACGTTACCATAGATTACAAAATGCTTTAAAAAAAAAATTCAATGTATATAAAGCATACCGAATGCGAACCTACATAAGGAACAAACGGCTCGATTAGTTTATTTTAGTTATTTTCACAGCGTTACGCCTTGTGGTGTTGTACTGTGAGGTAATGCCGCTGATTTGAAAACTATTTTAATTTTGTAAAACGGGGCTGTTCATGATTTTTATAATTTAAGGACTATAGTTTCACTAAGAAAGCGTTTTGATGACTTCGGCATTTTAACAGTTCCGTCGCAATATATTTACGCCCGCATTATGTACATACGACAAAATCTGCATCTCTTTTTGGCGAGTAGTGATGTTCACGTTGTTAATACTAGAAATGGCAACAAACAAAGAACAAAGAAAACTATGTCACAATCGGATCACCCGTTTATGAGTTCCATTACACAGATACACAAGTTCAACTTGTATCACTCCTCTGCTTGCGGGGGCTAATAACAAGATCGCTTGCAAATCTAAAATTTATGGACACAATTATTCTACAAAGTTGAATAGTTGTTTTTTACCAGAACATGTCCTTCTCCTTATTACTCCTTTCTTGTACTGGCAGATAATGCAGTCCGCATAGCGGCAGGTGCATTTGTAGTTTTAATGTGCGATAGTAATCGCTGATAGCGGATATCGCACCTTTGATTACGATAAACTAAGATATGGACATTTTTTTACTATTGTTGTCTATACTTTTTATGTATACAAATATTTTATATTAATGTACCATTACGCTGTGTCCCTTTCGGGGTGAGCGGAGACATCTTAGTGGCTGTGTCGGTAGACCTTGGCTGTGAATCATATTGCTGTAGTTCATGTTTGTGCTATTTCTTGTGGGTTTATATCTACAAGTTTGTACGAAACCCTTGGTGGACGGGTCCGACTCGCACTTGGCCGGTATTTTAGTGTTATAATGTTTTGCTTGAAGTGTAGAAATCTTTTTTTATTTTTAAATTTTTATTTAATCTTCTTCAAAAGTTGTTTTTACGCAAACAACATAAATCGTTAATTTTAAAGTTTGTAAAATCATTGAATTGTTCAGTTTAAATATTTATGAAGCCTCGTGATGACTGTTTAATTAATTTCGGCTAGAAATCGACAATCTCTTACTGACTAAAAACTCCCGAGGTGTCCTTCCAACCACTCCAATCTAGCACGGGAATCCAGATTCTTCAAGACGTCCGGGGAGCAAACAGCCTAGTAAGGCTTCATATCTGGGAAGGGTGAGTGTAAAGAGCCCACCCCTATCTAACAGGCGGCGCGCCGGACAGTGCAGCAGAGTCTCTCTAGTCTACTGCCCGAATGATGCCTTCCCCTGGGCCTTTACATACATATCTATTATATAAAAATAAGTCCGGTTTTCCTTCCTGACGCTATACCTCCAGAACGCAAGAACCGATTTCCACGGTTTTGCATTCATTGGAAAGGTCTCGAGCTCCTTGAGGTTTATGGCAAACAAAATTCAGGAAAAATTCAACAATAAAGCAGGAAAATGGGGACAACTATTTTTCACATATAGCGCCATCTCTGATACATGGCATATACTACAAACCAATATGGTGTTGCATGGTGGTGGAGCAGATCGCACCAGTATTTTAAGTAGATGGCGCCGATGCGTTATACATTGTTTGACAGCTACTCATTGTACTCTGCTCAGTTAATTTCATGTGACATTTATTATGCGCACGTTCTTTCAAACGCTAGCTAAAAACCAAAACGAAGCCATCTGGTGGTGAAACGAAGTTCGCCGGGCTTGCTAAATAATATAAAAGTATTTAAGTAGTAAAAAAACATTCGTAGGAAAGTATTCGTAGACTACATTACCTTATGTTTATTTTATTTTAATATATATTTTACTCTATTATTTATTGTTGTATATAGAAACACAATTATTATTATTCGATAGCGGCCATGAGATCCTGGAATTAGGTAAGACAGGAACCACGTACCTTTTTGGTGATGAATGACGCGTCTTCGATGTCGTTGAAATTAAGAAAACGAATATACACAGTTTAGCGCTCGCGTCACGTGTTGATTGGTGCTGTTTTATTCGCGCGCGGCGCCATCTCTTGTTTAGGCTTGTGGTGGGAGGGGATAGGGGACCGACAGATAAATAGTTGGATTCTCATGGCAATACCTAACATATATTATTCTTACAATTGCAACACACGCTTACATTTTTTATCCCCTGTCGATTTTTTGTCTTTCTTTTCTAGGTTCGATCACTTCGCTTCAACCGGCAACGCGTACGCATTAAAAACTCTTAAAACTCGCTATATCGCTGTATTATGCAATATAAGGCATTTACAACGAGTGTTCTGGAGAGTTATTTAACCTTGATCCACCCTCTCGCTACCTTAATAGAACCACGCGCGCGGGTTTACGGAGTCACGGCTCTACGGTAGCTCGCATCCCGGCTAGGATTGAGAAGTTATCTAATTCTTCCCGCAGCCGTGTCGTGGAGCTGTGGAATGGTCTTCCGGAGAGCGTGTTTCCACCGTCCTATAATATTGGGTCCTTTAAACGAAGCGTGTTTTTCTTTACTGTTTGATAATTGTAGTCGTTTTTTGGACTGCTCCATACATACAGTCATGAGTGTTTTGGTCCCTGGGCTGAATCAGGATAAAAAATATGATGTTTCTCAGAAATATTATCCGATGCAACAATTCGTGAGCTGGGACGAGCTGCATACGCTCCCTTGAGAGAGCTTCTTCCGAAGTACACGGAGCTGGAAACTCAGTTACTACTGGCCAATTTGAAAGAACCTCAACTTGATCAGGTGATTTTTTCTTTCAACACCAACCGATAATTTAAAATCTCTTCTCGATCGTAATAGAATGACATTTGATTCAATAAAAGCTAAGTTATCGCTTCGGCTGAACTTTGATGGAGTATATCGTTGGTCTTCAGTCACACCTGGTGGAAGGTGAAGATGAGCTCGACTGAGGGCCGAGTCCGCCCAACAAGTGCACATTCGCTCTTCTCTGATAGGCTACCAAGTCATAAAATCGTGAAAATATACTCGCTGGAAGCATGTTCCACTCCTTAGCTGTTTGCATGATGAAGTTAGAAGCGAATCTCTTCGTGCGGCTATAAGGAACGTCCAGCACATACGGATGGTATCCGACACGGCGTCTAATGGCTTTATGATGAAATGGAGCTGGTGGAATTAGAGAATGTAGCTGAGAACACACTCCATTGTGCAATCGATAAAAGACTGCAAGGCAGGCGACTTTACGACGATGCTCGTTGTACCTTTCGTTGATACCTCTGAAGGATATATTTTGGTATTCAGATTTGGTAACCCTAGGTCTAGGTCAGAGGTTGGCAACATACGGCTCGCGAGTCACATGCGGCTCTTTTAATGTGAAATGTCGCCTCTTTAGTTTCATATGCAAATACTATTTATTTTATATAAAAAATAATAATTAAAAAACCGCACTGAATCGATGAGTAAAAAGATTAGTTTTTATTATCAGAAAACTTTATCAATGCAAGTACTATTTGTCGGCAAGAAAAATTTTTGCTGCGCTTCAAACACTGACATTTTGTAAATTGTACTTTTTTACTCTTCCAACTGAAAAGGTTGCCGACCCCTGGTCCAGGGCCGTCTCGCTCATTAATTACACTTCAGTCTATAATATTGTTGTCAGGAGGATCTTCTAGAACAATCCAGAGCGCTGCTCTCGATTGCCGAGAGGTGTGAAGGTTGGCTGACCAGTGCGTACACCAGATCGAGGAAGATAGCCGGACAAGCGGCTTATCCTTTCTACTTGCCAGCTATTGAGGTACGCAAACTGTTATATATTACTAGCTGATCCGGCAAACGTTGTTTTGCTATATAAATTATTGTAATATCTTTTAAGATGTTCATTGAAATTAAGTGATGTCAAACACACACATTGTTCACAATTAAATACTCTTAATCAGCAAGACATTTATTTAGATAAAGATTGATATTATTACGTTGATACAATTCTTAACAAATAATGCATTAATTTCAACCAAATTTGATTACCATAAAAACTGTTCTAGTGAGTTAATCTTAAAAGATAGACATACACTGTCAGAAACATTTTTTTAGATCATTTCAAGAGGAATAATTCTTTCGTACATATATTTTTGATATCTTGAACCGTTTTCGCAGCGCACGCAATGGAAGCCCTCAAGGATAAATAATTTCCCCTTTTTTTTTACATTTTCCATTATTTCTTCGCTCCTAATAGTTGCATTGTGATGGTATATAGCCTAAAGCCTTCCTCGATAAATGGTCGATTCAACACAAAAAGAATTTTTCAATTCTAACCAGTAGTTCCTGAGATTAGCGCGTTCAAACAAACAAACAAACTCTTCAGCTTTATAATATTAGTATAAATGTAATATATTACGTATTTAAAAAAAAGTCTTTCAAAAGTGTCGCAATATTGAGATGCGATTATAAATTGATCGAAAATAAAACAGGAGATATGGTCTTCAGAATTTTGTTACGGCGATGTCCGGTCGCATATCGTCGCACAGCCGTCGAGTTGAGACCGCATTCCTGGAGTCCGTGACCGCCGGAGCCACCACCGGCGTCTTGTCTAACTCGTTCCCCGCCTCCATAGTGCTGGAGACGGCTGCGGCACTCCTCCTTGACGTGATTGCCGAACGGCAGAGATTGGAGAGGGAACAAGAAGGTCAGTATGTAATGTCAGGTCGCAGAGCTGTCGGTCGAGTGAAGACCGCATTCCTAGCGTCTGTCACTGCTGGAGCCACCACTGGCGTCTTGTCCAACTGGTTTCCAGTCTCCATAGTGCTGGAGACGGCTGCGACTTTGCTTCTGGACGTGATTGCTGAACGGCAAAGACTGGAGAGTGAGTAAGAAGGTCGGCTTTTTTTTACACTGGCTCGACATAGTGGCTACAGAGTACCTGATGTTAAGTACAGTGTAGTCCAAAAACGAAAGCGACTATCAAAGGATGAAAATCCATTGATAGTCTACATCGTCATGTCGGCCCACATATACCACGACTGAAGGTCTCTAGGTATATGAGCTACTGGATATACACAAGCTGATCCCGAAACGCGACAAGCCGAAACCGGTCACTATGACGGGATTTACACCCCTGTACTGTGATCGCGATTTAGACAGGCACCGACGCCCTACCACCTCGCTGCTGCTCGTTTAGAACCACCCAGGAGTCACGTGTAGGGAAACTAGGGTAAAGCCTACGGACGCGAGCAGCTTCGACTCCCAAAAACTAGCTTGCCCCTGAACTTGTCGCATAAGACCTTGCTTCTTGCCAAATGTCCTGATTCCAAGTCAACGGGAAATACCTTGTAGGTTTGGATTCCCTTGCGAATGTATAAAATACGTGGGATAAACTTGTGCTGACATAGAAATAGGATTTTTTAATAGCTCTATGGGACTACAAATTTGAGTATTTGGTTCGTTCGCGCGTTTCGAAGAAAAAGGGTCTTGACTAACTTTTTTTTAACCCGGGGGAATTCCCTAACGGACCTCAGGGGGCGATGAGGGTTGGCCCCCGCTGTGTCGGACTTGCACCGAATAAAACATCCGAGTTCCGAAGGAAAGACAAGATCAGCTTCCTCACGCAACTAGGCGACGCCAGGCCTTTTTCAGGCCTCATCCTCATAATGGGAGGGGTGGCGTTGAGAACCATTCCTCGTTCGCCTCGTTTTTTTTTATCCTGACTCTACACAGTGATGCAATCTACCAAATGGTAAGCATGGTGCAATCCAAAAATGTCAACGACTATCGAATGGTAAGAAAAACCCATCGCTAGTCGCGGTGATCATGCCGGCCTGCACAAATATCACTTCACGCTACGCTTAAAGAATCCCATATCATAGGACGGTGGGAACACGCTCTCGGGAAGACGATTCTACAGCCGAACGACTCGGCTGCAGAGAGAGCTAGATAACTTCATAATCCTAGCCGGGATGTAGGATATTCTATAGCTCTGACTCCGTGAACCCGCGCACGTATCTTGGAGCGGTACTTAGGAAGATCAAACGCCCTACCACCACAAAAGTGACTTATTAAGTTAAAACATTAATGTCGAAAACACAGATTGAGCAGTCAATTGCACTGAAGTTTCGATTACATTCCAGACGCACCAAAAGACGATAGTCCATTGTACGATCTCCCAACGCTCCTGCTGGATGCGGAGGCGCGCCAGCGGCTGACAACCTTGAGGTCTGAGCCCCTCGCCTCTGTAACGGGGCTGCGGAGAGCCAAGGAACAGCTGAGGGGCTTGGCGCGAGCGATCTTGAGGAACCCTGTCGATGTGCAGTTGGGTAAGTTAAAGAAACCTTGATTAATTAGGAATAAAACTCTCTTTTATGATCTCTTAATGCTGTTTTTGTTCGCGGAACCTTACTAACGGCTGTCAGCCTTGAGGATGGGCTTGACATGATGTAAGAAACAGATGAAAGAGATGTTTAGTCATCATAGGGTGCCATCTTCGTAATGGTGTTAGGAAGTCAATAGGGAAAACTTCCTGCGATCCCTTGTTGTGCTCCCGTAAACAGGAAAACTCAGTCTTGTTCAGTTTTTAATGTTGTCCAGCCACTTCCGTCTCTTCTGACCCGGGCTTCTCATCGCCTGAACCGTGACCACAGCGTACCATTGCAAAGATCATCCCAGTGCTTCCCTTGGAACTGCCGTAGTTCTGGATCAGCTGGTGTACCGCAAGTTGTTCTCATACCTAGAAATCTTCAGTCGTATATGGGCTGACATCACTACTCAGACTCTCAATAATTTCTCGTCGCTTGGTAGTCCTGTCTCTGCTGTTTCCAGACTATACTGTGCATTCCATCAGATGCGGTATACTCACTTTGTAATAAAAAAAAAGGATAGCAGCTACCTCTAAGAGACACAAATACATTGACAGTGTGCATTGGCATGTCGGTCTACATCTACCGCGACTGAAGGTCTCTAGAAGAACAATTGGTTGTCCGAAACAGCCTTGAGTTTCTTTCGGCGTTTCTTCTCAAGGTAGTCGCTTCCGAAACGCTAGTAGACCTCCATTAGGTTTTCTTGGCTGGCCCCCTAATTCGAGTTCCATACCCACAGATGTGCTGTTGCGTTGCTACTCAACACATAACTCTCCCTCTTTTCCCGGTGAAGTTATAAAGACCCGGCTAACAGTGTAATGCCCCTTCGAAAAAAAATACCGGACGTGACCGAGGTGATGTAACATTAATGTGGGATTTACAGATAAAATACCGCAGCTTTCCGTTTGGAGCAACAACGACGCCTTGACAACGGATTTGCCTGACTTCGCTCTCTCTCCTCAGGAGTACATCACAGAGGTGAGATAGCTTTTAACCTCTCGACGCAAAGAGAGAGCATTGCCATAATAAAACGTGTCTCTGTGTGTGTTTGTATTTCTGTCTGTTCCATTGTATCTCTTAAACGAATGAACTCTTTTGAATATTTTTTATCTTGACTCGGCACAGAGACCACACCACACCTAATGCCTAAAACAACTTAAAGAGTAAAAAAACCTGTCAATAGTCGCAGCGATCACAAACGTCTCTTCACGTTTCGTTAAAAGGGCTCCATATCATAGAACGGTGGAAACACGTTCGCCCAAAGTGGGTGTCATCATCCCCCGATGACAGTAACCGAGCAGTACACTTGAGGGATCTTTCTGCCTGAAGGAGAGGGAGGTGGTGTGCAGTGTTCGACGCGCCGCTTGCGAGAAAGGTTCGAATGTGTGAGCTCTTTACACCCACCAGAGAGGAAGCCTGAATAAGGCTATTTGTTCCCCGGGTGACTAGAAGAATTTGGTTTCCCAGACCAAGGTGGAGGTATTAGAGGGTCACCCCGGGGGTTTTTAACCCTCACAGTGGCCTTGCTGCTCCTATGCAGGGTTTTCCTCAGGGTTACCAAAAAAAAAGTTATAGTTGACGAACGTTTTGTGTCGATATCGGGCATACATATAAAAAAATCTCTTAAAAGTGAACTAACTTGAAAACTATTGAGTATTGTATATTTTTTTAGATCGGTCAGTATCTCATGACGTTACCACAGCATCTAGAGTTGCATTTATCAGAAAAGCAGGCGCCGTGGCAGTTTCTAGCTGACGTGAGTGTTTTCTAAATTTTTTTATCACCATCCCCCATTTTTTACTCTCCGTTTTTTTGTCCCGCCGTTAATCCTACTAACTGAAACCACCGGGGTCCTCCTCCAATCTCCATGCGCCGGGCTATGGGAAGCGCTTGGGCTTACAAAACCACGGCCTGGAGCATGGTGTTCTCTAGGGAGAGGGCAACGCTGTACAGTGGAGGAAAGGTGGGAAGGAAGAGCAGTCTCCACCTCTCCACTGCCAAAAGTGGTGGGAACACGCACACACCATAGGAGTATTATATAACCGGCCATGATGTTTTGCATTCCATAGCTTGATTGTTGTTTTGTACTGTAGGTACACAAAACGTATCTATCGTGCCTTTATTTTAATGTGTTTGGTTTTACTATGCTTTAGAATTGCCTTCGTTAATTGCATTCCTTTGTCAACAATTTCTAAAGTGTAAGAGATTTTTAACAATAACGCAATAGCCTATCGTTCACGGTGACACGCTGTGTAGTTTGCCGCCAACACATCTGGCGTGTACTGGGTTAGACCCAAGGCTGTGAGAAAAAGAAACTCTGCCATACAGTACGTTTGGGACAAGCACCGCGTTCACAGTGAAACGATATAATCACTCCCAAAGATTCCACTATATTTGTGGAATTAATGGGATTGTTGCCGTGGAGCTTACCAGCAGAATAGTATAGTGCCTCTCTCTTCATCATACTGAGGTGTCGTAAGAGTCGACTAAGGTATACAGCATGCCGACCTGCACGCAGATTGCTGCTGCAGGCACCTTCTCTGCACATAGTCCACACCTACCAACCTGCATTGGACATTGTGTGCTGGGTTACATTTTTTTTTACACTGTCTCGACATAGTTACTACAGAGTACCTGATGGTAAGTGCAGGGTGGTTTAAAAACGAAAGCGACTATCAAAGGGTGAAAATCCATTGATAGTCTACATCGTCATGTCGGCCCGCATATACCACGACTGAAGGTTTCTAGGTATATGAGCTACTGGATATACACAAGCTGATCCCGAAACGCGACAAGCCGAAACTGGTCACTATGACGGGCTTTACAGCCATGTACTGTGGTCGCGATCCAGACGGGCACCGACGCCCTACCACCTCGCTGCTGCTCGTTTAGCACCACCCAGGAGTCACGTGTAGGGAAACTAGGGTAAAGCCTACGGACGCGAGCTGCTTCGACTCCCAAAACATGTCTAAACACCTTCCAGTAGACTCCACTTTGGGATTGGTTAAAAAAAAGATGCTTGAGTGAACGAAGTTAGTATCTATAATTACAAGCCTTAAGAATTTTCTAATCCTTCGGCTTTGGCTTCACCTTAATGTCACCTGTTAGAAAGTGATGATGAGGCCAATGACGGAGCGCGCTCACTCAGCAAATACCGATGCACTCGGCGTTTGGAGACTCCAATGTCATAAGATGTTGAAAAAATAGACGCAGGTAGCGAATTCCACTCCTTGGCGGCTTGCAACAAAAATAAGAGGCGAATCGATTCGTGCGAGCAGCTGGAATGTCAACCACATATGGGTGTAAACACGCACGGCGCGCAGTCATTGTATAGCAGAAGGGGGAGAGGGGGGAATTAAATTGTACAACTCAGCCGCACTTCAGAGTATAGTGTATAAGGAACCTAAAGGCAGGTCACTCGACGTCGGTACCTGCAGTCGGACACTATATAAAGGGTGATTTTATAGACGAGGAAGATATTTCAGAATACAATAATTTGTACCTTCTTGTAACCAGAGATGGGCAAAATGTAATCTGATTAATGATCAACGATTACAAAATGTAGTCGTAATTTTTATTTTGTTGCTCTGTATTCATAATTAAATCCATTTAATACGTTAAGATATCCTTAATGTGTATACAATCTGGGATTTTGTAGTGTTTAAAACATAAATGAGCAAAATGCAGTCATATTAATGGTAAAAAACATAAAATGTAATCGTTAATTATTTTCATTAATCTGATTACATTTTGCCCATCTATGCTTGTAACTAATAAAAATGTAAATAACAATATTCCCTAACAAATCATAAAGAAACATTGATGAACAAATGAGAATTGATCCGTAAAAAGTTCGGACACCGCAGCGCGTGTGGCGCACGATTGAATGGCATGTAGGTTAAACTCCTTTTACGTGATTTTAGGTAAACAGGTAATTGACTCGTTACCCTTTCGTACTTTATCCTGGCTTAGGAGAGATAAAATGCTTACTTAATAATTAATTGTTATTTATTATATCATGTGTGTAATTGCTCCTTAATATGTTGACTATAAATTACTTTGTTTTAATGGAAATATTAAGATATCACTATTCCTATATTTCTGGACTTACAATCGAATGCTGAATATCCTCTTTGAATATCTCACTCGTCTATAAAATCAGCCTGTATAATAACTTTTGCATGATCAACAGGTGTGCACTCACACTTGCGAAGTGTATGCTGAGAAAATACTAAACATAAGAAATATGGACGCCCTCGGCACGAAAAGGTGTCTCACAGATATAGGTAAGTCGCTTAAATACCGTCATGTCCTGTTGAATTCCGAGGAACTAATTACCGCGGCTATTGTAGCCGCAACTTCAGACCACAGTGAGACCAAAGCACTAGTTTCATTCCACGCCCACGGCGGCGCTGACGGCGTAGTTCAGTTAGCGATCGTTAACCGGTGTGTTTACGCTCCGAGGTGCATTTTCACCCTGACGCAGCCCTGAGTTTCTTACAGCGTTTGTTCTTGTTGCCAGTAGATCCTGCCACCCAACCCACAATTCACAAATGTAACAACCGTCGTAGTGACTCGCTGCGACCTGTCGCGTTTCGGGGTCAGTTTATATAATCCAGTTGTTGATATGCCTGGAGACCTTCCGTCGTGGTATATATGGGCCGCATAGCATAGCGATGGCCACTGTCAACAGGTTTTCGTCCATTGACGGTCGTTGTTGTTTTTGGACTAAACTGTACTTTTCATCAGATGCAGTGTTGTCACTGTCAAGCAAAAATATTAAAAAAAAAAACTTTACATTGATGACGTAAAAAGAAAGAAATACTAAAAAAATGTATTAACGTTTATATGTTTCCCATGATAGTGGATTAATTAAATATATTTGTTTAAAGTATACTTGTCGAGCGTGGTTGAAGACTTGGGCACCAGCGTCACTCCAGCTCTAAAGAATCTAGAGAAGTCCCTCAGAGCGGCCAATCCTCAAGCAGAATAAATGTTATAATAAATTATATTATACATTAAATATGGCGACTTTTATTTTTTCTCTTTCTGCGTAACACCCATCCAAGTTCCGGCATAGATGCAAAATATTTCATAGTTCCCCCTATTAACATTTTAAAATTCATAAACATTAATTTCGTTGTAAATTAAGATAAAGTTATATTTGAATGCGTTGCCTTTTTTCATGTTTCCTTTCTCGTTTCTTCCCACCCCCCCAAGTTTGGTCCTTCCCACAATTACACTCTCATATCTCCTTTCCCATTCCTAGTTAGTCCCTTCTTCGCAAATCCAGTGCGACGTATGGAAATTTAATGAATGTAAAAACACATGGATACACAAGTCAAACAGTTACTACCCCGGGAGCCGCAGCCGCGGAGTAGCCGATATTCTCTCCGTCCGAACGGCACTTAATATTTCTTGGAACAGGTGCTTTCTCCGTCAAGCAATAGACTTAAAGGAGTTTGCTGCCCGGAGGAAAGGGAGGAGGTGCGTAGTGTGCGAAAGGTTCGGATGCGTTGGCTCCTCACTTTGACCCCTTACAGAGAAGACTTAACAGGCTGTTCGATACTCGGGCGTTTGAAAAAATTTGGATTCCCAGGTCCGGGTGGAGTGTTTTGAAGGACACTCCGGGGGTTTTTAGTTAATAGGAGTCCGACACACCGGGGTCTCTGCTCTCGCAGTGGCCCGGATGCTCCTATATAGGATTTTCCCCCAGATCACCAAAAAAAGCCATTAATATATCTCTACTCACCCCGAAAGACATATAGCGTGACGATAAAATATTATTTTAAGATATAATAAAAATGAATTTTATACTGAGTTTTTTCCTCTGGGCTTTAAATACATAAAATTTAATTCTGAACGATAAGATTTAATGATAAATAATGTGTTATATTTGTATCATACATATCACGCTAAATCTATGTTGAGTCATATTTTATCATACTTCAATAGCCATATTTTCTTAATCTTTATAGGTGATAAAAAGTTAAACTTCGTTAAAAATAGTATCAGAAGTTATATTTTTAATTTTTTTTTTAAGTAATTAGTTTCGTTGAACCACTGTATTGACGTCTCATAGTCAGACCTGCCAATGTAAAGGCTTTACCTCCAAGCATAGGAGTTTATTGTGCCTAAGTAAATTTTTAGGGGTATGAATTTCATTAAGACAAAACCTAGAAAAGGATCCACGGTTTCATACATATTTATCTCATAATATTGCTGAATATCAGTGCGTTTTAGAGATAATAATGTTTAAATACATTTAAATAAATTCTATGAATAACCTAATAAGTAATAAATATTTTTTTTTTAGTTCTTGAGGTAATAGGAAGATAGCTTGGACTTTAGCATGGGCACAGTACACAAATGTAAAGACCGTCATAGTGCCTATTTTGCTTATCGCGTTTTGAGATCAGTTTGTGTATATTCTGTATATCCGGTTATTCAAATATCTAAAAACTGGCCATCATGGCAAATGTGGCGATTGTCGACATATTTTCGTTCCTTGGTGGTAATTGCCATTCTTAAATTACGCTATACTTTTTTACGCTAAACTTATTTATTCGTTTTTCATTTGTATAATTTCAATTAAAGGAACAAAAACAAAAATTTTGGTATACGTAATTTAGGGTGATTTAAAAATATAAGGAAACATTGTGGCACTCAATGGCAACACTATTTATTTATGTGTTAAAGTTTGTAGTCAACAAAATTCGCGAATTTAATATAATTTTTGATATCTTTAAACTAAAAATTAATGTATAATGACATCAGTAAATAAACGAAAAAATAATATGGATGGTATAACTATATTTTCTATACTGTAAATAGTGAAATATTATATAAATATGGTACAAAAAATATTGGTGCTATTATAAATCTATTTTATTTTAGATAATATAACAAAAAGAGTGAAGAAAGAGTGTGATTATGGAGATAAATGTTATAGGAAGAATCCTGCCCATTTTAGGGAGTTCAATCATCCACATTGTTAGTAAAGTTTAATTTACTTATAATTTTTATTAAAAAGATTCACCTTCAACACTGAATTTACCGAACAAGTCAAATCACCGGTTTTTATATTTGTCTTTTTATTTCAAATATTTTTATCATTTTGTTAAATAACAAGACCTTTACTAGTACAATATAATGATAAATGTTATGGATTTAATTTTATTTATAACAAAAGCAAAATAAAATATGATGTACATATTTTTGAGTTTAGTGTAAGTACATAGTATTAAGAACGTTTGTTGAAAACACTACATTGTTAGTTAAAACTGTGTAATAAAGAAATTAACTGAAGAATATTCTTGTACAAAATACGTTTTTGTAAGCATCATGATATTTATGGGTTATCTAGATTGCCATTTTATATATATATTTATTTATCCTTGTTCTAAACAGTGACCACACACACCTGTCGGTAAGTATAGTGCAGTCCAGAAATGAAAATGACTATCAACAGTAAAAACCTATTAGTTGCAGAGATCATGCCGATTGGCACAAATATCACTTCACTCTTCATTTAAAGGACCCTATATCATTGGACGATGGCACATGCTCACCGGAAGACCATTCCACAGCTCAACGACTCAGGTTCAATAAGAGTTAGATAAGTTTTTAGTCCTAACCGGAATGTGAGGCACTGTACAGCTGTGAGTCTTTAACCCACATATGTGGTTCTGTTATGGAAGGTAGAGGGCGGAGCTAGGTCCACCAAAAATTGAAAATTAGACCTGGAGAGATGGCTCTCATCTCAATCACATTTTAATACGTGGTCATGCAGTTCTAAGCAATACATGATAGGTGAACACACCAGCTAATGGCTGCTATGCTATTTCTTGATTATAATACAATTGATTATAAGAATGAGGGAGACTTTAAAGTCACTTTATAAAATGACTGGGTATAAACCCAAAAAAACTACCCAAAAATATACATAATATATCTACACAACCAGTAGCATTCATTCCATAGATCAAGAAAGCATTGCATGCTCTTATGATAAATAAGTGTAGAATAAATTGCTTAAAGTTAAACAAAAAAAGGAACCATTTATATTCATATCTATTCTATATTCACGCACTCTATCTTTCCTATGAAAGCAATATAATATATACTATTATAATATAATATTCATATTTATTACTCGAAATCTGCCTACCCTTATGCATGTCACTGCAAACAACATACTATCAATAAACAATGAGGGCCTCCCCCTGGTGTTTCAGGCTTTCACCGACTAAAACCCCCTGGGTATTCTTCCTGCCATCTACCAGGACCGAGGCCTTGACTGGATTCTCACCCTCAGCGCCTGACTAGATGTGCGTGTTTTGTATAGCTTCTACTCACAATAAGGAGGGGGTAGTGTAAAGAGCCACCCCTCTCTTGCCCCCCCCCCCCCCCAACGTTTTAAAGCAACATGTGAGAACACATCGAGTGCCACTTACACCTGTGTTGAATTGAATAACCCACCCTCAAGTGTGCAATCTATAAAATCAGCCAGCATAAACCTAATGTAACCCAAGCTTATCAGAAAATTAGTAAAAATGTCTAATTAAACATGAAAATGTCTTAATAGAATGTTGCTCATAACTTACTGTGTCAAAGTATCATATATATTTATTTATTTACTTTTTACAGGGTTGCCAGTGGCCCCGTACAATAACTCATTTACACAATACATATACACAGTTACAATCAAAAATGTACAGTTTCTTTTAAGGCATCCACAACATACGTCAGAGTGGCCTGTTTATTTATACTATACATTATCATATTACATTATACTACATCATATTACATTATACTATATTATATTATATCATACTATATTACATTATCTCATATTAATGGTAATATGCAGCTTATTGTTTACAGTAGAAGCAATTCTAGATGCACATGATGCTGGCTCTTCGTATCCCATTCCGGAGAAGTACAGCTTGCAAAGGCACATGATGATCGAACAGCTTGACATAATAGTAGAAAAGAAGCTGTACGTGCCAGCTAATAAAGAAGAATCAAATCGGTAAATAAATAATTTATTTGGTGATAGGGTTATTGCCTAAATGGGGCCGTGACCACAGTAATCAAGCGAAAAGACCTTCATAATGACTTGCTTCAGCTTGTCGTGTTTCGGGATCAGGTTGTGTATGTCCTGCTATTGAAAACCTAGAGGCCTTGAGTCGTGTAGTGTGTGGGTCGACATGACAATCAGAAACTGTCTATGGCCTTTCATCTTTCAATAGTTGCTGTAGTTTTTGGACTGCAGTATACTTACCATCAGGTGTACTGCAGTCCCTTTGTCGAGCCAGTGTGAAAAAAAAAAACAGTATTATTTCACTTTTAGCTCAACACAATCAACAAATCAAAGAACAGAAGCCTCCAGTGGTAATACAATCAATGAAAAGCATACAAATACAAAAATATTAGTGAACTCACAGAAGACAGTAGAAGTGCAGTCAAAAACTGAGGAGAAGAAGTTGGAAGTAAATAGAAGAGAAAACAACAAACCTACAAGTCGAGGAGAAAGTTCACAGGCTAGAAGCAAAGGTTTATTTATGTTATTTTTTCTGGATATGACAATCAATGTATCTCTGCTCAACCCTAAAGAGATATAGCATGACGATATATATTATTAAACCTTTTAATATAATATCCTTGTTTTCTAAACAATCACTTCTAATGCCTGTAAACTGGACACGCAAATTTTCTTTTAGATACAGATTACAGGCCGATAGTACATCCAACCCGACGCATAGAGGATTTTATGAACGTCGTACGGCCTAAAGGAAAGATGGCTGCTAAGCACGAAGCTAGCGCACCCTACCATATTTTCTATACGACGATAACAGCCGGCAGGGAAACTCATTTACAACCGTATTCTATTACATTTCAAGGTAATCTTAAATGTATATAACTCAAAGGTGACTGACTGACTGACAATAGTGATCTATCAACGCACAGCCCAAACCACTGGACGGGTCGGGCTGAAATTTGGCATGCAGGTAGATGTTATGACATAGGCATCCGCTAAGAAAGGATTTTGATGAATTCCACCCCCAAGGGGATATAATAGGGGATGAAAGCTTGTATAAATCTTCTCAGATTTTCGACTATAATATAATAAAATAGCTTGATAGTTTTAGCGCCTAATGACAGATTAGGCCCTAATTTTTTACACGCTAAACAAAAGTAAAGCTACAAAAACTATATTTAATTAATTATAAAACTTCTTAACGCGAGCGAAGCCGCGGGCAAAAGCTAGTTTTGGTATATTTTTAAAGTAATTTATTTATTTATTTATTTTAAAGGGAAACATACAGCAATATAAAAATGATAACAATAAACACAAAAATCTTACATAAGCCAGTAAAGTTTCCACAAATATTAGTACAAAAATAAAAATCAAGCTAATAAATAACAATAAAAGAAAATCAATCAAATATACATACATATATATGTTACATATAAATAGTACATTTATATTAAAAAAAAAGTACATTATAGAACAAAATTGAACTTAGGCTAATATTTTCTCTCTCACCATTCGTTTAAAGGGCCCAAAGGCACAGGACAGTATATCTATATCGCAAAAACGTTTATTATGTAGATCACAGGCACGAAAAACAAAAGTATTATTAACATAGTTTGACCTTAAGAATGCCACCTTAAACAGCGAAAAGATATAAAGTAATGATAATCATCAAGCCTTTATTGTTCGACATAAATTTTTTACAAATCAAATATCTGCTAGTATTCGTTTTTTTTTTCTTCGTATTTCCTATTGTTAATAGTGTTAGTTACTGGAGGATTTTTGGTTGAACGCCTCCTCCAACTTCCTCCAGTTAACGTTATCTTTTTACGCGCCACCGAAAAGATATCCTAGTCCCATTTCTTTTTCGGTCAGCTTCTTTTTCTTTTGCCTTCCGAGCCAGACCATTTTGTCGTTTCTATTGACCATATCTTGTCTTGGAATCTAGAAACGTGGCCTGCCCATTGCCACTTAAGATGGAGTGCCTTTTGCAAAACGTCCACAGTTTTGGTTTTCTGCTGGCTATGATTTTAGGTAGCTGTGATAGCCAAGTGGATAAGTAATCGGTATCAATGCGCGTCAACGCAAATAGTCGTAGGGTTGAATTCCGGTCTGAACCTCGTGATTCTTCTAGACTGAGTACGGTTTTAGGCCTCACATACTCACCGGTGAAGAAAAATATGAGAAAACTCGCATGGTATCTAATATAAATGCCATATGTACTAATGCTGTGAGGACGGCGATCAGATCGTTGAGAACGTTGATACAGCTATAAATCTAGTTATGCATCCCCCTCGCCCAGGCATATTGGACTGAGGCAGGGGCTTATTCAGCAAATTGGAAGAGGGCTGAGTAAGTTCCTGTTGACAAAATGCTAGCTTATAAATAAGAGCACGGCGCTGCACGAAGGCATTAGATTATAGAGATTTATATTGGGAGCAGCGATTAGGATAGGAGCCTCTATATCGGCTCAAGTTAATTTAAGTTAGTTGTTCTGACTAAAAATCGGCCATTGTAATCTTTAAGTAATAAATTGTGTTTTTAAAAACATAAAATCTCGTTCTCAAGATTTGACTATCTATCTCTGCTCAACGGAAAAATCGTGACGATATTTTATTATGTCCTTTCAGAAATCTTAGATCCCAGCTTAGGAGAGCTGAAATGTTCGTTGCAAATCAATTTCATGGTTGAATTAGGGTGGCTCTTGGCACAGTACTATTTTGCTGGATACAGGTAAATAAATAATGAAATGAAAACCTTTTCGGCCACTTTTGGGGCTGTGGAAAGCGCTGAATTCGCGTGACCGTCACGCTTAGTTGAGAGCGGGTATGCGACGAGCGCGGTTGACATTGAGCGAAATGCAACTCTCGTCCCTAACTTAAGGTGTTCAGCCAACGAGTTATGGGATGGGCGGCAACGCCAGGGCACCCCTGTGGGTACGGACCTCAACTTGGGCGGCCGGCCAGGGAAACCTAATGGTGATCTACTAGCATTCTGGTAGCGACTACCTTGAAAGGAAACGCCTGCAGAAACATAAAGCTGCGTCAGAGTTGAACTGCGCCTCGGAGCGTTAACGCACCTGTTAGCGACAGCTGACTGAACTATGCCGTCAGCGCCCCCGGTGGCGTGGAATGGAACTCGTGAGTGTTTGTACCTCACTGTTATTCTGAGCAGCGGCTTCTAAAGCCGCAGTAAATCCTCTTCTCTTTATTTATCAATAATATGGATCAATCAGATGAAAACAACGATCTTTAAATTTAAAAAATGTTAACGATATCTAATGAGAAGTTTCAGTTAACTTTTAAAACGTCAAAAGCAAATAGTTGTGCTTTTCAAGCATGTTTTTATGGAAAGGTAGCAGTCTTATTTAGAAATGATATTCAGTGAGTACGTTGGGTGACGTGTTTGTCTCCCCCCTCCTCCTGGATCTTGGCGCCCGGGCCGTGGACCTCAGCTTGACCTGGATCCGGGCCTAATTGTAAGGGACTATATTTTAGTGAAAAGAAGCTGACGATACTCTACGGTGAAGATATGCCAGACTTGAGGACTATAAACAAGAAAAGAGCGAATGTGGACGCTCATATGGTAACCATGGCGACGCCTTTTGGGAAACACCACACGTGAGTGTATCCAGGAGAAATAACTCTTTTATTTATCTTGACTCTCCACATTGAATACACCACACCTGATTAAATCATGGTGAAATCTAAAAAACGACAATATCTATCAACAACGCGCAGAGACAAGCACACTTTTAAAAAACAATGGACGTTTGCCTCTTGGCCATAATGACAGTAAGACCAACTTGTTCCGCTGTACGTTACATTCATAATTCCATTAATTTATATTGAAATCTTTTTTTTTTTTTGCTAACCCGATGGAAAATCCTACATAGAACCATCGGGGTCGCTGCAAGACTCTTACTGACTAAAAACCCCCGGGGTCTCCCTCTAATCCCCTTTCACCCAGGCCTGGGAAAAGAAATTCGTCCAGTCGCCCGGGGAGCAAACATCCTTTTTCAGGCATTTGCTATACTCTGTAGAGTGTGCGGCCGAGTTGTATGATTTAGTTCCCCCCCTCCCCCTTCTACCATAAATTGACGAGACGCCGTGCTGGTTTGCACCCTTTTGTGGTTGACATTCCTGCTGCTCGCACTAAGCGATTTGCCTCCTCCTTTTTTGCTGCGTACCGCGAAGGAGTGGAACTCGCTTCCTGCGTCAGAGTTTCCGGCATCTTATGACATGGGAATCTTCAAACGTCGAGTGAATCGGTATTTGCTGGGTGAGCGCGCTCCATCGTCGGCCTCATCATCACTTTCCAGCAGGTGAGATTGAGGTCAAACGCAAGCCTGTATGTAATAAAAAAAAATCCTCTCTGGGAGGAGTGGCTATAAAGAGCCCATTCCTTCAATACCTGTTACGAACAGCGAGCCCAGGGCGCCGGAGACGCAAGAATAGGGGTGCGGGAGAGGAGCACGTCGACCGGGGCGACAGCAGCGACAGCGGCGGCCGGACGTAGGAACTACGGCGGAATCCGGCGTCGCTATTGGCGGACTTAGTTTTAAGGAATACTTTGTATATAGTACTAGTTGTTAGGGTAGCCCGAGGGGATATATATAGCGACCTAATCGTTGGTCGGCGGCGAAGATCGAAGACTCGAAGAATTCCCTCGGAGCTACCCTCAAGAATAAACTGCGAACTACGAACGAAGAAGTGTTTTTTATTGAAGAATCCCTGCTACTAGTCAACGAGTATTGTCCATCGTGTACATCCTGGTCCATCGGAAGCCGAATAGAAGAAAGAAAGTAGAACCAACGCATCAATTTATCGAAGATTGCATCAAGAATTGGGGAAAATGGTCAAGACTCGATCACAGGGGGCCGATACTACGGACGAGTGTGACATGTACGCACCGGCCTCGGTGCGTCATGTTGAACCACCACGCTCTCCGTCAGTGCGGCCTGCTGTTGAGACTACGACAGGGGGGTCAAACGCTACATTGACATGTGACAAGTCAAACGCTCGATTGTCAAACGCTCGATTGTCAAACGCTGAAACGTCAAACGCAGTTTCTTTCCCTACAGCAGCAAGACAACGTTCGCCAGCAAGGTCACGCCGCACAAGTACAAGCTCAGCTGCCAGATTACGGTTGCAGTTAGAGCTGCAAGCGCAGGAACGTCTCGCCGAGATCCAACGGCGGGAACTGCGCATGGAAGCGGACCTAGTCAGGAAGAGACTAGAAGTGGACCTCGAAAATATCGAAGAAGACGAACGGGGCAGCAACGTGTCAGAGACGAACGAACGCGTCAACAGTTGGCTGCAACAAGCGACCGAGGGGGATTCGACGTACCCGGCCGAGACACCGTCAGCAGAACGAGGAGGCAGAACGGCCCTCCACACCTCCGACGATCAACGGGGGGAGCTGACCACGGCCCGAGTGACCTTTGAGGAAGAAAGGTCACAACAACGTGATGCGACAGAACGGCGTCGCACACGTTCGCCCACGCCCACGAGGGGCAGATCAAGGGCGATCGAGGAGCTGGCCGAGGCGTTGAAGAGGATGACGGCACGGGAACGAGTGCCGCCACGTCAAGCCTCGGACCTACCAGTATTCACCGGGGCACCGAACGAGTGGCTGCCATTCAAGGCAGCTATGCGAGATAGCACGAAAATGTACCACTTCTCGGCGGCGGAGAACCTAGCCAGGCTACGGGTGTGTCTCCGGGGAGAAGCGAGGGACGCCGTGGCACCTCTACTACACACGGCGGAGAACCCGGATGCCATAATGCACACACTGGAGCGCTGTTATGGCCAGCCGGACACCATCATCAACGACGCCATGGAGAAGCTGCGCCAGCTGCCACAAGCAGGAATGACAGCGCAAGAGCTCAACGTGTTTGCGGTACGAGTGCAGAACATAATCGCCGTGCTCAAGAACGTCGGCCACAGCGGTTATCTACGGAATCCTCAGCTGGCGGGAGAAATCATGGAACGAATGAGCCCGCTGCTAGTCTCAAGGTGGAGAGACTACGCACATCTGCACCGAGGGATGGAAGAGTGCGAAGTAATCACTCTGTCTCGCTTCCTCACACGCGAAGCGGACTTGGCGTTTAGCTACACGCGCCAATCCAGTACATCGGGCGCCGTCAGCACTGCAAAATACGCCGCGCCAGCAAGACCGAGGCAGCAGAACACGAAGCCAGCACGCCGAACGACGCGTGGGGCAGCCGTCTACACAACGGTAGAGGAGCAACGCGCACCACAAGGGTGCTTCTGCTGTGGAGCAGACCACGCTACGGATAAATGCAAGAAGATCAAGAATATGAAGATCAGCGCCCGCTGGGACTGGGCAAAGTCAGCGCGCGTTTGTTTTAAGTGCCTGAAGAAGAGGCATCGTCGGGCCGACTGCCAAGCTGACGCATGCGGTGTCAGCGGTTGCCGCCGGCCGCATCACCCGCTGTTGCACGACACCGAGCAAGTGCGAGCGCAGCCAGAGGTGCGATCCAGCGATGAGGAGGAACCACCCCGCCCGGCCAGAGAAGAAGCAGTGATGTCGATAGCAACACCCAGTGAAGACAGCAGCGTGTTGCTAAAAGTCTGCAACGTCATCATTACAGGTCCTGGAGGAGAAGTAGCTACGTACGCGCTCCTGGATGAGGGGTCATCAATAACCCTCATCGACCAAGAACTGGCAGACAGCATCGGCGTCAAGGGGACTCCGGCACCACTGAGGCTGCGAGGTGTCAACGCGACGGAGCACGAGAGCAGCAGTCAGCGGGTCAGCATCAGCATCCGAGGGCGGCGAGAACGCGCCGCACACGAGATCACCGCTCGCACGGTCAAGAAGTTGGACCTGCGAGGACAGCGGGCGCCGCGGGAACTGACGCGGTACGCCCACCTGCAAGATCTCCGGGAGGCCTGCTTCGAGAACGCGAAGCCGAGGATCCTGATAGGTGTCGACAACTGGCACCTGATGGTCTCCCAGCAGATAAGGACCGGAAAGAAGAACGAGCCCGCCGCATCACTCACCAGCCTAGGGTGGGTCATCTACGGCATCGAGCCTCGCCTGCTCCATCGACGGGGGGAGAACACGGTGCTGCATCTGCACGCAGCGGAACGAGACTGCGGCAGCACCCCCTCGAGCACCGAGCAAGAAGACGACGAGCGTCTTCAAGAACTGGTGAAGAAGCACTTCACGTTGGAAGCGCTTGGTGTGTCGCTGACCACCAAGGAGAAGCCAGAAGATCGACGAGCGATCGAGATTTTCAACAAAACGGCGCGCCGAGTGAACAATCGATTCGAAGTCGGGTTACCGTGGCGCACCGATGACATCGTGCTGCCGCCGAGCTACAGTGAAGCATTCATACGCCTCAGGGGCATAGAGAAAAAGATGGATCGCGACCCGGCATTTAAAGAGGAATACACGCGCCAGATTGAAAATTTGTTGAAAAAAGGATACGCGGAAAAGTATAGCGAGAGTGAACGAGACAGCGCTATACAGTGGTTTCTACCGCACTTCGCCGTACGAAACCCGAATAAGCCAAACAAGATACGGCTAGTGTTTGACGCAGCGCACCGCGTACAGAACAAAAGTTTGAACGACTTTTTACTCGAGGGACCGGACTTGTTACAATCACTTCCCGGAATATTATTTCGATTCCGGGAACGGCCGATCGCCGTAACAGCGGACATTTCTGAGATGTTTTTGCAGGTGAAGGTGCGAGCGGAAGATCAACCGGCGCAGTCATTCTTGTGGAGAGGCGACAACAGAAAGGACCCTCCGGAGCAGTTCAAGATGACTTCGATGATCTTCGGAGCAGCCAGCTCGCCCTTCCTGGCCCACAGCGTGCGGGACCGGAATGCGCAGGATCACGCGCATTCGCACGCCAGGGCACTGCCGGTCATCACCAGGAGCCATTACATGGACGACCTCGTGCACAGCTTCAAGACCGTGGAAGAAGCAAAGAAGACAATAGAAGAGGTCATCGCCGTCCACGCTCAAGCAGGCTTCACGTTGAGAAGCTGGAACTCCAACTGCCCGCTCCTGCTGAACACCGTCCCTCGAGAGCTGCGAGCCCGGGAGCCGACCGCTCTGGGCCACGAACACCACCAGGAAAAGACACTTGGCATGCTGTGGGACGCCGAGAAAGACGAGCTGGGCTTCAACACGACCCTGGCACGCGTTCCAGAACAAGTCCGTGAACGACAGCGGGCCCCGACGAAGCGAGAGGCTCTGGCGGCGGTCATGTCAATTTTCGACCCGCTGGGGCTACTCAGCTGTTACAGCATCACTGCCAAGATTGTGTTGCAGGATTTATGGCGCATCCAGATAGGATGGGATGAGCAGCTTCCGGGCGAGCAGGCGGATCGCTTCGACCAATGGCTGAGCACGCTGGACGACATAGCTCAGCTGCGCCTGCCGCGACGATACGTCACCAACGACGATGCTGCGGAACCGGAGAGGCAGCTTCACGTGTTCGTCGATGCCAGCGAACAGGCATACGCAGCGGCAGCATACTGGCGGCTGATGCACGAAGACGGTCGCGTCACGGTGACACTGGCCGCTGCTAAGGCCAGGGTGGCGCCGCTGCGCCCGCATACGATACCACAGCTGGAGCTACAAGCAGCTGTCATCGGAACCCGGCTGGCTGGCATGATAAAGCAAGAACATCACTGGAAGGCTGACCGCGTGATCTACTGGAGCGACTCATCAACGGTGCTGCAGTGGATAAGGACGGACGCGCGGCGCTACACGCCTTACGTCGCGCACCGGCTCGGCGAGATAGCGGAGGCAACTGACATAGAACAATGGCGCTGGGTGCCGACCGCACACAACGTCGCGGATGACGCAACCCGCGACGGTAAGGCGCCAACCGACCAGCATGACCGCTGGTTCACCGGACCTTCTTTCCTGTACGGGCCTGAGAATACGTGGCCGCAGGAAAAGGCACGACCGAGCAGCACCGGCAGCATCGAGGAGGCCGCGTGCTGCGCAGCGAGCATCATCGACAACGCGAGCCCGTTGCCGGACATTAGCCGCTTCTCATCACATGAGCGGCTGATCCGGGCGACGGCGACGGTGCTCGCCTTCATCGACAAATGTCGCAAAAGAGCGACCCGACTTGAATTGCAGCACATCGAGCGAGCGGAGCACCTATGGCTACGCAGGGCGCAGGAGGAAGACTTCGGCGAGGAGATCGCGAGGCTGCGCGCTGGCCGAACCTTGCCAGCTGCCAGCCGCCTCGCCAAGCTGGACCCGATGCTGCAGGACGACCTGCTGCGTGTGCGCGGACGGATCGATGCCGCGCGCGCGCCGTACGAGACGAAGCGGCCGATCATACTGGGCGGCCGTCACCCGCTGACAAGACTCATCGTGCTACGAGAACACGCGGCTGCGGGACACGCCAGCAACGAGCGCGTCCTCAATGACATCAGGCAGCGCTTCTGGATACTGCGCGCGCGCCCCACTGTGCGCGCGGTTGCCCGGGCTTGCGCGCTCTGCCGGGTGCGCCGAGCGAAGCCCCGGGTGCCGCCGATGGGGGACCTGCCGCCGGCGCGCCTGGATCAGCATCGCCGACCCTTCACCAACTGCGGGGTCGACTACTTCGGGCCGATGACCGTCACTATCGGCCGCCGACGTGAGAAGAGGTGGGGCGCGTTGTTCACGTGCCTCACTACCCGAGCTGTCCACATCGAGGTAGTGGGCAGCCTGTCTGCCGACTCCGCAATCATGGCGCTGCGACGGATGGCAGCGCGACGCGGATGGCCGCGTCAGCTCTGGAGCGACAACGGGACGAACTTCCGTGGAGCCGACGCGGAGCTACGGGCAGCATACAACGAGTGGGAGCCGGCGCTGCGTGACTACGCGCAGCTGCGCCGAATGGAGTGGCGCTTCATCCCTCCTGGCGCGCCGAATCAAGGCGGCGCGTGGGAGCGACTCGTGCGCTCAGCAAAAGCTGCGCTGAGCGCGACTCTACACGACCAAGCACCGCGAGAGGAGGTGCTAACGACGCTGCTGGCAGAAGCGGAACACGCGATCAATTCGCGACCGCTGACACACGTCTCCGTGGATCCGGCGGATCCGGAGGCATTGACTCCGAACCACTTTCTCATCGGGACGTCGGCAGGGCTGCCCCAGACCGGGGTGTGCTCGCCGGCGGATAGGAGAGCATGGAAGGCGGCACAAGGGCTCGCCGACCAGTTCTGGCGACGGTGGGTCCGGGAGTACCTGCCGACGCTGGTGGCGCGCGGCGGAGCGCACGATCGACAGCGCCCGCTACGCCCCGGAGATCTAGTCATCGTGGTCGACGCTGCATTGCCCCGCAACACATGGCCTCGAGGCATCGTGGAGGCCGTGTACCCCGGGCCAGACGGCGACGTGCGCAGCGCTCTCATCCGCACCAGAGGCGGAACCTTCGTGCGCCCTGCAAGGAAGCTGGCTGTTCTCCGGCTGGAAGAGGAAGGCTTCGACGAGCTACGCCGGGGGGAGGATGTTACGAACAGCGAGCCCAGGGCGCCGGAGACGCAAGAATAGGGGTGCGGGAGAGGAGCACGTCGACCGGGGCGACAGCAGCGACAGCGGCGGCCGGACGTAGGAACTACGGCGGAATCCGGCGTCGCTATTGGCGGACTTAGTTTTAAGGAATACTTTGTATATAGTACTAGTTGTTAGGGTAGCCCGAGGGGATATATATAGCGACCTAATCGTTGGTCGGCGGCGAAGATCGAAGACTCGAAGAATTCCCTCGGAGCTACCCTCAAGAATAAACTGCGAACTACGAACGAAGAAGTGTTTTTTATTGAAGAATCCCTGCTACTAGTCAACGAGTATTGTCCATCGTGTACAATACCTCTTTCACAGGCGGCGCGCTAGACACTGCGCACCACCGCCCTTTCATCCTTGTAGCAGACTCCCTCAAGTCTACTGCCCGGCATATTGAAAGCTCTAATTCAACATAACTAACTTCCAGTGTTTAGAATTTTTTTCATGTCATACAAGATACTAATCCTCACAAAGGATTGAGTTAAATTCCCTAAAAAAAAATGTTTGATTAGTTTTGTTAATTTGTGTTTAAATTTCACGCTTCGCTCTACCATATTTATTATTAGATAAAGAGCTTTGATGATTTCGAACAATGTATTATTATTAGGTCCTTACATATGAAATTGGCGTTTTGTATGGGAGGAACAAAAAGTCGAATATTTTTTAATATAATATATTTAATTAATCAAAGTATGAACCATTATTTTCTATGCACTTTTGCCATCTCATAGGTAGTTCATTGATCCCTTTACTAAAAAAACCAGTCGGACGGGAATCAATAAAATCTTTGAAGGCGATTTGGACTGCCCCATCGGAGTTGAATTTTTTCCCTTACAAGAAGTTATCCAAATTTCGAAAAAAATGGTAATCTGTTGGAGCAAGGTCCGGGGAGTACGGAGGATGTCTTAGACTTTCCAATTGAAGCTCTTCTAATTTAGTAGCCGTCTGTTGCGCAGTGTGTGGTCTAGCGTTGTCATGAAGCAGCAGTGGCAAATGAATGACGATCATCGAAGCACAAATACATGAGTCTATAGCTGTACAAATTTGAATTTGGAATTCCTTACCAAAGAGGAGAAATTTGTGATTAAAGTGGCCAGTACGAAAAACGCCAATTTCATATGTAAGGACCTAATATATCTGTTGTAAATTACGATTGGTATTTGGTTTACACTATATATACAGGGTTATAGGTAACTAACGCACAGCCTCTTAAGGGTGGCTTTGATTTATCAAGACTGACAACTTTTGTTGTACGACTTTTTCTAATTCAATTACTTTTTTTCCCATACAAAAAAAATAAAAATCAGATTTGCAGTTCTGAACTTTTTAACTCTTCGTAAGGCGACGATCGCGCCACGCCGACATAGGCGACCGAAGACAGACTTACGTAGTGCGCGGCGTCTTGTGTCGCTACTAACGAAGAAAGGGGTCTGGGGCGCGGTGAGCGGGCGTGGCGACATGTGCTTGACTACTGTGTAACACGGGTCATGTCAGTCGCAAATTTGCTTGCGTGTGCGCCGACGTGTTAGTTGTCCCAGTGACGCGTTCGTTTCATAAATCACAATGTCAAATCGATACACTAACATTGAATATACCGAAATGGTGCGTGTTTATGCTCGGTGCGGTGACAATCTGTCTGAAGCTTGCCGTGAGTCCGCGAGACTATTTCCGAATGTGTTGACACCGAGTAAATAGATTTGTGAGTATTTTTGTAAATAGTTTAATTATTGTAAATAGAGTGATTCCACTTTTTAAACACGCCTACATTAAAAAATAGTTTGCAATTATCTATCTTCAAACAGACCGCGCGCCTCTTTTGGTGCGATGAATTGCTCGATTACGTATCAATGTTCGTGTTTTTCTATTTACTTTTTTATTTTTTAGTGTAGCCAGTCCTAAGCTTGGATAAGTATGAAGGGATTGTGGATTCAGTGTATAAATATGTACAGATTGTACAACCTTTGAAACATTAACTTACGTAGAGGCCTTTACCTTGTTCATTTTACGATGTTCCCTATGGCAGACAAATAATAGGTTGGTTTTGTTTGTGAAACAATTATTTAATGTTTTATTTTGATTCTAGTTTGTTTTAATAGTGTATTAGTACGTCAATCAATAAACATTTATTTTCACTATTTAACTAAATATGGAAATTTACGTTCAAATAATTGTTATAAGAGAGTTTGTAAAATAAACAAGGTATAGGGTTAATAAACTTTCTGCTACACGATCCTTAACGCTGCGTAGCAACGTAACTTTGCGCACGACTGCATAGCACCAGCTGATTGGATACCTACGCCAGATCGAATGAAAGTTGGAATATAGAGCTAACGATGACTAGATATTCACACTAAAACTAAAAAAAAAAAATCTAACGATGTATTAGGTTTTGGCAAAAGTCGTACAACAAAAGTTGTCAGTCTTGATAAATCAAAGCCACCCTTAAGAGGCCGTGCGTTAGTTACCTATAACCCTGTATATATATACATATATATATGTATACATATATATATATATATATATGACGGGGTACAGCCTGTCAGGACGCCACGTGCACTTTCTTCATAACTCATTGTAGCAAGGAAACGCGACGATCTCTGAGATACGTGCGATCGCCACGACCGTCCAAATATGAATGCCTGCGAAAATGACTAGTTTCCATTTTATACCAAATAGAATAGTTGATTACGATCGCAACGCCATCTCTGATTCCGTCCAGGTACTAAACCTGACGTTTCAATTAATAACAGTTAATAACAATTTAAACGCTCTCTCTCCGACATATATATAGTGTATATATATACAAATATAGTGCAGTCACCGAGTCGCATCTGAATTAAAAAAGAAATCTAAATAAGTCCTTGAATAGAAAGCGCGCCCTCTGCCATAAGTGAGTGAAAACGCTACGCAAACGACGATCCTTTTTGGTTACTTACAGTAACCACCTGCACGCGATATGTTAATCTTCTATCTAAATAGAATATGTATTTTTAAATAAAGGTGTAAATATTGGGCAAGTGTTCATGGAACGGCGATGTGCTACTGATCACATAGAGTACGACATAAAAGCGCAAAGTGGCTTCTAATGTATCTCTGCTCATCCCGGCAGGGCTATAGCGTGATCATATGTGTATTTTTGTAAATAGTCATATTTGTTTATATAGAAAAATGATGCTTCTTTGCTATGAAGACGGTTCGCTGAGGGTGGTCGTCTCAACTGCGAATTTGTACTTAGATGATTGGGAAAACAGAACGCAGGGGTGAGTTAAGCTTTATTATAGCGGAGCTTTCTTTGGTAAGGGGGAAACTTCTGCATAGGAACGTCAGAGCAGACACTTAGATAAGCTTTTGAAACTTCTAGCAAGGGCAGACCTGTGGATACGGACCTTGACTTAGGCCCCCAGCTAAGGCGAGAATCTAACTGTGGTCTACTAACGTTTCGGAAGCGATTCTCTTCAGGAGAAACGCCGAAAGAAACCCAAGGCTGCCTCGGAGTTAAGGGCAGCCTTAATGAATTAATTACTGTCATAGATAGGCTAAACGTAATCAGATTAATAAAAATAATTAACGAGTACATTTTACGTTTTTTACCATTAATATGACTGCATTTTGCTCATTTATGTTTTAAACACTACAAAATCCCAGATTGTATACAAATTTATCATTTCTTAATGCTTTAAATGGATTTAATCACGATTACAGAGCAATAAAATTAAAATTACGACTACATTTTGTAATCGTTGATCATTAATCAGATTACATTTTGCCCATCTCTGATTACTGTGCTACAATTGGGGCTGTGTGGCCTAGTGGATAGGGAACGTATATTGAGCGCAGCAACGCGAATGCTTGCAGGTTCGAACTCCGGCACGTTCCTCTAGATTTTTCCAGATTAAGAAGGGGCGTATGCACAAAATGCTACCGATGAAGGAAACCATCGTGAGGATACCCACACGGTATCTAAATGAAATGTCATGTGTGTGTGTGTGTGTGTGCTGTGAGAACGGCGATCAGCTGCGCCACTGGTCACGTTGGGCACGATATATAAGCGCCAAGTGGACACGACCACTAATGTGTCTGTGCTCACCCCTAAATGGATATAATTTGACGATATATTATAAGTAAGCATCCAGTTTTAGTATTAAAGCAATATAATTAAATTCGGGCCAATTTGTATTCTGAATCTTGGAATTACATCATATATTTGTATAATCAGAAGCAAACCCTGCATAGGAGCATCAGTTTCGATGTGTCAGACTCCTACTAAATAAAACCACCAGGGTGTTCCTCCGAATTGGCAGAGAGCCTGACGGGAGATACGCCCTGAGCAACGCCACAAAATGTAGGGGAGGTGGGAGCGGAGTGATGACCACATCTTCACCAAGTGGTGCATAGAAACACGCACAGCACCGTTGGAGTATAGCCTAGAGAGCCGCCCCTTTAGGAGCATTGCTGGACACTCCGGAGTCTTCAAGATGGGCGGGGACCCATGGGACTCAATATTATGTTTTGCGAGGTGGTAGGGCGTCGATGCCCGTCTGGATCGCGACCACAGTACATGGGTGTAAAGCCCGTCATAGTGACCAGTTTCGGCTTGTCGCGTTTCGGGATCAGCTTGTGTATATCCAGTAGCTCATATACCTAGAGACCTTCAGTCGTGGTATATGTGGGCCGATATGACGATGTTGACTATCAATGGATTTTCATCCTTTAATAGTCGCTTTCGTTTTTGGATTACACAGTACTTACCATCAGGTACTCTGTAGTCACTATGTCGAGACTGTAAAAAAAAAATGTTAGCTGCCGCAATGGCGCGTTGTGTGGGGATCTTCCCTTATGCTTAATGCTTTATATGCCCCTATGGGACGCACGACAGTGAGTTTTAGTAGCATGTTTCCCCCTCTTCCAGGCTATGGTTCAGTCCTCGCTGTCCAGAACTGCCTCCAGACGCGATGCCGTTCGAAGGAGACTCCCCTACTTTGTTCAAGAAATCTCTACTCCGGTATCTGAACCATTACCAAATGCCTCAGATCGCTTGCTATGTCGAGAGAGTGAAGAGATGTGACTTTAGTCATATCAAGTGAGTTTAGTTTTGGTTTCTTTACAGGGTGTTGTAAATTTAACTCGTGTATGCATGTTTGTCTGTGGTATCTTATTTTATTTTATTTTACATATTAGGGTGCCCAACATGGATAACATTAGACAAGAAAACCAAAGGATCATGGTACTTAAATAGAACATATAAATGCCCCCACAATTATAGGGCACCACAGCATGCACAGTGATTAATATATAAAGCTAGTTTGCATTAAAGAATAATAATAAAATTAAAAAAAAAGAAGAAACATATACATACATACATAGACACAACACAAAATGATAATATTGTAGAATGTATAAATAAAGGTAACTTGACAGAGAGTTCTTAGACATGATTGAAGAAACAATCTCTGATCAGCTGCCTGAAGACAGATTTTTTTATTCTGTCTTGAAATAGTGTCTACACCACACCAGATGGTAATTATGGTGCAGCCCAAAAAAACAACTACTGTCTACAGTAAAGAAAACATATCGATAATCGCAACAACCATGCCGGCCTGCAAAAATATTACCTCACGCTTCGCTTAAAACAGCCAATGTCATGGTGGTGGGAACCAGCTCGCTGGAAGACTATTCCATAGCTCAAGGACTCTGCTGCAGTAAGAGTTAGAGAACTTCTCAGTCCTAGCCGGGATGTGAGTTACCGTATAGCCGTTACTCCTTAACCCTGTGCCCATTTTTTTTTTACACTGGCTCGACATAGTGACTACAGAGTACCTGATGGTAAGTACAGTGTAGTCCAAATACGAAAGCGACCATCAAAGGATGAAAATCCATTGATAGTCTACATCGTCATGTCGGCCCACATATACCACGACTGGAGGTCTCTGGGTATATGAGCTACTGGATATACACAAGCTGATCCCGAAACGCGACAAGCCGAAACTGGTCACTATGACGGGCTTTACACCCATGTACTGTGGTCGCGACTCAGACGGGCACCGACGCCCTACCACCTCGCTGCTGCTCGTTTAGCACCACCCAGGAGTCACGTGTAGGGAAACTAGGGTAAAGCCTACGGACGCGAGCAGCTTCGACTCCCAAAATAGAAGAGAGAGGGTGGAACAAGGTTAAATAGCTCTTCCGAACACTCGCCCTAATACAGTAGCAGACGCTTAGTGAGGCAATTCTCTGAAGTATGTTTTTTTCAGAGCTACAAGATATTGCAGAACTAAGCATTGGGCATTTATCTCAATTTGACATCTTGACGCGTTCTTGAGATAAAAAGTATGGACAAACAGACAACCTATCCTATGAAGGTTCTATTCCCTGTGCGGAACTCTAAAAGTAACATAAAAAAAAGAGGAGAAGTAGCTTCTTTATCAAACAGAGGATCCACGTGAAATTTTAAACGCACTCCACTTTTCCACTTTCAGCGTATTCCTGGTGGCCTCGGCCCCAGGGTCTCATTTCGACATGGACTGGGCCATGACCCGAGTGGGTAGCCTGCTGAGGCAGCATTGCTGCATACCCCCCGAGGAGCAAAGGCAGTGGCCCCTGATAGCCCAGGCCAGTAGCCTTGGCAGCTACGGGAAGACGCCACAAGTAAATTATCTTTTATTTTTATATATATATATATATTTTAGGGGCTTTTAACTTAGTTATATCAGCCCCATCGTAGCCTAATATATAGAAATAAAACATTTCATACCTCACCTTTCATACAGTTTCCATAGCATTCCGGCAATTGCTTTAGTGGGCACCGCCAAAACGCTATGGAACATACCGACATACAATCTATTTCATTTTTAATCACATATAACATCATTCCTTACACTAGCGTTCTGGACACACTCAAACAGGACATGCTTAACATCGTCGAGTTTTGGGAGTCGAAGCTTCTCGCGTCCGTAGGCTTTACCCTAGTTTCCCTACACGTGACTCCTGGGTGGTGCTAAACGAGCAGCAGCGAGGTGGTAGGGCGTCGGTGCCCGTCTGGATCGCGACCACAGTACATGGGTGTAAAGCCCGTCATAGTGACCAGTTTCAGCTTGTCGCGTTTCGGGATCAGCTTGTGTATATCCAGTAGCTCATATACCTAGATAACTTCAGTTGTGGTATATGTGGGCCGACATGACGATGTAGACTATCAATGGATTTTCATCCTTTGATAGTTGCTTTCGTTTTTGGACTACACTGTACTTTCCATCAGGTACTCTGTAATCACTATGTCGAGCCAGTGTAAAAAAAAACTGTTGAAATTCATACTGAGAATGCCTTCTGATTCGCAAGCCTCCCACAAGTCGCAGAGTCCTTCACCACAGGCCAAAATCGAAGCTGCTGTTGGAGACTACATTCCATATAATCGAAAATTGATGTGTTATTCCTCAGGTATGGCTGACCGGTGATTTCTTGCATCATTTCACAAAGATCAAGAATCAATCGCAACTTCTATCATCTCCCCCTACTTTGAAGCTTATATACCCATCTTTAGGTGAGAGCTCACGTCACATTTTTAATACAAATGCCTTAACTACTAAACGATTGTTAGCTGAAACAGTGACTAGTGGCGCCAATAGAAGGTGCGATTATGTGGACTGTATTTGCGGTATTAAATATGGACAATGTAGGGCTGTAATAGCCCATTGGATAGGGGACCGTTATGCATGAACGGTAACGCTAATGGTCGCAGGTTCAAATCCATCTAGATTTTTCTATATTAAACGTTGATTTAGTCACTACATGGTCACTGGTTAGGGAAAAGATCTTGAGGAAACCCGTATGAATTCTAATAGAAATGTCACGTGTACTAGAGCAGTAAGAGCGGGGATCAGCTGCACTACTGGTCATCTTGGGCACGCCATATAAGCGCAAAGTGTATACAGATGTAATTGTATGAAATAGTAAATGGTTAAAACGAAACTTATGTGAGTGTAAGGGAGAGAGGGAGGAAATAAGGTTTTTTTAGGAGAGGACGGTTTGAGTAAGGGCGTGTTATTAATTTGAAATGAAAAATAAATAACTTTTAAGCTTTATTTTGGCTTTGAATGTAGTTTAGAATTCCCCAAAACTACATTGCTATCATAGATGGCCAAAATGTAATCAGATTAATGAAAATTATTAACGATTACATTTTACGTTTTTTACCATTAATATGACTGCATTTTGCTCATTTATGTTTTAAACACTACAAAATCCCAGATTGTATACACATTTATGATTTCTTAATATTTTAAATGGATTTAATCAAGATTACAGAGCAAGAAAATTAAAATTACGACTACATTTTGTAATCGTTGATCATTAATCAGATTACATTTTGCTCATCTCTGATTGCTATAGGCAAGTTGTACTCTCAATTGCAGAAAATGTGAAGGGTTCGCACGACGGCTTGCTGGGGGGTGGCTGTCTCCCCTACGCGGCGGAGGCGCATTCCAAACAACCCTGGCTCAATACTTTCCTTTAGTGAGATATTTTCTTTCTACCCGTATAATTATTTTTTTTACACTAGATTCATAATTTGCCTACACTGCACCTGATGAAAAGTATTCCATAGTTCAAGACTAAAATTCGCAAACGGCATGATTTTTTTACGACATTTTTAACAATTGACATATATCAAGCAATTTTCACAAAGCCTTAATAAATTATAGATCCAAACGTTCCTTAGGAATCACTCTGTGTATTAGTGAAAACCCCATCAAAATCTGTTTAGTAATTTTTTGAGTTTATGACGAACAGAGACAGACTATGTTTTTTGATATTCAGTTTAAAATTATTTAAAAAAAATCTCATACAAGTTGAATATATTTTATCATATACAGGTTGATAAAAAAAATACAGAAAAAAATGTAGTTTATTTTTTATTTCGTTATTACACGGCTTAATGTCTACGTAGTATGTCTAATGGTTGTACAAGGCAGTCCAAGAATAGCGATGAGCAAAGGACAAGACTTGGCCTAAATATATCTCAACACAACAGCTAAAGAGTGAAATATGCTTCCAGCGAGCATACTTCCACGATCTTATGACTTGGAAGCCCTTTAGAGAAGAGTGAATAAGCATTTATTGGGCGGACGCAGTTCATAGTTGGACTCATCTTTACCTTCCACCAGGGCACTGAGGTCAAGCATCCGTCCGTCATATACGGATGGTATCCGACACGCCGGCAACTTAGGATTCTTGAATTTCCTAAAAACAAAGCTTTTTTTTTTTTTTTGGTCACAGCCAATGGAAAGCAGCATCAACTGGCCGCGACAAGGCTATGCCCCATATAAAATCATACACGAGGATATCTAAAGACTGTAAACGAGCTGCCTTCTATTTACTCACGTCTGGAAACGTCAGCAAAGCGGCCTGGGGCTCGATAAACAAAGGCAACGCAGCTCTGAGAGTAATGAGCTATGAAGCGGGCGTTATGTTCTTACCACGATTCATTGTAAGTATGTTTTCAACAATTGTTTTTGGTTGCGATGAGGAAAGTATTTCATAGTTTTTTTTTGTCGATCCGCTGAAATTCCTCATGTACCTTGAGGGCAGCGGTGAGGGCCGCTGTTCCGATGTGTGGGGCTCTTACAGACTAAAACTACCGGGGTGTACCTCTGTGGCATACTCACTATCTATTTATTTATTTCTGTCCTTAACATTATCTATTTTCTAATTCTTTATACTATACTGACCTATAACTAACAACTATTTTAAATAGCATTATTATATCTTCACTTATTTATCTAAGTAATTTTATCAAAACAATTCATACTAACACACTTGATATTTATTCTTTAATATCGTGTCGTGCGATGGTAACGGCGCTAAGCCCAAGAGCTGCGGGATACCGGGCGCGCGCGGGGGGATTGTACATGTGCACACGACGCGAGCGCCCGCGCACCCGGCAAACAGTCTCGCTATCATATTTGACGCGCCACTACGTTCATCTCGCTTGCTATTTATAGTTTCGACATTATTGTGATTTTCGTGTTTCTATTCGTATTGTTGTATTCTGTATTTTACTTCTACTTGGACTATCTTACTTGTGCTTCACTACTTCTACTGGACTTTGTACTGTGCTTATTAAACGTCTATCAACTTGCTGTCTGGACTTTCTTCATTTCATTCTATCATCTCATCTTTACACGCTACCCTGCGCTATAGTGTAAGGTAGGTCACTACCATCATACCTACCACGCTAAACCTCCAATCACATGATTAGCAACACCATATAGATAAAGAGAAGTAGAAGTGAAGAGAAAACATCACCTCTTCACCGCCAAGTGGCGCATGGGACCACGCGCACACCATTAGAGTATCGCCTTAGGGGTCCTCCCCTCAGATGAACCACCCGGCACTCCTTCGACCTTCGGGCCATCGTGTGGACCAGAAACAATATCTACCTAGCACAGGGTTAATTACTTCAAAATCGTCCTTTAAGGCGTTGAACGCCGTTGGGGGCCACCGGTGACCCCCAGTGAACTTTCCGTTTGGGCCGGGGGGGTGCACCGGTGACCCCCAGCTAAAAAATGTGATAAAACGCAGATTTATAACACTAGAAATGATAAGAAAAACATATTTCGAAATAGAATTTATTGTAGAATAAAGAGATTAAAACGGCCTGAACGGGAAGTATTGAGAAAAAGGGCCGGCGTTCAACGTGTTAAGGCGTGTATAAAAAATGTTTTTTTTTTATTTCAGATAAATGAAGATTTCTTTCCACTGGACGAAAAAGCGAAAAATAGATTAATATTGCCTTACGATGTTCCTCCAATTGCATATACAAGTGACATGTCGCCTTGGGTGTCCGATTATTTGATGTGATTTTTTTGTATCAGCCTGTATAGCTATTAAAAGACACAAATTTGATTTAAAAAATGTATATATGTTGTGATTTATTAAATAATTTGTATGATCTGTTGTTTTTTATTATTAATTTTACAGTTTTATTATTATTTAGGTTGCGTTGGCCTAGTGGATAAGAGACCGGCATTCATGTGGGGCAATGCGAGTGATTTTGGGTTCGTAACTCACATACCTTTGGGTTTTTCCACATTAAATTAGCATTGGTTTTTGGGAGTCGAAGCTGCTCGCGTCCGTAGGCTTTACCCTAGTTTCCCTACACGTGGCTCCTGGGTGGTGCTAAACGAGCAGCAGCGAGGTGGTAGGGCGCCGGTGCCTGTCTGGATCGCGACCACAGTGCATGGGTGTAAAGCCCGTCATAGTGACCAGCTTCGGCTTGTCGCGTTTCTGGATCAGCTTGTGTATATCCAGTAACTCTTATACCTAGAGACCTTCAGTCGTGGTATATGTGGGCCGACATGACGATGTAGACTATCAATGGATTTTCATTCTTTGATAGTCGCTTTCGTTTTTGGACTATGTAACGTTGTTACAAATTTATATTTTAAATAACAATTATAAGAGAACTATATCGATAGCCGATGTTCGAGGCGTATCGATAAGCCAAGCACGGCGCATCGTACATTATAACTATATAATAATATATCTACACTGTACCTGCGCGCGCCGCTGTTGGCGAGTCGCGGCCACATTCATTGTGCATGACAACGCCGCGGAGTGCGACTGCGTCATTTATACCTTATAACATCTTTACGCATCAAATTTAATAAGCTATTGCTCAATACCAAAACAAAATACCTAAGTATAGTGATTTGATCCCGATAACGGGTAAGTGTCTGAACACAGTAAATTCTAAATTAATTTAACATTTCTACCTACCATTACTATTAGTGTCATTCACATTATTTTCAATTGATTGTTTTCTTTCGCCCTTACGGCACCTTTTCAACTAACGATTTTATTGTAACTGTATTCTGGTTGCGTGTATACCTGCCACAACTAGCTAACGTTAGTGCTTTCGCTGGTTGGAGGTAGGGTACACGGGACTGGCCCTAAATTACGGACAATAAATACCTACCGTGACGAATTCCAGGAATCACCCTACGGATCACCCTACGAATCACCCTACGAATCACCCTACGAATCACCCTACGAATCACGGTACGAATAGGTGTACAGGCCGAAGAATCTGCAATCTGAACGAAAGCCGAGTTACCAAGTACCCACATTTAATCCAGGATGAGCCATTGATGAGGAGTTACTTCTTCCGGAGCCGATTGCCACACATCCACATCAGGGGAGTACGAACAAGACGAGAGACTGCTAGAACACAGCCTAGGCCATACACCCACGACCCATAAAACAACCTGTAAACTAACTACTGTACATATTAAATCTTTAGTTCGTAAATAGTGTTTTTTCTGCTAAAAAAACTTAAGCGACATTGGCGCCAACGTGGTTTTATGGGTTGTGTTCTCAGCATGTTCTCTGGCTTTTTGTGTGCAAGGTAGTTTGTAAAACGTTTGTTGGTTATTTTATAAATCACGCATACATAGTGCTTAAATAGTGCAGTACTTCATACAAATTTCATTGATATCGATAGTTTCATAATTTAGATATTAATAATTTCATGTCATGTAAAAATCATTATTTTAGCTTGCAATAGCAGTGCTTAGCGCTTATACTTATAATTATTGTTATTAATAATATTTTAAAATTTGCTATTATACATGTCACTTAGCTTTTATTTATCATTTTATTTTTGCATTAGCATTAAATGTTAATAACCAATAGCGTTAATTTAGTTTGCATTTGTAACAGAATATAGATTTTTCTCATATACCTAAACATATATAATATCATCTCATTTTCATGCTTATGAATTTATTGTGTTCAAACACACCCTTGTTATTGCTTTAACATCAAAATGCCGCAGAAGAAGCAAGTTAAAGATAGTGAGGAGGCAAAGGATGAAATCGCTGGGCCCTCACAACCTACTACCAGTACTCCTACACACATATCTGTCACTTGTGATCGCGGTCTGTCTACTGACGTTACTAAACTAAAATATAACGGCAAGACATGCGTGCGTGCATTTATTCAGACAGTTGATGAGTTCGTACGGGCTAGAAATATCACGTATGATAGAATACTCGCATTTGCGACAGAAATATTTGTGGATGATGCTCTTCACTGGTTTAGAAGCATTCGGGACAAAGTTAAGACTTGGAATGATGTCACTTCACTTCTTCTTGTTGACTTTAGCCAGTTTGACTATGATTATAGGCTCATGTCTGAAATTAGATCTCGAACGCAAGGAGAACGGGAAAATATTACTATCTATTTATCAATTATGTCAGGTTTGTTCTCTCGCTTAACAAAACCATTACCTGAGCAAGACAAGTTGGAAATATTGTTGCACAATATTCGACCAATATACGCTAGTGTATTAGTGCGCGAGGATGAAATTGAAACTATCGACAATCTTCAAACACTTTGTCGCAATTTTGAGAAAGTTCAATCCCGTTTGTTACAGTTCCGTGAACCACCTAAAGTTACTTCTGACACACTAGCACCTGAATATGCATATACACACAGCACTTCTACCAATACCACTAAACAAGTTAATACTAACCCTACTTGGAAACAAAACAATAATTACAATTTCAAACCTAGTAACTATAATTCAAAGCCTAATAATTACTATAATAATAATTATACTAATCACTATACTAATCCTAAGCCAGTACATGCACTCAACCATATTAAAAAGTTTTGTCCACGATGTCGGGTTGACACTCATAATCTTCGAAATTGTCAGGCAGAGCGCACCTTAGTATGTTTTCGTTGTGGTCGTAAAGACGTTCGAGCACCAGATTGCCCAGATTGCAATGGTCCTAAACCAAACACTTCAAAAAACTAGTTAGGCAGGATTGCAGCAATAACAATTTCAATAGTGAAGAGTGGAGTAATTGGCTAAAACTTATAAATAATTTCATGAATTTCTACAAAGTTGCTTCAATCCTTAAACAAAAGCCTAATAATGATTGCAGGCCTTATGCACGAATAAATATTAATAATATAGAAACATATGGACTATTGGATTCAGGCTCGTCTATTACTATCTTAGGTAATAATTCGCATAACACTCTTATAAGAGCTGGTTTAACTATGCATTCTAGCGACGATATTTCTATACAGGGAGTAGGCGGTCAGACACTTAAAAGCATTGGTTTCATTGATCTACCAATTACATTTGAAAATACATTTCACATAATTAAGGCGTACGTGATACCAGGAGTACAACTCTCTCTAATCTTAGGAGTTGATTTTTGGCGTAAATTTAGTATATGTCCAAAATATTTAAATAAAGTACATACTTATACTACTACCGATGTACCAGTGTTCACAGTTCCCACGCCTGATGTCCACATCCAGTCTTATAGTAATCTAGATGATGCCCAACGCTTAATTGCTGAAAACTTGATAGAACAGTTTAAGGAAATCTCAACTGAACGGAAAGGCTTAGGTAGGACTACGTTAATAACGCACCAAATAGATACTGGAAACGCAGCTCCGATACGTCAACGATACTATCGCATGTCTCCTGAGAAGCAGCGCATATTGACGGAACAAGTAGATGAAATGTTGTCATTGGACGTTATTGAAAATTGTGAAAGCGCGTGGTCTTCACCAGTTCTATTAGTCACTAAAAAGAACGGAGAGCCTAGGTTTTGCTTGGACAGCAGGAAACTGAACTCTGTCACTAAACGCGATGCCTACAGTCTTCCCTACGTTTCTGAAATATTAGATAATTTGCGAGATGCTAAATATTTATCAAGTATCGATTTGTCCAAAGCATTTTGGCAAATTTTAATAAAGGAGGAAGACAGAGATAAAACTGCTTTCTATATTCCTGGTAGAGGAACATTTAGATTTAAATGTACTGCTTTTGGCTTAACAAACGCACCGGCTACACAACAGCGATTAGTCGATGCATTGTTTGGTCCTGAATTTGATCTTAAGGTATTCGCTTACTTAGATGATATCATCATAATTAGTAATTCTTTTGAACAGCATGTTTCTATATTACTACAAGTCCTTAATAAACTAAAACAAGCTAACTTAACTATTAACTTGGAAAAAAGCAATTTCTTTATGAAGCAGTTAAAATACCTTGGATACGTGGTAGATGAACAGGGCCTTAGGACCGACCCAGACAAGGTACAGGCAATCTTAAAATACCCAAAACCTACCTGTCCAAAAGACGTTAAGCGATTCCTTGGTACAGCTACATGGTACAGACGCTTCGTACCAAATTTTAGTACAGTTGCAGCTCCACTAAATAAACTAACAAGTAAAACAAAAAAAGGCAAATCTATACCCTTTATATGGACCCCAGAGGCCGATACTGCTTTTAATAAACTAAAAGAACATTTGGTATCAGCTCCTGTTTTATCATGCCCCCAATATAATCTTCCATTCGAGGTGCACACGGATGCGAGTAATTTCGGAATAGGCGCTGTCTTGACTCAAACAATTGATGGCATAGAACGACCTGTTGCTTTTATGAGTAAATCTCTTACAGCCACTGAAAGAAATTACAGCATTACTGAACGGGAAACATTAGCGGTCTTACTTGCATTAGAGCACTGGCGCTGTTACTTAGAAAATGGCAAAACATTCACGGTGTACACTGATCACTCCGCTCTAAAGTGGTTTCTGTCCATTTCTAACCCTACAGGACGTCTTGCCCGTTGGGGAGTTCGACTATCTTCTTTTAATTTTGAAATTAAGCATCGACGTGGAGTAGATAATATTATTCCGGACGCTCTCTCCAGAGCAGTACCAGTGAGTTCTGTCAGCACTTCTAATAAAATATTGGACACAAATGACAAATGGTATAAGTCAATATATAATGGATGCCTAAATAATCCACAAAATTTTAGTAACTACTTAATAAAAAATAACACTCTTTATAGATTAGGTAAGGATAAAAATACATTAACATCTGAATTCGCTTGGAAAGAAGTAGTTCCCAGAGAATTACGTGAAGCTGTTATCAATGAAAACCATTCTGAACCAATAGCTGGACACTTAGGAGTTTTTAAAACTTATCACCGTATTACTTTGCGTTATTTTTGGCCGGGTATACACAAAGATGTATTAAACTTTGTTAGCAATTGCGAAAAATGTTTGGAGTATAAATCGCGGAATCACCAAACCTTAGGAGAATTAGGTCGCCCTAAACAATGTGATCGCCCTTTTCAGGTACTTTCTGTAGATATAGTTGGCCCCCTGCCTCTCAGTAGGAAACAAAATTGTTATTTGTTAGTCGTTACATGCTGCTTTAGTAAATATTGTCTAATGTTTCCTATGAGAAGAGCCACAAGCGATATTGTATCTAAACACTTAGAAGATTCTGTATTTATGGTTCATGGCATCCCACAAACCATTTACATGGACAATGGTAGTCAATTTGTTAGTAAAGTTCTGGACAATATGCTTTCCAAATACAAAATACCAAATATATATTACACGCCAAAATATACACCGCAAGTAAATACTGTGGAACGATACAACAGGACTATAATAACCTGTGTTTCTACTTTTGTTAATGATGATCATCGATCTTGGGATGTTAACCTACCTAAAATTCAATTCGCTATAAACAACTCAGTAAATGAAACAACAGGTTACACTCCATCATTTTTAGTGCATGGTCGCGAACTTGTCACTTGTGGGTCTCACTATCTAGACAATGATTTAATGGATGAAATCGTATTCATACCACGCGACAGCTACGCTGAAAATCTATGTAGTTTGTCTACAGTGTTTAATAAGGTACAAGAGTCACTGTGGCGTGCTCACTTAAAAAATACTACACACTACAATCTACGTCGTAAGCATGCCGAATTTAATGTTGGTGACGTGGTGTGGAAGCGAACATATTATCAAAGTGACAAAGGAAAGTACTTTAGCAAAAAGTTTGCCCCAAAATATGAGAAATGTAAAATAACTGCAAAGCATTCCCCTTTGGTATATCGTTTGCAAAATATGAACGGCACAGATGTGGGTGTTTGGCATGTAAAGGACATTAAGTTAACTAACTACAAACAATAACATGTATTATATAGATATTAATATATTATATAGTATTAATAAATAAAACAACTTATCACTATATATAATTTTAAGACTACACTATATTACATTATCATAAGTACTTAAAAAAAACTAGAATATATAATTTTGTAAAAAAACATGTACTAAATAATTAACACTAACTAAACAGAACATATACCCTATTACTTAACACCAAACTACAATGAGTCCTTGAACATAAAGCTTTCTTTGACTTTTAGAATGATAGGAGATTCATAGATTAAATAGAAAATTCTAAGAAGCTAAGTATGAATGTTGAAGCAAGAAAATTGAATGACTGGAATTATGTAAGCAGAAGAATGAAATTGGTTAGTAGTTTAGTTTAGTCGGATTTTAATTAAATAAAATCCTACAAGGCCGAGCGGGGTAAATGTAACGTTGTTACAAATTTATATTTTAAATAACAATTATAAGAGAACTATATCGATAGTCGATGTTCGAGGCGTATCGATAAGCCAAGCACGGCGCATCGTACATTATAACTATATAATAATATATCTACACTGTACCTGCGCGCGCCGCTGTTGGCGAGTCGCGGCCACATTCATTGTGCATGACAACGCCGCGGAGTGCGACTGCGTCATTTATACCTTATAACATCTTTACGCATCAAATTTAATAAGCTATTGCTCAATACCAAAACAAAATACCTAAGTATAGTGATTTGATCCCGATAACGGGTAAGTGTCTGAACACAGTAAATTCTAAATTAATTTAACATTTCTACCTACCATTACTATTAGTGTCATTCACATTATTTTCAATTGATTGTTTTCTTTCGCCCTTACGGCACCTTTTCAACTAACGATTTTATTGTAACTGTATTCTGGTTGCGTGTATACCTGCCACAACTAGCTAACGTTAGTGCTTTCGCTGGTTGGAGGTAGGGTACACGGGACTGGCCCTAAATTACGGACAATAAATACCTACCGTGACGAATTCCAGGAATCACCCTACGGATCACCCTACGAATCACCCTACGAATCACCCTACGAATCACCCTACGAATCACGGTACGAATAGGTGTACAGGCCGAAGAATCTGCAATCTGAACGAAAGCCGAGTTACCAAGTACCCACATTTAATCCAGGATGAGCCATTGATGAGGAGTTACTTCTTCCGGAGCCGATTGCCACACATCCACATCAGGGGAGTACGAACAAGACGAGAGACTGCTAGAACACAGCCTAGGCCATACACCCACGACCCATAAAACAACCTGTAAACTAACTACTGTACATATTAAATCTTTAGTTCGTAAATAGTGTTTTTTCTGCTAAAAAACATTAAGCGACAACTACACTGTGCTTACCATCAGGAACTCTGTAGCCACTATGTCGAGCCAGTGTAAAAAAAAAGCATTTAGGCCCTCATGCTCACTGGTGTGAAAACATCGTGAGGAAACCCTCATAGTATCTAATAGAAATGTCATATGTACTAGTGCTGTCAGAATGGCGATCAGCTGTACTACTGGTCACGTTGGGCACGACATATAAGCGAAAAGTCGATACAGCCACCAATTTATCTCTGTACACCTTTAAAGTGATACAGCGAGATGGTTTGTTATTTATTTTCATTACCTCTCCACGTTCCTTGATCAGAATTACCAGGAGTTCATGGCTGTTAAAGAGCTCTCAAGTCCCTTCCAGCCGGGGCAAACAGGGGTTTTTGATATCCATCTACCTGAAATAGAACCTTATTTTCAGATAGGACCTTGTTTATATAAAGAGAATATTTTCGTGTGTGTTTTGTTGTAAGTCAATTATTATGTGAAAATCATCCAAAATACGGAGAGCTCTCCGCTGCAACTTATCCAGGTCATCAAGTAAGTACTGGGCAGACCCATCCAAAAGATGCGAACAGTATTCCATGCAGGGCCTGACCTGGGCCTTATACAATAGGAACAGTTAATTCGGCGTTGAAAACCGTCGCACAGCCAGCTTTATAGACGTAACTTTAACTTTAGTTAGACTTTATTTAAACAATTTATATTACTCAATGAATTTCAAAGGATTATGTAAGTCACCGATTTTGTCAACATTGACATGCCTCTGCGAATACTATGGCTATACTCAAGTTCCTATTATATATTCAGATTTATGACAAAACGAATTTATTTTTTTAAAACTTTTTTATATTTTTAGGCAAAGTCGAAATAACATCTATAAATCACAGCTTTAGGGCCAAACGGAAAGTTTTTCTTTTCTTTTTTTGGTAACTCGGTGGAAAATCTTACATAGAACCATCAGGGTTGCTGTGAGGGCAGAGAACTCGCTGTTGAAGACTCCTACTGACTAAAAATCCCTGGATTATCCCTCTAATCACTCCACCCAGGCCTGGGAAAAAAAACCAATCGCCCGGGGAGCGAACGGCCTTATTCAGGCTTACTTTCTGGGAGAACACACGCTTCCAATACCTCGCAAGCGGCGCGCCGGATACTGCGCACCACCTCCCACAAAACGGAAAGTTTACTAAACCAGGCTCAACGTGTTAAGAATATGTTTTTAACATTTAATGCGCGTGTTTGAAGTTTCTTTACATTTCCTAATCTAATGCGATTTTATAATAGACACATCAGTACTGTTTGGTCATTGATTGTGAACTAATTTTCGGTTCAGTGCGTTCGTTGCCTAACTATATATGCGCTCAGTTTCATAATGCATGCGCATTGTCTATCATACTTGGCGCGTGAACAGTCCCTTTATTAATAATGAGGGTATGTATTTAACTTTCTTTATATATCCGACTGAAACTGTAACTTTTGACAAACTGTATGGTGCGTGTGAGTTGGCGAGGAAGAAGTAGGAAATCCGGGAACGAACTCACTCGTATCGACCCCGGTCCACGGCGTTGGTTTCGGCGTCCACACCACAATTTCACGCGTTGAGTGGGTAAAGAAGAGCGTCGAGATTGTCACAATTGTATAACAGCGTTGTAGCGTTTATAAGAGTTTTTTTTAAAGCGAGCGCGTTGCAGTTTTCGCAGCTTTCGAACCCAGGTAGAAGAAAACGGATGAGGAAGGTAAGGGGTAAAATGTTGAGTAAGTGTTGGAAGTGAAAAAATATATAGAATATAAAGGAACATACGAGAATTTATAAAAATAATAAATAATATAAATGTAAATCTAAATATATATAACTCAAAGGTGACTGACTGACTGACATAGTGATCTATCAACGCACAGCCCAAACACTAGACGGATCGGGCTGAAATTTGGCATGCAGGTAAATGTAGCACGCATTCGCTAAGAAAGGAATTTGATCAATTCTACCCCCAAGGGGATAAAATAGGGGATGAAAGTTTGTATGAAACTTTGTCAATTTTAAACCGGTCGGGCAGAGACTGCATGCATAAAGCTACTATGACGTAGGCATCCTTTAAGAAAGGATTTTTATAAATTCCACCTCTAAGGGGATAAAATAGGGGATGAAAGTTTGTATTAATTTTAGATTTTCGACTGATTGAACTAAAATTAAAGATTGGAGCTACTATGCTGAAGACTCATACAAGCATTCAAGCTTGAAATAATCATTATCATAGCAAAAGTAGTTTTTCCACGCGAACGAAGTTGCGGGCACAGCTAGTAGATAATAAGCGGCGTAAACACTGTATGTCTCCTTTTTTACGAATTAAGTTCGGATTTAAGCAAATCATGCTCATCGGTAAAGTAAAATATCGCGAGAAAAACCGCATGGCGTCTAATAGAAATGTGGTGTGTGTTAGGGCTGTGAGAACGGCGAGCACCTGTGCCTCCAGTCACGTTGGGCATGACATATAACTGTAAATTGGATACAAGCACTAATGCATCTCTGCTCATACCGAAAGGGTTATAGCGTGATGATATAATATTAACATAAACTTTGCATTTAAAAATAATTATAATATTGAGTTCAATCAACATTGAATAGAATATTTAGGATTTTGAAACATTTGTTTTTAACTTTATTTTTGACCGAAGATTGTAGCAATGTTCGATTAATCGATTTTGGTCGGATATCAATATATAATCGAATACTTATTGTAAGTAATTTAAGAATAAGATCAATCAGCTTTAGTCTGTGGCTTGCTAGAAATCGTAAGCTTTTGCTAAAATTGCGGTCCATTTAAAAGTTTTCCCAAATCACTTTTAATATTAGGTCCTTACATATGAAATTAACGTTTTTCGTACTGGCCACTTTAATCACAAATTTCTCCTCTTTGGTAAGGAATTTCAAATTCAAATTTGTACAGCTATAGACTCATGTATTTGTGCTTCGATGATCGTCATTCATTTGTTTTTTTCTTCTGTTTTTTTCTGTTTGCGTCACTCATTTTACAAAATGGAAAACTTAAAATATCGCATTATTTACGAGTACGAGTTCCGCCGTGGCACTAGTGCTGCGGAAACAACTCGAAGGGTGAATGATGTGTATGGCGGTCGTGTTGCAAAAGAAAACACAGTTCGATTTTGGTTCCAACGTTTTCGTTCTGGAAATTTCGACCTGCAGAACAAGCCCCGTGGACGGCCTGAGACTCAAGTTGATAATGACGAGTTGAAGGCTATTGTGGAAGCGGATCCATCGCAAACCACGTCCGAGTTAGCTGCAGGCTGCGATGTTAGTGATAAAACTGTTTTAATTCACTTGAAGCAAATTGGGAAGATTAAAAAGCTTGAAAGGTGGGTACCTCACGAATTGACTGAAACAAACCGGCAAACGCGCGTCGACTGCTGCGTTACATTACTAAACCGGCACAATAATGAAGGTATTTTAAACCGAATCATTACCTGTGATGAAAAATGGGTTCTTTACGATAATCGGAAGCGCAATGGTTGGATCCTGGCCAGCCAGCCAAATCCTGCCCCAAGCGAAAATTAACCCCAAAAAAGTTACTTGTAAGCGTTTGGTGGACTAGTGCCGGTATTGTTCATTACAGTTTTCTCAAATCTGGCCAGACTATTACGGCTGATGTCTATTGTCAGCAATTGCAAACCATGATGGAAAAGCTAGCGGCTAAACAACCTAGGCTGGTCAATCGCTCCACGCCACTGCTGCTTCACGACAACGCTAGACCACACACTGCGCAACAGACGGCTACTAAATTAGAAGAGCTTCAATTGGAAACTCTAAGACATCCTCCGTACTCCCCGGACCTTGCTCCAACAGATTACAATTTTTTTCGAAATTTGGATAACTTCTTGCAAGGGAAAAAATTCAGCTCCGATGGGGCAGTCCAAATCGCCTTCAAAGATTTTATTGATTCCCGTCCGACTGGTTTTTTTAGTAAAGGGATCAATGAACTACCTATGAGATGGCAAAAGTGCATAGAAAATAATGGTTCATACTTTGATTAATTAAATATATTATATTAAAAAATATTCGACTTTTTGTTCCTCCCATACAAAACGCCAATTTCATATGTAAGGACCTAATATATACAGGTTGTACATATTTGATGAAAAGATTTTTTTTAGCCATAGGAAAATATATTCCTTGCAGATCGCTTTAGAAATCATTTAATTGGGTTTAAGGAGATTTGATTACATCAGTTTGAGTCGGATATCTCTGAAGTGACTGAATAGTGCACGTTTTTACAGCGTTTTCCATCGTATTGACCAATGTTTCGGCCAATATGGCGGCTATTTCCTGTTGAATGTTGGCCTTCTGTGCGTCTAGGGGCTTGACGTGTTGAATAAACCTTCGATTTCAAATAGCCCCTCAAAAAAAGCGGCGAAAGATGTGGCCAGTGAGAAGTCACAATTTTTCAACAAACATCGACAGTGGCTCGAGCTGTCAGTAGTGAAGCGCTATCTTGTTAAAACCAGAAGTGTTCCATAATATTATTACGTACAATTGGCATCAAAAAGATGTTTACTTTATCACGATAATGCACCAGATTGATTTCACGATTGATTTGTTTTGTTGAATGTATTTTTTTTTATTATTATATATAGACGAACGCCTGACCTCAATCACACCTGGTGGAAGGTGAAGATGAGTTCGATGATGAAACACGATTGCCCAGCAAATGCCTATTCACTCTTCTCTTAAAGACTCCCAGGCCATAAGATCGCGGAAATATGGCCGCTGGAAGCATATTCCACTCCTTAGCCGTTCGTATGATGAATGTAGAAGCGAATCTTCTCGTGCGGATATAAGGAACATCCACCATACGGATGGTATCCGACACGATGTCTAGTGGTTTTGTGGTGGAATGGGGCTGGTGGAATCAAAGAATGTAGTTCCTGAGAACACTCTCCACCGTGCAACCGGTAAAAGACCGAGAGGCAAGTTACTCTACGTCGATGCTCGATTTCAACGTTCAGCGTTCGCGTGACGCTTACTGCTCCGTGGCTAAAATCTCTTTAAACTGATGCTTTAAACGCGCTATATAATTGCTCTATTTGACATCTCTGTCGAAAATTACCGTAATGTCAGATCTTTTCATCGAATATGGATCAACCTGTATACTTTGAAATTAAGTCAAAACAACGCCCATACATCTCACCTACTAATCTAAATGCTAGTGTGAAGCCTGCGGTTAACAGATTATAGAAAAAAGTATGTACTGGCCTTAAATTAGTATTTCATTGTTACACAGTTAATTTGCTTTTGGTGTTTCCTGATCACCGTGAGAGCTCAGAGCGGTGACTTCTATGGTCCGCAAACCTACAGACAAAATGTAAGTTATAAAATGATACTAATAATAAATTTAATTTAGTTTTTTTTTATCATTATTTACAGGCGAACGCTTGACCTTAGTCACACCTGATGGAAGGTGAAGATAAGTCCAGCAGTGGACTGCGTCAGCCCAACAAATGCTTATTAACTCTTCTCTTAGAGGCTCCTAAGTCGTGAAATTTGCTTTCTAGAAGCATGTTCCACTGTAGCGAAGCTCTTCGTGCAGAAGAAATTTAAATATATATATAACGTTAGTTCTCTAACTCCTTCTTTTGCCGTGTCGTTGGGCTGTGGAAAGGTCTTTCGGCGAGCGTGTTCCCACCATCCTACGATATGGGGCCCTTTAAGCGTAGCGTGAAGAGATATTTGTGCAGGCCGGCATGATCGCTGCGACTACCGATGGGTTTTTTCTTACCTTTCGATAGTCGTTTGCGTTTTTTGGGCTGCACCATGCTTACCATCAGGTATGGTGTAGTCACTATGTCGAGACAGTTTAAAAAAAACGTCATTCATATTTAAACTTACTAATTGCAAGGAAAAATTCAGTTTTAATAACTGATTAATTTAAATAATCATTTAGGACGAATTAAGCCGCTTTAATTAAAGCGCTGGCTGGCATTAGTAGCTGCGATGGGTTAGTGGATATCTGATCGGTTTTCGTGCGTAGAACGCGGATGGTCTTTGGATCGTAACCCGGCACGTACTTCTAGGTTTTTCGAAATTCCTTACGGATTTACGCATCACATGTTCACTGGTGAAGAAGAATTTTGAATGTTTCATTGGCACTGTGCCTGAACGAACTCTTTGTCCCAAAATTAATTACATGGGGATCCAGAACTAGCGGTGCTCTGCTTTTTTTTGTGACCCGGGGGAAATCCCTAACGGACTTCAGGGGGCGATGAGGGTTGCCCCCCAGTGTGTCGGACTTGCACCGACTAAAACCCCCGGGGTGTTCCGTCTCCCGCCTGCCGAGTGCCAAGGGCAAAGCTGAGCCATCTTCCTCGGCACCCGGCGAGGAATCATAGCGGTGCTCTGCTGCTCTAACAATACATAGCACCACTTAACGGCCTAGCAGTCATTGCTCGAAGAATCCTTTTTTTGTAACCTGGGGAAATCCATAACGGACCTCGGGGGGCGGTGGGGTCGCCCCCGGTGTTTCGGACTTGCACCGACTAAAGCCTCCGGGGTGTTCCACCTTCTACCTACCGGCATCGAGGGCACGACTGGGGTCTCATCCTCGATGACCGCAATGCGTGCGGCCTTGAGTAGACTTCTACTCGTTTGAAGAGGAGTGGTGTAAAGAGCCACTCCCTCAAGTGTGCCGCCCGGTTGCTCGAAGAATCCATGCCTTTAGTCGTGAAAATTAGTGGGTTATATGTGGAAATAATCTAGAACGTAACAATTTTCGCGTGATTACCAAGTAATTGTACAATTGCAATTTTTAATCGATCTAAACCTTGATTTCAAGTCAATCTAGTTATCCATTGAACTGGAAAGCAAACTTTTTCGAAACCCAGAATCTCGCAATAATAGCAATAATATTTATCATTGCATTCTCTTCTAAGCCTGGATCTAGGGAAAGAGGGGATTGGTCGGGGTGAAATGCCGCCTGACCTTGAAAATAATACCCAATTTTTGAGCAGTTCTTTTTACTTTAGCTTTATTCGAACGCCCAAAGTTAAGATGAGAAGTTAGCTCCTTGCCATGAAGCTCGAGGCTATCAGGGATTAGGAACGTAGGAGTCAGGACAAAAGTCAGGACAAAAGCTTGGCGGAGAAAAAGACATGCGTATGTTTTCAGAGCGTTAAATATAACCAGATTCGCATCACTCCAATTGGATATGAAATTTAAGGCCATATCAACACTCAGTTTCTATCATGTAAATGGGTGCTACAATTTAAATTATGCCTTTTTTTAACTTGTGTAACTTAATAATAATATATCGTTGCGGATGTCTCTTTCGGGGTGAGCAGAGATACAGTTATGGCTGTATTCACTTTGCACTTTTATGTCCTGCCCAACGTGACCAGTAGCGCAGCTGATCGCCGTTTTCACAGCAGAAGTACACATGACACATCCATTAGATGCCATGCGAGATTTCTCACGACGTTGTCCTATCAATAAAAAGTTAGTAACATATTTTATGAGACTGTGTTTTTCTTTGCAAGTGTGATGAAAATCGTCGTATAACACGCGTGTGCTTTTTGGCCACTACAGACTTGGCTTTCTTATGGCGATCGCCTTTACAGTTTGCACATCATTTGGTTTCGTCTATAATAATCAACATAGCACACTAGTATCGTAATGCACTAGTAGGAGGGATATCGAATAATTTTGGAGAGATTATCTAGGTTTCGAGATCGAGATCGAGGTATTCTAGATTATCGAGGTTGGAAGCATTGGTACTAGGTGCTCATAAAAGGCAAGTGGTATTGGCAGGTTGGTCCACCGCAGCTGTTCCGACCAGAGCACCGGCCGTGGGAAACCGTCAGCAATAAAGTAAGCGCTTCTCATTTATGTTACCCTGGTACTTCATAGCATTTTAGCATGAGCACAATGTCCATCTTATTCTTTCTTTTTCTGCAATTAATTGTGAGAATATGTCATGCCAGCCTGCATATACCACGGCCTTTAGTATTAACGTGCAGGAAACTTAAAAAAGGGAAGGTTTTACATGATTATTTCTCAATTTAATGAACTTTAAAAATAATGTTATGTTATTTTTGGATAGAGCCTTTACTTTACTTTAGATAAAAAGGGTCTTATCTGAAAATAAGGTTTTATTTCAGGTAGATGGATATCAAAAACCCCTGTTTGCCCCGGCTGGAAGGGACTTGAGAGCTCTTTCACAGCCTTGGACTCCTGGTAATTCTGATCAAGGAACGTGGAGAGGTACGAAATAAATAACAATAATAAATAATCTCGCTGTATCTTTTTAGAGGTGAGCAGAGATATATTAGTGCCTGCATCCACTTTACGCTTATATGTCGTGCCCAACGTGACCAGTAGTGTAGCTGATCGCCGTCCTCACAGCACTAGTACTCATGATATTTCTATTACATGCCATTCGGCTTTCCTCACGATATTTTCCTTCACTTGCGGACCTGTGGTGCCTAAGACAAATGTATAGACGTGTGGTGGAAAGACAAGTGATTTTTATAAAGCCTCCACATATAGTACATCCCACCTGATGAAAATTATGGCCCAAAAACGGCAGTCAACGCCTAGGAGAATAAATCCATTGAAAGTCTCCGTCGTCATGTCGGCCCACATATACCACGACTGAAGGTCTCTAGGTATATGAGTTACTGGGTATACACAAGCTGATCCCGAAACGCGACAGGCCAAAGCGAGTCACTATGATAATCTTTGTATTTGTGTATTGTGGTCAACACCCAGTTCTGGTAAACTTCCTACCATCTCAAAACACCATTTAAGGATAATCTAATCTATTATATAAAAATAAGTCCGGTTTTCCTTCCTGACGCTATAACTCCGGAACGCACGAACCGATTTCCACGGTTTTGCATTCGTTGGAAAGTCTCGGGTTCCGTGAGGTTTATAGCAAACAAAATTCTGGAAAAATTTCAACAGAAAAGCAGGAAAACGGAGAAAATAATTTTTACACATACAGCGCCATCTCTGATACATAGCATGTACTACAAACCAATATGGTTTTGCATGGTGGTGGAGCAGATCGCACTAGTATTTTAAGTAGATGACGCCGATGCGTTATACATTGTTTGACAGCTACTCATTGTACTCTGCTCAGTTAATATCATGTGACATTTATTATGCGCACGTTCTTTCAAACGCTAACTAAAAACCAAAACGAACCCATCTGGTGGCGAAACGAAGTTCGCTGGGTTTGCTAGTAATCTATACTTCTTTCAACACGATACTTATTCTATGAAGGCATTTGAAGATCGGTGAAGAAACTTTGAATTTGTGGACCAGTTGTACCATGAGAGTCCACGTTTCAGCACCATACCTCAATATAGATAGGATGCACTGGTTGTAGCCTTACGTCCTCAGGCTTTTTTCTATGGGAAACGAAGAGATTCGACGTAATTTGCTAAAAACTTTTGCTTTTTAATCTCCAAACATCATTACAAAGATGGCACCCAATGATAGGTTATACAGATTTATCGCGTCTCTTTTTGATTAATTGCTGTGAATTGATGTGCCAAAATACACTTCTAGAGCCGGATTCAGTGGCTGCCCCAGGCGCCACGTCTGTCCTGCCGAAGCCAGAGCACTGGAAGAAGCCGTACTCCAGCAAAGAGCAGCATGCCGCCATCATCCATCACAAGCAAGCATTGACTTCAGGTTTCACATTTTTTTATAATTCCACATGGTGACTACATAATACCTGATGCACATCACAGTCCAAAAAGCAACTGCAACTCTTGAGAATTGGGAGACTGTTCGTTGACAGTCGCCTGATGATGCGAGCTAGCCCAAAAGTCGCCTAGACCTAGACCTAGAAGAGCGTTCTTCTCTGAATTTTTAAAGAGTCTCGTGTTGTAATTCAGAGGGAATACTGCGTCGGGAAGACTATCTAAAAACTTCCTACCGACTATAAACCCTAAGAGTGTCTCTCTACTCAATGTCAGCCTGACCTTGGGATCAGTATTCCTACTACAACCCGGCGAATGATTAACCTTTCTTAAACTCTGGGAGTTGTGGCTGTAAAAATCCATACCCATCGGAAAGAATAAGCATTTATCTGGCACGTAACATAAAATAAAGCACAGCAGAAGAGGTTAATCAAGATAAAAAACAACAGAAGTAAATATCATGTGTTCTGATGCGCCAAAGGGAACTTAGCTCAACAAATGCTAGGTAACCAGCTGAGTCATACAGCGCTGACATTTAGCTGACACCCATTTGTTGTGTAAACGCGCAGAAAACAGCGAGGAAGAGAATAATAGAGTGTAAATACACAGCCCTAAAAACTATTTCAGAATCTTATAGACAATAATATGGATTTTATATACCTCAGAACCTCTTTCTCTGCCACTGTGTCCTCTTGGCAAAATGCTTCCTCAAGTCTCCTGTTGGGAAGGGAATACACCAACTGGTACACCATTAAACAGATTTATGACGCGGCAGACGTAGGAATTGAAAATCTTTTTAATGTGTCGGAATAGAATTAGCTGCCCATGGATTTCTACTTGAGCCACTCTGTTTCAACACTATTATCCTGGTCTTCTCATACAATCTTTATTTACAGAAGGCGGATTCCGTTTCGAATACGCTGCTGACAATGGCCAGGCTGCGGGGGAAGTGGTTCAGCCAGATGGAACCAGGCTTGGGGGGTACCAGTACAAAGACCCTAACGGACAGATAGTTAGACTAAAGTACAGGGCTGGTAAAGAAGGATTTCAAGTGAGTATTCTTTCCATTGTATCCAGAGGACAATACAACAACATAATAGTCTATTATGGAATTAAGAAATACGAATAAGGTTTTTTTTTACACTGGCTCGACATCGTGACTACAGAGTACCTGATGGTAAGTACAGTGTAGTCCAAAAACGAAAGCGACTATCAAAGGATGAAAATCCATTGATAGTCTACATCGTCATGTCGGCCCACATATACCACGACTGAAGGTCTCTAGGTATATGAGTTACTGGATATACACAAGCTGATCCCGAAACGCGACAAGCCGAAACTGGTCACTATAACGTGCTTTACATCCATGTACTGTGGACGCGATCCAGACGGGCACCGACGCCCTACCACCTCGCTGCTGCTCGTTTAGCCCCACCCAGGAGTCACGTGTAGGGAAACTAGGGTAAAGCCTTCGGAAGCGAGCAGCTTCGACTCCCAAAATGTAAATGATAATCAAAATGATAATGTATGTAGTATAAAACAAGCAAATGTAAGTTAAGCATCATATTTTCTATGATTTCATACAGATATTTACGCTGACTTAATTCTATCATGCAACATTATTATTTATAGACGGACGCTTGACCTCAATCACACCTGGTGGAAGGTGAAGATGAGTTCGATGATGTAACGCGATCGCCCAGCAAATACCTATTCAATCTTCTATTAAAGACTCCCAGATCAAAAGATCGCGGAAATATGGCCGCTGGAAGCATATTCCACTCCTTAGCTGTTCCGCAAGATGAATGTAGAAGCGAATCTTTTCGTGCGGATATGAGGAACGTCCAGCACATACGGATTACCATCCGTACATCAAGCACAGCGTCTAGTGGTTTTATAATGAAATGAGGCTGGTGGAATAGGAGAATGTAGGCTCTGAGAAAACTCTCCATTTTGCAACCGGTAAAACAGTGCGAGGCAGGCGATATCTGTTGTTAATTGAGTCCAACTGGTATTTAGCGGACCCAAAGATGACAACAGTACTCCACACCCGACCGCACTTATCAATCAAAATAAAACATTAAATAATAGTTACACTCACAAAGCCAACTCATTCTATGTCTGTCAATGGGGACTTTGTAAATTGAACAAGATATTTATTTTTGTCACCCGTCACTGCAACCATAGATGAACAAAATGTAATCAGATTAATGAAAAGTGATTAACGATTACATTTTACGTTTTTTACCATTAATATGACTGCATTTTGCTCATTTATGTTTTAAACACTACAGAATCCCAGATTGTATACACATTTATGATTTATTTATTTTTTAAATGCATTTAATCATGATTACAGAGCAAGAAAATTAAAATTACGACTACATTTTGTAATCGTTGATCATTAATCAGATTACATTTTGCCCTTCTCTGACTGCAACGACACGCAGCACATAAAGCCAGTGTTAAAAATCTCTTTGTTAAAATTAAAAAGAAAAATGTATAAGTCGAATAAATTAAGAATGCTTCATCAACATACATTCTAATTTGCAATGAGACGCAAACTTAATTTAATCGCGATATCTTATAATACACTTTAGAGCATAATTTCTATACTTTGGAGCATAAAAGCGAAGTAAATATTTTTGATATATTTTTATTTTAGATTCTAGAAGGAAGTCATTTACCGAAGAGCCAAGAACCGGAACCACCTAGACTGAACAGTGAGTAATGAAGTCTGTATTTTCTTCAAACTTGGTAAATTTTTACAACTATTTTAAACGCCAACAATTTATTGTAAATAAAAATAATATAAAATAACTGTCTAGTCGATTTGGCTGAAAAATTAAGTTAACTAATATGTAATTAGTAATTGTATATGTACATATGTTGTTGTTGTTGTTTGCCGTGGTAGCTGCCGGCAGAATAGAATAGCACCCCCCTCATCTTGCTGAGGTGTCGTAAAAGGCGACTAGGGTATATCTTGAACACCGCAATTCAACCAGGTGTTTAGAGAAGGGAAAACTCGACCAAACCTGCATCCCGCTCCCTCCCGATCGTACAGGTTCTCCTTTCCATCGGGCCTGAGGGAGCTCGGACGAGAGAGTGCTTTTCTGGCTGCGCGTCCAGTTATGCACTTAAATATCTCCTGCGCAATTGACTGTTTCCGAAAACTGGACCTCGAATTTCTTAACCGGTGTTGAAACAGTCGCCGTGGCCGAAACCGACTAGAACATCATCATCATCATCATGTATGTTGAATGATGTTTGAAAATAATACTTAGTTTTATATTATTTTTATGGGAGAGAACACAAGCAACCAATTTCTTCGTAATGACAATTTATTTTTTAATTTATTTTTTTACAATGATACCATATTTAATCCTACGTTACTACTCATTGACATAAAAATACCCAAACAATATATAGCTAACTGTTAGCTTAAATAGAAACCTTTTACTCCTACCCCTCCCGGAGAGGCTCAACAAGGCTTCTTGTTCCCTGCGCGTCTGGATGAATTTGGCTTCCCAGGCCCGGGTGGAGCAATCAGAGGGATACCCCGGGGGTTTTTAGTGAGCAGGAGTCTGTCACACCGGGATCGCTGCCCTCACAGCGTCCCTAATGGTACTATGCAGGATTTTCCCCGGGATACAAAAAAATAAATAAACCTGGCTTAGCACGACCTTTAAAATGTTTTTCCATTGTAGATAACTTCTATCAGACGGCGTACAGTCAGCAAAAACAGCAATATGAGCTTCAGCAACAGTACAATCAGCAAAAACCTGATCCTCAATACAACTGGAGGAATACTCAAGTAAGATTTTTAATACGAGCGAAAATGTACGGCTTTCTAGAACATTCTTATCGCGCTGTTTGGAGTTGTGTGGAAGCGGACAGTTGACTTCAATCACAACTGGTCAAAGATGAATCCGTCCAACAATTGCCTTTTCACTCTTCTCTTAAAGACTCTCAACTCATAAGATCTTTGAAATACGCTCCCTGGAAGCATATTCCGCTCCTTAGGTGTCCGCATGATGGATGTAGAAGCGAACCTCTTCATGTTTATATAAGAAATGTCCAGAACATACGGGTGTTATCCAACACGGCGTTTAGTGGTTTTATGATGTGATGGGGCTGGCGGAATTAGAGATCATAGCTCCTGAGAACACTCTCTATTGTGCAACCGGTAAATGACTGCGAGGCAAGCGACTTTGTGTCGATGCTCGATGCTCTGCATTTTATTCTCAGTCAAAGAGTAATCGTTAACAAGTCTACGAATTACTACCAATACAATTAAGGGAGTCGAAGCTGCTCGCGTCCGTAGCCTTTACCTTAGTTTCCCTACACGTGACTCCTGGGTGGTGCTAAACGAGCAGCAGCGAGGTGGTAGGGCGCCGGTGCCCGTCTGGATCGCGACCACAGTGCATGGGTGTAAAGCCCGTCATAGTGACCAGTTTCGGCTTTTCGCGTTTCGGGATCAGCTTGTGCATATCCAGTAGCTCATATACCTAGAGACCTTCAGTCGTGGTATATGTGGGCCGACATGACGATGTAGACTATCAATGGATTTTCATCCTTTGATAGTCGCTTTCGTTTTTGGACTACACTGTACTTACCATCAGGTACTCTGTAGTCACTATGTCAAGCCAGTGTAAAAAAAAAACCATCAATCGATTCCAGAGCGGCCAACTGATAATTAGAGGAATCTGTGTCACATCGTATAGGCGTCCAATGTAAGCGATTGCGCAATGCTGTGTGCTGTCACGGTCGCAAGCTTGACACGCACTTTAATAGCCGCACAGTCGTCTACATCTAACGCTTTTCTATATAAATGTGTGGAGGCGAGCGGCGCGAGGCTCTCCGCCTGCCGCGTTGGTCTCTACCGCTTGTGGGAGGCTTATGATTAAAAGGCAGTCCTTACTTGAACCTTTTATCATTTATTTGACGCGCGTTATATAATAATGCGTTGAACCTAGATATCATTGAACTATAAATATGTTTACGCTGAATTAAGTGCATAAAACATCCACTAGCATGACGCATGTCACTACAATTGTAGCCTCTACTGAGTAGCCCCTGTCGACCTGGCTTGCCAGAATCCAAAGAATGCCTTAACGAGCATAACGCCTGGTGATAAATTATGTTGTATGTTTGATTCCAGGAGTACGGGTCGGAACCTAAACCTGCAGGGGGGCAATACTTTGTCCGCAATTGGAAAGAACAAGACTTAAAAGATGATGATGGGCAGGTCTGTATTGTGATACAATTAGTATTAAAAGTTAATTTGCAAATGAGATCCATTAAAATGCGGAAGTAAGTATAAAATGTGTGATTCTATGTGTGGCGTTTTAACGGGTCTTATCTGCGAATTAGCTTTCAATTATGACTTGACGTTTCGACCTGGTTATTGACTTTAAGGAACTTATATAATGGAAAGTCTATAAACCACGGAACACAATACCAGGGTTGAAACATTCCAAAGATTTAGTCAGGGCCTTCGACCAGTGTAAAGCTGCAGAGGCTCTGATGCTTAGAAGGAATCAACTACTCGTATTAGTAAGAGCACTGACTGGCCACTGCTGTCTGAACAAACATTTGTTCAGCATTGGTGGCCGGAGCACTAGAGATTGCAGATTCTGCGAAAGTGCGGACGAAACGCCCAAGCACCTCCTGTGTGAATGTGACTTACTAAGGCCCAAACGCAACCGCATCCTGGGGCGCCATGGATGGATGGATGGGACAATAAAGTACTACAGTTCTTTAAAACTATAGGCCTTGACAGAGAGCTTTAAATGATAGGTGGCGATCACAATAGATCTTCTAGGTCGCGGTGATACAGGCTGTAATAGACTGCATAGCCCCACATTGCATAATAATAATTCGACCTGGTTATACAGGTGAGGGCCACGAGCGGTCTGACGCGCCGAGGTGTCGTTGGGGGCGGGATGTTGCTTCAACTACCCTCTTTTGTTCTTGATTATTTGAACAATCACGGCACACAGCACTCACAGTATCAGCGTGATCACAAGGCGACATTCAATGAGCCCCTGGTATTATAATCACTGGATTCCATACCGATGTTAAACTTTTTTTTTTGTTTACCCGGGAGAAATCCCTAACAGACCTTCAGGAGGCGGTGAGGTCCGCCCCCAGTGTATCGGACTTGCACGGACTAAAACCCCGGGGGTATTCTGCCGAGTGCCAAGGGCAAGGCTGACCCATCTTCCTCCGCATCTGGCGATGCCGATGTTAACCTTAGTTCTCCGTCCAACTGTTTATCAAGACCCTTTTCCTCAGGAACGTGTAGAGGTTTCAAGTTGAAATTAATATCAAATATTCAGGTTTACGGTACCTTGTGGCTCTGAAAAAAAAAACATAGTTTTAAGTTTACGCAATCAAAAGATATGTCAATTTATACCGCCTCTACATTTTTCTCTATAGATCTTGACTCACACTGGACCGATTTTTTTTTTCAGTATCGAGACAACGACGTAGAAGATAAGAGGCCACACAGTTTCGGAGGAGGATACGCCTTCTCCTTCAAAGGATAAATAATTAAGTTCATAAAGCAGTAGCGTGAAGACTCGTCTGATGTTATGTCTATGTCAAATGCTGTTGTTTGTAATAATATCTTCACAAAGTATCGCTGATAATAGCTAGCTGGGCTTATTTAACTTTTTCGATCTTATTAAAGTATAGGTTTTAATTTAAGTAAATGTTTAACCACTAGCAAAAACCCTTTGTTTGGTGTCCCGGGGGAAAACCCTACATAGGAGCATCAGGGCCGCTGTGAGGGCAGCGACCCCAGTGTGCTAGACTCCTCCTGACTAAAAACCTCCAGGGTGTCCTTCCAATAACTCCACCAGGGCTTGGGAAATTAGATTCTCCCAGACGCCCGGGGAGCATAAAGCCTGTTTAGGCTTCATCTCTAGCAATGGTGTATGTAAAGAGCCAACCCCCTAAACCTTTCTCTCTGGCGGCGCGACGAGCACTGCGCACCGCCTCCCTCTCATCCGGGCAGCAGATTCTCTCAAGTCTACTGCCCGGCTAATGTAACGGTGGGATGTGGCGCTGGTCGCGCGCGAGCGCGTCACTCCTGCGATGGTGCCTTGGTCGCCGAAGGTCCAGGGTGGTTGAACGTTCCTTATTCCTTTCGGCAGCCTTCTTCTGCTTCATCACAGCCTTACAGAAGGATACGACATTTTGACAAGACCTCTCACTGTAGCAAAAATTAGTTCTTACAAAAATTAGTTTATTTCTTGTATATAAATCTTAATAATATCTAATCATTAATCTATGTTTAAATGAAAAATAAAATTATTCTTTTTTAAAATTAGTTTAGAGACTGTTTATGTTATTATTTAAGTTAAAACCTTTATTATAAAAGGTCGGAATTTAGTTTGTAATGTGTAGACCATGGAATTCTGTTTATATCGATATTTGCTAAATTAATAATAAATAAATTAATGCTTAAGGTAGTATTAACTTTCTTCTAAATAATATGTAAATATTACACATTTCACATATAACTTTTACTAACTTAATAACTTTTTATTTCATAACAATTATTTGAATCGCATTTAATGCTCTCATATAACCGTGTTATACAAATCAACTTGCTTAATCTGATGTTTTGTTTGTTTCCCTGTATTAATAAATTTATATACTGTAGATATGTAAATAAATAAATATATATATTTTTTAATTAAAAAATTATGTAAAAAGTTTGGTTTCATTACTTATTATTCTTTTTTACCAAGGGAAAATCCATTGGAGATCCGGCCGCTATTAGGGTGACGGCCGGGGTTGTGTACTGATCCGGGCAGTAGACCTGAGGGAGTCTGCTACCCGGATGAGAGGGAGGTGGTGCACGGTGGGCACCATACTGATGGTTCCGTATGGTGTGAACTAGGGATGTAACGGAGGCAGTTTTATCGGAACCGAAGTCGGAGTCGGAGTCGGAGCCAATGTCAGTCACAAGTGACGGCAGAATAAAATAATTTTATTAAGGGACAAATAAAAACATTATTCAGTGAACGTTTTTAATTAGAAAGTGATAAATTTACAAATACACAGACAATGAAAATAAAAATTGCTGTTTCTTATTAACATTTTTCCATTATGAATGCACAAATTAAATTTGCTCCAGGGTTGTTTTTGTGTTAATTTCTATTTAATATAATTTAATGTAAATGTAAAATAAAAACAAATATTTCAGTAATAAATTAAAATGTACATTTAGTTCTAAATTTAATAATTATAATCATATTTTTTAATCTAAATTTTAAAAAATGTGATCTTTAAATTAAGTAGCACTGATTGTTTGATTACATATAACATTAAATCAAATATATTGACTACAATAGTGATGGTGACCTCCGATGAATACCTCCGATTAAAAAGTTTCGGAACCGAAGTCGGAACCGGAGGTGTAATATCAATCGAAAGTTCCGATTTATCGGAGTCGGAGTCGAAGCTCCGTAACATCCCTGGTGTGAACGTTTCTTTTATCTGCACGAAAAGAATCACTTTTATATCGCGGATACGAACAGGTAAAGAGTGGAATACTCCTAGTTTTATGCTCCTTGGGAAGGAACGCCACTGTGCTATACCTCCTGTTTTCTTTGTACTATGTATGTAGCTGCAGTTGATATTCAATTTTATGCCATGATTGTGTTTCCACTAACAAGGCGTCAAACTGGACCGAATATTATAAATTAACTAACAAACCCAAGCAGTTTCACATGAGTACTATGTTTTTTTAAATCTTTGATATTCATTTCAATAATATATTGTAATTTACTGATTTTCTAATTAATAGGAATGCATGGCCGTAATATATACATATTTTTTCTCTCGAGTTGTAATCGATCGAAGTTTTAACCAACTTTTGATAAGTTGTAAGCTACATTTTATAACATCTAGACTTTATATCAATATCTAAATTACCGGTCGCATAATGCAGTGTTCTCAGGAGCTATACTATCTAATTCCACCAGCCCCATTTCTCATAAAACCACCAGACGCCGTGTCGGATACCATCCGTATGTGGTGGATGTCCCTTATATCCGCACGAAAAGATTCGCTTCTACATTCATCATGCGAACAGCTAAGGAGTGGAATATGCTACCAGCGGCCATATTTCCGCGATCTTATGACCTGGGAGTCTTTAAAAGAAGAGTGAATAGGCATTTGCTGGGCGATCGCGTTTCATCGTCAATCTCATCTTCACGATCCAGGTAGACTGAAAGACCTCCCTCGTCTATAAAATCACCCAGTATTGATATACTGGGGGGATAGCACTGTAGCTGATGCTACAGTGCTATCACTTGCATACTCAAGGATACTGGCCTTAAGCAGATCATTGAGGTCAAGCGTCCGCCTGTAAATCATAAATAAAGTAAATTCCACCTTTTTTTTACACTGGCTCGACATAGTGACTACAGTGCACCTGATGGTAAGTACAGTGTAGTCCGAAAACGAAAGCGACTATCAAAGGATGAAAATCCATTGATAGTCTACATCGTCATGTCGGCCCGCATATACCACGACTGAAGGTCTCTAGGTATATGAGCTACTGGATATACACAAGCTGATCCTGAAACGCGACAAGCCGAAACTGGTCACTATGATGGGCTTTACACCCATGCACTGTGGTCGCGATCCAGACAGGCACCGACGCCCTACCACCTCGCTGCTGCTCGTTTAGCACCACCCAGGAGTCACGTGTAAGGAAACTAGGGTAAAGCCTACGGACGAGAGCAGCTTCGACTGCCAATACCCACCCACCTGGTCAAGGCTAAACAAGACTGCGCAAACAAGCTCCATATTGCATAATAATAAGAAGTAGATGGTGTATCATTGGACATAAGCCGTAAAGTGTTGGATAAGCCAGGCACGTGCGTCTCTCCTCGTCCCACGAAGCACGCGTCCCTTATTAAATAACTTGCGAACTCGGAATACCGTGGGTTCGTCTTATGGTAGGGTGACCAAGCTTTGTCTTATAAGGGTGCGATGCGAATTCTGGCGTTTCGGGATCAGCTTTTGTATATCCAGTAGCTCATATACCTAGAGACCTTCAGTCGTAGTCATATGTGGGCCGACATGACGATGTAGACTATCAATGGATTTCCATCCTTTGATAGTCGCTTTCGTTTTTGGACTACATTGTACTTACCATCAGGTACTCTGTAGTCACTATGTCGAGACAGTGTAAAAAAAAACATAAATTGACAAGGGCTTGCACCCTTATGTTGTTGATATTCCAGCTGCTCGCACGAAGCGATTCGCCTCTTCTTTTTTTGCTGCGAACCGCCAAGGAGTGGAATGCGCTTCTTGCCTCTATGTTTCCAACATTTATAACATGGGAGTCTTCATATGCCGAGTGAATCGGAATTTGTTGGGTGAGAGCGCTCTATCATCAGCCTCATCGTCAATTTCCATCACGTGAGATTGATGCCAAGCGCAAACCTGATTGTAATAAAAAATCGAAACAGCTTAGCATCGAGCATCGACGTAGAGTTGCCTGCCTCACAGTCTTTTACCGGTTGCACAGTGGAGAGTGTTCTCTGGAACTGCATTATTTGATTCCACCAGCCCCATTCCACCACAAAACCATTAGACATCGTGTCGGATACCATCCGTATGTCGTGATTATTCCTTGTATCCGTACGAAAAGATTCGCAACTACATTTATCTTGCGAACGGCTAAGGAATGGAATATGCTTCGAGCAGCCATATTTCCGTGATCTTATAACCTGCGATTCGTTCAGAGAAGAGTGAATAGACAGTTGTTGGGCAGACGGAGTTCATCATCGGACTCATCTTCTCCTTCCACCAGGAGTGTTTGAGGTCAAGCGTTCGGCTATAAATTAATTTAAAAAAAAGCTGATAGCTTAGAGTATAGCGGTATATCCCGGGCTGGTTGCCACTGCCGATCAGAAGCTGCAGAAATCCGTATCATGCCTTAAGTTGTTATCATAGGTCAAAGAAAAATTTTAACCCCTTTTATATGAAAATTACGTGAAATGTGGGGATTTTTTTAAGAAAAGCAAACTATGTTATTTGGTAACCAGAAGGAAAATCCTGCTTAGAATCATCAGGAACTAACTTCTCTACGAAGAATTAACGGTTGCAAAAGCACATCTACAATTTAAATGGAGAAGATTTGCAAAAGGATAATATTTTTATATAATAATGTTTTAAAAATGCTAGTGGATAAGGAACCAGGTTCCATGCGTGGCACAGCGAACGGTGATAGATTCAAATCCCAATACGTACATCGGGGTGAAGCAAAACATTGAGAGGTAACCCGCATGGCATCTGACAGAAATGTCCAATGTAAGTACCCGGGACGGCGATCAGCTGCGTTGCTGGTCACGTTGGCCACGACATATAAGCCGCTCAGGGTGGGGGCCCTGAACGACTGGTTAGCGACCCTCGAGAAGTAAGCAGAGCATTGTGACGTGCTCCGCCTAAATACAATGAGCAGTGTCGGGGAAGATATCTTCCTCCGAGTTTGTGCCCAGCGAGCGCGGCGCGACGGGGCTGCGGCGAATTGATTACAGGTCCGGCGGTCCCCGTCAATGCGCAGAAGAAGTCACCTTGGGGTTTTTAGTCGGTACAAGTCCGACACACCTCGGTTTCGTGCAACCCCCCGTGCGACCGAGACGGCCCCATGAGGATTTTCCCCAAGTAAAAAAAAAAAAGGGGCACGACATATAAGCGCAAAGTGGATACAACCATTAATTTATCGCTGTTTACCTCGTAAGGGATATAGCATGGCGGTATATTATTATTAGAAATACATTAAATCCATAAAATCAAACTTCAAAGAAGTAAAAAATTTTCAATCTCGTTTAAATTTGTAATTATTTCTTTGTGACTTTCGTTTCAAAAGATAATTCAAGATTTATTATTTTGGACACCCTACTGTTTCAGTTAGAATATATATTGCCAAATAAAATTGAACCTTATTGCCTATTATTAAAATTTATATTTATTTGCAGTATTATTATCTCCAACTTAAAACAATAATTTACGGTATTATCATCAGAAATGCAGCTTTATTACAGAGCAGTTCGGTTGATTTTTCCATGCAGGTTCATTTTCTATAAATGTAGAGGCTCGAATTTCTTTAACAAAGATATCGTCGCCTGTAATGGCGAGGGATACATAGTCCAAGAGTTGAATATGATGTATTTTACAGCATTATTGAAGTCAAAACTTCTTTCTGTACGTTAGGAAGTTTTCTTAAGGAAAAAGTACACAACTTGCAAGACCGTCACACTCCAGATATATTATGGCTTAAGGCCTTTAGGTATATGAATAGCTGGATTAACACAAGCTGAACCCATTCAATAACTTAAAGACTCCGCTGCAGCAAGAGTTAGAGAACTTCTTAGTCCTAGACGGGATGTGGGTTACCGTATAGCTGTGACTCCGTAGATCAGCGCGCTTGTTTCTGGTTTGGAAGAGAGAAGGTGGAACAAGAATAAATAACTCTTCAGAACACTCGCAATGATACAGACTGTAGAAAACGCTCAGTGAGGCAATATCTCTGCAACTGAAGCGGTTCTAGATGCTTAGTCACGTCTGGATCATTCACAACGCGGACAGTCCTCCGCTGCAACCTATCGAGTAAGTACTGACTTTAGCTTGACCCTGGTTTCACTTATACGCATGTGTCTATATATTCATTATGTTTTTTATTTCGTTTTTTAATGTTATGCATTATAAATATATTATCTTTTTATTGATGATGTCCTAGCCGGATTCGGCCACGGCGACTGTTTCAACACTGATTAAGAAAATCAAGGTTCAGTTTTCGGAAACAGTCAATTGCGCAGGAGATATTTAAGTGAATAACTGGACGCGCAGCCAGAAAAGCACTCTCTCGTCCGAGCTTCCTCGAGCCCGATGGAATGGAGAACCAGTACGATCGGGAGGGAGCGGGATGCAGGTTTGGTCGAGTTTTCCTTCTCTGAACACCTGGTTGAATTGCGGTGTTAAAGAGATACCTTAGTCGCCTTTTACGACACCTCGGCAAGAAGAGGGGGTTGCTATTCTATTCTGCCGGCAGCCACCACGGCAATCTATATCTTTATCTTTTTAATATTTTGTCTGTGAATGTATATATATTCGTTTGTTATTAGAATTTTTCGAATACGTTACGTTACTATAAACTAGCATTAGGTATATATTAATTATTGTGCATGCTATTATGCCCTATAATAGTAGGGGCATTTACAGTAATGCTCAGCTTTATGCGAGGGATACTTTCCAAAAAAAATCGCGTTAACTGAAATTCGCGTATATCGAGGTTTAAGATTATGTTTATACACACTCTTTCGCGTTATGCGAGGCAATTAAGTACGAAATTTGAATATCGCGTTATAGTGAAACCACGCATAACGTGGTCGCGTCAAGCGGGGTATTACTGTATATCAGTGACGTGCATAGGGTAATTGGACAGGGCAAGCAGAATTTGCGTAATTAATTTGAATATTATACTATGATAGTAAATATTATATTGCTTTCATAGGAAAAATAGATTATGTGAATATAGAATAGATATCAATATAAATGGTTCCTTTTTTTGTTTAACTTTAAGCAATGCATTCCAGACTTATTTATCATAAGGGCATACACTGCTTTCATGCAACTTTGGAATGAACGCTACTGCTGCATATGTTATATTTTGTGTACCATGGTTATTTGTCAAAGTCACCCCTGTTGCGTACCAAATTATGTAATATAAAATAAAATATATTCTTTATTTACCGACATTCAACTCTCGGTCTATGATAGGAATAAAATTTTTGCTAAGCACGTTATCGGGGTCGTGGCCTCGCAAATATCCTATTCACCGTTTAGAATTCATTGAGGATCATATTATTGCTCACGGATAGATAAAATATTTAATAGGCTGACCAGCGCCCGTATCACGCCCTCTAGCAGTACTTTTTTAACATACAATACATCTATATTAGACATATTATGTGACAATTGTAATAAAATGCACTCTCATGTTAATATTTACAACTGCAGCTTTACAAGTTTGAAGAGACAAGTGAGAGTAGCTAGCATTTCACCCAATTAATAATTCCTTCAAATTAAAATTGTGTAGAGGGCGGTCGCGTACGGCCACACATGCAACAGTCAAATTAAGACTGACGCGAGGAGCGGCACGTGCTGTAGCGCTGTAGGCATCGCTGCTACCCGCACGCATTGTGTAACGGGCTTATACTATCTATGCGCGATTACTGATTTTAGATTGATTTATTGAATAGTATATAGCTTATACTGATGGCCTCTGAGAACGACGCTGTTACTGAGTTTGAACATTTGTCATGAATCTTCAAGATCTTATTGCCCATTCAATATCTTATGAGGTAGTAGCAAATCATTGAGATCTCTACAATCTTTGAGCGTTTTAACCTTCAACATAGCTAGACGTTCCTCACAGGAGCGTCGCTTGAGAGCTCTAGGTAACTTGGTAAACATGCACTGTATCATCTCTAGGAGTTCCGATTACCTTAACGATAAAAATTACTTACCGAGATCGACTTAAAAAGTTCTAGCGACTGTTCGAGTGCCTCTGGTATAGAATTAGAACTAAGCTCGATAAGAATGTACGTCTTCCCGCTAAGTTGTCTATGAAACGGGGCTAAGTAACTTCCTATAATTATGTGATAAAAGCTTTTACGTGTATGTTATTTGACACTGACTTGGATAAGTTCTTTCATAATTAAGACAATTTCTTTGTATTTAGTAGATAAATCAACTAGAAGTTTTGCCGGCGACTTCGTCTATGGTAGCGATAATTACGCACATTTATTTTTCATATTTTTATTTTTTCAATATGTCGCTTACGATGTGCGACATCATAAATATCTTAGGTATGAGTTTTCACTGTGATCTCAACCTTAGCGATGATAAAGGGACTGTCATCTCCGCGACTCCCAGAGGACATACATCATTTCTTGGTGGAATGTGTTCGGAGCGTATCTATGAGAGAAATCCTGTTTAAACAGTTTGGTTGGAACAGGTCTGACGTGGGACTATTTCAGAGCGTCTTAGCTGAGCAAACATCTTGCGCAGCTGAGATGCTCTGTAGACTCACATACCAATTATTGAAATAGTATAGTATAGTGTAGTGTAGTTACAAAAGTATAGTTTAATTATGGGACTGACATGGTCAGCCTGATCCAAAGTCCCATAAAAAGAAGACAATAAAAAAAAGACTCCGCGGCGTCATCTAGCCTTGGTATCCTGAACAAAGTACGACGGTTTTTCATGCCCGATCAACTGTATCTATTGTATAAGACCCAAGTCAAGCCTTGTATGAAATACTGTTCATATATTCAGGACGGCTCAGCCCAATACTAACTCGAGGCTCCGGATAGGTTGCAGCGGTGGGCTATCCGTATTGTGGATGATCCAGATGTTACTAAGTATCTTAAACCGCTCCAATTGCGAAGAGATAGTGCCTCATTGTCTATATCATGGCAAGAGTTCTGAAGAGCTATTTAACCTTATTCCACTCTCTCCCGTCCAAAGTAGAAAGAACCACGCGTGTTGTTTTAGTTACTAAGGCTGAGATTTACATTTATAACTTATAGGCGAACGCTTCACCTCAATCACACCTGGTGGAAGGTGAAGATGAGTCCGATGATGAACCGCGTCCGCCTAACAAATGCCTATTCACTCTTCTTTTAAAGACTCCCAGGTCATAAGATCGCGGAAATATGGCCGCTGGCTTTACATACGCTATTCCAACATTGCTTAGCATAGTTCTCAAAAAAATTAATTCGTTTTGACGAAAAACTGAAAATATAATAGTAACTTGAGTATAGCCATAGTATTCGCAGAGCCAATTCCACGTTGACAAAATCGGTGACTCACCAAATCCTCTGGCATTAATTGAGTAATATAAATTGTAATGTTTTAGTAAAGTCTAAGCAAACTTAAAGTTAGGTTTATAAATCTCAACCTTAGAGTCTGACACACCGGAGCAATGACACACAGCGGTCCTGATGTTCATGAAGATTTCCACCTAATCCGGTGGAAAAAGAAGAGAGTCTACTTGTAGAGAAATAATGGCTCTCTTTACAGAGCATTAATAAAACTTTAAGAGTCCCCTAAGCCTCTATTCGCGCAAATAAAAGATACAAAAGGAATATCTTAAAAACAAAGAATTAAAACTAGTATCAGATGGTCACGGGCACTTAAGTGATTAATTTCATAAAAGCAAGGGAGAGAGATGTGAAGTCAGGAGTCAGTAAAGTATAAAGCAGCCACCGAAGCGTAAAACCGTCGCACAATCACTCGGTCAGGGTGCAAGCGGGATGGACGATCACTAATAATAAAAATTAAAGATATGCCGTCTCATTGACCACACTAAAAAAAATATTACAAAAACAATCAACAGACTTCAAATAGTAAATGATAACCGTACATCTACTAATCAGATTTTGTCATTTTTGAAGTCAGTGCTGTGTAACTTTTTTTTTTTCTTGACTTGGCACACCGATCACTCCAAGCTTTTTTTTCCAACGTGTCGTTAGTTGGTGCCTGGGACAGACCTTTACATCTACATTGGGCTTGAGTGGATGAACATTGAAGCACTGAAGGTGCTCAGTCAGCGTTTTATAGGTTGGGTAGCAACGCAAAGACACCCCTGTGGCTACGAACCTTAGCTTGGGCGGCCAGCCAGTGGAAATGGACTTACTCTTACGAGCGCTTCGAAAGCGACTATCTTGAGAAGAAACTCAAGGCTGCTTCGAAGTGGGGTCACACCAAGCCTGATGATAGATGGTGCAGTCGAAAAAATGACAACAACTATCAACAGTTAAGAAAAATCTATCGGTAGTGTCAACGATCTTGCCGGCCTGCACAAATATCTCTTCACGCTACGCTTAAAGGACCCCGTATCATAGGAATGTAGGAACACGCTCGCTGAAGACAATTCCACAGCCTAAAGACACGGCAAAAGTAAGGGTTAGAGAACTTCTTAATCCTAGACTGGATGTGAGATACCGTATAGCTGTGACTTCGTGAACCCACGTGCGTGGTTCTGTTATCTAAGAGAGAGGGTGGAACAAGGTTAAATAACTCTTCAGAGCACTTGCCATGATACAGACGATAGAAAACGCCCAGTGAGGCAATTTCTCTACACAGCTGTAGCGGTATAGATGCTTAGTAAAGTCTGGATCATCCACAATGCGGACAGCCCTCCGCTGCAACCTATCCAAGGCGTGAAGTAAGTACTGAGCAGAGCCAGCCCAAAGATGCGAACAATATTCCATGGAAGGACTGACCTGGCACTTGTAACAATAGAAACAATTGATCCGGAGAGAAAAAAAAGTGTAACTAGCCACCGACTTCAAAAACAAACAAATTGCAAAATTTAAGAAACTTTTTGTATTCTGTTGAAATTTAAAAACAAAATATATTGAATCAAACACTGTTGGCCGTAAGGCTTACCAGCTAAATATCCTCCCTCTCCATCATACTGAGGCGTCGTAAGAGTCGACTAAGGTATACAGCATGCCGACCTGCAAGCATGATTGCTGCTGCACGCTTTTGCTCTGTACATAGTGTACAATATGCATTGGACCAAGCGTGCTGGGCTGATGTCCAAGCCCCTTCCTATGGATTTTTTTTTACACTGGCTCGACATAGTGACTACATAGTACCTGATGGTAAGTACAGTGTAGTCCAAAAACGAAAGCGACTATCAAGGGATGAAATCCATTGATAGTCTACATCGTCATGTCGGCCCACATATACCACGACAGAAGGTCTCTAGGTATATGAGCTACTGGATATACACAAGCTGATCCCGAAACGCGACAAGCCGAAACTGGTCACTATGGCGGGCTTTACACCCGTGTACTGTGGTCGCGATCCAGACGGGCACCGACGCCCTACCACCTCGCTGCTGCTCGTTTAGCACCACCCAGGATTCACGTGTAGGGAAACTAGGGTAAAGCCTACGGACGCGAGCAGCTTCGACTCCGAAAAATACAAAAATACAAATTACACACAATTACATTTAATAATTACATAATTTTATAATTACATTTGTACACAAATGTAGCGCAAAAAATCAAGAGAAGCGTTTGCCCTGCATTGGGATGAAACTGGTTACTAATAATAAATACTTTTAAAAATTAAACCACGCCATGATCTTTTATAATTTGTTATCATTAAAAATTGTAACCGATATGAAATTGAATTAAATTGAGAAATAAATAAAATGCAAGCAAAACCGAAGTTAAGTAATAGTGAAATATAAAAAGGATGTATCTGTACTTACAACGTTTAAAAGAGATAGACATATCATCCTAATACATGTGTGATAAGGATAGGAATAGAAATTAAGGACCTCTTGTAACGGGCTGAAAAGAAAATGCTGTATGTGGCTTTCTCTACACGTTTCCATCAGAATTATAATCACACTGCTCGAAGATAAGTAGGCGAGCGAGGAGTGGGTGGCCATTTACACAACCCCTCCCCTGCTTTTTGCAACAGGGAGAGGCCTACCTTAAGGACAAACGTCGCCGGGTGCCGAGGAAGTGGCCAATGCAGTGCCCTTAGCCCCGGTAAACGTGTAGGAGGAACACCCAGGGGGTTTTAGTCGGAGCAAGTCTGGCACACAGGGGGGCGACCCTCACCGCCCCCTAAGGTCCGTGAAGCGCTTTAACCGGGTTACAAAAAAAAAGAAAAAAAAAGATTGTTATGCCTCCTGTTGTCTTTAGTTTCAGCCTATATTAAAATTGACTCTCAAACTGTGTGCAATGTTTTATTTTTCTCGATATTTCAACTGGTTTTGCAAGGTATTTTACTGCAGATAAATCTCTGCAGACCTTTATTAATAACTAGCTATGTCCGCGACTTCGTCCGCGTGGAGTAGTTATTTTGGGCATTTTAGTTAGTTATTTATTTTTAAATTGTAATATCTTCTAAGATGTTCATTGAAATTAAGTGATGTCAAAGACAATTTTGTTCACAATTAAATACTCTTAATCAACAACACATTTATTTGGATAAAGGTTAATATTATTACGTTGATACAACTCTTAACAAATAATGCATTAATTTCGACCAAATTTGATTACCATAAAAACGATTCTAGTGAGTTAATCTTAAAAGATAGACATATACTGTCGCAGACATTTTTTTAGATCATTTCAAGAGGAATAATTTTTTCATATATATATTTTTGGTATCTTGAACCGTTTTCGCAGCGCACGCAATGGAAGCCCTCAAGGATGAATAATTTTCCCTGTTTTTTTCACATTTTCCATTATTTCTTCGCTCCTAATAGTTGCATCGTGATGTTCTATAGCCTAAAGCCTTCCGCAATAAATGGTCTATTCAACACAAAAATATTTTTTCTATTCGAACCAGTAGTTCTTGAGATTAGCGCGTTCAAACAAACAAACTTTTCAGCTTTATAATATTAGTATAGATTGCTTCAAAAACAAAGTATTTTCTGAATTAGCTGATTTTTTTTTTATTTACAGGCGGATTTTTGACCTCAATCACGCCTGGTGGATGATGAAGTTGATTCCGACAATGGACCACGCTCGCCCAACAAATACCTAATCACTCTTCTCTTAAAGGCTCCTAAGTAATAAGATCGTGGAAATATGCTCGCTGGAAGCATGATCCACTCCTTAGCTATTCGCATGATGAATGTGGAAGCAAACGCCTTCATGCAGCACATAAGGGTTATCAGTGACGTGCATAGGTTATTTGGATAGGGTAGGCAGAATTCGCGTAATTAATTTGAATATTATATTATGATAGTAAATATTATATTGCTTTCATAGAAAAGATAGGTGGCGTGATATAGAATAGATTTTAATATAAATGGTTCCTTTTTTTGTTTAAGTTTAAAGAATTTCTTCAAGATTTATTTATCGTCAGGGCATGCAGTGTTTCCATGCATCTATGGAATGAATGCTGCTAGGGTGATATCTAACACGGTGCTTTATGGTTTTATGATGAAATGGGGCTGGTGGAATTAGAGAATGTCCAACGTGACCAGTAGCGCAGCTGATCGCCGCTCTCACAGCTCTAGTACACATGACATTTCTATTAGATGCCATGCGGGTTCCCTCATGATGTTTGGCATCACCGGTTAGCATGTGGCGCCTACATCCGAACATAATATTTAAAAACACTGAGGTAAATGCTGGGATTCGAATCTACGAGCATTCGCCTCATTGCGAATAGATACCGATCCATTATCCACTATGCCACTACACTCACAATTATAATTCATAATTTAATTCATAATTTGGGAGTCGAAGCTGCTCGCGTCCGTAGGCTTTACCCTAGTTTCCCTACACGTGACTCCTGGGTGGTGCTAAACGAGCAGCAGCGAGGTGGTAGGGCGTCGGTGCCCGTCTGGATCGCGACCGCAGTACATGGGTGTAAAGCCCGTCATGGTGACCAGTTTCGGCTTGTCGCGTTTCGGGATCAGCTTGTGTATATCCAGTAGCTCATATACCTAGAGACCTTCAGTCGTGGTATATGTGGGCCGACATGACGATGTAGACTATCAATGGATTTTTATCCTTTGACAGTCGCTTTCGTTTTTGGACTAGATTGTACTTACCATCAGGTACTCTGTAGTCACTATATCGAACCAGGGTAAAAAAATATATGAAAAAAGGTTTTCAGAAATTTTCAGTTACGATGTTATGCCCAAGGGTATGACAAGCACTTTCAGCGCGAACTTATCGAAGACCTGTGGCTTTCAACCATTTAATAAGCAATTTTGTACCTTATTCCTTCGTGGCAATATCACTTTTTCTATATACTACAGTTTGTAAAGAAAAATATAGTTTATTGAAGACTCAACCAAAAACCTCTACACATAGAATCGAAAATTCCTTACAGAACATTGTTTGGGCTGATAAGAAGAGGCCAATGGGCCTAGAGCTTCCCCATCCCCCTCACAGGGTGTTTATTAGACTAATATAAGGGGGTCAGTCGTATATATGAAGGATCAACATTACTTGGGCGCTCGAAGTAAGCTTTTGAATTTCGAATTCTGCGTGCGAGAAATCAGTCGGTCCGTAGTCTTCAAGCGAAGCGGACGTCTCTCAGTTAGTATACATTTGATTAATTAATATATACTTATATTTTATATAGAAATGATTGATGGGGCTTTCTTCGCGTACATAAGTGAGTACCTTTATATATTTCTATATACCAGCTTAGTGGATCGATACTTTTATTCTTACAGGGTTTTTGATTTAAGAAATTATTATTTTATAATTAAATGAATATATTTATATTCTATCTCATACCAAGGGTCTTATTTTTAAATATCAAACATCGGCTTACAGGCTGAAATTTCACTTGATGGAAAGTGGCAACGGTTCCAATAACTGAATGCACCATCAGAAGTGTAGCTAACCTTGAAGAGCTGGGTAAAGAGCAAAATGAAATGGGAAAAATTTACTTAATAACAATGGAAGCGTGCGCAATTCGTTAACAAAGGAAAAAAGAAAGCAAAGGAGCATGCTAGTAGGTCATGACGTCATAAATATCATGAATACCGTTGATTCTGAGCACCGTTTACCAATTAAATAGTTTCATTAGCCTTCAAACTGATTTTTGTAAGTAATCCGAGCTTAGGTAGCGTCTAAAATAATCCAATTTCCTCAATTTTTTATAATGATAACCTTGTAATCTTCACGAAACATATAATTTTTGGTACTGCTATCGTTTGGTACTGCTATCGTTTCACCTTTCGGGTCGGACAGGGTTTCCAAGACATACTGTATGTTCAGGCAACAATATTTGTTAAAGACGGATTTATTTCCTGAGGAAAATCAAACTATCGTCTATAAATTTTAGTTTTAGTGTCTGACCGATGCAATGCTTTCGGTTTTGGGAAAATAAAACAACTTTAGCAAAACCGTTGGTTTCGGCCTCGGTTGGTCGAAACTTTGACCAAAATCAAAGGATTCTAAAGCTGAGATTCATAAACGCTACTTAGACATTACTCAGAAAATAAATTCATCTTTGAATTATACTAAGTATGTAATAGACATTTGACTATAGCCTATGTATTGCTTGAGCCAAGCCAATGTGACGAAGCCAGTAACTTACCGCGTACTTTATCATTAATTAAATAATATAATTAGCAATATTCAAGTAAAGGCTAAGCAAAGCTTACGTAGCGGCTATAAATGTCAGCCTAAAAAGCTCCCAAATTGAACTAATTTTATTATTTTTGACAAATTACCCGGATATTTTAATAATTTTTAAAATATTTATACAGTTAACATAAGTAGTTAATTTAAAAATATTTAAAATCATTATATTTTGGCTGTGGTGGATGAGGGACATATATCTATCCGTTCACTAATAATCATAGGTTGGAATCCCGTCTCGTATATCTGGGTTCACCACCAAAAAATGTCGCTTGAACCAAATAGCCTTTCACCCCTCCATAATGCTTCACTATTAGTCAATATTAATTTAATTGTTTTAGGATTTTCTATGTTTCGGCTAAATACATCACTAGATTAAAAACTGCGAATCGTAACTCGATATACCTCGCATATAAGTGACTTCACACAAAGATAGAATTACATTCAATTCAAAGAACTCTTTGTTTGACTAAGCAATTTACTGTCGTTTCTGAGTGATTTAAAACAATGGATGTTTCTTGGGTAGCTTTAGGTTCGTGTACTGACACGAATCTCTGAGTTTTTCCATATTAAATATTAGGTACCACGTGCCGACCGCCGACGGTAAACATCGTCAAGAAATCCACATAGCATATAATAGAATTGCCTTGTGTACTAATGCTGTGAGAGCGACGATCAGCTGCGCTACTGGTCGCGTTGGGCACGACATATAAGCGCAAAGTAAATTCAGCCACTAATGTGTCTCTGCTTACCCTGGACAGGGCTATACGTTTTGATTTCCTTGTTAAAACGTCATAAATTATAAAATAAACGACATAATTGGACGTATCTTTGATTACGTTAGCTAAGAGGTATGATTTTTTCAGAGCTGCAAGAGACTAATCCAGAGTATTTGATAGTAATTTGAACTTGATGGAAATGGAAAATGTGGAGGTTTTCCTAAAAAAATGTTTTTGGACTGACAGACGGGCAGATCAATGATCCAATATTCCTTTTGAGGTAATGAAATCTAAAAAATACTCCGTTGCAATCTTATAATAACGGTGCAGAGATATTGGATGATCCGTGAAAATAAAAGAGATTTTCTCGTAGCATTTCAATTGAGAAAATTCTCCTGGGAAATAAATTTATAGCATTTCTGAAAATCCTTCATTCAATCTCTATTCCCGGAGGCTTGAGATTTTCCATTGTACTAAAAGGCTTTTGAAATATTTCGATTCATTTCTTTGTTTCAATTTCTGATAAAAAAAAATTATAATAATTACATCTAATAATCATAACATATTACAAAATCGAATCTCTCATTGCGTTTGCCTGTCTATTTGGGGTAAATTAAAAAAATACTAAATGTATTTACATGCTATTTTCACAAATAGACAGAGAGATTCATGAGAAACTTTTAGGTATATAAATTGTTAGTTTTTTTTTTTTTTGGTAAATTCAGAGTGGTGACCTGTCGCTGCCGGCACTCGCCCACGCGATGGTCGGTAGCGACAGGGCATGTGGCAGGAGGCCCTCTCCTTCATGGAGGAGACGATGAAGGTGAAAGAGGCGGCGGAGTGGGTTCGGGAGGCTATTGCCACCCTCGATAACCCAATTCGCCACCCGGTTCGGACAGGACGCCGTAGGAGGGCCTTCTTCCATAACCGGATATACGCCGGGCGGTGCGCTTGGTATACACAAGCTGATCCCGAAACGCGACAGGCCGAGTCACTATGACGTATAATTGTTGACAATGTCAGAAAATGACAATTTATCTGGGAGCTTTTATCGAAATCGCTGCCTAATCTCTTTGAAATGTAACGGAACAATGTATGCTGGAATTATTCCCCTTACATAGGTCTATACAGAAAAGTTCGCGATGGCATATATCTATTTTTTTTATTACTTATGGACTGCTGCTTGAATTTAATCACACTTGGTGGAAGATGAATTCGACGATGGCCACGTCCATCCAACAAATGCCTATTCACTCTTCTCTTAAAGGCTCCCAAGACAAAAGATAATGGTAATTGCTCGCTAGAAGCTTTTTTCACTCCTTAGCTGTTCGCTTGACAAATGTATGTTCCCCTCTCCCTTCTCTTAAGAATGTGTCGCTTGCGATGCGCGACAGCCTAAATATCTTAGGTATGAATATTCGCTGTGATCTTAATCCTAGGGATCATTTAGGATCTGTTATCACCACAACATCGCGTAGGCTTGGTGTCCTGAACAGAGTGCGTCGGTTTTTCACGCCTGATCAACTGTTACTTTTGTATAAGGCTCAGGTCAGGCCTTGCATGGAATATTGTTCGCATCTTTGGGACGGTTCTGCTCAGTACTTACTTGACGCCCTGGATAGGTTGCAGCGGAGGGCTGTCCGCATTGTGAATGATCCTGACGTGACTAAGCATCTTGAACCGCTCCAGTTGTGCAGAGATATTGCCTCACTGAGCGTTTTCTACCGTCTGTATCATGGCAAGTGTTCTGAAGAGTTGTTTAACCTTGTTCCACCCTCTCCTTTCCTGAATAGAACCACGCGCGCGGGTTTGCGGAGTCACAGCTTTACGGTTACTCACATCCCAGCTAGGACTAAGAAGTTCTCTAACTCCTTCTTTTGGCGTGTCGTTGGGGTGTGGAATGGTCTTCCAGCGAGCGTGTCCCCACCATCCTATGATATGGGATCCTTTAAGCGTAGCGTGAAGAGATATTTGTGCAGGCCGGCATGATCGCTGCGACTACCGTTGGGTTTTTCTTGCCTATCGATAGTCATTAGCGTTTTTTTGGCTGCACCATGCTTACTATCAGGTATGGTGCAGTCACTGTGTCGAGTCAGAATAAAAAAAAAAATGTAGAAGCGAATCTCTTCGTGAGGATATAGGGAACGTCCACCACATGTAGACACGGCATCTTGTTGTGTTATGAGAATTATTAAGAGCTACAAACCTAAGTATTTGATACTGATTTCACCACTCATAACTCCACGTATTCCTAAAAAAAGCACGTTTTAGACAGACAGACAACGGACAAGACAGACAAGTAATCATATAGGATTTTTTTATTATACGGAACTCTAAAAACGGTAAAATGATGAATATTTTAAAAAGGTATATGAATTTTTCTCATCCGTTGAAATCTGCTGGAAGCGAGGCCATATTGTGGGAAGTGAGCTTTTCATTACTGCAGCCTCATTTCCGGTTCGCAAATTGGATCTGCGAGGAAAAGTTTTATTGGAATAAAACTAACTTTAAAATATATGAACGCGCGATGTGAGATTTTATATATCGAGGGGTGAAAGGCCATTTGGTTATATACATATGCAATATATATATATTTGGTTACATATATATATATATTTGGAATCAGTAAAAAGCACTGATATATATCTACTATCACTATATCACCAAAAAATGTCGCTTAAACCAAATAGCCTTTCACCCCTCGATATATAATTAGTAAATAATATGATTTGAAAAGAAAAATCCTTTTAACAGGAATAGATATTTAAATCTATAAAATAAATATTATTACCATCATTAAAACTAAAAAAGGTCAATATTGTTAAATGTAGAAGACCACGTGAAAGTACCTTTATCAGTTTTATGACTAAATATAAATTAAATTATTAAAAACCATTTAGTTCAAATTTTGCATTAATAGGATTCATATTATTTTTGTAATATATATTATTTTGTTTCACACATTTAACAATATTATCATAAACTGTTACGCAATGTGTAGAGGGAAGTAAATAATTTTTCATTGTGTGCCGCCAAACTTTGAAATCGTTGAAAGTGTACCACAACCATAGATGGGCAAAATGTTATCAGATTAATGAAAAACGATTACATTTTGCGGGTTTCATCATTAATACGGAATTCCAGATTCCATTGACATTTATAAGTTTTCAATGTTTTAAATGGATTTAATCATGATTACAGAGTAACGAAATCAAAATTACGACTATATTTTGTAATAGTTAATCATTAATTAGATTACATTTTGCCCATCTCTGGCCGCAACAAACAAAAAGTTTCAAAACCACTGGTCTAGTCATTCTTATCAGGTTACACATAAAATGTAATTTTTGTCCCAGGTTAAAGACATCATGGGTGTAGCCTCAGACGGTTTCGTGGGCGTGTGGCGCGCCAAGATCGACGCCTGCAGGGAGTCCAGGAAGCTGGTCCTCGTCATTGTGGCCATCGCTCTCCTGCTCGACAACATGCTTCTCACCACTGTCGGTAAGTACTGTGGCTATTTTTTTATTTTCTCAACAACAGCTACACTCATTTCCTCTTTGACATAGAACACCAGAACCATTCGTATTCTGGTCATGTGACGCGCCGTAGTGACACCAGGGAATGCCTGATTTGAGCTTGGAAGAGTTGATGGAGTCAGGGCTCGTGGAAGGTCTCCATTACGTTGGACTGGCTACATTAGTGTCATAGCCCATAAAGGCATTATTCGCTATCGTTACGCCATGTCCCTTTGTGGGATGAGCAGAGATTCATTAGTGGATGTATACACTTTGCGCTTGTATGTCGTGCCCAATGTGACCAGTAGCGCAGCCGATAGCCGTTCTCCCAACACTAGTAACCATGACATCTCTATTAGATACCATGCGGGTTTCCTCGCGATGTTTGCCTTCATCGGTGAGCTGGTGGAGCCTTAATTCGTGCGTAATATGGAAAATTATAGAGATACGTGCCGGTCTAAATAACACATATAGGGCTAAGCATCTTGGACCGGTTCAGATTCGCAGAGAAATTGCCTCACTGAGCGTTTTCTACCGTCTGTATCACGGCGAGTGTTCTAGAGTTGCTTAACCTTGTTCCACCCTCTCCCTTGCTGGATAGAACCACGCGCGCGGGTGTATGGAGTCACAGCTATACGGTTTCTCACATCCCGGCTAGGATTGAGAAATTCTATAACTCTGATTTTTGCTATGTCGTTGTGTGTGATGCTCTTCCGGCAAGCGTTCTATGATATGAGATTCTGTAAACATGAAGAATTCATGTTTGTGCAGGCCGGCATGACCGCTGCGACTAGCGACGGTTTTTTCTTAAGCGTTGATAGTCGTTGTCGTTTTTTGGACCACCATGATTAACAAAAGGCATGATGCGGACAGTCTCAGTCAGAATTTAAAAAAAACTTGAACAATCATTGAAATGCTGTGTCTGGTTACTCAAGAATACATAACACACACACACACACACCTACTGTTTTGAATTACGCTGAATTGCTAAATAACAACTTTATCATAAACTCCTTATAATTCCCGTGGTTAAAGTTTTGCTTACCTATACGTGAATTGTCTATTGTTTGTCGCAGATATTAAATTACATTTTACATTGAAAAATGTGGTAAACAACTTGACAAATACCTGAAAAGATATTGTTACGACGCAGATATTCACTTACCTTAGTCGAACTTGCTAAGGATTCTAAGCCGTTTGAGGTGAAACTTCTTAGCTTGTATCAGGCACAGGTGAGGGAGTGTGGAGTACTGTTATTGGAGCGCCTTTGGGACGGGTCCGCTAAATACCAGTTGGCTACTCTGGACTCAATTGATCTCGTAAAGCTCTTATACTATTTGGGATCGACTCTTTACCTGTCACTAAAATGTAGAACATCGAGCATCGACGTTAAGCCGCCTGCCTGTCAGTCTTTTACCGGTTGCGCAGTAAAGAGTGCTCTCAGGAGCTACATTCTCTGATTCCACCAGCCCCGTGTCTTCAAAAAACTCCTAGACACCGTGTTGGATACCATCCGTATGTGTTGGACGTTCCTTAGGATTAGAACTACGAACCGGTCAAAATGACCGGTTACATCATTTATTTATACCATTTCCTCTTTAAGTCTTATTTAATATTTTACGATAATGTCATGATTTTTATTAAATTTGTGTATAGAATAGTATTATAGATTATTTTGTTCTTACGCCTTTAATTTTCCGACCGGTTGACCGGTTGGTTGAAATAGGTATATGGTAAATCTTCGTAGTTCTAGTGTTAAATCCACACGAAGAGTTTTGCTTCTACATTCATCATGCGAACAGCTAAGGAATGGAATATGCTTCGAGCGGGCATATTTCCATGATCTTATGACCTGGGAGTCTTTAAGAGAAAAGTGAATAAGCGTTTATTGGGCGGACGCAGTCCAACAATGGACATATCTACATCTTCCACCAGGTGTGATTAATGTTCAGCATCCGCCTGTAAGTAATAAAAGAACTAGTCCAAGAAGTCATGGATATTACTCACTTCCTAAAGCAGTATCAACGAAATTTCGTAAAACATCCACAAGAATATTTTAAAAGAGATTAAAATGTCAAGTCCACTTCTGAATTGGCAGAGATTGGAATCCCGTAAGTCACAGCACTAAAGCTCAAGAGATCTCATGAATAATGCATAAACCACTCTTCTGATTGGTTGGTTGCAGCTTCCCTACGATAGGAAATAAATCTCGTTAGATTCCTACTTGTTTCTAAAGAAAAGCTCATGAAATTAGGAAATGTAGAAACACACATACGCCAAAATTGAAGTCAGCTCTATTAAAAATTCATAATTGGTATTTTTTATTTTATATAATGATGATGATTTCCTAGCCGAATTCGGCCACGGCGACTGTTTCAACACCGATTAAGAAAATCGAGGTCCAGTTTTCGGAAACAGTCAATTGCGCAGGGGATATATAAGTGCATAGCTGGACGCGCACCCAGAAAAGCACTTTCTCGTCCAAGCTCCCTCAGGCTCGATGGAATGGAGAACCAGTACAATCCGAAAGGGACTGGGATGCAGGTTTGGTCGAGTTCTCCGTCTCTGAACACCTGGATGAATTGCGGTTTTAAAGGGATACCTTAGTCGCCTTTTACGACACCTCAGTAAGAAGGGGGGCGTGCTATTCTATTCTGCTGGCCATCACGGCTAATATACTGTTACTGTGGTAGCCTTGTGGGTCCGCCTTTCGGCAGAGAGGACAAGGGGTCGTGTGTGTGCCCACATGACGCCTCATTGAGAGGTACTGAGGGGTAACAATTGACCCCCTCCCAGAGAGGAGGCCTGCCAAGGCCAGTCGCTCGCCGGGTCCTCAGGAAGTATACGGATACCCAGGCCGGCGAAGGCGAAGAGAGGACATAGCCGGCACTCCGGGGGTTTTAGTTGGTGCTAGTCCGAAACACCGGGGGAGTGGCCCTCACCACTCCACTTACGGTCCGAAGGGATTTCCATCGGGTTAGCAAAAATAAATGGTAGCCTTGGGGATAAGTAACCGGTTTTTCTAAGTACGGATTTGAACACAAGATTCTCTCAGGTGAAGGTAAATTGGTAAGAAGCCCGCATGGCATCTAGTAAAAATGTTATGTGTACTAGTGCTGTCAGAACGGCGATCAGCTGCGCTACTGGTCACGTTGGGCACGACATATAAGCGCGAATTGGATACGGCCACTAATGTATTCTTGCTCACACCGAAAAGGATATAGTGTCACGATATATTATAATTCAATTTGGTTTTTTCCTTTGTTGTATTTGTTTTTCTTTATAATTATAATTAATTAGTTTTCTCTTATTGTATTATCTTCCTTAACTTAATTTTTGCTGTGTTGTATATTATTTTTGTGTGATTTTTTATTATTTATATATTGTTCTGTTTCCCTGAAAATATAAAAAATAAGTGAATATTTAAACTCGAAAAATTAAATAATATTTGAAGAATACTTGGTTCGGTACGACGGGGTCAAAAGCCTTTCGGAAGCTCGACCACTTTCCTCGCTAGGCAATATCAAAGAGAAATTCACTTAACTCCCTCATCAAAGGATTCGCTCTGCTCTAGTGCGGAGACGCGCTTCCAAAACATCGATATAACATAATTTTAAGTTGATACGGCCTTTTCCGGAACTGCGCCGTGAGCGCACTACACAAGTACTTGTACTTGTTCCACCCTCTCCCTTCCTGAATAGAACCACGCGCGCGGGTTTGCGGTGTCACAGCTATACGGTATATCACATCCCGGCCAGGACTAAGAAATTATCTAACTCCTTTATTTGCCGTGTCGTTGGGCTGTGGAATGGTATTCCAGCGAGCGTGTTCCCACCCTCCTATGATATGGGATCCTTTAAGCGTAGAGTGAAGAGATATTTGTGCAGGCCGGCATGATCGCTGCGACTACCGATGGGTTTTTTCTTACCTTTCGATAGTCGTTGGCGTTTTTTGGACTGCACCATGCTTACCATCAGATTTGGTATAGTCACTGTGCAGTGTCAGTGTAAAAAAAGTGTAAACATCGTTATAGTGGATCTCTCGGCGGATTTACCTAGAGACCTTCCGTCATTCCGATTGTCAACGGATTTTTGTCCCTTGATGCTCGTTTCCGTCCTTGGACATTTTTTTATTACTGACAGGCTCACGCTTGACCTCAATCTCACCTGCTGGAATGTGATGATGAGGCTGACGATAAAGCGCGCTCGCCCAGCAAATACCGATTCACTCGACGTTTAAAGATTCCCATGTCATAAGACGCTGGAAACACTGACGCAGGAAATTATATTTCATTCATTCATTCAATATATTTTTTTTTATTTGTTTATCGACAACGTTTAAATTGTTCATCGACACAGCCCTATCACTAGGTTGCTTCAAAGTTTGAGAGAGCTGCAAACCATATTTGCCATAGTTCATTTAGCTATATTATAACTAAGAGCTGAAAGTTAAATGACAAGATTCGAGTTTGGTTTTGCTTGAGTTTCACTGAGTATTATTACATACTAGCTGCGCCCGCGACTTCGTTTGCGTGGAAAAAGTACTTTAGCTATGATAATATTTATTTCAAGTTGAAATTTTTGTATAGATTCTAAAAACTCCAACTTTATATTTTTTTAAATAAATATTGAACAACTAATATATATTTTAATCCTTTTTCATTACTGACATTATTTTACATGTTTAAAATCTAAAATACGGCATTTTTCGAACATCGTGGATATATCTTGTCGATTCGAAACCGTTATTTAAAGACATTATTTAATTTGATTTAATCTTTAATTTAATAATTAAAAAAAGCAGCAGTTTACCCATGGTAATAATTAACCTCGCAAGCGAGATTACCAGCATGTGGGATGGAGTAGCGTTCATTCCATTGATGCATGAAAGCATTGCTTGTCCTTACGATAAATAAGTCTGGAATAAATTGCTTAAAGTTAAACAAAAAAAGAAACCATTTATATTCATATCTATTATATATTCATGCCATCTATAATTACTATGAAAGCAATATAATATATACCATTATAATGTAATACTCAAATTATTACGCGAAATCCGCCTACCCTGTCCAAATATCTTATACACGGCACTGGTGGGATGTAGATTCAATGATTATTGTCTCTATCGACACCATCATAACGTCAGATTTGTATTAAAAAAACTCGTGCAGTCGGTAAACTTCGATTAAAATCAGATAATAGTAGAACTCGGCGTCACCCCATTGGTTAATTAAACGTCAGTTCCAGAATGCTCGATATCGAGACCCTTCTGTATTGAATTCGCACCCCTCGACCCATTATTGAAAATAAATTGAATATCATTCAAGCTTTGGCTTGCGATCGCTTCCATTCAACATGATTTTACTGATAATTGGTCCACGCTTGGCCTCAATCATCCGAGAAAGCTAAATATGAGAGATCTAGGTTTTTAAAGTTTTGTACCTCAAAAGGAAACCTTATTAAACTTAAAATAGGTTTATTTAAGACATTACTGTAGTACTGTAGTGTACTGTAGTCACTTTGACGAGCCATTGTAAAAAAAAAATACAACGAGCAGTATCTAGGAGGGCATCATCTTCCTCCGAGTTTGTGCCCATCGGGCGCGGCGCGACGGGGCTGCGGCGAATTGATTACAGGACCCGCAGTCCCCGCCAATGCGCAGAAGTAGTCACCTTGGGGTTTTTAGTCGGTACAAGTCCGACACACCTCGGTCGCGCAACTCCCCCGCGCGGCTGAGACAGTCCTATGAGGATTTTCCCCAAGTAAAAAAAAAGGAATCATGAAAGCAAACCAGCATAAGTTACGGACAAACGCCCACCGAATTGATAATATAAAGGTTTTTTCTTTCCTTTTGAGGTATAGAACCCTGAAAAGATGTCGGAAATAAAGCTTACGGAACTCATAAAGATTTTACGATGCATTTTGTATTGTAGATATTTCTTTTGTCATTTTTACACCGCTAAAGGAGAGTGGCTCCTGATTTTCCATAAAACCGAGCTTTCACGCTTCCGTGAATCAAAGATATGGGCCAATAAGTGACCCGAGTGCCTAGACAAAGACTCATTCGATAATCGATAACGCTAGTAGGAAGCGCCAAATGTATAAAATTGATATAATCCTTCTAAATATTCCTTTTTGGGGAGCAGAGGTAAAATAGCACCTGTATCCACTTGGCGCTTATATGTTTTGCCTAAAAAGCGCTAATCTTTTCACCGCCCGATCAAACCGCGGTTTTCGCACCGAGGCGCAGTTCTACTCCGACGCAGCCTTGAGTTTCTTTCAGCGTTTCTTCTCGAGGTAGTCGCTTCCGAAACGCTGGTAGATCACCCGTAGGGTTAGTAGTTTTAATTGGCTGGCGGTCCAAGTCGAGGTTCGAACCCACAGGGGGCCCTTGCATTGCCACCCAAGCGATAAACTCGCTGGCTGAGCACCTTCTGCGCTCGCCCCCTTAAGCCCGGTTGAATTGTAAATGCCTTTCCCGGGACTCAATAGTTAGTCCGCTTCAAAAAAAAATAAAAATAAAGCGCTACTCTTTTATTTTTTTTACACTAGCTCAACAAAGTGGGTACAGTGCATCTGATTGTAAGTACAATGTAGTCCAAAAACGAAAGCGACTATCAAAGGATGAAAATCCATTGATAATCTCCGTCATGTCCACCACGACTGAAGGTCTCTAGGTATATGAGCTACCGGATATACACAAGCTGATTTCGAAACGCGACAGGCGAACGCCAGTCACTATGACGGTCTTTACACGCGTATATTGTGTTCTTAACCCAGCTCGGGTAATCGCCCTGCCACAAAAATCTCATTGGCGTTCTCAAAGCACTAGTACACATGTTAGATCTATTAAATGCCATGAGAGATTCTCACGATGTTTTCTTTCATCAGTAAGCAGGTGCCTAAAGCCGTCCTGATTATCATCCGCGATACCGCACATAAATACCGCTCTATTATTCAATAGACAACTATAGCCACAAATAAACAATAGAAAATAATTAAGTAAAACATTTTCCTGTGAAAATACACAGTTTCATTTACGACATTACAGACCACGCGGGTTTCTATAGAAATACTTAAGAGCAGATGTCTGCGATGCTTCGAAGCCCAGTTAGCCTGAAAGCCTGCAAAGGACGGCTGGGTAATAAAATCCAGGTCATTCTAGGTCATCTCGGGAGTGCCATTCTCTGAGATATCACAGCCATTGTGTTTGATAGTAAAATTGACATAAAAGTTTTATGATTTAGCCACATGTTTGAAACTTCAAAGTAAGGAGGTTTGTACAGGGTGATTTTTTAGACGAGGGAGGATATCTAGCATTCGATTATAATACCAAATATTTGTATTAAAATAAAGTCGATTATAATCAACATATTTAGGGGCTGCCCATCTGCTGTACCCGACGAGCAGTACGCAGGAGGGTGGCCCTTATCCTGCACCTGCTTATTATTATTATTATTATTATACAATGTGGGGCTATGCAGTCTTTTCAGCCTGTATCACTACGACCTAAAAGATCTATTGTGATCGCCACCTACCATCTAGAGTTCTCTGTCAAGGCCTATAGTTTTAAAGAACTGTAGTACTTTTTTGGCAGAGATATCTGGAACCTCTCCTGGGTGTAGCACGTGGCGGCCCAGGATGCGGTTGCGTTTGGGCATTAGTAAGTCACATTCACACAGGAGGTGCTTGGGCGTTTCGTCCGCACTTTCGCAGAATCTACAATCTCTAGTGCTCCGGCCACCAATGCTGAACATATGTTTGTTCAGACAGCAGTGGCCAGTCAGTGCTCTTACTAATACTCGTAGTTTATTCCTACTAAGCATCAGAGCTTCTGCAGCTTTACGTTGGTCAAAAGCCCTGATTAATTCTTTGGAATGTTTCAACTCTGGGATTGTGTTCCAGTGGTTTGTAGAGGGGTGTTTTTAGGGGCTGCCCATCTGCTGTACCCGACGAGCAGTACGCAGGAGGGTGGCCTTCATCCTTCACCTGCCTCCCTAACTCAGATATGTGGCCTGGGCGGCGAACTTGAAGTAGTGCATCGCCCAATATATCCAGGCGTGAACGGAGTGCGAGTTTTAAGATCACTCCTCGTTAATGAAGAAAAGAGGCCTGTGAAAGGCCTGACGTTACCGGGTACTGACGAAGCTGGCACAGCCGTTTCCGTGGCCCCGGAAGACGGGTAGGAGGAAAACCTCGGTGCTTTTAGTCGGTAGAAGTCTAGCACACTGGCGTGCCGTTTATGTGGGCCAACATGACGACGGTGACTATCAAGGGATTTTCATCCTTTGATGGTCGCTTTCGTTTTTGGACTACACTGTACTTACCATCAGGTACTCTGTAGTCACTATGTCGAGCCAGTGTACAAAAAGCCTTTTGCCTGTCCTACACTATGGATAAATACATACCCACTAATATCGAAGAAGCATACTATGTGGAAAGAAAATAAAGAAAAAGAAAGAAAAACGTTTTATTAGCAGAAGCCAGACAGAAGTGACAACATGCTACAATAAATTACATAAAAAACCAGAAAAAAAACAGTATGTGGCGCATACGGGCGGCCGGGTGCACAACATACTTCCATATATTTCCAGTTTCTTATGACTTGAGAAGCCTTTAAGAAAAGAGAGAATAGGCACTTTGTTGGGTGGATGAGTTCCATCATCTGACTCATCTTCACCTTCCACCGGGTGTGACTGAGGCCAAGCGTCGCCTGTAAACTATAATATAATAATATCAAATTAATCATATAAATATTTGTGTCATAAACAAAGGAAATATATACAATATGTCCGGTCATCAGTGTCGGAGACTTGAAGGGGGTAAATATGGTATTTTTTATCGACAAATATCTATTTGGATGCCGTCATGTCCCCTCCATAATAAAAAGGCAGCCATTTTGTTTTTTTTACGTCGCAGTTCAGGCGCCCGTGCTGATTTAATCATTGCAATGGATGTTGACGTCATAGGAAGAGAATAGATGTGAAAAAAGGGAACCCTTTATTTTCATATCTATTCTATTTTCTCGCCATCTATCGTCCATATGAAAGCAATATAATAATTATTTATTATCATTATATAATGTTCACATTAGCTATATCAATCTACATACCCTGCCTAAATACCCTATGCGCATCACTGTCACATCTATCAATCGCATAAAATAGGGTTTAACTTTAGTTGTACGTGCGTACACAGATCGGAGCTACTTCTGTATAAAGCCTGACGCAGACCTCTGGTATTACTTCCACATGAACGAAATCACGAGCAGAGCCAGTATCTAATAAATAAATAAATAAAATTAAAAATGAGTAAACAGTGTAAGGCTAGTAAACACAAGATAATTTTACCTAATATTATCTAAAAGTTTATTTAAGCACTCTAAGTAAATGTAAATAAGATTAAAAGTAAATAATTCATTTAATTTACTTTTACACCTTTTGTAGCAACATTGCTACGAACATGGGTAGCCCTGTGCTACGTCGCCATAAATTGTAGCAACAGGCTCGCAATGTTCATAGAGAACAGATGTTTCACTCAAAATTTTATGATGACTATTGTAATCTTTATATTCTGACCCAATGACATTTCCAAATGATTAAACTTTTAAAACAAAAATACAGTTTCTTTAATATTTTATTTCAAGTTTTAAAATATTTTCTATAGTTAAACTATGTTTTAAATTTTTTAGAATCTAAAAGTAAAAATTTTACGCAAACATCTCGAGTAGTAGTGCCTAGAGCCGATTTATGGCCCATGAAGAAGCATGAAAAATTTTATGTAATAACGATCCAATGGTCCAGTGGATAAGGGACAGGTATCTAAGGGCGGTAATAATAATAGTCGTAAGTTTTTACACAGACATAATCAAGTGGCCAAGATCATACACCAGCAACTTGCTCTATCATATGGTCTAGTGGACAATGAGGTACCGTACTATCAGTTTGTACCTCAGCCAGTTCTTGAAAATGGTCGTGCAATGCTGTACTGGGATCGATCTGTTATCATTGATAGGACTATTTTTGCTAATAGACCTGACATTGTGGTAGTAGATCGGTCGGCGCGCCGGGCAGTACTCGTTGATATCACCATACCACATGATAAGAATCTCGTAAAAGCTGAGAAAGAAAAACTATCAAAATATTTAGACCTCGCACACGAGATTACCAGCATGTGGGATGTAGATTCTACGAGTATTGTCCCGATAGTCGTATCGACTAATGGGCTGATCGCAAAGAGCCTCGATTACCTCCTTAAGAGGCTCTCGCTTAGCTGTTGGATCGGGGGCCGGATACAGAAGGCAGTTCTACTCGATACGGCACACATTGTTGGGAGGTTCCTCACTCTGAGCTCCTAACTACCGGTGGCTTGGGCCTTAGGCCTCGCCCCTGTAGGTCTACATGTTTATATATTTTAAAATTTATATGTTGTTTATATGTATTTATTTTAAAATGTAACAATATTGTATATATAATAAATAAAAATAAATAGTCGTAACTTTGTATCCTGTGCCAGGTAACTCTGTGTTTTTTCAAACTAAGTACGGATTTTGGCATATCATGTTTACCGGTGATGAAAAACCACATGGAAATCCACATGGCATCTAATAGAAATGTCTTGTGTACTAGTGCTATGAGAACGACGATCAGCTGCGCTACTGGTCACGTTGGGCACGACATATAAACGCAAAGTGGATACAGCCACTATCAATAACAATAAAAAAAAAATGTGAACTCAGAGATGGGCAAAATGTAATCTGATGAATGATTAACGATTACAAAATGTCGTCGTAATTATAATTTTCTTGCTCTGTAATCATGATTAAATCCATTTAAACATTAAGAAATCATTAATGTGTATACAATCTGGTAATCTGTAGTGTTTAAAACATATATGAGCAAAATGCAGTCATATTAATGGTAAAAAACGCAAAATGTAATCGTAATCATTTTTATTAATCTGATTACATTTTGCCCATCTATATGTGGACTGAACAAGCTGTCTTTAACACGTACTGTGACATGAGTTACTAAAATGGACACGAGATGGCGCTATAACAATATCACGACGAAGTATTGATTTCTCATTACGCCTTCAGACTTTACTCTCGCACGTCGTAGTTGGTCCAGAGCGGTTGCACAAACCGCAGTTTTTTTAGTTTTAATTAGATTTTTAGTTATGGTTTCGTTGGTTTTAATCCCCAGTGCCAATAATACCCGAGTTCCTGTACGATATTCGGCACCCGGACGCCCCGTTGTCTGTTTCTATAGAAGACATCACGACGACTCCGCCCCCGCCCACGCCATACTGCCCGTGCTTGGAGAAAAACAACACCTTGGTCGTCGAAAACATCACTCATAGTAAGTTAATTCAACCCTTTATTTCAAAATTACAACTCGGTATCTATTATTAAACGACTTTAAAAAAAAAGATTCTGTATTCGATTGATTGTATTTTAAAATTATTTTTTTTTACACTGACTAGACAATGTGTCTTCAGTCCACATGATGAGACCAAAAACGAAAGCGGTTATCAAAGGGAGAAAATTCGTTTGAGTCTCCGTCCTCATAACGGCCCGCGAGTACCACAACTGATGGTATATAGATATATGAATTACTGGATATACACAGCCTGATCCCGAAACGCGACAGGTCAAAGCGAGTCACTATGACGGTCTTTACACTTGTGTATTGCGGTCACAACCCAGCTCGTGTAATCATCCTACCACCACAAATCTAACTTCATTATAATTCCGCCATTTATGGAGCGATTTGGATAATTCTTTTTTTAAGCTATTAGGAATTTTATAAAGTTGGTTTCGTTTGAATATGGTGCAGTTCTGATGAAGGTCTCCGGAGATAAGGACCTTAATGTTTTAAATTCGTGTGACAGTAAATATCACGGCGGAGAAAGAAGCGCGTCACCAGGAACTGATCCATGAGACCGTGGCTGTTGGAGTGATGTTTGCCAGCAAAGCCATCGTCCAGCTCTTGGCCAACCCGTTCGTTGGACCTTTAACTCACAAGTAAGTTGCTATTACAGTTAAATACAAAAGCATCAAAAATGTTTAAATTGACAACATTTTTTCCTTACGAACAATTCGACACCGGAAAACGATCTTGTCGTATCTCGAAAAAATGCGAATATGATTTATGTACATCATTGAAATCAAAAAAAATACTGCATCGAATGGTCTAGATTTAGTTTTTCTAGGCCTAATTCTTGTTTAGACACGCCGTTGATTTTTTTATAAATAATGTAGTTATTGTATGATTGGTTTGTAAAATAGGTTAGTTATTGTCGGAATTGGCCGATAAATAGAAAAAATAAGTTTATTTGAAAAGGTTAGAACATCTAATTTTTAAAAAGATGAAGTTTGATTTGAGAGATTGAATGGAGAATTAAAAAAGGAAGGTTCAGACTATATAAATTATATGAATAAGATAGGAAAACACATGTAAACTTTATTTGAAATATATGGGAGTATTAATATAAAAGAGGATTTGTATCATTTAAAGCGAGTAAGCGACCAAACACCTATAAGGGAATGTAGACACGACTTCAAGAGCGTGTCACAATATTTAGAAATTAAGACAAAAAAATGTTGTAAATGAACCAAAATCCGCTAATTTTTAATTCAAAATACATATAACAAAATTTCTGCCTATACTATTAAAATTAAATCGTTAAAAAAATTGTATTTTTAAGTCTTCTGGTTTACAAGTTATGAATTTTTGAAATATTGTTTTGGCTCTGGTGCAAAGTTGCGTTTTGGAAATACGACAAGATCGCTTTCCGGCGACGATTTATATACAGGAGTTTTATAAACGAGGGAGATTATTCAGAGAGTATACTCAGCACTCGCTTGTAGTTCAAAATATGTAAAAAGAGTGATATCTTAATATTTCCTTTACATCAAAGTAAATTATATTTAGGACAATTACACACATGAATGAATACGCAAAAATCAATTAAATAACCATATTGCCTGTACTAAGCCAGGATAATTGTGATGGGACCTGTTTATAAAGATATGTTAGCAGAATGATGTGCCCCTAGAATTTGTCGCCCGTTGCGTGGGCCCCCAGCTTGCCCCGCCCTAGACCCGTGCCTGGGCGGCAGTTCGACGCAATATTTCCGTTGTGCGGGCCAGGAATTTTATAATTATGAATTTGTTTAATAAATAATTGTTTTTTATTAGTATTAGGCATTAACAAATCCAATTTGTTTGCAGAATTGGCTACAGCGTTCCAATGTTTACCGGCTTCATCCTCATGTTTCTATCTACAATTAGTGAGTACACATAGATTTAGTACTATAAGAAATTAAATAATTTCTTTGTAAAATCGATATATATAACAAATACATTCTTCAGCAACATATATAGTTTAGTCTAAATGACAAATAATTTAAGAGCTTCTATATAATTGACGGCCTGATAGCGCAGTGTGTTGTGACCCTACTTACGATGCTAAAGGCCTGGGTTCGAGTCCCGGTAGTGGTAAACTTTTCTGTGATGAGCTGGGTTCGTCACGAGTGTTTGTATGTATGTATTTAAGTATGTATATCTTTGTCTAGTAATACTTTACCTGACTCGAAAAACTTACAGAGCCAATATACCTTTAGGGTTATTTAAAATTTCGATGAACTGCAATATCTAGGTCACACAAATTATATAAAACTTGCACCAAATAAATAATAAAAGGATTTCACGCTAAGACTGCCTTCTGATTACCATGCCTCCCACAAGTTCTATAACTCTTACTTTTGGCAAGTCGTTGGGCGGTGGAATGGTCTTCTAGCGAACGTGTTCCCGTCATCCTATGATATAGGGTCTTATAAACAAAATGGGAAGAGATATCTGTGCAGGCCGGCATGATCGCTACAGCTATTGACGGTTTGTTGTTGATAGTCACTGGCGTCTTTAGACTGCACCATGATTAACATAAGGTATGATGTGGTCACTGTGCCATGTCAGTACAAGAAGAAGTGGTAGCGACTTCCACCATAATCTCAACGTTTTTTCCAGTCTTCGCATTCGGCCGGTCTTACAGCGTCCTCTTCATAGCTAGAGCTTTGCAAGGCATTGGGTCTTCTTGCTCATCTGTCTCCGGAATGGGTATGCTGGCGGAACGGTATCCTGACGATAAGGTAAGTCGAGTTATTCCGTCTTTCGGTATTCTGGACCCCAAAGAATAAAGAACTATTGTGAATTTTTTTGGTGGTAGAATGCCCGAACTGTGTTATGACCACAGAATACGAGTGCAAAGATCGTCATAGTGACTCGCTTTGGCCTGTCACGTTTCGGGATCAGCTTGTGTATACCCAGTAGCTCATATACCTAGAGACCTTCAGTCGTGGTATATGTGGGCCGGCATGACGACGGAGACTATTAATGAATTTTCGTCTTTTGATAGTTGGTTTTGTTTTTTGGACGATACTGTACTTACCATCAGGTGTTTTCAAAACATACTATCCTATGATATGGGGTCCATTAAGAGTCTCGTGAAGAGATATTTGTGCAGGCCGGCATGATCACTGCGACGACCAATGGGTTTTTCTTAACAGTGGTTTGGCATTGTCGCGTTTTTGACGGCGCCATCGTGTAAGGATAAAAAAGACGTTAAGACGTTATCCTTTGACGTCCACGGGACGGATTTTCAAGCTTCGAGCTTGAGCTGATACCATGCCGTGAATTGCAAGGGGACAAATATGACAACCATTGTATCCTGTGTTTTCGAGGGTGCTCTTTCGAATGGTCATAGTTAAAAGTCGCTAAAAAGTGTAAAACTGTGGAAAAATTAGAAAAAAAAAACGAGTTTTTTTGTTCATCATGCTTCGTTCTCTATACATTTTTATACACTTCTAAATCTGGTTCAGAAGGTGTCCATTGTAACTAAACTATCAATAAAAATTGCTACACAAGGTAAAAAATTTTTTGGCTGAGCACAATGTCGGCTGGAACCATAGATGGGCAAAATGTAATCAGATTAATAAAAATGATTAACGATTACATTTTACGTTTTTTACCATTAATATGACCGCGTTTTGTTCATTTATGTTTTAAACACTACAAAATCCCAGATTGTATACAAATTTATCATTTCTTAATGTTTTAAATGGATTTAATCATGATTACAGAGCAAGAAAATTAAAATTACGACTACATTTTGTAATCGTTCATCATTAATCAGATTACATTTCGCCCATCTCTGGCTGGAACTAAGTAAAGTCTATTGTTTCCGAGGAAAAATTCATCAAGTTTACAAAAAAATTCTTTCTTTAAGTTAAATAAGAATGTAATGTCTCCAGGAACGTGGCAACGCCATGGGTATCGCGCTCGGGGGCTTGGCGCTGGGAGTCCTCATAGGTCCCCCTTTTGGGGGGCTTATGTACGAATTCGTCGGGAAAACTGCCCCTTTCCTGATGCTCTCCGCGCTGGCTTTGGGAGATGGGTGTAAGTAATTGTTTACTATTAGCAATTAAGGTGGTAGGGTTATTGCCCGAACACTTGTATAAGACAGAATGTCCACATCACAAAAATCTTTGTTACACATATCAACGCACGTAAAATAAAAGAATTACAGTCAAAACCGTCTATGGCGACATCGTTTACAATAACATATCGGTGATATTGATCAAGAATAAAGGTTCTGGTAAAAAAATTGGACTTCGTATCTCGAAAACGTCACCGGTTGTTACGACTAAATGTGAGTTGTTCCTCGGATGTTGTTATAACAGATTTTGACTGTAATTACATAATTTGACTTCACAAATGACGCTTTAAAAGTCAAAAAGTTTTTTTTTTTTTTTTTTTTTTTTATAACTTATAGGCGAACACTTGAACTCAATCACACCTGGTGGAAGGTGAAGATGAGTCCGATGATGAACCGCGTCCGCCTAACAAATGCCTATTCACTCTTCTTTTAAAGACTCCCAGGTCATAAGATCGCGGAAATATGGCCGCTGGTAGCATATTCCACTCCTTAGCTGTTCGCATGATGAATGTTGAAGCGAATCTTCTCGTGCGGATATAAGGAACATCCACCACATACGGATGGTATCCGACACGATGTCTTGTGGTTTTGTGGTGGAATGGGGCTGGTGGAATCAAAGAATGTAGTTCCTGAGAACACTCTCCACCGTGCAACCGGTAAAAGACCGCGAGGCAGGCAACTCTACGTCGATGCTCGATGCTTTGCATTTTAATTTTTGACAAAGAGTCGTCGCCAATAAGTCTACGAGCTCTAGGATCAATCGAGTCCAAAGCCGCCAACTGATATTTAGCGGATCCGTCCCAAAGGTGACAACAGTACTCAACACCCGACCGCACCTGCGCTTGATACAGGTTAAGAAGTTGCGATGGTGAAAAGAACCGTCTGACCTTAAAAAGGACACCCAATTTTTTTGCAGCTGTTTTCGCTCTAAGCTCAATCGACCGCCCAAAGTTCAAGTCAGCTGTCAGGTCTAAACCGAGGAGCTCAAGACCATCAGTCACCGGCAAGGAAACACCCTGGAAGGTGGGAGTCAGGTGAAAAGGACTCCGTTTAGCGGAAAAAAGACACGCCTGTGTCTTGGTAGCATTAAAACTAACAAGATTCGCATCGCCCCAATCAGAGACATATTTAAGTGCTAAATCTGTTCGCTTCACCATAGCCTCCCTCAGCAGAGAGATCTCGACGGCATCTGCCCGCGGTCCAGATAAGTACCTTTCAGTAACAGTGCTATCATCCGCATACCCAAGGATACCGGGTTTAAGCAAATCGTTGATGTGTAGCAGAAACAATGTTGCTGAAAGTACTGATCCCTGAGGAACACCGGCATTAATTGCCAATTGGTCCGACGAACAGCCATCAACAACTACTCGTATAGACCGTTCTCTCAGGAAATCACTGATCCAGACTCTGAGACACTCCGGCAGCCCATAAGACTGGAGCTTGCTTAATAGGCTTGCGTGCCAGACCCTATCAAACGCCTTGGAGATGTCAAGAGAGACAGCAAGGGCCTCTCCGTGCTTCTCAATGGCTTCACCCCAGTAATGGGTGGCACACACTAGGAGGTCCCCAGTAGATCGGCTCTGACGAAAGCCATATTGCCGATCACTGAGAATATCATTTTGCTCTAGGTATGCCAGCAATTGACGGTTGATTATGCGCTCCATTACTTTTGAGAAAAGTGAGGTGATGGCGATTGGTCTATAATTAATAGGGTCGTCACGGCTACCTTTCTTGGGAACTGGTTGCACATTTGCAAGCTTCCAACACTCGGGAACAATACCGGTCCGCAAAGAGAGACGAAACAGGCGTGTCAAAACAGGAGACAACTCAGGAGCACAGGTTCTAAGCACTCTTGCTGGGATACCGTCTGGTCCACTGGCTTTGTTCACATCTAGACCACGAAGCACTGAGCGCACATCCTTCATACGGATCACTACGTCGCTCATTAGTGTGCCACATGCAGGAATAGACGGTGGTTCCTTATCCCCACTATCCAGATGCGAACTACTCGCAAACAGATTCACAAAGATGTTCGCTTTATCTGTTGCGTTATGAGCCAGCTTCCCATCAGGCCCCAGAAGAGGAGGGAGTGAGGGTCTCCGAAAATTCGTCTCAACAGACTTTGCAAGGGACCAAAATGCTTTGCTACCACAGGGGTAGTCTGCTAACTTGGCCCCAATGCGACTAACGTGCTGAAAACGTGATTTTCGAAGAGCTTTCTTGTAGGACTTGGCAGCTTTGTTGAATAATACTTTCTTCTCACGCACATCCTGGGTTTTACGCCAGCGAGCATCCGCCCAAGATTGAAAAGCCAGTTCTTTCACTCGCTCTGCTTTGGCGCACTCTGAATCAAACCAAGGACGGGCACTGCTACACAGAGGTACGTCAGCATATGGAATAAAATACTCCATAGCTAAACGTACAACATCAGTAATGGCAGAGGCGCAACTTGATGGATCGATTGAAGAAAAGCATGTTTGCCGCCAAGGGTATGATGCTAAGAAATGACGCATCTCATCCCAATCTGCTGATTTATAACGCCATAATCTACGGGAACCCCTATGACTCACATCTGGCGGTGAATGCGATGAAACAGATCTAACAAGACAATGATCTGAACTGCCAAGAGGGGCCGTGATCAAGACAGAGAACCTATCTGGGGCAGTCGTCAGCAGAAGATCCAGACAGTTTGCAGTATGACCAACAACGTCAGGCACCCGCGTGGCCTGGCTTACCAGCTGAGAAAGGTTAAAAGAAAGTGCAAACTTACGTGCTTCTCTCCCAGCATGGTCTGTCTTCTGATACGGGAACAACCATTCTTGATGGTGAGCATTAAAATCCCCCAGAAAAACCAAGTCCGCGGATGGATAACGCTGCTGAGCCATATCAGCTGCCTCACTCAAGTGCTCAAAAAATCTGTTCGTCTCCTGATCACCACTGTGTGATCGATATACCACAATATAAACAGTCTTCTCCACTCCAGAGTCGACCAGCAACCACAAAGTTGAAAAATGGGAGTCTTCAAGGTTACGGAGACGCCGGCAGCAGATGTCGTCGCGAACGTAGACGCAAACCCCAGCACGCTGGATAAAGTTGTGCTCCAGGGTATAGCCTGGGTAGTTAAGATATGCATCATCGGCAGGAGTTCGTACCTGCGTCTCCGTAAGGAAGAGTAAGTTAGGTTTATCAGTCTCCAGATGGTGGTGGACTGCGTTGAGGTTTGCGTGCAGACCTCTGATGTTTGTGAGGTGCACCTTCAATGGGAGGAAGTGCAACCGCTGTTTAACCTTACTCTTTTTCCTTGTTTTTTTCATTATTTACTTGAGTGAATATGGGTAGAATGAGTTTGAGATGAGGCGAAGCAAGGATGACCAAACATTATAGAGGTAATCAACGCTGATGGGAGTCTCAATCGGAGACTGCGGGGACGCCCGAACCCCCCCTCAATGGCCGTCGGAACCTCCCTTCCGGTCGCCAACCGGCACGACGGAGCATTTCGGGATTTTTCGCAAGGCGGCGGGGCAGCCTTTCAGAGATGGCTTAAGTCTCTTGTATTGTAATGCAGACACCTGAAACCTATTTGGCTGAGCATATAGGACGAATTCGACTATTTATAAACGTCATAACCAATGCATTTTTGAGGTAAAAGGGCGTTTGTCTGAACTGGGTCGTGGTTACAGTATACAAGTGTAAAGACCGTCATAGTTACTCGCTAAGGCCTGTCGCATTTCGAGAACAGTTTGTATATATCCAATTTTTTTTAACACATACAGGCTTGCGCTTGACCTCAATCTCACCTGCTGGAAAGTGATGATGAGGCCGACGATGGAGCGCGCTCACCCAGCAAATACCGATTCACTCGACGTTTGAAGATTCCCATGTCATAAGACGCCGGAAACACCGAAGCAGGAAGCGAGTTCCACTCCTTCACGGTACGCAGCAAAAAGGAGGATTTCATATACCTAGAGACCTTCAGTCCTGGTATATATAATTGCCAGAAACCAACATGCACCTTAATACACGAGTTAGAGACGCAAGTGTGGCATTTAAAAAAACTATTTCAGTGTTGCAACTGATGATTCTGCAGCCGGGAGTAGTGCGGCAGGAATCCGATCCACCTTCGCTGAGAGACCTGATCACGGATCCTTACATCATCGTCGCTGCTGGTACCACTTACCGTCATATTACTAGCCAGCTTCGTCCTACTGCAAGGCAAAAGCCTCCTTTCTCTTTTATACTCTATTAGTGGAATCCACGGGAAGGGGTTCGGACATGTAACCTAGCAGACAATGTGGGTTGGCGGGTGTGCACCATGTGCTGAGGTGCCTGTAGAAGCAATCTGCATGCAGGTTGGCATGATGTATACCTTAGTCGGCTCTTAAACTTTAACGACACCTTTATATGATGAAGAGGTCAAAATAGAATAGAATATAATGTAGTTGAAATTTGAGTGCATCGGACAGCTTAACAAAAGCGTCCCATAAAATCTGAATACGGCGTTTGATTTCGCAATCTTATCCGCTCTAATTTAGATTCAAAGTTTGTTTCGGGTATACAATATTTATTTATGATTTACAAAAAAGGTCAAGCGGACGCCTCAATCACACCTGGTGAAAGATGAATTTGAGTCCAACGTTGGACCGTGTGCACTATTTTGTGGTTGCTGGTGGTATTTGATAATTAAAATTGTCCTTTAACATATTATAAATAATATATATTTTGGTCTTATGATTACTTCGTGCACAAATTAAAAACGGTTAGGTTAGGTTCATGTGTGTTCTGACAATGTCGTGGTCGCTGCACGAAGAGGCGCGACGCGAGCTAGAGCTGCCCAACTCGAATGATTGTCGATGTGTTAATCGATGTTTGTGAACAGACCGCGTTCGCTCAACAAATTCCTATTTACTCTTCTCTTAAAGGTTCCCAAGTTATAACAACGTGGAAATATGGCCGCTGGAAGCATATTCCACTCCTTAGCAATTCGCCTGACGAATGTAGAAGCGAATCTTTTCGTGCGGCTTTAAGGAGCATCTAGTACATACGAATGGTATCCGACATTGCAACTTTACAGTACAGATATATAAATATTTAGAGATGTACAATGTAAATGTCAACGTATGTGTTTACCAGGGGAAATTCCGTCATACATAGGATTTCCCGGTCCCTATGAGAGCGATTGGCGGGGTTGTGTCAGACTCCTGCTGACTAAAATCCCCGGGTGTACCTATTGCGCTGCGGAAAACCAGCCGTGGGAGCGAAGTACGCAATCTTTCACTGACACTGTCGCCTTCTCGAGCTTCCTCTAATTATGAAGGGTGGGTGGAGTTGCCCACCTCCAGAAAACCATCGTAATTAGCAGTGCGTGATTTCCTTATGCACGGGCAGTGGGCTCATTCCAGCACCACTGTCTTTGTTACGGAACAACGCTTCAATTAACTTATAATATAGGCCTAAACCCTGTTTCTCACTTCTGTGCTTATTATTCTAAAATCTGAAATGGTTCTGGTGGCTAAGTGAAGATGAAATTTAGCATTAACTTTCATCAAACATTGGCAGGAGCAATCACGTTCGCAAACGTTGGCATAGCGATGTTGGAGCCAAGCTTGCCTATCTGGATGGCTGACACCATGGAAGCAAGAAGATGGCAGCAAGGAGTGGCATTCCTACCTGCGAGCATCTGCTACCTCATAGGTAAGCATAATAATATTAACCAACTTCTTAGCCTGTATTAGGGACTAGTAGGGTCGTGTGTGGAGTATTGCTGCCACCTTTGGGACGGCTACACCAAATACCATTTGGCAGCCATGGACTCAATATATCGCCGAGGGTCAGACACGCTCAGGGTCCGTATGATTTTCATTTATAGAAATCTTCAGCGTACTTCCCGTTAACCTGGGAGCATGAAACTTGGCAAGAAGAAAGGTATTACATCACAAGTACAGGAAAAATTACCGTAAACATTAATTTGTAGTTAATTACTAAAAAAAATTGTTTATTTGCTATAATAAATATGTTTATGGTTGCTAAAAAAACTGCGATCTCTTTTTTTTTAACTGACTCTACATAGTGACTGCATTATACCTGATGGTAAGCATGGTGCAGCCCAAAAAACGCCAACGACTATCGAAAGTTAAGAAAAAACCCATCTGTAGTCACGGCGATCATGCCGTCCTGCACAAATATCTCTTCACGCTACGCTTAAAGGATCCCATATCATAGGATGGTGGGAACACGCTCGCTGGAAGACCATTCTACAGCCCAACGACACGGCAAAAGAAGGAGTCAGAGAACCTCTTAGTTGTAGCCGAGATGTGAGATATCGTATAGCTGTGACACCGCAAACCCGCGCGCGTGGTTCTATTCAGGAAGGGAGAGGGTGGAAGTAGGTTAAACAGCTCTTCAGAACACTCGCCATGATACAGACGGTAGAAAACCCTTAGTGAGGCAACAATTATACGCAAATGAAGCGGTTCAAGATGTATTTAACCTATGATAATTAATGTATGAGTATAGCCGTTTATTAAAGGCAAAGTCAATTTCGTTCCTAAATATAGTTTATCTTTCTGTTAGAGCAATACAGAGTCCTTCACTCCGACGAAGCCTTGAGTTTCTTTCGACGTTCGTGTGGTCGAAGCAAAATGCAATATAAAATGTGCTTTATTTTTATGGGACCCTCGGTGCGCGAGTCCGGCCACACTTGGCGGGTTTTTTGAAGCGAATTGTCTAATTCCCCATTAATTTTCAGGGACAAACCTCTTCGGACCTCTGGGACATAAAATGGGACGTTGGTTGGCTGCATTATCCGGACTTATAATCATCGGGCTTTGTTTGATTCTGGTAAGCTTTTAGTATCACGACATAGTGACTTTTTTTACAATGGCACGATATAGCTACTACAGTGCACCTGATGGTAAATGCAGTGTAGTCCATAAAAGATAGCGACTATCAAAGGACTAAAATCCATTGATAGTCTACATCGTCATGTCGGCCCACATATACCACGACTGAAGGTCTCTAGGTATATGAGTTACTGGATATACACAAGCTGATCCCGAAACGCGACATGCCAAAGCACGTCACTGATTTTATTTCTGTAATTAAATGCTTAATTTTTGTCGAAAGTTCACACTCGGCCCAAATTTATTTTTAAACAAAAACAGCGTAAGCTACCTAAGATTTTATTTCCAACTTAAAATAAACACTCTATGTATAACTGATTATTGATAACCAGATCCCAATGGCGCGCAAACTGGAGCACCTGATCATCCCCAACGCTGGGTTGGGCTTCGCCATCGGCATGGTGGACTCCTCAATGATGCCTGAACTCGGTTTCCTGGTTGACATCAGACATGCTGCCGTTTATGGATCGGTCTACGCCATTGGAGATACGGCTTTCTGCTTGGGATATGCTGTTGGTATGTTTCAACTTTTACTAATCATATTGCATCTTTTATTTTTATTATCAGGGAAAAATCCGTCATAGAGCTTCCCGGTTATCATGAGGATGACGGCCAGGGTTACGTCAGACCCTTACGGACTAAAAACCCCTGGGTGTTCGTATCGCGACGTGGAAAACCGGCCATGGGGGCGAACTACGTAACCTGCCACGGTACCGGCACACGGACGGCTTACTCTGACTTTACTCCTCAAATTATGAAGGATGGATGGAGTTGACCACCTCAAGAAAACCGTCGTAATAAACAGCGTGTGGGAACACTGAAACCCTGGCTTCCTTATCCATTAGACATTTCTCGGTGACTTGGACCTGACTGTTTCTCTTTCAAAATTTAGAACAGCGTGTAGAGAGTGACTGTATTTATTTTTTCTTTTTTTTTGTGTTACTTGGAATCAATCACGGTTTTGTTTAAAGTTGTTATTTATACATTCTACAATATTATCCTTTTGTGTTGTGTCTATATATGTATGTATATGTTTTTTCTTTTTTTGAATTTTATTATTATTCTTTAATGTAAACTAGCTTTATATATTAATCACTGTGCATGCTGTGGTGCCCTATAATTGTGGGGGCATTTATATGTTCTATTTAAGTACCATGATCCTTTTGTTTTCTTGTCTAATGTTACCCATGTTGGGCACCCTATTATGTAAAATAATAAAATAATAATAATAATTAGGCAGCGGACTCCCTCAAGTGTCATTGACCATGTTGACCATTCGCATTATTGTGTTAAATGACATTACGTAAAAATATCAACATTTCATGGGCGTCAAAAGCAGCTTAGCCAAGAAATGAGAAATCTTAGATTTTTTTTTATACGGGCTCGATAAAATAACTGTAGTACATTTGATGGACCTTCAAGCGAGGAGAATCTATTGCTGGCCCCCATAAACCATGACTGAAGGTATATAAACAAACTGAAGGTGATCCCGAAATTGAAGCATGAAACGCAAGTTGGCAACAAACTGAGAAAATTGTACTTTTACGAATTGTTTCGACAGTTAAAAGTTATAATAATAAAACAAAATAAGACTGACATTTTTTTTCTTCCCAAAAGCTTTAGATCTAGTGTCAGGACCAAGATAGGACCAATGCCCTGGGTAATAAAAACTGGTGTCGGCAGACGAGCACTCCACCCATCGTATACACTGAAAAATAAAAAAGTGGACCAACCTCTTCATAAAAAACTGGCTGAAAGTACAAGTCTGATTTAAACATTTTAAAAGTTAACCTCAAAAGTCTCCTAAGATACTATTGCCGTATCTTAATTTATGTAAGGTCGGTTGTCTTTGGTGAAAATTAAAATTTCGTATGCTCTGAATGCTATTCAATTTTTTATAAAAGTTCTAGAGAAAAGAGTTCTCTAGGAATTGTGCTGTAAACAATTTTTATAGGATTTCTCTGTACTCTGATAATAACCGTGGATTTACCGGCAGAATAGAGTATTACTTCCCTCTTCGTCACTCTGAGATGCCCTGTGAGCTGACTTACGAATTTGGCGTTTTACTATTTATTTGCACTTTAAGGCACACCGAACTGCGACGTACACGCACGTACTCCCGCCTTGGGTCTCGGTAGTCGACTAACTTCTAGAGCCGTGCGCACGCGCATCCTCTTACCCCGCACGTCTCGTAGCACCCTAACGACCCTTAGGGCGACAAGAGCGTATCGGGTTACGCCTACATGCTATAGACTTTCATTAGCATTCACATGAATACAATATAAGCAGGTCACTCTAATGTATGTTGTGAATGCCTTAAAAGGAACTATACATTGTTGATTATAATTGTGTGTTGTCTGAGTAGAATATTGTGTGGGCCACTGAGAACCCTATAAAAATAAATCTATACTATAATATTATAAAGCTGAAGAGTTTGTTTGTATGTTTGAACGCGCTAATCTCAGGAACTACTGGTTCGAATTGAAAAATTCTTTTTGAGTTGAATAGACAATTTATCGCGGAAGGCTTTAAGCTATATAACATTACGATGAATTATTAGGAATCAAGAAATAATAGAAAATGTGAAAAAAACGGGAAAATTATTCATCCTTGAGGGCTTCCATTGCGTGCGCTGCAAAAACGGTTCAAGGTACCAAAAATATATGTATGAAAGAATTATTCCTCTTGAAATGATCTAAAAAAATGTACGCGACAGTATATGTCTATCTTTTAAGATTAACTCACTAGAACCGTTTTTATGGTAAACAAATTTGGTCGTAATTAATGCATTATTTGTTAAGAGTTGTATCAGTGTAATAATATTAATCTTTATCCAAATAAATGTGTTGTTGATTAAGAGTGTTTAATTGTGAACAAAATTGTCTTTGACATCACTTAATTTCAATGAACATCTTAGAAGATATTACAAAACCTTATATAGCAAAACAACGTTTGCCGGATCAGCTATAAATAAATAAAATGATCAGCATTCGGAGCTGCTTCACAAGTATGGTGAAAAATAGTTGTGTGAATTTTGATGAACTTAGCACATTCGTATCATTATGCTTCCTAAACAGGTCCTGCGTTTTCTGGCGCCCTGGTCAACAGCATTGGCTTCGAATGGATGCTGGTAATCATTGCGATCTTGAACTTCGCCTATGCTCCATTCCTACTCATCCTGAGATCTCCGCCAGCCAGGGATGAGAAACAGGTAGGATTAACATAATTTTTTACACTTTTAAAAGTTAACTTAAAAATCTCATAAGATTTCGTTACCATAGCTTAAGTTATGCAAGTTTTTTTTAAATATTTATCTTCTTGTAACATACGATAAATTATACTTACATTTTCACAAAATTGTTGAGTACAAAATCTCTAAAAATTCTACTGTAAACTTTTTACTATTGGATAAGTCAATATAATTAAGAAGCAAAGGTATAACAACTGGGGAAGGGGTGAGTAGATATTAAATTTTGCCTAGCTTCGAGAAATTTCAAGATCCAGGGTTGCACTATCGCATGTGGAAAGTTTAGCTTAGTGGAAAAAAGGTAGAGATTATTATAAGTCGCCGTAGTCATCCTGGCTCACATACACTACCACTGAAGCTCTCAACTGAAGGTACATAAGTCGATCTTTAAACGCGACAGGCCGAAGCAAGCCACTTTGCACTCGGGTTACGTCCTAGTTCGTATAATCGCTCTAACACGTCAAAATTACATGTTTTAAAATATAAATTAATATTTTATTATTCCAGAGTCTTATAGTAAGCGAAAAATCATCAGTCCGTTACGTAAGCTACCAAAATGAAGAAGAAGAATAATTGACGCCATCTTGGAATCTCGCCATTTTGTTTTGGAAGTATTTATTTGACAATTTACAATTATATCTATTAAATCCCATATTACAACCCATTTATTATATTTAATCTATCTTATTAGAAAACGGGTGTTTAATTTAAGCAAAGGTTTAGTTAGGACTGTTTTGATAAAAATAAGCCTATTTCTTATATAAATATCTCAGTACTATCAATTTTTACCTGTATTTTTTACATTATCAATAAAATATATTTTATTATAACTGAATTTTCGCGCTGTAAATATTGAGCCATAAAGTCTTGATTAATTTAAAAATCGGTTATAATAAGGGCGAATAAGGCTATATAAGATGTAGCATTGTGTAATAGAATTTATGACTAATCTTAGACATACCAATCATTATTAATGTTTACATGTGTGTGGTTATCACAATTCGCTGAAAAATACACAGTTAACGATTCCAACTAGATTTCGGAGATTAAAATCAAGGTTGGAACGCTAGTGGTTATGTTTTCTGTTTCGTTTCCCGGATAATTACTGATTTGTCGTTGTTACGACCATTTGAACGTATTGTTCTTGTCTAGACAGCGATAGGATGCCTAGATGGCAGTATGTTTTGGGCAATCGGGGATTTTTCTGATTGGTTGGAAAAGAGAGCGCGTCTTAAGTCGTTGGTTTTAATGTCAACCAGAGAATACTGAACAATAAAAATACTAACCACGGGCTCAAAAGGATTTATAACCAGGCCCCTAAAACTCAATATAAAATTTAAAAAACTAGAAACCGGATATTCGTTAAATATATTATAGTATTCATATGAAAAAAAAAACTAGGATTTAAAAATGGGGTTTGCTTCTGCAATGTAAAAAGTATAAATGTTATAAGCATTAAAAAATACAAAAAAAAGGATCTTGATTCGAGAATTTGATAGCGAAATCTCACTGTGCCCTGTATGTACTTGTAAAATATATTTATATTGTCTGTAAGTATGATAAAATAGTTTTAAATTAATTTCGCTATTGAAGAAGAAAAAAGGTAATTTTTAACTTCTTCTCTTCCGTATGTCTGACTGCTTTTCTATTGACTATCGCTGCATAGAAACATTTAAGGCATGTTCACGGAGCTGATGTTTATTTCCAGAGGCAAAAATAACACTATTCACGGAGCTTTATGGCGTCATATACTAATACTACAGCGTTTTATTCCATAAAACAGATAACAAGGATTATTTATTATTATTCGATATAGTGTAGAAACAGTATTTATTTATGGATATCTCTTGAGTGAAGAGCCTCCTATAATTTGTTCCATTTTTTTCTTTCTAGTGTCATGTTCATCTAAACCATACTTGCTATCACAGTTATAATAATAATTTTGGACAATTTCACACATTTACTTAAATAAGCTTGTGCTAGTATTATGGTTACTAGACAAAAATATACATACTTATCTACCTATACATATAGATGGCTCGCGATAAGCTAACATTTACATCATAGAAAAGTTTGCCAATACCGCAACTCGAGCCCAGCACCTTTAGCGTTGCAGGAAAGGTAATTATCTCATTATAGTTGTAGTCATCAAACCATTTTTTCCGTGATCTACCTTCTTCCCTTTTACCTTATGGTCCATCAATTTAATACCTGAGCCTATATTTTATCCTTGCATCGCACTATGTGACCTGATTATTTCCATTCTAAGCTTAGAGGATCATAAAAAACATTTAATAAAATATGACGTCATAAAACTTGACACATATGCAACTAAAGCCGCACGTCAAACAGTTCATGAAGCTTCAACGATATCAAAAATAATGTCACTTTGAACCCACTTTGGTAAATGGTACTGTGATGGTTATCCGTCAGTTTGACAGATCTTGAATGTCATTAGTATAAGAACAGTTTGATTTTTTTTATGCATGAATGCATTTACTTTGTGGAATTTGGTCAAAAATTGGTGATAACAGAACAAATTCACAATTGAAATTATTGTGATTTAATGTTAAATTGTTCATAGATTTTCAGCAATATCAACATATTCAACTATATATCCGTTAATAGTTGTAAATAATTGGATGTGGCGATGGCAACAGCACCGTGAACATAACTTTAAATTTTAATCACAATATAATATTCTAATAATGAGCTTAGATATGTAGATATTTTTATTATATCCTGTTACAGAACCTTAGCATTTCTCTATCAATATTAATATATTTATACTATTTATCAAGAACTATCAACTATTTATACCTCTATATATAGACATTTTAATGAGTAATTTTGTAATAATAAACTTATACCACAGTTTAAGACCGTACTAAAATCACTTCGCTTTTGAACTAGAAGATGAACCTATTATATACGTATATACACTGTAAATAAATGAAAATTATATATTTACAAAAATATACATTAATAGCGATAAAATTATAAAATTCGGGGCGAAATGTCTCTATAAAATGCCAAATGTAAAAAAAAATCTGAGGTTATATTGCCCAATTAATGTATTTACTTGGCATATCTAAATATTTGACATATAAATTACATATAAAAATATATACTTTAGTCGTAAATTATAATATTTTCGTAATCTAGGCCAATTTTCGGTCTCAATCTATCTCTTTTACCAATATAATATGTAAACTTATATATTTTCTATATACGATATATCTTATCCAGGGTGTATCCGGTAGCTTTTTATAATACTAAATGTCTAATATCTTAATGTATCTTAATATAATAAAGTTAATTTTAGTGTTTCCATCATAAATAAAAAAAATCCATCAATTAAACATAAATGTTACATATTTTAATTAAATATTGCATAAAAATTACTCAAATTTTTCAAATTATTCAAAATTATATTTTAGACGAATGTAACTAATTTGAGTTGCAATTAAAAGTAAATATAATAAACGGAATAACAACAAAAAATATTTTAGTTAAATATTCTTTTACTGTATATTTTTTTATAATTTCATTTAATGGCTAATATAGTTTTAAAATATCGATTAACCTTTGCTTTTGAAATGTATTGCAAAACATAATTCTAAATATTTTTTAACATTAAAACCTAAGTAAATTACAAAAGATAGTTTATTATTCCCATAATAAATAAACCATTATTTGTAATATTGTCTTACAAACCCTAACCACAGTTCCAGTAACTAAACTATCAAGCTATTTAAGTATCCATTTTATGCCATAGATTAAACTAACTAGCATAGTAATAAAAAAACACTATTCTCATTCTCAGTAGCTACGTAGTAATATTAAGAGCTAATTTCGCATGTTCATATGTGAATTTGACAATATTTTTTTAGTTTTAAGGCATAATTTTAAATTGTAAATTTTTAGTCTGTAAACATTTTACGTATTTTAATACACATCGTTGAGCCCCGTTCTACAATATTGGGTTGTCATTATTTAATATACTCACATAAGACAAGGCTGTATGGCTAGATTCTTTGCCTGCCTTTTAACGAGCATAACAAGCAACAATTAATAACTCGCTTGTGATTCGCGGTAAAACATCCAGCCGGAGTGGTTGCATCTCTTCTGTAATTCTTATATAATTGTTGTTTTCTTGTTGTGGCGATCGGCTGGGTGTTATATTGTTGTCTAAACTTGTGTTATGAGTTTTGTTAACAATTAAATGCTCGGCTGACCGTGTGCGATGGGGGTATCAATGATTTTTTGATGAGACGCTTAGTCGTTAAGCAAACTGGTATTTCTTCGTATTTTAATAGATTTATTAGACTTTAATATAAGAATGATTGGAATATAACTTTTTTTAAATGCGTCATGCATCCTTCATTCAATATTCATACATTATTATATAGAATAGTAGTATTATACAATCTTTGATCTTACGATTATAAAAGTATCCATAACAAACATTTTAAACCCTGATAGCATGTACACAATTTATATTTAAGACCATACAAATCAATTCAAAATTTCATACATTAACGCTTTTTTTAAATAAACATTTTTGCTTTAGGAAGAAATTTTTGCTTTTTATAATTAAAATCCCATAGATATGTAGCTTAAGCCATTAATAATTAAATATAGTAATGCTTAGAAATCTAATTTACGTACGAATTTAATATTTTCCAGAATGGCAACCCTAACGTAGTCGTGGCTTCAAAGACAATAATTTAGTTTTTTTTAATCGTAAGCACACGTTATTTGTGCACTTAAATTTAGTTTTTTTACATAGAAGTTTGAACGAGGACCAAAATTGAGTAGATTTATGTTAAGTTTTAAATACAATATTTGAGCTTAACGATTCTTTGTAAATATTAAAACGACGCCGTTAAATTTAAATTAGGTTAATGATCTACAATATAGAACATATAAATAAGGGTTATTCGAAGTTATAATCGTTAAAAAATATTATATATATGAATATAGATATCGACATTTTACGACATTTAACACATAAGTAGCTTTTATTGTTTCTTATTAATATTCAGTAGCATATTAGAAATAAGTAGGTTATAAATCCGAGTTTATTATAAAACAAAGACTCATTGTAATACCATATAAAATTTTAAACTATGGATTATGTTATATTCATTGTAACAAACTATTGCTTATCTGTTTTGTAACAAATAGAACATCTTATTTAATACAATAATATTTTGATTCTTCTACTAAATGTGCTATTAGTATGCCAACTGTTAATAAATTAAACCATAGATCAGATATGGATCAAAGTTAAACTATGTTTTATAATAAAATCCAGTATATCGTTTAAGTGAATTCAGTAAGTATATTGCTTAGATTAGTGATGCCACGAATAGTGAATTGGCCGAATACCGAATACCGAATATTCGGCCACGCTGTCGGCCGAAGCGCCGAATATTCGGCATGGAATACATGCTTGTCGGAGGCGCGTTAGCTGGATTAAGGCAAGATACAACCTGTTTTCCTCGTTGCGTTGGCGCGGCCAGCAAAGACAATACAATACCCAATACAAACGAAAAACAATACCCAAAACTTTCGAAATTTGCTAAAGTTTATATTTCTTCTCCTGGAAGTAGCGTGTTTAGTGAGAGGTTATTTTCTGAGCCTAGTAACATTTACGATGAAAAGCGTAATCGTTTGCTACCAAAAAATGCTGAAAAGCTTATTTTCATCCATCACAACTTACCACTGATCAATTTTAATTACTAAAGTGTTGTAATTTGGAAATAAATAGATAATTTTGAGTAATATAACGTGCCTTTTGTACATGATTTGGTATTCGGTATTCGGCCGAATAGTACGTACTATTCGGCCGAATACCGAATAGCAAAAAAAGTGGCCGAATAGGCCGAATACCGAATAGTTGCCGAATATTCGTGGCATCTCTAGCTTAGATTACTAAAAAAAATATTCTCATTCTGACTTTGTACACAATATTATAATTGTACTATTCACACGAAAATAGTTTCGTGATTCATATTCATATATAGTGTTTACATTAAATGTAACTTGTATTTATAATTGTACAATAATATAAAAGAAATATTCTTACATGATCGCCAAATATTTGCGTTCATGTACAGAATTTTTAACTACTAATATATGAATATGCCTGCTCTAATATATTATGACAGTTTAAAATATATATTTAAAAGGATAAAATTACCATTATCATCTGTCTTCATAAATTTAAATAAAAAGATGTAACTCATATTATTATAACAATTTTAGTTGTAAGAAATATTGAAAACATTTAGAATATAAGTAATTTTAATCATATACTCTATATATGAAACTCACAAATTATGTGAAAAGTATAACTGCTGCTTATAAAAAATGAGTAATGCTAAATATTATTAAATCATATACTAACGTAGACACGACCCTCGCTTTAATCATGAAAATATATTAAGAGGTGTAGCTAAGAAAATATAGTAAGATTCTTAAATAATATATTCATTTATTTAACTAATGAAGTTAGCTTTATACAAGTAATTTTATAGACCAGGGAGATATTCTGCATTTGATTCTTGTTTTAAATATATAAAAAAAAACCTTAATATTTTCATTAAAACAAAGCAAATTACAGACAACATAGTTCCATAATATTTATAAACAATTACACCTATAAATTATATAGAAAGAAAATATATTTATTTGGCACAAGAAACAACATATAACACAGAAAGATAGATTAATGAAGATAGAAAACAACAAAAGCAAATACCCTATGCTATGATGCGCCAAAGTGAAGTCCGCTCAGCAAATGCTAGGTGACCAGCTGAATCCCCGCGCTGATAGTCAGCTGACACTAATTTATTGTGTCAACGTGTAAAAAACGGAAAGAAGGGAATATTCAACTATGGATATACAGCTCTAGAGACTATTTCAAAGTGTTAAAGCGTCTTCTATACTTATGAACACACACACAAATTAATGTGTAACAATTAATCATTAAGTAGATACTCTGCCTGGCCTGAGCCAGAATACAATGCGAAGGAAACCGAGTCTTACCTTTTTAAAAAAAAATTACGTAAAAAGAACTTTATATACTCACCGATCAATCGTGCGCTACACGCGTTAGTGTACTACAATTATTGAGGATCAATTCTCATAATGTTTCTATAATTTGTTTGGGAATATTGTTGTTTACATTTTTATTAGTTACAAAAAGGTACAAATTATTGTATTCTAAAATATCACCCTCGTCTATAAATAGACCGGTATACTTACGTAATATATAAAATGAGAAGAACGCTAATCATTTTTCTTATATATATTGATTCATAGTAAACGTAGCCTAATATTCATTATGTATTATAATAATGAATTTCATTGGAATATTAGACTAGTTATAGTTAAATAACTAAGCTGAGTTATTTTTACTCGGTCATTTCACTTCAATATATTACATTATTCTAAAATAGCCCTAGATTAAAATATAACTTTTAATATAGACTAAAATGCAGAACATCAAGCATAGACGTAAAGTCGCCTGCCTCGTAGTCTTTTGCCAGTTGCACAGTGGAGTGTTCAGAGCTCTATTTTATTTTAAAACCAAGGACGCCGTGTCGGATACCATCCGTATGTGCTGGACGTTCCTTATATCCGCACGAAATATTCGCTTCTTCATAATGCGATCAGTTAAGGAGTGGAGTATGCTTCCAACGATCGTATTTTCATGATCTTATGACTTGGGAGCCTTTAAGAAAAGTGTGAATAAGCACAGAAGAGTGAAACTACGATATACGATGGACATATTTTATCAATACGGTGCCTATTAAAAAATCTTTTGACTCCAAATACTTACTGTACGCAAAAACGTCAATGTTAGTGTTGCTAATTCCCTATAGTTAAAAATAACGAAACTATTCAAAAAAGTAAACTGTACCGCTCTATTTGCGCAGAGAAATTGTTACACTAAGCGTTTTCTACCGTCTATATCAGGGCGAGTGTTCTGAAGCTAAACTTAACCTTGTTGCACCTTCTCCCTTCCTAAATAGGACCAGTGCACGGGTTTACGAAGCCACAGCTGTTCAATAACTCACATCCCGGCTAGGACTAAAAAGTTCTCTAACTCTTACTGCAGCCGTGTCGTTGGGCTGTGGAATGGTCTTCTGGCGAGCGTGTTCCCATCGTTCTATGATATTGGGTCTTTTAAACGAAGCCTGAAGAGATATTTATGTAACAACTGCGACTATCGTTTTTCTTTACTGTTGACAGTTGCAGTCGTTTTGTGGACTGCACTTTGCTTACCATCAGGCGTGGTGTGGTTGCTATTACGAGTCAGGGCACGTTTTTTTTACAAAAGCTGCATACTGTCAACGCAAGTCGATATTCTTAACACCGTTTGATTTCCACCTCTTTTGAGTAAAGTCAACAAGAGCAAGTGTAATCATTTTAAATAAATCGGCTCTAGCATGTTTTTTATTTAAGAGAACTACGCTAGATTATATAGGAACTTTTATAGTATTGACTGCATTAATTCCCTCAAGTGCGCCGCTTAAAGCGTCATGTCATATGAAGGAAGACTTTAGCGAAGGCATTCCTCCTTCGTCCCACTCTACGTGAGCGGTGAATGGGGTCTTCGGGGTTGGCGATTGTCTCTCGATCCCATTCTACTGCCTTTTAAACCCTCATTACATTTTCGCAATGCCAAAGCACTGCATGCCTTACTCTCGCACTGCTGACCATCGCGCGAACGAGTGCTCGAACTCTTCACCACCTACCACACCATCACTCACCACCAACCGCCACCATGTAACAGTGTGTAGCTGAGTTGAAATGATAATCTCTCAAATATATCTTTAAATTACTGAAGAGCGTAAAAAAGATTTAGATTGAGGCATTGAGGCAACCATAGCAGAACTCGATGAGGTATGAAAAAAGTATAAATCGGCACCTGTAACAGATTATATGTGTATGGCTGCTCATATAGTCTGTGAAAACTTAAATGTTGTTAAAATATGTCTATCTTGTCTATACATTTCCAGATAGCCCGTTACGTCCAGTAACTCATACCTAGAGACCTTCAGTCGTGGTATACATGAGCCGACATGACGACGGAGACTAGCAATGGATTTTCCTCCTGTGATAGTCGCTGTGGTTTTTTAACTACACTTTACTTACTATCAGGTGCACTGTAGTTGCTATATCGGACCAGTGTAAAACAAAATACATATAAAATAAAATAGCTTATTATTTAATTAATTATTAATATTCCGCTCCACCCCGTTATAAAGGGCATTGCGGTATTATATTTTTATAATCTTATATTCCCTATTAATAATACATATACTATTATTATTAATTACATAACACATAAGACAATAAGCGCTACATTTTTTATTATATTTTTATTCCTTTTATTTAAAGGAAATAATCATTTAAAATGTTATTCTAGAAGGATCTTTTTAAACTTAGGCATTTGTTCATAAGTCTTGTTTGTCTATTTCGCTCACACTCGACAGGCTTGTTAAGCGTGCTAGTGATGTATGTAATAGTTGTGCGAAGGATATATCGATAAGTCGTAACGTTATGGTTTATAATATGATGATTGATGTATACATTAAACTTTACTTTCATTGCTAAAGTTGTAAAAAAAATCTACAAATATTTTATTAAGTATCACTCGAGCATATGGTACATATAAGACACCAATAAATATCAAAAAATATCATACATATTGTGCCATGCGCGTGAGGTATTGCAGCTTAACTGAAATTCAGAATGCGCACAAATAATATAAACCCATTACAAAATGCACGCGGGCAGCTGCGATGCCTACAGCGCTACAACATACGCCCCTAACCATGCCAGTCTTAATTTGATCGTTGCAGGCGCGGCTGTGAGCTCTCACACTCCGCAATCGGCCCCGAATTTCCATTAAACTGTATCTCGCGACGCGCGGACAGCGCACATATTTGTTATTATCAGTTTAAAAGGACTCGAATATAACTCTATATATTGTATTTATAAACTCAATTAATATTAATTATATGCCCAGTTTCTTGTACAAAGTCGGTAACACGATAATGTGCGACGGCATTTACTGTATTGTACTCGGTTTCATTCCTAGGCGTTATAGGCGACTTTGCGTCAGATGGGTTGTCAGCTTGATATACATATAGTATTTTAGGATATTTACACATTAATCATAAGTACTCATTTTTTGGATATATATTGGAATAATATTTTATCGCGAATATATAACATTATGCTTCATAATATATAGTTTATATATAATCACATAATCTTCCAACATTAGACCTTTTATGCATATTACTAGAGTAGTTTATAGTTTATTGTAGAATAAAACATTTATTCATTCACTAGAAATATAAAATATATCGTAAGAAAGATATTTAATTTACTTTAATAACAAATATTTCACAGCTATATGATAACTTACATCCCGGGTAAGACTAAGAAGTTCTCTAAATCTTATTTTTGCCGTGTCGTTGAGCTGTGTAATTCCGGCAAGCGTGTTCCCACCATCCAATGATATGGGGCCTTTCTAACAAAGCGTGAAGAGATATAGGTTTTTCTTTACTGTTGATAGACGTCATTTTTTGGACAGCACCATGCTTATCGATGGTGAAGTGATTTTAAAATAAATAAAATTGGATGGCTTATTTTGGCAGTTGTCTGTAACATACAAGAAACTATTTAAAAAAAAAAATATAAATCAATATGTCGGTCTATCATTTCGTTCTACTCACACCGAGTCAAACCGTTGCAAGAAAAAATATAAATCTGAATATTGTCAACGAATGCTATAATTTCATTAATTCAAGATATTTTTTTATTAAATTTCAATAATTGTATTATATTTTTAAGTAAATTATAATTAGATAATCATGTAAATTGAATGAGCTAAAAGCTCCACGTGTATGGTAGTAATAAATATGAAAAATGTATGTAGAATTTAACTATCATATTCAAAATATATTGTTAGACATTTCATATATATGAATATAATCATATATTTGCTTTATATAAAGTATACACTTATATTATTGCGGTAGAAATAAAACAATTTTATGTATTTTGATATATAATGTAGTTTTAAACGAGCGAATATCAACATTTCGGATATTCTAAATAAAAAGTTTAAAGATATAACGTAAACTTGAAAAATATCAAATAAAAATATATTATAAGCATATATTAATTGACAATATTAAATGCATAGTTTTTAAGATTATAAAACAGTAGTTTTTGAAGTTAAATTTAATTTCAATTTAAAACTTTTACGTTACTTTGATTATTATTAAATAACGCATGAAAATTTATAATGAAGCATAATTATTTATTTGTTTAAAGGCACGCAGAAAAATATAAATTTATATTTGTTTAATAAAACAATAAAATTCTTAGCTATTTCTAAAGAAAACCCCAAGAGTTTTTGTTGAATAATTATGTTAATTCGTAACTAATTATTTTATTAAATTAATATATTATGTTAGTTATAATTTTATATACTCGTATAACATATCCTATGTATACATGGAATAATATTCTTAAAAAAATGTTTAAATATTTTAATAAAATGTGGATATATGAACTGAAAATGTAGTTTCATTTTATCTTATTTTTGACAGTCTACATCAAAATTAATATTTGGGAGTGATTGTTTCGTTCGCAACTAATGTTACCTTCCATGGAACTTTGATTAAATTCAGTGTGGGCTCGATGCTAGTTCGGGATATACTAACTTGCAAAGTTTCTCTTATCAAAGGCTTCGGCCTAACTCCGCAGGTGCACACGCAGTTGCGTTGGTGGCAAATTACACATAACAATTGAGCACCGTGAAAGATTGACTTATTGTGTTCATGCTAAAATGGTCTTACGCTTTAAAAACTGTTGACAAAGGAACACAGTAATCGCAATTCTAAAACGTAGTAAATGCAAACACATTAAAATAAAAGTACAATAGACACGTTTTGTGTACCTATAAATACATATAATGTATCCAATCCTTAGTTTCCCTAAGTCATATTATTTAGGTGGAAAAAAAATTTTTTTTTTGAAGCGGACTAACTACTGATTGCCGAGAAAGGCATTTTCAGCTCAGCCGGGCTTAGGGGGCGAGCACAGAAGGTGCTCAGCCAGCGAGATTTTTGGGTTGGGTGGCAATGCAAGGGCACCCCGGTGGGTACGAACGTCGACTTGGACCGACAGCCAAATAAAGTACTAACCCTACGGGTGATCTGCTAGCGTTTCGGAAGTGACTACCTTGAGAAGAAACGCCGAAAGAAACTCAAGGCTGCGTCGGAGTAGAACTGCGCCTCGGTGCGAAAACGCACCGGTTAGCAGCAGTTGACTGAACTATCCTTCTTCGGCGCCGCCAGCGACGCCGGTGTCGTGGAAAGAAACTAGTGCGTGTGTGTACCTCACTGTTTGATCGATCGGTATAGGGAAATATATTTGAGAGCTTCTATTATATATGTTTCACCTTGTAGAAAAACTTAGCTTGCGCGATGTGCGTTAGTAAAAAAGTATCAAAATCGTTAATCGATAATCTCAGAAACGGCTGATCTGATTTAAACGCGGTTTATACTAATGTATTGTGGAAAGATTCATTTAACATTTATTGTTAATTTTATTTCAATCTGTTTATAAATAAAAACGTTGTATCAATTTAAATATACTTCGATTTCTATAAAATTGTCATTCAGGTGATTTGGATGAAATGCAAATTTGGTAGTAGGGCGATTGCCAAAAGTAGGTCATGACCACAGTACACAAGTATAAAGACCATCATAGTGACTAGGTTTCGCCTGTCGCGTTTCGGAATCAGCTTGTGTATATCCAGCTACTCATATACCTAGAGACCTTCAGTCGTGGTATATGTTGGCCGACATGACGACGGAGACTGTCAATGGATTTTCATCCTTTGATGGTCGCTTTTGTTTTTGGACTACACTGTACTTACCATCAGGAACTCTGTAGTCACAATGTCGAGCCAGTGTAAATGGAATTTAAATAAGATTATGCTTTTAAAAAAATTCAAGGCTATATGATCTGACTTTAATTATGTAAAAAATAAAATACACAATTTAGTTTCAGTTCAGCCGCGCTGACATTATTCGGATCCCAATTCGAGATTAACGGATGAGGGTAGTACGTAAGGTATTGGTGAAGCGGTTAAGATACTTCCGCTTCATACCAAAATCCTTCTATCACTCCATAAGTTACTTGCGAATGATATAAGGATAATCTCCATCCTTAATCTGTAGTGAAACAGATAGATGTCGCCTTATTACAACCGCTCTATTTTGACGTCACTAAAACGTCATTAATTACTATAACAAAATTGTATGCAACCGCCGCGACGTCGTGCTATCTCCGCTCTTATTTTAAAATATATTTAAACCGCCTTATTAACATAATAAAACCACCACATGACGTTGTTATTAAAAAGAGAAAAAGATGTAATTGTGCGAAAGGAAACTTTCTGTGCCCGCGGCCGCTACCGAAACCCTGGACCTTTACCGTGCTGTAGCATATACTAAACGAGCTGCAGACCTACAGGTTAGGGATTCAGATATTCTGGTATATCAGCTGCGATTTATGGAGTGATAAGTTTCCTTAATACTCGTTTTGACCTAATTTTAATTTCTCTTAACCGCCAACCAAGTTACGTTCCCCGCTCATATGGAGCTATTTACACGCCTCTCCAGGTACTATACAAAGTATTTTCTATCATCGCGCTGATTTTTATTAGGACAGGCAGAGTATGCAACGACATTTCTCTTTATTATTGCAAACATCTTTCACTTGTATATCATTCGTTAATCCCTTTATGTACTATCGTCGATTTCGCGTACTTTTGACAAAGAGTTGAATTTGAGACCCCCTTGAGAGACCTTTTTATTTGATCTGTGTAGGTAATTCTCGGAGGTAATTCAAACTCTATATATGTTCTGTTAGCCGTGGTGGCTGCCGGCAAAATAGAATAGCACCCCCCTCTTCTTGCTGAGGTGTCGTAAAAGGCGACTAAGGTATCTCTTTAACACTGAAGTTCAACCAGGTGTTCAGAGAAGGAAAACTCGATCAAACCTGCATCCCGCTCCCTCCCGATCGTACTGGTTCTCCATTCCATCGGGCCTGAGGGAGCTCGGACGAGAGAGTCCTTTCCTGGCAGCGCGTCCAGTTGTGCACTTAGATATCTCCTGCGCAATTGACTGTTTCCTGAAACTGGACCTCGATTTTCATAATCGGTGTTGAAACAGTCGCCGTGGCTGAATTCGGCTAGGACATCATCATCATCATCATATATGTTCTGTCACACATCATTCATCCTCTCAACGTGTCCGAACCATTGACACTATCCTTTTTTTAATCTAATGTTTTAATGAGGCTCTAGAGCATCCTTGATGACCATGCCAGCCTCGTACGGTATATCGTGTTTTTAAACAGAATTCTGGCGAAGTGACAACTGTATGTATCTATAAATTCTTTTTGCATTAACCAACGTCGGCTTTCCCAATATGATGTTAATTTCTCCGACACTACATTCCCAAGGGAGATGATAAATATCATCGAACACCTTACAGCGCTCACAAAGCGGGAAAGTTTTCTTTTTTATAAGATAATAATTATTTAAAGGAATGTGTCCCGATCGAATTCTAAATGCAGCTACTAAAAGACCTCTGGAGAGGCTGGCATAGTCAAACCGTGGAAATCGCCTGAAACTACATTGAGATGTTTCATACATACTATCCTTCAAACCAAGCATTCTGCGTATCTCTACGTTCCTAATATAGATAAGCAAAATGTAATCAGTTTAATAAAAATGATTAACGATTACATTTTACGTTTTTTACCATTAATAATGACTGCATTTTGCTCATTTATATTTTAAACACTACAAAATCCCAGATTGTATACATATTTATCATTTCTTAATGTTTTAAATGTATTTAATCATGATTACAGAGCAAGAAAATTAAAATTACAACTACATTTTGTAATCGTTCATCATTAATCAGATTACATTTTGCCCATCTCTGGTTCCTAACGCGTGCCGCAAGTGTTACCCCACGTAAAGAACGAACTAATCGCATCTTCTCCGTATTAATTCTACTTTACATGCTTCTTCTGGTATACCCAGGTCTGCCTGCAGTACAATAAAATGGGCACCAGAAGCAGTCTGTGCACAGCTACTTGAGCAGTTTGCGTAATAGTTTTATGAAATTAAATATAAAAGGATACTGGTTAAGAATTTTATCTATCACCAAATGTAATCGTTAATTGCCGATTACTTATCAGGAATTTGTGATAAGGGCTTAGAAACTATTTTCCTACCAGTTTTTCGTAAACGTCCGTGGTATTCAATACTAATTTTCATAATTCGTTGTTAAAGAACTGGAGTTTCAGTGTTGTGCTCTTTCGTTTTATAATCGCCTGGTACTTTGGTTACGTTTTATCATATCAATCTTCGTGGAGGGGTGAGCAGAGATGTTACATAATTAACTGCGTAATTGAATACACTCTTGTTTTATTTTATTTATTACTAGCGGACCCAGGCTGTTTTTTCCAGTGCAATTTACATTAAAAAAAGCAGAGTTTTAAGCCAACTTTCAATTCCTATTTCCACTCTTAGGGTTGGAATATAAAAAAATCCGTCCTTAATGGGTATCTATATTGTAAAAAGAATTCAATGTCTAAATTTCATGTTAGTGGTTTAAGTAATTTAAGCTCGACGACGATAAGTCAACGAGGAAAAGTTTTTTTAAACACAGTATGTTTTTAAAACCCTGTCCGACCCGAAAGCGATATATTTGTGACACGACAACATTACTAAAATATACTAGAAATATGTATTATTTGTCAACATTAAAAAGTTGATGTCGTACAAAAATTGCAGTAATTGAATTAGTTTTACAATCGATCTATGGTCAGATTACTTACAAAAATCAGTTTAAAAACTAATGTAACGGTTTAATTGGTAAACAGTGCTTGGGATCTGCGGGGATCTTGACCCTTTCGACGTGTGTTTTTTCTTAACTCTCTAGTATTTCTTGATATCAGTGTGATATAGAAACGACAAATGTGATTAAAATTAGGAGATCTCGTGTGTACTCCCCTTTTTTGGTAGCCCGGGAGAAATCCTCATACACTGTCAGGGTATCGCAAAGGCGGCACCCTGGTGTATCGGACTCTTCGTTAATAAGCCTCCCAGGGTGTTCCTCCTTCCCGTCTGCCTAAGCCAATGACTCAGCTATACCAAATTCCTCAGCTCCGGCGACTTTTGGCCTTCCACTGTGCTCTACCTGTTTGCAGCGGCGTAGAGCATCAAGCCACCTCTCACTCGCCACTAAATATGCGAGAAGGTGGTTTTAAAGCCGCCCCCTCACTCACTATTACGTATAGCCATTGGTCACGCCAGGATATGTGGGCTGCGAACCCCCTCAAATGCACCCCTCAGGCGTTTAATCCGGTTATTGGGGAAGGTCTCTATTGAAAGGCATCCTCCGTCGACCTGTATTACCGGGGCGGTGGATAGGATTCCTGGGGCTGGTTATCGCAGAGTCTACTCCCCACTGATCGAATGTTTTTGATATTCAACCCTTAAAGGAGTAAGCTAGTGGTTGAAAGTTTGTTTGAAAATCTGTCAATTTTAAAGGAGCTTTTAAAACTGGTGCATAGTTTGCTAGAAATTAATATCTGTTTTGTTGTTTTTAAAAATTCAACCCCGAAGCGCGTAAAATTGGGTAATTACACCGAGCAACGGGTCACTACAATTAGATAAAAGAAAATTCGTTTAGATGATTTCGGTGTGTGTTTAATATAAATAAAAAAAAATAGGCTTTACTTTCTCTGACCTTTACATTTGTTTTTGGTTATTTAAAAAAAAACAATATTATACTAAATAACTAAGTAACTAACAATACATTAACTAATAATTGATTTTTTTTTATCATCAGCAGCCAGATCAGGTTGTCTTGCGCTATAGCCCTCTCCAAGTCCTCTCCACGTCTACCGATCTTGTTATGTGCCTCCAGCGTTTGGGTACATCATCTTCCCTTTTAATTTGACTTCCTCTACGTCTTCTTCCATCCCTTGGATACCATTCTGTAACTTTTTTTGTCCACTTTCCGATTTGTGTTGTCATCATATGACCTGTCCATTTCCACTTCACTGTTCGTGTTTTGTTCCAACATCTGCTATTTTTGTAATTGTAATATACCAATAGTTAAAAACCATAGTGTTTTTATCTCTAAAGCAATAAGGTGATACGTTATTCTATTTATTATCTATAACAAAATGATAAAATAATTAATAATGCAATGGAACACAGTCGCTTGCTGAAATTCATCGTACCTCATCGCGATAACAGGTGAATATTTCAATATTTTTTACTACCAAAGACACCTCATACCTTCAAAAGCTGTGATTTAAAACAAAACTTTAAGTTTGCTTAGACTTTACTTAAACATTACAATTTATATTACTCAATGAATGTCAAAGGATTTGTTAACTCATCGACTTTGTCAACATGGACTTTGGCTCTACAAATACTATGGCTATACTCAAATTTCTATTATATATTCAATTTTACGTCAAAATGAATTATTTTTTGAGAACTTTGCTAAGCAAGGTCGATATAGCGTCATTAATTCTCAACCTAGAAGTAACAAAAGAATTTGTAATTTGTAAAAGCTTATTAAAAACAGCGAAGGGATGAGGTTGCCAAATATTTATAATATCAATACCAAGGGATTGAACAGTGAAAATAAAATAGAAAACCAATGAATTAAGGGCGACTTGTACTAGTAAATTAAATCTAGTTAAGACTTGTATAAAGGACTATTTTGGACCGCACCGATCACATCGGGGTCACTAATTGTGAAGTATCTAATAATCGGATCTTTTCGTGTGGATATAAGGGACATCTCTACATACGGATGGTATCCGACACGGCGTCTAGTGGTTTTATGATGAAATGAGGCTGGTGGAATTAGAGAATATGGCTCGTGAGAAATCCTTCCATAGTATAACCAGTAAAAGACTACAAGGCAGGTAACTTTAATTCGATGCTCTGCATTTTAGTTTCCGCAAATCCTTCAACAACTCTCCATTAACTTACAGTGAAAGCACGTACGCAAAATACGTATGAACGTATTTTAGGGCTCACATAACCAAGGTGAGGCCTGTAGAAGGCCAGACGTCGCCGAAGAAGTTGGCGTGGCTGTACCCTTGACCCCGGCAGACGGAAGGAGGGACTCCAGTGGTTTTAATTGATAGGAGTCCGACGCACCGGAGCCGCTGCCCTCGCAGCGACCTTGATGATCCATGAGGATTTTGACTGGGTCAAAAAACAATGCCCTGAATTTGTTATCAGAAATATTTATTCCATCTTCCTAATTTCAGCAACATGTCAGCGGAATCCGCTTTTAAAATCGAGTATGACTATCAAAACCCTGAAAATGTTGAAGCTGAGGTACCAGGATCGCAGGCGTTGAGAGAAGGTCATCCCACCGACCTGGAAGTGCCAGCTGAGGCGGCAGATGGCGCTGTAAGTAACGAGATCGCAACTAAAGAGGATTTCACTCTCTCCCCGGTCATAACTATCACAAAAAAAGAGGCGACTTTCACTAAAGGGGATCTCAAACTGCAAAAAGTCACCGTAACTGAGGATATTTCAGTAAATTACCAGCATTTATTCAAAAAAGAGACGAAACCAGGTCAAACTGTAGTGACAAGCGTGCAAAAATTGGAATACAAATATTAAATGAAATATAAATTGTGAATTAATTTTATTTGAAACCTTTTTTGCTCCAAAAGTTTAATTAATAGTATTTTGAACTCAAACCACGAGACCCTATATTTTTTTTTATAACCCTGGATAAATATCTGTGCAGGATGAACCTCCAGCTTTGTTGTTATTAATTGTGGAGGCAGGTTGGCCTCAGCCGCTTGTGAGAGGCTAGTGATTCAAAGGCAGTATTTACTTGAATCCCCATTATTACTTATTTGGCACGCGTTATATACAGAATGATTTTATAGACGAAGGAGATATTTCAGAATACAATAATTTGTACCTTCTTATACCTATAAAAATGTAAATAACAATATTCCCTAACAAATCATAAAGAAACATTGATGAACAAATGAGAATTGATCCGTAAACAGTTTGGACACCGCAGCGCGTGTGGTGCACGATTGAATGGCATGGAGATACAATTCTTTTTACGTAATTTTAGGTAAACAGGTAATTGACTCGTTACCCTTTCGTACTTTATCCTGGCTTAGGAGAGACAAAATACCTACTTAATAATTAATTGTTATTTATTCTATCATGTGTGTAATTGTCCCTAAATATGTTGACTATAAATTACTTTGTTTTGATGTTAATATTAAGATATCACTATTCCTATATATTTGGGATTAGAATCGAATGCTGAATATCCTCCTTGAATATATCCCTGGCCTATAAAATCAGCCTGTATAATGCGCGTAACCTAGATATCCTACACTAGCTGATCTGGCAAACTTTGTTTTGCTATATAAGGTTTTGTAATATCTTCTAAGATGTTCATTGAAATTAAGTGATGTCAAAGACAATTTTGTTCACAATTAAATACTCTTAATCAAAAACACATTTATTTGGATAAAGATTAATATTATTACGTTGATACAACTCTTAACAAATAATGCATTAATTTCGACCAAATTTGTTTACCATAAAAACGGTTCTAGTGACTTAATCTTAAAAGATAGGCATATACTGTTTGGGACATTTTTTTAGATCATTTCAAGAGGAATAATTCTTTCTTACATATATTTTTGGTATCTTGAACCGTTTTTGCAGCGCACGCAATGGAAGCCCTCAAGGATGAATAATTTTCCCCGTATTTTTTACATTTTCCATTATTTCTTCGCTCCTAATAGTTGCATCGTGATGTTATATAGCCTAAAGCCTTCCTCGATAAATGGGCAATTCAACTCAAAAAGAATTTTTCAATTCGAACCAGTAGTTCCTGAGATTTGCGCGTTCAAACAAACAAACAAACAAACTTTTCAGCTAAATAATATTAGTATAGATTAAACTGTAAATAACCTCACGTTGCATCGAGTGCATAAAACTTCCATTAGCATTACTCTGCATAATTTACGTCACCAGAAATCCTACGTATGAGCATCTTGGCCGCTGTGAGGGCAGCGACCCCGGTGTTTCAGACTCCTACTAAAAACCCCCAGGGTGCCCCTCTGATTGCTCTACCCGAGCCTAGGAAAGCGAATTTTTCCAGTAGCCCAGAGAGCGAATAGCCTATTCAGGCTTGTTCTCTGAGAGTGAGTATAAAGTGACAACCACTCCAAACATTTCTCACGGGTTGCTTGCCCGCCTCCCTCTCGTCCGGGCCGCAGACTCCCGAAGTCTACTGCCCGGCGTGTGTCATAGAGGGATGTCACGCACGTTAAAAAAACATCACGCTGTATATCTTTCGGGGTAAGCTGAGATACAATACTGATTGTATCCATTTTGCGCTTATATGTCGTGCCCAACGTGACCAGTGGCGCAGCTGATCGCCGATCTCACAGCACTAGTACACATGACATTTCTATTAGATGCCGCGAGGGTTTCCTTATGATTTTATCCTTCACCGGTGAGCATGTGTTACCTAAAACCGTAATTTTGAAAATAAAAATTAAATAATTTGTTTATTTCTTTCAATAATACAATTAACCTTGCAAATTACTTATTATCTTAAAATTATCGACTGATAAACAAGGATTTGTACGCATTATTTCATGTAATATCCGCTGAAAAGATATGTACTTTTAAACGTCATTAAAATATTTTTTAGTGGACACAGCCACTTGCTATCTCTCTTCACCCCAAAAGGGATATAGCATAACGATATATTAATAATGTAGCTGCACGTCTGCACGGCGCCACGATCGGAGCAGCAAAACCCGAGTATAATTTCGCGCAGGGTTATATGCACTCTCGGCTGTAGCACCGCCGCTTTCTGATTGGCCGATCAACTTAGGATGTAAGAAAGAACTGCGCGCGTATTATTTGTTAGACTTAAGTTGTACATATAGTTTGTAAGGTTTTTTACAAATACATGTTTTCGGAATGTAACACGCTATTTATTTCGCTACGTGCTCCAGCCTCAACAGTGGTGACCCCGACGCTCAGAAAATCGGACCGCGATGCCCTAGTATTGAAGCTCTGCAGAATTTCGCGTGTACCCAGCCAGCAAGAAGACACTTACCTGCACAAGTGGTGTCGTTACGCTGAAGCTACGGTAATCAACGGAAACATCACAATAAGAAAAATATGGCGAATCAAGAGCCCACTTGTTTTGTTACAAGTCATGAAGCAGCCGCCATAGCCGTGTCATTAAGATTGCCGCAATTCTGGCGCCAACGCCCGCGGCAATGGTTCATCGCATTTGAAGCTGCTACGAACGACCTCAAACGTAGTGATGCCCAGCTCGCTCAGATGACTATTGGGAAGTTAGAACAGGAAGATATCGATCAGATAATGGATCTGATTGAAAATCCAGCAAAAAAACAATATGAAAGCATCAAGCGACGGCTGATATATCTTTACGAAGAATCAGAAGCCAAACAGTTTCAGAAACTTCTGCACATGGAACTCGGAGATCAAAAACCCACACAACTCTTACGTTGTATGCGTCATCTCGCAAGAAACAAAGTTCCAGATAATACCTTACAAATGATGTGGATGAAATTACTGCCTCAGCATGTACGATCCATCCTAACAGTGAGTGATACATTAAAAAAGGATACAACTCTCGAAGAACTGGCTAAGCTGGCCGATAAAATTTTGGAACAAAATGACCAATTATGTTCCAGTACATCAAACAAGAAGTCAGAAGTACCAAACAATCAGCCATTGATCGAAGAGATAAAAAAGCTGAAGCTCGAGATTACAGCATTAAAATCATCACGTTACAGAAGAGGTACGCAGCGACGATTTTCAAGTCACCGACAAAACTCATCGCGGCCATCAACATCTCGCTCCTACTCACGTAATCCTCGCACCGTCCCGCTTGCAACATATTGTTATTTCCACCGGCGGTTCGGCAAGGACGCAAGACGCTGTAATACGCCATGCAAATATTCTACGAAAAATAAACCACAAGAAATACAATCAGAATTGGCAGCCACAGAGTCCAGCGGTTCAAATCGTCTTTTCATAATGGACAGGAATTCTAATCAGAAATTTCTCATCGATACCGGAGCGAACATTTCGATCATACCAAAGACCGGACGCATGAAGTGTGAGCCGACAAATTTTTGCCTGTACGCAGCTAATAATACCATGATCACAACGTACGGCGAGAAAACTATGGAATTAAACTTTAATCTACAAAGGTCATATCGCTGGAAATTTGTTATAGCAGCAGTCAGTAAGCCGATAATTGGCGCTGATTTTCTTCAACATCACAAACTTCTTGTTGATATCGCAGGACGCTGCATAATTGACAAGATAACTGGTGCCTGCATTCGCACATCTCTCTCCAGTTCAACTGAGCCAACCGTTCGTACCATCGATACAGAACAAAAGTATCATAAAATACTCGAAGACTTTCCAGATATCACACGTCCGTCTCCAACGAAATTTCATAATAATAACGACGTTAAACATTTTATCGAAACAAACGGACCACCGCTACATGCAAAAGCAAGGCCAATACCACCACATCGGCTACTCATCGTTAAAAAAGAATTCGAGCACATGATGGAACAAGGGCTGTGTCGACCAAGCAAAAGTCCGTGGGCTAGCCCCTTGCACATAGTGCCGAAGAAAAACGGTGATATACGAGTTTGTGGAGACTACAGAAGACTAAATGCTGTTACTAAGCCTGATCGATATCCCGTACCCAGACTGAAAGATTTCACCTATCAGCTTCATGGCATGAACATCTTTTCCACTCTGGATCTCAACAGAGCATATCAACAGATCCCTGTTCTAGAAGAACACATCGAGAAAACCGCCATCATCACACCATTTGGATTGTTTGAGTTCCCGAAAATGTGTCCAGGCTTAAAGAACGCCGGACAGACATTTCAAAGGTACATTCACGAAGTTCTTTCCGGCCTTGATAACGTATTTTCATTCATCGATGACCTCATTATTGCATCCTGCGACGAAGAAACTCACATACGTGACTTACGTACCGTTCTGGAGCGACTCGACCACTATGGGATAACCATTAATCCATCCAAATGCAAATTTGGCCAAGAAGAAGTCAAGTTTCTAGGCTACAAAGTCTCACGACAAGGAATCAAACCACTGGAAGAAAAAATAGAAATAATCGCCAATTTTCCAAAACCAACAACAGTTGAAGATTTAAGAAGATTCCTTGGCATGATAAACTTCTACCGAGATAGTATACCAGACGCTGCCGCAATTCAAGCTCCATTACATGAGTATCTGCATAATTCTAAGAAAAGAGACAAGACCACGATCGACTGGACCACAACTGCATCTCAAGCATTTGAAGCATGCAAGTCCAGTATTAAAAACGCCACAATACTCGCTCACCCTGCACATCATGCGCCAATCGCTTTAATGTGCGACGCTTCAGATAAATGTGTGGGTGCAGTCCTGCAACAAAAACACAATTCGAAGTGGCAAGCGCTTGGCTATTTTTCAAAAAAACTCTCTGCAGCGCAGCAAAAATATTCAACGTTTGACAGAGAACTTCTGTCGATTTATATGGCGGTCAAACATTTCCGCAAGATATTTGAAGGACGCGAACTCATTATCTACACGGATCACAAGCCGCTCACATATGCCATCAACAAATCTCCATCTGACAGCGACACTCCACGGCGAATTCGACAGTTGCTCTTTATAAGCGAATTTACAACAGACTTACGACATGTGAACGGCTCTGAAAACGTCGTAGCCGATGCGCTTTCTCGTATAGAAACCATAGAAGCGCCTTCATATTTAGATTATGAAAAACTGTCACTATCTCAAGAAAAGGATGAAAATGTCTGTCGGCTGCTACAGCAAACCAATATACAACTCAAGAAATTTTCAGCACCAGGAACCAATTCTAAAATTTATTGCGAAATCACAACGCCTCATATTAGGCCCTACTTAACAGAGGAATTTCGACGTACTGCTTTCAACGCTATACATAATTCAAGCCATCCTGGCATTCGATCTACTCGGAAACTTATGCAGCAAAGATATTTCTGGCCATCAATGAACAAAGACGTCGGTAACTGGGCTAAAGCATGTGTACCGTGCTAACAGTCAAAGGTGCAACGCCACTCAAATAGCGATTTTGCATCATTTCCAGACTGCGATCGGTTCCAGCATGTACATATCGATATAGTTGGACCACTGCCTACCACATCACATGGTCATCGTTATCTCTTAACTATGATCGACCGACAAACACGATGGCCCGAAGCAATTCCTTTGAATGAAATAACTTCAGAAAATGTAGCAGCAGCATTTTATGAAAATTGGATTTGCAGATTCGGCTGCCCTACGTCTATTACCACTGATCAAGGTCGTCAATTCGAAAGTCAATTATTCCATGTGCTGGCGAAACTACTGGGCGCCGAGAAAAATCGCACTACAGCCTATCATCCACAGAGCAATGGAATAGTCGAACGTTGGCATCGATCTTTGAAATCCGCACTAATGGCAAGACTCAACACGAGTATCAAGTGGGCAGCAGAGCTTCCCACAGTTCTCCTTGGACTGCGCGCAGCCATCCGATTGGACACCAACACAAGCGCAGCCCAATTAACGTACGGCCAAGCTATCCGCCTACCTGGAGATTTCATTACGCCATCAAGATCAATATCAACAATGAATGCCAGTTTTGTTGATCGACTCCACCAAACGATTACGGCTTTTGCACCTGTTTATCAACCACATAGTAACAAGCACAACATCTTTATTCATAAAGACCTACAAACCTGTGAAGCCGTATTCGTACGAGTCGACAGCGTAAGAAAACCACTTCAGCAGCCTTACGAAGGACCCTATAAAGTACTGCAACGAAACAGTAAATTTTTCAAATTAAGACTGCCAAACAGAGATGTCAACGTGTCCATTGATCGGCTCAAACCTGCATATATAATAAACAATACAGAATCCGACCACAATGTCAAAACAAGCAAAAATTCAACGGCCAACTCCGATATTCCAATAACAACTAGATCTGGAAGAATTATAAAGAAACCCGTACGCTTCGCTTGAGGGGGAGTACTGTAGCTGCACGTCTGCACGGCGCCACGATCGGAGCAGCAAAACCCGAGTATAATTTCGCGCAGGGTTATATGCACTCTCGGCTGTAGCACCGCCGCTTTCTGATTGGCCGATCAACTTAGGATGTAAGAAAGAACTGCGCGCGTATTATTTGTTAGACTTAAGTTGTACATATAGTTTGTAAGGTTTTTTACAAATACATGTTTTCGGAATGTAACACGCTATTTATTTCGCTACGTGCTCCAGCCTCAACAATAATAATAAGTATCTGTATTGTTTCACAGATAGTTTAACAGTGATTTATATTTCAACTAGAGCTAAAAAGTTCCCTAACTCAATTCAACACTCAACTACTCGGCCGCTGTTAGAGTTAGAGATCTTCTAAGTCCTAGCTGGGATGTGTGTGCGCAGGATAGCGCAGGGAGACCGAAGTTATTAAAAGTTTTGTGTAGCCGCCGGAGAGCGTCGCTGGTCTGGATTTCCACGTAGAGAATTAGGGAACAAAGAGTTCGTTCAGGCACAGTGACAATGAAATATTCAAAAGGCACTTACCTGGAAACTGGATGAGGAGGACAGGCTACTGCAGCTCCGCACCGTTCACCGTATACAATTAATTAGATGTTCCGCCGTATTGTCCAAAGCAACTGACTATTCCGCAGTGTGACCGAGTTCGCCGCCGATGATAAGTGTAGCGATACCGCCGTGCGTACACATGTATCACCGTTAAGGACCGAGCGTGGAATGGTAATGTAGGGAGACGGAAGGGAATCTCAAGTACCTTTTTTATACCCATGCCCTGTGCCCAAACAGGATGTGAGTTGAGATTATGATAAAAGCACTGATAAACTATGTTTTCTTTAATGCATTAGCGGTCAACTTTTAAAAATTAAGAAAAACATTTTTTTTACACCTTTTTAATTGGAGTAAAGAAATGCAAGAATACAAAAAAAGGTTGGCTTTTTTTAAGTAATGATTCAAATAAAGCCTGTCCTATGAATAGGACGCTGGTAATTAAGCATATGCTCTCTATAACAGATAAATAAAGCTCTTTGAACTGATAAAGCTGTATAAAGGCTCATAATTACTTTTTTTTACACTGGTTCGACATAGTGACTACAAAGTACCTGATGGTAAGTACAGTGTAGTCCAAAAACGAAAGCGACCAACAAAGGATGAAAATCCATTGATAGTCTACATCGTCATGTCGGCCCACATATACCGCGACTGAAGATCTCTAGGTATATGAGCTACTGGATATACACAAACTGATCCCGAAACGCGACAAGCCGAAACTGGACACTATGACGGGATTAACACCCATGTACTGTGCTCGCGATCCAGACGGGCGCCGACGCCCTACCACCTCGCTGCTGCTCGTTTAGCACCACCCAGGAGCCACGTGTAGGGAAACTAGGGTAAAGCCTACGGACGCGAACAACTTCAAGTCCCAATGCAATGATTTGTAAATAGGACGTTGAAGTATAATGGGATAAGGAAATAAGTTATAATAGTACGTGTAATTTCGCACTTTTCAGACAATAGAGCTGAGGAATGGAGGTTACACTGTGACAAAGAGATCCTACTCAGAATCCAGTGAGGGCGATCACAGGATGAAAGTTACTCGAACAACAATCTCTGTTACAACCGGCTCTGAAGATACCAAAGGTGAAATTTTCATGACACGCTTTCTGTAGCTAATCGTTGGCTTCATCCATGTTTTTCAAATTCATTTAAGGTAACACTGTATATATATATATATTACAGGTATAACACTGTTTGCGATTAAAAATAAAATAAAAAATACACTGATTCTATAAAGTGACTGCAGTCCATCAGATGGTAAGTACAGTGTTGAGGACAGCGAGCTTTGGGAAACAGCAGCATGAAGGAAGCGGAATCTCTCTAGATTTCTCTATAAAGCGCTTCGAAGAACAAGTACGCAGCGCCTCACCCGGTCTTTTTTTTGTTAACCCGATGGAAATCCCTGCGGACCGCCATGGGAAGTGGTGAGGGCCACTCCCCCCGGTGTGTCGGACCTGCCCCGACTAAAACCACCGGGGTGCCAGAACTGCCCTCTCTTCGCCTTCGCCGAGCCTAGAAATCCAGATACTTCCGACGCCTCACCCGGTCTGCAAAAATCTTCAAGTCTACTGCCCTGTCAAGGCATATATACCGTGTCGTAAAACCATCTACCTATATTTTTACATTTTTCAGCTAATCAAGAAATCGAGAAGGAAAAGCCTAGAACGAAAATCCCTAAATTGAAGTTCAGACAAGCGGCTGAAAGAGTGAGAGCTGAACGGCGGAGATCTAAAGAAATGGAAAAATCCAAGGAAACTGAGGTGAGAAACTGTAATCTGATGATATTTTTTACACTGGCTCAACAAAGTCTACAGTGCCGCTGATGGTAAATACAGCTTAGATCAAAAATGACAATGACTTATGATAAAAATCTATTGTCGGTCTCCGTCGTCTTGTCGGCTTACATATACATCTTGAACCGCTCCAGTTGCGCAGAGATGCTGCCTCACTGAGCGTTTTCTACCGTCTCCATCATAGCGAGTGTTCTGAAGAGTTGTTTAACCTTGTTCCACCCTCTCCCTTCCTGAATAGAACCACGCGCGCGGGTTTGCGGTGTCACAGCTATACGGTATCTCACATCCCGGCCAGGACTAAGAAGTTCTCTAACTCCTTCTTTTGCTATGTCGTAGAGCTGTGGAATGGTCTTCCAGCGAGCGTGTTCCCACCGTCCTATGATATGGCGTCCTTTAAGCGTAGCGTGAAGAGATGTTTGTGAAGGCCGGTATGATCACCGTGACTACCGATGGGTTTTTTCTTACCTTTCGGTAGTCGTTGGCGTTTATTTGGACTGCACCATGCTTACCATCAGGTATGGTGTAGTCACTATTCAGTCAGTCAAAGTCACTGAGTCAGTTTAAAATAATTATATATATATATATATATATATACCTTGACTAAAGATTCCTGTATATATGAGTAATTGAGGACGTATACAAGCTGATCTCGAAACGCGGCAGAGTAAAGCGAGTCGCTACAATGGTATTTAACGCTTGTGTAATGTGATTACGACCCAGTTCTGTTAGTTGCCCTACCACCTCAATAACTACCGAAGTCCTACTGAAGGCTGATTTCGGGTCGAAGCCAAAACTGGAGGCTTAAAAATGCTAAGAAATTCAGCCAAGATATACAATAATTTAGTAACATAATGATTGTAAAAACTTACAAAATAAAGGTTTATGTTGAGTATAAAAATAAAAAAATATCTTTCCAGGGCCACATAGCAACTAGAAGATCATCAATACCAAAATTAACTCGCAGTAGTAAAATACCCCCACCAACCACCAAACCGATTGTAACAAAACGTGAAGTAAAAGAAACGACAGTAACATCAAAACCTGACGAAGACTTCGAAAAGATATACGAAGAAATCATTGAACACACGGATGTAACGGGCGAACTGACTGATCCAGAAAAAGTTGATAGCGAATTCGAAGAAATAATACATGCGTATGATGAAAATAAGGTTCAAACTCCTATTCCTAAGATCAGACAGTCAAAAATACCATCGCTGAGGCGTAAAAGTGACCATGAAATTGAAGGACAGAAATCATCTACCAGATTTGCAGAACGGTCAAAAGTAAGATCCATACCTAGGCTTAAAGAGATATCAATGAGAGCTGAAGAAGATAAAACCGGAATAATTGAAATTGTACGTCAATATTCTCAAACAATGACTACTGAAAAGGTTAGTGAAAATGAAGATGTTGATTTAAATGATAAAATGATTCTTGATGATACTGGCGGTGAAAGTATTATTAACTTAACTAAAACTGATGAAGTCCGTCAAAATGAACAAATTCTAAATAGTGAAGGAACTGGAAGTAAAATTATTGCTAAAACAAGTAAGATAACTAAAATTACAAAATCTAAGAACGTCTCTGCCTGTGAAAATCTTCCTCTTGATGAACATAAAACCATTGAATGGATGGATGATGGAATGAAAGATATTGAAAGAATAAGTAAAATAACTACAATTACGAAAACTAACCTCAGACCACAATTTGAAGATTATACCGTTGAAGCTATTGTTGATAACGAAAGTAGTAATACAAATAAAACAACGAGTACAATAACTGAAATTATAAGAACAGAGAGAATTGGTGGATTTGAAAGTTTAAGTAAAGAAGAACAAAATGCCATCGCCTATAATGATTTAATTGATGCTAATACAGCTGAAAATACTACCCAAACAAGTAAATTAACTAAAGTAGTAAATACTAGTAAAACCAGTACAAACGATGAAAATTTTAGTATTCATGAGCTTAAAGCTGTCGTTGATAGTGAAGGTGGGAGTAGTAAAAAAATAACTGGCACACTAACTAAAATAATTAAAATAGATAAAATTGATGAATATAATAATAATTTACCTGCTGAAGAACAAAAAGTTGTTAGCTACGTCAAGCTCAGTGATGAAAACAAGGTTAAGAATATTGAAAAAACTAGTATGTTAAGTAAACTTAGGAAACCTGAAAGAATAAGAAAAAAATATGAAGATTTTCATACTGAGGAGATAAGGACGCTTACTGACGATGAAATTGGAAATGATTCAAAAGTTACAAATGTAATAACGAAAATTACAAAAATTGATAAAAACCAAAATGATATTAGTGATGTTGAAAAGAAAACTGATCATAAAATTAGCGAAATCAGTACATACGTGAAATCGGCAACTGAAAAATTCAATAAAAATGATCCAAATTTAATCACTGAAGAGAAACAAGATTTTTATGATAGCAGTGGTAAAAATATTGTCAAAACAAGTAAGATGACCAAAATCTTTAGAAATCATAATATTACTGGCGATTTAAATTCAAATGATAAAGACATAGTTACTATTAACCGTACAATCGCATTTGAAAACAAAAATAATAGTAGTCCATCCAATATCGATAATAAAATTGTTATAAAATCTGCTGCTCAAGCAGAAAATATTGCGAAAACATCTGTAAAAGTGGGGATACCTATTTTTAATAAGCAAATGTCAGAAATTCCAACTGGGAAGAGTTCACAAACATTGCAAATAAAAAAAATAATAGAAAGATCTACAAGTGAAGGAGGTCTATCTGATAATAAAACAGTTACTGAAAGTAAATTAATCGCAGTTAAAAGTGACGCAAATCCCATAATAGAAGACTACATTGTTAGACCTATATCTTCCAATGTTAATATTAATAACAAAGATCAAGAAAGTCTTTTAAAAGAGATAAATTATAGTAAAATATCGACAAAAAACAGCAATGCAAGCGTAAATTACAAGACTTTAGATATTAAGAATACTACACCTGGAGTTACAAATACTGTCACGTTAACTCGTTTAGAATCCAATTCTGATGATACGAAAACCGCAGAAAATAAAATAGACAGACATGACAGAAAAATAATGAGAACAGAAAGAAATGTTGATACTTTACAACCATCAATACTGAAGGTTGAAAGAATTTCAAGCAAAGAGTTATCCACCACAGACAATACAAAATCTGAGAAACACAGTAATAGTAGACCAGGAGCGTTTGAAATCGAACAAGAAAATACTGATGTAGAAGTAGTAGAGCTCAGAGGAAAAGTCGGAAGATTAATTAATAAGATAGACACTAATACAGTAAACTTCAGTGATATACCTAAAATAGATGTAAGTGAAGAATTACCTATAAAGAAATCTGTTCTATCTAAAATAGCTATGTTTGAGGTAAGATATTTTGACGATTTTTTAAAAACACCTGTTACACTAAACAGTCTTAAAGATTCCACAAGCAATTTTTTGTTTCTATTCAATCATGAAATTGTAGGCTATTTAGTCTTAAATGGGCTTCATAAAAAAGTACTCATTATTTAACGTGACCCTCAATCATTTTCTAAGATAATCTATTGTACTTTTTAATAAACCACGTTAGTATAAATCATAGAAATCATTAAAGCTATAACACAACATATAGTCTAGAATATTTGATATTTAACCAAACTATCTCTAGATATGTTTGTTTTTACAGCGTCAGGAGATAAATGAGCCAATGCCAAGAAGAAAGCCACGTCCAGAAAAGATTTTTATAAAAGAGATGCCGAAAGAAAAATCTGTTCATATACACACACCAAAAATTGTTGAAGAAGTTTTAAAAACTAAAGATCTAGATGACCTACCAGACAACGAATCGCCGTATGACCCCTTTTTGACGTATAAACCTCTTTATGAGTACTTAAAAACTGCAGAGAAAAATAAATCTACTGAATATTTAGATACTAAAATGGAAGCTAAGACCTTAGAAATCAAAACACTTGATTCTCAAACACTTCCAAGTCCAATTCGAATGTCAATTGAACCTAAATACACAACAAAAAAAGTAGATACTTCCAGTATGGTAATTGACGCTCCCGTAATCCTCATTTCCCCTAAAATAGATGTTAAGAAGAATATAAACCTAAATACTGATGATAATACAGCTGAATTCGCAAAAACAGTAGTAAGCACTATGGAAACAAAGAAACTAGAAGTATCAACACCGGTGCAAATCAATGTCGATTATGAAGTAAGTAAGATAGTGATGAAAAACCCTGAAATGATACAAGATACAAGCAACACTGATATGCTGGCTTTCAAAGATGTCAAGAAAAATGTAGCAATGTATGAAAACTTTGATAACACGCCCAAAAGTATATTTAAAAATGAAAGCACATATAATCTAAATCACTCAGATAAAACTATTCTCGATACAGATATGACTAATATTGAAGTAAAAATAAAAGAGAAACTTGGATATGAAGATTACAAAGCTGCCAATGAAATAACAGTTGAAAAAGAAGAAACCAAGTATGAAAAAGTTAATTCTATTAACGAAGTTTTTATACAAAATAAAGAGGATATATATGCCAATAAAAGACCCATTAGTGAAATTGTAACTTTGAAAGAAGATGTAAAATACGAAAATGTTAAACCTGTTTCAAATATTTTTACTACAAAAGAAATTAAATACGATTTTTTAAGACCTAACGATGTGACTGTAAACCAGGAATTAGAATACAAACAAATAAAGCCTATGACTAGAATTATGACAGCAAAAGAAGAAATCATTTACAAAAAAGCTAGACCTGTTAGTGAAATTATAGCATCTGGCACTGAAATTCAATACGAAAACGTGAGGCCAATTAGTCAAATTTTAACAGCAAAAGACGAGAATAATTACGAAATTTCAAGACCTATCACCGAAGTTTTTGTTTCAAAAGAAAACATGGGCGTTCAACACGTAAAAGGAACTAACGATGATTTACGAAATGATAATCATAAAGTGGTGAATAGAACTACAACTTCAAGACATACCCATGAAAATGCCAGAGTAATTAATGAAGTTATCAAAGTAGATAATAACGTATTTTCTAATGAAACCAATATGTTAGAAGCTAAACGCAAAATATCTCAATCAAAGAAGATAGATGATGACATGAGAAGAGCTAAATCTGTAGCAGAACTTGATTTAGGTGATGCTGTTAAAGGGAAAGTTAACAGCACGATCTTGAGAATGAGATCTGTCGATAGATTAGAGCTGGATAGAAGAGAAATCATCAATATCAAAGAGATGCCAAGACTGATGTCCGTTTCAGAAAAAATCGCATTATTTGAGGTATGTACTTGCTAATATTGTCTTAACTGATCATGAGATTTATTGACGCTTGTTCGAGTTGGCCTTCACTTAACTCAAATATAACAAATTATATAGTATGTATAATAAGCCTTGTTTTATCTCTTTAACTATTCTATATATTTGTCATTATCATGACAATAGAGAGAACCGTAATACCGTACTGGTCATGATAGCCGGTAGGTTTGACTGCCCTTGTGTAGATAAAAGTATTTGCCGCCTCATAACTTTTTTTTTAATCCCGGAGGAATATCCTACATGGCGGCATCAAGGTCGCTGTGAGGGCAGCGACCCCGGTGTGTCAGACACCTACTGACTTAAAACACCCGGAGTGTCCCTCTAATCCCTTCATCCGAGCCTGGGAAAACAAATTATCCAGACGCCCGGGGAACAAGAAGCCTTGTTGAGGCTACCTGTCTGGAAGGAGAAGGAATAAAGCCCACCCATCCAAAACCCCTCTCCCAAGCGGCGCGCCGGACATCGTGCACCGCCTCCCTCTCATCCGGGCAGCAGACTGCCTCCAGTCTACTGCCCGGCTGTTGTCACCGGGGGATGTCGCGCTCGCTCTGGCCGAACGCATCCCTCTATCGACGGTGCCTTGGGCGTCGAGTCGCCAGAGAAGATGTTCGCTCTCTGACCCTCACGACGGCCTTTTTCTGCTTCATCACAGCCTGGCAGAAGAATGACACTTCCTGCCATGCCTCTTCCCTGACTGCGCACTCCCTACCTCAAATTTTTATTACGTTATATGAACAATAGTTCCGCGGTGGTAGGGCGTCGGTGCCCGTCTGGATCACGACCACAGTACATGGGTGTAAAGCCCGTCGTAGTGACCAGTCTCGGCTTGTCGCGTTTCGGGATCAGCTTGTGTATATCCTGTAGCTCATATACCTAGAGACCTTCAGTCGTGGTATATGTGGGCCGACATGACGATGTAGACTATCAATGGATTTTCATCCTTTGATAGTCGCGTTCGTTTTTGGACTACGCTGTACTTACCTCAGGTACTTTGTAGTCACTATATCGAGCCAGTGTAAAAAAAAAACTATTATTTTGAGTCATTCTTACCAAATAGATTATTAATATTATTAACTTAAAATATTTACCTAATTAAGTATAAATGGCTATTTAATGAGAAGTCATTAACTATCTTAACCAATTACCAAACGAAGTTGTTTGTCTAACTGCTTTTTGACCTTTGAAATTGGATAAATATCTCAAAATAATATAAACAGGTTGTTCATTTAAATACTGTTTTGATTACCTGTGCATTATATTTTTTCCCTGACACGGCACAGTGATGGCACGTCTGATAGCAAACATTGAGGATTCCAAAAACGACAACAATTATCATCAATAAAGAATAATGTATCAACAGTACCAGCGATCGTGAATGCCTGCACCATAAATGACCAAAATGTACTCATATTATTTTTTTATAATTTATAGACGAACGCTTGACCTCTATCACACCTGGTGGAAGGTGAAGATGAGTTCGATGATGAAACGCGGTCGCCTAGCAAATGCCTATTCATTCTTCTCTTAACGACTCCCAGGTCATAAGATCGCGGAAATATGGCCGCTGGAAGCATATTCCACTCCTTAGCTGTTCGCATGATGAATGTAGAAGCGAATCTTTTCGTGTGGATATAAGGAACATCCACCACATACGGATGGTATCCGACACGATGTCTAGTGGTTTTGTGGTGGAATGGGGTTGGTGGAATCAAAGACTATAGAATGGAATTTGGACGAAAGAAAGCTAAAAATATATCCAGAAAAGTTGTTACATATTGTAACATGTGTAAAGATAAGCCGCATTTATGTTTAGAATGTTTCAATAAATTTCATTAAAACTACTAATGATCACATTTCATTGTGACTATATTCAGTTTTTAACTTTAATACTTTCGGTTTCATGGACCGACGCCAGCCAAACGAATATTCTAGTGCCGGTCCCACGATCCTAGCCGGGATGTGAGTTACCGCAAAGCTGTAACTACGTAAACCCGCGCGCGTGGTTCTATTCAGGAAGGGAGAGGGTGGAACAAGGTTAAACAAGTCTTCAGAACACTCGCTATGATACAGACGGTAGAAAATGCTTAGTGAGCCAATATATATCTTTTTTTTTTCTTTTTTTTTTGGTATCCCGGGGGGAAAATCCTACATAGGACCATCAGGGACGCTGTGAGGGCAGCGACCCTGGTGTGTCAGACTCCTACTGACTAAAAAGCCCCGGGGTGTCCCTCTGTTTGCTCCACCCGGGCCTGGGAATCCAAATTCGTCCAGACGCCCAGGGAACAAAAGGCCTTGTTGAAGCTATCCCTCTGGGGGAGGGTGGGAGTAAAAATCCACCTCTACAAAACCTCTCTCTCAGGCGGCGCGCCGGACACCGTGCACCGCCTCCCTCTCATCCGGGCAGCAGAATCCCTCAAGTCTACTGCCCGGGAGGCAATATCTCTGCGCAACTGAAGCGATCTAAGAAATATATATATTGGTTTCACGCATTTATTTTAATCGAACGCAGTGCGTAAATTTTTTATGCATAATTTAAGTCAATCATTTTTAAACGCGTTGTATGAGACGTCGCAAGGCTATTGTTTGAGCCCACTTAAGCATTACCATGTATGATAAGATTAATTTTCAGAGTAAAGCGACCCCGGTCCGGTCTGACTCAGTCTTCATCAGTTGCCGACCGAGGATGGTAAGGAGCAGAGCTGTGGTGCAAATGTCTGAAGAAGATTGCTCAAAGAAGATGGAAGAGTTAACCATGGCTAAGATGTTCGGGAGAGTTGCGGAAATGCCCAGCATTGCATTGGCTGGGGGGGCTACAATGCCTGTTTTTTCTGTTGGAACTGCTCAGGTAACTATATCTATAGGTTAGAAAATAATATACAATACCAATGACGATGCTTAGATATATAATATGAATGAGAGTGGAAATAGAGCCGAGGCAGGCCAAAGTTTTACCAACGCAGCTCAAACAAAAAAGGGTCCTGATGGAGGGCAATGTCAAAGGTACGCGGATTCGGCGACAGTAAGCGTCCGCCTGTATATTATTAAAACCTTCGATCGATAAATCGATAATTGAATACTTATTATAAACTAGCTGTCCCGGCAGACCTTGTTCTGCCCTATTTCTCTACATTTAATAGTCAAAAACAAAGTTACATTATTGTTTTTATGTTAATAGCTGACCCTACAGATTTCGTTCTGTCAACAATTTACTGGTCTGTCGTAGTCTAATTGAAACAAAATATCATTGAAAGACTTTAGTAATATCTATAGTTATAATATTTTTATTGTAATACCTTATTGTACACAATATTTTTTATTTGATTAATTGGCGCGTAAATTATTTGGCATGCAATCTCTACTCAATTTGAAGGCATACAAAGATACTCCTAACGCACCTTTGTTTTGATTTACGTCAAATGTTTGACAGCTGGGGACAGAGTGGTTTGTATAGGAAAAGAAAATTGTTGTTTTTACTTCCATATTTTTTCATTCTATGTTTTTTAATTCCATAAGAACCTTCCTCAGACTTCAACAAACACAACAAAAAAGAAATCAGCCAAATCGGTTCAGCCGTTCTCGAGTTTCGCGCTTATACACTTTTAACGATTCATTTTTATATTATACAGATAGAACATAAGTAATTCAACAATCACAATTGAATCAATCAGTCTCAGTTTGTCGCCTGCTAGATACCTTAGGCTGTAGTTAAAATGTCGATCAATTCGAAAGTTGTAATTGACGTAGTTTTTTGTCTGGACATAATGCTATTGGTCGGGTAAGGCCTTCCCTTACAAATGCACCGGGCGAGAGTAGCGAGTATTTAAAGTGATCAGTCAGCGAGTTATAAGTTAGGTGACAGCGCAAGAGCACTCCAGTTAATACAACCAGCTAAGAAACTAACCTAACGGTGATCTACTGCGTTTCAGGAGCGACTTTTTTTTGATCGAAACCAATACCTTTGATCTGGCACTAGATTTTTATCAGAGATGAAGTTATTTTCTGAGCAAAGTGTAATATAATCAATATTATCTCAGTATTAATCCATCTATCAATGTTTATCGAGATTATTTTATCTTGATAGATATATCTAAGTTCATCGCCCTTACGAATTATATCCATTGCCAAAAAACACTTGAAATTTATGAAGATAAATAATTATATATTGGGTTCCATGATTAAAAAGGAACCCTTACAAGAACTAGGGTACCTGGCCGATGGTGCGTCTTGCGTCGAGCTTATTGTCAGGGTATTGGCGGTGATTTATAGACCTTTAACTTTGCTTAGACTTTACTTGAATGAATGAATTTCAATGAATGTCAAAGGATTTGGTAAGTCGCCGATTTTGTCAACATTGGCTTGGCTCTGCGAATACTATGGCTATACTCAAGTTTCTAATATATATTTAGTTTTGAGTGAAAACGCATCGACGTAGAGTTGCCTGCCTCTCGGTCTTTTACCGGTCGCACGGTGGAGAGTGTTCTCAGGAACTACATTCTTTGATTCCACCAGCCCCATTCCACCACAAAACCACTAAACATCGTGTCGGATACCATCCGTATGTGGTGGATGTTCCTTATATTCGCACGAAAAGATTCGCTTCTACATTCATCATGCGAACGGCTAAGGAGTGGAATATGCTTCCAGCGGCCATATTTCCGAGATCTTGTGACCTGGGAGTCTTTAAGAGAAGAGTGAATAGGCATTTGTTGGGCGGACGCGGTTCATCATCGAACTCATCTTTACCTTCCACCAGGTGTGATTGAGGTCAAGCGTTCGTCTATAAATTATAAAAAAAAAACTAATTTATTTTTTTCAGAACTTTGCTAAGCAAAGTCGAAATAGCGTCGATAAATTTTGAACCTAAGTGTGAGGAACGGGAAACTGAATTTCGGGGTAATCAGAGATACATTAGTAGCTATATCCAATTTGCGTTTATATGTGGTGCTCAATGTGACCAGTAGCGCATCTGAACGCCATTTTAACACTACTAGTACACATAACATTTCCATTAGACGCCACGCAGGTTTCCTCACGATGATAACATACACCGGTGAACATGGCCCGTCTAAATTCATACTTGATCTGCAAAAAACAATATTACAGTGCCGGGATTCGAACCAACGATCATTAGCGTCGCCAAGCATGGAAACCAGTCCATTATCCACTAAGCCACCACAGACACGTATCATATTTTGTGGGCAGTAGCGTTCATTCCATAGATGCATGCGAGCATTGCTTGCCCTTATGATAAATAAGTCTGGAATAAATTGCCTAAAGTTAAACAAAAAAAGGAACTATTTATATTCATATCTATTCTATATTCACGCCGTCTATCTTTGACTTTGAACCTATGAAAGCAATATAATATTTACTATCATTATACAATATTCATATTAATTATACGAATTCTGCCTACCCTGTCCAAATACCTTTTCACGTCACTGTTTGTGGGTAATTTAAACAATAACCTTTTTTTTAAACTTTGATAAACTAACTGTATACAATTTATTCTAAAATAAATATTACTTATTACAGATTGATCGAAGACTCACGAAACAGGTTGTGGGCACCGCCATTGACCTTGGATATCGATCTATAGATGCAGCCTATATATACGGTAATGAGAAGGAGATAGGAGAAGCTATAAGGGAGAAAATAACAGACGGAAGTATCCAACGGTGAGACAATATCATTAATTTAAACCAGGGGTACCCAGACTTTTGCCAGGAGCTGAGGAAGTTGGCATGGCTGTATCTTTGACCTTGGAGTTGACGGAACACGTCGATGGTTTTAATCAATAAGAGTTCGACACACAGAAGCCGTGACCCTCACGGCGACCCTTATAGTCCATGAGAATATCCACCCAGACAAAAAAGGGGAGGTCACACGTGGCAAGTGATCGTATCTCCATATGTGAGTAGGGAGATGCCGCAAGTATGAGTGATAGAGAATCAGTGTAATTAGTCAAGGGTTGCATATCCTGATGTTTCCAGATGATATTACAGCATGAGGTCAGGTTCCTATCTTAGTGTAATCCGTTGAAATCACAGGATACTAAATTTAGAATCGATTCAACTAGGAAAAGGAGCTTATACTATTGCAACAACTAGAAAAGAGCTGATTATCTTTAAGCAGCTCTTCAGATTTTCTTTAATCGTAGCTAAGAATACATTTAATCAACAAAAAAACTAGTCTAAGTCCCAATCCCACGCAGCCTTGAGTTTCTTTCGGCGTTTCTTCTCAGGGTAGTCGCTTCCGGAACACTGGTAGATCACTGTTAGGTTTTCTCCCTGGCTCAAGTATAGGTTTGTACCCACCGGAGAGCCCTTGCTTTGCCATCCAACTCATAACTCGCTGCCAGATCATCTTAAGTGCTAACCCCTCTCGCCCAGAGAAGTTCTAAAGAATTTTACTGAAAAGAAAAACGATTCATCGGATAACAAGCTATGATATCGTAGGCAATCATACAATATACAAAAACACGCATTACACAAATAACACTCCCTTTTTAGGGTTATAAAGACGGTATGTCAAAGGAAGAAGCAATTTTGGTGGTAATACGATTTCCCGAATTGGGTCATGACCACAGTACACAAGTGTAAAGAATGTCATAGTGACTCGCTTTGGCCTGTGAGTACGTCATCATCCAGTAACTCATATACCTAGAGACCTTCAGTCGTAGTATATATGGGCCGGCATGACGACGGCGACTATTAAAGGATTTCTATCATTTGATGGTAGTTTTCGTTTTTGGACTGCACTGTACTTACCATCAGGTGATCTGTAGTCACTATGTCGAGCCAGTGTATAAAAAAGAAGCAGAAAAGGCAGGACTTGCTTTCTACAATGCCCTTGGTAATCGAACACGAAAGTATTGTGAGTCCAGCATGGGCTGATAATGAAGATGATAAAAAACCAAAGGTTATTTTACAATATTTTCCATTTATATTTCAGTGAGGAACTGTTTATAGTTTCTAAGCTGTGGAGCACATTCCACCGTCCTGACCTGGTGGAGAAAGCCTGCAAAGCTTCCCTAGATGCCATGGGACTGGAATACTTTGACCTATATTTGATTCACAATCCGATGTCATTCAAGGTGAGATTCTACATTCTTCTTCATTTTTTTTTAGTCTATTAATATCATTTATTAAGAGAAAACTAAGAATGAGTTTACGATCGAATCCAGAACGAAAAATAGTTGTAATAAAATTATAAAAGTTTTACGATAAACTTTAAAAACAATGCCATGTAGAATATTATTATAGCAAAAGTAACATCGAATTATTTCAATTACTCCTTATGACTAGATATTTTATAACAAGATCTTTCAAATTGCATCATTATTTAAATTGAAGTCAATAAAAATCTATAATAATAATGTTTTTATTTATTTTTCCTCACAAACAAAATATATATAAGATAACATCTGATATATCTATATCTGATATATAGGTTTTCGTTATATCAAAAGTTTTTTTTTTTACACTGGCTCGACATAGTGACTACAGAGTACCTGATGGCAAGTACAGTGTAGTCCAAAAACGAAAGCGACTATCAAAGGATGAAAATCCATTGATAGTCTACATCGTCATGTCGGCCCACATATACCACGACTGAAGGTCTCTAGGTATATGAGCTACTGGACATACACAAGCTGATCCCGAAACGCGACAAGCCGAAACTAGTCACTATGACGGGCTTTACACCCATGCACTGTGGTCGCGATCCAGACGGGCACCGACGCCCTACCACCTCGCTGCTGCTCGTTTAGCACCACCCAGGAGTTACGTGTAGGGGAACTAGAATCTAACAAAATAGTTTCATTTTATGATTGACAGACGCTTCACCTCATGACGCTTACCTGGTGGAATGTGAAGATGAGTCGACGATGGACCGCCTCCACCCAACAAATTCACTCTTCTCTTAAAGACTCCCAAGTCATAAGATCGTGTAAATACGCTCGCTGGAAGCAAATTCCACTCCTTAGCTGTTCGCATGATTAATGTAGAAGCAAATCTTTTCGTGCGGATATAAGGAACATCCACCACAGACGGAATTTTATTCCAAATGCGAACTCCAAGCGTTACTCTGCATATAGAACGAAGAGATAGCATCTCCACTACATTAATTCTACTGTCGTGCTTTTTCTGGTATACTCAACCTCACTGCTATACAACAAAGTGGGCACCAGAACTGCTCTATCATTAACCTATAGTTTTAACATTTCATTAAAATAATAATAATAATAATAAAACATTTATTTGGCACACAACACAACAAACAACACAGCAAAATAGGTTATTAAAGATAGAAAACAAAAAAGTAAGCACCCTATGTTGTGATGATGCGCCAAAGGGAAGTCAGCTCAGCAAATGCTAAGTGACCAGTCGAGCCACCCAGCGCTGATTTTCAGCTGACACCCATTTATTGCGTCGACGCGCAGAAAACAGCAAGGAAGGGATTAATATAATACAGATACACAGCATTAGAGACTAAAATATCATAACTAACATCAGACTAAAGTATCATAGATGGATATATATCATAGATGAAAATACACATATACAAGAACACAAATATATTAGTATATTACATATACATATCATATACATTATTATCATTAATATACAGACACACACAAAATAAATACAAATAGAATAATAAATAAATTTAAATCTATACTAATATTATAAAGCTGAAGAGTTTGTTTGTTTGTTTGTTTGAACGCGCTAATCTCAGGAACTACTGGTTCGAATTGAAAAATTCTTTTTGTGTTGAATAGACCATTTATCGAGGAAGACTTTAGGTTATATAACATCACGGTGCAACTATTAGGAGCGAAGAAATAATGGAAAATGTGAAAAAAACGGGGAAAATTATTCATCCTTGAGGGCTTCCGAAAACGGTTCAAGATACCAAAAATATATGTATGGATAATTTATATGGCAGAACAACATTTGCCAGATCAGCTAGTTCAATATACAAGCGCTCTAACTGAAAATCCCTGTAAATAAATGGAAACATACATTGTATTTTCCCAGGAAGGTGATGATCCGATCCCGAAAATTGCGACAGTGTTACAGTATTCGGAATATGACTACCTGGATGCGTGGTACGGCATGGAGCGACTGGTAACCAAAGGGCTGGTCAAAAACATCGGACTCAGCAACTTTAACTCTGTGCAGATCCAGAGGATTCTGGACAAAGGGAAGATTAAACCGGTCGTCAATCAGGTAAGGATTGTCGAACTTCGCTCCATTCTTTGTATTGAATAAACTATCAGGAAATAATTTTAAGAAAATGTTGCCGTGGCGTCAAGTTTAGATTATTTAGCGCGTTAGAGACAAACTCCTGATAGAAATAAGTCCAAACATGATAAATTTGCTGTATCCAGGAAGATCTTCATCAGACCTTCACCGTATTAATCCTCAAGCTACCTTGGTATATATCCTATCGTCTAAAAAAATAATCATCCAAATCTATCTACTCAACGCGGCGATATTGAGAGAAAATCATAAATTTACTGTGGTCCGTTCAAGCAATAAGGCCTATATCTCCGAAGACCTTTATCAGAACTGCGCCATATTAAAATGGAGCCAATTGTATAATATACCCAATAGCTTAAAAAAAATCTATATCGGTCAATAAACGGCGGGTATGTACGTGACCATACGTGAAACTGTGGTCGAGGTAATCTAAAGGTTACTCCTATCTTTGAGGAAGTAATGTATCCATGACAATAATGATATAGAGAAAATATGGTTGAATTTTCAGGTAGAATGCCATCCGTATCTCACGCAGCAACGGCTCGACAGCTTTTGCGCAGAAAGGAACATAGTATTAAGCTGCTTCGGAGTACTAGGGTCTAAAGGAACGCCAGCAGAATATAAGAGCGCAAATCCTCCTGTCATTGATGATCCTCTGGTACAAGTGATGGCGTCTGGATTGAATATGACTCCAGCACAACTGCTTATAAGGTAATTTGATCATTTTTAACATCAACAAACGGCGTATAGACATCAGAATGGCGAATGCAGACCTGGATCTTGAACATTTTCGAAGCTAAGCAAAAATTAGTTTGAATATACGTATTTAGAGAGCGATCCCAATATTAGTTTCCTAGATTGCTAACCGAAGGCAAGATTCGGAGATGGATTTACGCGGGGTGGTGTATTTGAAGGAGTACGTCGCCCCAATCCGAGTGCGAACGGCGTGGGATGTGTTCCCTCACGCCACTTCAAGAATAGAGAAGAGTGGGTGGTGGCACTCTACACCATCCCCTGAAACGCAGAGATTTGACCTGAAGAAGGTCAGACGTCGCTGGGTGGACGCTGGCTCAGCCTTGCCCTCAGCCCCAGCAGACGGGTAAAAGGAATACCCCGGTGGTTTTAGTCGGTGCAAGTTTGACACACCGGGGGAATGGCCCCACCACTACCCTGACGGTCCAAAGGTATATCCACGGGTTAATAAAAAAAAAAAGACCTAGCAGTACAGAAACGTCTCTACCCATAATAATTTGGACATTAAATCGCTTTTCGCGTGCTCTTTAAGACTGGTGACAGCATACAAGTTAAGTAAAATAATGCATATTATTTTTTTTATTTATAAAAGTGTGTGTTGTTCTTTTTCTCAACGTTTGATTTCTTTTCTTTTTAATGACTAGACGAGGTCATTACATCACACTTGATGGAAAAAGCAGGGTAGCCCAAGAGCAGCAACGACTGGCAAGAAACAAAAATTCGTTGACAGTCGCTGTCGCCATATCGGCCCACATATACCACGATTGAAAGTCACTAGATATGCTTGGAATCGTAAGAAGTTTTGTCTATTAACGTTATGCCGTCCGGCGACACCTCAGTGCTGACGTGCGCATTGGTGATATTTCATGAAAGGATCAGGGGTTGAGAACTAGTGAGAACTAACGATGAGATTAGTAAAGCTTATCAATCTATAATCTCCCGATAATGTCAAGACGGGCCGGCGACAAGTCAAGTGATCCGAATTAGCGCTGAAATAAATATTTACGAATCGTGCGGACGGCAAAGTGTTAACTTCAACCTTGATTATGTCAGTTTTACTTTGACTTCTCTTTCTCTAACTCTTATCTTTGTCGGGTCATTGGCTTGTTGAATGGTCTCCCGGTGAGCGAGTTTTCTTCGTTCTATGATATTGGGTTCTTTAAGTAAAACGTGAAGAGATATTTGTGAAGCCATGATCGCGCCGACTATTAACTATTAGTGGTTATCTCTCAATGGTTGTAAGCAGTTTCGAGGTTGCAATATGCTTTCCATCAGATACGGGACAAGATGAAGATGCCATTCTATGTTTATGATTCTAGAAGATAATTCAAAAAAATGGTATGAAGATGTAGTAATATATAATTTCAGATATCAGATTCAGTGTGGACATAATGTGGTGGTGAAGACTGCGACTGGTACCCGACTTTGGGAGAACCTACAAGCTTTAAACTACACCCTGACTCCTGGACAGATAGATGCATTACATGCTCTCAATAGGAACAAGCGGATTTTTACGTTTAGTGGGTTTGTATCAACATTTTTTAACCCTTCTCTTGATAATGTATCTGTGGTGATACATAATAATTTAGGTTTTTAGCTGGTAAAAGTCTGGCACACCCCGGCTGCTATCCCATGTGTGACCGGGACGGTCGTATGAGGATTTTCCGCAAGCAATAAAAAAGAAACAAAGTGAATACGGCAACTAATGCACCTCTGCTCACCCCGAAAGGCTTAAAGTGTGATGATATATTATTATTCTTACATATAAATATTAAAATATAAAACATAGACCTACAGGGGCGAGGCCTAAGGCCCAAGCCACCGGTAGTTAGGAGCTCAGAGTGAGGAACCTCATAACAATGCGTGCCGTATCGAGTAGAACTGCCTTCTGTATCCGGCCCTTGATCCAACAACCAAGCGAGAGCCTCTTAAGGTGTTAATCGAGGCTCTTTGCGATCAGCCCATTAGTCGATACGACTATCGGGACAATACTCGTAGAATCCACATCCCACGTGCTGGTAATCTCATACGCGAGGTTTCTACATATGATATTATTTATTTGTACATTGTGTTTTGGTCCTTTTTCTTTAATATATGAATTATTTTTTAGTTTATACCAGGGGACGGCAACCTTTCGAGTCAGAAGAGTCAAAAGTTTTTAAAAAGTCTCAAATATTTTTCTTGCAATCAATAACTAGTACTTGCATAAATAAAGATTTTTGATAAAACAAAAATATTTTCTATTTATTGATCGATTCAGATAGATTTTTAATTGTTTTTTTTTATTCAATGATATCTGCCTATGGACCTAAGAAAGCTGCAGCTTCAGAGATGGGCAAAATGTAATCTGATTAATGATAAACGATTACAAAATGTAGTCGTAATTTTAATTTTCTTGCTCTCTAATCATGATTAAATCCGTTTAAAACATTAAGAAATCATAAATGTGTATACAATCTGAGATTCTGTAGTGTATAAAACATAAATGAGCAAAATGCAGTCATATTAATGGTAAAAAACGTAAAATGTAATCATTTTCATTAATCTGATTACATTTTGCCCATCTATGCGCAGTTTCATATCCAAAGAACCGCATGAGGCTCGCGAGCCGCAGGTTGCCGACACCTATATTTTCCTGAATCAGTATTTATTTCTTTTACCGCAAACAGTTAACCTTTTTATTTTTTGTTTCAGCATGGGTGACACACACAAAAACTATCCTTTCAAAATAGCTTATTAGGGAGCTTAATTATTTATTATAAAGTAATGATTTTTATTACTTATTTATTTGAAAATTTGATAGCTCAAAGCTTCAAGGATCGACGTGTTATGTGTGTGAGAAACGATTCTCTAAGAGTTAAGATGAGCCATTTCTCTCTAAGAATTGGAGGCTGCAATGTAAATTGTCTACAATCAAATACATATTTATAATATTTGTTCCTCAGCCACTTCTTTAACATTCCGTAGATACTGTAGTTTGCAAGGACTTGTATATATGTGAGTGGCTAGAAAAATTTCACTTGCGCGATGTAGGTTAGTAAAATTGTATCGGAGTCATTAATAAGCACATATCTGTACGCGCTTGTTAACTCTAATCTTAGACACTGTATGACCAATTTATATGCGGTTTTCACTTACATATTGTGAAAAGCTACTTTTGACGTTTAGGCTAAAATTTATAGATGAAACTTTAAGTTTTCTTAGAGTTTGCTAAAACATTACAGCTTATATTACTCAATGAATGTCAAAGGATTTAGTAAACCACTGATTTTGTCAACATAGACTTGGCTCTGCTAATACTATACTCAGGTTTCTAGTTTATATTCAGTTTTATTGCCAAAATGAATTAATTTTTTGAGAGCTTTGCTAAGTAAAGTCGAAATGGCATCTATAAATCTTAGCCTTAGTCAATGTTTGTAATTATAAATGAGTATTATTGTATATTACAATTAAAATATATTAAGTTATGGCAGAGGATATTGAAATAATTTAGGCCTAATTTTAATTTAAGAAATAAATGTTAATATGAGATTTTTTAATTCTTTTTTTATGCAATCCCATTTTATCATAAAAACACCAGACACCGTGTCGGATACCATCCGTATGTGGTGGATGTTCCGCACGAAGAGATTGACAGCTAAGGAGTGGAATATTCTTCCAGCGAGTATATTTCCATGTTCTTATGACTTGGGATCCTTTAAAAGAGTGAATAGATATTTGTTGGGCGGACGCGATCCGTCTGGATATAAAAGATATAAAACTACAAAAGAACTTTTCACTTTATTAATGTCACCGGTGGCTCACGCAAGTCTGCCTCATCGTGCGGCGCGTTTAACCGGTGACTTGCATCTACATAATTGTGATACTGTGTTGCCTACCACCAAAAGCTTAAACCGTATATTAGGTCCTTACATATGAAATTGGCGTTTTTCGTACTGGCCACTTTAATCACAAATTTCTCCTCTTTGGTAAGGAATTCCAAATTAAAATTTGTACAGCTATAGACTCATGTATTTGTGCTTCGATGATCGTCATTTATTTGTTTTTTTCTTCTGTTTTTTTTTCTGTTTGCGTCACTCATTTTACAAAATGGAAAACTTAAAATATCGCATTATTTACGAGTACTAGTTCCGCCGTGGCACTAGTGCTGCGGAAACAACTCTAAGGGTGAATGATGTGTATGGCGGTCGTGTTGCAAAAGAAAACACAGTTCGTTTTTGGTTCCAACGTTTTCGTTCTGGAAATTTCGACCTGCAGAACAAGCCCCGTGGACGGCCTGAGACTCAAGTTGATAATGACGAGTTGAAGGCTATTGTGGAAGCGGATCCATCGCAAACCACGTCCGAGTTAGCTGCAGGCTGCGATGTTAGTGATAAAACTGTTTTAATTCACTTGAAGCAAATTGGGAAGATTAAAAAGCTTGAAAGGTGGGTACCTCACGAATTGACTGAAACAAACCGGCAAACGCGCGTCGACTGCTGCGTTACATTACTAAACCGGCACAATAATGAAGGTATTTTAAACCGAATCATTACCTGTGATGAAAAATGGGTTCTTTACGATAATCGGAAGCGCTCAGCGCAATGGTTGGATCCTGGCCAGCCAGCCAAATCCTGCCCCAAGCGAAAATTAACCCCAAAAAAGTTACTTGTAAGCGTTTGGTGGACTAGTGCCGGTATTGTTCATTACAGTTTTCTCAAATCTGGCCAGACTATTACGGCTGATGTCTATTGTCAGCAATTGCAAACCATGATGGAAAAGCTAGCGGCTAAACAACCTAGGCTGGTCAATCGCTCCACGCCATGCGTGCCAATGCGTAACAGACGGCTACTAAATTAGAAGAGCTTCAATTGGAAAGTCTAAGACATCCTCCGTACTCCCCGGACCTTGCTCCAACAGATTACCATTTTTTTCGAAATTTGGATAACTTCTTGCAAGGGAAAAAATTCAACTCCGATGGGGCAGTCCAAATCGCCTTCAAAGATTTTATTGATTCCCGTCCGACTGGTTTTTTTAGTAAAGGGATCAATGAACTACCTATGAGATGGCAAAAGTGCATAGAAAATAACGGTTCATACTTTGATTAATTAAATATATTATATTAAAAAATATTAGACTTTTTGTTCCTCCCATACAAAACGCCAATTTCATATGTAAGGACCTAATATTTAGTCTATTAATTGAAAACATGTATTTTTAATAACGATAGCGCGAAAAACTTATTGCACAGCGCACTCTGTGGGTGAGAAAAATGAACTACATCGCCGGCGTTAACCTGTTACTGATTGTATATAAGCTATAAAAAATTGTGGAAGAGCGAATGCACGAACTGGGTCGCGACTACAGAGACTATCACAGTGACTCCCTGCGGCTTGTCGCGTTTCGAGATCTGCTTGTGTATACCCAGTAGCTCATATACCTAGAGACCTTCAGTCGTGGTATATGTGGGTCGACATGACGACGGAGACTGTCAATAGAGTTTAGTCCTTTGCTGGTCGCTGTCGTTCTTGGATCACGCTATACTTACTATAAGGTTCACTGTAGTCAGAGACAGGTAAAATGTAATTTGATTAATTATTACAAAATATAGTTGTAAATATATTTTCGTTACTCTTTAATCATGATAAGACCCTTCTAAACATTTAGGAGTTATTTATAAGCAGTTGAGAATCCTTATGTGTTTGAAACATAAATGAGCAAAATGTATAATAATTAATATATAAGTAATTAATGATGTAAAATGTAATCGTAATTGTTTTTCATTAATCAGATTACATTTAGCCCATCTAGGAATATAGGCACTATGTAAAGTCAGTGTAAGTCGAAATAACAATAAAATCATTTATTATAACACACTAGCTGTCCCGGCAGACCTTGTTCTGCCCTATTTCTCTAAAACAAAGTCATATTGTTTTTTTTAATGTTAATAGCCTCCCCGTCAGATTTTTTTGAAAACCTGGCCTTAATGCTATATGTATAAAAATTGACAAATATTGACATTAATATTTATCCGTCACTCAATTGTTTTGCCTTCCCGGAACCCGTCCACTGACATTTAAACTTTATGGTATGGTGTTAAAGTTCAAATTGACTTTTAAATATTATTACGAATTTTTTGTATGAGAATATAGAAAAGTGTTGTTTTTAGACTTTTTCAGACAATTTTTTAATTTTTCTCTCCGTAATAACCTTCCCCAGACTTCAACAAACACGACAAAAAAGAAATCAGTCAAATCGGTTTAGTCGTTCTCGAGTTTCGCGCTTATCAAGACATAGCTGATCCGGCAAACGTAGTTTTGCTATATAAGTTATTGTAATATCTTCTATGATGTTCATTGAAATTAAGTGATGTCAAAGACAATTTTGTTCATAATTAAATACTCTTAATCAACAAAGCATTTATTTGGATAAAGATTAATATTATTACGTTGATACAACTCTTAACAAATAATGCATTAATTTCGACCAAATTTGTTTACCATAAAAACGGTTCTAGTGACTTAATCTTAAAAGATAAACATATACTGTCGCGGACATTTTTTTAGATCATCTCAAGAGGAATAATTCTTTCTTACATATATTTTTGGTATCTTGAACCGTTTTTGCAGCGCACGCAATGGAAGCCCTCAAAGATGAAAAATTTTGCCCGTTTTTTTCACATTGTCCATTATTTCTTCGCTTCTAATAATTGCATCGTGATGTTATATAGCCTATAGCCTTCCTCGATAAATGGTCTATTCAACTCAAAAAGAATTTTTCAATTCGAACCAGTAGTTCCAGAGATTAGCGCGTTCAAACAAACAAACAAACAAACAAACAAACAAACAAACAAACAAACAAACTCTTCAGCTTTATAATATTAGTATAGATTTTAAATAATACATTTTGTCGACATTTTAAAGCTAGATCGGTGTACAGAATTTATTTCTAACTCTAATATACAGGTGAAATTATAATCGTTTTGGTGCTAAGGAGTTTCGGTTCTATGTCGGTAATACTATAGATAATTATTGAAATTTATTTATTTAAATTATTAAAGATTTATTAACATTGGAATTTAGTGTCATTTACTGATACGGAATTGAAGTTTTTCGGTTACAAAACAACCTTAATTTCATCGGGTATATATTGTGTTTGAGACAATATCTGTTATATCGAGATATTAAAAATAACATCAAAATGTACTGTTTAGAATTGGTTTGAAAAAAACATATATTCAATTAAGCTATTCACGATTTTCAAATGCGTTGAATTGCGCCAAAATATTTTGATTTCAGAGGAAACTTCACAGAGGTAACATTTTTTATGCGGCCACCATAACTATTATATTATTGTGTCAAAAGCTCTTTATTTTTTATAGGTGAAACCAGTATAACTGGCTGAATAGAAATATCACTGTTTGCATCGAACAAGTCAGTGGAATAGAATATAGTTAGTTATATTTGAATCGTCCAGTCGGCTGAATAGAATGTAGCCGGCCGTAGAGAATTAGAATAAACTGGTTGAGTAGAAATATTACTGTTGGCATAGAAGAAACCAACCGAATAGAATATAGTTATATATTTGAATCGGCCAGTCGGCTGAATAGAATGCAACTGGCCGTAAAGAATTAGGATAAACAGGCTGAATTTTATTTTGGCTATTACTGTTCGCATAGAATATAACTGGCCGCATGAAAATTTTACTGACCACATCGATAATAATTATTATTCGCGTACATAATTACTGGTTGCATGGAAAATAACTTACTAAAATCACCAGGCACATAAAAAACATATAGCATACAAAAAAAAGGACTGCCTAAGTAACTAGCCATAGAGATAATAATAACCGCTAGTATAGAATATAATTTAACATATAGAAAAATATAGAAGGATAATTTATAGAAGTTCATGTACTTAATGCTCCCCCTTTAAATATATTTACGATATATTTTACTATCTTCTGCCCGCGACTTCCTCTAAATCAGAGAATCGGTTCAATTTACAGCATTTCACACCCAATTCAACAACCTGGATATACCATACTGATACGCACGTATCTATGTGCGTGTGTCTTAATAAATGTCAGGTCACGACTAGTGATGAAAATGCCCGGGAATTTTCCCAAAGTGCCCAGCACTTCCGCGAACATTTCGTAAATTCCCGGGAATATTCCCAATCAAGTTTTGGGCACTTTGGGAAAATTCCCGGGCATTTTCATCACTAGTCACGACTAGTTAAGGGAACTATAGCGGGCGCCAGAGTGAGTGGATTTATCGTGGTGACTGCATGTTAATGCTCTTTCTTAGAGACCACTATCCCAGATGTCCCCAGTGGAGTTTACACGGACCAAAAGAATAAAATACTAAAAATCATACAAATCACATAGTTTTTTTTAATATCTTAATATAACTCGAGTTGTCATATTTTCATAATGATAAATATAAAAAAAATCTAGTGATTTTTTTACATTACTAAGGGGTGTTAGAAAATTTCATTGAACACAATTTATTTCAAAAATTCTTCCTTATTATCTTGAAAATCTCATTGTCCAAAGTCTCTCACTGTCTCAAAGACCACGCAAACTTTATCCCAGATATATTAATCAGATCTATTTCGCTATATTCTTCATGTATCCTGCAAAAAAGCATCCGTTTAATACAGTTATAATAACTCGCTTCGGCTTGTCGCGTTTCGGGATCAGCTTGTGTATACCCAGTAACTCATATACCTAGAGACCTTCAGTCGTGGTATATGCGGGCTGACATGACGACGGAGACTGTCAATAAATTTTCATCCTTTGTTGGTCGCTTTCGTTTTTGGACTACACTGTACTTACCATCAGGTACTATGTAGTCACTTTGACGAGCCAGTGTAAAAAAAAGAGCAACTTCTGCGCGCACTCCCGCCATAACAATATATTGAGCAGTGGCACTTGAGGGAGTCCGCTGCCCCTGCGTGGCGGCGTCGGTGTGTGCGTACTCTCGCACACACACACCGCCTTCTTACGAGAAAGGGAAGGACAGGAGTACCCCCCCCCTTCTCTCATAATCGAGGAGGCCCACCACGCGCCGTTCGTGGCACAATGCGACACTGGCTCGACATAGTGACTACAGAGTTCCTGATGGTAAGTACAGTGTAGTCCAAAAACGAAAGCGACTATGAAAGAATGAAAATCCATTGACAGTCTCCGTCGTCATGTCGGCCCACATACACCACGACTGAAGGTCTCTAGGTACACGAGTTGCTGGATATACACAAGCTGATCCCGAAACGCGACAGGCCAAAGCGAGTCACTATGACGGTCTTTACACTTGTGTACTGTGGTCATGACTAGTGATGAAAATGCCCGGGAATTTTCCCAAAGTGCCCAAAACTTGTATGGGGAATATTCCCGGGAATTTACGAAATGTTCGCGGAAGTGCTGGGCACTTTGGGAAAATTCCCGGGCATTTTCATCACTAGTCATGACCCAGTTATAGTTTTAGAGTTTTACAGTCAGGAGTCCACCATACTGGGGCAGAAGTTCTCACTGATGGTTAAAAAAAAACTCACTCGGTATGTTTGTAGCCATATTTTTATTTTTCTTGTTCACGCTCGCGTCCGATTGGTTGCTGAATTTTGATGAGTATTTATCTAAAAACAGATAATTTTGAATGAAACAGAAGTGTTTTGTACCAGAGATGGGCAAAAGTTAATCTGATTAACGATTACAAAATTAGTCATAATTTTAATTTTATTGCTCTGCAATCATGATTAAATCTCTTCAAAACATTAAGAAGTCATAAATATGAACGCAAACATAGATGAGCAAAATGCAGTCATATTAATGATGAAAAACGCAAAATGTAATCGTTACCATTTTTATTAATCTGATTACATTTTGCGCATCTATGTTTCGTGCTTTCGTTGAAAGAAATTGGTAATTAGAGACATTATCTGTTTCTCTGGTAGCCTAGTAATTAAGGGACCGGTGTCCAGGCGCGGCGATGCATAATTGTCGTAGGTTCGTATCCCGGCCCGTTCATCTAGAATTTTCTGGAATAAGTACGGATTTAGGCACATGTGGTAAAAGGAAACATCGCGAGGGAGCCCGCATGGCGTCCAATAGAAATGTCATGTGTACTGGTGCTCTGAGAAAGGCGATCAGCTGCGCCACTGGTCACGTTGGGCACGATATATAAGCTCAAAGTGGATACAGCCACTAACGTATATCTTCTCGCTCCTAAAGAGATATAGTCGCATTTTAAATGTATCTTGTTCATGTTTTATGTATACAGGGTGATTTTATAAACGAGGGAAATATTTCAGAATACAATAATTTATACCTTCTTGTAACTAATAAAAATGTAAATAACAATATTCCCTAAACAAATCATAAAGAAACATTGATGAACAAATGAGAATTGATCCGTAACCAGGTTGGACACCGCAGCGCGTGTGGCGCACGACTGAATGGCATGTAGATACAATTCTTTTTACGTAATTTTAGGTAAACAGGTAATTGACTTGTTACGTTTTCGTGCTTTATCCTGGCTTAGGAGAGACAAAATGCCTACTTAAAATTTAATTGTTATTTATTCTATCATGTGTGTAATTGTCCCTTAATATGTTGACTATAGAATACTTTGTTTTAATGTTAATATTAAGATATCACTATTCCTATATATTTGGAATTACAATCTAATGCTGAATATCCTCCTTGAATATATCGCTCGTCTATAAAATCAGCCTGTATATGTATGCATTAATGTAAACTAAGGCTGACATTTATAGACGCTACATCGACTTTGCTCAGCATTGCTCTCAATAAATAAATTCGTTTTGACAAAAAACTAAATATGTATATAATAGAAACTTTAGTATAGCCATAGTATTTGCAGAGCCAAGCCCATGTTGACAAAATCGGCGACTTACCAAATCCTTTGAAATTCAGTGTAATGTTTTTGTATAGTCTAAGCAAACTTAAAGTTGGGTTTATAAATCTCAGCCTAAGTAATAGCGGGCCCAGTCTGATTACGACCTGGAGCTATTATGTGTGTGTTATATGTCTGTGTGTGTCAGTTGTTAATACTCACTCGAACTGTCAATGCTAATGTTCGAACGCATCTTTTGTGGTATTTTGGAATTTTTCTCAACACTTTGCGCTTTCGTCGTCCGATTACTTTTCATTTTCAACGGTATGGAAGTTTTCTTATTGATGAAAAACTTCGGATCGTCGATTTTCTTGACCCTGTCTCCACTACTCATTAATTTTTCTATGTTAGTTTTATGATTCGACGTTCCAGCGTCGTGATATTCTTGTAAATTGCTTATTTTATCTTCATTTACTATTTTAACTAAGTCTACATCTTTTGGAGATTTGGTTTTAGTTATAGCAACATTGTCTCTAGATCTCACTGTATTCATAGCAGCTATATTGCCCTTATTTTTGAGGCTGGTAGCATTCTTACTGTGTCCTACTATTGTGTTTTTTGTATTTAGATCTTTGGATCTCTCTGACGGAGCAGTATCTTTAAGTGCTTGATTTTTTTCTTTGTCTACAGTTTTACTTTTTGGTTTAGCGACATTAACCTTACCAGTATCAGGGGTCTCTTTTTCACTATTTTTATTTGCCTTTTTAGACGATGAAGGTGCTTCAATATCTTGTGGAGGTTTTCTATTTTTGGTGACTTTTTTCTGAGATTCAACAGCAGAATTTACTCTTTCTTGTTTATTTAAATTAGTCGTTATTTTTTTATTTTCCAAATTTTTATTCCTATTACTTGGGGTCTCTTTCTGTTTGGGTGAAGTTTTCTTATTACCTGCATTCAATTCTGCACCTTTTTTATTAGTGACTTTATTAGCATTATTTTTATTGTCCTCAGTCTTATCTATTCCACCACTATCAACATTATTTTCTGCCAATTTATTCTTATTGCTAGCAATATTTTCCTTATTCGCAACAACTGTGTCCATTTTAGGTCTTTTTGTCTTATCATTTGCAACATCCTCCATAGGTTTTACATTGTCGGCTAATTTAGTTCTTTTACCGAGCGTAATTTTACTGGATGATTCAGTTTTATTATTACTTTTGGTCAATCGTGCTGAATCCGTGGCATTATCTTTAGACATATTCCCTGCGTTAGCTTTTCCATTAGCAGTTTCATCAATTCGTTCAGTGTTACTTTTACCCAATTTTGAAGAATCAGATATTTCATTATCTTTCGCCGAACTTTTGGTTTGTGCATTTACATTTGCTGTAACATTATTATCGTTCTGAATAGTATCGTGAGCAACTGGTCTTTGATTTACATTAGTATTTTCATCAATTCTTGAAGGTCTGTTACCATGAGATTTATTTCGATTTTCATCTTTACCCCTTCCAACTTTCGGTTTAATTTTCTTCGGTAACGCTTTGGGAGGTGCCATAACTTCACTTTCCTTTCTCTTTTTAGTATCAGGAGCGTCTTGTTCCAGATCTGTCCTTCGTTTTTCAACTTTGGCCGTATCTAAATCAGATTCTGCACTTTCTATCAAAGGCCCTTTTGCCTCTAGACATATTGATATAATTTTCGAGAGCAACAATGTCCTTTCGTCTGTTGATATAGTCGGATCCGATAGCTTCTTGTATGATTGCGTTATTATATTCAAATATTTCTCCTCTGAAATACAATATAAATAAATTTTGTAACGTAGGCATACAAATATGACCATGTGTTAAAATATCATTAATCACAAACAGTTATGACCGGATATGACTTCAATATTCATGTTTTGTTTACTTTTTAGCCTATATATTTACCAAAGAAATACACCTTTAACGTTTTCTTAAAACTATACCATGATTTCAAGTTTTTTTTTTTTTTTTGGAAGTTTACGAGGGTGTTTTGAATAGTTTCCGACCTAACGATGATACGAGACATTTTTCAACCTAGTCTCCTTGTAATTACACACTTCTCCCAGCGATGCTCTCATCTCTGTTATTTGCAAAAGAATTGTTCACAAAGGTGATTGCCTCTTTAATTAACGAAAATCACTATCCTCCGAGTGCAATTTTTAGATGAGGACGCCAAAAAAAGTCGCTTGGTGCTAGATCTGGTAGAACAACGAAATTCACTAGTTGTTATTGACGAGTGCTGCTATCTTCATGTTGAGGTCGGAAACTTTTTAGACCACCCTCGTTTTATACATATTTACACCTTCATAAACAACACTGATCAAAAACTAGTATAGATGTCACCACTGTCGACTCGGGATGTGATTCAATAAAACAAACAGTCTCTTTATCGCCATTCATTTATATTTTAGCAGAGTTGTATACGATCGTGTGTGACAAAACGACACCGTGTGTCAATATATATGTCATAAATGGACGTGGGTGCGAGCTCGCAATCTACCATCTCGGTGCGCGATTGACCTTGTTAAGCCTCCTCAGAACATGGGACGGGCTGAAGAAATCCCGTCCCTATCATCCTCAGAAAATGTAAATTACACAAGGGTGAAGCCGCGGGCCAAGGTAGTGTTTATGGGCTCAATGCACTTGTGAGTGCAATGCACTGCTATATCTAGGTCACGATAATTAAATAAAACACGCACTAAATAATAAAAGAGAATTCATGCTAAGACTGCCTTCTGATTCACAAGCCTCCCACAAGTGGCTGAGGCCATCACCACATGTTTATTCGAAATTTTACTATATAGAGAAAAAACTTACCCATATACTCCAAATCAAACTTAAGAAGGTGATGGAATGGCAATAAAGGGGACCACTTGTTTTCTAAGCGCCATGATAGTTCTAATATGTTTGCGCATTTCAAAGAAAACCCTCCTTCGGCCTAAAACATATATATATATATAGATATAAGATTTTCAAAGGTAACCTATTCTAAGTGTTATAATAAATAATAATATCGTCACGCTATATCCCTTTCGGGGTGAGCATTGATACATTAGAAGCTGTATCCACTTTGCGCTTATATGTCGTACCCAACGTGACCAGTAGCACAGATGACGGCCATTCTCACTGCACTAGTACACATGCCATTTCTATTAGATCCCACGCGGGTTTCCTTACGATGTTTTCTTTAACCTATTAGAAAGTGGTGTTTAAATTTGTATTTACTCTGGAATAACCCAAATGCACGAGCCCGATGGTCGATGGATTATTCACGTCGCTGAACGTGGATACCGGTTCCTTAGCTACTAGAGCATCTCAGGCAAACCCAGGTCTACATGTTAATTTTGTTAATTAGTTTTCTGGAGAAATGTGCTATTAAAAATTGTCTGCTTTTTTTGAGCTTGTGGAGCATTTGCTGCAAATGGGTCATGACCTTAGTACACCACTGCAAATACCGTCATAGTGACTCGCTTTGGCCATTCGAGTTTCGAGATCTACTTGTGTGTGCCCAGTAGATCATATACCTAGAGACCTTCAGTCGCGGTATATGCGGTTCGGCATAACATCGGCGACAGTCAATTAATTCTCTGCTGTTCTTGGACGAAGTCACTTTGTGAGGACAGTGGCCAATGGGCGATACAATCGCTTATACAATACAATACCTAAAGACATCTTGGAGTTACCACTATTGACATTTAAAAAAACTATTAAAACTAAATTGCTGGGAAAGGGATATTATTCCATTAATGACTGTTTGAATGATAAAAGTGCGTGCTCTTAATATATGCAAATGTTCTCGCGGGGCATTCAATCCTTTATATATTATACCTGTTATTGTACCTCAAGCCGTGGTGGCTGCCGGCAGAATAGAATAGCACCCCCCTCTTCTTGCCGAGGTGTCGTAAAAAGCGACTAAGGTATCTCTTGAACACCGCAATTCAACCAGGTGTTTAGAGAAGGGAAAACTCGACCAAACCTGCATCCTGCTCCCTCCCGATCGTTCTGGTTCTCCATTCCATCGGGCCTGAGGAAGCTCGGACGAGAGAATGCTTTTCTGGCTGCGCGTCCAGTTATGCACTTAAATATCCCCTGCGCAATTGACTGTTTCCGAAAACTGTACCTCGAATTTCTTAACCGGTGTTGAAACAGTCGCCGTGGCCGAAACCGGCTAGGACATCATCATTGTACCTCATTATGTTAAAATGAGCAACTACCAGAGTTTCTCGCCGGCTCTTCTCGGTAGATTCTGCTTTCCGAACCAGTGGTAGATTCGCTTTGCTTTTTTTGACGATTCAAAAGTGCTTGGAAGTAGGCCTATTTGAATAAAGTTATATTTCATTTCAATAAAACAAACAAACAACTGACCACAGGTTCCATGTGTAGAGTGCTAGCGTAGAGATCAGCCAGTCTAGCTAGAGTTGTCCGTCTTGATCTATAAGCTTCCGCATAGCTGTTCAAAACCTGATAACGAAATACCACATGTCTTATCATTGTTCATTATTGTACCTGGAATCCCCGTTACAAAAATTCTACAAGTTACTTTGAACGTATCCAGCGTTTTCCCCTGCACGTCCTCGAGATATCCCGGGCCTTAGTGAATAGACGTTGCTAGGTAGAAATACTAAAATAAACACTAATTAATAATCAACTATTTACTTCAAAGTATACGGATTCCCAAACTGTCGACTTCTTTTTAGAATATAAATAAAATCCAACGTTCGTAGCCTCTCACATTATATAAAGAATTCATTGCTAAAATATAAAGATCCTAGCTTCAGTAATTTAGGTTTCACGATGATTGGAGGTCCCTGAAAAAGGTTGGGAATGGCTGCAAACTGTACTGTGTATTACAGTTGTCTATAGGGTTTGTTGTATTAGTGTTGTTTTGTAAATTGTTTGGAGGAGGCCTATACCCGAAGAGGGGTTCTCATTGTCACTGTACTGTAGGATTATTAAAAGATAGCTAGATCTTTTAAATAAGCACGTACAGTTAAAAATATATATATATTTTTAATACACTAATTATCGAATATTATATATATAATTTTTTAAATTTCATTTTATTGTAGAATCGTTTAATTTTATGTAAAAAAAAAATCATATTGTTTTGAAGTAATTCGTCATAATAATTGTATAATTTTATTGAATATTGTTGATCGAGAATTGATTGCCTTTTTCATTTTATTTTATTATAGACGCCAATGACATCTTCCTATAAGGTGGATGGTTCCCTACCCTCTTCTTTCTTCTTTTCCCACGAAAAAAACTTAAAAGGACCCTCGATGCGCGAGTCTCTCGCAATGAATAGCATAATGTACTTCTGAAGCCGTGGTGGCTGCCGGCAGAATAGAATAGCACCCCCCTCTTCTTGCCGAGGTGTCGTAAAAGGCGACTAAGGTATCTCTTGAACACCGCAATTCAACCAGGTGTTTAGAGAAGGGAAAACTCGACCAAACCTGCATCCCGCTCCCTCCCGATCGTACTGGTTCTCCTTTCCATCGGGCCTGAGGGAGCTCGGACGAGAGAGTGCTTTTCGGGCTGCGCGTCCAGCTATGCACTTATATATCCCCTGCGCAATTGACTGTTTCCGAAAACTGGACCTCGAATTTCTTAACCGGTGTTGAAACAGTCGCCGTGGCCGAAACCGGCTAGGACATCATCATCATCAATGTACTTCTGTACTTACCATTATAGCTTCACTGGGTCTGGTTACGCTGGGCAGAATAGACTGAGATAGTTCCACTTCGTGTAACGTCTTCACAACCACCACACGAAGGTCTCTGTACCATGTGGGAGTGAATTTCTTATCCTGTAATAAAGATTGACTGACTCCTCAAAATCATTTACTGCTATTATTAGCAGAAAAGGTACTAATTCAGTATTTTCTATCTTTGTATCTAGCATCACGCCAAACCCCTATTGGGATAGGCAGAGAATGGAACACCACTTCTCTCTAGTCTTGTAAACTTCTTACTCTAGACATTACCCTCCATTACAACTCTCTTTATTTGGTCTGCATATGTAAATTTCAGGCATCTGCTCTATTTCGACGTTGCTTAGCAAAGTTCTCAAAAATTAAATTCATTTTGACAAAAATTTGAATATACATATAATAGGAACTTGAGCATAGCCATAGTATTCACAGAGCCAAGTCCATGTTGACAAAGTCGGTGATTTCGTAATCCTGTGACATTTATTGAGTAATATAAATTGTAATTTTTTATTAAAGTCTAAGCAACCTCTCTAGGATGGGTGCGTGTAAAGAGCTCACGCCCCCAAAACTTTCTCACGGGCCGCACGCTGGACACTTCACACCATCTCCCTCTCCTCCAAGCAGGGCCCGGAAACTAATGACTCTTATGTGATCAGTATTGTCCACTGCAAGCATCTTTTTGTTTTTTTTTTTTACACTGGTTTGACATAGTGACTACAGAGTACCTGATGGTAAGTACAGTATAGTCCAAAAACGAAAGCGACTATCAAAGGATGAAAATCCATTGATAGTCTACATCGTCATGTCGGCCCTCGTATACCACGACTGAAGGTCTCTAGGTATATGAGCTACTGGATATACACAAGCTGATCCCGAAACGCGACAAGCCGAAACTGGTCACTATGACGGGATTTACACCCATGTACTGTGGTCGCGATCCAGACGGGCACCGGCGCCCTACCACCTCGCTGCTGGTCGTTTAGCACCACTCAAGAGTCACATGTAGGGAAACTAGGGTAAAGCCTACGGACGCGAGCAGCTTCGACTCCCAAACAAAAAAGCAAAAGCAGTTGAAACAACTGATAAGCGCCCATATCATGCTATTTCAGTTCATTTTTAATTATTTCTAAATTGGTTCACACTTAGAGCTGAGATCGCGTCTTTTGGGACATGATTCCACGCTCGGACAATCCTGTTGGTTACAAGTGTGTGTGTAGATTGTTTTTTTAATCAGCTGGTATGTCTTTGTCAAAGAAGTATATTCAGACTTACAGATGTATGAGCATAGAACATTATGGAGAATGGGACCAAATCTATCCTGCACTCGGCGGAGACATCTTTCCACGTACCACCCTCCCTCACTGGTGGTTCTCTGAAATATAATAATTGACAAAAATTTAAATGCAGAGCATCGAGCATTGACGTAGGGTTGTCTGCCTCTCGGTCTTTTACCGGTTGCAAGGTGGAGAGTGTTCTCAGGAACTACATTCTTTGATTCCACCAGCCCCATTCCACCACAAAACCACTACACATCGTCTCGGATACCATTCGTATGTGGTGATTGTTCCTTATGGATATAGCACGAAAAGATTCGCTTCTACAGTCATCTTGCGAACGGCTGAAGAGTGGAATATGCTTCAGCGTCCATATTTCCTGGGAGTCTTTAAGAGAAGAGTGAATAGGCATTTGCTAGGCAATCGCGTTTCATCATCGAACTCATTTTCACCTTCCACCAGGTGTGATTGAGGTCAAACGTTCCTCTATAAATTATATTAAAAAAAAATTAACTGTAACCCTTTCTAGACTCCCAATATACTGTATACTGTGTGGCTGTTGTACCCTAGTAGTGGATGAGGGACCAGTTTCCATATATGGCTATGCGAATGCTTCTAGGTTCAAATCACGGTATGTACCTCTGATTTTTCTAGATTATACATGAATTTAGGCACCATATGCTCACCAGTGATGGAAAAAATAGTGAGGAAGCTCATATGGCATCTAATAGAAATGTCATGTGTACTAGTGCTGTGAGAACGGCGATCAACAGTGCTATTGGTCACATTGGGCATGGCATAAACGTGTAAAGTAGATTCAGCCACTAGTCTATTGTTTAGTATGTAATATTATTGTTGTATTGTTTTGAGTTAAGATTGGAGATACGCAGCGGTAATAAACTGTATGTAGCAAATTATGTGAAATGTGCTGACACCCAAGACACAGGTAGCCCTAGTTTGGGTGTCAGCTGACTTTAATATGCTGCTTTGTAATGGTTTATCTAAATTTTTTTTTATAATGTATCTTTACTCCCCCTTCATTTAGCATGAGGATGTATTATTATTATTAGTTAATAAAACTAGAGATTAGTTCTAAGCAAGACAATAGGTAAAGTTTAATACTAAATAGAATTTTATAACACTTTTAACTAAATTTAGTTTGTCAGTAGAAATGCATCAAATTTTTTTAATAAGGTTTAATTTTGTTTTCATTAATACCACATAGTCCTAATGTTCTAGGCAAATGTAAATCTTATTGTCATTTTTAACAAAAAAGATACCTTTGACCTGTAATATCATATAGTCTAAAAAAAAATTTTATTTCTAAATATTTGTTTAGATAGGGCTACCTTTTTTATTATACTGGCTCCAAAAAGTGACTATATTGCACAAGATGGAAAGTAAAGAGTTGTAAACCTATAGATGCTGTGCCAGTATCAATCATGATGCTTTATTTCACCCTGAAGGTTGAGATGTAAACACAAATTAAATATATGATAACCTTACCCAACTAACAAAGGCCCTGTAGATATAATGTTGACCTCAGACTGAAGAACTTGCAGGCTGGTCAGCTCCCGAGTCGCCTGCAAGCAGGTCTTCAGCTTAGAATGTTCAGTCTTTAACTCTATCACATTTGGTTCCAAATTCATTAATATTATATCATCTTCTTCGGAGTCAGAGCTGAAAATACACCAAAAAACTATCAAAATATTTTAATTAATCCCAACAAACCCCCACAAATACTTATGACACATTCATTACCCAGAGTGATTTGTTCTTGTTTCTCACAGGGTCCAAATTTGTCTCTTGGTATGCTATAATGTAAACAAGTGATATAAAAACAATGTAACTCATGTATTATGAGTATATTATTAATATCATTGAACTATCACAATTTTGTTTGTCACTTCAAATTTGTTAAGAGGGTTTTAATGGCATGCCTCACAGAATAATGTAATATGTGATCCTATATAAAATAAAATGGAAGGTATAATGTAATATTTTGTACTATTTTAATGTTGGAAATCCTATATTTACTCTTAAGCAAGTATTCCATTAAATTCCTTTTTAAAAACCACCTAAAAATCCTATTCACTTCACAAATAATAACTATGGAATTGAATGAAAAATCACAACAGACCTCTTTCATAGAGGATTAAACTTCGTATAAGAATATTAATGAGTAATTATGGTTTGATTATTAGTCTACAAGTTAAAAAATAAATAGTAATAACAGAGCTTTTCCCACAATATTTCCATTTAAAACTTTGGCTGTCATGGAACCTGGTTAAAAATTAAATTATGACCTGCATTTGGCAAGATCTTTTTAATTTAGAATCTATTTAGAACTATCGTGGGAAGAAAATCGAACATACCTAAAATAAACACCCCCTAACGTTTATAAACGAAGTAACTGACCTGTATTCATCCTGAAAATTATGCCTTGATTGGCCGTTTTGAAATTCCTTGATTCTCTGTTCATACTGTCGTATTTCTTGAATTATATTTTCTTTCTGTGCTAAAAGAGCCTTTTTCTGATCATTTGAAAAATTATTACTAGCCATTATTATTTTAATCAAAACAATCTTAATGTATTGTCATTGCAACAAACAAATTAAGATACACAAAACTCGCAAAATTGAATTTAAAACATTGACGGATGCCAACCGTTTATTTTGAATTGAAAGGGAGTAACTATATAATGGTGTGTCCGATACCCGAGTTTCGTGTACTCGCTGTTACAGAAAACGTTGGTACATAATATTGTTATAAAACATTTTTCTATGGGCACAATCATCTGCTACCTTGTATTCTAGCAAAATATTTATCAGCGACTACTTTTAAGAATATGTGATTTGTGGTTTTAATGTAAAAGTATACATGTCTACTTAAGCAAATGTAGTTAACAAATTCAACTTATATATATATTTACTATTTCAATCAGTTCATAGCGCGTTCAGCTTTATTATTGTGTATGAGAATCAATGTTTTATACTGATGTTTTTAGTACTCGCAGTTATAAGAAACATGTGCAGCGGTCACACACTAAAGAATTCAAATACATTTAGTCTGTAGCTAATGGTGCCAGCCTCAAATATAAAATTTTCTTACAATTCTGCTTTAAACTTTTAAAAGTATTTTATCAATATTTAAATTAATCATTGCCTAATCTGTACTATAAAATAAACATATAATATACAAATAAATATTTTGTTTTATTGTGGGTGTTATGATCTAGTGGATAAGGGACTGGTTCCCACACGCAGCAACGCAAATGGCCGTGGATTCGAATCCTGGTACGTACCTTTGGGTTTTACCAGAATATGTACGTGTTTAAGCACCACATCCTCACCGGTGAAGGAAAACATCGTGAGAAACCACATATGGCATCTAATAAAAATGCATATGTGCTAGTGCTGTGAGACAGACATATAAATACAAAGTACATACAGCCACTGGCGTATCTCTGCTCATACTGTAAGGGCTATAGCGTCACGATAGATTATATTTATTTTTATTATTATCAACGATTTATTAGGATAATCATAAAACTTAGTTAAACTCAATAGAAGACATTTCCTGTCTCTAAAAACATGCACATAAATGCATGATGATAATTTCAAAACTAGTAGAAATTATGCATTTGTCGGTTAAAATTTTGAATTATCTTGCAACCAATGTAGACCAATGATAAGAATTTGGAAGAGAAAATAAATGGATTCCTCTTTCCCTAGTATAATTTTCAATAAAAAAAAATAATACACAATATTCAGTAACAACAGCAAAAACCTGCCAACAAATTGTAAATTCAACCTCACTGTAATCAATTACGTTTGTATTTAAATCTAAAATAAATGTTAAAACCATTCTAATAAACTAAATTATTCTTATCCCTAACATCCCGTAGCCACATAAAAACTTCTAAATTTAAGGATTAAAACTTTGCGATGGCATAATTTTCTAATACAGATAAAGTTTTTTATGCATTCTGCCATTATGCAAATATACATAACTTAATTTGTTACACTTTTTTAGCTAATGGTGTAGCTTAATATTAAATAACTTAGTTAAGTTTATCTGTCATTACAAAAACACTTATATACTATTGTTATTTATATAAAATCCGTTTTACCTTTAGTAGAATATTAAAGAATGCGTTTATAGGAATGATGCTATTCGATGTCAAACAAGTGTCAAGCTAGCGACGTTAGTGACACGATTTATAATTTTATATTTGTATTTTGTAATTAAATAAATATTTTAAAGACATTCAATTATAACTGCAATAATGTATAGTTTGTATGTGCAATAATACAAAATATATAGCAAACACGATCTTTATAATTTTCCTCGAAATTTTGCAAAACCTATTAGAATCCAATAGCGTGTGTGTCGAGTTAATTTCAATTAATTTTTAATTGTAAACATGAGCACGCCGCGGCAATAAATAGGTCAAAGTTGTTGAATTATGACCGTGCGATGTGCCACTACGATTTAGATCGTGTTTGAGAAGCGGGAAAGTGATAATTATTGGTGTTGATATACGTTTATGAACTTCGGCCGACAATGGGGCAGTCAGGAAGTGCGATACCCGGTAAGTATTGGAAACTAAACGCTAAATTATACTTAATTAAATAATTTATCGCTTTTTCCTATCATTATTATGAAACTGTACAGAATTAGATATAACATACCAGTAATTTTAGTTCTAAACTGTTTTACGCGATAAAAGTACTTGTAATTTTTTTTAATGAAAATGTTTTTTTAATTATAATTATTAGCAGTTTTTCACGCTTGGGTTTCCAATATGTAGGTATAAACATAAGCCCTTATAGTCCTTTATAAACTGTTATCTGTTTCTCAAACCCTTGTCCTCAGGAACACATGAAAGTATTACACAGATAATTGGTGCTTTTCTACTATTTAATAAAAATAATAAAATTCTAACAACAATCCATACCAACACTTTCTAAGCAACAGTATAATCTGACCATGGAATGATCTCCCAGAATACTTAATTTCAGCTCTAAATGTGAACTAATTTAAAAACCACCTGGATAAATGTTATCTCAATCACAAAAAGGAATTAAATAGCAGGATATATGTGCTTATCTGTTGTTTGAACTGCTTGCCTGATTATAAATGCAGTTTTCCAAGGAAATCAAAGTAAAATTTTATCTACTTTCCTATAAAGTACTGTAGAACTAAATTCTTCCTGCTTCAAGACATTCTACAATTTTAAATCTTATTTACAACATCCATGTTTGTGTTCTACAGTAATAATTCCTTCTCCAGCTTGTCTCATTTCTTTAATTTTAAACAGCCTTTATTTCACAGTTATTTAGGTGTTTTTGTCCCAGAGATGCAAACAATATTCTATGCCCGGCCTTTCCTGGGCTTTATACAGTTGATCCGCAATGAACAACCGTTGCACTTTGCTCAGGATACCAGGTCTATGTGGTTTTGCAGAAATCACAGTCCTGATATAGTTGCTTAGGTTGTAATTACAGTATAAATCCATACCTAGGATACTTAGGCTATCTAGAATTGCAAGAAACACATTGTGGAGAGAAGTGGGGTTGTTTTACTGGAAAATGCACTTGTTTTTCAGTTCATGGAGTTTCAAATTAGGACTATGACTGGTGGTCGTGGGTGTGGTTGTAAAAAGACACGGATTTTGGCGTTTTACTGTTTATTTGCACTTTAAGGCACACCAAACTGCGACGCACATGTACGTACTCTAGCCTTGGGTCTCGGTAGTCGACTGAATTAGCAAGCATCACGTGCGCGCGCGCATCCACTTACCCCGTGCGTCCCAAAACACCCTAATGACCTTTAGGGCGTTTACCACAAACGCGTATTGGGCGGCATCTACATGCTATAGGACTTTTTTAATGCGTGTTTTAAAGCTATTTTCTCTAAAAAAAAATATTTCATACTGCTTTTAATATATTGATCTCAAATCTAATGTTTGTGTGTGCATAAGAGATAAACATTGTAGCATAATTCATATAATACAATATGCAAACAAACCTGAAGAGATGCACATGTTAGCATCTAGTTATGGTTGGTCTAATTATTAGGGGAAATTTGTTAATGCAACATCCTATGCTTTGTAACTTGGTAGCACTTGTGCTGGAAATGCCTACTGTAATCAATAGTGCAGAGATTTGATGTCTTAGGCTGAGATTTATGGTCGCTATTTCGACTTTGCTTAGCAAATTTCTCTAATACTAAATTCATTTTGACAAAAAATTGAATATATAATAGGAACTTGAGTATAACCATAATATTTATAGAGCCAAGTGAATGTTGACAAAATTGGTGACTTACCAAATCCTTTGACATTCATTGAATGATATAAATTGTAATATTTTAGTAAAGTCTAAGCAAACTTAAAGGTGTATCTATAAATCTTAGTCTGAGAACATTGATTCTCAAAGTAGTCTATATAAAGCCAAAGAGGACCACGTCAATGAAAAAAAAAAATTAGGGTTCAATAAGATACAAATGGGAGTCTACTATATTGGATCTTATTAAAGAAGGAAATGGCTGTAGTACAGCAAATTTAGAATAAACTTCATGAGTTTTTTAAACATATATAGAATAAATATGTTTATTGTTGTAATTTGTATCTGAAATCCATTTAAATAATATTAAAAGCTATTTACCGCCTTCATTGTGCAGATATGTTGCTTCACTGAGTGTTTTCTACCATCTGTATCGTGGCGAGTGTGTTGAAGAGTTTTTAACCTTGTTCCACCCTATCCCTTCCTGATTAGAACCACGCATGCGGGTTTGCGGAGTCACAGCTGTATGGTGTCTCACATCCTAGCTAGAACTAAGAAGTTCTCTAACTCTTTCATTTGCTGTGTCGTTGGGCTGTGGAATGATCTTCCGGTGAGTGTATTCCCACCCTCCTATAATATGGGATCCTTTAAGCATAGTGTGAAGAGATATTTGTGCAAGCCTGCATGGTTGCTGTGACTACCTATGGGTTTTTATTACCTATCAATAGTGGTTAGCGTTTTTTGTACTGCACCATACTTCCCATCAGGTGAGGTACAGTCATTGTGTCTTTCAGAAAAAATAAATGAACTACTCTTATCACAAAAAAATCGGAAACCTCTATTTTTTTAGAATGCTATTATTAAGTACTATTGTAGACAGTTTTTTATTTTAGTCTATCAATAATAGTTTAGATATAAAGATAATTTACGATTGAAGTCAAATAGCGCGTATTGTTTTTTGAGGTACGGATCTCTAATGTTGGCTGAACTGTAAAGTTGGCTATTTAAATTTAGTTTTATAGAATATATTAGTTCCAACAGCTGAGGACACAGCTGTAAAACTTGTTTCAAAGGCACATGTTCTACACAATTTCTTATTATTCTGTAAGACCGTGCAATTAAATTCTCAATTTTGACTATATTGTAATAGAAATAAAGGCTCTTTTAAAACGACCATTTCGGCGTTTGCAATACCATACTTTTTGAAGGAATGTTTTTGTCTGTAAGTTGGCAGAATTGAATTGCACAAAGAGGTTTTATTCGAAAATCGGTTATGCAAAAACTTTTATTACCTGTGCGCATTGAAATCAGCTGATGGCATAACGAAAGTCACAGCCTAAGAGCCCGCAACGTTGTTACGACGCAGCTTTTTTAAAATTATTATAGGCGAACATTGTCCTCAATCACACCTGGTGGAAGGTGATGATAAACCGCTTCCACCCAACATATACCTATTCACTGTTCTCTTAAAGACTCCCAGGTTATAAGATCGCAGAAATATGGCCGCTGGAATCATATTCCACTACCTAGCCGTTCGCATAATGAATGTAGAAGCGAATCTTTTCGTGTCACACGATGTTAAGTGGTTTTATGATGAACTGGGGCTGGCGGAGTTAACAAATATATTCCGTGATATCACTCTTCATTGTGCAACCGGTAAAAGACTACGAGGCAGGCGACTCTATGGCTATGCTCTTCATTGAATCCTCGTTTTTTTTTTTACACTGGCTCGACATAGTGACTACGGAGTACCTGATGGTAAGTACAGTGTAGTCCAAAAACGAAAGCGACTATCAAAGGATGAAAATCCATAGATAGTCTACATCGTCACGTCGGCCCACATATACCACGACTAAAGGTCTCTAGGTATGAGTTACTGGATATGCACAAGCCGATCCCGAAACGCGACAAGCCTAAACTGGTCACTATGACGGGCTTTACATACATGTACTGCGGTCGCGATCCAGACGGGCACCGACGCCCTACCACCTCGCTGCTGCTCGTTTAGCACCACCCAGGAGTCACGTGTAGGGAAACTAGGGTAAAGTATACGGACGCGAGCAGCTTCGGCTCCAAAAAAAGACTCGGTCAAAGAGTCAGGGCCAAATAGTATAAGAGCCTTACGATCAATCGAGTTCGAAGCCGCCAACTGGTATTTAGCGAACCCGTCCCAAAGGTGACAACAGTACTCCACACCCGACCTCACCTGTGCCTGTTACAGGTTAAGAAGTTACAATGATGAAAATTACGGTCTTCACACACGGATTCACAACCTCGGAATTTAGATAATAAAAAAAAATTGCTGATTTAAACAAAGTTGCATACTTGCAAATCAAACTCAAAAAATAAATTAAAATCATCTTGTTAAATCAGCGCTGTAGACTTCCTTTACAGCCTTAAGCTGATGAAGGACCTCACGCAAGCACTCGTCACACTCCGAGACACCGGCGTCGCCGGCGGCACCGACGGCGACAATTAAGGATAGGTCCGTCAACTGTTGTTTAAATAACGCAGTTCCACTCTGACGCAGCCTTGAGTTTCTTTCGGCGTTTCTTATCAAGGCAGTCGCTTCCGAAACGCTAGTAGATCACCGTCAGGTTCGTTTTTCAACTGGCCGGCCGCCCAAGTCGAGGTCCGTACCCACAGGGGTGCCCTTGCGTAGCCGCCCAACCCATAAATTTCGCTGGCTGAACGCCCTCTGCGTTCGCCCACCAAGCCCGGTTTTGTTGTGAAGGTCTTTTCCAGGCCACCGACGTAGGACAAGCCGAAAAAAAAAATGAAGGACCTATTTTCGCCATGTTTATATGTTTTTGAATTTTTCTTTTGTTTCTGCGTGTTGTTCTGTTACTGTTTTTCTGTTTTTTTTTGTTAGTTTGTGGCGAAATAAATATATTTCATTTTAAGTTTACTCAAAATTTAACTATTTTAAAAAAATAATACGATTGGGATGGACCGAATTCGTCTCATAGTGCGCCGCTACGCTGCCGCTGAAACTTGTAATGTGCTCTAACTCGGCCGCTCATAAACAAAAGCACTTATTTCATACTTCGAGAACTGTAATAAAATTATTTGCCCTTTTCTCAAACACAAGAGCCGACGCCAGATGATCGTCAGATGTTTTACTTAAAAAATATTACACCGTCCTTAATGTGAGGGATTTTAAACCTTATAACTAGAGTATAAGGTTGATTTTACTGAAATTGATGCTGTAAAGATGGCGTATTCGATCTCCTTTGTTAAATGCGATCAGTTGCTAGCCGCGTGTAAGCATTAGCATTTTTTTATACCAAATGTTGGCGGATAAGCTGTACGATCACCTGATTGTAAGTATATACTATCGCCAATGAAAGATAGCAACACCAAAAATAAGAATTGTACATATAGGGGTTTACCCAGAAACTTGACAAGCCGAGTCACGATTACGATCTTTGCATCTAAGATTTGCTATTTCTATGCTCAGCAAGATTGCCGAAGGCTCGCCTGATGGTGAGTAATGGAACACTTCTCATTATGTTTACCAACAAATGCGAATGTCTTTTTAATTTTAACGATCTAGTGAACATTTTTTGTCATTAAAACAGGCTCTCTGTTGCCCAAGAACCGATTCATTCGTTGCTTGTAAACTGCCATGTTTATACGAAGCAGTGAAAACACTAGATGCTAGCAAAATAATTTTGGCGTCATAATTTTCCGGCAGCTATAAAAAAATTGAAGTCATTACAATAATTGAATGGAATAATGTTCATCTGATCTTTGCGTAAAAAATGTCATTAAAATAAAAAATATATATGGTCCATGATAATGCGTTCGAATTTCAAAATTCAAACGCTGGCCAGACGGTGCGCGTGATCGCCTCCCCTGTTTGTCGATTTTAGGGTTGTCAGTATCTATTTATCAAACTGCGTAAAGTAAAAATATTTTCGATAAATGGAATAAAAATTCGATTTCAGTCATACGTCGTTACGAAGTGATAGTCAAATAAAAATTCTAATTTTGTTAAATCTATAAGTGCAAATTGTATTAAACGGATACTAATCACAAACTAAAATAAACTGGGTAAATCGTTGAGTTTTTACAAATGACATTTAGCTTCTCTTTTTAACTAAGCGGCGTGAAAAAGATGCAAAGTTTTTATTGTGCCTTGTGCTATTTAAGCTCTTTAAATTGATTTGTCCTCCTCGTTTCCAAACGCCAGGACATTCTGCCTAAAGTATTTACCTACCACGCTAAAGACAAGTCATTCGATCATGGATAACGCTTGTGGTAAAGTGCAAAATGTATGTAAATTGGCATAACATGTCGACGTGTTATTTTGAACATTTATGTCAATTCTAAACATTTTACAGCTTTCTATTGGCTTTATCGCTGATCGAATGTTACATGTCTCTGGGAACACTATACTGGTTCTTTTTCTTTCTCTTTTTTTATAAATGAATATATTGATTGAAAATCAGATAATTGCCAGATTTTAAGCCAATAGAACAAACAAATCTCAAAATATCCGCGAGAGGTCGCAGGTTTGTATCTTCCTAGCATTACCTCTGGGTTTTTACAGATTAACATTCAACGGACGGGCCACGTAAATTTACGTTTTGCCATTCTGACTTCCTAGGACGGGACTCGTAGATCTACGTTTTTGCTTAAATTTTAGGTACGTTGCGTTAGTTTTTTTTTTTTATTTTACAGTTTTTTTTCTTTTTTCCATTACTTAGCACTATCTGGAAACTAGGAAATACAGAGCATATTTGGCTCGTCCGTTAAGTGTTAAGTTCAGATTTAGGCACCACATACTCTCCGATGAACGAAAATATAGTGTGAAAGTCCGCATGGCATTTAATAGAAAAGTCATGTGTACTAATGCTGTGAGAACAATGATTCTGTTCACATCAGTACTGCTGTTGACAGCCACTAACGTATCTCTACTCACCCAGAAAGATATATAGCGCGACGATATATTATTAAATCTCAAAATATAATCAGGCAATGCTTTTTATGCGTCCCTAGGACGAACGCCACTGCGTGTGACAACCCTGTAGTACAGGTATTCAGGCGCGTGCCTCCGCGACAGATGCGACGCGCCCGTGCGAATAAAATTGAACTTTTACATTACTTTTGCACGCCCGTGACCGGCCGGCCTTGTGCGGCCTTATCGATGAAATTGCAACGCAATATGGCTTTCGAAACTTTATTGTCTATGATCTGTAACACCTTGCCTGCACGCACACTGTAAATGTGGAAATTGTTTGTGCTGTTGGCGAGAAAATGAGGTTACCAGCTTTAAGAGTCTACTAATAATAATAATAATATTTTTTGCTAATAGACCTGACATTGTGGTAGTAGATCGGTCGGCGCGCAGGCCAATACTCGTTGATATCACCATACCACATGATGAGAATCTCGTAAAAGCTGAGAAAGAAAAATCATCAAAATATTTAGACCTCGCACACGAGATTACCAGCATGTGGGATGTGGATTCTACGATTATTGTCCCGATAGTCGTATCGACTAATGGGCTGATCGCAAAGAGCCTCGTTTACCTCCTTAAGAGGTTCTCGCTTGGCTGTTGGATCAAGGGCCGGATACAGAAGGCAGTTCTACTCGATACGGCACGCATTGTTAGGAGATTCCTCACTCTGAGCTCCTAACTACCGGCGGCTTGGGCCTTAGGCCTCGCCCCTGTAGGTCTACATGTTTTTATATTTTAAAATTTTAAAATATTGTGAAATTTATGAATAAAGAACATAATAAAACATTTATTTGGCACACAACACAAAAAACAACACAGCAAAATAGGTTATTAAAAACAAAACAAAAAAGTAAACACCCACCACTGTTGCGAACTTCAATAATTGGAAGTAGAAGTTGGAATTATCTATTGTACAAGGCTCAGGTCAGACCTTGCATAGAAAACTGTTCGCATCGCTGGGACGGTTCTGGCCAGTGCTCACTCGACGCCCTGGATAGGTTGCAGCGGAGGGCTGTCCACATTATCAATGATCCAGACGTCATTTAGCATCTTGAACCGCTCCAGTTGCGCAGAGATGATGCCTCACTGAGCGTTTTCTACCGTCTGTATCATGGCGAGTGTTCTGAAGAGTTATTTAACCTTATTCAACTCTCTAACATCCATAGTAGAACCACGTACGTGGGTTTACGGAGTCACATCTATAAGGTAACTCATAGCCCGGTTAGGATTGAGAAGTTTTTAAATCGTATTTTTGCGAAGTCGTTGAGCTGTGGAAAGGTCTTCCGGCGAGCGTGATCCCACCGTCCTATGACATTGGGTCCTTTAATCGAAGTGTGAAGAGATATTTGAACAAGTCAGCATGATAGCTGCGACTATAAAAGTTTTTTTTACTGTGGATAGTCGTTGTCCATTTTGGAATTCACCATACTTTCCATTAGGTGTAATGTGGTAGCTGAGCCGTGTCAGTTAAAAAAAAAACTTGTTTTGACTTACATGTCATCGTATAGCATAATTAATGAAGCTAGAAACTTGAAATTAATCAATTGGGTTCTTGTTATGACGTAGATAACCCACTAAAGGTGGATTTTATGATGTCCCACTGTTAAGAGGGTGAAATAGTGGTTGAAAGTTTTTTTGAAATACCGCCCGTTTGGATTATAAATCGCACGTAAGCAAAAAAGGTCCGAGTCTACTAGTACTAAATAAAATAGATTAAGGGCGGCTTGCACTAGCAAATTAAATCTAGCTTAGACATACATAAAATGCTATTTAGCGCTGAACTGTACTTATTGTCTTGCACTGAATAAAAACCCAGTTGTAACAACTCTTAAACTGAAATCATCATTAAGATGGAAATAATGTAATTCGATTAATTAGCGTCTATAAAAGCTTAAACTATATTTAATTTGTTAGTGCAAGCCGCCCTAAATGCCAGTCGGAATTTTAAAATGTTGAAGTTTTAGCTCCAGCGATAACGCATGTTCATTATTTTTATCATTCAAATATAAAAGATCGTTATAATTGTGTATAAAAACGACAACTTTAAAGTCGTGTATGAAATATGTCACAGAATACTGCTTAAATAGAAAATTCGTTCACTTGTATTGTTTATAACTTGTTTTCTTACAAACTTTTGACAGTTTCAGTATTTCACGTTAAATAACAGAATATTAGCTAATATTCAATATACGTATTAACTGAATACGATACGCTGTTTTTATAATAGACCTAAGAACAAATGATGTCTAAAAACAATCTATTTTGTCTGCTTACCAAATTGTAGATTATTAACGTAGATTTTTTATAATGTTTTACAGACTGACCTTTGAAATCTAACGCACCTGTTGAAAGCTGGAGGTGTGTTTGACGATGTACCGCGTCTTCTCAACAAATCTTTTTTAATTCTTCTCTTTAAGGTGCCTAAGTTGTGGAAATATATTCCACTCCTTAGCTGTTCGCATAATAAATGTAGATGTGAATCTCTTCGGCGGATATAAGGAATGTCCACCACAGACGGATGATGTCAGATACGGCGTTTAAACTCTTGAAAAGTTATTTACAATAATGTCCCATACATAATATTAAAAACTTATTAAATTTGCTCTGCATTTGCATGTATGGGAGCACCTTCTAGATTTTTTTACGATTTTAAATATCGTTTTCGGCTTTGGGTCAAATGTTTACTTAGCACATCGTAATCTCAAATCAATTCCTCGTGTAGTTTAGAAGTTTTAGGCCTCGGACAGACAAACAAAATTTCGAAGCCCCCAACTTGACTCAGAAACCTTGCTTTTCGTGTTCAGTACCTACAAAACAGAAATTAAAAATGAATTAAGTAGCCCTAACTTCTAAAAGCACGATTTCACGTGATCACGCCCGGCTTAAGTTCGATTATCACGTTTTTTTTTTTGGCCAACAAATTAACTGTCGATTCGTGTGCGCTTAGATGTCAAAATGGCCGCCGCACCGCTGTTTCCGGTTCCGACATATGTTCGGCGCGTGCGCATCTGTTTTGATTAACAATGACGTAGCATCATGCTAGCGATGTGCTGTAAACGCCCAAAAAGGAAGCCGGTGGCGTTAAATATGTAAGAACCGTTTGTAATTTTTTTTTTTCGTTCTATCTTTGTTCAGAAATTACAGAGTGACATAGATTTTGAGGTTTGTATTATGTCGAGTGCTCTGTCTAGTTGTTTATTCCTGATTCAACCTTCGCTCTTCCATTAGGAAACCACGCGCGCGGGTTTGCGGAGTCACGGCTATATGGTAACACATATCCTGGCATGGACAAAGAAGCTCTCTAACTCTTGCTGAGTCGATGAGATCCTGTCATCCTATGATATTGGCTCCTTTAAACGAAGCGTGAAGAGACATTTTTGCAGGCCATCATGATCCAACTCAACTGTCGATTGTTTTTCTTTACTATTGCTAGTTGTAATCATTTTTTGGACTGCACCATGTTTACCAACAGATGTGGTGTAGTCACTGTGACGGGGTAGTGCAAGAAATGTTACAACAGACAAATTGAAAAGTGCAATGTTGTCCAAAAACGGCAGCGACCGCCAAAGGACGAGAATGCATTGACAGTTACCGTCGCCGTGCCCGGTATATGGCGTCAAAGTACCAGGAGATCATAACTATTACAGAGCTATTCATGAGTATTTTCAGCGTAATGCAATCGACTCTCGGATCACGTAATAAAATACCGCATTACTTAGCAAAACTAAGTTAAAATGTTAATTGAGGATATAATTAACCTTAAGGTCACTATGCAATTAAGTGGAATAAGTAATAATTGACTTAATTAAGTCGCTCCGGGTGCAGAGTATTAGTCAGGTTTTTTCCCATCGAGCTAGAAATAATACAATTTTAAAAATTTCTCTCTCTTTCCCATCGATCTCTCACTGCTGAGGATCGTGACTCGATTTCTATCGGGAATCTGTTGCCTTCATCGGTTTAGTTCTGCCGTCTCTTGAAGCTCGAGGCTTAAGGGAAGCTCCATCTGTACGGAGACCTGTTCAGACCAGTGCTTAGGGCGCCGGCCTCCCCTCAATCATCCCAGTTATCGTCAGACTTTTCAGGTTACCGGTTGCCTCTATGTGGAACGTGGCTAAAGTTCTGTATTGTACTTTTTAGGCAGCCTGAAGACAGATTCTGTACTTTAACTATTCTCAGTTGCATCAGAACTGAGACTTTTGCCAGGTCCATGGACGAGTACGCATCCTCGGGCTCGCGTTGTGGCAAGTAGAAGAACCTTCGGAATGGTCTTTCGGCAGGCGCGTTTTCATTGTCCTATAATATATGGGTCCTTTAAGGGAGTAATCTAGTATGAAGGCCGTTTTTCAATGAGTTGTTGAGGATTTTTTTTTTCACACCGTTTAAATGAAATAATTTATAAATCGTATACAATTTTCATCAACATTTTAACAATATTTGTGAATTTTTTGAAGTCATTATATCGAATATAGTCGGAGATACACCGCCCAACAGGAACATATATATAAAATGTGGCGCTGCACTGCTGCCGTGATTACAGCCGTTCCGCCTATGTCAGATCAAAAAAACCAAACGTAATTTCAATCGTAAGACATGAGGTTTTTCCAAGTTGAACTAAAATTAAGTTTGACCTTCAAAAAATGGCGCTTTAGAAAAAAAACGATTTTTCGTACTTTTTTCGGGGTCTATATGGGTGATAAAAATAAAACTAACAAAGCAATCTTAATTATTCTAGTGCAACTTGTAGTAATATGTGTACTGAAGATGCTGTATGAATTTGAACAGAATTGATCGAATAGGTTTTGAGATATCATGGCAGGAGTTTGAGAAAATCGTGTTTCGAGAAAAACGCGTTTAAGTTATAGTAAGGGGCCCGCGCGCTCCGTGTAATCGCTCTGGTATATACGGCTGTAACATTTCAACGGCTTCAAATTTCGAAAAATCCTTTTTCTCATGTATTGTATACATGTTTTAGATGTGGTTTATGAACTTTATTCTCGTATGTTTCGGTGTGATTTTAAAGACTTTTTACCTCAAATGTACTGTTCCCGAGGGATAGGAAAATAAGTTTACGGGAAACGTCAATTCTACGCAGGCGAAACCACGGTGATAGCTAGTTAATGGATAAATATAAGAGCATTTATTTCAAATGTCACACGCAGAGGTCTTTGAACTCGACTGCCTTCTGATCTTAGCAGATGCTTGAAATTAGAGAGGCTCGCGGGGGTCGAAAGGGGATGAAAAAAACGCGACACGCGCCGGTTTCAGCCGGCAAGGTGCGCGCGCGCATCTGGCTATTGGCAATGTGGTCCCTACTCCCTGGACTTATTTGGATAGGCGAAATACTAGACCGCTTTCTAAATTATGCTACCCTGGTACCCGGGTTTTGCTGATGCATTTTTTTTTGTATCAGCGGATGTTGATTTTGTGCGATTACCTTAATATATATTAATACTATATATTATGTATTAGTAATATAACAGTAATATACATATACAGGTATGTTCCAGATCATATCGAGGGGTGAAAGCCTATTTGTTTTAAGCGACATTTTTTGGTGATATAGTAATATATACTATATTTTCGGAACCAGCGTTTTTTACCGATTCCAAATATATATGTTACTATATCAACAAAAAATGTCGCTTAAATTAAATAGCCTTTTACCATTCGATATAATTAATGACATCAGTTGCGTTAAGTGGCCCTATGCGCGTTCCCACAGGAACCAATTAAATTTTCGGGATAAAAATGGATGATTTTAAGTTTCTTGAGGTGATACAGTGATTGTCTGAACTGTGTCATGACTATTCCCGGGAATATTCTCAAGGAAGTTAAGTTAACCACAGTACACAATTAAAGACCGTCATAATGATCGCCGTCGTGATGGATTGTCATCCTTTGATAATCGCTTTTGTTTTTGGACTACACTGTACTTACCATCAGGTACTCTGTAGCCACTATGTCGAGACAGTGTAAAAAAAAAGAGACTCCCTTCGGCCTGTCTCGTTTCGAAATCAGTTGTTTATATACTTAGGCTGCAAGTTATAGACGTTATTTCAACCTTTCTTAGCAAAGTCCTCAAAAAACAAATTCGTCTTGACAAAAACCTGGCCGCCGTTATGTCGGTCCACAATATACCAGGACGGAAAGTTTCTAAGGCTGAGTTTTATAGACGTAACTTTAAGTTTACTTAGATTTTACTAAAAATTATAATTTATATTACTCAATAAATGATTTGGTAAGTCACCGATTTTGTCGACATGGACTTGGCTCTGCGAATACTATGACTATACTCAAGTTTATATTATACATTCAGTTTTATGTCAAACAAATTTATTTTTTTGACCTATGCTAAGTAAAGTCGAAATAGCGTCTATAAATCACACATATAGGGCCAAACAGAATGTTATTCTTTTTTTTTTGTTGATAACCCGGTGGAAAATCTTTCATAGAACCATCAGGGTTGCTGTAAGGGCAGGGAACCCGCTGTGTCAAACTCCTACTGACTAAAAACCCTTGGATTATCCCTCTAATCACTCCAGCCAGGCCTGGGAAACCAAATTAGTCCAATAGTTTTTTTTTTAAGAACTTTGTTAAGTAAAGTCGAAACAGTGTCTGTAAATCTTAGCCTAAGCTAAGGCTAAGGCTAAGCCCAGGCTGACTGGAACTTACCCACACAAATAAAATTCCGATGCAGGGTAATGCCAAATGTACTCGGAATCGGTGAGAGTTCATGAAGAGATTAATGAATGTTATGGAAGCTAAACAGGTTTGCAAATATAGAGAGAAGCGGCGTTTAATTCTCTCTGCCTTCCCCAATAGGGATTCGGCGTAGTAATATATAGATTGAAAAAAATTAAAGGTCGTCAGTAAGTATTATGGTCTCTCGACGCGTACGATAGAATAAATCCTGGACCTCTTTCTAAATCATGATACCCTGGTACTATGGAGCTATTGCTCATTAAGGTTTTTTTTTAATATCTCCGATATAATATCAGATGTAACGGATTTTGTTAATTACCTAAATAAAATAAATATTAATATGAAACTTGTTTCTGGCTTGCCACCTTTTGCTATAATAATATTCATGCCGATGTGTGTAAGCGTCTTTAAGGGCGCGCATACTCGTGCCGATGTGTGTAGCCGGCGTTAAGGGCAGTGATGCGCGCGCACCTTTCCCAAGGCCCTTCCTTGCCACCGTTCGCTGAGCACCAGACGCCACTCCGTCGCCGGGTCGCGTCGTGAGCGGACGTTCTTAGAACCTCGTGTTTACAACCCCGTGCTACCTACGGCGTTGAACATCGCAAACGGCCCGCGCCATCGTATTCGCGAGTTCGAAATTTGAAAGACAGTTTTATCCATAACCCCGTGCTACGGTAATAAATATTGTAAACGACCAAACTGTCGCGTTCGTGAGTTTGAAATTTGAATTTAGAATTGCATGGACTGTAAACCTTTTAGTTACAACCCCATCCTAATAATAGTCGCGAGTTCGGAATTTAAAAAAGTTTTACGTTTCGTTTTCGTGGACTGTGAATTTTGGTACAACCCCGGGTTACGGTATCAAAATTGTCATCAAATAAACGCGAGTTGAAATAAAAAAAAAACTTTTTTATACGCCATAGATTGTGAGCCTTTTCGCTAGTTAAGTGATGTGTTATTAAAGACAAGTTTTCGTTAACGTTGAAAAAAAAAAACAGTATAAATGATGGGAGTTAGCAATTGCGTGAGCGTGCGGCAAGCTAGAGCGCCGTGCCACTGCCCCGCGTGCCCCAGAGCCCAGGGCCACGGGGCCCAGGTGCCACCGCAGACGTTGGTGCTGCCTCCCATGGCCCTGGAGCCGGAGACCACGCCCGTGAAGGACAAAAAGGGCTCTAAAATGAAGGTTCTTAAGAAAATCAAGAAAAAAATCGGTTTAGGTGAGTCAGGAATCGGTTAATTTTTTTTTAACACTGCTACTACACGATCACAAATGCAGAACATCCAGAATTGATGTAAAGTCGCCTCCCTCGCAGTCTTTTGTCGGTTCCACAATGAAGAGTGTGAGAAGAGCTACATTTTCTGATTCCACCAGCCTCATTTCATTGTAAAACCATCAGACGCCGTGTCGGATACCATCAGTATGTGGTGGACGTTCCTCATATCCGCACGAAGACATCCGATTATCCGATTTTTCAGTAATAATAATTTATAGGGCCAATTTAATATTGCTACACAACTAAAGTAACTCTAGATGCGGGTATCGTATCTTTTAACCGATTCTAAATTCAACTCTGAATTTTTACATTAATGGTTTTTCTGTTATCTTGATAACGTGGTATTGATAATCTTTTTTGTCGCAAACGCGCATGTAATAAAAGCCATAAGCAGCATGCGAGGTGGTAGGGCGTCGGTGCCCGTCTGGATCGCGACCACAGTACATGGGAGTAATAGGGGTCGTCATAGTGACCAGTTTCGGCTTGTCGCGTTTCGGGATCAGCTTGTGTATATACAGTAGCTCATATACCTAGAGACCTTCAGTCGTGGCATACGTGGGCCGACATGACGATGTAGATTATCAATGGATTTTCATTCTTTGATAGTCGCTTTCGTTTTTGGACTACATTGTACTTACCATCAGGTACTCTGTAGTTACTATGTCGTGACAGTGTAAAAAAAAATGGAGTTATAATAATCCCAACTGCTCATACGAAGCGATTCACCTCACCCTTACGTACTAACAAGGATTGGAATTCGATGCCAGCGTTTGTTTTCCCAACATTGTATAATATGGGGGTATTCAGCATCAAGTACATTGGTTTTTGTTTATCGAGCACGTACTACCTTCGGCTTCATCATCGCTTTTCATCAGATGCGATTGAGGTCACGCGTGAGCATATTTGTGATGAAAAAAAAGTGACTAGCGACATACTGCACGTATCCCTATCCCACGTGTTCTTCATAGAAACAATTGCAAATTACATTTTACATTATATATTATAAAGCTGAAGGGTTTGTTTGTTTGTACGTTTGTTTGAACGCGCTAATCTCAGGAACTACTGGTTCGAATTGAAAAATTCTTTTTGAATTGAATAGACCATTTATCGAGGAAGGCTTTACAAGGCTATATAACATCACGATGCAACTATTAGGAGCGAAGAAATAATGGAAAATGTGAAAAAGCGGGGACAATTACTCATCCTTGAGGGCTTCCATTGCGTGCGCTGCAAAAACGGTTCAAGATACCAAAAATATATGTAAGAAAGAATTATTCCCCTTGAAATGATCTAAAAAAATGTCCGGAACAGTATCTATCTATCTTTTAAGATTAAGTCACTAGAACCGTTTTTATGGTAAACAAATTTGGTCGAAATTAATGCATTATTTGTTAAGAGTTGTATCAACGTAATAATATTAACCTTTATCCAAATAAATGTGTTGTTGATTAAGAGTATTTAATTGTGAACAAAATTGTCTTTGACATCACTTAATTTCAATGAACATCTTAGAAGATATTACAATAACTTATATAGCAAAACAACGTTTGCCGGATCAGCTAGTTACATTATATGACGTGGTAGGACGATTCCAAGAACTGTGTCGGGACAATGGTAACTTGCTTTGACCTGTCGCGTTTCGAGATTTGAGACTCCGTGGTGTTTGTGGACCGATATGGCGATGATTTCGGTGACTTTCAATAGATTTTCGTCCCTTGGTGGTTGCTCTCGATTTTGAAGTACACTGTTTACCATCAGATGCGCAATAGTCAAGTACTCCATTCAGTATAAAGTAATATTAGAAACAGTGGAGTTTATGTATTATTATAATAGAAACTTGAATTACAAATACAGTGCAAACTCTATATAACGACCCTCAAAGGACTGTGCATATTTTGACGTTATAGAGAGTTGTCGTTAAATGGAGAGAAGAAAAATCTGTATTAGAAAAAGAAAAAGTCTATTTCAGACCAGTGTTAGTAATTACATAAGAATCAATTCTTATCTGATCGCTATTGAGTATCGTCTGTTATTTTTGTCTGACGTCTTTTGCTGCACCAGTAATTTTGTTGTATTGCAGTGCAAATATAGCAATCCCAATTTGTAAACAAAAGAGCGGATTTCTTAGAAATTTCGGTATGTGTAATGCCGACAGTCGAGCTTATTACGGGCTAGGATAATAAAGCGACAAAAGAACGTACACAGCTGCGCAGTTTTTACTAGTTTTGGCAACTTAAAAAGTATTTATATTATTAAATTGCTGTCGTTATTGAGAGTGGGTGTAGTGTTATATAGAGTGTATCATTGTATGGAAAACAGGCTAAACCAACCAATGCCGCGTGATATCGACGCTTTAGGGAGTTTGTCGTTAAATAGAGTGACGTTACATAGAGTTAACACTGTATTTTAAACAGCTTGCTTTAAAAGTATGCTTCGGTGTATTGAGGACGTGGTGTGGGGTTGTGTAATGAAAAAATGACAAAATAGTCTAAAATGTGAATGTGAGTGGATGTAAGAGCCGAGACCGACCGAGATTTACCTACGCAGACCATTTCAAGAGAGTTCTGATGGAGGGTAATGTCAAAAGTACGCGGAATCGACGAGAGTGCATGAAGGGACTTTTTTTTTTATTGGGGAAAATCCTCATATGACCGTCTCAGCCGCACGGGGGGGTTGCGCGACCGAGGTGTGTCGGACTTATACCGACTGAAAACCCCAAGGTGACTACTTCTGCGCATTGGCGGGGACTGTGGGTCCGGTAATCAATTCGCCACAGCCCCGTCGCGCCGCGCCCGCTGGGCACAAACTCGGGGGAAGATGATACGCTCCCCGATACTGCTCGTTGTATTTAGGCAGAGCACGCCACAATGCCCTGCCAACTTCTCGAGGGCTAAACCAGTTGCTCAGGGCCCCCACCCCCATGAAGGGACTAGGTAATGTTAACCCTTAACTTGGCAGAATGTTCTTTCTTTCAATATCAAAATGATATTCATACCGTTTAACCCTTATGTTCCAAAGAAGTCTAATAGAAACTAACCGTGCGTTCAAAAATTAAGAAATTACCTAAATATTCATATAAAAATATTAAGTTTGCGCTAAAAACTAATAGCAATAGGTTTTGTAAATTCTGATCTATCTCCACAAATACACTATCAAGAAAACGGTTAAGGAAGCGAAAGAGGTTTACATTTGCAAGTTAGCGATCCATTTTCTTTACCTAATTTATATATAGGGATTTGCTATGATGATAGATATTTGTTTTAAATAGCTTAAATGCATAAAAGTTTGGGTTTTTCTCGTCGTATATTTTATTTCTGCAGGCCAGCATGATCGCCGTGAACAGCAACAGGCTTTTACCTCTCGTTGGTCATAGCTGGATTTTTCTACTCTGCTTACCATCAAGTACAATGTGATCCGAATAAAAAATAGTCAATCTATCGCTAATAACTGTTATTTAAGTTATAGCTGTAATAACAGCTATGCCCATCTCTAATCACTGTTTTAAAATATAGAAAAATGTGGGTACATTTCTGTTTGATGAATATTTACTTTGAAAAAAGGATTGTTAAATGTTTCAAATGTATTATGTTTATTTAAATTTATCAATATACTGTGAAATTTGTGTAATTATATATTTTTAATGCAATTTTAGTGTTTTTGTGTGTGTTTTAATTGAATTTTGCTACGATGATCGCTCCGGCGACATCCAAAGTCACCGGTAAGTGACCTTTAAATTAGCTAGTAAGTCGCTCCAGTGCTTGTTTCTTCAAGTGACCATTTTTTTTATACATTGATCCCAAAAATTTACTACAGTAAACCAGATTGAAATTACATTATAGTGTGAGAATTCCAACCATTGTCAAGGGACGAGAATCTATTGGTAATCGCCGTCTTCATGACGGGCCGCATTTAGCAACTGTCAAATATAACAACATATACAATTTATGTTTGCTCAATTGTTTTTTTTTACACTGGCTCGACATAGTGACTACAGAGTACCTGCTGGTAAGTGCAATGTAGTCCAAAAACGAAAGCGACTATCAAAGGATGAAAATCCATTGATAGTCAACATCGTGATGTCGGCCCGCATATACCACGACTGAAGGTTTCTAGGTATATGAGCTACTGGATATACACAAGCTGATCCCGAAACGCGACAAGCCGAAACTGGTTACTATGACTGGCTTTACACCCGTGCACTGTGGTCGCGATCCAAACGGGCACCGGCGCCCTACCACCTCGCTGCTGCTCGTTTAGCACCACCCAAGAGTCACGTGTAGGGAAACTAGGGTAAAGCCTGCGGACGCGAGCAGCTTCGACTCCCAACTACCGACTTTGCGTGTGGCGCATTATTAATTAGTAAGTAAATAAATATTCATGTACGTAATGTTAAGTAAACTGTTATTAATTCGTATTCCCTTCGCTTTGTATAAACGAATTTTACTTTAGACTCAAAATTATTGCTAATCATAGATGGGCAAAATGTAATTAGATTAATGAAAACGATTACGATTACATTTTACGTTTTTTACCATTAATATGACTGTGTAGAGGTGGCTGGAGTTCACAGCATAGGAATTATAATTAGAAAAACTAGAGATGATAAAAATAATATATTAAAATTAAAACAGTTTTTCTTAATATCTATAGCGCATCGTTCCACGTCACAAATTCAATTCTTATTCTCATTTCTTTTTTTGACATATTATAAAATGTAAAATTTAAAATATAAAAAAGGTGTAAATAAAAAGGTAGCCCACAACTGCATTTATGTTTTAAACACTACAAAATCCTAGGTTGTATACACATTTATCATTTCATGTTTTAAATGGTTTTAATCATGATTACAGAGCAAGAAAATTAATATTACGACTACATTTTGTCATCGTTCATCATTAATCGGATTACATTTTGCCCATTTCTGTTGCTTAATACGAAAAACATTAAGCAGCTGACAGAACAACATGTGTGTGTGAAAAACTAGTTTTTACCTTAACTCCAAATCATAGAGAAGTAATAAGGACCAGGTGAATTTTGCACCTGATGTCAAATGATTTAATGACTGACAAATGGGGCAGATGACGCTGATCGAATGTAATTTATTTTATTTACAAACTTATACACCTAGCTGCGATTTTGGTGGCGTGGGTCTCAGACCGCTCGCGGCTTGCACTAACAACCTAAATCTTTTTTTTTTGTATCTCGGGGGAAAATCCTGCATGGGACCATCAGGGACGCTGTGAGGGCAGCGACCCCGGTTTGTCAGACTCCTAATGACTATAAACCCCCAGGGTGTCCCTCTGATTGTTCCACCCGGGCCTGGGAAACCAAATTCATACAGACGCCCAAGGAACAAGAAGCGTTTATGAGGCTACCTCTCTGGGAGGGGAAGGAGTAAAGCCCACCACTCCAAAAACCTCTCTCCCAAGCGATGCGCCAGACACCGTGCACCGTCTCCCTCTCATCCGGGCAGCAGAGTCCCTCAAGGCTACTGCCCGGCAACAACTTAAATCTAGTTTAAATATTAACAAGTTTAATTTGTAAACCAGGGAGATATTCAGGATTCGGTTCAAATTCCATATATTTCCATTAAAACAAAGTAAATTATTGTCAACATATTTAGAGACAGATATGGGCAAAATGTAATCAGATTAATATAAATGATTACGATTACATCTTACGTTTTTCACCATTAATATGACCGTATTTTGCTCATCTATGTTTTAAACGGATTTGATTATGATTACAGAGCAAGAAAATTAAAATTACGACTAGATTTTGTAATCGTTAATTATTAATCAGATTACATTTTGCCCACATCTGTTTAGAGACAATTACATACATGAATGAATGAATAACAATTAAGGATATATTTCGCCTGTCCTAAGCCAGGATACAGTGCGAAGGGAAGACAAGTCAATACCGGTTTACCTGAAATTACGTAAAAGGAACTTTATTTACGTACCATTCAATCGTGAGCCACACGCGCTACGATGTCCACACTTTTGACTAATCAATTCTCATTTGTTCATAAATATTTCTTTATCAAAATAGGGAATATTGTTGATTATTTTATTTTTATTAGTTGCAAAAAGCCACGAATTTGTTGTAATGTATGACCTTATGATCTTTGTCTATAAAATCATCCTGTAAACATTAGGCAGCATTTTAAATTATTAAGAGAACACATAAATTGCATAGAACAATGCACTTTGCCAAAACAATAGAAAATAATTTTGACTATCGGAGTTAATCTGCCAGATGTTGGCAAGGACGGAAATGCGCACTGACAAGGGTCTTGCCAGATGCCAGGGCATTGTTCCTCAGTATACGAAATTTGTACAGAGAAAAAAATTGTACAGTGTAATTTTGGCACGTATTACAACTTTTTTTTACTCATCATGGACCACCGGGGCTGCCGTGTGCGCAGCGACCTTGGAGTGTTCCTCTTCCCGTTTGCAGAGTGCTGAGGGAAAGCCAGAGCCGCTTTTCTCCGTAATTCAGCAAAGTTGGTCTTAGTCAGGCCAGTGGGGTTGTGTAAAGAGCCACCCCTCGATACCCTCACGTAAAAAAAATGAAAATTATCATCCGTATCAGTAAAACATGAATCTAGGAGCTCTTTATAAAGCTTTAACGTCAACGCGACTGAAAATCTTAATATATATAAATCTCCTGTCACGATGTTTGTCCCCGATGGACTCCTAAACTACTAAACCGATTTTAATGAAATTTACACACCACGTGAAGTTTGATCTAATTTAAAAGATAGGATAGTTTTCATCTCAATTCACAGTCGCAATATTATTTTATTGCAAATTATTTGTTTATTATTTAGCAGTCATAATTTACAGTTAGCTCCAACCGATTCTAAAAGATGGCGCTATCCGTTGACTGGATTGAGTAATTATTCAAAAACCAGTCACAGCAAAGCGTGGCTGGTCTGCTATAATTTATATGGCAGAACAACGTTTGCCGAGTCAGCTAGTTCTAATATTTAGTTGAAACTCGGTTCGGCCGCAGTACACGCCAGTGGGTTTTAGTCAGTAGGAGTCCGACACACCGGGGTCGCAGCCCTCACAGCGGCCCTGACGGTCCTATGCATGATTTTCCCCCGGGATACAAAAAAAAAATCAAAGCAATACACTAAATGCTAAAATACTATGCCTAAAATTTAAACGCTATACGTAATATCATGGCCTTTACGGTAGTCGATTTAAAAAAAAAACATGACAAAAGGACAGCTGGTCGGATCCTAAATGTCGATTGGAGAATGAAAAGCGCAATGCGCGGCCGCAGACAGCTGACAGGGGCAATACACTCTAGGGCTGTCACGAAACGACGAATGCATCAGTATTTATTGGGTGAGCGCGCTCCTTCATCGACCTCATCGCCACTTTCCATGAGTTGAGATTGAGGTCAAGCGCAACCCTGTCTGTAATAAAAAAAAATCCTTTATTTCATTTTATTTCTTTAAATCACTTCAGTTAACTGCTGTGTTGTTCATGATGCTGCCATTGCGGCCGTGTGTTAGAAATTGTATTTATCTAATGATATTTTAATAAATGTAATTTACACGTAAAATCAACAATTTGTTAAAAATGGTCAATGCGTACTTATTTTGTTATTTTTATTAATTCAAGTTTTAATCGACGGATCTTTCAAAAAATCTATCACCACTTATCTTACCCCCCTAGAAGTGAAATGTAAAAAAATCCGCTCTTAATACCGACTAAAAGCCGATTTTTGGATATTTTCTTTTTATGATGTAAGCACCCTCATACGTCATAAAAATAACTCATCCAAATGTCATGGCATATGTGTTTTTTTTAATTATTTCAAAAGAAACAGGTAAAATTTTATCGGGAAAAATTTTACTAGAGAATCTTTCAACAAAAAAAAACAGATTCGTTAAATACAACCACGCTGATAACGTAATATTATATTTAATTGATAGTATTGTGAAAACATTACAAAAAGTTTTAAAAATTGAAGAAGTCCGTCCATGAAGAAGTTAAGATACGTTGCATCCGATGGAAAGTACAGTGCAGTTCAAAAATTTACGAAATTTTATTAACAATTAAAAAAAATTCATTACGCCACTTGCGACAACCCTAGCAACACGCGACGCATGCGCAAGTCTAAAGATACCGTTGCGAAACAGCTGGTCTAAGTTAGAAAATAAGCGCGAGCGAGACATATTCATTTCTTACACCACGTTAAAAAGGGATGGCGATATTACGTGTATTTGCCTGCGATAATGTGAAGTTAGATAACAGCTTGTTTTTATCTCTTTTTAACTTTAAACAAGATGATTACACACCTTGTGGTAAATGTAATGTAGGCAAGGAACGCTTGCTCGGCCGATACACGCTCGCAAACTGTCCGGCGTGGGAGGCTTTGTTTTTGACCTGGTGGAAATGCTCATGGAGTGTCAGGGCAGCGGTTAGGCATCTGCGTCTAGTACCCAAAGTACTAACGGGAACATAACCCTTTCGTTACCGCAGTCCATTCCGCCGAAGCGGTGCTACTGTACCGGGCAGCACGCCGCGAACTCCACATTTTTTTTTTATCCCGGGGAAAAATCCTGCATAGGACTATCAGGGACGCTGTGAGGGCAGCGATCCCGGTGTGTCAGACTCCTACTGACTAAAAACCCCCGGGGTGTCCCTCTGATTGCTCCACCTGGGCCTGGGAAGCCAATTTCATCCAGACGCCCAGAGAACAAGAAGCCTTGTTGAAGCTACCTCTCTGGGAGGGGAAGGAGTAAAGCCCACCCCTCCAAAACCTCTCTTCCAGGCGATGCGCCGGACACCGTGCACCGCTTTCCTCTCATCCGGGCAGCAGAGTCCCTCAAGGCTACTGCCCGGGAACTGTGCACATTGCATGATGGCAAGTTGATGTTCGAATTTTCTCATTTAAGTGTGTATTTAAAGATTTTGCTGGTATATATTAAATAAAAATTTAAATTAGGATAATTCTTATTAATTTATTTTTTACTTTTCTGTAAAATGAATGTCGGCTAAAGCCGGCGCTGGTGCACGTGGGGCGTCTTGTGAATGCCGTCTAAACCCGGCGCTGGTAACGATAGGGTTAATTTCGGTCTATAGCAATGCATGTAATTTTTTTGTAAATACAGTGTAACCTCCATATAACGTCACTCGATTTAACGACAAACTCTCTAAAGCGTCGATATCACTCGGCTTTGGTTGGTTTAGCTTGTTTCCTATACAATGATACACTCTATATAGCATTACACCCACTCTCAATAACGACAGCAATTTAATAATATAAAGTACTTTTGAAATTGCCAAAATTAGTAAAAACTGCGCAGCTGTGTGCGTTCTTTTGTCGCTTTATTATCCTAGCCCGTAATAAACTCGACTGTCGGCATTACACATACCGAACTTTCTAAGAAATCCGTTCTTTTGTTTACAAATTGGGATTGCTCGCACGTGTCGACTGTTGTTAGTAGTAGTCATGGATTATCTATACGTTATCATATTCTTAGTTACTGGTGCAGCAAAAGATGTCAGACAAAACTAACAGACTATACTCAATAGTGATCAAATAAGAATTGATTCTTATTTAATTACTAACACTGGTCTGAAATATAATTTTTCTTTTTCTAACACAGATTTTTCTTCTATCTATTTAACGACAACTCCCTATAACGTTCAAATATGCACAGTCCCTTGAGGGTCGTTACATAGACTTTGCACCGTATATATAAAAAAAATGCTTTTCAAACTTCTGTGGGATAAACGCCATTGCCACTGATGCATCTCTGCCCGCCCCGAAAGGCAGACAGCGTGTGACGTATTAGAATGTATGTCGGCAAACAAATGAATGTGGACGATCGGAGCTGAAGGTCGCAGTCCGAAGCGCTAATGACCGTGGGAACGGGATCAGGGAATGTGGACCGGCGCTCGCTGCGGAATATCCTGACGTGTTGACGAAACACCTCGTCGTAACTGTAAAGGAAGTTACGTACTGTGTCCAATGTCAACCCGTAAAAATATAACTCCACTAGTTAATTTCAATCACCACCTCCGTTTACGAATTTATCTAAATTTTTCTTATTATTTATACGTCTCTATCATCACGCGGGATGCCTATCAGGTTAGGCTGAGAGAAAGGAACGCTACCGCTCTCTATTTTTGCAAACATCTTTCGCTTTCTTAACATTTATTAGTCCCTTTATGCACAAAGGGGTACAAAGATTTTGCTTCATTAATATATACAGGCTGATTTTATAGACGAGGGTAATATTCAAGGAGGATATTCAGCATTCGATTCTAATCCCAAATATATAGGAATAGTGATATCTTAATATTTCCATTAAAACAAAGTAATTTATTGTCAACATATTAAGGGGCAATTACACACATGATAGAATAAATAACAATTAATTATTAAGCAGATATTTTGTCTCTTCTAAGCCAGAATAAAGTACGAAAGGGTAACGAGTCAATTAAATGTTTACCTAAAATTACGTAATAGGAATTTTATCTACATGCCATTCAATCGTGCGCTACACGCGCTGCGGTGTCCAAACTGTTTACGGATCAATTCTACTTTGTTCACCAATGTTTCTTTATGATTTGTTAGGGAATATTGTTATTTACATTTTTATTAGTTATAACAAGGTTCAAATTATTGTATTCTGAAATATCTCCCTCGTCTTTAGATTCAACCCGTATATATATAATATATATAACGTCTAGAGATTTTTAAAATTATCTCACTAGTAGTCAAAATTTGACTCAAGACGCGAAGCTTCGACCAAAGCTACGTTCAGACACTAAGATAAACAGGCCCGCTGCTTAAAACTCGGCTCACGTACTCAGAACGAGACGGAAAGATCATCTAACGCTGTGGATAGATAGAGACAGCTGATTTTGTTGCAGAAAGGTGGTTTCCACGGCAGATGCGATCCGTGCGGAGCAATTTATTATAATACCTACATAAGGTGCTATTTCTAGCTTCCGTGTTCAGTTTCGTCCACATTGCTCTTTACCCTTCTCTCTACTTCTCTTTTGTAGCCCTAGGTAAAATACATAGGACAATCAGGGCAGCTGCGTGGGTCAAACACCTACTGACTAAAAACGCCTGGGAATCCTTCATCCAGTTACCCGGGGAGCGAATAATCTATTCGGGCTTCCTCTTTGGGAGGGGTGTGTGTAAAGAGACCACCCCTCCAAACCTTTTACACGGCGGCAGGCCGAACATTGAACTCCACCTCCCTCTTATCTGGACTTCTTTGGGCCTTCTTTAAGTGTACTACTGGGCTTCCCCCATCTACTTCTCCACTCGCTACTGTCCCCTTTACATTATACCAAAGAACCAGATGTTGCTAAGCATCTTGTCCCGCTCCAGATGCGCAGAGATATTGCCTCACTGAGCGTTTTTTACCGTCTGCATCATGGCGAGAGTTCTGTAGGTCCTGTTACTAAGGGTGGCTGGCACTAACACATTTAATCTAGTTTAACACGTTCAAGCCAGGTCATTTGTTTGTTACGTGGGGTGGCGTGACCCACCGGTGGGTCACACTTGAACTCGCAACAGTGGCGCCCCGCCCCACGAAGCGTAACGAGATAAGACAGTCCCGCCTCGCGCGGAAAAACTTAAATATTCGCCCGGCGAAAACGTAAGGGGTTGTCTAGTGTGAAGGCCGTTTTTCCAAGGATTTTTTGAGGATTTTTTTTCGTTTCACATCGTTTAAATAAAATAATTTATAAATCGTATATAATTTTCATCAACATTTAAACAATCGCTGAATTTTTTGAAGTCATTATATCGAATATTTTCGCAGATACACCGCCCAACAGGAACACATATATAAAATGTGGCGCCGCACTGCTGCCATGATTCCAGCCGTCCCGCCTATGTGAGGTCAAAAAACCAAACGTAATTTCAATCGTGAGACTAGAGGTGCCAAGTTGAACTAAAATTAAGTTTGAATTCCAAAATATGGCGTTTTTGTACGCTTTAGAGAAAAAAAAACGATTTTTCGTACTTTTTTTCGAGTTTTATATGGCTGATAAAAATAAAACTAACAAAAAAATTTTAATTATTCTAGTTCAACTTGCAGTAATATGTGCACTAAAGATCCTGTATGAATTTGAGCAGAATTGATGGAATAGTTTGTGAGCTATCATGGCAGCAGTTTGAGAAAATCGTGTTTCGAGAAAAACGCGTTTAAATTACAGTAAGGGCCCCGCGCGCTCCGTGTAATCGCTCTGGTATACGGCTGTTACATTTCAACGGCTTCAAATTTCGAAAAATCCTTTTACCCGTGTATTGTATACATGTTCTAGATGTGATTTATGAATAAAAAAAATCGGTTAATTTTTCATCTGACACACTAGACGACTTACCTGTATTCAGCCCTATTTGTTCTAACAAGTATGGACTACCAATTTTGTTTCTTAATAAATTATATAAAAACATAAGGTCCAAAGCTTGGCGTCTTTGAATATATAATAGAAAGATTCAAAATTACAGCTTTGCTTGCCGTATTTTTTCATACGCACCCCAACAAAGTTTTTGCTTTTTCATGTAAAAACGAAACAATGAACTCATTCACAATACCGAGGAAAAATGTGGACGCCAGATGTTTTACAAGAGCAAGAACATAGACAATAATACGATAGACTGCCAATGTCGTGTAATTATACTTAATGATAATTCTGTTATCTCCATGTGTCCGATTGGTTACAGTATGTCGCTCCCATTCTTATATGTTTGCTTCATAGTTACTAGTCCTTACTCCTTAATCCTACATATATTTATACTTAATATTATAAAGCTGAAGAGTTTGTTTGTTGGAACGAGCTAATCTCAGGAACTACTGGTTCGAATTGAAAAATTCTTTTTGTGTTGAATAGATCATTTATCGAGAAAGGCTTTAGGCTATATAACATCACGATACAACTATTAGGAGCGAAGAAATAATGGAAAATGTGAAAAAAACGTGGCAAATTATTCATCCTTGAGGGCTTCCATTGCGTGTGCTGCGAAAACGGTTCAAGATACCAAAAATATATGTATGAAAGAATTATTCCTCTTGAAATGATCTAAAAAAATGTACGCGACAGTATATGTCTATCTTTTAAGATTAAGTCACTAGAACCGTTTTTATAGTAATAAAATTTGGTCGAAATGATGCATTATATGTTAAGAATTGTACGAGTATCAACGTAATAATATTAATCTTTATCCAAATAAATGTGTTTTTGATTAAGATTATTAAATTGTGAACAAAATTGTCTGTGACATCACTTAATTTCAATGAACATCTTAGAAGATATTACAAAACCTTATATAGCAAAACAACGTTTGCCGGATCAGTTAGTTATATTATAAACGCGAAAGTTTGTGAATATGTTTGTTACTCTTTCACGATAAAACTACTGGACGTATTTGCATGAAACTTCCACAGTAATATAGATTATACATCGGAATAACATAAAGGTTACAATTTGTAATAATTTTATTTAATTTTGGTCGAGATATAACGATACATGTCAATTAAGTCGGAAAAATCTGGTCTCTGAGAGCAATCTTGGCGTACACTGCCTAAACCATTGGAGTTACACAAAGATGATTGATCTTTCATTTTTTATTTATTTCTGTACCTCGTGAACTAATAAACAATATATCTTTTGTTTATATATCACTGATGATTATAAAGTTATTGGAGAAAAACTGAGTGTACGAATACTTTTTAGACCCACTGTATAATTTCATAGAGGTCCAGTTCTGGTAAATAAAAAATATGGTCACTTTGACGGACTTTACGCTTATGTACTGTGAACACGACCTAGTTTGGGCAATCGTTCTACCACCTCAAAAATTCCTTTGGTGAATCACCAGAATAACTTTATTCGAAGTCGTGTTCCCAGTGGTCTATGACCAAAAAAAAGGTTATTCATTGCGAACGGTCGCGTGACAATATCTTCAGTTTCAAAGGGTGTCCATATTGACATTAGACGAGAAAATGTCGACTGGTTGGTAAATAATGATTTTGTTAATACACCTACTGCATTGGTTTTTTTGTAAAGCGGTGTAACATAACTCGACTTTTTACAGCTTCATTCGTACTAAGGAGTTCACGCACTACATCCGATACCATAGATGGGCAAAATATAATCAGATTAATAACAGTGATTAACGATTACATTTTACGTTTTTTACCATTAATATGACTGCATTTTGCTCATTTATGTTTTAAACACTACAAAATCCCAGATTGTATACACATTTATAATTTCTTAATGTTTTATTAATATAATATGTTTTCTTCTCTCTTTAAAAATTACTGACTCATATAATAATCAATTCATTATGTAGATATAATATACCCACTAAGGCCGGATGTAACACATCAAACAATAGACCTTCTAAAGTTGCCAAAAGTGGACAAAAATTGTCAATTAAATATTCAAGCGACTACTTAACTCCGGAAGCCTGGCAACTTGCAAATGAACCGACCTGACGCGTCGCTTCAAAAACAGTCCAGTATACAGTCTTTCTCAACCTTTTTTTGGTAATCCAAGGGAAGTCCTCGTGGACCTTCAGAGCGCCGTCAGGATGTCGGCTCCGATAGGACTCTTATCGGCTATAACCACCGGGATATTCCCCCTTTCGTCTGCCTGGGCTAAGGGAAAGGCAATACCAGTATCCTCGGCTCCAGGCGACGTCTGGTGTTCAAGCTAATCTGCTACGTTGCAAGAAACTGATGTAAGAGTCACCCCCTGCTCACCTCATTATCCTGGAGCGGTACGCGGGAAAAAAACGCGCTCAGTTAATGCCTAGATATGTTAAGCGTGAACGGTGCGCGTCTTCAGCCATGTATATTAGGGAGGGAGGTATCTCGAGAAAGCCTTCCTTCGGCGTCCCGTTCTTTTGGGAGGAGAAAGATGTTGATTGCCTCTCCCGCTTTCTTTCCGCTTCCTTCACCTTCAGCACCTCCTCACAATAATGCTGAACGCTTCCAAGACTAGTCGCTGTCGAGAATTGCGCGAATAAGTGTTGGCAGCAAGAAATAATTTCTTACAACTCGCATCAACTCGGCTCGTTTGGAGACCCAAGCTGACCAATTGGCGAGCATAACTACCATACCAACCTTTTCCAGGGACCTTCTATCATCGTAAAAGCTAAAGTACTTAACAAAAAACTGAATGTATAATAGAAAGTTGAGTATAGCTTGAGTACTCGCAGAGCCAAGTCCAATATAAGGAAAGGTGTAACGTATAGTTTGTTGTCAATTAAATAATATAATTGAGTAATGTCTATTTGAAATTTTTACCGAATTATTTGGCCGAAACAGAAACTTTCGGCCGGACCCTAATTAATACCTGTTGACCGGATACTTTCAGAGACAAACATCGCGCAAGACCATCTTTCTCTATGTCGCAAGCGTGGTGCTCCGTCTCACTCGCTCACGCACACTCCGTCCCGCTCCGGCGTTCTCACGCTCCGTGGGAACCTCACCTTTACTGCGATACCGATTTATCATTCGATTGTTTACTCACATCGATTCCGTATCGATATTTCTAATCGGACCGTTTTGAAGTTATATTTGCATTTTTCTTGATTGACAGATAAGTCATTAGATGTTATTACAAATCTAAGTTAGTTTTTAGTACAAAGTTTAAGGTTTGGTTTAAATTAACTATTACAAAGCTAATTCTTTTGCATGGAACTGACAAATAATGAATGATGATGTCCTAGCCCGATTCGGCCACGGCGACTGTTTCAACACCGATTATGAAAATCGAGGACCAGTTTACGGAAACAGTCAATTGCGCAGGAGATATTTAAGTGCATAGCTGGACGCGCAGCCAGAAAAGCACTCTCTCGTCCGAGCTCCCTCAGGCCCGATGGAATGGAGAACCAGTACGATCGGGAGGGACTTGGATACAGGTTTGGTCGAGTTTTCCTTCTCTGAACACCTGGTTGAATTGTGGTGTTAAAGGGATACCTTAGTCGCCTTTTACGACATCTCAGCAAGAAGGAGGGGGGTGCTATTCTGCCGGCAGCCACCACGGCACGACAGGACAAATAATAGTGAAATATCGTCGCTCTACATCCCTTTCGCGGCGAGCAGAGATAAATTAATGACCTGAGCGTGACCAGTAGCGCAGCTGATCGCCGTTCTCACGGCACTAGTACACACGACATTTCTATTAAATGCCGTGTGGGTTTCCTCACGATGTTTTCTTCACCGGTGAGTCTGTGGTGTTCAAATCCTTATTTAATCTCACAGCGGCCAAGATGATCTTATATAGGATTTTCCCATGGGATAGAAAAAAAAACCAGACAAGTTGGAAAAAATTGTTTTGTTTCAACAGTATTAAAAACCATTGTCACAACAATAGCGGTAACTGGTTTCGTTAATGAAACACAGATAGCAAAAGTGAAGATTAAAAATAATTATTTAACGGGACTTGAACGCATAATAACTAGGCTGAATGAATACACGAGCTTCCCACGATTGTTGATATTAAAAAAAAAACATTGAAGTGCGTGTCGGAATCGCGCGCCGAGAGTACCGTATACAAGCTTGTAGATTTGTATTGAAAATTATGAAAAATAGTTATTTATTTATTTATTTTACAAAATTGAGTGCCCAACATGGGTGACATACAGTAAAAAAAAAAAACAAAACATCATGGTATCAAAATAGAACATATAAATGCCCCCACAATTATAGGGCGCTACAGAGAGCACTATAATTAATATATAATGCTAGCTTACAGTAAAGAATATTAGCAAAATTCCAAAAAAATACATACACACATAGAAAAAAAACTATTGATTGCCTAAATAACAACTTGTAATAAAATTGTGATTCTAAGGAACACACATAAAAAAAAGAAATACGGTCAGTATCCACACGCTGTTCTAAATTCTGAGAGAAAAACAGTTATCAATTAATTTGTCTAACTTCCACTCTTCTTTTTTTATAATAGTGATTTATATAATCTTCTTTTTATAATTTTAAGGATGAATATCCATTGATAGTCTCCGTCGTCATGCCGGCCTGCCATACCATACTGACCATACCACGACTGAAGGTCTCTAGGTATATGAGTTACTGGATATACACAAACTGATCACGAAACGCGACAGGCCAAAGCGAGTCACTATGACGGTTTTTACACCTGTGTACTGTGGCCACGACGACCCAGTTCAGGCAATAACCCTAACACGAAGTCTCTACAGACGGACAACAAAATCATCCTATTGTTGTGTTTTTACTTTTCAAATACGGAACCCTAAAAACAATGCCTGTCACATGAGAAGACGCGCATACATAATAAACACGTTCCATTTTCAATGGGGGATAATTAAATAAATGTTTTATAGGCTGTATTTATGATGGATCTTCGACGTTGGCGGGAGGAAGGTAATAACAAAATAAAAAGTTGCGGTTTAATAGTGTTGATTGAATATTCATTTTCGGGAATTTTCGGCCTTAAATTGTGGTTTCGGTTTCTTGAATCAATAGAAACGTAATTTACGTTGCTTATCGCGTGATTCTTCGTTTGTTTTATTCATTCCTTCAAGGAATATAGAATTATACTATATAAATTAATAAAATACAGTATATTTTGAAAACCCTGTCCGACGCAAAAGGGAAATATTGGTAACACGATAAAATTACCAAAATGCATCAGACAATTTTATTGTTCGTGTAGATTAAAAACTAATCTCATATGAAATTCAAGAAATATGCGTATTTTAAATGCGACTTAGCTCAGATTACTTACAAAAATCAGTTTATATATTTATTAATATAAAGTACTTATTAATAGATTTTGGAGTATTTATTTATAAGAACGCTTATATAGTATACATTAACACGAACAAAAAAAAAATAACACCTGAACAAGATATATTACAAATGCGATTATATTTGAAAGTGTAGAATACTGGCACGGGAAGAAAGAAAAATGAAAAATACGAGCAACACACGGTCGGGAACAGTAACGAAAGGAAAAACACTAATCTAATTTGCGAGAATAAAAGAAAAAGCAAACAAACAATAACCTATTCCACAATCCTCTCGAAGAAATTTTTTTTTTTTTTAGTTTAAAAAATATTATTGTTATTTATGTAGGATGGATGTATTGTGTGTTATCTATTATATAAAAATAAGTCCGGTTTTCCTTCCTGACGCAATAACTATAGTACGCACAAACAGATTTTCACGGTTTTGCATTCGTTGGAAAGGTCTCGGGCTCCGTGAGGTTTATAGCAAACAAATTCAGAAAAAGTTTCAACAGAAAAGCAGGAAAACGGGGAAAATCATTTTTCACATACAGCGCCATCTCTGATACATAGCATGTACTACAAACCAATATGGTTTTGCATGGTGGTAGAGTAGATCACACCAGTATTTTAAGTAGATGGCGCCGATGCGTTATACATTGTTTGACAGCTACTCAATGTACTCTGCTCAGTTGATTTCATGTGACATTTATTATGCGCACGTTCTTTCAAACGCTAACTAAAAACCAAAACGAAGCCATCTGTTGGCGAAACGAAGTTCGCCGGGTTTGCTAGTTATGTATGAAGTAGTAAATTCGTGGAACAGAATATATGTGAGTGAAGGAAGGATAGAATGAGATGAGAGGGAGGATAAAAGGTTTTTTTTTCAGCTAAAGGGCTCTGTGAAATTAAGACGTAGGAAAAAGTGTTAAGACATAAAATTATTTTGAAGAGTGAAATTAAGATGTTTTTAATGTTTATTCTGATCTAAAGATTTTCAAAACTACATTTTGGGCTTCGTCCGAGAAACTACATTTATATTATTAGTATTATTTTTAAGTCTGTTATTTTCCTTTATAGAAATAATTTTATGAAACCGAATTCATTATTTCCTGTTACGCAAAAATGACACTGAGCCCGAATTCGGTTTTAGAGAGGCACGTTCGATCGATCTCTAGTAACGCGTCTACCGTCGCTGCGTATTAAGCTCTCTAAGCGAAGCTCTAGAACAATAATGACGTGGGAACAAAACGCGGGTCCGTTATATCGAGTACACTTTGTTTGCGGTCTTGTTTGACTGTGTGTAAGGTCAACCAAGGCAAATGTAACGATTTCCAATAAATCGTCTAATGCATGTTTTTTATTTAATAGGTCTATACCAGACAAAGTAGGATCTTTTGTATTATTGACTGTAACATAGACACGAAAATTTTTTAATACTTATTCACTACTACTGGGGAGTTTTTTTGTTGTAACCTGGGCGAAAATCCTACGTAGGACAATCAGGATTGCTGTGAGGGCAGCGATCCCGGTGTGTCAGATCCCTACTGACTAAAAACCCCCGGGGTGTCCCTCTAATCACTCCACCCAGGCCTGGGAATCCAGATTCCTCCAGTTGTCCAGGGAGTGAACAGCCTCATTTAGGCTGGGAAGGGTGTGTTTAAAGAGCCCACTCTTCCAACTCTTTCTCACGGTCGGCGCGCCGGATACTGCGCACCACCTACCTCTCACTGGTGAGATGTTTTTTCAACCCCTGACTCACCGTAGGGGTGGAATATCAGCCGCCAATGCATCGGCTAGCTCTAAGCCTTACCCCCGTACATTTTGGCGGCCTTGCAGTGAGTACTGGGCAATTCATCTGAGGGACGGCTGCTCAGGCGGTACTCCAGTGGCGCGTGCGTGTTCCCACCACTTGGCGGTGGAGAGGCGGAGACAGCCCTTCCTTCACACCTCTCCTCCATTTATTTTCGTTGCTCCTGTGGCTTTTTTTCGTATCGTTTGTGGTGAGACCAAAGCCGTTACAGCATTTCCGGCGCATAGTGCGGTTGGAGGAACACCCCGGCGGTTTTAATCAGTAGTAATCTGACACCGGGGCAGCGGCCCTCACTGTTGCTCTGAAGGTGATTGGAGATCTCCACCAGGTTACCTAAAAACAGGAATGGAATATCAAAAATCTGACTACGTCGTGCATACTCACAGCAATCTGCGTATTTTATTACAAGATATTTAGAAAAAATCAATATTTCTTTTGACATTTTCGACCATGAACCACCCACTATTCTAAACTCCTTTTTAGTACTGTCGATTTGCGTAATTGTAAACAGACCTACGCGTTTTTTTTTATGTTATTAGTTGATTAATCCGAGGATCCGCGTCGGCGGGGCCTTAGAAATCGAAAGTGACTTAGCCCACGTTGAAATCTTGAATTAAACACACGTAGGAGTGATTTTTTTCGATGATCCGCTATCAAATGCCTGGCCTTAACACCTGGCGGAAGGTGAGGCTTTTTATACAGGTTTGACGAAGTGGCTAACACGCCCCCGATGGCAGAAAATAGAGTGTAGTTTAAATAAGACGTCTTTAATTTCCACTAATGCGTTTATATTAACGCTTAAGTTACCTTCGGGTTTTAACTGATACAAGTCCGGCATATGAGATGGGATATTATTCCAACGATGACTGTTTGAATGATAAAAGTGCGTGGTCTTAATATATGCATTCGTTCTCGCGGGGCATTTAATCCTTTGTATATTATACCTGTTATTGTGCCTCATTATGTTAAAAAGAGCAACTACCGGAGTTTCTTGCCGACTCTTCTCGGTAGATCCTGCTTTCCGAACCGGTGGTAGATTTAATTTACTTTTTTTTGGCGACTCATAAGTGCTTGGATGATGTGGTATGAATGGGCCGATATGGTAACGGCGATTTTGGCAGTGGATGTCTTTCTTTGACTACATTGTACTTTCTGCTGGTTTCTTTTTTTTGGCAGGACGAAATGATGATTGCTAGGAAAAGCCTTTAGATCTTCACCGCGCAAAAGCCTTTATGGGTTGGGTGGCAACACAGATACAAACCTGTGGGCAGGAACCTTGCCTCGGACGGGCAACCGGGGAAAGAACCTAAAGTGAGGAGGTTCGGTGGGGATTACTTTGAGAAGAAATGCTGAAAGAAACTCAAGGCTACTGCAGGGTTGGTATCAAGTGCCGTGTAGCAATTTTGTCGCGACAGTATAAAAAAAATGTTGTAGTCAAAGAAACTCCGTGCTACGAATTAAAGATGGTTTAATTCGTAACCTCATTACTCCGCGCAATCTCAGAAGACACTTAACAAAGGCGTTTCCCATGGGAAAAGCGCCGTGCGTGATTCCGACCTGCCCATCAAGCGTTAATATATGTTATTTATATCTCGTTGTGTTATTTATATGCGATTACGCTATGTGATACTTCGAAAACCGGATTACGTGTTAGGGCTGACGGTTTCACTGAGGCTGGGATTTGTAGACGCTACTTCGACATTGCGTAGATTTTACTCAAACTTTACAAGTTTATTTAATTAACTGTGCCCGCGACTTCGTTCGTGTTGAAGTAGTACTTTTATTATGAATATTACAAGCCGAAGTAATTGTATAAGTAACTAGCTGATCCGGCAAACGTTGTTTTGCTATATAAAGTTTTGTAATATCTTCTAAGATGTTCACTGAAATTAAGTGATGTCAAAGACAATTTTGTTCACAATTAAATACTCTTAATCAACAACACATTTATTTGGATAAAGATTAATATTATTACGTTGATACAACTCTTAACAAATAATGCATTAATTTCGACCAAAATTGTTTACCATAAAAACGGTTCTAGTGACTTAATCTTAAAAGATAGACATATACTGTCGGGGACATTTTTTTAGATCATTTCAAGAGGAATAATTCTTTCTTATATATATTTTTGGTATCTTGAGCCGTTTTTGCAGCGCACGCAATGGAAGTCCTCAAGGATGAATAATTTTCCCCGTTTTTTTCACATTTTCCATTATTTCTTCGCTCCTAATAATTGCATCGTGATGTTATATAGCCTAAAGCCTTCCTCGATAAATGTTCTATTCAACTCAAAAAGAATTTTTCAATTCGAACCAGTAGTACCTGAGATTAGCGCGTTCAAACAAACAAACAAACAAACTCTTCAGTTTTATAATATTAGTTATAAGTAATGAAACGCCATCGATTGTTTCTTATATTAATTATTAGCTGTCCCTTTTTTTTTGTAACCCGGGAGAAATCCCTAACGCACCTCGGAGGGTGGTGAGAGCCGACCCCAGGTGTATCGGACTTACGCCGGCTAAAACCCCTGGGGTGTTCCACCTTCCACCTACCGGCATCGAGGGCACGACTGGGGTCTCATCCTCAAAGACCAGAAAGGATTGTTAGCTGTCCCGGCAGACATTATTCAGTCCTATTTCTCTAAAACAAAGTTCTGTCAAAAGTTATTGGCCTGTCGGAGTCTAATGGTAATTAAATAACTTTGAAAGGCTTTAGTAATGTTACCATTAATAATATCAGAACGAGGCATTACCTACAAAGATTCCTTGTATCTCTTTTCAGACACGGAACCCCTTTTTTTATACTGCCGCGAAAAAATTACTATATTGTAACTGATGGAGAGTACTGTGTAGTGAGAGATCGACTACGACCGCCAAAAAAAATTAATGTATATGGTGTGTGTGTGTTTGTGTGTAATGTATTTATATATACTTCTTTTTAATTTATATTTTATGTGAGGTTTTTAACTTAGTCATATCAGCCCCATCGTAGTCTAATATATAGAAATAAAACCTTTAATACAGTTTCTATAGCATTTCGGCAGTTGCTTTAGTGGTCACCGCCAAAATGCACCACCACCAAGGCGCAAAAATCCGTTGACAGTCGCCATAGCTATCTTGGCCCACATCAGTGACGTGCGCAGGGAATTTGGACAGAGTAGGCAGATACTCATAATTAATTTTAATATTATATGATAATAAATATTATATTATTTTCATAGGGAAGATAGATAGAGTAAAAAATTAAATATAAAGCTATTTATTCCAGACTTATTTATCGTAAGGGCATACAATGCTTTCATGCGTCTATGTAATGAACGCTACTGGCCTACATATACCCCGACGGAAGTTCTCGAAGTATATGAAAAACTGGATATACTGTAAACTGATTCCGCAAGGTGACAGGTCAAAACGAGTCATCATGGCGGTCATTTAAAACGTAGCCGCGATGCACAGAATTCCGATGCGTCCCGCCCCCTAAAAACTACCCTTACTTGGGCTATTAATTAGCACCCCTGTAAGACACCGTATTTATTTTCATCTGACCCTCGCATTCGTAGCGGGAGTCGATTATTTATATATATAATCACATAAGATCAGCTCCGGAGCGGGGGTGTGTGGACCGAATCGAGCGCAACTGTCACACACATGGTTGTAACCCACGGGGCTTCGTACCCTCGATTGGGACGTTGGAAATAGTTTTAAAATCTTTATTTAAACCTGTATTCACGAAGATTATTACAATAAATGAATGAACTTTATACCATATAACATTTTGTTTATATTTCTTTGTATCTTTTTGGGGTGGGTAGGGCGATTTGCCTGAACTAGGTCGTGACCACAGTACACAAGTGTAAAGGCCGTCAACAAGTGACTCGCTTCGGCCTGTCGCGTTTCACATTTAATTTTATATGACTACAACTTTTTAATATTTATAAATAACTAGCTGTCCCGGCAGACCTTGTTCTGCCCTATTTCTCTAAAACAAAGTTACGTTGTTTTTTTTTTAATGTTAATAGCTTCCCCGTCAGGTTTCATTCCGCCAAAAGATATTGGCCTGTCGCAGTTTAATATAAATAAAATTGCATGGAAAGACTTTATTTAAGGTAATGATATTTTTATTATAATGCCTTATGGCACACGTTATTTTTTGTTTGATTACTTGGCGTATAAATTATAATTTTCATTAATGACATGCAACCTCTAATCAACTTGAAGGCATACCAAAGACAATCCTGACGCAGCTTTGTTTTGTTTTGATTGACATCATATGTTCGACAACTGGGGACCTAGTTGTTTGTATGGGAAAAGAAAATTGTTCTTTTTACTATTTTCCCCGTATTTTTGATTCGCCGTCGTCACCCAAGAGCTCACTACCCATAGGGTAGAAGTCGATCGCCCAGCCACTGTTCAATCGAGGCAAACGTAGGAAAGTTTGTTTACAATCGGCATAGAAGCGGATATCGGATGATCGTTTTAAGGCAACCGCGGACTGGTCGAGCTCTCTGTGCGGTTTGAACACATCCGCCGGTGCAGACATCCTTAGCTGCGGCGGTTTTTACATCCGATACTTTTAAATCGATCTGTTATCCTTTGTACATTTATGGACACAAAACAGAGGCCTATGGTTGAGTTTTATAAATAAACCCTATTTTGTTTTAGCTCAGAAAATGTCTTTATCTTCGAATAAATTCTAAACATATAAAACTATACTAAAAGTCTATATATACAGGTGCAGTGACGTGCATAGACTATTTGGACTGGATATGCAGAATTCGCGTAATTAATTTGAATATTATATTATGACAGTAAATATTACATTGCTTTGATAGGAAAGATAAACGGCGTGAATATAAAATAGATAGGAATATAAATTGTTCCTTTTTTGTTTAACTTTAAGGAATTTATTCCTGACTTTTTTATCGTAAAAGCATGCAATGCTTGCATGCATCTATGGAATGAACGCTACTGTACAGGTGTCCCGTAAGTTGAAGTCGAAAGCTGGAGGACTGATAGAGGAAGAAGAGTTCTATATTCTGCCGTAAACATGGTTCCCTAATTCTTGATAATTTAGAAAAAAATAGGAATCACTATTGAATATAATCCTAATTTCAAAAACGGGTTAATTTTTAATGCAAAACAAGTCCACGGTTTATGCCGTGGGAGTAATTGTTTCATAAATAAATAAAAAAACGACCTAGCGTACGAACAGCCTCCTTTGGAACTTTACGCTCACTCCTCCCAGAGATGAAAGTTAAGAATGGCTGTTCGTTTGCCGGATTGTGGGAGAAATACGGATCTCCAGGCAGGCAGCGAGTAGAGGGACACCTCAGGAGTTTTAGCTAGTAGGAATCAACACTAGAAACAACTAGCGTTAAAAAATGTCCACTAAACCAGGTGTAAATCACCTTTGAATCTGTCGTTCTCACTTATATGCCTTTCTCTTTCTACCCTCGCCTCGTTGCGGTTAATGCTCGCTTGCGTGCCTGTTTGTCATGCACTGTGATTTTCTAGTTCGTTGTTACACATGACCGTCATTAGCAACATTGTCAAATTAAATTGAACTTTATATTTATGTTAATACACGTGACAATCGATTGTAGCTTAAAATAAAGTCGTTATCTAGAACATTCTAATTATTTCACGATTTTGAATGAATTGTTACGTTGCAAACGGTTGGAATGGTTGATGCTTGATATTAAGCACCGTGCTGTCCGTCGAAAGCTTCTATGATCATGCTAGCTTACTTGTAGGTCTCTTTCTACTCACTTTAAAGTGGCCAGTATCTTAAGAAAAACAGAATACACTGGAAGATCATTCCATAGCCTGATCTTACGATTTATGCCCGAGTTAGTCTGGCGACGACGTACTCATTGCTATCTGGACGGTCCTAGGCAAGATTTTTCCGGGGTTACCAAAAATGAACACGATTAGGAACGTATTGATGATTGATAAGGCTCTTACATCGCTCCATCATCGGCCTCTTCATCATTTTCCAACAAGTGAAATTGAGGTCAAGCGCAACCCTGTCTCTGATAAAAAATAGTTATTTTTGAGTTGGTAACATTGCTCTTAGGAACGCTTTGCGGTCATCAACCCAATCTCCATTACCATGACGAATTCCTTCACCGACATAGCAGAATCGAAATGCGCTCAAAAATACCATTCGCTCGTAACGCTTTTTTGTAATAAATTACTCAATTAATAGTTTAGATTCGCTCCGTAAAATGGAACGTTTCCGATTTGCTGCGACGTGATAAGTTTATCTGTCAGTGTGGCCAGGAATTCATTATTCTCTTTTCTAGGCAAACAAGCTGACAGACCGTCACCTATTAGCAACTCCAACCCAGGGAGCGTTATCTTTGCATTGCCAACCAAGGTCATCATTATTTATTGCCCTCGTGAAGAACCCCATGTAGGCTTGCGGGGAAACTGATCAGCAACCCGTTCCATAACTTTAAAGTGCTCGACAAGAATGTTCTAAAGGACCACTGTTTGGTTGCATTGTTGTTTTTGCCAGAGAGTGCAATATTTCGAGGTTACTTTGAGGGTAAAAGTACAGAAATATAATTTAATATATCCCTTGAAAGCAATGGTCACTCGTGACTATTATAAGTAGGGGAGAATTAGTGTTACACAGAGGGCCAGAACAAAGTAACATTCGACCAGTGTTAATGCTGGTAGAATAATTCAAAATATATAGGAACTGACATAAGTTTTCGAAATATAGCATCGTCCATGTATGTCAATTCTTTAATTTTTGCATATTTTCTCTAAGCGCTTTGGAAGTTAAAATATTACTCCATATTTTATGTATGTAGTTTAGTTAAAGATATGAATTATCAATTTCTATTATTTTTTGTTTTTCGTGATTTTTATAAACTATTAACGAAAAATCGAGTATTACTTTCATATTAATTGTTCTCTAGCTTCCTTGGTTTAAATACTCGAGATAATTTGTAGTTAATAAAAAATACCTTCTAAAGCGAGTGTTCTGAAGTGTTTTATAACCTCAATCCATCTATTCTCACTTTCATAGTTCTGGGCACTAAATCAAAGCCTAACAGTTTTGGGATGACTTCGATTTCAAAACTAAGTTTATGAATTTTTATAACGCTTTGTGCTGTCATTGAATTGTGGAATTTTCCCAGCGAGCGTGTACCCAACGTCTTATGATATTGGATATATAACGAAGCGTGAAAGCATAAATTTTATAGGTGAGGTCGCACCGTTTACCCAAGGGAACACTTATAGTGTATCCAGGTTTTTATAACCTACAGACGCGTGCAGTACTGATCCCCAAAAGGCTTAGAATTTTAAAGATTATTTCTATAACGTTGGTCACCCCGTTTTTTACTATAGACTTTTTATAAACAAAGAGGAAATAGAACAAAAAATATTGGTATGAACTATGAAATAAAATTTCGCAACGCTTTTTATGTTCAGGTAATTATTAATGGAGCAAGATTTAACTATGATGCTGAAACAAAAACCTCTTAATTTTATATGAATTAACTTTGTTTCCATCGTAAATTGATCCTTTTGTGATTTGAAATAACGTTCAAATTACGTCAATGTTTTTACCGTTTTTACGTATACCATTATGGATAATTGTATGAATAACCTTAACACTAAAATTTTACAGATGAGCGAAATAATAACGCTCGTATTATGACAATAAGATATCAATTTAGAAGTTTTAGAAATCTTACTGTTACTCGCAGAATACAGCTCGGCTGGACAGCATTCGACATGTGAGAAAACGTCTTACGATCTAAATCATCTTTTTTGTCAATCATTTTTTGATTTCTTCAGCGCATCACCTGGTCTTTCGAATCCGCTAGGAACATACGTCGCCAGGCTTGTCTGGGACGATCACATTTTCTCGTACCCTGGGCAATCCGATCTAGAGTGTGTATAGGCATGCAAGTGTGTCCATATAACGTCCATATAGCGTCTAGCCAATCCATGTTCATTGTCTGCTTTTATTGAGATGGTCGATCCAAACTTCTTCGCAGCGATCACGCAAATCTTCATTTAGATTTAAGATAATTATATCTCCTAACGCTACATACTTCTTAATACGATTTTAAAGTATTTTTAAATGTAATAGCATTTTATTAACGACGCAATTGTGTAAGCAAGGGGTGTGCCCCAGGGAGCTGTGTTGCGCCCAGCGTCGTTCCCTCGAGCTCAGATTCGATTTATCCATAATAAGGGTCGCAGATGGCGTCTCGAAAATGTAGGTTATTTCATGCTCCGTCGGTTTTAGGGGTCACGTTCTCGCCGTGTTTTGTAATACGCCCCCACGTTAACCTCGAATTTGCCTTAAAATAATTTTAGTTTTAACCACTAAAGATTTAAACGGAGTCATTGAAGGGACACAGTATAGAGCGAAATGAAAGATGATTTGACACCAGCAACAAACGATAATTATTCTGGATAAACGCAATGTTACTTTAATAAATTAAAAATTAATTAATTAAATATGTGGCATAAACAACCGTATCCTTTAAAGGCGTTAACTGTGAAAATAGTTTTTTTTAAAGCAACAAGGGACTATTTAATTGTATATTTGATATTAATTTAAAGTTTACACCTTCACGCATGCTTGGGAAAAAGAATTTTAACAGCCAGACGGACGGAAAACACAGTTATAAGCGTTCCTTTTTTTATATTAAGGTGCGTAATTAACGCAAGAAATCATAATCTAAGGTACCAACATATAAAGAGGATCTTTATATTTCTTAATTCTGTGAAGAGGATTCGTCTAGTAACGGTTCGAAAAATTCAAGCAAATTGAATTACTATTACGTCATTTTATTGCTTTTTCTGTGAATTAATGTCCATCTTTGATAGGATTTCACAAATTTTAAGAAATTTTAAGTTAATTTTAACGCAAGTAGAAAGTGAAAAATGTATGAAATTGTCGAAAGGTTTTAGAATCGCTTCGTCACATTATTTCAATTTCATACATTTAATCTTTCTACTAAAGTTATCGTTTATCGAATGTTATTTTGTCTAAGGCGCAAAAGCAGGGTTGTTGATGCTGATTTTTATTGCTCACTAGTATCTAACTGATGATTGATTCCTTGTCGAAGACTAACATTAAAAAATCCCAGTTTAGTTCAGGATCGACTAAGGGCGGCTTACACTGACAAATTTAATCTACTTTAAGTTTGTATAAAACGCTATTTAGCGTTAAATTGTACTTAATGTCTTGCACGGAAACATCATCCAGTTGTAACTTTTAAATATGATTAAAATTACTTTGGCATTGCCAAAAATAAAACATTTCGAATCTTAGTTCCATGGTTTCGATATAATGTACGCAAATGTAATAGTTTGTTTAATTTGAATCTTATTAGAAACCTACGGCCTGTTTTGCCGAAGGTGGTTTTTATTTACCGAAGTCACAGCTTTGGCCGGACTATTAATTAATTAGTGATATTTCTATAAAAGTTTTTTAAATTCTTTCATTTGATACGTTTTTATATTGAATTTACGTTCTGAGCGTGAGTCAAAGTTCATTGAACTGTAAACAATAAACTCATTGTTTTATTAATAACCGCGGTTACTTCGTCTCAAGCATGTGCGCTAAGAATTTTGTTAATAAATAACTCCTAATGTTTATGATCGCCTGGTATATTCTCACCTCACTCAAGTGTAAATATATCAACATTTTCTGGTATTGCCACATTGTAATGGTCACCATACCCTAACTGTCGGTATCACGGTGGTGTGGTGGTAGCTTAAAGGCACACTTCTGATTCTAGCAGCATTGACTGCCGAGTAACAACTGCCAAAAGTCAAAGTATACAATAAGAAAACAGAATTTTGGTCTTCCGTCTCCGGTCTCCCATGGGCATACTTATGGAATTCATATAGAATATTGAAATATCTCATGCTCTATTTTTAATTACAGTCATAGTATATATTTTCTACTTGAACAAGTAAGTTGTCAGAAGATTCCTGAACATGTGTGGCCGGCGTACACTTCTCAGCCGCCATCTATCGTAAAATTTACAAATTTAATTACAGTAGTTTCTATTAAACCAAGCTAGATGTCGCTATAACCAATATAACATGACGCGCAACGTGACCAATACTTCTTCCGTATGCCTCCTAAAGAAGTTTCACTTTGAAGATTGAAAAATTTGATGCAGCGGCTGGCGCGTCTCGAAATGTCACTGTTTGCGTCACTAGAGATTTCCTGGTGCAATCCCTTGTTTAAAGATAGATCTCTTGACGTCACTACTGGTCTAGTCTAGGAATAGACATCTCTATAGATTTGATAGACTAACTTTAGCATACAGCTTTTATCAGAGCCCTGTTTAATAAAATAATTATTATACGAGTATGCTAAGTTGCTCATTACAGACGAGACGGAATCGACATTTCCTAAATTATGAAATCTCCAAAACAAAAAATACCATCTGCTTCACATTGTATTCTGAGTATTAAATTTGTTTTGTTTTTTACTGCTGAAACGCGCAGAAAAGTGCTGCAAACGAAAAAAAAATCAGACAATGACGTCATACGTACCGTAACTTTGTCTCAATAAATGAAAACCCACTTACATATCTCGTATTTTCTCGATTAAATTTGCATGTCTAGCTCGGACCTTTGGCTAAATGAACTCAATAAGTGTAATAAAATGGTATTTTTGTATGTTATTACCCAGTAAACAAAGGTTCAAAGTTTTGTCTTTTTGCGCTTACGTCTATTTAGAATTCAAGAAACTTTAATGAGAAAAGTCTGTATAAAAACGACCGAATTTCGAGAAATAATAAATATTGGTACCTTATTTTTCTATCTAACTTAATGTAATACATTTATAAAAAAACATTAAAAAAACACGAAAAGATTATCAATTATGGACCAGCCGAGGGCGAGCGCTATAATATAACCGAGTCTAAAGGTTTTAAAATTATAAAAACAACTTCTATAGATTAAAGCTACCTTGCAACAACTCATTTAAAATAATAGCATTTCTAAATTACATGTGCATTCGTAACAGTTTATTCAATTTCGGTGCTTACTAGAAACCTATGTCTTCGTTCAAAACGTCGGGCTATATTCGGCCAAGCTGAAGGCAACCTCATTCCACCTTCTACTCTTTCATAAAATAACCACGAGCGATGGATTGCAGAGCCACAGGTTCCATTACAGCTAGAACTAGGATGGGTACTTCCTAGTTCCTTATCTGTTCTGTGTTAGTTCCTTTATCTGGTCATTGGATTATAGAATGATATGGCGAGCGAGTTCCCATCGTCCATTGACATTGGTTTGTTATAGCAAACCATGAAAAGATAATTGTGTAGACTATCTACAGGTGGTTGTCTGTGATAGTCGTACTTGGTTTTCGATTTGCAATATACTTTCCATCACACACGGTGCAGTTACTGTACTGAGTAAGAAATAAAAAATGGCCACAGTTATAGCTTCGGCTACACATTAATGGTTTTTGGGAGTCGAAGCTGCTCGCGTCCGCAGGCTTTACCCTAGTTTCCCTACACGTGACTCCTGGGTGGTGCTAAACGAGCAGCAGCGAGGTGTTAGAGCGTCGGTGCCCGTCTGGATCGCGATCACAGTGCATGGGTGTAAAGCCCGTCGTAGTGACCAGTTTCGGCTTGTCGCGTTTCGGGATCACCTTGTGTATATCCAGTAGCTCATATACCTAGAGACCTTCAGTCGTGGTATATGTGGGCCGACATGACGATGTAGTCTATCAATAGATTTTCATCCTTTGATAGTCGCTTTCGTTTTTGGACCACACTGTACTTACCATCAGGTACTCTGTAGTCACTAGGTCGAGCCAGTATAAAAAAATGGCGAACATACAGACTAAAATACCTACTCAATAATGTATTCTATGTAAAGATAGTCGCTCCATTTTCGCCTCACATGCTTTCACTATTACCAAAAATACTTATACAATTCCACCCTCGCATCTTACACCCTACACCCCATCCAGTGCCACCCCCCGAGTATATACATCTGTGTCAATGAGCGGAATATCTCAAGGGGATGTTGGTAATAAAACATCTATTGTTAGATTAGTTGAAACTCTTATAAGTTTATGATACTCTAGTACTTTTCTGTTCTCTAAATCGTTAACTTTAAAATCAAAGGCTTTTTAGTGAGATTTATAGACGCTTTTTAGAGTTCTCTTATACTTATATCGTTACGCTGTATCCCTTTCGGGGTTAGCAGAGATACATTCGTGGCTGTATCCACTTTGCGCTTGTATGTCGTGCCCAACGTGACCAGTAGCGCAGCTGATCGCCGTTCTCACAGCACTAGAACACATGACATTTCTATTAGATGCCATGTGGATATCCCCAAATCCCAGAAGTACTTGCTAGCATTTGAACCTTTGACCATTCGCTTAACCGCACAGGGATACCGGTCTCTTATTCACTAGGACACAACAGCCTTTATTCAAACTTTTCAAATTATATTATTTGACTAGCTGATCCGGCAAACGTTGTTTTGCTATATAAGGTTTTGTAATATCTTCTAAGATGTTCATTGAAATTAAGTGATGCCAAAGACAATTTTGTTCACAATTAAATACTCTTAATCAACAACACATTTATTTGGATAAAGATTAATATTATTACGTTGATACAACTCTTAACAAATAATGCATTAATTTCGACCAAATTTGTTTACCATAAAAACGGTTCTAGTGACTTAATCTTAAAAGATAGACATATACTGTCACGGACATTTTTTTAGATCATTTCAAGAGGAATAATTCTTTCTTACATATATTTTTGGTATCTTGAACCGTTTTTGCAGCGCACGCAATGGAAGCTCTCAAGGATGAATAATTTTCCCCGTTTTTTTCACTTTTTCCATTATTTCTTCGCTTCTAATAATTGCATCGTGATGTTATATAGCCTAAAGCCTTCCTCGACAAATGGTCTATTCAACTCAAAAATTTTTGAATTCGAACCGGTAGTTCCGGAGATTAGCGCGTTCAAACAAACAAACAAACTCTTCAGCTTTATAATATTAGTATAGATTAATGTAAAATGCAAATACTTAGATTTATACTCAAGATCCTATTCTATGTTCACCTTTTTTTTTAAGACAAAGTCGAACTTATTTAAGACTTTATGGATAGGAAAAAAATAGTCCTATCATGGTCGCCACTTTATGGGAAGGCCATTTGACTTTTGTGTAGCTAAGCGCCTTCCTTTTTGGTAATTTAAAGTTTTTTAGTAATGTATTTTTACATATATTTTGACATCTATATTTTCTCTAAGCGAATGACAACGAACAATCTTCTTTTTGTTATAAATTATAAAACTTAGTGGTTGCGCCTCCGCGTAGGTCGTTTGCGACCATTTGGCGCGAACACTTTTCTCAAAAAGTAAATACGTCTTAAGTATTAACAAAACTAAGCCCATGTTAAGAATATCGGTAACTTAACATTTGTGCTTACTCTGAAAGGGTAATAGCATGACGATATTTTATTATTATTATTTATTAATAGCTTAAAAACATCTGACTTCCGATCTTTCTCCCGCAATCGTGAAAATAGAATTGCGTCCGATCTTCCGGCGGAAATAACTACCCTCTTAAAATTATAATGGCTTACGTCACCACCCTCGAATTCTGTCATGCCACCTGGCCCCTTGAAGCACCTACCCTTGTGTGTCTAAAATATAATATTTCTATAACAGGACCTGATTACAATTGCAGCAGATCTTAGAAATAATAAGATAGAGTGAGTGTTACTTTAGTGACAAAAATTCAATTATGTTTTTATGTTCGTAATTGTTTTTATTTGGTAACGCGGTGGCAATCCATCATGGATAACTAGACCCACTGGGGGGTTCCGCCCTTAAATGGAAAGAGTAGCTCCTTCCTAAGAAAAACCAATAGATATTTACAGTGTTCATATCGGCTGGCATAAATATCTCCTCGCGCTTCGTTTAAGAAGCCAATATCATAACATGGCGAGAACATGCTCGCCGGATGACCATTCCACAGCTCAACGACCTGGCAGACGATGATATGTATATCTAAGTATCGTCTTAGCACTAGTAGATTACATTCACAACTCAGACGGATATGCACCTTCCACCTTACAAGTATGAAACTACGTATCTAGCCCGCATGCACCGATCTTACGAACCTCAACCAGCCGAGGGTGACTCCCCACGTGATATTTAAGCTCCAAAGAACACGTGCTCACACGTCCATGACAATAATGGTATTGCGGAAGCGTTCAGTGCTCCACACGCGTCACTTGATACGCCCCCATTTCCTCGTCAGCATCGGAAGTTGGTCTTACAATGAGTAAAAACAATTAAAACATGTTTTAACCACTCGCATGCGCTTAGGTTAGGGGCAAAATAGCGTGGAGTGCGGCTGGGTGTAAAACAATACCACACTCTCACCTTTTTAAATTAACAGTTATTGCAAATTGTCTATTGGACGTTTGTGTAACTACGAAAAAGACATATAATTTACAGGGTGATTTTATAGACGAGGGAGATATTTCAGAATACAATAGTTTGTACCTTCTTATAACTAATAAAAATGTAAATAACAATATTCCCTAACAAATCATAAAGGAACATTGATGAACAAATGAGAATTGATCCGTAAAAAGTTTGGACACCGCAGCGCGTGTGGCGCACGATTGAATGGCATGTAGATAAAATTCCTTTTACGTAATTTTAGGTAAACAGGTAATTGACTCGTTACCCTTTCGTACTTTATCCTGGCTTAGGAGAGACAAAATACCTACTTAATAATTAATTGTTATTTATTCTATCATGTGTGCAATTGCCCCTTAATGTGTTGACTATAAATTACTTTGTTTTAATGTTAATATTAAGATATCACTATTCCTATATATTTGGAATTACAATCGAATGCTGAATACCTCCTTGAATATATCCCTCGTCTATAAAATCAGCCTGATACTTACCTACACAAATAGGGTTGTGATGCAGGTTAATGTCAAAAGCACGCGTAATCGGTGAGAGTACATGAAGGGATTAATGGATATTAAGAAAGCGTTAAAGATTTGCAAGAATAAAAAGATGTGGAGTTCCATTCCCTCTGCCTAACGTAATAGGGATTCGGCGAGGTGATGGATAGATTTGTTAGGATCTCTGGTATATACTTTTTTTTAACCCGGTGGAAATTCATGAATCGTCAGGGTCACCCTGAGAGCAACGGCTCCGGTGTGTCGATCTCTTACCTACTGTACCTCTATAACCATCGGAGTGTTCCTTATACTCTTTTGCCGGGGCCAAGGGTACGGCAACACGGTACGGTACGGATTCGCTTCTACATTTTGCATTTTGGGAGTCGAAGCTGCTCGCGTCCGTAGGCTTTATCCTAGTTTCCCTACACGTGGCTCCTGGGTGGTGCTAAACGAGCAGCAGCGAGGTGGTAGGGCGACGCTGCCCGTCTGGATCGCGACCACAGTGCATGCGTGTAAAGCCCGTCATAGTGACCAGTTTCGGCTTGTCGCGTTTCGGGATCAGATAGTGTATATCCAGTAGCTCATATACCTAGAGACCTTCAGTCGCGGTATATGTGGGCCAACATGACGATGTAGACTATCAATGGATTTTCATCCTTTGATAGTCGCTTTCATTTTTGAACTACACTGTACTTACCATCAGGTACCCTGTAGTCACTATGTCGAGCCAGTGTAAAAAAAAAAAAATCATCATGCGAACAGCTAAGGAGTGGAATATGCTATCAGCGGCCATATTTCCGCGATCTTATGACCTGGGAGTCTTTAAAAGAAGAGTGAATAGGCATTTGTTAGGCGGACGCGGTTCATCATCGGACTCATCTTCACCTTCCACCAGGTGTGATTGAGGTCAAGCGTTCGCCTATAAGTTATAAAAAAAAACACCAACTTTCTCGGTTCCCGGCAAATAGTAACACTCTAGCAACTTTCAAAGTTAATGTTGCAGTAATTAAATGACTAGTGCGACGTTTCAAATTAAACGGGTGTATGAAGTGACATTTGGCGGCCATGTTGTTTGCGCGCGGGCAAGCTGGCGCGCGCATCTGCCGCGCAGGTGACGCCGAGACGCCATCTTTGCGGGTGCGCTCGCAACTTAAACGGGGGAGAATACAATGGCTCTCTCTTAGAGTATTTTCGGGGTTTCTGAGTACAGATATTCTTTAAAAACTTTAAGAGTTCCACTAAAGGCTTCAGTTTCGGCAATGTTCAATAAACCTTTAGGCCTTTAGGCCTAGTTTCCCTACACGTGACTCCTGGGTGGTGCTAAACGAGCAGCAGCGAGGTGGGAGGGCGTCGGTGCCCGTCTGGATCGCGACCACAGTACTTGGGTATAAAGCCCGTCATAGTGACTATTTCGGCTTGTCGCGCTTCGGGATCAGCTTGTGTATATCCAGTGGCTCATATACCTGGAGACCTTCAGTCGTGGTATATCTGGGCCGACATGACGATATGGACTATCAATGGATTTTCATCCTTTGATAGTCGCTTTCGTTTTTGGACTTCACTGTACTTACCATCAGGTACTCTTTAGTCACTATGTCGAGCCAGTGTAAAAAAAATAATTAGCAAAACCTTTAAGGTATCTAGTAAGTGTTGAATTAAGACTGATTGATCTAATCATTGTTATTATTATTAACTAGCTTCGTCCTACTGCAGACCTCCCTTCATGTTTTTCACTCATTTTATACAGGGTTACAGGTAACTTTGGTATATCAAGACTGACAACTTTTGTTTTACGACATTTTCTAATTCCATCACTTTTTCCCCATACAAAAAATTAATAAATCAAATTTGCAGTTCTGATCTTCTTAAAACTCTGAAAGGCGGCGCGATGCTACTGGGGCAGACGATTTCGTTGCTGACTGAACTTTAAACATAGAGCTAACGCTTGATAGAAATCCCTACTAAAACTAAAAAAATATATATCTTAGGATGTGTTAAGTTTTGGCAAAAGTCATAGAACAAAAGTTGTTAGTCTTGATGTATCTAAGTTACCTTTAAGAGGTTTGGCGTTAGTTACCAGTAACGTTGTATATGCTTGTTCGACAAAGTGAGTAGAGTGCTCCTGATGGAAAGCACAGTGTGATCCAAGAACGAGAGCGACTAGCAAAGGCGGGGCCCAAATATACCCCGTCACTGGGTGTAATTACAAACCATACGCAAGCTGATCCCGAACGGCGACAGGCTAAAGCGAGTCACTATGAGGGTCTTTACGCTCGTGTACTCTGGTCATGATCTATTTCGAGCAATCACCCTACCATCACAAAACTAGTAATATTGTTAACTCCAAGTGAAATATAAAATGATTTTTAAAGCTTATAAAGTGAAGATTTCAAGCTAAAAAAAAACTAAGGCTGAGTTTTATACTCTATTTTCAATTTGCTTGAACTTTGCTCAGAAAACAGATTAGATTATAACAAAATAAAAAAAAGCTGAATATACGGAATGTTTTGAAAATCCTGTCCGATCCTAAAGGGGCTTATTGGTGACACAAAAACATCAACAAAATACATCATGAAATTTAATTATTACGTGCGTCCTATATGTTCGGATTTCTTACAAAAATCAGTTTAAAAAAAATGCTTGGGATTGATGGCGGTCATTATTCTTTTGACGTCAGGAGTCAGGACGTACTAGTATGATCCTTTACTTTCCTTTATTCACGAGCTACGCATTCTCCTAATGTTGCCATGCAAGTTTTCCCCATTCTATTTTTATTGAACGCAGATTTTTTGATCTTTAATTAAAAAGGATAACCTTAATAGAATCTAATATCGATACCGGGTAATACCGGACAGGGTTTTTTATAACATCTGTATATATCATAATCAGCGGCTTTAGTATTCATTCGAGTATAGTATTCTATCGAGTTTCGGCTGAAAATCAGCGCCAGATGAGTACAGTATCTCTCATCCAGCGAAGTTAACACACGCGGAGCAAATTTCTTATTGCGCAGTGCATTCAGACACCACGCCGCACTTGCACCGGATTTGTGCTTCGCTAGATGAGGCGGAGAAGGTTACACGCGTTGCGATGCCAGAGCGGTACAGCTCCGTAGTCTTTTTCGATCCATTTGCAATAATAAACTTTACTGAGCGATGCCGCTGCGGCTCTAAGTTCAACACCGGACATCCTATGTCTGATAAGTTATAACCAAGCAAGATCTAAAATCGTATATCTCTTTGTCGCCAGCGCCCCGTACGACCTGCAACGGCGGTACCCCGAACAACCTGCCGCCGCTGAGCTTCCACAGCGTGCATGGAGAGAACGTCAGGATATCGAGAGATGGAAGCACCGCCAGGCGAGTCGAGTCCTTCTGCAAGGGCGTCGCCTTCAGCGCCAGGCCAGTCAGGGTCAACGAGAAGGTGAGGCTGGTTCAACGCAATAGGCATTTTACACTTTTCGTATGATAGTTATCCATAAGCGACTCAACAATGACCTGATGCTGTAGCATCATCTGAGATTAGCAGGATAGGTAACTCTTCACTAACTTACAGCAGAAGCTTCGTGTTTGAGCTCATTGTAATGGTTTTAATGAATAAATCACAAATAGACAAATAATTAGGTAGAAGTGGTCTTTTTAATTGCTCACCCCTAAAGGGATAAAGCGTATTATATCACTCTATCAGTATCAGGGTATCAGTTCTAGATTACCAGTTGGCACGCATTAAAATCTGCTCGTTCTGAATTCTGTCTCAGGTATGCATCCGCTTCGTGGAGATCTCGAACAGTTGGAGCGGTGTTATCCGTTTTGGATTCACGTCGCACGACCCCGCAAGTCTCGCGCAATCGCTGCCCAAATACGCCTGTCCAGACCTGACCAACAAGCCCGGCAACTGGGCGAAGGCTTTGAGCGAACGGTTCTGCGAGAAAGACAACATACTCTACTATTACGTAAACGCTACGGGCGATGTCCATTTTGGAGTCAATGGTGAAGATAAAGGGCTGTTCTTCTCAGGTGTTGACACGCGTAATCCATTATGGGCATTAGTGGACGTATACGGGAACTGCACAACAGTCCAATTCGCTGATCCCAGAGCCCCAAACCAGAGAAGACCGACCCAAAGTCCCCTTGAAGAGGATAGGCTTGTGAGCGGCATGCGGGCCATGAATGTCGAAGACGCGTTACCGACACCGCGGTATCAAAACCCATTAGTGCCTTTAAGCTTGCATAGAACTAAGGGAAGGAACGTCCAGTTCATAAACGATAGAGGCGTCGCAGCAAGGATTGAGGCGGAATTCTGCCAGGGTTATGTATTCACGGCGCGGAATATGCGACCGGGACAAACTATAGTAGTCCAGATACTAGCAACGGAGACTGCATACGCAGGGAGCTTAGCGATAGGTCTAACATCATGCGATCCCGCAACTCTACGACCGTGCGATCTGCCCGATGACGCGGAACTGCTACTCGACCGTCCTGAGTATTGGGTGGTGAGACGCGACGCTGCCAACGGACTTAGAAGAGGCGACGAGCTCGCTGTCACGCTAACCTTGGACGGAGAAGTGAGAGTCAGCAGGAATGGATCGAGTCCGATAACTGTCATGCATGTGGACCATACCCTAAGGCTGTGGGCCTTCGTGGATATATACGGGGCAACGCAGAAAGTGAGGATGCTTAGTTCCCACGCGGCGCAGACACCGCCGCAGCAGCTGAGGGTGTTGGCCGGGTCGGCGGCGCCGATCGCTGCTGGCGCCGGCGGCACCGTTCTGGTGGTCAGCCTGCCGCCGCAGACCGGCGGGCCGCAAGCCAACCAGGCGTTGACGCTGGCCAGCGCGCACTATATCGAGGTGAGTTTATAGAATGTTCTTGTTAATTATTTGGTCTCTGGTTAGCATATTTGTGAATTGTGTTGAGAGCTACCGTGATCAAAAATCTCTTTACACTTGTTTTACAATACCCAATGTACCTCCAGTTGTCCATATAGCTTTTATTTATAACTCGTGGAAAAATCCGGTACAGGACCGCCGAGCCCACCGTGAAAGTGGCTGCTCCGGTGTGCCAGACTCAACTGGCTAAAATCCTCCTAAGGTATACCACTATTTGCTGCAAGCCAGAGCCTAGGGGGTCCGTGTTCCTGCTAAAACTCTGCGAGCAAAACCCTTTACTCAGGCTCCATCTCTAAGATTTATATAAATAGCCCCATAAAGAACGTCTATACCAAGCAGTACACAGGACCGCCGAGTTGCGGCCCTCACCGCTGCCCTGACGGTCCGTGAGGATTTCCACCGGGTCAAGAAAAAGGCAATACGTAGGACACATATGCACTGTCTCCTTCTAAACTAGGTAGCAGACTCTCTCAAGTCTATTGCATCTCTTCTTGATATCAAGTGTACTTTTGGTAGTTCCGAAATAAAAGAGCTATCGATACCTTCGCTTAAGAAAATGTAGACTTACGTTACTTTTGCAATGATCAGTATACCTGTCATCAAGTTTCTGATATCTGTCACAGCTCGGAGTCATAAACGATCATCAATATTTCTTTTCGTAATGATCATTGGTCAAGACATCAGAACTCAACCGGACAATAAGAGCTGCTTAGGTGTTAACAAGTTCTCTTTGCCTTTCCAGCCTATACAAACATCGCAGCAGCTCTGCCTGGCCGGCCTGCAACCGATCGCAGCTCAGCCCGCGACCTGCCAGCAATACCAACCGCGCCCTCGATCCGATGCACAATGCTCCGCGACACAGAACAGCACCAACGAGCAGGCTCAGATGCCGAACGGCCATAGTGACGCTCCAAGGCTCCCGGAGAGGATACCTAACGGGCCGTCTACCAGTCGGCAGCATCAGCCCGTTTACTCCGTCATCCCCGAGGGTACACTCACGGGCACAGAGTGCACGATATGCTACGAGAATCCCATAGACAGTGTTCTGTACATGTGTGGGCATATGTGCATGTGTTATAGGTGCGCGGTTCAACAATGGAGGGGGAAGGGCGGCGGTCAGTGCCCCCTCTGCCGAGCGCAGATCAAGGACGTTATTCGTACGTATAAGTCCTGATATGTTTTGTGGATAGCAGATGGCGCTGTAAGGCACATTTTTTTGACATGACGCTATACTTCAACGCGTCGGTGATCCGACATTTTAATGTGTTTCGTTGATGACAGATAGCGCTGTAAGGTTTATTTTAATGACTCGGCGCGTTTGAGTATCGTGTGGATAGTTGGCATTGTAATACGATGCGTGGCTGGTCCTTCGAGCCTGATTAAACGTGTCGTAAATGTAATTAGCTATGTGAAAAGTATTATTTATTGGCGAGTATTAGGAAATTAAGTCAAGGGATGACGTGCAGGATGAGATTTAAACCAGAGGTGGTCAAACTGCAAGTCGCGGTCTGCACGAATCGAATAGTCCAAATGAGCGTAAATGTTGACTTTTATCAATATATTCGGGATATTCAGTCCGTTTTATATATGTTTGGACACTTAAGGTTTAAATGAGGAAAAAGAATGTTCGCTTCATGCCAAAAAGGTTTGTCGATTGTTGTATCTAAATAAAACGTGTGTAAGAGTATTGTAAGAGTGTGTATCGTACGTATGTAGTATATAATAATATCGAGCATTAATTTCCACATGAAATCGTGCTGTCTCTTTTTAACTATGGAAATATAGAAAGAGACAACGCGATACCATGACTATTTTAGACGTATTTTAGGTTAAAACTTGAGTTATGTGGAAAAATAATTTTATATTGCGTTAAACAAATGGAAACATTAATGCAATTTTAATAATTAACTGACAAGATAAAATAAAACCTGTATACTTTTTTATTTATAATTCTTACCGCATTTTTAGTTTTTTTTATAATTTATTATATTTTATCTTGTCTTTATAATTTCAATTGCAGTTTTTTTATTTATACAACGAAAATTATTTCTTTTATTTTATGTATTTTATTATCAAAATAAAAATATATATTTGTAATTAATCTTACACTATATTTTTTGTATGTTACTGTATTAATTTCTATGGCTCTTTTTATCAGCTAAGCTTGTTTTATAAATATTTCAGTTTTTATTCTATTTGTCTAGAAATTTCTATTAAATTATTTATTTTATATTGACATATCCCGTCTTTTAAGATCGGTGAGAAAATTACTCGTTGTGTATTTAAAAGAAGATACGTGCAAAAGTATATCGTATTAATTATTTAGAATTAAATTAATAAAATAATATTATATAATATTACTATTAAATTTAATATATAAAACTGAAGTCAGGTTTGCGTTTCTGAACGTAAATAGATTTTAATACTGATTTGACGTAACGGAATTCAAAATGGCGAATTACAATATGGCGACGATTATTTCTGACGATAGTTATATAGTGATTTCAAAATGACATAATGAAATATCAGTTTTATTAACGGAGTCGTCAATTGCAGTTTAAATTTTTTTTAATATTTATTTTATTATTATTTAATGAGAGTTATAGATAGAAACATTTTGTCGAAACATCAAAGCGTTAATTTTAACCAAAAATTAGGAGCAACCACAATTTGTTTATTTTCTTTTTAATTAAATATTCTTCGGTTTATTATCTTTATAATCTGTGCATATATTTATGGACAGTTACAAACATTGACCTAGCCCTTATGCTATAGGTAATAGAAATATATATGTATACTTATAGAGACATATATATGTACATCTAAGACTCGCGACAAACTAATCTGTTCATCACAATTAAGTTTTCCAGTAACAGGACTCGAACCCAGAACTTTTAGCACTGTAAGTAAGGTCACTATACACTGCGCTATCAGGCTGTCAGAACATACATATAAATGTGTCTAAGATTTCTCTTTGATTATTCATTGCGGACCCTAAACTACCGAAAATAGAAGTATGATATTAGGAAAATATAATACGGGTTTTGCTTTACACCGTGAACACCTACTAAATAAAAGTTTTTTTTGGTATTCGAATAACAATCGACGCTATTCAATGTTCCTCGATTCTAACTGTAGGTACGCTGGGTAATAGTGTTGCGAAGTGTGTTCTTGTGTAAAATAGATTCGAATTAAAATCGACGCTAAACCTATTTAAGGTCGAATCTATTCGAATGTCTATTGTCATCGAATGATTATTCATTCGATTGTCGAATCAATCGAATGACCAGTTCAATTGATCAATTGACCATTGCTAGTTGAGTAGTTATGAGAAATACTGAATCTTTGTATAAATTAGGTTGTTTTTTAGGTCTAGTTTTTTTTATCATTCACTGATTTTTGAAGTTTGAAACGGTACAATAGGGTTAACTAATTTTTATCTGGGATCACTTTGTAACAAAATTATGTTTTTTTTATATTTTTATTATAGTTAATATTAAAGTATTGGAACTAGAGCTCTTCTGCCAGGCTAAATGTAAATAGGTAGTTATGGTAGGCCATAAATTAAGACAGGATTTCTACAATTATATCACTGGAAGGTAAACATCACTCGTTCCAATTAATTTTCGTTTGTACTTAAACGGCAAAATGACTACGCCGCATCTGATGATAAGTAGGATGAAGTCCAATAACAGCGGTGACCGCCAATTTACCAGAACGCGAGATCTCTGGGTATATGATAGTATGTACAAGAGTGACCTCCGAAAAGCGATATACTGAAGCAAGTGACTATGAAGGATTTTACGCACATGCATTTTGCATGTAGAATAGACTTGATCTAGTCGAGAGTGACTTCCTAACATCTCACCTCGCCCTGTTCCGCACTTTTACTCATTATCATAGCGTGCGATCTTCATCGGTACACTTTTTGATGTTGCCTAGCCTCTTTCGTATTTGATAACTGGGAACCACTTCCTCGGAACCTTACCTTCGAGGATCAACTAGGAAACTCATACTGATCCTCTCTGCATACGTCCGAGGACTACCTTTGGTCTCATGACTGTCAACATGAATACTCACTCATAATAGGCTATTGCCAAAACCCTGACACAAAAGAATGGTAGCCGAGGAGCGCCGCACTTATAGCTATAAACCCCAAGGTCACTATTTCAGCGCATTAGCAAGACCTTAGGTATCTGTAAACAATTCTTAACAGCCCCTCTCACAATATAGGGTGAATTTTAGCAAAACTAATCGTGATGCTTCGCGGAAATATCGAAGGTCGCTCAGAGCTCCCAACCTGAATAACCACAATCCTGAAGGCATCAACCTACTTGTCAGTAATCGGTCTTAAAACTTACAAAAATCGGATGACTCGTTGGACATGTGTTACCTTAGTAAACGAGTAAATAATCGTGTTTGACGGGATGGTCGAGTGATTAATTCCTAATACGTACTTTCATAAGTGTTCGTTATTCGATGATATTAAAACTCGGTACGTAATTTTAGGTCATATGTAGTGCTCAAACGTCCATAAAAATTATATTCTAAGCGGTAGAAGCGTGCGGTTAATGTGAAAAGAGAAGCTGGTATGGTTTAGCATATATCATATTAAGCTACTGTTATAATAGTATATCGTCACTCTATACCCTTTTCGGGGTGAGCAGAGATCAACGGAACCAGTAGCGCAGTTGATCGTTGTTTCTCACAGCACTAGTACACATGTAAATTCTAATAGATGCCATGCGGGATTCCTCACCATATTTTCCTTCACGGATCACATGCGGTGCATAAGTCCGTTCTAACTCCTGTAAGACAATTTAATTTGGCGATTATTAATAACAATAAATGAATTCTTCGAATGAAAATCGACATCGTTCAATTTCGATTGTATCTAGCTAGGAGATGTGCAAGTAGCGCGAGGCATCTGGCTATTAACTAATTTCAATGACTATTCGAATGTCGATTATTATTCGAACATAATCAATAACCGAATGGTTAATAATTTAATTGTCTATTAATTCTCTTTCGCAAACAATTACCCGTTTGTACGTAATACTCTTATCATTATACTAGCTGTCCCGGCAGACCTTGTTCTGCCCTATTTCTCTAAAACAAAGTCACATTGTTTTTTTTAATGATAATAGCTATTGGCCTGTCGGTTGTTTTTTGAAAATTGTTTGAAGGAACCTGGCCTTAATGCTATATGTATAAAAATTGACAAATATTGACATTAATATTTATACGTCACTCAATAATTGTTTTGCCTTCCCGGAACCCGTCCACTAACATTTAAACTTTATGCTATGGTGTTAAAGTTCAAATTGACTTATAACAAATCTTTTGTATGAGAATATAAAAAAGTGTTGTTTTTAGACTTTTTCAGATAATTTTTTAAAATCTTCTCTCTGTTATAACCTTCCCCAGACTTCAACAAATACAACAAAAAAGAAATCAGTCAAATCGGTTCAGCCGTTCTTGAGTTTCGCGGTTATCAAGACACTATAGCTGATCCGGCAAACGTTGTTTTGCTATGTAAGGTTTTGTAATATCTTCTAAGATGTTCATTGAAATTGAGTGATGTCAAAGACAATTTTGTTCACAATTAAATACTCTTAATCAACAACACATTTATTTGGATAAAGATTAATATTATTACGTTGATACAACTCTTAACAAATAATGCATTAATTTCGACCAAATTTGTTTACCATTAAAACGGTTCTAGTGACTTAATCTTAAAAGATAGACATATACTGTCGCGGACATTTTTTTAGATCATTTCAAGGGGAATAATTCTTTCTTACATATACTTTTGATATCTTGAACCGTTTTTGCAGCGCACGCAATGGAAGCCCTCAAGGATGAATAATTTTGCCCGTTTTTTTCACATTTTCCATTATTTCTTCGCTCCTAATAATTGCATCGTGATGTTATATAGCCTAAAGCCTTCCTCGATAAATGGTCTATTCCACTTAAAAAGAATTTTTCAATTCGAACCAGTAGTTCCTGAGATTAGCGCGTTCAAACAAACAAACAAACTCTTCAGCTTTATAATATTAGTATAGATTCTCTATATCTTAAATGTCTAAAAATCTAAAATTTTACGAATATTAACTTATACAGCCTTATTGATAAACGAGTTTTAACTATAGTAAAGGTTTAAAAATAATGGTAATTTTTATTTATTATAAAAATAAATTATCATTTGACATAATACTTAAATTTGTCTGTACAAAAGTGCGCGGCGACACAAATGCTCTTACGTTCGAATCCTCGCACCGACCTCTTGTGTTTTTCCACATTAATTACGGATAAAGAAATCATCAGTGACTCGCATGGGGTCTAATAAAAATATCATCTGTACTAGTGCTGTGAGAACGACAATTAGCGGCGCCACTGGTCACGTTGGGCACGATATATTAGTAATAATTATGTGCAACCATATCAGTTTCCCTTTTGGACTTACACCGCACACGTCTGCAGTAATCGGTGATAAATATAAAGCATTTAATAATAATTAGGTCAATACCAATCATATCATAAACAAGGCTACTAGAGCCATAGTAGGCCAAGTGACAATTTTTAGAATTACAATTTGTCGTTAAAAAATAGTTTTAAAAAGCCCTGGGGCCTAATTCTGTATGACAATTTAGATTTCACGCTCAAATCTTACCATTTGAAAACCACGTTAACATCGTGTCTTGCCTATATCTTATCACGGTAAGGAATCTGATTCATTTCAACAAAGTATCATAGAAAATACGATTTTTGCCCATTAGCGTAACTTTTTACGAAATTGACGTGATATCAAAAGCAAGGAATCGCAAATTGTCTTAGAGAATTAGGCCCCTGGCCGATTTCGGCTTTGGCGACGTTTCCAAATCACATTAAGTAGGCGGCGAAGGTGAGCTCGTTGATGAATATATTCGAAAACGGTCAATTGCGCGGGATGTATTGACGCGTGAATGCTAGCGCTTGCAGAAATGCGCCCTCTAATCCAGACGCTTAATCTAAAGGAACAGGGAACCGATACAACTGGAGATAGGCAGAATGCAGTGTCTGGGTTTTGATTTACCGCTCTCAGTGTCCTAGGTCTTTAACAATGCCTTGCTGCCTTGCCAGGATCGTCGGGTAGACCAGGTCGCCATTAGCGCGGCATGTGATGAATAAGCAGGCAGACTTTTGCACTAAGCGAAGAGTCACCGGAACAACTTGCGCGATAAACATCTCCGTAGCATTCGTTAGTTCTTTTGACATTACCCTCCATCAGTAGCGTTCATTCCATAAATGCATGAAAACATTGCATGCCCTTATGATAAATAAATTTGGAATAAATTCCTCTAATTTAAACAAAAAAAAGGTACCCTTTTTATATTCTATATTTATTCTATTTTCATTCCACCTATTTTCCATGTGAAAGTAATATAATATTTATTATCTTTATATAGTATTCAAATTCATTATGTGAATCTGCATACCCTATCCAAATATCCTATACACGCCACTGCCCTCCATATAAACTCATTTTGTTTGTTCTGCCCATGTCTCGAACTATGTTTTACTTTTTTTTTTTACACTGGCTCGACATAGTGACTACAGAGTACCTGATAGTAAGTACAGTGTAGTTCAAAAACGAAAGCGACTATCAAAGGATGAAAATCCATTGATAGTCTACATCGTCATGTCGGCCCACGTATACCGCGACTGAAGGTCTCTAGGTATATGAGCTACTGGATATACACAAGCTGATCCCGAAACGCGACAAGCCGAAACTGGTCACTATGACGGCCTTTACACCCATGTACTGTGGTCGCGATCCAGACGGGCACCGGCGCCCTACCACCTCGCTGCTGCTCGTTTAGCACCACCCAGGAGTCACGTGTAGGAAAACTAGGGTAAAGCCTACGGACGCGAGCAGCTTCGACTCCCAAAACTTCGACTTCGGCTTCTTTCTGCATGCTGTCGATGAAACTATCTTTCAACCCGACCATTTTGCGAATCTCTTCGTTCCTAATACGATCCGCAAGTGTTACTCCGCATATAGAACGAAGATATCGCATCTCCACTCCTTTAATTCTACTTTCATATTTCTTCTGGCATACCCCGGCTTCCGCTTTATGCTCTGCTACACGTGCTGTTTGCGTAGTGTTTTTACTAAGTATGGCAAAGCACATTTAGTTTGTGTCATTATAATTGTCACTAGTGATGCCACGAATAGTGAATTGGCCGAATACCGAATACCGAATATTCGGCAACGCTGTCGGCCGAAGGGCCGAATATTCCTGGAAGTAGCGTGTTTAGTAATAATAATAATCTTTATTTCAACACAAAACTTATGCATGTACACAGGGTGATAAGTATCACCGATTAAATAAATCTTGTCTCTGGTGAGACTCGCACTTCCGTTCGGGTTATTCAAGGGTTTTTGTGTTTTTATATGGATATTCACGGTATAAGTTTATTAGTATGTGTGTGAGCGAGAGAGAGAGAGTGTGTGTGTGAGAGGTTATTTTCTGAGGCTGGTAACATTTACGATGAAAAGCGTAATCGTTTGCTGTCAAAACATGTTGAAAAGCTTGTTTTTATCCATCACAACTTACCACTGATCAATTTTAATTACTAAAGTGTTGTAATTTGGAAATAAATACTTAACTTTAAGTATAATAACGTGTCCTTTTTACATGATTTGGTATTCGGTATTCGGCCGAATAGTACGTATTATTCGGCCGAATACCGAATTGCAAAAAAAGTGGCCGAATAGGCCGAATACCGAATAGTTGCCGAATATTTGTGTCATCATAATCGTCACATCACTTGGCCCACTACGGATCTGGTTGCTTAATAATGTTAATTACTATTCTTAATATTACAATATAAGAGCGGAAGTTCCTAGCAGTTGCGTGCAATGCACATCAATAAAGGAAGTCGGTACAGACCAACGCATTGTCTAATCTATACTCAGAATTTTGATGTTTTCTGTTCCTATACTTTAGAGCTAGGAAATAAAGAGTATCAGATTCACAAGGGGTATTCTAGATGTCATGACTGTGTCGGCTTCCAATTTTAATGTGCACTGCACGCCTGTTATTCATACCGGGGTAATTGCAGATATCGGCATTAGCTACCAGCGTATCGCTATCGCTTTTGGACTAAATGCTCACCATCAAGCGTCAATATGCCGAGTAAAAAAAAAACGAAATCAGCAGCACCCCTGGTTCATTACTAAATGGATCCTCTCAGTTTCCACAATCGTTCGTATATTTAGCGATAATTAGCCGGTAGATTATAAGAGCTTTTTTTTTTGTTAACCCGGTGGAAATCCGTACGGACCGTCAGGGGAAGTGGTGAGGGCCACTCCCCACCGGCCAAAACCACCGGGGTCCCAGCACTGCCCTCTCTTCGCTTTCGCCGAGCCTGGCAATCCGGATACTTCCGACGGGGATTATAAGAGCTACCCCGCTAGCCATTGCTAAATGTTACGTATCGTCTTAAGAGTTAGTTGAAAGCAGAGGAGCCAAACCGCGGCACACGGGTCGCTTGAAACCCGCCGCTGTCCTTGTAACCCTCGTTGTCTTGACCAGATTCCATTGATTTAAAAATAAAATTATTAATTTTAAGCGCCTGCCATAAATATTAGCAACAATAAAGATATGTGATTGCTAATATGAAAAGTCAGGCGCTTAAATATTGTTTTTTTTTACTCCTCGAGTAGTATACTATAGAGCAATGATAAAAGAGCCATTTAAATATTTTTAATAAGTTTCATTTAAAGATAATAAATATTTTTATTGCTACTAAAATATATACAGGAGAGCTAACAGAATCGGCCCTAGTAAAATATCTAGATCATTTTTGTGAGTATATTAGTACTAATAAAATAAACTGATTCTTCGAAAATACCATTTTTTAATTTAAGAAAAAAGAATCGAAATAATTTTAGTACTAAAAAAAATTTTAAATTTCTTTTATCCTTTTTTTCAAATAGTAAAAAAGGTGTATTATTTGCAGGATCAATGTATTTCATGTATTTACATTTTAAACTTTCGTGTTTTGTATTCATTATAAATACTCCAACGGGTTTTATGCGCGAAACATAAGCAAGTGTGTTGCTAAAGAACAAAAGAGGGTAGAGAAAGTAAATTCCAGTACCCGACGGTAACTCCGCAACGCGTCAGTCTGCTCGTGGCCATGACCCGTGTCACTGGGTCGAAACGTCGAGTCATAATTAAAAGTAAGTACATTCGCGCAAAAGACCCGTTATATGAGTATTTCATGTATCTTATTAGTACTAATATGATCATATAGAATGATTTAGATATCTGACAGATTCTTTTCGCTTATCCAGCTCTGCCCCTACGGTGAAGTTAAAGGTAATTTTATGAAGACTAACTCTAGAATACTGTCAGGTTGCATTTTGAATAATAATAATATGACAGTAGATTTAAAGCGGCTTGCCCCAACAAATTAAATCTAGTTTAGTCCAATGTAAGACGCTGTTTAATTCGACATTAGCGGTGATTTAAATTTGACAGTTGCTAAAACTGGAAAATACTTCGGAGCGAGACAATAAGTTCAGTTCAACGCTTAAACAGAATTTAAAGCAAGTTTAAACCAGAATAAATTTGATGATGCAAGCCTTTACTGATTAAATTTTAAAAGACAGTTTAATACCGTTCATTTTAAAGATGGCGTAGCACTAAATTGCTTGAGAAATGACTATTTCACAAAAAATTGATGTAGTTTTTTATAACAACCCTCAAAGAATTACTACGGTAGCCTTTCAATCTATATACAGATTGACCACGGCTAGAATTCACTTATGAGACCTCTGTTTCTGGAGGGGTGGGTGTAAGAAATGTTTAATTAGGCCCCAGTAACATTCGGATAACTGCGGCGCAAAGTCGCGACTAACATTCCAAGCAATAGACATACAAAAGTATTGTAGAGCGCTTTTGTCAAAATGATCAATTAAACAGAAAGCGTTACGGTCGCGAACAGTCGCACAGTCGTCAATATTGCACGCCTTTGTGTAAAAATACATATAGAGCGGTGAATTACAACCTGACGAACCCTGCAGGGTCGCATTTGACAGAATCCAATAGCTACCTTGAGCACCTCTCTATCACTGCCTCATTTTGGCAGCAGAATCGGGTCTACTGCCCTCATTCATGCGTACCAAACTCATCGAGCCAGTTTAGTTTTAATAATCATTTTAAATTTAATTTTGTATTATTTTTAGAGGTGAACGTAGCATTGATTGTATTCACAATAATTTTATAATTTATTGTTCATTGCTCTCGTAAAGATCCGAATTGTGTAAACTTAGTTTCATTTTAATGCTACAATGGTAATTTAAAATCTAAAATTTGTGAACAAAACATAATGAAAAGTAGCAAGCTGTATAGATGACATTTTGTTTGCATATACCTCAATTATATAACTTCAATATATTTTGTTCATTAAAAATACTTCAACGGGTCTCTTTAATCATGGCTCGACGTTTCGACCAATTTACATAAGCCGTGGTTACTACAAGACTGAAGCGCTTCGGAGTAAATCTATTCGTGCATAATACTCGTTAAAGATAAGAGAAAAAACTTCATATTTCTGAACTTTTAAAATAATAATCGGTACAACATGTTGACATTTCGTGTTTTAATGGATGAATGTTCTGTGCTTACATTAAAATGAAATTAGGTTTGTATGGACATTATATTATCTGAGACAGACGAAACTGTCATACATTCGAACCAAAATGAGTTGATAAACGAAATTCTAGTATCTAGTTGTAGTGATGTATTTATTTTTTAAAGTATATTTATTAAGTTGGTAACATTGTAAGAGTCGTATACCAAAATGGGAATATTGTGACCAGTACGCTGATTATATGAAACTTTTAGTTTATAGACGGAACATTTTAGACCAAATCTTTATCGAATTAGTTTGTAATTTTTTGGGAACCTTGACATTTTTTGTATACAGAGTGATACGATTTATAATAGATATATAAAAGGAGCGAGACAAAGTAGTATGGACCTCTAAGAAATTATAACTTTTTTATATGTCGTTCACATCTGCTGAAGTTTTAAAAATTTTTAGTGTTGCTTTTAGGTTTTTTTTATTCGCCGTAGTAATAGTTTGGAGCAATATAGGGTAAGAATATGCAAGTTAAATTATATACTGGGATTTTTATTATTAGAATTTCTACAGAACATCCTATATGTATATAAAAAAGCTTAAAACAATTATAATTGAGGTTTTTTATATTTTGTATCTGCTCTGTATACAATTTTGTTATATATTAACAAGACAGAACGTGTGAATGTGATATTTTAGTTGTTTTGTTTTTGATTTTGGTCCGTGTACAGCTTTTTAGTCTAGTCTTTAGTAATTTATTATTTTTTCTTTATTTAATTTAAAAACGTATTCTTTGTAAACGACGTTGGATTTAGATTAAGTTTGGAATAAAAAAAATATCAACAACTTTTTGTTTTATTGTCTTCTAAATATATTTATTTGCACATATCTAAAATATCATTACTTGGCTGTCAGAGATTCGCAAATAACAGACTACATTTGTTGGAATTCATTATATTTAGTATTCCAATAATAATAATATATCCATCACGCTACATCCCCTCCGGGGTGAGCAGAGATACATTAGTGGATTCTTCAAACGATGAGTGAATCGGTATTTGTTGGGTGAGTGTGCTCCATCGTCATTATCACTTCAACTGCATCATCATTATCACTCAATCAAGTGAGATTGAGGTCAAGGGCAAGCCTGACCACCACAGACAACATTTATCTATAAATATATAAATAGCAAAATTGGATTGAAATCGTGCGTTGTTACATTCGTTTTAAGCAACTAAATTGATTTGAAATAAAAAACAATATCACAATAACAAAATGTTTTTTATTTTCACTAAATTAACCCAATGACAAATTAAACAATCATTTATACATACAAAACTACACAAACATATATATACTAAGAAATCTTGTCAAAATTACTAACTATAGCTTAGGAGTCATCCATACAATACGTCACGGTATTACATATATCTTTACTCTCTTTGAAACAGAGAGGTTAAAGTATACGACAAAATTATAGTAACTCAAAGTATTAAATGTCATAGGAAGGGAATACACTGGCTAGAAGATCATTTCAAGGGTGAAAGACGTTGTAATCATTGAAAAATTTAACCCACACAGTTCTTAAATTAAAAAAAAAACTACTTGATTTCAGAAGTAGAATAATCAATGATAAATCTCCTCGCATTCTATATTTAGGAATTTAAACTAGTTTTAAACATTCCCAAAGACATTACTTGCATTTTTTTTACTCTCACATAAAACATGTCAAATTTTAAAAGACCACCTTGATATCAGAAGTGGGACTAGCAGTGATAATTCTCCTCATGCTGCTGCAAAAAAGTTGTCGAACGAAACTGCTGGCCGCACCAACACTCAAATACTTGTCCGAACATATAATGAGATTTTTTCATATGCTCCTTGAGCATTTTTTTATTTTTGAACACCATGTTACAAACTTCACACGTGTTAGTTCCCCCAGGATGCGTGAACTTCATGTGAAACTGTAGATGGTATGGATGCTTGAAGGTCGAGTCACACAGGTCGCATTTGACCTGGCTGATCTTTTGGTTGGACATATGGACCGCTTTTAGATGTTCCCAAAGATATTTTTTGCATTTTGTCACTTTGTCGCACAAAAAACACTTGAATTCGTCCAAACTGTGCACATTTTTCACATGGTCACGTACTTGAAAATTGAATTTAAAAGACCTATCACAGTATGTACACTTGTATAACTTATTTGATTCTTTGGGCTCAGCCTTCACTCTCACTTTATCTCCCTTTTTATGAATTTTCTTTAACTTTATTCTCATTTTATCCTTTTTTATTCCTTTTGGATCAGAATTCTTGATCACCTGATTTTCTATATCCATGCTGAAAATACAAAAAAAGTGTCACGTGGGCAAACTTTCGGTCTTCTAAATTTCATGAAAGTGGGGGAACAGGGTTGAGAACTAGGGATGTAACGGAGGCAGTTTTATCGGAACCGAAATCGGAGTCGGAGTTTTGAAATTTGATTTATCGGAGTCGGAACCGAAATCGGAATCGGAGTCGGAGGCAATGTCAGTCACAAGTGACGGCAGAATAAAATAGTTTTACTAAGGGACAAATAAAAACATTATTCAGTGAACTTTTTTAATTAGAAAGTGATAAATTTACAAATACACTGACAGTAAAAATTGGGATTTCTATTAACATTTTCCCATCAACAGTGAACAAATTAAATCAAATTTGCTCCAGGGTTGTTTTTGTGTTAATTTCTATTTTACTTAATTAAATGTAAATGTAAAATAAAAAAACCATTTAGTTATAAATTTAAATGTACATTTAGTTTTAAATTTAATCATTTTAATCATATTTTTTTAATCTAAAAATTTATAAATGTTTTCTACAAATTAAGTAGCACTGATTGTGTGATTAATTGATATTATGTTTTAACAACATATAAAATTAAATCAAATGAATTGAGTACAACAGTGGTGGTGACCTCCGATGAATACCTCCGATTAAAAAGTTTCGGAACCGAAGTCGGAACCGGAGGTGTAATAACAATCGGAAGTTCCGACTTATCGGAATCGGAGTCGAAGCTCCGTAACATCTCTGTTGAGAACTTATGAGAAGTAACCATGAGATTAATAAAGCTTAACAATTTATAATCTCTCGATAATGTCAAGACGGGCCGGCGACAAGTCAAGTGATCCGCATTAGCGCTGCCGGCGCCAAGCAAATAAATATTTACGAATCGTGCGGACGGCAAAGTGTTAATTTGAGGTAGAATAATGGTGTTATACCGTCTTAGTGGCTTGCTTCACCAAAGAAATATTAATTAAAAACTTTTTTTTACACTGGCTAGACATAGTGACTACAGAGTACCTGATGGTAAGTTCAGTGTAGTCCAAAAACGAAAGCGATTATCAAAGGATGAAAATCCATTGATAGTCTACATCGTCATGTCGGCCCGCATATACCACGACTGAAGGTCTCTAGGTATATGAGCTACTGGATATGCACAAGCTGATCCCGAAACGCGACAAGCCGAAACTGGTCACTACGACGGGCTTTACACCCATGCACTGTGGTCGCGATCCAGACGGGCACCGACCCCCTACCACCTCGCTGCTGCTCGTTTAGCACCACCCAGGAGTCACGTGTAGGGAAACTAGGGTAAAGCCTACGGACGCGAGCAGCTTCGACTCCCAAACTTTCATAATAATAATATAATATCACACTATATCAATTTTGGAGTGAACAGAGATACATAAGTGGTTGTATCTACTCTGCGCTTACATGTCATTGCCAACGCGATCATCAGTGATCATGCCTGAATGACGTTCTCAAACCCTGGTACACATGACAGTTGTATTTATTTATTTACTTTTACAGGGTTGCCAGTGGTCCGGTACAATAACTAATTCACACAATACATACATAAAGTTACAATAAAAAATGTACAGTTCCTATTAAGGCATCAACAACATACAACCATGTATGTGGGTTGTATTAACCCATTAGCGCCTGAACGGACACTTTTCGACACAAAAGTTCAGAGATTCACTCCATGAACAAACTGGACGGAAAAAGTTTTTGAACCACTGTACCCTATGTATTGAAGATCACTCTTTCGAGTGGTGATGGTAACAAGTCCCTAAAATGAATTTGTTTATGCGAAAATTCCAAATAAAAAAAACACTGTTTTTGTGAAATAAAAATTTTCAAAACCCATTTTTTTTTCGTTTTTCATCTATTTACATGCCTAATACCCATGAATATCGCGTCCATGGACCCAAAACTAAAAGTTAGTAACTTTGACTTAACAAAAAATACTTTTTATTCATACAAAATGGCGTCCGAAACAATAACTTTAGTTTTAATCTTTAGCAATTTTTTCCTTTATTTCTATGGAAATTTCTACTTAATGTGGAAAACCCAGACGTACGTGCCGGGATTTGAGACAAACCTTTACTTCAAAGACATGGCAGTAATTATAAAAACTCACCAATTACTTAATTTTTTATCCTCCTTACAATCAGACAAATCTGACGCTTCTGAAAGATCATCACACACATTGTATGGCATTTCATCTAAGTTATTTTGTTCATGTCGTTCTAATTTAACTGACTTTAGGTCATATTTTGTATCATCTAGCTCTGCCAAATCATCATGGTCATCATTATTATTTTCACTCAATTGCTGTTCTAGACTCTCTGCTTTCACAAACAGCATAGGTATTTCATTCTCAATTTCGGCAGTAATATTTTGTGATTTCCCCTCCGTAAAGTCAATGTTTACTTCTTGCTTAATGGCAGGCATAGAATTCACCTGAAAAAATAATTATTATTATTGCTGTGTTGGCCTAACGGAAAAGAGAACAGTAGATAGTGGTTCGTGGGTTCGAATTCCGACATGTACCAATGGGTTTTTCCAAATTAGGTACGGATTAAGGCCACTACTTATTCACTCATCTCTTAGGGCGGCTCGCACTAACAAATTAAGTCTAGTTTAAGCTTTTATAGACGCTAATTAATCGAAGTACATTAATTCCATCTTAATGATGATTTGAGTTTAAGAGTTGTTACAACTGGGTTTTTATTCAGTGCAAGACTATAAGTACAGTTCAGCGCTAAATAGCATTTTATGTAAGTCTACACTAGACTTAATTTGCTAGTGCAAGCCGCCCTAAAAGCCTTAAAAAACTTAAGTGGACCAATTCAAATATTTCAACCGCCATTATATCATGAATTCACTTCTATTTCTCGCTTTCGATAAACCACTCTCTCACACTAAAAAATCATTGGTTGTCGCCAAAATTGTATACGCATCACCGGAGGCTGGCAATTAATGGCATCATCGCACTATACCGCCAAAATAACGAAAGGACGCTTTGAAGAAATGCTTTGCTAACTGTCGAAGGCACTTTTTTTTTACACTGGCTCGACATAGTGACCACAGAGTACCTGATGGTAAGTACAATGTAGTCCAAAAACGAAAGCGACTATCAAAGGATGAAAATCCGTTGATAGTCTACATCGTCATGTCGGGCCACATATACCACGACTGAAGGTCTCTAGGTATATGAGCTACTGGATATACACAAGCTGATCCCGAAACGCGACAAGCCGAAACTGGTCACTATGACGGGCTTTACACCCATGTACTGTGGTCACGATCCAGACGGGCACCGCCGCCCTACCACCTCGCTGCTGCTCATTTAGTACCACCCAGGAGTCACATGTAGGGAAACTAGGGTAAAGCCTACGGAAAACTTGTCTGTGGAAGAAGCATAAACCCAGTCGCGCTAGCGTTTTAGATAAATGCTCACCAGCGGTTTATATCACAGACTATTATAATCGCGCTGAGAAGTTTGGATCTACCAAGAAACCGGCGCCAGTGCAGCCTCTTGGAGGTGACATCGCATAGGAGGCAGGGACAGTCCAATAATAACATGGAAATATGGTCACTGGAAGCATATTCCACTTCTTTGCCGATTTTGTTATGAGTGTAAAAGCAAATCTTTTCATACCCACCTGGAAATTAGTATTTCTTAAACTAGTATCACAGTCATATTCTTTCTTCACATGTACCGACTTGCAAACGCCGTCATCCTATAACAATACATTCTACATCATCCCACAATATTTTTTGTATACTGGCTCAACAAAGTATTATATATTGCACCTGATGGATAGTACCAGTGTAGTCCAAAAATGGCAATGACTGCCACGGGATGAAAATCCATTGACAGCCACCATCGCAATGTACACCATGACAGAAGGCTCTAGGTATATGAACAACTGGATATACACTAACTGGCCCTGAAAAACGACAGGCTGAAGCAAGTCACTATAATGGTGCTTACATCTGTGTACTGTCATCACAACCCAGTATAGGTAATCACCGTACCACCTCAAAATATGATTAACAGCTTTAATGCTTCCTACACAGGGCTACTGATTTGCATTATAGCCTACTCCATCCTGTCAGCCTGTCGCATTTCAGGATCAGTTTGTTTACAGTGTAAACAGAAAGTGCTCCATCCAGTTCACAGGGGCTCATTTTCCACAACTCGACATCTGAATGTGCCTATTTTGCGTGAAAGAAAGTGCTCCATAATATGATGATGATGATTTCCTAGCCGGTTTCGGCCACGGCGACTGTTTCAACACCGGTTAAGAAATTCGAGGTCCAGTTTTCGGAATCAGTTAATTGCGCAGGAGATATTTAAGTGCATAACTGGACGCGCAGCCAGAAAAGCACTCTCTCGTCCGAGTTCTCTCAGGCCCGATGGAAAGGAGAACCAGTATGATTGGGAGGGACTTGGATGCAGGTTTGGTCGAGTTTTCCTTCTCTAAACACCTGGTTGAATTGCGGTGTTAAAGAGATACCTTAGTCGCCTTTTACGACACCTCAGCAAGAAGAGGGGGTTGCTATTCTATTCTGCCGGCAGCCACTACGGCTCCATAATATAACTGATACATTAATGACTTAATGTTGTTTGTCTTTTTCTAAAGCCTGTGCTCATTTAGGCGGAAAATATGTATGATATTGGTTGAGAGGCCAGATTAACCTTTACAACCTCTTAATTGGATAAAGGACTAGTGTATTGTGCGACGAAACCAGAACGTAGATCTAGGTTTTTTTAGATTAAATACAGATTCAAGCATCACTTCCTCACTGGTGAAGGAAAAGATAGTGAGGAAACCAGCAAAACATCTAATAGAAACATCAATTGGAAATACCCCTGAGATTGGCAAACAACTGTTCTATTAATCACATTAGACATGGCATATAACCACAATGTACCTCTGCTCACCCCATAATAGCTATAGTGAGACAATATATCATTATTGGAACTTTTTAATTTGGTAATACTGTACCTCATTATATACACAGAATTCTTCTTCTGATTCTTCCTCATTATAATAACTTTGTCTTTCTTTTTTTACTTTCAGTGCAGTCTTACCCATTTTTTTATCTATAAAAGCATAGCTTATGCAGTAATCTGACCCGTGTGTTTTACTGAAAAATGTAATAATAATAATAAAAATTAACCATGTACACAAGATTACCAGCATGTGGGATGTGGATTTAAATATTCTTCTCGTTCAACTAACTTCCTGATAGTTGTATCAACTAATGGGCTGATAGTAAAGAACCTCCATTACCAGATTAAGAGGCTCTCTCTGCATTGTTAGATCAAATGCAGGATACAGAAGGCACAATTACTCAATCAGCACATATTGTCAGGTCTTCACTCTTAACTCCTATCTACTGGTGACTTGGGCCCCAGGCCTCACTCCCATAGGTCTACATATATTAAATAAAGTACACAAACAATATATCATCATGCACACACGTTCCAGAGTGGACAGAGATACATTAGTAGCTCCATCTGCTGACATAAAATGAATAAAAAACATAAAATAAAAAAGAATATGTGGCTGGAAAATATAAATTATAATGAAAATGATATAAAATCAAAAAAAATATATATATATATTTAAATAGGCAAGCATTTAAACCAATTTGGGCGACCAAAAACATCCTTAAAGTGAAATAAAACCAAACGCACTGGGGCGTTTTTCTAAATAACATTCAATTTGTACAGGTTTTATAAGATGTATATTCTAGTGTAATTGTGTATTATTTAACTGTTTTATTATTTAAATACAATAATAATCTTACAATGATATTAAAAATAACCTAAAACAAAATTTTGATATATATTTTTTAAATATATAAAAATAGTCGTAACACTATATCAACTATTTTATAAATGTTAATCTTAGTATCTCTATTACTTACACTCAAAACCATCGATGATTTTCATGAAAAATATACACAAATTTGAGTTTTTTGTTGTATATCTGCATAGTAAATGTCATTTTTTTCAGTGATACTAGCCTCTATAAATTTTTCCATTAAATCCTAATAATGTCAAGAATATAAGCGTGTTTTTGTTACGCTCAAATCTGAATACATTAACTATCTATTCATATATAATCAAACACCTATTTTAAACAATTTGTCAGAGGTACAGAAATTAATGCGGTGTAGCTTGAAACCGAAAAAACGTACTGTTCCCAAGAATATGATGCTTAATCACGCAGGATAATTTTTAGTGATATTTCAAAATTGAATTCTAATTCTACGTAAATGACAAAATCAACTTTGTTATTAAAAAACTACACCTGCAAGTTGCAACTATATTAGTTAACTTATGTTAAATTATTGTAGCCTATATTTATAATCAAAAACATCTAGTTTAGGTTTAGTTGGTAGAATTTTGTTAAGAAAAAAACGTATGAATCATCAATATTTCACGATTATACATGGTTTAGATTTTATCAACTTGTAAATTATTTGCTCATTATTTATAAAATGTCGTTTATATAATTCTTGCAAATCTGTATTGTGTATCTTCACTAAAAAAGTGTAAATTTTCTCCCTAATTTTATATTTTGTTTATTTTTAACTCTTTGAAAACCCCTATAAGTCGTGCCTTTGAATATAAAGATATTTTTTTTTTATCATTTTTTTAAATCCCTATATTTACAGAAAAACCGTTGCAATTATATCATTGCTTTTCTCTTTAACCTAGGTTTCGTTATTCGTCACACATTGTTACGTATTAATATTCGTACAATTAAGATACAATAAGTTTCTTTCACTACGACAAAACTGCCAAATAAATATGTAATTATAAAAACATTTTTTTTATTTAGAATAATATTTAAGTTATACAGGGTTATAGGTAACTAACGCACAGCCTCTTAAGGGTGGCTTTGATTTATCAAGACAGACAACTTTTGTTGTACGACTTTTTCTAATTGAATTACTTTTTTTCCCATACAAAAAAAATAAAAATCAGATTTGCAGTTCTGAACTTTTTAACTCTTCGTAAGGCGACGATCGCGCCACGCCGACATAGGCGACCGAAGACAGACTTACGTAGTGCGCGGCGTCTTGTGTCGCTACTAACGAAGAAAGGGGTCTGCGGCGCGGTGAGCGGGCGTGGCGACATGTGCTTGACTACTGTGTAACACGGGTCATGTCAGTCGCAAATTTGCTTGCGTGTGCGCCGACGTGTTAGTTGTCCCAGTGACGCGTTCGTTTCATAAATCACAATGTCAAATCGATACACTAACATTGAATATACCGAAATGGTGCGTGTTTATGCTCGGTGCGGTGACAATCTGTCTGAAGCTTGCCGTGAGTCCGCGAGACTATTTCCGAATGTGTTGACACCGAGTAAATAGATTTGTGAGTATTTTTGTAAATAGTTTAATTATTGTAAATAGAGTGATTCCACTTTTTAAATACGCCTACATTAAAAAATAGTTTGCAATTATCTATCTTCAAACAGACCGCGCGCCTCTTTTGGTGCGATGAATTGCTTGATTACGTATCAATGTTCGTGTTTTTCTATTTACTTTTTTATTTTTTAGTGTAGCCAGTCCTAAGCCTGGATAAGTATGAAGGGATTGTGGATTCAGTGTATAAATATGTACAGATTGTACAACCTTTGAAACATTAACTTACGTAGAGGCCTTTACCTTGTTCATTTTACGATGTTCCCTATGGCAGACAAATAATAGGTTGGTTTTGTTTGTGAAACAATTATTTAATGTTTTATTTTGATTCTAGTTTGTTTTAATAGTGTATTAGTACGTCAATCAATAAACATTTATTTTCACTATTTAACTAAATATGGAAATTTACGTTCAAATAATTGTTATAAGCGAGTTTGTAAAATAAACAAGGTATAGGGTTAATAAACTTTCTGCTACACGATCCTTAACGCTGCGTAGCAACGTAACTTTGCGCACGACTGCATAGCACCAGCTGATTGGATACCTACGCCAGATCGAATGAAAGTTGGAATATAGAGCTAACGATGACTAGATATTCACACTAAAACTAAAAAAAAAAAAAACTAACGATGTATTAGGTTTTGGCAAAAGTCGTACAACAAAAGTTGTCAGTCTTGATAAATCAAAGCCACCCTTAAGAGGCCGTGCGTTAGTTACCTATAACCCTGTATATAGTAGAACAATTTATAAATAGATATATGAAATTTAATATTGCACTGTGGCTCTATACTCCTTACTTTTGCCTAGTTCATGATAAGTAATAACAAACGTTTCTATGATTATTCTTCAGATTGGCGGCCACAGACTAATAAATAATATATAATGGCGGCAAAACTTCCGAGTGGTTGCATTTCTTTTGCAATCACGCTGAATAATTGTTGTTTTTTTGTTGTGGCGGTCGGCTGGGTGTTCAATTGTTGTCAGAGCTTGTGTTGTGCGCTTGGGCAGCAATTTGATTCTTGGCTGACCATACGCGATGAGGAATCCATGGTTTTGTAGCATAACGCTAGCGGAGTGATGCGTCCCTTGGACCACTGTGTTTTCCCGCCAATCTGCATACCCTTTATACCATTTATATTGAGTGTGTCTAGAAATGGTGCAACAAACTGGAAACGAAGATGCATTAGAATGAATTGAATTGAAACCACGACAGAGATGTTGAAGCGTAGCGGAAAGACTTAACAGAAATTTAATAAGACTTGTAAATAAAAGACTAGACATGGGCTGTATGGCGTGAAAGCCTTTGCCTTTACCACAAACACGAAGAACAATACCAAAAAAAGTTTATTATTCGTGTATTCGTTAAAGAAATATGAATTTATATTTTTCATACTCCATTGAATTAAGATATCAATCGTAATATAAAATGTAGTGGTTGCGAAAATGTGCAAGTAGAAAGCACTTTATCAAGATTTTAGAAAAAACACGTGCCCGGGCTTGCTCAGATTTTCCGGCGTCCCTTTTATGTTCTAGCTTAGTGTTCTAGGTAGTCGTCGAATTTTAAATTTTATTGAGAACTTTCTTTTCTACCTCGCACTGATTAAGGTGTTTCAGGTAAGTTTAAGAGCTGTTCAATCACTTTAAAAAGTCCCAACCATTTAATTTCCAGAATTATTCGTTTCAGTTAAAAATTACAGTTGGTTGACGATGCTATTGCTATAACAAAGGCCATAGTAAATGAAAGGTATGTGCTAGAATAGCAATTATATACATTTTTTTAAATTTCAGTAGAGCATACAAATTAAATGCAATGGAGAGTGGGAAACATCAACTGGTGAACTCTGAGTTAGTGAATACAAAGGACTGGAAGGAGCTGTGGGGTAGAAAAGCTCTCAAAACAAGGATAAAAGAAGAAATTCTGGAGTATACAGATGAAGATGCTGCCGTTAACCGTGGAAAGGTACTTTTTTATCTGTATTGCTTGTTTTATATCTATATAGTCATTGCACCAGACTAACTCAAGTGTTGTATATGAAATAAAAGTGACCCAAATTAAATTAATAAATTAGAAACTACACTAGTAAAGTTGCAAAGTAACTTTGTGAGAACTTGTCTGTCTTATTAAAAAATTAAAATACAATAAGCTCTATACTAGCCACAGCTTAGAGCGGTTAGAGCAGATTAGATCACAGCATGTACTAGCTCCACTCCAAGACACTGGTGCTTCTAAATAATGACATTTCCATTAACTGTGTGTGCACACTACGGCCTAGTCCATTCATCAGTATTGAGAACTTTTCAGCAATTGTTCTCAAGATAAGGCTTCCTAAATGCTAGTAGATAACTATATGTTACGAACAGCGAGCCCAGGGCGCCGGAGACGCATGAATAGAGGTGCGGGAGAGGAGCACGTCGACCGGGGCGACAGCAGCGACAGCGGCGGCCGGGCGACGAAACTACACGAAATCCGGCGTCGTCATTGGCGGATTAGATTTAAGGAACACATTGTATATAGTACTAGTTGTTAGGGTAGCCCGAGGGGATATATATAGCGACCAAACCTTTGGTCGACAGCGAAGATCGAAGACTCGAAGAATTCCCTCGGAGCTACCCTCAAGAACTGCAAATAAAGAAGCGAACTACGAACGAAAAAGTGTTTTTTATTGAAGAATCCCTGCTACTAGTCATCGAGTATTGTCCATCGTGTACATCCTGGTCCATCGGAAGCCGAATAGAAGAAAGAAAGTAGAACCAACGCATCGATTTATCGAAGATTGCATCAAGAATTGGGGAAAATGGTCAAGACTCGATCACAGGGGGCCGATACTACGGACGAGTGTGACATGTACGCACCGGCCTCGGTGCGTCATGTTGAACCACCACGCTCTCCGTCAGTGCGGCCTGCTGTTGAGACTACGACAGGGGGGTCAAACGCTACATTGACATGTGACAAGTCAAACGCTCGATTGTCAAACGCTCGATTGTCAAACGCTGAAACGTCAAACGCAGTTTCTTTCCCTACAGCAGCAAGACAACGTTCGCCAGCAAGGTCACGCCGCACAAGTACAAGCTCAGCTGCCAGATTACGGTTGCAGTTGGAGCTGCAAGCGCAGGAACGTCTCGCCGAGATCCAACGGCGGGAACTGCGCATGGAAGCGGACCTAGTCAGGAAGAGACTAGAAGTGGACCTCGAGAACATAGAAGAGGACGAACAGGGCAGCAACATGTCACAAACGAACGAACGCGTGAACAGTTGGCTGCAACAAGCAACCGAGGGGGATTCGACGTACCCGGCCGAGACACCGTCAGCAGAACGAGGAGGCAGAACGGCCCTCCACACCTCCGACGATCAACGGGGGGAGCTGACCACGGCCCGAGTGACCTTTGAAGAAGAAAGGTCACAGCAACGTGAGGCGACAGAACGGCGTCGCACACGTTCACCCACGCCCACGAGGGGCAGATCGAGGGCGATCGAGGAGCTGGCCGAGGCGTTGAAGAGGATGACGGCACGGGAACGAGTGCCGCCACGTCAAGCCTCGGACCTACCCATATTCACCGGGGCACCGAACGAGTGGCTGCCATTCAAGGCAGCCATGCGAGATAGCACGAAGATGTACAACTTCTCGGCGGCGGAGAACCTAGCCAGGCTACGGGTGTGTCTCCGGGGAGAAGCGAGGGACGCCGTGGCGCCTCTACTGCACACTGCGGAGAACCCGGATGCCATAATGCACACACTGGAGCGCTGTTATGGCCAGCCGGACACCATCATCAACGACGCCACGGAGAAGCTGCGCCAGCTGCCACAAGCAGGAATGACAGCGCAAGAGCTCAACGTGTTTGCAGTACGAGTGCAGAACATAATCGCCGTGCTGAAGAACGTCGGCCACAGCGGTTATCTACGGAATCCTCAGCTGGCGGGAGAAATCATGGAACGAATGAGCCCGCTGCTAGTCTCAAGGTGGAGAGACTACGCACATCTGCACCGAGGGATGGAAGAGTGCGAAGTGATCACTCTGTCTCGCTTCCTCACACGCGAAGCGGACTTGGCGTTTAGCTACACGCGCCAATCCAGTACATCGGGCGCCGTCAGCACTGCAAAATACGCCGCGCCAGCAAGACCGAGGCAGCAGAACACGAAGCCAGCACGCCGAACGACGCGTGGGGCAGCCGTCTACACAACGGTAGAGGAGCAACGCGCACCACAGGGGTGCTTCTGCTGTGGAGCGAACCACGCTACGGATAAATGCAAGAAGATCAAGAATATGAAGATCAGCGCCCGCTGGGACTGGGCAAAGTCAGCGCGCGTTTGTTTTAAGTGCCTGAAGAAGAGGCATCGTCGGGCCGACTGCCAAGCTGACGCATGCGGTGTCAGCGGTTGCCGCCGGCCGCATCACCCGCTGTTGCACGACACCGAGCAAGTGCGAGCACAGCCAGAGGTGCGATCCAGCGACGAGGAAGAACCACCCCGCCCGGCCAGAGAAGAAGCAGTGATGTCGATAGCAACACCCAGTGAAGACAGCAGCGTGTTGCTAAAAGTCTGCAACGTCATCATTACAGGTCCTGGGGGAGAAGTAGCTACGTACGCGCTCCTGGATGAGGGGTCGTCAATAACCCTCATCGACCAAGAACTGGCAGACAGCATCGGCGTCAAGGGGACTCCGGCACCGCTGAGGCTGCGAGGTGTCAACGCGACGGAGCACGAGAGCAGCAGTCAGCGGGTCAGCATCAGCATCCGAGGGCGGCGAGAACGCGCCGCACACGAGATCACCGCTCGCACGGTCAAGAAGTTGGACCTGCGAGGACAGCGGGCGCCGCGGGAAGTGACGCGGTACGCCCACCTGCAAGATCTCCGGGAGGCCTGCTTCGAGAACGCGAAGCCAAGGATCCTGATAGGTGTCGACAACTGGCACCTGATGGTCTCCCAGCAGATGAGGACCGGAAAGAAGAACGAGCCCGCCGCATCACTCACCAGCCTAGGGTGGGTCATCTACGGCATCGAGCCTCGCCTGCTCCATCGACGGGGGGAGAACACGGTGCTGCATCTGCACGCAGCGGAACGAGACTGCGGCAGCACCCCCTCGAGCACCGAGCAAGAAGACGACGAGCGTCTTCAAGAACTGGTGAAGAAGCACTTCACGTTGGAAGCGCTTGGTGTGTCGCTGACCACCAAGGAGAAGCCAGAAGATCGACGAGCGATCGAGATTTTCAACAAAACGGCGCGCCGAGTGAACAATCGATTCGAAGTCGGGTTACCGTGGCGCACCGATGACATCGTGCTGCCGCCGAGCTACAGTGAAGCATTCATACGCCTCAGGGGCATAGAGAAAAAGATGGATCGCGACCCGGCATTTAAAGAGGAATACACGCGCCAGATTGAAAATTTGTTGAAAAAAGGATACGCGGAAAAGTATAGCGAGAGTGAACGAGACAGCGCTATACAGTGGTTTCTACCGCACTTCGCCGTACGAAACCCGAATAAGCCAAACAAGATACGGCTAGTGTTTGACGCAGCGCACCGCGTACAGAACAAAAGTTTGAACGACTTTTTACTCGAGGGACCGGACTTGTTACAATCACTTCCCGGAATATTATTTCGATTCCGGGAACGGCCGATCGCCGTAACAGCGGACATTTCTGAGATGTTTTTGCAGGTGAAGGTGCGAGCGGAAGATCAACCGGCGCAGTCATTCTTGTGGAGAGGCGACAACAGAAAGGACCCTCCGGAGCAGTTCAAGATGACTTCGATGATCTTCGGAGCAGCCAGCTCGCCCTTCCTGGCCCACAGCGTGCGGGACCGGAATGCGCAGGATCACGCGCATTCGCACGCCAGGGCACTGCCGGTCATCACCAGGAGCCATTACATGGACGACCTCGTGCACAGCTTCAAGACCGTGGAAGAAGCAAAGAAGACAATAGAAGAGGTCATCGCCGTCCACGCTCAAGCAGGCTTCACGTTGAGAAGCTGGAACTCCAACTGCCCGCTCCTGCTGAACACCGTCCCTCGAGAGCTGCGAGCCCGGGAGCCGACCGCTCTGGGCCACGAACACCACCAGGAAAAGACACTTGGCATGCTGTGGGACGCCGAGAAAGACGAGCTGGGCTTCAACACGACCCTGGCACGCGTCCCAAAACAAGTCCGTGAACGGCAGCGGGCCCCGACGAAGCGAGAGGCCCTGGCGGCGGTCATGTCGATTTTCGACCCGCTGGGGTTACTCAGCTGTTACAGCATCACTGCCAAGATTGTGTTGCAGGATTTATGGCGCATCCAGATAGGATGGGATGAGCAGCTTCCGGGCGAGCAGGCGGATCGCTTCGACCAATGGCTGAGCACGCTGGACGACATAGCTCAGCTGCGCCTGCCGCGACGATACGTCACCGACGACGATGCTGCGGAACCGGAGAGGCAGCTTCACGTATTCGTCGATGCCAGCGAACAGGCATACGCAGCGGCAGCATACTGGCGGCTGATGCACGAAGACGGTCGCGTCACGGTGACACTGGCCGCTGCTAAGGCCAGGGTGGCGCCGCTGCGCCCGCATACGATACCGCGGCTGGAGCTACAAGCAGCTGTCATCGGAACCCGGCTGGCTGGCATGATAAAGCAAGAACATCACTGGAAGGCTGACCGCGTGATCTACTGGAGCGACTCATCAACGGTGCTGCAGTGGATAAGGACGGACGCGTGGCGCTACACGCCTTACGTCGCGCACCGGCTCGGCGAGATAGCGGAGGCGACTGACATAGAACAATGGCGCTGGGTGCCGACCGCACACAACGTCGCGGATGACGCAACCCGCGACGGTAAGGCGCCAACCGACCAGCATGACCGCTGGTTCACCGGACCTTCTTTCCTGTACGGGCCTGAGAATACGTGGCCGCAGGAAAAGGCACGACCGAGCAGCACCGGCAGCATCGAGGAGGCCGCGTGCTGCGCAGCGAGCATCATCGACAACGCGAGCCCGTTGCCGGACATTAGCCGCTTCTCATCATATGAGCGGCTGATCCGGGCGACGGCGACGGTGCTCGCCTTCATCGACAAATGTCGCAAAAGAGCGACCCGACTTGAATTGCAGCACATCGAGCGAGCGGAGCACCTATGGCTACGCAGGGCGCAGGAGGAAGACTTCGGCGAGGAGATCGCGAGGCTGCGCGCTGGCCGAACCTTGCCAGCTGCCAGCCGCCTCGCCAAGCTGGACCCGATGCTGCAGGACGACCTGCTGCGTGTGCGCGGACGGATCGATGCCGCGCGCGCGCCGTACGAGACGAAGCGGCCGATCATACTGGGCGGCCGTCACCCGCTGACAAGACTCATCGTGCTACGAGAACACGCGGCTGCGGGACACGCCAGCAACGAGCGCGTCCTCAATGACATCAGGCAACGCTTCTGGATACTGCGCGCGCGCCCCACTGTGCGCGCGCGCCCCACTGTGCGCGCGGTTGCCCGGGCTTGCGCGCTCTGCCGGGTGCGCCGAGCGAAGCCCCGGGTGCCGTCGATGGGGGACCTGCCGCCGGCGCGCCTGGATCAGCATCGCCGACCCTTCACCAACTGCGGGGTCGACTACTTCGGGCCGATGACCGTCACTATCGGCCGCCGACGTGAGAAGAGGTGGGGCGCGTTGTTCACGTGCCTCACTACCCGAGCTGTCCACATCGAGGTAGTGGGCAGCCTGTCTGCCGACTCCGCAATCATGGCGCTGCGACGGATGGCAGCGCGACGCGGATGGCCGCGTCAGCTCTGGAGCGACAACGGGACGTACTTCCGTGGAGCCGACGCGGAGCTACGGGCAGCATACAGCGAGTGGGAGCCGGCGCTGCGTGACTACGCGCAGCTGCGCCGAATGGAGTGGCGCTTCATCCCTCCTGGCGCGCCGAATCAAGGCGGCGCGTGGGAGCGACTCGTGCGCTCAGCAAAAGCTGCGCTGAGCGCGACTCTACACGACCAAGCACCGCGAGAGGAGGTGCTAACGACGCTGCTGGCAGAAGCGGAACACGCGATCAATTCGCGACCGCTGACACACGTCTCCGTGGATCCGGCGGATCCGGAGGCATTGACTCCGAACCACTTTCTCATCGGGACGTCGGCAGGGCTGCCCCAGACCGGGGTGTGCTCGCCGGCGGATAGGAGAGCATGGAAGGCGGCACAAGGGCTCGCCGACCAGTTCTGGCGACGGTGGGTCCGGGAGTACCTGCCGACGCTGGTGGCGCGTGGCGGAGCGCACGATCGACAGCGCCCGCTACGCCCCGGAGATCTAGTCATCGTAGTCGACGCTGCATTGCCCCGCAATACATGGCCTCGAGGCATCGTGGAGGCCGTGTACCCCGGGCCAGACGGCGACGTGCGCAGCGCTCTCATCCGCACCAGAGGTGGAGCCTTCGTGCGCCCTGCTAGGAAGCTGGCTGTTCTCCGGCTGGAAAAAGAAGGCTTCGACGAGCTACGCCGGGGGGAGGATGTTACGAACAGCGAGCCCAGGGCGCCGGAGACGCATGAATAGAGGTGCGGGAGAGGAGCACGTCGACCGGGGCGACAGCAGCGACAGCGGCGGCCGGGCGACGAAACTACACGAAATCCGGCGTCGTCATTGGCGGATTAGATTTAAGGAACACATTGTATATAGTACTAGTTGTTAGGGTAGCCCGAGGGGATATATATAGCGACCAAACCTTTGGTCGACAGCGAAGATCGAAGACTCGAAGAATTCCCTCGGAGCTACCCTCAAGAACTGCAAATAAAGAAGCGAACTACGAACTACGAACGAAAAAGTGTTTTTTATTGAAGAATCCCTGCTACTAGTCATCGAGTATTGTCCATCGTGTACACTATAAATAGTTCTTTTCCTAGTTCACTGCTCAAGCTGAGATGTGTACCCGCAGGGGTGCCGTTATGTTACCAGCAACCTGTACAATTCACTGACTTAGTGACACTTGCTCTCATGTAAAGTTGTAAAGGCCTTGCCAATGTTATGATTAGTGATAAAAATGCCCGGGAATCTTCCCAAGGTGCCCAAAAACTTCCTTGGGAATATTCCTGGGAATTTACGAAATGTTCTCGGAAGTTTTGGGCACTTTGGGAAAATTCCCGGGCATTTTCATCACTAGTTATGATGTACCTTCTGTGGACCTGTATTTTAAAAACTATTTTTAAAAAATATGTGAAAGTGAGGGGAATACTAATCCTGATTTTACTTATGAACAACTGCAACACAAGAAGTGGACAGTTGCATTGCCAACCTTAAGGAGTGTTTTCTTCACTCCTTTTATGAAAAGCTCCATGTCCTGATCCAGAAGAAATACTGCCTCTGGAAGCCCATTCATCTATCTACCCTGTTTATATTATATATTATTTTTGAATGCTTCATATTTGGTATATTACTTTAGAAGTATTCTATGTGTTTATTATATGGAATGGTTTTGATATTGGATTACCACTGCGGCATCTGCACAAGCAGCTCCATTGAGTGTTGGCTGGAAATCGGAGCTGGATGGTGCATAAAACATCACCCAGCATGTGTTAAGCCGAATGCTCTTTGAGATTGATGACAGCACAATGGATACATAATTTAATGTTATGTATTATTCTTTGATTGTTGTGTTGATCCTTTTTTCGCAATAAACATTTCTTTCTTTCATTCCATAACTTAAAAGTGTGCCGTAAGAAGGTTCTAGAGAATCTACTTCTGTATAAGCAGTTTGTAATGTAACTCCTATGAGTTAGTATGTATTTTTACACATTCTAAACACTTATTGCGTTTTTCAGCTAGTAAACTCACCAGATATTGTAAACGATTCACTCTACATTGAAGACTTTGAAGTTTTGAACAAACTGAAAAGAGAATTTGACGAAGACAGCTCTCAATCTAGTAGCAGCATCAGAAATAGAATCGTTTTTGAAGTAAGAATTAATCTGATAAAGAATTATAATAATATAGATGGATAGGTTCCTTTGTCACAAGTCATAAATGTCTGTGATGTAGACTTGAGGGAGTCTGCTGCCTGGAGGAGAGGGAAGTGGTGATTAGTGTACAATGTGCCATGCTACCCGTTAAAAAAGGGTTATAGGCATAGACTCTTTACGTCCACTCCTCCCAGAGAGGAAAAGTGAATATGGCTGTTTGCTCTGCGGGCGACTAGACAAATTTAGTTGGTTACCCTATGCGGAGTGATTAGAGAGACATCCCAGGGAAACACGGGGGTCGCGGTCGTCACAGCAATCTTGATGGTTCTATGAAGGATTTTACCCTAGGATAAAAAAAGATCTATGAATGTGTATATGTATAATGTCATGCCCTATGTGACCAGTAGCAGAGCTAATTATCATTCTCGCAACACTGGTACACATTCTTATTCTCATCACAATATTTACCATCACCGGTGAGCATATGGTTTCTAAGTCCATACTTAAACTGGAAAAATCCAGAGGTAGGAGTCGAGATTCAAAACTACAACCATTTGCGTGTCCACATATGGATACAGAGTCCTTGTACACTAGGCTACCGCTGCCACAAGAAGGGAAAGTTAATCTTAAATAAATCATAGGTGTTGTACCTCAACTGATCATATGGAGTCTCTGAAATGTAGGTCTTCAAGGAGAACCTGTACAAGACTAGCGTTTATCGCTTTGTATTAGGCAGGGCAGATTATAATGGGATTGTACCTGTTATTCCTTTTACATTTTTCACATTTGTAGTTTTTTATTTATAGTGCTGTCTCTGTCTGCGTGATTAACACATCATTTGTCACTGTTAAATCATCAGTTATTTACTATCTTTGTATCAGTATGTATATGTCGATTTTTGTCTATGTTATATTTTCTCTCTTCTTAACGAAAAATGCTTAAATATTATGTCTTAAAAATTTTATTCTCAGTTCTTCTCTACTATAGATGGGCAAAATGTAATCAGATTAATGAAAATGATTAATGATTACATTTTACGTTTTTTACCATTAATATGACTGCATTTTGCTCATTTTTGTTTTAAACACTACAAAATCCCAGGTTGTATACACATTTATGATTTCTTAATGTTTTAAATGGATTAAATCATGATTACAGAGCAAGAAAATTAAAATTATGACTACATTTTTCAATCATTCATCATTAATCATATTACATTTTGCCCATCTCTGTTTTCTACTAATCAATTATAGAATAATTTTACTTAAAAAACGTAATTTTGTAGGATGATAGAATATTCACAGTGATGGAGAAACAAGAGATTGAGAATAACAACACAGAAACGGAATATTGCAGAAAAATAGAAGAAGCGAATGAGGATAGATTTGATGTTAATATCAAGACAGAAAATCTGGGAGAACAAGAGGAAGAGAGTGAAATAGTCGATATTGGTGTACATTATGATGACTTGGTGTCTCCTGATCAAGTCCAATGCAAGTTCTGTCATAAGATATTCCTGAACAAGTGAGTTAATTAGTGTCATACCGAGGTTTTTGTTGAGATTTTGGGCTAAGCCATCTTTTGACAAATTGTGAAGTTGGTTTAATAATCTCTAGACGTTATTTTTAAACATCAACCTTAAATGTATAGCTTTTAACCTGTGTTGTCCCGCTTTCTGCTCATATTTCTGGATAGGTTGCAATGCATGACAGCCTAAGTATCTTAGGTATGGAGATTCACTGTGATCTCAACCTTAGGGATCATATAAGAACTGTTACCGCCATAACATCACATACACTTGGTATCTTGAACCGAATGCGACGGTTTTTCGGACCAGATTACCTGTACCTGTATGGTTTTAGACCCAGGTCAGGTCATGCATGGAGTGTTGTTTACATCTCTGGGCTGGTTCTGCGCAGTGTTTACTCGTTGTCTTGGATTGTTGCATTGTGAATGATCCATGCGTGACTAAGCATTTGGAACTGCTCCAGTTGCTCATAGTTATTGCCTCACTAAAAGTTTTCTACCGTCTGCATCACCAGTGTTTTGAAGTATTTTGTTTAACCTTGATCCGCCTTCTCCCTTTCATAAAGCAACCATGCACGCGGGTTTACGGAGTCACAGCTATACGGTAACTCACATCCCAGCTAGGACTGAGAAGTTCTCTAACTCTTACTGCAGCCGAGGGGTTGGGCTGTGGGATGGTCTTCCGGCGAGCGTGTTCCCACCGTCCTATGATACTGTGTCCTTTAAACGAAGCGTGAAGAGATATCTGTGCAGGCCCGCATGATCACTGCGACTGTTGTTTGGTTTTTCTTTACCATTGATAGTCGTAGTAATTTTTTTAACTTACACCAGATCAGAAAATTGATTAAAAATTATTATACTACCCACTTTTATCCAACTTTTAACTTGGTTTTTTAAAATGATTCAACATTCAGTTCAGCCTGTCTTAGTTTGACGCTTGCTAAAAACCTTCGACTTCCGTTAAAATATAGGCCCGATCGAAAATTTTTCTAAATGTTTTTTCTTTGACCGTAGCCCATGTATTTGATAGGATGTCTCTCACGGGGCCCAAATACGCATACACAAACGATATGCAAGAATGTAAACAATGTAACTCGATTGTTACGATTATATTGAAATATTATTAACTTCGATTTATCGTAAAGAATTTTATCCTTCACCTCAAGTGTTTTCGAGAAACATGCGACATAGTATAAGGTAAATAAACTACACACAACAATTAAGGGAGCAAAAAAGAAATCTATATTTTTCCCGATTTTTGACAAGCTGCGTATTTTAGTGAAAAATAGTCATATTGCGAATTAAAAAATAATAATTTTGTAATTTCAAGAATAGTTTTTCAATTTTTGGTCAAAAAAAAAATTTAAAGGCTACAATTTCTGCAGAATCCAAAGCAACAGGCCAAGAAAAAAAAAAGCAATATAATATATTTTTATGGTCTATGAGCATGATTTTTTTTATTGTTAAATAACTACATGGAATGTAAAGACCGTCATAGTGACTAGCTTTGGCTTGTCTCGTTTCGGGATCAACTTGTGTATATCCAGTAGCTCATATACCTAGAGACCTTCAGTCGTGGTATATGTGGGCCGACATGACGATGTAGACTATCAATGAATTTTCATCCTTTGATAGTCGCTTTCGTTTTTGGACTACACTGCACTTACCATCAGGTGCACTGTAGTCACTGTCGAGCCAGTGAAGAAAAAAATGGAACCGGTAGCCTGTTTATTGTGAGATAAAGGCTGTCAAATATCGGGAATAAAATTGGATTTCTTGATTTGCTCCCTTAATTGTTGGGCGAAGTTTTTTTATCCTATATAAATCAATAAAAAGCCTTATATAATGTGAATATTTATAGTATTTTATATTTACATTAAATTGAACTAAAAATCCTATTAACTTCAACTTAAAAACATCACCCGAGATATGGGTGCCAATTAGTGATGAAAATGCCCGGGAATTTTCCCAAAGTGCCCAAAAACTTCTTTGGGAATATTCCCAGGAATTTACGAAATGTTCTCGGAAGTCTTGGGCACTTTGGGAAAATTCCCGGGCATTTTCATCACTAGTGCCAATTAACATAAAGACGAAAGTGTTGATGGATAACTTCAAAACGAATAAATCCGTAACACAGTGTGAGATATATTGTGTTATTACATAATTAAGTAAGTACCTCAGGCACCTTAACTTACTTAGTATATTTTATTATTGTATGATTAATTAAACACAACTTTTTTTCTTAATTAACCTTACTTTTAGGTAATCAAATTCGTGACGGTGTTCATTTATTTCAAAGAAAATTCTCACTTAATATGTAAGGCGTGCGGTTTAATTTCATTCGGCAGAAGTCATTTAAAATAACAATCAAATTTGTGTACATATCTATTTGTGACCTATTCATTGAGACCATTAAAATGAGCTAAAATACAATTTTTCTGCTGTAAGTTAGTAAAGAGTTGGACATTCTGTTTGCTTCCAGACAATGCTCATGCATCAGATTACAGGTTACTATGTTATTATAATATCTTGAGGATACTAAATTTCGAACCGACTAAACCAGTAGATGTGGTTTACATAGGTTACCTTTCGTTGAGAAAATAAACACAAAAAGGGTTGAAGTAGGGGATGCAATTTACGGCGTAGGGAGTTGACGGCCCCATCGCCCGCCGGACTTGTCCGGCGCAGTCAGTCCGAGCTGCTAGTCCGAGTCCGGACTGGTTAGATCGTCCTTATACTTTCCTTCCCACCTTTTCTTTATTCCTTGTTCCTTTCTAGTTCCTCTCTCCTTCGGTTTTTATCCCTCCCACTCCCACTATCACACTTCCTCCTACCTGTCCCATCCCTGATGTGTCCTTTGTTCCCAATTCCAGGCGACGAATGAAATGATGGATGTTACCCTATCCCCTTTCTAACTCACTCCTCTCCCAATTATTCCCTTTCCGTTACTCCTTTTCCTGTCCCTATTAATTTCCTCCAATTTCCCAACTCCCGCGAGAAGTATGGAAATTTGAAGAATGTCAAAAAATAACATGGATGCACAACGGCAAATAGGACTACCCCAGGAGGGTACCAGCCGCTCCGCGGCTGGAGAATCCCTCTCAGAGCGGGAGCTTCTCTCCCGCTCTGGCAGCCCCACGTTTTCTGGGGGGGGCAACCTTGTGCTTCGCGACGGGACGTATACTCCCGTCGCTCCGACGACCCACGCTACTCCCACGGACTTAGTTTGCTTGAGAGAGACTCGCGTGTTGTACGAGCATTTGGAGGACTCTGACTCTGGTCAAAGCTTTCTGACGGTTGTATCGACAAATTCGGAGCGCAAAAAGCGCTGCAAGTTCTATCAATCTGAGAGCAGCTCCGAGAAAGAGGACTTGCCACATAAGATTCAGACTGACTTCCAAATGGAAAGAGGACATCCCCCTACACGCGGACGGGATGTTGGTTTGAGAGCTGCTAAAAAGGAGCTCATGGCCCATGAAAAAGAGGCAAAAATGCTTGAAGCTCGACAAGAATTACTCGAGTCTTTACGCAGTAATCACTCGCGCATGACGTCACGCTCATCGGTGTCGTCATCAGAAGAAGAAGACAAGACACCCTTTGGTTTGCGTAAAGCTATGAAGCGGAACATTGGCATCGTCCTCGACGCCCTTGCTAAGTGTGAAGACTTAGAGGACTCGGTCATACACGAGGTGCTCACCGCGGTTAAGGACATTATGAAAGTATTCGATAGTCTTTTTCGCAGGGCTGTGAAAGCGCAGAATAGGAGGCTCCGATTAGAGAACAAGAACTACAAAACCTTACTTAGAAACTGTAAAAAGGAGATCAATGCGCTACGGGGCGAGGTCCGCGAGAAAAACAGTCAGAGGCTGGGCCAAACATCCGCTCCGGTTCCGACTGGCACAGGACCATCCGTGTCTTACGAAGAAATAGAAGCACGCCTAGTGCGAACAATGGATAATATGATTAACGCACGAATCGATGAAATCAAAGATCTTCTCCCTCCAGAGATAAAACTGAGATCTCTGCTTGATGTAGATACAAGACAGGAGGAGAATGTGCCAGAGCCGGTTTCAGAATCGACTCTGAGCAACTCCTCTCAGCTGGACGAGCCCGTTTCCCAACCCAAAGCAAAGAGTAAGGGTAAAGGGAAAAAATCCAAACCCGCTCCGACCCCGAACCCACCGGATTCGACAGCCCCGAGGACTCCTTGTTCTCCTTCTACAGAGGATCATCCGAGCGTCGTGGTGACACAACCAGCTAAATTAGCCGGTCTAGATAACTCGGTGACTCAGGAGGAGATGACCGAGATGATTGGCAGAGCAGGCGAATGCAAAGCTAAGCAGATTAAGGTAGGCACAACAACCCCTAATGACCATTTATACTTAACGGATCACACCCCAAAGAAGTTTCTACAGTGGAATCTCAACCACTGCGTCTCCGCTCAGAATCGCCTGATACAGAATATGGCGCAGTGGGGGATTCATTTGGCGGTTGTATCTGATCCATATTTTGTGCCCTCAAATAGTCCCGACGGGGTGGGTGACAATACGAACTCAGCGGCCATCGTCATTAGGACAGCATCGGGTGCCCTCTCTCTCAGCAATGTCACGAGGGGGGCGGGATTTGTTGCAGCCACTGTCGGGGAGATTACAGTAATCTCCGTGTACTTCTCTGCCAAGAAAACTTTCACCGAATTCGAGGAGTTCCTCGCTCAGTTAAGAGCCCTGGTGGTGCAGACAATGTCTCGCCCTGTGCTAGTTGCCGGGCATCTCAATGCCAAGTCCATGGCATGGGGATGCCCGGCAACGGATGCTAAGGGGGAGGCATTAGAAAAATGGTTACTGGAGGTCGGTTTGTCTGTTCTGAATGTCGGAAACGAGAATTCGTACGTGCGTGCGCAAAGCGGGTCCATCGTGGGCGTCACGTTTGCATGCCCTGCTTTAGCACGCTGTGTTCGGAGGTGGAGAGTGATGGCCGGGGATACTCTCTCCGGCCACCGGTACATCAGGTTTGAGGTAGAACCGAGCCAGACGGTCGATATCAACTCAGGCTCCAGGAACACGCTGGAGGACCTTCCAAGAGAAAGGTTCCGATCGTTGGATATAGAACTCCTCAAAGAGGCGGCGCTGGTATATACCTGGAACCCGGCGCCGGACGGCGAAATTGGAGTTGACGAGGCAGAACGGCTCCGGAGAGCTATAGAAATTATCACACGTCCGAGGAGTGGTCCCTACCGGCGATGCCGGATGTACTGGTGGTCGGATGATATAGCCCAGATGAATCGAGACTGCGCGGCCGCTAGGCGCGCGTATACCAGGAGTCTACGTAGACCACATAGAAACGAGGAGTTAGAGGCCTCCCTGTACTCAACATACAGGGAGAAGGATCTTACCCTTAAGGAGGCTGTCGCCGAGGCTAAGGATCGGGCTCTCCGGGAGCTGCTGGAGTGATTGGATCGAGATTAATAGAAACACTATTCGCGTGATGTGGAGCAAGCTCCGCCCATGGTCTCATCGAATGACGTACATTATCCAGCTACAATTTGTGGACCAAATAGTATCCTCCCTGTTTCCACAAAGTAAAACACTGAGACCTCCTCCGATGGTGTCGCTATGGATAGATGATTCCGAATACCCAGAGACGCCACCAGTGACCAAGGAGGAACTGGAATCGATGATCGATCGCTTGAAGGGCATGACAACTACCCCTGGATTATACAACGCCCTAGACGAATGGATGAAACGAATCTTCGATGCATGCCTGTCCTTAGCCGAAATCCCACGGCAATGGAAGTGTGGTAGTTGGTTCTTCTCAGAAAGCCAGAGAGCCCGGTTGACTCCCCCTCAGTTTACCGACCAATCATTCAATATCTTCGTGATGGTGATGGTCGACCGGATCACGGATCATCTGGAAGGAGAGGGCTCAGAACTGTCCGACAATCTTCTGCTTGAAATTAAGAAAGACCGGTCCACTGTCGATATGATTTGACAGGATTGGACATTAACGGAAACAGTTTCCAGCTTTTGGGTGATATGGCGGTGTCCCGCTACATCGCCAACATATTAAACATCCTGCCATTGGGTTGCATACATGAGGTACCGCGGCACCACAAAATAGGAATGGAAGAATCTTTCTCTCACTCTCCACTCTCGTATGTTTAACTAAGAATTACAAGACGACATTAATTACATATTATGCGGTACTATGCTTGCCAAGTTAGCTAGTTACATTGTGATGTTATGATATTTTTATTTTATTGAAGCACAACATATAATATTAGACGTAGAAGATCTAAAGTCATTATTGGAAGGTCACATAGCCACAGCTCTTGATGGACCGAGTGTCAGTCTAGTATTAGAATAATCTAGATCATACAAATCGATCGACATCAAAATGCGATAAACTATTCGCAAAAATAAACGTTGGCATGATCAAATCAATGTAGTCCACGATGTGGGCGAATACAAGTGTGATATTAATAACAGAATGTTTAAATGGAAGACGTACCTATGAATATTAGAAATAAATGTAGACAATAAAACAAAATCTGGTAAAAGTAATAGAATTATGAAAACATAATGCCCTGATTACAACTATTAATCAATAAAATATTATGCACTTAAAACCATTTACAACTTATTTGAACATTTATTTGAACACTTCTTCCAAAAACATTTTAATGATCAGGTACTCCTTTGGTTGTACTGAATCGAAGAAACATCTGCTCTGATCATTGTATCAACTCTTGGCCTCGTTAATATTTGCTATTTATTACTATTATTTAATATCAACACTAACCCTCCACAATATTTTACTTATGCTTTGGAATCAAGTGTCACGTAGCTCTTTCAATTCTCCGAATTGTCAGTATATTGTTGCTAACTCGAAATATAATTATTATGAATCATAAATATATTGTTAATAATATTCACAAGAATAATTTATATTATATCCAACGTAATTTATCAGTGATATTTTCTGTTGGCTTCTCCATTATTTTAACACAATGCAGTGCTTAATAACAAAATATCTCTGCGGTCGTATATGCAAAATTGTCATGCCCACGAGGAGCATATAAGCAAAATATGCGACGCGGTATTTAAAAGCAATCTTTATTATCAGGTGCATATGAAAAGAGTGTATTATGATTGTGGGGAGATGTTCTGATGCAAATGTGAGAAACAATATCTTATTCCAAAATCTTTGTACGCTCCTCAAAAGGTTACTAAACTTGCCAAAACATCAAAATTACAAATTCTTATCAAAGAACTAACTTTTTCGCCCGCAACTTTGTCTAGGAATATCCATATTCCCTAGTTTGATTCGACTAAATATGTAATACAATTTTAATATTTATTTTACATAGCAAAAATGCTCATTATTTATACATAAACGGGACTTAAGCGCGAAAGTACTTTTAATTAGGGTTCGACGTTTCGACCTGATTAAAAGCTCATTCGTGTTCTGTTTGTGACCATGACTGAAAAGTACGTCGATTCGCGCATAAGTCCCGTTAAACTATTCATAATGAGTACAAAATCTGATAGTTTAAAACGTGATATAGTAAAAAAATGTTAAAATGATTGTTTAGTGATAGATTGAGTGCTTTAGAAATCATTCGTTTTTGCAGCTTAAGACTCCAAAAGCGTAAATATAGAAAATAAAATATAAAATGTTGTAACACATTAGAAACTACAGAAATTACAGCAGTTTTTTTATATTGCGGGACACACCAAGTACGTTTTTTGTCTACGGTCATGGATTTTTTTATTGTTAAATAACTACATGGATCCGGTAGCCTGTTTATTTTGATATAAATCCTGTGAAAAATCGGGAAAAAAAATAGTATTCTTGTTTTGCTCCCTTAATTGTTGGGCGAAGTTTATTTTATCCTATATAAATCAATAAAAAGTATTATATGATGTGAATATTTATAGTATTTTTTATTTACATTAACGTTAACTAAAAATCCTATTAACTTCAACCTTAAAACATCACCCGAGAAATGGGTGACAACTAACATAGAGACGAAAGTGTTGATGGATAACTTCAAAACGAATAAATCCGTAACACAGTGTGAGATATATTGTGTAATTACATAATTAAGTAAGGACCTCAGGCACCTTAACTTACTTAGTTTATTTTTATTATTGTATGATTAATTAATCACAACTTTTTTTCTTATTAACCTTACTTTTAGGTAATCAAATTCGTGGCGGTGTTCATTTATTTCAAAGAAAATTCTCACTTAATATGTAAGGCGTGCGGTTCAATTTCATTTGGCAGAAGTCATTTAAATTCTATATATTTGTGACCTATTCATTGAGACCATTAAAATGAGCTCAAATACAATTTTTCTGCTGTAAGTTAGTAAAGATTTGGACATTCTGTTTGCTTCCAGATATTGCTGATGCATCAGATACAGGTTACTATGTTATTATAATATCATGAGGATACTAAATTTCGAACTGACTAAACCAGTAGAAGTGGTTTACATAAGTTACCTTTCGTTGAGAAAATAAACACTAAAAGGGTTGAAGTAGGTGTTGCAATTTACGGCGTAGGGAGTTGACGGCCCCATCGCCCGCCGGACTTGTCCGGCGCAGTCAGTCCGAGCTGCTAGTCCGAGTCCGCACTGGTTAGATCGTCCTTATACTTTCCTTCCCACCTTTTCTTTATTCCTTCTTCCTTTCTAGTTCCTCTCTCCTTCGGTTTTTATCCCTCCCACTCCCACTATCACACTTCCTCCTACCTGTCCCATCCCTGATGTGTCCTTTGTTCCCAATTCCAGGCGACGAATGAAATGATGGATGTTACCCTATCCCCTTTCTAACTCACTCCTCTCCCAATTATTCCCTTTCCGTTACTCCTTTTCCTGTCCCTATTAATTTCCTCCAATTTCCCAACTCCCGCGAGAAGTATGGAAATTTGAAGAATGTCAAAAAATAACATGGATGCACAACGGCAAATAGGACTACCCCAGGAGGGTACCAGCCGCTCCGCGGCTGGAGAATCCCTCTCAGAGCGGGAGCTTCTCTCCCGCTCTGGCAGCCCCACGTTTTCTGGGGGGGGCAACCTTGTGCTTCGCGACGAGACGTATACTCCCGTCGCTCCGACGACCCACGCTACTCCCACGGACTTAGATTGCTTGAGAGAGGCTCGCGTGCTGTGCGAGCATTTGGAGGACTCTGACTCTGACCAAAGCTTTCTGTCGGTTGTATCGATAAGATCGAAGCGCAAAAAGCGCTGCAAGTCCCATCACTCTGAAAGCAGCTCCGAGAAGGAGGACTCGCCACATAAGATCAAGACTGACTTCCAAATGGGAAGAGGACGTCCCCCAACATGCGGACGGCACGTTGGCTTGGGAGCTGCTAAAAAGGAGCTCATGGCCCATGAAGAAGAGGCAAAAACGCATGAGGCTCGACAAGAATTACTCGAGTCTTTACGTAGTAATCTTTCGCGCATGACGTCACGCTCATCGTTGTCGTCATCAGAAGAGGAAGACAAGACACCCTTTGGTTTGCGTAACGCTGTGAAGCGGAACATTGGCATCGTTCTCGACGCCCTTGCTAAGTGTGAAGACTTAGAGGACTCGGTCATCCACGAAGTGATCACCGCGGTTAAGGACATTATGAAAGTATTCGATAGTCTTTTTCAGAGGGCTGTGAAAGAGCAGAATAGGAGGCTCCGATTAGAGAACGAGAACTACAAAACCCTACTTAGAAACTGTAAAAAGGAGATCAATGCGCTACGGGCCGAGGTCCGCGAGATAAACAGTCAAAGGCTGGGCCAAACATCCGCTCCGGTTCCAACTGGCACAGGACCATCCGTGTCTTACGAAGAAATGAATGCACGCCGGGTGCAAACAGTGGATAATATGATTAAAGCACGAATTGATGAAATCAAAGATCTTCTGCTTGCTGTAGATAGAAGACAGGAGGAGAATGTGTCAGAGCCGGTTTCAGAATCGACTCTGAGCAACTCCTTGCGGCTGGACGACCCCGTTTCCCAACCCAAAGCAAAGAGTAAGGGTAAAGGGAAAAAATCCAAGCCCGCTCCGATCGCGAACCCACCGGATTCGACAGCCCCGAGGACTCCTTGCTCTGCTTCTACAGAGGTTCATCCGAGTATCGTGGTGACTCAGGACGAGATGACCGAGATGATTGCCAGAGCAGGCGAATGCAAAGCTGAGCAGATTAAGGTAGGAAAAATGACCCCCGATGACCATTTATACTTAACGAATCACACCCCAATGAATTTCTTACAGGGGAATCTCAACTACTGTGCCCGCGCTCAGAATCACCTCTTCGAGAGTATGGCGGAGTGGGGGATTCATTTGGCGGTTGTATCTGAGCCCTATTATGTGCCCTCAGATAATTCCAACTGGGTAGGGGACAGTAGAAGCTCAGCGGCCATCGTCATTAGGACAGCGTCGGGTGCCCTCTCCCTCAGCAATGTCACGAGGGGGACGGGATTTGTTGCAGCAACTGTTGGGGAGATTACCGTAATCTCCGTATACTTCTCTGCCAATAAAACTTGCACCGAATTCGAGGGGTTCCTCGCTCAGTTAGGAGCCCTGGTGGTGCAGACAATGTCTCGCCCTGTGCTAATTGCCGGGAATCTTAATGCCAAGTCCATGGCATGGGGATGCCCGGCAACGGATGCTAAGGGGGAGGCATTAGAAAAATGGTTATTGGAGGTCGGTTTGTCTGTTCTGAATGTCGGAAACGAGAATACGTGTGTGCGTGCGCAAGGCGGGTCCATCGTGGACGTCACGTTTGCATGCCCTGCTTTAGCACGCTGTGTTCGGAGATGGAGGGTGATGGCCGAGGATACTCTCTCTGACCATCGGTACATCACGTTTGATGTAGAACCGAGTCAGGAGGTCCATACCAACTTAGGCCTCAGGCACACGCTTGAGAACCTTCCAAGAGGAAAGCTCCGATCTTTGGATATAGAACTCCTCAGGGAGGCGGCACTGGTACAAGCCTGGAACCCGGCACCGGACGGCGAAATTACAGTTAACGAGGAGGCAGACCGGCTCCAGAGAGCCATGGAATTTGTCAGCAAAGACTCCATGTCGCGTTGTAGCAGTAGTCCGAACAGGCGACGCCAGGTGTACTGGTCAGAAGAGATAGCCCAGATGAGACGAAACTGCGTAGCCGCCAGGCGCGCGTATACAAGGAGTCGACGTAGACGAAGACATAGAAACGAGGAGTTAGAGGCCTCCCTGTACTCAACATACAGGGAGAAGTGTCATGCACTTAAGGAGGCTATCGATCAGGCTAAGGATCGGGCTCGGCAGGAGCTGCTGGATTTGTTGGATCGAGATTAGTAAGAACGCTATTCGCGTGGTGTGGAGCAAGCTCCGCCCATGGTCTCATCGAATGACGTACATTATCCAGCTACAATTTGTGGACCAAATAGTATCCTCCCTGTTTCCACAAAGCAGAACACTGAGACCTCCTCCGATGGTGTCGCTATGGGTAGATGATTCCGAATACCCAGAGACGCCACCAGTGTCCAAGGAGGAATTGGAATCGGTGATCGATCGCTTGAAGCGTATGACAACTATCCCTGGATTAAACTACGTCCATGTAAAAGTCAATCATCATTCTTCGACGCCCTAGACGAATGCCTGAAACGAATCTTCGATGCATGCCTATCCTTAGCCGAAATCCCACGGCAAAGTGTGTGTGAGTGTGTGAAGTGTGGCAGTTGAAGTCGGCTAGCTATAATGTGATGTTCTGATATTTTTATTTCATTGAAGCAGAACATAGTATTATAATATTAGGCGTATGAGATCTAAAGTCGTTATTGGAAGGTCACACAGACACAGCTCTTTATGGCTCGAGTGTTGGTCCAGTATTAGAAGAATCTAGATCATACAAGTGTTTTGAAATGCGACAAACGATTCGTAAAAATAAACGTTGGCATGATCAAATCACTGTAGTCCACGATGTAGGCGTATACAAGTGTGATATTTGTAACAGAATATTTAAATGCAAGATGTACACTAGGGCAGGGTTCATTACTTACTTTAAACTAGATTTGATTAATTGAAAGTCACTGTACGTAAACTAAACATATATTTATAATAAAATTACAAAAGAATTGAGTTTAATTAGTCGCTTAAATCTATAACGCGGTAACACGGTGCGTATGCGACGGTAGACTGCTCACTCCCGCCACGGGATGCGAACGGGCGCGTTCCCGAACGACTATTCTATTTACTAGGGATGTTCTGCCGTCAACACAAGACATACCTATGAATATTAGAAATAAATGTAGACAATAAAACAAAATCTGGTGAAAATAATAGAATCATGAAAACAAAATGCGTTGATTACAATTATTAATCAATTTATATTGATAATATTATGATATTATTATACCCTAAAAATGCTTTATAACTTATTTGATCGCAACACTTCTTCCAGCAACATTTTAATGATCAGGTACTCTTTTGATCGTACTGAATCGAAAGAACATCTGCTCTGATCATTGTGTCAATCCTTGGCCTCGTTATTTAATATCAACACCTACCCTCCACAAATTTTTTGCTTATGCTTCGGAATCAAGCGTCACGTCGTTCTTTGAATTCTCCGAATTGTCACTTTATATTGTTGCCAACTGAAAATTATGAATCTTAAATACATTGTTAATAATATTCACAAGAAAAATTTATATTATGTCCAACATAATTTATCAGTGATATTTGCTGTTGGATTCTCCATTATTTTAACACAATGCAGTGTTTAATAACAAAATATCTCTGCGGTCGTATATGCAAAATTGTCACGCCCACGAGGAGTATATATGCGAAATATGCGACGCGGTATTTATAAGTACACTTTATTAACAGGTGCATATGAAAAGAGGGCATTATGATTATGGGAAGATGTTTGGATGCAAATGTGGGAAATAATATCTTATTCCAAATGATGAAACTATTTTTTTTAATATTATAAATTTCTCTCAGAACTTGGCAATTAATAGTTTACATTTCAAACCTTCATATATCTTTAGAAAACTCTCAAAGTTAAAACAAATCCGGTTTTTTTAAAAAGTTTGAATTTTGCAAATACCGCCTAAATGCGCAGAAATTAGATAATTCAGTTTACAGTAAATTATAGAGTTACCCTTTTTCTATTACCCCTTTAAGTTTAGGATTTTTAAGCGCGTTTATTCGTATTTTACGATAACTGCTAACATATTATATTTAATTGTATAGTGTAAAGCATAATCATAATATGCTTGAAATGCTTAAAGTAACTAACGTATTTAAATTGCAAAATTAATTTTTTATACGTCTAAATATCCTTCAATTAACTCTAATGTTATTTTCTAACTATTCCTTTAGAAACTAGAATGTTTATAATGATCTATCCTTAAAATATAGGTATATGCTATCGTAGACTTCTGTGGATTCTAAAAGGGTAATAATCCCACCATGCATTGTTCTGTTATGTCCCAAAGAAATTAGGCTGCGTGTTCGATGAAAGGTCCCAGGTGGCTTGACTTTTTCCGACATTATCAACGATTCTTGTCATAACATCGAATTAATACAACATCCTAACAAATGCACTAAAACCTTCCTCATGAATCACCCTGTCTGCTGGTGACAACCACATGAAAATCCGTTCAATAGTTTTTGAATTTATTTCAAACAGACAGACGCGGAGATGAACTTTAATAAATTTTATATAGATTATAATATAATATTATGACATTTTCAGTTTCAATTTATTGAAGCACAACATAGAACATATAACATTAGATATAGAAGATCTAGGACCGTTATTGGAAAGACTCGCAGGCGCAACTGTTAATGACCTGAGTGCTAGTACAGTTTTAGAAGAACCTAGACAATACAAATGTCTGATATGTGACAAATTATTTTCTAAATACAGTAGTCGTAACGTACATATGTTTAATGTGCACTCCACGGGTGAACACGAATGTGATGTATGTCACAAAATTTTCTCGTGCAAGAAATATCTAGGAGATCACGTGAGAACCGTACACAATAAAACGAAATGGAGTAAAAAGCACCTATTTCTAAAAGTAAAATGCGCTGAATGCGAAGCGGTGCTAATTGACAAACGTGGTCTGCAGGTGCATATGCGAAATTGTCACGCCAACGAGAAGCATATATGCGAAATATGCAACGCGGTATTTAGAAGTAAACGGTATTATCGGGCGCATTTGAAAGCAGTACATTATGATTACGGGAAGATGTTCGGATGCGAATGTGGAAAAGAATATCGCTCACCTAATAGCTTGTACATACATAAGAAAAGAGCTAAGCATGCTGAAATATTGAAATAACAAGTGTTTATTGAGGAACTAACATTTATGGCTGTAGTGTCCTAATGAATGAAGGGACAGGTCCATGCGCGGCAACACGAAAGAACGCAGGTTCGAGTCCCAGCGCGTAACTCTGGTATTTTCCAGTTTGAGTACGGATTTTGACGCTAAGGCTGAGATTTATAGATGTAAATTCGATTTTATTAGCAGAAATTTCAAAATTAAATTCGTTTTGACAAAAAACTAAATATATAATAGGAATCATGGTATAGCCATAGTATTCGTAAAGCCAAGTGACATTAAAGACATTAATTGAGTAATATATGTAAATTGTAATGTTTTAGTAAAGTCTAAGCAAACTTAAAGTTGCGTCTATATATCTTAGCCTAAATGCTCAGCGGTGAAAGAAAACATCGCGAGAACATGGTTTCTAATAGGAGAACATGGTTTCTAATAGGAGAACATGGTTTCTAATAGAAATGTCAAGTGTACTAGTGCTGTGAGAACGTCGATCAGCTGCGCTACTTTTAAACATGTAAAAAGCCACACACATAAGCCAGCAAAGTTTCCACAAAAAATAAAAAACGAGAAAAGTAACATACTAATTATACAAGGAAAACAAATACAACAAAAAACATTTTAAACTGCTATAGTTTTCTCACCATTCCTCTAAAGGAGCACAATGTGCTTAACACAACGGTCAATGGTTTATGATCAATGTATTAACTCGGATTGTAACGATTAGAATTAATCACAGAAGTAGAAATTCATTAAAATGCTGTGCCTTAATATCTCAATTTCTTTATGAATGGTTAACAAGAATGCTTCTATTGTAATTGAAACGTTAAAAAATAAGTTTTTAGGTTAATTACAAGAAGTTGTACATCCGTGAAAAATAATCGTAAATAAAAAATTAAACATTAAAGATTTTAATTTTTTTTGATCCTGTGCCTTTTTTGTGGTGGTGGATATCCTCATGGACTGTCAGAGCCGACTAAAACCAACGCGGTGTCCCTCCTGCCCGTCTGCCGGGACCAACTTCCTCGGCACCCGGTGACGTCTGGCCTTCTGCAAACCTCATCTGTCTGCATTGCGAGGGGTGTTGTAGAGAGACACCCCTCGCTCGTCTTTTGTATTAAATCAGTGTGTACGAACACATCACATGCCTGGATTTGGACGACTCACTCCCTCAAGAGTGCCGCTCGGCGTCAGTCCATTATGGATGAGAGCCTCTGGCAAAGGCCTTCCTCCGTTGCCCTGTCCTAGAGAGGCGGTGGATTGAGTTGTCGAATTTGGCGGCTACCTTCCAATTGCTTTCCGCCGCCTCCTTCACCTTCATTTGTGATCCTGTACTTAATATACGAACCAGTAATCCTAAAAGTTTTTCTAAGAATAATCCTTATTAATATTATACATTCGAAAGTGTATATGTTTGTATGTTCTGTTTTCACGTCAAAATGGCAAACTGAGTTTTGATGAATTATAGCATAGGCAGGAAGGGGAGCAGGTTTGGCTAAAAGTTAACATGTCATTTATTGACTGTTAAATGGTTTAAGGTTCGCCAGATAACTAGTCTATAATACTGGCTTATCCGGCGAACTTCGTACCGCCGTTAATGCCATGTTACCTATTCCCCCTTTCCCTCTTTTCCATCTTAGACTCCTCCCGTCCCGTCTCCTTCTATTCACAATATTAACAAATATGTAGTGACTGATATATGTTTCTACAACAGTGAAAACTCTATATGACGACCCTCAAGGGACTGCATATTTTGACGTTATAGAGAGTTGTCGTTAAATGGAGAGAAGAAAAATCTGTATTAGAAATAGTTTATTTCAGACTAGTGTTAGTAATTACATAAAAGACAATTCTTATTTGATCGCTATTGAGTATAGTCTGTTATTTTTGTCTGACGTCTTTTGCTGCAACAGTAATTTTATTGTATTTTTTTTTATTATTTTATTTATATCTTGCGATATTGAGGCATCTTGGTAATGTTCGGTATGTGTAATGCCGACAGTCGAATTTATTATGGGCTACGATAATAAAACGACAAAAAAACGTACACAGCTGCGTAGTTTTTACTAATTTTGGTAACTTAAAAAGTATTTATATTATTAAATTGCTGTCGTTATTGAGTGGGTGTAATGCTATATAGGGTGTATCATTGTATGGGAAACAAGCTAAACCAACCAAAGCCGAGTGATATCGACGTTTTAGGGAGTATGTCGTTAAATCGAGTGACGTTATACGGAGTTTACACTGTGTATTGTCATCGGCGTTAGCCCCGCGCGTATATTCTTTATTTTGCAATAACTCTTAAGATATTCAATTAAACTATATGATTTAAAGTAGGGATGTAACGGGGGCAGTTTTATCGGAACCGAAGCCGGGGTCGGAGTTTTCAAATTTGATTTATCGGAGTCGGAACCGAAGTTGGAATCGGAGTCGGAGGCAATGTCAGTCACAAGTGACGGCAGAATAAAACAGTTTTATTAAGGTACAAATTTAAACATTATTCAGTGAACCTTTTTAATTAAAAAAATCTTTCAGTGATCAATTAAAATGTACATTTAGTTCTAAATTTAATAATTTTAATCACATTTTTTATCTAAATTTTTAAAAATGAGATCTTTAAATTAAGTAGCACTGATTGTTTGATTACATATAAAATGAAATCAAATAAATTGCCTACAACAGTGCTGGTGACCTCCGATGAATACCTCCGATTAAAAAGTTTCGGAACCGAAGGTGTAATATGAATGTGAAGTTTCGACTTATCGGAGTCGGAGTCGAAGCTCCGTAACATCCCTGATTTAAAGAATAATAGTAATGTTCATGAAATGGTTAAGGTAACTAACGCATTAAAGTTGATAAGGAATTATACAGTAATTCGTCTATATAACGTAACCATTTATTTAGAAAATAGAATGAGTATAGTAGTCTTTGCTTAAAAGATAGATATATGTCATCGGCGACTTTTCTGTAGACATATAAAAGGAGAGTAATCCCACTATATATTCTTCTGTTATATGTTAAAGGGATTAGGCAGCGTTTTAGATAACAGCTCAAAGGAAGCTTATTTTTTTCCGACTTTAACACTTATTGTCATATTTCAACCAATTTACATAAAAGAATAACAAATTATACATTTAAACCTTCCTCATGAATTATTCTGTTTATTGGTGAAAACCCTATAAAAATCTGTTCAGCAGTTTTGAGTTTAATACGAACAGAAAGACAGACGCGGCCACGGGCTTTGTAAATGTAGTGTTAACGCATGTTTTTTGATATTTTCAGTTTTAATTTATTGAAGCACAACATAGAACATATAAATTTAGACGTAGAAGATCTAGGGCGCTTATTAAAAGGGCACACAGACACAGCTGTTGATAGACTGAGTGTCAGACCAGTATCAGAAGAATCTAGACCATACAAGTGTTCGAAATGTGACAAACAATTTGCTAAATATAAAATTTGGCATGAACACGTCACTACTGTCCACGCTATAAACGAATACGAATGCGATGTTTGTAACAGAGTGTTTAAATGCAAGAAATATTTAAGAACACATCTGAAAAATGTTCACAATGAAACCAAATCGGTTAAAAAGCGTATAATTATGAAAGCGAAATGCGCCGAATGCGATGCGATATTGAATAGCAAAGTATCTCTATGGTTGCATATGAAAAACTGTCACGCGAACGAAGAGCATAAATGCGAAATATGCAACGCGGTATTTAAATGCAAACCGTATTACCGGACGCATATGAAAAGAGTGCATTATGATTACGGCAAGACGTTCCCATGCGAATGTGGGAAAAAATATCGTACTCCTAAAGCTTTGTACGCTCACCAAAAGTATACTAAACATAGCAAAATGAAAAAGCAAACGGTTATCGGAACGTCTCTATCGCAATGGTCGGACGTCCAACCGATCTAAAGTTGGTATAATATACTCGTCAACGAAATAAAAGGGCCAACATGTATTTTTATTCTTAAGGACAATTGATTTTCGTGATTGTAAATGATTAACTGTGCTGTCTTTATTTGCTTTTAATTGTATAGGATAACATAATACTCATGATAAAGAAAAAATACAAGTTTTTAACGTCACAACGTTTACAAAGTCAACGAAAAAAAGCTGATCCAGTCACGTAACATGCTATTATTTATACTAAAAGAAATTATCCTGAAACCTTAATGTAACATAACTAACTGTATGCATTTTCCCCAATTGCAATAAATTTACGGGTATATGAATTATTCTCACTCCAACAAGACACTAGGTTCCAAGCGTACGCTTCGGCGAAAAAACCTGTTTCAGTAAAACTTTTACATGGACTAAAATTTCAGCTAAAACCTAAGGTTTCTAGTAAGCTTTAAACTAAGAGTGATTTTTATAAAAATAAAAATCCGATTATAGTTAAACTAAAGCCAAATAATCGTAAACTGCCACAGCTTTCAAGGCGAAATTTTATAATCCTAAAAAAAATAGCATAATGAAAATTGATTTATAAAACTTTTAAATTAAAGGTTACGTTGGTATATACTTATAAATGTCTAGAAATTATAAAAATTAGGGTACAATGAGTTTAAAGTTGGTCAAAACTACAGCCGAGGCTTCACGGACACTACCGAGTATATACAGGTTGATTTTACAGACGAGGGACATTCCGGGAAGATATTCAACGTTCGTTCAATAATCATATTTCCATTAAAACAAAGTAAATAACAGTCAACATATTTAGGGACAATTGCACACATACATACATCAGTAACATGTCCTAAGCCAGGATTCAGTGTGAAGGGAAAACGAGTCAACACTTGTTTACTTAAAATTACGGAAAAGAAACATTTTTTCTTTACACTGGCTCGACATAGTGACTACGGAGTACCTGATGGTAAGTACAGTGTAGTCCAAAAACGAAAGCGACTATCAAAGGATGAAAATCCATTGATAGTCTACATCGTCATGTCGGCCCACATATACCACGACTGAAGGTCTCTAGGTATATAAGCTACTGGATATACACAAGCCGATCCCGAAACGCGACAAGCCGAAACTGGTCACTACGACGGGCTTTACACCCGTGCACTGTGGTCGCGATCCAGACGGGCACCGACGCCCTACCACCTCGCTGCTGCTCGTTTAGCACCACTCAGGAGTCACGTGTAGGGAAACTAGAGTAAAGCCTACGGACGCGAGCAGCTTCGACTCCCAAATATCACTATCTACTTACCAAACAATCGTGCGCCACACGAGCTGCGGTGTCCAGTTTTTACAGATCAATTGTCATTCGTTTATCAATGTTTCTTTGTGCTTTCTTAGGGAATATAGTTATTTACATTGTATTAATTGCAAGAAGGTACAATTTATTGTCTCCAGAAACATTTCCCTCTATTAAATCACCTGCATAATATATACGAACTAAAAAGTTTGCTGTATTATGAAAAAAACTTTTATATTGTATTAAGTGATATTTTGGAACTGACATTATGGGCGGCTTGCACTAACAAATTAAATCTAGTTTAGAGTTATATAAAATGCTATTTAGCGCTGATCTGTCTTGCACTAAATCAAAATCTAGTTGTAACAACTCTTAAACTAAAATCATCATTAAGATGAAATCAAATCGATTCAATTAATTAGCGTTATACAAGCTTAAACTACATTAATTCGTTAGTGCAAGCTGCCCTATATGTTTTATGTCATAATTAAAATTGATTAGTTTAGTTTTTGGAAGGGATTTCTACGACACGAATCACAAATAATTATCGATTGTGATACAAGGAGAATTCAGTGTATTCTCCGTATCAATATGAAGAAAACACTGTTTTGTATCTAAAAATGATCATTTATTGCCGCCTTGAGCTTTTCATCGCTGGAAAATCGCATTCCACGGAGATCCTTTTTAAAATTGGGGATTAAAAAGTCACTGGAGGTTCCGTCCGGAGGCGCGTAGTCATTAATGCCCTTGGTTTTCGAGTCCAGCGTCTTAAATATATCCTCCAATGCGATTGTGAAGAGTTTCGAGGATATGACAGTCCCATGTCTCACTCCTCTACGCGTGTTATAGAATTAAACTGCTGGCCTTGTGCTTAGACAATCATCCTGACGGTTTCGTATAGGCTCCTCAGCATTTTGATATGACGATAGTCCACATGACCCTGTTGCAAGGCTTCCACAACAGCCCAGATCTCGGCGGAGTCAAAGGTTTTCTCGTATTCCACGAATGCAAGGCACATAGGTTGAGTATACTCTTCCAACTTCTGTACAAACTGTCTGCCTGTGGCCTGTGAGTCAAATGGTTTACGGCGCCATAACAGCTCCAAATCCCGGTCTGCTCGGAGGTGGGAATTCATCGAGTGTTTTTGCAAGATGATTAGTGGAGTGATGACCACGTACAAATAAAATATAATTCTAAACAATGCAATGCGGTTTTGAAAAGCAAATTGTATTATCGCAGGAATATTAAGTAACGCTATTTGATATTTAACCCTCCGTCCGATAGATGGTTCTAGTCAAGCCCTTTTTGTTTTCAATCGTTAAGTTATATTTCTATTGTTTATCTGAGAAAAGTAAGAAATAAAAAATTTATACCTGGTTTGTATTAAAATTAATTTTGCACCACTAATTCGCACCACAACGTAAAGAAATGCATGTTAATATACAGGGGGTCTGGCCAGACACCATCCATCGGACCGAAGGCATTAGAATATCTGTCGGACTGAGGGTTAAACTGCGATTCAAATTTTCTTGAGTCGAAAAATTCTAATTGAGGCTAAAAAAACTGCAGCATTTTAAACCCTGTATTAAGTGTTTCAATGACGCGCGCGCAAGAAACAATCTCGAGGAGATTACTTGATCAAGTTCTTGACTGCGTTTTTATTTCTACCCTACCACAATAATAATTTAGCATACGGATAGTTTTAAGTGTTTATACATTATAAATGAGAATATTATTTGCCATATGCGTCTAGTGTCTCTATTAACATCAAATGTTATGTAATATTGGGCTGTGATCTTTTTAACCATTAATGCTAAAAATCCTCTAGAACTGTAATTAAGGGAGACTTGCAAAAACAATTCAAATCTAGATTAGACTTGTGTAAATCTCTATTTCAATGAACCTGTTTAATTTGACCTCAATGATGATTTAAATTTGAGTTTTAAAACACCATTCGAGCATCACATAATACATTTATTTCATGAAATCATAGTATAAACAATTTAAACAAGGTTAAATAGGCAATTATATCTCGAGCTAATCTGAAACAACGCACGATTTTCTCATCTACCGTACCCCGCAGCCGGTGCGCAAGCGATCCATAGAGACAACCATAGCTTGGCAAAATATAATCAAATTAATGAAAAACGAGTACATTTCGCGCCTATATGTTTTAAACACGAAATAATCCTCAATTGCATTCAAATATATGGCTTCTTAATGTTTACTAAGGTTTTAATCATGATTACTGAGTAACGAAATTAAAATTACGACCATGTTTTGTAATCGTTAATTAATCAGATTACATTTTGTCCATCTCTGGATACAACCAATATGGCGTCCGCGGGAGTGTGTCCGCAGCGTGCACGCTAAACGTTTTATATAAATTTAAACTAGATATAATATATTTATGTAAGCTGATTTTTTAAATTGATTTGTAAGGCATACGTTATTCTTTGAATCGGGTTACAATATTAACGGGTTCGGAGTAGCTGTAGCTATTTGTATGATCGCTCGCGCACTGCGCCAGAACAAAATGTGAATTTTATTAAGGAAACGGGGCTGACGGTCGAGTGGAAGGAATAGTTATGTAACACAGCGTGGAGTCCATTTTTTAAAATAATTTTATAATGTAACCACTTTCATTTATACAGGGTAATTTTATAGATGAGGGAGATATTCCGCATTCGTTGAATACATAATATTTTTATTAAAACAGAGTAAATAATAGTCACCATATTTTGGGACAAAAACACACTTAAATGAATGAATAACAATTATACATTAAGTAGGTATTTCGCTTGTCCTAAGCAAGGATACAGTGCGAATGGAAAACAAGTCAACATCTGTCTATTAAAATTACGGAAAAGGAACTTTATTTACGTATCAACCAATCGTGCGCGACAAGCGCTGCGGTACTAAATTATTTTCGGTTAAATTCTCATTTGTTTATCAATTTATCTTAATGATTTGTTTGGGAATATAATTTTATCAATAGTTAAAAGAAAGTGCAAATGATTTTATCCTTAAATATCTCCCTCGTCTATAAAATCACTCTAAATATATATTTTTTTTATGGTGTTCCCGAATGGTTAGTTTCTGAGATCTGTATTTTGTCGGATTAAGTTCGAAAGCAGTGTTTTGTTTCCCTTATAAGACATTTTGTTTTTATTAATTATTTCTGTACTTTCTAATGTGTGGAATTTGATTAAATTGTTAAATGATTGTGTTTTTTCATTTTTCACCCAGAAATAAAAGTTGCATATTGTAAAGGCGATATTTGACAACAGCGCCCCCATGAAAACATTGAATAGAGATGCCCTCAGTGGTTCAGGTAGACTCGACGAGGTTCTATTCAGGCGTAAAAAAATTAGGGCTGAGGATACGTATGTAAAAAATAATCGCGTTTTATATTGATCGACTTTTTCTTATAATCAAACATTAATAATAAATTTTCTATGTATTAAAAATCGATTATATTAATTACTCATGATTTTCCTCTCTTTTTTGCATTTTTTAAAGTAAAGAAGATACTATATTTGTTGTTTGTATTTGCAAGTGTTTCAATAATACACGTACAAGATTTCTTAAGATTTATGTTTTAATTAACTTAATAAACACTCGGCACTCTTCATACAACCAATCACAGTTTTATAAGAGAACTATAGACGGAGTGTTGCCATAGACTACAAACAAATGTTTCCAGCTTCACTTTTAAAATTTACTTAATATTCTTATAGTTTGATTAAACCAATGTAATCAAATTACTTTTTAATTAATTAAATCGCCATGGTAATATTATTATTTAAAAAATGCAAATATTCGAATAACTATAATTTTTAGTAATCTTTTATTTCCACTCCAAGTCACATCCACAGTAGAGACAGTAACATCCCGCCCCGACGAAATCCACACGGCGCGTCAGTCTGCTCCTGACCATGACCTGACCTGTGTAACCAGATTGCTATGTCTAATCACAATTAAACGTAAGTTAATTCTCGTATAAGACTTTTTCAAGAATTTATAATGAGTGCAAAAGGCAAATGTGTTATCAAAAACCTGTAAGACACACCCCTACTCTAAAACGAGACATGAACGGCGTTAAATTTGACATTAACACATTGCCGGCCGGCGACGCCATAGTGGTGACGTGCGCGTACTTGTGGTCAACGAACATTTCATGAAATTAGGGCGAACAGGATTGAGAACTAACGATGAGATTAGTAAAACTTAACAATTTATAATATCCCGATAATGTCAAGACGGGCCGGCGACAAGTCAAGTGATCCGCATTAGCGCTGCCGGCGCCAAGCGAATAAATATTTACGAATCGTGCGGACGGCAAAGTGTTAAAACGTGATCAATGCTAATTTAAAAAGAAAACATCAATCAATGAATTTATTTAAAACCCGGCCTATCCAACATGGCTGCCATTTCTATTTCCTTGACGATGTAGAGGGTGCTGTCTTAAGCTTTTTATTAAATTTAATTTTATAGCATGTAGACGCCGCTCGATACGTAATTGTCGCCCTAAGGATCGTCAGGGTGTTACGAGACGTGCGGGGTAAGAGGATGCGCGCGCGCACGGGACGCATGCGAGTTAGTCGACTACCGGGACGCAAGGCGAGAGTACGTGCGTGTACGTCGCAGTTCGGTGTGCCTTAAAGTGCAAATAAACAGTAAAACGCCAATATCTTTCTACAACCACACCCACGACCACCGGTCATAATTTTAAAATATTTATGATAATTAGGTGTATGTTTGAGGACCTAAATAGCATAAAAAAGTTCTATATTAAAATATAATTATCTATCTATATTATATTAAAATGAAATAATCTACTTACATGATATTTATTGTTTGGGTTTTTACCTGAAAACTTAACTAATAAACAATTGTCAATATTCTGTCTTCCGTATTTACACAAAAAAAATTAACAAGTCTTCCACAAGAGATTGAGAGTCGAAGCTGCTCGCGTCCGTAGGCTTTACCCTAGTTTCCCTACACGTGACTCCTGGGTGGTGCTAAACGAGCAGCAGCGAGGTGGCAGGGCGTCGGTGCCCGTCTGGATCGCGACCACAGTACATGGGTGTAAAGCCCGTCATAGTGACCAGTTTCGGCTTGTCGCGTTTCGGGATCAGCTTGTGTATATCCAGTAGCTCATATACCTAGAGACCTTCAGTCGTGGTATATGTGGGCCGACATGACGATGTAGACTATCACTGGATTTTCATCCTTTGATGGTCGCTTTCGTTTTTGGACTACACTGTACTTACCATCGGGTACTCTGTAGTCACTATGTCAAGCCAGTCTAAATATTGAGCCAGTTTAAAAATATATGGAAAATGGCGGAGAACAGGGTACAGTGTATGCACCCTTGACACAAATAAAAAGCGGTTAAAGAGGGGATTCGTTAAATAAAAAAACAATTAATAATTTATTCATACTTATAATTATTTATTAATTTATTTATATATCTGTTGACATTTGTGTCCGCATCTCTGAATATATCTAAGTACCAGGTCGGTAAACTCGAGAACATATATTATATACAAACAGCCCGTACTTTAACGAGAGACTAAGAAAAAAATATAGACATAGTTTTTGCGCTGTAAATTGAATAGGACGTAAGTACGCAACAAATTATAAGAGATGTGCCCTTTATCTGTTACGTACGGGTAGTTTCTCGCCCAGTCATATTAACTAAAAAAGTAGGCTAATTTTTATATGAAAAAAAAAAAGGTTAAAAATTTATGTAAGCCTTTGTTTTCACGTTGTTACAAGTTTACTTAAGTCTCAGATGCAGCTGCGTCATAATTTATTCAAGTTCACGAAATTTAGTTCTATGAAAATATATCAAATAATTTTGTTCCTCACCTCAAATGTGAGGAATCTTCAAACGTCTAGTGAATTGGTATTTGTTAGTTGAACATGCCCCATCGTCGGCCTCATCATCACTTTCCATCAGATGAGATTGAGGACAAGCATGTTTCACAAGAAAAAAGGTCTCAAGGTTCTCTCTGGCAGGGGTGACGACCAACGACTGCAAAATCCGAAGCATACCTTTACAGTAGGCTCAAGTTCCATTTATAAGTATATATATACAGGCTGATTTTATATTCAAGAAGGATATTCAGCATTCGATTGTAATTCCAAATATATAGGAATAGTGATATCTTAATATTAACATTAAAACAAAGTAATTTATAGTCAACATATTAAGGGGCAATTACACACATGATAGAATAAATAACAATTAATTATTAAGTAGGTATTTTGTCTCTCCTAAGGCAGGGTAAAGTACGAAAGGGTAACGAGTCAATTACCTGTTTACCTAAAATTACGTAAAAGCAATTTTATCTGCCGGCCACTTAATCGTGCGCCACACGCGCTGCGGTGTCCAAACTTTTTACGGATCAATTCTCATTTGTTCATCAATGTTTCTTTATGATTTGTTAGGGAATATTGTTATTTACATTTTTATTAATTATAAAAAAGTGTAAATTATTGTATTCTGAAATATCTCCCTCGTCTATAAAATCAACCTGTATATACATATATTTTTAAAGACTTATTTTTTGTTCTAGTTAAAAGGAAATGAAAGTTGAGATTCATAGACACTTTTTTGACTTTTCTTAGACTTTACTGAAGCGTACGTTCAAATAATGTAAAACCATATGATAAGTCATTAATTTTGATAACTTGAACATGGCTCTGCAAACTTAGGCTATACTAAATGTCCTTTTATATAACACATTTTAAAATTTCGCATTTTGTACTCATTACAAATACTTTAATGGAATTATAACATTTATTAGAGGTGATAGATTTAAGTTATCATCGGGTGGAACCCGGTGATTAGAAAACCAGGAGCTGGTTTTATGTCGCTTTGTAGACATGCTGATACTGTGCTGTGTCGTGGCTATCCAAATTATAAACAACAAAAGAGGGTAGATGAAGTACTTTCTCGTCCCCGATGACGACCCCGCGGCGCGTCCGCTCGTGACCATATGATGTGTTACCAGTTCAAAATATCGAGCTATAATTAAAAGTCAGTTCGCACATAAGACCCGTGAAAGTATTTATAATTCCTATTATGTGAGTTTATTGTTAACGATGAACCTATTTTCTGAGCAAAGTCAAAATAGAGTCTACAAATCTCTGCCTAAATGTGGCGTCTATGAATTTCAGTTCCACCTTAGTCTACGCTTAGAGAACGCTGTGACTAGCCGACTTACCTAATCTTTTTCTACCCTCCGATCACAAAAGGTTAGATCACAATGGGCGGCAACAAAACTGTATCCACAATAGCATTAATTAACTCAGCGCAGCTATTGTCGTGCAGTGTGATAGTTCATACATTTTCATACAAACGATGATTTGTCTTTCAGTGTGATTGTGTATTAGACAATTATAGAAGTCTTTTTTAAAACATTGTATTATTTCTAAAAAAAAACTACGTGATAGAAGTGAAACTTCTTAAATACTATAAAAACAATGTTTATGTAGCATCTAACTGTTGTTTTTGGCTTTTTGGCGCACATCTACAACGCACGCATGTGTTGATATAAATTTATTTTTCTTTGACTATCGAAGGCAAAGAAGCTACCGGTATTCGCAGCGATCATGCCGGCCTGCTGATACATGTATTTCCGTCATACACGTTGTCAAAATTTTACTCTGACCAAATAAGAAGTTTCACTTTCACAAACTGATTTAGTTTTTTTTTTCTTTACTTGACCGGTGAAAATAAACTACGTGACGTCACGACACTCATACTCTATCTTTCTTTCTCTCCTTCGCCCTTCGAAGAGCAGTATAGTACATTGTGACGTCACAAGCTTTTTAATTTCGCAGATCACAACTGATTGCGTTTTATATTCTCATTAGTATTGACCTTATAAATGATATGTTTGGCATTAAACATGAAAAATTAAAATTCAAAACATATACACGTTGATTTATTAAATGACGAATTTATTTCAAGTTCGAATATTTCAGCATATATATTCCCTCTTCCTACTAATTCTTCCTAATAATAAAAAATGCAACAATAATCATAAACGCATTAATATTATATAAAAGTAAACGTGGTCAATGACCTGACGCGTCGAATCATCTGACAGAATATGCATGCAAATTAGTGACCACATTTATTTCTGTTGATGGATAACTTAAAATTGTGTATTTTTACATGCTTGTGAAGGAATTTAAATACTGAATAATTTTAATATTATCCAACACTGTTTTAGTAAGTTACTATAATTTTACCAGTATGTTAAAAATGCTATTATATTAAGCATATTTAATGCCATAGTCAAGTTTGATAAATTAACATTGACTTACAGTTTTAAATAATACTATTGTAATTAACCCTTTCGCTACTACCGCTGACTATAGTCAAGAGCTATAAAACATCGTATATACAGGATGAGTGACGACTATATTTTATTCACCCGAATTATTTTCCTCTTGAAACCTCATGAAAACCGTTTTTAAAGCAAAACTTTAGCCCGTTTATGATTCACTGCCTGGGCAACGCTTCGCAGCGAGGCTTGCCGTAGCAAAAGGGTTAGTTACTGTGATTTAAGAGTCGATTTATAAAAAGCTTTGTGCTAGTGAAAAAAAGGCAAAATACTTTCATAGTCTGTTTGAAATATTTTTATTTTATTAATTTCGACAAATAACACTTTTCAATACATAAATATTTACAAATAGATAAGTCCATAGCCTAACACAAATAAATCGGAAATCATATAAAAGTCGTTTCTATACAAAATCGTAATATTATACATATAAATAAATGCGATTACTTACATGTCAATTTTTTAAAAGTAAAACCACCTTATTCCGAGGAGTTCTAGAATCGCCGTTGCAACGTATTGATCTAAATGTAAAATGTGACGTGCGCTTATTTTGACCCTTTTGCAACTATCGATGACTACAGTCCTCAGCTAAAAAACGCCGCCTGTACACGATGGGTGCAGTGACGTGCATGAGGTATTTGAACAAGACAGGCAGTATTCGCGTAATTAACTTGTATATTATATTATTATACTTAACATTATATTGTTCTTATACGAAATAAATGCGGCGTAAAATTGGAATACGTGTGAATGTAGGTAGGAAGGTATTTGTTCGTCCGTAAGTATTTTATTCCGGACTTATTTATTTGTAAGGGCGTGCAATGCTTTCATGCATGTATGTAATGAACGCTACTGTATGGTGACTGTATTTCAAAGTATATGATAAGTCATCGATTTTCGCAAGTTGTACTCGGCTCTGTGCATACTTAAGATATACTTAAGCTCTTATTAAATATTCAGTTTTTTTTTAAGCTGACTAACTGCTGGGTGTCGGGAAAGGCATTTACAGATCAACCGGGCTTAGGGGGCGAGCACAGAAGGTGCTCAGCCAGTGAGTTTGCTCAGCCAGCGTCTATAAATGTCAACCTTAGACATAGGAACATTCGATCAGCGATGACTCTAATAGAATAATTCAATTTAGAAAATTCGTGTCAGTGGCGTACATTTTAGCCTTTTTTTAATAACGTTGTCGCTAATCGACTGTTGCTTTGTCTAAGCTCTCAGGTGTTTGGATTTTTACTGGGGAATAATCCTCCATAGGACTTCCCGGTCGTCATGAGGATGACGGTAAACTTATTTTACCGGAAATTCTGTTACCCTAGCAATTATATAAAAGCTCACACACTAGCTGAAACAATCCGCAATGCTGCTCTAACAGTGATAACACATCTTGTAGTAAAAAAGTTAGTACAAAAAATTATGTGAATTACGTTTTTCTAAAACACCTCGAAGAATAATTGCCATTCAAAATCCCCCGGAGTAAGATGGCTTAACTTCGTGTGATACACGAAAAAAAAAAAAAATTAACTACATTGAATCAAAACTAACTTCAAAATTCATTATTGTATTTAACTATTTTATACAGCGACGAGCGATTGTTACCATCAATTGAATTATTCGAATAACCTTCGCAATCGAAAATCGATTTCATTCGGAACAGTGTCCGCGAATTAATCGAAAACCACGTGACCAATTATTCAATTGAGGATTAATTTAATTTGTTTTATAAGCAAAAATCGCCTATCGCTAATTTCAATCACCCTGTAGAATTGTTAAGTCAATTCTTTAAGTCAATAATTTCAATTTATTTATTAGTTACCATGAGTCAATTGTGTAATCGATTTAAAAGTGTCAAAACATTGTGTCCCGTTTAAATGATAAGTTAAAATGGGTTATTTCGATTATTAACTCTGGGGAAGAAACAACTCGCAGCTGCGAAAGCGGGTCGAAATTTCTCAATGCATTTTAACCCTTTCGCTACCATGGGTGACTATATTTCATTCATTCGCATTATTTTTCCGCTAAAAACGAATGAAAATCGCTTTTAGCCTTTACTTTGGCCCGGTCATACTCCGCGAGTGCGGTTGTGTTTGATTTGTGCACTTTTAGGACAGAGCTTCGTTTCCTGCGAAACATTTTGTAGCAAGGTCTGCCGTAGCGAAAGGGTTAAAAATAACTTTGTTGCTTGTATTTACTGTTTATACGGGTTTTAGCTAGTAATTCGAAATAACATAGTCTATTATTTCTAAAATAACACGGGATATTTCGACGAAACAAAACGGAAATGATGTAACTGACATAAAAAATAAAAAATTACACTGGATCGACATAATGACTACAGAGTACCTGATGGTAAGTGTAGCCCAAAAACAAAAGCAACCATCAAAGGACGAAAATCCGTTGATAGTCTCTGTCGTCATGTCGGCCCACATATACCGCAACTGAAGGTCTCTAGGTATATGAGCTACTGGATATACACAAACTGATCCCGAAACGCGACAAGCCGAAGCGAGTCACTATGACCGGCTTTACACTTGTGTACTGTGGTCATGACCCAGTTCGGGCAATCGCCCTATCACCATAACTATACACACATTTGGAAAAGTAAAAAATACGGCATCGAAAGATCTAGACCCCATGTTTCTGTGTCTATTCTAAATTCGTATACAGGTGTCACAACTATAGACACTTTTTAGAATTTTTTTAGATAGTATGACTATTTTTTTTTTGTGGTATACTTCAAGTCTATGATTGGAAATAAATATAAATGGCTTACATAGTAAAAGAAAACTTAAATTAACCTTTAAAAGATGTACTTATTAAAAAAAAATCGAAAAATTTTAAGTTCGTCGGTTACACCGTTTTCGTTTAGTTTCATCTGAGGAGATTTACAAAACATTAGCAATATTTATTCTCATTTATCTGTTTTCATTTCTTATCGACTATTTAATGGTGAACAATTATATATCTACATATTTTAGTATAATTGTGAGCGGAGTGTCGCGGTAGGAACTAAAATTAATAAATTAAACACGATTCGGCTAGTCACATTCGTAGTGATGCAGTTTTATCGACACTCGATAAATCACAGTCAAAATATCGATATTAGTACAGGTACAAGTTTTGCATTTTCGGAATTATTTTTCTCAGTTTTGCGGTTTTTTTTTTAATTTCGCCTTGGCATAGCGACTTCACTGTATATGATGGTAACTATAGTGCAATTAAAAACACCGAGATCATGCCGGCCTACGCAAATATCTCTTCACGCTTCTCTTTAAGAACCTAATATAGTAGGACAAAAGGAACGCGCTGGCCGGGAGACCGTACTCCAATTCGATGACCCGACAAAGGTAAAAGTTGGAGAGCTTCTTAGTTCAAGCTGGAATAGAGTCATCGTAAAGCTGCGGCCCCAGCGCGCGTAGTTCTGTTACGGAAGGTAGAGACTGGAGTGAGACTATCCAGCTCTTCAGAATACTAACCATTTGGGGGCAAAAATCCCTAAAATCCATTCATATCCCGGCTAGAACTGAGGAGTTATCTATCTCTGACTTTTGCTGAGTCGATGGGCTGTCGAATGGTCTTCCGGAGAGCGTGTTCCCACCGTCCTAGGATATTGGGTCTTTTAAACGAAGCGTAAAGAGGATATCTATGCAGGTCGGCATGATCGTTTCGACTATTACTAGGTTTTCTATGTCTCGATAGCCACTTCATTTTCGCTCTCCATCAAGTGTGATTGAGGTCAAGGATAAACTTTTTTGTAAATAAAAAATGATTTCCAGTTAAAGCCTTGACTTCAATCACACCTGGTGGATGGTAAAGACGAGGAAAATGACGGATCTCTCATCGGATCGTTATTAATAAAACTTTTTTTTTAATTAGTTATAAAGTATAGTTGTTCGATAATTAATATCATTGAAATTGTTGCTTAAACTTTCGCATGCAAGTCAGTACACGTGACAGAAGTGGTACTTCTTTGGTGTTCTAAAATACGGACGCTCCTTACTATTTTACTCTATTCAGTTCGCCGCTTATTTTTTCTCTAATACATCTCTTTTATCTTTTTTTCCCGTAATTTTTCCTTCAGAATTCTACCCGGAAGGTCGGCAGTTATTTTAAAGTTAATCAAGGACACCAGGTGAAAATCAGGCGTACCGAAAACTTTTATAACTATATTATTTTAATTGTCCTATTAAGAATCATTTACAGTGTGACATAAAAAGTAAAATTAAAATGATACTGCTTTTAGAGATGATGGTACGCTTGCAAATTATTCCGTGACAACGTTGTCCCAATAATACGCAATCCAGAACGGAATAAAACGGTGTATCAATAACACGACGCCCAGAATGGAAATGTCCGAAGTATTAATGTATCAACGATACGTCGTTCAGAACGGAAGTAACATGGTGTAAATATACGCCACCCAGAACGGAAGTATCGGAAGTATTATGGTGTATCAACAATACACGCCATCCAGAATGGAAGTACTACGTTGTGCCAACAATACGCCATGTAGAGCGAAAGTGACTTGGTGTATCAGTAACATGCCATTTAGAACGAAAGTGTCGGAAGTATTATGATGTATCGACGATACGCCGTTCTGAACGGAAGTAACATGGTGTAAATAATACGCCATCTAGAACGGAAGTGATGCTGTGAAAATAATACGCCAGAACGAAAGTACTATGTTGTACCAATAATACTCCAATCCTAAGCGGGCTTTGCATGTGTTCAAATTAAATTTACCAGAGCTATAACGCGATGCGACATTAATTTTCCGATACTAAAATTATTAAAGCTGGTTACCCGCAGTGTGCCCATTAGTATTATTTTATTTCATTTTGTTTAAACTTTTTAAGAACGAGTTACGCTCTTTTATTAACCTGATACTAATATCGATATATCAACAAATGCAGCGCCGGCTGCGACGTAATGTCCCGGTTTTTGTTTATGAGTGTACCGACAGTACGCCTTTAAGTCTTCAGTTAGTACTGGCTGCAGCTACGCGGTTACTTAATCTGGTATTAATATAGATAATTAGCAGACTGCAGCGTCAGCGCGTACTGACAATACACTGTCGAGACCTTAGTGGGTTCTTAGACTACAACGCCACGAGGCGTCAGTGGTTGATTTCTACCTAACCTGGTACTGATATCCTGCATTCTGCAACGTCAGGGCGTACTAACAATACGCTGTCAAGTTCTCTGTTGGTACTTAAGCTACAACGCCGCGAGGCGTCAGTGGTTGATTTCTACCTAACCTGGTACTAATATCGATATCCTGCCGACTGCAGCGTCGGGGCGTACCGACAATACGCCATAGAGTCCTCCGTGAGTACTAGGGCTGCAGCGAGGCGAGGCGTCAGTGGTTAGGCGGCGTTTTCGCGGGGGAGGCGGGCGGCGGGGCGCTCCACTCGACGCCGTCGCCTTCGTACTGCGTGTTCTCCAACCGGGTGATCAGCCGCTCGTCCTCATCTCCGAATTCGCCGCCCATAAGCGACGGCTCTCCGACTACCATCACATCCTGGTTCCGAGAAGAAATTAGGATTAGTGCGGTAAAATAAATTGTGCATTATAATATAGTATAGCGCTAGTGAGAGCAAGTTTTGTCATCATCATCAGCCTGCCCTAGTCCATTGTTAGACATAAAGCTTAATAAAGAATCGAACTTCCAATCCTTACCAGCCACCTTTAGCAAATCAAAGTTCCAATGAGGCAGGGATCGTGGAGTTCGCAGTCTTCACTCAAGAACCCACTTGCTCCAATGATTATCAGTTCTTCGGCAAAGATCCTGCCAGCTTCCTATTTCAACATTAACCGCGCTCGTAACAGACAGACGATGTACCAAGGTAGCATACCTGCGAGGCGAGGCTGAAGTTGGGTCCGGGCTCTCCGCACATATGAGGCACTCTACACCACGTACCATCATGCAAAGATCCTGCCAGCTTCCTATTTCAACATTCACCGCGCTCGTAACAGACAGACGATGTACCAGGGTAGCATACCTGCGAGGCGAGGCTGAAGTTGGGTCCGGGCTCTCCGCACATATGAGGCACTACACCACATACCATCATGCAAAGATCCTGCCAGCTTCCTATTTCAACATTCACCGCGCTCGTAACAGACAGACGATGTACCAGGGTAGCATACCTGCGAGGCGAGGCTGAAGTTGGGTCCGGGCTCTCCGCACATATGAGGCACTCTACACCACGTACCATCATGCAAAGATCCTGCCAGCTTCCTATTTCAACATTCACCGCGCTCGTAACAGACAGACGATGTACCAGGGTAGCATACCTGCGAGGCGAGGCTGAAGTTGGGTCCGGGCTCTCCGCACATATGAGGCACTCTACACCACGTACCATCATGCAAAGATCCTGCCAGCTTCCTATTTCAACATTCACCGCGCTCGTAACAGACAGACGATGTACCAGGGTAGCATACCTGCGAGGCGAGGCTGAAGTTGGGTCCGGGCTCTCCGCACATATGAGGCACTCTACACCACGTACCATCATGCAAAGATCCTGCCAGCTTCCTATTTCAACATTCACCGCGCTCGTAACAGACAGACGATGTACCAGGGTAGCATACCTGCGAGGCGAGGCTGAAGTTGGGTCCGGGCTCTCCGCACATATGAGGCACTCTACACCACGTACCATCATGCAAAGATCCTGCCAGCTTCCTATTTCAACATTCACCGCGCTCGTAACAGACAGACGATGTACCAGGGTAGCATACCTGCGAGGCGAGGCTGAAGTTGGGTCCGGGCTCTCCGCACATATGAGGCACTCTACACCACGTACCATCATGCAAAGATCCTGCCAGCTTCCTATTTCAACATTCACCGCGCTCGTAACAGACAGACGATGTACCAGGGTAGCATACCTGCGAGGCGAGGCTGAAGTTGGGTCCGGGCTCTCCGCACATATGAGGCACTACACCACATACCATCATGCAAAGATCCTGCCAGCTTCCTACTTCAACATTCACTGCGCTCGTAGCATACTAACGGTGTACCAGGGTAGCATACCTGCGAGGCGAGGCTGAAGTTAGGTCCGGGCGACCGTTTCTTGGCGGGCGCGGGTGGTGCGGCGTTCGCTCCCGCACTGCCTTTGCGCTTGCGCCGTTTGCTCGCCGGCCGTTGTGACTCTGAACAGTAAAAACAATATTCCATTTATTATATTCATAACAAAATTCGAAACAGAATGTCTCTACGGTGTTAGGGTGAAACGATTTTTTACGGATTTCGAACGGATACAATGCCTAAACGTCTTTATAAGATTACTTCGTTGTCCGTCTATTTATCAAAACCCTTTCTATTAAGAATGCATGGAGGTGTCAAGTTGGATCGACGTATATATTAGGGACAGAGATGGGCAAAATGTAATCAGATTAATGATTAACGATTACAAAATATAGTTGTAATTTTAATTTTAATACTTTGTAATTATGATATAATCCCTTCAAAACATTAAGGAGCCATAAATGTGATTGCAATTCATTTCATTTCGCCCATCTATGGTTAGGGAGGTCCGGTATAGATGCCGATAAGAAGATGCACCATATTGAAAAATTTGACAATAATAACTAACATTGTACCACGTTGTTACTCTCTTAGCGGCGTGCCCGGACTGACGCTTGGTAGCGGATATTTCTCTACCGTGCGCTGGCGCGTCTCTTAACATCACGTGACTTTTGACAACCAATAACAAAGTAATCTCGTTCGTCTTTTAATATCACTCAACTTTGGAGAGCCAATCAGAACTAACGATCGTTGCCTAGCAACCAAGTTCTACACCTTTTATTTGCATTCACAAAAATTAATAGCAATTCGTAATTATTAACAATAATTAATTGTAATCATATCAAATTCCTTATAAATGCAATACAGCAGCTAAGCTACGCAGGCAGACATTGGAACAGTGTGTCACGTGACGCAGTTAGCGCCGCCTAACCCGTTCGCATCCTAGCGTGATGGTCACGCGAATTCAACACCTTCCTATCCCAAATCTCACAAGGTCAGATCAAGGTTTATTACATACTAGCTGTCCCGGCAGACCTTGTTCTGCCCTATTTCTCTAAAACAAAGTCACATTGTTTTTTAAAATGTTAATAGCTTCCCCGTCAGATTTTTTTGAAAATTGTTTTAAGGAACCTGGCCTTAATGCTCTATATGTATTATTCCTTTCTTGTGGCTTTTCCACTGGTGTATGACCAATGTGATTTTGCCATGATATATGTATAAAAATTGACATTAATATTTATAGGTCACTCAATAATTGTTTTGCCTTCCCGGAACCCGTCCACTAACATTTAAACTTTATGCTATGGTGTTAAAGTTCAAATTGACTTTTAAATATTATTACGATTTTTTTGTATGAGAATATAGAAAAGTGGTGTTTTTAGACTTTTTCAGACATTTTTTTTTATTTTTCTCTGTAATAACCTCCGTAATAACCTTCCCCAGACTTCAACAAACACAACAAAAAAGAAATCAGCCAAATCGGTTCAGCCGTTCTCGAGTTTCGCGCTTATCAAGACATTTAGCGATTCATTTTTATATATAAGATAAAAAGATTTGTCTATATACAGGGCTATTGAAAACTAGCCGTATTTTTGTAAGCCAAGGTGTAATAGCTTCGGAGGAAGTTGGCTTTCTCTTCCTTTCAGCACTCGGCAGACTTGAGGAGGGACACCCCGATGGTTTTAGTCGGTAAACGACACCGGAATCGCCGCTCTAATGGCGACCCTGGTGGTATTATGCAGGATTTCTCCCGAGTTACAATAAAAGAAGGTGGAATATAGAAGGCAAGTGACCTGGCGGTGCGACCATCCGTTGCCACTTCTGGAAGAGCGTGGTCTTGAGGCAGTCTCGCGGCGAGAGCGCGTACGCCTTGTGCCGCGACATCAGCTCCTGCATCGGCTCCAGTATCACGCATAGCTGTAAAGTATAATTACAAATATATACTCCTTACGTCCACTGGTGATCAGCTCGACAAGGGTAACAATTCTCCTCGGTTTGCTTCGTAAAGAATGATTTTTGGCGAAAATAGACATTTTTTTCTTATACAGGGTTACAGGTAACTAACGCAAAACATCTTGAGGGTGACTTTGGTATAGCAAGACTGACGACTTTTGTTTTACGACTTTTTCTAATTCAATCTTTTTTTCCCCATACAAAAAATAAATAAATCAAATTTGCAGTCCTGATCTTCTTAACACTCTGAAAGGCGGCGCGATGCTACTGGGGCAGACGATTCCGTAGCATCTGCTGACTGAACTTTAAATATACAGCTAACGATTGATAGAAATCCCTACTAAAACTAAAAAAAATATATATCTTAGGATGTGTTAAGTTTTGGCAAAAGTCATAGAACAAAAGTTGTTAGTCTTGATGTAACTAAGTTACCTTTAAGAGGGTTTGACGTTAGTTACCAGTAACGTTGTATAGTGTGATCCAAGTAGAGATACTTTTTTCAAATAGCCTTTTTTTGACAGGCCACGCGTGAGTCTTGTCATGCTGTCATGTTATTCTTGTTGTGTATTGTTTGACATTTCATTATGCAAAGACTTACGCGTGAACAGCTTCGCTCTATGGGCTCTTAAAATTCCAAGAAAATCGACGTTTTCGAAGCAAATTTTGTTCAGCGATGATGCCCATTTCTGGCTCAATGGGTATGTAAACAAGCAAAATCGCCGCATTTAGGACGAAGAGTAACCTGAAGAGATTCAAGAGCTACCACTTCATCCAAAAAAAACAACGGTTTGGTGTGGTTTCATGTTTTGGGCCGGTCGATTGGCCACCAAGATCGAGTGATATCACATCGTTAGACTTTTCCCTGTGGGGATATGTAAAGTCTAAAGTTTATACGGACACGCCCGCTTCGATTCAGGCCTTGGAGTAAAACATCACGCGTGTCATTCGCCAGTTACCACTCGAAATGCTCGAACGAGTCATCGAAAATTGGACTCCACGGATGGACGATCCGAACGTAGCCGCGGCCAACATTTGAAAGACATAATCTTCAAAAAATAAATGCCAAAGAATGTTCTTTCAAATGATAATAAACATTCCCCATTAAATTTGAATTTTCTGTGTTTTTTTCTTTAAAAAAGTAGAGAACCTCGATATGGAACACCCGTTATTTATACAGGCATTATTATTATTTTTTTATTTTTCGAAGCTGCTCGCGTCCGTAGGCTCTACCCTAGTTTCCCTACACCTGACTCCTGGGTTGTGCTAAACGAGCAGCAGCGAGGTGGTAGGGCGCCGGTGCCCGTCTGGATCGCGACCACAGTGCATGGGTGTAAAGCCCGTCATAGTGACCAGTTTCGGCTTGTCGCGTTTCGGGATCAGCTTGTGCATATCCAGTAGCTCATATACCTAGAGACCTTCAGTCGTGGTATATGTGGGCCGACATGACGATGTAGACTATCAATGGATTTTCATCCTTTGATAGTCGCTTTCGTTTTTGGACTACACTGTACTTACCATCAGGTACTCTGTAGTCACTATGTCGAGCCAGTGTAAAAAAAAAAAGGCGGACGCTTGACATCAACTTCACTTGGTGGAAGATGAAGATCTGTTCGATGATGGACTACGTCCGCTCAAAAAAAACCTTTCACTCTTTCTTCTCTTAAAGGCTAACAAGTCATAAGATCATGGAAATATGCTTGCAAGAAACAAATTCCACTCCTTAGCTGTTCGCATGATGAATGAAGAAGCGAATATCTTCGTGCGGATATGAGGATTGTCCACCAGATACGGATGGTAACTGACACGGCGTCTAGTGGTTTTATGATGATATGGATCGCATGCAGAATATTAAAATAGAATTAACGTAGAGTACGGATTTAGGCTCCATAGTTTCACCAGTAAAGGAAAATATCGTTATGAAGTGCCATATGGGTTTCGTGTAAATAAATGTAAAAAAAAAAATGTAAAAATGTCATCTGTACTAACTAGTTTTGTGAGAACGGGGATCAGCTGCGCTACTGGTCACGTTGGGCAGGACATATAAGCACAAAGTGGATACAGTCCCTAATGTAACTCTGTTCACAAAACAAACAAAAAAATATATAAAAAAAAATCTAGGCCGCTGCAGATATGCACCCTGTGTGTAATTTTGGAACAGTTTCTGGAGCTGTGTATCCATATCTATTAAGGGGGTCCTCTAGTGTGAAGGCCGTTTTTCAATGGGTTTTTACGGATTTTTTTTTCACACCGTTTAAATACAATAATTTATAAATCGTATATAATTTTCATCAACATTTCAACAATCTGTGAATTTTTTGAAGTCATTATATCGAATATAGTCGGAGATACACCGCCCAACAGGAACACATATATAAAATGTGGTGCTGCACTGCTGCCATGATTCCAGCCGTCCCGCCTATGTGAGATCAAAAAACCAAACGTAATTTCAATCGTGAGACTTGAGGTGCCAAGTTTAACTAAAATTAAGTTTGAATTCCAACAAATGGCGTTTTTGTACGCTTTAGAAAAAAAAAATCGATTTTTCGTACTCTTTTCGGGATCTATATGACTGATAAAAATAAAACTAACGAAGCAATCTTAATTATTCTAGTCCAACTTGAGGTAATATGTGTACTGAAGATGCTATATGAATTTGAACAGAATTGATCGAATAGTTTTTGAGTTATCATGGCAGCAGTTTGTGAAAATCGTGTTTCGAGAAAAACGCGTTTAAGTTATAGTAAGGGGCCCGCGCGCTCCGTATAATCGCTCTGGTATACGGCTGTAACATTTCAACGGCTTCAAATTCCGAAAAACCCTTTTACCCATGTATTGTATACATGTTTTAGATGTGATTTATGAAAAAAAAATCGTTTTTTTTAGACGACCCCCTTAATCCTTTCCTCATTGTTTCTGCGCGCTAACACATCCAGCACGGCACTGGTAAGTACAAACCCTGAGATAGTTGAGCGTCGAGTTGGTGATGCCCTGCCGCGTGATGTTCTTCGCGAGCTGGTCCAGCGACGCGTGGTCGGGGGGGTGCACCGCCTGCCGCGGGATCAGCTCCCGGTGCGCCCGCACCGACATGTGCCATGATTTGATGCGCATCAGGTCGTCGAACGTGAACTCGAGAATCAGCCGACCCTCCGTGCACACCTGCCTCACGGAAAACAGAGTAACCGATAAAATACAGTCAAAATTGGTTAGAACAACATACCGGTTATATTGACACAGAACAAAGGTCCCGGCAAAAGAAAATAGGACTTCGTATCTCGAAAACATCACCGGTTGTTACGACAAAATAGTTCCTTCGATGTCGTTATAATAGATTTTTACTGTATCTCTCTAGTTGAGTGCAGAGTTTAGGAGTTTACTAGTGATGTTACCTATTTCGCTAAAGTATCATCAAATTTTAATTTTAATTTAAAATGTAGGTATTATTGTCTGTTTTTTTTTCTTTTTGGTTTTTAGGTGTTTTGGTTTTAATTTCCTGTTTTGATATTGTTAGTATTTAGTTAATGCTTTTGAGCCATGCTGTGGCTGTATTTTATCAGTATCCGTTGCAGACATTTAGCTTGTGCAGGCGATCTCATTGTAAATTAAATGTAATGGAACTGTCGATAGCCCATACATAAATAAATAATAATAATAATAAATAATTATCACGAGGAAGAAGTACTTTTACTATGATAGTAATTATTTCAAGGAGAAATCATTGTATAAATGATAAATAATATAAACAAACGCCATCGATAGTTTCTTATATAAATTCAATAAACACGGCAAGCAGTTACAATTTTATTAATAGTATAATATTGTATATATTTCAGCTAAATCACTTTTTTTTGGTAACCCGGGAAAAATCGTCACGGCCCATCAGGCGACGTCCCGGTGTCCTGGACTGTTACCGGCTAACCCGCCCCCGGGGTGTTCTTTCTTCCGTCTGCTGGGGCCAAGGGTACGGCTGAGCCAGCTCCCTCAGTACCCGGCGACGTGTGGTTTTCTCCAGGCCACGCCTATTATGCGGAACGTGGTAAAGACGCCCTCTTCCACTCATTTCTAACATAATTGCGGTAGAGTGGTGTAAAATTACAACCCCCCCCCCCTCAACTAAGAATTTTCATTAAAGCTATGTGTGGAAACGAACCGCATACCGCCCACGACTGTATATTGGGCGACGGACTCCCTGAAATGCGCCGTTCGACCCATAATCCGTTTAAAAATGGCTTCTGACGAATGCCCTCCTACGTCTTCCTGTCCTAGTGGGGTGGTGGATCGCGTGGCAATAGCCTACTCTAAAGAAGTACCCACTGCCCAACCTAAACTGACGAGTTAAGGGAAATTATCAGCGATCTCTGGCTGTCAGCAGTGATTAAGAGCCACAGCCGGTAGCGAGAGATCGTGGCAGGGTACGCACGCATTTTGCGGAGCAGTAATGGCAGAAAAACGCCGGCATGTCAGCTAGGGAGACAACTCTCCCCTCTAAATTGGGTGACCTAGGCATCATCGCAGCAAGGATGACTTATCGCACGACAAGCAAAGCATTCCTCCTTGACACTGACCGGCCAGACAAAGCGGTGCGTAGAACAAGCGCTGAGTAGTCTTGAGGAAGTTGAAGAATTCATTACAGGATCCAGAATCCCCATGAACATGCAGAACCTATCCCCTGGAGGTTTTAAGCCAGCACCACCGTCCCCAAGAATTCAGATGAGCAAGGCGAATGTACCAGGCGATGATAACAAGGAAGGAGCATTACCTTAGTGAACATGGGTTTCCCGTGATGCGTGACCATCGTGCAATGGTCGCAGTCCAATGTGATGCTTGTATTGTGGAACGACTCCTTCGGCTGCCGCATTGTGTAATACAACTCTGACACTCCGCCCTCGTATATACTGCGGAAGTACCGCGGTATGAGCGTCCTGCCTATCGCTGGAACAGACAAACATACAGATTCGTAAAGTTATTCTCATTCCACCCAGAGCCATTGCATCTTCTAGAAAATAGCATTAGCTTGTTTTACTCCTAAACACAGTAAGCACTAGTGATTTACTAATACTCGACAAGAGATGGCGTTACTGCTTTCTTAAAAAAAATTAAAAACAAAAACGGAGGATACTTTTTCGGTATAAAAAGTAGCCTAAAGATTTCTCCAGTACATACGTTATAAGGTTAAATGGTTTTTAACATTAGCGTGCAAACACACAGCCAAACATGCAAGCAATCATTGTTTCGGGTCTAATTGACATTAAAAAAGGCCCCTAATAACTGTTTTTTCAGATTTATTATGTCCCATGACTATGTAAATTATTTTAGAAATTTATAATAACCTATATAGCGCGAGAGACATTTTTCTCGGTCGGTGAGTGTCTAATGTTAAAGTGGTGGCTAAGAAACAGATTTATTATGTATATACAGGATGATTTTATAGACGAGGGAGATATTTCAGAATACAATAATTTGTAGCTTCTTATAATAAATAAAAATGTAAATAGTAATATTCCCTAAAAAATTATAAACAAACATTGATGAACAAATGAGAATTGTTCCGTAAAAAGTTTGGACACCGCAGCGCGTGTGGCACACGATTGAATGGCATGTAGATAAAATTCCTTTTACGTAATTTTAGGTAAACAAGTACCTAGACTTGTTACCTTTCCGTACTCTATCCTGACCTAGGAGAGACAAAATACCTACTTAATAATTAATTGTTGTTTATTTTATCATATGTGTTTAAATTACTTTGTTTTAATGGAAATATTAAGATATCACTATTCCTATATATTTGGAATTACAATCGAATGCTGAATATCCTCCTTGAGATATAAAATCAGCCTGTATATATTGATAGTAATTATATTATATCATCACGATATATCCCTTTTGAGGTAATCGGATATAAATTAATCGTTGCCATTCTTGGCCTACAATTCGCTTACCATCACGTACACTGTAGTCACTATATCGAGACAGTATTTAAAAAAATCTGTATCTCGGCAGAGTCGTGTACCAGGCTAGCATAAACAACGAGGAGTACTTACTGTATCTCTTAGGTCCATCTTCTAAACAAAAGGCCAAGGTGAGCGTCGCGTCATCTTCGAAGAATTCTGTCGCAAACGCGTCCCACCATAGATTATCCGAATCCTGGAACAGCCAAAAGTCGTATATTAATTTCACTGTTGCTACATATCTATCATCACCCCGATTCCCTATTGGGGTAAGCGGAAAGAATACACCACCACTCTCTATTTTTACAACTTATTTCGCTTCCTTAACATTCGTTAATCCATTCACGAACTCTCGCTAGTTCCGCGGATTCCTTCCCTTGCCATCCATCACAACTCTATTTAATCTATGTTGATAAATCTCGGTCGGCCTCGGCTTTTACTTCCACTTACATTTATTTTGTATATCTTTTTTGCCATTCTCTCATCATTCACCCAGTCTGCGTGTCCTAACCAGCGAAGCCTTTATGCACGCTGTTGGTGACATTATCTCTTAAACCAGCTATTCATTGTTACTTTGGCCGAAATGTCAGCGTGAGCCACCTTTTGACAATTAGTGAGGTAGTTTTAATAATTACGATATGTAATTTATGTATATTAACATATTTCGCTCATTTGATTCTGGCGTAGGTATGCACAATCGGCTGAGTGCCCGCTCCCGCTTAGCTCGCCGCAACCCACTAGATAGGGTCGCCTTTGTATCACACATGCAGTCATCGCGCCTTGAGGATGGTTTATATGGAGTTAAGACGTAATCTTCTTAAAAGAACTACAATTCTTTTTTTGTATGGGAAAGAGTAACATTGAATTTTAAAAAAGATGTCAGTCTTGATAAACGAAAGTCAGCATTATGGGGTTATGCGTTAGTTACCAGAAACTCGGTATAGAGACCAAAGCTATAAAGCCGAAAACGCAGTCGAAACTTCGGTCTAACCCTTTTGAGAATAACACTTACCTCTGTCCTCTGCTGTAATCGTTTATTGAGCTCGTAGACTCTGTAATCCGGTTGGCCAAAGTAGGGAGCATGCCGCCTGAAATAATAAAAAAAAATCCATCAATATTTTTTATACTGGCTCGACAAAGCGCACCTGATGAAAAATACTATGTAATCCAAAAATGACAGCGACTATGAAATGACTAAAAGCCATTGACAGTAACAGTCATATTGGCTCACATAAACCGCGACTGAAGTTCTCTAGGTATATGAGTTCCTAGACGTGCACAAGATAACCTCTGAAACGCAACACGAGGACCGTCTTTACATTTGTGTACTGTGATATCAACTCATTTTGCACAATCGCGCTACCAGCTCAAAAGTCGCACCACGATCCATCCATCTATCTCATACGATGTTTATTTCCTTGCTGACATATAATCCTACTAACAATTATAAATGTGAAAGTTTGTGAATATGTTTGTTACTCTTTCACGATAAAACTACTGGACGGATTTGCATGAAACTTTTACAATAATATAGATTATAAATCAGAATAATATATAGGCTACAATTTGTAACAATTTTATGTAATTTTGGTCGTAATATAACGATACATGTCCTTTAAGTCGGAAAAAATCTGGTCTCTGAGAGCTATCTTGGCGTACACTGCCTAAACCATTGGAGTTACACAATGATGATGTACCGTAGGATTGTTTGTCTTGAATAGTTCCAAATAAAAGTCCAAGACAGCGTATATCTACCTTTTTTGTGGAAGCCACTATGACTAAAATTGTGAACCATAAATTAAATTAAATACTATTTTACAATACACATTTTATTATAACACAGAAGATATTCACTAGAAATAATTTATATGGCAGAACGTTTGCCGGGTCAACTAGTAATTTTATAATCGCATTTTTTTTTTCAATGTAACCACAAATTTAATGTGTTTGGATTTCCCCCAGTATTTATCATATACGACCTTGCTTTTTGCCCAATTTTATGATTCTAAGTCAACGGAAAAATAGAACTCGTAGGTAGATGGTTCCAATATCCCGATAAATGTAAGAGCAAATTTCTTAGTTGTAGCCGTAATAATAGTCATCACAGAGCTGTACCTCTGTAATCCTGCGCGTATGGTTCCTTTATGAAATTAAGAAGGCGAAATGAGGTTAAACAAGTATTCAGAACACTGACCCTAATAGTGTATATATTTTTTTAAAGTAGTTTTATACTAAAAATAGTTTTTTTAATTGATTTTTTTATGGCTGGTCAGCAAATAACTTCTGGGTAAATACAGTATCTTTTTTTCAATGCAATATAAATTCAAAATAGGTCGTTAAATGAAACATAGATGTTTCAAAAACTCGTTTACACTTATAGATACGTTTACAACAAAAAACGAGCCCGTACAAATATAAGCATATGTTCAAAAATTGTAAATCTGAAAAATTCACACGAATTTCATTATCATATGCTAAATAATTGGCCCAATGCAATGGTTTCGATAATTAAGTACCTGTTAATTGCCAATTACATATTACAACGTACCAGGCAATCAGCACAGCGTAAGAAGTATATTATACTTGAGAAGTACATTACTAAGGCAAAAGCATATGACAAGAATTTACCAGAATTCAATAAAAAACGACATAAGGCGATTTTCATAGATTACGATGTAGCCCTGAGATTCTTCTCAAGGTAATGGCTTCCGAAACGATAATAGATTGTTAACAATGATTTTTTCCTGGTTGGCTGCGCAAGCCAAGGTCATTCTAGGGTTTCGGAAGTCACTTACCTTGAGAAGAAACGCCAAAAGAACTGGTGGGGTACATCGGAGTAGAAAAAACAGGTCTAGATTTTGTACTATAGCTATCCTTTAATCAGCGCTTGCTAAGTTTATGTACTTTTATATCGTCAGTACCAGGATATCAGCACAAGGAACACCAGATAGCTTACCCAAGTCCAAGTTTCATAGTGCATTGCATCTGTCATGGCATGACTACCAGGATATCAGCGTTAGGCAGGTTTTTTTTAGAACTGAGTTTATAGTTTTTTTTTACTATATCTATGTATTTTATGGCATAAATACCAGTTATACTTGGAAATCCAGAAGATTTACCAAAACAAGCCTGTTCCATACTGTATTTATTTATTTCTACGCATTTAGTACCAGAATATCATATAAGTATGGAGTAGAACCATAGCGGGCAAAATGTAATCAGACTAATAAAAATGATTAACGATTACATTTTACGTTTTTTACCATTAATATGACTGCATTTTGCTCATCTATGTTTTAAACACTAGAGAATCCCAGATTGCATACACATTTATGATTTCTCAATGTAAATAGATTTTAATCTTGATTACAGAGCAAGAAAAATTAAACTTACGACTACATTTTGTAATCTTTAATCAGATTACATTTTGCCCATCTCTGGGTAGAACTGTACAAGATCCATAAAATAGATAGATAGCGTGTAGTTTTCTATACTATATCTATGTATTCTGTGGCGTTAGTACCAGGATACCAGAGCAAGGTAAGAGGTTTTTACCAAGACGAGGTTTGTTTTTTACTACTGTATTTATGTATTCTGTGACGCTTGTACCAGGATACCAGATCGAGGTAGGAGGTTTACCTGAAGTAGGGGTCCGGTATGGGGTGGTAGATCGGCGGCGGCGGCGGCGCGTACTCATGGTACTGCAGGTGCGGCGGATGGTGCGGCGAGAGATGATGGCCATAGTCGCGGTACTCGCCCTCGCCGCCGAGCGAGCCCAGCGCCACGGGCATGTAGGCCACTTTGTCACCGCGCCATCTGTCCTCGTGTACTCGCTATTGCGCTTTTATCTTGCACACGTATCGCGCGGACTTCCCGGTACACTATGCTCTCCTGGTACTTTCCAAGCGGTTTGCGAAACTTTCTTAGTTAATTATTATTTATTTTTTTCTAATTTTTATTCTTTTACACTTCTTCGCGCTTTATACTCTCCTGGTACTCTCCGATCAGTTCATAATACTTTCTTAATTAATTTATAATTCACTCTTTATTTAAAATCCACTAGTTAAGCAAAAATAAATCAATATTATCGATACAATCAATTGATTATATATAATATACGTTAGAAAGCAGTAACAAATCGACTGCCGCGCGAGAACAACTGATAAAAACTATTCGAATTTTTCGCGCGGGAAGTGCCATCGTTTTGCTCGCGTAACGTCGTATCTGCTTTATATACTTGTCGTTGCTTTACGATTTTGAGTCGTAAACGTGAGATGTTAGAAGCGATAAGGATTAGGTTAACGCGATTTGACGTAGTCCGTCTGGCAACGTCGCGTCAGCTGGCCGCGTTAGTACGGACGCGTTCTAAAAGGTCAACATCGGTTACATTTTTTTTAACATAGCCCCGACTGGCTATTTCGGTCGGACTGTTTGTTTTTTCACCGATATATCGATTTTTCCACTACACAGGAATGTCGGACGTACAAAATGAACTAAAAAAAAAACTACTCTAAATTCGTCGGACTGGTGTAACAACTTTTCTGATTTACACAGGTAATCAAAATCTAAGTCAATTCATAAGTGGCGATTAAATTTAAATTAATCGCTGAATTAACGTCTGTAATGAATATAAACGACACTAAGAGGCGCATTTATGACAGCCACACGTCAAAGTCCCGTGACAATTTGCATAAGGAGGCGATAAAAATTGAAATTTATTCACGAAAATACTACACATTGTATAAATAATACGTAGGAAACAGACTATTGTTTTCGACGGGGCAAGGCTGCGAGAGCGCGCGATGCTGCCGCTCTGTACGTTCGCGCCATACTTTTTACTGTTTCTGAGCACATTACGGCACACGCACACCACCGTGCCCTCGATATTGTTATATCCGCAGAGTACATAGACTACATAGTGCAAGATTTACATTATGTACATACCGCACGGCGTAGATAATGTAGGTGAGTCTCGTCAATCAAACGTTATGCCGAGTGATAAACGAGCCCGTGAGGAACCATCTGACGCGGCTGATCAATCGTAAGCGCGAATCAGCCGCCGCGGAGACGTCACAAATGACGTGGACAACGTATAAACATACAAATAAACGATCAATAAACATTTATATTTACGTTACACAATCTTCACGCGTGGTTTTCGATATTCAACTATAAAATTATATACAACTAACCAATTTATGTTTATCAAATTATAACTTGTAAAACTGACGCAAAAAAAAAACGATGGCACAGAAATAATTAACAATTAAATACGTCGAGATATAAAAAAAAAACACAATAGAAGTCACGGAGTAATCAATACGGAAATCTTACAGACAGAGATCCAAAGCACTGCCTTGAGCAACGTTCTTATCACGAAGATACAGTGATAACGTAGCAAACAGCACAAGCGCGAATCGCCGTAGCGATACTCTCGATAAAGATAACACGACACTGATAAACGACGCTCGTAAAACCATAAATTAGTGCGAACGCGAAAAAAAAACTCAAGATGCCGAGGACGTGTGCCGTTCTGCCGTCAGCCGAGGAATGTGTGTCACGCCGGTGTGTCAATGACTCCGCACTTAGCTAGCAGCTAGCCGGGCGTACCGAGCGGTGTACGTAAACACAGCAGGCACGTGCGGAAAACGTCCTGCCGCCTCGCGGAAAATCTGGATAACCGGCGCGGTTACGCGCAAAAATAGTATAAAATTATCGATATTCGATTTATTAAGCAAAACTGTGGCACCGCTCTAAAATGGTTTCTAAAATTTTGAAAAGCGAACACCGCGCCGCTCCAACGCGATAGACCGTACTCGGTACACAGTGCACCTATGTAATCGAATACATAGAAGTGTGCCGCGTTGACGGACGAGTGACGGCTTGTCACGCGCTCGGGAACTCTCGGTAATTTCCGCCGGCGATCGGGCCGAGACGCGTTAACTTTGGATACTAGTGTTGGACCGAAGCTTCGTCTTTAGACATCTTTTTACACGTTGTGGGGTAGTTTTTAGTCCATATTGAACAGAATTGTTTAGGATTCTAAAACCTTCGCCTTTGTTTTTGGCTGAATGTTATGGCAATGGCCGAATATCAACTACAATGGGATATTATTCAAAAGTAACTTACATAATCAGATCTATCAGTCTTATTATATCGCTTGCTAGAAACCTTAGGCTTTAGCTTTATATTTCGGTCTATTTTACAATTCTACCTAATGTAAACTACGCACAATAATTAAGGAAGCAAAATAAAAATCCAATTGTTTCCCTGATTTTTTATGGACTGTATCTTAGTGAAAAATGATCATATTGTAAGTCTAAAAAAATCATTTAGAAGCTTCAAGACTATAGTTCTACGATCTTTTGAAAAAATCCGAAATTAAAATCTTTTTGTGTAATCTTCGTAAAAATGTAAATCTATTTTTTCTTCTTGAAATATATATTTTTTTAAGCTTCAACTGCGACTTCGGCTTTAAGGGAGATTCCCACAGATGACTTCAGCTGCACAATTTCTCCTGAACAGCGACAGCCTGGCGTCTAAATAGTAATTCAGTTAGAACGTAAGTGACTAAAGTCCTAAACCTCAAAGTAGACTAGCATCCGGCTTTTGGCCGTGCCGACACTGGTCGTAAGCTGTTTGTGTGTAAAACCGACAATGAATCCCTTAGTCACCTTTTGACAGCTACAGCTACAGGTTAATTTTTAAAATCTCTAGACATAGTTAATGTACTAGATATATTGCCCCAGCGTTGTTCGGACAGAAATGAAAATAATAGATGGATTTTTAAACTTTCATGCCTTAAAAAGTTAGACAGAACACGTATTTTAGACCCTATAGTACATCAACATACAATTTCTATTTAAAAGTTTTTAAAATCATTATATTATTCGCTTTTAGCCAATACAGAACTGAATACAGACTTTTAGGATTTGAAAAATCAATTACAGCTTAAATCGAAGGAACTGGCAATTAATAGCCTAATCAGCTTCGGCCAGACATCGACCTATAATCGAATACTTATTAAAAGTAATTTAAAACAATGCGATGAATTAGTCTTTGTCTTGGTCAAACTTCGACCCTTTTCAAAGTTAAACCGTGTTTTATGACCGAAGCTTGCCGAAGCCGAACCTACAGTGAGACCCTATCGGATACCTATAACGCGATTAGATTATGTCAGAATGATTAATATTAGGAACCGGTTATTACGTAAGGTCAATCACATCTGCCGGGTTACATTTCATACGAGTTTTGGGACGTCAAGTGGCTTTTAACAGTTTTTAATATGGCGACTTGATAGTGAAAAGAATCGCATATCGACATTTCCATATCGTAGTAAACAACGGCTTTATTTTGCATATCTTGTAACGCCATGTGAGGTTAAGAGATCTGTTTTTGGCATATACCTACAAGTCGTTTGTGGCAAACGGAGACTTCCCGATTTTAATAGATTACAACGACACGGAAAAAGTATTTTTCGGAACCTTGCTTTTAAAATATTTTTTTTACAAAAAAAAACACATTTAAAAAAACTTGCCAGGTACGAATTGGATTCACATATAGAGGGTTCCGTACAAATTTGTTTCATACAAACAGACCTACAAGGGCTTGAGTATTTGATATTAATTTCAACTCGACACTTCCACACATTACTGAGAATAAAGGTCGTTAGAGACAAACGGACGGACAACGATGGCACTTTGTATGACTCCGATTTCTTCAACTTGAACAAGCAAATACTTAAGTTATATCCAAGTTACTATTATAATACATTAAGTGTTTCATCAAAAAAAAAATCCGAGCAATGTGTATGTGTGTGTGTGTGTGTGTGTGCGTGTGGGTGCGTGTGTTTTGGGAGTCGAAGCTGCTCGCGTCCGTAGGCTTTACCCTAGTTTCCCTACACGTGACTCCTGGGTGGTGCTAAACGAGCAGCAGCGTGGTGGTAGGGCGTCGGTGCCCGTCTGGATCGCGACCACAGTGCATGGGTGTAAAGCCCGTCATAGTGACCAGTTTCGGCTTGTCGCGTTTCGGGATCAGCTTGTACATATCCAGTAGCTCATATACCTAAAGACCTTCAGTCGTGGTATATGTGGGCCGACATGACGATGTAGACTATCAATGGATTTTCATCCTTTGATAGTCGCTTTCGTTTTTGGACTACACTGTACTTACCATCAGGTACTATGTATTCACTATGTCGAGCCAGTGTAAAAAAAAAGCAAATTCAAGGTAGCGTCTATGAACCCCAGCCTTAAAGCCCAGATAAAGTGGCATTCGATCAGCGATAAACCTAGTAGAAACCTGCAAAACTTTACACTTGTGTACTGTGGTCTTGACCCAGTTCGGGCTATCGTCCTGCCACCATAAAACTATAACGCATCATACGATTTTGGGGCAGCCAGAAAACTATCCTTACGTGATCTACTGGCGTTTAGGAAACGACGCCGAACAAAACTCAAGGTTACGCCAGAGCGAACTACCCCCTGACGCCTTAGGGGTTATGGCTGTTCAGGGTGGGGGCTCTGAGCAACCGGTCAGCAACCCCCGAGAAGACGGCGGTGCGTTGTGACGCGCTCTGCCGAAGTATACTAGGTGATGTCGGGGGAGGCGGCGTCTCCCCCCCCCCCCCCGTGAGTGTGCCTGTCAAGTGCGACGTAGTGGGGCTGCGGCGATTTGATTACAGTACCCGCAGTCCCCACTAATTCGCAGAAGTAGTCACCTTGGGGTTTTTAGCTGGTAAAAGTCCGGCACACCCAAGCTGCCACCCCCTTCGCGGCCGGGAGGGTCCTATGAGGATTTTTCCCAAGTAAAAAAAAGAGGGAACTACCCGTCATGTTGACGAAACGCTTTGTAATGAATCTGATGCGCTTCTAGATTCTTATTTTCACAGATTCATGTCAAAGGCATCACGAAATGCAATATCCACAATCGACCCGTGTTTTGTCAACTCGAATTTTTTACGGGTTTTTATCGAACGCAGTCTGTACAGCTCTAACGCCGACTCGCCGTTCCAGTGGATCCAGTGATACGTGCAAGCGAGCATCAAACGATCCGTCGCGTCCGCATTGTGAAAGCGGGTGAAAGCTTACAACCGACAGCCACTATCTGTCGGTTGACGGTCCAGTGACGGTGACTCTCCAGCATAGATGGACAAAATGTAATCAGATTAATGAAAATGATTAACGATTACATTTTACGTTTTTACCCATTAATATTACTGCATTTTGTTCATTTATGTTTTAAACACTACAAAATCCCAGATTGTATACACATTTAGGATTTAATCATGATTACAAAGCAAGAAAATTAATATTACGACTACATTTTGTAATCGTTCATCATTGATCAGATTACATTTTACCCATATCTGCTCTTCAGCGAGGTACATCGATCGACATCTATATTCATGCTAGAATGAGATCATAGACAAATGTATGAAATAGACATAATTAATCGTATCATTGCGCTGTATCTATTTCGATATGAGCAGAGATACATTAGTGGCTGTATCCAGTATGCGCTTATATGTCGTGCCCAACGTGACCAATAGCGCAGTTGATATATTCATGCTAGAATGAGCTCGTAGACAAATGTATGAAATAGACATAATTAATCGTATCATTGCGCTGTATCCATTTCGATATGAGCAGAGATACATTAGTGGCTCTATCCAATATGCGCTTATATGTCGTGCCCAACGTGACCAATAGCGCAATTGATATATTCATGCTAGAATGAGTTCGTAGACAAACGTATGAAATAGACATAATGAATCGTATCATTGCGCTGTATCCATTTCGGTATGATCAGAGATACATTAGCGGCTGTATCCAATATGCGCTTATATGTCGTGCCCAACGTGACCAATAGCCCAGTTGATATATTCATGCTAGAATGAGTTCGTAGACAAATGTATGAAATAGACATAATTAATCGTATCATCGCGCTGTATCCATTTCGGTACGAGCGGAGATACATTAGTGGCTGTATCCGATATGCGCTTATATGTCGTGCCCAACGTGACCAATAGCGCAGCTGATCGCCGTTCTCACAGCATTAGGTACCATAAATGTATGAGAAGGGTGGCTCGTTACACCACTCCTCCCCAAACGAGTAGAGGCCTACTTAAGGCTGTACGCCTTGCCCGTCATTGAGGATGAGACTCCAGTCGTGCCCTCGATGCCGGTAGGTGGAAGTTGGAACACCCCGGGGGTTTTAGTCGGTGCAATTCCGACACAACGGGGGCCGACCCTCACCGCCCTCCAAGGTCCGTTAGGGATTTCCCCCGGGTTACAAAAAAAAGCATTAGATACCATGCTGGATTCCTCACGAACTATTCAACAATACTAAACAAGGCATTTTGAAACTTACGTCAACCCCATACAATTTGTAGATTGATGTGCTGTGAGCGTTAACAGAAAAGATTTTTGTCTAAGCCCCCTAGCTCTTTAAATTGTAATTCTGTTTTTAAACTTCTGCCGCGACTTCTTTAACGGAATATTACTTACTTAGAATTTTTTTTAGTCTTTCTTGGCAAAAAGACTGACGGCCCACGTTATGGCCAGTGGCACTTTAATACCACAGTGGTTTTTTAGAGTTCCGCCTCACAAAAGGCTTTCAGATACGTTAAAAAAATATCTCTATTTGTTAAATAGGTTTCGCAATCAGCTTGTGTCCAGATTTTCATATACCTAGGGAGCTTCAGTCGTGGTATATGTGGGCTTACATTGAGATCTTTAGACCCTCATCCTTTGATAGTCCCCCCGACCTTGAAATTATAAAAAAAAAATGAAAATAAAATTTCTTCAAATAAATTTCAAATATTAAATTCCAATCATCTATCGAGAGGGAGCAGCGCGGCTGTTGATTTAATTCATTAGCGCGAGCGAGACAGCGCTATGTACAATTCGCGTTGAATGAGTGAAAGGTATCGGTGCGCGAGAGGGATGCTGTAATCGTCGCGTAGTATGTTAGATAAGGATGGAAAAACTGTTGGCGTAGTAGTAGATGAGATAAGGAGCTATCAGCAGATTATGGCGCGTTTACACCGCATTTTGTACTTGCTCGATTACTATCCAGCCAGTAACTTGAGACTATTTTTTTTCGAAAAGGTGTATATTGCCTCCGTAAACTATAAGCAATTACAAGCAAAAAATGACAAAGCCCACGCTTTGTAAAATTTCACCGATTTTTCTTGAAGAAAACAGTAATAACAATAGAAATTGAATGCCTAACGAAAGTACATATTCTGAAGTATTTTATATTACAACAACATTGACACACACCAAGAAAACAGCTATACCCCAACCTACCCCAAAAATCACGCTTTCAAGTAGTGTTAATTACAGGTGTAAAAAAGGTCAAATTCTGCTAATGACCAATCATTTGTATACCAACGAGCTACACGAAAATATTTCTCAGCATTTCATAAAAGAAAAAGACACTTAAAAAAGCTGCTCAAATTGTTGCTCTACTCGAAGCAAGAAAAGTTAGTCTCAAGTTGCTCAACAGTTAAATTTGAGCTGATATTCCGTCCCACGTGTGTACCAGAAATTTCAAGAGAATGTAGACTTCAAGTAACGATAATATTCGGACCGTTGCCGCAAAACATCACACAAATGGAAATTCCGTGGGAGCGAAGTCAAATGTGGAGACTAGTAATATATACTGTCCAACATAAAACAATTCATATGATTGGTGAGTATGGAGTGAGTAGAACCGAAGATGCAGCTTGATCCAGAAAAGTTTAACTAAAAAGTCGACTCATATAACAATATCAATTTCGTTATCGCTTAGACATAATCATGTGCAAAGACTAGTAATTAGATAAATCGAAGTGTTAATGAGCAAACATTTAAATAAAAAAATAATTACAAGTATGTTACACTAATTTACATTTAAACGATTTTTCAATGTAAATAAACGACACCAGTACAATATTAAGAGGAACTTAGAGCAATTTTAAGTTTGACATTGAATATTTGCAATAAAAACAGTTGTATATCAACTGTCATTTTCATAGTTGAAGTCTTTTATTGATTTATGTTGATTTCTAATCCAAGCATTTTTATTTAAAACTATAGTTATTATAATAATCTCCAATATTTATTTTGGAGTCCTATAATTTATGAAAGATATTATCAAACTATTTCACCATTTTCTAATTGAATATCGTATTACTTAATGTTTTTAATTAAATTTAAGCAATAATATTCTCGTTACGCTTATCCGTTTCGGAGGGAGCAGAAATACAGTAGTGGCTATATCCACTTTACTGTACTTTTTAGTTAATCTTATCTAAAATGAAAAAAAAAGTTCTATATTCATTTTCAGAGATAAGTATTTAGTTAAAAAGTTAAAAGTTATTTTTTCGGGTTCACTAAAGCTATTTGGCCTGGGAGGTCCTTTATAGCTTTACCGAGCTTAGGATACGAGCACTTACAGCATTTAGCCAGCGTATTTATGGATTCTTAAGGGAACACAAGGGATTCCCTGTGCATTTGGACTTAAGCTTGGGCTGCCACCAGTAGGAAGTTTTTGTGACTATTAACATTTCGAAAGCGGCTATCTTCAAAAGAAATTTAAAATTAGGGCGGAGTGAATATGTCACGATGTGTAAATGTACCGAATAGCGACAAAGGTAAGCCTTCACTTTACGCTAGTAAATTAATATTATTTGCACTGGAGCTGATCACTTATCTCACAATACATAATGGTTCTCATAATGATTTTGTGTAAATGATATATACCCCTCATGATATTTACCTATATCGTCAACCGTGATAAATACGTTCTTAAGTTTGAAAAACCCAGCGATACTTGGCCAAGATTAAATAGATCTTACGACTACAACTTTACTCCTCCAATTCCAACTAAAACTTAACCTAGATTTAAAACAATTGTTATTTTTTTTTACCGTAACTCTGACGAACAATTTAAATAATTAAATTTGTGCAATACACTCTGTATAACACCTCTGAAGTTATATTTTTTAGCTAGTGTATGAAGAGTTTGGATTGGGTAAATTTTATATTCAACTATTTACCACATCTTAAAAATTATCCGATATCGATAGTAAATCTAGATTTTTTTACTAATTATCTACGTTTCAGAACACCGATTTTCTAATGATATGTTCGATTTATATTTGTTACTTATATTTTGTTACAATAATTCTACTTATAACGCATATATCAAATCTTAACTACTAGTCACGACTGACAAATATATGCAAATTATGCTTTGGCGAGTACTCGACCAAAGAGAAACAATACATTCCAGTAAAAACAAAAGAATAACGAGTGTAAACAAAGCATAGGTCTAACGCACACTCGCACAAAACATAACTCACGCACACCGGTGTAAATTATTATACGTCTACTCACGTAGGATAAAGTTGTAACTAATTTTCCTTATTTTATACATTTAAAAAATATATTTAACAATAAAAATAACGAAACACAGAGTACGTTTGTATTACAACATTAACGAACACAGATTATCCTAGCCCCAAACTAAGATTGCGCTTGTGCTACGGGTACATACTTATACACATCCATGATACGTGATAATATGTTCTGCTCATCACAGTGCAGTTTGCCGGTACCGGGATTCGAACCCAAGACCTTCATCGACTTATAGACTTCTTAGACGAAGTTTTTAGACGCTATTTATAGACAATTTATTGTTTCTCCTTAGGAAATAGATTCATTTTTGACAAAACAATAAATGAGAACTTAAGTATAGCCTAAACATTTATTAACAGAGCCAAGTCTAAGTTTAGAAAATTGGTAACTTACCATATACTATGATTACGGTGGCGTAGCTGATAATGAACCGGTTTCTGTACGCGGTAACTCGAATGGTTGTAGGTTTGAATCCCGGAATCTACCTTTGGCATTTTTCAGATTACATACGGATGTAAGTGCCAAATGCTCACCAATGGACACCAACGCCCTGAGTAGTGATGAAAATGCCCGGGAATTTTCCCAAAGTGCGCAAAAACTTCCTTGGGAATATTCCCGGGAATTTACGAAATGTTCTCGGAAGTTTTGGGCACTTTGGGAAAATTCCCAGGCATTTTCATCACTAGTCCTGAGTAAGCACGCATATAACAGAACCGTCATGTGTACTGGTGCGAGAACGGCGATCAGCTCCACTACTGGTCACGTTGGGCACGACATATTAGCGATTACAGCCACTTATGTATCTCTGCTCAACTCGTAAGGGATATAGCGTGACGTTAAATTATATATAACGCTAGTTGAGCACTCTCGTTGCTTACCCTCTATGCCCGGTAAGATGCAAAATATGTCCCAGGCACAAACATATTGTTCTGTCAGAAAAAAAAACTTCTACCGAATCGTATTTATATCTTTTTATCTATTATATTTTATTTAGTATTCTACATTTTTGTATGCTACTCAAAAGTGTTCTATGTATTTATTGTCATACTTGTTTATTGTACGTTATAAGGTATGTTTTTGTATATTTGGTTAGGTTCTAATATTGAAATAGCACCATGACGTCCGCGCAATCGGTTCCCCTGAGCGTCGGCTGAAAAACAGCGCTGGATGGCGCGTACAGCGTCGCCCAGCATATGCTGAGCTGAGTGCTCTTTGAGATGGGTAGCAGCACACAGGATACATGATGGGATGTTATGTATTATTCTTTCATTGTTGTTTTTATATAAATATGTTTGTTGTGTGTTGTTTCCTTTGCCTCAATAAACTTTTTCTTTCTTTCTTTCTTTCTTATTTGCCCTTTTTTTTTACTTGGGGCAAATCCTCATAGAACCGTCCCGGCCACAAAGGGGGTAGCAGTCGGGTGTGCCGGACTTTTGCCAGCTAAAAACCCCAAGGTGACTACTTTTGCGAATTAGTGGTGACTGCGGGCCCTGTAATAAATTCGCAGCAGATCGTAACTGCCCTAATCCTACGAGCGCCTTTGGTTGTAATTTCGTGCCATTTTCAAGTTTTACTATAGGTGTTTTCTTTGGTCGTAGCCTTCAGTAGAACACTGATATCCACACATGTCACTTCAAAAGCAATTAGCTAGAAATAAGAATGGAAATATGCCCTAAATGTTCTCAAAAAAAAAACTCATTACGTCGCTATGAAGTTAGCCCGATTTGCCGAGACGATTCACTCACTCATGCTCAAGTAAGAGTCCACGTGGAGACTACAAATCTATTGGTGTGCGTGGCGTCTAGCCTGTACTGGTATATTCGGATGCGTCAATCTTGATGCTTGATTAGTTTCGCGGACTACTTTCCGTTGTAGGTTTTCTTTAATTCAAATCGTTCTATATCATTATAGTGCGACAAAAACGGTTTGAGATTCAAAAGACCGTTAGTTAATTATATCCGTACCATCAGTGTTTGCTATAGAATAACATTTTATTGCATGCTCCATTTGAGAAATCATTAAAAATAAGACCAAAACTGAGTAATTTTTATTATGATATGAACCTCATTTTTAAAAACTATTATTTTTTCATACTAGCCCGAGAAAGTGTATTACGACGCATCTGATGCAAAATACGTTGTAATCCAAGAACAGTAGCGAACGCCAAGAGAAATGAGTTTATTGACAGTCGTCGTAGTCTCCCTGCAGAAGACCTGTATTTGTGTATTGTGGTCATGATTCAGGCAAGCGATTACTCTTACACATCAAAAGTAGCTTTCTTTTATCAAAGAAGGTCATAACATTAATTTCATACAAATTTTATAAAATTAAAATGGACTTAGAGATTTTTACATTTGAAAGTCAAAACGAAAAAAAAAAAACGCTTGCAAAATTTTTCTCAACCCCATAATTTCTGAATATTCGTTTTACAGTACGGTTAAAGGGAGTTTTTAAAGTTACATAATAACTTCCGAAATGATGTTACTCGACAAAGAACAGAAGTTATTGACACAGCTGTGCGGATTAGCAAGCTGAAGTGGCAGTATGCTGGCCACATGTCTCGAAGAACCGAAGATCGTTAGAATAACTGGGTTCTTGAACGGTGACAGCGAATAAACAAATTGTGAGATGCTCCTCGGGCAGGTGGAGCGACGACCGGCAGATGAGAGGAGGAGCATCCTGGTGGTTTTAGTCGATAAAAGTCAGACATATGGGTACCCCCGCCCTTACGACGACCCTGAAGGTCACTAAACACAGGTGGAACAACGACGTGCCAAAGACAGCCGTTAACCGTTGATTTAGTACAGGTAAAGAAAGAGCCCAATAGCGTTTTTTGGGGAGGCCTATCACCAGCAGAAATTAATGGGAACCTGTGATGTTTAAATGATATTTTTCAACTTCAAATATGCAAATATAAATTAAATTTTTATATTAATAATAGATTGATTATTTATATTTAACACGTTCTCGCAGGCATGTACCATTAATGGTACAATGAGAGAAATCAATTTAATTTGTATTTTTTGCTAATAAAAGAAAAAAAAATTGCAAATGTACGCAGGCATAGTCGGCAGAAGCGCTTAATGAGAGATATGCGATTACGTGCAAACGGCGCTGCCCGATGAGACAAATTTGATTTTATAGAGCCGTCAGATGCCGAAGACAGCGAATTCAGCCGCCGTCAGGTACGTGTTAAACTATCAAGATCCCTCACTCCGTCATATGGACGCAATCTACAGCAGCACACATATATAAATATAAAATTTCATTGTACGTATATTTATGTAATGACCTCTCCTCAAACCTGGTATATGAAAATAAAAGAAAATGGTTCTTTCAATTTTATGCATTCCTGGTCCTTCATACTATGAATATCGAGGTTTGGACCCATATTATATGAAATCACTTTTGACCGTAAGTGATGGTTGGCCGGCTTCGTAAGTTATCTTGTACATACAACCGCTGAAATCCCAGAACGGTGTTACTCACGAAATCAAAACTTTACGCTAGTATAAAAATTTTGTATGATAATATTTGAAAATTCATAACCTTTTATTTTTAAATAGATTATTTTTATGACAATTACATGTGTTTTAGCAGCTTTTATTAACTACTAGCTGATCCGGCAAACGTTGTTTTGCTATATAAGTTATTGTAATATCTTCTAAGATATTCATTGAAATTAAGTGATGTCAAAGACAATTTTGTTCACAATTAAATACTCTTAATCAACAACACATTTATTTGGATAAAGATTAATATTATTACGTTGATATAACTCTTAACAAATAATGCATTAATTTCGACCATTTTTTTTTTACCATAAAAACGGTTCTAGTGACTTAATCTTAAAAGATAGACATATACTGTCGCGGACATTTTTTTTGATCATTTTAAGAAGAATAACTCTGTCATAAATATATTTTTGGTATCTTGAACCGTTTTCGCAGCGCACGCAATGGAAGCCCTCAAGGATGAATAATTTTCCCCGTTTTTTCACATTTTCCATTATTTCTTCGCTCCTAATAGTTGCATCGTGATGTTATAGAGCCTAAAAAAGCCTTCCTCGATAAATAGTCTATTCAACACAAAAAGAATTTTTCAATTCGAACCTGTAGTTCCAGAGATTAGCGCGTTCAAACAAACAAACAAACAAACTCTTCAGCTTTATATTATTAGTATAGATTTGCAACATAAAACTGACCAAGGGCGAGTCGAAGTCGCGTACAGAGGGTTCCGTCAACCGTATAAACTTGTTGATATGTGAAATGAAAATGAAATGAAAAAGTATTTATTTCGCCACAAATATAAAAAAAAAAACAGAAATTTAAATGTAGCAATACAAACAACACACAAAAACAAGAGAAAATACAGAACATATAAACATGGCGAAAATGGGCCCTTCATCAGCCTAAAACCACAGAGGAAGTTTGCAGCGCTGATTTTCGTGAAGGGCCCCGGTCGTGTTACATCTTACAAGAATTATCGATAAATAACAATCGATATGTCAGTTTATTATTGCACGCAATTGTGACATTCTACAAATTTACAGTTTTCAGGTTTTTTTCCTGTACTTTAGATAGAAGACATTGATTATTGTCAAATTTTATAATTCTTGGTCAACAAGAATTGTCGTGTATATAAGTTTTGAAAACTTTTGATTGCGTTTGCCTTACAAATATGATTTTTTCCATACTACTAAGGGACTGTAGATCTGAGTATTTGGATACTTTCGCGTGTTCCTGAAAAGACGGGTCTTGATAGATAGACAACCTAACCTATAAGGGTTTCCTATTGCTTTTGGGAGTACGGTACCCTAAAAAATAACCAAAAATAATAGAACGGTTTCATTAATTAAACTCTGATGTATCAATCAGGATATCATATAAATTAAGAAATAATTACATCCATCCGAACTCGTACGAATTTCGAGTAAACAAAGTGGCACGTGATCGAGAGCGCCATTGATTTTTCATTTGCATTCTAAATGTGACAGCAATACAAACAACAAACAGGTGCGAATGGGACGGAATATTTGTTAATAGAGGGTGAGTGTACACGGACACCCTTCATTCATGCTTGCCTATTAAAAGTTATGTTTGCTTAGCGCCAAGTCATCATAACCGGTTTGATTATACTCAAATACGAAATACGGACTAGATTATATTTATACGATAGCAAAATATAAGTTTGTCGCGAAATGCAGTACAAATTTCGACGAGCGATGGCGCTGTCAATAATTCTGTACCGAACATTTTCTGCAACTACTTTTTGCCACTCATGTTATCCTGGTACACAGGTGCGATTTAGTATAGTAAAAAGACAAAAAAAAATAATAATATAAACGGTCGTAACCATACTACACAAGCAGAGACCGTCATAGTGACTTGCATTGGCCTGTCGCTGTACGGGCTCATGTCAAGCCTACTTTCAGTATTAGTATGTCAGGACCGGCACGAAGACGAAGACTTTCAGTGAATTCTCGTTCTTTGGTAGTCGTTACTGTTCTGGGACTTCACTGCACTTTCCATCAGGTGAGGTGTAGTCACTTATCTTAGAGAAGAGTGACAATATGCATTATACATATCGAGGGGTGGAAGGCTATTTGGTTTAAGCGACATTTTTTACTGATATAGTAATATACATATATATATATATATATATTTGGAATCGATAAAAACACTGATTCCGAAAATATATATTACTATATCACCAGAAAATGTTGCTTAAACCAAATGGCTTTACACCCCTCGATATGTAACGGTAGCGTTCATTCCATAGATGCATAAAAGCAAATTTTTTATTCCGGGGCAAAATCCTGCATAGAAACATCAGCGAACCCGGTGTGTCAGACTCCTACTGACTAAAAACCCTCGGGTGTCCCTCCAATTGCTCCACCCAGGCCTGGGAAACCAAATTAATCCAGACGCCCAGGGAACGAAAAGCCTTTTTGAGGCTACTTCTCTGGGAGGGGTTGGAGTAACGAGCTCGTACTCCAAAACCTCTCTCTCAGGCAGCGCGCCGGACACTGCGCACCGTCTTCCTCTTATCCGAGCAGCAGACTCCTTCAAGTCTACTGCCCGGCTATTGTCATCGGAGGATGTCGCGCTCGCTCTGGGCGAACATCTCCCTCCAGAGAAGATTTTCGCTCTTTGACTCTTTCGGCGACCGCCTTCTGCTTCATAACGATCTCGCAAAAGGATACTACCTTTTGAAATGCCTCTTCGCAGCTGACCATGGCTTTCAGCACCGGCAGCGAGAAGTCGTCACCAATGTGATCCTGCAGGACCTCCCTTTCTTAAGCCCAGGCTAGGAACACCTCAAGGGTGATAAAAGCATTGCATGCCCTGACAATAATTAAGTCTTGAATACATTGTTTAAATTAAATGCAACGGAGTCGGTTAAAAAGAGCAATAATTGATATTTATTTTTATTTATTTTTTACCACGCCATCTATCTTCTCTGTATGTAACAGTATAATATTTAATATTGTATAATTAATATATAAATTAATTACGTTAAGTCTGCGTATCATGTCCAAATAACCTATGCACGCCACTGATATATAGGTTGTTTTTAAGGTGGCAGTGCGCTTGCCTGAACTGGGTCGTGACCACAGTACACAAATGTAAAGACCGTCATAGTGACTCGCTTCGGCCTGCCGCGTTCAGTATCAGTTTGTGTATATCCAGTTGTTCATATATCTAGAGACTTTTCGTCGTCATATTGTAGGCCAACATAACAATGGTGACTGTCAACGTTCTGTGTCCATTGGCGGTCGTTTGGACTACAGTTGCATTCCACCAGATGCAATGTAATCACTTTGTCCAGTCAGTCCCAAACTAAGCTTTCGTTTATTATATCGGTATTAGACAAAGATATTCATACTTTAAAATATATACACGTCTATAACACAACAATAAATTACGACAAACTAACTAATATGCTCACTACAGAAAAATTAACCGCTATAGGGACTCGAATCCAAGGCTTTAAAAATGCGCTATCAGGCAGACTATATTTAATGTTTAAAAATGTTTTCTCCGATATTTAAAATGGACTTTCAGGTCGAAAAATGGCGGATAATCCTGTGTCCATGCGGGTGAAGTAGCAATCATGATTAGTTTACAAAGAAAGAAGTGGATCAAAATGTTAACTAAAAATCCAGTGAACCACGTTTGCTATTGAATATTTACTTAGTAAAATTGCTACGTCTGCCAAACTTATCGCTCCTGCCTACGTCGCCTAGATATTTAGCGCGTTGATATTTAAGTAGTATACTCAAATTTTATAACAACTTTCCTCGGCCGGGGCTTTTGGGGCCAACACGTGACTAGCGCGGGGTTGAACCACCCACTATACTTGTTCGTAACAATCTTGATACTTTTAGCAATTTCCCTCATTAATTAATTTTTATTTTTAAACTATCAAGCCACATTAACAATATAATCAGTTTTTTGGGATCTATAAATAGCAATGTTACACAATTGAGTTATGCTATTTGGAAGATCAAGGCATGGGATCGCAGGAAATTTTACTTATTAACCACCTTAATTTATTTCGAAGATGGTATCAAATTAGTGTATCATAGGCCTATATGATAGTTTTATAGACATTTACATAAAACAGGCCATTCTTAAGTATGTCGTGCGAGTCTTAATAGGCACAATAGATTTGTAACAGTGTTGTATGTGTGAAATGAATGGGATAGTTTATTGAGCCACTGGCAACTCCTATATGAATAAAATAAAATATGCTAAACGCGTGTTTTGGTAGATAAAAAAAAATAAAACTACTGATAGACTATAATTATGAATCTCTAAATCTTTGCGATTTGCCCAAAGTGACCAGTAGCGCAGCTCATCGGCGTTCTCACGACACTAGTACATATGACATTTTTATTAGATGCCATGCGGTTTTACCCATGACGTTTTTCTTCATGGCTGAACATATGGTGTCTATATCTGTATTTAATCTGGAAAAACCTAGACGTACCTGTTGAACCTACAACCATTCACGTTGCAGGCGCATAGAAACCGGTCTCTCATCTACAAGGCCTAGTGTTTTTGTTTTTTTGTTTTTAGTGGCTGCACGCAGTGATGGAGACAGCCACTAAAAAAAAAGCACTAAAGTCACAAGTATCAAGACCTTTTGAGCGCAACAGCGGGTAGCCGCCCCCCTACCACGTGCTCGTCCCCCCATCTGTACAGCCGCAACATAAATATTTGGACTAGTTTTTGCAAACGGTTTCACTTATTTCATCATTATTATTATAAAATTTTATAAAGACGAATTACAATCAAAACCTGTTATAACGACATCGATCCAGGTTTAGTCGTAATAACCGGTGATGTTTTCGTGATACGAACTCCTATTTTTTTGCCAGGACCTTTGTTCTGTGTAAATATAAACGGTATGTTGTTCTAAACGGTTTTAACTGTATTTCATTCCAAGATATTTAAAAGAGCTGCGAGGGTCGGACTACTTCTACTCTAAACTCTAAAAACTCTTACTTCTACCGAGTTATTGAGCTGTGGAAGGTGGGTCCTGGCGAGCGTGTTCACACCTTCCTATGATATTGGGTCCTTTAAACGAAGCGTGAAGAGATATTTGTGCAGGCCTGCATGATTACCGCGACTATCGATTGTTTTTCTTTACTGTTGATAGTTGTAATCGTTTTTTGGGCTGCACCACGCTTACCATCAGGTGTAGTGTGGTTCATGCCATGTTGGGATAAAAAAAAACTTCTGAAATTTGTTCCGCGACATTGCTAGAAGACAATTGCAAATATATGGAAATGACACAACGTGAGTAGTTGTGGTAGCCTGGCGGATAATGCATCGCTTTTGCCTGGTAGTACACTTTAGGGAGTCTGCCGCCCGGATGAGAGGGAGGTGATGCGCAGTGTCCAGCGCGTCATCCTCAAAGAGAGGTATTTGATGCGTGGGCTCTCTATACCCACCCCTCCCAGAGAGGAAGCCTGAATAAGGCTGTTCGCTCCCCGGGCGACTGGACGAATTTAGTTTCCCAGGCCTGGGTGGAGTGATTAGAGGGACACATCGGAGTCGCTGCCCTCACAGCGACCCTGATGATCATATGTAGGATTTTCACCCAGGTTACCAAAAAAAAAAAAGCAGCGGTTTCCATGCGTAGCGACGCGGGTCGTAATTCGAATCTAGGCATGTACTTGCGGGTCCTTCCAGATAACGTACGGATTTAGTCACCACATGCCACCGGTGAAGGAAGCATCATGAGCATGGCATCTAATAGAAATGTCATGTGTACTAGTGCTGTGAGAACGGCGATCAGCTGCGCTACTGGTCACGTTGGGCACGACATGTAAGCGCAAAGTGGATACAGCCACTGATGTAATTTTGCTGATCCCATAAGGGATATAGCATGACGATATATTATATTTTATTGTTATATATTGTTATATTGTTATACTAGCTGATCCGGCAAACGTTGTTTTGCTATATAAGTTATTGTAATATCTTCTAAGATGTTCATTGAAATTAAGTGATGTCAAAGACAATTTTGTTCAATTAAATACTCTTAATCAACAACACATTTATTTGGATAAAGATTAATATTATTACGTTGATACAACTCTTAACAAATAATGCATTAATTTCGAACAATTTGATTACCATAAAAACGGTTCTAGTAAGATAATCTTAAAAGATAGACATACATGTTGCGGACATTATTTTAGATCATTTCAATGGAAATAATTCTTTCATACATATATTTTTTCATTTATTCGAAACCGCGACAATTGTAAGCTTTATTTAAGGCGTACCTAGATAAAATATACTAAGCTTTCTCTAAAGAGAATAGTGTCAATAATAAAACAATAAAATAAAAACAAATTGAAAATTTAAATAGTTTCAGTAATGACATAACACACGAGGCAGAATACAAATCAACCGAACAATCTACAGCCAGAGATGAATGTAGAAAATAAAAGATAATACGGCAATTACTTATTTAAAATTTCGAATTTTCATCAGATACCGCGGCAATTGGCAACATTTTTTAAGGTTAGGTAAAAATATACTTAACTTTCTCTATCGCAGTGGCAATATGAAAACGATATATAATTATAAAAAGTTTTTAGAGATTATATAATATATATAATCTCTAAAAACTTTTATATAATACAAGAGGCAGCATAAAAATAATACCCAACCTACATATAGATAGAAGTGAATAACAAAAAAAAAATATCAAGGCACCAATTTCAAATTTTGTTTGAACTCGCAGTAATCAACGTTGTAGTTAAAGGCGTAGGTAGCTAGGTATAAATGTACGAACTTTCTCTATCCCAGTGCCAATATAAAAAATCAACTACTTAAAACAGAAACAAAAAACTTTTTAGTAATCATATAATAAAATAATACACGAGGCAGAATAAAAATAAACCCAACCATTTTACGGCCAGAGGTGAATATTGAAAAAAAAAATTAAAACGTCAATTCCCCATTTCAAATTTCGAATTTTGATCGGAGACCGCGGCAGACGACACTCGAGCAACGGAGCGCGGTCTCACTCCACATAGTCTTTATGTACACGCGGCTACCGGTGTACCCTGAGCTCTGTAATGTCAACCTGCCGCACTGAGACTGGGCGGAGGGACAGCGCGCGCGGAGGACGGGGCGGGCTATGCTACGCCGGACGGCACGGTACCAACGAATACATAGAACGTACTACGTGTAGATAGACAGATATTTAAGCAGGGTGGGTGAGTACTGACTGCAAAAACTATTATTATTATTATTTTATTAATAATCCTTATCATGCTAAATTCATTTTTATTAAAGAGTTTGAGTTTGGAAAATAAAGAAACGAGGCAGCCATTTAAACTGTAGGACGATAAGATTGGGGCAATGAGAGGTAGTTTGTGGATAGGTTGTGAAGACGATTGGCATTGACCTTCGCGCAAAGGACAAATAGATACTGACAACACAGAAGTTTAAGTAACTATGTGAAAAAGAAATTATATATAAAGGATATCATTATATTCCTTTGGGGGTAGGTAGAGATATATTAATGGTATGAGTGTTCATTTTGCACTTATACGCCTAACAAGACCAGCAGCGCGGTTGATCGCCGTTCTCAAAGCACTACAAATGACAATATAATCAGTCTTTTTTTTTGTTGAATAAAAATTATAAGTGCAATAAAAGACAACGAGATTTCAACTATAAGTGTTTTTGTCACAAACCGAGAAATCTAAGATACTTAATAGGAATAACAAAGTCGCTATATTTTGTGTCTATTCATTTGTTCATATATGCCCCATTTAGAATAAATAATCCCTTTTTCTACGGTACTGTAATTATTATAGTTTATGTTGAATTAAATGTCTTTTAGTTTGTTTTTTCTTTACAGTACTGCACAGTGAATTAATATTCACCCCTTCCCTATTTTACTCCAAAATATTTGACACATAAATATTAAACGAAAAATACGAAGATTATTTTTTTGATTTTGTAAATAATAATCATTATTATTAAGGTTTTATTGTTAATATTAAGTTTTACCGCTCTGGATATAAGTCCTTTTGAGCCCATTGTAAGTAATTTTTAATTTTAAGTAGTGTCTGATTAACGTCAAAACCAACATTCCAAGTGACACGCATTCCATTCCTCGCCGCATTTTGTCATCTAGATATCTTGTTACTGTCAAGACAACACTAACCCAAAAAAATCTCCAATGAACGAAACAAAGAATACAAAGCGTTCATAGCTTAGACACCAATCTATTATTCAAATATCTTTGTCTGTTTTCCTACCTGGGTACATTGTCACAATTTGAATTATTGTTTAACAGTAATAAGTTAGCATTTGTCATCAAAGAAATAGACGATGGTTGGAATGCTTATAAGCTTCGGTGATTTAAGTTAACAAAGTTGAAAGTATCTTATTAAATGATAATACATTAAAACAAACGAATTATTGATTGCATGAAAATTTATGAGACACTCTATACGATAGCGGAACTGTGCGACAAAATTGACAATAGTAGTTCTATAGCTGATAGCGGACTACATTTGTTTTGTTTTACATTGTGTTTTGTTGGGTACTCGGCCACAATGGGCAATGTGTAAGTTGTAAAATTTACACATTACAGGGGTGTTATACAAAAGGTAGAATAACGTATTGTACACAGTACGATACACGGCAAAACGTACTGCTGGAATATGATGGAATAGGATGTAGTATGATGTCTGTATGACAATCGTTTACATCGCCTTATTATTAATAGCCAGTTTCTTCCCACACCAATGCCACACGCCATGTAACCCAACTCTCTTATCCAATGTGTATTTGCGGGTGCGACCCATATGCAAGAGTGCATTCAGCAACGTAGACGCTAGCTGTATACATTAGTCGACTTTCACGACACCTCTATCTTGGTTTGGGGCAGAGATGGGCAAAATGTAATCTGAGTAATGATAAACGATTACAAAATGTAGTCGTAATTTTAATCTTCTTGCTCTATAATCATGATTAAATCCATTTAAAACATTAAGAAATGATAAATGGGGTTTTGTAGTTTTTAAAACATAAATGAGCAAAATGATACTATTAATGATAAAAAACGTAAAATGTAATCGTTAATCATTTTCATTAATCTGATGCATTTGCCCATCTATGATCTGTACATAATCTGAAAAATCCTTAGTTTCCCTACACGTGACTCCTGGGTGGTGCTAAACGAGCAGCAGCGAGGTGGTAGGGCGTCGGGGCCCGTCTGGATCGCGACCACAATACATGGGTGTGAAGCCCGTCATAGTGACCAGTTTCGGGATCAGTTTGTGTATATCCAGTAGCTCATATACCTGGTGACCTTCAGTCATGGTATATGTGGGCTGACATGACGATGTAGACTATCAATGGATTTTCGTCCTTTGATAGTCGCTTTCGTTTTTGGACTACACTGTACTTACCATCAGGTACTCTGTAGTCACTATGTCGTGCCAGTGTAAAAAAAAAGGTACGAGACGGGATTCGAACCTACGACTTTTCGCGTCTCCGCGCGTGGATACCGGTAGGTTATCCACTAGTACACCACAAAAAAAATCTACTCATTAAATTAATAATTCATTTTTTATAATTAATTTACATGCCAACGGTACCTATGTATACATACATACAAATGCCATTCACCTACATTTATTTGTGCACGCACACAAGCACCGTTTTATAGCCCGCGCACACACACAGACACTTACACGGACGAGCTTTGTCTCCCTCACACGTAAAGACAGTGTTTTATTTTTTCTCTAGCGGGGATAATTTTTTGCGATGAACCTTTTTTAACCTTCAAGTTACGTTTCACTGGTGTTTGCAGAATTGTTAAATCTATTCTTTTAATATTACAAAACTAAGGGTTTTTTGAATTCCCCGAAATTCCAACGAACATTTTTTTTATACCGGCTCGACAAAGTGAATCATTTGTACCTGTTGGAAAGTACAGTGTAGTCAATAGCACAAAGAACAGCAAAGACCGTCAAGGGACGAAAACCCGTTAACAGTCACTGTCGTTATGTCGCTTTAGATAATTTATTCCTGATTTATTTATCGTAAGGGCATGCAATGCTTTCATGCATCTATGGAATGAACGTTACTGGCAAGTAGGATCACTAATTCACTTAAAACTGCGCTATCAAACGCGATTCTCCGACAGAGAACTAAAGTTGTCGACATAGCTCTTCGTATTCGCAAGCTGATGTGGCAGTGGCAGACAGGCTACTTGCCGAAGAACCGCTGGTCTTTGGACTGACGTGTTCTACATCCGGGCAGTAGACTTGAAGGAGACGGTATCCTATGCGCCACAATACAGATAGGTCCCAAGCGGTGGACTCTTATTTATACTGGCTCAAGAAAACTGCATCGCATCTAATGGAAAGTAAAGTGTCCAAGATCGGTATCGACAACCAAGGGACGAGAATCCATTGATAGACGCCATCATGCCCGCCCTCATATACCACGGCTTAAAGGGATCGTCTACTGTGTCAGAAGAAAAAAAAAAGACTATTTTCCATAAATCACATCTAGAACATGTATACAATACATGGGTAAAAGGATTTTTCGGAATTTGAAGCCGTTGAAAAGTTACGGCCGTATACCAGAGCGATTACACGGAGCGCGCGGGCCCCTTACTATAATTTAAACGCGTTTTTCTCGAAACACGATTTTCTCAAACTCCTGCCATGATATCTCAAAAACTATTCGACCAATTCTGGTTAAAATTCATACAGCATCTTCAGTACACATATTACTACAAGTTGAATAATTAATATTTCTTCGTTAGTTTTATTTTTATCAGCAATATTGACCTAGAAAAGAGTACGAAAACTCGATTTTTTTTCTAAAGCGTACAAAAACGCCATTTTTTGGAATTCAAACTTAATTTTAGTTCAACTTGGCACCTCTAGTCTCACGATTGAAATTACGTTTGGTTTTTTGATCTCACATAAGCAGAACGGCTGGAATCATGGCAGCAGTGCGGCGCCACATTTTATATATGTGTTCCTGTTGGGCGGTGTATCACCGACTATATTCGATATAATGACTTCAAAAAATTCACAAAGATTGTTGAATTGTTGATGAAAATTATATACGATTTATAAATTATTTTATTTAGGTCGGCTTGCACTAACAAATTAAGTCTAGTTTAGAGTTATATAAAATGCTATATAACGCTGATCTGTACTTATTGTCTTGCACTAAAAATCTAGTTGTAACAACTCTTAAACTAAAATCATCATTAAGATGGAATCAAACGAATTCAATTAATTGGCGTTTTATACAAGCTTAAACTAGATCAATTCGTTAGAGCAAGCCGCCTTTAAACGGTGTGAAAAAAAAATTCCTCAAAACCCATAGAATGACGGCCTTCACACTAGACGACCCCCTTAAGCTCTCTAACGTATCAGTCCCAACCGACCCGTCGATTCACGAAATTCTGGTGGAGTGGAGCGTGGTGACGTGCTCTGTCATACTGGGATATTAAAGGTGAAGGTAGCTCCGACGGTTGACCATGTCCGCCCAACAAATGCCTAGCCACTATTCTCTTAAAGGCTCCTAAGTCATAAGAACGTGGAAATAAGCTCGCTGGAAGCATATTCCACTCCTTAGCTGTTCGCATGATGAATGTAGAAGCGAATCTCTTCGTGCGGATATAAGGAACGTCCACAACATACGAATGGTATGCGACACAGCGTTTAGAGGTTTCATGTTAAAATGGGGCCGGTGTAATTAGAGAATGTTAAATATTATGTTTAAGACTAAGCAAAGTGTAAGTAGCGTCTACAAATTTCAGCGTAAATAAGAGCTTCGGATCCTGACAGTCGGCTGGCAGATAACTTTGTATCCCCCATCTGTACGCATTTATATAGAAAGGAGTCCGATGTTAGCGGCGATGTTGGCTAAAATTAAACATACCTTAAAGCTAAATGCAATAGTTACCTGTCAACAGGGGGCGGTAAGGGTGCCATCATGTGCGGATGCGGCGGCATCGGCGCGTGCGGCGCGTGCGGGTGGAACGGGGAGCCGGGCGGCGCGAACCCCGGCCCGGGGAAGTGCGCCGGCTGAGGGAACCCGCCGCCGGAGCCTGGCCGGGCGGACGGGCTGCCGAACGGGCCGGCCGCCGCATACGCGGGGCCCGCGAACCCGGGCCCGGGCGTCGACGGCGCCGGTGAGGAAGCGAACGCGGGGCCGGCTGGTGAGCCGGCAGGCGGCGCGAACGTTGGGAACGGCGGTTCACCGCTGCCGCCCTTCCAGGACGGCGTGCCGGCCTCGTCCAACGCCGGCACGCGCCTCTGCAGGCCCACCGACATCTGCAAACCGACAAAACATCAGATCACGTGGAAGCTCTACCTTTGCAACTATACAATGTGTATTTAAAACCCTACTCGACCCGAAAGTGAAATATTGGTGTCATTATAACATTGCCATAGAACTTTAAAAAGTTACTGTCATATAAAATTGAAGGAGTTTAATTACCTCACATGCGATTGAAACTCGGATGTCTTTTAAAAAATCAGTGTGTTGACTAATCCAGTGATTAAATTAACAATCAGTGCTTGGGATCCACCGGGGTCATAACCTATTAACACGATTCTTTGCTTTTTTTTTTCTTCACGAGCTACTCACTCTCCCAGAGTCACCATGTAAGATTTCCCACTTAATTATTTTTATTAATTTATTCGTTTTTTTTATTGTGTTTAACTAAAACGGTTAACGTAACTGGATATTGGTTGACAGCCGGGATGTCTCTTCGACTTCGTTATAACAGATTGACTGCATTTAGTTTTTTATTAGCGATCAAAATATACATGTTTTGACGTTTATGGAAAATCAATCCACTAGGCAGTGTATTATTTGTACCGGGGCAACGCCGGGTCACCACAGCTAGTTAATTTATAAATGCACAGTGTTGTTCGTAATTTCGTATCGTTTCAATAATTTAGATGTCGAAAAACAGTATTAAAATATTTTAAAATACTAAAATGAGTTACGAAAAATTCAATGGAGCGCGTACTTTCTATATTTAGCAATATATGTTAGGTACACGGCCGATGCTTGGTGACACGAGGAGCGTTTAGCGATTTTTACAAAATCTATAAGAGAGTATAGAGTTGTAGCGCGAGTTTACTCTCTTAGCAGCGTGCTCGGACTGACGCTTTTAACAGATATTTCTCTACCATGCGCTTGCGCGTTCTTAAACATCACGCGACTTTTCAACAACCAATGACAAAGCAGTCTAGCGCGTCTTTAGTATCATCCGACTTTCGAGAGCCAATCAGATCTAACGGATGCGACGGTTGCCCAGCAACCAAGTACGTCCTACAAAGTAAAATTACCAATTAAAAAAAAATCCATTAATTTTCCCTAAGCATAATTAGCTCGAATGCCGGGTATTTTATCCATCTATCTGTCTGCCCGTCAGTTTGTTACAAACAAATTTTTAAGCCAAATGATATAGGGACTTTTGATGCATAATATTATATGCCACGACACACTGAATTTGATAATAGTTTGTTTCATAGATGAGCAAAATGTAATCAGATTAATGATTATAACTTGTAGTCGAAATTTTAATTTAGTTAATCTGTAAGGCATGCATTTGTATGCAATTGAGGATTTATTAATGTTTAAATCCATACTACATCCTTGAAACCATATTAATGATTAACGATTACAAAATGTAATCGTGTTTCGTTAATCTGAATACATTTTGCCCATCTATAGTTTGTTTGGTTAAAAATAATTACTCTTATTTGATTATTAACAATAGAAGTTTCGAATCGCAGCAACAACCTCTGGGTTTTTCCAGATTATCTATGTATTTAGGCATCATATGTTCACTGGTGAAGGAAAATATTGTCAACAAATCAGCATGGCATCGAATAGAAATGTCATGTGTACTAGTGCTGTGAGAAGTGCGATCAGCTGCGCTACTGGTCACGTTGGGCACGACATATACGTGCAAACTGAATACAGGCACTAATCTCTGCTCACCTTGAAAGGGTAACAACGTGTCAATTAACTTAATCTGTCTTTATTTTCAAATCCGATATTCCGCGTCACAAATTTATATGAAAGCTAACTGACCCTGTGATCTTCATACCGCCTAACAATCACTTTATGTACTGTTAGCTTTTAGTTAATTTTAGTTCTACTCACCCACTACCCTCTCTCCTCGACTCTCTCCTACACCACCATCTCTAACTCCCTCCTAACCCCATTCCTACTCTCCCACAACTCACATTATATAAAAAACTGTTTTTTTTTACTTGCACGACAAAGTTATTATATTGCACCTAAAATCTCTAGGTATATGAACAACTGGATATACACGAGCTGACACTGCCATAACATATCAATTTTTATAGCTTATATAAAAAAAACCATATTTGTGTCCGTAACTTTAAAAACAATAATGTCACCGTAGTAAATTATATCCTCTATTTCAATCCCGTCACGTTTTCGTATAGAAAAGTAGCCCAAGACCGTCTCCAAGGCTTAGTCTATTTATATGCTAAAAATCATTAAAACCGGTTCAGCTGTTTTAACGTGAAAACAAAACGTACAAATATACAAGCACGCACTATCGAATTTATAATATTAATAAGATGTAAAAATCGCTTCCGCTCATTGCCTATGTGAACGGCTTTACAGATGTAATACCTTCACGTAGATATGGTTTGCGCAACCGCTGTTCATGCCGTCTGCGCCAGAGTCTTACACGAATGTACAGAGTTGTATAACAATATACTTTGATATGCTGGGCACCTTCCTTCGAGACCAGTTGAGAAACACCAAGATTAACTTGAGGACCTAGATAAAAGACTTGACGAAGAAGTTCTCTAACTCTTTGGGCTGTGCAATGGTCGTCTAGCGAGCGTGTTCCTACCGTCCTATGATACCGGATCCTTTAAGTGAAATGAAATATATTTATTTCGCCTCAAACAATTTAAAATTCAGAAACAAATAACATACAGAAAACAATGGGAAAATACAAAATACAAAACATATAAACATAGCGAAATGAGCCCTTCGTCAGCTTAACGCCACAGTGGAACCAGCAATGCAGCGCTGGTTTTCGTGATGAGCCCCAGTCGTGTTACATCTTATCAAGATAATTAATAAAAATAAAGCAGTAAAATATAATAATAAGAAAAACATGTAAGTAGAAACAACGAGTCTGCTACTAATTTCATCTCTTCCTTACGGCGTAGTCATGTCACGACATATAAGCGCAAAATGAATTCAACTACCAATGTATTTCTGCTCACCCAGAAAAAGATATGTTATATTATTATTGTAATAATGTATTGTTTTTTCAAGACAATAAAACGCTTCCGCAATCCGCTCGCTCGTGCAATGCGTCCGCGCCCTAGAGACGTCATAACGGGCGTCATGACGCGTTTAACCGCGCACAGCTCCGAGAGATCTCTGGTTTGTCAGTAATGACGCACTGCAATCTTAAATTAGTAATCAAAGGTACCTCTCTATACGTAAATAATGAATAGTGGAAAGGTCAAATTTTAGATCAGCCATGGGCCTTTGATATACAATAAGAACACGTAGGGTAGGCACTCTTAAACGGTCGACCGCGAGAGCTTTGCCCGTTATTGGTTGATTTACAATTTTTTTTATTACTAATTGGTCCGGGTTGATACACAATGAAGCCAGAATGTCCTTTGTTACTTTTTAATAAAATAATGACATATCAAGCTATATCCCTTTAGGATGAGCCGAGATATATTTGTGGCAGTATCCACTTTGCGCTTGTGTCGTCCTGTGTGGTCCTAACGTGACCAGCATAGCGCAACTGATCGCCGTTCTCATGGCACTTTCTTCTCCTGACTCGAAATACTGACCACATCACACCTGGTGGTAAGCATGGAGCATTCCAAAAAACAATTACAACTATCAACAGTAAAGAAAAACAATCAATAGCCACAGTGATTACAGGACGGTGGGAACACGCTCGCCGGAAGACCATTCCACAGCCCAACGACTCAGATGCAGAAAGAGTTAGAGAACTTCTAAGTCCTAGCAGGAATGTGGGTTACCGCGTAGCCGTGACTCCGTAACCCCGAACGCGTGATTCTATTACGGAAGCGAGAGGGTGGAACAAGGTTAAATAACTTTTACACAAGACATTTCTATTAGACGCCATTCGGGTTTCCTCACGATCTTTTCCTTCACTGGTGAGCATATCGTGCCTAAGTCTGGAAATAAACTGGCAAAATCCAGAGGTAAGTGCCAGGATCCGAACTTACGAAGAATATCATAACTTTTTAAATATCGGAATAACCTTCTACTAGTTTTTTATCCCGGGGGAAAATCCTACATAGAACGCTCAGGGACGCTGTGACGGCAGCGACCCCGGTGTGTCAGACTCCTAGTGATTATTAACCCCCGGGATGTCCCTTTGGTTGCTCCACCCTGGCCTGGGAAACCAAATTCATCCAGACACCCGGGGAACAAGAAGCCTTGTTGAGGCTACCTCTCTGGGAGTGGAAGAAGTAAAGCCCACCCCTTCAAAACCTCTCTCAGATGGTGCGCCAGATCATAGATGGGCAAAATGTTATCAGATTAATGAAAATGATTAACGATTACATTTTACATTTTTTACCATTAATGTGACTGCATTTTGCTCATTTAAGTTATAAACACTACAAAATCCCAGATTGTATAAATATTTATGATTTCCTAATGTTTGAAATGGATTTAATCATGATTACAGAGCAAGAAAATTAAAATTATGACTACATTTTGTAATCATTCGTCATTAATCAGATAACATTTTGCCCATCTCTGAAAGAGGCGAATGAGGTTTGTATAAATAAAGAGATACAACATTCGATTATTTTTCCTTCCTTAAGGGGAAGCATTATGTATTTGTACACTTAAATTATTATTCTTTCTACAAATATAAAGAAATACAAATATATATCCTCGTATGCTGATCTCTGCGCCAGATACCATGCACCGCCTCGCTCTCATAAGCCTCTACTAGTGTCGAAAGGTGGCTTAAGTAATTAACTATAACAATGTTATGTAAAAATCAATAGAGACTCATCATTTAATATGGTTTTTAAATGGCTTTTTAGAGCAGTGCCCTGCACTACACTTATGACCTACCCAGGCTATGATAAGCCCAACCAACCTTCACAATTATCCTGTATAACACATACTTGCGGCATCAACCACCTACGCCTGAAGAGTCGATCGCTTGTTGCCTTTTTATTATACCAGCACGACTAAGTAAACTAAGTAAGTAGCAAGTAATTATTGTAAACTTCTACCTGTACACGCCAAAGTAAGGTATATGTTGTTAAAATATTTTTTTTTCAATTTGGAGGTTAATAAAATAAATCATCCGATATATACCCGTGCCGTTTCACGTGAGCAGTTATGCACGACTCGTGCAACAAACGTGTATGGGGAAAGAACTACCTCCTTTTTGATCCCGCGACTAATCAATGAATTACCCTCAAATCTGCGAGAAAATATCTCAGTTAAAAATGTGAAACAAAGATTAAAAAAACATTTTTTGGACCTCATTAATTGTTACGAACAGCGAGCCCAGGGCGCCGGAGACGTAAGAATAGGGGTGCGGGAGAGGAGCACGTCGACCGGGGCGACAGCAGCGACAGCGGCGGCCGGGCGTACGAACTACGGCGGAATCCGGCGTCGTCATTGGCGGACTTAGATTAAGGAACACATTGTATATAGTACTAGTTGTTAGGGTAGCCCGAGGGGATATATATAGCGACCAAACCTTTGGTCGGCGGCGAAGATCGAAGACTCGAAGAATTCCCTCGGAGCTACCCTCAAGAATAAAGAAGCGAACTGCGAACGAAGAAGTGTTTTATTACGACGAATCCCTGCTAATAGCGATCGTGTGTTGTCCATCGTGTACATTAATAGTGACCACTTTAATCGAAATGTGTTTACGTAGTTCCATACATTAATTGCGACTCTAAATGTGGACTGTTTGTAAATAGCATACGTTCAAACCATAGTGGTTTCTTTATGCTATACTAAAAAAATAAAATGTAACAATGATTTTTGTAAATGATAATAAATTTAAAAAAAAAAAGTAGCTGCTTTGCATCTGATGAAAAGTGCAGTATAGTTCAAGGCATGCAATGTCCGTCATAGCTATGTCAGCCCCATATATACCACGACGGAAGGTCTTTAGGTATAAGAACTGGATATACATAAACGTATCTCGAAACGCGATAAGCCGAAGCGAGTTTTTGGTATAAGCGAGCAGTTTAATATTGTTGTGCCGTAAAACATTGGTTCTTGCTTCTCATGATCCTAGGTCATCGAGAAGTATTCTATAGCTTGATGATGACGGCATCAATGATAAAATAAACGGATATTTTTTTATTGCCCTGACTTAAGAGTATGGTCACCGTCTATACCACGGTGAGTGTTCTGACAAGTTATTTAACCTTATTCCACCCTCTCTCTTCTATAACAGAAACACACGCGCGGGTTTACGAAGTCAAGATTATGCGGAAACTCATATCTCAGCTAAGACTTAGAAGTTCTGGGAGTCGAAGCTGCTCGCGTCCGTGGGCTTTACCCTAGTTTCCCTACACGTGACTCCTGGGTGGTGCTAAACGAGCAGCAGCGAGGTGGTAGGGCGCCGGTGCCCGTCTGTATCGCGACCACAGTGCACGGGTGTAAAGCCCGTAATAGTGACCAGTTTCGGCTTGTCGCGTTTCGGGATCAGCTTGTGCATATCCAGTAGCTCATATACCTAGAGACCTTCAGTCGTGGTATATGTGGGCCGACATGACGATGTAGACTATCAATGGATTTTCATCCTTTGATAGTCGCTTTCGTTTTTGGACTACACTGTACTTACCATCAGGTACTCTGTAGTCACTATGTCGAGCCAGTGTAAAAAAAAAGTTCTCTAGCTGTTACTGCAGCCGAGTCTTGCATGGTCTTCCAGATATCGTGTCCCCACCGTCCTATGATATAGGGTACTTTAAGCGTAGCCTGGAGGGATATTTGTGCAGGCCGGCATGATCGTTGACACTATCGATAGGTTTTTCTTAACTGTTCATAGTTGTTGTCGTGTTTTGGACTAAATGCTCACAACGCATATGCAAGAAACAACGACTATCTACCAGTGACGTGCATAGGGTATTTGAACAAGGTAAGCAAAGTCCGCGTAATCAAATTGATTGTTATATTGTTATAGATAGCACTAGCTGATCCGGCAAACGTTGTTTTGCTATATAAGGTTTTGTAATATCTTCTAAGATGTTCATTGAAATTAAGTGATGTCAAAGACAATTTTGTTCACAATTAAATACTCTTAATCAACAACACATTTATTTGGATAAAGATTAATATTATTACGTTGATACAATTCTTAACAAATAATGCATTAATTTCGACCAAAATTTATTACTATAAAAACGGCTCTAGTGACTTAATCTTAAAAGATAGACATATACTGGCGCGTACATTTTTTTAGATCATTTCAAAAGGAATAATTCTTTCATACATATATTTTTCGTATCTTGAACCGTTTTCGCAGCGCACGCAATGGAAGCCCTCAAGGATGAAAGCTAAAGCCTTCCTCGATAAATGGTCTATTCAACACAAAAAGAGTTTTTCAATTGGAACCAGTAGTTCCTGAGATTAGCGCGTTCAAACAAACAAACAAACAAACTCTTCAGCTTTATAATATTAGTATAGATTATATTGCTCTTATAACAAAGGTATATGTTGTAAAAATAGAATAAGTATAAATATGAATATTTTTTGTTTCAGTTTAAGTAATTTATTTCGGACTTATTTAGTGTAAGGGCATGCAATGCTTTCATGCATCAATGGAACGAACGCAACTGCTATCTACAAGCGACTGTAGACCTGAACTTTTGACATTTCAACCTGATACCTCCACATACTCCTGAGAATAAGCATCTTGACAGACAGATGGACTGGCAAGCTATCCGATAAGGATTCGTCTTTTACTTTCGAGATACAGAGCCCTAGAAATAAATACAAATAGACTGCCCTTGTAGTATAATTAAAGGTTGGATGTGTCGTTAGAGCTACGTTGATTGGTCTAATTATCTATAACTCAACAGCGGATTCAGAGAATCGGGATCGTACCAAAAAATGTACTCATATAATAATATCGCAATTGTCACCTACTAGCAAGCACGGTGTGACTTGTACCTTTAAGATAGACCGAAGACCTTATCCAGATCGCAGGGTCTCGCCGTATGCTGGTCGCTTTCGAACTGTCGTTCTGGAAAACTTTAGGCGAGCCCTGTATCTTACAGTGGTCGTCAAACTACTGATATGCTTTCAATCACACCTGGTGGAAAGTGAACTAGTCCGACGATGTACCGCGTCCGCCTAACAAATGCCTATTGACTCTTCTCTTAAAGGCTCCCAAGTCATAAGAACGTGGAAATATGCTCGCTGGAAGCATACTCCATTCCTTAACTGTTTGCATGATAAATGTGTAAGCGAATCTCTTCGTGTGGATATGAGGAACGTCCACAACATACGGATGGTAACTGACACGGTGGCTAGTAGTTTTATGATGGAATGGAGCTGTCGGAACTAGAGAATGTAGCGCCTGAGAATACTGTCCAATGAGCAACCGGTAAAAGACAGCGAGGTAGGCAGGCAGACTGGTAATGATCATCATCATAAAAAAAAAACAAAGGCTAAAGGCTGGCTATTATGATCTAGTGGATAATGGACCGGATTCCATGCGCGGTGACGTGAATGATCATAGGTTCGAATCCTGGCATGTATCTCTGTTTTTCCAGAATACGCACACACTTAGGCACCACATCCTCACCCGAGGAGGAAAACATCGTGAGGAAGCCCCCATGGCATCTAATAGAAAAAAGTATGTGTAAGTGCCCTGAGAACAGCGATCAGCTGTGCTACTGGTCACGTTGGGCATGACATATAAGCGCAAAGTGGATACAGCAACTAAGGTATCTCTGCTTACCCCGTAAAAGATTTAGCGTGAGAATATATTTATTATTCTTTACCAAAAAAATTCTCCTCTAAAAATCCCCCTAACCACACAAAAATAACCTAAGTATTTGAGGTAAAATCTCCCCTTAAGTTGGCATCACTGCCGACCGCGGCAAGTCACTAGAAGCGCAAAGCATAGTATTTCCGTAAATATGGCAACGCATAGACAGAAACTGCTAGAAAATTAGACATTTAATGCATACGATAGTAAGCATATGCGAGCGCCATCTTGCGTAAATACCAAAGTAGCATGTGTGCGAAGATTGGAGATGTGCGACACTAAATTTAAACGTAATATCGATATAGCAGCATACGATACGATACATACGATACGATATATTTTAGATTTAAAGTACTAATTTTATATTAATCCCGTGACAAGTATTAAATAAAAGAATGTTGAAATCAATACATATGAAAAAAGTGCAACTAATCGCCTTACGTACATGAAATAAAAAACTTTTTTATTCTATTTAATTAAGGGACGTTTACATGTGAAAGTAAAGCAAGCCCTATCATACCCTTATATATTATACGTAGTATATGACATATGGAGTTACAGATCTGAACAGACCCGATGTCTCATCAAACAATAGTTCTGTTAAGACTTTGTTAAATATTCCGATGTTTAGTTTGTACCGACCAAAAGCACTCGAAAAACGCCTCTCTCAAAGATTTATATCGGACACATTCCATATAAATGTAAAATATATGAGAAAATCTATTACTGGGGGCTTTAATTAACGCAATCGAACAGCGCACAATAATTGTAAGAATTTTCGTCTGTTTGTGCGCGCTAATCATAGAAACGGCTAAATCGATTCACTTACTGTTCATTATTGTGTTGTGGTAAGTTTCACTTAATATTTCGTATTAGTTTTATGTCAATTGGTTCATAAATAAAAAGTTATGTGAATTTAAGAAATCACGTCAAATATTTATTAAAAAAAAGCTATAGATTATATAGCTATATATAGCTAAAGATATATATTGTTGTTGCATTGATAAGCCACACGTAACTGAAAGCAGGTAAGATTGCTCAGGACATATTGCTAGTCCTTCTAATCGTGCGGCTTGTGGGAAAGGTACACGCAGATAACTTACAACGCTTTGGGTATTAATTATAACTATGCGTTTAGGGTGCTTTTGGGGCTGTCTCAATTCTGTAGCGCGTCGAATATGTTTACGATACAATCATGCAATCATACTTCGGTGATCTGCTTTCATATTGCAGCGGTTGAGGGGCAATTCAGATTGATTTTTAAATATTTTGCCCGAAAATGTGAATTGCTCTTTTATGTAGTTTCGAGTGAAGAGGCTCATTCACTCTAGTATTTATATTGTGAATTCACTTAGTATAATAACTTATTATTTTTGAAGTCAAACTTCCATATCATCGTTGTGATTTCAAACCGGATACAACGAAAAAACGACTGGTAAGAGTCACAAAAACAAAAAATTGTGTGCCCGAGCGAGAGAGCAAATTTTGGTGTGTATGTGCGTATTACAGCTTTGTAGTAAGAAGTCAGCGTAGTGTATTTAACAGTGTTTGTATTTTTATATCGCGTTGTGCTAAATAATACATTTTATAAGATGCCGAAAACTAATGACGAAATGTGTCAATATCGACGCAAAAAAATAAAAATAAAATTACAAAAAAAAACCAGGAAAAAGTCCAACAGAACTTAGTCGCGAGTTTCGTGCGTGTAAAAAACAATTATTGAACAATCAAGATAGATGTTCAAATGTAAGTTTTAATAAACACCAATAAATTAAGTAACATATTTTAAATAAAGTATAAAATATATTTTAAAATTAATCGAAATACTTTAATTTTTAAACAAATAAACTTTTTAACTATCCTACTCTATATATATATATATATATATATATATATATATATTCATTTCATTTTTTTGTCGATTTACTGAAGCTTCACTTCTATCGTGTGTGAATCGCACACATACCTTTGTTTTATTTATATTTAGTGCTATTAAGAAATTTAAATGTATTATTGTTAATCAAACCACAAACTAAGTTTGTGTTTGTACTATGGGTACTAGATAAAGACATACATACGTATTTTTTTTTATTCTATTCATTTAAGGGACTTTTACGTGTGTACGTATGTCAGCCCCGTCGTACCCTAATACAGAAATACCTAACATATTACATATGGTGGAATTGATCTGAAAAAGCCAGACGCCTCATCAGATAATAGTTCTGTTAAGATTTTGTTAAACATCCCGATGTCAAGTCTGTTCAGACCAAAAGCACTCACAAACGCCACTTACACACGTATGATTCACAAAAAATTCAATCGCTCATCACAAAAAAGTTTGGCAGTACAGGAGCTCAACCCCAGCCTGCAGCGTCTTAAGTAGGCTTTTACAAACTACGCTATGATGCCGTCAAATCAATCACTAGTATAAATTAGATTTCATAAAAATATCACAAATATACCATAAATATAAGTGGTAATGAGAAACCTTTTTAATAAATATAAATTGTTACTTACGATGTTCTTCCACAACACACTCGGCATGACTCGATATATCGATACTCGTTGGAACAGCACTAGGGCAGCGGCACGGATCGCATATAGCAGCGCTCGCGTGCCAAGCAAACCGCTCGCTATTTGGGGCCGTGAACCGTACGCAGGTGCATCGCTGTCATGTCAAATATGTTTATTATTTGTTTATTTAAACATTTACTAGCGGACCCAGTCTGTTTCGCCACAGTACAATTTAAAGTGTAGATGCGTACAATGATGTAGATACCTTTCTTTTTATCTAGACTCAGTACATTGACCACATCACGCATGTTAATAACCATGGTTCAGTCCAAAAATCGACTGCAAAAATCAACAGTAAATAAATATAACCGACAATCTCAGAGTCCATGCCTGTCTCCACAAATATCCCTTTTACGCTGCGCTTAAAGGAGCCAATATCATACGGCAGTGGGTACAAGGTCGCGGGAAGACCGTACCACAGTTCAACTACTCGGCAGAAGTCAAAATTAGACAACTTCTTACTCCTAGCCGAGATATGAGTTACTATTAAAGAAAAGAAACCGTATTATTAGCAGCAGCCAGACAAAAGTGACGATATAATACAATAAATCACATACCAAAACCAGAATCAAAAAAAAAAATATAAATAAAAAACAAGAAACAATACATAAGAAAATCTAGGCGGCCGCCATTAAGGGCCCTGTCTCAGCTAGTGCTACAGACCACTAGACTCTGCAGCGCTGGTATGCCAGACAGGGCCTTGCAGACGACATAGCTACTTCACCGGCTCAGCCCTACATATATATTTATATAAATTATAAGGTTTATTAGTAACTAGCTGTCCCGGCAGACCTTGTTCTGCCCTATTTCTCTAAAACAAAGTCACATTGTTTTTTTATTGTTAATAGCTTCCTCGTCAGATTTTTTTGAAAATTGTTTGAAGGAACCTGGCCTTAATGCTATATGTAAAAAAATTGACAAATATTGACATTAATATTTATACGTCACTCAATTATTTTGCCTTCCCGGAACCCGTCCACTAACATTTAAACTTTATGATATGGTGTTAAAGTTCAAATTGACTTTTAAATATTATTACGAATTTTTTGTATGAGAATATAGAAAAGTGTTGTTTTTAGACTTTTTCAGACAATTTTTTTTATTTTTCTCTCCGTAATAACCTTCCACAGACTTCAAGAAACACAACAAAAAAGAAATCAGCCAAATCGGTTCAGCCGTTCTCGAGTTTCCCGCTTATCAAGACATTTAGCGATTCATTTTTATATATAAGAAGATAGTATAATTATATATTATACTATTACTGTTCTGTGAGGTCTGTAATGGAAGAGAAAGGGTGGAACAAGGTTAAATAACTCTTCAGAACGCCCGTCGTGATATACACGGTTGAAAATGCTATGTACTTATAAAATTTTTGACTGCATGTAATTTTTTTATGTATGTTCTGCCATTTATTGATAGATTTTTTGGGTATATTACAAAACTTGTCCTATTTTATTATGGTGCAGTTCTGATCTTCGAGGATACAAAAAAATGTTCAAAATGTTCGTTAAATAATAAATCATAACGCTATATCCTTTATATGGGGTAAACAGAGATACATTAGTGGTTGTATCTAGTATCCACGAATATGTCGCGCCCAACATACATATAATAAGAAAGAAAGAAAAGTTTATTGAGACAAAGAAAACAACACACAACAAACACATTTAGATAAAAACAACAATAAAATAAGAATACATAACACTAAATCATGTACACTGTGTGCTGCTACCCGTCTCAAAGAGCACTCAGCTCAGCGTGTGCTGGGCGACGCTGTACGTGCCATCCAGTGCTGATTGTCAGCCGACGCTTAGGGGAACGTCTTGCGCGGGCGTCGCGGTGCTAATACAGTATTAGATCCGTTCACTGTAATATATGTATAGTAAGCTAGCAAACCCGGCGAACTTCGTTTCGCCACCATATGGCTTCGTTTTGGTTTTTAGTTAGCGTTTGAAAGAACGTGCGCATAATAAATGTCACATGAAATTAACTGAGCAGAGTACAATGAGTAGCTGTCAAACAGTGTGTACGCATCGGCGCCATCTACTTAAAATACTGGTGCGATCTGCTCCACCACCATGCAAAACCGTATTGGTTTGTAGTACATGCTATGTATCAGAGATCGCGATGTATGTGAAAATAGATTTTCCCCGTTTTCCTGCTTTTCTGTTGAAATGTTTCCTGAATTTTGTTGCCCGAGACCTTTCCAACGAATGCAAAACCGTGGAAATCGGTTCGTGCGTTCTGGAGTTATAGCGTCAAGAAGGAAAACCGGACTTATTTTTATATAATAGATAAATGTATTGATTTATTGTATGTATTAATAAATGTTTTTTTACTAGTTTTGGCCTCTAGTTAGTTTGCGGTAGTATGAAATACATAAACCACATTAGACGTGTATCAACAGTCAGTCAAAGCTATCTTAATGTTACGGAGACAGCAATTTCACTTGAGCTATCTGGTGTAGAATGGCGTCTATTACTTTAATTTGTTAATTATGAGAACTATCAACAACTTTATTTATATTATACTAGACATTTGCCGCGGCCTTGCCCGCGCGGGAGTAATTTAATCCCTTATAAACAAACACGTGTCAAACACGTGATTATTTATTTATTTTTAACCAAGAAATTAACTACCTGACTTCACAGGGCTTACTACTATATTGATAGTTTAAAAAAAACATCTATTCACCTTCTTGGTAACAAAATATAAAAAATCCGCCCTTAGTAAACACTAAAAAAAACATAGCTTACATTTCGGACATTCACCGCGCACCCGCCTATACGGTCATTCTTATCACGCATAACACAATGCACTGGCGATGCATCCGTCCCTTTCTACAAGAAGCCGTTTTGTGTGCGTCTCTCTCCTTTCATCCGTTTTTCATTTTGTCCCACACCTCAGGTATAAAACTGAGTCATTGTCTCCCAAAGACAATCCGAAAGGGTCTTACCTCAAGTCCTTACAAATAGTTATTTTTAAAACATCAATAGCCTCTCAGGTCTGTACTCCCAGTGTCAGGTACAACAACTTTTGTTCCACGTGCCCGAGTGGCATACCATCCGTTTGTGTCCAACGAGCTTTATGTCCATCAGTGCGAAAAAAATCTCTTCTACTTTCACCATGCGGAGATATTTCCACGATCTTATTACTTGGAAGCTTTTAACCTTTTGTGCCATGGTGGTACTCTCAGAGTCCCACCAGTTTTAGAACCGTTTTCTGAGCAATTTCGACCGAATTTTCGATCTTTTTATTGATGTTTCAGCATTAGCCGTATATTCAAGAATAAGAATTGATGTGGAATAATTAAAAATCATGGATAATTTTGTTTATGCACATAAACAAACCCTAAAAAATCGTAATTCATTATCTCCAGAAGTTTTCGAAGTACCCATTTTTTCTTACGTGGGATTAACTCAAAACTTTGTACTCATGAATATTTGGGGTCGATGATTACGATTCCTGCGCCGCTGAGCTCCGTTCTCACAGCACTAGTACACATAACATTTCTATTAGGTGCCGTGCGGGTTTCCTCACAGTTTTTTCCTTCACCGGTAAACACGTGGTCTTTAAATTTGCGTTTAATTTGGAAACATCACAAAGGAATTTTTTGAAGTGAAACTTCTTTAGAATTGTGATTTCAAACCGGATGCAACGGAAAAACGATAGGTAAGAGACACAAATACAAAAATTAGTGAGCCAGAGCAAGAGAGCAAATGTCGGTGTGTATGTGCGTATTACAGCTTTTTAATAAGAAGTCCGCGTGGTGTGTTATTATTTAACAGTATTTGTGAGTATTTTTATATCTTGTTGTGCTAAATAATGAATATTATAAGATGCGAAAAACTGATGCCGAAATATGTCAATATCGACGCACAAAAAAAAAATCAGGAAAAAGTTTAACAGAACGTAGTCGCGAGTTTCGTGCGTGTAACAAACAACTATCAATCAATCAAGATGTTCAAATATAAGTGTTAATAAACACCAATAAATTATGTTAAATAAAATATAAAATATCTTTTAAAATTAATCAAAATACTTTCATTTTTAAACAAATAAACTTTGTAATTATCCTACCCTTGTTATATATATTCATCTCATTCTTTTGTCGATTTACTGAAGTTTCACTTTTATCGTGTGTGAATCGCACACACACCTTTTTTCTTGACCCGATAGAAATCATCATGGACCTTCAGGGCCCCGGTGTGTCGGGTCTCTTACCGACTAAAACCACCGCGGTGTTCCGCCTCCCGTCTGCTGAAAGCTTAGAACCTGGCAGCCGCTGATGGGTCGCAACAGCAGAGTCGCGAATGTCAGAATCCGACGGGCTCTTTTAGGCGTTAGTAAAAATTTCGACCCATTTAAAAGATTTACCGAATGTGTTTTGTTTGGCCTGAGATTGCCGAATCCGTTGCCTTATGCAGTTAACTGTCCAAATACTAAATTTAAACTAAGGTTCATTAAATAAAACATATAATAAAGTCTAGGGGTTTTCAAACGCTCATCTTTGTCTAAATCCGACACCAAAAGACATTCAAACGTTAAAATTTCTCGTCCAAACTAACGGTACACCGAGCGCCTCTGATAATGATTCTTAAAAAAAAACTATAAACATTAATCTGTCTCTGTCGCTCTCGCTCGTATACCGCTGCGTGAGAGCGAGATAGATGAAGCGCGGTGAGATGCGGAACGCGAGGGGCCAAGAAGATCGTTCATATCGACGCACTTGATTCTCGGAAAGACATTCCTTTTTTTTCTATGGCTTCCCGTAATTTGACGTCACACGTTCTTCGCATTATTAAATTATTTGGTTGTGAAAATTACTCTTCTGGATTTATGTTCTCCTGGTACTTGAGTTACAATTTCGAAGGTTTTTTTTTTAATCAGCCAATAATTATAGTGTCTGATCGAAGCTTCGGCTTCGGTTTCGGGTTTCACAAGTTGTTTTTTTTTTACACTGGCTCGACATTGTGTCTACAATGCACCTGATGGTAAGTACAGTGTAGTCCGAAAACGAAAGCGACTATCAAAGGATGAAAATCTATTGATAGTCTTCGTCGTCATGTCAGCCCACATACACCACGACTGAAGGTCTCTTGGTATATGAGTTATTATATAGACTTGTATAAAATATACACAAGCTGATACCTACAACTGGGTGCCTCTTATATTTAGTTATTTAGAATTTATTGTTACCCATAGGTTCCATAATAGGACATACCAGTCACCATCAGGGTGACGGCCGAGGTTATGTCAAACTCCTGCTGTCTAAAAACCCCTGGGTGTTATGGCGCCGCAGAAGACCGGCTGTGAGAGCGAACTACGCAATCGGTAACTATCGGACACGCTGACAGCCTCCTCAGGCCTCCTTAAATTTTGGAGGTAGGGTAGAGTTGACCACTTCCAGAAATCCGTCGTAATAAGCACTGTGGAAACACTCACACCGTCTTCGTCACGCATGAGCATCGGACTCCCTCAAGTATCACTGCCCATATTTTCCGGTAAACTTATACAAATGCAAGTTTGGACCAGGTCAATGTGTATGCTCCATTGTGCGTAAATTTTATTATTAATTATGTGGTCGCTCAGTGGTCGAAATTGGACCATAATTAATTTCAAAATAACTAATATATTATAATATATGAATTTCGTTATAATATACGAGTAAAGCACAAAAAATATGATAATAATTATGGTTATGTTTGACAGACAAATAATACCACAGATTTTAACCATAAACAAAAGAGCGTATGTGTGTCAAATGCATGGTAGTGTGTGTAATCTTTTTTTATTAATTTAATGTATTTTTGTTCATTATTTAAAAAATATATTATCATTTTGCACTTATTCTCTATATACCAATATGGTAAAGTATAAGTGTGCCAAATTTCATACACCTTCGTCCGTGCAATTTTCGTAAAAATGGTTTACAAAGTTTTTGCTTTACGTATTAATATATAGATAAATCATTTATGTAAAAATGGATTGAAAGCAAAATATTATAGTCACCTGACACTCAAATTAGAGCTACCTGTCTTTTGGGTGTCAGAGTTACTCATGACCCCTAAGTTACGTGAAGTTTATATCCGCTGCGTAGCTCCAATCTTAATTATAATATAAAGAACAGAAAACAATTAAAAAAATATATTGAACCCACTTATTAGGCAGTATACGTTACGGAAAAATATTTTACGCCAACTCATTCGACCGTGACTGAGACTCCCACGAGAAAGAATAATATTTTCGCAACGACCAAAAGCTTTTTGATCTATTAAACCTTCAAGATTAATATTGTCCCATGATCCAATTGATTTTAACATTCTAGCCCTTTTGGGTTATGCCAGTAATTTACTACACGTAATAGCTAGGAGCCATATGTTGGAAATAAAAAAAAAACGCCCAAGTGCGAATTAGTCTCTATCAAGGGTTACGACTGCATTTCTTATTCCACCGCCTCATTTATGACAGAATTCTCAGTATAGAGCTGAGAGGTGATCTGAATTTTGGGCGGTCAATTGAGTTTAGAGCTAAAACAGCTGCTAAAAAATTGAGGATCCTTTTTAAGGTCAGACAGCACTTTTTTTGGAACGGACATTTACTGAGGGCCGTGAAAGGCATTTCCAGTTCAACCGGGCTTAGGGGCCGAGCATAGAAGGTGCTCAACCAGGGAGTTTATGGGTTGGGTGGCAATGCAAGGGCACCCCTGTGGGTACGAACCTCGACTTGGACGGCCAGCCAAAAAGAATACGAACCCTACAGGTGATCTACCAGCTTTTCGGAAGCGACTACCTTGAGAAGAAACGCCGAAAGAAACTCAAGGCTGCGTCGGAGTGGAATCAGACGGCACTTCACACCATCGCAACTTATTAACCTGTATCAGGCACAGGTGCGGTCGATTGTAGAGTACTATTGTCACCTTTCGGCCGGGTTCGCTAGATATCAGTTGGGGCCGTTCTGGACTCGATTGATCGTAGAGCTCGTTGACTAGTTTGCGGAAACTCTTTGACGGAAGCTAAAATGCAGAACATCGAGCATCAACGTAAAGTCGCTTGCATTGCAGTCTTCTACCGGTTGCACAGTGGAGAGCGTTCTCAGGAGATACATTCTCTAATTCCACCAGCCTCATTTCATCATAAAACCACTAGACACCGTGTCGCATACCATTCGTATGTTGTGAACGTTCCTTATATCCTCACGAAGAGGTTAGCTTCTACGTTCATCATGCGAACTGCTAAGGAGTGGAATATGCTTCCAGCGAGTATATTTTAGCGATCTTTTTTTTTTTTTTTTACACTGGCTCGACATAGTGACTACAGAGTACCTGATGGTAAGTACAGTGTAGTCCAAAAACGAAAGCGACTATCAAAGGATGAAAATCCATTGATAGTCTACATCGTCATGTCGGCCCACATATACCACGACTGAAGGTCTCTAGGTATATGAGCTACTGGATATGCACAAGCTGATCCCGAAACGCGACAAGCCGAAACTGGTCACTATGGCAGGCTTTACACCCATGCACTGTGGTCGCGATCCAGACGAGTACCGACGCCCTACCACCTCACTGCTGCTCGTTTAGCACCACCCAGGAGTCACGTGTAGGGAAACTAGGGTAAAGCCTACGGACGCGAGCAGCTTCGACTCCCAAAAACCGAATCTTATAACTTGGAAGGCTTTAAGTGAAGAGTGAATAGGTATTTGTTGTGTGGACACAGTCCATCGTCAGACTAATTTTCACTTTCCACCAGGTGTGATTGTAGTCAAGCATCCGCTTGAAAAATCATTAAAAAAATCACGCGCGTAAGTTTACTAAGGCTGAGATTTATAGACGCTACTTAGATTCTGCTTCGACTTTCCTCAAACATTACACATTACATTATTTCGAGGGGTGAAAGCTTATTTGCTTTCAGTGATATTTTTTGGCGATATTGTGTGACACAAATTTTCGGAATCAGTGTTTTTACCGATTCCGAAAATATATACATTTCTAAATCACCAAAAAATGTCGCGTAAAGCAAACGGCCTTTCACTCCTCGATATAATTAATATAAATGCCATGGGTTGCTGATAGAATAGAACAGTGCTTCCCTTTTCATCACTGAAGTTTGGCAAGAATGTAAGAGCTGGCTAAGGTATACAGCATGCCGACCTGCACGCAGATTGCTGCTGAAGGCACCTTCTCAGCACATAGTCTCCACCCGACAACCTGCATTGTCCAGGCGCGCTAGCTTTAGAACCTCCTACCATTTCATGAGAAAACCCACAAGGCATCGAATAGAACACGCAGCTTCACGTCATCGGGAGTGTGCCGCCTAGATTTTACAAGATAAGCGAACACACATCCAGACACAATCTATAGCTTGAATTTATATTACGTTAAGAAGATAACAGAATTTGACCCCAAACATTTTTATAATATTAGTCAACTGGCTGACCCGATAAACTTCATAATTAATGTTGTTAACTTTTAACTAAACCTACTCCCCTTTCCCGGTCATTCTCTCACCCCCCTCCCATACCTCCTCACTACACCTTTATCACGTTTTCAAAATATTTATAAACTAATTCAGCGGATATATGAAACCAGGGCTTAAATATCGGGGTAACTCTTCAAAATGTTTATTTAAATTATATGGTCAACAGGATAATCATAATGTGCATGGAATGTTTATGGGAAACAACTTATTTAAATTGATAAGGAGTTATATTGTATCAGTATTCCAGTTACCGACTTCTACCTGACCATTTGTTTAAAAGTTAAAACGAGTATAGCAACCAATCCTTAAGAGATACATGCCATCGCGGACTATTCAGGAGTAGGAAAGGGGAATAACCCTACCATACATTGTTTTTTTATATCTCAAAGGAATTAGGCAGCGTTTTAGGCGAAAGCTTCCAGGCGGTTTGACTTTTTCCGAAATTTTCAACATTTATCATAATATATCAACCAATTTACGAGAAACCTTAACAAATAATACACTACAATCTCTCTCATGAATCACCCTATTTATTGGTGAAAACCGCACGAAAATCTGTTCAGTAGTTTTTAAATATATCGCGAACATACAGACCGATGTGGCGGAGGATTTTGATAATATATTAAAGTGATAATTTACATATCAGAGTCTTGCCTAACCCTGGGTTCCGCTATCACCCTTGAGGTACGCATCACAGGGTGAACACACACAAAAGTTTAATGCTAGAAAAGTATCACCAGTGATGTGATCTGGGTGGGAAGCTTTAACATTGCCGGCTAGTAATGCGTTGAGGCGGGCTTGGATAGTGGCGGATTTGGGTAGAAACCGTCTGTGAAGATTATACATCCCTAAAAATCATCTGAGTTGCCGAACTGTTGTGGGAACGTGGAGGACAGCAATTGCTTGTACCTTGGATTCTAAGGGCTCTATACCAGAAGCAGAGCAGAGAAACAAATATAATTATGAAAAAAAAAATCAATACACCAACCCCGTGCACATATAATTAGGATTTTTTTTACGTTTTACAGGCAAAACCCTATTCACTCTACTTTTAAAGGCTCCCAAGTCATTAGATCGTAGAAATAAGCTCGCTGGAAGCATACTCCACTCCTTAGCTGTTCGCATGATGAATGTAGAAGCGAATTGTTTCGTGTGGTTATAAGTATCATCCATCACATACGGATGGTATCCGAGACGGTGTGTGGTAACTTTATGGTGAGTTGGAGCTGGTGGAATTAGAGAACGTAGCTCTCGAGAACTTGCTCCACTGTGCAACTGGTAAAATACTGCAAGGTGACTTTTCGTCGATGCTCGATGTTCTGCATTTTACCCTAGTTGGGAGTCGAAGCTGCTCGCGTCCGTAAGCTTTACCCTAGTTTCCCTACACGTGACTCCTGGGTGGTGCTAAACGAGCAGCAGCGTGGTGGTAGGGCGTCGGTGCCCGTCTGGATCGCGACCACAATACATGGGTGTAAAGCCCGTCATAGTGACCAGTTACCTAGAGACCTTCAGTCGTGGTATATGTGGGCCGACATGGCGATGTAGACTATCAATGGATTTTCATCCTTTGATAGTCGCTTTCGTTTTTGGACTACACTGTACTTACCATCAGGTACTCTGTAGTCACTATGTCGAGCCAGTGTAAAAAAAACCCCTCAGTTAAAGGCTCTTCATCGTCAAGTCTGCGAGCCCAACGATTGAGCCCAGAGCGACCAATTGATATTCAGTGTACCCGTTCTATGTAACAACAGCATTCCACGGCAGAATTAAAGAACGCAGCTACAGAGGTAAACGTATGTACATACTAAGCGTACATATTAGAAACTAGCTGATCCGGCAAACGTTGTTTTGCTATATAAGTTATTGTAATATCTTCTAAGATGTTCATTGAAATTAAGTGATGTCAAAGACAATTTTGTTCACAATTAAATACTCTTAATCAACAACACATTTATTTGGATAAAGATTAATATTTTTACGTTGATACAATTCTTAACAAATAATGCATTAATTTCGACCAAATTTGTTTACCATAAAAACGGTTCTAGTGACTTAATCTTAAAAGATAGACATATACTGTCGGGGACATTTTTTTAGATCATTTCAAGAGGAATAATTGTTTCTTACATATATTTTTGGTATCTTGAACCGTTTTTGCAGCGCACGCAATGGAAGCCCTCAAGGATGAATAATTTTCCCCGTTTTTTTCACATTTTCCATTATATCTTCGCTCCTAATAATTGCATCGTGATGTTATATAGCCTAAAGCCTTCCTCGATAAATGGTCTATTCAACACAAAAAAAAATCGAACCAGTAGTTCCTGAGATTAGCGCGTTCAAACAAACAAACAAACAAACTCTTCAGCTTTATAATATTAGTATAGATTATAAAGAAATAGTCAAGTGCTATAAATGTAGCCAATAACATGGTCTTAAATAGAACAACATGATACGTCAAAGATCTGTAGTGATTTGATACGATTTAAAATATATTACATTAGGTCGTTTCTGTGGCATACTTTAATCGAGAAATGCTACAGAGTTAAAAATAAACGATAGAGCAAAATTATTATGAAAGACAGACGATATGTTGCTTTAATTTTTTACGCGCGTTTTTTTTTATCATGCTTTACGTATTTTTGAATTTCATACTTGAAGTGTATAAAAATAAACACAGGCTAGTTTATATTATAGACATTTCTGCCTACGCCCAAAGAACTAGTGTTAACATATAAAACTTGAATACACTTGTGTTCAGATCACAAGCTCGCAAGACGTAGAAGTGTATTTATAAAACGATAAACTGGTTTTTCGTTATCACATAAAAATAACGCAAGATCTCGACTCGACGCTGCCAGGCGCACATAACCTATAACAAATCGATTCATAAACATTCCCTCCAAAAATGATCACAAAAATGGAGTTATGAGACGGACCTGGTTAGTACAGTTGGCTAGGTTGGAACATTTCACGAGACACAGGCCTATTTAACGGTGAAAAAATAAAATCACTAGGCTCACCGGTCACCAAATAATTTATAATTTTAAAAATCACGCGGAACGAGGCCGCGATGGCACTATGACACAATTATGCGTGCGAAAGAGATAAAATTTAGAAAGAATAGTAGGGAAAATGAATCTTATTCCCATCATATTTAGACTGTTTGACTAAAGTTGTTTATAACAACGTAATACTAAGACACTAAGTAATAATAATATCATGAAGATAAATCTCTTTCGGGATGAGCAGAGACTCAACTATGTAACTTTGTGTAAAAAGCTTAGTAAATCACATTTGACTTGTGATATAACAGTGATAGTATTATATCACGTTATTGTTTAAAAAAATAGCACTGATTCCATGCTTAGACAATACAAAAAACAACATAGAGTATACGAGGGGTAGACCTCCGTACCTCCGTATCTCAGCGGCCGCCCTTGTCGACAATAAAAACTTGGTACCGGGGCGCGCAACCCCACATTTCTTCAAACACAAACAAAAATCAACTCCGAGCGTTCGCTCCCGACTTACTATATTTCTGTTTGTTTTCTTCCTCATACGATCATTGCACGACCTTTATCCATTTAACTATTTAAAACTACACAACACTCAACACTTGTATCTTACACTGGCACAGAAATCTGAAGATTTTTTTGTATAGTCGACGCCGTAGCTACCGGCCGGCCGCCGTCACGCTTGGGCGGTGTGCTATCGCGACGGTTTATGTTTTAATTGAACGTTTTTCATTATTTCACTGATCACTTAAGGAAAATAAAGCGTTTCGTTTAATGACAGCCGCGTAGCGTGGCGCATTGTATACAAGTATAGATTTTGGTACGTGCGCCTTGTGTCGCTCGATGCTACTGTCGGCTCCGGTCGCGGACGAGTGTTAGAGCTGCCAGCTCTTTATGAAAAAAACGCCTGAATGCCAGCTAAAAATTATAATATATTTTCCTGAATAGCTGACAATTTTAATTATTAACTGATTAAGTAGAAAACCTGATACTAAACTCAATAAGCGTGATACCTGATTTATAGAAATTACTGTACAATAATTTGAACGTATATATTTTACACAAACGTATATATTTACAAAATTAATAATTAAAAAAATGTAAAATAATTTTGTATGGTTAACAGAAAAACATTTTTAGTAGAATGGTAAAAATTAAAGGTTATGAAACTTTGTAACCTTCTTCCTTGGCAACATATCACTTGGCAAAATTAAAGCCGACAAAAATAAACTACGCGTGTAAGTTCACCAGGAACTGCTGATGGTCATATTTATCCTCTGAAACATACACATTTACAATGCGCGCATATACAATTTTACTTTTAATTCTCGTCCAGTTGTCAGTTATTGAACTTACATTTAAGATTCACTTCAAAAAACTTCAACATCGGTTGTGGCACGATTCAGCTGATATTAAGCACAGAATAATCTGTAAACTAACTTCAATGATAAACAAACAAGAAACTGTTCGCTGATGGTCACCGGCCTGCTCATAAGTGTCTCCACGCTTCGTTCATACCTTTCTAGATACCTGATACACCATATATACCAGTAAATTTTTAACTAGACCAAATGATTTTATCCATTTTAATTGATTGGATGCCACATAGACTTATAGTTACATATAGAAAAACGTTAACGTTTCTTAATTTTCTAATAAAAAAGATACCTTTAACTTATAATGGCATAAAATACTTTGGAATGATGTTTCTCTTCAAATAAAAAACGTCGTAAAAGGGTAAAGAATCCAATATTGTAGGGAGAAAAGTATCAGATATGCAAAAAAACCTAATGATGAAAAAATGGAGTCACTCTGGTAAAACGTGAAAGCTGGTAACTCTGTGAACTCTACGGGAGAGGAGTGTTCACGTTCCAGTGACGCGGTTGGCGCGCAATGCTATATTACGACAGTTGCTAGGATAGGTGGCGCGGTCGGTCACCCCGCTTGGGCGCGTCATGGCGGCAATCATTTAAATTTCGTTATGAATTTTTCTCAGTTATCTTATAATGTAAAATAATCTTCTTGGATCATAAATAAAATAAATAATCAAAAAATATGGTCAATAAAAAAAGCATTATTTCGATAGTTCAATTCAAAGGATTGTCGATAAATTTTGAATTTTTTTTTAGCTAATTTTAATATTTTATATGCTACTCATTCTACTTTCTTATTGATATTTTAGTTTTACTAAATCCTGTTAAAAATCACTAAATTTGAATATTAATAATATTAGGTCCTTACATATGAAATTGGCGTTTTTCGTACTGGCCACTTTAATCACAAATTTCTCCTCTTTGGTAAGGAATTCCAATTCCAAATTTGTACAGCTATAGACTCATGTATTTGTGCTTCGATGATCGTCATTCATTTGTTTTTTTCTTCTGTTTTTTTCTGTTTGCGTCACTCATTTTACAAAATGGAAAACTTAAAATATCGCATTATTTACGAGTACGAGTTCCGCCGTGGCACTAGTGCTGCGGAAACAACTCGAAGGGTGAATGATGTGTATGGCGGTCGTGTTGCAAAAGAAAACACAGTTCGTTTTTGGTTCCAACGTTTTCGTTCTGGAAATATCGACCTGCAGAACAAGCCCCGTGGACGGCCTGAGACTCAAGTTGATAATGAAGAGTTGAAGGCTATTGTGGAAGCGGATCCATCGCAAACCACGTCCGAGTTAGCTGCAGGCTGCGATGTTAGTGATAAAACTGTTTTAATTCACTTGAAGCAAATTGGGAAGATTAAAAAGCTTGAAAGGTGGGTACCTCACGAATTGACTGAAGCAAACCGGCAAACGCGCGTCGACTGCTGCGTTACATTACTAAACCGGCACAATAATGAAGGTATTTTAAACCGAATCATTACCTGTGATGAAAAATGGGTTCTTTACGATAATCGGAAGCGCTCAGCGCAATGGTTGGATCCTGGCCAGCCAGCCAAATCCTGCCCCAAGCGAAAATTAACCCCAAAAAAGTTACTTGTAAGCGTTTGGTGGACTAGTGCCGGTATTGTTCATTACAGTTTTCTCAAATCTGGCCAGACTATTGCGGCTGATGTCTATTGTCAGCAATTGCAAACCATGATGGAAAAGCTAGCGGCTAAACAACCTAGGCTGGTCAATCGCTCCAAGCCACTGCTGCTTCACGACAACGCTAGACCACACACTGCGCTACAGACGGCTACTAAATTAGAAGAGCTTCAATTGGAAAGTCTAAGACATCCTCTGTACTCCCCGGACCTTGCTCCAACAGATTACCATTTTTTTCGAAATTTGGATAACTTCTTGCAAGGGAAAAAATTCAACTCCGATGGGGCAGTCCAAATCGCCTTCAAAGATTTTATTGATTCCCGTCCGACTGGTTTTTTTAGTAAAGGGATCAATGAACTACCTATGAGATAGCAAAAGTGCATAGAAAATAATGGTTCATACTTTGATTAATTAAATATATTATATTAAAAAATATTCGACTTTTTGTTCCTCCCATACAAAACGCCAATTTCATATGTAAGGACCTAATATTTCTTTTCATTTTTATTAGACGTCATTCGAACTTCCTAACGATGTTTTTCTTCATCGGTGTACATGCGGTGCTAAATTTGTACTTGATTTGAAAAGACCAGATCTACGTGCTAGGATTCCAGCCTACAATCGCGTTGCTGAGTAAATACGGGTCCATTTTTTTTTACAGTAGCTCGGCTTAGGGACTACAGAGTTCCTGATGGTAAGTACAGTGTAGTCCAAAAACGAAAGCGACTATCAAAGGATGAAAATCCATTGATAGTCCACATCGTCATTTCGGCCCACATATACCGCGACTGAAGGTCTCCAGGTATATGAGCCACTGGATATACACAAGCTGATCACGAAACGCGACAAGCCGAAACTGGTCACTATGACGGGCTTTACACCCATGTACTGTGGTCGCGATCCAGACAGGCACCGACGCCCTACCACCTCGCTGCTGCTCGTTTAGCACCACCCAGGAGTCACGTGTAGGGAAACTAGGGTAAAGCCTACGGACGCGAGCAGCTTCGACTCCCATTATCTACTAGACAACCATATCCACCTAAATTTGAAGATTTTAGCCAAATGCTCACATTCATTAGCAGATTCCATCTATCTGAGCTCCAGCTTAGGCTATACGTCAATCGACCTAACAACAACCTACATAAACTCTCTCCAAGCAAAGGGATAGACAGAGCGTGGAATGTGAAATCCCTTAGAAGACGTAACCTCAACTCAAAAATTAGAATCAATTAGATTAAAAATTAAAAAAAAAAGTTATTCCCGCTTGGAATAATATTTTCTGAACCTCAAAAAGAAATGCCTAAAAATTATGTAAACAGCATGATTGAGCTGACAGGTTTGAGTTTGACTTTAATCTCACCTACTGGAAAATTATGATAAGGCCGATGACGGAGCGCGCTAGTCTAACAAATACCGATTCGCTTGACATTTGTGTTAGGTAGCAACACCACCGTTTCCGTTTACTTCATTTTGATACGTATAAGACTCAGACGTTATCATACGTAATAAATATATCTTCGGTTAAACATCCGTCAACTGTTGTTTAAATAACGCAGTTTCACTCCGACGCAGCCTTGAGTTTCTTTCGGCGTTTCTTCTCAAGGCAGTCGCTACCGAAACGCTGGTAGATCGCCGTTAGGTTCGTTTTTCAACTGGCCGGCCGCCCAAATCGAGGTCCGTACCCACAGGGGTGCCCTTGCGTAGCCGCCCAACCCATTCATTTCGCTGGCTGAGCGCCCTGTGCGTTCGTCCACCAAGCCCGGTTTGGTTGTAAAGGTCTTTCCCAGGCTACCAACGTAGGATATGGCGAAAAAAAAATCTGTTAAACACCAATCATCACATCAATATTAACACCATCCTGAACAAGTCTAACAATTTGAAGACTCCCATCTCATAAATGTTGGAAACACAGACGCAGAAAGCCCATTCCACTCCTTAGCGGTTCGCGTCAAAAAAGAGGAGGCGAATGGCTTCCTGCGAGCAGCTAGAATGTCAACCACATAAGGGTGCAAACCCGCACGGCGTCTAGTCAATTTATTATAGAAGGGGGACGGGAACTAGATTCTACAGCTCAGCCACACACTCTCCAGAGTATAGTCTATAGAAAACCGAAAGCAGGCCATTCTACGTTGATACAGAATACAGGATACAGGAATTAATCAGTTACTCCAACGGCCTATTTTTGACCCAGTGGAAATCTTCATGGACTGCCAGGGCAGCAGTGAGGGTTGTTACCCCAGTGTATCGGAACCTTACCGACGAAAACCACTAGGTTATTCCTCCTCCCTGCTGCTGAGTGCTGACGCGAAGGCAAGCCCAACTTCCTAACGCAAATCGGCGGCTCCTTAGGTTATTTCAACTGCCTGACTGATAATTACTAAATAATTTATTTACCCTGTTAATAATCTGTTAAATCCTTAACTAGAGATTGCATCTTGGTTAAAAAAAGCAGAATCCTACTATTTCTTCTACTTGCTAGTACTACGTTTATCCGTCAATGCTCCTTTTCTCATTAACGCCTGAGTGTCTCAAGTTGTAACGAATATACCCTACGCGGGCCGGGATAAGTCTTGGACTTATGCCGTTGCAAAAAATGCACCCTCGTAGGCGGGATGATTTATAATAAAGAATTGCGATAATTTGAGACAACTCAAAAGAAGTACTTACCGTAGGCAGCGGTATTCATGTACTTCATAAAATCACTCACTGTATGTGTTTGTCTGCGAATGTTGAGTATGGTTTTTGAGAATTTGTGTATTGCGAGTTTGAATTATATGCGATTGTAAAGAAAAAGGATGCGATGCGATGTGTAGTTTTAAAATGCGAGAACGTTGCAAACAAAAAAAAGCGAATGAAGTACGGGAGATGGCGTTGGGGATTCGGTGCGTTTACACTATTAATTTTTTTGATGTTCTGGAGTTGCGCGTTTTGGCGTGTCTACCAAGCATGCAGTATTTAGTCGCTTTAAAAAAATGGAACTTCGAAGTCGGTGGGATCAAGAGTTTTAATTTTATTATTTAAAGACAATCACACCTGGTTGAAGATGAAGATGACTCCGACAATGGATCGCGTCCGCTCAACTACCTATTCACTCTTCTCTTAATGTTTCTCAAGTAATAAAATCGTATACAGTAAGAGGGAGGCCTATGCTCACATAGAGTTGAATCAACCTGTGGATGATGATATTTTTAAAACTAACGGACCGCTTAATGGTCAGTAGTTATTGTTGCTTACAAACGACTGCGATACCTGAAGTGTTGCGAAAGGCCTAGCTCAAAGGAAAAGAAGAGAAAAAGTAGTATATGTTTACATGAGGTTGTTTCAGAACGCAACTAGCCGAGTTTGTTCACTAACGTGCTTTATACCCATGTATTGTAGTCACGATGTCATCCAGAGACTCAAATAGTTTATCATTATAACCAAGATTTGTTCTGTGATTATTGATTCTGTAATTTATCGATATCTCTGTTACAAATTACAATACTACGTCACCGTTTTTCAGACATTTAGTCCACAAGCCAAATATTTTAAATTGGCTATATAATCAAAAGCTATTGAATAAATCATCAAACTGAAAAATAGTTTTTATTATTTTGATTAAAAAAATTATATATTTTTTGTGTTGCTTAAAAAATATTAATTTCTGGACGAATGCAAAAAGTAAACAATGACGTCAATTTCTACACGATCACAGTTATTGATGTTTTAGTGATGCAAAGTTCATATAAATGTAGTTAAATAATTGATCGACTTACGCTTAAATATTTTCAGGTTTAAAGCTTAAGTTTTAAATCTATAAGGGTTCCTAACCTAAATAAAAGTGATTTATGGGTGTAAAACAAATTATTATATCGAATTAAAACAAAACTGATGAAAATATTTTGAAATGGATTCTGTAAAAACACGAAACTTGATTAATATGTGTCTTTTTTATTAAATAAATACGCCAACTGGTAGCAATTAATTCTGACCACGTAAATTTAAGATATATTGGAAATAAGGATATTCTATTACATAAATCAAAATTATTAATCACTTCCATTAATACATACTTTCTGTGAACTGGAGTAATTATATCCGTAAATACGTAATGTATTGGGTTGGTAATAATCATATTTCATTAATTATTGCATTCTTTAATTAATTAAATGGATAATCAATAATGTCGATGAGTTCTGTTGTTGGACATCACTACAAATGTCAAAAACCATTAGCCGGAACCTGTATCGCTGACTATGTGAGCTTAGCCAATTTAAATAAATATTAAATTATAAAACCATCAAAGAAACCCATTTAACAATAGACTGAAGCATAATACATACGTCTAAAATGGTCCGACACAAAAAAAATGTAAAGGAGCCACATAAGAACGAATCTAGTAGCAGCTCGGGTTCAAGCGAAACATCGGCACAAAAAACTACACATATATTGCTAACCTACTGGAAAAGTATAATAGGATTTGCGTGTTTAATTATTGCGGTGTATGTCGGCACCCTAGGATATTTAGAAACAAGAGTAAACACTCCGTTTGATGATGAAAAGGTAAGCGCAATTATACTATACATTTTCAAGCAATTATTACTTGCTTAGATATTTTTAAAAGTTAGACTACTTATTCGTTCGCATTTATTTGCCCTGGTACTTATGATCTTCCATAATATTAATTTCTTAAGTCCACTTTTCTGTGATGAGTTCAGTGCAACATTTAGTGTGTTGATTTGTGAACCAGTAGTGTTTACATTTATTTTTGAATAAATTAAGCTTAGTAATACCTGTGTGGTTTTATGAAGACATGGAGCATTGGATCGGTTTTACACTATCAGATTTATGACTGCCATACATCACCCTTCCATGTAAATATTACATTTTCCTAACATGTGACTAATATATGACCTGATCCCATGAGTCTTAGGCTAAGATTTGTATGCCCTAATTGGACTTTGCTTAGCAAGGTTCTCAAAAAATGTTTTCATTTTGACAAAAAACTGAATATATAATAGGAAGCAAGTCTATGTTGACAAAATCGGTGACTTACCAAATCCTTTGACATTCATTGAGAAATAAAAAGTAATGTTTTAGTAAAGTCTAAGCAAACTTAAAGTTGCGTCTATAACGGCGGCTTGCACTAACAAATTAAGTCTAGTTTAAGCTTTTATAGACGCTAATTAATCGAAGTACATTAATTTCATTATAATGATGATTTGAGTTTAAGAGTTGTTACAACTGGGTTTTTATTCAGTGCGAGACTATAAGTACAGTTCAGCACTAAATAGCATTTTATTTATTTATTTATTTATTTATTTTAAAGGGAAACATACAGCAATATAAAAATGATAATAATATACACAAAAAAAATGTTACATAAGCCAGCAAAGTTTCCACAAAAATTAGTACAAAAATAAAAATCAAGCTAATAAATAACAATAAAAAAATCAAACAAATATACATACATATATATGTTACATATAAATAGTACATTTATATTAAAAAAAAAAAAAATACATTATAGAACAAAATTGAACTTAGGCTAATATTTTCTTTCTCACCATTCGTTTAAAGGGCCCAAAGGCACAGGACAGTATATCTATATCGCAAAAACGTTTATTATATAGATCACAGGCACGAAAAACAAAAGTATTATTAACATAGTTTGACCTTAAGAATGGCACCTTAAACAGCGAAAAGTCTCTTGCATTGGAATGCGGACACCTGAAACCTATTTGACTAAGCAAATAGGACGAGTCCACGAGACCGTTAACAATTTTAAATAAAAAAAGTTGATCCCTCTCAATCCTACGATGAAACAATGCAGGAATTGAGCTACAAGGAAGGTTGTGTAAATCAGATTTATACTTTAAATGTTTTAGAAACTTGTTTTGTATGCTCTCGAGAAGATTGATGTATTTTTTATATTGAGGGTTCCAAATAGTAGAGGCGTATTCGAGTAACGAGCGAACCAAAGCGTTATATAGAAGGATATAAGTGTTAGGGTTCTTAAAATCTTTAGTCATCCTTAGGATGAAGCCAAGCATTCTAAACGCTTTTGCAGTGACAGTATTAATATGGCAATTAAAGGATAATTTACTATCAAGATACACACCCAGGTCACGCACCTCCGTCACACGGTTGAGTAAATTGTTATTAAGGTGATAATTATATATTATAGGGTTATTCTTTCTCGTGAAAGAAATAACATTACATTTCATAGCATTAATAAATATTAAGTTATTATCGCAATAAGAGCAGAGGCTATCAAGATCTTTCTGAAGTGCAAAACAATCGTAGCCCGATTTAACAATTCTGAAAATCTTCATATCATCAGCATATAAAAGAATATTAGAATTAACAAATGAAGGAACAATATCATTAATAAATAAATTAAACAAGAGAGGACCAAGATGTGAGCCCTGGGGGACTCCTGACGTGACAGGAACAAATGAAGAGCAAAAGCCCTTGTATGTTACTGCCTGACTTCGATCCCGAAGGTATGAGGTCAACCAGCTAAGCAAGTCGCCGTGTATGCCAAATCCTTCTAGCTTCCTGATAAGTAGCGAATGGGATATTTTGTCAAAAGCCTTAGAGTAGTCCGTATAAACTACATCAACCTGAAAGCCAGAGTTCATTGCAATAGCTAGTCGATGGACAAATTCACATAAATTAGATTCAGTAGACTTTCCTTTAATAAAACCATGCTGTTCATCGATGATTACAGGCTTAATCACTGGAAAGATATTATCGTATATAATTTTTTCGAACAATTTAGCAATAGTACATAATTTAGATATTGGTCTATAGTTAATAATATTATGTCTATCACCAGACTTATACACAGGTACAACGAGGGATCTCTTCCAATTAACGGGGATAACACCGGAACTAAAAGACATATTAAAGAGAATAGAGACAGGGTAAGCTAACTGTATATGACAAGATTTAAGAAATAAGGGGGGAAGGCCATCGGGTCCACACCCTTTATTAGGATCTAATCTTTTAAGATATTTCAGTACAACATCCGGCGTAAAATTAACTGAATGTAAGGATATCTGATTATTAAGGAGATAAGGTCTCATGACATAATTATCCATAGATTGGCGATGGATGTTATCATTAACAAAGGCGGACTGGAAGCACGAGTTAAATAAGTCACAAATAACCTTACCGTCAGAAGAAGATTGATCACCAAAAAATAGATAATCTGGTAAATCGTTAGAGGATTTTTTTGATTTTACGAAAGACCAAAAGTTTTTACTATTGGACTTAATATTAGATTCACACTGAATGATAAATCTTTCATAACACTGAAGTTGAAGGCATTTCTGACGTTCTCTAAGTATACAGAAAGTATCATAATCACTAACACGTCCATATTTTTTCCATTTTCTATGATATTTTAGTTTTTCGGAAATCATTTTTATTAAGGGCTTGGAAAACCAAATGGGGTGACGAGATTGTTCCTTAAAAGATTTAACTGGAACATGAATATTAATAATATTGTTAAGCGTGTTATAGAAAACTCGCACGGCCTCTGATACATCGAGATTTGAAAAAAGGCTATCCCAGTCGACAGCCGAGAGCTCATTATTAATCATGTCGTAATTAGCAACACTGAATAATCTAACGTCACGAGAGATAAGTTTAACATTACGAATATTAGATATTTTTAAGATAATTTCAAGTGATGGGTGATGGGAATCCTCCATAACTAACGGAAACTTACATTTATCAACAATAGTCAAATGATTCACAAACACTAAATCAAGATACCTGCCACTTAGATTACATATCGAGTTATATTGTTTCAAATCACAGAAATTTAAAAAATTATTCAATGTCACTATAAGTGAATCATTACTAGAGAAATTATCCAAATTACTATGGGAACCCACAGAGCTCCAGACAGCACCAGGTATGTTGAAATCGCCTGTGATCAAAAATGTATCATCAGGGTGACGTATCATGTCTACAGAAACATCTTCAAAGAAATCACTAAGAACTAGTTGTTGTGATCGACAATGTGGGAAATAACAGCAATAAACATGTAACAACTTATGAATCGTTAAATTTACTAAAACTCTAATTGATACTTTTATCACTTCGTATTATGTAAGTCTAAACTAGACTTAATTTGCTAGTGCAAGCCGCCCTTAATCTCAGATAGATTTGACTACTATTAAATTTAAGAAAACACCACCTAGTTGTTATTTACAAACCTACCTACTTAAATCGATTGATTGTAACAAACGACAATCAAATACCCTACATATAAAACAAGTGCGCTCCAAGGCACAGATAACTCACGTAGCTGGCACCCTTAAATGGAACTGGGCTAGCCATGTTAATCGGATGAGTTGTGTTTTGGAAAGGATATTGCAGTTTATGGTGTTGAGTCCAGACTGACATGGCGGAAGGAGCAAATACATATTTAAAAAGAATGGACAACGGGAAAGGAGGCCTTTACACTGGAGTGGGACAAAACTGGCTAATATATATATTTTTGTAATCTTGACTTGGCGTAGTTATCACATCATACCCCTGGTGAGCATGGTGCAGTCTAAAAAAATAACTACAACTATCACCAGTAAAGAAAAACTGGTCATACGGGCCTGCACAAATATGTTACCTCTTCACATCACGCAAAATAGGCGCACTTAGACATCGAGTTGCGGAGAATGAGCCCATCTCAATCTTATCTTATACCTTACCTCTTCACATTGCATTTGAAGAACCCAATATCATTGGATGGTGGGAACACACTTGCCAAGATAATTACGCAGTTCAATGAGTCATCAAAATTACTTTTAGAGAACTTAGTCCTAGAAGGAATATGAGTTGGTGGCAGAGATGGGCAAAATGTAATCTGATTAATGATGAATAATGACAAAATGTAGTCATAATTTTAATTTTCTTGCTCTGTAATCATGATTCAATCCATTTAAAACATTAAGAAATCATAAATGTGTATACAATCTGGGATTTTGTAGTGTTTAAAACATAAATGAGCAAAATGCAGTCATATTAATGGTAAAAAACGTAAAATGTGATCATTAATCATTTTCATTAATCTGATTACATTTTGCCCATCTATGGTTAGTGGAATAATATGTATGCCATTTGATGTGAGAGATACATCACATATCAGATTCACATGGGCTCATTTTCCGCAACTCGACATCTGAGTGCACCTATTTTGTGTGAGACAACAGAGATACATAATATTTGACTGTTTCCACATTGCGCTTGGCCTGCCTAACATGACCAGTTCCACAACTAAAATTCCAATACTCTTTATTGGTTTCCCAGAAATGAGTGGGTAATGCCATATATTTTCAAATTCCAGGTGGTTCAGGATTCAGGATTGTCTGTGTCAGATCGGTACTGGGGTTCGTACAGGCCTGGAGTTTACATGGGCATGAAGAGCAGAGAGCCTCGGTCGCCTGTGTTTGGCATGATGTGGTATGAGTTGGCTGCATCATCGCACAAAGGCATCAGGTAATAAGTTCTAATATTAGGTCCTTACATATGAAATTGGCGTTTTGTATGGGAGGAACAAAAAGTCGAATATTTTTTAATATAATATATTTAATTAATCAAAGTATGAACCATTATTTTCTATGCACTTTTGCCATCTCATAGGTAGTTCATTGATCCCTTTACTAAAAAAACCAGTCGGACGGGAATCAATAAAATCTTTGAAGGCGATTTGGACTGCCCCATCGGAGTTGAATTTTTTCCCTTGCAAGAAGTTATCCAAATTTCGAAAAAAATGGTAATCTGTTGGAGCAAGGTCCGGGGAGTACGGAGGATGTCTTAGACTTTCCAATTGAAGCTCTTCTAATTTAGTAGCCGTCTGTTGCGCAGTGTGTGGTCTAGCGTTGTCGTGAAGCAGCAGTGGCGTGGAGCGATTGACCAGCCTAGGTTGTTTAGCCGCTAGCTTTTCCATCATGGTTTGCAATTGCTGACAATAGACATCAGCCGTAATAGTCTGGCCAGATTTGAGAAAACTGTAATGAACAATACCGGCACTAGTCCACCAAACGCTTACAAGTAACTTTTTTGGGGTTAATTTTCGCTTGGGGCAGGATTTGGCTGGCTGGCCAGGATCCAACCATTGCGCTGAGCGCTTTCGATTATCGTAAAGAACCCATTTTTCATCACAAGTAATGATTCGGTTTAAAATACCTGCATTATTGTGCCGGTTTAGTAATGTAATGCAGCAGTCGACGCGCGTTTGCCGGTTTACTTCAGTCAATTCTTGAGGTACCCACCTTTCAAGCTTTTTAATCTTCCCAATTTGCTTCAAGTGAATTAAAACAGTTTTATCACTAACATCCCAGCCTGCAGCTAACTCGGACGTGGTTTGCGATGGATCCGCTTCCACAATAGCCTTCAACTCTTCATTATCAACTTGAGTCTCAGGCCGTCCACGGGGCTCGTTCTGCAGGTCGAAATTTCCAGAACGAAAACGTTGGAACCAAAAACGAACTGTGTTTTCTTTTGCAACACGACCGCCATACACATCATTCACCCTTCGAGTTGTTTCCGCAGGACTAGTGCCACGGCGGAACTCGTACTCGTAAATAATGCGATATTTTAAGTTTTCCATTTTGTAAAATGAGTGACGCAAACAGAAATAAACAGAAGAAAAAAACAAATGAATGACGATCATCGAAGCACAAATACATGAGTCTATAGCTGTACAAATTTGAATTTGGAATTCCTTACCAAAGAGGAGAAATTTGTGATTAAAGTGGCCAGTACGAAAAACGCCAATTTCATATGTAAGGACCTAATATTAATCTCCCAGAAGACCAGTCTCTACTCAAAATGATGATCAATTTAAAAACTTAATAATCGTCACGCTATATCTCTTTCATGGTGAGCAGAAATACATTAGTGGCTGTATCCACTTTGCGGTTTCATGTCGTGCCCAACGTGACCAGTAGAGTAGCTGATCGGCGTACTCAAAGCACTAGTATCCATGATATAACATTCAGACATTAGGTCACCCCGAAAGATATATATCGTGAATATATATATATATATATATATGATGTAGCAGGAATCCCAGTATTTTAGTCTTGGTGTAGAAATATGTTATTATTTAAAACGATCAAGGAATTGTAATGATTGTGTCAATGTGTTGTTTAAGGCATTGGTGCGATCAAAACGACAATTTGCCGACATACGGTTGGCTGTGGCATGACGGTTTCACCTTCGGCGAGCAGCAGATATCAGACCCGCCTCATGAAATAATCACATCCTTTGTGAAGACTCCCGGAGGAGAGCACGGGGGACACTGGACTGCTCGGATCAATGTTACATCCAAGGTTCTCCTATTTTCATTTCCCAAAATCGCAATGTCCATCAGACGAACTACGAAAATCATGTTAGCATAGAAAATACACCTATTCTCCGATTTACACGGTACTTGTTTTACACGTTTTCGCTTTTACAGGGTTTTCCAAATAAGTTTTTTTTTTGTTTTTATCGCACTCTACTAAATGCTACTGTGTTTGAACACGTGCCCTGTGTACACATCTCACGGGGAATCCCGAGCTTATGTGCTGACTTGCTGCACATGATGAAGGATAATAAAACACCTTTGGTTTTATTTTTTCTTCTTCTGTTTAATGTATCATAATTAAATAAAAAAAAACAGTGTTTCCGTAATATATTACATATTTTAACCTGTTAATGCATTTTATTTTTATTTCTGTGTACACCTAAAAATATTGAAAAAAATCACAACTGTTAAATAGCAAAATTATGCATTTTCTGCAAGCTTTTCGATTTACACGGTGTTGACTTAAAAATTTTTAATTTTCGATTTACACGTTTTTCTCAGGAACGTATCTACCGTGTAAATCGGGGGATAGGTGTACTTGTAATCCAATTTCTGATGTCAATCAGAGAAACAACTAACTACTACATATCATAAAACAAAGTTCCTCGTTGCTTCTCTATGTTTGTTTGTGATAAACTTTAAAACGAATAGATAGAATGATTCATGAAAAAGGTTTCAGTAAATAATTTGTTAAACTTTTGTATAAATTGATTGAAATATGACGATAATTGTTGACAAAATCGGAAAAAAGGAAATTCGCCTGGGATTTTTCATTAAACTTCTGCGTAAGTCCTTTGAGATATAGCAAAATAGTGTAAGGTGCGATTACTTCCCTTTTCTACTACTGATAAGTTATAACTTTTTTATGCCGGTGGAAAATCCTGCATAGGACCATCAGGGGCGCTGTGAGGGCAGCGACCCCGGTGTGGTAGACTCCTTCTGATTAAAAACCCACAGGGTGTCCCTCTAATTGCTCCACCGGACCTGGGAAGAAATAATCCTTGATGAGGCTACCTATCTGGGAGTGATGGGAGTAAAGAGCCCACCCCACTGCGCACCACCTCTCTTTCATTACCATTCTAACTTCTAAAAACAAATTGTCACGTACAGTGCGCTAACTGGAAAGCTATTTAAATGGATACAGTAGTAATCCATATCAATTTAAATTTAGTTACCTTAAGTGAATATAGTACAGTAGAGTCCCACTTCTGATGTCGAGCTTGTGATTTATATACTCAGGCGAGAATCAGCGGGCCGTTCGTGCTGATCTGGTACGGAGCTTTGGACGAGTCCATGGGCCCTGCGGCGCCGCACTCCCGTCTGTGGATGGAGAGTGGCGCCCTCATGGGACACACGCCGCAGTTACACAATTTTCGAGTCAAACTGGTGCCGCAGCAAGGTAAGGTTAAAAAAACTCAAAATAATTCTATTTCATCATCATCATCAGCTCATCCTAGTCCACTACTGGATGTAAGTGCTATTGTGAGGGCTCTCTTCATCTAATCCTATCCGACCACCTTTCGTAGTTCATCACTCCACCTTGCCAGAGGGCGTAGAGGGTTAAAAAGCATGAGCGACCACAGTACATGGGTGTAAAGCCCGTCATAGTCACCAGTTTCGGCTTGTCGCGTTTCGGGATCAGCTTGTGCATATCCGGTAACTCATATACCTAGAGACCTTCAGTCGTGGTATATGCGGGCCGACATGACGATGTAGACTATCAATGGATTTTCATCCTTTGATAGTCGCTTTCGTTTTTGGACTACACTGTACTTACCATCAGGTACTCTGTAGTCATTATGTCGAGCCAGCGTAAAAAAAAAAGACATTTCAGCCACATCAGCTTGCAAATGCGGATAGTTATGTCGACAACTTTGGTTTTCTGTCGGATAACCTCATTTAAGACTTTAACCTTCCAAAGCGAGCCACTATGACGGTCTTGTATACTGTGGTTACGACACAGTTCGGGCATTCGCCCCGGCACCAAAAAAGAAAATAGATTTAGACACCGCATGCTCACCAGGGAAGGAAAGCATCGCGAGAAAGTCCCCCTGGCGTCTAATAGAAATGCCATGTTCACTAGGGCTTTGAGAAGGGCGATCAGCTGCGCTAGTGGCCACGCGAGGCGCAATATATCAGCGTAAAGTGAATACAGCCACTAATGTATCTCTGCTGAGACTGATATATTATATTTATATGTCGTGCCCAACCTGTCCAGTAGCGCAGCTGACCGCCGTTCTCACAGCACTAGTACACGGGACATTTCTATTAAATTCCATGGGGATTTCCTCGCGATGTTTTCCTTACAGATGAGCATGTAAAATAAAAAATCCTCCTATGTTGTAATGATGCGCCAAAGGGAAGTCAGCTCAGCAAATGCCAAGTGACCAGCCGAGCCACCCAGCGCTGATTTTCAGCTGACTCCCATTTATTGAATCGACGCGCAGAAAACAGCAAGGAAGGGATCAATGGAGTACAGATACACTAATTTAAAAGTATCATAGATGGAAATACACATATACAAGAACAGAAATATAAGACCAACAGATAAACCCCCACCGTGTGGTGCCTAGATTCGTATTTATTTATTTATTCACAATCATTGAACAGAACATACAATCAATTTACATACGGTACAGTTAACAAGCTGTGCCAATTACACATTGATAATATTTAAAAAAAAAATCTTCAAAGAAAATAACAGTAAGCTCGCAACAATATGAAATAAATGTGTGTGTTTGGCTGCGTGTGTGTGTTTGCTATGGCAAGGTGAGTGAGAGGAAGCTGCTATATAATATATATATATTGTGTGTGTTAAGCTATGATAAATGAATGCAGTGTTGCGACTGTACCCTCCTATTGCCGTTTTAACTTTAATAAAGCTAAAACTCAGGCTATGAATTTGTTTACATTGGGAAAATGCGTGTATGGATTCAAACTTGCGAATATATGCATTGCCGCCAGAGCCATGAGAGAGAGGTCAACACGTTAATTTTATTATTACAGGTAAAATTCTCCATAGATCGTATTCCGAGGCTCATGCGCCAGGGTTGCATCTGCTGAAGGAGAAGATCTATTCTTTGTTAAAAGTGGAGCAACATTCTCTGTTTGGAAAGTTGGCAGTGCTCGGCGAAGACGATGAGTTGTATAATAAGGTCAGTTCTAGGCCGAGATATAAAAGAAAGGAAGTGTGGCATACTCATCATCTATATATTTATTTCTGTCCTTAATATTATCTATTACATTTACAAAAAAAAATGTTTTGATGACTTGGGCGAAAATTTTCTAAAGATGGACGGAACTGGGTGGTACAATTGAGGGAGTGTGTCGTCTAAGATGGAAGGACAACAAGAGCGCAGAGGTGATAGAGAGGGGTGGCTCTTTACACCACCCCTCCCCAAGCGAGTAGAGGCCTATCCAGAGGCCGCACGCCTTGATGCGTATCGTGGATGAGACCCTAGTCGTGCCCTCGATTCCGGTAGGTGGAAGGCGGAACACCACGTGGGTTTTAGTTGGTGCAAGTCCGACACACCGGGGGGCGGCCCTCACCACCCCCTGAAGTCCGAGGGATTTCCCTCGGGCTTAAAAAAAAGATAAACGAAAATCTTACAGTCTACTGTGGTCGATTGTATTTTAACGAAAACTTATTTATAGAAAATCCTTGCATTCATGATAATCTGCACTCAATCTATCATGTGGTCATGCGAATTTAACGCATTTCACCACCTCATACGCAGAAGTATATATTTACAATCATTATTCAGAAATATTAGGTTCAATTAAAAAGTCTATTTATAACATGTGGAAAGAATACTTTGATAAAACATCAAAAGAAAAAGGTATCTGGTACAAAATTATACAAAGTCAGCCTCCTCGGAGCCCCTGGTTCTGCGATGTGACGCTGAAGAGATCTTAGGTTATTTTATTACACAGATTGCGTTCTGGACATATTCCATCTGGAAAATTTGCTCATCTCATGAAAAAGACACCGTCTCCAATGTGTCCTGAGTGCGGAATTATAGACGATATTCAGCATGTCCTGATTGAGTGTGTCCAGAACGCTAATGTAAGAAAGGATGTTATATGTGAATTGAAATTAAATAGATTGGATGTTGGTATGTTCCATAGCATTTTGGCGGTGCCCACTAAAGAAACTGCCGAAATGCTATGGAAACTGTATGAAAGGTGAGGTATGAAAGGTTTTATTTCTATATGTTAGGCTACGATGGGGCCGATATGACGTAAGTTAAAAGTACCTAATAAAGAATAAATTAAAAAAAAAAACCACCTCATACATTGTTTTAACAATTGAGTATCCATAAATAAAATTTCCAGGAGAAAGACGTGAACTTCGTTCCGGTTCAAATGTTGGTTGAAACTCCCTTCGTGCTAGACGTCATATATACAACGGAGGATCTGCCTACTCCGCCGTTGAAAGGGGACGAATATACCAGGGTTTTAGAGGAGAAGAAGAGGTATTTTGATGGAGATTTCGAGGACAAGTTCAAACTTGAGGAGAGAGGGTGAGTTTGTAATCAACTGTAAGATTAGATCGAAACAGTTGCTCATATTTAGTGCTCAAACGAAAGCTTCGGTTTTGGCCTTCGGCTAAAAAACACATTCGGGATAACTTTATATATTACAAAAACATCATGAGGAAACCCGCATGGCATCTAATAGAAATGTCATATGTACTAGTGCTGTGAGAACGGCGATCAGCTACGCTACTGGTCACGTTGGGCACGACATATAAGCGAAAAGTCGATACAGACATTAATGTACTTCTACACACCCTGTAAAGGATGTATTATTATTAATTGACATATACCAAAAAGGTAGTCACCTTTCATTGACATACAGTGTAACCTCCATGTAACGTCACTCGATTTAACGTCAAACTCCCTAAAGCGTCGATATCACTCGGTCGTTGGTTGGTTTAGCTTGTTTCCCATACAATGATACACTCTATATAGCATTACACCCACTCTCAATAACGACGGCAATTTAATAATATAAATTACTTTTGAAGTTGCCAAAATTAGTAAAAACTGCGCAGCTGCGTACGTTCTTTTGTCGCTTTATTATCCTAGCCCGTAATAAACTCGACTGTCGGCATTACACATACCGAACTTTCTAAGAAATCCGTTCTTTTGTTTACAAATTGGGATTGCTCGCACGTGTTGATTATTGTTAGTAGGAGTCATGGATTATCTATACGTTATCATATTCATAGTTGCTCACAAACATTCAAACTGTAAACATGGCAAGTAAGACTTTAAAACTTTTTCTTTTTCTAATACAGATTTGTCTTCTCTCCATTTAACGACAACTCTCTATAACGTCAAAATATGCACAGTCCCTTGAGGGTCGTTATATAGAGTTTGCACTGTATATTAAAGCATAGATTTGTCAACAGATACAGCCGTGAAGACGTCCAGGTGGCCAAAGCAGCTTTGTCCAACATGGTGGGTAGTGTTGGATATTTCTACGGAGCGGGGAGAGTCCAATCACCGTACACAAGAGAACCAGTTCCTTATTGGAGAGCCCCGCTGTACACTGGGGTTCCTAGCAGGTGAGTTCGATGTACTCATGTAAAAATACAGGGTGTGCATTTTTTTTTCAAAAATAAACTCGATTCCTAACTAGGAATATTAAATTTTCAAAAATCTAGTAATGCCTTTCTGTCTTTTCTGTCTTTGGGAGTCGAAGTTGCTCGCGTCCGTAGGCTTTACCCTATGTTCCCTACACGTGACTCCTGGGTGGTGCTAAACGAGCAGCAGCGAGGTGGTAGGGCGTCGGTGCCCGTCTGGATCGCGACCACAGTACGTGGGTGTAAAGCCCGTCATGGTGACCAGTTTCGGCTTGTCGCGTTTCGGGATCAGCTTGTGTATATCCAGTAGCTCATATACCTAAAGACCTTCAGTCGTGGTATATGTGGGCCGACATGACGATGGAGACTATCAATGGATTTTCATCCTTTGATAGTCGCTTTCGTTTTTGGACTACACTGTACTTACCATAAGGTACTCTGTAGTCACTATGTCGAGCCAGTGTAAAAAAAATGCAATCTTATCATGAAAATTGACTCCATCACTCCTTTGATAACTTTTCGCTATTTCTTGTAGTTTCCGGTTCAGAGAAGCTTTCTTATACATAATTTGACTTTGAACAATTACTTGCATCCCATAGAAACACTTTTTTTAATATGGGCTCGTCAATGTGTGTGCTTCACCTGAGGTAAAGTACAGTGTATTCTAATGACTGTAGCGACTGTCAGTGGACGAGAATCAATTCACGATCGCCCTCGCCATCTTGGATTTTTGTGCTTCTATAGGAGGAATGTCACTGATAAATTTATAATATTAATTGATGAATGCTGTGTTGTATTTTTAATGTTTCATTAATTTAGATGAATTATTTCTAAGGAAATTAACTTGTATATCAAATGCCTCACCATCCAGGTCTTTCTTCCCCCGCGGGTTCCTTTGGGATGAGGGCTTCCACGGGCTGCTGATAAGCAAGTGGTCACACATCATGCAGATGGACATAACGGCACACTGGCTCGATTTGATCAACGTGGAAGGTTGGATCCCTAGGGAGCAGATCCTGGGCAAGTACAGAAACAGTTAAGGTTGACATTCAATAACGATTAAGGTTGACCAACAACTACTTCTTTGCTGTTTTCTGCGCGTCGACGCAATAAATGGGTGTCAGCTGAAAATCAGCGCTGGGTGGCTCTGCTGGTCACTTAGCATTTGCTGAGCTGACTTCCCCTTGCCGCATCATCACAAGACAGGGTATATGCTTTTGTTGTTTTCTGTTTATTTGCCTATACTGATGTGTTGTATGTTGTGTTGTGTGCCAAATAAATGTTTTTATTATTATTTTTATTAACAACAATTAGATCAACAATAATGACTAAGCTTGTCCAACAATAATTATTAAGAATGACCAACAACATCGACTAAGAATGACCAACAATATCGATTACTTTTGACAAACAATATCGACTAAGAATGACCAACAATAACGATTAGGGTTGACAAACAATATCGACTAAGAATGATCAACAATAACGATTAGGGTTGACAAACAATATCGACTAAGAATGATCAACAATATCGATTAGGGTTGAAACAATATCGACTAAAAATGACCAACAATATCGATTAGGGTTGACCAAAAATTATTAGGATTAACTTCGTATCGTTTTATTTAGTGCCGCTAAATTAGTTTGGCTTCTGTGGAGGCATCATACGTTGTAAACAGTATTGAGAACGTATGTCAATGTACCAGGGTCGGAGGCGTTGGCGAGGGTGCCCAGGGAGTTCGTGGTGCAGAGCAACGCCGCGGCGAACCCGCCGATGCTGCTGATCACGTTGGCCAGGCTGGTCCGCTCCCGGCCAGAGCTGTTCGCCCCGCAGGGCCTGCACCGAGCGACGCTCGATCGCATGTTCACCAGACTCCAAGTACTGTATGCTCTCCTGGTATTCATGTACCAAGGTTAAAGATATCGGCTATGGATTCGAAGGAGCTTATGGCGCAGAGCCTGCATCAGACTTCAGGATTAAATGCTCTCATGGTAATCTTTAACCAGTGTTAGAGGTGTTGATGAGTTTTCAATAAATTTGCTCCGCAGGGCTTCCACTGAACAATGCTCTATCAATTTTACACCAAGCAGGCTCCAGATATTGTATGCTCTCCTGGTACATATGGTCCCACGTTGAAGGCGTTGTTGAATATTCCCAAGGAGTTCGTGCTCTCCTCGTACTTACGATCCTGGGTTAGAAGCATTGGCTACTGTTCCTAAGGAATTCAAGGCCCCAGGGAGTTTATTTAGCGATGTTTGACTCCTTGTCCACTAGAGTCCTGGTACTATATGCTGTTCTGGTATTCATATGCCAGGGTTGGAGGTTTCGAAGAGGGTTACCACGGAGTCCGTACCGTAAGGCTTGCGCCGAGAGACCCTCGATCGCATGTTCACCAGACTCCAGGTATTGTATGATCTCCTGGTACTCATTTACCTGGGTTAAAGATATCGGCTATGGTTTCCAAGGAGTTTGTGGCGCGGGGCCTGTTCCGAGCGGTGCTCAACCTCTGTATTCACCAGACACGATATTTTAAGGTTTCGTGGCACTGATAAACCAGGGTCGGAGGGTTCCTAAGGAGTTGGTGCTTTAAAACCAAAGCTATTGAGTCATTTTAATGTTTTGTTGCTTAAAATAATATTTCAAAATACTGATATCATCCTATATTATAATATATACTGTTTACAGAAACGAAAATCTATATTTTTCTTTGGTTTAATAAGTCTATAAAAAAATCTGATGATAAAAAAACTTTGTTATAATTTTTCCACCCAGGCCTGGTACAATTGGTTCCAAACTACTCAGAGGGGGGATGAGCCCACCTCATACCGCTGGCGGGGGAGGGAGGATGATGGTCTGCAGCTGAATCCAAAAACCCTGACTTCTGGCCTCGATGACTATCCTAGGTATGTCACTCATCTACGGCTTAGGCAACAAACAATTTGACTTGTATATTTTAATAGTACATTGCGTTACATTTGTGCCAAAGTTGACTGATAGCTCACGCATGCTATACGAAATTTTTCATCACAGTAGCGACAAAAACGAATGCTATTTTATATTAACGGACATGGGGATAATTTTTGAAGCGGTAGGGCGATTGCCTGAATTTAATCGTGACCACAGTACACGAGTCTAAAGCCCGTCATAGTGACTCGCTTTGGCCTGTCGCGTTTCGGGATCAGCTTGTGTAGTATATCCAGTAACTCATATACCTAGAGACCTTCAGTCGTGGTGTATGTGGGCCGACATGACGACGGAGATTTTCGCTTTCGTTTTCAGACTACACTGTACTTACTTAAAAAAAAGAAAGAATTTATTATGATAACTGGAAATATTTTTTTGATAAAAGAAGTAAAGAGAAAGGTATTTGGTAGAAAACAATCTTTATCAGCCTCCTCATTTCCCCTCCCCCCCCCCCACCCTGGCTCAGTGAAGCTAAAATTAGCAGAAAAGATGTAAAGCTGTGTTTAAGACTCCGTTCCGGGCATTATCCGGCGGCAAGTTGTGCATATCTCATGAGGAAAGGAGAGTCTACTAGTTGTGACACGTGTGGAAAGATTGGAGATGTGCATCACTTGCTGATGAAGTGTCCGAAACGAGACTCAAAGGAAGTCGCTGATGAGCAAGTTGAAAATTAACAGACCAAGTATTTTTTTTTTACACTGGCTCGACATAGTGACTACAGAATTCCTGATGGTAATACAATGTAGTCCAAAAACGAAAGCGACTATCAAAGGATGAAAATCCATTGATAGTCTACATCGTCATGTCAGCCCACATATACCACGACTGAAGGTCTCTAGGTATATGAGCTACTGGATATACACAAGCTGATCCCGAAACGCGACAAGCCGAAACTGGTCACTATAACGAACTTTACACCCATGTACTGTGGTCGCGATCAAGACGGGCACCGACGCCCTACCACCTCGCTGCTGCTCGTTTAGCACCACCCAGGAGTCACGTGTAGGGAAACTAGGGTAAAGCCTACGGACGCGAGCAGCTTCGACTGCCAAAAAGCATGGAGCATGGCAATCCTTTGTCCAGTGAAGCCAAAATGCTGTGCCAGATGGTGACGCTTGCTCATCCGCGATTCCCCTAGGATGTAAGGACGTAGGTTATTCGCTGAAATATAAGCCCTTAAATAAAATTAAATAAAAAAAAAAACAAAGTAAGAGTAAAACAGTACTTGTTTACGCCGTTTATTATATATTTTACCTTTATATTATTTATTATTTTATATTTTAAAATACTCGCATGTTCTTTTATCTATACTAATATTATAAAGCTGAAGAGTTTGTTTGTTTGTTTGTTTGTTTGTTTGTTTGTTTGAACGCGCTAATCTCTGGAACTACTGGTTCGAATTGAAAAATTCTTTTTGAGTTGAATAGACCATTTATCGAGGAAGGCTATAGGCTATATAACAACACGATGCAATTATTAGAAGCGAAGAAATAATGGAAAATGTGACAAAAACGGGCAAAATTATTCATCCTTGAGGGCTTCCATTGCATGCGCTGCAAAAACGGTTCAAGATACCAAAAATATATGTAACAAAGAATTATTCCTCATAAAATGATCTAAAAAAATGTCCGCGACAGTATATGTCTATCTTTTAAGATTAAGTCACTAGAACCGTTTTTATGGTAAACATATTTGGTCGAAATTAATGCATTATTTGTTAAGAGTTGTATCAACGTAATAATATTAATCTTTATTCAAATAAATGTGTTGTTGATTAAAAGTATTTAATTGTGAACAAAATTGTCTTTGACATCACTTAATTTCAATGAACATCTTAGAAGATATTACAATAACTTATATAGAAAAACAACGTTTGCCGGATCAGCTAGTCTTATATATAAAAATGAATCGCAAAATGTCTTGATAAGCGCGAAACTCGAGAACGGCTGAACCGATTTGGCTGATTATTTTTTTTGTTGTGTTTGATGAGGTCTGAGGAAGGTTATTACGGAGAGAAAAATAAAAAAAAATGTCTGAAAAGGTCTAAAAATAACACTTTTCTGTATTCTCATACAAAAAATTCGTAATAATATTTAAAGTCAATTTGAACTTTAACACCATACCATAAAGTTTAAATGTTAGTGGACGGGTTCCGGGAAGGCAAAACAATTATTAAGTGATGTATAAATATTATGTCAATATTTGTCAATTTTTATACATATAGCATTAAGGCCAGGTTGCTTCAAACAATTTTCAAAAAATCTGACGGGGAAGCTATTAACATTAAAAAAAACAATGTCACTTTGTTTTAGAGAAATAGGGCAGAACAAAGTCTGCCGGGACAGCTAGTATTATATATATTTTTACGCTAGTAACGCTCACTCAACATTTTTATCCCCCTACTTTCCTCATCCGTTTTCCTTTCTCTGGGTTCGAACGCTTCGAAAGCTTGAAACGCGCTCGCTTTGATAAACTCTTAAAAACGCTACAACCCTGTGTTATACAACTGTAAAAAAACACGAACGCTCTGCTAACCCAGCAACGCGTGAAATTCTGGTGTGGACGCCTGAACCAGCGCCGTGGACCGGGATCTAAACAAGTAAGCTCGTTCCCGGAATTCCTTCGTATTCCTCGTCTTCTCTCACGCACCAGTACTGTTGTAAGTGGTCGTTACAAGGCTAGGGGTGTTCCAGAGCTTCTCACCCGTCTTCCATCGAGCGTCACGTTGACCTGAGGTGTTGGATGTTCGCAGCCGCCGACGCCATGGCGGTCATTGCTGACACTTTGCACAGGGAGTCTTCCAAGTTAGTATTAATATTAGACCTGAGAACGTATGTCCTCCCCCGAGATAGTGCCCGAAGGGCGTGGCTGTACGGGGCTGTGTAGAATTGATTACAGAACCCACAGTTTCCGTCTATAGAGCCTCCAATGCGCGCGGCCGGAATGGAAAGATGAGGATTTCTTCAAAAAAAATTTATTATTTTAGATCTACTGCGGAACTTCTTTGAGGTTCTTCAGTGATGTGATGAGGGCGTCGCGCACCAAGTGACCGATGGAAGGTGTTCCATTGATAGCTTCCCAGTGGTCTGGATTAATTTGAGCTCCCAGGTCCGGGTTGAGCGTTTAGGACATCCTGGGAGTTTTTGTGAGTAGAGTCAGAGAGACTGGGGTCGCTGCGCTGATGATCCTATCCTAGGATTTGCCTCCGGAAAAGTGTTTCATAGATGCAATCAGACGAAAAGCTTTTCCTTGTAACAATATTAATTTACAACTAGCGGGGGGTCTCTTTTTGGACTAGAAGAAAGTCCTGCATGAGATCATCAGGGCAGCGGCTCCAGTGTGCCAGACTTCTACTGGCTACAACCTTGAACTGGAAATAATCTTCCTATGGCCCGACGAGCGAATAGCCTTGCTCAGGGTCTTTGGAGGGGTGGGCGTAAAGGGCCCACCGTAAGGGTAAAAACTCGCAAAAGTAATGTCAGCTGTCAATCATAATATATATTACTTTTAAATATTTCTTTTTCATCTATGCATGTGTATTTAGTTTTAGCCACAGTCTAAAGTTTTAGCGTCAAACTAAGGCGTTTATAGACGCTATTTCGACTTTGCTCAGCAAAGTTCTCAAAAAACAAATTCGTTTTGACAGAAAAGTAAATATATAATAGGAACTTGAGTATAGCCATAGTATTCGCAGAGCCAAGTCTATGTTGATAAAATCGGTGACTTACCAAATCCTGTTAAGATTCTTTGAGTAATATAAATTGTAATGTTTTAGTAAAGCCTAAGTAAACTTAAAGTTATGTCTATAAATATCTTGATTGATCCAATTATCCTTGTTCCACCCTCTCCTTTCCTGAATAGAACCACGCGCGCGGGTTTGCGGAGTCACAGCTTTACGGTTTCTCACATCCCAGCTAGTACTAAGAAGTTTATCTAACACCTTCTTTTGCCGTGTCGTTGGGGTGTGGAATGGTCTTCCAGCGAGCGTGTTCCCACCATCCTATGATATGGGATCCTTTAAGCGTAACGTGAAGAGATATTTGTGCAGGCCGGCATGATCGCTGCGACTACCGTTGGGTTTTTCTTGCCTATCGATAGTCGTTAGCGTTTTTTTGGCTGCACTATGCTTACCATCAGGTATGGTGCAGTCACAGTGTCGAGTCAGAATAAAAAAAAAGATAATAATTATGGTTATTCAAATTGCCTAGGAAAAGTCAAGGGGTGCAGCCGAAGCTTCGATCGGAGGCTAGTGTGCATAGACTCGAATCATCTTGTCATTTAATGTAGCGATTATTCGATAGATTCGAAGCGGTCCGATACCAGTTGGGAGACGAGGCAGTACTCAACGAACTACATTGGTCTCCTCACACGCAGACCTACGCGGACTACGGTATGTCAGATTACCCCCTTTTTTTGGCGTGGTGGAAATCCCCTAGAACAGTTAGGGCAAAGCCCCGTCTGTGTCAACTCTTACCGACTAAAACCACCGGGATGTTCTTCCACCTTTGTCAACTTCTTCAACCTTTTTTTGGGAGTCGAAGCTGCTCGCGTCCGTAGGCTTTACCCTAGTTTCCCTACACGTGACTCCTGGGTGGTGCTAAACGAGCAGCAGCGAGGTGGTAGGGCGCCGGTGCCCGTCTGGATCGCGACCACAGTACATGGGTGTAAAGCCCGTCATAGTGACCAGTTTCGGCTTGTCGCGTTTCGGGATCAGCTTGTGTATATCCAGTAGCTCATATACCTAGAGACCTTCAGTCGTGGTATATGTGGGCCGACATGACGATGTAGACTATCAATGGATTATCATCCTTTGATAGTCGCTTTCGTTTTTGGACTACACTGTACTTACCATCAGGTACTCTGTAGTCACTATGTCGAGCCAGTGTAAAAAAAGCCGCGTCAGGGTCATTCACAATGCGGAGAGCCCTCCGCTGCAACATATCCAGGGCGTTGAGTGAGCACTGGGAGAGCCGTCCCAGAGATACGAACAGTATTCCATGCAAGGCCTAACCTGGCCTTATACAATGGGAACAGTTGATCCGGCGTGAAAGATCGTATAGTACGTGGGTTTCTTTCTTTGGAGCCCTGAACTCTAGCCCTGTGGGCTTATGCTGGAGGTACCATCCCTTACCTGATGCTAGGGTTGAGCGGGTGGATAGGGAGTTTGTAATAATGATAGCTAAGGAGTGGAATGTGCTTCTAGTGAGCATATATCCACGATCTTATGACTTGGGAGCCTTTAAGAGAAATGTCAATAGGCATTTGTTGGTTGGACGCGGTCCCCAGGTGTGATTGAGGTCAAGGGTGTACTTGTAAATCATACAGAAATGTCAAGCTATAACTGTTTCGGAGTGAGCGGTGATACATAAGTTTCTGATATTCACTTTGTACTGTCCAAGCTGATGAAATAATCGACTGGAGTCAAAGTTTCCACCCTGTACGGATCAGGTCTTCACACCGACGGAGTCAGGCTGGTCCGGCAGCAGCCGAAGAACCCATCGGAGCAGGCGAAGGTTGTGCGCAGCGTCAGCGTTACTCCGCAGCCGAGGCTCGTCACTTCGGCGTTTGGTGAGCATTTCCTTTTGGTTCATGTGTCCCTGGTACCTGGAAAAACTATTGGCAACATTTTAATCTATAATAATAAGAATAATATATCCTCACACTATGCTCCTTTAGGGGTGAACAGGGATACATTAGTGGCTGTATCCAATTCGCGTTTATATGTCGTGCCCAACGTGACCAGTAGCGCAGCTGATCGCCGTTCTCACAGCACTAGTACACATGACATTTTTATTAGATGCCTTGCGGGCTTTCTCACTATGTTTTTGTAATATACAGGCTGATTTTATAGTCAAGGAGGATATTCAGCATTCGATTCTAATTCCAAATATATAGGAATAGTGATATCTTAATATTAACATTAAAACAAAGTAATTTATAGTCAACATATTAAGGGGCAATTACACACATGATAGAATAAATAACAATTAATTATTAAGTAGGTATTTTGTCTCTCCTAAGCCAGGATAAAGTACGAAAGAGTAACGAGTCAATTAAATGTTTACCTAAAATTACGTAAAAGGAATTTAACCTACATGCCATTCAATCGTGCGCCACACGCGCTGCGGTGTCCGAACATTTTACGGATCAATTCTCATTTGTTCATCAATGTCTCTTTATGATTTGTTAGGGAATATTGTTATTTACATTTTTATCAGTTAAAAGATGGTACAAATTATTGTATTCTGAAATATCTCCCTCGTTTATAAAATCAATCTGTATATATATATATATATATATATATATATATATATATATATATATTTGTAATAAACGGCACTTTTGCATCGAATGGATGAACGCGCGATGTATGAAACATGGTTTAGAATGTGAATGGTGCGAAAAACTTTACAACGCATCGTGTACACAGGCTAAAACTTCGGCCCATTTGAAAGTTTTATTTTAAAATACTCATTATGAGTGACTTTGCGGTATAAAGTTAATTTTTCCAGGCTATGTATCACTGTTCCCGATGCTGCTAAAGGTCCTCAGGCCAGATAGCGAAAACCTGGGCAAAATATTCGAAGATCTGGACAAACCTGACCTTCTCTGGTCCCCTTACGGACTGAGGTAATACATTTTTATATACTTGCTAACAATATCAATTCAAAAGTGTCCATGTTGGTATATTCCGTTTTTACTTGGAATCGGTTGAACCGATTTTGATTTATTTTAGCATAGAAATAGATTGGACTTTGGAGACAGGTATAAACTATCACTCGTGGCAAAAATAAAATACGAAGGGGTTGAAATTTACTTCGATAAAATGTATGTTTTTAGGTATGGGTTTTTTATATTTGGTTCTTTAATAGAATTAGGGGTAGTGAATAGAGAGAGATGGCAGAGAGGGGAAGTAGGTTTACTTAAAATTTCGACATTTTTTGACTATTAGGTGGCACGAAGTTTGCCGATTCAGCTTGTAATACTTCTGCACTAGCTTTGGTGTCCCGGTGTTGCCCAAAGCAATATACGTCTTTCATTTTATTTCCTTGGTCATTGCTTTTCGAAAAACACGTATTTTTTTTATTTTGTGATGAAGATCTTTATCACTTGTGGGAGGTTTGTTAATCAGAAGGCAGTCTTAGCGTAAATTCCATTTGTTATTATATTTATTTATTGCGTGTTTTATATAATCTTAGATATCGCAGTGCATTGCACTCGTACATCGAACTTCAAATAATCAAATAAGTGCGTTAACTCTATAATTTCAAACTCAAAAATGGCGCAGTCCAAATGATGATGTCCTAGCCGGTTTCGGCTACGGCGACTGTTTCAACACCGGTTAAGAAATTCGAGGTCCAGTTTTCGGAAACAGTCAACTGCGCAGGAGATATTTAAGTGCATAGCTGGACGCGCAGCCAGAAAAGCACTCTCTCGTCCGAGCTCCCTCAGGCCCGATGGAAAGGAGAACCAGTACGATCGTGAGGGAGCAGGATGCAGGTTTGGTCGAGTTTTCCTTCTCTGAACACCTGGTTGAATTGCGGTGTTAAAGAGATACCTTAGTCGCCTTTTACGACACCGCGGCAAGAAGAGGGGGGTGCTATTCTATTCTGCCGGCAGCCACCACGGCTTATCGGCTTGCCGGCAGTCCAAATACGACATTAATGAAAAACAATCGATGCCCGCCCGCACAAATATCTCTTCATGCTTTGTTTAAAGGACCTTATATCATAGGACGGTGGGAATACGCTCGCCGGAAGACCATTCCAAAACTCAACTCGGCTGCAGTAAGAGTTAGAGAACTTCTTAGTCCTAGGCGGGATGTGAGATACCGTACAGCTGTGACTCCGTAAAGTCGCGCGCGTGGTTCTTTTATGGCAGGGAGAGCGTGGAACAAGGTTAAATAATTCTGAACTGCAGGTTTCTAGGTATTTCTGTCAAAATTGGCAAATTGGCTTTTTAATTACTTATTATCGCCAAAATTTCATCAGTTCCTGTGGGAGCTTGGATGTAAGTAACCAAGTCCACAGACAGTTTTTTTTTTGAACAGACATCTACTTATGGCCGGGAAAGGCCTATACAGTTTAACCGGGCTTAGGGGGCGAGCACAGAAAGTGCTCAGCCAGCGAGTTTATGGGTTGGGTGGCAATGCAAGGGCACCCCTGTGAGTACGAACCTCGACTTGGACCGCCAGCTAAAAAGAATACTAACCCTACGTGTGATCTACTAACGTTTCGGAAGCGACTACCTTGAGAAGAAACGCCGAAAGAAACTCAAGGTTGCGTCGGAGTGTCCACAGCCAGTTGTAACACCCTGTATAATTGTACCAGGTCCCTCTCAAAATCGTCGCCGCTGTACATGAAGCGGAACACGGAACACGACCCGCCGTATTGGCGCGGTCAGGTCTGGATAAACATCAACTATCTCGCTCTCTCCGGGCTGAAACATTACGCGACGCTCGACGGACCGCACGCGTTGAGAGCGAGAGAGCTGCACGCGCGGCTGAGGGACAACGTCGTTCGTGAGTATTGCCATCTCTTACGGTATTATGCTGCCCTGGTACCTTCAGATACCACCGTCAAGATCTCTTTCGAGAGTGCAACCCTGGTAGGTACCATCTGTAAAGGAATTTTGGAACCTTAGTGGGTACAAGACACCTTTATCTCTGAATCCCTAACCTTCCATCTCTTGTGGCACTATGCTGCCCTGGTACTTTCAAAGACATACTCATGCGATATCATCGTTAAAATCTGAGTATGCAACCCTGGTAGGTACCTTTTTTTCTTTGTAACCCGGGGGATGTCCCTAACGGACCTCGGTATGTCGGCTTGCACCGACTAAAACCCCTGGGGTGTTCCTCCTTCCACCTACCGGGATCGAGGGCACGACTGGGGTCTCATCCATGAGATGAATGTCCAGAAGCACAGCAGGATTTCGGGAGCACAATAAAACTCAACCGTATTTGATCACATGTAATAGCAGAGAGAGAGTACTTACATGAATATATTAATACAATAACTTAAGACTACCTACATACATATATTACACCCTTATCCTTATTTTACATTAATAATAACTTATGTCTAAACAATAAAAAATACATATGCCATTAAAAACCAAAGCGTTCCACTGGCTTCCTATTACGCTTGGGTCTTTCCACAGGGGGTTCGACTTCACTAGGTGGTGTCACCCAAATTGGTTGCTCGGTAGGAGCTGGAATCTGACAAGCGTCACCACTTGACTCGGCTATATCCGGTATCTTATCCGTATCCGGATTTTCGTCTCTATTCACCGTCTCTTTTCGAATTTGATCTACGTGTCTACTTACAGGTTGATCGTCTTCCTGTCCGACTATGTAATGCCTAGAACCTATTCTTTTCTCTATTTTCCCTGGGGCCCACTTTTCTCCTTTCCCATAGTTCCGCACCCGTACTTTTTCACCTATTCCAAAAGACCTTTCCCTACCGCCTGCGTATTGAATTTGTTTTTCTTGTTTATCTTTTACTCTATTTTCTATCATCCTACTTTTTTGCAAAAGATCCAAACGTGATTGTAATGACCTACGTTGCAGCAGCATCGCCGGCGATGCTCCCGTTGTGCTGTGCTCCACATTTCGATATGCCATTAAATATGCTTGTAAAGCAGCCTCCAGATCGTGGCCCTCTCTCATTGATTTTGATATGGCTCGCTTACATAATTTAACTGCCCCTTCTGCTGCACCGTTTGATGAGGGATGGTATACTGAACTAAAAGTTAACCGGATGCCATTGTTTTTCATAAAATCTGCGTATTCTTTACTCGAGAAAGGTGGCCCATTATCAGATACTACTTCCTTTGGCAGGCCGAACCGTGCAAATGTTTCCCTTAATACTCTTATGACACTGCCAGCCGTTGTTCGTGACATCTGAAACAGCTCTATCCACTTTGTCGTAGCATCAATAATCACGAGAAAAGTTTTGCCATAGAATGGTCCCAGAAAATCTACATGAAGCCGTGACCAAGGCTGCGTTAAATACGGCCAAGGCTGTGGAGTTGCGCGTGGCGGTGACGGACTTTCTGCCACGCAAGTCGCGCATTCTCGACACGTCCGTTCTATGTCCGCATCGATGCCAGGCCACCAAACTATACTGCGAGCTAAACTTTTCATTTTAACCATACCTAAATGACCCATATGAAACTCTTTCAGTAAATAATGTCTCAAAGGTTCCGGTATAACTAGCCTATAGCCCCAAACAACACAACCCGCGTCTGTATATAGTTCGTTTCGTCGATCAAAATATGGTTTTATTTTGTCGTCTTTGCAGTGCCTAGGCCAACCCGTTTGTATATAACTAAAAACTTGGTTAAGAATTTTGTCTTCCTTGACATTCTTTTGTACCATCTCCCGTGATACCGGTAGAAAATTTTGCACAAAATGCACATATGTTGTCTCGTTTTTTTCTTTTTTATAATTTTCTATCGGCATTCGTGATAAAGCGTCAGCTGCATTGTTTTCGCTACGCACATATTCTATTACATAGTTGTACCCTGCTAATATGACCGCCCAGCGCTGCATCCTGCTAGCTGCCATCACAGGAATTCCTACTTTATCTCCAAATATTGTTACTAAGGGCTTATGGTCAGTTCTTAAAGTAAACCTTCGCCCATATAAAAATTGGTGAAATTTCCTTACGCCATATATTATTGCCAACGCTTCTTTTTCAATCTGCGAATAGGCCTTTTCAGCTGAGTTCAGTGTGCGCGAGGCGTACGCGTTTGGCCGCTCTCCCTTCTCCGTGAGGTGCGAGATGACAGCGCCCACGCCGACGCTGCTCGCGTCCGTTGTCAACACAAGAGGTAAATCGCTGGAGTAATGAGCCAGTACCTCGCTAGAAATTAATAATTGTTTTATTTTATTAAATGCTCTGCTATGGCTATCGTTCCACTCATACTTAACTTCTTTTTTTAATAAACTATATAACGGTTCCATAATTGTACTCATATTGCGCACAAATTTACCGTAATACATTACCATTCCGATAAATGACTTCAATTCTGATATGTTTTTAGGCTCCGGTACCTCTTCGATAGCCTTAATTTTATCTGGAGATGTATGTACTCCGTCTTTACTTATAACAAAACCTAAATAAGTTACTGAGTCTGCAAAGAATACGCATTTATCTTTTTTAATTTTTAAACCGTATTTTCTTAATCGATCAAAAACGCTATGCAATGTTTTAATGTGCGACACTTCATCTACCCCTGTTATGATTAAATCATCTAGGAAAACCCCCACTCTTGGCATATCCGCAAATAATTGCTCTAATTTCCTAATTTCTGAACACGGGCCGCGCGCCTTCGCGGAGCGTGAACCCGACCGTTCCCCCGGTGTAACGACCCAAGCCATCAGAGAACACCTCACAATATCTGGAACTGAATTCCGACAGATTGAATGTAATGTTACAAGCATTCAATTTATAACAATTGTTTAATGAGCTTAAATTAATATTTAATTCCTGCAGCCATTGTCTACCTAAAAGATTTGCTTTTCCCTGACTCACTATATACAAATTTAACATTTTACTTTTATCACCGTATGTGACTAATGGTGTGATTTTTCCTAATGGGTTGACAATTTCGCCCGTATAATATTTTAATATTAAACTAGTATTCTTAAGTTCACAATTAGAAAAATATTTTAAATAACAGTCGTGACTGATACACGATATCGCACTGCCTGTGTCTATCTCCATCGTTAGTAATTTCTGTTCAATGTAAACTTTAATGGTGTATGGTCTAAACTGTTTTACATTATCTGATAAAATTGAAAAATTATTCACCTCGATGCAGCCCTTCGATTCATCATCGATACAAACGCTATTCTCCATCGAGATATGCATCAATGATATATTTTTTTTATTCTTCGGACACACCTTCTTAATATCCCTAGTTTGGTCGCATCCTCTACATACGTACGTGTTATATGTACAATGGTCGCTGGTACGTTCAATATCACATACAACACCCCTGCTATCAACTGTAGGTCGACTGCTGCAATTCGCCTTGCTAAACGGTCGCCCTCCGCTGACCGCTTCGCTCGTGCCACTTGCACCATCGTCCGTCGGAGCTCGATGCGCGCCAATACGTACTGCCGCACCGTTCGCACCATACTGTACCAGCCCCGCCTGCCCCGCACGCCATCCTCTCTGCTCTCGCGACGCTGCCGATGCTTGCAGCTGATGTAACTCCCGCGCCGGCGTACTGTCACCCCTTCCGCGGGTACAGTCGTCCACCGCCACTGAGATCTTATCAGCCGCCCTCATGTCTACGGCCCGTCGAAGCGTGTGATCATGCCTTAAGTCGTCTTCTGTGAATATTTGTTCGCGAAAACAGCCTTCTGGTACCCGGTTAGGTCTCCGTTGCAAAAATGTTCTCATGACTGTCACTAGTTGTTCAAATGTTTTTAAACACGGTCTATCGGGCGCACATAAATTGTGCAATAGTTCGTAAGTAGCACTTCCTACTAATGTAATTAACGTGGCCGATTTTAAACTATGTTCCACATTATTGATTTTAAAATATTGTACAACTTGATCGATATATAGATCCCAATTGTCTTTGTGAAGATCAAAATGTCCGATATTACCTACAGCCATTATCAACTAAAATTAAAATAACAGCTGCGCACAGTCTGCAACACCAAAAAAAAAAACTACACAGCACCACACGCGTAAATCCCGTAAGAATCCTCGTCGCCAGTGAGATGAATGTCCAGAAGCACAGCAGGATTTCGGGAGCACAATAAAACTCAACCGTATTTGATCACATGTAATAGCAGAGAGAGAGTACTTACATGAATATATTAATACAATAACTTAAGACTACCTACATACATATATTACAATCCACAAACCCTGGTAGGTACCGCCTGTAAAGGGGTTTTATTTGAAAATGTCAAGATCTCTTGCGAGGTTTTGGAACTCTTACAAGACACATTAATCCTCAACACTGTATGTCTGGCCCTTGACATTACATCTCTTACAAGAATGTGCTGGTATCTCAAAATTATACATGATCTTGGTATACACGCGACACCATCGTTAAGATCCTCTTTGGAGGTTATGCTACCCTGGTAGGGATCATCCTGTGTAATAGAACATGTCAAGATCTCTTGCGAAATTTTGGAACTCTGGTGGGTACAAAACACATTAATCCTCGACGCTGTATGTCTGAACTCTTAACCTTGTCTCTTACGAGAATGTGTTGCCCTGGTACCTCCAAATACATGATTATGGTATCCTAACGCAATACCTATCTCTTCTTAGAGCATGCTACCCTATTAAGTCCAAAAGACATTATCAATTTCGACGCCTTAGTCTGACCTCCAGGTCTTGCATATCTTGCGAGATTATGCTGCCCTGGTACCCCCAAATACATATTAACCCTTGGCCTTTCCAGAGTGTGTTATCCTGGTAGATACCATTCTGTATCTACTAGATCTCTTTGGAGATCGTAGCCACTGAGTACATTATAAAGTGGAGCACAGAACAAGTCAAGATCTCTTACGAGAGTATGCTGCCCTGGTACCTGTCAATACATACCCCCTGATATTCTCACATGATGTGAGTTTTGAGATCTCTTACGAGAGTATGCAACCCTGTTAGGTACAGGACACATTAATCCTTGATAAAACTGAATCTCTTCTGACATTATGTCACCCTGGTATCTCCAAATACGTGAGACCCCTCGTCACGATTTCTTTCGAGGGTATCTGAACCCGGTAGGACAAAATAAAAACAATACAAAGCGACATAACGAAGTAGAGTCAAGTATGTGCACATATGAACAGCGGAGATACCACGCATAGTTTGTTTTATTTAAGAAGTTTCACTTCTGTCAAAAGTACAATGCTACTCTCGTGATATTTTTTTATTTTTCTGGACTTTTTCAGGAAATGTCTTAGCCGAATACAAAAGGACCGGCTACTTGTGGGAGCAATATTCTGGCGAGGATGGCAAGGGTTCTGGCTGCAAGCCCTTCACTGGATGGACTGGTCTCCTGGTCCTAATAATGGCTGACGAGTACTAAAATAAATTTCAGAGAGGGGGTGGTCAAATTGCGGCCCGCAAGAACGGGGTCGGATAAGCAAATGTTAACTATGTCGTATGGTAATGCATTAGTTGAATGCGGCCTGGTGATACGGAAATTCTGAAATCCCTTGTGTTTTATATCATGGTTGGCCACTTAAAGTTTAGAGCAGTTATTTCCAATCTACTTTATATGTAGACCCCTTTAGAGCCAATATAGCTTCGACAAGTGATCCTCAGAGGGTAGTTTGTGAAAATTATGCTCAAATCAATTATAATTTGGTTGTTTTTTCGTACTCTATAATATATGACAACTTGGAATAATTACTTTGACAAGGGATATATTTCAACATATTGTATTCATTATCAAGTAAATATTTCGCCTGTTCTAAGACAGGATATAGTGCGGAGGGAAAACAAGTAACTTAATTAACCTGTTTACCTAAAATTACGTAAAAGGAACTCTATCTATATACATACCAACCAATAGTGCGCCAGACGCGCTGCGGTGTCTACATTTTTTACAGATCAATCCTCATTTGAACATCAATATTTCTTAATGATTTGCTAGGGAATATACCATAGTTATTTACATTTGTACGACTTACTTGGTGGCTAGGCAACAACCTTTGGTGCTGATTGGCTCTCGAAAGTCTGGTGATAATAAAAGACGAGCAAGAGTACTTTGTTATTGGTTGTCGAAAGTCACGTGATGTTAAGAGACGCGCCAGCGCCCGGTAGAGAAATATCCGTTATCAAGCGTCAGTCCGAACACGCCGTTAAAAACAGTAAATACGCGCTACACACTTTTATTGGTTGCTAGAAGGTACAAATTACGTTATCCTGAAATATCTCCCTCGTCTATAGAATCACATGTAGTCGTAAATAGTATCTGACCGAAGCTTCGGTCTCGTCTTCGGTTTTAAACACCTTTTGACAAGTGAGCTTATTTGAATAATACCTTTTTTTGGTAACCCGGGGAAAATCCTGTACAGGAGAAGCCGCTGTGAAGGCAGCGACCCCGGTGTGTTAGACTCCTACTGACTAAAAACCCTGGGAAACCAAATTCGTACAGTCGCCAGGGGAGCGAAAAGCCTTGTTGAGGCTTCCTCTCTGGGAGGGGTGGATGTAAAAAGCCCTGCCTCTCCTCCAGACAGCAGGACTCTCTCAAGTATAGTAAACTTAAAAATCCCTACAAGTTGCTTACGTATCAACATAAACCTTACATTTTAAAGTGTTAAAAATTATTATATTATCCACTTTAAGGCAAATTGAATAAAATTATTTAAGTAGGTCCTGATTGAAAGTTGAGGCAATAGCCGATTAATCGGTTTCAACCTATAAGCGAATATATGTTAAAAGCAATTCAACAACCACAATCAAATCAATCAGTCTTACTGTAACGCTTGTTAGAAACTTATGGCTTTAGCTATAATTTTGGCACATTTGAAAAATTTGCGGAATGTAGTTTTTTAGCCGTTGACGGTCATAAACGAAGCTTTCAGTCAGATATTAGATGTAAGTTGTTATGTATGGTCAGCCTTAAGAACTGGTAAAGTGCGATTCCACGAAACGCAGCAGTCGGCAATTGCACGTGACTTAATGACGCCATAGTTGCGTGATATTTGCAAAAGAAATTCAAATTACTGCTATTCTATTATCCTTTATTCACCGGTGAAAGAAAATATCGCGAGGAAAACTGCATGGCATCTAATAAGGATGTAATGTGTACTAGTGCTGTGAGAACGGCGATCAGCTGTGCTGTTGGTCACGTTGGATACAACCACTAATGTATGTCTGCTCACCTCGAAAGGAACATAGCGCGAAGATTTTTATTACAAATTTATACTACAAAGTAATGCCGTCTGTCGCGTTCTCCGAAAAGCATTTTAAATTAGTCCAATTTATTTATAGTTTTGTTTTTTTATATGTATATATCGATTCAGTTTTATAATTCATAAATTATATGATTGCACGTTGTTATAATAAACAAATGTAGTGTTTATCTTATTATTTTTTATAAAGTCTCGTAATAGAAGGTTAATATTATCATAGACTAAAAAATATATACTTAAAAATCATATCTAATAATTGTAATCCAAATGGAGACATATTTTGTACAGTCTGACCACAGCTAGAACACTCATCAGCCAAGTTCGTGAAAGCAAAGTCTTGCCGAATTAAATATATTTTGGACGATCAAAAAAGAACTTTATGTCAAAATGTGTAAATCTATAATATTTTAACAAATACATTCGTGATTTAATTTTATTGTTCGGTCCAACACCCAGTGAGCATTAAGGCGGGAAATAAGTTGAAAATCAGGCACATCCTTAGATCATTCCAACTCGGCAGTACTGTACATAATTGTATCTAGTAGATTTTGACTTCCAGTTAAGTAGGACTAAGATAAAGAAATGTTTTGTAAAGTTATTTTATATGAAATCTTGCATTTATAAATGCTAAGCCAAACAGTCATTTAGAGATATAATCAATTAAATAAAACGAAAAAAAAAATCTCAGTGCATGATTTGGGATATAAATGATTATTATAAAATTAAACACATGTTTCAATATTTGTATGTTGAAAAAATTTGAGTGAATGTTGCTTGTTTTATATGAAAAATTGGTGTATGATATTGGTATTTTAAAATAAAAGAATCGTATGTTGTGTTCATAGAACAATAATATATTCATTGAAATGTGTATGTCTTTTATTTGTGTGCTTTTATCTACGTTTTAATTCAAGTTGTAGTCACAAAGGTAAAGACAACTCGTTTGGCCTTTGGCGCAATGATTAAATTTCTGTGTACTTCATTTTCAAAGCCCACTTTAATAAACAAATATTTCTATTTATTAGTTCTGTAGGATGCATGTTGATCGTAATTGAATATACATTGAAAAAATGTACAGTAATATAAAACCAGTAAAGTGTTAACTACTACCAGTTACAAATGCACAGGATTGACTAGACAATGGTACCATTAATTGTGGAACCATTAACAAGGAGTATTTAATAGCTATTATTTATATCCAGCCTAGCTTATCAGTAATATTTGCTGTTATGTTTCTCTATTAATTGTAACAAAAGATATTTTTTTGTGATTGTTTTTTTTTATTAGACAATGGCATATATGCAAATTGCTTCTTGACCATATTTGCAGAAAAAGAAAACATGGCACACGTCACCGCTGACGTTTTGGAAGTGCGTTCGAAATTTTTATCATTTAAATTAGCTATTTATGATACTATTTAGCTAATTTAATAAATTGGCCATGAATTAATTATTCTGCTTTACATCTATTACATTTTTTTAGGAATAATAAAAACTCAAACTGTTATTTAATTGTAAGATATCAAAAAAATATATCAATTGAAGAAAGTTAGTGTTCAAAAGATTTATATCACGTTTCTGATTGTCACATTACGTGGAGTGCGAGCGGTAAAAGTAGATTACCTAAACAATATTCAATTAAATATTTATCTATAAGTCACAAATAGTTATAAAATCGTTCAAAATGGTCGCAAAATACGTTGTTGCGCTAATTGCATTCGCTTGCATCAGTGGAGTGCTCGCAGAGAGTTGCCAAAACCCAAAAGTTGAAGCTTCGTCCTTTACAAGTTTAGATGCTACAGTTGTTACACAAATCGCATATATTGCCGAATTTACTTTGAAATGCGACAATCCCCTGCCTACAAACTATGCATTGTACGCCGAAGTGGATGGAAAACCCTTAACCGCAGCACGAATTGGAGAAAACAAGTACCAGGTAAGTCTTAATGATATTGTCTTGAAAATGTATGGATTTGGGAAAGGATATCAAAAATATTATATATGCAACATACACAGATATTTGGATGATCAAAAATATTGTATTTATTTAAGAAACCCAAAACTAACCTATTACGAGGGTCAATAATCTAAACTATAGACTAGAACTTAGTAAGACTTAAAAGCTACTATAGACCCCCCAAAGTATGTTTTATTAATGTAAAAAGACAAAAACTTCACTGGTATGGGTATAACATTTTTTTGAGCTATAGGACATATACAAATAACATTTAAACAGCTATAATGAGGGTAGAACAATAAAAAATCTATGGAATTGTCATAACATGTTGATGTGATATTTCTAAAACCTATGTTGCCACTGATTGAATATTGCTTTTTTTATTACAAACAGGCTCATGTTAACCTCAATCTCTCCTGGTGGAAAGAGATGATGAGGCTGACATAAAAGCATGCACACCTTTGAAGATGTCACCCATGTTGTAATATGTTCGACAAACAGACATAGGAATCAAATTGCACTCCCCAGCCGGTCTCAACAAAAAAAACGAGGTGAATCACCTTGTGAGCAGTTGGAATATTAACCACATAAGGGTACAAACACACGGCTTGTCAATTTATGGTAGAAGGGAGAGGGGAGAACTAAATCGTACAACTCAGCCGCACACTCTCCAGAGTATAGTCTATAGAAAACCGAAAGGCAGGCCACTCATTATCAGTGTCTAGGCCAGGGATGTTACGGAGCTTCGACTCCGACTCCGATAAGTCGGAACTTCCGATCGTTATTACACCTTCGGTTCCGACTTCAGTTCCGAAACTTTTTAATCGGAGGTATTCATCGGAGGTCACCACCACTGTTGTAGTCAATTCATTTGATTTTACTTTATATGTTGTTGAAACATAATATCAATTAATCAAACAATCAGTGCTACTTAACTTGTAAAAGACATTTTGTAAAATTTAGATTAAAAAAATATGATTAAATTTAAAACTAAATGTACATTTAATTTTTTTTTTTTTATACCGACTCGACACAGTGACTGCACCATACCTGATGATAAGCATGGTGCAGTCCAAAAAACGCCAACGACTATCGAAAGGTAACAAAAAACCCATCGGTAGTCGCAGCGATCATGCCAGCCTGCACAAATATCTCTTCACGCTACGTTTATTACTAAAAGGTATTTTTTTTATATTACATTTACATTAAATTAAGTAAAATAGAAATTAACACAAAAACAACCCTGCAGCAAATTTGATTTAATTTGTTCACTGGACAATGTTCACTGGAGGATAACGGTTTCTGATATATCCAACACTTTGTGAAAAACAGCTTTTATTTGCCCAAGTTAGGTTTTGTGTTGTGTTGGGTTGTGTTGTGTTGTGTTGTGTTGTGTTGTGTTGTGTTGTGTTGTGTTGGGTTGTGTTGTGTTAGGTTGTGTTGTTTTGTGTTGTGTTGTGTTGGGTTCTGTTGACCCAACTTGATATACGCCGGCGATGCGCTTGAGGGAGCGTGCCGCCCAACTTATCCAGGCGAGAGCGCTGTGTGACCCCGGGGGTTTTAGTCGGTGCAAGTCCGACAACCAAAAAGCTCCCTGAGGTCCGTCAACAATATCCCCCGGGCTATCAAAAATAAAACCTGATATACACTTGGAAACAGTCTCGATCCTCAACATCTGTCTACACACGAGGGAGATGTAGAGGGAAATGGATTATGCTGTTGTCAATTCAAAAGTTCTGGCTTATACTTTCGAATACATGTATCAATCCTGCACCATATTAAAATGGGATCAAATTTAAGATATAATAAATAACATATCTTCACGCTATCACGCTATGTGAGCAGACATACAATAGTGGTTTTATCCACTTTGCGCTTAAATGTCGTGGACTACGCGACCAGTAGCTCAGGTAATCGCTTTCTCACAGTACTATGAAAATGTTAATAAGAAACAGCAATTTTTATTGTCTGTGTATTTGTAAATTTATCACTTTCTAATTAAAAAGGTTCACTGAATAATGTTTTTATTTGTCCCTTAATAAAACTATTTTATTCTGCCGTCACTTGTGACTGACATTGCCTCCGACTCCGATTCCGACTCAGAAACCGACTCCGATAAATCAAATTTAAAAACTCCGGCTTACATCCCTAGTCTAGGCACACTGTATACTATATACTTTTTGGGATGTGCAAAAATAAAACTAATTTATTTTTTACTAAACTAGTCATAACAATACTTGTTTATATTTGTGTAACTAGACTATAAGAAATTATTTTAAGAAGGTTGTCATAATGATTTTTACCTTTGAATATTTAAGTTTCCTTATAATGTTATTTTTAATATAATTATTTATCTTCTTTACAATAAAAGAAGCTTTACATACAGAGTATGTAGTGTAACCAGTTTTGCAGGCGATTGCTTTAAATTAAATGTTGCTATTTGATTTAAATTAATAGGTTTCCTGGACTGAGCAGCCAGAGACAGCTCAATCAGGAGTGCATGAAATCAACATCCTTGATGAGGAGGGCTGGGCTTCTCTCCGTCGTGCCCGCCGATCTGACCCAGCTGCTACCGTTGCCCCACTGCTTACTATTCAACTTAACCACCCGGGTAGTAAGTATTCCGTCATTGATTTAAAAAATGACACCAAATTAAATTTTTTATCATGTGGGTTTTCTCACAAGCTCTCTTTTCACTGGTAAGAATGTAATGCTTACATTAATACTTAACTAGCTGATCCGGCAAACGTTGTTTTGCTATATATTTTGTAATATCTTCTAAGATGTTCATTGAAATTAAGTAATGTCAAAGACAATTTTGTTCACAATTCGTTAATTTCGACCAAATTTGTTTACCATAAAAACGGTTCTAGTGACTTAATCTTAAAAGATAGGATTTTTTTAGATCATTTCATGAGAAATAATTATTTCCTACATATATTTTTGGTATCTTGAACCGTTTTTGCAGCGCACGCAATGGAAGCCCTCAAGGATGAATAATTTTCCCCGTTTTTTTTCACATTTTCCATTTTTTCTTTGCTCCTAATAATTGCATCGTGATGTTATATAGCTTAAGGCCTTCCTCGATAAATGTCCAATTCAACTCAAAAAGAATTTTTCAATTCGTACCAGTAGTTCCTGAGATTAGCGCGTTCAAACAAACAAACAAACAAACTCTTCAGCTTTATAATATTAGTATAGATTAGGAAAACTCAGAGTTTTGTTTGGGCTACCCTTGTGCAATTCATATTTTTGCACGTTTATTATATTTTGTAAACGGAATTAATAATATTGAGGAAAACATGACTTGAAATTTGGAATCCCATGTATATCAATTATTTAGGAGTATTTTTCAACATAATATTTTATTAATTCCAGGTTATTCAGGCCCCTGGGTGAACTCGGAAATCCTAGCCACGGTTATATCTATTGTCGTCGCCTATACCGCACTCCGGAACAAAAGCAAAATTCTAGCATAATTTAGTGTTATTGTAATTTAGTTTTTTATTGAAAATAAATTCTTATTTAAATTTATATATTTTTTTGTATTATATGCAATATTATATTCAAACAAAGGTTAACAATCCTTAATTTTATCAAAGCTGAGTAAAAAGGGTCAAGCTAGAAACTGTAAATGAGTTTAAGTTTTTGATTAAAATACTAAGTACTTATTTTGGAAAATAATTATTGAAGTTTTAAATTATTTATTTTTATTAGTGATTTGTATAATATTAATCAATAAAAGTATTAAAATTGATCTAATATGAAAACAATTTATGCGTACAAAGAAACAATAAAGCTACAAAATTAAAAATACCTTTACTTTCCGACTCTTCATTTTATATGTCTTATACGTCAAATACCAGCTGACGATTAATAAATAGAAGTGGATTGTTTTGTAAAATCCTAGTCCATTTAATCAGAAAATGACCATAAAACCTAGAGAGAAAGTAGACGAAAGCGAAGATGATCCTGTAGAATCGATGCTGAAGAAAACGGGATGTCTAGAACTTCACTATAAAGTTCAGGTTTGTAGTTCGGGGAGTTATGGTTAAACTTAAAATCGCTAAAACATCTTCACCTTCATGAACAGTTTGATATTTAATGCCAATTATTTTAGCTCTATTTTGTATTTAGATTCTTATTATCCTGTTATCAGGTGAAATTAGTTCATTAAATTTATAATGAAATATTTTGATTATATTGCATGAAATTCAAACTGTCCTCATACTATAATGCACTTAAAACCTGTCGAAGTGAGGTGTCGAAGGTTTTTCAAGTTTAAGGAATCCTCAATTGCATACAAATGTTTCATTTTTATAATAGGCAGAAGAATTACACTTTCTTAATGATGTACGTAATTTGACCACTTATTTAAAGCATTAAATAATCCATTCCAGGAATGCATAGCTGAGACGAAGGATTGGAGAAAATGCCAAGGCGCAGTAAATGAGTTCCGAGAATGTATAAATAAACACAAACAGGAGCAGACGCCTCAAATAAAAAGCTAATTTATGTTAAGGTTGTTTTGATACCAAAATAATAGTTTAGTCAATAAGATTGTTAAAGTGCTATGTACGAAAATGTAAATAAAATTAAGTCCTTTTATTAAAAAGTGTTTAATTTTTCAAGTGAAAGGTTTTTACAAGAATTTATGTAATCTGCACCATAAAACTAAATGTGTATATGCAGATGCTGTTAAAATATTTATTTGAATTTTTTATTCTCAGTACAATACAAAATAATGTCTGCAAATCCACACCGTTACAATATGTCAAATAAAATAAAAGTGAAAAACAACAAATTAAAATAAGGCTGTATAACTTGTTCCTTTGTCTGACTTTTGGCGAACGTAATAAACAACAATATCAAATCAAAACATTGTGGTTTTTAAGGGTTATATTTTATAACAACAATGTTTAAAAGGGTTCAACTACGTTGTTTTCTTTCAAATTACCTGAACTACACAACAAGAATTGCTATTGATCCAACACTAAAAGATAACTTTGAATCAAAAGAGTATAAAGCGCGTAAACATCCTGGCACAAATCGTATCAAAACTGCATCTCTACCTCCAGACATACAAAAGGCGATTAAGTTAATTTTAGACGACAATAAGGCGAAATCGTTGTACCAGGACAGTATAAAGTTAAACAATTACATCAAATCACGGTTATTACCGCCAGAAGAGCGAGAAATCGACAAAAAGGCGGCGCAAATTCACGGCAAAGTTTCCGAACGAGCTTACTCGAAAACAGATAAAGAATTAAGCCCAACTGAGCTTGAAAATGTTAACAAAGAGGTGCAGAATAAAGTTTTTAATATATTAAAGAAGAATATTTATAGTTGGGGTAACATATCATATGATTCACCAACATGTCTCCAATACTTGATGTCACGAGCTGCCCCAGAGTATGCGATCCTAGTGCGTATACTCGATGAAATAAATAAGTTCTATCCTGATTACAAACCAAGAAGTTTTTTTGACTTTGGCTCTGGAGTTGGTTCAGGAACTTGGGCTGTTAATACTTTTTGGAAGGGTGATATTTATGAATACTTCTGTGTTGACACTTCTTCAGATATGCACGATCTTGCTCGCTTAATCCTTTGCCAAGGAAAAGAAAACGTCACATTTCCATTTAAAGGTTACTTCCAACGTCAGTTTCTGCCGGCATCAACAGAACTTCAATACAGTATAGTATTATCAGCATTTTCACTATTTGAGATGCCAGACATGAAGTCACGTTTGGAAACGGTACAGAAACTGTGGAACAAGACCGAAGATTACCTTATCATTGTCGAACAGGGCACAAATGCTGGGTTCCAAATTGTAAACGAAGCTAGAGAGTTTGTTTTAAATCTACCGAAGGGCAAAAACAGTGGCTATGCCTTCGCTCCATGTCCCAATGACAATGTATGCCCCAGATATCTAGAACAGAAGACTCCGTGCAACTTTTTGATGAAGTATGAATCATTACCATTTCCATCAAAATCAGAGATATTTGCTGAAGTGTTTTCTTATGTAATTTTAAAGAAAGGGGTACGCCCTGACAATGATCCACAGTGGCCTAGGGTAGTAAGGGCTCCCATTGTCCGGTCAGGTCATACAATATGCAGGTTATGTACTTCAGAAGGAAAATTGAAAGAAATAATATTTTCAAAGTCAAAGAATGATCAAATTACATACAGATGTGCTCGATCTTCAAATTGGGGAGATTTGCTCCCTGTAAAGTCATATTAAAAATTTTAGCCTGAGACAAATATAAAGAACTTATGTACATGCACAAAAAGTTGAGCCAACAATATGTTCTCAAATAGTACATTGTGATTATGAGCTGTAGAGAGCTGACGCATTGTGATCTCCATATTTTCATTACACCATGCTGTTTTTTTTTTACACTGGCTCGACATAGTGACTACAGAGTACCTGATGGTAAGTACAGTGCAGTCCAAAAACAAAAGCGACTATCAAAGGATGAAAATCCATTGATAGTCTACATCGTCATGTCGGCCTGCATATACCACGACTGAAGGTCTCTAGGTATATGAGCTACTGGATATACACAAGCTGATCCCGAAACGCGACAAGCCGAAACTGGTCACTATGACGGGCTTTACACTCATGCACTGTGGTCGCGATCCAGACGGGCACCGGCGCCCTACCACCTCGCTGCTGCTCGTTCAGCACCACCCAGGAGTCACGTTTAGCGAAGCTAGGGTAAAGCCTACGGACGCGAGCAGCTTCGACTCCCAAAAACTGAAACTGCTGTTTCTGTCATACTTGTATCAAGAAATGCTACAGAGTTAATGAAAACACATGTTAAAACATGATGACATAAAATGAACTTACAAAAACAAAAAATTGATAAATGAAATGTGGTGGGATGTGCTTCAGCAGGCATATTTCCACGATCTTATGACTTGGGAGCTTTTAAGAAAAGAGTATTTCTTGGACTGAAACGGTCCATCATTGGACTCATCTTCACCTTCAAGTGTGATTGAAGTCAAGCGTCTTCATCTAAAACATAATATAATTATGTTATTTATTTTTACCTGCATGTTTGCCATGATCATCTATGTTTTTCATAATTCTGTGGCAATGATGTTGATAATACAATATTATGCGATTGCCATAAATTGTATATATTGTAATATATAAGCTTAGGAAGTAGTAATGTACAGAAATATAACAATAAACGATTTAAGTAAAATGATTGATCTTTCATTGTATTATTCCTTATCAAGGAAGCAGTTAAAACGACTAGTTAAAGTCCCAATATCCTGCTATTTCACATGTTTTAAATTATTTCTTATTATGTTTGAAATAGTATTTGTCCGGGCGATTTTTAACACTAGAACTACGAAGAAACAAAACAAAAAAATTATCTCTCTTATAATTATCTTTATATTATTTGTATTAATTATCTATGAAAATTAAAAGCGTAAGAACAAAATAATCTATAATATTATTCTATACACAAAATTTAATAAAAATCATAACATTATCATAAAATATTAAATAAGACTTAAAGAGGAAATTGTATAAATAAATGATGCAACCGGTCATTTTGACCGGTTCGTAGTTCTAGTGTTAAATTGCTTTACAATCAGCGCTGGGATTACGTGTTCTGGGAGATCATTCCACGCTCTGATAATCCTGTTGCTTAGAAAGTGCTTATGTGGGTCGTTTAATCGACTGGTACATAGCTTAAGCTGATAGCCTCTAAGTAAGGAGCTGTCACTGAGTTTGAACATTTTTTCAAATCCTCTACAATCAAAAAAAGGTCAAATCAAATTAAAGGTCGTAATGCCCATTCAATGTCTTGTAGAACGCTACCAATTCACAATGGTCACTACGGTCCTCGAGACCGCAATTATTAAAATTGTTTTTTTTTTATTTCTAAGGGCAATACAAATACTATAGGTATTCAGGTGGTATATCGATGAAGCAGCAGGTAACAAGTTGAGCATTGCTATCCACGTGCCGGCCACTATGCCGGATGCTATCCAAGTGCGGATTAAATTCTCATACAAAACAAAGTGTACATTTGCGTGTTGGTGTGTATCAAATTGCCAATTTTTCAAAATTACGAAGCATTTTTTTCGACGGGAAGAAATGTATTTAGTCGGAAAATACTTTTACAACTTCGCGGGGCAAGAGGGGCGAACACTCAAAGTCCTTCGCCAGCGAGTTATGGTCTGGGTGACAACGCAAAGGGCACGCAAATGGTCGCAGGTTCGTATCTCGGCACGTACATCTAGGTTTTCCTGAATGAGTGCTGTAGCACGCTTGCAGGCGTGTCTACATTCCCTATGTGTTTATTATGAGTTTGGTCACTCGCTTGAAAATAATAACACTTTCTTTATATCTGTACTCCCATATATTTCAAATAAAGTTTACATGTATTTTTCTAATCTTATTAATATAATTTATGCAATCTGCACCTTCCCTTTCTATTTTTTCAATCAATCTCTCAAATCAAACTTCATATTTTTAAAATTAGATGTTCTAACCTTTTCAAATAAACTTATTTTTTCTATTTATCGGCCAATTCCGACAATAACTAACCTATTTTACAAACCAATCATATAATCACTACAGTACTGATTTAGGCACCATATGCTCGCCGGGGAAGAAAATCATCGTGAGGAAACCCGCATGGCGTCTAACGCTAAGATACATAGACGCTTCTTTGACTTTGCGTAGAATTCACTCAAACATTAAAATGTACATTACTCAAAGGATATAAGTTACAGATTTTGGAAAATTCGTGTTGGCCCCGCGAATACATTCGCTATACTCAAGTTTATATTATATATTGATTATTATTCGATTGGTGCTACGCAGCAGTAAAAAACTGTAACAAATTTGTGTGAAATATGCTGACATCCAAGATACAGGGTGTCCTAGTTTGGGTGTCAGCTGATTTTTAATGAGCTGCCTTGTAGTTGTTTGTCGAATAAATATATTTTTTCTTATATTCAGTTTTCTGTTAAACACCAATTTATTTTCTGAGCACTTTACTAAGCGATATCAAAGTACCGTCTGTAAATCGCAGCCTTATAATGTAGAAGTCTAGAAGTCAGTAATGTTGTGAGAACGACGGTTAGCTGCGCTATACTGGTCATATTAAACACAATAAATAAACGCAGATTGAATACAGCCATTGATGTAGATCTGCTCACCCTGGAAAGAATATTGTGTGATAATATATGTCTTAACTTATATCAGGCGCAAGTACGATCGTGTGCGGAGTATTGCTGCCACCTCTGGGACGGCTCAGCCAGACACCATTTGGTAGCTTTGGACTCAATTGATCGCCGAGCTCGGCGACTCATTGCCGATGAGGCTCTTACGTCGCGTAAACTACTCAGTTTAGAACACCGGCGTAGAGTGGCTTGCCTTTCGGTTTTCTATAGACTATACTCTGGTGTGCGGCTGAGTTATATGATTTAATTCCCCCCTCCCCCTTCAACTATAAATTGACGAGACACCGTGTGGGTATGAACCGTTTTGTGGTTGACATTCCAACTGCTCGCACGAAGCGATTCGCCTCCTCCTTTTTGCTGCGAACCGCCAAGGAGTGGAATTCACTTCCCGCGTCGGTGTTTCCAACTTCTTATGACATGGGAGTTTTCAAACGTCGAGTGAATCGGTATTTGCTGGGCGAGCGCGCTCCATCGTCGGCCTCGTCATCACTTTCCAGCAGGTGAGATTGAGGTCAAGAGCAAGCCTGTCTGTAATAAAAAAAAAAAACTATTACATTCAATGTAATATAAGCAATTAAAAAATCAAGTGTACGTTTATATTTGCAAGGGCCTCTATGATGCATAAATGAAATAATATATCGTCAAGTTAAAGCCATTTCGGAATAAGCAGAGATACAACGTCTGTATCCAGTTACGCACTCGTTTGCCTTGTTTCGGTTTGGTAATAGCATAACACTTGAAGATAAGAGTTTCACAGTGTTTTTCCGTGTATTATCTAACTGGTGGAAAATCAATTAGTCAATTCTGGACAAATGTGTGACGTTGAGCCAGTGTTGATAGCAATAGGTATACAAAAAACCAACACAAAGTGAGTTGGACTCGTGTAACGGAGGAGGAAACTCCGTATAAACTTGTAAGCATGAGATTGTTTATGGAGATCGACCTCGCACACTAGATTACCAGCATGCTGGATGAGAATTCAACAATTATTGTCCCGATAGTCTTATCGATTCAAGGGCTGATCGCAAAGAGCCTCGATTGCCATCTTAAGAGACTCTCGCTTGGTTGTTACATAAGAGCCGGATACAGAAGTCAATACTACTCGTAAGTTACCAATCTCATTAACTAGACCCTGGCTCTGAGAATACACAGGCTAAACTCAAGTTTCTATAATGTATTCAATTTTTTTGTCAAAGCCAAAGTTATTTGCCGAGCTAAGTCAAAATGGGATCTTAAATATCAGCCTAAGTTTATAATCCTAAAACATTTGTTTATGTAACTTACGGCGCTCGGATTTTTCTTGTACTTTTGATACCTTGCTTGCCAATTTCTATGATTCTAGGCCAACTGTAAGAACCCTATAGGTATTGACTCCCTTGCGAAAATAGCATAAAATATACGATATAAACTAACGTAATTTTCATTGCGTTTATTTAGAAGGATGATTTTTCCGGAGCTACAAGGAACTGCGGTATAGTAGAGTCCCTGTAATGTGACATGCTTACCACTTTTAAATGTACATAAAAAAAATCACTTACATAGTATAGGGGTATACAGATTGTGTAGTTTGTCCGATAGAAAGGTACACTTTTTTAAAAAAATCTGTACTCCTTGATCTCTTGATATGATACTCTGTAATCCTACAAATTCGATATTCCGACATCGCCCTACAGAACGGTTGTCGGATAAACGTGGGCTTACTACATTAATTTCAATTTCATATCTCTATGTGTTCCTGAGTAACAAGGTCTTATAAACTGACGGACAAGGAAGTGATCCTGAAAATATTCCTTATTCAAGCTTGATACAGTTTATAACAGAGGGGCATTCCTACACTCTACTGTCTCTTTCACACACGCAGTTTTGTCACAGTGCTATCTTAGTCAATTTTTTTGTGTGATTTCCATATATGAAAACGAAATTACCAGCGATTTCGCGTTTATTTCTATGTCACGATGAATCGCATCAAACACACTAAAAATATGTAAAAAAACGACAATGTTCAGTGAAACAGATGCGGTGGTAACACCCGGCATTGCAAACAATCCTTTATTTAGCATATTTCTAGTGCTCGATCGATAGTTAGTATCTTATCTAGCCGAAGACGAAACCGATAAATAAGCTGTCACCACAACATTCGGCCAAAATTGAACGTTTAAAAATTCTAAGAAAAGTCCAAAAGTTACTAAAAGTTGATAATAGAGAGAGAGTTGTTTATAGAGCGGTTTACACGAATAAATTAAACCTATTATAGTTTATTAAGCTTGTATAAAATGTTAAATATTTGACGCTGCTTAATTCGACCTCAATAGTGATGAAAATTTAACATAATATGTTAAATTGGACTATGTTTCCGAGGAAGACATCAAGTACAATTCAACGCTAAATATCATATCGAGGGGTGAAAGGCTATTTGGTTTAAGCGACATTTTTTGTTGATATAGTAATATATATTTTTTCGGACTCAGCGTTTTTTACAGATTCCAATTTATATATATATATATATTAAACTAGATTTAAATTGTTGGTGTAAGTTTCTCGTAACGATTTTAACAAATTAAAATTTTAACGTTTAAAGCCAGTAAAAACACCGTACTCCGCCACTACACCGTACTTTGTACCTTTTATTGTACTAACAACTAATATTGAGCAGTTTGAACTAGATAAATAGGTAATAATCCACTGAGCTATGTTTACAAGGCGCGGAAATCTCCAGACGTCGCACGACTCTCTCTCCCATAGATGGGCAAAATGTTAGATTAATGAAAATGATTACCGTTTACATTTTACGTTGTTTACCATTAATGTAGCTGCATTTTGCTCATTTATGTTTTAAACACTACAAAATCTCAGATTGTATACACGTTTAACATTTCTTAATGTTTTAAATGGATTTAATCATGATAACAGAGCAAGAAAATTAAAATTACAACTACATTTTATAATCGTTAATAATTAATCAGATTACATTTTGCCCATCTCTGCTCTCTCCTACCGTTCACCGCGTCCGCTACGCAAGCGATCCGTACAAGAATAACGGTGTCCGCGAGAGTGGGCCGGTAGAGTGGATGCTACAAGGCTTATATTCATTGTAAAACATAAATTTCTGTGGATGATTCATTATCATTCTCTGATTCGGCCAGCGCCATATCATCATAAAGCGATATCATCCGTGTGTGGTGGACGTTCCTTATATCCGCACGAAAAGATTCGCTTTTACATTTATCATGCTTCCAGCGAGCATATTTCCACGATCTTATAACCTGGGACTCTTTAAGGAAGAGTTATAGGCATTTGTTGGGCAGAGGCAATCCACCGTCGGACTCATTTCCACCTTCCACCAGGTGTGATTGACGTCAAGCGTCCATCTGTAAATCCTAAAAAAATATTAAAATTACCTTGCAATTAATCCAAAATAACATTTCTTCGGCCGCCCAAGTCGAGGTCCGTACCCACAAGGGTGCTCTTGCGTAGCCGCCCAACCTATACATTTCGCTGGTTGAGCGCCCTCTGCGTTCGCCCACCAAGCCCGGTTTTGTTGTGAAGGTCTTTCCCAGGCCACCAACGTAGAACATGCCTAATAAAAAAGCATGTCGAAATAATGTGCACATTCAAAATGTTTCATTACGGCGCTTGCTAGAAACAAAAACGGGGCGAAGTTTTGACCGAAGGCGAAGTTGCCCGAAGCCAATGCATTGGAACAACACTAGATATTTCCTTTAAAACAGTTTTCAGTACCGTTGATTCGCCGAAGGAATCACGACGTTGATTTTTATCATATAATCGTTCGTATGGAACGTTATCTGATAAAATGTGCTGTTTAAATTGCATCTTCATTATCATTTTGATATATTTGGAAACAATAGGCGATGTCGACTGTGGTGAGAGAAGAATTATTAATCCTTTGTGATGCACTAATTTTTTGCATTAGAATAATAATGTTACCATTTAATACTTAGATTATAACTGAATACTTTGGAATTAAGAAATATAGTGTATATACTGTCTGATTTTATAGACGAGGGAGATATTCAAGGAGGATATTCCGCATTCGATTCTAATTCCAAATATATAGGAATAGTGATATCTTAATATTAACATTAAAACAAAATAATTTATAGGCAACATATTAAGGGGCAATGACACTCATGATAGAATAAATAACAATTAATTATTAAGTAGGTATTTTGTCTCTCCTAAGCCAGGATAAAGTACGAAAGGGTAACGAGTCAATTAGCTGTTTACCTAAAATTACGTAAAAGGAATTGTATCTCCATGCCATTCAATCGTGCGCCACACGCGCTGCGATGTCCGAACTGTTTACGGATCAATTCTCATTTATTCATCAATGTTTCTTTATGATTTGTTTAGGGAATATTGTTATTTACATTTTTATTAGTTACAAGAAGGTACAAATTATTGTATTCTGAAATATATCCCTCGTCTATAAAATCACTCTGTATATACTCTGTCCGACCCGAAACAGGTATTTTTGGTGACACGATAACATTACCAAAATGGATTAGAAAATGATTATATTCGTAAGCATTAAAAAGTTATCGTCTTATAAAATTGAAGGAATTATTTTACATGCGATCTAAGCTTTGATTTAATGCCTGACTCCTCCTTAGTTTTCACTTGGTGTAGTGGCCACACCAGGCTTGATGTAAGCATAGATGGGCAAAATGTAATCAGATTAATAAAAATGATTAACGATTACATTTTCGGATTTTTACCATTAATATGACTGCATTTTGCTAATTTATGTTTTAAACACTACTAGCAAACCCGGCGAACTTCGTTTCGCCACCAGATGGCTTCGTTTTGGTTTTTAGTTAGCGTTTGAAAGAGCGTGCGCATAATAAATGTCACATGAAATTAACTGAGCAGAGTACAATGAGTAGCTGTCAAACAATGTATAACGCATCGGCGCCATCTACTTAAAATACTGGTGCGATCTGCTCCACCACCATGCAAACCATATTGGTTTGTAGTACATGCTATGTATCAGAAATGGCGCTGTATATGAAAAATGATTTTCCCCGTTCTTCTGCTTTTCTGTTGAATTTTTTCCTGAATTTTGTTTGGTATAAGCCTCTCGGAGCCCGAGACCTTTCCAACGAATGCAAAACCGTGGAAATCGGTTCGTGCGTTCTGGAGTTATAGCGTCAGGAAGGAAAACCGGCCTTATTTTTATATAATAGAATAAAATCCCAGATTGTATATACATTTATCATTTATTAATGTTTTAAACGGATTTAATCATGATTACAGAGCAAGAAAATTATAATTACGACTACATTTTGTAATCGTTAATCATTAATCAGATTACATTTTGCCCATCTCCGGATGTAAGCATGGTGAAGTTCAAAAAACGACCACGACAAACAAAAGTAAAGAAAAACCTATTGACAGTCGCAATTATCACACCGGACTGCACACGTATCATAGGACGGTGGGAACACGCTCGCCGGAAGACCATTCCTCAGTTCAAAGACACGGCAAAAGTAAAAGATAGACAACTTCTTAGTTCTAGCCTGGGTGTGTGATACCGTGTAGCCGTGACTCCGTAAGCCCTTTTTAAGCGGACTATCTACTGAGTGCCGGGGCAGGCATTTACAGTTCAACCGGGCTTAGAGGGCGAGCACAGAGGGTGCTCAGCCAGCGAGTTTATGGGTTGGGTGGCAATGCAAGGGCGCCCCTGTGGGTACGAACCTCGACTTGGACCGCCAACCAAAAAGTACTATACCTACTGGTGATCTACTAGCGTTTCGGAAGCGACTACCTTGAGAAGAAACGCCGAAAGAAACTTAAGGCTGCGTCGGAGTGTCCGTAAGCCCGTGCGCGTTGTTCTTTTATGGAAGGGAGATGGTGGAACAAGGTTACGACTCCTGCTTCAGTTGGATAACTGTCTATAGTTGGATACTTATTAGAAGTAATTTTTTAGGGTGTAGCGGGAATCGGTGGGTCACACTTGACTGTTTCGTAAGGCGGCGTGACCCATCGGTGGGTCACACTTGACTGCTCCGTAAGGCGGCGTGACCCATCGGTGGGTCACACTTGACTTTTCCGTGTTACGGGACAAGACAATCGCGACTCACTCGGAAAAACGTAGATATTCGGACCGGGGTGAATGTGTTAAGTAAAAACCTATCTACTAATAGGTTTGATTCTTTGGTTTGAAGAATCTGGATTCCCTGGCTTGGGTGGAGTGATTAGGAGGGCATCTCGGGGATTTTTAGACAGCAGTAGTCTGACACACCGAGATCCTTGCCCTCACAGCGGCTCCGATGTTCCTAAACAGGATTTTCGTTCGGGTTACCATAAAAAACAAGGTCTATTCTTTCCCGGACAGTAGACTTGACTTGGAGTCTACTGCTTGGAAGAGAAGTAGGCGACGCGCAATGTTCAACACTGCCCGTGAGAAAGATATGGAGTGGTGGGCTCGTTACACACACCCCTCCCAGAGATGAAATATAAAGAGGCTCCCCGGGCGTGAGGAAGAATCTTGATTTACAGGCCCGGGTGGAGTGGTTAGAGGCACATCCCGAAGCTTTTTAGTCGGTAGGATTCTGAAACACCAGGGTTGTCACTCTCACAGCGACCTTGATGAATTTACGCAGGATTTTCACCAGGGTTATCAAAAATGGCCTATTTATTCCAGATTGTACACTGAAATTGGACAAAGACTTCGGCACACCCCCTCCGGTGTTCATACGCAATGGAGAGTATCTATCTCCTGACAGTTCGGGGACTATCTCCCTGCGAAGATCGGAGACCGTTACGGTTGGTTGTCCAGGGAACAGGAATTTTGTTGTCCTCGGCAACGATACTGTAGCGAATGTAGCCAAGTATGATGTCATGGTGGGTACCTATAATCATATAAACACCAAATCTAGTAAAGCTATTAGTTAAAGATATTTTTAAAACGCCATTAAACACTAATGTCCTACTATAATATCATAAATGTGAAAGTTTGTCAATATGTTTGTTACTCTTTCACGATACAACTACTGGACGGATTTGCATGAAACTGCCACAGTAATATAGATTATACATCGGAATAACATATAGGCTACAATTTGTAATAATTTTATGTAATTTTGGTCGTAATATAACGATACATGTCAATTAAGTCGGAAAAAATCTGGCCCCTGAGAGCTATCTTGGCGTACACTGCCTAAACCATTGGAGTTACACAATGATGATGTACCGTAGGATTGTTTGTCTTGAATAGTTCTGAATAAAAGTCCGAGACAGCATACCTTTTATGTGGCAGACCAAATTCCACGCAAGCAAAGCCGCGATTAAAATATATTATAATACAGAAGATATTCACTAGAAATAATTTATGTAGCAGAACAACGTTTACCAGGTCAACTAGTATATTGATAAAACAATATTATGTTAGTTATATTATTTATAACCCAAGAAGTTTAAATAAGAGAAAAAGAAAGAACAATAACGACAATTAAAATTAATATATAAATAAAAATAAATTAGTTTATGCATATTTTGAAAAGAGGATAGAGAACTAACAACAGAGAGTGGAGGTCCGTGCGTGGAGAAGGGGGAGTACACGGGGTTGAGTTAAAAGTTAACACGACTTGCCCGGCGTGGGGCAGCGAGCGGCGGGACCTGGTCCAAAGGATCAGACACGACCTCTCCCTGCCAGCAGTGGTGTCGGCCATGCTGGCAGGGTATGACAACTGGAGGGCCGTGGTCTCCTTCTGTGAAGACGTCATGTCCCAGAAGGAGGCTGCAGAGCGAGAACGGCAGAAGCTCGCTCGAAGAAGACACCGGGGTGCCGGCAACCGCCCCAGCACATCAGTACCAGCCGATCGGTCGATCCACGACCGGTTGGCTGATGCCTTTGGGTTCGCGGCCGCTCAGGGTGGGGGCCCTGAACGACTGGTTAGCGACCCTCGAGAAGTAGGCAGAGCATTGTGACGTGCTCTGGCTAAATACAATGAGCAGTGTAGGGTAAGATATCTTCCTCCGAGTTTGTGCCCAGCGGGCGCGGCGCGACGGGGCTGTGGCGAATTGATTACAGGTCCCGCGGTCCCCGTCAATGCGCAGAAGAAGTCACTTTGGGGTTTTTAGTCGGTACAAGTCCGACACACCTCGGTTTCGCGCAGCTCCCAGTGCGACCGAGACGGTCCCATGAGGATTTTCCCCAAGTAAAAAGAAAAAAAGTTAACACCACATTTATAATCTAAGACCACATTGCTAAGCGGTATGAAATTCACGGGGTCCACTAGCGGCAAATCATAAATATGTATGCGATTGAAGATTCATAATTAAGAGATAACAAAGAGGTTTTAAATTTATAAATTGTTTCTGACTCTGAGCGTTAATTGTTCTGATAAATATGAGTAGATGCATGACTAAATGCATACATATACAGGCTGATTTTATAGTCGAGGGATATATTAAACGAGGATATTCAGCATTCGATTCTAATTCCAAATATATAGAAATAGCGATATATAATATTAACATTAAAACAAAGTAATTTATAGTCAACATATTAAGGGGCAATGACACACATGATAGAATAAATAACAATTAATTATTAAGTAGGTATTCTGTCTCTCCTAAGCCAGGATAAAGTACTAAAGGGAAGCGAGTCAATTACCTGTTTATCTAAAATCACGTAAAAGGAATTTATGACCGGTGACCGTGGTTGTAGAAAGACACGGATTTTGGCGTTTTACTGTTTATTTGCACTTTAAGGCACACCGAACTGCGACGCACACGCACGTACTCTGGCCTTGCGTCTCGGTAGTCGATTGATTTTGCTAGAACATCCTTTGCGCGCGCGCATCCCTTACCCTAACACCCTAACGGCTTTTAGGGCGTTTACCACAAACGCGTATCGGGCGGCGTCTACATGCTATAAATTTTATTTGCTTACCATTCAATCATAAGACACCCCCGCTGCGACGTGCAAACTTTTTACGGATCAATTCTCATTTGTTTATCAATGTTTCTTTATGATTTGTTAGGGAATATTGTTATTTACATTTGTATTAGTTACAAGAAGTTACAAATTATTGTATTCTGAAATATCTCACTCCGTTATAAAATCACCTGTATATTGCCCTTCGAAACATAATGGTGTCAAGCGTATTCCTTGAACCGTATCAAGTAATCACCTTAGTCAAAGTTAAATAAATCGATTTGCAATTGATTACAATAAATCGAGTAAATCAATTTCACCGTCTCATACTATACTGCTTTATTATCAATACATGCGTTGCAGCGCCGTACTTGCAAAGATTTTAACGTATTGGCGACACCGTTCAGTGAAGGCTGATGTTAAAAATTTATCTAAAAAGCTACTGAGTTGTGTGGCTCTGGTATCGCTACGCATGCACCCCCCCTCCGCCTCATCTTGGAAAGCGCAAGTCCAGCGCATTGGTAGCGTGTTGCCAGAGGGTACTGTGTAAAACAACGAAGCGATTGGGCTGCTCCGCCGTCGTATGCTCCGTCACTAAGTTCTATTTCGTGAGGGAAGACGCGATTCGAGTTCTGGCAGCCATTGCTCGGCTGCGGTGACCCAACAGTGGCTGTTAGGCCACGATGCACCTCTCTGTATGTATGGTGCCTGGTGGTGGTCACAGTTGGGTCGCTGTAGCCGAGCAATGGCTGCCAGAGTCTATATCTTGCCCTTTATAGTCAGGTTTTAGACTGCCCCTGCGCATCAGATGCAGTGTAATAAACTTCCTGAGCTAGCGTAAAAACGTGAAATGTAGAGTCAAGTTACTATCTCCCCGGGCGTCTCAATGAATTTGGTTTCCCAGGCTCGGGTGAAGCGATTAAAGGGGTACTCCGAGGGTTTTTAGCCCGTAGGAGTCTGACACACAGGGGTCATTGCCTTCACATCATCCCTGATGATTCTATGAAGGATTTTCCCCCGGGATACAAAAAAGAGGCGATTCACTGACGGTTGTTGTCATATTAATCAATATTCCAGGAAGCCAGTTGTATTATAAACAGCACCTTCAGACTGGGAAGATGGATAGGTCAGTTTAAAGACGTCAGATGCAGCATACAACCATGGTTTATTTCGGAGGAAACCAGAGAACAATGTTACCTGGGTAATCATATGTATCGGTAAGAAATCCAACATTATACTTCGAGGTCGGGGTCTTCAACAAAACCACACCGGTGTAACTAAACTTAATTTACTCAAATACAAATGTTAGTAAGCGTAAATGGTAATTTATTTATTTAATAGTAACTTCACAGCATATTATAAGAAAATTATATACAAAATAGGAAATAAAAAAAATCTAAAATGCCAATAACGAAGTTACACATACATATTAAATTTTGATAAATGTTTGGGTCGCTCCCCGTGTGAGTGTGTGTGTGTGTGTGTCGTGTAGTGAGTGTGTGTAATTAGTTCACAAAACACTACATTAAATGTCCCACTGAACTCTTCACTTCAGTTTAGTTCCTCTTTCCGTAATAACGCCAGTAGAGAAGTGCAAAATGACTGGAATTTACATAACGTGACGACGTCATATTTCGGAAGCTGATGTCAATTCTAGACATTTTTACGTTTTCACTAATTGGATATTAGGATATATATTTGGATAGAGTAGTACTCTATCAAGGCCCTCTGATTACGTTAACTATGTTAAAACGTTTAAATCTTTAGGTTCGGCTACAAATTGAAGAATATTCTGTATCCGCTATACGAAGCATGTTTCGACAAACATCTGTACACGACCTACTACGTAAAGCATCATCTCACTCCGCTGAGTCAGCTCATGCAACACGGCCAACGGAGACCCGCTTTTATAGGTACAAATTTCTTTATGTAAAAGGCAAGCAAACCGGCGGACAGAGCCGATGTCAGATGGTCACCGTGGCCTATGAACAAACGCCACATAGAATGGGTCTGCGGCATACTCACTATCTATTTATTTATTTCTGTCCTTAACATTATCTATTTTCTAATCTATACTAATATTATAAAGCTGAAGAGTTTGTTTGTTTGTTTGTTTGTTTGAACGCGCTAATCTCAGGAACTACTGGTTCGAATTGAAAAATTCTTTTTGTGTTGAATAGACCATTTATCGAGGAAGGCTTTAGGCTATATAACATCACGATACAACTATTAGGAGCGAAGAAATGATGGAAAATGTGAAAGAAACGGGTAAAATTATCCATCCTTGAGGGCTTCCATTGCGTGCGCTGCGAAAACGGTTCAAGATACGAAAAATATATGTATGAAAGAATTATTCCTCTTGAAATGATAAAAAAAAATGTACAGGACAGTATATGTCTATCTTTTAAGATTAAGTCAGTAGAACCGTTTTTATAGTAATAAAATTTGGTCGAAATTAATGCATCATTTGTTAAGAATTGCATGAACGTAATAATATTAATCTTTATCCAAATAAATGTGTTGTTGATTAAGAAAGAGTATTTAATTGTGATTAAAATTGTCTTTGACATCACTTAATTTCAATGAACATCTTAGAAGATATTACAAAACCTTATATAGCAAAACAACGTTTGACGGATCAGTTAGTTCTTTATATGTACTAACCTATAACTAACAACTTTTTGGCAGTCGACGCTGCTCGCGTCCGTAGGCTTTACCCTAGTTTCCCTACACGTGACTCTTGGGTGGTGCTAAACGAGCAGCAGCGAGGTGGTAGGGCGTCGGTGCCCGTCTGGATCGCGACCACAGTGCACGGGTGTAAAGCCCGTCATAGTGACCAGTTTCGGCTTGTCGCGTTTCGGGATCAGCTTGTGTATATCCAGTAGCTCATATACCTAGAGACCTTCAGTCGTGGTATATGTGGGCCGGCATGACGATGTAGACTATCAATGAACTTTCGTCCCTTGGCGGTCGATGTCTACTTGAACTAGACTATTATCTCCATCAGATGCAACGGAATCACTTTGTCAAGCTAGTATAAAAAAATCCTCTTGTACTAAAAAATTCTTAATAGAATACAATCTGCACGTCTTACTGTTTACTTTGCATCCTACTACTAATATTATAAATGTAAAAGTTTGTGAATATGTTTGTTACTCTTTCACGATAAAACTACTGGACGGATTTGCATGTAACTGCCACAAGTAATATAGATTATACATCGGAATAACATAATTTGTAATTATGTAATTGTGATACATGTCAATCAAGTCGGAAAAAAATCTGGCCTCTGAGAGCTATCTTGGCGTACACTGCCTAAACCATTGGAGTTACACAATGATGATGTACTGTAGGATTGTTTGCCTTGAATAGTTCTAAATAAAAGTCCACGATAGCATATATCTACCTTTTATGTAGAAGCCACTATGACCAAAATTGTATATTGTAACACAGAAGAGATTCACTAGAAATAATTTATATGGCAGAACAACGTTTGCCGGGTCACCTAGTACATATATAAAATTAAAACTTTCTAGTGTAACCAATACATTGGTATGATAACATTTTCACTATAAAAAACAGTGCGGTTTACAAGCATTATAAAATGTAATCATATGATCGTCTGCAGAAGGAAGCATGTTCGAGAAAATACGCATGTCTTCGGTGTACACAGCAGCCAACCAAAAGCGTCAGCTTGATTACATACTGGGTCCTGGCATGTCTGAAGGATACGTCACTAAAAACCAGGTAAAAAACCTATCATCTATTTCTAAAGACTTGTTCTGACTGTCATATCATTGTAGTCCGTAGCCTAATGAAAGTTGACGATTCAAAGTAAGTAGGCCTATTTAAATAAAGTTATTATATTTCATTTAATTTCATAGTTTTTTTGTACAAAATCATTTGGGAGCGAGTATGTCTCATATTTGGCCGGTATTCTTTTAGTATTTAACACGTGGTCATTTAGCTGCGAGAGCGGACTATGTTATGAACGCCGAGCACCGAGCTACCTTCCACTACGCAAACACAGCACCGCAGTGGCGTAGAGGAAACGCTGGTGATTGGGCAGCCTTAGAAGAAGTAAGTATTATAATGTCGTTTTGTGAACTTGAGAGGCTGTCGTGCTTTTTTTTTGTATCCCGGGCGAAAATCCTGCATAGGACCATCAGGGACGCTGTGAGGGCAGCGATCCCGGTGTGTCGGACTCCTACTGACTATAAACCCCTGGGGTGACCCTCTGATTGCTCCACCTGGGCCTGGGAAGCCAAATTCGTCAAGACGCCCAGGGAACAAGAAGCCTTGTTGAGGCTACCTCTCTGGGAGGGGAAGGAGTAAAGCCCACCCCTCCAAAACCTCTCTAAGGCTGTCTTGTTGTCGAGCTCTTCCGCACTTCCATTAAACAGTTATAATTACTTTTATAATATATATTTTGTAATACTTTTTACACAAATTTTCTACTTTTATTATACTTCTAACTTAAAACTTATAGCAAGGACCTCTTGATGTAATTTGCATTATCGTAATTGCATTATGTTACCATCTTCAATTCTGTACCAAGTTCATCCAGTTACTGCCCGTAATTTTGACCACATCGACTATCCATCTTGCAGTCGAAAGCCCCAGGCTTGTTTTCTCTATCTAGGCTACCACACATTAACGTTAAAGTTCTATCTGCCATCATCCCTTTTAGCCAGATGTCCTGCTTATTTCCACTGAAGGTCTGTCATCCGATATCGTGGATCTAAAAGATGTTGGATTTCAAAGTTAGGTACACAATCTGGCTACTTAATTCTGAACCTAAAACGCTCCATTGCTTACTATGATACTACCATTTGTAAAGTTTCTTTGGGAAGAACCCAGATTTCTGCTATATAGGTTACAGAATTCGGTATATTGATTGAAAATGAATATTTTAGGCTCTACGACGTCGCGTGCAGTCTTATGCGAAGCCTGTGGTGATTTATACGGGAACTCATGGAGTCTTCACGCTAGCTGACAGAAACGGTCAGCAGCAACAGATTTACCTCGCTCAGGATGCAAACGACAATAACATCGTGCCTGTTCCTATGTATTTTTACAAGGTCGGTTTATCTTATTTACTTTTTAAACCAAAATATAAGCACACTAGCCGCCAGCATCTGACGGAAAGTGACTCCTGTTTTTATTGAAAGCCTCGGAGAAAATCCTGCAAAGGAGCACCAGGATAGCCGTATAGCAGGGTGGTGAGCGCGGATCGGGTGACTAAATTCACACCTGCACTGGTATCTATTTATGATGAAGGTGCTTGCTGATAAATGATAGATGGGCTACGACTACAATTATTTAATAAGTAGCTTTTGCCTGCGGCTTCGCTCGCGTTAAGAAGTATTATAATTAATTAGATATAGTTTTTGTGGCTTTACTTTTGTATAGCGTGTGTAAAAAATTAGGGCCTAATCTGTCATTAGGCGCTAAAACTATCAAGCTATTATATTATATTATAGCCGAAAATCTGAGAAGATTTATACAAACTTTAATCCCCTATTTTATCCCCTTGGGGGGTGGAATTCATCAAAATCCTTTCTTAGCGGATGCCTACGTCATAACATCTACCTGCATGCCAAATTTCAGCCCGATGCGTCCAGTGGTTTGGGCTGTGCGTTGATAGATCCCTATGTCAGTCAGTCAGCCAGTCAGTCACCTTTGAGCTATATATATTTAGATGATATTATTACAATGAATGCGGAAGCTATTTTATATAAACTATGAATGCGATAAGCAAGTAATACTGCGAGCTGTGCAGGTAAGCCTAAGCCGAATGAATCGCACGCGGCGCCGTAGCAACAATGTTGCAGTGTTTCACTCACGCGTTACTTACACTGTGCGTGTCCATTGGCCATCGGCTCGATCGACTCGATGCGCTTTGACAATGGTAAAATCGGATGACGGCAACTGGACTCCACAGCGGTAAGGGTGGCGGCCTTGTGCTAGACTCATACTGACTACAATCCTCCAGGGAGTCCCATTAGTCGCCGGGTGCCGAGAAAGATGGCTCAGCCTTGCCCTTGACACTCGGCAGGCGGGAGAAGGAACACCCCGGGGGTTTTAGTCGGTGCAAGTCCGACACATCGAGACGCGGCCCTCACTGCCCCCTGAAGGTCCGTTAGGGGTATCCCCCGGGTTATCAAAAAAGAGTGTCCCTTTACTTCAGGGTGGTGGCTGGTGATTGGTCTCTGCCGGCACTCGTTCGCGAGATGGTCGGCAGTGACAGAGCATGGCAATCCTATGTTATAGTGAAAATATTATCAGGTTGAAAAAGGCGACACGAAGGAATCGAGAGGCAGTCGTCAACTCAAATTCTAACCGCCACCCACGCAGAATAAGAGGGTCTTTCCCAGAGGCCTTGCTCCATAACAGATGACACTTTGGTCGGCACACGTGGGAAAATGTGCCGTTAAACATGTCCAAGCGAGAGCGGTTTATTATATGTACCAATGACATTAGTTTAATGCGAGTGAGAGGTGATTTTTTACATCATTCCCTTGCATAATAGTAGCTGAAGCCTGTAAAAGGCCAAAAGTCGCCGAGAACCGAGTAAGTTGGCGTGACCGTGCCTTTGGCTCCGGCAGATGAGTAAGAGGAACATCCCCGTGGATTTAGTCGGCCAGGATCCGACACACCGGAGCCGCAGCCCTGACAGTCCATGAGGATTTCCACCAGGTCAAAAAAAGGATGCCCCTTTACTCGCTGCCAGCCAAGTCTATTGCCAGGTTTCTCTTTAGTATTCCTCCGACGACTCGACGAGCGAAAAGTCTTTCACGCGGTCCATCTCAAAAGTGGAGAGTGTAAAAGAGGCCATCTTTCAGTACCAGAAAGTAAAGTTAGCTGAGACTTTTTCTAGCAAAGGACTAAGTCAGATTGATGATAACTATGATCTCTAATTTGGTAACAAATATTTACTCAGTTGCAAATCTATTTGGAACAGTTATTATACCTACTGGCATCGCTGCCTCCTCGACATACCACCTAAAAGCCATGTTATTGTCTATGTTTCAGATTGTCTATGACCCTCAAAACAAATCAGCTGTAGCCTTCATTTCTATCAACTCCTCCTTCTACAACAAAACAATGATTGACGAGCTCGCTTTCTGCAAAGACATTTGTGAAGGCAACAAGAGATATTCTTGGCTGAAGTGGAGATCAAGCGATGGGACATACAGCTTTTGTTGCAATTACAGTAACTTTTCCAATGTAGTCAAATCTTTACCTAGTTTGGATGTTAGGCAGGACTTTTATTAGTTAAATTCTTTTTATAACATGTAAACTATTTATATATATGTGTCGATGTAGAGTTAACACAAAAAAATATTCTACGACCATCTTTTTGAATGAGAGAGCATATTTCATCGCTATTTTTACTATCGCCAATGGATAAAAGCTTGCGGGTAGTTGACGGGAAGTCAGGTTTCAGCGTGGGGAGTTGATGGCCCCATCACCCGTGGGTCTTGCCCGTTGCAGTCATTCTGAACTAATCTGTGTCTGGACTAGATACGTCATCCTTGTCCTCTATTTACAGCAACGTAGCCCTGAGTTTCTTCTGAATGTAGTTGCTTCCGAAATGCTAGTAGATCATCATTAGGCGGTTCTCCTGGGTGAGCACCTAAGTAGAGGTTCATGCCCACAGGAATGCCCTTGCGTTGGCATCCAACCCATAAATTGGCTGACTGAGAATCCTAAGAGCTTGCTCATCTCGCTCGGTGACATTGTAAAGGACTTCCTAGGGTAACACTATTTGGTCCAGCCGAAAAAACAGACGGGCTGACAGAGGGGCAGTTTTCCTGTGGATTTTTATTTATTATTTATAGGCGAACGCTTGACCTCAATCACACCTGGTGGAAGGTGAAGCCGAGTCCGATGATGAAGCGCGTCCGCCCAACAAATGCGTATTCACTCTTCTGGTAAAGACTCCCAGATCATAAGACAGCGGAAACATGGCCGCTGGAAGCATATTCCAGTCCTTAGCCGTTCGCATGATGAATTACGATATAGGGCTATTTAAAAAAGCAGTATAAGTGTATCAGTTGTCTATAGGGCACAGTGACCGTTTACCCTGAGGTAGGAATGTCGCCTGTTTGCCTTTATTTCTCTTAAATAAAATATATTTTTTCGGACACTATAAATTAATATTTTTATTATTGACTATAACTTTTAATTCTAATTTTTTTTATAAGGTGTTATCAAAGGTATTAGATATTTAAATGAAAAATATGAATAATTAATCATTTATTTATTTATAAGTACAATATTTTATGACTTGATTACGTGACAGCAGCTAATCCTGCGAGTACAGGAAACACCGGTACAATACATTTTTGTCTCCACCAACGACAGGCTCAAAAGGGCTTGTAGCCAGAGCCGTAAAACTTAATATTAAAAAACATTTTTGTCTATGGACGCAAGCGCGTGTTGTTTTGTCTAGCAAAACATTGACAAAAAACATTTGTCTATGAACACGTATATAAATTAGTCGTAGGTTTAATGTAAAAATGTGTAATTCAATTAATTCATAGCCATTTTAGCTTTATTTAAGATATTACTTAGTTTTGTTTAAAATCGATTTAGCTATATTTGCGTTGTAACACTAAAATGTATTGATGTTTTCCATCAACAAAAATTTGATTTTTTTTTTGTTAACCCGGTAGAAATCCCTTCGGAATGTCAGGGGGGTGGTGAGGGCCACTCCCCTGGTGTGCCGGACTTGCGCCGACTAAAACCACCGGGGTGCCAGCATTGCCTACTCTTCGCCTTCGACGGGCCTGGGAATCCAGATACTTCCGAGGGAAGTGGGAATGGGTTGGTCATATTTGTTGAAGAACTGTTAACTGCTAGACGTGTTTTTGAGTGGAGACCACGCCGCGGTAAGTGTACTGTAGGATGCCCTCTGGATAGGTGGAGCGACGATTTGCGGAAAGTGGCAAGCAATTTTTGGATCAGAAGGACCGAAGATAGGGCTCAGGGAGGAGCCTTGGGAGAGGCTTATCTCCAGGAGTGGACGAATAAGGGTCGATGATGATACAAAACTTTTGTTTGCTTTGTATGTGAAATCATGTTTTGTATTGGAGTTTTCGGTACTCGCAAGTACAAGAAACATAAGCTGCGACCGCGCCATTAGTAATCATGAAGTTATATTGGAACTTGTATCATTTGGGTTACTTTAAATGTTGTGTATATATTAATTTATATGTTTAAATAGGTTTATGAACTTGATTTTGTAGAAAATTAAATCTACTGGATATTCATCTATAAAAATATGTAATTGAAAAACAAAGTATATAAAAATATTTCAATATATTTAACATTTTTTCCTATACATGACGCATGTTGTACTTCGAGATTCATATCAGATTTTTAAATATGATTAAATATATAGTTAAAAATAAATTTGTGTTTATTTGTTCTCAATTAAGGCGAATTTAGATGAGGAGAGTTCTGATAAGGAATTGTGACTGCGTGTGTGAATAAAGGCCGTTATCCACAGCATCCGATTCGAATTTGTGATAATACGGATCTAGAAAATTCTACCGAATTCGTATATTACTTTACATTTTTCCTCCGACCTCAATCCGTCAAAATACTTAACCAGGAAATCACGAGATTTTAGGCGGTAAGGCGATTGCCCGAACTGGGTCGAGACCACAGAAAACAAGTGTAAAGACCGTCATAGTGACTCGCTTTGGCCTGTCGCGTTTCGGGATCAGCTTTTGTATACCCAGTAACTCATATACCTAGAGACCTTCAGTCGTGGTATATGTGGGCCGATATAACGACGGACACTTTATAGACTAAAAAAAGGCAATTCGAGATATTTTTTTTTATAACTGACCTTTGTTTGTTGTTTGACTTTTGTTTTTTTTGCGCTTGACCTCAATCTCACCTGCTGGAAAGTGATGATGAGGCCGACGATGGAGCGCGCTCGCCCAGCAAATACCGATTCACTCGACATTTGAAAATCCCCATGTCATAAGATGCTGGAAACACAGACGCAGGAAGTGAATTCCACTCCCTGGCGGTTCGCAGCAAAAAAGAGGAGGCGAATCGCTTCGTGCGAGCAGCAGGAATGTCAACCACAAAAGGGTGCAATCCAGTACGGCGTCTCGAGAATAACGTATGACGGATATAAATCGAATAAAAAACGCAGGGCGTAAGTTACAATACAAGCAGTGCTATAGCTATTTTGATCCGTCAATATTTTGGTCCGAATAAGAAAATAACGTAACGTGTGACGGATGAAGCATGAAAACCATACAAACTGTTCTTCGCCTTCTTCGGAACGTATTTTAACGGATTTAGATCGGATTAACGGATAACTGCCCTCACATACGATTTTTGAATAACATTCTATTTGCGAACCATGTACATAATCGGTTAAAGGAGACAAGAATCTCTCCCATCAATTGGTCTTGAAGCTTTAATATATTTAGTTACCTAACAGGAGAATTGCAACACTGAAATTCTTCTATGCTGTGGCATCTCTGCCTTCAACGATTGCTATTAAAGCTTGCCTGTCCTTCTTATTCTCACACGCGCAAGAGATCAACGCTAGAAGATGTTTGTTCGAATACTCCACTCGCTCCGTCACGAACTGCTCAAGTCCCGTCCGAGGGAGATAATACGCCTTGACATATCTGTCCACGTAGTCTTGATACGGTATCGGCTTCAACCCTGATATCTTCTCCAGCTTTTGCAGTAGCTGGGTGTAGTCCAGTTGCATCAAACCCCTACCTCCGTTCGAACACTTTGTTGCATTCGAGAACCCTTCCACTAAGACATGAACCACAAACTTAGAAAGCACAATCCAGATCGAGTTCAAAACGATCATGTTTAGAGACACTCTGTTTGATATATTCTCCAAACGGAGCGCAAACATTTGAATCTTCCGTATAACCATATCCACATATTGGCTGTGGTCTACTGCAACGACTTTCACGTCCCATTTAACTTGAGACATCGCTATTAGAACCGTTCTTGCATCGATTGCCTTTGACGCAGAGCTCATGTAAACTGGCTGCCTCAAATCCGTGACAACTTTTAGCGTGTTATCTCTAAAATGATCTAGGAGTAAGCGCTGGTGCTGAGCGACTATCGACTCTAAATACGGTTGTAACAGTTCAAATTGCTTCGCTAGGAACACGACGCTTTCCACAGCAACGATCCTCTCCGCTAATCCGTGAAGATTGGCTTCCGAAGTCAGATCTAAGTGTTCAGGGAGCTCTGGACATAGGAATGTCTTCCCATCGCCGTCTCCCGATGCGTCAATATTATTGGAAATTCTTTTCAATAGAGCATTCAGCTTATTTGTATATAATGTTGAGGACGCGATATCCAAATCAGACGTGAAAAAGAGATGAACTGTGTAAAAGTAATAATCGAAAAGCTGATTCATCAGCAGAACAACTTCCAAAGATATCTGAGGAAGGAACCTACATATTTGGAGATACTGGCCACAGTTCCGCAGAACTGATAAAGTTGTATTGGTAACGATTACGCTATCTTTGATTTTCGACGGACTTTCATGTACCTTTTCATTTGTCGTATTGTAATCGTGACGGTCTATCTCTTCAACAAAGGATCTTTTAAGTTCTTCCGGCTCATCATCAGACTCCTCGCTTTCTAATTCTGGTTCTAAGCCGAATATATCATCATTGGTCACGTTATCATTTCTAAAAATCTCAAAAGGTGTATGCGTTGCTTTCGGGCTGAAATATTTCGATATACACACGCTGTCATCGTGAGAATTAACTGAGGATGTCCCGTCTGATTGGGTCTTAGATGCGGCAATCGAAGCGTCAGATCTTAACGCTATTAAATACTTTTTGAACAATTTAAATTCCTGTAGGTTTAACAAGTTAAAAGTTGATTTCACAGGGCACTGCTCCCAGCCTTCGTTCTCTAGAAATAACTTGAGTTCGTCCATTCTACCCCTATGATAATTCTTAATATACAAAACGCTTTGAGTTTTAATGAAATCTTGGAGCACATCTGATTTGTCACCACAAAAAACCTCAGCCACTTGCGTCAGTTTCCTTAAAATACCTAACATTTGAATGAATTTCTCGAAGGGATATTCCTCTAAGCCTGAGGACTTTAAAAAGATCGAAACTTTCGCTTGAACATCGTGCCAGATCCTAACTAACCCCGCCTTTAACTTCTGCCTGATATATTCCCTACTCACATTATTTTCTATATCAAAAACGTTATTTGAACTCGGTAATATTTCCTCCTCATCATGTTTCGTATGCCAGTCCACCAGCAAATAGTAACTCCTCATGATCAGAAACAGATTTTCGCATAAATTTAGCAGACACACTGGAGCTTTGTTGGGTTGCACGGACTGGCACATTTCTAAAAATTTCATTTCCGACGATGCATCTGCTACGTATTTTCTCACTGCATCTATTGAAAGTTCATTAACAGCCGACGAATAATGCATATGAAGTTGTTCCATTGCCGATTGAGTTTTTCCTAATAACGCGTACGCCTTTCTCAGCTTCCTAAAAATCTTTTCATCAAAATTGCTACACAAACAAGAAAGTACAGAGTCTAATTTCTCCTCAGTTAATACCAAGGTATCTTGCAACCTGGTCCCCAAATCTCCAATGCAAGTGTATTCTTTATGATTCGCTGCAGCTTTTTTACTGTTAATTATCAGTTCTATAGCATTGTAATACTCTCTTTTGCTTAACATTTCGGCGACGTCGTTTTCGACACTGCGTAAGCTGCGCAACAGCTCGAGAGATTTGAGGACTGACCGTATGATCTGCCGTTTGCGGAAATTCGCCAGAATGACGAAAGTAGATAGGGTCAGGTTATCGGAAGCAGTACGCAAGTGCTGTCGAGCATGCTGGCATGTTTGTAAGGTTGTCGCGAGTTGTTCGCGTATGTTTTGTATTTCGGCGAATTCCCTATCGCAATTGTCTCTTTGTTGAGAGATCAGGTGAAGTGCTTTGCTGGAGACGACCTGTAAGGAATAAACCATTATATTTTTTACATTGCCTCATGAATGTCTATACCGCACCTGATGCTAAGTAAAAAGCAGTGTAAGAATGGTAACAATTAGCAAAGGATGAGAATCCATTGAGAGTTCATTGTGATACCAACCCAAATATATCACGAATAAAGGGTCAAACAATTGGAGGTACACAAACTGTTATGATTTATAAGACATACATAAGTAACTATAAAACAATTGTTTCTTGGGGTAAATTTCTCATTGGATCGTCCCGGCCACACATGACGGTAGCTTAACCGGGATGTGGCGGACTTGTACCAGTTAAAAATCCCCAAGGTGACTATTTCAGCATACAGCTCATTCAACACTGCCCTGGTGTGCTGCATCTGCTAGTCTTGAACTCTTAGAGAGTAACTGTCTCTCCTAATATATTTAACTATTCGATGTATTTAAAGCAAGCATGTTATGACCCTCCACCAATTTCTCAAGTCGCTTAGGACCTGCATGCTGAGCAGTGAAGACTGCAAAAGCAATAGCCAATAGGTCTTTAACAGACCAATCAGCTAAGGCAAATGCACTGGAGTGGTTGCTGCACTCTGATATCTATGTTTTCGAATAGGAGAAATGAATGAATTCTCATCCCTTTAGTCATTGCCTTTCTACAACAACATTATACATTCCATCGGATGCTCTGTAGTCACTTTGTGGATACAGTACAAAAAGAAGTGTCTTCTGACCTGTTGTTGGCGTTTAAGCTTGGTGAACATCTGCTCTATGGCCTCACAGGTCGCCGGTTCTGGAGCATGCTCCAGCACATACTGGCCTGCGTTGAATTCTGAAGGTGGCGAAAAATAGACATTCTCTATTTCCCTCAGCACCTATAAAAAATACAAACAGTGAATACTCTATACCAGGCTTGATACTGGTTTTTAGGGTTCTGTATTTCAAAAGGAAAAACCATACTCTACAAAGGTCACTTTGTTTTCCATATGTGTGTCTGTCAAGACCATGTTTCTCAGAAACATATAGAGGTGTCAAATTGAAATACTCAGGTCTATGGGCCATTCCTGAGTAAGTTGGTCCAGCCTTTCCCTCAGCAATCGGCATATGGGAGGAGGGACACCCTGGTGACTTTAGTTGGTAAGACATCGAAAACTGGGGAAGCAGCCTTAAAAAAATGGTGTGGAATTGGAAAAACATACTTCTAAATCAATGCATTCAAGGAATGTGTTCCTTTATGTCATAATTGTTTATATTTTTTGCAGTTTTCCCAAGGGAATCAAAACCTATAGGGTACTTCCAGTAGACCTTGAATCATGACATTTGGCAAGAAGCAATGTCTTCAACTATTGGAACTAGTTGAAAAGTCACTACACTCCATATTATTAAGTTTGATGATGATTGATGAAATACCTCAAGATCAGCAGCAGAATGTGCAGCACTTAGTGAGCGAGAATTTACACCTGGAGGACCCAGTCTGTTCTCCACTGTGTCCTCATGAAGCATTGTGACTTCTGAAATTGAAATATCACTGGAGATTATCAACCTTATTCTGGCAATATATTTATGGCAGAATAGATAATGATTTTATAGGGCAGGAGGGTGATTACCATAAATGGGTTATAACCACAGTACACAAATGTAAAGAACGCCATAGTGACTTGCTGTAGCTTGTCAAATTTCGGGATCAGCTTGTGTACATCCAGTATCTCTTATACCTAGAGACCTTCAGACACAGCTTATGTGAGCCAACATGACAGCAGAGACTCAATAAACTTTTATCCTTTAATAGTTGCTCATTTTCAGACTACATTGTACTTAGCATTAAGTTCACAATGGCCACTATAATGAGCTAGTTATAAAAAAAGACTCTGCTATATTTATTTTTTTATATATGTTCATCCGTAATTTCACTATTTATTGACAATTGTTTCTTTAGGCAACATAGTATATCTGAAAGTTGATCCATTTTTAAAACGGTACAGTTCTGATGAAGGTCTTCAGATATGTGAGCTATAGCATTTAAGCTTAATGACAGCTAAATCTAGTTTCCCTTTATGTTCGTTACACATTGATCCATCTTGATGATTTTTATTTTGCCTAATAGGATATACACCAAGGCTCTTTAAGATTAAAATAGTGGGCCAGTGCCTAAATACGCAAAATATTCAACGCTACCGACTTCAAATTTTATTACAAAACTACAAGTCACTTTTGATTCATTTAATGCACTGACCACATAGATAAAATTTTGCAATAACATGTTAATTTGGTAAAAATAAAATAAACATATAAACTTTATATTTACTTTAAAATCTAGTGTTGCATCAAAATAACAATACAAATGAAATAACAGGGGGCGGAAACATATAAATACATTTGTACTTGGCAAAAATTGACAATTTTGAAAAATTATAAATGTACGATTGGCAGTAGAAAAGTAAAAGTTAGGTTCACTTATATATTTATAATCAAAGCGTTTACTATGTCAAATTATTGTGCAAATACTTACTTCGGTTATGTTTAAACAGTTTTTTGAATAATAGTTATAAAAATATCTCTTAAATACCTGCTCCAAACTTCAGTCACTTGAATTACATATTTCTAGACGTTTTAAATTATACTGTATAAATGATTGAGTAGCGCTTGATAGACATTTTTATAAGTTATTGTGCTTCTTTGGTAAATTTTCATAAGCCTCAACAGCAAATTGAGACATAAAATAGGGATGTTGACCTAAGATATTAATTCTATGAATCGATATTGAGTACATGAATCGATATTTTGCTAATACGTAGTACTGAATAAAATCCCTTAATTGCTTTCTCACTGTATGCTGATATTAGCATTAGATTTTTAAGTTTTTATAAAAACCATAAAATTATTCATAGTTAGTTAGATAAGCCCAAACACATGAAAATAAATAATAGTTCTTCGCTTACAGTCTTCTTTTATACTTGATAATTTGATATGGTTGTAAAAACAACTGTAATTATTGCGTTTTCTAAGCTGAGGAATTTCCTGCTTTTAGTTATAAGAAAAGATTTTGACATATATCTTATCTTTTATAAACATGATTTATGTTGTAAATATAAATTTGGATATAATCTGTTATTGATAAATCTGTCTTTTAGACCCCTATGTAATGGGAATTATCAGAATTCGATTAAAATTAATTCAAATGTCGATTGTTATTGAGAAGAACCGACATTCCTAAAAGAAAAATACTATTAAATATGACACTAATGACAGTACAAAATTTAATTATTATTTTTTCAATTCACCACCAGATAGCCAAGCCAGAGCTATGCAGCCTTGTCATATTATTTTACAATTATACTTTTTTGTTAAATTTTGTTAAATATTTTCGATCTCTCCTTACTTTTCTTCATGTCTTTATTTGCAAAACACATTTCTACAAAATCAGATCACAAATCGAAGTACAAAGAATGCATGGTGTAGGGAACTAAAAACAAACGTTACTCATCTTCTGGAATGTTTTACTAATTAAATGTAGTAATTGATGTTACATAACGTATATTAAATTTAAAAAAAAGTTATGGCCGGTTCCGTTAATATTTTTTAATTCGTGCTATAATAATAGCAGTTATTACAGTATTTATAAAAGGCTGTACGATTCTAGTTTCTGACGTTAATATACAATCACAATTAAAAAGCTAAGTTAGTGCTTGACGTCATGCGAACGAGAAGTATTTAGTGATTGTGATTACAATTATTTAGTGGTGTTATTAATAGACAATTATTGATGTTACTCGTTAAATAGCAAAAATGGAAACTGAATGGTCAATAGAAGATATTATGCCTCCTCAGGTACAATGAGTTTTTTTTAATTAGGGCATTATTCGTGCTGTCACGACTGCTCCGCCATCTTCCTTGTACCTTTCTGCTTGATTTACTGTGTTTTTATTCACTATCTGACACCAAATTATGCATAATTACAGTTATTTCCTTCCTCAATTTTGGCTGCAGCCTCGGATACAGCTTTATCGTGTTACTAACATTGAAGTTTATTTGTTAATACATATCGCACTAACTTTTTTAGATCCTGCAATGCGGGTCTACGAAAAATATAAATTTTTCCTTATTAGAATTCAGAGAAATTGTATATTGTCTAGTCATTGAGTGTTTTGACCTGTAAATTCTTGTTTTTAAGTGTAAAAGTATCGTTGTTTACTTGGAAAGTAAATGTTTTTGCCACAATCTGCAGCACAGATCTTAGTTGCCATGGTGAGAAAATATAACTTAAAGAGCTCAATATATCTTAAAATACCTTTAAAGTTATTTATTATGCCCCTTTCAGCTTATTGCACAACACAAATTGAGATACATAAAAAAATTGGTTATTTTTTTAGAGATTTTGTGTTGTGCTACTTTTCTAAAAATTTTGCAATGAAATCTGTGTATCATATTTCTTGTGATATAACACAAATTTCTAAAGTTCTTTGTTGTATACATTACTAGGACATCATGTTTTGTTGAGGGTTTTGACAACATTAAAATACATTTTGAAACAAAGTCAATATGTTGCCTTGAAATTTGTCTCCTTTCTCTTTATGCTGTCCTGGTACTTTTAGAGAAACAATTAAAGCCCTTAATGACATTCATTAATTTTTTTATACCTTTTTTTTGTTTATATTTTATTTACTCATTATTTTATTTTATGAGAAAGTAATTATAATAGCAGAGTCATGGTTACAGTACACAAGTAATGTCTAGCTAGTATAAAAAAAAAGAAATGCCTTCAATCACTGTTTTGAAAGTTATTTGTATTGCAAAATTTATTTCCATAAAAAAACCTTTTCATGTAAAGAGCATAATACACACCGTGTGTACTGTGAAGGCCCATTCTAAATATCTGTAAAGAATTGTTTGAAATTGCTTGGATAATTTTCAAGAAAACTTGCTACATATAAATTAATATAAACACTATTAAAGAATAGATATATCTATCTATCTATCATTGCGCATATTCTCTATTCCAGTAGGCAGAGAGACTTGACCTCAATTTTTCTTTCTGCACTCTGGACCTTACCCTTCATCATAAATCTTTTTATTTGGCCTGTGGTAGTCTCAATCAGCCTCAGTTCTCTCACTCTCATTCATATTTTTCTTTTTTCTCAATTCTCCCTCATCATAAACCAGGGAAGCATGTCTTCATGCATGCTTCCCAGAGATATAGATAAGGATGTTATATAATTACAGATATCCAGTTGTTTTAGATACAGATAAGAATATCTATCATATGCTTGGTGCCATTACTTATGTCTTAAACAGTTTTTAGTTTCATATGTGATGTGATGTCTTTCTTTATAACAGCAAGTGACGTCACTGACCAGCCTGGACTCTGGGGTCCGGCCGGTGCCGAGTAGTGCAGCATACACTGCTGAGAGAGACACATGCTTGAATTTCTTTGCAAGATGGAACGAAACAGATCAGGTAAGTGTTTAGCATATTTCAGCATATACACTAAAGTATTAATTTAAAAAGTCAGAAAAATAAAGGATAAATATATTGTCATTTATAATAATAAATAATTTAGAAAAATAACAGTTTTTAAGTAGCATCAGCATACAGACAATATATTTAATCATTTTTAACTATGATAATAAATAAATATATAAATAAAATTGGGAGTAACAGGGTCCCTTGCTGCTTTTTCAGGTGGAATTTGTGGAGCAACTGTTGGCACGAATGTGTCATTACCAACATGGTCACATCAATGCTTACTTAAAGCCGATGCTTCAGCGAGACTTCATCAGCATGCTGCCGAGTTAGTACCATTTACTTTTTAAAATAAACATTAAGAACTGCTGAAACAGCCGTGAAATATTGTCTTTTTTGGTAACATAGGGAAAATCCTGCATAGGATTCCAAATAGCTGTGCCCGACTCCTGACTAAAATCCTCTGGGATGACTCTCAATTCTCTGCTAACAGGGCTTGATGAGCTATATGCCTCTAAAGACTTGGTGAGAGAATAACCTTTCTCAGGCTCTAACTTTAAGAGGAGTAAGTATAAACTAGCTTTCAGGACTCTTTCTATCATGTGGCGCTAGGACACATGCACTATCCCTGTCTCATTCTGGTCTTCTTCCCTGTCAGTGTCAGGGAAGGACGGTTTTATCGTCACATGTGAAGGCAAACTTCCTGCAGAGATATAGTCTCACTGAGCGTCTTCTATGGTTTGCGAGGACCTTACAACTGTGCTTTAATGCCACTCACTATCACCCAACTGTCGAAAGACACGTCTGTTCTCACTTGCGCTACATGCAGTACAATCCCCACCACTATTATCGTGCGCGAGACAGTGTTATTTCCGCTGTACGCAGACACTACAGTTTTTTTTTTATCCTAACTCGGTATAGTGACCGAACCACACCTAATGGTAAGCATGATGCCAACCAAAAAAAACGGCAACAACTCAACAGTAAATAAAACCTATCGATAGTCGCAGCGATCATGCCGACCTGCACAGACATCTCTTCACGCTGCCCATAGATGACCCCATATCATAGGCCGGTGAAAACACGCTCACTGGAAGACCATTCCACAACTCATCGATGCGGCTGCAGTAAAAACATCTCAGTCCTAGCCGGGATGTGAGTTACTGTATAGCTGTGACTCCGTAAACTCACGCGCGTGGTTCTACTATGGAAGGGAGAGGGTGGGACAAGGTGAAATAACTCTTCAGAACACCCGCCGTGACACCGCAGCTTACACCTGCAGTTATTCTATTGTGTTTCTTACTCCAATTCTTCCTTCTCTCTTTCGCGAACGACCTACGTGGATTGGTTTACGAAGCCACAATTTTAATTTTACTCCCATCATGACAGTTACTAAAATGTTTTCTAATTTCCTGCCATGCCACAAGGCTGCGGAATGAAACTTCAGTCAGTGTTATCCCCTTCTTACTATGATATTAGGTTTATAAAAAGAAATAGTGGTGCTGGCCTAGTGGATAAGGGATCCTTACCCATGCACGGTGACGCCGAATGCTCGTAGGTACAAACCCCGGGGCGTACATCTAAGTTTTTCTAGATTAAGTAAGGATTTAAGCACCACGTGGAGGAAACCCGCATGTCAATTGATAGAAGTGTCATCTGTGTTAGTACTTTTTTTTACACTGGCTCGACATAGTGACTACAGAGTACCTGATGGTAAGTACAATGTAGTCCAAAAACGAAAGCGACTATCAAAGTATGAAAATCCATTTATAGTCTACATCGTCATGTCGGCCCACATATACCACGACTGAAGGTCTCTAGGTATATGAGCTACTGGATATACACAAGCTGATCCCGAAACGCGACAAGCCGAAATTGGTCACTATGACGGGCTTTACACCCATGTACTGTGGACTCGATCCAGACGGGAACCGACGCCCTACCACCTCGCTGCTGCTCGCTTAGCACCACCCAGGAGTCACGTGTAGGGAAACTAGGGTAAAGCCTGCGGACGCGAGCAGCTTCGACTCCCAAAAAACAGAACCAGTGCAGTTCTCCCAGTGCTGTGAGTACAGCGATCAGCTGCGCTACTGGTATTTTTTTTTGTATTTGTTTTTCTCATTGTCGTTATTTTCACTCTTGTCGACTCATTCTCGTTATTAATATAATGTGTTCATTTTGTGAGGTGAATTGTTTACAATTTTGATGCATGTTATGGTGGTCTTAAAGGCCGCAACACAGTAATGTGTTTATACTTATCGACTGTTTTTTTATTGTTTTGTAATTGATAATGCAACATAGGTGCACTTAGAAATCCAGTTACGGAAAATGAGTCCGTGTGAACCTGATACCTGACCTGATATTGTTTTGTACTGTGTTGGCCACTGGTCGCCCTTAACCCCTTGAGTGCAAACGACGGGCCTCGCCCGTCAAGATTTTCTGTACTAAATTCGAATTTGACGGGCGTCGCCCGCAATATATATATTTTTTATATGAATTTCTTTAAACTTGTATAAATAAAAATATTATTATTGTTGCAAATATTTTTTTTATATTCTAGCTAAATAGACCTTAATATAAGTACGCTAAATTTAGTTGTCTGCACGCGTACTATTCTTCGAGATCTAATCGTAAGGCAAGGGGTGAATATTATAAAAATAAAATAGAATAATTATTGTATAAAAGAAGTGTGAAGGGAATTTTGAGCATTCCGCCATGACCGCAGAGGCTTTCAGCGACCAGGCCCCTGTTCCGTGACAGTTAGTTTTTGCATTTCCCTGTGATTCATCAGATGCAGTGTAGACAATTCACAGAGCTAGTATAAAAGAAAAACAATTATCAGTGACGTTAAGTATTTATCTAAATTATTGGAAATTGTTTTGATAAGGGAGTTCCTTTTATCTTTGTTGCACGTTTATTGTGATGCATACCCCGAAATTGATGTGTTCAAAATGGTAACCTTAAGTGGAACTATTTCATCGTCTCTCATTGAATTTAAAAGTCATGGTAAGGGCTTATAAGTTTTCCTTTGTTAGAGGAATTTGACAATTATGGCGCAATACAACTATAGGATAATATTATTATTTGTGTTAGCCCCCGTGTGTGGCGAGCCTATTGTATTCCATTATGTGCATTTGATTTCTGATGCAATAAGACCGGTTGCCCACAGTGTGTCCGCAAGTGTAACAATTTCCAATGGACCTACATTAGACAAAATAGGAATTTCTATATTATTTGCTGTATCAACGACACGGAATAAACTTTAATATTTAATCACTTGACGACATTTTAAAAAATGAATCCACTGGTGAGATGTTTCTACTATTTTTGATAATTTCATGATATTGTAGGCTTGTTTTTAATAGGACACAAGGTGGGTTTAACAACAAACATGAAACTAACCTAAATAAAAAGAAAATGTTTGATAGACAATTTTTTTTTTTTTTCTAAATTGATATTAACGTCAAATGACTGCTCCCGCCGTTCTATTGTTAAAAATAAAGGTAATTTTACCCGTTGGGTACAATTTTCTACCTTCAGTGTATTACGGAGTAAGTTTTCTCCAGGTACTTTACCAAAAATTTCCACCCTATATATAGAAGTGGAATGATTTGATACAGATGTAAATTTATTCTTATAAAAATTCAGCATCCATATGGAAATATATATTTAGGAATTCCTATGAGCGCTCGATACATTTTTAAAGTTTCACTCGATGAATATAAATGATGAATTTTGATGTTTTCACGTACGTTATTGGTACTGGTTGAATGTCGATCATGAAATAATAATATATCCTCACGGTATATCCCTTTCGGGGTGAGTGTGATACATTAGTGGCTTATACGTAAAGCCGTGGTGGCTGCCGGCAGAATAGAATAGCACCCCCCTCTTCTTGCCGAGGTGTCGTAAAAGGCGACTAAGGTATCTCTTTAACACCGCAATTCAACCAGGTGTTCAGAGAAGGAAAACTCGACCAAACCTGCATCCCGCTCCCTCCCGATCGTATTGGTTCTCCATTCCATCGGGCCTGAGGGAGCTCGGACGAGAGAGTGCTTTTCTGGCTGCGCGTCCAGCTATGCACTTAAATATCTCCTGCGCAATTGACTGTTTCCGAAAACTGGACCTCGAATTTCTTAACCGGTGTTGAAACAGTCGCCGTAGCCGAAACCGGCTAGGACATCATCCATCATACGTAAAGTGGCCTTGTGGATAAGGTACCGGTATTTCCCAGATTACGTACGGATTTAGCAGTGACTTGCATAGGGTGTCCAAGACAGGGTAGGCAGAATTCGTATAATTAATTTGAATATTATATTATGATAGTAAATATTATATTGCTTGCATAGGTTCATAGTCAAAGATAGACGGCGTGAATATAGAATAGATATTGTAGCGTTGATTTATGTCACGCTATGATACTTCCTCCCTCTTTTACATAACTGGTATTTACATATAACATATTTTGAAGGAGTTATGCTAGGGCTTACAACTCTCCACAAATTCGAGAAACATCTATTTGCGCGGCGTAGATTAATTATCCTACTGCCCCAGACAAACGCATTTGTGATTGCTCTTTCAACTTTAGCAGTGAGAGGACGTACATTAATAGTCCGAATATTGTCCGACGGTGCCAACTGGTCGTGCCTATCGTGAACCCGGATTAGTATAACCGGGTTCTTTCCACGTTCCCTTAAAAAGGAACTGCACTTGGTTGCGGGAGCCTGGGAGCGGCCACGAGTATCGCCCCCAGCCTCGAGGACTGCGAGCCCCGGCGTGTCTCGCCGCGTTCGTCCCAGGGTCGCCGACCTGCGACCGTACCAGCCTAGGGGGTCGCCTGAGTCGCCGATTCCTCTGTTAAGTCCTCTGTTCCTTTTAAAGCCAAAAGGAACAACAAGCACACCCGAATCCACCGCTCAAATCTTTTTTCGCGAGTCGCGTGTTATTATTTCCAGTTTTTTTTTAATAAATTTTATGTAACAGGTTTTGATTGTTTTTTTTTATTTACTGAGCTAGGCCCTTCAGGCATCAACCCTGTTACATTGGCGCCCACAAGGAAATAGTGCTTGTTGTTTCTTTCAGTTTCTAACTAAAAACTTGGTCTAGGTATCTTATTGTGTTTCTGACATTTTAGGTATATTTTCCCGCAGACCCGCTTCCTTACCAGAAGCGAAGGGTAGCAACCCCTCGGTAGGTCAGCCTTTTGATTCCTATCCCTTATATCCGGGAATCAATCGTCCTAATCCCCAAGATCCCTCAAATACCCTAAATCCTTAATCCAAACATCCCAAAATAACAACCTCATTTCCCAATAAAAAAAAGGTTTTTTTTTAAACAACTCATTACGAGTTATTGATTTTTTTTCCATATTTCATTTTTTTTTTCAGTGACTATACAAAAATTCTAAATTGAACAACGTAATTGAAACCGTTTGTTAGTAAGAAACTCAATAAGAAACTACCCCACTTAAATTTTGTTATTTTGTATTTCTATTACAGCACGTTTACATTTGTTTTATATATTAGATAACTACATGTTACATAACTGTTGGCAAACATTTATTTTAAGGGAATAATTACAATTTTTTTCAATTGTATTTTGGCACACTATACCAGTTGGCACATAAGGTCTGTTGGACAATAATTAAGTGTAATTTAGCAATCGCATAGGAATATTACATTGTTTTCCTTACATAAACCGGGTTTTTATTACAAACTGTTACACTAAACAATTAATAAAACTATTACCGGTATTTAATACACTACATGACATTGCCATATTTTATTTATATATATATTTTACGTTTTTATCCATTTATTTAGCGAGTTTTTACCGTATTAGGTAAAAACTCAATTTATGTTAGCAGATTCATATCTCTAACAATTTAATTGAATAATCTCAGTTGAGTTATTTCTTTTAATTAGATAAAAGCATGTATCTTTATTAAATAAGGCAATTTTAGTCATAATTTATATGTGTTTTCTTTTAGAGAATTATTTTTTTGTAAGGAAATTTTAACTTATTATTCGTCGTTCGCAGTAACAAGTACATTTATTTAATGGTAGGTATTTGTAAAAATATTGTACCAGTGTTATTATTACGATCACGGAGCAACTTTCTATTTTAGCCAGTGCAAACTAAGTACGTTCTATTGAACAAGTAATTTTAGAGTTGTGTTATCCATTTAGATAAGTAAATATCTGATTTTTTTTAGTTATATCAGAACTCGGCAAGTACACTTTGTTAATTTAATTGTCAGAGCGTTAATTATTTTTTAGTTTAAACATAAAATTTTTATAAATTCCGGTCTGCAATTCCAATTAGGGTTCCGTACGAACAAAATTAATTTTGGTTAGTTATTAATTATTGTAAATTTACATTTTAATATTTTTTGTCTCTTTAATTGTTGTTGCGTATTTTGGTTGGTGTATTAAACACACATAACACACATTATTTTTTTTAATTTTTTACTATAGTTTTCAACATGAAGTACCACTTATTGAACAAGCCGGAACTCTCTTATGAGGTTCAAATTATAGGCGTTGGTTACAATTTTTTTTTTTACACATATATATTTTGTTATATTACAATAACAAAATGTATTTTACCTTGTTACATTTTTATCATGTACTATTATATATTTACAATTTAGTTTATTTAGTACATGTATTTAACATTATGTCTAAAGTATTTTAATTTATATTACTCCATAATCCTAGCCCAATTTCAAGACTTAGTTCTTTTATTTTCTTTAGTTTCTTTCCCCAGTTGGTTGGTTACACATTAAATTATTTTTTAATATACGCTTATAGCGTTATTGTGGGTTCGGTTTTTCCCTCCTTTTGGTAAATAATCCTTTTTATGGGCTTGCATGGCCTTTAACATGTGTTTATGGTTTTGCATTACCAGTTTTAACAATGCATATGATGTTTAGTAACATCATATTTATAACATCATTTTTGTTTAATAACAATGGTGTTTATATTTTAGTGTGTAATCAACCAGCAATCATCATTAGTCTCGTTGTGTAGACTCCCCATCGGATTTTTTGCCAGTGAGTGGCAACCGTAATCATGGCTGTCACTCTGAATGAAAGGAGGGTCCTTGTTCGTGCCAGATCAGTACCTTCATGAAAGAGATAATGGAAGAGCTGAGTGTCGAAGTATGAATGTAGGAATGAGAGTGTGAGCTGGTGAAAGTTTCGATTGGTGGAACAATTCCCTGCCTTTTGCACAAGCAAAAGCCTTCCCAAGAGGGGGGGTATTGTAGCGTTGATTTATGTCACGCTATGATACTTCCTCCCTCTTTTACATAACTGGTATTTACATATAACATATTTTGAAGGAGTTATGCTAGGGCTTACAACTCTCCACAAATTCGAGAAACATCTATTTGCGCGGCGTAGATTAATTATCCTACTGCCCCAGACAAACGCATTTGTGATTGCTCTTTCAACTTTAGCAGTGAGAGGACGTACATTAATAGTCCGAATATTGTCCGACGGTGCCAACTGGTCGTGCCTATCGTGAACCCGGATTAGTATAACCGGGTTCTTTCCACGTTCCCTTAAAAAGGAACTGCACTTGGTTGCGGGAGCCTGGGAGCGGCCACGAGTATCGCCCCCAGCCTCGAGGACTGCGAGCCCCGGCGTGTCTCGCCGCGTTCGTCCCAGGGTCGCCGACCTGCGACCGTACCAGCCTAGGGGGTCGCCTGAGTCGCCGATTCCTCTGTTAAGTCCTCTGTTCCTTTTAAAGCCAAAAGGAACAACAAGCACACCCGAATCCACCGCTCAAATCTTTTTTCGCGAGTCGCGTGTTATTATTTCCAGTTTTTTTTTAATAAATTTTATGTAACAGGTTTTGATTGTTTTTTTTTATTTACTGAGCTAGGCCCTTCAGGCATCAACCCTGTTACAATATGAATATAAAATGGTTCCTTTTTTGTTAAAATTTAAGCAATTTATTCCAGACTTATTTACCATAAGGGCATGCAATGCTTGCATGCATCTATGGAATGAACGATGCTGGGATTTAGGCACCACATGCTCACCGGTGGAAATAAGCACCGTAAGGAAACCCACATGGCATCTGATGGAAATATTCATGTTGTAAAACGGCGCTTAGTGGCGCTACTGTTCACGCTGGGCACGACTTAAAAGCGTCGTTTACGTAGAGCGAAAAGCCTTATGCAGTCTCCATCTCTGGCAGGAGTGGGTATAAAGAGCCCACCTAGGCTGTCTAGACCAGAGATGGGCAAAATGTAATTTGATTAATTATGAACGATTACAAAATTTAGTCGTAATTTTAATTTTCTTGCTCTGTAATCATGACTAAATCCATTTAAAACATTAAGAAATCATAAATGTGTATACAATCTGGGATTGTGTAGTGTTTAGAATATAAATGAGCAAAATGCAGTCACATTAATGGTAAAAAACGTAAAATGTAATCGTTAATCATTTTCATTAATCTGATTACATTTTGCCCATCTATGGTCTAGACCTCTTTCTCGGTCGATGTATAACACACGTACGCGACCCCACCGCCTTATCCGGGCAGCAGAGCCCCTGAAGTCTATTGGCCGGCCAAGCGAATTAAGCTTTCGATCAGATTGTAGCTTATTCCCTATTATTAACTTCCTATTTATCTATACTAATATTATAAAGCTGAAGAGTTTGTTTGTTTGTTTGAACGCGCTAATCTAAGGAACTACTGGTTCGAATTGCAAAATTATTTTTGTGTTGAATAGACTATTTATCGAAGAAGGCTTTAGGCTATATAACATCACGATGCAACTATTAGGAGCGAAGAAATAATGCCAAATGTGAAAAAAACGGGGAATATTATTCATCCTTGAGGGCTTCCATTGCGTGCGCTGCGAAAACAGTTCAAGATACCAAAAATATATGTATGAAAGAATTATTCCTCTTGAAATGATCTAAAAAAATGTCCGCGACAGTATATGTCTATCTTATAAGATTAACTCACTAGAGCCGTTTTTATGGTAATCGAATTCGGTCGAAATTAATGCATTATTTGTTAAGAGTTGTATCAACGTAATAATATTAATCTTCATCCAAATAAATGTGTTGTTGATTAAGAGTATTTAATTATGAACAAAATTCTCTTTGACATCACTTAATTTCAATGAACATCTTAGAAGATATTGCAATAACTTATATAGCAAAACAACGTTTGACGGATCAGCTAGTTTTTTATATGGCTTTACGTTGCATTTAGCGCATTAAACTTCCATTAGACTTACTTAGGGTAATATATGTCACCATAATATTCACACTGTATGGTATTAAGGAAATATGTAGCGGGCGGTGAGGTTAAGAACCGCTGCATGCAGGTACGCGCAGGCATACTGCGCAACCAGTTCGCGACGTGAGCGCCACCACCGGTTGTAGTCTCGATTTGACATTCGACACGACACCACGCTTTATTTGTATCCTTATTTCTATTATTTCGCTGTGGATTTTACCTGTTCCTCCATCTTCCTCATGCTTTCTGATTTCAACTATGACTCTCTCCTGTGTTATATTATACGTGCTTTACTCTGCTATCTGAACTTCCTGCACTTTTGTCTCATTTCCTCTACATTCTTACCTACGTAGGATACCTCCACCACCATATTTACCTTACTTCTAAAAGGTCGTTCTGCTGATTGTTACAGAGAAAGGTTTGGACCATGTAGCTGAGAATATACTATCATACCTGGACGCGAGCTCGCTGTGCGCCGCGGAGCTCGTCTGCCGGGAGTGGCTCAGGGTCATATCCGAGGGTATGCTGTGGAAGAAACTCATCGAGCGGAAGGTGCGGACCGACTCGCTATGGCGGGGGCTTGCCGAGCGTCGGGGGTGGTGAGAAAACTTTTATATTTATGCTAGCCTGCCATTCAAGGACAGTTGGGATTTCTGGGTTTTTGAAAATATTATTTACTAGCTGTCCCGGCAGACCTTGTTCTGCCCTATTTCTCACATTGTTTTTTTTTTTAATGTTAATAGCTTCCCCGTCAGATTTTATTCTCCAAAACCTATTGGCCTATCGGCTGTTTTTTGAAAATTGTTTGAAGAAACCTGGCCTTAATGTTATATGTATAAAAATTGACAAATACTGACATTAATATTTATACGTCACTCAATTGTTTTGCCTTCCCGGAACCCGTCCACTGACATTTAAACTTTATGGTATGGTGTTAAAGTTCAAATTGACTTTTAAATATTATTACGAATTTTTTGTATGAGAATACAGAAAAGTGTTATTCTTAGACAGTTGCAGGGAATTTTTAAAAATTTTCTCTCCGTAATAACCTTCCTCAGACTTCATCAAACACAACAAAAAAAAAATCAGCCAAATCGGTTCAGCCGTTCTCGAGTTTCGCGCTTATCAAGACATTTTGCGATTCATTTTTATATTATAGATAATCTGGGTGAAGATGGTTATGATAATCTAGGTCAGAATGGGCGTTCACAATGCATCTCCACTTTTTCCTGCCTTGCGCATCACTCTTCAGCTTGCACACGTTCTGCCGAAGCCCCTCGACTATATCAGGACCGTACGTCTCCAGGCTTGTCTGGGATGACCACGTTTTCTCATACCCTGGGCACTTCAATCTAGAGCCTGACCAATATAGGTCCATTTGCGGCGTTTGATGTGATGGTCGATCGGGATTCCTCTGTAGTTATCACACATAACTTAATTGGAGCCGAAGGTTTTTTTTTACACTGGCTCGACACTGACTACAGCGCACCTGATGGTAAGTACAGTGTAGTCTAAAAACGAAAACGACCATCAAAGGACGAAAATCCGTTGATAGTCTCCGTCGTCATGTCGGCCCACATATACCACGACTGAAGGTCTCTCGGTATATGAGTTACTGTATATACACAAGCTGATCTCGAAACGCGACAGGCCAAAGCGAGTCACTTTGACAATCTTTGTATACTGTGGTCATAATCCAGTTCGGGCAATCGCCCTACCACAAAAAATACCGATAATACTACAGAGGCAACGATTCACGAAATTCTAAAAGTCGATGCAAAGATGGGATTTACTTTAAAGATATTCAGTGGCTTTAAACCGCAGCTAGCGATGTTGGACAAGTCTGATCTTACCCACTAGCTGTCCCTGGAGGCATAGCGGACCCTGCAGGGTGAAGCATACAGCTGAACTGTATCAGTTGTTACTCTTGTGTATATTTATTTATTTACAAATCTACAGTATATAATTTAATTAATACATGAAAACAAGCTAAAAAGATCAGATTAACCAAAATGATTTGTATAACAAGGGTATATGAGAGATATAAATGCGATTCAAATAATTGTTATGAAATATTAGGTCCTTACATATGAAATTGGCGTTTTGTATGGGAGGAACAAAAAGTCGAATATTTTTTAATATAATATATTTAATTAATCAAAGTATGAACCATTATTTTCTATGCACTTTTGCCATCTCATAGGTAGTTCATTGATCCCTTTACTAAAAAAACCAGTCGGACGGGAATCAATAAAATCTTTGAAGGCGATTTGGACTGCCCCATCGGAGTTGAATTTTTTCCCTTGCAAGAAGTTATCCAAATTTCGAAAAACATGGTAATCTGTTGGAGCAAGGTCCGGGGAGTACGGAGGATGTCTTAGACTTTCCAATTGAAGCTCTTCTAATTTAGTAGCCGTCTGTTACGCAGTGTGTGGTCTAGCGTTGTCGTGAAGCAGCAGTGGCGTGGAGCGATTGACCAGCCTAGGTTGTTTAGCCGCTAGCTTTTCCATCATGGTTTGCAATTGCTGACAATAGACATCAGCCGTAATAGTCTGGCCAGATTTGAGAAAACTGTAATGAACAATACCGGCACTAGTCCACCAAACGCTTACAAGTAACTTTTTTGGGGTTAATTTTCGCTTGGGTCAGGATTTGGCTGGCTGGCCAGGATCCAACCATTGCGCTGAGCGCTTCCGATTATCGTAAAGAACCCATTTTTCATCACAGGTAATGATTCGGTTTAAAATACCTTCATTATTGTGCCGGTTTGCTTCAGTCAATTCGTGAGGTACCCACCTTTCAAGCTTTTTAATCTTCCCAATTTGCTTCAAGTGAATTAAAACAGTTTTATCACTAACATCGCAGCCTGCAGCTAACTCGGACGTGGTTTGCGATGGATCCGCTTCCACAATAGCCTTCAACTCTTCATTATCAACTTGAGTCTCAGGCCGTCCACGGGGCTTGTTCTGCAGGTCGAAATTTCCAGAACGAAAACATTGGAACCAAAAACGAACTGTGTTTTCTTTTGCAACACGACCGCCATACACATCATTCACCCTTCGAGTTGTTTCCGCAGCACTAGTGCCACGGCGGAACTCGTACTCGTAAATAATGCGATATTTTAAGTTTTCTATTTTGTAAAATGAGTGACGCAAACAGAAAAAAACAGAAGAAAAAAACAAATGAATGACGATCATCGAAGCACAAATACATGAGTCTATAGCTGTACAAATTTGAATTTGGAATTCCTTACCAAAGAGGAGAAATTTGTGATTAAAGTGGCCAGTACGAAAAACGCCAATTTCATATGTAAGGACCTAATATTAATATGAAAGTTATATATGAAATGTGTAGTGTGATTTTGTACTTTCTGTATGTGAATTAGTGTGTGTGTATAAATGTGTATGTTAACTGTCCCTGTCCGAAAACGGCCCGATAGCCTCATCGATAGGCTTATATATAAAAAATAAGATACTGTGTAACTGCATGACTACGGTTGCAGCTCGCAAGTGAGTACCTGGCTTGTGGAGACGTAATGCATTAATTATTTATTCATATTTACAGGATCCAATATCTATTCAAACCGAAACCAGGATGTCAGCATCCGTCACACTCATTCTATAGACAACTCTATCCTAAAATAATTAAAGACATACAGTCGATAGAAGACAATTGGAGAATGGGAAAACATAATTTACAAGTAAGTTTTGTACCCTCTTTCTCGGTAGCGTTCATTCCGTGGAAGCCAAAACGTGGTGCATGCCATGTTGTCTTATAAATGAAATTTACAATAGTTTTAATTTATTCTGTATTATCCATTTATAAGTAGTATTTATTTTAAAATCATCTGTCGTCTTTTTCTAAAATTGTCTAAAAAACGCCGCCTGTGCCAAGAAATTGAAACTATGGCACAGAAAGGGAATACAATGATGGCCCAGATGATAAAAAATTGTATATTGGAAAAAAATATTATTGCCTGCTTACACTAGTTAAACCCTATACACGCCGCTGATTTTCACCAAAAAATAATCAGATTTTTGTATATGGATGGATATTTCGAAAGCATGATTCAATATTTAAATAAATCTTTCAGAGATTTCTTCTTCAATAGTTGTGTCTATATTTTGAATTTACATCAATGATTTAAATAATTATTTAGGTAACATAGGATTTACCGATTTGATATCTGTACTCCCCCAGATGTACATCTTTTAATCAAACTGATCGGAATTTACACATCTTTAGCGGATAAAGTCACACCAAGTAACCGCGAAAAAGATCTTTAACAGCTGTATAAGGCTGAGATATAGACACAATTTTCAGTTTGTTTTAGTAAAGTCAAAACTTTACTAAAACATTAAAATTTATACTATTCAGTGAAAGCTTTTGAGCCATGCTGAGGCTGTCTTTTATTAGTATCCATTGTAGACATTTAGCTTGTGGTGTTATCTCATTGTGAATGTAAAATGCAATGGAACTGTTGATAGCCCATACATCAATAAATAAATGTCAACAGACTTAGTAAGTCACTGATTTTGTCAACATGGACTTGGCTCTGCAAATACTATGGCTATACTCAAGTTCTTATTATATCATAAGTTTTTTGTCAGAATTAATTTCTTTTTTTAGAACTTTGCTAAGAAATAATATCTAAAAATTTGAGTCTAAGGGCTCAAGGTACATTCCTTTTAGTGTTTAAAATAAATCTCTTTTTTATTTCAGAGGATAAACTGCAGATCGGAGAATTCAAAAGGAGTTTATTGTTTACAATACGATGATAATAAGATAGTATCAGGTCTAAGAGATAATACCATTAAGATATGGGATAGAAAAACGTTACAGTGCGTCAGGGTGAGTTCTTTAATTTTTTTAAACACCAAAAAAGAAAGAATAATGTAAAATGGAACAACACACACGTTTAGATAAAACGACGATGTTGTGGAGGTTCCTTATATCGCATGAAAAGATTCGCTTCTACATTCATCATGCGAACAGCTAAGGAGTGGAATATGCTTCTAGCGAGCATATTTCCACGATCTTATGACTTGGGAGCCTTTAACCCATTGAATTTCAGACATATTTAGAGCGTCATGCCTAGAGTGCCAAGCTATTGTTTTGAAGAATACATAAAATTTTACAAAATATATTTATATTGAGTTACTGATATAATATTGTATTGCATTTACAGTAATTATTATTGAAAAAAAAAAATTAATACTTTAAACTGAAATGGCCATTTGTAATTAATCTAAAATTGCAGCACGCGTTGAGAGATATCTCGTAGCTGACAGTCAATGGGTTAAAAGAACAGTGAATAGACATTTGTTTGGTCCATCATCGGACTCGTCTTCACCTTCCACCAGGTCTGATTGAGGTCAAGCATACCTGTCCTTCATAAAAAAAGGAATATCACATCATATATATATTGTATGTTGTCACCAAGCGTGTGCTGGCTTGCTGGGGGATCAATTGTATACACATTTATGACATCTTAATGTTGTGAAGGGATTTAATCATGATTACAGAGCAATAAAATTACGACGAAATTTTGTAATCATTAATTAAATTACATTTTGCCCATTTCTGATCATTGCTCACCCTGTAAGGGATATAGCGTGACAATATATTGTTTGTTTGTTCCCGGCCCAAAAGTAAAGGTTAATACGGTCGCTGGTTGGTGTGGGGGGTTCGACAAATACTTCCACTTATCTCTACTGCCGCAATGTTTGATATGCACGCTGGCCAGCGGCTTGCTTGACATTCTCTCGTCAGGGGGGCCTGGCACTCCACTCAGCACAAATAATAGTCCAAAAAAAATGATAAAATGGCACGAGACAACGAGGTTTTAGCGATGCGCCCAAGCGTGGCGTGTCACTATCGAACGACGAAACGGTAGTGTTGGCAGCGAAAGATTTGCGCTACTACCCTCACACCATGCTATTTTATTGGTCGATGTCAACGCGATATACCAATCTGTTAGAATCCACCGTAACCTACCCTATAACTAACTATTAAAATAATGTTGTATGAAAATTAACGAAATATTGGTACGCGGCCACAACATTGTTATTACAATTTTCCGATGTACTTCGGTGTGTTATCGTGGCACTAGCTGATCCGGCAAACGTTGTTTTGCTATATAAGGTTTTGTAATATCTTCTAAGATTTTCATTGAAATTAAGTGATGTCAAAGACAATTTTGTTCAAAATTAAATACTCTTAATCAACAACACATTTATTTGGATAAAGATTAATATTATTACGTTGATACAACTCTTAACAAATAATGCATTAGTTTCGACCAAATTTGTTTACCATATAAACGGTTCTAGTGATTTAATCTTAAAAGATAGACATATACTGTCGTGGACATTTTTTTAGATCATTTCAAGAGGAATAATTCTTTATTACATATATTTTTGGTATCTCGAACCGTTTTTGCAGCGCACGCAACGGAAGCCCTCAAGGATGAATAATTTTTCCCGTTTTTTTCACATTTTCCATTATTTCTTCGCTCCTAATAATTGCATCGTGATGTTATATAGCCTAAAGCCTTCCTCGATAAATGGTCTATTCAACTCAAAAAGATTTTTTTAATTCAAACCAGTAGTTCCTGAGATTAGCGCGTTCAAACAAACAAACTCTTCAGCTTTATAATATTAGTATAGATGAGTAGGATGGGATAAGGTTTGAGTAAATCTTACTGTGTGCGCGTGGTCCGCAGGAGCTCCAAGGGCACACGGGCTCGGTCCTCTGCCTGCAGTACGACGAGCGCGCGATCATATCGGGCTCGTCCGACAGCACGGTGCGCGTCTGGGACGTGAACACGGGCGTCATGCTGAACACGCTGATACACCACTGTGAGGCGGTGCTGCACCTCCGGTTCTGCAACGGGATGATGGTGACCTGCAGCAAGGTGCGTCAGCAGATTCGGTGCACAGGCAACCGTTGTAACCTGGGAGGATCACCAGTGAAGAGTGGTTTTTTTTACGCTCGCTGGACAAAGTGTCAACAGTGCAGCTTTTTTTTGTAACCCGGAGGTGATCCCTAACGGACCTCGGGGAGTGGTGAGGGCCGCCCCCCGGTGTGTCGCACTTGCAGCGACTAAATCCCCCGTGGTGTTCCACCTTCCATCTACTGGCATCGAGGGCACGACTGGGGTCTCATCCTCGATGGAAGGTCACTAGGTATATGGGTTACTGGATGTACACAAGCTGATCCCGAAACGCGACAGGTCAAAGCGAGTCACTATGACGGTCTTTATACTCGTGTACTGTGGTCACGGGCTAGTTCGGGCAATCCCCATACTACGTGGTTTGATATACGTATGTTGGGAAAATGAATAATGTCTTGGTATTTGTTGCATAAACAAAGAATAGCTTGGTAATTGTTGGATAAATAAAGTGTCGCGAGCGCTGCGCTATCTTAAGCTGGATGTTCAAATAAAAGACCGCACTGTAGAACCATGATATATTAAAATTCTCAATATATATACAAAAATTGTAGCAAAACAATTGTGAATTAAAATTCGATCTTAGCGCCGTCTAGTTGAGTACAAAGATACTAAATGAGCGGAAATGATTAGTTTTAATTGTCAACTATTTTAAACATAAATAATGGTTTGGTAATTATTGGGGAAAATTAGATCGCATGGCTATTTGTTCGATTAGTAAATAGTAAATTGAAGTATTATTAGTAATTAGAGAACAATTTGTGTATGAACAGGACCGTTCGATAGCGGTGTGGGACATGACGTCGACGACGGAGATCATGCTGCGGCGCGTGCTGGTCGGCCACCGGGCAGCCGTCAACGTCGTGGACTTCGACGAGAAGTACATCGTCAGCGCCTCCGGGGACCGCACCATCAAAGTCAGTCAATGATTGGAATCTTTGTACACGATGGTCAACACACGACGTACAGTAGGGATTCTTCAATAAAAACACTTCTTCGATCGTAGTTAATTATCTTGAGAGTAGGGTAGCTCCGAGGGATATCTTCGATTCTTCCGATCCAGATGATTTATGTTTTTTTTTTTTTTTGAAGCAGACTTACTACTGATTGCCGGGAAAGGCATTTTCAGCTCAACCGGGCTTAGGGGGCGAGCACAGAAGGTGCTCAGCCAGCGAAATTTTTGGGTTGGGTGGCAATGCAAGGGCACCCCTGTGGGTACGAACCTCGACTTGGACCGCCAGCCAAATAAAGTACTAACCCTACGGGTGATCTACCAGCGTTTCGGAAGTGACTACCTTGAGAAGAAACGCCGAAAGAAACTCAAGGCTGCGTCGGAGTGTCCACAGCCAGTTGACAGCCAGCGGCAGTTGACTGAACTATCCTTCTTCGGCGCCGCCGGCGACGCCGGTGTCGTGGAATGAAAGTAGTGTGTGTGTGTACCTCACTCTTTGATCGGTCGGTGGATGATTTATGGGTCATTGGTCGCTATATATATCCCCTCGGGCTACCCTAACAACTAGTACTATATACAATGTGTTCCTTAAAACTAATTAGCCAATCACGGCGCCGGATTTCGCCGTAGTTTGTAAGCCCGGCCGCCGCTGTCGCCTTGGTCGACGTGCTCCTCTCCCGCACCCCTATTCTTTCGTCTCTGGCGCCCTGGGCTCGCTGTTCGTAACACATATCATACGATGTTTATTTCCTTGCTGACATATAACCCTACTAATAATATTATAAATGCGAAAGTTTGTGAATATGTTTGTTGCTCTTTCGCGATAAAACTACTGGACGGATTTGCATGAAACTTTTGTAGGTGAGAGACACACTATCGCTGCTCGGATTTTTAGCCACATCTTAAACATTAGTCTCATACAATTACTGTAGTAAAAAATTCAAAATTCAAACGCAGTTTTATCACACAGAGTTTATAATGGAACTAGCTGACCCGGCAAACGTTGTTTTGCCATATAAGTTATTTCTAGGTGATAATTGACCAGTTATCGAGCGGGATGAAAAATTATTAAATATCCAAAATGGCTATTAAAATATAGGGGTTGGTGGTAAAATGGCTAAAATTTAGGGTTGTATGTATTTTTAATGCCACATTATAGAAAAATAAAAACAGAAAATTTGTCCAAAACTTAAAAAAAAATGTTAAGGGTGAACACTTACGGGCTTAGCGTGGTAGGTATGGTGGTAGTGACCTACCTTATACTATAGCGCAGGGTAGCGTGAAAAGATGAGATGATGGAAGAATGAAATGAAGAAAGTCCAGGCAGCAAGTAGGTAGTAGTTTAATACATCACAGTACAAAGTCCAGTACAAATAATGAAGCACAAGTATGGTAAAAGTCCGTATTATGGGACACATTTTCAGGTTGGTCGTACATTACCGCTATTATATAATCTGTTTAAGTCAAAAATACTATTTAAATCGTATCATACAATTGTCTTATGATTATTTAATTAATATAGCTAGTTTTTATTGAATGTTAATTTGTAAAAATAAAATTAATAGCCTTTTATGAGAGGAACCTCTATGTCCCTATTTATGAGACACTTAAAAAGTAGATGGCCCCAATGTCTCATGATGTATGTCCCTATTTTTGAGACAGTTTAGAAATCAATAAGACTGATTTTAAAATAACTATTTATTAATTTTAAATCACAATACTTATAAAATAGATAATAAACTTGAATCTGAAATAACAAATAATTAGTCTTTACTAAATTAAATGAGAAATAAATGAAAATTATAAAAATATTTAATTCACTTTTATTCTTTAATTTTCTTCTGCAGTTCTTTTACTTTGCCCATCAGTGTTTTCTTTTCTTCTTGTAACTTTTTTTTTATTACTTATAGGCGAACGCTTGACCTCAATCACACCTGGTGGAAGGTGAAGATGAGTCCGACGATGAAACGTGTTCGCCCAGCAATTGCCTATTCACTCTTATCTTAAAGACTCCCAGGTCATAACATCGCGAAAATACTGCCTCTGGAAGCGTATTCCATTCTTTAGCCGTTCGTCTTTTCTTGCTGATATAAGGAACATCCACCACATACGGATGTTATCCCACAAGATGTCTAGTGGTTTCGCGGTGGAATGGTGATCCTTTTTATGCCAACACGCTCTCTGCTTCAGGACAGAGGAGTAAACATCTTTCATCACAGTTAAAAAAAATTGTAGGAGAAATATTTCATACATTTTTACTTTCAAAATATGCTCCAGACTTTTTAAACCACTCTTGCAATTCTACACAAGTGACAGCTGCTCTTGTAACACTCAAATGTTGGGGTTTCCTTATAGCTAATTCTGAATGACGTTTTCTAAACCTTTCATACCAGTGGCGACTAGGACGACTCTGTAAACGGAGTTTTTACAGCTAATTTTTGGACATATTTTTGAACACAATCCAATAACTCAGTTTTTGTTACAGGTGCTCCTATTGCAGCCCTGTCTAGCACCCATTTGACAATATCATCTTCCTGAGACGATAAGACTGTTTCTGGTTTAGATTTTTTTTTATCTCATCTAGCCCAATACTTTTTTCTGCCTAGAGTAGCCACAGATACTTCGAAGGCAACAGCTACTCTCCGTAATGATGACCCGGTATCTTTTATTGCTTTTAAAGCATTTTCTACATCTATTGGGTCATATTTAAGTCTTTTATCAAGCACTTTTGAACACAACACTTTCTTTTTTGCTGATTGAGACGGCTGTTGTCCCCATTACTCCGATTTTCAATAATTTGTTTTTTGTTGTTCACTGTTGACACGTAACCTAAAATATCGAGAGATATGTCGATGGGGGGAGTCGAAGCTGCTCGCGTCCGTAGGCTTTACCCTAGTTTCCCTACAGGTGACTCCTGGGTGGTGCTAAACGAGCAGCAGCGAGGTGGTAGGGCTTCGGTGCCCGCCTGGATCGCGACCACATTACATGGGTGTAAAGCCCGTCATAGTGACCAGTTTCGGCTTGTCGCGTTTCGGGATCAGCTTGTGTATATCCAGTAGCTCATATACCTAGAGACCTTCAGTCGTGGTATATATGGGCCGACATGACGTTGGAGACTATCAATGGATTTTCATCCTTTGATAGTCGCTTTCGTTTTTGGATTACACTGTACTTACCATCAGGTACTCTGTAGTCACTATGTCGAGCCAGAGTAAAAAAAAAAAAATTTCACTAATTAATAAAAGTATAAAAAAACATATTTTAAATATTTCAATAATATCAATTAAAAAATTATGAAAAAAAAACTTGCAAAATTAATGTTTTGATTTTAGGTTAAGTTTTGAAATTAACGTAATTAAATTGAAAATACTCTCAGAAATAACTATTTGAAGTTATGCTGATAAATAATTTGTTATATTTAATCATTTTACTTTTTAAATACTAAAAATTATTGATATTTTAATTAAAAACGCATAACAGTACACTGTCTCATTAATTGGGACAATCATAAGACTTGATGTCCGTATTGAGTGATACGCGGTGTAAAGTGTTCCATAAACCGGTACGTCTACGTTAACAAGTGTCGGTATTGTGAGACACTCAAAAATAAAATAATATTGCTATAAATTAACATAAATGCAAATAACATACAATATCTATAATTGATAAGCTTTTAGATTACACTTACATTATATATATAAATATAATAAAATATATAATTTCATCCAAGTAAAAAACTGTACAGTAGTTATCGTTCAACTCTTTTAAGCCACGGTTTTGAATACCAACAACAAACCTCATGCTTTTATAATTTTTTTTCAAAACATACAAGTAATAATTAACAATTAGACTTGTTAATTTCATTCAAAAATGATAAAATTATGTGTTTATTATATTTTTTAAAAGTATAATTTGGTATTCTTTTTATAAATGATTATATTCACATTGTGTACCATAAATAGGGACAGTGTCCCATAATATGGACTTCTACCATATGATAGTCCAAGTAGAAATAGATTACAGAACACAACAATACGAACAGAGATGGGTAAAATGTAATCTGATTAATGATGAGCGATTACAAAATGTAGTCTTAATTTTAATTTTCTTGCTCTGTAATCATGATTAAATCCATTTAAAACATTAAGAAATGATAAATGTGTATGCAATCTGGGATTCAGTAGTGTTTAAAACATAAATGAGCAAAATGCAGTCATATTACTGGTAAAAAACGTAAAATGTAATCGTTAATCATTTTTATTAATCTGATTACATTTTGCCCGTCTATGAATACGAATAGGAATACGAAAATAATAACAATACGTAAACTATAAGTAGCGAGCGAGTTGTGCGTGGAGGCGCGTCGAATGTGATATCGAGACTATAGCATGTAGACGTAACCCGATACGCAGTTGTCGCCCTAAGGGTCGTTAGGGTGTTACGAGACGTGCGGGGTAAGAGGATGCGCGCACGCACGGGACGCTTGGAAGTTAGTCGACTACCGAGACCCAAAGCGGGAGTACGTGCGTGTACGTCGCAGTTCGGTGTGCCTTAAAGTGCAAATAAACTGTAAAACGCCAAATTCGTGTCTCCCTAAACCACACCCACGACCACCGGTCATAAGACTAGCTTGACGGTTGAGCGCTGGCGTCGCGCGCGCCCGCGCAATCCCCCCGCGCACGCCGGTACACAGTGTCTCTCAATCTTAGCGCCCACTACATATGATTCCAAAGCATGCCACAGCACGAAAAGAAAGAAGTTGAAAGATAGGCTACACGGGTATGAAAAATAGATAGTAGCCGATTCTCAGGCCTACTGAATATGCATATAAAATTAGGTAAATATCGGTTAAGCTGTTTCGGAGGAGTAAGGTAACTAACATTGTGACACGAGAATTATATATATAGAACAGTAGCGTTCATTCCATAGATGCATGCAAGCATTGCATGCCCTTATAATAAATAAGTCTGGAATAAATTGCTTAAAGTTAAATAAAAAAGGGACCATTTATATTCATATCTATTATATATTCACGCCGTCTATCTCTCCTATGAAAGCAATATAATATTTACTATCATAATATAATATTCAAATTAATTACGCGAATTCTGCCTACCGTGTCCAAATAGCCCTATGCACGTCGCTGATATAGAGATCGCCCCGCCCAGGTTTGGAACACGTCGTCTTGCGAGTTCGTGCGCACGCTGAACGGGCACAAGCGCGGCATCGCGTGCCTGCAGTACCGCGACCGGCTCGTCGTCTCCGGCTCCTCGGACAACACGATCCGCCTGTGGGACATCGAGTGCGGCTCCTGCATACGCGTGCTCGAGGGCCACGAGGAGCTCGTGCGCTGCATCAGGTACTGCCCGTGTATATATTTTACACTGGCTCGACATAGTGACTACAGAGTACCTGATGGTAAGTACAGTGTAGTCCAAAAACAAAAGCGACCTTCGAAGAATGAAAATCCATTGATAGTCTACATCGTCATGTCGGCCCGCATATACCGCGACTGAAGCTCTCTAAGTATATGAGCTACTGAAACGCGACAAGCCGAAACTGGTCACTATGACGGGCTTCGCACCCATGTACTGTGGTCGCGATCCAGACGGGCACCGACGCCCTACCACCTCGCTGCTGCTCGTTTAGCACCACCCAGGAGTCACGTGTAGGGAAACTAGGGTAAAGCCTACGGACGCGAGCAGCTTCGACTCCCAAAATTCTTTTTTAATTTAACATGTTTAAAACGCTTTTGACGCTAGCGTGCAATCATGCTAGCTTTATCATGCGGATATATAGCCGTAAAGGGGGCGACATCATTAATTAAAATTATAAAGTCTTCACAATATACTTTCTCTTAACAATTTGATTAATACGTTGAGTGCCACTTCAGCCATCGGTGGCTGACACTAGACTTTCCAAGAACCAAGAACTGTAATGAACTGATTTGGCGCGTAACGTGTCGAATGAATGCCTATAGGTATCACGTTTCAAACGTAAACAATATTCTACAGCGATCGGAAACACCGGCCCTGCAGTACCGGCGCGTAGAAGCGGCGCGCGTGGCCTGTACAGGATTGTCTTAGAAATACGCGTGGCGCTCAACGTGATAACTATCGAATTCCATTGTCAGCCCGTTAACTACTGTAATTTAATAAAAGGGTCATATAAAATGAACACTGTAAACGATTACTCTGCAGCACGTGCACCGGGAACCGTTACCGACCAAATGATGTAGGACAATGTGAATCACCTGTAACCGAAGTCACTTTGAATGATGACCACAAAGAGCTGACGTGTATTTGTGCTGTTTTTAAAGATTCGACAATAAGAGGATAGTGAGCGGCGCGTACGACGGCAAGATCAAAGTGTGGGACCTGCCCGCGGCCCTGGACGTGCGCACGCCGCACCAGGACCTCTGCCTGAGGACGCTAGTGGTGAGGACTCTCAGATATCACCTTATTCTAGGTTTCCTTCCTCTTCCACTCGGAGATGACGGCGCTGGGGTGTCGCCATCTCTCCCTTCCGATCGATTGTTCCTCGACCGGTTCACTGATGCCTTAGGGGTAGTGGCTGCTCAGGGTGGGGGCTCTGAGCGACCCCCCGAAAAGTTGGCGGAGCTTCGTGACACGTGTGTTCCTTGCCCGGGATCGTGCCTGTTAGGCGCGGCGTAGTGGGGCTGCGGCGAATCGATAACAGGACCCGCAGTCGCTGCTAATTCGCAGAAGCGTAGCGTTTTTAGCTGGTACAAAACCCCAGCACACCTTGGTTGCTGCTCCGTGGATATTAGCTGGTTACGCGGGCCGGGATAAGTTATTGGCTTATGCCGTTGCACAAAATGCACCCTCGTAGGCGGGATGATTTATAATAAAGTTAATTGCGATAATTTGAGACAAATCAAGTACTTACCGAGCAGCGGGATTCCAGGCACTTTACAACCACTCACTATGTATGTTTGTTAACGCGAATGTGAAGTATGGTTTTTGAGAAGTTGTGTTGTGTGTTGCGAGTTTGGAAGGATTATTCGATGCGATTATAATGAAAGGATGAGACGTGATGTTATTAAGTTATTTTAGCCGCGGTGGCTGCCGGCAGAATAGAATAGCACCCCTCTCTTCTTGCCGAGGTGTCGTAAAAGGCGACTAAGGTATCTCTTTAACACCGCAATTCAACAAGGTGTTCAGAGAAGGAAAACTCGACCAAACCTGCATCCCGCTCCCTGCCGATCGTACTGGTTCTCCATTCCATCGGGTCTGAGGGAGTACGGACGAGAGAGTGCTTCTCTGGCTGCGCGTCCAGTTATGCACTTAAATATCTCCTGCGCAATTGACTGTTTCCGTAAACTGGACCTCGAATTTCTTAATCGGCATTGAAACAGTCGCCGCGGCCGAAACCGGCTAGGATATCATCATCATCAAGTTTTAAAAGGAATGCGATGCGATGTTTGGTTTAAAAGCGAGAACGTTAAGAAGTAAGAAAAGAAGGATGAATGTTCGCCAGGTGGCGTTGGGGATTCGGTGCGTTTACATTATAAATTTTTTTTATGTTCTGGAGTTGCGCCTTTTGGCGTGACTACTGGTTACCTGGCGTTTGCTGAGCTGGACTTCCCTTTAGCGCTTCACAACACAGCGTATACGCTTTTGCTGTTTTCTATTTTGATCGCAGTGACGCGAATGGTTCCAGGTTCGAATCATGACACGTAAATCTGTACGGATTTAGGCACCGCATAATCACCGGCGTAGAAAAACATCTTGAGAGAACCCGCGCGGCATCTAATAGTCATGTGTACTAATGCTGTGAGAAAAATGACCAGCAGCGCTACTGGATACGCTTGGCAGGACATATAAGCGTGGATACAGCCACTAATGTATCTCAGCTCACCTTGAAATAGATATAGCTGTTCATCGCTTATGGGAGGCTTGTGAATCAAAGGCAGTCCTTACCTGAAATCCCCTTTATTACTTACTAGCTGATCCGGCAAACGTTGTTTTGCTATATAAGGTTTTGTAATATCTTCTAAGATGTTCATTGAAATTAAGTTAAGTCAAAGACAATTTTGTTCACAATTAAATACTCTTAATCATCAACATATTTATTGGGATAAAGATTAATATTATTACGTTGATACAACACTTAACAAATAATGCATTAATTTCGACCAAATTTGTTTACCATAAAAACGGTTCTACTGACTTAATCTTAAAAGATAGACATATACTGTCCTGGACATTTTTTTAGATAATTTCAAGAGGAATAATTCTTTCTTACATATATTTTTGGTATCTTGAACCGTTTTTGCAGCGCACGCAATGGATGCCCTCAAGGATGAATAATTTTTCCCGTTTTTTTCACATTTTCCATTATTTCTTCGCTCCTAATAATTGCATCGTGATGTTATATAGCCTAAAGCCTTCCTCGATAAATGGTCTATTCAACTCAGAAAGAATTTTTCTATTCGAACCAGTAGTTCCTGAGATTAGCGCGTTCAAACAAACAAACAAACAAACTCTTCAGCTTTATAATATTAGTATAGATTTGACGCACGTTATATATAATGCGCGTAGCCTAGATGTTGCGCATTAAACTGTAAATAATCTGATGTTGCATTAAGCGCATAAAACTTCCATTAGCCGTAATCTGCAAAATATATATCACTTATAGCACGTAGACGCCGCCCGATACGTAATTGTCGCCCTAAGGGTCGTTAGGGTGTTACGAGACGTGCGGGCGTTGCGAGACGCAAGGCGAGAGTACGTGCGTGTACGTCGCAGTTCGGTGTGCCTTAAAGTGCAAATAAACAGTAAAACGCCAAAATCCGTGTCTTTCTACAACCACACCCACGACCACCGGTCATACACTACAATATGTATGTTTCTTTGTGTATTAATGGTGTCTTTCTGTTCCCGTTCGACAGGAGCACACGGGCCGAGTGTTCAGGCTGCAGTTCGACGAGTTCCAGATCGTGTCCTCGTCGCACGACGACACGATCCTCGTGTGGGACTTCCTGAACTACGGCGCGGGGTCGCCCTCCGCGCCCGCGCCCACCCCCGCGGCCTCCGCGCCCGCCCCCGCCGCCGCCGCGCCGCACTCGCGCCCTCGCTCGCCCGACCGGGACCGCTCCTTCGACTAGGCTCCGCTGAGGGTACTCACCATATTATGCTGTTCCCCCACCGTAGATACATGACATAAGTACATTGGGGCGCCAGAATCAGGATGGCTAGAGTGCTGTCGTCAAAATGATAATGATCCACACTAAATGAGCTATTCTGTATCTATCATCACGCTGAATACCTATCGGGATAGGCAGATAGAATGTAATGCCACTTCTATCTATTTTAGAAAATCTCTTAATTTTCATTATTCTGGTTTATATATACAGGCTGATTTTATAGACGAGGGATATGTTCAAGGAGGATATTCAGCATTCGATTGTAATTCCAAATATATAGGAATAGTGATATCTTAATATTAACATTAAAACAAAGTAATTTATAGTCGATATATTAAGGGGCAATGACACACATGATAGAATAAATAACAACTAATTATTGAGTAGGTATTGTCTCTCCTAAGCCAGGGTAAAGTACGAAAGGCTAACGAGTCAATTAAATGTTTACCTAAAATTACGTAAAAGGAATTGTATCTACATGCCATTCAATCGTGCGCCACACGCGCTGCGGTGTCCAGACTGTTTACGGATCAATTCTCATTTGTTCATCAATGTTTCTTTATGATTTGTTAGGGAATATTGTTATTTACATTTTTATTAGTTATAAGAAGGTACAAATTATTGTATTCTGAAATATCTCCCTCGTCTATAAAATCAACCTGTATACATAAATATAAATCCATATTAGATGTTGAAAACCCAGAATTACGTACCGTGATTTGAATTCACGAACGGTTACCATAGCCACAAACATAATACGTATTATTAATTTAAAAAAAAATAGTGTCGAATAATATAATGGTGGATGTGGTGGTCTGGTGGATTAGAGACTGGACTCCATACGCTGGGACGCGAATGATCGTTGATTCATATCCCGGCCCGTACCCCTAGGATTTTCTGGTATATGTAAGGATTTAGCCACCGCATGCTCACTGCTAAAGGAAAGCATTGCGAGGAAACCAGCACGGCATCTAATAGAAACGTCATGTGTACTAGTGCTGTGAGAACGGCGATCAGCTGCGCTACTGGTCACGTTGGGCACGACGTATAAGCGCAAAGTGGATACAGCTACTAACGTATCTCTGCTTGCCCCGGAAGGGATATAGCGTGATGACTTTTTTAAAGTATTTATTAATTTTGAAAAAATCTCTATTTCAGGTAATCACTAGAGACCAGAATGAGACTACGCTTTGTACATTAAATTAATAAATAAATTTATATATAAAATAGTGTTATTGTATTCGAGACGATTTTATGACGCAGTGCGTGCGGTAAGTGTGGAGAGGTTTCGTTATGTAGTCTATAGTTAAACGCGAACTTGGTGATTGTTGACAAAATTTCTAACTACCCACGGTCCCTGTAAAAAAATTTACGACAAAATTCGTATCTTTGTTGAAATTTATTGTGTCGATAACCGTCAAAAGGTTGTATCTCCATGTTTTTTTATACTTATTTCAATTGAACGTGATTCGGAAATGAAATAGTATAAATGTAATTAATTGAGCTACAGAATTTGTCGTATCTTCGATGTACTGGGTTGTGACTTACTTGAATTTGATATTTATAGGCACAATTTGTATGAAATTTTACTGTTTGAGCTGATGGTGAGCTCTCAAGCAGGCCACACACAGTATAAATATTTTACGAAATCCGTTTGCCTTTAAGTGTAAATTTTTAATGAACGTGATCTCAGCCGCGCCCGCGCCGCCATTGGAGTCACTTGTATGTATTGTTTAACGCTACATTTCAAGATCTTGTACAGTCAGTTTGGAAGACAAACTAAGAAAAGTTATTCGCAACGAGATATTTTTATTTCCAAGACTTATTGGCTGCCTGAAATATCTATGAGCACATTTAAAATAGATTGCGTGTACCGGCAAACGCGGTGATGATTTTGTCACATTAATTTATTACGTTGGTTTAATTTGTCAATGTATATTATAAACCATCATTTATGTCGAAAATTAACTAGTCGTGCTGGGGACGCGTATTCTATTGAGCTTCACAGATATTTTGGACAGCCTATACATAAAGTTTTTATTACACAAGGGACAATTCACGCATCACCGTTATTGATAACACATCACATATAAATATCTCCAATTATAGCAATGTGAAACATCCGTTATATATCACTTTCGCGTGATATAATATCACACTGGCCAAGTAACTACGTTATAACGATTCGGAACGAATGAATGTCAGGCAATTGGTTAATTATAATGCACTGTGTATACTCGGTAACAAAAAAATTGGACAAAAAACACGTTCGTTGCCACGTCAACGATGTGGGTTTAACGCTCTTGTTGAAGTTTATAGGATTTTTAAAAGGAAATAAATGGAATAAATACTTAAATGTAAATATAGGATGTACATCATTAAAAGACTAAAAATATTCACATTATTTAGTACCTTTTATTAATTTATATAGGATAAAAAATTACACAATGACGCATGTTTTTCGTTAAAACACTCTAAACATATTTTATATGAGAAACAAAGTTCTTTGCGATAAATCGATGATAATAACATCATAATATAACAATAATATTCGAGTTACATTGTTTATATTTCTGCATAACGCTTGTCTGCGCGGATTTGGACCCCGTGAGAAACACAAATGTATCGCGCTGGGTGACGAACGTGTTAATAAATATAAATAAATTGTGAAACTAAAGATTTTGTGTTTATTCAAATGATGGCTTCATAAAATAATGAATTTGATGGTGAGAAAGAATGTTTAACAATGTATTTTTTTTTGCTATAAACGAAAAAGATGTCACTTAGTTATTGTTACAAAAAATGTTAATATTAATCGCAGTTATGAAGATAAAGCTCAGAGGTTATATAGTTTTTTTTTGGCAGCAAAAATTAAGCAAAATGAAAACAAAGTTTATGGAGTAGTAAGGGAAATAAAAAAAAGAAATATTTATTATTCATCACAAATAAAAAATATACCTCAAAACGAATAAGGAAATTGGAATTTATAGAGGAGCAACAGAAATTAATAAATGTAATATATTTATTATTCATCACATATAAAAATAAAGGTATTTCGAAAAATAATGGGTTTAAAAACGAATTTTTCACAGTCCATTTGATTTCAGAGCGATTTGAAACAAATTTCCAAGTTCGTAATGCTATCTCTAAAGTAGTGACTCGGATTTCATTTGGTTTGTGGAAAAAATTTTGTACAATCCTGGTCCCATTGTTCTAAATGGCTATTGTTTCCGTAAAAAGCGGGTAGTATTATAAATGCGGTCGGTATGATGACTTTAGTTAGTGTCCGATCGAAGGTGGATTTCTGGCCGATGCTGGGGGTTTAAAAAACTAAAAAGTATTTAATTCATCTTTTATCGTAAGCGTATAATATGGTGATTAAAAAAAACCTTTAATGGTTTATGTTGACTACATGAAAACGATGGTTAAAGATGTCCTTACAGCCTGAGAAAAATAATACGCATTTTCGTAACCTTTGTTTAAATTCCAGCTTGTGCTAGAAATCTTCTATTTCGGCTTAAACTTCGGCTCATTTTGACTAAAGCCGAAGGTTAATTTTTGGCTGAAACCGAAAACGAAGCTTCGGTCTGACACTAACTTAATATAAAGAATGGTCCTTCTCCCCGGATTCCATTGATACTGGTTACTAATGGTACTGTTTATCCGGATATTGTATAGATGTTTGGAATTTTACACCGTGTCTGCGTTCAAAACTCACCTGCTTAAATTACTGCTATGTAAGTGTTTAAATTGTAAAGTGAATATAATTCATTTGAAATTATTCGATGATGTAATTTTACTTTATTGTGACGCGGTAATTAAGCGGGGTTGTGTAAAATTCTAAACTACCCGCATTTGTGCTGCTAAGTTGGATCTCACGGCACAATACTTACTAAAAATACGCATTTATATATGTACCTTAAGTTATGTGTACGGAACGGGAAAATTATTTGAAATGGGAGGTCGATTGCCCGAACTGGGTGGGGCATCACAGTGCACAAATGCAAAGATCGGGATCAATTTGTGTATATCCAGTTGTTCATATGCCTTGAGAACTTCGATCGTGGTACAGCGATGGCGATTGTCAGCAGATTGTCATCCCGTGACGGTCGTTGCCGGTCCTGCACTACACTCTGTTCTTGATTCAAGTTTTTCACTTCAGCTAATCTGTCACTCAACAATATCTTTCTATACTGGCTCGATAATTACACCGTATCTATTGAAAAGTTTAATATAGTACAACAGCTGCAGCGACTCGTCCGCCAAGGAATGAGAATCTATTGGCAGTCTGCGTCGTGATACTGCCCTTCACGTACCTCGAAAGGCCTCCAGGTGTATGAACAGCTGGACAACTAGGATAAATCTTTATCGTTTGGATTTCGCGAAACACTTTTACGTTTGACACCTAAATATCGTTACTATCGATGTTTATAGGTTATCGATTGTGATATTGCGACGTTGAAATCGATAGTGTTTGTGCCTTGTAAAGGACTTCAAAGTCGGGTGTAACGTTTCGAATGTCTTTATTGTTTTTATTGAGTGAAAATTTCTATAGCTAAACTGGATAAGTCAGTGGCCTGCGAAGTTAGAGGGGAGTGGGGGTGCCCACAGCCTGTATCGGGCGCAGGTGCGGTCGCGTGTGGAGTACTGCTTGTCACCTTTGGGACGGGTTCGTTAATACCAATTAGCGGCTCCAGACTGGATCGATCGTAGGGCTCTAACGGGGTTGGTCAGGACTGAGTTTTCTAGTTTACCTATAGATCTTGATACTTTTATCAGGTTTACCAATAAATAGCGATAACTTGCAGTTCCTTTCAAATGAATCTAATGTAACGAGGGGCAATAACTACTGCCATATCATAAGTTACCAATTTAAGCGATCGAATTAATAACGCTCGCATATACTAATGTAAGGGAGCCCGCAGATTTACGATATTAAGTTGAATAATTAAATTGGGGAATGATAAAATGCTTACCGTTATATCGTACACTTCACGGAAAAAAGCTGTAATTTAAATGTAACTTTGCAAGAGTCGAAAAATAAGTTTACGGACAAATGCAATTGGAATATTATATAAAAATCTGCCTAAGATATTTAATACCTAAAAAATAACTGCAATTCCATATTTACTTTAATTTTAATGGTGGCTTAGGAAATACTTAATGTAATTTATAAATATAACTTTAAAAAACAAAAATAATGCATTTTATCGTGTAGTTTTATTAATTTACTCATATCTCGGTTATTTATTTTGAGTATATAATAAAAATATTGGCAGCATATTTATGTGTTTCTCTATCAAATAAAGAGATATAAAATAATTACAAAGTTAAAAACAAAGTACAAAGTATTTACTTTTTTAGCAAAGGTTGCGATAAGGGTAAATTATACACGAATGTGGGTATTTGATTAATTGTTAAATAATCTTAAAACCACCTATAGTTATATACAACTAAATTCGAAACGTCTACGGGCTCTCTAAAAAGCAGACTACAATGTTCCTAACCGATAATGTGTAGATTGGAACCGGGTTTTTATCACTACACTGGTTTATCGAAGGTAAAAATGTATGCCAAATTGCTCCTTTATTCGATGCTTAAACAATTACGCCTAAAATAGACTAAATTAAGTAATTTTAAAACAGAAAAGAAGTCGTTCTGTGTAATATATTAGAGAGGCTTGGAGGATTCCTAGTAGCTACTTTTTGACAAATAATTTTGAAGTAATAGTACATAAGAAGGCCGTTTTAACTACGTGTATTACGTTAAAAAATGCTTTCTAGCCCAATATAAAAAAGAGATCTCATTTGTTGACCTCTCTCTTTATTTATTTAATTATTTTTAGGTCATTTCATAATATTATATCCGTATTAAATATTTTGCGTATACTAAGTTAGGAACAATTTGGCATATAGCATTTAACTTTTAAAAGTCTGAAATAAATAACCTATCTATTTTAAATCGTACATAGATCGTTATATCTGTCTCTCTCTAATGTATTTCTCTAATGAGATGTACTCTGGTTGCTGTAAAAATTACCAACAAGTCTGACATAGATAGGTCATTAATTTCAAGTAAACAGCGGAACGATACGCATAATCTGTGGTCTTCTTAAAGTTACTTATCGACAACTAAATGACAAGAGTGTGTGTATATAATAATTAAAAAAAACTGAACTGATGTTTGCGTGTTTCATACTTGTACAGTCGTGGATCTGTTGTGAGTTTGACAGCCGTCAGATTTGGCAGTTGTCAAATTCAAAACAGTGTTTTTATATACAGCCATATAATATTTGAAGGATTTCGTTTGTAAAAAATATGCTCGAATTGATTTTTCTTTATCACTGAGGTATTTATTTATTACATATTATGACTTGTTTTTGGGTATAAAATAGATGTTTTAAATGGTTTCTGTTTTTTGTAATAAAGGGATTTATAAAGCTTTATTTATAGTAATTGTAATATTATATAAGTAATGCTGCCGATTTATTTATTTGTTTTTATTGTTCCACGACTGGGCATGACGATTTTATAATGTGTATATAGATATGTGAATTGTATAGTTTTAGCTGCTATACTTTATAGAAAAATTTAGGGAATCTTTTTTTACATTACAAGTACTAAATGCTAGAATTTTATTTTATCTCACTGAGTGTGCGGTGTGATTAAGCGGTTTTTTTTTTTGTATAAAGAGATATAGGTTGTAGGCACTAATTGTAATTATATATAGATAGATAACTCTTTGTGTACGGGACAGTTGAAGTATTTACGCACTTTTTTTAATTAATGTAATGGTGCTTTTAAACGATTGACAATTCCATAGCAATGAGTGGTTGCAACTACAGTTTTTGTCAGTTGTTGGTTATGTCACTTATAAATTGCAATAAAGAATAATATATTACCAGATGATATAGACTAATATTTTCAGTGTTGTTTGTCCCTATTTCGCGTGATGCGTGTAAAAGAGAAGCATTATGGGCCATACTGTTTCAAATACGTAACTGAGGTGTTCATTTTTGAGCAATATTATACAGGGTGAATTAATAGAGGGGGAGATATTTCAGTATACAATATTTTATACTTTCTTAAAATTAATACAAATATATATAACTATATTCCCTAAAAAATCATAAAGAAACATTAATGAACAAATGAGAATTGATCTGTAATATGTGCAAGTATATAAAGTTTATTTTACTTAATATATTATGTAAACGGGTATTGGCTCCTTTTTACTTCGCACTTTATCCTGGCTTAATACAAGTAAAATGCCTACGTAATGTTTAATTTTTAATCATTAATTCACGTGTGTCCCTAATTATAATGACTTATAAATTGACTTTGTTTTACTGAAATATTAAGATATCACTATTTTTACATTTTTTAAGTGAGAATCAAATTCTGAATATCCTCCCTGAATATCTGTAGGTCTATAAAATCACTCTGTATATTAATTTGGCTGTGTTGGGTGTACTCAGAAATGGGCAAAATGTATTCTGATTAATGATTAACGATTACAAAATGTAGTCGTAATTTAAATTTTCTTCTCTGTAATCATGATTAAATCCATTTAAAACATTAAGAAATCATAAATGTGTACGCAACCTGGGATTCTGTAGTGTTTAAAACATAGATGAGGAAAAAGGAAGAAATATTAATGGTAAAAAACGTAAAATGTAATCGTAATCATTTTTATTAATCTGATTACATTTAACCCATCTATGGGTGGAATATAGTTGTAAATATCGCAATCACTCATTACTGTGAAAATATAGCGCGTTTAAAAGCACCTTAACAAATGTCGATTTCGTTTCACGCAGACTTGCAATTTTAGGCTTTTTCAATGTGTAATGCGAACGCATACTCGTACGCTCAAACTGAATATCAGATTGAGATACCACATGACAGTTTATTATCTATAATAGTTTACTTGGAGGTTTGCGCATATCTTTACGACCTCATGGTCATTGAAAGATCGATTTAACTATAAGCCGTTGGTTTATTTGGAAGTCCACGCAGTTTTTAATCACCAAAATTAAGTTAATCACTTTGGGGATTTTAAGTCCTGATAATTACTTATTATTTATACTAATAACAATAAAAACATATTCAAAACACCGCGAGATATGATTGGCAATTGTTTATTAAAAGGTTATGCCTTATTGATATGAGTTTAATATTAACTTTTTCAATATGAACTCCGCTCTATAAAATGAAAATGAAAGTTTTATAAACATCGACTTTAAGGTTTATGATATTGCCATGAGGTCTAAAGTATTACACTTAAAAAGACCTTTTTTTATTCAAATTTTTAATTAATTATAAACACTCTTTATATACTCTGAACTTAAAATTAGAAAGTACCAATAAAATAATGTATAATGCTTTTCTAAAGAAACAGACAATTCTATAAACAAGCACAACTGCTGGAAATATATCTTTGATGAATAAAGAATTTCTCCATCTCAACTTTAGAGGGTCATTGGATTGTGAAACAGTCTTCCGGCGAGGGTATTTTAATCATGCTATGTTGTCATTATCTTTAAACGAAGAAATATTTAAGTATGAAGGCATAAACGTAGCAACTATTTGCAGGTGCAAGCCTCGCAGTAGTTTTCGTTTTTTATACTACATTTGCTTTTATGGTATGGTGCAGATATGCCAAGTCAGACTATAAATAGAGATAAACATTTTTTTAAATCAAATTGCCAGACTTTGTTAAAAGTATGTATTTCATGAACATATAATTGTATTTATTGTAATGAGAATATATTGGATGAATAATTCTTTTATACAGGAATGAGTGTAAAGTTTTCAACTAGCCCGTGTGTTGGAAAATGCCTTGCCCGAAGTATTTAGTGTAACTATAGATGTTTATATATCAATGTTTGTCTCTGAATGCTACAAAACCGAGTTATAATTATTAAACGTCATTATAATAATTTTGTTTTTTCTTATCTCTCGACTACTTTAAGAATATGTTTTTCTGTGAATTTCACTAAGTTAATTAATATATTATTGTTCCTTATATCTGCACTAAGAGATTCGCTTCTACGTTCATCATGAGGACAGATAAGGGATCTAATATGCCTCCGGTGAGCAGATTTTATGACTTAAGATCCTTTAAGAGAAGAGTGTATAGGCATTTGTTGGTCAGACGCGGTCCATCGTACTCATTTTCACCTGCCACCAGGTGAGATTGGGGTCAAGCGTTCGCCTGTAAATAATAAGAAGGTATAACTACACAAAAAATATTGAGATGAAGTTTGTGGACAAATCTAAAATTAGGAATGAATCCTTGTTTATAATGTTGAAAATGTGAAATCCTGCATTTTGATATAGTTTAATTTTGTGATAGTTATTTAGTTAGGTAAAGCAGTTTTGTATTTAAAACTGAACTGAATTTTAAATGATTCGAGTAATTCAAATAATATTTTCCATTAAACTATTGTTTAAACTGAAGAAATTAGTAAATGTTAAGGAGAAAAAAGAAATTTACATGGGTGGGAGAGGTGTTTCGTTGTTTATACTTACTCCAATGGGAAATAGGTATAACAGCTGAAATATTAAAAGTCTTCCAATTGCTTCAAAATTTATTCAAATTTATTTTACGTGTTATATTAAAAAAAATAATTAAGTGGCTGTATGATCTCTATACCTGGATCCACAACGCTCAAATTACAAGTTCAAACAGTCAAACTTTCGCTATTAGGTTATTTTATTTAGTTATTTGTTTTGGTTTTGCTTTATAATTATTTAAATAAGAGACAATTACAAAAATGTCTGACGTGGAAGAACCTCCGAGTAAAATGTGTAAAATGGATGTGAGTAACTCATGCTCACTTAATTCTGATCTCAGAGCGGTTACTTTTTATGATTATTTTGAAATGTTGTGCTGCAAACCGCTTTAGAAAAGTGTTGTTGATTGAGATGATTAAGAATAGAACAAAAAAAATATATATATTTAAATGTTTATTCATTAGATTATTGCAAAGAATGATGAAGTAAACTGAAAATCACATAACCTATAGAACCCGGCATAGGTACTTTAAAGCGAACGGTCGAAATGACCGACCCCTCTCGTATATTACAAACGCTAGCTGCGAAAAGGACATAACTAATATTCGTGAATAGAACTGTAAAACGGTTGAATTTAATGAAAAGGTCCACAATAGAGTAGGTTTGGGTTCCATGTATAAATTTACAAATGTTATACCTTAAATAGAACAAAGAAATGACATGTTTTACTTCTGAATCCACTAATAGGTATATGTCTCTCTTAATAAAGTCTATTGAGTCTAGTTTCTAGCTTTCATCCAGTCTCTGCCTGCTGCCTTTCACAAGTGATTGCTTCATGTAACTGGGCGAGTACTATATTATGTTTACTCACAGTATCCTCTGAAGAGCCTTACTGCTGCAGTTATCATATTTTTTTTAGCATATGTGTCCAGCCCATTGCTATGTCTGCTTGCAAAGTACATGACATTTACGGACAACACACATTGGCCTATTCCCAAACTAAGACTATGCTTATATTCTGGGTACTAGGCAAAGATATGCATACATAACAATATATACACTACCAGTGGCATGTGCCTATAGAATAACAAAAATAATTATCTTGTTATATTCAGATATTTAATAAATATATTAACTTAAATCTTATCTTACATTTACATTTAGCTGGTGCATGCATTTTTATTGTTCATGTAACATGCAATGGTACTGTTGATAGCCCATAATTAAATAAATAAATTACTAGATTCATTATTTAAAAATCTAAGTTGGATCAAATTTTAAATCAGTATGTGCAGAGGATGAGCCTTCAGCGGTATTGTAGTGAAAACCTCTACTGCTTGTGGGAGGCTTGTGAATCAAAAGGCAGTCTTAGCTTGAATCCTCTTTATTATATATTTGGCGCGCATTTTATATCATTTGTGTTACCTATATATTGCTGTGCATTGCACTCACTAGTGCGACATACTTCAAATAACCCTACACAGCATTGTCACCAAATATGTATTAAATATACACATACGACAAGATAATGCTTTTATGTAATGCTCATTACTACACAACCATGACTTGTAAGAAATTAATCTTCTCACCAAAGAAAAGTTTAGCACTACTACAATGAACTTTCGTACTTTAGCATCGTAAGGAAGACAACCTCTCGCCCTGGTAAGAACTGCCCTATCGGTTCATCAAATCTGAAAAACTATCAGCAACTATGTATATGTAAAAGAAATTTAACACATTTAGGCAGAAAATAAATGCATTAAAATTTTTCTACTTCCCAGAATGAAGAGCATTTAGAAGAGCATTTAGATATAGAGGAAGAAATGGGAGAGGGACAAGAGGAGTGGCTCAGTGAGGGAGTACTTACAGATGATGATTATAACCAAGAGGTATACCATCAATATTTTGTTTGCATGGCTGTTTAATTCACACACAACATTTTTAAAGAATATGTGGTCATTTAATATACTCTGATCAGAAGACCATACTAATAGGTTGGGGAAAAGTTCTCTACATTTTATATTAAAACTCAAGTTTTTTTCTATGTTGATTTACATATAATTACAGTATGCATGTGCCATTTTGTTCGATAAGTTTCTGCCATCTTGAAGGTAGAGATTTGATCCTGTTACTATAAAAATTTTGATCTTTCTGATTTAAAAAACATGACAAGTATTATAGTTTTGGTAATCCTCCCTTGAAGTTGACCTGACACTGCCTAAAGAATTCTGTAGAGACCGAAATAGTTGGATATATTAAAGTGCAAAGTCAGAGCTTTATGGTGGATGCATTATCTTGATGAAAGACCACACCCTTTCTATTGATCAATTCCAGCTGCTTTTTCTCAACTTCTTCCTTTAATCTCAACAGTTGTTGGCTGTGGCGATCCAAATGGATGTTTCTGCCTGGAAGTAAAAGCACGTACTGAACAATACCTTTTCAATCCCACCATACACACTGACATTGCATTAGATTCATAAATGTCACAAATACTTTTCGCGGCTTGCATTGCATTTTTACTTTTAATAATAAACTTTATAATATAATTTTAAGTGTATCACGTTTCTTTATTAGATTCACTCTTATGACTAGAAAAACAAATGAAAAATAGCTGAAAACAAGACTTTACTTATTTGTTTCTTATTTTGAAATTAATGATAAGATTTTGGAACTCAAAATCTTATCATTGAAAATTTCGAATGATATGTAATAATTGAATGTACATTGATGATTCCATTAGATGGAGCAGGAGTCACTTGATCCAAACTTGACTGACATGGGCGAGCAGAGCCAGACCAGCCGAGGCGATGAAACTCCAGATTTAGACGACTCTACAGAACAGCTTCACACCAGAGACCAGGAAAAAAGTTGGACGGTGCAAGCTGCTACTGAACAAGCCAATGAAGGTTGTATTTTTTGTTATTTGAAAGCTTCTTATTCACCATCAGCCCATCCTAGTCTACAGCTGGACTCTGGCTTCATCTAAAAAGCTCCATTCACCCTGTCTTCAGATCTTCCCATCCAAACCTTTCCAGCCACATTTAGCAAGTCATCACTCCTCAATATGTTTGCTGGTACACAATCCCAACTCACGAACCAGCCTGCTCCAACGGTTATCGGTTCTTTGACATATATAGTATATTGTGTTGGTAGGGCAATAGCGGAACTGGGTCTTGACCACAGCACACAAGTGTAAAGATCGCCATAGTGACTCACTTCGCCTGTTGCACTTCCGACTTGGGTTCCGACTCCGATATATCAAATTTAAAAACTCCGACTTCGGTTCCGATAAAATTGGAAGTCGAACTGGAAGTGGAGTTTGGCAGTCGAAGCTGCTCGCGTCCGTAGGCTTTACCCTAGTTTCCCTACACGTGACTCCTGGGTGGTGCTAAACGAGCAGCAGCGAGGTGGCAGGGCGTCGGTGCCCGTCTGGATCGCGACCACAGTACACGGATGTAAAGCCCGTCATAGTGACCAGTTTCGGCTTGTCGCGTTTCGGGATCAGCTTGTGTATATCCAGTAGCTCATATACCTAGAGACCTTCAGTCGTGGTATATGTGGGCCGACATGAAGATGTAGACTATCAATGGATTTTGATCCTTTGATAGTCGCTTTCGTTTTTGGACTACACTGTACTTACCATCAGGTACTCTGTAGTCACTATGTCGAGCCAGTGTAAAAAAAAAACTGCTCCGTTACATCCCTAATACAAACCAACGACCACGATCCTTGCCGCGCATGGATGTACCCGCCCTTTAGATCGCCACAGGCACTTTTAACATCTTTAACAGTACTATAAACACGCCTGTTGTATAATTTTTACAGCGTTAAAAGAATCAACTCTCGACGTTCAAGATAGTATTGAACTCCAAAATTTGTTAGAGCCGGCACAGAACTCCAACGGTCTTCAGATAACGAGTCCCATGGTGAAGAACGAGATAAAAGATTTGGAGGAAGCCCTGAATAGCTTTGAAGTGAAGAATGAGCTGGTTGATGAACTGGACGCTTTCCTAATAAGGTAAACAAGGATAGCCGGGATATAATAATAAAAATAAATAATAAAATTATTTATTAAATAAACAACTACAAAGCAGCACATTAAAGTCAGCTGACACCCAAACTAGGGCTACCTGTGTCTCGGGTGTCAGCACATTGCACACAATTTGTTACATACAGTTTATATCCGCTGCGTAGCTCCTATCTTAACTCAAAACAATACAATAATAATATTACATACACTATACAATCAAAGTAAATAATAATTTCACAATAATGTAAACCCCAAGTACATCTATTCCCGCAACAGTTCCTCAGTATCATTATATTTCAGATTCGACAACCAGTCTCTCAGCTTCATCTTACATTCGTATTTAGATAAGTTCAAGATATTTAGTTCATGATATGAAATGAAATATAACTTTATTCAAATAGGCCTACTTCCAAGCACTTTTGAATCGTCAAAAAAAGGAAAGTGAATCTACCACCGGTTCGGAAAGCAGAATCTACCGAGAAGAGCCGGCAAGAAACTCTGGTAGTTGCTCTTTTTGACATAATGAGGTACAATAACAGGTATAATATATAAAGGATTGAATGCCCCGCGAGAACGATTGCATATATTAAGACCACGCACTTTTATCATTCAAACAGTCATTGATGGAATAATATCCCTTTTTATAACAATTTAGTTTTAATAGTATTTTTAAATTTCAATAGAGATAACTCCAAGATGTCTTTAGGTATGTGTAATTTAGAGGGGCTTGACAACATTAAGGCTGAGGTTACTTTGATTTTGCTTAGAATTTGCTCAGTAATTAAGGTCATCATTGAAAAAAAAAAGAGCTTTATATACAGGGCGACCCCAAATCAACGTCCAAAGCTAAAGGGCTGATAGAGGAAAAGTAGCGCTATAGCTCACTGTCAATAAATTTCACCAATTCCAATGCGTTTAGGAAATATTTTTTTTTTTAGTCATCTCATGTGATTTTCCTGCCGCCAGTGGTTTCAGTCATGCTGGTAGACCATCTCGGTCTCCTTCTGTGAGATCGTGGATCTGGGACTAGTCCCAGAACAAGGCCGCAGAGCTGGAGAGAAAGGGCTGATCTCGTACTGAGAAGAAGACGCCGGGGTGTCTTTCCCCACGAGCGTGCTTGCCAGCCAGCGGGGGCCGTGGAGATTTGAATAGGGGACCCACAGACTCCATTAATGCGCAGACTTTGGGGTTTTTGTACTGGCTGTACAAGTGCGCCTCACTTTGCCCGTCTACAGAAATATCTCTTCACACTTCAATTAAAGGATCCCATATCATAGGACGGTGGGAATACGCTCGTTGGAAGACCATTCCACAGCCCAACGACGCGGCTGCAGTAAGAGTTAGAGAACTTCTCAGTCCTAACCGGGATGTGAGTTACCGTGTAGCCGTGACTCCGTAAAGCCGCGCGCGTGGTTCTACTAGGAAAGGGAGAGGGTGGAAGAAGGTTAAATAAAAAAATCCTCTTGTCAATTGAATTCCCCCCTATTAAACATTTTACTGAGAAATACATACCGAGAGATGAAAGGCTATTTTGTGTAAGCGACTTTTTTTGGTGATATAGTAATATATATGACGGGATACAGCTTGTCAGGACGCCACGTGCACTTTCTTCATCACTCATTGTAGAAAGGAAACGAGACGATCTCTGAGATGCGCCCGATCGTTGCGACCGTCCAAATATGAATGCCTTTGAAAATGACTAATTCCGACCAACTCTCCTTAATTCAGTGCTGCCAATTACATAATTCAATTTTGTACCAAATCGAATAATTGAATACGATTGCAACGCCATCTCTGATTCCATCCAGGCATTAAATCTGACTATTCAATTTAATAACAATTTAGAACAGAGTTCCCCAAACTTTTTTGTGTCGTAGGCCCCTTGCCATGTTTTTCCGTGTTGGGTAGACCCCCTACTTACCTGATATTGATTTCCTGTAAATTTCTAACTGTAGTGACGTTTAGTGTTAAAAACTTAAAGCTATTTGGCTCAAAGTGTGTACCCGCGCCGTGTGACGTGTCAATTTAAAGCAGCCATTTCCCCTCCCCGTCTTCCCCTTTACTCCCTGCCCTTCGTGTTTCTATGCCATGGCGCTAGAGATAGTCTGTTCGACTATTCACTGGCGCTAACACATATACAATAATTTTTTTACTTCATAGGTACTTTTGTAAATAATGTACATGTTTTGATATTATAAGATAGTATGATGTAAGTAAATAGGTACTATCAGTGTATGTGTTGAGATCCACTATCGTGGACCCCCATTTTCATTTCATGGACCCCTAAATTTTTTTTCGCTGACGTAGACCCCTCGGGGTCGATATAGACCACTTTGGGAATCATTGACTTAGACGCTCTCACTCCGACATATATATATCTATATCACCAAAAAATGTCGCTTAAACCAAATAGCCTCTCACCCCTCGATAAAAAGTAAGAAACCAGATAGTAAGATAGTATAGATAGGCTTTACTGATTGTTCGGGACATCAGCAGTATTTATGTTGGTTCAGGAAAACTGACGGCAAAGTCATCGGGAAAGACATGAAGAGCGAACTGAAGGAAGTAAAACAGGAGAATCATGATGGGAATGACACGGACGAGCTGCTGGTGAGTCCCTAAACTTCCTTAGGAACTTGCTTAGCCTAGCCGTGTCTCTACAAGGCCCGGGGTTTTAGTTTTTTTTTTTTTTCGATCAGGGCAATATGTTGATGGCCGGGATAGAACTTCACAACTAAGCCGGGTGAGAGGGCTAACACTGAGGTGCTCAGCCGGCAAATTTATGGGTCGCGTGGAAACGCAAGAGCGCCCTGTGGGTACGAACCTCGACGTGGGCTGCTAGCCAAATACGAAACCTAACGGTGATCTACTAGCATTTCGGAAGTGAGTACCTTGAGAAGAATCGCCGAAAGAAACTCAAGGCTGCGTCGGGGTGGAAGGATCTTGAAATTTTTTGCGGCTGAGCAAAAGTACTTGTCTGTTACACCCTCCCCCCCTTTTTTTCTTACAACTTGTCAAAAGATGGTTAAATACGCTGTTTCGGTCGTAGTTTCTTTTAGTTATTATTAAGAAGTTGTGTTCCTCAGAGGTTGCTCGGAGATGATGACAATAAGATGAAGAAAAAGGTTCTGGTGAAGAAGAGCAGCAAACCGCTTGTCCAAGAAGCGGAATCCACTGATGACGAGTTTTCCTATGAGGTAATCCAAGGTTCATTTGCTCATTGTACGGTAATTCGATAACTCTAAACAATGGTACAGACTGCCTTTGGAATTTTGCCAACTCCTCGGGGGACCCTTGCTTCTCCCCCAATTAAATGGTGCCTTGAAAGATCTTTCTGCTTGTACACTTGAATTCGTGGTAGAATCAGATGGAAAGGATGGTAGAAAATTTTGCAGTTTTCTGGAGTACGTCCTATTTGCTCAGCCATGTAGGCACAGAAATATGGCCGCTGGAAGCATATTCCACTCCTTAGCCGTTCGCATGATGAATGTAGAAGCGAATCTCTTCGTGCGGATATAAGGAACATCCACCACATACGGATGGGATGGTATCCGACACGATATGGCATCGTTCCACCAGAACGCAGCGTCAGTGACGACACTCCAAGTGGCCCGCGGGGCGCTGATTAAGGGCCGGCCAGCCCCCAAGGCGCTGCCCGAGGAAGCAAGCGACGGTGAAGACTACACCGGGGTAAGAATCTGGAATATTACTGATCTGAGATTAGCAATTTTTTTTTATAACTGTTTCTTCAATGTAACTAAATTACTTAATCGCTCTATTCAGAATACGGTTTTTAACTCAGTTGTATTATGGAAACATAATATAAATATCTTAGATCAATGTTTATTTATAAATATTAATTCACCACAGTCTTCGGACGAAGCGAGAACAGTGAATAATATGTTCGGCGTGCCGGGGAAGAGGGCCGTGGCATCGAAGAGCACTGCCAAGCCCCCTGCCAGTCAACCAAAGCCCTCTGTCAGTCAGACGACGCCTCCGGGCAGTCAAAGAAAGCTCACCGTCAGCCATGGAAAAATCCTAGACAGCCAAGGAAAGCCCCTCGTCACGACATCAAAGACCCTAACCAGTCAAGTTAACAGCCCTGCCCCCCAAGGGAAGCCCCCCGTCATCCAAGGAAACCCCATAGTTAAACACGTGGTGCAAGTCAACTCACCCGGTAAGTAATAATTCACAATTATTAACGGGTCTTATGCCCGAGCCAACTTACTTTTAATCGTACAACTGTCTACATAATATGGTCACGAAAACTGAAGCGACGCTGGATGATGGAGTTTTTGCCGTAGGCGTGAGCTCCGTCATCCAGATATAGATGACACTCTTTTTGTTGAAGTTAGTTTGATTTTAAATGAATTTAAATATATGTGTAATACTAAAAATATCCACATTAAACAATACCTTTTATTAACTGTTAGGTGTACGCGGGAGATGGCTCAGCCTTGCCCTTGACACTCGGCAGGCGGGAGAAGGAACACCCCGGGGGTTTTAGTCGGTGCAAGTCCGACACACAGGGGGGCGGCCCTCACTGCCCCTGAAGGTCCGTTAGGGATTTCCCCCGAGCTACAAAAAAAAAAGGTTTTGGCCCCGTGTGACGACACAAACGACTGGCTGACGAACGTATTAACTTACACCAGTGACGTGCAAAGTATATTTGGACAGGATATGCAGAATTCGCGAAATATTTTTTTTCAATATTATATTATTGTATAATCTAAGTATTATTGATAGATTTTTGAGAATCTTTGATTAAAATAAAGAAAAGATTTATATAAAAAGTTTAATTTTAAACAGTAACACAATTCAAACAACAAACGCTAGAATGACAAGTGACAAATTACAACTGACAAATGACAACCATAGAATTGCGTTCCATTCTACTCAACAATTATGATAGTAAATATTATATTGCTTTCATAGGAAAGATAGACGGCGTGAATATAGAATAGACAGGAATATAAATGGTTCCTTTTTGTTTAACTTTAAGGAATTTATTCCAGACTTATTTATTGTAAGGGCATGCAATCCTTTCATGCCTCTATGGAATGAACCCTATTGATTTACACAATATACAAGTGTTTATAAGTGTGAGATAATATGTAAGTATTATTTAAGAAATAGACGTAAAATTTTTTAGGCAAGGCCGTGCCACCCCCGGTGAAGCAATATTCCGGCAAGAATAACCAGTTGAACTCGGCGGCTAAGCCGGCTTGGAAGCCGGCCTCGTACAAGCTGGACGAGAAGCCGGCGACTTTGAACTCGGACTCAGGTCATTAATCAAGTTTTATAAACTCAGTAGTTTTATATTTCACGATAAAACTATTGGACAGATTTAAATGAAACTATTACAGTAATATAGATTATACATCGGAGTAACATATAGGCTACAATTTGTAATGATTTTATGTAATTTTGGTCGTAATATAACGATACATGTCAATTAAGTCGGAAAAAGGCTGGCCTCTGAGAGCTATCTTGGCGTACACTGCCTAAACCATTGGAGTTACACAAAGATGATGTACCGTAGGATTGTTTGTCTTGAATAGTTCCAAATAAAAGTTCGCGACAGCATGTATCTACCCTTTATGTGGAAGCCACTATGACCAAAATTGTATATTATAATACAGAAGATATTCACTAGAAATAATTTATATGGCAGAACAACGTTTGCCGGGTCAGCTAGTACATATATAAAAAATGAGCTAGATGCATAGCAGTTTAGGCTATACGATGTCAGTTAGGACACGTCTTTATATATATATATATATATTATATGTATAAATAAATCAGTGGGCCCTAGACAAATTAACATACGATCAGCGATATCACTTGTATAAAAGTCTAAGAAATATGGGATTGACATTAGCATTCTATTAATTACATGGTCTACAATAACTAATCGAGATTAGCTAGAGAAAGTATTCAAAACTCTAACCCATCAAGCGAATTGACGGAGTAAATGCACATTGGTGAAGGAAAATTTATGAGGAAACCCACATGTCATCTAATAGAAATGTCGTGTGTACTAGTGCTATAAAAACGGCGATCAGCTGCGCCACTGGTCACCTTGGGCATGATATATAAGAGCAAAGTTCATACAGCTACTTCTGTGTCGCTGCTCACCCCGAAAGGGATATATCCTGACGATGTGTAATTATTTCTTCTACAGGAAAAATTGCACCAAAAACACAGTCTACATCCGCCATGATTTCGACGAAGTCCACTTTAAAGCCGGACTCGGTTTCAAAGTCGGGCGTAACTATAAAGTCGGACGTGATTATAAAGTCGGAAACGATTGTGAAGTCGGAGTCTGCGACACATTCGGAACCGGCAATAAAGTTGGAAACTGCAAAAAAATCAGAAGGGAATTTAAAGTCGGATGGTAGCGCAAAGCCGGCGGCTTCGATGCTGGAAGAAACCGAGGAAATCGACGACGAAGAGTTTCTCGAGGATGAAGAGGATTTCGATTTGGACGAAGAGGTGAATGCATGGACACACAAATCATATAAATATATACAGGGTGGTTTTTTGAAGAGTTTTTTTATTATATGTTGAAATCTAAAACTACTTGAGATGTGCTGAAACTATCTTAATAAATTCTAGCTCGTTTTCTTTGAAAGTCAAATTGATATTTTTTAAATGTTGGCCAATCGTGAATTTTCTACAAAAATAATTTTCTGGATCTCGGTACAGGATTAAAAAAACAAATATAAAAGTTTTTGTATGTTTTTTCGTCGCTATTCAGGAGTTTGCCGAAGAGTCGGAGCCGGAGGTGGGGGTCCGGAGGCAGCGCATCATGAGGCCTGAGAGAATGGATGAAGAGATGCCGAGCGACGCTGACTCTCACTCTGAGGACGGAAGTCTCTATGACGTGAGTCCTTGCGCATATATTTTTTTATTTACTTATATATTAGTGCGAATATCGGCGATTCTTATGGTAAACTATTTTAGAGTTTATTCCCATGATGAGTTGCAGCGCCACAGTTCATATATGTATCCGAAAAGACTATACCGCACTGACATCGCAACGCGTGCACACCCCTAAAAGGCTCAGAAAGGCTACTTGGTTTAAGGGGCCTTTTTTGGTGATATAGTAATATATTCGGAATCGGTAAAAAACGCTGATTCCGAGTATATAGGTGATATTAATATATCACCAAAAAATGTCGCTTAAACCAAGTAGCCTTTCACCCCTCGATATATATAATTCTTTTAATTTCATTTGATGACTCAATAGAATTCTTTAATTTTTGTCATCTATTATATAAAAATAAGTCCGGTTTTCCTCCCTGACGCTATAACCCCAGAACGCATGAACCGATTTCCACGGATTTGCATTCGTTGGAAAGGTCTCGGGCTCCGTGAGGCTTATAGCAAACAAAATTCAGGAAAAATTTCAACAGTAAAGCAGGAAAACGGGGAAAATCATTTTTCACATACAGCGCCATCTCTGATACATAGCATGTACTACAAACCAATACGGTTTTGCATGGTGGTGGAGCAGATCGCACCAGTATTTTAGGTAGATGGCGCCGATGCGTTATACATTTTTTGACTGCTAATCATTGTACTCTGCTCAGTTAATTTCATGTGACATTTATTATGCGCACGTTCTTTCAAACGCTAACTAAAAACCAAAACGAAGCCATCTGTTGGCGAAACGAAGTTCGCCGGGTTTGCTAGTTTTATATATAATTTTGTTATTTGTTGATCGAGAAATAAATGTTTTTTTTTAATTTATTTATAATTTTTATGACGTAGGTACTAAAGATGGTTTTTTAATGTTACATCCCTAAGGTGGGTGATATAGGGGTTGAAAGTTTGAAAATCAACCAGTTTGAAATTAAGCCGCACCATGCGAAGACAGGACGGGTCTAGTCAGTGACGTTATATAATTTCCAGGAGGTACCTTCCTCGGACTCGGAGGATGCGGACGACTGGTTCACGCTGGACATCAGGACCGAGCGGGCGTCCGATTACTTACCATTTTTGGGTAAGTGGCGCTTGTCAACCGCTTTAGAGCCGTCTTGTGTGTCCTGTATTGGTTCGATACAAGTCAAGTAGTTGTTTTTTAACAAGCATTAACGATGTCTTTAACAATCACATATGATTTTTTGTTTCACAAAGATGTGGGTAGTTTTACAAAGTTGTAGGCTGTTCTTTTACAATCATATGGCTTTTTTTAAATCATATTTTTTTTATCATGATATAGTTTTTTTTACAATCATATAGTTATTTTTTCATATATCGTATTCTCACGAATATATATGCTATGTTTACAATCATATAGGCCGTTTTTTACAATCATAGGTTCGTTTTTACAATTGTATAAACTCTTTCTACAATCATATAAGATGCTTTTTACAATCATGTGGATATTGTTTTAGAATTATATAGGTAGCTTTTACACACAAATAGCATGTTATTTTAATTTTTTTTAAATGTATTATGATTTTAAAATCAATACTTGGTTTTTACAGTCATATAAGCTGCCTTTTACAATCAATATCTGTTTTTTACAATAGTCTAAGCTGGTTTTTACAATCATGTAGGCTGTGTTTTACAATGATTTATGTTGTTTATATAATCGCAGGTCCGAAAGCCCGCGAGTTCCTTCTAGAGGAGAAGAAGCGCGTGTCGGCGCGACTGGCCACCCTGCGGCAGAGCCTCAGCGCGCTGACCGAGAGCGGGCGCAAGCAGGCCGAGCAGCTGCGCCAGGCCACGATGGCGCTCGCGGAGCTGGACGACATGCTCAAAGCCACGTGACTCGATGCACGGCACAGAATAGAACCCGTTTCGTGATCGGCGGGGGGTTGTTATGGGACGTTTTGGCAGACATAGAATTAATTAACAAGGGAGCGTTCATTACGTAACGCAATTTGGGGGAGGGGTGGGTTTTCTAAATGTTATGATGCGTTACATACGCGGGAGGGACAGAATAACGCGTTACGTGGCATTGTTTTTTGTATTACTGAAAAAAAACTAGGGAATATAAATCTCCTAAGTCGGCAAAATGGCAACCTTTTTCGTTTATTTCGGGGAATCCCCCCGATTGGACTTCATTTTTATTTTGTTATCTCAAATTGGCAACAATGACTTACCGGTACTTTGCGCAACTTATTTGTGACTTTTAGATAAAAATGGTCATTTGGGTGTTACGTAACGTTTAGGGAGGGGGGGGGGTTAAAAATCTTGTAATATTGCGTGACTTAATACTTGAACGCCCCCGAATATCCATTTCGGAATAAGCAGAGATAGATTAGCAGCTGTATCCACTCTGAGCTTATATGTTATGCCCAACGTGACCAGTATTGCAGCTGATCACTGTTTTGAGGGCACTAGTACACAGGATATTTCTATCAGATGCCATGAGGGTTTCTTCACGTTTTTTTCCATCATCGGTGAGCACGTGCTGCCTATATCCATACTTTATCTGGAAAATTTCAGAGGTTTTTCCGGGATTCGAACCTACGACACTTCACGTTGCCGAGCGTGGAAACCAGCTTCTTATCCACTAGAGTACCGCAGCCAGCAACTAGTATTACTTTGCAACTTGTTAAAAATAACTTTCATAACATTTCGTCCAGTTTCGGCGGTTGTTAGCTACTTTCGGTTTCAGCAGACACTTTGGATAATTTTGGCCGAAGCCATAGCTGCGGTGGGTCACCGATATTCGATATGCCACCATTAAAATATGTATTTAAATAAGTGTAAATATATTTGAATGCTTAAATATTAAAGTTAATGTTTTCTGTGTTTTGTTTTTTTTCCTTTCGTACCTCAAAGGGAAAGGGTTACCCTAATAGCAGTGACGTAATTCCCATAAAAAACATGAAAGTCACTATCTTGTTATACTTCGAAGTTTCATACGAATATTACAAAGCCAAGTATATGGTATATATATTACACTAGCTCGATAAAGTGACTACAGTACACGTGATGGTAAGTACAGTGTAGTTCAAAAACGAAAGCGACCATCAAAGGATGAAAATCCATTGATAGTCTACATCGTCATGTCGGCCCGCATATACCACGACTGAAGGTCTCTAGGTATATATACCACACAACGCTTGATGGTTATCATGGCGTAGCTCAAAAAACGTCTACCACTATCAGCAGTAAAGAAAAACAATCGATAGTAACAGTGATCATGCCGGCCTGCACAAATATATCTTCACGCTACGCCTAAAGGTTCCCATATCATAGGACGGTGGGAACACGCTCGCCGGGAGACCATTCCGGTGCAGTGACAGTTAGCGAACTTCTTTTTTTTTATAACTTCCAGACGAACGCTTGACCTCAATCACACCTGGTGGAAGGTGAATATGAGTCCGATAATGAACCGCGTCCGCCTAACAAATGCCTATTCACTCTGCTTTTAAAGACTCCCAGGTCATAAGATCGCGGAAATATGACCGCTGGTAACATATTCCACTCCTTAGCTGTTCGCATGATGAATGTAGAAGCGAATCTTTTCGTGCGGATATAAGGATCCACCACATACGGATGGCATCCGACACGATGTCTTGTGGTTTTGTGATGGAATGGGGCTGGTGGAATCAAATATGTCTGTCTCAGTCCTGGCCAGGATGTGAGTTACCGTATAGCTGTGACTCCGTAAACCCGCGCGCGTGGTTCTATTCAGGAAGGGAGAGGGTGGAACAAGGTTAAATAACTCTTTAGAACAATTAATTGGACAGCTGTTTGAGGAATTTCAATTCGTTGACATCGGAATCAATCGAAGGTTGCGCTTCGAGACATTTCTATGGCTGCGTGTTAATATTGTATTCTCCCCTCGATAAATAAACCGATTATTCGTCAACACTGGCATCCTAGTCTGAGATTTATAGATGCTATTTCGATTGTTTTTAGCACAGTTCTCAAAAAAATAATTAGTTTTGACATAAACCTAAATACGAGTATATTATAGGATCTTGAGTATAGCCATAGTATTCGCAGAGCCAAGTCTATGTTGACAAAATCGGTAAAATCCTTTGACATTCATAGGGTATTCCGATTTGTTTTAGTAAAGTCTAAGCGAACTTAAAATTGCGTCTATAAATCTCGCGCTCGTAAACATATCGAGGGGTGAAAGGCTATTTGGTTTAAGCGACAATTTTTGTGATATAGTAATATATTTGTAATCGGTAAAAAACGCTGATTCCAAATACATATATATTACTATATCACCAAACAATGTCGCATTAACCAAATAGCTTTTCACCCCTCGATATAATATTTTTTAAAACATTCTAATTGATGTCTGAAGATAAGTCAGAAAAAGCTTGAAATCATTATTGTAACGAACGAAGTTGCGGGCTAAGCTAGTCATTAATAAAAACCTTTTTAGTTACTCCGGCATCCATAGCAATGGTTTTGTTTATTCAATAGCATTGACGTATGGCTTGGCGGCTCATTTCCTATCTATAAATTTGCGTACATTTTGTTATATTATTACAAAATGAGTGGAGATACCCTGTACGAGAGGCCTCGGAAGTACAATGTTTCTGCGATGCGAGCTCACGATTATTTATACGGTAAGTCAAGTTTTGAGGTAGTAGGGCCATTGCCTGAACTGAATCGTGACCATAGTACATAAATGTAAAGACCGGCATATTTATGGATGGGGTGGCAACTCAGGGGCGCCCCTGTGGGTAAGAACCTCGACTTGGGCCGCCAGCCAAAATACTAAACCTAACGATGATCTACTAGCGTTTCGGAGGCGTCTGCCTTGAGAGGAATGGATAATGGCGTGTGTTCTAAAGAGCTATTTAACCTTGTTCTACCCTTCCGTAGGAGAAACACGCGCGCAACGCGTTTTTTTTACACTGGCTCGACATTGTGACTACAGAGTACCTGATGGTAAGTACAATGTAGTCCAAAAACGAAAGCGACTATCACATTGATAGTCTCCATCGTCATGTCGGCCCACATATACCACGACTGAAGGTCTCTAGGTATATGAGCTACTGGATCTACACAAGCTGATCCCGAAACGCGACAAGCGGAAACTGGTCACTGTGACGGGCTTTACACCCATGTACTGTGGTCGCGATCCAGACGGGCACCGACGCCCTACCACCTCGCTGCTGCTCGTTTAGCACCACCCAGGAGTCACGTGTAGGGAAACTAGGGTAAAGCCTATGGACGCGAGCAGCGTCGCCTCCCAACTTCGTTTACGGAGTCACAGTTTTTCGGTAACTCACATCCTGGCTAGGATTAAGAAGTTCTCTTACTCTTACTGCAGGCGAGTTGTGTTCCCTTTTTTTTTCATCAGGTTACAAAAAAGGGGAAGTTCATATGTTTTATTTTGGGTACCTTATATCTTTATTTTCTTTTTTAATGTCATTCATGTTGGGTGTCCAATAAAGTTAAATTATTCTTTTAGATTCGTCGTTTATAGTGTGCAGCGCTAGAGACTACGCGCGTACTGCTTTCAAAGCAGCTATGCAGTCAGCACAAGTGGTAAAATTTATTTATTTAATTTATAGGGTTGCCAGTGGCCCACACAATACGCCACTCACACAACACACACACACACAATTACAATCAACTATGTACAGTTCTTATTAAGGCATCGACAACATACGTGAGAGAGGCCTGTTTATATGGAATTAATGTTAATGAAAGTCAAGCTTATTTGTCGATGCATCTCTCAACAACCCGAAGACCTTTCTCTTGAATCTCGGCATGGAGTCCGCTAACAAATCAATCAAATCTCCAAGAAGATTGTAGGCTTGAGATAATCTACACAAAGTACTGTTGAAGCCAAGGTTTCCGATCCTATCGGGTCGGATAGAGTTTTCATAATATAATGTATGCAGAGATCATGTTTATATAGGCATCCAGACGTAAGAGTCAAGGCCAGTGTGAGCATACGTTTTTTGTATATAAATTGTCTAATTGTAATATTTACAGGTGGTTCAGCCGCTCTACAAGACAATGTTTTCAGAACTGAGGAAATATCCCAGAGTACAATATGGTACGTTGACTATTAACCGCATATTAATGACGTTTTTACTCTTTTTAAGGATATGTGATGATGATGATGTCCTAGCCGGATTCGGCCACGGCGACTGTTTCAACACCGATTAAGAAAATCGAGGTCCAGTTTACGGAAACAGTCAATTGCGCAGGAGATATTTAAGTGCATAACTGGACGCGCTGCTAGAAAAGCACTCTCTCGTCCGAGCTCCCTCAGGCCCGATAGAATGGAGAACCAGTACGACCGGGAGGGAGCAGGATGCAGGTTTGATCGAGTTTTCCTTCTCTGAACACCTGGTTGAATTGCGGTGTTAAAGGGATACCTTAGTCGCCTTTTACGACACCTCAGCAAGAAGAGGGGGTGCTATTCTGTTCTGCCGGAAGCCACCACGGTTAAGGATATATACCACAAAAGGAAACAATTAAACCTTGTAAACAGTGTCAAAATCCCCAGAAAGGCAATCACCCTACCATCTCGATCTCCCTTGTTATATAATTCCAGTGTACCATCCGAACTGCCGCTTGCCAGACCACGTGGACAGATCCTACGGGGCGTACGTGGAGAGAGTGAGTCAGGGGAGATGTGTGCCCACGCCGCAGTTGAGTGGACAGGACCGGTTCAAGTTCACCGCCGTGTGAGTACTTCTTTTTAATGATTTACAGGCGGATTCTTGACGGATTTTCATCCTTTGATAGTCGCATTCGTTTTTGGACCACACTGCACTTACAATCAGGTGCACCGTAGTCACTTTATCGAGCCAGTGTAAAACAAAAACCTCAGTCACATCTGATCGAAAGTGAAGATTTGTCCGATGATGAACCGCGTCCGCCTAACAAATGCCTATTCACTCTTCTCTTAAAGACTCCCAAGTCATAAGAACGTGAAAATATACTCGCTGGAAGCATATTCCACTCCTCAGCTGTTCGCATGATGAATGTAGAAGCGAATCTCTTCGTGTGGATATAAGGAACAACCACCACATACAGATGATTTGATGGACACGGTTTGTAATGGTTTTATAATTAATTTAACTTCACAGTCCGAAGAAAGTCCTCATGCTGCACAGCACGACGCCGGAGTTCCACCCGCCGACGCCTACCGTCGCGGTGACTGGACCGAGTCGGCCAAAAAACAAAGGCACACAGAGTCAATATCGGTGAGGCGTTTGAAGTAATAAAAATAATGAAGATATCCTGGCTCATTTCGGCTTTGGCGACGTTTCCAAATCATGTCAAGCAGGCGTGGATTGCAGCCCCATTCGGCGTAGGTGAGCACGCTGATGACTTGCGAAGCCCACCTTAGTAATGTGCATGTCAGGAAACCGCTAATGTAGCTGAAGGAAGCAGCTACAGGTGGACAGACCTTGAAATGATCCAGCTTCCCATCCAGCTCGAGTCTACGACTCAACATATATCCGTCAAGATATCGCTACGCTGAATAGAAATCTCATGTGCACTAGTGCTGTGAGAACGGCGATCAGCTGCGCTACTGGTCACGTTGGGCACGATATATAAGCGCAAAGTATCTCTGCTCAACCCAAAAGAGATACATCATTTGAAGTGATATACCTTAAAGCGTTTTTTGGATCCGAGAGAAAGAGAGATTCGGAGAATTTGTTGACTACCTTTAGTTCATGGGATTACTTACTTTTTATTTATTGAAATAAGGAAAAAACATTTTTGGCTATTTTTTTTGTTGATTATGCGTTAGTTGAAGATGTTTTCGTAATGAGCTGTGGTTTTTGTTCAATAAAATAAATAAATTCTGCAGAGAATCCTCGGCCCAAACCATACCATGGCAGCCCGACGGCAAGCCGGCAGACGGCTGTGATCAAACTCCAGAGGTACTATATCTGGATAAACTGGAATGGGGTATGTTGCCCAAATAATAAAAAAAAAATGTTTGTGCAGTTTTGCATCGGTAGAAGAGAAACTTCTGAACACTATACACTTCGAAAGAATGAGATTAATGTAGAGTATTATGTATTAGTAATATCTAACCGAAGGCTTCGTAAACAAGCCAGATTTACATTCGGTAAAACTTTCAAATGGTCCGAAATTTTAGCTAAAGCTTAAGGCTTCTAACTCGCATCAAACTGAGACTGATTGACTTGGTTGTAATCATTAACTCACCTTTTAATAATTATATAAGCCATATGGCTTCATCAGTCATTCATTTAGTCTTTGATTAGTAATTTCGTTTAACTTTGTAAATACGATCTAATAAGTAAATGAAAAATATTGATGTGATCGTTATCTCCAGGCCCAGGGCGTCCCTACAGGACTGGCGACTTGCCTGCTGATTTTCACACGACAGAGATAATAAATAAGTGAGTATTTAATCGCATATCTCTAAAAATCTATCAACTGGAAATGCGGAATAACAAGAAAATTACCAACCTGTTAACACAGAGGAGCTATCACTATATACTACAAAGCAAAATACCCCACCACGTCTGTCTATCTATTCACGACGAGCTCAAAAGTTACGAAACGGATTTTCATGCGGCTTTCACTAGTAGAGAGAGTGATTCATGAGGAAGGTTTAAGTGTGTAATGTGTTGAGATTTTGTGTAAATTGTATTAAAGATGACGATGATTGTTGACAACGTCGTAAAAAGTCAATCCGTCTGGGAGGCTTTAATCGAAAACAAATTAGATTTAGTTTGGTTAATTTACATGTCATTCTAACTGGAGGTCCGTGGTCTCCTTCTGTGAAGATGTCATGTCCCAGAAGGAGGCCGCAGAGCGAGAACGGCAGAAGGCCGCTCGAAGAAGACACCAGGGTGCTGGCAACCGCCCTGGCACATCAGTCCCAGCCGACCAGTCGATCCACGACCAGTTGGCTGATGTCTTTCGGGTTATGGCTGCTCAGGGTGGGGGCCCTGAGCAACTGGTTTAGCGGCCCTCGAGAAGTTGGCAGGACATTGTGGCGTGCTCTGCCTAAATACAACGAGCAGCATCGGGCAAGGTATCATCTTCACCCGAGTTTGTGCCCAGCGGCCGCGGCGCGACGGGGCTGTTGCGAATTGATTACAGGACCCACAGTCCCCGTCAATGCGCAGAAGTAGTCACCTTGGGGTTTTTAGTCGGTACAAGTCCGACACACCTCGGTCGCGCAACCCCCCTGCGCGGCTGAGACGGTCCTAGGAGGATTTTCCCCAAGTAAAATAAAACATGTAATTTTTAATGCTAAGTCTTAAAAACTATATCTTACATTTAAAAAGCTTTTTCTTTCTGCTCCCGCGCTCCACCCTGCCACTCAAAGCCTGCCTGCTCGTCTCCTCGCAGCTCTCACGACGAGATCGTCCTTGAACTCAAGGGAGGCTCTCGTGACGAGGGTCTTGATCTCGCAGCAGCGTGAAGAAGGTCTTCATATCCAATTTTATATCCATCCTAGTATACAGTTCACTTTGCTGTCCCACTATAAAAAAAACGTCCCATCCCACTTCTAATACAGTTCAGTTTGATTTCAAAGGATGCGTCACGCTCGCACGTGGGCTGAGGTGTCTGAAAAGGGCGTTTTCCCAAGATGGATGAAGAAGCGCGATGCGATCATAAGCGATGTGGAGACCAAGGACTGGATATTTAGAGAAGCGGTGAGTTCGGCGTGTTCTTTTGGAACTGCTTGATCTATTATGGACTTTGTATTTATTTTTAAAAACTCTGAAGTATATACAGGGATACAGGTAACTAACGCAAAACCTCTTAAGGGTGACTTTGGTATATCAAGACTAACAACTTTTGTTTTACGACTTTTAATAATTCAATCTTTTTTTCCCCATACAAAAAATAAATTAATTAAATTTGCAGTTCTGATCTTCTTAATACTCTGAAAGGCGGCGCGATGCAACTGGAGCAGACGATTTCGTAGCATCAGCTGACTGAACTTTAAACATAGAGCTAACGATTGATAGAAATCCCTACTAAAACTAAAAAAATATATATCTTAGGTTGTGTTAAGTTTTGGCAAAAGTCATAGAACAAAAGTTGTTAGTCTTGATGTACCTAAGTTACCTTTAAGAGGTTTTGCGTTAGTTACCAGTAACGTTGTATAAATGTCAAATAACTCAGATTGAACCCGGTCTTTTAGTGCTGTGGAGTCACCACTCTATAAGGTAATTTAAAGTTGGTGCAACGATGAATGCATTGCGCCACGATTATCACGCAAACAATATAAAACGCGCACTATTAAAGCAATGTTATTTATTGCTCAAAGATTCAAGTGAAGACTGCCTTTCAATCAATACGGCTCCCACAAGCGGTAGAGGTCTGCCTTCTCAACTGTCGACGCGGAAGTGATCGGTGCGGTCGCGGGCAAGCGCCAGGCTTCTCGCCGCCTGTCTCCACAGTACGATATCAGGCTTATTAGACACAGCAGTCCATGATGACAGATCAGTCAGTATAGAGTAAGACATCGTTACCATCAAGAACTGGCTCCGTCTTGTGCCTTTAGTAAGTCTTTTTCTGAACCAAGAGGCAGCCTTGAGTCTGTGTGCTGGTATGTAAGCTGGTTAATTAATGTGTTAAACATTCCAGGAGATTGATGAACTTCAAGAAATACGTCTGGAGTTGCTTCATCGAATTCAAGCTCAACTAAGAGAGAAGCAGACGAATCGCACGAGCAAGAAGCTAATGAAACTGTGGGCTGTCAAGAAACAGGAGATGGAGAGGAAGATTGATGTCATACGTCGCAACAGAGATCGAGGTTTAAGTCCAAATGTTTTTTTTGTCTTTTCAATTTCTTATTTATCTTTTCGTTTTTTACTTTGATCACCTGCCTGCTTGGTCCGATTTTCACAGAACTGCGGAAACTAAACGCGTTACACAGCGGCGGAGGTCGCGCCGGACTGGTGGCGAGGATGCGTGCGTCTCGTGGCGCGGGCTCCATGACCGTGGCCGCCACTGATCCCACTTCTGATGTGCACGCGCCTCTCGCCCGACACGGGTACCAGGCGCGCAAGAGGCACATGGAGATACGCTACGATCCGACGTTGCTATGTAAGTCTTACTCCATTTATAATATCAGTTCAAGGAGTTTATTCTCATAGAGATACAAATCATTTGCATGAGATTATTTTGTTTAAAAAGTAACTGGAACAGTAAAGTAGGGAGAGCTCACTTAGCATAAACGGAACTATATTCTATATATATACTAGCTGTCCCGGCAGACCTTGTTCTGCCCTATTTCTCTAAAACAAAGTCACATTGCTTTTTTTAATGTTAATAGCTTCCCCGTCAGATTTTTTTGAAAATTGTTTGAAGGAACCTGGCCTTAATGCTATATGTATAAAAATTGACAAATACTGATATTAATATTTATACGTCACTCGATTGTTTTGCCTTCCCGGAACCCGTCCACTAACATTTAAACTTTATAGTATGGTACTAAAGTTCAAAATGACTTATAACGAATTTTTTGTATGAGAATACAGAAAAGTGTTATTTTTAGACAGTTGCAGGGAATTTTTAAAATTTTTCTCTCCGTAATAACCTTCCTCAGATTTCATCAAATAAAACAAAAAAAAAAAATCAGCCAACTCGGTTCAGCCGTTCTCGAGTTTCGCGCTTATCAAGACATTTAGCGATTCATTTTTATATTATAGATAGATATATATATCTTTGATATATTATAGTAACTTAGTTCTGTATATGCCAAGCAAGACCGCGTCTCTTATGTAGTATCTTGATAGTAACCTTACTTTCAAGTGTTGGTGTTACTACGGTCCAGCTTTACTGTCAATACTTTTAACTTTTTTATTTAACTCTATATCATTTTTGTCACAATTTAGTTAAGCATATGCACACTGCCGACCCGTAAATCTACCCATCCGCAAGTTGTTTTTCTGTCTCAGCGCTGGAAGACCACGAAGCGATAGCCAAGCCGCCGTCCTGGTTGGAGCAGTGTGGGCAGGACCTCACCAAGACGTGTTCCGGCCATCACCTGCCGCGGGACCCGACACAGCTCTGTGAGCGTGAAACTAAATGGAGCGAACAGTTCCTGGAGAACCTTCACAATGATCTGAAGAGTAAGCCTAAAGGCGCATGGATATTAGAAAGGCTTTCAGTATTTTCATTTAAGATTCGATTTAACTTCTTTTTCTATTATGTTAATGTGTAATTAAATTCAGATACTGAGAAACAATTTCGAGAAGAAAGCGAAAATAAGAATTCAGTTAGGCTCTAAACAAAATATTACACGATTTTTTTCCACGATGCTAAGAACCAAGAGTAGAGACATACTACCATAGGATATATGACGTTCTAGAGTGATTCACGGCCTATAGCATTGAGGAAAGCGACGCGTAGAGGAGAAAGTGTGGGTGGGTAAAAGTTGCGGTAACCTTCCAGAGGCCAGGCTGGGCGCTGTGTGCCAATCCGCCGGGCCGTTGCACATCTTGAAGCCTAGGCGGTTGGTCAGCACGCCACGACCTGCCACGCCCGTTGTGGAAGCCGTCGCGGAAACTGAGGAGCTAAACCACCAGGCGGCGCTGACGTTGCAGAGGGTTATCAGGGGTCGAGCGGTGCAAATCTTGGTAAGTTCATCTCTTGACCTCATTAAATCTCCCTTTTATTTTTTTGGTCTGCCTTTATCTATTCTTTCCCATCGAAACCGGCAGCACCATAGCGATACCTCTGGTTCTCTGGAACTCGGATATGCGTAAAGATAAGGTAATACGTAAAATCACTGGAGGTTTACAGTGATAAATGAAAGTCATCCGGACCAAGACCGATTTAGCATTATGGCAAAACTATGCCTGCTAAAGAGATAAAGCTGGAAGCAGGCAGGACCCCTCTGTTATACTTCGTCCCATGCCTAGTTATGGGAGATAGCTTCAGCGTCATATGATTATAACATCAGGTGGCTTTTTAATCTATTTACCTCCTTTTGATATAATGAAAACCATGGCTTATACATTTGCTTTGGGGTAGAAGAACAGGCAAACAACGCAATAAAAATGGTTGTATTTTTTTTTAGTCTGACACGGCGCTATAACTACATAGCTAATAGAAAGTACAGTGCAATCTAAAAGCCAAGTACGTCAAGTAAGACAGAAATACCTGCCGATAGTCGACGCGATTATATCGGCCTACACAAGTAGTCTCTAAACGCGTCTTCTAAAGAATCCTATGTCGTAGGATGAAGGAAAATGTTCGCTGGAAGACCATTCCACAATACCCGACAATGTTAAGAGTTAGAAAGTATTTATTAATCATAGTAGTGTGTTAATAGTTTGCACTGCTCTGATGACAAGCGCAGTGTGATCCAATATCGTCAGCAACCATCAAAGGACTAGAGTCTTACGATGATCGTCTTTATTAAACCGACCAATTTAAATATATCAGGAAGGTCTATGAAGGTCTTTGCCAATGTGAGTAACAGAACGTAGTCGAACGTATTCTGAAACGCGAGAGCCAGACACGAATCATTATGACGTACTTTTCATCGATGCACCGTAGATACGATCCAATTAAGCAATTGTCTTTCCCCCTCAAAATTGATTTGAAATGTCGGTCGATAGATGTACGACGGCTTCACGAGGGCAGCGGAACTTACTGAGGAGTTGAAGACTACGCACGGACTCCAGAAAGAGGACAAGGCGCGTATAGCCCTGGAAGAGGCGAAGGCCAGGGAATATAACGCTTTGAGGACAGAGGCAGAACAGAAGGTTACTTACTTTCTTCTAGCGTATCCTCTTTTTTTGTAATCCGGCAGAAAATCCTTCAATCAAGCGTCAGTGAGGCGTGAAGGCGGCGGCGCTGGTGTATTACTGTACTCGCTGCTAGCCGAGTCTGGGGATCTCTCCCATGTCTTGATAATTTTCGAGGTGGGGCAAAGACTATTGTCTAACGCCCCCGCCACTCCTTTTACTGTTTTTTTCTCAATCATGCGCATTAATTCAATGAAAAAATGTTTTCAGCAGTTTTCGAGATTTTATGCTCAACGACTTTGTATAAATATAATTTATCGCATAAGCAAGCGAAATATCCGCAAAAAACGACCAGATTGGTAACCTGGGTCAAAATCCTAAATAGCAGCATAAGGACCCCGGTGTATCAAACTCCTACTGACTAAAGCCTCCCGGGGTGTTCTTTGAATCACTCCATCCGAGCCTGGGGAACCAGATTCGTTTAGTTGTCTTTGAGCGACCAGCCAGCTTCCACTCTGGGAGGGGTGAGTGTAAGAGCCCATATCTTTCTCACGGATGGCACGCCGGATACTGCGCGTCGCCTCCCTCTCAGCCAGGCAACAGACCCCCTCAAGTCTACTGCCCGGCTAGAAAACGAGCTTACATTTTTTTTTGTAATCCGGGGTGAAATCTTACATTGGAGCATCAGGGCTTATCGGAAAGTAAAGTTTGTTTGGTGCAGGAGGACGCAATAGTGGCTTTGGTGGACGAACTCTGCGGTGGAGCGGTGTCAGCAGCGTTGGATTTCCTCGAGAAGGAGCTCCGAAGACTGAAGGAGGAGAGACGGCAGCACGCATTCATTCTCATTGCCCGTGAGTTGAAACTAAACTCGCTCATAGGACTGGATCATGCTATTTAAAAGATTCTACCCAATGAAAATCTTAACATTGCTCTCCAATGTACATAAATGAATGCATACAGAGTAGTACACCGCGACCCTGCACCCACTATTGGCTAGTCGCTTGCTCGACAGCGGCAGCAAGAATCTATAGTGTGCCATGTTAATATTTCCTCCAATTAGACAATTTGACTGTATTATTTTTTCCAGTTCGCGAGAAAGCGATGCGCGAATCCGCCGAAGCTGGCAGAAGACAGAAAGAGGAACACAGAAGGAGGGAACATGACGAAATGTTTAAAACGGTATCAACCCATTGCAATCCTCCTGGATAAGTCTTTTCTAATAAGCGCCACCGAGGCCAATCTTTAGTTCGTCTTATCTAATCATCCCGTAGCTGCAGCCATTTGCAAATATTCGTTTCACGTTGTAGAGCGCGTCTCATACTTCATTTGCCGATTAGGATTTCTACTCGAGAACCAGCCTATTACTGCGATCATTAGTTCTTTGGCATAAGTAGCCAGATCGCTACTGCTCGATTTTACTTTTCTGGACAAATATGTAGGTTATAATGCTTTTTGCAAGGCGTTAAGGCCTCCTTGACCATCGAGAGAGAGACTACCAAAATTCTCCTTTCGAAATACGACGATGAGATATTGGCGCTCTAACAAAGAAGCCGCCTTTATTCTCTATTTGTTTGCTGAGTTGTCGAAAGAATTCGTCCTCTCAGTCCCGGCTTACAGTGAGAAGAATCATGTCCCGGTGGCTTTAAGCAAGTAAGTCTCTGGCCTAGTGCGGGACACCCAGAGGGTAGACGGCCCGACCTGATAAATGACCGGAGAGCAATCCGGAACAAAGATAAGTGGCGACCTTTAGAAGAGGCTTGTGTTCAAGAGTAGACCGTTGTGGGCTAAAATAATGTTGGTGTTGGAGAGTCTAGCGTATCCAGAGCGCCGCTCTTCCGCCGTCAATGACGGTCCATGAATATTATGGTCCGTGTTACAAAAAATGCTTTATTTACATTAGATATGTCGAAATTAAATAATTTTAACGTTTTACAATGACAGGTGTTAGGCGTCACTCAGCAAACAGTGGACGCGTACCTAATGGAAATTGTCCAAGAAGGCGTGGAGTTGGCTGCTGAGGAGGATGCAGTCAAGAATGCTAGGGCACACGCCGACAAGATAGACCTCAAGGCAAATGAGTCTATGTGAGAGTTTTTGATTGACGCTGACACAACGACTGTGTCGTTTATTATTATTAAACTGGTTTGTGGTGGTGGTGGAGGTAGGACAATTGCTCAACTAAGTACACAATAGTAAAGATCGGAATGGTGATTCGTTTCGGCCTGTCGCCCAGCGGGATCATCTCGCACACGAACTGTTGTTGATATGCCTAGAAGCTCTCTGTAGTGGGATGACATCATCCCGGCGACTATCAGTGAATCCTCGTGTACACGATGGACAATACTCGTTGACTATTAACAGGGGTTCTTCAATAAAACGCTTCTTTGTTCTCGAGTTCGTAGTTCGCTTCTTTATTTGCAGTTCTTGAGGGTAGCTCCGAGGGAATTCTTCGAGTCTTCGATCTTCGCCGATTTACAGAGGTTTGGTCGCTATATATATCCCCTCGGGCTACCCTAACAACTAGTACTATATACAAAGTGTTCCTTAAAACTAATTAGCCAATAGCGACGCCGGATTTCGCCGTAGTTCGTACGCCCGGCCGCCGCTGTCGCTGCTGTCGCCCCGGTCGACGTGCTCCTCTCCCGCACCCCTATTCTTGCGTCTCCGGCGCCCTGGGCTCGCTGTTCGTAACATCCTCCCCCCGGCGTAGCTCGTCGAAGCCTTCCTCTTCCAGCCGGAGAACAGCCAGCTTCCTTGCAGGGCGCACGAAGATTCCACCTCTGGTGCGGATGAGAGCGCTGCGCACGTCGCCGTCTGGCCCGGGGTACACGGCCTCCACGATGCCTCGAGGCCATGTGTTGCGGGGCAATGCAGCGTCGACCACGATGACTAGATCTCCGGGGCGTAGCGGGCGCTGTCGATCGTGCGCTCCGCCGCGCGCCACCAGCGTCGGCAGGTACTCCCGGACCCACCGTCGCCAGAACTGGTCGGCGAGCCCTTGTGCCGCCTTCCATGCTCTCCTATCCGCCGGCGAGCACACCCCGGTCTGGGGCAGCCCTGCCGACGTCCCGATGAGAAAGTGGTTCGGAGTCAACGCCTCCGGATCCGCCGGATCCACGGAGACGTGTGTCAGCGGTCGCGAATTGATCGCGTGTTCCGCTTCTGCCAGCAGCGTCGTCAGCACCTCTTCTCGCGGTGCTTGGTTGTGTAGAGTCGCGCTCAGCGCAGTTTTTACTGAGCGCACGAGTCGCTCCCACACGCCGCCTTGATTCGGCGCGCCAGGAGGGATGAAGCGCCACTCCATACGGCGCAGCTGCGCGTAGTCACGCAGCGCCGGCTCCCACTCGTTGTATGCTGCCCGTAGCTCCGCGTCGGCTCCACGGAAGTTCGTCCCGTTGTCGCTCCAGAGCTGACGCGGCCATCCGCGTCGCGCTGCCATCCGTCGCAGCGCCATGATTGCGGAGTCGGCAGACAGGCTGCCCACTACCTCGATGTGGACAGCTCGGGTAGTGAGGCACGTGAACAACGCGCCCCACCTCTTCTCACGTCGGCGGCCGATAGTGACGGTCATCGGCCCGAAGTAGTCGACCCCGCAGTTGGTGAAGGGTCGGCGATGCTGATCCAGGCGCGCCGGCGGCAGGTCCCCCATCGGCGGCACCCGGGGCTTCGCTCGGCGCACCCGGCAGAGCGCGCAAGCCCGGGCAACCGCGCGCACAGTGGGGCGCGCGCGCAGTATCCAGAAGCGCTGCCTGATGTCATTGAGGACGCGCTCGTTGCTGGCGTGTCCCGCAGCCGCGTGTTCTCGTAGCACGATGAGTCTTGTCAGCGGGTGACGGCCGCCCAGTATGATCGGCCGCTTCGTCTCGTACGGCGCGCGCGCGGCATCGATCCGTCCGCGCACACGCAGCAGGTCGTCCTGCAGCATCGGGTCCAGCTTGGCGAGGCGGCTGGCAGCTGGCAAGGTTCGGCCAGCGCGCAGCCTCGCGATCTCCTCGCCGAAGTCTTCCTCCTGCGCCCTGCGTAGCCATAGGTGCTCCGCTCGCTCGATGTGCTGTAACTTAAGTCGGGTCGCTCTTTTGCGACATTTGTCGATGAAGGCGAGCACCGTCGCCGTCGCCCGGATCAGCCGCTCATATGATGAGAAGCGGCTAACGTCCGGCAACGGGCTCGCGTTGTCGATGATGCTCGCTGCGCAGCACGCGGCCTCCTCGATGCTGCCGGTGCTGCTCGGTCGTGCCTTTTCCTGCGGCCACGTGTTCTCAGGCCCGTACAGGAAAGAAGGTCCGGTGAACCAGCGGTCATGCTGGTCGGTTGGCGCCTTACCGTCGCGGGTTGCGTCATCCGCGACGTTGTGTGCGGTCGGCACCCAGCGCCATTGTTCTATGTCAGTCGCCTCCGCTATCTCGCCGAGCCGGTGCGCGACGTAAGGCGTGTAGCGCCGCGCGTCCGTCCTTATCCACTGCAGCACCGTTGATGAGTCGCTCCAGTAGATCACGCGGTCAGCCTTCCAGTGATGTTCTTGCTTTATCATGCCAGCCAGTCGGGTTCCGATGACAGCTGCTTGTAGCTCCAGCCGCGGTATCGTATGCGGGCGCAGCGGCGCCACCCTGGCCTTAGCAGCGGCCAGTGTCACCGTGACGCGACCGTCTTCGTGCATTAGCCGCCAGTATGCTGCCGCTGCGTATGCCTGTTCGCTGGCATCGACGAACACGTGAAGCTGCCTCTCCGGTTCCGCAGCATCGTCGTCGGTGACGTATCGTCGCGGCAGGCGCAGCTGAGCTATGTCGTCCAGCGTGCTCAGCCATTGGTCGAAGCGATCCGCCTGCTCGCCCGGAAGCTGCTCATCCCATCCTATCTGGATGCGCCATAAATCCTGCAACACAATCTTGGCAGTGATGCTGTAACAGCTGAGTAGCCCCAGCGGGTCGAAAATCGACATGACCGCCGCCAGAGCCTCTCGCTTCGTCGGGGCCCGCTGTCGTTCACGGACTTGTTCTGGAACGCGTGCCAGGGTCGTGTTGAAGCCCAGCTCGTCTTTCTCGGCGTCCCACAGCATGCCAAGTGTCTTTTCCTGGTGGTGTTCGTGGCCCAGAGCGGTCGGCTCCCGGGCTCGCAGCTCTCGAGGGACGGTGTTCAGCAGGAGCGGGCAGTTGGAGTTCCAGCTTCTCAACGTGAAGCCTGCTTGAGCGTGGACGGCGATGACCTCTTCTATTGTCTTCTTTGCTTCTTCCACGGTCTTGAAGCTGTGCACGAGGTCGTCCATGTAATGGCTCCTGGTGATGACCGGCAGTGCCCTGGCGTGCGAATGCGCGTGATCCTGCGCATTCCGGTCTCGCACGCTGTGGGCCAGGAAGGGCGAGCTGGCTGCTCCGAAGATCATCGAAGTCATCTTGAACTGCTCCGGAGGGTCCTTTCTGTTGTCGCCTCTCCACAAGAATGACTGCGCCGGTTGATCTTCCGCTCGCACCTTCACCTGCAAAAACATCTCAGAAATGTCCGCTGTTACGGCGATCGGCCGTTCCCGGAATCGAAATAATATTCCGGGAAGTGATTGTAACAAGTCCGGTCCCTCGAGTAAAAAGTCGTTCAAACTTTTGTTCTGTACGCGGTGCGCTGCGTCAAACACTAGCCGTATCTTGTTTGGCTTATTCGGGTTTCGTACGGCGAAGTGCGGTAGAAACCACTGTATAGCGCTGTCTCGTTCACTCTCGCTATACTTTTCTGCGTATCCTTTTTTCAACAAATTTTCAATCTGGCGCGTGTATTCTTCTTTAAATGCCGGGTCGCGGTCCATCTTCCTTTCTATGCCCCTGAGGCGTATGAATGCTTCACTGTAGCTCGGCGGCAGCACGATGTCATCGGTGCGCCACGGTAACCCGACTTCGAATCGATTGTTCACTCGGCGCGCCGTTTTGTTGAAAATCTCGATCGCTCGTCGATCTTCTGGCTTCTCCTTGGTGGTCAGCGACACACCAAGCGCTTCCAACGTGAAGTGCTTCTTCACCAGTTCTTGAAGACGCTCGTCGTCTTCTTGCTCGGTGCTCGAGGGGGTGCTGCCGCAGTCTCGTTCCGCTGCGTGCAGATGCAGCACCGTGTTCTCCCCCCGTCGATGGAGCAGGCGAGGCTCGATGCCGTAGATGACCCACCCTAGGCTGGTGAGTGATGCGGCGGGCTCGTTCTTCTTTCCGGTCCTTATCTGCTGGGAGACCATCAGGTGCCAGTTGTCGACACCTATCAGGATCCTCGGCTTCGCGTTCTCGAAGCAGGCCTCCCGGAGATCTTGCAGGTGGGCGTACCGCGTCAGTTCCCGCGGCGCCCGCTGTCCTCGCAGGTCCAACTTCTTGACCGTGCGAGCGGTGATCTCGTGTGCGGCGCGTTCTCGCCGCCCTCGGATGCTGATGCTGACCCGCTGACTGCTGCTCTCGTGCTCCGTCGCGTTGACACCTCGCAGCCTCAGCGGTGCCGGAGTCCCCTTGGCGCCGATGCTGTCTGCCAGTTCTTGGTCGATGAGGGTTATTGATGACCCCTCATCCAGGAGCGCGTACGTAGCTACTTCTCCCCCAGGACCTGTAATGATGACGTTGCAGACTTTTAGCAACACGCTGCTGTCTTCACTGGGTGTTGCTATCGACATCACTGCTTCTTCTCTGGCCGGGCGGGGTGGTTCTTCCTCGTCGCTGGATCGCACCTCTGGCTGCGCTTGCACTTGCTCGGTATCGTGCAACAGCGGGTGATGCGGCCGGCGGCAACCGCTGACACCGCATGCGTCAGCTTGGCAGTCGGCCCGACGATGCCTCTTCTTCAGGCACTTGAAACAAACGCGCGCTGACTTTGCCCAGTCCCAGCGGGCGCTGATCTTCATATTCTTGATCTTCTTGCACTTATCCGTAGCGTGGTCCGCTCCACAGCAGAAGCACCCTTGTGGTGCGCGTCGCTCCTCTACTGTTGTGTAGACGGCTGCCCCACGCGTCGTTCGGCGTGCTGGCTTCGTGTTCTGCTGCCTTGGTCTTGCTGGCGCGGCGTATTTTGCAGTGCTGACGGCGCCCGATGTACTGGATTGGCGCGTGTAGCTAAACGCCAAGTCCGCTTCGCGTGTGAGGAAGCGAGACAGAGTGATTACTTCGCACTCTTCCATCCCTCGGTGCAGATGTGCGTAGTCTCTCCACCTTGAGACTAGCAGCGGGCTCATTCGTTCCATGATTTCTCCCGCCAGTTGAGGATTCCGTAGATAACCGCTGTGGCCGACGTTCTTCAGCACGGCGATTATGTTCTGCACTCGCACTGCAAACACGTTGAGCTCTTGCGCTGTCATTCCTGCTTGCGGCAGCTGGCGCAGCTTCTCCATGGCGTCGTTGATGATGGTGTCCGGCTGGCCATAACAGCGCTCCAGTGTGTGCATTATGGCATCCGGGTTCTCCGCCGTGTGTAGTAGAGGTGCCACGGCGTCCCTCGCTTCTCCCCGGAGACACACCCGTAGCCTGGCTAGGTTCTCCGCCGCCGAGAAGTTGTACATCTTCGTGCTATCTCGCATGGCTGCCTTGAATGGCAGCCACTCGTTCGGTGCCCCGGTGAATATGGGCAGATCCGAGGCTTGACGTGGCGGCACTCGTTCCCGTGCCGTCATCCTCTTCAACGCCTCGGCCAGCTCCTCGATCGCCCTCGATCTGCCCCTCGTGGGCGTGGGCGAACGTGTGCGACGCCGTTCTGTCGCCTCACGTTGCTGTGACCTTTCTTCTTCAAAGGTCACTCGGGCCGTGGTCAGCTCCCCCCGTTGATCGTCGGAGGTGTGGAGGGCCGTTCTGCCTCCTCGTTCTGCTGACGGTGTCTCGGCCGGGTACGTTGAATCCCCCTCGGTTGCTTGTTGCAGCCAACTGTTGACGCGTTCGTTCGTCTCTGACACGTTGCTGCCCCGTTCGTCTTCTTCGATATTTTCGAGGTCCACTTCTAGTCTCTTCCTGACTAGGTCCGCTTCCATGCGCAGTTCCCGCCGTTGGATCTCGGCGAGACGTTCCTGTGCTTGCAGCTCCAACTGCAACCGTAATCTGGCAGCTGAGCTTGTACTTGTGCGGCGTGACCTTGCTGGCGAACGTTGTCTTGCTGCTGTAGGGAAAGAAACTGCGTTTGACGTTTCAGCGTTTGACAATCGAGCGTTTGACAATCGAGCGTTTGACTTGTCACATGTCAATGTAGCGTTTGACCTATCGCATGTCAATGTAGCGTTTGACGCCCCTGTCGTAGTCTCAACAGCAGGCCGCACTGACGGAGAGCGTGGTGGTTCAACATGACGCACCGAGGCCGGTGCGTACATGTCACACTCGTCCGTAGTATCGGCCCCCTGTGATCGAGTCTTGACCATTTTCCCCAATTCTTGATGCAATCTTCGATAAATCGATGCGTTGGTTCTACTTTCTTTCTTCTATTCGGCTTCCGATGGACCAGGATGTACACGATGGACAATACTCGTTGACTATTAACAGGGGTTCTTCAATAAAACGCTTCTTTGTTCTCGAGTTCGTAGTTCGCTTCTTTATTTGCAGTTCTTGAGGGTAGCTCCGAGGGAATTCTTCGAGTCTTCGATCTTCGCCGATTTACAGAGGTTTGGTCGCTATATATATCCCCTCGGGCTACCCTAACAACTAGTACTATATACAAAGTGTTCCTTAAAACTAATTAGCCAATAGCGACGCCGGATTTCGCCGTAGTTCGTACGCCCGGCCGCCGCTGTCGCTGCTGTCGCCCCGGTCGACGTGCTCCTCTCCCGCACCCCTATTCTTGCGTCTCCGGCGCCCTGGGCTCGCTGTTCGTAACACCTCGTATCTTAGCGATTGCTGCTTTTCGTGGAATGCACTATACTTCTCAACAGGTGTGGCATAGTCACTGAGAAAGTATAAAAACAGCTTTTATCTATTGTTCCGTTTTCTTCAATTCATTGAAAAAAACGTTTTTTATACTTTATACTAAAAGACGGTAGACATATTAACAGCCTACCTGTAAGTAGCTACCGTTGGCTATAAATGAGTGCGACATCAGATGAGTTGCCATTGTGCTGCAGACCTTGAAGAAGAAGAAGAAAAAAGAGTTGAATAAATACGGGCAGCTTACGAAATCCGGCTAGCTAAGGCGAGTCACTTTAATGGTTTTTAATCCAAGTTTTGTGGTCGTGGACGCGCATCTGCTTTACTCCCGCTCATCTTACATCAGGAGGCTACATGTGGGAAATTTGGAAAGTACACCCACGAACCTAACAAATATCAATCTATAAATCTACCGACATCTTTGATATTGTTTCCAGGATAGTGGAATTAGATCATGACTTTTGCAGGTCAACGGCCGAGGAGAACGAGCTAGTGGCTGAACTAGTACAGCAGTTTCTTCTGCCCCATGTGCACAAGACTGCGGCTCGGCATCACATCTCCTCGCTGCAAAAGGCGAGGCTTGACGCTGCCAGGGACTCTATTTTCGGAGTCCTCGACGAAGCAGAGATCAAGCATGGTAACCTTTAGTTATCACTAGTCCTTGCCGACATTTAACATTGCTATTTAAAGAACTGGAGATTTTTTTTTGCACTGGCTCGACATTGTGACTACAGAGTTCCTGATGGTAAGTACAGTGTAGTCCAAAAACGAAAGCGACTATCAAAGGATGAAAATCCATTGATAGTCTCCATCGTCATGTTGGCCCACATATACCACGACTGAAGGTCTCTAGGTATATGAGCTACTGGATATACACAAGCTGATCCCGAAACGCGACAAGCCGAAACTGGTCACTATGACGGGCTTTACACCCATGTACTGTGGTCGCGATCCACACGGGCACCGACGCCCTGCCACCTCGCTGCTGCTCGTTTAGCACCACCCAGGAGTCACGTGTAGGGAAACTAGGGTAAAGCCTACGGCTGCGAGCAGCTTCAACTCCCAAAAGAGATTGAAATGATTGATTGGAGACTGTTTTACAGATATGTGTTTGCGCTGCGGATGCCCTCTGGATGATGAATGCCGTTGCCGTAACTGTCCGATATCCCAGGAGCAGAGGTTTACCGTGTCCAGGGACGATTGGAGGTGGAAGCTCTCCAGGCGTGAGTTATTTTCAAATGAATAGGTATATATTTACATACATGTAGTTTTGGGGATCTTCAGATCAAATAAAAACCAAAATAAACCATGAAACTTCTTTATTTCACTTTCTAAATTAATTTTTCGTCTTAACACTTAATCTTACGTCTTAAAATTACAGATCGCTCGCATCGAAAAAAAAAACCGTTTATCCTTTCTCTCTTTCTATCTTTCATTCCTTTCACTCACATACATTCCGTTCTACGCATTTACTACCTCATACCATCCTACATACATACACTTCTTCTTAATAATTCCCGGTAGAAGGTGACAATTAGGGCCATGATTTAGCTCGTTTAGAAAACAAACCTTTATTTAATTTTCCTCGCTGTTCGTGTTATGAATAAAGTCGAAGGTCGATATATAGCCAATGTAGAGTCATCGGGCATTAACAAAACCATCGGCTGATGTTTCATAGTCCATAGAAAATTAGGACAAAAGAAATGAAATATTAATAACATAATTATTAATATATAGTATTATTATAATATATCGTCACACTATACCCCTTCCGGGGTGAGCAGAGCTATATTAGTGCCTGTGTCCTCTTTGCAAGTTTTTGTCGTGCCCAACGTGACCAGTAGCGCAACTGATCGCCGTTCTCATAGCACTAGTACACATGACATTTCTATTAGATGCCATGCGTGTTTTTTGAAAAACTCAAATATAAATGCTGGGATTCGAATCTACGACTGTATGCATCGCTGCAAATAGAAACCGGTACGTTATTCATTACGCCACTACAGCCACAAATGTAATTTAATATTTTATATTTTAGTTACTATGTGAGAATTAAAATAAGGTAGATAAAATATTTTTTCTTCTCAGGTCGTCCTCAGCCTGAACCGAAGCCGCTCAGTGAGAGGTATCCAGCGTATCATGAACTACGGTGCATGCTCAACACTATAATTGATGAAGGTTGGTATCATTGGGCGTATTTTTATTAAGAAGAAACTCTACCAACCCTGGTTTCTTTAGAATTTATTTTAGTATCGTGGAAAGGCTTAGAAATATGAATACCATACACAGTCGCCAGACTCTGTTCATTTGTGAAATATAACCAAATTGATGTCTATATTTGACATTATTAAAGTAATACGCGATGGACTTGTATCTATAAAAGAAAAAAACTCAATAATGGTCCTTCAAACCGGATATGAACTAATTATCACACATATCTGTTATATCTGTGTTTAATTAAACAAATAGCGTAAATATAATCACACGCTCAGTTCTTTGTTTTGTCTCCAGCTGTTGTGGAGTCACGCCGTCGTCGCTCTGAGGAGGCGGTGCTGAGAGACGAGTGGGGCCGAAGAGTTAGAGAGACTGTTGAGATCACACTCGACTCTAAGCAATTCGTGGATGACGGTAAATCTTATCTATTGATAATGCAGCTCTGCAGACTATCTGATGGAGCAATTTGTGGCACTACAGGTTCTGAGTTCGAGTTCCGGTATCAGCAAATTTTTCTGTGATGAGTAGATTAGTTTGTCGCAAATCATGAATGTTTATATATATTTAAATTTGTTTATCTTTGGCTGGTCTCCATGCCCAGCCTAAAAAAAAACGTACTTTTAGTCTGCTTTATGCAATCGCAGTATAATGTGAGACGCAGCGGTTTGAGGATAATTCCCATCAAGTCTTATTAGTGTAAAATATATATCGTATAGTACAGGGTACATAAAAAAGAGTAGCCTAGTATATAAGTCCTGAATGTCGTGGTTTAATAGTGCGAAAGGTTTATAGTACGTGAGTAGTTTGTTAGAATATAGAAAAACCATTACGGACGCGTGGTTATTTATACGCAGTCACAGACATACGGCAACTCATCCACTGCGACACAGCCTTGAGTTTCTTTCGGCGTTTCTTCTCCAGGTAGTTGCTTCCGAAACGCTAGTAGATCACCGTCATGTTTCGCATTTTGGCTGGCGGCCCAAGTCGAAGTTCGTACCATTAATATGCTGGCTGAACACCTTAGCGTTCGCTCTCTCGCCCGGTTTAGTTGGGAAGGTCTATTCCGGCCATTAAACCATATCCAGTTCGGAATAAAAAACGGTAACCCATATCACGGCTAAGACTATGAAGCTCTGTAATTTTTACTGCAGCCGGGTCGACGAGCTGTGGAGTGGTCTTCCGACGAGGATGTTCACGCCATCCTATATTGGGTCCTTTTTATGAAGCGTGAAGAGGTATTTGTACCGACTAACATGATCGTTGCAACTATCGATAGAGTTTTCTTTACTGTTGATAATTGTAGTTATTTTTTGTACTGCACCATGTTTAGCAGCATATTTAGCATTTACCAACAGGCGGAATGTGGCCTCTATTCCTGACAAAGACTTCCTGAGGGTGGGTCTTTTCACACCACAATTTTACTAGTGATAGAGCTTGAATAAGGTTGTTCGTTCGCCTGGTCGCTGAAGTACTATAAAACCAGGCCCGGCTTGCAGCTAGTAGAGGATTACCCTAGAAGTTCACAGCCAGTAGGAGTATGGCCTACTGGTGCCGCTTTATCACGACTGCCCCGAATATCTTTTGTATTATTTTTCCCAAGTTACGGTTAATGGTCCTTCGAGCCCGATCACGTTCCTTCGTCAGAGCGCCGCAGATAGTTTGTATTCTTGTTTTTCAGTGTTCGATCGAGCTACAGGCGTGACTTGGCCTCCAGTGCGTACAGCTGATCCCCACCACTTTATGGTGCGTGTCGTGGGCGACGCTCTGGACCGTACTGAACCATTCCCGACCTGCCCTTGTACGTATTTTATTAATTATTACTTAATAATTTGTAACTCAAATGCATACCAAAGTTCAATGATATTGTGACCTGTTCATTTATAAATGCTTCAAAGCTTTTTTTTTGTTCAAATTAATAGTGAAATTTACAACTTAATACCAGAGGAGCATATCTGGAATTATGTATATCCGAGCTGATTACATTTTCGTAAATGATAAAGATGAGATTCGGTAATTTTAATCTCTCTGACTTCTATCGATCAGGAAGTTCAACAACATTACACAAGGAAATGGTGAGAGCAGAAGTGGAAGCAACTCCATTTGAATCGAGAAATTGTCAAACACCCTTAATCAACATTGGTCGAATCCAGGAACATTTACGATAGCCTTTTGGGTCCTCCATAATCTTATCTTATCTTGAGCCATGGTGGCTGCCGGCAGAATAGAATAGCATCTCCCTCTTCTTGCTGAGGTGTCGTAAAAGGCGACTAAGGTATCTCTTTAACACCGTAATTCTACCAGGTGTTCAGAGAAGGAATACTCGACCAAACCTGCATCCCGCTCCCTCCCGATCGTACTGGTTCTCCTTTCCATCGGGCCCGAGGGAATTCGGACGAGAGAGTGCTTCTCTGGCTGCGCGTCCAGTTATGCACTTAAATATCTCCTGCGCAATTGACTGTTTCCGTAAATTGGACCTCGAATTTCTTAATCGATGTTGAAACAGTCGCCGTGGCCGAAATCGGCTAGGACATCATCAATCTTATCGAAGAGACCAGAGCTAACCAATCTTGGTTGTAACCAATGGTTTTATGATCAGTGGAGTCGAAAAATGGGTCCTATACGATAATCACCACGGAAATGGGCTTACATCCCAAAGCGGCGCTTCTGTCTGTTGGAAGTTTTCAAGGAATTGTGCTCTTTGAAGTGGGGAAATTTGGGCATACCGTTAAGGGGTCGTCTGGAGTGAAGGCAGTTTTACAATAGGTTTTTGAGGATTTTTTTCACACCGTTTTAATACAATAATTTATAAATCGTATATAATTTTCATCAACATTTCAACAATCTTTGTGAATTTTTTGAAGTCATTATATCGAATACAGTGGGAGATACACCCCAACAGGAACACATACATATATAAAACGTGGCGCTGCACTGCAGCCATGATTCCAGCCGTTCTGCTTATGTGAGATAAAAAAACCAAACGTAATTTCAATCGTGAGACTTGAGGTTCCAAGTTGAACTAAAATTAAGTTTGAATTTCAAAAAATGGCGTTTAGTACGATTTAGAAAAAAAAACGATTTTTCGTACTTGTTTCGGGGTCTATATGGCTGATAAAAAAAAAACTAACGAAGCAATCGTAATTATTCTAATTCAACTTGTAGTAATATGTGCACTGAAGATGCTGTATGAATTTGAGCAGAATTGATCGAATAGGTTTTGAGATATCATGGCAGCAGTTTGTGAAAATCGTGTTTCGAGAAAAACGCGTTTAAATTACAGTAAGGGGCCCACGCGCTCCGTGTACTCGGCTCTGGTATACGGCTGTAACTTTTTAACGGCTTCAAATTTCGAAAAATCCTTTACCCATGTATTGTATACACGTTCTAGATGTGATTTATGAAAAAATAAAAACGATGTCCTCTCATCTGAGACACTAAACGACCCCCTTAACTGCGGAAACATATATTAGTTCCACAAAGTGCTAACCCATTATACCCTACTCTCTTTCGATATCAGGTTCGAAAATTCTAGCCTCTGAGATCAGGCGTATCGCTGAAGAAAAGGCCAGGCTTGAGGATCCTACGTGCCGCTGCGAGGAGGACTCAACTCCTGCTCCAATGGGGATGGTTCCACCGGAATTAGGTAAGGAATTTCAAGGAGCCGATTATCGGTAAAACTCTACGTGTTGGCGAGCTGGAAGTAGGCTGGTCACGTATGCCGGAGAACCCATAATCGTCGGAGCAGGTGGGTTTATGATTAGAGACCGCGAATCGGCAGACGTAGCGTGGGGCGCCCCGAGGGAATGCGTAACGACAACTAGCTGAAGGAGGTAGGAAAGGATTGGACTAAAAAAGCCGTAGACCAGACTTAATGGCGCTCATTAATTTTTTTTTTTTACACTGGCTCGACATAGTGACTACAGAGTACCTGATGGTAAGTACAGTGTAGTCCAAAAACGAAAGCAACTATCAAAGGATGAAAATCCATTGATAGTCTACATCGTCATGTCGGGCCACATATATCACAAATTTTGATTACCACATATAAATTAGAAAATAAATATAATTTTATTAGTAATTATCTCTCTCTATATCAGCAGACATATTGTCCAAGGATCCATCGCGCTTGCTACCTTCAGAGTTGCGGATCCTCGAAGAGATGAGGCGGTGCAAGTGCGATAGAGACCCAGCACCAAGCCCCAGCGATGGTAAGAGTATAGAGAGTAATATAAAAAAAACACAATATGTTATAAAAACCCTGTCCGACCCGTGAAAGCGTTACTCGGTATTGATATTAGATTCTGATTAGGTTATTCTTTTAGTTAAAGACCAAAAAAACAAATAAAATAAAATTCTACTAAATGGGTATAATTTCCATTGCAACTTTGAGAGTGTGCGTAGCGTGTGGACGAAGTAAAAAAGAAAGCAAAATATCGTGCTAATAGGATAATGCCGGTAAAAAGGTCATGACTTCAATTAATCCCAAGCACAGTTTATTAATTAAATCGTTTCATTAATTTTAAACTGATTTTTGTAAGTAATCCGAGCACAGACCTCGTGTAAAATTATTCATTTCCCTCAACTTTATAAGACAAGTAAATAGTTCTTAATGTGCATGTATAATATAATTTTCTGCTATATTTTGCTTTCGGGTCGGAGAGGGTTTTTGAAACGTATTGTATTTTAATTGTTAACAATTCTTTTTAAAAACCTTTAAGTGTATCCGCTAAAAATAACCTTTGCTTTAGATTATGGATTAAATTCCACTAAATCTAGTCAAAGTATCTTAGGGCTGCTAAATAAAGAACTGGACGGTGTACTTGAGGGAGTCTGCAGCCCGCCTAAGAGAGAGGTTTTGGAAGAATGGGCACCCAGAGAGGTAGCCCCAACAAGGCTTTTCACTCCCCTGGCGTCTGTATGAAATTGGTTTCTCAAATCCGAGTGGAGCAATTAGAGGGACACCCCGGGGGTTTTTAGTCAGTAGGAGTCTGACACACCGGGGTTACTGCCCTCACAGCGGCCCTGATGGTTCTATGCAGGATTCCCCCCCTGGGTTACAAAAAAAGTGCTAAACACTTTTCGTCATATTACGAAAGCTTATGTCATTTTCATACTTTTTGCATTCATCTTCTAGCGTCATCTATTATATAAAAATAAGTCCGGTTTTCCTTCCTGACGCTATAACTCCAGAACGCAAGAACCGATTTCCACGGTTTTGCATTCGTTGTAAAGGTCTCGGGCTCCATGAGGCTTATAGCAAACAAAATTCTGGAAAAAATTCAACAGTAAAGCAGGAGAACGGGGAAAACCATTTTTCACATACAGCGCAATCTCTGATGCATAGCATGTACTACAAGCCAATATGTTTTTGCATGGTGGTGGAGCAGATCGCACCAGTATTTTAAGTAGATGGCGCCGATGCGTTATACACTGTTTGACAGCTACTCATTGTACTCTGCTCAGTTAATTTCATGTGACATTTATTATGCGCACGTTCTTTCAAACGCTAACTAAAAACCAAAACGAAGCCATCTGGTGGCGAAACGAAGTTCGCCGGGTTTGCTAGTCGTTGATAGAAAACCTCTTTTTTTTTAAATTGTGACGTGCCCCGCGTTTAGTAATCTCTCTTTGCAGGAGTAACGGAGGAGGATGCAACGCTAACGGAGACAACCGTAGACGAGTTCACCACTGTTCCAGAAGAAATAGACTAATTTTTTTTATCTTTTGCCACCCTCGTGCCCGTGACACAGATCTCTGCTTATAACCCCCATCCCCTTTGATCCCGAGTTGATGCGTAAACTGGATTTGAATAAAATATCAAATATTTAATTATATTTATTTTATTTTATTCAGTATTGCTTAATTATGTGATAGTGTGCCATTACAAAAATCTTATAAAATATTTCCATCGATATAGGAATTTCAGGTTCCTCTATCAGGGAGAATAAGGGTGGTTTCAAATCAGTGTTTAATAGCGCGTAAACGCCAGTTAGTTCCTCTATTCTATATTGTTCTTTATAACTTTTGTCGTGACATATTCACTTAATGTAACGTAAGGAAATTTACAGTTCAATGCAAGATATCTAAGTCAAGTGAATTGTATATAATGCGCGTCAAATAAATAATAAATGGGATTCGAGGTAAGGACTGCCTTTGATACACAAGACTCCCACAAGCGGGAGTGACCTCCTCCACAACTGTCGACCGCAACGTGATCGGAAAATACGATAGTATGAAACCACCCTAAATTTTTTTTGCTCTTTTGTCACGAGATACCAAATACCTATATCAATGGATGTAATGCGCTAAACATTAGCCTATATTACATAAATATATGTAAAGCATTGAAAATATACAGGGGTTTTGGTATACGCAGGCCGATATGTCAACATTGATTGTCCAAGAACACTAATTTCTTGACAGTCATCGTTGTCGCTGTATTATACTCACCATCAGCTAAAGCAATATAAAATCATCACATATTAACCCCTTGAGTGGAAATGACGGGCCTCGTCCGTCAAAATTTTCTGTAGTAAATTCGAATTTGACGGGCGTCGCCCGCAATATTTTTTTTTTTTCATATGAATTTCTTGAACTTGTAAAAATAAAATATTATTATTCTTGCACATGGTCTTTTTTATATTCTAGCTAAATTGACCTTAATATAGATAACTAAATTTAATTACCTACACGCGTACAATTCTTCGAGATATAATCGTAAGGCAAGGTTTTTTTTTTCGACATGTCCTACGTAGGTGGCCTGGGAAAGACCTTCACAACAAAACCGGGCTTGGTGAGCGAACGCAGAGGGCGCTCAGCCAGCGAAATTTATGGGTTGGGCGGCTTCGCAAGGGCACCCCTGTGGGTACGGGACCTCGATTTGGGCGGCCGGCCAGTTGAAAAACGAACCTAACGGTGATCTACTAACGTTTCGGCAGTGACTACCTTGAGAAGAAACGCCGAAAGAAACTCAAGGCTGTGGCGGAGTGGAACTGCGTTATTTAACGACAGTTGACGGACCTAGTAAGGCAAGGGAGTTAATAGTGTCTGAACGAGGGTTCAACTGAAGCTTCACTCTTTGCCCCCTTTTGACAAGTTGTGATGTTATTTAAATAATCATTACACGATGTTTTTGTACAGGTTGATTTTATAGACGAGAGAGACATTCCGGGAGGATATTCAAAATTCGGTTCTAATGCCAAATATGTAAAAATAGTGATATCTTAACATTTCCATTAAAACGATGTAAATTGTAGTCAACATGTTTAATTTTTTTTTATTATTAATTCATAGGCGAACGCTTGACCTCAATCACACCTGGTGGAAGGTGAAGATGAGTCCGATGATGAACCGCGTCCGACTGACAAATACCCACTCACTCTTCTCTTAAAAACTACCAGGTCATAAGACCGCGGAAATATGGCCGCTGGTAGCATATTCCACTCCTTAGCCGTTCGCATGATGAATGTAGAAGCGAATCTCTTTGTGCGGATATAAGGAACATCCACCACATACGGATGGTATCCGACACGATGTCTAGTGGTTTTGTGGTGGAATGCGGCTGGTGGAATCAAAGAATGTAGTTCCTGAGAACACTCCACCGTGCAACCGGTAAAAGACTGTGAGGCTGTGAGGTGTATGTGTTTAGAAACAATTACACACATGATAGAATAAATAACAATTAATTATTAAGTAGGTATTTTGTCTCTCCTAAGCCAGGGTAAAGTACGAAAGAGTAACGAGTTAATTACCTGTTTACATAATGCTTTTACGAGATGCACACAACTGCTACCTCATTATATTTCGTAAATAAAGCTTTATACTAACCTTTGAGATTATATTTATATAAAACTACTTAAAAAAACTTTTTAACTTCATTCGAAACAGCAACAAAAAACTTAATATATGTATATGGTTCTCGGACCCGGAATTTCGGCAAGTCAGGACCCGCGCCCCGAGCGTTAAATTCCAGGGTCGGCAGACGAGCATATCAATCAGGATACCCACTCAATTATATATCTAAAAAAGAGCCAACTTCTTCATAAAAAAACTGTCTGAAAAGTCTTTATTTTGACGTTTTAAAAGTTCACTTAAAAGCGCCATAAGATATTATTCTGACGTTTTAAAAGTTCACTCAAAAGTGCTATAAGATATTATTCCCATGTCTTAGGTTATGTAAAATCAAAAACCGAGAGGCAATTAAATGGAACCTTGCCGAAATGAACGGAGAGCGAACAAATTTCCTGGACATTCAGAGGCCAAGACACAGTTCGCGCATAACGAACGCGACATCCTTCCGTGACACTAGCCGCGCAGTAGATTTAAGAGAATCTTCTGCCCGTGAGAAAAGCTTGAAAAAGGGTTGACCTCTTTACACTTACACCTCCCAGATATCGGCTGAATTTCCAATTCATTGTTTATCCTTAATCGCTAGGTCCTAAATGTTGCTTTTGTATCGTTTATAAAATAGTGTTGTTCATAGTTAATTGCTTAAAACTAAATCAATCAATTAATGTAAACTTTATAAAAATTAATTTGCTAAAATTAGTCGCCATATTAATGAAGGAACTTATATATAATTTACATATTATTGTACCATTTCGATTAAAAACAAATAATTAGATAATTATAGTACGACATACGGTGAGTACCTGTTGCATATTACACTAGTTTTATAAAACTAAATATAATTAAGGAAGGACCACACTTAATGATGAAGTCTTTGTTTAAGCCGATTAGAAATATTTTTAACAAGGCGATACAATAAAGTCGATATGAAATTATCCATCTTGATTCAGTAATTTAAAACATAATATTGATTGGCTCACATAATGACCAATTCTGAAGCTAAATTAGTGTTTGTACTATGGATATTAGACAAAGACAATATACATACGTAACTCGCGACTAACTAGGCCGTTCATTACAGTGCAGTTTGTCAGTACCGGTAAATCGAACTCAGGACCTTCATCGTCGTAAGCAGTACTATTAACATATCAGCCCATCAAGACGATGTATATTTTAAAACATTGAAAGCAAACAATGTAACCGTCTAATTAACCTATGTTTAATGTTAAAGAAAATATATTTCATATACGTTTGTATCTGAGTTTCTTTTTAAGTTATATACCTTTCGAGAGGTATATTCAGTATGCATGTAATTATTCATGCAAATACACGTCGTGCCCAATGTGACCAATGGCGCAGCTGATCGCCGTTCTCACAGTACTAGTACACATGACATTTCTGTCAGATGCTATATGGGCTTTCTCACGATGTTTTTCCTTCGCCGTGAGCGTGTGGTGCAACCCATACTTAATATAGAACAACCCATAGTTACGGTATGTACTACTAAGCCGCGGTGGCTGCCGGCAGAATAGAATAGCACCCCCCTCTTCTTGCTGAGGTGTCGTAAAAGGCGACTAAGGTATCTCTTGAACACCGCAATTCAACCAGGTGTTTAGAGAAGGGAAAACTCGACCAAACCTGCATCCTGCTCCCTCCCAATCGTACTGGTTCTCCTTTCCATCGGCCCTGAGGGAGCTCAGACGAGAGAGTGCTATTCTGGCAGCGCGTCCAGTTATGCACTTAAATATCTCCTGCGCAATTGACTGTTTCCGAAAACTGGACCTCGAATTTCTTAACCGGTGTTGAAACAGTCGCCGCGGCCGAAACCGGCTAGGACATCATCATCATCATTTACTACTAGTGTATCTCTGCTCATACCAAAAGGAATTGTCATATATGTAAGTTAGTATTAAGACAATATTGTATGTCGGTATTTTTAAAATTCTTTCTTCCGCAAATATACGCTTATTAAATTGGTTGTGTTTTCGTTGTGCTCGCTGAATTGCTAGAATCCTGGATATACATCTCAGAATATAGCATGACGATATGTTATTTATTATTATTATACGCTATACAACAGTACAGCGATTTCATCTACAGTCGCTGTGTCTAAAAATCATTCGTGTTCGGCTAAAGCCGATAAAACGCCGATAAGTGTGGTCGTTCCTTAATAGAGATGAACTTAGCCTGTCTGTTAGCTGTTACAGCTGTTACATAGAGATGTAACAGTTATAAATAAAAGCGAAATTAATGTGATATACGGTGATAATAAATCTGCTGAGTTACACGCGTCGGCGTCGTTGCAGCTTTGCAGGCATCCGTGGACGTACCTGCAAACAAACAAACACGTTGTTTACGTCATTTATTGGTCGTTTTTTAGTACTTTTTCTACTCTATTACTTATTTTTTACACTCGAAACACACGCTTGTACGCGTTATCGCTCTCTCTAAACCTTGCCGCTCTAGATACGAAAACTAGAATTATCGTTAAAAAAGAAACATAGTCTCAATAAAATGTGATCAAATGTAAGTTTTAATGAAATTTATTGAATCATTCTAAACGTAAACGCGGCCTTTTTTTCACATATTACAGTATGTAACAACTTTTTTGGTACTATCTTTAGCTTCCTTTAGTCCAAATAGTTTTGAAATGTTACTATAACACTCCGAACAATATCTTCCTACCTACAACATTGCATCGCTCGCCGGCTGCCGGCTGAACGGATAAGTCAGCAAATTCAGCGCCGAGCTTAACGTGTTAAGGTGTTCGAGCAGCAACGCGGCCGCATTAAACAATTTTCAAAATCGCAACGCTGTATTGTACAAGTTTTCTGTCTTTATTAACCTGTCCTTCTATGTTTTATGTGATGTTGTGTGCCTAATAAATACTTCTATTTTGTTTTTTTCAGTATGGCATTTAGGTTTTTTTTACACTGGCTCGACATAGGGACTACAGAGTACCTGATGGCAAGTGCAGTGTAGTCCAAAAACGAAAGCGACTATCAAAGAATGAAAATCCGTTGATAGTCTACATCGTCATGTCGGCCCACATATAACACGGCTGAAGATCTCTAGGTATATGAGCTACTGGATATACACAAGCTGATTCCGAAACGCGACAAGCCAAAACTAGTCACTATGACGGGCTTTACACCCATGTACTGTGGTCGCGATCCAGACGGGCACCGACGCCCTACCACCTCGCTGCTGCTCGTTTAGCACCACCCAGGAGTCACGTGTAGGGAAACTAGGGTAAAGTCTACGGACGCGGGCAGCTTCGACTCCGGTTACTGTAGCGATAAAATCATACAGTGAAATTGCAGCGATTGGTCTTTGCGTGTGCGGCCTAGCTTTGTCCTGTCAGTTTGTGACCGTCCGCAAATATAATTTACTAGCTAATTATAATTCTGTATTATAACATACAATTTTGATCATAGTGCCTTCCACATAAAAGGTAGCTGTAGGTATATGCTGTTCTGGACTTTTATTTAGAACTATTCAAAACAAACAATCCTACGGTACATCATCATTGTGTAACTCCAATGGTTTAGGTTAAGATAGCTCTCAGAGGCCAGATTTTTTCCGACTTAATTGACATGTATCGTTATATTACGACCAAAATTACATAAAATCATTACAAACTGTAGCCTATATGTTATTCCGATGTATAATCTATATTACTGTGGCAGTTTCATGCAAATCCGTCCAGTAGTTTTATCGTGAAAGGGTAACAAATGTATTCACAAACTTTCGCAATTATAATATTAAATTAGTAGGATTGGTGGAACAGACCTGTCGTTATAGTAAAATCTCCCGCAGTGCGACATCCGTATGATCTCGGTGTCAGTGGTCGCTGTGCCGGAGTCGAGACCACATCCTCTGACCGTTATAGACTCCCCGGTATCATCTATACATAATAAAAAAGTCGTTACAGTGTGAAACGGGCTTGCGTTCCGATGATTCCTTGCAATTCCATAAAAATATTTGATTTAAATATTGACTAAGAACTTCTGATTACAGAGCCTACAGTCCAGTCTTAGTGCAGGTTTTTTTATGATTTATAGACGACTTTTGTCTTCAGTCACACCTGGTGGAAGGTGAAATGAAATGAAAAAGTATTTATTTCGCCACAAATCAACAAAAAAACAGAAATTTAAATGGAACAATACAAACAACACACAAAAACAAAGAAAATACAAAACATATAAACATGGCGAAAATGGGACCTTCATCAGGTGAAGATGAATCTGAAGATGCACCACGTCCCGCCCAACAAATGCCTATTCACTCCACTCTTAAAGACTCCCAGGTCATAAGATCGTGGAAATATGGCCGCTGGAAGCGTATTCCACTCCTTAGCCGTTCGCATGATGAATGTAGAAGCGAATCTTTTCGTGCGAATATAAAGATGGTCCGCTACATACGGATGGCAGTCGACACGATGCCTAGTGGTTTTATGATGAAATGGGGCTGGCGGAATCAAAGAATGTAGTTCCTGAGAACACTCTCACACTGGCTTTGATGCCCCTATGTAGGATTTCACCCCAAGTTACCAAAGAAAATGAAAAATTGTTGGAGACTCTTCGACTAGACGAATTTGGTTTTCCAAGCCTGGGTGGACCAATTATTGGACAGGACACCCCGGGGTTTTTAGTCAGTAGCAGTCTAACACACCCGGGTCACTGTCCTCACGGTGACTTTGAAGGCCCTATGTAGGATTTTTTTTTTACACTGGCTCGACATAGTGGCTACAGAGTTCCTGATGGTAAGTACAGTGTAGTCCAAAAACGAAAGCGTCTATCAAAGGACGAAAATCCATTGATAGTCAACATCGTCATGCCAGCCCGCATATACCACGACTGAAGGTCTCTAGGTATATGAGCTACTGGATATGCACAAGCTGATCCCGAAACGCGACAAGCCGAAACTGGTCACTATGGCGGGCTTTACACCTATGTACTGTGGTCGCGATCCAGACGGACACCGACGCCCTACCACCTCGCAAAATGCCACCCCAAGTTACCAAAGAAAATAAAAAGTTTTTGCAGACTTATAAAATTTGAGCTGCATTCAAACGGTTAAGAGTTAATTTTGAGCTACTAAGCCAAAAATAATGCAGTACTTACCAAAAACACCCGCGATTTTGATGCAAGACGTGGCTGGGAACAGTCCGTCGCGGCCCTTTCTCCCCCCCATGCAGGGGGACTCTAGCATTTGCAGCGAGTGGTTGTTATGGAACGGGTCATCGCAGGCTGGGAACCGGCCGTTCATCGAAACGCATTTGAAGCAGTCGATACTGAGAACTAAACATTTTTTATAAGTGAAAACTTCCTTGGTCTCGTTGGAGAAAAGCGCTAAATTCGCGTGACCGTCAGGCTAGGATGCGCAAAGGGTGCGAGCAGGGTGTCTCATGATCAAACAGCAAACCGCGCGCATCTTCGTTTACGTATTGTATAAATTAGGAGTCCATTAATACAGCAGGTAGTTTTATTTTTAAGATCAAAAATAGTTTGTGTAATTTATGTATATACAGTAAGTTTTGAAAACCCTGTCCGACTCGAAAGGGGCGTACTGATGACACGATAAAATTGCCAAAATGCATCTGAAAATTGTATTAGTAAGCATTGAAAAGCTATTGTCATATAACATTCAAGAAATTGATTATTTTACATGCGGTCTATTCTCGGACTATTTACAAAAATAGAGATTGATAGAACGGTTATTGCAATCAACGGAGATCATGCCCATTTTTTGGTAACTCGGGGGGAAATTCCTACATGGGACCATCAGCGACCCAGATGTCTCTAACTCCTAAAGACTAAAAACTCCCAGGGTGTCCGACTAATCTCTCCACCCGGGCCTGGGAAACCAAATTTGCCTAGTCGCCCGGGGAGCGAACAGCCTTATTTTTGCATCCCCCTGAGAGGGGTGGGTGTAAAGAGTCCAAGGCTCTAAACCTTTCTAAAGAGTGGCGCGCCGGTCATCCCCAAGTCTACTGCTTCGTTGAGATCATGACCCTGTTGACGTATTGACCTACTAGCAAGATTCTTTGCTTTCGCTTTTTCACGATCTATACACTACACGCAATACACTACTATTGTTGCCATTTAAGTTTTATTTCAGCTTGTTTTGCTCTAGAATCTAATATCGATATCGATTAATGCCTTCATAGGTCGGACAGGGTTTTCGTAACATACTGTATAGAAGAGTTATTGTAAAATTGTTACCTAATGTGATGCACGAAAGCAGAATAACACCAATTGTGATAAAATATCCCAACTGAATGGCCGCAGGTTTCATTGTCTTGCAACTAAAAAAAAACGGTTTTTACTTACACATTCGTTAATAAGTGTGAGTAATTTGTGGAGAACTCAAATCTGCGTAAACAAGCGATATGCAGAAATATAAACAATGTTATCTGTTATTAACCTCTTTTATTATTACAAGCTGGAAATATTGTATTTAATTAGGTCTTTTGTTTGTCAGAGGTTGCTAGAGAAATAAAATACGCATTACAGTGGCGGCCAACTTAAGACCGCTCAACTCATATACATATGAATAAAGATTTATAACATTTCCCGACTGAATCTTAACTCAAATTGTAAAAATTCAATATTGTGTAACACAATTGAATGCCAGAAATCTATTTTAAACAACTTTCAGTAGTTATTATAAAAAATATATCCTTTATTCAGATATTAACGACGGACAACTACTTAAGACCGACGCTAAATAATACGATACGTTCAAACGAGTGAATATATTATTATCTAACTTAATAGTATATTTAATAACGCGATACTCTCCCTTTCTGCTATATTACTTTTTCACACCGAGTGGGCATTGACTCTATTAGTAGACGAATACGCTCGACAGATAGTTTCCCCCACCCTTCCTCGATGACGGTGACAAACAAGTTCAAACTTTCGAGATTTTTCTATTTTATCTGCGTATCAACATCAATCCATAGCATCTCGATTGGATTAAGGTCTGTAAATCGAGATGGCCACGATAAAGCTGCTACAACTTTGTCATAGTCAAAAAAATTCCCTCTACGAGCAGTATGTTTCGAATCGTTGTCGGCTTGTAAGATCCAAGCTTCCAGGAGGTGATTATTCGTGAATGACTTTGAAATATCATTCAAGATGTCCATGTACACATATTGGTCTATGGTACCACTGAGATTATGGATAGAATCAACCCCATGAAGCGTCATAGCTCCGCAAACCATTACAGATCCTCTTCTGTCTTTCGCGGTATTTTTACGCATTTTGGAGAAAACTCTTCATTATCTTAACGTCGGACGTATGATTTGCCACCAGAGCTCATTCGATTGAATTCCGATTTGTCATTGAACAGAACTTTACACCACTCAGCGACTGTCCAATACCGATGCTCACTGACAAAATTTAATCGCAGTTTTCTGTTTCGTTCAGAAATAAGAGGCTTCTTCCATGCGACTCATCCCATTACTCCGAACTCATTTAATCTCCTCCACACTGTTCGGATGCTGATCTTTTGTGCAATCGCAACACCAGATTCTTCGCGAATTTGTCCTGCCGTTTTATGTCGATCGGCTTTACTAATTCGGTGAAGTACTCGATCCTCTCGTCTTGACGTTTTTCGCGATCTTTTCTTCCTTGGCACATACCCCACAGAATCCGTTTTATTAATGAACTGTATTGCGTGTACTTAAGCGGTTTTAGAAATATTCAAGTTTTATGCTATCGTGGCGAAGGCATATTTTCTTTGTTTTTCAATAATTTTATTTGGATTCTATGGTCAGGCGTTATGTTCTTCGCGCGACTCATTATCTCGTACTGACAGGCTTCGTTTTGAGTTGCATTTCATATACTATATCAAAGACAGTCGTATTAACAAACGTCTCTAAGAAAATTCGTAGAAACTGAGCGGTCTTAAGTATATGACCGCGTCTGTGACAACATATTCTGAAAAAATGCTTCAAATGATGCAAAATATATCATTTGCAAGGAAGTTACATAGCCAAATCTTCGAGTAGTGGTCTATATAATGCAAATAATAGTTTTACAGAGGCCAAATCGAATAGTCCAAAGGGCAGTGCATCTTTATCGGTGCATGCGATGAGCGGTCTTAAGTAGTTGGTCGCCACTGTATGTAATATGAATATTTTATTAATACTAAACTTTTTTTTTATGATAGCCCGGGGGAAATCTCTAACGGATCTCAGGGGGCGGTGAGGGCTGCCCCCGGTGTGTCGGACTTGCATCGACACACCGGGGGGCTCCTTCTTCCCGTCTAACCGGGGCCAGAGGAACAGTGTCATCCTCTTCTCCGACCCTCGGCAACGTCTGGCCTTTTGTAAGGCCGCATCTCTGCACTGCGAGGAGTGGTGTAAAGAGTCACCCCTCGCTCACCTCAATATCTTGGAGCGGTGTGCGGAAACACGTCACACACCGCTCTCGCCTGGATAAGTTGGGCGGCATTCTCCCTCAAGCGCACCGTCCAGGTTTCTTACCCAATTTTAAGGAGGAAGGCCTCTGGCGAAGGCCCCCCTCCTTTGTCCTGTCCTGCGTGGGCGGCGGATTATTAATATTAAACTAATTTAACAAGTGTAACTCGAATATTATGATTATATTGTAATATTATTATCTTCAATTTATCGCTAAGGATTTTGTTTGTCACCTCAAACGTGTTTAGAATGTTTTATCGAAAAACATAGAATATAGTATATTGTAATATGTTATCCTATATACATTAAGAAAAGGTATTATGTGAATATTTTTAGTATTCCAATGTTGTATATCCAATATTTACATATAAATGCTTATAGCATCAAATGTTTTTTAAAAATCCAACTAAAAATCATGTTAACTTCAACAAGAGAGTCACCCAGATACGGGTGACGGGACAACAAACATGTTAAGGTGAAAATCAAACCTTAGAAAACACGTTTTAGCGTTTGTTTGTTTAACCCCCGACGCAAAGAGGGGCGTTATATGTTTAACGCGATTATCTGAGTATTTGCATGTCGCTGTCATCGTAGCTCGTAAAAGGATAAACCAATTTTGATGTAGTTTCTTTTAAAGTATCTTCACAATTTTTTTGTCGTAGTGATAGTGTAAGCCTGCACAAATATCTCTTCACGCTTCGATTAAAGGAGTCAATATCATAGAACGCTGGAAACAGGCTTGCTGGAAGACCATTCTACAGCTCAAGGACTTAGCTGCAGTAAGGGTTAGAGCACTTCTTAGTCCTAGCCGGGATATGAATTACCGTATAGCTGTGACTCCGTAAACCCGCGCGCGGGGTTTTGCTTTGAAAGGGAGAAAGTGGAACAAGGTAGAACTTTATGCTGTAAGCCTACGCTTGGTACTCAAACAAAATATAATTAATGGAATTCCTGAAAGGCAGCTGTGTTTACCACTTTATAAGTTGCCATATGTTCCACTAGCAGTTCATCATACTATAAATTGAAATCCGTCTTAATCACAGCAATCCCTGTTGCTAATGTAAACCTTATGTTGTTTTAAATAAAGTGTAATGTTGATTTACACTCTCGATGACATATTTTTCATAAATATAGCTCTTATATATGGTAGAAGTCCATATTATGGGACACTGTCCCTATTTATGATACACAATGTGAATATAATCATTTATAAAAAGAATACCAAATTATACTTTAAAAAAATATAATAAACACATAATTTTATCATTTTTGAATGAAATTAACAAGTCTAATTGTTAATTATTACTTATAAGTTTTGAAAAAAAAATTATAAAAGCATGAGGTTTGTTGTTGGTATTCAAAACCGTGGCTTAAAAGAGTTGAACGATAACTACTGTACAGTTTTTTACTTGGATGAAATTATATATTTTATTATATTTATATACATAATGTAAGTGTAATCTAAAAGCTTATAAATTATAGATATTGTATGTTATTTGCATTTATGTTAATTTATAGGAATATTATTTTATTTTTGAGTGTCTCACAATACCGACACTTGTTAACGTAGACGTACCGGTATATGGAACACTTTACACCGCGTATCACTCAATACGGACATCAAGTCTTATGATTGTCCCCATTAATGAGACAGTGTACTGTTATGCGTTTTTAATTAAAATATCAATAATTTTTAGTATTAAAAAAGTAAAATGATTAAATATAACAAATTATTTATCAGCATAACTTCAAATAGTTATTTCTGAGTAAGTATTTTCAATTTAATTACGTTAATTTCAAAACTTAACCTAAAATCAAAACATTAATTTTGCAAGTTTTTTTTTTCCTAATTTTTTATTTGATATTATTGAAATATTTAAAATATGTTTTTTTTATACTTTTATTAATTAGTGAAAATTTTTTTTTTTTACTCTGGCTCGAAATAGTGACTACAGAGTACTTCATGGTAAGTACAGTGTAATCCAAAAACGAAAGCGACTATCAAAGGATGAAAATCCATTGATAGTCTCCAATGTCATGTCGGCCCATATATACCACGACTGAAGGTCTCTAGGTATATGAGCTACTGGATATACACAAGCTGATCCCGAAACGCGACAAGCCGAAACTGGTCACTATGACGGGCTTTACACCCATGTAATGTGGTCGCGATCCAGGCGGGCACCGACGCCCTACCACCTCGCTGCTGCTCGTTTAGCACCACCCAAGAGTCACGTGTAGGGAAACTAGGGTAAAGCCTACGGACGCGAGCAGCTTCGACTCCCCCCATCGACATATCTCTCGATATTTTAGGTTACGTGTCAACAGTGAACAACAAAAAACAAATTATTGAAAATCGGAGTAATGGGGACAACAGCCGTCTCAATCAGCAAAAAAGAAAGTGTTGTGTTCAAAAGTGCTTGATAAAAGACTTAAATATGACCCAATAGATGTAGAAAATGCTTTAAAAGCAATAAAAGATACCGGGTCATCATTACGGAGAGTAGCTGTTGCCTTCGAAGTATCTGTGGCTACTCTAGGCAGAAAAAAAGTATTGGGCTAGATGAGATAAAAAAAAATCTAAACCAGAAACAGTCTTATCGTCTCAGGAAGAAGATGATATTGTCGAATGGGTGCTAGACAGGGCTGCAATAGGAGCACCTGTAACAAAAACTGAGTTATTGGATTGTGTTCAAAAATATGTCCAAAAATTAGCTGTAAAAACTCCGTTTACAGAGTCGTCCTAGTCGCCACTGGTATGAAGGGTTTAGAAAACGTCATTCAGAATTAGCTATAAGGAAACCCCAACATTTGAGTGTTACAAGAGCAGCTGTCACTTGTGTAGAATTGCAAGAGTGGTTTAAAAAGTCTGGAGCATATTTTGAAAGTAAAAATGTATGTAATATTTCTCCTACAATTTTTTTTAACTGTGATGAAAGATGTTTACTCCTCTGTCCTGAAGCAGAGAGCGTGTTGGCATAAAAAGGATCACCATTCCACCGCGAAACCACTAGACATCGTGTGGGATAACATCCGTATGTGGTGGATGTTCCTTATATCCGCACGAAGAGATTCGCTTCTACATTCATCATCCGAACGGCTAAAGAATGGAATACGCTTCCAGAGGCAGTATTTTCGCGATGTTATGACCTGGGAGTCTTTAAGAGAAGAGTGAATAGGCAATTGCTGGGCGAACACGTTTCATCGTCGGACTCTTCACCTTCCACCAGGTGTGATTGAGGTCAAGCGTTCGCCTATAAGTAATAAAAAAAAGTTACAAGAAGAAAAGAAAAAACTGATGGACAAAGTAAAAGAACTGCAAAAGAAAATTAAAGAATAAAAGTGAATTAAATATTTTTATAATTTTCATTTATTTCTCATTTAATTTAGTAAAGACTAATTATTTGTTATTTCAGATTCAAGTTTATTATCTATTTTATAAGTATTGTGATTTAAAATTAATAAATAGTTATTTTAAAATCAGTCTTATTGATTTCTAAACTGTCTCAAAAATAGGGACATACATCATGAGCCATTGGGGCCATCTACTTTTTAAGTGTCTCATAAATAGGGACATAGAGGTTCCTCTCATAAAAGGCTATTAATATTATTTTTACAAATTAACATTCAATAAAAACTAGCTATATTAATTAAATAATCATAAGACAATTGTATGATACGATTTAAATAGTATTTTTGACTTAAACAGATTATATAATAGCGGTAATGTACGACCAACCTGAAAATGTGTCTCATAATACGGACTTTTACCATAATGTAAACACATTAAAAGAGAAAAAAGTCAAGGTTAATTTTGTTGATAGATTTACGTGGTGTTTGACTTGGCATGGCTTTAACTTAGTCACGTTAATATGCACAGTTTGATCACAATTCAAGGAACCATTTTGTCGGTTCGTTAAAAGTTTTTTTTTATATTTATATTTAAAAAAAAAATATATTTTTAAATACCTAAAAAATTTTGAGAGATTTCCTTGACTAATTTTAAGACTTTCTTGTTCTTAATTTTTTTTTCTAAAGTTTATAGTTTTTAAGAAAACGCGTCTATGAATTTGCCTGAAAAATCCTCTTAATGTTCGATTGCTATGATCACCTCTGATCATAGTAAAAAGTTGATACCTTTGCGGTATCATTGTGAAAAAATAAAGAATTTCTTTTTCGAAAATTTCACGTTTAAATCGGTCTTGTTTTTCTCGGTGTCTTATCGAAATTTCAAGATCATATTCTAAAAGAGTATCAATTTTAGCGTAGGAATGTAGGTATTCCATTATTTTTTTTGATCCGATAACATAATAAACACGTTGAAAAGTTAGTAAAAATTCTGATATCTCGGCGTTAATGGGTTAAAATAACCTCACAACATTTCAAAAGGAGTCCAACGGCAAAGCTTCAGTCGGACTCTAATAATAATATAAAATATACATTTAAAAAGTGAAATATTGTCAATACCACAAGTCTCAATGGTCTCGAAATCACCAAAATTCAAATTATAATCAAGACCAGAAATCCCAGTGTAGACTCGGCCTCACTTGAGTCCACAAATAGAATTGTTTGAAATCTAACGAGCTTTTATAGATGTTATTATAAACAAGAAATGTATCGTGTAACTGTTGGGTAGGCCGGTTACGCACTGTGACGAATCCCAATCCGTGAAAATACAAGCTTAGACATCTCTGAGTTCGGATATAGCAAGCATTTCGTACTGCCTTTGATCCGCATCTGTGAAAATATTAATCTATGATCTACAATCACCACAAAGCGTTACGTCAACGCGACAAGAACATCTATATACATAGTTCAGACTCAGTTCATACGTAATACATGACTATTCATAAAATGATATTGTTACGAAGGAACCAGTATATCTTGTACCCTAATTTTCTAGATATGTAGGTATCACACGGATATGATTTTAAAACGCATATTGTTAGGTATTGCCATGAGAATCTAACTATTTACCTGTCGGTCCCCTATCCCCTCCCACCACAAGCCTAAACAACAGATGGCGCCGCGCGCGAAAACCAGCACCAATCAACACCGGTGCAATCAACACGTTACGCGAGCGCTAAACTATGTATATTCGTTTTTCTCAATTTCAACGACATAGAAGACGCGTCATTCATCACCAAGAAGGTACGTGGTTCCTGTCTTACCTAGTTCCAGGATCTCATGGCCAATTTCGAATAATAATAATTGTGTTTCTATATCCAACACATATATTGTCTTGAGGAGATATTTCAAATGGACTACTGTCAAAAAAATTATCAATGATGAATTAATACAAAAGATTGCCGTCGACCTCACTGTTCATTTGGAGAAATGAGGCGCGCGTGACCTGAATATTAATTAGACAACTATGTATGCGTGGAATGTCGAGCTGCGAAAAACTGATAAGCGAGAATAGGCACCGGATGTAATACATAAGGTGCACAGATCTTTCTAGATCTTTCTTAAAGTGCTGGAAACCTGAGTCACCGATATAAACGCAGTTTCTGTTATGAAGCGATATGTTCAAGTGATCGAATACGACTTTGGCGAAAAAATTACGATTGAACCTTGTTTTTATGTGCGAATACTTCGACTGGCTTTTGCGACTGGTTTATGAGAACTCTCTGCGATTATTTTTGACAAATAAACTTTTGAAGGCCAAATCTCGGAACCTTTCATTGACCGGATTTCAGGAATCATTCAACGACTGCGCCTCGAGACACTTATTATACTTTCATGCTAATAACAATACTATAGCTATTTCAGTCTGACAATATTCGGATCCAAATTGGATAGTACCGGGTGACCGATATAAATCGGATAACGGGTGCAGTGCGTTATTTACACAAATAGTTCCACGGCTACTTTGTAACGAATGCAGTAACCGCTCTAATGTGTATAAACATTTAGAGGCAGTATTCAATGAACTCCTTTATCATGGAAAATGTTTTTAAATGACATGTAAAGGCCTTTATTTTACTATGTCAGTAAAGAGTTTACTCTACATTTTTGTTAGTTCGAAACTAACCAACCAACCACGTTCTTGTGATCTGGGAGCCTTTAACTCTTTGGCTACTAACGGTCAGAATAGTCACAGGCTGAAAAACATCGCTTATACACAATGGGTGACTATATTTTATTATTTTATTCGCCCGTATTATTTTTCTTCTGAAAACGAATGAAAATCGTTTTAAGGCAAAACTTTGGCCCTGAATGCTGAATGGTGCGCACGTTTGATGAATGCGCTTTCAGCACGAAGCTCCGTTTCCTACGAAACACTTTGCAGCAAGGCCTGCCCTAGTAAAAGGGTTAAAAAAAATAATGTTAACACACTACAATTGCATCACTATTACGGGGAAATTTTAAACCACATAAAATACAATATAATGTTAGGAAAAATTAAGCGTTTTTTGGCTGAAATAAAGTCGGTAAGGTTAAAATTTTGGTCCAGCGTACACTTTTGACAAAAACTCGGAAATGAACTCAGTTTCATGTGAAGATTTTGTAGGGCATGAAAAAAACATCGAAACAGTGAATTTAGTCAAATATAATAATAGCTTTATTAATACTTTTAATCCTTTTTTTTTCGACATGACGCGCGTTGATAGACCGGGAAAGGTCTTCACAACTAAACCGGGCGGGGAATTTTTAATTTTGTTGGGAACCCTTGTTGCGCTAGTCTGACTAGCACTTAACCGATTTTTTCATTAAATCCTCAAAAAAAAAAGTTTATACCGTATTTAAATGATAATGAATGCCTCGACAAATTAGTTTTTTTGATTAAATTTACTATTAATATAAATATTTTATAATCAAGGAGTGATTATATTATAATAATAATTTACGTAAATTTCATATGTACAAAAAATATTTAAAGAAGATGTCTTCATACATAAGTTTTTCCTATTTAAATAAGATTATTATGACTTGAGACTAAACAATATTACGTTTAGTTATATCTTAAACTATTTAAACTAAAATAAAATGTATATTTATCTAAGAAACGTAGGCTTAGTTGAAAAAAATGTAATCTAAATAATTGATGTATGAAATGTATCAAATTTTGCTAAATCTATTTGCAATTAGAAGTTAATTAATTAACTCATTCGCAGAAGAGCGTTTGTTATCAACCAATTACTAAGTACGTCTAATCAATCAATATTTTAGGAAAACAATAATCTAAGTATATACTCACTTATATATTTGCGAAATGTTACTTCCCAAACGTAGCCTTCTTCGTAAACTTGTTTTTTTTTATTCATTCGTACTTATTTGAGATATTATAAGTTATGATTCATTATTCAATATAACCGAAGGCCAAAATAACAAACGAAACGGGATATAGAGCTTTGTCCATATTATCGACTGATCGACCGTCTGAAAAGGTACCTACTGTAAGCTTCGCAGCAATTTCTATAGATACCTATATGTAGGAAAGCTTTCAGTGATACCACTGCAATTTTAAAAATAATTCGGAGAAAATAAAATAAACGAGAACAATATATTAATTATATTACAATAAATTAAATAAGAATAAAATTTTATTTTAATATTGTAAGAACTTTACTAAATATTACGTTAATAAATCAAAAGTATTTTAGGTATAACTACCTTCGTAAACGTGATTACCCTAGATTTAAAGTCAGCCCTAGACTATGTCCAATGGTATCCAATGTATAATTACGGGGGTCAGTATTCTCAGCAACATTATTCTTGCTTCACATCAACGATCTACTAAAACCCGGTATCTTTGGGTACGCAGATGATAGCACTGTTGTTGATAGATACACTTCTAGGCCTCAGGCTGCTTCAGTCCATATTTGTAAAGGGAGAGAGGCAATAGTTTAGCGTATTGATACTGCCTTAGATTTCGTTTCTATTTGAGGTGATACGAATCTGGTCAGGTTTAACACTCGAAGACACAGGCCTGTCTCTTCTCCGCCAAACGAAGCCCTTTCGTCTTGGCACCTACTTTCCAGGGTGTCAGCGAACCAGTGGCTGATAGCCTCGAGCTTCTTGGCATGGAGCGAACTGCTGACCTTTGGCCTTCGATTGAAGCTAAGGCTAAAACAGCTGCTCAGAAACTGAGGATTCTTTCCAAAGCCAAGCGGCATTTTACGCCAACCCAACTTCTTAACTATTGTCAGGCGTAAGTACAGTCGTGTGCGAAGTATTGCTGCCACCTCTGGAACGGCTCTGCCAAACACCATTTGGCAGCTTTGGACTCAAAACTCGACGACTTTTTTTCTCACTCCTCACCGATGAGGCTCTTACGTCGCGTAAACTACTCAGTTTAGAACACCGGCGTAGAGCGGCCTGCCTTTCGTGTTACTATAGACTATACTCTGCAGAGTGAACGGCCTATATAGTTGTATGATTTGGTTCCCCCCCTCCCCCTTCTACCATAAATTGACAAGACGTGCGGGCTTTCACCCTTATGTGCTTGCCATTCCAGCTGCTTGCACGAAGCGATTCGCCTTCTCCTTTTACTGCGAATCGCCAAGGAGTGGAATTCGCTTCCTGTGTGTGTTGACAACATCTTATAACGTGGGAATCTTCAAACGTCGAGTGAATCGATATTTCCTGGGTGAGCGCTCTCCATCGTCTGGCTCATCATCACTTTCCAGCAAGTGAGACTGAAGTCAAGCGAAACCCTGTTAGTAATAAAAAAAATCGATTTAGACAATTTAACTTTGAAACTAACAATCACACCACCTATACTTTACCAGTATATTTTACACTTGTTGGTGTGGTTATAAAAACAATGATGGGTAATTACTGAATTCTTGTTGTATATAAAATAGATTTATATTGTATACACAAATAAAAAAAAAACATTTTAAATCTTTTTATCATATTGCTATCCAAATGTATTTAAACACCGATTTTTTTTTTAGAAGTATGGGCACCCCTAATATTAAGTCAGAAATATACTCCTGAGTGAATAGTCCTGAGATCTTAAAGTTTTTTAATAAACCTTATCAGCTTCATAACAAAACACACTTTAATTAAAGAATGGTTCAGTCAGTTTACAGAGGCAAAAGTTAATTGTAACAAATAGTACCTTATATAAAATTCTTATGCTGAATTTAAACACATAATTTTTACTCTGCTCAGAAAATAGGTTTGTCTAACAAATATTAAATAGGAACTTGAGTATACCCTAAATATTTCCAAAGCTAAGTTGATTAATCAATGACATACCATATACTTTGAAGTAATTTTAATATTTGAGTAAAGGCTATAAATCTCAAAATTATTACTACATGCAATGCTAATTTATTTTGCGTATTAGCATTTAAATGTCTTTTACAATAACCAACATTTGCCACTGTTTAAATCTTAATAAAAAACTTGTTTTAATGATTGAATTTGATTAAGCCTACATATTATAGATTGTTGGTATCATAATTGCAATAACTGAACTTTTTTAAGCATTACAATGCAGCTATGTATTAATGTCTATAATTTGAAACTTACATACATTAACTACTATTTTACATTGATCAAAATCAATAAATTTGTATGGTTTATACACCTTAAGTACAGAATCATTTTTAATACTATCATTTACATAACATCCATTTATAATAATGTAATAAAACTTATCACAAATATCACAAGCCTCTATGAGGTAGCAGCCATATTTAAAATGAACTTTTCGTATATGAAACGCAACATATTCTTGCCTGGGTATAACAAAGTCTGAGGTTTTTGCTAAATATTGTTCATGTTCCCATAAAGAGATTAGTGCATTTCTCCTTTTTACCAGGTTATTTAGGCGATATGCTAAACCATCTTTTTTATATCTAACCTTTTTTGGAACTTCATAACTATAATCATTGCTTGTTGATTTTTTGTCTTCTAAGCTTTTGTCAGATTGGAGCTGAGTTTTACAACTAAGAATGTCCAATTCTTCACTTTTATCGCTGCTCTTTGTTGGTGTTTGAAAATCACTGATGGTGTTTTGCGATGTTTCTTCAGAACTAAAATGGCTATCAAAGAAAGAGTTCACCTTTTTTATAATTTCCTCTTTCCCAGACTTGTTGCTGTATGAGTTTATTGCCTTTGCTACTGAATTTGATTCTGAAAATATACTAATTTTGTCATTGGTTTCAATTTTATTTTGATGATCTTGCTTCTTGGACATTTCTTTCAGATAACTAGAATAATGTTCACTACTGTGAGAAGAGATTTTTTTGGAACTATTTGTATGCTTATATTCACCATTGCAGGATATTTGATTTGATTCTGTGACATCAAACAGTTGTTTTTTAACTTTGCTATGGAACTTTGGTATTACTTTACAAGTTAATATAGGACTTGTAGGTGGCATATTTTTGAAAATTAACAAAGGAGAAAGTTGTAGAGCACTTTGTTTTATAACAGAACTATATTTGGTATTACTGCACAGAATTGGAGATTTATCACCAATTTTGCTGTTTTTACAATCCTTCACATCAGTTATGGTTATATCTAAGGTAGAAACATTTCTAATGGTTTTTTTCTTACGTTTCCTTTTTCCATTTCTTACATATTGTGTAGTATTGTTAAGCGTAACTTGTTCGTATTCGCTAGATGAACTCGAAGCCCAATTAATATCTTCATTGTTTTCTTGAGAGTTCAATAAATGGAACTTTTCAACGAACATGTTTTCTTTATTATTTTGCATTGTTTAAATTTTCATTAATAACACAGAATATATAATAATCTTAATCATAATACTTCACATGTACGGTGTACTTATCCAAAATTATGTTTGTTTAATGTTTACTTGATTTGGTTTTAAAGATGTGATAAATAAACATCCCATGAACCAAGACCGAGATAGCACTATATCAGCTCTACGCGTGCGAAAGAGGTAAAATTAGTTATAATTTGCTCATGACTTTTTTAAAGTCAAATGTAAATGACGTAAGATATTACAGCCCTGGATACACGTTCTTTTGAGCTCGTCGATATTATTTTTATTATTCATGTTTCTATAATTGACATCAAAACCATCGAACCAAGTAAAGCGCTCTCTATAGCGCGCCTTGAGAACAATGATCAATTCCTCAGTATTTTCTCATCCGGACATCTTGTCGCCTTGTGTGCAACCAAAAACAAGAACATGTAGACCACAATATCGCTAAATAGTAATAAGGTAACGTTTTAGGGATGACTATTTCTTTTTAAAAAATCTATTATTTAAACAATCCACAAAAAAAGAGTTTGAGTGATCGTTACGGGACGTAGGTTGCAGGTATGGCGGCCCGCAATATAACAGAACCTATATCAGCCTCAAGGGGTGAGACCACCCTGCATTTTTTCTAACGGTACTTTATGACTGCCAACTGAAGTAACGGGTCTTTAACAACAAGCACCTTAGTTGATCAGTGACCACGAGAACTTCAGCCTAACGGTGCCATAAGTGCAACAGGAACAGCCCTCGGCATGCCCTCATGAGCCGTCTACCACGTGGGTTCACACGCAATCTACAATCATATAACTAGTCGGAGTACTAACAGAATACCTAAAGTAAATAAGATAATCAATGTATTTTGCCTACAATGATCTACGGAGCTGAAACACGGACACTTACCAAGAAACCTGAGCCCAGAGTGAGTTTTTCAGACAGCTATAAAGGCTGCAATGCTCAGCACTGCTGCACAGCATTGCAGCACAGCAATGCTGGCTACGAGACAGTGCGTAATATCGATATAAGATGTAACAGACTGAAACGTAAAATGATATATGTCACTCAAATGGTAATGAGCAGAACACCTGTTCAAGTCTACAAGGGGCCCATTTCTATATGACAGTTTAGATTTCACACTAAGATATTTCCATTTGGATATCACGTCAATAGCGTGTTTTGACTCTCGATGGATCGGATCCTTTAGTAAATAATAATAATGCTTTTTACAAGTAGTATTGCATAGCTAAACAATTGTTCGTACATCTGTGCTCTCTCTTGGCGGAAAAATTGCTTATAGGACAAAGATGTACCAGTATACTCATAAACCTCAAGGTAAAATAATGAGATGAATAATGTTAGGTAGAAATAATGAATTTGTATGGAATATTGCCAATACTATATATGTGGAGCCCTTTTTTGGTAACTCGGCTGAAATCCTTCATGGACGACGCACAGTGGTCTGATTCCGAATTTTCGTGTGGAGATGGGATCTAAAGTTGAGAAATCGATCAAGGCCTAATTCTCTATGACCACTTAGAAATTCCTTGCTTCGAAATTTTATTATACGTCTATTTCGTAAAAAGTTACAATTCTAAAAAGTGTATTCTCTGTGGCACTTTGTTGAAAGCGTGTGGAAAGAATGCGACATTAGCGTGCTTAGAACTGTCAAAAATTCCACGTTTGAGAATCGCGCGGAATTGTTGTGACTAGATGTTTTTGTGCTAAAAATTATTCATAAGGTAAAAAATAATTAATGTTCTTATTATGTACTACAAAAAATGTTTTCTAAAGTACATACAATGGTACAGTAAAATAAAACATCCAGTATATTTATTACATTAACCTACTAAGTTGTTACGTACTTACTTTGCGTTATATATTGTACTTATTTGCTTATATTTATCGTGATTTCTGTATTTTTAGCTAGAGAACATGTCAAGAACAAAAGCAACTTCGGCCCAACTAAACCATTTGGTTGAGTTTATGAAGGTGAACTATGACTGTGCTTCGGGACGTGCAAATGACCTTCAAGGGAAAGTTGAATTGGAGCGGCAGTGGCAACAACTCACGGACGCACTGAATGCTCTCGGAGGTCCAGTGAAAACAGTCGACAAATGGAAACAGGTTCATATTTTGTACAGCTACATATTACAGAGTAAGTTTGATGATTTTGTTGTACCTAACGTCATTTTTGAAAGATTTAATTGCATCTAATGTTTTAAAGACATTAGAACAAAATAGACGTTAGAAGAAAACATTAGAAAGATCTAATGTTTTTTTTTTATTTTGTTCTGCGAATGTATGCTAAAGTATCCACTTTAATATAATTATTTTCAGACATGGCGTGACCTTCGTAACGCTTTTAAAAAAAAGGCATTAAAAAACAAAAAAGATCTGAAAGGTGCTTGTCCAGGAGGTACTAGCAATGGCCCTGAACACCCGGAAACATTCAGTTCACAAGATGAGGCTGTCCTGTCGGTTATGGAGCCTGTAACTGTATATTGTTTGGAGGGAGTATGTTGTACAATGGTTAGTAGTAATATTTTTTATTTAGTTACAATAGTTAGTAGTAATATAGTAGTAATATTTTTTATTAGCTATTAGCTCTTATTGCATTGAGTTCATTAGATAAATTTAGTTTTTTAATATATTCTGTACTATTACCTTGATTAATTTTGTATTTATATCCCTGTTAAAGGATGTGGATGATGCAAGTGGCTCAAAGGTGGTGCCTCAGTCTCCACCTTTGATCGAATGTGTTACACCATTAGGTGCAGGTGTTTGTGTAACTTCCAGTGATCTTGAACCTACACAAATACCAGCACCACCAATCGAAGGTAGACCATCACTGGCTAAGGCACCCCCAAGATCAAAGATGAGAAGCAGGTGCCACATAGCTGCACCTGGTAATGTGATGATATCAACTTCCTTTCCTTTTCAAGAACTACTAAAATACACAATGTAACTTCTTTATTTTTCATTTTAGAAACATTTGACAGCCTAATTTTAAAGTTTGAGAAAAGGCGTTTAGCTGTTCAAAAGAAGGAAATTGAAATAAAAGAGAAGAAGCTACAACTGGAGGAAAGGAGATTGTTAATAGAGGAGGCAAAAGTGAAGGCTTTTGAAAGGTAAAAAGAAAATACACAATATCGTAAACAAACATCCTATATATTTTAGATATTACAGGTTTTGCCATAAGATGTCAACTAATTGTTGATGTGCAGTTATATTTGCTGTGGCTATGATGCCACAAAATGGCTCTACGTCTGCATTATCTTCAGTAATATCTGATACATCTATTAAATTATCATTTAAGCACAAATTGTGCAAAACAGCACAATCATTTATTATTTTAGCACATTTTGTTGGCTCATAATGAAGTGTATAATGACTTAATAAGCAATGCCACCGTGTATTTAAAAACTCTATACATTGTTCAACACATCACATTCTTGCATGCCTTTCTGTTTATTGTGTACCTCAGGAAACCCCTCAGCTGCCTTTAGTATGGGTCTCATAAGCCAAGGTCTCCGAGGATATCCAGAATCTCCCAGCCGCCAGCCAGCTTCATGTTTATAATAATGATTTTCTACATAGTTGCTGAGTCTCCATGACCTCCACACAAAATTGTCATGGCCTGAACCATCATATACTGCAATAATTTTTAAATCTCTATCATAAACCCATAACCAAAAATTAAATCGCATTTATTATCTTGAATAATTACAGTTATAAGTATTAGTTACAAATATATCAATTAAAATGTGCGTAGTATGCTAGTATTGATGGCATGGTATCCTTTGTGCCCTAAAAACACAACTTCACTGGGATTGCTCCATGGGGCTACAATGACAACTAATGTTCCATCAATACACCTTATTATGCCAGGAAAGACAATTTTTTTCTTACATTCTGTTTTTTTTTGTTTCAGGATTGCGAGTGCCTTAGAAAATATTATTAAATAAAGTTTAAATTATAAATTATTTGTATTTTTTAATATATCAACATACCCAATTTTCACCCTCTTGCTCACCAATGCTTAACAGCTGCTGAATTGCTTCAACAATTTCTTCTATGCATCTGTTAATACTTGGCTGGCAGAGAAGTATCAACCAATCTTGTTCATCAATGGTTTGATAACTCCCTATGCCAAGAAAGCCGAGTGCAGATGATATCTAAAACAAAAATGTTATACCTTATTTATTTCAGTATATGACGCTAAGTGGTATTGATTAAAATAGTATATAGGCACAGTCAGGGCTAAATCTCTTTTAGAATAGAACATTGCCAATGTGCCATGTAAATAAATTATTTAATTTAATACCTTGAGTTTTATGGGTATGCTGGTAAATCTCTGTTCTGTACGCATTTTTCCACCAAGAGCGAGCATAGATGTATGCACATTTGTTTAGATACACGGTATTGCTTGTGAAAAGTGTTATTATCGATTGCTAAAGAATCCGATCCATCAAGCGTCTCATTTGGTTTTTTCGTTGATATTTGGCAAAGCCTAACGGTACGAGATCGCATATTAGCACACGTCGCTTTTTAGTCTGCAAAAAATGCAAGAAAATTATTCGAGGTTATATAAATTCGATTTAAGTAGTAACAAATTATTAACACTTACATCAACTTCACACAAAAAATGTTTCTTCACTACCCTAGGTAGTATTAATTAAAGTTTTTCAGTGTGTAACAATATTTTTTTTTCTTGTGAACTTTCCACTGAATCTAAAAAATGTTTATTTCTTTGCTCTGGAATAAGCAGTCAAAATAATAAGTAACGTTCTGAGAGATTGGCGGCAAAACATCAAGCCGGGGTGGTCGCATCTCTTCTGCACTCTTGTTGAATAATTGTTGTTTTCTTGTTGTGGTGGTCGGTTGAGTGTTCAGTTGTTGTCTGAGCTTGGGCAACGGTGAAATGCCCGGCTGACCGTGTCCGACGGGAAATCAATGCTTTTTTTGGCGAGACGCTAGCGGAGTGATGCGTCCCTTAGGTCGCTGAGTTTTCCCGCTAATTTAGTCTTCCTCGCCATTCATATTGTGGGTGTTTAAAAATAGTGCAATCAACAACAAATGAAGATGGATTAGATCGAATTAAAACTACAACAGAGATATTAAAGTGTGGCGGGAAGTCTTAACTTAAATTCAATAAGACTTGAAAATAAATTACCTCAGACATGGCTGTATGTCGTAAATACCTTTGCCTTTCACACAAAAAGGGAGAACATAACAAAAAATAAAAAAGGTAACGTGCTGGGTATCTCGTTTTGTAAAATTTTGGCAGTAACTTCTGTGTATTGTAAAATAAATTATCTTTTTTTAGTCGTTACAGATGTTTTTTATGTCATAAATGTTTTTATAATAATAGATCAATAGTAAAATCACAATTACTTATTTGTAAAATATAATTTTGTAAGTATAGATTAAAATACCCTCAAGTTTGCATTCAGAATGCATTCGTAAAATACCAAAGACAATTTGTCTTGGAGCGTAGAGAATACAGAGGATCAAAGACGTTATTTCAGAATAGTAACATTTAAATGAGAAATCAAAATGTCACACAGAATTGGGTCCCAGGCCCCGTCTAATGTGCGGGGGATGGCGAAGTTGTCACCCCCGTCTGCACCTATTATCGTTACGGGGAAAGTGGAGTAAAGTACACTCTCATCCCCGTGAAATTGTCATCGGGCGACGCACTCCCTCAAATACACCCGTAAATGTAAAACCCTGTTTTTTTTTGTTAACCCGGTGGAAATCCCTACGGACCGTCAGGGGAGCGGTGAGGGCCGCTCCCCCGGTTTGTCGCTCCTGCCCCGACTAAAACCACCGGGGTGTTCCTTCTCCCGTCTGCCGGATGCTAAGGGCAAAGCCGAGCCGTCTTCCTCGGCATCCGGTGACGTCCGGCTTTGTTCGGGCCTCACCTACTGGGCGGGGGGCTGTTAAATAGTCGCCGCCCCCCGCGTACACCTAACACATTTCGGGGAGAGTGATGTAGAGTGCCACTCCACCTCGTCTCCTTGAATTGTCATTGGAGCGGTGTGCGGGAACGCATCGCACACCGCTCACGCCTGGATATGGGCGACGCGCTCCCTCAAGCGCACCGCCCGGCGTATGTCCTGTTATGGAGGAAGGCCTCTGGCGAAGGCCCTTCTCCTGCGTCCTGTCCGAGCTGGGCGGCGGATTGGGTTATCGTGGGTGGCAATAAACTCCCGATCCCGCTCCGCCGCTTCCTTCACCTGCATAGTCTCCTCCGTGAAGGAGAGGACCGCCTGCCATGCCTTGTCACTACCGACCGGCAGTGACAGATCACCACCCACCACCCTGATAAATGTAAAACCCCATAGGGAACAAAAATTATGTTTAAATCCTAACATGTTTAGTGCGCTTTCATTTAAATTATTTGTATCACGTAGTTATTTTTCTAAAAGCTATTTAGCACCGACTGTGCTTAGATTATTATATTCGATTAATCGAGATCACTTACTGAGGCTTATAGATACAACTTTGTTTGCTTAGCCTTTACTTAAACATTACAATTTATATTTCACAATGAATATGAAAGGGTTCTGGAAGTCACCGATTTTGTGAATATGGATTTGGCTCTGCGAATACTATGGCTATACTTAACTTCCTATTATGTATTCACTTTTTTGTCAAAACGAATTTATTATTTGAAAACTTTGCTATGCAAAGTCGAAATAGCGTCCATAAATCTCAACCTTAGAAATAAGAAATTACATTTTTGTTATAGATATTGTCTGCACTCAATTTTCTAATCACAGATACTAACCTGGTAACTAACTACCAAAGCATTATTGGGCAAGATGGGTTGATACCTTTCAGTCACTCAAGTATTACCAAAATGTCTAGAAGTTGTTGAAGCAATTCATCACCTATTGAGCACCTATATAAAATTTCTTACTATTCGATAGGATAGAAATAGGGTGATAATTGGGTAAGAAATTATCTTAGAAAATAAACTTTATTTATAAAAAATTTCTAAGGCACTCGCAATCCTGAAACAAAAAAATATATATTTACAGATTTTAGGATTTGGTTCCTGGTATTATAGGGTGTATTAATGGGACAAGCCAGCCAGCTACAACAACTTCAAGCCAGGCGCCCTATTCAGGAAATGTTTTTGTATAAAATGATTAATGCAATGGTTGATAGCCCACAAATTCTTCAGAATATGCCTCTGAAAGTACCGCCCTTAGACACAAGACATTGCTCTTAAGCTGTATTTTGGGAGTCGAAGCTGCTCGCATACGTAGGCTTTACCCTAGTTTCCCTACACGTGACTCCTGGGTGGTGCTAAACGAGCAGCAGCGAGGTGGTAGGGCGTCGGTGAACGTCTGGATCGCGACCACAGTGCATGGGTGTAAAGCCCGTCATAGTGACCAGTTTCGGCTTGTCGCGTTTCGGGATCAGCTTGTGCATATCCAGTAGCTCATATACCTAGAGACATTCAGTCGTGGTATATGTGGGTCAACATGACGATGTAGACTATCAATGGATTTTCATCCTTTGATAGTCGCTTTCGCTTTTGGACTACACTGTACTTACCATCAGGTACTCTGTAGTCACTATGTCGAGCCAGTGTAAAAAAAAAATTAGGCGCAAAAGATTTTATGCTATCAATACTAGCATTCAGCCTATGACAATTCTGTGTGTGTGGAGGCCATGGAGTCTCAGTAACTATGTAGAAAATCTTCATTACTTGGTGAAGCAGGCTGGCTGCTGGGAAACTCTGGATATCCTTAGCGACATTGGCTTATCACATCCATACTAAATGAAGTTAAGAGATCTCCCGAGGCACATTATACAGAAAAGCAAGCAAAAACACAAGTATGTGTTAAACAATGCATAATGCCTTTAAACGCATGGTGGTGTCTTATTTAGTGATGCCACGAATAGTGAATTGGCCGAATACCGAATATTCCGCAACGCTGTCGGCCGAAGCGCCGAATATTCGGCCGCCGAATATTCCTGGAAGTGGCGTGTTTAGTGAGAGGTTATTTTCTGAGGCTGGTAACATTTACGATGAAAAGCGTAATCGTTTGCTACCAAAAAAATGCTGAAAAGTTTATTTTTATCCATCACAACTTACTACTGATCAATTTTAATTGCTAAAGTGTTGTAATTTGGAAATAAATACATAATTATGAGTAAATTAACGTGTCTTTTTTACATGATTTGGTATTCGGTATTCGGACGAATACCGAATAGCAAAAAAAGTGGCCGAATAAGCCGAATACCGAATAGTTGCCGAATATTCGTGGCATCTCTAGTCTTATTACGTCATCATAAACTTCATTATGAGCTCACAAAATGTGCTAAAATAATATACGATAATTTAATAGATGTATCAGATATTACTGAAGATATTGTAGATAGGCTGGGCGGTGGACGTTGAGGGCGCCCATCGTCCAGCGAAGAGTGGGAGAGGGGGGCGTGTGGCAAAGAGAGGTAGTGAGGAGGTAAGTCACGACCACCTCCCAGACTGGAGGCCTGCCTAAGGCCAGTCGCTCGTCGGGCCCTCGGAAGTATTTGTATTCCCAGGCCCGGCAAAGGCAAAGAGTAGGCAGTGCTGGCGCCCTGGTGGTTTTAGTCGGTGCAAGTCCGACACGCTCAGGGGAATGACCCTCACCACTCCCCTGACGGTCCGAAGGGATTTCCACCGGGTTAACAAAAATAAGAAAAGATGTGGCAAATATAGAACCATATAGTGACATTATAGCCACAACGAATGCAACTGCACGTCAACAATTAATTAACACATTATAGCACAACCTGTAATATTTTATTAAAAAATATAGGTTTTTTGTTTATAATTTTGTTATTTTCTTACCTTTCATAGTCCTTCACCTTTGCCTCCTCTATTAACAACCTCCTTTCCTCCAGTTCTAACATTTTCTTTTTCATATCAAGCTCGCTTTTTTGAACAGCTACCCTATCTTTTTCAAAATTTAAAATTTGCCTGTGAAGCGTTTCTGGAACAAAAAATGAAGGTGTTAAATTGTTCGTGTGTTTTAGTAGTTCTTGAAAAGGTAGGGAAGTTGATATAACATACCAGGAGCAGCTATGCGGGGCCTGCTTCTTATCCTCAGTCTTGGAGGTGCCTTGGCCATTGATGGTGTTCGTGCATTTGGTGGTGCTGGTATTTGAGTAGGTTCAAGATCACTTGAAGCTACACAAACCCCTGCAGCTGATGGTGTAACACATTCCATCAAAGGCCCAGACTCTGTTGACTTAGGCACCACCTTTTTCACATCCTTTAATAGTGAAATAAATTTATCAGTAATTTTTTTTTATTCAGATTCAGCACAGTCCAACGACCCGGCTGCAGTAAGAGTTTGAGAACTTCTAAATCCTAGCCAGGATGTGGGATACCATGTAGCTGTGACTCCGTAAACCTGTGCACTCTGTTAAGGAAGGGAGAGAGTGCAACAATCAATCAAGTTATTGCACTCCACAATGTGTATACATACATAGATGGGCGTAATCATGATTACTTTTAATCAGATTAATAATCAGATTACAAGTAATCATGACGAATGTAATCATGTTTACTTGTAATCTGATTACTTTTAATCATGATTACATGGGTAATCATTTATCTTGATTACAGTAATCCTTCAATTAATCATGATTAATTGAATGATTACTTTTGAGTTCTGGCTGAGAGAGAGAGACCGATTTAAATACTCGTTTATTTAATTTTTCAAGTTATTTTATTTCGAATTATATATGACCCCAAACTTCCGTCTAATAGTGGGGGTGGTGTCCAGGGGAGAGTGGGGGGTGGCGTCCAGCGGAGAGTGGGGGGGGGGTGTCCAGGGGAGAGTGGGGGGTGGCTTCCAGCGGAGAGTGGGGGGTAGCGTCCAGTGGAGAGTGGGGGTGGCGTCTAGCTATGAGTGGGGGGTGGCGTCCAGCGGAGATTGGGTGGATCCAGCGGAGAGTGGGGGGTGGCGTCCAGCAGAGAGTGGGGGGACGGCGTCCAGCGGAGAGTCGGGGTGTCGTCTAGCAGAAAGTGAGGGGTGGCGTCCAGCAGAGAGGAGGGGTGGCATCCAGCGGAGAGTGGGGGGTGGCGTCAAGCGGAGGGTGGGGTGGTGTCGTCGTGTGTGTGCTCACACGCCGCCCCTATGGGAGGTATTGTTTGGGTAGTTTTACGACCCTCTCCCAGGGAGGAGGCCTGTCTAAGACCAATCGCTCGCCGGGCCCCTAGGAAGTATCTGGATTCCCAGGCCCGGCGAAGGCGAAGATTAGGCAGTACTGGCACCCGGTGGTTTTAGCCGGTGCAAGTTCTCCCCCGAATATCCGTCTCGTTGAGCTAATCATAATCATTATAAGGGTCTTTGCAGTTGTGTACTGTGGTCACGAGTCACGACATTGTTCGGCCAATAAACCTACGAACTCATAGTAACTCGCTTCGACCTGATTACGTTCAGGATGAGTTCGTGCTCGGTGGCAATTAAATAAATCCAACGAAATCTAGCTGATCATAGACGGTTTTACTATTGTTCTGAGTGATTCCTGGACTATTAGAAGTGATTATCAAAGTACCGCCCATATTTTACTGATATACCGGCTCCTACCCGATAATCCACGCGCGCCTTCGAGATGGAGAATACTTCTGATAATGGCCAAAGACTTTGTGTGCAATCCTTTAAGTTAAAGTTAAATTTTTAAAACAGAAAAATGAAATTACAATTTTTTACTTTTATTACTCATTAAACAATATTATATAATATATATATATATATATATATATTATATAATATAATATGTATATATATTAATATATATATTATAATCTAAGATATATATATATATAATTTGGTAAACAAAAAAGCGTTTCTAGTGAGATAAAAATGGCGCGTGCCCGTATGTCGATTTGCTTCTTTTATTCTGAGTACTATACTCGTATTCTTTAGTATTTAAGAAAATGGAAGTCAAACACGAAAAAAAAAAATTAAGCGAACTGAGAAAAAAAACTATGTATGTGTCCCGCTGATATATTGTAAGAATCAAAGTTATTAGGTAGAACGTCAGTTATCCGGAAAAAAAAACAGATCGATATCCCAACTTTAGTTATGAGTTAAAATTCAAAATACGATACGAACGTGTGCGGCGCGGCGGTTCGGTTTACATCAAAGACGAAACCGAGTCAGTAGAGAGAGACGGATGACCAAGAAAGGTGATGTCACGCTCTGCGCTATAGAAGCATGTGTAAATTTGAGAAAATGATGCCCTGTTCTTATCAATTAAAATTTTGCGCTATCTTGCTCTGTCTCTCTATCTCCATCCCGAAGGCGGGCGTGGATTATAGGGTTGGAGACGGTACTTCAGTAAAATATGGGCGGTAGTTTGATAATCAGTTCTAATAGTCCAGGAATCACTCAAAACAACGGTAAAAGCATCAATGATTAACTAGATTTCATTGGATTTACTTAATGTCCACCGAGCACGAACTGATCCTGAAAGTAGTCAGGTCGAAGCGAGTCACTATGCCGGTCTTTGCACTATTGTACTGCGGTCACGACCCAGTTCGGGTAATCGCCGTAACATCTAACTATGTGGTGGTACTCAGTTCGCCAGTTTAGCTAGTAGTAGTCGTACACTATAAATAAAAAAAGGCGAGCGCCGCTCTGCTGTCGGCTGCACATTTTACGTATCAAACAGAAAAGTAATCATAAAAGTAATCATGATTAATTGTAATCCGATTAAAGATTAATAATCCTTAATCACCGAAAAATGATTACTTTTTTTGATTAATTTCGTTAATCATTAATCATGATTAATGATTACAAAATGTAATCGTAATCGTTAATCATTAATCTGATTACATTTTGCCCATCTCTGTATACATATGATGTATACAGATCACAATAAGTTTTTTTTTTGTTACACTTTTTGACCCTATTGGGCATGCCATGAATATATTAGGGTGATATAAAATTAATCTAGATTGTAATACAGAATGTATAAAAAAGACAAATTTATCTATTGATTTCCAGTGCAATAAAAACTTCTAATATAACATATTTTTACTAGCCATTGTAGGAGGTACACCCTCCACACCATATGCAACTACAGGCCCTCTTAGTGAGATGACAGCCAGATGTTGAGGACTTAATGCTTCAAGCTGTGCCGGGCTACTGACAGTACCATCTGAACCAGCGCCTTTAAACTCTTTTCTGTTGTTAAGAGCCTTCTTTTTAAAGCTGTTACGAAGGTCACGCCATGTCTGAAAATAATTATATTATAGTGTAGGTATTTTAATATTATTCCTTACAAGGCAGTAAAACATTTTATCTTCCAAAAATAACATTAGGCACTATGAAATTCATTCAACAGAAAAGAGGAGGTGGCACTTCGCACCACTCTCCCTGCAATTATAACAGGAGTGGAGTGGCATATTTACCACCTCCTGCACAATGGGCAGGGCCTATAGAAGGCCAGATGTCACTGGGTACCGTGGAAGTTGGTTCAGATGTACCCTTGGCCCCGGCAGACCGGAGAAGAAACACTCTAGGGATTTTAGTTGGTAAGACATAGGTAAGGCATAGCTACATGACTTTACGGTCCATAAGGATTTCTTCCAGATTAATAAAAAAAAGGTACTATGAAATTATCAAACCGAATGTAAATATGTAGCTGTATAATTTTATTTTTTATTACAAACAGGCTTGTGCTTGACCTCAGTCTCGCCTACTGGGAAGTGATGATGAGGCCGACGATGGAGCGCGCTCACCCAGCAAATACCGATTCACTCGACGTTTGAAGATTCCCATGTCATAAGATGCCAGAAACACCGACGCAGGAAGCGAGTTCCACTCCTATGCGGTTCGCAGCAAAAAGGAGGAGGCGAATCGCTTCGTGCGAGCAGCAGGAATGTCAACCACAAAAGGGTGCAAACCCGCACGGCGTCTCGTGAATTTATGGTAGAAGGGGAGGGGGGAACTAAATCATACAACTCGGCCGCACACTCGCCAGAGTATAGTCTATAGAAAACCGAAAGGCAAGCTACTTTACGCCAGTTTTCCAAACTGAGTAGTTTACGCGACGTAAGAGCCTCATCGGCAATGAGTCGCCGAGCTCGGCGATCAATTGAGTCCAAAGCTATTATGACCTATAAATTTATGGACCTGTTTCCATTTATCCACTGTTTTCACTGGACCTCCGAGAGCATTCAGTGTGTCCTTCAGTTGTTGCCACTGTCGCTCTCTTTTAACTCTCCCTTGAACGCTACTGCCACGTCCTGAAGCACAGTCATGGTTCACCTTCATAAACTCGAGCATATGGTTCAGCTGGGCGGAAGTTGCTTTTGCTCTGGAGATGGTGTCTAGAAAAAATACAGAAATCACAATAAATTTAAGTATACATATCGAATACATTCGAGACAATATACTAAGCAAACTAAGTACGTAAAAACTTAGTAGGTTAATGTAATAATATACTTGGCATTTTAATTTACTGTACCATTGTATGTACTTTAGAAAACATATAGTATAGTATAAGAAAATGAATTACCTCTTATCATAATTTGAATAATTTTTAGCACAAAAACAACTAGTCACAACAATTCCACGCGACTCTCAAACGCGGAATTTTTGACAGTTCTAATCACGATAAAGTCCCGTTCATTCATACGGTTTCATCAATGTCATAGATAATATGAATATGCCAAATATCGTATCATATTATGAAATTGACGTGATTTTGAAGCAAGGAAACGCTAAATGGTCATATAGAATTAGGGCCCTAATAGTCGTTGGAAAAAGGCCCTCACAGAATATTTATTCTATGATTTACAAGTGGACACATAACCTCAATTACATCTGGTGGAAAAGTGAAGATGAGTCTAATGGTAGACCGTGTCCGCCCCACAAATGCCTAGTCACTCTTGTCTTAAGTCATACGGTCGTGAAAATATGCTCGTTGATAGCATACTCCACTTTTTAGCTGTCCGCATAATGAATGAAGAAGCAAATCTTTTCATGCGGATATATGGAACATCCACCACATACAGATGGTATCTAACTTGGTGTCTAGTGGTCTTATGATGAAATGGATTTGGCGGAATCAGAGAAATGAGAATCGTGGCAGAGAGAGTACTAAAGACGTGTTGGTAGACCGATTGGGAGGTGGGTCTATAACATTGATAAGATTTTTTGTAAAACTGTAGCACAAGCAGCATGTGTGCTTATCTTACCATAAGATCCCACAAGTGGATCCGAATAAGCCGATGAGTCATAATATAAAAAAAAATCTGCTACATGAGTACATTTGAGATACTTAATATCAAGGCAAAATAATGGTAACTAGACTAACAATAAAATGAACTAAATCAAACTACACCTTTTTGAGTTAGTACAAGTTGATTATCTTCCAAATTATTCTCTGAATTGCTGAAATACAAAATTAAAACCTACATTAGTATATACTGCTTTTTTTTTCAGTAGGACAATAGAAATATATACAATAAGAAAATTCGTAATCTCAGCTCTAAGTGTGAACCAATTTAAAAATCACCTGGACTAATACTATATCAATAGCAAAATGAAATAATTTAAAAAAAATCAAGTGAATCTTTAATGCTGTTATCAGCCTAAATTCTACTATTCATTGCCAATATGATTGATTTTGTTAATTTCTTACACAATAATGATACAGAATCATATAATTAATTAATTATTGTTAACCACGTTGTCCAAGCAATTATTTACGTTACAAATGGTATACATAAATCTAAGACACATACTTACACCATGGGCATCATGTCTCTGTTTTCTTCCACACCAACATTCTCTTCACAATTGTCCTCTTTATCTTCATTTTCTATTCTTTTTCTCTCCAAACGTGAATTATCTTTTGATTTGATAACAATGTCATTAACATCTTTAGAATATGAACTTATTATATGTAATGGTGTAGAGGCAGTTAGTTCTTCAAGTTTATTAATGCTCACTTCATCCTCATCAATTTCTAGTTTTGCAGTTATTATCATCTGAAAATGATAGCTTTATATATTCTTAATAGTATGTCTGGGTTCTAAGGTGTATAGCCATGGTATTGTAACTCATAAGGAAATAACCAATTTTGATTTTTTTGTTGTTAGGTGATAGAATCCAGAGGAGTGATTCCCAAAGGGGTTCACAAAGGACTCGATGGCAATCTACATTAGTGTGAAAAATAGGAGTACATAAGTTGTATGTAGGGTCCATGAAAATTTATCTAGTTTCGGTAATAAAGAAGAAAAATGTTGGCTTGGTGATGCAATATGAATGGTAAAATATATGTTATTTGTGAAAAAATGATGTAACATCAATTATTTTTTCAGGTTTTTTTTTATTCACCTCTCTATGCTGACATTGGAGGACTCACATAAAGCTAGTTATCCATCCCCCTCACCCAGGCATGTTGGACTGAGGCAGGGGCTTATTCAGCAGATACGAAGAAGACTGAGTAAGCTCCTGTTTACCAAAAGTCAATCTATAAGTAAGAGCACGGTGCTGCATGCTACGGAATTGTATAGGGAGCGGCCATTAGAATAGGAGCCTTTATATCAGCTCAAATTAAAGTTTAGTTAGTTTTAAGTTGTACTGCCTAAAAATCAGCCATTATAATCTTTTAAGAATAAACTGTGTATTTTTAAAAAACCAAAGTCTCACTCTCAAGATTTTACTAGCTAGTCTAAGTGATAAGTCCTTAAAATTAACATTCTTTTGTATTAAACTGTCCAAGTAAAAATATAATAATTGACACTATGGCTCTGTGAGCCTCATAGACTAAAGCATTCTTACATCATAATAATTGATGTGTGTTTGCTCAACCATCGACAATTCATTACTTCCAGTGGTGCAGGTTTCATTATGTTCCAAAATTGCATGGTTCACCAAGGCCAAATTGCTTGAGAAACTCTCGCCAGGCTTTTCCTGTTCTTCAGGGATCTCTTTTTTAACCTCATAGTCTTCACCACAGCTCATATTGTAATTATTAAGAAAAGATAATACAAAAGAAAAGATAAAAAAAACAAAAAGTAAATATTAAGTAAAGTAACGCTCGTTGATATTGTATTAAAATGTAGTTGTTTTCGCTGCTAAAATTCTTAAATATTTATTTGCGGCATTATCTAGAAACAGTAGAATTCTACAGGAATAGCACAGCACTTTGCACCAATCTTTGAGAAACTGATTTTCTCTATATTAAATACTGGACTGCTGATCGCTGGCGTCCTCTATACAACATACATTACTTTTTAGTATTTTCACACTTTTTATATATTCTTTGGTCATACTTTGTTATTGTAACATAGATTCCGGCATTTCAGGTTACAATTTTATCAATTATGTTGCCAAATTATTATGTAATAAATCTATGACATAAGCGGGTTATAAGAAAATAGTATATTAACAATAGTATGTATTATTATTATTTATTTAATTGTTTACAACAACTCAACTTTGCTAATTTCGAGCTCAGGCAAATTATTCCTCTTTGACAAACAATAGCGATCGCGATGGCAAATCGTTAGATTCGACAATTTCATTTATTTTAATCACTCGATTACAATTGGTGAGTTCCAACTAATTTCGATGGTATCGAGCCGCATCTGCTTCAATTGTGTTTTTAACTTAGAAGTACGTAATCATTTTCCAGTTTGAGTGTTGATATTTGCAATTTACGAGTAAGACTTTGTACTCATAGCAGATTTACCTCTTTCGAACGCGGAAACTGGTCTGGAGACCTGCTGCATTGTACATCCCAAGTCTAGAGATGTAAATTATTGACAGAACAAATAATCTAATGCATTATTTAAATACAACGGGTAACACTGTTTATAAAAATCAAAAAAAGTTGTTGTCCATAATTCGTTGATCTCGCTATCAAAGACACAATTCCATTAAAAATAATTAATCAATAATCACTGTCTATTCGTTTAAAAAAAACGCGTTCATAACATCACTCATTGGCAATCTGTCAACTCTCAACGAATAATATAACCATTACCAATATATACCAATACTTTGTCTTACAAAAGTACGATCACGAATTTAAAATTACATTTAAATAAAAAACATATAGGAGTGTACGAAGAATATTGCCGAACGGAGATATCAAATCTAGGTAACTATATTGGAACTTTGAAGTAGCTATGTAGTAAATACTTGACCGTATAAACATTTTGAAATATTTTGTAATAATAACAAAAATGGAGTGTAGTTAGTACGAGAACGTAGTAGAAATGCATGTATTCTTGCGAGTATAAGTTAAAAATGTGAAATTATATAAATAAACATAACCATTGATTTCGTAAGAGGAAATACTTGATGATTAGTGTTTGAACTTAGATTTTTATTCTGGTTCACAAAAAATGTGTATGCGAAACAATGTTTTATTGTTCAGTACTTAAAGGTACAAGAAATATTAACTGCGGACATAATCAACCATACGGATATGTTATTCTATATTTTATTTTACACATAGTTGTATCCACTAAATACAACTTAGTCATAATTTGCTTTTTGTGATACAGACTTTACTTGAATTTTTTTGACAGTTGAAACTTTTGAATTGTCACGAAGTTTTAATTATATTTATATAATTATATATAAAAAACGATTTAATTATTTTTATTAAAATATAGTTATACAGTGCAAACTCTATATAACGACCCTTAAGAGACTGCATATTTTGACGTTATAGAGAGTTGTTGTTAAATGGAGAGAAGAAAAATCTGTATTAGAAAAAGAAAATGTTTTGTCAATACACAAAGATTTTCTCTTACTTGCCATGAAATTCAGCTTTATTCAGTTTGAAATTTTGTGACCAACAAAGAATATGATAAGGTATAGATAATCCATGACTCCTAGTAACAACAGTCAACAAGTGCAAGCAATCTCAATTTGTAAACAAAAGAATGGATTTCTTAAAAAGTTCGGTATGTGTAATGCCGACAATCGAGTTTATTACGGTCTAGGATAATAAAGCGACAAAAGAACGTACACAGCTGCGCAGTTTTTACCAATTTTGGCAACCTAAAAAGTCCTTTATATTATTATATTGCTATCGTTATTGAGAGTGGATGTAATGTTATATAGAGCATTGATGGGCGTAATCATGATTACTTTTAATCAGATTAATAATCTGATTACTTTTAATCAAGATTACGTGAGTAATCGCCCTAACACCAAACTATGTGGTGGTACTAAGTTCGCCAGTTTAGCTAGTAGTAGTCGTACACTATAAATAAAAAAGGCGAGCGCCGCTCTGCTGTCGGCAGCACATTTTACGTATCAAACAGAAAAGTAATCATAAAAGTAATCATGATTAATTGTAATCCGATTAAAGATTAATAATCCTTAATCACCGAAAAATTATTACTTTTTTTGATTACTTTCGTTAATCATGATTAATGATTACAACAATAAAATTATAATCATTAATCATGATTAATGATTACAAAATGTAATCGTAATCGTTAATCATTAATCTGATTACATTTTGCCTATTTCTGATATAGCGTGTATCATTGTATGGGAAATAAGCTAAACCAACCAAAGCTGAGTGATATCGACGCTTTAGGGAGTTTGTCGTTAAATCCAGTGACATTACATGGAGGTTACACTATATATAATTTAAAATATACAAATAGGTTTTTTAATGTTGGTACGCTAGCGAATATACAATCGTACCAAGTGCTATGAATGTATAATAGGTAAAGATCTTGTAAAATAACCAATAAATATAGATACAAAAAAAGAGGTAACTAATTTCTACTGGTGAAAATGCAAGTCTAATCTATTAATTATCTATATTACCAAAAGTTTTAATAAAATCAGTTAGATAATAATAGGGACAAAGAATTTTAAAAATATTTAGTTGTTTGTGCACGTCTAAACATGGTACGACTTTCATTGACAAGAAATACATAAATTGCATAATATAATGTAAAAATTAAAAAAAAAATCAATAACTTGTTAATTTTAAGTACTTGTGTTCCTTTAGGTGCCGCTAACCAAAAGGATGTAAATGTGAATAACGCATCGCTACAAAATAACTAACCTAACGATGAGCCAAATTCAAGTGAGAATGCTGTTATTATCACGAAGGAGAATGCCGCTGGCTCAACTGCTGCTACAGTAATCACTAATAGTGTTTTTCGAAGATCTACAGAAATACTCACTACTTCAACTTTGAATTCGACAACCTCTTCTAATTTTGGACCACACAAAAATGTATAACAAAAAGTATCATCATATATACCAAAAAAGTTAACCTCTAGCGAAAAAAACAAAATTGATAAATGTCTTTTAAACTTGGTTATTAAAGATTTTCAACCATTTAGTATAGTTGAGGATGAAGGTTTCATAGAGTACACGCATTCTCTAAATCCTAATTACCAACTGCCAAATAGAAACACTCTATCTCGTAGGTTATTGCCTGTCGAGTTTGAGAATCGTTTACAAGTAACTAATCAGCTAATTAACGAATTTTGCTTATCAATTTGTTTGACCGCTGATTGTTGGACATCTAAAAATCTCGTGTCATATATAGCTGTCACTGGGCATTTTATTCATTCTCAGACATTGAACTACAATTCTATTTTAATTCAATGCAGTGCATTAGAGGGTACTCATAGCGGCGTCAAAATAGCTAATGAATTGAAGACCATTGCGGAGGCTTGGCGTATTAAAGAAAAGATCAATTTTTTTGTAACCGACAATGCTACAAATATGATTAATGCTGCAAACATATTGGGATGGGAACATTTTGGTTGTTATCTACATTTTAGAAAAAGTGGCTGCTTTACTTAAAGACGATAATTTTGCTAATAACCAAGAAACATTAGCGGGTGGCACAGATTCGATTTGAGCGGACTTTGACACAAAAGTGAAGTCAGTCCAAACTCCAAAATCAGCATACACAAAAGCAGTGGAAGAAGTAGACATGTATGTTAAAGAAGCTTTAATTCCGCGGCAAGCCTGTCCTCTACAATGGTGGCGAGAACACCAACATATATACCCATCTTTATATTTGCTCTTTATAAAGCATGGAAATATTATGCTTACATCAGTGCCTTGCGAGAGGGAATTTTCGAAAGCAGGTTATATAATAACAGATAGACGTACTAGATTAACCTCATCGAAAGTATCTCAGATTATGTTTTTGAATGGAAATTTGTCAATATAAACAACAGAGATAAATAATATTTCCATAAATTATCTGTAATACTGTCTGTATATACTAATCGTTTGGAGTAAACTGAGGCCTTGCGGTACTATAATATTTTAATGCCATAGAATTAAAGTTTTAGCAAACATGTATTATTATCTCATATTAACATCTTAGATTTCATAGTTATTATACATTAAAAAAATCATTTATTAAAACTTAATATACTAACGAAGCGACGTAGGCTATAAGTTAATAGATAAAGCATTAATATTTAATGCACAAACGTTTAGTTTTTAGTAATTGATACTTGTTATTTTGTAATATTTGTTATTGTTGATGGCCTGATAGTGCAGTTTGTAGTGACTTTATTATTGATGCTGAAGTTTCTGGGTTCAAGTTCCTGTATCGGCATACTTTTCTGTGATGAGTAGATTATTTTGTTGCGATGTCATGGATGTATATTTATATTTAAATCTGTATATATTTCTCTATTACAAATACATGTGCGACGCAAAAGTAAGTTTAGGGCTACGTTAATTTTTTGTTTCCTGTTTGTGCTTATTAAACATCCATTCATTAAACGTAATTACAATAGTTTATGGAGATTTTATACTTAGGATTAGATATTATACGAAAATATAATTTCGTTGGATTCTCATTATATGTTTGTTAAGCTCTGTGTCAGATTTTATTTACAAAGTCTCAGGATCCTCTGTGCGAGACAAATTCTGTTGAGTTTGCTGGTTTAAATAAAAATGTTGTTTAAATATAAAAGTTTTTCATATACACCAAACTCATTTTATTTCTACACCAAATGTGACCTACTTTATAAAAAAAATGAATGCTAAAAATTAGGTTATTAAATAACAGGTTATAAAAACGGTTATTTGAAAATAACATAACAGCATAATTTATTATTAAAAAGCAGCCGTTATTACCATCTCTACCCAAGTCCCAAGATGTCATCCCTAATTGAAAATAGATGAGGCGATTGATCTCAGTAAATATCGTTTCTTGAATAGATTGAACATAAATCGATTCACAAAAAAAATCAAGAAAAAAGATTGACTTATTAAAAATCCTTTTTTTTCGACTTTATATAAATAATATAAATTAATTTTATATAAAACAACATAAATATTTTTACAACCATATCAAAGTTTTAGATTTAAAGAAGGCAATACCTGAAAAACTGATATTTATATTCATGTTTGAGTTTTATACAAAACATACAAAATCAAATGACGGTTTTAGTTAAGTATCAATTTAATGTGTTTTACCACGTATCGGTTTACATTTTGAGTTCTTACGAGTGAAATAACGATTCACAGATTAATCAATCTCAGATCCATCCCTAATTAAACATGGCATTCGAGAATGGTACAGTTTTTCGTTTCCAAGCTTTGGTCGTGTATTGTAAATTGTAATTAATTTATATATGTCTTTGGTCAAAAAGAATGTAACAATATTTTTGGTAATACCACCTTTGATTATCTCGCCAAAATTTGAAGAAATAGGTGAGATTATATTTTGTTTTTGTTGATCAAGCGACGTTCGATATCTTCTCGATATCTATACTAATATTATAAAGCTTAAGAGTTTGTTTGTTTATTTGTTTGTTTGAACGCGCTAATCTCAGGAACTACTGGTTCGAATTCAAAATTATTTTTGTGTTGAATAGACCATTTATCGGGGAAGGCTTTAGGCTATATAACATCAAGATACAACTATTAGGAGCGAAGAAATAATAGAAAATGTGAAAACAACGGGGAAAATTATTCATCCTTGAGGGCTTCCATTGCGTGCGCTGCGAAAACGGTTCAAGATACCAAATATATATATATATATATGTATGAAAGAATTATTCCTCTTGAAATGATCTAAAAAAATGTCCGCGACAGTATATGTCTAACTTTTAAGATTAACTCACTAGAACCGTTTTTATGGTAATCAAATTGTTCGACATTAATGCATTATTTGTTAAGGGTTGTATCAAGGTAATAGTGTTAATCTTTATCCAAATAAATGTGTTGTTGATTAAGAGTATTTAATTGTGAACAAAATTGTCTTTGACATCACTTAATTTCAATGAACATCTTAGAAGATATTACAATTATAAAACAAATAACTAACTAAAATGCCCAAAATAACTATTCCACGCGGACGAAGTCGCGGGCACAGCTAGTCTTTTTGTAATTTGTTAAGGGACGAATTTTCATTTTATATTTTTACTTTTGTTACCTAAGCCAAAGGTTTCAGGCTTCAAAATAAATTAATGGACATTAACTATTCGCATGCGGGTGGTTAGTAGAAGTAACCAAGTTAAAACACTGTTGTTGTGTTCCGTTTTTACAGATGGTTGCCAGAGATCATTTACAATACTTTGAGTAGTTTGGAATTTATTAAAAAAAAATTGTAAATAGAGATGACTCTATCTACAAATAAATGAACTTATGACGAAGTAATGGCCTTTATTATATGTATTAAAATCAAATTAATTATAGTAATATTAACCTATGGGATTTCGGTTCATCTTCTGAATATATTTAAATCAGCATTATGTGCCATTTGGCGGCATCTTCAAAAGCCTAGTTCGACTGACCTTAAGGAAACTATATAAAGGAAAATCAGTTGACCACTGGAATATAATGCCAGGGTTCAAACAATCAAAAGTGTTAGGGTTTTTGACAAGCATAAAGCCGTAGAGGCTTTGATGCTTAGAAGAAACCAGTTATGTGTGTCTAGTGTGGTCACTGCCATCTGTACCAGCACTTGTTCAGCATTGGTGGGCAGAGCACTAGAGATTGTAGACTCTGCAAAAGTACAGACAAAATACACAATTTCTGTGTTAAAGTGACTTATTAATACTCAAACACAGTTCTTTTTCAGACAAAAAAGATACAAGGCAAACAAATTTGTAGTAGAGGCTTCAGGAGCACCAGCTTACTCCATAATGCAAATTGTAGAAGAAGGTAATTTGAGTTTATAACTTTGAACATTGTAAAATTTTTATCTTCGCAGTGACCAAAAGAAATATAAAAGATTCTCTACATTGAGGATTTTGATATGGTAATATGAAGGAGAATTCAACAGTTTTATACTTTTGATAAAAAATATACCAACTATTCCTAAGATTCTTAAGGTTTAAAAGATGATGGCACTAAACAATTTATGTGTTTATTTACCACTATGGTGACCATACACTAAACTCTCATTGAAATCAGAGCCAGTATAATTTTGACGCTATTGGTTGATGATGCCTCAGCAATGCCTTAGGAGGCAATTTAATGCAAACATGTAATACTTTGCTATTCACAGAGTACTAACCAATATTTGTAAATATAACTGCTTCAAGCTATACAATATTTGTCAAGTCCACAGTTGCCCCCATGCTTGCTGTGTGAAGGTGTGCAGTTAATTCATTGGAGATTGCAAATGAATATTGCAATAAAAATGCCTCAGGACATTGTTGATGCACCATCAACTAATAGTTTCAAGATTAGACAATAGATGGCTCTCATATCAGAGTTTAGTCTTAAACACATGCTATGTATGCTGAACACAGTGCTAAATAATATGTGATAGTTGAACGCACCAGCTGAGACAGGTACATCAGCGAATAGCTCCTCGCCCTATTATTAGATGATGAGAACAACAATTTTTTCAAAATTCCACCAGTTTCGAATGTAAATTACAGCCCGGGAGAAACAGGGCTGTGTTTACTAGTTATGTCATAAAAATTATAACGTAGATATGTCGGCAACGCAATAGCAACACTTTTTGTCTTGCAATTGTCCATAAGTGAACCAAATACCAGCAAATGAGCTGTCAACCTGTTTGTCCACTAAAGTTTAAATATTTTGTAACTTTTCAGTATCAAGACCACAGATTTTATTTATTTATTTTTCACATTTTCAGGTAAACATACAGCAATATGTAAACAATAAAAACATAAATAAGCCAACAAACTTCCACAAAAAAAGATCTCAAAGCATCAGTGACTAAAATGTAAATGAAAATGGAGTTTGATCCTGACAAGATTCTGGGGAAAACAACCCCAGGCTGTCAGAGTCGGAAATGGCTGGATGACATCAAAAAGTGGACTGGACTGTTTTGAAAACCACAGCATGGGATCACAAGTAATTTTGTTCTTCAAATAAAGATGGTATCTTATTTTAGTGGTACTGTTAGATGTCTTACTGGATTTTCGTGCGTCCACGGTGCGTGAAGTGCCTGGGCGATCACTGAACCAAGCAGTGCGAGCATACGAGAGACGCTCCCACTCCTCCCAGCTACGTTCTGTGTGGACGCGACGATCATCCCACGAACTACCGCGGGTGCTTAATCGCGGTGAATAGGAGAAGGTGGGAAAACACCTCTTTTCCGCCTAGTGGTGCCTGGAAGCACGTACACTACCACTGGAGCTATATAGCAGGCAACAGCCCCCTCAGGCTCGTCGCCTGAAGCCTTTCTTCGGGCAGGGCTCCTGGGCGACGGATGAGCTGTCACAGGAGCCGTGTTAGCAGATGGATGATCCAATCACTGTTTCCATTAAAAGAGCCACCGTTCGATCAAACTGAGGTACACACACGCACTAACTTCATTTCATACACCGTCGTCGCTGACGAAGGATAGCTCTGTCAACTGCCGCAAACCGGTGCGTTTTCGCTCTGAGGCGCAGTTCCACTCCAACGCAGACTTAAGTTTTTTCTCAAGTTAGTCGCTTCCGAAACGCTAGTAGATTACCTCTAGGTTTCGTAATTTTGGCTGGCAGCCCAAGTCGAGATCCGTAACCACAGGGGTGCCCTTGCGTTGCCACTCAACCCACAAACTCGCTGGCTGAGCACCTTCTGTGCTCGCCCCCTAAGCCTGGTTGAGCTGTATGGGCCTGTCCCGGCCATCAGTAATAGTCCGTACAAAAAAACTTTTTTAACTGAAACTGGAAATAACTTAGACAATAAGAATTAAAGCCAATAGCAAAATTGTCTGGTTAATTGAATAAATATATGGTTTAATTTGCGAAGTTTGTTTTTATTATCCTCTAGTTCTATAAAACAAGCACTCGAAAAATATATTACTCTTGAACATTATAATGATTGCATTTTTATAAATGAATTTCTTCAAATTTTTTTTAGATTATTTGTATTGTATGAATTCCCGTTATAAACTTTTCATACGTATTTTAGAAGATCTTTTAAGTATGAGTAATTTTTTATCAACTTTGCATATATGTAACTATCATCTATAAAGAGTTGACTGAAGCGCCCCTGCGAAGTATTTAAATAGAATAATAGCCTTGAAAAATTGAAATTATATAATAAAAACATGGACGCTTCTTTTCCGCTTATTGGATTATAGTGTATGTGTATACAAATTAGCTAACTTTTAATTAGGGCGGGAATTATCTTTATTGCTAAGCCAATATAAAACAAAGAAATATAAAGAATAGTACAATAAAATAATGTATAATGTGAATTTATAATTGCCGCTCTCGGCTCTAGTAAAGAGTCAAGCTTGATTTGTCGTTGATATGACAAGAATGCCAACATAAGATAATAGAAGTCGACTCGCTATTAAATATTTTATATACGAAATAAAGCAAGACATATTTAATATTCACGCAGTAAGCTTGAGTCCAACATGAAAGAGTAATTTATCTGTGCTTATAATAAAGTTGTTATAAGGAATTATGTAATAAATACTTTATAAATTTTATACTTCTTTTAATAGAATCAAGAAATCATAGTAACACGTATTGCTTTTTTTTAGTTTTTTCTAGCAGTTGGTAAGTCTGTCTCCGCCATGTTATTTTGCTAACTTCACTCTAGTGCGAGCTCAAAACAAATAGTTGCTGCGTGCGCCGTAAGGTTTCATGTTTATCGCAAACAAAAATAAATATCACCTATATTCTTGTTAGAATCTTTGAATACGTGTCAAAAAGTGTAGTAGGTTTCTTGAGGCTAGCGTTCGAGTCGATACATCGCCGCAATGGAAGTTGATCGCATCGCTTCCGATACAGAAAACGTGGCGATGGACGAAAAACCGGCCGCGGATGTGGGCGCCGGGGACGCTGCCACCTCGCACTCTGATCGTTTACGTCGCAAAAACAAAAAATACGCTCGTACTAACAGTAAAGATGGCATGAACGCCGTAACGCCACTACCTAAATACCGCAGCTGGAAGAACAGCCGCCGGCCTCGGCACGGGCACGGCCGAGGGCTGCCTAAAAAAGGTACGTATCTCCCGCCCTACATTAATTTATCTACTGCACTGATAAAAGACCGGCCGGGGAAATTTCTAGAAATAAACACGGAGTGAATTGAGATTCAATACGTTAACATTTTATGTAATATTTGTTTACTACGCACAATGTGGTGTTATGTTAACATTTAAAACGTCGCTCCAAGGTCACCCAGTGCATTCTTTATGCGCAGTTTAAAATATTGGTTAATGTGGCACTAGGATTTTTCTGTGTCGTTGCCTTAGAACATTAGTTGAATGACTCGTTACGCAATCTCTGATTGTAAACAACTTTCGACATGCAAGGTTATTTTTATCCCGGCCTTACTTTTGTTACGATTTTAAAACTGTTTGCTGCCATTGGACACCGTTTCTTTTGTATCTTTTTGTTTTTAATCGAGACCTTTGTTTCGGAAGACTGAAATTGGCAGTTAATCGTGCGTGGCTATTCTTTATTAGTAATATCATTCGATTATACCCCCAATATACATTATTATACGAGAATGTTAAGTTTGTTATTTTAGACGATGTCAATACGCAAACCGCCAGACGATATGGAAGCCAAGTCTGCTAAGACTAAAATGCACACACGTCTTATACGACGATTTTTATCACACTTGGAGAAAGAATCTTATATTACTAACTTTTACTCAATAAAAAAGTATTTCCAACATGTAATATAAATATAAAATTAAGCCATGTGTGGAGGATAGCCTAGTACAAAACGCATAGATGAAAGTGATAAATATTTTCTACGTTTTCGTAAGATTATATGTTCGCTTTGTTGTATCGTGTTACATTTCTTTATACAAGTACAACACAATGTAATTCAAATCTGGAGATAACAATCCGTCAACTCGCTACAGATTACTAAAATTTCATGTCGTTCTATAAAGGAACATATTACAGCTTCATTTTTGTCAAATCTCATTTTTCTATACTTCGTAATTCTATTAATATAATTACCTATTATTTTTTTTAAATGGCATGCCAATTTTTTTGTCACGCGTCATTGCAACGATACGTGGCACATTCAGCCTGCAATTAAAATCTCTTGATTGGAATTTAAAAAAAAGTATAAGTCGGTTAAATAAAGAACGCTTCTTGTACATACATTGTAATTTGTAGTGACATACAAATATAATTTAATATACATATAACATTATCGGACTCCAGTGCAGTTATTAAAATTCTAGTGCATAATTTGTATTTTTTGTAGCCTAAAATCTATGTAATAGTATACGTGTATGAGCAAGTATGATGAAAATACAGTGTAACCTCCATGTTACGTCACTCGATTTAACGACAAACTCCCTAAAGCGTCGATATTACTCGGCTTTGGTTGGTTTAGCTTGTTTCCTATATAATGATAGACTATATAGCATTACACTCACTCTAAATAATGACAGCAATTTAATAACATAAAGTACTTTCTTTAACACCAAGATGCCTCAATATCGCAAGATATGAATAAAATAATTGAAAAAAAAAAACAACAAAATTACAGGTGCAGCAAAAGACGTCAGACAAAAATAACTGACTATACTCAATAGCGATCAAATAAGAATTGTTTTTTATGTAATTACTAACACTAGTCTGAAATAAACTTTTTCTAATACAGATTTTTCATCTCTCCATTTAACGACAACTCTCTATAACATCAAAATATGCACAGTCCCTTGAGGGTCGTTATATAGAGCTTGCACTGTATATTCTTATTAGAAATGTTGCCGGTATATTTATGTCAACATTGAAGAGTAAAGGATATTTGTTTATAAAATTAAAAAAAAGCACTACAGACTCTGTTTCAATATTTTTATATGAAAATGTAACTTTGAACGGTATAACAACTATGTAAATCTAGTAAAAAACGGTCCAGTAGTTCTATAGAATTAGGAAATATAAATAAACCACTTACAGGCGCCAAAAGTAAACTCGTGAAAGTGTTCTCTTGATTTTTATTACATTATGTAGTTTCTGTGTTTTCGTACATGTATTAAGATTGCTACAGAGTTAACGGAAATAGGAAATTATTGTTTTTTTTATACCGGTTTGACAAAGTGACTGTAATGCACCTGATGGTAAGTACAATATGGTCCAAGAATGACGGAAATTCATTAACAGTTGCCCTTCTCATGTCTGTCAACGTATAAGCCGACTAAAACGCAACACACACAGCGAGCGGGTGCGGGTAGTGCGCGGGTCGGGTCGGGAGTTCGGCGGGTCTAATTCCATGTATTTATATGGAAGCAGAGATGAGCAAAATGTAATATGATTAATGATCAACGATTACAAAATGTAGTCGTAATTTTAATTTTCATGCTCTGTAGTCATGATTAAATCCATTTAAAACATTAAAAAATGATAAATGTGTATACGATCTGTGATTTTGTAGTGTTTAAAACATAAATGAGCAGAATGCAGTGATATTAATGGTAAAAAACGTAAAATGTAATCGTCAATCATTTTCATTAATCTGATTACTTTTTGCCCATCTATGTATGGAAGATTACACATTGAAAGCGTGCGCGGGTCGAGCGCGGAGCGGGTGATGCAGTCTTCCAGTATATAGAAGGTATTATACTCGTCAGATTTTCGACTCGACAAGCGTCCGATTGGTAAAAAAAAATATAATAATAATAAAACATTTATTTGGCACACAACACAACAAACACAGCAAAATAGGTTATTAAAGATAGAAAACAAAAACAGTAAATACCCTATGTTGTGATGATGCGCCAAAGGGAAGTCAGCTCAGCAAATGCTAAGTGACCAGCCGAGCCACCCAGCGCTGATTTTCAGCTGACACCCATTTAAATTATTATTTATTATTATTATTTTATTTATATATTTTTTTAATTATTTTTTTTGCTGAGTTTCACTTAAAAGTATCTAGGCGCAGACAAGCTAATTCCGAAACCCGACTGGTCGAAGCGAGTCACTATGATGGTGTTTGCACTTGTGTGGTGGTGTTCTTAAATTTTATCCGCGTATTTTTTACTAGATTGCCTTTTAAATATTTCTTCAATTCCATGATTAATTTCTGCGAGATACGCGTGCAAACATACATATAATAATTTTATTAGTAGATATTATAGATATCACGTTAAAATAGGTAGATTTAAAGGTTGAATTTCTGTTTATCTTATTAAAGCTGGTATTTTTATCATATCTTAAAGTTTATCGTGTTTTTGTAAAAATAAATAAGTACATTGATTATGTATTTATAATGATAATATATCGTTACGCTATATCCCTTTAGGAGTAAGCAGTTATACATGAGCGAATGTAGCCGTGGCGTTCATCCAATAAAAGCATTACCTTGTTATGCTTTAATAAACATATTGATATAAAAAACTGGTATTTACTAGAATAGGGGTCTCAGAATCCACATTGGCTCATATTTTAAACCAATATATGTAATTAATGTCCTAGTATAACAAGATGTGTTCTGAAGAGTCATTTAACCTTGTTCCACCCTCTCCCTTCTTTAATAGAACCACGCGCGCGGGTTTGCGGTGTCACAGCTACACGGTAACTCACATCCCGACTAGGACCTAAGAAGTTCTCTAACTCCTTCTTTTACCGTGTCGTTGGGCTGTGGATCGGTTTTCCGGCGAGCGTGTTCCCACCGTCCGATATAGGGTCTTTTAAGCGTAGCGTGAAGAGTTTGTGCAGGCCGGCATGATCGCTGCGGCTACCGATGGGTTTTTCTTAACTACTGACAGTTGTTTTCGTTCTTTGGACTGCACCATGCTTACCATTAAGCGTGTGGTAGTCACTTTGCCGAGTGAGGGTTAAAAAATGCTCCTATGAGATGCAAACCACTGGAACGTATCCACTTTATATGTCGTACCCAACGTGACCATTAGTACAGCTGATAGATACTCCTATTTAAAGCGATTTCCATGAAGAATGTGAAAGACCACGGTCTGACTCTACGTTCCGGTTCGCAGGCGGCGCCGGCGGCAAGGGGGTCTGGGGAGCCCCGGGCTCTGAACTTCTAGAAGAGTACGTAGAGGATGCGAACGATCCCAACTATGACCCCGAGGCTGTCGTCAACGGCGACATCGAGTTCAAACAGGTTATCGTCGAGGCGGAACCGGAAGAAGTTGTTGTGAGTTTCTTTTTTTATGATTTATAGGAGGACGCTTGACCATCAGTCACACCTGGTGGAAGGTGAAGATGAGTCCGATGATGAACCGCGTCAGCCCAACAAATGCCTATTCACTCTTCTCGTAAAGACTCCCAGGTCATAAGATCGCGGAAACATGGCCGCTGGGAGTATATACCACTCCTTAGCCGTTCGCATGATGAATGTAGAAGCGAATATTTTCGTGCGGATATAAGGAACATCCACCACATATGGATGGTATCTGACGCGATGTCTAGTAGTTTTATGATGATTTTTGTTTAGCTACAATTATGGACCCTGTTGGGATCAGCATTAATATGGGTAGAAGAAGGTTTTAATATTGTTATGGAAATATAAAAAAAAAACATACACGAACATGTATTATTACATGTTACATTTTATTTGTTGTATCTATTCACATGGATTCGCGTCCCTACAAACACACAAAACTCTAAATCGGTGACTTACCACATACTTTAATTTTAACTAAATAATTGTAGTTTTGGGGATCTTTGGATCAGAATAAACACTGAATAAACTTCAAAAACTCCTTTATAGCACTTTTTCTAATTAATTATTCGTCTTTACACTTTTAATAAGTCATAATATTTTGTGAGCGCTTGGGTAAGAAAAAACCGTTTATCCCACCTCTCTCTTTCAATCTTTCCTTCCTTTCACTCACATACGTTCCATTCTACGCATTTACTACTTCATGCATAATAATGTTTCACACAATAACATCCATCCTACATAATATAATTTGTATTTTTTGAGTAAAAGCTTAGTAAAGCAAAAGTAGCATACATATCATCCTAAGAGTGCCCACGTTTAGTCGCGTCTCATCGAAGCGGGCAAAGACGCGTGGAAAACTTAGCGATTTCAAATAATACACCGACACGCCCTGTCACCGGCCTTGAGATAACGTTGTTTACAAACTCGGGACCTGTTTTTTTTTATATAACTCGTTATATTATTTGATAACAATTACAGTGGCGGAACGGGGTTTTTTTTTAGCTAATTTCACGCCGCTGCACGCGAATCTGTTCGAGATCCTTGTTATATTAACTAGTCCGTAGCTCTTTATTCCCAATCATAGATGGGCAAAATGTAATCAGATTAATAAAAATGATTACCATTACATTCTGCGTTTTTACCGTTAATATGACTGCATTTTGCTCATCTATGTTTTAAACACTACGGAATCCCAGATTGCGTACACATTTATAATATCTTAATGTTTTAAATGGATTTATTCATGATTCTAGAGCAAGAAAATGAAAATTACATTTTGCCCATCTTTGTTCCTAATGCGTAAAGATGGGTGTTTATTTATTTCTTTTAAGAACCTCTAAATTTTATACAGTATTAATATTAGCCAGTTTCGTCCCACTGCAGGGCAAAGATCTCCCTCGTCTTTTTCCACTGTATTAGTGGAATAAATGGGATATTAACCCGATTTCACTCACCACACATTCCACTGCCTGTCAAATTACCTTTCATATGTCAGGCAATCATGGTGAGCCATTTAATTAGATAAATTATACATTTCAACTTAGATGCTTACTTAAAATTTATACAACCGCAATACTAAACTAAACTAGGCTACAACAAAAACTTCATCTAGGGGACGGACAAATCTTACGTGCTATAGTTACAGTCATAATCTATACTAATATTATAAAGCTGAAGAGTTTGTTTGTTTGTTTGTTTGAACGCGCTAATCTCAGGAACTACTGGTTCGAATTGAAAAATTCTTTTTGAGTTGAATAGACCATTTATCGAGGAAGGCTTTAGGCTATATAACATCACGATGCAATTATTAGGAGCGAAGAAATAATGGAAAATGTGAAAAAAACGGGGAAAATAATTCATCCTTGAGGGCTTCCATTGCGTGCGCTGAAAAAACGGTTCAAGATACCAAAAATATATGTAAGAAAGAATTATTCCTCTTGAAATGATCTAAAAAAATGTGCGCGACAGTATATGTCTATCTTTTAAGATTAAGTCACTAGAACCGTTTTTATGGTAAACATGTTTGGTCGAAATTAATGCATTATTTGTTAAGAGTTGTATCAACGTAATAATCATCGTTTAATCTTTATCAAAATAAATGTGTTGTTGATTAAGAGTATTTAATTGTGAACAAAATTGTCTTTGACATCACTTAATTTCAATGAACATCTTAGAAGATATTACAAAACCTTATATAGCAAAACAACGTTTGCCGGATCAGCTAGTGTTAAATAAAATGAGGGTAGAGCCTTTATTTACACCAATACTTAAAACTATATAATACAGTATGTACAAAAGGGCTTAACGGCCACGGATGTGGGGAAACCGTTTCAGGCTTTCGCCTGTGACGGTGGTCTCTCCGCTGCTCGCTACGAGGAGCAGGTCATTGGGAGAAGGTACACAAGTGCGTCGTTCATGGCGTTATCTTGGAGTTAGCGTCTGGGCGTCTCCTCTTCACGCTTGTGGCGATCGAATCGTCGGAAGGATGAGCGAATCTATGCCGCTCGTCTGCCTAGCTCTCCAACGCACTATTCGGTAGGGGCAGGATGGGAGCGGATTAGGTCACGCGCTTTGGGTTGCTTGGGTTGTGGACGTCCACCTCTGTAGTCGCTACTATCGGGCGGTCTTGAGTGTAAAGGCGCAATATCCTGGACGTGGGCTGACGAGTCCGCTTTCTAAACCCCTTTAACGTACACGGGACGGATTTTCAGGCTTCAAGTTTAAGCTGATACCATGCTGTGAATTGGAACGGAAAAAATATGAGAACCATTGTATCCTATGTTTTCGAGGGTGCTCTTTCAAATGGCCATCTTTCGTTCCTACCGCCATTGTGCTCAGCCAAACAATTTTTTAGCTAGTTTAGCTATTTTTATTGGTAGAGTAGGTACTATGGACTGCTTCTAAACCAGTTTTAGAAATGTAAAAAATGTATAGAGAACGATGCACGATGAACCAAAAATTGCTTTTTCAAATAATCTTTTTTTTTTTCTTTTTTTTTAATTGTTCCATAATTCTACACTTTTAAGCGACTTTTAACTATGACCATTCGAAAGAGCACCCTCGAAAACATAGGATACAATGGTTGTCATATTTTTCCCGTTCCAATTCACGGCATGGTATCGGCTCAAGCTAGAAGCTTGAAAAACCTGTCCGGTGGACGTTAAAGGGTTAATAAACATGCGTGTAGCGAGGTTGCTGGTCTATTAACCCAGCACGCTTGTTTGATGCGGGTTGGCGGGTGTACACCACGCGCTGGAGTGTATGCGGCAGTTATCTGCGTGCAATTCTATACGCTGTATGTCTTAGCCAGCGTTTACGACACCTCTTTATGATAACATAGCTATTTATATCATTATTTTTTACATCTATCACAATTTAAGAATGCTCTTTCGACAAATATAAGCGCTGATACAAGTCTATAGCTCCCGCATTTCTTGGAGTGCAATTTACTCAAGATCCTTCCTTCGTGAGTCCTTTTGTTGAATAAAAATAAAAAGTTCTTGCGGTCACGTGTGTAGGATTTTTAAAGGCCACGTTGATATGTCTTTGTTGTAGTAAAAATCTGTAGGAAAATCACGTTTCGTTTCAGCCCTGGACATTTATTAGCATAAATACATTGCGTACGTGATGTACGGGGGTCGGATTCAGGCGTTGTGTTTTGGGGGATAATTGGAAATTTTTATAAAAAAAAATATTAATTATTTAAAACGAAAATATTGTTTCTTTATCATTCCAAGACACCGGCGTCAATGAAATATAGTTAACAGTCGCTAACCGGTGCGTTTACGGTCTGACATAGCCTTTAGTTTCTTTCGGTGTTTATTCTTAAGGTGGTCGCTTCCGAAACGCTGGTAGATCGCCTTAGGTTTTTACTCTGGCTCGCCACCCAAGTCGAGGTCCTAACCCATAGGGTTGCCCATCTCATGAATTTGCTGGCTGAGCACTTTCAAGTGCTCGCCTCTGTAGCTCAGTAAAGTTGTAAATAGCCTTTCCCGGCCAACAGCATAATGCCCTGTCAAAAAAACCGTTTATTATAGTGTTTAGGGTTCAATAGTTGATTTACAAGTATTTTTTACTGCTTAAGTAGGCAGAAAAACACTAAAAATTTACAATAATAATATATATATATATATATATATATATATATATATATATATATATATATATATATATATATATATATATATGTATATAAATGAATCGCAAAATGTGTTGCTAAGCGCATAACTCGAGAACAGCTGAATCGATTTGGCTGATTTCTTTTTTGTTGTGTTTGATAAAGTCTGGGGAAGGTTCTTATGGAGCGAAAAAACATAAATAAGAGAAGAATTGTAAAAACAACAATTTTCTTTTTCCATACAAACCACTCTGTCCCCAGCTGTCAAACATATGAAGTCAATCAAAACAAAACAAAGGTGCGTTAGGATTGTGTTTGGTATGCCTTCAAGTTGATTAGAGGTTGCATGCCATTAATGAAAATTATAATTTATACTCCAAATAATGAAAGAAAAAATTACGTGTCCCATAAGGCATTATAATAAAAATATTACCTTAGATATGACTTAAGCCTTTCAATGCAATTTTATTTCTATTAGACAGCGACAGGCCAATAACTTTTTGCAGTATGAAATCTGATGGGGTAGCTACATAGATGGGCAAAATGTAATCAGATTAATGAAAATGATTAACGATTACATTTTACGTTTTTTACCATTAATATGACTCCATTTTGCTCATTTATGATTCAAACACTACAAAATCCCAGATTGTATACATATTCATTTCTTAATGTTTTAAATTTATTTAATCATGATTACAGAGCAAGAAAATTAAAATTACGACTACATTTTGTAATCGTTGATCATTAATCGGATTACATTTTCCCATCTCTGGGTAGCTATTAACATAAAAAAAAAACAATGTAACTTTGTTTTAGAGAAATAGGGCAGAACAAGTTCTGCCGGGCCGCTAGTTAATAATATAATAATAATACCGTATTTATTTTCCCTCACAAACAAAAACTAAAACACACAAATAGTAGGAGACAATTACAACAAACATGTTTGTGAGGAACTGGTGTCTCCTATAGGTTTTACACCTGTGTTACAGATCACCAGGTCCCCACACCCGCTCTTTCAAAGCATTATACTAAAATACAATTACAGTCAAACCTGGATAAGGGACAGTTCAATGGAGCACAATCTCATTCTCGCTTACAGAGGTTTCTCAATAACCCGAGTTTCACGTTAATGCAGGTACATGGGGAGCGTTTTTCTCTTATAGAGGTACACAGCAATAACAAGTCACAGCAAGTACGAATGTATTATGCATATATATATTTTTATTAGTGTGTACTTGTATATGTTACGTTCATTAGATTTCGACATATAAGTACTTTATAAGAATAGGTATCAAGATGCTTACGAAAATAAAACAATAACAATTGTAGGAAGTTCCATGAAAGTTAAGAATGAGTCATAAAATAGCAGATGTTAAATTTGTAATTTGTTTTGTCATTTGTTCCACCTAAATAATATAAATAAATAAAGCTCGACTGTCGCTTATAGAGGTATAGATAAGTAGCAGTCTCACTTACCGAGGTCTATGAGGGACAAACGGCTCTCTCTTACAAAGGTTTCTGTTTCTCGCTAATAGAGGTTTTGGGAGCTTAAAATGACGGGTCCTGGTTATCACTCTCACTTATCATGGTTTGACTGTACATCATTGCGGTCGTAGTGTTTGTGTGTGCGTGCTTGAACATGTTAACCCTGTTAGGGAATCGGCGTGATGATAGAGATTATTTAGTTGTACTATAATATACAGGGGGGTCAGATACCCGGGCGATCCTCACGCAGTCCGGCCCCTCCAATAAAAGTAGGTTCCGTTTGCACAGTTGACTTGGCTCGATGTGTTTATGACAGCGTCGGGTCGTTGACATCGCGCGATAATGAATGCGTTTTGGCTTAGCTAATCATTTTATTGTTACCACATGAATAAACAGTTAAGTTTTTAAATAAAATGTTGAGAAAGATATATATATATATATACTAGCTGACTCGGCAAACGTTGTTCTGCAATATAAATTATAGCAGACCAGCCACGCTTTGCTGTGACTGGTTTTTGAATAATTACTCAATCCAGTCAACGGATAGCGCCATCTTTTAGAATCGCTTGGAGCTAACTGTAAATTATGACTGCTAGCTAAATAATGAACAAATAATTTGCAATAAAATAATATTACGACTATGAATTGAGATGAAAACTATCTCCTATCTTTTAAATTAGATCAAACTTCACGTGGTGTGTAAATTTCATTAAAATCGGTTTAGTAGTTTAGGAGTCCATCGCGTACAAACATCGTGGCAGGAGATTTATATATATTAAGATATATCAACATTAAGCAACCGTTTTTAAATATTAATGTCTTATTTTGGTAGTATTTTAGGGGTTTAGATGTAAATATAATAGAGTACTGCAAAAGTCTCGACGTCGCCGGGCGCTGAGGAAGCTGGAACGTCCGACTCTAGCGGCGGCAACGGGCGGCACACTTGAGGGAGTGTGTCGGCCAATAAGGGTGCGAGCGGCGCGTGATGCGTTCCCGCGTGTCGCTCTACAACATAGTGACATGAGAGGGGTGGCTCTTCACACCACCCCTCCCCAAACGAGTAGTGGCCTAATTAAGGCCGCACGCCAGGCCGGTCATTAACAAGGGTGCGACAGCGAGGGTCGCTCTACATCACAGTGGCATGAGAGGGGTGGCTCTTCACACCACCCCTCCCCAAACGAGTAGTGGCCTAATTAAGGCCGCACGCCCAGCCGGTCATTGAGGATGAGACCCCAGTCGTGCCCTCGATGCCGGTAGGTGGAAGGTGGAACACCCCGGGGGTTTTAGTCGGTGCAAGCCCGACACACCGGGGGGCGGCCCTCACCGCCACCCGAGGTCCGTTAGGGATTGCCAACGGGTTACCAAAAAAAAAGCTGGCACACTGTACGCAGCCTAGGCTAACCCGGTAGACGGATCGAAGCAACACCAGTGTGGTTTTGTTTAGTCAATAAGTGTGTGACATACCTTGGCCGCTGTCAATATAGCGTCTCTAACGATCGATGAAGATTTCCACCGGGATACTAATAAAAAAGGTTCCAAGTCTCAAAAAGAATGGAATCCTTATATAGGATCACGTCGTTGCTGTCTAGATAGACATAAATAGATATCTATAAAGATCGTTTTCCTCGTTAATATCATATTTTTAGGTCCGCAGTATCTAGTAGCTTTAAAAAAAGCGAACTTACGCCACGTATTCACCTGTGAAGAAAAACTTCGTAAAGAAATCCACACGGCATCTGATGAAATGTCATGTGTGTTAGCGCTGTGAGAAAGGCGATCAACTGCGCTACTGGTCACTTTGGTCATAACGTATAAGCGCAAAGTTGATACTGTCTTTAATGTATCTCTGTTCACCCCGAAAGGGATATAGCGTGACAAAACATTGTTATAATAAAAGAGTGTCAGCATTTGTAAATTCTTTCCCCAGCGCAAGGCAGAGCCGGTTATTTTGGAGTATTTCGAGCATGGGGACACGAATGCAGCCACGGAAGACTTTCTGGAGTTCGTGACCGCGAAACGCACCCACCTGGTGAATTTTAGTTATTTTTTTTAAAATAGGATTTTTAGAAATTTACGAAAATCAAAAATTGTCTTTAAAATGTTTTGTAAATATTTAAGAGTGTTCTTTGACTAATTTTAAGACATTTTTGTTCCAAGTTTTTTTTTCTAAAGTTTATAGTTTTTAAGAAAACGCGTCTATGAATTTGCCTGAAAAAAAATCCTCTTAATGTTCGAGTGCCATGGGCACCTCTGATCATAGTAAAAACTTGATAAATTTGCGGTATCATTGTGAAAAAAATGCGAAAAAATATTTTTATCGTAAATTTTCTCGTCTTTCACGTCGTTTAAATCGGCTATATATTTTTTTCTCGTGTCTAATCGAAATTTTGAGCTCAGATTCTGAAAGAGCATTAAATTTCGCGTAGGAATAGATTAATTGCATAATTTTTTTGGTTCGATAACATAATAAATAAACACGTTGAAAAGCTAGTAAAAATTTTGAGCATCTCGGCGTTAATGGGTTAAACCAAATAGCCTTTCACCCCTCGATATAACTGTAATATATTATCTTTGGGTCTTTTTTTAATATAAATTTTATTTCAATTATTAGATTTGCGAGACAATAGTGGAGATCGCACTCGACCACAAGCCTTCGCACTGCGAAATGGCGTCCGTCCTCATATCGGATCTTTATGGCAGAGTGTTTACCGCGAAAGATATCGGCTATGGTGAGTTTCACATTTTATAATACATTTAATGTAATAAATAGGATTCAATATAATTCTAACTCTGTTATTGTAATCTATACTAATATTATAAAGCTGAAGAGTTTGTTTGTTTGTTTGTTTGTTTGATTGAGCGCGCTAATCTCTGGAACTACTGGTTCGAATTGAAAAATTCTTTTTAAGTTGAATAGACCATTTATCGAGGAAGGCTTTAGGCTATATAACATCACAATGCAACTATTAGGAGCGAAGAAATAATGGAAAATGTGAAAAAAATGGGGAAAATTATTCATCCTTGAGGGCTTCCATTGCGTGCGCTGCGAAAACGGTTCAAGATACCAAAAATATATGTATGAAAGAATTATTCCTCTTGAAATGATCTAAAAAAATGTCCGCGACAGTATATGTCTATCTTTTAAGATTAAGTCACTAGAACCGTTTTTATGGTAAAAAAATTTGGTCGAAATTAATGCATTATTTGTTAAGAGTTGTATCAACGTAATAATATTAATCTTTATCCAAATAAATGTGTTGTTGATTAAGAGTATTTAATTGTGAACAAAATTGTCTTTGACATCACTTAATTTCAATGAACATCTTAGAAGATATTACAAAACCTTATATAGCAAAACGACGATTGCCGGATCAGCTAGTGAATAATAACAGAGTTAAGTTATCTTAAAGCGAAAAAAAAGTAAATCGGTAATCGCGCGAGTTGAGTGCAGATCTTAATCATATATGGTTAATATGTAATCAGATTAATAAAAATAATTAACGATTACATTTTACGGTTTTTACGATTAATATGACTGCATTTAGCTCATTTATGTTTTAAACACTACAAAATCCCAGATGGTATACACATTTATGATTTCTTAATGTTTTAAATGGATTTAATCATAATGACAGAGCAAGAAAATTAAAATTACGATTACATTTTGTAATAGTTCACCATTAATCAGATTACATTTTGCCTATCTCTGATCGTAACCAATCTGACATTTGCTAGTGTTGTTACCTAGTTAATAAGAGCATCGACTTCATGTTGATATATATTTTTTTTATTTGTATATTCTTCCCTTTGCGAGAAAGGCAAAGGCTTTCACGCCGTACAGCCATGTCTGGGGTCTTCTCTTTACGAGTTCTATTAAATTTCTTGTCACATCTTCCCGGCACACTTTAATATCTCTGACGTCGTTTCGATCTCCTATCCATCTATAAAGAAGATTCTTTTCTTGTTTGATGCACCATTTCAAACATAAACGGCGAGGAAAACTATGATAATTGTTTTTCGTTAATCTGATTACGTATTGCCGATCTATTGGTATAACACTAAACTGTGGCCGTGAGAGGGATGAGGAGTGATGCGTCTGCCCCTCACCTCAGCCCCCGACTGCATTCAACTTGCGCGCTGGCTATACCTAATGTGTACTACGTGTGTCGTCCAGCGTTCGAGCGTTTGCTGGAGAAGCTGCCGGACCTGGTGCTGGACACGCCGGACGCGGCGCTGCTGCTGTCCAACTTCATAGCGCGCTGCGTCGCCGACGACTGCCTGCCGCCGAAGTTCGTGCAGACGCAGGCGCTAACGGACCTTAATCCGAGTGCCAGGTCAGCAGCGCCACTAAAACGCTCTCAGACATACATAATTTGCATATGAGCCGTTCATTTTGAAAGTGGCTTAAGTCCGTTTTCATCTATTATATAAAAATAAATCCGGTTTTCCTTCCTGACGCTATAACTCCAGAACGCACGAACCGATTACCATGGTTTTGCATTCGTTGGAAAGGTCTCGGGCTCCGTGAGGCTTATAGCAAACAAAATTCAGGAAAAAATTCAACAGAAAAGCAGGAGAACGGGGAAAATCATTTTTCACATACAGCGCCATCTCTGATACATAGCGTGTACTACAAACCAATATGGTTTTGCATGGTGGTGGAGCAGATCGCACCAGTATTTTAAGTAGATGGCGCCGATGCGTTATACATTGTTTGACAGCTACTCATTGTACTCTGCTCAGTTAATTTCATGTGACATTTATTATGCGCACGTTCTGTCAAACGCTAACTAAAAACCAAAACGAAGCCATCTGGTGGCGAAACGAAGTTCGCCGGGTTCGCTAGTCTTTTATCCAGTTGGCACTTGTGACATTTATAATTTATGCTGAACTGTCAAAAAAATAAATTGGTATTGAAATATACTTAGTACATTTAAAATTTTTTTATCACGTACATTTTCAAAATAATATAAAAAATGCAATTCCTTAAGTATTTCAAATCTATACTAATATTATAAAGCCGAAGAGTTTGTTTGTTTGTTTGTTTGAACGCGCTAATCTCAGGAACTACTGGTTTGCTTTGTGTTGAATAGACTATTTATCGAGGAAGGCTTTAGGCTATATAACATCACGATGCAACTATTAGGAGCGAAGAAATAATGGAAAATGTGAAAAAAAACGGGGAGAATTATTCATCCTTGAGGGCTTCCATTGCGTGCGCTGCGAAAACGGTTCAAGATACCAAAAATATATATAAGAAAGAATTATTCCTCTTGAAATGATCTAAAAATGTCCACGACAGCATATGTCTATTTTTTAAGATTAACTCACTAGAACCGTTTTTATGGTAATCAAATTTGGTCGAAATTAATGCATTATTTGTTAAGAGTTGCATCAACGTAATAATATTAATCTTTATCCAAATAAATGTGTTGTTGATTAAGAGTATTTAATTATGAACAAAATTGTCTTTGACATCACTTAATTTCAATGAACATCTTAGAAGATATTACAAAACCTTATATAGCAAAACAACGTTTGCCGGATCAGCAAGTTAAAGATAAATAAGTGGACTTAAGTCACTTTCAAAATGAACGGCTCATTTAATACAATTATGGTCACTTTATAAATTTACTAGCGAACCCGGTACCACTATAAATGTTGTGTTAACCCTCCTCGCTCTCGCCCTCTACAGCCCTTATCGCGAACAGTCAGGCAGATATATACAGGGTGATTTTATAAACGAGGGAGATGTTTCAGAATAAAACAAATTGTACCTTCTTATAACTAATAAAAATGTAAATAAAAATATTCCCTAACAAATCATAAAGAAACATTGATGAACAGATGAGAATTGATCCGTAAACAGTTTGGACACCGCAGCGCGTGTGGCGCACGATTGAATGGCATGTAGATACAATTCCGTTTACGTAATTTTAGGTAAACAGGTAATTGACTCGTTACGTTTTCGTACTTTATCCTGGCTTAGGAGAGACAATATACCTGCTTAATAATTAATTGTTATTTATTCTATCATGTGTGTAATTGCCCCTTAATATGTTGACTATAAATTACTTTGTTTTAATGTTAATATTAAGATATCACTATTCTTATATATTTGGATTTAGAATCGAATGCTGAATATCCTCCTTGAATAATATCCTCCTCGTCTACAAAATCAGCCTGTATTTTGTAATATGTACAACATAAAAATGGTCACCGTGGGTTATTCTTTAGGGATAAATATATACCATCCTGGACATATTTATTGATCTTTTAAATATATACAATTCCGTAGTACATTAATTTGATGAATATCGTAAGGTTTAGCCAGCGTTTTCGATTTAAGCGCACAAAAATATGTTTATTACGACATCACATTACAAATGTTGAATTTTGCGGCGTTTCTGTACTATAATATATATTTATTATACATATAAACCATCCTCTTGAATCACTCTATCTTAAACTACATTAAAATCCTTTGAATAGTTAAATGAATCCTAAATAACTTGCTAATAATCCTAAATAACGTAACTCCTGCCCAGTAGTTACTCGAAGCCCTGGATAGGTTGCAGCGGAGGGCTGTTCGCATTGTGAATGATCCAGACTTTACTAAGCATCTTGAACCGCTCCAGTTGCGCAGAGATATTGCCTCACTGAGCGTTTTCTACCGTCTGTATCATGGCGAGTGTTCTGAAGACCTATTTAACCTTGTTCCACCCTCTCCCTTGCTGAATAGAACCACGCGCGCGGGTTTGGGGAGTCACAGCTGTACGGTATCTCACATCCCGGCCAGGACTAAGTTTTTTTTTTTTATACTGGCTCGACATAGTGACTACAGTGTACCTGATGGTAAGTACAGTATAGTCCAAAAACGAAAGCGACTATCAAAGGATGCATATCTTTTGATAGTCTACATCGTCATGTCGGCCCACATATACCGCGACTAAAGGTCTCTAGGTATATGAGCTACTGGATATACACAAGCTGATCTCGAAACGCGACAAGCCGAAACTAGTCACTATGACGGGCTTTACACCCATGTACTGTGGTCGCGATCCAGACGGGCACAGACGCCCTACCACCTCGCAAAAAAGTTCTTTAATTCCATCTTTTGCCATATCGTTGAGTTGTGGAATGGTCTTCCAGCGAGCGTGTTCCCACCGTCCTATGATATGGGGTCCTTTAAGCGTAGCGTGAAGAGATATTTCTGCAGGCCGGCATGATCGCTGCGACTACCGATGGGCTTTTCCTTAACTGTCGATAGTCTTGTGCTATAGTGTGCTTGAGTAACAATGTTGCTTTTGTTATTCCAGACAAGCTATTCACAGAGCGGAGACTTTGCTGTCGATGAAACAAGGATTGGTCAGGCTGGACAACATCTGGGGCGTTGGAGGCGGCATCAGGTGAGAGAGGATATATTTATCACGCATTCTTCTTAAATCAGCGCTGTGTTAGTCACATGCGGGCAAAAGGCGAAGCTGGTCGCGTTTGGGAGTCGAAGCTGCTCGCGTCCGTAGGCTTTACCCTAGTTTCCCTACACGTGACTCCTGGGTGGTGCTAAACGAGCAGCAGCGAGGTGGTAAGGCGTCGGTGCCCGTCTGGATCGCGACCGCAGTACATGGGTGTTAAGCCCGTCATAGTGACCAGTTTCGGCTTGTCGCGTTTCGGGATCACCTTGTGTATATCCAGTAGCTCATATACCTAGAGACCTTCAGTCGTGGTATATGTGAGCCGACATGACGACGGAGACTATCAATGGATTTTCATCCTTTGATAGTCGCTTTCGTTTTTGGACTACACTGTACTTACCATCAGGTACTCTGTAGTCACTATGTCGAGCCAGTGTAAAAGAAAAGGCACCATTTGCTGACCTGACTTCCTTTCTGTGCATCATTACAACGTAGGATATTTGCTTTTTCTGTCTTCTAGCAAAATGAATCTATCCTTCTATATTGTATTTTTTGTTTTATGCCAAATATGTATATTTTTTAATAATTTACAGGAAGACGCTCGACCTCAGTCACACTTGGTGGAAGGTGAAGATGAGTACAACGATGGAACGCCTCCGCCCAACAAATGCCTATTCATTCTTCTCTTAAAGACTCACAACTCGTGGAAATACCCTCGCTGAAAGCTTATTCTACTCCTTAGCTGTTCACATGATGAATGTAGAAGCGAATCTCTTCGTGTGGTTATAATGAACGTCTGGCACATACGAACTGTATCCGACACAGCATATTATGTTTTTTTTTCTTTCCTTACTTTGTGTCTATCATCAGCTTATTATATGCTTACTGTTATCCGACAGGCCGGTGAAATCGCTGATCCGTCAGATCCAACTCCTGCTGAAAGAGTACCTGACGTCAGGAGACTTGGCTGAAGCGATGCGCTGCGTTAGAGACCTCGAAGTGCCTCATTTCCATCACGAGCTCGTCTACGAGGTATGTGCGGTTCGATCACAACTAGAATATTCATCAGGTTAGGATTGTTCACCAGTTTAAGGCTGCTCAGCGTTCTTGGGCATCTCTCTGAAAGGTAGAATCCGAGATGACGCTATTCGAGAGAGAACTAAAGTTATCGAAATAGGTCTCCGTAACAGCTGGGATGACTATGGGCTGGGAGAACTTTAATTTTACGCTGTCTGGATAAAGTGACTACAATGCACATGATAGTAAGTACAATGTAGACCAAGAACGAGAGCCATGTCATGTCAGCCTACATACACAGCTGAGGAGTCAGCACTTTGTAAGATTATTTGAAGTTTATGAATGACTGAGTGCATTGCTCCGCGATATCTAGGTCACGCAAACAATATAAAACGCGCACCATTTAACCCTTCTTCGCATAATGGTGGAAATTTCCATCATAACATTGAATGTCAAAAATTATATAAAAGAACAAGTTCACTTTATGTTGATCGTGTCTGGATACCTTTTTAATGTCCATCGCTTAAAAAAACAGCTGTTAAAAATAAGCAAGTGTCAAAATCAGTAAAACAAGCTTGATGTTGTCATTCCGCTGTTTGGTGTAGTTGCAATAAACGTATGATTTTATTTTAAATTTTGTTTTATTATATCACAGTTTCTATTGCTAAAAAAATTAAAAAAGGCGGAAGAAAGGTTTGTAACTGGCGTTTCTGTTATTTTTAGAGCAATTTCTGAAAAGTTTGCGTGAAAAAGATCTGACTTTTCATGATGATAGAAATTTCCATCATACTGTTTTTTCCTAAATTTATACTATAAATATATACTAAGATTTTTTTAAACCATTTTTCCTTTAATTTTGAACATAAATTATATCACCTTGATTTATTTCACCAATAAAGAAAAAATCATGTAAAAAAGGGTTAAGCAATAAATAATCATTTAAGTAAAGACTGCCCTTTAATCGATACGCTTCCCACAAGCGCTAGAGTCGTCCTGCCTTCACAACTGTCGACCCCGACGTGATTGACGCAGTCATGTGTCAATACAGCTGGAGGCTCAACTTGCGCAATTGGTGACCTTGACGGTGATTCTTCGCCTGACGTAGTCCGAGTGATCCTCTAACGACTAAAGGTCATCCATCCATTGTGATTTTTTCCATAATTATTTCTTTTGAATAGCATTATAGATTAACGAACGATTCGGTTTCTGACAGTTACTAACGTCGCTAAGTAGGTAACTGCGCAGCGCTGGCAGCTGTCCTAGCATGTCACATGGCAGCACCGCGTAGTCACCTACTTCTAACTGCTTTTCAAACAATTTCATACAGAAGCGGCCACACCGCGACCGGGCCGCGACTGCCAGACCTCGAATCTCACTTTTAGCAGTCTTTTCAGTTTTATCAATCGCATTAATGGTGGAATTATTTTCCCGATAGACCGTTTTGCTGGCGCTGGAAACGGTAAACTCCAGCGTCGAAGAACAGCTGTGCACTTTCCTCGCGGAGCTTCGCCGATGCGTCCTAGTGACTCCCGATCAGATGGACAGGGTGAGTCGATCTTCTACAGAGCTTCTCTATCAGGAGCGTCCAGCACATACGAATGGTATCCTACACGGCGTCTAGTGGTTTATGATGAAAAAAAATCCATATTGATCGTCGAATCGAATGAGATCATGATTTTTTTTTTTAATTCTGACTCGACACGGTGACTGCACCATACCTGATGGTAAGAATGGTGCAGTCCAAAAACGCCAACGACTATCGACAGGCAAGACAAAACCCATCGGTACTCGCAGCGATCATGCCGGCCTGCAAAAATATCTCTTCACGCTACGCTTAAAGGATCCCATATCATAGGATGGTGGGAACACGCTTGCAGGAAGACAATTCCACAGCTCAACGATACGGCAAAAGAAGGAGTTGGAAAACTTCTTAGTCCTAGCCGGGATGTGAGATACCGTACAGCTGTGACTCCGCAAACCCGCGCGCGTGGTTCTATTCAGCAAAGGAGAGGGTGGAACAAGGTTAAACAACTCTTCAGAACACTCGCCGTTATACAGACGGTAAAAAACGCTCAGTGAGGCAACATCTCTGCACAACTGGAGCGGTTCAAGATGCTTAGCCACGTCAGGGTCATTCACAATGCGGACAGCCCTCCGCTGCAACCTATCCAGGTTAACCATGGTCAATTGAAGCATATTTCACTCCGCAGGACTCCTAACATTTCGATAGCTTACTTTTAGCATTTTGCGGATTGGGGTAGTAAATAATAGGAATATTGTTGTCCTGTCCTGTGCTATTTTAGTTACAATTTTGACAGCGCGATGCAAACATTTTGTAGCGACATCTATTAGAACATTTACACAACTTTTTTGTATAAAGCAATTTGGTTTTAAATTCACTCCGCATACAGCCACATTCGATGTGTGCCAAATGAATGCGTATCTTTCTTTTGGAATGCGGTTAGAAGTAGAAAGATAACGTGGTCTGTGCAGGGTTTCATGCGCGTGCTGGAGGACATGAGCGATATAGTCCTGGACGTGCCGCTGGCGTACATCATGCTGGACCGGTTCATGGAGCGGTGCCAGCAGAGGTTCCGCCTCGGGGAGTGCGTGCTCAAACGCATGCCCACCAGGTCAGTCCGATGGCACAAGCAGCCTAATGTGATTGTTTGACAGGCAGAACGCTTGACCTCAATTATACCTTATCCCTTTTTTTTTTTTGTTGACCCGGTGGAAATCCCTTCGGACCATCATGGGGAGTGGTGAGGGCTACAGCCCCGGCGTGTCGGACTGGCACCGATTAAAACTACGGGGGTGCCAGCATTGCTTACTCTTCGCTTTTATCGAACTGGGAATCCTGATACTTCCGAGACTTCAATTATACCTGGTGCAAGGGTTACTGGCTTGATAATGTGACTGCACTGTCCCTGATGGTAAGTACGGTGTAGTCCAAAAACGAAAGCGACTATCAAAGGATGAAAATCCATGGATAGTCTACATCGTCATGACGGCCCGCATATACCATGACTGAAGGTCTCTCGGTATATGAGCTACTGGATATACACAAGTTGATCCCGAAACGCGACAAGCCGAAACTGGTCACTATGACGGGCTTTACACCCATGTAGTATGGTCGCGATCCAGACGGGCACCGGCGCCCTACCACCTCGCTGCTGCTCGTTTAGCACCACTCAGGAGTCACGTGTAGGGAAACTAGGGTAAAGCCCACGGACGCGAGCAGCTTCGACTCCCACACACATACACACACGCACACACACTGTACACTTGTGTACTGTTTTCACGATCCAGTTCGGACAATCGCCCTAATACAACAAAAATTATGATTGGAGTTGTCATGGAGTAATAAATTTACACGAAATTTAAATAATTCACACACTTACCTGCCACCACCTACTGCCGCTACCACCTGCATAACATCTAATAGAAATTTCATGTGTACGAGCGCTGTCAGAACGGCGATCAGCTGAACAACTGGTCATATTGGGCACGACATATACGCATAGTGGATACAGCTATTAATACATCTCTGCTCGCCTCGTAAGCGATACAGAGTTATAATATATCGTTATAATTATCATAAAATGTTTTGTTATAGAGGGCGCAAGCGCTTCGTGTCCGAAGGCGACGGTGGCGCCATCAAGGACCACGCCCTCAAGCTTCGGGAATAGGCGGGACTGCAAGTCACACACAAACGTATATACTGACACACATACACACCAAGCCACTAGAACTAGAGTAACTGGAAAATTGATGATGATTTAAGAGAAATGATTTATCTTGGTCTAGAAATAATGCATTAATAGTCGATTGACAAGCTAAATTCACCGTCATAGTAACGTGCTTCGGCATGTCTCGTCCGCTACTCATATATCTAGAGACCTTCAGTCGTGATATATGTTGGCCGGCATTTCGCTGGTGAATGTTTTTTCATCCTTTGATAGTAGCTGCTTTTCTTGCACTTTCGATCAGGTGCGATGTAAACACCTTGTCGAGTCATTATAAAAAAAAAAATTATGAAATTTTTTTCACTCAGTTACTCTAATACTCATGGCTATATATACACTGAAGAATTTAAGATAAATCGGTGTGTCGTTAAAGTACAATTTATTAGACGCGATCGTTATACGTAAACGCTATGGACGGTTTACACTGTGCAAGTGACTGGGCGAGTCGAAGGGTCAGTTACTTAACTGTCGCCTCTTGATAATGGACACTAATTGTTGTTTTCATGTGACAATAAATTGCGTTTTATATCTGTTACGAAATTTCTTGGTAATCACAGTTCGAGTTGCGTTTTTAGCGGCTGATAATATTAAATTGAAAACTGCCATATAGGAGCATGACTGTCGAGAAATAACCGCCTGACGACAGTCGCTGCGATCATGCCTACACAAATATCTATTTATGACGCGTCAGATTTACGATCTGAGGAGTGACTACTTCAGGGTCCATCTCTGCGTGGGTGGCTGTTCAGGTTCACGCGGGCTTATTTTCCACTACTCGGCATCTAAGCGTGACCGTTTTGCGTGAGACTGAATTGGGATTTCAATCATCCCAGCCCAGTTTCTCTAGGGAATCCGCCAGCAGCTTGAAGTTGCTGGTTGCTTCCGGAAGGGACTTCGGTATACCAGTTCACTGCATTCAATGAGTTCGTGCCTATCTGCCTCCTCTTCTCTCATGCATGCTCAGCACAGAGTAGTTTTTTTTTTGACGTGTTGTTTGTTAGTGCCCGAGAAAGGTCTTTACAACTACACTAGGTTTGAGAGGGCGAGCACAGAAGGTGCTCAGCCAGCGATTTATGCGTTGGGTGGCAACGCAAGGTCACCTCCGAGGGTAGGGACCTCGATTAGACCGGCCAGCCAGGGAGAGATTCTAACGGTGATCTATTAGCGTTTCGGAAGCGACTACCATGAGATGGAACCCCGAAAGGAACTCAAGGCTGAATAGAGTAGTTTCCGTGATACCTAAATAATAGAGATGTCTGTTAAAATAACCGTGTCCTGTTATGGCTCCGATGACCCTGCGTATTTGTAATTTAGTCAGATGCAGAACAGCTTCAGAGATCTTTGGGCTCGCTCGAGGTGAAGGTGGGTGCTTAACCCCCCACTCTATAGTACACTCTATCAGGCCGCTCCCTCATGTCGACTGCCCGGTTAGTTAACGGCCTCTGTACAAGTACAGTTACTGTCCATTTTATTAGTCGGCAACTCGCCCGAAACCTACTTGCCTCGTGTAAACCGTCCTTTGATTTTACGTCTCGATTAAGGCTTCATATGAACTCGCTTCGTTTATGCCTATTTAATAAATGTATGTATGTGATGGAGGACGTTCACGCTAGGGTTTGCCTCATGGGTTTATCTGCGCAAAGATGGTATGACGTGAGCCTACTAAATTCGGGCCGAGTTTTGCAGTTCGCAATGTCTTTTACATCCGAATCAGTGAAAAGATGAATCTCTCGCTAAAAGACTCGCTTCAGGCGTTGTTCACGAGTATTCATAAATAAATATATAGCAGATGGCGGATGTATCACGTAAACTCAGCCCAGGATCTGGAGTGGGGCGGGGGGGTGCAAGCCGGGGCCAATACGTAGCGCGAAGAGGTATTCGTGCAGGCCGGCATGATCGCTGCGACTACCGATGGGTTTTTTCTTGCCTGTTGATAGTCGTTGGCGGTTTTTTGGACTCCATTATACTTACCACCACGTATGGTGCAGTCACTGTGTAGAGTAAGAATAAAAAAAAAGTATTCCAAGATCCTGGGCTGCGTTAACTGCAATAGAAATAGTGATATGGCTCCTTCGAAAGGTATTTTTATGGATTTGGTTCGGGAGCAGTGGGCAGCCGCCTTTACAGCTTCTCTCATACACGCTTTTCAGTTTTCTTGCACGAGGTGAACTTATGCTGTAAATCTTAGCGTGTATGAAACCTGTATGATATTTTTCGAAGCACTGAGATGTAAGAAGAATAAAATATGACGTTATTAATGCAATAATTTTAAAGTAAAGTTACATTTTAGATTTGTATGAAAGGGTTTGATGCAAAAATTGCCAATCTGGTAGGGGTTTTATTAAATTTCGTCAGGGATATGGCTGACAGCCTATCTGATGGTATGTGTTATTCGTCGCTTATAGAGGACTGCCACAGCCGATGGATGGACTGTTAGCTTGTTTGCAGTCCATCACGTAAAAAGAGATCCATAAGTAAAGTTGTGACATTATAACGGCTAGTGACGTTTTTGCAACAAAATCACTTACATACAGGTTGATATTTAATTTGTTATTTTTTTTAAAAGGCATATTTTGAGAATACGATGTACTGTGATACGTAAGGGATATGTTTACATCGAGGGGTGAAAGGCTATTTGGTTTAATCGACATTTTTTCGTGATATAGTAATATATTTGTAATCGGTAAAAAACGCTGATTCCGAAAATATATATTATTATACTAGCAAACCCGGCGAACTTCGTTTCGCCACCAGATGGCTTCGTTTTGGTTTTTAGTTTGCGTTTGAAAGAACGTGCGCATAATAAATGTCACATGAAATTAACTGAGCAGAATACAATGAGTAGCTGTCAAACAGTGTGTAACGCATCGGCGCCATCTACTTAAAATACTGGTGCGATCTGCTCCACCACCATGCAAAACCATATTGGTTTGTAGTACATGCTATGTATCAGAGATGGCGCTGTATGAGAAAAATGTTTTTCCCCGTTTTCCTGCTTTTCTGTTGAAATTTTTCCTAAATTTCTTTTGCTATAAATCTCACGGAGCTCGAGACCTTTCCAACAAATGCAAAACAGTGGAAATCGGTTCATGCGTTCTGGAGTTATAGCGTCAGAAAGGAAAACCGATCTTATTTTTATATAATAGATGAAAATGGACTATCTTGGACTTAGATCACCAAAAAATGCCGCTTGAACCTAATAGCTTTTCACCCCTCGATATCATCAAAGAGACATTCTACTGATTGAAAACGGTCAAAATCTAATTTTGCTATGAAATCAGTCTAGCGTGCATTAAAATTGAAGTAGTTTTTATACCAACTCGACAAAGTGATTGCATGGCACCCGAGGGAAAGTGAGTGTACTCTAAATACGGCAACGACCGTCTAGGGACGAAAATTAGTCGACAGTCGAGTGAGGGTCTTTAGGTTTTTACACTTGTGTACTGTGGTCACAGCACAGTTCGGGCAATTGCCCTGCCACCTCAAGGATTGTATAAAGTAATTGATATGAAAGAAAAGTAAAGAAATACACACGTTATAAAAAGTTTTTTCCACTCCTGACTTCCCTTAATCATATTATTATATTATTCAGCCTTTGGAAAAAAAAATTAAGACACTGTTATGCAGGTCGGCATGATTATTGTCGAAGAACAGTTTCCTGTTTTTTTTTTTTGTATAGTTGAAATCGCTTTTCAGACTGTGCTGTGATCAACGTCAGGTGCAGGTGAAGTCACTTTGCTGGGCCTGTATAAAAATATGACAAGAGATCGGAATGCGACTGTAAATTGACCGATAATAAAAAGGTTGTCTTTGTGATTAAAACAATTTAAATGCAGTATTTCGTTGCGTTACGGTCTCGTTGGGTGTAAAGTACAATTTAAATAAAAATATATTTTTTCAATTTATATACAATTTCTACATATTGTTTACGCCCCAGACGGAATATAGCGCGATGATTTATTGTTTACACTGACGTTTGATGTGCATTTTAATATGGTAACGAATTAAATTTCAACATATAAATAATAAATTTTGATATATTTTAATAAACTCGTACACTGCTGTCCAAAGTAAAAGGACAATTTTTATTTTCATAAATATATAAACACGGGGATTTTGTAGACGAAGGAAATATTCAGGTAGGATATACAGCATTCGGTTCTAGTCCCAAACATGCAAAAATAGTGATATCTTAATATTTCCATTAAAACAAAGTAAATCTATACTAATATTATAAAGCTGAAGAGTTTGTTTGTTTGTTTGAACGCGCTAATCTCAGGAACTACTGGTTCGAATTGAAAAATTCTTTTTGAGTTGAATAGACCATTTATCGAGGAAGGCTTTAGGCTATTTAACATCACGATGCAATTATTAGGAGCGAAGAAATAATGGAAAATGTGAAAAAAACGGGGAAATTTATTCATCCTTGAGGGCTTCCATTGCGTGCGCTGCAAAAACGGTTCAAGATACCAAAAATATATGTAAGAAAGAATTATTCCTCTTGAAATGATCTAAAAAAATGTCCCCGACAGTATATGTCTATCTTTTAAGATTAAGTCACTAGAACCGTTTTTATGGTAAATAAAAATTGGTCGAAATTAATGCATTATTTGTTAAGAGTTGTATCAACGTAATAATATTAATCTTTATCCAAATAAATGTGTTGTTGATTAGGAGTATTTAATTGTGAACAAAATTGTCTTTGAGATCACTTAATTTCAATGAACAACATAGAAGATATTACAATAACTTATATAGGAAAACAACGTTTGCCGGATCAGCTAGTTATCAATATATTTAGAAACAATTACACACGTGAATGAGTAACGTGTCCTAAGCCAGGATACAGTGTGAAGGGAAAACGACTCAATAGTTGTTTACCTAAATTTACGTAAAATGAACTTTATCTACTTACTATAGGATAACTCCAAAAATAAATCCATTTTTTTCCCAAAGTGTCAAAATGTTGTCTGGATTTGTTTTGCTTTGCCGTTCTCGAAGTCGCGTGAATTATCCACATGGTATGTATAATATTGCAGGCTGGCATGATCACGGCGACTCTCGTCGGACTCCGATTACTCTATAGTTGCTGTAAATTTTTTTGACTATCTCAAACTTACCATCTCTAGTTCAGTTTGCACGTTGTGACGTGATGCAATAAAAAATGAGTTCTTTAATTTTGGCCAGCATTGTACTAAGCTAGACCGTTTCGAGCTAGCGCATAATAGATTTCGCCAGAGTAGACATTTATATAGATTTTAACTTAAAGCTTAACAAAGTGTTGTATAGATGGCGTTGAATAACACTTCGCCTTGTATCTGACTGACTGACTGACGTGGGAGGGAGTCGTGTTGTGAAAATTCCGTCGTAATGACTCAGGCTGAAGATTTACAGACGCTATTTCGGCTGTGCTTAGCAAAGTTTTCAAAAAATAAATTCGATTTGACAAAAAAAAAACTGAATATATAATAGGAACTTGAGTATAGCCATAGTATTCGCAGAGCCGAGTCCATGCTGATAAAATCGGTGACTTACCAAATTCTTTGACATTCTTCGTGTAGTATAAATTTTAATATTTTAGTAAAGTCTAAGCAAAGTCAAAGTTGGGTCTATAAATCTCAGCCTAAGTGACTCGCTTTGGCTTGTCATGTTTATTGGAGGGCGTGTCTGTACCATGCGTTTGAAATGTGAACTTTATTACAAATGCGGTTCACAGCAAATCATGGACTGTGTTATTTTTTAATTTAAATTTTGTTTAATTGATTTGCTTTATGAGTTTTATTATAAAACAGAGTTTATTCTTAATACGGAATTAAACTGCGTTTCAATTTTTATTGCAAATGACAATTTATCTTTTATATAAAAACTTTAACTCTGGTTTTGTTTTGGCGAATATCACTGACATCCACTTATCACTATCACTTTCCTCCGCTTTCCACCAGGTGTGACTGAGGTCAAGCGTGATCCGGATTGAAATAAAAAGTCTTTTATGATAATAGTAATTTATTGACACGCTATATCCCTGCCGGGGTGAGCAGAGATACATACATTGGTGGTTGTATCCACTTTGCGGTTTTATGCCGTGCCCAATGTGACCAGAAGCGCAGGTGATCGCCGTTCTCACAGCACTAATACACATTACATTTCTATCAGATGGCATTATCTTTAATTTTGATTTATTTAAATTGTCGCACAAGTTTTTTCATACAAGCTATCTTCTGTAATGTGACTAGGTTTAATCCCGTACTAAATTTAAACTCTGTTTTAAAGTATATCTATACGCATTTACCGAGAGGTGCCTGGCAGTGATATGCTGAACAGATTTAATATTTTGTCTATATATAAAATGTCAATTAATTTTGTACGTTTGTGTGTGATTCGCTCTAAGTTTTGACGTGTTTTTGGGACTTTCATATTATATTATTAAGTTGATATTCCGAGCGGCTGTCAATTTGTTTGAACTTGGACGCTATATTGGTTTGATGATTATCGTCAATCGGACTTGGAAATTGGATAGGTTGGTTAAAAAAATAAATGAATATATTTGGCCTCTTTGCAGGAGACTATGTATAGATGGTACGCGAGGTACGTTCCTCAGCTCCCTCTAACAACAGTGACATTCCTTATCAATTTTGTCTTTCTTTCACTATACTCTTGGGCAGTGGCATGCATAAGGTATTTAGACAGAGTAGGCAGAATTCACGTAATTATTTTAATATTATTATATTATAGTAAATATTCTATTGAGCTTATGGGAAAGATACACAGCGTAAAAATAGAATAGATATGAATATAAATGTTTTCCTGTTTTGTTTCACTTTAAGCAATTTATTCCAGGCTTATTTATTGTAACGGCATGCAATGCTCTAATGCATCTATGGAATGGCCGCTACTGCTCTTGGGTTGCTTATCATAAAACCATAACAATTACAAAGCAATGATTTTATTTATTACGGTGTTAAATAACGGAAAAAAAAATTGTTACTCAAAAAGTTTTACGTTCTCACTTTGTAGACAAGTGTAAAAAATTACTTCAATGTATGTGTTATGTATAATTATTTGATAAACTCTACTTATGCCGTTCGATTAGTATTGCATAGTGGTTTGCCTTTTCACTTTGACTCAAATATAAACATCTTTTTGAGATACAAAACTAAGAGGCATCCGAAATATAATATTCGTATATAATACAAATGCATTGAATACCCTCTGTAGCGAGCGCGGCGCTCTCAACCGGGCAGGATGTCCTTGCCCGGCCCTGACACCGCCTCCGTCTGGACAGACCCCTTCGACACCAAGGGCGTAGAACGCGCCTCGGTGCGCTGGTAGGTCCGTCTACCGACTACGGCAGAGCGAGCACCCCGCGTCAGCCAGCCCCGTGAAGCCGGGGGGAGTGAAGGAACTGAGGAGGGGGAAGGGGGGAATGCGTTTGACGTATAGAAACTTTAATAAAAACCCCAATTTTGTAGGAACTTGAACTAGGGGCGGTGACCAGCCAGCGATTTTTGACCCCTCTTGAAATCTTCCTAATCTTGAATTGTTCTTGCTGAAGATTTCTTGCTGACTTCTTGAACTGTTTCTTTCTTGAGGTGCTTCCTTTCTTGAGTTGTTTCCTTTCTTGAGTTGCTTCCTTTCTTGATGCGATCTTGAGACTGCCCTTGTCGTACTCGAAAATTGGCCCGTTTACAAATGGTCGAGCACTACTTTATCGAGGCACCCTATATAATTGTCCCCTTTTGCTGGCATTTTTACTTCACCGCTCCTAGTTTTCTTTATTTATTTCTCCAAATATACAAGTTATTACAATGTTACGTATCTTAAACTATTCTTCACATAAAGACCTATATATTCATATAAGATACATAACCCTTACTTATCTACTTTTCATTATATAATGCAAAATAGTCCTATTTTACAAGCGATTTCTGTCTATTCGCACACAAAAAGTTAAATATCTTTTACACTACTTAATATACAGGCATGTAATATGTTTCCCTATAATGTCTATTAGTTTATCTTTAAAATCACATATTACATTATTTACCTAGCCTATGTATTTTCATTGTACGATCCTTTCTTTTACAACAAAATAATTCACATCGAAATATTGGAATAAACACTAAAATCGAAATATCTCGAAAACTACTGATCGTACAACGAACTATGACCTATGAAAATACTTCTTATAAAGAATCCTATCCTAATACACTATTTTCAAAATGCTTACACCTAGGTATTAAGAAATACACTAGGCCTTATGGGCGATCTAGTGTGTTAGAGCAGGACGGAGATATCTCGCTTACTCCGTGGATATACACGCGTCGCCGACATCCTCCCCTTCGTGCGAAGCACCAACTCCGGTCTCGGCGACTCGTTGCTCGTTGTCTCGTTGCTCTGCCTCGACGGCGGGAACCAGCAGCACTGCCTTGGAGCTCGGACGCCTCAGGATGCCATGTGTAGTACGGACTTCGATGATCCTGGTGCGGCCGTCTGGTCCGGGGTAGGTCTGGAGCACTTCTCCTCTTGGCCACACGTCCCTCGGCAGCGCGGGGTCCACGATGAGGACTGTGTCCCCACACTGCAAGTCTCGCGTAGTCGCCTTCCCGTAGATTCTTCTCGGGATCAGAGTTTGTAGTTACTCTTTCACCCATCGGCTCCAGAAGTGGTTGACTCGTTGCTGCGATGTCCTCCATGTTCTCCGCGTCGCGATGTCTTCCTCGGTGAACACGCCGATTCTTAGTGCGCCGCAGGATCTCCCAATGAAAATGTGATTGGGAGTGAGGGCTTCCCTTTTCGTGTGTTCCGCCACGACGAATGGTTTTGAATTTTCTGTGTTCGGCTTCTAGCAGCGATGTATGTAGAACTTCTTTGGGGCTTCTTTCTATGACGTCTTCATTCATCCGCCCCCCAACTGCCTCTTGGAGTTCCTTTTTTGCTTTCGAGTAGTTCGTGCCGTTGTTACTGGAGATGTTCCGCGGCGCTGCTCTTCTTGAAGCGAAGTCCTCTTCCAAATTGATTGCTGCCTTTATTTTTCCTCGAACACGTAGTAGCCTGTCAAGTTTTTTCATCTCGCTTGCTCGTTCGGGGGGTTTCCTTTTCTTAAAGTAATTTATTTCTTCGCTGAAATTTTCATCTTGTTTTCCTTTGTCTTCTGCCATGAGCTCCCCTTCGGTGTTGAAAGTTGAAATGATGGCGCTCGTGACTTCTCTCTTCATATCCATAATTGGTGGACGTGGTTGAACCCCCAATGACTCCACAGCGAAGTACTCCTTATTGATCCTCGGTAATTCTTCTTCTCGGCTGGTCAAGTGCGTACAGGTGAGAGAGTTAACCCGTTCTGTCTCTCCATCAGACCCATGTAGCACCCATCCCAGATACGTGTAGGATGCTACGGGCTGATTTCTTCTTCCTTTGCGCGTTGATCTTGACACGATCAGTTCCCAGTTGTCTTGACCGATGAGGATCTTGGGTGGTTCTTCTTCATACAGAAGCTTGTCGACCATTTTGCTGAGGTGAGCGCATGCTTCTATCCTTTTTCTTTCTATCTTCTGTGGTGTCAATCGAATGTCATCGATGGTGCGAGCTCCAGTGATTTTCCTTTTGGTGGGGTGATGAACTCCTCTTATTTTTAGATCAATCTTCATGGATTCCTCCTTCGTGATCATTCTTCCACCAACTGTCTCCAGTGTTAGAGCTTCTTGTGGTCCCTCTAATCCAATATGGTGTGCAACTGAAGAGTCAACCAATGTCACTGTCGACCCTTCATCCAGCAGTGCCAGAACCTCCACTGATCCTTTTGGTCCGTACACTTCAACTGGCACCATCTTCAGGTAGGCTCTTCTTGCTCTTGCTACATTCACTGGCAGCATGACGTTGTTGGCGACTTCCTTCTTCTCCTCCTTCTTTTCTTGCAACTTGTCCTTGTGGAGGAGTCGATGATGCCAACGACTGCATTCTTCACACGGAGGTTTCTTGCATGTTTCTTTTCGATGACTTCCTTTAAGACACTTGAAGCATGTTCGCGTCTTCAATGCTATGTTCCACCTCTCTTCGTTCGATGCTTGCAGAAACCTTCTGCACTCGTAAAGGTAGTGCTCTCCTTCACAATGTGGGCATACTGCTTCTTCTCTTCTCTGCTCGACGGCTGCATGTGATGCTTGCTTCCCATATGACTGCCTCAGTCTCGGTGGAGGCGGTTCTATCCTTTGGACTGGAAGTGCATCCTTCACTGCGAGTGGCCTGTGACGAATCGCTTCTTCCTTCAAGAAGTCTGCCATGTCTGAGAGCTCCGGTTCCATCTTCTTGCCAGCGTAGTCCAGCCACCTGAACTTCAATATCTCTGGCATCTTGCTGATGATGGCCCTTATCAGGTCTGGACTGATGAGGTAGTTCGGCCTCTTCAGAGTCTTGATCGTCGCCACTGTGTTGTTCACTTGCTTCGAGAACTCGCAGATATCTTGCGCGCTGGTGCCGAACCTTGGTAGGCTCCTGATCCTGTCCAATTCCGCTATGATCAGGTGGTCCGGTCTTCCATATTCATTTCTGAGAGTCTCCATAATTTCTTCCGGCGTGGAATCCGAGTACAACAGACATCGGACTGATTCCAATGCTGCTCCTTTGAGGGCGTGACGTATTCTTGAGATGTTGTGGATCTCGTCGAACAATCTTGCTGTCCTGTCGTAGGCTCCTTGGAACGACAGCCACTCCCTGTAGTCCCCGTCAAAGGTTGGCAGCTCTTGCACGTAGGTCGGTGCTGACCGGATCGCTTCGACCGGTCTGTATGTCCTGGGTACTTCTGGTTTGATGGAGTCTTCTTGGAGTCGCTCCTTCCTGAGCGTGTCTGCTGATGGATTCACCGCCGGTTTCCCAATTTCTATCTGCGGTTGTCCCTTCCCGGACCCGTTCAGCAGACGTCCCTCCTTTGCTTCTTCCACCGTGGATTCTACCCACTTCTGGACATCTTCTTCCCGATCATTGTCTTCAACTTCAGTTTCGGAATCCTCTTCTAGCGCAGCTTTCCTTTGTTTGATCTTCAGCAACTTTTTCTGTAGCCGCGCAATTTGCAGTTCAAGTTCTAGGTCTTGCTCTTCAAGTTCCAGTTGTCGTTCGGTCCTTATCGATGATGTACGACGATTCTTCTTCGATTTTGACCCGGTCTTCTTTATGGTCTTCTTGGTCTTCTCGGTCTTCTCTGACGCCATCAATGTCCCCTCTTCATATAACGTCGCTATGGTCTCGTATGACGTTGCCTCTTCGGTCCCAGAAGATTCTTCCATTCTTCTTCTGGTACTGGAGGTCCCGACGGGCGCGCTGAGTGCGGCGGTGGAGACGTCCTGATGTGCAACGTCGACTGTAGACCTTTGTTCAACCGGCGGCGTCTGTTCCTTCTGGGCCCCTGACTGGCTTCGGGTTTGGGGCATGGTGACTGGGAGGTGACGGATAACCGGATAGATCCGGCTCGAAGGACCAGCTGTAGCGAGCGCGGCGCTCTCAACCGGGCAGGATGTCCTTGCCCGGCCCTGACACCGCCTCCGTCTGGACAGACCCCTTCGACACCAAGGGCGTAGAACGCGCCTCGGTGCGCTGGTAGGTCCGTCTACCGACTACGGCAGAGCGAGCACCCCGCGTCAGCCAGCCCCGTGAAGCCGGGGGGAGTGAAGGAACTGAGGAGGGGGAAGGGGGGAATGCGTTTGACGTATAGAAACTTTAATAAAAACCCCAATTTTGTAGGAACTTGAACTAGGGGCGGTGACCAGCCAGCGATTTTTGACCCCTCTTGAAATCTTCCTAATCTTGAATTGTTCTTGCTGAAGATTTCTTGCTGACTTCTTGAACTGTTTCTTTCTTGAGGTGCTTCCTTTCTTGAGTTGTTTCCTTTCTTGAGTTGCTTCCTTTCTTGATGCGATCTTGAGACTGCCCTTGTCGTACTCGAAAATTGGCCCGTTTACAAATGGTCGAGCACTACTTTATCGAGGCACCCTATATAATTGTCCCCTTTTGCTGGCATTTTTACTTCACCGCTCCTAGTTTTCTTTATTTATTTCTCCAAATATACAAGTTATTACAATGTTACGTATCTTAAACTATTCTTCACATAAAGACCTATATATTCATATAAGATACATAACCCTTACTTATCTACTTTTCATTATATAATGCAAAATAGTCCTATTTTACAAGCGATTTCTGTCTATTCGCACACAAAAAGTTAAATATCTTTTACACTACTTAATATACAGGCATGTAATATGTTTCCCTATAATGTCTATTAGTTTATCTTTAAAATCACATATTACATTATTTACCTAGCCTATGTATTTTCATTGTACGATCCTTTCTTTTACAACAAAATAATTCACATCGAAATATTGGAATAAACACTAAAATCGAAATATCTCGAAAACTACTGATCGTACAACGAACTATGACCTATGAAAATACTTCTTATAAAGAATCCTATCCTAATACACTATTTTCAAAATGCTTACACCTAGGTATTAAGAAATACACTAGGCCTTATGGGCGATCTAGTGTGTTAGAGCAGGACGGAGATATCTCGCTTACTCCGTGGATATACACGCGTCGCCGACACCCTCTGATTTTTTCATTTTTCACTAATGACAGGAAAAAAACGCGTCGATTGTCCTTGGTCTCACGTCTCTATGGCTATGCTAAAGTCGTGTGCGGGTATTTAACAGGTTCACGCCGACGATGTAGTTCATGTTTCTCGCCCATAGAGTGCGCTGCTTTTAAAGCTTTTCGCTCTATCGTTATTTAAAATAAATGTTTTCGAATAAAATACTAACATATGCACAGCCTAGTATCACAATTATATGCGAGCCACCAGTGCTACGTGCCGGCCAGATGAGGCAGACTTGTTCGAGCCACCGTCCTATAAGGAATGATGGTGTGAAGATTAATTTTAATTTTATTTTCGTAAATTAAGGCACTTTTTGTTATGATTTTTAAGAGGCAAAACGATATGAAAAATTCCCAAATTGACAGCAGCTCTTCTTTAAATGACAACACTAAGGTAAGGTTTGCCATTATAAAACATTGAAGTGCATTTTATGATAAGTTTTTTTTTATTCTTTGTGTAGTTGTAAGTTTATTGATTCGCGTAGGCTGTAGCGCCAGAAGGTTGTACTCAATCGTGTGTAAATATTAAGAGGCAAAATGTATTAGAAATGTTTCCTTTAATTTGAAGTTTTATTTAAAAAAAAAACTTTATATCCCTTTTTTAACTGGGAGAAAAATCCTACATAGGACTTTCAGTGCAGCGGTGTGGCTCGTTCCCCCGATGTGTCGCATTCCTACCGATTAAAAAACTCCTGGGTACTCCGTTCACCTCATCATTACAGAAGACGGGGGATACCTCCTGTCCTTTACTTCAATGAAAATAGACGGTGTTTGGTAGTACGCACAATCCGCTGCCGTCACGTATGGCCAGTGGACTCCCACAAGTACCACTTCTCAGGTTATTGTTATCGCGAGAGGGTGCGTAAAAGTTGCGCATGTGAGTGTGCGCAAAAAGTGTGATTTCATCTTATAGAGAATATTTTGTAGTTTATAAAACTTGGCTTTGATTTTCTGTCCAATCATTATTACGCAAGAAATCAATTATCAAAGTCAATAAGGTCTTTTTTGCTTTGATCAACAATAACTCAGGATTAAATCATCATAGAAGGCTCGTAGGTAAGTCAAATAAAAGGGAATTAAATTATCTAAAAGAATTTTAGGATAAGATTACTGAATGAAAAAAAATTAAAGCCCATAGATCATTTTTAAAACGAGGAAAAATTTTGAAACTTTTTCCTCCTGTATTTTTCTTACGATTACTCAAAAACTCTACGCGTAAATTATGTTAACTTTTAAAACTGAAAACTAGAAACCTGAAGCTATAGCATTCTGCTTTTAAAGCTTCTGTATGACCATTTCCCTCAAAATAACAGCCTCTTGAAAATCACCTAAAGATTGGGGACCTTTTTTAATATCCTTTAATTTCTGTGTCTAGTGTGTTTTATCCTTTTAATATAAATTAAGGCACGATTATAGTCTTTGCTTGTCAGCGGCTGCCAAGTCTCACACCGCACACAGGATATATGTGATGTTATGTATTATTCTTTCATTGTTGTTTTTTTATATAAATGTGTTTGTTGTGTATTATTTCTTTTGTCTGAATAAACTTTTTTTTGAAACCGTTTGCTTGGAAAGCTGTCCGATGTACGCGACTACGCAGCGCTGATCAATCGAACACCTTTCCATATAAATAGATATAGAAGTGGTACATCGCGACTTGGCAACCGCTGCCGACAATCTGCCATAGTTCGAATGACGCCTTTAGCTAGAGCGTAACTTAAAACACTTGTGTTATAATGTACTGTTAACGTCATTTCAGCGACGATGTTTTGAATTGCAGAGTTGTTTATGTAAAATAAACTGTACTCTGTGAAATAATGAATAATGACCGCAAATTACGTAACCTACAAGAACATTGAAAAGCAAAATTTTGTTATTATACAATGATTTTATGAATCATGATTTTATCATTATTATGAGGAATTATACTATTGTTGTTGCTTAAGACAAAGCGTAGGTTTTTTCGAGATTTTAGCTTTCATTACAAACATGTTCACGCTTGACCTCAGTCACATCTGATGTGTTATATAGCAAGACGTACATAAAACCAAAATATACAAAGTAAAATACATATATTATATGACTACACTCTTACATAAAAGCTATGAACAAATATTTAATTCAAACTTCTGAATATAGCCGCAGTATCTGACCAATGGAGGAAGCTGGCGTGTCGGCCCCGGTAGACGTGTGGGAGGAATACCCTGGTGGTTTTAGTCGGGTCAGACACACCGGGTCCACTGTCCTCACAGCAGACCTGATGATTTATAAGGATTTCCATCAGGTCAAGACAAAAAGGGGTGATGGGTGGTAGGAATTCTTTCTAGTGAAACCGAATTCCATACAATAATGCCCTTTCTCCTTTAGTTATAAAATAAAACAAAATTATTTTCTCAAATATATTTTTTATCTCCAATCGGTACATTTTCGGGTTTGTATGCTACATAGAATTAGAAAAACTACACACACTAAATAGAACAAGATGAAATTCTTACAATCTGTAGCAAGTTGATGCTTCACATTATAATTTGAATTACATCACGCCATTTTGTGTCGCACTTGTATCAGTAAATGCTACAGAATAAAGAAAAACACGATGAAACAAACTTAGCTTACGAAAACAAAAAAAATCTTCGCTTTATACGTGCGTTTTGTACTAGACTGTTCTATATATTTCTTAATTCTATGAATGGCGTTTGTTAAGAGAGATATATGCCAAACAGTAACTAAAGTGAGCTTTCGATAATGTACCTTTATGACATAAATAATAATATAGCTTTTAAACCGCCACCAAGCGTGCCTGTGAGTATTCCAATTAGTGAGCGTGTATTTTCTTACTGCATCTGAAACAAAAAAAAATGGTGTGTGTGTGCGAGTCACATACGATAGAAGTGAAACTTCAGTAAATCGACAAAAGAATGAGATGAATGTATATAACAAGGGTAGGATAATTACAAAGTTTATTTGTTTAAAAATGAAAGTATTTTGATTTATTTTAAAATTTATTTTATTTAACACTAGCTGTCCCGGCAGACCTTGTTCTGCCCTATTTCTCTAAAACAAAGTCACATTGTTTTTTTTTTAATGTGAATAGCTTCCCCTGTCGGCTGTTTTTTGAAAATTGTTTGGAGGAACCTGGCCTTAATGCTATATGTATAAAAATTGACAAATATTGACATTAATATTTATACGTCACTCAGTTGTTTTGCCTTCCCGGAACCCGTCCACTAACACTTGAACTTTATGGTGTGGTATTAAAGTTCAAAATGACTCATAACGAATTTTTTGTATGAGAATACAGAAAAGTGTTATTTTTAGACAGTTGCAGGGAATTTTTAAAATTTTTCTCTCCGTAATAACCTACCCTAGACTTCATCAAACACAACAAAAAAAAATCAGCCAAATCGGTTCAGCCGTTCTCGAGTTTCGCGCTTATCAAGACATTTTGCGATTCATTTTTATATTATAGATATGTTACATAATTTATTGGTGTTTATTAACCCTTATATTTGAACCTTTTTTCTTTTTTTTGGTAACCCGGGGTAAAATCCTACATTGGACCATCAGGGTCACTGTGAGGGCAGCGACCCTGGTGTGTCAGACTCCTACTGACTAAAAACCCCCGGGGTGTCCCTCTAATCACTCCACCCAGGCCTGGGAAACCAAATTCGTCCAGTCGTTATATTTGAACATCTACCTTGATTGTTCAATCATTGTTTTTTTACGCGCACGAAACTCGCGAGTACGTTCTGTTGCAATTTTTCCTGTTTTTTTTTGTTTTTTAATTTTTTGCATCGATATTGACGACACATCTCGGCATCTTGTAAAATTTATTATTTAGCACAAGATATAAAAATACTCACAAACACTGTTAAATAATAACACACCACCCTACTTACTAGAAGCTGTAATACGCACATACACACCGACATTTGCTCTCTCACTCTGGCTCACTAATTTTTGTATTTGTGTCTCTTATCTGTCGTTTATCCGTTGCATCCGGTTTGAAATCAGAACGATTCTACAGAAGTTTCACTTCAAAATCCGCTATATGTTACGAATATATGTATATATAGATTTTTTTTTACACTGGCTCGACATAGTGACTACAGTGTACCTGATGGTAAGTACAGTGTAGTCCAAATACGAAAGCGACTATCAAAGGATGAAAATCCATTGATAGTCTACATCGTCATGTCGGCCCACATATACCACGACTGAAGGTCTCTAGGTCTATAGCTACTGGATATACACAAGCTGATCCCGAAACGCGACAAGCCGAAACTGGTCACTATGGCGGGCTTTACACCCATGTACTGTGGTCGCGATCCAGACGGGCACCGGCGCCCTACCACCTCGCTGCAGCTCGTTTAGCACCACCCAGGAGTCACGTGTAGGGAAACTAGGGTAAAGCCTACGGACGCGAGCAGTTTCGACTCCCACACACATACATACATTTATTACTTACGCATAAAGTTTAATCGTTTCTCCGTCGCTGCTGTCCGTGGGTAGAGTATGCAGATGGTACGTTCCGATGTTGCCACATTTCGACCGCAACAGTGACCACTGCGACGACCACCATGGCTCCAAGCAAAACACCTTTTAATATAACCTCCATCTGAAAAGAGGGGCAGATTTGTAGTTACACCTTGCTTCGGGTGCTATGTATCACTGCTCACCGCGTAGGGAATATAGCGTCATGATATATTATCATTAGAAAACTTGGACCGAATTCGAATATTGCCTTGCGCACTGCCTTTGATCTCTATTCGTCAAACACAGATATAGAAAACCACGCAATTTAGGAACAACAAATATAATATATATGTAACATAAATGTAGAATATATTATAGAAAGGCTGGAAATTTAAACACTATGACCGGTTGTCGTAGGTGAGTTGATAAAAAGGCACGGATTTTAACGTTTTAGTGTTTATTGCACTTTATGACACACAGAACTGCGATGCACACGCACGTACTCTAGCCTTGGGTCTCGGTAATCGAATGCTTTAGCAAGAGCATCCCTTGCACGCGTGCACCTCTTACCCCGTGCGTCCCGTAACACCCTAACGATCCTTAGTGCGTTTAACACAAGCAGGTATCGGGCGGCGTCTACATGCTATAACGCGCTTTTGTTTCTATGTTTTGAAAGTAAGATCAAAATTCTCATAAGACATCTTTACCACGTTTTAAGTTATCGAAGGTAGTTTTACGTGATTATTCCTAAAAAAAACATTGTTTTTTTCATATAACTGAGGAAAAAAGTACTGGCTTCTCGCCCTCTCGAAAAATTTCAAGATACAGAGCTGCAAATTGCAATGATAGTGGACAGGCCACAATACGTACAGCGGGGGGGTTGAAGAGGCCGGATAGATTTCGAGTGGAGACCAATGCGGGATGTTCAAACAAGATGGGGAGACGACAGATGATGCAAGCCGCTTCCGGTCGGTTGTTCTGAATAGTATTTAGGGAGACTCCTTCCTGCAGTTCCTATAGTACGAGGCCAAGGTCAGGCCCTACATGGAATACTGTTCGCATCTGTGGGATAGTTCTGCCCAGTGCTTACTTGACGCCCTGGATAGGTTGCAGCAGAGGGTTGTCCGCGTAATGAATGATCCAGACCTAACTAAGCATCTTAAACGGCTCCAGTTTCATAGAGATATTGCCTCACTGAGAGTTTGTATCATGGCGAGTGTTCTGAGGAGTTATTTACCCTTGTTCCACCATATCCATTCCTTAATACAACCACGCGCGCGGGTTTACGGAGTCACAGCTACACGGTAACTCACATCCCGGCTAGGACTGAGAAATTTGCCGTGTCGTTGGGCTATGGAATGATCTTCCAGCGAGAGTGTCCCCACTGTTCTATAATATAAGGTCCTTTAAGCGAAGCATGAAGAGATATTTGTGCCGGCATTGTCGCTGCGATTACCGAAAGATTTTTCATTACTTTTGATAGTTGTCGTTTTTTGGACTGCTCCATGCCTTAACATCAGGGGCGGTGTGATGTGGTCACAGCGGCAATTCAGAATAAAAAAACCGTGAATTTCCAACTGCTGGTATAATGATTATTCTGTGATTTGTTTAGTCAATGTCATGCGCATATAAAATAGACTGCAAATAGGAGAGGTTTTTCCTAAAAATTTGCATAACATAAAAACCCATCGTCCAATGAAATCTTAAGTGAATTCATTTTTACGTAACTTGAAACCAGTTATACATGATTCATATTTTTGTTGTTAAACACAAAACTTACATAGTATTAACCAATTATTATAATGGTCTAGCGCATGGGTCGGCAACCTTTTTTTATATAAGGCCCACAAATGTTATGAGTATATCGGTGCGGACCACATTTCATCTAATAAACACTTTTTTTAGATAAAACTAATTTTTGCATTTTTAACAATATTTATTGCTACTCTCATTTTACGGACTGCAATCGCTTGAACTGAATATCCGGCTTCCGCGCACACAAAACAATGAAATAGAAACTTATTTCTATACGTGTTTTTAATTTATTGTCTGCGGTGCGGCGTTCTGTGGAACGGCTCTCACTTGCGCGGGCCGCACCGTAGTAGCTTACGGGCCGCTGGTTGCCGACCCCTGGTTTAGTGGATAAGGTACCGCGACACTAGCGCTGCCATGCGAATTGCCGTAGGTTCGTCTTCCGGCACATACACCCTCGGTTTTGCCAAAGTATGATGGATTTAGATACCACGTGCTTACTGATGAAGGAAACCATCGTGAGGACATCTGCGTGGCATCTAATTTATTTACTCATTTAAAAGAACACTCACGTAGTCTATATTAACACATAAAAATCTATAAGACATGAACAATGTATTAAATTGTTGAACAATGTGTGAAATTAAGTGTAGATTACATGCATAAAAAGAAAGAAAAATTAAAACAAGAGCGACACAGGGGCAGGAACAGTAATTAAAAGAAAAACAGCAATCTAATACGCAAAAAAAACAAAACAAATCAGAGCAAAAGAAAAAAAAACGAACGAACAATAATCTAATTGAAATGTCATGGCTATTAGTGGTTTGAGAACAACGATTAGATGCGCTACTGGTCACATTGGGCATAACATAAGAGCAAAGTGGATTCAGCCATTAATATATCTCTATTTACCACAAAAGGATGAAGAAATATATATATTTTTAATGTGTGGTTCATCATTAAGTTTGAATTAAACCTCTTCAATTACACAGCATTTTATAAAAGTTTAAACTAGGATTAATTTGTTGGTACAAAGCGCCCTAACAAGTAATTTTTAACTTTACTTAGCGGCCATTCTGAGGAATTGTATTTTATTTATTTTCAAATAGGGTGCTGGAACATACAACCAGAGATGGGCAAAATGTAATCTGCTTAATGAGTAACTATTATAAAATGTAGTTTTAATTTTAATTTCCTTGCTCTGTAATCATGATTAAATCCATTTAAAACATTAAATCATGAATGTATATGTAATCTGGGATTCTGTAGTGTTTAAAACAGAGATGAGCAAAACGCAGTCATATTAATGATAAAAAACGTATAATGTAATCGTAATCATTTTTATTAATCTGATTACATTTTGCCCATCTATGCATATAACAAATGACTCTATACTATTTCTTTAATTATTTCTATATTATTTGCTGACTACACCTAATCTTCTATTATACGTACAGCATAGTTCAAAACCAAAAGACCGGTGATTAAAACAAACCTCTCTGAGAGTAATTATAAAGGTATTTTGTGTAACCCACAGAATAAGTAATATAAAGAATTCACATACACGCGCCAAAAGTTTACCACAATTTTTTTATTAAATAGAATAATGAAATTTCAAAGATCTGTAGCCATAGCTGGGCAAATTGTAATCAGATTAATGATCAACGATTACGATTCAATTTTGTAATCTTTAATCTGATTACATTTTACCCAGCTATGCCTGCAGCGAGTTAACGCGTTGTGATTTTCTTCCTTTTTTTTATAAACCGGGGGATAATCTCATGCTCCATCAGGGCGTTGTAAGGGCCGCGCTCCAGTGTCCCAAATCCTACTTACTAAAGCTCCAGGGGTGTTTCTCCTACTCATCTGCCACGCCAATCCCCGTGGCTTTGACCTTCGAAATGCCTCTATCTATTTAAATGGGGTGGGGGTACATAGAGCCACTCCTCGCGTTGTGATCTTATTTTAGTTACAATAAGCAGTTTCTATGACGTGCTTGTATTCAGGAAAGGCAATAGAGTTAAACATAAAGTATGATAGAAAAAATTCTGATGATTGACTTAAGTAAAACATAGAAATTATGTTGCTTCACGTTAGTCTTGTAGTTATCCTTTCACGTATTTCTTAATTCTAAGGTAACCTTTCGCGTGTAAACGACCGTGGATTATTTAAGGTATTTCCGTTTTTTACTTTTGTATTTTTTTGCAGTAAATTATTATTATACCTTTATTTTATTTATAATACGTTTACATTTTTAAATACAAAAAACATATAGACCTTCGGGAGCGAGGCCTAAGGCCCAAGTCACCGGTAGTTAGAAGCCTATATTGAGGAACTTCCTCACAAAGCGCGCCATGTCAATAAATATCGCTTTCTGTATTCGCGTCTAGGTTGTTAGAACCAAGCGAGAGCCTCTTAAAGTGGTAATCGAGGCTCTTTGCGATCAGCCCATTAGTCGATACGACTATCCGGACAATAATCGTAGAATCCACATCCCACATGCTGGTAATCTCGTGTGCAAGGGTTAATTTTTTATTCTTATTAGCCAGTTACTGTATGTAAAATCCTTTTTTTACACTGGCTCGACATCGTGACTACAGAGTACCTGATGGTAAGTACAGCATAGTCCAAAAACGAAAGCGACTATCAAAGGATGAAAATCCATTGATAGTCTACATCGTCATGCCGGCCCACATATACCACGACTGAAGGTCTCTAGGTATATGAGCTACTGGATATACACAAGCTGATCCCGAAACGCGACAAGCCGAAACTGGTCATTGTGAGGGGCTTTACACCCATGTACTGTGTTCGCGATCCAGACGGGCACCGACGCCCTACCACCTCGCTGCTGCTCGTTTAGCACCACCCAGGAGCCACGTGTAGGGAAACTAGGGTAAAGCCTACGGACGCGAGCAGCTTCGACTGCCAAAACCTCCCCTCTCTCCTCTCCTCAACCTCTGTTCCCCTATTCCACTTTATTAATGGAATCCACGGGGAGGGGCTTGGACATTTAACCTACGCTTGTCCAATGCAGCAGTTTAAATGCTAGCAATCTGCGTGCATTTCGGCTTGCTGTTTAGTCGCAATTTGTGCTCTTAGTAAGCCTCAGTATGTTAAAGAGGGAAGCACTATTCTAGTTTACCGATAAACGCCCATAAAGCGATACAAATCTATACTAATATTATAAAGCTGAACAGTTTGTTTGTTTGAACGCGCTAATCTTAGGAACTACTGGTTCGAATTGAAAACTTAGTTTTGTGTTGAATAGACCATTTATCGAGGAAGGCTTTAGGCTATATAACATCACTATGCAACTATTAGAAGCGAAGAAATAATGGAAAATGTGAAAAAAACGGGCAAAATTATTCATCCTTGAAGGCTTCCATTGCGTGCGCTGCGAAAACGGTTCAAGATACGAAAAATATATGTATGAAAGAATTATTCCTCTTGAAATGATCTAAAAAAATGTTTAAGACAGTATATGTCTATCTTTTAAGATTAACTCACTAGAACCGTTTTTATGGTGATCAAATTGTTCGAAATTAATGCATTATTTATTAAGAGTTGTATCAACGTAATAATATTAACCAACAATTTCATAGTATTCCCTGTCGGATCACATAGGACGCCATGAAAGGCGCCTACATCAAATAAGCTGACTCTGCATTGGCTCATCAGCGACTTTCTTGCACTTTTATTCCGGTCACACTCCATCAGCAAGTGATGCAAATCCTCCCGTTTTCCACAGGTACTGCAATTAGGCGATTCTATTTTTCGCATAAGATATGCAAAACTTGCCGATGGATAGTGACCGGAACGAAGTCTTAACGCTACCTTGATGTAGTGTCTACTCTGTACGCTATTACTAAACCATGGGGAATGCAAGGGCTGACACTGAATCGTTTTATACCAAATTCCCTTCTCCTTACTTCTTTTATCAAAATGCTCCTTCCAGCTGTCAGCCATAATTTGCTTGTATTCCCCTAAAAATTCCCAATAATTTAGTTTAATTTTGTATTCAATACCGTTGGTTGATCCTAATTTAGCTTCAGTATCAGCCCTTTCATTCCCCATGATACCCACATGCGATGGAATCCACTGCAACATCAGACAACTGGAATCAAGTTTGTGTTTAAAAATGAGGTCAATAATATGGTAGGCTACCGAAGCTCCTCTCTCAGAAGAGGTGCATCGAGCCAAATGCTGGAGCGCACTTTTGCTATCAGTTAGTATGACCACCTTTCTAAGTTTTAAATTAATAGCATACTTCAAGGCCTCCGATATTGCAATGAGCTCCAACGTCATTACGGATACATCATGACAAATGTGATATGATTTAACTATTTCATTGTGAGGGTCATAAAAAGCCGCTCCGCATCCACTTGAACTTTTTGATCCGTCAGTGTATACTTTATGCCAACCCATATATTCCGTACTTAGCTCTTTTTGTATGTCATATTTAACAGAAACTATATCACATTTCTCTTTAGGTACATCAACACATTTTAAACTTAACTTAATTACTTTATTTATATGTATATAACTTAGCCACACGTCTAACTTAAACATTTCTAAAGGGTTTGAAGAGAAAACTTCATTTGATTTCGTTCTATTATAAGCTAAGGATAGTAAAGGTTTATTTTTATTTTTCCAATAGGATGAATTACATTGAGCGTCAAGCTGCTTAATTAAATCTATGATTAAATTATTTGAGATAGATGAGGCCTTTAGACAAAATTTATGCGCCAGAAATTGTCTTCTAAATTCTAAAGGTGGGATTACTAACTCACTTTCCATGACGTGAATGGGAGTGCTTCTTATGAAGCCCCCGTTTGCCGGATCAGCTAGTAAAATAATAAAACGAATATTATATCTGTATTATCTACAGATATGATATAAGTATATTATACTAGCTGCAGTGACCCGGCGTTGTCTGGCTAAAAATAAACTTAACAGACGGGTTTTTTTAACAAACTGTGATCCTTTATGTACTTACCTTATTAAATGCAAATGTCACGGATTACAATCGGAATCAAGGCGTGACTGACTTTACAGACGTATTCTTTTATTAGATTTGTTTGAACTCACTAACGCCTAAATGAAAAGTATAAATACTTTCACTAATTCAATTTTTTAAACACTATTCTTAATATACTTTAAAAGAAAAATAAACAAAAAAGAATTCAAGGTTATATTTTTAGAGGTGTAATTTGTTTAGTACAATGGGCGTTCGGGAGTGGTACGTGGCAAAACACCCTGTTTCTATGCACAGCGATTTCAATTATATTACGACTTTTCGATAAATTATTATGTCATAGAATTAAAAATAAACACTTTTTTACATAGCGAATCCAAATCTTGTAAAAGAAACTAAGCAAACACTCACCTTCCACACAAATACGTGTTACAAGACGGGGATTTCCCTCAATATTGACAAATAAAAAACGTTGCCAGAGTGGAAAATCTCAGGAAGAAATTTTTATACTAATTTTGGTTAGTGTACTATTTCTAGGACAGAGGGCGTTAATTGATTAAATATCAGTATCAGCACCGTTATTATTCGTTTTGTTTTCAGTATCAGTCAACAGTATCCACATTAGACGATGCTGATTTTAAATGCTGATACAACATAGATTTTTTACGAAACATCAAATATTTGCTGGATTCCTACAATAATAAATATAAAACAATTTCATCCAGGAAGACTTGGCTTTATGAAATAAGCTGAAGAGTATTATAAATGTAGCCAAACTGTACAATCTTTTAAATTTTGGGTTTTTCCTTATTTAAACTTGAAAAGTGCATTACCAATTTTGGAACTCTCAACTTCGATTAAATCGATAACACACAGATATTTTTAATTATTATAAAATCAATATTATCAAGCTTCTACTTATTTAGGCATAAGCAGTGATGTTATAAGCTATATTGGAACCAATACAACCAATGCTTATTAAAGTATGTACAAGCGCATGTAACTTTTATTATTGATATAATTTATCAATAAATATAATTGTACATGGGTCAAGCCAGTGGAATAAGTTAGTAATAAATTGTTAAAAAAAAAAACAAATTAGAATTGGCGTAAAACATTGCAACTGATTTGGCACACTGTCAAAGTTAGAAGCTTCTAAAATGATTAATCATACAAATATAAGTATAAATCTACACATGTACCTATAGCTTTTGTTTTGTTTAGTCTCATGATTAAAAAAAAGTACTAAAGATGCCTAGAGTTGTAGTTTAAATGTATTATTAAACTTACTGTTTCAACTGAATAACTCACGTACGACTTTTAGCAAGTTACATGTGTTAATAATCCTTGAATAGAAATAACAGAACGGCGTAGTCGACGTAGGATTTATGTAATTACGAGTTTATAAAGCCACACCTCCGTTGTCTTGGAGATAACAACGTAGACTGACGGACTTAATAAAAATATTAATTTATGTAAAACTGATCGGTTAGTAAAACGGTTCAAAGACTACGAGAAATCCTGTTATTGCGTTTTCCTCCAAACTAAAATGATTTCTTGCCGCTTAATTTATCAAAACGTAGTTCAATTTTATCTGTACCACGTAGTAATATATTGATTCAAAACGTATAATTATATCTGAAAATAGTATATATTGGAATTAAATAAGAATTTGTGTGGTAATATTACATTACGAATAGATTTATATTACAAAATAATTTACAATGCACACGAAAATAAATGATATTGCGTGAAATGGAATACAACATTTTATTCATATATTTTTTAAAATTAAATATACAAAAGAAGTAGCTTTTTATTTATTTTAATATAATTCTTTCAGTTTATTTCATTTTAAATATAATTATTTATATCATTAATAAGCATAGTTTATAAATTATTCTTGTCCTTGGCCTTATTGTCATATTTCATATAATTTTTTAAATTATAAGCATGTCCATATACATGGTTCTTTAAGCCTAAAGCGATAAAACGAGGCTATAATTTTTATGCTAATAGAATTAGAATAGTATCTATTAACTATGCAGTATTTGTATCTTGTCAAAACAGTGCTACTAATTTAGGTGATTCCCCATTAATTTAGGGATTTAAATTGGTTACTTTTTTTATAGGAGTATAATGTACGATTTAATTTTGTAGTTCTATCGTTACTGAGGCTGAAAGATTATTCAGAATTCTCAAAAATGTAAAAACCGATAAAAAAATAGGCTCAAAAAGAAACCCTTAACGGCTTGCATCATACAAAGTTAAAAATATAAGTAAACAATTGCTCAATTTTGAAACTCTATAGTGCTTTATGTTAAATGCAGCAAATAATTCGAAAAGTAAGGTTCCAGCTTCTGTCTAATATCTAAATCTATAAATTTCTGAAACTTTTTAAGGATAATTCCTAAAGAGTCCAGGGAAAAAACAAAATTGTGACTGGAAGCACTATAATTACGTTCGAGACCTATGTTTGGCAACATTGCGTCATAACGACAACGTAAAAAACAGAATTATTGATTGATGCGCATTTTGTGAAAATTAAATTAAAGCATAATAATGAGTGTTCGTGAGCAAGAACAACAGAAATCATCGTGTTCAGGCCGGGGGCTTGGAATAGCGGCTGCAGCGATAGGCGTCGGTGTTGGAGCCGCTCTGTACTACTTCTTCAGTAAGAGTCCTGAAAATCCTGACTCCACAGGGGCCACGACGTCAGGGTGGACCTCGGAACTCACTACCACCTTGTAAGTTCAAACTAATTCCCTTAAAGTTCTTCCAGCTCTGCTTTCGTTTAATTATACAAAATGTAGGTAGATTTCACCGCAGCTTTTTTTTTAAATCTACACATTTTATGTTACGCTTTTGAGTAATTAACCCTTGAAAAACTATCCTTCGGTATAGAGAACATAAAATATGTCATTTAGGTTTGTGGAATTCTGAATATCAGAAGGGTAATTCTCATTAATTGAAAAGCAATTGAAAATTGACTGAAAATAATAGAATTACTCTTTTGACAGTATTTGTTTTGTGTTTGAAAATGTAGTTGCATCTCAGACGGTGGTTCTTAAGTGGTGGCCCCAGGAATTATCTAGCCTTTGCAGTGTCATTTATTCTTATAAAAATTTATTGCAATAAATTGCACACATCTGTAAAAGCATTATCTTAATATACTTTAATGTTTAATACCTGTTTGACTTAAAATTCAGTAATTGCCAGAATTTAGAGGTTAAATTCCAAATTGTACCATATTTCAAACCAACATATGTGTTAAATGTCCAAGTATAACAAGATAATACTTCTTTATGCTTCTATAGGATCCACTCTGCTGCTTAAAATATTGTACATGTTCGGGAATTAAGCATTTACTTTTAAGAAACAAAGTCTTTATCTAGCTAAGTATTAATCTTAACCAGTACTAAACTTATTATAAATGATTTAACAAAATTTACGAACAAATTAACTTACTTTTAATTTTGGCTCCACGTTTTGAACTGGCTACACAAATAATGGTCAAAAGCAGACTGACACACTGCAGAGATTTCATCAGGGATGGGAAGTTACTTTCTCTACCCTCTTTTGTTCTTGATAATTTGAATATTCATGGCAGAACATTCACAGTAACAGCATTTTTAGAAGGCAACACAAAACAAGGCTCCAGTTTTCTACTCATTGGGTTCCATGCCGATTATAACTTAAACCCATCATTCTGATTAAAAGTTTTATGCTTCTTAATCTCAATTACTTCTGGAATTTGTCTTGGATAGTAGAAACGACTTCTGGACAGGATTTTTGGCTTATGCAGTTCAATCCAGTGGCAAATTTGCTCTGTCTGTCTGCTCTAGACCATGCCTTGTGTAATCAGGTCAAAATGTGAAAATGTGAAGCCATAAATAAAAGTAAGTTAATTCACACATAAGTCCCATTAAAGCATTTACAAAAAGTACAAACTGAACTAATCATTAATTATATAAACTAGATTTCATAAAAATATCAAAGTATTCAATACTTAGAAAGCCTGTGACATGATTCAAATTGTTCCTTAAAATATTCTTTATGAACTCTTGTGACATGACATGACACTCAATGTATTAATTATTATTCCTTAAAAATCATGCTTATTCATTTTTGTTGCTTCCATCTTTTGCATACAGTCCTTCAAACAGTCAGGAAGATTCTGATGATTATACTACAATATCAGAACATAGCACATCAGACACCAGTATTTATGATGACTCTATTATAACCATTAATTCATCCTCGGAGAGTTACACTGATTATGAAAATATTTCTAATTCCTTTGAGACTGACTCTTTGGATAACAGCACAGAAGTGCCCAATGTGGAATCAAGAGAGACTATAGACTATCAGTCTGACATCACAGCACCAGAATCTGATAGTGATTCTGAGGAACTCGAGGAAACAAATAACTATTCAGTGTCGTACCATGTTGATACTATGTCATTTGATGATTCTTTGATGGGAAGTTCTGCAGACTCTGATCAAAATAGAGACAATGGTTCTTATATTGAAGACAACACTTTTGATGAGGACTTATTCGAAATAGAGACCCCACAACTGTCAAATAGTTACCCACAGGAATCTAGAGATTTAGGTAACGGGTATGATTCGGAAACGAGGATAGAATGGGATGTCACGGAGTCTTCATCTATTATACCACAAATAGGACCAGTGCCATCCTATTTGTTTCGCTTAAGACAGCTTAGTACTTTTTTGGCCCAAGATTATAGGACGTAAGTAGTGTTTATTTAAAAATTGGTGGTGGTTAAATAATTTGGCAGTTGATAGGAGCCCCTTGATGGCTTACATGAGAGCACCAGGTGCTGTTGTAGAAGCAGCTATAAGGCCTTTATAATAATAATAATCTTTATTCAGGTAATAGAAATGGATTTTTTTTATTTACAATTACTTTCAGATATAAAAATATAGATAAAAGCACTCACAATCCACTGTTTGAGCATCTCTAGACTAGGGTGTCTCTAACTTTGTTATTTTTTAGAATATAATTTTAAAATATATATTATTTTACTTATTTTGAAATGTTATCAATTGAACATGTATCTATGCTGTAATATTGGTACTAGTCAATTCAAGTACAATTATATCTACATGCAACTCTAGTTACTTACTCACTCTGGTGGGCCACCCAGGTGGAGGTTCTCATCCACGGGGGTGATGTTAAGTTGCCATCTAATCCATAAATTTACTGACTGAACACCCTAAGTGTTCACCCCTTACTCCCAGTGAAGCCTTTCCAGACCGACAGAAGTTTTTCCTGCAAAAAAAAGTGTGACTTTGCTAGGACCCAGCCTTAGCTCCATTGTAAAAAAGGACATGATGTTAACTTTAATAAAACATTGATATCAATAATATTTCAGAGCACCTCCTACTAGAGAAGAAAAGCAAGCGGATACACTAAGAGAAAAAGTGTTGTAAGCGTGAATTTAGCATTGTTATTGGTAGCAATTTTGAGAGTGGGGTCAACTACATTAATAAAAAACTTATAGTTTTATATATCACTAGAATAATTCTTACAGTTTAAATCAAGCTAGAACATTTCTTAGTTTCATACCTCACTAGAATAATTCTTGAAGTTTTACTAACATAAACTCTTTTTTATGTATTCATGGTATGAGATGTGTGCGACTATTATAGACTAGTAAATAAGAATAATACCTTTGTAATTTTTGTATATACTTATTGTTAGAGCAACTTAAAAAAACCTTACTTGAATAATTTTTATAGTTTCATACCTCACTAGAATAATTCTTACAGTTTTATACCTCACTAAAATAATTCTTAGTTTCATCCGCACTAGAATAATTCATAAAGTTTCATATTTCACTACAGTAATTCTTACTGTTTTATATTATACCCTTCTTAAATAATTCTTACAGTTTTGTCCCTAACTAGAAAAAATATTAAAGTTTAATATTTCACTTAACTTTTTTACTATTGACCATTTTTCACGCCCCTATAATGTGTCGACGGTATGCTGGTTAAATAATATTCACAAACAATACTAACTGGACCAGGTTTATAGACTAATATATTGCATGCGATTTATGATTATTTCACTGCCTGCTATCACATTGCTTACTCCATTGTGGTGTTTGTTAATTCATAAGTTACTAATATCGTCCTAATGAAGCTTTGACTGTAACTACAGGTACAGTTACCTTTTGACAAGTTGCAAGGTATATTTAATAGCGATTAGAAATTATTATTAGCTAATTTTGACCCACTGCAGGACAAAGGCCTTCCTATATTTGTGGAATCCATGGGAAGGGGTTTGGACAATTAACCCACCATGCTTGTCCAATGCGGGTGAGCACTATTTGGAGAGAAGGTGCATGCAGCAGCAATCTGCGTGCTGTTCGGCATACTGTATACTTTAGTCGGCTCTTACGACAACCTGATATGATGAAGAGGGAGGCATTACTTTACTCTGCTCACGACTTTTTAGAAATATTGAAATGAAGCCTCAACTTTAGAGCCCATGAAGTAAGCATTAACCAATAGGTTTCACTCCGATACAGGCTTGAATTTCTCTCGGCGTTGTTTCTCACGGTAGACTCTTCCTCAACGCTGGTAGACCGCATTAGGTTCTTTCTTTGCCTGACCATCCAACCTATAACTCGCTGGCAGAACACCTTAAGCGCTGGGATGATTTTTAAAGCCATGAAGCCTTTGCCTCCCAGCGGAGTTGAATCTCTCGGGAACTTTATTTTTCACTTGAAAATACCTCATAGGATCGTCCCGGCCTAAAATGGGGTTGTCGGCCGGGGTGTACTGTATTTGTACCAGGTAAGAACCCCAAGGTGACTACTTCTGTGCATAAACGGGGACTGCAAGTCTTGAAATCAATTCGTCGCAGCCCCGTCACGCCGCGTTTGGTTAGCACAATCTTGGAGGGAGACGCCGCGTCTTCCGACACTAATGGTGTACTTCGACAGAGAGCATCATGACCCTCTTCCTTGTAGACACCCAGAATATCGTTGTATAGTTGTGCGTAAATGTGATGATTAATTGCCAATTTGTGATAATTCCAGTCGAGAGCGTACGCGTACACTTGAAGAATGTTCTATATGCTTCGACGTGATGCTCCAAGACGAGGAACTGCTGACGCTGCCCTGCACGCACGGCTTCCACATCAGGTGCATAGGACCCTGGCTGCAAGAACATAGGACGTGCCCCAACTGCAGGAAGCAAGCCTAACCAACACCTGTGAGTGCTGCTCTTGATCCCCCTAAATTATTTACAAAAGATACGTAATTGAGTCAAAATGATATTAATTTTTATTATCTTAAAATACCCTCTTTTTCAGACCTTGGAAGCCTTCGAGTCTGCCTTAATCTAAGCAGGAAATAGCAAGATTCATTGTCATTAGCCTCTCATTCTAAACCTACATTTATTTAAAGATGATAGCTATTTAAAATTATAACTTAAATGCCCCATGACTTTGAAATAGAACCCGTGATTTGTTCAGGAAAGAGTGTAAAAATTTAATGGACTCATTTGATAGATATTTCATACATATTTCATCTTTCCTCTTTATTCAAATGGTAGGTCTAGCTTTCGTATATAACCAGCGAATACAAATCTTGGCCTGCCTGTAATAGTCTAGTCAGAAAAATAGACTTAAATATTAACTAGAGGCAGCGAGAATTAAATTTTAAACAGGATAATTGTATAAATTATTAGGTTTAGTAAAAATTATTGATTTGATGTAATTAGCCTAAAAGGGTTCAATTTTATTGTGTAATATAATGGTAAATATTATTTTTATTATTGAAAGTTTATATTTAAAAGAAAGATATTTTTCTTAATGCCAAAAACACTTACGGAACATTACCAGCCAGTAACTAAGTACTGGTTAAACCTTTGTTTACCGTAAACCTCGTTTTTCTAATTAGGCCGTGCTTCTGAAATATACCAGAGTTTAAACCAGATCTGTGGTAAACTTTGTTTTATAATAAAAACAAGATATATTAAATTTATTAGTTAATTATTGTCATGGGCATTATATATTTTAGATGTATACCATCTATTTCTATAAGAATCTCATAAATTAGTACTAATAGAACAGTTTTTTTCTCTTTGTCATGACTCAAGACATTCAACTTTTTATCTTTGAAATTCTGGAAATGGTATTAATAAAGTTGAGATGTAAAATGAGTTTCAAAACATTGTTACTCCAGCGCTCATTATGTCCAAACACTGCCTACTCTTCATCTTCGCTGGGCGTGGAGACAGTCTATTTCCCCCGGTCCGGCGAGCGATTAGCCTTAACAGATATCCACTCTGGGAAGGAGTCAGGAAAAATAACTTCCTCTGGAATAGGGAGCGTGTAAGCACACACATGGTATCCTCTACTCTGACGGACGGCGGACGCCCTAACGTCTAGTGTACATTATCTCCGAGTAATCAATCCGTATTGTTTCCCAATCACCATATAAACATTGAATTATTAGGTTTTATTTATAATCATCCGCAATTTTTTTTTGTAGTGTAATGGCTCATATACGCGCTATAAGTAGCGAAGTAAATAACTTAATAATAACTTAATTTGTACATGTAAACAATGACTTACCAATTTATAACTAAATATTGATTAAACCAATCCAATTTGTTGACGAAATAACCAACTCTTCGACAGAGGACCAAAGATGTCGACATAGTTCTCGATCGATGATAATGAACTAACACTCTTGTACCGCGCACATTCTCCGTAACGCGTGGCTTTACTAAATTGCATTGTAGTGAGTGTGAAAGTGTACAAGTTTGACGATATATGTACTTATAATTGAACTAAAATACGTGTAACCGTTACACTACAAAAAATTTTATTTGCTTCGCTACTTAATACGTGTAAACGAACCTTAAGGGCCTTGGAAACGATCAAATAAGTTTCATTAAACAGTATTATACGATCAAACCAAAGATGAAAATATTGTGAAATTTGAAATATCATCAGTTTTCTCCTTGTGGTGTGGCGTCTAGTGTGTAGATTGTTTGACAGCCGCATACTATCAAAAAATCCGACAAAACCGTAATGTTTGATAAAAAAAATTGATCGTTTCCAAGGCTCTTTAAGGCATTGATGTCAGATGAGATTGATGAAGTCATTTAAAATGAATAATAAATATATTTTAGTATAAATATTATATAATTTAAAAAAGGAAAAAAAAAATTTAGGCACCTTATTAAGCACTAGATTTTATTAATTATTTTTCGTGTGTGTGTTTTTGTGTGTGTGTTTTGTTTTTCGTTTAAATTAAGCAAAACTTAATTTTAAAAAAAACCATACGATTTACGGTCTTATTCCAAATTAAAATTTATTTTTGATTCGGCTTTAAATTCCGTTTAAATGCCGTTGTTATAAATAAAAGTTTAACTCTTATAAGAATCTTATTTTTATTACAAAAGTTACGTTGTTTCTTATATTGGAGATGAACTTTACTAAATTTTGACCTGAGTTTAAATTTACTCTAGAGATAAACTTTGTTTTGTAATACGTTCTATAGTTTAATTTGGAAGAACGATACTGGATTGTTAAACATGATAATATTATATTTAAAAAAATACGTCGAAAATGTTATAAAAAATATTGTGATAATTTTTTAAAGGACGTATTAACATAATACTACAATTGAAATTAATGTTGACGCAGCTTTAAATAAAAAAAAAATAAAACCTTTATTTAGCAGCTATATTATTCACTAGAGCGTCATTTTAACCCTTAGCACTCCGGGTGTTTTTTTTTACTCAAGACTGCAGCAACTCCGTGACATTTTTGCGTTGGAAAAAAATAAATGAAAGCATATGGCTCAATAGCGGGACCTACGGAGTAAGTGTACTGATAGCACTGGCGCACTAGCGGCGCCTACGGAGCTAGTGCACTGGCGCACTAGCGGCGCCTACGGAGCTAGTGCACTGGCGCACTAGCGGCGCCTACGGAATGCGAAGGGTTAAGAACCAATATACTATAATTTATTATTGAGTATAAAAAATACAGTCTCTGATATTAGTTAAAAATCGTTAGCAAAGAAGTAAAAATTATAAAATTACCAAAAATATTTTCGAAATTATGTTCATAATTTATTTGTTAATATTAAAGTTCCTGTGTATAGATTAAAATGTATTACAGACGATTCAATTTTGCACTGAATTTGTTGAGATATAAGTCGAAACGTAAAAAACAAATTAACGCCAAGTCTTAACCCATTGCAGATCAGTTGCGCACCTTGTGAGCGATCGATTACTAAGGCTTTAAGAACGTTTGCATAGCGTGTGTGTATAATAACAATAATGAGCAATTATCAGCTATTTTCAGAAGAAGTCGTCTATATAACACTTTTTCGGATTAATAGTTTCTTTGAAGTATAAGAAAGCAAAAATGAAGGCCAATTTTGCGCTGATCGTCTTAGATTATTCTCAAGAAATTGATAAAATCTCTGTTTCTCTTCTGTTTTTAACTATTATATTAAAATTCTTCTTATAATATTTCTTTTCATAGCTATGTTTTCGTCTAATATATTTTTATATCTTTCTTTTGTATCTTTTATGAAATACCTAAGCGTACATTAGCTTTTTTATAACTACCTTGAGAATATAATAGTTTCGAGGCGCGCTGCTTTTGGAATCCATTTGAACTCTGCTAGTTTCCAAGCCGAGGTTTGTAACTCCAGCTAAAGTCGATAACTCAGGCCTAGGTCTATACTTCAAGCCGAATTTCGTACCTGCAGGAGTAGCTTTGCGTAACCAACGCATAAAACTTCAATGGCTAAGCGCAAGCGCTCGCTCCTCTTGTGAAGTTGCTATGGCCCTTTCAAGTCTAAAGTATTTTATCCAACAAAAAAAGGACCTGGGTTGAGCTCAGATTTACTATGCCAAGTTTTGTACAAAATTGAATCGTATATAGGGTGAACGAAAATAACCAAAGTATTAGCAATTGTATGATGGCTACTACAATATACTACTAATGAGAAATTGCATGAATTAATTAAATAATGTAAAAGCACTTTTTTTTTGCAAACGGTACAAGACCACTAGGGAATGAAGTCTTAAGGAATAATTTATTTTAGTTCGAAATTGTATCATATAGGTTATTATTTTTCGCCTTTTAATGTTTTATATTTGTTAAAACATACATTTTATTGATCTATGTTTGATTTACACTTTGGCATTTGGCTTTGATGTACATTTTGGCAACGTGTAAATCAACTTTTAAGCGGTTCCTAGACAATACGGCTGCATGACGAATTAAGAAACAGTATATAGTTTCAAGTGGTATTCATATCAATCAATAGAACTAAATAATGTCATGTTTACTTTCCGTGTAGGGACCGCTTTAGCTCGCTAAATTGACGAGTTGATTACAATGGCTGGACCCGTGAAATTAAATATAATTTTTAAAGCAAGTTTAATTTAAAAGTTAGTGAAAAATAAAAATATATGTAATTGTTTTGGAAAATAAAATTTATATTTAAAGTTTTTTTTTTAATTAAACTACACAAATGTAAAAACCATCATAGTAAATCGCTTTGGCCTTGTTAACCTGCGGTTCGTATACCTAGAGACTTCGGTTGTGGTATATGAGGGGCCGGTGTGGTGACTATGATTGTCATTGATTTTGTCTCCTAGCGGTTGTTGTTTTTGGTCTTCACTGTACTATCCATCAGGTGCGGTGTAGTCAAGCCAGTACAAGTACGCGGAATAGGCGAGAGTGCATGGGGAACTAATGAATGCTAGAAAGCAAAGAGGTTTAGCAAGAATAGAGATAAGTGGCGTTCCATTCTGTCTGCCTACCCTGCTAGAAATTCGGCGTGGACGATAGATACTATAAAAAACTGGTTCGAGTAATTCGTTTACTCTGTAATAAATTTTAATAAAATACTATATATGCAGATAATAAAATGTATTTAGGAATGTCTTGAATTGGATCGACAATTATTTATAATTGGTAAGTATTATTCTTAGTATATGTTGTCAAATGCAAATATTTAGAGAATTTAACGCAATGTATTTAGATAAGACGACGGTAAATTATTCCTTGGTGGACATTAACTTTGTTGGACTATGCTTTAACGCTATGTTATACCATTATTATCTGTTACGACTTGTTATTCCTTTCCATCCATTCCCTCACTAATAATCGATACGTAAAAATTATGCGGCGCGCATCACTAGCATCGGCGCATCATCACTACCATCACCAAATCCCAGGAAGTACGGTATCCTCATATTCAAGTCGGTCAACAGACTACTCAAAAGAAATCAAATTAAAGATAAAAATCATAGTTCAATTTATAACACTATCAGCTGCGATGTCATTTTTAGAATCCAGTAATTATATAAATAAAACCAGTTATTATTTGACACAAGTATTCAGTAAAAAGATTTTATCAGGAAGTAAGGAATTATCACACTAAAGAAATTCATTATTGAAGAGAAAACATTTAATATAATAACTAATTGTGACAAATAATTAATTTAATTTTCTGATTAAAAAATATATAATTACTCGTAAAGGTAGAGTTTCAATGTATTAATTAATATAATAGATGAATTTAATGTTTATCGATTCGAAACCGATTGTAGATTTGACATAAGAATTTCGGAACATCCTTGCTTTTTATCAGTTGCCTTTGTTTTTTGCTCCGGTTTGTTGTGTTGTGTAAATAGAAAATGTAGTCATATACATATTTAGCTTCAGGCGAGTTAAATTTTATGCACAACGAGATTGGAAAGCGTCTATGTATTTAATAACGAGGACGACGACCTCACGAACATTTTAATATGTTTTGCTAAACGAAGAGAATATCTCAACTTTCGAAACATACATTTTTTTCATTGAAAATGAAGATCAAAATCAACAGAGAACTGCTGCCTATTAAGGCGCATTACTTCTTCTTTTTCGCTGGTAAGTAATACCTATTATTAAAACCTTTGCTTCATATTCTTTTACAAAAACTTAAAACTGCAGAAATATGAAAGTACTTATGAAAGGATTCTCGATAAATTGCAACATTCTTTGTTTGCGAACTTTTATCTTATTTATTGTAGTTACAGCAGCTAATATTGTTGCTGAATTATCTTGTTTTTACATAATATAAAGCCGTCAGAAAAGCTCGAATGATGTCAAAATTATAGTGACCTAAATTAAAAGGGCTAATCTAATTCCATGTAGTTGTAGTGATGGATAAAAATAGCGATGTTGTAACAATATAAACGGCAAAATTAATTTTCTTAATAGACAAAATATCGGTATATCAATCGGGTTTTTAAGTATTTTTTTAAAGCCATCTTTCTGCACCAACCTGTTCATATATTATATTTTTACTTGGTCAATTCTGACTCTAATGGCCTTATATATATGTCTCCATGTTCGTTTATTTCTTCTCAACTACACAACAGATCCTGCAGCAGTTTATACTCACCTTTTATATCAACAAACCTCAGAGTCAACAGTGCTTTGTGTAGATTGTCTCAGGCCTACAAACTTCCATGGAGATTCGGTTGATTTGTTTGTTGACTCCATGCCGATATTCAGGAGAAAGATCTTCGGGTTGTTGAGAGATGCAAGAATGAATAATCTTTACATTAATTACCATTAATATAGTATAAATAAACAGGGCACTCTACGTATGTTGTGGATGCCTTAATAGGAACTGTACATTTTTTATTGTAACTGTGTATATGTGTTGTGTACATGAATTATTTTACCAGGCCACTGGCAACCCTATAAAAAATAAAAAAATAAATAAATCATATAATAAATGTTGCTAACTGAGATACTTACCTATATAGACTAAATAAACAATTCTGATGCAGGGTAATGTCAAAAGTATGGATAATCAACACAATTACATAGCTGTACTAATTAAGGTTCAGGAAGCTAATGAGGTGTACAACAATACGGCATTATGATAGATAGATAATAAATGTTTTTAGATAGCTTATGTGTATCATTAATCGCAGAGAAATTTTACAGTTTGTCATGACACCTGTAAATATGTTTTTTGTGCACTTTAGTGGCTTGCTCTGACTAAACCATACAAGTTACGTATAATCAATGTACTACAGCTTTGTAGATATAGCAATATACTTTTAAAAATATCTCAAAATCATATGATTATATTTAAAGATGGTCCTACATTTACAATTTAATATATTGAAATTTGATTAAAAATGAAGGGAGATAAAGAAAGAAAACATTAATTTTAACATAAAAAACACAACACACAAGAATATTAAAGTTATTAAACAACAGAGTACGAAATACCCTGTGCTGTGATGCTGCACTGTTTTTTTATAACTTGGCTTGGTTTACCAGACTCCTACTGGATAAAAACCCCTGTGGTGTCCTCCTACTAACTGCTGGCCAGTCTTTCTCCAGCTGCATCTCCGTGAGCGCTGAGTGTAAAGAACCCTCCCCTTAGGACTTCTATCAGGTGGTGCCTAGAACAAATTCACCACTTCTGTTCCTTCTAGTCAGCAGACTACCTCAAGTTTAGGCTCCTAGAGATGCTCCACTAAAGAGAAGTCAGCTCACTTTTATCCCAGTTAAATGTCCCAATCTCAGTTTTATAAATCCTATATTATTATTCTTATCAAATAATAGTCAAGCAGCTATTGGCTGATCTGCCCATGAATCAGCTGGTGTGTCCAACTATCACATACTCTTTAGCACAGTGGTGACCATACACTAATCTCTGATTGATAGGACAGCCATCTATCTTGTCTAATTTTGAAACTCATTGTTTATATTGCATCAACAAAGTCCTGAGGCAATTTATTCCAAACCTGCAATATTCTGTAATTGAGTGAGTGGTAACTAATATTCATTTTCAAGATTCAATCAACCAGCTGCACACCCTTCAAACAACGAGCATGGGGAGAAGAGCAGTTATATTTACTGCTTCAACAGCTTGTATCCTGCTATTTCACTTCTTTTAAAATTATTCCTTTTTGTCATTGAGATAATGTTTTTTTATTTGTGTTATATGTATGGATAAACATGAAAAAGAATCGCAGATACTGTAATATAACTATATTAGAATAAACTAAGTTCTAAGCAGTTTACATATCTCTGCTCACCCAAAAAGGAATAGAGCATGATTAATTTGATTCCTTGGACAAATTTATGACCAAAGCTGTGTGTGCATTTTATAAAAAATATTTACCTATTTAAATTCTCACTGTCATAAGTGAGGACAGTACATTATTGATGCAGGAAGTTGGGATCAATTTACTGGGGCCTTGACAATGATAGTTTAAGGTCATAGACCGCAGAGGGACCCACAAATTCTTATGTTCCTGGACTAAATTCTGCATTAGGCTTTTAGTACTACATTTTTTTTGTATTAGCTATGATAACCATTTAATCTAAGCAAATAGGTCATAGTGACATTTACAGCAGGTTCATTATTTCTGTACCATGCTCTGCAAACATGCTTACTTGCTTACTCGTATATGTTATCAAGATAATAATGGCCAATTTAGAACCATAATGGAAGTGTTATCAGGTACTTAGTAATACGAGGATTTGAGATACAATGATATAATAATATACAGTATGGTATAAAAGCCCTGTCAGACCAGTGAAGGCGTTATTCGATATTAATATAGAAAAAAATTAGGGAAAACTTTATCTTGCTTAATTTTTTTTGTATTGGGGGGGGGGTGGAATCCTGCATAGGACCATCAGGGACGCTGTGAGGGCAGCGACTCCGGTGTGTCAGATTCCTACTGGCTAAAAACCCCCGGGGTGTCCCTCTGATTGCTCCACCTGGGCCTGGGAAGCCAAATTCATCCAGACGCCCAAGGAACAAGAAGCCTTGTTGAGGCTACCTCTCTGGGAGGGGAAGGAGTAAAGCCCACCCCTCCAAAACCTCTCTTCCAGGCGGTGCGCCGGGCACATTGTACCGTCTCCCTTAACTTGCTTTAATACCTTAACGGGTCTTATGCGCGAATTACATTTAATTATGGCTCGAAGCTACGATCTCATTACACAGGTCACTGCATAAAAAAAATTATATGCATATATTTGTATATATATTGTATATATATGCATATAAAAAAAATATAAAAGTAAGTTAATCCGCTTATACGGCCCGTTAAATTATTAATAATAATGCTATTAATCGTCCAACGCAATTTTGATATAGGGCCCGTGTAAGGCAAGCTACGTGACTGAATATGCGCGTGTTAGCTACCTTTGGCATTAAAAAACTATCAGCTTTTATAAGGCGACGGTTTAGAAGTAATTATTGCGTTGCTGAGATAAGGAATACCAACTTTGATGCAATAAAACTGTTTCCAAATGATTATCATTGCTCAATAAAATGATTTAACTAACGTGATATCATTGTTTGTACGTTTCTTTAAATTGACAACATTTCCTTTTTGTAACGTATATTATTGTACTACATTAAATTAGGTAGATAATAATTATATGCTTATTTTTAATTCGAAATTTGCTCGTTTATGTTCGGGATCCGTATTTCAGAAAGAAACGTTGAAACCTTTTATTGCTTCCTTGGGCAGTGGTATTGAAAGAGTCCACTACCCATGCATGAGGAAGGCAGGGTGAGTGTTCCCTAGGCGGGGTCTGCAGAAGGCTAGACGTCGCAGGATGCCGAGGAAGATGGCTCAGCCTTGCCCTTGGCACTCGGCAGGCGGAGAAGGAACACCCCGGGGGTTTTAGTCGGTGCAAGTCCGACACACCGGGGGGCGGCCCTCACTGCCCCCTGAAGGTCCGTTAGAGATTTCCCCCGGGTTACCAAAAAAAAAGGGTGAGAGTGTTCCCTAACACTGCCTGTTACGGCGGTTTTCTGAAAATGGTTAACTCCACTCACCCTCCATAATTTGAGGAAGTCTGAGAAGGCCAACCGCGTGCGGGTACCCTGACAGTATATAGTTCGCTTCCACGGCTGGTTATCAGCGGCGCGATAGGAACACCCAGGAGTTTTTCAGTAGGTGTTTGACACAACTGCGGTCGTCACCCGCATGCTGATCGGAAAGTGCTATGATGGATGTTTACTTTGTAAAAAAAAAAACACCCTTATATCACTATGTTGACCGTCTGTTTGTCTGTGAAGATATTCTCTCTCAGGATCGTGTGGAGGTATCGTGAGTCATAGCTTTATAGTAAAGCGCTTGTATACTAGCTACAACTTAAATATTCTCTCTTTCATTTTTCGAGTCCTTGAGCTGTAGAATGTTCTCTGAATATGTTCCCACCGTCATATAATATTGGTTATATTAAACGAAAAGTGAAGATATATTTGTGCAGGTCAGCATGATCGCTGCGAATATCGGTTGCTTTTTTTGCTCTTGATTGTCGTAGCCAGTTTTTTGGACTGCATCAGCTTACCATCAGGTATTGTGAGGCCATTATGCCGAGATAGATTATAAATTAAAGAAGAAATTACAGGCGAAATATAGTATATTAAGTTTAAATCATTAGGTATCATGCAAGGACACTGACTTTGAAGCAATTGAAATGAGGAAAATGTAACTCGTTTTATGATGTTCTGAGTTCTGACACAGTAATATCAGAAACGGTATTGAAAGTCCGTTTGCGGAGCTACGCACTTTCATATGCACTGCGTGCGTTTACACGCATTCCCATAATTTGATTACATTTTTCGCTATATCCCTTGTAGGCTGAGCAGAGATCTATTTAGTGGTTGTATCCACTTTGCTTATATGTCAATAACCTTTAGTCATGATGTTATAGGCTTTTATAACGACAGTAACTGTTAATACATTCTTGTTCCTTGATAACTTCTGCCGTTTTTAGACTACGCTGAAGTTACCTTTTTGTTTTAGTCCCTCATTGAGCCAGTATATGAAAAATTTTCCTGCGAATTCATGGCGCGATGTAGACTCTTATTTTTCTTTCTCAATCTTCAAACATCAAAAGCTGAGTGAAGGTCTCTTACATTCTTTTTCACTCTTGACTGTCGCGAGCTATGATCAACTAGTTCTTCTCAGACGCCTTTGCTCGATCATCGGTCTACCTGGCCGGCTGTTTCTACACATCCCTGCGACCGGTTCGTGGCCTTCACTCTAGTGCTTTCATTCCCCGCCTATGCAGACTTCTGGATCTTAAAAATTTTAGTCAATTTCCTTCGTTAGTAGCTGACAGCTCTGGTTACTGCATCTGTGTTTACTTTGCGTATATTGATTGGTTTGAGTTTTTATACTTGACCTATCTCTTCTGTGGTCTTCATAAAATGTCGACAATTAACAATAATGGTCGACTCTTTGCGAGAGATAATTAATTTGTTGCATAAACAACCGAGTGTCTAATTTATGCTCGTGTTTGATACACGTGATACGTTGTTGGGACATTTGAAGCACATTTAACCTTGTTCATGTCACAATTTTAAGTTTTTAAGATTCCGTAACTCAAAAAGAACCCAAGAAGAAGAATTTGATTACTGTTTTGTCCGTTTATTTGTCTTTCAAGACTCGTTTAATCGGAAACGAGTGCAGGTATCGGATTGAAATTTTTATAAAATACTCAGGTTTGAAGTCTCTTTGAGTCTCGTTTCTATGTCCATCGTGCGAACCACAGATGGGCAAAATGTAATCATATTATATTTTTTGTATTTTGGGAGTCGAAGTTGCTCGCGTCCGTAGACTTTACCCTAGTTTCTCTACACCTGACTCCTGGGTGGTGCTAAACGAGCAGCAGCGAGGTGGTAAGGCATCCGTGCCCGTCTGGATCGCGACCACAGTACATGGGTGTGAAGCCCGTCATAGTGACCAGTTTCGGCTTGTCTCGTTTCGGGATCAGCTTGTGTATATCCAGTAGCTCATATATCTAGAGACCTTCAGTCGTGGTATATGTGGGCCGATATGACGATGTAGACTATCAATGGATTTTCGTCCTTTGATAGTCGCTTTCGTTTTTGGATTACATTGTACTTACCATCAGGTACTGTGTAGTCACTATGTCGTGCCAGTGTAAAAAAAAAAATAATGATGAAAAATGCTAAATGTAATCGTAATCGTCTTACATTCATCTGATTACATTTTGCCCATCTATGGTGAGAACAGCTAAGGAGTGGAATATGCTTCCAGTAGCCATATTTCCACGTTCCTTTTATGAGAAGAGTGTACAGGCATTTGTTGAGAGGACGCGGTTTTTTGACGGGCACGTCTTTACTTGCCACGATGTGATTGAGGTCAAGCGTTCGCCTGTAAATAGAAAAACCAGACCATTTTAACCTGATCTTTTTAACATTTTTTTTTCTTATTTATATTCCTATTACCTAACATCTACTTCTGTTATGCTCTGCATCAGCTCCTCCGTTCGCCTATTTGTTTCGCTTCACAGGCCTCGCGACGAAATCATCTGCAAAGTCGAGGAAGACTTGGCGATGATGTCGCTCCAGTAAAAGCACGGAGAAGGTGTCTATACCCAGCTTGAGCTCCGATAGATTATAGACATATTATTGATATAGATTGATATTGATTAAGATAGTCTCTCTACTTGTTTATCACGTACCTATTCATTTTCCCCAGCGCTGGGGCCTCTTCTACCCCAGATAAATGTGTTCGGAAGGCAGCTGGGCGTGTCCCCTGCCGCCATGGGAATGGTCACCGCCGTACTGCCGCTGCTTTGGGCCGCAGCGAAACCGCTGTTCGGATACCTTGTCGATTTTTGGCCGGTGAGATACTTGCATTAACGTTCTCAGAGAATCCTATTAATATTATAAATAGAAATCTAAATCCCTTCAGTCTTATTGAAAGCTTATCAAGATTTGTCGACACAATTGCCTATAAATATTGTTGTTAATGATATTTTACAACTTCCAGTTGTGTTTTAAAATAATTTTATATACTTTGGATGTGGAATTGAATTGTAAAAATAAAAATAGGTTTATTTTTCAGAGACACAGGAAATTGGTTTTTATGCTTCTTATAACTATAATGAGCGGTTCTTACTGTTGTCTATGGTTTTTACCAATGCCGGAGCCAAAATCAAGCGAACAGCCGCTAGTCGAATACATTTATCGATTAAACGATACGATATATTTGAAAACCATCGATAACAGCACGTCACTAGAAAAGTACAGCTGTCATTGGAATTGTTCTATGGCCGGCAAGTTTGACGTTTATCTATCAAACAGTACGTTTATAAACACAATATTCGTCGATGGCACCGTTAGCAATACATCGTGCTCGCTCTTTTCTATGGATCTTGATGACGTTAGAGAGGGAGAGGTGACATGTGTGCCGAAAGAAAGCTGCGACCTTCTATGTTTTGAGGATGAATTGAATTTCGAACACAGTAGGAGAAGGAGATCGAATAATTCGACAATCGGCCAGAACCGGAATGACCCAGAAAGTACAGACGGCCGGAATGGATCGAGTGACAGTCTTTACATGACGGCGACATTTTGGGCGTTTGTGATACTGATGTGTGTCGGTACGGTGTCCTTTAACGTCGCGAATTGCATTGGCGATGCGGTCTGCTTTGATGTTTTGGGTAAGTTTTTACTATACAGAATCTTTAAAAGCCTAAAAAAAAAAGACAATATGGTCTAAGAAAGCTTTAATTTAGCTTAGAGAACTTATTGGGTCTGCCCACTACACCGTATTATATTATTACCGTGTTATGATCGTATCCGGCGCGAAAAGAAGTGGTAAGGTTAACTTTTCCCACAAAAACATACCAATGGCATTTTATATTTGCTTATAACGGATTTCGTGACTATCATCCGTGTGTATATAGTCTCTTTGCCTTTTTTGGCCTGGTGGAAATCCTCATGAACCAACAGAGCCGCCGTAAGGGCAGCGGCCCCAATATGTCGGAGTCTTAGACTGACAATTATACTCGCAACTTTAAGTTTGCTTAGACTTTACTAAAATATTATATCTTTTATTTATCAATGAATGTTAAAGGATTTGGTAAGCCACCGATTTTTTTTTCTTTTTTTTTTACACTTGCTCGACATAGTGATCAGAGTACAGAGTACCTGATGGTAAGTACAGTGTAGACCAAAAACAAAAGCGACTATCAAAGGATGAAAATCCATTGATAGTCTACATCGTCATGTCGGCCCACATATACCACGACTGAAGGTCTCTAGGTATATGAGTTACTGGATATACACAAGCTGATCCCGAAACGCAACAAGCCGATCCAGACGGGCACCGGCGCCCTACCACCTCGCTGCTGCTCGTTTAGCACCACCCAGGAGTCACGTGTAGGGAAACTAGGGTAAAGCCTACGGACGCGAGCAGCTTCGACGCCCAACAACAACATGATTTTGTCAATATGGACTTGGCGCTGCGAATATTATGGCGATATTCAAGTCGCTATTATATATTCAGTTTTTAGTTAAAAAGAATTTATTTTTTGAGAACTTTGCTAAACAAAGTCGAAATAGTGTCTATGAATTTTTAGCCTTACCGACTAAAACCACCGGAGTGTTCCTCTTGCTGTTCTGCCTAGGCGGCTGTTTGCACCGATTGGTCAACGTCATTTGACATATTTGGATTGTATAGATAACAGTAAACGCTTCGTGCTTGTCACACTACGGTCTTAGCCGATGTCGAAACGGTCAAGAGTGCGTAGTAACATATATTTATATAAAAAGATTTTTTTACCGGACATGCTCTGACCACGATCATTGTATAAGACGGTAGAGTGGGCAGTATGCTTTAATATGTGTGACAACCAGGACCGGAGCGAGGGTCGAAGTATGGGGCCCAGCGAGCGTGGGGCACCGCGGGATACGGTGTCACGGCCCTGCTGGGCGGCTGGCTGGTCGATTCAGTCTCCTCTGGGAGTTACAAGGACTTCACGCCAGCGTTTGTTATAGCCCTGGCTGCCACCGCGGTGGATTTGTACAGCTGTAGAGCTCTAACGGTGAGTGTTTATAGATATCGCGTGAGATTAATTCAGTCGGGAGCTGAGATAAAGGTTGGTTGTGTATCCACCCGCCTCTCAAACCTGCACCGCAGTATTGTGCCTCGCTACTACAGCTCATTTTTGCGACCACAGATTATTTAATTCATTTTTAGACACCGTGTCGGATACCATCCGTATGTAGTGGATGTTTCTTATACCCATGAAAAGATTCGCTTCTACATTCATCATGCGAACAGCTGAGGAGTTGAAAGTGCTTCCAGAGAGCATATTTCCACGAGCTTATGACTCGGGAGCCTTTAAGAGAAGAGTGAATAGGCATTTGTTAGGCGGACGCTGTACATCGTCGGACTTATCTTCACCTTTCACCAGGTGTGACTGAGGTTAGGTTAGGTTATAAATAAAAATAAATAAATTAATACTCATTAGATAATATTGCTATTAACAATTTCGCTAGGGCAGGCCTTGCTGCAAAGTGTTTCCGTGGAAACGGAGCTCCGTGTTGAAAGTACGAACATCGAATGCGCGCGGTCTTCAGCTTTCAGCGCCAAAGTTATGGTTCAAAACGATTTTCATTAGTTTTCAGAGGGAATAAAATATAGTCAGCCGTCGTATACAAGAGACCTTTTTTAGCTGGTGACTCAGAGATGGGCTAAATGTAATTTGATTAATGATTAACGATTACAAAATGTAGACGTAACTTTAGTTTTGTTGCTCTGTAATTATGATTAAATCCCTTCAAAACATTAAGGAGTCATAAATGTGTATGCCATTGAAGATTCCGTAGTGTTTAAAACATGGATGAGCAAAACGCAGTCATATTAATGATGAAAAACGCAAAATGTAATCGTAATCGTTTTTCATTAATCTGATTACATTTTACCCATCTATTTGGTGACTATACTTACCGGTAGCAGCAAAAGGGCTAAAAATCTGAACAGCGGAAGTTAGCCAAATTCAATGATAATTTTATTAATTCATTTGAATTTTGACCGTAACTCTCGGTGCGGTTTTTTTTTTTGCAATGTGTGATTGAATGCTGGCAGTTGCCTTCGTTGTCAAGCCCGTCCGACTCGGGCGCGGCGCTGCGTGCCGTGCTGGGGATGCCCCGAGTGCTGGTGTTCATAGCATTCGCCATATTAGCGGGGACTTTTGACAGCTTCATCATATATTACATGTTCTGGTAAGTCCCCTATTATATTATGATCACAGTTCAGCCGAAGATTTGGCCGTAAAAATCTAAGCAAACATAAAGCTGCATCTATAAAGCCTTAGTCAATTTTACAGTCTTTGAACTCGTGTACTGTGGTCACGACTCAATTCGGGCATTATTTAAAGATATTAAAAACATATTTTTCGTGGTTGAAAATATTAAAAAAAAAAACCAGTGGCGTTGGTAGAATAAGCTGTGTTATCGGTTGAAGGTTTCTGGAGGAGCTCGCCGAGGAAACCGGCTCGACGGCGAAGATAAAGCTCATCGAGGGCGTGGTGATAGCCGCCGAAAGCTTCATCGGGGAACTGTTGTTTTTCTTCTTCTCTGGTGAGTATTTTTTTTTCTTTATTCTGACTTTATGCACTGACTGCATCGTAACTGATGGGATATTAATATGGTGCAGTAAAAATGAGTTTTGCTGTGGTCACTACGCATCATTATGATAAAATGTGTTATTACTGGTCGAATGTTAATTCGTCTAAGCCCTCAGGTGGGTACGTGTGAAGAGATATTAACATATTACGTTTTGCAGGTAAAATAATCAAGCGATGGGGCTACGGAGCCACTCTCACATTTTCTCTGTTCTGTTACGGCGTGCGGATGGCTCTCATCTCCCTCATACAGCATCCGTGGCATCTTGTTTTTATTGAGGTACGAATTATGATCAAAAGAATTGACAGTATTATAGACTCAGGTCTTGAAATTTTTCGAAGCGGTGCATAAACTACTGTCTGACACCCCCCTCTCATCTTCTCCGCAGTCATTTTACCTTTGTTTCTCAATTATATGGATTAATCGAACGAAAATGATTACAACATACTGAAAATATAAATGTCATTTATCGTATGAGAACCGAAATATTCACGGAAAACGATCTTTGATCTTGCATAGATTTATACGTACTAACTATATCCTTTGAGCTAACTTTTTAGTTGTTGGTATACCTAGAGATCTTCAGTTGTGGTATATGTGGGCCGGCATGACGACGGAGACTATCATATATTATAGAACCTCATCCCTTCGTTGCTTGGTCTACACTGTTCTAAGCATCAGTGTCTATGTCACTTAGCGAGTTTGTAGTGATCCTAACTTCAATGCTGAAGGCCTTGGGTTCGAGTACTGTAATTAGAATTTTAATTAAAATTGCAGGGTGTGATGCAAGGGCCTACCTACGCCCTTTGCTATGCTACTATAGTCGGTTACGCTGCCCAAGTAGCCCCTGAGGGGTACTCCGCCACCGTCCAGGGCATTGTTGCCGGCATGGACGATGGAGTCGGTTAGTAATCACAACTAAGTATTTAGTAAATATAACGAAATAATTAGTAACCTCAACTCATCTATCTAGATTTAGTAACTGTAACGAGATATTTAATAACTGAAACTAAGTGTTATTATTTATTTATTACTAGCTGTCCCGGCAGACCTTGTTCTGCCCTATTTCTCTAAAACAAAGTCACATTGTTCTTTTTTCATGTTAATAGTTTCCCCGTCAGATTTTATTCCGCCAAAAGCTATTGGCCTGTCGGCTGTTTTTTGAAAATTGTTTGAAGGAACCTGGCCTTAATGCTATATGTATAAAAATTGACAAATGTTGACATTAATATTTATACGTCACTCAATTGTTTTGCCTTCCCGGACCCGTCCAGTGACATTTAAACTTTATGGTAAGGTGTTAAAGTTCAAATTGACTTTTAAACATTATTACGATTTTTTTGTATGAGAATATAGAAAAATGTTGTTTTTAGACTTTTTCAGACAGTATTTTTAATTTTTCTCTCCGTAATAACCTTCCCCAGACTTCATCAAACACAACAAAAAAGAAATCAGCCAAATCGGTTCAGCCGTTCTCGAGTTTCGCGCTTATACACATTTAACGATTCATTTTTATATTATAGATTAATTAGTTTAATAACTTCATTGAACTATTGATTGACCTCAGCAAATTATTTGTTAACTATAACTAAGTATCTAATAGTAAGTATCTATATAGATGTTTAGTAACTGTATCGAAGCGCTTATTACTATCATTTAAATGTTTAGTGACTATAATGAAACAATTTAGTAAGTGAAACAAATTGTTTAATTACTATAATAACATATTTAGTATCTCTATTGAATTCATAATTAACTGCAGCAAATTATTTAGTAAATGTGACGATTTTTTTTTTACACTGGTTCGACATAGTGACTACAGAGTACCTGATGGTAAGTACAGTGTAGTCCAAATACGAAAGCGACTATCAAAGGATGAAAATCCATTGATAGTCTACATCGTCATGTCAGCCCACATATACCACGACTGAAGGTCTCTAGGTATATGAGCTACTGGATATACACAAGCTGATCCCGAAACGCGACAAGCCGAAACTGGTCACTATGACGGGCTTTACACCCACGTACTGTGGTCGCGATCCAGACGGGCACCGACGCCCTACCACCTCGCTGCTGCTCGTTTAGCACCACCCAGGAGTCACGTGTAAGGAAACTAGGGTAAAGCCTACGGACGCGAGCAGCTTCGACTCCCAAAAAAAAAATGAAATTCTTAGTAATGGCATCTAAGTATTTAGTATTTTCATCAATTTTACAAGGGTAAGCCTAATTTGTTACTAGATGAAAGTATGATATAATATAATGTAGTATAAATAAAAAGGCCACACTGACGTATGTTGTGGATGCCTTAATAGAAACTGTACATTTTTTATTGTAACTGCGCATATGTATTGTGTAAATGAGTTATTGTACCGTGCCACTGGCAACCCTGTAAAAAGTAAATAAATAATACGTTTTTTTTTTCTATATATTTAAGGGATTTTTGTGTCTCGGCACATGCCAGCCCCATCGTATCCTAAACATGCATTACTAGCATTTATTTCTGATGGGGAGCCATCAGGCTGAACAACTCCTTTGCCTCGGCTGAGTAAGGTCCGCAGAACATGCCTACATCAATTTTGTTCAGGCTAAAGGCTCCCATCAGAGAATCTCTTGCAGACTGAGATCGGCCACACTCCATCAGCAAATGTTGTACGTCATCTACTTTCTTACACGTGCTGAAGTTCGGTGACTCCACAAGCTTCATCAGATGTTTAAATTTGCCTGATGGAAAATAATTTATTTACCAAAAATGTTATATTATTACTTATGTGAACGTTCCAGGCTTCGCGCTGGGTTCTCTAGTTGGGGGGCAACTATACAGCTGGGTGGGCGGTAGGAAATCCTTCAGGACGCTGGCCTGCATCGCTGTGGTCGCTTCCGGAGTACACGCCATACTTTTTACTATGGTGCGGCGATCGGGTGAGCCGCCAACACTGTTTTTTTATTGTATACGAAAAAGTTACATGTCCGTCTTTCATATTAGCACGGGAATGTGCCGCACCTAATGTATGGGGTACGAAACGTAACTAAATGATATTCCCACAATTTTTAATACAAAAACTACTTTACTTTACTTTATTACTTTTTTTTTTGCTATATGTATTTTGTTGTTTATCGATAATTCTTATAAGATGTAACACGACCGGGGCCCTTCACGAAAATCAGCGCTGCAGACTTCCTCTGTGGCTTTAGGCTGATGAAGGCCCCATTTTCGCCATGTTAATATGCTCTTTATTTTCTTTGGTATTTGTGTGTTGTTTGTAATGATACATTTAAATTTTTGTTTTTTGTATATTTGTGGCGAAATAAATACTTTTTCATTTTTTTTTTAATACGATACAAATAACAAATTAATCTGGACTACGTTTATTACAAGTCTTTTTAATAATTAAATTACGAAACGAAAAACCACGACACATGAAGCGAGACGAGATTATGATTTATGCTTTAACTGAGCGAGACAAACGATTTAATTACCAAATATTGACGCTAGATGCCGCTAATGATGATATAATTTTATAAAGCTGACATTCTCGTTGCGAACATGATGCTTGGCATATTCCAGTCTAAAACCAACCGCAACTGTCAAGGAACAGGAGTCTATTCGTCGACAGGTGCTGTGATCATGCCGACCTGCTCATTAGCCTCTTCACAGTTTTAAAAGACCCAATACTATAGGAGAAATGGAATACACTGACCGGAAGATACTCATTAAGATCATAATATATGTATATGGTATTATGGAAAGTGAATGTTAGAAGAGTTTCAATAGTGCTTTCGACCTTTTTATACTGTCTCCGCAAAATCTTTAATGTAACCTCGCATCACGCGATCCCGAATCATACAAATTCGTTATTTTATATAACCTCGTTATAACGAAAATAGCTTTTGGTGAATTGCTCCGCTTTAAGCGGATGCTTGTTGATTGTTTTTTTTTTTGCGAAGTCATCTTTTTGCTAGTATAATAGCGGAGTTCGTTAGATTTTCCCTTTTTTATTTTAAGTTATTTATATCAACATTGTCAACCTTTATATCAACCCTAAATAAAATAGGCTTAATTTAGATAGTTTTAAGAATTTTCGATTTTTTTTTAATATGATTTAACTTTCACACGTCCAAAAATGACTGAACTTTGGGAAACTTCTCGCCTTTTGTATACGAGTTTTTCAGTCGCTACAAGGATTTAGATTTACTAATAACGTTTTTTTTTATACAGAAGCAAAGACTACACAGTCTCAGGAGATAAAAGAAGAAGATCAGAAGATGCTTCCAGAGGTTCATTCGACTGCTGTCTACAGGGACACGGTTGTATCAATCAAGACTGATAGATAACGAGAACAATACATATGTAAATACATATAATTTTATACAATGAACCATATATGTGGCTTTAAAATATGTTTACATCACTTTTGAGTGTACTTATAGTGGGCTATAGTCATATTGGTAGTTATTTTATATAGATAAATACAATTTCGTTGCTGTTGTTTGCCTTGAAAAGGTTTAAAAGGTTATTATATTTTGTTATAAATAATCGAAGTAAATGGTTTATCTTTCTTCATCATACTGGGGTGCCGTAAGAGAGTAAGAGCCGACTAAGGTATACAGCATGCCAACCTGCACGCAGATTGCTGCTGCGTGATCCTGCTCTGCTTATAGTGCACATCCGCCAGCCCGCATTGGGCATTGTGTGCTGATTTAGACATCCAAACTCCTACCAATGGGTTCCACAAATATAGTCGAAAAGGGGGAGGGAACCCTTTGCCCTGCAGTGGGATGAAACTGACGAATATAGTAAATGTTGAATTTGTTGTTATTACCACTTATGTGTGTTCAATATAAAGTAATTCATTTTGAGGTATTATGTCTTCCTTTTTATTGAGAATTAATAATTACGATCAAAGATTGAATTTCGGTGGATTTATTTATACCGGAACTGTATTAGCTAGTTTATTTAGGATATATACGAAATAAAATAGTAAGAAGAAACACTTCATTTTTAGGTGAGTTATTAAAATTTATGGCTTCTAATGAAAATGTTATGTATACTAATGATATGAGAACGGCGCTTAGCTCCGATACTGATCACGTTAGGTGCAATTTACAAGCGCTGTGTGGGTATAGCATATGTATTTCTGCTCACCTTGAAAGAGATATGGCGTGACGATATATAATAATATTAAACTTGCATAAAATGTTTTTATCTAAATTAAGTGAGAGAGACAAATGCAATCAGCGTTGTTTGAATAAAAAAAACTGGGTGCTTTTGTGTAGCAATTATGTTAGTAATAAAATTACTATTTTTGTATTTATTATATGATGTAGCTCGGGTGTTCTCTAGCGGCATTTATAACGGACTCCTTAACGCGCGGCCAGCCCTTGCGCATCTAGCATGCGACGTTGAATCGACCAATCTGAAGATGAGTCCCATATCCCATAGAATACAAGGTCGGGACCTTCAACAAAATCTAAGGGCCGCAATTGTATCCTATGAACTAATTACGTCCTACAATCAGTGTATCTGTTTACTCTATTTTAGAACATCTTTTGAACAATTCTCGACCATTTTGTAACGTTCTTTAGACCGTTCCAACTTTATACTGTATATCGGGGTGCCGTAATAAATGGCCGACATATAGATGTAGCGATATTTTTTTATTATTAGTACATTAATATTTTTTTATATATACTGGCTCAACAAAGTGACTGGAATGAACCTGGTGGGTAGTACAGTTTAGTCCAAGAATGTCAACGACCGCCAAGAGAGGAAAATCTGTTGACAGTCACCATCGCTATATCGGCCCGCATATACCACAATGGAAGGTCTCAAGGTATATGAATAATTGGATATACACAAACTGATCCCGAAACGAGACAGGTTGAAGCGAATCACTATGACGGTTTTTACCCTTGTGTTTTGTTGTCGCGACCTAGTTTGGGCAATCGCCCTACTACTTCAAATAAATACACAATATTTTTAGATATTAGAAACATGTGGACCTACGGCAGCGAAGCCTGAGGCTCAAGTCAGGGGTAGTTAGAACTTCCTCAATGCGTGTCGTATCGTGTGACACTGCCTTCTCCAGACAGCCCTTGACCCAAGAACCAATAGCCTCTTAACCCTTTGCACTCGAGGCCTTTTTCGCTTGCGCTAAGTAGCAACTCGAGACCGCTACGGCCAAATTCGGGGAACACTTTACAAATACTAAAAATATTTATATATAAACAAAAGTATACAAATAATAAAATTTCACCAGTTTATACATTTATATGTTGAAAACAACAAACTTTATTACAAATCTCGTTGCGCTGCTTCGAAATCGGCGCCGCTCGAGTGCAAAGAGTTGATATGGTTATCTTATATGGCTCTTTGCGATCAGGCCATCAGTCGATACGATCATCGGAATAATACTCGATGAGTCCACAGGCCACATGCTGGTAATCTCGTGTGCGAGGTCTAAATATTTTGAAGATTTTCTTTTTCTGCTATCACGAGATTCTCATCATGTGGTATGGTGATATCCAAGAGTATTACCCGGCGGGCCGACCGATCTACTACCACAATGCCAGGTCTATCAGCAAAAATAGTTCTTTCAGTGATAATAGATCGATTCTAGTAGCTTCGCACGATTTAATTCGATAACTTATCAGTGAATTATTATTATTTTAGTAGATTTATGGACTAAAATTATATGTGATATTATGCGAAACAAATATGTTATAATAAATGTATGTATAGTTATTTGATTTCGTATTAAGCGTTTTTTCGCTATAACCGGTTTCGTAATAAGCGGATTTCACTGATTTTTTTTTAAATTCTAGTCTCAATTATGCCAACGTAATTAATGAATGTGCCATTTTTTTTGTTTAAAATTTACTATACGTAATTTTGAGAAGTATATCCGCATATTTTATAATTAAATATAAATTAAAGTCATGCTTAACAAGGCTGGAAATTTCGATTAATTTGTTTGAAAATTAAGACATATATAAACAATATATTAGATAGCGATGCTTGTATATCTAAAAATATTAATTAATACATTATTTTATATAGAATATGATGTGATATATTCAGAATCACAATTTATGATGTTATTTTATGTAAATAAATATATTTTGAATTATTTTGTTTGTTTTATTTGATAATCTTAAGAATCCTTGTAGGATGAGATTTGTTTTTTTTTGCATCCCGGGTGATAAATCCTTAGGATTAAATCCGCTGTGGGGGCAGCGACCCCTGTGTGTCAGACTCCTATTGACTAAAAACCACCGTGGGGTCCCTCCAATTTCTTCACCCAGATCTTGGAAACTAATTTCATCCAGACGCCTGAGGAGCAAAAACCCTTGTTAAGGCTACCTGGAAGGGTTGAGAGGGGGGAGCTGACACCCTCCAAAACCTCTTTCTTTGGTGGTGCGCCGGACACTGCACCGCCTCCCTCTCATCCAGGCAGCAGACTCTCTCAAGTCTACTGCCTCGTAAACATTGCATAACTTAAGACATAGTAACAATGTCTTATGAGACTTTTGAGTTAACTTTTCAAACGTCAAAATATACGAATTTGTATGGGGAAGTTTGCGCGGTTACTTAGATATGTTTTTCAATGGGTACGCTAGGTGATGTACTCGTTTGGAGTTCAGGGCTCAATCCCTCACTTGCCCCCCCTTGAATTTCTCTAGATAAAAAAGCAATGCAGTAGTAAGGGTTTATTGCTGAGGCGGTGGTAAAGTGGCTAGGTAGTCCAGAGCTCGCTGTATTGCCGGCGGTATGGGTGGTGGCGTTGGGATGTGCGCTCCGCTGGCGTGGAATCCATTTTCATCAGCTCTGTACAGGACGTTTATAACCTGGAATAATACAAAACCTTATTTAGGAATATTAAGCGTGTGATAAATTATAAAGGAGTACTAGCTCAGCCTCGGAACTTGAAATATTTTGAGGCGGGGCAAAGAAAACGAATGTCTTCCCACTGTCAGTAAGTATAGCCGATGTGGAGGCGTGATCAAGCCAACAAATAAAAAAATGTGCACGTTACACGACAAATATTCCTAGGAAAGGCACAATCCAAGCACGAATTATCTGTATGGGCGGTGTGCGCGCGACGCGTCCCACCCTGTCAGTAACCTTTATCGGACTGTCTTAAACACAATTAATGCGTCTGCAGACCGCGGCGCGTACGCTTCGCCTCCGAACATTCTAGAACACTTTATACAAAGGTTAATACTTAAATAATTGAACGCGTCGCCAACAGTAAGGTTACTTTTATTTCTCAATTATAAGGATTTATAAAAAAAAATGCTTACTGCATGATTTTTAGTGATTTTGTGCTCAATAACATTGTAAAAATGTATGTCAGGTGATGAGGTTGCTATGGGAACTGATTGATTGGTAGTATTTTATTATAATTTATTTTATTATAAATTCCAAACTTTACAATGTAAGCATAATTTATCGCAAAAGAAGCGGTATGTTCACGAAAAACGATCATTGACCTTGCGTAACTTAAGTTGTGGTTGTGAAATCTTATGAGGAGGCGTGGCGCTGCTCCCAGAAAGGAAGCCTGAATAAGGCTGTTCACTCCTCGTACGACTAGACGAATTTGGTTTCCCATGCCTGGTTTGTGCGATTAGAAGGACACCCCGGGAGTTTTTAGTCAGTAGGAGTCTGACACACCGGGGTCGCTGCCCTCATAATGTCCCTGGTGCTTCTATATAGGATTTTCGCCAGGGTCATCAAAAAAGTGAAATCTTTTGAGACTTTTGAGTTAACTTTTAAAACGCATAACAAAGGGCTGTATGGGTGACAGGAAAAATATTAAATTGAATTTCACCTTGATATCTTCACGCGGGCCTGAAAAACGGGACCGTCACTGACATGCAGGCGGACTACGAAGTGATTCTACAATTACACCTTATTTCCCTTTCGATGTGTTGAACTTTAAGAATGGAGATTATCTTCAAACCAGTTATAAAGAGTTTTGGGAAGCTTGAATTAACTTCTAGCAGTAACTCACCTCTCCGTTTGGCGCTACGTACTGATACTGCCCCTCTACCAGCAGACCTGCTTCGCCCTGGAGCGAGCCCCGCTGCTCGTGGAAAATTCCTTCATCTGAAATACAGACAATTGTGTGAATATTTGAACGAATTACTGGAATCACAAGTCAGAAAATTAAATATGGGAGTCTTCAAGATGCAGGATATATCTCCTGGAATAGACTTTTTTTTGGTAACCGGGGGAAATGTCCTGCATAAGATCGTCAGTGTAGCAGTGAGGGTGGCGGCCCCGGTGTATCCGACCCTTACTGACTAAAAACCTCCGGGGTGTCTAGATTAATTAGATCCCGCTATCGAACAGAATTCCCGATAATAAATTCCGATTTCGGGAGTAGAGCGAAATAGAAAGGGTCGCCGCAGAACGTATAGGTACCAAAAACGAACCTGTTTCAATAGCCCATTTGTATGATCCGTCTACATTGGGCCCGTCCATATCATCTCTGATTATCACGCTTTGTTCTTGGCATGAAGATATACTGATGGTCGAAAGGATCTGAAAATACAATATAATCTTAATTAGCACAACCAGCACGATTCGTTTGTTTCTCACGGGGCCCAAATCCGACTCTCGATACACCATTACATAACCAAGCGATATATAAACAATGTAGCTCGAGTATTATGTTCCACTCCGACGCAGCCTTGAGTTTCTTTCGGCGTTTCTTCTCAAGGTAGACGTTTCCGACACGCTAGTAGATCACCCGTAGGATTCGTAATTTTGTCTGGCGGTCCAAGTCGAGGGTCGTACCCACAGGGGTGCCCTTTTTTTTTACACTGGCTCGACATAGTGACTACAGAGTACCTGATGGTAAGTAAGTACAGTGTAGTCCAAAAACGAAAGCGACTATCAAAGGATGAAAATCTATTGATAGTCTACATCGTCATGTCGGACCACATATACCGCGACTGAAGGTCTCTAGGTATATGAGCTACTGGATATACACAAACTGATCCCGAAAGGAGACAAGCCGAAACTGGTCACTATGACAGGCTTTACACCCATGTACTGTGGTCGCGATCCAGACGGGCACCGACGCCCTACCCCCTCGCTGCTGCTCTACATTGCATTGCCACCCAACCCATAAACTCGTTGGCTGAGCACCTTCTGTGCTCGCCCCCTAAGCCCGGTTGAACTGTAAATGCCTGTCCCGGCCACCAGTAGTAAGATCATCAAGAAAAATAAAGTATTATGATGTTATTATCTTCGATTTATCGGAAAGAATTTTAATTCTCACCTCAAATGTGTTTAGAGTGTTTTAAAGAAAAACATGCGACATAGTATAATGTAATATGTTATCTATACTAATATTATAAAGCTGAAGAGTTTGTTTGTTTGTTTGTTTGAACGCGCTAATCTCAGGAACTACTGATTCGAATTGAAAAATTCTTTTTGTGTTAAATAGACTATTTATCGAGGAAGGCTTTAGGCTATATAACATCACGATGCAACTATTAGGAGCGAAGAAATAATGGAAAATGTGAAAAAAACGGGGAAAATTATTCATCCTTGAAGGCTTCCATTGCGTGCGCTGCGAAAACGGTACAAGATACCAAAAATATTTGTATGAAAGAATTATTACTCTTGAAATGATCTAAAAAAATGTCCGCGACAGTATATGTCTATCTTTTAAGATTAAGTCACTAGAACCGTTTTTATGGTAAACATATTTGGTCGAAATTAATGCATTATTTGTTAAGAGTTGTATCAACGTAATAATATTAATCTTTATCCAAATAAATGTTTTGTTGATTAAGAGTATTTAATTATGAACAAAATTGTCTTTGACATCACTTAATTTCAATGAACATCATAGAAGATATTACAATAACTTATATAGCAAAACTACGTTTGCCGGATCAGCTATGTCTTGATAAGCGCGAAACTCGAGAACGACTAAACCGATTTGACTGATTTCTTATTTGTTGTGTTTGTTGAAGTATGGGGAAGGTTATTACGGAGAGAAAAATTAAAAAAATTGTCTGAAAAATTCTAAAAACAACATTTTCTATATTCTCATACAAAAAATTCGTAATAATATTTTAAAGTCAATTTGTGTTGTGTTGTGTTCGGTTGTGTTGTGTTGTGTTGTGTTCGGTTGTGTTCGGTTGTGTTCGGTTATGTTCGGTTGTGTTCGGTTGTGTTCGGTTGTGTTCGGTTGTATTCGGTTGTGTTCGGTTGTGTTGTGTTGTGTTCGGTTGTGTTGTGTTGTGTTCGGTTGTGTTCGGTTGTGTTCGGTTGTGTTCGGCTGTGTTCGGTTGTGTTCGGTTGTGTTCGGTTGTGTTCGGTTGTGTTCGGTTGTGTTCGGTTGTGTTCGGTTGTGTTCGGTTGTGTTGTGTTGTGTTCGGTTGTGTTCGATTATGTTCAGTTGTGTTCGGTTGTGTTCGGTTATGTTGTGTTCGGTTGTGTTCGCTTAGGTTAGGTTAGGTTAGGTTCGGTTGTGTTCGGTTGTATTGTGTTCGGTTGTGTTCGGTTGCGTTCGGTTGCGTTCGGTTGTGTTGTGTTCGGTTGTGTTCGATTATGTTCAGTTGTGTTCGGTTCTGTTCGGTTGTATTGTGTTCGGTTGTGTTCGGTTGTTTTCGGTTGCGTTCGGTTGTGTTGTGTTGTGTTGTGTTCGGTTGTGTTCGATTATGTTCAGTTGTGTTCGGTTGTGTTCGGTTGTTTTATGTTTTGTTCGGTTGTGTTTGGTTGTGTTCGGTTGTATTGTGTTGTGTTCGGTTGTGTTTGGTAGTGTTTGGTTGTGTTCGGTTGTGTTCGGTTGTGTTGTGTTGTGTTCGGTTGTGTTCGATTATGTTCAGTTGTGTTCGGTTGTGTTCGGTTGTGTTCGGTTATGTTGTGTTCGGTTGTGTTCGGTTGTGTTGTGTTCGGTTGTGTTCGGTTAGGTTAGGTTCGGTTGTGTTCGGTTGTGTTCGGTTGTGTTCGGTTGTGTTCGGTTGTGTTCGGTTATGTTCGGTTCTGTTCGGTTCTGTTCGGTTGTGTTCGGTTCTGTTCGGTTGTGTTCGGTTGTGTTCGGTTGTGTTCGGTTGTGTTCGGTTGTGTTCTGTTGTGTTCGGTTAGGTTCGGTTGTGTTGTGTTGTGTTCGGTTGTGTTCGGTTGTGTTGTGTTGTGTTCGGTTGTGTTAGGTTTGGTTGTGTTCGGTTCTGTTCGGTTGTGTTCGGTTGTGTTCGGTTGTGTTCGGTTGTGTTGTGTTGTGTTCGGTTGTGTTCGGTTAGGTTCGGTTGTGTTGTGTTGTGTTCGGTTCTGTTCGGTTGTGTTCGGTTCTGTTCGGTTGTGTTCGGTTGTGTTCGGTTGTGTTCGGTTGTGTTCTGTTGTGTTCGGTTGTGTTGTGTTGTGTTCGGTTATGTTCGGTTAGGTTCGGTTAGGTTAGGTTCGGTTGTGTTCGGTTGTGTTCCGTTGTGTTCGGTTGTGTTCGGTTGTGTTCGGTTATGTTCGGTTGTGTTCGGTTGTGTTCGGTTGTGTTCGGTTGTGTTCGGTTGTGTTCGGTTGTGTTCGGTTGTGTTCGGTTGTGTTCGGTTGTGTTCGGTTGTGTTCGGTTGTGTTCGGTTGTGTTCGGTTGTGTTCGGTTATGTTCGGTTCTGTTCGGTTCTGTTCGGTTGTGTTCGGTTCTGTTCGGTTGTGTTCGGTTGTGTTCGGTTGTGTTCGGTTAGGTTCGGTTGTGTTGTGTTGTGTTCGGTTGTGTTCGGTTGTGTTGTGTTGTGTTCGGTTGTGTTAGGTTTGGTTGTGTTCGGTTCTGTTCGGTTTTGTTCGGTTGTGTTCGGTTGTGTTGTGTTGTGTTCGGTTGTGTTCGGTTGTGTTCGGTTGTGTTGTGTTGTGTTAGGTTTGGTTGTGTTCGGTTCTGTTCGGTTTTGTTCGGTTGTGTTCGGTTGTGTTGTGTTGTGTTCGGTTGTGTTAGGTTTGGTTGTGTTCGGTTCTGTTCGGTTGTGTTCGGTTGTGTTCGGTTGTGTTCGGTTGTGTTCGGTTGTGTTGTGTTGTGTTCGGTTGTGTTCGGTTAGGTTCGGTTGTGTTGTGTTGTGTTCGGTTGTGTTCGGTTCTGTTTGGTTGTGTTCGGTTGTGTTCGGTTGTGTTCTGTTGTGTTCGGTTGTGTTGTGTTGTGTTCGGTTATGTTCGGTTAGGTTCGGTTAGGTTAGGTTCGGTTGTGTTCGGTTGTGTTCCGTTGTGTTCGGTTGTGTTCGGTTGTGTTCGGTTATGTTCGGTTGTGTTCGGTTGTGTTCGGTTGTGTTCGGTTGTGTTCGGTTGTGTTCGGTTGTGTTCGGTTGTGTTCGGTTGTGTTCGGTTGTGTTCGGTTGTGTTCGGTTGTGTTCGGTTGTGTTCGGTTGTGTTCGGTTGTGTTCGGTTATGTTCGGTTCTGTTCGGTTCTGTTCGGTTGTGTTCGGTTCTGTTCGGTTGTGTTCGGTTGTGTTCGGTTGTGTTCGGTTGTGTTCGGTTAGGTTCGGTTGTGTTGTGTTGTGTTCGGTTGTGTTCGGTTGTGTTGTGTTGTGTTCGGTTGTGTTAGGTTTGGTTGTGTTCGGTTCTGTTCGGTTTTGTTCGGTTGTGTTCGGTTGTGTTGTGTTGTGTTCGGTTGTGTTCGGTTAGGTTCGGTTGTGTTGTGTTGTGTTCGGTTCTGTTCGGTTGTGTTCGGTTCTGTTCGGTTGTGTTCGGTTGTGTTCGGTTGTGTTCTGTTGTGTTCGGTTGTGTTGTGTTGTGTTCGGTTATGTTCGGTTAGGTTCGGTTAGGTTAGGTTCGGTTGTGTTCGGTTGTGTTCGGTTGTGTTCGGTTGTGTTCGGTTGTGTTCGGTTGTATTCGGTTGTGTTCGGTTGTGTTCGGTTGTGTTCGGTTGTGTTCGGTTGTGTTCGGTTGTGTTCGGTTGTGTTCGGTTATGTTCGGTTGTGTTCGGTTGTGTTCGGTTGTGTTCGGTTGTGTTCGGTTATGTTCGGTTATGTTCGGTTATGTTCGGTTTTGTTCGGTTGTGTTCGGTTGTGTTCGGTTGTGTTTATGTTGTGTTCGGTTGTGTTCGGTTGTGTTCGGTTCTGTTGTGTTGTGTTGTGTTTAATTAAAATTAAAATTATCCAGGCGAGAGCGCTGTGTAACCCCGGGGGTTTTAGTCGGTGCAAGTCCGACAACCAAAAAGCTCCCTGAGGTCCGTCAACAATATCCCCCGGGCTATCAAAAAAAAAACCTTATATACGCTTGGAAACAGTCTCGATTATGCTGTTGTCAATTCAAAAGTTCTGGCTTATACTTTCGAAGACATGTATCAATCCTGCACCATATTAAAATGGGATCAAATTTAAGATATAATAAACTAGCTGATCCGGCAAACGTTGTTTTGCTATATAAGATTTGGAATATCTTCTAAGATGTTCATTGAAATTAAGTGATGTCAAAGACAATTTTGTTCACAATTAAATACTCTTAATCAACAACACATATCTATACTAATATTATAAAGCTGAAGAGTTTGTTTGTTTGTTTGTTTGTTTGAACGCGCTAATCTCAGGAACTACTGGTTCGAATTGAAAAATTCTTTTTGTGTTAAATAGACTATTTATCGAGGAAGGCTTTAGGCTATATAACATGACGATGCAAATATTAGGAGCGAAGAAATAATGGAAAATGTGAAAAAAACGGGGAAAATTATTCATCCTTGAAGGCTTCCATTGCGTGCGCTGCGAAAACGGTACAAGATACCAAAAATATATGTATGAAAGAATTATTCCTCTTGAAATGATCTAAAAAAATGTCCCTGACAGTATATGCCTATCTTTTAAGATTAACTAACTAGAACCGTTTTTATGGTAATCGAATATGGTCGAAATTAATGCATTAAGAGTTGTATCAACGTAATAATATTAATCTTATCCAATTAAATGTTTTGTTGATTAAGAGTATTTAATTATGAACAAAATTGTCTTTGATATCACTTAATTTCAATGAACATCATAGAAGATATTACAATAACTTATATAGCAAAACTACGTTTGCCGGATCAGCTATGTCTTGATAAGCGCGAAACTCGAGAACGACTAAACCGATTCTTTTTTGTTGTGTTTGTTGAAGTATGGGGAAGGTTATTAGGGAGAGAAAAATTAAAAAAATTGTCTGAAAAAGTCTAAAAACAACACTTTTCTATATTTTCATACAAAAAATTCGTAATAATATTTTAAAGTCAATTTGAACTTTAACACCATACCATAAAGTTTAAATGACAGTGGACGGGTTCCGGGAAGGCAAAACAATTGAGTGACGTATAAATATTAATGTCAATATTTGTCAATTTTTATACATATAGCATTAAGGCCAGGTTCTTTCTAACAATTTTCAAAAAAATCTGTCGGGGAAGCTATTAACATTAAAAAAAACAATATGACTTTGTTTTAGAAAAATAGGGCAGAACAAGGTCTGCCGGGACAGCTAGTCTTATATACAACGTTAGTGGTAGCTAACGCCAAACCTCTTAAAGGTGATTTAGGTACATCGAGACTAACAACTTTTATTTTATGCTCTTGCCAAAACTTAACACAACTTATATATATATTTTTAGTTTTAGTGAGGATTTCTATTAATCGTTAGCTCTATGTTTAAAGTTCAGTCAGCTGATGCTACGAAATCGTCTGCATCAGTTGCATCGCGCCGCCTTTCAGAGTGTTAAGAAGGGATGATCAGAACTGCAAATTTGATTTATTTATTTTTGTGTGAGGAAAAAAAGATTGAATTAGGAAAAGACGTAAAACAAAAATTGTCAGTCTTGATATACCAAAGTGACCCTTAAGAGGTTTTGCGTTCGTTACCCTGTATATTAATAAAAAGTTTTTTATGCTGGCTCGGCAAAGTGAGCACACTACACCCTATGGTAAGTATGGAACGGTCTAAAAGACGATTGCAACTATCACCAGTAAAGAAAAACAATCGATAGTCGAAGTGATCATGCCTGCCTAAACAAACATCCTTCAAGCGTCGTTCAAAGGACCCAATTTCATAGAACGATGGAGACGCTCGCTGGAAGACCATTCCACATCTCAACGACTGAGCTGCAGTAAGAGTAAGAGAACTTCTCAGTCCTGGCCTGGATGTGAGTTGCCCTATAGCTGTGACATCGTAAACCCGCGCTTGTGGTATATTAAGGAAGAGAGAAGGTGGAATAAAAGTTAAATAACTCTGCAAAACGCCGTGATATAGACGATTCGACAATATTTCATAATTTTTAATGCAGAAAAAGTTGTAGGTAGACGAATATGTTAGCACTTTGTACAAATAAGGTCATATAACCATACAGAGGCTTAAAAATTTTGCAACATGTTTCTATCAATTCACGGTGTGCTAATTTCCGTGAATGTAAACGTTGTATCGCGGTTTATGTTGATGAACGCACTCATTTTCTTTAAGGGCGCCTTGCACTAACGAATTAATCTAGTTTAAGCTTGTATAAAACGCTTATTAATTGAATTGGTTTGATTCCATCTTAATGATGATTTCAATTTAAGTGTTGTTACAACTAGATTTTGATTTAATGCAAGACAATAAGTACAGATCAGCGCTAAATAGCATTTTATATAACTCTAAAATAGATTTAATTTTTAGTGCAAGCCGCCCTAAGACACGCTTCGTTAATGGCAGCTTCCGCGAGGTATTGACGACCAAGCAGCGGAGAGAAAGAAAGATAAGTTTATTGAGAAAAAAAGGAACAAGATACACATTATATAAAACAATGAAAGAATAATACATAACATTACATCATATATCCTATGTGCTGGCATCAATCTCAAAGAGCACTCGGCTTAGCGTATGCTGAGCGCAGAGATGAGCGAAATGTAATCTGATTAATGATTAACGATTACAAAATGTAGTCGTAATTTTAATTTTCTTGCTCTGTAATCATGATTAAATCCATTTAAAACATTAAGAAGTCTAAATTTGTATGCAATCTGGGATTCTGTAGTGTTTAAAACATAGATAAGCAAAATGCTGTCACATTAATGGTAAAAAACGTAAAATGTAATCGTTAATCATTTTTATTAATCTGATTACATTTTGCCCTTCTACGGCTGGGCGAAGGTGTAACGACCATCCAGCGCTGATTGAAAGCCGACGCGCAATGAAATTGATTGCAAACAGATTGATTGAGGTCAAGACGTATCACTCTGTAAGCATTTTTTTACACTGTCTCGGCAGAATTACTGCAATAGACCATATGGTGTACACGGTGTAGTCAAAAAACGAATATCGTCATATCGGCCCACATATACCACGACTGAAGGTCTCTAGGTATATGAGCTACTGGATATACACAAGCTGATCCCGAAACGCGACAAACACAGATTTGTCTGAAATACATATGTATTTATACTTTTAATAAAATTGTAACTGATCGTTGTCTGAAAATATATCAGAAAAAGCTTAAAATAATTTTAATAAAAGTGCTTCTTCCACGCAAACTAAGTCGCGGCACAGCTAGTATTGTAATAAAACGCGAATTTATTCCCGGTACAATCCTTTCACTACCGCAACGTAATTTCGTGACCAAACAAAATAAACGCAATAAAGACAATCAAGTTTACCGTTTATATCGTTTGAGGGGAATTTAACGTCTAAAACAACAACCTATGTCATATTGATATTTGCCCTGGGTTTTATCTTTAAAATATAATAGAATAGTGTCTCCCTCTTGTCATACTGAGCTGTCATAAAAGCGAAAGAGCCGACTAAAGTATAGAGCATGCCGCGTTGCAGGCAGATTGCTGCTGCATGCCTCCTTATCATCTAGTGCACACCCACCAGCCCTCCTTCGGCATTATGGACAGGGTTACATGCCAAACCGCCTCCCAATGATTTTAGAAATATAGTGGTAAAAGGGAAGGGAGGTTTTTGCCGTGCAGTGGGATGGAACTGGGTAATAATGATGTTACAATAATGAATAATCTATTGAGGTTCAAACAAACATCACATATTTACATACCGAAATAGGTTGATTCGAGATGTATCCAAAAGTACCTTTTCAATTGTGACAAATATGTGTGTCTCAGGGTTTCAATTTACGACGTTATGGTTTGATTCGTCTATAAATATTTCGTATAGGGATATGTTGTAACCTAATGTATATTTTATATTACCTCATCCTAATAGCTCTTTCGTTTGCAGTGATTAGAGACGCTCGTGTGTTTCTGGGAGATTACATTCTGTTACGGCAATGCAACATACTGACTCACAGACTACATAAATACATATTAGTCGTTGTATCAATAAATCAAAACTGCTATTATTTTATTTAAATAAATATGTAAGGAACACTCGACACGCGAGCCGAATTCGCTCTTGGTCAGTTTTTTCTTTAATTTTGTATTATTTTTTTATACAAGTGCGATTCTGAAATGTATTTATTATATTTAAAAAGTAGAGAGAGTATAGAGAGTGATAGAGAAAGTAGAGTGGCCGGCCTTTCGGTTTTCATTAGATCAGGGCTTCTCAAACTTAATTTAATTGTAACGCCTTAGGGAAGTTGCCATATTTTTGCGACGCCCTGGCTATCTTGCCATACATTTATATTAGTTATAGTTCTAGACTTATAGCAATTTGTCAAAAAACTGGCCTTCCCCTCCCGACGCATCACAATGCGCATGCTCACTTAAATCGGTCGCATCAATACGCCCCTGGGACAATACCGCGGGGCCCCAGGTCATCGCGACCCACAGTTTAGGAAGGTCTGCTATAGACTATACTCTGAAGGGTGTGCGGCTGAGTTGTATAATTTAATTTTACACTCCCTCTTCTAATATAAATTGACTTCGCGCCGTGCGGATTGCATCCTTATGCCGTTGACATTCCAGCAGCTCGCACGTGGCGTTTCTAAGGAATCTTCAATAACGAGTAAATCGGTATTTATTGAATGAGCAAGCTCCATTATCGGCGTCATCATTACTCTCCATTAAGTAAGATTGAGTTCCAACGCAAACTTGATTGTAATAAATAAGAAATGAATTAAAACACAGTTCATTATAAAAAAAAAACATATTAATCCAACACATATCAAAAAATTAACCAAAAATGTTTTTTTATTATTTATATGAAGCATTTAATAGACAAAAAGTAATATTAAAGTTTTTGTAGTGAAACTTCTATAAAATTGTTGTGATTTTGGCGAGTTGTCGGGCTGTGGAATGGTTTCCAGCGATCGTGTTCCTTTCGTTCCATAATATTGGGGTCTTTAAGCGAAGCGTGAAGGGATATTTGTGCAGCCGGCATGATCGCGGCGGCTATAGATGAGTTTTTTGCTGTTGGTAGTCGTTATTATCGTCGAATTATCGTGTCAGATAAAAAAAAAAATTAGAAATATGCCAAATAGCAAATACAAACAAAGCATTACATATATTTGTCGTCAACTCCACCGCCGAGCAGATATTATTAAAGACATGATTAGCATAGATAACACATGACAATAAGCAAGATTTTTAAAGCTAGATAAATTAATATTGTCTGTGGTAGGTCGTACAAGTCAAGGAATTTCATAAACTTGTTAACCATAGACGTATGAAATAGACCATCCTTGTTTTTTTTTTTACGAATTGTCGTTCGTTGATGAGCGTATAAGGCTGTTTAGGCAACTACATTGGGCTTGAGTGGGCGAGCTCTGAAGGTGCTTACCCAGCTATTTAAGGGTAGGGTGGCAACGCAAGGGCACCCCTTTGGGTACGGACCTCGACTTGGTCGGCCTGCCTGTGATAATGAACCTAACGGAGGTCGATTAGCGTTTCGGAAGCGACTACCTTGAGAAGAAACGCCGAAAGAAACTCAAGGCTGCGTCGGAGAGGAGACCGGCCTTGTATAATCATGGACTTGACACAACGGATTCGAGTAACTACGAACTACGGAGAAATCCGTGAAAATACGAGCCCAAAAAACCCGGATCGAGCTCCCATATTATATTTCAGATTATATTACAGTATTTTATTTAATTGTGGAAGCACACAGCAATATAAAAACAATAAAACCTTAATAATATCATAAATTTCGAAGCATGTTGGGAGTAAAACTGAAAAACAATGCACCTGATGGTAAATACAGTGTAGTCCAAAAACGAAAGCGACCATCAAAGGATGAAAATCCATTGATAGTCTACATCGTCATGTCGGCCCACATATACCACGGCTGAAGGTCTCTAGGTATGTGAGCTACTAAATATACACATGCCGATCCCGAAACGCGTCAATTCAAAGCGAGTCACTATGACGGTCTTTACACTTGTGTACTGTGTTCATAACCCAGATCAGGCAAACGCCCTAAAACCTCAAAAAACATCATTCGTACTAAATTTTGCCGAAATACAGTATGTAATATACGTAGGAGGCGCTACTTCTCTCCAAGATTGTGCCAAGACGCCACAGCCCCGGTTAATGATGCGTAAAAATAGTAACTTTGTGTTTTTTAGTTGGTTTAAGTCTGACACACCTCGGTTGCAACCCCCCCGTGCGGCCGAGACAGTCCTATGAGAATTGTCCCCACGTAAAATGGTTTATTAATAGTGCTATCCCATTGATATGCTCGCAGAATGATTTGTGCTACATCGGACGTCTTCATCTAAGATGTCTGTATTGTAAAAATATTATGGAATCAAATTAATTCAACATTAAATATTCATTTGTTTTAAAAAGTATCTTATTAGCAAGCTTAGGTACCTACGATGCGCTTATGTAATGTGATAGTTGTGGTGACCCGGCGTTGCCCGGGTAGACATATCCATATATTTTACACTAGCTGATCCGGCAGACGCTGTTCTGCCATATAAATTATTTCTAGTGAATATCTTCTGTATTATAATATACAATTTTGGTCATAGTAGCTTCCACATAAAAGGTAGATATATGCTGTCGCGGACTTTCATTTAGAACTATTCAAGACAAAAAATCCTACAGTACATCATCTTTGTGTAACTCCAATGGTTTAGGCAGTGTACGCCAAGATAGCTCTCAGAGGACAGATTTTTCTCCGACTTAATTGACATGTATCGTTATATTACGACCAAAATTATATAAAATCATTACAAATTGTAACTTATATGTTATTCCAATGTATAATCTATATTACTGTGGCAGTTTCATGCAAACCCGTCCAGTAGTTTTATCGTGAAAGAGTAACAAACATATTCACAAATTTTCGCATTTATAATATTAGTAGGACTAGTTGGATATAACAAGTGTACAGTAATAGATGTGTGCCATAGGAGTCTGACAGAAAAGTTTTATTTACTTTTTGTACAAACGAGTAAATCATGGATGAACTTTTAGAATATCTACCACCACACCGAATCCTTATTGGGGTAGGCAAAGAGAATGGGTCGACATCTAAATATATATAACTCAAAGGTGACTGACTGACATAGTGATCTATTAACGCACAGCCCAAACCTCTGGACGGATCGGGCTGAAATTTGGCATGCAGGTAGATGTTATGACGTAGGCATTCGCCAAGAAAGGATTTTGATCTATTCTACCCCCAAGGGGATAAAATAGGGGATGAAATTTTATATGAAACTTTGTCAATTTTAAACCGATGGGGCTTAGACTTTGCTAACATAAGGCTACTAGTCACGCCAAACAGCGTAACCCCAGAGCGTTAAAATTAATAAAATGTAAACGCACTGAATCCCCAACGCCACCTGGCGAATACATTCACTCTTACTTTCTTACCGTTCTCGCATTTTAACCAAACACCGCATCGCATTATTTTAAAAAACTACACATCGCATCGCATCCTATTTTCCTACATTACAATCGCATTTTATAATTCGTTCTAACTCGCAACACACACAAATCCTTCTCAAACCATACTCAACATTCGCATACAAACATACATAGTGAGTGGTTGTAAAGTGCCTGGAATACCGCTGTTCGGTAAGTACTTCATATCATTGTCTCAATTATCGCAATCTTCTTTTATTATAAATCATCCCGCCTACGAGGGTGCATTTTTTTGCAACGGCATAAGTCCAAACCTTATCCCGGCCCGCGTATAGTTTTTTGGTGCCTCCTGTGAGGACAATTCCTCACTTTAAATATATTTTTAAATTTGAGACATAACGGTAAAATACCTACACCCGCGTCTAGAGCCCTTTTTCGCTAATATTACTGTTTGTGACATAATAATAAGCAGTATTATCGCATTAACTAAATATTTATTTGTATAAATATCTCCCTAAAAGTATATTTTTTCATATTTTTTACATTAACCACCGCCTTCTTTCTATCATAAAAGGTTGTAAACATGGCAGCCGTATATATTAAAAACCTAGAAAAAGAATTGATAATGCACGAAACTTGTCGGGTAGCATGTATTTCTAAACTTCAACTTATTTCTAACGCATCGCATAATATCGAAAATGATTATTCTGCACTCGACAATTTCTTAACACTCGCCGAGACCATCGATGACATTCGGGAACAATACATGCAATGTTTATACAATATAAACTCAGTTAGCATGGATCTGAATCCTGAGTATGTTGCAGATTTCACGGCTTTCAATGAATTCGAGGACTTGTATTGCAAAGTACGTCGCATTAAGAAAAGATTTCTACCCTCTAACTCGCAAATCAACCAAATTATTGCATCACCAGCTATTTTAATAGCCAAACTACCACAAAAAAATATTCCTGATTTCAACGACGATGAAAGTCAAGAAAACATTGTCATATGTACTAACGAGGGATCAATTAAGCATTTAAATTTAATAGCCGCACCTAAATCAAATATTTCGACAAATTCATATTCTATTCAAAAAATTACGCATACTGATTTAAGCCCTAACTTTACCGTAACTTCTGAAAAAGTTAATTCCACGTGCCATGTATGCAGTGAATCGCATGCTCAAATGTATCTTTGTAATTCATTTTTAAACTTGTCACCGCTTCAAAGATATAAATTTATAAAAGAAAACAATTACTGTACAAATTGTTTGAGTTCTAAACATGAATGGAAGGCATGCAATAGTAACATGGTATGCAAAACGTGTGGAGCGCGACATCATTCACTCATTCATTTAGAAAAATTAAATAATACAGCGCAGACAACGAGTTCGTCTATAGACAATACAGTTTCGTTCTGTGCCGTTCCAGCGCAAGCGCTGCAGCCGGCTAACATCGCTTTGAATAATTCTCGCTCTGTCCCGCCCGTACACCAAGACTATATCGCTGCCGCTCCCACACAGCGTATCGCCGCGACAGCTACGGACGCTCACAGCACTGTGGCTTGTTTAGCAGCTGAATGTACGGATTCTTATAATTATTCGTGCTCCGATGAACAAATTATTGACTCGCAGAATATTATTGACTCGCAGAATAATATAGATCGCAGTAATAAATTTATTCCCTGTCGATGTACTATCGATCCAGGATCGCAAAGTAATTTTATAACCGCCGCTTGTTGCCAGAAATTAAACTTAAATATTAACCAACTAAATCGCACAACTATAGTTAAAGGTCTCGGTAACAACTCAAATATCGCACAGAGAAAAGTTAAAATGACATTCTCAAGCCGCATCAACCAAAATCATTTTTATACGACCGATTTGTTCGCATTAGACCGCATCACCGGCTACTTACCTACCGCTCCAATCGAAACCAGCTCGATTGGTTATTTAAATGATTTACCACCTGCTGATGAAGACTTCTCTGGACCGTCAGAGGTAGAGATTCTTCTGGGTTCTAAACTATTTACTCAATTTTTACCTGGAAAAATCATCGCTGAATCGCACCTCCCCTCTGCGTTCCGAACCACATTAGGATACGTAGTGATGGGCAATTCACATATCGATACGAATATCGATACATTTTCCGTTCTCGGACCTATTAATTGGACCTACCGTAAAGAGTTGTATAAATCACACGAAATAATAAAAGACATTTCTGTCAGACGCTCGCAAGACAATATTTATAAAAAATTGTACGACTCACATACTAATCGCATTCCTGCAGGCTATCTTATAATCGCGTTATCTGTTAAAGAAAACCCTACTTTGTTAGGCAATTTATTGCACAAAGATCGCAAATGGTTTTATAACTTAGAACAGAAATTTCTGAAAAATCCCGTTTTTAATTATAGATGTAACAACATCAATTCTTCATTCACGACGCCCGCATGTAAATTTTCATTAAACACTATTAGACTTTTAAAAGTCGACTTTATCACAGATATTCAACAATTGTCTCTGAAAAAAATCACACCGCACTATAAACTAAATAAAATACTCTCATTTTCTGATATCACTGTGGCCCTTCACTGGATAGCCACAATCCCGCATCGCCTTCAAACTTTTGTTGCCAATCGCATCTCATCAATACATTTCTTGTCCGCAATATTATCCTACCACGTCTTCAATATTATAAATCGCAAAGAAAGTTTATCACGTATGTTTTTGCTCTCTCGATTATATGATCAGCCGCTTTTATTTACCAACCCTTCTTGGACAGCCCTGGACGAGAAGGACTGGCCCATAACTTACTATAAAGAAAAACTCGCAATTAAAATTTCCAAAATTAAAATTATTTATGCCGCCTCCTCCACTATACCAGCAGATTGCATCCTGCTATTATATAAAATCGCTCAACAAACTTCTTCGTGGGCCAAGTATCCGCAATACATTATAATTAAATTGATCAAATCACATTTATATAGAGTGATAGGATCACAAAGCCTCATATATGAGGAGATAAACACTGTTCTCTGTCAAATAGAGAATATTGTGAATTTGCGCCCGCTTTGTATGATTCTAAGTCAAGATCCGCGTGAGCTTTTACTTCTCACTGCCTCACATTTTGTAACGCTGACGCCATTAAAATATTTACCGGTTGCGTCGAACGCAGAAGACCAACCGACACATCGCTTAGAGCGATATCAATTGCTCTATAAGAATATTCAATCTTTATGGAATCGGTGGTCCGTAGCATATGTATCTACTTTGCAAGACCGTGAAAGGTGGAACATCTCGACTGCTTCCACTAAGACTGATACTGTAGTGGTGACCATGCAGGACAAAGTCCCGCCATTGCAGTGGCACCTAGGTATAACCACGGAGTGTCATCCTGGTCGCGATGGAGTTGTACGCGTTGTAACTATGATAACCGCAGACGGTCTTTACTCTAGACCGATCATAAGACTGTGCTCGCCATTGACACAGTGACTCGCAACTTTTCTTTATTTTAGTTTTTTTAATTTTAGATTTAATTTTATATATTTACTTTACGCTATTCATTATGTCACAAACGCAATATTCGCTTTTATTCAATCAAATTTCTTACTTTTATTTTTCTATTATTTCGAAAGGGGATCCTTTCAAAGCCGGCGGTATAGTCACGCCAAACAGCGTAACCCCAGAGCGTTAAAATTAATAAAATGTAAACGCACTGAATCCCCAACGCCACCTGGCGAATACATTCACTCTTACTTTCTTACCGTTCTCGCATTTTAACCAAACACCGCATCGCATTATTTTAAAAAACTACACATCGCATCGCATCCTATTTTCCTACATTACAATCGCATTTTATAATTCGTTCTAACTCGCAACACACACAAATCCTTCTCAAACCATACTCAACATTCGCATACAAACATACATAGTGAGTGGTTGTAAAGTGCCTGGAATACCGCTGTTCGGTAAGTACTTCATATCATTGTCTCAATTATCGCAATCTTCTTTTATTATAAATCATCCCGCCTACGAGGGTGCATTTTTTTGCAACGGCATAAGTCCAAACCTTATCCCGGCCCGCGTAGCTACTATGACGCAGGCATTCCCTAAGAAAGGATTTTGATAATTTCCACCCCTAAGGGGATAAAATAGGGGAATGAAAGTTTGTATAAATCTTCTCAGATTTGCGACTATAATATAATAGCTTGATAGTTTTAGCGCGTAATGACAGATTAGGCCCTAATTTATTACACACGCTAAACAAAAGTAAAGCCGCAAAAACTATATCTAATTAATAATAATACTTCTTAACGCGAGCGAAGCCGCGGGCAAATGCTGGTTATACAAGCAATTTTCGCTTCCTTAAGATTCATTAGTCCTTTCAAGCATTCTCACTGAATATTCCACAATCTTCTCAAACAACATCATTCTTTGAGTTTAATATTTTCATTAAATATTAGGTCCTTACATATGAAATTGGCGTTTTGTATGGGAGGAACAAAAAGTCGAATATTTTTTAATATAATATATTTAATTAATCAAAGTATGAACCATTATTTTCTATGCACTTTTGCCATCTCATAGGTAGTTCATTGATCCCTTTACTAAAAAAACCAGTCGGACGGGAATCAATAAAATCTTTGAAGGCGATTTGGACTGCCCCATCGGAGTTGAATTTTTTCCCTTGCAAGAAGTTATCCAAATTTCGAAAAAAATGGTAATCTGTTGGAGCAAGGTCCGGGGAGTACGGAGGATGTCTTAGACTTTCCAATTGAAGCTCTTCTAATTTAGTAGCCGTCTGTTGCGCAGTGTGTGGTCTAGCGTTGTCGTGAAGCAGCAGTGGCGTGGAGCGATTGACCAGCCTAGGTTGTTTAGCCGCTAGCTTTTCCATCATGGTTTGCAATTGCTGACAATAGACATCAGCCGTAATAGTCTGGCCAGATTTGAGAAAACTGTAATGAACAATACCGGCACTAGTCCACCAAACGCTTACAAGTAACATTTTTGGGGTTAATTTTCGCTTGGGGCAGGATTTGGCTGGCTGGCCAGGATCCAACCATTGCGCTGAGCGCTTCCGATTATCGTAAAGATCCCATTTTTCATCACAGGTAATGATTCGGTTTAAAATACCTTCATTATTGTGCCGGTTTAGTAATGTAACGCAGCAGTCGACGCGCGTTTGCCGGTTTGCTTCAGTCAATTCGTGAGGTACCCACCTTTCAAGCTTTTTAAATATTCCCAATTTGCTTCAAGTGAATTAAAACAGTTTTATCACTAACATCGCAGCCTGCAGCTAACTCGGACGTGGTTTGCGATGGATCCGCTTCCACAATAGCCTTCAACTCTTCATTATCAACTTGAGTCTCAGGCCGTCCACGGGGCTTGTTCTGCAGGTCGAAATTTCCAGAACGAAAACGTTGGAACCAAAAACGAACTGTGTTTTCTTTTGCAACACGACCGCCATACACATCATTCACCCTTCGAGTTGTTTCCGCAGCACTAGTGCCACGGCGAAACTCGTACTCGTAAATAATGCGATATTTTAAGTTTTCCATTTTGTAAAATGAGTGACGCAAACAGAAAAAAACAGAAGAAAAAAACAAATGAATGACGATCATCGAAGCAAAAACACATGAGTCTATAGCTGTACAAATTTGAATTTGGAATTCCTTACCAAAGAGGAGAAATTTGTGATTAAAGTGGTCAGTACGAAAAACGCCAATTTCATATGTAAGGACCTAATATATCGAGTCCAGTAGATCTCGACATAGAATTGTTGTGACCTAAGTTTGTGGAATAATTTGGAATCGTTGAAATTGTCACAATAAATAGTAATACATCGTATTATCATGTTATAACCTCTTCGGGGTGATTAAAGATACCTTTGCGATCCATTGTGTTCTGGCGCAGGGCACGAGTATAAAAAAGGTACTTGACATTCCTTCCGCCTCCCTACATTCCCTTACATTCCCATTCCACGCTCGGTCCTTTACAGTGATACATGTGTATGCACGGCGGTATCGCTACACTTATCATCGGCGGCGAACTCGGTCACACTGCGGAATAGTCAGTTGCTTTGGATAATTCGGTGAACGGTGCGGAGCTGCAGTAGCCTGTCCTCATCATCCAGTTTCCAGGTAAGTGCCTTTTGAATATTTCATTGTCACTGTGCCTGAACGAACTCTTTGTTCCCAAATTCTCTACGCGGAAATCCAGAACAGCGGCGCTCTCCGACAGCTATATAAAAATTTTGGTTCCTTCGAGACCAGCGCTCTACTGCGCTACCACATTGTGTGTTATTTAAATTTTGATTTTTAACAATAGTCTTAACGAGTCAAGTACATAATATTTCTTCAAATAATCGATTAATGAGATGAAGTAGGTAATTTCATAAGTTTTATTACGCTACCGAAAACCAGTTATAGCGAACAAACGCTTTGTTCATTTGAATAATCATATATTCAAATTTTAGACGCACCTTACAATATCTCTTCGTAATTACGAAATTGTTATAAAATTCTTTTTTGCATATATAATTATAAACTGTTTATACTGTGAGAAATATTTTACATTTCCTTAATTTTTTTTTATACCTAATGGTGCAAGCCGGCTTACAGCTCACTTCATAGGAAGTGGTTACTTAACGTCTTAGGCTGAAATTCATAGACACATCCTTAAGTTTGTTTAGACTGTACTAAAACATTACTATTTATATTACTCAATGAATGTTAAAGAATTTGGTAGTTCACTGATTTCGTCTATATGGGCTTGGCTCTGCGAATACTATGGTTATACCCAAGTTCCTATTATATATTCAGTTTTTTGTCAAAACGAATTAATTCTTTGACAACTTTGCTAAGCAAAGTCAAAATAGCGTCTATAAACCTTTTTTTTTACTTGGGGAATATCCTCATAGGACCGTCCTGGCCACGAAGGGAGTAGCAGCCGGGGTGAGCCGGACTTTTACTGGCTAAAAGCACAAGATGACTACTTCTGCGAATTAGTGGGCACTGCGGGTCCTGTAATCAATTCGCCGCAGCCCCACTACGCCGCGCCTGACAGGCACAATCACGGGGGGGAGACGCCGCCTCCCCCGATAGCACCTCGTGTACTTCGGCAGAGCGCGTCACAACGCACCGCCGACTTCTCGGGGGGAGCTGGAAACTGGATGATGAGGATAGGCTACTGCAGCTCCGCACCGTTCAACGTATACATTAATTAGGTGTTCCGCCGTATTGTCCAAAGCAACTGATTATTTTCTAGTGTAACCGAGTTGTTGTACACAGATGTTGTTAAGGGCTGAGCGTGGAATGGGTGTGAGGAGACGGGAAGGATTTCGAGTACCTTTATATGTTATATTTAGATATTATACTCATGCCCTACGCCTGAACAGTACCTTCGATGTTCAGAAGGAATCAATTACAAGTGTTAGTAAGAGCATTGGCTAGTCACTGCTGTCTGAACAAGTAATTGTTGTAAATGTAGCTTTTCAATGCTCCAATCGATATTCGCTGTGATCTCAACCTTAGGGATCGTATTGAGACTATCATCTCCGCGACATCACGCAGAATTGGTATCCTGAACAGAATGCGATGGTTTTTCACGCCAGATCAACTGTATCTATTACATAAGGCCCAAGTCAGACCTTGCATCTCTGTAACGGGCTCCCCTCCTGACACAGGCTGGGCGGTGGACGTTGAGGGCATCCACCGTCCAGCGGAGAGTGGGGGGGGGGGCGTGTGTGTGTTCACAGGCCGTCCCAATGAGAGGTAATGAGGGTGTAATTTACGACCTCTCCCAGAGAAGAGGCCTGCGTAAGGCCAATCGCTCGCCGGGCCCTCGGAAGTATCTGGATCCCCAGGAACGGCGAAGGCGAAGAGTAGGCAGTGCTGGCACCCTTAGACCTTGCATCTCTGGGACAGTTCTGCACAATATGCCCTGGATGGGTTGTAGTGGATGGCTGTTCACATTGTGAATGATCCAGACCTTGTAAACATCTAGAATCACTCTAGTTGCGCAGAGATATTGCCTGTTTGAGGGTTTTCAACCGTCTGTACCATGGCGAGTATTGGTCATTAATATTTAATTGGTGTTTAATAACATTTTTTATTCTATTTATTTAGGGGACTTTTACGTGTGTACCTATTGTCAGCACTGTCGTATCCTTATACAAAGATACCTAACATATACCATATGGAGCTATTGATTTCAACAGAATTGGTGCCATTTACTGGTACTGAAGGGATATATTTTAGCAATAGTATTATCATAATAGAATCGACACCTCTCAGCTCTAAAACAGCGACAATTATTCCCGGCTTAGAATTAAAAATAAAAAAAAACTTACCAATAACGTTACAGCTGAAAAATTCATGATTATTTTGCAGTTATAAAAATAAAATTGTTAAAAACTTTTTAATTATCACAGTAACAGGCGAATATAACGCGGCGGAATGATGCGCCGAAATCCAAATTAATGCCACTCGACTATTAACAATGGAGTCTGTACGTAGACTGTAACGCTTGAGTATTGGATATATTAAGTGATTTATTGAGACCTCTGACCTATCCGTCTCTCGTGGTAACATTTTAAATTAAGTTATGTCACGAAGCATACAAGTTAATACTACTTCGCAAAGTGAGGTGTAAATAGAATGTCCACATAACTTTCCCTTAGATACTTTAGTTGTTATTGCGAAATTTTGATCATAAGAAAAACAATTAGAGTTCAACCAATGTTTCGACTTCGGTTTCGGGCTCCTTCGGCCAAAAACACTTTTTTTTATTCTGATACGACATAGTGACTGGACCGCACCTGATGGTAAGCATGATGCAGTCTAAAAAACGCCAACGACTATCGAGAGGTAAGAAAACCCATCGGTAGTCACAGCGATCATGCCGGCCTGCACAAATATCTCTTCACGCTGCGCTTAAAGGATCCCATATCATAGAATGGTGGGAACACGCTCGCCGGAAGTCCACTCCACAGCCCAACGACACGACAAAAGGAGTTAGAGAACTTTTTAGTCCTAGCCGGGGTGTGAGATACCGTATAGCTGTGACCCCGCAAACCCGCGCGCGTGGTTCTATTTAGAAAGGGAGAGGGTGGAGCCAGGTTAACCAACTCTTCTTAACACTCGCCGTGACACTGACGGTAGAAAACGCTAGGTGAGGGAACATCTCTGCGCAACTGAAGCGGTTCAAGATGTTTACATTACATTCGGTAAAACTTCTAAATGGACCGATATTTTCGCTAAAGCCTAAGGTTTCTAGTTAGCGTCAAACTGAGACTGATAGCTCGGATTATGATTGTTAAATTAATAATTATATATCGTCACGCTATATCTCTTTCGGGGTGAGCGTTTATATGCTTTGCGTTTATATGTCGTAATCAATGTAACCAGTAGCGCAACTGAGCGCCGTACTCCGGGCATGTGACATTTCTATTAGATGCTATGCAGGTTTCCTCACAATTTTTTCCTTCACCGGTGAGCATGTGGAGACTAAATCCGTATTGTTAAATTACTTTTAATAAGTATCCGCATATTGGTCGATATCCGGTCAAAGCTGGAGCTTTTAAAATCTATACTAATATTATAAAGCTGAAGAGTTTGTTTGTTTGAACGCGCTAATCTCAGGAACTACTGGTTCTAATTGAAAAATTATGTTTGTGTTGAATAGACTATTTATCGAGGAAGGCTTTAGGCTATATAACATCACGATGCAATTATTAGAAGCGAAGAAATAATGGAAAATATGAAAAAAAACGGGGAAAATTATTCATCCTTGAGGGCTTCCATTGCGTGCGCTGCAAAACGGTTCAAGATACCAAAAATATATGTAAGAAAGAATTATTCCTCTTGAAATGATCTAAAAAAATGTCCGCGACAGTATATGTCTATCTTTTAAGATTAAGTCACTAGAACCGTTTTTATGGTAAACAAATTTGGTCGAAATTAATGCATTGTTTGTTAAGAGTTGTATCAAAGTAATAATATTAATCTTTATCCAAATAAATGTGTTGTTGATTAAGAGTATTTAATTGTGAACAAAATTGTCTTTGACATCACTTAATTTCAATGAACATCTTAGAAGATATTACAAAACCTTATATAGCAAAACAACGTTTGCCGGATCAGCTAGTCCTAGATAATTTAGTATAGTAATGACTAAAATTAAATAATTCATTGATTTTTAAAGCATTTACATGTAAGATGTTTGTTGACAAACGAAGTCTCCGGGCTTTTGAGAGGGTACCGAAGAGATGGGTGCTTTACACCCACCCCCTCCCAGCGAGGAAGCCTTAACAAGGCTGTGCGATTAGGACATCCCGGGGGTTTTTAGTCAGTAACAGTCTGAAATACTAGAATCGCTGCTCTCACAGGAGTCCTGATGATCCTATGCAGGATGTTCCTCCGGGTTACAAAAATACTAACTCTAGAATTTATTAAAATGGCCTCACAACTTGTTAAAAGATAGCTAAAGACGAAGCGGCGGCCGAGGCTTCGGTCAGAGACTATAAATACAGTTAAAATCTGTTATAACGTCATCGAAGGGATTACTCATATTTAATCGTAACAATCGGTGATGTTTCGAGATGCGAAGCCTTATTTTTTTTGCCGGGGCCTTTGTTCTGGGTCAATATAACCGGTATGTTGTTCTAAACGACGTCGCCATAAACTATTTTGACTGTAATCATACTTGCAAAAATATCTATTTAAATTTGCCTTTTGTCTCATTACAAAAAGAGAATAGAAAATAATGACGTTTATTTCGCCAACTTTTACCATATTATACCTAAAATTACGTTATCCATTTCATATTTAACAAAATAAGAATATTTTTTTATGTTAAAGTAAGGTAAAGAGGCGAATAGCCCACCTGATGGTAAGCAATCACTGTCGCATATGGATTACAGTAACACAAAAAGTATCGTCGTTGCTTTGCCGAGCGGAAAGAGCGTTTTTCTCACCTTATTTAAAGATCCTGACGTTGTAATCCAGAAAAAATACCGCCAATTGAAGCCCATACCACAACTTTAACCTCAGTTTGCGCCAGAGTTTTAGAAAGTTGCTATTTCAAAGATATAGATAGAAGATATACCATATAATACCATGATTTTCCGGTTATGGTTTGCCATAGTAGGCAGAGACCTTTACCTTCTAATTCAAGAAGTTATTTGTATGTCTCGATACTAATATTAAAATTCATTTCGCATAAGTGCGTTTTAAAATTCGTAATCCCGTATTATAATCACGTGGGTCCATTTTATTTCGATGACCGCGAGTTAGGTTACTTTAACTTGAAATAAAATATAGCTCTATTCAAATAAGGCTAACTTCCAAGTAATTTTGAATCCTCAAAAAGAAAAGCAAAGTGAATCTACCACTAGTCCTCTTATGCAAAATGAAAGTAGTTTTCCAATCAGCAGCATTACCTCACAGTTAAATGACATAAGACAACGGTGTGAAAATAACTAAATTAAACTAATCGAGCTGTTTCAATATCTGTAAGTCGCCTTCTTTTACTGACTGCATAAGCAGCCGAGCTAAGTTTCACTGTAAGATGAGTAATGTATGTGTGATGTGACCCCACTGTAGTCTTTTTTTTTTTCTTAGGGGCTTTTAACTTAGGGCGGCTTGCACTAACGAATTAATCTAGTTTAAGCTTGTATAAAACGCTTATTAATTGAATTGGTTTGATTCCATCTTAATGATGATTTCAGTTTAAGAGTTTTTACAACTAGATTTTGATTTAGTGCAAGACAATAAGTACAGATCAGCGCTAAATAGCATTTTATATAGCTCTAAACTAGATTTAATTTGTTAGTGTAAGCCGCTCTAAGTCATATCAGCCCTATCGTAGCCTAATGTATAGAAATAAAACCTTTCATACCTCACCTTCCATACAGTTTCCATAGCGTTTCGGCAATTGCTTTAGTGGGCACCGCCAAAATGCTATGGAACATACCAACATCCAATCTATTTAATTTTATTTCCCTGTGTCGACTGGGCAAGTTACTGAGGATCTTGAACTGCCCCAGTTGGGCAGAAATATTGCCTCAATAAGCGTTTTTAACCGTCAGTATCACGGCGAGTATTCTATACTAGCTGATCCGGCAAACGTTGTTCTGCCATATAAATTATTCATATATTTTTGGTATCTTGAACCGCTTTCGAAGCGCGCACAATGGAAACCCTCAAGGATGAATAATTTTCCCCGTTTTTTTCACATTTTCCATTATTTCTTCGCTCCTAACAGTTGCATCGTGATGTTATATAGCCTAAAGCCTTCCTCGATAAATGGTCTATTCAACAGAAAAAAAAAATTAAATTTGAACCAGTAGTTCCTGAGATTAGCGCGTTCAAACAAACAAACAAACAAACAAACTCTTCACCTTTATAATATTAGTATAGATTTAACATTGTTCCACCTTCTCCCTTCCATAAAAGAACAGCGCGCGGGTTTACGGACCCATGGCTATACGGTAACTCACATCCCGGCTAGGATTAAGATGTTCTTCGACTTTTACAATGCCATAGAGACGTGGAATAGTCTTCCGGCGAGCGTGTTTCCACCGTCCTATGATATTGAGTCCTTTACACAAAGCATGAAGAGATATTTATGATCTGATTTTATTAGCCCGGAACGTATTATACTGGCGAGTTTCTCTTCTCACAGCTTGGGCCTAACTCAGCCAGTGCGTCCCCGGTGCGTTGGCGGCAAAGCTACATAGCAATTGTTTACACATAACAATTAGCCCCCATTGATTGAATATTACGTTCTTGGTAAAAAGGTCTTACGCTTTCGAAATCGTTGACAAAGGAACGCAATTAACTACGGCAATTCTAAAGCGTATTAAACCCTAAAACATTGAAATAAAACTACAATACACGCGTTTTATATACCATGCTTATTATCAGACTTTTGCAGTCAGGTTGAGAAACGCTGTTTAAAATTAATTCTTCAAACACCAAGTTACTACCGGCCTAATATCTCGCACAAATTAAATTGGTAAATATAATATTGACCCAGCACTTACAAATACGACAAATTCATTTAAACAAGGTCAAATGTGTTTGCTTTTAAAAGGTGCAGTGCTATACTTGTGCGTTATAAGATTACTATAAGCAGGGCAGGATCAAGACAGAACGGGGCCCGTAGCTTATCCAAAACCTCCTGTAGCCCAAGTTAAAAGTAATTACAAAGAAAGCCCAATGTCCTAATATCAGAACATAAATAACATAGTCCCTAACGCTCAGACCACAACCTTTTCGTATCTCTGTAATTATTACGAATTAAGTTTTGATATTTTGAGGGTACTTTGCTAGATAAATAAAAAAACCACTATAAATTTTGCTCTTTATTTAGTACGTTGGGTCATAAAACGATGTTTGTTTTTGCGAGGTGGTAGGGCATCGTTGCCCGTCTGGATCGCGACCACAGTACATGGGAGTAAAGCCCGTCATAGTGACCAGTTTCGGCTTGTCGCGTCTCGGGATCAGCTTGTGTATATCCAGTAGCTCATATACCTAGAGACCTTCAGTCGTGGTCAATGGGTTTTCATCCTTTGATAGTCGCTTTTGTTTTTGGACTACACTGTACTTACCATCAGGTACTCTGCAAAATAACAGCTATTTAAGGACCAAGACCCACCATAGTAATACTAGAACATTATATTTACGGTCCTGTAAAATGTTTGAATTTAATTACACCCCGCATTGTACACACTTAACAGATTTTTTTTTTTTACACTGGCTCGACATAGTGACTACAGAGTACCTGATGGTAAGTACAGTGTAGTCCAAAAACGAAAGCGACTATCAAAGGATGAAAATCCATTGATAGTCTACATCGTCATGTCGGCCCACATATACCACGACTGAAGGTCTCTAGGTATATGAGCTACTGGATATACACAAGCTGATCTCGAAACGCGACAAGTCGAAACTGGTCACTATGACGGGCTTTACACCCATGTACTGTGGTCGCGATCCAGACGGGCACCGGCGCCCTACCACCTCGCTGCAGCTCGTTTAGCACCACCCAGGAGTCACGTGTAGGGAAACTAGGGTAAAGCCTACGGACGCGAGCAGCTTCGACTCCCCAAATACTTACCATCAGGTGCAGTGTCACCTTGTCGAAACAGTGTAAAAAAAGATCATTTGTAATTGTATATATCGACTATACTAACTTCCTATGATTCTTTTGCACGTTTGACGTTGTTCAGCTGAAAAGCTCAAAAAATTATGCAGTATTTTTTTTTATTATAAAAATAAAACATATACATATAATTGGGGAATATAGCTAAAAGGTCTGGCGGGGGACAGTCAGACAGTAGTTTTAGCCCCGCCTCGAAATATTTCAAGATCCAGGAAAAAGTAAGAGATAATAATGAAACCGTTTCGGTGAACGCACCGATTACGTCAGTATCGACAGTTGTAGATGATAAGCCACCGCTTGAGGTGGATGCCTCTACCGCTTGTGGCAGGCTTGTGAATCAAAGACAGTCTTAGCTTGAATCCCCTTTATTACTTACTTGGCTCGCGTGACTTAGACACCGTGCATTGAACTGTAAATAACCCTACGTTGCATCAAGTGCATAAAACTCTCATTTGTCTTAGTCTGCATAATATACGTTACTACCAGAGATGGGAAAAATGTATACTGATTAATGATTAACGATTACAAAATGTAGTCGTAGTTTTCATTTTCTTACTCTGTAATCATGATTAAATTCATTTAAAACATTAAGAAATCATAAATGTGTATGCAATCTGGGATTTCGTAGTGTGTAAAACATAGACGAGCAAAATGCAGTCATATTAATGGTAAAAAACGTAAAATGTAATCGTAATATTTTTTTTAATCTGATTACATTTTGCCCATCTGTGGTTACTACACTGTAAATAAAAAAATTCAACCCACGTCCGTATAGTATATTTACATCAATATTTACAAATTATTATTAATATTATATTTTATTTACATTAAAGTGATCTACCTTCATTAGGATTAACATGACATTTATTTAGGTTCATAGACACACATTATAACAGACAGTCTATGTTATACAAATTAAACACGAGTAAAATCATTTTTGTTTTGATTTACAATTAGCGTCTGACCTTAGCATCGGCCGCGGCTTCGCCGTTAGCCATCTTTTGACAAGTTGTCACGTAATTTTAGTAATCTCTAGACGCTGTTTATATATATTAAAATAGTCTACTGTTTATATATGTTTATTTAAAACTAGTGATCTTGATATATTTAATGATAATATTTTTAAGCAGGTACCGGACAATCTCAAGACAAATAGTACAATTTGAAAACCGACCAATATCCTAATCACATTTGAAATAGCATAACCGGCAAACTTTCCTCGTTTTTAAGCCAACACTAGCGAAGTCACAAAAGCCCAGTCCCTGGAATAAAGCAATAAAATAAGAAAAAAAAAATTAAAACTTTAAAAAAGGAATTCGAGAAGACTATAGTATAGATTGTTTATTGCTTTTTATTCTTTTCCTCTTTCTTGTTAGTTTTTTTTTAAATAGGTTAGAGATTTTCTTTTTGCTTACTGTTCATGTGCGTTAATTTGTTTTTCTTTCTGTGCAAGTAGTTTACATTTTTAAATATAGTAGCATTTCTATTTTTTTTTAAATTTGGCTTTGAAGGTTGTGGCAATAGCCGATTAATTTATTTTGAATGTGACCGGATATCGGTCTATAATCGGATACTTATCAAAATAATTCTCACAATCAGACCAATGAGTCTCAGTTTGACGTTCACTGGAAACCTCAGGCTGTAGCTCTAATTTCGGTCCGTTTGAAAGGTATACCGAATTTAGTTTTATTGGCCGAAGACACCCGAAACTGAATACTTCGGTCAGACGCTATTTATAAATGTTAAAAATAAAATAACTTATAGTATTAATAGTTTAGACCATGAGTCGGCAACCTTTTGTTATATAAGGGCCACAAATATTATGAGTATATTGGTGCGGGCCAAATTTCATCGAATAAATACTTTTTTAGATAAAACTATTTTTTGCATTTTTAACCATATTTATTGTTGCTCTCATTTCACTGACTGTGATCGCTTGAACTGAATTTCCGGCTTCCGCGCACACAAAACAATGAAATAGAAACTTATTTTCATAAGTGTTTTTAATTTATTGCCTGCGGTGCGGCGTTCTGTGAAACGGCTGTTACTTGCGCGGGCCGCACCGTAGTATCTTACGGGCCGCTGGTTGCCGACCCCTGGTTTAGATTATAAAAAAAAAACGAAATTGTGAAAATTACGATAAATTAAGTTACAGGTATCAAATACTTTCCGATATCCGAAATACTGGGTTTCGATTTAAAATAATTTCGGATAATCGATAGATTGTGGGATGGATATTAAATTATATCAGATATCCGACGGAGTAAGTTATGGGGATTAAATAATATCGGATATCCGATAGCTCCTGTTACGGATATACAAAACATTGCAAGTAAACACTTATTATGTATTACATTACTTCATTAAAATCTAAGTTTACACGTATCACTTTTTTTTGGTATTTTTTCCAAAAATTTTTTTTATATACTCTACCTATCTACTTACGTTTCGCTAGTCAGTTATATAAAAGTTTAAATCGGACGCCCTATTCGAGAAACGACTAAGTCCATAATTTTGTATTTTTCCCGCGATTATTATTAACACTTTGCCGTCCGTACGATTCGTAAATATTTATTTGCTTGGCACACTCGCCGCTTTAATGCGGATCACTTGACTTGTCGCCGGCTCGTCTTGACATTATCGGGAGATTATAAATTGTTAAGCTTTACTAATCTCATCGTTAGTTCTCAACCCTACCCCCCTACTTTCATGAAATGTTCGTTGACCGAAAGTTTGCTCACGTCACCCAGCGCGAGTCGTATGTGTTTCTCACGGGGCCTAAATCCGCGTCAACAAGCGATATGCAGGAATATTAACAATGTAACTCGAATGTGTTTAGTGTTTTAACTAAAAACATATGCTATAGTTTAATGTAAATATTTTGAGTATTTTAATTGTGTACATCCTATATTTACATATAAGGGCTAATTCCATTAAATTCCTTTTAAAAATGCAATTAACTTCAACAAGAAAAGCGCCGTAGCTTCCAATCCCGGCACGTACTTCTGTGTTTTCCAGATTAAGAATTCCAAGCTCCACAAGCTCACCGGTGAAGACAAATATCGTGAAGAAACAGCATTGTATCTAGGCATGTGTATCAGTGCTGTGAGTACGGGGATCAGCTGCGCTACTGGTCACGTTGGGCACGACATAAGCGCAAAGCCGGTAGATCTACTTATGTTCTGTCCACCTCGAAAATTCTTAATTTATATCATATTTTTTTAACTTTTTTTGAGTTTTGTAAAAAAATAGAGAAAAGACTTAGCGATTTCTTGAATCGAACCATCGAATTAGTCAAACTTACCTACCGTATTTATCTATTATTAAATTAAAACAGGCACTTAACTCTTTCTGCCAGCCCACGTGGACCAGCATCTTGATAATAATTACATATTGCTTTACAGTTTATCATACAACCTAATAAGCATCATCATTACCTTCTCCGAATGACTAAACAAATTGTCAAATTATATGACTAATTACATCAACTAAATATACAATATTTTTTATGCCAAAAGTGTGACTAATTATATCAATAAACACTCTGACAAATAACATAGTTAACATGTGACATCAAAGACGTTGATCGATAGTATACGAAAACATTAAATTAATATCGACAATTTATATGATAAGCCTATGATTAATTAATTTAAAAGATATTTTGACCAATAAAATTAATGAAAGATATCTAATAATTCGTACGCTTAATAATTAAAAAAAAATAATTAAAAAATATAAACTGTTGGAAAATTACATTTAAATGTTTAATTTTTGAACGTCACTTTCTAAGAATTTTTGATTTATAGTTTAGTCCCTTTAAGCGTGCTATATGATGATCTCTATTAACTTGACAATTGAATCAAGGTAAATTAATGAACAGTAAATTTAACGTAATCAAATGTTAGGTAAAATGTTTCTCACGTATAGTCTCAAAAATAAATTATAATTAGTAGCGCGCATAGATAATATAAACCCGTCACACAATGCGCGCGGATAGGAGCGGCGCCTACAGCGCCACCGCACTCGCTTTTCCCGCGTCAGTCTCAATTTGACCGTTACATGTGTACAAATTTAGTTTTACAATACTTAAATTCAACATTATTTTATACTGTTTGTTAAAGTTAATAAATAATAAAAAGGCATCCTATACTTTAACTCTGTGACAAAATATTCCCACGAATGATTTGATGAATTATAATGATTAATTACATCATACAAGTCAAATTATAATGAGTAATTACATGACTTAAGCGTTATTATTGCAGATAATTAAATATACTGACATAAAAAAATGTCTTTTGAAGGCACTAACAAAAAATATACAAGGTGCAACATAGTTAACGGACATCCGTTTCAATCAGTTCGATTATTTTCATTTTCGTTAATTATTAACCGACTATAATTATACATTTACAAAAAAAAAGTGAAACTTCATAGCAGCGATTAGACGATAAATGAAGGAGAAATGAGAGTCAAATTGCATTTCGTCACACAAAAAAGGAGGTATATTAATATCGCGTATGCGTAGTTAGAAATGTAGACCTCAATCGTTACATATAAACAGCCGAATAACACGTTTCATTTAAGAAGTTTCACGTCTGTCACGTTTAAGGTGCCGCACGCGCATTTGTTACATTTGGCGTTAATTACATTTCACCTTGAATATTATATTTCTAAAACACATTTTTATACAACAAAGATAATCGGTGGCGCTTTGAAGTGTTGTCAGACTGTGTTCAAATTACACCCATGACAAACAATATAAAAATTTCGACACCTACCACACAATAAGGCTCAAGTTCAAAATTGTATTTTTCCAGATCAGCTTGTGTGTTACATACAATTTTCACGTTACGTTATCATCTGGCGTGATCTGTATGATCAGTATGTAAAAGTATTTAGATTCTTTGCTTTTAAAATTTGCTTTGCTTTTAATTGGAAAATGTAAAAATATTGCTAGTTTGAGTAAAAAATAATAATAATTTGATAACTCCTATTTTATTTGTTTTTTTTTTTAAACTTTAACGCAATTTTTGTGATCTAATTAGTTATCCATGTTTAATATTTTTTTATATACATACACTCATCGGCATCCTTGGTATATGCTCACAAAATTTGATCCACATTCAGAAAGGTCGTCAATATTTTGGAATATTGTAAATTATTTCATCTTGTCATAGATATACATATCCCTAAATATTATTACATACTTCTATAACTACCTTTATAGCTGTTTTTACTAATGAATCGTATTAAAACTCTTTCATGATTTATTAGAAGCGGAGAAAAGCATACCGTTTTATACTATGAATAAAAAAAAATGTTTTTCTGAAAAATTGACTTACAACTATTTGCATACAAGGCGTCGTTTTTTAGGAACAAGTTAATATTATAAGTTAAGACTCCTTAACTTCTTCAATCTTCTCTCAAGATCTTCCATTGAGGCCTCCTCGCTCGCCCACTGGGTCACGGAGTCCCTTTCCCCTCCGGGTGCCATTTGGAAGCTGCCTCCAGATTTTCCTGGACTCTCAGCGCTGGAAAAAATTACATCAGATCTGATTAACACGCAAAGCTAAGGAGACGAAGGTTTTTGAAGAGGTTGTGACCACATTACAGAAGTGTAAAGACCGTCATAGTGACTCACTTTGGCCTGTCGCGTTTCGGGATCATCTTGTGTATATCCAGTAACTCATACACCTAGAGACCTTCAGCCGTGGTGTATGTGGGCCGACATGACGACGGAGACTATCAATGGATTTTCATACTCTGATAGTGGCTGTCATTTTTTGTCTACACTGTACTTACCATCAAATGCACTCTAGTCACTTTATAGTACCGGTGTGATAAAAGAACTCTAAGCTTCTATTACCTAAAGTACTCAGTACTTTGTGCGAAGTCTTCCATGTTGCTGTTCTGGTCTTTGGAGTTGAAGAGCCAGACGCCGGAGGCCGGCTTATGGTCTCGCACTTGGAAATCTGTGTTGTAATGCTTCGGGGGCGTCGTGAAGTCTACATTTAGGGGTTGACCTGGAAAAGGGAATAAATTCGGAGTAAATACAATGGAATAGTCCTTTTTTTACACTGGCTCGACATAGTGACTACAGAGTACCTGATGGTAAGTACAGTGTAGTCCAAAAACAAAAGCGACTGTCAAAGGATAAATATCCATTGATAGTCTACATCGTCATGTCGGCCCACATATACCACGACTGAAGGTCTCTAGGTATATGAGCTACTGAATATGCACAAGCTGATCCCGAAACGCGACAAGCCGAAACTGGTCACTATGACGGGCTTTACACCCATGTACTGCGGTCGCGATCCAGACGGGCACCGACGCCCTACCACCTCGCTGCTGCTCGTTTAGCACCACCCAGGAGTCACGTGTAGGGAAACTAGGGTAAAGCCTACGGACGCAAGCAGCTTCGACTCCCATTTATTTTCGCCCTAATTTTAATGTCAATCTGCTGATATCAAACAGATATAAAAATAAAATAAATTATTTATTAGAAAATAAATCACAAAGCCGCACATTAAAGTCAGTTGACACCCAAAATAGGGCTAGCTGTGTCTTGGATGTCAGCACATTTCACACAATTTGTTACATACAGTTTATATCCGCTGCGTGGCTCCAATCTTAACTCAAAAGATACAATAATAATATTACATACACTATACAATCAAGGTATACAATAATTTCACAATAATGTTAAACTCCGAGTACATCTACACCCGCAACAGTTTTGGTAGGTGGTAGGACGCCGGTGCCCGTCTGGATCGCGACCGCAGTGCATGGGTGTAAAGGCCGTCATAGTGACCAGTTTCGGTTGTCGCGTTCCGGGATCAGCTTGTGTATATCCAGTAGCTCATGTACCTAGAGACCTTCAGTCGTGGTATATGTGGGCCGACATGACGACGGAGACTATCAATGGATTTTCATCCTTTGATAGTCGCTTTCGTTTTTGGATTACACTGTACTTACCATCAGGTACTCTGTAGTCACTATGTCGAGCTAGTGTAAAAAAAAAAAAAAATTCCTCAGTACCATCATATTTCAGCTTCATCTTACATTCGTAATTGGATAAGTTCAAGATATTTAATTCATGGTTAACCTTATTATAAATCCTTGAACTAAGAATCCAAAATTGTTTCTTTGCAAATTTAGACTTGTGAATCGACATAGAGCAAACATACCTCATCCTACGAGGTTTTCTTTTACTATGTGTACATATAAGGATCACTTAAAGAAAGCTTTGTTTTCCAACCAACGAGGAGCAGATATCAACATGTGTCGATAATATCAAAAGCCTGTAAGTCCATGATAAGGAAAATTGAACAAAATACCCAAATAATAATAGACAGAGGTATTATTACCCCCACCTAAAGGTCTTCCACTGTATCACGGTTTTTTTTTTTTTTGAAGCGGACTAACTACTGATTGCCGGGAAAGGCATTTTCAGCTCAACCGGGCTTAGGGGGCGAGCACAGAAGGTGCTCAGCCAGCGAAATTTTTGGGTTGGGTGGCAATGCAAGGGCACCCCTGTGGGTACGAACCTCGACTTGGACCGCCAGCCAAATAAAGTACTAACCCTACGGGTGATCTACCAGCGTTTCGGAAGTGACTACCTTGAGAAGAAACGCCGAAAGAAACTCAAGGCTGCGTCGGAGTAGAACTGCGCCTCGGTGCGAAAACGCACCGGTTAGCAGCAGTTGACTGAACTATCCTTCTTCGGCGCCCCCGGCGACGCCGGTGTCGTGGAGTGAAAGTAGTGTGTGTGTGTACCTCACTGTTTGATCGGTCGGTGGTGTATCACGGTCAGTGTTCTGAAGAGTTATTTAACTTTGTACCACCCTCTCCCTTCCTGAATAGAACCGCGCGCGCGGGTTTGCGGAATCACAGCTGTTACGAACAGCGAGCCTAGGGCGCCGGAGACGTCGGCAAGGGGTGCGGGAGACGGGCACGTCGACCGAGGCGACAGCAGCGACACCGGCGGCCGGACGAAGAAACCACAGCGGAATCCGGCCTCGTGATTGGCCAATTAGTTTAAGATAGATTTAAGAACAATGTAAATAGGTACTAGTTGTTAGGGTAACCCGAGGGCAGATATATGGAGACCAAAACCCCATAAAATCAGACTTCCCTCGGAGCTACCCTCAAGATTAATTAATTTCATTATTTTAATTAGATTAATTAATTATAAGAAGCGAACTACGAATTGAAGAAGTGTTTTATTTGCGAAGAACCCCGAAGAAGCGTCTACAGTCCATCCCGAATGATGATGATGATGTCCTGGCCGGTTTCGGCCACGGCGACTGTTTCAACACCGGTTAAGAAATTCGAGGTCCAGTTTTCGGAAACAGTCAGTTGCGCAGGAGATATTTAAGTGCATAACTGGACGCGCTCCCAGAAAAGCACTCTCTCGCCCGAACTCCCTCAGGCCCGATGGAAAGGAGAACCTGTACGATCGGGAGGGAGCAGGATGCAGGTTTGGTCGAGTTTTCCTTCTCTGAACACCTGGTTGAATTGCGGTGTTAAAGAGATACCTTAGTCGCCTCTCCGACCCATCCCCAGACCCCAGTCCCCAGTTAGTCGCCATCCCGAATATCAGCTATATGGTGACTCGCATCCCGGCTAGGGTTAAGAAGTTCTCTAACTCTTACTGCAGCCGAGTCGATGCGCTGTGGTGTGATTTTCCGCGAGCGTGTTCCCACCGTCCTATGATATTGGCTCCTTAGAACGAAGCGTGTAGAGATGCTTGTGCAGGCCGGCATGATCGCTGCGACTATGGATTGTTTTTTTTTTGGTCTGCACCATACTTACCATCAGGTGTGTTGGAGTCAATATATTGTATTTGTATATAAGTTCTGTTTTCACGTCAAAACGGCTGAATCGATTTTGATGAATTTTAGCATAGAAACACATTAAACCTTGGAGATGAACATAGGCTAACATTCGTTGCGAAAATAAAACTTAAAGATATTGAAATAGGGGTAAAAATTATATGTGTATAGTTTAATTAATTCCAATTTATAGGGAAACATATGACGAGAAATCTTTGAAACTTTGTATAAATGGAAAAATTGCATACCCAATCTCTACATGCTATGCACGCCACAGAACTCAACTTTGCCTCACCTGGATGCAACCGATCATCCATTCTCACTTCCCCGTACTGCTCCGACAGTCTCTTCAGCGAATCGTCAGGGTTGTTGTTCCTCCAAGTGGAGTCCTGGAGACACTCCTCGGACGGTGGGTACCAGGATTTTGAAGGTTTCGTCGATGTATCCTCTGTATCTTTCGGTTTCTCTGTAACAATGCGTTACAAACTGTACCTCTATTCATGTATCTCTGCGTATCCCAAAAGGTTTAGAGCGTGATCAATCATTATTAACTCTAGGTATATGAGCAATAGGAAGTACACACGCTGATCACGACACGTCGGATGAGGCGAACCTGAAGGATGTGGCTCTTTACGCCTAGTCTTTTCAGAGCTGGAGCCTGAAGAAGACTTTTCACTCGCCAGGTCGTAGGAAGGAGTACGGATCCCGCAATCTGGCTGGTACCAAAAACACCCCAAGGGTTTAGTAGAGAGTCTGTGGCATACTCACTATTTATTTATTTTATTATATATTTATTTCTGTTCTTAACTTCATCTATTTTCTAATTCTTTATACTATACTAACATATAATTAACAACTATTTTAAATAACATTATTATATCTTCCCTTATTTACTTAAGTAATTTTATCAACGTATTTCATACTAACACACTTGATATTTATTTCTAACTAGCTGTCCCGGCAGACCTTGTTCTGCCCTATTTCTCTAAAACAAAGTCACATTGTTTTTTTTTTAATGTTAATAGCTTCCCCGTCAGATTTTATTCTGCCAAACCTATTGGCCTGTCGGCTGTTTTTTGAAAATTGTTTGACGGAACCTGGCCCTAATGCTATATGTATAAAAATTGACAAATATTGACATTAATATTTATACGTCACTCAATTGTTTTGCCTTCCCGGAACCCGTCCACTAACACTTGAACTTTATGGTATGGTGTTATAGTTCAAATTGACTTATAACGAATTTTTTGTATGAGAATACAGAAAAGTGTTATTTTTATACAGTTGCAGGGAATTTTTAAAATTTTTCTCTCAGTAATAACATTCCTCAGACTTCATCAAACACAACAAAAAAAAATCAGTCAAATCGGTTCAGCCGTTCTGGAGTTTCGCGCTTATCAAGACATTTTGGGATTCATTTTTATATTATAGATATCGTGTCGTGCGATGGAAACGGCTCTAAGTTGGAGAGACGTGGGGTACCGGCGCGCGCGGGGGGACTGCGCATGCGCACGCGACGCTAGCGCTTAACCGCCCGCGCAGTCGTCAAACTAGTCTCGGTGTCACATTAGACGCGCCACTACATTTCTCTCGCTCGCCATTTGTACTGATCACATAATTGTTATTTGTATTATTGTGCCGTGAACTTTATCTTTACTTGGACTATCATACTTGTGCTTTATTATTTCTACTGGACTTTGTACTGTGCTTCAATAAACGTCTACCTACTTGCTGCCTGGACTTCATTTCATTCTTTCATCATCTCACCTATCACGCTATCCTACGCTATAGTGTAATGTAGGCCACTTCCATCACCATACCTACCACTCTAAATGTCTGAAAGACTGGGGCTACCATACTCACGACTGTCTTGAGTGTTCTATTTAATATTTTGGCCCCTAGTTACAAAACAAGGGCGCTAATCTATACTAATATTATAAAGCTGAAGAGTTTGTTTGTTTGTTTGTTTGAACGCGCTAATCTCAGGAACTACTGGTTCGAATTGAAAAATTCTTTTTGAGTTGAATAGACCATTTATCGAGGAAGGCTTTAGGCTATATAATATCACGATGCAATTATTAGGAGCGAAGAAATAATGGAAAATGTGAAAAAAACGGGGACAATTATTCATCCTTGAGGGCTTCCATTGCGTGCGCTGCAAAAACGGTTCAAGATACCAAAAATATATGTAAGAAAGAATTATTCCTCTTGAAATGATCTAAAAAAATGTCCGCGACAGTATATATCTATCTTTTAAGATTAAGTCACTAGAACTGTTTTTATGGTAAACAAATTTGGTCGAAATTAAAGCATTATTTGTTAAGAGTTGTATCAACGTAATAATATTAATCTTTATCCAAATAAATGTGTTGTTGATTACGAGTATTTAATTGTGAACAAAATTGTCTTTGACATCACTTAATTTCAATGAACATCTTAGAAGATATTACAAAACCTTATATAGCAAAACAACGTTTGCCGGATCAGCAAGTAAATGATAAAACGTTATAACTTGTATCAAGCACAAGTGCAGTCAGGTGTGGAGTATTGTTGTCACCTTTGGAACGGATCTGCAGACCATCGAGCATCGATGCAAAACCGCCTGCCTCGCAGTCATTAACCGGTCGCTGAATAGAGAGTGTTCTCAGGAGCTAATTTATCTAATTCCACCAGCCCCATTCCACCACAAAACCACTAGACATCGTGTCGGATACCATCCGTATGTGGTGGATGTTCCTTATATTTGCACGAAAAGATTCGTTTATACATTTATCATGCGAACGGCTAAGGAGTGGAATATGCTTCCAGCGGCTATTTCCGCGATCTTATGACCTGGGAGTCTTTAAGAGAAGAGTGAATAGGCATTTGCTAGGCGATCGCGTTTCATCATCGAACTCATCTTCACCTTCCACCAGGTGTGATTGAAGACAAGCGACCGACTGTAAATTATTTGAATAAACCTCACCAACTGGTTTCCAATTCTCAGCCACTGCAATCTTCTTTTTCTCCACCTTCTGCTCCTTTCTCTCCTTCGGACTGGAGTCCTCGAAGTCCAGCTCGTCGAGCTCGGCCAACATCCTCGCCTCTCCGTCGAATATGAAGTCGCGTTCAGACACTTTTTTGAAGGCAGCTGACCTTAGAGGATGTGGTTTTCCTATAAGAAATTATTAGGGTTGTCATGGTTATCCGAAGGTTTTTAATATCCGTATCGAATATAAAACTTTCGGATATTTTCGAATATGATTACTTCTTGGTGTTTGTGATTTTTTATTTTTAAAGGTACCGTATCTCAAAAAGAAAAACGAAACCATTATAGGATCACTTTGTGGTCTGTCCGTCAAATCGTTTGATAGTCTCCGTAGTCATGCCAACCTACGTATACCACGACTGAAGGTCTCTAGGTATATGAGTTACTGGATATACACAAGCTGATCCCGAAACGCAACAGGCCAGAGCGAGTCACTATGACGGTCTTTGCACTCGTGTACTGTGGTCAAGACCCAGTTCGGTTAAGTAAATTTGTTATTACATCGTAAAAAAAAACATGGCAAGTACTTTATTTTATAAGGGGGAGAATATCGGGAAATTGTAAATTACAAGAGATACAATAATTTAGTGTTAGAAAACTATAGCGCTTTTTATCTAAAAATAAAATAGTAAACATTTTAATTTTGGTCAAGCGCGAACTTACAGAACTTACTTTTACAGAAACTAATTCATTTTAGTTTGAGGATTATTATTCAATAATAATAATATCGTTACGCTTAACATCTTTCGGGGTGAGCAGAGACACATTGTAGGCTGTATATCCCTTTGCGCTTGTATGTCGTGCCCAACGCGACCAGTAGCGCAACTGATTGCCGTTCTCACAGCACTAGTACACATGACACGTCTAATAGACGCCATGATGGTTTCCTCACTATGATTTTCTTCATCGGTGAGTATGTGGTGCCTAAATCAGGAAAAACCGAGAGATTCGTTCTGAGATTCGAACTGATGACCAACAGCGACACCGCGCACGTAAACCGGTCCATTAACCGCTAGAGCATCACAACCACTTCATTTTGTTTTATTATAATTTTGATGAAAAAAATCTGTATTGTGAAAGCTAGTCAAATTCAATGATAACTTTTTTCATACTTTAAATCTATACGGAACCCTATATGCGTGAATTTAACTCGCACTTGGCCGGTTATTTTTTTTTCTTTTTGCTATTACTTACTTTTAGCCTCTTTCTCTTTATCGGGCGTTCCGCCCCCAGGAGCACCAGGTCCCGCCAGCAGGTCCTTCAACTCTTGCTCCAGTTCTGCTGCATCGAAGTCATCGACGGTGGCGCCCAGGGCTTTCTCCACTTCGTTGTAAGTGTCCATGACCTTTAATAGATATCCAGATCGGTCAAATGACGTCGAGTTTATCACACAGGCCCAAGTTTAGACTTATACTAGCTCGATTAAGTGAGTACAAGGCACCTGATGGAGAGTATAGAGTGGTCCACGATCGGCAGAGACCGCCGAAGGCCGAGAATATGTTGACAGTCGTCGTTATTATGCCAGCCTATATGTACCACGATAGCAAATTTGTAGGATAGGATGACGAAATAGACATACAATGACGTGCATACAAATGAACAATGACGTGCATAGGCTAATTGAACTGGGCAGGCAGAATTCGAATAATTAATTTATGTAGTATGATGATGATGATTTCCTAGCCGGTTTCGGCCACAGCGACAGTTTCAACACCGATTAAGAAAATCAAGGTCCAGTTTTCGGAAACAGTCAATTGCGCAGGAGATATTTAAGTGCATAACTGGACGCGCAGCCAGGAAAGCACTCTCTCGTCCGTACTCCCTCAGGCCCGATGGAATGAAGAACCAGTACGATCGGGAGGGAGCGGGATGCAGATTTGGTCGAGTGTTCCTTCTCTGAACACCTGGTTGAATTGCGGTGTTAAAGGGATACCTTAGTCGCCTATTACGACGCCTCAGCAAGAAGAGGGGGGTACTATTTTATTCTGCCGACAGCCACCACGGCATATATAGTATAGTATGTGTAGTATATTATGGTAGTAAATATTATATTGCTTTCATAGGAAAGATAGACGGCGTGAATATAGAATATATATTAATATGGTCCCTTTTTTTCTTAACTTTAAGTAATTTATTCCTGACTTATTTATCACAAGGGCATGCAATGCTTGCATGCATCTATGGAATGAACGCTACTGAGTATGAATGTGAGTGGACGTAAGAGCCGAGGCCGCCCGAGACTTCGCAACGCCGATCAACTAAAACAGCTCTGATGGAGGGTAATGTCTAAAGTACGCGTAATCGGCGAGAGTGATTGAAGTTGAAAACAACAGAAGTGACGTTCATTGTCTCTGCCTACCACTATAGAGATTCGGTGTGATGATGGATAGAAAGAAGATCTCTAGGTATATGAAAATACTAGGAAATTAAGTGTTGGTGACGCGCTCTTTAATCAATCAAATGTATTGTAGGCTACCTTTTATCATTTATACTTTTTTATATTGAAGTTATAATTTTTTAATAATTTGTAAAAATGTCAAAAAGAAATAAGAATTTATTTAGTGACGTTTGAGAAAAGATTTTTAGAATACGGTGCGCTCGATTGCAACGATTGTATGAGACACAGTGTTACGAACAGCGAGCCTAGGGCGCCAACAACGTCGGAAGGGGGTGCGGGAGAGGGGCGCGTCGACCCCGGCGACAGCGGCGGCTGGACGGGAAAACTACGGCGGAATCCGGCGTCGCTATTGGCTAATTAGATTTAAGATAGTTAAGAACTTTGTAAATCGGCACTAGTTGTTAGGGTAGCCCGAGGGCAGATATATGGAGGCAAAAGCCCAATAAATCAGACTTCCCTCGGGGCTACCCCTCAAGAATAGAAATAAAGTAAGATAAGAAGCGAACTCAAGAAGTATTTTATTGAAGAATCCCTGCGCGTCTACTGTCCATTCCGTACACAGAGTATATTCAATTGAACTCAAATTTTTAAGACTAGATTTTTTATGTATGATTTAGATCGAGTTGCTGAACAAAGAGTTTTTAACAGTCAAAAGTTTCTTGGAATTTAATGATTTTTTTTTTACACTGGCACGACATAGTGACTACAGAGTACCTGATGGTAAGTACAGTGTAGTCCAAAAACGAAAGCGACTATCAAAGAATGAAAATCCATTGATAGTCAACATCGTCATGTCGGCCCACACATACCGCGACTGAAGGTCTCTAGGTATATGAGCTACTGGATATACACAAGCTGATCCCGAAACGCGACAAGCCGAAACTGGTCACTATTACGGGCTTTACACCCATGTACTGTGGTCACGATCCAGACGGGCACCGACGCCCTACCAGCTCGCAAAAAAAAAAATGAATGATGAAAAATGATGGACTAGCTTTGCGGTACCGCGATAAAACTCATCTTGTTTTTAACCACTCGATACTCCAATGCGACTGTTTTTGAAAACACCAACGCAAGCTGCCATGAACCGGTACGTAATGAGGGAATCAGGTAGCTCAGACTGACAAGATAAAAAAAAACATTGAACTAACCTCTTTCAAGTCATCCATTGTGTCATGAACGGAGTCTTCTTCAAGGCCGCCCTCTTTGATACCTCGTTTCATGGCTTCCGAACTTGTTCTAAACATACGAGAAATTTTGTTAACCTAAATGCACGCGTTAGATTATGTAGTATGAACTCGCCAGCAGTGGTGTTGGCCATGCTGGCAGGGTATGACAACTGGTGGGCCGTTGCAGAGCGAGAGCGGCAGAAGGCCGCTCGAAGAAGACACCAGGGTGCCGGCAACCGCCCCGGCACATCAGTACCAGCCGATCGGTCGATCCACGACCGGTTGGCTGATGCCTTTGGGGTCGCGGCCGCTCAGGGTGGGGGCCTGAGCGACTGGTTAGCGACCCTCGAGAAGTAGGCAGAGCATTGTGACGTGCTCTGCCTAAATACAATGAGCAGTGTCGGGGAAGATATATTCCTCCGAGTTTGTGCCCAGCGGGCGCGGCGCGACGGGGCTGTAGCGAATTGATTACAGGTCCCGCAGTCTCCGGCAATGGGCAGAAGAAGTCACCTTGGGGTTTTTAGTCGGTATAAGTCCGACACACCTCGGTTTCGCGCAACCCCTCAGTGCGACCGAGACGGTCCCATGAGGATTTTCCCCAAGTAAAAAAAAAATGTAGTACCGACTTGGTAGCTACGAACCAGCAGTGACTGTCAGGAAGCCATGTACCACTATAGATGCATTTATATCGTAAGGCATTCGATGTAGGCGATTGTGCAGCTCCGTCAATTTGGGAACGTTCCGTTTTCACATCACAATAGCTGGTAACGCCACAGATAACAAAATATTACTTTATCTGGCTCGTGTTACGTATGTTTGCCACCCAGTCTGAGGGTGGGTAGTTTGCCAGACTTGTTAAATCGTTCGTCTTGCAATCAATACGTATGCGTCGACGGTGCACCTTAATAATTTATATTTGGTTTCATACAAATACTGTGCCGTGGAAGTGATATCACATATCGTCAGGACTGGTAAACAGCCTAACAGGTGGGTGGCAATAGTTATATCGCATGAGCCAAAGACCTAGAAAAATTACAGTCTACTTTTAAATTTCACGGAACCCTCCAAACTCACGGCGGTTCCAATGTCTGAACCAAATTTGATGAATGTCAGCATAGAAATAAATTAAACCTTGGAGAAAGATGGACATCTTTCGTTGTGTAATGAAAACTTGTAGGGGTTGAAACATGTAATGCAATTTACTACGGGGCAATGACAATTTTTTTTTATGTTAGTGATACAGAATTAAAGAATATTAATTACCGACGGGGAGAGGTGGGGAAAGAGGAGTGTGGAAGAAAAGGAGAGGGGTTGGGAGGTTAAAGGAGAGTGGGCAGGGAGTTAGACTAGGGAGGATCTGGAATGGGGAAGTAAAGAAGGCATTCGTGGACATTGATTCGCCTAATAAGGCGATACGAAGTTTGCAGGGTTTGTTAGAAATAGATTAAAAAAATTACTTGTAAGTATCGACAAGCGCTGCGGTGACAGTATGATCTTTCATTTGCTGGATGAGCAGTCGGACATTCTCCAAGGCGCTCGTGCAGCGCTCGAGCCGCTGGCTGATTTTGTGTTTTCGCCGCAAATGATTCTTGGCCTAAGAACAAAGGCATGTACATGAGGCTGCCAGAGACAAAATGATGAACAGATCTCTTTATATCTCTCAAACGCTCGCAGCCCGACCTACCGGTATAAATATCAGTCATATCCGATCGCAGGACAGATCCACCCGATCAAATAGTGAGGTACACACACGCACTAACTTCATTCCACGACACCGGCGTCGCCGACGAAGGATAGTTCAGTCAACTGCTGCTAGCCGGTGCGTTTTCGCTCCGAGGCGCAGTTCCCCTCCGACGCAGCCCTGAGTTTCTTTCAGCATTTCCTCTCAAGGTAGTCTGAAACGCTGGTAGATCACCCGTAGGGTTAGTACTCTATTTGGCTGGCGGTCCAAGTCGAGGTTCGTACCCACAGGGATGCCCTTGCATTGCCACCCAACCCATAAACTCGCTGGCTGAGCACCTTCTGTGCTCGCTTCCTAAGCCCAGTTGAACTGAAAATGCCTTGCCCGGCAATCAGAAATTACACAGCATCAAAAAAAAAATCGCAGGACACTTTGTTTTTTTTTTTACACTGGCTCGACATAGTGACTACAGAGTACCTGATGGTAAGTACAATGTAGTCCAAAAACGAAAGCGACTATCTAAGGATGAAAATCCATTGATAGTCTACATCGTCATGTCGGCCCACATATACCACGACTGAAGGTCTCTAGGTATATGAGTTACTGGATATACACAAGCTGATCCCGAAACGCGACAAGCCGAAACTGGTCACTATGACGGGCTTTACATCCATGCACTGTGGTCGCGATCCAGACGGGCACCGGCGCCCTACCACCTCGCTGCTGCTCGTTTAGCATCACCCAGGAGTCACGTGTAGGGAAACTAGGGTAAAACCTACGGACGCGAGCAGCTTTGACTCCCAAAAAGTTTATTTAGAAACAATAAGGTTCAAAATCAGTATTTGCTCATCATCCCTTTCCATCAGGTGAGATGAAGGTCAAGCGAAAGCCTGTATGTAAAAAAAGAAAAGTTCAAAAGTGTTTTATAATTGAAGAAAACTCACAGCGATCCTGTTGCCCATTTGCAGGGCGGCACGGGCGTCCGTCTCCGCTGATTCCACGTCTCTTGTGCTCCTCGCTGCGTCAACTTCCAGCTTCTTCTCAGCGCTGATCAATTTGACCAGAGCCTCGTCCGCCTGCGACACCGGGGATGCCTTCTTGTCTACATCTCCGGCTAGTTTAAACGCCACATATTAGTTTAGTGACATGCATTCCACAGAGACATACAAAAAAGTCTTTTTGTTTTACTTGGACATTTAGTGCAGGTAGTATGAATTCTTCTGGTCCATCTATTTTTGATGGGGAGTGCCCCAAGGCTTTATTTTCAGCCAATTTCTATTCTTAGCATACACTAAACATCTCCCATTTATTGTTAACAATATCTGTGACACAGTTCTGTTTTCTAATGACACATCCCTTATTTTTCAGGTTGATAGAAATACAAGTGACTATGACTATGTAAATGGAGCAATGGACTCTTCCATATTGAACTGGTTTACAGTAAATATTTTTTTGTTCAAATCTAAAGGTGACTATTGATGTAGTATTAAACCACTTCAAATAAAAATTGTTTTATACAAGCTTAAACTAGATTTTATATGTTGGTAAAAGTGATCCTAAAAAAAACGAGGTTTAGTGCAAATATAGTGCTTAACAAAGAAAATGTTAATATACTAGTCTACAGTGTTTCTCAGAGTAAAACTGGATACATGATTACAGTGGGGGTACACATTATTTAAAATTTGCTTTAATTTGGATTTGGAGATTCCTTTTCTGAGAATCACTAGATTTTATTATTATCAAAAAGATGGGCTATTAGCTGATGTATTTATGTAACAGCTGATGTACCTATGTCACAGCTGGTGTGTTCAAATATCGCATATTGTTTAGCACAGTGATGGCCAGACACTAAACTCTGATTGAGAGGAGAGCTATCTAATAGAGTCTAACTTAGTAACAATGCAATTTATTGCAAACTCACAATATTCTGTTATTGAGTGAATTGTAACCAATATTTGTTTTTAATCTCCAACAAACGGCTGCACGCCATTCACATAACAAGCAACAATAAGTTAAAATATTTATTAAATATCCAAGTATGGCAAGGCAATTCTTTTCATGCATTTAAAGGATTTACGCCACTGCACTTGTGTAAAACATATGCATTAAGTTATTATTGAATTTGACTAACTTCCCGTGTTAAGATCTTTTTCATGTCATACAAAATAATGTCCACTCCATGGACCTACGTTCATTTGTGTAAAAAAAAAAATTGTTGGTTTTCATTAATTTTTGTCAAAAATCCACTCTTGGCTGAAATTTTAACTATGTATTGTTCTCTATAACTCAAACTACCATTCTACACAGGTCATAATACTTACCTAGCTTAATTATATCTCCCTTCTTAACAGCCAAGCCCTGTGACACCAGCCAACCTAGTAAGAGCTCGAATATCTCCCTGCTCTGTTGAAACCTTGAGTTCTTCATAATTTCGTCAATACTTCCCATACGTTCCATATCTTCTGGATAATTTTCAAGGAGTTCCATGGCTTGCTCCTGGAAAATTGTTAAATAATCTTTACACTATTATGTAATATTTAATACATGAAAATCTACCTATCTGTAACCCATTCTAAAAGAGTATTCCAATAATTTTCAACTTCATACTTCTGCTTTAAGAAAGTGAAGACTTAAGTATCTTTAAGTAAAATTTCTCAGTATCTGGTGAATACAAGTATTCAATAACTTTTCACTGTAAAAAGTAAATTTTACCAGTATCCAGTCAATATTACCAACCAGTATCCAGTAACATTTATAAGTATCAAGTAAAGTATATCAGTACCCTTTAACTTTTGAACTAATATCTACTAGCTTTTCCAATAATATGTGAATTGCACCACTATTCAGTAGCTTTTAGAAACCTGTATCCTGCAACTATTATCAATATCCAGTAAATTTTACCACAATCCAATAACTTTTCTAATAGTAAATTAAATTGTATCAGTGTTCAGCTACTTTTACAAATCAGTAACCAGCAATGATTCCCAGTACCAAGCAAATTTTACCATCATCTTCTAAGTTTTACCAAACAATATCTACTCAGGTTTATTAAAATCCAGTTACTTTTCCTAGTATCAAGTGAATTTTACTAGTCACAGTCAAAATAAAAAGATCTAAGAATGAAAAATAAACTCACCTTAATTGCACTTTCTAAAACAAATCTTTGATTTGAGTCAATGCTGGCTTTCGGCAGCCCGTCACTATCTAGGGCTTGTCTTGCTGGCAGTAGTGTTGAAACAGTTGTAATCGCATACACTGCATGTTTGAAAGCCAACCGTGCCCCCCACTGCACCCAGCCTTCTGGACCATTTTGGAGAATGTGATAGTATTTTGAAACTGGGCAGAACTCACTGCTTCTGAAATTGAAAACTAATAATTTAGTTTAACGGTTATTCAACTTTGGTCAACGATTATTGTACCGATATTCATATCTACTAAGGGCTAGATAGCAAAGAGCATCGATTTCCGTCTGAAGAGTCTCCCTTGACTGTCGGATTGAGCGCAGAATACGAATTCGAAAGAACTTACTTGAACATCTCTTCGATGACTATATCAAGGCAGGCCGGAGTTCGGCCTTTGCGTTGGAATGCGACCTTGGCATCCGCAACAGACACAATAGGATCTTTCCTGTATTTGCACCACTGACGTAGCATATCAGACCAGAACTTCATCTTCATATTCCAAGACTCCAAGTTAGTGCTTTTTAACCGAAAAGGGGCAAACAGCGCATTCATTCGCACATCATCAGACCAGCATGGAGGCAGTCTGTCGTCCGGAATTCCACACGCTGATAAGCCCATTTTACCAGGTAGCCAAGAGTGTAGTAACGATTTGTAAATAAAAAAAATACGATTAATATACTTTAAAAGCGCATTTCTCCCATAAACACAATGGCGTGTGAAAATATTTGACGTTTGGTTTGACGGTTTTGATTTTGACTTTAATTGCAGAAGAGAAAAATCATGAAATCGCAGGTGATTTAATAGTGATAAATGTACGTCACACGCCCTGAGATCGAGATAGTGATATGAGAAACCTACGTGTTCGATAGAGCAAGAAAAATACCAAACACGCCCCCTGTTATAATTTGTGTTATGCCATTTTAATATGTAGTGCTTCTAGCTCCGGTCAAGAAAATCCCTTTAAAATGCCTAAAAACAGAAATAAACGTCGATATTGTAAAATTCGTAAACCATAAAATCAATTGAGTTACCATTATTATAATGAAAAACAAATCATATAAAACATATCATGTTATGAAAATAAGGGTAAAACAAACAATTATAATAAAAAATACAAAAAGACCAGTGTCTATGTATCATATTTAAAAAATTGTGTGATATGGAAAACCAAAGATTTATAAGTTTATTAAGAAGTTAAACGTAAGATGTAGTCAAAATGAAAACAAAATATTAGTTACCACGTCTAAAAGACACTTCTCAATAAAATCAGAAGTATTATAAATTGATACAATGTAGCTTTACTAGCCTAGTGTATGAAGGACTTCATCCGCGTAAACGTGAATAGTTTTTTATTTAAAGCCTGTCATTTACCTCTAGATTTTTCTTAATTAAATGCCGGACAACATATTTATTGATGAAAAAAAAACATTCTGAGGAAACCTATATGATATCAAATAAAAATGTTATATGGAAGTACCTAGAGAACGGCACGGTATAGTTGCGCTATTGGCCATGTTGGGCATTATACATAAGCACGTAACGTATACATCTACTAATATATTTTTGCTCTCCTAGTAAAGGATTAACGTGAAGATACGTATGCATTATTGTTGTAATATACACTGCAATTAAAGATGTTTTCTGGTGGGTCAAAATGCGGTTGGCTGGAAAAGGCCTTTACAAAATGAATGGCCTATTGTAGGGAAAATAAATAGATAAACTTCACCGGTTATAGAGGTGGACAACTAAGGCGCTCAGCCAGCGAGTTATGGGTTAAATGGCAACGCAAAAGTATCCCTGTGGATAAGAACCTTGAGGATCGACCTGAGCAGCCTGCCAGGAAAAGAACCTAAGATTATTTGCTAACGTTTCGGAAGCAACTATTTTGATAAGAAACGCCAAAAAGAACTCAAAGCTAGCTTGGAGTAGAAGGCTACGTCTGATTGGAAGAAATTAATGAATTTAAATTCATGACTTCCTATCCATGAAATCCTATCCTTAAAAGTTTCAGCACGCATATTATAAATACCTCTATTTAAAGGTAAAATGATATCTTGGTATCATTTCAATGACCATAGATTCCTTTTTTCTATATTCGAACTACTCATACACGAATTTATTATAGGTTGCTAACGAGACGTTTAGGGGTAAGAATTGTTTAAGGTTTTCGCCAATAGTTTGTATTCCTAAAAATGAATAAATAGGACATAAATGCATGGTTCATTATAATAAGGTTGATTGCAAAATATTCTGTTAGAAATCTAATTACTCACTAATTATTAATCTAATCTTTACTCACTCAGTTGTTTTGATAAAACATTTATTTGATATGCTTTTAATTCCATTATTTAGCATTTAAGTATCTAAAAGCACTATTTTATAGGTTTTAGGGTAATTTAAAATAATTTTAGGGTAATTTTCTGAACTGGGGCTAACATCTCTGTAGAGATCGTAATTTTTTATTTTAATCTGTATCGTTTACCCTTGTGTGTAGGGAGTGTATCGCAGAGAAATCCGAATATTGTATTATTTTTTTTACGTTATTTCATCAATTTATTTGCTTCCACTAAAATAGAAAAGATTTCCGCATTATATGTCGGTAAGTTTTTTAATTAGATCTATATTCTGTCATAGCTAATTTCAATATTATTTACACATTCGATTTTCTCTCGGCATACATTTTCATTGAAAGTATGATGATTTTAATGATCTTTTCTTCATGAACCATTTTTTTTTATTAGTTATTTTCTTTTAACATCGTATATTTTAAAGCATTTTATAATCGTACTAAGTTATGGATAATCAACACTGCATACTTACATAAATAGATAATTGTGGTGTTTATACGTAGGCATACGTAATGTTGTAGAACTAGTTTTTTTTTCATCGCAATAACCGTTCATTTACAGATCATAACAACGTCGCTCTAACATTGTTTCAAATATTTTATTTTTACTTGGCTGTATGTATCGATGACCTTGATTATAAACCAGTGTTTTGTCGGTTTTTATTTGTTTTTAGTATAAATGTAAGGGCATTATTGACCCTACGTAATGGAGATAAATGTGATTTTTAATGTGAGGTAATGAATTTAATAAATACATTAATAATAAAAAAAATATTTAAAGTATTTACCCACACATTAAAAGTTTTTCAAAAAGATGTTTATTTATTGTATATGTCTACCTACCTCATTTACGTTAATTGATATTATATTATCTTAATTTTTTTATTTATATTCTCACATGCACAAAGTTTACATACATGTTGTAGTCCCAAACTTTATTTGGTAATCCATGGAAGATCCTGTATAGGGAACCACTTTGTGATATAGATTTCTATTGGTTAAAGACCATGGGGTACACCTAATAGCTGCTAGCTCAGCTTGTAGATCCGTATTCCTATAATGTAGTGAGCACAAAGAGCCTTTTTCAAGTTCCATCTCTGGAGTTACTGAGACCTTAGGATCTCATTCAGGTGATGCGTAAGGCACATACATACTATCTCTGCCTAAGAGATTCCCTGAATTCTATTGCCTGGTCATGTACTCCCAAACTGAATCAATTGAAGTTATATTATTTTTCAGAAGCCAATACTTTGTCCTATAATCTGGTGAATATTTAGTCAATTTATTTCAATAGCAATCACTTCCATCCATCAAACCTCTGCTTATTATGTTGAAATTTCAAATTAGAACATGTCTAATGAATGTGTTTATGTACAGTTCCATTGAAGGAACTTACGTTTTGACTTCAGTTGTATCCACAGATACCCAAATGAGTAAAGTTATTAAGAAAATCCACCATTTTCCAATCTCTCAAGGGAATCAAAATCTACAGAGAAATTATTTTTGACCCAGAGTCATGAAATTCGACAAGAAGCAAGGTCATTTATCATAAGTACAACAACAAATTTAAAAAATGAAACTATAACCTGCAATCATGAATTTATTTGTAGTTGGTTAACTGATGTTTCCAGACAACCCTTCTCTGGTAGCAAAGTTTGCCCCTGAATGTAGTTTATATTTGTATCACAAAATTGTTGAGATCTTTCATTGTTTAATTGTACAGAACTCTCAATGCATAAGTCAGGCTCACTCTCAGCTGTTTTTTTAACTATAATAATAGTTGATGTGCTAGACACATAAATACCTCAATTAAAATATCATTTTCACAATGAGTTCATACAAATGGAGATGTTATTTCTGCTGCTATGATGGTTATTATAGATTTGCTTGAAGGTTAAACAATTTATTGTCTATTTTGAGCAGATTAAATCAACTGCGCCATATTTACTTACAATTTTATTTGTTATTTATTATTATTAATGAGTTTCATAGTACTACAGGGTAAAGGCCTTAAGTTATTTTTTTCTCGTATAAATTTGGCATCTATAGGTAAAGGATTGTATGTTTAAACCAGTACTCTTGTTTAATGCGGGTTGGCGGGTGTGCATTATGTTTTCAGAGAAAGTACATGCAGCAGCTTACATGTGAGAAATTTATAATTTTTATGACTGTACTGTTTATAAATTTTAAAGTTTATTTATTATCTATCATATTTACACTCTTATTAATTTTATCCTCTTTCTACGTACCTTATGCCGGGGTAAGGAAAAGAGAGATGGAACCTGATGAAGGTATAATCGTTAATCTCACACAAACGTTAGTCTCGTGCAATCTTTAGCCTCACATAATCGTTAGTCTCGCACAATCGTTAGTCTCTCACAACCATGCATTGCATACTTCATGCACAACGCATTGCTTATTCCAAAACTCTAAAAACTGGTTAAACCTCTCTAATAGCATACAATACCATAAGTATTTTATATTGCCTCTAAACCTTATGTTATACTGGTGATCCCGGCGTGATTGGCTAAGGTGTTTTTATCCTTAATACTTGCTGATTTTCATACAAACTTTCAACCCCTATTTCATTTTGTTAGTAGTCAAATGTAAAAAAAAACGCACTTTAATTAAATGAAATATCACTATTCAATAAGCCCATATCCAAGCAATTTTGAATTGTCAAAAAAAGAACTACCACTGGAAAAGCAGGTAGAATCCATTGAAGAGCAGGCGAGAAAATCTGGGACACTCTTGGTAAATTCATCCATCATAAAAAAAACTCAATGTGAATATTTCTAGCTTCAGAAGATTAGTCTATATATGTAGAACATGTATTAAAATTAGTTAATCAAAATAGAGATTACTTGACCTCTCCGTAGTAGTCGATTTCCTACATTAAAATGAAGATGTACTCGTAAAATTATTTTTCGCCATTACATCGAAATAACTCTACTAAATATCTAATTTGATTTAAAACTGAGCAGAGGATGGTAGTTTATATTTTATTATCGTACTCTATAAAACTCCACCTTCTTACATCCTACCCCCATTACATCTCTTCTTTATGAATTACACTAAGAGATAAAGAATACTATACGTTCTCTACGATCATCTTTTAATGTTCTTGTTATTTGGAAGCCTTCAAAAGAAGAGTAAGTATGCATTTGTTGGGCAGTCGCGGCCTATCATCGGCTTCATTTTAACCTTTTTTTAGTGTTCGCTGTGAGGGCAGCTACCCTAATATATCAGACTCCTACTGACTAAAAACCACCGGGGTGTCCATCTAATCGCTCGAACCGTGGGAATCCAAATTTATCCAGACGCACAGGGAGCGAAAAGCCTTGTTGAGGCTACCTCTCTGGGAGGGGTAGAAGTAGAATGTCCACCTCTCCAAAACCTCCCCTGTCATCCGGGTAACAGACTCCCTTAAGTCTACTGCCCGGCTATTGTCACCGGGGGATGTCGCGCTCGCTCTCGGCGAACGCGTTCCTCCGGTGATCCATATTTACTTTCCATCAGGCGTAAATGAGTTCAAGCGTTTGCTTATTTTTTATTTTAAATGTGTAAAAAAAAGATAATTTCATACTGAAATATCTGGTTGTTTTGTTGACTTTGATATGATTTATGATAAGGCTGTTCTTTAGTCGAGAACATTCGAATTGATATGGTTTACTGCGCTTAGTAATTACTTTAGGAATCTAGAAAATGATTATAATAATAACTTCATGATGTAATCTTTTTATTTATAGAAATAAGGATATAGCTAATGTAGATCTAACTTCATCTAATTTGCCCAAACTAAATAAGACGTCGTGAAACGAATTACGTCACTCAAATGGCGTACTGATGGCCGATTAAAACCTTCGCGGAATAATGGCAGAGGTTTTTTTATGATTTACAGGCCAATTCTTCAATTCAAACATGTCTGGTGGTACGTGGAGGCCTATAACGGACCGTGTTCGCATAATGCCTATTCCTTCTTCTTTTAAAGGCTCCCATATCAAGATTGTGGAAAAGAGACGCAGGGAGCGTGTTCTATTATTTTGCTGTTTACATTATGAAGGATAAAGCGAACTTTTTAGTACGGATATAACCATGTGTTCCTCCGATCCGTCTGTTGGGGCTAAAGGTACGGCTGTGCCAGCTTACTCAGCATCCGGCGACGTTGATCCCTCTGCAGGACTCTCTTCTAACTGTGTAAGAGGTGATGTAAAAGGCCACCCCTTGTACACTTCATTTATCTCGGAGCGGTGCATGGGAAGGAATCACGCGCCGCTCAGACCTGGATATAATAGGAGACGTACTTCCTTAAGTGCGCTGCTCAGGAATAGTAGGCAATATGACTCGGCGTGACGTTTATATTATACTAGCTTTCGCCCGCGGCTTCGCTCGCGTTACGAAGTATTATAATTAATTAGATATAGTTTTTGTGGCTTTACTTTAGTTTAGCGTGTGTAAAAAATTAGGGCCTATTCTGTCTAAGGACAGAAGGCGCAATTGTCTTAGGCGCTAAAACTATCAAGCTATTATATTATATTGTAGTCGAAAATCTGAGAAGATTTATACAAACTTTTATCCCCTATTTTATCCCCTTGGGGGTGGAATACATCAAAATCCTTTCTTAGCGGATGCCTACGTCATAGCATGCCAAATTTCAGCCAGATCCGTCCAGTGGTTTCGGCTGTGCGTTGATAGATCACTATGTCAGTCAGACAGTCAGCCAGTCAGTCACCTTTGAATTGTATATATTTAGATTCATTTCTTTTTTTTTTCTTGTTGTTGATTCCAAATTGCGTGGCTTAGAGCTGTATTTTGACGGATTGAGATCTGATCGATTGAGAGTCCGTTAGGCAATGCCCATATTCGGTCGTAGTTCTCTAGGTCCATATTTTCTCAGATTTGGATCGGATACCATTGCGTTCCAGTCCTAACGTAGACGAACTCGGGGACAGAGGCTAGTAATCATGTGCAATAGCAAATAGAAGGTACTCTGCTCTTATCAGAATAGTTGCCAATTCGCTGATAAAATTGATTAGTGATTTGTAAATTGTGTTCTAATGCACGCTTTACACTGAAAGATTTATGTATAATCTTGTGTTCCGGCCTGGCTTTGCCCTGAATTGATTCGCCTCTTGCTAGGTCTTATGTGTATTACTGATCCTAGATCAATCTAGCAGTGAAAGTCTGGGCATACGCGTTTCTTTTACGATTTGTTGAGCGAATAGCCTTTCTTTGGCTCTAATTTTGGGAGGGATAAGGTTGAAAAGTACTATAACCCTCAGGATCTTTATCAGGTGGCGCGCAGAACACATGCACAAGCATGCTTAAGCATCAACCGCGCATCAGCCATACTGTGCGACCATTGCCGTGGTGGGATAATTCGCAGCTGAAGGTATCCCATGTGAGAAGATGCCCTGGATGTGCTAGCCCGCGGAATATCGAGGGGAACGGTTTTCTCCTTCTCCGGCTCCCTTTCTCATAAAAGCTATCGTAATTTGCCGCAATCTCTCGCTGTCGGACATGGGTCTAGTCACTGCTGATAGCGAGAGATGTGTGTAAACTCCTTTTCTTGGTAACCCGGGGAAAGTTCCTACATAAGACAATCACAGCCACTGTAAGGGTGGCGACCCCGGTGTGTCAGACTCCTACTGGCTAAAACCCTCGGTGAGTCCCTCAGATCGTTGTTAACTAGGCCTAGAGACTTGTGTTCTTCCAACGATCCCGGCGTGTGAATAGCCTTTAGGCTCCGTCTCTTGGAGAAGTGCGCAGGATACGTTCCCACCGCCTTCGCCTCATTCGGGCAGTAAACACCCTCAAGTCTACCGCCCAGTATTGCGTGTAAACCCGCTTTAACATATAGTTATCTATGATTCTTATCACTATACCCTGAAGGGATTTAGGTTATCTAATGTTAACTGAAATCAGATACTCGAGTGACTGTAAATACTTATGTGCTATAAAGTTTTATTGATTACTTGCCTTGGATTCCCACCTGGAAAGCTTTATGGATCGACAGGGCCGCTGTGAGGGCTGTAAGTGGCAGTGGTGTCGGACTCCTTCTGACTACACCAGGGTGGTTCTCCAATCACAGTGTGCGCCTGACTAAAGAAAAAGCAAACCGTGACCCGGCTCACGATATTCCTCTTAAGGGCAACGCCAAGATCTGAGAGAGGTGGGAGGTAGGAGTCATCACCACCTACCCTTCGCCAAATGGTGGGAATACGCACACTCCACTGGAGTATAGCCTAAGCAGCAGTCTCCTCAGGAATACTGCTCGGCATTCCCTGCCGGTAGCCCAAAGTGAACGGGGACCCGTAGGGCTCCGTTTTGGGAAATGCCCTTCCTCCTGTTCTCCTGTGGGTTTTCGTATAGCAGCGCAGGCTTCACTACCAACTCTGGTAGGCTAATGACAATGGATTTCCACCTTGCACTCTTGGGCCTTATGCACCGGCTAAGCAAACCGATTATATAGGTAGCTGCAATCTACAGCGACCTTGCATAACTGAATCCCGCTGGGGGACGTCCCAGGCTTTGCATTTATAGTATCGGGGGACGCAGAAAGGAACTAGGCGAACCTGGGATCTCACCAAGCCGACCTGTATTTTGCGTACAAGCGTCTTCGCAGAAACATCGGCTGGGGTAGTGACGCAGGTCACGCCGAGGTCGAATCTGCTGCGTCGCAATTCACTGACTTTAATGTGATCAGTGTGCTCAGAGATGTATTCGTTACCTCATCGGATTGCCGCTTTAATCTCCTTGCTGGTGGCGTAATCGTCCAAGCCGGAGAGAAGCAGGGATATAAGTTTCACCGGCCTTATGACTTTCACGACATCGTCAGGGACCTTCTCTTTCACAAGTGCGTGTAGGGAGTAGTTTATTACCTAATTTAACCTGACCTTCCAACCTACCTATCTAAAGCCTAACAACCCTGAGATAAATTGCCAGCAGTTCAAGACTTATCAACTCTGCTAAAGGGGCTCCTTTATCTTTATGAGATACGGAACATTAATTAAGATTTTATGTTTATGGAGTTATAAACCATTTTTTTTATTGCAGCATCAAGATATGTCGTTGTCTCGGTGACAAAATCAAGAATCTATAATCTTTAGGTCAACGAGTGAGATGAGATTCTTCGAGAAGCCGTATACTTTATCCAGCTCTAGTCTTCGCCAAGCATGGTGTTAGGTGAGTCTTAATTTCTCTATATACGTGAAAATAACTTGTTTTTTTATTAAAGAACTAGTGGATTCAGGTCAATTTGGTTTTTAGAATGGTTAAGCACTGGTTCTGATACGAATCAGTGAAAATGCGTTCCGAAGAAGACATAGAACTAGTCCTATGTTAGTTAACGCACTATATCCGTCAACCGTTAATCTCCGATTCGGATACGAATATTGTCAGACCGAAATCAACGTGTGTACGTCCTGTAACTTATATACCTAGAGACCTTCAGTCGTGGTATATGTGGGCCGACATGACGATGCAGACTGTTCTTTAACTCCGACTGAGCGTAGAGTTTCTTGCGGCGTTTCTTCTCAAGGTAGTAGCTTTCGAAACCCTGGTAGATCACTGTTGGGTTCTTTTTATGGCTGGCCAGTCAAGTCGAGGTCCGTACCCACAGGGGTGCCCTTGCGTTGCCATCTAAACCATAAATTCGCTGGTTGAGTATCTTCAGTCCTCACCCTCTAAGCCCAGTAAAATTGTAAAAGTCTTACCTGTGGGCAACAGCGCTGTGTCTTGTCGAAAAAAAAAACGGCGACTCTCAATGGATTGTCGTCATTTGGTAATCGCAGTATATTTTGGACTACACTGTACTTAGGGGCACACTAGTAATGTAACAGTTTGTCGAATCAGTTTAATCGTTTCGATATTTTTTTTTTTTGATAGCCCGGGGTAAATCCCTAACGGAACTCAGGGGGTGGTGAGGGCTGCCCCCCGGTGTGTCGGACTTGCACCGATTAAAACCCCCGGGGTGTTCCTTCTTCCTATCTGACCGGGGCCAGAGGAACAGCGTCATCCTCTTCTCCGACCCTCGGCAACGTCTGGCCTTTTGTAAAGCCGCATCTATGCACTGCGAGGAGTAGTGTAAGGAGCCACCCATCGAACCGTTTCGCTACTATCGATAACTATAGTCAGCTATAAAAACGCCGCCTATATACGTTGGGTGACTATATTTTAATATTTTATTCACCCGTATTATTTTTCTTCCGAAAACGAAATAAAAATCGTTTTGAGCCAAAACTTTGGCCTTGAATGTAGAAGACTGCGCGCGTTTGATGTGCGCACTTTCAGAACGGAGGTCCATTTCCTACAAAACACTTTGCAGCGAGACGTACCGTAGCGAAAGCGTTAAAAAAATCGGATTCTGTGCGTTAACGACCTAACAAGATAATGCTTCTATGGGACGCACTCCATTATGTGTATATTGTTGTATTTCGGTGGCAGACATCATGTTTTGCGATCCAGAGAACGGATATTGTTAATACATCATTTTTTAATCAAATTGTTAATGTGTATAATTGCACCTAAATACTTTTGTACCGTCTGGTATAATGAAACAGCAAATAAACTCAATTTTAATGGATATTTAAACAAATGTTGAGGATAAATATATTGAGTAGGTATGTATTTCTATTTATATGAGTCACGTCATTTTTATCTAATGACTTTTCAATGACAAATTCAATTATGACTAATTTCTTTAGTATTATGTTTGATTATACTGGTATCTATTTGTAATGTTATCGGAAGTTCACATGACAAAATTCTGAAAAATGGTATTCAGGGAGTTATTATTATTAATACGTATACAGAGTTATTTGAAACTAGCCTTATTAATGGTAACGTGTGAAAGAGGGCTGTTACGACTTGTCATTCCTTCCTGTCCATTCCCCTCACTAAGAATGGACTCAAAGAAACATGCGCCGCGCGCATCCCTAGCGCCGGCGCATTCAAATCAAAAACCGTGATACGAACGGTCTGCTGAAAAAGCGTGGTGTGGTGGAACGCGGTGCCGCAAGCCTCACCACCACGAAATCCCAGTAAGTACCTCATCCTTTAGTACAAGTCGTTAACACCCAACACGAAAGAAATCTAATTATAAAAAAAACCTAGTTCAATTTATAACAAGGACCTAATAAAATAACAGTTTAAATTAGGGATGTAACGGAGGCAGTTTTATCGGAACCGAAGTCGGAGTCGGAGTTTTTAAATTTGATTTATCGGAGTCGAAACCGAAGACGGAATCGGAGTCGGAGGCAATGTCAGTCACAAGTGACGGCAGAATAAAATAGTTTTATTAAGGGACTAATAAAAACATTATTCAGTTAACCTTTTTAATTAGAAAGTGATAAATTTACAAATACACTGATAATAAAAATTGCGGTTTCTTATTAACATTTTCCCATTAACAGTGATCAAATTAAATCAAATTTGCTCCAGGGTTTTTTTTGTGTTAATTTCTATTATACTTAATTTAATGTAAATGTAAAATAAAAAACCGCTTAGTAATGCACATTTAGTTATAAATTTAATAATTTTAATCATATTTTTTAATTCTGCATTTTTAAAAATGTCTTCTACGAATTAAGTAGCACTGATTGTGTGATTAATTGATATTATGTTTTAACAACATATAAAATGAAATCAAATGAATTGATTACAACAGTGGCGGTGACCTCCGATGAATACCTCCGATTAAAAAGTTTCGGAACCGGAGGTGTAATAACAATCGGAAGTTCCGACTTATCGGAGTCGAAGCTCCGTAACATCGCTGGTTTAAATCACACCAAGATGCAGACGAATTTCAGTAGTATTAGAGATATTTCCATTTCAAAGTTTTAAATCTTAAGATATGCGTTATTTTAACCCATATGTGGGTGATGTTTCTGCTCCCCCCACAAGACGATTCCTCTCCTCTTTTTTGCTGCAAACCGCCAAAGAGTGGAACTCGCTTTCTGCGTCTGTGTTTCCATCTTCTTTTGACATGGGAATCTTCAAACGTCGAGTGAATCGGTATTTGTTAGGTGAGCGCGCTCCATAGTTGACCTCATCATCACTTTCCATCAGGTGAGATTGAGGTCAAGCGCAAGCGTGTCTGTAATAAAAAAAAAAGTATTTTTTGTTAGTATGCCCGATTTTGACACAAATCTAAATTGTAAAAAAATAAATGGATTATATTCGAATGTATCTAAATAGCAAACACTTCAATTGAGGTACTATACTTATAAAAAGTAAAAAAACACCCTTCAAAATCTAAAGTTATGACCCTAAACGGAAACAAAATTTGATTTCAAATGATTATTTAAAAAACATACTATGACGCAAAGTTTCCAAACCACTGAAAAATATGCCTATCTAATAAGCTATCCAAAAAGTTTTTCATGTTACAGTAAAGGTATGTAAATATTTAAAAAGATGTATAAAACTGAGCGTAGGCAGACCAGGTAATATATAGGTAGTTTTAAAATTTTTACAGGTAGGTAACAAAGCTTAATAAAAATGACAGCCAACGTTTAAATACTAGGTATTTAATTTGATGTTTTTTTTTATAAGTTAGATTTAAGTATCGAAATCGGGAATACTAATAAACAAATTGAAATTCCTAACTGGAAATTTGCATGCCCGGGGTATATTTGCAATGCTCGCCACTACATTTATGGTCCGCTATCATATATTTTAATTAATACCGCAAGTTAAAAATAACTCTGTGTAGATAAAATTATCTTAGAGAAGTACTAATTGAATTTACCATATCGAGGGGTAAAAGGCTATTTGGTTCAAGCGACATTTTTTAGTGATATAGTAATATATATTTTCGGAATCAGCGTTTTTTAACGATTCCAAACATATATATATATATACATAAATATATATATAACAGGTGATTTTACAGACGAGGGACAAATTCATGGAGCATATTCAGCATTCAATTGTAATTCCAAATATATAGAAATAGTGATATCTTAATATTTCCATAAAAACAAAGTAATTTATAGTCAACCTTTTTAGGGGCAATGACACGCATGATAGAATAAATAACAATTAATTATTAAGTACGTATTTTGTCTCTCCTAAGGCAGGGTAAAGTACGAAAGGGTCAAGTCAATTACCTGTTTACCTAAAGTTACGTAAAAGGAATTGTATCTACATGCCATTCAATCGTGCGCCACACGCGCTGCGGTGTCCAAACTTTTTACGGATCAATTTTAATTTGTTCACCAATTTTTCTTTATGATTTGTTAGGGAATATTGTTTATTACATTTTTATTAGTTACAAGAAGGTACAAATTATTGTGTTCTAAAATATCTCCCTCGTCTATAAAATCATCCTGTATAAATATTACTATATCACCAAAAAATGACACTTAAACCAAAAAGACTTTCACCCCTCGATATGCTCACCGGTGAATGACAACACCATAAGCAAACCCGCGTGGCATCTAATAAGATTATTTCTTTGTAAGTGCCCTAGGAGAAACGGCGATTACAGGATCTAATCAAATTAACACTTGATAACTGATAACACTTGAAGGAAGTGAAAAATGTAGATAAAATATTACGTCGTCATATTTGTCATATGCATGCATTTAGCGTTCTTCTACTAGAGTTATAGTTTATCTAAGTTGCTTGCCTATGCCTCCCACCGCGCTACTGGTCATGTTGGGCATTACATATATGCTAAAATAGACACAGAAACTAAAGTATATCTGTTTACTGTGAAAGAAATATAACGTGACGATATGTTATTAATGTTAATTGAATTTGGTTGTTTTAACGCCATCTATGATTATTTTAAGGAAACTTTAATACTGTAAGCAATTGCAGTTTCTAATTTAGTTTGATGCAGTACCAAAAGATGGCGTAGTAATGTTATTTTGAAAATTTACTATCAAAATTTATGTTTGTCCAGGCGTTTTAAACAGTTGAACCGGTAATGATAAACCTCACATTTTCTAAGATATTTTCTAATCGAAAATCGTGTAAGTATTGTCATCGTCTCACGCTGCTCCCACGATGATTATTTAGTGAAATATTTATTGATAGTTTGGTCTGAACAGACTTGACATCGGGATGTTTAACAAAATATTAACAGAACTATTATCTGATGAGCCGTCTGGCTTTTTCAGATCAATGGCACCATATGTAATATGTTAGGTAGTTCTGTATTAGGGTACGATGGGGCTGACATACGTACACACGTAAAAGTCCCTTAAATAAATAGAATAAAAAATAAATATATTGATAGCATTTTTAAATTATATTTTTTAGCTAATCTTATTATTTTTAAATGTCAGGTTTTGTTGGATTTTCGTTTGTAAGTCTCGGTCGATATCTGCACTTATTTTTTTATTTTTGTTTTATCATTCCAGGCTACCATTCCCCGACCCTCCTCAGACGGTGGAAGCGAGCTACCTACTCCCTCAGTCTGCTCCTACATTTCGTAAGAACCTCATCCAAGTTTTCCTTTTTCCCTTCCCATACATTAGCTCGTTCACGCCGGCGTGACCCACCGGTGGGTCACACTTGACTGTTCCGTGGGGCGGCGTGACCCACCGGTGGGTTACACTCGACTGTTCCGTGTTCAGTCCCGTCTCACGCGGAAAAACGAAGATGTATGCCTCGGCGTGAACGTGTTAATGGCTGTATCCAATTTGCGCTTGCATGTCGTGCCCAACATGACCAGTAGCGTAGCTGATCGCTGTTCACACAGCACTAGTACACATGATATTTCTATCAGTTGTCATACGGGTTTCCTCACCGTATATTTCTTCACCAGTGACTATAGTCTAAAACTATACTTAAATAATCACTTTATTCTACTTTAATAAAATTTGCTCTACTACTCAATCAAAGAGGTAATTCCTCGACCATTGGAGAGGTAAATAGCCCTCCATATGAGCGGGCAACGTAACTTGGTTGGCGGTTAAGAGAAATTAAAATTAGGTCAAAACGAGTATTGAGGAAACTTATCACTCCATAAATCGCAGCTGATATACCAGAATATCTGAATCACTAACCTGTAGGTCTGCAGCTCGTCTAGTATATGCTACAGCACGGTAAGGGTCCAGGGTTCCGGTAGCAGCCACGGGCACAGAAAGTTTCCTCTCGCACAATTACACCTTTTTCTCTTTTTAATAACAACGTTGTGTGGCGGTTTTATTATATTAATAAGGCGGTTTAAATATGTTTTAAAATAAGAGCGGAGATAGCACGACGTCGCGGCGGTTGCATACAATTGTTATACAGTAATGACATGACGTTTGTGACGTCAAAATAGAGCGGTTGTAGTAAGGCGACATTTATCTGTTTCACTACAGATTAAGGATGCAGATTATCCTTATATCATTCGCAAGTAACTTATGGAGTGATAGAAGGATTTTGGTATGAAGCGGAAGTATCTTAACCGCTTCACCAACCATCTATATAGTATTTTGCCTAGCTGCTGTTTTTTTCTGCGACGGGACAATTAATAAGTGCCCAAGATAGTCTTTAAAAGTGTACCAGGTTATGGGGCGAGCAAAACCCACTATTACACATTTTTTCAATCCCATAAATTTATAAAAACTTATGATTAATCTTTGACTTAACTATCATATTCTTATAAGGTATTTAAATTATTATTCTAGAGTGAAAAAGCAAAAAAGAAAAATTTCTTATATAATATTTGCTTTGATAAAAACATTTCAAATTACTATTAGGACTATTAAGTAATTTTGTACTGTTAGCTTGCAGAAAAAATATCAATTAATAAAATGAACTTTACATAATTTTCTAGACATTTGCGTAACATATTAAATATATGTATATATCAATTATAATCAAGTATTAATTAAGGATTGTTTAAAAAGCGTAATAATTATTAAAAACGATTATTTGTCACAGTGGCTCAATTTCGACTTCTGAAAGTTATTTTTAAAAGTGTTAACACTGTCAGCCCACTTTGGTGGTGGGGTTTCCTTTCAGCATTTTAAGTAAATTTCGGCAGTCCTTTTTGAGCTACCGAACTAGTCACTTGTGCGACAAAAATCAGAGGACAATAAAGGAGTGCAAGAAAAGGAGGAGGAGGAGAGAGGGTTTTATATAAATTCTAACAGTACGAAAAAGCGTTTTAGCGGGTTTTGAAATTAGACGCCTCAATTGCGTTGGGTACAGACCTTGCCTTGGCCGACTGGCTCGTTTCGGAAGCGACCATCTTGAGAAGCAACGCCGAAAGAAAGTTAAGGCTGCGTCGGAGTGGAACAGCTGAAGAAATTTTTTTTTATTCGACGGGACGGTATATTGGTGACCGGGGTAACGGCCGCTACAATTCCAGCGGGCTTGAGAGGGCGAGCATTTGTGGTGCTTCAGCCAGCAATTTATGGGTTGGGTGGCTACGCAAGGGCACCCCTGTGGATACGGACCTTGACTTGGGCGGCCAGCTATTAGATACGAAACATAACGGTGATCTACCAGCGTTTCGGAAGCGACTACCTTGAGAAGAAACGCCGAAAGAAACTCAAGGCTGCGGCGGAGTGGAACTGCGCTTCGGTGCGAAACTGAATCTGAAGAATTATTTGAGAGTTTCTATATATACCGCCTTACGGAAAAATTTCGCTTGCGCGATGTAGATTAGTTAAAATATATCAGAATTGTTGATCAATATAAACATATCTACGTGTTTGTGCCGGCTAATCTCAGAAACGGCTTAACTGATGTAAATGCGGTATATACTCATGTATTGTCGAAAGACATCTTTAACTTTTAGTGCTTCTGTTATTCCAATGGGCGTATAAATAAAAAAGTTATGTCGGTTTAAAAAAACATGTTGATCATTTATTGAAATAAAAAAAAAAGTATAAAATATTTGTTAGGATAATGACTAAAATATATATAATAAAATTGTAACTGATCGCTGTCTGTACATGGAAGATATAGGAGAAAAACTGTTATTAGGGACTTTTTTTTGGTTTCTCGAGGGAAAATCCTGCATAGGACCATCAGGGCCGCTGTGAGGGCAGCAACCCCGGTGTGTCAGAGTCCTACTGACTAAAAACCCCCGGGGTGTCCCTCTTATCGCTCCACCCGAGCCTGGGCAACCAAATTCATCCAGACGCCCGGAGAGCGAAATGCCTTGTCGAGGCTGCCTCGCTGGGAGGGGTAGGGGTAAAGAGCCCACCTTTCCAATACCTATCTCACAGGCGGCGCGCCGGACACTGCACACCGCCACCCTCTCATCCGGACAGCAGATCCTTCAAGTCTACTGCCCGGCTATTGTCACCGGGGGATGTCGCGCTCGCTCTGAGCGAACGCATCCCTCCGGCGACGGTGCCTTGGCCGCCGAATAGCCAGAGAAGATGTTCGCTCTCTGACCCTTTCGGCGGCCTCGTTCTGCTTCATCACAACCTCGCAGAAGGCTGTGACTCCTCGCCATGCCTCTTTGCTGCCGACCATGGCTTTTACCATCGCTGGCAGCGAGAGGTCGTCCCCAATGCGGTCCTGAAGGACCTTCCTATCTTCAGCCCAAGCTGAGCACACCTCAAGCGTGTGCTGCGCCGTGTCCTCGGGGCTCCCACACTCGTGACATTCCACCGTAAGCTCTCCTCCGGACACGCGCCACCGGTGACGGCCAAAACTACCGTGACCCGTCAGGATCTGGGTGAGCCGAAAGGAGAGCGCACCGTATTGTCTGTCCAGCCACGAGTGCAAGACAGGGCGCACCGCCTCAATTGTCCGAAGACCGGCGCTAGGTTGCTCCAGCCTGGACTGCCAATCCCTCACGGCCTGGTCCTGGAAAAGGACCCTCTGCCTCCGAATCTTCGTGGGTGCCGGCCGCAGTCCCCTAGCTCGCTTCTCCTCGCACCATCTGTAGAGGGTTGCGAGGGTTCGTGCGTCGAGATCCCACGGCACGAACCCCGCTTATTAGGGACTTCTCTTAATGTCATAGAACCCATAATAATGATTGTTAAACTTATCCATGTTTGATATTATTCGAGCGCTAATATCAAAAACGGCTTAAACTATTTGTAGTAATTAATTTTATTATTATCATAATAAAAGTAGTAATTTAATGCAAACGAAGTCGCGGGCACAGCTAGTCAATAAATGAAGTAGGTTACGCATCGCCACTGAAATTGACTTGTTCTATATTCCAAGGATTAATCGTATTCAGAACCGGTCGTCGACTACTGCGAAAATGTAATCAAAGTTTTCGTAAACATATTGTATTCTTAGATACGAAATCTGCGCCGAAAATTGAACAAGCCCTTTAACCCTTTACACTACTTTTACTTACTTTTTTTAACCCTTTTGTCATCTATCGGTGACTATAGAGTCACCAGCTCAAAACGCCGCCTTTACACTATGGGTGACTACAGTCCCCAGCTAAAAAAACGCCGCCTGTACACACGATGGCTGACTATATTTTATTAATCCATGTTTTTTTTTCCGTGATAACTAATGAAAATTGTTTTGAGCCAAAACTTTGGCCATGAATGCTGAAGATAGCGCTCCTTTGATGCGCGCACTTTCAGCACGGAGCCATATTTCTCGCGAAATAATTTTCAGCGAGGCTTGCCTTAGAGAAAGGGTTACTTAAACCCTAGGGGTTAGGGGGGCTGGTTAGGGGTAAGGGGAACTTTGCTTTTCCGTCTAAGTTGGGCAGAAGGCAGATCACTTCTGAATCTCTGAGGCGGAGGCGTTGCGTTCTTATCCTGCGCGGTCCTCGAGGTCTTGAGCGGTGGGCTCTTTACGTCCACTCTCCAAGAGATGGCGCCTAAAATGTTATCCACTGGCCGGGTCGTTGAAGGAATATGATATTTAATGTCTGTGCGCTATAAAGCGTGTGATCACCGATCGATCAAACAGTGAGGTACACACACGCACTAGTTTCATTCCACGACACCGGCGTCGCCGGCGGCGCCGAAGAAGGATAGTTCAGTCAACTGCTGCTAACCGGTGCGTTTTCGCACCGAGGCGCAGTTCTACTCCGACGCAGCCTTGAGTTTCTTTCGGCGTTTCTTCTCAAGGTAGTCGCTTCCGAAACGCTGGCAGATCACCCGTAGGGTTAGTACTTTATTTGGCTGGCGGTCCAAGTCGAGGTTTCTTACCCACAGGGGTGCCCTTGCATTGCTACCCAACCCAAAAATTTCACTGGCTGAGCACCTTCTGTGCTCGCCCCCTAAGCCCGGTTGAGCTGAAAATGCCTTTCCATTGCGTTGGGTACAGACCTCGCCTTGGCCGACTGGCTTGTTTCGGAAGCGACCACCTTGAGAAGCAACGCCGAAAGAAAGTTAAGGCTGCGTCGGAGTGTAACAGCTGAAGAATTTTTTTTTTATTCGACGGGACGGTACATTGGTGACCGGGGTAACGGCCGCTACAATTCCAGCGGGCTTGAGAGGGCGAGCACTTGTGGTGCTTCAGCCAGCAATTTATGGGTTGGGTGGCTACGCAAGGGCATCCCTGTGGGTACGGACCTTGACTTGGGCGGCCAGCTATTAGATACGAAACATAACGGTGATCTACCAGCGTTTCGGAAGCGACTATCTTGAGAAGAAACGCCGAAAGAAACTCAAGGCTGCGTCGGAGTGGAACTGCGCTTCGGTGCGAAACTGAATCTGAAGAATTATTTAAGAGTTTCTATATATACCACCTTACGGAAAAATTTCGCTTGCGCGATGTAGATTAGTTAAAATATATCAGAATTGTTGATCAATATAAACATATCTACGTGTTTGTGCCGGCTAATCTCAGAAACGGCTTAACTGATTTGAATGCGGTATATACTCATGTATTGTCGAAAGACATCTTTAAGTTTTAGTGCTTCTGTTATTCCAATGGGCGTATAAATAAAAATTTTATGTCGGTTTAAGAAAACATGTTGATCATTTATTGAAATAAAAAAAAAGTATAAAATATTTGTTAGGATAATGACTAAAATATATATAAAAAATTTGTAACTGATCGCTGTCTGTACATGGAAGATATACGAGAAAAACTGTTATTAGGGACTTCTCTTAATGTCATAGAACCCATAATAATGATTGTTAAACTTATCCGTGTTTGATATTATTCGAGCGCTAATATCAAAAACGGTTTAAACTATTTGTAGTAATTAATTTTATTATTATCATAATAAAAGTAGTACTTTAATGCAAACGAAGTCGCGTGCACAGCTAGTCAATAAATAAAGTAGGTAACGCATCGCCACTGACATTGACTTGTTATATATTCCAAGGATTAATCGTATTCAGAACCGGTCGTCAACTACTGCGAAAATGTAATCAAAGTTTTCGTAAACATATTGTATTCTTAGATACGAAATTTGCGCCGAAAATTGAACAAGCCCTTTAACCCTTTACACTACTTTTACTTACTTTTTTTTAACCCTTTTGTCATCTATCGGTGACTATAGAGTCACCAGCTAAAAACGCCGCCTTTACACTATGGGTGACTACAGTCCCCAGCTAAAAAAACGCCGCCTGTACACACGATGGCTGACTATATTTTATTAATCCATGTTTTTTTTTCCGTGATAACTAATGAAAATTGTTTTGAGCCAAAGCTTTGGCCATGAATGCTGAAGATAGCGCTCCTTTGATGTGCACACTTTCAGCACGGAGCTTTATTTCTTGCGAAATAATTTTCAGCGAGGCTTGCCTTAGAGAAAGGGGTTACTTAAACCCTAGGGTTTAGGGGGGCTGGTTAGGGGTAAGGGGAACTTTGCTTTTCCGTCTAAGTTGGGCAGAAGACAGATCACTTCTGAATCTCTGAGGCGGAGGCGTTGCGTTCTTATCCTGCGCGTTCCTCGAGGTCTTGAGCGGTGGGCTCTTTACGTCCACTCTCCAAGAGATGGCGCCTAAAATGTTATCCACTGGCCGGGTCGTTGAAGGAATATGATATTTAATGTCTGTGCGCTATAAAGCGTGTGATCACCGATCGATCAAACAGTGAGGTACACACACGCACTAGTTTCATTCCACGACACCGGCGTCGCCGGCGGCGCCGAAGAAGGATAGTTCAGTCAACTGCTGCTAACCGGTGCGTTTTCGCACCGAGGCGCAGTTCTACTCCGACGCAGCCTTGAATTTCTTTCGGCGTTTCTTCTCAAGGTAGTCGCTTCCGAAACGCTGGTCGATCACCCGTAGGGTTAGTACTTTATTTGGCTGGCGGTCCCAGTCGAGGTTCGTACCCACAGGGGTGCCCTTGCATTGCCACCCAACCCAAAAATTTCGCTGGCTGAGCACCTGTACTCGCCCCCTAAGCCCGGTTGAGCTGAAAATGCCTTTCCCGGCAATCAGAAGTTAGTCCGCTTCAAAAAAAAAGCGTGTGATCGTAGGTTTGAATTCCGACTCGTACTTTGGATTTTTCCAAATTAAGTAATGACGTGGGCACTACACGCTCACTGGTGAAGGAAAAGGTTGCGAGGAAACCTGCGTAGCATAGAAGTTTCATGAGTGTGTGTTATGTGCTGGGAGAATGGTGATCAAGTGCGCTATTTGCCTCGTTGAGCACGACATAAGCGCAAAGTGGATACAACCACTAATGTGTCTATTCACACCGTAAGAGATATAGCGTGATGATACGTTTATTATTATTATTGTAACGATAACACCAGTAGAACAGCACAAAGTGTGTAGAATTAACAAACTTTGCCGACATTATATTCTGAAAGTGATGAGTCGATGACGTTTTACATTTTTCCACAAACGTTGTCGCTAATTGAATGCATAGATGGGCAAAATGTAATCAGATTAATAAAAATGATTAATGAGTACATTTTACGTGTTTTACCATTAATATGACTGCATTTTGCTCATTTATGTTTTAAACACTAGAAAATCCCAGATTGTATACACATTTATCATTTCTTAAAGTTTTATATGGAACTAGCTGTGTCCGCGACTTCGTTCGCGTGGAATAGTTATTCTGGGCATTTTAGTTAGTTATTTATTTTAAAATTGTAATATCTTCTAAGATGTTCATTGAAATTAAGTGATGTCAAAGACAATTTTGTTCACAATTAAATACTCTTAATCAATAACACATTTATTTGGATAAAGATTAATATTATTACGTTGATACAACTCTTAACAAATAATGCATTCATTTCGACCAAATTTGATTACCATAAAAACGGTTCTAGTGAGTTAATCTTTAAAGATAGACATATACTGTCGTGGACATTTTTTTAGATAATTTCAAGAGAAATAATTCTTTCATACATATATTTTTGGTATCTTGAACCGTTTTCGCAGCGCACGCAATGGAAGCCCTCAAGGATGAATAATTTTCCCCGTTTTTTTCACATTTTCCATTATTTCTTCGCTCCTAATAGTTGCATCGTGATGTTATATAGCCTAAAGCCTTCCTCAATAAATGGTTTATTCAATACAAAAATATTTTTTTAATTCAAACCAGTAGTTCCTGAGATTAGCGCGTTCAAACAAACAAACAAACAAACTCTTCAGCTTTATAATATTAGTATAGATTTAATCATGATTACAGAGCAACAAATTAAAATTACGACTACATTTTGTAATCGTTCATCATTAATCAGATTACATTTTGCCCATCTCTGATTGAATGACACTTTATCTACGCTATGTACTTGTGGCTTTGTATTTTTATATTTGTTTTAAATTAAAAAAAGCCTAGTACATATCGCAAAGCGGTTATAGCGGCATGTATTATTCTTACGAAGCTGTTTCCTTTGACCTACTTATTGTGTTAACATTGTAGAAATAATTTTTTTAACGCTAAGAAAAGAAATCAAGTTAACTTATATAGTAAAATAAGTGCGTCATACCCGATAATGATAAGTACAGACCCGGATCTTAAAATTTTTCCAAACGGTGCAAAAATTACTGCCTGCCCAATCCTTTAGAATTTTTTCTCAATTATATGAAATAATCCAAGGAAAACGTGAGTACACCGAAATGCTTTTTTTTACCATACAAAACCTTAGCGAGGCGCTTTTATTTATTTATTTATTTCTTTTACACTGGCTCGACATAGTGACTAGAGAGTACCTGATGGTAAGTACAGTGTAGTCCAAAAACGAAAGCGACTATCAAAGGATGAAAATCTATTGATAGTCTACATCGTCATGTCGGCACACATATACCACGACTGAAGGTCTCTAGGTATATGAGTTACTGGATATACACAAGCTGATCCCGAAACGCGACAAATCGAAACTGGTCACTATGACGGACTTTACGCCCATGTACTGTGATCGCGATCCAGACGGGCACCGACGCCCTACCACCTCGCTGCTGCTCGTTTAGCACCACCCAGGAGTCACGTGTAGGGAAACTAGGGTAAAGCCTACGGACGCGAGCAGCTTCGACTCCCAAAACCGCTCCTCGTAAACTTGAATATAGAGAAGAGGCTTGCACAAGGCTAGACATCGCCAGGTGCTGAGGAAGTCTGCAAGTCTGTACCCTTGGCGCCGGCAGATGGGTAGGAGGTACATCCCGGTCGTTTTAGTCGCTAAAAGTTCCGCACACTGGAGCTCCTGCCTTTACAGCAGCTCGGTTCCGGTGCTAGGTTCCACCGGGTTACCAAAAAAAAGGAACTTGAGCATAAATTAAGTATTGGGGCAGAGCCAAGTCCAAGTTGCCGAAATCGGAGACTTATCATATACTTTGACATTAAACAAATAATATAATTTGTATTTTTTTATTACTGACAGGCTTGCGCTTGACCTCAATCTCAGTTGCTGGAAAGTGATGATGAGGAAGACGATAGAGCGCGCTCGCCTAGCAAATATCGATTCAGTAGAAGTTTGAAAAATCCCATGTTATAAGAAAAATATAATATAATAATTAATCATATAAAAATGTAATAAAATATTTGAGTAAGCAAGACCAAAGTAATGTCTAGAAATCTAAACCTGAAAGCATGATATGCAAAGTGCAAATATTATTTTGCATAGTCGCTCAATGCCTGTAAACATTTACAATAATACCTATGTATATAATCAAAGTTCCACGATTTTTAGACACACCTCCGTGCCATAACAAGTCAATATAGTCATTACACAATGATTAACACCTAAGTTCCGCTTTTATGGCTTTATGGCGTAATGTCATCGTGTGATAATCATGACGCTTTGTTATTGTGTTTGATTAACTCCCGCAATAACAATTTGCCAATGTATACAAGTGAATTATGTTATCTTTGGGCTTTGCAGCGCTAGCGATGGCCAATTGTTTAATTAAAATAATCGAATACTCATATCTATTCGAATAATAATCACTATGATAGTGATAGCTCGAGTCAGTTCGTGGGAGGCTTGTTATAATTCGGGGGAGCTTAAGATAGCTTGAAAAAATACTTCGGGAACTTTCTCTATTATATATTTTGAGTAAAATGGAAAGCAACTCATCTGTTAGTTGTCATTGTCATTAAATCCCTAACTATCAAATATAGTTTGTATTCGTGTGTGTTATACATTAAATTTATCTCTATATAAATCCTTAACAAATGATCCTCTAATCTTGATAGATTCAATCTGGCAAGAAATTCGTCTTAATTTGGGATAATTTGGTATAGGTATTGCTACGTTATTAAAGTTAGTCATAGCTCGTGTTGGTTTAAAGATTTTATTTGGCAGAACAATATGCTGATGGCCGGAAAAGACCTTCACAACTACACCGGGCAAAGAAGGCGATCACTTAAGGTGCTGAGCCAGCGATTTATAAGTTGAGTGGCAACGCAAGGGCACCCCTGTGTGTACAAACCTCGACTTGAGCGGCCAGCCAGAAAAACGAACCTAACGGTTATCTACCAGCGTTTCGGAAGCAACTACCTTGAGAAGAAATGCCTGCAGAGACTAAAGGCTGCGTCGGAATGGAACTGCGCCTCGGAGTATAAACACCGGTTAGCGACAGTTGACTGAACTGTTCTTCTTTGGCAACGCCGGTGTCGTAAAACGTACCTGGTTGCATGAGTATACTTGGCTGTTTTTAGAATCGACAGTTATAAATTCCGTGGCAATTGATCCGATTGATTGAGCCGTCAGGATCCCACAGGACCTGACGCGAACGGCGTTTTGAGCGCGCGTCGTCACTAGATGCATTGTATTTGCAAGCATCACGAAGAAATTTGATTAGGTGTGGTTTGGTGTAGTTCGTGGAAGCTTGTGTTAGTTCAGAAAATTTTTGATAGTTTTAAAAATAATCTACCCAAGAAGGTAACTTTCTATCAGTCAACTCGTTCGATATTTATTCATTTAAGAAACTGCCTAGCTCGTTCATCGAATTGAGAATTGAGCCAGCTATGACATATTTTATGATATTCTATATAGTATTAATGATAAGACCCTATCACAAGTATTTCTTTCCCGTGATCGGTGTGTGATAATGGAGCGTCACCGATAAACCGCATTATCGGGAGGCAGATTAAACTCTACGATATACGCGCTAACTTAGCTAGCTACGATATTTGCGTGAAATCGATGTTCCCAATCTGTCAACTGTTCAATAAAATTTATCCTAAAATTTATTAAAAACCCCAAAAATATTATAGAATATATTTTTATAGCTGCCTGGCGAAATTCCTACCGCCATGAATGCCGTTACTTACAATGAGAAATAACTACTAACGCAAATCAATGCACATAAAAAATATTTTTGAGCTACTGTATATAGCGACGAATAGAAAAATTGTGCAAATGCATTTATTGTTTAATAGTAACTGACGAAAATACATTATAAATACAAACTATATACGTCCGGAAAATTTAATTACAATGGCAATAAAAACTGTCAGATGAGTTGCGTTCCATTTTACTCAACACACTTTTTCCAATAAATGATCTACGTGTTTTTTTAAACTTTCATATCTTTTTTATTTATGAACTGATTAAAATAAAATTAACATTATATGTTAAAGGAAGCCTTCCATAATACATTAGTGAAAACCGCATTTAAAACGGTTACGCCGATTCAGAGATTAGAGGGCACCAACGCGTACAGAACGATTAACGATTTTCATATATTTTTACTGACCTACATCGCGAAAGTGAAGTTTTCTGGCCACTCGCATATATACATACACGGAATTGTAAATCATAGTATCTACGGAACGTCGGAGAGGTGGCTGCGGAACGTATTTACTATATGTATTGATTTGATTGTGCCGTGGTGACTGCCGGCAGAATAGAATAGCACCCCCCTCTTCTTGCTGAGGTGTCGTAAAAGGCAACTAAGGTATCTCTTTAACACCGCAATTCAACCAGGTGTTCAGAGAAGGGAAAACTCGACCAAACCTGCATCCCGCTCCCTCCCGATCGTACTGGTTCTCCATTCCATCGGGCCTGAGGGAGCTCGGACGAGAGAGTGCTTTTCTGGCAGCGCGTCCAGTTATGCACTTAAATATCTCCTGCGCAATTGACTGTTTCCGTAAACTGGACCACGATTTTTCATACTCGGCGTTGAAACAGTCGCCGTTGCCGAATCCGGCTAGGACATCATCATCATGTATTGAATAGAAATCTGTAAGTGCACTGAGAACGGCGATGCACTACTGGTCACGATGGGCACGACATACTAGGCTGTACAATAAGTTAACTTAAAAAAAATGTCGGATCATTAAAACGTGCTACAAAACGCTGCGTGTAAACCTTCCTTTTTATATGCGCGTACGCACAACATCGTGTTTCAAATTTCGAATGTCACGACCTCCATTCGAAGCGCGACCGCCGCGCCGTTCTGACGTTTGCCGTTAAATGTCATCCGTTGACGTGCGAATACTGATCGAGTTTTGGTGTATTTTGTTCTATTACTTCATATTCCTGAGCAGAATTGTGGATCGAATAATAAAACAACTTCTGCAGAATTTAGCCAGCGTCTGGGACTTAGATTTGGACGATGAGTGATGAAATGTGAGAGTTACAAGGGATTTAATTAAACATATTTATTCAATCTGTGATATTAATGTGTGATTCGTAATAAATACAATGACTGAGCAATCGGGCGTTATTACAATCCACCAAGTAAGTATTTATTATTGTTCGGTAAAAAAAAAACAATTTCTAACTAAAGCTAGAGGTTTAAAAAATCCTATAAAATAGTTTTAAATTAACTTAAAATACACAATATAAACATTTTAAAAACTTAAAGGAAAGGTTTTTATTAACGATATAATAAAATAACATTAGAGTAGATTAAAATTACATTGCAGTTTGTCGAAAATAATGTTTTGAATGTGCGTATTCTGTTTAATTTACAAGAAACCTTCGACTTTTAAAATGGTAGGTTTTGCGTGGTTTTTTGCCCGAAGGTAACCACGGCCGATGATTGTTTAAATATTTTCATTTTTTAATATGGTTTCAATTATATAAATTTTATTTAACTCAACAGACTTCGTTCCGTTAAATGTTGAAAGAATGGTAATGTGTTTACTATTTTCTTTGCAATATTCGGCCTGTCGCGTTCCGGGATCAGCTTGTGTAGTATATCCAGTAACTCATATACCTAGAGACCTTTAGTTGCGGTATATGTGGGCCGACATGACGACTGAGACTATCGATGGATTTTCATCCTTTGATAGTCGCTTTCGTTTTTCGACTACACTGTACTTATCATCATGTACTCTGTAGTCACTATGTCGACCCAGTATAAAAAAAAAAACACTTTTTCTCTCCATAAAAACGTTCAACAGAACGGAATTAAAAAAAATATTAATTAAATTAGTCGATACGTTCTAGAGTTTTGCGCTCAACAAAACATTAGCAATTAATTTTGTTTTCTGCAATTTGTAATTTTTTTTATCGTATTCATCGAGTTATTTTTCTTAGCTTAATTGTAAATTGAATTCATGACCTCTAATGTCTTTTTTTTGTAACCCGTTGGAAATACTCATGGACTGTCAGGGTCATTCTGAGTACTGCGGACCCTGTGTCTCAAATTCTCATTAAAGCCACTGAGGTGTTACTCCGATCCGTCTGCTGGGGTCAAGGGTACGGCTGTGCCAGCTTTACAGGCCTCTCTCTTCTACCTTTGCGAGGAGTAGTGTATTCCTTCATGAGCTGTTCTATCTTGGAACGGTGCATGAGAATCCATCACGCACCGCTCGCGCCTGGTTATGATGACCTACTTGAGATTTTGTCTTTGTTGGCAATAATAAAATTCCAATCATTTAAATAGATTAATGTGTATATTTAGTTATATGAAGAATAACTATTTCACTTGGCACTTGCTTTTCTTCTGAGCTACGAAACCGTAAAAATGTTGGACATATTCTTTATTGTTTCGCAGGTAGTTGCCCCACTGACGTTTATGGCCCTTTTTTTCATAAGTCATAAACGACTCACTTAAAATCTCTTTACAATAGACTATGTAGTCTCTACAAGATATGTGTATCAAATATACAGGATGATTTTTTTTAATACGATAATATGCGGAAATCATAATTTTATGTACCCTTTTTAACTACTTACATGATAAATATTAATTAAATAGCAAAATAATCGAAATTTATAAGCTGATAATGTAGTTTGCATTCTGCCAACCCACTCCCGCGGACGCCGTAATTGTTGTACGGACTGCTTACGCACCGGCCACATCATGTAATGATCGCGCTAAATAATCACCAATTTTATCTAGTTTTAGATTGTTTAATCTAAGTTTTGGTGCCATAAAAGTATCTAGTTAAGGACGATTGGTTTTTTACTGCCTTTGAAGGTTAAAAACACAATATTTTATTCTTAAAAAAATATTTTTATGACATTCTATCAATTAGGTAAAGACGAAGTCGTTTATCGTTAATTTTGTAATTATAATTTTATAAATTGATGATTATTATTGTTATGAGCTAAAATTACAATACCCACTATGCATTCTATGAAATGATTTGTATAGAAAAATGTATGGAAAATGTTAACACGGAACTTGCTGGTCAGATTTTCATTTCATGTCATACAAGGTAATGATAGTGGCTTGAAACTACATTTTGTAATTTTTTTTTCAAAAGTTCACACTTAACCAAAATTTTAATAACACCAATTTTATCTTTTAACAAAAAGAGCGAAACCTTCCTAAGGCCATATTTTCGTATCTTTTGTTCTTTAGTTTAGGATTTCTCCGTAATGTGGTACTAAAATAAAAACACTCTGTATACAAAAATAGTCAACTTTCTAAAACAATTGTTTCGTATTACCAAGAAGCCTCTGAATAGTCGATCCCTATTTTTTTCTATATTTATATTTTTCCTATTATATGATTTCACAAAAGAAAAGACATTTTGCAAAATCTACCTGCGCTTTCTGATTTTGCAAAATCTACCTACGCTTTGTGTTCACGCAGGTTTGTCCATGGTCGGAGTAATGCTTTTGTGTTGAATTTATTCATACAATTGCTTTACATTTACTAATTACAAGTACGGAAATAATATAAGTGTGCTAAGTTGGTCAGTACAGACGAGGTGATTAGAAAGAAAACTAGGTATGTAATGATCAAAAAGTACACGGTGTTATACGACGATTTTCATTATTTGAGAGTATAAAACTTTAAGTTAGGTGATATATGCTTTTCATGTCTCAAATAGTATATTCGATAGCGCCAAATCTACGTCTTTTTCTTTTAAACTATCTGAATAACATATATTTTGACAATAAACACAGTGAAAACTTACAAACAATGCACACATTTGCTTTATCAAAATATAACCTATGTATTTTTTTTTAACTGACGCGCTAACTTTTTTTTCATCCACGTCACGCCAACGATACGTTGCGCATACAGCCAAAATTAAAAACCTTTTTGTTGATATTAAAAAGGAAACGTATTACTAGTTTAAATTAAGAGTGCTTCTTTTGCATACTTTTTGTTTTACAGTAAGACACAAACTTAATTCAATCGGGATATCACATTACCGGATTTCTAATGTGTCAATTTTATTATAGCTCTAGTGCATAGTTTAAAAAGTTATGAGCTTAAGAGCGATGTAATAATAAACTAGTTACAAGTAAATATGATGAAAAATACAGGCTAATTTTTATCCTGGAAATATAATCGACCCCTGTGGGTACACAGATGGGACCACGTGTTGTGGTTAATTCCGAAATTGTATAATAGACATAAAAACTATCTAGTCGGACATCGCTAGGACGTATCGAGTAATGATAAAATAATTAGAGTCCGACCGAAACTGGTTTTCCGGCCGAAACCGAAACCGAAACCGAAATTTCGGCCGTGGCTTCAGTTTCGGCCGAAACCGAAACCGAAACTCACGTGGTCAAGTATAAAAGTCAACGTGGTCAAGTAAAAAAATGAAACAAAAACTTACATGTAATCAGTTCCATCAAAGCATAACCTCTAAAGAATGTTTACGTCGGGTGATAAAGCACTGACTAAGTTGTGTTGCTATAGAGCAATGCGAATTAGATCCGTCAACTGTCGTCTAAACGACGCAGTTACACTCCGACGCAGCCTTGAGTTTCTTTCGGCGTTTCTTCTCAAGGTAGTCGATTCCGAAACGCTAGTAGATCACCGTTAGGTTTCGTATTTCTGGCTGGTGGTCTAAGTCGAGGTTCGTACCCACAGGGGTGCCTTTGCATTGCCACCCACCCCATAAATTGCCGGCTGAGCACCCTCAGTGTTCGCCCACCCGCCCGGTTAAGTTGTGAAGACCTCTCCCGGTCAACAAACACGCGTAAATTCGAAAAAATAAAAGCAATGCGAACGGCGCACGAATCCTGAACAGGGCCGCCAGCGTCCGTCAAAGCGTTGCCGCGAGAAACGAAGCTAGGCAAGCATGTACGACAACTACCGAAATCAGTTTCGGTTTCGGCAAAAGTTTCGGCCAATTTTGGCCGAAACCGAAACTGCCGCCGAAACTTGATTTTTGGCCGAAACTCGGCCGAAACCGAAACCGAAACCGAACTTTCGGTCGGACACTAAAAATAATAATACATTTTCACCTTTCGGGATTAATAGAGGTCCATTAGTGGCTGTATTCACTTTGCCTTTGCGTCTATTATGGGATACAAAATAAAACAACAAAGATAAAACAATGGCGTTGTATAAATTTCAAACATAAACTTTGATCATTACATTATGTCTTTGCCAATTAGGAAGTTTTCGTTTATAATAATATTATGTCCGCATACTTATTGATGATATTATATTACGATCGCAGATTAAAATAGATATAAGGTACTTAACGATCTTCAACATATCTATAACATTAAGAAATCATAAATGTGTATGCAATCTGGGATTTTATGGTGTTTAAAACATAAATCAGCGAAATGCAGTCATATTAATGGTAAAAAAACGTAAAATGTATTCGTAATCATTTTTATTAATCTGATTACATTCTGCCCATCTATGTTTACATCGTAAGCGTGCAGAGCAGCACGCAGTCAATAGATACGACGATTTACATATGTAGTTTATTTTCCGTTTTCTCAAGGAAATCAAAACTTATAGGGTACTTCCCCTTGGCTCAGAACCATATATAGAAATTCCTGTTGGGGTGACCCAGAAAATTATAATTAGAACCGAAATAAATGAGAATTATTTTTCCACATTAATTTAAAACTGTAAGAAACCGATCATTCCGAAAAATAATTTAGTTATAGGCATTGTATGTAAATGTATGACCTCTAGGGATTACACCTATCGTATATTTGAAATAAATTACTATTGTTTTAAAACAGGCATTTAAGCTATTTAACCTGGCTTTTTGATTCCTTTTACGTAATACTAAATTTTCTCTATTAATACCTGTTGGCAAGCGCAATTCGTTTGTGTTTCTCACGGGGCCGAAATCCGACTCACAGTACACCGTAACATAAAAAGCGATATACAAGCAATTTAACTCGAGTGCTATGATATATATTATATTATAATATTATTGTCTTCGATTTATCGCAAAGAATTTCAGTTCCTCACCTCAAAAGTGTTTTAATGAAAAACAAGCACCATAGCATAATGTATTTAGCAGACGTAAGCACCCACTAAAAGCACATTTTTGCCTAAGGGGGTCTCATTGGGTATTAACATTTTTGAGCTTATAAAAATTAAAAATACATCTTTTGAAGTTTTAGGAAAATCAACTCAAAGGTGGTACAATAAAGAATTTCAGCCGGGCAGCGCCGTGTTACTATAGCTAGTAGGATAATTTGGGGCTGTGGTCGCTCAGGATGAGGGTCAAGAGCAATTGGTTTGTGACCCTCGAGAAGTTGGCGGTGCGTATTGATGCGCTCTGCGGAAGTACACTGAACAGTATCGGGGGAGGCAGTAACTCTCCCCATGCTCGTGATCGTCAGGTGGGGCGGGGCTGGAGTGTGGAGAATTGATTACAGTACCCACAGGCGCCGCTAATTCGTAGAAGTAGTCACCTTGGGGTTTTTAGCCGGTGAAGCCAGCCACATCTCGGCTGATACAGCCCCATGAACATTTTTCCCAAGTAAAAAGTAATATATATAATAAAAAGCAATATCAATGTTTCGGCTATCCGTTGTAATCATATATGGGCAAAATGTAATCAGATTAATGAAAATGATTAATGATTACATTTTACGTATTTTACCATTAATATGACTGCATTTTGCTCATTTATGTTTTAAACACTACAAAATCCCAGATTGTATACACATGTATGATTTTTTAATGTTTTAAATGGATTTAATCATGATTACAGAGTAAGAAAATTAAAATTACGACTACATTTTGTAATCGTTCATCATTAATCAGTTTACATTTTGCCCATCTCTGGTTGTAATGTTAATTGCACGCGTGTGACGCCAGTAGGAAATGTGGAGTCACTTATTTTTCAATCATGAATTAATCATGTCGCTCTCCGCTACAATAAATTATTACATCATTTGGCTGATATTGCATGACAAGTGCTTGGGTCTTCATTGCGAATTTGAACATGTTTCGCATAATAAAAGTTGGACTAGTAGATTTTTTTTTTCGGCAGGCCGAGATAGGTTTTCACAACATCACCAGGCAAGAGGGGCGGGCTCTAACGATACTCACCTAGTGTGCTAGCCGGATAGCGCTGGATAGCGAGGGAACCAAGTTTATGTAGCCGCCGGAGAGCGTCGCTGGTCTGGATTTCCACGTAGAGAATTAGGAAACAAAGAGTTCGTTCAGGCACAGTGACAATGAAATATTCAAAAGGTACTTACCTGGAAACTGGATGATGAGGTCAGGTTACTGCAGCTCCGCACCGTTCATCGTATACAATTAATTAGACGTTCCGCCGTAATGTCCAAAGCAACTGACTATTCCGTAGTGTGACCGAGTTCGCCGCCGATGATAAGTGTAGCGATACCGCCGTGCGTACACATGTATCACTGTTAAGGACCGAGCGTGGGAATGTAAGGGAATGCAGGGAGGCGGAAGGAATGTCAAGTACCTTTTTTATACTCGTGCCCTGCGCCTGAACACCTAGTGAGCTTAAGAGTTGAGCCGCAATTTAAGAGTACCTTGAGAAGAAACGCCGAAGAAACTCAGGGCTGCGGCGGAATGGATCTGCGCCTCGCTGCGTAAACTATCTTCCGGCGACGTATAGTGACCGTCGGTGTCGTGGAATTAACCTAGTGCGTGTATTTAGTGTAATGTAAAAATTCATGTTTCTTGCGTCGATACTTTAGCCTCTAAAATTATATGTAGTCAAGATAATTGTTTTTGTTTTTATATACAGGGTGATTTTATAGGCGAGTGAAATATTATGGATTGATATTCAGCATTCACCTCTGAAAACCTCGCAGGATGAGATATGTTTGCTCTATGCCGATTCATAAATCTAATTTTGCAGAGAAACAATTTTGGATTCTTAGTTCAAGGATTTACAGTAAGGTTAACCATGAATTAAATATCTTGAATTTATCTAACTACGATTGTAAGATAAAGCTGAGGATTGTCGAATCTGAACTATAATGATACTGAGGAACTGTTGCGGGAATAGATGTACTTACATCACATTTAACATTGTTGAGGTTTAACATTGTTGTGAAATTATTGTATACTTTGTCTGTATATAGTATGTAATGTTATTGTATTGTTTGAAGTTAAGATTGGAGCTACGCAGCGGATATAAACTGTATGTAACATATTGTGTGCAATGTGCTGACACCCGAGACACAGGTAGCCCTAGTTTGGGTGTCAGCTGTCTTTAATGTGCTGCTTTATAATTATTTTTCTAATATTTCAATTATAACAAAGTAAATTTAACATATTTAGGGATAGTTACAAACATGAATGAATGAGAATAACAATTAATTATTACGTAGGTAGTTTACTTGCCCTACGTCAGGATAAAGTGCGCAGGGAAAACCAGTGAATACCTGTTTAACTAAAATGACGTAAAATAAATTTAATCTACTCACTATACAATCGTGCGTCACATGCGCTACGTTTCTATACTATTTATGCGAGATGAATTCTCATTTATTGATTAGTTTTTCTTTATGATTTCTTAGGGAATTCTATTACCATTTTATTAGTAAGAAGAAAGGTACAAATTATTGTAGATTGATATTTCTTCGTCGTTTATAAAATCAGCCTGTATATAGATTAAAAAATGTTGTTAATTTTATAATAAATATAGAAAAACGAAAGAACGGAAGTGTAGAATGGAGTTGAGAAATGTGTTTATTTTAATTTATTCATAAAGGTCAATAATACGTAACCTTGTGGGATTGAAACGATAATACTGTCTGAGTAAACATATTGTTTACTTTTACTAATGTTAAATAAAGTATAATATATCGTCAAGCTATATACTGCTCAGGGAGCAGAGATGTGGTCGTATTCATTTTGCTGCTATCGTGTAAAATGTGACCAGAATGTTTAGTCAAAGAAACATTCGATCAACGATAAATACAAAATGTTGGGAATTGACATGATCCATACGTTTTAAATTTTTTTAATAACGAAAGCGAAGAATGAATGAACAAATGCTTTTGGGGTTGTGGCCACTCGAGTTGTTGGCCCTGAGCATGTATTTCTCAGCAAAATGTACCTGTAACCTTGATTCTTATAATAATAACAAATCTTTATTTTACAACAATTTTTTTTGTCACTAATGTAACAGTGTGATAATTCTCACAGTTATACAAAAACAAAGCTCTGACCCGTGCGAATTCAAAAATTTTGACGTAATGCGGAGTAAAAAAAACCTCCTACAGACTGGCGTGCGATTGAATTGTAAACAATGTGTCGATGAAATTACCAAATATACCCGAGACCGTGATCGATTTGTCGGCCTATTTCGATTGACTAGCCAGCCATAGTCTGTCGGTACATCTCTAGTTTTTAGTTTTATGTCAGTGCGAGGTTCTATTAAGATTCAGTTTTATGATATGTTTGGTTGCGAGCTCGGGGATTTCCACATAACCACACCGATATTACTAAACTATATTTATTCAAATACAAGTGTAAACACTAATTAGTTTACAAATCACTACACTAATTGTCGCACTGAACACTTGACTTTAGTTTTTTGAACCTACCGCGTATTTATAGCGGAACGACAAATCCCATCAATTGCATAGCAGATTCTCCATTCATGTCGTATATTCCAGCGTTCGTGTTAGGCTGCTGCGATACTTCTAGACACCGTTTTCTATTCTCCTAATAGATGACGCCACTAGTCGCTGTAGCTTTGCTATTCGCCACAAGATGATATTACGCATGGTGATTCATCAACTGGAAAATAGAGGTCGCTATATACCTCATACTTATTCTGTAAAAGTATGATGGTTTCTACCACAACATTAATTCGAAATGTTGAGTTTAGTTTTCTCCTTTGAACATGTATGCACTTTCTTCCGGTGAAACTATTATTATATTTTCTGTTCCAACCTGACTTATGATTATTTCGATCTATCGTGTATTTTTTTTTAACTCCTTACCATTTCTGGATACGAGTATGACACAGAAATGGCGTAAAGATTGGCGTTTGGATTGGGTTCCGGAGACCATGTTTTCTTTGTCCTATGGTATTGGTTTCTTTAATAAAACCCTGAAGAAGATATATTTGCGATAACTCTCATGACCACTGCGACCTTTCGATGGTTGTACTCGGTTTTTCAATTGCACTGAACTTTCTGTCAGATCACGACGCGTCAACTTTCAACAGATTGTTAAAATCTGTTTTATTTATTATAAGAACATATAAAATGGCATATCTATTGGCGCGCTTGTTTGTGCATTCTAGGAGTGGTTGCAATTTTTGTATAAATATTTTTTAAGTATATTTTCCACGCTTGTCGATTTCAATTGCTTACGATAAGCTGGATTATTTATCAGCAGGGTGTCTTTGAATTTGTTTATAATCTTGTAGGGATGTACGACGTCAGTTTACGTACGAGCGTTATCGAGGATTTTGTTTTTTTTACAACTAGCTTACTTTGCCAAAGGTTTCTGGTAGACCCCTTTCAAAAAAAATACTGTTTTCGGTGGATAGCCCTGCTACTACTATTTTACCATAATCCCAAAACTCATCATGAAAATATGAAGCTTCGAAAAAAATTTAGCTGAAATATCTGATAATTACAACTTTTTCTAAATAACTAATTCTAAATTTCTTAAGAACTACCGCATGTACGTGCTAGAAACCCGCATGACATCTAATATTGAAAAGGTGGGTGGAAATGGGTATCGGCTCGATTGGAATATTTTCGCAACGAAAGGGAGCTTATGTACCTCTCCAAGGTGTAATCAATTTCTATCGTAAAATTTCATAAAATCGATACAGCCGTTTTAACATGAAAAAGGAACATGCAAACTCACAGTTTTCAATATGTAATATTAGTAAGTATGCGGGTAAAATCAGTTGATAATAATTTCATCGATATTAGAATTTCGCTATCTTGTATCGATAATTTCCCATCTCTAGGGATATATATAGCCTAATCTGATTACAACGTCGGTTCCATACAACTGTATACCGCAGTATTATATTATCGATGTAAAAGATACGCTTTGCGATATTACGATAGTGACGTTTTGGGACTTTGTCCCGGATTCGATTTTAAAGGTATACTGCGTTTTTCGATAACCATACGTATTTTCCGTATTGTCCTTTCTCTAGTTGAAATTAAGAAATACAATGAGTTTTTGTTGTGGTTGGGTGATTGCCCGCGCCTGGCCGTGACTACAGAACTCGAGTGCAAAAACCGTCACAGTGACTCTCTCGAAGTATTCATATATCTAGAGACCTCCCGTCGTGGTATATGTGGAATATATCCACATCCAATATATTTAATTTAAATTTATTAACACGTTTGTCAATCAGGGCGATTCGATTGCGTTTCTGACGGGGCCCAAATCCGAGTCTCGGTGCGCCGTAACGCGTAACATAAACAAGCTATATGCGAGAATATAAACAATGGTTACTTGAATATTATGATTAGATTGCGATATTGTTATGTTCGATATATCGCAAAAAAATGTATGGACAACTGGATATATTTTGGGAGTCGAAGCTGCTCGCGACCTTAGGCTTTACCCTAGTTTCCCTACACGTGACTCCTGGGTGGTGCTAAACGAGCAGCAGCGAGGTGGTAAGGCGCCGGTGCCCGTCTGGATCACGACCACAGTACATGGGTGTGAAGCCCGTCATAGTGACCAGTTTCGGCTTGTCGCGTTTCGGGATCAGCTTGTGCATATCCAGTCGCTCATATACCTAGAGACCTTCAGTCGTGGTATATGTGGGCCGACATGACGATGTAGACTATCAATGGATTTTCATCCTTTGATAGTCGCTTTCGTTTTTGGACTACACTGTACTTACCATCAGGTACTCTGTAGTCACTAATGTCGAGCCAGTGTAAAAAAAAAACACCCTGGGGGTTTTTAGTCAGTAGGAGTCTGACACACCGGGGTCACTGCCCTCACAGCGTCCCTGATGGTCCTTTGCTGGATTTTCTCCCGGGATACAAAAAAAAATGCAATAATGTATTTCTATTATGTGAACTGTAAAGGTAGCTGTCTGATTCTGACTGTCAGTTGGCAATGTACCCCACTGTGTGCATTTATATGGAAAGGTGTTCGATGTAGGCGACTTCGCAGCATTGTCAAGTGGTGCGTCATGCTCATAGCGGTATATGACCGCAGCCAGAATCCGACGCACACTTTTAGCTTGATTTCTATAAATTTTAAAATAAAATTTTATTGAATCAAGTACTGCCCCTCTGGTGAATGACACTTTAAATGTGATTTTTATTGTTTTAGATGCGGCTGCATCGCTGTGAAGGCTGTCTGGCGGCGTGCGAGAGAGACCGCCGCGTCTCCCCGCTCCCCCCCAGCCCCCGACTGCCCAGGTGACCAGCACTCACTCATTCATTCTTACTAATATCGCGGTCTTAACAGTCGCAGCTCTGAATAGAAGTAAGGTGCACACACGCGTTAGATTTATTCCACGACACCGTCGTCCGCGAAGAAGGTAGTTGGCCGGAAAGGATTGGATGAGAAGAGACAAAGACCGGCCTCAAAGGGGTTTTTTTGGGATGGCTCTATGTCCAGCTGTGGACTAGTATGGGCTCATAATGATAATATATTATTTTGTGATTTTAGATAATTTTTGTTTAAGTTTTTCATTTTTTAATTACATTTTATTTACATTTGAAGTATAAATACGCGAAAGGATTGCGTAGTTAATGGATTAATTATACAAAATTATTTACATAAAATGTTGTTATCGTCTAATTTGTTAATAAGCATTCTGCCAGTATTACAGTAGAGAGCCGCCGCGTTTGGAAAGTGATCACCTCAAGCCGGTGTCATAAAGTTATAATGTATCTATCCCTTTCATTCATCAGGAGCAAGGCATTGAAGAAAGCGAGACGCTCGCCTTATTCGGCTCTGTGCAAGATGAGCAAAGAGAACTGCGTAGCAAATATGGCTGAACCCGGCCCGCCGCAACCGCCGGACAATAATGCCCCACGTAAGTATTTTCTATACTAGTAACCAGTAATAGAAGGTGCTTAATAAGGACAACATTTCCTAAAAGAAATATATCATTATCAAACCACTGTGTTAGACGTGAACGACTGCGAAGGAAGTAGTAAGCTACAGTGACATCTCTTGACAAAAGAAGTAAAACTAACTACATATCCGGCTTCAAAGGATCAGAATATATCATAGATAGATTTTCGCTGCCTTAAAGAGTTTCTTGACACGGCCAGCCCTTCACGAAAACCAGCGCCATGTTTATATAGTTTTGTCTTCAGTATTTTATTATTTTCTATATGTTGATTATGTATTTTTAATTTTTATTTTGAATCAAAATAAATGCATTTCATTAGCGTTAGAGATGAGCTATTGATTTTTTGAGACTAGTCATATATTTTACCTAGCAACCTGTAATAAAATTAGCTGAAATAATGTATTTTTCAGCATCTTTATTTGCAATAAAATTAACTAGGTTTTATGATTTTTTTTTTGTTCTGTGTTTTTAATAAAATATGATTGTGTTTATCTACAAAGATTTCATGGCTATTTCGCTTTAATACAATATTTTGCTATGTATCTAAAATGATTCCCTGGCTATTTAAATTTAATAAAATATTTTGGTATATATTTTCAGCGATGCCCTGGTTTGGAATGGACATCGGAGGCACCCTAACCAAGCTCGTTTACTTCGAGCCTCGGGAAACCAACCGACGCGAGCTGGATAAGGAGACGGAGGTCTTGAAGAATATCAGACGGTATCTCACGAGGAACTCTGCTTACGGGAAGACTGGTAGACGCGACGTTCATCTTCAGGTACTTTTGTATATATATATATATATATATATATATATATATATATATATATATATATATATATATATATATATATATATATATATTACACTGGCTCGACATAGTGACTACAGAATACCTGATGGTAAGTACAGTGTAGTCCAAAAACGAAAGCGACTATCAAAGGATATAAATCCATTGATAGTCTACATCGTCATGTCGGCCCACATACACCACGACTGAAGGTCTCTAGGTATATAAGCTACTGGATATACACAAGCTGATCCCGAAACGCGACAAGCCGAAACTGGTCACTATGACGGGCTTTACATGGGTACGTACTGTGGTCGCGATCCAGACGGGCACCGACGCCCTACCACCTCGCTGCTGCTCGTTTAGCACCACCCAGGAGTCACGTGTAGGGAAATTAGGGTAAAGCCTACGGACGCGAGCAACCTCGACCCCCAAAAATATATTGTGACCACTCCATATTGTGTTGATTAATTATTTCTTTAGTATACACAATAGTAATTAACTAAATGAAGCATTCGTGGAAGTGTTGACATCGTCCTGCAAACTTTGAACAAAAAAGAAAAGAAGAAACTGACCTTTTTTTGATTGTTAGACGGTACGAAGTTAGCCGGGTCCACTAGTGATGTTCTAATAGTTAACGTTTGTGCGATTACAGATGGAAAACGTAACGATCCGCGGCCGGCGCGGCACGCTCCACTTCATCAGGTTCCCGACGACGGAGGTCGGCGCGTTCCTGCAGCTGGCGAGGTCCAAGGGCATGGCGGACCTGGTCAACACCATATACGCGACCGGCGGTGGCGCCTACAAGTTCGAAGAGGATTTTATAAAGGTCAGCAATCTCATACACGTGCAAACCGACGAACTATATTTGATGTAGGTATTGTTCGCGCCAAATGGTCGCGAACGGCCTACGCGGAGGCGCCACCTCTATGTTTTATATTTTGAAAACAGAAAGAAGATTGTCATTCGTGAAAAAGTAAAGATGTCAAAAGAATATATGCAAAAATACATTACCTAAAAACGAATAAAAATTTTATTTTAGAAAACCCTAATTACAAACCCCAAAGGGAAGGCGCTAAGCTACACAATAATCAAATGGCCTTTCCAGGTATGTTCTGCGGAATTTTAGCGAGACCATACTCGGCCGAAGCAAAGGATTTTTGTTCTCTTCTTCTTCTTCATTGGATCAATTCATATAATTGAGGAGCATAGGTAAAAGAACTGATGGGTGGTAGGGGCAGAGCGGCAGACAGTGGTTACGCCCCGCCTCGAGGAGTTTCCAGAACTGGGGCTGTCTGGGTTTCTGTATTCCTGAACTGTGACATGGTTTGGACAGGAGGTGAACATGCGCCTGGCGAAGATGGACGAGCTGGACGCGTTGATAGCTGGCGTGCTGTTCGTTGACTCGATGTACCCTCAGGAGTGCTACTACTGGGCGCCGCCGGACGAGCAGCCGGTGCACGAGCACTCCAGCGATACGGTCAGCACCACTTTATATCACTAATGTTTAAAAACGAACTCGAAATCCTTGCTCATTCGCCTTACCTCTTGCAAAGCACTGTTATGCCCAAAACTCGGTCATTTATAGATTTTTTTTTATTCTATTTATTTAAGGGACTTTTACGTGTGTACGTATGTCAGCCCCATCGTACCCTAATACAGAAATACCTAACATATTACATATGGTGCCATTGATCTGAAAAAGCCAGACGCCTCATCAGATAATAGTTCTGTTAAGATTTTGTTAAACATCCCGATGTCAAGTCTGTTCAGAGCAAAGGCACTCACAAACGCCTCCCTCACAGGTTCAGATCGGAGTCATCTATAGATGTTGCGCTCAGTACAATAAATATTTTAAAGATATCGATATGTTTCACTGGAGCCGTAATCAGGTCATTAAGACAATTATTTCTGGACTGCAGTTAGATGAATCTCATACAACACCGATATGAGCGCACACACGCACTCAAATGGACTCACACAACACTCACAAATCACGCACACAACACTCACTATATGATGCGGGGAGCGACCCAAACAATTACCAAATTTTAATATGTGTACTACGTTATTGGCATTCTAGATTTTTTTATTTTTTGTTTCCTATTTTTGGTACATAATCTTATAATATGCTGTGTAGTTACCGTTGAATAAATAAATAAATAAATATTTTCCAAAAACTGATAAGCGTTGGGTTGGACGTGTTCTTGAGTGGAGACCACGCCTCGGTGAGCGTAGGGAGCAACCAGGTGGAGCGACGATTTTCGCAAAGTGACAGGCAATAGTTGGATGAGAAGAGCTGAACATCGGGGTCAGTAGCGATCCTTGGGAAAGGCCTGTCTCCAACAATGGACTGCTTTTTGAGGTTGTAGAGTGATTGCCTGAACTAGGTTGTTTAAAACGGTTGAGAGTTAAAACTAATCATTTCCGCTCATTTAGTATATTTGTACTCAACTAGATGGCGCTAAGGTCGAATTACAACTCACAATTGTTTTGCTACACAAATTTGTAAATATATTGAGAATTTTAATATATCAGAGTTCGACAGTGCGGTCTTTTATTTGAACATCCAGTTTGACATAGGGCAGTGCTCGCGAAAAGGTCGTGAGCGTGACCAGAGTACGTAAGCGTTAAAGACCGTCATAGTGACTCGCTTGGGTATATAAAAAAAATTACATTCGGACGCTTGACCTCAAACACACCCGGTGGAAGGTGAATATGATTCCAATGATGAACAGCGTCCGCCCGTCAAACGCCTATTTACTCTTCTCTTAATGGCTCCCAAGTCAAGTGGAAATATGCTCGCTGGAAGCATACTCCACTCCTTAGCTGTTCGCATGATGAATGGAGAAGCGAATCTCTTCGTGCGGATATAGGGAACATCCACCACATACGGATGGTATCCGACACAGCGTGTAATGGTTTCACGATGAAATGAATCTGTTGGAGTTAGAGAGTGTAGCCCCTGAGAACACTCTCTACTCTCTCTCACATATCATAAAACAAAATCCCTTGCCATGTCTTCTGTCTGTATGTTCGCGATAACCTCAAACATTTACTGAATGGATTTTCATGCGGTTTTCACTTTCATGACAAATTTTTTTAGGAATATGACTACAATTATTGGAATTGTTTGCTGGATGGGTTTTTGCTTATTAAAAACGGATTTAGGCCCCATGTGCTCACCGATGAAGGAAAATATCGTGAGGAAATCCGCATGCCGTGTAATAGAAATGTCCCGTGTACTAGTGCTGTGAGAACGGCGGTCAGCTGCGCTACTGGTCACGTTGGGCACGACATCTAAGCTTAAATTGGATACAGCCATTAATGTATCTCTGTTCGCCCTGAAAAGGATACAGCGTGACGATATATGATAATTTTAATTCCAGCCGCCATATTTAGAGGCAGCCCTCAGCCAATACGTGAGAAAGTCGTTTGACTTCTCGAATCCTTACCCATTCCTGCTGGTCAACATTGGCAGCGGCGTCTCGCTCCTCGTGGTCAAGTCGCCAGACGACTATTGCAGAGTCAGTGGTACCAGGTGAGTCATTGGAGAAATTAAATACCATATCGTGGGGTGTAAATCTAATTGGTTTAAGCGACATTTTTTGGTGATATAGTAATATATATATTTTTGGAATCAGCGTTTTTTAACGACTCCAAATATACATATATTACTAGATCACCAAAAATGTCGCTTAAACCGAATAGCCTTTCACCCCTTGATATATTTCTTTGTATTGACTCGATAAAGTGACTACAGTTCACCCGATGATAAGTAAAGTGTATTCCAAAAACGCCAGCAATTATCAACCTATGAAAATTAATTGACAGTTGCCTTCGTCTAAAGGCCTTCAGGTGTATAAACAATTAAGGCTGCTTATACAGTTGACCCTGTTCGTGCAATAGCCCTAACCACTTCTCCTGTTCGATTTTTTATTGAAAGACAGGTTTGCGCTTGACCTCAATCTCACCTTAAAGCGATGCTTGGGCTGATGATGGAGCGCGCTCACTCATAAGATTTGGCTCACATACCAGTACAGGACGAATCGTTTGGCAGTATGATTTAATATGAAAGGTGGTAACTCAGAGATGGGCAAAACGTAATCTGATTAATGCTGAATGATTACAAAATGTAGTCGTTATTTTAATTTTCTTGCTCTGTAATCTTGATTAAATCCATTTAAAACATTAAGAAATCATAAATGTGTATACAATCTGGGATTTTCTAGTGTTTAAAACATAAATGAGCAAAATACAGTCATATTAATGTTAAAAAACGTAAAATGTAATCGTTAATCATTTTTATTAATCTGATTACGTTTTGCCCATCTATGTAACTGGAAGGTGGAAAGTGTACTACCAGAAAGAGTTGTTTGTTTAGCACCACCCGGGGGACACATCTAGGCAGAAGCGCTCATTCCATAGATGCATGCAAGCATTGCATGCCCTTATGATAAATAAGTCTGGGATAAATTGCTTAAAGTTAAACAAAAAAAGGAACCATTTATTTTCATATCTATTCTATATTCACACCGTCTATCTTTCTTATTAAAATAATGTTATGTTTACTGTCATAATATGATATAAAAATTAATTACGCGAATTCTGCCTACCCAAATATCCTATGCACGTCACTGCATCTAGGGTAAAGCTTACGGATGCAAGCGACATCGACTACCTTTTGATACACTCGACTGTTTCGCAGTCTGGGCGGCGGAACCTTCCTCGGCCTGTGCTGCCTGCTGACCGGCTGCAGCAGCTTCGAGGAGGCGATCTCATTAGCCGCCTCCGGGGACAACACCACTGTGGACAAGCTGGTCCGCGACATTTACGGCGGGGACTACGCGAGGTTCGGCCTGCCGGGGGACCTGGTCGCCAGCAGGTGAGTGTACTCAGGGTTTGATGGAAATCTACCTCTTTGGACAGTAGACTTGGCTATTAAGAGAGATTCTGGAGCGATGGGTCCTTTCCAGCCAGCGAAGAAGCTTTGACAAGGCTGATCGTTTTCCAGTCTCCTGGACGAATTCGGATTCCTAGGCCCGGGTGGAGCGATTAGAGGGACACCCCGGGAGTTTTTAGTCAGTAGGAGTCTGACACACCGGGGTCGCTGCCCTCACAGCGTCCCTGAAAGGTGTATGCAGGATTTTTCTCCGGACTACAAAAAAAGCTTATATCTGTACGCTCAGTTGTGTTACTTACTGGTCACGTTGGGCACGATATATAAGCGCAAAGCCTAGCCGTGGTGGCTGCCGGCAGAATAGAATAGCACCCCCCTCTTCTTGCTGAGGTATCGTAAAAGGCGACTAAGGTATCTCTTTAACACCGCAATTCAACCAGGTGTTCAGAGAAGGAAAACTCGACCAAACCTGCATCCCGCTCCCTCCCGATCGTACTGGTTCTCCATTTCATCGGGCCCGAGGGAGTTCGGACGAGAGAGTGCTTCTCTGGCTGCGCGTCCAGTTATGCACTTAAATATCTCCTGCGCAATTGACTGTTTCCGAAAAGTGGCCCTCAATTTTCTTAATCGGCATTGAAACAGTCGCCGTGGCCGAAACCGGCTAGGATATCATCATAAGCGCAAAGTGCATACAGCGATTAATATATCTCGGCTCACCCCATTAAGTATATAGTATAAGTTAATCGGTATTATTTCGCACGGAACAGCTTCGGGCAGATGTGCTCGGCGGACAGACGGTCGAAGGTGTCCCGCGAGGACCTGGCCCGAGCGACGCTGGTCACCATCACGAACAACATCGGCTCCATAGCGCGGCTGTGCGCCTCCAACCAGAACATACAAAGGGTGAGTCAATCAATGCTCTCATGATTCTATAAGTTACAGGCAATTGTTTGTAAAATTATTGATATAAATAGCGATACTAAAAGAGTAAGCTTCCTGTGAAAGACGGGAGGATTTGCATCACTTGCTGATGGAGTGTGACCGGAATAAAAGTGCAAGAGAGTCGCTGATGAGCCAATTTAGAGTCAGCTTATTTGATATAGGTGCCTTTCACGGCGTCCTGTGTCATCCGGCAGGGAATACTATGGAATTGTTGGTGGACATGGTAGCTCTGACTCATCAGCGACTCTCTCAGAACTGAGGTGTAGTTCACTGTATTGGGTACAATAGGGCTGATATGCCAAAATGGCAAAAGCCCTTGTAAACAATAAATAAAAAAAGAAAAAAAAAGAGTAAGAGACTTGAATTAATAAGAGAGTCGCCCCACGGCATCTGGCAACGTGAGGAGCGAAAATTGATTGACGTCCAAGCTTTAAACGCGAGCGATTGTGTTCTCTATTTCGTTCGTCGGAGAGATGCTGATTTGCCGATGTAGTGGCCTCTGGACGTGTTTTTCTTGCTTTTGGCGTTGGCGTCCGGATGCCAAAGTTCTGCGGGGACTCGGTAATGTTTCCGATGACGTGGGATGGAGGGCGCGTCGCTTGGTTTTTTTCTTATCCTTACTCGACACAGTGACTACATCACACCCGATGGTAAGCGCTGGTGCAGTCCAAGAAACGACAACGACTATCGAAAGTTAAGAAAACTTAAGAAAAACCCCTCTGCGCGGGTAGGGGTGAGTGCTTTAGTGCTGCGGGCATCGTTGCTGCACGCACGCATTGTGTAACAGGTTTATATTATCTGTGCGCGCTACACTCTCCTTCAATTCATAATCTAGTCGGACTCGGGGATGATTTGACAAAATTCCGTAAATACGCAAGCGCACTTATAAAAGCGGCATTTTACTTGGTCTTCTTCGTAAGTATCGTTATCGAATAAACCGCTAACTATGGAATACGGGGAACGCGTCGTCCACGAAACCCCCCGCGCCCCCGCGCGCATCGTGTCGTGACGATCACGCGAATTCAGCGCTTTTGCTCAACGCGAAAGTACCAAAAATAAATAAGTCTTCACCTGAAGATATTCTCCTCTTCCTCAGGTGGTGTTCTGCGGTAATTTCTTGCGCGTGAACCCTCTCTCGATGAAACTGCTGTCGTACGCCATGTCCTACTGGTCCAGGGGTGCGCTGAAGGCGCTCTTCTTGGAGCACGAGGGGTGAGTGAATCGATTACAAACTATCCAAACCAGTGGTTCCCAAATTGAGGTGATGGGGCGATTCCCCGACATGGGTCGTGACAATAGTATTATTATTATTATACAATGTGGGGCTATGCAGTCTATTTTAGCCTGTATCACCGCGACCTAGAAGATCTATTGTGATCGCCACCTACCATTTAAAGCTCTCTGTCAAGGCCTATAGTTTTAAAGAACTGTAGTACTTTATTGGCAGAGATATCTGGAACCTCTCCTGGGTGTAGCACGTGGCGGCCCAGGATGCGGTTGCGTTTGGGCGTTAATAAGTCACATTCACACAGGAGGTGCTTGGGCGTTTCGTCCGCACTTTCGCAGAATCTGGAATCTCTAGTGCTCCGGCCACCAATGCTGAACAAATTTTTGTTCAGACAGCAGTGGCCAGTCAGTGCTCTTACTAATACTCGTATTTGATTTCTTCTAAGCATCAGAGCCTCAACAGCTTCACGCTGGTCGAAAGCCTTGACTAACTCTTTGGAATGTTTCAACCCTGGTATTGTGTTCCAGTGGTTTATAGACTTTCCTTTATATAAGTTCCTTAAAGTCAATCGCACCAGGCTTTTGGGGATGCCACAAAATGGCTCAGGACAATAGTACACAAGTGTAAAGCCCGTCATAGTGACTGATTCGGGATCGGGTTGTGTATATCCAGTTATTTATATACCTAGAGACCTCCCGTCGTGGTATAAGTTGGCCGACATGGCAATGGTGACTGTCAACAGATTTGCGTCCCTTGGTGGTACTTGCTATTCTTAGACCAACTTGTACTTTTTTGTTGTAACCTGGTGTAAAATCCTTCATAGGATCATCGACACTGCAGCGTCCCCGGTGTGTCAGACTCCTACTGACTAAAAATCCCCGGGGTGTCCCTCTGGTTGCCCCACCCAGATCTGGGAAACTAAATACATGCCGACGCCCGGAGAGCAAAAAGCTTTGTTGAGGCTCTTCTCTGGGAGGGGTGAGAGTAAAGACCCCACTCCTCCAAAACCTCTCTCTCAGGCGTTGCGCCGCACACCGTGCACCGCCTCCCTCTTATCCAGACAGCAAACTCCCTCAGCTCTACTGACCGGGCCTTGTATTTACTTTCCGTCAGGTGCAATGCAGTTGCTTTGTCGAACCAAGGTGAAAAAATGTATAATTTTACTTCTACCACAAGATTTTTCAAATATACAGGCTGATTTTATAGACGAGGGATATATTCAAGGAGGATATTCAGCATTCGATTCTAATTCCATATATATAGGAATAGTGATATTTTAATATATCCATTAAAACAAAGTAATTTATAGTCAACATATTAAGGGGCAATTACACACATGATAGAGTAAATAACAATTAATTATTAAGTAGGTATTTTGTCTCTCCTAAGCCAGGGTAAAGTACGAAGGGGTAACGAGTCAATTACCTGTTTAACTAAAATTACGTAAAAGGAATTTTACCTACATGCCATTCCATCATAAGTCACACGCGCTGCGGTGTCCAAACATTTTACGGATCAATTCTCATTTGTTCATCAATGTTTCTTTATGATTTGTCAGGGAATATTGTTGTTTACATTTTTATTAGTTACAAGAAGGTACAAATTATTGTATCCCGAAATATCTCCCTCGTCTATAAAATCACCCTGTATATTTATTTTTCGCATTTTTACAGTTATTTCGGTGCAGTCGGCTGCCTTCTGTACCTGGACGTTCAAAATCATAAGAAGAACAGGAATCAATCGCCGCACGATGGCGACGGCGCCGCGACCCTCGACAGGTGAACACGGCTGAGACCTGGGAGCCGGCGAGCTCAAAGCCACCCAGTTCGGAGCCGCCGACACAAAAGTCGCTCGAGGTGGAAATCTTCCTCACACTATACCATCTATCAGATCACACAAAGTATTGACAATATTCTAAACTTGAAGCCTGAGGTTTTACAAAAAAAAAAAAAACTCGAATTACTTATCTGTTTTGCATGTCAAATTGTATGGAGGTTTTCATACATAACTCGCGGAGGAGTGGCTTCGAAAAAAATCCTACGCCTTTCACTGAACGTTGAAGAAAAATTTGACATTTCAAAATTCATTCGAGAAGGTAGTTTTATAAAACCTTTCACTCGAATCATTAGCTGAAATATTTTATTTAATAGGTTTTTTTTATTACGGACTCAAAAAATGACTGTACTGTATCCTTGTGCAGTACAGTACAAAATAGGCCGCGACTGGTAAGGACTTAGCTTATACTGTTACGGTTTTACTTTGCAAATAATTAAGACGCTGTGATAATGGATACGAATGACTTCAACCAGTTTGGGGTAGAATATTAAAAAAAAAATGTTCCCTTAATGAGCGTCTACGTTATACGAAAAATCTGATGTCCAAATTTTATGTTTCTAGCTTTTGTACTAAGATAATTAATAGTCTAGATGTAGCTTTAACTGCGTAGGGGACGTTCTATTTATTGGATGGATATATACACGCAACGCTTCTCATTATCGACAGTTGTCGCTTATGAGGAAATTGTTTCAAAATGAAATAAGTAAGATCCAGAGTTGGCAATGATCACATTAAAAATATATATTGTAAATACATCAACTTTTTAATAAAAAAAAAGAAACTATCGCAAGTTCTAGAAGCTTCATGTTGCCAGGTTTTAACATTTTCAAGATCTCCAAATTTAAGGAATCTTTCTAAATATTATTTATATAAATAAATTTTAATTCTCTTTAAGAAAAGTAAAATGCAAAAATACTAAAAATAAATATTTCGTTTTATATATAATCAATTTTTAGGATATACGGGGTGACATGTAACTCTTTGATTTACGGGCGGGGCAAAATATAGTAGGCCATGATCTACAAATTCTAAGGCGGGAATTTTATGCTCGAATTATGAACGGACGCCATCTAGACATATTAATAATCTTAGTTTTATTAGTATTCGACTCTATGATTATATGTCAGTCGGGGCGAGTTTTTTTTATATAAAAATAATAATATTTCACGTGGAAGGAAACACGTATACGGTTATTTTTAATACTAGCTTCAAAGAGACTGTATGACACCTGACACAGTACAGTACAGTACTAAATAGTCCGCGACTTATAATAAATAAATCATCGATGTGAACAGTCTATAACTACGTACAGATTATGTTTGGAAACGAGCGCAAAGTAATTTTAAGTTACATTATTTATTCCAGTACTTTAATGATGACGCACTTATTAGCAGTTTGGGTGTATCGGCGTGTACTTTGAGAACCGTTGGTGACGAATGACGAAAATTAAATTAGCTAATTTAAATATTTTAGATTATTGCAAGTCCACACTTGTCTGTATATATGATTATTATTATTTTGACGACCCTGTTGTATTTTACCTTGCTTGTGTCATAAGTACCAGATTTATACAAAGAAAAAAAAAACTTAAAACGCAGTCGCTTTAACCTTCATAATGCGAACAGCAAAGGATTGGGTTACGTTCCTCGCGTCTATTCTCCTACAATCCTACAACTTGGGAGCCTTTAGAGGAAGAGTGAATAGGCATTTGTTGGCAAACCTAGACAAAGTAAAACTGGAAGAAAGTACAAGATGTATATGATTATCCTAAGCTTTTGATGTTTATATACATTTTGTATGTATCTATTAGCGTTATAGCTGATCGAATTGTAATTTGTCTAAGCCCTTAGGTACATCATTGCTATTTTATAACGTGGTATTACTGTGCTAAACTATAGTATTTTGACGCCCCTCACTGGTACTAGCTTTGGGTGCGTCAGGAATAACTTTGAGTATCACTGGCCGGGTTTGATAGTGTAGTTTAATTCAGGGTTCTTATATGTTTTTTATATGATTTTATGTAATGTTTCGGTTGTATGTTTTTCATCAAGGGCTGATATATGTTTTTTTTAATAATTAGGAATAAAATAATCTATTGTAATGGTGTGTTTTATTTTTTAACTCCCATAGTAGGGTCATTAATCAATTCCCCTTTACATTACGGGGTGACTAGAGATACACCAGTGACTGTATCCATTAAGCGCTTTAATGTCGTGCCCATCGTGATCAGTAGCAGCTGATCGCCGTTCTCAGGGCATTTATTACACATGACATTTCTAAAAGATTCCATGCGATGTTTTCCGCAACCGGTGATCATGTTCTGTCTGGATCCGTACGTAATCTAGAAAAACCCAGAGGCATGTACCGAGATTCGAACCTACTAGCATTTGCGTCACCGTGTATGGAAGCCGGTCCAATATTTACTAGGACTAGTGATGAAAATGCCCGGGAATTTTCCCAAAGTGCCCAGCACTTCCGCGAACATTTCGTAAATTCCCGGGAATATTCCCCATACAAGTTTTGGGCACTTTGGGAAAATTCCCGGGCATTTTCATCACTAACTAGGACCCAAAAAATATTAAATCTTTATCCTTGTTATTCAATTTTAATGAATTAGCCTGAATTTGTAGTTGCTAATTTGCTTTGATTTTGCTCTGAAAGTAGATCAGTATTTAACACGTGTCCGCCGGCGGCTGAATTCACTGTCTTCGGCATCTGACGGAATACAATAATTTGTACCTTCTTGTAACTAATAAAAATGTAAATAATAATATTCCCTAACAAATCATAAAGAAACATTGATGAACAAATGAGAATTGATCCGTAAACAGTTTGGACACCGCAGCGCGTGTGGTGCACGATTGAATGGCATGTAGATACAATTCCTTTTACGTAATTTTATGTAAACAGGTAATTGACTCTTTACCCTGGCTTAGGAGAGACAAAGTACCTACTGAATAATTAATTGTTATTTATTCTATCATGTGTGTAATTGCCCCTTAATATGTTGACTATAAATCACTTTGTTTTAATGTTAATATGAAGATATTACTATTCCTATATATTTGAAATTACAATCGAATGCTGAATATCCTCCTTGAACATCTCCCTCGTCTATAAAATCAGCCTGTATATTTGCAATACATTTTTATTCAATAATAATCATGACACTAAATCTGAAAAATCGAATTTCATCTTAGGTTTTCTCATGTCAATATTAGCGTCAATATTATTATCAGTCTCCGTTGTTCTTGAATCTTTCTCAAAGTAATCGAAATCATTTGAACCTTGAAAACGTTTCTGGACACTTTTTTCTCTCGGATGGAGGAAGATCACCAAATCCTTTTCATCACACGATCCTTCTAGTGAAGCGGATCGAATCGATTTCGTACGATTATGCTTAAAAGAATAGAAATAAGGTAATTTGTAAAACCATTTTCTAAAATTATTATTTTCAAAATTAGATGCATCTTGAAGCTGGTCTTTCAGTTCTATTGGACTCAAAAATCTGGCAAGTCTCAAATACCCTTTCGGTGGTCTCGGCAAAGCTCCAGTTTTTACGCTTGGCAATACTTGAAATTAAAAAAAAATCGTTAGTAAGATGCACGCCCGAAAGGGGGTACAAGCTGGGGGCTGAGTTCTGCTCGGAAATTGCGGTTTCTTGTCAAGGTCAGGCGGCATTTCACGCCGACCCAGCTTAATCTGTATCAAGCACATGTACGGTCGAGTGTGGAGTATTGCTGCCACCTCTGGGACGTCCAGCCAAACACCATCTGGCTGCTTTGGACTCAATTGATCGCCGAGCTCGGCGACTCATTGCCGATGAGGCTCTTACGTCGCGTTAACTACTCAGTTTGGAACACCGGCGTAAAGTGGCTTGCCTTTCGGTTTTCTATAGACTGTACTCTGGAGAGTGTGCGGCTGAGTTTTACAATTTTATTCCCCCCCTCCCCATTCTACTATAAATTGACTGCGCGCCGCGCGGGTTTGCACCCTTGTGAGGTTGACATTCCAGTTGCTCGCACGAGTTTTTTTTCATACACTATCTCGACATAGTGACTACAGAGTACCTGATGGTAAGTACGGTGTAGTCCAACAACGAAAGCGACTATCAAAGGATGAAAATCCATTGATAGTCTACATCGTCATGTCGGCCCACATATACCGCGACTGAAGGTCTCTAGGTGTATGTTGCTGGATATACACAAGCTGCTCCTGAAACGCTACAGGCGAAAGCTAATTACTATGACGGTCTTCATACTAGCCCAACATAATAAATAAACATGTTGAAGAGATAGTAAAAATTCTGATCATCTCGGCGTCAATGGGTTAATAGTCGCTTACGTTTTTGGAGAACACTACTTATCATCACATGCACGGCAGTCACTTTGTCGAGCCATTGTAAAAAAGTTAACTAATTCTTTCAATAATTGGCCTAGTGAGTAAGGAAACCGGTTTCCATACTCGGCAATGCGAATGGTTGTAGGTTCGAAACCAAACTCGTACCTCTAGGTTTTTCCAGATTGCGTAGAGATTTAGGCTCCACATGCTCTCCGGTGAAGAAAACATCGTGAGGAACCAGGCATAGGATCTAACTGATATGTGTAAAGTGCCCTGAGAATGGTGGGCAATCACTAATTTATCTCTGCTCACTCCGAAAGGGATATAGCGTGTACACAATCCAACGACACAGCAAACGTAAGAGAGAATTTTTTTACCATTAAAATAATAAAAAAAAATACAGAATTTAATTTGTTTATCAAGTTATTAAACAGCGTATGAACTTACCCAACGTAAATGTTAAATACAAAACCAGTTTCGATTTAATCATGGTTTAATCATCGTCAACGGCAAGGTTATAGCTTGATTGGAATTGCAAACAAACAGGTAATTTAAAAATTTTATGGTTCGTAGTTACGACGTTAAATTGAATATGCAATACAAGTTATTTTTGATAAGTACAAAAAGGTATAACTGTAATGCCTAAAATGTCATTTTTAGAGTTCCGTATTAAAATTTCTAGACTTGCAAACACGCGAGCGTGTTCCCATTGTTCTGATATCGGATCCTACTTGGGCCGGGATAAGTCTTTGATTTATGCCGTTGCAAAAATGCACCATCGTAGGCGGGATAATCTATATCTATCTTTTTTTTTACACTGGCTCGACATAGTGACTACATAGTGCCTGATGGTAAGTACAGTGTAGTCCAAAAACGAAAGCGACTATCAAAGGATGAAAATCCATTGATAGTCTACATCGTCATGTCGGCCCACATATACCGCGACTGAAGGTCTCTAGGTATATGAGCTACTGGATATACACAAGCTGATCCCGAAACGCGACAAGCCGAAACTGGTCACTATGACGGGCTTTACACCCATGTACTGTGGTCGCTATCTATCTATGTCTATATATTTTATATATATATATATATAAATCAATTGCTGTTTGTTAGTCTCGCTAAAACTTGAGACCGGCTGAACCGATTTGGCTAATTTTGGTTTTAAATTAATTGTTGAAGTCCAGGGAAGGTTTAAAAGGTGAAAAAGTTGCGTCAGATGGCGTTTGCGTTTGGGTGCGTTTACATTTTATTGTATTTGACGAAGTGGGGTTTCGCCTGTGGCGTGACTAGTCCTCTAAGTGAAGCGTGAATAGATATTTGTGCAGGCCGGCATGATCGCAGCGACTATCGATAGGTTTTTTACTGTTAACAGTCGTTTTCGTTGTAGAACTGCAACATGCTTACCATTTGTTGTAGTGGTTACTGTGCCGTGTCAGCATAAAAAACGTAACGCTAATAATCGCTACTTTGATTTTGCTTAAACTTTAGACTACTCAATCTTTACAAATACAGTGCAAACTCTATATAACGACCCTCAAGGGACTGTGCATATTTTGACGTTATAGAGAGTTGCCGTTAAATGGAGAGAAGAAAAATCTGTATTAGAAAAAGAAAAAGTTTTAATCTCTTACTTGCCATGTTTACAGTTTGAAAGTTTGTGAGCAACTAAAAATATGATAACGTATAGATAATCCATGACTCCCACTAACAACAGTCAACACGTGCGAGCAATCCCAATTTGTAAACAAAAGAACGAATTTCTTATAAAGTTTGGTATGTGTAATGCCGACAGTCGAGTTTATTACGGGCTAGTTTTTACTAATTTTGGCAACTTAAAAAGTCATCTTAAAAAGTCATCTTAAAAAGTACTTTATATTATTAAATTGCTGTCGTTATTGAGAGTGGGTGTAATGCTATAAAGAGTGTATCATTGTATGGGAAACAAGCTAAACCAACCAAAGCCGATTGATATCGACGCTTTAGGGGAGTTTATCGTTAAATCGAGTGACGTTATATGGAGTTTACACTGTATTATTAAATTATAGTGGCTGTTGTTGAGTAGACAAAAGGGACCGGAATCCATGTGAGGCGATTCGAAAGCTCGTAGGTTCGAATACCAGCCCGTACATCTGGGATTTATAGATTAATAACGGATTTATGTACTACATACTCCGCGGTGTAGAACATCGTGAGGAAACTCGCTTGACATCTTATAATAATGTCATGTGTACTAGTGCTGTGAGAACGGCGATCAGCTGCGCTACTGGTCACGTTGGGCACGAGATTACCTCCTGTGAGGAAGTCATGTCCCAGAAGGAGGCTGCAGAGCGAGAACGGCAGAAGGCCGCTCGAAGAAGACGCCGGGCTGTCGACAACCGCCCCGGCATATCAGTCCCAGCGGATCGGTCGAGCCACGACCGGCCAGCTGATGTCTTAGGGGTTGTGGCTGTACAGGGTGGGGGCTCTGAGCGACCGGTAAGCAACCCCCGAGAAGATGGCGGCGCGTTGTGACGCGCTCTGCTGAAGTATACTAGGTGATATCGGGGGAGGCGGCGTCTCCCCCACGTGATTGTGCCTGTCAGGCGCGGCGTAGTGGGGCTGCGGCGAATTGATTACAGGACCCGCAGCCCCCACTAATTCGCAGAAGTAGTCACCTTGGGGTTTTTAGCTGGTAAAAGTCCGGCACACCCCGGCTGCCTACCCCTTCGCGGCCGGGACGGTCCTATGAGGATTTTCACCAAGTAAAAAAAAAAAACGGCACGAGATTAGCATAAAGTGGATACAGACGCTAATGTATCGTTGTTTACCGTGGAAGGAATATAGCGTAATGATGTATTATTATTATAAATTAACTCCTTTTACTTATGCAGGGGGCATTATATACTACTATGTCGCATATATTAAAACACCAAAGATATCAATTTGAGGAGAGATTTCACAATATAATAATAATATTCGAGTTATATTCTTTATATTCCTACATGTCGCTTGTTTAGGCGGGTTTGGGCCCCGTGAGAAACACAAACGAATCGCGCTAGCCGACGAACGTGTTAGAGGCGAATCAAATAAGTTAAATTCACAGAAGAAAAAAAACAAATTGTTTGGTCCATAATTTATTTAATAAATATAATTGTGAATAAAAAGTAACAATAATCAAAAACAATATTGCATTAACTGCTTCTAAAAAAAACATTCATCCTTATTACAAAAGTATGCTAACTTTAGAACGGTCTTAAATATTTATTACTACAAAAGACAGTGTATAGAAGCTGATTTTATAGAAGAGGGAGATGTTCAAGGAGGATATTCAGCATTCGATTCTAATTCCAAATATATAGGAATAGTGATATCTTAATATTTCCATTAAAACAAAGTAATTTGTAGTCATCATATTAAGGGGCAATTACACACATGATAGAATAAATAAATAACAATTAATTATTAAGTAGGTACTTTGTCTCTCCTAAGCCAGGATAAAGCACGAAAGGGTAACGAGTCAATTACCTGTTTAACTAAAATTACGTAAAAGGAATTGTATCTACATGCCATTCAATCGTGCGCCACACGCGCTGCGGTGTCCAAACTGTTTACGGATCAATTCTCGTTTCTTCATCAATGTTTCTTTATGATTTGTTAGGGAATATTGTTATTTACATATTTATTAATTGAAAGAAGGTACAATTGATTGTATTTTGATATATCTCCCTTGTCTATAAAATCACCTGTATATACAAAATATATTTTGCTAATATCTATAATTATTAACGGATTTTCGAAGGTATAAGGACCCGAATACAAACTAGAGGCGACGTTCTGTCTTGGAAATCTACGACTGGCTATGTAAAATTTCGTGCTACAATAACGCAATCAGAGATGAGCAAATTGTAACCTGATTATTGATGAACGATTACAAAATGTAGCCATAATTTTAATTTTCATGCTCTGTAATCCATCCATTTAAAACATTAAGAAATGATAAATGTGTACAAAATCTGGGATTGTGTAGTGTTTTAAACATAAATGAGCAAAATGCAGTCATATTAATGGTAAAAAACGTAAAATGTAATCATTAATCATTTTTATTAATCTGATTACATTTTGCCCATCTATGAACGCAATATACCAAAATGCAGGGCATGACGTTATCGATAGTCGATATCGATAGATCGAGTACCGCAGATATTCTCGAAAAACGGACTGCACTGGACGTATTCTCCTCTCACTGCTACTAAGAAGATGTATAAAGAAGCAGTTACATAGAAGATATTGGATACATATCTTTTTTTTAATAAAATTATCAACCTCAAATTTATCTAGGATCCGATATATAAAAACAAAGTTATTATTGATAGTATGTCTAAAATACTTTGGGCAATATATTTGAGAATTAAAACTCTAGCAGAAGAGTTAAATAATAGAAACACGCTAGAGTAATGTATGGGGCAGAAACCAGATGTCAGTTATCCATGAAAATTTTGGTGCAAGGTCATGTATAAACGACTTAGCTAAGACATTTCATAGGAGATTTTGAGACCCTTGAGACGCCAGGGGACCGACGTAACACGCGCTATTAAAATAAATCAAGTAATGTCGAGAAAGGCAGCGTCTCTCTTTAAACTTTGATCATGCGGCTGCGGCGAAGCGTGGCTGCGGAAATGAATGCTGAAGTAATCACTTTGGCACCCCAATCGATACGAGGCTAGCAACCTCGGCCAGCACCTTCGATCTGCGGCCGAAATATATGCGTTTTCCCCAAGTAAAAAGAGCCGAACGAATCTCATCATCAATGAAATTGTACCAAAAATAAATAAAAGTGAATTGTGATAAAAAAATCCATATCAAGAATTAATTTGTAGAATTAGCTATTTATATCCGGACTGACATTGCATTTCCTGTAAATCGCTTAAGTTGGCTTCCCCTCCCCCCTCCGTGTCTCTACCTCAATAGGGGTACAGTGATTATGGTCATACTATAGTAAAACCGCTAGTTATTGCTAGCTACCTACTCTGCCCAATATATCCTTTTCCCACTTAATATTCCTTAAAAATCTAGAAAATCTCCCCAGTAATTCCATATCTACTAAAACAATTGGAAACTACAGGGGAAAAACAAATGTCATTTCAATGCAAATGCGAACAAATATTAAAAAACAATTGTGAATTAAATAAATTAATGGTGACTCAAGGGTTACAGGCAGAGTTTATGTGCAATTATGAAGGTTCAAACTGCAAATTTGATTTTATTTTGGAAAAAAACATTGAATTATAAAATATCATATAGTTTTGATAAACCAAAGTCACCCTTAAGAGGTAATACATTTAGTCACCAGTAACCCTCATTCGCGTGGCCAAAGGCAAAGGAAAGAAGGTGTCCCCACCTGAGGACCCAGCCAAGCCGCTTTCTAAAGCGGTCTCAGCCGAGCACCAGCCGCGAGACCCTGTGCCGTAAAAAGCGGTTCCAACTAGAAGCTCTGCCCGTAGAGCAGCGTCAGGCAACATGCCTAAGGGAGCCGTTGTCCGCCTACAAAGCTCCATTGGCAGCATGCATGCTTTCACGCACCGCTAGGCAGAAGAGAGGCTTCTCACACCTCGTATAAGGATGAGCCCTAACGGGCTGATAGCGCACTGGGCTTGTGAAAGACTATAATAACCAGAGTCCACCGTACCACGCGAGTGAAGTACCACCTCGGTGGTTTTAATCGCGGTCCTCACCGCTGTCCTGACGGTCCAGGAAGGTTTCCACCGGGTTAAAAAAAGTTACCAGTAACCCAGAATTGGTAAATTAATATCGTTACTGTCGTTTTTGAAGCCAATGCCGGGTATATTATGTAAATAGACACAAACTTCAAAAATGACAAAGCTAAGCGCTAAATATGTTTGCTCTTTTTTCTCACAGATCCCACATGATTTTGGCCATACGTGGATAGTTAAAAAATATGCCATATTGTTTAACTCAAACGACCGATGTTCAAGTAGTTTTTGCTGTGTCAAAAATGACCTCAGTACCTTCATTTCGTACTTTAAATGACCTTCTTTGTTTTCCACTGTAGTCTCCGATAACTATATTATGCTACAGGATCCAAGATACGTCGGTCATCAGCTCCTCGCGTCATTGATCGTCTCCGGAACCTTGACCTCCAGCCCATCGAGTTCTTTCGTCATCGTGATTTGGCAACCCAGTCTTGAGGTGTCGGTGAGCCCGTACGCCAGATCCAGCATGTCTCTCTCTTCATCTGAAGGTTCTTCGGGAAGCCTTGAAGATAATAAACATCTTTAACTGTTTAGCAACATCCAGGGGTAACACAGGGTTTGAGAGTCATATTTTTTTACTGGCTCAATAAAGTAAATAAACACACCTGATGGACAGTACATTGTAGTCTAAAATCGGCATTGACTGTCAAAGAATGAGGACCTATTGACCAATTATCATGCCAGCCTGCACACATGATTTTATACTGAAGTGACGGAATTAGAGAATGTAGCTCATGAGAATATTGTGCATCCAGTATAAGACTGTGAAGCAGGACATTTTACTTCGATGTTCTGCATTTTAGCTTCAAATCTTCGCCAACAAGTCTACCAGCCGGCGTTGGGCGACTGTGAGAATCCGAATTAAACCTTTATTTTATTTCTTTATTATCAGGCTAGCTGTTGAAACAACTGATAAGTGCTTTTGTCCTGCTATTTCACTTTTTTTTTTTTTTGGTGATTGATATAGTATTTGTCCAGGTGAATTTTAAATAGATTCACATTTAGAACTGACCAGGGAGTAATACTATAAGAGGATTTAATGTGGAAAAAACATGTAGCTTTGATTACCAAAATAGCAAGAATCCTCATATATCTAATTAGGAAATCTTTTGGAGCTTTAACGTCTGAAAGATGTCATGGGTTCTCAAAACCTTTATAAAACCCATATTGAAGTACGCTTTTCAAGGGGCCACGCGGAGGTCCTACCCAGAGGGGTGCCTTTGTGTTGCCACCCAACCTATAAATTCGCTGGCTGAGCATCTTCTGTGCTCGCCCCCTAAGCCCGGTTGAGCTGCATAGACCTGCCCCGGCCAACTGAAGTTAGTCCAAAAAAAAAAACGCTTTTCAAGTATGTAACCCCTGTTTCACAAAAAAAAAACAGAATTCCTAAAGACAGTACAGTACCGTTTCACTAAGTTACCTAGAGCTCTCAAGGTCCTATGAAGAATGTTGAGCTATGTTGTACTTTTAGCTTGCAACTTGTTGTTAATTATAAGCATGGAATTTATGGTAAGCTGTGAGCCTGGAGGTTCACATAACAATATGACATCCTATTTTTCATACCAGACTGTGCTAAATAACTGACTAGCCCCTGATGGTTTGTGGTTACAGTCCATTACAATCAAGTAAGACGCTGGAAGTCTTAGTATCAAGCTGGCAACCTTGAAAAAGAAATCTGTAGGCTGTTGCCTGTTTATTATTAAAATATAACTCACCTGTCATAATCAGCCTGCTTTAATATCACATGACAGGTGGAACAGGTAAGTGTGCCTTCGCAGGCCCCATAGCCCTCAATATTCAAATCATTATTTACCACCACGTCTAGAAGAGTGTCTCCCACTTTTGCCTCACTCTCAATACGTTTGCCATCATGTAGGACGAAGGAAACTTTGACCCTAGAATGATATATCATTAGTTAAAACAGTACACACTTGGGGAATATATTTAATCTTTAAATCGGAATTAAGGTTGGACTGAGTGAAAGACTTTCCCAATGATTATGTTGACAATTACAATATACATTTTTTTTGTGTTTTCAACACTATTCTATTATCATGTAATTAACTGTAAATTGCAGTTTGCTTGTGGAATAAAGTTCATATACTCCATGTAATGTCACTCGATGTAATGACAAACTCCCTAAAGCATAGATATCACTCGGCTTTGGTTGGTTTAGCTTGTTTCTCCTAGAATAATATACTTTATATAGCATTACACCCACTCTCAATAACAACAACAATTTAATAATATATAGTTCTTTTTAAGCTGCCAAAATGAGTAAAAAGTGCACAGTTGTGTAGTTCTTTTGTCACTTTATTATCCTAGCCATATCAAAATTTCTAAGAAATCCATTCTTTTGTTTACAAATTGGGATTGCTATATTTGCACTGCAATACAACAAAATTACTGGCATGCAGCAAAAGACATCAGACAAAAATAACAGACTGCTCAATAGCACTCAAATAAGAATTGTTTTTTTATGTAATTACTGACACTAGTCTGATATTACATAGAGTTTGCACTGTATTTATAAAAAAAAATGTTCTTGGTATCAAAACCCAATCCATATATGTAAATACATGTTGCATAGATTATAATTTTTTATTTGAAACAATGTTAAATATTTGCTTGTTGTTTTTTATCTAGTTCTTTCATTGTTGCTTATAGCTCATGCTCATTTTCTTTCGAATAATAATAATATATTGGCACACTATATCCGTTTCAGAGTCAGCAGAGATATTAATGGCCGTATGCACTTTATGTTTATATCTTGTGACCAGCAGTGCAGCTGTCAAGTGATCTCAGGGCGCTTACAGACAACATATCAATTACACACCATGTGGGTTCCCTTCCGATGTTTTCTTAACCAGTGAGCACGTGAATCTAGAAAGGTCCAGATGTATGTAACAAATCTGCCAAGTCCTAAACTGGTTAGTCTTTAATCTTGTAAAAAAAGTAGTTTACTACTAATTTTGGTTACATTAACCCTGGGTTGTTTACAGTAAATCTCGCCCCTAAGGGTCATATCACAACCCATTATATCAGCATTGATTAATATGATGTCTTGATTGAAAATAATGACAATAATCAGCTAATTTGTGGCATGTCTCCCATAGAAGTATAAAAAAGAATTATCTTTTTATACTTGAACATTAAATACATATTACTGGAAGAATAAAAAAACTGACAAACCCTCCAGTGAACATGATAATTATAAAAACTTCTCTAATTAATGGACTCTCCTTTTGTTCATGTTTTGCTCCAGTACATTACCCCTTTTAATGTAAGGTTGTAAATTTACTTACTCTATACCTTGATACGTCTGTGTGTGTCTCCTATTGTTTATTTATTTATATACCTATATATTTGTGATGTTGTAGTTAGTTTGTGTTGTTTTGCTATAGGTACTGGATAATCTCAAGCAAACAGTACAAATTGACAACTGACCAATCTGTAAATCACATTTGGAACAGCATAACCGCCCAACTTTCCTTGTTTTTAGCCAACACAATGACATTGGCGAAGTCACAAAGGATCAGTCTTTGGAATAAAGCCATATATAAATATATATAAAAACAGTCTCTTATTCCACCGGGCACATGTTTGTTTGTTGCTGTTTGTAGTGTAAGTAACTAACATTATCGTATAAGTTATGACCTTCATACAAAATGATAAATGTCTTAATTTTGTAAAAGTAAAAAAGGTTAAAAATAGTAAATATTACACTTACATTTCATCTTTCAGGGCTGGTTTACTAGTCGACACGGGAATAATGCTCCTGTAATTGCTAAAACAGCCTCCCAAATTGTTATTCTTTACTAAATAACGCAGTTTGGAGCACGAAATACTTTTTAAGCTTCTGAACATTTTTGATGTACTGAAAAACCAAAGCGCTGAATCACTGTCCTCAAGTCGAGAGGATATTAAAATTCATCAGTGAATATAAAAGATACAGGGTTTATGTAAATTTTTCTGTATTATTACAATTCTTAGACTATCGGACTCTCCCGACTTCATACCTTTCTCAGGTTATATTTGCGTTTCGTTACGCGCATTCAAGGTTTGACGTGTCATAATGTCGTTAAGTTTTTTCTATAAACGACAATAATCTGTTTTAATTAGAAGATACTTTTTTAAACAAAACTAAACCTATTTAAATATACGTAAATCTGTTAAATGTTATTTCAAACAAGTAAAATCCCACATATTTTGTGCCTACAACAAGCTTTTAAATACTTGTATCAGTTGTAACTGTATGTAACGTTGTGTCAAGTACACAGCTTTATTTTAAAAATGTTCATACCATCAGACTATTGTCAAAAGTAGACACTTTAATTTGCAATTAAAAAAAAAGCTATGATATTTAATTGTTATTTTTTTTCTCATTTTGAACAGGTTAAAATTCACTGTCACATAATTATCCATGCTTTTAATATTTTTAAGACAGTGGCGACTTATTATAATAATTTTTAAATAATAAGCAGTCTTTCAAACTTGACTAGTTTACCACTGATAACAAACGTCAAACTGCTCATGGAGCTTCGACGATGTTGAAAATAACGCCACTTTAACTCACCTTTGTGAAATTTGATGCCGATCTTACAGTTTGGCAGATTTTAATGTCATTAGTGTGAAAACAATTTTCGTACATTTATGTTAGCACTTAATTTAATTGATCTCGATAACAGGATATAAACGACAACATTTACAATTAAAATTATACATGAAATTATGCATTAAGGATTAAAATTTTTGCAAGTTCAACAGATTTAAGTATTGCTCACTAAGCAGATTATAGATGAATGAATATGGCGATAGCAAAAGTATCATTTTTAACAGCTCTAAAAATACATCTATCGTAATTATTCCTATAGATGAGCAAGCTATAACCAGATTAATGAAAATGAATAACAATTATATCTTACATTTTTTACCATTAATATGACTACATTTTGCTCATTTATGTTATAAGCACTATAAAATCCCAGATTATATACACATTTATGATTTCTTAATGTTTGAAATGGATTTAATCATGATTACAGAGCAAGAAAATTAAAATTACGACTACATTTTGTAATCATTCATCATTAATCAGATTACATTTTGCCCATCTCCGGTTATCGCGGTACGCGTGATATTTAACAGGGCTTAATTTTTTTTTGTAATCTGTAGGCCTTATGATTTTTTTGTCACAGTTATATCACAGGTGAATGCATGAAATGTCTCATGACTAGTCAATAGTCATAAGTGCCAATATGAATGAATTGACGTTTAGCGTTGTAAATAAATTTATATTTTCGCGTACAATTTCAAAATATTCTAATCATTGCGCAAATTTATCATATAGTTTATAAAACGCTATGTCTGAGAGGCTTAGAAGTACAAGTCAAATGTCTAACGAGGACATTATCGATGATTTGACAAAAGATTTGAAATCGTCACTGTCAACTCGGGAAAGTTCGGATGAATATACTATAAGTCCGGGCACAAGCGTTGAAGATGTTCCTACAAATAACCAGTGCTCTGGAGACACAAAAATATCAGGTAAAATAACTTGAACAATGTCTAAAACAAGACCAAGTTGCTTTAATTTGCTAGAACTTTCACGTAGATGAGATCATCTTTGTTAAACACGCAAATTATCATGTGTTGAATTAGGATACTATTAAAAGAACCATTCATTTCATTCATTTGGTGTGGGTTAGGAAAATGTGTCTAGGATAACAAGTAATTTTCTATATATATAAAGTCTGTGTGTAGCTGGGAGAGCCTGGTGGATAGGAAACAAGTATCCATGTGCAGCGACGCGAACAGTTGTAAGTTCAAATCCCTGCATTTACCTTCGAGTTTTCCAGATTATGTGTGAATTTAGGCAGCACATGCTCACTGGTTAAACAAAACATTGTGAGAAAATCTTCATGGTCTCTAATAGAAATGTCATCTGTACTAGTGCTGTGAGAACGGCGATCAGCTGCGCTATTGGTTACGTTGGGCACGACACATAAATGCAAACTATTTTGAAATAAAAATTAAATAATTAAAAATAGTGAAATAGCTGGATACAGAAACTTATCAGTTGTTTCAAATGCTTGCCTAATAATAAATGAAGTTAATAAAACTGCTAATGTACCTCTAGTCACCTTGAAAGGGATAGGACAATATATTGTCACCCTCCTATAGATCATGGGTCGGCAACCTTTTCTTATGTAAGGGCCACAAATATGAGTGTATTGGTGCAGGCCACATTACATCTAATAAACATAATTTTGAAGATAAAACAAATTTTTGCATTTTAACCATATTTATTGCTACTCTCATTTATTGACTGTAATTGCTTGAACTGAATTTCCGGCTTTCGGGCACACAAAACAATAAAATCAAAACTTATTTTTATAAGTGTTTTTAATTTATTGGCTGCAGTGCAGCGTTCTGTGGAAGGCTCTTACTTGCGCAGGCCCCGCACCGTAGTCGCTCACGGGCAGCATGCGGCTCGCAGGCCTCTGGTTGCCGACCCCTGTTATAGATCATCATACAGTTTCAACTACTAAAGCTAGAAATATGAAATTTGGACGTTAGATTCTTTGTATAATGTAGACATCCACTAAGGGCAGACTTACTTATATTCCACCTCTAAGTGGGTAAAGTAGGGGTTGAAAATTTCCTGGAAAATCTGTCAGTTATGAAGTAAGGTCTAAAGTAGCCAATCTTTAGATTAGATTTTAATAAATCAATACAATAAGAGTTAAATTATTTCTACCTGGACAAGGCTGGCTCTTTTTATATAAACATTTTCCAACACAAGAGCTCATCAGCTTAAGTTATGTAACAGTTATTATTATCAAATAATAGGGGAACAGATGTGCCTGACTCATCTGGTGTGTTCAACTATCACATATTGTTTGGCACAGTGGTGACTATACACTAAACTCTCATTGAGAAGACAGCCATCTATCCAGTTTAACTTTGAAACTATTTGTTGATAGTGCGTCAACAATATCCTGAGGCAATTTATTCCAAACTTGCAATATTCAGTTTATTTTCGAGCTCTGATGAATCTTCTGCATATCATTTACACAAGAAGCATGTGGACAACTGTTGACTTTAAAAATATTACATAGCTTTAAAACAGTTAAATATTACATAGTTTTTTAAGCAGTTAGATTTTCCTGTTAATATATAATTGGATAATTCCAGACCAACCAAAATTGAACACTGATGGAGATAAAGATTTTGATTACACAGAGGATGAAACTAAAACAAGTGACATCAGTGATACAGAATCACTTGATGAAGAGCGTCTGAAAGATGCTGAACTGGGCCTCACAGAAGAACAGAGAGATGAAAGAAAGAACAGAGCTGAAGAGTTCAAGTTAGCAGGAAATGATGCATTTAAGGCTGGAGATTATGAATTAAGCATAGAAAAATATACTGAGGGTTTGTTTTTTTGCTATTAGTTATGCTCGCTAACTTTACTAGACCCATGTTCAATTTATTAGCCCTTGGGATTGTGGTGATTTATGTTAACAACTTAAATTCGTCCCGAAAGTTCATTCCTATTAGTAATTTTTTTTTTTCAAATTGCAAAGATAATTTTGTAGCATTTCCTATTTATTGTATTATTTATGAAACTGTTATACTATATTAATGGAAATCATGCAATTTTTAGGGAGGGAAAATAGTATATTTAATTCTCTGCCTCCTCTAAACGACCTCTATGCTCACTAATGTGTCTCTCATCCTAAAAAAGTCATCCCAAAAAATGATATAGCCCCAAGAAATATTGCATTCTATAGGCAACGTCGGCTGCAGGTTGCTGTATGTTACAGCACTTTTATAAAGTACCTCAGAAATACTATATTTCTTTCCAGGTTTAAGGGTTTGTCCCTTATTTTATTCTCAGCATAGGTCAATATTATATTGCAATAGGAGTGCCTCCAAAATGAAACTGAAAAAATATGACAAAGCAATCAAAGATTGCACTAAAGCTATTGAGTTGGATGACACATATGTCAAAGCATATCTAAGGTAATAATATTATGATTTTTTTAAAGAAAAACAGTTGCCAAATGAAAATTTCTCTTACCAAATGAAATGTTACCAAATGAAAATTCTGTCTATATTAACATGTTGAGCGCCACGTCAGCCATTGTCAGCCATCGGTGGCTGACACTAAACTTTCCGTTTATACCACGTCAGCCGTCGGTGGCTGACAGCGTGTGACATGCGAACTTTACAATTTACACTATGGAGTTACAGAAATTTTATTCAATATTTACTTAATTAGTTATTATCACAGTATTAGTGGGATTCATTAAAAAATGGCAAACATAAAAATGGTTCTCTTTCACAAGTATTAAAATATGTTATAACAGGCTTTGTCTTAATTAGATAATGAATTGAATTGATTACGAATCTAAAAGCGATGTAATAATATAATCTTTACTAGGAAGTGTGATGGAAAGAAAATTAACGATACAGTTGATTTCAGGAGAGCGCAGTCGTATGAAGCCAATGAGAAATATGACGAAAGCTTAGCAGATTTTAAGAAGGTTCTAGAATTAGACTCGTCGAATAAAGAAGCTGAAAGGGCCATTGGCCGTCTCCCGGCGTTAATAGAACATAAAAACGAACAATTAAAGACGGAGATGCTTGGGAAGTTAAAGGATTTAGGCAATATGTTTTTAAAGCCTTTCGGTCTATCCACATCCAATTTTCAAATGGAACAAGACCCAGAAACCAAAGGGTATAAGATCAACTTCAGGCAGTAGTTAATGTTGGACCATAGTACATTATAAAAATTTCACAGTCTTAGTTTGACTATGGTTAGAAAACTCCTCAATAGTTTTCTAAATATTGAGTCGTTCTGATTGAAATGTGTTTTAAATAATAAAAAATTTGAATCATAGAGAGGCAAAATGTAAGTAGGTAGTAATGTAAAGTGACTACAATGCACTTGATGGTAAGTACAGTGTAGTCGAAAAACGAAAGCGATGAAAATCCATTGATAGTATCGTCGTCATGTCGGCCCACATATACCACGACTGAAGGTCTCTAGGTATATGAGCTACTGGATATACACAAGCTGATCCCGAAACGCGACAGGCCGAAGCGAGTCACCATAACGGTCTTTACACTTGTGTACTGTGGTCATGACTCAGTTCGGGCAATCGCCCTACACCCCAAAACAATAAATTTTGCCCACCTGTGTTTAAATACTAAGTTTTAATCATGATTACAGATTAACGGAATTAAATTTACGATTAAATTTCGTTTTTATTATCTGACTAATGCCAGACCTCTTAAAGGTAAATTAGGTACATCAAGACTGACAACTTTTGTTCTGCCAATGCAACTTAACACATCCTAAGATATATATATTTTAGCTTAAGTGGGGGATTTCTATCAATTGTTAGCTCTATATTTAAAGTTGACGCTGATGATATGGAATCGTTTGGCCCAGTTACGTGCAACGCAGCGATTTAGGACCGCGTAGCAGGGAGCTTATCAACCCTAGGTCTCTACATAAGTTAACATATCAAACGTTTTAATATCTGTAAATATACAGTGAATCCACAACCCCCCCCCCCCCCCGCACCCATTTCTCTGCTACAAGTACAAGCCACGTAACCTTTCTGAGAGTTAAGAAAATCAGAACTGCAAATTTCATTTATTTATTTTTTTGTATGGAGAATAACAGCATTGAAATAGAAAAAGTACTAAAACAAAAGTTGTCAGTCTTGATATACCAAAGTCACCCTTAAAAGGTTTTGCGTTACTTGCCTGTAACCCTGTATTTGTACATAACAATTTTAATCAGTTCACAGCAGTGACGTGCATAAGATATTTGAATAGGGTAGGCAGATGCACATAATTCATGTGAATACTATATAATAATAATAAATACACCAATCCCCCGATTTACACGGTAGATACGTTCCTGAGAAAACCGCGTAAATCGAAAATTAAAAATTTTCAAGTCAAAACCGTGTAAATCGAAAAGCTTGCAGAAAATGTATAATTTTACTATTTAACAGTTGTGATTTTTTTCAATATTTTTAGGTGTACACAGAAATAAAATTAAAATGCATTGACAGGTTAAAATATGTAATATATTACGGAAACACTGTTTTTTTATTTAATTACAATACATTAAACAGAAGAACAAAAAACAAAAACCAAAGGTGTTTTATTATCCTTCATCATGTGCAGCAAGTCAGCACATAAGCTCGGGATTCCCCGTGAGATGTGTACACAGCGCACGTGTTCAAACACAGTAGCATTTAGTAGAGTGCGATAAAAACAAAAAAAAAACTTATTTAGAAAACCGTGTAAAAGCGAAAACGTGCAAAACAAGTACCGTGTAAATCGGGGGATAGGTGTACTATATTACTTTCATAAGGAAGATAGATGGCGTGAAAATAGAATAGATATGAATATAAAGGAATCCTTTTTTGTTTAAATTAAAGCAATTCATCCCAGACTTATTTATCATAAGGGCATGCAATGCTTTCATGCATCTATGGAATGAACGCTACTGGTTCATAGCATATTTAGCTTTACTTTTTGTTTGTGGCTGTTATGGCCTTGTAGATAAAGTACCAGTGTACGCGCATAGCAATGCAAATAGTCATAGGTTCGAAACACGGCACGTACTGAAGGAAAAAATCGTGAGGAAACCCGCATAACATCTAATAGAAGTGTCATGTGCACTAGTGCTGTGGGAACGGCGATCAGCTGCGCTACTGGTCACGTTGGGCACGGCATATAAGCGCTAAGTGGATCTAGCCACTAAAGTATCTCTGGTAAAGATATCTTGTTAATTTATGTTTGACCACGTGTGAGGATGGTCAAAGGAGGAAGTAATTTATGGATGAACGCTCTTCAAGCATATTTTTATAAGTGTCACGTGGCTATAAGCTTTCTCTTATATTTTATCCCAATAAAGATAATCAATTATAGACTCGTTTTTATTTCTTTACGCCTTTTTAATTTTTTTTATTGTTTCACCTATTTTTAACTTTTTTTTTTATTCTGACTCGACACAGTGACTGCATCGCATCTGATTTTAAGCATGGTGCAGTCCAAAAAACGCCAACGACTATCGACAGGTAAGAGAAACCCATCGGTAGTCGCAGCGATCATGCCGGCCTGCACAAATATCTCTTCACGCTACGCTTAAAGGATCCCATATCATAGGACGGTGGGAACACGCTTGCCGGAAGACCATTCCACAGCCCAACGACACGGCAAAAGAAGGAGTTAGAGAGCTTCTTAGTCCTAGCCTGGATGTGAGATACCGTAGAGCTGTACCCCGCAAACCCGCGCGCGTGGTTCTATTTAGGAAGGGAGAGGGTGGAACAAGGTTAAACAACTCTTCAGAACACCCGCCATGATACAGACGGTAGAAAGCGCTCAGTGAGGCAACATCTCTGCGCAACTGAAGCGGTTCAAGATGCTTAGTCATTTGAGGAATTTCCTCATAGGAGCGTCTCGGCCGCACAGGGGGGTTGCACCGGTTAAAAACCTCAAGGTGACTACTTCTGCGCATTGGCGTGGACTACGGGTAATCGATTCGCCAGACCCTGTCGCACCGCGCCCACTGGGCACAAACTCGGGGGAAGATGTTGCCTTCCCCGATACTGCTCGTTGTATTTAGGCAGAGCACGTCACAATGTTGTGCCCACTTCTCGAGGGTCGCTATCCAGTCGCTCAGAGCCTCCACCCTGAGTTATTATTTCACCTATATCTACGTGCTGTCTAAGGCACTCGTCGGATTTAATCGATTGCAAAGAGTGCAAAATAAATTCCTCCGAACTGCAGTAGGTGCCCCATACTATTTGAGAAACGTCGATCTCCACGACGACCTCAAGCTTGAGACGATCGCCAGTTTCATGCGTTCAGCATCTCGCCGTTATTTCGATAGGTTGCCACACCACCCAAATAAGCTTCTTCGCAACGTATGCGAATACACACCGACTCGCGGCAAATCGTGGAGCACACGCCGCCCGCGTCATGTCCTGTTGGATCCGGACGATCCAATTACCGCGGCCTTGATAACCGCAGATCCCAAAAACAGTGAGGTACACTCATGCACTAGATACTTACCACGACACCGGCGTCGCCGGCGGCGACAAGTAAGGTTAGATCCGTCAACTGTCGTCTAAACGACGCAGTTCCACTCCGACGCAGCCTTGAGTTTCTTTCGGCGTTTCTTCTCAAGGTAGTCGCTTCTGAAACGCCAGTAGATCACCGTTAGGTTTCGTATATTTTGGCTGGCGGTCCAAGTCGAGGTTCGTACCCACAGGGGTGCCCTTGCATTGCCACCCAACCCATAAATTGCCGGCTGAGCACCTGCAGTGTTCGCCTACCCGCCCGGTTGAGTTGTGAAGACATTTCCCGGTCAATCAACGCGCGACATGTCAAAAAAAAAAACTCGTTGGATTCTGGATATAGCGACTTGAAAACTAAGGCTGAAGTTTATAGACGATATTTCGACTTTGCTTAGCAAAGTTCTCAAAAAATAAATTCGTTTTGATGAAAAGCTGAATATATAATAGGAAATTGAGTATAGTCGTAGTATTCGCAGAGCCAAGTCCATGTTGACAAAATCGGTGTCTTACCCAAATCCTTTAACATTCATTGAGTAATATAAATTGGTAATGTTTTTGTAAAGTCTAAGCAAACTTAAAGATGCGACTATAAATCTCAGCCTCAGAATACAATCAGAACTGTCGCTCAACCGTTGCAGCATCGGAGCAGATATCCAACGCACTAGAACCGGGGCGGCCCCAACAGCACCCAGAACTCATTGTTATGCTGAATACGCAGGGCGTTGTACCCCCCAATCTCTACAAGTAAAAGGACTGGCAATACGCCCTTTTTTTGTAACGGATCTGGGGGGCGGTGAGGGCCGCCTCCCAGTGTGTCGGACTTGCACCGACTAAAATCCCTGGCGTGTTCCACCTTCCACCTACCGGCATCGAGGGCACGACTGGGGTCTCATTCTCGATGACCGGCTGGGCGTGCGGCATTAAGTAGGCCTTTACTCGTTTGGGGAGAAGTAGTGTAAAGAGCCACCCCTCTCATACATCTTTGTTGTAGAAATACATCGCGCGCCGCTTGCACCCTTGTTGGACGACACACTACCTCAAGAGTGCAGCCCAGTGCCGCCGCTAGAGTCGCTCGTTCCTAATGAACGCCACCCTACGGTGCCCGGTTCTTTCGGGCCGGCGGGCGGGCTGGGACGAAGCTGCCAATGATGTAGCCATCGCCTCCCGATCCCGCTCCGCCACCCCCTTCCTGGCTAGTACTACCTTGGCAAACCGAAGGACCGCCCTCCATGCACCTACGCTGCCAACCTTTTTTTTTTCGGCATGTCTAACGTTGGTGGCCTGGAAAAGACCTTCACAACAAAACCGGGCTTGGTGGGCGAACGCAGAGGGCGCTCAGCCAGCGAAATTTATGGGTTGGGCGGCTACGCAAGGGCACCCCTGTGGGTACGGACCTCGACTTGGGCGGCCGGCCAGTTGAAAAACGAACCTAACGGTGATCTACCAGCTTTTCGGAAGCGACTGCCTTGAGAAGAAACGCCGAAAGAAACTCAAGGCTGCGTCGGAGTGAAACTGCGTTATTTAAACGACAGTTGACGGACGCTGCCGACCATTAGTGAAACCAATCTTGGTCTTGGTAAAAAATTATTAAATTATTGCGATCGATTACAGTATTTCCATATGAATAGTTTAGTCGATCGAAGACGCATGCTTGACTTGGTTTTTCTTTATAAAATTGTTAATAACCTCGAAGCTCCTAACATTTTGCCATCTATAGCATTTTCTGCTCCTACTAGATTACCCAGAGCATCTAATTTTAACTTGTTCCGTATTCCAAATTATTCCACAATCTTGGGTCAAAATGAACCCCTATGCAGAATGACAAAGTTATACAATTATATGAACGAAAATTAATTAACGACGTTAAAAATTATTTAACGAAAGTATTTACAAATGAAAAAAAAGGATGTTATTATATAGAGAGGATTGTTCCATAGATTATTGTTTTTGTTTTGTTTTTATTTCTGTTATAAATTTTTCTAATTAGTTTAGTTTATTTCTTTTTGTGTTACTCGTATTTTTATTTATCTTTTCTTCTGCGCATGTAGTATACACTTTTAAATATAGTCGCATTTATAATGTATCTTGTTCATGTCTTATATAGTTTTATGTGTTAATGTAGACTGTGTAAATGTACTAATAAATAAATAAACCAATGTCGGCAGCGAGAGGTCTCCACTCACCATGATTGGCAATACGCCCTGGACATCTCAGTTTGACTTCTCTCTTGGAACGTGACAACGAGCAGCCAAAGCCCTGCGACGCGTATGTATCTCTTGATTGTCCATAAGACAATCCGTTACCAAATGGGCAAGGTTCTTGAACTGCATTACAATACGATTTAAACAAACGATCAAACAAAGGTTGTCCAAATTGTATTTTCCCATTTTCTTGACATCTAGCCTACTTTCAGTACGCCTATTTTCCACAAGTAAAATTTACGTTCTAAAATTTCAAATCGCGAAAATCATTTTCTAATTTACTGTCAATTCCGACAAAGATGTTTTTATATTACAGTTTTTTACTTTATAGTTTTTAGATAAATTTTTTCTACGTTATATTGTGAAGAATTCTTATCAAATGTAAGTTCGGTTTTATTTGTTTTTATTCGAGCAATCCTCACATTTTATAAGGATACGTTAAAGGCGAAGGAGGCGGAAAGAGAGCGTGAGAAGTAATCAACATCTTTCTTCCCGCTTATCCGCCGTTCCAGCAGAACGAGACGCAGGACGCGCATCATTCCAGGACAATGAGGTGAGTACGGGTCAAATGCAGGAGAGAGGGGCATGCAAAAAGCCTGACGTCGACGACCGCTGCAAAGCCTTACTCTTGGCTATGACAGACGGATATGAAATCAGTTCAGGCTGTATAATCTCTATGACTATCGGTTTTTCTATAATGTTAATAGTCGAGTACGTTTTTTGGACTCCATCAATAATGCTTTCTATGTTTCATAGTGAATGCAACACGAAGGTATTCTAATTTTTTTACCACATTCATTTAATATATTATATTTACTTTAAAATTATGGAGTAGGCTTTTAAAGACACAGTATTTCCTCTGAATGTTGGCACGGGGCTCTTCAAAAAAGGTTTGTATCATCTCTTTTCCTTTCATTATCTATAACATGTTGATATAGTCTCTAGAGCTGTGTATATATACTTTATTAATCCCTTCCTCGCTGTTTGCTGCGCGTTGACACAGCAAATGGCTGACTCAGCTGGACAGCTAGCGTTTGGCAAGCTGTCTTCCATTTAGCGCATTATCACAGGGTGCTTGCTTTTTTGTTTTCTACCTTGATTAACCTATCCTTCTGTATTGTATTCTATGTAAATATAATGAATGTTTATTTTGTTTTTTAGTTCCGAAGTGCAATGATGACATTTCTTGTGTCGCTCTTGTCGATAGACGATATTGACCACTTGCCATCAGGTGGGCTGGTCGCCTGTTTGCCTTTCATTCAAATAAAAGAATTAACGTTAAAAGTTTGAAATATTGTCAATAATTATCTCAGGATGGGATTACCATAAATGTATCAGTAATTCTTAATTATATTGCAGATCAAAATGGCCAGGTGTCGACGAAAGCGCAAGTAAGATTATTATAATCATATTTATGCTACATTCCTTTCGTTACTATCAGAGTTACATTAATACCTTCACCGAGGACTTCGTTGCTAGTTTCTGCAGTGTGAGAAAAATATCCAAGGGTTTTTAGTCAATAGGAGTCCCCTACCATCACTCCAGGGTGACCGGGAAATCCTATACCGGCTGTAATAATAGTCTTTAGGAGTTGCAGAGTTTCGGTTCTATATCAGTTGTACTATCAATAATATATCATTTTAGAGAAATAGCAATGTTTTTTATGGACCTATATACCTTCTATCTATATACCTTCACTCCGATGCAGCCTTGACTTTCTTTCGGCGTTTCTTCTCAAGGTAGTCGCTTCCGAAACGCTAGTAGATCACCAGTAGGTTCGTTTCTTGGCTGGCCGCCAAGTCGAGGCTCGTATGCACAGGGGTGCCCTTGCGTAGCCACTTACCTATAATTATACGGCTGAGCACCGTAAACGCTTGCCTTATCCGCCTGGTGACGTTGTAAAGGCCACTTCCGGCCAAAAAAAAAACAATTATGGTCATTCTACCCTGTTCCACGGCCCGCGGGCTGTTTAAGGCCAACCGCGAGCTGCATGCAACCATCGGGCCATAGTTTAGGAGCCGCTGTACTAAATTCTTTTCCAAGTTCTAATTAAATCTTCTTTTTTTTCAGGATGCGTAAAACGTAAGTACCGTCTCGCACTTGATTAGAATTATGTCATCATCAGGTCGTCTTCTAGAAAGCTGGAATAAGCTGCAACAAGTGCTGGATTTTTAAACTGGCTCGACAAAGTGAGTACTCCACTCCTGTGGGAAAGTATAGTCTAAGAATGATAGATACCGTCTAGGGATAAAAATTTATGTCACCGTGCTGGTATTCATATACCTTAACTGAAGTATCTCTTGGTATATGATAGAAAGAAAGAAAATAATTTATTTGGCATATAACGGATCATACCACGTGTTGGAGTCGAGAAAGCCGCTAGGTTCTGGATTTCCGCGTAGGTTAATTACGGAACCAATCGGCTCGTTCGGGCACAGTTACAATGAAATATTGCAAAGGCACTCACCTGGAAACTGGATGATGAGGACCGGACTGCAGCTCCGCACCGTTCACCGAATACAATCAATTAGATGTTTCGTCGTGTTGTCCAAAGCAACTGACTATTCCGTAGTGTGACCGAGTTCGCCGCCGATGATAAGTGTAGCGATACCGCCGTGCGTACACAAGTGTCGCTGTTAAGGGCCGAGCGTGGAATGGGATGTGAGGAGACGGGAAGGATTTCAAGCACCTTTTTTATACTCATGCCCTGCGCCTGAACACCACGCAGGATAGGACAGGTTAATAAAGATAGAAAACAACAAAAGCACCACTACAACAATAATGGAACCACGCGCGCGGGTTTGCGGTGTCACAGCTATACGGTATCTCACATCCCGGCTAGGACTAAGAGGTTTTCTAACTCCTCCTTTTGCCGTGTCGTTGGGCTGTGGAATGGTCTTCCAGCGAGCGTGTACCCACCGTCCTATGATATGGGATTATGGGTGAAGAGATGTTTGTGCAGGCCGGCATGATCGCTGTGACTACCGATGGGTTTCTTCTTACCTTTTGATAGTCGTTGGCGTTTTTTTGGACTGCACCATGTTTAACATCAGGTTTGGTATAGTCACTATGCCGTATCAGTGTAAAAAAAATGAATACCATGAGCTGTGATGTGACAAAGGGAAGTCAGCTCAGCAAATGCTAGGTGTAAAGCTGACTCGCATTTGTTGTGTCAACGCACAGAAAACAGCGAGGATGAACAATTGAACGTATACAAATATAGTTCCGTTTATACCAAGTGAGCTCTGTCACTACTATACTGCTCCAGATAGTTTTTAAACAAAATGTTCTCATGTAAGTGTTTTGTATCTTTACGAGAATAAACTATGGGTCGCTTATGGTTTAAAATTACAACAGATATCCCAAATTATTATGGGATACTTAATAAAAGAAGTGAAAAAGGGCCTTCTAAGTGATGAGAGCATCGATGTCACTTGGGTTGCAATTCGTAGGCGCTTATCACCAAGTGGGTGATATATAGGGTATGGGTTGATCCCTCCATATCGAAGCATTTTGAGTTTCTCTCCGCGTCTCTTCTCAAAGTATTTGCTTGCGAAACGCTAGTAGATCACCTTAGGTTCTTTCCCTGAATAGCCAAGTCAAGCTTCGTACCCACAGGGGCTCCTCTGCGTTGCCACCCAACCCACAAATTCGTAGACTGAGTAGCTTTTGTGCTCACCCCTTAATCCTGAGTAGCTTTAGTGCTTACCCCTTAAGCCTGAGTAGCTTTAGTGCTCACCCCTTAAGCCCAGTAAAGTTTTAAATGTGTTTCCGGCCAGCAGAGTATTGTTCTGTCCCAAAAAAAGTTTATTCCGAAAAATGCAACAAGTAAAAGCAAAGCCCTGTGACGTCGTCATGCCGTTTGACGTACTTGGTAATCTATACCGTGGAAGTACAGGGTTTTTTATTACATACTGAATCCGATGCGCGCAGACGCTGCCGCAGCAAGTCGGGCCGGTTCAAGAAGTGCCGCTGCGGCGACAGGCGGTACCGTGTGGTGCAGCGCAAGAGCCGCTGCCGGCGGAGGCCGCGACGCTGCCCGTGTCGGGGTCGAGCTGGGTTAGCGCGCATCATATACAAGATTGTGAGGTTTCGGGCGAGATTCACGCCTATCCTTGCCCCCTGATATTTTTTTAATTTTTTTTTACACTCGCTCGACATAGTGACTACAGAGTATCTGATGGTAAGTATAGTGTAGTCCAATAACGAAAGCGACTATCAAAGGATGAAAATCCATTGATTGTCTACATCGTCATGTCGGCCCACATATACCGCGACTGAAGGTCTCTAGGTATATGAGATACTGGATATACACAAGCTGGTCCCGAAACGCGACAAGCCGAAACTGGTCACTATGACGGGCTTTACACTCATGTACTGTGGTCGCGGTCCAGACGGGCACCGACGCCCTACCACCTATATATATATAATGCCCAGAGAGTGCGGCACGGCAGGATTGTGAATAATCGATTGCAGAAGCCGCGGTCCGTAAAGACGCCGCCACAGAGAGAAGGAGAGTAGGGAAGGGGGGCAAGGATGGGTAAAGAGAGTGGGGAGGTAGTCCCCTTTGAAACGCTGGTAATCGTCGTGGGTTTCTTTCTTGTCTGGCCGCCCGAGATGAGGTTCGCCCCCACAGGGGTGCCCTTGCATTGTCGCCCAACTCATAACTCGCTGGCTGAGCACATTATATGCTCGCCTCTCTCGCTCAGTGAAGTTATAAAGGCTTTTCCTGGCTAGCATCATTGTCCTGTGGAAAGAAAATAAGGAAATGAAATGAGAAGTAACTACTTTCAAATAAAAGTAAGATATACTTGCAAGCAGAGATGGGCAAAATGTAATCTGATTAATGATTACAAAATGTAGTCGTAATTTTAATTTTCTTGCTCTGTAAACATGATTAAACCTATTTAAAACATTAATGGCACCTTGCACTAATGAATTAATCTAGTTTAAGCTTGTATAAAACGCTAATTCATTGAATTGATTTAATTCCATCTTAATGATGATTTTAGTTTAAGAGTTGTTACAACTAGATTTTGATTTAGTGCCAGACAATAAGTACAAATCTGCGTTAAATAGCATTTTATATAACTCTAAACTAGATTTAATTTGTTAGTGCTAGCCGCTCTAAGAAATCATAAATGTGTATGCAATCTGGGATTCTGTAGTGTTTAAAACATAGATGAGCAAAATACAGTTATATAAATGGCAAAAAACGTAAAATGTAATCGTAATCATTTTTATTAATCTGATTACATTTTGCCCAACTATGCTTGCAAGCGTTTGTAGGCGGTATGGAGTTCGCCAGATCAGCTAATATGGTATTTATAATTGTCGAATCGATTATTAGTTTCTTCTGAATAAGTTAGAGTGAATGGCAGTTTAAAACGAAGTTCCATAGAGTTAGGTTTTCCACCAGATATGAGTCAGGGTGCCGGTCTCAATCCCGCCACCGCTCGCCCTGCTACGTGATACGGCGTCGAAACCATTGACCGGAAACCACGTTTATACCGGTGAGTGCTGATATATACAGGCTGATTTTATAGACGAGGGAGATATTCAAGGAGGATATTCAGCATTCGATTGTAATTCCAAATATATAGGGATAGTGATATTTTAATATTAACATTAAAACAAAGTAATTTATAGTCATCATATTAAGGGGCAATTACACACATGATAGAATAAATAACAATTAATTATTAAGCAGGTATTTTGTCTCTCCTAAGCCAGGATAAAGTACGAAAGGGTAACGAGTCAATTAACTGTTTACCTAAAATAACGTAAAAGGAATTTTATCTACTTACAATTCCATCATAAGTCACACGCGCTGCGGTGTCCAAACTGTTTACGGATCATTTCTCATTTGTTCATCAATGTTTCTTTATAATTTATTAGGGAATATGGTTATTTACATTTTTATTAGTTTCAAGAAGGTACAAATTATTGTATTCTAAAAAACTCCCTCGTTTATAAAATAAGCCTGTATATCTTTTTTAGGGATTCTTTAAAAGGGAGAAGTAACCATTGTAAGATCAATTCATTATCTGTTTTTCTATCTGGTAAGGCCTTTTTACTAAAGGCGTCGGATTCTGTCAGTCACGACCTGCCAACGCAGCATAGTCGCCGCTGAGAGATTCCGACTCGCCCCTTTATAAACGCACGGAAGGTATTAAGCTTAAATTTACATCAAATATTTAAGTTTTTAGTCTCTGGTATCTCCAAAAATATCGAATTTGTAAACTTTTTTTCTTTACACTGGCTCGACATAGTGACTACAGAGTACCTGATGGTAAGTACAGTGTAGTCCAAAAACGAAAGCGACTATCAAAGGATGAAAATCCATTGATAGTCTACATCGTCATGTCGGCCCACATATACCGCGGCTGAAGGTCTCTAGGTATATGAGCTACTGGATATGTACAGGCTGATCCCGAAACGCGACAAGCCGAAACTGGTCACTATGACGGGCTTTACACCCATGTACTGTGGTCGCGATCCAGACGCGCACCGACGCCCTACCACCTCGGTGCTGCTCGTTTAGCACCACCCAGGAGTCACATGTAGGGAAACTAGGGTAAAGCCTACGGACGCGAGCAGCTTCGACTCCCAAACGAAACGAAAGTCAATGCAATTCAAAGATATACCCGTTGTGTCGCATTTTTATCGTTTTTGCAAGCGAATCAAAATATATACGGTACTTCCTGTTATCCTTGAATCATGAAATTTGACCAGAAGCAAGATCACAAGTATATGAAAATATATGACAGTCGCAAATTATTAGTCACATAAAAAAATACAATTATTTTCAGTCAAAATCTGTTATAACGACATTGAATGGACATTGATATTTAGTCGTAACAACCGGTGATGTTTTCTAGTTACGAAGTCCTGTTTTTTTTTTGCCGGGACTTTTGTACTAGCTCAATATAACCGGCATGTTGTTCTAAACGATGTCGCCATATAAACGGTTTTGACTGCATTTGCAATTAAAACTGCTGATAGTTTTAGAATTTACGATGATATAGTCAGGACAAGTGTTTTTTAGGGATATAGATTTGTAGGGAATCCCTTAATGCATGAGTAATACTCACACTTGACCGTTTGTTTATTTACAGATACCGTGCAACGTTTGTCTTTTGTTTAGACCAGTGTTTGAGAAATTGTGCGTTGTCTTATAAATAAATTATTTTTGATAATGCATTTTTCTTTTCAAGATCTTTTCGTATTAATATGGATTTATTCTTTTATATTGCCTCGACAAAGTAACTAAGCCGCACCTGAGGGAAAGTATAGTGTACTCCAAAAACTGCAGCGATTGTCAAAGGACGAGATTTCATTGCTATTGCTGTCATGCAGGCCTTCATATAAGACGATCGAGGGTTTATAAGTGTATGACCAACTTGAGAGATACAAGTTGGTCCTGAAACACGACCGGCCGAAGAGAGTCACTACGACGATCTTTACACATATTTGTGCCGTGTGGAATCGAACTCTCAACCCGCATAGCGGAAGTTGACAGCACAGTTTTTGCCACTTTGCGTCAATTCCTAGTAAACTATACGGATAAGCGATTATATGACGGATATTGTAGATAAACGAATCATCCGGAACAAAGGAAAGTGTAATCAATTACTTGGAAAATAAATCAACAGCGGAAATAATGACTAATTTGTGTAGAACTGGCGTAAAATGCAGGATCTTTAGTGATGTGTCACTAAAACTGGGAGAAATCTTCATGGAGCATCAGGGTAGCATGAGGGCGACGCTCCTGTATGCTGGATTCTTTCTAAGACACCCTGGTTGTTCCTCCTACCTTTCTGCCGAAGCTTTATTTATTTATTTTATTTTATTTACACTGGCTCGAAATAGTGACTACAGAGTACCTGAGGGTAAGTACAGTGTCGTCCAAAAACGAAAGCGACTATCAAAGGATGAAAATCCATTGATAGTCTACATCGTCATGTCGGCCCACATATACCACGACTGAATGTCTCTAGGTATATGAGCTACTGGATATACACAAGCTGATCCCGAAACGCGACAAGCCGAAACTGGTCACTATGACAGGCTTTACACCAATGTACTGTGGTCGCGATCCAGACGGGCGCCGACGCCCTACCACGTCGCTGCTGCTCGTTTAGCACCACCCAGGAGTCACGTGTAGGGAAACTAGGGTAAAGCCTACGGACGCGAGCAGCTTCGACTCCCATAAGGAGGACAGCTAAGGACATATCCACGCCAACTCAACGGCTCCGGCGAAGTTCGGCTTCCATAGGCCTCTGCCTATTTGCAGGGGGTTTGGTGCGTAGAGCCACCTCTCACCACTAAATATGCGGGCTGGGTGTAAAGGCCACTCCCCCACTCGCCACTATGTATAGCCATTGGAGCAATGCGCGAGAACAGCGTGCACCACTCACGCCAAGATATGTGGACAGCGCGTTCCCTCAAGTGCGCCGTCCAGGCGTCTAATCCGGCTATAGAGGAAGGCATCTACTGAAGGCCTGTTTTGGTGTCCCGGGGGAAAAACCTACATAGGATCCTCAAAGTTAGACTCCGACTGAGTAAAAACCCCCGGGTTGTCCTTTCAATCACTCCACCCGGGCCTCGGGATCTAGATTCTTCCAGACACCCGGGAAGAGATCTAACAAAAGTCTTACTTCGACGCTGGCTGAGCTTTAAGTGGGGTGGTGTTGTAAAGGAAAATGAGTCGCTAGAAATTTTATATTTAGTTGCTATTTTATGGTTAACTAGCTGTCCCGGCAGATCTTGTTCTACGCTATTTATCTAAAACAAAGTTACATTGTTTTTTTTATGTTAATAGCTGCCTCGGCAGATTTCATTCTGCCAAAAGTTATTGGCCTGTCGCAGTCTAATAGAAATAAAATTGCATTGAAAGACTTAAGTCATATCTAAGGTAATGATATTTTTATTATAATGCCTTATGGGACACGTAATTTTTGGTTTGATTACTTGGCGTATAAATTATAATTTCCATTATTGACATGCAACCTCTAATCAACTTGAAGGCATACCAAAGACAATCCTAACGCACCTTTGTTTTGTTTTGATTGACATCATATGTTTGACAGCTGGGGACAGAGTGGGAAAAGAAAATTGTTGTTTTTACTTTTTTCATCGTAATTTTTACGTTTTTCTTTACATAAGAACCTTGCCCAGACATCATCAAACACAACAAAAAAGAAATCAGCCATATCGTTTCAGCAGTTCTCGAGTTATGCGCTTAGCAACAAATTTTGCGATATATATATATATATATTGACTTGGAAAAAGTATCCGTTTTGAAAAAAATAAACATTCCAGGAAACACGTAATAATCTACGTCATTCAATGATACATATTTTCCTTTAAAAATTCCGCTTCAGATAAACTTGTAGTTGTACAAAATTGAAATATAGGTTTATATAAAGTGAAACATTATCTGATAATAGCGGTTCTAGGAAATTGTATCGATCGGTCGTATATTTATTTAGCTCACTGATAACAGTTTAGTGATATCATTACTTTTAGGAGTCATATTTTAAGTATGTGTGCAGGGCTTGAGGGCTCATGGAGTTAACACTGCATCCGATTCTGTCCCATGAAACTACCTTCTAAAGTTGCCGTAAAACAATTAGTATGGTAACAAATTTTAAGATTTCCCATTTCTTTAACCGGGCGGAGAGGGCGAACACTGAGGGTGCTCAGTCTGCGATTAATGGGTTGGGCTGTAACGCAAGGGCACCTCTGTGTATTAATGTAGTTTCTTCAATTTTATATGACAATAACTTTTTAATGTTCACGAATAATATTTAATTTCCTGATGTATTTTAATAATGTTATCGCGTTACTAATATGCCCCTTTCGGGTCGGTCAGGGTTTACAAAACATACTGTATAATACATGCATCACTAATTCATTATTGAAAAAATCATAGATAAAAAAATTAACCATACCTACCTTTTATAAAAAAAATGAACGTCAATAGATACCAAGCGCAGTACTTGACGCCCAAATTTGGTCGTGCTTCGTAAAGCTCAAATAAATTGTGAAAAACGAAATATCATTAACTTTACAACACGTTACCCTCTTACATTAGCATCATGGCCTGACTTCGTATATACAGGACTAAGCAACTACAATAATTAAAAGAAATACCAACAAATATATTTCTGTCTATGCCAAGTGAGTTCTTACTGTTGTAGTTAGATTTTATAGCAAAACGTTCTCATTTAAGTAATTTGTATCCTGATGAGAATAAATTTCTTGACCAGATAAACATTAGAATCACTTTTAAAAAATGTAGTAGAATAAATGCCTTTTTTATTTGCTTTATTTGAAACTATATATTTGTATACGGTAAGGCTATTGTAAGCATTTTGCAGTAAATATATCGGCGCAAAGTTAGCTCCTTGCGGTACGCCGCTACCCGACGCTGATGCGTTGTTATCACCGTATCAGTGGCCATTATATCACCTACCTTTACGTTGAATTTTGAAATACTCAGATAAGATTACCCGGCAAACACTATAGAATCATTTTAAATGTGGTTTACATTGAGGTAAACGTTATCGAACGCTTCAGTCGAGTCCAACGGGATTTGCTGAGCAGGGTGTGGCCGTTTTGTAGGACTATACGTCCTGCCGTGTGACTTTGATACTAGGATACTGTGACAAAATGGAATTTAAATTATTTGCTTTAGTTTTAATTGTGATTGGATCTTCTTCGGCACAAAATTGTAAGTGTTATGTAATCGATATATATTTTTTGTGATTAGTGAGATTAGTTAATTCAGTAGGTATCTTATTTATAACGCCGCAAGCCGGAAAGTTGGCGTGGCCGTACCCTTGCCCCCTGCAGACGAATAGGAGGAAAACCCGGTGGTTTAAGTCACAAGAATACGATACACCCGGGTTGCTGCTTTTACGGCGGTTTTGATGGCTTATGAGGATTTCTACTGGATAAAAAAATTGTCTCATTTGTTCCTTTAGTCATTACAATATTACCAACTGTTTTTTTTATATTGACTAGCCACTGTGACTGAACCTGAAAGAATGTACAGTGTAATCCACAAACTAGAAACAAGTACTTTTACTTTTCCGACATTTTTTTGTAGCCCGGGGGAAACCCGTTTAGGGCCGTCAGAGGGCGATGAGGGCCACCCCCGGTGTGTTGGACTCGCACTGACTAAAACCCCCAGGGTGTTCCTTCTTCCGTCTGCGGGGCCATAGGACAAGGCTTTGCCAGCTTCCTCAGTACCCAGCGACGTCTGATCTAATGGAAGTACACTGCATAACTTTTACTCACCTTCGTTGTCATGAAGCGGTGCGCGGGAACACATCGCGCACCGCTCTGGCCCTGAGAATGTTGGGCGACGCATTTCCTCAAGTGAACCGCCACTACTTTGCCGATTACCTTAACCTGTTTCAACTACATTGACTATCATTCTAAGTTTTAAATCAAATTTTATAAATACCTTTGATTCTTAAAATCTTTAAATTGAAGAAGAGGACAATTTTGCAAAATATTGTCGTGAACTATTTCTAAGCTACCTTCTGCTGCCATCAATAAATATAATAAGACTTATTCTGACTAATATATTCATCATAGATTTTAAACTTCTGAAACTGGAAACCTGAAATTCGGACATTGGGCTCTTTTTATGACGTAGACACCCACTAAGAGGCGTTTACTATATGTCACCCCTAAATGAATGAAATAGTTTGTTTGAAAATCTATTAATTTTAAATCAAGCACTATGAACCGGAGATTTAGGTTATTGGTTAGAAATTAAAACATGCGAAGTTTGACGTTTTCAATCAACCTTCAAGGTGATGATACAATATAGGATATCTTCCGAAGAATGCTGAATGACTATAGTTGGTAGAAGCTAGAAGCTGCTAGAATTATTAATATTTAGAAGGATAGAAGGTTATTCCGTATTGCTATTTTCCAGCAAATATGATTACTCATCCGGTCCTATATCAGTATTGTCTACTGATATAAAATTGTTACGAGGTTGTACATTTTGATTGGGATCGATTATTTAAATTCAAAGGTTTCTCTAATATATCAGTGAACTATAGAATTGATTGATTTTTAGCCAGAACGTCAAATATCCCGATATCATTTTCACTACAAAGCAACTAAACGCCGTGACGTAAGCCATTCCCACGTAGTGGGCATCGCCAATATCAACACAAAATTCATAATGCGAACAGCAAAGGCGAGAATTATGCTCCCTGTACCTACTTTTTCACGTTTCTACGTTTTAGAAGCAATTAATAGAAGAGTGAATGAAAATTTGTTGGGCGAACGCGTTCCATCATCGGCCTTACCTTCACCTATCGCCAAGTGTGATTGAGGTTTAGCGTTAGCATTCGAAGATTTTGATGTCTTGTGAATCTTATTAATTTCTATAACAATTTATAAACACACATGTAATAAATGATGATCTTTCATGCCGATTTCGGCTATACCGTCTCAGACGGTTTGCTGTATTTTTGTTGACGTAATAAAATCACGTTAAAAAGCTGCAAGGATGTACCTCATTTCCCGAATAATAATAAAATTCGGTCAAAGTTTTCTGTAATCGATCTTTGATTCGATTCGAGTTTAGTAAGAGCCTTTTTAAATGGCTGTCAAAGCTCTTTACAATCAGTCCATAAATTGATGCGATTATCGGGACAATAATCCACTTCCAATATTCTGGTATGCAAGATCTAAATATTTTCGTTACATCGTCGGACTCGTCTTCAAGTCTGCAAATCAAAATAATAATGTTATTTTTCACTCAACGCTCTACTGTAAGTTAATATTTGTTAAATATACATGATTCACTGGCGCGCCTAGCTCTTATCTGATATCATACAACATATAGATACGTTTTCAAAGTCATATGACAACATAGCAACTGATAATATTAGCGTTATATATTAAGGTATCTGGGACTATATTTAAGACCATATTGGGTGAATACACTACTATTTTTGATAGGTTTGTAATTTGTATTAAAAAAACTGTCCGACCTGAAAGGGGGATAATGACTATAAAATTCTGTCCAATTTCGGCCTTGACGGTGTTTCTAAATCACATTAATTAGGGGTGGGCTGGTGCTCCATTCGGCGAAGATGAGGTCGCCGATGGATACATTCGGAAACAGGCAATTATTACGCAGGATATATTTTGTACGTGTATGTTAGCGCTTGCACAAATGCATCCTCTTGTGCAAACCCCTCTTACCCTAATTGGACGGGGAACCATCACAAATAGAGAGAGGCAGCATGCAGTGTCTGCGCATAGATAACTAACCCCTATCAGCACCCTAGGCCTTACACAATGCCTGGCTGCCTCGCCAGAATCCTCGGTAGACTAGGCTACGAATAGCACGACAAATGATGGATAAGTAGGCAGACTGCTCCACTAAGCGGGGAGTCACCGCAACAACTTGCACAAGCCTCTCAACCAGGTTTCCCACGCGAACCGATGTGGTTACCATGGTGCGGCCGCTGCGTGCAGCACAGCTACTAAAAGCCACTAGTGAGGGTTACACACATATTCTACAACTCAGCATTTTTTATTGACTATAACCTTAGCTAAAATCCCAAGAGTTCCAGGGTGAGTTCTAAGAGTTAAAAGTTATTGACAGCCCTACTATGCTGCATCCACTGGGTATGATCTCATACACCTCAATCAGCGCTATATTTATAATTACTAATGTTAATTTCAGACAGAGTATGCATATCTTCAGCGTCAACAAACCTTTGCCAGAGCCTCGAAAGGGACGGCAGCCAAGCCACATGCCAGGCAGTTGAGACCAGGTAAATCTCTTCTTCTTTTCTAATCTTCAAATAACTTTAACAAACAGGCTAATTGCAAAATAAGACCTAAAGCTACACCAAGGTCTTGAGTGCATCGTAAGAATTAATAGGAAACTTATGAATAATTATTAATTGGTAAGTAAGAAGTTTGCCTGTCCTAAGCCAGAATAAAATACGAAGAGAAAACGAATCAATACCTGTTTACCTAAGATTACGTAAAAGGAATCTATTTACCAACCAATCGAGCGCAACACGCGCTGCGGTGTCCAAACTTACGGATCAATTTTCATTTGTTCATCAATGTTTCTTTACGATTTGTTTGTGAGTAAAGTTATTTACATTTCTATTATTTGTAAGAAGATACAATTTATTGTACTCTGAAATACATATCTCCAAATATAAAATAATTCTGTATATAATATGTTTCTCTTCATGAAATGAGATAGACACACAGCTTTTCTAGTACGCGTCTATGGTCTAAATCAGCATTTTTAAACCTTTTTTAAGGGCTGAATACATAGCGCCAGAATAATATGATCCAGAGATCACTTAAAAAATATTTCCAATACTCACAAAGATACATAACTATGTTTTCCTAATTTGATGTTTGTTTGCGAACTCTACGTTGGAAACACTGATCTAAATGATTACAATTATCACGTTTACTCCTAGAGTTGACTGCGCTTTAAGGCTGTCACGGAGCGAGGCTGACATCGGCTTTTTCTCAGAAGAAGAAGTGATGCTTCTAGCACAGCAACAGCCTAATGACAACAGGATCGTTGCTACCGTCCGCGATGTCAACAGAATGGGTAAGTTTTTTATGCTAAGATTATCTTGTCTTAATTGCTAGTTTATTTTTATTCTGGCTTCATTTAGTGACTACTTTTCACCTGATGGAAAGTAGAGTGTAACTTAAGAACAGCAGATACCGCTAAGACACGAGATACTGGCTCACGACAAGACGAAGCAAGTCACTATGAGCGCATTTGTACTTGCGTACTTTGGTATTAAAAACAGTTAAATAAGAAAATTGAACCGATATCGAAAAGCACACTTTATTGTATCTAAGTAAAGCAACCATAAATAATGATGTAAAAATCCTGACCTATTTCGGCCTTTGCGACGTTTCCAAATCACACAAAGTAGGCGCTGGCTGCAGCCCCTTTCGGCAAAGGTGAACTCGCTGATTAATATATTCGGAAACGGTCAATTGCGCCGGATATATTTAGTGCGTGAATACTCGTCTATACCTTTCTTGGGACGGGGAACCGGCACAACTAGAGAGAGGCATAATGAAGTGTCTGGGTACTGACAACTGAGTCCTATCAACACCCTAGGCCTTTCACAATGACTTGCTGCCCCGCCAGAATAGTCGGGTAGACTAGGCCGTCATTAGCACGACAGATGATAAATAAGTAAGCAGGCTTTTGAACTAAGAGGAGAGTCACTGCAACAAGACATCGAGCAAGTCCCCTTAACCAGGTTTCGCTTACAAGCCAACGTGAATACCAGGGTGTAGCTGTGATGTGCTTCGTGGCTACTAGGAGCCACTGGTGGGAGTTGATGGAAACCAAAGAGTTTAGCTCAGCGACAATTTCTGTCAGGCAATCTATATTTAGAGGTGACAGTTATCCATAAATGGGTATTTACTGCAAGTTATACTAACCCCCAATTGTCCTATCGAAACCTACATTGTTGTCTTTTTGTCCAGAGCCATTCGCTTTCGAGGCGGTGGCAGTAGTCCCGGTCAACCACACCGGCGGCCTGGAGGGGTTAAGAGGAGGCCGCTACTGTCACCCTGGACTTGACCAGGCTGACCTGCGCTGGTCTCCTAGAGTGCTTAAAACTTTGGAACAGCAGGTAAGATATACGTTTAAAAGTTGATGGCACACGCATAAACTTTCTCAGCTCGTTTTTATTATACTGGCTCGTAAAATTGACTACATCGCACCTGATGTAAAGTGGAGACCAAGAATGACAGCGATTCTCAATAGGCGAGAATCCATTGACAATAATCGTCGGCGTGACGGCCCACGTATACCGTTTCAGAAGGTCTCTAGTTTTATGAAAATGGGCCTTGGTATTCCAGACACCTACTAGGTCAAAATCCAGGGTTACCGCTGGATTCGATGCCGTCCAAGCTTGGGGATCACATTCCTTCTACGATCCAGTGAGCGAATAGGCTCCGACATTTTGTAGAACGGGTGTAAGCCGCATACTTCATAGGATGAATGTTGTGTGTACTCTTTATTCTTAGTCGTGTTTACATAGATTTCTGATTGCAGGGTGCACGCACTGATGTCTGCTCAGACCCCAACGTTAACGGAAAGACAGCGGAAGAAATAGAGGTGGAAACTCTCAACGGCTTCTTCTCAGCCGCCTGCAGACCTGGCTCATGGAGTGCTAACGCCTCAGTCGATGCTAACCTTAGTAAGTACAACTTTGTCTAATAGCTAGATACGGTAATTCTATTAAAATGCTGTGTTTGATTAGATTGAAAACTGCAGCAGCTCTGATGGGAAAATTAAGGTATCTCAAATGGAAAGCAGTGTTGTCTCATAGCTAGATACGATATACGGTAATTCTATTAAAATCCTGTATTTGATTAGATTGAAAACTGCGGCAGCTCTGATTGAAAAAATTGAGGTTGTTCAATGGAAAGCTGTTAGCTTAGATGAGATGCTGTGTTTAGTTAGATGGAAAACCGTGGTAATCAGATTGAAAGCTGTGGTAACTCAGATGAGAAACTGTATTTCGTCATACAAAAAGCTGTATTTAGGCAGATGAATAGCGGTGATAGCTCAAATAGAAAGCAACAGTAGCTCTGAAAACTGTGTTATTACCATTTAAGGATTAAAAAAAAACTGTTAAACATTTAAGGCAGTCTAATTGTATAGCCTAACTCAATTCGAGAGGCGAAAATGGTTTATATAAAGATAAATAATTACATTACGTATTTACATATCTCTGGGGCCAAGATGACGTCGCTAATAGATATATTTCTCACAGAATCGCGTTTTCCATCCTTGTGCTCGCTCTGCGGCCCCACATCGTCCTGTTCAGGATACAGCATTGACATGGGTCCCAGTGTCTCTGGTGTGAGGAACGAAAACCGTCACATCCAAGCCTTGGAGTGCCTCAGAACCAATTTCAATGGAACCGTTCCAGCTGTTGCCTACGCAGCGTGGCAGCACGTTAGAGAATACTTCACTGTAAGTTCCTCTCCTTCAATATTTGGTTTTTTATTCCTCTCCAGCTTACGTTCAGTGTTGGTGAAAATACTTGCCGTAAAATAAAAGAGGTATTGGTGATATAGCTTTGAAATGTTAATTAATACATTTACCAACCAAGTATCTCAGATCAGACTACTTTTTCTTATACCAATTTGCAAGTGGCGCTTGCGTGCGTTCAATCACACCTGTTGGAAGGTGAAGATGAGTCTGATAGTGAACTGCTCAACAAATGCCTGTTCACACTTCTCGTAAAGGCTCCCAAGTCATAAGATTCCACCACGCCTTAGCTCTTTGAATGATGAATGTAGAAGCGAACCTTTCGTGTAGATATAAGGAATGTCCACCACATACGATTGGTAATCCGGTGCGGGGTCTAGTGGTTTTATAAAGTCATGGGACTGGTGGAGTTAGAGAATGTAGCTCCTGAGAACACTCTCCACTGTACAACCGGTAAAAGACTGCGAGGCGGCGTCTTTACGTCGATGCTCGATGTAATTGTAAGGTTTTTAAGGTCACATTACATTGGTGCTTTTCTACTGACACGTTACCAGAGAGATTTGTGGCCCACCCGACGTCGTCAATGAGTTGTCTATGCTTAGATTGAAACTAACAACAGTAACATTGTTTTTAGCTACGTAACCCGCAAGACGCGCCGTCATTTGCTCTCCTCTGCCCTGACGGCAGTCTTCAGGCCTTGACCACCGAGATTCTCAACAGCCCTACTTCCCCGTGTCCGTTTGTGAGGCAACCGTGGGGCGCCATCGTTACTTCAACGTAAGTTAAATTTATAATACCAATTTCCTCATACCAGCTCGGCAAACATCATGTTAAGCAGTGAAAAGCTCCTTCATACAATTTTTAACACGTTCATCGCCCAGCGCGTTTCGTTTGTGTCTCTCACGGGATTTAAATCCGCGTAAACAAGCGATATGCAGGAATATAAACAATGTAACTCAATTAATATGATATTACGTTTGCTTTATCGCAAAGAATTTTGTTTCTCAATTCAAATTTGTTTAGCGTTTTGACGAAAACACGCGACTTATTATAATATAATGTAATATGTTATTCTATATAAAAGTATTGTATAATATGAACATGTTTCGTGTTTTTATGTTGTACATCCTATATTTACATATAAGTGCTTATTCAATTAAATTACTTTTAAAAATCCAATTAAAAATTCACCATCAGGCCGTCATAGTGATTATCTTATTTTAATACAACAATATATATATATATATATATATATATACACGTTAATCTTTTAAGGGTGTCGTATTGTGGAACTCTTCCGTACTTCAATTAAAAACTTATTATCACTTTATAAAATGTATTTTGTAATATTTTTCGAACATTTACATCAATTTTCTCCTTATTGATGTATAAATTTAAAACAAGCTTGCTTCACCAAAGCTCAAGACGTAATCTCTAAAAAAATTCCTTCTAATTTTCAAATTATGTCGATCTTCCCTTTTTTATAATTCTCTCTCACAAAAGATTATTTTTTACTCAATGGCCACAACACATATTTACGCCACAGATATGTAACCTTATTTCACAACCTCCACACACACTATCACTACAGTTTTATAAACTATTGTCTGTTCCAACAGAGCATCTTCAACTGCAGTGCTGAGCAACCTTCGCCTCTGGTGGCCAAACGGCGCTGATCCAGGCATGAACAGCTGGCAATCGGTCTTATTCACCGCATTGGCTGGCGGGGCCAACGCTCGCGTCGTCTTCCAGGACGCTCCTACTTCTCCACTCAACTACACCAACCCCAGTAAGTTTTTTTTATTTATTAGTTCTAAATTACAGAGGAAAATAAATTACAAATTGGAAAGACTGTGAAGCCATATGTCTGGCTTATGGGCAGTCAGTGAATTCGGAGCAAACAATTCTATTGGCATAGACTACTTAATTAATAAAAATTAATATGATTAATTTAAATTAATCATATAACCATTTTTTTAATGACCTGGGGAAATCTCTAACGGGCCTTCAGGAGGCGGTGAGGGTCGCCCCCCGGTGTGTCGGACTTGCACCGAATAAAACCCCCGGGGTATTCCCTCTCTGGCTGGCCTCTTCTGCAGGCTCCATCTACTTGGTATGGGGTGTTTAAATTGTTTCCATCCCCCGCGTACTTCTAACATATTGGCGGGGAGAGTAGTGTAAAGTGCCACCCTCCCCTCATCTCCATGATTTGTTATTGGAGCAGTGTGCGGGAACACATCGCACATGACTCACGCCTAGAACTGGGCGACGGGCTCCCCTAAGCGCGCCGCCCGGTGTATGTCCGGTTATCGTGGAAGGCCTCTGGCGAAGGCCCTCCGGCGTCCTGTCCGAGCTGCGCGGCGGATTGGGTTATCGGGAGTGGCGATAGCCTCCCGATCCCGCTCCGCCGCCTCTTTCATCTTCATGATATCCTTCATATGGAGAGGGCCGCTTGCCAAAATTAATCATATAGCTATATTCATGACGATATAATTTTACATTTACTCATTTAGAAAGAGAGGTGAAATATAGTTGCTTACTCTGTCACGTTATAATATCGTTACTTCCTAATTAATTCATTTAAATTTAAACGGTGTTCGTATTGCTAACGCAGATTAAATTGCGGGTAGTAGTAAATATGAAGGTTAATTTTCGTCCACAGTCCGCCCCATCGCAGCGATCGACTCCACGGCGACCTGCCTGCCCGCTCGTCGCTGGTGCACCACCTCGGCAGCGGAACAGAACAAGTGCTCCTGGGTCCGCAGCGCTGCGTACACCCTGGGTATCCAGCCCACAATCTCCTGCCAGCAGAGGACAACTGTATTCGATTGCTTGAATGATATTAAGGAGGAGCGAGCTGACTTCATCTCAGCGCCTTCTAACTATGGATTCATTGCTAGACAGTTAGTATACTCATATCATGAAGTAATTATCATCATCATATCAGCCCCCTCAGTCTACTGCTGAATATTGTTCTCTCTCAAAGCTCACCACTTGTCTCTGTTCTGGGTTGTTCCCATCCAGAACCATCCAGCCGCCTTTTGCAAAACTTTTTTTTTTATAATTTATAGACGAACGCTTGACCTCAATCACACCTGGTGGAAGGTGAAGATGAGTTCGATGATGAAACACGATCGCCTAGCAAATGACTATTCACTCTACTCTTAAAGACTCCCAGGTCATAAGATCGCGGAAATATGGTCGCTGGAAGCGTATTCCACTCCTTAGCCGTTCGCATGATAAATGTAGAAGCGAATCTTTTCGTGCGAATATAAGGAACATCCACCACATACGGATGGTATCCGACACGATGTCTAGTGGTTTTGTGGTGGAATGGGGCTAGTGGAATCAAAGAATGCAGTTCCTGAGAACACTCTCCACCTTGCAACCGGTAAAAGACCGAGAGGCAGGCAACTCCATATAGCCATCGGTATCATAGTCGTCGGTCCATATAGCCTTTAGGAATGCCGTACTACGTTTGCTCAACCTCGGTCTTTACTCTAGAACTCGTGTACAACGGTTATCGATTTTGTGAAAATAAGATTATGTCATACTAGCTTGCTTCGGCCTGTCGCGTCACCGTGAGGGCGGCGGTCCCTTACTGTTCAAAACCACCAGGGTGTTCCTTTCCACCTCTGCCGAGTACTCAGGAAAAGGGAGAGCCAACTCCCTCCGCAACACGGCGATGTCGGGTTTATCCTCTGTGTGATAGGGGTGATGTAAATAGCCACCCTTCGCTCGCCTTATGTCTTAGAGCGATCCGTGGAAACAATTGCACCACTAACACCAAGAAATGTTGGGTGATGCACTCACTCAAGTGCGCCGCCCTTTGTCTATATACCTAGAGACCTGCGGTCGTGTTGAACCAAAATGTCAATGGATTCTCGTCTTTTGGATATGGTTGTGTTTCATGAACTATACTACACTTTCCATCAGATGCGGTAAAGTCAATTTATCAAACTAGTGTCAAAAAAGTCTTATCGATTCGAAAATAAACAAGATAATAAGTCATCGTTGTAGATTACATAAGTAATCAATTCAGTGTTGAAATCCAAACTGTTCATACGAAGCAATTCGCCTTCTTCTTTTTACTAGTCGTTTGTGGCAAACGGAGACCTAACGGCACTGTTAGCTTATAATGACACGGAAAAGGATTTTCCTAAACCTTGATCTTAATTCGCGCTCAGTACGTAAAACCGTTACTACGTGAAATTACAAAATTACACTAAATGAAATAATCATTATATATCGTCATGCTATATGTCTTTCGGGATTAGTGGCTGTATCCACTTTGCACTTATATGTCGTGCCCAATGTGACCAGTAGCACAGCTGATCGCCGTTCTCCGGGTACTTATGAAAGCAGAATCTACTAAAAAGAGCCTGTAATAAACTGGTAGTTGCTCTTAACACAATTAGGTACAAATACACAAAGGAATAAAGTGTATCGGACGATCCCAGCGTCAGTTTTTACAGTTTCGTGTATTATGGAAGTTTTCAAGCAATGAGTGAATCGGTATCTGTTAGGCGAGCGAGCTCCATCATCAATTTGGTCATCGCTTTCCATCAGAAGTAATTGATAAGCGCCAATGAGCAAGATAACGCCTTGAATACAATCATTTTACAGGCACTACAGGCTAGCTCCCGTGAAGATGGTGCAAAATGTTAGAGCGGAAGCGTCCCGGGTGGCGGCGTTCGTCAAGGAATCAGCCACGCAGCAAAATATCACGCGGTTTGAAAACTTGAGAGGCAAGAAGGCATGTTTCCCAGAGTTCGGTGGACTTGGTGAGTTATTATGTCGACATTTTTTAAGCCAAAATGTAGCTAAGTGTGTGGCTACTCTTGGTTATAAACAACTGCACCGCGAGATGTATGATTTCTATGGCTTCAAGTAACAAAGATCTTACTTACACTGCTATACATATTTCACAGAAGTGAAGAGAAATAAAAGACCCTCGCCAGAAGTGAAACCAATAAAATTGTATATTAGATATCCTTTTCGGGGAGAGCAGAGTTACATTAGTGGTTGTATCTAATTAACGCATACATGTGGTCCACAACGGGGCCGGTAGCGCAGCCCATCACCGGTCTCACAGCACTGTACACATGACTTCCTCACGATGCTTGTCCTTCACCAGTGAGCATGTGGGGTCTAAATCCGTACGTAATCTGGAAAAAGTCAGAGACACTTACTGCTTTTCGAATCTGTGACTATTCGCGTTGAAGCGCATTAATACCGGATCTAAATCCACTAAGCCACCACGGGAAATTTAAGCGAAATGTGTTCAACAGCATATGTGGCGTTCGTGCGAGCTGCCCAAGAGCGAAGCGTCATCAGCTCCAGCGAATGTGACTACGCTCGCGCTGTCGGGGAGTTCTTCGACGGAGCCTGTGCCCCTGGAGCCATCGACGCATCCCACGCTCTCTCCGAGTCCACTGTGAGTACAATCTTCGTTACTGATCGTCATCGCACGGTGTTTTTAACGTATAGTGAAGAGGTGGGGGGATAAATCATGCGAGTTCTCGCCCACGGCCAGCGGCTACGCTGATGAAGGAGTACCGAGGAGCTTATTAGTTGGTAGGACTCCGAAAGACTGTGGTCGCTGCCTTCACGGTCCTGTTAAACATTTATAGGCTAACGTTTGACCTCAATCACACCTGTTTGTAGAAGACTAGTTCGATGATTGACCGCTTCTGCTCAAGAATAAGCTCTTTCTTCTTTTAACGGCTTTTTAAATTGTAAGATTGTGGGACAACTGATTCTGTAACTGAACCGAAAGGCGGCCTGCCTCTACGTCAGTGCTCCAATTGTAATTGGACTTGCCATATGTAATTAGGAACTTTAAAAAAACATATAATATTGCGGACAAAAATATGTTCTCAAATAGAGCAACCTGAGGTTTAACGATTTGCAGCGGTTTGTACTATTCTTGCAAAATGCTGCGGAGTTAAGAACAAACAAAGATATTGCTTCACAAAGTTTTACCACCGTCTGTATCTCGGCGAATGTTCTGAAGAGTTATTTAACCTTGATACATGTCTCTCTTTCATAAAAGAACCGCGCGCGGGTTTCCGGAGTCACGGCTACACGGTAACTCTTATCCCGGCTAGGACTAAGAAGTCCTCTAACTATTACTGCAGCCAAGTTGTTGAACTGTGGAAAGGTCTTCCGGCGAGCGTGTTGCCCCCGGCCTATAATTTTGTGTTTTATAAACTAAGCGTGAATAAGAGATGTTTGTGCAGGCTGGCATGATCACTGCAGCTATGGATAGGTTTTTCTTTACTGCTGATAGTCGTAGCTGTTTTCTGGACTGTGTCATGCTCACCAGCAACCGTGGTGTGGTCACTATATTCAGTCAGGATAAAGAAAATGTCCCCTCTAAACGATATACGTTGTCAGCTCAAGCCATAGAATTAAAGAATATATAAAAGAATACATAATATATATTGTACGGTATTAATTGATTATTCTTCGGAAGCTGGCTCGTCATTGCCCCCAGCCCCAGCAGACGGGTAGGAGAAACACCCCCTTGGTTGAAAAATTAACATTTATTCTTCCAATTTTCTGTGGTGGTATTTTATTATAGCTAAGATAAACTTGGTTTTATAACAAGATTTATTGCAAGAACTTTTGAATTTTAGCGCGTCTTACACGCGTATAAATATACTTTTAATTTTGGCTCGACGTTTCGACCTGGTGACACAGGCCGTGGTTAGGAGCAGACAGGGGCGCCGTGGCGTCTACCTCGGAGGCCTCGGTGGCGAGAAACCGCGAGCTAAAATTAAAGTAAGTTTGTTGCGTGTAAGCCGCGATATAGTATTTAAAATGTATACAAAGCGCAAGTTCAAAACGTGTTCAGAACTTTTAAAACTCCTGTACTTGGTGGCTATTAGATTAATGCAAATATTTGTATTTTTTTCAGAGTTTCAACGCTACATCGCTGTGCTCTGTGTGTAGACCCGCTATTGCGTCGGTTGGAAACAATTCTGATTGTGAGTTTCTCATTTAAAAAGTTATTTTTTAGTGTTCGAGCGAAGGTTTAGCTGCAGTTTCGGGCTTAGCCACTTTGTAATAAGTTGTGAGGTCATTTTAATATTCTCTAAATGTAATATATATATATATGGCCGAAGTAGAGGTTTGTATCACAGCTAAAAAAGCCAGCGGTAGCGTGCCTGGTTTAGCCCAAATTTTTGTGTGTGTGCCATACGAAGCGATGTGAAGGATGGTTGGTTTCTTGCCGTGGGATCTAAACACGAGAGTACGCGCGACACTGTCCCTTTGATGCGAGAAAAGAGCCCGGGATATGGCGCCAACCCCAGTAGTATTGAGAAGAGACAACTCCCTACATAAGAACGCGGTTTCAAAGTGAGAGTCCAGGCTAGAGCATCCTGGAAACACAAATGTTATGAATTGTGTATATTTGTTTCAGTTACTTGCAGCTGGGACTATACCAACATGTACTATGGCAATAACGGCTCTCTGGCGTGTCTCAACGACCCTGTGACAGACGTCGCTGTGTTGAACATCAGAAATATTCAATGTAAGTTCTTTTATAACACTTTAAATATTGAAAGCGGGAAGGTTTTAAAAGGATTTCTTTAGAAAAACGTTGTAATAGTACTGGTAACTGACGTATAACCTCTTTAAGGTTACTTAGGTACATCTTAACTAACAACTTTTGTTTTATGAGTTTTGCCAAAACATAATACATTCCAAGATTATTTTTTTTAGTTTTAGTGGGGCTTTCTATCAATCGTAAGTTCTATGTCTTGTAAATAGCTATATTTCAATTTTCATTTATTCGATTCTGGCGTAGGTATGTTACAGCTGAGTGCCTGCTCCCGCCCACCTCTCCGCAGCCCGCTAGATAGGGTCGCCTTTGTATTGAGTGTGTCGCCGCTGACCCTTGTTATATTCTACAAAAGGTGTCATTCTTGATAAACCAAAGTCACTTTTAAGATGTTATGCGATAGTTAGCAGTAACTTTATATAAATTATTTTATAATAAACTGAAATGCCCGGAGCTTATTTTTAAATTTAGTTTCAAAATACCATATAAGCTGCCGCGTGCTCCAATTAAATTTCGTCAAGCCTTCTTTACTTTAACTGTTCTTCGCCTCAGCAAGTTTATGTAATTAGTTCTGTATGATACTGACATTAATTTTGATTCATTTGCAAAGGTGATCACAACATTTTTGAACATAAGTTGATCTTTCCAGTTCTGTTTGCTGTTAAAGTTTTTGACTTTACGAACGCAGGCTGTAGTAGAGTTTATATACTGGCCTTCTGTTGTGATGTTTGTAAGCCGTCATCATGGCGGCGACTGTCAATGTATTCTCGCCTCTTGACGGTCGCTGTCATCCTGGAACTATACTGTACTTGCCATCTGTTTAATTAAATAGAATTGTGTGAATTTAGTTTGTTCGGAAATTTAGTTCAATTCGCACATACTAGATGGCGCCACTAGTATTTTTAATCACGCAAGCGTTTTGTTGCATAGATGTGATGTCCATCTACGTTTGTTACTGTTATGAGTTCCTAATACTTCCGTAAAATATTAAGTGTGTGTGTGCGAATCAAACATTGGTGCCGAAAACCGGGATTATAAGTGATAAAAATAAGCAGTAATTAAATAACTTAGAAAAAATCAGTGAATTTAATATTATTGTGGACTTGTAAAAAAATCAGAGAAGTGAATATTGACTTAGAAAAAATTCAACTTGTGTTCCATTAACTTTAAAATTTTACTCTATACGGGACTTAGAAAATTTGGAGTTTAATTATCATCAACTTTAACTTTTTTATACTATACGGGACTTAGAAAATTTGAAGTTAAATTTATATGTTGTACCAGGACTTAGAAAAATTGTGTTGAATTCTTCAATAACTTAGGAAGTTGTTTTGGTTAAACTTCATTGAATATAGACTTTAATTTTGTCAACATGGAATCAATTTCAAAACTAGTTGCATATCAATTGGATCTGTTCGACAAGTTACAAAAGGCAGAACAAAACTATAGGAAGTCACCTAAGGATAGAATAAAGAAGCAATATTTAGATACAAGGATAGAGTTAATAAATGACATTTGGAGTGATTTTAAAGAGGGTCACAAGCAAATTATAGCTTCAACTTCTAAAGAACAAAGAGATAAAGAAGATTATTTCCGGAAAGATATTTATGATCAATGCCAAGAACTTTTCGTTTCATACAAGAGTAATATGAAAGAAAGTTACCAAACGTTGACTGACGCAAGCAGCATTTCTAAAACACAGCCTACAAAGACTACAACTTTAAAATCTGAGGGTTGTGAGGTGCAGTTGCCACGCATACAGTTGCCGACGTTTAGTGGTGAATACTCTGAATGGCAACCGTTTTATGATATGTTTCTGTCACTTATACACAATAACGAAAGCTTGGCTCCTGTACAGAAGCTACATTATTTAAAAAGCAGCTTATCTGGTGAAGCTGAATTATTGATCCGGAACTTTTCTACGACTGAAGCAAATTATGCTGAGGCCTGGGCGCAATTAATAAAGCGCTACAATAATAAAAAGTTCAATTGTAATAGTATAATGAAAACGTTATTCTCTCAAAAGGCAATCCAAAATGAGTCTGCTACAGCTTTGAAGGCACTGTTGGACACCACCTCTTCTGGTTTAAAATCATTAAATAATATAGGAATATCTACAACCGAGTGGGATGCCATAATAATTTATTTGGTAGTCTCCAAGCTTGATCCAGAATCTCACAAACAATGGGAGTACCAAACCAGCCTAATGTCCAATGAAATTCCTTCATGGTCTCAGCTCATGGAATTTTTAGAATCCAGATTCAGAGGACTAGAGATGGTCGAGGGCAGCAAATATACCCACAAAATTTGTAATCAGATGTCAAAGCATGTTACAAAAACCAAGTCATTTCATATAGGTGTACAGAATGATAAGAAACAAAATACAATTGCATGTCCCTATTGCAATGGACCTCACCATATTTGTCACTGCAAGCAATTTGGCCAAAAATCAACCCAAGAGAGATACGACTTTGCTCAAAACAAGAAACTTTGTTACAATTGTCTTGGATCGGGCCACTCCATAAAGGCTTGTCGTCAAACAACAAATTGTAGAAAATGTGGCAAGCGACATCACTCATTGTTGCATTTTTCAAAAGAAAACTTCGCAAGTACTAAATCAACCACACATAATTTTGAGACGGAACAGGTTAATAATCAAGGAACGGAGGAGAAACACACCACTTCAACATTCTCAGATACACACATAGTAGCGAATTTTTCAAAAGAGGACTTTAATCAAAGCTACAATGTGCTACTCGCGACGGCGGTTGTTCAGGCTCAAACAAGAAACGGCAGCAAATATATGATTAGAGCGCTGTTAGATCAGGGCTCACAAGCTTCATTTATTAATGAAGCCACAGTGCAGTTACTAGGACTTAAGCGTAAACCCATAAATGGTTGGGTGTCAGGTTTGGGTAATGGTCCAACAAGGGTTAAGCACATGGTGACCCTTCGCATAGAATCAAACCATAATTCAAAAAAATCTATTCTAGTAAATGCATATGTTATGAGTTCCATCACATCTTTGCTTCCTTCTTGTGAAATAGTAAAACCTAAGTGGACCGCATTAAATGATTTAACATTGGCGGATCCAACGTTCACTTCACCCGGCAAGATAGACATCTTGCTGGGAGCAGAAGTATACAGCGACATACTACTCAATGGAGTCATGAAGCACCCACAAGGACAACTTTTAGCACAAAATACAATCCTTGGGTGGATCATATCAGGCAGAGTGTCGCAAGAGGGTAATTCATCGAGAATAATCAACATGCACGTGCAGACAAGGATCGATGACTTGCTCAAGCAATTTTGGGAAGTTGAAAATGAACCACCTTCCATCAAAAAGAAACTGACAGATGAAGAAAAGAAGTGCGAAGAACTGTACGAAGCAACTACAGTAAGAGAGAAGGATGGAAGATACGTTGTGAAATTACCGTTTAAGAATGAAGATCCAGAATGCCAGTACGGAAATCACAAAGAGGTAGCGATTCGAAGATTGAATTATTTAGAAATGAGGTTAATGAAGAAACCAAAGCTGCGTGAAGAATATGAGAAAGTCTTAAGTGAGTACATAGAATTAGGTCATATGAAACTGGTTGATTATAAAGATATCGATAATCCAAAGGCAGTGTACCTTCCCCATCACGCGGTAGTCCGCGAAGATAAACAAACTACCAAAGATCGAGTTGTGTTTGATGCCTCGAGCAAAGGACTCAACGGTGTTTCTTTAAACCACGATTTATTAGTAGGACCTAAACTTCAACAAGATTTAAGGCATCTGTTAATGAGGTGGCGAACTCATCAGATATGTATAATTGCCGATCTGGTTAAAATGTATAGACAAGTCCGTGTTGCAACAGAAGACCTAAACTATCAGAGGATCTTGTGGCGGACTCACCCAGATCAGCAAATGCAGCATTACAATCTGTTGACGATGACATTCGGGACGGCTTGTGCTCCATACCTCGCCATCAAACCATTACAAAGGTTAGCCGAAGATAAGCTTAAAGAACTTTGTGCAAAGAATGAACACACGGAAATAGTAGATACACATGAAGAAAAAAAAATCAAGGCTTTGCATATACTAGAGCAGTCTCCTGAAGAATTTCCATGGGAACGATATTCATCATTAAACAAGATGTTAAAAGTTTTGTCATACTGCAGAAGAATTTTAAATTTGAAATTGCCAAAATCAGATAGAAAGAAGATACAAGAATTTATCACAACAGCAGAAATCAATGAAACCTTAAAGAAATGCATAGAAACAGTACAAAGACGAGAATTTGCTGAAGATCTTATTCATTTAAAGTCTAAAGGTTGTGTGCCAAAAAAGAGTGCGCTTCGCCCTCTTTGTCCTTTCTTGGATCAAAATGGGATTTTAAGAGTGGGAGGACGCATAGATTTGTGTGATGCAAGCTATGATCAACGACATCCGATAATTATGCCTAGCAAAAACCATCTTACTAAGCTTTTAATAGCAGATGCTCATACCAAGACAATGCACGGTGGCCCACAACTCATGTTGAATCATCTTAGAGGACACTATTGGATTCTTCGTGCACGTCAAGTAGTTAAGAAATATTACAAAGAATGTGTAGTTTGTATTAGGCAATCAAAATTGCATAGAACACCATTTATGGGACAAATTCCCGCCGCTAGACTTAAACCTGGAAAACCGTTCAAATCCTGCGGCGTCGATTACGCTGGGCCAATCAACATACGTTTTTCACCTGGTCGAGGAGCCAAAGCCTATAAAGGTTACATATGTTTGTTCACATGTATGGTTACACATGCAATTCATTTAGAAGCAGTATCGGATTTGACAGCTAAAGGATTCATCGCGGCGTTCAAGCGCATGACTTCAAGACGAGGCCATTGTCAAGATCTTTTTAGTGACAATGGAACAAATTTTACTAGCGCAGACAAACAGTTGCGAGAGATGTTTAGTAGTGCTAAGTCAGGACTTACGCAAGAAATATCTCAATTGTTGACTTTGGAATCGACCACTTGGCACTTTATACCACCTCATGCACCAAATTTTGGAGGGTTATGGGAAGCGGGTGTGCGCTCAGTAAAAACTCATTTGAAGAAAGTGATTGGCGAGAGTACGCTCACATATGAAGAGTTATCTACCGTGTTGACACAGGTGGAAGCATGTGTGAATTCACGTCCATTAACAGTTTTTAGTGACGACCCTAATGACCCACTCCCACTGACACCCGGCCATTTTTTGATAGGAGAACCGCTTTTAAATATCGCGGATGAAAATTGTATTAGTGTTAGTTTGCTAGATAGATGGAGATTAACTACAAAAATGGTTAAGGATTTCTGGAACCGCTGGAGTTCCGAATACCTTGTCACTTTAAATAACAGATACAAATGGACCACTCAGCAGGATGAACCAAAAATCAATGATATTGTAATTATAAAGGAAGAAAATTTGCCGCCTGCTAAGTGGTTATTAGGCAAAATTGTAGACATGCATCCAGGCAAGGATGACATTGTGCGTGTAGTTACAGTTCAAACTAAAAACGGATTGTGTAAACGCCCATGTAGTAAATTGTGTTTTCTTCCTAGATCATCATAAGTTTATTGACGAATGGAATTTGTGAACACAAATTTGGCATTCCATATTTTGTTTATTAGAATTTAGATTAGTTTTGCATTAATAAGAAGAGTAATTTTTGATCAAGTTATTTTCTTTAGATTCACACATCCATTTTGCTTTGTATAGAACTGTCACGGTGGGCGGTTCATAGTAATTTCTGTACAATTGTTTTTGAAAGTTTAATTATTTTATAATTGTTAAGATATCTTTCTCAAATGGTCTTTCACATTATGTAACCAAACTTTCGTCCATTAAATAATACAAAATTAGTGTAATGAAGAACTTTGTTCTTGGTGGGCGGTATGTTTAATTAAATAGAATTGTGTGAATTTAGTTTGTTCGGAAATTTAGTTCAATTCGCACATACTAGATGGCGCCACTAGTATTTTTAATCACGCAAGCGTTTTGTTGCATAGATGTGATGTCCATCTACGTTTGTTACTGTTATGAGTTCCTAATACTTCCGTAAAATATTAAGTGTGTGTGTGCGAATCAAACACCATCAAATGTGGTGTAGTCACTTTATTAAACCATTATAAAAATTTTCAGTTAAACCGAAATGTATGCTAGCGCTTTATTATTAGTTTTTATTTTTTCCAGCATACTTGACGTCTTTGAACCTCCAAGCAACCCAGTTCCGAGCGCTCTGCTACAACAACACTCTGGCCTTGACTCCTGGAGTCAACATTGATGACAACTGCCTTCTTGCCTATGTGGTCGACGCTGAAGTCCTTGCCAGGAGGTAATCTATCAATGTCAATATGGTGTTGATAATAGAACGTGTTTGTTTATTATACCTAATTGCCTTTTTTACATAGCCTTTATTTTCTTTACATAAACTTTATTTATATGGATTACTTTTATATGGAGTTTATCTTTTTTACACTGACTCAACATAGTCCTGTGTTGAAAACACGTTTTACTAGTTGAAAAAATCTTTTTGAGTTTCATTTGGTCTTTTTCTCTCAAATACATTTCAATTATATTTATGTCACTTTTTAAAGGATTTAAAGGTTTATTTGAGAAGTGTAGGATGTACCGATTTGATATCTACTTCCACAGATGTACATCTTTTAACTCAATTAAATATTTACACATCTTTATTCCAGAAACGATCCTTTGAACAACGCAGTAAACGCCCTATTCGACTCCTTGGACTTGTATTTCGGGTACAACGCCGCGACCGGCAGCCAGCACATCAATTTGGAAATATTCTCGCCTTTCGATGGAGTCAGCAACTTGCTGTTCCGTGACTCCACAATCGGCCTGACAGAGCCTTCTCTAGCCACCACCCACATACCTGCTAGGAATTACATCGAATTGTTCCAACACTTGGACGCTTGTAGTGCAGCCACGCCCATAGTTCCAGGCTCGGCTGCCCGCAATGTCTTATCGATTTTCACTTTCCTAGTGATGTGTTTGATGACACAGTTTGTTATTTACTAATCAATTATAGTAATCGATTTTATGACAGGTAATTATTATTAATTAAAATATAATTATTTATGTATTTTTTAGTATTCCGGCGTATTATTTAAATTTTTTAAGGTTAAACATTAATTTTTTAACATTTCTTTTCTTTTTTTTAACAAGAACAAATATATTCAATCCAATTAATGCAGAATACATGCCATTATTTTATAATTGTATCCCACCTCAATGATTTGTGAATTACTACATATGTAGACATTTTAAAAATAGATTTTTGTTGACGAAAACTATTTTAATAATAAAAAAAGAAAACATTGAAAAAATAACTAAAGACCATTTTTTAAATGTATTTTTTAAATCAAGAATGTACTATATATTTTATTATTGTCTATTTTCGTTACTACAATTTTAAACATTTTGTGTATCCATATAAAGTTATTTTTGTATAAATGGTATATTTAATTATTTTGTAAGAAAACACCATATTTTCTGTTATAATAATGTCCTTCTAGTATGGTAGCGTGGTTAGAATTAATGTGCCTTTAGTAATTTAGAGTGGTAATATTTGTATTTCTTTTGTGATTTAATAATAAAATATTTTTAATAAAACATAATAATTTTTATTCAGCTTTCGAAGATTAACGGACGCGTGCACCCTGGAAACTGAGTGCAACGGTTTTTCACGTCCGATCAACAGAATACAGTCAAACCTGGATAAGTGACAGTTCAATGGAGCACAATCTCATTCTCGCTTTTAGCGGTTTCACACTAACCCGAGTTTCTCGCTAATACCTGCGTTAGCGATGGGTAGCGTTTCTCTCTTATAGAGGTACGCAGCTATAACAAGTCACAGCAATTACGAATGTATTATGTACATATATATTTTTAATAGTGTGTATGTTACGTTCATTGAATTTCGACATATAAGTACTTTATAAGGGTAGGTATCAAGCTACTTATGAAAACAAAACAAAAACAATGGTAGGAAGTTCCACGAAAGTTAAGAATGACTCATAAAATAGCAGATGTTAAATTTGTAATTTGTTTTGTCATTTGTTCCTTCTAAATACTATAAATAAATAAAGCTCGACTGTCGCTTATAGAGGTATAGATAAATAGCAGTCTCACTTACGGAGGTCCATGAGGGAAAAACGACTCTCTCTTACAGAGGTTTCTATTTCTCGCTAATAGAGGTTTTGGGAGCTTAAAATGACGGGTCCTGGCTATTACTCTCACTTATCCTGGTTTGACTGTATATAGTTTAAGGCCCAGGTCCGGCCCTGCATGGAATATTGTTCGCATCTGTGGGATAGTTCTGCCCAGTACTTACTTGACGCCCTGGATAAGTTGCAGCGGAGGGCTGTCCGCATTGTGAATGATCCTGACGTGGCAAAGCATCTTGAACCGCTCCAGTTGCGTAGAGATGTTGCCTCACTGAGCGCTTTCTACCGTCTGTATCATGGCGAGTGTTCTGAAGAGTTATTTAACACGTTCACGCCGGCGTGGGCCACCGGTGGCCCGCACCAAACTGTCTCGTCGGGCGGCGCGGGTCACCGGTGGCCCGCACTAGACTGTCTCTTCGGGTGGCGCGGTCCATCGGTGGCCCGCACTAGACTGTGCTATTAATCAGTACGTAACACCAAATATTTAGATCTTTAAGTAAGTAAAAATAATTTCCACATAGATGATAAGTTAAATAATGAAAGTTTAACACAAACATTAAATGATAAAGCAAAATGCTTTATACGAAGCCGCAACAGGGCGAGGAGCATGAAATACAGCGCCGGCGTGAACGTATTAACCTTGTTCCACCCTCTCCCTTCCATAATGGAACCACGCGCGCTGGTTTACGGAGTCACAGCTATACGGTAACTCACATCACAGCTAGAAAACTAAGAAGTTCTTTAATTTTTACCGCAGCGGAGTTATTGGGCTGTGGAATGGTCTTCCGGCGAGCGTGTTCCCGCCCTCCTATGATATGGGGGATCGCTGCGCCTATCGAAAGGTTTTCTTTACTGTTGATAGTCGTAATTGTTTCTGAACTGCACCATACTTACCATCAGGTGTGGTGTGGACACTGTGTCGAGTAAGGATAAAAAAACTCAATATTTTCATAATTAAAACAATAGATTTATTAAAATCACATATAAAGGAACAAACATCACAATTTATAATACTTTTAAGAATTTAATCTTATTGTTCGTTTATATCAACAATTTCCGAATAAAATGAAACCTTTTCATTAACTATAGGAGAGAAAATTGTTTACGCAGATGAAAAAATACTTTGTTACAATTACAAATAAGTGACGCGTTACGAATAAGTTAAATTAAACGCCATCTATCGTTTATGATAGGAATTATCCATTATATTGAAGAACATAGTTCTCTTAAATACCATAAGATGTCACTTTCATTTTCTTTTATAATACTCGATATATGCTCAGTTTTTCGTAATATATTTCTATATATTAATCTAAATATGAATGTATTGTGACAGATATTTTATTATATCTATATTATACATGCACTTGTAATTCAACTTAAAGAGTGCTACAGGCTTAACTTGCGTACTACAGCCGCGGTAGTAACCTGGGACGCAACTTTCAAGGCTAACATTTAGGCAAAAAAAATTTACATTTTGTAAATTGTAATTTTTACCTCTCCCAACTCAAAATGTTGTCGACGCCTGGTTCTAGACCACGATGACGAAATTACTTACGAGATCAAAAGCGTCGTCCATTTATTAATATTTACACTGTGATAAAAAATATAAAATCTAATGCCGAAATTAATATACCCTACTTTGACTTTGCTCAGCCTTTACTGATACATTGCAAATTATATTAGACAATTAATGCCAAAGTATATGGTAAGACACTGAAATTGTCAACATGAACTTTACTCTGCAAATACCTAGGCTTTACTCATGTAAATAATAATATATCGTCACGGTATATCCCTTGCGGGGTGTGCAGAGATACATTAGTGGCTATATCCACTTTGTCCTTATATGTCGTGCCCAACGTGACCAGTAGTGCAGCTGATCGCCGTTCTCCCAGCACCAGTACACATGACATTTCTATTAGATGCCATGCGGGTTTCCTAACGATGTTTTCTTTCTTTCCTTTTACTGGAAAAATCCAGAGATACGTGCCAGGATTCGAACTTATAAACCTATGCATTACCCGCTGTGCCACCACAGACAAGTGTACTCAAGTTCCTATTGTATATTTAGTTTTATTTTTAAAACTTACTTATTTTCTAATCAAAGTTTAAGTAAAATCAAAGTAACGTTTATAAATCTCAGTTAAAACCCTCGATTATTAATATTGATAAGATTTACATTACTTATATAATGATGGCGCTACCCACAATTATTGTGAGCAATACCCGCTAACACACACCATTCAATTATATAAAAGTTTCACGCACTGCTCTAGATCATCACTTGCTTGACAACAGTTGCCCGGTGCACGTGTTGCGGAGTAGTCGTTTGCAATGTTCATTTTATGTGACCTGTTTGTTAAATTACAATAATTAACGGTCTAGCAATGGAATGCGATAATTAATCAAACCGTTAAAGGTGAGTGGATCGGGTGGATTGTGAAGTCTTCGTTATTTTGATTAATATTGTCGACCTCTGCGCCTATATATACATAATTCGAATACACTAGTTCACTTTAATAATTGCATATCTAATTTTCAGTCCCAAGTGTTCGAGGTCTCATTCATTTCTTGCTGGTAAACTTCAATCCACTGTCAGGTGTCGAAGCTCCGTGGCATATATCTAAAAAAAATTGTCAAAATTAATCCCAAACACACACACATTGTATTATATTATACCTATAAAAAATTATTAGGTCCAGTTGCACAGACAAATCCTACTATTATTATAAATGCGAAAGTTTGTGAATATGTTTGTTACTCTTTCACGATAAAACTCCTGGACGGATTTGCATGAAACTGTCACAGTAATATAGATTATACATCGGAATAACATATAGGCTACAATTTGTAATGATTTCATGTAATTTTGGTCACAATATAACGATACTTGTCAATTAAGTCGGAAAAAAATCTGGCCTCTGAGAGCTATCTTGGCGTACACTGCCTAAATCATTGGAGTTACACAAAGATGATGTACCGTAGGATTGTTTGTCTTGAATAGTTCTAAATAAAAGTCCCGGACAGCATATATCTATCTTTTATGTGGAAGCCACTATGACTAAAATTGTGAACCATAAATTTCATTAAATTAGATACTATTTTACAATGCACATTTTATCTATACTACTATTATAAAAAGGAAAGGTTTGATTTTTTGTTTGTTTGAAATGAATAGGCTCCGAAACTACTGGACCGATTTCAAAAATTCTTTTACCGTTGGCAAGCTATACTATTCCCGAATTACATAGACTATGTTTCATTTTCTAAAAAATTAGGGATGGTACTAAAACTTGAATAATCTAACCCAAGGTGTAAAAAATAAACAAAAAACTTCCTTCAATCGCGTGCGCTGCGAAAACTATTAATGATAGAACAAAATGATGTATTACAATTTTTCAGGACACATCACTATCTATAAAAAATGTCGTGACAGCATGTCTCTATCTTTTATAGTTACGTCACAATAAGCGTCTTTTTATTATTATTTTTTTTATTAAAATACCACCACTAGAAAAGTCTCTTTATTCGTACCTAGGTATTGATCCTTATCAAAATAAATAAATAATTATTTAAGACTACTTCAATACCTTCATCATATCACCTTCGATTCGGATATTCCATTTAAAAGATATCACGAGTTTAAATAATAGAAAAATCTCCGCTCGGCTAGCTATGCGTTGAAGACGTACGGGAGGGGAGTCAAGGGAGTTCTTTTATTATATTATTATGCCCGTGCGAAGCCGGGATGGGCTGCTATATATTATAATACAGAAAATACTCACTAGAAATAATGTATATGGCAGAACAACGTTTGTCGGGTCAGCTAGTTGTCTCTAAGTCTAAATTTGGCTAGTACCGCAAAATTGCATACCCGGTGTACATTTTACATGCACGCTCCCGTCATAGACAGCAATGCACTAACCTGACACTGTAGTCGTGGATGTTGAAGACGGTGTACTGCTCATTCTGGAACACGGGATAGAAGTGGTCGACGCGGGACGTCAGCAAGGTCCGGCACACTAACGGCTTCTGCCGCTGCGACGGCATCTCCACGTCCCAGATATCTTCGAACGAACAGCCCTTGCTGGAAAATGAAACTACAGTGTAACCTCCATGTAACGTCACTCGATTTAACGACAAACTCCCTAAAGCGTCGATATCACTCGGATTTGGTTGGTTTAGCTTGTTTCCCATACATTGATACACTTTATATAACACTAGCTGATCCGGCAAACTTTTTGCTATATAAGGTTTTGTAATATCTTCTAAGATGTTCATTGAAATTAAGTGATGTCAAAGACAATTTTGTTCACAATTAAATACTCTTAATCAACAACACATATATTTGAATAACGATTAATATTATTACGTTGATACAACTCTTAACAAATAATGCATTAATTTCGACCAAATTTGTTTACCATAAAAACGGTTCTAGTGACTTAATCTTAAAAGATAGACATATACTGTCGCGGACATTTTTTTAGATCATTTCAAGAGGAATAATTCTTTCTTACATATATTTTTGGTATCTTGAACCGTTTTTGCAGCGCACGCAATGGAAGCCCCCAAGGATGAATAATTTTCTCCGTTTTTTCACATTTTCCATTATTTCTTCGCTCCTAATAATTGGATCGTGATGTTATATAGCCTTAAGCCTTCCTCGATAAATGGCCAATTCAACTCAAAACGAATTTTTCAATTCGATCCAGTAGTTCCTGAGATTAGCGCGTTCAAACAAACAAACAAACTCTTCAGCTTTATAATATTAGTATAGATTACACCCACTCTCAATAACGACAGCAATTTAATAATATTATATATAGTACTTTTTAGTTTTTAGTTTTTTTTAGTGCCGTGGTGGCTGCCGGCAGAATAGAATAGCACCCCACTCTTCTTGCTGAGGTATCGTAAAATGCGACTGAGGTATCTCTTTAACACTGCAATTAAACCAGGTGTTCAGAGAAGGACAACTCGACCAAACCTGCATCCTGCTCCCTCCCGATCGTACTGGTTCTCCATTCCATCGGGCCTGAGGGAGCTCGGACGAGAGAGTGCCTTACTGGCAGCGCGTCCAGCTATGCACTTAAATATCTCCTGCGCAATTGACTGTTTCTGAAAACTGGACCTCGATTTTCTTAATCGATGTTGAAACAGTCGCCGTGGCCGAATCCGGCTAGGAAATCATCATCATATAGTACTTTGTAGCTAAGATGACTTTTTAAGTTGCCAAAATTAGTAAAAACTGCGCAGCTGTGTACGTTCTTTTGTCGCTTTATTATCGTAGCCCGTAATAAACTCGACTGTCGGCATTACACATACCGAACTTTCTAAGAAATCCGTTCTTTTGTTTACAAATTGGGATTGCTCGCACGTGTTTACTATTGTTAGTGGGAGTCATGGATTATCTATACGTTATCATATTCTTAGTTGCTTACAAACTTTCAAACTGGAAATATGGCAAGTAAGAGTCTAAAACTTTTTCTTTTTCTAATACAGATTATCTTCTCTCCATTTAACGGCAACTCTCTATAACGTCAAAATATGCACAGTCCCTTGAGGGTCGTTATATAGAGTTTGAACTATACATTGTGACACTCAGTGGCGTGTATTTCTTAGAAGCATTATCCGTTTTTTTTTTCAACACAATCTTATGCTATTGGGCGGTAAAACCCTTTGCAACTTCATCGAGCGAAGGTCGAGCACTGGAGGTGCTCAGCCAGTGAGTTATAGGTTGGGCGGCAACGCAAGGGCATGCCTGTGGATACGACCCTCGACTTGGGTGACCAGCCGTGGAATGAACCTAACGGTGCTCTGATAGCGTTTCGTAAGCGAGTACCTTGAGAAGAAATGCCGATAGAAACTCAAGGTTACGTTTTACCTTTGTCGGGTCATTGAATCGTGGACTGCTCTTCAGGCGAGCGACTTCCCTTCATCCTATGATATGAGGTTGTTTAAACGAGGCGTGAAGGGTTGTTTGTGCAGGCCGGCATGATCGCGGCGACTACCGGCAGCTGGTTGTCTCGCGATAGTCGTACTACGTGCGGTACGGTGCAGTCACTTTGCCGGGTCAGAATTTAAAAAAACCTGGCAATTAACCAAATTACACCGAATTTTAAATATATCCATAATAACACCATTATTTTATAGGACACACAACAATAAGTACGGAATGAGACGCGAGCAGACTTTGTAACAGTCTACACGACACTGGCCCCGAGCGCGTGTGCCGGCCGAGGAACAGAGCCGCGTCGAATGGCACTCGCTCTGCTCGCATCAATTTAGACTGTTATGCTTTCTCCCATCTCATCTTCACTTGAAATAACAGCTTACCTGCTCCTACCGTAGCAATATTTGTTCTCGACAATCAGATAAGTGATTTTGAGCTTGTTCATTTCTTGATAAAGCTCTTGCGGACTCAATCTGCTGTACACTTTGTAAGCTGAATATGCTCGTTCTCTAAAAAAAAAACATTCTTTTGAGAGGAGTTCTTTTCAAAGACGTCTGCATGTTGAATCCTAAATTAAGAGAGATGCAAGAAAAGGCTCTTTGGAAACTTTAGCTGCCGACCAGTAGATTGAGGGAGTCCGTTGCCCGGATGAGAGGTGGCGCGTAGCCTGAGAGAGGTTCCGGGGGTGTGATCTGTTATAATCTGTGTCATAGATGTTATAATCTGTGCCATAGACTTGTATTTAACTTATGATTGTCTATGACATCCCTCTTCCTTTCCCTGTCATAAATTTGAGAACACGGACTTTCTGAACACGACTTATAAAATAAAATAAAGTGATTCGAAACATCGGGACTATTATTTCTGGCTAATGGAAACGTAAGATGGTCCTTCTCATCCAGCGAGGAAGTCGTAACAAGGGAGTTCGCTCCCAGGGCTTCTGGAGGAATTCGGATTCCCAGGCCCGGGTGGAGCGATTAGAGAGACACCCCAGGGTGTTTTTAGTCATTAAGAGTCTGACACACTGGGGGGTGCTGCCCTCACAGCGAGCCCATTGCTTCTTTGCAGGATTTTGCCCCGCGTTAGAAGATAAAAAGGAAACTAGCTCTTTTTGTCTAAAAATCTAATTTGTCAAGTTTAAATTTTGGTCAAGCGTGATCTTTCTATAATACTCACAAAAACTTTTGGGAGTCGAAGCTGCTCGCGGGGAGTCGAAGCAGCTCGCGTCCGTAGGCTTTACCCTAGTTTCCCTACACGTGACTCCTGGGTGGTGCTAAACGAGCAGCAGCGAGGTGGCAGGGCGCCGGCGCCCGTCTGGATCGCGACCACAGTACATGGGTGTAAAGCCCGTCATAGTGACCAGTTTCGGCTTGTCGCGTTTCGAGATCAGCTTTTGTATATCCAGTAGCTCATATACCTAGAGACCTTCAGTCGCGGTATATGTGGGCCGACATGACGACGGAGACTATCAATGGATTTTCATCCTTTGATAGTCGCTTTCGTTTTTGGACTACACTGTACTTACCATCAGGTACTCTGTAGTCACTATGTCGAGCCAGTGTAAAAAAAAAAAAACTTATTATTTTCTTTTAAATAAAAATTAACTCCGTTTCATGTGAGGATCGTTATTTTATAAGGCGTGAAAAGGATCAAGACAGCGGAAGTGAGTCAAATTCAAGGACAATTTTTTTTCATATATATTATTTTTGTACAGAACCCTCCGTGGGTTGTCCCACTCGTAAATGGCCAGGTGTTTTTAAATATCTTAAAATAACAGAACTAAATAAGGTTGACATGGCATGGTATCTAATAGAAATATCGCGCGTATCCTAAGAACAGCGATCAGCTGTGTTGCTGGTCACGTTGGGCACGATTAGTGATGAAAATGCCCGGGAATTTTCCCAAAGTGCCCAAAACTTGTATGGGGAATATTCCCGGGAATTTACGAAATGTTCGCGGAAGTGCTGGGCACTTTGGGAAAATTCCCGGGCATTTTCATCATTAGGCACGATATATAAGCGTAAATTGGAATACAGTCACTAATGTATCTTTGCTCACCCAAAAAGATATATAATTTGACGTCATATTATTAACTCTTACTAATATTATAAATTTGAAAATATGTATTTTCGTATGTTTCGTTTTCACGTCAAAACGGCTGAACAGATTTCGATAAATTTTAGCATAGAAGTAGATTATACCTTAGGCTACCACTTGTTGCAAAAATAAAACTTGAAGGGTTTGACCAGAGGTTGTAATTTACAACGGGGCAATAATTATTTTAAAAATTAGGGATACAAATATTGTTTTTTTTTTACACTGTCTCGACATAGTGACCACAGAGTACCTAATGGTAAGTACACTGTAGTCCAAAAACGAAAGCGACCATCAAAGGATGAAAATCCATTGATAGTCTACATCGTCATGCCGGCCCACATACACCACGACTGAAGGTCTCTAGGTATATGAGCTACTGGATATACACAAGCTGATCCCGAAACGCGACAAGCCGAAACTGGTCACTGTGACGGGCTTTACACCCATGCACTGTGGTCGCGATCCAGACGGGCACCGGCGTCCTACCACCTCGCAGGTAATAAAGTTTGCAGGGAACCCTCGACGAGCGTTGTGTGCATTGTTACGAACAGCGAGGCTAGGGCGCCGGAGACGTTGGCAAGGGGTGCGGGAGAGGGGCACGTCGACCGAGGCGACAGCAGCGACCGGACGAAGAAACCACAGCGGAATCCGGCCTCGTGATTGGCCAATTAGTTTAAGATAGATTTAAGAACAATGTAAATAGGTAATAGTTGTTAGGGTAACCTGAGGGCAGATATATGGAGGCCAAAACCCCATAAAATCAGACTTCCCTCAAGATTAAGAAGAAATATTAGGTCCTTACATATGAAATTGGCGTTTTTCGTACTGGCCACTTTAATCACAAATTTCTCCTCTTTAGTAAGGAATTTCAAATTCAAATTTGTACAGCTATAGACTCATGTATTTGTGCTTCGATGATCGTCATTCATTTGTTTTTTTCTTCTGTTTTTTTCTGTTTGCGTCACTCATTTTACAAAATGGAAAACTTAAAATATCGCATTATTTACGAGTACGAGTTCCGCCGTGGCACTAGTGCTGCGGAAACAACTCGAAGGGTGAATGATGTGTATGGCGGTCGTGTTGCAAAAGAAAACACAGTTCGTTTTTGGTTCCAACGTTTTCGTTCTGGAAATTTCAACCTGCAGAACAAGCCCCGTGGACGGCCTGAGACTCAAGTTGATAATGAAGAGTTGAAGGCTATTGTGGAAGCGGATCCATCGCAAACCACGTCCGAGTTAGCTGCAGGCTGCGATGTTAGTGATAAAACTGTTTTAATTCACTTGAAACAAATTGGGAAGATTAAAAAGCTTGAAAGGTGGGTACCTCACGAATTGACTGAAGCAAACCGGCAAACGCGCGTCGACTGCTGCGTTACATTACTAAACCGGCACAATAATGAAGGTATTTTAAACCGAATCATTACCTGTGATGAAAAATGGGTTCTTTACGATAATCGGAAGCGCTCAGCGCAATGGTTGGATCCTGGCCAGCCAGCCAAATCCTGCCCCAAGCGAAAATTAACCCCAAAAAAGTTACTTGTAAGCGTTTGGTGGACTAGTGCCGGTATTGTTCATTACAGTTTTCTCAAATCTGGCCAGACTATTACGGCTGATGTCTATTGTCAGCAATTGCAAACCATGATGGAAAAGCTAGCGGCTAAACAATCTAGGCTGGTCAATCGCTCCACGCCACTGCTGCTTCACGACAACGCTAGACCACACACTGCGCAACAGACGGCTACTAAATTAGAAGAGCTTCAATTGGAAAGTCTAAGACATCCTCCGTACTCCCCGGACCTTGCTCCAACAGATTACCATTTTTTTCGAAATTTGGATAACTTCTTGCAAGGGAAAAAATTCAACTCCGATGGGGCAGTCCAAATCGCCTTCAAAGATTTTATTGATTCCCGTCCGACTGGTTTTTTTAGTAAAGGTATCAATGAACTACCTATGAGATGGGAAAAGTGCATAGAAAATAATGGTTCATACTTTGATTAATTAAATATATTATATTAAAAAATATTCGACTTTTTGTCCCTCCCATACAAAACGCCAATTTCATATGTAAGGACCTAATATAAGAAGCGAACTACGAATTGAAGAAGTGTTATATTGCGAGGAACCCCAGAAGAAGCGTCTACAGTCCATCCCGAACATGCACTGCTGCTTTAGGACACTTCCTAAAGCTAGATGGACCGATGGTCTGCGTAAGATGATGATGACGCCGGAACCATCAGTGTTCGCGTCTGAATCGCACTAAGCTAATTTTTATTTTCATCTCACTCTCCACGTACCTGGCTTCCAGATGCTCGTAATGCGGATGGGCCACTATTGGTCTCCTGGTCGACAGCATCACCGACGCCAAAATCGGCATCGAACCTGCAAATGCGCTGGTCACTGCCGTCTCGCGGGATATCCACTCCAGGAGCTCCTCCTGGGCGAAGTCGCTGAACTCGCCTGGAGTCAAAAGAACCGGTCAAATGCGAGTCGGATTTACGCACCGAGGATTCCGTAGAAACTTTTGCTATTTAATTATTAGGGTTCCCTATCTATATCGAGGGGTGAAAGGCTATTTGGTTTAAGTGACATTTTATGGTGATACTATATCACCATCACAAAACGCTGAATCCGTTTTTTACTGATTCCAAATATTTTTTTTAGGACATAATGCAACATGTTGCCTAGGAATTGTCTTGACAAATGTTTAAGGCGGGCGGGGAAGAACTTAAAGTGCTGAGTCAGTTAGTTATGGGTTGGATGGCAACGCAAGGGCACCCCTGTGTGTACGGATCTCGACTTGGGCAACCGGCCAGGGAAACGAACCAAACGGTTATCTACTAGCGTTTCGGAAGCGGAGCGGAAGACCATCATCAGAACTGCACCATATTAACACTTAACGGACGGGCCACGTATATCTACATTTTGGCTTAAATTTTAGTTACGTTGCGTTAGTTTTTTTTTTTATTTTAGGCAATATTAAATCTATACATTAATGTTTATTTAATTCCCTTGAAAAATGCCCGGAAATTAGGATAGACAGAGCAGATTTGGCTGTTAATACGGGACCAACTTCACGATATACCCAATAGCTTAAAAAAGGAATTATCCAAATTGGTTAGTAATCGACGGAGTTATTGGTGAAACCACATACATATATGACATACATACTTCCAGCGAGTATATTTCCACTATCTTAAAACTTGGGAGTCTTCAAGACTGATATTTATAGACGTAGCTTTAACTTTGCTTAGACTTCACAAAAACATTACAAATGATATTCAATCAATGACAAAGGTTTTGGTAAGACACCGATTTTGTCAATATTGAATTGACCCGCGAATGCTATGGCTCTACACCATTTTCTATATATTCAGTTTTTTGTCAAAACGAATTTATTTCTTGAGAATTTTGCTAAGCAAAGTCGAAATAACACCTATAAATCTCTGTCTAAGAGAAGAGTAGGCATTTGTTGGGCGGACGCGCTTTATTATCGAACTTAATTTCACCTTCCACCAGATGTGATGAAGGTATACCGTACGATTGTCAATCATAAAAAAATAAATACAAGTTAATCCTTTTTTTTATTATTTATAAGGGCTTTTGCCATTTTGGCATATCAGCCCCGTTGAGTCAAATACGGTGAAATACACCTCAGTTCTGAGAGAGTTGCTGATGAATCAGAGCTACCATGTCCACCAACAATTTTATGGCATTATCTGTCGGATGACATAGGACCAGAGATGGGCAAAATGTAATCTGATTAATGATGAACGATTGCAAAATGTAGTCGTAACTTTAATTTTGTAGCACTGTAATCATGATTAAATCCATTTAAAACATAAAGAAATCATAAATGTGTATACAATCCGGGATTTTGTAGTGTTTAAAACATAAATGAGCAAAACTCAGTCATATTAATGTTAAAAAACGTAAAATGTAATCGTTAATCATTTTCATTAATCTGATTACATTTTGCCCATCTATGCATAGGACGCCGTGAAAGGCACCTATATCACATAAGCTGACTCTGCATTGGCTCATCAGCGACTCTCTTGCACTTTTATTCCGGTCACACTCCATCAGCAAGTGACGCAAATCCTCCCGTCTTTCACAGGTACTGCAATGAATCAATGAAATATAACTTTATTCAAATAGGCCTACTTCCAAGCTATGTTGAATCGTCAAAAAAAAATCAATATGAATCTACCACCGGTTCGGAAAGGAGGATCTACCGAGAAGAGCCGGCTAGAAACTCTGGTAGTTGCTCCTTTTAACATAATGAGGTACAATAACAGGTATAATATATAAAGGATTGAATGCCCCGCGAGAAAGATTGCATATATTAAGACCACGCACTTTTATCATTCAAACAGTCATTAATGGAATAATATCCCTTATTAGCAATTTAGTATTAATAGTTTTTTCTTAATTTCAATTGTAATAACTCCAAGATGTCTTTAGGTATTATATTGTATTGTATAAGCGAATACCGAGCCCCATGTAGGAACCATGAACCGTTTTAAGCCGGAAATTAGTTAACACTAATTTGTGTTTATTTCTAGTATTAACATTATGAATATCACTCCTCGCCAAAAATAGATGCCGATTTTGTCGTATTTATATAATACAAGCATAAATATATTGCGATGGAACTGTTAAAATACCGACTATATAAATATATATATAATAGATAATACTGCAGTCAGGCGAGTCAATATAAAGGTTAATACAAAACAATTTATTTAAAAAAAAAATATTAAAAGTATTTATTTCGCCACAAATATACAAAAAATAGAAATTTAAATGTAGCATTACAAACAACACACAAATACAAAAGAATATACAGAGCATATTAACATGGCGAAAACGGGCCCTTCATCAGCCTAAAGCCACAGAGGAAGTCTGCAGCGCTGATTTTCGTGAAGGGCCCCGGTCGTGTTACATCTTATAAGAATTATCGACAAACAACAAAATACATATAGCTTAAATAATAAATACAGGTGATACTAAAATAAACTATTACATACAATAAATAAATCGACTACAAAATTTATTTATTTGAAGTCTGTTAAAAAGAGAAAATACATACCTATATGTGAAATTTCACTCGACACATTGTCGATCAGGTTATGCGCCAGCGGAGACAAAGTCACCACCCATAACAACGGTATGTACTTCAGAAAAGACTTGCGTGTTCTGGAAACCATTTTTGGGAATCATTACTTATTGATGCTATGGTGATTGGAATTGGATTTAAGGAACCTTCGGCGCCGCCGTGGAACGATACGGGCGCCCATCCTGACACAGGTGGGCGGCGGACGTTGAGGAAGTCCGCCGTCCAGCGGAGAGTTGGGGTGGGGCGACATGTGTGTCCACACGCCGAGCGTAAGCAAACGTTTTAACAATCATTGTTTTGGGTTTTATGGCATTAAAGAGGATTTCTAATAATAGTTTTACTTATACTATATCTGCCATGCACAGACAGCAATCAATTACAATTTTATTACAAATATAATTGTGTGTGAATTCATTTTAGTTGGGTAATTTAGTTCACTTCGCACAAATTAGATGGCACTACTAGTATTTTTAAACACGCAAGCGTTTTGTTGCAGAAACGTGATGACCATCTATTATTTTTATTCTTATGGGTTCCCTAATACTTTCGCAATATATTAAGTGTGTGTGTGTGTGTGTGCGAAATAAACAATGCATTTCAGCCAAATCACCTTATTAATTATTTTATACAACTTTTTTTTCAATAAATGATAGACGTGTGCTTTTCAACTAATATAACATTTTTATTTATGAGCCGATTGAAATAAAACTTACACTAAATATTAAAGGCAGCTTTCCACAATACGTTAGTGAAAACCGCATCTAAATCACTTGAGCTTTTCTGAGATTGGCTGGCACAGATATGATTATATTGATTAAGGATTCCAATATATTTTTGCTAACCTACATCGCGAAAGCGAAACTTTTCTGTAAGGCGCTATATATAAAAACAGTCAGATAATTTTTCATTTAGATAATATAGGTGGCTGAGGGAATGGATTTATTATATATAGGTCTAATACATTGACATTAAACAAAAAATATGGGATAATTGTAATAAATCAAAAAATATAAAACGAAGTAAATAACGTTTAAAAAAAGAAATTAATTAAAATAAACAAGACTGTTAAAAATACTCACATGTAATAATTTAAATTCATGTAGAGGGAACAAACAACGCACATTTGTGGCACCAGGAGCAATTTCAACCTCATAACCATAGCTGCCATGACACCATAGACAAGCATCTGCATTATATTGTAAAATATCGCAGGATCCACGTCCATACATCTAAACAGCTCTAAGAAACGATCGGTATCTTTGTCGATAGATTCGTCAACTTTATCGATATCAACATGTGCCCGCACTCTAGCCTCAGAACTCTCGATGCCGCTATCGCTCTCTTCTTCCAACTCCTTGCTTTTAGCATCCTTTTTCTCTGTCGTACGGCGGCGATACAGAGCTTTCGATACAGTGTAATTGACAGCGTTTATTATACTTAATAAAACCATCGGAATGAGGAATGTGTCGAGCAAATTTTGGACAGTAGTCAAGGGTAGAAAATCGAAAACTTCAGAACATGTATACAATAGAGTGTGAAAGGTTTTAAAATCGGTAAACTTGGAATATAGCAGGTCCCACACGTGAGAATCTTCCTGGACCTCGAGAAAATCACTAATAGCCTTCTTTAAATAAATCGATGCGCAAACGGTAATCGATATTCGAAGAAACACTAACCAAGATTCGATTAAAAAATCGATTCTAGTCTTTACTTTGATCCTTAGCGAACTAAAGAACAGGCAATATGTCGAAACAACTATAAAAAACGACGCATAGAGCGATGACTTTAACATATCGTTTCCTTGCAAGAGTAGGACAGCCATATGCAGCCCACAGAAGTGTGAATGCAAGAAGACACAGAGCGACTTCAAATCGATTATCCTCAGTTGCTCCATGAGGAAGAATATCGCGGTTTGTGTAAGAAATATGAACTGGCTGAATTGCCAGAATAGTAAACACAGGCAGTTCAGAATGAAGATCGAGACCTGAAACAAAAAAATAATTGTTAGTACATAACATAGTCTGCCTTAGTTGACACATTTCGGGATCGGCTTGTATGCTTCCAGTTGTTTACAGACTCCATCTGTCGTGGTATGTGTGAGCCGATTTATCGACAGTGATTGGCCATGGATCCTCGTCCCTCGATAGTCGTTGCAGTTTTTCGACTATACTGTTCTTTTCATCAGGTGTGCTATAGTCTTTGATCAAGCTTGTATACAAAAATACTGCTGAGTAAACATGTCTTAAAAAATTGATGAACTTCAGCTGTAGGATACCTGCAGTGGGAACGTCGTCCGCCGCTCCTTGTCTCTGAGCTGGATGCTGACCAGCCAGGTCTGTAGCATTAGCAGCGGAGCGGCCAGGTTCTCCCGTTCGTTTGGAGCCCACATGACCCGGGTGCACTCGCTGTGGTTGGCAAAGTACTGAGCCACCGCTAAGAGCCCACCCAGTATACTGTCGCTGTGGAATAAGACAACAATTACATTATTTCTAGAAAACAATTCTACACACGAGGCAATTCGCTTCTTAAGTCTGTTTTTCCCGGTTCTTACGACATGTGAATCAGCATTTATTAGATCAGTGCGCTCCAGCATCAGCTTCAACATCACTTTTCATCAAGTTAGATTGAGGTCAAGCGCAATCCTATCCGTTAAAAGAAACATTGAAACTACGGAATAGATTTTGAAGGGGTTTCACAGTATTAATATATATTGTTTCCATATCCCTTTGAGGCAGTCGCGCACGGATTTTGCGCTAGCTCCACGCATCCCACGGCATAAATGCTCTAAATAAGACACATCATGAATCAAATCCATGAGATTACTAATCTATAATTAAGCTAATACTAAGTATAATACTATGATACTGAATAAAGTTGCTTTCCATACTAAAATACAATACTAACCAACTCCGAACACTGGCTGTGTTTTTTTTGGTCAGAACTAATTTTAAATGATTTGTTATGGCTAATTGGATAAAAACAGAGGTACAGTTTGGCCTCTTGGAAGTCACATTACACTAAAGAAGCTTAGTTTGAAGTTTTTTTTTATCCATGTAAGCCATAAACAATTAGTGTGTAGTGTAATGTGGGTAGATAAGGTTGATTTTGTGTATTTAGCCGTAAATTTACAAAAAAAAAAAACAATCTAAATTACTTTAACTTGAATATTTATGCATAATAAACACTTTATTGATGCAAATACAATTATAAAAAAAAACAAATCACGATTTTAAATTATGATCTTTGAAAAAGCAAACTAGATTTAAATTTGCATGTTTATTTACTGTCTAATTTAAAAATTAGCATGGAATTATACTTTCCATTAGATGCAGGACAGCCACTTTGCCAAGTCAGAATTTGAAAAAAGATACAGGTATCGATAATAACATTATTTTTACCAACCTTAGTGTGACAGCATGCAAGAACAATGCAGCAACATTCAGGCCAGCCATCATCCATATAGCTTCTAGATAGAAGAATATAGGCTGGCCCAGGCCAACGCAGCTTTCCACTGGACTCAACCCATTGCCTCTCTCGACCATGTGACACTCTCTGTGAGCGGTATTATTTAGCCAAGGTTCAAAATACCTATACAGACTAGCGATCAACACCTGAAAATGAATACCAATACAATCATCTTCAATAGAATCAATAGTTTTGTCAATGAAAAGGTGATTTGACCAGAAAGCCAATCCTCATTGTACACGGCATTCCCGTGCATTTACATTTGTTCCGCAAGACTACCGCTAGATGGCGTCAATCGGCGTTTAAATCTCGCATTTGTTTTAGAACTATTGAAGAACTTGCCACAATTTTGTTCGAGAAGTAATAATATAGGATAGCTGCATTGATTTTTTATTGTCATTTTTTCTTTTCTCTTAAAGGCTCCTAAGTTATATGATGGTGGAAATATGATCACTGGAAGCATATTTCACTCTTTAACTGTTCATATTATGAATGAAAAAACTAATAAAGCTAATATAAGGAATGTCCACTATATATGGATAGTATTACACACAGAGTTTAGTGGTTATATGGTGAAATGGCTGTCGAAGTTCTTGGAGGAACAGGGCTGGGATGATTAAAATCATCTTGACTCAGTCTTACCAAAAATTGGCATACATAGATATAGAGTTTTAGATAAAGAGCTTGTTGGATTCTGATATTGGATGGTCAGTTAGTTTGGTAGCTAACTTGGTAGTTGTTGCTATTCCTTGGATTTCAGGGTACTTGCCATCAGCAATGCAGTTACTTCTTTGAACCAGTGTAAAAAAAGTTTACTTTAACCACAAGAGTTAGTTATCATTCATAATTATATTGACAACAATAATATTACTTTCCAAATTGTGTGTAATCCCTTTCATGTAATTAATTAAAGCTTACCTCAGGATGTATATTGAATCTGTTGAAAGCATTCACATCTTTCGGATATTCCACAAGCTTGTCGTACATGAGTTTAGATATACCAGCGATAAACGGAGTCTCTTGGACAACAGTCTTGTAATATGAGTAATAAAACCCCATTTCTGTACGGAATGACATCTCTCTTTCTAACTCTGATAAATAGGAGAAGTGACGGTCATTCTCGAAGAGATGGGAGACATACCTGTAGTGTATGTATCCAACTGTAAATGCTGAAATGATATGGAGAATATGTAAGCACTAATGAATTTAAAGAAAAGTTTTAACTGTATGTCTCTAAGTAGCCTAGTGAAACTGATTCACGGCATATGCCCCTGAGATTTTCTAGATGGAGTATAAATTTAGGCATTATCTGCTCATGTGTGATGGAAAACATTGTGGTGAAGCCCTCATGGCATCTAATAGTAATGTCTTGTGTAAGTGACCTGAGAATAGTGATCAGGTGTGCTACAGGTCATGTCGGGGATGATATAAAAATGCAAAATAGATACAGCTGCTAATGTTTCTCTGCTTACCCAAAAGATATATTATTTATTCAGTTTTAACTTAAGCAAAGGTAACTGTAGCAAAACTCAATTATTATAAAAGATATTGCATTTCCAAAATAGTAATTAAATAAATTGAGAATTTAAAATATCCTTTGACTCTTTTATGTATACCTATTTGTAACTTATTCATTGTATCTATTCCAATGAGCCCAAACAATACTTCTGCTATAAACTCATTAAGAGTAATCTGCTGATTCTTGATGAATACTAAAGCATCAGGACAATATTAGTGATGCTGACAATACCCTACAGGGTCCCTACTAAGATTCTTTTAAATATCAGTATAGCACTAACACAAGCTGAATATAAACAATTCCAAATATCAGCATCTAAATAAGCATACACAGAAATTACTGCTGCTGCTGATATAAAAATTCAAGACCTATGGCAAAGGCTATGTAACTGAGTTATTTAATGTTATTAAGACTTAGGCACTAACGATGCTTTTAAAGTTTTCATTTTTAAATAAGTAATAATTAAACGAACTTTACACATAAAAATAAATATAAAACACTTCCTGAGAACTTACTTAAAAAAGTTATAAATACATATAATAATAATCTGCTAATGAGCAATCTCTTAGGTTTTTCGATTTTATTCTCTTCCGTCTTTTTCTCCTCCATAATTTCTATTTATTAGTATAGCATTTAATAGCAATTTTTATTAAATTTCCTATTAAAAAATAAAATTAAACAGTTTCCTACAAATGTTCAAAGTTGACATTATTGACATTTAGATTTAGAGCTGCTACATCTTTTCATGTGACCTATAGAAGATAAATGTGACAGTCACCGGTTTATTTGAATTAATGAAATAAATATCCTAGCTACACGAACTATGTACTAAAATTATCTTCGGTACAAACATAGATTTGAATCATACTGTTTTCCATCACAATTTATGTTGAATTTTCAAAAAATCCCAAGACGTTCTCCCACTTCGGATTCGCGTCACGACGTTGCAGACGTGAACGATTATTACGATTTCATTCGAGTACGCATTATAAAGTAAAATTTGAGCGAGCGTCTGAGTCTATGAAATCTTTAATCATTTTCTTATTTTTCCTACTTTCTAATTCGAATGTTATTTATATTGGATTTGACTTTGTGAATAAAATAAATATTGTTTGGGCATTATTAATAAAGAAAATATCAACCAATCAAGGCCGTATGGCTCAATCTTTTGCTTGCCATTTGAATTGTGTAAAAAGCAACGATATTCAATATTGGACACAAACAAATTATAATAGAGGATATATCTGCAATTAACTTCTTTTTTGCACTCAAGATGCCATCATAGTGCTACTTCGGTATCAGTCCCTATGATTTTCATTGCTCACTGTTAAATCACCAATGATTTAACATTTTTTCTATCTTTATTCAATCAAAGAGCATATAAAATGTTATTGATTTATTTAAACAACTCATAAGTACCTGTATCCTGCTATTTTTATTAATTGTTTATTTTTGAAATTGAGATTGTGGTCCACGGTACAGTTCAACCTTAGAGTTCAACATTGTAGCATAGCAATTTACGACAAAGAAGAACAGAATACTGGAGCAGATTGGAGCTTGAAGATTTTCGTTCTTACTCCTGCGTTCTCATTAAACAAAAAAGCAATAAGGAGGAAAGTTCTAACTTTCAAGATTTCTTCACGAAACCCACCAAGCGTGGAACGTCGACAGTAAAAAAATATCCAGAAAAATTCAATTATGCAATGCGAGTACAAACGACTGCTACATGCGGGGCCCCAGTTATTACTTTCCTGTATTCGTGAACGTATCTGGCCCACAAAAGGAAAATTATTGGCCAGAAAAATAGTAAACAAGTGTGTCACTTGGTTTACTAAGGCCAACCCTACCGATTATGGGAAATTTACCCAAATGCAGGGTAAATCCAGCACTACCATTTAATAGCACCGGGTTAGATTATGCTGGCCCATTCAATATAAGGGACAGGAGAGGATGTGGTTCCGAGGTGAATAAATGCTACATTACTTTATTTGTTTGCCTAGTGACGAAGGCTGTTCACCTTGAATTGGTTACAGGACTAGAATCAACTGCAACTGCAACTAGCAGCACTTTGTAGGTTTATCGCACGAAGAGGTACACCTAAAGAACTTATAAGTCTAATAATTCTACCACCTTTCACGGGGCACACAATGAATTGAAAGAACTATTAAAATGTTATCCCAAAATTCCCATGAAATTGCAACACTTTGTTTAGATGAAAGCGATACTTGGAATTCATCCCTGCGTACGTACCCCATATGGGAGACCGCCGTAAAAAGCTGCAAAAAGAGCCCCTTTTTATTAAAAAAAAATGAAAATGAAAAAGTTAAGAGGGGTTTGTACAAGAGGATGCATTTGTGCAAGAATTTCTGAATATATTCATCAGCGAGTTCACTTTTGTCAAATGGAGCCACAGCCCACCCATCCTTGATGTGATTTGGAAACGTCGCCAAGACCGAACCATCATCATTTATGGTTGCTTTACTTAGATTCATTAAAGTGTGCTTTTTGATATCGGTTCAATTTTCTTATTAAACTGTTTTTAATACCAAAGTACGCAAGTACAAATGCGCTCATAGTGACTTGCTTCGTCTTGTCGTGAGTCAGTATCTCGTGTCTTAGCGGTGTCTGCTGTTCTTGAGTTACACTCTACTTTCCATCAGGTGAAAAGTAGTCACTAAATGAAGCCAGAATAAAAATAAACTAGCAATTAAGACAAGATAATCTTAGCATAAAAAACTTACCCATTCTGTTTTATATCGCGGACGGTAGCAACGATCCTATTGTCATTAGGCTGTTGCTGTGCTAGAAGCATTACTTCTTCTTCCGAGAAGAAGCCGATGTCAGCCTCGTTTCGGGACAGCCTTAATGCGCAGTCGACTCTATAAGTAAATGTGATAATTGTAATCATTTAGATCAGTGTTTTCAACGTAGGGTTCGCAAACAAAACATTAAATTAGGAAAACATAGTTATATATCTTTGTGAGTGTTGGAAATATTTTTGTAGTGGTCTCTGGATCATATTATTCTGGCGCTATGTATTCAGCTCTTGAAAAAAGTTAAAAAATGCTGATTTACACCATAGACGCGTACTAGGAAGGCTGTGTGTCTATCTCATTTCATGAAGAGAAACATATTAGAGGGAGAATGTTGTATATTAGGTCCTTACATATGAAATTGGCGTTTTTCGTACTGGCCACTTTAATTACAAATTTCTCCTCTTTGGTAAGGAATTCCAAATTCAAATTTGTACAGCTATAGACTCATGTATTTGTGCTTCGATGATCGTCATTCATTTGTTTTTTTCTTTTGTTTTTTTCTGTTTGCTTCACTCATTTTACAAAATGGAAAACTTAAAATATCGCATTATTTACGACTACGAGTTCCGCCGTGGCACTAGTGCTGCGGAAACAACTCGAAGGGTGAATGATGTGTATGGCGGTCGTGTTGCAAAAGAAAACACAGTTCGTTTTTGGTTCCAACGTTTTCGTTCTGGAAATTTCGACCTGCAGAACAAGCCCCGTGGACGGCCTGAGACTCAAGTTGATAATGAAGAGTTGAAGGCTATTGTGGAAGCGGATCCATCGCAAACCACGTCCGAGTTAGCTGCAGGCTGCGATGTTAGTGATAAAACTGTTTTAATTCACTTGAAGCAAATTGGGAAGATTAAAAAGCTTGAAAGGTGGGTACCTCACGAATTGACTGAAGCAAACCGGCAAACGCGCGTCGACTGCTGCTTTACATTACTAAACCGGCACAATAATGAAGGTATTTTAAACCGAATCATTACCTGTGATGAAAAATGGGTTCTTTACGATAATCGGAAGTGCTCAGCGCAATGGTTGGATCCTGGCCAGCCAGCCAAATCCTGCCCCAAGCGAAAATTAACCCCAAAAAAGTTACTTGTAAGCGTTTGGTGGACTAGTGCCGGTATTGTTCATTACAGTTTTCTCAAATCTGGCCAGACTATTACGGCTGATGTCTATTGTCACCAATTGCAAACCATGATGGAAAAGCTAGCGGCTAAACAACCTAGGCTGGTCAATCGCTCCACGCCACTGCTGCTTCACGACAACGCTAGACCACACACTGCGCAACAGACGGCTACTAAATTAGAAGAGCTTCAATTGGAAAGTCTAAGACATCCTCCGTACTCCCCGGACCTTGCTCCAACAGATTACCATTTTTTTCGAAATTTGGATAACTTCTTGCAAGGGAAAAAAATCAACTCCGATGGGGCAGTCCAAATCGCCTTCAAAGATTTTATTGATTCCTGTCCGACTGGTTTTTTTAGTAAAGGGATCAATGAACTACCTATGAGATGGCAAAAGTGCATAGAAAATAATGGTTCATACTTTGATTAATTAAATATATTATATTAAAAAATATTCGACTTTTTGTTCCTCCCATACAAAACGCCAATTTCATATGTAAGGACCTAATATTAGTGATATTATATACAGAATTATTTTATTTATGGAGATATGTATTTCAGAGTACAATAAATTGTATCTTCTTACAAATAATAGAAATGTAAATAACTTTATTCGCAAACAAATCGTAAAGAAACATTGATGAACAAATGAACATTGATCCGTAAAAAGTTTGGACACCGCAGCGCGTGTGGCGCACGATTAGTTGGTAAATAGATTTCTTTTACGTAATCTTAGGTAAACAGGTATTGATTTGTTTTCGCTTCGTATTTTATTCTGACTTAGGTGAGACAAACTTCTTACTTACCAAGTAATTATTATTCATAATTCCTAGTTTCCGATTAATTCTTACGATGCTCTCAGGACCTTGGTGTAGCTTTAGGTCTTATTTTGCAATTAGCCTGTTTGTTAAAGTTATTTCAAGCTTAGAAAAGAATAGAGTATTTACCTGGTCTCAACTGCCTGGCATGTGACATGGCTGCCATCCCTTTCGAGGCTCCGGCAAAGGTTTGTCGACGCTGAAGATATGCATACCCTATCTGAAATTAACATTAGCAATTATAAATATAGCACTGATTGAGATGTATGAGATCATACCCAGTGGATGCAGCATAGTAGGGCTGTCAATAACTTTTATAGGTCTCACCCTGGAACTCTTGGGATTTTGGCTAAGGTTATAGTCAATAAAAAATGCTGAGTTGTAGAATATGTGTGTAATCCTCACCAGTGGCTTTTAGTAGCTGTGCTGCACGCAGCGGCCGCACCATGGTAACCACATCGGTTCGTGTGCGAAACGTGGTTGAGAGGCTTGTGCAAGTTGTTACAGTGACTCCCCTCTTAGTGGAGCAGTCTGCCTACTTATCCATCATCTGTCATGCTATTCGTAGCCTAGTCTACCGAGGATTCTGGCGAGGCAACCAGACATTGTGTAAGACCTAGGGTGCTGATAGGGGTTAGTTATCAGTGCTCAGACACTGCATCCTGCCTCTCTCTAGTTGTGATGGTTCCCCGTCCAATTAGGTTAAGAGAGTTTTGTACAAGAGGAAGGATTTGTGCAAGCGCTAGCATTCACGTCCAAAATATATCCTGCGCAATTGTGTGTTTCCGAATATATTCATCAGCGAGCTCAGCTTCGCTGAATGGAGTGCCAGCGCGCGCCTAATTGATGTGATTTAGATACACCGTCAAGGTTGAAATTGGCCAGGATTCCATCATCATCGCGCCCCTGTCAGGTCAGACAGGGTTTTGACTACATACATGATTTGTAGGTGTACGTTTGACCTCAGTCACACTTGGTGGAAGGTGAAGATGAGTTCGATGATGGACCGTGTCCGTCCAACAAATGCCTATTTACTCCTCTCTTAAAGACTCAAAAGTCATAAGGTCCTAGAAATATAGTCGCTGGAAACACATTCCACTTAGTTAGGTTAGCTGTTCGCATGTTGAATCTAGAAGCAAATCTTTCCATGTGGATATAAGGAAGTCCACCACATACGGATGGTATCCAACACGACGTCAAGTGATTTTATGATGAAATGGGGCTGACGTAATTAGAGAATACAGCTCCTGAGAATACTGTTCATTGTGCAACTGGTAAAAGACTGCGAGGTGGGCGACTTTGCGATGCTCGATGTTCTGCATTTTGGTTTCTGTCAGAGAGTCATCGCCAATAAATCTACGAGCCGTACGATCAATCGAGTCCAGAGCCGCCAGCTGGCATTGAGCGGACCCGTCCCAAACGAAGGACATGCATGATTTTTTATGATGTCCTGGTCTTGAACACTAATGTTTATTTTAAAAAATAATTGCTAACCCGAGGAATGATGATAGTACTCTTAGGTTCGCCGTTAGGATGATGGTGGAAGAGGCGGCAGAGCGGGTTATTACGGAGTGAAAAATTTTAAAATACTGTCTAAAAGTAACACTTTTCTGTATTCTCATACAAAAAATTCGTTATAAGTCATTTTGAACTTTAACACCACACCAAAAAGTTCAAGTGTTAGTGGACGGGTTCCGGGAAGGCAAAACAAATGAGTGACGTATAAATATTAATGTCAATATTTGTCGATTTTTATACATATAACATTAAGGCCAGGTTCCTTCAAACAATTTTCAAAAAACAGCCGACGGGCCAATAGGTTTTGGCAGAATGAAATCTGACGGGGAAGCTATTAACATTAAAAAAAACAATGTAAATTTGTGTTAGAGACATAGGGCAGAACAAGGTCTGCCGGGACAGCTAGTTGAATATAGAAACACTTGCTCTGACATATTGTCATCGCGCCTAAGCTAATGAAGTTAGAACCATGTTTGTTTTTTTTAATTGGATTCTTTTCAAAACTTAAACACATATTAAGGGCGGAATTACCTAAGGGGGTTAAATAATGGGTAAAAGCTTGTTAGAAAATTTGCCAGTTTTCAGTATAGTCATCTTTGCTAGTGATATTATTTTTGAGTAATCTTGGTTGGGAATGAGAATCAAGTGTTCTCCAACCAGAAAATGTCCGGGCGTGAGTGGCATTTGATCATTGGGGTCATCACTTAATTGGGATATAGGACGCGAGTTAAGACACACCTCAATCTGCGTTGAAACCGTGGCAAGCTCCTCGAATGTAAGCGTACTAATCACCTGTGACGCGTTTGAGATGAGTCTTGGTAGATCGGACAGCGGCTTCCCAGAGTCCTCTGAAATTCGGTGCCTGTGGTGGGATATAATACCAAATTTTTCCTTCATTGACTAAAAATTCCCTTAGCTCCTTAGAAAAGTTGGAAATATCCTTATTGTACATATCTCTTAACTCTTTTTTGGCACCAACAAAATTGGTTCCATTATCACTGTACAAATCCTTACAGTAACCCCTTGTGGAAACAAATCTTCGGAAGGCAGCGATGAACCCTTCGGTGGTTAAACTGGAGACCGCTTCTAAATGGATGGCGCGAGTAACCATATAAATAAATATACAAATATAGCCTTTATATGACCTTGATCCTATCCCTAAGGAAAATTTTTACATAATTTGACAACAAACCACGCCATGATGCCATCATAGTGCTACTTAGGCCTCTGTCCCCTTGATTTTCATTGATTACTGTTAAATCACCAGTCCATTAGAATTTAGTTGTACTGTGATCATCAGTGATTTCACATTTTTTCTATTTTTATTCAGTCAAAGAGTATATCAAATTTTATTTATTTATTTAAACAACTTATAAATACCTTTAGCCTGCTATTTTACTTTTTATTAATTATTTATTTTGAAATTAAGATAGTGTTCGTCTGGTATTTGTAATTTAATGTTTGTTATATTTAATTATGAATTTTTACCAAATGCCTAATGGCTGTATGCTCATATCATTGCCTACGTTTTGGCGAACATAATCAACAACTATAATCAATTCTTGACCGTTGGATTTGTTAAGAATTTTGTCGTAGTTTGTGTCGCTTATTTTATTATAATTATTAATTCTAGAATGTATGTTTAATATAAATTGTTAGATTATTGTTGATATTGTTATTTCTATGCGATTTGGATAGTGGAGCCCGCGACCTACGCCTTTGTGGTCCACGGTACTGTTCAACATCGTAGCATAGCAATTTACGACAAAGAAGAATACAATACTAGAACTTCAAGATTTTCGTTCTTACTCCTGCGTTCTTATTAAATAGAAAAGCAATATGGAGGAAAGTTCTAACTTTCAACATTTCTTCACGAATATCAACAAGCGTGGAACGTCGAAAGTAAAAAAAAATATCCTGAAAAATTTGTGAGTAAATTAATGCTTGCTTTGATTAATTCCAAAATTCATATAATTCCGGTGGTTATCGCCTAGAGCTGCTGTATTTTATGTAAAAATTTTTGGCCTTGACTGCATATAACGTCAATTATAAACTACCCCCCCCCTTAAATTAATTTTTTTATGAATATTTATTTATTTCTTGTATAGCAAGGGTTAATTTAGGAATTTTTTTCGTAATTAAAATATATTAATACTACTGAAAAAAATGGTTTTCCTGACCTCTAGTGTAGTATGGAGAGTACATGTATTTATTTCTATCAGATTTTATTGCAGGTGAGAATTTAAGGTAGTTTGGAGAAAATATTGTACTTAATTGATTGTTGAACCATTAATTTTCATTTCATCACTATGTTTTGAAAAATACCATTCCATTCCTATCGTTTGGATACTTTCCGTTGTCTTATATGAAAGCTGGCATGACAATGATGACCATTAACAGATTTTACTCTCTTTTAGGTCGTTGCCATTCTTAGACTACACTGTACTCTCCATCAGGTGCAAAATAGTCACTTTATTGGACCAGTATTAAAAAATATGAATCTTTGAATATAAGTGTTAATTTTTCATTTAAGGTACACCATTAAGTTAAATGATTTAGAAAGATGAAAATTGGAGTAAAAATGGCTTTAAACATGAAACAACAGTAAATGGACTCAAACTAGTCATTATCTACTCAAAAATTGTTGCAACACTATGTATGAGGCAAGAACATTCTGGAAGAAAAGATTTTCTGGATGTTGGTGGTTACGGATTTTCTGGACATAGGACTAGTTAAGAAGAATTGAAGTGTCAAGCAAATGAAGAAATTCTGTGTAGATGAGTCTTAGCAGTAAGCTGATAAATGTTTTAAAAGTTTTTCTAAAAATCTAGCATTAGTCAGAGCTCTTTTTTATTACAATATTGTATTATCTCTAGTTCTAATTTACTAGTCTATGCACATTTTCGTTTTTTGCCTATTGGACCCTGTACTGTCCCAGTGCATATACATTTATTTCTCTTTTCTTTTATGTATGTTCCAATATGATTGCCTCTCATGATTCTATATAAGGAAGGCAAAGGACCCACAGGATTTTCAGAGATAGTGACATCAGCCGGGCTGACGTCACTATTACTCTGATCACTCATAATTAAACACATTATATAAATCTCAGAAGTGACAAAAATGCAATTAATTTATCACCAGATCTCCTGGAAATGAAAATGACACAATGCATTTCTATCATAAATTAAGTAAAAACATATCGAGTTATAGTTTATAAATCATGAAATAAACCTAAAGTTTGTTTAAATAATTAATAGTCAGCTTTTCAAGTAATGATTTGTTATTTAAGACAATAACAAATCATTACAACATCTACTTATTAACAAGAGTTACCTTGTGTTAAAATTACTATCTTAGTTAATGATCAATTCTTAATCTCAAATATTAGTTTTGAAACTAGAAACTATAATCATTTACTGATTTTGTACAAACAGATTTCCTTCTAAATATAACTTTAGATAATAACTTTTACAATTGCTACATCAAGCCTCAGTTCAGTGTTTAATGTCAAATTAACTGATTAAAAATTAAATTGATTAGACTTGATTAATTCTAATACTAAAAATCAGATTAAATATAGTGATGAGTCTTGCCTCCACATTTACAACTCAAGTTTTCTATGGGTCTTTTATTTTATTCTAATTTAATTTACACTTAAAAGTATTGTATTGAAAGTATATTTTAATACAATAGTTTTAGTTCACATTTTGTGTCCAAACTATGTGTTTTTTGTTGGACATAAAGCTTAGAGTTAACTGCATAGGTATACTCAAGCAGGTAAAGCAAGCATTGCTGGGGTGTGTGGGTTGCATACTGTGGAGTTTGCTAAATATATACTTCAGTTTACCTATGCTAGTAAGGGCATCTCAACCCTAACATGTAGGGGGCCTATCACAGTTCACTATATCACGGTTAAGTATAACTCTTGCCAAAATTAATGGTCGCTCTGGATATAGTGCTTGTTGAGTTAAAACATGGTAGCATGTATATGTAATTTCTGCTGTTCTTTTTTGCATGGACGATGTATCCCAATGCTCCTTATATTCAGAGCAGTCATTTTGGTGAGAGTTATACATGTCTAAGTGCAGCTCAACTTGGCATAATTTAGAGTTTCAGTATATTTTCTCTTCACATATTTGTGCTACAAATCTTAACAAATCTAAATGTAGAGCATCTAATGTGTAAATTACTTTTAATTTTAAGTGGCAGTCCATATTTTAAGAAATTAGTTTATACTGAAATTCATCAACAATTTTGGATTTTAAGAAAAGATAGGTAAAAACCGTAAACGCTGTATCTGTAGTGCATTCACACTGTGAGGTGGCATGGTCTGAGGTGGGCTGAGTGACCGTAGAGCTGTCAGTTGTGACACTGTTCTGGTACTCCACATTCGTATGGAGGCTCTATGCGAAGACCACTGAGATGACAGACGGTCGCTATATTGTAAATTTCTTTTGCCTCGTTTGAGAGAGGCAGGATGAGCGGCTCGCGGGTGGAAGCCCTGTGCATCCAGTGGACTTCCTCCACCGGCAGGGACTGGGACAGCAGGTCCTCCTTAATGAGGTCTGTGTTGAGGTCTTTTTGGGGAGGCCCCTTATGACAACTCCGGGTTTCCTTTCCTCTTCCAGAGCATAGGTGTGATAACCAATGTTCTGTTCCTTGAGGTAACGGGTGATATCCTTGTGGTCTGCCGTAGTTGGCACGACCACGTGGATGCCATCGAAGGTCATAGTTGCCCTCGTGTACGAAATGCAATTTCTTTTAGAGCCTTTGAAATACGTTCTCAGGCTCTCCTTTCTCGTATGATTACGGGAGGAGGAGGCCCTGAGCGGAAGGTAGGCGGTTTTTGGTAAGCCATCCTTGGCTTTGTGGGTCTGGCGTCGGGAGCGTGCGCCGAAGTGTCAGTTTTGACGGCCTTGGAGGGGCCGTCAGAACGGATCATTTTCCGTTTGCCTTGTACTAGAGTGAATTCCTCCTCAGAGGGCTCGTCTGTGTGTGGATTATCCTCCGCTATGGACATCGCCGGACTCTCGAGAGCGAGAGGGACCGGCAGATTCGATTGTGCGGATTGGCGAACGGTCGCAAGAGACGCTGGGCTCGCGGCTTTTATTTCCACGGTTGTTAGTGGATTCTATAGGAGAGTCGTCCCTATTGTTGTATTTTGTGCGTGTTCGCACAGGTCGGTCGCAGATGGTGTCCCTTGCGCCGAGCGGAGACAGAGATTTTTTTGGTCGAAGGATTTTTATTATTTTTAACAGCAGATGTGTTCATCGCTGCAGATGTGTCCGTGGGAACGTCCGTTTCGATCGGACATTCTAGTAATTCGTAAAGTGAATTATTGTTAAGTAATGTATTAATACATAGCTCCTGGGGAGGAGGAGGAAGAACGTACTCAGACGACAGAGGCGCGTTCAGTTTAACGCGTGAGGCGTCGTATTTCGCCTTTTGGTCAAAGCTTGTAATTAGCGGCTGCAGTTCCAGCATCTGCCCTAGGGAGTACTTATTTGCAAGGCTCTTGCCCAAGAAAGCAAAGGTATCGTCCTCCATTCTGAGAATAGGTACTCTCAGAATAGAGAGCGACTAAGATCGCCGGGAGGCAGACCCAAAAGACCCGTTTAGGGCCTCAGGGGTGTGTGTCCTAACACCCTTAGTAAAGAGTTGAGTGCCAAATTTGTCACAGCAAGGCAGGAGCCCGCTAGGCAGGCTTAAACCAAATACTGTGACGGCGGGATATTAGGAAGGGTAGTGTGGGAGGACGATAGTCATGTTTGACTAGGGGGTCACTCTCAATACCAACTGGTCTGACCCCCAACCGGGTTGAGGGGTTCCTTAAGGGAAACTGCGAGCGCCCGGGACTCTTTCTAGGCCGGCTAACCACTGAAATGCGTGGCTTTTCAACCGTTTGAAAATACGTCAAGTAATAGAAACTATACGCCGGAGGTGCCTTGAGAAAGGCGAACTCTCGGCGAGAGGTTGGCTCGGTGGGAGGTACTTGAGGATTTCTGTAATGTGGGAAGCTTGCGCTAAAAAAGCGCGCGCACCACAATACGTAGATTGGAACGTGAGGGCGGGGAAGATTGCGGGCGCGTGAACACGTGTGCTCTCAACCGATGCAAGAACGTTCTCTTCTTTAGCATTTTTTCTTTTTTTGACAGGACCTATGTTTGATAGCTGGGATAGGCTTCTATAGTTTAACCGGGCAAGGGGACGAACGCTGAAGGCGCTCAGCCAGCAAGTTATGGGTTGGGCGGCTAGGCAAGGGCACCCCTGTGGGTACGAACCTCTATATTGATTTAATATAAGGATTCACACTGAAGGGAAACCATTTGCCTGTGACGTTTGTGGTTATAAATGTAATCAAAAGTATTATATTATTTGATATAGTATAAAGATCTACACTGGAGGGAAACCGTTTGCCTGTGACATTTGTGGTTATAAATGTAATCAAAAGTATTATATTATTTGATATAATATAAGGATCCACACTGGAGGGAAACCGTTTGCCTGTGACATTTGTGGTTATAAATGTAATCAAAAGTATTATATTATTTGATATAATATAAGGATCCATACTGGAGGGAAACCGTTTGCTTGTTATATTTGTGATTATAAATGTAATCAAAAGTATTATTTGATTTAATATAAGGATCCACACTGGAGGGAAACTGTTTGCCTGTGACATTTGTGGTTATAAATGTAATCAAAAGTATTATATTATTTGATATAATATAAGGATCTACACTGGAGGGAAACCGTTTGCCTGTGACATTTGTGGTTATAAATGTAATCAAAAGTATTATATTATTTGATATAATATAAGGGTCCATACTGGAGGGAAACCGTTTGCTTGTTATATTTGTGATTATAAATGTAATTCAAAAGTATTATAAGGATCCATACTGAAGAGTATAGAGTATATATCTTACCAGTGACAAACGTTTCGGTCGAGATTGAAATATTTTGAAACTGCTTTTTACTTTCTTGCACAGTTCTCTCACTTTATGAGGTGTGCAAATTTTTTGCCGTTTTTGGCACTGAACGCTTTAAACGATGCCAAATGGTTATGGCCGGCTGCGAATTCTATTTACAGGTCATCTTTGTGATTATAAATATAATCGATAATTGTGTTTTGATTTCACTAAATTATTAATTACTATTCTCAGGGAACATTAGCCAGTTAAATACATTTCATTTTATTTGTCATTTCATTTCAGTTTTTGGTCAAATAAAAAACCGGATTACATCTTATTGTTTACTTGATCGAATATAGTTTTACAATATTTATTGTTATAATATTTTATGAGGCAGTTTGCTATGTGAATACCAGAATTGCTGTGTCAGTTCTAATTTTCCTGAGAATTACGTTGTTTTTCCCAGGAACATGATGTTATTTGATAGTCCCTGGCAAGGGGTATGTTCAGCGGGAGAGCTGCTCCGTGCCTGCCAGGAAGCGGCGGGAAATCTGACGCCGGAGGTGGTCTGACGGCCGCGGGCCGAGAGCGCGGTGCGGGCGCCCTACGAGGCCCCCAAGTCCCGCTCCGCGGCCGTGGGGCGCGTGGGCATCCGCGATAGTTCGCGGGATGCCCCTCACAACCGCACAGGACGCAGCTCGGAGGCGTGGGTGCCTCCCTGGTGCGCTCGCACTGTGAAATGCCATGGTCTCCCAGGCACTTCACACACCTAGGGCGCGCGAAGCATCTAAGTGCCGAATGCCCGTAAAGTTGACAGTTATGGCACTGTCCGGGCATTCCGTTCTTGTAAGGGGGCTCAACTTTAATACCGCTGAGAAGACAGACGGTCTTTATGTTGAAGATCTGTTTGGCCTCTGGAGTCAGAGGCAAGATTACGAGCACCATGTCAAAGGGTGTTTTCGTGGACGCCCTGTGCTGTGGACTTCTTCCACCGGCAGGGACTGAGAGAGAAGGTCCTCCTTTATGAGCTCAGTGGTGAGCTCTTTCGGGAGTCCCTTTACGACTACGCGGAGTCGTTTTTCCTCCGGAAGAGAATAGGTGTGGTAACCTATTTTCTTTTCACGGAGGAAGTGGGTTAGACATTTGTGGTCACCCGGCGTGGGAACGACCACCCGGATGCCGTCCATCGTCGCGGTGGCCCGCGTGTAGTTAACGCGCTTGTCTTTCAGTGCAACGGAGATTCGCTCCCGGATGATTACTGGGGGAGGGGGCCCTGGGCGGAAAGTGGGCGGGTTAGCCCTTTTGGGCTTAGGTTCATTGGCGGCGGGAGCGCGCGCCGAAACATCGGGATTGCGTTTGGCGGCCTTAGACGGCCGACGTCGCGCTCGAATTTTTTTTTTCTAAGTGACGTTTTCTTGTGACCCGGGTAAGGGCCTCTAAAGCTACACCGGACTTGAGTGGGCGAGCACTAAAGGTGCTCAGCCAGCGATTTATGGGTTGGGTGGCTACGCAAGGGCACCCCTGTGGGTACGAACCTCGACTTAGGCTGCCAGCCAATTTAGATTAATAGCTAAACCTAAGGTTATCTACTAGCGTTTCGGAAGCGACTACCTTGAGAAGAAACGCTGAGAGAAGCTCAAGGCTACGTCGGAGAGATACTGCGTCTCGGGCCGATGGCGGCCCGGTTAACGACAGTCGAATGAGCTATCCTTCTAGTGCGGCGCCGCCGGCGGCGCTGTTGTTGAGGAATGTATCTGGTGCATGTGTGTACCTGACTGTGCTGAGGATCGGCGGAAAACAATTACGAGAACAAGGTCGTAAGGTTCACGCGTCGAAGCTTTGTGCATCCTGTGGACCGCTTCCACAGGATGACTCTGGGCTAACAGGTCGTCCTTAATGAGCTCGGTGGCGAGCTCCTTCGGGACACCCCTGATAACGACTCTGAATCGTTTCTCCTCCTCGAGGGCATAGGTGTGGAAACCTATGTTTTTGAGGCGAAGGTATGCGGTGAGAGCCCGGTGATCATCGGGCGACGGCACGACTACTCTGATGCCTTGCGATGTCATTGTAGCGCGAGTGTAGTTAATTCGTTTATTTTTTAGGGCGTCTGAGACGTCCGCCCAATAGGATTTCTCCCGGATTACCACGGGAGGAGGAGGTCCAGTTTTAAACTGGGCAGTGGTGGAAGCCTTCTTGGGAGGCTTGGGGGATTTGGCAGCGGGAACGCGCGCCGAAGTATTGTCGTTGACTTTGGCGGTCTTGGACGGACCGCGGGTCTTTTTATATTTGCGCTTCCCCTTACGAACCGTGAACTCCTCGTCAGAGGAGTCCGAGGAAGGGTCCTGGATGATTGACATGGCCGGCGAGTTCTCGCGGACGCGAGAAGGGCCGCTTTGGTCCTGTGGTTGCGCGCGCAGCGGCGATCGCTCGCGCGAGTGAGATTGCGCGGACGCGTCCCTACGGGGAGTTGCGGGCGTCTCGATTGTAAGCTCGACATGAGCGGGGGATGCACTGACGCTGTCTCCCTCTGGCATGGCCTCCTCAGTTGTTAATAATGCGAAAGCATTATTTTTTAATAGGTTGGCATGCGCACTCGCAGAAGGCTCATGCGATGCGGGTATCAGTTCGGCCTGGAGTTCGGCCGTTCGATAGATGAGCTCACCGATCTGCTGGCCGCCTACGCCTGACTGGAAGGAACGAAGTTCGGTGACGAACTCGTTCATGAATGATTTGTGCTGCTTGAGCAGCCACTTTGCTACTAGATTAGTAAACAGCGCTTCGCTGGTTTCCATCTTGGATGGTTCTGATTGGAAATAGTCTATTTGGAAATAGTCTAATTGGAATTAATCCAATTGGAATTAATCCAATTGGGAATGATTCTTACTAGAACTGGGACCAATGTGTACGGTCCCCTAGCTCGTTTAGAGCCAGGGGGTGTGTAGCCTGACGCCCTTGGCCAAGGGTTGTGTGCCTAACGTGCCACACAGAGACAGGGGTCCGTGCTGGCAGACCCAAGCCAAAATGGGTGGCGGCAGGAAATCGGGATAGGAGGGTGTGGAAGGCGATAGTCGGGTTTGACTAGGGGGTCACTCCCTGTGCCAACTGGTCCGACCCCGTCCGGTATGCGCGGTTGCCTGAGGGGCAAACGCGAGCGCCCAGGGCACGCTCTAGACCCGTTCGTTAAACACCGCCAGGTATCCGGGGTCTAACCACTAAAAAGCGTGGATTTTCAACGGCGTATGACTAAGTCAAGCGTTTGAAGAAACTTAACGCCTCGGACGCCTTGATAAAGGCGCCTCGGCGAGATCGGTTGTGTGCACGGAAGCACGTGGGAGCACGTGTTGCCGGGCGTCGCGCTCGAAAGCGCGAAGAGGCGGGGGGAGGCACGGCGTGTACAGGGACACGTGTGCGCTCGACCGCTGCCTGAGCCGGAATCATCTACGCCACATCTTCCAATTCGAGGATCTTTATTTTCCAATTTTAATCTCTCAAATACGACTTTCAGGTTTTCATTTTGTAAGCTACAGTATTACATTTTAACTCTAATAAATCTGTTTTCTTTTATAATATTCTGACTATATCTGTTGTGGCTTAGTGGACATCTAGGTTTTTCCAGAATAAGTACGATTTTAGGCGCTCATGCTCAGTGGTGAAGGAAAAACATCGTAAGGAAACCCGCGTCGCATCTAACACAAATATAATGTGTACTAGTGCTGTGAAAACGGCGATCGCAAGCAATAAGCTCAAAGTGGATACAGCCACTAATGTATCTCTGCTCATACTAAAAGGGCAGGGTTACGGTATGTTAAAAAGGAATGTAATATTTGTAATGCATTTTTATAACTTGGTAAGATTCATAAGTATGACTTTGGAATGTAATCTAAATATAAATTGATATGTATAGTTGTGTTTTATTTCGCTAATTAATAGTGAATTTAATCTACCTTTGCACGGGAGCCATTTATTTATTATTATAAAATTTATTACAAGCAAATTGTAGAAACTACCAGGAAAACATATTTTGTTAAATGATGATGAAAACTTGTTGGAAGGGTGAATAAAAGAAAAGAAAGAAAGAAAAAGTTTATTGAGGCAAAGGAAACAACACACAACAAACATATTTATATAAAAACAACAATGAAAGAATAATACATAACATCCCATCATGTATCCTGTGTGCTGCTACCCATCTCAAAGAGCACTCAGCTCAGCATATGCTGGGCGACGCTGTACGCGCCATCCAGCGCTGTTTTTCAGCCGACGCTCAGGGGAATCGATTGCGCGGACGTCACGGTGCTATTTCAATATTAGAACCAGGCAAATAGGCATAGGAATAGGCATTTCTTGGACGCGCGATTCATAGGCCTTAACGTCACCTGCCACCAGGTGTGATTTACACCTGTGTATGTCCAAGGTTGTCCTGGGATTCATAAAAAACCGCTTAATAATCGGTTGAACAGATTAAACGTTATGAGCGAACACCATAAATGGAGAAAATGTAATCAATATAATAATTAACGGTTATATTTTGTAATCTCATGCACACAATTGCACCCACGTACACACACACACACTGGTCTACTCGAATACTGTAGAGTAACCCAAAACACGCTAACAAAATTTAATATGCAAGCGTAACCTCGTTACTGGGCACTAGTTTTTTTTTAATTTTCTATTTCGTTTATTATTAACTTTGTAATGTGCTGTAAAGTTCGTATTAAAATAAAACAATCATTATTTTAATTACATTACGTTCGTCTAAGTTTTAACTACTAATTAATCCTCAATTGCATCCAGATGTATGACTCAATAATGCCTAGAAGGGTTTTAATCATTGTCAAAGATTAACGAAATTAAAATTACGATTACATTTTGTAATCATTAATTTGATTACATTTTGCCCATCTATGCCCTCTGGCAAGTTGAAGCTACGATTTGCGTACAATGGCAAGCTCAGGGACTAACCTCAGGAATGCCTAGGATTAGTAATGCATAAATATAGGCTGATTATGTATTTAAAACGATTTATTGAACTATTCCTCAGGCCGCACATTCTGTTTAATAAAATGTTCATGGCTAATTATTCGAGTGAAAGTTGTAACGGTAAACGCGTTGCATATGTTTTCGTCGCCGGGAGCTGTGGAGACAATTCCACGCAGGTAGTATCGCTCTGTGAACTTTTCGTAGTGAGGGAATACCAGCCCTCCCCCACTGTCGCCTTTGCAAAGGGCTGTACCTGGAAATATACCATATAATCACATTAAGGGCTGGAATACACGGTGCGTTTTGGCATAACGCCTCACTTGCGGATGATGTAGTTTTTTCTGATACAATTTTAATAATAGACTGCACTGAACATTATTGCTGTGGCCTGGTATTATATTAAAAATATGTCAAAATCTGTTATTTATTTCAGTGTGATTAAATAAATTAATTGTGAATAATATTACGGTTTTCACCAAAACAAAAAATTGAATGATAATTTTTTAGGATAAAAAGTATCGTTTTACTGAAACGAATCAATTCTACATATTCAAAATATTGAGGATTATTGGTTAATTCATCTCAGATATCTATGGGGACGACCTTTCGCTGCCGGCAGTGGTGAAAGCCCTGGTCGCCAGCGAAGAGGCATGGCAAGGAGTCACAGCCTTCTGCGAGGTTGTGATGAAGCAGAAGGAGGCCGACGAAAGGGTTAGAGAGCGAACATCTCCAGCCATTCGGCGGCCAAGGCACCGTCGTCGGAAGGACGATTTGGCCCAGATAGAGCGCGACATCCCACGGTGACAGTAGCCGAATAGTAGACTTGAGAGGTCTGCTGCCCGGATGAGGGGGAGGCGGTGTGCAGTGTCCGGCGCTCTGCCTGAGGGAGAGGTTTTGGACGGGTGGGCTCCCAGAGAGGCAGCCTCAACAAGGCTTTTCGCTCCCCGGGCCCGGATGGAGCGATTAGAGGGACACCCCGGGGGTTTTTAGTCACTAGGAGTCTGACACACCGGGGTCGCTGCCTTCACATCGGCCCTGATGCACCTATGCAGATTTTACCACCGGGATTTAAAAAAAATCTCAGATATCTTGTAAAAGATAAAACCAGATAATACCATTTCCGAATCCAGCACAGATCTTGTCGCTCGTGATGTATTCTCTGAAGCCAGGGGGCACCTTCGATATACATGTTCCGACGTCCACATAAGGCATGTTGGCAACCTTCAACACTGGGGATGGCTTGCCGTTTGCCGATGTGAGGCCCCAGCCTGCAACCTGAAACATACCTGTTACGAACAGCGAGCCCAGGGCGCCGGAGACGCAAGAATAGGGGTGCGGGAGAGGAGCACGTCGACCGGGGCGACAGCAGCGACAGCGGCGGCCGGACGTAGGAACTACGGCGGAATCCGGCGTCGCTATTGGCGAACTTAGTTTTAAGGAATGCTTTGTATATAGTACTAGTTGTTAGGGTAGCCCGAGGGGATATATATAGCGACCTAATCGTTGGTCGGCGGCGAAGATCGAAGACTCGAAGAATTCCCTCGGAGCTACCCTCAAGAACTGCAAATAAAGAAGCGAACTACGAACTGCGAACGAAGAAGTGTTTTTTATTGAAGAATCCCTGCTACTAGTCAACGAGTATTGTCCATCGTGTATAATACCTCTTCATGCTTATACCAGCTCTAGAATGTGTCTACGCCGTACTTGATTGAAATAGAGAAATAGTAAAGAGAAAGAATATAATGCGCCAAAATTGCAGCCACAATACAGGTGATTTTATAGATGAGGGAGATATTTCAGTATACAATAATTTGTACCTTCTTTTAACTAATAAAAATGTTAATAACAATATTCCCTAACAAATCATAAAGAAATATTGATGAACAAATGAGAATTGATCCGTAAACAGTTTGGACACTGCAGCGCGTGTGGCGCACGATTGAATGGCATGTAGATAAAATTCCTTTTACGTAATTTTAGGTAAACAGTTAATTGACTCGTTACCCTTTCGTACTTTATCCTGGCTTAGGAGAGACAAAATACCTACTTAATAATTAATTGTTATTTATTCTATCATGTCTGTCATTCCTTCTAAATATGTTGACTATAAATTACTTTGTTTTAATGGAAATATTAAAATATCACAATTTCTATATATTTGGAATTAGAATCGAATGCTGAATATCCTCCTTGAATATCTCCCTCGTCATTAAAATCAGCCTGTATATAAAAAAATTAAGGATTTTTTTCATTTTGACTCTGCATGCATGTGTTGTAGGCATGATTGACCGAATTTGGTCGTGACCACAATACTCGAGTGTAAAGTCCGTCATAGTGACTCGCTTTGGCCTGTCGCGTTTCGGGATCAGCTTGTGTATATCCAGTAACTCATATACCTAGAGACCTTCAGCCGTGGCACGTGCGGGCCGACATGACGACGGAGGCTAGATTTTCGTCCTTTGATAGTCGCTTTCATTTTTGGACTACACTGTACTAGACTTACAATCAGGTGGACTGTAGTCAATTTGTTAAGCCAATATAAAAAAAAAGTTTTCACCGTGAAATTATAATTAGCTCCGTAACCGAACACGCGTGGTTCAATTATAAAAAGTCGAGGGTGAAATAATGAATTTTCAAATTGACACTTGACCATAATTATATCTGGTGGCAGGTGAAAATAAGGTTTACATGGACTGCGTTCTTCTAAAAACGCCTATTCACTCTTCTTTTAAAGGTTTCGAAGTCATTAATTAATTCATTAAGTATTTTGCCTGTCCTAAGCCTCGATTAAGTGCGAAGTGAAAACTAATCAGTAGTTGTTTGCCTACAATAACGTAAGAGAAACTTTATCTATAGTACTTAATAATCAACCATGCGCCACACGCGCTACTATGTGTTACAATAATAGAGAAGCACAACAGCAAATATGACTGATAAGCTAGGCTGGATAAAATATATAGTCACGCCAAAAGGCGCAACTCCAGAACATAAAATTACAAACTCCATCTGGCGATCACTCTTCACATTCTTACTTTCTTAACGTTCTCGCCTTTTAACCAAACACCGCATCGCATTCTTTTAAAACTACACATCGCATCGCATCCTTTCCTTCTCCATTATAATCGCATATTAATCCTTCCAAACTCGCAACACACAACACACCTGCTCAAAAACCATACTCCACATTTGCATTAAAATACATACATAGTGAGTGGTTGTAAAGTGCCTGGAATACCGCTGTTCGGTAAGTACTTCATATCATTGTCTCAAATTATCGCAATCTCTTTTATTTATTATAAATTATCCCGCCTACGAGGGTGCATTTTGTGCAACGGCATAAGGCAAGACTTATCCCGGCCCGCGTAATATAAATAATAGTTATTAAATGCTAAATATTAATGTGAACACCATTAACAATTAACGTATATTTCGCAACAAATATATTTTATGTTGGCAAGCGTAAAAAGTGACAGGAAGGATATGGCAGTGTGTGTGACTTCCTAATGGCGTCGGTTTAAGTAAAACTGTTGTGGAGAGAAGTTGTTTGATATTCTGTAAATGAATAACAAATAATTATGAGGTCAAGAGTTGATACAATGATCCGAACAGGTATCCATCGACTCGGTACGAGGCCAAAAGTGAACATAAATAAGAGAGTTGTTAAATGGCGTGTGGTACCAGATAAGTTTTAGAGTTTATAATTGTATATTATTTTATCTTTTTAATATATGTGGACAAGCCAATTTAAATATTTAACCCGCTATCCTTATATTTTCCTTCCCTTTTCCACACTTTGGACAAACCGCTCTTTCACGCTAAAAAATCATTGGTTGCCGCCAAAATCAACCAATAAAATCACCGCATTAGGACGCCAAAATAAGCAGGAGTTCGGTTCTGGCCGCGGTCGAGTGCGGACGTGTACACGGTTTCACGAGCGCCTCCCCCCGCCACACCCGTGCGATCTTACGTGTTATTAGACGCGCGCTTTTCAGCGCGACGCCGAATAATCACGTGCTTCCGCGTGCGCCCTTGCGCAGTGTGTTTCTCGCCTAGGCGCCTTTTTCAAGGTGTCCTAGACGTACGGTTTCTTTTAAGTGCGGACCGTCAAACGCTTTCTCGCGCCGAGGTGTCTTTTTCAAGACATCCGAGGCGCACAAGTTTCGTTTAACATCGACAGTCAAACGTTTTGAAAATCCACGCCTTTTAGTGGTTGTGCCTGGGGATACCCACCGGTGTAAACGAACCAGGCACAGGGCGGGTCCCGGGCGCTCGCGGTTTCCCCTCAGGAACCTGCAAACCCGGTTGGGGTCGGGGTCTTAGGCTGTGGAGCGACCCCTCAGTCTAAGCCGGCCATCACCCTCCCACCCCACCTTACTTCCTTCTCCTGCCGCGCCATTTGTTTGACTTGGGTCTGCTAGCGCGGACCCCTGTCTCGGTGGTGCAAAGTAGGCACACATCCCTTGCTAGGGACGCTAGGTACTCACCCCTCGGGCCCTAAACGGGTCTGGGGGACCGCCCACCTTGCTAGGGAAATTCCCCAGGATTTAACATGGACCCACCCGATCCGGTTGATGTATTCATCGGGACCATAGGTAAGTTTTCGCCTGCTCAATTGCAGCGACTGACAACGGTCTTATTACAACTTCAAGCGGCCTCCAACATTCACTATGTGATGGACTCGCCCGCCTCCCCTGATGCGGAGCCCCTCGCTCCCCGCCCCCCCGTTCATGCCGCGCCGACAGGCCGCGATCCCCGCGTCCCGCGCGACGCTTCATCCACCCGCGACCGATCGCCCGTTCGTGCGTCCCTTTCTGACGCCGACGGTCCCTCTCGCTCTCGCGACTCCTCGCCTGCGATGTCGATCGCGAACGACATCTCTGGCGATTCTGACTCCTCAGAGTCATCCGATGCTCCCGCGCCTGCCAACGACGGATTCACCCCCGTCCTTGGCAAACGTAAAAAAGCCCGCGTTGACGGCCCGTCTAAGGCCGCAAAACGCAACCCAGACGATTCGGCGCGCGCTCCAGCCGCCAACGGCCCTAAGCCCAAGAAGGCTAACCCGCCTGCCTTCCGCCCTGGCCCTCCTCCCCCGGTAATCATCCGGGAGAAGAGCAAATGGGAGGGAATTTCTGCCGCGCTTAAACAAAAGCGCATTAATTACACTAGGGCCACCGCGACCTTTGATGGCATCCGAGTGGTTGTCCCCACTCCGGATGACCACAAAAAATTTACAGCCTATCTCCGGGATGAAAAGATAGGCTACCACACCTACGCCCTCCCCGATGAAAAACGACTCCGCGTAGTCGTGAAAGGCCTCCCTAAGGAGCTCAACACGGAGCTCATTAAGGAGGACCTCCTCTCCCAAGGCCTGCCGGTGGAAGAAGTCCACCGGATGCACAGGGCTTCTACCAAAGCACCATTCGACATGGTGCTAGTCATCCTGCCTCTCACCAAAGAGGCCAAAGAAATCTTTAATATCAAGACTGTCTGCCTCCTCAGCGGTCTCAAGGTCGAAGCACCTTACAAAAATGGTATGCCCGGACAGTGTCACAACTGTCAACTGTACGGGCACTCCGCCCTTCGTTGTTACGCGCGCCCTAGGTGTGTGAAGTGCCTGGGAGACCACGGCACCTCACAGTGCGCGCGCACCAGGGAGGCACCCACGCCTCCGAGCTGCGTTCTGTGCGGACGTGAGGGGCATCCCGCGAATTATCGCGGCTGCCCACGCGCCCCGCAGCCGCGGCGCGGGGCTTGGAGGCCTCACAGGGCGCCCGCACCGCGCACTCGCCCTGCGGCCCCCAGACCACCTCCGGCGTCCGAATTTCCGCCGCTTCCCGCCAGGCAAGGAGCAACTCTCCCGCCTAGCGCTCCCGCTGAGCCCACCGGCACCGCTGCCGCACCGGCTCAGCAACCAACCCGCACCGGCATCGCCGGCTCCCAGGCCGCTCGGCCAAATTCCGTTCCCGCAAAGGCGGGAGTGCGTCCCCTCGTGGCCGCTCCTCCTGTGCCTGCTCGCACCCAGAACCCCTGGGTGCGCCGCAGCGCACCGGTCCCACGGGCGCCCTCAGCGCCCACCCCGCTATCCGTAGCCCTCGACGAGGCCTGTGACTTCGCCAACGCCATTGACGTTGACGAAGTCCTAGAGCTCGCGCGGGAGCTCCGCGAAACCGACCCGGCACATAGGATTGCCTTAGTAGTGAAGTACGCGGATCTACTAAGAAATCTTAAAAAATACAGTGCATCTAAATAGATGCCCCTCCGTCTCTCAATTAATTTTTCTGTTGATCCAATGCTCTTTACTACGAGTAGGATCAAACCGCACGCGTTGAACCTCGCGTGGTTCAACGCTTACGGCCTCCGAAGACAGAAGGATCTCGTCGGTGATTTCCTTCGCACCCACCAGATCGACGTCATGCTAGTGCAAGAGACTCTCCTCAAGCCGAGTGATAGAGGGCCCCGTCTGGCCAACTATCACCTGGTTAGGAATGACAGGACCCACGCCCGCGGCGGGGGCACTGCCATATACTATAGGAGGGCCCTGCACTGCATGCCGATCGACCCGCCTCCCCTCGAGAATCTCGAGGCCTCGGTCTGTAGGCTCGGCATGAGCGGTCATCCCTCAATATATATTGCTTCGGTCTATTTGTCACCGAACAAAGTACTTCTCCGAAGTGACCTCTACGCACTTCTGGACTTAGGTCCCGCAGTTATCATTGCAGGCGACCTCAACTGCAAACATATGCAGTGGGGCTGTCATTACTCTACTAGTAATGGCAAACGCCTGCGTCTCCACAGTAATGTCTACCCTTTCGACGTACTGTCTCCGTTGAGTCCAACTCACTTCCCCAACATTATTAACCACAGGCCCGACATCCTGGACATTGCGCTGCTAAAGAGCATAACCTTACGGTTGCGCTCTATAGTCACGCTCAGTGAACTGGATTCGGATCACAGACCTGTCTTGATGCAACTCGGCTCCTCTGAGCCGGAGGCAATCCCCACTAAATTGGTGACGGACTGGAAGAAGCTAGGAGCGATCCTAGCCTCGGATGGTCCGAAACCACTCCTCGACCCGATCCCTGACTTCTTCTCCTCGTCAGAGGATGCAGATGCGGCAATCGACGCCGTCACCGGCCACCTTCAAGGCGCTATCGCCGAAGCCACCAGGGAGGCCCCAGCGGAAAACTTTTTCCGTTGGAGGCTCCCTGATGACGTGAGGAGGCTGATGACGGCGAAGAATGCCGCGACCAGAGCATATGATAGGTATCCCACTGCGGAAAACCGCACGAGGCTGCGTTCCTTACAGAGGGAGGTAAGGAAACGAATCGCCGACATGCGAGGAAACCAGTGGGATAATTATTTGTCCCAACTCTCGCCCTCCCACCAGGCTTACTGGAATCTGGCGAGATCACTCAAATTAGATAATGACCGCTGCATGCCTCCTCTGCTAGGGCCGGACAATTCTGTCTCCTTCGACGATGTCGAAAAGGCCGAATGTCTGGCGGACAGTTTAGAGCGCCAATGCTCTCCCAGCCTGCTCCCGGCGGACCCAGACCACGTAGCCAGAGTGGACTCTGTAGTCCAACGTCTGGCTGCGCTTCCTCCCACTGCAGATCTGGCGATCGTCACAGTTGACGAAGTCAACGAGATCATCAGACACCTCCCGATCAAGAAAGCTCCCGGTCTTGATGGTATCTCGAACAGAGTCCTCAAGATGCTGCCGGAGCAAATCATATGCCTTCTCGTCGTCATCTTCAATGCGGCGATCAAAAACTGCATCTTTCCAAACGCGTGGAAAGAGGCAGGCGTGATAGGAATCCCCAAGCCGGGGAAACCCAAAAACATCCCTACTAGCTACAGGCCCATCAGTCTCATCAAGACGATGGGGAAACTGTACGAGCGGTTGCTTCTCAACCGTCTCCAGGATCACGTCCAGTCCAATAAGATTTTGACTAACGAACAGTTTGGCTTCCGTGCCAAACATTCGAGTGTCAATCAAGTGCACCGCCTCACGGAGCACATTCTCGACAATTTCATCCGGAATAACGACCATACCCCGACAGGGGCGCTCTTCTTCGACGTGGCGAAAGCCTTCGACAAAGTCTGGCACAATGGCTTGTTGTACAAGCTATACACACTCAAAGTGCCAGACAGGCTCGTGCTCATCTTGCGAGACTATTTGTCGAACAGGCATTTCCAATACCGCGTCGAAGGAGTGTTCTCAAACCCGAGACCGATCCGAGCAGGAGTCCCGCAAGGGTCTATACTTGCTCCCATTTTGTATAGTTTATATACAAACGACATCCCTAGATTGCCGAACATACAGCTCGCGCTCTATGCGGATGATACCGCTCTTTTCTGTTCCCAAAGGGATAAGAAAACCCTCCACAAAAACCTACAAAACGCAGCCACCGTTCTCGGCGAGTGGTTCCGCAAATGGCGGATAGAGGTGAATGCCGAGAAAAGTGTAGCAATACTCTTTTCTCGGAGTAACCAATACCCCACCCCCGATACAGACATTAAGCTATTTGACCGAACGATCCCTTGGGCCGATGAGGTCAAATACTTAGGTGTCACCCTCGATAGGAAGCTTACCTTCAGCTCCCACGTCAGGACTGTGCGCAATCGCGCCGTCTTTATCCTCAGTAGGCTACACCCCATGGTGTGCAAAAAGAGTAAATTGTCACTTAGGCATAAGCTGACAATTTACAAGACAGTAGTTAGGCCAGTGATGACTTACGCTAGCGTAGTCTTCGCCCACGCCTCAAAGTCCACCATCGCCCGATTGCAAAAAGTGCAAAACAAATTCCTCCGCACTATAGTAGGAGCCCCACATTATTTGAGAAATGTCGATCTCCACGACGACCTCAAACTCGAGACGATCGCCAGTTTCATGCGCACAGCATCTCGTCGCTACTTCGATAGGTTACCACACCACCCCAATGAGCTTCTTCGCAACGTATGCGAATACCCACCGACTCGCGGCACCGGATGGGGTACACGCCGCCCGCGTTCTGTCCTGTTGGATCCGGATGATCCAATTACCGCGGCTTTGATAACCGCAGATCCAAAAAACAGTGAGGTACACTCATGCACCAGATACTTACCACGACACCGGCGCCGCCGGCGGCGCCGACGACGACGAGTAAGGTTAGTTCCGTCAACTGTCGTCTAAATGACGCAGTTACACTCCGACGCAGCCTTGAGTTTCTTTCGGCGTTTCTTCTCAAAGTAGTCGCTTCCGAAACGCTAGTAGATCACCGTTAGGTTTCGTATTTTTGGCTGGCGGTCCAAGTCGAGGCTCGTACCCACAGGGGTGCCCTTGCATTGCCACCCAACCCATAAATTGCTGGCTGAGCACCCTCAGTGCTCGCCCACCTGCCCGGTTAGTTTGTGAAGACCTTTCCCGGTCGACAAAACGCGTCAATTCGAAAAAAAAAAAAAAAAAAAAAAAAACCAAAATAAGCAGGCGACGCTTTTCAAAATGCTTCAAAAAAGTAATTAGTGAGACGCCGGAGGCCGCGGAGAAAGTACCTACTCGCACACCGCTCCCGCTAAAACCCGCGCTAACGTGCTATAAAGACATTGGCCAGTTATTACTAAGACTTATCGCGAGTGACTCTTTCTCCACCTCAAAGTGAGACGCCCGAGCCCGCGGAGAAAGTACCTACTCGCTCACCGCTCCCGCCGAATCCCGCGCTAACGTTCTACAAAGGCGTCCACCAAGTGTTATTACATAAGACTTATCGCGAGTGACTCTTTCTCCACCTCAAGAACAAAGCCCGCGTCCGTGGAATAAGGACGAACCCGCTCCCGCTCAAACCCGCGTTAGTGTTCTACAAAGACGTTAGCCAACTGTCAATACGAAGACTGTTCCGCGAGTGAATCTCTATCTCTCTCTATATCTCTCTCCGCTATACATGCGCGAGCGCGTAGCGATTTGTGTCCGTGCGACCGCTGAGGAGCTTGGAGCTGACGAGGAGCCGACGCCTGTGCAGCCTCGCTGCGGTGACTAGTCGCGAGAGAGGCAGGTACAGTCCAATATGTCTACACTTTTTACGGATCAATTGTCATTTGTTCATCGATTTTTATTCGCAATATTATTTATTGCAGGAAGGTAAAAATTTTTGTATTCTGAAATATTTCCCTCGTCTATAAAATTACCCTGTATATTATGAAAACGTTTATACCTTGCCATAATTTCCGACTTGGAGTTGAGTCCACTCAAATTTCAGTCCAAAATCGAGACAGATCGGGCGCACGTACGTTTTGTATTCAAAAGGATTCGAGACAATCGCCAAAGCTATGTCATCTTGGTAGTTGGTCGACCCTCCGTAAAAATACGGTGATATTTTGATTTTCTTCACCTGAAATTGCATAGGTTATATTGCAAGATTTGATATTATATATCTACAGATAAAAAAGCAGTCAAGTGCGAGTCAGAATTGCGCACGATCGCATTTTGTACAAATTTTCATTGAAATAATTAAAGTAAATTTAAAATCGAAAAAAAAAATGTTATTTGTTTTGTAACTACAAATTAATTGTGTCCTTTACTTGTGCAATTAAACCTTGCCTCTTGCCACATGAGGTCAACGGGCAGTAAATAAAACCTTATCGGTTTCATTCCTTTACAAAAAGGTCTGGATTTTTTTTTATGATTTAAATCCGGACGTTTGGCCTCAATTACACATGGTGGAATGTGAAGATAGTCTGATGATGGACCGCGTCCACCCAACAACTTATTCACTCTATTCTAAAAGACTCCCATGGAAATATGCTCGCTGCAAGCATATTTTACTCCTTAGTTGGTAGCATGATGAATGTAGAAACGAATCTCTTCGTGCTGATATAAGGAACGTCCACCAAATACGGATGGTATGGGATGTATACGAAATAAGTGGCAGAAGACAGAGGGAAGAACTAAATTATACAACTCAGCCGCACACTCTTTAGATTATAGTCTATAGCAGAGATGGGCAAAATGTAATCTGATTAATGATTAACGATTACAAAATGTATTCGTAATTTTAATTTTCTTACTCTCTAATCATGATTAAATCCATTTAAAACATTAAGAAATCATAAATGTGTATGCAATTGGCGATTTCGTAGTGTTTAAAACATAGATGAGCAAAATGCAGTCATATTAATGGTAAAAAACGTAAAATATAATCGTAATCATTTTTATTAATCTAATTACATTTTGCCCATCTATGGTCTATAGGATACCGAAAGGCAGGCCACTATGCGTCGGTGTTCTAAACTGAGCAGCTTACTTGACGTAATAGCCTCATCGGCACTGAATCGATTGAGTCCAAGGCGGCCAAATGGTGTTTGGCGGAGCCGTAACAAAGGTGCCAGCAATACTCCATATACGGCAGTACTTGTGCTCAATACAGGTTGGTGAAGCGGTTAAGATACTTCCGCTTCATACCAAAATCCTTCTATCACTCCATAAGTTTCTTGCGAATGATATAAGGATAATCTGCATCCTTAATCTGTAGTGAAACCAATAGATGTCGCTTTACCACCCGCTCAGTGACGTATCACAAACGTCACACATTCATTCATTACTGCTATAATAATTGTATGCAACCGCCGCGACGTCGTGCTATCTCCGCTGTTATTTTAAAATATATAGAACCGCCGTATTAACATAATAAAACCGCCACACGACGTTGCTATTAAGAAGAGAAATAAGGTGTAATTGTGCAGAGGAAACTTTCTGTGCCCGTGGCCGCTACCGGACCCCTGGAACCTTACCGTGCTGTAGCATATACTGGACGAGCTGCAGACCTACAGGTTAGTGATTCAGATATTCTGGTATATCGGCTGCGATTTATGGAGTGATAAGTTTCCTTCACATTCGTTTTTGACCTAATTTTAATTTCTCTTAACCGCCAACCAAGATACGTTCCCCGCTCATATGCAGGGCTATTTACACGCCTCTCCACAGGTTAAGAACTTAATTTTTAGTTTCCTGAATAATTTGATTAATGTATGGGTACAACAAATGTGGTGCATTTTTCAAAAATATCTATTTTTCAAACCCCGTGTGCCGTCCATATATCCTACACGCTAACACTAGTGGGGTATAAAAACGCATACGACGCCATCTAGTGGAAAACATACATCAGATTTCTGGTCGTATTTATCATTAGGTTCATCCCAGGGTCTATATATTTTGCCCACAGCTACTGCGTAGTTCTCCGCTGGCAGCAATTTCGCTAAATCATCCCAAAAACAATGGGCAGCTGGAATTACAAGGCCCACATTAGTATTTGTACACACAAAGAAATTAGAAATAATTCAAAGGATAGTCTAGTACAAATCGCGCGAATAAAGGCGAAGCAATATATTTTCTACTAGCTGATCCGGTAAACGTTGTTCTGCCATAAAAATTATTCATACATATATTTTTGGTATCTTGAACCGTTTTCGCAGCGCACGCAATGGAAGCCCTCAAGGATGAATAATTCTCCCCGTTTTTTTCACATTTTCCATTATTTCTTCGCTCCTAATAGTTGCATCGTGATGTTATATAGCCTAAAGCCTTCCTCGATAAATGGTCTATTCAACGCAAAAATAATTTTTCAATTCGAACCAGTAGTTCTTGAGATTAGCGCGTCCAAACAAACAAACAAACTAACAAACTCTTCAGCTTTATAATATTAGTATAGATGTATTACTAAGCTGATTCCTACTTGTGAGTTTGTCTGTGTGTGAGTGTTGTGGCTGTAGCGGCGTAGTGGAAAAGAGATCGGTATCAATGCGCTGCGACACGAATAGTTTTAAGGTTAAATCCCGGCACATAGACCTGGTTTTCTCCGATTAAATCCGGAGTTGGGTGCCACATGTTCACCGGTTCACCATGTTCAGACATCGTGAGGAAGCCCGCATAGCATTTAATATGTCATGTGTAGTGATGCCACGAATAGTGAATTGGCCGAATACCGAATATTCGGCAACGCTGTCGGCCGAAGCGGCGAATATTCGGCCGCCGAATATTCCTGGAAGTAGCGTGTTTAGTAATAATAATAATAATAATAATCTTTATTTCAACACAAAACTTATATAATACATATACACAGGGTGATAAGTCTCACCGATTAAGTAAATCTTGTCTCTGGTGAGACTCGCACTTCCGTTCGGGTTATTCAATGGTGTTTTGTGTTTTTATATGTATATTAACGTTATAAGTTTATTAAAATGTGTGTGAGCGAGAGAGTGTGTGTGTGTGTGTGTTTCTGTGTGAGAGAGAGAGAGTGCGTGTGTGCGAGGTTATTTTCTGAGGCTGGTAACATTTAGGATGAAAAGCGTAATCGTTTGCTACCAAAAAATGCTGAAAAGCTTGTTTTTATCCATCACAACTTGCCACTGATCAATTTTAATTACTAAAGTGTTGTAATTTGGAAATAAATACATAACTCTGAGTAATATAACGTGTCTTTTTTACATGATTTGGTATTCAGTATTCGGCCGAATAGTACGTATTATTCGGCCGAATACCGAATAGTTGCCGAATATTCGTGGCATCTCTAGTCATGTGTACTAGTGCTGTGAGCACGGCGATCAACTGCACTATTGGCCACGTTGAGGACGACATATAAGTGCAAAGTGGGTACAGCCACTAATGGATATTTGCTCACCCCGAAAAGAATAGAGCGTGACGATGCATAATTATTATTCTACCGTATTCTTTCTTTAACTCTGTAGCAGTTCTTCATACAAGTACGAGACACTAACGACGTTGTTTAGTTAAAATTAAAAAGAAATACCAAAAGTACGTCAACTTCAGCGTTAGACAGCCCAGCGCTGATTTTCAATTCAGGGCTGGTTGGTTAAGTTGTCTACCCAGAATATACTGAGCTGATTTCCCTTTGATGCATCATCACAATACAGTGCTTGCCTTTTCTGTTTTCTACCTGTATAAATCTATTCTCCTGTGTTGTTATGTGAAATAGTGAAATGAAATGAAATGAAAAAGTATTTATTTCGCCACAAATATACAAAAAAACAGAAATTTTAATGTAGCATTACAAACAACACACAAATACAAAAGAAAATACAGAACACATTAACATGGCGAAAATGGGCCCTCCATCAGTCTAAAGCCACAGAGGAAGTCTGCAGCGCTGATTTTCGTGAAGGGCCCCGGTCGTGTTACATCTTATAAGAATTATCGATAAACAACAAAATACATAGAGCTTAAATAATAAATACAGGTGATACTAAAATAAACTGTTACATACAATAAATAAATCTATAATATAAAAAAGAATCGTTAAATGTGTATAAGCGCGAAACTCGAGAACGGTTGAACCGATTTGGCTGATTTCTTTTTTGTTGTGTTTGTTGAAGTCTGGGGAAGGTTATAACGGAGAGAAAAATTAAAAAAATTGTCTGAAAAAGTCTAAAAACAACACTTTTCTATATTCTCATACAAATAATTCGTAATAATATTTAAAAGTCAATTTGAACTTTAACACCATACCATAAAGTTTAAATGTTAGTGGACGGGTTCCGGGAAGGCAAAACAATTATTGAGTGACGTATAAATATTAATGTCAATATTTGTCAATTTTTATACATATAGCATTAAGGCCAGGTTCCTTCAAACAATTTTCAAAAAACAGCCGACAGGCTTTGGCAGAATAAAATCTGACGGGGAAGCAATGTGACTTTGTTTTAGAGAAATAGGGCAGAACAAGGTCTGCCGGAACAGCTAGTCAATAATAATAATAGTGAATAAAAATGTTTTTCTATTTCTACCTGTTATGATGACAGTTTTGCTGACCAAAGATCCACCACAGATCTGCATGTACGGGTTGGAAGTTTTCGTATATATTCCAGCGTGCCAGGGCAACTCGCCATGCACGGCAGACCATCCGTCTATGATTAGCTGTTCGCCGTGAGGAGTAATCTTGCCGCACTCTGGAACAGAGAGGGCTCGCTAGGGACAAAACTAAAGAGCGTTGAATGTCAATTGCGTTATTCCGCGCCGTTTTTATCCCCAGTTTAACACGTTCACGCCGGCGTGTACCACCGGTGGCTCGCGCTTGATTGTGCCATCGGGCGGCGTGTACCACCGGTGGCCCGCGCTAGACCGCCTCGTCAAGCGTCGTGTACTACCGGTGTTTCGCATTCGATTGTGCTATTAGACACTGATAATTTAACGTACATATATAAAAACGTTTATTTTGAATAAAAGTTATATTTAATAACGTATTATAAATATAACTTTTGCTCAATAACTTATAATATTATAAATGTAACTTAAAATCGATAAAATTACCAAAATAATTCAATATTATTTTAATTGTAACTTATTGATTTATATTTTTTTGTGTAATTTGTTAAACACCTTTTGTTATTTTTACCGGCATAGATCTCTGATCAGGATTCAGGATATAAAAACAACACGAGTTACACAATTTGCAAAGTAAGCACTCAATGTACTACTGAAGAAACAAGAAGCGCGTGCAAGCCTGAACACGCGGAATTAGCGCGCCGCCAGATGAAGCGCGACATAGATTTACGCGCCGCCGGGTGGTGCGTCTAATGAAAAAATGCGCCGGCGGGAACTTATTTAACAAAAAGTAGGAAATGGAATCGAAGAAGTACATATATTTTTCGGCGAGCGTGTTCCCACCGGCCTATTATTTGTAAAGGCTGGCACGATCGCGGTGACTATCGGCAGGTATTTGTCTCTCAACAGTCATACTTGGTTTCTGGATTGCACTGTGCTTTCCTGAGCCCAGTCAGAACAAGAAGATGGTTCCTCCATCAGCTGCAGCATTTTTATACCAACCTGGTGAACATTTAGCGATGTAGTCCCAATTCCCGTTGATGCAAGTCATGTATTGGAAATCAGTCGGAGCGTAGTAGTTTGGCGTCCGGCACCGCGGTATGACCTGGGTGCCGTGTGGCTCGTATTCGCCGCACGGTCTGAACCCCTGGTCGGTGCCGGATAGTATGCAATTGTACTCCACGCTCTCATGCTTCGTTAACTTGCATAATTCTGTAACAAAAACAAAGGAAAATCAAGCTACTCCACGTCTGATGGCAAGCATACTGTAGTCCAAAAATGTTTAAAAAACAATTGTCGATGGTCGCAGTGACTGTGCTTGCATAAATATCTCTTCACTTCGTTTAAAGGACCCCATATCATAGGATGGTGGGAACACGCTCGCCGGATGATTATTCCACATCCCAACGTCTCAGCCAAAGTAAGAATTTGAGAACTTCTTGGTTTTAATTGGGATAGGAGTTACTGTATAACTGTAACTCCGAAAACTCGCGCGCGTGGTTCTTCTATGGAAGGGGGAGGTCGGAACAAGAGGCGGTAGACTTTTGCCCGAACTGGGTCGTGATCATAATAAGCAAGTGTCAAGGTATCGCTGGAGACACCGTAGGAGGATAGTTCAGTCAACTGTCGCTAACAGCCTTGAGTTTCTTTCGGGTTTTTCTTCTCAAGGAAGTCGCTTCCGTAACGCTAGTAGATCATTGTTGGGTTCGTTTCCTGATTGGCCTCCTCAGTCGAGTTCCGTACCCACAAAGGTGCCCTTGCGTTGCCACCCAATCCATAAATCACTGGCCCAGTAAATCATATACCCACAGTCATTTAGTCGTGGTATATGTGGGCTTCCATATATACTATACATATATATATAAGACTATTTCGGAGATTATAGACAGAGACTAGACGGAGACGCAGGATTTTCTCCCGATTACCAAAAAAGAGGTTTGATATGGTGATGTTCCGATGGAGATCTTTCTTGAAACAGCAGATTTATCGTATTTATTGTCAATTTAATCAGTATTTTGTTTCGAACTCGCTAAGAAACCTGAACTTAATGCGATGAAAACACAAACAATTGTAAAATAACAAAATTATTTATTAAAAATATTTAACCGACTTCAGGAAGTAAATCCTAAATCTACCAATAAATAAATTAAATGACTTAAAAGCATCTTCTATTGATACAATATTCTCATTTATCCAAAAAATGCCCAAAAAAGCTATTCTCTTCATAAAACTTACGAATGCAGTGCGGAAGTTGAATTATCCATCGCCCTTTGTGACAGTAACCGGAATTCGTTCCCAGTGTCCCGTATCCTCTATGACACGTGACATTGACTTCCATTGAGTCGAACTCCTGGCCGGAGAAAGCAAATGGAGCATCAGTGACGCTGTAGCTGCCGTGCTCAGGATCGGGCGGTAGCACGCACACATTGGTTGGCTTTGGCCTGAAAGTAGAGTTGTGTTGATAAAAAAAAATTGTTTCTATAAACTGTTATTCATCAATATAAACTTTATTGCTGAAACCTAGAAGCTCAAACTTGTAATAACTGTGGAATGGTCTGCCGTCGAGCGAGTTCCCATCGTTCTATGATATTTAGTTCACTCAATAACTTCGTGTTCCCTTTCACGCTCAAGGGAAATATATTCCCTTTCAATTATCATGGAATCGATTTTTTTTGCTGAATGTCAAAATAAAACTTATGTCCAAGGCGGCAAATGTATTTCTGAACGAATAAAAAAAACTATCCAACTTACACGCATATAGGACACATAATAAATGTGTTATGTGCAATGTCCACTTGTGCTTCACAAGTAAACGAAATTGTTTCGTAGAATACTATAACTATTTATTTTACTTTTCTGATAATTTTTACTATGTTTTTGTATTACAAAGCAATAAATAAAATACCGATGTAATAAACCTAACTCTTCATTAATTTACTTTTATTGTCCACAGGGAAAAATATTTCCCATGAAATTATAGGAAACCTATACACCTTGCTATGTTTTTCTGGTGATATTCTCTTACTTTACACCCACAATAGCTAAAATATTGTGTTGTATTGGCATATTTAGTCTTGGACATTTTATGGACGTGTAAGGGTTAAACGATGCATGAATAGATATTTATGTAGGCCGGCATAATCACGTGGAATGGCAGGTAAGTGAAATCTCTCGGTAGTTGTACTGGGTTTCTGGATTACACTGTACGTTCTATCAGGTACGGTGATGCCAATTACTTTGCCTAGGCAGAATAAGAAAAGATGCTAAGTGAATAGAGATGCTTTAGTTGCCCAAAATGACAAACAATATAGCATATTGTGCATAGGAGTGAGCAGAGAAACATTCGTGGCAGCATCCAGTTTGCGGTAATATGTCGTGCCAAACGTAATCACCAGCGCATTTGATCGCTGTTAACAGGTATTCAGGTTTCCTTACGTCGTATGCCTTCGCTGAGGAGCTTGTCCTGCCTAAGCTAGTGATGATGATGATGATGATATCCTAGCCGGATTCAGCCACGGCGACTGTTTCAACACCGATTAAGAAAAATGTCGGCCCGTTTTCGGAAACAGTCAATTGCGCAGGAGATATTTAAGTGCATAGCTGGACGCGCTGCCAGAAAAGCACTCTCTCGTCCGAGCTCCCTCAGGCCCGATGGAAAGGAGAACCAGTACGATCGGGAGGGAGCGGGATGCAGGTTTGGTCGAGTGTTCCTTCTCTGAACACCTGGTTGAATTGCGGTGTTAAAGAGATACCTTAGTCGCCTTTTACGACACCTCGGCAAGAAAAGGGGGGTGCTATTATATTCTAAGCTAGTACTTAATATGGAAAAATCCAGAGGTACGGCCGGAATTCGAACCTAGGACCATCCACGATACCGCGCATCAATATCGGTCTCTTATCCACTAGGCCACCACATTAACAGACACACACACGGGACATTGTATTATTTTTTTATTACTTACAATTTTGGAGCGCAGGAAGTTTCGTCAGCTCCATCGGCACAATCATTGAATCCATTACAAACTCGACTTCTGCTAATGCAAGTGCCATCATTACACGTAAACTCAGCAAAACTGTAAATAAGTGTAAATATAGGTAGGCTATGCTAAAAATACGTTACATCAATTTAAGAATGTAGAAAATATGACAAGAAACAAAACTGAATTATATTTCTCTTTAAGTTTTAAAAAGTATTAGGTTAATGTCTAAAGTTGAGATTTATAGACACTCCTTTAGCTTTTGCCAGAAAACAGCCTCATATAATTTATATAATATAATAGTATATAGTAACAGTGCCAACCACTCGGACCCGAGCGTGCGTCCCTTTCATTTTCTATGTGCTGACCACTTGGATCCGAAAAATGGTTAGTTTTATTGAATTAATAATAATAATACAATATATTCATACTAGCTGTCCCGGCAGACCTTGTTCTGCCCTATTTCTCTAAAACAAAGTTACACTGTTTTTTATGTTAATAGCTGCCCCGTCAGATTTCATTCTGCCAAAAGTTATTGGCCTGTCGTAGTCTAATAGAAATAAAATTGCATTGAAAGACTTAAGTCATATCTAAGGTAATTACATTTTTACTATAATGCCTTATGGGACACGCTATTTTTTGTTTGATTACTTGGCGTATAAATTATAATTTTCATTAATAGCATGCAACCTCTAATCAACTTGAAGGCATACCTTTGTTTTGATTAACATCAAATGTTTGACAGCTGGAGACAGAGTAGTTTGTATGACGGTTTGTATGTTTGTTTGTATGATGATGTTGGACGAGAGAGTGCTTTTCTGGATGCGCGTCCAGTTATGCACTTAAATATCTCCTGCGCAATTGACTGTTTCCGAAAACTGAACCTCGAATTTCTTAATCGGTGTTGAAACAGTCGCCGTGGCCGAAACCGGCCAGGACATCATCATCATCAGTTTGTATGGGAAAACGAAATTGTTGTTTTTACTATATACCTAGCATTTTTTTTTAATTTTCTCACCTTTTAAACCTTCCCTGGACTTCAACAATTAATTCAAAACCAAAATTAGCCAAATCGGTTCAGCCGTTCTCGAGTTTTAGCGAGACTAACGAAGAGCAATTGATTTTTATAATATATTAATTAGTGCGTTTCAAAAAAAAAATTTTTTTCTTCGGAACCACGCTCAAACGTTTCGTTTTAATGCCAAAACAGGCCTCTGAAAATATGAGCCCTTAATATTAATATTTAGGTTGTCCGCATCGCACTTTTCGATTTCCCATACAAATAACACAGGACAAAAGTTTTTTTTTCTTATGACTTTTATAACTAATGAACGATATATCGTATGGCAATACCCAGTCATTATTTTTGTAGAGAATTTAACGCTCTACAAAAAAGGTTTAACGATTGATGTTAATGTAACAACTTTTGTGCGTGGTTCCGAGGAAAAATAAAAAAAAATATTTTTTTTTAAACGCCCTAATATTCATATATGTATGTATATTATCAAACATTCATTTGTACTTAATCAAAATTCACTTTAAAAAAATGTAATGCCCGGCTATTCTTTTTTATATGTTTTTAAAGCAGTAAATGTGCTACCTTGAACTTGGCTATGCGAATGCTAAGACCATACCCAAGTTTAGGTATATATTAAGTTTTTAGACAAAAACGATATTATTTTCTGATTCAAAATTGTTTCTATAAATCTCAGCTTTAGCATTTAGGCACTCAAAACTTAACAACTATAAAATTAACAGGAAAACGTGTTTATTACCAGATTTACAAACCAGTCGTTTGAAATATAAAAAAGAATACAAATTAATAGTGCCTGACTTCTTGACCTTCGGTCGCGAATTCGTGCTAAGTAACCTTTTGACAAGTTGTGAGGTGATTTTAATAATTTCTAGAAATTTTTTATACATATTTTATCAATATAAACTTCAGATATAATAGTTTTAGAAGTGAGTATATTATTATATACTTTGACGGGATATATGCGCGAATTAACTTAGTTTAAATTTTGGGCAAAATGTAATCAGATTAATAAAAATGATTACGATTACATGTTACGTTTTTTACCATTAGTATGACTGCATTTTGCTCATCTATGTTTTAAACACTATAGAATCCAAGATTTATGATTTCTTAATGATTTAAATGGATTAACACATGATTACAGAGCAACAAAATTAAAACTACGACTACATTTTGTAATCGTTAATCATTAATCAATTTACATTTTGCCCATTTCTAGTCACGAGTAAATTGCCGCGCCGCGGAGTTTTCGTCGAGGGCGAGAAGTAATTTCCTCTACCCTCTGTTATTGTTAATAATTTAAATAGTCACGAGACACAACGCTCGCAGTATCAGCATATTCAAAAGACGACATAAAACAATTTCCTTGTTTTCTAAATACTGGGTTCCACGTCGATCACAGCTTGAACTAATCATCATAAAGAACAGAAGTTCTCCAACTGCCGAGTCATTGGGCTGTGGAATGGTCTTCCGGGGAGCGTGATCCCATCGTCCTATGATATTGGGTCTTTTAAGCGAAACGTGAAGAGATATTTGTGCAGGCCGGCATGATCGTTACAGCTATCGATGTTTTTTTTACTGTTGGTAGTCTTTTCTGGACTCAGTAGCGTTCGTTCTATAAATGCATGAAAGCATTGCATGCCCATACGATGAATAAGTCTGGAATAAATTGCTATAACGGAAACAAAAAAAAGGAACCCTTTATATTCATATCTATTATATTTTCACGCCATCTATCTTCCCTGTGAAAGTAATATAATATTTATTATCATTATATAATATTCAAATTCATTATGGGAATCTGCCTATCCTGTCCAAATTCCCTATACACGTCACAGTCTGGACTGCACCATGTTTACCGTGATTAGATGTGGTCTAGTCACTATGCCGTGTCAAGATAAAATTACCATCATCATCATCAGTTAATTCGCGCATAAGACCCGTTAAAGAAACGCGAATGTTTAAAAAGTTTTGTCATTATATTAGCCACTCTTTAACTGAGTTTTTAAAGATTTTGCCGAAGTTAGCCGAAATAGAAACTTTCCGTGTGACGCTATAAGTTATTTACCTGCACGTGACTGGTTTAATTGTTGCCTCGATGGAAACCGGCTTTGCTGAAATCACAATAAAAATTAATTAAAAACTAGCTATATCCGTGTAGAATTCTCGTTCCTTATGACCTGGGAGTCTTTAAGAGAAGAATGAATAGGTATTTATTGGGCGGAAGCGGTACATCCTCGAACTCATGTTCACCTTCCACCAGGTGTGTTTAAGGTCTAACATCCGCTTGAAATACATAAACAAATAATTAAAAATAATGTATATATTTAAATACTTCTGTTGTAAGTTACTGAAGAGCTAAGTACCCTCAATAGATTTGAGGGAGTCACTGCCCGGATGAGAGGGAGGTGGTGCGCAGTGTCCGGCACACCGCCTGAGAGAGAGGTTTTCGGTGGGTGGGCTCTTTACTTCCACCCTCCTAGAGATAAAGAAATAAGGCTTAAATGAAATGAAAAAGGTTTATTTCGCCACTAACCAACAAAAAAAAAAAAAACAGAAATTTAAATGCAGCAACACAAACAATACACAAAAACAAAAGAAAATACAAAACATATAAACATGGCGAAAATGGAACCTCCATCAGGCTAAAGCCACAGAGGAGGTTTAAGAAAGATATTACATACAATTTTCTAAATGAATACCTATCGTTTACTTACGGGAACACTTAGGTAAGTGCTTGCTCCACTGTCCTTTGGTACAGGAAGCTGTATTAATTCCATCGACCTCATATCCTGGAGAGCAGAAGACTTTGAAATCTGCATTATCTATTTCATGTCCAGGAATAGCGTCCGGAGCTCCGTCTACGGTATATAAACCATGGTCTGGATACGGGGGTAAAATACATTTATCCTGTGTTTTTGATCTGAAAAAAAGTATTTTGTTATGGTGTTTTTTATATTTGTATGGTTTGTTTTTGTTATGGTGGATGGTGAAGATGAGTCCGATAATGATCCGCGTCCGCCCAAAAAACGCCTATTCACACTTTTTTGACTCCCAAGTCATAAGAACGTGGAGATATGGTCGCTGGAAGCGTATTCCACTCCTTAGCTGTTCGCAAATGGAGTGTAGAAGCGAATCTTACTTAAATCTTTGCTCAGCAATGAAGAAAAAGCGTGAGGGAACCTGAAGACCTCACCGGAACATCACCGGTCGTGAGAGACGAGTGTTAAAGGCATATAACCAGCTAATTGGAGAGGTTAGTGGTAACGCAAGGGTACCCCTATGCTTACGGACTTCGGCTTGGACGGCCATCATGGACAAAACTAACTGATAGTATTTTAATCGAAGCGACTACCTTGAGAAGAAAATTGCGACAAGGCTACGTCGTAGAGATAACAATTTCTTAGATACTAGTGCTGTGAATATGATAATTAATTGTAGTACTGAGTAAATTGAGCATGATTTAAACACGAAGATGGTACAGCCATTCATACATCTCTGCTCACCTCAAATGGATACAAAGGAGTGATGGAATAGACAATAATTAATAATTAACATGAACAAATTAATGAAATGTGTATATGTAATGTGTACGTGTGTTGAAATAATTAAAAAACTTACTTCTTCCCGGACTTTGACACATAAAGAGAGACCTCGCGGTTAGAACATTGATCCAAGGAAATAATTCTGTAAAAAAATTCGATAAGTGACGTTTTGATTTGATTGGTTTAATTTTGCACATGTACAAAAAATAGTCATGGACCGAATGCCCCTACTACGGAATCCCAGATTGCATTAATATTTATGAATTCTTAATGTTTTAAATAGATTTAATCATGATTACAGAGCAAGAAAATTAATATTCCGACTACATTTTGTAATCGTTAATCATTAATCAGACAGTTTGCCCATCTCTGAATAGAAATGTCACGTGCAAGTGTCATGAGGTCGGCAATCAGCTGCGCTGCTGGTCACATTGGACACGATATGTAAGCGCTAAGTTGATACAGCCACTAATATATCTCTGCTCACCCCGATATGGATATAGCGTTGATATATTATTATTATTATTGTGGTTATAACTATGATCTCTTGGAGTGGAGTGCTCGAAAATATTTTTAAAGAATGTCTAAAGGAACTGGTAAACGAAAAAATGTCCTATTGAGACTTCTTTCCTACGAAACACGATGTGTTAGCAAATTTAAATTATTATGAAAAGTACCTGCGGCGAGTTTGTTTGTTATTCAAAGCCTCCAATTCTGCTGCAGCTAAAACAGAAGACATTACTCTATTAGTCTTCTACCCAAGCCCACAAGCATTATTTCCACTTGTGGAAAAGTTCTCTTGCATATCAGCTCACTTACACTAAGCTACGATGTTATTATAGAATATTGATAAATAGCACTATTTTTACACAAAATAAATGATCGACATGTTTCTTTAAAACTGACATAACTTTTTTATTTGTGGATCGATTTAAATAAAATTACCACTAAATGTTAAATAAATCTTTCATCAATACATTAATGAAAACCGCATCCAAATTAGGTAAGCCATTTCTAAGATTAGCATGTACAAATACGTATTAATATGTGTGTTGATTAACGATTCCAATACATTTTTACTAACCTACATCGCGCAAGCGAAATTAATTTGTAAGGTCACATATATAGAAGATCTCAAATAGCCTTCATCATTCCACTACGACACAGCTTTGAGTTTCTTTCGGCGTTTCTTCTCAAGGTAGTCGCTTCCGAAACGTTAGCAGCACCCGTAGGTATAGTACTTTATTTGGCTGGCGGTCCTAGTCGAGGTTCGTACCCACAGGGGTGCCGTTGCATTACCACCCAACCCATAAACTCGCTGGCTGAGCACCTTCTGTGCTCTCGCCCCCTAAGCCCGGTTGAACTGAAAATGCCTTTCCCGGCACACAATAGTTAGTCCGTTTAAAAAAAAAATAACCTTCATGTAGATAATATTGTATTGGTACCTGAGGAGCGGATATATTACGGTGTATATGTAATAATAATAAAAAAACATCTTACGATAACAGACGGGTAATTCTTTTACCCATATTCCATTGAAACAGTAAGCTTGGTTGTCTTCATTGATCGTCCCGTAGCCTGGGTCACATTTGACCTCTAGATTTAGAGCATTCGCATTGTTATCAGAGCCAAGGCCCGGCGTGTTTATTTGACTATACTTTCCATGTACCGGTTGAGGTGGTAACGTACAATTAATTGAGGGCGGCTTTGATCTGAAAGCATTATCATTTGTTATGATGGGTCGGATTGTCCTCTTCGACGTAGCCTCTCAAGAAAGTCACTACCATAGATGGGCAGAATGTAATCAGATTAATAAAAATGATTAATGAGATTACATTTTACGTTCTTTACCATTAATATGACTGCATTTTGCTCATTTATGTTTTAAACACTACAAAATCCCAGATTGTATACACATTTATCATTTCTTAATGTTTTAAATAGATTTAATCATGATTACAGAGCAAGAAAATTAAAATTACGACTATATTTTGTAATAGTTTACCATTAATCAGATTACATTTTGTCCATCTCTGATCACTACCCAAAAACGCAAGTTGTAGGTCACCCTTACGTTCTATTCCAAACTGCCCGTTTAACTCGAAGTTCGTATCTACAGGGGTCCCTTGCGTCACTGCCCAACTTATAACTCGCTAGCTGAGCACCCTAAGTGCCCGGTGAAGTTGAAAAGACTTTTTATGGCCAACAGCAAATGGTCCTGCCAAAATATTAAGTCGGATTGTACATGAATCGGTGCCTACTTTTATCAATGATAGATTTCATACAAAAATCCACATTAACGGAGATCGGGTATCTCACATGGCAGCATAAGATTTGCGTATACTAGAAGGACTGCCCTGTTTTGCCCTTTGCTTTAAAAACTAGCGGATTTTCCAACAAATTCTCCTCCTTTTGAGGGTTGATTTTATAAAAAGTATTTTTTATTTCTAATTAAAAAGCTTAATATAAGTTCTCATAGAGGTTACTGGAAAATTGATGGATTTTCAAATACTTTTAATTCCTATTTCCACCCTCTTAGAAGTGGAATATTAAAAAATGACCCCTTTTGAGGCTGCGTTATACAAACTCATCTGAATTCAATGTTTCTACCTTCAGTAGTTTCAACTCGTTGATATATTAGATTAGACAAGTAATGTCTCAATTTATAGGTGCTTTATGATAGTTTTAAATAATTTTAATGGTATTTTTAACCGGGTATGACGCCACAGCGTTAATTTTTGTTTAACCTTTTGACGTCCAAGCTTGCGTGTGCACGTGCTTCTATTTCGTCTATCGTAGGATTGCCGATTTGTCGTTGTTTTGGTCTTTTAGACGTGTTGATCTTGATGTCTGGACAACGACAAAATGGCGGAGGACTGCTGGAAATGTTGGTTTTTCTGACGAGATGAAGAGGGACGCGAAGCTTGGGTTGTTAGTTTTGACGTCATTGAAAGACTATTGAATACTAAATATAATTTCGTCGGGAATCAAAGAACTTGTATCCAGTGCCGTAATTTAGACTTTTTAAGGGTTTAGACATTTAATCCAGTACGCTTTTCCAATGCGGGTGTGCAGAGAAGGTGCATGCAGCAGAAATCTACGTGCAATTCGGCAAGCGATATACCTTAGCTGACTCTTACGACATTTCAGTATGTCGAAGAAGGAAGCGCTTTTCTATTCTGCCGGTGAACTGTAACCTGTAAAAACTTAATATAAAAATGTTTAGCCAAAAACCACAAGATGATTTATGACCAGACGCCAACATAACGAGACGTAATACAAAAAGAACTTACATTTTACTGCCACAAAGAACCTCCTCGAATCCACCAGAGCAGTGGCGTGTACCATCACAAGTTCGTTTAGTTAATGTGCAAATCTCTTGGCTGCATTTGGATTCGCCGATGCTGCAAAGTAAATAAAGATATATTGACGGCAGAAAACAAAAATATCACGTAGAGATGAGTATGCGCGGCAAAATGCGCCACATACTATGACCCGATTTTAGTGGACATATCCATAGGACTGTAAGGTTGTACAAATGACCTAAATAGTTCACACCTTATGCCGTGCATATAATTAGCTGCATCTGTTTAGCTTTGCCGTGTAGCTCCGTTTCAGGTGAGGTGCATGCCGCCCGCTCCAGTACCCAGCGTCCGTTGCTGGGCACAATATCCATGTGGGTAGTATCTCCCGGCCGAGAGATATCTCCGTGTCCGTGTTAATCTCTATTATATAAAAATAAGTCCGATTTTCCTTCCTGAGGCACAACTCCAGAACGCACGAACCGATTTCCACGGTTTTGCATTCGTTGGAAAGGTCTCGGGCTCCGTGAGGTTTATAACAAACAAAATTCAGGAAAAATTTCAACAGAAAAGCAGGAAAACGGGGTAATTCATTTTTCACATACAGCGCCATTTCTGATACATAGCATGTACTACAAACCAATATGGTTTTGCATGGTGGTGGAGCAGATCGCACCAGTATTTTAAGTAGATGGCGCCGATGCGTTGTACATTGTTTGACAGCTACTCATTGTACTCTGCTCAGTTAATTTCATGTGACATTTGTTATGCGCACGTTCTTTCAAACGCTAACTAAAAACCAAAACGAATCCATCTGGTGGTGAAACGAAGTTCGCCGGGTTTGCTAGTTAGTTTATAAATTCACTATGACTGTTCTGTCATGTATATATATCATAATCACCGAGATACATCCGAGGGCCCAGGGTCCCCTCATGCCGTCCCGGGCACGGGGGCCGACCGAAAAACCACTATATTAACCTCCGATCGTATGCGAACCGTCCTATTACAAGTTCTACCGACAAGTGAATCCGTCTGACATACAGAGCTGCCAACCCGGCCGGGTTCGCAAATGCAACCAATCACATACATCGACAAATGGCGTGAACAGATGGAAATGACGGCAGTTTTAAATAATTAATTATGCTTTTATGTTGTTTACAAACTAAGCCATTATCCAGAGCGGCAAAATTGAGGAAATTTAATATACGAGTATCCCATACACACTATATCCCTTTCGGAGTGAGCAGAAATAGATTGGTGATTGTATCCACTTTGCGTTTATATGTCATGACTAAGTCACCAGTAGCGGAGCTGATCGCTGTTATCACACATGGTATTTCTATTAAATGCCATACGAGTTTCCTCATGATATTTTCCTTCACGGGTGAGCTTGTGGTGCCTAAAACCGTACTTAAAATGGAAAAATATACATTTAATTAGTTAAGATCATAGATGGGCAAAATGTAATCAGATCAAAAAATTATTAATGATTACATTTTACGTTTTTTACCATTAATATGACTGCATTTTGCTCATTTATATTTTAAACACTACAAAATCCCAGATTGTATACACATTTATCATTTCTTAATGTTTTAAATGGATTTAATCATGATTACAGAGCAAGAAAATTAAAATTACGACTTCATTTTGTAATCGTTAATCATTAATCAGATTACATTTTGCCCATCTCTGGTTAAGACGAATATTTTCCTAACAATCATTCTGCCATAATAAAATATCTAATAAACATTTACAATAAATACCTGCAGATGGCGTTTTTGGTTAAAACTGAAACAAAAAAAAATGAGTAAAAACTTTATGAAAGAGAAATTAGAGTTCGAAGAGTTTTTGGTCCACGATAGGCCAAATAAAACAAGCATTTGAACAGCAGTAATTGAGAAACGAAGATACAAGTAGTTCAGATGCTAGTTTTTATGCTGCCTCGAAAAATTTCAAGGTCCTAGGCTGCATTTTAATATTCTTTACACGTTTTTTATGCGCATCGATATAAACCTTACATTTAAAAGACTCAGCAATAACTATTTTATTTATATTATAATAATTATAAATAAAAAACAATATACACCGATAGACAATAGACGCCAAGCTTTGGACCTTATGTTTTTATATAATTTACTAGCTGATCCGGCAAACGTTGTTTTGCTATGTAAGTTATTGTAATATCTTCTAAGATGTTCATTGAAATTAAGTGTTGTCAAAGACAATTTTGTTCATAACTAAATACTCTTAATCAACAACACATTTATTTGGATAAAGATTATTATTATTATTACGTCGATACAACTCTTAACAAATAATGCATTAATTTCGACCAAATTCGATTACCATAAAAACGGCTCTAGTGAGTTAATCTTAAAAGATAGACATATACTGTCCCGGACATTTTTTTAGATCATTTTAATAGAAATAATTCTTTTATACATATATTTTTGGTATCTTGAACCGTTTTCGCAGCGCATGCAATGGAAGCCTTCAAGGATGAATAATTTTCCCCGTTGTTTTTTCACATTTTCCATTATTTCTTGGCTCCTAATAGTTGAATCGTGATATTATATAGCCTAAAGCCTTCCTCGATAAATAGTCTATTCAACACGAAAAGAATTTTTCAATTCGAACCAGTAGTTCCTGAGATTAGCGCGTTCAAACAAACAAACAAACAAACTCTTCAGCTTTATAATATTAGTATAGATTAAACAACAAAATTGATTGTCCATACTTGTTAGAACAAATAGAGCTAAGTAGCAGTGCAGACATACAGCACGAAAACACTACATGTGGACATTTTCCACGAGAGCTGCGGGTCCGTCAGAATGAAGGTAGTGGAGGCTATCGGGGCGTCTTCGGACAGGGACAGTTAACATACACATTCACACACACAAAGTACACAATTACACTACACATTTCATATATAACTTTTATATTATTACTAGTTAACCCGGCAAACGTTGTTTTGCCATATAAGTTATTTCTAGGTGATCAGTTATCGAGCGGTATGAAAAATGATAAAATTACTAAAATGGCTTTTAAAAAATAGGGGTTGCTGATAAAAGGGTAAAAATGTATGGTTGTATGTATTTTTTAATATAACATTATAGAAAAATAAAAAAATATGTTAAGCGTGAACAACCCTTATCACTTAAAGGTATGAAAAATAGATAGTAGCCGATTCTCAGGCCTACTGGATATGCATATAAAATTTGGTAAAAATCAGTAAAGCCGTTTTGGAGGGGTAAGGTAACTAACATTGTGACACGAGAATTTTATATCTTCTATAATATAAAAATGAATCGTTAAATGTGTATAAGCGCGAAACTCGAGAACGGCTGAACCGATTTGGCTGATTTCTTTTTTGTTGTGTTTGTTTAAGTCTGGGGAAGGTTATTACGAAGAGAAAAATTAAAAAACTTGTCTGAAAAAGTCTAAAAACAACACATTTCTTTATTCTCATACAAAAAATTCGTTATAAGTCATTTTGAACTTTAACACCATACCATAAAGTTTAAATGTCAGTGTACGGGTTCCGGGAAGGCAAAACAATTGAGTGACGTATAAATATTAATGTCAATATTTGTCAATTTTTATACATATAGCATTAAGGCCAGGTTCCTTCAAACAATTTTCAAAAAACAGCTGACAGGCCTATTGGTTTTGGCAGAATAAAATCTGACGGGGAAGCAATGTGACTTTGTTTTAGAGAAATAGGGCAGAACAAGGTCTGCCGGGACAGCTAGTACATATATAAAAATGAATTGGCAAATGTGTTGCTAAGCGCATAACTCGAGAACGGCTGAACCGGCTGAGCTGATTTCTTTTTTGTTATGTTTGATGAAGTCTGGGGAAGGTTTTTATGGAAAAAACGTAAATAATACGAGGAAAGTACAGAAAACAACAATTTTCTTTTCCCATACAAACCACTCTGTCCCCAGCTGTGAAACGTATGATGTCAATCAAAACAAAACAAAGGTATGCCTTCAAGTTGATTAGAGGTTGCATGTCATTGATGAAAATTATAATTTATTCGCCAAGTAATCAAACAAAAAATAACGTATCCCATATTATGGCGTTATAATAAAAATATCACCATCTTTACCTTAGATATGACTTAAGCCTTTCAATGCAATTTTATTTCTATTAGACTGCGACAGGCCAATAACTTTTGGCAGAATGAAATCTGTCGGGGCAGCTATTAACATAAAAAAAAACAATGTAACTTTGTTTTAAAGAAATAGGGCAGATCAAGGTTTGCCGGGACAGCTAGTATGTTATAAATCCGACCTGAGAAGGCGTTACTCGGTATATAATTAAATGTTGTCTAGATCACCCTTTTAGTTAAAGATAAAAAAATACAAATATAAAAAAAATTGGGGTAAACTTAGATAGTAACACTGGGAGAGTGCGTAGCCCGTTAACAATGGAAAAGAAGAAAGCACGGGATCATGTTAGTAAGTCATGGCGTCAAAAGGATTAGCGCGTCTGAGGGGACCGCTACCTTACTGTGATGCTCCAGTGGTGTTGCGCGTGATCGATAGGGGATGGTGTTACTCTTCTCCCACCCCTCTATTAGCGAGGCGGAGCCTTCTAGGCGGATCACGCGCCGGACCGCGGTGAGACCATTAGTCACATTATATCCGGCGCACTCTGGGATTGGCGTTGCATCGCGGGCGTTTTAGTCGATGAGACTCCGACACACTTTGGCCCTCACCACTCCCCTGACAGCCCATAACGGGTTTTCCACGGGTTACAAAAAAAAATGGCGTCAAAAGGATGCTTGAAGGAGGTCAAGATACCCTGTTGATCCCAAGGATCGTTTATCATTTAAATCGTTTTATTGGTTTTTAAACTGATTTTTACAAGTAATCAGAGAATAAATCACACGTAAAATAATTCAATGTATATTACAATAACTTTTTAATTTTCCCAAATAATATTCTGATCTATTTTCGAATTGTTATCGTGTTACCAATATACCCCTTTCGTATCTGATGAGGTTTCCAAAACATACTGTATTTACTAATAAAATGTAAATGTTTTATATTTGCATATGGTGTCAGGAAACAAAAAAATAAACAAACTTACCAAACGCAAATAATAAACCCGTTTTTAAAATCATCATTCCACGTAAGAACTTGTTAATTTAATATATTTGTTCAATAAACAGCTTCACCACGATTGAATAAATAACACAAGTTCACATTTATATCACAATTAATTACTGATTAAATCATTTGATTATTTATTAAATTATACTTAATAATACTTTAACAGACAGAATTTTATGATTATCATGACGTGAATTTTCTTCAAAATCTCACGCGTCGTGTCTTTGTAATGCAATACCAGTTTATAAACCGTTTTCCTTATAAAGTGTGAGCGGGTAGGGCGGCTACTCACCGCTCCCGATTAAAATCCGTGAAAAAACGATCTAGAATATACGGATCGAATTCGGATGTTGCTTCACGCACTGCCTTTGATTTCAATCCGTCAAAATACAGATGTAATAAAACCATGCAATTCGGAAACAACCAAAAAGTAAACAAAATAAATATATAAAGGAACTAGCTGATCCGGCAAACGTTGTTCTACCATATAAATTATTTCTTCTGAATAAAATTTTGGTTATAGTAGCTTCCACATAAAAGGTAGATATTTTCTGTACGGGACTTTTATTTAGAACTATTCAAGACAAACAATCCTACGGTACATCATCTCTGTGTAACTCCAATGGTTTAGGCAGTGTACGCCAAGATAGCTCTCAGAGGCTAGATTTTTTTAGACTTCATTCACATGTATCGTTATATAACGACCAAAATTACATAAAATCATTACAAATTGTAGTCTATATGTTATTCCAATGTATAATCTATATTACTGTGACAGTTTCATGCAAATCCGTCCAGTAGTTTTATCGTGAAAGTGTAACAAACATATTCACAAACTTTCGCGTTTATAATATTAGTAGGATGTATTTTAGGTTGTAGGATAATTGCTGTGATCATAGTACACATGTGTAAAGACCGTCACAGTGACTCGATTCGTCCTATCGTGTTTTGGGTACAGCTTGTGTGCGACCAGTAATTTCGGTCGACGGCGACTAACATAGTTACTTTGTCGAAACAGTATATAAAAAAACTGAAATATAGAAATAATTTTTAAAAATCTAAAAAAGACACCCGTGCCGAGTCATATTATAATACCACATTAACGACTGTCCTTCCTCTTTTGGAATATAGCTCGAATTTCTTATGGTGGCAATGCGCGAGCCTACATTTAAATGATACTATAGCTACGTTTGTCCATCAATAGTCACACACAAAGAATAACGGATGAAAAGAGCAAGCTTCCACATAAATAGTTCTACGGATTCCGGAACGTATTTTTACATATAGCATCGGATACATTGCTAAACTGCTCTAAGAGTCAACAGTATCCAAATCTACGTCATTTTCTCAAAGATGCTTTTTATTCCGCATACGAAACTTGAACAGTTTTGAAATTTTGAATACAGTATTAATTATAATGCGTTGATTTGCTTATTACTAAAGTTAACTAGCCATTTTGTACTTTGAATATTGTACGTGTTTTTGTAATATGAATCAATATTTTTTTTACGCTGACTCGATATAGTGACTACAGTGCACCTGATGGTAAGTACAGTGTAGCCCAAAAGCGAAAGCGATCAACAACGGACGAAAATCAATTGACAGTCTACATCGTCATGTCGGCCCACATACACCACGACTGAAGGTCTCTAGGTATATGAGCTACTGGATATACACAAGCTGGTACAGAAACGCGAAAGGCCAAAGCGAGTGACTATGATGGTTTTAACACTTACGTACTTACGTACTGTGGTCATGATTCAGTTCGGGAAATCGCCCCACCACCAAAAATAATAAACATTTGGACAACAATTATATGATAAACATTTTGAAAAGTTGTGTTTTATGGGGCACTGAGATACATTTTGCTCTTATTCGTCCTGTCTGATTCCAGTGATACAATTACCGCCATCTTATCAGCTCCGAGAAACAGTGAGGTTCATTTATATACGCACTAGATTCATTGCATAGCATCGGCGCCGCCGAAGAAGATAACTCAATCAACTGTCGCTAACCGGTGCGTTTTCGCTCCGAGGCGCTGTTCCACTTCGACGCAGCCTTGAGTTTCTTTCAGCGTTTCTTCTAAAGGTAGTCGCTTCCGAAACGCTGGTAGATCACCGTCAGGTTCTTTCCCTGGTTAGCGGTCCAAGTCGTGGTCCGTACCCACAGGGATGCCCTTGCATTGCCCGTTAACCCATAAACTTCTTGTCCGGTGAAGTTATAAAAAAAATTCAAAGCCAGCAGCATAATTAAAAAAATATTGAAGAATAATTTAGTACTAAATTCACGGATATAAGTACGACGATAAACCATATCTGCCTAACAAATACCCATTCTCTCTTCTCTTAAAAGCTTCCAAGTCATAAGAACGTGGATATATGCTCGCTGGAAGCATTTTCCTCTCCTTAGCTGTTCGCATGATGAATATAAAAGAGAATCTTTTTGTGAGGATATAATTTACGTCCACCACATACAAATGGTATCCAACACGGCGTTTGGGTTATTTTATGATGAAATATGACTGCGAGAAATAGAGAATGTAGCTGTAGGTAAAATCCTGCTCTGCATTTTAGCCCAATTAAAGAGACCGCTAATAAATCTATAAGCTCTACTATCAATTGAGTCCAGAGTGGTCAATTGATTTCTGATGCGACCATACCACATCTGATGGTAAGGCAATAAGGATTCGTCGCGATTATGGAATTAAATATCTCAACGCAAATGTAACCTTTATTGAAATACATTTAGTAAAATCGGCTAGTACCCACACTTTAAAGCAGGGGTCGGCAACCAGCGGCCCGTAAGCTACTACGGTGCGGCCCGCGCAAGTGAGAGCCGTTCTACAGAACGCCGCACCGCAGGCAATAAATTAAAAACACGTATAGAAATAAGTATCTATTTCATTGTTTTGGGTGCGCGAAAGCCGGAAATTCAGTTCAAGCGATCATAGCTAGTAAAATGAGAGTAACAATAAATATGATTAAAAATGCTAAAATTAGTTTTATCTAAAAAAAATGGGTTTATTAGATGAATTGTGGTCTGCACCTATATACTCATAATATTTGTGGCTCTTATATAAGAAAAGGTTGCCGACCCATGCTTTAAAGAGTCACAGTGTGGTTCCCGAAACTTTCTTGTCCCACATTTGTGGAATTAACTTCTAGAAGCAGTATTTCCTCTGGATTGTGACATGGGACTCTTCAAAATAAGAATGAAAAACACTTTTCTAGTTCGTCATTGTAGCGCTGCCGTCAGAAATCAAGAGCATTCAAGATCTCATAGGTATTTCTCACATCACCGCCATCCCGGGGACTTCAATATCGTTAGGCGGTCCTCAAAGGACCGTTGCTTTACTACTCTAGGTAATTTACAAAACAATTCTAATAATTAAAAATACAGTGTAATCTCCATGTAACATCACTCGATTTAACGACAAACTCCCTAAAGCGTCGATATCACTCGGCGTTGGTTGGTTTAGCGTGTTTCCTATACAATGATACACTTTATATAGCATTACACCTACTCTAAATAACGACAGCAATTTAATAATATAAAGTACTTTCTTTGTAACCAAGATGCCTCAAGATTGCAAGATATGAATAAAATCATTTAAAAAATACAACAAAATTACTGGTGCAGCAAAAGACGTCAGACAAAAATAACAGACTATACTCAATAGTGATCAAATAAGAATCGTTTTTTATGTAATTATTAACACTAGTTTGAAATAAACTTTTTCTTTTTCTAATACAGATTTTTCTTCTCTCCATTTAACGACAACTCTCTATAACGTTAAAATATGCACAGTCCCTTGAGGGTGGTTATATAGAGTTTGCATTGTATTTATTTGAACTATTCTTCAGGACGCACGTTTTTTTTAATAAAGTGTTCATGGCTAATTATTCGAGTGAAAGCTGTGAGGGTGAACGCATTGCATAAATGCTCATTGTTGGGCGCCGTGGACACGATCCCACGCAGGTAGTATCGCTCTATGAACTTGTCGTAGTGGGGAAATACCAACCCTCCACCACTGTCTCCCTTGCAAAGGGCCGTACCTGTAAAAAAAAAACACCTTTCGCAGTGGCTGATTTACAGTTGTGGACGCAGCAGACCCTATGATATCAACCATCTCTTACTCATTTTTTTTTATACACTGGCTCGACGGAGTGACTGCAAAGTACCTGATGGTAAGTACAATGTAGTCCAAAAACGAAAGCGACTATCAAAAGATGAAAATCCATTGATAGTCTCCATCGTCATTTCGACCCACTTATAGCACGACTGAAGGTCTTTAGGTATATGAGCTACTGGATATACACAAGCTGATCCCGAAACGCGACAAGCCGAAACTGGTCACTATGACGGGCTTTATACCCATGTACTGTGGTCGCGATCCAGACGGGCACCGACGCCCTACCACTTCGCTGCTGCTCGTTTAGCACCACCAAGGAGTCACGTGTAGGGAAACTAGGGTAAAGCCTACGGACGCGAGCAGCTTCGACTCCCAAAATTATATTATAGCGATTTATTTATTATAGCAAGTTATATCGATATTACATTTAATTTTTAATTTAGACTCGATACAGTAACCATAATACGCCGGACAGAAAACATGGTGAAGTCCAAAAAACGAGAACGACCATCAGGAGCCAAGATAAAACCTAGTTATCGATAGTTATAGTGGTAGTGCTTGTAACATACCTCTTTATGCTTCACATAAAAGAAGCAATATCATAGGACAGTGGAAATAAGCTCGATTGAAGCATATTCCACCCCTTAGCTGTTCCCATGATGAATATTAGTAACGATCATTCCATAGATGCATGAAAGCATTGCATGCCCTTATGATAATTAAGTCTGGAATGCATTGCTTAAAGTTAAACAAAAAAGATACCATTTATATTTATATCTATTCTATATTCACGCTATCTATCTCTCCTATGAAAGCAATATAATATTTACTATCATAATATAATATTCAAATTAATTACGCGAATTCTGCCTACCCTGTCCAGTACCCTATGCACGTCACTGATGAATATAGAAGCGAATCTTCTCGTGCGGATATAAGGAACATCCTCCACATACGGATGGTATCCGACACGATGTGCAGTGGTTTTATGATGGAATGGGGCTGGTGGAATCAAAGAATTTAGTTCCTGAGAACACACTACCACCGGTAAAAGATTGCGAGGCGACTAACATCGATGTTCGATGCTCTGCGTTTAAATTTTAGTCAAAGAGACATCGCCAACAAGTATCCTAGCTCTACGGTCAATCAAGTCCAAAGCCGCCAACTGGTATTTAGCAGATCCATCCTAAAGATGACAACATAGATTTGCCTGACCACAACTTTTTTGTTAAGAGCATACAGTTGAGAAGGATGTACGCCTGAGCTACGCATACTTGGTTTAATTTGAGAAATCTTCGTTTTATAATACACACGATGTAGCGTTATGACCTGTGGTCGTGGGTGTGGTTTTAGGAAGACACGAATTTGGCGTTTTACAGTTTATTTGCACTTTAAGGCACACCGAACTGCGACGTACACGCACGTACTCCCGCCTTGGGTCTCGGTAGTCGACTAACTTCCAAGCGTCCCGTGCGCGCGCGCATCCTCTTACCCCGCACGTCTCGTAACACCCTAACGACCCTTAGGGCGACAACTGCGTATCGGGTTACGTCTACATGCTATAGCGTGTAATTTTTTAATTTAAAGTAGAAATACCATTTCCATATCCAGCACATATCTTATCGCTCGTTATGTATTCCTTGAAGCCACCGGGTGCCTTCGATATGCAAGTTCCGATGTCCACGTAGGGCAAGTTGACAACCTTCAGCACTGGGGATGGCTTGCCGTCCTGCAATGTGAGTCCCCAGCCTGCAACCTGAAGCATAACTCTTCATCCTTAAGCCAGCTTAACAATGTGATTAGCACATGTTGATAGTCCAAAAAAGGACTCCGAAAATAAGTTTCAATTAACATAATAGTATTTAGCCGTGGAGTTTACCGGCACAATAGTGGCGCTCAGTAGTGCCTCCCTTTTCATCGTACTGAGGTGTCGTAAGAGTCGATTAAAGTATACATCATGCCGACCTGCACGCAGATTGCTGCAGCATGCACCTACTCCTCACAAAGTGCTAACCCGCCAACCCGCATTGGACATTGTGTCCTGGGTTGATGTGTTGGTTGGGAGTCGAAGCTGCTCGCGTCCGCAGGCTTTACCCTAGTTTCCCTACACGTGACTCCTGGGTGGTGCTAAACGAGCAGTAGCGAGGTGGTAGGGCGCCGGTGCCCGTCTGGATCGCGACCACAGTCCATGGCTGTAAAGCCCGTCATAGTGACCAGTTTCGGCTTGTCGCGTTTCGGGATCAGCTTGTGTAGGTATATCTAATAGCTCATATACCTAGAGACCTTCAGTCGTGATACATGTAAGCTGACATGACGACGTAGACTATCAATGTATTTTCATCCTTTGATAGTCGCTTTCGGTTTTGGACTACACTGCACTTACCATCAGGTACTCTGTAGTCACTATGTCAAGCCAGTGTAAAAAAAATGATAATATCCAAACCTATTCTCATGGATTCTACAAATATAGTAGAAAAATGGAAGGGAGGCCTACAGTGGGATGAAACTAAATTTGTCATAAGTTATATTTGAATGGGAAAAATACAATCGAAAGATATAAATACAAAGTGTATTGTCTTACTAAAATTACTATTTTTAATAATTCACTGTTATTAAGGTAAATATAGGTTCGTTTATTGTTCATTTTGTCATTATATGACAAATTAAGGTTTATTACTGTGATGCGCAAAAACTACAGCACCCATTAAGCGGTGCGTGTAGATATTTCTATATAAATTGTAATAAAAGAAGTTTTCATTAAATTTGACTAAAATCCGCTGTTTATTCAATTGATCAATTAATTTATTACACTCCAAAAAGTATATAGGTCTCAATAAGTTTTTTATTGTTATATTTATGGACCCTGTTGGTCCATGGTATAGGTAAAAAAGGGCTTTAATATTCCGTTCATGCGTTTAATTATAATGACGCTCTCATGAAACTAAGTTAAAAAAAGTTAACTATAATTTTAAATTTTTATCTTTTTAATTTTTTTTTTATGTGCCGAACCACCGCTGCTTATGCCGGTATATCCGTCTAGTAATTTCTCACTTCTAACGAATACTTTAAGGTTATAATTTCAACTGATCCATCAATACTTATAGAAATACTAATATTTAAAAACCGTCCAAGATCAATATTTCGTTCATGCGTTTGAATATAATGACGCTCTCATGAAACTAAGTTAAAAAAGTTAACTATAATTTTTTTTTTTTTTTATCTTTTTAATTTTTTTTTTTATGTGCCGAACCACCTCTGTTTATGCCGGTATATCCGTCTAGTAATTTCTCACTTCTAACGAATACTTTAAGGTTATAATTTCAACTGATCCATCAATACTTATAGAAATACTAATATTTAAAAACCGTCCAAGAGCGAGTCGAGCAACGAGGATTCCGCACAAAGAAAATATGAATAAGTTAGCTTAGAAAATGCAAGTTCTTGTATGAAAACATATATACCTTTCCAAGATTTCCAACTTGGAGCTGAGTTCTCTCGAAATTTTGACCAAAGTCGAGACAGATCGGGCGCACGTACGTTTTGTATTCAAAAGGCTTCGAGACAACCACCAACGCTATGTCATCTTGGAAATTGGTCAACCCTCCGAAGAAATAGTCTGAAACCTTTATTTTCTTTACCTGAAATTGGATAAATAGTGGTACTAGAAGCACAAAATACAGAAAAGGAAATCTACCCTCCCCACCAATTTTTCCTTCCTTGCCTTGGTGCGTACTGGTGCGGTTTTGGGAGTCGAAGCTGCTCGTGTCCGTAGGCTTTAGCCTAGTTTCCCTACACGTAACTCCTGGGTGGTGCTAAACGAGCAGCAGCGAGGTGGTAGGGCGTCGGTGCCCGTCTGGATCGCGACCACAGTACATGGGTGTAAAGCCTGTCATAGCGACCAGTTTCAGCTTGTCGCGTTTCGGGATCAGTTTGTTTATATCCAGTAGCTCATATACCTAGAGACCTTCAGTCGTGGTATATGTGGGCCGACATGACGATTGAGACTATCAATGGATTTTCATCCTTTGATAGTCGCTTTCGTTTTTGGACTACACTGTACTTACCATCACGTCTCTGTAGTCACTATGTCGAGCCAGTGTAAAAAAAAAAACTTGAGAGAATGGACGAAAAGTTTTTTTTCATCTATTGTTTATTTTTGGTGATAAAATCACTGTAAACTGTTATATTGTTACCATAAACTACTAATTCATTATTACTAGTTTTTTTGTGTTTTACGTATTGTTCTGAATTTACGATGAAGTATGTGGCGACCTCTATTGCCTCGTAGATGTACCACCGTATGTAATACAGTGTTGTAGCGAATAGCATAACTAAAGCCACTAATGGTGTCATCTACTGGAGAATAGAAAGCGATTTCTAGAAGTATCGCTGCAGCCTAATGGGAACGCTGGATTATACGAGATTGCTCGAGAAACTTCTATGCAATTAGTAGGACCTGCCGCTCTACTATAAATACGATGTAAGTTCAAACGCTGGACGGTATTTGCCCACGGAAAGCGAAACTAAAGCGAAGTGTTCATTGCGACATTTAGTGTAGTATTTTGTGGAGTAATTGGCGTTTTTACTTGTATTTGTTTAAATCAAGCTTTGTAATACCGGTGTGGTTCTATTGACCACCTCGAGCTCGCTACCTTTTCTAGCAGTAGCATTCATTCCATAAATGAATTTAAGCATTGCATGCCCTTACGATAAATAAGTCTGTAATAAATTGCTTTTATTGAAATAAAAAAACGAACCATTTCTCCTTAATTTCACGCCATCTACCTTCACTATGAAAGTAATGTAATGTTATTATCATTATATAATATTCACATTTATTATATGAATCTGCCTGCCTTGTCCAAATATCCTATGCACGTTATTGTTGTCTAGGGTATCGAGTTCCCTTTTAAATAAAATAAACTATATCAAAATCACTTCATCCGTTTAGGAGCTACGACGTTACAGACACAAAGGCACAAATAAGTACTTTAAACTTATAAATATACATACATCAGATTTCTGGGCGTATTTATCGTTAGGTTCACTCCAGGGCCTGTAAATTTTTCCCACAGCTACAGCATAGTTTTCCGCTGGCAGTAATTTCTGGATATCGTCCCAGAAGCAATGGGCAGCTGGAATATTTAACCTAAATTCAGTATATTATTGACTAAGGATTCAAATATCAAACAGGGACTTCGATATTAAACATATATTTCGTTTTATTTTAACAACAGATTAATAATAATGAGAACATAATATTTATTTTAACATAGTACTATAAAATAAATCTTGAAAAATTGTTATGATTGGACATTTATGGATGTAACTAAAAATTTACAAATGCAGAAGTCGCTCTAACAGAATCAACTTACTCTATATATTCAGAGAACACACCGATGGTGCGATTTAACTTACTCGTGGCGCCATCTAGTGATGTAACGTCGTACTGTTTCAGTATGGTAATTAATAATCGTGTATTACAAGTCTAAACAGACTTGACAAAAAGGGGAGTTATTTGCAAGAAAATTGGGATGATATATTGTTATGCTATATCCCTTTCTTGGTGAGCAGAGATATATTTGTGGCTGTATCTACTTTGGCGCTTATATGTCGTGCCCAACGTGACGAGTAGGGCTGTTCGGCGTTCTCCGGGCAGATCCACATGACATTCTTATTATGCCATGAGGGTTTCCAAACGAGCTTTTCATTTACCTATGTGCATATGATGGTCAAAGCCACTTTTAATCTGCAAAAACTCAGATGTATGAGCCCGAATTGAAAGCTACGAATGCAGCCACGTATTGTTTTGTCGAAAGTATTGTATTACCAATATAGAAGCGAAACCGTCTACTATATCACGGAGAATGTTCTGAAGAGTTATTTAACATTGTTCCACCACTTGCCTCCAGAAAAGAACCTGGCGCGTGGGTTTACAGATTAAGCAGTCTGCTCGCCAGCTCGCCTTATTTTCACAATAAACAAATAATTCATTCGCCAAGACTTTTATTATTTTAGCTATTATGAAACTATACCTGTTATGATGACAGTTTTGCTGACCAAAGATCCGCCACAGATCTGCTTGTACGGGTTGGAAGTTTTCGTATATATCCCAGCGTGCCAGGGCAACTCGCCATGCATGGCAGACCTTCCGTCTACGATCAGCTGTTCACCGTCTGGAGTTATCTTGCCGCATTCTGAAGCACAAACAAAACAAATGTTACTATTGTCTGATTATAACATCTTATATCTCTTTACGCTACATTTAAAGCAGCGGCTCCCTACCTTTTTTAATTAGAATACCCCTCTACCAGATTGTTTACTTAGTGGGTACCCCTAACATACACACAAACACATATATATGTATACACACAAATAAGAAATCATTTAGTAATTTCAGATATACAAATATATTTACTTTAAAAAAATACAGCTGAAGAAATATAAACATATTTTATTAGGGTTAGTAAGGTTGCTGGTAACTTTGTAACCAATCAGAGAGCAGAACCAATCGCGTCATCAAGAGTGATCGTATACAATTGTATGCTTACTAGCCAATATTTAGCCATTATAAATGTGTTTAAAAATCAGCATACGGTACTTTCCCGCCTGGTTAAGTTGTGAAGACCTTTCTCGGTCAACCAACACGCGTAAATTCGATAAAAAAAACATACGGTACTATTTCCTATTATTTAATTATATTAATATAAGAAAATAACCATTTGCAATGTGTTTAAAGATTTTTTGGAGTTTTTAGGCTAGATTTAAATTGCATTTTCCGCCATAATATTTTTTTTTTTGAGTACATTTAAGCAAACTTTAGCGTACCCCTAGGGGAACGAGTACCCCAGGTTGGGAGCCGCTGATTTAAAGGATTCCATATTATATGATGGTGGGAAATGATCGAAGTGTTTTTCTAAACTTTTTATTTACGAACCGATTGAAATAAAGTTAAGAAAAATTTTTAAGTAAAGCTTTTCGCAATATATTATATGTAGTTTGTATTATGTTGTTATCTTGTTTTGTGGCTGCCGTTGGTTAAATGTGTCTTTCTTCCAGTGGACGTCTTATTGCTGAAATGATGCTGATATTTTTATACCAACCTGGAGAACATTTAGCGATGTAGTCCCAATTCCCGTTGATGCAAGTCATGTAGTGGAAATCAGTCGGAGCGTAGTAGTTGGGCGAGCGGCACCGCGGTATGACCTGGGTGCCGTGTGGCTCGTATCCGCCGCACAGTCTGAAACCCTGTTCAGTGCCGGATAGTATGCAATTGTATTCAACGCTCACATGCTTCATTAACTTGCATAATTCTGAAACAAATTATAATTTAGCACCGTGATAGCTGAATGGTAGCTGTCTTGGCTGCGACGCTAAAGATCCTGGATTCGAGGTTCAGTACTGGCAAACTGCACTGCGATGAACGGATTAATTTACCGCGAGTCATAGATGTAAATAATAGAAGGTATACTAACTGATCTGACGGACTTGATACCGCCTAAAAATCTTGATGTCGTATTAATTTTAATCTAAACCTATTTTTCTTTTCCTATCCTCCCCTCCCACCGTCTATCCAAAGGCAGGAAGGTCATTCTGCAGCCTGACGACACAGCAAAGGTAAAAATAGGAAAACTTGTAAGTATAATTTAGTTCCATTTGCATTTTCAATAATTATTCTGTTTAGAACCCTTAAAATATACGCGTAGAAGTCGCATCTCTATGTGTTCTACCGTTTGTATAATGGCGAGTTTAAAGAACTATTCAAACTGGGACCTCCTGCGTTGTTTCAAACGCGCACAGTTTTTTGAGAATATGCACATTCTAAAGGTGTACAATACCGCGACAACGCGCATTATCTAGAACATTCTTGGCACGCACTTTAGTGTTTTTTTTTTACACTGACACGGCATAGTGACTACACCAAACTTGATGGTAAGTTTGGTGCAGTCTAAAAAACGTCAACGACTATCGAAAGGTAAGAAAAAACCCATCGGTAGTCGCAGCGATCATGCCGGCCTGCACAAATATCTCTTCACGCTACGCTTAAAGGATCCCATATCATAGGATGGTGGGAACACGCTCGCCGGAAGACCATTCCACAGCCCAACGACACGGCAAAAGAAGGAGTTAGAGAACTTCTTAGTCCTAGCCGAGATGTGAGATACCGTACAGCTGTGACACCGCAAACCCAAAACAAACGCAAAGTGCTGTGAAATGGGCTGTCAAAATTTTCCAAAGAGCTATCATGGAGTTCTTCAAGAGGGCAATGAATAAAGTGCTTCTTGGTTGAAAACGCAATAACAACGCTTTTTGTGTTGCAGTAATCATTAGCCGATGGTAACCGCTTACAATCAAGTGGGACGTCAGCATGTTCTCCGTTAAGGGTTAAAAAAAACAAGAGTTAATAATACTCACGGATACAACGCGGCAGTTGAGTTATCCATCGTCCTTTGAAACAGTAAGCGAAACTCGATCCCAGTGTTCCGTAACCTGCATGACACGTGACATTGACTTCCACAGCGTCGAACTCCTGGCCGGGGATAGCGTTGGGTGCATCGGTCACGATGTAGCTTCCATGATCAGGGTGAGGCGGTAGTACGCAGCTACTGGTTGGTTTTGGCCTAAAAACAATGTAACTCATCGGCAAATGTAACAGCATTTGTACAATTACTCAGCACAGCCAAGTTACCGCACCAACTTTATATTGAATTCTCATTGTCAGCCCACCTGAGACCACAGCTGGGCATAGAATTCTCATGAATATAGCTCATGACTCATGATGTTGTGAATGTTGCGTGTCGCAACCATTAAAATTATCAAAAACAACGTTCAGGTAGAGGAAGTAACTTCCTGCCCCATAACGCTCTAATCTCTTCATGTCCAAGGCCTGCTTAGGTCGAATCATCAAGTAAGTTTCTTCACGCATAAGACCGGCTAATGTATTTATAGTGAGATAAGAGATAGTTATTAAACTAAAATACTTACAACTTCGGGCCGCAAGAACTTTCGTCACTTCCATCAAAACAGTCAAGAAATCCGTTACAAACTTGACCGGAGCTGATGCAAGTACTATCCTTACATTTAAACTCGCTAGAACTGTAAATAAACTAAAGATAATAGGAAGGTTATGCTAGAAGGAAAAGAAATCAGTACCATATAAGAAGGAAGTAGAAATTATGTTAACAACGAAAAAACCATCGGATTTGCGCACCGAGTTTTTGACGTACCAAAAAGTTACACAACTGCAGCGCAGAAAGAATTGCCGGGGTTCCCATTGGTCTCTGGAGCCTCATAGAGAGTGCCGGAAAATACGCCTGAAGGAGCTACAGTCTACTCTATACTCTTGTGGCATCGCGCGTGTCCCACACATCACTTCGGCTTTTACGCGTTTATTACATAATTTCATCTTTTTTTTTTGTAATCTGGAGTATTAACTTGTATATCATTCAAAGCCACTGTGAGGATAGCAACCCTGGTGTGTCAGACTCTCACTGACTAAAAACCCTCGGGGCGTCCTTCCAATCACTCCACCCGGGCTTGGGAATCCAGATTTTTCCAGACGTTTAGGAAGCTAACAGCCAGTATAGGCTTCATCTCTGTGAGAACCACCCCTCCAAATCTATCTTATAGGCGGCACGCCGGACTCTGCACGCCGCCTCCCTCTCATCCGGGCAGCAGACTCCACCAAGTCCACTCCCCGGACATAACTCCGTTTGTCATGGCCTCGTCTGACCTAAAGTCCTGCCCAATTCCTCTTAAAATTAAATAAAAGTATTGAATTTATAATCACTTTTTTTTATATTAACAAAACGGTTTCCAGTTTTTTTCCTATACTTGTGCTTACTACTTGCCAAAGAAGTGACCCTATAATGGTTCCTTGTGAGATACTGAACCAAAAAAAAGACATTTACTACGATTTTACAAGTTGTTTTTTTATTCTGGCTGGACAAAGTATCTACCGGACATCTGATAAAAAGTACAGTGTAGTCCAACGACCGCAAAAGGATGAAAATCTGTCGATAGTTGCAATTGCTATGTCGGCCCACATATACCACGAAGGAAGGTCTCCAGGTATATGATCGACTGGATATAAACGAGCTGATCCTAAAACGCGATAGGCCGAAGCGATTCACTATGACGGTCTTTGTACTCGCTTACTGTAGCCACGACCCAGTTAATCGTAAAAATAATAAAAAATATCAATGAGGTACCTGCATGTGGCTAGATTTGTTTTATCCGTGATTGAAATTGTTGTAGCTAAAAAAGAAAACATATATATATATATATATATAAAACAAAGGAGTGAAATAAAAAATAATAATTAATAGTTAATTTAAAATTCTATTTTATTTTAAGCCTCTAGGCTTTATTATACAGTGTTTACTAATATTTTATATTATAATTTTTTAATGGGTTTTAAATATTTTATCTGTTGGTCTTATATTTCTGTTCTTGTATATGTGTATTTTCATATTATTATCTATGATACTTTAAAATTAGTGTATCGGTACTCCATTGATCCCTTCCTTGCTGTTTTCTGCGCGTCGATTCAATAAATGGGTGTCAGCTGAAAATCAGCGCTGTGTGGCTCGGCTGGTCACTTAGCATTTGCTGAGCTTTCCCTTTGGCGCATCATCACAACATAGGGTGTTTACTGTTTTTGTTTTCTATCTTTAATGACCTATTTTGCTGTGTTGTTTGTTGTGTTGTGTGCCAAATAAATGTTTTATTATTATTATTATTATTATAAATATATGGTGTTCTACGTGCCTATGAATTGAGAGCCTATAAGAGAAGAGTGAATAGGCCTTTGTTGGACGAACATGGGGCATCATCGGTCCCATTTTCACCTACAGGATACAGTAATCCCCCTTATAACACGGTATGCCCCGATATAACGCAGATATTTCCTACGTTATATTTCTGGACTGTGAAATTTAAAATGAACTCTACGGTTTATTCAGATAGGTCCAATATCGAATACACATGTAATAAATTGTTTTTGGAATTTATTTGAAACTAGCTGTCCCGTCCCGGCAGACCTTGTTCTGCCCTATTTCACTAAAACAAAGTCACATTGTTTTTTTATGTTAATAGCTTCCCCGTCAGAATTTTTGGAAAATTGTTTGAAGAAACCTGGCCTTAATGCTATATGTATAAAAATTGACTAACATTGACATTAATATTTATACGTCACTCTATTGTTTTGCCTTCCCGGAACCCGTCCACTACATTTAAACTTTATGGTGTGGTGTTAAAGTTCCAAATGACTTATAACGAATTTTTTGTATGAGAATACAGAAAAGTGTTATTTTTAGACAGTTGAAGGGATTTTTTTAAATTTTTCTCTCCGTAATAACCTTCCTCAGACTTCATCAAACACAACAAAAAAAAAATCAGCCAAATCGGTTCAGCCGTTCTCGAGTTTCGCGCTTATCAAGACATTTTGCGATCCATTTTTATATTATAGATTAAAGGTTTTTAGTTACACTTGCATAAGTTTTTTATTCAAAATGTTGGTTTTTAATAAAACGAACATATTTTGTTCATAACATAGTTTTTTCTTTCTATTCGACTTACTGTAAACCCCACTTTAACGAGAAAAGTATATGGGAATCATTTGTACACGCGTTTTGCAAAACGCGTTTTCTTATAGCGCCGAACCAATCTAGTGTTATTGGAGTTATATATATATATATATATATATATATATCTTACTATATATGTTGTTAGTTATATATATATATATATAGTAACATATATACACACATCTTAGTGTGACAATCACGTGAATTCAACGCTTTTTCCCATATCAAGAATGCCCAATACGACTAAAGAATATTCATTTCAAAAATCCCTCATGGTACTTACAAGAGCACTTAGGTACTAGCTTGGTCCATTGTCCCTTGGCGCATGCAGCTGTATTATCTCCGTCGACCACATATCCAGGGTTACAAGAGACTTTCAAATCTGCAATGTCTATTTCATGTCCAGGAACGGCGTTAGGAGCTCCGTCTACAGTGTATGTGCCGTGGTCTGGGTAAGGGGGCAGTTTACACTTGTTCTTTGTTTTTTGTCTGAAAGGGTATATATTAGGGATGTAACGGAGGCAGTTTTATCGGAACCGAAGTCGGAATCGGAGTTTTTAAATTTGATTTATCGGAGTCGGAACCGAAGTTGGAATCGGAGTCGGAGGCAATGTCAGTGACAAGTGACGGCAGAATAAAATAGTTTTATTAAGGGACAAATAAAAACATTATTCAGTGAACCTTTTTAATTAGAAAGTGATAAATTTACACATACACAGACAATGAATATAAAAATTGCCATGTTTCTTATTAACATTTTTCCATTACAAATGCACAAATTAAATCAAATTTGCTCCAGTGTTGTTTTTGTTTTAATTTCGATTTAATTTAATTTAATGGAAATGTAAAATAAAAAAAAACTTTTAGTAATAAATTAAAATGTGCATTTAATTCTAAATTTAATCATTTTAATCATATTTTTAAATTTAAATTAAAAAAAATGAGATTTTTAAATTAAGTAGCACTGATTGTTTGATTACATATAAAATTAAATCAAATAAATTGACTACAACAGTGGTGGTGACCTCCGATGAATACCTCCGAATAAAAAGTTTCGGAACCGAAGGTGTGATAACAATCGAAAGTTCCGACTTATCAGAGTCGGAGTCGAAGCTCCGTAACATCCCTTGTATATATATTAGGGTTGAAAGTTAAACATGTTTAGAGTCGTTGTGATTTGTAAAACTCGATAAAACGAAAAAGGGATACTAAAAGAGACACGTAAAACTTTTTATTCGTGGTATACGACGACTGGTGTGTCGACATGACGACGGTGATCGTTAGTGATTTGTCAATAGTCGAAGAACTTACTTTTTCCAGGCGCACAATTTTTCATCACTTTTATCAGGACAATGGTCGATTCCATCGCATATCAGCTCGGTAGAGATGCAAGTGTCATCATTGCATCTATATTCACTAAAGCTGTAATTTAAAAATTGGGGTTGCTGAGGGTATAGCTGGGCAGTAGACTTGACGGAGTCTAGTTTTTGTTAACCCGGTGGAAACCCCTTCGGACCGTCAGGGGAGTGGTGAAGACCACTCCCCCGGTGTGTCAGATTTGCACCGACTAAAATCACCGGGGTGCCAGCACTGCCTACTCTTCGCCTTCGCCGGGCCTGAGGATCTAGATACTTCCTAAGGTCCGGCGAGCGATTGGCCTTAGGCAGGCCTCCTCTCTGGGTCATAATTTACCCCTTCATTACCTCTCATTAGGGCGGCGTGTGACACACGCTATTTCAAATTAGTTTTGACAATAAACTAAATATAAACTAGAAACTTAAGTATAGCCATAGTATTAGCAGAGCCAAGTCAATGTTGACAAAATCGGTGAATTACCAAACCCTTTGACATTCATTGAGTAATATAAATTGTATTGTTTTAGTAAAGTCTAAGCAAACGTAAAGTTGTGGTCCAGTCGGTCCCAGCCTAAGGTCTCTGAACGACCGGTTAGCAACCTTCGAGCAGCCGACAGAACTGTGTGACCTGCTTTGGTGGGGAACGTAGTAAGGTATGTGAGACGGAAAGCTCTTTTGAGATCGTATCCGAACTAGCAAAACTTATAAAATATCAAAGACAAAATATACCAAGTTACCCGCAAAGCTTTTCCTTTTTATTTAACTCCTCCAAGTCTGATGTAGCTGAAATAAAAAGTAATACTTTAGCCAAAATAAACAAAAAATGAGACACTGATCCACAGGCTTTATTTTTCTTTGAGCGGCGCACTTGAGGGAGTGCGTTGCCCAACATTTTTCAAGACGAGAACGGTGCGCGATGTGTTCCAGCACACTGCTCCAAGACAAGGAAGGTGAGCAGGGGGTCGGCCATTTACACCATCCCTCCGCAAATGCTGAGAGGTGGCCTTACCTTTAGGCCAGACGTCGTCGGGTGCCGAGGAAGATGGCATGATGGGTCGGGTAGACGGTTAGGAAGAACTCCCCAGGGGCTTTAGTCGGTGCGAGTCTGACACACCGGGGAGCGACCCTCACCTCCCCCTGACCGCCCATAGTGAATTTCCCGCTGGTTAAAAAAAGGCTTTATTTTTCTTAGAAAAAATTCTCATCGGACCGTTGTCGCTGGAGGTACCAGGCTGACCAGTTCTTCAGAGCACTGTCCATTGTGAAAACGTCCTATGTATTATGTGCGCACATTTATATAGGTGACTGCGCTGTGCTACTAGATGGCGTGCCCAGCACGGCTACCCACATCGGAAACAATTCCATATGAATAAATACAGAACGGTACATCCCAGCCTTCCCTGGCTATAGTGGACTTCAGTACGCACCCTCTAATCCTGGTAAAGTAGTAAAGGCCAGGTCAGCAGTATATTGTCTTGTCCAAAAAATAAAAACAATCCAACCTGGCAGGCGCTGCTAGATTCCTCCTATCATCCTTCTTTCTGCGTTGAAAGGATGTTGAACACAACTTACGGTGACATAAAGGCAGTTCTTTTCTCCAAGTCCCATTGACGCAATAAGTAATGCTACTTCCATCAATAGTGCCATACCCAGGATCACACTTAACCTCTAGATTCAAAACGTCCTCATTTTTGTAAGATTCATTGGCCGGTGTATCTATTTGGGTATATTTTCCATGTTCTATCTGAGGCGGTAACATACAGCGAGTTGAGATTGGTTTTGTGCTGAAACCATATTTAAATTTTACTATCACATATACAATTTCTTACACAGTCACATCTGAACAACTGAAAGGATGTGAGTGAAATTACAAAGAAAAGATAGAAAGAAAAAGAATGTTTTTGGCACATAACATAAAACAGAAGGCGATCCTTTTGTAAACCGATGTTTATCAAGGTAGAACACAGCAAAATCAAATACTCTGTGCTGTGATAATACACCAAAGGGAAGGAAAGAATTTCGGCACAGATAATTCTGGCGTAATTCTACCGAACCTCAAAGCTTGGCTCTGTAGCAGCAACCTTGTCACCTACCGGCTGATAAAAGTACTCACTGGCCATAGATAATTCACTCACCTAAGTCAGTTACGTCAGGAGTGGAATATGCTACCAGCGGCCATATTTCCGCCATCTTATGACCTGGGAGTCTTTAAAAGAAGAGTGAATTGAAAAGTGAGAAGAGGGCATTTGTTAGGCGGACGCGGTTCATCATCGGACTCATCTTCACCTTCCACCAGGTGTGATTGAGGTCAAGCGTTCGCCTATAATTTATAAAAAAAAAGTTTTAAAATGAAAAAACAACCCAGTGCTACCACTGCATCTGAAACCGGGATTCCGTCCAGCATACACTCGCAAAGTAAACGGCGTGGGACAACGAGCAGCGGAACACTGAGCCTAGGGGATCGGACACAACCTCTTCCTGCCGGCAGTCGTGTCGGCCATGTTGGCAAAGCATGACAACTGGAGGACCATGGTCTCCTTCTGTGATAATGGCTTGTCCCTAATGGAGATGTCGGAGAGCAAGAGCGGTTTGGCTATATTTAGATTATTATATCTATTGACACGTGTAGGATTCAAAGGAATACACCTAAAACTATATCAACTCCCAAAACCACACAACGTGATTTTTTTAAAATTAATTATAGACGAACGCTTGACCTCAATCTACAAGATGAAGATGAGTTCGATGATGAAACGTGATCGCCCAGCAAATCTATCATTATCAGTCTGATTACAGGCAGACAATGACGAGCCACTCAGGGTATTTACTTTTGCTGTCTTCCATCTTTTATGGTAACTCGCGAGAACTTACAATTTACTGCCGCAAAGAACTTCATCGCCGCCATCGGCGCAGTCTCGTGTCCCATCACAAATGCGTTCGGTTGAAATGCAAGTGTCATCGTTACATTTAAACTCGCCGAGGCTGTGAAGTAGAAACATATAAAAGTGCCTGTTGGATTTTAGCGCTCGTGACTCGGGTCGGGTCGGGCCTGACCTTGTAAAGAATCCCTAATTTCTGAGCAGCTGTTTTAGCCTTAGCTTCAATCGAACACTTAAAGTTAAGGGCAGTAGTCAGCTCCATGCCAAGAATCGTCCTATGATATGGGGTCCTTTAAACGAAACGTGAAGAGACCACTGGGAATGGACAAGTTTTTTTTCTTGTTGATAGTCGATTTTGGACTGCACCACACTTATCATCAGGCGTGATGTGGTGCCAACGTCAAGAAAAAAAATTCAAAATAAATACCTGCAGTTGGTGCTTTTCATGACAGCTGAAACAAAAAATATTAGTGAAAAGTTGTTTTGGAAGAGGTTTAAGGTGCGCTTCAGATGCTGACATCGCTATTTGGCTACAGCATCTCAGCTGCAATACATTTATAAAACGTTCAATTTTGGGGATTGACAGACCGAGTGTTCAGCTCGAGATCGTAACACCGGACAGCGCTGAACAGTAGGGTAGTTCGATTTTGCAAACTTTGAAATTCGTCTTAAAGTCTTAAATTCGTCTTATTCGTCTCCATAAAGTTTGAGTTCGTCAAAAACTAGTACTGGCAAGGAATTCTTATCCATGTTTCTCAATTATATAGAATAATCTAATAAAAAAATATTTACTTCGTAAAAATCACTTATAGCTTAGAAAGCGAAATATTCACAGAAAGCAACGTTTCACTATTGCGTTAATATTTGTCTCTCTTGGAATATGGCGTCCGAATTGCGGGCCCTAGCTTGCTCTATTCTAGATCCAGGCCTGATAGGCACTTGGGTATAGCCTGAGTATCCACTGAACTAAGTACAAGTTGACCAAATTGGTGAAATTATATACTTTGACATTAACATAATAATATCATTTATAATTGTTGTCTAAAATTCAAGCGAAGGGAAAATAACGTCTAGAAATTGTACTCACGCGTGCATTTAGGCATTTCTTGAGTCCAATCCCCTTTATAACAAGACCCTAACCTGTTTTCACCGTGGTCGTACCCAGGGTCACATGTCACGGTTAACTCAAAATTATCGAAACGTTGTCCTGGGACAGCATCTGGTTCGAACGTCACATTGTAAGAGCCATTTTCAGGATATGGCGGTAGAACACAACCCTTTTTTGGTCTGAAAATCAATAAAATGTCATTATTCTATACTACGTAACGGTTACGCACAACGACCGATGCAAATCCGTGAAAATATGGATCTAGAAAATTCGGGCAAAATTCGGATACGTAGCCTTGAGTTTCTTTCAGCCTTTGTTGCATTTTCTCTGTATATAGTGCGCACACGCCAGGCCGCATAGACAAAGGTGCTGGGTGATATGTCCAAACCCCTTCCCAAGAGTTCCACAAATATGCATAGCGTAAAAGAGAAGAGAGGCCTTTACCCTGAAGTGGAACGAAGCTGCCAAATGGTAATAATGTATGTGTTCTCAGGAACTACATTCTTTGATTCCACCAGCCCCATTCCATCACAAAACCACTAGACATCGTGTCGGATACCATCCGTATGTGGTGGATGTTCCTTATATCCGCACGAAAAGATTCGCTTCTACATTCATCATGCGAACGGCTAAGGAGTGGAATATGCTTCCAGCGGCCATATTTCCGCGATCTTATGACCTGGGAGTCTTTAAGAGAAGAGTGAATAGGCATTTGCTAGACGAACGCGTGTCATCATCGAACTCATCTTCACATTCCACCAGGTGTGATTGAGGCCAAGCGTTCGTCTATAAATAATAATAAAAAAAAAACTATGTCGTTGGTATATTTGTAAATAAACAAAAATAAAAAAATACCGTCCTATGATATTGTGTCCCTAAAGCGAATCGCGAAGAGATGTTTGTACAGGAAGGCATAATCAGGAAACGCGATTCAGGGAGCCCGTCACTCAATATCCAGGCGTTAACGGTGTACGTGTGTTCCCGCACACAAAGATAAGCGGGGGGCATTCTTATTACCCCCTGCAAATTTGGAGGAGGCCTGAGGAAGGCCAGACGCCGCCGGGAGCTGAGGCTTAGTGGCCCAGCTGTGCCCTTGACTCCGACAGACGGGAAGAGGAATACCACGGAGGTTTTTGTCGATGCGTCTTACACACCGGTGCGAGGCCACTGACCCCTGACGGTCCATTAAGGATTTCCCCTGGGCTACCAATAAAAAAGACAGGCATAATCACTGTGACTTTTTTATAACTGACTGGCTTGCGCTTGACCTCAATCTCACTTGCTGGAAAGCGATGATGAGGCCGACGATGGAGCTTGCTCGCCCAGCAAATACCGATTCACTCGACATTTGAAGCTTCCCATGTCATAACAAGATGGAAACACCGACGCAGGCAGCGAATTCCACTCCTTCGCGGTTCGCAGCAAAAAGGAGGAGGCGAATCGCCTCGTGCGAGCAGCTGGAATGTCAACCACATAAGGGTGCAAACCCACACGGCGTCTTGTCAATTTATGGTAGGAGGTATCGATTGTATTTCTATACTGTAGATGATTGCAGTCGTTTTTTGCACTGCACCATTCTTAACATTTGGTGTAGTGATGGATGACAAGCTTCGCCGAGGCGCAGTTCCACTCCGACGCAGCCTTGATTTTCTTTCGGCGTTTCTTCTCAAGGTAGTCACTTCCGAAACGCTGGTAGATCACCCGTAGGGTTAGTACTATTTGGCTGGCGGTCCAAGTCGAGGTGCGTACCCAAAGAGGTGCTCTTGCATTGCCACCCAACCCAAAAACCCGCTGGCTGAGCACCTTCTGTGCTCGCCCCCTAAGCTCGGTTGAACTGTAAATGCCTTTCCCGGCAATCAGTAGTTAGTCGGCTTCAAAAAAAAAAAAGATGACAAGTTCGGATAAAAAAGATACAGAATGGGATTCCGGGACCTGGCAGAGGCTGAATGGCGACCACCAAAATCCAAAAGCTGCCTTTAGGATAATAAAATAACAACTTACTTAAGTGTTTCACATAAAAAACTTCCGAAAATACATTTTCGATCCTTTTCGCATGTTTCCGAAACGTTTATGCATGAGCCCTTACACAGAAATTTACCATCACTGGAAAAAAAGAGAGGTTCAAGTTAAAATCGTACTGTGAAATTTAGCCGGGTGGCAAAATATGACTTACATTTTGCCCATCTATGACGCGCCACATGAATTTTATATCGCACCGTGTCCCATCTTAGAGATTTTTTACCGCCTTTGAGTGTGCTTTCATACAATTGTTAGTGTTCCAAAATTTGCTATAAAAATCGCACGGTGAAAATTTGCAGTGCGTGTTCGGCTTAGTTTTGAAAGTTGGTGTTGCACGTGTCCCTTCCGAAGAATTAAGAAATACTCGCTGACCTGGCGATCTTCATTCCACCTGATAAGCTGATGAATGTCGTCACCCTCCTCTACTACCTTTGTTGTTACTATTCTAGCAGCGTCATTGTTGAGACCCGCGCTTGAATTTATTTTCGAGCGCGTTAGTTTTTTTATTACTCCTAATATATTCCTTTAAATTTTATGATGTAAAGAATTAACATAGTTTCCAGGATATCCTTACGGTAAATAAAGTATTTAAATTGGTAAGGAGTTGCATTGTACGTGAGGGAAATTTCCGATGCATTTTTGTTAAGCTGCTTCGTTACAACCATAGATGGGCAAAATGTAATCAGATTAATAAAAATGATTAACGATTATATTTTACGTTTTTTACCATTAATATGACTGCATTTTGCTTATCTATATTTTAAACACTACAAAATCCTAGATTGTGTACACATTTATGATTTCTTAATGCTTAAATGGATTTAATCATGATTACAGAGCAAGAAAATTAAAATTACATTTTGTAATTGTTCATCATTCAGATTACATTTTGCCCATTTCTGGTTACAACGTCGCGGGATCGCAATGCACCGTGTGCCCGCCACTATTACAAATCTTTGCGTTGAGACACAATTTTTAATGGATTAAATACAAACCCGCATATATCGTCATTATTTTCAACTTTTTGTGCATCCGAGGCTATGTCCGATAAGACTGAAACATAATAGTACATTGCTGTTAGTGTGCGCCCGAAGGAATCCACTTCCTTCCGGAAAAAAAAAACACATTAGGCATCTAAATATATATAACTGAAAGGTGACTGACTGACTGACTGACTGACTGACTAACTGACTGACTGACTGACATAGTGATCTATCAACGCACAGCCCAAACCACTGGACGGATCGGGCTGAAATTTGGCATGCAGGTAGATGTTATGACGTAAGCATTCCCTAAGAAAGGATTTTGATCAATTCCACCCCCAAGCGGATAAAACACAGATTACACAGATTGACAGATTAGTTAAGAATATTGTATACAAAGAAGTTTTGTAGGCCCTAATTTTTTACACACGCTAAACAAAAGTAAAGCCGCAAAAACTATACCGAATTAATAATAATACTTCTTAGCGCGAGCGAAGCTACGGGCAAAAGCTAGTACAATATAAAGTTTATATTTAAGAGTTTTAAAAATCATTATATTATTATTTTCAGTCAATATAGAACTTTTTTAAGATTTTAAAGCTTCGCCTTTGTCCGATAGTTGTGCCAATAATCGATTGATCGGGTTCACTTTCAGCTTCGTTCAGATATCGATCTATAATCAGATACTAATTAAAGTTATTGAACAATTACAATTAGATAAATCGGTCTTAGTATGACGCTTGCTAGAAACCTCAAGATTTCGCTAAAACTACGTCCCATTTGGAGGTTTTAACAAATGCAGTTTTTTTGGCCGAAGGTTGCTGAAACCGAAGTCTTTATTATCACCAACTGAATTATAACCAATATTTCAGCCTGGATCAGTCCATAGCTGATCATAGACCTCTTCTGAGACTCGTCATTTATCCTTGTTCTGGGCTATTCGCATTTATAAGCTTCCAGTTGCCCTCCGCAGGTTGTCGATCCGTCTAACCTCTAAGTGTCCCACACTACGCTTACTGAGATGTGATCTCCACTCCAGAACTCGTTTACTCCAACAGAAATCAAATCCACAACAAACATGGCCGACCCATCGCCAAATTTATATCAAGAATGAATTAATAACTTCTATAAGCGAAACAGGTTTCGTTCGAATCAAAGGTCAATAGCTCTAGAGGGCAGAGGCGATGAATTAGAAATATTTATACGCTTGTTATAATCATATTCAAGTTTTAAAACCAGTAACGACTTTGGGGGCCAAGGTAGTGACATTCAGCCTCAATTAAAAAGGGAAGATTGTTCTATGGGCAATAGTCCTTGAGGGATTCCACAACCCATGTACAGTCAAGTCAGTGATAGTATAATATTCACAGACAAGTTCTTTGTGACTCTATTGGCTTTATCGGTTTCCATACGCCATAAACCGAATGATCGGAGGTTCGAATCCCGGCGATTTAGGCGCCACATGCTCACCGTTGAAAGAAAACATCGTTAGGAAACCCACATGGTATATAATAGAAATGTCATGTGTACTAGTGCTGTGAGAACGGCGATCAGCTGCGCTACTGGTCGCGTTGGGCACGACATTAAAGCTCAATTTGAACATATATTCCCAGAAGATTATTCTCCGTTATTTGTTACCTGAAAATTGTAGACAACATCACAGGATGTTATCTTAGTAATAAAGCTTGGAAAGTCGATAAGCAAAACGTTCTGGAACTTCAAGCTGGAGTCTTTAAAACAGAAAAATTCAGCCCAGTCCAGCTTATGATATTGTCAACCTACTCCCTTCTCTAACGACCTGCGCTTTTCTTCCCTAAAATCTTGCTTACGAGGATTAATCTAGGAAAGTCATACTGGAAGGCTACCTTTCATCTCAAGACTGTTGAAATCACTTCTCTTTTGGGATGTCCCATTGCCAGAACCTCGGCTTTTGAGGTTTTACCTCAAATAAAAACAATATCTTGTAGTAACAAAAATAAAACTTACCGAGCATAAAAAACAAACTCGTTTTCACTAACATCATTCCACGTAAGGAAGTTGTTAATTAAAAAAAAAAACACTTAAACAATAAAATACAAATTCACTATAATTTAATAAATCACATCAGTGCACAATTTTATTACACAATTTATTGTTTGCTAAATCATTTACTATTTAATTATATCGTAAATAATTTACTAGAATACATCGTAGGAACATATTTCGCATTCTACTAATAAGCTTATACCACTAGAATAAATATATTTTGTCTACTACTTTGCTCCTACGACGCATCTTTGTGATACCAGTTTGTAAAATAGTTTTCCTTAATAGACCAAGAGCCCAAAACACTTCTCTGTTCAGCCATATCTGCGTCAGTTTCGCAATGATTTTTATTCTAAGCTATTTGCCTTTCGGTTTTCTATAGACTGTACTCTGGAGAGTGTGCGGCTGAGTTGTATGATTTGGTTCCCCCCTCCCCCTTCTACCATAAATTGACGAGACGCCGTGCGGGTTTGCAGCCTTTTGTGGTTGACATTCCAGCTGCTCGCACGAGGCGATTCGCCTCCTCCTTTTTGCTGCGAACCGCGAAGGAGGGAAACTCGCTTCCTGCGTCTGTGTTTTCAGCATCTAATGACATGGGAATCTTCAAACGTCGAGTGAATCGGTATTTGCTGGATGAGCGCGCTCCATCGTCGGCCTCATCATCACCTTCTAGCAGGTGGGATTGAGGTCAAGCACGAGCCTGTATGTAATAAAAAAATGCGTTCATACACAAAGTTAACATTATAAAATTAATTCCAGTTCAGGCGCAGGGCATGAGTATAAATAAGGTACTTGAAATCCTTCCTGTTTCTATGTACTATGAATATTTTCTCCAAGTAAAAAGAAAAAAAAAATGTTATGAAACTTTTGAGTTAACTTTTAAAACTTCAAAAGAAACGCTTATACAAATTGTCAGAATTTTTTATGGAGAAATTGACCCGCTGCTGTAGATATGTTATTCAGTGGATACGCTGCATTACAAGTTCAACTGACGTCTATAGATTTCGGCGAACGGGGCGAGAACCCTAGCTGATCTCCTCAACTACAAAAATCCAGATAGTTTCCAGAATTCGAACTAAGACACGATAACTTTTTTCATATATGAATGTTAACTCCCTAACCACTTGCTACCCAAGACACGATAAACAATTTTGAGTATATGTTGTAAGTCTTGCTATCGTGGGCTCTTTGCCTATAATCTGACGTACAAATGTTTTATTTACAATATTATTCAAATTAGCTTTTGCCCGCGACTTTGTTTCTATTAACCTTGAGCAAACACCTTCGTTTACGTCAAATTACGTGAGTCCAATTACTCCTTTTTATACTGGCTCGACCAAGTGACTAGATGGCAGCTGATGAAAATTATAGTGTAGGGAAAAACGGCAAAGACCGCCAAGGGATGAAAATACGTTTAGAGTTGCCTTTACTATATCGGCCCACATATACTAGGGTGGAAGGTTTCTATGTCTCACAATTGGATATACACAAACGGTTTTTTTTTGTATCCCGGGGGAAAATCCTGCATAGGACCTGATGGTCCTGATGGACCTATGGTGCAGGGACGCTGTGAGGGCAGCGACCCCGGTGTGTCAGACTCCTACTGACTAAAAACCCCCGGGGTGTCCCTCTGATTGCTCCACCTGGGCCTGGGAAGCCAAATTCGTCCAGACGCCCAGGGAACAAGAAGCCTTGTTGAGGCTACCTCTCTGGGAGGGGAAGGAGTATAGCCAACCCCTCCAAAACCGTGCACCGCAACCATTTCATCCGGGCAGTAGACTCCCTTAAGTCTACTGCCTGGTTATTGTCACCGGGGAATGTCGCGCCCGCTCTGGGTGCACGCATCCCTCTGGACACAAGCTGAAATGCGGCCGGCCGTAGTCACCACTACAACGCGACCACAATGTTTTAACAATGTAGAGATTAACAGATAAGATTTCGTATATATATTTACCTCTTACATTTAATTCAAGGTTGTAACAATTTTGTTTAAGTCTACCGACAGGGCGGCAACTTGAGGGAGTGTATCGTGCCGCTCTACAGCACAGTGGCATGAGAGGGGTGACTCTTCACACCACTCCTCCCCAAACGAGTAGAGGCCTACTTAATGCCTTGCCTTTCATCGAGGATGAGACCCCAGTCGTGCTCTCGATGCCGTTAGGTAGAAGGTGGAACACCCCGGGGGTTTTAGTTGTTGCAAGTCTGACACAGTGGGGGGCGGCCCTCACTGCCCCCTGAGGTCCATTAGGGATTTCCCCCGGGTTACAAAAAAGGTCTACCGGGTAATAGTTAATCTAGACGCTGTATGTCTCGAGATGTTGACGAAAAACTCTGTGCGGTGTCGGAGAAGACTTTTGTCGTCCCTTGAGATAGTGCTTAAAGAGTGCGCCATGACGGGGATGTTGAGTATTGGCTACAGGACCCACAGTCTCAGTCTATAGCCAGAAGTAGTCACCTTGGGGTTTTTAGCCAGTACAAGTTCCGTAAGCTCGCGTGCGGCCGGGAAAGTCCGATGAGGATATTCCTTAAATTAAAAAAAGCTGTGAGTGTTTAAGGGGATTTATAAATTCAAGGATAGGTAGGGGGTTAGGTAAATGTAATGTAATGTAAATATGTGTGAAGGATGTGTTTGTTGTAAGCGAGTAGACTTGAGGCATTCTCTTGCCCGAATGAGGCGGACACGGTGCGTTTATCTCCTGCACACCATCTGATAGAGAAGAACTGATCTTTCATCCTATCTCCCAGATAACATCTACACTCGGCTGCTCGTTCGCCAGGTCTTGGGAGCAATTCGGACTCTCAAGTCTGATTTGCAGGGTGTAGAGGGATGCCTCGCGGGTTTTTGGCCACTAAGAGTCTCATATACTGGGGCCACTGCCCCCACAAAACCCTGTATAGGACCATCAGAATCTGTGTGGGCAGCGACCCCGGTGTGTCAGAATTCTACTGACTAAAAACTCCCGGGGTGTTCTTCTTATCACGCAACCCGGGCCTGGGGATCCTACATTTTTCAGAAATCTGGAGAGCGAATAGCCTATTTGGGTTCCTCCTCTGGAAAAAGTGGGTGTAAAGAGCCCATCTCTACGGACCTCTATATCAGGTGGCGCGTCAGACATTTGGCGCTGCCTACAACTTGCCTCAATAGGGAATCAACGTAATGTTAGAAATAAATACTTCAACACAACTGAAATCTTTATTTAAATGCAATTAGTAAAATTAACCTTATTTTAACCTTTCAGTACCCGCGAGCTGATTTAAAACTAAATAGCGAAATAAATACGTAAGAAGAATAATGTATAGTTAATAATAGCAAATTGAAATTATAGCTAGCAGAGATCTAACGGAAGTATTTAAAAAAAATTGTTCGTTGTTCGTCAAAATAGCAGCGCGTGAGTATTGAAAAGGTTTAATCGATAATTTAACGTTCTCTTATTACGCATAGTTTATAAATTCGTATTTAAGGGTTAACTCTTTCACTAGTTTTGTTCGTTTGATTATAATGAGAGGCAATTGTCATTATTATTATTAAGGTTAGATATCTCAAAGCATAGATGGGCAAAATGTAATCAGATTAATAAAACTGATTAACGACTACATTTTCGTTTTTTACCATTAATATGACTGAATTTTGCTAGTTTATGTTTTAAACACTACAAAATTCCAGATTGTATACACATTTATCATTTCTTAATGTTTTAAATGGTATTAATCATGATTAGAGAGCGAGAAAATTAAAATTACAACTACATTTTGTAATCGTTCATCATTAATCAGATTACATTTTGCCCATCTCTGTTTCAAAGATTATATAAACAATATTCAATTTAATTGTACAACTAAAAATCGTCAGTCTGCGCGAATCTTTATAGCTAATTGTCTAATGATACTACTCATCGCGCCGCATATTTTCCTTAATATAATGTTCGTGGGCGGATATTTTTGTAAATGTTGTGAGGGTGAATGCGTTGCATAGATGATCGTTGTTGGGCGCAGTGGAGACTATCCCACGCAGGTAATATCGCTCTGTGATCTTGTCCACTTGTGGGAACACGAGCCCACCACCGCTATCGCCCTTGCATAGAGCCGTACCTTAAAATAAACATAGAAGAGATAGTAATAATATCATCAAGCCATAACCTTTTTAAGTGAGCAGAGATATGTTACTGATTGTATTCACTTTGCGCTCGTATGTCGTGCCCAACGTGACCAGTAGCACACCCGATTGCCGTTCTAAGGGCACTTGACACATGACATTTCTATTAGATACCATGTGGTTTTCCTCGCGATGTTTTCCGTCTCTAGTGAGTATGTATGTGGTGCCTAAATTCATACGTAATCTGGAAACACTCGGAGATACGTGCCGGGATTTAAACCGACGACCATTTGCGTTGCCACGGATGGAAACCGGTTCATTATCCATCAGCAACCACAGCCACTACGGAGGTCTCGGTGCGGGACTCGGCTTGCTTCCAAAGATCAATGGCTGGTTAAGAACAATAGCATACAAGCAGCATGTGTTATGTGTGCATTTATATGGAACAGTCAAAGCAGTAATATTGATAGCCAGCAAAGACTGTTTTTTGACAGGACAAATGTTACCGGCCTGGAAACGTCTTTACAACATAACTGAGCGCGAGGGGCGAGCACTTTTATGGGTTGGGTGGCATCGCGGAGGCACCCCTGTCGGTGTTTACCTCGCCTTGAGCAACCAACTACGGAAAGAACTTGAAGTGATCTTCTAACGTTTCAGTAAGGACTACCTTGAGGAGAAACGCCGAAGAAACTTAAGGCTGCGTCGGAGTGGAGCTCCGTTTCGGAGCGTAAACGCAGCGGTTAGCGACAGCTGACTAAACTATCCTTCTTCTCTACCACCAGTGACTCTGGTGGTGTGGTATGAAACTAGTACGTGTGGTGTGTGTTATTTGGAGCTGCAACTGCAATGGCTGCTATAATTGGATCGGCTGCAAAACTATCATACCCCATAATTTGTCGGAATATGCTGCAAATATCTACAAGCCAATCTTTTTACGTGCTGCTCCGTTTGTCGCTGCTTCGTTTATCCTTAACTGAGGCAAAGAACTGTCCAATTTAAAATTTTCAGAATATAAGTACCATTGCCATATCCAGCGCAGATTTTATCGCTGGTGATGTATTCTCTAAATCCAGGTTCCGCTCGGTTCAGGCATGATCCAACTTCAACGTAGGGTAAATTGACCACTTTCAACACTGGTGATGCTACGCCATCCTGAGAAGTTAGCCCCCAGCCTGCGACCTATAGGAGAGAAGAGAACTTAGCATTTGGATAATTAATTCCCAAAGCGGTCTACGACGCTGTGCACCCTTTTTTTTTTTGATAACCCGGGGGAAATCCCTTACGGGCCTCAGGGGGTGATGAGGGTCGCCCCCCGGTGTGTCAGACTTGCACCGACTAAAACCACCGGGGTGCTTCTTCTCTCCGTCCAGCCGGGACCGGAGGCACAGCAGCGTCCACTTATCCAGCGCGCGACGACGTCTGGTCCTTCAAGTAGGCCTCATTTCTGTGTTTGCGAGGGGGTGGTGCAAAGAGCCACCCCTCGCACTCCTTATAAATAGTCGTCTTGAAGCGGTGTGCGGGAACACGACACACACCGCTCTCGCCTGGATAGGTTGGGCGACGCGCCCCCTCAAGCACACCACCCAGGCGTTCTTCTGGTTACGAAGGAAGACCTGTGCCAAAGGCCCTCCTCCTTCGCCCTGTTCTAACGATGTGCACACTGGCATCAATCAAAAAGAACAAAAGTAATCATAGCTTTCTGGATTTGTAACTTGATGAGGCATTGGGCTAGACATATATGACAAAGAAAAGATAGCTGGACCAAGTGAGCTTTCGTATAAAGACTACGTATTGACGCAAATAGCGTGTGATACTGCACGGTGAGGTGCTTTCAGACCTGGTACAAAAGACGATGTTTTAAAAATACCTTTCCAAGATTTCCTTCGTACAATTGAGTCTTCTCAAAATTCACTCCAAAGTCCAGACAGATCGGCCTCACGTAGGTTTTATACACGAAAGGTTTCGTGACAACCACCAGTGCTATGTCGCTTTGGTAGTTCGTCGTGGCTCCGTGGAAATACTCAGGAACTTTTATCTCCTTTACCTGGAATCATTATTGGTTTTATGGCCTTATAAATTTATTAAGACGCACAATATAGAAGATAAATATGAAATATAACAAAATATATACCACCAAAGTTCTAATATAATACTAGTCAATGTTCCAAATAGACTGCATTACAACCTGACACCATAGATGGGTAAAATGTAATCAGATTAATGAAAATAATTAACGATTACATTTTAAGTTTTATACTTATATATTAATATGACTGCATTTTGTTCATTTATGTTTTAAGCACTACAAAATCCCAGATTGTATAGACATTTATCATTTCTTAATGTTTTAAATAGATTTAATCATGATTACATAGCAAGAAAATTAAAATTACGACTATATTTTGTAATCGTTGATTATTAATCAGATTACATTTTGCCCATTTCTGCCTGACACTGCTAAGCATCTTGAATCGCTCCAGTTGGGAAAATATATTGCCTCAATGAGCGTTTTCTACCGTCTGTATCACGGCAAATGTTAAGAACAGTTGGTTAACCTTGTTCCACCCTCTCCCTTCCATAAAAGAAACCCGCACTTGAGTTTGCGGAGCTACGGCTATACGGCAGTTCATATCCCGGCTAGGACTAAGAAGTTCTATAACCCCTTCTTTTACCAAGTCATTGAGATGTGCAATGGTCTTCCAGCGAGCGTATTTCCATCGTTCTATGATATTGGGTCCTTGAAACAAAGCTTGAAGAGTTATTTGTGCAGGCCGAAATGATCGCTGCGACTACCGAGGGGTTAACTCCTCTACGCAATTGAAGCGGTTCAAGCATATTTGCTTTTCTCTTATCTATTAATCTTAGGGCCAACATGCTTCTTCCCATTCCTCTTTGGCATAGATTTGGAATTTGGCACTTATTATAGATACTATAAAGCAAATAACTACGTACATCAGATGTCTGAGCATCGACATCGTGATCTTCACTCCAAGGTCTATAGATCTTTCCCACGGCGACTGCAAAGTTCTCAGCAGGCTGGAGCTTCGAAAGATCATTCCAGAAGCAATGGGCAGCTAGAATATGAAAAGTCAGGAAGTCATTACTTAGTATTTAGAAGCATTTCTTAAGGTTTGTCTGGCGAATTATAGGTGACCCCTGAGTGTTACCAACTAACAAGTGTGAATACTCAACTAGATCGTATTTCTTTTTGTTTTTTGGGAAAATCCTAATAGGACCTTTTACACATGAGGGCTGGTTGAGATATGTCGGACTAGTACTGGCTAAAAACTCCAAGGTGCGCATTTGCGTATTGACGGGTACTGTGGCTCTTTTATCAATTCGCCACAGCCACGCCGCGTAGCACCTGGCAGGCACACTCGTGAGGGAAGACACCGTCTTCCCAGATACTACTACTACTCCGTGATATTACTCCGAGTGCTTCAGCAAAGCGTATCACGTCGCTCCGCCGACTTCTCGAGGGTTATTAACCGGCTGAACTAGAACAAACCTACAATATACAGACACAAAGATGAAATAGTTTATTATCGTTTGTGTTGTTTGCTTATGCTCTCGCGGAACATTTGCCAGTCTTTTAAATAAAAAGGATGTCAAGTTGTATAACGATTGTAGTATGCGCCGCCGACGCGCGGTTATTGCGGAGGTAGGTTGCGAGTAATGATGAAAATGTCCGGGAATTTTCCCAAAGTGCCTAAAACTTCCGAGAACATTTCGTAAATTCCCGGGAATATTCCCAAGGAAGTTTTGGGCACTTTGGGAAAATTCCCGGGCATTGTCATCACTAGTTGCGAGGGTAGCGGGACGCGGCGTGCGCGTTAACAGTTTATATTATCTAAGTGTGTGTTTATTGTGTGCAGGTTCCTTTATGTTCTTTTTTTTTCTTTCTTTAAATTATTTTCAACCAGGGACCTAATTCTGCATGACAATTTAGATTTCACACTCAAATCTTACCATTTGAAAACCACTTTAACATCGTGTCTTGCCTATATCATGTCACGGTAACGAATCTGATTCATTTCAACAAAGTATCATAGAGAATACGATTTTTGAAAAGGTCGTAACTTTTTACGAAATTAACGTGATATCAAAGCAAGGAATCGCTAAATTATCTTAGAGAATTAGGCCACAGGTGGGCTGTATAAAAAAAGTTGTCTAGGTTCTAGTTTCCACCACAATTGGTGACCCTGATGTGACCGGTGAAGTTCCTGGAAGGCGGTAAGCCTCGCGCCACCCGCCTCCACAAGAGAATAGGATTCTTCTTAAAGAAGAAGTCTAGAATAGCCACTTACCTGTTATCACAATTGTAGTGCTGACCAAAGAACCGCCGCAGATCTGCATGTAAGGTTTCGTCGTTTTCCTGTATATCCCGGCGTGCCAGGGCAGCTCTCCATGCTTGGCAGACCATCCGTCAATCACCAATTTCTCGCCATCCGGTGTCACTTTTCCACATTCTAAAAATCGTCACAGATTAATTTTTAACTTCTCGCATTTTCGCATTAAAAGTACGAAGCCTGATTTAAGTTAATTTTTTATTTGATCCTTCGGTAAGGGAGGAACTTATACAAACTCCTAGTTGTTCAAAAATTTACATACGTTCGAATCCTGGTATGTACCTCTGTGCTTTTCCTGATTACATATGGATTTAGGCATCACATGATACCGATGAAGGAAAACATCGTAAGGGAATAACCCTTGACGTCTAATAAAAATGTTATGAGTACTAGTACTGTGAGAACGGTGACCAGCTGCGCTACTGGTCACGTTGGTCACGACATAAGCGTGAAATGGAAACGGCTACTAATGTATCTCTTCTCACCTCGTAATGGATATAGCGTGTAATATATTATTATTATTAGTTAAACCGAGAATTAAGATATGAAACCCTAAGAAAAAGATTCTTTAAAAAAAATATATTCATCTTTAACATATTCAAACTATATTCACCGTGGTTTAAGGACATTTACAACTCAATGTACAACTTATGTTGCGGACTCAACTTTAGTTTAAATAATAAACACAAGCTAAAGGTAAATCATATAACTTAAAATAAATTGAACCACCCAGCACTTGTAACTATTTTTAGTTTTAACTATTTTTATCTACTTTTCTTAGATTGTTTTTGGTTCAAATTCCGCGTTTCTCCGCAAATCTGTTTCTTGTTGCTTTTGGAAAAGTTGTATTTTTATGCGTTGAGCTATATTCCTTTAAAGCGCAACGCACACAGCGGGCGCATGTTTGAAGATAAGGAATCAGACCCACCGAACCCTCCATCCGCCCTGTGCAGACACGCACCCGCCACCAGAGTGTGTTGCGGTTAACTCAGAACACCAAGTCGACAGTACCTTTTTTTCTACACTGGCTAGACATAGTGACTACAGTGCACTTGATGGTAAGTACAGTGTAGTCCAAAAATGACCAGAAAGCGACCATCAAAGGATGAAAATCCGTTGATAGTCTCCTTCGTCATGTCGACCTACATAATCCGCGACTGGAGGTCTCTAGGTATATGAGTTACTGGATATACAGAATCTAATGTATCTATCTTTTGATATAATATTTCTTATTAGTTGGATATAATGGCTTACAAATCTACTGTGTGTGTGTTATCTAAAATATACTGTGTAGCATACAGAATAAAGTTCATTTTAATTAACAAGATTGTAAAGCGAGGCAGTGAATGATAACCTACGGTCGCGAACTGCATAAGACTCTAAATTGGTATTTTCATTTCAAGTTGCTTTTTATATTACATCTTATGGCTTTAATTGTTGTTTATTTTATTTATTGTACTGTCATCCTCTTTGTGTTTTGATTTTATTTTATTTCTTGTTTATTTTTCTTTATGTATTTCTTTGTAATTATATTGTGAAACTTATATTTCTATATAGATTCATTTTCTAATTTACATATAATTGAAATAGGCTTCAGCTTATATGTTAATAGGATGGAGGAACAGGATAGAAAAAAAAAACAATTTTAAAGTTAAAAACTTTATTATTTAAAGTGAAAAAATAATTACATTGGGAAAATCCATCCTATTAACATAAATGATAAGTTTTTCATATATAAGTAGCATACACACATACATACAGATATATATGTATATACACATATATTGATTGTTTTTCAGATTTATGAATAATTGAAAACAAAATGATGTATAATCTTCAATATGTGTGTGTATGTAGTTTATTCTATATTTATATAACCATATTTATATTTTTAGATTGTCTATCATTATTCTACTTTGGCATGTTATAAACTAAATAAAAAAGGTTGACACTTTTGACAAACATTTGTATGTGAGCAGTTTTTTTTAATAAAAAACCAGTGTAAAATTAAATAAGATGCAATCATATTAATCAAAGAAACAATTTTAGGTAATATATTAGGTCCTTACATATGAAATTGGCGTTTTTCGTACTGGGCACTTTAATCACAAATTTCTCCTCTTTGGTAAGGAATTCCAAATTCAAATTTGTACAGCTATAGACTCATGTATTTGTGCTTTGATGATCGTCATTCATTTGTTTTTTTCTTCTGTTTTTTTCTGTTTGCGTCACTCATTTTACAAAATGGAAAACTTAAAATATCGCATTATTTACGAGTACGAGTTCCGCCGTGGCACTAGTGCTGCGGAAACAACTCGAAGGGTTAATGATGTGTATGGCGGTCGTGTTGCAAAAGAAAACACAGTTCGTTTTTGGTTCCAACGTTTTCGTTCTGGAAATTTCGACCTGCAGAACAAGCCCCGTGGACGGCCTGAGACTCAAGTTGATAATGAAGAGTTGAAGGCTATTGTGGAAGAGGATCCATCGCAAACCACGTCCGAGTTAGCTGCAGGCTGCGATGTTAGTGATAAAACTGTTTTAATTCACTTGAAGCAAATTGGGAAGATTAAAAAGCTTGAAAGGTGGGTACCTCACGAATTGACTGAAGCAAACCGGCAAACGCGCGTCGACTGCTGCGTTACATTACTAAACCGGCACAATAATGAAGGTATTTTAAACCGAACCATTACCTGTGATGAAAAATGGGTTCTTTACGATAATCGGAAGCGCTCAGCGCAATGGTTGGATCCTGGCCAGCCAGCCAAATCCTGCCCCAAGCGAAAATTAACCCCAAAAAAGTTACTTGTAAGCGTTTGGTGGACTAGTGCCGGTATTGTTCATTACAGTTTTCTCAAATCTGGCCAGACTATTACGGCTGATGTCTATTGTCAGCAATTGCAAACCATGATGGAAAAGCTAGCGGCTAAACAACCTAGGCTGGTCAATCGCTCCACGCCACTGCTGCTTCACGACAACGCTAGACCACACACTGCGCAACAGACGGCTACTAAATTAGAAGAGCTTCAATTGGAAAGTCTAAGACATCCTCCGTACTCCCCGGACCTTGCTCCAACAGTCCAAATCGCCTTCAAAGATTTTATTGATTCCCGTCCGACTGGTTTTTTTAGTAAAGGGATCAATGAACTACCTATGAGATGGCAAAAGTGCATAGAAAATAATAGTTCATACTTTGAATAATTAAATATATTATATTAAAAAATATTCGACTTTTTGTTCCTCCCATACAAAACGCCAATTTCATATGTAAGGACCTAATATTTATCTATGATTAAATAACAGATCGAAAATACAACTAGGATAATTAAATTGGCAAAAGTATATTTTTTGTTATAATAAATAGACTAGGTGTAAAAAGCTAAATCCTGGAAATAAATATATAAAGAATAGTTTATATTATTACTTTACAATTCTGATGAAAAAAAAAAACAGTTTCATATGCTATATGATGTAAATAAAAAAAAACACACAAAAGTAACAGGATGATAATACAATGGTAAACTAAGTTTCAATCTTATTTGGCTCATGTGATAAAACAATATAAAAAAACAAAAAAAAACTTTATTTCTAAAAGTAATTTGTACTAATATAGGAAGAACTATCTACTATTTATATTTTCTCTTACAATCCAAATTTTGTAATGATCGTCTATTTTTTATAAAAAAAATCCAACATATATATTTTTTCAATTATCAAATTCTATTTTTTTTTTAAACTTTAACATTGGCACATATGTATTTCATACGGATCTTAACAACCCCATATCACGAAAATCTACATATTTAAATGTATTTTTTACCTATACAAATAATATATAGTTTCTTAAATAATAATAATAGTAACAAACAATATAATATGTGCTAAAAAGGAACTTTTAAGTGTGAAGCTATGCTTAAACTTTTAATTTGACTAAGATCATTTGTAGTAAAATTTAGCTAAAAATAAAAACCAAATCCCCTTTAATATGACACTATTTTTATACGAAGATTATAACCACTATACCTTAAAAAATATGTTTACTTACAACAAACACCTAATATTTTCTTGAAAAATAATTACACCAAAAATACATAACGAAAGAATTAGTTGACAAAAACAAGTTAATTTAAAAAATGTTAATTCGGATTTATATCACTTTAAAAATTAACAACGCAAACTATTCTTGTAGGAATCATTTAATGCAGTAATAAAGTATCTGTGGTAATTTATATTTAAATAATGGATTTTTGGAACTACATAGCTTATCCTTTGGTTTTATGTTTCGGTAGATGAAATGCTGAAGCTTTGTACTTACATTGATTGCCTATTCAAAAACCAATGAGTTTTATTGACAAAAAGTATTATTGGACTTTATAATTAACTCCAAAAACGTATACATGTTGAAAAAAACATCATTGCAACATTCCTTTATTCAGATGCCCCTCTATGCTTGGTAACTGATTACCTAGGAACTAAAGTTTAAAATACTGTTGTGTATTGTTTGGCTATAGCTTTCACTAATTTTAATTCATTGGGATTTTTAAATTCCTTTCTTATTTAATGTCCATTAATTTGTTTTCTTTCTCTTAATATTACAATTATACTATCAACTGGAACTATACAATTCTAATCTTGAAACACTATTATGTCTTCGAGCTTTGTATCAGGGTCTATATGTATTGAGCTGTTACCTATATTAACTTTCATTGTATTTAGTTTACTATATACCCCAACGTTATTGTTAGCTTGAGCTACCGAATCTTCTACAGGTTTGACTGGTTTGACTCTACCCCCCATTCTCCAATCATTTACGTCTATAGCATAAACATCATTATCTGGATTAGGTTCTAATTTATTCTCGATTGTGTACTCGATTCCACTTATGTAAATTTCAACCTTGTCTTTGACTAGTATAGTTATATTAGTTCCGTTTTTGGTCAAACCTGGAAGGCATGTGGCGACGTAGTCCCAATACCCATCTAGACATGTCATGTAGTCGATATCAGTCGGACTGTAGTAGTTGGGAGTTTTGCACCTTGGTATGACTCTGGTGCCTTGGGGTTCGTAAAGTTGACACGGTCTAGTCCCCTTGTTAGCTCCGGAGAGAATACAGAAGTAATCAACACTGGCATGTTTATTTAGTTTGCAGTAATCTGAAATGAAAAATTCATTTTATATAATTTTACATGATTCTGGCCATATTAGCCTAGCAAAGTGACTACACCGCACGCGATGGATAGTGCAGACTAGTTAAAGAATGCCAGCGACCACCAATGCACAAAAACCAATTGCCAGTCGCATCTGCGCGAGGTTGAGGTGGTAGGTCAATTCCGCAACTGTGTCGTGATCACAGTGCAGAAGTGCAATTGCCGTAGTAGTGACTCGCTCCAGCCAGTCGCGTTTCGATATCTGCATTGTCTATAGCCTAGGCTTGAACAACAGCCTAATTCTTCGATGGGTTCCAGGTCATGAAGGAATTCCAGGCAACGAAATAGCTGATGGACTAGCGAGATCTGGAGCGTCGATGGTACAATATGGTCCTGAGCCATTTTGTGGCATCCCCCTGGTACGATTGACTTTAAGGAACTTATATAAAGGAAAGTCTATAAAGCACTGGAACACAATACCAGGGTTGAAACATTCCAAAGAGTTAGTCAGGGCCTTCGACCAGCGTAAAGCTGTAGAGGCTCTGATGTTTAGAAGGAATCAAATACGAGTATTAGTAAGAGCACTGACTGGCCACTGCTGCCTGAACAAACATTTGTTCAGCATTGGTGGCCGGAGCACTAGAGATTGCAGATTCAGCGAAAGTGCGGACGAAACGCAGTGTGAATGTGACTTATTAACGCCCAAACGCAACCCCATCCTGGGGCGCCACGTGCTACACCCAGGAGAGGTTCCAGATATTTCTGCCAATAAAGTACTACAGTTCTTTAAAACTATAGGCCTCGACAGAGAGCTTTAAATGGTAGGAGGCGATCACAATAGATCTTTTAGGCCGCGGTGATACAGGCTGAAATAGACTGCATAGCCCCACATTGCATAATAATAATAATCTGCATGTCTACCTCCAGTTGTTCATGTGCTTTTAGTATTGGTCTATGAAGGCCGGAATGACGACGGCGTCTGTCAATGAATTCTCGTGTCTTGGTACTCGTTACCGTTCTAGAACGTTTTGGTAACTTTCACTAGCATTTGTTGCTTTTAATGCATGCAAAGAAATTTTTATTTAAAAATGTTTAACCTTGTTCCACTCTCTTTCTTCCAGAACAGAACCGCAAGTGCAGGTTTACGGAGTGTGCAATATGTTCCCGCACACCGCTCCAATGACAAATCAAGGAGATGAGGGGAGAGTGGCATTTTTACACCATTCTCCCCGCCAAACGTGTTAGGTGTACGCAGGGGATGGCGACTATTTAGCCACCCCCTGCCAAGAAGGCGGGGCCTGCAGAAGGCTAGACGTCGCCGGGTGCCGAGGAAGATGGCTCAGCCTTGCACTTGGCACTCGGCAGGCGGGAGAAGGAACTCCCCGGGGGTTTTAGTCTGTGCAAGTCCGACGCACCGGGGGGCAACCCTCATCGCCCCCTGAGGTCCGTTAGGAATTTCACACGAGTCACCAAAAAAAAAAAAGTTTTAAGGAGTCACAGCTATTACCATCAGGAGTTGTGTGTTTTCCAAACCAAGTCAAATTTAAAAATAAATCAGAAAGAGCACGTAGCAATACTCACGAACGCACTGAGGAAGTTCCTTCATCGACCACTTTCCGCTGATGCAGTAGACAACGCTCTGCTGTATTGTTCCATATCCTGGCTTACATGTGACATTTAATTCCAAAGTTTCGAATCCTTGTCCAGGAACAGCATTGGGCATGTTTGTAACTATGTATTTTCCGTGTTCTGGGTACTCGGGTAAGACACATGGACCAGAGGGTTTCGGTCTGAAATCATCGTCCTCATTAATTCTTGTAGCTTAAGCATCAATGAGTTATGTATGGTATCTACTTCAATTTGTTGATCATTAATGACCATTAAGTTATAAAAATTAAATAGAAATAAAAAAGCATTCATTTGGTGCATTACGTAATATGTAACACAGATTATAGATCATCAAGGTAGAAACAGCAAAGCAAATTTCCTGTGCTGTTATGATGCAACAAAGGGAAGTCAGCTCAGCTTATGCTAGATGACCAATTGAGCCATCCAGCACTGATTTTCAGCTTTTTTATTTAAAAAAAACCCTCGACTTGATCATTATCTATCTGTAAGCTATTTATTGAGACAATTCGAATGAGCACAACACAATACTTTTACTGTAACTTAGTGAAGAGTTGAGTTTCCTAGGGATACCTGGTGATGCTTAAGCTCCTGATCAAAGCGACCAGGTTATTGTAATATCATTGAAGGCACTGAGTACTTAATTTAGAATCAGACCAGTAGAAATTGTTCAAATTATTTCAACAATTAGGAGAGCTTTATGATCTTGAAATAGCTGATCAGATTTTCTTTAAACATACCTAAGAAACTTTCGATCAAGTCAGCTTTCAAATAAATAAAATCAAAACGTATAAACATTAAAATACACAGTTACAGATCCAGATAGGCCTAGATACAGATAGGTAAAATGAAGCTTGCCACGGTATATTTGGTAGATCCTGTGTACAGTGAAATCAGAATGATGTGCCAGATGATGCTTTCTTATCGGCGAGTTTCCTAGCATGTTAGGACACAGTTTACGGTGTAATTAGGCTATGTTATAGAACATGTTATAGAACAAAACCCACCTAAATTAAAATATAGCCACAAATACAAACGTTCAATTTATAGCACCGACCTTTTTGTGTCGAGGGCAAAAAATGTTTTGCCTATGGAGGCTTCCCTGAGGCTATTTCAAGAAAAACTCCTTATCCATCCTCCTTACCTAAGGATGTATGAAGTAGACATATAGTCTCTTTTTCTCTTGTTTTTCTTCATAATCAGCAGTGCGATGTCAAGATTTTTGGTATTGTATTTAGCAACAGCCAATACCTAATATCCAATAGTTGAGGACAGAAGTTAGAACATCTACTTGTATTTTATAAATTTAGGCAAATACTAAATTATGGTTGAAATCAACCTCAATAATACCTGGTGGAAAGTGAACATGAGGTCAATTATACTTGTTTTTTCTTCCTTCGTGCTGTCTTTTGTATAAAAACCGGTTTTTGGTAGATGTTATAGACAGGATAGAAGTAAAAAATGTGATAGGAACCTGCGTTTTTAATAGAACTTAAGGACTTACTGGTTTGTCGGAGTCGGAATGGCGGGTACGTCTCCTCCACACAGTTCAGGCGACTCGTCGGAACTATCGGCACATTCTTTTATCTACAAATGGATACACAAAGTTTGTTACTTGAATTCAGTATTATTGACTCACTATCATCCAATATAGTCACAATTATACTGACTTGCTTTTTAATCCCCAACGCAAAAGAACGGTGTTATAAGCTTCGGCCTACTGCCGTTTCTGGACTCGATTGATTGAAGATTAGTTGGCGATGACTCGTTTACTGAGACCAAAATGTAGAATATGGAAGTAAAGTCGCCTGCCTTGCATTCTTTTACCGGTTACATAATGGAGAGTTTTCTTAGGGGCTACATTCTCCAATTCCACCAGCCCCATTTCTTCATAAAACCACTAGATCATTCATCACGCGAACAGCTACGGAGTGGAATATGCTTCGAGCGAGCATATTTTTACGATCTTATGACTTGGGAGCCTTTAAGAGAAGAGTGAATAGGCATTTGTTTGCTAGACGTGGTCCATATTTGGACTTCGCTTCAGGTGTGATTGAGGTCAAGCTTTCACCTGTAAATAATTTAAAAAAATGGTCTGGTTGGTTGACTTACATTGTTACAATCAGCTCCTTGATCGACACACGCTCCATACGCGCATTGGAAGAGGTATGACGGGCAGTTCATCCCGGCACATGCGCGTACTGTCTCGTCGGATCCATCAGAGCAATCTGTGGCTCCATCACAACGGTTCAATGCGGATATGAACTGGCCATTTTCGCATTTAAACTGTCCCCTGTTATAATCAAAACATTAGTTACTTACATATTAACACATTCGTCACCTCATCACCCAAATATGGCTGACGCTATTCTTGTTGAAGTTAATAGGATTTTAAAAAGGAATTTGATGGAATACGCATTTATATGTAAATATAGGCTATACCATATTAAAATACTAAACAAATATACATTATACTGTTAGATAACTGAAAAATAGAAAAAAAAAAACAAGCCGTTTCTATATACCCCATATAGAAACGATTTATAAGCCAATGCAAGGACGTCGGTCGCGCATTCTTGTTCAAGGCTCTGTGCGGAGTGAACCTCTTGTTAGTTTACGTGAGAATTCTATTATTGTGTCGATTCTCCGATTGTTGAATACATTCATGACTACATATGAATACATTCATGGACTGAACATTGCTGTGATGATGATGATAATGATAATGATGTCCTAGCCGGATTCGGCCATGGCAACTGTTTCAACACCGATTAAGAAAATCGAGGTCAAGTTTTCAGAAACAGTCAATTGCGCAGGAGATATTTAAGTGCATAGCTGGACGCACTGCTAGAGAAGCACTCTCTCGTCCGAGCTCCCTCGGGCCCGATGGAATGACGAACTAGTACGATCGTAAGGGAGCGAGATGCAGGTTTGGTCGAGTGTTCCTTCTCTGAACACCTGGTTGAATTGCGCTGTTAAAGAGATACCTTAGTCGCATATTACGACACCACAGCAAGAAGAGGGAGGTGCTATTCTATTCTGCCGGCAGCCACCACGGTAAGAACGCTGTTAATTGCCGTAACGGAAATATAAATCATACTTTGACTCGATAGTCTCGTTTCTACATCTGGGCAGCAGTTCGTCAGAATTGTCTGCACACTCCTGTATCCCGTTGCAAGGCGCGCTGCCGTCCACGCACGCTCCATACGTGCACCGAAACCAATTAGATTGACATCTGAAATTATTTTTGTTTAACGTCACCAATATCATCATATTTTTATTTATTGGTGGTAGGGTCATTGTTCAAATAAAGTCATGACCACAGTACACAAGTGTAAAGAGCGTCATAGTGACTCGCTTTGGCCTGTCGCGTTGCGGGGTCAGCTTGTGTATATCCAGTAAATCGTGTACCTTCAGACGTGATATATGTGGGCCGAGAAGAAGACGAAGATTATCAATAGATTTTCATCCTTTGATGGTCGCTATCTTTTTTGGACTACACTGTACTTATAATCAGATGTACCTGTATTTATAAGTCAAGTAAGTGTAAAATAAAAATTAGTACAATTGTTGAACTATTAAAAACAGTCATAATTATGAATAAACATAGCGCAATATATATTAAGTTTCCTTATTTAATTAATTTTTATTTTGCTCTGTAACTAAAACTTAGAATCTTATATCGATACCGAGTAATACGTTCATAGGTCGGACAGGACATTTAAAACATACTGTACAAAAATATAAACAGTCATAATAAGGTCCACTCTCACATTGGCATTTTCAACTGCACCCTTTCAAGAGCCAATAGCCAGCTGAACGTAGCTGTTAACTTAATTAAAAATTCCCTCATATTAGATTGATATTGGCACTTGGAGTTGTATAGCAAGGACGTGTCCTTTTTTTTGTTGACTCGGTGGAAATCCGTTATGGGCCATCAGGGGGGCGGCGAGGGCCGAGGGCCTGACGTGAGAGAAGAATGATCACCAACCCCCTTCACCAAGTGATGCATTAGAACTGAAGTATAACCGAATAGCAGCTCCCCCAGGCAGTACTGCTCGACTCCTAGAGAAGTCTCCAAGATGGACAGAGATTCCTCCTGCGCCGCGGTGTCGGCATGGGCGTTGCTCTTTCTCCATTTAGCCCGGATGGGCCTTCGCCGCCGACGCTGTGGCCTGCAGCTAAACCCGCGACCGTGCACACCGCGACAACGGGCCTTAGCCAAGCAAGGACGTGTCCTGGCATTACCCATCAATTCATTTAACGTTGTTTTTCTATTTTTTTTTTTTTGAGGAAACCAGCATTGCGTCTAATAGAAATATCTTATGTAAATGCCCTAAGAGCTGCGAGCAGCTGCGCTACTGGTCACATTGCACGCGAGATTTAAGCGCAAAATGGACAACCGTTAATATATCTCAGCTTACCCTGAAAGGGATGTAGCTTGACGATATCTTATTAAATAAAAATACGTACTGAATCTTCCTGCAAAGTGCGTGGGTTTCGTCGCTGCCGTCAGGACAGTTCACAACCCCATCGCATTTCCCGTCAAATGAAATGCAGGAGCCGTCTCGGCACTGCCATTGGCTTCGTCTGAAATTCAATAATATTTACTGCTAGTAATTGGGAAGGTATTTTCACGTATTCACGTATTTTGTGGTAGCATACATGGGCAAAATGTAATCAGATTAATAAAAATGATTACGATTACCATTAATATGACTGCATTTTATTCATCTATGTATTTAACACTACAGAATCCCAGATCCCATACATATTTATGATTTCTTAATGTTTTAAATTGATTATTTTGAATTATTTAAGCTATATGTTATGCTATTTCTTGTGTTTTTTATTGCTTTATAGGATGCAACTCGACCGGGGCCTTTCACGAAAACCAGCGCTGCAGACTTCCTCTGCTGCTTTAAGCTGATGAAGGTCCCATTTTCGCCATGTTTATATGTTTTGTATTTTTCTTTTGTTTCTATATGTTGTTTCTGTTATTGTGTTTAAATTTCTAATGTTTTGTTAGTTTGTGGCGAAATAAATACATTTCATTTCATTCAATTCAATTCAATCATGATTACAGAGCAATAAAATTAAAATTACGACTACATTTTGTAATCGTTAATCATTAATCAGATTACATTTAATCTCTGTGTGGTGATAGGGCGATTGCCCACACTACACGAGTGTAAAGACTGTCACAGTGACTCGCTTTGGCCTGTCGCGTTCCGGGATCAGCTTGTGTATATCCAGTAGCGCATATACCTAGAGACCTTCAGCCGTGGTATATTTACGCTGACATGACGACGGAGACTTAATAGATTTTCGCCCCCTAGCGATCGTTGCCATTATAGGACCGCAGTATACTTACCAACAGATGCGATATAGTAACTATGTCGAGCTAGTGTAAAAAAGGATAAAAATAAAGTTCAACTTACCGACAATTGGATTGCCTTTTAGTGCGTTCTAACTTCGTCTCGTACAGAGTACCTCTAAAAAAAAATGTCATATCATTTCATGTATTTTAAGGTGCTTTTTTCGTTTAGAATTATGATTAAGAATCAAGAATTACATCTTAATATCATGCTCATCTCGTGGGAAAGATACCGTCCCTAATGTGTCCTGAGTGCGGAATTATCGACGATGTTCAGCATGTCCTGATTGAGTGTGTCCAGGACGCCAATGTAAGGAAGGATGTTATGTGTGGATTAAAATTAAATAGATTGTATGTTGGTATGTTCCATAGCATTTTGACGGTGCCCACTAAAGCAATTGCCGAAATGCTATAGAAACCTTATGAAAGGTGAGGTATAAAAGGTTTTATTTCTATATATTAGGCTAAGATGGGGCTGAAATGACTAAGTTAAAAGCCCCTAATAAAAAAAATTATCTTAATATCATCAGCTACAGAATGTACAAAGATTTTTCAAAAATGTCTAATTAAAAAAAACATACGTATCTAACCTGCAAGCGGATTCATCGCTCCCATCGACGCAATCCGGTATCCCGTCGCACAGTTTTGCAAGGTCGATACAAGATCCGTCGTCGCATTGGAAATTATTTATCCTGGAAATATTAATGCATTGTATTATACCCTCAAGAATATACTACATTTCCGATTTTATCATATCCTAGTCCTGGCTCCAAATTTCGGTAGCTGCAAACTTCACTTTGATTATCAGCTTAGATTATCAGTTAGCGTGTCATGGATTAATTTTTGTATTTAAGTGTGTATATTTTTATTTAAGCATGCAAGCAAAGGATTGTGAAAGGGCTAAGTTGCTGATAGGGGTCAGATGATGATGATGATGATGTCCTGGCCGGTTTCGGCCACGGCGACTGTTTCAAGACCGATTAAGAAATTCGAGGTCCAGTTTTCGGAAACAGCCAATTGCGCAGGAGATATTTCGGTGCTTAACTGGACGCGCTGCCAGAAAAGCACTCTCTCGTCCGAACTCCCGCAGGCCCGATGGAAAGGAGAACCAGTACGATCGGAAGGGAGCGGGATGCAGGTTTGGTCGAGTTTTCCTTCTCTGAACACCTGGTTGAATTGCGGTGTTAAAGAGATGCCTTAGTCGCCTCTTACGACACCTCAGCAAGAAGAGGGGGGTGCTATTCTATTCTGCCGGCAACCACCACGGCAACAAACAGACGGGGTCAGATAACAGTACTTAGAAACTGCATCCTGCCACTCTCTAGTTGAATCGGTTCCCTGTCCTGTTAAGTGGGGTTTGGACGAGAGGGTGCGTTTGTGCAAGTGCTAGCATTCACAAACTACATACATCCCTCGTATCCTGTTTCCAGATACATTCATCAGCGAGCTCACCATCGACGTATGAAGCTGCAGCTCGCCCCTGCTTGGTGTGATTTGGATACGTCGCCAATGCCGAAATCGGCCAGGATATGATCTTCTTCGTTTAAAACTAAGTAAATGTAATGAATTCTCCGTAAATATTATTATTATTTCTGGTTGTAGTGACCTAATGAATAATAGACTCGTATCCATGAGTGATAGCGCAATGCGAAGGACCGTTGTTTAGTTTCTATTACGTAGATCACGTCGGGGTCACCATATGTACGTTTCAGGAACAATTTGTTGCATGAGAGGGCTTTGGATATTAATAATAAGCGGCTGGCTTCCTTTATATGTTGGTATATTTTTTCTTACAATTGTCAAAGTGTCATTTGTTTTATAAATAACGTGGTTACTATGGTATTGAACCTAAACAGCCGTAGATTCGTCTGCCATGTACGTCTGGGTTTTTCCAAATTAAGTAAGGATCTAAACACCACAAGCTCACCGGTGAAGGAAAACATTTTGAGGAAAACCGCACTGCATATAATTTAAATATCATGTGCCCTGAGAACGGCGATCAGCTGCGCTACTGGTCAAGACATTTAACCCTTATGTTACCGCAGTTCATTCCGCCGAAGTGGTGCTTCTGAGCCGGGCAGCACGCCGCGAACTGTGCAAATTGCATGATGGCAAGTTGATGTTCGAATTTTCTCATTTAAGTGTATATTTAAATATTTTGCTGGTATATTAAATAAAAATTTAAATTAGAATAATTCTTAGTAATTTATTTTTTATTTTTTATAAAATTAATGCCGTCTAAACACGGCGCTGGTGGACACGGGGCGTTTTGTGAATGCCGTCTAAAGCCGGCGTTGGTAACGAAAGGGTTAAGGGCAAAGTGAATACAGCCACTGATGTATCTGTGCTCACCACGACAAGGATATAGCGTGAGGATATATTATTATTGACATTGGAATATGCTTCCAGATATATTTTCACGATTTTATGCCTTGGGGAACCATTAAAAGAAGAGTGAATAGGCATTTGTTGGACGGATGCGATCCATCTTCGCACTCATCTTCACCTTCCACCAGGTATGGTTGAGCTCAACTGTCCGCCTATAAATCATATAAAAAAACCTTTCATTGAGATAAAATTTGTTTTCTAATAAATACAATTAGGGTATTAAGAAAAAGTTATTACTTGCAAGTATGAGTTCCATATTTCTCCAGTGTAGCCGAGGCTGACAACGTTACTGGAAAAGAAAATTGAAAATATATTAATAATAAAGCAACTTGCTCTTTCATATGGTCTTGTGGACAATGAGGTACCGTACTATCAGTATGTACCTCAGCCAGTTCTTGAAAATGGTCGTGCAATGCTGTACTGGGATCGATCTGTTATCACTGATAGGATTATTTTTGCTAATAGACCTGACATTGTGGTAGTAGATCAATCGGCGCGCCGAGCAATACTCGTTGATATCACCATACCACATGATGAGAATCTCGTAAAAGCTGAGAAAGAAAAATAACCAAAATAGTTAGACCTCGCACACGAGATTCGCAGCATGTGGGATGTAGATTCTACAATTATTGTCCCAATAGTCGTATTTACTAACGGGCTGATCGCAAAGAGCCTCGCTTACCACCTTAAGAGGCTCTCGCTTGGTTGTTGGATCAAGGGCCGGATACAGAAGGCAGTTCTACTCGATACGGCTCGCATTGTTAGGAGGTTCCTCGCTCTGAGCTCCTAACTACCAGCGGCTTGGGCCTTAGGCCTCGCCCCTGTAGGTCTACATGTTTTTATATTTTATAATTTAAAAATAATGTGCTATAGATGAATAAAGAAAATAATAAGCTGGTAAAAACATTCAAAAGTATACGAATATTTAACATAATCAAGTAACAAAATAACAGTATACATCCAAATTGAGCAGTTGAGAGAGTCTCCTGCCTGTTTGGAAAGGAGACGAGCAGCCCGTGAGAATGGTTTTGAGGGGTGAGCTCTTTACACTCACCCTCCCAGAGATGAAGCCTAGACAGGCTGTTCGCTCCCCGGGCGTCTAGAAGAATGTGGATTCCCAAGCCCAGATGGGGTGGTTGGAAGGACACTCCGGGGGTTTTTAGTCAGTATTGGTCTGACACTTCGGGGTCGCCGACCTTACAGCAGCCCTGATTGTCCCATGCAGGATTTGCCCCTGCCTTACCAGAAAAGAGTATACAACCAAAGCTACGACTTTAAGCACCTTTCGACAAGTTATGAGGTAATTTTAACAATATCTAGACCATTAGTTTCTAAAGCGGTTTTTATCATTCTCCAGGGATTGACGATAGTTTGCTGGACTCCTGGTAAACGGGTGTATGGAAAAAAAAATGAGCTTGATGAGACGGGAGTCCGCGATAGTGGAAATCATTTATGTAAGTTATGACTTTTATTTTGCCTTTCCATGAATGAAATACTTACTTACATAGATGATTATTAATCACATTAAACCTAATAAAATTGATGCCGCATATTGATAACTTAACGTATATTTTTATTGTTTTTCAACTCTACATTGGAGTACAGTCAGAAATCAGCCAATAACATATTACAAGGTGATGACATTGCACAATTAGTTTAGCAGGGGTGTACCCAAAACTAACAAAAAAAGGCAAGGGGTCTACAAGACAAAAGTTTGAGAACCTATGTACTAGGACGTTGTTAATACAACTTTTAATTTAAATATTTTAAAATATAATAATTAAACACTAAGGGCGGCTTGCACTAACAAATTAAATCCAGTTTAGAGTTATATAAAATGCTATTTAGCGCTGATCTGTACTTATTGTCTTGCACTAAATCAAAATCTAGTTGTAACAACACTTAAACTGAAATCATCATTAAGATGGAATCAAACCAATTTAATTAATAAGCGTTTTATACAAGCTTAAACTAGATTAATTCGTTAGTGCAAGCCGCCCTTAAATAAGAAACCTCAAACTGAATTCCTTAGGGTTATTAAACCTCCGGCTTCTACTTTAGCCGAAGGTTGAGGTAAAACCGATTAATCAGGTCCACCTTCAGCCAGATACTGACCAGTAATCGAATATTAATAATAAATATATTATCACGCGATATCCCTTACGGGGTGAGCAGGGATGCATTAATGGTTGTATCCACTTTGCGCTTCTATACCGCGCTTATTGTGACCAGTAGCGCAGCTGATCGCCGTTCTCACAGCACTATTACACATGACATTTCTATTACACGTCATGGGGATTTCCTCATGACGTTTTCTACACCGGTAAGCATGTGGTGATCTGTACCAAAGGTATAATACCTTTGTTTGGTAGCCCGGGGGAAACCCATTATGGGCCGTCAGGAGGGCGGTGAGGGTTACCCTCCCGGTGTGTCGGACTCCTAGCGACTAAAGCCCCCGGGGTGCTTCATGCGCTCTTATCTTGTGCCTAGCTAGGGCTCTGCTATGCCGAACTCCCCGGCACAGATATTACACCTACAGAAGACATCAGTTCCTCAATTTTTTATTTTAAATGTTTATAGCTTTTAAGGAAATAAATTATTACAATTATAGGGAAAAATCTTGAAGAATTCCCCCAGTACGGTGGTGTCGATACTTCGAATTTATTTGTATTACAAACGGTAAAACCAGTTTCTAACTGGTGTCATTGCACCTTTCGGTACATAAGAAATTTGAAGATAGATATTATTTGAACTTTGTCCACGTTTTAACTCTTTCGAGACTCCTGGTACTACGTATATACCAAGAAATGTTTTATTTTTTACCCTGACACGGCACAGTAACAACAACAACAAGACAACAACATACAGAAACAAAAGAAAAAACAAAAAAATATTAACATGGCGAAAAATGGGACCTCCATCAGCTTAAAGCCACAGAGGGAGTCTGCAGCGCTGATTTTCGTGGAGGGCCCCGGTCGTGTTACATCTTATTAAGCAATAAAAACATAAGAAACAAGAAATAGGACAACATATAGCTTAAATAATTTTAAGTATAAAGTATAAATAATAAGTTTAGATGATAACAATACACCCACTCAAAAATAAATAATCCTAAAATAAACTATTACATAAAATAAACAAATTGACTACAAAATGTATTAGTGACACCATAGCACAAATGTATGAATACCTAAAACAAGAGCAAACGTATAAGAGAAAATAAATTAAATAGACTACTTGTAACTGATCTTCTTATATATAAAAATGAATCGCTAAATGTCTTGATAAGCGCAAAACTCGAGAACGGCTGAACCGATTTGGCTGATTTCTTTTTTGTTGTGTTTGTTGAAGTCTGGGGAAGGTTGTTACGGAGAGAAAAATAAAAAAAAAATGTCTGGAAAAGTCTAAAAACACAACTTTTCTATATTCTCATACAAAAAATTCGTTATAAGTCATTTTGAACTTTAATAGCATACCATAAAGTTTAAATGTTAGTGGACGGGTTCCGGGAAGGCAAAATAATTGAGTGACGTATAAATATTAATGTCAATATTTGTCAATTTTTATACAAATAACATTAAGGCCAGGTTGCTTCAAACAATTTTCAAAAAACAGCCGTCAGGCCAATAGCTATTAACATTAAAAAAAAACAATGTAACTTTGTTTTAGAGAAATAGGGCAGAACAAGGTCTGCCGGGACAGCTAGTAGATTATAAAATAAACATCATTTTAATTTTATTTTTGAAAGTTAATTAACCACACCACGTTTGAAAATAAACATGACGCAGTCCAAAAACGATAACGAATATCAACAGTAAAAAATCCTATCAGTAATCGCAACAATCATGCCGGCCTGCACATATATCTCTTCACGTTTCGCTTAACGCACCCAATATCATAGGTTGACGGGAACACGCTCTCCGGAAGACCATTGCACAGGTCAACGACTCAGCAAAGAAAGAGCTAGAGAACTTCTACTTGACTAAATGCTTATACTCAAGTTTAATTTGGCCTGCGGTGTAGTTGCAGTGGCCCAGTGGATAAGGGACTGTTATCCACGCGAGGTGAACCGGATGCTCGTAGGTTCGAATCCTGGGACGTGCATCCGGAATTTTCCAGATTAATTATGACTTTAAGTCACATGATCACCGTTGAAGAAATACACGGCATTTGAGAACAGTGATCAGCTGAGTTATTGGCCACGTTAAGGACGACATATAAGCACTAATTGAATATACAGGCTAATATATCTCTGCTTACCAGTAGCGTTCATTCCATACAAGCTTGAAAGCATTGCATGCCCTTATAATAAATAAGTCTGTAATAAATTACTTAAAGTCAAACAAAAAAAGGAAATATTCATGTTCATACCTATTCTATTCCTACGCCATGTATAATTTCTATGAAAAAATATAATGTTTACTATAATAATATACATATACAAATTATTTACGCGAACTCTGCCTAATTTGTTGAAATGCCTTATGCACGCCACTGCTGCTTATCCAGAAAGGGATATAGCGTTATGATATATTATTATTATATGTATTTAAGAACCACAAATAAATATATCAGGGAGAGAGATTGAGAGAGTATACGAAAATTAAATGAAAATAAAGTTACATTATATTTTGTTTAATTCTACATAACCATTCCATTAATACAAGAGTGGAAGGTCATGGAATAGAGTTAATTGTGATACTAAATTTATTTTAAATGACAGAATATTAAAATCGTAATTATAAAAGATATTAAGCGAACATGCAATAATTACGTTTTAATTGTTTTCAAATCTGTTCCGCTTATTTTAAAGTATTTAAACTCTTCAATAACATTTTTAAACAATTAATCACGCTATGTTCCGTTCGGGGTGAGCAGAGATACGTAATTGGCTGTATCCACTTTGAGGTCAGAGATGGGCAAAATGTAATCTGATTAATGATCAAAGATTACAAAATGTAGTCGTAATTTTAATTTTCTTGCTCTGTAATCATGATTAAATCCATTTAAAACATTAAGAAATGATAAATGTATATACAATCTGAGATTCTGTAGTGTTTAAAACATAAATGACCAAAATGCAGTCATATTAATGGTAAAAATCGTAAAATGTAATCGTTAATCATTTTCATTAATCTAATTACATTTTGCCCATCTATGTTTGCGGTTACATGAAGCGCTACTGATCACCGTTCTCAGAGCACTAGCATATGACATTTCTATTAGATGACGTGCGAACTTCCTCACGATGTTTTCTTTCTCCGGTGAGCATGCGGTGCCTAAAACCATATGTAATCTGGAAAAACGCAGAGGTTCAAGGATTCGAAACTAGGATTATCCCCCTTGACGCGTATGGAAACCGGTTTATTATTCGCTAGACCACTGCATCCATAAAAAAAGTTAACTAAAGTATCAACAAAAACTAGTTCCGTTTGATTCAAAAGGTTAAGAGGAAAACAACTCAAATTCTTTTTATAACTGATAAATGCTTTATACGTCAGCCTCTATGAAATTATCTATAATAACAACATATAATTGTATATAATATCGTCGGGGTGAAAGGTATATTTGGAATCGGTAAAAAACGCTGATTCCAAAAATATATATATTACTATAGCACCAAAAAATGTCGCTTAAACTAAATAGCCTTCGATATATACAGGCTGATTTTATAGACGAGGGAGATATTCAAGGATATTCAGCATTCGATTCTAATTACAAATATATAGAAATAGTGATATCTTAATATTTCCATTAAAATAAAGTAATTTATAGTCAACATATTAAGGAGCAATTACACACATGATAGAATAAATAACAATTAATTATTAAGTAGGCATTAGTCTCTCCTAAGCCAGGATAAAGTACGAAAGGGTAACGAGTCAATTACCTGTTTAACTAAAATTACGTAAAAGGAATTTTATCTACATGCCATTCAATCGTGCGCCACACGCGCTGCGGTGTCCAAACTGTTTACGGATCAATTCTCATTTGTTCATATGTTTCTTTATGATTTGTTAGGGAATATTGTTATTTACATTTTTATTAGCTACAAGAAGGTACAAATTATTGTATTCTGAAACATCTCCCTCGTCTATAAAATAACCCTGTATAAAGTACTTTAGAAATATGAAATAATACACAAGGGTTTTTTACTCTGGTTCTACAGAGAAATAACAGTACATCTGATAGTAAGTAAGGGCCACTATCGTCCAGAGAGCTAAATTCGTTAATCGTCATGTCGGCCCACATATACCACGACTGAAGATCTCTAGGTATATGAGTTACTGGATATACACAAGCTGATCCCGGAACGCGACATACTGAACCGAGTCAATACGATGATCTTTACGCTTGTCTACTGTGGTCATGACCCAGTCCGGGCAATCGCCCTAACACCCCACACTTCGCTTAAAGAACTGTAAGTACAGCTTAGTCCAAAAACGGAAGCGACTATCAAAGAATGAAAATCTATTGAGTCTCCGTCGTCATGTCAGTCAACATATAGGTCTCAAGCAGTAGCGTTCATTCCATAAATGCATGAAAGCTTTACATATCCTCACGATAAATAAGTCTGGAATAAATTCCTTTAATTTAAATAACAAAATAACGGAACCCTTCATTTTCATATCCATTGTATTTTCACGCCATCTATCTTCCTTGTGAAAGTAATATAATATTTATCTTAATTATATAGTATTCAAATTTATTATGTGAATCTGCCTAACCTGTCCAAATACACTATGCACGCCACTGGTCTCTAGGTGTATGAGTCACTCACCGTACATAAGCTATTATTTGTATACGTCAGCATTTCTGAAATTGCTTATAATATCAAAATATAATTGCGTATCATTTATCGCATAAAAAGCGATATATTCACGAAAAACGACCTTTGCTTAATGTAAGACGTGGTAACGAAATCTTATGGCACTTTTGAGTTAACTTTTAAAACGTCAAAGCAAAGGATTGTACAAATTTTCAGACTGTCTGTTGTGGAGAAGTTGGCCCACATTTGTAGATCTATTCAGTGGATACGCTGAGCGATGTACTGGTCTGCTTCCTTAGAATTCGGAGCCCGAGGCGAGAGTCTTGGACTTTTACCCCCCTCCTTCCTAGATCAGGATCTGACTGAGCTAATATAAAAGTGGCTGTAGAGTAACAACGGAATAAATTCTCAAGAATTCGGAATGGTGGATGTGCCAAACCTTTGTAGGTACACTAAATGTGTCTATTGTACCTTTATTTTAACGTGTTAGGATTTACGCTTTAGAAATGCCTTCGTTAATTGCGTTCCTTTATCAACAATTGTTAAAGTATAACCTTTTTAGCAATAACGCAATAGCCAATCATTCACAGTGACTAAGTGTTATGTGTAATCGATTGCTGCGTTGTTGCCGCCAATAGAGACATCTAGCGGGCAGCGGGCAGAGAGAGAATCTCAGCAACAATAGTACGTTCCGAGCTAGCAACGAGTCCACACCGAACTTCATCAAGTGATGATATCCTAGCCGGATTCGGCCACAGCGACTGTTTCAACTCCGATTGAAATCGAGGTCCAGTTTTCGGAAACAGTCAATTGCGCAGGAGATATTTAAGTGCATAACTGGATGCGCAGCCAGAAAAGCACTCTCTCGTCCGTACTCCCTCAGGCCCGATGGAATGGAGAACCAGTACGATCGGGAGGGAGCAGGATGCAAGTTTGGTTGAGCTTTCCTTCTCTGAACACCTGGTTGAATTGCGGTGTTAAAGAGATACGTCAGTCGTCTTTTACGACACCTCAGTAAGAAGAGGGAGTACTTCATCAAGTACCATTACATGCGACATCATTTCCGAATGATATAATCACACCCAAACCTCTCTTAGGTTCTATTTCGAACTTTAATAACATTCCATGTAGTGCTGATTTCAGATCCCGACCCCATTGCAATAATTGTAATACCTACATGATTTTTAATGGCCATTATCCCCTTCAAGGTTCTAACAAAATGTTCGCACTCAATAGCAGAGCTATTTTTATTAACCCGGGCGAAAATCCTGCATAGCACCATCAGAGCTGCTGTGAGGGCAGCGACCCCGGTGTCTCAGACTCCTACTGACTAAAAACCCAACTTCATCCAGACCCAAATTCATTCAGATGCCCTGGGAGCAATAAAAGACTTAATTTAGTGTAACTTAATGTAGTCAAAAAGAGCATAATATATTGTATTTAAATATTAATATGTTTTAAAAAATCTGTGCATAATTATACATGAATTTGTTGTTTGTGAAAATAATCTCTTTTAATTTTATAACCTTATATGTATTTTATAAGTAAAAAAAAAACTTACCAAAAAGACAAAATACAAATAAATCCACAAACGTCATTGCAAACATGATAAACGTCAATTAAATTTAAAATTAAAATGTGATATCAAATACATATACACAATGGATAAAAACACATCAAATAAAAAAGAACACAGTCTATAACTAAAAACTATCAAATTATTGACGAGATCACGGTAATAATTGATTTATAATAGTAAAACTTTATGTTATATAGAAGAATAATACATCTTCATACAGGGAATTCCATGAGGATCCGCGTAACGTTAGTGATACCAATTAACTAAAAGATTTTCCTTATTCGAACATAAGATTTTTTATTCGTACCGCAATACGTGTTTACCGACCTTGGCTTAGTCATTTCGAGTTGTATGAAGTTAGCTAATAATACATCAGAAAGTACAAAATACTTGTCGATTATTACTAGGTTTTACGGGCAGGCTTAGATCTAGAGGCGGCTAGAGGGCCCGTGCTCTGAGCGCCAAAATCTAGGGCTGAGATTTCTAGACGCAATTTCGACTTTGCTTAGCAAAGTTCTCAAAAAATAAATTCATTTTTACAAAAAAAAAAACTGAATACGTAGTAGAAACTTAAGTACAGCCATAGTATTCGCAGCGCCAAGTCCATGTTGACAAAATCGGTGACTTGCCAAATGCTTTGACATTCATCGAGTAAGTCCAAGCAAACTTATAGTTGCGAGTATAAATCTCAGCCTAAGAGTGGCAGTCGAATACATCACCCAGCGTGATTGGTGAATAATATATTTAAAAAAGTGATTCAACCTCTCTATAAAGACTGGGGAAAAAAATTGTTTTAATAGTTAACTCAAAAGTCTCATAAGATATGATTACCACGTCGCAATTAGCGGCACGTGACGTAGAGGCCTCAGTGGGAGCTCGCTCTCCTTATATGCACTACAGCCCCTTGGCATAAATGAGCAAAATGTAATCAGATTAATAAAAATGATTACGATTACATTTTACGTTTTTTACCATTAATATGACTGCATTTTGCTCATCTATGTTTTAAACACTACATGATCCCAGATTGCATACATATTTATGATTTCTTAGGGCGGCTTGCACTAACAAATTAAATCTAGTTTAGAGTTATATAAAATGCTATTTAGCGCTGATCTGTACTTATTGTCTTGCACTAAATCAAAATCTAGTTGTAACAACACTTAAACTGAAATCATCATTAAGATGGAATCGAACCAATTCAATTAATAAGCGTTTTATACAAGCTTAAACTAGATTAATTTGTTAGTGCAAGCCGCCCTTAATGTTTTAAATGGATTTAATCATGATTACAGAGCAAGAAAATTAAAAATACGACTACAATTTTTAATCGTTAATCATTAATCAAATTATATTTTTCCCACCTCTGCCCCTGGGCTTGCCTACGCTTCCCGCGAGGTAGGATCTGCGCTCTTGCAAAACACTACGTACAAGCGCTCAGTGGATTCATTCTCTAATGTATTTCTGCTCACCGCGAAAGGGATATATCGTGACGATTGAGATTTTAATGAATATATAAATTAGGACTCTGTCGTCGCTAATATTCAATAAGGATCTACGATGGCCGGGTTCAACCCTCAATCCAGGTATAACCATATAAGGAAAAGCAGAAACCTGGGTTGTGGATGCCTTGCGGTGCACCACCACACACGTATTCACAATAGTCACACAAAGGGTATTGTTCTTTTGAAAAACCAGAAATCACATAAACAAATGGGAGGATCCGTCAGCGTCTGCCCGTCGTGCGTTTGATCTAAAACTGTGTAAAAAGGGGTAGGTATCTTTCATGAACCTGGTATCGTGATCTACCTACATATAAAAATATGAAAACGCTCGGGCAGACTCAAATAAGTATGAAGTTAAATTGTCGTTAAATAGGCCATAGATTCATTTTAGTTAATAATGCTTTTTATAGTACATTTTAGATTTAAAATGAGTTTATAAATTTGACAGTATTTATAAAACAAGAACGCGCTGTGTTCTCTAAGAGAAATTTCCGGGAGAAATTGCCTTTCGTCAGTCGTGCTCTGGATTTTGCGCTAGCTCCACTCGCTCCGCAGCTCGAGCACCCTTGAAATCAGTGGCGTTCATTCCATAGATGCATGTAAGCATTGCATGCCCTTGTGATAAATAAGTCTGGATTAAATTGCTTAAAGTTAAACAAAAAAAAGGAACCATTTATATTCATACCTATTCTATATTCACGCCATCTATCTTTCCTATGAGAGCAATATAATATTTACTATCATAACATAATATTTAAATTAATTACGCGAATTCTGCCTACCGTATCCAAATACCCTATGCACGTCACTGCTTGAAACGAACACGTGAACCGATATTCTGAGATTTCAAATGTTTATAGAGTAAACTAGTTTAAGCTCTGTTATGACTCTGAATAAAGTGGTTTTCCACAGTAAATCCGTATTTTTATCAGTTTGGCAATACCATGGTAATGATCTCGAAACAGGTTAGATGAGGTTACGACAACAAGCTGATATCAGGAAAAGGTGAATAACAATATTTTTTTTATTGGATCCGTGCTATCAGAAGTAATTCAGGCGTTTCGAATATCGTATTATCCCACTAATATTATAAATGCAAAAGTTTGTGAATACGTTTGTTACTCTTTCACGATAAAAGTACTGGACGGATTTGCATGAAACTGCAACAGTAATATAGATTAAACATCGAAATAACATATAGGCCACAATTTGTAATGATTTTATATAGGTAATTTTGGTCGTAATATAACGATACATGTCGATTAAGCCGGAAAAAAAACTGGCCTCTGAGAGCTATCTTGGCGTATGCTGCGTAAACCATTGGAGTTACACGAAGATGATGTACGTAGGATTGTTTGTCTTGAATAGTTCTAAATAAAAATCTGCGACAGCATATGGTACTTATTATGTGAAAACCACTATGACCAAAATTGTGAATCATTAATTTAATTATATACTATTTTACAATGCACATTTTATATATTATGGCACAGAAGATATTCACTAGAAATAATTTATATGGCAGAATAACGTTTGCCGGGTCAGCTAGTAATTTATATATACAATATCACTTGCCCGGACTGACATATCGTAGAGCCTAAACTACTGATGCTAAAAGTAAATACATCGGATTTTTTAATATTACACACCTAAGAGAGTGAAATAGATCGAATATTATTATATCCACATTGTGAATGATTCCGACATTTGCATTCTACCGTTTGCATTATGGCAAGTGCTCTGAAACCTTTGACGCTGAAGATCCTGGGTTCCAGTTCCCATACCAGGAGACAGTACTGCGTAGAGCAGGTTTATTTTTGCAAATCATAGATGTGTATTGTTATGTGTATCTTTGTCTGGTGCGCTTAGTAAAAGCGCAGCTTAGTTTGAGACTAGACCGATATATATAAATATGTAATTGTCCACGAATATTGTTATTTGTTTTCTTTTAAGATTCAAATCGAATTTTGACATTCACGAGTTGAAAGCAGTGCTTCTAGGTCGCGATATGATATCCAGGCGTTCGATATAGGCAACTGCGGAGCGCTAAGTAATATAGACGTTTAATTTCTCGCTCCTGCGCAGTCGTGGTTGCTCGATTTCAAAGCGTGCCTTTAAGATGAAGATAGGTTATTTTTATTTATTTATTCTTTATAGGATTGCCAGTGGCCCAGTACAATATTTCATTTACACAACGCATACACAATTACAATCAACAATGTACAGTCAGAGATGGGCAAAATGTAATCTGATTAATGATGGACGATTACAAAATGTACTCGTAATTTTTATTTTCTTGCTCTGTAATCATGATTAAATCCATTTTAAACATTTAAACAAGACATCATAAATGTGTATACAATCTGGGATTTTGTAGTGTTTAAAACATAAATGAGCAAAATGCAGTCATATTAATGGTAAAAAACGTAAAATCTAATCGTTAATCATTTTCATTAATCTGATTACATTTTGCCCATCTATGTGTACAGTTCCTATTAAGGCATCCACAACATACGTTAGAGTGGCCTGTTTATTTATCAATGGTAATGAAAGTCAAGAGTATTAGTTTGTGCATCTCTCAACAACCCGATGACCCTTCTCTTGAATCTCGGCATGGAGTCCGCGAACTATTCAACGGAATCTCCAAGAAGATTGTAGGCTTGAGACAATCTACACAAAGTACTGTTGAAACCAAGGTTTGTTCGTTTGAAAGGTGAGTGAAAAAGAGACAGCTCGTCTGGAATTACCGGGGGCTCTCAATGAAAATTTTTGGAACAATTGGATACAGTTAATTTTGCTATTTACGTAAAATGTTATATAAAAAGGTTATAAATAAATAATTACATTAACAGAAAACGTAAAGGCATTTATTATTCACTAAATCCATTGGGTTGTGGGTTTCCTCGTGACAATATTCATCAAATTGGCTGTCTGGAATATCCATCCTGGAGAGGTCTCCGAGACAGTTGATACCTGGGGCACGGTTACATCGCTGCGTATCGCTGCCCGTATAAACCTCTCATGGCTCGTGACGTGTGTGAACGTGCCCAAGGCGAAAACGTTGCATAGATGATCATTGTTCGGCGCGGTGGAAACGATGCCTCGAAGAAAGTATCTGTATTTATTGTCATGGTGGTCTCCAAAGACTAATCCGCCACCGCTGTCCCCTTTACACACGGCTGTTCCTAGAATTAGATTACCAAGTGACTTCTTTTTATCCTAACACGGCACAGTGATCACCTGATGATAAGCACAATGTAGTCCAAAAAACGACAACGACTACCAACAGTAAAAAATCAACGATAGCCGCCACGATCATGCCGGCCAGCACAAATATCTATTCACGCTTCGCTTAAAAAACCCAATATCATAGTACGAGGGAACACGAGATGAAGGGAGGGTGGCACTTTACGCCACTCTCCCCGCTAAATGTGTTAGGTGTACGCGGGGGGTGGTGACTATTTAACCACCCCTTGTCAAGTAGGCGGGGCCTGCAGAAGGCTAAACGTCGCCGGGCGCCGAGGAAGATGGCTCAGCCTTGGCCCTTGGCACTCGGCAGGCGGGAGAAGGAACACCCCGGAGGTTTTAGTCGGAGCAAGTCCGACACACCAGGGGGCGGCCCTCATCGCCCCCTGAGGTCCGTTAGGAATATACCCCGGGTTAAAAAAAAAGGAAGAAGGGAGCACGGTCGCGATTGAGTACGGTTTCTTTATTTTTCTGACTCTATAGCCTTTAAATTAAAGGGTTGACTGAAGCCTATTTTTGAATGATCAATTCTACAAAATTGGGTCCTTAAAACGGAGCATAAAGAAATATTGGTAAGGGCAGGCTAGATCACTGCGTATGTCGATAGGCTTTTCTTAGCCATATCCGGTTTTTTCGACTTCATTATGCTAACCATAAGGTATGGTGTGTTATTACGCCGAATTAGAACATTAAAAAAAAAATCTATAATATAAAAATGAATCGCTAAATGTGTTGATAAGCGCAAAACTGGAGGACGGCTAAACCGATTTGGCTGATTTTTTTTTTTTTGTTGTGTTTGATGAAGCCTGAGGAAGGTTATTGCGGAGAGAAAAAACTTAAAAAATACAAGGAAAATAGTAGAAATAACAATTTTCTTTTCCCATAGGAACCACTCTGTCCCCAGTTGCCAAACATTTGACGTCAATCAAAACAAAGGTGCGTTAGGAGTATCTTTGTATGCCTTCAATTTGATTAGAGGTTGCATGTCATTAATGAAAATAATAATTTTTGCGTCAAGTAAGCAAACAAAAAATATTGAGTACAGTAAGTTATTATAATAAAAATATTATCACCATAGATATTACTAAAATCTTCTTAGATATTTCTATTAGACAAATTAACATAAAAAAATAATGTAACTTTGTTTTTGACTATAAAATGTAGAGAAATAGGGCAGAACAAGGTCTGCCGGGACAGCTAGTTTCTTATAAAAGAACGGTTTGAAGTCCGTTCTGAAGAAACTAATTTCGGATTTTATCGCACTTATACATTTCTAACTTTGGTCGGCCTATAGGACGCTGAGCGACCTTAAGCCTATTAACTTTTTCGATAATCCAGAGGAAAATACTTAATAGAACCGTCAGGGTCGTTTTGAGGACCGATCAGGGCGATTCTAGTGCGCCAGACTCCTACTGGCTAAACACTGGGAATGTTCCTCAAATTGTCCCATAGTCGTTTCTTTCGACTGCGCCATTTTTTACATTATAAAAAACATAATTCCTTGGGTATGATACCCTTTGTACCATTCAAATATCCAGCGCAGATCTTATCGCTCGTGATGTAAGCTGTAAAGGACGGAGGGCTTTCTGAGATGCACTTTTTGATATCCACGTAAGGAATGCTCACAGCTTTCAACACTTGGGATGGCTTTGAATCTTCGCCCGTCAGGCCCCAGCCTCCTACCTGGTGGAATAATAATCTATTTAATAACAATAATGATATATAGTCACGCTATATCCCTTTCAGGGTGGGCAGAGATGCATTAATGGCTGTATCCACTTTGCTCTTAAATGAAGACTCATCGTGAATATTAGGAAAAAGAAATAAAACTTAATCTAGATAGAAAACAGCAAAAGCAAATACCCTGAGCTGTGACGTTGTGCCAAAGGGAAGTCAGCTCAGCAAATGCTAAGTGACTAGCTGAGCCACCCAGGGCTGATTTTCAGCTGACACACATATATTGTGTCAACGCGCAGTAAACAGTGATGAAGGTGATAATAGAGTATAGATACATAGCTCTAGAGACTTTTTCAAAGTGTCACAGATATGTACATACATACACAAGAACAGACACATACGCTACATACAAAGATGGGCAAAATGTAATCTGATTAATGATTAACAATTACAAAATGTAGTCGTAATTTTAATTTTCTTGCTCTGTAATCATGATTAAATCCATTTAAAACATTAAGAAATCATAAATGTGTATACAATCTGGGATTTTGTAGTGTTTAAAACACAAATGAGCAAAATGCAGTCATATTAATGGTAAAATATAATCAACAATTTTGTTTAAAGTAGACGTTACTCGTGTTTGCATACCCATTACAGAAAGGTAAGCTTTCTTTGAGGCTAGATCAATGTATTAAATTGTCTATAACAGGGCTTCTTAAACTTTTGTCATTCACGGCCCCATTTATGATTGCGAGTTTCTTGACGACCCCATACAGATATAAAAGAAAAATAAATTAACATTTTTTGATGATTTATTTATTAAGTAACAATATACATATACATATGAAAATATATATAATAGTTTTAGAATTCGTTTTGAAACATACAAAAATCTAAAATTAAAAATTGTTTTATAGTTTCAAAAATAAACGTGGATTCTGATCGTCTTAATTCGCTCGAATATATTCAAGTAGTTGCGTGGTAAGTATTAAATTAAAATATAAGTAAACAATTTAATGAGATGGATGTGCCTGTTTTTTATTGCATAACAAATCAAATCTTGATGGAATGTTTGAAACAGCTGGACGTAAGACCTCTTCAACATTTTTTAGCGCGGAACAGTATTGGGATTTAATATGTGTTCAATCAACAAATGCGCGTGTCTAGATGCTGCAAGTCCACTGTATTCCGTCAACTCTAGTGATGTTATAAAATGGTATATATAAATATTTGACATTAAAATATCTCGCAACCGCAGAATTTTGCTACGCAACCCCATTTGGGGCCGCGACCCATAGTTTAAGAAGCCCTGGTCTATAAATCTTATATTATGTGATTTCTCCTTAAAGATTGTGAATTTCGCATGTTGATATTTCGATTACCGTTCCACTGGAACCGTCCTGAAGTTGCTTTTCATCGAGCTGGTGATCAAAGCTCAGGCAGACTGGCTTCACGCGGTCGTTGTACAGGAAATCCTTGGCCACTATAACGACGGCTATGTCGTCTTGAAAGTTGGTTGCACTCCCGCGGAATCGGTCTGGGATCTTGATTTCATACACCTTTAGGACAAATAAACCCGATTAGAAACATTTTCATTAAAAAAGGTGTCAAGACTCGGTTTCTACTGTCAAAAAAAAGGATTTCATTCTCACGCATACATAACCATAAACACACATAAACATATTCCTGTACAGATATTTCTACTGTCTGTATCATGGCGAGTGTTCTGAAGAGTTGCTTAACCTGGTTCCACCCTCTCCCTTCCTGAATAGAGCCACGCGCGCGGGTTTGCGGAGTCACAGCTTTACGGTATCTCACATCCCGGCCAGGACTGAGAAATTCTCTGACTCCTTCTTTTGCCGTGTCGTTGTGCTGTGGAATGGTCATCCGGCGAGCGTGTTCACATCAACCTATGATATGGGATCTTTTGAGAGTAGCGTGAAGAGATATTTGTGCAGGCCGGCATGATCATCGTGACTATCGATGGGTTTTTCTTGTCTGTCGATAGTGGTTGGCGTTTTCTGGACTGAACCATGCTTACCATCAGGTATGGTGCAGTCACTGTGTCGAGTCAGTATGAAAAAAAAAAATATTTTAGCTTTCGCTCTCCACATTACTATAACACTCTTAAATTAATAATGAGTGTTAGAATAATAAAAATAAATAACATATCGTCACGCCATATCTCTTACGGGGTGAGCTGAGATACATTAATGGTTGTATCGACTGTTAGAATAACCTTAAATAATATCCGGGCAGTAGACTTGAGAGGGTCTGCGGCCGGAATGAGCGTGAGGCGGTGCGTAGTGTTCGGTGCGATTTATTTATTTATTTTTCCTCATCGCAAAAGTCTTCTACTTGCCTTAAGTAATGTTCACTTCATAAAACATTTACAATAACTTCTTACATCAGATTTTTGGGCATAGGTATCACGCTCATTATTCCATGGACGATACAGCTTCCCCACTGCTACTGCGAAATTCCTAGCTGGCTGTAACTTCTCTATGTCACTCCAGAAGCAATGGGCAGCTGTAATCATAAAATGTGAAGTGAAGCGATATAGTTGAAACCAGAGATGGGCAAGATGTAATCTGATTAATGATCAACGATTACAAAATGTAGTCGTAATTTTAATTTTCTTGCTTTGTAATCATGATTACATAAATCCATTCAATACATTAAGAAATCATAAATGTGTATACAATCTGGGATTTTGTAGTGTTTAAAACATAAATGAGTAAAATGCAGTCATATTATTGGTAAAAAACGTAAAATGTAATCGTTAATCATTTTCATTAATCTGATTACATTTTGCACATCTATGGTTGAAACATGTTTAAACATGACAAGTGCCTCTTGCACAAAGAATTTCATATAAATTAATTATGAAAGTACTAAGCATTGGTCCAAAGAAAGCTGTTGGATTCTGGCAGTCACGAGTTGAATGATTCACGCAATCGTTGTGTTTTCTTGGTGCATAGAACTGTCATAGTTTGTACGCAGTAATGGAGATAATTTTTGATACCATCATAGAACTTCAACGCACGCCGATAGTGGCATTCAAGCTGTTGGACTCCTACCTGCAGCTGTTTGAGAACCAGAGATGGGCAAAATGTAATCAGATTAAAGATTAACGATTACGATTACATTTTGTAATCATTAATCATGATTAATGATTAACGAAATTAATAAAAAAATGTAATCATTTTTCGGTGATTAAGGATTATTAATCTGTAATCGGATTACGATTAATAATGATTTTATGGTTACTTTACGTACGTAAAGTACGTAAAATGTGCTACCGTCAGCAGAGCGGCGCTCGCCTATATCATGATTAATGTTATCATGATTACTTGTTATCTGATTATTAATCTGATTAGAAGTAATCATGATTACGCCCATCTATGTTGAGAACATATAAAAGTCAGAACTGGTTCGGAGTTTCCGTCGAAACGCCTTCCAATCCGTATTCCATATTAGCCTAGATATAAGATTCTGTTATAAACAGCATCTAATTAATCCCAATATAGTTTTGTTTTTTTGTGTTTGTTTCTAGCATCCCACCGGAACGACACCCCGCAATTGTTATAGTACGCTTATTTGTTTTTATTTTTATTTTCCTATGATTTCGTGTTCATTTCATAGTTCTACCTATTGTACGCGCATATTCTGTTCCTTCTTTTTGTCATTAATTTTTAAGTTCTTTGGCTTTTGGTGTGAAAATTTGATTTCTTTTATTATTAGGTATTTGTTGTGTACTTTTGATGCATACTGTTGTAGCCATCACCGGCTGATGCATTTAGACGTATGTTGCGTGTTTGAATTTGTAGGCGGGTAACTTCGATACAGTTTTAGCAACACTGTAGGTACGGGTTATCAATTGAGGTTTGCACTCGCTCGACCAACAACATAAGAACATACAAATATTCAATTTCATCGAAAATCTGATTCCAAAGTGTACAAATGTTCTTAGGAAGATCCTTATACTGTTAACTGGGTATGACGAAATATTTCGTCATACATAAAAGCCTACTGCAATGGGCATGACGACATTTTTCGTCATGGAAATTAATCGTAATATATTGAACACATTACGATAATCTATATACTAATATTATAAAGCTGAAGAGTTTGTTTGTTTGTTTGTTTGTTTGTTTGTTTGTTTGAACGCGCTAATCTCAGGAACTACTGGTTCGAATTAAAAAAATCTTTTTGAGTTGAATAGACCATTTATCGAGGAAGGCTTTAGGCTATATAACATCACGATGCAATTATTAGGAGCGAAGAAATAGTGGAAAATGTGAAAAAAAACGGGAAAAATTATTCATCCTTGAGGGCTTCCATTGCGTGCGCTGCAAAAACGGTTCAAGATACCAAAAATATATGTAAGAAAGAATTGTTCCTCTTGAAATGATCTAAAAAAATGTCCGTGACAGTATATGTCTATCTTTTAAGATTAAGTCACTAGAACGGTTTTTATGGTAAACAAATTTGGTCGAAATTAATGCATTATTTGTTAAGAGTTGTATCAACGTAATAATATTAAACTTTATCCAAATAAATGTGTTGTTGATTAAGAGTATTTAATTGTGAACAAAATTGTCTTTGACATCACTTAATTTCAATGAAAATCTTAGAAGATATTACAAAACCTTATATAGCAAAACAACGTTTGCCGGATCAGCTAGTATATGATAAAATATATGATTATGATATGATAAAATGTTTTATCAAAATAAACAAAAACCATAAGTTAAAAACGATATTCTTTTATTATTTGAGGTGTGATATTACTTATCGCTGCGAACAATAAGTCCCCATTCTGAAACGAGTTAAGCAATAGCTAATTCCCCGGTTAACAGGTTAAAGACATCAGTTTCCTGAAGGAGAAGCCGGGGCCCCTGAAGAGTTGGCGAATTGGTGGTCGCGGTATGTAAAACTCTTCAGGCAACCCGTGCCACTGTTGCGGAGCTATCGAAGCACTGTACAACGTATGTTGTTGTAAGCCTTTATTGTTATATTTTACATAATGTGTCGGCCACTGGTTTCTCTATCAATAAATAAATATTTCCCTAAATCAATTTAAAAAAGCTCTTGCGATCGACAGTTTGAACATCTCTGATCTAAACCAAATACACGATCATTTTAGTCTTGCGTTCTAATGGTTGCCATGTTAGATGCTAAAATACTAATAGCATATCTATCTATAATATAAAAATGAATCGCAAAATGTCTTGATAAGCACGAAACTCGAGAACGGCTGAACCGATTTGGCTGATTTCTTTTTGTTGTGTTTGTTGAAGTCTGGGGATGGTTATTACGAAGAGAAAAATTAAAAAAATTGTCTGGAAAAGTCTAAAAACACCACTTTTCTATATTCTCATACAAAATATTTGTTATAAGTCAATTTGAACTTTAACACCATACCATAAAGTTTAAATGTTAGTGGACGGGTTCCGGGAAGGCAAAACAATTATTGAGTGACGTATAAATATTAATGTCAATATTTGTCAATTTTTATACATATAGCATTAAGGCCAGGTTCCTTCAAACAATTTTCAAAAAACAGCCGACAGGCCAATAGGTTTTGGCAGAATAAAATCTGACGGGGAAGCTTTAGTTTTAGAGAAATAGGGCAGAACAAGGTCTGCCGGGACAGCTAGTAATATATAAATGAATCGCAAAATGTCTTGATAAGCGCGAAACTCGAGAACGGCTGAACCGATTTGGCTGATTTTTTTTTTTTGTTGTGTTTAATGAAGTCTGAGAAAGGTTATTAAGGAGAGAAAAATTTTAAAAATTCCCTCCAACTGTCTAAAAATAACACTTTTCTGTATTCTCATACAAAATATTTGTTATAAGTCAATTTGAACTTCAACACCATACCATAAAGTTTAAATGTTAGTAGACGGGTTCCGGGAAGGCAAAACAATTATTGAGTGACGTATAAATATTAATGTCAATATTTGTCAATTTTTGTACATATAGCATTAAGGCCAGGTTCCTTCAAACAATTTTCAAAAAAATCTGACGGGGAAGCTATTAACATTAAAAAAAACAATGTGACTTTGTTTTAGAGAAATAGGGCAGAACAAGGTCTGCTGGGACAGCTAGTTGTTTATATATTGTTTTGTACTTACCTGAGATAACAACGTTTGTGGAAATTAATGAGCCCCCACATATCTGCATGTACGGAGCTGTAGTCTTCTTGTATATACCAGCGTGCCAGGGTAACTCGTGTATGTCGGCCGAGTGACCTCCCGCGATGATATTGGTTGTCGCTATGCCTAGCTCTCCACACACTGTCAAATATTAATATAATAATATATTGAGATAAAATAAAATAAAATTATTTATTAGAAAAAACAATTACAAAGCAGCACATTAAAGTCAGCTGACACCCAAACTAGGACTACCTTTATCTCGGGTGTCAGCACATTGCACACAATTTGTTACATACAGTTTATATCCGCTGCGTAGCTCCAATCTTAATTCAAAAGAATACAATAATAATATTACATACACTATACAATCAAAATAAATAATCATTTCACAATAATGTAAACCCAAAGTACATCTATTCCCGCAACAGTTCCTCAGTATCATTATATTTCCAGGGTGGTGGGTGGTGACCTGTCGCTGCCGGCGCTCGCTCCCATGGCAGGCGGTCGTCACATGAGAGAGTGTTATGGAGGTGAAAGAGGCGGCGGAGAGGGTCAGGGAGGCAATAGCCGGCCCCGACAACCCGATCCGTCGCCCACGCAGAACAGGACGAAGGAGGAGGGCCTTTGCCGCAGGCCTTCCTCCGTAACTGGAAAGACGCCTGGGCGGCGCGCTTGAGGGGGCGCGTCGCCCAACTTATCCAGGCGAGAGCGGTGTGTGACGTGTTCCCGCACACCGATCCAAGACTACTTATGAGGAGAGCGATGGGTGGCCCTTTACATTAAACCCTCGTAAACAAAGAGGTGAGGCCTTTTTATACGAAAAGGCCAGACGTCGTCGCGGGCCGGAGAAGTGGACGCTGCTGTGCCTACGGTACCGGCTAGACGGAGAGAAGGAACACCCCGGGCGTTTTAGTCGGTGCAAGTCCGACACACCGGGGGGCAACCCTCATCGCCCTCTGAGGTCCGTCAGGGATTTTCCCCGAGTTACGAAAAAAGAAAAAATATCATTATATTTCAGATTCGACAACCAGTCCCTCAGCTTCATCTTACATTCGTAATTAGATAAGTTCAAAATATTTAATTCATGGTTAACCTTATTGTAAATCCTTGAACTAAGAATCCGAAAAAGTTTTTCTGCAAAATAAGACTTGTGAATCGGCATAGGGCAAACATATCTCATCCTACGAGATTTTCTTTTACTATAAATGATTTTGGGTGCTTAACAAATTAAACGCCCATACGTTAATGATGCATTTATTAAGTGGGCCCTGCGCAACAGATGCACATTTTCTTATGTATGATGATGATGTCCTAGCCGGATTCGGCCACGGCGACTGTTTCAACGCCGATTAAGAAAATGAAGGCCCAGTTTTCGGAAACAGTCAATTGCGCAGGAGATATTTAAGCGCATAACTGGACGCGCTGCCAGAAAAGCACTCTCTCGTCCGAGCTCCCTCAGGCCCGATGGAATGGAGAACCAGTACGATCGAGAGGAAGCGGGATGCAGGTTTGGTCGAGTTGTCCTTCTCTGAACACCTGGTTGAATTGCGGTGTTAAAGAGATACCTTAGTCGCCTTTTACGACACCTCAGCAAGAAGAGGGGGGTGCTATTCTATTCTGCCGGCAGCCACCACGGCTAAACACACACACACTAACTAACACACAACCACACGACTAACTGACACATACACACTGCAATATTATCACACTAATTCCCTTTCGAGGTGAGCAGTTGTACTTTAGCACTATATTCACTTTACGATTATATATCGTGCATATTGTGACCAGTAGCGCAATAACATTGTTGTTACAAGCCATGCTGGTATTCTCACATTGTTTTTCTTCACCGTTGAGCATGCGGGACCTATAGCTGGTCTTAAATTAATAGCTATACTGGCAATATTTATTTATAACAGTTGCGCTTTGATAGCTGCGAACTGAACTTAGTAACTGTTTCATTATTTATTTTATTAATTTAAATATAAAGCGTGAGAAACATTTGCAATTTGTTATGCTTAATGTGATGTAATAAAAGATTAAGAATAAACTTTAAAAAGTTCTTTATATAATCTAATCGCTTGTAATAAACATATATAATTTCAAATCGATTTCTAATCACAAGTGACTAAATTTATTAAGAAAGAAAGCCTGGCACTGGATACATAAAACAATGCATTAAATTCTGTTGTTACAATAATGTATTATATTAGTTGTCAGCGCAATGATATTTATCGTTTCCAGTTGTGAAAATTTTACAAGAGATGGCGTGGTGTCTAAGCTATCAATTGCAGTTATGTACTTGTAGGTTTATGTAATAAAGTGAGCTATAATTAATAACAGTTTATAAAAACAGTTATGTAAAACATAATAGCATAATTTATTATTAAAAACCAGCTTTTGTAATTTCTAATAATAGGTACTAGAAGAGGAGGAAAAATGTAATCATATTAATGATGGAATATGCAAAATGTAGTCATAATGTAATGTAATTTAAACCTACCATCTAAGTACACATATAAATTACCATTGTCTCTAGTTGGTAAGGATCTCCTGCTTCCAAGCCCAAGACCAATGCTTGGGTTCAATACGCAGCGTGGAGCCTTTGCATCACAGGTCACGACAAAGCTCTCCTTATCAGCATTGCAATAGGCTAAAAGCAATAATTTTCTTATTTTATTCTGACTTGACATATTGGCCACACCATACCTTTTTCTTTTTTATTGGGGAAAATCCTCATGGGACCGTCTCGATCGCACTGGTGGGTTGCGCGAAACCCAGGGTGTGTCGGACTTGTACGGACTAAAAACCCCAAGGTGACTTCTTCTGCGCATTGACGGGGACTGCGGGTCCTGTAATCAATTCGCCACAGGGCCACACCATACCTGGTGCAAGGTGTAATCCAAAAATCCGGTTACGCCTGTCGAGAGCAAAGAAAAAGCCTAGGATCATCTCAGTCTACACAAATATATCTTCATGTTCCATTTAAAATCCAAAATCATAGAACGGTTTAGTGGTGGGCGAGGCGATTGCCTGAATTGGGTCCTGACTACAGAGTGATGATGATGATGATGTCCTAGCCGAATTCGGTCACGGCGACTGTTTCAACACCGATTAAGAAAATCGAGGTCCAGTTTACGGAAACAGTCAATTGCGCAGGAGATACTTAAGTGCATAGCTAGACGCGCAGCCAGAAATGCACTCTCTCGTCCGTGCTCCCTCAGGCCCGATGGAATGGAGAACCAGTACGATCGGGAGGGAGCGGGATGCAGGTTTGGTCGAGTTTTCCTTCTCTGAACACCTGGTTGAATTGCAGTGTTAAAGGGATACCTTAGTCGCCTTTTACGACACCTCAGCAAGAAGAGGGGGGTGCTATTCTATTCTGCCGGCAGCCACCACGGCACACGGACTACAGAGTACTAGTGTAAAGACCGTCATAGTGACTCGCTTTGGCCTGTCGCGTTGCGGGATCAGCTTGTGTACATCTGGATGTACCTCATAATACCCACAGTAAGTCATTTACCTAGAGACCTTCAGTCGTGGTATGTGTGGGCCGACATGACGACGGAGACTATCGATGGATTTTTGTCCTTTGATGGTTGTTTTCGTTTTTGGACTACACTATTTATCACTAATGTTCACCTGATGGTAAGTACAGTGTAGTCCAAAAACGAAAGCAAAAATCAAAGAATGAATATCTATTGACAGTCTCCGTCGTCATGTCAGTCCACATACACCGCGACTGAAGGTCTCTAGGTATATGAGCTACTGGATATACACAAGCTGATCCCACAACGCGACAGGCCAAAGAGAGTCACTAGGATGGTTTTTACACTCATGTACTGTGGTCATGACTCAGCTCGGGCAATCAATCTACCACCACACAATGTGTTTCGCCGCTCTGCCGCTCTTTGGATGGTACACGAATGTTGCGAACTGATGAGCATTTAAAGTGTTAATATCACTGATGGGCAAAATATAATTTGATTAACGATTACAAAATGTAGTCGTAAATTTAATTTTGTTACTCTGTAATCATGGTTAAATCCGTTTAAAACATTAAGAAATCATAAATGTGTATGCAATCGAGGATTCCGTAGTGGTTAAAACATAGATGAATAAAATACAGTCATATTAATGAAGAAAAACGCAAAATGTAATCGTAATCATTTTTCGTTAATCTGATTACATTTTCCCATCTATGGTTAGTAAGGATCCATCACAAACCGTGCAAAGGTGCCCCAGAATCGGCGAGGAACGCAAATAAATGTTTGTTGGATATAGAAACACAATTATTATGATTAAGTAAAGGTCATGAGATCCTGGATATAGGAATGACAGGAACCACGTACCTTTTTGGTGACGAATCACGCCTTCGATGTCGTTGAAATTGAGAAAACGAATATACACAGTTTAGCGCTCGCGTCACGTGTTGATTGCACCGGTGTTGATTGGTACTATTTTATTCGCGCGGGGCGCCATCTATTGCTTAGGCTTGTGGTGGGAGGGGATAGGAGACCGACAGGTAAATAGTTGGAATCTCATGGCAAAACCTAACATAACATAATTGTACATGATACAAAACGTCATTAAGAATTAATTATTCTTGTAATGTTATGTGATATACTCACGCAAACATTCTGGCATAGGTACAGGCATTGCTCCAATGACACAGAACACGACATCTTGTCCTATCAGTTGGTAACCCGGGTCGCAAGTCACTTTAATACTAAAGTGATATTTTATATCTTCTGTAATTGCACTAGATTCTAGTGAGTAGTTCCCGTTTTTTGGATATGGCGGCAAGACGCATATCTCTGATGATCTGAAATTTTAAATTACAGACAGACTTGCGTTTGATCTTAATTTCACCTAACAAATACCGATTCATTCATCGTTTGAAGATTCCTAAGTCGTAAGATGCTGGAAAAATAGACGCCGGAAGCGAATTCCACTCCTCGGCAGTTCAGATTTAAAAAGAGGTTGCGAATCGCCTCGTGTGGGCAGCTGGAATATCTGCCACATAAGGGTGCAAGCTAGCACGGCGTCATGTCAATTTATGTTAGAAGGGGGATGAGGGAATTTCATTGTACATCTCAGCCGCACAATCTCCAGAGTATAGTCTATAGAAAATTGAAAGGCAGGCCACTACTACATCGGTGTTCCACACTGAGAAGTTTACACGACGTAAGAGCCTCATAGGTAATCCACTATAAAGTAATATTGTTTCTATGTTATACTAACCTCTGCCTGAATCTTCGTTTGTTTTACAAACCGTTAATTACTAAAAAAATACAGTTTTTGTGATTATTTATTTGCAGTTGGTAAATCAATTTGTGCATATATCAAAATATGGGAACAGGCGTTCACCAACGGCAATGCTAGGCTTGTCACTGAATCTAGTTTATCTTTTCGTTAGAGCAATGCTTCAAGCTTTCATAATTAATGTATGCGGAACCCTCGAAGCCCGGGTCTGACTCGTTCTTAGATATCTTTCTTATCATATTTGGATTCAAGAAAAACGGCGTTGAATGGTCTAGAACCCATGGTATTACGGCTATTAAATTAACAACAGTTTTTTTTTTTCGTAGTGACTTTAGTATGGTCACGTTGTCCAGTAAATTAATCTAACCTTTGCTTTTATTCTATTCACGGGAGAATATGGTAAAATACAATAAAAATATTGGATGAGTATTTAAAGCGTTTTTAAGGAAACATGTGTGGTTAGCTCACCATACATCACTTCCAGAGATGAAGCCTGAACAAGGGTTTTCGTTCCCGGGATTGTACAAGAAATAACGATTCCTAGGCCCGGCTGGAACCGAGTTGAGGGCTATCCCGGGCGTGTTTAGACAGTAGAAGCCTGCCATACAGGGCCTGTTGCTCTTACCGCAGCTCTGACAGTCCAATGCAGGGTTTCAAATGCAAAAAAATGTAGATATAGCTAAACAAACTTACCCTTTTGCTTCTGTTGTTTGCGGAGTGTCATCGGACAAACCTGATGTAGTCACTGGAATTAATATTAAATTAATATTAAACGAAACCGAACAGCAAAGAAAGACATTAAGAAAATAAAACAAAGTAACACGGGAGCTTTATAATATTAGATCAGAGATATCGCTAAAAGACAAGTCTAAAAGATATGATTGGAAACTGTATGGGACTGTGCTCTAGAATGTTCGGTGACAAAATCTATATCTAATGTTCAGTGACGTGCATAAGGTATTTGAACAGGGTATGCAGAATTCGCGGAATGACTTTTATATTATATTATGATAGTAAATATTGTATTGCTTTCATGGGAAAGATATATGGCGTGAATATGAAATAGATGTGAATATAAATTGTTCAGTTTTTTGTTCAACTTTAAGGAATTTATTCTTGACTTTTTTATCATAAGGGCGTGCAATGCTTGCATGCATCTATGGAATGATCGCTACTGCTAATGTTCAGGGAAACAAAAAGTAAGGAAAGATAAAGAGAAAGGTGTCGATAACACAACATACCTGCTAAAATAACTGCCAATAGTTTTATAATCATTTTAACACTATTATTACTGAATAATATTGTTTATTGTGACTACATTAAAAGGCGTATGTTTACTGTCTAGCGTCTTGGAGTATATATTATAAGATGGATGTCTTGCAAATCTGAACCGGTTCAAAAATTAAGGGGAGGAAACTCAAATATAAGTTATATAAATACTCGTGTGCTGGTGGTTACTATATCACTGGAAAATCAGCTCTGGGTGTCTCAGCTGGTCACTTAGCATTTGCTGAGCTGACTTCCCTTTGGCGTTTATCACAGTACAAGGTATTTGCTTGTTTTCTACCTTGATTAACCTATCCTTTCTATGTTCTTCTTTCTTTATAAATAACCAAAAAGCTGACAGAATTACGAACGCGCGCTTTATGTTTAAGAACTTACAATTATTTTTAGACCTCAAAGCTTTTTGTTCTACTCAGTTATCACGGAGCAGAGATGACTGGGCGTTTTATCTATACTAATATTATAAAGCTGAAGAGTTTGTTTGTTTGTTTGTTTATTTGTTTGAACGCGCTAGTCTCTGGAACTACTGGTTCGAATTAAAAAATTCTTTTTGTGTTGAATAGACTATTTATCGAGGAAAGCTTTAGGCTATATAACATCACGATGCAACTATTAGGAGCGAAGAAATAATGGAAAATGTGAAAAAAACGGGGAAAATTATTCATCCTTGAGTGCTTCCATTGCGTGCGCTGCGAAAACAGTTCAAGATACCAAAAATATATGTATGAGAGAGTTATTCCTCTTAAAATGATCTAAAAACGTCCGCAACAGTATATGTCTATCTTTTAAGATTAACTTACTAGAACCGTTTTTATGGTAATCAAATTTGGTCGAAATTAATGCATTATTTGTTAAGAGTTGTATCAACGTAATAATATTAATTTTTATCCAAATAAATGTGTTGTTGATTAAGAGTATTTAATTGTGAACAAAATTGTCTTTGACATCACTAAATTTCAATGAACATCTTAGAAGATATTACAAAACCTTATATAGCAAAACAACGTTTGCCGGATCAGCTAGTATTATATAAAAAGACAGATTCGTCCAAATACTTTACATTATAGTAAATTACACAGGCTTGTGATAAGCTAGTTCTTATTCAAAGACAGACATAGAGATGACCAAAGACATGGACAATATATTCGTGATTAGAGACGTACCTGATATCTATTATAATTTTTTTCAAGATAGAGTTGGCCTTGTGGTAAAGGTTTAGTGGTAATGTAAGTATTATAATAATAATAATAATATACCATTACAGTATATATACATTTCAGGGTGTGCAGAGATGTATTAGAAGCTGTCTACACTTTGCGTTTATATGTCCCGTTCAATATACTTACCATATAACGTTATCGTCTCACCAATATCCCCGATTCGAGTCGGACAGGGTTTTTAAAACATAATATATCGTAAAATATAATTGATAACGAAAACAAAAATAAAAAAGACGTAATAAATATTTCTGGTACTTTTTCTTTTTCATTATACGGAACGAAGAGCTACACCCTTAAATACCACCAGCTCCATTTCAGCAAAAAACCACCAGACTGCTTATTAAATACCATCCGTATGTGGTGGACGTTTCTTATATTCACACGAAAAGGTTTGCTTTTAGATTCATAATGCGAATAGATAAGGAGTGGAATGTGCTTTCAGTGTCAACATTTCCACGTTTTTGTCTTGAGAGTCCTTAAGAAAAGAATGAATAGATATTTGTTGGGCGGTCGCAGTCCATCGTCAGACTCATCTTTATCTTCTTCCAGGTGTGACTGAGGTGAAGCTTTCGCTTGTAAATCATAAAATAAAGAAATACAAACATAATTTCTTTTTTGTTTTTATTTCCTATTGATTCGTGTTTAGAACTTTCTAAAGATACGACCAGTTATTATAATATCTTAAAATAGCAGATGTGGCACCTTTTATTTTTATCTATATATATAAAATTCTCGTGTCACAATGTTACTTACCTTACTCCTATGAAGCGGTTTTACTGATTTTTACCAAATTTTATATGCATATTCAGTGGGTCTGACAATCGGCTACTATCTATTTTTCATCCCCTAAGTGATAAGGGTTGTTCACCCTTAATTTTTTTTTTAAATATTTGGACAAAATTTTTTGTGTTTATTTTTCTATAATGGCACATCCATTAAAAAATACATACAACCACAAATTTTTTCTCTTTTATCACCAACCCCTATTTTTTAATCATTCATTTTAGTAATTTAATCATTTTTCATCCCGCTCGATAACTGATCAATTATTACCTAGAAATAACTTATATGGCAAAACAACGTTTGCCGGGTCAGCTAGTTTTTTAATAAATATATATTTTGCAGTATTCTGCCCCTTAAGATAAGTTCGAATGATGTCATTTCTATACGAATATCATCTCGACGAGCCGGCAGAGGTCAAGTTGAATGTTTTAATATTAAAGGCCATTTTAACAGAGTTAATGTTCAATAATAATTCATTATTATTATCTTCGTAGTAACTTTATACATAGCTTTTGCACGCGACTTCGTTTGCGTAGAATTAGTTCTATTTTTTCTCCTCAGCTCAGTGGGTCTTTTTTTTTGTGTCTCGGGGGAAAACTCTGCATAGGACCATCAAGGCCGCTGTGACGGCAGCAACCCCGGTGTATCAAACTCCTGCTGATTAAAAACCCCCGGGATGTCCATCTAATCGCTTCACCCGAGCCTGGGAAACCAAATTCATCCAGACGCCCGGAGAGCGAAATGCCTTGTTGAGGCTGCCTCTCTGGGAGGGGTAGGGGTAAAGAGCCCACCCTTCCAACACCTTTCTCACAGGCGGCGCGCCGGACACTGCACACCGCCTCTCTCTTATCCAGACAGCAGACTTCCTCAAGTTTACTGCCCGGGAAGCTCAGTGGGTCTAGAACAGGGTTGCTCAATTGGTTGATCGCGATTTACAGTTGATCTCGGGAAATATTCGCCGATGTTTATCGACTCACAATTATTCTTCGATAACTACCCATTTACACAAAATGATTCACAGTAAAACCAGAATGTCCCTTATTACATTTTTAATGTCGGAATAGCTTTTTGCTTGCGGTGAAAGGCGGCTCTAGTAACTAATAATAACAAATCGTCAGGCTATATCCCTTTCGAGGTAAGCAGAGCTACTTGAATAGTTGTATTCATTTTCCGCTTATATGTTGTACCCAATGTGACCAGTAGCGCAGCTGATCACCGCTGATCAAGAAACTATGTTAGAGCCAATAATGATCATATCCAAGACATCTTGTTCTGTCAAGTTGGGCTTTTCATATCCTTTTAAGCAACTAGTATCCGTCTTTTTTATGGTAGTTCAAGGGAAAGTGCATAGAACTGTCAGAGCAGTCATGAAAGTGGCCGTTCCTGGTTTGTATGGCTAAGTTTCATAGACGCTATTTGGACTTTTCTTAGCAAAGTTCTCAAAAATTAATTAGTTCTGTCAAAAAAAAAATTAATAGTAGCTTGAATATACCCCTATGGCTATTCGCAGAGCTAAGTGCATGTTAACAAAATCGGTGATTTACCAAATCCTTTGACATTCATTGAGTATAAATTATAATGTTTTAGTTAAGTCTAAGCAAACTTAAAATTGTATCTATAAATCTCAGCTTTAGACTCCTATTGGCTGAAAACTCCTGGGGTGTCGTCTTCTCATAACGTTTCATTATGTTAATACTAGAAATAAACAGTAGCGGTCATTCCATAGGTGCATGAATACATTGCATGCCCTTACGATAAACAAGTCTGCAATCAATGGCTTATAGTTAAACAAAAAAATGTAACATTTGTATTCATATTTATTGTATTTTAACGCTACTTATCTTACCCATAAGTGCAATATAATATTTAATATAATTATATAATATTCAAATTAATTACGCGAATTTTACCTACCTTGTCTAAATACCCTATGCACGTCACTGGAAATAAACACATATTGGTGTTACCTTATTTCCGGCTTAAAAAGGTTCATGGTTCCTACATGGGGCTCGGTATTCGCTTATACAATACAATACAACACAATACAATACCTAAAGACATCTTAGAGTTACTACTATTGAAATTTAAAAAAACTATTAAAACTACATTGCTAAAAAGGGATATTATTCCATTAATGACTGTTTGAATGATAAAAGTGCGTGGTCTTAATATATGCAATCGTTCTCGCGGGGCATTCAATCCTTTATATATTATACCTGTTATTGTACCTCATTATGTTAAAAAGAGAATTTTTTTGCTAGATTCTGCTTTCCGAACCGGTAATAGATTCGCTTTGATTTTTTTTGACGATTCAAAAGTGCTTGGATGTAGGCACATTTGAATAAGGCTATATCCTTGTTGGCTATATCATAGCTACTAATCAAAGCTGAGCCATATGTTTCATTCGGCCTGACGAGCGAATGACTTATAAACGTCTCACCTAGAAAGAAAGAAAGAATAGATATAAGTAAACCGCCTCTCTAGTCACCATTAAGGTGGTGTGTTGACATCTCAGCGACTCGGTTTGGCTTGTCGCGTTTCGGGATCAGCTTGTGTATATCCAGTAACTCATATACCTAGAGACCTTCAGTCGTGGTTTGTGGGCCGATATTGCTGCATCATTGTTAAATAATAGAAATATAATTTTCATGCAAACATTTAGTTTTATTCTCAACTTAACAGCTTCTGTCAAACAACGGGTTGCTATGCTACAAACAACGAGTTGCTATGTTACTACAGATATGACGACTATAATCTAAGATGACGACGGATATTGTCAATGGACTTTCATCCTTTGATAGTCTCTTTAATTTTTGGACTATACTGCACTTACCATCAGGTGTCCTGTAGTCGCATTTTCGACCCAGAGTAAAAAACACCTCTTCTATCTATTCTGAGCATCAGACACCCACAACATACGCCCGATACGTAAATTTATGATGAAATAACACCAAATGAACACATACTCAGACTTCGACATCTGTAGCCCATAGAAATAAATATAGGAATCGAACCTAGGACTTGCAGCGCGGATGACACTCATCCATACACTGAGCCAGAAGAGTCGTATACTGTAGGTTAGACAAAAATAGTCCGCGGCTGGATATTTCATGACAATCATGAATAATAGTTTTCTAGTGATACCTACCTAAGAGTTTTACCACTAAAAAAAGTAAACAAAGAGATTTTAGATTTTTAAGGGTTTTTAATCTAATAAATAATATAAATATAACATATCGTCACACTATATTCCTTAGGGGGTGAGCATGGGTACATTAGTGACTATATCCACTTTCCGCTTATATGTCGTGCTCAACGTGATGTGAGGACAGAAATTCACCTCCTGCGTCTGTTTTTACAACATCTTACGACAAGTGAATCGGTATTTGTTAGGTTAGCGCGTTCCATTATCGCCCTCATCATCACTTACCATCAGGTGAGACTGAGGTCAAGCGCAAACGTGTCTGTAATTAAAATAAAGATATGTTTTATTATATTCGTACACTTTAGCTATTATATAAAAATAAGTCCGGTTTACCTTCCTGACGCTATAACTCCAGAACGCACGAACCTATTTGCACGGTTTTGCATTCGTTGGAAAGGTCTCGGGCTCCGTGAGGTTTATAGCAAACAAAATTCAAGAAAATTTCTACAGAAAAACAGGAAAACGGGGACAATAATTTTTCACAAACAGTGCCATCTCTGATACATAGCATGTACTTCAAACCAATATGGTTTTGCATGGTGGTAGAGCAAATCACACTAGTATTTTAAGTAGATAGCGCCGATCCGTTATACATTGTTTGACAGCTACTCATTGTACTCTGCTCAGTTAATTTCATGTGACATTTATTATGCGCACTTTCTTTCAAACGCTAACTAAAAACCAAAACGAAGCCATCTGGTGGCGAAACGAAGTTCGCCGGGTTTGCTAGTTTAACATATAAATGAATACAAATATTGTTTAAATTTTAAAATAAATAATAAAAACCAACATATATATCTTAAAAAATAAAAATATAGAATCAAGACCTGAGGCCCAAGACACAGGTAGTTAGGAGCTCGTTTCTCACAATGCGTGCCTTCAGTATCCGGCCCTTAATCCAACAGGCAAGCCAGAGTCTCTTAACATTTATTATTATTATTAACTAGCTAATCCGGCAAACGTTGTTTTGAAATTAAGTGATCTCAAAGACAATTTTGTTCACAATTAAATACTCTTAATCAACAACACATTTATTTGGATAAAGAATAATATTATTACGTTGAGACAATTCTTAACAAATAATGCATTAATTTCGACCAAATTTTATTACTATAAAAACGGTTCTAGTGACTTAATCTTAAAAGATACACGAAAGACATATACATTTTTTTAGGTCATTTCAAAGGGTCATAATTCTTTCATACATATATTTTTCGTATCTTGAACCGTTTTCGCAGCGCACGCAATGGAAGCCCTCAAGGATGAATAATTTTCCCCGTTTTTTTCACATTTTCTGTTATTTCTTCGCTCTTAATAGTTGCATCGTGATGTTATATAGCCTAAAGCCTTCCTCGATAAATGGTCTATTCAACTCAAAAATAATTTTTCAATTCGAACCAGTAGTTCCTGAGATTAGCGCGTTCAAACAAACAAACAAACAAACTCTCCAGCTTTATAATATTAGTATAGATAACATAAGTAACTACAAGAAAAATGAAAATATTTTAAGGACATTTCATTTTTAAGGGAAACATTTAGCAGTAACCGGTAACACTGAGTCCTGTTTCAGTTTTCAGTAACAAGTCGCACGTGAAAGTTATAACACGCCACATCGCGAGGCGCAGCGTGACTGTATTATTCAAACTACGGTTATTTCAGACAACGAGCATCATTTCTGTCATGTCAGTTAAGTAATATAATTTTCATCATACTTGCTCGCAGAGATGGGCAAAATGTAATCTGTTTAAGATTATTTTTTACACTGGCTCGACATAGTGACTACAGAGTACCTGATGGTAAGTGCAGTGTAGTCCAAAAACGAAAGCGACTATCAATGGATGAAAATCCATTGATGTCTACATCGTCATGTCGGCCCACATATACCACGACTGAAGGCCTCTAGGTATATGAGCTACTGGATATACACAAGCTGATCCCGAAACGCGACAGGCCGAAACTGGTCACTATGACGGGCTTTACACCCATGCACTGTGGTCGCGATCCAGACGGGCACCGACGCCCTGCCACCTCGCTGCTGCTCGTTTAGCACCACCCAGGAGTCACGTGTAGGGGAACTAGGGTAAAGTCTACGGACGCGAGCAGCTTCGACTCCCAAAAATGAACGAACCATTACAAAATGTAGTCGTAATTTTCTTGCTCTGTAATCGAGATTAAATCCATTTAAAACATTAAGAAATGAAAATGAAATCAAAATGTATTTATTTCGCCAAAAACCAACAAAAAACCAGTAATTTAAATGCAGCAACACAAACAACACACAGACACAAAAGGAAATACAAAACATATAAACATGGCGAAAATGGAACCTTCATCAGCCATAGAGGAAGCCTGCAGTGCTGATTTTCATGAAGGGCCTTTTATAACTAACTAACTAAACTAACTAATAACTATAACTGTGTATGCAATCTGGGATTCTGTAGTGTTTAAAACATAAATGAGCAAAATACAATCATATTAATGGTAAAAAACGTAAAAAGTAATCGTAATCATTTTTATTTATCTGATTACATTTTGCCCATCTATGCTTGCTCGTTATATAAACCATCACAGTGACTCGCTTTGGGCTGTTGCGTTTCAGGATCAGCTGTTCCAGTTGCGCAGTAACTCGTTTTTTTTCTTGAATGACAAACGCTGGTAGCGGGATAAGTCTATTCAAATTAACGGGGCTTAGGGCGCGAGCACAGAAAGTGCTCAGTTGACGAATTTATGGATTGGGTGGCATTGCAAGGGCTCCCCTATGGGTACGACCTCGACTTGGGTAGCCAGCCAAGAGAAAGAACCTACGGGTGATCTATTAGCGTTTCGGAAGCAACTACCTTGAAAGGAAACGCCAAAAGAAACTCAAGACTGCGTCAGAGTGATAGCCCTGTAACTCCTATACCTAGAGACCTTTTACACTTTTAAAAGAGCTTTTACGCAGTATCGGTAAAACAGATATTGGTGAGGTCCACGCCGAGGTAGCCTTCAGTTTCTTTCGGCTACTTCGCCAAGGCAGTTGCCTCCAAAACGCTATTAAATCATCGTTTGGTACTTTTCCTGGCCCCCAATTCATGGCCATACCCTCAAAGGTGCCCTTTCGTTGCCACCCAAATAACTAGCTGACGGAACAACTTAAGTCCTAGTCCCTCTCGCCCGGTTAAGTTGTAAAGGTCTTTTCCAGGCAACAGCATTGCTGAAAAACAAAAGTTGTGGAGTGTGTGTGTGAGTGTGTGAAGAAGAGTGAATAGGCATTTGTTGGGCGGACGCGGTACATCATCGGACTCATCTTCACCTTCCACCAGGTGTGATTGAGGTCAAGCGTTCGGCTATAAGTTATGAAAAAAAAAGTACCACTCGCTAATTTCACTAGATGGCGCTGACGTATTAACTTGTTGCGCAAAGTATTACAGTTGCTATATTATTATTTTTTTCCACTTGTTCGACAAAGTGACTACAGAGTACCTGATGGTAAGTACAGTGTAGTCCAAAAACGAAAGCGACTATCAAAGGATGAAAATCCGTTGACAGTATCCGTCGTCATGTCGGCCCACATATACCACGGCTGAAGGTCTCTAGGTATATGAGTTGCTGGATATACACAAGCTGATCCCGAAACGCGAAAGGCCAAAGCGAGTCACTATGACGGTCTTTACACTTGAGTACTGTGGTCATGACTCAGTTCAGGCAATCAAACGACCACCGAAAAACAAAAAAATTGCCACCACATATATACGATATGTATATAAGTACATATATATAGCATGTATAGTTTGCGGGTAGGTAATAATAATAATAATAATTTTATTGGATCAAAAATTTACATTATATAATTTAATTTACGTTGACGCCTGCACTAGTCGTGAGACTGTATCGCAGGCGTCAGCGCCCACCATTACAGAGAATACAAATAATTACAAAAATATATAAAAATATACAGACACACAGCTGAATTTAATTTTCTATTTAAATTTTAATAGTGTCAAGATGTGCATTTATGCTTGTATAAAATACGCGCTACTGCTTAACAGAGCAATCGAGTTGAATGCCCTGTTGAATGGCCTCGTGAATTTAATATGTGACACAGTTTTCACCGTTTTACTTCCCTTGGGAAAATGTCACCTGACACGTTGCATTTGTACTACTGGTCAACGATCTCTAATTACATTTCAATCTATATATAAGTAGCTGTCCCGGCAGACCTTGTTCTGCCCTATTTCTCTAAAACAAAGTCACATTGTTTTTTTTAATGTTAATAGCTACCCCGTCAGATTTTTTTGAAAATTGTTTGAAGCAACCTGGCCTTAATGCTATATGTATAAAAAATGACAAATATTGACATTAATATTTATACGTCACTCAATAATTGTTTTGGTTTCCCGGAACCCGTCCACTAACATTTAAACTTTATGGTATGGTGTTAAAGTTCAAATTGACTTATAACAAATCTTTTGTATGAGAATGTAGAAAAGTGTTGTTTTTAGACTTTTTCAGACATTTTTTTAATTTTTCTCTCCGTAATAACCTTCCCCAGACTTCAACAAATACAACAAAAAAGAAACCAGCCAAATCGGTTCAGCCGTTCTCGAGTTTCGCGCTTATCAAGACATTTAGCGATTCATTTTTATATATAAGATATCTATCTATATATATATATATAAAACACTTGTCTAGCTGACATATTATTTTTTTTTTTTTATTCTGACTCGACACAGTGACTGCACCATACCTGATGGTAAGCATGGTGCAGCCAAAAAAACGCTAACGACTATCGATAGGCAAGAAAAACCCAACGGTAGTCGCAGCGATCATGCCGGCCTGCACAAATATCTCTTCACGTTACGCTTAAAGGATCCCATATCATAGGATGGTGGGGACACGCTCGCTGGAAGACCATTCCACACCCCAACGACACGGCAAAAGAAGGAGTTAGAGAACTTCTTAGTCCTAGCTGGGATATGAGAAACCGTAAAGCTGTGACTCCGCAAACCCGCGCGCGTGGTTCTATTCAGGAAAGGAGAGGGTGGAACAAGGTTAAACAACTCTTCAGAACACTCGCCATGATACAGACGGTAGAAAACGCTCAGTGAGGCAATATCTCTGCGCAACTGGAGCGGTTCAAGATGCTTAGTCACGTCAGGATCATTCACAATGCGGACAGCCCTCCGCTGCAACCAAATATTAAATATTAATTAATAGTAAATATTGTCACAGAGCCTAAATTAGTGAAGCTAGAAACATGAAATTTGTACATTGGATTTTTTTATTACATAGGCTATTTGATATTCCTCTTTTATTCTCAGACTTTTTGATATTCTTCACTTAGGGGGGTGAAATAGGGGTTGAAAGTTAGTTGATTAAACCACCAAGCACATGCTCCCCGGTGAATGAAAACATCGTGAGAAACCCGCATGGCATTTAATAAAAATGTCATGTGTACTAATGCTGTGAGAACGGCGATCAGCTGCGCTACTGGTCACGCTGGGCACGACATATAAAGACAAAATGAATACAGCCACTAATCTATACTAATATTATAAAGCTGAAGAGTTTGTTTGTTTGTTTGAACGCGCTAATCTCAGGAACTACTGGTTCGAATTGAAAAATTCTTTTTGAGTTGAATAGACCATTTATCGAGAAAAGCTTTAGGCTATATAACATCGCGTTGCAAATATTAGGAGCGAAGAAATAATGGAAAATGTGAAAAAAACGGGCAAAATTATTCATCCTTGAGGGCTTCCATTGCGTGCGCTGCAAAAACGGTTCAAGATACCAGAAATATATGTATGAAAGAATTATTCCTCTTGAAATGATCTAAAAAAATATCCGCTACAGTATATGTCTATCTTTTAAGATTAAGTCACTAGAACCGTTTTTATGGTAAACAAATTTGGTCGAAATTAATGCATTATTTGTTAAGAGTTGTATCAACGTAATAATATTAATCTTTATCCAAATAAATGTGTTGTTGATTAAGAGTATTATTAATTGTGAACAAAACTGTCTTTGACATCACTTAATTTCAATGAACATCTTAGAAGATATTACAAAACCTTATATAGCAAAACAACGTTTGCCGGATCAGCTAGTGTAACATAAAGTGGTCCTCACAGGGACAGATAGTAAAAGGAAACCTCCTAGGATGAGATATGTTTGCCCTATGCCGATTTATAAGTCTAATTTTGCAGAAAAGCATTTTTGGATTCTTAGTTCAAGGATTTACAACAAAGTTAACCATACGTTAATTGTTTGAATCTCTCTAATTACGAATGTAAGATGAAGCTGAGAAATTGGTTGTTGAATCTGGGATATAATAATACTGAGGAACTGTTGCAGGAATAAATGTACCTAAGGTTTTAATTTTGTAAAATGTATTGTTTTGAGTTAAGATTGGAGCTACGCAGCGGATGTAAACTGGATGTAATAAATTGTGTGAAATGTGCTGACACCCGAGAAACAGGTAGCCCTAGTTTGGATGTCAGCTGACTTTAATGTGCTGCTTTGTAATTTTTTTTCTGATAAATAATTTAGATATAATGTTATTGCGCTGTTTATTGTAATATCATTGAACTGATTGCGCAGACGCCCCAGTACTAATACAATATTAAAATCTTTCAATGTAATAAATAGGTATTACAATAAATACAAAGAATACTTGTAAAGTAAAAACGTTAAAATATTTTTTACTGAAATAACTAAAACAACTTTTTTCCTTATTGTCAACTTGAGGAAAGTCGCGAGTAAATGTTAGTTATTGTATTTAATCACATGAATGGTTTAAAAGTTGACAATATAATTGTATGATGCACGGAAGCCATAATTATATCATTTGTGTCCCAGTTCCGTTATTATACTATATCTAGGCCAAAGCTATCATTGTACGCAAGCTATTAACCATTTAAATGTATTGATATGTCAATACCCACATTCTTCGACTAGCTTTTACCCGCGACTAATAGCCCCACTAAGCGTTTACACGCAGAGTGTTCTGAAGGATTATTTAACCTAGATCCACCCTCTACCTTCCATAAAAGAAACGCGTGCGGGTTCGCGGAGTCACGGTTATACGGTAACTCAAATACCAACTAGGACTAAGAAGTTTTCAAGGCGAGTGCGGTGCGTGATCATGCGAGGGAGTGGGGAGCAATTACACCACCTCCTCTCAAATGCTAAGAAGTTGCTTTCTCATTGGCCAGACGTCGCCGGGTGTCAAGGAAGCGGGCACGGCCTTGCTCTTGGCTCCCACCGACGGTTAAGAGGAAGACCTCGGGAGTTTTGATCAGTGAAGGCGGCATTCACGGCCTCCTAATGGTCCATAATGGGTTTACTCAGGGTTACCACTAAAAAAGGACTAAGAAGTTCTTTAACACATACTATTGTGTCTTTGGGCTGTGAAATGGTCTTCCTGCGAGCGTTTTCTCACCGTCCTATGATACTGGGTACTTTAAACGAAGCACTAAGAGATATGTGTGCAGGCTGGCATGATCGTGCCGACTACCGACAGCTAGTTGCTCTGGATAGGACCGCCAGGGTCACTGTAAGAGCAGCGACCCCGGAGAGCCAGATCTTCTGGCTAAAAACTCTTCAATTGTCCCTCTACTCGCTGCCAGCTGTACTTGAGGATCTGTATTCCTCTTACGATACAGTGAGCTAAAACTGAAGCCTTCCATCGGACACAAATTGCGTATAACTTTTTGTCAAATCGAATTATCAGTTCCATTGTTGATTAATCTTCAAATTTTTCATTTCAGATTTATTAAAAAATGTTTGGAAAATTTGGAAGACTATCTCAGTTAGCATCATGGATTTTGCTGACCATTAACTTACTTGTTATGGTAAGTTTAATACAGAATCTACGTAAGTCGGGAATTTCTCAGAAAGAGGAGGTCGAGAGGCATAGAAAGGTCACTTCTCCTCCGGACATTCGGCAATGTAGACCAGGGAGGCGCCGGGTAAACTTCGCATATGCTCACCATAGATGGGCAAAATGTAATCAGATTAATGAAAATGATTAACGATTACATTTTACGTTTTCTACCATTAATATGACTGCATTTTGCTGATCTATGTTTTAAACACTACAAAATCCCATATTGTATACACATTTATGATTTCTTAATGTTTTAAATGCATTTAATCATGATTACAGAGCAAGAAAATTAAAATTACGACTACATTTAGTAATCGTTAATCATTAATCAGATAACCATCTGATCATATTTTGCCCATCTCTGATGCTCCCCTACCTAACTCCCTGCCTTAACACTAACATGAGCAGTGGTACTTCAGGGAGATATGGTGTGAGTGTTCCTCCAGACTGCCTATCACGACTGTTTTCTGGAAGTATTCACCTTCCATCCACCCTACTAATTTGAAGAAGCCTGAGAAGGCCATCCGCGTGCCGATACGACATGTTGCGTTTTCCGCGGCGCGATAAGAACACACAGAGGATTTATATCATTAGAAGTCTTTTTTTTGTAACCTGGGGGAAATTCCTAACGGACCTCGGGGGTCGATGAGGGTCGCCCCTTCCGTGTGTCGGACTTGGAGCGACTAAAACCCCCATAGTGTTCCACCTTCCACTTACCGGCATCAAAGGCGCGACTGGGGTCTCATCCTCGATGACCGGCAAGGCGTACGGCCTTAAGTAGGGATCTACTCGTTTGGGGGAAGTGGTATAAAAAGCCACCCCCCTCATACATCTTTGATGTCGAGCGCACGCGTAAAAAACCGCGCCGCACGCACCCTTGTTGGGCGACACACTCTCTCGAATGTGCCACCCGGTATCATTAGGAGTCTGACACAACCCTGACCGTCACTCTCATGGTGACCGGAAAGTCCTATGACGAATTTTCCCCTGGAAAAAAAAGTAATATATTCCAATGCTTACATGCCTGTTCTTTTGGGGGTCACTTAAATAACCATCTTAACAATTTCACAGGCGCGATCAGATGAAAAATACTTTTGTCACTTTTGAGACGGATCTGCTAAATATCTATTGGTCGCTCTGGACTCAATTGATCGCTGGTGTCGTAGACAAGTCCAAACTTTTTACTGATCCATACTCATTTGTTCATTTATTTTCTTTATAGTTTATTTAAAGAATTATTTACATTTTTACTAGTTACAAGAAATTATAAATTATTATATCCTGAAATATCTCCCTATATCTTGCTATAGCTGTTGAAGTTACTCTACTTTGCTTTCAAACTAGATCAATTCTGCAAAGACTTACGATATATTAAATAGCCCTACTTTTTACTATCACAAGGTTGATAAGTCAAGGTTAAAACAAGCTTTTAGGTCACGGATTCCGTCTGACATTGAATTAAATATACTCGTTAAAGTTAGAACTTCTAAATACTTGTAACTGAAATCGCTATTATATACATACAATACTCAACCCGCGGGTTCTCTCAATTTATATCTATAGACATATAAACTGTACATAAAATAATAAGATGTAACCTTTTCATATGACTGTGTGTACTACAAAGAATTCAAGCAGTATATTAGTTTCTACCTAACTGCTTCTCTTGCTACATAGTCAAACCGGCGCTGTCTGATTATGGTCTACTAGACATCCTCAGCTCCCAACCGACACCAAACCCATCACCACCTTAAGTCGATTTCACATCGATGAATATAATCACAGTCTTAATTATATTTTGTTTGTAGGTGTGCTGTGCGCTGACCTTTATGTTTAGCTTATGGGTTATATCATCGCCAACAACTTTATCAGAAACGATACAGGCTGCGGGAGGTCAAACTCTAACAGTAAGTTTTTTATACTTTTTATAAGGACGGCAAACAGGCGAATAAATCACTTCATTATATTTCATAGAAGATCGTTTTCACTCCTTTTTCGAAGAGCTCCCTGTCATAATTCCAAGTAAATACTGCGCCAAGAATCTGTTTAGCGTCGGGATTACTCGACGCTAAGGAAATCACATTTTATCAGCTAAAAATTGTATTTATTGCTCACGCAGCTATTACATACCTCACTCACGATGAGGGGTGCCCGTCATGAGAATAATTTTGGGAATTTTGGGAGTACTATTTCAGATAGAACTAAGAAGTTATTTCACTTTTATCTTAATCTTTAATAATTTAAGAATCTATCAGTTACAAGTAGTGTATTTCATTTATTTTTACTTATACTTTTGCTTTTATTTTAGGTATACATATATTTTTACTATAGTATCACTAATACATTTTGTAGTCGATTTATTTATTGTATGCAATAGTTTATTTTGGTATTGTTTATTTTTGAGTGCCTGTGTTGCTATTACTTAAACTTATTAATATAAACACTTACATTTAAGATTATGTAAGCTATATGTTATTCTATTTATTGTATTTTTATTGCTTATAGATATTTCTAATTAGATGTAACACGACCGGGGCCCTTCACGAAAATCAGCGCTGCAGACTTCCTCTGTGGCTTTAGGCTGATGAAGGTTTCATTTTCAACATGTTTGTATGTTTTGTATTTTCTTTTGTTTCTGTGTGTTGTTTGTGTTGCTGCATTCAAATTTCTGGATTTTTTTTTGGTTTGTGGCGAAATTAATACATTTTCAATTTCATTTTTCCTTTTTGGATCATTGGATTGTGGAACGGTCTTTCAGGGAGTGTGTTCCCTTTTCGCTCTTCAATTTTGAGGTCTTTAAACGAAGCGTGAGGAGATATTTGTGTAGGCCAGCATAACCGCGGCGAATCTCAGCAGGTGGTTTCCACTTTTCACCTTTCCACCAGATACGGTGCAGTAACTGTTCCAAGTCAAAATAAAAGGAAACATATTATCGAGTTTCTTTTAACGTCTAAAAATAATATAATAGGATTTTATTTCGATCATTTTTATGACGATAGACGAATCTATACTAATATTATAAAGCTGAAGAGTTTGTTTGTTTGTTTGTTTGAACGCGCTAATCTCAGGAACTACTGCTTCGAATTAAAAATTATTTTTGTGTTGAATAGACCATTTATCGAGGAAGGCTTTAGGCTATATAACATCACGATGCAACTATTAGGAGCGAAGAAATAATGGAAAATGTGAAAAAAACGGGGAAAATTATTCATCCTTGAGGGCTTCCATTGCGTGCGCTTCGAAAACCGTTCAAGATATCAAAATATATGTATGAAAGAATTATTCCTCTTGAAATGATCTAAAAAAATGTCCTAGACAGTATATGTCTATCTTTTAAGATTAACTCACTGGAACCGTTTTTATGGTAATCAAATTAGGTCGAAATTAATGCATTATTTGTTAAGAGTTGTATCAACGTAATAATATTAATCTTTATCCAAATAAATGTGTTATTAATTAAGAGTATTTAATTGTGAACAAAATTGTCTTTGACATCACTTAATTTCAATGAACATCTTAGAAGATATTACAATTTCAAAATAAATAACTAACTAAAATGCCCAAAATAACTATTCCACGCGGACGAAGTCGCGGACACAGCTATAACACATATAAATGATACAGAAGTAGACGTACCAGGTGCCGGTCGGCACGAAAACGACCTGAATAACAAGCTAACTTCAGTTGACTGTACACATTTTACGTATCACTATTTAACAGTGATAATACAAAAATCGCTTACCTCACCAATTTATAACTGTTGATTCAAATCATGCGGAACGCAAACTGTGGAACTCTAGAGTATTTTTTTTTTTACACTAACTCGTCATAGTGACTACAGAGTTCCTGATGGTATGTACAGTGTAGTCCAAAAACGAAAGCGTCTATCAAAGGATGAAAATCCATTGATAGTCTCCATCGACATGTCGGCCCACATATACCACGACTGAAGGTCTCAAGATATATGAGCTGCTGGATATACACAAGCTGATCCCGAAACGCGACAAGCCGAAACTGGTCACTATGACGGGCTTCACACCCATGTACTGTGGTCGCGATCCAGACGGGCACCGACGCCCTACCACCTCGCTGCTGCTCGTTTAGCACCACCCAGGAGTCGCGTGTAGGGAAACTAGGGTAAAGCCCACGGACGCGAGCAGCTTCGACTCCCAATTCTTCTAATTCTTATTGAGTAATTGCAATCATAGATGGACAAAATGTAATCAGATTACTGAAAAAAGATTACAATTAAATTTTGCGTTTTTCATCATTAATGTGACAGCACTTTGATCATCTATGCTTTAAACACTATGGAATCCACAATTGCATATACATTTATGACTTTTAATGTTTTGATGGGACTTAATCACGATTATATAGCAAAAAAATAAAATTATGACTACATTTTGTAATCGTTAATCATTAATCAGATTACATTTTGCCCATCTCTGATTGCGATATCATAAAACTACGCGTAATAGGGAAAATTTGTGATACTTTGTAATAGTTCAGGAGAGTTATGCTATATCCCTTTCGGGGTGAGCAGTGATACATTAATGGATGAATTAGGTTACTTTTTTATACTGACTTGAGAAAGTAGCTATATTCCACTTGATGGGAAGTATAATGAAGCCAAAAAGGGCAACGACCGCCAAGGGATGAAATTCCGTATACAATAGCCATCGCTATGTCGGCCGACATATTCCACGATGGTCTCTACGTATATGAAAAACTGGATGTAAACAAATTGATCCTAAAACATGACAGGCCGAAGCGAGTCCCTATGACGGTCTTTACACGTGTGCACTGTGATAATGGCACGGGTAATTTTATCATAACACTATCTTGGTTTTGGTCCATGTGATTTCCGTTTATCACTGCTAAATCACAGTGATTTCACGCTTCCCATCTTTAGATGATGTTATACAACTGTTAAAAGTAAAAGTACTAGAAAACTAGCTATAAAACGATAAACGCTTTGCGAGACGATATCACTGCACGGGTTTTTATTATTATAGACAGGCTTGCACTTGACCTCAATCTCACCTAATTAACACTAGATTGCCCAGAGTAGTCAACATGACTGTTTTTAAAGTTTAGTTATATAAAAAAAAATGTATATATTTATAAGGACCAATTTTTTTTTTAATATTATGACTTTTTATATATTATATCTAATAGAATTTATTAATAGTTGTACTTATCTCGCCTCTTCTCTTTATTCCCTATATGTATGTGTGGATAATGTTATTAAATCTCCGAATTATTTGTATATTTTTTGTAAATTTAAAATAATATGCTGGTATTCATATAAAACTGTGGAAAAGACGAATAACGTTTAGTGAAATTAGTTTGAAGGTGGTTGCAGAAAAGATGTATCATAACGAGTATAAAGTGTGATTTAGCTTCCGTATTAAAAATTAAAATAAAAGAGTTTTGAACAAAAATATCTCTTTCCTTTTTTTTCTTTCTCTTTCTTCTTATATATAAGTATGTTATATATTATAATCAGTCTTTCTAGTGTTAAAGGTGATAATGAGACCAATGATGATTTGCGTTCAATCAATAAATTCCGTCTCACTCGACGTTTGGAGATTCCCATGTCGTAAGATACTGGAAAAACATACGCAGGAAGTGAATTTCGCTCGCTTCGCAGCAAAAAAACGTAGGCGAATTGCCTCGTGCGAGCAGCAATGCCAACCACATAAGGGTGTAAACACGCATGGCATCTTGTCAATTTGTAGTAAAAGAGGGAGGTGGAATGAAATTGTACATGTCAGCCGCACATTCTCCAAAGTATGGTCTATAGAAAACCGAAAGGCAGCTCTTCGTCGGCTTCTGTGAAGGCTGAAATAATTAAAAATATTATATTTTTATTGATTCCAGGCCCTGCTACCACCTGAAGTGTTGACGATCCAGCTAGGGGTCGCTCTAAGCGGTATAGCAATGGTGATCTTCTTTATATGCCTTATGGGGTTTTACGGCGCTCTGACGCGTTCACCTTTCTTGTTATTCATGGTAAGACGTATCTTAGGTTGAGATTTATATATGCTACTTGGAATTTGATTAAACTCTTCTCAGAAAAAAGCTTGTCTTAGACAAAAACTTTAATATTCAAGGAGAATATTCAGCATTCGATTCTAATCTATACTAATATTATAAAGCTGAAGAGTTTGTTTGTTTGTTTGAACGCGCTAATCTCTGGAACTATTGGTTCGAATTGAAAATGTGAAAAAACGGAGAAAATTATTCATCTTTGAGTGCTTCCATTGCGTGCGCTGCGAAAACGGTTCAAGATACCAAAAATATATGTATGAGAGAGATATTCCTCTTAAAATGATCTAAAAAAATGTCCGCGACAGTATATGTCCATCTTTTAAGATTAACTTACTAGAACCGTTTTTATGGTAATCAAATTTGGTCGAAATTAATGCATTATTTGATAAGATGTAACACGACCGGGGCCCTTCACGAAAATCAGCGCTGCAGACTTCCTCTGTGGCTTTAGGCTGATGAAGGCCCGTTTTCGCCATGTTTATATGTTTTGTATTTTCTTTTGTTTTTGTGTGTTGTTTGTATTGCTAGATTTAAATTTCTGTTTTTTTTTTGTATATTTGTGGCGAAATAAATACTCTTTTATTTTCAAGTAGGTATCTTGCCTGTCCTAAGCTAGGATACCAATGCAAAGGGAAAACAAGTCAATACCGGCTTACATAATTCCATTCCGACGTAGCCATGAGTTTCTTTCGGCGTTTCTACTCAAGATAATCGCTTCCGAAACGCTAGTAGATCACCGTTAAGTTTCGTATTTTGATGGCGACCCAAGTCGAGGTTGTACCCACAGGGGTGTCCTTGCGTTGCCACCCAACGAATTAATTTTCCGGCTGAGCAGCTCAAGTTTTCGCCCTGCCGCGCGGTTTTGTTATGAAGGTCTTTCCCGGCCACCAATTTATTGCCAAAAAAACCTGTTTACATAAAATTACTTTAAATAAACTTTATCTACGTACAATTCAAATTCAACTTAGTGTAAGTTGCGCACACCTTTTACGGACCAATTCTCATTTTTTTTATCAATGTTTATTTATAATTTGTTAGAAAATATACCTATTTACATCTTTATTAGTCGCAAAAAGGTTCATATTAATGTATACTAAAATATCTCTCTCGTTAATAAATCACTGAAATTATTATGCTTTATTACACAGTACGCGACGTTGACACTCCTGCTGCTACTTCTAGAATGTGCCCTCCTGTTCTACTTCTCTTCTAGTCTAATGGAGGTTAGTGAAGCTGCGTAACAACACAAAGGGATAAGGCGAATGTGATTATTTATGTAATTTGGTTAATGCGATTTGTAGAAGGTTCTCTCCTGCAACATTGGTTCCGTCTTCTTGTTGCGGAAGATAAATAATCGGTTTTAGTTTTTGTTTGAAAATTAACTTCATCTCTTTTATATAATGTCGGACTTCTGTTACTTGAGTAAACATTATTTTATGACATAAAATGAAGATTTTTTATTATAATTAATAATCTAAGGGTGTCATAGATGTAAAATAAATATTAATATTAATAAATAAATATATTAAGAATACAGTTAAATCTCCGCCGTTTTTGTCAAAAAAATAGTATTTATGGTGAAAGAAATTTAATAAATTTAAAAGAAATATTGTCCGTTACTAAAAACTACTTTTCCCATCTTTCAGGTAGCGTTAAGCTAAAAATAGATACAGCAACTAATGTATATCTGCTCGCCCCTCAAAGGATATAGTGTTACGATATATTATTATTATATCTATAGCGTAATGATATTTATATTTTTTTAGAAAGGCTTGCAAGAAGATGATGGGCAATGGACACATCTCTTACGCATCTCGTTTCGATGCTGCGATACTAACAGGTAAGTATATTTTGTAGTAAATATATACATATGTATATATATACATACATGTAGTTATTTATTATATTGTGTTCTTAAATAAATCAAGATAAAATTTCAACGTCGTGAGTTGACGCGTCATGATTAGTGGGGAAAAATGACGGCAATATTATAAAAAAAAACATATAAATGAAAATATACGTTTATTTCTTACCAAAATTAAGGTCTATTGACTGATTGTCAACATAATTATCTATAATATCAAAACGAGACTTTTATATTACAGTTTTTTTTTTACTTGAATCTTGAAACAAAAAACAAACTTCTTTGATATTACATTTCTATAATATATATGTTATTCTGTATTATATTTCTATTATATTTTTATAAGATTTTTTGTTTTACTTTTGAGGTACAGATACCTAAAAGTATTATAGAATAAATACGAAAATAGACTCGGCGGCCAAGGCACCGTCGCCAGACGGACGCGTTCGCCCAGAGCGAGCACGACATCCCCTGGAGACCCGGATGAGAGGGAGGCGGTGCACGGTGTCCAGCGCACCGCCTGGGAGAGAGGTTTTGGAGGGGTGGGCTTTACTCCTTCCCCTCCCAGAAAGGTAGCCTCAACAAGGCTTCTTGTTCCCTGGGTGTCTGGATGAATTTGGCTTCCCAGGCCCTGGTGGAGCAATCAGAGGGACACCCCGGGGGTTTTTAGTCAGTAGGAGTCTGACACACCGGGGTCACTGCCCTCACAGCGGCCCTGATGGTTCTATGCAGGATTTTCCCCCGGGATACAAAAATACGAAAATAGACAATCTTTTGCTTCACGTTAATTCGTGCGTTTTCTTCTAGTTTACTTATCAATTTTTTTTTATTTCATGATATTAGTACGACTGTTGCAAACATCTACAGAACGGAAATCAGATCCAGTATGCCGTGGTCTTGCTGCGGCACTGCTGGTTATCCGACAAATTGTACAACTACCCTCAGTTATGAGAAGGTGAGATACTTCACAATTATCTCCATCAATGCATTTTTGATCACTGTTGAACATAGGTTTCTCTTAGAGAAAGAAAAAATTAAACGGAACAACACATTTAAATAAAACATTGAAAGAATAATACATTAGATCACTTCATGTATTCTGTACGCGGTCACCGATGTCAAAGAGCGTTTGCTGGTCTGCTGAGCAACGCTATCAACCAAATTAAAGAAAATATTCAGATTTCTGTTTTTTTTTTGGTTTTATTCTACCTTTTGTGGAAAAGGCAAAGGCTTTCACGCCATACAGCCATGTCTGGGGTTCTTTCTTTACAAGTTATATAAAATTTCCTGTCGCATCTTCATTTTCTATTCGTTGCACCATTTCTACACATTTGTACAAAATAAAACGGCAAGGAAGACTGCAGATTGGCGAGAAAACTTAGCGACCCAAGGGACGCGTCACTCCGCTAGGATCTCGCCAAAAAACCATTGATTCCATATCGCACACGATAGACCAAGTATTCCATCGCTGCCCAAGTTCACAACTTAAGCTTAGACAACAATTGAAAACCTAGCTGACCGCCATAACAACCACTCCGGCTTGATATTTTTGCGCCAATCTTTTTGCAATACTTTTAATTTTTTTTTTTTATTTTTTACATTTACGAGTTTTATAAAAGTGAACAAGACTTAGTGATTCCAATTACGAGAACTGCCCCCAGTATTCCAATCGTATTTTATATAATAAATCCATTCAAGAATTCTTATTTTTTACAGGATTGTAAAGTTGAAATAACAAACTGGATTTATCGATATCAAACATTGATATACACATCCCTAGCGGTACTTCATATTGTGTTGTCGTCTTGCTCACTCATGCGACGATCTCGTAGTGCGTCCCGCTCAGGCAGCTAGCATTCAGAAAGTCGCGGTGACAGTGGTAAGCTATGATTTCTGTTCCTTTTTAATTTGAAAGACAAATATTTTTTTCACTCTCTTATATAATATTAAGAAATAGCACGGATTGTTGGCTTTATGTAATAATGACTTTTGCCTATTGATTCATACATGCTAGTTACAGCCATATATGGGCAAAATTTAATGTGTGTGTGTTTGGGAGTCGAAGTTGCTCGCGTCCGTAGGCTTTACCCTAGTTTCCCTACACGTGACTCCTGGGTGGTGCTAAAAGAGCAGCAGCAAGGTGGTAGGGCGTCGGTGCCCGTCTGGATCGCGACCACAGTACATGAGTGTGAAGCCCGTCATAGTGACCAGTTTCGGCTTGTCGCGTTTCGGAATCAACTTGTGTATATCCAGTAGCTCATATACCTAGAGACCTTCAGTCGTGGTATATGTGGGCCGACATGACGATGTAGACTATCAATAGATTTTCATCCTTTGATAGTCGCTTTCGTTTTTGGACTACACTGTACTTACCATCAGGTGCTCTGTAGTCACTATGTCAAGCCAGTGTAAAAAAAATCAGATTAATAAAAATGATTACGATTACATTTTACTTTTTGTACCATTAATATGACTGCATTTTGCTCATTTATGTTTTAAACACTACAGAATTCCAGATAAAATACACATTTATGATTTCTTAATGTTTTTAATGGATTTAATCATGATCACAGAGCAAGAAAATTAAAATCACGACTACATTTTGTAATTGTTATTCATTAATCAGATTACATTTTGCCCAACTCTGGTTACCAGCTATATTAAAAATATCTCTCTTATTGATCTGGCACGGTGCATGGGTAAGTAAAAAAGATACTTGCCCTCCCCTTCGGCTTTCTCCCCGTAGCCCGTCCTAAGTCCATAGCAACTCTGTCAAATAACGTCAGTCGGTGGAACAAGCAATAACACTGATCTCAATTTATAAGTATTATCAATTAAACCGTTTCTTAAAGTCCGTAGTCTTTAAACTCAATTTTGTAAGTAATCCTAGCTTAGATCGCATGTACAATATTTGATTTCTTCATTATATATTACACTAGCTGTCCCGGCAGACCTTGTTCTGCTCTATTTCTCTAAAACAAAGTCACATTGTTTTTTTTAATGTTAATAGCTTCCCCGTCAGATTTCATTCTGCCAAAACTTATTGGCCTGTCGGCTGTTTTTTGAAAATTGTTTGAAGGAACCTGGCCTTAATGTTATATGTATAAAAATTGACAAATACTGACATTAATATTTATACGTCACTCAATTGTTTTGCTTTCCCGGAACCCGTCCACTAACATTTAAACTTTATGGTATGGTGCTAAAGTTCAAATTGACTTTTAAATATTATTACGAATTTTTTGTATGAGAATATAGAAAAGTGGTGTTTTTAGACTTTTTCAGACAATTTTTTTAATTTTTCTCTCCGTAATAACCATCCCCAGACTTCAACAAACACAACAAAATAGAAATCAGCCAAATCGGTTCAGCCGTTCTCGAGTTTCGCGCTTATCAAGACATTTTGCGATTCATTTTTATATTATAGATAGAAGATAGAGAAGATAACTTTTGAATGTTTATAAACAATATATTTTTTTATATATTTTGGTAATATTATCAAGTATATATGCCCCTTTTGGATTGGACAGGGTTTAATTTTTTTTCCTTTTTCAGAAAAATCTCCAGTCACTGCGCGAAGAAAACTCTCCTGGCACAAGAGCCGGGTGGCTCCGAAAGTGGAACCTTCAGATGATGTAGTAATGTTAGTTCTGGGCCGCGGAAGGCTTGGCTGGGTTGACAAAACATAACTGTAATCAGGGTTGTCGATAATGCGAATTCACTCCAGTGGTTTACCGAAAGCTTGCGAATCAAAATTTAAGTTAAATTGGGTCTTTTTTACTTATGAAACTCCTACATTTTATCCATATAGCATTATAAAGCCTGGCTGTGGTGGTATAGTGTGAAATGGAAATGTGTAAAATGGCACTACTGGCCACTTTGGGCACAAAATATAAGAGCGGCGTGGATATATTCACTAATGTATATCTGCTCACCCCGAAAGGGATATAGCGTAACGAGATATTAATATTATTACATCCAGTTGTTGCACAGAACAGGTAGGTAGGTAGGTGATTACTGTTGTCAAAATATATTTAATTTCATTTAAATGAGTATCTCATTTAAAAGGCACATCCAGTAATTACTGTGTAATGATACTCTAACGGTCATTTTTGTATGCCTACGTCACAGAATTTATATATACCTTTTATGGTCAACTGTATTATAATTATATTGTGTACATTGCAAAAATATTTCTGTATATTATTAATTTCTTATGTAGATGAATTGTATTTCTGTAATGTAAGTTAAATTCTTAATGAGTATAAATTTATTTAACCCTAAACCTAAAATTTTTGTGATATAAAGTAATGAAGAAATAATACAAAAATAAAGTATATTCTTATTGCGTTTATTTAAAAAAAATAACATTAGTATAATAAACAAATCTTTTGCCTTTTGTGTGTATTTGTGTATTAGCGACGAGAAATTATAGCAAAATATCAAATAAATAAACAATTACATATTACAATTTTCCAATATATTTTGCAACTGTGCTGGTCTTGTGGATAAGGGACCAGTATCCATGCGCGAAAACGCGTATGGTCGCAGGTTCGAATACCGACTCGTGCCTCTAGGTTTTGCTAGATTAAGTACTGATTTAGGCATCACATGGTCAACGGTAATCAGAAATATTGAGGGAGCCCGCCCCCTTATGAACGGCGATTAGCTGCGCTACTGGTCACGTTGGGCCGACATAATAAGCGTAAAGTGGATACTGCCTCTAATGTATCTCTACTCACCGAGAAAAGTATATACCGTAAAGATTTATTAATATTATTTATTTTTGATAATAATCACCTATCCATACCGTGTATATACGTTTTTATATGTTGTGTGTGTAAGGGAATGTTAACTATGCAGTGTGTTTCAATAAAATTTCATTGCTCCTTCATTGATTCTTCGACCTTCTAGAATTTTCGTCAATACTTCAACGCGACGAGCTTCGTAAGAAATCCGAGTTCTTTCTCCCTAAAATTATAGAAATAAGACTTAGACTAAGAAAAAACTAAGCTATCTGATGTTATTTTTTTACCAGGAGCAAATCCATCATAGGACTTCCCGGCTGGCATGAGGGTGACTGCTTTTTCGGCGGCTTCGATCTATTAATCTTCTGATCTAAATAATTAAATAACTGTATTTCGAAAAGTCGCTGCATTTCTCAAAGAAGTTAGTTCGCGATGCTCGTATATACAAGCAGAAATGCAATTTCGCGCCAGTGATTCGTCACTCGCGCGAATTTTTGACGGATCCGCATGATCCCATTACTGTGGCCCCAGAAGCCGCTGCTAGACCAACAGTGAGGTACATATATGCCCTAGCTTCATTCAACGACACCACGTCGCCAACGGCGCTGACAAAGGATAGTTTTTTTTGGTATCTCGGGGGAAAATCCTACATAGGACCATCACGGCCGCTGTGAGGGCAGCGATCCCGGCGTGTCAGACTCCTACTGACTAAAAACCCCCGGAGTGTCCCTCTGATTGCTCCACCCGGGCCTGGGAAGCCAAATTCGTCCAGAGGCCCAGGAAACAAAAGGCCTTGTTGAAGCTATCCCTCTGGGGGAGGGTTGGGAGTAAAAATCCACCTCTCCAAAACCTCTCTCCCTCAGGCGGCGCGCCGGACACCGTGCACCGACTCCCTCTCATCCGGGCAGCAGAATCCCTCAAGTCTACTGCCCGGCTTGACAAAGGATAGTTCAGTCAACTCTCGCTAACCGGTGCATTTACGCTCCGAGGCGCAGTTTCACTCCGACGCAGCCTTGAGTTTCTTTTGATGCTTCTTCTCAAGGTAGACACTTCCGAAATGCTAGTAGGTGACCCGAAGGTTCTTTCCCCGGTTAGCGGCCCTTGTCGAGGCCCGTACCAACAGCGATGCCCTTGTGATGTCGCCCAGCCCATAAATTCGCTAGCTAAGCACCCTCAGTGCTAGTCCTCTACGCCCAATGAAGTTGTCGAGGGCTGTCTCGCTCATAAAAGAATAATCCTGTCAAAAAACGACAGATGGCGTCGTAGTGCGTAATACATACAAATATGGCTACTTTAGAACGTATTTTCACAGATTCAGACCGAATGTAGTTCATAACTTCCTAAGGCAGAAACTTATAGATCCTATTTCGTCTTTGCTTAACAAAGTTATCAAAAAAGTTTTTTTTTTAAACTGAATATATAATAGGAACTTGAATATAGCCATAGTATTCGCGGAGCTAAGGTCTAAGGTCATGTTGACAAAATCAATGGCTTACCAAATCCTCTGATATTCATGAGGAATATAAATTGTAATGATTTAGCCTAAGTAAACTTAATGTTTCGTTTATAAATCTCAGCCTAAGTACTCAGGCCACCATAGTATAACTTACGTGGAACTTAACTATTGAAGTATGCTTTTGATCTTGGAACAGATGTCGGAAAATTCTATCCCCCATGAAATACAAAACTTCAACAAAGCTGATGAAACTAGCTCCCAGGAACAATCCAGCAGCACCGCCGAATGATACTGTCAATAATAAAAATTAAGCCATTGCGAGACCACTGACAGATGTTAAACACTTTTATGTAAAAGAAAGTAAAAGCATTTATTTGACAGAGAACATGACATTAACACAGAAGGATAGGTTAATGAGGACAGGAAACCACAAATAATGCGTCAACGGGACGTCAGCTCAGCAAATGCTAAGGGACCAGCTAAGCCACCCAAAAATACAGGAGCCGATCTTTGGCAAGTCGGAGCCTACATCTTGGGTGCCGTATTCTAGATACGTTACAACGTTATAGCTTTATAAATCATACCAATCAAGTCTTGGAAATAGAAGACAATCTCCCTGATGTACCTCGTTCTGGGTATCTGGACAACGTACCGCATCGATCCTCTGGTTATGAACGGTCCGTTTTCCCTGCGTAATGGAAAATATCACAATCTAAAGTATTTATTCTTTACTGAAACAATGAGAGCAGCCCCAGATCTTAGTTCAGATCAAAATGTTTCAAGGTTGGGCAAATACTACTTTCTACACCCCCACCAGTACCTTTACCTTGTCAATTACAAATCATATGGAATTATCCAGAGAAAAAATGCTTACAGCACAATTTTGAAACATTTTGTGCTCTATAATAAAAATGTATATATCACGTGTTGGATAGGAAGCGAAATATTCATGAAAACAACCTTTGTCCTTGCATAACTTAAGATACGGTTATGATGTCTTATGAGACTTTTATCACGTCAAACTAAAGGCTTATACACCTATCCCCCGATTTACACGGTAGATACGTTCCTGAGAAAAACGTGTAAATCGAAAATTAAAAATTTTCAAGTCAAAACCGTGTAAATCGAAAAGCTTGCAGAAAATGAATAATTTTGCTATTTAACAGTTGTGATTTTTTTCAATATTTTTAGGTGTACACAGAAATAAAAATAAAATGCATTGACAGGTAAAAATATGTAATATATTACGGAAACACTGTTTTTTTTATTTAATTACAATACATTAAACAGGATAACAAAAAATAAAACCAAAGGTGTTTTATTATCCTTCATCATGTGCAGCAAGTCAGCACATAAGCTCGGGATTCCCCGTGAGATGTGTACACAGCGCACGTGTTCAAACACAGTAGCATTTAGTAGAGTGCGATAAAAACAAAAAAAAACATATTTGGAAAACCGTGTAAAAGCGAAAACGTGTAAAACAAGTACCGTGTAAATCGGGGGATAGGTGTATTTGTTTCGAAGCTTACAGATGCGCTTATCGCATTCCACAAGTAAATATGAACAAGACTGAGCGAACTTCGTGTAAAAGAAAACTATACCATATATTGTCCTTGGTCGCGATCTCCTGGAAGACTGCATCCAGGCATTGCGCGATGCACGTGCAGCGAACTGGATTGGTTATCTCGTGGATATGCTCAGCTATGCAAGCCATCCCTGCTGTACTGCACAGGGGACCTTCTGTAGCCCATAAGATTCTAGTTCTTAATCTAGTTTTATATATGTATGTTTCTCTTAAGGATTTATTTACAAAGGATGCTCATTATCCGGGGTTGGGATTCGTCTTTGCCTCTCTTGTCGGGCTATCTCCTTCTTTATTATGACAGTCACGCAAATGGCGTGACTGTCAACGCCAACAACAATCAACGCCGGCAGCAATTGCTAATCCCTAAACTAATAAGGACATAATATAATATTAAACATATCTCAAAACTGTTAATTCATACCCTCGTAAAAGTAATAAAATGGCTTGCATCCACACAGCTTGACGGCGTGTTGACTTCTGCAGGACATTCGACAGGTATTCGTACTGTAGACCTACAAAACCAACTGTTATAAATTGAACTAGATTGTTTTAATTAATTTGATTTCCCTTATGTTGAGTGTTAACGACTTGTATAAAGGATAAGGTACTTACTGGGATTTGGTGGTGGTGAGGCTTGCGGTACCGCGTTCCACCACACCACGCCTATTCAGCAGACCGTTCGTTCTAAGGTTCTTGATTTGAATGCGCCGGCGCTAGGGATGCGCGCGGCGCATGCTTCTTTGAGTCCATTCATAGTGAGGGGAATGGACAGGAGGGAATAACAAGTTGTAACACCAACAAAAGGGGAAATACTAATCATGCTATTATCTTCAGACAAGACCACATAATATCGATTAGCTGCTCTCGACTCAATCAACCTTGTAGCTCGTAGATTTATTGGCTATTATCCAGTTTCAGAAAGAATTTTTAAACACCTATCATTATAAGGTGCTGTCTTTATTATGGAATTTAGACGTCAATAGGTAAATCCTCTTATGATGTATTTCTAAACAGGAAACCTCAATCCGATCAACTTTTAAGGACCATTAAGTTTACATATACACATTTGTATAAAATAAATGCGATTTAAAATTTAAGAAACGTTTTAAAAGCTGCTCGTAAGATTCTCCTGAGTAATATGTAAATCAGAGTGCCAAGCATCAATCTAGAATAATTCTTCTTGTAGTCTTTGATGTAGTTTCTTACCGGCTACGCTGTGTAGAGTGTGTAAAAGACCTTAATTCTCTGATCCCACAACATCCTCATAAAAATCACCATAAAACTACTAGACGCCGAGTTCAATAAGAGGTGGATATTCCCTAAGCCTGCGCTGAAATATTAACTTTGCCATTCAATAATCCGAACAGCGAATAAGTTGCAAATGCCTTTAAAAAAGAGTTAATAAATTCAAGGAAATACATTTGTAACGCCCCAAAATAAAAATTTAAAATACGGAAATATAAATAAACATTATTACAGGAAAGAAATAAATACAAAAGACAAAACATAATATAAACATAGCTGCATTGGTTTTCATGAAAGGCACCAGTGGTGTTACATATAACTTAAAACAAAGCATACGGCAGGAGCGAGTGGGTATTTCGTGGGTAAACGCGGTTCATCATCGGCCTCATCTTTACCTTTCACCAGGTGTAGTTAGGGTTAAGCGTTTTCTGTAAATCATACAAAAATAGATAAATAAATGAAGAGGCAAACCTTTCTGCTATGTACCAAAGGTTCATCATAGAATAAACATCCTCGTCGTTTAGCATTTAACTCTCTCACACCTTTACCGCAACTTGACTCGATTACAATAAGTTGCGTTGTACGACTGAGCCTCAGAAATACTTCATCAAACCCTTTAGCAGTATCCATTATGTCGTAAGGAGAATGAGAGTAGAACTGGAAAATTAAGATTCATGTTTAAAGCATTCTTCATACATTTCTTCGTTGTTTTATTTAATTCATCCATTCAAAGCCTAGATTAGTAACACTTTGCCTTACAAACTCATTAATTAAACGCCTAAAGATTGGAATATGCTTCCAGCTGCCGTATTTCCGCGATCTTACGACCTGGGAGTTTTTAAGAGAAGAGTGAATAGGCATTTGTTGGTCGAACGCGTTTCATCATCGAACTCATCTTCACCTTCCACTAGGTATGATTGATGTCAAGCGTTCGTCTATAAATAATTAAAAAAAATAATAATAACAATCTTTTAAGATCTTGCTTTTTGCTATTACGTGTTAGCACATTAAAAAAATAAAAAATAATTATTGGCGCATAACATATAATAGGGAAAATGTTAATCAAGTTAAAAAACAACAGGGAAATTGTGTTATGGTGATGGCCCAAAGGGAAGTGCGCTCAGCTTGTGCTAGTTGGGCAGCGTTGCTGACACACATTTGGTATCCATTAGTGTGTTATTGGAATAATTCATATAATTAAGAAACAAAGGTAAGGATGCACCAGATATTCGTTCTTGTCTCATCAGGGATTACCACGCTCCGTATTCCCAGTCTGGGCCAACACTCGCTTTTACATAGTGGCGTTGTAGTTTTTTGGGAGTCGAAGCTGCTCGCGTCCGTAGGCTTTACCCTAGTTTCCCTACACGTGACTCCTGGGTGCTGCTAACCGAGCAGCAGCGAGGTGGTAGGGCGTCGGTGCCCGTCTGGATCGCAACCACAGTACATGGGTGTAAAGGCCGTCATAGTGACCAGTTTTGGCTTGTCGCGTTTCGGGATCAGCTTGTGTATATCCAGTAGCTCATATACCTAGAGACCTTCAGTCGTGGTATATGTGGGCCGACATGGCGATGGAGACTATCAATAGATTTTCATCCTTTGATAGTCGCTTTCGTTTTTGGACTACACTGTACTTACCATCAGGAACTCTGTAGTCACTATGTCGACCCAGTGTAAAAAAAAAAGTTGAAAAAAGCGAAGGTCCGATGTGACAGCTGGACTTACTTTCGTTACATTTACAACCTCGAACATAACGTAACAGGTTTGCGATGAATATTTGCAGGTTACGGGATAATTCATCGTCAGATTTGTTTCTTCTTTCCTGTATAAATAATACAACGTTATTGTGAAACTAACATCTGATATGTAAACGAGAGATTTCTACATTTTAACTATTCACCCAAAAGCGATGGTGAGGTCGACATTGGAGTACACTTGACCAACAAAAACAGATTCACTTGTTGTTTGAAGGCTCTTCATGAAGACCGTGAATTATTGCAAACCGTCAAAAGGAGAAAGATCGCGTATCTTGGTCACGTATTACGACATGAAAAATATCGACTCCTCCAGTTAATAATGATGGGCAAAATAGACGGAAAGTGACGCGCTGGAAAGAGAAAGAAGTCGTGGCTGCGCAACATCCGGGAGTGGACTAGTATTGCTAGCGTAGAACATCTCTTTCGCTTGGCTCAAGATAGAGAGAAGTTCGCTGAGCTGACGGCCAACCTCCGGTAGTGGAGGGGCACCCTAAGAAGAAGAAGATATTACATGAAGCTAGAGAAACTGACTCTGGCAGTAAATATCCCTCTTTTGCAATAGATCAAGCAGGTGAATCGTCCCAGCTCCATCAGGGTAAAGCTAGCTAGGTGAAGTAATCTTCACCTAGTTGGTGATCGTTCGACACTACGTTTACGAAGACGCGATCTCCAATCAAGAACATGTCTTTCCCAAAAGTGATCAATACCTAGGCAAATATAATCACCCCGATAACACTTCAGTTCTCTGTCGAATTATCCTATTTCTAATTCGTTTTTTATGAGAAAACCTGAACAAAGTGTTCAGGCGCAGGGCACGAGTATAAAAAAGGTACTTGAATCCTTCCCGTCTCCTCACATCCCATTCCACGCTCGGCCCTTAACAGCGACACTTGTGTATGCATGGAGATATCAGCTACACTTATCATTAGCGGCGAACTCGGTCACACTACGGAATACTCAGTTGTTTTGGACAATACGGTTGAACAACTAATTAGTTGTATACGGTGAACGGTCCGAAGCGCCAGTAGCCTGACCTCATCATCCAGTTTCCAGGTGAGTGCCTTTTGAATATTTCATTGTCACTGTGCCTGAACGAATTGTTTTTTTTTTACACTGGCTCGACATAGTAACTACAGAGTACCTGATGGTAAGTACAGTGTAGTCCAATAACGAAAGCGACTATCAAAGGATGAAAATCCATTGATAGTCTACATCGTCATGTCGGCCCACATATACCACGACTAAAGGTCTCTAGGTATATGAGCTACTGGATATGCACAAGCTGATCCCGAAACGCGACAAGCCGAAACTAGTCACTATGACGGGCTTTACACACATGCACTATGGACGTGATCCAGACGAGCACCGGCGCCCTACCACTTCGCTGCTGCTCGTTTAGCACCACCCAGGAGTCACGTGTAGGGAAACTGTTTGTTCCCTAACTAATCTACGCGGATTTCCAGAACCTAGCGGCGCTCTCCGACTGCGACACAAAGCATGACTATTTATGGCTTTGCATTCTAAAATAAAAATAAAATTAAAATACCTCAAGATGATTAATTACTTACATAATAGCGACATCACCAATTGCTAAGGAGTTGGTACTGAAACATACCCCAGATTCAGTCATTACGGGAATCCATTTAAAGCTAACTGCCTTAGCATCTTCCGATGATATGATCTTTATTGCTACCTCTGGCATTACCTTGAGGAAACAGAATTAAAATCGTTATTATATTTTTACAACTGGAAGCTCAAAGTGCATTCTTATGCTCAATGTTGGTTGGGAAACAATACATTCCAAATCATAGTCAGTTACTCCAAGTTTTAAGCTTTTTTGTCACGTACGTCGTAAATGAAAATAATTTGAGAATGATAATTATGTCAATAGTATTTTTTGATTGCGTATACTTAGATATTTGATTTTTTTCAGAGCTATAAGGCTGAGAATTATAGACGCTATTTCGACTTTGATAAGCAAAGTTTATAAAAAATATATTCGTTTTGATAATAAAGTTAATATACAATAGGAACTTGAGTATAGCCATAGTATTCGCAGAGACAATTCCATGTTGACAAAATCGGTGACTTATCAAATCCTTAGACATTCATTGAGTAAAATAAATTGTAATATTTCAGCGTAAGAAACTGGAGACTTTAATATTTAATGTTAAACTTAACTCGATCCACGAGTTTCTGACATAAATAGTTTTGACAGTCAGACAACGAAGCAATCTTGAAAGAAGTCCTTTTTCCTTTTGTAGTATTAACCCATTAACATTCCTTTCTGCATTGTTCAGAAGCAAATGCAGGATGTACTAAAATAGAAAACTAGCATAATAAATCAATAACTTACATCAACAACCAGTTGGAACAAATCTACATTCAAACTTTGGTCTTCTTTAAACTCCGCATAACCGCCAAGGTGATATACCTCCGAGTTGGCTACGACGTCAATAAATCTGCTATAGTATGTATATTTTTCTGCTCCTGGTGACACAGCCCAGTATTTCTTTATAACCGTCTCAATTTTAACTGGATCTACTTTATCCTATAATTATTACAAAATGGAGAATCATTAGTTTAGGTTGTAAGTGGCGGTGCCTATAGAGTTCGAGGACTATGGAAATAAAATGCGTGTTGCTGTTAACTGTGTATAATCCGAACTGACTTAATCGACGGACGCAGCCGTCTCTAAATACATGCATACGTTCTTCATTTATGCAATATTCGCACTTTCATAAATCACGCTATCAACATCGATTACTTACGTTAACATTATACTATGTGTCCCTACAATTAGAATTAGTTGCCAAAGAACCGATAAAAATTGGGGCACAAGTGTTATTGAGTGGAAAGCGCGTTTTGCCATACAGCGCAGAACCCCCTCTGGTAAGGAGGAGCGACTGTAACGCAAAGAAGAGCCAAGATCGGGCTTCATGATGAAATCTAGGAGGTATATGTTCAGCAGAGGACATAGACAGGCTGGGCATAATGGAGACGGCTTCAATCGACCGTATACACATTAAGCTGCCCATAATAGTTGATGTGAATATAAAATAGATATGAATATAAATGTATTTATTTAATACTAGCTGTCGCGGCAGACCTTGTTCTGCCCTATTTCTCTAAAACAAAGTCACATTGTTTTTTTTTTAATGTTAATAGCTGCACCGTTCGTTTTTTTTTTTTAAATTGTTTGAAGATACCTGGCCTTAATGCTATATGTATAAAAATTGACAAATATTGACATTAATATTTATACGTCACTCAATAATTGTTTTGCCTTCCTGGAACCCGTCCACTAACATTTAAACTTTATAGTATGGTGTTTAAGTTCAAATTGACTTTTAAATATTATTACGAATTTTTTGTATGAGAATACAGAAAAGTGTTCTTTTTAGACAGTTGCAGGAAATTTTTAAAATTTTTCTCTCCGTAATAACCTTCCTCAGATTTCATCAAACACAACAAAAAAAAAAACAGCCAAATCGGTTCAGCCGTTCTCGAGTTTCACGCTTATCAAGACATTTTGAGATTCATTTTTATATTATAGATATCATCGATATATACACGAAAACATTAAAAAAAACATATATACAAGTCCTAAGGCCGCGTGTTATATCTTTACAGGTATACCTAACTATACATATACAGCACAATCAAACAAAATTAAAAAAAAAACATATTAGTTTATCCGGTTACACTCAAGCGGATTCATATGAGAACGATGCAATTAAAGCCGACCGAAATCCTGATATGGAGCAGTGAAAGATGTCAATGTCACTAACTTTGTTATATGTCTCTTTCATTCGATCAAAGGGTGAACATTTTTTTTATAACTTGTATGCGTCGCTTGACCTCAATCACACCTGGTGGAAGGTGAAGATGAGTCCGATGATGAACCGCGTCCGCCTAACAAATGCCTATTCACTATTCACTTTTCTTTTAAAGACTCCCAGGTCATAAGATCGCAGAAATATGGCCGCTGGAAGCATATTCCACTCAGCCGTTCGCATGATGAATGTAGAAGCGAATCTTCTCGTGCGGATATAAGGAACATCCACCACATACGGATGGAACATATATTTGTTTTGAGCAACCTTTTGTCAAATGTTCTCCTAATAGGGAAACGAGGTAATACTCTAGGAACAAGCAAATTTATATTATTGGTCAGGTCCGGAACAAAAATGATACCATTTACGGCTTTATATAGAAACATGAGATCGAACTACTTCCTTCTATTTTCAAGAGATGTCAGTTTATAGTGTTTAAGCCGAGCAGCGTAAACAGCACGGTAGGGGCAGTTTTTGTCTTTACGAGCATGAAATTTTGTAAAATTACGTAATAAATAAATGGTTCCTCTTTTTGTTTTACTTTAAACAATGCATTCCAGACTTAATTATCATAGGAGTATGCAATGAACGCTACTGGTTACTCTAATTACTAAGAAATTTTAAAGAGTAAAGTCCAAACCTTGGGACACGCTGTGACAGCCGGTAGACTGAATCTCCATGACCTGAAATTTTTCTCCAAAGCAACTACAGTCGGGTTCCGGTCATACCTTTGCCATTGGTCTAAAGATATGCCAACAGCTCCACAAATGGCAACAGCGGTTACCCCGAGCCAAAGTAACCTGCGTAAAGATGAAGATGATGCGTGAGGAGATGGAGCAATTGCCTTAACTGGGTTGTGACCACAGTAAGCAAATGCAAAGACCGTCATAGTGCCCCACTTCGGCTAGTCGTCTTACTACATTTACACCCGAGGGTAAGTACAGTGTAGTCCAAAAATGGCAACGTCAGCCAAGGGACGAAAATCCGTTGACAGTCGCCTATACCAGCCCATTTAAATCATGACCAATCTCTATGTATAAAAACAACTGACTCCAGTGCATTACTTGTTTTAATATAAGGTTGTCAATTTATTAACTCCATACCTTGTTACTTCTATGTGTCTCCTATTGTTTATTTATTCAGAGATGGGCAAAATGTGATCAGATTAATAAAAATGATTACCATTACTTTTTACGTGTTTTACCATTAATATGACTGCATTTTGCTTATCTATGTTTTAAACACTACAGAATCCCAGATTGCATACACATTTATGTTTTCTTAATGTTTTAAATAGATTTAATCCTGATTACATAGCAAGAAAATTAAAATTACGACTACATTTTGTAATCGTTAATCAGATTACATTTTGCCCATCTCTGCTCTCTAATCATGATTAAATCCATTTAAAACACTAAGAAATCATAAATGTGTATGCAATCTGGGATTCCGTAGTGTTTAAAACATAGATGAGCAAAATGCAGTCATATTAATGATGAACAATGCAAAATGTAATCGAAATCATTTTTATTAATCTGGTTACATTTTTCCCATCTATGTATTTATTTATGTATATTATATTTGTGATGTTGTAGTTAGTTTGTGTTGTTTTGTTTTAGGTACCGAATGATTTCCAGACAAACAGTACAAATTGACACCCGACCAATATGATAATCACATTTGAAACAGCATAACTGGTAATTTTCCTTGTTTTTAAGCCAACATTGTCGAAGTCACAAAGGACCAGCCCTTAAAAAAGTAATTAAAAAAATATCAACTAGATATAACTGGATATCGCGAAATGCGGCAGGGTAAAGCGAGTCACTCTGACGGTCTTTGCGCTTGAGTAATGTGATCACGACCCAGTTTGGGCAATCACCTTACGACCTCAAAACTTGATAGAATTTTCGCTATTGTGATATATTGTGATATTGATAATGTATTGACTTTCATATTAATTTGTTTACTAACCGTTCTATCCAATGTCTGCCAGTAAATGCTATTTGATTGAAGCCGTGAATGCTTGTCTTCGTACAAAAATCCTTTCCAAAATCGCCGGCATATTTCCATATAGAATTGATAATCCGTCTAAATGAAGAAGGCTTCTGATATGAGCGCTTAACGTACATTTTGTTGACTTAAAATCTTAGTCAAGCGTGAACTTTCTACGAAAAATAACAAAATTGATGAATGTTTTGAAAATAATAATAAACCGAACTCCTTTTCATGTGAGGATCATAAGGCATGACAAAATCTGAACAGAGGAAGTTAGGCAAATTCAATGATAACATTTTTCATACCTTTTATGTTTGCACGGAACCCTCGGTGCACGAGTCTGAGTTGCGCTTGGCTGTTTTTTTTAATGTAACCTAATCGAGTATATTTTTAATTTGGCTAAGAAATACTGATTATTTTTTAGTTGTTGAAGTTACATTATATGACCATTTCAACTGAAGAAATACAAAAATAATTATCTATTGCCAGAAACTATGTCTAGACAAAACAACATTCGATAAACGATAGCCATTAGTTACTTATAAGCTAAAGGCACTTGTTGAAGCTCGTTGGAATGTTCTGGATGTAATTTCTAGAAATAAACTTGAGTGAGAAGATTGTTTTTAATTGGTAATCTAATTTTCATACCATTAACCATGACGATGGTTGGATAATAGACTTGAGAGAGTCTACTTTGTTGAGCTGTGTTGAGGCGAAAGCAATACGTATGATTTCTACGGAATACCTGACAGAGGTTTCGAGAGGTAGCTCACACCAATCCCTCCCAAGGATAGGGCATGTAGAAAGCTTTTCGCTTTTTTTTGTCAACCCGGTGGAAATCCCTTCTGAATCCTCTCTGTCGAACGGCGGACGCCCTCAACGTCTACCGCCTGGCCAAAACTTTTCGCTTGCCGGGTGGTAGTAGAAATATGGAACCTAAAGCCCGGCTGGCAGCGAATAGAGGGCACCCTTGGTTTTTTGTCAGTTTTGTCAGTAGGAGTCTGACAAAGTCTGGATTGGATTGGAGTCTGGATTGGTAGTCCTGTGCAAGATTTTCCACCGGGCTACGAAAAATGAAACCTTGCACTAGTGAAAATGAGTTCACACGTGAGTACGTTATTACCTGTGAAAAATAGTTATATATATAAGTGCCTTATTAGTAACTATCTTATATATACCGATATACCTTCAGCACTATGATAAATTAACATACAGGCGCAATGTATTCTTGTTTTAAATACAATACAATAATATCTAAAAGACCAACATGCGATGCGGCATCAAGAGAATAAAAACGAAACGCAGTAACAGAAACTTTTGTAAATATCAGTAGCGTTTATACCATAGATGCATGAAAGCATTGAATGCCCTTACGATAAATAAGTCTGGAATAAATTGATTTTGTTTAAACAAAAAAAAGAACATTTTATATTAATATCTATTCTATTTTTACTCCATCTATCTTTCCTATGAAAGTAGTATAATATTTATTATCATTATAGAATTTTCACATTCATTATGTGAATCTGCTTACCCTGCCCACATGATGATGATGATGATGTCCTAGCCGGATTCGGCCACGGCGACTGTTTCAACGCCGATTAAGAAAATCAAGGCCCAGTTTTCAGAAACAGTCAATTGCGCAGGAGATATTTAAGTGCATAACTGGACGCGCTGCCAGAAAAGCACTCTCTCGTCCGAGCTCCCTCAGGTCCGATGGAATGGTGAACCAGTACGATCGGGAGGGCGCGGGATGCAGGTTTGGTCGAGTTGTCCTTCTCTGAACACCTGGTTGAATTGCGGTGTTAAAGAGATACCTTAGTCGCCTTTTACGACACCTCAGCAAGAAGAGGGGGGTGCTATTCTATTCTACTGACAGCCACCACGGCTGTGTGGCCCTGCCCACATACCCTATGCATGTATCTGGTAAATATAGGTCACAATATAAGTAAATAAACTGCATTACAGGGAACGCAAATCTTCTATCGCACTTTCTTTTTGCATCTCTGGGTCGGATCTGTCCAGTGCTTACTCATCGCCCTGGATAGGTTGCAGCGTAGGGCTGTCCGCATTGTTAACGATCCCGCCGTTTCTGAGCATCTTGAACTGCTCCAGTTGCGTAGAGATGTTGCCTCGTTGAGCGATTTCTACCGTCTGTATCATGGCGAGTATTCTGAAGAGCTATTTAACCTTGTTTTACCCTGACTGACATATCAACGTACGCTAGAAACTAAGAATTTTTACATTAAGTTTTTTTTCTTGATCTAGTAATCCACTGAGCGTTGATTTTTTTATATACCACCACTAACAGGATGAAATAAAGATAGAAAATTTGCTTGAAGACTGATCAATTTTGAAGTAAGCACTATGAAACGGATATTTAGCTTTAAGATATAAAAAAAATCTTTGCTTACTTTTTTGGCGTTTTTGAAAAATGAAAGGAAATAAAATAAATTTATTTCAAATCACATTAAAAATACAGAATCATAAAAACATGCCGAAATGGGCTCTCTGTCAGCTTAATGCTACAGAGGAAATCTGCGGTGCTGGAGAAAATTAAAATCAAGGTGATAAAATAAGGGATTTTTACTGGACAACGCCTGGTAACTACAGCTAGTATTATGTAAATTTTTCTCTATGTGGTAAACTATTTTTTTTTTATTTAGTTACCTGTTTTATGATAAATGGGCTCGGTTTTTGGACTCCGCTGTGCTGAATACCAAATACAGCGTTGCATTATCCGCCTCTTACGACATTTTCCATTATTAAGTCTATTTTATCAACTAATTTACACAGCTACACGAAATTGCTTTTATTTAACCGTAGCTAATAGATAGTTAGGCAATTATATACCTATAGGTATCTACATTTAATTCAAACGCGGTCATATTATAATAGATAATTAGTATTTATACACGAATTTACGAGAGACATTTGTGTAAGCAAGCATGATGGCGGTAACTAGCGGCAGAATTTTGCTTCTCCGATAGTCGAAGCCAGTTTTTGGACTTCACTATGACTACCCTCAAAGGGCATACACAGAAAAACATTCGATAAAAGATAACGATGATATCCAGGTCGATTTGTCTTGACGACCTTTCCAAAAATCATCAAGTAGGCGCTGGCTGCAGCCCCATTCGGCGAAGGTGAACTCGCTGGTTAAAATATTCGGAAACTGCCAATTGTGCGGGATATATTTGTTACGTGAATGCTAGCGCTTGTACAAACGAACCTTTCCTTCAAAACCCTCTTAATCTAACGGGACGGGAAACCGACACAATTAGAAAGGGGCAGGATGCAATGTCTGGATACTGATAACTGACCTCTGTCAGTGCCCTAGGCCTTTCACAATACCTTATTGCCTCGCAAGAACCGTCATGTAGTCTGCCTTTAGCACAACAGACGAACAATGAGTAGGCAGACAAACGAGTACATCAACCAGCGTTTCCACTAAATAATATATCTAAAAAAGTAGACACCTCTTCATAAAAAATTGCCTGAAGAGTACAGGCCTTTACTTTTGACGTTTTAAAAGTTAACTGACAAAGTCTCATAAGATATTGTTACCACGTCTTGAGATATGCAAGGTCAATGATCGTTTTAAATTAATAATTCCTTTCTATTCTATAATTATATTTACAAAAATTTTTGAGCACAAAATTCTTTATAAATGATCCTATAAACATTTTTTATAGGATAAACCATAAAAATGAGAAATAACGGTGCCACGGTGCGTCTAATTTTAACTGACTAAAAACACCAGGATTTTCTTCTTCCCTTCTGCCGACTGCTGAAAGAAAGACGGAGTTAGCTACCTCCGAGTATTTTTATCCCTGTCTCGATAAATTTTCTGATCCAGGCCTGGTCACTTTTTTCATAAATTTTATACATTTCTCTGTCGTTATCGCTTATTTAATGTTAATTATTTATGTCCTTTGAGGCCCTAGACAAATTATTATTCGTTTATCAATAACGCCAGATAAAAACGAAAATTTATGGAATTAATATAAAGTGATATTTTAAAAACTTATCCCAATCCCATTTATTTGCATTTCTGTATTAGCTTTTTAAAAATTACTGTTATTTTATATAGGGTAACTATTGTGTTAGGATCACGAATAAACAAAAAAGTAAAGAACTTTTCTTTGTGGTGAGGCAATAGCCCAAACTAGATCATAAGTGCATAACAACCACAGTACACAAGTGTAAAGATCAATTTGTTTGTCCAGCAACTCATATACCTTGAGACCTTCAGTCGCGGTATGTGTGGGTCGACATGACGACGGAGACTGAATACATTTTCGTCTTTTGATAGTCGGTTTTGTTTTTTGGACTACACTGTGCTTACCATCTAGTGGGCTGTAAGCACTTTGTCGAGCAAGTGAAAAAAAACTCAAAATAAAACAACAAAATATTTGCATAAAAATTGTATTGTCTTATAAATAAATAACACTTATCATTGAATACAAAATAGATCATTTACACAGATGGTCCCTTAGAAATAAATATAATTCCATATATCCACGTAATATAGTCAATTTAATACTTAAAATCAGCGTTTCCCAACCTTTTTTAAAGGCTAACTCTATGCACATTACCATAAGTGTGTTTGTAGTGAAATTACGCCCGACTGTGACCAGACTATCTAATAGTTTAGTGCATTATTGATATATTTTTTTCAGAGATTTAGTTATTTCAGCGTTTTTACTGCTGGCTCAAAAAAAATCGATTACAGGGTGAAAATAATGAGAATTAATGTTATTAACAATTAATTTTAAATCAACTTTACTCCTGACAATATCGTCAGGTGAAAAGCTATTTGATTCAAGCAACATTTTTTGGTGATATAGTATGACCTGGACGAAATCAGAGATGGCGTTGCGATCGTAATCAACTTTTTGATTTGGTATAAAATGGAAATTAGTCATTTTCGAAGGCATTCATATTTAGACAGTCGCAACGGACGCATCTCAGAGATCGTCGCGTTTCCTTTCTATAATGAGTGATGAAGACAGTGCACGTGGCGCCCTGACAGGCTGTACCCCGTCATATATATTACCATATCACCAAAAAATGTCGCTTAAACCAAATAGCCTTTCACCCAATGATATGATTCGAAGTCAGACAGATGCTGCTCAGTAGCAACTGTCAAATCCTGAAGTACTGCTCTATATAAAAAAATGTCCAATATAGGTGATTGTGCAGCATATTCAGGAGGTGGATCAAGCTTGTGATTGTAACAGCTGACAGTGTTTTCCAGAACACCTTTACAATTCAAAAATTGAAATTGAGACTATTGTACTAGTGCAATTTAGTTGTCATTTTGAATTTAGATTACTAAATACACCTCTCCTTAGAGTTTAATGTGATAATTTCTCTATTATGAATCAATGCACAGATAATTCCCTCTTTTAACTGAGTCCACTGGACTATCTATGCATAGAACACTCAGAAGAAACATTTAATATAATAGAAATCTTTTTTATAAGTCTTTAACAAATCCTTACTAATGCAGTGTCTCATATGTGTTTTAAGTTTATTAGCATGAACTTTCTTAATTATTTTTATTAATGTAAATTGCTACTACAATTAATTATTTGTAATAAGAAAAAATAAAATGTTTAATGTTATTTAGAAAATTCCATAAGGTTGACAAATTGTGGCCGGTAGACACTACTGGCAGACTATTGCTCTAAATTATACTGGATTAATATATTTCTTCAAACAAATAACATATATTAAGATATTTGATGATATTTAAGAAGAACAAAAAAGAAGATGAAATAGTCACAGTAAAAATACTGTCATGTAAAAAAATATTACATATTCATTTGTACCGTTTTTATGGATATTTTCAGACTGATTTGAATTTACAGTCATTTTTCTATCTAATTTGTATTTTTATATTTCTTAACATATCAAGTTGTTTTGGTTTAAAAGTATTTTATATTGCTTGTGTCCCCAAGATTACAATCCCTTAACTATACCCCTAATTGTGAAAAAAAAGTTTTGTGATTAAATATATTTATAAAAATGTCTGCTATTTGCTTAGCAATTGCATTTGATCAAATTTCTTTCCAAAGGAAACCGCTCAGTCTAAATGTACCAGACATATCCCAGTTAAAAATTCTTTCGCCAGGCTTGGAGCCTCCTGCTCCTGCAACTACTATTAAAGGCATGAAGTGCTCTGCCCCTCGCATGGGGTGAGACTCTGTCGCTCCAGGTTGTTCTCTCCATGCTAAGAAGCCTTCTCTCCTGTCAGATTCATTTTGAGCAGTGCAAATTTTATTGAGATAATCATCAAACTCCTTATTGATTACTTTATTCTGGTATCTACTCTGTCTAAACTCTCTCATATTATGATATGACATACCAGATCCTATAACTGCTATTCCTTCTTTCCTAAACTCCTGTAATACTTCCCCGAGCTTATAATGCTGACTCGCATCCTGGTTGCTGAGAACAGACACTTGAACAATAGGCACATCCGCAGAAGGATTGATCAACATCATAGGAACGAAGACTCCATGATCCCACCCCCTTTTCGGGTCAAGTTTTGACTTAATTCCCGCCTTTTTTAAAGATTCGTGGACGCGCTCAGCCAGTTCAGGATATCCTGGGGCGTTGTATTTATAAGTGTAAGATTCTGCGGGAAAACCGTAGTAATCGAAGTATAAATCGTGGTGTTTGCTTGAAGATATTGTTACGACATTTTCTTCCCAATGTGCAGTCACTAAAATAATCGCTTTAACCTCTTTAAAGTTTATATATTTTTTTATCTCGTCACGTAGAAACGTCGTAAGGCCGGCGTGATCTTTGTCACCTAAAAGTGGCAGTGGGCCGCCTCCGTGGTTCACAAATATTGCTGGAGCGAGCAAACTCATGTTCTTAAGTCCACCAGTGAAATATTTTACTATATTCATAGACACTAAAGACATAAACACTATGAACACTATTTGTACAAGTATTGTTAACGTGTTGAGAATCAACATGAAACTGGATAAATTTGATCTCAGTACTCATAAAATAGGTATTTTTAATGCAAATTCACTGTGACTAAAATTTTTTCTTCCAATTAGAAAATGATCATGTGATTATATTATATATAATCTTTTGTACTCCTCACTTGTTAGACATAAAAAAAGGACAAAACTACTTATAAGGTAGGACTCTAGCATAATAACTGGAATAAAAGAATTGAGTTTAATGACAACGTCACAAATCAAAACAGTAAAATTTTGGCAGTATACCTATGTATTTTTGCAAATCTGAAGACCACATAATATCGTCTAATAAAATGAAACATGTATTTTTAAACCATTACATATTTTTAGTTTTATTTGGTATTTAATAAATCCAGTCAAATAAAAATGTATTAGAAAATACGACTTTCTATACATTTTCAATATAAATATCTGCGTGGAACGTAAAAACTAAGAAGCAATAAAAAAATACATTTAGTAATGTCAACTAAAAAAAATTCTAAATCAAGGAAATTTGGTAGGAAAGTCTTTTAATGATAATGTGTTAAATTTTTCAATGTAACAAAATGTGCAAAGCTTAAGTATATTTTTATAATCTCCTTAAGCATTCATATAAATGCTGACGTTTTAATGTTACTAAGATGCTGATGTTGTTTTCAAATTGACATTTTAGCAAATTCGCAGTTTCATACCTTTACCTTTGAAAAATAAATCCTGTTTTTTCATACATAAACAATTTTAAAGAAATTTGGTTTAGTAATTTATAATTCAGGAGATATAATAAAATATTAGAGAAACTTTTAAACATTTATGGTTATAAAATACTTCCAAAAAATTCGGGGTAAATTTAGAGAACTGCTGACAATCTTCCTAAATTCCCTCCATTCAAAAATGGCGTCGTTCTGAGTTGTCGTTTTCATACCATACAACTTGGAATGTTATCAAATTTAAAGCAATACACAAGTTTCTGAGAGGCTGTTACGCTTCACAATGCCTTTTCAAAGTCAGAAATACTTATTAAAAGAATTTGTTCTAGATAATTGTTTATAGGGACAATGTAATTGTATGGACAAGGCGTTAACCATATCGAAACAACAGTGCTATAAAAAGTGCAAAAATGGACAAGAAAAGCAAAAAGAAAACTGTTATTAAACGTAAAAGTGACGATCCGGTTGAGAGTGATAAAAAAAAGATTATGGTTAATAGGAAGAGTGACGAAAAAGATAAAGTTGAGGTGGTAAACCAAGTGGTTGAGGTTCCAAGCGATGGCCAGCAGATAGTACACACTGGGCAACTAGTTGAGGGAAATTTCGAGCAACCTGTATTCGTAAACATGAAGGGGGAGCCAGTGCAGTTGGGGCCGAACACAGTGATCCTTTACGAACAGAGCGGAAACCCATCCAACTTCGCTTTTGGTGGCATGTGGACGATGGACTCCTCCGGGAGAATCGTGATGGCGGAGACTATATACGACGTTAAAGGTGAACCAGAAGAAGAAAGTGCCAATTTTGTGCAAGCTAATACTGAAGTGACTACAGTGAGTATTATATTTGTTTATATATAAGAAATGTCAATGTTAAGGTTACTCGACGCGCGGGATATCTTGCAGCGGAGAGCTGTCCGCATTTTGAATGATTCAGATGTCACTATGCATCTTGAACCGCTCCAGTTGTGCAGAGATATTGCCTCATTAAGTATTTTCTACCATCTGTATCATTATGAGTTTTCTAATGAGTTATTTAACCTCGTTACACCCTCTCCCTTCCATATTGGAACCACATACACAGGTTTATGGAGTCACAGCTATATGGTAACTCACATTCCAGCTAGAACTAAGAAGTTCTGTAACTCTTACTTTTGCTGAGTGATTGAGTTATAAAATGGTCTTCCAGTGAGTGTGTTCCCACTGCCCTATGATATTAGGTCCTCTAAACGAAGCATGAAAAAAAAATTGTGATCACTGTGTCACATGATCTTTTTTTTAGTTGCTAGTTGCTATTTTTGGACTGCACCATACATACCATCACGTGTGGTGTGGTTATTATGCAGGGTCGGGATAAAAACACAGTATGATTCAGATCCTGGCAATCGGTTCTCAGCAGAGCCGATTCAGCAGTTGATTTCAAGTCATGATGTACCATTATGTATGCATTACATGAAAGGTGTCAGATGTAGTCTACTGCGCAGTACCATCAGGCAGCATGTCAAGCTTGGGACAGTGACAGATGACACTCGCCTACATTGGATGTCTTACCATATTAATGCATACTAAGTAGTACATCACCTTTAGTTTGGATTTAGTACCTTATTTCTAGATGAAATGACTCTAAGGCTGGGGGATGTAGCTTTTGATGAGACACAGTTAGTGGTGTCTCTGAATCCTCTCAGACATTAAGCCTGTGAAAGGCTATTTGTTCAATGGTTCATAAGAGTAATATAGATCCTCAGTCCCAGATCTCAACAAGTTGAGGAACACCCCTGGGTTATTAGCCAATAGGAGTATGGAACACCTGAACTGCTGTCCTCGTGGTTGTTCTGATGGCAAACAGGGTTTTCTCCTGGTTTCCCAAAAAGGTTAGATTTAGGATGTCCTTATAACAAGTTATTCCAGATGCAAATACAATATTTTGGATACTAAAAGCATTTGTAATTAATTAATCTTTTTTTATAGAAGGCTGGTGACATATATAAGGCTGCCAGAGTTATAGTAGCCCAAGTAAAGATTTTGTGCTAAAAGAATCGAGGCAGATCAATGTTCTTAAAAATATATCCTTCAAGCTTGTTGATCTAGCAATACTTTTCCTGCCAATACAATAGATTTTGCCATAAATATTGTTATAGTATTGCTAGTTTTATACATTACTAGCTGATCCAGCAAACTTTGTACTGCTTAAAGCTATGACTAGAATTCCTGCAACCCTCTGCTGTTGTAACCCCTTATAACTTATAAATGCACCTACTCCATGAAATTTTATTTGGTTTTCATAATATTGTATGAAAATATTGGCTAGGCATTATCTATTAATGTAGGCAAATAATACACTACACAAAACAAAAATGAAGCAGAAAAAATTCCGAAATTTTAGGGAATATTTCACAGACTATATTTCTGTAAAAAAAAAGATCTATTAAAACGTAATTCATTGGCTAAAAAAAAATCAGGAGCTGTTTCTCATCCAATCTTAGACTAAGACTAACTAAAGTTATAGACTAGTTTTAGGAATAACATAGAAATGTAAGCAGGTGGTTTGCCAAATCCAGTATGGTTTTGAAAGTGGTCTTTGAGAAAAATGTGTTAGGTAGTCTCAGTTATAAACTATTTTGGGTATCGAGGACTTGCACCATCTATATTTGTATTTGATCATGTTCCAGCAACAAGTAGAAGAACAACCAAACACTTATCAACAGTATGAGATCAGCAGTAACACGGGAGTTCAGGAGCAAGAGTTTGAAGTGGCTCTCATTGATAATACTGGTACAACAACCAATGAAAGGTACAAAGATTTTTGTCAAATTATATGCACTATTGTAACAGTATGCCACAGTATATTGTCACTCATAGTTTTTTTGTTAGTAAGCACATATTAATAGCTATATCGGTATATCAACTTACACTTATATCTAGGAAGGATTATGGTTTTCTTTGTTTTCTTGTTTTATACAAGGAACACAGGAATTGAAACAAAGAAAATAAGAATATAGTTAAATTGGTTTATTATTATTATCATCAAATAATATAATATTGGAGCAGCTATTAGCTGATGGACCTGTATCTCAGCTGGTGTGTTCAACTATCACATATTGTTTAGCAATGCGTTGGGCATACATTAAACTATGATTGAGAAGAGAGCCATCTATACAGTCTCATTTAAGTTTTACTTGATACTGCAGGACATTGTGTCCTAAGTTAATATATTATAAAAGCAGCTAGCTAATAAAATTTCCAAATATGTATGAGAAAATATATTTTGGGCAGCAATTCACCACAAAACGCTAATCACAATAATACTTTCAAATCAACAACTGGCTGGCTTATATAGGCGGCTACGCTTCCCCCTCTAGGCATGGCTGGCTTATTTGTTGGCGAGAGGGATGCAGCTTGGCATGGCTATGGCTGTCTTTTTTTTTACACTGGCTCGACATAGTCACTACAGAGTACCTGATGGTAAGTACAGTGTAGTTCAAAAACGAAAGCGACTATCAAAGGATGAAAATCCATTGATAGTCTACATCGTCATGTCGGCCCACATATACCACGACTGAAGGTTTCTAGGTATATGAGCTACTGGATATGCACAAGCTGATCCCGAAACGCGACAAGCCGAAACTGGTCACTATGACGGGCTTTACACCCGTGTACTGTGGTCGCGATCCAGACGGGCACCGACGCCCTACCACCTCGCTGCTGCTCGTTTAGCACCACCCAGGAGTAACGTGTAGGGAAACTAGGAAAGCCTACGGACGCAAGCAGCTTCAACTCCCAAACTACTGTACTACTGTCTGCTAGCGACATCTAGCGGCACGTTGTTACAATATTCTGTTATTAAGTGATAACCAATATTGATATTTAAGTTCTAAGTAACCAGTTGCACACCATTCACACAATGAGCAAGGGGAGAACCTTTGACTTGAAAAATATTGCATAACTCATAGCAATTATATTTTCCTGTTAATGTTTTATGTCTCAATAAAAACTCCAGGCTGACATCTGACAGCGCTCTTGTAGTATGATAAATTAAAAATTTGCAATCTCTTTTCATAATTATTTTTATGTAACCCTACAAGAATCCAACCAGCTCTCCTCATACCTCTTTCAAGCAATTTGATATCTTTGTCGAAGTATGGGATCTAGAACTGAAATACATATTCTAGCAAAGGTTGTATATATCTAAACAAATGTCTCTGGAGTTAAATGCTGAAAAAATCTGTGCACTGCATAAATCATTCCCTTGGTTTCCTTAACTCCTGCCAGTATGCTTTGCTCACTTGAGATTGCTACTAATAAATACTGCAAGGTCTCGAATGTCATCCAGTACAATAGTGATATCTGCAAAAATAAAATGAAGTACGAAAAAGATATGGGCTAATACAGATGGCTTGACTTTTAAACTGGCAAGACAGTGACAAAAAATCTGATTGAATGTATGAGTATGTATTCAGAGGATGGCAACATTGCTAATTCAAGGGACGAGAATCAATTATCAGGCCCTGTCTTCATGCCGGCCTACAAACCACGAATGAAGGATAGACAATTAGACGAACACAAGGTAATCCCGAAACGTGATAGGCTAAGAGAGTCACTACAACACTTTTTGCACTCGTGTTTTGCATTTTAATGCTCTGGCATCAGTATTCTGCAAGCAACGCCTCTCTGTTTCAGAACGACAGAGCCTCAAGTGATCACAACTGAGGAACAGTTGGTGGCAGCGGGCACGTCGGCCGTACGCTGGCTCAATCAGAAGTACGACTTCGTTGTCAGGAAACTGCAACTCACTTATGGTAAGTGTAATAGCTCATTTTCGCATAGCTAAAGGCCAAGACAGCGTCGACAACCGTTGTGGTCAGTGAGCCTTGGGGCGGCGAAGGCGGGGTAGAGAGAGGCGGTGGCGGGACGGGGGCGCAGTACTACAGAATTCGGCGCCGTGATTGGTTTATAATGATAATAGAACTATGTAAATAAAGTGCTAGTTGTAAGGTTAACCCTAGGACAAAAGGATAGCGGCAGACTTTAGCAAAACACACTCTACTTGCCCTGCATTCAGCACTCCACTACTAGAAGAATAAAATGTCAATATTCAACTGCATTTCCTTCAAAACAGCAAGAAGCCCCTCCAGTCTTCACCGTGCTACGTGCATCGTCCAGACCCTCACCAATGCACAGCTAGAAATCACGTACTAGTAGTTATACCGGGTGAAATTATAGTCGATCATCTATTGACAGCCCACAATGCTTCAAATGGCCCACATAAACCACGAATTCTCCGATTTGTCGTTTGGTGGCGCTTACCTGCTTCTTGATAAATTGTACTCTGTAAAATTAGCTTGGTACCTGTGGCGACTGTTAGAGTGATGTCTAGAGTTGGAAAAATTATCATTATCGGCGTCCATATTAGTGATGCCACGAATAGTGAATTGGCCGAATACCGAATATTCGGCAACGCTGTCGGCCGAAGCGCCGTATATTCGGCCGCCGAATATTCGGCATAGAATACATGCTTGTCAGGGGCGCGTTAGCTGGATTAAGACAAGTTGCAACCTGTTTTCCTCGTTGCGTTAGCGCGACCAGCAAAGACAATACAATACCCAATACAAACGAAAAACAATACCCAAACCTTTCGAAATTTGCTAAAGTTTATCTTTCTTCTCCTGGAAGTAGCGTGTTTAGTGTGAGGTTATTTTCTGAGGCTAGTAACATTTACGATGAAAAGCGTAATCGTTTGCTACCAAAAAATGCTGAAAAGCTTATTTTCATCCATCACAACTTACCCACTGATCAATTTTAATTACTAAAGTGTTGTAATTTGGGAATAAATAGATAATTTTGAGTAATATAACGTGCCTTTTTTACATGGTTTGCTATTCGGTATTCGGCCGAATAGTACGTACTATTCGGCCGAATACCGAATAGCAAAAAAAAGTGGCCGAATAGGCCGAATACCGAATAGTTGCCGAATATTCGTGGCATCTCTAGTCCATATACATTCGATAAATAATTGATGATTCCAGATGCCGGTGTGAAACTGTTTCACTCTCAGTCCGGATGCATACAGTGTGTTTACCTCACAACTCCGAGCATGCAGTTGGCATTCGACGCGGTACCGCAGTTCCTATGCATCGAGACCGGTGAGCAGATATATTCTAAAAACCTATCGATTCCTCTCAGTTCTTCAAATGACAGAATCAGACCTCATAAAATTGTAAAATATTGCGTGGAAATCGGTGGCGTGCGTATTTTCGTAATTTCCAAACGCAAAGACAGTATATTTATTACATGTTCGTTTTTTTTTTTATACGGACTAACTACTGATGGCAGGGTCAGGCTTATACGGCTTAAACAAGCTTAGCGGGCGAACACAGAAGGTGCTCAGCCACCGAATTTATGGGTTGGGTGGCATTGCAAGGGTTCCCCTGTGGGTTCGAACCTCGACTTGGGCCGCCAGCCAGGGGAAAGCACCTACTGGTGATCTACTAGCGTTTCGGAAGCGACTACCTTGAGAAAAAACGCTGAAAGAAACTCAAGGCTGAGCCTCGGAGCTAAAACGCACCGGTTACCGACAGTTGACTGAACTATCCTTCGTCGGGGACGCCGGTGTCGTCGTATGAAATGATTGCGTGTGTGTATCTCACTGTTTGATCGGTCGGTGGCTCTTTTGAATGGCCACAGTGATTGGATCATCCGGATCCGCTAACACGTCGCGAGGGCGACGAATGGCTGGTGCCTGGGAACTCTTGGGTTCGTGGACGCAAGCTTTACTAATCTGGTTAGGATGGTGTTGCGCCTTGTCGAAGTATCGACGAGACGCTTCACGCATGTGCGAACTTTGGAAAGCGACGGGCCAGTATTTATATCAGAGCGGCCATCTTTTTGGGATTTTCGAGAAAGATCTAGAAGCATGTCATGTGTAAACCAGGGATGTTACGGAACTTCGACTCCGACTCCGATAAGTCGGAACTTCCGATTGTTATTAAACCTTCGGTTCCGAAACTTTTTAATCGGAGGTCACCACCAACCACTGTTGTAATCAATTCATTTGATTTCATTTTATATGTTGTTGAAACAATCAATACTACTTAATTTGAAGAAATTATTAAAAATTTAGATTAAGAGATTTTAATTTAAATTATTGAATTTAAAACTAGATGTACATTTAAATTTATTACTAAAAGATTTTTTTTATTCTACATTTATATTAAATTAATAAAATTCATAATTGGGTTAATTTCATAAAATAGAAATCAACACAAAAACAACCCTGGAGCAAATTTGATTTAATTTGTTCACTGTTGATGAAAATGTTAATAAGAAACACTTCTATTTATATTTTCATTGTCTGTGTATGTGTAAATTTATTACTTTCTAATTAAAAAGGTTAGTTGAATAGTGATTTTATTTGTCTCTTAATAAAACTACTTTCTTCTGCCATCCCTTGTGACTGACATTACCTCTGACTCCGACTCCGATAAATCAAATTTCAAAACTACGACTCCGACTTCGGTTCCGAAAAAACTCCCTCCGTTACATCCCTAGTGTAAACCTTATTCGTGACACTAAGGAAGGTAATACGGTACATGTGTGAGCTGTTTTGTAATGATTTCAGGTATACAGTTCAACAGCACGATACAGACTGTAAATGGAAATAGTAATACAAGTGTCAAGCACAACGTTACGTTGTTCTTAGCGGAGGACGGCAACGGGAAGTCTGTCATCGTCAGTGCCGGTGAGTGTACTTTCTGGACGATATTTGCTGTGTGTGTTTGGCAAACAACACAAAATATATCGAGAGTTGAAAGGCTATTTGGTTTAAGCGACATTTTTTTTGGTGATATAGTATGACCTGGACGAAATCAGAGATGGCGTTGCGATCGTAACCAACTTTTCGATTTGGTATAAAATGGAAATTAGTCATTTTCGAAGGCATTCATATTTAGACAGTCGCAACGGACGCATCTCAGAGATCGTCGCGTTTCCTTTCTATAATGAGTGATGAAGACAGTGCACGTGGCGCCCTGACAGGCTGTACCCCGTCATATATATTACCATATCACCAAAAAATGTCGCTTAAACCAAATAGCCTTTCACCCAATGATATGATTCGAAGTCTGACAGATGCTGCTCAGTAGCAACTGTCAAATCCTGAAGTACTGCTCTATATAAAAAAATGTCCAATATAGGTGATTGTGCAGCATATTCAGGAGGTGGATCAAGCTTGTGATTGTAACAGCTGACCGTGTTTTCCAGAACACCTTTACAATTCAAAAATTGAAATTGAGACTATTGTACTAGTGCAATTTAGTTGTCATTTTGAATTTAGATTACTAAATACACCTCTCCTTAGAGTTTAAGTCTTTAACAAATCCTTACTAATGCAGTGACTTGGCTCTGCGAATAAAAACCGTATCCAAGTCGTAAAGGCGTTACTCGGTATCGATACTAAATTCTATTTACACTATCATTTTTAGTTAAAGAGTAAAAAATAGGGGTTGTTGATAAAAGGGTAAAAATATAGGGTTGTATGTATTTTTTAATGCCACATTATAGAAAAACAAAAAATATTTGTTCATAATTTAAAAAAAAAAATGTTATAAGGGTGAACATCCCTTATCACTTAGGGGTAAGATTCTCAGAGCTACTGAATATGCATATAAAATTTGGTAAAAATCGGTAAAGCCGTTTCGGAGGAGTAAGGTAACTAACATTGTGACACGAGAATTAACGCTTTACAAAAAAAGTTTAACGATTGATGTTAATTTTCAACAACCAGAATTTTCAAATGTTGGGTTAACTGTCAATGATAATTCGTTTTAAGTACCTTGTCCACATTTACTATAAAGCAGGAAATAAGGTTTAACCTTTTTTGTAGAGCGTTAATTTCTCTACAAAAATAATGACTGGGTATTTTAATACGATATAACGTTCATTAGTTATAGAAATCAAAAGAAAAAAAAACTTTTGTTCTGTGTTATTTGTATGGGAAATCGAAAAGTGCGATGCGGACAGCCTAAATATTAATATTAAGGGCTCATATTTTCAGAGGCCTAATTTGGCATTAAAACGAAACTTTTGAGCGTGGTTCCGAGGCAAAATAATTTTTTTTTTTTTGAAACGCCCTAATATACAGATAAAAATTCGTTCTCTATCCTTCTTTAGTATTCCGTTCTCCTCCCACTTGAGTGTGACCAGGTCGAGATTTATAAAAATCGCGTCCAATTTTAGGCATATCTACGCTAATGGAAGACGATCTGACCTGGCTGTTGGAGACATTTAAGTCATGCAACCCTGCGTGGAGACAAGTGCGATGCGTCGTATGCGACCCGAGCAAGTGTCAACAGGTAATCAAAACTTAATGCTAACTAAACTGGGACAAGAAAATTAATGTACGGTACTTCGATAGCTCCGCAACAGTGGCACGGGCTGCCTAAAGTGTTTCACTTACCGCGACCACCAGTTCGCCAACTCCTCAGGGGCCCCGGCTTCTCCTTCAGGGAACTGGTGTCTTCAAGGATCTCTCCTTAGCACACTTGTACACTTTGGAATCGGATTATGTTTAAAGGAATTGAATATTTGTATCTATTTTCTGTCGTTACTCGGCGGATCGGTCGAGCGTGTGTAAAACTCAATTGTCAACCCGTACGGTGTTGCCAGAACTGTCGAAAGCTTACCCGCACACAAATTCGAAATTCGAATTTTATTATTATTTATTTATTATTATTTTTTTTTTTTATTTATTAGATTCGTAGTATTCTGTCAGACTGTACCTTTTGTTACTGTTATCAACGCTTTTTTTAATGTCTGATAACATGGAGATTTGTTAATATCCACATAAACCAGGCCACTCCAATGTATGTTGTGGATGCCTTAATAGGAACATTTTTAATTGTAATTATTTATATATTATACTAGCTGACCCGGCGAACTTTGTACCGCCCTGAATGTCGTATTAACTCATAGCTAAAAGTATACCCTTTCTCCCTTTCCTCCCTCCCTTCCATAATCTGTTGCCTATTAACATTCAATCCTCTTTTCAGAATATGAATAAATTAGTCTGTTTTTTTTTTTAATATATAATAATATAAGAATTGTAATTGCAACTCAAATTAATATTAATAAATGAAGTAATATGTATGGTAGATACATGTGAATACGTATTTATTGTAGTAACAACCCCTACAGTACGTTTAACATAGCACCGTATAACGAATAATTACTCAATCCAGTTAAGAGGTACCGCCATCTGTTAGAACCGTTTGGAGTTAACTGAAAGTTGTGACTGCCAAAACCAATAATTTGCAATAAAATAATATTGCGACTACGAATTGATATTAAAACTGTCCTATCTTTTAAGTTACATCAAACTGCACGTGGTGTGTAAATTTTATTAAAATCGGTTAAGTAGTTTAGGAGTCCATCGCGGACAAACATTTTTTTTTTTTTTGAAGCGGACTAACTACTGATTGTCGGGAAAGGCATTTTCAGCTCAACCGGGCTTAGGGGGCGAGCACAGAAGGTGCTCAGCCAGCGAAATTTTTGGGTTGGGTGGCAATGCAAGGGCACCCCTGTGGGTACGAACCTCGACTTGGACCGCCAGCCAAATAAAGTACTAACCCTACGGGTGATCTACCAGCGTTTCGGAAGTGACTACCTTGAGAAGAAACGCCGAAAGAAACTCAAGGCTGCGTCGGAGTAGCACTGCCCCTCGGTGCGTAAACGCACCGGTTAGCAGCAGTTGACTGAACTATCCTTCTTCGGCGCCGCCGGCGACGCCGGTGTCATGGAGTGAAAGTAGTGTGTGTGTGTACCTCACTGTTTGATCGATCGGTGGCTCTTTTAACAGCCACTGTGATTGGATCATCCGGATCCCCTAGCACGTCGCGAGGGCGACGAATGCGCGGACAAACAACGTGACACGTAATTTATATATATTAAGATGTATGGAATAGTGTATTCAGTCACTGGAAACTCTTGTATTAATAAAAATAGCTATGATTCTCAATGTTATCTGTGATCACTAGAGGTAGACGGGGATCCACGTTGGTTTTAATTTAAAAAAAAAAACGTGTCTGGATAACTAGGGGACAATGAAAATATATCTGATCTCAGTGAAACGAACAAAAATGTTAGCTTAGCATTGCCTATCAATGTATACACTGGTCAAAAAAAAAATAAAGGAAGCAAAAAAAAATTCTACATTTTTCCGTAACACAACATAACAACTTTGTAAATGTGGGGGAGAATCTTTTAAAGGTAACTTGGTGTGAACAGGTTGTTAGGACGGCGTTTCCATCAGCCCACGTGACGTGCAGCGTGTGGCAGGCGGCCGGAGCCCTAGCGGACCTCTGCCACCAGGTGGACCAGTCGTTGGCCGTGGCGGACGTGGCCGCCAGGGCGAAGACCTACGCGCTGGCGCTTCTCCGCGGGGACAACACCGCCTCGCAACTTCAGGTGACCGTTTCTTCATTACATAGTCTAAAATGGAGTCGCTTCCGCTGTCTGTTTGCTTTTAATCTTGCAGAACTTTAAAACTATTTAGCGGATTTTAATCCAGTTTTCAGCAATAGATAGAGTGATTCATGAGAAAGGTTTATATATATAATACATATCTGTTATAGTACAGGAAAACTGGAAAATTCAAAAATTGTGACTTTGATGTCTTAACAAACATATTTTTGTGCGCTTAAATCGAAAACGCTGGCTAAACCTTACGAGATATATCAAATTAACACACTACAGAATTGTATATCTTGATATATATATATATTACAAAAACATATGTGCAAAATATATAAATCCAGTAACTCATATATGTACCTAGAGACTTTCAGCCGTGGTGGCTGCCGGCAGAATAGAATAGCACCCCCCTCTTCTTGCTGAAGCGTCGTAAAAGGCGACTAAGGTATCTCTTTAACACCGCAATTCAACCAGGTGTTCAGAGAAGAAAAACTCGACCAAACCTGCATCCCGCTCCCTTCCGATTGTACTAGTTCGTCATTCCATCGAGCCTGAGGGAGCTCGGACGAGAGAGTGCTTCTCTGGCTGCGCGTCCAGCTATGCACTTAAATATCTCCTGCGCAATTGACTGTTTCCGAAAACTGGACCTCGATTTTCTTAATCGGTGTTGAAACAGTCGCCGTGGCCGAAACCGGCTAGGACATCATCATCATCATATGTGGGCAAACATAACGACGGAGACTCAATGGATTTTCGTCCGTTGATAGTCGCTTTCGTTTTTGGACTCCACTACACTTATCATCAGGTGCACTGTAGCGAATTCACATAAATTTGTAAAACGACCGACAATGGCAAACATTTTTCGAGATCGACTCTATAAGCTGTCGCGATTAACTGTATCAGCATCCATGAAAGTTGTTTAAAAATTAATATCATATCCAGGTGCTGAAACGCGGTATCATAGGAACTGGTGCTGGGACCCTGAGGCTCTGGGAGACGTTAACTAGGACTAACGGACCTATCAGCAAGTTCGAAACCTGGCTAGAAGCGGATAACTACACAAACATATTACACAAGGTAATGATTATTACTAGATTTTTTTTGCAGGATACAATGCTATTGGTTTGTGAGGGCCTTTACAAGGGCACTGGGCAACAGGCGCAAGCATTTAAGATACTCAGCCAATCAAGCCAGAATTATGGGTTGGGAGGCAATACAAGGGCATCCGAAGTTAAACCAATAGGTTTCCACGAACTCTCACCAGTGGCTCCTAGTAGCTGTCATCAGTCAGTTTTCAGTACCCAGATCCTGCATCCCGCCTCTCTTTAATGGTGTCGGTTCCCCGCCCTATTAGATTAAGCGGGGTTTGGACGAGAGGGCGCGTTTGTGCAAGCGCTAGCGTTCACGCATCAAATATATTCTGAATCACTCACTCACTCACTGATTCACTGTTTTTGAATGTATTCCTCAGTGAGTCATTCCAGCCATTCAAGTCATCGCCAACAAGTCTACGAGCCCTGTGATCAATCGAGTCCATAGCCGCCAGCTGGTATCTAGCAGACCCATCCCATAGGGGTTTTTTTGGTAACCCGGGGAATTCCCTAACGGACCTTCAGGGGGCAGTGAGTGCCGCTCCCCCGTGTGTCGGACTTGCACCGACTAAAACCCCCGGTGTGTTCCTTCTCCCGCCTGCTGAGTGCCAAAGGCAAAGTCGGTCCAGCTTCCTCAGCGCTCGGCGATGTCTGGCCTTCTGCAGGCCCCTACTTAGCGGGGTACAGTTAAATAGTCGCCGCCCCCCATGTACGCCTAACACATTGGCGGGGAGAGTGGTGAAAAGTGCCACCCTCCCCTCATCTCCTTGATTTATCACTAGAGCGGTTTGCGGGAACACATCGCACACCGCGTATGTCCGTTATGGAAGAAGGCCTCTGGCGAAGACTCTCCTCCGAGTGTTCCACACCTGACCACTCCTGTGCCTGATACAGGTTAAGAAGTTGCGATGGTGAGAAATGCCGTCTGATCTCAAAATGGACACCCAATTTTTTAGCAGCTGTTTTCACTCGTAAACTCGATCGATCACCCAAAAGTTCATATCAGCTGTAATATGGAGTCAAACTGATTTCTAGTAATAATGATGTATGTATTTATTTTCTAGGGCCTGGAGAGACTGGTCACCAAGTTCCAGAGCCTGGTGAGGAATCCCATGCAGGCGGATGAATTTGTAACCCTCTTCTTTACCATTGCCCACCAGCTCGAGGAAGAGCGAAGAAATTTCGCTTTGAGCAGACTACGTGTGAGTTTTTTTTTTTTTTCAATAGCGTAAGCTCAAGAATGGGGGGTTGTTTTGTGGGTTCTGCATCTCGTCCTTTGAGATCGGTTATACCGTTTAGTAGATACAATGTGACAGACAGACAGAATAATTTTTGATAGAAGATAATTTTTTCAGGATACGGAGACCCTGAAACAGTCCCCGACAGACACGATCACTCAATACGCGTACAACTTGATGAGCCACCAGACGAAGTTGGCCCAGAAATGTCTTGATGACCGGGCTAGCAGGTTGGTAACTCTGATTCATTTAAATGAGAGACATTTGTCTACAGAAAACATATTGAAGTTATTATTTCTTTGATACTGGCTCCATGAAGTTACTCCATTGAATCTGATGAAAAACGAAGTCCCAGGCACAGCTAGTTTAAATCTTTTTTTTTTTTTTTCAGGAGACACAACAACTCTGATATATGCAAGTACGGCACGTCGACGCAGGAGTGCTCCTGCCTTTTCAGTAAAGTGTTCAGGCTGCCCTGCAGGCATATACTCATGCTGACCACGGAGCTCAAGGTAAGACTTTGGCTGTAGCAGTTCTTATCAAGGACTTACCTCATCACAATTCCCGTGTCTTTTTCTATCAAAGAGGCTCTGTAAGGCACTTAATGGCTGTGATGGGCCTAGTGCAGGACTTCTTAAACTATGGGTCGCGGCCCCAAATGGCCCCAAAATAACAAAATTCTGGGATCGCGAGAGATTTTAATGTCAAATATTTATGTATACCATTTTATAACATCACTAGAGTTGGCGGAATACAGTGGACTTGCAGCGTCTAGACACGCGCAATAAGACGGTCAGAATCCACTTTTATTTTTGAAACTATAATAAATACAATTTTATAATTTTTTGTTCAATTTTTAGTTTTAGTTTTTTCTATGTTTCAAAAAGAATTCTAAAACTATATATTGTTACCTAATAAATATATCATCAAAAAATATTAATTTATTTTTCTTTTATATCTGTATGGGGTCCTCAAGAAACTCGTAATCATAAATGGGGTCGTGAATGACAAAAGCTTAAGAAGCCCTGGCCCAGTTGATAAGGATCCCGGTTTCATGCACGGCAAAGCAAATGGTCTTAAGTTTGAGTCCCGGAGCGTACCTCGGGTTGTTTCCAGATTACATACGGATTTAGGCACCACATGCTCACAAATGACTGATGAAGCCTGCACTCTCCCTGGACTGACTGATACGTCACCTGACAGCGCTACAAACAAACTTTACCGGTTTTTAGAGAGTTTATTAAATTCGGGTTGCGTTGTCCGTGACAAGTACTGGTGATGTGAGAACGGCGATCAGCTGCTTTACTGGTCATATTGGACAGGACGTACCAGCCAAAGTGAATACAACAGTTAAAATTGGGTGTCCTTTTCAAGGTCAGACTGTCCTCCACACCATCGCAACTTCTAAACAGAGATGGGCAAAATGTAATCTGATTAATAATGAACGATTACAAAATGTAGTCGTAATTTTAATTTTCTTGCTCTGTAATCATGATTAAATCCATTTAAAACATTAAGAAATCTGGGATTGTGTAGTGTTTAGAATATAAGTGAGCAAAATGCAGTCATATTAATGGCAAAAAACGTAAAATGTAATCGTTAATCATTTTCATTAATCTGATTACATTTTGCCCATGTATGCTTCTAAACAGGCATCAGACACAGGTGCGTTCGCGTGTGGAATACTGTTGTCATCTTTGGAACGGCTCCGCTAGATGCCAGTTGGCGACTTTGGACTCGATTGATCTTTACTGCTCGTAGACTTATTGGAGATAACTCTCTGACCGAGAATAAAATGTAGAACATCGAGCATTGGTGTAAAGTCGCCTGCCTCACAGTCTTTTACCGGTTGCGCAGTGGAGAATGTTCTCAGGAGCTACATTCTGTTTCTCAGCCAGCCTCATTTCATCATAAAACCACTAGACGCCGTGTCGGATACAATCCGTATGTGGTGGACGTTTCTTATATCCGCAAGAAGAGATTCGCTTCTACATTTATCATGCGAACATCTAAGGAGTGGAATGTGCTTCCAGTGAGGATATTTCCGCGATCTTATGACTTGGGAGTATTTAAGAGAAGAGTGAATAGGCATTTAGTGGGCGGACGCGGCCCATCTTCGGACTTGTCTTCACCTTCTACCACGTGTGATTGAGGTCAAGCATGCACTTGTAATCATTAAAAAAGTATTCTGCTCACCCTGAATAGGATATAGCGTGATATTTCGTTTCGCAGGTTAAAACCCACATACCATTCGAGCCGCGATGGACGGTCCAGCATTGTCTCTTTGGATGCGAAAATAACTCACAAAATAACACTACGAACAACACAGGTATATAGTACACATTGCATAATTATTTCTTTCCTCTCGGCATAGAAACTACCCTCTCTTTTTGGTAACCCGGGGGAAATCTAACGGACCTTCAGGGGGCAGTGAGGGCCGCCGCCCCGGTGTGTTCCTTCTCCCGCCTGCTGAGTGCCAAGGGCAAGGCTGAGCCATCTTCCTCGGCACCCGGCGACGTCTGGTCTCCTGCAGGCCCCGCCTACTTGGCAGGGGGTGGGTAAATAGTCGCCACCCCCCGCGTACACCTAACGCATTTGGCGGGGAGAGAGGTGCACAGTGGCACCCTCCCCTCATCTCCTTGATTTATCATTGGAGCGGTGTGCGGGAACACACCGCTCACGCCTGGCGTATAGAAACAAATAAGGTTTTTTTTATATCGGCGGCATTAGATATTGAATTTTATAATATCAACGGAATTAGATGCTGGTTTATTAATATCAGCTTAATCAGGTGCTGATTTTTTAAAACGGAAATAAGCCGATTCCAGCTGCGTGCATCCCATAGAAGCATAAAAAAGCATTACCGTGCTATACTTGCACATTTAACACACATATATTGATTTAAAATTTGGTTTAACTGGTCCGCTGACACTCCTTGTGCTAGCCGGATAGCGTCGCTGGTCTGGATTTCCACGCAGAGAATTAGGGAACAAAGAGTTCGTTCAGGCGCAGTGACAATGAAATATTCAAAAGGCACTCACCTGGAAACTGGATGATGAGGACAGGCTACTGCAGCTCCGCACTGTTCACCGTATACAATTAATTAGATGTTCCGCCGTAATGTCCAAAGCAACTGACTATTCCGTAGTGTGACCGAGTTCGCCGCCGATGATAAGTGTAGCGATACCGCCGTGCGTACACGTGTATCACCGTTAAGGACCGAGCGTGGAATGGGAATGTAAGAGAGTGTAGGGAGACGGAAGGATGTCAAGTACCTTTTTTATACTCATGCCCTGCGCCTGAACACTCCTACTCCGGTAATTTCTAGGTTTTAAGTTATACCACAATAGGGCAAAGGCCTCCCTTTTTTATGGGACCTGTGGGAAGGGGTTTGGACATGTAACCCAGTACACGATATTCAATGCGGGTTGGTGGGGGTGCGCGCCGTGTGCGTAGAAGGTGCCTGCAGTAGCAATCTGCGTGCAGGCCGGCATGCTGTATACCTTACGACACCACAGTATTCTATTCTGCCGGTAAAGTCCACGGCATCATTCATTTGCATACTTTCATTAATTTCATTGCATATGTTGTTCAGGTAATAGCACGTTTATGGAGCAGGTTGTGGTGGAAGAAAATCAACACAGACAGACCATCCAGCAGCCTCAGCAGATACATCAGGTGAGAGTCACGATTCCTTATGTCAAAAAGGAAAAATAGCAATGCTTACCCACTTCAGTACGAGCGTCGCCTATAGTCGACGACCGTGATATAAACGCGCGCGGCCTAGCGTCGACTATAGGCGACATCCAGGAATTTTCTCTTATCTCTGCGTTTGCGGAGTGGTTACTCGCATAATTTTAGTTTCGTTCAGACCATCGTCCAAAGCGGTTTCACATCTGTAAAACGGTAACGTTTTTATGACTGAAAAAAGAAAAAACCTCTCGCTCATCTGGCCACAGATGTGTCGATGAACGAGCGCATGAGGCAGCGTACGAACGGCGAATGCCGGCTGTGGGCAACTGTTCGTGGCCGATGGGCGCCGTACCGAAGTGGTTAAAAACGAAGTCGCAGGCACAATTTATACTAAATATGAAAATTTACGTTCGAAAAAATGGTAGCATTGACTCATCAGCGACACTCTCGGAATTGAGGTGTATTTCACCGTAATGGGCAAAAGGGGGCTGATATGTCAAAATGGCAAAAACCATTATAAATTAAAAAAAAAAACACGTTCAAATAATTATTAAAAAAGACTTCGTAAAATGAAACAAAGTATAGTGCCCTGTAGGAGAAGCTGATGAACCTATCAATGAGGCCAGTTAGTTATTGATAGGTCCACACCAGGGATGTTTACGGAGCTTCGACTCCGACTCCGATAAGTCGGAACTTCCGATTGTTATTACACCATCGGTTTCGAAACTTTTTAATCGGAGGTCACCACCACGGTTGTAGTCTATTAATTTGATTTCATTTTACATGTTGTTGAAACATAATATCAATTAATCAAACAATCGATGCTACTTAGTTTGAAGGAGAAATTTTTAATAATTTATATTAATAAAATATAATTAAAATGATTCAATTTAAAACTAAATGTACATTTAAATTTATTACTAAAAGGTTTATTTTATTCTACATTTACATTAAATTTAATAGAAATTAACACAAAAACAAACCTAGAGCAAATTTGATTTAATTTGTTCACTATTAATGGGAAAATGTTAATAAGAAACACAGCAATTTTTATTTTCATTATCTGTAATGTGTAAATGTGTAAATTTATTACTTTCTACTTAAAAAGGTTCACCGAATAATGTTTTTATTTGTTCCTTAATAAAATTATTTTATTCGGCCGTCACTTGTGACTGACATTGCCTCCGACTCCGATTCCGACTTCGGTTCCGACTCCGATAAATCAAATTTAAAAACTCCGACTTCGGTTCCGATAAAACTGCCTCCGATACATCCCTAGTCCATACCGTTGCTCTGAGCTGGTGGAAGATTATACAACAGTAATAATTATGATTTTTGTTACCAACAGTAAAAGATAATAAAAGTATACTTTTATACTTATTGCAGGTTGGCAGTGTGAGGCAGCAACAGTATGTACTAGCGGCCACGCCCGGACAAACTGCCACTCCGGTCTCACAGGTAACCGCACTGACCGACAAGTCGACCATTATTGACATTTCCCTTTCCTGTTGTCGAACTCGTTATGTAATGAAATTCTAGGTATACTCAACGCGCGAGTTGAATGGGGGCTGTGGTAAAGGGCGGATGCATCACTCCTCCATCTCACTCCGACGCAGCCTTGACTTTCTTTCGGCGTTTCTTCTTAAGGTAGTCGCTTCCGAAACGCTGGTAGATCACCGTTATAGTTCGTTCCGCAGGCCGACCGCTCAAGTCGAGGTCTGTACCTACAGGGGTGCTCTTGCGTAGCCGCTCAACGCATATAATTCGCTGGCTGAGCGCCATCTGCGTTCGCACACCAAGACCGGATTAGTTATGGAGGCCTGTCCCGGCAAAACAACAATGACACTTCGAAAAAATAAAATCCTCGCCATCCGTACCGTTCCTCTTTTCACGCCCGTAGTGTTGTCTGGTAGCGCATACTTACTAATATATTGAACTAGTAATATCACTGCATATTTTGGAGTAATATATCGACATTAATGTCGATAAATTTGTTAATAAGGGAACAGCACTAGCAAATTTCTAAGCCGCGCACTCAACTCGCGCGATGACTGTGATGTGAATTTTCTGAGTAGTTTGTGGTGTCAGGTGATATTCTGCGGCGGCGGCGTGGGCAGCGTGGGAACAGTTGGCGGCGCCGCGCCCGTCATCACGTCCGTCCTGCCGGCCGGCGGCGCCGTGCTCACGCCCCATCACACGCTGCACCACTGATCTCCGGCCCGCGGTGACGGGAGACCAGCGCGCAAGGTTTCACCCACCATGACTCAGTAGACGCCAAAGGCGATACGACCCCGAGTACCAAATATTGGACTATATTGTGTTACGATCATTGATTAGTGACTTACGGTGATTGTACGAAATAGCGATGAGCAATAATTGTGACAGAATATCGAAAAATCAATTGATGAGTCTTCTAATGACATTAATAGTTGAGCAAATGGAAATCGACATTCGAATAGATAACGGTATTTCGAGTACCAAATTTTGGACTGAATTAATGGCTAACAGGTCACCGTATAAAATAGTGATGGGCAATTATTGTGGTAGAAATATTGAATGAATTGATTTTGGAGTCATCCGCTGACATTAATAGCTAAGCGAATGGAAATCGTCATTCGAATGGATAACGGTATTCCGAGTACCAAATATTGGACTGTATTGTATCATTAGTGACTTACGGGGACTATATAAAGTAGCGATGGGCATTTATGCGATAGAAATATTGAATGAATCAATTTTAAATTGCCCAGTCACTCGTTAATATGAATAATTAGGCGAATGAAAATCGACATTCGAATAGAAATGAAATAAACGAAGCGCGTAGACACAAACCATATCAATACGGTCGACTGTTGTAATATGAGGCCTCCAGAACTATAGTGACTCAAACGATAAATAGAGTTAATAGCAATACAGCCTTAAAAAAATATTTTAAGCCTGATATAGGCCAGCATAGATTGGCCTATTAATATCACAGCGCTATGTGATAGTCTCGAATTGTCAAAGAGCAACCGTTAAAGAAAATGGTGACTGTAAAAAAAATACCACCATGGCTCCGAAGGATCTATATTCTACTTGAAACTATTGACAGTTAGGTCATGGTTGGTTGGCTAGAACTAGAGATATTGCTTGATGTATCCGTAATTGTAGCACATTTAGTAGTGCAACGTGTGGAGGCAAAGTGTGTGGTCTTTTTCAATAAAATCTGGCAATTTTATAAACAAATGTAAATCTCTATAAAACTTGTATTTTATCTGTGATCTATTATAGGGATGTATTTGTAATCCGCATTCTTAACAATATCCGACATAACGGAATGGGATAATGTAGTGTTGTTTTGTGGAAATATAAGCAGGTTTGTTGTCGATGGAATTTCTTTTAATATTAGCTAATTCTGATTTTCTTATGGTTATATCAAGTAATGCTGATTTTCTGACATTAACTCTTAATGTCCACGGGACGGGTTTTCAAGCTTCGAGTTTGAGCCGATACCATGCCGTGATTTGGAACGGGATAAATATGAAAACAATTGTATCCTGTGTTTTTGAGGGTGCTCTTTCGAATGGTCATAGTTAAAAGTCGCTAAAAAGTGTAAAACTATGGAAAAATTTGAAACAAAAAAAAACGGATCTTTTTGTTCATAATGCTTCGTTAAAGGGTTAATATCAGCCAATGGCGATATTCTGGCTAGTGATGAAAATGCTCGGGAATTTTCCCAAAGTGCCCAAAACTTCCTTGGGAATATTCCCGGGAATTTACGAAATGTTCTCGGAAGTTTTTGGCACTTTGGGAAAATTCTCGGGCATTCTCATCACTAATTCTGGCATTTAGATCTCCGTAATGTATTAATATATCTATTACATTGTAACTTTGTCGAATGAATATAAAATGTCAGTGAGACATCTGTTTATGAAATTGTCGAATAATGTTGTAAGTGAAAACTTTTTTGTACATAACATAAATATAATTAAATTGTTTACACTTTAGTAATTTTATAACAGGAACCATTTGGTATTAAATATGAAGGAATAGTTTTACAAGTAATGTCTACAAATGTTTTACAGCGTTTTTTTTTTTTTTTTATAAGAATATTTTATCAATATTTAGCCCTACCCCCTTTTTGCATAACTATCTACTGTTATCGATAAAAAAATATATTTTGCAATACAATAAAATTTGGTTTCCAAATACCCCTTAGCCTTTTTTTACCCTGTGGAAATCCTGGACCGTCATTGCGATGTGCCGAATTATACTAACTAACACCGGGGTGTTCTTTTTACCCGTCTGCCGGGGGCAAAGGAACGGCTTTGCCAGCTTCCTCAGGATTCGGCGACGTTAGGCTTTTCATGGGCCTCCTCTCTTCTGCATTTGCGAGGGGTGATCTAAAAACACAGCCCTCGCTCACATCATTGTCCTGGAGCGGGGCCTGAGAACTCAACCCGCACTCACTAGTCAAAGTGCTCCGCCCAGGATCACACACCCTGGTCTAGAACCTGAGTACGTAGGTGAATATATTAAATAAATGTAAAAATAACGACACCCATTTTTATTGTTTTTGGAATTTAGTCGTTTTTACATAAAATCTTCAAAAGTTTGTTTGATGTAAACGCCAAATGAGCGTCGGCAATCGAGTGACGTTCGTACGGATGAATAAACGGTCGTCGGTTCGGTGCCCGTCAGGATCGCGACCACATAGTGACCAGTTTCGGCTTGTCGCGTTTCGGGATCAGCCTGTGTATATCCAGTAGCTCATATACCTAGAGACCTTCAGTCGTGGTATATGTGGGCCGACATGACGATGTAGACTATCAATGGATTTTCATCCTTTGATAGTCGCTTTCGTTTTTGGACTACATTGTGCTTACCATCAGGTACTCTGTAGTCACTATGTCGAGCCAGTGTAAAAAAAAAATACTATAAATATTCCCATTTTTTAATTTTTTTTTTTTTATTAATTATAACACCTTTTTTCTAACAGGATAACATATTACATATGTCGAATGTTTTTTGTTAAAACAGTGAAGTGAAGAACAAAATTCTTTACAATAAACCGAAGATATCATATAATACACGAGTTGTTGATTATATATCGTTTGTTTATGTAATGGCGTACCGAGAGTCGGATTTATGCCCCGTGAGAAACAAACGAATCGCGCTGGCCGACGAACGTGTTAAACATATTTTGCAGCTTATTTGCAGTAAAGCAAAAACGTATTATGGCGTCATATGTACGGAACGAATGATATTTAACTTAACCAAAATAAAACCTCTAAATTATTTTTGAGTAAATTTATAAACCTCGCACCTTGTCTTAAAACGAACATACAGTAAAAGCAAGGGAGCTTCCGCATAAGTGACGTCGTTTGGCGCTTACGTTTATTTAGAATATAACGAATTCTAATGGGAAAACTGTTTATAAAAACAACTGAATTTCTAAAAATAAATATACGGGTATTTTTAATTTTCTATCCAACTTCATAAGTCATATTAAAAATATGGTTCGTTGAAATGTGAATAATTTCGTAGGGTTTTATTTTAAAAACATTCTTCACATTCAATACCGGATGGTTACAAATGTTATTTTTAAGGTAAAATTAAAAATATATTATATTTAATTAAAACTCTAATCCGAGTTCCTATCATGGTATCTGTCAATAATTTTCTTTTTTAATTTACACATATTTATTTTTGTTTGTAAAAATTGAGAGGATGCACCAGATCCTCTATCTTTCGAGTGCTAAAATAATAAAATACTAGTAGATCTGTAAACTTTCCACGAAGCGTGCGAAAATAAGCAATTAAGCTACGATTTACGCAAATTTGTACCTGTTCCGCGAGCTGCAAAAAACCAATGGACGGGCTTAACGCGACCCGCGGACCGTAGTTTGGACACCCATGCCCTAAACATGGCGGGTGGTAGATAACAGAAATCAGTTACAGTGAGACATGTACCTTTTTTTATATTATCATTTTAAGGTCACTCTTGGTCATGGGACCCATGTCAACAACCAGAGTCCAACCATCGGCTATCCTCATTCAGTTATGCATTATAGCAGATTGCTTCGACACCTTGGAGTGTATCACATTGCATTTACTGATTATGGTTCCCACTAAAGAGGACAACCAACTCCAGTGATCATCAGTCAGATGATGGGGCCATCCCACTGACATTTCAGATCACAACATAGGAGAGCTATGTCAATATCTTTGGTTCTCTGTCAGATAATCTCATATCATTGTAAATATGGTTTGTTTTTGTGGAGGGTTGTAACTATAATGACCTTTTTATATAATTGCTACTTTCTTGACTTCACTGAATCTACAATATAGGAAAGTTTATCCATACAAAGCTTTGCAACACAGCAGCAAAAGTGTGGCATGGTGGTCTCATTTAAGTCAAAACGTTGGGTTCTGGCACTGCCAGCGACTGCCAGTATTCAACGTTTACCTTTAGGAAACCGGTTTGCTTTCGTTGCTGTGTCTCAAGGGCTTTATTGTTATTATAGTTAATTTTATGTATATTGTAATTCGCAAAGCAATACACATTTATGTGTAGAATAATGTGTAATATATAATACACAATAATATGTATTTTATAAATATTGTATTAAATAATACTACAATGAATTTGTTTTATTTATTTAATTAAACAAAGGTAAAAAATATTTATTTTCCTTACTTTAGGCGGAATCTTTACCAGCAAAATGACATACGATAAAAGAGGGTAGAGGAAGTCAGCCCCCGACGAAAACTACGCGGCGCGTCAGTCTACTTGTGACTATGGCCTGTATAACCACGTCGAAACCTCGAGCCATAATTAAAAGTAAGTTAATTCGCGCATAAGTTCCGGTAAAATATTTATAAGGAGTACAAAATACGAAAGTTTAAAATGTGTTAAAAAAATTAAATGTGGATTTTCTAGTGCAAGAAATGGATTAACAAGATCCATTCCATACTGCATAATGATCCAAAACATCGATCTTTTTTGGGCCCTAAATATTAATTCTTTGATTAATCAATCTCTCGCCATAATTTCAAATCAAGAGTCATCACTTTATAGACTAACCTCTACCATGGTTCACAAAGTTCATATTTCTCAATGCATTCAATTAGCCAGCCAACTGGCAAGGCTTTCAAATGCTCCATGTTGTACATTGGCTCATACATATCTCTGTATATAATATAGTGTGAACATTTCTTCAACTTTCCATCCTTTTTTGCATGATAAGGCACCAGTTTCTCCGTTTCATCAATGAGTTCAGGATTCGGAACTCTCCTCAAGACAATTCCACCAGCATCAGTAATAAGTTTACTTAGAATGGACTTGGTCAAAACCAAATCTTTAGATATTTCGTGTGGAGTGTTGAAATTGTGCAAATAGAAATGGCACCCATTGAAAATACCAGGGAGTTGTTTATATTTGTTGTATCTTGCTGTCCGTGGACCTGAAATTATGTTTTATACTTCTTAAAACCTTGAAACAAATTCATTGAAATAGACCTATTATAAGCACATTTATTTCATCAATAGAATGAATCTAACACTGATTTCTAAAACAGGATTTCACAAGGGGCATTTACCCATGACATTCTTATTAAATTCCTTTTATAAATATAAAAGTTAAAATAAATTTTATTATCTCTAAAGATTATAATACATAGCTATTAAATTTGTTTGAATTTATCCCCACTAATAAATAAAATTCGCATAAATTATAAATAACTGGAATGTTTTCATGATTCATTTTTAAACAATTATAAAAAGCAAACAGTAATTTGCCACTTATAAAACAGGTTTTTTTAATTATTTTAGAAGTGTTTAACTATGTCCTTGAGTATTTTGATAAATAATTTTTGTGGTAGTTTTGCTGGGTTCTGTCTTTTTTTATGTATCATACTATTGTTTTTGATAACTGACCATTATCAGTGCTCTAGACCTCTCACAAAGCATTATTGCCTCAAAATTAGTTTCAAACACTGCATCCTGTCTCTCTAAAATTGTGTTTGTGCTAGGCACTAGCATTCATGCATCAAATATATCCTGTGCAATCATTCATTTCTGAACATTTTCATTAGCAAGCTCAAATTCAAAGAACAGGTTTATAGCCAGCACTTACATGATTTGGAAACATTGTCATGGTACACTGTAATTGGCCAAGATTTCATCATTATTATTTTTATGTTGCTCTATATATTAAAATAAATAAAACAATTAATTTACCTGTATTTGTCTTTGTACCAATTCCAACCACTTCATAATCTTCAAAAGGCTCCAATGATTTTTCAGTTGACTTTGTCACCCAGTCAGAAGACAAAATCCACACTCCATTTACAATACCTTGTAAAACATCCACACTTGTTGTGCAAATACCATTGTCAGTGTCAGCGACAAGGTGTGTCACTTTCTTACTCCATTTCGTTTCAATGTTCAGATTATTGTGATGTTTACATAGAAGTTTTAGCTTATTACTTATTGTACGAATCTTAGAAATGCAATAAACTCTGAGATCTTCCATTTCTACCTCCAAAAACGACTTAGAAATGTGATGTACATTCACAGATTGAGTTTGAATGATGTTTTCAGATGCCTCTAGAAGTTTTTTTCGCAAATCCTCTGTAGCTAATTGTAGTGGGGTCTCTCCTTTGCAGTTACAAGCATTTATATCAGCCCCATGCTGCACCAATTCTATAGCAATTTCAGTATGTTTATACCTAATTGCTTCATGTAATGGAGTCTCATTGTTAGGACCTGGTACATCAATAAGTGTGTTATATTGAAGTAGAAGTTGGACTAGGTCTAAACGACCATTTTGCACAACTTCATGCAATGGAGTCCAGCCTGCATGATCTTTAGTATTAGTGTTGACTCCCTGGGCTAAGAGTTCTTTGATTTTATCAACCTTACCGAGCCTACAGGCTATGTGAAGTGGAGTTTCACCTTTCGTGTTGCGTTTCTCGGCAGACTTCGTTAGTTTACTGCTAAGTGTAGACACATTTTGGGTTTTGGTCGATTTCACAGGTGTACTAGTGGATTCCTGTAAAGATTGACCTGTTGGCGCGCTTTTTACGTCTGAACTGACATTGTTCGCCTTAAATTTTTCAAACATTTTATCCAACTGTGCTGCAGCGTCAATAGCTGCACTCATACGTGGATCAGTAAAAGTCGTAGATTCTTCAAGGCATACTCCACAAATCGGGCAATTCAGTAGCGTATTATCATAATGTTCCGAACATATTATATGAAAACATTTGCTCAATGTTACAGGGTTTTTACATAGTTTAGAACAAACGCCACATGTGTAACTTCGTTTTACTGCCTCGAGAGCTCCAAAAAACGTATTCAGTTTCTCTAGATCCATATTTTAAACGAAATTGTTTGAACTAACAATACATTTAAAATATTAACAGACTAAGTCAAAGCACCAAAAAGTAAACATTCAACAATTCAAAATAAGCATAAACACGCGTCAAAAGCCAAAGAGGCAAAAAAAGAAAAGCAACCATACAGCCTTATTTGATTTGTATTTTCTTTATTCATATTATTATGATTTTAATACATAATCTGATAATTTTGTCTTATTTGTGAATTTTCTGAGAATCATATTATATCTAATATTTTTAATCAAGGTTATTTATTTGGTACAATCCACTTTTTTTTGGTATCCGGTAGAACATCACGCATAGGAACATTAAGGCCGCTTTGAGGGCAGCGACCCCGTTGTGTCAGACTCCTGACTAAAAACCCTCGGGGTGTCCCTGTAATCACTCCACCCGGGCCTGGGAAACCAAATTCGTCAAGACGCCCGGGGTGCGAAAAAGAAAAAAATGCTTTTAGGCAAATGTTTTGTGTATATGTATTGCTAGACACATATAAAGCAGGAAATGCTTGTTTGTTCCTTAATTATTAATCAGATTACATTTTGCCCATCTCTGCTGTCCAATTTAGATATAAAACTTTCCCTAAAGTTTAAAATTCCTGAAAAATGTTTTTCTGCCTATGCTTTGTTTTGCTATTATTTTTGAATAGTCTAAATCGTTAAACATAAAAACAAGTTTATATTTCAGTAATGAAATAAAATGAAAAACAATAAACTGAAACTGGCTAATATTAATCTATTACATAAAAATAACTCCAGAACGCACGAACCGATTTCCACGGTTTTGCATTCGTTGGAAAGGTCTCGGGCTCCGTGAGGCTTATAGCAAACAAAATTCAGGAAAATGTTCAACAGAAAAGCAGGAAAATGGGAAAAAACATTTTTCACATACAGCGCCATCTCTGATACATAGCATGTACTACAAACCAATATAGTTTTGCATGGTGGTGGAGCAGAACGCACCAGTATTTTAAGTAGATGGCGCCGATGCGTTATACATTGTTTAACAGCTACTCATTGTACTCTGCTCAGTTATTTTCATGTGACATTTATTATGCGCACGTTTTTCAAACGCTAACTAAAAACCAAAACGTAGCCATCTGGTGGCGAAATGAAGTTCGCCGGGTTTGCTAGTTTATTATAATTTCGAAAGTAAAACAATGTCCGTCCGTGTGTATAAGAAAAATAATTATTGTGAATAAATGAAAAAAAAAAATTGGTAGATTATTTGTTTTGTAGTTCCTTGCTGCAGACGAGCAGTAATGATTCGTTTTTTCACTGGCTGGCCGCCCAAGTCGAGATCCGTACCTACAGGGGTGCCCTATAGTAGCTGCCCAACCCATAAGTTCCCTGGCAGAGCGCCTTCTGCGTTTGCCCACCAAGTCCGGTTTAGTTGTGGAGGCCTTTCCCGACCGTGCAATAATAGTGAGCTTCGAAAAAAAAAACCGTAGTGACTAATAATTTGTTAATAGATTTTCAATACTGACTAGATGAAAAATAAAATACGAAAATATATTAAATATAATTATTTATTAAAACTTAAATAATACTTTATTTACCCTAGAAATGCATTAAAAATAGGACGTTGTGACAAATTTTAACTATTTAAAACTAAACCGACTAGTGTTACAAGTAAAATTATAACAGATGGCATTGTTTTAAAGCCAAACCCACAAACAAAGCTTGTCTTATTTAATATCTCACGTTCAAAATTCATCGGTATTTTATTGTATGGATACGTGCTTAACATACTGTCTAATGCTAAATTTCGCGTATTGTTATGGAATATAACATCCATTTCATGATTAAAGGGGCCATACATGGAAAATTTTGGGTTATGGAAAGGAGGATGTTTGCCAAACAATTGGTCCAACTCCATGAGAACGCTGGTGATTTCGTGTCTTCGCATTTCAGTGATGTTGTTCGCCGCGAATACATGGCCAATGTTTGACCAACTTATGAAGCAATATTTGTTATCTTCTGGACAGACGGGCATAATATTTTTCAAATCTACCGTATTATCTTGATTTTGGTTACCTGGAACAAATACAATATTTATTACAATTATGATGTCTTAATAATGCCTTACTTGCTTAAAAACCTTCTAGTTTATGCCTAAAGGTGTCTTATACCGTATTAGTAATCCGTTATGTGATTGCTAGTGTCTAATGTCTAAACTGGACCTAAAGGTGCTTCCAACAAGACTGTGATAGCAGGTCATTATGTCAGTCTTTACACCCGAATACTGCTTTTTTGTCATGTTTTGGGAGTCGAAGCTGCTCGCGTCCGTAGGCTTTACCCTAGTTTCCTTACACATGACTCCTGGGTGGTGCTAAACGAGCAGTAGCGAGGTGGTAGGGCGTCGGTGCTCGACTGGATCGCGACCATAGTACATGGGTGTAAAGCCCGTCATAGTGACCAGTTTCGGCTTGTCGCGTTTCGGGGTCAGCTTGTGTATATCCAGTAACTCATATACCTAGAGACCTTCAGTCGTGGTATATGTGGGCCGACATGACGATGTAGACTATCAACGGATTTTTATCCTTTGATAGTCGCTTTCGTTTTTGGACTACATTGTACTTACTATCAGGTACTATGTAGTCACTATGTCGAGCCAGTGTAAAAAAAAATTGAAAAAAGCTTAACACATGATGTTAATATCGGTAATTTTGTTTATACAAGATCGACAAATTGACCGCATTGCCCCTGATGGAGAATACAGTGTACTCCAAGAAAGGCAACGATTTTTAAGGTGCGAAAATCTATTAACAGTCGCCGTCGTCATGCCGTCATTGTCATACATAAAGATAAATACATACATAAAGTAACCATATTTTTTTTACTAAAGCGGGACATCTGCGGAATTATAAATACCCCGAGCGGGATAAATATATTTTAATACGGCGCGATTTTATAAATAAGGGAGATATTTCAGAATAAAATAATTTATACCTGCTTGTAATTAATAAAAATGCTTAGAACAAACACAATACCGATTTAATAGTTAATTGGTATTCATTCATTCATGTGTGTAATTGTCCCTAAATATGTTGATTATAATTTACTGTTTTAATATATCACTATTTTTACATATTTGTATTTAAAATGTAATGCTGAATATCCTCCTTGAATATCTTCCTCGTCTATAAAATCAGCCTGTATAAGCGCAGAGTGGATACTGCAACTAATATATCTGTGCTCATCCGAAAAACGATGTATCGTGCCAATACATTATTATTATAACCAGGCTTTAGAGAACATAAAACATACCTGCTATTGAACTAAAAGCATTCATGCTAACAAAAGCGACATCAGTTTTCCCCTCTACAAGAGATCGTAGAGCGCCTAATTCCCCACTCTCGTAGCAATCTTTCATTCTCTCCGAACCACTTCCCACACCGGGAGCACAAACCTCCTTGAAATATCCTCCCATGTACTCTTTACAACTGATCTTCTCCTTTTCAGTGACATACCGCAGCACCGAATGCCAGGAAAAGCTATCGTAGCTTGGGAAAGCGGCTCGTTTTCCTTTTAAATCAGTCATTTTACTAATCCCTGAGTCCTTTTTCACGTAAGCCACAATTGTGTTCATTTTTTCTACGATTGGAGTGGATTCATGCAGTACAGCAGACAAGGAATAATCTCTGTAACAACATAAACATTTTTTTAATGATTTACAGGTGGACTCTTGACCTCAATCACACCTGATGGAAGACCTCCCTTTCCTCGGCCCAGGCTGGGCACACCTCAAGGGTGTGCTGTGCCATGTCCTCGGGGCTCCCGCACTCTCCTCCGGACACCCGCCACCAGTGACGGCCAAAACTTCCGTGACCCATGAAGATCTGGGTGAGCCGAAAGGAGAGTGCGCCATGTTGCCTGTCTATATTCACACTTCCCTTAAAGGCTCACAAGTCATGGGAACAAAGAAATGTGGTCACTGAAAGCATATTCCATTCCTGAGCTGTTCGCAATTTGAATGTATAAATTCTTTGGGGTAAAAAAACAGAACGAATTTAGCAGTCTAAAAACCGACGGTAACTATCAAGTAATAAAAGAATGTTTGGGGATTGTTACCGTGGTCACGATAATCTCTTCACATTTCTTTTAATGGAACCAAAACTGTAGGAGAACTCTGACTCGATTGATTCGTAGAGCTCGTAGACCAGTTAGCGATGACTCTTTGACAGAGATTAACCCTTTGCACTCGAGCTGCGCCGATTTCGATGCAGCGCAGCGAGATTTGTAATAAACTTTGTTGTTTTCAACATATAAATGTATAAACTGGTGAAATTTTATTATTTGTATACGTTTGTTTAAATATAAATGTTTTTAAGTATTCGTAAAGTGTTCCTCGAATTTGGCCGAAGCCGCCTCGAGTTGCTGCTTAGCGCAAGCCAAAAAGGCCTCGATTGCAAAGGGTTAAAATGCAGAACATCGATCATCGGTATTAAGTCGCCTGCCTCGCAATCTTTTACTATTTGCACGATGGGGAGTGTTCTCAGGAGCTACTTTCTTTAATTCCACCAGCAAAATTTCATTCTAAAATCACTAAACCCCGTATTGGATACCATTTGTATGTAATGGATGTTCCTTATATCTGCACGAAGATATTCGCTTCTATATTCATCATGCGAACAACTAAGGAGTGGAATATGCTTCCAGCGACCACATTTCCACGATCTTATGGCTTAGGAGCCTTTTAGAGAAGCACTCTTCTCTTACATGTCCGTCTGACATGGTCCATTGTCGAGAATCTTCGTTTCTGTTCATATGGGATTAGGTCAATATGTGTAACTATTTATATATATATATATATATATAAACCGCCCCCGCCGCGGTTATATATTTATATATAGCCGTGGTGGCTGCCGGTAGAATAGAATAGCACGCCCCTCTTCTTGCTGAGGTGTGGTAAAACGCGACTAAGGTATCTATTGAACACCGCAATTCAACCAGGTGTTTAGAGAAGGGAAAACTCGACCAAACCTGCATCCTGCTCCCTCCCGATCGTACTGGTTCTCCTTTCCATCGGGCCTGAGGGAGCTCGGACGAGAGAGTGCTTTTCTGGCAGCGCGTCCAGTTATGCACTTAAATATCTCCTGCGCAATTGACTTTCCGAAAACTGGACCTCGAATTTCTTAACCGGTGTTGAAACAGTCGGCGTGGCCGAAACCGGCTAGGACATCAACATTATCATATATATATATATTGCAGATATTCCTAAACACGTATTGTATCTGTACAAATTCTCACCTGATTCCTTTGACCAGCCATTCACTGTCAGCTACGGTGATGTCACACTCTCCTGTCTTCACAGCTTGCATGCATGTTTTCGTATCCTCCCGGACAATACATTGCAGGGGTGGCGCAATACCGAATACCGCCCCGGCTTCGCTCAGCCACTCGCATTTATTCTTGGCTAAGAACGACGTTGTACACAGAGTTATGTGCCTGGGAAGATAGAAAAAAATTGTTATCAAAGCCATCACATCAGCCGTCCGACCGGAACGACCGATCGGAAGCGTCTAGCATCCAACGTGGTTCTGCAATCGTAACCAGATCGACTGTCCACTATAAAGGTGGACGTCCCACACTGCGCTTGCCAACCAATACCAACTTGAGAACTTTCTTGCCTTATTGGTTACCCGCTCTACGGGTGGACTCTATTTGATGGACATTTTTTATTACTGTTTCAACAAAGTGATTACCTATGACCTGATAGAAAGCAGAATGTAATCCAAGAACGCTAGCGACCGTCAAAGGACAACTCCGTTGACTGTCGCCGTCATCATATCGGCCCTCATATACCACGATTAAAAATCTCTTATTACATGAGCAACTGGAGCTATACATGCATATCTTGCAACTCAATTTGTGCACTGTCACGATCCAATTCGAGCAATTGCCCTACTACCTCAATAAAAAAGGTATCGTATGAATATGGCATTATTAATATAATATTTGTATTTGGGAGTACTGGTAGAATAGGATAATGCCTCCGTCTTTATCATCCTGAGCTGTCGTAAAAGCCGACTAAGGTATACAGGTGTAGAATTATACACGGATTGCTAGCATTGCTGATTGCTGTACGCCCCTTTTCTGTACAAAGTGCACACCCGCCAACCCTTGATGGACAAACGTGGTGGTATAAATATCCAAACCTCTTCCCATGGATTCACAAATATAGTACAAAAAGAGAAGGGTGGCCATTGCTCTAAAGAGGAACAAAACTACCTAATAATAATAAAATATTAAACAAATAATAAAGAAAACCAAAGGAAATAAGCAATCATAATTATTCTCTCACTACTATTAATATGGCAGAAGACTTGCAGAAGTTGGTTTCCGATGGTTTCTGAAAGATGCGCCTTTTTAACCACACCCTTCTAGAGGAGGCGCTTGTTTAGAGCAGTTCACACGCCGGGTCGTAAGAGAAATATAAATCCCTGGGCTTGGCTTGTAGTGAGTGGACGGGTACCCGCTTCGTTTCCGCCTGCTGCGTTTCGGGATCAACTTGTGTACGTCCAGTTACTTATATACCTTGAAGCATTCTGTCGTAGAGTATCTGGGCTGGCAAGACCACGGCAATTATCAATGGATTCCCATCCCTTGATAATTACTGTCCTTGGACAAGGTTGTACTTTAGTTAAGTCTCTTCATCAAGTGGGTATAAAAAACAGAGGTTATTAGCCAATAGGAGTATGGCCTTATTAATCCTAAGCAGGAAGTAGTATAAAAAAGAGTTGTGGTTCACAAAAAGTGCAATAATATTCCCGTTGTCTCTGCTTACACCGAAAAAGATACAGCGTGGTTAATACCTTGGTGGATCGCATCCAGCCTGGCTGTAGGCCTCCCGGAATCCCTTGGCAGTAGCGAGGTGGTCCATCGGAGCGCGCGGAGGCTGTAACGGTTGCGGCAGCGCTTGAGGACTCTCCAGCAGAGCCATCAGAGCACCTTTCCAGTGTCCGTCAACAGTCACGCTTCCGTTTGTCAACCCTGCCGTCAGTCGAACCACAGCTTCTGAAGCTTTCCTGATGGATTAAATTAACAGTTTTAAATCTTACGTTTCACGTTGTAAATGTTGTTTCTCCGACATAGCTTTAAAGTTATAGAATATAGATAGACAAATAGTTGATTCAGGGGGCTTATTTCTTGGTAGCAACCTCTCGTTACCGGCAGTGATCAAATCCATTGTCGGTATCGAGAGAGCGTGGCAGAGCATGCTCGCCTTTTATGAGGCTATATTGCGGATTTTACAAGCCGCTGCGCATGAAATTCCGCGTAGCGGATCAATTTGGCAGAGGGATGAGTTTCTTGGTGAACTGCGCAGCATCCCAACATAGATATGGGAAAATCTCGAGGAAGAACACCATCTGACATTGAGGTTTAGAGGGGCAGATAATACACACCCATCTCTACTAGAGGTAAGCCTAGACCCTGGACGCTCAGGCCCGGCTTGCAGCGAGGTGGAGAACACCCTGGAGGTTTTTAGCCACTAAGAGTCTGGCACACTGCGTGAGTCGACCTCCGGGCGTCCGTGACAGGCCTATGAAGGATTTTGTCCCGGTTACCAAAAAAAGGAGTCTTATTTCGTAGTTTTAGTATGAATTATCCACCGGCAGAGCGACAATTTGATTGTGAAGTGTTGTTATAAAAAATAAATACCTTTTGGCGACAATGACCGGCCAAGGACGATGCAGCCAGACGCACGGGTCAGTGTTGTTCTCCAATGACTGCCAGGTGCCATCGCGGCAGAGGTACACGAAGTTCTGACTTGGATAGTAAGCGAACGAGGGATTCCTCGGCTGTATCAACTGTAAATAAACAAAGAGGAATAAACGTAAAATTACTGATGGTTTTTACACAGATTCTATAATGTGACTACAGCGCATCTGATGGAATGTAATCTGTAGTCCAAGAAAGCGACTCCTAGGGAGGAGAATCCATTGAAAATCGCCGTCAACATGCCCGGCTAAAAATACCACAACAGGTCTCTAGGTTCATACACAATTGACTGATTTTAAACGTTCAAAGTTCATGTTGGCAAATTACTTTAAAACTTTCAACCCTTATTTGGCTCTCTGAGGGGTTGGTTTTCTAAAGTATCGAACCACGTATTTTTTTATTTCCAACTAAAAAGCTAAATATCAGATTTCATAGTTTTTACTTTAAAATTGACGGATTTTCAAGCAAACTTTCAACTCCTATTTCACCTCTTTTTTTTCGGCGTGTCCTATGTTGGTGGCCTGGGAAAGACCTTCACAACAAAACCGGGCTTGGTGGGCGAACGCAGACGGCGCTCAGCCAGCGAAATATTTCACCTCCTTAGACGGGGAATTAAACAACCGACTTAGTAGGTGTCCATGATATAAAAAACCGGCCCGAATCTAGAAGGCACTAGCTGGAATCCACGCCCATAGCGCCAAATTCTAGGAACGGCATACGAGCAAAATTTGTACAAGCCTTTAATTTTGAAATTTTAAAAGTTAACTCAAAAACCTCATAAGATATCGTGGCCACGTTTTAAGTTATGCAAAAGTCGTTTTTCCTGAATGTATCGCATTGTAAATGCTTCGTTATATTGTTCCATATAAATGATAGTCCCTTTTTTATAGAGTCGTAGAGGGGGCGGTGGCGGGGGGTTGTTTCGACTTGTAGTAGTTTTTGTTTCACCTCAAAAAATTTCAAGATCGGTGGCTGTAAAAGAGGTCAATGCCCTTCCATGTTTCTAGCTTCCGTAATTAACTGTCTACGATGAAATCTCAGTCAGGTTTTTTTATATATGGATTTAATTAAAATTAATGCAAGAAACTCACGCCGAAATGAGAATTTACGTCATCCATTTCCACCCATGTGACGTCACCGGCTCCCTCGACCAAGCAAGTGAGAGCCCCGCTGTTCCCCCAGTAGGGGTCCGTCGTGGCGCAACTGCTCGGTGATCTACACGCGGCGCATAGCTCCGGGTACTTGGTTTCTATGATAAAAAGAGATATACTAGTAGATTTTTAATTTCAGCAAAACCAAGAACAGTTTTCTCGTCAAAAACAATTATCTATCTATCTTAGATTATTATTATTACTATCTAAAATATAAAAATGAATCGCTGAATGTGTTGCTAAGCGCAAAACTCGAGAACGGCTAAGCCGATTTGTCTGATTTCTTTTTTGTAATAATTGATGAAGTCTGAGGAAGGTTATTACAGAGGTAAAAATTTTAAAAATTGTCTGAAAAAGTCTAAAAACACCACTTTTCTATATTCTCATACTAAAGATTCGTAATAATACTTTATAGTCAATTTGAACTTTAATACCATATCATAAAGTTCAAGTGTTATTGGACGGGTTCCGGGAAGGCAAAACAATTGAGTGACGTATAAATATTAATGTCAATATTTATACATATAGCATTACATTCAAAAAGTTTTTATAATTTTTAATGTGTTTTATAAATTTTATTTTTTGATATAATGTAATTGTTGACTTATCAACTTTCTTATTTCTTTTTTTATCTTACTAGCGGACCCGGTATCCTGAATAGCAAAATAAGTATTAAAAAAAAACGACTGTTAGGCCGTACGAAGTTCGCCGGGTCATATAGTGTATTATAAAAGCTGTTATTATCTCGTAGGAAACAACTTAAAAATAAAATTGTAAAGTTCCAGTTAAGAAAATAATTCTTACTTAGTTCAGCGTCTCGCTGCTTGTCTAGAATCCAGGGGCCAGCTTTGCACGCCTTGCCGAAGAACTGTGCGAGTCCCTTGATACGGTTTTCCAACAGCGAAAGCTTTGGATCACAGGACTTCTCCAGAACAAGCGATTCTAAGTACTGTGAAATAAATAATAATAAGTTTAAAATATTTTTTATTTTAGCTCTACAATGTGACTACATTTCATTTGACGGAAAGTGCACTGTAACCCAACAACTGTGATGACAGCTAAAGCTCCATTGCTGCCACGACGGACGTTCTCTAGATATATGCCCAACTGTTTTTTTTTTTAATAACAGACATGTATGTACTCATCAATGTCCTGTCATCAATCTCACGTTGATGGAAAGTTATTATGAAGCCGATGATGTACAGCGTTCATTTAACAAATACCGATTCACTCGTTATTTGAAGACTAGCTGATCCGGCAAACGTTGTTTTGCTATATAAGGTTTTCTAATATCTTCTAAGATGTTCATTGAAATTAAGTGATGTCAAAGACAATTTTGTTCACAACTAAATACTCTTAATCAACAACACATTTATTTGGATAAACATTAATATTATTACGTTGATACAACTCTTAACAAATAATGCATTAATTTCGACCAAATTTGTTTACCATAAAAACGGTTCTAGTGACTTAATCTTAAAAGATAGACATATACTGTCACGGACATTTTTTTAGATCATTTCAAGAGGAATAATTCATTCCTACATATATTTTTGGTATCTCGAACCGTTTTTGCAGCGCACGCAATGGAAGCCCTCAAGGATGAATATTTTTCCCCGTTTTTTTCACATTTTCCATTATTTCTTCGCTCCTAATAATTGCATCGTAATGTTATATAGCCTAAAGCCTTCCTCGATAAATGGTCTATTCAACTTAAAAAGAATTTTTCAATTCGAACCAGTAGTTCCTGAGATTAGCGCGTTCAAACAAACAAACAAACTCTTCAGCTTTATAATATTAGTATAGATTCCTATGCCGTAAGATGTTGGATAAACTGACGCGAGAAGCAAATTCCAATCCTTGTCGGTACATGCCATAAAAGAGGAGGCGAATCATGATTCCTGAAGATGTGGTGGCATCAGATCAAACTTACCACGATTTTATAACGATTGATGTAACAGGGTACAAAATTTTGCGCGTAGGAAACTTTGTTCTAAAGTAAACCTCAAAAGGACAATGAAGTTCTCGAAGAAGCGAAGAGATTCGCTTCTACATTCATCATGCGGACAGCTAGGGGATGGAATATGCTTCCAGCGAGATAATATCCACGAATCTTGTGACTTAGGATCCTTTAAGAGGAGAGTGAATAGGCATTTGCTAATTTTTTTTTTTGTAAACCGACCCCGGTGTCAGACTCCTACTGACTAAAAACCTCCAGGCTGGCTTTCTAATCGCTCCACCAGGGCCTAGAATGCGAATTCGTATAGAAGCCCGGGGAGCGAACAGCTTCCTCGCTCGGAGGGGGTGGGTGCAAACGACCCATCTGGCCGAAACCCTCACAGGTGACGCACCGGACACTGTGTTCCACCTCCCTCTCATCTGGGCGGTAGACTCCTTCAAGTGTACTGCCCAGAATAGCCATTTGTTGGGCTAACGTGGTCCGTCATGGGACTAATTTTCAGCTTTCGATAAATTTAATTGAGGCAAACGTCGCCTATAAGATTATTTGAAAAAGGTTTTGTCTTACCCCAGTCAAGGTCTCACTGAGCGATCGTATGTCATCCATGCGTACTCCAGGGTGACACAGAGTCCTGTTGCGCAAGACTGCGTGCAGGGTTGACGAGCTGTCTGGCAGTATTCGTCGGTTCAGTACGGCGACAACACTTCTCTCGAACGGTCCTGGAATTTAGAGAAAAACTGTTAACCTACTTAAAATAGACATTGGTATCCTGAGGTATTCGAAAGGACGATTGGAACCACTGAATCTGCATTGCTTTTGTCAAATTTCATGCTTCTGTAATGTCATGCGGAGCCTAAACGTGGACACTCAAGGTACGAATAATAACAAAAATACAACCTTCGACTTTTTATATCCCGGGTGAAAATCCAGCATAGGACCATCAAGGACGCTGTGAGGAAAGCGATCTCGGTGTGTCAGACTCCTACTGACTAAAAACCCCCGGGATGTCTCTCTGATTGCTCTACCTGGGCCAGGGAAATCAAATTCATCCAGACGCCTAGGGAACAAAAAGCCTTGTTTAGGCTACCTCTGGGAGGGTAGGAGTAAAGACCACCCCTCCCAAAATCTCTCTCCCAGGTGGTGCGCCGGATACCGTGCACCGCCCCCTCTCTCATCCGGGACCTTTGACTTTGCATAACTTAAGTCGTGGTAATAAATATCCTGTGAGACTTTTGAGTTCACTTTAAAACGTTAAAACAAAAGCTCATTAGCCTATTTTTCATGAGAAAGTTGGCCTAGTTTTTTTTGTTTATTAGCTGGGTGATGTTCTCGTCTGCCACCATTATATTTGTCCCCCTAAATCCGGGCCAGACAGAAACTGAAGTTCCAAAGGAACCCTCTTTAGGGTCTTTAGGGTTTAATGTCTTTACATTAGATCATATAAAACAATCCTTAGGGAAAATTGAAAAAATAAAGAGGAGTAATATAACTTACGTTGTCTTTGCCTCAGTTCGTTTGTGACGAGTACGTCTATTTCAGCCCATTGCGCCGCGACCAGGTCCTCCGGGTTGAACACGCCGAAATCTACAGTCCCTTTACCGATCCTACGCAAGCAGTCTAACCTGAAATAGATATGTATTTATTTATTTTGCACGAGTCCTGTGAACTACATTAGGCAACCACTAGACATCGTGTCGGATACCATTCATATGTGGTGGATGTTCTTTATATCCGCACGAAAAGATTCGCTTCAACATTCATCATGCGAACAGCTAAGGAGTGGAATATTCTTCAAGCGAACATATTTCCGCGATCTTATGACCTGGAAGTCTTTAAGAAAAAAGAGAGTAGGCATTTGTTGGGCTGACGCAGTCAATCATCGGACTCATCATCACCTTCCACCAGGTTTGATTGAGTTCAAGTTTCCGCTTATTTTTATTTAAAAAAATCTATCATCTTAAGATAGAAACATGAACTATTCATATTGACCAAAACTGATATAATGTTTTAAAACCTTTTAAATTAAAGTTTTCTGTTGATAGTGTAAAAACACCATTAAATTACGTTGCAATTTTAAAATAACATTTCCCAATAATGTGCGCATTTATAACAGTCTTTTTCGCTTAGGCACTTGCTAGAAACCTTCGACTTCAAAACTAAGGCCTATTTTAGTCGAAGATTCTACCGACAACGGCCGGAGCCGAAACATTAATCCAACACTATAGTGCAAAAAATGTAGCAGAGAAGATGTACCTGTCAGTCCCCAAAACGCACTCGATTCCAGATTTTTCGTTGTCCAATATGGGGCAGAATTTTGGAGCACGTTTGTATGAGCCTCTCCCTTCGACGATACAAAGTCGCACTGTGGACAAAAAATAATAAATATCTCGTCACGTTATACCCCTTTCAGTGTAAGCTGAAATATGTTACATTAATGCCTGTATCCACTCGACTCCTGTCTCCCGGAGAGCATGTTTCCACCATCCTATAATAGTTTTGTATATTGTCGATAGCCGATGTCGTTTTTAGGCTTCACCATGCTTTTACCAGCATGTATGGTGTTGACACTGTGCCAAGTCAGAATTAAGAAAATATATTTTAAAAGAGTACGAGAGATAGGGAAGAATGAGAGGGTAATATTAAAATGTTGAAGATATATCGAACGCTGCGGTTTAACCGATAAAAATTTTCCTGTATTTTGAGTTATTGTAGTTTCCCAGTGTTTTTCGTAGCCATTTTTTTATTTAGTGCCGTGAGAATTCCCTTTTTCAGTCTTCATATATTACCTACAGGTATAGGCAAAATGAAATCCGATTAGTGATTAACGATTACAAAATGTAGTCGTAATTTTAATTTTCTTGCTCTGTAATCATGATTAAATCCATTTAAAACATTATTAAGAAATCATAAATGTGTATACAATCTGGGATTTTGTATTGTTTAAAACATAAATGAGAAAAATGCAGTCATATTAATGGTAAAAAACGTAAAATGTAATCGTTAATCATTTTCATTAATCTGATTACATTTTGCCCACCTTTGATTACCACAAGTGCTTTAATGATGATGTCAAAAATGTTGAAATTATTCAAATGACCGTGTTGATACAAGATGTACAAAGGTATGTGAAACTGGTTCGGTTTGGAGGTGTCAACTGGTTTTGTGAATTTAATTGAGGAATAATTATTGCGGAATTTCATTATTGTAGTTTTCAATATCTTTCCGTTTGTTGTGAATGTAAACAGCAGCATCAGAACTAGTTGCGTTACTTTTAATATCACCTCAGCAATCAGCAATGTGGATTTTAATGCTGACTAGCTGAGCGAACGAGTTTTGCTCGTACAGTTTTTTTTTTGTTAACCCAGTGTAAATCCTGCCTAGGATCATCAGTATCAGACTCCTACAGACTAAAAACTCTCGGGATGTCAGGATAATACTTCAACCCTAACTAAATCGGGCTATTTATATAAATTAATTTCCTTGAAACCGGTTCTAAAAATACTACTAAATCGAATCAAATAACAGTGTAAATCAGCTGTTTTTAAATAGTTTTCATTGTATACATTGATCAAATACGCTTTTTTACTCAATAATACAGATTTGCAAAATTTTGTTGTTGGCCAAGTGAGTGTAATTTTCGAGTATCTTGCCCAATGTGACCAGTAGCGCTTCCGATCACAGCACTAGTGCATATGACATTTCTATTCGATGCCATTCGGTCTTACTCGCGATATTTTCCTTCTCCGATGTAGTTATAAAAACAGTTTATTCATAACAATATTTCAAAATTCTTCGAGGCACTAGCTTAATGTATAACAATTTTCCTGTTATTTTTGTGACTAGACTATGAGTATATTATGAATATGGTTTACAATTAGATCTCAGAAGCAGAAAATTATCCTCAATTATTTCCCTATATTAGTAATGTAATTAATTAATTATTTCATTAATTCCTGTAATTAATATCATAAAATATATTATTACAAATCTTTATTTGTAATGGAATTGACGGACACATGACATTGGAAAAACATTATGCCCTTTTTTTTACACTGGCTCGACATAGTGACTACAGAGTACCTGATGGTAAGTACAGTGTAGTCCAAAAACGAAAGCGACTATCAAAGGATGAATATCCATTGATGGTCTCCATCGTCATGTCGGCCCTCGTATACCACGACTGAAGGTCTCTAGGTATATGAGCTACTGGATATACACAAGATGACCCCGAAACGCGACAAGCCGAAACTGGTCACTATGACGGGCTTTACACCCATGTACTGTGGTCGCGATCCAGACGGGCACCGACGCCCTACCACCTCGCTGCTGCTCGTTTAGCACCACCCAGGAGCCACGTGTAGGGAAACTAGGGTAAAGCCTACGGATGCGAGCAGCTTCAACTTCCGAAATATTCCTCGAATATATCGACAATGCCCGCGGTCAGTTTAAAAATAACAAAGAAACTTATATAATAATATAATATATATAATGTGCTTATATAAGTTATTTATAAATAATAGCAAATAAGTTTCTCTGAGACCAAAGAAACAACCATTAAAACTATTATTCCGCTTTTTACCACCTTATTCAAGCTCAATTCTTATTTTTGTGCGATATCGTTGATCGTTTATGTTCGTTCAGAATACCACACGTCACAGCTGTAAATTCCAGCCCAATCCATAGCGCCGATACCGACCATAGTGTCTAGTGATAAAATAGAGTATAAAACAAATGTTATAAAGAAACTATCTTTACATACATATATACCACGCTATATCTCATTCGAGATGAGCAGGGATACATTAGTGGCTGCATTCACTTTGCACTTATATATCGTGCCCAACGTGACCAGTGGCGCAGCTGATCGCCGTTCTCACACCACTAGTACACATGACGTTTCTATTAGACGCCATGCGGTCTTCCCCAGAATGTTTTCTTTCACCGGCGAGCGTATGGTCTCTAAGCCTTTACTTAAACTGGAAAATTCAAGAAGTACGGGCCGGGTAATGAATATGTGATCGATAAAATATATTTATAATGCAACTAATAAACGGTTTTTATTATTTACGTTTAATTTGTAATGTCTGAGTAAAAGCTGAGTAATGTTCAAATAGGGTCTAAGTATCTAAGGGTCTAAGTCTAGGTATCTAGGCATACGAACAACTGGGCGTATACAAGCTGATCATGAAACGCGACATGCTGTAGCGAGTCGCTAATACGACCTTTGCACTTGTGTACTGGGGTCACTATTCAGTTCCGGCAATAGACGTCATAATTGAATATTCATTTCAACTAGATTGCTTCTCGTGTTTCTGAGAAATGGGGTCTTGATAGACAGAAAGGCGGACAAGGATGTGTTAGTATAAGAGCTATTTTTCCTTTTGAAATAAGAAATTTTAAATACACTGCTTGCACACAAATCATAAAGCTTTTTCCAATGTATGTCGAAATAATATTTTACTGTACAAATACGTTGTTAATTAACATTGCGAAACCAGTTTTGGAGGTTATCTTGTATTTGTAACTTTGATAAACTGTTTGAATATAAGTATTAGTTGTTTGAGGAAATAATTACGTGTGTAGCGCGACGCGAATAGTTGCAGATTCGAATCCTGGTACGTATATCTGGGTTTCTCCAGATTAAACACGGATTAAGGCACCAAATGCTTACCGGTGAAGTAAAAAACCGCGAGGAAACCCGCATGGCGTTTAATTGAAATGTCATGTGTACTAGAGCTGTGAGAACGGCGATCAGCTTCGCTACTGGTCTCCAAATTATCCACAAATATACCTCTGCTAATCCCGAAAGGGATATAGCATGACGATATACTATTATTGATATGTTTATACAGTGAAGTTGTTTCTAATAATACAATAGTTATTTTTGAAGCTACAGTGAGATTTACACCTGCTACAACCCAAAAACTAGTTTACAATGGATATGGATGGATAGATAGGTATTGTAGAGACCAGAGATGGACAAAATGTAATTTGATTAATGATTAACGTTTACAAAATGTAGTCGTAATTTTAATTTTGTTGCCTTGTAATCACGATTAAATCTATTTATAACATTAAGAAATCATAAATATGTATACAATCTGGGATTCTATAGTGTTTATAACATAGATGAGCGAAATGCAGTTATATTAATGGTAAAAAACGTAAAATGTAATCGTAATCATTATTATTAATCTGATTACTTTTGGCCTATCTATGGTAGAGTCATAGCGTAGGCAAAGCAAGACGAGCGAAGGCGAGATGACTTACTGGCTTAGGAGTATGATTTATTCAGAGTTAAAAAAAACTGTAAAACTGAGTATTTGATATTCATTCCGAATTGATATTACTGTGTGTTCCTTAGAATAAAGGTCTTCGCAAATAGACGCACGACGAAGCAATCTTACAAAGGTCACATTTAAGTCGTGGAACCTTGTAACGAAGAGTCGAGCTTGTTCGTTGAACTTCCATCCATTCACTTGATTATAACGCAAGGTTATCATAATTAACTTTGTTCATCTCGGTATGTACAGTAGGCATAAATCCATTCGATAGGAATTGGTAAAATCGACGAAAAAAAGGCTTAATTAACAAAAAAAAAAGAATTATTAACCTGAGACAAAGCAGTTCTAGTTAATACTAATCTATACTAATATTATAAAGCTAAAGAGTTTGTTTGTTTGTTTGTTTGAACGCGTTAATCTCAGGAACTACTGGTTCGAATTTAAAAATTCTTTTTGTGTTAGACTATTTATCGAGGAAGGCTTTAGGCTATATAACATCACGATGCAACTATTAGGAGCGAAGAAATAATGGAAAATGTGAAAAAAAGGGGGAAAATTATTCATCCTTGAAGGCTTCCATTGCGTGCGCTGCGAAAACGGTTCAAGATACCAAAAATATATGTAAAAAAGTATTATTCCCCTTGAAATGATCTAAAAAAATGTCCGCGACAGTATATATCTATCTTTTAAGATTAAGTCACTAGAGCCGTTTTTATGGTAATCGAATTTGGTCGAATTTTATGAAATCTTTGTTAAGAGTTGTATCAACGTAATAATATTAATCTTTATCCAAATAAATGTGTTGTTGATTAAGAGTATTTAATTATGAACAAAATTGTCTTTGACATCACTTAATTTCAATGAACATCTTAGAATATATTACAATAACTTATATAGCAAAACAACGTTTGCCGGATCAGCTAGTATTTCATAACGGTGTATTTCGCGGTGAGCAGAAATACATCAATGGCAGTGTCTACTTTCCTGTTTTATATCGTGCCCAACGTAACCAGTACCGCAGCTGATCGCCCTTCTCAGGGCACTTACATAAGACGTTTCTATTAAGCTTTAATTAAAATTTTGGTAATCTACGAGTTTATAACATGTTTTGAAAACCCTGTCAGACCCGAAATGGGCATATCGAAGACGCGTTAACATTATCAAAATATATCAGAAGATTCTATAGAGATCTATACTCGGATTACTTACAGATATCAGTTTAACACGTTCACGCCGGCGCGGTCCACCGGTGGCCCGCACTAGACTGTGCTATTAAACGGTAGGTAACACCAAATATTTAGATCTTTAAGTAGGTAAAAATAATTTCCACATAGATGATAAGTAAAATAAGGTAAGCCCTGGATTAGCTCCCGTCCGATAGAGCGAAAAGCTTTAAACGCAGCCGCCACAGGGCAAGGAGCATGAAATACAGCGCCGGTGTGAACGTGTTAATAAAACAATTTAATTAAGAAACGGTGCTTGGGATCAAGGGGTTCATGGCCCTTTTGAAATCATCGCCTACTAGTATGATCCTTTGCTTTTCTTTTTTCTTAGTTCATGAGCTACATATACTCTCAGTATTGTTATGTAAATTTTCCACATTTAATAAATCTTTGTTTTTATTTTAGTCGGATTTTGTTTTTACTTTTTAACTTAAAAGAATAATCTTTATAGAATATAATTTTACACTGAGTGATGCCTTAATGGGTCGGACAAGGTTTTTATAACATGCTGTATGTGTAAAATGGCTTATCCTGACTGACATATCATCGTAATACCTAAATTACTGAAATTAGAAACATTGGAGTGGTTTATGACATAGGTACACGTTAAAGGTGGATTTTTTTATGGTCCACCCCTAAAGGGGTAAAAAGGCCTGATTTTTTTGTGGAATAAACAAATGCGTGTTTCTATAGTTTTCGAAAATCGACCCTCAAGTAAGATTAACGATTTCTATTTGTCAACCCCAGGTCACTCACTATAGTTATAGTATTTGTATCAGTACCAGCACTATTAGCTCACTTTATAGCCGTAACTAAAAATAAATGTGATAGAAAAAGTATTCAATGAATTAATGTCACCGACGACCAGAGATGGGCAAAATGTAATCTGATTAATAATGAACGATTACAAAATTTAGTCGTAATTTTAATTTTCTTGCTCTGTAATCATGATTAAACCTATTTAAAACATTAAGAAATCATAAATGTGTATACAATCTGGGATTTTTTAGTGTTTAAAACCTAAATGAGCAAAATGCAGTCATATTAATGATAAAAAACGTAAAATATAATCGTTAATCATTTTCGTTAATCTGATTACATTTTGCCTATCTATGCCAACGACAACGTCACGTTGCCGAGGGGCGTCCCACGCTACGTCTAGCGATTCGTGGTCTACTCACGAGAACCCGTCTGCTCCAAAGACCATCTGTCTCAGGTAACCTCATTTCGGATTTCGTCCCTTAAACTACTTATATACAAATTTACGTTTATAATTTGTGATAAACGAATCTGTTCATCTCTGCAGTTTGCCGGTATCGGGAATCAAATCCGGAGCCTTCAGCGACACAGGTAGTTATTATAAACTGCGCTATCACGTCGTATGAAGGGAGGATAAAGTTACACTCTTATAAGAGATGGCGGTACGTAGCGGAGCATCTTAAAAATATCACTATTGCGTTGACGTAGATGATGTCATTCGGCTTGAAGACTGCGAGAAATCCCCGAGTTCGTTGAAGTGGGGAAACTACAGGAAAATTATACATTGCCTTACAAAAAGATTACATGATCGTCGTAAATTGAAACACACTCTTGAATAATTTTCGGAAATTACATAGGTGTCAAAATTGCTATGGTGACAGAGTAAATAGGGAACCGGTTGCCATGTGTGGCAATACGAATGATCATAGATTCGAACCCAGTCATGTATATCTAAGTTTTTCCCAGATTAAGCATGAATTTAGGGGTCATATGCTCACCGGTGGAGGAAAACACGCTGAGGCAGCATGGCATCTAATAGAAATGTCATGTGTCTAGTGCTGTGAGAACGGCGATCAGCTGCGCTGCTGGTCACTTTGCACACGATATATAAGTGCAAATTGAATAAAACTACTATTGTATGACGATTATTATTAAAAAGGTAAATATTATAAAAATATTGTGACAGGGGGGGGGATGTTGTTGTGGTAAAATTATTTACATAGAAATAATTGTCAGTTTGCGTCATGCTGACCCACATATACCACGACAGATGGCTTCTAGATGTACGAGAGTTGTTGCTGATGTGGATTTTTTTAATATAAACAGATGCTAATACCGATTTTATGATATGGGTATGCCTCGGTACTGAAACGTAGTATCATCATTGCATTACCTAATTAAAAGAGAGTTTCCACACCTTTTTAAAGAGCTCCATGCCATAATCCAGAGTAAATCTTGTGCCTGGAAGCTCATTCTACAATTTTAATGTATACGACAAGGTTCTAGAGAACTCCATCGTTGTTGCGAGCTGTTAAGTCCTAAAGTGTGGGGATGAGCTGATAGCCAACCGCGTAAAGTTCAGTAGTTGCTACATAATGTGTGTATAATCACACAACAAACATAAAAAAATGATGCGTATTGAGATACCTTTTAAAACTCGATTCCGTTGTTACTTTTTTAAATAACATACTTTGATAGTTTCTCGTGTTATAAAGAATTGATTAGTGAGTTTCAATTTTTCCTTAACGAAACAAGTTTATCGACATAAGATGCATACGATAATAGGTTACACACAGTCGTTGTGCAAACTACCTGCACAATAATTTACAATTCAATTCAGAACACAATAAAAATTATATATATATGTAAATTTGTTATTTAAACCATGAACGCGTTGATATCTTTTCAACTAAAAATACATAAAAATTACTTTGATCGTACACTCAGGGCGTCGGAGGAAAACCCAGGACCTAGAATAATATATAGAAGTAGATGTGCCCGCGAGTTGGTTCGTGTGGAATTAGTACTTTTGTTACAATAATTATTATTTCTTTCTTAGCAATATTAGAATAACTAAATATAGAACTAAATTATTACCAATGATTTACATTACTTAATAATAGATGTCTTCAGTGTTTTTTTAAGATAAAAATAGAGGATAATTTGGAATAAGAAGCTGCCTGAAATTTTATCCTGTATATTAGTTTTATTACTTCTAAGTGAAATGTTATTAGGCTCCTATCACTAGTTTTAGCGTGATATCTGCAAAAAAGGATAAACAGACAAAAAATATCCTAAAAAATGTTGATTGTGCATCTATATTGATAATAAAGCTTTAGCAATTCTATTTTACTTAAAAAAAATAGACAGACACATCTCCGCTTCGATTTTATTTATAAAAACATTCGTCCTCACTGATATATCGAAGAATCTTATTTACTACTAAAATAGGAACATGAAATTTGGACAGTGGGTTTGATTGAAGACATCCAGTAAAGGCGGATGGATCTTCAGGCAAAACGTAGTCTGTCTACTATCCTATTCTCATGAAAAAGAGTATTCCATGGGAACTAAGACGCGAAAAAAGCTAGTAATAAATAAAAGAAAAACTTACGATTTCCATTTGAACCAGACCCTGTTCCTTGTAGCAGAACAACATTGAAAAAAGAGAAAAATAGAACAACACTCGCACTTAACATTTTCAAAGTTAAGATTATTTTTGAAAATTATTTAAATAAATCCAATAATTATTATCATAGTTTGAATGAGTTCCCGGCTTGATTTATGTCAGCTATTTAAATTACTGTTTAGCGTTTAGGAAGACGTGTTAACTTGGTATGCTGCTGACGAGAACTGCTCGTAGTCTCGTTTACCTTGAAGGTGATATTACTCATTAAATTGTATGTGTATTGCAATTCGACCTGTTTCAAAAGGTCGCCGATCTCTTCATAGGGAGGTTGAATCATATACAATTAATTTCCGCCGGTTAGCATTGCGCAAATATCAAATTCAAGCAATAATGATCATTATGATTCCAAAGTATATTAAATGATAATGTCATTTTCGTTTCTTTATTACCTGTTGAACCTGTTGTTCGTCTGCTAATTCAGTATAATACGTCATTTGCTGGACGAAGTGACTACACCGCGCCTGATGGTAAGTGCAATGTAGTCCAGGAACGTTAACATCTGCTCAATAGTGGAGTAGAGACCCTGTGTTTTTTTCAGCAGGATAATTTGTAGTTGCCCTGAAAATGCTTCTTCAACTTAACCCGACGAGAGCCACGAGCATTTAAAGTCCGGGCAGCTCTGCAGGTATGAGCCTCGACTTGAGCGGCCAACCAGAAAAATCGAACCTGACAATGGTCCACTGACGTTTTGGAAGCGACTACCTTAAGAAACGCGGAAAGAAACTCAAGGCTGCGTCGGAGAGGACTCTTGGAGGGTATCTGATGAACTAAGCCGAATGATAGGATTTATTTCACGGAAACTACAACTTAAGATTTGAAGAGAGATTGTGAATATTTTTCGAATATTTACTTAGACACGTCAGCGCCCAGCGGATCCACGTTACCATTTTGTAATACGGAGTTATGTAGTCTTATACAGACTGTGTCACTGTTTCCTTAAAGATTTTTTTCTGCACTGGCTTAATAAAGTGAGTACTGTACACCTTATGGTAAGTACAGTGTAGTTTAGAAACGACGGCGACTATTAAAGGTCGAAAATACATTATGTCTCCGTCGTCATGTCGGCCCACATATGCCACGACTGAAGGTCTCTAGGTATACGAGTTACTGGATATACACAAGCTGAATCCTTACTAATATTAAAAAAATATAAATGTATATATATATTTATTTATTATTTATAAATTCAAAAGTATGTTTGCATGTTCATTTTTCACATAAAAACTGAAGAATGCGATGAATTTTACAATAGAAATAAATTAGACCTTGGAGACAGAAATAGGCTACCTTTCGATGCAAAATTAAAACTTGTCGGGCTTGAAAAGGGTATTCAATATACTATGAAGAAATAAAAATTGTAGATATAAAAAAAAATAAGAACAGTGGGTTAGAGCAGGGACAAGAAGAGTGAGATGAGGGGAGGGGAAGAAGAGTAGGATAAAATATTAGCAACAGAGGGTTTTTGGCAAGATAGACATAATGTGGAGAGAGCAGTGTGAAGATAAGCAGGATCAAGAAGGGGGAGTGAATGTTGCCGGGCAATAAACTTGAGGGAATCTGCTACCCGGGTGAGAGGGATGCGGTGTGCTGTATCCGGTGCGCCGCCCATGAGAAAATTTTGGAGGTGGGCTCTTTACACCCACAGATGAAGCCTGAAAAAACTGTTCGTTCCCAGGGTGTCTGAAAGAATCCGGATCCACCCACTCGGATGGAGTGATTAGAAGAACACATCAGGGGTTTTTAGTCAGTAGGAGTCTGACGCACTGGGGGTCACTGCCCTGATGGTCCCATGCAGGATTATGTCCCGGGTAACAAAAAAATGGAGACTAGGATAAAATATTAACAGACGGTTTAGGGGGGAAGATGGATGTAGAGTGGAGACGAGCTACGTCGAGGAGGGAAGTGAATGAAGGGGTGTAGGGTTAACTAAAAGATAACAAGATATTACTTGACTATTAAGCTATATGAAGCCCACCAGGCCAACTATAGTAGTATAAGTAGAAACATAGTTGAATTTGGGAACGCTTTTAAAATGTTTTTTTTTATTACATACAGGCTTGCGCTTTACCTCAATCTCACCTGCTGGAAAGTGAAGATGAGGGAGACGATGGGGCGCGTTCGCCCAGCAAATACCGATTCACTCGACGTTTGAAGATTCCCATGTCATAAGACGCCGGAAACACTGACGAAGGAAGCGAGTTCCACTCCTTCGCGGTTCGCAGCAAAAAGAAGGAAGGAAAATCGCTTAGTGCGAGCAGCAGGAATGTCAACCACAAAAGGGTGCAAACCAGCACGGCGTCTCGTCAATTAAAATTAATTTATTATTATTTTAATTGGTTATTGTCTTTGTGTTGTCTTCATTTTCAGCCTGTTTTTGCCCACGGTTGGACATAAGCCTCTCCCAAGTTCATTGTCAAGCTCAATCTTTTGCTCTTCTCATCGAATAATTGCCCGGCATTTTACATAAATTGCCACTCTGCCTGGCTGGAGGGGGTCTTACACTGTGTTTACTAAAATGTAGTCTTAACTCAAGACCACATCAAGGACAATGGTTATTGGTTCTTCAGGAAATATGACCTACCCACTTCAGCTTGCTAATCTTCTTAACTATGTCAATGTCTTTAGATATTTAATGTGTTCCCTTCACCTTCCAAACTTGAGGTACTCAAATAGCTACTTACAATCAACCAGTCAATGTTAAAAACTTTATGAGTCAATCTCTGGAAATATTGGCTTTTACCCACATATATAATTTATTTATTTATTTTCAAGTAATCTATTCAAACAACTGATGAGCGCCTGTATCCTGCTATTTCACTTTTTTTTTAAATTATTTTCATTTGTGATTGAGATAGTATTTTATTTATAATTAATTAATATATTATTATATTTTATTTATACTTCATATTTAACCCTTTCGCTTCATCATTGACTATAGTCACCAGCTAAATAACACCGTCAGTACATGATGGATGACTATATTTTATTCACCTGTATTATTTTTCTTTTGAAAACTAATGAAAATCGTTTGAAGATAAAACTTTGACCCTGAATGCTGAAAACTGCACGTGCTTCCTGTGAAACTCTTTGCAGCAAGGCTTGCCATAACAAAAGGGTTTAATTGATTGACAGATAAACCATAATAAGCCTCCCCTATTGCTGTTTTTTATTTCAGAATAATCCTCTGCTAGTAGCTAAAATATGTAACTAAAATACAGTGGCACACATCCTACAAAAGTATAGAAACTATTACCTTGTTATTTTTGGAAATTTAATAATTATATTGGCTTAAAATCTTATAATTACCAGTCTCAGAAACCCCACAGCAACAAATCAATATACATTAAAGTCCAAAGATAAAAAGATCATGCTTTTTATGTTTCTATAGGATGTACAGCACTGCTAAAATATGTAAAAATCAGTGAACACTTTATTAGGTACGTTTTTTTTTCTATGATTTTTTTACAGCACTGACCTATACCACATTTGTCACTTACTTATGCTATGATAAGCCCTATCAATCTATTATGAAAAAATGTTAAAACTCAATAATAATATGCATCTCAGAGGCCATCACCTTAAGTTATGTACCAGTAGGTCAAACAACCCACACTGGTACTTTCTAAGTAACAGGATAGTCTGAGTGTGGAGTGGTCTTCCAGAAGACAACATCTCAGCTCTAATTGTGAACCAATTTAAAAATCCCCTGGACAAATACTATCTTAATCATAAAATATAATTTAAAAAAGGAGACAGCAAGATACATGCACTTACAACTGCTTGCCTTGCCTAATAATAAATAAATAAAAACCTACTCAATTTTATATCACTTGGGTTATCTATATGCACACAGTTGATTACTAATAATCTAACAATTTTAAGAAAAATTACTATTTGTTCCAGTCAAGGATTAAACCATGTTCAAAACTATATATCAGACTTTAATCACTCCGACGCAGCCTTAAGTTTGTTTTGGTGTTTCCTCTCAAGGTAGTCACTACGGAAACACTAGTAGATCACCGTTTGGTTTCATATTTTGGCAGGCAACCCGAGCTGGCAAGTCGAAATCATACCCACAGGGGTGCCCTTGTGTTGCCACCCAACCCTTAAATTGGCAGCTGAGCACCTTAAGTGTTCACCCTCCTGCCCGGTTATGTTCGGAAGGCCTTTCCTGGTCACCAGTGTATCAACGATTTGAAAAAAAAACAGATTTTAATGTAGTTGTTTAGTTTTAAAACCATAACAACCTCTCTGTAGATAAAACAAATGATACTTTGACATATAGTAAGAAAAATTACATGAATATATAAACGAAAGCCAGCTGCTATAAATCCTAAGTTGTCTCATATAATTACTTGTTCCTGAAACGGACATATGGTTAAATATATTCCAAATGATTTTAGTACATAATTCACTTATATTACATGTAAATGTTTCTAAGGTAGATTGCACAACCTGGTTAATGACCATAGTTTGCATGTTTAAAGAACATCATAATACCACACTCCAGCCTGTCATGTTTCAGGATCAGCTTATGTACATTCATATCAGGGATGTTACGGAGCTTCGACTCCGACTCCGATAAGTCGGAACTTCCGATCGTTATTACACCTTCAGTTCCGAAACTTTTTAATCGGAGGTATTCATTGGAGGTCACCACCACTGTTGCAGTCAATTCATTTGATTTTACTTTATATGTTGTTGAAACATAATATCAATTAATCAAACAATCAGTGCTACTTAATTTGTAGAAGACATATTTTAAAATTTAGATTTAAAAAATATGATTAAATGATTAAATTTAAAACTAAATGTAGATTTAAATTTATTACTAAAAGGTTTTTTATTTTACATTTACATTAAATTAAGTAAAATAGAAATTAACACAAAAACAACCCTGCAGCAAATTTGATTTAATTTGTTCACTGGACTATGTTCACTGGAGGATAACGGTTTCTGATATATCCAACACTTTGTGAACAACAGCTTTTATTTGCCCAAGTTAGGTTGTGTTGTGTTGGGTTATGTTGTGTTGTGTTGTGTTGTGTTGGGTTGTGTTGTGTTGTGTTGGGTTGTGTTGTGTTGGGTTGTATTGGGTTGTGTTGACCCAACTTGATATACGCCGGCGATGCGCTTGAGGGAGCGTGCCGCCAAACTTATCCAGGCGAGAGCGCTGTGTGACCCCAACGGTTTTAGTCGGTGCAAGTCCAACAACCAAAAAGCTCCCTGAGGTCCGTCAACAATATCACCCGGGCTATCAGAAAAAAAAAACCTGATATACGCTTGGAAACAGTCTCGATTCTCAACATCTGTCTACACACGAGGGAGATGGATTATGCTGTTGTCAATTCAAAAGTTCTGGCTTATACTTTCGAAGAAATGAATCAATCCTGCACCATATTAAAATGGGATCAAATTTAAGATATAATAAATAACATATCTTCACGCTATCACGCTATGTGAGCAGACATACAATAGTGGTTTTATCCACTTTGCGCTTAAATGTCGTGGACTACGCGACCAGTAGCTCAGGTAATCGCTTTCTCACAGTACTATGAAAATGTTAATAAGAAACAGCAATTTTTATTGTCTGTGTATTTGTAAATTTATCACTTTCTAATTAAAAAGGTTCACTGAATAATGTTTTTATTTGTCCCTTAATAAAACTATTTTATTCTGCCGTCACTTGTGACTGACATTGCCTCCGACTCCGATAAATCAAATTTAAAAACTCCGACTCCAACTTCAGTTCCGATAAAACTGCCTCCGTTACATCCCTAATTCATATGCCATGACACAAGATGATGATGGTGAAAATTAATAAAATTTTATCTTTTGATAGTTTATACCATCTAATCTGTTCAAGAATGCTTAGACTACACTGTAATTTCTATCAGGCATATTATAATGTTGATCGAGTCAGTATAAAAAAAACAAATACAGAAATTGTTTCTATGTAAAGCAGATCAGCTATGCCAATAGAAAATAAAAAATAGAAAGTAAAACAGCATTTATTGGTGTTTACAGAGTTATTGCTACATTAAAAGTTAATTTAAAAAAGTGTTTTCTGTAGACTTAATCTAAGCAAATATCCACTATAAATTATAGATAAATACTTATCCACTGAGTCTATTATGTGGAATGATCATACATACTCAAGTACACAATTGTAGAAAAATCTTTACTTCTGGTTGGATTTAGAGAAAAATTTCCACTAATAGGTTTCTTATATAAATTTAAGTATGGTTCGAGACTTTGTTAACTATATTGTGTTAATGGAAGAATAAAAAAAACCGTTATTTTCTATTGAAATTGATATTTTGATAAGTATGGTTTTGAAGGGTAGATGTAATACTACTTAAGACTATGCTGTCTGCTCAACCTTTTGACGCCAATTTATCTCTAAACCCAACCCGAAAACATCTTTAATTTCACTAAACACCAAAACTGTGGCGAAATGTAACCTCAGAACTTATATACTATCACAATCAGCTTAGCAGTTAGGATTTGGTTTACCGACGACCACGACCGCGTCCTCCTCGACCTCCTCGAGGACCCCCGCGACCACCACGCCCTCTTCCACGACCGCCACGGCTGCCTCCGCCTCTAGCGAAACCTTCGCGCTTCCCTCTTCCTTTCGGAGTGTCATCAATTAGTAAAGTCTCTAAAGGCAAACTGTCCGGTAATAAAAAGTATCTTATATTATTCCCCCGAATGCTTAACGTCTCCAGCTGCAATTCATCCTTGCACTTCAGCGTAACTTTTACCGCCTTCAAATGTGTGTTCATGGCGACATCGACACCAGCTATAGTTCCGTGCACGACGCTACCATTTTTCAACTCGATGGTCACCGTTTCATGGCTCAGCTTCATCAAAAACCTGACGAGTTTCATATTTGTGGAATGATTAGCTAACTTTCCTAAAAAATAAAAGCGGCGTCGATTTCCAGGGATAACCTTTAAAACGGAAAACAAAATATGGCAAACGACAAAATGTTGCCAGACGTTTAAATATAAAATTAATACTTCAAAGAAGATTTTTATTAAATGTTTTTTTTTTATAAAACGTAAATCGTAAGATAAATATCCACATACACAAAAGTAAAAAAGAAGGAAATTCATATTTTATTACAAAAACAAATTCTTATGAAAAACACAGTTTACTTTTCTCTGAAGCATACCTATTTCTTGGATTATTTCCATGTTAACTCATTCTTGAATCTAGCCAACGATAACACTATTTTGATCTTAACATAACTCTGACAAGTGACAACCTCAATATGTCAATTCTACCGTCAGTATATATTGTTAGAAGTTTACACGAAATAAGAATTATCATTTATAGGGACGTTATGACTACTGAAGAGAGCTTAGGAGATATAGAAGCAGATGTAGAAGAAAAAGAGGAGGAGAAGGAAAAAACTATTTCAGCTAGATTAGTTTTAACCGATGAGCAGGTGAAACTGCAAAACTATTTGATATTTTCAATGTTTAATCATATTATTTTCTTTGCAGATTTTTATAAAAGGTATCTATAGGTATTCTATAGGTGTACTTGGTATTAAAATTAAATTACGGATATTAAAAGCTTTCTGTATTTTTAACAAATCTGTTTATGCTTCAAAAAACTAAACTACTTTAATTAAATTCAGATATTTAAATATAAACATAGAAATAATATTACATATCAATTGAATAGTAATTTTCTTATAAAGCAATTGTCCGTGTTTATTCATTGATAGTAACCAGGCCGGTAAAAGGGTTGTTAGATCAATATATTTCATAGCCTCCTAGTTTATAAAACACTAAGATGGAGGAAACAAACTTATCCGGTACAGCTGAATTTTCCGATAAAGAAAACGATGAATTAGAGTTGATTCCTCCTCAATTAAATGAAATACATGCTAAGTTAATTCTTACTGATGAACAGGTAATTCGTATATAAATTAGTTTTATATTTAGGCACTAATTTTAACCGGCAAAGACGAAACGCACACAATTCGTTGTTGGTCGTCAGCGCATCTCCACACTAAACAGACCGCGATAACACAGCAATCCTCTGGAAAAATTTTGTCGTGCTCTTTGGAATTGTGGAATAGGATCTCGGGTACTGTTTTTCCCCAAAGCTATGATATGCAGTTCTTTAAAAAGACAGTGTACAATGCATTTCTTCGTCAGCAACGCAATAGCAAGTTGATAGTTGTCCATGTGCGACGGTAACCCATTAAAATCAGGGTTGTCGGATCGGACTACAGCCTAATAAAAAGGTCAAAATAATGAAAATTGAGGAGTTGTGAATGTAATCTGTTTAGAATCATTGAAAGAATGAATTAAATAGTTACACTTGAGACAATAACGGTCACATTTTCTTACTGTTAGCCGCGAACTATGGTAATTGAGCGACTATTATTCTAAACAACAATATACCATAGTACCACAAATAATAAAATTTCTGTTAAAAAAATATTTGTTTTCCGCAATTCAACGCAATGTACGGATATGCCATTTTGCGTAAAGCTGGGTCAGAGCGTTTTTTATTGTCCAACCAGTCGGTCGACACTGCTGGTTGCATCCGAGAGGAACCATTCCACTTTACTCGAAAGTAAACGCTTGGATGCCTCCTTTTCTCCCATTTTTACTTAAAGTTTGCGTAACATCTAAAAAATAGATGTCTGTTAAAAACTATACCCTGTTATGGATTTGCTGACCCAATGTATTCGTAATTTAATGAGATTTACAACAGTTTTTTAAATCCCACAAATAATAATTTACTTACTCACTTTAGGAAAGAGATTTGCGTGAAGCCTTCCACCTTCTGGACTACTCCGGCGATGGAAAGATCAAGGCTGAAGATTTTCGTGTTGCTATCAAAGCGTTAGGTAATACGAACTTTAAAATAATCTTTAACTCCCTCGTCAATAGGAACAATTAATTACGGCCAGTGATGGTCAGTTCATACCGAAAGCGCTAAAGCGTGGCAATAGATAAATAGACGTTTTACTATGTTTTGCAGGTAAAATAATTCAAAGATGTATGAAAGTTACTCCAAAATCCCAATTTGTTTTTATAACATTTACCAGGGAGATCTTTATTGAATTGTAAACTTTTTAAAATCATATCTCACAACCCGTCTCACTACTTACTACTTTCCATCTAGCACACCTGAAGAGAAACATCATCATCATTAAGTACCATCATCGTTATGGCATTTGAAAGTTTAATCAATAGGTAAAACTTCTGGAATCCCTCACTCTGTGCTCTTTATAATAAAATTGGTCGGTCCGGTTCATTTTTTCAACATAAGAATAAAGAATATAATGAGACTTTATATTTTTAGTAACAGCGCTTTTTTTATATCGCAGGATATGAACCTACAAAGGAAGAGCTTCAAAAGATGATAAGCGCAGTTGATAAAGGAGACTCGGGTAAATTGAGTTTTGAGAACTTTGAAACAGCCATAATGAGGAAGATAATGTCGCAAGATAGTGATGGAGATATTATGAAAAGTTTTCGTCTCTTCGATAACGATGATAGTGGTAAGAAAAATTTCATCAAAAATATTTTCATGTAAAAATAGAACATTGTTTTGCTTGCTACCGTTAAAAAAAATATAACCTTAAGAAAAGCCCTTTAATAAGTTATGACACTTCTATTTTGTGAAAGTAACAAAGAATCTAAGATTGTATAGAATTAAAATCCCCTTTATGATGGGATAGCCTGCGATGACCATTTAAAATCTTAAGTATACAACAAAAGGCCAGTCTTAATTTACATCAATCATAATTTTATTTCTGTAATTGATTATTTGCAGGCTTCATAAGTTTTGAAAATGTGAAACGAGTCACTCAGATACTTGAAATTCATCTGACTGACGAAGAAATCGAGGAAATGATAGATGATGCTGATAAAGATTTTGATGGTCTTGTAAGTAAAACGCACTGTTATAGCGATCTGCACATAACTCAGGCGTAGTAGTTCATTTTAGTCCTTTTATGAAACGGTATCTCACTGTTTCAAGTTTTTTATCAAAATTCTCATCAGTGCTACACTGATGTGTTCACTTTGAATAATACCAGTCTCACAATGCGCCTCTTTTTGTTGAGGTCCTTAGTGGCATAGAAACATAAGAAAGACAGTGGCATAGATCAAAATAAGCATATGTCAATGTTTCTTCAAATTATGACCAAATAAATATTTATAATTTTTCAGATTTCTGTTCAAGAATTTATGAAGATGATTAAAACTTGCGTAAATATTGTAACACCATAATAAAAAATACAATTTTAACTTTATCTCTTGTTTATTAATATTTTGAAAGACTTTCCTAGATACAATATACTACCATTTTATTTTATTTAATTACACTGGCAATCTAATTTTTTTTAACCAATTTCATGCTAGAAAAGTAGCATGAAGTAAAGTATACCTCTGTCAAACTTTATGGGTACTCTGAATATGCATGCTTTGTTTTGTGATAAGATCACCGCGAGACTATGAAACGTAAAACGTCACTTTGAAGTTTTAATTTCAAAATAATAACTGAAAAGAGAATAGTTGAGAAATAATTTTAATAAAGTTCATAATATAAATTAAATAATATATAAGTTACAATGAGTGAGTATACTTCTAGATACTGAACTAAGTCTTTAAAAATAATGAAAGACTTGCATTATTTTTTTAATTGTGTCCCATTTGTGTCCTACAGTTAATGTGGTTTCAGACGAAGAAAATATAGCGGTTAAATGCGAAAATCTAATGAACTTGGTCATAGAATCACGTAAAACTTTCGGCAAAATGTCCATAGAGTATGACCAAAAGTGTTCAATAATGGAGAGTAAAATATTAAACTTGAAAATAAAGACTATTGCTAATTGCCGTTTTAAATCAAAAATTTCTCTCCCAGACAATAATACAGAAGATTTGAAAGATATAGAGGACTTTACTACGGCGATTCTTGAGAGGCAGAAAAGAATAGAGAATTTAAAAGTAAAATTAAAGAATACACAATTAATGGTTCTTCAGTTGAAAAACAATGACATATATAGGAAGCTTAAAGAGCCATTGACTGCAGAAGTTATTTTGGCTAAGGTTAAATAATAAAATTATATATAAATATACACTATATATGAATTCTATTCCTTTTGGGAAAGGGCAATATATCAGTTTGAAATATCACACGAATATATTATGTTCAAAGTAACTAGAACTGCAAGTAGTGATGTGCATCCCATAGAAGAAAAGAAGCATTACCTTGTTATATTTGGACATTTAATAAATGTATGCACTTAAAGTCTTGTAATTACCAGAATTGGAATCTCAGAATCTAAATGGGACTAGATTTTAAATTGTAGATCTTATTAGGCATCTTGGACCACTCCAGTTGCACAGTGCAATTTATCTCACTGAGCATTTTCCAACATCTATATAATGGCGTATGTTCTGAAGAGAAATTGTTAAACCTTGTTCTACCCTCTCCCTTATGTAGTAGGACCACACATGCTGGTTTACGGAGTCAGCTATATGGAAATTCACATCCCGGCAAGAACTAAGAAGTATTTTAACTTTTACTTTTGCAATTTTGTTGGGCTGTGAAATGGTCTTCTGGCAAGCATGTTATCACTGTCCTATGATATGGGGTCCTTTAAATGAAGTGGAAAGAGATATTTGTGCAGTCCTGTATGATCTTTGCAACTCTTAATAGGATTTTCTTTAGTGGTGATAGTTGTTGTAATTTTTATTTGCACCATGCTTACCATCAGGTGTAGTGTGGTCACTGTGCCAAATCAGAAAAAAAAAATCAATATATGTATAGATAATGCTTTTATAAGATGCATGCCACTGGCAAATATCATTTGTTCTTTGTGCCAATAGGTATGAAAAGCCCAAAAGCAACACCACTTGATATAATTTATTCTACACCTCATCTAACACTATTATAATTGTGTAAAATTCTATAAAAGTAGATAAGTGATTGAAATCCATTTCAGTTGAAATATATTTTAAGTTATATATTGTATTCAAGTATTTTTAAGGCGCATTATTTTTGTTGAACATTAATTATAGTATTAAAGTATTTTAGATGTTTTTCTGTAATGAGAAATAAAGTCTGATTATTTTTTCTATATTTTTGATATAGCGGTCCCAGCGGATCGGTCGAACCACGACCGGCCAGCTGATGTCTTAGGGGTTGTGGCTGTTCAGGGTGGGGGCTCTGAACGACTGGTCAGCAACCCCCGAGAAGACGGCGGTGCGTTGTGACGCGCTCTGCTGAAGTATACTAGGTGATATCGGGGGAGGTGGCGTCTTCCCCCCGTGATTGTGCCTGTCAGGCGCGGCGTAGTGGGGCTGCGGCGATTTGATTACAGGACCCGCAGTCCCCACTAATTCGCAGAAGTAGTCACCTTGGGGTTTTTAGCTGGTAAAAGTCCGGCACACCCCGGCTGCCTACCCCTTCGCGGCCGGGAAGGTCCTATGAGGATTTCCCCAAGTAAAAAAAAAAAAAAATGTATGTACCCAATTAGTACTGTTGTTTTACTGAAATAACTACAAATATGAAAGCAAATAATTTATAGGATTCATTAGGTATACGATATATACAATCGAAAATATTATTATTCACTACTATGACCTGCAATAGCGCATGACGCTTTTATTAATACAATAAATCATTTTAAAAAAATCGGTAAATAACGGTTATTTATTATCTATGTCCTACATTGACTATAAACAAAGTAGAGCAGTTTTCTGTTTAAAAGGCAATAGTACATAGTATATGCCGGTTTTTTTAAAAGAGTAATTTGTATAATATATTTCACTTATAAAACAAATAGTTTAATATCAATGCATTTAAAATTCTTAAAAATTATACTTTCGTATATTTTTAATATTAAAAAAATATATATTTAGTTTTTTTTATGTAACCTAGCAACGTGTTTAAAATCTTTGTTGATTTTTGTTAAATATTTCTACCTATACGTTCAGTAAAATACAGAGTAATATTTCTTAGAACTTATTCTTGCAATGTAATATCATGTCTGATCTTCAAGGATATTTTAAACAACATTGCGTAGTACCTGATGTGATAACAATCGCACCATCGGAAATGTTGAATATTCAATATTCAAGTGGAGTTACTGTCGAAACGGGAAAGGAGCTAACCCCAACTCAAGTTAAAGACAAACCAATAGTAAAATGGGCTTCAAAAGAGAGTGAATACTATACATTAGCAATGGTAGATCCTGATGCACCAAGCCGTGAAAATCCTAAATTCCGTGAATGGCATCACTGGCTTGTGGGTAATATTTATGGAGGTGACATGAATAAAGGTGAAGTTTTATCAGATTATATCGGTTCCGGTCCTCCGAAAGGTACCGGCCTGCATCGATATGTATTTCTTGTATTTAAACAACCGGGAAAATGCGACTTTTCTAAAGTCCCAAAACTTCCAAATAACTCTGGTGATAAAAGAGGAAATTTTTCCATTTCAAAATTCACACAACAATACAAACTGGGAAATGCTGTTGCTGGGAATTTTTATGTTGCTCAATATGACGATTATGTCCCAAAGTTGTATGCGAAATTGAAAGGATAAATAATTTTTAACAAACTATTTAAAGCTGGTATCCATATAGTGTGCAATAGCCGTATGTCTACTATCTGTATTGTCTGTGGTAGCAATCAATAATTTCCGCCTCCGCGTGACATTTTCATTTTTCTTATTTCTAGTCGCGTCCGCCATTACTTTTTGGAGTTTGCGTAAATTGGTCGTCCGTCAGCCAGTGCACAGCGGTGTGCGTGTTATCAGTGACATTTGTGTCGTTGTGCGTTGCATCGCATCGTTTCGTTGGAACAAAGAGAAACTACGTTCAATCGTATGTCCATCCAGAATCTGAACACATTTGACCCATTCGCCGATGCTATCAAAAGCTCGGAGGACGACGTGCAAGATGGTTTAGTGCACGTGAGGATTCAGCAGCGGAACGGGCGCAAAACGCTGACTACGGTGCAGGGGCTCTCGTCGGAATATGACCTGAAGAAGATCGTGCGGGCATGCAAGAAGGAGTTCGCCTGTAACGGTACGGTGGTCGAGCACCCGGAGTACGGCGAGGTGTTACAGCTTCAAGGAGATCAGCGCGAAAATATTTGCCAGTGGCTTACCAAATCGGGTCTAGTGAAGCCCGAGCAACTCAAAGTTCACGGCTTTTAGGCCGCCACGCACATACCATGCTCACCCATATTTATATTATGAGAGATTGCGCGTTATAAAAATAACAAAATATGTATTTAGAAAGCACAGATGTTTATAGAGAAGACCCTCCACGGCCTGTCAGGCCACTCGCACCCTGTGCCTTGCTGATTAATTCAAAGTGTATAAAATATATCGGCGTCTTCTCGTCTTAGTTGCAATTGATAGCAGAACGAAATAGTAAATAATATCGATCTTTGTTTTCTATGACATTGTGTATTTTTAAATTGCTGTAATGATTCAATTAATAAATAACATGTTTTTACGTGTGAGGTTTTATTTGCTGACTTGTGAGGCTTCTGTAACGGCATTTCTAAGTGAAAGTAGGTGCCGACTTGCAAAATTTCCAGTTCGCGATACAGTTATAAAGCCACGCGTACAATAGCGTAATATAACAATTTTACTACGAAAATAGACCTGTTTAAATTGCTTCTATTATAAAATTATCACAAACATGATTTTCCCTATATTTGTCATGTTCCAATTGAACACAACTTGAGTGTCTCCAATAAATTATAGCTTAATCGTGTTTTCTGTACTAATGTAACTTAATAGGCAACTTTTTATCATTTTTGTTTACTCTAAAGTTACCGATATTTCCTGAACATGTACTGTATTATGATTCAATAATGTGAAATTTTCCATATTTACGTAAAGATTGCAAACAATTGCCAATGTCTCATTAGCATCTACAAACAAAACTGGTAGATAAAAAATAAGACATTTCCGTTAAATTTAAATTCTTAATAATAAAAAAATTACCTCAATGTGTTTATTTTCTAGTAAGTAGTAGTTATTGATATGCATAAAGTACTAGACGTTGCTTAGAAAAAAAAAATGTTTTGATTTTATTTATTAAGGGTACGGTGATAAACAGCCAACCAGTGCTATATTCTGACCTATTTAAAAATATTGAATTTCAAACTAAAAACTTATATTTATCAAAATAAATTGTGGTTCATATTATTCAGAGGTAGCTCAGCTTCATTAGTGATTCAAAAATTATTTCAAAATTGGTCTTGTCATTATTACCAATAAATACATTTTTTGTATCTAGTATTGTTTAATAGGGCATAAAGTATTTAGTTATGGAGCTATATAAGACAAGTAATAACTACTAATGTCCCTTGAGTGTGCTTTTGAAACTAGGAAGGAATTTGATATAACGAACTGCACACGACCATTATAGACATTATCTTGTGGAAGCAATTTGATCCTTATGCCATCATCTTAAGGCTTAACTTGGATGCTGGATTATAGTTGTCAGTGACTCACGACCTCGTTACAACCGAGGCCATGGCAATGAGTGAGGTCACCGAGTTGATATCTAAAATCGAAGTAGTAATTATAAGGATTAACTGTGAGAATAGTGAATAAATAGAAATACATTCGTAGAATTATGCTATATAGGTGGTACTTAATTTGGAAAGGACCACGGGCAATTTTTTATGATTCTGATCCAGTGAACGCACCGTACATAACTGTAGTACAGTACACTCCAAAAATCGAATGCGACTATCGGGAGTCAATTACCTGCCAATAGTCGCCGTGATAATGCCCGCAAGCCTGCCTACACAAATATCTCTTCACGCTTCGTTTAAGGAATCCAATATCATAGGACGTTGCTAACACGCTCGCCGAAACGCCGCTCGACAATTCAATGACCCGCCTAAGGTAAACGCTGAGTCTAGACAAAATGGAAGTTACCTTAAAACTACCTCTACAAATAATTTGATGTTTCCTATTGTTAAATTTATTTAGCGGTATAATTTTGCAGCTAAAAAATATTTTTTACTATTATTTTTACAGTTATTTTAATACAAAACTTGTCAATTAAAGATACCTCTTGGTCAGAATATGTACACAATTGTATTATACTTGAAATAACTGTTAATCAATGCACCCATTGGCACTTAAAGCCAAATGCTCTTTAATTAATAAAAACGATTTAATTGCAAAAGGATTACTTATGTTATGCTAATGGATAGAAATATCAACAAGACAGGCTTTGTAGAATTGAGACAATTTCTCAGTAGAAGATTGCCTTTACTATAAAAACTTAAAAACACTATCAACAAAGCGACAGTGGTAAATTGACATTCAATATAAAATAGGTTAGAGAACTCCCCGTTTTCAGACAATCTAGTAATACTGCAGGCAAAATAGGATGACGACATACGTAGTTCTGTGACGTACAATTATGACGTCACATGCGACATAGTCACGGTCACAGATGAATATCTATAAATAATTATAGATATAATACATAGAAGAAGAAAAATGTATTTAGTTGGTTGACGTCATTGGATGGTGAAGTTTATGATGAACGTTTTACGGCTGTACTACCTACAAAAATACTATTATTAATACTATTAGATCAAGATTGTGACTTCATTTACTCTAATAATAATTAATTCAGTTGACCTCACTGGTGTATGATGACCGATTATTTTAAACGTGTCAAGCTATGTCTTTGAGATACTAGATAAAAAAGTGTAATAAAAATTGTGAAAGTTTTAACTAAATTAGGTCATTATTTTTACATAATGTCTAAATAACTATTTTATGTGCCTACTCTTTATAAATCATGGCGTAATTATTTCGTGTTTTTTAATTGACGTCAATAAAAAGGTTCTATGCTAGGCTGTACGCTCTTTTTTATGTTCATGCATAATTCTGTCATTTATTGATTAATATAGACAACTTATTTTTTAGAGTAGGTATATTATAAAATTGGTCCTATTTTTATATGCTGCAGGTGTGATGAAGGTCTTTTCAGATATGAGCCTGAACTATTTGACGAACGACAACAAAAATTCTTTTTCCTCGAAATCACCGTCATTTATGTCAGTCGCTCTAAATGGTTCTTTTTTATTCAATAGGAACTACATTAAAATTTAATACGGCGAAATTTTGATAAATATCTTTATTGATATGAATGAAATTTCGTAATCCACAATAGTAAGCACTTTTCATAAAATATATTTTGTATTTAATACATATTACATACATACAAAAGGAATACTTTTAGAGTGACACTAAGTAAATTTGTAGTAAATATGATGATGTTTCGAAGTAACAAGAAATGTTTAGAAAATTATCCCATTAATCAATTAACTATAACGTTCTAATTAATATTTTTTAGTATTGAGAATAAAGTAACAAAACCAAAGATTATGATTAGTAAATGGTGAAGCAAAACGCACTTATGAGCAATATGTCACGTTGACGTTAACATTATTTTGTAATTTGTAGAGATTTTGTAAAATTGCATATTCGCTTGCAAAAAATTGCACTAAAATAGTTAACAGAATCTAAAAAAAAACAAATTGCATTTATAATTATTGCCAAACTTTAACATGCTTTAAATAAAGCCTTAACGGATGTATATTTTATGAAATACTCAAATATTTTCCAAATAAGGTATGCGATTTCTTTTGGAAATTTCGTATTTTGGGCGTTTCTTTGGAAATTTATGAAATAACTTTTAGGTATAACGCTGATAGATATTGAAGATGTCAGATAAGGCGTTAACGTTGGGGCAACGCGTGATGGTTATAGGAAAGGATGTAAAAGGTTCCGTTGCGTATATCGGCCATCCCACCTTCGCTACGGGCAAGTGGATTGGTGTTATCCTGGACGAACCAAAAGGCAAAAACAATGGTACCGTTCGAGGGCACGCTTATTTTACGGTTAGTTAAATAATAATCTAATTGGCCGTAAATAGAATTCCTGGTTTGTTTCACACTTAAAATGTATTTCCATTTGTGATACACATTGTAGTTATTTACTTGTAACGGAGATTTTCGACCTAAATCTAATGCTTAAGGTACAACTTTGATTCTGGCTGTTCCTGCTTGATAGTGGTGACTCAGAAGGTATTTTCTGGGTCCCACATACTCCACTCTGTATGCATTAATATGAAAAAGTCTGTTGTAGATGTCTGCACAGCAGTGTCTTGTGGCATGTCATGTTTGAGATCAAGTCAGCTGCACAGCTACCTACATCAAAGAGCTTTCCATATAAACACATTCAGAGTGGTACATCAGAGCCTAGCAGCTGCTATTACCATGCAACAACTGCCAGAATCCTCACTGCACCTTTTTGGTTACTTACATGAATTAAGATAAAAATCTCAAATCTACACAGTAAAAAATTATGATTGGAGATTTTTTTTCTTAAGTAGATCCATATTTACTTCCCCAGGATTAATACTTTGGAGGTCTAAATAGTATAGCAAAGCTGGCATTATTTTTAAATTCATTAAAAAAATTGTAAATTGTTATTGTGAGCTAATTTTAAAAGACAAATGATATATGCTAAGCTGGCCTTTGGTCTACAAAAGTTTGTTGTATGTTAATTTAATAAAATTACCTAAAATAATTGTTGTAAGACTTTAATATAATGCCAATACAGAATTTAATAAAGGCTAATTTTTAAATTTGTTGAGTTTTTTTTATCTGATATTTAAATGATGATGATGCCTGTAACATTGTTTATTTATTATCAAACAAGCAGTTACAACAAGTGATAAGTATCTGTAGTTTCTATTTCATATATAATTTTGTGATTGTGGTAGTATTTGTCTAGAGAGTTATTAATTTGGTTGACATTTGTAACTGAGATTTCATTTTCTGGTAGGTTCTCTCAATTTTGTTGCTTATAAGGTGTTTGTGTCAGTTGTAGTTTATTTTAATATTGTGCCAATATTATTTCAAGTGTGAAGAAAACTATGGAGTGTTTGTCCGTCAAACTCAAATTATACTCCTGGATTCGGAGGACAATCCAATGGAGACATCAATCACAACTCCGTCTGAAGAATCAAAACTCATTCCTGGAAGGAGATTGAGCAGGTATGACTGGTTAAACACTATTACACTTGAGTCAATTATGAAAATATATTTAGCTGTAATAATTGTTTAAAGGAAACTAGTAGTTTTCTGTTGTTTTGAGTAGGCAAGTAACATTATCTAATTTATACGTAATATAATAAAATTGTTAAAATGAGATAACTCTGTGATTTTAAAGTGATTTTTTGTGGTTGGAATAAAAATAGATTATATATATTTGATATAGTATATAGTCTGTCATATTAGAAGTCAGGTTTCAATTCACAAATGTTTAAACTGTGGCAAAACTCAGTTATTATAAAAAAAAACATTTATTTCTGATATAAATAAACAAACTAGCATTTGATATAGTTTTAAGATTTCTATACAAGTTGTCTCATAAGGTTATGGTCAAATGGTGCTTAATCATAATGGATGTCTTTAACTTTTGTTAAAAAAAGAAATATATATGGGAAAAGGTTTTTGAAAACTATCCTATATGTAAAAATTTCTTTTCATATAACTTAAGATTTTGCTAAGATCCAATGCTGTTTGATTGTAAACCTCCGGGACACCCTATATAAGAAATATATATATATATAAGAAATAAAAAATAAGTTTTGTAAGAGTGTACTTTTGGTACTGTTTAAACATTTGCTAAAATGAAATCTCATATTCTATTAAGATGAATAAAGTCACATAGCTTTGAAGGTTTTAGATACAATATTGGACATGAAAATGTCAGAATCAGTAAGCCACAGGGACAGTATCTTTCATTGCTTTTGGAACATTAGCCCAAGTAAATAAAAATTATATTATTGTGACTGTTTATTTAATTGAATTGCATAAGTTATGTTGACATGACAGATATGTTGTATGATAATTAAAAATAAACTATTTTAAAATAATTGTAAGTGGTTAAGTCTTTTTTGGGTAAGCTTTCAATTTTTAATGCAATTTTAAATCCTAAATGTCTTATTTACGTATCATTGAATGTAAAACAAAATCACTGAGCTCTGAGATGTAAGAAAATTTTCACAGCCATTTATGTGTTGTTTAAAATTAAATAAAATAATGGAGGTGGCTTAGATTTTATTTATATGACAATTTGTAATGCATACTTTCACTAAAGCAGTACAAGGTTGTTTTTGGTAATAGCACATATTATTTCAAAAATTAAATAAGTTTGTATTATAGTGATTTTTATTTGGTATGGTGTTTAGGTTTCAAATGAATAAATTTAATAGCATGTCAGTATATATGATATTTTGGGAATTTGAAGCATTTAAAATGAATATAAGCCTTTTTTTGTTTTGTTTTTTTTTTTATTTTTGTCAAAACTTGGGTTGGTATCTGAGAATAGTATTAAAATGTGCATGAATTTAAGTAAATCTGGTGTCATAGATATGTTTAAACTAAAATAGTTTTAGATTGACATAATTAGTTGAGATACTGTATGTAACCTCTACATCATTTAAAATGACTAGATTCATTCACACACAAAATCATTTAATTTTAAAAGGGAATTGAAAAAATTAATTAATTAAAAAAAAAAATTGTATAACAATATAATTATAAAAGGTTTTTTGCTTAGTTTATCTATCAATTTGTATATAAATCTGTATTATTTGTTTTATATGATAACTTAAATATTAACTTAATCAAATAATCAAGTATTTGATTCATTAGTTTCACAACTTAACCAGTTTTGTTATCTTTAAGTTAATGCTTAGCTGCAATCATACTTGGTGGAAGGTGACAAAGAGGCTGATGATGGAATGCCCTTGCCCATGTAATACCTATTCACTCTTCTCTTAATGCCCTCCAAATTATGAGAATATGGGAATATCAACGCAGGAAGAATATTCTACTCTTTAAAATGTTTTTGGGGTTGCTGCACTAACCCTAATTCTATTATTGATAAATGAAAACTAAATTATAATTTCGGTACAACTTATATTAATTACACATTGGTGTATAAGGCAGACTGACCCGCACGATCTCTTAGGTAGTATGAACAATACTATGGCGCGAGCGCTAAAACTGTAGGCATCCGCGTGGATAGTTGCCACACACCCCGCTCGTCGCAGCCCCACGTGCCTTACAAAACTCGTGAAGTCGGTGCATGTTTATATCCAAACATAAAGAAATAATTATTTATATATGGAAAAATATTGAACTTTTTTTTTATATTGGCTCGATGATTGTGACTACACTGTAGCTGATAGAAAGTAGTGTAGTCCAAAGACAGTCGAGACCATCAAATGACTAACATCCATTAATATTATAATATTAGCCCACATTTATCACTACTGAAGAACTCTAGTTATATTGAATTACTTGATGTAAACAAGCTGTTATCAAACTTGATTGACTGTAGCGAGTCACCATGGCAGTTACTAAATTCCATTCAAATAAGCTAAGATTAGGATGCAAATCCATTTACGTAAGTGGTTTTCCACATCTAAGTTGTAACGTCTTTTTTTTTTCAATTCCCTACCATACACGTGTGATAAGCTATAGCGAAAATAGAGTGTGTCTAACTGAAGGTGTTTCTTTCCCCGCTAGTATAACAGTGGCCCAGAGGTCTAGACCCACCACGTGAGTACTAGATGCAATGTAGTAAACGCACTTTGCTTTAGAGCTTTCGCACCAATCACTAACGCAGTCGTTGTATGCTCTCTGTCTCTTTTTTGCACAAAAATAAAAAGAGATGAGCGTACAAAGATTGCTGATTAGCATAGTATTAAGTGATTTTAAGATAACCTATGATTGTATGTCCTTTGTGAAGTTACATATATAAGAACTTTTTTGATAATAAAAGTTCTAAAAGTGTAAACGTCACTTTTGAAATTATTAAGATTTTGAATATCATTTTATGTAAAATAATAGCGTGTGATGAAAGAAATTAATAAAATTTTCACCGCTACAAATGATACAAGAAATTATTTTTATTGTAATTCGTATAATTTTATGTAGTTTTGATTTGTCTTCTGTAATATAACTATTTTTGTTTTCATACTGTTAGAACTTAAAGTCGATATACAGATAATGCCAGACAAATATAAGGAGTTAATTATTACGCTTATAGAATTTTGAGTCAATTTTTAGTGGTAAATGATGTGTTTTGGTATTACAAAAAGTATTATAAATATTATACCTGAAATGGTTGAATTTTTTCTCATTGTACTTGGTGGTAAGCAGTGCTTTGCAAGAATGACGGCAACTTTGAACAGATTAACAGCTATTGACATTCGCTATAGCAATACTGGCTTAAATACGCAAGGTCATAGGACAGCCTATGGCGTTGTGGATGAGCTCATGAAAGGCCAGCTAAAATGAATCTTTAAATACATTTTTAAAGATGCCCTATAAAAAATTAAAATATAAGATTTTTTTAAAAAGATTAACAAAAACGTATTAATAATACTAATATGACTAACTGAATTTCATTAGTTTAAGATTTTTTATGGCAATTTAAACTATATTTTTATTTAAAGGCCGCTAAATGACAATCATGTGGATTTTTGTGGTTACGTTCAAGTATTTTTCTCTTTTTTGTTTTATACAATCGTCGCTCTATAGATAGTTGGCTCAGTTGGTAGTATGAGTGTTGGGAAGTATTTTACTTTATCCACGCTTAGTCCGTTGTTAAAGTAATTTTTATCTGGGGCAAGTTAAAGCCGGTTCTACATAGCAACATACGGGCGGTAGTACAAAAGTCGTGCGTTGTAGACGAAGTCAAGTAGTAGGGATTTTTGCTTACACGAATTTCATTTGCAAAACCTTTCAAACCTAGAATAACTATTATAACTGCAGGCCATATAAATATTTTTAGTATGATATGAGAAACAAATTTGCGACCAAATATGGTCGTTAAATACCAAAGTGTTCGTTTGCATCGTGGTGACATCACAAGTGATTAGCTAGGCAACTCGTTCGGTGACAAGGTGGGTCTTTTGATGAGTAATTAGAAAGAGACGACTGACGACGGTTGCATAGTGACTAGTAGTTACACAGTTATATATTTACATAACTCACTAGTCTCCAGGCACCTAGATAATCACTGGAGGTGTGGCCTTAAGTTTATCTCCCGTGTGAAAAGTGTCTAATAGGGCGGCTTTTCAAACATACATCTGTATTACTAACGTTATAAATGATTTTCCAATGAAGTGTGCGTCGAAAGGCGTCGCCCGCGCAGACCAAAGCCGGGAATTTATCGATGTCGAGGTAATTATTATGTAATAAAGTCCGCTTATAACGAAGCTTGTTACTATCGATTCTTTGCTATGGAGGTCCATAAAATTTTAATATATTTTATCTTGAAGTATTTTATAATCTATTTAGTATATTACGATGGCTTTGATTGGTTTATCATTTCTTTATAAGTGGACTAACCAGTAGTTACTCGCCACGGGATTACGCTTGGGACAATGTAGCACCATAAAATATCGTCCGTTCATTCACCGACATGCTTTGTAATTTTGTTATATCGTTTGCTATTTCAAATTGTCTGTGTTTTGAGATTGTGTTTAATCCTAGTGTCACATTTAAAACAACCTTGTCCTTATAAAAATGCTTATGGAAATACGGCTCCTAAATACACTGCAGATTTTGTTTATTTACTTTAAAATGGATATTCATAAATAATTGTTAGTTTGAGAATAAACAAATTTATTATTATAATACCATAGATTGATACCATTACAAGCAAGTTGGATTTAATGAATCGGATATGAATGAAGAGGCACTAAACTTCTAAGACACACTGAATTGTACTTTAATTTTAGATTTAAGGTTGCAAGGTTATGTAGTTTTTTATTTAAAATGATTGTAAAGTATCAATAACAGCATGCATTTTGTATAAATTTATTTTTATGGTGTAAATATTTTATTCGTGCAGCATCGTGGTATCCTATAATTTAGAAGGAATGAAAAATCTATTAATTTGCTTTTTGGATATCTTATTTATTATCTTGTTAGAATCCAAGCAAAATACAACAATAAGTGCCCACTGGACTTCGTACCGTCTGTGCGCAGCAATGGGTTGGCGCCTTTAACGTAGTTTTAGTGTGTATGACACCCCTATGTTCACGAGCTTATTTCATATAGTGCACAATGTTACTGTTTATTTTACATACCTGATTGTTTTTTGTAATATATACTTACTGTTACCTGCATAAGCTTTATATTTGTATATCATTTCTCTCTTAAGGCGCATTTACATTACTGCATACAGTTTACTACATAATAATTTATATTGCCCTGTGAGTGAAATACGGTCAAATCGAATTCTAAAAGCCATTATACGGTTTGTAAACGCCCCTGTAAATGATTCTTTGATAAACCGTGCGCGGCCAGAAACCGTGTGTTGTGGAAACGTGCTCAGTTGAAAGAGATCAGATGGCGTATTAGATCACTGAGTTAATGTAAATGCGCCTATAAAGTAGCTTTGAAATCGCCACTTTATCGAGGAGTGCTATGAATACAGTTATGAATATTAAAGTTTATACTATCACAGCAAATTGAATAACCCCTTGAATATTTCTGCACCTCCTAAGGCAAAAATTTCATAAGGCGTTTTTGCTTTTTTTTTAATCATCATATATGCTTTTAGGTTGAGATTGTATACCTGAAATCCGAATTAAAGTTTTTCCTGGCTAAAAACTGTAACATTCTTAGGCTCTATTGACATGAGTCCATTTGAAGAGACATTCCATTGAAGCAATGAGCGCAAAAAGATTGAAATCTTTTTTATATTAATGGATTATCATAGTTAGTTAGGGTTATGGATTGTCTGGACATTTATATTATAATTTACAAGCGGAGGCTTGACCTCCTTCACATCTGGCGGTAGGCGAAGATGAGGTCGATGATAAGCCGCGTCCTCTCAACAAATGCCTATTTATTTTAAGGATTCCCAAATCATAAGAACGTGGAAACACGCTCACTGGAATATATACCACTTTTTTGCTGCTCGCATGGTGAATATAGAAGCGTATGGAATTTTCGTGTGGATGTAAGGAGTGTCCATCAAATACGACACGGCGTCTAGTGATTTATGCAGTGCCAATAATGGATTGGCATAGTGAGACGACTCATCGAATACCGACGTGTAAATGCGGCATAAAGTTGTTTTTCTTATAAATTGCTAGTTAGTATTTATGCGTGGGAGGTGTCGAATTTTCTATTAATGGCAAATCTACTTATATATGTGTTGTAAATATCTGTATTCACGTATCTCTTCGATAGCCAAAATTATCGCTAAAACGCTGTGATGATTTTTTAGCTCGCGTACATCGCTGGCCAGCAGTCGTCAGTCGCTCACATCTTACGCGTCTCCTACCACTGAACGCGCCACATCGCCGGATCTCACGAAACGGGCGTCGTTTGTTGAGGTGCGTGGTACGGGGTCGAGTCGATTACATAGGGGTTCTTTTTTTTTGCTCTATACGTTTCATGGCATTTATGCTAATAATATAATTCTTGTAATTAAAAAAAAACTATTAATGTAGTCTAATCTCAACTCAAGGCTGTCAAAAGGTATTAAAGTCTCTTTCACATTTATTAATCACATCACACATCTATACAAATATTGATTAATAAATAATATTTTTTCTGAACTTCGAAAACAGATTTCCAAATTTCAATAGTGAGGTCAGTGACCGGGCTCTTCGAACCAGCTGACGTGAAATAACAGAGCGCGAATGAGTTCACATTACTTTTATAAATAAAAGGGATGTAGCAGTACTTTGTCACATATTTGAAAGAAATACATCGAGAATTCCTTGAATTAGCTATAATCCTAGTGTTTATAATTAATTCTGCGTGAATACGTTCTGCAGACTGGGTTTATGGGGACCCTAACACCTCAATATACGCCTGGGCAAAGCATCACCTCGCCGCAGCCCACACCGTCCTCTGTTGAAGACAAGATAGCTAACATGCAAGCTCAGCAAGAGGTGAGTTTAATCCATGTGACTTGACACATACATTCATACAAACATATACAATTTATTTACACGCTCACAGTTTACTCAAACACATTCTGAAATTAACCCCATTCTTCCATTTACTTTTTTAACTTTTTTTTTCTAATCGCTCCAAAATCGACAGCTAATTTCTGCTTTCAGCCCGATTTTTTCCTCTTTTAAGAGATTATTTCCGGGATAAAAACAATCATATATCTTTCTCAGACTGTAAAACTATCTTTATACCGGACGTTTAAATCAGTTCAGCGGTTTAAAAGTTAGCAGGCTGACAGAGTAACTTTCGAATTTATATTAGTATGGAGAAATAGTCGAAATGGATTCAGTTAAAGATTAAACTAAAGTCAAATGGACTAGTTTCACCGAGATAGTTAATTATCTTTAAATATACGCTTTCCATATATATTATATTTAAATGTACATATAATATGCAAATCGTTACGCATTAAAAACTTTCGCGTGTTGTACTCATAATGAATACTTTAACGGCTTTTATGTTTGAAGAATCTTACGTTTAATTTTGGCTCGAAATTACGACCTGGTTACACAGGCTGTGGTCACAAGCAGTTTGAAAGGTCATAATATATTCTATTGTACTCAAGTAGGAGTCACTGAATAGAATGTCAACAGTCACTATTCATCACCAGAGATCGCTACAATTAACCGAATTTGATTCGAGGAATGATGAAAATTAAAGCACAAAACTTTTATTTGAATTGATAGAATCCTATGGTCGGAAAGATAGGACTTCATTTTCGAATCGTAGGTAGTTAAAGTTCGAGTTAATACGGAGTAGGACCCCTTGCGAGAAGAAGCTGCAATAGCAGGCAAAAAATGCCTATGATTGGCGTATTTCTAAATACAATTCCGATATCATATACATCTTAGAATAAAGTGATTTCAACTTTTGTTTAAATAAACTTATTGCAGATAACTCAACTGAAAACGGAAGTGGAAGATCTCAAAGAGAAATTGGAGACACTGAAAGTCCGTCGATCAGAGGACAGAGAGAAGTTGCGAGAGCTGGAGAGAGTGCGGATGCAATTGGAACAGGCGAACGAGTTCAAGGCCAAGATCATGGAGTCACAGGCGCAGCTGCAGCGTGATTTGCAGCGAGCTAAGCAGGAGGTACGCTGATTTTTTTTTATAATGTATTATTACGATTTCTTAATCGTTCCCACCCTTTCTCCTCACTATTCGAAAATTCATGGGAGTACCTCCCTAGCGCTGGCGCATTCATAACAATCACTTAGATAAAACGGCCGATCAAACGCATAGACGATAAATCGAAAACCCAGTAACCAAGGAAGTCACCTTTTATCTCACGAAATCAAATGGGGAACTTTTATTTTAATTTTTATAACTGTGTTCCATTCCATTCCCGGTATGTACATCTTTTTTATAACAAAAAAATATCTGCTCGTGATATCGCTCTCTTAGAATTCCAGTTTCGAATGCGAATGGGATAGCATATAACCCATGTCTACCCCGCAGGTATATTCTAAGTGTTGGTGAAAATGTTTTTAAAATTGGCCAAACAAGCTTACGAACGTTGTCTTTTCATTATTTACAGGTTAACACTTGACTTCAATCCCACCTGGTGGTAAGGAAAGATGAGGCTGATGATTGATCGCATTGACCAACAAATGCCTATTTACTCTTTTTTTTAATGCTCCCAAATAGTAAGATCATGGAAAAACAGAAGCAGGGAGTGTATTCTACTCTTTTGCTGTTTGTATTATCAACGATTAAACTAATTTTATTATATTCGTATTAAGCCGAGGTGGTTGCCGGCAGAATAGAATAGCACCACCCTCTTCTTGCTGAGGTGTCGTAAGAGGTGACTAAGGTATCTCTTGAACACCGCAATTCAACCAGGTGTTCAGAGAAGGAAAACTCGACCAAACTTGCATCCTGCTCCCTCCCGATCGTACTGGTTCTCCTTTCCATCGGGCCTGAGGGAGTTCGGACGAGAGAGTGCTTTTCTGGCTGCACGTCCTGTTACGCACTTAAATATCTCCTGCGCAATTGACTGTTTCCGAAAACTGGACCTCGAATTTCTTAAGCGGTGTTGAAACAGTCGCCGTGGCCGAAACCGGCCAGGACAACATCATCAACATCATCATCATTCGTATCAAAGTATAGTATATTGGAAATAATTGGGTAGACAGCCCTTTTTTTTTCCTACATATAAAGCACGTTTTCGTTCAAGATCCGCGTTGCTCAAGAGACTCTGGAAAGGCACAATGATGAGACGGCTGAACTGTCCGAAGCTGCGGAAATGGCTGCCCTGGACAAGGAGATGGCCGAAGAGCGGGCTGAAGCTTTGCAGATGGAACTGGAGCAGTGCAGGGAGAAGCTCGAGGAGGCGACCCTGGACTTGCAGCTGATGAAGGCGGAGATGGAAGCCGGAGGGAACATCCGTAAGTATGACCAAACGTTATGGAGAATGAAATAAAGCAGGTTAGGTTTTTACAAGATTTCCTATGGCATGTCTTACAGAGCCACTTGACGGAGTAGAGTTAGTCTAAAAAACATTAGATGACCGTACTACTTGATATCGACGTGTTTTCTGTTTAATATTACATTTTTTTTATACTGGCTGGACATAGTGACTACAGAGTTCCTGATGGTAAGTACAGTGTAGTCTAAAAACGAAAGCGACTATCAAAGGACGAAAATCAATTGATAGTCTCCGTCGTCATGCATATTACAGGACCCTCAACCTGAAATTGACATTTTGTATAGCTCCAATTAGTTTTATCAATAAAATATATTTCTTTATGTAATTTCTAACACTACACATGACTTTGAATTGCATTGCAACTGTTCTATGAGAAAAATTATGAGTTGCCTGATCAAATAAGGACTTTTTACCGTGTCCTGTAATGGGTCACGCCACTGACGAAAGGTTAAAAGGAAATAAGAAAAGTTTTTGTATGAAAACTTTTTTAGTAGTCATACATTATGAGAATAGGTATGGTTTTATTAATTTTAAACATTCTGTATAGTATCAGTAAGAATTGTTTTGTTTGGTTGGTAGTGTTGATGCAAAGAAAGAGCGCAGGTACACACGAGTCTGGAGTTGTTTGTTTAGTTATTTTTGTTTTGTTGTTTATGTGTAATTATGTAAGATATATACACATTCGTACTGGTTAGGTCTATGATTTATGTTTCTTGTTATAATTGGCAATAGGCGAACAGAAAAAGAAATTCACGGACCACTGAAAAACCTTTTATTCAAAATTAAAAATATAGAATTAAGACTTAGAACACTGCTTGTAAGGCTGATATATAGTTATAATTTAACATTGCTTAGCCTTCACTCAAAAATAACAAAATATATTATTTAATTAACTCCTTGCCTTACGATTAAATCTCGAAGAAGAGTACGCGTGCAGACAATGAAATTTAGCACAATTCTATTAATGGAATTATCATAAAATAAACCTTGGATATTTTTGTTTTATTTAATATATTTATAAGAAAAGAAAGAAATTCATATGAAAAAAAAAATACTGCGGGCGACGCCAGTCAAATTCTAATTTAGTACATAAAATTTCCACTCAAGGCGTTAATATTTAAATACACCATGTATTCACTGATTTCATCAACTTAGTCCTATCTCTGTGAATCCTTAGGCAATACTGTTCCTATTAAGTTATCAGTTTTTTGTTAAAGATGAACTTAGTTTCTGAGTAAAGTCTAAGCAAGTTCATAGTAGCGGTCTATAAATCTCAATCGTCATCAATGGTCTTCAATTGCCATGTAACTATTTGAAGGAAGGATTACAAAAAACAGGACGATTAGTGGTATGATTTGTGGGCGGTATTTTTAGTTAGAACACAAATAACCGAGATATTAGTAATATCTATGTATTTATATGTGTATGTATTTTATATATTTATGTCACATTATACAGGTGTTATACAAAAAGTTATTATATCATAAAATAAATTAGAAGCTATGAAATTTTTCAAAATTATATTTTTAGTAACATGCTGTATATGTTTTGTTTTTTGTTTGAATGTATGCGCTTGGCATATTCACTGGTATTATAAAGAGAAAACTAAAATTGTATATTTCACACATAATAATTCTCTAATCGAATATAGTTATTTGGATTTTTAGTAATTTCATATTATGACCCTCTACTAACATTATGCGGGCTCTACACTCGCCCGCGAACCGTAGCCATGATTCACGCGTGAATACGCCGCGAAAACGAAAAAAAATTACGTTCGCGCATTTGATTGAAATAGACGTGAATGTTTCTGTTACTGCTGTCCTAACACTGTGCGCTTTAGCGCGTTACAGTTATGCGTTTATGAAACCCAAAAAACAAGCGATCGTTACTCCATTCAATGCTTATTTTTAACGTCATTGCGTCCCTCATAGAATTGACACATCACGAGTTAGATTGCATTTGCCATGGAGCTTCGTTCACACTCCGCTAACCCTTTGACGCGGACTAAAAAACCATCACCGAACGAGAAAACGCCGTGAAACGCTCCCGCGACGCTGAAACCATCTACACTCGCGATTTTCGCCCTTCGCGGGCTTTCACGGCGCGAGTGTAGAGCCTGCTTTGAAATAAAAAAAATGAGGAACATGCTAAGTGATTGCGTTATATTGCATGCTTTTTTATTTGTTTGTTTTTATGTTAAAACTTTGTGTTTCAAGGCTCCCTGTTCTGACAGTTGAATATGACAGATTAAAACTAAAAACACAGTTCTATCTTCTGACTCTGATTACATAATGTACTGTAATAATAAATAATTAATGTTACAGTTTTTAGATCATTTTATGTTCGCTATCAAAAGCCACGTCTTTTTTTTATCAAACATTGGTTATTCACTGGTGTCGTTTAGTTATCATACGTACCAAGTTTTTCAACTTAACGTGAGCGTGGCTAGCAATGACGTCTGTCTCGCTCTCTCTCGCAAACTGCAGATATCATGTCTCGCTTCCATCTGCAAGTATTCCACGCAATTTTTCGTGTTATTTGCCCTGTTTATCTCAATTTAAAATATATACTGCATGTTATATATATACTGACAAAAATAATGACAGTTTCGACCGTATGAATTGAGGACTACATTCTTGACTCTTACAAACCTTTCTTTTCAATGATAACCATCCGTTCTAATAAAAATAACAATGGAGATCTATTGCGTTACAACGTAAAACATAGATACAGAGGAGATACAAATAAATAGGAATACATATAGGTGATTAAAAAATATAAACTGATCACGAATAGAGTCATAGATGAACTAGGAGGCAGGGAGACAGGTAAAAAGGCAAATACATTTTGAACTTTCGTCTTTTGTAATCATTATAAACACTTTGTCGGGTCTTATGCGCGAATTAACTTACATTTAACTATGGCTCGACGTTTAATCAAGAATAAAAAGAGGTTAGAGGAAGTAACTTCCCGCCCCTGACGAAATCTCCGCGGCATGTTAATTTGCTAGTTACCATGACCAGTGTAACCAGGTCGAAACGTGGAGCCATAATTAAAAGTAAGTTTATTCGCGCATAAGACTCGATAAAGTGTTTATAACAAATATACGGAAATATATTGACATAAGTAGAGACAAAGGTAAATCTGATGCAACAATACAGACAAATACGAATATAGACTGACAGGGACCAGAATATAGAGACAGGTATAGACAAGTTACACATATGTATATACATAGTCAGACAGACAGCGACACAGACGAACAGGGAGACCACTGCATGTGTGTGAGTGGGATAAAGATTCGTGTGTGCGTGGTCGCGCTGGACAGAACACCCGTACGCCGCAGCGGGCGAGGGCGCCACCGGCTACGAGATGCGCCAGCTGCAGCAGCAGAACACCAGGCTCAGGGACACGCTGGTGCGGCTCAGGGACCTTTCGGCGCACGACAAGCACGAGATGCAGAAGTTGCACAAGGTGAGACTGCTAAAGTACAATTCGAATCCTGACAGTTGCTGCTCGGCGACGTACTACTCTATATTTTATTTTTTTTTATTCATTCACGCCACCATCCATTCAACATCTGGCTGCTTTGACTTATTGCCGATGAGGCTCTTACGTCGCGTAAACTACTCAGTTTGGAACACCGGCGTAAAGTGGCTTGCCTTACGGTTTTCTATAGACTATACTCTGGAGAGTGTGCGGTTGAGTTGTATGATTTAGTTCCACCCTCCCCCTTCTACCATAAATTGACGAGACGCCGTGCTGGTTTGCACCCTTTTGTGGTTGACATTCCTGCTGCTCGCACTAAGCGATTTGCCTCCTCCTTTTTGCTGCGTACCGCGAAGGAGTGGAACTCGCTTCCTGCGTCAGTGTTTCCGGCGTCTTATGACATGGGAATCTTCAAACGTCGAGTGAATCGGTATTTGCTGGGTGAGCGCGCTCCATCGTCGGCCTCATCATCACTTTCCAGCAGGTGAGATTGTGGTCAAGCGCAAGCCTGTATGTAATAAAAAAAAAAAAACAAATCTACAGTATATAATTTTATAATTTAAAACAGGAAAACGTACAAAAAATCGGATTAACCAAGATGATTTGTGTAACAAAGTTATATGAAAGTATTAAATGCGATTCAAATAATTGTTATGAAATAAAAAGTTATTAACCTAGTAAAATGTATATGTGAAATGTGTAGTTTGGTTGTGTACTTTGTGTATGTGACTTAGTGTGTGTGTATAAATGTGTATGTTAACTGTCCCTGTCTGAAAACGGCCCGATAGCCTCGACTACTTTCTTCCTGCAGAACCCGCAGCTCTCGTGGAAAATATCCACATGTGGTGTTCTCGTGTTGTATGTGTGCACACATCTAGCAAGTGTAGCCTGGCAGGCGTAGTTAGAACGTTTTGTTGGCTCGTGGAATAGCAGTGGCCGACGGGTGCGTCTTGATGTACTCAGCCCTATTTGCACTAACAAGTATGGACAATCAATTTTGTTGTTCAATAAATTATACAAAAACATAAGGTCCAAAACTTGGCGTATTTGTTTTAGTGTTAAAAAATTTAAATATCTTAAATTATCAATTTTACTCAAAGAGTCAAGTATATGCTTTGATATCGAAAGGTGTTTAGTGTAGGCGACTGTATCACGATCTCGAGCTTGAAGCGCCATCTGACGGCGTGGAGAAATCACATACATCATATAAATGCGTACTTCAGTGTAGTATAGCGGCCTGACAGTCGCTGCTGAGACCTTGATACCGTGCAGCGGTTACCGGAATTCGAATCGCGCCTTAAGTTTCCAGTGGACACGTGGCAAATAAATCTTTTAAACCGCTCCAGTAGTGCAGAGATATTGCCTCACTAAGCGTTTCATACCGTATGTATCATGGCGAATCTTCTGAAGAGTTATTTAACCTTGTTTCACCCTCGCCCTTAAATTGTACTTTAGAACTCACTTGCTTTACTGTTTATGACTCAAAGAATAAGAAAATCACAATTTTTGCACCTACAATGATTTCCGTGATGAAAATAATTTTCAAATATGGACAATTTACATTTTAAAACTTTGTGGATTTTAAGAAATGTTAATTTAAAGATATTTCGACTTGTGAAAAGAAATATTTTTTATCTCTCTCTGTAATTGGAGAATTCTATTTACTGTATGAGTTATCTTCCGTTTCTCTATCAACCCTTTAGCTTCGGACTTTTACTTACTGGATACTCGCTACAAGAGAAATTACATTCAATTAATCCTCGATTGTTATAATAATAGAAATCTATTTCACAAAAAAAAAAATACTTCCAATATATTTTTTTTTTTATACCGACTCGACACAGTGACTGCACCATACCTGATGATAAGCATGGTACAGTCCAAAAAACGCCAACGACTATCGAAAGGTAACAAAAAACCCATCGGTAGTCGCAGCGATCATGCCAGCCTGCACAAATATCTCTTCACGCTACGTTTAAAAGATCCCATATCATAGGATGGAGGGAACACGCTCGCCGGAAGACCATTCCACAGCCCAACGACACGGCAAAAGAAGGAGTTAGAGAACTTCTTTGTCCTGATGTTTGTTTTGTTGATATATGTTAAATATGTAATAAGGCTAACAATTGTACAAAAACTCAGCCATGACCCGTGCAAAACTAAAAATCTAGATGTAGTGCAAATTAAACCAGATATGTTCCCACACATTCGCAGGCGGCGGTTGCGATTTGCGCTCGAATCAGTTGTAAATGAATTGTCGCAGAAATTGACTTCCGAGAGCGTGATCATTTTCGCCGACTAAGTTTTAACCCAATCATAAATTCCTTAAGTTTGCATACATCCAAGCTAGGTCTCCGAGATTATTTTTATGTTTTCAGGACCTAGAGCAATATAAGTCTGAGATAGCCGAACTCAGTCGCACCAAGATCAAGCTCACGAAGCGAGTGGATGAACTGGAAGGCAATGTGCACGACCTCCAGGAGCAGGTGGACGCGGCTCTCGGCGCCGAGGAGATGGTGGAACAGCTCGCCGAGAAGAAAATGGGGCTCGAGGATTTGGTAAGTTGGTTGAAGATGGTCAGAGGCCTAGACAAAATAACATTAGTCTCTCAGACTAAAATTCAAAACATCTGGCATCGATGTAATGTCCCCTATCTCGCAGTCTTTTGCTGGTTCCAGTGGAGGGTGTTCTCAGGAACTACATTCTCTAATTCCACCAGCCTCATTTCATCATAAAACCACTAAGCGCCGTGTCGGATACCATCCGTATGTGGTGGATGTCCCTTCTATCCGCACGAAAACATTCGCTTCTACATTTATCATGCGAACAGCTAAGGAGTGGAATAAGCTCTCAACAAGCTTAGTTTCACGATGTTTTGACTTCGAAGTCTTTAAGAGAAGAGTACGCAGGCCGGCATGATCGCAGCGGCTATCGATCCTTCTTTTCATTGTTGGTAGTCATTGTCATTTTGGACTGCAGCATGCTTCCCATCAGACGTAATCACAGTGTCGTGACAGGATTAAAAAAATGTACTCAAAAAATGCGTTTTCTTTAAAGAAATAACCTTGGGGTTTTTAGTCGGTGCAAATCTGGAACATTTCAGGTGGCCATTTTCGTATTTTCCTGGAAATGGTTGTCAATGTACACCAAATCCTGGAATCATAATTTCGAGACTTTACACAGTTTCCAAATTCACGTCTTTGGGACCACTAGAGGCTTATGGAAATAAGGTATTTTAAATTGTCAAATAGGCTTATTTTGTTTTTATTTTAGGTGGAACAACTGAGGCAGGACGTATCTGAGTTGGAAGCTCTGCAGGAAGTCCACGAGCAGCTGGTGGAGTCCAACAGGGAGCTCGAGATGGACCTTCGCGAGGAGTTGGAGATGGCGCACGCGGCCACCAGAGAGGTGGGTTTTTGACACTTTTTACACGTCGATTGTAGAATTTGATACTTTTAAAGCGATTTTAACCCAGCCAGCCTGCAGAAATATCTTTTAACACTTCGTTAAACGTATCCCATATCATAGGACGGTTCAACGATTTAGCAGAAGTAAGAATTAGAGGATTTCCTAGCCGGGATATAACTTCGTTGGGAATTGAGGATAAATAATTCTGATTTCCTCCCTCAGGCGCTAAGAGAAAGAGAGGCAGCGCTAGAAACGATCATGGACCGCGATTCAACGATACAGAAGTTCAGGGAACTGGTGCAGAAGATGACCGAGCAGCACAACGAATTGAGGAATCAGCTTGAGACCAAACAAGGTTGGAAGATTTTAGTAAAATTACTTTTTTATGCTTTACTAGCTGTGCCCGCGACTTCGATCGCATGGAAAAAGTACTTTTGCTGTGATATTGATTATTTCAAGCTTGAATTGTTGTATGAGTCTTCATCATATTAGCTCCAATCTTTAATTTCAGTTCAAACAGTCAAATCTATGAAGACTTATATAAACTTTCATTCCCTATATTATCCCGTTGGGGGGTGGAATTTATCAAAATCCTTTCTTAACGTATGCCTACGTCATAGTAGCTTTATGCATGCAAAGTCTGAGCCCGATCGGCTTAAAATTGACAAAGTTTCATACAAAATTTCATCCCCTATTTTATCCCCTTGGGGGTAGAATTGAACAAAATCCTTTCTTAGCGGATGCCTACGACATAATATCTACCTGCATGCCAAACTTCAGCCCGATCCGGCCAGTGGTTTGGGCTGTGCGTTGATAGATCACTATGTCAGTCAGTCAGTCAGTCACCTTTGAGTTATATATATTTAGATAGGCGGATGCTTGACTTCAATCATACCTGGTGGAAGGTGAAGATGAATAGCGTCCGCCCAACAAATGCCTATTCACTCTTCTCTTAAAGACTCCCAGGTTATAAGATCGCGGAAATATGCTCGCTGGAAGCATATTCCACTCTTTAGCCGTTCGCATGATGGATGTAGAAGCGAATCTTTTCACGCGGATATAAGGAACAGCCACCACATAATAAAGGAAACTTATAAAAGTACACTTGTAGCACATGTTTTCTCTCTTAAAGGCAAGCCCAGCCTGACGCTTGGTAACGGATATTCCTCGCTTGTGCGCTGGCGCGTCTTTTAACGTCACGTGACGTTTCGAGACCCAATGACAAAGTAATATCGCGCGTCTTTTAGTATCACTCTAATGTCGAGAGCAAATCAAAATTAACGGTATTTGGTTTTGTTGCTAACAACTAAGTACTTACACATTTATTCCGAAGAATATGCGGAATACTAACTGATCCGGCAAACGTTGTTTTGCTATGTAAGGTTTTGTAATATCTTCTAAGATGTTCATTGAAATTAAGTGATGTCAAAGACAATTTTGTTCACAATTAAATATTCTTAATCAACAACACATTTATTTGGATAAAGATTAATATTATTACGTTGATACAACTTTTAACAAATAATGCATTAATTTCGACCAAATTTGTTTACCATAAAAACGGTTCTAGTGACTTAATCTTAAAAGATAGTCATATACTGTCGCGGACATTTTTTTAGATCATTTCAAGAGGAATAATTCTTTCTTACATATATTTTTGTATCTTGAACCGTTTTTGCAGCGCACGCAATGGAAGCCCTCAAGGATGAATAATTTTCCCCGTTTTTGTCACATTTTCCATTATTTCTTCGCTTCTAATAATTGCATCGTGATGTTATATAGCCTAAAGCCTTCCTCGATAAATGATCTATTCAACTCAAAAAGAATTTTTCAATTCGAACCAGTAGTTCCTGAGATTAGCGCGTTCAAACAAACAAACAAACTCTTCAGCTTTATAATATGAGTATAGATTTCAAAATGTTATTATTTTAGAATAATTGATATTTTTTTATATACATTTAAAAGTTTTAAAAATATTTTCATTTTTTTTTCATATCATTTTAGTCATTCTTTTTTTTTCAATAATTAATCAGACAATTGCATTCCACCGACCCCGTCATAATTTTGTAGAATCGCCACCGCCGGGCTCGGAACAGGAGTCCACGCCGGAGCCGGCGTCGCGCAGCTCCCCGCCCGCGGAGCTGAGCTCGTTGGTGCTGGCCTCGCGGGCCTCCACGCGCTCCATAGACCTGCAGCTGCGTGCTCTCGAGCTGGCCCAGGCCAGAGCGCGCGCGGACATGCTGGCCGCGTGCTTGCCGGACCATTTCATGCAGACCGCTGGTGAGTTATCCTTTAATCGCTCACTCAGAACAAACGCATCATTTGTTGAAGGAACTTACTCATCAGTGCCACTTACCCATTTCCTTTTTTGAGGTAGTGGGGTGATTGCCCGAATTGGGTCGTGTGTAAAAAAACTATCATTGCGACTTGCTTCGGTTTGATGCGTTTCGGTATCAGCTTGTGTACGTCCAGTAAATTATATACTTAGAGACCTTCAGAAATATCGTTACAACTTTTATTTTTGGTAACCCGGGGCAAAATCCTACATTGGACCATCAGGGTCACTGTGAGGACAGAGACCCCGGTGTGTCAGACTCCTACTGACTAAAAACCCCCGGGGTGTCCCTCTGATCACTCCACCCGGGCCTGGGAAACCAAATTCGTTCAGTCGCCCGGGGAGCGAAGAGAGTTTATTCAGTCTTCCTCTCTGGGAGGGATGGGTATAAAGAGCCCACGCCTCCAGTACCTCCTTGATAGGCGGCGCGCTAGACACTGCGCACCGCCGCCCTCTCATCCGAGCAGCAAACTCCCTCAAGTCTACTGCCCGGCTAAACATCGTTACAACTGTGCTATCTCTATCCTAGCACTACCTAGCTCATTGGTTGCCTGCTATGTGCTATACCATTGCAGAAGGAAACGTTTTAATTTTCATCCTTATTATCTCGGTGCAAAAGAAACTATAATGTTACTATTTTAATATCCTTAGGTGATCATGACGCTATCCTCCTTATCTTGCTGCTCCAGAGGCTCACCACCAAAGCAGACATCATACTCGGACAGATTAGGGAAAGGTTAGTTTTATTACACCCTGTATATACCCATTTCATTTAATATAGGGTACGGTTTTTGTGTGCACCAATTGGTAATACAAGGGACAGTTTTTGTGGGTATCAACTGGTAATAGAGTGGTCAGTTTTGTGGGTACAAATTGGTAATGAAGGGGACAGCTTTTGTGGGTACCGATTGGTAATACAGGGGACAATTTTTGTGAGTACCAATTAGAAATACAGGGTGTTGTTTTCGTGGTGAACAGGTTCCCAGCTGTGAACGTTTGGGACCGCGAAGTGGTGACAAAAACGCACACCGCAGTGCAGTACAGCTTCCGATGCCAGCTGGAGTATCAGCTACACATGATACAGGTTTGTATGGAAAACATATCCTAATTCAATAAACCTTTTGTACCGGACGCGCGGAGATACCAAGTTGAAATTTATATCAAAAACTTAAGTCTGCAGTTGTTTTTAGCTCTGAAAATTATACGTTTAAGTTAAAGGAATCAAGATATACGTTGGTTTAAACTGTTTTCTCAAAGGAAACAAAACCTATAGAATACTTTGCGCTGACTTATAGAATCATGAAATTTGTCACGACACAATTTTATACCTGAAGTAAATCTTGTATATTGTATTTGTAATTAATTCACAAAAAAAATGTTTTAGCGCTTATAACAGTAGCGTTCATTCCATAGATGCATCATAGCATTGCATGCCCTTACGATAAATAAGTCTAGAATAAATTCCTTTAATTTAAACATAAAAAAGGAACCCTTTATATTAATATCCATTCTATTTTCACGCCGTCTATCTTCCCTGTGAAAGCAATATAATATTTATTATCATTGCCGTGCTGTTGTGGCTGCTGGCAGAATAGAATAGCACCCTCCTCTTCTTGCTGAGGTGTCGTAAGGTATCTCTTTAACACCGCAATTCAACCAGGTGTTCAGAGAAGGAACACTCGACCAAACCTGCATCCCGCTCCCTCCCGATTGTGCTGGTTCTCCATTCCATCGGGCCTGAGGGAGCTCGGACGAGAGAGTTCTTCTCTGGCTGCGTGTCCAGCTATGCACTTAAATATATCCTGCGCAATCGACTGTTTCCGTAAACCGGACCTAGAATTTCTTAACCGGTGTTGAAACAGTCGCCGTGGCCGAATCCGGCTAGGACATCATCATCATAATATTCAAATTCATTATGTGCCTACTCATATTCTGCCTACCATGTCTAAATACCCTATGCACGTCACTGGATTATAAATTTATTAAAGTTATTTAAGTCACAAGGTTTACCGGCAGAATAGAATAACGCCTCCCTCTTCATCATACTGAGGTGTCGTAAGAGCCGACTGAAGTATACAGCATGTCGACCTGCACGCAGATTGCCACTTTAGGCACCTTCTCTGCACGTGCAGCTCACGTCATCCAACCGCATTGGCCATTGTGTGCCCCATGGGTTACATGTCCAAACTCCTTCCGTTGGATTACACAAACATAGTGGAAAAGGGATGGGAGACCTTTGCCCTGCAGTGGGACGAAACTGGATAATAATAATATTTATTTGCGGTTGTTAAATGGACCGTGCCTTGTGTCAATATATGGGGACAACTGTTTTCCGACGTTAAAGTTAAGTTTGCGCTTAAATTTGGTGTATCTTATCGTCAGGGGTTTTTTTTTTTCGTTTACAATATTGTTTTGACGTAAAAAACGTACGGATCTAGAATATACTGACTGGAATTTCAGTGCATTGTAAGCATGTGGACTGCCGCTTTGGACTCATGCACTCCTGAGGTGCTGCTGAGGGCTGCCAGCGCGTTGCCCGACGCGGTGCAGCAGGAGAAAGCCTTGGACGCGGCTACTCATCTCCTCAAGACGAATGAGCTTGATGAGAACTGTTCTTTGGATGGTGAGATATTAGAGTAAAAGGTTATATGATCGCGTTTATTAAAGTTGTTTCTAGAAATTACTGAATCATTATTGATGAAACATTTATAGCTTTGATATATTTATTGCAATTTATAACATGGCATATATTTAGCCTTTATTGATTAGAAATCACAGAAGATTATACGTATATATGAACTTTATATAACGAAAATGAATATAAATTCGATTAGAGGTAATAGAGGTTAAGTTTGTCCTCTTCGTAATAATCACCATACGTTAAGAGTGGTTCAATGAAATGATTTATCTCCGTGGCATTCAAATACCTTTACAAATTAGAGATAAAGTCGCGAGTAGAGACTAGTATTTAATATTTTGGTTGCCCAAGTTCCCGTTTAGACGAAATCGCGGGGAGAGTTATTTAGTAAATTTTTTTTTAAACGTGCTCAGCAGGGAATGAAAACATCATGAGTAAACCCACATGGCATCTAATAGAAATGTCACGTGTACTAGTGCTGTGAGAACGGCGATCAGCTGCGCTACTGGTCACGTTGGGCACGATATATAAGTGCGAAGTGGATGCAGCCACTAATGTATCTCCGCTTACTCTGAAAAAGATATAGCGTGACGATATATTATTATTATTAATAACTAGCTGTCCCGGCAGACCTAGTTCTGCCCTATTTCTCTAAAACAAAGTCACATTGTTTTTTTTTAATGTTAATAGCTATTGGCCTGTCGGCTGTTTTTTTAAAATTGTTTGAAGAAACCTGGCCTTAATGCTATATGTATAAAAATTGACAAATATTGACATTAATATTTATACGTCACTCAGTTGTTTTGCCTTCCCGGAACCCGTCCACTAACATTTAAACTTTATGGTGTGGTATTAAAGTTCAAAATGACTTATAACGAATTTTTTGAATGAGAATATAGAAAAGTGTTGTTTTTAGACTTTTTCAGACAATTTTTTTAATTTTTCTCTCCGTAATAACCTTCCCCAGACTTCAACAAACACAACAAAAAAGAAATCAGCCAAATCGGTTCAGCCGTTCTCGAGTTTCGCGCTTATCAAGACATTTTGCGATTCATTTTTATATTATAGATTTATTCTTCGATCTGAATATCCGGTAGATTGAGTTAGAGCGAGAAAAGATGGCGGATAAGAAACACGGATATTTATTGAAAAAAATAATGTAATTATACAAAAAACCCCACAAAATAAACAGCAGATTTTGTTTTAGTATGGATTTACACTAGTACTTCTACATTTCGAGGTCCTCGGTGTGCCCGGGGGCTGGTGCTGACGCGAATGAAGGAGCACCCTAGGGGTTTTAGTCGGTAGGAGTCCGGCATACCGGGGGGTGGCCCTCACCACCCCCAGACGATCCATGAGGATTTCCCCTGGGTTACCAAAAAAAAAAGTATTTCTACATTCCTGGCCAAATTTCGTTCGTGTAAAAAAAACATTGTTAGTGAGACCGTGTTTCACACAATAATTCTCATTCTCCTTTATCTTGCATAGGCATCGAGCGTTGCTGGACATACTTGTCCGCGATGTGGTCGGCGCTGAGCATGGCCACGCAGGAGGGGCCCGCGGGAGGGCGGGAGCCGATCCTGCACGCGTGCGCAGCTTTAGACGCGCTGGCACGTGCACTGCACGCGGACGCTTCGGCGCTCGCACAGATACTTCAGGTACATTTAAAAAAAAACATAAGATAATCAAGAGTGCTCTTAGCTTCCAGCGAGCATATTTCCACGATCTTATGACTTGGGAGCCTTTAACCCTTTGACACCCGCTGGCGTGAGTTCATGTTATTTCTAATTTAGTTATTTTTATACCTTTATGGATTATTTTTGTCAATGGTAACTTTACCAACGTATGCTTTATAGCAACAAGTGGCTCTATGGAACTTCACTCGGTTTAGTAGAAAAAAAAAACATATTTTGACACTTTCGTGTTTTAAATTTAATGGTCGTGTAATTTATTATGTAACTTCCAGGCGTCAGATAGACAGATGGAGCTCGGCTTACTGCACGAGGCGATTCGCACGTCGACGAGCAATCTACAGCAGCAACTGAAGGGAGTCAGGAGGCGCTTGCCGCCAGGAGTCAGTCTTCGCGCTGTCGGTCTTGACATACAGGTTTGTATACTTCCTCGCTAAAATTGAAAAATCATTAAAAATGTTATATAAGCCTGTGTTAGTCCCACTTCTGATATCTCAAATCGTACTAGTTGATTAGCTAGAGGGCAATTATTCACATTGGTGCTTTTGCCATTTGTTGTATAAAAGGGCCACGTAATGGATTAATTCACTTGGTGAAATCCCCAAAGTGTTTTAATACATTGTTGATCATCCCAATTTCTGATTTGGGAATATATGGGATATTAGGTCAACATACTTTATTACCCTCGTTTGGTTGAGGTTATAAACGCTAGTTATAGATTGTTGATGTTTAAATTTTTAATATTCCAGTTGTGCAGTTTATTATCTCATTTGTTAAAATTTTCATTGGTCTGTTATAGGTTGTTGTTCATCCCACTTGTGAAGGCTTTTTATCTATAAAAAGACTAAAAAACGAAATTGCTTAGATTTGAATTTGCAAAAGAAGTCTAATTCTTTCAATTTCAAGTCTAATTTTACATTTTGAAGTAATGTAGGGTTGTATTTCAAAGAACTTTTTAATTTCATTCATTTTTATCTCAATGTACTCTAAGGATAATTCTAATCGTAATGATCATGTGAATTCAATGATTTTTTATCATTGTTAAATTTCTCAAAGTACCCGGGATCGTGCAGGTATGGGAGGCATGCCTTCAATTAATTTTATCTTTTTTGATATCTACGACTCGGTCATTGTGATTTTCATAAATCACTGTTAAATTATCAGTGATTTAACACGTTGAACGCCGGCCCTTTTTCTCAATACTTCCCGTTCAGGCCGTTTTAATCTCTTTATTCTACAAAAAATTCTATTTCGAAATATGTTTTTCTTATCATTTCTAGTGTTATAAATCAGCGTTTTATCACATTTTTTAGCTGGGGGTCACGGTTGCACACTCCCCGGCCCAAACGGAATGTTCACTGGGGGTCACCGGTGACCCCCACGGCGTTCAACGTGTTAACGTTGTTCCATGACTCTAGGACAAAGCTTCTTAAACTTTTGTCATTCACGACCCCATTTATGATTGCGAGTTTCTTGACGACCCCATACAAATATAAAAGAAAAATAAATTAATATTTTTTGATGATTATTTATTAGGTAACAATATACATATACATATGAAAATATATAGTTTTAGAATTCGTTTTGAAACATACAAAAATCTAAAATTAAAAATTGCACAAAAAATTATAAAATTGTATTTATTATAGTTTCAAAAATAAAAGTGGATTTTGACCGTCTTAATGCGCGTGTCTAGACGCTGCAAGTCCACTGTATTCCGTCAACTCTAGTGATGTTATAAAATGGTATATATAAATATTTGACATTAAAATCTCTCGCGACCCCAGAATTTTGTTACGCGACCCCATTTGGGGTTATATATAGTTTATCTAAATATATATAACTCAAAGGTGACTGACTGGCTGACTGACTGACATAGTGATCTATGAACGTACAACCGAAACCACTGGACGGATCGGGCTGATATTTGGCATGCAGGTAGATGTTAAGACGTAGGCATCCGCTAAGAAAGGATTTTGATGAATTCTACCCCCAAGGGGATACAGTAGGGGATGAAAGTTTGTATAAATCTTTTCAGATTTTTGACTATAATATAATATAATAGCTTGATAGTTTTAGCGCCTAATGACAGATTAGGCCCTAATTTTTTACACACGCTAAACAAAAATAAAGCCAACTAAAGTAAATACAAAACTATAACTAACTAGCACATCCGGCAAACGTTGTTTTGCTATATAAGGTTTTGTAATATCTTCTAAGATGTTCATTGAAATTAAGTGATGTCAAAGACAATTTTGTTCATAATTAAATACTCTTAATCAACAACACATTTATTTAGATAAAGATTAATATTATTATGTTGATACAACTCTTAACAAATAATGCATTAATTTCGACCAAATTTGTTTACCATAAAAACGGTTCTAGTGACTTAATCTTAAAAGATAGACATATACTGTCGCGGACATTTTTTTAGATCATTTCAAGAGGAATAATTCTTTCTTACATATATTTTTGGTATCTTGAACCGTTTTTGCAGCGCACGCAATGGAAGCCCTCAAGGATGAATAATTTTCCCCGTTTTTTTCACAATTTTCATTATTTCTTCGCTCCTAATAATTGCATCGTGATGTTATATAGCCTAAAGCCTTCCTCGATAAATGGTCTATTCAATTCAAAAAGAATTTTTCAATTCGAACCAGTAGTTCCTGAGATTAGCGCGTTCAAACAAACTAACAAACAAACAAACTCTTCAGCTTTATAATATTAGTATAGATTAATTATAATACTTCTTAACGCGAGCGAAGCCGCGGGCAAAAGCTACTCTAGGACATAAAGAGATTTCATTAAAAAAAACAACTGTCAGCAATTCTCGTGTATATTTTCCAGTTGGTGGAGCGACTGCGTGGCGACAGCGCCGCTGCCCTGTGGCGCTGCAGTCGCGCGACCTCGCTGGCCGCGCGCGCCGCGTGTGCGTGCGCGTGCACGGCCGGCGAGCGCGGCGAGGGCGCTCCGTTGCCGCACGCCTCGCTGCTGACGCTCTGGTCGGCTGCGGTCGACAAGGTGTACCAACAGGTGGGCTTGCACACTCACTCTCCACTGCAGAACTCAGGCGCCGCGGACCTATGTCCGTGCAGTTACGTGACCTCGCCCGCCAGTGACAGCCAGCGAGCACGATGTCGGTGCGCCCTTAACGCGTAAGCCGTCGAATTTTGCGGAAAAAAATGTTTCTCTCTCTTTCAGCGGCCTCCTCCTGCCTTGTAACCATAGATGGGCAAAATGTAATCAGACTAATGAAAATGATTAACGATTACATTTTCCTTTTTTTACCATTAATATGACTGCATTTTGCTCATTTATGTTTTAAACACTACAAAATCCCAGATTGTATATACATTTTTGATTTTTTAATGTTTTAAATGGATTAAATTATGATTATAGAGCAAGAAAATTAAAATTACAACTGCATATTGTAATCGTTCATCATTAATCAGATTACATTTTGCCCATCTCTGCTTGTAACAGACACTTTTGTAGAAAATACTTTGCCACGATTTCTCTCTGCCCAAGTATTTTCTAGGGGAAATTCTCTTAGAACTGTCCGGTCGTAGGTGCCCAGGGAGGCGTTGGTCACTTACCTTCAGTTGGACAGTCAGTTTGCTAAAAAAAAATAAAAAAAAAAACTATGGTTTTTCAGGACGATCATGGTCCAATACGTACAATAAAACACTCGCTGAGCATGGTGTCCGGTGACGTCACCAAGTTGGCAACCTTCACTCAAGACAAGGAGTACGATATGATGTCCATAACCAACGTGACCACGGAGAAGGTAAGCTCTATAATTGGACAGGGTAGGCAGAACTTGCGTTATTAATTTGAATATTATATTAGGGCAGTAAATATTATATTGCTTTCATAGAAAAGAGAAATGGCGTGAATATAGAATAGATATGTATATAAATGGTTCCATTTTTTGTTTAACCTAAAGCAATTTATTTGAGACTTAACTATCGTAAGGGCATGCTTTCATGCATCTATGGAATAAACGCTACTAAATTTGTGTCTGGGCAAGTCATTCTATGAATTTAGTATCAATATGTTTATTATTGGTATATTTTGATACGAGTCTGTAATTATTCAATTGCACACGCGTGTCGTACGATGGTTTTCATCACAATTTTATTAAAAAATGGGGTCTTGTATAAATTTTTTGGCTACAGTGACCTTGCTGATAAGGGACCGATATCCATGCGCGGCCACGCGACTGGTCGTAGATTCGAATCCTGGCACGTGTATTTAATATTTTTTAGATTTAGTACGGATAGGCATCACATGTTCACCTGTGAAGGAAAAATATCCTGAGGAAATCCGCATGGTATTTAATAGAAATGTCATGTTTTAGTGCCCTGAGAACGGCGATTGGCGCTGGTCACGTTAGGCACGATATAAAAGCGCAAGATTCAACCCACTGATTGTGTAAAGTTGTCAGAAACGTTTGAATGATTGGTTGAATATTGATTGTTGATGTTCCAGCCGACGCCTCCGGTGGTGCTGCGCGCTCAGCTCGTAAAGAAACAGCTCGAGGAGACGAAGACGCTCACCATAAAACTGGAGAATAAGGAGGCGGACATCAAAGAACTACGGAAGGCGCTCAAGGTAACGCTTCTTTACGCACTTTCTAATAGTTTCCATTCCGACGCAGCCTTGAGTTATTTTCGGCGTTTTTTCTCAAGGTTGTCGCTTCTGAAACGCTAGTAAATCGTCGGTAGGTACATTTTTCTGCTGGGACGTCCAAGTCGAGCTCCGTACCCACAGGGGTGCCCTTGCGTTGCCAACCAACCCATAAATCGTTGGCTGAGCACCCTGAATGCTTTCCCTCTTTGCCCGGTGTAATTGTGGCTTCCCCGGTCATCCATTTGAAAGAGATAGTACAGCTGAAAAAAAAATACCGCTCTAAAGCCTACAATTCTACGTTCCACTGACTATTAATATTCTTAACATTATGTATTATTGTCTTACTTGCGTCCTAAACTTAGAAATTAATTGTAGTATTTATTTTATACGTGTTGGGTTGTGGAAACACACGTAGCGGGCTGTAGGGTTGAGAGCCGCTGTACAACGGCGCGCACGGGGCGATTGTGTGAGCGCAGGCGACTGGAGCGCTCCAACCGCCATTCTTGCTATTACATTTAGACTAGCCACACGTTTCTCACGCTCATGTTTCTGTTTTGATTTTTTTTTACTCGTTATGTTTTCGCTGGTGACATTTTTTCCCGTATATACTCTGCTTGTGCTTCAATAATTTTACCGTGAATTCTTACTGTGTCGTATTCAATGTATGTGTGTGTATTGTCGGGATGTCTTCTCTATATGTGTGTGTTGCTATGGTCGATATGTAGAGCTCTCACTCGCTTGATTAAAAACACTGATATAGTTTTTCAATATATGTATATATAATGTTTCACTATTTAAACAATAACATTTATTTTATTTTTACTTTTATAAACTAATTTCTATTTCATAACTATTCTCTTTCTAAGCTCAAGATACCATATAATAATTCAAAATTCCTTCCCTTCAAATTTAAAAGCCGATCTTCCTTTCTATTCGTTCTTTCTTACATAAAACTATTTTTTTTTTTACAAATGGCCAACTTTAATATTACTGCCATAGACTTGTAACCTATTTTTGCAGCCCTCCTTATATACAATCACTACAATATGTATGTATGTAACCTTGCTTGCTTCACAGCTCTTGTTTCGTCTGGAACGACTAAGAAGAAGTATATATTCGTTTCGTTTATTTTTGAGATTGTAGGCCGGTTGCCTGAACTGGGTCGTGACTAGTGATGAAAATGCCCGGGAATTTTCCCAAAGTGCCCAAAACTTCTTTGGGAATATTCCCGGGAATTTACGAAATGTTCTCGGAAGTTTTGGGCACTTTAGGAAAATTCCCGGGCATTTTCATCGCTAGTCGTGACTACAGGACACAAGTGTAAAGACTATCGTAGTGACTCGCTTCGGCCTATCGTGTTTCGGGATCAGCTTATGTATATCCAGTAACTCATATAACTAGAGACCTTCAGCCGTGGTATGTGCGGGCCGACATGATGGAGATTTAATATAATTTCGTCCTTTGATACTCGCCATCGTTTCTAGACTACCCTGTTCATATACAAGCTGATCCCGAAACGCGACAGATAGAAGCAAGTTGCTTGAAGCTCTTTGCACTTGTATAATGTAGTCTGGACCCAGTGCCGGCAATCACTCTACGGACTTAATCAACTTTTCGAACGGCTAAGGAGTGGAATATGCTTCCAGCGGCCATATTTCCGCGATCTTATGACCTGGGAGTCTTTAAGAGAAGAGTGAATAGGCATTTGCTAGGCGATCGCGTTTCATAATCGAACTCATTTTCACTTTCCACCAGGTGTGATTGTGGTAAAGCGTTCGTCTATAAATTATAAAAAAAAATCACATTTTTTTGTCTCTTCCGTTGTCAGGCCAAACAGGAGGAGTTGTCGGAGATGCAGATCCGAAGGGAGCTGGGAGAGAGGAAGTTGTCGGCAGCCGCGAGAGATGCGGAGTTGCGATCGCAGCAGTTGCAGAGGAAACTCGAAGATGCCAACAATCAGCTGCGAAGGTACAGCTTGATCACTGCCAGAATAATGTTGCAGGGATACATTAGTGGTTGTATCCGCTTTACCCTTATATGTCGTGCCCAACGTGACCAGTAGCGAGGCTGATCGCTGTTCCCACAGCATCAATACACATGATGTTTCTATTAGATACTATGCTGATTTCCTTACGATATTTTTCTCTTCACCAGTGAGCATACAATGCCTAAAAACATAGTTAACCTTTTTTTTAACCCGGGGTAATCCCTAACGGACCTCAGGGGGCGCCGAGGGTTATCCCCCCGGTGTGTCGGACTTGCACCGACTGAAACCCCCGGGGAGTTACTTCTCCCGCCTGCCGAGTACCAAGGGCAAGGCTGAGCCATCTTCCTCGGCATCCGGTGACGTCTGGTCTCCTGCAGGCCCCGCCTACTTGGCAGGGGGTGGATAAATAGTCGCGTACACCTAACACATTTGGCGGGGAGAGTGGTGTAGAGTGCCACCCTCCCCTCATCTCCTTGATTTGCCATTGGAGCGGTGTGCGGGAACACATCGCACACCGCTCACGCCTGGATCCGGGCAGCGCGCTTGAGGAATGTCCTGTTATGGAGGAAGGCCTCTGGCGAAGGCCCTCCTCCGGCGTCCTGTTCGAGCTGGGCGGCGGGTTGGGTTAAAACCATAGTAATTCTGAAAATAGAGGTACGCGCCGTGGTTCGAATCTGCCACCATTCGCGTCGTACAATAGACGGCTAGAATACTAATTATCTATACTAATATTATAAAGCTGAAGAGTTTGTTTGTTTGAACGCGCTAATCTCAGGAACTACTAGTTCGAATTGAAAAATTCTTTTTGAGTTGAATTGACCATTTATCGAGGAAGGCTTTAGGCTATATAACATCACGATGCAATCATTAGGAGCGAAGAAATAATAGAAAATGTGAAAAAAAACGGGGAAAATTATTCATCCTTGTGGGCTTCCATTGCGTGCGCTGCAAAAACGGTTCAAGATACCAAAAATATATGTAAGAAAGAATTATTCCTCTTGAGATGATCTAAAAAAATGTCCATGACAGTATATGTTTATCTTTTAAGATTAAGTCACTAGAACCGTTTTTATGGTAAACAAATTTGGTCGAAATTAATGCATTATTTGTTAAGAGTTGTATCAACGTAATAATATTAATCTTTATCCAAATCATTGTGTTTTAGATTAATAGTATTTAATTGTGAACAAAATTGTCTTTGACATCACTTAATTTCAATGGACATCTTAGAAGATATTACAATACCTTATATAGCAAAACAACGTTTGCCGGATCAGCTAGTTATTTTCTAAAAGCAGAGTCTCGCATAATTAAATGATTGATATGAAGATGATTATACGACAAATAACACGCAATTCGTGAACTTACAGAAAAGAGAAAGAGTTCGAAGAGACCATGGACCACCTTCAGCAGGACATCGATTCTTTGGAGACGGAACGCGGCGCTCTCAGGGATAAGCTAAAGTTGTACGCGAAGCGAGGGGGCACTAATCATGGTACGTATCTTATATTTGACATATTTGCTTCACTTGTATGAATGGATGGATTGTATGTATGGATGGATGTCAGCCCCCAGTCTAGGGGAGGGGGCAAACCAGGGTTTGCGCCCCGTTGGACAAATTATTGGGGTAGCAAATGAAACGTGTCACTCAGTGTATCCTCTTAATAATATAGCTAAAAAAGTGGGTCAATATTCCCACAAAAATAGGATTAAAAATTGTATGTGACTTAGTTTTGAAATTTTAAAAGTTACTTCAAAAGTATATTCATATAATGTTATCACGCCAAGGATCAGGGAGGGCAAACTTCCCAAGACATCGTTGCCAGAGGGACGTGTTGCCTCATAATAAGCGGGCAGTAGACTTGAGGGAGTCTGCTCTAGTGATGAAAATGCCCGGGAATTTTCCCAAAGGGCCCAAAACTTCCTTGGGAATATTCCCGGGAATTTGCGAAATGTTCTCGGAAGTTTTGGGCACTTTGGGAAAATTCCCGGGCATTTTCATCACTAGTCTGCTCCTTGTTTTTTTTTTACTACATTAGTTACTCCACAGCCCCGTTGTGTGCTGCGCCCGCTAGGCAGTATCTCAGAAGGCGCGTTCATCTCGCTACACCGTCCTCTTAAGTGTAGCGATGTTGATGCGTAGAGATCTCATCCTGATATCCAGCATCCCTTAATAATATTAATATAAAAACATATTATTATTTGAAATGAAATTAGATAGAAAAGTATAGCAACCATATTTTTTATTTGTTGAAATTCCCTTGTTTTTTATTATATGTTAAACCAGAGATGGGAATGTAATCTGATTAATGATCAACGATTACAAAATGTAGTCGTAATTTTAATTTTCTCGCTCTGTAATCATGATTAAATCCATTTAAAACATTAAGAAATCATAAATGTGTATACAATGTGGGATTTTGTAGTGTTTAAAGCATAAATGAGCAAAATGCGAGTATATTAATGGAAAAAACGTAAAATGTAATCGTAATCATTTTTATTAATCTGATTACATTTGCCCATCTATGTGTTAAACTTTGTTCACGTAAGCGCCAAATGATGTCATTTGCACGGAATTGTAGTTTTTATCCTTTGCTTTCAGTTGATGCTAAAGCAGTAAAAAGTTATTATTTGCAATCGTAAGTTCGTTTTAGGACACGTTACAAAGTATATATACGAATTAACTTGAAAAAATACTAGATTACTAAGTTTTACTTTATTGAGACAAAGGTATGTATGGCTAGTTTTATGCATGTGGCGTCATTATGCGTTTTTTAGGCAGTAAAAAATTTTTGACCTCCAAATACGAAACAAAAAAACAGTATTTTTATTGAATGTCAGGATAATTTTAAAATGCTGTAAATTATACCGTCGGGTGAAAGGTTATTTGGTTTAAGCGACATTTTTTGATGATATAATAATATATATATTTAGAATCGGTAGAAAACGCTGATTCCGAAAATATATTTATTACTATATCATCAAAAAATGTCGCTTAAACCAAATAACCTTTCACCGCTCGATATGTCGTTTATGAATTCTGTATATTTTTAAGTTAACATATATGGCTACAGTTAGTGCGTTTTATATTAAAACGTTTGTGTGTGTGTGTGTGTGCGGGCTGCAGTGTCGCCGTCTGTCGTCGCCCTGAAGGACTACGCACGTAAGCTGAGAGCCATCTAGCGGCTATCTATAACAGTTGCATGCGTTCCCTGGCCACTTCTTTTTTTTTTTGTAAACACTATAATTATTAAGTTATTTATCGAAGCCAAATAATTAAGAATATAGAAAAAAAGGAATAAAAAATATTTTACTATCACCTAGCCGTTTATAATAATTAAAATGCAGTATTTAGCTACAAGTATTAGAGTGTTTCCATAGGAGATGTCACCATTAATACCCGAAGTAATTTAAAATAGTGAAAAATTGTACATTTTTTCGAAGAATAAATATCCATTGATAGTCTACATCGTCATGTCGGCCACATATACCGCGACTGAAGGTCTCTAGGTATATTAGCTACTGGATATACACAAGCTGATCACGAAACGCGACAGGCCAACGCGAGTCACTATGACGGTCTTTACACTTATGTACTGTGGTCATGACCTAATTCGGGTAACAGCCTTACCACCAAAAACCAACTACTGTACTTGTGGAAATATCTGCCGGGCAATTCTGGGAACTTCTTTTTCGTCACTCAAATAATCGTAAAATGAAGAAAATCAAGACCTCATTTAGTCATTTATAAGTTTTCTTTGTCTATTGCCAGTCAAGACAAGTTGTATTTCTGGTCCTACAAGCTTTTTTTAGCTTTTTATATATGTAATTAGATAAACATATAGCAACATAAAAGCATTAAAATAATACATAAAACACACACGCCAGCAAAGTTTCGACAAAAAACGCTAGACAAAATATAAATCTAGCTAAAGGGGCATAAAAAACTGACGGTAATGAATACTTTTAAAAGTATTCATAAGACCGCACTGGGTTTTTATGAGTCCGCGCATTGGGCTGGGTGCATATAATTTTATCTTTTTTAAATATTTTATTTTTGCAACCCATTGTTTATTAATTTTTTATTTTTATGTATTTGGCCATGGTTCGTTTTTTTTTTTCATGCAAATTAAATTAATTGATATCGTGCCTTTTTTCGTTTAACAAAAAAGATGTTTGAAATGTTTATAGTTTTTTCATCAACATGTTATGAATTACTGTTTATTAAATATTATTCTAAGTGTGATGGGAAAATGGCTCTAGTTTTTATCGTAAGATAATATTGCCGAAAAATTTATTACTGATTTTTTTTAAATAGTAATCGAATTGCAAAATTCACGTTTTTTTCGGTATATTTTAGCGGTGGTGTCACCTGTGCCTGCTCATAAAGAGACAGCGCGTAAGAAAACTTTTTTATAATGGCAAAGATTATTTCTTTGTTAAAGCATGGGTTAATTTTTTTTTCTTTTTCGTTATATTATTATTGTATTCAGGTCGTTCCACTATAGCAATATCAACTAAAGAAGTGGAAGGGAATGTTTTTTAACGTTTTAACATAATACTAAGCTTTTTTCAGGAAGTGATAACATTTATTTTTTATATATTGTTATTTTAATTCGCATGTTTGTTGTTAAGCATCTGTTATTTACTTTATATCGTTTACTATTGAAATTTGAATATAGAGAGAAAATTTGTGAATTTGGGACTTTGTTTTTTCTACAAATTATTTTATGTTTATATTTGTTGATATGGCATTTACGTAGTCCTTAAATGCTTTCATAAAAAGCACATGATATTGTCTTTATTCCAATTTCAATAATCAATTTAACAATAAATTGAAAATGATCTTATATTAGAAAAACGTTTCATTTTTAATTATACTTCAAGTAATATAGGGTTAATGTATTGTCAATATTCATAAACATCCATCTACACAGTCTAGAGTTTTTGGTTTAATCTAGACATCTGTAATATCTTTCGTTTATACATAAAATAAATTCCTTTGTTTTATTTTATTCATGTTAAGGTAAAGGTTTTTCTTTTAAGAAAATATGGAATGCAATAATTTTGCATGGAAACATACAATATGCTATAAAAACCCTGTCCGGTACCCATGAAGGCGCTGTCTAATATCGATGTTAAGGTCTATTTAGGTCATCATTTTTAGTTAAAAACTAAAAATATCCGATTAAAATAAATATAAAAATTAAAATTACCTGACAACATTGAGAGCTTGCGTAGCTCGTGAGTAAAAGAAAGCAAAAGTTCATGCTACTACATCATGACGTCAAAGAGTCATACTTCGATCAATTCCGAGCAACGTTTATTAATTAGATTGTTTCATTAGTCTTTACACAGATTTTTTGTCTGTAAACCGAGTATAGATTGCATGTAAAATAGTTAATGGTCTTCAATTTTATATGACAACAACTTTTTAAGGTCCGCGAATAATATAATTTTCTAATGTATATTGGTAATGCTATCGTGTCGCCAGTATGCCTCTTTCGGGTCGAACATGGTTTTAAAAACATACTGTATAGTAAATAGATTCTTATAATGACAATATATATTTTAAATAATACTTTATTACTTATTTATTTAACATGTTCACGGCGGCGTGATCCACCGGTAGGTCACACTTGGTTGTTCCGTGGGGCGCCGTGACTAGTGATGAAAATTTTCCCCAAGTGCCCAAAACTTCCTTGGGAATATTCCCGGGAATATACGAAATGTTCTCGGAACTTTTGGGTACTTTGGGAAAATTCCTGGGCATTTTCATCACTAGCCGTGACCCACCAGTGGGTCACATTTGACTGTTCCGTGGGAGGCAGTGACTAACTGGTGGGTCACACTCGACTGTTCTGTGGGGCGCTGTGACCCACCGATGAGTTACACTTGACTGTTCCGTGTTAATCAGCATGCTTTAACGCGTCCCCGGCGGCGGCTGAATTCGCTGTCTTCGGTATCTGACGGCTCTGTATAATCATATTTGTCTCATCGGGCGGCGCCGTTTGCACGTAATCGCATATCTCTCATTAAGTGCCGCTATCGACTATGCCTGCGTTTATTTGCAAACTTTTTTCCTTTTCATTAGCAAAATATACAAATTAAATTGATTTCTTTCATTGTAACCATTTCATTGTACACGCCGCCCGATGGAGCAGTCCTCATTGTACCATTAATGGTACATGCCGGCGGGAACTTGTTAATATGTGTTTGTATTATTTGGTAATCATGTTGGCTGCCAAAAAAATTTAAAGATTTTTATATCAAGCTTTGTGTCCTTTCGACAGTGTATGGATATTGGTACATTTAGTTATTTGAACACTTACATAGTCTACATTAACACGTACATAAATATATAAGACATGAACAAGGTACAAATGCAACTATATTTATAAGTGTATGCTAGTTCCACAGAAGGGAAAAAAAGAAAAATACAAGCAACATACGGACTGTAACAGTAACAAAAAGAAAACCACTAGTCTATAGTAAATTGCAAAAAATAGATTCATAAAAGAGAAAAAAAAATCAATAATTTATTCCACAATACTTACTCTCAAATAACATCGATTTTTGGAGTTTCAAAGTGATATCATTGAATATATCGAAATCTATGGATCTCGTAGTATTTCTTTTTCCGTGTCGTTTAATTTTTTACTATTGTTTTAAATTTTTGTAAATGTTGCAATACTTAATGATTTAAAAAACGTAAATTGACAGTCAAATCATTTTAAAATGATAAAATCTTTAAATTTTGAAGGCAATAATAAATACAGGCTTGTGTAACTCGTGTCGTCTCGCTTTTATCTATACGTTAGCGTTAGAAGCGAGCGGGACAGGAATAAGTTGTGCTTCATTCGCAGAGGAAAACCCCGTGAAGGTTGCAGCTGGTATTGCGGTCGGGGAAGTTAACGAAGCGTTGCAGCATCAGCTCAAAGTTCTTAGCTGGTGAGCTATATATTACTAATAGTTCGTTCATATTATTAAGAAATATATATATATATAAAACAGCTGAATTGAGGGTAAGTTAAACTTCGATCTTGAATAACTTTTGACTGAGTTGATTTAGCAAAAATTGACTTGAGACCTTTTTTGTAGAGCGTTAAATTCTCTACAAAATAATGACTGGGTATTGCAATACGATATATCGTTCATTAGTTATAGAAATCAAAAGAAAAAAAAAACTTTTGTCGTGTGTTGTTTGTATGGGAAATCGAAAAGTGCGATGCGGACAACCTAAATATTAATATTAAGGGCTCATATTTTCAGAGGCCTATTTTTGAATTAAAACGAAACTTTTGAGCGTGGATCCGAGGAAAAAAAATTTTTTTTAAACACCCTAGTATATATATATATATATGTGTGTGTGTGTGTGTTAAATGTCCAAGTGTAACGAGATAATGGTTTTTATGGTTTATATGGAATGCACGTCACTGAGTACAGGGTGTTTTTCTTTTTAACCCGGTCGAAATCTTCATGGACCGAATTCTTCATGAAGCTAGGTGTGCCTTCCTGACTACAACCACTGGGGTGCTCCTTCACCTGCGTGGTACGGCGGACTCTGGGTCCTCAGGACAGCACAGGGTGCTTGCTTTTGCTGGTTTCTACTTTGATTAACACATCCCGGATACTTATGAAAATTATGTGTGAAAAAATAAATATATTTCTTTGTTTTATTAAAGTATTGAAATACGCATACAAAATTTAAAAAATAATAATTTAGTACTTTGTTAAAATCATCTTTAATCGACCTTAAAACTCCAGGACGGTGGAAAGGGAGAAGGCAGCTCGCATTGCCGCCTGCCGACGGGCGGAACGCGTGGCCATCCGCAGCCTGAGGCCATTGGAGCACCCGTCGGCCCCGAGCGCGGTGGCGAGAAGGCAGGTGGCCGCTCAGCTGGAGAGAGAGCTCTGCAAGCTTCATACTGTGAGTCACTAAGATAAAATAAATAAATAAACTGCTTGTAACTGATAAAAAAAAATCCTATAAAGTAGATGTTTTTTTTCTTACATTTTTCTTAATTTTTTATTATTTTTTCTCCTTTTTCTTATATATATTTTTTTTACACTGGCTCGACATATTGACAACAGAGTACCTGATGGTAAGTACAGTGTAGTCCAAAAACGAAAGCGACCATCAAAGGATGAAAATCCATTGATAGTCTCCGTCGTCATGTCAGCCCACATACACCACGGCTGAAGGTCTCTAGGTATATGAGCTACTGGATATGCACAAGCTGATCCCGAAACGCGACAAGCCGAAACTGGTCACTATGACGGGCTGTACACCCATGTACTGTGGTCGCGATCCAGACGGGCACCGACGCCCTACCACCTCGCTGCTATATTTTTCTTAAACAATCACATACACCGGCAAATGACATGATAAAAATTTAAATGTTTATGTATTACAAATAATTGCTGTCATTCTGCATTGCTCAAATTACCCTGTTATATTTCAACCTGGTAATGGTTCTTCATCAGGAATGGACACTGTTCGTGGCGAGATCAGGTCTGGTGCAGTTCCCCACAGACCCGGGTCGGTACGCGAGGGCTCTTCAGCAGCACAAGGAGAAGCAACGGGAGATCAGAAAACGGCTTGAGGTAACCGGCTTTAGTTTTTTTTAGTTTTGAAAAAGCTTACGCTTGACCTCAATCGTGTCTGATGGAAAACAATGATGGGGTCAGTGATGTCGTTCGCAATCGCAGGAGCGTCTGTCCGCGCTGCAGGCGGAGGTCCGTCAGCAGCTACTGGTGCACCGGCCCTGGCGGTGCGTGGAGGCGGACTTCACGGAGTTCCCGGCGCCGGAGTTGGCAGCGGTGAGTACCTTAACACTAATCATACCAACACTTTTTAGATATCTATTTCCTCCTTGAATGTATTATATGGATGTTAGGAAGGAAATAAACATAATAATGTAATTTATTATATTAAAAAAACTGTATATTGACAGTTTCTATTACAAAAGTGAAAATAATAATTTTCAATTATTGCTTATGGCATTTTTTACATATAAGTGTGTCCATTGTAAACTTTCCGCAAACATATTTTTTACATTTAGAGCAAATGTTGTTGGTTTTATTTTCTTTACAGTATCCTATTTGACACTTCTTACGTTGATAAGCAGCTGTAGGAGACTAAGGCAACGATTCTTTCGTATTTGTTTTCTTTTGGTTGTTCACGGGCTTCTTGAAAATCGGCGCCAAGTTCAAGTATTAATCAAAATAAATTAAAAAAAAAATAAACTTAATAACTGTAGGTTAATTAGTTAGAAAAAATCAAGAAGTCAAATGTGCTAAAACAATAAGATGATACTTGTATTTTCAATGCAAAAGTTCAAAATGGGTCATTTGACCCGTTATGGTATGTTTAGTGTTAAACAACCTGTGCCTTGTACACTGCCGGTCAAAATTATTGTAAAATTTTTGAAGTAAAAACAATTTTAGTCACTTTTGAGATGGGGACAAAGCTCTTGCACACGCGTGACCGTCACGCTCTGAAAACTTCTTTAGGCACATTGGGCAGTTTTAGGGCGAGGAAAGATATCTGAGCTCACGCGGCCGTCACGGTTAAAAATTTGTCCATACGCATTGGGTGCTTTTACGATGAATTAAAAGACTAAACTCGCGTGATAGTCTCGCTTTGAAAACTTCTTTAGGAACATTAGACACTTTGTGTGAGGAAAGCTCTGAGTTCGCGTGACCGTAACGGTTAAAAGATGCTTGTTTATACACATTGGACACTTTTACCGATGAAGCAAAATACTAAACTCGCTTGACCGTTTTGCTCTGAAAACTTTTTTAGAGATGTCAGGGACTTTTCGGATGAGAGGAAAGCTCTGAGCTCGCGTGACCGTAACGGTTAGTGAGCTTGTTTATACACATTGGGTGCTTTTACGACGGAGAAAAAGCACTGAACACACGTGACCGTCACTCTCTGAAAACGATTGTTTTAATTGTAAAATCGATTAATCGATTTGTAGAAAATAGATATTATCTCTATATGTATAAAAGTCTCGTGTCACAATGTTAGTTACCTCACTCCTCCGAAACGGCTTTACCGAATTTTACCAAATTTTCTATACATATTCAGTAGGTCTGAGAATCGGCTACTATCTATTTTTCATACCTCTAAGTGATTTATGAATTATTTTTCTATAATGTGCCATTAAAAATAAATACAACCCTAAATTTTTATCCTTTTTAATAGCCATTCGTATTTTTAAATAGCCATTTTAGTAATTTAATCATTTTTCATCCCGCTCGATACTTATCAATGATTACCTAGAAATAACTTATATGGCAAAACAACGTTTGCCGGGTCAGCTAGTTGACTATAAAATTGAATTTATTACGTTATCGGTGTTTTATTTCGTTTTCTATTTAGGCTCTAACTGCGAAGGCAATCAACGTGGGAACCATAAAGTATCCCGCTTCTGAGCAAGCGCCGACTGAGAACACAATATACGTGACACCCTCACAGCTCACCAAGTTAGTGTTCCTTCATCATATTTCTTTATACTAGCTCGAGAAAGTGACTGCGGCGACTGGAATCTGTTGACAGCCGAAGCTGTCAACAGATGGCTGTTTTGGGAGTCGAAGCTGCTCGCGTCTGTAGGCTTTACCCTAGTTTCCCTACACGTGACTCCTGGGTGGTGCTAAACGAGCAGCAGCGAGGTGGTAGGGCGTCGGTGCCCGTCTGGATCGCGACCACAGTACATGGGTGTAAATCCCGTCATAGTGGCCAGTTTCAGCTTGTCGCGTTTCGGGATCAGCTTGTGTATATCCAGTAGCTCATATACCTAGAGACCTTCAGTCGTGGTATATGTGGGCCGACATGACGATGTAGACTATCAATAGATTTTCATCCTTTGATAGTCGCTTTCGTTTTTGGACTACACTGTACTTACCATCAGGTACTCTGTAGTCACTATGTCGAGCCAGTGTATAAAAAAAAAGCCGACGTCGCCATCATGCCTCCTAACATATACCATGATGGAAGGCCTTTAGTTGACAACGAGATGTACTCAAGCGGATCCCGCAATGCGACAGGCCGAAGCGATTTGGTCCGTCAACTGTCGTTTAAACAACCCAGTTACACTCCGACGCAGCCTTGAGTTTCTTTCGGCGTTTCTTCTCAAGGTAGTCACTTCCGAAACGCTGGTAGATCACCCGTAGGGTTAGTACTCTATTTGGCTGGCGGTCCAAGTCGAGGTTCGTACCCACAGGGGTGCCCTAGCGTTGCCACCCAACCCATAAATTGCCGGCTGAGCACCTGCAGTGTTCGACCACCCGCCCGGTTTAGTTGTGAAGACCTTTCCCGGTCAATCAACACGCGACAAAATCGAAAAAAAAGACCCCCGAAGCGAATCACTATGACGGTTTTTGCATTTGAGTATTGTGATCACTTTGTTTACTGGCTCAAGGAAGTGACTGTAGCGCTCTTTATGGAAAGTATTGTGTGGTTCGAGAATGCCAGCGACTGCCGTAGATGAAACTATTGACAGCTGGTGCTGTGATGCCTGCCGACATATGAGACGACGCAATGTCTTTAGGTATATAAACAATGAGACGCGCTAAAGCTGATCCCGAAACGCGACAGGCCAAAGCGAGTCACTATGACGGCCTTGACACTCGCACACTGTGGTCATGTTTCAGTGCGGGCAATTGCTCTATCACCACAAAAACTTCGTTAGGTATTAATTTTTTTTTTAAGAAACTTTAAAATTTGTTACTAAATAATAGTTGGTGTTTTTTGGTGGTAGGGCGATTACTCGAACTGGGTTATGACCACAGTACACAAGTGTAAAGACCGTCATAGTGACTCGCTTTGGCCTGTCGCGTTTCGAGATCAGCTTGTGTATATCCAGTAACTCGTATACCTAGAGACCTTCAGTCGTGGTACTACGTGGGCTGACATGACGATGTAGACTATCAATGGATTTTTATCCTTTGAGAGTCGCTTTCGTTTTTGGACTACACTGTACTTACCATCAGCTGCACTCTAGTCACTATGTCGAGCCAGTGTGAGAAAAAAAGAGTTGTTATAATATGTATGAATGCCCCTACAGGTTGCGAGAGTTGGTGCAAGAGTTGCAGTCTGATGATGTGAAATTGGAGTTGTCTCCGCTGGATGGGACGGTCTGCGCTGCTTAGAAACAATATATACAATGTAGCAAGAGAAAACGCTGAATGCAGCTATACTGAGTTATATTTATAAAAAAATAATGATTTCCTAGCACTATATTCCTTTTTTTAATCTGATCAAAATTGTCATGAACCATCATGGCTGCTGTGAGGGTAGCGGCTCCGGTGTGTTGGACTCTTATCGGCTAAAGCCACCAGGGTGTCCCATCTCCCGTCTGCTGAGGCACAGGGTACGGCCTTGCCAACTTCTTCGACTCCGGGCGACATCTGGCCTCCTTCAGGCATCGCCTAAATTGTGTGGGGATGGGATGGTATAAATTGTGATTTTCTCCCTCGTTTCTATGAGTTTCCATTGGAGCGGTGTGCTGTAACACATCGTCCACCGCTCACGCCTGGATATTGGGCGGCGTCAATCCATTATGGAAGAGAGCCTCTGGTGAATGCTCTCCTCCGTCGTCTTGTCCTGGATTGCCGAAATACCTATTTTTAGTGATAGGCACATTAAAAAAAATATAGTACAGTCAAAATCGGTTATAACGAAATCGAAGGAACTACTCATATTTAGTCGTAGCAAATGGTGATGTTTTCGTGATACGAAGTCTTATTTTCTTTGTCTGGACCTTTGTTCTGGGTCAATATAACCGGTATGATGTTCTAAACGATGTTGCTACAAACGGCTTTGACTGTATTTCATATTTATTTATTAATATTTAATTTTGTATAAATTTTATTAATATAGTGCATAATAGCTTATATCTAATATAGTAGGAGCGTTATTCTGAATTATCTGTTATTTTTTTAAATAATCATCACGATATGTCTTTTTCGGAGTGAGCAGGGGTATACTATACTTTATCCGCAAATGCCCAACGTGACCAGTAGCGCAACAGATCACCGTTCTCACAGCCCTAATACATATTACGTTCGTATATGTAAATTTCCTCTGTTTTTTTAATGTTTTGTTAATAAAATGGATGGAGTATTCGTTGCATCTCAGTATATTTTAAGTGTATTTTGAATTGTACTGTTACTTGTTTTCATTTTGACTTAGATAATTCAACACTCGATCAGCGAAACACTAACACAAAATTGCAAAAATGTAAGAGATTGCTATAAGCTTTCAAAATATCAAAACTAAACATTTTGCATTTTTGAAGGAATACTTCTATAGAATCGTTGTGATTTCAAACCGGATGCAACGGAACAACAACAGGTAAGAGACACAAATACAAAAATTAGTGAGCCAGAGCGAGAGAGCAAGTATCGGGGTGTATGTGCGTATTATAGCTTTTTAAGAAGTTAGCGTGGTTTGTTATTATTCAACAATGTTTGAGAGTATTTTTATATCTTGTTGTGCTAAATAATACATTTTATAAGATGCCGAAATGTGGCGTCAATGTCGACGCAAAAAACATGAAATTAAAATTAAAAAAAAAAAAAACCAGGAAAAAGTTCAACAGAACGCAGTCGCGAGTTTCGTGCGTGTAAAAAACAATTATTGGACAATTAAGATAGATGTTCAAATAAATGTATCTGTTAATAAACACCAATAAATTATGTAACATATGTTAAATAAAATATAAAATTTCTTTTAAAATTAATCAAAATACTTTCAAACAAATAAACTTTGTAATTGTCCTACTCTTGTTATATACGACGTTACTGGTAACTAACGCAAAACCTCTTAGGGCTGAGTTTGGTACATCAAGACTAACAACTTTTGTTTTATGACTTTTGCCAAAAGTTAACACATCCTAAGATATATATTTTGTTAGTTTTAGTGGGGATGTCTGTTAATCGTTAGCTCTATATTTTAAGTTTAGTCAGCAGATGCTACGAAATCGTCTGCTCCAGTTGCATCGCGCCGCCTTTCATAGTTTTAAGAAGGTCAGAACTGCAAATTTGATTTATTTATTTTTTGTATGGAAAAAAAAAAGATTGAATTAGAAAATGTCGTAAAACAAAAGTTGTCAGTCTTGATATACCAAAGTCAGCCTTAAGAGATTTTGCGTTAGTTACCTGTATCCCTGTATATTCATCTCATTCTTTTGTCGATTTACTGAAGTTTCACTTCTATCGTGTGCGAATCGCTCACACACCTTTTTTTTCTGATTCGTGACTACACCTTACCTGACAAACTATAGTGCAATCCAAAAACCGAGTACAACCGTTGAGAGACAATCACCTACTAATAGGCGCCGCGATCATGCCAGCCTGCGCAAATACCTCTTGAAGATCCCAGTATTAGACGAAGGGAACACGCTTGCTGGAAAACCATTCTACAAAGGTTAGCGAACTTCTTAGTTCTAGCTGAAATAGAAGTGACCGTAGAACTATTGCTCCGCAATCCAGCGCGCGTGGTTATGTTATGTGACGTGGACACTAACGGTTGGGCTGTTCCACCAGTTTAAGGTCGCTCAGCGTGTGATGGAGCGAGTTATGCTGGGCATCTCTTTGAAGGATAAAGTCCGTAATGAGGTTATCCGACAGAGAATCAAAGATGTCGACATCGCTCTATGTATAAACGGGCTGAAGTGGCAGTGGGGGGGCCGTATATGCCGAAGAACCGATGGTCGTTTGAGCAAGTGGGTTCTTGAGTGGAGACCGTGGATCGGCGGACGTAGCGTGGGGCGGCCCCCGGAAAGGTGGAGCGACGACCTGCGAAAGGTGACCGAAAAGGATTGGATGAGAAAAGCCGAAGACCGGGTTCAATGGTATTTGTTAGGAGAGGCCTGTGTCCGGCAGTGGACTAGGATAGGCTGATGATGATGATGATGGTTCTGTTATGAAAGGGAGAGGGTGAATTTAAGTTATACAGCTCTTCGGATCTCTCGCCATAATATAAACGATAATAAATGTTAAGTGAGACAATGTCCCCGCGCAGCTGAAAGGTCTCAAGTATTGATGGACGAAGTGTAATCAGACCAATGATTACGATTAAAAAGAAAATGTAATTGTAATCATTAATATGATTACATAATGCCCATTTATGTTTTAAACAATAAGGAATCCTCAATCACATACAAATCTATTACTAATGTTAAGAATAATGTTTAGAAGGGTTTTAATCATGACTACAAATTAACGAAATTAAAATTACGATTACATTTTGTAATCATCAATCTGATTACATTTCGTCCATCTCTGATATCAGGGTGTTTAGAAACGTCCACATCATTCACAATGCGGACAGCTACAAGCGTTATCGTTGATCGGGTGTCGTTTTGTCTAGGTCTTCTGTTGCGGAATGTATTATTAAATATAAAAGTTACATAGTTGAACGCATTAAGGTACAGTATCGATGGTGCAGCGAGCGGCAAGTATTAACGCTGTCGCAGAAATTCGACATTCTATCTTTATTGTATTTATTTATGTTTTGCTTCTGCTAACGATGAATAAATCATTATGTATATAAAAATGTGTTTTATTTAATAACTAGCTGTCCCGGCAGACCTTGTTCTGCCCTATTGCTCTATAACAAAGTTATTGTTTTTTTTTATGTTAATAGTATAATCTAAGGTTAATAGCGGCCCCGTATGATTTTGATTCTGACAAAAGTTATTGGGCTGTCGCAGTCTGAAATTGCATAGAAATAAAATTGCATTGAAGACTTAAGTCATATCTAAGGTAATGATATTTTTATTATAAAGCCTTATGGGACACATTATTTTTTATTTGATTACTTGGCGTATAAATTATAATTTTCATTAATGACATGCAACCTCTAATCAACTTGAAGGCATACCAAAGACAATGCTAACGCACCTTTGTGCTGTTTTGATTGACTTCATACGTTTGATAGCTGGGGACAGAGTGGTTTGAATGGAAAAAGAAAATTGTTGTTTTTACTATTTTCCTCGTATTTTTTACGTTTTTTCACTCCAAAAGAACCTTCTTCAGACTTCATCAAACAACAAAAAAGTAAATCGGCCAAATCGATTCAGCCATTATCGAGTTATGCGCTTAGCAACACGTTTTGCGATTCATTTTTATATATATAGATAGATATATTATTTTTACACTTGCTCGTCAAAGTAACTACAATCCACCTGATGTAAAGTCCAGTGTAGTCCAACAACAACAGCGACAATCAAAGGACGTAATTCGACATTCGCCGTCGTTATGTTGGCCCACAAACAATATGTTTTGAAAATCCTTTTTTGGTGACTTGCTGGAATATCCTGCATAGGACTTTCAAAGACACTGAGGGCAGCAACCCCGATGTGTTAGACTCCTACTGACTAAAAACCCCCAGGGCATCCTTTCAATCACTCCACCCGGGGTCCTAGAACCCAGATTCTTTCAGACGCCCGGGGAGTGAACAGCCTGTTTAGTCTTCATGTCAAAGAGGGGAAGGGTAAAGAGCGGACTCCTCGAAACCTTTCTCACCGCGTACTAGACACTGCACCCCCCTTCTTTGATTCGGGTAGCAGACACCCTCAAGTCTACTGCCCGGCTGTTTTAAAACACTATCCCATCCGAAAGGGACATATTAATGGCACAATAACAATCAAAATACTTCAGAAAATTAACGTTATTTTTTCTAAATTAATATTAAAAAATGCTTGTCATACACACGTGAATTATTTTACTTGCAATGTATACTTGGATTATTTACAGCAGTTTAAAGAGTTCAACAAAGTTCATGGCCTACTAGTATGACCCATTGCTTTCATTTTCTCCATTGTTGACAAGTTATTAGTTATGATGTGCCAAAGAGAAGTCAGCTCAGCTAATGCTAAGTGACTAGCTGAGCCATCCAGCGCTGATTTTCGGCAAACATCATTTGTTGTGTCCACGCGTAGATTTATTTTTTCTTAAAAGGTACCGAACCCAGAAATGTAACAAAAATAAACACTTTAAATGATACAAATGCAACGCAGCGCATCACAACCCCTCAAAGTACCGAGCGATTCATTAAAATTCGCAACATTCTTTTATTGCAGGGACAGATTCAGTTGTGTTTGAACTAACTTGTCGAATTAATATAACAGATTAACCAAATCCGCTACGCATAAGAAATATTGTAAATAAATCAGCTTTTTTCTGTATAGAAGTGGAAAAAATCTTTAAATCACTGCTAATTTAACTGTGAAAAATGAAAATCACACGGAACAAGACCGAGATAGCACTGTCACATAATAACGCGTGAAAGAGATAAAACTAATGGCCGGCATTATAATTTGTCACAGTTTGTTTCTGTAAAAAGTGGCTAGTGGGTTTCCATGTAAATATTTACAAAAATAATCTTATCGTTCTTTACAATGATATCATTTGTATTCGACAAAAGGTCGATTTCTCGCCAAAGTCAATAGGTTATTACCACAAACTTTCTCGACTTTACCAGAAGTACGCGCTTTGACATTGCATGCTCTGAAGAAAAACATTGTGAGGACACCCGCGTGGCATTTAATAGAAATAGCATGTGTACTAGAGCTGTGAGAACGGCGATCAGCAGTGCTTCTAATAATTTATAAGAGCAAAAATTGCGCCGTAGAAGAAGGATAGGTCAGTCAACTGAAGCTAATCGGTGAGTTTACGCTCCGGGCGCAGTTCCATTCCGACACAGCCTTGAGTTTATTTCGGAGTTTCTTCTCAAGGTAGTCACTTTCAAAACGCTAGTAGATCACCGTTAGGTTTCGTAATTTGGCTGGCGGCCCAATTCGAAGTCCTACCCATAGGGGTGCTCTTGCGTTACCACCTAACCCATACATTCTCTGGCTGAGCACCTCAGTGTTGGCCCTCTCGCCCGGCTTAGTTGTGAAAGTCTATCCCGACCGCCAAAAATTGTCCTGCCAAATAAAAAATGTGCAAAGGGAAGACAGCCTCTAATGTATCTCTGCTCACCTGGAAAGGGATATAGCGTCACGATGTATTATTACCACAAATTTCGGCCGAGAATTAAAAATCCTTAGAAATTTCGTTGACAATTGACTGAAAATTAATATTACATTGATTTTAGTATTAATAGTTATTGGGACTAAAAAAGTATATTTCATCACGCTATATCCCTTTTGAGGTGAGCAGAGATAATTTAGTGGCTGTATTCATTTTGCGCTTAAATATCGTGTACAAAGTGACCAGTTGCGCAGCTGATCGGCGTTTTCACAGCACTAGTAGATACACGTAACATTTCTATTAGATGCCAAGCAAGTTTACTCACGATGCTTTTTTCCACCATGTTGCAAATCATGTTAGCTGTGAAACGTTGGAGAAGTGACTGAGGAATATATCTTCTTATATATAAAAATGAATCGCTAAATCTCTTGATAAGCGCGAAACTCGAGAACGGCTGAACCGATTTGGCTGATTTCTTTTTTGTTGTGGTTGTTGAAGTCTGGGGAATGTTATTACGGAGAGAAAAATAAAAAAAATGTCTAGAAAAGTCTAAAAACACCACTTTTCTGTATTCTCATACAAAAAATTCGCTATAAGTCATTTTGAACTTTAATACCACAATATAAAGTTCAAGTGTTAGTGGACGGGTTTCGGGAAGGCAAAACAATTGAGTGACGTATAAATATTGATGTCAATTTTTATACATATAGCATTAAGGGCAGGTTGCTTCAAACAATTTTCAAAAAACAGACGACGGGGAAGCTATTAACATTAAAAAAAAACAATGTGACTTTGTTTTAGAGAAATAGGGCAGAACAAGGTCTGCCGGGACAGCTAGTTTATTATATGTATTGATTTTGCTTTAACGCCGACCCTGTACTGTGGGACAAATTTATTACGTTAGAGGGGTGCAGTTCCTACGCGAAGAGATTAGCCGCTGATATTTGGACCAGATAGCGACAGAATTAAAAGCTTTGTAGATCAAACTGACCTTTTGATGTGTCTACGTATTGTATTGAATTTATCTTGCAAACTTAAGATGACTGGATAATAAAAAAATGTAAATAGAATCTATGTTTTTAGTCAGTATATGTTACCATGAGAGAAGCTGCCTAAATATATGAACAAAGTGACAACTTGATTCCTGTACGAGATAGCTTGTAGTCTAGTCATGATATATCACTTTTAGGATGAGTAGAAATCATTAATAGGCATATCCACTTTACGCTTAAATGTCGAATCCAACGTGACCGGTAACCCAGCTGGTATCTGTTCTTACAAAGCTGGCACATATAACATTTCTATAATATGCCGTGTATGTTCCTCACGTTAATTTCCTTCACCGGTAAGCATGCGGGTCTTAAATTCATGCCTAATGTGGAAAAGCTGTTACAGCACATGATTACCTGTCCCTAATCCTATAGAGTTCACTAGACCAACACATCCACAACAAATTTAATTATTATGAATAATATTCATAAAACAGCGATCAATTACGACCCTCGTGTCGTAAAAAGTCAAAAAATCACTTGTAATGATTGTAAACAGACAAAAGTATTAGTGAAAAGGGGAGATCAATCCAGCCACCTGCACGAGGGGAGCAAATATGACGTTTTACCATACGAATAATCTATGTTTCTATAGGCAGTAGCGTTTTTCTTATTACAAACTAGCTTGCGCTTTATCTCCTTCTCTCCTGATGGAAAGTGAAGATAAGGCCGATGATGGAGCGGGCTCATCCAATAAATACCGATTTACTCGTCGCTTGAAGATTCCCATGTCATAAGATGTTATAAAAATTGGCACAGAAAACGAATTTCAGTCCTCGGCGATTCGCAGAAAAAATAGGAGGCAAATTGCTTCGTGTGAGAAGCTGGAATAAAACCACATGAGGGTGCAAATCCGCACAGCGTCTCGTCAATTTATGGTAAAAGGGGCGGAGCGAACTAAATTGTACAACTCAGCCGCACACTCTCCAGAGTATAATCTATAGAATACTGAAGGGCAGGCCACATGCTGTCGGTGTTCCAAACTGAGCAGCTTATTCGACGTTAGAGCCTCATCGACACTGAGTCGGCTGAGTCCAAGGCTGCCAAATGGTGTTTGGTGAAGCCGTCCCAAAGGTGGCAGCAATCCTCCACACATGACCGTACTTGTGTTTGATACGGGTTAAGACGTTGGCTGAAGTTAAATACGGTCTAAGAGCAATTGCCCACAACGTAAAAATAAAAATACTGTTCGAGTTGCAGTAAAACCAGCCCCAGGTCTTGAAATTCTTCGAGGGAGGTCAAAAATCACTGTCTGCCAACCTCAGCTAGTCCTTTTACACTTGACTCCAATTATACGAATTAATCTAATGAAAAAATTTTTTCAACACTTTACAGGTATTTAGAGATTTTGTGCCCTACGACTTTGTTAAAATAAAAATATCATCTATGGCTTACTAGCTGACCCGGCAAACGTTTTTCTGCAATATATCGATCTTTTGTTGATATACAATTCCGTAGTATCCTATATCTCTTTCCTATTATTGTATTTTAACGGATTGAAATCAGAGGCAGAGCGTAAAGTAACATCCGAATTTGATCTAAATTTTCTCTGAAAATACGAGCTTAGAACACACGGACCAATTTCGAATATCACACACACATTCATTCAGTCTACTTTCTAGGAATTCTTTACAATCACGACAATGCGTCGCGTCAACATGACATGAAATTTTAAATAGTTCCGACTCGCTTCAGACGCAGTACACGAGTATACATAAAATAATAAATAATATAACTATTTCGCTAATGCATATATATAGGCGCACGAGAAGGCATCATTACTTAAAATAACGAAGTCTTCAGAATTCATTTTATTTATAGTTACATTCTTTTAACAATTTCATTAACTATCGAATTTTATTCTTAGCCTAACAATTGTAATTTAACATAAGGATTATATATAATTAACACTGTAAGCGATAACTTCGCAACACGTGCAGCAGGCAACCCAAATGATATCTTAGAGCAGTGTGTGCGACCTATATAGTTTGAATGTTGCTTACAATAATCGAGGATAGTGTCGTCAAATACAATCAGTACATCGTGACCTAGTAGCCAAGTCGCGACTGTCAAAATCTGATGCACACCTTTACTCTAACAAAACGCGAACAAAACAGTTTTATCCCGCTCAAAGCTGGTTTAATTTATCACATAGTTATTGCAAAGTTGAACATCAAACAGGCTCTCGCTGAATAATTTCATAAACTGCCCTTTGATCCGCCTCGCCGCTTATCATAAAAATATTCAATATAACACGGCGAGCGAGCAAAGCATACCGCAGCTTGTCAGAGAAGAAAATAATACCCATTGTTCATTTATTAATAGTAGGGATTTTTTATCTTAACGCAGGACTCCTCTGGCACACGCCAGAGTCCTTATTTTATATTTAATTGTATATTTCACATTTCTATAAAGGATGAAATTCTAAATATATGAGAGACAACCAAAATTATCGATATCTTTGTGTATATTTGTTAGCACCGCTGCTGGTCAGGTTAGTTACGACATACATATGTATAAACCCAAAGTGGTTACAATGATTAATGTATCTCTGCTCACCCCGAAAGGCATTTAGAGTGACGACAATATTATTAAATATGAAACTATATGGTAACTGACCGACTTCTTCAATTTAGATTTGGCTCATAAATACATAGGCTAAATTCAAGTTCCTATTGAACTATATAAATAGTTTTTTTGCCAAAGGCAAACCATTTCCTGAGCAAATTCAAAATTACAAATGTCAGTTTTGGGATACTCATTCAGAGAAATTTATGGATTGGTGGCGACGCAAATGCACCCCGTGGGTTCGGACCTCGATTTGGGTGGCCGACCAGGGAAAGAACTACTTACGGTTGTCTACTAGCGTTTCGGAAGCGACTACCTTGACAAGAAACATCGAAAGAAACCCCAGGATGTGTCAGAGTAGACACTGCTGGAGCTCTCACTGTGTAGGTCTTTGCACTTATGTACTCTGTTACGTCAGCAATTGCTATAGCACTTTAAAACTGTATTATAGTGCCGCGTCCATTGATTTTGGCTTAATGGCAGCTCATTTACTGCCTCTCCGAATATTTCGGTTAATGCCGTGCGTCCCACCGCCGGTTATGATTAATTATAATGTTGTTACCGAATTAATAACGGCGGCCGAACGTAATTGGTTTAGATGAGGTTTTATTAATGGCACTCGGCTGTATGCTGCGACTGCCATTGCTTTGATTTTTACTCTGCGGGAAAAAAATTGTATTGTCAATGATATTTTGAATTATTTATTAATTTTAATCGTAATTAATTATATTATTTGTGAAATCGTTTATGTTTATGACAATATTATTTCATTTCTTATGAAATACTTTTTATGAGGAATAGAATCATTTGGAAATTAAGTGATGTATAAATTATATTATGAAATTTATAACAATTTTACCTTTTTTAGAGTTTCGTACCTCAAAAGAAAACCTCGTTTCGTTATCGTTCCTGTCAAGGTATCATAATCATAATAATATTTCATCACGCTATTTCCCTTTCAGGGTGTGCAAAGATACATTATTGCTTGTATCCACTTAGCGCTTATACCTCGTGCCTAACGTGACCAGATAGTAGCAGATCACCTCTCTCACAGCACTAGTACACATGAAATTTCTGTTAGATGCCATGCGGGTTTTCTCACGATGTTTTCCTTCATCCGTGAGCATCTAGTGCGTAAAACCGTATATAATCTGAAAAAACTCAGATGTATTAGCTGGGATTCGAATCTACGAGCATTCGCGCATTTATTACCCGTTAAAAAAAAGGTTTTACATCTATCCTATTTAAGATTCCTACCGATTTATTAATTGCAATAAATACCGTAAAGGTAGATTGCTTTACTCTAGTAAATATTTTTTGTCTTATATCATTATAAAAAAACTAATATCGGAAAATCTTTCACATCTTATAATGGAAGATGGATTTTAAACATTTCAGCTGGAACTAATTATTATCATAACAAAGTCGAGGGCACAGCTACAGATAATAAAAACCGTCCTCCAAACTTCAAATGTCACATTACTTAAAGCACCATAGACAAATATTTAATTGTTTTTTCCGCCGCGTGCCGCCACTCCAAGTTTCGAACACAACGAGCCATTGCGCGGCTGAGGGTACGGCGGGGGGCGGGGGCGGCGCTGCGTGCCAACAATGGATGACAAATTGGCCGTTGACAAAGGAATAAGGTTTATTGGGCTACGTTATGAGGGTAGTCTGCGAGTTTGTTGGACAGTGGAAGAACTGAGTAGTTACTTTTAAAATTACAAACATAATTTTTAAATATATTTATACATTAAATATTTTTATTATACTTTTAATATTGATGACATAAGGGTGGGTATAAGCTAGAGTATTTACTCGTAACAACCCCCCTAGACGAAGTACTCTAGTACTTACTTAACGCCCTGAATAGTTTGCAGCAGACTGCTATTCGTATTGGTTTGATAATGTAGCTAACATAATGCATTTGAAGTTTTCTTTACTAAGCCCAAACAAATTTCATTTCAAAAATACCCATAATGGTCGCTTAAATAAATATGCTTGCTCACATAGTAAAGTAAATACAGATAATGCAAAGTAATATAACACAAAATTTATCTTGTTTGATGGTAATTGCAGTGCCTACGTAAAAGATTTATAATATGTCTCAAGTAGTAAATAAAATGCGTCATATTAACTAATTCTATTACCGCTTGCTTAATATTGACAATGTGTAAGACCTTGACCTTAATGGCGCGAGTTAAGAGATATTTTTTTAAGCTGTACGGTTCTGAGCACAAGCAGTTTTGAGTCCGTCCTTAATTTTTTCAGCCTTAGATCTAGGACAGGGATCAAGCTAGATGTGGACATCTCTTGAGCTTATGTGAGAACAAAACCATCGTAAAAGTTTCTTCGTGACGACGTCGCGAGAGCAGCGAGGAGACAAGTAGACAGGGCTGAGTCAGAGAGCAAAGGAGCGAGCGAGCGGAAAGATTTCAAAAAAGAAACAAATAACAATAAATAATTACGTGTAATAATCTGGTTTTAAGGAAAAAATGTAAATAAATTAAAAGCGTATTGACAAGAAAATAATTAAACAACACATAAGGATACTTTAATCAGGATAGAAGACAACAAAGCACCCTACCCCTTTGCTGTGACCGTAGATGGGCAAAATGTAGTCAGATTAATAAAAATGTTTACGATTACATTATACGTTTTCTACCATTAATATGACTGCATTTCGCTCATATATGTTTTAAACACTATAGAATCCCAGATTGTATACACATTATGACTTCTTAATGTTTTAAATGGATTTAATCATGATCACGGAGCAAGAAAATTAAAATTACGATTACATTTTGTAATCGTTAATCATTAATCAGATTACATTTTGCCCATCTCTAGCTGTGATGATGTGCCAAAGGGAACTCAGCTCAGCAATTGTTTGGTGACCAGCTGAGCCACCCAGCGCTGATTTTCAGCTAACACCCATTTGTTATGTCTACACACAAAAAACAGTATACACAGCTTTATGAGTAGTGCACACCCACTGATCCACATTGGACAACCGTTCTGGGTTAAATGTATAAACCCCTTCCCAATGATTCCACAAATACATATAGCGTAAAAGAGACGGGAGGACATTGCCCTGAAGTGGGACGAAATTCGCTAATAATAATAAAAATATCTAATGAAATTGTTTTACTAACAGAATCTAACCATCTAATTCGACTTAAACGAATGTGTTTTATCATAGACAAAGTCCTAGGCTGAGTTTTTAGTTCTTTTATACACAAAATAAAACACTTCAATTGGTATTGGGTAATGTTTTATTTGTTTTACAAGTTTTCTATGGATTCGTAAGTATAATACTATTTTTCAAAGACAACAGGATAAATGCAAAAGGTATAGATCATTTTTAATCCGGAGTATGTGGTATTACTATTTTAAACATGGTTACATATTGATAAACCTTGCTATCTCGGAAACAAAGCTGTAAATGACAAATGTTAATTCATTTGAAAAGAATCATTGACATAGCTGGCATTGATTTTATTTTTCTTAAAACAAGGCATGTCCCACACGCCTTGTCTCCTTATTAAATCTTCAGCGTCATCAAATGTCTGGGGTATTTCATTATTCGCCGTCTCAGGTAGAGCGAAACACATCAGAGCAGTGAAAATGGAAAGACCTGCCACCACAACTAGGGGTAACCACGGCGCAACAATGCCTAGGTGCGGCAGAAACGGTGATATCATCATGGCGACGTAACTGCAAATATGGACTACGGATGAGGCAGAACCCCTCACCGATGTAGGGAACATTTCAGCAGACCATTGTATGCTAGCATTCATGGACATGTTCACTCCGAATCTTGCAATAACAGCGCACGCGACAGACGGCCAACCGCCCCCGACGAACGGTGTCAAGAAACTAAACACTGCACACCAAACCATGACTATCACTGAGAGCCACTTTCTCCCGAGCCAATCCAAAACGAAAGACAAAAGCAGCAAAGAAGGGAACTCCGTGAATGAAATTAACGTAAAGGACACAAAGAAGTTGAATTTTAATTCTCCTATGGTCCGCACCAGAGCATCGTAAACGATCATAGCGCAAAAGTACTCTATACACATGCAGAAGAACATTCTTCTCAGAAGCGGTCTCTTAAGGAAATCTATCATACTTGCATTATCAGATGTCATCTTGCCTTTGATAGCTGATTCCTTAAACCGTTCTACCAAATTCGGAGGAACCACTGCTTTGTTTATTTTCGCGATGTTCAAAACTTTATTGACGGCGTCATTAACATGACCCTTCGATAGAAGCCAACGAGGGCTCTCTGGTATTAAGAAAGGTGTGAGCAAACTGAGAGCTAACGGAATACTTGTCGCTAATGACGTTATTTTCCAGTTGTCGCATGCGAGAGCAATCCAAGGAAGCACACAGACGCCAAGAGTAAAGAAAATGCTGAAAGAGATGTTCATCACTATTGTCCTATACTTCGGAGCGATGTATTCCAAGACAAGGAGGTAAGGCATCATCATACAGTTGTCATAAGACATTCCCATAAAGAAGCGACATATTGAGAACGCTAAAAAGCTCTTCGTGAAGCTGCTGATAACTCCAAAGACACAACCGATGCAGTTACTGAATACCAAAGCCGGCAATCGGCCGAACCGGTCCGCTATCCAGCCAACGATGAACCCACCGACAATGGAACCAGCGAAGAAAATAGATTGAGCCGTTGCTTGATAACTATCTTTATCGCATACCCAGCCGTGCTCGCTGGAGATCGTTTCATAAGGTATTTCAGACTTATTGAACTCCCATCCATGCTTGCAAGGAACTTTATTCCAATTGTGATTATTCATATCCCCTGTTGTGATGATTTCGGTCCAATTGGCGTCATAGCTCTTGCACTGATCGTAACCGAATTGTGAGCTGTTGTCTGTGGGAATGGCCAAAGCTTTCCTTTCCAAAGCAGTCAGATTCGCGAGCTCCGGTATCCAGCACCAGTGATCCTGTGATGTTTGGGTCAAAAAAATCTGCGAAAAATAGCTAAACGCCCCGAATATGTAAAACGGTCCGATTAAGAAGAAGAGGAATGTTTGGTACAAGCCGAATTCTCCTGCTGCTGACAAAAACTGATCATATTCAATAAAGGTTTCCTCATCCTTCGAATTCTTAAGATCGGATTCCTTTCTTTGTATATTTTCAACTGTTTGATTCGAGTCCCAAGCCATTTTTTTTTTGTTTAAAAGTGGGTCGCTTTCAGTTAGAACGTCTTCTTGTGATCCAAACACACGTGATAAGAAAAATTCAGTCAAATTTCAGATGCTTATAAAGCCATGAACGAGATAATATTATATGTTAGTAAATATGATAAAACTTTAGTAGGTAACAATAAACCTTTGGTGAGAGTAATACTACTTCATTTAAGATTTAGTTAGGATTACAATTTCCAAGGACATGATGAGAGTTTTTTAATTTGGCTAATAAAATGTAATCATATATATATATATATTACACGGTTATTTCGCAATATTATATAAATTTAATTTGTTTATTGTAGCTTTGAAGTGATATGGCGATTGCCAGAACTGGGTAATGCCCACAGTACACAATGCAAAGATCATCATAGCGCCACGCTCCGCAGCCTCGAATCTTGAAATTTTTCAAGGTGGGACAAAAACTACTATTTATTGCAAGAACATCTTTGTAAAATGTAAATTTTATTTATTAGATAGGAAGCGAAATATCCTTTTTGTCCTTGCATAACTTAAAACGTGGTAACGATATCTTATGAGACTTTTGAGTTAATTTTTAAAAAGTCAAATCCAAAGGCTTGTACTTTTCCGTCAATTTTTTATATTATTCTATGGGTACGCTGCGTGATGTGCTCGTCTGGCGTTCCTGGAACATGGTGCTCCAGCACGGGCCCCGACTTGTTACCTCCTCCTCTAGATCTGAGCCAGACTACACAGGCAATTCAAAATGTTTTGTAATATCAAGATCGTTCACAACAGAGATGGGCAAAATGTAATCTGATTAATGATGAACAATTACAAAATGTAGTCGTAATTTTAATTTTCTTGCTCTGTAATCATGATTAAATCCGTTTAAAACATTAAGAAATGATAAATGTGTATACAATCTGGGATTTTGTAGTGTGTAAAACATAAACGAGCAAAATGCAGTCATATTAATGGTAAAAAACGTAAAATGTAATCGTTAATCATTTTCATTAATCTGATTACATTTTGTCCATCTATGGTTTAAAAATAAGGACAGCGCTCTGCTGCAACCTTTCTAGGGAAGCGACGGATGATTTTTACTAAAACCTAACAATCCCGGCGAACTTCGTTTCGCCACCAGATGGCTTCTTATTCTACTTAAAATACTGGTGCGATCTGCTCCACTACCATGCAAAACCATATTGGTTTGTAGTACATGCTATGTATCAGAGATGGCGCTGTATGTGAAAATGATTTTCCCCGTTCTCCTGCTTTTCTGTTTAAAATTTTCCTGAATTTTGTTTGCTATAAACCTCACGGAGCCCGAGACCTTTCCAACGAATGCAAAACCGTGGAAATCGGTTCGTGCATTCTGGAGTTATAGCGTCAGGAAGGAAAACCGGACTTATTTTTATATAATAGAAGATAGAATATCCGAGCAAACATTGACGTCACTAGACAGTTCAACATCGCAACTAGGAACACACGATGTTAAGGCACGCGTCCGATTTTGGCAGTCCCCACTGGGCGACCCAGGAAATACTGGCAGAATTAAAATGCTACCTATACCTGTCAAATTTGTTCAAATGTCAATTTTCATTCAAATTATTAATGTCAAAGAATAAATCAAAAATGCAAACAGCATTCCATACACGAATAATTCCGCTCTTGTACAAAAGGTAAACTAAGTGGGTATAAGTGTATAACACGTCCCCGCCGGTGGCTTAATTCGCTGTCTTCGGTATCTGACGGCTCTATAAAATCAGATTTGTCTCATCGGGGGCGCCGTTTGCACGTAATCGCATATCTCTCATCAAGTGCCTCTGCCGACTATGCCTGCGTTTATTTGCAAACTATTTTTCTTTTTATTTGCAAAAAATACAAATTAAATTGATTTCTTTCATTATACCATTAATGATGCACGCCGACCGATATAACAGTACTCAATGTACTATTAATGGTACATTCCGGCGGGAAAGTGTAAAAGAAATAAACATGTTTTAAAAGTGGCTACTCCACGTGTTTCTCTGTGCCGTCGTGATTCAGTAGGTGTGCGCACATAATGAGATAGTGAGTTATGTGTAACGCTGCTTTATTGTTGTAACGTTATTGTAACACATATTAGCTTCATGTAACGTTGTCAATAACATGTTTTTAGATAATCAGACCTTATGTTTATACATGTTCAATGATGATGATGATGTCCTAGCCGGATTCGGCCACGGCGACTGTTTCAACACCGATTAAGAAAATCGAGGTCCAGTTTAAGGAAACAGTCAATTGCGCAGGAGATATTTAAGTGCATAACTGGACGCGCTGCCAGAAAAGCACTCTCTCGTCCGTGCTCCCTAAGGCCCGATGGAATGGAGAACCAGTACGATCGGGAGGGAGCAGGATGCAGGTTTGGTCGAGTTTTCATTCTCTGAACACCTGGTTGAATTGCGATCTTAAAGAGATACCTTAGTCGCCTTTTACGACACTTCAGCAAGAAGAGGGGGTGCTATTTTATTCTGCCGGCAGCCACCACGGCATAACATATGTTCAATAATAATTAATAATAAAGTACGGAAACACATTAATGATTGTATCCACTTGGTGTATAGATATCGCGCCCAACATGACCAGTAGCGCAGCTGATCGCCGATCTCACAGCACTAGTACACGTGACATTTCTATTAGATATCAAGCGGGTTTCTAAACATAGTTGGGCAAAATGTAATCAGATTAACGAAAAACGATTACGATTACATTTAGCGTTTTTCATCATTAATATGACTGCATTTTGCTCATTTATGTTTTAAACACTACGGAATCCTCAATTGCATACACAATTATGACTCCTTAATGTTTTGAAGGGATTTAAACATGATTACTACGCTACCACAGTGCGTTTTTGTATCTCTGCTCACTCCTAAAGGTAGACAGTACGATGATATATTGTTTATTTATTTATAGGTTAACCAGTGGCCATTATATTATATAACAATGACAATTTTTGACAACAAACATTTAAATGCATAAATCGGTGAAAGCCGCCTCAGCATACATAAAAAAAACAACAAATAATAATTTTAGAAAACAAAATTTACAACAAATTTTGAATTTTGGCATGGAGTCTCCAAAAATATCGAGAGACGATCCCAGATCAGTAAGCAAGCGAGAAAGCTGGCTTACCGAAGAATTAATCTCTATGTCAGTTTTGCTCGCAGGTGCGCGTAGAAGATGTATAGGATACCTGGGATACGAGGGGCATTAAAAGAAAATTTGTTAAGTAGCTGCGGGCAGTTAATCTTACCATTAAGAATTTTACGTAACAAGGCAGATAGGTTTTATGTAAGATATTTGCATTTTAGGGTTGTGTATCTCAAAAGGACAAACGGCACCCATATAAGATCTCTTCGATGTTCGTGGTCTTTCAAAACTTTTTTATTAGGACCACTTAGGTATCAAGTTGAAATTAGTATCAAGTAGTCAACTTTGCAGTTCTTTATAGCTCTAAAAAGATACATTTCTAAGGCAACATAATCAGAAGGAATAATATAATAATAATAATATATAATAATAATAATCATAATCCTCCCAGAAGGAGGCCGCAGAGCGTGAGCGGCATAGAGCTAATCCCACTCGCAGGAGAAGAGGTCGTGCTGGCAATCGCCCCGGCACGTCAATTCCAGCCGATCGGTCCATCCATGACCGATTGGCTGATACCCTTGGAATCGCGGGCGCTCAGGGTGGGGGAGCGGAAGCGTTTATATTAAATTTCGTGAGACGGATGAGGGAAAGCATTGCTGCTAATGTCTTCCTGCGAGACAGAGCTTAAGAAATGCAGTGCACGGCGGGGCTGTGGAGCAATTGATTACAGGGCCCACAGTCCCGTCTTAGTGTAGATGAGGTCAACTTGGGGTTTTTAGTCGGTAAAAGTCCGGCACACCCCGGTTACCATCCCCCATGTGTAGCCGGGACGGTCCAATGAGTATTTTCCCCAAGTAAAAAAAAGCCAACATAATCAAAATACAGATCTGTTTGTGCAGTTTTTACTTGGAGAAAATCTTCATAGAATCATCCCGGCTGTGCTTAGACGGATAGCGACCGAGGTATGTCGCACTAATACCGGCTAGAAACTCCAAGGTGAATACTTTTGTGCATTACCAGGAACTGAAGGGCCTGTAATCAATTCTCTACAGCCACACCACGCCGCGCCCTCCTGGCATGATTACTGAGGGGTTTAGAAATAAATCAAAAACAACCAAATACTTCTCCTTTTTTTCGAATTTCGCGTGTTAATTGACCAGGAAAGGTCTTCGCAACTAAACCGGGCGGGTGGGCGAACACTGAAGGTGCTCAGCCGGCAATTTATGGGTTGGGTGGCAATGCAAGGGCACCCCTGTGGGTACGGACATCGACTTGGACCGCCAGCCAAAAAATACGAAACCTAACGGTGATCTGCTAGCGTTTCGTAAGCGACTACCTTGAGAAGAAACGCTGAAAGAAACTCAAGGCTACGTCGGAGTGTAACTGCGTTGTTTAAACGACAGTTGACGGATCTAACCTTACTTGTCGTCGTCGGCGCCGCAAGTGTCGTGGTAAGTATCTGGTGCATGAGTGTACCTCACTGTTTTTAGGATCTGCGGTTATCAAGGCCGCGGCAAGAATCAAACAAGCTATACAACACAAGTGTAGGAATAGATTATTACACCGCTCGTTTTTAGTTATCAACCACGGCAAATTTTTTTGGCAGGACAGTATGCTTTTGGCCGGAAAAGGCATTTACCGATTCACCAATAGAGGGGCAGGCATTTAAAATGCTTCGCTAGGGAGTTATGGATTGGATGCCAAGATAAAGGCAAGTCGGCCCGCATATACCACGACCGAAGGTCTCTAGGTATATGAGTTACTGGATATACACAAGCTGATTCCGAAACGCGACAGGGCGAAGCGAGCAGAGATGGGCAAAATGTAATCTGATTAATGATGAACGATTACAAAATGTAGTCGTAATTTTAATTTTCTTGCTCTTTAATCATGATTAATTCCATTTAAACCATTAAGAAATGATAATGTGTATGTAATCTGGGATTCTGTAGTGTTTAAAACATAGATGAGCAAAATGCAGTCATATAAATGGTAAAAAACGTAAAATGTAATCGTTAATCATTTTTATTAATCTGATTACATTTTGCCCATCTATGGAAGCGAGTCACTATGACGGCCTTTACACTTGTGTGCTGTAGTCACGACTCATTTCAGAAACTTGCCTTAGCACCTCGTTGTTTGGTATTTTTTAAGGTGGTAGGGCGATGAATGAGTACGGGCAACAGTATCTATACGTCCAGCTATTTATATGTATGCATCATCCTTGAAAGTCGCTGCCGTTTTTGGGTTACATTTAACTTTCCATCAGGTGTAGAGTTGTCACTTTGTTGAGCCAGTATAAAAATGATAGTTTGACAACCTATTTGCAATTATTTTACATTAAAAAAGGTTGGTTATCTACTAATGACAATTTTGGATTCTTAGTTCTAGAATATACAAGGTTAGCCATAAATTAAATATTTTGAGTCTATCTAATTACGATGTAAGATGAAGCTGAGGGATTGGTTGTTGAATCTGGAATATAATGATACTGAGGAACTGTTGCGGAAATAAATTTACCTAAGGTTTAACATTATTGTAAAGTATATTGTTTGGAGTTAAGATTGGATCTACGCAGCGGATGTAAACTAGATGTAACATATTGTATGAAATGTGCTAACATCCAAGATACAGGCAGTCCTAGTTTGTGTGTCAGCTGACTGTAATGTGCTGCTTTATAATTGTTTTTCTAACAAATAATTTATTATTTATTTATTAATAACGCAAGCAAAGCCTCGGGATATAGCTAGTTAATAAAAATGCAATAAATGTTTGATCAAGTAGGGGTGTCGGTTCCGGCGATTAGAGCACTTAATATATGATCCCCGATATTACTCGATGGAATTTTAATTACCGTGTTCGGGCAACCCTAGGCGCGTTGACATCTGTTCTTAAGCTAGGGTTGTCGCCTAACACTTGTAATTATAGGACCCTATATCATATAAAACGGTAGATACATGGCTCACATGTAAACCATTCCACAGCTCAACGACTTGGCAAAAGTGAAAATTAGAGAACTTATTAGTACTAGCCGTGACTTAGATAACTCGCGCAAGTGGTTCTTATGGCAGAGAGAGGAGAGAAATGAAATAACTCTTCAGGACACTCACCGTGATACAGACGGTAGAAGTAGCTACTTCACTGAGCTCATTGAGATAATATCTATTCACAACTGGAGTGATTCAAGATACTTAATAACGCCAGGATCGTTTACAATGTTCACAGCTCTCTGCTGCAACCTATCCAAGGCTTCAAGTAAGCACTGAGCAGAATCATTCTAGAGATGCGAACAGTATTCCATGCAAGGCCTGATCCAGGCCAGTAGGTACAGTTGATCCGACCTGAAAAACCGTTGAAATCTCGTCAGTTCTAATTATGAAAGTATAATTGAGCCAAACTTACATTTTTTTCTATTTTTGGACATGTAAACCTGAACATTAGCTCAATATAACACAGACATTTATTACAATTTCCGCAAGTTAGAAAGTAAAGAGAATATCTATTTTTGCTGTCAAGTTTCCTTATTACCACTAATATAATTTTTAGATTAATTATTTATTTTAAGCGTGTAACAATAACAAATATATAATTAGGTCAAGAAGTTTAAAAAAAATAAAAGGATACCCAAAAAAAAATGCTAATTTAATATTTACTTTTAAATGTAAATATATTAATAAAATAGAAAATTAAATACAGTAAAACTAACACAGTGTTATTAAAAAACGAGATAATAATTATAAAATGTTGTTTGCTATCAGCGACAACCCTGTAAAACAATTCACAAGAATCAAAAAGCGCATCGCAATAGGACAATTTTATACGTTCCCCGCGCATCTCGTTTCTCGTCGGGGACTTTTCATTACTTTCCCCTGTAATAACTATGGACTGGCGCTTGTCGTTTGTGTGTCTAATAACTTTGGAATTCTTTTTACAACATATATTATCAAAACATTAATGAATATCACTCAATCATATAAATTTTATACCTACCTGTATTTAGAAAGATTATATTCTGAGAGATTCAACAACAATATAACTTTGAAGGCTATGGATTGCGGATGAGTTTTATGAAACTTAAAGAATATAGATATAATAACAACCCCGAGCCTAATTATGAGAAAACAAATGTTTCTTTTGAAGGCGTTCAATCTATAATAACCAACCAAACTATGTCAAGGATTCTGCTTTTCTATCTTTAAAAGAAAATAAAAATTCCATAATCTTACGTAGTACTTACAGTCTGAATATTAAGTTTGCTAGTGTGTTATTGTATTGTTCTAGTTTATTGTTAATTAGTTATAAAAATTAAATTAAGTAATTTGTATCAATAAATGGCATATCACAACCTTTTCAGTGGACGGATTAATTTGAGACGCAAGAAGGCTTAGAGTGTGGGATGATGCAAAAAGAAAATAATGCTGTGGCACGGTCTATAGTTATTGAGGAAAAGATCTCCGACATGGCTGTATGGCGTGAAAGCCTTTGCATTCCCCCGAATAGGAGAAAAATAAAACAAAAAAATGTCTATGGTTATTAGCTTGTATATTTATTAATATATCCGTGAGATTCATTCAGTTTAGTTTATGTGTATAAGACTGTCGCCTTGTATTAGTTTTTGAGTTGTTGTAATTTTCTCAAGAATGTAAAATATTTCTTATTTGAGAAATATTAGGTATTAAATAGGTCTGATCATAATAAAACTGGAATACTGGAACGTAAGCTGGAATAAACGTTTTTTAATTTTACACATAATATTACCTATCCTGAAAACGTGAGACATGTTCAGTCATGATTGACCAGAGATAAAGCTTGGCCAATACATTATAAACATTTGTCAGGTATAATCTATACTAATATTATAAAGCTGAAGAGTTTGTTTGTTTGTTTGTTTGAACGCACTAATCTCAGGAACTACTGTTTCGAATCGAAAAATTCTTATTGTGGTGAATAGACCATTTATCGAGGAAGGCTTTAGGCTATATAACATCACGATGCAACTATTAGGAACGAAGAAATAATGGAAAATGTGAAAAAAACGGGGAAAATTATTCATCCTTGAGGGCTTCCATTGCGTGCGCTGCGAAAACGGTTCAAGATACCAAAAATATATGTATGAAAGAGTTATTCGGCAAAAATATATTATATGTTATGGCGACAGTATATGTCTATCTTTTAAGATTAACTCACTAGAACCGTTTTTATGGTAATCAAATAGTTGTTAAGAGTTGTATCAACGTAATAATATTAACCTTTATACAAATAAATATGTTGTTGATTAAGAGTATTTAATTGTGAACAAAATTGTCTTTGACATCCCTTAATTTCAATGGACATCTTAGAAGATATTACAATTTTAAAATAAATAACTAATTAAAATGCCCAAAATAACTATTCCACGCGGACGAAGTCGCGGACACAGCTAGTCGGAGATAAAGCTTAACAAACACATGCTGTAAACATTATTCGTTACAGAAATTACAAAAACAAGGACGTAAAATAATTAAAGAATAATATTAAGATTAAAAGTTAAATATTTCGGTTAGGATATTTTTGAAAGAAGGCAATTAATTGAAAAATATATTAAGGTGTGTATTCTTTTTACATAATTCGTTACAAAGTCTTGAAAATCTGGGTATTATCGAAAAATGTCCTAAATTGGAACGGAAGGGACTCACGTCAAATAATAGATCTGGATAGCGGTGAAGTAAGATTTCTTTATTAGTCCTTCACAATTTATTTTGCTAGTCAAGAGAAAAATAATCATAAACTATATAGATATAGATTTTACAATGTTATGCGTGAGGTACTTCTGTTAGATAAGTAATATATTTTGACTTATCCATTTATTTCTTATTTCACGGTCGACGGTACAGTATTGAGCATAGATTATGATATTAAATTGTTTCACGACTGCTTGGGGTGTTGGGGGTAAAACGAGGAGAAAAGGGGATGAGAGGTAGAAGCAAACAGGTAGGAATTCAGGCTAACAAAGCCACAATGGCTATCCTATAAATTAAAAGCTAGAAAAAAGGCCAAAACATTTAATGAATAACTTTAAATTATAATTACTTATAGTAATAATGATATCTTGTTACTATATCTCTTTAATAATAAAAAATAATAATAATAAAACATTTATTTGGCACACAATACAACAAACAACACAGCAAAATAGGTTATTAAAAATAGAAAACAAAAACAGTAAACACCCTATGTTGTGATGATGCGCCAAAGGGAAGTCAGTTCAGCATATGCTAAGTGACCAGCCGAGCCACCCAGCGCTGATTTTCAGCTGACACCCATTTATTGAATCAACGCGCAGAAAACAGCAAGGAAGGGATCAATGGACTACAGAATTTTACACACATGGAGTACATAATTAAGTTAATTAGCCTTTCGAAGTTATCAGAAATAAATTAGTATTCACTTAGTTTAGATGTCATGTCCAACGTGACCAGTGGCGCAGCTGATCGCCGTTCTCACAGCACGTACACATGACATTTCTATTAGAAACCATGCGAGTTTCCTCACGATGTTTTTCTTTCAACAGAAGATATGTGGTGTCTAAATTCGTACCTAATGTGAAAAAAAACAGAGTTACGATCCGGAATACGAACCTCCGACGATTGTCGTTAGCGCGTCCCCTGTCCCTTATTCACAAAGCCACCACAGGCTAGCCTAGTATTATTTTATAATAAAAATTAAAAGTTAACAACAATTAAAACTTAAAAACAATATCCGTGTACAAGAAAGGGAAAAATTACAGCATACTTAAGAAAGTTCATAGTGTTACACTATTTTTTTGCAATTAACAAACGATTTTTAGAAAATTGTTTCATTTGTGATTTCAAAATAAGGTATACTGTTTATTTTCTTCTATTTTGTGTTACTACTTCGATAGGGACACCGCTATTGCTTTGTCATGTTAGTACTCGACAGAAATTGCTTTTCATCGGGTCTCTGTCAGCCTGTTTGTCACCTTTTGGTATCAAAAAGATATTAACAATATAAATATTAAGGACAAGGTTGTGAAATATTCTTACTCAGTGCTGTTATAATTGACATTATTAAAAGTGTACTGCGAGGTCTCAGTTTACCACAAGTAACTAGTACTACACGCAGTAACGTCAAACCATAACTACATTGGAAAATTTGAAAATTTTAGAGTAACCTTGGCATGAACATTGTATATATATGTATATTTGCGTTTCATTCGGTACCATTCGAACGCTTACACACTTTGGGCTACCTTCCCCTAATAATCTAATTCACAGCAGTGATAAATTAGTAATTGACACTTGACAGTTAATAAAGTATTGGATAAAAAGTTGTTTAGAACATAAATATATAAGAGGGTATTTTAAGACAACTTTTTTGGACTATAGGCAAAATGCAGAGCATCGAGCATCGACGTAGAGTTGCCTGCCTCGCAGTCTTTTACCGGTTGCACGGTAGAGAGTGTTCTCAGGAACTACATTCGTTGATTCCACCAGCCCCATTCCATCACAAAACCACTAGACATCGTGATGGATACCATCCGTATGTGATGGGTGTTCCTTATATCCGCATGAAAAGATTCGCTTCTACATTCATCATGCAGGCGGCTAGGGAGTGGAATATGCTTCCAGCGGCCATATCTTCACGATCTTATAGCTTGGGAGTCTTTAAGAGAAGAGTTAATAGGCATTTGTCGGGCAGACGCAGTTCATCATCGGACTTATCTTCACCTTCCACCGGGTGTGATTGAGTTCAAGCGTTCACCTATATATAAATGAGGCTCTTTAGAAACAATCCTTTATTAAGTAGCAATTTTTTCCGTTTCTTTCGGCGTTTGTCTTCAAGGTAGTCGCTTTCGAAACCCTAGTAGATCACCGTTAGATTCTTTCACTGGTTGCCGCCTAATTCGAGGGCGTCCTTGCGTTGCCATCCAACTCATAACTCGCTTTCTGCGGAAGTAAACGCTCACTCATCTACATTTTCGAAAAATATAGACTTTAGAACTCATCGTCTTATATTTTAAAGGAAATTACCGTAAATGGGTCATAATAGCGTTAATAATGTGTCATACTTTCTCGCTATATGTAAACTGGAACAACCAAAAGGGATATTGTACGATTTCAATCTGAGAACATTTAAGTTTTGTGATATAGATATTGGCTTATAATCTACAGATAGTAGAGCTGATAGTAGAGAAAATATTGAAAATATTTTTCACCCCAAAACCAACCCTGTTTCAATCAAAGGCTTTGTCAACCGCAAATCACTGCGGGACCACACCCCTAAATCTGGCTCCGCCCTACGGAGCGCATGCGTAAAGGCAGCCAATCCAAATTTCCCGTTTCCACCCCTCCGGCAGCCGCCAAATTGGCAATCATGCACCCCAATTGACCGTTTCATGCGATGTCATTTTTTCCCGCAAAACCGATCACGTCTAGCCCCGCCCTGGGGGAAATTAAAATTTCATCTATTTTAAATCGTAAACCACAATGTCGCTTCGAAATCCGATCGACTCGCTTGTCTGACGCCCTTTTACAAAACAACCTCTAATTTACCTCGACCTTAATTAACAATTAACTTGACTATAATTTGTGAATAATTAGTGTTTATAAAAAAGTGTTATCAACCAACCAATATGCTAACTATAAAAACAATCAAAAAGAGATTTAAATAAATTGGAATATAAGCAACAATGATGGACCAACGCCAGAGTGCTATTTATTCGACAAACTTGACGGATTTACTAGCGGTTTCGTATCAGCAGAACGGGCGGATATTATCTGAGGAGAAATACAGCGCTGAAAGTTTCACCGACAATGCTGACCACGACCGTTCTTCGCCGGCGTCGGCGCTGGACGACGGCGACAGCAGCCACTCCACTTTCGGCGTGGATTTGACTGGAAAATCGACTAATTTGGGGGGCAAGTCGTTTACCATCGCCGCGATACTGGGCCTGGCTGGTCCCGACGAGGATGTCATGAATTTGAGCGTTCAAGAGAGGCTGCAGCAGAATCAGAGGCAATTGCAGAATTATTTATACGCCGGCCATGATGTCCAGAGGCTCAATGAGGGCTTCCGGAGTATGGTTGGAGTTCCGACGGCTTTAAGACAAGGTAAAGACAACTTTTATACACTGACTCAACAAATTGATAACAGTGCATCTGACGGAAAATATAATATTGTCCAAAAACGACAGCGGCTATCAAAAACGAAAATTCATTGACGGTTCCAATCACCAAGTTGGTTCACACATTCCATCACTGATAAGTTATTGGACGTACCGAAATTAATCCTTTGCGGCCGTATGTCTGCTCTCAGCCACCACAGCAAGGAACCATACGAATCCTATACTGTATACAACAATGTATCAGTTTACACTCTTTCGAAACAAAATGGATGGATGGATGACTGTATTAAATAAATAGATATCCAAAGTTCACAAAAGAATTACCAAATCTTGTTTAACCATCGTAATCTTACGTGTTATGTATCCCTGCTCTTTCGACGGAATTTAATTCCGACCAACACAATACTCATGTCCAAATTTAATACGTCAGCAAAGGGTTAATCCTGAATCTCTATGATGTCTTTACACGTGTGTATTATTGTGACAAACCAGTTTGGGCAATCACTTCACAACCTACAAAACCATAAACAATCCTATAAACAATCTCATTAGCAAAAAAAAAAACGTCTGTTATCGCTCTTACGTACCTCCTTACAGAGAGGTCTTGAGAAGTCATCTTTTAACACCTACTCCTCCTAGAGATGGATCCAAAGTAAAACTATTAAACCTCTGGAGCATAGGAGGAGCATGAAGCTCCAGGCTCAGATTGCAGTAATTAGAAGTACTCCCAAGAAGTTTTAGCCAGCAGAAGTTTGACACACCGGGACCGTTGTCTTCAGAGCTGCGCTGATGGTCCTGTGCAGAAATTTCCCGTGTTACAAAAAAAGTCGGCTGCTAGGTTAAGACGGAGATGTGACTTCTGTGTCATATCTAACGCCAGATAAGGTCCACAAGGGCGGTAAAGAATAGCCAAAAAGTGCCTATAAATCTCAAACTAATTGTCGCAGTGATTTTCTATATTATATAGTCTAGTTATACAGGCTGATTTTATAGACGAGGGAGATATCCAAGGAGGATATTCAGCATTCGATTCTAATTCCAAATATATAGGAATAGTGATATCTTAATATTTCCATTAAAATAAAGTTATTTATAGTCAACATATTAAGGGGCAATTACACACATGATAGAATAAATAACAATTAATTATTAAGTAGGTATTTTGTCTTTCCTAAGCCAGGATAAAGTACGAAAGGGTAACGAGTCAATTAACTGTTTACCTAAAATTACGTAAAAGGAATTGTATCTGCATGCCATTCAATCGTGCGCCACACGCGCTGCGGTGTTCAAACTGTTTACGGATCAATTCTCATTTGTTCATCAATGTTCCTTTATGATTTGTTAGGGAATATTGTTATTTACATTTTTATTAGTACAAGTTATTGTATTGTGAAATATCTCCTTCGTCTATAAAATCGTGTATAATTAGTCAAAAGTTTTACAATGGCTTTTAAATTGACAAAATAATCCACTGTGTAGACCTAATTTTTCCGCCCATCCAATCCTTCCTTCCCTACGGAGAGGAAAGTGTCCGTACTTCAGATAGTGTCACCATTTCGGACATCTTTGTATTTGCAAAGACTATTGGAACTGTAGAGCTTGCAGGCAATCAAATATCCTGAAAATAATTAGGTAGGCTTTCATTAAAATCCTGGTAGCAATCGTGTTGTAAATTTTGTAGAAAAAAGTAACGATTAGATGACAAATAACTATATTGCTAAGATGAAATAGGTGAGACATTATTGTTTTAATTTATTTAAGTAATAAATATAATACTCTAGTTTCTTCGTTAAAACATAGTATTGGGTAATAAATATATAGGTGATTTTATAAACCAGGGAGATTGCAGAGAAAAGTAAGTCGTAATTACCCGTTATATAGGTACATATCTGAAAACGGAACAATAACAATGATGTCCCGACACTTTTGCATTGAAATATCTCTAGCACTGGGAACTTTCAATGTAGCTTACCTGTATAATTAACACAACTTATCATGTTTAGACACATTACGAAACGTTTATTAAAGACCACTTTTATCAGGAGTTTCAATAAATATGACAACTACCATATCAAATCTGGCTATTAGGGAAACTGGGTAAATGAAAAGCCTCTATAACTGATAAAAAATCCTAAGTCCTTTGAAATCCCACTTTATCAGATTTCTCTGTATTAAAAATGCCATCCTATTTTCTGCAAGCATCCGAATAAAGCATCATTACAAATAAAACTCACTCTCGCACAAAAAAGCGCATTGATAAACAGCTTATTTCTACTTAACAATAAGTTATAATCCATTAAACAAAACGGCTGATACTCTAATCTCCTCTTAACTAAGAGGGCGGCTCTCCAACGGCTTTAATTAAACCTTTCACCCCCCTTACCTGTTTTATTGATCCCTTAAACTTTTACGGGACGGAGGGATGCCATGGTGAATGCTGGGTCGATGTTTCCTGACCATCCACATCCTATTTAAATCCTTAGAACAACTTGCATCAACAAATTAATTCGAATTTAACCTTTTTTAAAACGCTATTTATCGTTAAACTGTACTTATTCATTATATTATTAGGTCCTTACATATGAAATTGGCGTTTTTCGTACTGGCCACTTTAATCACAAATTTCTCCTCTTTGGTAAGGAATTCCAAATTCACATTTGTACAGCTATAGACTCATGTATTTGTGCTTCGATGATCGTCATTCATTTGTTTTTTTCTTCTGTTTTTTTCTGTTTGCGTCACTCATTTTACAAAATGGAAAACTTAAAATATCGCATTATTTACGAGTACGAGTTCCGCCGTGGCACTAGTGCTGCGGAAACAACTCGAAGGGTGAATGATGTGTATGGCGGTCGTGTTGCAAAAGAAAACACAGTTCGTTTTTGGTTCCAACGTTTTCGTTCTGGAAATTTCGACCTGCAGAACAAGCCCCGTGGACGGCCTGAGACTCAAGTTGATAATGAAGAGTTGAAGGCTATTGTGGAAGCGGATCCATCGCAAACCACGTCCGAGTTAGCTGCAGGCTGCGATGTTAGTGATAAAACTGTTTTAATTCACTTGAAGCAAATTGGGAAGATTAAAAAGCTTGAAAGGTGGGTACCTCACGAATTGACTGAAGCAAACCGGCAAACGCGCGTCGACTGCTGCGTTACATTACTAAACCGGCACAATAATGAAGGTATTTTAAACCGAATCATTACCTGTGATGAAAAATGGGTTCTTTACGATAATCGGAAGCGCTCAGCGCAATGGTTGGATCCTGGCCAGCCAGCCAAATCCTGCCCCAAGCGAAAATTAACCCCAAAAAAGTTACTTGTAAGCGTTTGGTGGACTAGTGCCGGTATTGTTCATTACAGTTTTCTCAAATCTGGCCAGACTATTACGGCTGATGTCTATTGTCAGCAATTGCAAACCATGATGGAAAAGCTAACGGCTAAACAACCTAGGCTGGTCAATCGCTCCACGCCACTGCTGCTTCACGACAACGCTAGACCACACACTGCGCAACAGACGGCTACTAAATTAGAAGAGCTTCAATTGGAAAGTCTAAGACATCCTCCGTACTCCCCGGACCCTGCTCCAACAGATTACCATTTTTTTCGAAATTTGGATAACTTCTTGCAAGGGAAAAAATTCAACTCCGATGGGGCAGTCCAAATCGCCTTCAAAGATTTTATTAATTCCCGTCCGACTGGTTTTTTTAGTAAAGGGATCAATGAACTACCTATGAGATGGCAAAAGTGCATAGAAAATAATGGTTCATACTTTGATTAATTAAATATATTATATTAAAAAATATTCGACTTTTTGTTCCTGCCATACAAAACGCCAATTTCATATGTAAGGACCTAATATGTATATTAATATTATTCTTTCATTGTTGTTTTTTTTTATATAAATATGTTTATTGTGTGTTGTTTCCTTTACCTCGATAAACTTTTTCTTTCTTTTCTTTCTTTATTGCCTTACACGGAAACATTAACCATTTTCCGACCATCAGGGCTCTGAGGGCAGTGACCTCGGTGTGACAAACTCATACTGACTAAAAATTCCGGGATATCTTTCCAATCACTACACCCGGGCCTAGAGAACCAAATTCAAGATCCTTCTCTGATCTTTCTCAAGGGCGGCACGTCGTACACTGCGCGCCACGTCCCTCTCATCTAAGCAACTGACCCTCTCAATCCTTCTGCCCGGCTATTTCCACAGGAAGATGTCGCGCTCGCTTTGGCCGAACGCATCCCTCCGACGACGGTGCCTTGATTGCCAAATGGCCAGGGTAACTGTTCTTTCCCTGTTCCTTTCGGTGACCTCTTTCCAAGGTTATTCACTGCCGATCATGGCTTTCTCCACCGTCCGCAGTGAGAGATCGCCACCAATATCAACCGTGAGGGTCGCACGTTCTTTATCCCAGGCTGACACTCTTCTAAGGTGTGTTGCGGCGTGTCTTCGGGGCTCACGCATACGTAGTATTACGCCGTTGACTCCCTTCTGGTCATCCGCCGGAAATATTAACCAGTTTTAAAAAATCTCATTGAAATTACCTTGAGATCAAATTAAACCGCATCAATTAAAAAAACGTTTTATTCAAGCCTAAATTAGATTAAATTTGTTGGTACAAATCGGCGTTAAACCTTAAAAATAATGTTGAAAATAGCGGACCCGGACGATCTTCCTGCCACAATAAAAAATTTAAACTTAAAAGACCCATGTTGCGTAAAAGAATTATTTCCATATATAAAATGTGTATGCCACGGGAAAGCGGATCCTCCTAAAACAAATAAATTATATCTCAAACGAAAGCCGATGATGCTATTATAACTTTCAAAACAGAAAATACTGGTTTTCAAAGTGAGTTAGTCAGTTCTTACATAAAGCAATAGTTTATCTCCATAAAGAAATATTATTAATAACCACGCTATATCCTTTTTATGGTGAGCAGAGATACATTAGAGGCTGTATCCACTTCGTGCTTATATGTCGTGCCTAACGTAATAAATTACGCAGTTGATTTCCATTCTCTGGACATGACATTTCTATTAGATGCTATGCGGTTTTCCTCATGATCTTTTCCTTCACCGGTGAGCACGTGGTGTCTAAATCCGTACGTAATATGAAAAAACCCAGATATATATGCCGGAATACGTACCTACGTGCCACACAGCTATTAATTATTACGAAATAAAGTTTAGGTATATGAAATGAAATGAAATTAAATGTATTTATTTCGCCATAACTTACAAAAAACTAAGAATTTAAAAACAGTATACAGAAACAAAAGAAAATACAAAAACATACAAACATGGCGAAAATGGGCCTTCCATCAGCTTAAAGCTACAGAGGTAGTTCGCAGCGCTGGTTTTCGTAAAGGGCCCCGGTCGCGTTACATCTTATAATAATTATCTGTAAACAATAAACACGAAATAAATACAAGTGATACTAAAATAAACTATTACATACAGTAAACAAATCGACTGCAAAATGTATTAGTGATATTGTAGTAAGGATGCCCAAATATACCTAAAACAAGTGCAAAAATAAATGAAATAGACTACATGTAACTGATGAATTATGAAACAAATATTGTTTTAATTCTATCTTTGAAAGATAATTTGGATGTGGATATTATAAGCGGTGGCGGCGAATTGTTCCAACACTTCGTAGCCTGGTAACGGAAACTACCACGAAATGTTGTCAAAAGGTGTCGCGGTGTAACAAGCAAGAATTCGGAACCTCGTATATTTTTTGTTACATCGTTAGCATCGCTATATCGTGTGCTAGATATAAAATGTCTTTTCAAATAACCTTTGTTAATCACGTTTTAATACGGTATTAAAATAAACTTGATTTTGAAATTAGATCCATCGTTTAAGTGCGTTGTATATATTGCAAAACAATTAAAGTTCGCCCGCCTTCGAGAGCAAGGCAAGGAATGTATGATGCTTAACAGAATAACATTGTTTTTGTGCAGACAGCCCTAGGCCTGACATAAGGTCACAAATGGTTCAGATGAAGAGCCCCAGGAGTCACTCGATATCCTGTTCCAATAGGTAAGTACTAAATTATGCAGTTATACAGTAAGTGCTATAAGGTATTCCTGCCATTGGCCACTAAAACATTATTTTAACTTGGTGAAATTTGTGGCGGTCAGTAACGTTCATTCCATAGATGCATGAAAGCGTTGCATGCCCTTACGATAAATAAGTCTGGAATATTTTGCTTAAAGTTAAACAAAAAAAGGAACAATTTATGTTCATATCTATTCTATATCCACGCCATCTATCTTTTCTATGAAAGCAATATAATATTTACTGTCATAATATAATTTTAAAAATAAATTACGTGAATTCTGCCTACCTTGTCCAAATATCTTATGCACGTCACTGGTGGCGGTGTACAGTGATGGTAAATCTAATTGATGGTGCTATAGTTGTTAATATCGTCCATCCCTTTCCCCCTTAACAGCAGTTCAGGCAGGAGTAAAAGAATAAGGACTATATTCACGCCAGAGCAGCTAGAAAGACTAGAGGCAGAGTTTGAACGACAGCAATACATGGTTGGTCCAGAACGGTTGTACCTCGCGCATGCTTTGCAACTCACCGAAGCTCAGGTGATCTTTCTCTTTCACTTATGCTTAGATAAGTATCAATTTGTCTTTGTCTAATATAAGATTTCAGTAATCATATTACGCCGCGTCCACACCGAACCAACGAATGCCAATGATAGTAACTTAGGCTGAGATTCATAGACGTGACTTTGAATTTACTTATATTTTACTCAAAAGTTACAGATTATGTTGTTTAATTAAGGTCCAAGTATGTGATAAATCACCGATTTTTTTCAATTTGGACTTGGCTCTGCATATAGTTGGGCTACAATTTAGTCTCTATTATATATTCAGATTTTTTGTCAAAGACGATGTTATGTTCTGAGTAAACTTCTGTGAAAGTCAGCGTTAATAAGTCCCAGCATAAGGCTTTTGAATCATATGAGTTCTGAATGAAAAGTCAGAATCAGTTTAGCACACCTCAAGCTAGACAGACATCAACGGGCCCAAAATTGACTTCTAGGTAATAGGTAACAGAGCTTAACTTACCTACCACTTAACTATACTTACAATTTTTGGATTTGTTTACTCTTTGCCTACAATTTTTAACTATCATTGGCCATCTTGATTGGTTTGTGCGCAACTCTATTACATTTTACATTCAGCAAAATATAGCGTTTTTTTTTAAATTATATTTTACAAGCAGACGCTTGATTTCAATGATATCTGGTGGCAGGTGAAGATGAGTTCCACGTTATACCGCGTCTCCCCAAAAAAGATTCATTCATCTCTTAAAAAAAAGAACGGATTTCTTAGAAAGTTCGGTATGTGTAATGCTGACAGTCGAGTTTATTACGGGCTGGGATAATAAAATGACAAAAGAACATATACAGCTGCGCAGTTTTTACTAATTTTGGCAACTTCATAAGTCATCTTAGCTTAAAAAGTACTTTATATTATTAAATTGCTGTCGGTATTGAGAGTGGGGTGTAATGCTATATAGAGTGTATCATTGTATGGGAAACAAGCTAAACCAACCAAAGCCGAGTGATATCGGCGCTTTAGGGAGTTTGTCTTTAAATCGAGTGACGTTACATGGAGTTTACACTGTATATAGTTTTATCTCTTTCAATAAATTTTAGTAAGATTTTACACTTGCAGGTTAAAGTATGGTTTCAAAACCGACGTATAAAATGGAGGAAGCATCATTTAGAAGTCACACAACAAAGGCTCGCCGTACTGCAACGACATTCGCACGAACGGGATGATGAAGTTTAAGCCAGACGACATTTATACACCAGACATTTATTAAAAACTGTGTTTCACCAGTGAAATGGTGATTTGAAGTTGTTTTACTGATGTACTTTACTGTTTCGTATCAATTTATAGAGCTGTAAAACTTGTATGTCTATGGAACATAATTTTGTTTGTTGTACAACGCTTTTACCTACAAATCCAATGCATTGTTTAATTATTGTACTTAGTCAAGTTAAAGATGAAAGAAAGAAACATTAATTGAGAGAAAAGAACGACATACAAGATGCACATTTAAATAAAACGATGAAATATAATATCATATCATATATCCTGTGTGCTGTCACCTATGTCAAACAGCGCTCGATGATTGATGATTTTAATGATTAAAATGTAATTACTCATTTAAATGTACTGTTTAGTTTAGAACAACACACAAAAGGTCTTTTAAGCCCAAGAATAAAGATTGTATTTTCCATATTATAACATAACAAATAAAGTTCGTCTAATGGGTTTTAAAGTAGAATTAATATTTCCCGGTAAGTATTTATTTCTTTAAAGTGCATCAAATTCAAGGTAATGAGCCAATATCAAAAATGTATATCTACAATTGCCGTTATCTTTGGTTTGTGTGGACGAACAATTATGGTGTTTTAAGCTTAATGCAGACTACGCTATTTTAATCGAATGTGGAATACGTATCTAATTTCACAGGTATACAGTTCGGTTTAAAAATATATTTCACTCAAACTGACGTCTTGAAGAATAAATTTTTTGTCAAATATTTATGTAAAGCACTTGTTACCCGATTAATTAAATAACTTCGGGTGGCTACACACATCAATCCGATCTAAGTCCGTTAAAATACGTTACAATAACAAAAGAATTAATTATATGATAGTTTACGCACTAGATGCGATTTCCATCATCTGTTTTCTCTCTGTCATCCGACAATCTCCAACTCGCATCAGATTTTTGATAGACCGAAATAACTATAATGTTGAGTCTATATTATATAGAATTCCTGGATTGTTTAAGGGGTGTTTTATGGTGATAGTAAAAGCTCCTAGTATTATATTTTTACGAATGCGCAATACGCAATATCCAAACATGTTCCAAGTTTTCTAGATTTGTACTTTCACAAAATTGAATCTGGCGCGAAGCAAAACTGCTTTTATTGAGAATTAGGTTATATTACAATCTTTAAGTCACAGAATGAACGGTATTTTATTAGAATAAATACATTAATCAACCAAAATCAATCGGGTGTATAAGTTGTTCAAAATTATACAAATAATTAATGTTAATTTAGGAATATTTTAGTTTTAAGTATGTAAGTACGTAATTGAAACAGAATATTGTAAATTATTTAGTAATTACTAATAAAATTCACACTAAAATAATGTAAATATGCTGCAGTTATTTTTATTAATATCTCTATAAAAACTAAACTTGACCTAGACATATTAGAAGGCGTTTAGCCTGGAGCGACCAAGCGCCGGCCTGCGAACCGTCGGGGCAATCCGTCCCGTTCTAAAGGAGTGGCTCGAACTACCGGCTAAAGCAGATACCAAACGCCCCCCCCTCCCGTGAGGACATGGTTGCTTCGGAAGATATCTGCACAAGTCAAGCAGCAAGGTAGCTGACTGCGGCAGTATTCAGCTCGCGGTTGTAATAGTTGACATCGCTGCGTAGCAGTGACGTGCATAGGGCATTTGAACAGGATAGGCGGATTCAAATAATTAATGTGAATATTATATAATGATAATAAGTATTATATACTCTCATAGGGACGATAGATGGCGTGAAAATAGAATAGATATGAATTTAAAGGGTTCCTTTTTTTGTTTAAATTAAAGCAATTTATTGCAGGCTTATTTATCGTAAGGGCATGCAATGCATCTATGGAATGAACGATACTGCTGCGTAGTCACTTACGTCGGACGCCTATCCGCGTGCATACAGAGTGGTACATCATGACCCGGCGCCAAGACGAATGATAGTTAAGTCAACTATCGCTAACTGGTGGTATCGGTAACGTGGAGTTTCTTTCGGCGGTTTTTCTCAATGTAGTCGCATCGAAACGCTAGTACATCACCTATTGGTATTTTCCCTGGCTGGCGGCTCAAATCCAGGTCCGTACCCACAGGGGTGCCCTTGCGTTGCCACCCAACACAACACATAAATTCGCAGGCTGAGCACCCTCAGTGCCCCCCCCCCCCCTTTACGCCCCGTGAAGTTCTAGAGGATCGTCCCGTCCAGCAACGTATTGTCCTAATAAACAAAAGATACCGCAACATTGCAACCGCTGCCAAAAGCAGGAACTGTTAAAATCCGAGGCATACCTTTGCCTAGATGAAACCTTCGCTATGAGACCAGTGATGTAATATTTCTTTTCAAGAATGGTGTGAAGGGTTCCTCACGGCCCGTGCTTACAATGTATTCTCTCACCGGCTAAAAAGACATGATAGCTTAGCAGGTATTTATTTTTACTTGAGGAAAATCCTCATTGGGCTGTCCCGGCCGCACGCAGGGTGTGGCGTAGCCGAGGTGTGCCGGACTTGTACCGGATAAAAACCCCAAGGTGACTAATTCCGCCCATAGACGGAGACTGTGGGTCCTGTAATCAATTCTCCACTGCCCTTCATGCCGCGCCCTTCGGGCACTATCTCGGGAGGGAGAAAAACGTCCTCTCCGATACTGTTCTAAAGGCCTGCCGTAACTTAGCAGGTACTTAGCACCTGTATCGAAATAATTGATACTGATGACAAATAATAATGATTGCTTAAAGACGTAATTGATAATAATAATATTTAGATAATGTAATTTCAAATTAATCTCTTTATTTTCTCTTGAATAATTTCCACCTGTGGTTCTAGATAAAATCACATTCGATAAACGCTATTGCTAGTAGAAAGTGTACAATGTGTAGAATTGGCATAAGCGTTCAAAATATCACGTTCATTCGTTATGTTAGTTACTAATATTTGCACTTTACTATCAGCGATATCGATAAACGAATATTACCTTGTCTAGGGAGACTGATTTAATTCTGTGGAATACTGTTGGAAACTGTATTGAAATTTATTTATTATAAGTCATATTTAGTTTAATGTTGATTAAAGAAACAAACAATAATAATAAATATTTACACTATACTCCTTACAGGGTGCGCAGAGATATAACAGTGGCTGTATTCACTTTGCGCGTATATATCGTGCCCAATGTAACCAGGATCGCAGCTGCTCGCCGTTCTAAGGGCACTTACTAATGATAATTTTAATAAATGTCATGTGGGTTTCCTCACGATGATTTCTTTCACCGGTGTATACGTGATGTCTAAATCCGTACCTAATATGGGAAAACCAGAGGTTTATGCCGGGATTCGAACCAATGACCATTCGCGTGCCTGCGCATGGATCCTGTCCTGTTCCTTTTGCACTACGTAAACACAGCTAGCTTAAATAGTATTGCATAAATGTAATATTACTAAAAAAATATGATTTTCGATTAAAATTCACACGTATTATGTAACGGATATTAAATAACTAATTATGCATAGATACGTGTTGTAAAGCTATTAATTTGAAGTGAAATCCACAATCGCTTACCGAATCAACCACTGATAACATAGTGTTGTGACAGTCATGTTTAATAAAGTAAATATCGATAACTTTCAAAGATTTTTGTAACGAAATTCCTTGACTCAGCTTGTCTGCTCCCATTTGTGTTATGAGGCAGAAGGAGACCAACCAAATAGAGAGGGAGAAAGCCTATATTATTTTTATTATTAGCAAGTTTTGCGATTCAACTTGTTTGAATGGTGCTGCGTTTTGTCGAAGTATCGACGATATGCTTCACGCATGTAATGTTGATCGTTTCCAATCTAAAGTCGTCTCGGAGGTCGAGATTGCGTGCGTACCGCGGAGCGCCCACAGTTTTTCGCCTAAATTTAATTTGAACAACCTAAAAGGTGTTCAGAGAAGACTTGGAGGTGTGGGTGAATACTACGCTGGCGTAGGTCATCGCCGGTCTGACGACAGTCTTGTTATGTGTCACCTTATTTCTAAGGGACAGTTTACTGCCACTGAACAGCATCAGATTTAATCTGCCTAGAATGAAGGCGGCGCGGGTGAGCACGGCCTTGATGTGTGGCGCAAAGTTCAAGTTACGATTGAGTGTGACCCCGAGGTACTTGACCTTTTTCGGCCATGGAATGGACTTTTTGTATGGAGTGATTTGACTTTTTTTTTTTAATTAGTCTCTAGAGCTGTGTATATACATATACTATGTTAATCCCTTTCTCGCTGCTTTCTGCGCGTCGAAACAATAAATGGGTGTAAGCTGAAAATCAACGCTGGGTGGATCAGCTGGTCACTTAGCATATGCTGAGCTGACTTCCCTTTGGCGTATCATCACAGCACAAGGTATTCGCTTTTGTTGTTTTCTATCTTCATTAATCGATCCTTCTGAGTTGTATGTTATGTTGAGGCTAAATGAATGCCTTTTCTTCATTTTTTAAATTATAATGTATACATTCAGCTTATATTCAACAGCGGACTATTGGGAAGATTGTGATGAAAGTTTTTTATTGCAATGGCTCGATATTGTGGATACAATGCACCTGATGGTAAGTAAAGTATAGTTCAAAAACGAAAGCGACTATCAAAGGATGAAAATACATTGATAGTTTCCGTTGTCATGTCGACCCACATATACCACGACTGAATGTCTCTAGATATATGAGTAACTGGATATACACAAGCTGATCACGAAATGTGACAGGCAAAAGCGAGTTACTATGACGGTCTTTAGATTTGTGTACTGTGGTCATGACCCAGTTCGGGCAGACGCTCTACCACCAAAAATCTTATAGTACGACTGGTATAATTGCCTTGTAATGATTACAAACACTGTTACGTGCTGCTTAGATCATTTGTAAAAGGTGAAATTTACACGTACCTACTAAATGTATTTTAAACACGTATTTGTGACTCGATTTGAGTATATGCGCTTATTTTGCTATCGATAAAAAGAGTATTTTTTATACCACTATTTGTTGTATGGCTTCTGTAACTAGAGGACAGGGAACCGGTGTCCTTGTGTGGACATGCGAATGCTCGGAGGTTTGTATCTTTGAGATTTTTCAGATTTAGTACAGGCTTTGGCGCTACATGCTTACTGATAAAGGAAAACATCATGAAAAACCCCACATTATCTATATAAATAAAAATGATTCGCAAAATGTGTTGCTAAGCGCATAACTCGAGAATAGTTGAATCGATTTGGCTGATTTCTTTTTTGTTGTGTTTGATGAAGTCTGGGAAAGGTTCTTATAGAGTGAAAAAACGTAAAAAAATAGGAGGAAAATAGTAAAAACAGCAACTGTGCGTTAGGATTGTCTTTGGTATGCCTTCAACTTGATTAGAGGATGCATGTCATTAATGAAAATTATAATTTATACGCCAAGTTATCAAACAAAAAATAACCCAATAATGTCCCATAAGGCATTATAGTAAAAATATCATTACCTTAGATATGACTTAAGTCTTTCAATGCAATTTAATTTCTATTAGACTGAGACAGGCCAATAACTTTTGGCAGAATGAAATCTGATGGTGCACCTATTAACATAAAAAAAAAGTGTAATTTTGTTTTAGAGAAATAAGGCAGAAGAATGTCTGCCGGGACATCTAGTATCTAATAATATTATAATTTCAGGGTACTTTGCCCTAAGAACGGCAATCAGCTGCGCTACAGGTCACGGTGAGTACGTCCTAAAAAGGCAAAGTGGTTACAGTTCCCGATGTATCTCTGCTCACTCCGAAAGGGAGGTATTATTAGATTTTTTGTAGCAACCTAATATTAAAGAGCACAGTCCGAAATCCGATTATCAAGAAATATTAGAATGTTCGTCGATAGTCACTTTGAACATACTGGCCTGCTCAAAAATCTCGTTTTTTACACTGGCTTGTCAAAGTGACTATAGTGCACCTTAGGGTAAGAACAGTGTCGACCAAAAACTAATTCGACTATCGAAGGACGAAAATCCATTGATAGTCTCCGTCGTCATGTTGGCCCACATATACCAAGACTGAAGGTCTGTAGGTACATGAGTTACTGGATATAAACGAGCTGATCCCGAAACACGACAGGCCGTAGCAAATCTTTGTACGTTTTTTTTTCTTTATACTCGTGTATAGTACATAACAGTATTTTGTTTAAATACACTAAGAAAGGGAAATACACTAGCTAGCAGACCATTCTACATCCTGATGACACAACTGAGGTCAGAATTGTATAAATTTATAGTACATGCCGGAATAGACTGTAACGGCATAACTATGATTTCATAAACTAAGTCGCGTGATTTTATTGTGAAAGGGAAAAAGTGAAACCAGATAATTATACTTGACATTTGTACTTAAAATAATAATAATAATATATCGCTACGCTATATTCCTTTTAGGGTGAGCAGACTCTACTTTATCCAATGTATTTATCGACATATAAATAAAGAGGATACAGCCACTAATCTTTGTATATACGTACCCAATGTAACTAGTAGCGTAACTGATCACTGTTATCAGGGCACTTGGACATCACATTCTTAGATGCCATGTGGATTACCGGTGACCATATGGTGCTTTAATCTGTACTTAATCCAAAAAAAACTCAGAAGTAAGACCCAGGATTCGAACCTATGATCAATGGAGTTTTCGTGCATGAACTTTTATGCTCTCTATTAGCCATTGTCACTGACTGAATGATATTTGTGGAGACTCTTTTGTCTTATATCGAATGTCGATAAAAACAACCAGTGTCGCATCACTAGATATTACACATTGGACTCTTGATATGGTGGTTTCTTTGTTTACATCGAGCACAAACACAACGTAGGATATACGTGTTTTTGTTTTAAATGTTATGTTTTTATCTTTTAAAATAATTAATACAATGTACTAATTGTACTGAATGCCCTTTATTACCGGTTAAAAGTGAAATACATTTTGAAAAGAAATATTAAAGGTCAGTAAACAATTTATAAGCTGTTTGTTTTTAATATTAATTGTCCTTTGTCGTCCTTTGTTAGGTGAGTACTTTTTTTTTTATTATATTAACTACTTGTTACAACATTTACTCACAATGAATTTTAAACAAAGAAAATTATAAGACATATTATTTATTATTTGTTTATTTTTTTATCTATTCGATTAATTACGATCTTTTTACGATTATACAACGTGAAAAGTAATTAACCCAGCGATCGGGTATATTCAAACCTACTAACATATAATAAACGAGATGTACATACTTTGTTGGCACATCCGTTCGAGACTGCAGCGATCACTCAGAAACTATTCATGCCAGGCAAAGTACACTTTGAAAATACTTAGAAAAGTACTTACATGTTAATTAAACTACTGAGACTTATTTGTTTAGATTCGTCATTTAAATCTATTTCGGTTACTTTTTATAATCCTACTAATATTATAAATGCGAAAGTTTGTGAATATGTTTGTTACTCTTTCACGATAAAACTACTGGACGGATTTGCATGAAACTGTCACAGTAATATTGTTTATACGTCGAAATAACATATAGAGTACAATTTGTAATATTTTAATGTATTTTAGTAGTAATATAACGATACATGTCAATTAAGTCGGAAAAAATCTGGCCTCTGAGAGCTATCTTGGCGTACACTGCCTAAACCATTGGAGTTACACAATGATACTGTACTGTAGGATTGTTTGTCTTGAATAGTTCTAAATAAAAGTCCAGGACAGAATATATCTACCTTTTATGTGGAAGCTACTATAACCAAAATTGTATATTATAATACATAAGATATTCCCTATAAATAATTTATATGGCAGAACGACGTTTGCCGGGTCAACTAGTAAATAATATTTTTCAAAAATGCATACAATTTTTGTTGCTTGTACCAAATTAAATTGAACTGCGATCTAAGGATTAAGCGCGCATTCTCTTTGAAAGAATTCAATGTCGCCGCGAAATAATTTACGATATATTAAGTGTGGTTACGAAGCCCAAAGCAATGTTTGTTTAATTATAAATTTATAAAAAATATTAAATCAGTTGATGTGTCCGAGGTCGGTACTTAATTATAAAACTCACTGTATAAAGTACTTGTCTAGACTTTGGTTGCTAAAAACATGAAATGCTTATTTTTTGTTCTTTGTATGACGTAGTCGCCCACTAAGATCACATCTTTTGATATTTCACTTCCAAGGCTTACTCCGACGCAGCCTTGAGTTTCTTTCGGCGTTTCTTCTCAAGGTATTCGCTTCCGAAACGCCAGTAGATCACCGTTAGGTTTCGTTTTTAATGGCTAGCCGCCCAAGTCGAGGTCCGTACCCACAGGGATGCCATTGCGTAGCCACCCATCCCATAAATTGCTGGCTGAAGCACCATAAGTGCTCACCCTCTCAAGCCTGGTGAAATTGTAGCGACCGTTACCCCGGTCACCAATGAAAACTCCACGGATTAAAAAAAAAACTTCCAAGGGACGGAAATAGGCGTTGAAAGTTTGTTTAAAAATCTGTGTATTTTAATTGTGTGTAAAAAGTGAATAAAACAACATATATATAGTATGTCTCAGCAAACAGAGCTACTATCATATATTTTATAAAATATAGACATGTGTGTTTTGATACATATTATCTTTAAAAAATATTATTGTAGTATTGTAAATAAGTTGATATCCGATTCTATAGTTTTTTTAAGATGATAATAACAATATCGTCAAGCTATGTCCCTTGCAGGGTAAACAAAGACACATGAAAGACTTTTTTTTTACTTGGGGAAAACCCTCATAGGACCCTCTCGGCCGCACACAGGGGATGGCACAGCCGCGGTTGCCGGACTTGTACCGGCTAAAAACCCCAAAGTGAATACTTCTGCGCGTTGGCGGGGACTGCGAGTCCTGAAATCAATTCGCCACAACCCCGTCGCGCCGCGCCCGCTGGGCACAAACTCGGGGAAGATGATACCTTCACCGATACTGCTCGTTGTATTTAGGCAGAGCACGTCACAATGCCCTGCTAACTTCTCGAGGGTCGCTAAACCAGTTGCCCAAGGCCCCACCCTCAGCAGCCACGACCCCAAAGACATCAGCCAATCGGTCGTGGATCAACCGATCGGCTGGGACTGACGTGCCAGGGCAGTTGCGAACACCCTGGTGTCTCCTTCGAGCGGCCTTCTGCCGTTCTCGCTCTGCGCCCTCCTTCTGGGACATGACATCCTCACAGAAGTAGACCACGGCCCTCCAGTTGTCATACCCTGCCAGCATGGCCGACACCACTGCTGGCAGGGAACATTAATGACTGTATCAACTTTACGTTTATATGGCGTGAACGACGTGACCAGAAGCATAGCTAATCGCCGTTCTCAAGGCACTTACCAATGGTATTTCTATTAGAAGCCATGCGGGTTTCCTCACGATGCTTCGCTTTACCGGTGAGAATGTGGTATCTAAATCTGTACATAATTTGGGAAAACACAGTGGGAACTACCAGAATTCGAACCTCAAACTACTCGCGATATCGCGAATGGAGACCAGATCCTTAACCGTTAGGCCACCACGGCTACTATATTAACAATATATCGTCACGCAATATCCCTTTCGGGGCAATCAGAGATATATTAGTGGCTGTATTCTCTCCTCTACCTCTCTATTTGCACTGCCACTCGTGCTGTTTCCGTAATATTTTACTTTTTTATATACTAAAAGTTGTCAAACATGCTGACAATGCAACAGAAGGAAATTGACCACTGTTGCTGGTAAGTCCAGAGATGGGCAAAATGTAATCTGATTAATGATGAACGATTACAAAATGTAGTCGTAATTTTAATTTTCTTGCTCTGTAATCATATTTAAATCCATTTAAAGCATTAAGAAATTATAAATGTGTATACAATCTGAGATTTTGTAGTATTTAAAACATAAAAGAGCAAAATGCAGTCATATTAATGGTAAAAAACGTAAAATGTAATCGTTAATCAATTTTATTAATCTGATTACATTTTGCCCATCTATGGCGGTAAATGAGGAACTAGTAACCAGAAATATTGTAATCGTTTCATCAGGAACGTAACTTTCGTATTAAACGGTGTAACTATAGCGCATATAATAAAATTATATATTTTTAATTCTAGTTGGAAATAATTACCAAACCTAGGACACTTCTGATGGTAAGCACCGTGTAGTGCGCATATGTGGAAAGTCGCCGCGATAATTATTTTTTCTCAGGGTGACTTGTATTACGCACTTGTATCATAATATATTATTTACATTACAGATTTGCATCCGATGACGTCAATATCTCTTGACAGTATTTCCTGTATGCAGGAGATGTATACGGACTTCGACAGCTGGGTGGTTCGCTTCAAGAAATTAATTGAACTTAGGTACTTACCTGTTTTTTTTAATGTCCATTTTAATTAGACCAGCCGTGCTCGCGACTTCGTTCGTGAGGAGATACTTTTATTATGGTAATATATATTTTTTTTTTTATAATTTATAGACGAACGCTTGACCTCAATCACACCTGGTGGAAAGTGAAGATGAGTTCGATGATGAAACGCGATCGCCTAGCACATGCCTATTCACTCTTCTCTTAAAGATTCCCAGGTCATAAGATCGCGGAAATATGGCCGCTGGAAGCATATAATAATTATAATAATAATTGTAATAATTATTTCAAGTAGAAATCTTTGTATATCTATACTATAATATTATAAAGCTGAAGAGTTTGTTTGTTTGTTTGTTTGTTTGTTTGTTTGTTTGTTTGAACGCGCTAATCTCTGGAAGTACTGGTTCGAATTGAAAAATTATTTTTGTGTTGAATAGACTATTTATCGAGGAAGGCTTTAGGCTATATACCATCACGATGCAACTATTAGGAGCGAAGAAATAATGGAAAATGTGAAAAAAACGGGGAAAATTATTCATCCTTGAGTGCTTCCATTGCGTGCGCTGCGAAAACGGTTCAAGATACCAAAAATATATGTATGACAGAGTTATTCCTCTTAAAATGATCTAAAAAAACAGTATATGTCTATCTTTTAAGATTAACTCACTAGAACTGTTTTTATGGTAATCAAATTTGGTCGAAATTAATTTGTTAAGAGTTGTATCAACGTAATAATATTAATCTTTATCCAAATAAATGTGTTGTTGATTAAGAGTATTTAATTGTGAACAAAATTATCTTTGACATCACTTAATTTCAATGAACATCTTAGAAGATATTACAAAACCTTATATAGCAAAACAACGTTTGCCGGATCAGCTAGTATGATATAAATGTAGTCAATTGTATAATATTTAAGCTATAACAATATAGAACAGGGCTTCCCCAACCTAATTTAACTATGACGCCCTAGGGAAGTTGCCATATTTTGGAACGCCCTACCTTTCTTGCCATACATTTACCCACTAAGCGTAGTTCTAGTTTAATAGCAATTTGTCAGAAAAACGTCAAATAGCAACAATTTTTTTATTAGAAAATAAAGAACAAAACATAAAAACAGAAATCAAAGCAAACAAAAAGGAGAAATTACAAGCATACCCTTTTTTATCTATTTTCCTTTGATATAAATGAGAAGGATGTGCTTGCTTTTCTGAGCATAGTTTCTCAAAACGAGACTCAAGTTTTGAAACTGCCACTCTCTTCTCGCCGCATCACAATTAGTGATGAAACTGCCCGGGAATTTTCCCAAAGTGCCCAAAACTTACTTGGGAATATTCCCGGGAATTTACGAAATGTTCTCGGAAGTTTTGGACACTTTGGGAAAATTCCCGGGCATTTTCATCACTAAATTTACAATGCGCATGGCGCTCACTCGACTCGATCGCATCGTTACAGACAGCCAACCTATTTAGATCGCCTCACAACACCCCTGGGATAATACCGCGGCGCCCCAGGGCGGTTATATGTATAACCTAACTTGAACCTGCTGTTATTATGCTTTCTTCTCCGTCTTCTTCGGCAAGAGAACCGCTTGCATGTTCGGTAGGACGCCCCCCTGAGCGATGGTGACGCCGGAGAGGAGCTTGTTAAGTTCCTCGTCGTTTCTGATCGCCAACTGGAGATGTCTGGGGATTATTCTGGTCTTCTTGTTGTCCCTCGCTGCGTTTCCGGCCAACTCGAGCACTTCAGCGGCCAGATATTCCATCATGGCTGCCAAATAGACCGGAGCGCCGGCTCCCACTCGTTCAGCGTAATTCCCGTTGCGGAGCAATCTGTGTATACGTCCGACTGGAAACTGTAGACCGGCACGGTTCGAGCGCGACCTTACCTTCCTTGTTTTGGATTATATGACATCAAGAAAAACCTCTAATGATAATTTTTCACATATCTTTTTTTGTAACCCAGGGGAAAACCCTGCAAAAGAGTATCAGGGCCACTGTGAGGGCAGCAACCCGAGTGTTACACTCCTACTGATTAAAAACCCCCGGAGTGTTCTTCTAATTGCTCCACGCGGACCTGGGAAACCAAATTCATCCATATGCCCGGGGAGCGAAAAGCCTTGTTGAGGCTACTTCTCTGGGAGTCCACACCTCTAAAACGTCTCCCTCATGCGGCGCAACGGACACTGCGCACCGCCTCCCTCTCATCCGGGCAACAGACTTCCTCAAGTCTACTGCCCGGCTATTTTTCATATATCTTCCATGTACAGACAGCGACCAGTAACCATTTTATTAATAGTATGTTATATGTAACATATTACAGCCAAATCACCTGATCTTTTTCCAATTTTTTGCAATAAATGATCAACGTATTTTTTTTTAAGCTGTCATAGTTTATTTATGAACGGATTTGAATAAAGTTTATCTATACTAATATTATAAAGCTGAAGAGTTTGTTTGTTTGTTTGTTTGAACGCGCTAATCTCAGGAACTACTGGTTCGAATCGAAAAATTATTTGTGTTGAATAGACCATTTATCGAGGAAGGCTTTAGGCTATATAACATCACGATGCAACTATTAGGAGCGAAGAAATAATGGAAAATGTGAAAAAACGGGGAAAATTATTCATCCTTAAAGGCTTCCATTGCGTGCGCTTCGAAAACGGTTCAAGATACCAAAAATATATGTATGAAAGAATTATTCCTCTTGAAATTATCTAAAAAAATGTCCCGGACAGTATATGTCTATCTTTTAAGCTTAACTCACTAGAACAGTTTTTATGGTAATCAAATTTGGTCGAAATTGATGCATTATTTGTTAAGAGTTCTATCAACGTAATAATATTAACCTTTATCCAAATAAATGTGTTGTTGATTAAGAGTATTTAATTGTGAACAAAATTGTCTTTGACATCACTTAATTTCAATGAACATCTTACAAGATATTACAATTTTAAAATAAATTACTAACTAAAATGCCCAAAATAACTATTCCACGCGGACGAAGTCGCGGACACAGCTAGTAATAAATATTAAACACAGCTTGCCACAATTTACTAGCCAAACACGACGCAAATTAAACGAATCTAAATAAGAAAATAAAACGTGTTTTACATCAAACAAAAAACTATGTTAGTTTTTCCCCGAAAACATGCGCCCACAGATTTTTAGTAAAAAACAGAATTGTTACGTCACACGTCAGACGTCAGAAACGGACCACAGTGTGTCAGTGGCTGATAATTGTTTCCCGTCCCTTGGCGGTCATTACCATTCTTGGACGAAGCTGTTATGTGTGTGTGTGCGACGTGGACATTATCAAACCAGTATAAAAAGAATGTCAACTACGTGCCATGAAAACTTTCTAACAATAAGATCTTAAATAAACGCCATGTCCGTTTCAAGCACAATTGATTGTATAAGACGGCTCTGATTTAACAAAAAGCGGCTGGCTTGTTTCGTGCGTTCATTAAATTTTTCTCTGTGTCAAGTGTCAAATTGCGTTTTGTTTTGTCATGAACAATGTTGCTATGTTTTTGTTGCTAGACTAAACACGCCCTTAAGTTTTTTTTTTATTGTCTCCGTTTTTTTTTTTGAGACTTTGGATCAGGCTGACCATATCAGTCCCATAATTACACTATACTTTTACTACACTACACTATACTATACTATTTCAATAATTGGTATACGAGTCTACAGAGCATCTCAGCTGCCCAAGATGTTTGCTCAGCTAAGATGCTCTGAAATAGACCCACATCAGACCTGTTCCAACCAAACTGTTTAAACAGGATTTCTCTCATAGATACGCTCCGAACACATTCCATCAAGAAATGGTGTATGTCCTCTGGGACTCCACATAGCTCACAAACACCCTTAAGTATAAATTAAAAAAAAAATGGTCGTGCCTATATTAAATATTTTCTTTTTTCAGGTTAACAAAGGACGATGAAAATAAAGAAAAACTAATAGAAATACAATTACATGCCATACGAAGTTTTATAATAAGGAGAAATGATACAAACATCTGTGATATTAGAGGTTTTTTCAAAGATTTATTTTGCTATGAATACGTGTTAAATAAATTGATAAATAGTAACGATAAAAACGTTTTTATTAAAAAATATTTTATTGCGAAATTGTAAATAGTTGTATCTATGTACGTACCTGTAAATATGTTTTTTTTTTTTGTAAATAAATATTATGATGTGTGCTTGTAATTTTAATCTTAACAACACTTGAATAAATAACTGTTCATAATTTTTGCTCGTAACGAGTGTATTATTACGATTTTAGACTTCTAAGTACAAGTGACCTGACTAGGGCTACAATAACATTCCCACACTGGAGTGTTAATAAATATACTATAATAAACTATTATTACAGTTAAGTAATGATTAATATTGTTAAGGTCTCTGTCTGAATGTAAATAAAACCAAGGCTATCGTCTTTGAAAGAAATTATGATTGAGGTTCTCGTATTTAAAAGATAATAATGAAAGTTTAGAATAATTGAATGAGATTGTATATCTTGGTAGTATGTTTACAAGAAATTTTATGTGTGATATGGAGGTAGAGGGCGAGTTACTGCTGGTAACAAAATTAAAGTGCATAGGTGCGCTAGGTGCTGTTTTAAAAAGATTTTTTTTTTTACACTGGCTCGTCATAGTGACTACAGAGTACCTGATGGTAAGTACAGTGTAGTCCAAAAACGAAAGCGACTATCAAAGGATGAAAATCCATTGATAGTCTACATCGTCATATCGGCCCACATATACCACGACTGAAGATCTCTAGGTATATGAGCTACTGGATATGCACAAGTTGATCCCGAAACGCGACAAGCCGAAACTGGTCACTATGACGGGCTTTACACCCATGTACTGTGGTCGCGATCCAGACGGGCACCGACGCCCTACCACCTCGCTGCTGCTCGTTAGCACCACCCAGGAGTCACGTGTAGCGAAACTAGGGTAAAGCCTACGGACGCGAGCAGCTTCGACTCCCAAAAAAAGTTAAATCATTACGCAAATAGCACGAATAGCAGTGCATAGAGTGGTTTTGGTGCCCTGTTTCCTGTGCGAGCGGGAGTACCACAGGAAAGTGTATTGCCGCCGTTCCTGTACGTTTTGTATACCGATGATGTTCCGCTAGTTGACCAAACGGCGCACGCGTTTTACGCTGACTATACGGCATTTGCGCCTCAGCATTTGACGCAAAAAGTGCCCCTTTAAAACTACAACCAATAATCGATGCTCTGCCTGACTGGCTAGCGAAATGGAGGGTGTCAGTAAACTTCGTCAAGACACAAACGATTATTACAAGAGTGCGGAATCGCTATCCGCACGTTTGACTCTTCAGGGGCAAACTATTCCATGGTTGAATAGAGTTAAATACCTGGGTGTCATTATAGATTGTGGCCTGACATTCCAGAGTTACGCCAAGAATGTGGTCGTGCGGGTTAAATCAGCGAGGAGAAGGCTGTGTCCAGTGTTCAAATCTAGATTACCACTTCGTACGAACATTGAAATGAAATGAAAAATATTTATATAAATTCGCCACAAACAAACAAAAAACAAGAAATTTAAATGCAATAACAGACCAACATACAGAAACAAAAAAAAAAAATACAAAAACATATAAATGTGGTGAAAATAGGGCCTTCATCAGCTTAAAGCCACAGAGGAAGTCTGCAGCGCTGATTTTCCTGAACGGCAGGGAAGATTGGTGTGTACAGGACGTATGTACATTCGATCACGACTCACGTACGTGAAGCCGGCGTGGTATTCGTACCAATAAGAAAGGGATTAGAGCTCAGCACTCCTTGACGCTTCGTACCATCGTAGGCGTGCCGTGCGACGTGGCAAATGACGTCATCACTCGTGACCTTCACGTAGAGAGCCTGGATGATTTCATTAGCAACCCCGCGAAACTCATGTTTAAGAGAGCGGACTCGTCGGCGCACGTCCAGGATATTGCGCCTTTACAGTCAAGACCGCCAAATGGTAGCGACTACAGAGGTGGACATCCACAACCCAAGCAACCCAAAGCGCGTGACCTAATCCGCTCCCATCCTGCCCCTACTGAATAGTGCGGTGGAGAGAGCTAGGCAGACGAGCGGCATAGATTCGCTCATCCTTCCGACGATTCTATCGCCAGAAGCGTGAAGAGGAGACGCCCAGACGCTAACTCCGAAATAACGCCATGAAGGACGCACCTATGCACCTTCTCCCAGTGACCTGCTCGTCGTAGCGAGCAGCGGAGAGGCCACCGTCAGAGGCGAAAATTTGAAACGGTTTATCCACATCCGTGGCCGATAAGCCCTTTTGTAAATACCTGTTTGGGATAGACCTTCAAAACAAAACTGAGCGATATGCGTTGAGCTCTGCAAAAAATGAGAATCAATTATACGCGCATCGAAACCATTGAATAGAAGATGAAAATATAAATATATCCATCACGGATGTAACATCTAATTGTTATTTGTAAAACTTTTTAGAACATACCTATTACGAGCAAAAGAATACCGTATGAGTAATCTAGTAACGAAAAGAAGTTTTTATTATCTATTAAAAAAAATAATGTGGGACTTTGAAGTTTCTTCTTTGTTATTTATTAAAGCCAATATTGAAATAATTATACATTGACCTCACTGTGACAAAAAAAATTACCTGGTAACTATTTAGGGCTCCCATAGATTTCACAGTAAAGCTGTAATTTTCATTTAAAAGATCGGGATTAGTAGACTTGTTCAATATAAATCTTTTTGAAAATAAGTGAGTTACAAATCTTTTGAGGTTAAAGATTTAATATCTTTAAGTGCAAAATAAATCCATAATTACAGTAATATTACAAATTAAAAATGAATCGTAAAGAGTTAAACGTGTACATATTTTGAAAAGAAGCTTTACTATTGAAATAAATTTTCCTGAGGCATATTTTTTTTTACCTCATCTAAATTCTAACATTGTTGTCTTAGTCTACATCTGATGTAAGATGATACGGCGATTACCTGAACTGGGTTGTGACTACGGTACATGAGTGTAAAGACCGAGATAGTGACTTGCTTCGGTCTGTCATGTTTCGGGATCAGTTTGTGTATACCCAGTTGTACATATGTCTAGATACCTTCCCTCGTCGTATATGCGAGACGACATAGCGATAGTTACTGTCAACGGATTTTCGTCCCTTGGTGGTTGTTACCGTTCTTTGGATTTCAGTGCACTTTTCATCAGATTAAAGCATTACATAGTCAAGCCAGTATAAAAAAAAATTATCTCCTACAATGAGTTGATAAGTTAAAGGCATACTTTAGAATCACTGGGTTTACTATATTGGTAATTTGGTACAATATGTTTTTCCAAAATATAAATTTATTTATCAATTAGAATCAGAGCTATACAATTTTACATTTGCTGGCTGAGCACCCGTCCTCTTCGCCCGGTGTAGTTGTAAAGGCATTTAATGGCCATCAACGTACTGTCCTGTCGAAAAAAAAAAAGTTTTACATTAGTTGAATCCTACTTTTTTTTGTATTAATTTACTCTTTGAACCCTATACTGTCCATGTTTCCATTTATAGTATAGCCTAGTAAATGGTATTTTTATAATTATTTAGTTATACAATTAAATTTCGTCAGTCTACGGGGCTCTTATGTTAAGTTTGTGTACTTTGTACCTATACTCAGCTTAGTGTTCATTGTCAAACATTAGCATTATTATCTTGATAAGATACATGTAATAGGTTATGTTATAGATAAATATTTTAGAAGTAATTTAAGTTGTAAGAAAACGTACCTTACAAGACAACAACTTTATTTCATAATTAAAAATGGAGGAATGGAGCATTGACCTCCCTTGGGGTAAAGTTGCAAGTAAGCTGTTTACTTAACTCTTTACAATAAATTTGGAATTGTGTGCTGTCATTTCTTAATATCCTAATAAAAAATAGAGTATTTATTCCATATGTTTCATATTTTATTAACATTATTTACGAGTTTTTTAGCAAATAATAAAAATTGTAGGTATTAATATTATTATGATTTTTTTATTTCAATAATGGCAAAGAGGCAACTTGCTTAAGTGCCAGTGTTAAGTAAAACATTTGAAATTTCACATTACAAAAACTAGTGTTGTTCGTTTAAAAAAATATTGATTTAAATCAGTTAATAAACGATCCAGTTGGTTTTTCATGTAATCAAAGAATGTTTTGTTAAATATTGGAATACGTTATAAATAAGTATAATAAATCATAATTTGAGTGATATTTTTTATTTCAGTGGTATCTTGGGGTAATCCAAAAAATCCACCAATATTACTGTTACATGGATACATGGACACGGCTGCTACTTTCATCCCACTTATTAATGAATTACCAAACAAATATTGTTATGTAGCATTTGACATACCCGGTAAATATTATCTCATTTTATCATTTCCCAACAAAGGGATCTAGTATTACACATTTAGAAGGAACAATGGGTAGGTACATATCATTGATCTTTGTATTACTAACTGGTAAGGTAATTCAGGAAGGCACATCCAATTTTATTTTTTACTGTTAACATTTTAGTAAAATGTTAATGACATACATCTTTTTATGTAGCATGTTAATTTTGTTTAGTAATACTATTTAATATAGTGTTTGTTAAAATGTGTTTGATGGTGGTTACGGTGTCTTGTGCGCGTGCGTTGAAGAAGTCAAGGACCCAATCAAGAGAGTCCGGGCTTGTGTTAACTGTATCTTAGGCGAGAGCAGCCGAGCTACCTCTGTGTACTAGTGTAGTGGTGAGTCGTGGTCAATATAAGAGAGACATCAACTTAGTATATAGAATATTTTTTATATGTGTCTCATTATGACACAGTCAGCTATTGTCAGGAAACTATTTAAGTCGTTTGGACTATAGTTTTATTGTATTATAAAAATTATAAAATAGTACAGATGTTATCAATAGTGTAGATGCGTAGAAGAAGTGAACTTTAATGTTTAAGCTAGTTATTTTTCATTTGATAATATAAAACAGTAAATTTTAGGATCAGCTTACTATATAGTAACAAATTATGGTTACAGAATATTATTACCAACGTAAACTTGTTTCAGGCCATGGGAAATCTGAACCATTTCCACCTGGCAGTATAATAACACAATTAGATGTAGTTGAAGTTATTAGAAAAATAGTTGCCGAGATGAAATGGAAGACATTTATATTCTTGGCTCATTCAATGGGTTGCGTAATAGGTAAGTATTTTAATATGTTAAACTGAATTAATCCATAATTCATTTGAAAGCAGACCACCAATGACAATGCTCTAAACAAATTCATTATATTCGATATTTTTTTGTTTATATCTATGCATATATGTGCAAATTATTAAGACTGTTAGAAATGTTATTCTTTTTGAGACTTTTTTCATCGGTTTTTTTATAAAATTATTAGGAACCAACGATGACAATGAATCAAAAAAATTGTGGAACACCGAGATGAACATGATTTATCAGTCAGGATAGTAATCTGACCCTAACCCAATATTAGATTTGATTTACCATCATATAATGATTGACGTCTAATCTTTGAACGCGAGGAGTTGCGTCCTCTGTTTTGTTTTAGATTTGCCATTGTTGTGGTCTTCTGGACGTGTTGTTCTTGTTCTTTGGGTTGGTGTTAGGTCTGGACAGCAACAAAATGCCCGGATAACAAAATACTGCGGGGAATCGGGAATATTTCTGATTATTCTTAGGTGCTGTTTAAATAATTTCCTGCATCTAAAAGTATTTGGCTCCCAACACTATATTATTGCTGTAATTGGTAATAATGGGCTACAAATACTAAATTAAAAAAAAAAATACACTATCCTGAAAAGCCAATCAGCTACATTACTGCTGGTCATGTTGGTTACGGTGCACGAGCGCAAAGTAAATAGGTTCAATAGGTTAATCTTAATATTTCAAAAGAAATATAGCGTGATGATAAAAACTTTATTATTTCAAATAATATGTTTTCTTATTTCAGGTATATTCTACAATTATTTGTATCCGGGAAAAATATCTAAAATGATACTTTTGGACCCAGGACCACCTATCGCACTTTACTATTATGTCCATCATAGACTTCCCTATTGGTATCATTACTTATACGATGAGTTATTTAGCAATTATGATAAGTAAGTACACAAAATTAGAAAATAATTGTAATCATTTTTGCAAAAGTTATTCAATTTTCTTTTATTTTTAACTAGCTTTTGCCCGCGGCTTCGCTCGTGTTAAGAAGTATTATAATTAATTAGATGTAGTTTTTGTGGTTTAACTTTTGTTTAGCGTGTGTAAAAATTAGGGCCTAATCTGTCATTAGGCGCTAAAACTATCAAGCTATTATATTATATTATAGTCGAAAATCTGTCAAGATTTATACAAACTTTCATCCCCTATTTTATCCCCTTGGGGTGGAATTCATCAAAATCCTTTCTTAGCGGATGCCTACGTCATAACATCTACCTACATGCCAAATTTCAGCCCGATCCGTCCAGTGGTTTGGGCTGTGCGTTGATAGATCACTATGTCTGTCAGTCAACCAGTCAGTCACCTTTCAGTTATATATATTTAGATTATCGGTTTAATATTATGAAAGAATTAATTACTTAACATAATTTTCTAAGGTGGAGCACTGGTAGAACTAGACTTTACACCCAAGAACAAGCGATAATGTTGGTAGCACGAAATAGAAGTATAACTGAAGAACAAGCTGAAATAGTGTTATCCAGATCTTTAGTGCCTATGGGCAATGATAAATATAAGTAAGTAAAAATAGAGACTTTAATCATTGAACCTGTTTTGGACATTTGTACGTTATTAAACATTCATATACAACAATGGTTGCGAAAAACAATACTGTACTTAACTAAAGATGTGGAAAAGTAGAGAATGAACTTTAATAATTGACATTTAATTTAAAAAATTATGGAGTGTTAAGAATGTTAAGATTTATCATTATACAAAGACTATCAAGACTATTTGTTATAATGATGTTGGTTTAAGTTAATTAATTTTCAGTCAAGGTCATTGTATTGATAGCAGCAATATTTTAATTTGCAACCTTTCCCTAAATGCATCATATAATTGTGTTTTAACAGTAAAAGATAAAGGTAGAAATAATAATCATTTGTTAAAATTTAATTTGATCATTTTAGATTTTCATGGGAACCAAGAATGAAGAAAATAGGAACAATTCCAGTATCTGAAGAAATATTTTACACTGTTATAACTACAAACCCTCCTCCTACCTTGGCCTTGGTATCTTCAGAAAACTCCTTAGTTGATCCCGGGAAATCATTTGCATCAAATATATTTGAAAAATGTCAGGCTATGTATAAACACTTTGTAGTAAAAGAAGTGAAGGGAGGACACGACGTACATATAGTTCATCCTGAGGCAGTATCGATGAGAATAAACGAGTTTTTAAATTACGGCATAAATAGATATAATAAGGTGATATGTAAATTATAAAAAATCTGCAACTGTTTAATAATAAAATTTTATTAAAAATTACAGCTTTTTACATTTTTTATTAAAATACAATCAGAATTTGATTGATTTTTTTCAAGTTATTCATTTTGTACATTTATTTATTTCCTTTTAACTATTAATGAAAAATATATGGAATTATATATACCAGTGACGTGCATAGGATATTTGAACAAGGTAGGCAGAATTCGCGTACCTAATTAATTTTAATATTATATTATGATAGTAAATATTATATTGCTTTCATAGGAAAGTTACATGGCGTGAATATAGAATAGATATGAATATAAATGGTTGTTTTTTTTTGTTTAATTTTAAGCAATTTATTTCAGACATGTTACGATAACGTAAGGACATGCAATACTTTCATGTATCTATGAAATGAACGCTACTGTATACAATAGACAATTTTAAATTTTAGCTTACCATTTTTATTAATAATAATATATCTTCAAGCTAAATCCTTTTTGGGGTGAGCAGAGATACATTAGTGGCTGTATCCACTTTGCGCTTACATGTTGTGCTCAATATGACGAAGAATTTTCAAGGCAATTACAGATGAGATTTCTATTAGATGACGTATGGGTTTACGCATCCGGTTTTAAACATTATAGCATCTTAAATAATTATGCAGTATTATACTACATTGGAAGAATTAAAATAAACCTTAAAATTTATCATTAGTATAAAAAAAATTAGATATTCTGAGATATTTTAAAATTCTTTGAATTAAAAAATTGACCGTTTTTGTATCAGTTCGTATCGCGAGCAAAGCAAGCACATCACTATATGTCATTCCAAGGATCTATAATAAGCAAATCGTACAATATAATATATATCAAGGAAAATTTCTACCATAATTTTAGCATGAAACATCCTTAATTTATTTTATTAGTACTTAATTTTGGATTTCTAATGCTATAAATATGACCTTCTTTTAGTACCATGATTTAAATTGTACTTTAGTTTCGCTATTCGTTGTTTTATAGATTTTTTAATAATTGTTATAAAATGTGCTGTTTTATAATATAATACCATTTTCTTTACAAAAAGAATACCGAAAGATTAGGAATATTTATCTTAAAAAGTTATCAGCGCGAATTATTTCGCTATAGTCCCTTGGACTCTGGACATTTTTCAATACTTACTTTGAAATGGATTTCTTAAAAGAATGGTTTGTGGAAGCGCCTTGGGGTAAAATAGCTCGTAAGTACTTTATATTCTTTGATTCTAAGTTCTGATTCTGATTGAGATTTAAATGCGCTATTATAACTTTGCTCAGGGAATAAATTTGTCTTTGATAAAAAAAATAATATTTAATAGAAACTTGAGTATAACTTTTTTTTTCAATTCCTCATGGACCATCACTGGATGTCTCGGACATTCGCTGTCCCGGAATTTCGGACTCTCACTGATTAAAACCACTGGGGAGTTCCTCCTCCCAAGTGCTGAGGGAAAGGTAGTGCCAGCTTCCTCACTAAACTCGACGTCGTTGAGCCTCTTTCAGGCCTCCCTCTGTTGCCCGAATCTGGTAGGATGACAGATGGGCTGGAAAGACAGGGATGAGGGTTTTCTTTCCCACTCTCATTCCACTGCTTCATTCAAGGCCAGTACACTCTCACTAGGTTTATGAGCCTTCTTTCATGTCCTCCTGCTACTAAGCATTTATGCCAATTGTGTTGAAAACAAGAGGTCAGCTCTTATGATATGCACTAAATCTGCCTGCTTGGAGGTGCTTGAATATAGCCTGAGTATTCTTAGAGTTCCATGTTGACAAAAATGATGATTGGCCATATATTTTGATATTAATATATGCAAAATCAAAATAGTGTTTATAAATCTCAGCCTAAAACCTGTACAAACATAGAATTAGGAAATATAAAGAAACCATCCACAAATGCCAAAAGAAAAGCTAAAAATATGTTAGAACAATGTAAAATTTCAATGATCTATTGTGAATTTAAGGGTTGTGCTGTATTTATTCAAATTATTCCTTTTCTAAGTCTACTGCATCTTCAACATAGCATCTTTAATTAAACTCTATTTTTAATATCCTGTTTGCAGTAGTTTCATGGGGTTCTCCAGCTGGGGAGCCAGTACTACTGGTGCATGGAAGACAAGACAGTTTGTCCACCTTTATACCGCTGTTACATTTAATGCCAAAGCATTATTACTATGTAGCCCTTGATATGCCTGGCAATGGTCGATCTGATCCATTTCCAATAGGTGAGTTTTAAAATTGATAGCTTAGTTGTAGGAATCTTGTCTCCAATGCAATGCAATGTCCTAGGTTTTGGGTTCTGGTACTGTTAATGTTTATGTGGCCAACAGAGGACTTATACACAGTAATATTTGGTCAGTGATCATGCTATTGGAAAAGTAAAAAACTTATGGTATCAACATAAGATTCAGAAATATGATGTGGACTCATTATAGCAATTTCATATATATACACTTTTCTACTGGCACAATTGCTATCAAAATTTACTATTAACTAAGGCTTCCAATTAGTTTGTCATAGTATCTATATCTTGCTTAATCTTTTTCTAAATTTTATAATAATGATTACAATATATCTTCATGCTATATCCATTTCGGGATGAGCCAAGATACTTTAGTGGCTGTATTAACTTTACCCGTTGTTGCGATGTTGTCCTGCAGCACATCTTTGACTCGGCAGTGGCATGCATCACATAGAAGCATAAAAACCACTGTCTTGTTATAGTTCCACATTTAGTCTATGAACTGTCTTATAATCAATAATTGATAATTACTACAATCAGAATCCAAATTGGATCAAATATCAAGTTAACATTTTGATTAAATTTCCAAGTATAATAAGATAATTCTTCCGTGGGATGCATGCCAATGTCTGACTGTCTTCATGGAAAACCTTATATGCTCTGCAGGTAGTGATTTCCATGACACCCAAAAAAGCCTCTGGTGGCCCTGTAACTAATACTATGAATTAGTGAATGATATTGATAACTTCTATTTTAGGTGTAAAGCTTACCAGATTACAATTTATATCTGCTGTTGAGGTAGCTGTGGAGACCCTTGGTTGGAAGCAGTTCATTTATGTGGGACATTCCATGGGCTGTGAACATGGTGGGTCATTATAAATACTTTAACTGGTCTAATACATGCAGAAACTTACTGTTAATTCCTTTTAACATTTCAACTTCAGATCGTACATAAAGTAACGTTCAATCAGCGACAACTCTACTAGAACAGTGCAAAATGTATGAAATTGACATAACATGTGGATATGATATTGCAAAACTTATGTCAAATATACATTTTGCATTTTTCTTATAGCATTCACTCCGACGCAGCCTTGAGTTTCTTTCAGCATCTCTTCACAAGGTAGTCTCTTCTAAAACGCTAGTAGATCACCCTAGGTTCTTTTACTGGTCAGACATAAATCGATGTTCATATCTACAGGGATGCCTTTGCGTTATCACCCAACCCATAAATTTGCTGGCTGAGCACTCTAGGTGCTTACCCCCTCTCGCCTAGTCAATGCATAATACAATGGAAGATGAAATATTACATGGACAATGTTCATAATTTTTTTTTAACTTTTGTTCATATAAATGACATAGATTAGTCTTCTGAGCTTAACTTTATGAAGCTTGGAATCAAGCTTAATATGATTCAAAATTCAATCTCAGGGATATCTATTCAATAATCAATGATATCCAATCAATGCTATGCCCTGCTAGCCCTTTCCACTGAGATATTGTTACATGTAACACTCACTATTGAAGGTTTATATATTGACTAGCTTTTGCCCGCGGCTTCGCTCACGTTGAAAAGTATTATTATTATTAATTAGGTATATAGGCGTCATAGTAGCCTTATGTATGCGTCATAGAGTCTCATCCCGATCGGTTTAAAATTGACTAAGTTTCATACAAATTTTCATCCCCCGTTTTATCCTCTTCGGGGTAGAATTGATCAAAATCCTTTCTTAACGGATGCCTACGTCATAACATTTACCTGCATGCCAAATTTCAGCCCGATCCGCCCAGTGGTTTAGGCTCTGCGTTGATAGATCACTATGTCAGTCAGTCAGTTAGTTAATCAGTCAGTCACCTTTGAGTTATATATATTTAGATGGCGTTGATGGCTTCATAGCGCAACGGTAGTGATCCTGTCTGCAATACAAATGGTACCGGGCTTGAGTTCTGGTAGAGATAAACTTTTTTATGATCCATAAATTAGTTGGCAGGAGTCATAGAATTAAGAATAAATAACTTTGTCTAGTATCTATAACATACTTAAGGACTAGATGAATGTGAACAGTTAATAAATATTATTATATAAAATAAATTGTAACCACAACAATGGCGCGAATTACTTTTACTCGTGGCGCCATCTAGTGATGTAGCGTCGTACTGATGCTGTAGCTGCGTATGTAGATTTAATGATTGTTTATTACAATATGCAAAAAAATAATTTCCAGGTCTTTTCTACAATGCATTGTATCCAGCTGTGATAAAAAAGTTTATATTCCTCGATCTTGGACCATCTCTTCAAAGATTGCAGATAAACGACCCTGAAGAGTTTTACCGCATGACTTACAACAACTATTACAGCCAGTATGACCTAGAGAACCTTGGGTTCAAAGTCTATACACGGAAGAAAGCATTGGAGGCGGTAATGAAGGCGAGAGGATTATCTGAATCACAGGCGGATTTAATACTTTCAAGAAATTTGATAGAAATTGGTGACGGAATGTACAGGTAATTGCTGATTTTAGGGTATAAAGGATATAGGATGAGTTCAGACGTGAGCCATTTGCTGTGGGTCGTTGGCTGGTCCCACACACTAAAGGCTTACCTAACTACTCTAAAGAACCTTGACAACACAGCGGCTCTCTAGAACCTTCTGATTGCTCACTTTGGAGTTATAGAATGGTCTGCTGGGTACTGTTTTCTCCGGAGCTGATATGGGGTTCTAAGGGGGCAGTAATCAATGACCTTGGATGCCAATGCAATAATAATGCTCCCTATGTTGCAGTTGTCCGAAGGTAAAATTAACCATTTACCATCAAGGCGTAAACCTGTTTATTGAAGAAAATTAAAAAAAAAGTGTTGTCCAAACACCTGTCTGTCAAATATTCAGATTTGCCCTCAATTGTATCTCTGCAAAAACTTGAATTAATGCTGTGGTCTTCGAAACAGAAAAGCTCAAGCCAGTCCACTTTTTAATAGCTTTTTAATGCCGTCTCTACCGATCTGGGCCTCTTATCTCTATGAGCATCAACCTAAGAAATCATTATCTCGATCCTCTCTGCAAATTTCCGAGAAGGCCACTTTCTATGCCATGACTGTGGACATCAGTTCTCGTTTACAATGCTTGAAGATAATCAGCTTTCTCTCCATGTGGAAGAAATAAACCACTGCTACTGGTTTAATTAACTGGTTTAATTACTGGTTTAATTGGTTCGAAATTTATTGTCCTGTGATCTCAAAGTTATTAAAATGACATAGGAACTTAGACCTGATGCTGCAGCATCGTCTGGAAGCAAGAAGGTACTTAACTCTTCACTAACTTACAGCAGAGAATGGATTCTTGGAATGATTTCAATGATTAACTTATGAAAAGATAAATAATACAGTTAGGGTGTTTTAAATTTTTAAATTTAACGGCTTAGGTTGCCCATTTTAGCCAAGTAGTAGACTAGAGGGAGTTTGCTGATGAGTGAGAGGGGGGTGGCGCGCCGTCCGTGATTTTGGTTTGGAAGGATGGAGCACTCCTTACACTCACATCTTCCAGAGAGGTAGCCTTAATAGGCTATTCTCTCCCCGGTCAACCGGATGAATTTGGTTCCCCCGGTCTGGTTTGAGTGACTGTAAACACACCCCGGGGTGTTTTTAGTCAGTTGGAGTCTGAAATAGCGAGGTTACTGCCCTAACAGTGACCCTGATGGTCTTATGTAGGCTTTCCCCTGGGCTACCAAAAGAAAATTGCCAGTTTTATATAACACAATTTGCCACCTAACTATTTTTTTTAGAATGTCCTGGGACAACAGACTGAAGATCCTGGCTCCACAGAACTATACCAATGATTATTACTATGAACTGTTCTCTAAGGCATGTCTGTCATTCAGCTACATTATAAACAATAATATATCAATGGGGCCAAGTTTTTTGTGCACTTGACATATGTTTGGCAGTATGGTTCATGATTTTTGCTTAATTAAAAAAATGTTTTAATGATTAATACTTTTGAATGGCTGTATGGCTTAAAAAAGGTATTTGGCATTGCTTAGTTTTCGAAAAAAAAAACATTCAATAATGTAGTATTTATTGTGTCATCAACATCTATATTTTAATTTAAAATTCTTAATGAATCAGAAAGTGGTGCAGAAGATCAGAACTATAGTTAAATTAAAGAAAGTCCGTTTTTCATTTTTACAAAACAAAAAGCTTCAAGGCTTATGATAAAAAATTAATTAAATTCTAAAATTTTGAGGATCTTCTTCATTAAGGGCAATTTAATTATAAAAATAGAAAAAAAACTTGTTTAAATATTTATAAAATCTCACAAAAAATTTGGCGTTTTTTTAATTTAACTCTGGTATTTGTGAACTATTTATTGTAATTATATACAAAGTTTCGTCTGTGGCAAGAGGTGGTGGTATTAATTAAAGAGTATACATTAATATTGATTCCCGTAATGTTCCTCACCAGAATTCGCCTCCTACCCTCATAGTGGCAGCCAGCGACGGCTCAGGAGGCTACGTAAAGGGCAAAGAAGATGCCAAACACTTGATGGAGAAGATGGAGAAAAATTTGAAGAATTTCTTCATAGTCACAGTGGAAGGCGGTCATGATGTGCACTTCACAGACCCTCAGAAGTGTGCGGGTTTTGTTAATGAATTTTTAGCCAAAGATTTTGTGAAATCGAAGTTGTGAACTCGTTTTTAATGATTTTCTTATTAGCTGACCCGGCGAACTTCATACCGCCTAACAGTAAATTAATGTCGTATTAAATTTTTGATCAAACTACTCCCACCCTCTAGCCCTGCCCTATTCTCTTCTGATCACTCACTTCGATACCCCTCGTTCTACCCACCGCAGTTTTTCCCCCTTCCTTTCCCTGCTCTATCATTTACGATATATAAAATTACCAAATAAGAAAAGCATACTTATATCCTCAACTTTAAAAAACATATTTCCCCGTAGTAACTTGAATTCCCTTTTTTTTGGTAACCCGGGGAAGTCTGTTATGGACTATCAGGGGCGGTGTGTCGGACCGGACTCACACCGACTAAAACCCACGGCATGTTTCACCTTCCACCTACCTGGATCGAGGGTACGGCTGGGGCCTCATCAAGATAACAGGCTAGGCGTGCGGCCTTGGTCAGGCCTCTACTTACTTGAGGAAGGGTGGTGTAAAGAGCCACCCCTCTCTTGCCTTTACGAATTCGGAGCAGCACAGGGAAGCGCATCCCGTGCCGCTCGCACCTTTTTTTGGAAGAAACACTCCCTCAAGTGTGTTACCCGTCAGCGCTGTTAGAGACTGACATTTCTAATGAATGCCGCTCTATGGCATCCCGTTCTTAAGGGGCGGCGGGCGGCCTTGGATGACGTTGCTGTGGATGATGAAGCTAAAGTCTCCCGCACCCGCTCCGCCGCTTCTTTTTACGCCAGCACTTCTTCGCAGGAACGAAGTACGGCTCTCCATGCACCCTCGCTGCCGATGGAGGGCATTATAATTAGTGTCGGCAGTGAAAAGTCTCCACCCACCTCCCTAAGTAAATTGCATTCCCTATTTTAACCCCTTCAAGGTTCAATTATACAACGGAAAGCAGCCTACGGTCTTATTAAAGGTCTACCCTATTTATATGCCAATATTCATCGAAATCAGTTCAGCCGTTTTGACGTAGAATCGGAATATACGGTTGTATGTATGGTTATATACTTTCAATTTTGTAATATTAGCAAGGATCAAGCATGCGCTTGAAACAACTGATATGTCCTCATTTTTTTACATTATTTAAATTATTTATAATAAATAATAAAGGTACGGTTTTATAATTTTTGTTTTATTCTTTCTCGTTCATAGACCATACGAAGATCTCGAATATAATCTATACTAATATTATAAAGCTGAAGAGTTTGTTTGTTTGAACGCGCTAATCTCAGGAACTATTGGTTCGAATTGAAAAATTCTTTTTGAGTTGAATAGACCATTTATTGAGGAAGGCTTTAGGCTATATAACATCACGATGCAATTATTAGGAGCGAAGAAATAATGGAAAATGTGAAAAAAAAACGGGCAAAACTATTCATCCTTGAGGGCTTCCATTGCGTGCGCTGCAAAAACGGTTCAAGATACCAAAAATATATGTATGAAAGAATTATTCCTCTTGAAATGATCTAAAAAAATGTCCAGGACAGTATATGTCTATCTTTTAAGATTAAGTCACTAGAACTAGAGTTTTTATGGTAAACAAATTTGGTCGAAATTAATGCATTATTTGTTAAGAGTTGTATCAACGTAATAATATTAATCTTTATCCAAATAAATGTGTTGTTGATTAAGAGTATTAATTGTGAACAAAATTGTCTTTGACATCACTTAATTTCAATAAACATCTTAGAAGATATTACAAAACCTTATATAGCAAAACAACGTTTGCCGGATCAGCTAGTAAAGAATAAAGCGCTTAGAAAATAATATTCGATCAACGATAACGCTGATATAAAAGGCATAAATATTTGTTTTTTTTTTTGCACTGTCTCGACATAGTCACTACAGTCCACCTGATGGTAAGTACAGTGTAGTCTAAAAACGAAGGCGACCATCAAAGGATGAAAATCCTTTGACAGTGTCTGTCGTCATATCAGCCCACATATACCACGACTGAAGGTCTCTAGGTATACGAGTTACTGGATATACACAAGCTGATCCTGCATGAATGAGTCACTATGACGGTCTTTACACTTGTGAACTGTGGTAACGCTAGTTCGGGCAATCGCCCTACCATTAAAAACCTGTCGAGGTGATTTTGACGTGATATTTCTTTGAACACTCTTGATACAAACGACGGAATAAATTGAGAGAGGCTACCTCTTCAGCTGCTTTAGAGTGTAAAATAGTCATAAATAGCGAGCAAAACACGAGACAGAAATCAAACGATGCACACAGTTCGGCAGTCAATTTAATAGAGAAAGAATCATAGACTATATTATAAACAATGACACAGACAATCAAAGCTCAATTATAATAGATATATTTATCTATCACTAGCTGTCCCGGCAGACCTTGTTCTGCCCTATTTTTCTAAATCAGATTTTATTCTCCTGAAACCTATTGGCCCGTCGGCTGTTTTTTGAAAATTGTTTGAAGAAACCTGGCCTTAATGCTATATGTATAAAAATTGACAAATACTGACATTAATATTTATACGTCACTCAATAATTGTTTTGCCTTCCTGGAACCTGTCCACTAACATTTAAACTTTATGGTATGGTGTTAAAGTTCAAAATGACTTATAACGAATTTTTTGTATGAGAATACAGAAAAGTGTTATTTTTAGAGAGTTGCAGGGAATTTTTAAAATTTTTCTCACCGTAATAACCTTCCCCAGACTTCAACAAACACAACAAAAAAGAAATCAGCCAAATCGTTCTCGAGTTTCGCGCTTATCAAGACATTTAGCGATTCATTTTTATATATAAGATAAAAAGAATAATTAAAATATAAATTAATGTGTTCAACAAGAGTTTATAAAATATAGACGGTACTTTGACTATCCTTAAGGAATAAATTCATCTTTGACCAAAAAATAAATATATAAGAAGAATTGAAGCATAACCTATAGTATTCTCAGAGCTAAGCCCTAGTTGATAAAATCGATGTCTTACCATATACTTAGACACCTTGTATGTCGCTTGTAAAAATGCTGTGTTGTGACTATACAAATTATCATGAGCAAAAGAGGGTAGATGAAGTTAATTTCCTCCCCCGACGCAAGACTCCGCGGTGCGTGATTCTGCGCGTGACCCTGGTCTGTGTAACCAGGTCGAATCGTCAAGCCATAATTTACGGCCTGATAGCGCAGTTTGTAGTGACCCTACTTACGATCCTAAGGTCCTGGGTTCGAGTCCCGGTAGCGGCAAACTTTTCTGTGATGAGCAGCTGAGTTTGTCACAAGTCATGGTTGTATATATGTATTTAAGTATGTATATCTTTGTCTAGTACCCATAGTACAAGCCCAAGCTTAATTTGGGACTAGCTCAATGTGAGTAATTGTTAGTAAATATTAGTATATATATTACTAGGTGACCCGGCAAACGTTGTTTTGCCATATAAGTTATTTCTAGGTGATAATTGATAAGTATCGAGTGGGATGAAAAATGATTGAATTACTAAAATGGCTATTTAAAAATACAAATGACTATTAAAAAGGGTAAAAATTTAGGGTTGAATCTATTTGTAATGCCACATTATAGAAAAATAAACCCAAAAATTTTCCCCAAAAATTAAAAGAAAAGAATGTTAAGGGTGAGCAACCCTTATTACTTAGGGGTATGAAAAATAGATAGTAGCCGATTCTCAGACCTATTGAATATGCATATAAAAATTCGTAAAGCCGTTTCGCAGGAGTAAGGCAACTAACATTATGACACGAGAATTTTATATATGTAGGATATAGAGATTAAAAGTAAGTTAAGGTGTGGATAAGAACCGTTAAAGTACTAATAAAGGGTACAAAACGCGATAGTTTAAAATATTTTATAAACTTAGATTAATTTAATAATATAATTTATAATATACATTTTTTTTTAATTTATAGGCGAAATCTTGAACTCAATAATTCCTGGTGGAAGGTGAAGATGAGACTGATGAGAAAATGGACTGCGTCCGCCAAACAAATGCTAATTCACTCTTCTCTTAAAGACTCTCAGGTCATAAGATCGCGGGAATATGCTCGCTAGAAGCATAAATTAAAGGAAATAAGAAGTAAAGTTGTAAATTTATTTGAGTAAAGTTTAAGGAAAGTCAAAATAACATTTATAAATGCCAAATGTTTCCAGACGTCTAAAGTATTAATTATACGGACAGTTTTATGTATTGATGTAGGTGTTTTGACGCTCGGGAGAGGCGGCGTCTCACCACCGTGATTGTGCCTGTCAGGCGCGGCGTAGTGGGGCTGCGGTGAATTAATTACAGGACCCGCAGTCCCCACTAATTCGCAGAAGTAGTCACCTTGAGGTTTTTAGCTGGTAAAAGTCTGGGGCACCCCGGCTGCTACCCCCTTCGTGGCCGGGACGGCCCTATGAGGATTTTCCACAAGTAAAAAATAAAAAATAAAAGGTGTTTTTACGCTTGTGATCGGGAAAGGCCTTCACAACATAACCGGGCGGCTATGTGAACAGTTGTAGCCAGAACAAGTACCTATATTTGCGAGATTTTGCTCGCGTCATTATATTTAACCCTCGATGCTCTTATAAGCGAATCTGGACAGTATGCATGCGCGCAAAAAAAATGTAACACTGAATATTATAATAAAAAAAAAACTATTTTCGGTGGCGGTGAGGTGTCCTAGCGTGTAAGAGACCAGCACACGGACTTAGACTCCACATGCTCACCGGTGAAGTGAAACATCGTGACGACTAGTGCTATGAGAACGATTAGTTGCGCTACTGATAACGTTCGGTACGAAATAAAAGCGCAAAGTAGATACAGTCACCAATGTATCTCTGGTCACCTCAAAAGGTATATAGCGTAATGATATTTTATATTTTGTTTTTTGGGCTCATAATTTTGTAATGTCAATTGGTAATCAACCGATATGTGCCGATATTATCCGAGATCAAGTCAAAAAGGTATCGAGATTGCTCGTTTCAGCATCTTTGACCTTCGGCCGTTGTAATGTTGTCTCCAGTCGCACGCCGTTTTTAGACTGCACTATTCGCTATCAGGTTCGTTTTAGTCACCTTGCCACACAACTATAATAAGTACAAGGCTGCAGAAGTTGCATGTATCCAATGAACCTTCAAGTAGAGTGAGAAAAATTAATCAAATAATTGGTAACTGATAAACTAAAAATAGGCCGCCGCGACAGAGATGACACTATGACAAAGCTGCGCGTGTGAAAGAGCTAAAACTAACTAAAAATATAGCATATCGACATCAACATTGTAACTCAATTTTAGTAGGTTTACGTAATTTAGAAGAACCATTTACAAGTTTTTTTTAATTTTAAACTTGTTCTCGCTGCTTTTAAATAAAATAGAATAATTTTTATACGTTAGATATATACAATTTCATGTAAACTTTTACATTAATACAAGAAGCCTGTTTTTGATCTAGTTACAATATTAAAATATTTGATTATTTTAATACGAAAACATCGTAAGGCTGAATACCGTAGATTGAAGAGACAGGCCTTATGAAATGCTCATTACAAAAAAATTGTAATTGAAATTACAAATATTTTACACATATCAGACATTAAAAGCATGTGTTCTACAAACTTTTCCTTCAAATCAACAAAATTGTAAGTTAGGATACGAGTAAAATGATAATTAATTTTGGAACTAGTTTATGCGACAGTAAATGATACTTTCAATTGCAATGTTTATTAATGCTAATACGTTATTTTTTAATAATCTTTCACAAGTCAGGATACAGTCATTATTGAGTCCTAAACTTCGACTTTTTTACTTACGATGCCTTTTTTTTGTCATGTAAAAATTGTTCTATTGGTCGTAGAAATATGATTTCTAGAGAAAATGATAGTTCTTTTTGAAAATAAAACTGTTATTACAGTTCAATATTATAAAATAAGATAAAATGTTGTTGAATTAAGATGTCGATATAAAATAATTGCTTTAATCTATCCCATCTCTACCGTCAACAATACTGCATTTCGTATTTTCACACGTTTTTGTTAGATAACTTTTATAAATAAATCTTTACCAAATTGCATCTTCCATTGAGCTAAAATGGATAAGCTGAGAACTAAAGATTTATTAAAAATGTTAGTCGAAATCGTTACGAGGAAGAATACACCATAAATGAATTAAAAATAAGTATAAAAAACTAGGTGAGCAAGTCGGTAAGGTTTCACCAGTCAGTTCAAACTTGTTTCACGTTCATTTATCTCGCGAATTGCCGTGTAAAGCATTTAAATTAAATCTGCATTACATCACATATATACGGAAATTCACATAAATATTTTGTCGATATGTGTTTTAATCATATTGCTTAAACTAAAGCTTAGCGATTTCGCTTGTAATTTTAAAAGTGACAAATTAATTCATAAAACATGTTTTCAATACGCAACTAGGAGTTTATTTTGGTAAAAAATTCAGTTAAACATGTCTCGCGAGTCGAGTCAAACGGTTGGAAGTACGCCTGCGAAATTAAAACGTAAGGATGTGAAAGATGAAACATCTTGCGTGGAATATGATCAGTTTTTATCAGCGGCCGGAGAATTCGGCAAGTATCAAATATACTTATTCTTCATATCGGGACCTTTCTACATATTTGGAGTGTTTTGTTATGCCTCGCAGATTTTCTTAACTCAAGCACCTCAAGACCACTGGTGCTGGATACCGGAGCTCGCGAATCTGACCGCTTTGGAAAGGAAATCCTTGGCCATACCCGCAGACAACAGCTCACAGTTTGGATACGATCAGTGCAACACCTACAATGTTAATTGGACCGAGATTTCTACAAAAGTGGATTTGGACAGTTCCAATTGGGATACAGTGCCTTGCAAGCATGGATGGGAGTTCAACAAGTCTGAAATACCGTATGAGACGATCTCCAGCGAGCTCGGCTGGGTATGTGACAAAGATAGCTATCAAGCAACGGCCCAAACAATTTTTTTCGCTGGTTCCATATTCGGGGGGTTCATTGTTGGCTGGATATCGGACCGGTTTGGTCGCCTTCCGGCTGTGATCTTCAGCAACTGCATTGGATGCGTCTTCGGAGTGATGACCAGCTTTACAACGAGCTTCGTAGCGTTCTCAATATGTCGCTTCTTCATGGGCATGTCTTATGATAACAGTATGATAATGGTTTACCTCCTCGTCTTGGAATACGTTGCTCCAAGATACAGAACGATCGTCATGAACTTGTCTTTCAGCATTTTCTTTACTCTTGGAATATGTGCGTTGCCTTGGATCGCTCTCGCGTGTGATAACTGGAAGACAACTTCTTTAGCAACGAGTATTCCTTTAGCTCTCAGTTTTCTCACACCTTTCTTGATACCAGAGAGCCCTCGCTGGCTTCTATCCAAAGGACGTATTGATGAGGCTGTCGTTAAAGTTTTGAACATTGCAAAGATTAACAAAAAAGTGGTTTCGCCGAAACTGATAACCCAGTTCAAGGAATCAGCTAAGAGTTCCGAGGATTCTGAGAATGCAAGTATGACAGACTTCATCAAAAGACCACTTTTGAGGAGAATGTTCTACTGCATGTGTATCGAGTACCTGTGCGCAATGGTAGTTTACGATGCTTTAGTAAGAACCATTGGACAGTTGCAGTTCAATTTCTTTGTGTCCTTTACCATAGTCTCATTCACGGAGTTCCCATCATTGCTGCTTCTGTCATTCGTTTTGGACTGGCTCGGGAGGAAGTGGCTGACGATGATAGTCATGATCGGATGCGGAGTTTTCAGTTTTCTGACCCCGTTTGTTGGGGGCGGTTGGTATTCTGTGGCGTGCGCTGTGGTTGCAAGGTTTGGGGTGAACATGTCGGTGAACGCTTGCATGCAGTGGGGTGCGGAGATGATGCCGACGGCAGTCAGAGGATCTGCGTCCTCCATAGTCCACATTTGCGGGTACGTTTCCATGCTGATATCCCCGTTCTTACCACGCCTGGGTGTTTTCGCACACTGGTTGCCACTTATAGTAGTTGGAAGTTTATCAGTATTTGCCGGGCTGCTTTGCTTTGCGTTGCCTGAGACTGCGGATATAGATTTACCCCAAACCTTCGATGACGCTGAAGACTTAATGAGAAGACAAGGCATGTGGCACATGCCTTGTGTAAAGAGAAACAAAACTAAAGCTGGCCAGGTGAATGACTCTTTTCAAATGGATTAACCGTTGTCATTTGTGGCTTCGTTTGTGAGGTAGTAATGTTACATAATAAAATAATAATATCTACACTTCTAGAGTATACAGGCTGATTTTATAGACGAGGGAGATATTCAAAGAGGATATTCAGCATTCGATTCTAATTCCAAATATATAGGAATAGTGATATCTTAATATTTCCATTAAAACAAACTAATTTATAGTCAACATATTAAGGGGCAATACACACACGATAGAATAAATAACAATTAATTATAAAGTAGGTATTTTGTCTCTCCTAAGCTAGGATAAAGTACGAAAGGGAAACCAGTCAACTACCTGTTTACCTAAAATTACGTAAAAGGAATTTTACCTACATGCCATTCAATCGTGCGCCACACGCGCTGCGGTGTCCAAACTTTTTACGGATCAGTTCCCATTTGTTCATCAATGTTTCATTATGATTTGTTAGGGAATATTGTTATTTACATTTTTATTAGTTATGAGAATGTACAAATTATTGTATTCTGAAATATCTCCCTCGTCTATAAAATCAGCCTCTATGCGTTTTCTTTGTATTTCATAATTCAATCAAACACTACTCCATGTGCGGTGTAGTGTCACAGAGTATAATGTTAACGTAAGTAATTGATTTTGATAGCGTGATTTATGAAAGTGCGAATATTGCATAAATGAGGAACGTATGCATGTATTTAGAGACGGCTGCGTCCGTCGATTAAGTTAGTTCGGAATATACACAGTTAACAGCAACACGCATTTTATTTCCATAGTCCCCGAACTCTATAGGCTACCACTTACAACCCAAATGCAGCGACGTGAATGGTCGGGTTTGTCCAGATTAAGTGCGGATTTAGTTCCCGCATGTTGACCAATGAAGGAAAACATCGTAATGAAACTCACATAGTATCTAATACAAATGTTGTGCAAGTGCTCTGAGAGCGGCGATCAGCTGCGCAACTGGTCACGTTGGGCACGACATATAAGCGTATTTCTGGTAACACCGTATGGGATATAGCGTTACGATATATATTTTTATTGTTAGATTTATAGTAATTTCTTCTGAATCTCTTATTTCTTGTTATGATTCCTTTTTTTAAATGATATTTTAAGTATGAGTACAATACATAGTATTACATATGTAATCATATATGAAGCGTCTAATTTCAAAACCCGCTAAAACGATTTTTCGTAGAAAATTACTTAATAGCCCTAATCGTAATTTGAAACGTTTTTATCAAAGCAAATATTATATATGAATTTTTTCTTTTTTGCTTTTTCACTCTAAGAATGTGATTGTTAAGTCAAAGATTAATTATAAGTTTTTATAAATTTATGGGATTTGAAAAAAATATGTTATACTGGGTTTTGAAATTAGACTCCTCATATGCATAAGTATACAATTTTTCTTACCACGTCTGTTATTTGTTAGGAGACAGAACGAATGTGTTAAATATAATAAAATATATCTTAAAAAATTTTATTTTAATATCCATGTCTACACAAATTTATCTTAAGACGAACGTAGAATCAAATAAATCAAGTAAACCATTTTCCGTATTCGTTCCTTTAAAATGTTATTAATATAAAAAACACACTTTTTCTGATATCAAGCACTGCGTAGTTAAAAGAGCGTTCGTAAATTATCGAGAAATAGGATTCTGTCCGTCACAAGAATATCTATGTCCTTCCTTATCGGTCGGAACAGAAGGTTAGCTCAGTGATAAGCCGTCAAAGACCTGCTAAATTTACAAGGGCTGTGACAGGATTCGAATCGTACCTTAAGAAGCTCTATTAGCTCTACTCAAAACTAAAAAACACGGCTAGGACTCCACGAGGTAAAACACTTTGAGGATCTTTGATTCACACGATCGTTTCCTCATTGAAAAATTAATCAGAGAACGTTACAGGTGTAAAAACCCAATTATTCACATATTTTCCTTATTTAAAAAGTACGTGTAAAATGCTATTGATACATGGTGTTTTTTTTAGTAGAACAGTATGGAGAAATCCTTAACGAATAGAGATACGACAATATGATCTTAAGCACATTACTTCAATGAACGGGCGCGTGTATAGCGCGGGCGGGGTCGATAGTTCCACGGATAGATGGGGGAAAAAGTAATCAGATTAATGAAAATGATTAACAATTCCATTTTACGTTTTTTACCATTAACATGCACTGCATTTTGCTCATTTCTGTTTTAAGCACTACAAAATCACAGATCGTATACACATTTATGATTTCTTAATGTTTTAAATGGATTTAATCATGATTACAGAGCAAGAAAATTAAAATTACGACTACATTTTGTAATCGTTAATCATTAATCAGATTACATTTTGCCCATCTCTGGTTCCACGGATATAATTCCTATCAAATCTTTCAAAAGGGACTGAAATTTTAGTTAAAGACTGAGGTTTCTGACAAGAAACACTGTCAAACTAAGACTGATTGATCTGATAGTGATTGTTGAATTACTTTTAATAAATATCCGATTGTAGGTCGATATCCTAATTTTGGTTAATCGATTAATCGGCTTTTACCACAACCTTCGGCCAAAACTAAGACCGACGCTTTTAAGATCCTAAATAATTATATTAAATATTAACTAAAAGCGAATAATATAATTGTAAACTAGGGCAGTATAGGAGAGTTTTATATATGTGCTTCATTGATTACACAAAAGCATTTGACTCTATATATCATGACGCAATCTGGAATAGCTTAGCACAGCAAGGGGTAGAGAAGGAATACATAGATCTTCTACACCACTTGTACTCCAATATTAAAGCAAAAGTAAAACTAGAAAGGGAAGGAGCAGTTTTCTATCCAAGAGGCGTCAGGCAGGGTGACCCACTCTCACCGAAAATTTTCTCCACTGTTTTAGAGTTTTAGTTTTTAGGCACCTAAATTGGAAAGAGAAAGGTCTAAAAATAGATGGAGAGTACTTAAGTCACCTCAGGTTCGCGGATGACTTAGTTGTCTTTGCCGAAAGTGCTACTGAACTAGCGAAAATGGTCAATGAATTAGTAATAGAAAGCAAAAAAGTAGACCTTGAACTAAACGTAACAAAAACAAAAGTTATGACCAATGGAGTAGAGGAAAATATATTAGTTAGAAATATGAATATAGAATATGTAAAATGTTATATATATCTTGGACAAATGATTTCCTTTAATAACTGCATTAGCAATGACATCCAGAGGAGAGTTGCTATAGCGTGGAAAAAATATTGGAGCCTTAAGGAAATATTTAAAAATAAACAAATAGATATCAATATAAAAAGTAAACTCTACGAAATAACCATTTTGCCCTGCCTAACATACGCCTGTCAAAGTTGGTCTTTGAAAAAACAAGACTATAGCATGTAGACGTAACCCGGTACGCAGTTGTCGCCCTAAAGGTCGTTAGGGTGTTACTAGACGTGCGGGGTAAGAGGATGCGCGCGCGCACGGGACGCTTGGAACTTAGTCGACTACCGAGACCCAAGGCGGGAGTACGTGCGTGTACGTCGCAGTTCGGTGTACCTTAAAGTGCAAATAAACTGTAAAACGCCAAATTCGTGTTTTCCTAAAACCACACCCACGACCACCGGCCATATCTGGCGTCCAACGTGGTCATAAGACGAAAATAAGCTAGCGATATATCAGAGGAAAATGGAAAGAAGTGTGCTAGGAATAGGACAAAAGGAAAAAGCTAGAAATGATACAATACAAGGGAAAACAAAACTAAAAAATATTATTAAAATAATTAGATTGCTGAAAAGGAACTGGGCAGGACATGTATGTAGAATGCAAAACAGCCGGTGGACAAAGAAAGTATCTGAGTGGATACCTAGAGACGGAACCAGAAGCAGAGGAAGACCGAAGAAAAGATGGGCAGATATATTTATAGAAAAAGCCGGATCTTCTTGGATGCGAAGGGCCAGAAACAGAGACCAATGGAACGTGATGGGGGAGGCCTACGCAGCGGAGGCGACTACTGCAGAAATTTTTTTTATATTGTATTAGTAAACAAGAACAACATAGAAAAAAGATGTAAAAAAAAAAGAAAAATGTAGTTAGTAGAAATAAAGGCTTATTTTATTTCCCGGCGACCCGTCGGAAGTATTCGGATTCCTAGGCTCGGCGAAGGCGAAGAGAGGTCAGTGCTGGCACCCCGGTGGTTTTAGTCGGGGCAGGTCCGACACACCGGGGGAAGTGGTCCTCACCACTTCCTCTGACGGTCCATAGGGATTTCCACCGGGTTAACAAAAAAAAAATGCTTATTTTATTTTATTTATTATTAAACTAGGGCAGTATTTATTTGACTATCACTTATGTTGGTTAATTGAATAATACAGTACGTGAAGTTAATATTTTTATTAAAAACTTCACAAATAAGTACAATTACTATTCCTTTATACATAAATAACGCAGTAACACAAAGCTCAGGCGGCGGTAGACAGCCCGCTCACGCCACGGGACGCAAGCGGCCGCGTTCCCGAACTACAACACCATCGACTAGGGATGTTCTGCCGTCAACAATAATATTTTTTAAAACTTAAATGTAAGGTTGACATTAATTTACTTAAACAAGGTGTAGAGATTATCAATTTAACTTCTGTATTGTCAAAATTTTTGATTTTATTTAAAATGCACGAATTTGCAAACATTAACGCTTGGAACCAACAGCTCCAATATTGTCACAGCTTGGCTTTTACTGTTTCCATTAAAAAGTTAGTGATTTCTTCTGACATACATCCAGGAATATTTATGTGGACATCATGACCCCCCTTGACTACAATATGGCTATAATTTTTGTTTGGCCAAGCATTATCGTCAAATACAAAAGGTACATCGTTGTATGCCCCAAGGTCGATCATATCTTGAGCGATTATAGCAAACGTTGGTGTATCTATATTTGTGTAAACTTTACGAAGGATTTCCCCAGAAAATGGAAGAACTGTGACTTCTTTCATTCTTTGGTCATATGAAAACCTGAAAATAGAGAATATTTTTATTACAACAACATCTCGTCACTATACATTCCTTTCGAGAAAAAGCAGAGATACTTATCGGCACGTACCTCTGGGTTTTTCCAGTTTAAGTACGAACTTAGACACCACAAGCTCACCGGTTAAAAACGTCATGAGGAAACCCACCTAATCTAATAAAAATATCAAGATGTATTGGGATGACACTTTTCTAACGGCAAAGTTGTTAATCCCCCAAACCAATTTATCTTTTCGAAAACTACTAAATTAATCTTAAAGAAAATAAAGCATGGACTGTGTCTGTAGCGTTCATTTCATATATGCATGAAAGTAGTGCATGCCCTTACAATAAATAAGTCTAAAATAAATTACTTAAATTATACAAAATTTAGGAAATATTCATATTTACACCTATTCTATATAATTTTCAAGTTAATTACGCGAACTCTGCCTACCTTGTTCAAATACCCTATGCACGTCACTGGTCTGTGTTGAGATACAAATAGTTGGCAGGATCAGCTTAAGATGGTGGGAATATGCTACTCGGAACTACGAGTAAGTTGCAAAAACTATGAAGGTAGCATTTACCTATATAAATCATCACCAGCTGGCAGAAGAACTCTTTCCAAGACGTGTTCAGAACCTTCTTTCGTTAGACCTCTACTGTCCATCATTAACTTTAGCGCCTGCAAAAAATATTACAATCAATTTATTAATAACATTTCAATTGTTCAATATATGGCGTTTTCAAAAATATGTGCTAATTTTAATGGAACATGATATTGTTCTACCGACTTCGATTTGTAGTATCTGTCCTTTTTTTCGGCATAGTAAAATGCTGTTGGCCGGGAATGGCCTTTATAACTTCGCTGTGTGAAAGAGGCGACACTCAAGGTGTTCACCCAGTTATTGGTTAGGTGGCAATGCCCTTGCATGCCCACTGAAGTGTCCTTACACTTCTGTTGGTACGAACCTCGACTTGAGCGGCTAGACAGGGAAAGAACCTAAGGTGATCTCCTAGCGTTTCGGAAACGACTACCTAAAGAAGAAACGCCTGCACTCAAGGCTACTTCGGAGTAGCTGGTTCGGACGTCTGAGAATTTCTGATTTGTCTTTGTTGTAATCGTCTAAGAGTTGTTTTTGTTTTCTGTGCAGCGACAGCATGCTCAGATGGCAGATTGCTGCGGGGAATTCGTTATTTTTACGGTGAGATGTGGTGAAGTCAATCAAAGAATAATGAATACTTATTAAAATATGAATGATAAATTTAAAAGGGTTTGTACCCAGAGCCTACCTTTTCATAAGTATATTTCGGAGCACTTTCGATGCCACTGTTGAATTTGAAGTATTTATTTTCGTCGTAAAATTGGTAGTAATCATGGAACCAGTCGTGCATGCCTTGTCTATTCGTCGGCCAAGTGTGATGCGCCGGCACAGGGTCTATCTCGACCATGCGGGTTATTCGTTGGGGGTAGGCGATGTTGTAAAATTTACCTTTAATAAAATTATACATGTCAAAATAAGCTAAAATGCTAAAGAATAAAGGTTCGATTCGACTGCTGAAATCCGAATTGTAACTTTGATACTGTCGAGGATATTTTTGTGTGTTTTTGTAGCATACTGATACAAATCTATGTGCGTGTGTGTAAATAAATATCAGGTTACGATATTGTATACAGAGTGAGAGAAAAAACCAACTTCGTGCCTTTTTACCTTGCATACGTGATAACGGTATCCTATGAGACTTTTGACTAAACTTTTAAAATTATAATCGTTTATAATAACGCTAGTAGAAAGTGTACATGTATGGCATTGACCTATGGAGACACGTTAGATGTGAATGAACACTGTCAAAATAGTTATTTTTTTCCCTAAGCTGCTACGTCACGTGCTCCGTTTGCTGATTTGTCGAAGACTACCAAGACACCAAAACTCACCTATAGGGACTCCGAGAGAATGGCCTATATAGATAAACTTGTCCCATTTAAAATGGGCCACTGTGTACGTCACAGCTGCTACCAGGTCTATGACGGTGTACCGAACTCCTCGAGGCAGGTGGTCTGACTTGCCATTGCCCGGTAAGTCTATAGCCACGTAGTAAAACGAATCAGGGAGTTGCGTCACTAGAGGGCGGAACCCTGAGCAGGTGTCAAGTTTCCCATGGCACATGAGTATTGGCGGGTTTGATGGACTCCCCCAGGACAAGGCTGAAATCATAGACGTTTTACAATAGACTGCTCATGATGTTACAATCTGCCCACTACACCGTAGCATATTATGACCGTCATAGGAACGTATAAGGAAAAAATATTCTTAATACTTGTAATTTCATAAAAGTTAATTCAATTCAATAAAAATAATGTTAATTTCACACACATATTGACACATACTTTACAAACATATAATTTTCATTGGATAATGATTGTTTTCAGATTCACATTTTTTAATTGTAACCAAACTGCTATTTGTCAGGTTTTAGAGTGTTTACTTCAAAATTGACGGGTTTTCATACATATTACCAAAGTCTGTTTCATCCCTTTAGGGATGGAATATAAAAAAGCCACCCTTAATAGGCGCCCATGTCGTAAAAAGAACGCACTTTTTAAAAATTGTATGTTTCTAGCTGCAGTTACAGGTTTTGTTTTTATATATACCTATAAATTAAATAATATTAGGTCCTTAGATATGAAATTGGCGTTTTGTATGGGAGGAACAAAAAGTCGAATATTTTTTAATATAATATATTTAATTAATCAAAGTATGAACCATTATTTTCTATGCACTTTTGCCATCTCATAGGTAGTTCATTGATCCCTTTACTAAAAAAACCAGTCGGACGGGAATCAATAAAATCTTTGAAGGCGATTTGGACTGCCCCATCGGAGTTGAATTTTTTCCCTTGCAAGAAGTTATCCAAATTTCGAAAAAAATGGTAATCTGTTAGAGCAAGGTCCGGGGAGTACGGAGGATGTCTTAGACTTTCCAATTGAAGCTCTTCTAATTTAGTAGCCGTCTGTTGCGCAGTGTGTGGTCTAGCGTTGTCGTGAAGCAGCAGTGGCGTGGAGCGATTGACCAGCCTAGGTTGTTTAGCCGCTAGCTTTTCCATCATGGTTTGCAATTGCTGACAATAGACATCAGCCGTAATAGTCTGGCCAGATTTGAGAAAACTGTAATGAACAATACCGGCACTAGTCCACCAAACGCTTACAAGTAACTTTTTTGGGGTTAATTTTCGCTTGGGGCAGGATTTGGCTGGCTGGCCAGGATCCAACCATTGCGCTGAGCGCTTCCGATTATCGTAAAGAACCCATTTTTCATCACAGGTAATGATTCGGTTTAAAATACCTTCATTATTGTGCCGGTTTAGTAATGTAACGCAGCAGTCGACGCGCGTTTGCCGGTTTGCTTCAGTCAATTCGTGAGGTACCCACCTTTCAAGCTTTTTAATCTTCCCAATTTGCTTCAAGTGAATTAAAACAGTTTTATCACTAATATCGCAGCCTGCAGCTAACTCGGACGTGGTTTGCGATGGATCCGCTTCCACAATAGCCTTCAACTCTTCATTATCAACTTGAGTCTCAGGCCGTCCACGGGGCTTGTTCTGCAGGTCGAAATTTCCAGAACGAAAACGTTGGAACCAAAAACGAACTGTGTTTTCTTTTGCATCACGACCGCCATACACATCATTCACCCTTCGAGTTGTTTCCGCAGCACTAGTGCCACGGCGGAACTCGTACTCGTAAATAATGCGATATTTTAAGTTTTCCATTTTGTAAAATGAGTGACGCAAACAGAAAAAAACAAATGAATGACGATCATCGAAGCACAAATACATGAGTCTATAGCTGTACAAATTTGAATTTGTAATTCCTTACCAAAGAGGAGAAATTTGTGATTAAAGTGGCCAGTACGAAAAACGCCAATTTCATATGTAAGGACCTAATATATTGAAGATGTATATTTGAAGATCACCTTTTATGTTTCCCCAAGGTGCCTTTATTGTCAGTTCCGCTTCCGATTTATTCATCATAAAATTAATTGTTCTGTAAAAAAACATTTGTAATTAGTAATATTCGACCGAAAGTGGATTAGTTGGCCATCATGTCAACCATCGACTGAAGCTTTTTTTTACATCGACTTAACAATGTTACCACAGTGCACGTGATGATAAGTACAAGTTGTCCAAAAACTACAGAGACTATCAACGAAAATCCATTAAGTCTTCGTTAAAATGGCCCAAATGATGCCGAAACGCGACAGGCTAAAACGAGTCACTATGAAGGTCCTTACACTTGTGTAAGGTGGTCACGACCCAGTTCCGGTAATCGCTCTACCATCTACTAATATCTAATTGACAAATAGTAATAATATAATGATTTTAATAATAAAAACTTTTAAGGTAAAGGTTTATGTTGGCGGTATGTGGTCCGTAGCTGTGGCCTGTTCCACCAACGAGTACTAATAGGTATGATGGTATTACAGGTATCTACTACAAGTGCAGTCTATTGCCAATTAAATCTATGAAATGCAATATGACCGCTGGCTACTGAGTTTATTTCTCGCCAAAGGACGCACTTGGCACAGATAATAAAATTCGTGCTGCCAGTTCGAATAAAATTCACTATAAAATTTAATATTGAAGTAAATTAATTAATTCAATTAATTTTGTTTAGGAATTATTTAAAATTAATGTTGTTATTAAATCGATTAAACTCTTTTTAGATGAAATTTTACCTTCTATGCGTTTCCTTGGCTTACTTTACACAAGATCAACACTTTCTGTGTGAAGTTAGTATTTAATAAAAATTTAAAGTTACTCACGTTTTAGCACGCGACCATATTCGGGACCACTTCATATCATGATAGTTGATATCTCTAACAACTGATAAGATAGTTATTTTATTCGTCTTTTTAACCGATGTATTTTGTTCTTATTACCTCAAAATATAAGTACCTACCAACTCAGTCCATTGTATGCTAAATTGTGTATTACATAAATATCAATTTACGTCAAATCATCTAATCTATAAAATTAATTTGCCTGAAGTTGTAAATTTAGTAGAGTGGATCATATCGATATTTTCATAAAATACTTATCGATGTGAAACATGCGACATGTGGCGTGTTAGGCTGAGATTTAAAGACATTATTTTGACTTAGCTCACACTTTGTTCATAAAATGAGTTCAGCTGTGTCATACAATTAATAAAATAGGAAATTGAGTACAACCTAAGAATTCGCAGAAACAAATCAAAGGTTGACGAAATTGGTAACTTGAACATTAATTGAATTCGTAATGATTGTGTAAAGGCTTAGCAAAATCATAGAAGCGTCTATAAATCTCAATCTTAGACTAGAGACCCTAGCAAGAATATTTACGATAATGTATTTGTATAGTAAACCGCATTATTTCGAGGAGATCTGTAATTGGCACAAAATTGGCAATAGACAGCATACCATCCGTATGTTGTGGAGGATGTTCCTTATATCCACACGAAGAGATTCTTCTACGTTCTTCATGAGAACAGCAACGAAGTGGAATATGCTTTCTAGCATATTTCGACAACCGTATGAATTAGGAGCCTTAACAGAAGAGCGAATAGACATTTGTTGAATGGACGCGGTCCATTGTCAGACTATTTACCTTTCATCAGGTGTGATTGAGGTAAAGTGTCCGCCCGTAAATCATATACTGCGGAATATAGTGCCAACTTCAAAATTCCCGAAGTAAAATCGTTTACCATACGAATATGTTGTTACAAATACTCAGGCTAGAGCCTCAACAGTTGACGTAGCAATGCATCAAGTTCTCTCCCTACTGCAGTCCCCAATAAATTTATACAAAATGTAGAATTTTATGTTATGAGTCAAGGCGCTTTTTCTCAGGAAAACGTGAAGGTGTAAGGTAGAAATTAATACCAATGACTCAGCTCAGTGGTCCTTTGTGGCTCTGGAAAAATCATACTCTTATATTAACGCATTCAAAAGATATATATGTTTACGTCGTATTTTTTAACGTTTTTACCGATTTCGCAAGATAAATAAATCTATAGTGTACTTTCCGTTGACCTAGAATTGTAAAAATTGGTAAGTAGTAAGGTATATCACAAGGACAGGAAAAAGAAACCGAAACCAGTAAATTAGCAGCTACATCGCAACAAAAATCGATTACTTTATTATTAAGGTTAACGATTTGTGAATAAAGAAATTTTTGTATTAAAAATTTGAACAGTAACTTCTTTTATTCTAATGTAGATACGATCTTATATTTTTGATACATTGAACGATATTCAGCTCATTGGGCTTCATAAATGCCCTTTTTATGGTCGTATCTATATTTAATGAAATATACTCGTATATAGGATCAAAATACGCTCGAAATGTTTCCTGAAAAGGTGTACCAATTGTTTTTTATTCATTAATATATTTTCTTTAACACGAAGTTCTGAGTTTTAAGGTTGAGAGTTATTGACTCTACTTTGATTTTACTTAAATTTTGCTTCAGTATAGCTTAAGCATTCACAAAACCGAGTCCAAAATGAGAAAATCGATAATTTATGTCTGAGTTTCGTTGTTTTGATCTTATTTTTACGTTTTATTCATAGTATTCTGTCTAACCTTTTTTTTTTATGAAGGCATTTATTTTATTTATGACTGCGAATGTTGACTTTTTTTAATATTCATATAAAACAGGCCACTCTAATATATGTTATAGATGCCTTAATAGGAAATGCGCATTTTTGATTGTAATTATGTATGCATTATGTAAATGGAATAATGTATTGAGCCACTGGTAAACCTTGCATGAATAAAATATAATAAATCTAAGAAGAGTTAACTTAGCATTTATAAATCACAGCTTTAATGTCCTGAAAACGGTGATCAGCAACGCTACTGGTCACCTTAATACAATATATGAGGGCAAAGTGGATGAAGCCACTGATGCACCCCTGCTCACCCCGAAAGGGGTATAGCGTGATGATATAATACATATTACGGTCTGCGATAACAAAAAATATCCGATTAATATCTGCTTATAATGACGACCAAAACAATAGGTTTTTAAATTCTTTTCATTAATAACCCTAATGTAGGAAATAATTTTATTTACAAACATAGTATGTGACCCAGGCAATCATTTAATAAATACATTTTGTTAACATTTACAAGTAACAAAACCTTGACCTTTGGAACCAATGGATATACTCGTAAATTCAAGATAACCAAATTCAGTTTTTAGTACAGCGTAACAGGTTTGCAGAGATAAGTTAGATAGAAATAGGGTGATAGATATATAATTTGTAATTATGTATAAATATATGATACATACTTTGGACTAATAAAGATAAATGTAGTTCAAAGATATAAATTGTAGTAGCGTGTACTTCTTAAAAGCGAAAAAACATATCTTAACTTGAATTCTTAATAAGCGAAGTCGAGTAATTCAAACTAGATTATGAGGTGGTAGGCGATTGCCCGAAATGGGTCGTGAACACCATACATAAGACGATCATTTCATTGACATCAAGCGTCAATTTTACGGCAGGACACTTAGTGTCCTTCACGTTTACTTTACTCACATCCGTTAAAAAGACATTTAATATAGTTTTCTGTTTAGTTGAGCACATAGCTGATGAAAAAGCAGATATCTTTGCAGAAATATGAGAATACGTATCTAATCATAATCATTTACATAACAATTTTTATGAGCAATAATGTAACGCATTTAAAACTAGGAAGTAGCTTGATTGGTAGCAGAAAAAGAAATTAAAAATATTGTCAACAAAATAATCGTAAACTCTAATTTTATTTAAGAAAAGGTAAATATCAGAATTATTTCCTATACCTGACGTCATCATATGTTTTAGTTTTAATTGTTGATCTTTGAAATTAAGCGGTAAGAAATTTTGAGAAAATACTTTTGAACTCTTAATATGAAAATATAGAAGTGATATTTTTATATTAGGGTCTTAATAATTTTGAAATAAAATCAGTTGAACAGCTAAGTAAATATTATATCACCGATTGCTAATTCAATCAAGCGATGTAACTAATCAACTATTCTAAAACTACAATGAACAACACTATTTTTTGTTTATAAGATTAGACATTTCAGTTTTTACTTTCATTTTACTTTATTTTTATTGTTATTTACACGCTTAGCTTAATATTTTTTTTAAAATAAATTATATTATGCATAAAAGACAACACATTTATTAAATAGGAAATATTTTGTAGACCACATCCTGTTAATATAACCCTATTATCTTTGTTCAAAGTGCGAAAAGTTATAAACTTTATCGATTATCCTTTTGGTATAAAGATATGTACAAATTTTAAAATATAAATGAATAATTTTGTCTCAAAATATGGGCTTAGTAGAAAATGAATGGTACATACAAGCTCCTTGGGGCAGAATAAACAGTAAGTAACTAACACTTTTTTCATAATACGAAATTATTTGAACTTTGTCCTTTTGCATAATTTAAGTAGTATTATCATAAATTTTTGCAAAATAAGTTGGTGTTATAAGTAACAATAAAGAAAATGAATTTCTTAACTTAGATTTTTCATAATTTAATTTTCTATTAAATACTGTTATTATTAATTTTTATTTTATAAATAAGTTTCTGTATTTTATGCAGAAAACAATATATTAATGTACACTATAAATACTTTAACGGGACATATGCGCGAATTAACTTAGTTATAATTATGGCTCGATGTTTCGACCTGATTACACAGGTCATGGTCACCAGCAGACTGATGCGCCACGGAGTTTTAAACAAAGGAAGAAGGAGGAGTTACTTCCTGTACCCTCTTTTGTTTTTGATAATTTGAATAATCACAACTCACAACTCTCACAGTATCAGAATTTTTACTAGCTGACTTAAAGGAGGTCTTAGTTTTGTTATTAGTGGATTCTAGATCAATGACAACTTGAACCAATCATCCTAATAAAAAGTTTTATGCTTTTTGACTTCTCCGACCAGTCTTGAATTATAGAAATAATCTCTGGATATTTGAAAGAATCTTCACCCTCTTTGTTTCAGTAATAGCATGGGGTGACTGCTACGATCCACCAGTACTGCTGTGCCATGGCGGTAAGGACTCTGCGGTATCCTTCAGACCTCTTGTTGAGCATTTACCAAAGAACTTTTATTATATTGGTAATTTATTTTATTTTTACTAAGAGAAAAGTTTGACTGCGTCCACAGTAACAATTACTAAACACCCTTTTTAATCATCTTACATACAAAGTCACATCGTAAATAATTATACAGAGTGTCAATTATTTTACAGGCTGGCACTTGATCTCTGTGACACCTGGAGGAAAGTGAAGATAATGCCATGATGGACTGCATTGTCCCAACAAATGTTAATTTATTATTTAATTTAAATGCTCCCAGATCATAGGAACATGAAAAAATAGATGCACAGAGCATGTTTCACTACTTAGCTGTACATGTTATAAACAATGAAGAGAATTATTGAACCCACATAGACTTAATAATGGTATTAAAGGAAACAAAATCTTGGTAAAAGTAGTCACTTTGTATGGTCTGAACCTGACAAGTGAGGAGCTGTGTGACACTTGGGATGTGAATGGGATATGGAGTGACAGTATATTCATATAATTGTAATACTAATTTCAGGCTAAAATCTTTGTATGAATGATATAAATGCCATTGATGCTTATATAATTCACAATAATTAAATACAGAATTCAATTAGTACTACTGAGTTACAATAGATGGCATTAGTGCTTTCTTATAGTTTTTTAGTAAAAGTGGAGGATACAGCCAAATCACTTGTCCATTATTTTTCTAAAAAAGGATCAAGGTTTTTTTTAACTATCTAGTATTGTTTTGAAACTTAGCTGATGGTTGAATTTGTATGTTTAAAAAAATTGTAAATATCTATCATTATTAGTTATTTATTTATTATCTGACAAGCAGTTGCAACAACTGATGAGTACCGGTATCCTGCTATTACACTTTTTTTTAATTATTTCTTAAATACCTCAATAATCTAATTTTTCCAGGCTTAGACCACCCAGGACTGGGAAAGTCAGATAGATTTCCACCTGGACTAATGATAAGCATATATGATTTGGTGTATGCAGTGGAAGCAGTAGCAAAACATTTTAGATGGGAGAATTTTGTCTTCATTGGGCATTCCCTGGGCACACACATTGGTATGTATCAGGCATATTGAAAGAAAGAAAAAGCATTTATTTGACATGTAACATAACATTCAACACCGAATGATAGGTTAATCAATATAGACAACAGCAAAAGCAAATATCTAATGTTGTGATGGTGTGCTAAAGGAAAGTCAGTTCAGCAAATGCTAGCTATGAAACTATGCTAAATAAAGAGGGGCTTGCATAGAGAAATATGAATTAAATATAGGAATGACACTAATTGCTCTTTTTCTGAAATAACACTGTTTTGAAATTATTAATTTTTTTGTAACTGTTATATCACTGGTTACTATTTATTAACCCTTTTTTACTGTCATGTCTATAAATACCTCTAATGAAAATTTTAAAGTATTGAGAATAGCATCTAATGGCCATTAAACATAATAAAAAATATTGTCACGCTATATCCCTTTCGGAGTGAGCAGAGATAGAACAGTGCCTGTATCCACTTTGCATTTTTGTGTCATGACCAATGCGACGAGCAGCACAGCTGATTGCCGTTCTCACAGCACTTGTTCACATAATATTTCTATTAGGTGTCATATGAGTTTGCTCATGACATTTTCCTTTATCAGTGATCATGTTGTGCCTATGCCAGTACTCAATTGGAAATATCCAGAGGTGCATGCCAGGATTCAAACCTATGAATTTTCACATTGCTGCACGGATACCGTTCCCCTATACACTAGGCTCCAGCCATAAATATATTTTTCTTTATAGCTGGACCGGTACATGATATTATATAAATTTATCCCTTGTGATTTCATGGTTTTGTTATGGTGTGATTTTGGTTCTCATTGATGCTTCTAGGGTGCTCTTGGAGTAGTTACTGTAAGTCTGTATGGAGTATAATATCCCCCAAGTCGCAGAGAACCTAACATAGGGGTGGATTACATTACTGCTAACACAAACCATAATTATGTTAGTTGAATCACAAACTTTGTAGTATTAACATAAGAGATTCCCTGCTTAACCATTAAACATTTGTTTAAATAAATTAAATTTTACTTTCCAGGAAAGTATTACAACATTTCATATCCCGGAAAGTTATCAAAATTGATTGAACTGGATCCTATAAATTTTATTGCCACCCCTCCTGAAGATTTTCCTAAATGGTAATATAACTTTATTCAATATTTTTACATCTTCCTAAATATTTACATATATTTTCCATAATATTGATACCTTTCTAGATAGCATGTTATCCAGTAGTGTACAGTACAGACTTTGTGTCAAAGTATATTTATTAACTTAACACTTTCTGTATCTTAAATTGTAATTTGAAATTAAGTTTGCTTTTGTAAAGCGCTATATCGTTAAATTTTGGTAGAGTTTAGAAGTTTTTATAGGTGTAATATCTCAATTAAATTGTCTGCTATACGTTTCTAATAATTTGAAGTTTTTATAAAGTTTAGATTTAAGCGCCGAAATAGGATATACTAACAAAAAGCTTTATAAATTGATCAATTTATCAAAAACTATTGACATTTCTGACATGAGGGATGAAAAATGGTTTGAAAATCCGTTATTTTTGGCGCAAAAACTATGAAAACTAGTATTTAATTGTTTCGTTAAAAATTAAAATTACGTATTATGACGTTTTTGGAAATAAATGTCTTAAGGGGTGAAATATGGTATTCTATAAGGTAACACAGAGATGTAGAGATAATAAAAAATATTGTCCAAGTTTGAAACGTGAGAATACGTGTCTCCGTTTCGTCTATCGGATGATTGCTGGTTTGTTGTTGCTGTGGTGTCCTGGACAAAGAAAAGATACCCCAGTGGCAGAGTGTTGTGGGGATTCAGTGATATTTTTTGATAGGGAGAAATGTGCGTCGCTTAGGGTCGTTGGATTTGACGTAAATCAGAGAATAGTGAAAACTGACGACGGGATCACGCCCGGTTTAATTGTGAAAGTCTATCCCGGCAATCAACGTATCGCCCTATTTGAAAAAAAAAAACTGACGATTGCCTCAAAAGAATTGTATCCAGAGCCATAAAAATTAATTTTAAAAAGAGATTAAAAAATTATAAATGGACTCTATTCATATCATTGTATTATCTATGCTCGCTTATTGCTAACTTTCGAGTATATACTGTCAAATGTTTGTTTTCTTATTAAAGTGTTCCATTAAGAAGAAATCTTTGGTTTAATTAATCTATAAAATATAATTATAATTAGTAAAAAATATACAATAACAACATAAAATTTTGATATATGAAATAGCAAATGTTTACAACAATTTTTGTTAAAATTTCTCCTAAAAATATTATTTTACTGATCAATTCTTGTGCTTGTTTCCAGGTATGATAGACATTTCGTGCAGTTTTACAAGAATTATGATAAATTTAATGCGCCCGTGGAAAAGACTCGCGTACACAATAGAAACGAGGTGAGTGCCCACAGGCTTAAGCAATTTTTTCATTGATCTGTTAAAATTCGAGGCATAAAAGTCGGGCAGCGTTCATAGGAATCGGATGATGAATGTAGTGCGTAAACTCCCATTTAAATAAATCGATGAGTACTTTGAAACATATTTTTACGGATTCTAGTCGGACACAGTGCGTAACTGCTTAAACAGGCCGAATATTGATCTTAGCGCTCTGAGTCACGGAGCTCAACTTACCTGCCGCCCGCTATACAGGCCTTACACTGATAACGATAGCCCCAATACTAGTCATACGGTATTGATCTCTTTACATCTTACACCGGCTATTCGTTTTTTTAATCTGCTCGAAATTACGTTAAATCCTCTATGTAACAATTATATAAAATCTCTATGTATAGTGTATAATTTTGTCATATTGTTTTCAAAAGTTTAGTGATGTTTTTTTTAAAAAAAAATACAAAAATTGCGTTCATTCGAGTGAGTATTTTTTCCATGGATTATCCGTTCATTTTTTGTTATTTTATTTCTATGATTATATTTATGATCATTATGAAAGTCAATAACTGTGTATTTCATAAACTTGTATGACAAAGTTATCCGTATAAAGACTACATATAAAAATCCGTATAAATACGAAAAAATCCGTGTAGTTACTAAAAAATCCGTATATATGGTAACAGTGGATTAAGTCTTAATGTGTATGATTTATGTATTACAGGTTATAGCTAAGTTAAAGAAAAAGCGAGGTTTCACGGACGAACTAGCGGAAATTTTACTCGAGAGATTGAGTGAACCTGCAGGAGATGGCCTTATAAGGTTTATATCTTTGAAGTTTTTTTCCGACAACATCTTTATAAAAGATTATTTCGAATTTGCCATTTATCTGGCAGTATTGATATTGATTGGCATCCAAGCCACCTGGTGGAAGGTGAAGATAAGTCCTACGATGGACCGCGTCCGTCCAATAAATCCCTATTCATTCTTATCTTAAAGACTCCCAAGTCAAGTTCGTAGAAATATGGTTGCTGGAAGCATGTTCCACTTTAACTGTACGCATAATGTATAAGTGAATCTTTTCGTGCGGATATAAAGAACGTCCACCACATACGGGTGGCATCTGACACAGTGCTTTGATGATGAAATGGAGATGGTGGAATCAGAGAATGTAGCTCCTGAGAACACCCTTCACTATGCAACCGGTAAAAGACTATGAGGCAGGCGACTTTACGTCGATGCTCGATGCTCTGTATTTTAGCCTCAGTCAAAGATTCATCGCCAACAAGTCTTCGACCCATACGGTCAATTGAGTCCAAAGCCGCCAACTGGTATTTAGCGGACCCGCCCCAAAAGTGACAATAGTACTCCACACGCGACCGCACCTGTGCCTGATACAGGTTAAGATATTGCGATGGTGATTTACATGCTGACACATGCTGACATGCTGTTATTGGGTTTGGATAACGACAAGATGTCCGGATAGCAAAAATCTGCGGGAAATTGGTTATTTTTTCAATAGCATCTTATATCAAGTTCTGCCAGAAATGCGTCGATTTAACTACTAACTACTACGATTTAACGAACTAACTTCGTTAAATTTTTTCACAGATACACCTGGGATCCTCGTAACAACTTGATCCAATGGCCGCCTTTCTCGCCAGAGCATATGAAATTGATTTTCACCAACGTAAAAACACCTATACTTAGTGTTATTGTAGATAGTTCTATGAAAAAAGGCTTATTTCGTAACACAACCTTCCTGCTAGATGAGAGTTCGTATCCGGGGGGTAATTACCGCATGCGGACTGTATCCGGGGGGCACAATGTTCATGTAGTCAATCCCAAATGCGTTGCTGTCTTTGTTGGTCAGTTTTTACTTTACAGCCTCGAGGGATTGGACTCAAAAGCCAAGTTATAATTAAAACACTGACTGCTACAAATTTTTTTATCAATGTCAATACAAAATGCAGTAGTGCCAATTTATTAACAAAAGTAATGTTGGATTTTTTATGTTGCCCATATGTGATTGTTGTTCCATATAGGGTTGTAATACAAGCATATCGTTTACATTTGAGGTTTAGAGGTGGTATGGGCCGTTTCCCGAACTTGTACACATAGTACGCAGATGTAAAGACCGTCTTACTGACTCGCTTCGGCCTGTCGTGTTTCGGGATCAGTTTGTGTATAACCAGTTGTTCATATACCTAGAGACAGAGATGGGCAAAATGTAATCTGATTAATGATGAACGATTTTTTTATTTTTTTATTTTATAACTTATAGGCGAACACTTGACCTCAATCTCACCTGGTGGAAGGTGAAGATGAGTCCGATGATGAACCGCGTCCGCCTAACAAATGCCTATTCACTCTTCTTTTAAAGACTCCCAGGTCATAAGATCGCGGAAATATGGCCGCTGGTAGCATATTCCACTCCTTAGCTGTTCGCATGATGAATGTTGAAGCGAATCTTCTCGTGCGGATATAAGGAACACCCACCACATACGGATGGTATCCGACACGATGTCTTGTGGTTTTGTGGTGAAATGGGGCTGGTGGAATCAAAGAATGTAGTTCCTGAGGACACTCTCCACTGTGCAACCGGTAAAAGACCGCGAGGCAGGCAACTACGTCGATGCTCGATGCTTTGCAACATTACGATTACAAAATTAAGTCGTAATTTTAATTTTCTTGCTCTGTAATCAGGATTAAATCCATTTAAAACGTTAATAAATCATATATGTGTATGCAATCTGGGATTCTGTAGTGTTTAAAACATAGATGAGCAAAATGCAGTAATATTAATGGTAAAAAACGTAAAATGTAATCGTAATCATTTTTATTAATCTGATTACATTTAGCCCATCTGTGCCTAGAGACATTCCGTTGTGGTATATGTGGGCCGACATAGCGATGGCAACTGTCAATGGATATTCGACCCTTGGCAGTCGCTACTGTTCTTGGTCTATACTGGAATTTCCATCAGGTGCAATGACAAAATGTCTAATTTCGAGCCAATATATAAAAGAAATTGTCAATTATTTCAAATTGTAAGACAATTTATTTAATAAATCTTATCCTTGATTTTTTCTTAAAGGATTATTAAATATAGAAAGCATTCTAGAATACACAATATGTGATAAACGGATAAGCATTTGTACTTAATTTTAATATTTTAGATACTAGGGAAATTTATTAAGTTAGGTAAACTTTCATGATGGATATAAATACATTAATGTCGCTAGTACATGATGCTCAATGTGACCAGAACACAGCTGAAGACTCTGACACATAATATTACATTAATCAGCGATAATATTAATAGAATCATCATCAATCTCTCCTAAGGTTCGCCACTGAGCCCGGTCTTCAGCTTTTCTCATTCAACAATTGCCTGTCACTTTGCGCAAATCGTCGCTCCACCTAGCCCCACGGGGTCCTATACTACGCTTATCGAGGTGTGGTCACCACTAATCAACACATTGGGGTAGTTGTCAGTTCCTCAGTGAATATGATCAGTACGCTGCCACTTCAGCTTCCTAATCTTCTGAGCTGTCCCGATGGCTTTAGATCTCTGAAGATTCACCTCATTTCTGATTCGATCATTCAGAGAAATATCGAGCATAGCACTTATATACGAGTATTTGTAGAATAACCAAAACTAATTGACAAAACCGATCCATTTCATGTCGTCAATCCCATATTTTTGGACATTGTACGTGTGTTCTTTGATTATAAAATATTTATAAGCAAAGCTTATGCGATTATTTCATTTTATTGCTTGATGAAAATGTCTTTCTAGATCAGTGTAGGTCAGGGCCGTATTGCTTATTTTTACCGCGTGATATTTTCTGCAAATTCTATAACACTTTAAATCATATATGTATGTACCTGAAGTTACCAACGAAAAAAAAAAAAACGTGCGAACATAATCATTAGAATGAGAACAATACGGAGAAAGCTACACGATAAAAATTTGCTGTATGACTTAAGCCTTATTACGGTATTATTTTGTACCTAATATTATGTAATTATAAGGTTATTGGTGAAATGGTTTTTAAAGATTCGTGTGTGTAAATAAACATTGTGTTAAAAATTATTTGTTTGTATCAGTTCTGTATTTTTTATTATTTTGTTGGTTTATTCTGGTAATAGATTGTTATTAAATAAAGTAATAAAGATAATATTGTTCTTTTATTTTTATGCTCCTTAGTATTCTGCGTTATATATTTAGCGTTATTCTGAGGTGGAAGGACGCTTTGCCCGATTTGGGTCATAAAAACAGCACACAAGTGCAGTGACCGTCATATTACCTTGCTTTGGCCTGTGGCTTTTCAAGATCAGTTTACGCACCTACAGTTTAAATACATACAGAATTGCTATTGCGGTTTATGTGGGACGATAGGGATAAAGTAACACTCAATGAATTTTCGTCTCTTGGTGGTTGTTGCCATCATTGGACTAAACTGTAATTTGCACCAGGCACTTTAATTTTCTCAAAAAGAAACGATCTGAACATCACCAAAAACTCTAAGGCATTGTTGCGTCACTTTTGACTTTTAAACATAATTACCATAGACCGCTGCATGTGAAACAAATGGTTAAAAGTAAAAAAATTCGCAACACTAAATTAAATTAAATGCTATGCCCGGGGATATTAACCAGGATAAATTATCAAGTAGACTGGGAACCTAGGACTGCTTCTTTTAACTTAAAGATCCTGGTCACAATAGACGTAAAGAAATACTATTAATTATAATATTTTTCGAATCAATATCACAAAATTATTTATCTAAGATGTAAAAAATACCGATAAATCCGTATAAATGGTAACAGTGATGCCTAGGCAAATAATGTGCTTATGAATTTGATATAATAATAATTTAAACAATAAAGTAGAATATATTGTGATATTACATTTTTTGCCATATTGCAGTATTTTTTTTTTCATAAGTTTTTTCATGAATATACTGTTATTTAATATAAGTATTTTTTACCATCTTTTTAAACGTTCACCAAATGTCAAATCGTCAAACGAAAGTAAAAATTTTTAAGAAGAATCTGTTTTTTCCACAAAAATGTGAATTAATTTATTTATAATAACTATCGTATAGGATATTATAATTGTAAGTAATAGATATTACAAAGCATGTTTTTAATAACACAACATCTTACCATAATCGAAAGTTATCCACTACAATTTTGATCGCAATCAGCTGATTGAAAATAACCGGTTAAAAATAGGTTTAATTCTTCTAATCTTTCCAGCACACATTTTTATCCAAAATTTTCCAGGCAAATTTTATTAAAGAGATCAAAAATAACCCTTAGATTATAAAATAACCATATCTAATACAGTTTTTAATTCTTTCGCTGACTTATCTGCCTTAGGCAATATGTTTATTTAATTGACACCAGCAGTATATATGTTCTTAAGACCGATAACGACCGCTCTATGCCACCTCTAGTAGGGCTAGACAACTCTGTCGCTTTCGATGACATCGAAAAGGCAGAATGTCTGGCAAATAGCTTAGAAAGTCAATGTTCTCCCAGCACTCACGTAGAGAACCCCGATTTCATAGCTAGTGTAGACGCTGAAGTCACACGTATAGCTGCACTCCCTCCGTCCACCGACCTGGCGCCCGTTACAGCTGAGGAAGTCACAGATATAATTAAATATCTCCCGATCAAAAAAGCTCCCGGCCTGGACGGTATTTCAAACCGTGTCCTAAGGTCACTGCCCGAACAGTTAATTATACTTCTCGTCGTCATTTTTAATGCGGCAATAAAAAACTGCGTCTTTCCGAATGTATGGAAAGACGCATGCGTCGTTGGGATCCCTAAACCAGGGAAACCTAGCAACCTTCCTTCCAGCTACAGACCCATCAGTCTCATCAAGACGATGGGTAAGCTGTACGAGCGGTTGCTTCTCAACCGTCTTCAAGACTTTGTTACGACAAATAAGATTCTCATAGACGAGCAGTTTGGTTTTCGCGCCAAACACTCGTGTGTAAACCAAGTGCACCGCATCACGGAGCACGTCCTTAATCAATTCTCTCTTTCTAGGAAAGGAGCCTACACAGGAGCTATTTTCCTCGACGTGGCGAAAGCCTTCGATAGAGTCTGGCATAACGGCTTGATATACAAGCTACATACTTATGAAGTGCCAGATAGGCTCGTGCTTATCCTGCGAGACTATCTGTCGAATCGACACTTTCAGTATCGCGTCGAGGGCGATCTCTCCAGTCCGCGTCCGATTCGAGCGGGGGTTCCGCAGGGTTCAATCCTCGCCCCGCTCTTATACAGTCTGTACACCAATGACATCCCGAAACACCCGGACGTAGAGCTAGCTCTTTATGCGGATGACACTGCACTCTACGTCTCAAATTTCCGTCGAGATATCATACGTCTACGCCTGCAGGAAGCAGTGCGAGACTTAGGAGAATGGTTTCGCAAATGGCGAATTGACGTCAACCCCGAGAAAAGCGTAGCAATACTCTTCTCTCGGGCAAAACGCGATTTGCCTAAGCGAAACGTCCTCCTCCACGACAAGCCCATCCCTTGGGTCGATGAGGTCAAGTACTTAGGAGTCACTCTCGACCGTCACTTGACCTTCGGACCACATGTTAAGGTTGTGCGCGACCGCGCCGCCTTCATTCTCGGTCGTTTGCACCCTATGCTGTGCAAACGTAGTAAACTGTCGCTTAGAAATAAGTTGACTCTTTACAAAACCGTAATAAGACCGGTGATGACCTACGCTAGCGTAGTATTCGCCCAGAGCCAGTCCGCTTCTCTGGATTCCCTTCAGGTCATCCAAAATAAATTCTTGCGTAAAGCAGTGGGTGCCCCGCTGTACATGCGCAACATAGATCTCCATGACGACCTTAAGCTGGAAACGCTCGCCAGTTTCATGCAAAATGCATCGTGTCGATATTTCGACAAGGCGCAGCATCACCCTAATCCTTTAGTCCGCAGTGCCTGCGATTACACACCGAAAAGCGGCATCGCGCGCAAACTACGCCGCCCGCGTCATGTCCTATTGGATCTCGTCGATTCAATTACCGCGGCCCTTGCGACCGCCGATCCTATCAACAACGAGGTACACACAAGCACTCGTCACATTCCGAGACACCGGCGTCGCCGGCGGCGCCGACGACGACGATTAAGGATAGGTCCGTCAATTGTTGTTTAAATAACGCAGTTTCACTCCGACGCAGCCTTGAGTTTCTTTCGGCGTTTCTTCTCAAGGTAGTCGCTTCCGAAACGCTGGTAGATCACCGTTAGGTTCGTTTTTCAATTGGCCGGCCGCCCAAGTCGAGGTCCGTACCCACAGGGGTGCCCTTGCGTAGCCGCCCAACCCATAAATTTCGCTGGCTGAGCGCCCTCTGCGTTCGCCCACCAAGCCCGGTTTTGTTGTGAAGGTCTTTCCCAGGCCACCAACGTAGGACACGCCGAAAAAAAAAAAAAAGTATATATGTTAAGCATTAAAACATAATCTTCACTTATCTACGTAATTGTGATATATGTATCTCTTAGAGGCATATATATTATTTAAGAAAAAATCCAATTGTGGTATATAATAATATTAACAATTAATCCAAAAGAGAGCAGAATTATTATATTTTAAAAAATCTATATAGAAATTAGAGTGGAAAACTTGCATTAAAACATCTTGAAAAAACCTGCATGGTATCTAATAGGAATGTCATGTATAAGTGCTCTGAGAATGGGTATCACCAGCACCACTGGTCATGTTGGAAATGATATATATATACAACCACTAATGAATACAGCCACTAATGTATCACTGCTCACCCTGGTAGGGATATATAGTGTAAAAAGATATTATTATTAGAAATTAAAGTATTGACAGAATTTTATGGGAACATGACACTGAATATTTTAACCACCTGTGGAAAAAGATTGCTTCTTATTAACTTAGCATTTGTGTCTGGTGTTCTGTCAATTTAGGTAAATGTAGCTCTGTCTGTATGCCTGTCTGTGGTATTATAACTTCTAAGTAAATACTATAATTTACCTCAAAGTAAAAATTCAAATACAGAAACTTCTTATCCAATAGACCACACAAATTTATTTATGGCATAATATTTCAACCTAAGTGAAAACATCACATGCCATGGTCACAAGCAGACTGGAGCGGCGTGTGAGAGCAGTTTCTAGGCACATGCACCTGTTAAAATATTTATAATTAATAGTAAATACAAAGCTTAAACATCTATATCATTAATATGTGAAAAAAAAAATAGGTTTAAACTTTCTTAGAATTCAAAATATGTTACTTACAGATGGCTCTCTTTATGAAGCAAGACTTCGCTCCACCTATACTTTCTCGAAGATGGCTAGCTATAAAACTAAGACCAAACATGGTAAATATTAAATAATATAATCTAACCATATATATATGCATAGATGGGCAAAATCTAATCAGATTAATAAAAATAGTATAATAGTATCCGGCACCCCAGACATCGTGCACCACCTCCCTCTTATCCGGGCAGCAGACTCCCTCAAGTCTACTGCCTGGTTCTAATTTATTACTTAATTTGTCTTTCGGTATGTCATTCCACTAATGTATCTGTTCACCCCAAAAGAGATAATAGCGTAATGATATATATTACTTGTTTTTTATTATTCTGACTCTGCACAATCAGCAACGTACCTTAAGGGAGTACAGTGCTATCCAAAAACCAGGTATAATTATCAACAGGCAATTACCTACCCATAATGGTCATGATGCTGCCAGCTTACGTAAATATCTCTTCACGTTTCGCTTAAAAATCCACATATAATACGATGAAGGAAATATGAGTATGTCTGCCAGAAGACCGTTCTATAATCCAATAAACGGACAAATTAATATGTGGTTTATAACTCAACAGTTAGTGTACAACCGCACCCACATAATCTCAATACTGGAGAGTGGGCTGCTCTTCCGAGAAGACAGTGTGGATGTGGAGCAAGAGGCTCCATCACACGAGCAAGTGTGGCTCGCAGCCGGAGGCGGCACGAGTGGCTGGCTCACAAGAGGGGAGGGGATTTTATCAATCACAGCCATCGCTGCGGCAGTGCTTCTGTTTCCACCTAGAAGGTACAGTAAGTATGGGGTCTGAATGCTTGAATTTTTTGTAAGCAGATTACGACACTGATTAGTACTTAACACTGTTCACATCGGCATTGTTAATCATGTGTTTTGGGCTTTTTTCTCTTTTTTTTCGGCAGGACAATACTTTGATGCTTGAGACAGGCTTACACAACTAAACCGGTCTAGGAGGAGAACTCTGAAAGTGCTCAGTCAGCGAGTTTATGGATTGAGTGGCAATGTAAGAGAACCCCTTTGGGTTCGGACCTAAACTTGGTCTGCCAGCCAGGGAGACAAACCTAACGGTACGTTTTGGAAGCCACTACTTTAAGAAGAAACGCTTGCAGAAGCTCAAGGCTGAGTTGGAGTGGAACTGCGCCTCGGAGCCTAAACGCAAGGGTTAGCGACAATTGACTGAACTAGCCTTCGTCTACGGCGCTGCCGGTGATGCCGGTCTCGTGGAATGTATTTAGTGCTTGAGGTCACCTCACTGTTTTCGGGATAAGAGACTGAATTGACTGCGGTATTTGGATCAGCGGGATCCAAGAGGACATGGGGTCCTAAGGCATAGATTGTTGCGGTTAAAAACCTTTTTTACTCTATCGGAGGGGCATAAACTATGCGTATCAACGAAAGATTATCAAAGATTATGGTGCCAATAATTAAGACTTTAGTTTTCATTTTCTAATAAAGCCGTAAATGTTCCAGATTCAGTCGATCAGTTCTTATTAATCTAGCGGCGTACCTATCGCTGCCGGTTGCGGTCAGAATGACGCATCGCGCGCTCTGCCGCGGCACGCTCGGCAACTTGTTGGCCAACATGCGCGACTATCTCGCTCTCGCTCGCCGGGCCGCCGCCTGCTTGAAGGAATTCGCCGCGTTACATGCACAACTGTAAGTTTCCAAAGTCATTATGATGATATTCTGAAATCTCTTATATCTGACGAACGGTGGCGTGCATCACATAAAAGAAAAAAAAGTAGAGATGACTTTGGTCCACTAATCGATTAGTCTGCCATGCCAATCACAGTCTCGGGCAATTTCCACGATGTTTCGTGGAATTTATAATTGATTCGCGCGCAAGTCGCAACCGCCTCTTACGAATGTGTCGGAACATGTTTTATTTACTTCACATTAAGTGTTGATTTTTCGTTTTGCACGGGTCAGAGCGATGTTCGAGTACAACTGTGAGAATGGCCAACCTGTTATATTTGATGTTAAAATTTGTTAGGAAATATATAGATTTATAATTGTAATAATCAAGATTTAATTTAATATAGTTCCTATTATATGCATTTTACTGAGAAATACAAAATAAAAAAACTGGATAATTTGTGCTCTTTGCCGAATACGACTGGCCAAATGGTCGGCGTTACCATCTAGGCGGAACATCACTATTTTTATGCTCCTTTGAGATGCACGCCACTGCTTGCAAATATGGACAGGGTAAGCTATATCACCAATTCTACCCTCAGAGAAGTCGACGGAGTGACCATTCTGAGATTGTCCTTGTGTGTTGTCGGGGGAGATTTGCTTCTCCCCCGGACAGTAGACTTGAGAGAGTCTGCTGCCAGGATTAGAGGGAGGCGGTGCGCTGCTTGAGAGAGGGGTATTGGAGGCGTGGGCTCTTTACACCCACCCTTCCTAGAGAAGCCTGAATAAGGCAGTTCGCTGCTCAGGCGACTGGACGAATGTGGTTTCCTAGGCCTGGGTGGAGTGATTAGAGGGACACCCCGGGGGTTTTTGGACAGTAGGAGTCTGACACACCGAGGTCGCTGCTCTCACAGCAATCCTGATTGTTCTATTCAGGAATTTCCCCCGAGTTACCAAAAAGAAAAAAGTTGCCTGTTGCGATTTTGTTGTATTTGTTTTTCTTTATGTAATTGGTTATAGTTTTATAGTTTTCTCTTATTGTTTTGTTTTGTGGAAACTTAGATGCTTACTTACTTAGGCTTCAGTACATTTTTTGTTTATTGCTTATGTTTTGCTATATATTTCCCTGTAAATATATTTTTAAAAATGGCGACGACCGCCAAAGAACGACATTGCCGTAGCATTCGCCGTCGTTTGAAACGGCGCTACACGAAGTTTCCTCGCTGACCCTTCATTTGTTCCCTCTAGAGGTTCACTGACGTCGGTGATAGACTCGATGCACACGCTGCTATGCCGTCAGCAGAACGAGCTGGCCATACTGATGTCCAGGGCTTCCTCAGCCTTGCTGGGCAATGCGCCTTGGCTTCACGCCGATGTGGCTTGGGACGCCTTACCGCGGGAAACCACACATAACTTAATGGTATGGATTACCATTCATCTCTATTTAAAAACACTCACTCTGACTGATATATGGGAGACTAAACTTCTGAAGCTAGAAATATGAAATGCTGTGAAGAATTTATTACAGGATCCACAGCGCCCTCTATAGGCAGAAGTAGTCACCTTGAGGTGTTTAGCCGGTAGAAGTCCGCAAACCTCAGCCGCGCGAGACCCGGGTGCAGCCGAGCTAAATCGCTTCCTCCTTTTTGCGAACCGCGAAGGAGCGGAACTCGCTTCCTGCGTCGATGTTTCCGGCATCTTATGACATGGGAATCTTCAAACGTCGAGTCAATCGGTATTTGCTGGGTGAGCGCGCTCCATCGACGGCCTCATCATTACTTTCCAGCAGGTGAGATTGAGGTCAAGCGCAAGCGTGTCAGTAATAAAAAAAATCATTGTACTTTCATAGTTTGTACAGAGATCTCGCGGGTCCGATTCACTCATGGCTGGTTTACATAATAAGAAAGTTTGGGTGGGTCAAAGGACCTTGAGATACGATTTGGGTTTTAGCAAGCGTTGCTCGGCAGCGAGGACCCAGAAAGGCGTTCAATGTAGGCGACTGCACAGAACTGTCAGGTGACGTGTCATGTGACAGTGCTGCGCAGTCACATACATCGGACGCCTTTCCATATAAATGCATATAGAAGCGTACATTGCGACCTGGCAGCCGCTGCCGAGGAACGAATGGCAAATTTCAAGTCGTACCTTTATATAAACTATTTAACTTTAGAGACTATTTTAAAGTGTTAATGCTTACAGAAAATTCACCACGCTTTCCTAGTGGTACAGTCGACTTTGCTCAAGCACATAGCCATGGCTCATTACATCCCATCCCTCCACGAACAAAAGGTATATAAAAATTACAATGAACGAATTTATTGGATCCATACAGAATTGATACACCATCTAAATGAGGAATTTAAACAAAATTATGAAGCTCTAGACAGAATGTATAGATTATTAAAGAATTCTGGTAGTAAAGATGCCGAAATATCAAAGAAGTTGGGGTCCGCGGTGAAAAATAACTGGCTATACTCAGATATTCATAATGGCATAGCCCGCGCTTGCTTAGAATTGAAATTTGCGTTAAACAAATGCAATAGTTTGGATATATTCCTTGACTCTTGCGCGTTGAATGATCAGAATATTGATCTACAAACGTTGAATAATGATGTTGAAGAGCTGGTTGACAAGTTAACTGGTTGTTTAACGACGGTGCAGAATTCTCAGATGCGTTTGAGGAAGTTGCGTGGTAAAGTTGAAGAGAGACCGCTTGATACCGGCGATAATGTGGTAGAAGAAATACAGCCAATATTAAAAGTCATAGATAAGGAGCCAGAGAGTAAAGATGAGGTATTTTATTTCGTAAAAACCGACGATGATGGTGACATCACACAGCCGGTTGGAGATGTAATGACAGCGCCTGGAAAGAAAGAGAAAGAGACAACTAAAATAGTTTTGAATGAGCTGAAAAGGAAATTGGGGAAAAGGGAGGACGTTATGAGGGAAAGGGAAAGGCAGGCGTTAGTGAAAACGATGCCAGAGCTAAAAGACAATCCACCCGAGTTTCCAAGGCAGATTAAAGTAGAAGAATATATGGAACGAAAAGGATTTATTGTTAAAATAAAAAGAAAGACAACAAAAAGAAGGCTGTTCAAAATTTATAAAATCAAACCGAAGCGCCATGTGAAAGCCAAAAGATACAGATTAAAAACAGTCAAATACATGGATGAAGGGGATATTAAAAATATACCATATGAAGCGAATGCGAAACTTAATTTTAAGAGTAAATTATTAAGTAATATTGTGGAAAATCATGATTATTTTATCCTAAGGTGGTGTAAATGTGTACAGTCCGCAAATGATTTAGACTCTAGTGGTTTATCCGAAGGTCTTAGTGACGTGGAAGCTGGTACAGTCAACAAATCAGTTAATCAAGCTAAAAACGATTCAAATATAAACTTTAAAGTGACTAAACAAGATTTAGAAATAACTTCATCGTCTGAGAGTGATTTTGAGTACCATAGACCGCTAAACGATGTGCGAAAACATAGAGTTGTGAGGAAAAAGAACCACCCGAGCCATAGACGAAGCATAGACAATCTAGATGAGAGTCTCCGGCCCATAGAGTATAGTTTTGGCACTGGCTTAGCAATGGCTTCAGTGTTGCAAGTTAATGCTAAAATACCGAATATGGCGAATGAGGAAGTCTTTATTGGTGACGGAGAGGTATCAAATGATAGTGGAAACGACGAAGACGCTTAAGTTGTTTTAAATATTCGTTAAAACTTGTCATAGCAACTGTTCCAGTCTGTCGCGTTTCGGGATCAGATCATGAACGTTCCGGTGTTCATATATCTAGAGGTTTTCTGTCGTATTTGGGGGTCGGCTTGACAACTACGACTGTCAATATGTTCTCGTGCCTTAGTGGTCGCTACAGTTTTTAGATTACAATGTACTTACCATAACTTTATCGAGCCATAATAAACAAAACATAATGGCAATTTAGGTTATGTCAATATTTTATATAAATGGAACAAAACGAAAAGGTAACTGGCAAAAATGAAAATAATTACTAGATTGAAAAAACTTTTTGTTTAAAATTCATAAACAAAATTCATCCATTCTGGGTTTTTCCAAACTAAGTACGGATTTAGGCACCTCCTTTTACGTGATTTTAGATAAACAGGTAATTGACTCGCTTCCCTTTAGTACTTTATTCTTGCTTAGGAGAGACAAAATACCTACTTAATAATTAATTGTTATTTATTCTATCATGTGTGTAATTGCCCTTAATATATTGACTATAAATTACTTTGTTTTAATGTAAATATTAAGATATCACCATTTCTATATATTTGGAATTAGAATCGAATACTGAACTTCCTTCCTGAATATGTCCCTCGTCTATAAAATCAGCCTGTATAGATGCATCGTGGTCTTATTTATCGAACTTTTAAAGATACACAATTCCTTAGTCCATTAATTTAATTTATCTCGTAAGGTTTAGCCAGCGTCTGCCATTTAAGGGCACAAAAATATGTTTGTTACGACATCACATTACAAATCTTTTGATTTTGCGGCTTTTCTGTATTGTAATATATATGTATTATACATGTAAACCTTCCTCATGAATCACTCTAGCTATTGCTGAAACTGCATTAAAATCCGTTAAATAATTTAAAAGATCTAAGCGAACAGACAGCGGAAGGGACATCATTTTATACAATGTAAAGATTATATTTTACTGCGTAACGTGGTGAATATCGCTATACAAAACCTCAATTTTATGTGACGGAATCTGTAAAAATTTTATGTATTAATTTATGTAGACTTTTAGAAGACTTTAGTATCAAACTTTTAGAATCAGAGTAGCCCAGAGGAAATCCTCATGGACGGTCAGGACAGCGCTGAGGGCCGGCGCCCCGAACTCTTACCGACTAAAACCACCGGGATGTCCCTTCTCCCATCTGCTCGAGCCAAAAGTTACGGCATTGCTAACTCACTCGACTCCCTGTGACGTCCGGTTTCCTTCAGGCCTCACCTAAATTTTGTGGAGATGGGATGGTGTAAAGTGCTAATATCATTGAACGGTGGGAACTCGCTCGCCAGAAGGGCATTCCTCATCTCAACGACTATCCATAAATATGAGTTAGAGAATTTCGTAGTCCTAGCCGGGATATGAGCTACCGTATAGCTGTGACTCCGTAGACCAGCGCGCGTGGTTCTTCTATGGAAGGGAGAGGGTGGAACAAGGTTGAATAACTTTTAAGCTACTCTGGTTCTAAAGACCTCAAATATTATACAATATTATTTATGCTTTAAACTGTTATAAACTAAAAACTATTGTTTAAGTTTTTTAACAAAGACCAGGCTTTTTCACTTTAGCAACCGCTTTTTATATTATTATAATAATTGTAGTTAATCCGATTTTAAATTGTGAGCAAATAGCTCAATGAATCACAAAAAAGTGTTTAATTTTAAATATCAAGAAATGTTATTACAAAAATCTGTGATTTTATTGTATTAAATTGAAAATGATTGATGGAAATTAAATATTTGAATTTTAATATTGCTTTTGATTTATGAAAACATTCGATAGTTTTTCTTCTTAAGATACTGTATCTCAAAAGAAAAAGCGGGTCAGAAATATACAACTCAACTGGGCGTAGGGGGGCGAGCACAGAAGGTGCTCAGCCAGCGAATTTATGGGTTGGGTGGCAACGCAAGGGCACCCCTGTGGGTACGAACATCGACTTGGACCGCCAGCCAAATAAAATACTATCCCTACGGGTGATCTACTAGCGTTTCGGAAGCGACTACCTTGAGAAGAAACGCCGAAAGAAACTCAAGGCTGCGTCGGAGTGGATTTGCATCTCGGAGCGAAAACACACCGTTTAGCAGCAGTTGGTTGAACTATCCTTCATCAACACCGCTGGTGTCGTGGAATGAAATTTGAGCGTGTGTATACCTCACTGTTTGAACGAATGGCGGCTAGAGCCACTGTAATTGGATCATCCGGACCCGCTAACACGTCGCGAGGGCGACGAACGGGTAGGGAGAATGTGCTTCTAGGCTCGTATTTGCAAGCTAAGCGAATTAATTCGTTTGGATCCTGCAGCGCCTTGTCGAAATAACGACGAGACGCTTTACACATGTAACTGGCAATACCGGTCAAGGCCGAAGTTAAGTTTTATAAATGCCATTTGAAAATGTACAGACATTTGAGCAAGGCGGTAAGATCCCTGCGACCATCGATAGGGTTGTCTTTACTTTTGACAATCGAAGTAGTTTTTTGAACTGCACTTTGCTTACCATCGGGCACCAATACAACACACAATGCCGAAACAGAATTAACAAAATCACAAAATTGTGGCGTACCTATATTATTCTCCTGCAGCCCAATTTAAAAGTACAAAGAAAGAAACCCCAATGTCCTAATATCAGAACATAACTAATATAGTCTCTAACGCCCAGACCAAAACCTTTTCGTATCTTTGTAATTATTATGAATTAAGTTTAGATATTTTGAGGGTACTTTGCTAGATAAATAAAAAACCACCATAATATTTTATTCTTTATTTAGTACATTGGGTCATAAAACTGAGAAGTATGTACAATGTGGTGTGTAATTGAATTCAAACATTTTACAGGACCGTAAATATTATGTTCTAGTATTAGTATGGCGGATCTTAGTCCCTAAGTAGCTGTGATTTTGCTGGGCGTTTAGTACTATATGAGTTTGTCCTAGAACTATTACATTGAACCTCAAAAGGTTATAGTTCTGCTGTAAAGACGATGAATCAGAAAAACCGCGTTTCTCTGTTCTTACTGTAAATTACATTTTTCCTTTTTACACTTTGTTCTCCGGAAGCATCGATTTATTTATCGTTAAAACAATTATCTATGTAACAGATATGTTTTTGAATATATCTACTGAAATACCTGTACCATTAGAAAATTAATTATTAAACAATTACTAAGGCAATTATTAAAACGATCATTAGTTTTCAATTATATATTTTGCTATGATTATATTTAGTCCGTTTTCGTTTTGTATTCATGATGAACGCACCTTACGTTATGTAAGTTATTTGTCTTGTGTTTTTTTTCCTCTTGGGATTGTATACATAATCGAAGTGAAAATTTTAAATAAAACAACGCATATGTGGCACTTGAGCTGTTCATATAACATATAGCTTCTAAGGTTTACATCTACACAGGCCCGGATCTAAAAAGGGGGGAGCAAATCTGGATCCGTGTCCTCAAATTCCAGGGGGGTAGTCTAGGCACATAACCCAGCGTACTCACTTAATAATATATTTGAAGAAGTAGTCTAATATCTCTATAAAAAATTGGCTGAAAAGTAGAAACCTTTAGTTTTGACTCGTTAAAAGTAAACTCAAAATTCTCATAAGATAAAGTTACCACGTTTTAAGTTGGGCAAGGTAAAATATCATAGCCGGGCAGTAGACTTGAGGGAGTCTGCTGCGCGGATGAGAGGGAGGCGGTGCACGGTGTCCGGCGCGCCGCCTGAGAGAGAGGTTTTGGAGTGGTGGATTTTTACTCCCACACCTCTCCCAGAGAAGTAGCCTCAACAAGGCCTTTCGTTCCCTGAGCGTCTGGACGGATTTGGCTTCCCGGGCCCGGGTGGAGCAATCAGAGGGACACCCCGGGGGTTTTTAGTCAGTAAGAGTCTGGCACACCGGGGTCGCTGCCCTCACAGCGTCCCTGATGGTCCTATGTAGGATTTTCCCCCCGGGATACAAAAAAAAGGTATAATATCATTATTTATGAAGATTTCGCTTTATGTGCGACAGATGATGTTTACATTTTCACAAAGTTGTCGACCACGAAACCTCTAATTGTGCTGAAAACATTTTTTATTGAACTAACTTATATAACTAAGAAACAAAGGTATAATAAGGGAGATATTTTATTGGTGGTAGGGCGATTGCCTGAACTGGGTCACGACCACAGTACATAAATGTAAAGACCGTCATAGCGACTCGCTTTGGCCTGTCGCGTTGCGGAATCAGCTTGTGTATATCCAGTAACTGATATACCTATAGACCTTCAGTCGTGGTATATGTGGCCGACATGACGACGGAGACTATCAATTGATTTTCGTCCTTTGATGGTCGCTTTTGTTTTTGGACTACACTGTACTTACCATCTGTTGCATTGTAGTCACTATGGCGAGCCAGTGTAAAAAAGGAAAGTGGTGGTACGTGTTGCGAAAATCAGTAGTTTTCGTCGTCTCGAAAAATCTCAAGATCCGTGGCTGCATCTACAACGCGTCAATGCTCAGAAATTTTTACATTGTTCTCTTTTGTGGCGTCTGAAGATATTCCTGTAATATTTATCAATAAGATGTTTATGAATTGTACCAACATAAAACCCGTTTAAATATTTTCTTTTATAGTTACGCACTATTTCTTTGCTTGTGTGGAGTTCAATCAATGCAAATAGATTTAATAAAGGCGGATTTGAAACACGATGCCATGGTGGAAAGTAAGTGAAATAAGTATATTGTTTTGATGAGAGTTTTTTATATACGGTTTTTATTTTGTTTTTATATATTTGGGTACTCAACATGGGTGACATTGGAAAACAAAATAAACAACCGAGTTTCACAAAATAGTGCATATAAATATAAAAAGAAAACGAAGGCTATAAATAGAAGCAACAATATATCGTGTAGTTCATAACATGGGACCGAAATTCATACGCGCCGACGCGAATGGCCGTTGGTTCGAATACCCGCAAATACCTTTGAGTTTTTCTAGGTTGTGTACAGATCTAGGCACCACATTGTCACCGGTGAAGGAAACTCGCATGCCATCTAATATAAATGTCGTGTATTAGTGCTATGAGAACGGCGATTAGCTGCGCAACTGGTCATTTTTGGCATACATAAGCAAAACTTGATAGAGACATCAATGTATCTCTGCTTACCTTGAAAGGGATATAACCTGAAGATATATGTTATCATCTAACCCTTTGCACTTGAGAGGTGACTTTCACTCACCACATTATATGATCTCGACTGCAAAAGGTTAACAAGTTAATAGACTAGGGTGAATGGTTGTGGCTACCACCAACTAATTAAACTCCTGTGGTGTCGTGCGTGATCCCGCGCACCAGTAGCGTTCATTCCGTAGATGCAGGAAAGCATTGCATGCCCTTACGATAAATAAGTCTGGAATAAATTGCTTTAATTTAAACAAAAAAAAGGGAACTCTTTATGAAAGTAATATAAAATTTATTATCATTATATAATATTCACATTAATTATGTGAATCTGCCTGCCCTGTCCAAGTGATAAGTCCATCCTAGTGGTGCACGTCACTGCCGCGCACCACTAGGCGGCGGGGAGGTGAGCACATCCCACCCCCCCCACATTTCGAAGTAGACCGTAAGGAGGCTGATCGCGCTCCGGGCTTGCAGAAGTCCTCGGTGTACCTGGGTCCGGTGCAAACGCGAGAGAAGGATCACCCCGGGGGTTTTAGTCGGAAGGAGTCCGGCATACCGGGGGGCGGCCCTCACCGCCCCCTGACGATTCATGAGGATTTCCCCCTGTTTACCAAAAAAAAAAAATTAAAAAAAGGGTGAATGGTTGCTATTTTTAATTACAGACAGGCTTGCGTATGACCTCAATCTCACCTGATGAAAAATGATGATGAGGTCGAAGGTGGAACGCGCTCTCCTTATAGGTACTGATTCACTTGTCGTTTAAAGATTCCCTTGTCGTAAGGTGCTGGAAAATCGCTTGAAGCGAATTTCACTGTTTGGTGATTCGCACCAAAACGAGGAGTTTTAGTATTACGGCATGTTTTATTTAAAATTCCTTTTTTTCATTATTGAACATTTGAATTGGGTCTTATAACGTGTTTGGCATTTATGTCGTTAAAAATGAATACACAAAACAAATTTTAATTTCAATATATTTATCTAGAAAAATCGATAATTCAGTTTATTATAACTGCAATGCGACATTTAGGCTGGAATTTATAGACACTATTTGGACTTTGCTTAGCAAAGTTTTCAAAAAATAAATTCGTTTTGACAAAAAACTGAATATATAATAGGAACTTGAGTATAGCCATAGTATTCGCAGCGTCAAGTCCATGTTGGCAAAATTTGTGACTTTCCAAATGCTTTGAGATTCATTGAGTAATATAAATTGTTGTTTTAGTGAAGTCTAAGCAAACTTAAAGGTTTGTTTATAACTCTGAGCCCTAGTCACATAGTACGCCTTTACAATATGGCTAATCAAAGTTTAGCCGTATTACAATTCATTGACTTCACTTAAACCTTTAGAGCCATACATTTTATAAGACAGCGAGCTATTTCAAATATTTTATAGTTTTAGCCTTTTTATATCATGGCGGATTATATGATTCGGCTGCCATTCTTGTTTACAGCAAATGAAATCTTAAGAAAGTGCCAAACTGGATTTGGAGAGGAGGGGGAGTGCATCGAACGAAAATACTGTGACTATGGCACACCAGCTATAGATTTCACCATCTATGCTCCCAAAGGATATGTCAAGTAAATCACTTAAGCCTTAATCATGTCCAAAGACAATTATTTCTAAATTACAGTTTTTTTTTATAATTTATAGACGAACGCTTGACCTCAATCACACCTGGTGGAAGGTGAAGATGAGTTCGATGATGAAACGCGATCGCCTAGCAAATGCCTATTAACTCTTCTCTTAAAGACTCCCAGGTCATAAGATCGCGGAAATATGGCCGCTGGAAGCATATTCCACTCCTTAGCCGTTCGCATGATGAATGTAGAAGCGAATCTTTTCGTGCGGATATAAGGAACATCCACCACATACGGATGGTATCCGACACGATGTCTAGTGGTTTACACTTACAGTGGCACACTGAAATAAACGCACAAACGCACTCATCCATTCACTTACTATAAAAGAACCCAAAACAATTTTTTTTGGTAACCCAGGGAAATCCTCTAAGGACTGTTAGGGAGGATGAGGGCCCTCCTCCGGTGTGTCGGACTCGCACCAACTAAAGCCCCCAGGATGTTCCTTTTCCCGTTTGCCGAGGTCAAGAGCACAGCTGGGTTACTAAACCCAAGCCCCCGGTGTCGTCTGGCTGTCCTCGGGCCTCCTCTAAATTTTGCAAGGAGTGATAAGAATGCTCTCCGCTCATTCTCGCAATTGTGGGGAGGTTGGTATAAAGTGCCACCACCTCCTCATCTCTGTGTGTTTGTCACTAGAGCGAACCATAACGGAGCCCATATCATAAGACGATGGGAATATGCTCCCTGAGAGACCATTCCACATCCCAATGATTTGGCAAAAGTAATATTTAGTGAACTTCTTAGTCCTGGGATGTGAGTTACCATATAGCTGTGACTCTGTACATCCGCTTCTACTATGGAAGAAAGTGGGTGGAGGAGGAGAGAATGGGCTATATTTTAAATATCATTGGTGTCATCAGTTATCAAGTTTGATGATGTCATCAACCTCTGTGAACACTTATATATGCTACATAATAGTCATCTTCAAGAGAACAAAACATTTTTGATAGTTTTAAATTAACAATTACATTTTTAATATTATCTACTTCTGGCAAATGTGATTCCATCTCAGCTCTGTTATTAACCTCATTTCAAATTTCTTTTTACAATTGACACACTCCCAGTCTGGTTCACTGTGGTGCTTGTCATCAAAATGAGCCTTCAACTGTTCTACCAAATTCAATCCACTAAACTTCTCTATACAGTATCCACATTCTATTTGAAACCATTCACTGAATTCTGGAAAATTATAACATTGGCTCTCCAATTTCCCTATTTGATACTCGACCATGGGGTATATCATCTCTTCGAGCTGTAAATCATATTTTTCTGTGTCAGAGGATGTGCTCCCATCGTTGTCTTTGGCATATAAATATCTTACATAGGGATATTGGTTCATGTATTGTCGGTAACGGGCAGGCAGTTTTAATATATCTGGTGCAAACTCCAAATCCATCTTGATTATTGTGAAGACAATATGCAGAATTGTAGTAATCTTTAACTCATCTGCAAACTGTCGCCATATGCTGTCCAGAACAGAGATTAAGGCCTGCTGGTTAAACTCCTTTGATTTTTTACATTTTTCTTGAATAGTCATGTTCAATAACTTATACTGAGGATTGGATCCATGTTTCTTGTTCACCAAAACATGTTTCAGTTCATGTTTTATCTCCCTTTTGTATATCAGACAGTTCAAGTTTATCATTACTTTGACGTTCCACATGTTGAGTATTGATCGTAGCTCCCAGGCATTTAGAATTATTCTGTTTTGGACAGGACTTGCTGCATTGAATATATTAGTTGATAAGTCTCCTTTTGGATGGCGGTAGAATAGTTGATTTAGCTGCTCTCTCGTGCAAAGTACCTCCATAATAACATCATTCTCTCCTTCTTCCTCTTGCACTGACACTGTGTTAGCTTCTATTGTGTCTTGATACTCTTTCACAGCTTCTGCTGCCAATGGTTTAGTTATTTGCAGCATTTTGTTTAAATACTTTTTTAACAACTTATATTTACGTTCCAAATTGCTTTTCAGTAAATCATGGTACTGTAGTCCTTTAAGTCTATGCATGACGCGTTGAAAGTCATCCCATTTTGGCCATTCTTTCAAGTACTTTTTCATTACATTTAGATAAATTTCAACTTCCAATTCAGTCATCACAGTTGTGTTAAAATTAAATTCCTTTCGGAGGATTTCAATCATTTGATCATTGGACAAGACTATGCTCTTTGAGTTATCATTGCTTACAAGCTGTTTGAAGACCAGCATGATTGGACGACCTGGAAATAATCAAACATAAATTAATAGGACTCAAAAAGGTAGGTTTACAATGAGTACTCAAATACATGTTAAGTACAAAATGTGAAATTGCCAACATATAAGATTTACGGAAGATTTACTAGGGTTTTTATGTATGTGTATGTCGAAAATCTGTCGTTTAAATGACAATTCGGTTACGCCGCAAATGACTAAAGCTGTAAGCCCCAAAGTAATCTATCCTCCGACTTTTGGCTGTACAGTGACTAGCTACAAGCTGCTGTCAACTGAAATCGACCATGAAATTGTTCAGGCACAGGCGATTGCTCAACGGAAGAAGGTATTCTACGCTGAAATATGCTGCCAGAACTCTTATGTACGAGATTTCAGTTATCACACATAAAATATCTGTTTGATACAATATTTCTGAAGGAAATTATCCAATCCCATGCTTTTTGAGTCAACTGTTGTAAAGGGATAGCGATGTAGCTTTATGAGGCGATTTGGTGAAAATTTACCCATGTAAATCTTTCCATAAGTGTTCACATAGAAAATTTTTGTTCCTAGAACCTACTAATTGACGTCGTGTGATTCCTTTTTAATACACTTACAGTCTCATACATATAAATTAAAATATCTACTGCGAAATCTACTCATCACTTTTACTTTAAGCCGGTAAAATAAATATATAGGTTAACTAACTTTCGGACTCGTCGAAAATTTCTTTTTGTTTCGATGGCATTTCAGTTTCTACAGCCTCGACGTCAGAGTTATCGTCGTCCATTATTTTAATAAATTATAATATTTTATCCTCTGAGCATATAAACCAAAACAAACTACATAACTTTTTTTTTGTTATATTCTCCCATTTATGGGGAATGCAAAGACATCTACCCCATACAGCCATGTCTGAGGAATTTATTTTCCAGTCTTATTATATTTCTGAAAAGTCTTTCCGCCACACTTCAATATCTCTGTCGTAGTTTTAATTCACTGTAATCCATTTTCATTTCTTGTTTATTACACTATTTCTAAACACAATATAAACGCCGAGGAAGACTTTGTAGATTAGCAGGAAATCTCCGCGACCCAAGGGACGCATCACTCCACTAGTGTTTCACCGAAAAACTATTGTTTCCCCATCGAACACAGTCTGCCAAGCATTTCACCGTTGCCCAAGCCCACAACACATGCTCAGACAACAATTGAATACCCAGTCGACCACCACAACAAGAAAACAAAAATTATTCAACGAGAGTGTTGAAGAGATGCAACCACTCCGGCTTGATGCTTTGCTTTGTTTGAATGAATGTGAGCAGCGAGAGTTCTCACTAAGAGTGTCTGTTTATAACTGAATTAGCTTATATAAACCCAGAATTTTTTAAATTTATTTTAAAGTTATAGCATTTTGTCAAGCATTTTGTTTCTTAAAAAATAATCGTTAATTACGTTTGCGGATTTCTTGAAAAGTTAAAAATGGATATTTCGATTTATTGGGATATCTAGTTGTTATTCTCCACAAAAAGTAAACTAATATAAAAGTATTCTTTCAAAACAGTTTTACAGTACTTAATGTTACTATTACAGGCCCTGTGAAGACACCGAAGCTTGCTGTCCACCACATTTTCAGCTGCCGATATTACCACCGAGCGCGGTGAACTGGAATGACGGCGATGAGTTTGACTTTGAAGATGATGCTTAAAATAATAGAATGCAAACATTTCCAGAGCTTTATAAAAATGTACAAAATGTTATAGAAGTTTATATCTCACGAGGCGATCAAAAGAGGAAATATTATTGCTCAAAACCACTGTTATATTTTGTAACCTTTTTTTTTATAGTTCTTTATCTGAAAAAAAAACACCATCTGATGGGTCTCCAGAAAATGTTCGCGTTTCGTGAAACACTATGATTTTTTTGCTTTCTTGTGTATCTATAATCATTTTTCTTTTTCTCGTACACCATAGACAAATATTTGCTTGTATTTGTTTGTTATAATACATTATAAAGAACAATTGTTTATGGCGAGTACGGAAGAGAAAAATAATAAAATAAAAATTAAGCTAAAATAAATAGTCTCTGATAATGAAATTATATTGTAAAGTTCTCAAAAGTAATAGTTTAATAAATTTAAAAATGCATTTAAGCCGATTTTTTAACTTGTAATGATTGCTATATTTTTTTTTAACCCTCGTAGTTGCACAAGCTGCAATTTTCACATCGCCTGTGGGCCTTTCGGCTTCTACGGTAGTGTTTAGATCCCACCGTTTTGTATCTTGGACTGGCTGACCTTGAGCGTGACCTCGAGCATGTTCTGTAAAATTAACGATATATTTATTCTAAGCAAAAGGTGGTAAACAGACGCACAGCCCACCTGATGGTCAGCGGTCACTGTCGCCTACGGACAAGAACACACATTACAAGAAGTGTCATCACTTTTTCAAGAGCCCCATTACCTACTCGAATTAATAATAGCTATCTGTCTCAAAATGGTTTTAACCTGACTGACGTCTTTACGCATGCAAAATATCTAGATACATAGATCGACAGAGCGAGGGGATCAGCTCTGCCGAAAACACTGGAGATTCTTGTCTTCTTAGGTTTTTTTTATTACCGACATGTTTACGCTTTAATTTAATCTCGCCTAACGGTAAGTGATAATGTGGCCGACGATGGAGCGCGCTCACTCAACAAACACCGCTTATCTCATCACTTAAGATTCCTGTCTTAAGATGTTGGAAAAACCGACGCAGGAAGCGAATTCCACTCTTTGGCAGTTTGCAATAAAAAAGAGAAGGCGAATTGCTTCGTGCGAGCAGGTTTTTTTTTTTTTTTTGATAAGGACTAACTACTGATTGTGCCGGGCCAGGCATTTACAGTTCAACCGGGCTTAGGGGGCGAGCACAGAAAGTGCTCAGCCAGCGAGTTTATGGGTTGGATGGCAATGCAAGGGCATCCCTGTGGGTACGAATCTCATTTTGAACCGCCAACCAAAAAAATACGAACCCTATCGGTGATCTACTAACATTTCGGAAGCGACTACCTTGAGAAGAAACGCCGAAAGAAACTCAAGGCTGCGTCGGAGTGTAACATGCGAGCAGCTGAAATGTCAACCATGTAAGGGTGCAAATCCGCACGGCGCGGCTAAGAGTAAATTTATGGTGGAATGGGGAGGGGAATTGATTAAAGAATTATTTATTCGTGCCCAGATGACTTGGGACGATGAGAGAGTTGTGAATTGATTACAGGAGCAAATGTCTCTGTTAATATTAGGTCCTTACATATGAAATTGGCGTTTTTCGTACTGGCCACTTTAATCACAAATTTCTCCTCTTTGGTAAGGAATTCCAAATTCAAATTTGTACAGCTATAGACTCATGTATTTGTGCTTCGATGATCGTCATTCATTTGTTTTTTTCTTCTGTTTTTTTCTGTTTGCGTCACTCATTTTACAAAATGGAAAACTTAAAATATCGCATTATTTACGAGTACGAGTTCCGCCGTGGCACTAGTGCTGCGGAAACAACTCGAAGGGTGAATGATGTGTATGGCGGTCGTGTTGCAAAAGAAAACACAGTTCGTTTTTGGTTCCAACGTTTTCGTTCTGGAAATTTCGACCTGCAGAACAAGCCCCGTGGACGGCCTGAGACTCAAGTTGATAATGAAGAGTTGAAGGCTATTGTGGAAGCGGATCCATCGCAAACCACGTCCGAGTTAGCTGCAGGCTGCGATGTTAGTGATAAAACTGTTTTAATTGACTTGAAGCAAATTGGGAAGATTAAAAAGCTTGAAAGGTGGGTACCTCACGAATTGACTGAAGCAAACCGGCAAACGCGCGTCGACTACTGCGTTACATTACTAAACCGGCACAATAATGAAGGTATTTTAAACCGAATCATTACCTGTGATGAAAAATGGGTTCTTTACGATAACCGGAAGCGCTCAGCGCAATGGTTGGACCCTGGCCAGCCAGCCAAATCCTGCCCCAAGCGAAAATTAACCCCAAAAAAGTTACTTGTAAGCGTTTGGTGGTCTAGTGCCGGTATTGTTCATTACAGTTTTCTCAAATCTGGCCAGACTATTACGGCTGATGTCTATTGTCAGCAATTGCAAACCATGATGGAAAAGCTAGCGGCTAAACAACCTAGGCTGGTCAATCGCTCCACGCCACTGCTGCTTCACGACAACGCTAGACCACACACTGCGCAACAGACGGCTACTAAATTAGAAGAGCTTCAATTGGAAAGTCTAAGACATCCTCCGTACTCCCCGGACCTTGCTCCAACAGATTACCATTTTTTTCGAAATTTGGATAACTTCTTGCAAGGGAAAAAATTCAACTCCGATGGGGCAGTCCAAATCGCCTTCAAAGATTTTATTGATTCCCGTCCGACTGTTTTTTTTAGTAAAGGGATCAATGAACTACCTATGAGATGGCAAAAGTGCATAGAAAATAATGGTTCATACTTTGATTAATTAAATATATTATATTAAAAAATATTCGACTTTTTGTTCCTCCCATACAAAACGCCAATTTCATATGTAAGGACCTAATATTTAATGTCACTTTGATATTTTAGCAAGTTTAAATCCGACACAGGCTGGTTGCGCTACACTTGAGTGGGGCTGGCATGGTCCAATGAGGAGTTATCTCAAGTGAAGAAATTATTCTCCCTGGGTAACTGGAGGAATAGGTATTCCCGAACCCGGCTAAAGTGATCTAAAGGTCACCCGGAGGGATTTTTTCGGTAGGAGTTTGATACACCGATGTTCCTATGTAAGTAACGTTTTTCTTTGGTTTTTTTTTGCTCGAGATAGTGACTACAGTGCACCTGATGGTAAGTACAGTGTAGTCCAAAAACAAAAGCGACCATCAAAAGATGAATCTTCATTGATAGTCCCCGTCGTCATGTCGGCCCAAATATACCACAACTGAAGGTTTCTATATATATGAGTTACTGGATATACACAAGCTGATCCCGAAACGCGACAGGCCAAAGCGAGTCACTATGACGGTCTTTACACTTGCGTACTGTGATCATGACCCAGTTCGGGCAATCGCCCTACCATCAAAAAAACGAAAGCAAAAAGTGAAGAAAACGTACCTGGATCGAGACCTTGACATTCGACCGCGGCAAATCTCTATCTCATCGTCCTGACCTTTAGTTAGCACGTCCCAATACTGGTATATAAAGTAGATTGAGCTTAACACAACTGCTACCTGGAAAAATAAAAATATTTATCTTTTATTTATTATAAATAGGCTTATGCTTGACCTCAATCACACCTGATGAAATATGATGATGAGGGCGGTGATGGAGCGCGTTCGCGCAACACAAAAAAAACCGATTGATATCTTTATTGTAATGGTTTGTGAAGTAATCTTCGAAAGTAACCATCTGAATTCACAAATATTTTCACCAATATTCAGTATTCTTCTTCAGTGTCGAAATATGCTGTATATTATGATGCGGAGTGGCCACGGATGTCTTACGCACTGCTTAACAGAAACGAAGGGAACGTTGGGAGTCGAAGCTGCTTGCGTCCGTAGGCTTTACCCTAGTTTCCCTACACGTGACTCCTGGGTGGTGCTAAACGAGCAGCGGCGAGGTGGTATGGCGTCGGTGTCCGTCTGGATCGCGACCACAGTACATGGGTGTAAAGCCCGTCATAGTGACTAGTTTCAGCTTGTCGCGTTTCGGGATCAGCTTGTGTATATCCAGTAGCTCATATACCTAGAGACCTTCAGTCGTGGTATATGTGGGCCGACATGACGATGTAGACTATCAATGAATTTTCATCCTTTGGTAGTCGCTTTCGTTTTTGGACTACACTGTACTTACCATCAGGTACTCTGTAGTCACTATGTCGAGCCAGTGTAAAAAAAAACATCCTGAGGCTCTTTACACTTACTCCTCTTGGAGATTGAACCTAAGGAAGGTTATTCGTTCGCTGGTGTTCGGAGTAACACGGATTTCAAGCTCCGTTTCGAAACAAGTTGAGGGATACTTTGAGGGGGGTTGTTAGCAGTAGGAGTCCGTCACCGGAGCAACCGCCCTGCCTTCCCTATGTAGGACTTTTCCCCAAACTACCAAAAAAAAGGTTATATATTATCCAGTTCCCACGAAAACTTGATTAATACGCAATAGAAGCCACAGGATTAATCTAGTCACATATAAATTGTAGATTAATGTGATCACAGTAAAATAAATTACAATAGCCGATTATATCCTAAATCTGACCCATTAGACCAAAAATCAACGTTAAAACACGCGCGACACAGCAAGTTTAAAACAGAGGGTATAATCCGTAAATTTATTTAGTAAAAACCGAGTTTTGTTGAATGAAATGTATTTTCACAAGTTAACTCGCTTGGTTTTTCGCTTGTTGTCGAAAACTCGCTTGGGCTGGTTGCGTTTCAGGATCAGTTTAGGTATATCCAGTAACTCATATGCCTAGCGACCATCTGTCGTGGTATATGTTGGCTCTCATAGCGATGGCGGCTTTACATTTTCGTTCTTGCTACAGAAGCTGCAGCTCTTTAGTTCCATAAGCAAATATTATTTATTCTATAAAAAAAAAAAACTCGTTTTGTATCGATAAATAAATAGATTAGTATTTTTTCATAACAAAAAAATATGCAAATACTAAAATATGTAGTAGTATTGTTGGCAAGAAATGTTTTTGTGGCTCTTAGAAAACTTCGAAATTTTATAAACTTCAATTTTTGACTCTTCCCACTCAAAGGGTTGCCGACCCCTGGTATATGCCATTCATGGAGTCCTTTATATGGAGCCATAGATAGTATTGTTACAATACAAAACTATGTAGTTTTGCATTAATAGGAAATACATAAATAAGTAATTTATGTAAACTAATTTGATAAAATGTATTTTATAATAAAAAGTAAAATGTATATAGTTAAATAACCTACACTGACTCAGACTGAAATTCATAGACATTGTTTCGACTTTGCTTAGCAAAGTATTAAAAAAATAAAATCGTTTTGTCAAAGAACTGAATATATAATAGGAACTTGAATATAGCCATAGCATTCGCAGAGCCAAGTCCATGTTGACAAAATCGATGACTTACCCAATCCTTTGAAATTCATTGAGTAATATTAATTATAAAGTTTTATAGTAAAGTCTAAGCAAACTTAAATTTGCAGCTATATGTATATATATATATATCAGCCCTATTGTCTCGGCTGTTGAGTGAACAAGCTGACCTGCTTTATTTGAGACGTAAATCTTTTTTACATAAACGGTAATAGAGTATAATTGTGGTATCATCAGACTTTTACAACCTTCTATGTGATATTTCTAAGTGTTACCACAACTGTTATTAAAAACAATTTAGTAAATAACCCTTATTAATCGCATTATACGTTTGTATCTATCCACAGCCGGGCAAATACCTTTGTCAAGGTTCGTCACTCTCCGTTTATTTTCCAGCTCCATTCTCTCCTCATCTTCAAGCACATTAATGTTATATTTTTTTTTATGTTGCTATTTGTTTCCTTAATTGTCGAATAATACAATAAAAAGTATACGGTAAGACGTCGATTTCCTCAAGTTGGACTTGTCTCTGCTAATACTTATTATTTATTCAGGATTTTGTCAAAAACGAACTTATTTTCCCAGGTAACTTAAAGAATCGTCTAAATTACTAGCTAATTAACTTAAGATTACAGTTAAAAATGGTGAGAAGAAAGAAAATACGCAAGGAAAAGCGTACCGCAATATTCAGCTGCCTCGCTCGAATGAAATCAGCAATAGATTCAAGGAAAGATTCCATATCTTCGGTCTACAACGTATACGCGGCTTTCTGCAAGGAGACGACGTTACACGGCCTCAAGCATACTGTACAAGAAAATCTCCACGGGCTTGAAAGGTTAAATAGCACTAAAAATTTATTATTACAGCACCCATAATTCTGTTACGTCTGACAGGTGTCAATACTGCGCTTCGTTATTTGAAATAACTGACTTTTGTTAAATTTATGGCCGAGTAGACTGTAGAAATCTTTTTACTTAATAAATAATTAATGTTTATAGCATGACCCGGGTGCTTAGACAATCGGCGAGGCTGTGGAGAATTGATTACAGATCCCTCTGTTCTAGCTAATGGGCTGAAGTAGTCACCTTGGGGTTTTTTAGCCAGTATAAGTCAGGCAAATTTCAGCTGAAACCCCCTGAACGACCGAAATGATACTATGAAGATTGTCCACAAGTAATAAAAAAGGGGTTCTTAACAAAGTAATATTCGATCAAAAATTATACTAAATAATATGTAAATGTATACAAATGACATAAGCTTTCGAAATATCATTTCGACACTCCAAAATTTTGTCATTTTTCTAATAAAGTGTTCGCTGATCGAACGTTAACCCTCATGGCCTCTAGACAAAATAACATACCTTTATCGATAATGGATGTAAAAAAAGTGCATAATGTGGTGGTATTAAGTGGGATAATGGTATCATGTCAAAAGTACATAATGGGATTGACATACGATTTCGCAACCTCACGTTGATATGTTATGACAATTTCATACATTTGCACTTCTTTCTCCCCCCCCTCCCCCAAGCGTTCCTAAGAAAAGAAAGTTATAACATTTATTAGAAACACAAAATAACGTACAACACAGGTTAATCAATGTAGAAAACAACAAAAGCAAATACCCTGTGTTGTGATGACGCGCCACAGGGAAGTCAGCTCAGCAGCTGAGCCTCCTAGCGCTGATTTTCAGCTGACACCCATTTATTGAGTCAAAAAGGATCTTGACAAACAAACAAATGGGTAACGAAGTGATCTTATACCTCTTTCTTTTTTCGTTTTGAGATACGGAACGACAAAAAAGACATTATACGTTCCAGGTTCCTCTGGTTAGTGTTGACTGTCTGTGCATTTGCCGGTGCCGTGTTCTGCGCACTGAGTCAGTACAATAGATATAACTCCGAACCGGTCGTGGTCTCCATGCAGAGAGACTACAGGAGTTGGTGGACCACCTTCCCAGCAGTGACGGCGTGCTATATCGACCGAGTCGAGCCGGAGAGAGCAAAAGAAGTGATACAATCGTAAATATTATATAGAATTATCGGTTTGACTTTAATTGCCAATAGATCCTCGTTTAACCTCAACAATACCTAAGAAAACTCAAAATAAGATCAAAAATTGAACGTGCTAAGCTAATGAGGGTAGCTGTTGATTGATTCACTCGTTGATTGAAGACCGTTAATTTATATAATAATACAATGTTGGGAGAGAGGTGACTCTCCGCTGGGTCGTTGGAGGAATACGGGTCACCAGGACCGGCTAGCAGCGATTCGAGGGTCATACCGGGGGTTGTAAGTCAGTAAGTTATATCGGGATCGACACCCGGGTGGTGTTTCTAATGAAAATATGACTTTGATAGATCGGAGTTCCCTCAAGCATAACATTTTGACACAATAAGTGCATATACAAATTGTGTCATTGTGTGTATTTCAAATTCCACTGTACAAAGATCAATGAATATCACTTTTACGTCACCACAAAAATGCAGAGCATCGACGTAGAGTTGCCTGCCTCTCGGTCTTTTACTGGTTGCACAGTGGAGAGTTTTCTCAGGAACTACATTATTTGATTGCACCAGCCCCATTCCACCACAAAACCACTAGACACCGTGTCGGATTCCAAAAAGATTCGCTTCTACATTCATCATGCGAACGGCTAAGGAGTGAAATATGCTTCCAGCGGCCATATTTCCGCGATCTTATGACCTGGGAGTCTTTAAGAAAGGAGTGAATAGGCATTTGCTGGGCGAACGCGTTTCTTCATCGAACTCATCTTCACCTTCCACCAGGTGTGATTAAGGTCAAACATTCGTCTATAAATAATAATAATAATAAAAAAAAACACCTAAAGCAAAGCTCCGTACTTCTGGTCATACTATAGTTAAAATATCTGCCTCCTTTAATATATTTTTTTTCTAGAATATGGAACGTATCAGAGGAATCAGATATTGAGAAGTTTCAATATTATCGCGACTTCGTAGAGCTAGTAGCCGGTGTTTCCTTCAGGGATAACTTGCAGAACTTCTGGAAATTCCAGTCCGACGACACTGTCCAGGGTATAGACCTTCTGCAGCTAGCTCTGAGTGTCCACCCAGCGAATGAGCTTAAGGTTATGATATCTCATGTGGAGGAAACGGTAAGTTTTTAAAGTAAACAGGAATATTTCTTAAATCAGTTTTTTTTAACGGAAATAATTCATGAGATTTCATTCTCAAGGGTTTTGCGGATGAGTGAGTGGTTAGAAACCTTACGTACGCCATTATTTTTATTATTCCTGAGATCTATAGGCAAATCCAAGACTTACATTAGTTGCATTGCCACGTATCAAAAGTAGCAATTGCTATGGACCTAGAAACTTTTACATAAGAAAGAACTTCTCTAACTCTTAATTTTGTCGGGTTATTGCATTTTTGAATGATCTTTCAGCGATCGTGTTCCCTTCATTCTACAATATTGTATTCTGTAAGCTAAACGTAAGAAGATATTTGTGAAGTCCAGCATAATCGTGGCGGCTTCAGAAAGCGATTGTCTATCGATAGCTGTACTCGGTATTTGCATTGCACTGTTCTACCCATGACCTGATACATAATACAGTGTACTGTTCAGTGCAGTAAATCTATTGAATTATCAAAAGAAAATATAGAAAACATAGTATCTATTAATAGAATATGTTATGCGCTTCACGCTGACGCCACTGAGCAGTTACATTAATTTTTTCTACTGCATTAATGATATCTACTTGCCGAAGGTACGGCTATGTATGAAATACAGAACTAAGCGATTAACACCTGTTTTCTTGCAGGTAGATTGGCATCCAGTAATGACGGAAGTTGGTATGTGTCTGACGTTCAATTCTGTATATGCGAAGTACCAGTTCATGCTGGAGGATAGCGAATGGCGGCCGTCGAAGCTACTGCAGTGTCATTATCACAGCGGGCAGTGCTTCGTGAGGATTGACTCCATTGATAACGCCGTTAGGGTATGTTAGGGTTGTTCCAAATATTTAAAAAAATATTTCTTAGGTACACTATTTCAAAATGTAATTATTTTTATCATTTCAATAATCTCTATAATTTTTTTATACAGGTAGGTCGCAGACCGATTGCCTGAACTGGGTTGCGACCACAGACAATTGAGGCGTCTAATTTCAAAACCCACTAAAACGATTTTTCGTACAAAATTAGTCCTAATAGTAATATGAAATGTTTTTATCAAAGCAAATACTGTATATGAATTTTTCTTTTTTGCTTTTTCACTCTAGAATAATAAATACCTTATAAGAATATGATTGTTAAGTCAAAGATTAATTATAAGTTTTTATAAATTTATGGGATTAGAATAAATATGTGATAGTGGGTTTTGACATTAGACTCCTCAATTGTAAAGACAGTCATGATGATTCGCTTCAACCTATGGCATTGTATTAACTTTTTTGTATTTAATTTCTTTTCAGTACTTCATACATTCCCCGTATGAGATATCAACAGCAATTTCGAACCCAACTGGTGAGATTTCGCCTGGTGATGAACTTATTATAGATTTCAAGGTATTGTTTGTAAAATAATTTGTCGCATTACTTTGAATTACGAACTATATATTTATAGTCCACGTATATTTTATTTTTTGAGCTTGCGATATGTATAATAAATAATGTTGTGATGTCAACATACTGTCTTGTGCATTTGGCACCTTCAGACGAATGGTGCCAAAAAAAAATGTTAGTGGGAACTTTATTTTATTTTTTTCTTTGTTGTATTTGTTATTTTTATAAAAAAAAAATTTTCTATTTAAGTATATGACGGCGCCACTGTGCTTTTAGAGTGTCTGGAAACGTCAAAAGTAATAATGGACATTTGAAATAGTGGGGTTTGACGTTTCCCCACTCTAACGCAACTTCAGGCTCTTTTGTACGCGCGCAGAGGCGGACAGATCAGAATCCATTTGCTTCTCTCGTAAGCAAGACGTGCCTGGTGGAGCGTCGTTACTTTATCATAAATATCGAAAGTGCTGATTGTATTACTGTTAATATTTCGTTGAAATAATTATTGGATAGTATAAAGCCTTCAAATACGTGGTTTTAATTCTCCTCGCCCGCCTACCCACGATCGCTCGGCAGCCAGAGATGGGTCCAGAAAATAATGATAATGGCAATGTGCCGTTATATATAATTAATTAGTTTTCTTTTATTGTTATTTGTCTCAGGGCTTGATTGTTGTTTTGTATTTTTTTGTGGAAGCTTTGCTGGCATATGTAGAGAATGCTCACCGGTGAAGGAATAGATCATCAGGAATCCCGCATGCCATCTAATAAGAATATCATATGTTAGTGCCCTGAGATCGGCGATCAGCTGCGCAACTGGTCCCATTGGGTACGGTTTTAACCACGAAGTGAATGCAGCCACTAATGTACCTCTGCTTATCCCAAAAGAGATATATTAGTATTTTATAGAGAATTTCCTGATCTATAAGATGCGTTACAATATTTATAGAGAAGCATAGTTCTGATAATTGACTTAATTCTTACAGGTTGTCGAAATCCAAGCATCTCCAAGCGTGAAAAACTTAAGACCAGAGCAGAGGAGATGTCGTTTCCCAGATGAATGGCTGAGTAACTCCATTGAGGTTATATACATAATTAACTTTATTCCAAAACCTATTACAAATACAAAAACGTTTTTATTTTTTTATTTTTATGGGCGGACTTTTAAGCTCAATCACAAATGGTGGAAGGTAAAGATAAGTCCAACTATGGACTGCGTCCGCCCAATAAATGCCTATTCACTCTTCTCTTAAAAATTCCTAGGTTATAAGATCGTGAAAGTATGCTCGCTGGAAGCCCACGATTTATTCGCGGGCAGCGCTTGATCCGCTCGGGATCCACGCGTTGGCAATGCGCAGTCAACGCAAGGCACGCATGCGAGCAGCGAATTGTCACAGAGTGATCCACTTGCCGTCAACGCGTGGACTGCTTGTGAGCGAGTTGGTTGATATGACGAGCGCATATCCATTGTAAAACATATAAAGAATACTAACCGCGCGAGGAGATGCGGCGCTGATTGGGTGCCGGGTGGCTGTAATGAGCTCTGACCCTTACAGTAAAAGTTTATTTATTTTACACAGGCGTATAGCTTCGCTCTGTGCCAGATGCACTGCCGAAGTCGAATGGCGATGATGTTCTGTGGCTGCCGGCCTTATTTCCATGTTAAAGGAGGTTAGTTCTTAAGTTTACACTTTCTATATTATCGAATTATTGGCGGGTGTGCACTTTCTGCAGAGAAGATACATGCAACAACTTAGATGCTAGCAATCTGCGTGCAATTCGACACCTCTGTACGGGTGAAGAGGGAGGCCTTATATTCTACTAATAAACCCTACGGCTCGGCATATATATATACTTCTTTTGTACAAGCGCAAACTCAGTTTAAGAGTAGGTCAATGTGTATAATTATCCGTAATTCTTTTCGTCATAGACCCTTATATATTTTTCTAATTTTTGTAAAATAATAACTTTTTTTCTAAGCTAAACTCTATTCATCTAAAAATTATTGGCACCTGAAAAATAAACACCCATTGAACTGTCATTACCTAATTTTTTTCAAACTTTGCTATTGAACGATCAAATTTGAAATTGTTTAAATTTACTTTAAATATTGTGCTTATAGTTACATTTATATATTTCGGGTGGATTATTGAGTGTTATATAAGTATTTGTGGTTAAATCACTGTACTGCGTTTCGTGTTTTACAAGATGGCGATGTATGTGACGCGCACGGTATGGCGTGCGTCGGGAGAAACGTCGAGATTCTCATCAATATTCCAAAGAACCTCGCCAAATGCGCCTGTTTACCTCAGTGTGCCGAATTCAACTATTACTCACACACAAAGAAGGTCGTTATTCGGTTAGTACTAACTTCAGTAATTATTACAACAGCCACTTTGGAATGCTTAGCAAATTCTGTCGACAAACCCTTTTTTTTATAACCCGGGGAAATCCATAACGGACCTCAGGTAGCGGTGAGGGCCGCCCTCCGGTGTGTCGGACTTGCACCGACTTAAACCCCCGGGGTGTTCCTCCTACCCGTCTGCAGAGGCCTATGGGGCAGCAGTGGCGCCCGGCGACGTTTGACCTTAACGTAGGCCTTTACCTATTGCGAATGCACGGGAGGCGTGGTGTAAATGGCCACCCACACCTCACTCGTCTACATGTCTTGGAGCAGTGTAGCGGAAACACATCGCACTCTGATCTCTCCTGGATCCATGGACGGAGCACTCCCTCAAGCGCACCGCCCCCTGTCGACAGACCCTTAGCTTTGTTAGAATAGAACTTATGTGGTTAACAAGCCGACCAGGAGAACTTCATAGCGCCTAACAGACAATTCATATTATATTTTAACATCCAAAGGCAGTAACAAGACATTTGTACATCACTAAATATCTTTATTGCATGAAAACTTAAATATAAAACTAGATAAAATAGACAATTATCTCGAGCTAGTCTTTGCAAGGCGCGGTCGATCACGAGAGGTCACACGATACTCCACCATTACGGCATCCGCGGGAGTGGGTCAGCAGAGTGCACGCTACACTGTTAACTTTTAACTAAACCTACTTTTCTTTTTCCATCGCCCCTATCCCTCGTGTTCAATAGAGGGCTTAGGCACTGTGACAATTAAATAATCAAAGAGCCCTCATCTGGAAACTGGATGATAAGGACAGGCTGCTGGCGCTCCGGACCGTTCACCGTATACAATTAATTAGGTGTTCCGCCATATTGTCCAAAGCAACCGATTATTCTGTACTGTAACCGAGTTCGCCGCCGATGATAAGTGTAGCGATACCGCCGTGCGTACACAAGTGTCGCTGTTAAGGGCCGAGCGTGGAATGGGATGTGAGGAGACGGGAAGGATTTCAAGTACCATTTTTATAGACATACCTTGCACCTGAACAGTTATGAGCACTTTAAATAAATAATTTATCGTAAGAAAAAATGAGAAATAATAGTATATTCAATATAAATGTTAAAGACAACAATTATACAACTGGCTTACTGATACGGTAAGTACTGGAATAAACGGTAATCAAAATAATGATATTCATTACAACATGAATGGGAGCTCCGGTGACAGCGAGGAGGTTCCAGTAGCAGCGATTAGGATAAACCTGATGCCGCCCAAGTTCAGGCTTCACCGGGATGTCATCTTCACTTTGGAAGATCTCTTTGGTTTGTTCTTATTAACTTCGAGTGTCGCTTCTCTTTGTTTATCATCAAAGCGCTTGATTGATGTCTATGTTTCGATATATTGGCGTGCTAATTTTCACTTTTCACCAGGCTTGGTAAAGGCTCAGCACATGCTTGTAATTCTTAAAAAAATATTGTTTATTATTGTCTATTTATGTCAATTTTTTTTTATTTATCTGCATGCACTATGAAATGCTTTCCTGGTTCAGACAAGTAGAGACGATGATAGAATGACGAAAAAGGTATACATAGAAGATGAATTAAGTGGAAGTAAGAGACAAAGCCGGCCGAAACTTGCTACACAGATTAAATAAAGAGAGTTCTGATGGTGGGTAAGGACAAGAGTACGCTCAATCGGCGAGAGTTCATAAAGGGATTTATGAATACTTATAAAGAAAGGGAAAGAGGCTTAAAAAATACAAAGAAACATAGCAAGCACGCATTCTGTTATAATTCGTCTCATGAATCTTATAAACTATGGGAAAAGAAGAATATTTACTTCCTTATTATAGAAAAAACAAACTGACGTGTACAATATTTTATTATCAGCATCTCTAGGAGGCACCACGGCTTTGTTCGTCGGAGCCAGCGTTCTAACTGTCGTAGAGACGATCCTGTTCATCATACGAAACGCCGTCAACTTTGTGCTGAGCTGGAGCTGCCTCAGTAGACAGAGAGTTGTAGAATATAAACCTTAGCTGATTTATTGTTATTTTTCAATCGTCTTGTCTTTAGAGGCAGAAATATGTAATTCATAATATCTCTGTTTTTAATAAATAAAAAGACTTGTTTGCTAAATTGTTAAAAGAATAAAAATTAATACATTTTATTTGTAGTGTTTTTGTAATCCATTTAGCTTGTAACCGTGGCTTAAAGGTTAAATTAACAGATAGTCATGAATAACTGTAATTATTTGCATAAATTATATAGCTAAGCGAAGCATGAAGATATATTGTTGCAAGCCGGCATGATCGTTGCGAATATCCGCAGATTTTTTACTGTTATTAGCCGTTGTTATTTTTGGACTGCAACAGGCTTACCATTAGGCTTATCTTGGACTTATCAAAATTCGGATGTAAGATGAAGCTGAGAGACTGGTTGTTGAATCTAAAATATAATGATACAGAGGAACTGTTGCAGGTGTAGATGTGCTTGGGCTTTAATATTAACATTCTTTTGTAATTGTTATTCACTTTGTTTGTATAGTCTGTTGTTTGGTATATAATGTTCTTTTTTTTTTTTTGTATTGTTTTGAGTTATGGTTGGTGCTACGCAGCAGTAAAAAACTGTAACAAATTTGTGTGAAATATGCTGACATCCAAGATACAGGGTGTCCTAGTTTGGGTGTCAGCTGATTTTTTTTTAATGTGCTGCCTTGTAGTTGTTTGTCGAATAAATAATTTATTTATTTTATTTTATTTTATTAGGTGTGTTGTGGTCATTGTGCCGAGTTAGGATAAAAAAAAGTTAGAAGCTTGTTATTATAATTATTTGTTTCTTTTTTGTTATCGCAACTTTCAACCATTCTAAGAGAAATTAGGAAAATTATTATTGGATTCTCATAATTGGACGACAGGAAACTATGTATTATCTATGAAAAACGCAGTATACCAAAACTCTGTATTAAAAAAAAAAGTTTATTTATCAGTGTTAAGACATTAGAAAACACAATATTCAAAGCAGTAATAGAACGCAGTGAAAATAAAACGCTTTGTTTAGGGGGTGTTTTTAGAGCTGTTATAAACAACACTTTTGCCGTCGACATTTTCAATCATTTACAACCTGTTCTGAGAGCTATTTTTTTTTTATCCTGACTTGGAATAGTGACCATACCTAACGCCTGATGGTAAGCATAATGTGGTCTAAAAATAATTACAACTATCAACAGTAAAAAGAAACAAAGTCACAGACGCAACATCACAGAACGGTGGGAACAAGCTCACCGGAAGACTATCACACAGATACAGCTCAAAGACTCGGCAAAAGTAAGAGTTAGAGATTTTTAAATTAGGGAAAATTAGTGCATAAATGCACGAAAATCACACTACCCTCACACTAACAATATGTAAAAGCTGTTGAAATGAGTATCGATGTAAGATGAGAATTTTATGAGGCTCGCCATAACATTCTACCGAGGTGATCATTAAAAGTGATGTTACCTATGTTCGACATCGTTTACCGTTCTCCGTGAACGCACCTTAATGTCAAATGAAGCCCCTCCCTTCTTTTAACATGTATTTATTTTCGAAAAACTAACCTCTAAATTAAAACAAAAATAACAACGACCGATCGAAAAAATGTTTTATAAAATTATAAAGCTTTTGCTAAGTGGCCTGTATAATTTATTCGCTTTTCTATATTATTCGATATCTCTTTTACACACAGTTCTTCCATTCGGCTTGGATGTGAGTTTGATCGGCGTTTCGGCTTATTATTTAACAAGATTAAAGAAACCGGATCAAGCAAATGTACTCAGTATATTCGGCCCAGTGCCTGGCAGCAAGGAGAGCGAAGACAATCCAGAGAAAGTGGTCCGATGCATAGCACACAGAGGGGCCGGTTTAGACGCGCCGGAAAATACTTTGGAAGCATTGAAATACGTAAGACTTTATACTATTTCGAAAAATTAACTCCAAAGCATATGATGGAATGTACAATATAGCCTTAATGTGCGATTCGAATTCTAGCTGCTTGGCAGACAACACACTGGTTTCGATATAAATTCATAAAGAGTGGTACATCTTAGTTAGGCAACCACTGTGGAGTCGCCGCTGCCGAGCAGTGACTGCTAGAAGTCGAATTGTGCCTTAAGAATAGCAATAACTATCAAGAGATGAGGATCTATTGACGGTTATCATTGTCAAGCCGGCCCTCATATACCAAGACTGTAGGTCTTTGGGTATGTGCACAACTGGAAGTAAATAAGCTAAAGCCTGACTCGGTTCAGTGACATCACCACCCTTGATGAGAAGAATGGTACAGTCCAAATAACGACAACTGTCCATAGTTCCTGTCATCATGTTCATCTGCGCATATATCTCTTCACACTTTATTTAAAGGACCCCATATCGTAAAACGGTGGAAACATGCTCGCCGAAAGACCATTTTACAGCCCAATGACACAGTAAAAGTAAGAGTTAGTGGAATTAGTCTTAGCTGGGATGGGAGCTACCATTTTGCTCCATAAACCTGCACATGTGATTCTATTATGGAAGGAAGAGGGTGGAATGAGGGAATAATTAAAAAGCTATGTTTATACAGCAAAATTATTTCTGAGTTTTAGATTGGAGCATATCATTAAAAAAATATTCTGTCAGATATATTGTTCTCGGAGAATATAATTTTCAAACCATAAACGTTATGAACTTTCAGTGTGTGGAAAGAGAATGCAACTTTGTCGAGTTGGACATACGCTCATGCCGAGATGGTCGCCTCATGCTCCTCCACGACCAGGGCTTGGAGAGACTGACGGGCTTGGATATCACAAATGTGCAGTCCATGGACTGGGATAAGATCAGCAATATTGATGTTGGTGTAACTCATCCAAACAGGTGAAACTTCATTTTTTTAATATCTTGTTTTGCAATCTCTTCTTGCAAGGTGATCTTTCTTCTCAAGGTAGTCACTTCAGAAACTTTAGTAGATCACCGTTAGGCTTCATATTTTGACTGGCTGCCCATGTCGAGGTCTGTACTCACAGGGGTGCCCTTGCATTGCCACCCAACCCATAAATTTGCCAGCTGAGCATGTCAGTGTTTGCCCTCTCACCCAGTTTAGATGTGAATGTCTATCCCGGCCATGAACATGATCTTTTCCTGTCAAAAAAAAAAAACATGGCATTACATGGAGCCATTGTACGTATATGTATGTGGGAAGAGTTTGATTTTGAATTTTCTGTTTTGTAGACATCAGTTCAAGGAGGTGCATCTGTGTTTGCTAGATGATGCACTGGAGTACTTGCTTGCCAACAAAGTTCGTATGATTATCGATGTCAAAGGAGAAGATAAGCAGGTAAACTAGCAAAAGAAAATGGTGACTCAGGCGATTGTACCATCAACTTAATCTTTAACACTTGCCAACTTGATTTTTTTTTCTCGCACTAACTCTGTAATAGCATCCAACTCAGAGGGTATCAGCTTAAGATATGTGCAAATCGATCAAAGGACAACCTACATAAACACTTTCTATGCAACAGGATTGTCAGAGTGTGGAATTATTTCCCAGAAGACGTAATCGCAACACAATATGTGAACTAATTTAAAAATCAGCAGGTATTTGAACAACTGGGATACACAAGATGATCACAAAACGCGATTGGTGGAAGCGAGTCTCTATGTTGGTCTTTACACTTGGGTACTGTGGTCAGGATCTTGTTCGCATTGTCACCTCGAAAACATGTGTTTCAAACATGATATTCTTAAGGCAGTACATTGAAGGCAAATCTTTATAAACCAGTAATTTTCTCTCTCCCAAATAGCTTTGGTACTGCTTCTGCAGCATCATAGGTACACTACCTTTATAACATTATTGATTCCAGGTAGTCAGTGGAGTGCTGAATGCGTTTGCAACGCGACCAACGCTGTACCAGTATGCAGCTGTCACATGTTTTAACCCACTAATATTGTATCAGGTCAGTGTTTACATTTTTCTATATTTTTTTTTTTTTATATTCTACCCTTAAGATAGTGAAATCTATCCTGGCGTAAGCGGTACGCGATGTGCTCCCACGCATTGATCTAATCAATGGGTATACATTGGGCAGGAGACCTTGAGTAGAGTAGGCTAGAGGCGGTGCACGGTGTCCGGTACACCGTCTAGGAGGGAGGTTTTGGAGGTGTAGGCTGTACTCCTTCCCCTCCCAGAGAGGTAGCCTCAACAAGGCTTTTTGTTCCCTGGGTGTTTGGATGAATTTGGCTTTCCAGACTCGGGTGGAGCAATCAGAGGGACATCCCGAGGGTTTGTAGTCACTAAAAGTCTGGCACACCGGGGCTGCTGCCCTCACAGCCTTCCTGATGGTCCTATGCAGGATTTTCCCCCGGGATAAAGAAAATGGCTACACATAGTGGCGAGTGAGGTGTAGGCATTACACCTTTTATCAACAGTTTTTATTGTATAAGGCTCAGGTCAGGCCCTGCATGGATTTTGTTAGCATCTTTGGGATGATTCTGCACAGTACTTACTTGACGCCCTGGATAGGTTGCAGCGGAGGGCTGTCCGCATTGCGAACGATCCTGACGTGGCTAAGCAGCTTGAACCGCTTCAGTTGCGCAGAGATGTTGTCTCACTGAGCGTTTTCTGCCGTCTGTGTCACGGAGAGTGTTCTGAAGTGTTATTTAATCTTGTTCCATCTCTTCCTTTCTACGACGTGCGGTTATACGGAGTCACAGCAATATGGTATCTCACATTCCGGCTAAGACTAAGAAGTTCTCTAACTCTTACGTTTGCCGTGCCGTTGGGCTGTGGAATGCCTTCCGGAGAGCGTGTTCACACCGTCCAATGATATGGGGACCTTTTAGCGTAGCGTGAAGATATCTGTGCAGGCCGGCATGATCGTTGCGATTGGCGATTGGTTTTTCTTAAGTATTGATAGTCGTTGTCGTTTTTTGGACTGTACCATGTTTACCATCAGGCATCGTGTATGTAGTCACTAGGTGATACAAATTTCGAAATTTTTCAGATTCGTAAGAAGGACCCTGCGATTGTTGGAGCCCTCAGTTATCGGCCCTACTGCTTCAGCGCTCAAGGCTATGACGCTGAGAACGGACCGAACAACCCCAGGTATAGTTTTATCCTTTGCTGTTTATATTGTGACCTAAAAAAATGCGATATCCGGTATAGTCCGAATGTCGTATTTATTCTATTACATTCAAATAACTATCGATGCTATTTATTATTATTATTTATTATTTTTTCGTTAATATCGCTATTCGATAGTTATTCGATTGTAAAGTAATAATAACTACATTACATTTATTTATTTATTCACTATCATTGAACAGCACATATGTATAAACATTTTACATACGGTACAGTTTACAAGCTGTGCCGATTACACAATGATAATATTTAAAAAATTGCAAAGAAAAGGAAAATAAAATAACAGTTAACTCGCAACAATAAAAAATAGATGTGTGTGTGTGTGTGTTGTGACAAGGTGAGTGTAAGAAAGCTATATATGATATGTATATTGACATAAATGCAGTGTGGTGTCTGTACCCTCCTATTGTCGTTTTAACTTTAGCAAAGCTAAAACCGAGGCTATGAAGATATTTCTATTTAGGGAAAATATGTTAATATATATATATATATTTGATAGTCTTCGATTCTGCTGGCGGCGTAACGCGATGCATCGATGTTTTAGTGAAGCGTGCAGACCTGTTCTAACTTCATTCCAATATTAATCAAAGTAATTCAACAATCGTCGCAAACAAACAATAACCTATTCCACAATCTTCTCGAATAACATACTTTTTATTATAAATCGATAATGTGAATAATCGATATGGTCAATTGTTGGTTTTTTTTTTCATAACAATTACTATCAACGTAGAGACTTTCCCAGCATAGCCCGCCCAAAGTTTGATGGGCGACGTCTTCACACATTGGAATTGCCGACAATATCCTGTATCCTCCAGCTGTAAACAGTCATCAGGCAAAGACGAAAAGTTACCGACGTAGGAAATCGAGTAAATCGCAATGGGCTGGTCATAACTCTCGCAAAATCTACAACTCTTAGAATAAATAAATTTCGAAGTGGAGACCGCGTTTTGGCACGAATTGTGGACTAGTGGCTAGGTTGGGCTGACGATTTGCGAAATGCAGTAGGGTTTTCTGGATGACGAACAGCCCAAAATAAAGACAATTTGAGAGCTTTGGGAGCGGTCTATGTTGAGCAGTGGAGCGATGCCTGTAAACCGCAACGTGTGAACTAGTGATGCCACGAATAGTGAATTGGCCGAATATCGAATATTCGGCAACGCTGTCGGCCGAAGCGCCGAATATTCGGCCGCCGAATATTCCTGGAAGTAGCGTGTTTAGTGACAGGTTATTTTCTGAGGCAGGTAACATTTACGATGAAAAGAGTAAATCGTTTGTTACCAAAAAATGCTGAAAAGCTTGTTTTTATCCATCACAACTTACCACTGATCAATTTTAATTACTAAAGTGTTGTAATTTGGAAATAAATACATAATTTTGAGTAATATAACGTGTCTTTTTTACATGATTTGGTATTCGGTAATTTAGCCGTGGTGGCTGCCGGCAGAATAGAATAGCACCCCCCTCTTCTTGCTGAGGTGTCGTAAAAGGCGACTAAGGTATCTCTTTAACACCGCAATTCAACCAGGTGTTCCGAGAAGAAAAACTCGACCAAACCTGCATCCTGCTCCTTCCATCTTCTCCTTTCCATCGGGCCTGAGGGAGCTCGGACGAGAGAGTGCTTTTCTGGCTGCGCGTCCAGTTATGCATTTAAATATCTCCTGCGCAATTGACTGTTTTCGAAAACTGGGCCTTGATTTTCTTAATCGGCGTTAAAACAGTCGCCGTGGCCGAATCCGGCTAGGACATTATCATCAGTTGCCGAATATTCGTGACATCTCTAGTGTGAACTGTCCCGGTTGCCGTTAGGTTCGGTCAGAGCCTCCCGCTGCACGCGGTGTTGCGCGCGTGCGACGCGCTGCACTCGCTCGTGTGGCGCTGGACGGCTCGCTGGTGCAACGTGAGCGCGGTGCTCCTCCACAAGGACATCGTCAGCCCGTGAGTACAGACATTTCCAGAGCTCCTTATAGATCACTTCACTTATGATTACGATTTTATAGACGTGGGAGATATTTCAGAATACAATCATTTGTACCTTCTTATAAGTAATAAAAATGTTGGTAAAAATATTCCCTAACAAATCTTAAAGAAACATTGATGAACAAATGAGAATTGATCAGTAAACAGTTTGGACACCGCAGCGCGTGTGGCGCACGATTGAATGGCATGCAGATACAACTCCTTTTACGTAACTTTAGGTAAACAGCTAATTGACTCGTTACCCTTTCGCACTTTATCCTGGTTTAAGAGGGACACAATATCTACTTAATAATTAATTGTTATTTATTCTATCATGTGTGTAATTGTCCCTTGATATGTTGACTATAAATTACTTTGTTTTAATGGAAATATTAAGGTACCACTATTCCTATATATTTGGATTTAGAATCGAATGCTGAATATCCTCCTTGAATATCTCTCTTGTCTATAAAATCAGCCTGTATAATTATGTTTGTTCATCTCGCGTAGAAGCGAAGTCCATTATTGGAAGAGGCTCGGCATCCGCTGTGCTGGCTGGTGTGTGAACAGGCCTCTAGAGAAGCTGTTCTGGCGAGGAGTTCTTCGGGCTCCATACTTGGCCAACACGTTGATCGGGGAACCGGATGTAAGTATAAAAAAATGTGTAGGTTATAGTGACTCACTTTGGCCTGTCGCGTTCGTTTCCTTTCACTCATTCATTACCTAATGAACTTCAGTCGTTGTATGTGAGGGCCGACATAACGACGGAGACTGTCAGTGCATTGTCGTCCTTTGGTAATCGTTGCATTTTTTGGACGACACTGTACTAGTGACGTGCATAGGATATTTGGTCAGAGATGGCAGATTCACATAATGAATGTGAATATTATATAATGATAATAAATATTATATTACTTTCACAGGGAAGATAGACGGCGTGAAAATAGAATAGATATGAATATAAAGGGTTGCTTTTTTATGTTTAAATTAAAGGAATTTATTTCAGCTTTATTTATCGTAAGTGCATGCAATGCTTTCATGCATCTGCGGAATGAACGCTACAGCACTGTACTTTCCATCAGGTGTGATGTAGGCACTTCATGGAGCCAGTATAAAATAAAAACCGTGTTTTTTGAATGTTATTAAAATATATTAAGGTTTCCGTTATTTATTTAGTACAAATGTGTTATACTTCAAACTTACCGGAATATTTACCTAAGTAATGGCGAAAAGTTTGACCGAAAGCCGCATCAAGATTTGTTGAGTAATTTAGAAGATACTAGCTGACCCGGCAAACGTTGTTCTGCGATATAAATTATTTGTAGTGAATATCTTCTGTGTTATAATATACAATTTTGGCCATAGTGGCTTCCACATAAAAGGTAGATATATGCTGTCGCTCCAATGGTTTAGGCAGTGTACGCCAAGATAGCTCTCAGAGGCCAGATTTTTTTCCGACTTAATTGACATGTATCGTTATATTCCGACCAAAATTACATAAAATCATTACAAATTGTAGCCTATATGTTATTCCGATGTATAATCTATATTACTGTGGGAGTTTCATGCAAATCCGTCCAGTAGTTTTATCGTGAAAGAGTAACAAACATATTCACAAACTTTCGCATTTATAATATTAGTAGGAAAACCGAATATACAGACAGACAAGCCACCTTGTACTTTGTAAGAAAGTGTAATAAACAAGCTGAAGCGAATATGCGACATGTCAAAGAAAATCACTGAGGATTCTTAAAAACTTTATCTCACTCTGTCTTTTATGTCCTTTTCAGATGGAAAGGAGAACGCAAGAGAGGGACAATGACAAAGTGAGTATTTCGGAACCAGTGGGATTGTTGATCGATAAAATTATCGAATCGGAAAGAAAGATATATTCGGGACAAAATTAAGTCTGAAAAAGTTATGAAAAAAGAAAAATAAATAAAAAGCTAAACAGCGCTCATATATTTTTATTTATAAATCTAATTTTACATGATTTTGGAGCTTTAAAAAATATTTACGTAAAAATAATTTATTGATACATTATTATTTTTATTATCTCTTTATTTATTTTATTTAAATTATTTTTATTTTTAATATATTGAAATATAAAAAACATACAATAAAGCAAGACACAACATACTCACCGGTGAAGAAAATCAACGTGAGTAAACCCGAATGGCATCTAATAGAAATTTCATGTGTAGGTGTCCTAAGAAGGGCGATCTGTTGTGCTACTGGTCAAGTTGGACATAAAATATAAGCCTAAAATCGTTTTAGCGGGACGATGTATTTATTTGTAATATTAAATTTCGGTCTAAAAATGTATTAAAAAGCTTCTAAATTTCCGGGTCGTAAATCCTACTGCCTACCCTGTAAAGTCTTCGCGGGCGTGAAGCGTGACCCGGCGATGCTAAAAACGTTTTTCTGTCTCAGGTCGACAGAAAGCGGCGGGATGTTGAAAAGAATGGTAAGAAATCGTTGCGCGACCTCGACTGAGACAGCCGCCGCTTCTTAACTATCACCTTCACGCCTGTGTCGCGACTGCACGGGGCCGGCAGAGACAGAAAAGCACACTCAAAGGAACACTCACTCATGTTTGTAAGAATAGGTACAGAGCACCCCTTATAAACAACACTTAACTTATTATTATAAAAATGTAACACCTGTATATGTAAATCTACAACACTTCGTATTAATAAATTTACTACATACTGTATAAAAACAATCCCACCATCGCTATAAAGCTTGAATAAGCAAAATTTGAAATTCTACAGTATGTATTAAAAACCCTGTCCGACCCAGTAGGGGCATATTAGTGACACGATAACATTTTACCAAAATACACCAGAAAATTATATTATTCGTGAACATAAATTTTTTTTTGTCATGTATTGGTGGTAGGTTGACTGCCCAAACTGAGTCGTGACCACAGTACACAAGTGTAAAGACCGTCATAGTGACTCTCTCTTTGGCCTGTCGCGTTTCGGGATCAGTTTGTGCATATCCAGTAGCTCATATACCTAGAGACCTTCAGTCGTGATATATGTGGACCGACATGATGATGGCGATTGTCAGTAGATTTTCTTCATTTGATGGTCGCTGTAACTTTTGGATTACATTGTACTTACCATCAGATGCACTGTACTCAGTTTGTCGAGCTAGTGTAAAAGAAATCAAAATTGAGGGAATTGAATTATTTTTAATACTATTTGAACAAAACGCTGCTTGCGATTTACTAGCATGATCATTGACTTTCCTTTATTCACGAGCCCCGCCCACTTCCAGTGCTGTTATGTAAGCTTCCCCATTAAACGAACTTTTATTTTTATCTTATTCGGGTATATTTTCTCTTTAACTAAAAAAGATAAGGTTAATATGATCTAACATTGAAAATGAATTAACTCCCTCACAGGTCGGACAGCGTTTTTAATACATACTGTATATTTGCTACAATCACTAAAATGTTCCATACGGATTTTTTTTACATACATAAGTTCCCTAGTCGTAGGTGTTAGTAATAAATGTTACAGTATTTATTGACGTGAAAAATGTATCGACAATTCTCGCTTATATTGCTTGTAGAACGCTTGTAAGCAGTTGATTGTGTTATTAATGAAATTTGAGGCTAATTTTAAAGCATTTTAGTATGGCTTTGTAGTTTTTAATCGTTTGATATATGACAAGAAATATTTTAGAGTTTATTTCAGTATTGTAATGAAACAATTTTTAGTATTTATTATTAATGTTTTTTTTTTCATGATATTAGATTTCTTATTTATTAAATGAAAATTATTCCATACAACTACTTAAAAAAAAAACTTATAACCTCAAATGGTTCTTTAGGCCAAACTAGACCATAGTCTAGATTTATTTGAAAATTATTTCATACAATATTATTTTATTTATAGAACTTGTTTTAAAAGTATTATCTTTACCAAAAATTTATTGTAGTTCATAAATTCTCGCCTTTTGTATTTATTGTTACTTGTTTAAATCTGTCGCCACTTATGGCTGTACACGGAAAAATATGCTAATATTTTTTTAATGATTTCTGTACTAACGCAAAGGTTCACGAACGTTGATTAAACTTTAAAGATAATTTTTAATACTAATGAAATTTTTTTACATAGAAATGGAGGTACTATCAGAGATGGACAAAATGTAACCTGATTAATAATTGTCGATTACAAAATGTAGTAGTAAATTTAATTTTGATGCTCTGTAATCAGGATCAAATCCCTTCAAAATATAAAGGAGTCATAAATGTGTATGCAATTGAGGATTCCGTTGTGTTTAAAACATAGATGAGCAAAATGTAGTCATGTTAATGATGAAAAACGCCTAATGTAATCGTAATCGTTTTTCGTTAATCTGATTACATTTTACCCAACTATGGGTACTATTAGTGTTCAAATGATCTTTAAAATTTATAGACTGTTTGTGAAACTGTGCGTATATTTGACATATTTTTATGATGTTTTAGACTGTACTTACAAATTATAAGTAATAATTTATTTATGTGTACGTCCGTGCGCTACTATATGTAAACGTCCTTATTTTTTAGGATATTATAATTTACATCACAATCTGAATTTACTGTAATAAATATATATGTAATAAATAAAATCTATTAAACAATACCAAGCATTTCTTTAAAATCTATTGTTTTTCATTATTCAATATTTTCATATTATATTTTTAATCCAATATACTTTATCAAATTTTTTTTTTAAGATTACATATTGTAAAACGAGATAAAAGTGTTTGTATGAAGGTTTTTTTTACTTACATAATTTTTGTACGAACTATAAGGGATAGATCACACTACTATCAACGTGGAATCGACATAAGTCGATAAGAAAGCTTTCATCATTATTAGCTTACGCTGCTGAACATAGCCCTATCACAATAATCGCCATGGAGCCTAACCTTCGACTATTCTCATCCAGTTATTATCAGTCTTTCGCAAATCGTAGCTCCTCGTTGCTATATCACAAATTGCATTTGGCGCTTCGTGGTCTCTCCACTCAGAAAACTAGCCTGATTATAGACATTAAGAGCTTTACGTCCATGATGTGAAAACGTAAAAGACATTCGCTTAGTTTGGTAAGGAATTTTAATTATGCATCCATACAGAATTTTCATTTAAATTATAATGGCGCTGATGACAAATAAATAATCTAATGTCACACGAATACCTCTGAATGCGTATACGCTGATATCGGATAAAAGATTTCAGGGAAAAAAACACTGTTGTAACACACCAATATTGGATAACAGAGCATAGATTACAAGTTTTGAAATGTATAATAGCTTTTTTATTAGTTAACTTTTTTTTATAACTCAAGGGAAAATCCTACATAGGATCATCAGAGCCGCTGTAAGGGCAACGACCCGGTGTGTCAAACTCCTACTAACTAAAAACCCCCGGGGTGTCTTTCCAATCACTCCACCTGGGTCAGGGAATCCAGATTCTTCCAGACGTCCGAGGAGCAAACAGCCTGATTAGGCTTCATCTTTGCGAAGTGTGGGTGTAAAGAACCTACCCCTCCAAACCTCACGGACAGCTGCCGCCTTCTTCTGATCCTGGCAGCAGACTACCTCAAGTCTACTGCCCGAAAAACTTTCATAGTTATAAAGCTTATATATTATTTATCTTTCCATTTCTTCGCGTGCGGTAACAAAATAATTCGAAGCCATCCAATAAGTGTAATTCTTGTTTATAATTACTCTGGAACTGTGAACGCGATCGCTTGGCAGCTTCAATCGACGATCGCTGAAACTAGCTAGTCGCCTGGAGACTAGTTATATATGTAACTACTTGTCACTATGTAATCAAGTGCTGATGACGCCGTTCTCGAAAATCGTATTCGACACTAGTTACCTAGTTATTTATTCGTGGTGTATGCAACAACTCTGTTACTACGAGATCGGCTTAGGCCGATTCTACGTCGATGAGTGTGGTCAATCCTTAACGCGAAAATAAAATTTGATGTGTAGATTTTTAATTAAATATTAAAATTAAAATGTGTATTTTTACTTGACTGATCTGGTCTAAAAATTGAAGGAATACTGCTTTCGTTCATTTTAATATTGTTTGTACAATTTTTGTCGTTTTGTGAGTTTGTGTGTGGATAATTACGTTTGAAATTTATTTAAATACATTTATTATTTTATTAATTGGTTTTTAATTTCTATATCTCTTTACAATGGAATTTAACAGTTTATTTATATGATATATAACCTTATACGGTTATTTTAAAACTAGCTGACACGGAAAACGTTCTTCTAGCATAACGAGGGGTGAAATGCTATTTGGTTTAAGAAACATTTTTTGGTGATATAGTAATATATATATATTCGGAATCAGCGTTTTTTACAGATGCGTGTTTAGGTGCAATACATGAATATAAAAAAGGCACTTGTCCTCGCTTCCCTGCTTATCTCTCCGACGCAGCCTTGAGTTTCTTTCGGCGTTTCTTCTCAAGGTAGTCGCTTCCGAAACGCTAGTAGATAACCTTAGGTTTAGGTATTAATTTCAAATTGGCTGGCCGGTTCGTACCCACAGGGGTGCCTTTGCGTAGCCACCCAACCCTTAAATCGCTGGCTGAGCACCTTCAGTGTTCGCCCACTCAAGTCCGGCGTAGTTTCAGAGGCACTTACCCGGGTCACAAGCAAACGTCACACATAAAAAAAGCTTCCCTGCTCCGTCACCGCACCTCAACCCCTATCCTTAATAATTTACACACTTATGATCGGACCGCTTCGCACTTATATGATTATGTACGGACAATTGTGTGGAGCTCCAGTAGCCTGTCCTCAGCATTCAGTTTCCAGGTGAGAGTCTTTTTGGCTATTTCAGTTTCGATGTGCCTGAACGAACTTTTTGCCCCTTAATTAATTACGTGTAAATCCAGAGATAGCGGCGCTTCCGTGCGCTAACAGAAGGAATGCACACAACTTTTACCCCTTCAATCAACTCTAAACTTAGTGTCTCAATCTATGATGGAAACGTATTGTACAAAAGTATATTATAGTATACTAGCTAACCCCCAAACGTTTTGCCATGTAAGTTATTTCTAGGTAACTTCTAGTGTAGATAAAATAATAACTAACTTATTGTGTGTAAGGAAAAAAATTAAAAAAATGTAAAGTGTGAACAACCTTTATCACTTAGGGCTATGAAAAATAGATAATAGCCGATTCTCAGACCTACTGACTATGCATATTAAATTTGGTAAAAATCGGTAAAGCCGTTTCAGAGGGGTAAGGTAACTAACATTGTGGCACGTGAATTTTATATGTATACTAGCTGTCCCGGCAGACCTTGTTCTGCCCTATTTCTCTAAAACAAAGTCACATTGTTTTTTTTAATGTTAATAGCTTCACCGTCAGATTTTATTCTGCCAAAACCTATTGGCCTGTCGGCTGTTTTTTGAAAATTGTTTGAAGGAACCTGGCCTTAATGCTATATGTATAAAAATTGACAAATATTGACAACACAACTTTATGGTGTGGTATTAAAGTTCAAAATGACTTATAACGAATTTTTTGTATGAGAATACAGAAAAGTGTTATTTTTAGACAGTTGCAGGGAATTTTTAAAATGTTTCTCGTAACGTAATAACCTTCCTCAGACTTCATCAAATACAACAAAAAAAAAAAATCAGCCAAATCGGTTCAGCCGTTCTCGAGTTTCGCGCTTATCAAGACATTTTGCGATTCATTTTTATATTATAGATATATAGAGATTAAGTATATATATCTTTCTACTATTGAACAAAAGTAAAAGATCGAGATCGGTCTACGCACGACGGAGATACAGGGGCCAAACTTTAGATTTTGTTGTTGTCCATTCAAACGCTTTGCCTTATATCTCCGAAGACCTTCATCAAAACTGCACCATATTAATACGAGAAAAACTTGATACTAATTTTAAAAAAATTAAAATGTACTGTGGTCGCGATCCAGACGGGCACCGGCGCCCTACCACCTCGCTGCTGCTCGTTTAGCACCACCCAGGAGTCACGTGTAGGGAAACTAGGGTAAAGCCTACGGACGCGAGCAGCTTCGAATCCCAAAAAACAAAACAAAACAACAACAACTTATTGAACAAAAAAAGATTTATTCACAAAGGTCCACAAGAGGCAGAGTTCCGCGTGAACGTACTACACGAAAGAAATACACACAGTGGAATATAGAATCTGTTCTTTTATAATTCGATTAATATAAATAAACGTCATATAATTAGATTTGGCCCTGTTCCAGTATGAAACAAACAGTTTAGATAACGCAGCCAAGGGCGCAACACCCTTGTTATTATATTTCTTATCATTTACGTGATAAATAATGTGATTCTCAGTTAACATAGAAAACGTAGTGTATGATTTTAATAACTTCAAAATAAATGTTGGTGTAATAATAATATTGAATCACAGTATGTTTTGAAAACCCTGTCCGATCCGAAAGAAGCATATTGATGAAAAATGCAACAGACAATTATGCCAGTCGTGATTATTAAAAAGTAATTTACATATAAAATTGATTTATTTTACATGTGATCTTCGCTTACATTACAAAAGTCAGTTTAAAGACTAAGAATCCGATTTAATAAATAAACAGTGCTTGCAATCCCGTTGATTGGGACATAAGCTACTAGCGTGACCCTTTACTATCCTTTTTTTCCTTTGTTCACGAGCTGCGCACGCTCCCAGCTTTGGCATGTAAGTATTCGCCATTTCATTAATTTTGATTTATTTCGATTGTTTTTGTTCTTTAACAAAGAAAATAACGTGAATATAATCTAAATCGATACCTTCACGGGTATATATAAAAATATATCGTAATAAAATATAATCTACAAAAGCTAGAAATATAAAAATCGACCATGAGTTCTTTCTTTGTATTACGTTGCTTACTTTCACTGAGGGCGGGTTTTCAATATTTTGGTTAAAAATAAAAATATACAAGTTTCGAGGTTTTTGAAAATCAATCTCTAACAGGATAAGTTTCTACTCAGGCAGTCCCGAGCGCCAAGATCCAGGGGCGGTAGACGAGCACATCCCTCAGCGTACCTACTCAGTAATATATTCAAAAAAGTTGACCAACCTGTCCATAAAAATTGTTCGAAAATTACAAGCCATTGGTTTTGACATTTTAAAACCGAACTCAAAAGTCTCATAACATATCGTTACCACGTCTTAAGTTATGCAAGGTGAATAATCGTATACGTAGGAGAGGGAGGGCACACCATCCGTGAGAATGGTAAGGAGGAATTGGCTCTTTACACTCATCCCTCCCACAGAGGACGCCTGAATAATGTTATTCGCTCCCCGTTAATGGACGAATTTGGTTTCCCAGGCCAATGTGGAATGAACAGAAGGACACCCTGGGGGTTTTTAGTCAGCAGGAATCCCGTGCAGTGACCCAGCAGGATGCTATGCAGGATTTTTCCCCGGGTTAATTCGTGACACAATCTTGAGTTAAGGCGTTTCTTCTCAAGCTAGACGCTTTCGAAAGGCTAATAGATCACCGTTAGGTTTCTTATTTTGCCCTTGCGTTGCCACCCAACCCATAAATTTGCCGGCTGAGCCCCTCAGTGTTCGCCCTCTCACCCGGCTTAGTTGTGAAGGCCTTCCCGGTCATCAACCCATATCCTGTCGGATAAAAAGAGGCAGCGATGGGTGCACGCGTTGCGGCACAAGAGCGATATAGTCTTTTCCGATATTTTTTAAATAATAGACTGCACTGAGCCGTGTCGCCTAGGCGTAACAATGTGGCGGCAGCGCAAAGCATTATGACCTCCCAATGCGGCAAATTTTTGCGATTCGGCGTCGCACCTTCAATGCGACGCATCGTGTGCTCGGATTTAAAAGTGCCAGTGCAAATATGGACAATACTTTATGTTTACAGTCAAACCTGGATAACCTGGAGTTCCAGGGAGCACAATCTCATTCTCGCTTATGGAGGTTTCTCACCAGCCCGAGTTTCTCGCTAATGCAGGTACATGGGTAGCGTTTCTCTCTTATAGAGGTACGCAGCAATAACAAGTCACAGCAAGTACGAATGTATTATGTACATATATATTTTTATTAGTGTGTATATGTTACGTTCATTAGATTTCGACATATAAATACTTTATAAGGGTAGGTATCAAGATGCTTACGAAAACAAAACAAAAACAATGGTAGGAAGTTCCATGAAAGTTAAGAATGAGTCATAAAATAGCAGAGTTTAAATTTGTAATTTGTTTTGTTATTTGTTCCTCCTAAATAGTATTATATTAAATAAATAAAGCTCGACTGTCGCTTATAGAGGTATAGATAAGTAGCAGTCTCACTTACGGAGGTCCATGAGGGATCAACGACTCTCTCTTACAAAGGTTTCTGTTTCTCGCTAATAGAAGTTTTTGGGAGCTTAAAATGACGGGTCCTGGCTATTACTCTCACTTATAGAGTTTTCCCACTTATCCAGTTTTCACTTGTCCAGGTTTGAATGTATTTGCTTGCACAGATGCTTGGCTACTAAAGGTCGTGTGTTATTTCGTAGTGTTGATACGGCGGGTAGCCACGGTCACTCGTATAGTAAAAGTTTCATTCTTTCAATTACAGAAAATGAAGAGAGTTCTACAGTTTCTATGCACGCTTTGCACTATATACTTCGCTGGAGGGTACCACATACTGGTCGTGTTCCCAGTGCCCTCCCCGAGTCACAATACGCTGGGAAAGGGAGTTGTTGACGCACTTCTCAACGCTGGGCATCAGGTAAACTTTTTTCTTCTTCTGCTTCCTTAAAACGAAGCGGGAAGAGGTATTTGTGCAGGCTGGCATGACCCCCGCGACTATTAATAGGATTTTTTTTATTCTTGACTAGCTGTCCCGGCAGACCTTGTTCTGCCCTATTTCTCTAAAACAAAGTCACTTTTTTTTAATGTTAATAGCTTCCCCGTCAGATTTCATTCTGCCAAAACCTACTGGCCTGTCGGCTGTTTTTTGAAAATTGTTTGAAGGATCCTAGCCTTAATGCTATATGAATAAAAATTGACAAATATTGACCATTTATATGGCACTCAATTGTTTTGCCTTCCCGGAACCCTTCCACTAACATTTAAGCTTTATGGTATGGTGTTAAAGTTCAAATTGACTTTTAAATATTATTACGAATTTTTTGTATGAGAATATAGAAAAGTGTTGCTTTTAGACTTTTTCAGACAATTTTTTAAACTTTTCTCTTCGTAATAACCTTCCCCAGACTTCAACAAACACAACAAAAAATAAATCAGCCAAATCGGTTCAGCCGTTCTCGAGTTTCGCGCTTATACACATTTAACGATTCATTTTTATATTATAAGAGAATAATCGTAGTCGTTCTTTTGGACTACACCAAGCTAATGACGATGATGCTTTGACTAAGGTTAAAATGCAGAGCATCGAGCAACGACGTAGAGTTGCCTGCCTCTCGGTCTTTTGCCGGTTGCACAGTGGAGAGTGTTCTCAGGAACTACATTCGTTGATTCCACCAGCCCCATTCCACCACAAAACCACTAGACATCGTGTCGGATGCCATCCGTATGTGGTGGATGTTCCTTATATCCGCACGAAAAGATTCGCTTCTACATTCATCATGCGAACGGCTAAGGAGTGGAATATGCTTCCAGCGGCCATATTTCCGCGATCTTATGACCTTTTTTTTAATTAATTTATAGGCAAACGTTTGACCTCAATCACACCTGGTGGAAGGTGAAGATGAGTCCGATGACGAACCGCGTCCAGCCAACAAATGTCTATTCACTCTTCTCTTAAAGACTCCCAGGCTAATCCGCGATCTTATATTAAACTAGCTGATCCGGCAAACGTTGTTTTGCTATATAAGTTATTGTAATATCTTCTAAGATGTTCATGGAAATTAAGTGATGTCAAAGACAATTTTGTTCACAATTAAATGCTCTTAATCAACAACACATTTATTTGGATAAAGATGAATATTATTACGTAGATACAACTCTTAACAAATAATGCATTAATTTCGACCAAATTTGATTACCATAAAAACGGTTCTAGTGAGTTAACCTTAAAAGATACACATATACTGTCCGGGACATTTTTTTAGATCATTTCAAGAGGAATAATTCTTTCATACATATATTTTTGGTATCTTGAACCGTTTTCGCAGCGCACGGAATGGAAGCCCTCAAGGATGAATAATTTTCCCCGTTTTGGTCACATTTTCGATTATATATTTGCTCCTAATAGTTGCACCGTGATGATATAAAGCCTTCCTCGATAAATAGTCTATTCAACACAAAAATAATTTTTCATTTCGAACCAGTAGTTCCTGAGATTAGCGCGTTCAAACAAACAAACAAACTCTTCAGCTTTATAATATTAGTATAGATTAATTAAAAAATAATGATCAAGAGTGATGTGGATACTATGACGAATCAGGTGAGCTCTAGTAACTTTGTTGAGCTAGTACTAAATGAATGTTTTATTTGACAGGTAACATGGGCCACATCCTACCCTATAACTGAAACCAGAAATTTAAAAATAATCGACTTAAGTGCAACAAGACCATTTAGAAAAGGTGAATAAAAATATTTAACATAATGATGATGATGTCCTGGCCGGTTTCGGCCACGGCGACTGTTTCAACACCGATTAAGAAATTCGAGGTTCAGTTTTCGGAAACAGTCAATTGCGCAGGAGATATCTAAGTGCATAACTGGACGCGCATCCAGAAAAGCACTCTCTCGTCCGAGCTCCCTCAGGCCCGATGGAAAGGAGAACCAGTACGATCGGGAGGGAGCGGGATGCAGGTTTGGTCGAGTTTTCCTTCTCTGAACACCTGGTTGAATTGCGGTGTTAAAGAGATACCTTAGTCGCCTCTTACGACACCTCAGCAAGAAGAGGGGGGTGCTATTCTATTCTGCCGGCAGCCACCACGGCTTAACATAATAATAACATATCTTCACGCTATGTCCTTGATAGAGTGCTTAAAAAAGTAAAAGTAAAGCGTTTCATTGTTTTATTGTTGATATAGTTGTGAATTTCTGGTTTGTGTATTAAGGATATCTTGCTTTTTATCGCTTAGTATGGACATTGACTTTGTGGTGCATCTTGCGCTTTCATGTAATTGGAGTGTTGCACTGTTAATGTATAAGGCATGTTTTCTGTTATTATTTATTAGATGTGTATACACTCTGTTTGAGAGCCTATTAAAATAAATAAATAAATAGAGTAAGCGGAGGCACATTAGTGTCTGTATCCGTGCCCAACTTAACCTGTAGCGCAGCTGATCGCCGTTCTTACAGAAACGGGGGCTCTTATCCAGACATACAAAATATTATCAGCGAAGTATAAACTGCTCGCATCTGCACAATATTTTCCATAGATTTTCCTGTGCTCATTATGTGAACGGTGTGTAGCGTTCGTTGGAGCTCGAAAATCAATATTGGTTACCACTCACTCAATATCAGAGTGTTGCATGTTTGCAATAAATTGCCTTAAGGGGGTCGTCTAGTGATACACCGCCCAACAGGAGCACATATATAAAAAGTGGCGCTGCACTGTTGCCATGATTCCAGCCGTTCTGCTTATGTGAGATCAAAAAACCAAACGTAATTACAATCGTGAGACTTGAGGTTCCAAGTTGAACTAAAATTAAGTTTGAATTCCAAAAAATGGCGTTTTTGTACGCTTTAGGAAACAAATTCGATTTTTCGTACTTTTTTCGGGGTCTATATGGCTGATAAAAATAAAAATTACGAATCAATCTTAATTATTCAACTTGTAATAATATAAGTACAGACGATGCTGTTTGAATTTGAACTGAATTGATCGAATAGTTTTTGAGTTATCATGGCAGCAGTTTGTGAAAATCATGTTTCGAGAAAAATGCGTTTAAATTATAGTTAGGGGTCCGCGCGCTCCGTATACTCGCTCTGGTTTACGGCTGTAACTTTTCAACGGCTTCAAATTTCGAAAAATCCTTTTACCTATGTATTGTATACATGTTATAGACGGGATTTATGAAAAAAAAAACAATTTTCTTTCATCTGACACACTAGGCGACCCCCGACATTGTTGACGCACCATCAAAAATAATAGTTTCAAAATTAGACTAGATTTCAGAATTCAGAAGGTATATCGTGCTTTACCATACAAATATGTTACCACAAATGTTTCTGCTAGAACCACAGTTTATAAATCATATAGTAGTTTGACGAAGACAACTTGACAGTGAAACCGCGCGCGGTGTCAGCGGCGAGATAGAGAAATATTATTTTTACTAAACCGGGGTAGTAATAGCGCTGTGAGGGGGCAGTGACCTCGGTGCGTCAGACTCCTACTGACTAAAACCCCCGGGGTGTCCCTATAATCGCTCCACCCGAAACCGGGAAATCAAATTCATCTAAGCACCCGTGGAGCGACCCGGGGAGCGAAAAGCTTTGTTGAGACTACCTGGGAGTGGTGGAAGTAAAGAGCCACCCCTCAAAAACAATTGCGCCGCCTCCCTCTTACCCGAGCAGCAGATTCCCTCAAATCTACTGCCCGGTATTGTCACCGAGGGATAGCATGCTCGCTCTGGGCGAACGTGTCCCTCCGGCGACGGTGTCTTGGCCGCCGAATGGCCAGAGAAAATGTTAGCTCTCTGACCGTTTCGACGGCCTCCTTCTGCTTCATCACAAACTCGCAGAAAGATGCTACTTCTTGCCATGCCTCGTCTCTGCCGACCATGGATTTTACCACCGCCGGCAGCGAGAGGTCGTCACTGATAGGGAAAAATCAATTGCCACTCTAGCCACACTATACAGCCACTATGTTAGAAGCTAGGATTTTTGAGGCGACGCGAATATTTTTAATGCAATTTTATTACAAACTAGCAAACCTGGCGAACTTCGTTTCGCCACCAGATGGATTCGTTTCGGTTTTTAGTTAGCGTTTGAACGTGCGCATAATAAATGTCACATGAAATTAACTGAGCAGAGTACAATGAGTAGCTGTCAAACAATGTATAACGCATCGGCGCCATCTACTTAAAATACTGGTGCGATCTGCTCCACCACCATGCAAAACCATATTGGTTTGTAGTACATGCTATGTGTCAGAGATGGCACTGTATGTGAAAAATGATTTTCACCGTTTTCCTGCTTTTCTGTTGAAATTTTCCTGAATTTTGTTTGCTATAAACCTCACGGAGCCCGAGACCTTTCCAACGAATGCAGAACCGTGGAAATCGGTTCGTGCGTTCTGGAGTCAGGAAGGAAAACCGGACTTATTTTTATATAATAGTTTTGTAAATTCAAATGGTGCATACGACGTATGCTTCTAAATGAATAACATTGAAAGCGTATTTCTACTGATTCTATTTTTTTTTTGGTAACCCGGGAAAATCCTACATCGGACCATCGGGGCCGCTGTGAGGGCAGCGACCCCGGTGTGTCAGACTCCTACTGACTAAAAACCTCCGGGGTGTCCCTCTAATCACTCCACCCAGGCCTGGGAAACCAAATTCGTCCAGTCGCCCGGGGAGCGAACAGCTTTATTCAGGCTTCCTCTCTGGGAGGGGTGAGTATAAAGAGCCTCCAATACCTCTTTCATAGGCGGCGCGCTAGACACTGCTCACCGCCGCCCTCTCATCCGGGCAGCAATTCTACTAATCTATTAAGCCATTTACCATTATGAATTATTCTGGAAATAAATTTTCATTGAAATTTTAATATTAGATATTACTTAATTTGGTTTGATATTTAATTTAATTTAATGTGGTTTTATGGTGTCATTTGTGGCTTAAATGGTAGGTTTTTTTTATTCTGACTCGACACAGTGACTGCACCATACCTGATGGTAAGCATGGTGCAATCCAAAAAACGCCAACTACTATCGACACGTAAGAAAATCCCATCGGTACTCGCAACGATCATGCCGGCCTGCACAAATATCTCTTCACGCTACGCTTAAGGGATCCTATATCATAGGATGGTGGGAACACGCTCGCAGAAAGACCATCCCACATCCCAACGACACGGCAAAAGAAGGAGTTAGAGAATTTCTTAGTCCTAGCCGGCGGCATGTGAGATACCGTATAGCTGTGACACCGCAAACCAGCAGGTAATTACACTTTGAATTTAATGTAAATTAAAATTATCTATTATTACATTAGTTCAATGAATGTCTTAGAGATACAGGAAACTAGTTATTAAATTGCAAACTCAAGGTAATAACACTTTATTAATAAATCCGTACGTGTTTTAATATAATTTCCTTAGCCTTTTTAAGGTCAGATATTTCGGACAGTCACAACTTCTTAATCTATTTCAAGTGCACATGCGAATATTGCTGTTATATGCGAAACGACTTCGCAAATACCAGCACAAGAATAGCTATTTCTCTGCTTATTCTTCGCCAATTTGCAGGATGTCCCGCGGTTTTAATGAACTGGAGAGCACCATCGATATGTTTGCTGTCTGTCTGCCAACAGTGGCAGATGGTGGCCCACTTTTTTATATATTAACCAGCGGGTACTCTAGGTGATACGCGCGGGCCCCAGTTTACTCTCTCCCTAAATCAGTGGCTGATAATGAGTTATGTATTCGATCCGATTACCGCGGAATTGTTTTCCGCCGATCCTCAGCACAGTCAGGTACACACATGCACCAAATACATTCCTCGACAACACCGCACTAGAAGGATAGTTCATTCGTCTGTCGTTAACCGGGCCGTCATGGGCCCGAGACGCAGTATCTCTCCGACGCAGCCTTGAGTATCTTTCGGCGTTTCTTCTCAAGGTAGTAGCTTCCGAAACGCTAATAGATAACCTTAGGTTTAGGTATTAATCTTAAATTGGCTGGCCGCCCAAGTCGAGGTTCGTACCCACAGGGGTGCCCTTGCATAGCCACCCAACCCATAAATCGCTGGCTGAGCACCTCCTGTGCTCGCCTGCTCAAGTCCGGTGTAGCTTTAGAGGACCTTACCCGGGTCACAAGCAACGACACTTCGAAAAAAAAAAAAGTTATGTATATAGAGTGTAATAAATATCCTCTTTATTTTTGCTTTTTAACTTAAAAAGATAACGTAAATAGAATGTAATATCGATACTCAGTAACGCTTTCACGGGTCGAACCGCGTTTTTATTACCTACTGTAATTATTTTCAAAGTCAAAGAGAAACTGATTCGTACGTCAATGGCGTCAAAAAAATTACGCTCAAAGCAAATAACTTGGGCGAACGCGGTCCATCACCGGACTTATCTTCATCTTTCACCATAAAAAAAAAACCTTTTACATCTCAATGTTTCTTTATAATTACAGCTATTAACTGGAATGAGAAAGTAAAGCCAGATATTTCTCTTGTGAGGGAGTTTTCCATGAATATATCTCGCACCGCAATAACCACGCCAGCACTGCAAGATGCAATCGTGCATGGAAAGTTCGATGCTGTTGTTACTGAAGCTTTCTTCTCCGACGTTGATGCCGGGTATGTATTTTTTTATTCTGGCTTAATAGATTGACTACAGCGTACCTGATGCTGGGTACACTGCAGTCCAAGACCGGCTGCGAATATAATAAAACGAGACTCCATTTACACAAACACAGAAATATACAGGGACACAGGTAACTAATGCAAAACCTCTTCAGGGTGACTTTGGTATATCAAGACTGACAACTTTTGTTTTACGACTTTTTATAATTCAATCTTTTCTTCCCATACAAAAAATAAATCAAATTTGCAGTTCTGATCTTCTTAACACTCTGAAAGGCGGTGCGATGCAACTGGAGCAGACGATTTCGTAGCATCAGCTGGCAGAAGTTTAAACATAGAGCTAACGATTGATAGAAATCCCAACTAAAACTTAAAAAAGATATTCTTAGGATAAGTTAAGTTTTGGCAAAAGTCATAGAACAAAAGTTGTTAGTCCCGATGTACCTAAGTTATTTTTAAGAGGTTTGGCATTGGCTAGTAACGTTGTATATACACTTATGTTGAACTTATAATACTCTTCTTTTAGATATGCAGCGGTAATGAAAATCCCGTGGATAATCTTTAGCAGTGTGGTGATGACGAGTCATTTTGAACGTCAATTAGCAGAGGTTAATTCTATTCCCACCGTGCCAATGCTATTTAATACGGCGCCTGTACCGATGGGTTTTTTCGATAGACTGTATAACAGCTTCTTGCATACCGTCCTGGTGATTGATCATTGGTAAGTCTTGTGTAGAGTTGCTATGGAAGCAGATGCGCATTATTTTACTCTTCAGCTGCGGAAGGACATTCTGTCTGAGCATTATTTATCGTTCGTATCACGGTTAGTGTTCTGAAGTGTTGAATAACCCCTTTCACAACCAAAACGCTAGATTGCAATCCCCAGTTACGACCCAATTCGGACCATTGTCCTACCACCAGAGCCAGAATATATAAAGCTTCAAAAATGTTTTCCAGGATACATTACCAATCTCTGGTATCATTCTACGAAAGTTTATTCGCTCCTCTAGCAGCGAGGAAAGGGATGAAACTACCCCCCTTTAGTGACGCCTTCTACAACGTATCAGTGCTGTTTATCAATTCCCACCCCTCCTATGCTCACGCCATCAGTCTACCGCCCAACGTGGTGGAGGTTGGAGGGTTCCACATCGACAGAACCCCACTGTATTTGCCTCAGGTTTGATATTGAAATCTTTACACACTTTATAAATTGTATACTTTAGCGACAAGCAAAACGACTAGTGTTTATCGATTTGTATCTAACGTGTTTCAATGAAACAGCAGGTCTAATTAAAATTAATATAGCACCATCTGTTAAGCAAAAAGAGAAAGCTAAAAAAGCTCACTAGCATAACAGAAATAAAATAGTTCAGCTTCAAACTAATAGAATGCGCTTAATATTACATTGCACAATACAAGCGCGTGGCGACATTACTCAAGAGTAAGTCAGATCTGCCACATTAGATGTTAGGCATCAATTTCTTTATGATTTATAGATAAAAACTTGATCTCAATTACATTAGTTATAAATGCTTAATTGAATGTATCCACGCATCTATATCAGACAAACAATAATTGAGAGAATAGCTTTCATTATCAGTGATTAGAATATAACAAGTCTAAAAATATGCCCAATATTCTACGTAGGTAAAGTGATTTTAATGTTGTGTAGGATCTTCGAGATATACTGGATTCTTCATCAGGAGCAATCTACTTCAGCATGGGTTCCGTGCTCCGGTCTGCGGCGATTCCTAACAACACCAAACGCGAGCTCCTGCAAGTATTCAGCAAGCTGCCTTTCACCGTGCTTTGGAAGTTCGAGGAACAGCTGGACAACTTGCCCAAGAATGTACACGTCAGGCCTTGGATGCCGCAATCTAGCATACTGGGTAAAGAAATGAACAATGGTCCGGTATGGGCGTTTGTAACTACATCGATCCAGAGGGCCAGGTGCTTAAGATGCTCATTCAGCGAACTTTATGGGTTGCTGGCAATGCAACGATTTCACTCGCTTCAACCTATCGCGTTTTGAGATCAACTTGTATACCTTGAGTTGTTCATACATCTAGAGACGTTCTGATTGCACAGGAGAGCGCCGCTAGGTTCTGGATCTCCGCGTAGATTAATTTGAAACAAACAGTTCGTTAAGGCCCTAACCTGGAAACTGGATGATGAGGACAGGCTAATGGAGCTCCGAACTGTTCACCGTAAACAATTAATTAGGTGTTACGCCGTATTGTCCAAAGCAACCGACTATTCCGTAGTGTGACCGAGTTCGCCGCCGATGATAAGTGTAGCGATACCGCCGTGCGTACACAAGTGTCGCTGTTAAGGGCCGAGCGTGGAATGAGGTGTGAGGAGACGGGAAGGATTTCAAGTACCTTTTTTATACTCATGCCCTGCGCCTGAACACCGTCAATTGTGTATGCGGGCCGGTATGACATCAATGAGTTTTAATGGATTCTTGTACCTTGGCGGTAGTCATTGTTCTTAAACTACAGTGAATCTTGCATCAGATGCTGTCTAGTTACTTATATTCTTGTTATCTGTCTGCTTACTGTCTATACTTGCTTGACAAGTTAGACTGTATTCAAGGCGTACAGCCAGTACTTGAACTTTAAGCGAGTTTTTTTTTATCACGCTTGCTGTCGAGCATAGTATGGTCCGGAGGCTGTCTATGATTATCGAGAAATAAAGTTTGTTTTCAGCACATCCAAAAATCAAACTGTTTATCACACATGGAGGTCTACTGAGTCTCCAGGAGGGTCTTCATCATGGAGTACCCTTGTTGGCGATACCGGTGTATGGTGACCAACCAGGCAACGCCGATCGTGCTGTCAGGGCGGGTTATGCGCTAAGCGTCTCATACAGCGCTACGATGGTTCCTGATATCGAAAATAGCATTCTAAAACTTACAACCAATGATAGGTAGGTGTTTTGTAATTTTTTTAGTGAAAACTTTTTGAGTAATTGCATTTTGATCTCTATCACACACACAAACTTTTTATCTACTGCTAGACCTCTACCTATATGCTTATTAAAGCTCTTTTGAGCCTGACTTTCAATTCTTCACACCCAGTTATTGTAGGCCTTTCGTAAGACGTCATTGAATGTTGTCGTAGGCGTCTCACTTTCCCAGCCAATCGGTCGATCCACGACCGGTTGGCTGATGTCTTTGGGGTCATGGCTGCTCAGGGTGGGGTCCCTGAGCAACTGGTTTAGCGGCCCTCGAGAAGTTGGCAGGGCATTGTGGCGTGCTCTGCCTAAATACAACGAGCAGTATCGGGGAGGGTATCATCTTCCCCCGAGTTTGTGCGGCGCGACGGCGCTGTGGCGAATTGATTACAGGACCCACAGTCCCTACCAATGCGCAGAAGTAGTCACCTTGGGGTTTTTAGTCGGTATAAGTCCGACACACCTCGGTCGCGCAACCCCCCTGTGCGGCTGAGACGGTCCTGTGAGGATTTTCCCCAAGTAAAAAAAAGGTGTCTAATTTGATTGAGATTCGCGGTTCCACGCAAGAGTCTGCTAGCTACAGCGATCATTTATAAGTTTTTTTAGTATACGGGGTCAATACATCGCCATTTCAGCTTTAGTTCGCTAACGCAGACGAAGTCGCGGGCAGAATCTAATATTTCAATTGTAATTATAAGACGTTTTGTTTCAGCTATCATACAAAAGCGAAATATATATCAAAGATATTCAGAAAACGTGTAGTGGAACCTTCAAAATTAATACCTCACTATATAGAATTAGCTATTGAAAGCCAAGGTAAGAATTTTCTATAATAATAATAAAGAAATTTGAACCTATGTTTTGTGATGATAGTGCGACATTAACATTTAGTTTTTTTGACCACAAAGTATACCTTACTATTAATCGAACTAAGAATATATCAAAAACGTTTTCTTTTAAAAGATATATGTATTTATGTGTAAAACTATGTCCACTAGATCGTTATATTTCTACTTAATACCTTCACAAGTTACTAAGAAAATAGATCTTGACAGCCAAAAATTTAGTCAACGAAGTAATCCTACAAGGGTTACGTTTTGAGGTCATCACAGGGTGCCATATTCATAATTAATTTTGGAGGTCGATATGCAAAATTTCTTGCAATCCCTTGCTGTGCTCTTTAAAAATGGAAAGCTCAGTCCAGTCTACTTTTTGATGACGTCCAGCCACTTCCATATTTGACAGTCTGGTCTTCTCTCCCACGGAATCTTAACGTCCAGGATCAATATAAAAACTTATATTGGGATACTCTCTGTATATGTCCGCAGAAGGCTAGCTTCCCTCTCCAAACTGTCAACATTAGTTTTTCTGTTTGAGATACGGAAGGCTAAAAACATCTCAATGATTACTAATGAAGTGCATTTTTTGCAGGCGCATATCACCTTCGTTCCAAGAGTTTATTATACAGTTGGTACCAACGATGGATGCTTGATCAAGCCTTTGTAATTTTAATAGCAGTTTATGCGCTTTTTAGGGTTGTTAAAGAGTGCGTGTATGGATTTAATAGCTTTTATGCAAAAAATAAAAAAGACAAAACAAATTAAATTATTTTTTAATAAAAATATTAGATGTTGCCAGATTCCTGATAGGTGTGTAACATCGAAACTATTTTATTGAGAAAATTTCGGTAAAAGTATGACTTATTAATGGAAATAAATACCTTATTAATTATTTTTAGATTTTTCAACAAAAAAGTAATATAGCGACATCTGTTGACCCTGTAGATAACAACAATAATTAAAATCAAAGCATATACTAACTTTATAAGAATACTAGGAAGGAAAATAGTTCTATAGTAAGCTAAAAGAGCGCGCTTTACAATACTATTACACAACTAAGAACAAAACAAAATTTTAAAAGTGCACGGTACAATTTAACACAGTAAAATTATTTTACACATTGATGTAAAATTAATGTGTAGATATTGGTCTAAACTACAAAGTTATTGTTATGTGTAGTAAGAAACTGTAGTTAAGAAATCAATGTGACGCCGATATTAAAATATTTTTTTAATTAAGGTAAAAAATAAATAAACGATGTGTAATAAAATACTTTTTATTTTGTTTCAATAAATATTGGAACTGTTTGTACTTCATGTTTGAGGATTAAAAATTTATATTAATTGAGGATTAAAATTACGTTTTTGAGCCAATAAATTGGTAGAAAACAAGAAAGAATTCTTGAATAGGTACCGACAAACCACAAAGTATACTATATAAGCAGTTTTTTGCATGTCTATATAATCTAAGAATGCACCTTGCCTATATTTTCTTCAATTTATAAACTATTCCCACCTTTACGTATAATTTTTGAACATCTGTTAAGATAATATATCTTTATTAATACTATAAAGTAACATTGAGATTATACAGCTTAAAACCAGAAAATCTTATAAAGATCCATTATTATTCAGCTTAATAGAATATTATGTAAAACAAATAATACTCTAGACATATCCTGGCAGTCTTCTATAATTTGAATGAATGAATTTCATGATTAAAAATGTATTAAAAAACTAAGCATTATAGTATAAATATTCTATAGTGAACACTATTAGGAAATTTATAAAAATCTCATTATCTTTATTCAATTTTAATATTACTGTTTGCAATAACAAAACGTTGCATTGCAGTACGATGCAGTAAAACTCTGTGAATTTCTATTTTTACAGCATTATAGTGTTTCTACCCTTGTTTGTCATAAGATATACGGTATATAGTTATCCTGCTTTAAATAGTTAGATGTATAAACTTGAAAATTAAGGTTTGACAAGCAGCAGCCTACCTGAATTCGCGAAAGGCGAATCGAACGATTAAATGTAGGTTCTTTGGGCCACACCATCTGAATTAAGCCTAACGCAGCGTCAGAAATTAAGTGAAGTACCATTTCTGTTATAATCAGGCACGTTATTAATCCAACTATGTTCTAATTAACGCTTTTACAACTAAAGTCTCGCTCTGCATTAACATTACCCTGTCATGAGGTCTGAGCTTATGTAACCAATTTATATCAGTGGAATAGTAGTATTGTTTGCTGATTGGTGACGTCCACCTTGTCCAGAAGGTAAGGGGTGTGGTTTTTATCAATAATAAGGAGATTACATATAATTATAAACTTAACCTTGAAATCGTAAGCGTGCGGCGGATAGGTCCAGCTCTGAACCGCTTTTTAGATAATTTTTCACGCAAACTTTACATTGCACGATTCGTTTTTTATCGTAGTGTTTCTAATTAATTTATTTAATTAATTTTATCATGTAAACTTTAATTGTAAATATGACAATAGGTCACAAAGGCATGTGCCATAGTCAAATGTTTTTTGTTTTTAATTTCATACTATTATGACTAAAATTTCCTTGTATATAAAATAGGTTGCTATTTAATAACATTTTTGATTTTCTTTACTTGTTTATATTTCTTGAACATATATTTTTTTTAAATTGTAGATTAGAATATTTAATGTTATTTCTTCTATAGATATCCTGTGTTTTACATTATCAGACTAGTGTTGTATCTATTTGAAATTTACATAATGTGACTTATTTGCATCAGATACAAAGATAAGATTATAGGTTGCAAAGTTGAAATCATTTCATAATATTTTCTTGTTATTACTATTTCAATTAACTAACATTTTTTTTTGTTTTAAGCAAAATCCATATAAATAGTGTAAAAAGTTTATATGTATGAATTAAAAATGAACAACAATTGTTTGTCCATTAACTATAAATAGCCTGCATGTTCATGCTAATTAAAGTGTGAGAAATGCTATAAAACTAAATTGACTAAAATGCTGATTGACTAAAGATATGAGTTAATACATTATATTTTAGTTGTTTTATAATTTAAAGTATGTAATATGTAGATAAAAGAGAATGAAAACAACAAATTAAGTTATAAAATAGAAAAAAATCATTTTGGATATACCAGAAATTCAAAACAATTGACAATCAAACAAACCAATCAGATTGTTAATTCTCATTATAGAGAGATGTACTCTGAGTGCTTTATATTGTCTATGAAATGCATATAAATAAAAAAAGAGTAAATACAACAATATGATTTACCAAGTTATTTCTAAGAGTTTGTCTACAGTGGCAATAATTTATCCCTTTCCAAACCACTAATTTGATATATTTGTTCAAATAGAATTATAATATTACACAATGTTATGAAATGTTTTAAATTTATTCTCAAGTGTAGCATGGCTACTACTATGAAAATATTTTGTTGTATCTTTGTGCCTATCTTACCATTTTAATAAAATGTGTCATGTAGTCTTTTAATAAAAGCTTTTTATTCATTTTCATCAGCATTAATGAATTGATTTTTGTAACTTTAGAGAGAAAATTTCCTTTCACTTTCTTAGTGAAGTGTTATGTCTAGTATAGAGAGGTCAAGCTCTATCATCTTGTTTATCTGAATGATTCTAATGAAATTTAAAATAATGTAGAAATTATAAATACACCCTCATTTTTTACTTGTGGCATTAATAAGGATTCACAGGCAAGGATTCATAGGCAATCGCCCTATCATCTCAATTAATTTTATTTATTAAGCATTTTTTTTTTTTTCAGGGTAACTGCACTAAACAATTAAGATGTTGCGGCGCTGCTCAAAACACTTACAAACATTATACCGGAGGCAGGGGCAGGGGCAGAGCCTCCGTTTCAAGTCCTCTGAAGTGCCCAAAGCATTCAGAACTCTACCCCAGTCTACGGTTAGGCTGAACCAATCTAGAATCATAATTTCTCATAATCAAGCTGCGTCTATCCACTTCACCAACCCATTATTTGAGGAACAAGATGTCATGACTCCAAGCTTCCCTGACTCCGTGTCAGAGGGAGATGTTAAACTTGACAAAAAAGTTGGAGACAGTGTTGCTGCTGATGAAGTAGTGCTGGAAATTGAAACCGATAAGACAGCTATTCCAGTGATGGCTCCAGGACATGGAGTCATAAAGGAGTTGTATGTTAAGGATGGGGAAACGGTGAAAGCCGGTCAGAAACTCTTCAGGTTGGATATAACTGGAGAGGCACCGAAAGCGGGGGCAGCTACTCCAGCTCCTGAGCCTCCTAAAGCCGCAGCGCCCCCTCCGCCACCTCCACCGCCACAAGCTGCAGCACCCCCTCCCCCTCAGGCAGCAGCGCCATCTCCTCCTCCTCAGGCTGCAGCGCCACCCCCTCCGGCGCCGAGACCCGCTCCACCTTCGGCTCCCATATCCTCGATTCCGGTAGCGGCGATCCGCCACGCCCAAGCAATTGAAACGGCAACGGTTAAAGTGCCGCCCCAGGATTACAGCAAGGAAATAGCCGGTACGCGCACTGAGCAGCGCGTAAAGATGAATAGAATGCGTCAGCGCATCGCACAGCGGCTGAAGGACGCGCAAAACACCAATGCTATGCTGACAACGTTTAACGAGATCGACATGTCTCACATCATGGCGTTCCGCAAGAAGTACCTCGATACGTTCACAAAGAAACACGGCATCAAACTCGGTCTGATGTCACCGTTCGTCAAAGCCGCTGCCAACGCGCTAATGGACCAGCCAGTGGTCAACGCTGTGATAGAAGAAAACGAAATTATATACCGCGATTACGTAGACATATCCGTAGCAGTGGCTACTCCTAAAGGCTTGGTAGTGCCTGTAATTAGAAACGCCCAAACTATGACGTACGCAGATATAGAATTGGCTGTAGCTGGACTGGCAGAAAAGGCTAGAGGAGGTAAGTTAACCATTGAAGAGATGGATGGGGGTACCTTCACGATCAGCAACGGAGGAGTGTTTGGCTCTCTTATGGGCACACCGATAATAAATCCTCCTCAGTCAGCAATATTGGGAATGCATGGTATTTTCGAACGGCCTATCGCGTTGAACGGCCAAGTTGTCATCAGACCCATGATGTACATAGCCCTGACATACGACCACAGGTTGATCGACGGTCGTGAAGCTGTGCTCTTCTTGAGAAAGGTCAAAGAAGGTGTAGAAGATCCCGCCACAATGATTGCTGGATTGTAAAGTAGCATAAGAATTTAAAATTCTTCCGAACACCTGAGAAATGACTTGCCATTTAGTTATGCAGCGTTTTCCAACCTTTTTCAGCCCCCTAAGTGAACTATGATCACCTAAGATACTTGAAAAAATATAAACTTTTTCGAAAAGTTGTTACAAACCTATAAGTACAAAATATGGTATCCAAAATATGGTCCATTAAACTCTACAATAATGTCACTTTGGACCAATTTCCTAATAAGCGAAAGAGTTTTTTTTAGTTTTTCTAATACTTTTATTAATTATTTCATGGAAATCGTCATTCGCGATTGTATCCAGTATAAATGAAACGGATAAAATTCTCTAGAAGTCTCAAAATATCTTTAGTTTACTTAGCTATACTATTATTTTATGTAAATAAATAAATTTAGACTATAAAAATATCTATATAAATATCTGAAAAATAACCATACCGGAATTCTGTTGTCTTTGTCTGTATTCATATCCTTAACACAATATATTTAAAATCTATTACCCGTACAATTTTTGTTGTTCACTGATTAAAGTTTAGGAAACGCTGTAATGAAGAATGGCAAACATGATTTTGTTTTGTAATTTCATTATTTAAATGACACTTTTACGATTTGATTGCATTTTCGCGATGCCTCAATATTTTTTTTTTACAAAAACGATTCTATCAATCTCTTTGAGACATGGCATGTATTTCTTATCTCTTTCTTAAAATCACTCTAGCCTTGTATCATCTTGTTCTTAGAATAAAAAAATTATACGCAGCCAGGCTCAAGCTTCCCAACAAAATAAGAAAAATAAAATATATATCCATGTTTATCTATGCGTCACCCGGGTGGTGGATAATTATAGATCACACAAGTGCATATTACATGTGGTTAACATGATAAACTGCTTTTTTTCTATTATTAAATTAACTTTCCATTACATTTTTCATTGTAGAGCAAAAAGCTCTATTTTTTATTAGTCCAAGTTTCTATCATATACTAGGAATATTGACGCATGTGTTCTCTCTCCATTAAGCATAGAAATTGTTACATTTTGTAAGAATAACGTGAAATTATTTTTTGTCACTGTTATTTATCCGGTGAAAAATTACGATCAGCTGTTTCCACTCGACAAAAGTCAGGCGGGTTGAAGTACTTAAAACTTAATTAGTTAAAGCAACTAATTAAGCAAGTAATTAAAACGAACTTTACAAAAGTTACAATAAAACATATTATCTTTAAAGCACATACATTATGAGATTTGTTTTGTCTCTTTCGCAGACGTAGTTTTTTCATAGTGCCATCTCTATGTGGACCGCGTGATTTTTAATAGGAGTTATAAATTTTAGTAACAGGCGGGATTCGTGATTTGTATAATAGATCCGTGCTTAATTAAACAACTCTTTATTTCTAAATTCCATGCCTCAAAGAGTAAAACGGAATTTTGGATTTTTTTTAACGCCTGATTCGGAAGGGTTATTTTTATTTTATTTTTTGCGAAGATATTTCGAGTAAATCAAGTATTCACGAATATTGTTAGTAGAGAATTAGTTACCGAGCTAATGCACATCTTGTGTGCTCTTTTATTGTAATTATTTCTTGGTTATATTTATTGAACGTTAGTTCGCTGTACGTACTGTCTATTTGTATTATTTATCGTGATTTAAGTAACGTTTATTAACAAGAGAAGTACATTTCCTTATACGACGATGATCTTCAGTGTTTTATTTTACCTTTCCTATCCTCCAAGGCAAGGGTTTCTAAACTTTGACAAGAACAATGAATAAATTCTAATAATTTTGTGAAATTCCACAATAAATGGTTACAAGTCAATGACATTGCAGTTTAAATGAAGACAGTAACTTTTAAATTTAACTAGAAATATATAGACCTCTGACCTTTTTTTTGTAAATCGGAGGAAAATCCTGCATAGGACCCCGTTGTGCCAGACTATTACTGACTAAAAACCTGAGTATCGTAATTGCTACAGCCGGGCCTGGGAAACTAAATTCATTCAGATGTCCAGGCAGTAAAAAGCCTCGGCTACCTCTCTGGCAAGGGTGAGAGTAAAGAGCTCAAACCTCCAAAACATCTATCTCAGGCGGTGCGCCGGAAATTGGGCGCCACGTCCTTCTCTTCCGAGCAGCAGACTCCCTCAAGTCTACTGCCGGCTCGACTTTTGACAACATAACACGGGAACACTCCGACGCAGCCTTGAGTTACTTTAGCCGTTTCTTCTCAAGGCAGTCGCTTCCGAAACGTTAGTAGACCGCCGTTAGGTTTCGTATGTTTTGGCTGGTGGTCCAAGTCGAAGTTTGTACCTACAGGGGTGCCTTGCATTGCCACACAACCCATAAATTGCCGGCTGAGCGCCTTCAGTGTTCGCCCACCCGCCCGGTTTAGTTGTGAAGACCTTTCCAGGTCAACTAACGCGCGTTATTTCGAAAAAATAAAATAACACGTGGGAACGATATCTTATGAAACTTAAGTTAACGTTTAAACGAAGGCTTGTATTAATTTTCAGCCCATTTCTTTTATTTAAGAGGTATGCTGAGTGATGTACTCGTGTGCTGCCCCTAGAAGCATCCGGGGCGCGGGTCCCGACTTGCTCCCTCTAAATTGGAGACTGGATTATAGTATAGCATAGAGTACAGATATATTAACGCGCTAACTAGTTATTACATCTGTGGAGCTAGCAATACCGTTGCTATGTCAACCAATTGTATACATATTTCAATACAAATTCGACGCTATAACGTAACTTGTGTGATTTATTGTACAAATATTAGATTACGGTTTAAACTTTGCTAATAATATGATATTACTATCTTAAATTATTAATAACAAATAATATTTGTGATTTGTTTGCACAACTGTGGAAACTGCAAAGTATGTCAAGGTAAGATAAGACTGTACTAGCATCAACTCTCAACTTCTCCATTATTTTTTTTATTATTTTCAATTTGGAAGGTGAAGATAAACCGCTTCCGCCCAACAAATGTCTATTCACTCTTAAAGGCTTCCAAGCCGTAACAATATGCAAATAATAAGGTTGCTGGAAGCATATTCCAATGCTTTGACTGTCAGTATGATGAATTTATAAGCGATTTTTTTCATACTGATATAAGAAACATCTATCGCATGGGGATGATATCCGATATGGCATCTGGTAATTTTGTTGTGGGATATGGCTGATGGAATTAGAAAATTGCTATTAAGAACACTCTCCACCTACCTCTAGGTTTTTCCAGATTAAATGCTGATTTAGGCACCAGCGGTGAAGTAAAATATAGTGAGGAAACCCGCATGGCGTCTAATAGAAATGTCATGTACTAGTGCGTTATATTATTTTTTCTTATTTTATTACGAAAATATATGAACCAGTTGTTTTGTTTGTGGCCTGACGTTGGTACTGTAGCTGTATGGACAACAATATTAGTTAAACCGAAAAAAGGGACAGCTAATATTAATGGCCCGATAGTACAGTTTTAAGCGAACCTCTTTACGATGCCAAAGCCCTGGGTTCAATACCCGGTAGCGACAAACTTTTCTGTTAGGACCAGATTAGTTCGTCACATGCCATAATTTTGTATATACCTATTATCTTTGTCTAGCTTACTTTGGGACTGGCTCAATATCTGTAAATATTTTTAAATTATATTTTTCATATCTTTTTAATGTTCCAGATGTTAATATCTCAGTGAAGTTACAAAACATCATAAAAATAACAAAGAATGAAAAAAAGCGATAGTCCATTGAAAAGAGAAAAGCTTAAAGAGACCGAAGTTACTCCAAAAAAGACACAAAATGAGAAGGACAAAAGTGGCATCTATAACATGTCGACTCCCAGGCACTTTGTTTCTAAGACAGCAGTTGATATTTATGGACAAAACAAAAGCAATTCACAAAACACCAAAGCACCGAAGAAAGTACCAACCACTACACAAAAAATTGCTGTATCTCCCATGAAAGAGTTTTTAAAAGCGTCGCCATCTTCAGTCAGTCATGTTGGTAGGACTGATATCAAAGCGACAAAAGGTAATGCAAAGACAATTATGCATTCAACCAAGCAGACTCCTCGAACCACCAGAAATATATCAGCATCAAGCGTAACTGTAAACTCTCCTGTAATCAAAAGAAAATTAAATCTGGAACAGATTAGTAGTAGAAAAGAATCGGGAAGAACAAAAAATTCTACCCAGGAGGTTAGAAAAGTTGAAAACTCCAAAGAAGTTCGAAATTTGAGCAAAGATCCAGTTCGAAATAAATCAAAGGAGGGTCAAAGTGATTCAAGTAAAATGGACTTTGCAAGGCATAGAAGTGAAACAAGGACTCTAAATGAGAGTGAAATCAAAGTGCTAACAGCTGAGATGATGGATAACAATGCTGAAATGTTGAATTTGACACGGAAATTAGCAGCGAAACCTAAATCGTTTTATGTCGACTTGGCTGGAGAACCACCTAAGGTTTTTTTAATTACATCTCATTATGCACGTATAGATAGAAGATATTCTTTTTATTTATTAGTTCTAAATTTAGAGCAATGCAGTTTTTGCATTAACATAGCACAGGCGGTTATTGTATCGGTCCCAGCTGATTGGTTGAATCACAACACGGTGGCTGATGTGCTTGGAATCGCTGTATGGGTGTTGAACGATTGGTTAGCAACTCTTCAGAGTTCATTGGGGCTTTGTGACTTGCGATAACAAAATACCCCGAGTAGCACTCTACCGAATTGGTGTTCGACAGACCCGGCGCGATGGGGCTGTGGTGAATTGCTTACAGGATCTAAAGACCCTGTCAATACCAGAAGTCACCTTGGTGTTATAGTGCAGCACAAATTGGTCGTACTACCTGTTTACTTTGTTAAGTAAAAATGACTTCTGTTACCAAAAATATTGTATCAGCTTAAAGAATTTAACCAAACCTATAAAGAGAATGTTCCAAAATTTTGCCATGTCTGTACACGTTTTTAGCGCAATAAATACTTCATTTCTGGTAGTATTAACATCTTATTTAAATTGTAAAAGGCATTATGTACAACTTTTCATATTATGAAGATCTAATATAGCCTTCTCGATATTGCTATCGTATGTTTACAGCCTCAACCTGATAAAACAAGCGACGAAGAAGTTAGTTATGAGGATGACTTCGAAAGTTACGAATCTGACTTCGATTCTTACCACAGTGAAGCAGAACTTGATGTATCAGAAGAAAAAGATAAAAACTGTAGTGATGGAGTTGATGATGATAAAGACGACGCTGAAACTGATGTCTTACAGAGTGATGAACTGTCAGATCATGGGTTAAAAGAAGTTCGCGATGAAGAGAGAATGTTAGACTCAGGTGATTTTTTTTGGGTTTTTTTAATCGATGACGTCGTTATTTTTATTATTTTTTTTAATCATTTTTATATTTAGGAATGTTCAGAATTTCCTCGACTGGTTTTACCTCAAACACCAAGGTCCTGTCACTTGCCCATCGGAAGAGAGAACTAACGTAATCTTAACACAAAAAGTTGCTTTCTCCAAACGTATGCGGAAAGAATAACAATATGAGTTTTCTAGATTGATCCTCAAAGGCAATATCCCAGAGAAAACAAGCCCAGATTGTATGATACAGCAATGGCTAGAAGACATAAAAAGTGTGCTGGACTGAGTTTTCCTGTTTTAAAGAGCACGGCATGGGATCGCAAGAGGTTTTGCCTATTGACCTGTCCAAACTTCACTATGAAGATGCCTATTATTTTAGTAAAAAAAATAACATACATTATGGTTTTTTATTATGGTGTTGTCATAAATAGCCTTAATAAAATAAAGGTCAAAATTATAAATAAAAATATTTATCTTATAAATATTCTATTTAAGTTCATTTGACCCTATTTCGCGAACCTCAATAAGACCATTGACGGGCTTCGTGCATTCCATTGGCTATAGCATAGTCAGCTCTACATCAGATGATTTTTGCAGGGAGCTATGATCTGCGCGACCGATCTGCCAAGGCAAAGCCTCCTGTTATGGAGAATATTCTAGAAGATACAGAGAACATTAACGAGAAAAAGGCGTCTCTAACTGACGAAGGTTTCCAAGAGATGAGCAGTTCAAGTGCGGTTTCCAGCATCAGGAATGTTGATATGTTGGATCGGTGAATATTTTTTTGTTTATCGAATCACTAAAATACATTTAATGTCCTAAGTGCACCTAAGTGTCCTAAGTGTATATCCGCACGAGAAGATTCGCTTCTACATTCATCATGCGAACAGCTAAGGAGTGGAATATGTTACCAGCGGCCATATTTCCGCGATCTTATGACCTGGGAGTCTTTAAAAGAAGAGTGAATAGGCATTTGTTGGGCGGACGCGGTTAATCATCGGACTCATCTTCACCTACCACCAGGTGTGATTGAGGTCAAGCGTTCGCCTATAAGTTATATAAAAAAAGGCATGTATTAACACAAGTTATTTTTAAGTAAATAAAGAATTTTCAATAAATTAAACGTCCGTGAGTAGATATTGCAAATCGGTAGGCGTAGTGAGAGCTGCGCCTGCGAAAGTAGAACGATAATTTGAGAGTTAACTAGCAAAACTGGGTAAGAAGACTCGGAGACCGAGATTAGTGGCGTTTGTTAAGAAAGATCTATGCCCAGTTATGGACTTATGTGGGCTGATGATAATGATAATAAAGTGTATTAGATGCTATTGATGCTCTGTACAAAGACACTTCGTCATTGAACGGGTGGGTCTAGCTATAGCTGACGCTAAGCATGTACGGGCACTTATTGTCCATAATTGTATTAATGGAACATAATAGGATACTCTTTTTTATATTTCTTTTTTAAATTAATTTTGTCATTTTTCAGGCCGTTTTTCATAGATTTAACGAAATCGAAGCAGAACAAAAGAAAGCGCATTATTTTCGAACGTTTAAAGCAAAGAGCTGAAGATTTGCTAAGCATGATAAGTTTGCATGAAATGTCATATAGCTTATTTGAAATGAAGCCTGTTTCTTATGATACATACATGGCAACATTTGGAAGAAAAAATTATACTCAAACAAGCATTCAAACAAATGAAGACAGTATGGTTCAAGAAACTCAAACAGATGAAATAGCTGTAGCTCATAAGTGGACGCAAAACCCTGTAGAATTTTCTAAAAACTTAATATATTTATACACAGAGGTAAATGAGCGAAAGTATAGCCTAACTACCGTAGATTATTTAACAAAATTCAATTATTTGATAAATAATAATGATGATGTGGTTATTAATGGCCAGATTAACATAAATGAAGATTACCAAAGAAATCCATTGAGGATTTATCTAGAACAGAAAGATGGCGTCGGTTTAAGCGAAATGTTACCATATGAAAACTATAAAATAAAATTAAAAAGTACAGAATATAATCCAGAAAGATTGAAGAAATTTTTGAAAAAAATTGAATCTAGAATAAGTAATATTCTTAGTTATAATAGTGGCCATACTGCATTTACTGATTTGGTAAAGAATACAAAAGTTCCTTTTAGTAATGGGTACATAGCAGTCCCATGTAGTAAAACATACAATGATAAGTATAAGTTCTTAGATCATTCGAAAATCACTCAAGCATTTTTCTCAGAAAGTAAAATCAATTTAATTATGACTGTTCATAAAGTAAATCAGGTATCTATTGGTAATAAAAGCTTAGTATGTCTATGGGACATCAGTGTTGCCAATCGAGAACCATCAAAAGTATTAATTGTCATAGACAATATTGTAATTGGAAGGTTTAGTGGAAATACTGATGGAATATTTGTGGCTGCTTTGGAAGATAAGTAAGTATTTGTAATATTGAAAACCAGAAATGTATATGCTGTTTCCGTTGTATCATTTATTTTTATATTTACTTATTAACTTTCTCTCAAGTGGAATTTCAAAAGATCATTGGTAATAGACACTGTGTCATACGATGTATTTCAATGACTATTACATGCCACATAATATAATAAATGTTTACCCAAATTCATTACAGTACACTACATTTCTGGGATTTGTCGGAAGAAGCGACATGGAGAGACAGAGTTGCCAACGAAATAGATGCCACTAATCTGGTAGAAGTTGATAAAGAAAAAGTTACTGAAATGGAAAGAGATAGAGAATGGAATTTGAAGAATAGTAACGTACAAAATTATGAGGTAATGTTTTCTGGTAGAGAAGATTTTAGATAAATAAAAAAAGGTGTAATTCACAATCAAATCTTATTTCCACTATTTGGAAAAGCACATAGATAACACTAATTTGTTAGAAATTCTCTCAAAACTGAATTTCATATGTATTGACTACAAAAAGTCCAGTATCCGAATTTTCTTTTTTTTCTACACTGGCTCGATATGGTGACTACAGAGTACCTGATAGTAAGTACAGTATAGAAGAAGTGTAGAAAATTCAAAGACTCTGGAATAAGAGACCTTTAATCTATCATTTCTTAGGCTAAAACATGTTTAATATCTCACAGAACATAATACCTTGCGCGCTACATGCGTGCTCCTACACGAGCAGTGGTAATGTAATCAGCAACGATGAACACATTGAAGGGATAGTCGCGCTTGAATTCACATTGCAAGACGCAGTTACTCAAGAGGGAGGAAGGAAAATCATTAGACAGGTAACATAATTTGGAGAATTTTAAGTTAAAACTACTAATGCTATGGCAGAAATCTATAGCTACAATATATTAGTTCACCAAACAAGCCGTCCACTGAACGAACTTGGCACAGACATAGACGGAGCATGCAATGTGCAGGTTCGTGTGCCTAACTGTAAAATACGATATTGTCATGAAATCGATGGTATCGGAGATCGGACGACGGCTCTTAAGTGGAATTGGGCCGGACATTTGGCTAGACGAGGTGATGGCAGTCGGAGCTTTAAAATTAGTGTGTGGTGATACAGATTGTGAAAACGGAACATGGGTCGTCCGGTTGTAAGATAGGTGAAGGATATGGTCAAGTTTGCGGGTTGTAACTGCATAAAGGACCAAGAATGGGCCAAAGATCCAAGAGATCAAGACTGGGGGATATATTATGACGGAGGCTAATACACAGCAGTGAACAGAAACGGACTCCTAATTAGGATGACGATGAATAAATTGTGTTTGGTAACTATCATTAATTTAATTTCTTCATTTGTAGGTTATTTCATTACAGCGCATCGGTATATTAACAACATGGTCAATAATACAAGAGAGATCGACAACCCTCCCAAAAAATCTAGGAAAGGCTTTCTGGTCTAAAATGAAATTAGAAATACTGCAAACAGTCAACTTATCAGATTATATTGATTTACCACTAGATGACAATAGAGAAATATCGAATAATTTTAATTTAAGCGCAGCTAAAAGGAGATTATCCAATAGAAAACAGGAACGAAAATTGTTAAAAAGGACACTTTCTCGTCCAAAATCCGCCATTAGATCGGAATTTGAATTTGACAGGTCGATCAGTGCTACCAGTATTAAAAATATTAAAACAATGCCAGTTTTGCCTTCGAGGAAAAGATTTAAGCTATGGGAAGTAATTTGCAATGATTTAAAAATATTGACAGTGGAGGGTAAGGAAAATATCTTGGTTGCGAAGGAGCGTGGCGAAGTTTTATGCTGTAAGAAAAGTTTGGGTGTTATGAAAGTTCAACGGTTTTATGTAACATGTAGGTAATAATTTATTTGTAGTGTTGTAAATTTACAATGCTTGGGAAAGAGGACTTTGACATGTAGACTGACAGATGGAGAATTACCTACTTCGTTACGCGGCGCCTATCGGCCACGATAAGTTGCCCACAGCCGGCATTCACCATTCATACGCTGCACGATGCGCTCGTTCGTCGACATATCTGTGACGAGATGAGCGAGAGTTTTTTTTTAGTTATAAAAACGTTACCATTTTACAGATGCGAAACCGCTTTGGGCGATGGTCCGAACGAAACTAAAATTATGCGACTAAACACTCCGCAAACGCAGAGATAGGAGAAAATTCCTGGATGTCGCCTATAGTCGACGCTCGGCCGTGCGCGTTTATATCACGGCCGTTGACTATAGGCGACACTCGGCTGTGTAGGGTCATCTGTGGCCGTTGCCTATAGTCGACACTCGTACCGAAGTGGTTTAGAAATCTTATAAAGGTTCCTTTTTTAGAGTTCCTTACCTCAAAACAGAAAAAGACACCCTTATAATTCTTTCTTTGCCTGTCTGTTCGCCTAGCTGTGTAAGGCTCTTTTCCTAAGAAACGCGTTGAATAGTTAAATTCAAAGTAAGCTTAAATACTATATTTCTTAGTCAATGTAATCTAAAGGTCCCTCAGTTTATCCCCTAGATCATGTTTACCGTTTTCACAAGGAAATTAAAACCTACTAAAAACTAAGATTAAATTAGTCAATTTCATTCGATGTAGGTTCGAAGCCCGATACTTACCTCTGGGTTTTCCGGAGTACGTACGGATTTAGGCACCACCTACTCACCAGTGAAGGAAATCACCGTGGGGAAATCCGCATGACATCGAAGAGATATGTCATGTGTAAGTGCCTTAAGAACGGTGATTAACTGCGCTTGGGCACGACATATAAGCCCAAAGGGGATACAGCCATTAATGTATCTCTGCTCACCCCGTAAGGATCATAATCTGAACTGGGTCATGACCACAGCACACAAGTGTAAAGACCGTCATAGTGATTCGCTTTGGCCTGTCGCGTTTCGGAATCAGCTTGCGTATATCCAGTAACTCATATACCTAGAGACTTTCAGTCGTGGTATATGTGGGCCGACATGACGACGGAGACTATCAACGGTTTTTCATCCTTCAATAGTCGCTTTCGTTGCTGGACTACTCTGTAATTACCATCAGGTGTACAGTAGTGACTTTGTTGAGCAAGTGTAAAAGAAAGAAGGATATAGCGTGGCAACATATTATTATTATTATTTGCAATTACTCACAATGTTAATTTATATATAACGTTATGATTAATAGTTGTTTTGTTTTCAGCTGACACGTCATCTATAACAAGTTTGGATGTGTCTCCTCACGGCTTGCCCTATTTCCTGGCGGCCACAGATACTGGAACAGTGAGCTTGTGCTCGGTTTTAGAAGGCAGGGTTCTACTAACACTGGATGGCAGGTGAGCCTGAATTGATCGTTACGTTGATGCTGTTGTAATGAAAAGCATAATAATTCCGATTGCGGTCTTACATGCTTGATTGCAAACGTTACTATTGTGATATTTTACACAATTTCACAATTAAAACAAACGATCAAACTTAATTTAAACTATTAAAGCTGATTTTTTATCAATAACCGACTGCGCCATGTTGTAATGAAACGCAAGTTTGATTAAGACTGGTTTTATTATGTACCCACTATATATTATAAAAACACTATAAAGCCACCATAAATAAAGGGATGTAACACTTTTCGCGGAAATGCCGGTTAAATTTAAAATACGGTTTTAAAACATGCATAATTGATTTGTCTTTGAAAGCAACAAATGGATGATTGGTGTAAAATTATGCTTAAAATGTAAATAATATATCTGCAAGTGCTATTACATTTTATTTAAGGGTTAAAGATCATCTAGGTTTATAGTTTGCCGCTAGATGAGGCTAAGGTGTCTTACCCAACGACCTAAGTTTCATCTTTTAGAGATGTCCTGAGAGGTGTGGCCCTTTACAGCCACCTGTCTCAAAGTTGGTGTCTGAAGGTTTTTCGCTCGCTGAACTAAGGGACACCCTGGGCGTTTTTAGCCAGGTGGTGTCAGTCATACCGAGGCCTGCCAAATAAAATTGACCGAAGCCGGAGGTTTTTTTGTTGATGATTTTTTTGGCCGAAGGTGACCGAAACTTCGTTCGGATACTCAGGCTGAGATTTATAGACACTGCTTTAAGTTTGCTTAGATTTTACTAAAACATTGCAATATATTACTCAATGAATGTTAATGGATGTAGTAAGTCACTGATTTTGTCAACATGGACTTTGGCTCTGCAAATACTATGGCTATACTCAAGTTCCTATTATATATTCAGTTTTTTGTCACAACGAATTCATTTTTTGAGAACTTTGCTAAGCAAAGTCAAATTAGCATCTGTAAACCTCAGCCTGAGAGAAGTCTATAATATTGGGCAGAAAAATAGTGCAAGGATACTGCAACAATTCTGAAATTATAATAATAAATGTTTTTCTTGGACCACTCCGTTCTTGTATACCTCATATGATAGTCACAAATACTTGTGATATTTCAAGTTTATTTGTTATTTAGAAATGTGCCGACCACAATCGAGGTGGTAGAACGGTGCCAATCAGATCACAAAGGGCGTTACGCTGGCAGCGTAACCAAAACACCCAATACAACTGACACGCTGTCTTCAATGAACGTAAGTTAACACCATTCTCGTAGAAATTATAAAGATCACATATACGCACCAAAAGTGACCCACTCCGACGCTGCTTTGAGTTTCTTTCGGCGTTACTTCTCAAGGTAGTCGCTTCCGAAACGCTAATAGATCACCCTTAGGTTAGGTTCTTTCCCTGGTTGGCGGCCCAAGTCAAGGTCCGTATCCACAGAACAACGAATATTGTTATAAGCTAGGGGTAATAAAATGCCGGTGTTGACGAATAAACGATTTATTAATGGAAAAGAGTAATGTATTTGCCCGGATGTTCCACACCGATATTTTGGCGGCTCGACATACCACTGATAAACAGCTGTCTAATTAAAATTCAGATCACGTGCGCCTCGTTTCGCGGAATGAACGGTGTAGGTAGAGCGATAATCTTTTGATGTTGAATCATCATTAACGATTTGTTTGACTGTTAGTCAATTCAGTTAGTGATTGATACCTATAAATCTAGTGTTTAATTTTCACCCTAGTTCCGCCGTAACAATACTTTGCTTCACTTTTATCTGCGCGTTTTGAATTACATTATCCTTTCAAGTGTTTTTAGGCTGATATTTATTGTCGATATTTTAACTTTGTTTACATTTTGCTCAGAATTGTCTAATAAAATATTGAATGTCATCGGAACTTGAGTATAGATTATGTATGCGCAGAGGCAAGTCCAAGTTGATGAAATCGGTAACTAACCCATATATTTTTTATGGTTGAAATTAAATAAAAATAAATGAACAATATAATTAGTTACATTTGAGTCAAGATTCAACAAAGTCAAGGAAGTTTCTATTTTCAGCCTTATTTGTATTTCTCTTATTTTAGTGAGAGCGTTTAAATTTTTTTTTAATTGATTACATCTGATGTTGAAATAGCGATTTGAATGTTTTGAAAAATATGACAAATAAATCTTCAATACCCAATTGTGTTGGTATGCAGGTATCCGTGGAGTCGGTGGTCTGGTCCCCCGTGAACCCTTGCTGCATATATGCCTTGCTCGGGGACGACACGCTCACAGCGTGGGACCTCACCAGCAGCGACATCTATGGGAGACGTTCCGGACAGAACGCGACAAAACTCCTCGCAAACAATGTGGCTTTGGTCAGTCTTTTAATTTACAACATTTAACTGTTCTCAGTTCTTATTAATAATAATAATAAAAACATTTATTTGGCACACAACACAACAAACGACACAGCAAAATTAAAGCAGGTTATTAAAGATAGAAAACAAAAACAGTAAACACCCTATGTTATAATGATGCGCCAAAGGGAAGACAGCTCAGAAAATGCTAAGTGACCAGCCGAGCCACCCAGCGCTGATTTTCAGCTGACACCCATTTATTGAATCGACGCGCAAAAAACAGCAAGGAAGGGATCAATGGAGTACAGATACACTAATTTAAAGTATCATAGATAATAATATGAAAATACACATATATACAAGAACAGAAATATAAGACCAACAGATAAAATATTTAACACCCATTAAAAAATTATATTATAAAATATTAATAAACACTGTATAATAAAGCCTCTATAATAGAATTCAACTGTACCTCGCCTCAGCAAGTCTCATTATCTGTTTTATGATGTTATTGGAATTGGTTTTGATTCTTTAGCTACGTTGGTCAGAGCATCTTTGATCATTTATGTGGTCGCGCCAATAATTATTCATAGTAAAGAAACCGCTCCTTCTAATTTTTCTGCCGTCATCCTGTCACGTTCTGGGTTCATCTACGGTCAGGGTATACCCCTCTTATTCCTTTTTCTTTCCATTTTTAATACTGCATATATATTTTACTTGTCCGCATCTTCTATTGGCGCCGCTAAATTTATTTCAAAAGTCTTTAAAAAAGCAAGATATCATCCTGCTTAAATATGTATGTAGTAAAATGATATATGTTTAATTTCACACCAAGCATGGGATAAATCATACCAGGTGTTTATTATTACCGGACAGTAGACTTGACCCTCAAATCTTCTGCCCGGATAAGAGGAAGGCGGTGCGCAAATTCCGGTGCGCCGCCCGTGAGGAAGGTTTGGTGGGATGGGCTCATTACGCTCACCCCTGCCACAGATGAAGCAAAAAAGGCTGTTCACTCCTCGGGCGTTTGGAAGAATCTGGTTTCCCAGGCCCGGGTGGAGTGATTGGAAGGACACCCCGGGGGTTTTTAGTCAGTAGGAGTCTGACACACCGGGGTCGCTGCTCTCACAGCGACACTGATTGACCTATGGAGGATTGTCCCCCAGGTCACAATAAAAAACCAGGTATTTAGTATTAGCGTTATTTCTTTCGCACGCGTATTGTTGGCATCTCAGTGCTATCTCAGCGTCAGCCTACGTGATTTTCATTTATCACTGTTACAGTTCCCATCTCTATTTCATACTGTATTATTTTTTATTTCAGGCCATATTGACACCGCAGGGAGAAGTACAAATTCATAGATTCATCGAAGAACAACATACCAAAGAAAAATTAGATTTATTTAAGAAATATGTTTCACTTTTATAACTTCTGTTTAATAAAAAAATATGTATTGTTTATTATAATTATTTACAACGCTTCGCCTCCAAAGTTGAGACTTATAGACGCATATTGGACTATCCTTAAATAAAACATTACAAGTTATATTATTTAAATAATGTCGAAGTATATGATAATGTAGTGATATATATTACGCAGAGTAAGGTTAATGAAAGTTTTAAGTACTTGATGCAACATATGACTATTTAGAGTTTAGGGCAGGATATCTAGGTCACGCACGTTATACACTAGACACATTAAAGGATATTAAGAAGCCAAATTTTTAGGTGGATTTTGAGAGAAATAGTCTTACAGAAGTTTAAAAAAAACAGGTTTTAGCTTCAAGCGTCTAGTTTCAGTTCAAATGTTAACATTCTTCACGGGTAGGGTTCCTGAATAATTGTAACCAGAATACCAGGTATAAAAAATCCAGAAATTAAAAGGATCTATCAACTTTAATTTTTTTTATTCTTTAATTTTGCCACAAAACTCTTATAGATAGTCTTATTCCCTTTAATTTGACATACGTTTTTTTGTAACCCGGGGGAAATCCCTAACGAACCTTCAGGAAGTGGCGAGGGCCGGCCCCCGTTGCGTCGGACTTGTACCGACTAAAACCCCCGGGGTATTCCCTCTCCCGTCTGCGAGTGCCAAGGGCAAGGTTGAGCCATCTTTCTCGGCATCCGTAAATTTGGCCTACCTACGTGCTTTCTACGATAATTTAACCCTGAGTTAACATTGATTAAAAGAAAATAACTTGAGCTCATTATACTTCGATATATAGAAATGTCGATAAGATCTAAAATACTAATAATATTTATAAAAAAATGAAAATACTAAGTAATTTTTCTTAAGTTTATTCGAGTTTGTTTTTCCTATACATTTATTAATACCAGCTTTAATCAGCCTGTAAATGACGTAGATTACTGCTAACAGCACTGCGAGCTGATCCAACGCACATCTCTGGTACCAGCTGTACAGCAGACTCTTGGATCTTAGGTGAAACGCGCCTGCGAAGTACAGATATAGTTAAAAAAAATATATCTTCAACATCCAACGCAACCATCACGCTTTCGATAGGTGCTTTAAGAGCAGATAAAGTGATTTGTAAAAAAACGACCACCACACCATATGTACCACAGTGCATGGGTGTAAAGCCCGTCATAGTGACCAGTTTCGGCTTGTCGTGTTTCGGGATCAGCTTGTGTATATCCAATAGCTCATATACCTAGAGACCTTCAGTCGTGGTATATGTGGGCCGACATGACGATGTAGACTATCAATGGATTTTCATCCTTTGATAGTCGCTTTCGTTTTTGGACTACACTGTACTTACCATCAGGTAATCTGTAGTCACTATGTCGAGCCAGTGTAAAAAAAATTTCGATTTCGAGAAAAAAAATCTAGAGTAGTACGAGGTAAATTGTAGTACCAAACAATTTCGTCCCATCGTCTAGTCGGTCACGAGCAACCCAGCCGCGTAGGCGATACTCCAGTGGTGTTGTGCGTGTTTCCACGCACCACTTGGCGGCGGAGGGGTGGTGACTACTCTTCTCTCCCACCCCACCTACACTGTACGGCTTTGCCCTAAGATCTCAGCCTTTAGTCTGTTCTGTCTCGTAGCCCGGCGCACCTTGTGAAAGAAGGAACACCCCGGTGGTTTTAGCCAGTGAGTCTAGCACACCGGGCGGGGGGCCTTCACTGTCTGCCTAACGGCCCACAATGGATTTCCACCGGGTCACCAAAAAAAAAAGGCCACGAGCAACCTCGACTCGTTTAGAAAACCCTGAACCGTCTTCGTGCTCAGGTGGATCTCTGTTATGGAGCTATGTTGACTATGAGAGCTTTGTGTGCGAGGAAATGAGATGGGACCTCAAATAAATCAGAACTATCTATTTTTTTTGTTAAAACGCTTGTAGAGCTATATTAAATCTCAGGTAAGCTATGACTCATTTCAGGTAAGCGCCCAACCATTTTCACAAACAGCTCGCATTGTTCATCTCATCTGAATCCGCTTGAGTGTGATAGGATTAACTAACTAATATGTATTTTTTTTTAATTTGGTTTATAATGTGCTGTATATAGTTAGGTATACCTGTAAAGATATAACACGTGGTCTTAGAACTTATATATATATATATATATATATATATGTTTTTTTTAATGTTTTCGTGTATATATCGATGGTATATTAAATAAATAAATAAATTTCTTACCTTTGCTCTCAATAGCAACTTCAATGTAATGCGAAATCAGCTTGGAAGGCGATACCGGTCGATTGTTGAACAATTTTGACAAATATTTAGCTTGCTTGTAATATCTGAAATAAAATACAACGTAATAAGTGTTTAGCCTCTCCACAATTTATTTACTTCTGTTCACAATATTTATTTTCTAATTCTTTATATAATAATAACTAATTTTCAAGCATATAGAATAGAGGATGAAAAGACCCAACGTTTCCTAAAAGCCAATTGAATTATTCTTTCTTTATCCGCAAAATTAAAAGATATCGGACGTGCGACCATTCATATTTTCACGCATGGATACCGGCCCCACATCCAGTAGACCACCACAGACCAGTAGCGGTCATTCCATAGATGCATGAAAGCATTGCATGCCCTGACGATAAATGAGTCTGTAATAAATTACTTAAATTTAAACAAAAAAAGGAAACATTTATAACCATATATTTTCTATTTTCATGCCATTTATTTCTCCCATGAGCACAAGATAATATTTACTATAATTGTATATAATATGTATATAATACTACAATCAATTGATCGCCGAGCTCGGCGCCTCATTACCGATGAGGCTCTTACGTCACGTAAACTGCTCAGCTTGGAACGTAGAGACGGCGTAGAGTGGCCTGCCTTTCGGTTTTCTATAGACTGTACTCCGGAGAGAGTGCGGCTGAGTTGTATGATTTAGTTCCCCCCTCCCCCTTCTACCATAAATTGACGAGACGCCGTGCAGGTTTGCACACTTTTGTGGTTGACATTCCTGCTGCTCGCACGAAGCGATTCGCCTCCTCCTTTTTGCTGCGAACCGCCAAGGAGTGGAATTCACTTCCTGCGTCTGTGTTTCCGGCGTCTTATGACATGGGAATCTTCAAACGTCGAGTGAATCGGTATTTGCTGGGCGAGCGCGCTCCATCGTCGGCCTCATCATCGCCTTCCAGCAAGTGAGATTGAGGTCAAGCGCAAGCCTGTACGTAATAAAAAAATAATATTCTAATGAATAACGCAAATTCTGCTTACCTTGTCCAAATACTCTATGCACGTCACTACCACAGACATAAGGCTACCCATAATGAATAAAATTAATAATTACTTGTCATCTCTCATCATATCGTCGATGGCCTCCTTAATGTCTCCAGCCATTGAGTGGCTGAAGGTGACCTGCCGAGCGTAGCCGTTCTGGACTGCCTTGAAGGCGTTGGCCGGCTGGTCGCCAAACATTGGGATGACCACCTGAGGTACGCCGTAGCGCAGCGTCTCCAAAGTGCTGAGGAGGCCTCCGTGTGTGATGAACAGTTTCACGTTAGGGTGAGCTGTAAAATATAAATATTTATTGATTTAGATTAACTTTTTTTGCTGTTTTCTACACATGTTTTCCGAGTTGTTAAGATGTAAATTACTCTCCCTCTCTAAAAAATTATCTGAAACCTTTAAACATAAAAGTAACGATTTTTGACGAATTTTGCTACGTAAATATTCTCGTTTAAGCAAATTTATTATCCTTTTCCAATAAAGGCCCTAAGGGTACAAGCATAGTGAATTTAACCCCAAAAGATATCGGCACGACACTGGGGGGATTTTTAGGTACTAATAAAATAAGGCCTTGATTCCAATTAGTTTTTGATAAAAAGCAAAATATGTAAAAATCAGATAAAATGAATATTCCCAGAAACGCGTGAATCGATTCGTTTGAATTTTAGATATGTTTTGGGGGCCGATGAAACTTTCAGGATCTTATTATCTTATTAGAACCTAAAAATCCCCCCAGTATCGTGCCGATATCTTTTGAGGGGAAATTCACTATGCTTTACCCTTAGGGCTTTAATAATACAAGATAGAAAAAAATTGCCTTGTTCGATAGTTATAGTGATTTTTTTTTTAGAAACGTGCTTTCTTTTTTGTGTACAATATTATTCAATAATTTTCATGGCTATACTTCAGAAATATTTTAAGGTTTTTAACGTTATATATTATTTCAGTGGCTGTAGAGGCCTAGTAAATAGGGACCGGCATCAATGCCCGGCGACGCGAATGGTCGCAGATACGAATCCAGACACGTACATCTGAGTTTTTCAACATTAAGTGATTAAGGCACCACATGCTCACCACTGAACGAAAACGACGTGAGGAAGTCCGCATGGCATCTAATAGAAATATTATGAGTACTAATTCTGTGAGAACGGCGATTTGTTGCGCTACTGGTCACGTTAAAAACAACACATAAGCGCAAAGTAGATACAACCACTTATGTATCTCTGCTCACCTCGAAAGGGATATAGCGTGACGATATACATAAAATTGCTAAAAACAGTTTAATTTCTGCAAAGCCTCAAAGTTGTACAACCCGACTTTTTCTCGAATAACGTAAGAGTGCCAATGACTCTTTTTTTTGTTAACCCGTTGGAAATCCCTACGACCGAAGTGGTGAGGGCCACTCCCCCCGGTGTGTCAGACCTGCCCCGACTAAAACCACCGGGGTGCCAGCACTGCCCTCTCTTCGCTGTCGCCGAGCCAGGGAATCCGGATACTTCCGACGGCTTGGCGAGCGGTTGGCTTTGGGCAGGCCTCCTCTCAGGGAGGGGAATTGAAACCCCTCACTTCCTCTCTACCCTACCTCTCTCTGCTGGACGGGGACGCCCCCAACGTCACCCGCCCAGCCTGTGTCAGGAGAGAAGATCGTCGCCTTGGGAGTCCTGCGCGAACTGCTCCCTTCTCCCGAGCCGCCTCATTGTTCTGCGGTGGAGCCGAGGGTTGCGGGGATTGCAATGGCTCAGAAACTACTCAGTTTCGCGAAACAATTTGCAAATAACAACGTAGCAAGTAAAACAGTATATAATTTCATTCCATTCTAATGTACCTACCTAGTATACTAGCTTGCGGCATCCAAGGCCTGACGTGCACATTCTTGGGCAAGTTGTCCAGCTGTTCCTCGAACTTCCAAAGCACGGTGAAAGGCAGCTTGCTGAACACTTGCAGGAGCTCGCGTTTGAGTTGTTCAGGGAATCCCGCAGACTTGAGCACGGAACCCATACTAAAGTAGATCACTCCTTGTTTCGACGCGTCTAGGAGATCTTGGAGATCCTGGAACAGGGTACACGTGGAAGCTAGTACGGAATATCCCTTGTAGCGACAGACGTGTCGGCAATATTAAGAGATTAGTAAGATACAAGTTATTGTATTGTACAGAACTTGTTAGTAATATAAAAATTAATGCTCCATCTCGTTTGCCGCGCAAAACAGCGTACCAGTTTTTTCTATACCCTTCTTTAAAATAAAACTAGGATAATGTTCTACCATGCCGAGGATCTGCAGGCAGTACAACACACTAGCGATTTGGTGACTTGGACCTAACAGTTTTTCTCTGAGAATTTAGAATAGCGTATGGATAGCGACCGTATTTCTTTTTTTTATGCGTGTTCCTTAGAATCAGTATTTTGTTAAAAGTTGTTATTTTGGCAGTGAATAGTTTTTTATGTTGTGTCCATGTGTGTATAATCCTTTTTCTTTTATAATATTATTTTCTGTAAACTAGCATTATATATTAATTATTGTGCATGCTGTGGCGCCCTATAATTGTGGGGGCATTTATATGTTCTATTTTGATACCATGATCTTATTGTTTTTTACTCTATGTCACCCATGTTGGGCACCCAATTTTGTAACGTTAAATAAAATAAGATTAGAGAATTGCTGGACAGCATATTTGTTTGAAGAGCTGCAAACCTACAGATATTGTGGTATATCGGCTGTGATTGATAGAATGATCAGTTTCCTTAACCCTTTGTAAACGAGGCTGTTCTCGCGCGCATATCATATGGTGAACAGGGGTCACCTCTCGAGTGCAAAGGGTTAATACTCGTTTGACCAATTTGTATTTCTCTTAACTGCCAACCAGGTTAGGATTCTCGCTTCTGTGGAGGGCTATTTACACATTTCTCCAAATAATAATAATAATCTAGTGTTAATACTAGAAATAAACGCAATTTAATGTTACCTAATTCCCGGCTTAAAACAGCTTTTAATTCTTATATGGGGCCAAAATATTAATGTGAGTGGAAATAAGAGCCGAGGCCAACCAAGACTTACATAGAATAAAGAGACTTCTGATGAAGGGTAAGCTCCGGAGTTCCCAAAAGCGGCGAGAGTGCATGACGGGATTAATGAATGTAAAGGAAGCAAAAGCGGTTGCCACAAAATAGTGTGAAATGGCGTTCTATTCGTTCTCTGCCTACCTCAATTAGGATTTCGCGTGATGATAGATAAATAGTAAAAAAAATACCTTGGGCAGAGGTGGAATTGATTCAGGTATATGGTATCCTGCGACTTCTATCACGTTGGGCGGCAGGATGACGGCAGGAGAGAAAGATGCGTGCGAATTGGTGAACAGAACGGAAACATTGTAAAAAGCGTCGGTGAAGGCGGGGAGCGGGACCCCTCTTGCTGCAGCGATGGAAGCAAATAGAGATTCGTATAAAGTTACAAGTGTTGAGTGGTCCCACCTGGAAAAACCAATTATGTTAAAATACCCTATTTTTTATATTTAACAAAACTATACAAGTGCAAAGATCGTCATAGAGACTCGCTTTTGGTTTTCTTGTTTCGGAATCAGCTTGTTTACGTCCAGTATCTCATATACCTAGAAACCTTCAGTCGTGGTATATGTGGGCCGACATGACGAATGAGGCTATCGAAGAATTCAAGGTCTTTTGTTAGTTGCTGTTAATTTTGGACTACACTGTACTTACCATCACGTGCACTATAGTCCATTGTCGTGCCAGTGTAAAAAGTACCTTTATTTAACTGTGTGTGTGTGTGTGTGTGTATAAGCACTTTTAAACCGTCAAAAGGAAGATACCAGTTCAGAAAGCAGAATTTACCAAAATTTAATCTGATTTCATCCTCTCACTTCCGAAACAGAATAGAGAAATTCCATTGTACATAGCAGTTGTCGCTCCGCTCTCCCCTCCACGTTTTTCTACCTGTTCGAGATCCCTAGTGCTATTTTTATACACAGGTATCTTTGAAAAATGTTCCTATATGTCTACTCAGGTAATATTTAACATATAAATAATAAAAAAAATGTATAAAGTGAAAATATATGGTCAAACATTAATTTTTCATAATAATTAGTTTAAAACAATGAAACAATGGATTCCACAAAAAAAAAAAGGGTAAACTTTGCAATTTATAGTTTAAAAAACAATATCCTACATCGATCATATTAATTCATTCACTATAACTCTAATCCGAGGTTTTACGGTTTTGAATGCTCCAGGCACTCCACTAGACATAATTTTCCTATAAATCAAAATTCATTCAACTTCAAATTCAAAAGTCGATCTTCCTTTTTCCCAGTTCTTTTTCCCATAAAACTATTTTTTCATTAAATGGCCAACCTTATATTATTATCAAAGACATGTAAACTCTTTTTAATTTACTCCTTCCAATTAATTACTACAGTACATCGGCCCAGATGGAAAGTATAGTACAGATTGTCTATTTTTCAAGGATACGCAAGTTTCGTTCATTGTTCTTTAAACCACGAGACGGTTTTAAATGTCGTTCTAATATCCCTTTCAGTATGAGCAGAGGTAACATTATATGTCCTTTTTTTTTAATTGGAGAAAATCCTCATTGGACCGTCCCGGCTGCACACAGGGGGTGTGTAATCCTAGTACCGGCTAAAAACCCCAAAGTGACTACTTCTGCATATAGACGGAGACTGTGGGTCCTGTAATCAATTCTCCACTGCCCCGTCATGCCGCGCCCTTCGGGGACTATCTCGGGAGAAGGCAAAACGTCCTCTCCGACACTGCACAATATATTTCGACGAAGCGCGTAACCCCGTTCCGTCGACATTTCGAGCGTCGCTAGCCGGTCGCTCAGAGCCCCCACCCTGAGCGGCCGTGAACCTAAAGGCATCAGCCAAGCGGTCTTGGATAGATCGGTTAGCTGGGAATGTTGCGTCGGGGCTGTTGCCGGCACCCCGACGTCTACGTCTCCGAAACATTATATGTCGTGCCCAACGTGACCAGTAGCGCAGCTGATCGCCGTTCTCACAGCACCAGTATACATGACATTTCTATTAGATGCCATGCGGGTTTTCTTACGAGTTTTCTTTCACCGCTGAGCATGCGGGGTGTAAATTCGTACTTGATTTAGAAAAGCCTAAATGTAAGTGCCAGGATTTAAATCCACGACCATTGCACCGGTTTCGGTGAAGGAATCGATCTCTATGGCATAGCATATAAGCGTAATTTCCACTTACCAACCATCCAATGTCATCATGACGTAAAAGAAGGTGTTGACCAGCCTCTCATACAAATTCATAGGTATCGAGGCCAAGTTAAACATCAAAGGGGTTGTCGTAATAGAGCGGACATCATCCAGTTGTTTTTCCATGTTCGGCATCATTGCGACTCCGTTCAGTATTATCCAGGGTACTTGTAATACGGCAGCATAACTGAACGTAAGACAAACAAAATTTGACTTTACTCTAAAGTATATACATGGTGCAAAGTAATGAACTAACTTTCTGAAACTTTTTTTCTAAAGAATCATTACCTGAATATCTTTCAACTATATCAGCATCACTCAGTATGTTTTTAAAACCCTGTCCGTCCCAAAATAAGCATATTGGCAAAGCGATATCTTTACCAAAATGCATCAGAAAAACTATTTGTGAACAATAAAAAGTTATTGTCATATAAAATTGAAGCAATAGAATTATTTTACGTACGATGATTACGCTGAGATTAGTTATAAAATTGAGTAAAAAAATAAAATTTAATTTATAAACGGTGCTGGCTATCAAGGGAGATTAAGATCCTTTTGACGTCATAATGTACTAGCATGATCCTTTGCTTTCCTTTTTTTGACATGCAAATATTCCCAATTATTTTTATATATATTTTTATTTCAGTTTGTTTTGCTCTTTAAATAAAAAGGATAAACTAAATATAATCTAATACCGTAACGCTTTGACGGGACGGAAACTTTTTATAACATACTGTATATATACAATTACCTGTTCTGATTGATATATCATCGTAGAGTCTAAATTATTTAAAGCTAGGAATATGAAATTTGGACATTGGTTTTTTTTGTAACCTAGGGTTTAAAATTCGTCCTTAATAGAAACTAAGGACGAATTTTTCGATATTCAACCCCTAAGAGCATGAAACAGAGGTTGAAACAGTATTTTAAAAACCGTAAATTTTGAAGCAAGCTTTATGAAAGCTGTTATTTAGCTTTTTGGTTAGAAATAAAAAATGTTAATTTGACGTTTTAGGAAAATCAATTTTCAAAGGAATGAAATATGAGATGAAAGTTTGTTTGAAAATATATGAGTTTTGAAGTGATAGTGCGATTGCCACAAGCGGGTCAAAACCACGGTGCACAGGTATGAAGACCCCCATAGTGACTCACTTGAGCTTGTCGCCTTTCGGGATCAGCTTGTGTATGTCCAGTTGCTCATATATAGTACTTAGAGATCTAATTATGGTATATGAAGACCGAAATGGCGATAGTAACTGCCAATGGATTTACCCCTTGTCGGTCGCTGCTGTTTTTAGTCTATATTGTATTTTTAATCTGGTGCTCTATGTGGGGTCAGTATTTAATTTATTCTATTTGTTTAGGGGACTTTTACGTGTGTACGTATGTCAGCCCCATCGTGCCCTTATATAAAAATACCTAACATTACATATGAGGCCATTGATTTAAACTGAGCCGACGCTGCATCAGATAATAGTTCTGTTAAAGTTTTGTTAAACATCCCGAAGTCTAGTCCGTTCAAACCAAAGTCACTCACAAAAGTCTCTCTCACAAATTCAAATCGCACACATTCCATCTACAAATGGTGGATATCAGTGGCGTGCATATTGTTTTCACGCATTGGAAGCAATCAATAAGAAAACTTATTTCGACTCTTCTATTGCTCTTTTTTTATTAGAGGACTGTGAATACACGTTATTTCTTATTTATTTCGATAAGCACACATTCCCGTTACAATCACAATGGTGAATTTATCTATCATTGATTGATGAATTCATAATGTTAGAATTAGATGCTCGTAGAGTATAGGGCAAGCATTGTTTTTATGCTTGTATGAAATGAACGCCACTGGTGGATTTCATCTGTGATACCACAATTTACATGCAGTGGAGGATCGATTAGTTTCATGAGATGTTTAAATTTGTTAGATGGAATTTGTTCTGATCTCGATCTGTGTACCACTGACTACTGGCTTCCTGCATAATGTCGGGTCAGTAATAAAAAAAATTAAAATGCACGAGGGCAAAGCCACGGTATGTGATGTTGAGTGTAGTTTTATGCACTTACCCAGCGTCTACGTCGGAGAAGAACGCTTCAGTGACGACGGCATCGTACTTCCCGTTGATTATCGCATTCCTCAGAGCTGGTGTTGTGATGGCAGTTCGAGATATACTCCTGGAGAAGTTTTTGACGAATGCTAGACCCTTGTTCACGTTAGCACTATTCATCAAATCAATTTCTGTGAAAGATAAAATTGCAATTTAGTAAACTGTTTTTTATACTACATTTCACCTGATGTAAAAAATATAATTTAAACAGAAATACTGAAGGACAGTCAGACGAAAACTGGTCCTATAAAGGTTCTGCTGCTTACTTTTAAGGTACGGAATTCTAAATATCTATTATATAAAAATAAGCCCGGTTTTCCTTCCTGACGCTATAACTCCAGAACGTACGAACCGATTTCCACGGTTTTGCATTCGTTGGAAAGGGCTCGGGCTCCGTGAGGTTTATAGCAAACAAAATTCAGGAAAAATTTGAACAGAAAAGCAAGAAAACGGGGAAAATAATTTTTACATACAGCGCCATCTCTGATACATAGCATGTACTACAAACCAATATGGTTTTACATGATAGTGGAGCAGATCGCACCAGTATTTTAAGTAGATGGCGCCAATGTGTTATACATTGTTTGACAGCTACTCATTGTACTCTGCTCAGCTTATTTCATGTGACATTTATATGCGCACGTTCTTTCAAACGCTAACTAAAAACCAAAATAAAGCCATCTGGTGGCGAAACGAAGTTCGCCGGGTTTGCTACTAATACTATAAAAAATATATATAAGTATTGGTTTTACAACAGTACCTGGCACTAAGGAGACAGTAGCGCTAACATCGATGATCGTAAGCTCTTTGACGGGATCCTTTGGTGGAAATGGCGTTACCCAAGTCACCTGGAAATAATAATCAATTAAGCATAACAGAGTATAGAGATTCCAAGACTCGCAAGATTTCAAGATTCAAGATTATTTTGTTGTTGACGGCAGAACATGCCTAGTAAATAGAATGGTAGTTCGGCAACGCGCCCGCTCGCGTCCCATGGCGGTAGTGTGCAGTCTGCCGCCGCCTACGCAGCGTGTTACCGCATTATAGATTTAAGCGACTAATTAAACTCAATTCCATTGTAATTTTATTATAAATATATGTTTAGTTTACCTACAGTGACTTTCAATCAATTAACTCCATTTTACAGTAAATAATGAACCCTGCCCTAGTGTACTGACACCATATTTACATTATACGGGGTAAGGACCGTAGTACACAAAAGCAAAGACCTTCAAAGAGACTCGCTATGGCCTGTTGCGTTTCGAGGTCTTAACCACCTTAGAAATTAAATTAAACGAAAGATAACTTTATTCAAATAAGTCTGCCTTCAAGAACTTTCGAATTGTCAAAAAAAAGAAAGAAAATAAATTTACCACCGGTTCGAAAGATAAAGTCTGCCAAGAAGAGTCGGTAAGAAACTGGTAGTTGCTCTTTTCAATATAATGAAGTATACATTTATAATACAAAAAAAAATCAATTCCCCGTGAGAAAAAAAATGCAATAGATGCATTAGTATCATTCATAGATGGGCAAAATATAATCAAATTAATGAAAAACTATTACATTTTGCGTTTTTCATCATTAGCATGACAGCATTTTGCTCTTCTATGTTTTAAACACAGCGAAATCCTCAATTGCATACACATTTATGACCCCTTAATGTATTGAAGGGCTTTAATCATGATTACTGAGCAACAAAATTAAAATTAAGACTACATATTGTAATCGTTAATCATTAATCAGATTACATTTTGCTCACACCTGGGCCATCAATTAAACAGTCATTGATGGAATAATGCCCCTTTTTTGGTAACCCAGGGGAAATCCATCATGGATAGTCAGGGGGCAGTGAGGCCCGCCCCCCGGTATGCCGGACTCCTATCGACTAAAACCCCTGGAGTGATCCTCAACGCACATATAGTGCCCATCCGAGTTCTGCTCACATGCAGCTTCGCCGTGAGCGTGGGGGGAAGGTAGAATGTGCTCACCTCCCCGCCGGAGTACCTATAGCCCCGTTTGGCCCCTCAACCGAACCGCCCGACACTCCGCAGGAGAACCCTTGCAGTAGATTCGGCGGTGCCGTTGCATATGTCCTCATCCATGGAATAATGCCCCGTTTTCAGCATTAATCGACATTTTAATAGTTCTTTTTTTATTTCAGTGGTGATAGCTATAATATATCTTTAGGTATTTTTTTTCTTTTATTGTATAAGTGAATACCAAGCCCCATATGAAAACTATGTTTATACGTGAGCCAGCTGTCAATGACTTCTCGTCTCTTGGAAGTCACTGACATTCTAGGACGACATTGCACTTTCAAATAAGGTATAATAAAGTAATGGAATAAAGTGTAAATATCAAGATAAGTTGAACAAAAATATTTGTACTATTTCGTCACTAAATATGTTTTACTAGTAAACATGTGGAATTGCGTTATTTAAACTGGATAAAAACAATGTTGACTTGTACCATCTAGCAAGGTCACTTTAATTACAGTGCCCACAGACGCTCAATAGACTGACCTTATGAAACGAGGCATTGGATTATGTTGGTTGAGATGTTAGAAGCATGTACGTTTATTAGTCCAGTTCATCTATCACCACACCATACCATCACACTGAATCCCTATTAGGGTAGGTAGAGATAATGCAACGCAGCTTCTCTATTTTTGCAAACTTAATTCGCTTCCTTAACATTCATTAATTCCTAGACGCACTCTTGGCGATTCCGCATACTCTCTCAGAACTCTCTTTATTAACTCTTTGTAGATAAGTATCGGTCAGCCTTTATTAATTTTATATTATTTTCGTTCAATCCATACCAATATAATGCATGTGAAAATAGCTCCTTTTTCGGCGGAAAGAAACGCTGTTGGCTTGGCTTATGCAATTTCACGGGACTAGAAGAGCGAGCGCGCTGAAGGCGCTCAGCTAGTGAATTTTTAGAGTTGGTTGCAACACAAGAGCACCCCTGTGGCTACAGTTCTCGGTTTGGGAAACCAATCACGAAAAAAACTACCTAGAGAGATCTAAAAGCAATTTGTAAGTGAAAGTAGCTTTGTCTGTCTGTCTTCAACCCATTTCACACTCAAGCCGCTGAATCGACTTAGATTAAATTTCATATGAAGGTAGTTTAAGACCCTGGGAAGTACATAAAATAGTTTTTATTAAAGAAATCACCTCTAAGAGAGTGAAAAAGCGGTGACAGGATGGGAAGGCACTTGGCCAGCCTCTACGGTCATCGCAAGCGCGGAGTGAAAGTTGTTCGAGCGAGGAAGAACTAGTGGAAAAAACAATAAACCAAAAGTACAAAGCGAAGAAAATCACAGACAAAAGCTAGTTACTCAAGAGTCAATAATAAGTGGATAGTTACTGAAATAACATATCAGTGCTATTTCATTGAAACGTTACCAAAAAGACTTAATAGATTCGACGTCTCTTTATAAGTGGTCTGTGATAGTGCCAAATATCTTAAAAACTTCCGTGTGTGATAAGTATATTATCACAGCAGTGATGGATAGCTCAATTCAAAATGTCACCAATCCAAAACTTTGTGATTTATTTGAAATTTTTATTAACATGTAGAAACTAAGACGCGAGAACGCTCTAACTCACAAAATTAAAACGCGCGGACATAGATCGTAAGTATGTCTGCAACTGAGTGCTGTGGATACATCTACTATAAAACGTCTATACAATATATAAAAACCCTGTACGACCCGTGAAAGCGTTACTTGGCATCGATCCCTAGTTTCCCTACACGTGACTCCTGGGTGGTGCTAAACGAGCAGCAGCGAGGTGGTAGGGCGCCGGTGCCCGTCTGGATCGCGACCACAGTACATGGGTGTAAAGCCCGTCATAGTGACCAGTTTCGGCTTGTCGCGTTTCGGGATCAGCTTGTGTATATCCAGTAGCTCATATACCTAGAGACCTTCAGTTGTAGTATATGTGGGCCGACATGACGATGTAGACTATCAATGGATTTTCATCCTTTGATAGTCGCTTTCGTTTTTGGACTACACTGTACTTACCGTCAGGTACTCTGTAGTCACTATGTCGAGCCAGTGTAAAAAAAATTCTATTTACGTTATCCTTTTTGGTTAAAGTGATAAAAAATCAAATAAAGTAAAATTAATGAAATGGGAAACTTGCCTGGCAACACATAAAGTATGCGTTAAAAAGGTAACCAAAGGATCATGCTAGTGCCATGACGGTCAAGACCCCAATAGACCCTAAGCTCCATGTATCAGTTAAATCTTTTGATTAGTCTATATAATGTTTTTTGTAACTAATCCAAGCTTAAATCGCATTTAAGATAATGCAATTCCTCCAATTTCCTATAACAACAGCTTTTTAAAGTTTAGGAATTATATGTTTTCTGAAGTATTTTGGTAATGTTACTGTGACACCGATATGCCTATTTAGGGTCACCCAGGATATTAATATAGATGGGAAAATGTAATCAGATTAATGAAAAACGATTACGATTACATTTTCCGTTTTTCATCTTTAATATGACTGTATTTTGCTCATCTATGTTTTAACCACTACGGAATCCTCAATTGCATACACATTTATGACTCCTTAATGTTTTGAAGGGATAATGCCATGATTACAGAACAACAAAATTAAAAATATAACTACATTTTGTAATCGTTAATCACTAATCAGATTACATTTTGCCCATCTCTGGATATTCATTACCTTCTGTATCCAGGGATTACGACGTATAAAATACAAACGGGCTTCCTACAATAGTTATATTTCACTATACCTAATATTCAATGGTCTCCATGGGCATCTATTACATCAATGAATTATAAAAGTTAATAAACAATTTCTTACCTGATGCCCGGCGTTGAGAAGCGAATCAACAACTCCCTTTCCCAGGGTATTGTGACTCCGAGAGGGCACTGGGAACACGACCAGTATGTGGTACCCTCCAACGAAGTATATAGTGCAAAGTGTGCACAGGAAAAATAGAATTGACTTCATTATGTCTGAAAATAATACATATTAATTAACAAATGACTATGTTATAAAGGTTTGCCAGTGTATCTAACACGATATCTTTCTGTATGTATAAAAACACATGTACTGACTTACTTTTAATTAAAGAGCCTAATCTACTGAAACTAAAAACAAACATTTTAAATTGTGTGACGCAGCTTTTAGTTACTTTTGGCGTTCCTTCTCAAGGTAGTCGCTTTCGAATCGCTAGGAGATCACCCGTAGGATGTTTATCTATCTGGCCGCCCAAGTCGAGGTCGTAACCACAGGGGTGCCCTTGAGATGCCACCCGACCCATACATTCGCTGGCTGAGCACCCTCAGTGCCCGCCCTCATCTCTAAATCAAGATATAAAGATGAGAACCGGCCATCAACATATGTTATGTATGTAATGTCAAAAAAAAAAACAATGGGAACTGGAAGCTGCGACTGCCTGAATACGAAAGCGCGCCTTTGAGGCTTTGCTCCTGTGAAAGAAGCCGGAGTGTATTTTAGCTGTGGTTTTTTTTTACACTGGCTTGACATAGTGACTACAGAGTGCCTGATGGTAAGTACAGTGTAGTCCAAAAACGAAAGCGACTATCAAAGGATGAAAATCCATTGATAGTCTACATCGTCATGTCGGCCCACATATACCACGACTGAAGGTCTCTAGGTATATGAGCTACCGGATATACACAAGCTGATCCCGAAACGCGACAAGCTGAAACTAGTCATTATGACGGGCTTTACACCCATGTACTGTGGTCGCGATCCAGACGGCCACCGACGCCCTACCACCTCGCTGCTGCTCGTTTAGCACCACCCAGGAGTCACGTGTAGGGAAACTAGGGTAAAGCCTACGGACGCGAGCAGCTTCGAATCCCAAACTGTACTTTAGTTCAGGGGTCGGCAACCAGCGGCCCGTAAGCCACTACGGTGCAACCCGCGCAAGTGAGAGCCGTACCACAGAATGCCGCACCGCAAGCATTAAATTAAAAACACTTATAAAAATAACTTTCTATTTCATTGATTTGTGTGCGCGGAAGCCGGTAATTCAGTTCAAGCGATCACAGTCAGTAAAATGAGAGTAACAATAAATATGGTTAATAATGCAAAAAATAATTTTATCTAACAATTTGTGTTTATTAGATGAAATGTGAGCCGCACCAATATACTCATAATATTTGTGGCCCTTCTATAAGAAAATGTTCCCGACCTATGCTTTAGTTACTAAAGTAATACTCCTTCCCCTCCCAGAGAGGTAGCCTCAACAAGGCCTTTTGTTCTCTGGGCGTCTGGATGAATTTGGCTTCCCAGAACCAGGCGGAGCAATCAGAGGGACACCCCGGGGGTTTTTAGTCAGTAGGAGTCTGACACACCGGGGTCGCTGCCCTCACAGCGTCCCTGATGGTCGTATGCAGGATTTTCCCCCGGGGATACAAAAAAAGTTACTAAAGTAAAATAGACAAGTTAGTTATTAATTTCCGTCTCCAGTCATGTTATATTACAATTTTCCAAATCTATATATTATTATCAGTATTACCCGGTGGAAAAACGGCCTAACAAATCTAAACACCAGTCTAGTGATAACAAGAAGGCAGACTGATATGGATATCTTATCAACGTAAAACTATAGCGGGAAGTGATTTACACTTGTTAGGGTGACATTAAGCTGGAGCATTTTCTCAAATATTTCCATATAATCTAAAGGTGCCTCCACACAAGCATTTGCTTGTAATGTAATAATTCAAATCGTCTTTCCTTTTCTCTGGTACAGGATGGCAACGACTACCAAAGAACGAGAAGTCTTTGAAAGTCACCGCCGTTATACCAGCCCTCAAAATAACACCAGAAGGTCTCTAGTTTTTATTAATAACTGGAAGTATACAAATTGATTCTAACACGCAACGCGCAATCCGCGTCTCTATGCACTTGTGCTAAATGGTCACGGCTCTGTTCGAGCAACTGCCCTTTTTTGGCAACCTGGTGGAAATCCATCGTGGACTGTAAGAGCTGCCGTGAAGGCGGCCACCCCGGAGTGCCAGGTTCCTATTGATTAAAACCATCGAGGTGTTCCTCTAATCTCAGGATGCGCCGACTACGGGAAAAGCAAACCGCAGCACCGGCCGGCACCAGCGCGCGTTACTCCTCTTAAGGACAATGCCAAAATGTGAGAGGTGGGAGGGAAGACGATCACCACCTCTCCTTCGCCAAGTGGTACGCGGGAACGCAACACACCACACACCACTGGAGTATAGCCTAACCAGCCCTTCGGGAAATCATCCTTTTCTTTTTGACCTGATAGAAACCCATTATTGGCCGTAAGGGGGGCGATGAGAGCCGTTCCCCCGGTATGCCAAACTCTCACTGGCTAAAACCACCGGGGAGTTTCTCCAATCACAAAATGCGCCGGACTACGGGAATGTGACATTGGTCTCACCGCGGTTAGGGCAACGCTATACAGTGTAGGAGGGGTAGGAGACAAGAGTAGTCACCACCCCTTCACCGCCAAGTGGATCGTGGGAGCCGTAAACGTAACCGAAGCGTAAGTCTAGCGCTAGCGAAGGTGAATAAAAATAGGAATCACATAATTAAAAAAAAAAACATTTAACTCACCTTTAATTTATAAACGATACCATAATTTTCGAACGTATTTGACAAAATCTTATCAAATTATTTTTTCTGAAAGGCATCTATATCTATGACAAAATAATACGGTATGAAACGAAAAACTAAAGATGAAATTGTATAACGCACTAGTTTCTCATTAACATGTAAAACATCTCTAGTTTTGTTATTTTGAAGTGTTTTTCACTACTCTAATAATAAAATTATGGTCATACGAACACAAGAGTGAAAGATTGTTTTCAACCCCCGCTTGCTTTTATGTCACCGTTTAAACTATAAAATTTCCGCTGCCTCCCTACGAAAAACGAAATCCTATGCGAAATTCCATTCCACCTTAATATATATTAACTAAGATATTTACATAATTATTTCATAATATTACATCAGAATCAGATTCAAGGTGAAGGAACAGATTGCGGTCATTAACTTTTTGTTACGGCATCATCAAACAACAAGGACAAAGATTTTAACTGCATATTTTTTCAGCGCTCTCGTTTCCTCTTACACTGAAACTTATAAACGTTAGTTTGGCTTTGATTACATATTATCTATCTATTTTCACGGAGATTCCCTATTGAGATAAGCAGAGAGAATGGAACGCCACTCCTCTCTATATTTTTATAATTCACAAAACTGGTTATTTGTCTCGCCTGTAAATACGGCATAGAAAACATGTATTTTGTGAAATATATATATGATATATAAAATACAGTAGTAATACAAATAACCACGCCCGAGAACAAAAACTGAAAAAGTAACTTCGCTTTTTGATATTAAATAAAAAACAAAATTTGGGTTATGGTAAAATATTGATGAGAGGGTGCAGGTGCACGGTGTCCGGCGCATTGCCTGGGAGGAGGTTTTGGAGGGGTGGGCTTTACAACTACCCCTCCCAGAGAGGTAGCCTCAACAAGGTTTCTTGTTCCCTGGGCGTCTGGATGAATTTGGCTTTCCAGGCCCGGGTGTTTTTGGTCCGTAAGTCTGACACCCCGAGGTCGCTACCCTCACAGTGTCCCTGATGATCCTATGCAGGATTTTCCCCATGACACAAAAAAAATTAATAGCTTTTTCAATGGTGTAAAAGAAATCACCAAAAATACCTAAATAATTACGTATATAATTTATAAGAAGAGAGCATATGTCTATCTGATGAGTGAGCAGGTACCAATATTCGTGAAGCACGCAGGCTGAAACACAGAGTTTGGCTATTTTGTAGCCAGCCACCTAGCTGTGACAACAAATACTTTTTTAATTTGGTGTTTCCGGAATATTCTTTGTTAGGGATAGATACTATAGCATTCGTATTCACTACAATAGTTATTATTATTGTATAAATTAACCATAAAATTAAAGCACATAAAGAAACCACAAGCATGTGACAAAATTGAAGCCATTAATACGTTTTTAAATAAAACATGAATTTAAAACTATGTATATCGAGTTGACCCGTTGTGATCTCCTGATAATAATCAAATTAAGTCGTTTGTATGTCGTAGTTACGTAAAAAAATACTAGAGATTAATAAAGAAATATTATAGAACAACAACAATAGATACAATATATTATACAACCGTGAATCAATATACGAAAACGTTGATTGAATATTACAATTACAGAGAGGTGTGATATTTCACAAAGCTATATTTTGTATGTAAAGAGTGCAAAAAGTTATAATTAGTTTTAGAGGTAAGACCAAAAAATATCTCAGTAACTTTCAAACTAAATTATACAGCTTTATTAGACAGTGTTTTAATTTAAGCAAAAAATTTAAATACTGACAAAATTCTGTTAATATCTTCTTTACATAGTCTAAAATGGAGTCGCTTCCGCTGTCTGTTTGTTTAGAACTTTAAAACTATTTAACGGGTTTAATGCAGTTTTCAGCAATAGATAGAATGATTGATGAGGAAGGTTTACATGTATAATACATATATGTATATATTATGGTACAGGAAAACGGAAAAATTCAAAGATTTGTAATGTAATGTCGTAACAAACATATTTTTGTGCGCTGGCTAAACCTTACGAGATAGATCAAATTAATGTACTACGGAATTGTATATCTTCAAAAGATCAATAAACAAGACCCGATGATACATATTTATCTTGTTTTTATATGTATTATTTGTATATATATTTATCTTTGAAGGATAACCCACAGTAACTTTTTTTAATCTTTTACATATTACAAAAATATGTTATTTATCAAGCTATTTTATACAATACAGTATTATTCCTTGTCCAATTAAATACATTACATACATTGTACATTTCAAAGCTGCTCTTAACAGCAATTCATTAAAATGGATATCTTAGAAAACTGCCCCCATATTCGTATGAACATTGTACCCGTGCGAAGCCGGGTGGGTCGCTATTATATTTTATTGCTAATTTAAAAAATAAACCACCATTTGATATGGTAATAAGATTTTTATTTAATATAGAGGCTTCTTTTTCTGATAATAAGGTTAAAAATGCGTATTCTAAAAAACACGTATATGTTAGGAATGCAAAATATTAATACGAATATTATTTATAGACACTAGCCAAAAAAGCTCCAGTAACATTTCACCATAAAATTAGAATAAACTACAATCGGATTTCGTTTAATGGAAGAGAACTGTAAAGCACACTTACTAATATTATTTTTCACAGCAGGAAATAATTTTTAACACAAACTTTTAGCTCTTATTCCGGAACTGAATTATAATATTAAATGTAAACACTGGAGCGACCGGTATAATATAATGCGACGTGAACTCTCGGCGTTTCAACCTTGACTAACCTCGTCGTATTTCCTCCGTCCGTATTTATTAAGCGCCTAAAACTGGTTACACAAAAGATGTCCACATTTAATCATCAATCGGCCCGTAACTATTTTAGACGATTGTACAAACATATCACAGTACTGTGACGTCACTATCGTTCAGTGGCGTGAATCTCACATAAAGCATAAAAAGCATTATTTTAACACATAAATATGCTTAACATTTTGTCTAATTTGGACTCTCGGGCTGCCATTTTGGTACACAACGGATTTTAAGTCAATATGTATTTATTAAATGTCCAAATATAACAAGATAATGCTTTTTATGCTTTATATGGGATGCACGTCATTGCTATCGTTGTATCTTGGATGATGGATGAAATATTATAATGTCTCAACCGAGAGGTGTAGTGAAATAGGGTAATAGGTAACTACGGAAAAAATATTTAAAAATATAGAATTAAGAATTACAAAGAAACTATATACACACGCTAAATGTTTTTTTTTAAGGACGAATGATTTTGGAAATTACAATTGGGGCTTAGGGGGCGAGCACAGAAGGTTCTCAGCTACCGAATTTGTGGCTTGGTTGGCAACGCAAGGGCACCCCTGTCCTTGAAGTATCTGGATCCTCAGGGCCAGCAAAGGCGAAGAGTAGGCAGTGCTGGCACCCCGGTAGTTTTAGTCGGTGCAAGTCTGAAACACCGGGGGAGAGGCCCTCACCACTTCCCGACGGTCCGAAGCGATTTCCACTGGGTTAACAAAAAAAGGGCGACGCTGTGGGTACGGACCTTGACTTGGGCGGCCAGTAAGAGATAGAACCTAACGGTTTCTTATATTGGCTTCTCTTTTTTCCATGCTGGCCTCAAACCCGACCATCTGGTCGCCTTAGTCCGGGATTATTCTATAGAAAATTCATTACAGGTCCCTAAGTTCCTGCCAATGTATCGGAATAGTCACGTTATGGCTTTTAACCGATAAGTCCATAACACCTCGAATGCCATACCCGTTATGTGCGGCCGGGACGGAACTATGAGATGTTCCCCAAGTAAAAAAGCTTATTGCTATGATGACTTTAAAATGTCCACATTTTTTAAATACTATTATAATTTTACTAGTGACTACAACAGTGCACCTGATGGATAGCAAACTATAGTCCAAAAATAGCACCAACTACCAAGAGATGAAAGTACATTGTTGCTGTCATCATGCGGGCCCTCATATAAAACGAGTGAAAGTCTCTTGATATATGATAAAGTGAAGATACAGAAGCTGATCGTGAAACGTAACAGGACGTAGGAAAAAAAAGCCATTTATTTCTCGAACAACGATATCCAATAAAAAATATACAATTATTGTGATGAAATACTTTAAAACAATATGAAATAAAATTATACATAAAATAACAAAAATTTAACAATTAATCAAATGAAATTTAAAAAAAGTTTTATTTCATTGAATCGATGTAATTAGTGTATTACTTAAAATTTCTTTTTCGTTTTAACTGTACGTGCCTATTTAAAAGTTCTAGCTATTTTTTAATAGTCCTACAGTACAGCGTCGTTGAGAATCCCTCTTCGGGTATAGGCCTCCTCCAAACAATTCCAGTTTGATCTGTCTCAAGCTGTTTTGAACCAGCTAGCACCCGCTAAGGATCTAATGTCATCAGACCAGCGCATAAGCGGTCTATCTCTCGTTTGCCGCTGGGACCAGGCCAGAGCGTAGCACCTCTCGTCCATCGCCCATCTTTCAGTCTAGCGAGGTGGCCGGCCCATCGCCATTTAAGTTTAAGAGTTTAACAGGACGTAGGAAGTTACTATGTAATCCTTCTTCTAAAAAAATACTTGCATCAGCCTCGGATGTCTCAATCTGGCACCCCAATCTAACATCCAGTCAGTACTTTGACTTTGTTTCTCAATTATATGGATTAATCCAATGAAAAATGTTTACGATTGGTAACGTGCTCTTCTACCAACCCTAGAGTATGGCGCGCGGTGCGAGGGGCCCAGCGTGATTCCTAATTCCGGAGCTGACTTGCATGTGTTTTTATCTCCATCAAAAGTGTGACAGGTGCCGTATTGTTTACACAACATTTCGTGCGATTTTTGTCTGATGTAAGTCTGTGGATGATTACATGGAAATATTTTTTGTACATACTATCAATCTTTTATCACTGTTTATTGTGAATCGCAAATTGTTTATCTAGTTGTTAGTGGGCTAGATAATAATGTTCAAAGAATATTGAATGAAGTTTATCTATTCATAAAACACAGCGTTCGACCGAAATTTTGCTTTCTGCTTGGATCACCTTCGTCACACTGATTCTACTTACTTTCGGCAATACCTTTGACTTCGGCAAAAATTAAATAAACTTTTGCTAGAAGCAAGCGCCCGAAACTGAATGGTATGTTGCAAAAGCGCATATTATTTTGAAATATTATTAATTTTCAAAGTTGCAAGGTAATTTTAATCATCATTTGTCCATCCGTTCCGTTTTCTGCTGCTTGTATCACGGCGACTCTACTGAAAACTTGTTTAACCTTGTTCCACCCTTCCATAACAAAACCACGCTCGCGAGATTACCAAGTAAATCATATTCCAGCTAGGAAGCTCTCCAAGAATTATTTTTACCGAGTCGTTGGGCTATGGAATGATCTCCCTGTGACCATGTTTGTACCATAATTTTTTTACTTGTGAGAACAGCGACCCTGGTGTATCAGACTTCTGCTGACTAAAACTCACCGGGTATTGGAAACCAAATTCATCCAAATGCCCGGGGACCGACAAGCCTTGTTGAATCTACCTCTTCTTTAAGCGGCGCGTCGAACACTGGGCACCGCCTCCCTCTCCTCCGGGCAACAGACTCCCTTAACTCAAATGCCCTGATGTATAGTACCCGTTTTTTATTTATTTTTTATTTTTTTTTGTATCCCGGGGTTACAATCCTGCATAGGACCATCAGGGACGCTGTGAGGGCAGCGACCTCGGTGTGAAAGACTCTTACTGGCTAAAACCCCCGGGGTGTCCCTCTGATTGCTCCACCCGGGCCTGGGAAGTTAAATTCGTCCAGACGCCCAGGGAACAAAAGACCTTGTTGAAGCTATCTCTCTGGGGGAGGGGTCGGAGTAAAAATTCACCTCTCCAAAAAATCTCTCTCAGGCGGCGCACCGGACATGTATAGTACCCGTAAGTCAAGCGTAAGCTTATTTTGGGATTGGACTATTGTGTATAACTCTACATATATGAAAAAAAAAGTATGTTCCATATGGTGACAGATTGAAACTTTTTGAAATGCACACACTGCAAGGTCGTAGGCAGTTTTTCGACATGACATTTATCTATAAACTCTTCCGTTGCCGTGTGGACGATTCGGAACTTCTGGAGCAGTTTAGCATTGCGGTACCTCGCAGGCTGTCACTGTATCCTGCTCCCATGTTTGCCACTAAACAATATAAGACCAACCTTGGTCACTTTTCTATAGTGCCAAGACTGTCACGTTTATATAACGAGTGTATGTCCGGGGATAGGAACATCGATATTTTTGCGGATCCGATGCCGGCCTTCAAGAGAAAAATCAGTGAGCAGGTGTGTTGAGCTTGGCATTGTTCTTGGTGTTATATAATTTTTAATTTTAATTTGAGGTATTATTGTCTGCTGTTGTTTTGTTTTTTTTTTTGTGTTTTGGTTTTAGCTGTCTGTTTTGATATTATTAGTTAATGCTTTTGGGCCATGCTGTGGCTGTCTATTATTGGTATCCGTTACCGACATTTAGCTTATGTATGTGATTCAGATTGTGAATGTGAAGTGTAATGGAGCTGTTGACAGTCTATAAATAAATGAATAATAAATAATATATTTTATATTATTATTTTAAGGTTTTAAAATAATTAAATATTCACTGTCGCTAGTGGATAAGGCTCTGGTATACATCTGCGGTGACGCGAGTGGTTAGAGGTTCGAATAACGCTCGTACATGTGTGTTTATTGTTATTAAATATAGATTTATGTACCACATGCTCACCGGTGATGGGAAACCTCGTGAGTAAGCCCGCTTGGCATCTAATAGAAATGCCAGGTGCAAGTGCCCTGAGAAAGAGAATCAGCTGCACTATTGATCAAGTTGCATACGTAATACAAACTCAATATGGATACAGACACTGCTGTATCTCTGCTCACCCCGAACGGAATATAGTGTAACGATATTATAAGATTATCAACTTTTAGTTACTCATAAACAATTTTTTTAGAATTTTTGAATGCTTAGTTTCGGTAGAAGGAACTTTGGAACTTTATGCAATACATTACAGAAGTCTTCGGTCAAGCAAAATAAAAATACTCAAAACAGACCCAAAATTTACTACTGCGCAAATAAGACATAGAATACAATGTACATGCAGACCAAAGTACGTGTTTTGTTGAATTTTATTGGTTAACCAAAAAATACTAAAAGTCACTCTAGAACTAAGTACATTTCAAAACACTAGCGCCACCGGCGGCATTGAAGAAAAATAAGGATAGTTCAGTCAATTGTCGCTAACCGATTGGTTTTCGCTCCGAGGCACAGCGGCACTTCGATGCAGCCTTGAGCTTCTGCAAGCGTTTCTTCTCAATGTAGTTGCTTCCAAAACGATAGTAGATCATTGTTAGGATCCTTTTTTCTGGCTGTCCGCCCAAATCGAAGTTCTTGCCGACAAGATTACCCTTGCGTTGCCTCCCAACCCATACATAAATCACTCGAGTTTTCCAGCCCAGTATATTTGTAGAGGCCTTTAGCGGTCAACAACGAGATGTCCAGTCGAAAGAAAAAAAGGAAACTGATAATAAAATATATCTCAGCTGAAGATTTAATTAAGTTTCATCTATTTGACAGCAGATGGCAGTATATTTAGCTTTTTTGTTGTTTTCCTACTTATTGATAGATGGCGCAAAAACAGTAATATAATTTTATAAATTGCAGCTCATTCACATCCTAGTGTTTAACAATGATAGTAGATGGCAGTGTAAGTCACTTATAAATTACAATTTCTTTGTATAAAATAAAGTTCAACATTGATAAGTTAGAAGTACCAGGGGGTTTTCTTACTGTCCCGTGCAAGGTTTGTACGATTGATTGAAACATAAGGGCCGCAAACTTGCAATACATAGGGTTGTCAGTGTTCGGTTTATTTATAATAATATCAGTTTTTGTATATTTACTCCAACACTATAAAAGGAGGCTTATTTAACAAGCTTTTATTGTGCAGGCCGGCATCATCACTGCGACTTTCGATAGGGTTTTCTTTCCTGTTGATAGCTATAGTCATTTTTTGGACTGCACGATGCTTACCATTATACGTGCTGTGGTCACTATGTTGAGTGGAAAAAAAATTTACGTAACACATCACATCACACACACACATCACATCACATCGTTATTATCCTTTAATTTATGTCACCACTTACTGCACTGTACGTAATTCTCCATTGAAATCTGTTCCAGTCTTTAATCCAAAATCGCGTTCAAACCCGTTAAAAACAAAAATACGCCATGAGTTCTCCGTAATAGTCGCTAGCCAAGAGAAGTAGAGAGACCCCAAAAATCTAAGAAAGCGAAATGTATTGAGGCCATGTCAAATATATTTTTTTATGATTCATAGATGGATTCTTAGTCCCACGCGCAGCTGGTGGAAAGAGAAAATGAGACCGATTAAGCGTTCGTCCAATAAATGCCTATTCACTTATCTTTTAAAGGCTCCCTAATCCCTAATATGAACGTTCCGAAAGTATATTCCCTTCCTTTGCTAAGATTGCTTTGCTAAAGTGTAACACGACCAGGACTCTTCACGAAAACCAGTTCTGCAGACTTCCTCTGCGTCATTAAGTTGCCGGAGCCCATTTCGTCATGTTTACACGTTTTTGTATTTTTATCTTTTCTGTATATTGTTTTTGTTAGTTAAATTTTTAGTTAGTTTGTGGCGAAATAAATACCTATCGAAGGGATGAAAGGGTTTTTTATCTGGTTTGGTTTTTTTGGTTTGGTTTGGTGATATAGTAATATATATATATATATATACTAGCTGTGTCCGCGACTTCGTCCGCGTGGAATAGTTATTTTGGGCATTTTAGTTAGTTATTTATTTTAAAATTGTAATATCTTCTAAGATGTTCATTGAAATTAAGCGAAGTCAAAGACAATTTTGTTCACAATTAAATACTAATCAACAACACATTTATTTAGACAAAGGTTAATATTATTACGTTGATACAACTCTTAACAAATAATGCATTAATTTCGACCAAATTTGTTTACCATAAAAACGGTTCTAGTGACTTAATCTTAAAAGATAGAGATATACTGTCCGGGACATTTTTTTAGATCATTTCAAGAGGAATAATTCTTTCTTACATATATTTTTGGTATCTTGAACCGTTTTTGCAGCGCACGCAATGGAAGCCCTCAAGGATGAATAATTTTGCCCGTTTTTTTCAAATTTTCCATTATTTCTTCGCTCCTAATAGTTGCATCGTGATGTTATATAGCCTAAAGCCTTCCTCGATAAATGGTCTATTCCACTCAAAAATAATTTTTCAATTCGAACCAGTAGTTCCTGAGATTAGCGCGTTCAAACAAACAAACAAACAAACAAACAAACTCTTCAGCTTTATAATATTAGTATAGATTTGGAATCGGTAAAAAATGCTGATTTCGAAAATATATATTACTATATCACCAAAAAATGTCGTTTAATGTTTGGTCATTTTACAAACTAGTTTTTTTTACTATTTGTAGGTTCACGCTTGACCTCAATCACACCTGGTGGAAGGTGAAGATGAGTCCGATGATGAACCGCGTCCAGCCAACAAATGCCTATTCACTCTTCTCTTAAAGACTCCCAGGTCATAAGATCGCGGAAATATTCGTAAGACGTTCGCATGATGAATGTAGAAGCGAATCTTTTCGTGCAGATATAAGGAACATCCATCACATACGGATGGTATCCGACACGATGTCTAGTGGGTCAAAGTGGTGCTGGTGGAATCAAAGAAAGTTAAATTAATAAATAATTCGACTTGTTTTTAAGCGGGCGTGTTCTTTTTGCAACCCTACTGTCTGGAAAAAGCATTTCCCCCGATTTGGCACGTCGTACTTTGGGGTGCAGTTTTTTCTTCGGCCTAAACTATAGGCAATAGCGGTATATTGTTACCTTTCTGTTTGTTATATTTGTTAACGTTGGATTTCCCACAGAAGCTATTATACAATTAATAATAATATATCGAGGGGTGAAAGGCTATTTGGTTTAAGCGACATTTTTGCTGATATAGTACTCGTAATATATTTATTTTTGGAATCGGTAAAAAACGCTGATTCCGAAAATACATATTACTATAACACCAAAAAATGTCGCTTAAACCAAATAGCCTTTCATCCCTCGATATAATTACTGGTACCATTAAAGTATACAAAAGCGCGCTCTATTACTTTATTTCGGAACTTTTAATTAAATATCCTAAAAAGGTTGAAACGTTTTTCAGTATTTTATTTATTAACAATTACACACATTGACCTAGTCCCAAATAAAGCTTGCGCTTGTACTATAGGTACTAGACAAAGTATACATACTTAAATACATACATGCAGCCATGATTCGTGACAAACTCATCTGCTCATCACAGATAAGTTAACCGCGACCGGGACTCGAACCCAGGACCTTAGCATTTCCATTACTTATTATTATGTTATAATGTTTGTCGATTAATCGGCATAAATTCACGTTACTACACCAAACTACACTTTTTAATGCGATCGTAAATTGCAAGTCAATACATGTAAACAACTAGAAACAAAGATTTTTTACTTATATTTACAGTAGATTTAAGAGTAGAGAGTTTTTTTGTAGTACAGTTTTGGTGGTAGTGCAATTACCCGAACTGGATCATCACAGTACACACGTGTAAAGACCGCCATAGTGACTCGCTTTGGCCTGTCGCGCTCCGGGACCAGCTTGTGTATATTCAGTCGTGGTGTATGTGGGCCGACATGACGACGGAGACTATCAACGGATTTTCATCCTTTGATGGTCGCTTTCGTTTTTGGTCTACACCGTACTTACCATCAGGTGCTTTGAAGACACTATGTCGAGCCAGGGTAAAAAAATAGTTTATAATTTAAAAAAAATATTGCGTAAATCATTATAAAGGTTCTATTTTTATATTTTTGGTCGATTTTTATGTGGAAATGTGTGTAACGTATTAAGTGTCACTATATTATAATAAGAAAAGATAGTGAAGTGTAATCTATACTAATATTATAAAGCTGAAGAGTTTGTTTGTTTGTTTGTTTGAACGCGCTAATCTCAGGAACTACCGGTTCGAATCGAAAAATTATTTTTGTGTTGAATAGACCATTTATCGAGGAAGGCTTTAGGCTACATAGCATCACGATGCAACTATTAGGAGCGAAGAAATAATGGAAAATGTGAAAAAAATGGGGAAAATTATTCATCCTTGAGGGCTTCCATTGCATGCGCTGCGAAAACGGTTCAAGATACCAAAAATATATGTAAAAAAGAATTATTGCTCTTGAAATGATCTAAAAAAATGTCCCCGACAGTATATGTCTATCTTTTAAGATTAAGTCACTAGAACCGTTTTTATGGTAAACAAATTTGGTCGAAATTAATGCATTATTTGTTAAGAGTTGTATCAACGCAATAATATTAATCTTTATCCAAATAAATGTGTTGTTGATTAAGAGTATTTAATTGTGAACAAAATTGTCTTTTTTTTTTTTTTTTTTTACACTGGCATGACATAGTGACTACAGAGTACCTGATGGTAAGTACAGTCCAAAAACGAAAGCAACTATCAAAGGATGAAAATCCATTGATAGTCTACATCGTCATGTCGGCCCACATATACCACGACTGAAGGTTTCTAGGTATATGAGCTACTGGATATACACAAGCTGATCCCGAAACGCAACAAGCCGAAACTGGTCACTATGGCGGGCTTTACACCCATGTACTGTGGTAGCGATCCAGACGGGCACCGACGCCCTACCACCTCGCTGCTACTCGTTTAGCACCACCCAGGAGTCACGTGTAGGGAAACTAGGGTAAAGCCTACGGACGCGAGCAGCTTCGACTCCCAAGCTTCGGCTTGTCTTTGACATCACTTAATTTCAATGAACATCTTAGAAGATATTGCAAAACCTTATATAGCAAAACAACGTTTACCGGATCAGCTAGTATTATAATAAGAAAAGATAGTGAAGTGTAATTTCCCATAAAATCTTACGAACAATTTATTAAGAATCTCTCTGCATAAAACAATCTTGTTTCAAGAATGCGTCAGGTTCAGACGCACGCCGTTTCGAAACGACCGGTGTGTCACGGACTTGACGTATTTTGACTTCAACTCGATTTATGTGTGCGCAAATTATTGCTACGTCTGCAAAAGGCCATAAGCATATTTTTGTGTTTTTTTTTCACATTCTAAATCTACTTTCGAAGGATTAACTTAACGTAAAACCAAAATTTTCGAAAAGACAAAAATATATAGAATAATTTTATGTATTAGCTTTATTTTTCTTACGTGAACTTAGTTTTATCCATAAATCATAGAATTAAGAAATATATTTTTAACTAGCTAAAGTGAGCCAGCGTTGCCCGAGTAATCTTTTGATGAGTTAGTTGAGAATTCCGGTGACGCTAAATTTTCGGGATAAATAATACGTTATTGCAGTCTTTGTGCTAAATTTTCTAAACAGAACTCTCCCTTTCAAAACAGAAGTAAACGCGCAGGTTTACAAAATCAAAATTGTACACTAACTCATATCCCGGTTAATACTAAAAAGCTTTCTAACTTTTAATTTTGCTACATCGTTAAGCTGTGGAATTATCTTCCGGCGAGCATCTCCCCAATCTCGTATGATATTGAGTCCTTTAAACGAAGCGTGACAGACGGAGAAGAACGCCGCCGTCAGGAGGTTCGCCTCGAAACACAGTCCCCTACATTTTTTGTACTAGGTTAAGTTTTAATTATAAAATAAATCTCCCTCTGTTGTTGTTTTTATTTTTATTTTAAGGCTTAAGTTAGTTTTTAATCGTAAGCTAGTTAAGGTTGTAGTCTGTTCAGTTTTGTTTTTAAATTTATATTGTAGGCTTAAGTTAGGTTTAAGATTATATTGTAAATTTTTAACAATAAAGGACACCACTCAACCCTTTTCAGCGGACGGATGGAAGAATGAAGTATGAAAGGCAGTAGAATGTGAGTGGTGTGAAATTTGAAAAAAAAAACGATGCGTGAAAAGACATTCGTACAGGCCGGGCCAAGTAATTATTGGTAGGATTTCTTTTCTTTACTGTTGATAGCCGTTGGCCTTTTTTGGACTGCATTATACTTACTATGTAGTGTGTTGTGCTCACATTGACGAATTACAATAAAACAGGGTTATACATTGAAATAGAAGCAGATAATAATAGATTATTTATATAATATTTATTCATGATATAATTGGCACAAAGGACGCTTATTTGATAATCATATTTGTCTGACACACGGTATGAATCGACGTCATTGTCCAACGAATTATCATTAATTTTAGAATAACGTGTATTCTGTTAATTTACATTGAATTTTAATTTACATTTTAATGTGTGAGATAAGACGTGGTAGATAGAACTTCAGCGAATCTCATTCGAGGTAAGTACGAATACGATTATTAACCAAATGAGGCTTCGGCGACCTTCGGCCAAAAAACTACTTTCGGCAAATTCTTCGGCCGAAATGGGCGCAAGTTTTGGCCGAGGCCGAAAGTTTCTAACAAACGTTAAGCTAGGGTAGATTGATAATGATTTCCATTCTTTAATTACTTATTAATAAATCATATATGGTTGTAATTAACATCCTTTCGAAATGTTGTTATTTTAGATGATTTACAAGATAATTCATATAATTTTTAGAAGTTGCTTGTATACAGTCAATATAAACCTAATTAAAAATCAAAATATTACTTTTGAATTTCTTAAGAACGATGAATAGCGATCTGGTCACGTTGGGCACATTATATAAGCACAAAGTGAGTACAACCATTAATGTACATCTGCTCACCCCGAAAGGGATATAGCGTGACGATATGATTTTTTTTTTACTCGGTATAAGGATCACATCACGCCTGATGGTAAGTCTAATAATGCAGTCCAAAAAACGACAACGACTATCTATTATTAAGAAAAACCAATCGGTAGTCACAGTGATCATGCCGGCCTGCAAAATACCTCTTCACGCTACGCCTAAAAGACCCCATATCAAAGGACGGTGGGAACACGCTCGCCGGAAGACCATTCCACAGTCCAACAACTCGGCTACAGTGAGAGTTAGAGAAAATCTTAGTCGAAACGGCCACCCCTTGGGAGCTGCTCGCGTCCGCAGGCTTTACCCTAGTTTCCCTACAACGTGACTCCTGGGTGGTGCTAAACGAGCAGCAGCGAGGTGGTAGGGCGTCGGTGCCCGTCTGGATCGTGACCATAGTACATGGGTGTAAAACCCGTCATAGTGGCCAGTTTCGGCTTCTCGCGTTTCGAGATCAGCTTGTGTATATCCAATAGCTCATATACCTAGAGACCTTCAGTCGTGCTATATGTGGGCCGACATGACGATGTAGACTATCAATGAATATTTATCCTTTGATAGTCGCTTTCGTTTTTGGACTACATTGTACTTACCATCAGGTACTCTGTAGTCACTATGTCGAGCCAGTGTAAAAAAAAGGGTTCAGGTTTTTCCAGGTTTTGTGTATCAATTGTGTATCAGTTATTCTTAGTCGCTTATTTTTGGCGCTAAAGACCAAAATGTAGATTGAACAGAGATAGATAGATATAAAAAGCTACTTAATGGTATTGCTCTACAAATGTAAAGTTGGAGTAATTTTTATATAACGCATTCTATCGTGTAGGTAATAATATAAAAAAATAACGAGAAACGACAATGAAACGAATCGAAAAGAAAATAAAAAAAAATACATTTTACATCAGTCAAATCATGCGCACAATGATAACTGTCATCTTACAATTGATATTGATTGTCAATTTACAAGCTGTCTGATGGAATAATAGGCGGCTGGCAACACTCAGTTTGCTTTGTGTAATTCGTGAATTATAGTTACAGTTATGGCTGAATGGTATATAATCTGTGCCAATTTGTTGAGTTAAAAATAAACGGTTATAGACAATAAATTAATAATTGCTTAGATGCCAAGGCACCTAATCAATGCTTTAATTTTTTTTTTAATAAGAATTTGTATTATTTATTGGTTCGGAATATCGTTTCATGAACTGGTGAAATCTAAAGTAGTATAAAGATTTTCCAATTTGGTATCCGATTTTGGATGAAAACATAACAATGAGTTTGAAATCGGTCGTTACATTTTTCAGTCACAATATTTTTAATCCGACTGTGATTCACATTAACCGATTTACAGGATCGAATCGGAAAGTTAGAGGGTCTAGACAAAGTAGCATTCGATCAGCAATAATGATTGTGGAAAAGTTAAAACGCATGAGATTGACATAAATTTTCGATATCCCAAACATTTTACATTTTTCTATTAACGTTATCGATAATCGTATGTTACTTGGTTATTATCGTATTATTGTTACTTGGTTGTTATCTAGACGATGCTTTAAAAAATAGACCGGGACATAGACAAATAGCAAACCACATAATTAAATTCATTAAAAAGTTTGTTCAGTGCGCGCACGAGTTGATGAGGTGTGAGCAAACACTCGGGCTATTCAATATGGCTACCTGAGCACTCTGGCGATAAGTGCGTCCTATATACAGCATGATTTTTTAATTCAAATTCGTCTTTAGTCTATATTAGCTTTTTTACGACATATTTAACCCTAGAAATTAAAAACGTTAGCAGCGTGTACTACCCTCCACCATTTCAGGCAGCTTGTCAAGCTCATGATCATGACATCAATGCATAATCGACTACATTGGATGCTTTCTATATAAATAAACTAGCTGACCCGGTAAACGTTGTTCTGCCATATAAATTATCTCTAGTGAATATCTTCTGTATTATAATATACAATTTTGGTCATAGTGGCTTCCACATAAAAGGCAGATATATGACTTTTTTTTAGAACTATTCAAGACAAACAATCCTACGGTACATCATCTTTGCGTAACTCCAATGGTTTAGGCAGTGTACGCCAAGATAGATCTCAGAGGCCAGATTTTTTTCCGACTTAATTGACATGTATCGTTATTTTACGACCAAAATTACATAAAATCATTACAAATTGTACCCTATATGTTATATTCCGATATATAATCTATATTACTGTAAAAGTTTCAAGCAAATCCGTCCAGTAGTTTTATCGTGAAAGAGTAACAAAGATATTTACAAACTTTCGCATTTATAATATTACTATTATTCATTATAGTAGGAAATAGAATTAAAACGGTATATAACGACCCGAAAGCTACGGCTGGGCCATGGGCAGTATCCGAATTACGCCTTTAATCATTATTATAGACAGGTGTAAAAGGCGGTGCTATAAAAGGAGAAGGGCTTTCGAATACGAAGCGTTTATTTCGCAATGTCTCTCGATCGTTGAAGTCGAGGTTGCGCGTGATTAAAGGCCTCATAAATGCCGCCATGGATTTGTTTATCCTGTGAAACAATACTAGGAACGTGAATGGTTCTCTCATGCATAAAATATTAGTCTGAACTCAACCTGTTGCGTGTTAGCATTATTGGTAATGGCTACGTAAAGCAAAATAAGTGAAATGCGCTTGCTGATAACTGTCAGCTTACCACACTATGAGTAACTAACTAGCTAGATGCCTAGAGCCTAGTGAGTTTTAATCTATACAGGTGATAAAGAATAATAAAATAATACTTGAGGTTACATATATCAATAACAGTACATGTAATAAATCCGTTCCGCAGCCACGAAATGAGAAGACTTAACATATATTAAAGGATATAATATTGTATATCTAAAGTCCTTTACAACTTTTTTGGTCACCACACGTCATCCAACATCGAATGGTTGTCGATTTGTTTATTGTATGTAATAGTTTATTTTAGTATCATTCGTATTTATTTTGTATTTATTATTTAAGCTATATGTTATTCTATTTAATCTATTTTTATTGTTTATTGATAATTCTTATAAGATGTAACACGACCGGGGCCCTTAAAGAAAACCAGTGCTGCAGGCTTCCTCTGTGGCTTTAAGCTGATGGAGGGCCCATTTTCGCCATGTTTGTATATTTTTGCATTTTCTTTTGTTTCTGTAGACTGTTTGTATTACTGTATTTATATACTTAGTTCTTTGTAAGTTATGGCGAAATAAATACATTTCATTTCAACAACCTTTCATGAACAGGTACTACTTCACCCGTTCTGAATCGATGAATACCTGTTTTGATCATTATATCAACCCTTGGCCTCGTAAATATTTGTTATTTATTCAAAGAATACAAGTATTTTAATATCAACATTTCACTACGATATTTTGCTTATGCTCTGCCATAAAAACGTCATGACTCATGACGCTCATTCGGATTCTCCGAACTATCACTCTATAGTGTTGCCAACTCAAAATATAATTATTACGAATTATAAATAAATTGTTAATAGTTTTCACAAAAACATTTCATATTTAATAAATACTATTCATATTATATCCATTATCTGTGATATTTGCTGTTGGACTTCTCCATTATTTTAACACAATTTATAAAATAAAAAATCAATAATAAAAAAAATCATACTGTATATTATCTGTTAATCATTGTACTGAGTCATTTCGCCACTCGACACAAAAGATGTCCCGTACTCGTGAGAAAAGATGTCAGTAAGTATCATAGCACGCATTTGGCTTTACAAATAAAAAAATAGAATGAGCGGGATCCAGTGGGTGATACATGCTTAACCTTGATGGTCTACGATGATCCATTGTTATCTGACAGTTGTTTTTATTTAAAAAAAATGTTGTCTATGCCCTTTTCGGCGAGAATTAATCCGCAAGGAGCGGCCACTTTTCTTTTACTCGTATATTTCAAAATCAACTTATATTTTTTTTCATGCAATTATATTGTAGATATTATCCATGATGAAGTTACACTGCACCAATAAAAAAAATGTAGATTTTTATTGTAGTTTATTCGGATAAAAAGTTTTTAATTAATAAAAAGAAATGTTTATTTTAGTTTATTAGAGAATAATTCTAAATGCATGTTTAATATAACGTAACGTGTAAAGTATTTTTAAGTGGTCTCTATACGTTCAGATCCGATCCTACGAATTAGTGTGTAAATTAAAAATGGAGTGTCTAATATCCAACTAATTTTTCATCTTAAATTGTATTCTAAAATTTGAAATGAAATACAAATCAATTCAAATATATACAAACACTTATAAATTGTAAAAAGAAAATAAAATATTTTCAGTTTGGAAAGCTGGATTTACTAAGTAAAGCCAGAAACAAATTTTGGTAATTGCTATTTTAATATAATTATTAATCGTCTTTTGATTTGGATACTTTCAAGTTTTTCCGAGAAAAAAGTCCTGAGAATGTGTCGGACTGAACTTTTTTTAGTACTTATGTATACAAGACGGTGCTTCTTGCCTCATTTCATGATCTTAGGACAGGAGTTGGCAGCCTGCGGCTCGCGCGCCAAATGCGGTTCTTCAGTTCCATACGTAAATATTATTTATTTTATATTTAAAAAAAAAACTAAAAAATCTTCTGAATCGATGTATAGATAGATTTTTTTTATCAAAAAACTTTATACAAGTACTAGTTATTGACTTAAAAAAAATTTTGGCTGTTTATAAATTTTGACATTTTGTAAATTGAAATTTTTGACTCTTTTGACTCATAAGGTAGCCGACCCTGTTCTAGATTAATCCACTCTATAAGTTTTGATCCCCTTGCGAAAACCATAAAAAAAGGGCAATTGTCTATGTCTTTCGATTACATTAATTTAGGAGTATGATTTTTTCAAAGCCACAAGAGACCTCAGACTTAAGTAACTGATATTAATTTAGATTTGATACATCCACGTGCTCTTTAAAAAAAGGGCTTAACAGACAGACAACGAAAAGATTCTACAAGAGCTTGTTACCTTTTAAATATACGAAACCCTAAGAAGTAACATTTCGATTCATTATTAACGAAGGTTACATTCGATATCCAAAAAGCAACCCCAAAATCACACAGTCTGCCAGTTAAAAGACGTCTGCCGTCGTCAAAAAGAAAACAGAATGGAGCGCAGTCAAGTGTAACGCCATTGATACCGACGGGAGATGAACATCTTCCTCAGAGAACAAATAATTGTCACCGTATTGTTGACTCGTATAAAAACATTTAGAATAAATTTTACCGGTTCTATTTCTGTGTGGCCGCATTCGATTTCTTCTTGAAAATGTCGCTTACAATTATACATTTTTTTATATCGGTAGAAAAGGTTTGAAGGTTTTTGATGCGGAAAATTAAATAAATTGCGTGGTTAACTTTCTTTAAGAAATCACTAATCGCATTTGTCACTTTTAAACTTGGAAAAGATAGATGAAAATTAACGAAGCCATAATCTGAACATTTCAAAATTTCTTTTAAAATATGATTAAATCGTGTAGTTTTTCAAGTGGCATAGACAATGTAACAATGAATAAACCATAACGACAAATACAAGTGCAAAATGTATGAAACTGACACAACCTGTCACTTGTGTCAATTTCATATATTTTTAACTTTCTACTGACGTTCTATAAAGATTCATTGTTTATAGAGCGTTAATTTATCTAGAATGGAAGACCTGATTTTTAAGGTTAAATGTACCTTTTTCCATTGTTACTAGAATAATTAGCTTAAAAAGCGTGATATTATTATAAAATAATAGTTTATAATAATGTTAATATATTTCTTATGCATAATATTTTTAATAATAATTTATTGTCATGCTATATACTTTCCGGGGTGAGCAAAGATACATTAGTGGCTGTATTAAATTTGTCCTTATATCATGACCAACGAGGCTAGTAGCGCAGCTGATCGTCATTCTCAGGATTTTTTTTTATTTATTTCTTATTAGGAGCTTCTAACATGGTCATATCAGCCCCATCATAGCCTAATATATAGAAATAAAACCTTTCATATTTCACCTTTCATACAGTTTTCATAGCATTTTGGCAATCGCTTTAGTGGGCACCGCTAAAATGCTATGGAACACACCAACATTCAACCTATTTAAGTTTAGTTTACACATAACATCCTTCCTTACACTAGTGTCCTGGACACACTCAGTCAGGACACGCTGAACATCGTCGATAATTCCGCACTCAGGACACATTGGAGACGGTATCTTTCCCATGAGATGAGCAAACTTTTCATATGAAATATGTCCAGAACGCAATCTATGTAGTAAAACAACCTGAGATCTCTTCAGCGCCACATCGCAGAACTAGGGGCTCCGATGGGACTGACTTTGTATAATTTTGCACCAGATACCTTTATCTTTTGAAGTTTTATCAAAATATTCTTTCCACATGTTATAAATAGATTTTTTAACTGAACCTAACACTTCTGAATAATGATTGAAATATATACTTCTGCGCCCTCTAATATTGCTAGCTTTGCTAAACGGTCAGCTTCCTCGTTTCCCCGCGTCCTACATGTGAATGAATCAACTGCAACTTATAAATATCAGAAAACTTACACATAACATTTCTATTAGATGCCATGTCGGTTTCCTCGCAATGTTTTTCTTCCTCGGTGAGCATGTTGAGCCTAGATCCGTACATAATCTAGCAAACCCCAGATGTACTTGCCGGGATATTTAATTATTTCCCTTTAAAGTATGGTTGCAACACATCGTGCAAACTTAAAGAAAATTTGGCTTTAATCTCCGTAACTTCATCTTAGCTATTGCAGACGAAATCGTTGGTATATGATAATATAATTTTTGTAATGAGTATATTGTCCATAGAATTAGAAAATCTAAAGAAATCTTATACATGAGCCAAAAATAGAGACAATAAGGTGCTCTTAAACGGAACAAAATGAAACTATCTTTAGTGAATTCACGCGTCGTGATCTGATTTCAATCACATTATGCCATTTCTATGTTTTACTTGCATCAAGAAAAATAAAACACGATAGAGCGAAACAAGTATAAATGCACTTGTAGAAATAAACATGTATTGTTTTATTTATAATAAACAGCGGACGCTTGACCTGAATCCAGAGATGGGTAAAATATAATCTGATTAATGATTACAAAATGTAGACACAATTTTAATTTTGTTGCTCTGTAATGATGATTAAATCCCTTCAAAGCATTAAGGAGTCATAAATGTGTATGCAATTGAGGATTCCGTAGTGGTTAAAACATAGATGAGCCACATGCAGTCATATTAATGGTAAAAAACGTAAAATGTAATCGTGATCATTTTTCATTAATCTGATTACATTTTGCCCATCTATACCTCAATCACACGTGATGTTAGGTGAAGATGAATTCGACGATATGGTAGAAGTCCATATTATGAGACACTGTCCCTATTTATGATACACAATGTGAATATAATAATTTATAAAAAGAATACCAAATTATACTTTTAAAAAATATAATAGACACATCATTTTATCGTTTTTGAAAGAAATTAACGAGTCTAATTGTTAATTATTACTTGTATGTTTTAATAAATAATTTAAAAAGTATGAGGTTTGTTGTTGGAATTCAAAACCATGGCTTAAAATAGTTGAACGATAACCACTGTACAGTTTTTTACTTGGATGAAATTATATATTTTATTATATTTATATACATAATGTAAGTGTAATCTAAAAGCTTATAAATTATAGATATTGTATGTTATTTGCATTTATGTTAATTTATAGCAATATTATTTTATTTTTGAGTGTCTCACAATACCGACATTTGTTAACGTAGACGTACCGGTATATGGAACACTTTACACCGCGTATCACTCAATACGGACATCAAGTCTTATGATTGTCCCGATTAATGAGACAGAGTACTGTTATGCGTTTTTAATTAAAATATCAATAATTTTTAGTATTAAAAAAGTAAAATTATTAATTATAACAAATTATTTATCAGCATAACTTCAAATAGTTATTTCTGAGTAAGTATTTTCAATTTAATTACGTTAATTTCAAAACCTAACCTAAAATCAAAACATAAATTTTGCATGTTTTTTTTTTCTTAATTTTTTATTTGAATTTATTGAAATATTTAAAATATATTGTTTTATACTTTTATGAATTTGTGAAATATTTTAGGTTACGTTGTTTTTTTTTTACACTGTCTCGACATAGTGACTACAGAGTACCTGATGGTAAGTACAGTGTAGTCTAAAAACGAAAGCGACTATCAAAGGATGAAAATACATTGATAGTCCACATCGTCATGTCGGCCCACATATACCGCTACTGAAGGTCTCTAGGTATATGAGCTACTGGATATACACAAGCTGATCCCGAAACGCGACAAGCCGAAACTGGTCACTATGACGGGCTTTACACCCATGTACTGTGGTCGCGATCCAGACGGGCACCGACGCCCTACCACCTCGCTGCTGCTCGTTTAGCACCACCCAAGAGTCACGTGTAGGGAAACTAGGGTAAAGCTTACGGACGCGAGCAGCTTCGACTCCCAAAACAACAGTGAACAATAATAAAAAATTATTGAAAATCGGAGTAATACGGGGAACAACAGCCGTCTCAATCAGCAAAAAAGAAAGTGTTGTGTTCAAAAGTGGTTGATAAAAGACTTACATATGACTCAATAGATGTAGAAAATGCTTTAAAAGCATTAAAAGATATTGGGTCATCATTACGGAGAGCAGCCGTTGCCTTCGGAGTACCTGTGGCTACTCTAAGCAGGAAAAAAGTATTGGGCTAGATGAGATACAAAAAAATCAGAACCAGAAACAGTCTTATCGTCTCAGGAAGAAGATGATATTGTCAAATGGGTGCTGGACAGGGCTGCAATGGGAGCACCTGTAACAAAAACTGAGTTATTGGATTGTGTTCAAAAATATGTCCAAAAATTAGCTGTAAAAACTCCGTTTACAGATAGTCGTCCTAGTCGCCACTGGTATGAAGGGTTTAGAAAACATCATTCAGAATTAGCTATAAGGAAACCCCAACATTTGTGTGTTACAAGAGCAGCAGTCACTTGTGAAGAATTGCAAGAGTGGCTTAAAAAGTCTGGAGCGTATTTTGAAAGTAAAAATGTAACTAATATTTCTTCTACAAGAATTTTTAACTGTGATGAAAGCAGCTTACTCCTCTGTCCTGAAGCAGAGAGCGTGTTGGCAGAAAAAGGATCACCATTCCACCGCAAAACCACTAGACATCGTGTGGGACACCATGCGTATGTGGTGGATGTTCCTTATATCCGCACGAGAAGATTCGCTTCTACATTCTCATGCGAACGGCTAAAGAATGGAATACGCTTCCAGAGGCAGTATTTCCGCGATGTTATGACCTGGGAGTCTTTAAGAGAAGAGTGAATAGGCATTTGCTGGGCAAACGCGGTTCATCGTCGGACTCATCTTCACCTTCCACCAGGTGTGATTGAGGTCAAGCGTTCGCCTATAAGTAATAAAAAAAATTACAAGAAGAAAAGAAAAAACTGATGGATAAAGTAAAAGAACTGCAGAAAAAAATTAAAGAAGAAAAGTGAATTAAATATTTTTATAATTTTCATTTATTTCTCATTTAATTTAGTAAAGACTAATTATTTGTTATTTCAGATTCAAGTTTATTATCTATTTTATAAGTATTGGGATTTAAAATTAATAAATAGTTATTTTAAAATAAGTCTTATTGATTTCTAAACTGTCTCAAAAATAGGGACATACATCATGAGACATTGGGGCCATCTACTTTTTAAGTGTCTCATAAATAGGGACATAGAGGTTCCTCTCATAAAAGGCTATTAATATTATTTTTACAAATTAACATTCAATTAAAACTAGCTATATTAATTAAATAATCATAAGACAATTGTATGATACGATTTAAATAGTATTTTTGACTTAAACAGATGATATAATAGCGGTAATGTACGACCAACCTGAAAATGTGTCTCATAATACGGACTTTTACCATATATCGCGCACACCTAACAAATGCCAATTAATTCTTCTCTTAAAGACTCCTACTCTGGCCGGGATAAGCAAATGTACTTATGCCGTTGCATAAATGAACCCTCATAGGCGGGATAATTTTATAAAAAAAAGATTTGCGATAATTTGAGACAGTTATGGTACTTACCAGTCGTAAGTAGGTGGAGTATGGTGTGAGGATTTGTGATATGTATAGCGAGCTTTAAATAATTATTAGATGCGATTGTGATAGAAAAGAATGCGATGTGACGTTTGACTTTTAAGCGAGAACGATTAAGTAAGAATGTTCGCCAGATGGCGTTGGGGATTAGGTGCGTTTACATTTTTATTATTTTAATGTTCTGGGGTTGCGCCTTTTGGCATGACTAACTCCCAAGGCTTAAAGACAACGTATATCAACGCGTTTGTACTACATTATCCTTCCATACGTTTTTAATTCCACGCCATTATCATAGATTTGTGTTCCGGTGCTGCGAGCAGCTTAAAAAGCATGTAATAAAATAGACGTGTTAATGTGCCGGTTAGGAAAAGTGAAAGTTTTTTTTACATAATTATGAATATTCTATTAAAAGCTTCAGAGAATAACTGAAACACGTAAATTAGAATATAACAGTAGACCAGGGGTGCTCAAACTTGAAATGCTGGTAATCTACCTTTTTTTACACTGCCTCGACAGTGACTACAGTGCATCTGATTGTAAATATAGTGAAGTCCATAAACCAAAGTAACCATAAAAGAATGAAAATCCATTGATAATCTTCGTCGTCATGTCGGCCCACATATACCACGACTGAAGGTCTCTCGATATATGAGTTACTGGATATACACAAGCTGATCCCGAATCGCGACAAGCCAAAGCGAGTCTCTATGCCATCTTTACGTCCATCTTCTGTGTTCGCGATCCAGACGAGCACTGACACCCTACCACATCGCTGCTCTTTAGCACCACCCAGAAGTCACGTGTAGGGGAATTAGGGTAAAGATTACGGACGCGAGCAGCTTCAACTCCCAAAACCTCAAGAGATTTATAGATGCTTCCTTTTCTTTGCTTACAATTCGCTCAAACTTCACAATTTATAATACTTGGTGAATATCAAAGGATACGGTCAGTCACCAATTTTGTAAAATTGAAGTTGGCTCTGCGAATACTTAGGCCATACTCAAATTCCTATTATATATTCGGTTTCTTGCCAAAGACGCATTTATTTTCTGAGGCACTTTGCAAAGCAAAGTCTAAGTAGCATCTATATTTCAGCCTGAGCTGTCTAGCACACGCTGAGCCGAGTGTTCTTTGAGATTGGTGAGAGTTCGTCGTTTCTTTCATCAGTTTCTTCCTTTCTGACGTCTTTGTAGGTATGTGTCGCAGGTATGTGTGAGTTAGAAGGGCTTACCATAGCGTAAGTCGGCCTGCTCCCCGGGCTTTTAGACGAACTGGGAATGCCAGGCCCGGGTGGAGCGATCAAAAGAACAGTCCGGAGGTTTTTAGTCAGTAGGAGTCTGACACACCGGGATCGCTGCCCTCACAGTGGCCCTGTAGTTTCTATGCGGGATTTCCCCCGGGTTACAAAAAAAAGCATATCTAGGTATATACAAGTATAGCGTTAAAAAATGAAAATTAATAAAAAACTACACCCAATAATTTGTCTTTATTGCTTTTTAAACTTTTTAAATAGTTACTAGAGCTGCCTTCTTAGCTAGCAGAGATTATTCTAATATTAATATAGTAATAAGGGATACTTTAGTTTCACTGTGAGTCATCTTAAATATGACTCAAGTAATTTTAAAACAAAAATTATGTATCGACTGATATACCAATATAAACTGGAATAGACTTAAAGAGTGATCGAGTAGTTGTCCGCGATCGACAGTTTGAGCACCTGTGTCTTTCGCGAATTAGATATCGTCGTGCCCGCCGTTAGCGATGAACGTGTACAAGACCAGAAAGGAAAATACAAGATAATAATAATAAAAATTAAATTTCTATTGAACGGAGAGCATAGACAGTTGTATTTTTTAGTATTTTCTAACTGCTATCACTTCAGCTATGTCTGCTATGCTAGTCTCTATGCTAGAGTCAATGGAGAACCGCAGTGCTGCGCGTCTCCAAACAACAAGCCTGTCCACGACTGTTCTGTTCAGAGCAAACAAATGAGAAGATAACGAAAATACTATTAGTTGTGAAATAAAGTAACAATATAATGTTAATGGCGTCTAAATCGAAGTATAGTTTAAAACACGAACGTATTGTTAACTTTAGCAACTCTATAATTAACAGATGCAGTGCCGAGGTATGCATCGGAACGGGATTGAACTAGGGTTGCGCGAAACGCTTATCTATATACCATAAATACTAGCTAACCCGGCAAACGTTGTTCTGCCATATAAATTATTTCTAGTGAATATCTTCTGTATTATATATAATATATAAAATTTGCGTTGTAAAATAATATCTAATTTTAATAATATAAATTTAATAATAAAAAATAAATTATGGTTGACAATTTTGGTCATAGTAGCTTCCACATTAAAGGTAGATATATGCTATCCAAAACTTTTATTTAGAACTATTCAATACAAACAATCCTACGGTACATCATCTTTGTGTAACTCCAATGGTTTAGGCAGTGTACGCCAAGATAGCTCTCAGAGGCCAGATTTTTTTACGACTTTATTGACATGTATCGTTATATTGCGACCAAAATTACATAAAATCATAACAAATTGTAGCCTATATGTTACTCCCATGTAATCTATATTACTGTGGCAGTTTCATGTAAATCCGTCCAGCACTTTTATCGTGAAAGAGTAACAAACATATTCACAAACTTTCGCATTTATAATATTAAAATCATCATAAATACACGTATGTAATATGCAAAAAAAAGACATATATAAAATGACCGCTCAGGTGCGAGGGTGACTCACGCACCGAAGATTCCGAACACACTTGTAGTTCTTTATAAAGAAAAAATATTCTATAGGTAGTAAAGAACCAAGATTTTTAAGAATATTTATTAATTTTATATACAGTAAAAATCTGTTATAACGACATCGAAGGGACTACACATATTTAGTCCTAAAATCGATAGTCGTAACAACCGGTGATGCTTTCGAGATACAAAGTCCTATTTTGTTTTGCCGGGACATTTATTCTGGGTCAATATAACCGCTATGTTGTTCTATACGATGTCACCATAAAGAGTATCGACTGTATTTCATATTTTTTATAGTAAATTGTTTGGTGGCAACCATAAAGTTCTAGACTTTTTGCTACGCATACCGCTGCGCAGTCGCAGACTTGGCAAGGCAAACACGCGACTTACGAATTACGAGTCGGAGATCAAATCAATTGGTTCCACCAGCTTCGTAGTCTTCGGATTCGTATCTTTTCATGCATAAAAACAACGATTATCACCTTTTATTGCAGAAAAAAGTTGGTACGTAAAAATATCAATTTTATAGGAGCTACAAAAAAAATGTTTGTGGACAAATGCGAAAACTTTGATAAAATCTTTCGTAGAGTTATACGCTGAAAAATAGCTTAAATTGTTTGTTTACACAATTGTTAATAAAATTTAATGGTTTATGACGAGAAATTTATGAAAGTGAATTTACCGAAAAAAAAATAGGGTTTTCTTTTATTTACACAAAACTCCGTTATAGACCTGAGTAAATATATGTGAAAGTGATAGTACATCTATCAGTTACTCCTCTGCCCGATGGTGAAATAAAAAAAAATGACGTGAAATCATGTAGGTACGCCGTTGGATTTAATAACCTGTTCGGTTTATACTATTGTGGTCGCGATATGATGTACCATATGTACTATGGTATCATGTCGAGCAATCAGAACTTGGTCATTAATCAATGATGACACCATGCCACAACTAGTTTCCGCCGCGAAATCGTGTGGTCTTGCCTTTAAAACAGTATGTCGATGAAGCAGCACCCAGAATTCACCAGCAGCACGAACGCTGCTCTGAAATAAGCTGAATGACTGATTTTCGATTATATAGATTTGTACAGAACGTATTCTGTTGAAGCAGTTGGTACAGCCGGTCAGCATTGATGCTGCTTCCATCGTCATGCCGCCATTAAAGTGAAATAACCAGAATATCCAAGTCTCCTGATTAATTTGCAATATCGTATGATCCCTAGAAAAAGTTACGTTTTTCAGTTAACAAAACACTTAGCAGTTCTTAAAACAATACACATAGGTTTGAAATTACAATGTTGTTGCAGCTCTTGCAAGCAAACAAAACTTTGCAAACTTAGTACCGGTATTGGTCACTCTTTCACAATTATTCCAGTGATGTCAACTTCATTATTTTACACCTAAATTTAAGGGCTTTTTTTATTGCTAAAGGTATTTTGAGATGTGAAAATTGTTTAGGCATTTTTGTGAGTTTTAATTTTTTTACTTTAGGATATTAAAAAATGCGGGTTTTCATATGTATTATGTAATTTTTAATATTGCTGATTAGAATGACAAGTACATTTTAGAAATAATGAGCAATATTTTATATTCAGTTTGACTACTTTCTATGAATTAATTGAATGTTTTTTTTAAATAATTCATTTATTTGTAAACAAAACACATTGAAAAGTTTTTTTTTTTATAATAAGCGATTTAACCAACAAAAAAATATCGTCAGTATCTATAAAATAATTCTAGTGGTTTTTAGGGGTTCAAAAATAATTTCTGGGGAATTTTCTGGACTGGAATTGGCAACATTGATTATTCAGTATCGGGCGATTGGCCGGCCGGTGTGAACGTGAGGGTGTATTGCTTCGCGTCGCGATCCCGCCAAAACTACACGCGCTACCACTTTTGAAAAAGTTGCAATTGTAATAAAAAACATTCAGAAAACAAAAATTCATGTGTGAAAATAAAACGTCTTTTTTTTAAATTGTATGTGTCGTGAAATGGATTTTGTTTAGTGTTTCGAATATTCTGGACAGGTATAAAAATTTTTACACGTGTTTTTAAGTAAAAAGTACTTCCTACTTTTTAAGAGTTTTTAATCTTAATAATTTTTCATTATATAAATAAAATAAATGTCATTGCCAATTTTAATGAAGAATATTAAGATTAATAAGAAATGCCGGTTTGTCGGCTTAAACTAAAAATAACTTATTTATATTTAATAATTAATTGTATGACAACTGTTGTATGCTTTATAGTAGTACACTAGCTATAGTGAGCCGGCGTTGCCTGTGTAGAAATAATTTATTCATCAATCGATTTTTCAAAAACTTCGGAACAGAATTTTTTGTTAATAAAAATACTAAATTTCATAGGAGTTACTTCAACACTGACGTATTTTCAACGGTTTTACCTCTTATTTCATCTCCTTGCGATGGAATATAAAAAATACCCCTTGTGGACATAGATGGGCAAAATGTAATCAGATTAATAAAAATGATTACGACTACATTTTCTTTTTTCATCATTAATATGACTGCGTTTTGCTCATCTATGTTTTAAACACTACGGAATCCTCAATACTCATTTATGATTTATAAATGTTTTAAATGGATTTAATCATGACTACAGAGCAAGAAAATTAAAATTACGGTTATATTTTGTAATCGTTAATCATTAATCACATTACATTTTACCCATCTCTGCTTGCGTATACGTTATACAAAAAGCCGAATGTCAAAATTACATATTTCTGGCTTCATTCGTTCAGGTTCTATGATGATATGCCAGTAAGAAAAATTATTTTATATGTATATATAACATTATAGTAACTATTCTATTTACTTTAACTATTCCATTTATTTCGGAATAATTTGAATTTATGTGTAAAACAGTGTCACGTGAATACATAAAATTAAAAAGTCTGTTATGCCATGTTCTAAAATTACATTTAATTTCCTGTACTTTTTTATATAAAAACGATTCGTCGAAGTTTTTGTTGTTTACCTGAATATAATTTGAAAATAATTCACGATTTCAAATACAAGAAATCATTTCTGATGACAATGTTTCATAGGTGAAAAGGTGAAAAATAAAATGTATAAAGCCGATGGCATGTATGAATGTTAATCATACATTCATTTAATTAAATCGTTTCGAATACGCAATGTAATTACATCAGCGTATATATTTATAAATACAATTCATAGAATTTAGAAATACAAGGAAGGATAGTCTTGTACAAAATATTTGTACGCGCGGGTTTGCGGAGTCACAGCTGTACGGCAGTGACGTGCATAAGATATTTGGACAGGGTAGGCAGAATTCACGTAATTAATTTGAATATTATATTATGATAGTAAATATTATATTGCTTTCATAAGAAAGATAGACGGCATGAATATAGAATAAATATGAATATAATTGGTCCCTTTTTTGTTTAACTTTAAACGATTTATTCCACACTTATTTATCGTAAGGGCATGCAATTCTTTCATGCATCTATGGAATGAACGCTACTGCTATACAATATCGTGGCTAAGACTAAGAAGTTCTCTAACTCCTTCTTGTACCGTGTCGTTGGGCTGTGGAATGGTCTTCTGGCGAGCGTGTTCCCACCATCCTATGATATGGGATCCTTTAAGCGTAGCGTGATGAGATATTCGTGCAGGCCGGCATGATCGCTGCGACTACCGATAGGTTTTTCTTACCTGTCGATACCGGTACTTACCATCAGGTATGGTGCAGTCACTGTGTCGAGTCAGAATTAAAAAAAAATAACTTGTTCAATGTAAGGCATTTCTGTTTTCGTAAGCTTGTTAAATTTTTTTTTTCATGTTTTTAAGAAATAAAGTCGACAGAATTTAAATCAAATTATGGCGCGTCACCGTGAGATTATTTAATTTTCAAATAGTTCTATTCAACAATACTTTTATGATATCTGCATGTTTATGATATCTTTATATTCCCTAATTCTATGGATGATATCGAGCGTGTTCTGAAAAAAAAAACATAATTGGTGATTAATTATCGAAAATTCTTATTATTATACTTACCACAGGTAAGTAATTGCTAAATCTTAAATAGTTAACAGTTACCAAGCTAATTGACCAATAGGAGCCTTCTGCGAGGCAGTTATGAAACAGAAGGAGGCCGCCGAAAAGGTCCGAGAGCGAACATTTTCTCTGGCGATTCGGCGGCCAAGGCACCGTCGCCGGAGGAACGTGTTCGCCCAGAGCGAGCGCGACATCCCCCGGTGACAATAGCCGGGCGGTATACTTGAGGGAATCTAGTGCATCGGCAGAGAGAGAGGTATTGGAGTTGTGAGCTCTTTATGCCTACCCCTTCTTAGAGAGGAAGCCTGAATAATACTGTTCGTTCCCCGGGCGTCTTGACGAATACGGTTTCCCGGGCCCGGGTGGAGTGATTAGAGGGACATCCCGAGGATTTTTACTCAGTAGGAGTCTGACACACCGGGGTTGCTGCCTTCACAGCAACCCTGATGATTATATGTAGAGTATACCCCCGGGTTACAAAAAAAAAAACCAATAGGAGTATGAAGTAGTTGTCATTAAAATATTACGAAATTACCGTAAATGCTTTAGAAGTAATAAAGAAAGATCTGCTATAATAAATGTAAATTGTTTCTTACGATGTTCTTCCGGAACGTATTCAATTTAATTAATTATTTTTTCATTTAGATCTACACCGATGTTATAAAATTGTAACATTTGTTTATATAAAGAAACGAAACCCACCGTCCAACTTTTTAATAATAATATACCAGAACGCTGTATCTTTTTTAGGATGAGCAAAGATACATTAGTGGCTGTATTTTTTTCATGTTTTACATGTGAACGCTTGACCTCAATCACACCAGTAGCGTTCATTCCATAGATGCATGAAAGCATTGCATGCTCTTATGATAAATAAGTCTGGAATACATTGCTTAAAGTTAATCAAAAAAAGGAATCATTTATATTCGTATCTATTCTATATTCAAGTCATTTATCTCTCTTATAATATTACTATCATAAAATAATATTCAAATTAATTACGCAAATTCTGCCTACACTGTCAAAATACCCTATGCACGTCACTGAAACACACGCCGTGGAAGGTGGATACGACGAAGGAGCGCGTCCGTCCACGAATGCCTATTCACTCTTCTCTTAAAGACTTCCAAGTTATAAGATCATAGAAATATGTCCGCTGCAAGATATTCCACTCCCTAGCTGTTCATATGATGAATGTAGAAGTGAATCTTTGTATCCACTTTACGCTTATATAATAATAATAATAATAATAATCTTTATTTCAACACAAAACTTAGGCATATACACAGGGTGATAAGTCTCACCAATTAAGTAAATCTTGTCTCTGGTGAGACTCGCACTTCCGGTCGGGTTATTCAAGGGTGTCTTGTGTTTTTATATGGATATTCACAGTATAAGTTTATTACTATGGGTGTGTGCGAGAGAGAATATGTGTGTGTGTGTGTGTGTGAGAGAGAGTTTGTATGTATGAGAGAGAGAGAGTGTCCTCGGGTGTGAGAGAGTGTATGTGTGTAAGTGCACGTGTATTATATCGATTATTAATTTATTAATATATGTATTGCCCAACGTGACCAGTAGCGCAGCTGATCGCCGTTCTCACAGCTCTAGTACACATGACATTTCTATTAGATGCCATGCAGATTTCCTCACTGTGTTTTCCTGCATCTGTGAGCATGTGGCACTTAAATTCGTACTGGATCTGGAAAAACCCAGACATACGAGCGGGGACGCGATTCCAGAAGCATTCCTATGATATGGGATCCTTTAAGCGTAGCATGAAGAGATATTTGTGCAGGCCGGCATGATCGCTGCGACTACCATTGAGTTTTTCTTACCGGTCGATAGTCGTTAGCGTTTTTTGGACTGCACCATGCTTACCATCAGGTATGGTGCAGTCACAAAGTCGAGTAAGCATAAAAAAAAAATTCGCGTCGCCGCTTGTTACCGATCTCATCCATAAACCAACACAGCCATTTACTTCTCTAAGTAGTATGTTATTTTACGTATCAAATAAATGTCTTTCATTGCAATTATATTCTTTTTCAATACCTTTAAATAAATTTTCGTTTGAGTGGAATTTAGTAACTTCATTATTTAATGTAATTTTTCTTAATAGCCCGTTAATTCTTTCTACTCTATAGTAATACTAAACAACTAAACGAGGATTGTTTTGATCTCCCTCTTAGATATATCTTAACACGACATTAAAAAGATCAAATGAATTGATTATAACTCCGTAATATTAAAATGTAAATACTAAAAACACATTTTCATTATCATTTACTTTTAAAAACGTCATTATCATGCGAAATCAGTGCCTATATGATTACAGAAGAGACCGCTTCATAAATTAAGCGCCGTATTGTTCAAGAGTTAGAAATGTTTAAAATTACATTATAATAAAACCTTAGTAATGCCCAATGACCCCCGTTTGAGGCAGAGGGCGTTCACAATGCAACTCCACTGCGCCTGTCCTGCGCATTCTACGCGGTTCAGCTCGCACCATGTCTTACAAATATCCCTCGATTTCGCTGGGACTGTACGTCTGCATCTTTGTCTGCGACGGCCATGTTGTCTCCAACCCTGAGTACTCCAATCTAGAGCCTTTTTGGACATGTAAGCGTCGTCCCTTTGGAGCGTGTAACCAATATAAATCAATCAATATATTATCATGCATAGCGTGTTTTTGTCGTGGTAGGGCGATTGCCCGAACTGAGTCTTGACTACAGTATACGAGTGTAAAGACCGTCATAGTGACTCGCATTGGCCTTTCGCGTTTCGGGATCAGCTTTTGTCTATCCAGTAACTCGTATACCTAGAGACCTTCAGTCGCGGTATATGTGGGCCGATATGAAGGAGACTATCAATGTATTTTAATTCCTTGATAGTCTCTTTCGTTTTTGAACAACAATGTACTTACATCAGGTGCATTGTAGCCATATTATCGAGCAAGTGTAAAAAAAATCAAGGTCGAGTATTGGCTTTTGATGAGTAATTTCTTGGACAGAGCGCCTCATGACGCTCGGCCGCCGTCTCAGGTGTCGTTAAACGGTCGCGTGTACAGCTCCTGGGCTATCTCGGTCGTTGCGATCATTATAGCCGACATAGCACTACTTACGCGTATTGTATGAATGTCAAAGCCAATGTCGGCACTCGGCTGACGCGTTGGCTGCGATAAAATACAATCAACTGTTTATTCCTCGTTTAGATCATAATATAAGCCTTTATTGTTGAATAACTTACATAATATATCTAAACTAATAAGTACATTTTCTTTTTTTACTTATTCTACTTGTCTTTCGACAAACGCCTCCTTACAGGATTTGTTTGAATGTTTTGTTTTAAAATAATGTTGCGAAGTTGATAAGTCTGCTCCCATTGACACTTATTTTCCCATAATTTTATTACTCCTACTGCACAAGTTCCTATTCTTGCATTAAAGTTTCCCATTACTACAAAATTTTGAGTGTTTCTTTTAACGTTCTTTTAAATAATGACCACAACCCTCTATATACCGATCATATATAGAGGCAAACACGTTTATTTTATCTTTTTTTTAATTTATAAACAAACGCTTGATTTCAATCATACATGTAGGAGGTAAAGACGAAGACAATGATGAACCGTGTCTGTCCAACAAATTCTCTTAACGGCTCTCGAAGCATTAGAATAAGGGATTTTGGATATCGGGAACATATATTCTCCAATGCTGTTTGGATTATGAGTGTAGAAGTGAATATTTTAATGTGGATATAAAAAATGACTACGTCTATCAACAGCAAAGAAAAACTCATCAATAGTCGCAGCAATCATGCCGACCTGCACAAATATCTCTTAACTCTTCGTTTAAAGAACTCAATATCATGGGACGGTGAAAACACGCGAGCCGGAAAATCATTGCCAGCTCAGCGACTTAACAACCTAGTGCTACTCAAGCAGGTACTGTGCGAATTCATCCCAGACTTACAAACAATATTACATGGTTTTTTTTTGGTTTCAGATCACAAATGGAGTTAAAATCACCGAAAGCCAAGAAAAAGTCCAATATTGCGAAGTTAATTTCATGGGGCAGAATGTTTCGAACGCCTTTGCTTATCCTACTCTTGCTAGGGATGACGAATTGCAAAAATGACAGTGACAACCCGCACGAGTTGGACGCGCCAAAATTAAATTCAAATTTAGAACACGGACGTTTGAGACACAGACATAGTATCATACATCCTTACACAAACGAAACTGTTAAAAATAAATTGAGTGATATAAAATATTTAAGGCGGCATTTAAATAAAGAAATAGTGAATTTTGTGATGAAGGACATCCTCGTTGATGGTGAGGTGGAAAATCGCGTGTATTATAACGGTATTACTGGAAAAGAAACGTACGTTGGCGATAATGGGTAAGTTCAAAATGTTTTGATAAACTATACTATCATAAACGGAACGGGGTGACGCGCACAGTCGAAAAACACTGTGCGATGTCGAAGATGGTTTTGTTCTCGCCCGAGAACTATCTTGAGGGTGATAGTTCTCGTCCAATAGGCCCGGCATGACCGGACTATGAAAAAGTGATTACAGGACCCACTGCCCCCGTCCATATGCGGAACCTTGGGGTTTTTAGCCAGTATGAGTTCGACACACCTAATTAAATTTCTTTCTGAAATTCCTCATTGAAAAAAAGAAACCATAAAACTTAAAAACAAATCACGAGTCCAACGATTCCGACAATACTAGACATTCCTATCTTGAATAAAATGGAAATTACTATTAGTATCTATAAAGGATTCATTTTACTTGTTCAGCTATATTTGCCTTCATTCGGTTTCGAAAGTTGAAAGGACGCGGGCGCGCTCACGTGCTAAACGAATTTTTTATACATAAAACTAATAATAAAGATAAATTTAAGAAATCACATACACGCACCATAATTACATCAATAATATGTACTTAAATAAAACAATATTAAATTTCAACGATGGCTCGTGGGTTGATGCGTCATGATCTTCTGATGTTAATAATATTATGCCGCGTGTGTGTCACACTTGCATCAAGAAATGCCACAGCGCTAAAGAAAAAACTGGATAGTACAAAATGAGAACGAATGAGCTTACGGAAAACAGAAAATATGTTGCCCCACTTTTATCTTTGCGTTTTTTTATATTATCATTCTATGTATTTCTTAATTTCACGATTTTATAGGGATAGAAACGGAATAGATCGGAATAAGTAGAATTAATATCTTACAGATGTATTTGTAACTCCTATTAAAGCTCCAAACGCAGTCTTATTTCAACGTAAGCGTAGTGTACGGAACATGTCACTTAACAACTACAGTTTAATAATGTTAACAAGATTTTAGGGTTCCTTTCGGTGATTTAAACTTAACCGGACTTCTGCTCGCGGCTTCGTATACATACATTTTAATAAACAAAGTTAATACGACTATGTAATTACACGAAAATTAAAGAAGTTTTGGCATATGTAGCATACTGATACAAATCTGTGTGCGTGTGTGTTAATAAATGTTAGGTCACGATTAATAACGTGAACATATATCAAACGTTTCATGTTGACTGTACCTTACTGTTGTTTTATTGTACCTAGTATCCCACGTGTTACCAGCAGACAGTATATACTTGAGTGTTTTTGTCCAATTTCAGAAATTAAATGAAATCTGGTAAACGCCAGAGGTTTAAAAAAGAAAAAATAGATTTAGTTAACATACTAAAAATGAGTTAAAACATAAGCCCGTGTTAATACGTGATAACATTGTAATTATATAATTATAATTAGATCAAACGGGCATAATTATAGCCTTGTATTCAAACTTTAAGCTTGTAAATTTAGACGCAGCACAGATGCGTCGGTTATAAAACAATATTAGGTATAATTGAACTCATAAAAATCTTTTCCTTCTGTTTTTCCCTTTTCCTTTTTGATCTCGAGAAGGTTATCTGGCTTTTAATGACATCGTGGAATTTTATAGGATAAACTTTATCGAATTAAAATTATCGAGTATATAATAAGTCATTATAAATACTATAACGGGTCATAAGCGGGAATTCACGTACTGTTAAATTAAAAACGCGATTCGAATTTTGGTGTCGAGCTTGCAATCATGACAGCTGATAGCGCCCCGAAGTAGCTTACATTGGACGTCTTTCGATATATAATAAATGCATGCAGAGTAGCACAATGCGACGTTTTTTTACACTGGCTCGGCATAGTGACTACAGTGTACCTGACGGTAAGTACTGTGTAGCCCAAAAACGAAAGCGACCATCAAAGGATGAAAATCCGTTGATAGCCTCCGTCGTCATGTCCGCCCACAGATCGTCTACCGTCAAGGACAAGTTAGTGTGATTTTGATTATAAAATTACTTTTATGAAGTATTCGATTATAGGTCGATATTTTGAAAAGCCGAAAAAGAAATCGGCAATTGTCATAACCATCGACCAAAGCCGAAGGTTAAATCCTAAAATATAAATTAAATATTGGCTTAAACTGAAAAATATTATTAAAATTACTTCACAACTTGGCTAAAGGTGGTTAAAGCTGGAGCTGCAATTGAAGCTTCGATTGGATAATACCTCTGGATTACGATACGGACTCTTGAAAACATGATCTCGAGTTTTTGCCAACCAATTTCTCTTAGCCAACTTCACAAATGATAGGTCAATCTGGCTGGTTGTGTCTCCACATTCCTTGACTGGCTCATGGTCTCCAGTTGAGTGACTAACGTGGGTTAATGATGTTGATGATATAGTAGCTTTGACTACCAGCAGAGTATATATGTCACAATCCCGGAAAATCGCTAATAACCAATCAATTGATCTAAAATTGTCCCACAGGAAGAGTGACGACATCATTGGCACCAAACACGAAGTCATGTCACGACAAAGTTATATTTACACCCGAGCATAGAATTAGTAAATATATAGAAACCTCATACACTTGCCTAATAAGAGTATCTTTGGATTATGACAGGGGCTTTTCACAAAAGGAGTGAAAACCTTCTACGTAGCCATCGCAATGTTCTTGACAACACTGATAGTTCTTTGTCTCGAAACTTGTCCTCCGCAAGCATAAAGTGGTCCTTATTAGGGACAGATAGTAAAAGAAAGTCTCGTAGGATGAGATATGTTTGCCCTATGCCGATTCATAAATCTAATTTTGTACAGAAGCAATTTTGGATTCTTAGTTCAAGGATTTACAACAAGGTTAACATTAAATGAAATATCTTGAACTTATCTAATAACGAATGTAAGATGAAGTTGAGGGACTGGTTGTCGAACCAGAAATATAATCTATACTAATATTATAAAGCTGAAGAGTTTGTTTGTTTCTTTATTTGTTTGAACGCGCTAATCTCAGGAACTACTGGTTCGAATTGAAAAATTCTTTTTGAGTTGAATAGACCATTTATCGAGGAAGGCTTTAGGCTATATAACATCACGATGCAATTATTAGAAGCGAAGAAATAATGGAAAATGAGAAAAAACGGGCAAAATTATTCATCCTTGAGGGCTTCCATTGCGTGCGCTGCAAAAACGGTTCAAGATACCAAAAATATATGTAAGAAAGAATTATTCCACTTGAAATGATCTAAAAAAAATGTCCGCGACAGTATATGTCTATCTTTTAAGATTAAGTCACTAGAACCGTTTTTATGGTAAACAAATTTGGTCGAAATTAATGCATTATTTGTTAAGAGTTGTATCAACGTAATAATATTAATCTTTATCCAAATTAATGTATCGTTGATTAAGAGTATTTAAATGTGAACAAAATTGTCTTTGACATCACTTAATTTCAATGAACATCTTAGAAGATATTACAAAACCTTATATAGCAAAACAATGTTTGCCGGATCAGCTAGTATAATGATACTGAGGAATTGTTGCGGGAATAGATGTACTTAGGGTTTAACATTATTGTAAAATTATTTATCTATTTATTTAGTTGTCGCTTTTTATAGGATGAGCTATTAGCCTGTTTTCATTCTTTTCAAATAAAAGAAGCGATAAAAGCAAAATGAAATTACTAGGATCTAATCTTTGGCACGGCGCGCTCTCATCAAGAAAGCTACAAATTTAAAGAAAAATCAAGAGAGAACAAAATGAACATGCATGAGCTTAAGAAAAGATAAAAAATATGTTATTCTACTTTTATCCGCGCGTTTTATAGAGTGTTGTCATTCCATGTTTTTCTAAATTCCACGCACCCCAGATAGAAAACCACTTCACGATTTACTGACGCGTTGGAATGATTGCAGCGCATAATAAATTGGTCGACAGTGCATTTTTAAAACTGTATATATAAATTAGCTAGATTTGTGAAATGTATTTTTATTTCAGCGGTCTATTTATTATTAAATCTACCATTATGAAAAGGCTCTCTAAATTGTGTTTGCGGTGGCCTAGCGGATAACGGAGTAGAATGCAATGGAATGCGCGGACACACGAATGGATTTCTAGATGGGATTCCAGATGAAATACGCATTTAAGCACCACGTGCTTAACGGTGGAGGAAAACATAGAGAAAAAATCCGCATGGAATCTAATATAAATTTCATGTATATGCACTCAGAGAACGAACAACGATCAGCTGTGCTGCTAGTCACGTTGGGCACGACATATAACCGCAAAGTGAATACATGAACTAATGTATCTCTACCGACCTTGAAATAGATATCGCGTGACGATATATATATTATGGTATTTATAATTATAAAACTAAAAACCCGCAATAGAGTGGAAGCCAGGATAGAGCAAAAATAAAATATTTACTATCAAGAACTATTGTAATTAGAAATGTATCTTTTTTCTCCACGGCACACATTGCTCCTGGCTCAGGAGGTCTTTAACAACTACACCGGGCGAGAGGGGCCACCAATTACGATTTATTTTCCCGTTATTATCCGTTGCTATGTTCTATTGCAACCACTTTATGAGCTCCTTTTGCGATACCCACTTGTTATTTTTTAAAAATGATTTAAAATGAGCTTCTCACTTAAGATATTTATGCTTGTAAGTTTTATGAGTTGGGTGGCAAAGCAAGGGCACTCCTGTGGGTACGAACCTCGACTTGAGCGGCCTGAAGAACCTGACGGTGATCTAGTAGCGTTTCGGAAGCGACTACCTTTGGAAACGCCGAAAGAAACTCAAGCCTAAGTTGAAGTAACAAGGCGATTTCCCGAACTGTGCCGTGACCACAGAACACAATTGTAAAGCCTGTCATAGTGACTCGCTTCGACCTTTTGCGTACAAAGATAAGCTTGTGTACGTCCAGCCGTTCCTAAACCCAGAGATGGGCAAAATGTAATCTGATTAACGATTAACGATTACAAAATGTAGTCGTAATTTTAATTTTCTTGCTCTGTAATCATGATTAAATCCATTTAAAACATTAAGAAACCATAAATGTGTATGCAATCTGGGATTCTGTAGTGTTTAAAACATAGATGAGCAAAATGCAGTCATATTAATGGTAGAAAACGTAAAATGTAATCGTAATCATTTTTATTAATCTAATTACATTTTGCCCATCTATGCCTAAACCCAAAGACCTTCTGTTGTGGCGTATGAGGGCCAGCACGACCACAGCGACAGTCAATGAATTCTCGTCCCATGGTAATCGTTACTGCTAAAAGAAGGCCGAATGTAAAATAAGAGAATTACAAGAATTTTCCTTCTGACGTGTTCTTATATCCAGTTACTTTTAATGGAGAATACAGTATAATAATAGTTAAAAATAACATTTCAGAGTAATGACGAGTTTCCAATAATTCAAATTTGTTTTAATGTTTTGATTCTCAGTTTCGCGTATTATTCACGCTCAGTGTTGCCAGGTTCCGCTTTAAATTCCAGGAGTTTCGCTTTTTTTTACAATGTTTAGATTTATTATAGTTTCTATGTCTTATACCTGTATATTTCAAAGTAAATCTTCTGGTGTCGATTCAATACTCGATAAGTGATTGAAAGAAAAGAGGAGTTACATATTGCAACTGCGTATGCGTGTGTTTTAGATGTGCGTCCCAATTATAGCTTTTAATTCATGACGTTTCACTTCCATCACTTCTACTGTGTAAGGTTTAATTTTGTCTTTTTCTTCTATAAGACCTTTTTTATCGTGCATATCTTGGCATGTGTTTTGAAGAGTTGTCTAACCTCGTTCTATCCTGTCCCTTTCACAGCAGAACCAGGCGCGCTGTTTTGCGGAGCCACAGTTTTGCGGTGACCTCTATTTCAGCTAGAACTAAGAAGTTCTCTCATACCATTGTCGAGACATTGGATTGTGGAAGGTCCTGACTTCGAGACCTGGTAGCGTTAAACCTTTCCGTGATGTGCAGATTAGTTTGTCGCAAGTCATGACTGTATATACATATATACTGTCAAATCCATTTATGGCGACATCGTTTAGAACAATGTACTGGTTATATTGACCCAGAACAAAAGTCCTGGCAAAACAAAATAGGACTTCGTAACTGGAAAACATCACCCGGTTGTTAGGACTATCGGTTTTTACGTCTAAATATAAGTAGTCCCTTCGATGTCGTTATAACAGATTTGACTCTATATATATATATATATATATAAACACAGTCATGTATGTTAAATATATACCTAAAAACGTATAGCTTTGTTTCCGTAAATATTATCTACCTATCATCAGGCCGAATCTGATTCCGCGTACTTTTGACACTACCCTCCATCGGAACTTGTTATATTTGGTCTACGTGGGTAAGCCTCGGCTCTTACTTACATTGCCATTGTCATGTTTTGTCATCCTTTCCTATATTATTATGTTTAACACCTAGCAACACAGTTTAATAGCACATCCGTGTCAGCATGTGTTTCTCGTAACACTTATTTCAAAGAGTCGGAAAAATAACACCACACGTCATGTCATGTGTTCTATCTGTTGTGAAAATAAACTTCGAATAAATTCGCTAAGTGCTCGATGAACAATGCGTAACACTGGCACACTGAACTGGAAAGTATTTTCGTACTGATTCTATTATTATTACTCTGTTACATGGGTGCTCAGACTTACGTAATTTGCAGTTGATCTACCTCAAGATTGTTACACTTCAAACGATCAACTCAAATAAGTATGTAGGTTTTGTTGACACCTGTACCTTTTTGAATAGCCAATGAATCAAGGAACAAAATTATGTAATTTGTACGAAACTTTTCATACATATTTTGTTGGAAATTCTTCGTTTATTTAACTAAAACATTTTTTTTTTTATTTGCAAAATGATACCTGGTTTTTTAGCTTTTACTTAAGTAATGACGATTCCTTCTTGCAAATTTTAATTTAAAACGAGATCATTATTATTTAGCTATACGAATACAGCAAAAACAATAACATTGTTTTGTATTCGTCACTACAAGGGCACATTTTAACATAATAACAGGAGTTTAAAAAAAAAACTTAAATCTTGATTAACTCAGAAATGAACAAGTTTCGGACATGGTGTCATATGATTTAAATGACTGCAAATAAGTTGTACTTCAACTTCTATCGAGGAATGTATCGCATTTCCTGTCACCCTGTATATATAAAACTCTCGTGTCACAATGTTAGTTACCTTACTCCTCTGAAACGGCTTTACTGATTTTTATCAAATTTTATATGCATATTCAGTAGGTCTGAGAATCGGCTACTATCTATTCTTTATACCCCTAAGTGATAAGGGTTGTTCACCCTTATCATTTTTTTTAAATTATTGGACAATATTTTTTGTTTTTATTTAACTATAATGTGGCATTAAAATACATACAACCCTAAATTTTTACCCATTTATCACCAACCCCTATTTTTTAACAGCCATTTTAGTAATTCAATCATTTTTCGTCCCGCTCGATAACTGATCAATTATCACCTAGAAATAACTTATATGGCAAAACAACGTTTGCCGGGTCAGCTAGTGTACTATATAAGTACCTGTGAGTGTTAAGTATTCCACATCTAAAGGTAGCCTTCGGATTATAACAGTCTCGATCCCGCTCTGTATGGAATAACACACTTTAAAGTTTCCCGTTTTGTACTTGTTATAAACACTTTAATGGTTAACATCAAGCCATATTTACTAAACTTTTTTTTCTTATTACTTGGGGAAAATCCTCATAGGACCGTCTTGGCCGCACTGGGAGGTTACGCGACCGAGGTGTGCCGGACTTGTTCCGACTAAAAATCCCGAGGTGAATACTTCTACGCATTGGCAGGGACTGCGGGTCCTGTAATCAATATGCCACAGCCCCGTCGCGCGGCGCCCACTGGACACAAACTCGGGGGAAGATGATGCCTTCCCCGATACTGCTCGTTGTATTTAGGCAGAGCACCTCACAATGCTCTACCCACTTCTCGAGGGTCGCTAACCAGTCGCTCAGAGACCCCACCCTGAGCGTCCACTACCCCAAAGACATCAGCCAACTGGTCGTGGATCGGAATGGCTGGGACTGACGTGCCAGGGCGGTTGTCGACCCCCGTGTCTTCTTCGAGCAGCCTTCTGCCGCTCTCGCTCTGCGGCCTCCTTCTGCGACATGACGGCCTCATAGAAGGAGACCACGGCCCTCCAGTTGTCATACCCTCTTTTTGTTAACCCTGTGGAAATCCCTTCGGACCGTCAGGGAAGTAGTAAGGGCCACTCCCCCGGTGTGTCGGGCCTGCACCGACTAAAACCACCGGGGTGCCAGCACTGCCTACTCTTCGCTTTCGCCGGGCCTGGAGATCCAGATACTTCCAAGAGCCCGGCGAGCGATTGGCCTTAGGCAGATCTCTTCTCTGGGAGGGGGTCGTAAATTACCCCCTCATTACCTCTCATTGGGGCGGCGTGTGGGCACACACACGCCGCCCCACCCCCATTCTCTGCTGGACGGCGGATGCCCTCAACGTCCACCGCCCAGCCTATGTCAGGAGGGGAGTCGTCATACCCTGCCAGCATGGCCGACACCACTGCTGGCAGGGAGAGTACTTACTAAACTTAACTTACCTACTTACTTACTTACTTTTAATTATGGCTCGATCTCTCGACCTGGTTACACTGCTCATGGTCACGAGAAGACTGAAGCGAGGCAGAGTTGTCGTGGGGGGTTGAAAGTTACTTCCTCTAAAGTATTTGCCTTTCTCGTTGTGTATGTATGTGTATGCAAAGACGTCCAGTGGATGCGACTATGCCGGGTAATCAAGCGCGTGTCAAGCTCGCGACCGTGCTGCCCACATCGGACCGTTCAGACGGCAAACAGCTACGTGGTCGCAACTGCGAGAATTATACGCATACCTTAAAAGACTATGATAATTTTAACTATGAATGCTAGAATTATTGGAGCACGAACTGTACAGTTAGCTTTAATTAATCAATGCAAACGAAATGCACGAAGCAGGGTTCTTTTTCAAGAGTTTTTTTTTTATACCAAAGAGTTAAAACAAATTGACTCACATGATGGCAAGTGTTAGTTGCCTATAACAATTTAATAGCAGAAGTTATACCTACATTTTGTATTTTTCACACCTCTGAGAAGTATTCGCACCAGCTCATCACGAAAGGGATACAGCGTATGGATAAACGATATTATATCAGTGACGTGCGTAGGGTACTTGGACAGAGTAGGCAAAATTCACGTAATAAATTGGATATTTAATAATGATAGTAAATATTATATTGCTTTCATAGGAAAGATAGACGGCGTGAATATAGAATAGATATGGATATAAATGGTTCATTTTTTGTTTAACTTTAAGCAATTTATTCCAGACTTATTTATCATAAGGGCGTGCAATGCTTGCATGCATCTATGGAATAAACGCTACTGTATTATATCCATTTCGGGGTGAGCAGAGATACATTAATAGCTGTATCCAATTTGAAAGGAAGAAAGAAATGTTTTTTATTGAGGAAAAAAGGAACAGTAAATAAATAAAATAAAAAAAATAATAATTAGAAAACAATTACAAAGCAGCACATTCAAGTCAGCTGACACCCAAACTGGGACTATCTGTATCTTGGATGTCAGCACATTTCACACAATTTGTTACATATAGTTTATAATCGCTGCGTACCTCCAATCTTAAGTCAAAACAATACAACACACAACAAACATATTTATATAAACAATTAATGAATATACGCGGGTTTCCTCACGATGTTTTCCTTTACCGGTGAGCATGGGTTTCCTAAATCTGTACGTAATATGGAAAACCCTAAAGGTAAATACCAGGATTCGAATCAACGACAATTCGCATTTTCGCGCATGGATACCGGAATTTCTACCCACAAGGGCGCCAGATTCACTAAAATTAAAACAGAAATATGAATTTTTGTTTGACTGTTTCTTTAATATAGATATAGTAAGGTGCCACCCAACAAGTCATAACTATCAAAGGGTTTGCAAAGCGCAAAACATGGACAATATGTACGCCGAGGCACGCGAGAAGCTTTCTGATGAAATGCACACGCCGATAGCATAGTACGGACATGTCATTGAATATTTATATCATTTATTTATAGTTGTACGATTTTTTTTACCTGGGAAAAAGGGGGTACGGCTACCAAGGAGTGTCAAAGTTGTACTAACTAAATACCCAAGGTGACTATTTCTGCGAATTGGCGGGGGATAGTTATGAAAAATATAGTGACAATTCTTACGTTATAATACACGCTTTTTACATAAAAATCGAGCAAAAATGTGAGAATAGAACCTTTATAGTGATTACGCAATTTTTTTTTTAAATATTAAACTATATTTTTTGCACTGACTTGACAAATTAACCACAGCGCACCTGATGGTAAACAAAGTGTCGTCCAAAACGAAATCGACTATCGAAAGACGTAAATCCATTGAAAGTCTCCCTTGTCATGTAGTTCCACATAAACTAAAACTGAAGATCTATAGAGATAGGTATATGAGCTACTGGATGTACACAAGCTGATCACGAAACTCGACCGGCCGAAGCGAGTTACTATTGTGGTCTTTACACTTGTGTACCTACTGTGGTTACTACCCGATAATCGCCCTACCACTTCAAATTTTATATGAGATTTAAATTTAATATTTTTAATGTAAATAATAGTATCTAAGTAGAATTAATGCAATGGATCCCGTTAGGAACAAAAAGATGTGCAAAATGATTGGTTTGTAAGATAGAGTCATCGATAGCATGCACAAAAGCATGCTTCGATGGCACGAGCACGTGAAGAAGATGAATGGATGACGAAAAAGATGTACAATATGAATGTGAGTGGAAGTAAGGACCAAGACATACTCTTACATAGACCAAATAAAGAGAGTTCTAATGAAAGGAAATGTCAAAAGTTCGCGCAATTGGCGAAAATGTATAAAGAGGTTAATGAATGTTAAGAAAGCGAAAGAGGTTTGCGTAAATGGAGAGAAGTGTTGTTCTATTCTCTGTGTCTTATTTTTTACTAGGGGAAAATCCTCATCGGACCGTCCCGGCGGCACGCAGGCGGTGGCGTGCCCGAGGTGTGCTAGACTTGTACCAGCTAAAAACCCCAAGGTGACTACTTCTGCATATAGACGGGGAGTATGGGTCCTGCAATTGATTCTCCACAGCCCCGTCATTCATTCTCTCTGCCTATCCCAATAAGGTTTCGGCATAATGATAGATATATAGTGTGTGTTTATACCACATTCCTACAAATTGTGTATAAGAAATCTTACTTATATTTCAAATATTGCATCAAGGATATAACCGGTACTAAAAATATAGTATTTACACATCTATTAAAATATAATACACAAGTAATTATCACATTACGAATAATGAGAGGAAATATGATAATTAAAATGAAATTCGCACGGGACTTTCCAGATCCAATACAACAAATAATCAGGAGAAATGACTAAGCTATTCATAAAACAATAGTTACTGTGTCATTAAAATGCGCTATTATTACTTAACGGCCGGCTTTGAGCGGAAACGTAACTGATACGCTTAATTTAAGTTAAAAATATATTTAGTTACCAAGATAATTAGACATTATAGAGATATTTTTACTGATTACAGCGTATCTGATAGAAACTAATACAGTTTTAGAAACACAAAGAGTACGTATAGATGAAAATCAATTGATTGCCGCTATAGACGTGCCAGCTTAAAATACCAGGGCAGGAAGCTTTTTGTTGTCTATATATTATTACGTGAAGCAAAAATTTTCTACCCCTTTTTACGAAAATTGCGCAAACGGAAGATTATTAAATTTGGCACCACTCTATGGAAGGTTCCATAGAAAAAGCACCTCCACTGGTATGGAGTTGAAATGTATAGTAAATACTCAAGTTTGCGGTCACTTATGACCTTGAAAAAAATATACTTCTACGTCAAGACATTTAAAAGAAATATTCGTTTATGTCGTGTTTTTTAGCATTTTTACCATTTTCGTAAGGGAATCTAACCTTTGACCTAAAACAGGCGCCGTGAAGTTTTTGAATCGAAAGAGTCAAAAATTACAATTTACATGATTGCAAAGATTTTTTAAATTATTTAATCTTTATAAAATAAATAATATTTACGTATAGAACTAAAGAGCCTTACATCAAAATTACAGATCCCTAATATACAATCATGAAATTTGGCAAGGAGGCAATATTTACATCACAAGTATAGGAAAATATCCGAAAATCTTCAGTATGGAGAAATCCTAAGCTACAATAGATGCTATAAGAGATTGTTAAGAAAATTTAGTGCTCTTTGTATAAAAATAAAATGAATAAAGTCAATATTTGGTCAAACGTGAGGTATATACGAAAATTACCTAATTTGGACCGTGAAAGCTAATCAACATTTTCAAGTTTGTACGGCACCTCCAGCACGACTTTCCAGGTTTTTAGTTGTGTTCTTATCCGTGTTAATATATACCTCGTGTGCATAGATGAATGGCGGGGCAGTCAACTGATCGACGTGTCGCGAAAACTTGACGACTTCATTCCTTCAACACTTGTCATAAGGCCGCATTTACACGAGGCCATTTAATGATATATTCCACTCAGTCAATTGACCCGAAAAGATACAAATAAAAACCTAGGTTTTTTTTTAAACAATATTTATGGTCAGTAACGCACATAGACCCAGTACCATAGACGGGCAAAATGTAATCATATTAATGAAAATAATTAACGATTACATTTTACATTTTTTACCATTGGTATGACTGCATTTTGCTCATCTATGTTTTAAACAATACAAAATCCCAGATTGTATACACATTTATGATTTCTTAATGTTTTAAATGGATTTAATCATGATTGCAGAGCAAGAAAATTAAAATTACGTCTACATTTTGTAATCGTTCATCGTTAATCAGATTACATTTTGCCTATCTCTGCCCAGTACCCACCAAAGTAACCTTGCGCTGATGCTAAGAGTTGTATATATGCAAATATATACATACTTAAATCATCATACATCAATAACTCATGACAAATGAATCTAATCATTATAGAAAAGTTTGCTATTATCTGTAATCAAACCCAAAACCATCACTCAATCGAGTGTCTGTATGTATATAGCTATATTTATAGTTTAGTGGAATATCTTAAGAAATGGAAATGCGGCATTAAGACAGGTCCAGATACGAGTACTGCGAAATATAACGCGATTTTTGTGCGTAAGGCAGTACATGACATGTACAGGGTTGCCATTTTCTACGATGCAAAAGCCAAATTCGACTCTTTATTAGGCCGGACATTTTGCTCTAAAAGTCGGACAGATTTGCTTTAAAAGTTAAGCTTGAATTTTAAAAAGCCATAAAGCTTAGAGATAAAAAAGTGAGTTCCTTTAACAGTCGCCGTCACGATTCCAGTCCACAAATACTAACTGGCTTGTTGTTTAAATACCAACATCAAAATTTTGCTATTACAAAAAATAAATAAATAATTTTCATTGCAACATCAGGCTCTTCAGTCCTAACCTGTCGGTGTCCCTAATCTGGCCCTTTGTTTATAATCAACGTCTCGTGTCGTTTGTCTGCAAACAAAGGTTGAAATGTCGCGACGTCTAGTCCCAGAGATTAGCCACCGTTCACATAAAATACATAACTGTAATTATAACACGTAATGTGCAAAGTATTTGAATGTTTCCTCTCGCAGATCGACTTAACTTTCCATTATGAAAGTTGGTAGGACAGTTTATTGGGCCGCGTTTTATGTAAAACACACAAGTACAAACCTTCATTATACTACGGGGAAGCAATATAGCATAATGTAATTTTTATCACACTAGCTCGTAACGAGTTTATTATTACATCGCTTTTCGGCTTATTAGTGTCCAAATTATACACTATAGCTCATATTATATACACAGTGATATCCCGATCAAGATAAGTTTGTACCTCACTGCAAAATAATTATTTATATATGTAGAAGAATTATTCTTAATATAACCGATTTATGCGTTTTTCTTTTTTTTATTCCAACAAAAAGCTTTTTAATACTATCTATATATCCCGCGTTTCAAAGTTAACGAATCGATTTAAACCAAATAAATAATCAAAGTAGATAATATTAATAATTTTGGAAATACTAATTGAGGCATGAAATACAATTTGCCATTAAACGTAACGTTATGTAATTTCACTATTATTTTGATAATTAAAAATTAGTAACAAAGTCTTAGGTTGTCTTTTTGCTCGCAAGTGTGATGAAAACGGATTTAGATACCACATTTTCACCGGCGAAGGAAAATATCGTGAGGAAACCCGCATGGCTCCTAATAGAAATATCATGTGTAAGTGCCTTGAGAACGGCGATCAGCTGCGAGCCTGTACACGTTGGGCACGACATTTAAGTGCAAAGTGGAAGTATTGGGCAACCACTAACATATCTCTGCTCATCCCGTAATGTATATAGTGTGACGATGTATTATTATTTTGAGGTAGTAGGGCGATTGCCAGAACTGAATCGTGACCAAAGTACGCTAGTGCAAAGACCAACATAATGACTCGCTTTAGCCTGTAACGTTTCGTAATCAGCTTGTATATACCATCCGTCGTAGTATACTACGACCCTTATGACGTCATGATATACTAGCATAACTCTTTACTTTCTTTTTTCCTCAATACGCAAGCTACGCTCGTTCTCAGTGCTGTCATGTAAGTTTTCCCATTTAATTAATTTATACTTTATTCGGATTTTTTTTGTTTTTCAACTAAAAAATATAATGTAAATAGAATCTAATATCCATACCAAGAAACGCTTTAAGGGGTGTGGCAGCGTTTTCGAAACAAATTGTATAAAGATTACCATAAATTAAATTATTGTATAAATCAAAAGATGATCTTAAACTTATTACGTAAACGTAAGTGCAAGTCTATAAATAAAAATATATCGTAATAAACAAACATTTCACAATAATTATAAACGGAAATCAACCAGTTTTCTATGGAAACTATTCAAACATATGACTACGTTAAAATCATTTTTTAAAAACGCAATTAATAAAACACGGCCGAAGACGTTATCTACAAACAGCCAAACTTAATATTAAAACGGGCATCCGCCTATTAATTAAAAATAAAAATATAACCCAACCCATTTCCATTAAGTCGGGTACGTGTCAATTTATTCAATCGCTAATGAATCGATTTAAAAGTATCGAGAAGCAATCATGCTTAAACAACTTTTTTTTTACTCCCACACTATTCGAAGCCCATAGATAAAAAATAATAATAGAAAGCATCTCAGCGAAAGCGATAATGATGGAGCATTATTTCAAAATTAACTTTTGCAACACCATCTTTTATTTACAGTTAGTAATTTTCGGACAATAGACAATTTTTTATTGAATGCAAGCTGTTATTGGAACTAATTAAAAAGGCAAAGCTCGTTGAAGAAACGTCATACTGTGTTCGTTATTTGAAAAGATTGACAATGCGAAATAGCTGTCAGCTTTATGCGGGTGGTAATTGGGATAGCTGTCAAATTTAAATAAGGAAGCATGTTGTGAAACCTTACAAATAATATTTTTGTATACATAATATTTTATCGAAAATTCGAGAAACGATTTTAATTTTATTTATCCACTGCTACAAGTATTAAGCGTTTTCCTTGTGGGACACGACGCTCTCACAACCTTCTCCACGGCCAACGGCTAAGGCTGCAGGTTCCATGACCTGTCAGTATGGCAGACACTGCTGCCGGCAAGAAGTTATGGCAAGAGATTCTGAACCAGGTCCAGCCACTCGTTGTTCACGCCAGACTCCAAGCAAAGAGTTATAATAATGTTCAACATAATTTATTATTATATTCTAATAATTTCACCGATTAATTTATTAACACCCATCCCAAACCCCAGAATTTTGACACCTAAGTTTTCTTTATGAAACAGGTTTTTTTTTTAATATTACAAGACAAGGAATAAATATATTTTCGTCACTATTATTACAGAAGTTAAAATTCACATGTACCTAATTAATTATAATTATGAATTGAATAATAAAATTGGGTGTATGTTTTAAATCCCTTTTGCCTAAATTAAAATGTGACATCCTAAAATTAAAGAAATCCACAATAATGAACAGCTTAAAGAAAGAAAACATTTATTGGAAGAAGCCACAACCAAGTTAACAATATAATACAATAATTAACACAAAAAAAGAGAAATATAACAAACAAATTATATAAGAAAATGATATATAAAAAAAGTAGAACTCAAGGCCGCCGCCGATAAGGACGTTGTCTCAACTTGTGTTATTATAGAGTACTAGACTCTGCAGCCGGTATTTTGGCAGGGCATAAGGACGACACAGGCACTTCACCGGCACGGCCTTACAATAAAAAGAGTATTACAGATTTATATATACTTTACGTTTAAGACTAAATTACTTAAAGACATTCTTTAGCTAAATCCAATAAAATTTACTTCTAGAAAGGATTAATTCACTGAAATTGTCCTTCGATTTCTATTAATTAACATTTGTAATTTCTAATTCCAGAAGATCAAAGTTTCGGGTTGTTGCTAGTTAATAAATACGACTATAATTTAGAAATCATTACTTTAATATAGATTAAATATAAAGAATGTTTTAACCCGCTTAGACATAACAGTCCGATCGCGCTGGCTAGAGCCAATGATCCGTACACACGCAAGCTATCTTCTCGTGCGTTCGACAATTAGTACCAATTTGTAGCTCGGCTAGCGCTGAATTTCGCGGTCACGTTTAAATCCCACTCTCAGAGCGTGTGAAAACAAAAAAACTTTTGTCTATTGTTTCATTATTCTATTTTTAAAGTTTAAATGTCAATGTAAGTAGTATTTGTACTAGAGTTATTGGTCATACCTATTTTACTAGGTGCCAGATGATGCGGATATTTATTTATTTAATAAAATAAAATTGATGGTTTATCTGTCGAGATGTAATGAAAAATACGTCGTTTGAAGTCTTGATTTAGCCATTAAGGCACGCTTCAGATTCTGGCTGTCACGGCTCGACAGCTGCGACCTAAAGTCCGATGTAGGGGACGGCAACGCTGGCAAACACGCGTTTATGTAGCTTACATTTGACGTCTTTACATTCATATTAATATATACAGTGCAGTACGACTTGGTAACCGCTGCGAAGTTACCTCTGCGATGTCGCGACTCTTAGAAGCCCACTTATAATTTTAATCTGTATATATTTTTATTTTTGAATGAATGTGGAGAAATGTGCTCTGTTAATCAATAGATAAGCCAAAATAAAAAAATACTAAAACATAAATATTTATGGGAAAATGTAGCGAGAAAACATAGCTAATTAGTATGGTAGAAAATGATGAGAAAACACCGAAAATTATTTGGAATTTAAGCTGGTATAAAGAACAGGTAAAAAATTTTTGAAATAATCAGACAAGGCTGTATGTGAAATAATGAAACAAGGCTGAATGGCTCTGTTTCTTAGCCTGCCTTTTGTCGAATATAGCAGACAACAAGCAACGAGCGTAAGTGTAGGGCACAGCGCGGTCTAACACTAACTCGGAGTTCAAAACAACTCAACAAGATTAGCAAGCCACTCCATTTGCGGCGGCCATTCTGGCACTAACGTCAAACTCTGAAAACGGATTCCGCCGGGATTTTGATACTGTCTAATACAGTGATGACCAGAATAAGGCCCGCGAACTTTCATCTTAAATATTATAAATTAATAATAATGTTAGTATAAAACACGAAATAAAATTTTATTACTAAGAGCTATGAAATAAAAATTATCACTATAGAACAACTCCTAAAGTTTCTTGCCAGCTCTTCTCGATAGATTCTGCTTTCCAAACCGTAATAAATGTATTTTCTTTTCATTCAAAGTGCTTAGAATTAGAGGTATTTTAAAAAAGTTACATTTCATACATTTATTTCATTTACTCGCCTAAAAAATGAAGTTTAATAAGTAATATCTAAAAATACTATTGGTACACAAAACGTGTCAATTGTACTTATATTTTAATGTATTTGAGTTTACTACGCTTTATAAATGCATCCGTTAATTGCGTTTATTCGTTAACAATTTCTAAAGTGAAGACCTTTGTAGCAATAACGCAATAGTCAATATTTCACGGTGGACTTTTGTTACGTGTAAACAATTGCTATATAGTTTGCCGCCAACACACCGGCGTTCAGACCGTCTCAATTAGACCCATGCCTGTGAGAAGAGAAATTGTAAGACAATACGTTCCAAGCTAGCAACGTGTTCACACTAAACTCCAAAAGTTTCTTCGAATGAGACTTCAATTCCAAGTACATATGTCAGCTCCATCGTACCCTTATGTAAAAATACATAACGTATGGTACAGTCGTTGTTCAGCAGCAACTGCCAGCATGCGAATCGAACCTTTAGAAAAACGGCAAATAATCTCTTGTAATAACGAATTGAAGGCACAAACGTAATTAATAATTCTTTTGATCGATTATATTTATTTGATTTACTTTCTCTTATAGTTATGCTCTTGTTTTAGGTATATATTCTTTACTAGCTGATCCGGCAAACGTTGTTTTGGTATATAAGGTTTTGTAATATCTTCTAAGATGTTCATTGAAATTAAGTGATGTCAAAGACAATTTTGTTCAGAATTAAATTCTCTTAATCAACAACACATTTATTTGGATAAAGATTAATATTATTACGTTGATACAACTCTTAACAAATAATGCATTAATTTCGACCAAATTTGTTTACCATAAAAACGGTTCTAGTGACTTAATCTTAAAAGATATACATATACTGTCGCGGACATTTTTTTAGATCATTTCAAGAGGAATAATTCTTTCTTACATATATTTTTGGTATCTTGAACCGTTTTTGCAGCGCACGCAATGGAAGCCATCAAGGATGAATAATTTTCCCCATTTTTTTCACATTTTCCATTATTTCTTCGCTCCTAATAGTTGCATCGTGATGTTATATAGCCTAAAGCCTTCCTCGATAAATGGTCTATTCAACTCAAAAAGAATTTTTCAATCCGAACCAGTAGTTCCTGAGATTAGCGCGTTCAAACAAACAAACAAACAAACAAACAAACAAACAAACAAACAAACAAACAAACAAACAAACTCTTCAGCTTTATAATATTAGTATAGATTACAGTATCACTATGATACATTTGTAGTAGATTTGTTTATTATATGCAATAGCTTATGTAGTACTATTTAATTTAATATAAGTAAATCATTATAAGCTATTTGTTTATTTTTTTGTAGTTTTTTGTTGTTTTATTTACTATTAATTATTTTGAGAAGATGTAACACGGCCGGGACCCAGCACGACAATCAACGCCACGGCTTACTTTTTGTTTTTTGAAGCGGACTAACTACTGATTGCCGGGGAAGACATTTACAGTTCAACCGGGCTTAGGGGGCGAGCACAGAAGGTGCTCAGCCAGCGAGTTTACGGATTTGGTGGCAATGCAAGAACACCCCTGTGAGTACGAACCTCGACTTGGGCCGCCAGCCAAATAAAAATACTAACCCTACGGGTGATCTACTAGCGTTTCGGAAGCGACTACCTTGAGAAGAAACGCCGAAAGAAACTCAAGGCTGCGTCGGAGTGGAACTGCGCCTCGGAGCGATGCCACGGCCTCCCTCTGTGGCATTAAGAAGGCGGAGCCCATTTCGCCATGTTTATATATTTTATCTTTTTTTTTTCTGTATATTGCTTATGTTTCTAAATTTTAAAATTTTGTATGAAATGAAATAAATCTATTTCATTTCATTTCCATGAAAGAGACGTACAACAAAGTTAGTGGCGTTGACATTACGCGGGCCGGGATAAGGTTTGGACTTATGCCGTTGCACAAAATGCACCCTCGTAGGCGGGATGATTTATAATAAAGTTAATTGCGATAATTTGAGACAATGATATGAAGTACTTACCGAGCAGCGGTATTCCAGGCACTTTACAACCACTCACTATGTATGTATTTTAATGCGAATGTGGAGTATGGTTTCTGAGCAGTTGTGTTGTGTGTTGCGAGTGTGAAAGGATTAATATGCGATTATAAAGAAAGGATGCGATGCGATGTTATTAGTTTAAAAAGAATGCGATGCGGGGTTTGGTTTAAAAAATGCGAGAACGTTAAGAAAGTAAGAATAAAAAATGTTCGCCAGGTGGCGTTGGGGATTCGGTGCGCTTACATTATTAATTTTATTGCTGTTCTGGAGTTGCGCCTTTTGGCGTGACTAGACATCTTTTTCTACTCCCTGCCAAAGTTTCGGTCGTCATTGATCCTCTTGATTGTTACAAAAGTAACAAGTTTTTTAATACTTGTATTGTGAAAAGCTAGATATGACTTACAAGGATATAGCACGCCGCTTTCAAACTCCTTGGGTATGTTTAAAAAAAAAAACTTGTATGTATCGTTGATATATTATTGAATAAAATAAAAATTTACGAAAAACGATTACGATTTCATTCTACGTTTTTCATCGTTAACATGACAGCATTTTGCTCATCTATATTTTAAACACTACGGAATCCTCAACTGCATGCCCATTTATATGATTACAGAGCAACAAAATTAAAATTACTACATTTTGTAATCGTTAAGTATTAACATAAGAAAGACTGAATATAAGTATAGCACATACGTATATAGGGAATAAAGAGAGTGGGGAGGCAAGTACAACCTAAGTATAAATGCTATAAGATAATATATAAAAAGTCATAATATAAAAAAAAGGTTCCTTATAAATATATATATTTATATATTTTTTGTATATAACTAAACTTTAAATAATTGAAAATGATTGTTTTGGGCAATCTAATGTTAATCAGATAACATTTTGCCCACCTCTGCCTACTAAAAATAAACTCCGTTTTGTAATAAAGTCGATAGTATCAACCAACTACAGTAAAAAACTTCGGATATCAAAACAAAAAAAAAATACACAAAAAAACGTCTTGCTAATAAATCATTTGATTTATGTAGGTCACAGTGTTTGTAATTTAAATAACATTATATTGTGTAACCACTAACCGCGGATCATAACGCTTTTTTTAATTGGCCTGATGATTCACTTTACGTATTGGAAGTAAAAAGCCTCTTGATACCGTTCGGGAAGAATGCCTCTAAAATGGCGCTTACCATAAAATAAATCGAGCCTAAACCTAATTTCTCTTCGTAACAGTGTTGAACATTATCAGTTTTTATTTTTTATTCCCCAGTTTAGACAAGGGCATAAAATAAAGCAAAACGCAAAAATAGCACTAGACAAGACAAGATGTAAAAGGTACAAAATATATTAAATTAACATACAGAGCCAACATGATATTTCATGTTAATAATTCCATGAATTATCACATACCTACTAGCGCAATCACTGATCGAATGTTACTTTTCTAAGCCTTCAGGACTGTCACGCTGATCTTCTATCAATACGGTTTACCATCTGACTGAGTTTCTAGAACGTATTCCTACTAGAAGTCATATGATAGACTGATCATCAGTGGCATGCATCCCATACAAAGCATAAAAAGCATTATCTTTTTTTTACTTTGGCTCGACATAGTGACTACAGAGTAACCTGATGGTAAGTATAGTGTAGTCCAAAAACAAAAGCGACCATCAAAGGTTGAAAATTCATTAATAGTCTCCATCGCCATGTCGACCCACATATACCACGACTGAGGGTAACACTCTAGGTATATGAGTTGCTGTATATACACAAGCTGATCCCGAACCGCGACAGGCCGAAGCGAGTCACTCTGACGGTCTTTACACTTGTGTACTCTGGTCACGACCTAGTTTGGTTAATCGCCCTACCACCAAAGAACATCTGACTGAGTTTCTAGAACGTATTCCGACTAGAAGCTATATGATGAACTGATCATAGCGTGATGGATGATTTTTCTCTTTCATATGGCAACAATATGTCGATTTAGCTTTTACAATTTGAGCTTGAGACCCAAATTAGCATTGAATGAGTATTTAATTGAAAACTGGTTCTCATTGTATATAGTCAACAGACCGTAAAAAATGTTTTCAGAAATTAAACACTAAAACTGCGATTAAATAATGTAGCAAATTGTTATATGATTTTTTACTGACATTAGTTCCATAAAATGGCTGATATATCTTCTATGAAAATCTTAATTTATTACAAAAATCAATTCTTTATCAAAGAAAGAAAATCTTTTGTAATTATGATTTTAATAAAGGAAATCATAACGTATAGACGTATATATTCGTTTTCCACGAATCATTTTTGGCAAGAACTAATTATCTTAATATCATTAAAGATAAAAATCTGAAAACCCTAAAGTACAGAAAAAAAATTAAATTAACGACTCGCACTTAGTCTGCCAAGTGCACGATTACAAAATGTAGTCGTAATTTTAATTTTGTTGCTCTGTAATCGGGATTAAATCCCTTCAAAACATTAAAGAGTCATAAATGTGTACGCAATTGAGGATTCCGTAGTGTTTAAAACATAGATGAGCAAAATGCAGTCATGTTAATGACGAAAAACGCAAAATGTAATCGTAATCGTTTTTCATTAATCTGATTACATTTTGCCCACTCATGGCACTTGGCCGTTATTTGTAATTACAAAATACTTGCATGCGACATTTTAAGCGTGACCACGAAGTTCAAAGCTCTCTTTTGGTTTTTGTTTAATCATTTTTTGCTGACCGAAGCCAACGATATCTGTGCCCACTTGCGACATCAATCTATACAAATAATAATTTCCGAACGTCGCGTCTGTGCGTAAATGTCGTGATATCTGTCGATCTTTGCTATATCTGTATGTATGTGTTTATAGTCTTCTAAATCTAAAATATACAAAATAATATCATAATTAATAAAACCATTTTATAGGAAAGTGAACTAGAGAGTAAAAAAAGACATTAACACGAAGTGATAACTGCCTCCATTTTTAAAGCCTGTTAAAAATATTTAAAAAATATAATAAATGTTTAATGCAAAATACGTGGAGTGTTTGACGTAATTAAGGCTGAGATTTATAGATGCTATTTCTACTTTGCTTAGCAAAGTTGAAACATTTCTAAATTTCTATTAGATGCCATGTCGGTTTCCTTACGATGTTTTCCTTTACCGTAAGTAAATGTGTAATCTTCAAAAATCCTGAGGTACATGCCGGTATTCGAACCCGCATACATTCGAGTCGCTGCGCATGGAAACCCGTAATTTATCCACCATACCGCCACAACCATTGTTGACATTAGATTTCGAAATATCACGTCGTGACTTTATATGAATGTGGTGGTAAGGCGATTGCCCGAATTAGGTTGTGACAACAGTACACAAGTGTAAAGACCCTCATAGTAACTCGCTTCAGCCCATCGCGTTTAGGGATCAGTGTTTATTCAGTTCTTCATAAGCCTAGATATCTTCAGTAGTTGTATATGTAGGTAGGAGTGACGTGCATAAAGTCTTTGAACAAGGTAGGCAGTGTTCGCATCATTAATTTGAATATTATATTATTATAGTAAATATTATATTGTTATCATGGGAAAGAAACATGGCGTAAAAATAGCATAGTTATGAATATATTTTTTTCCTTTTTTTTTTGTTCAACTTTTAGTAATTTATTCTGAACTTGTATATTGTAAGGGCATGCAATGCTTTCATGCATTTATGGAATGAACGCTACTGGTAGGTAGACATGACGACATCGACTGATAATGAATTCTTGTCTCTTGATTGTGGATGACGCTTCTGGACTACATTTTACTTTTCATGAAATGTGCTGTAGTTTCTATGTCAATCCAATGTAAATAAAAATCATATTGTCTACGATTTTCCTTGTCGTTATCCATTATCGAAGGTTACTTTGTCTAAACCACGAGCTTAAAATCAACTTACCGATTTCTCATCGTTCTCTGCTTAATCAAATTTGTAAAGGAATAATATAAAAAGAGAAAATACAATGCAAGTATTAAAACCTGTCATACCACGAAGGAACATGCCTGCTTTGATTTTCGTTAAAAAATTTAAATTAATGATGCATCGATACAAAAGTCAACAAATATAAATAAGTAAGACGTTAATTGACAATAGCACTTTATTCTCTAACAATAAGAACTATTATTATAATGTTTTATTACTATTGTCAGCAATTATAATGTGGTAAACAATATGCTAAATGAATTTAGTAATATATCTTCAGATGTAATGAATGAGGGACAAGAAGATATTGATTTATGAGTGGAACGGAACGATATATGCACTAGCACAGGGCCGAATTTAGGCGCGTAATTGTGGTCCTCACTAGAAATTTAAATGTACAGAAAACTAAGGATTATAAGGAAATTTATAGACGCTATTTCGACTTAAAATAAAATCGTTTTGGCAAAAAGTGAATATATAATAGGAACTTGAGAATAGCCATAGTATTTACAGAGCCAAGTTCATGTTGACAAAATCGGTGAATTACCAAATCCTTTGACATTCATTGAGTAATATCAAATGCAATGTTTTAGTAAAGTCTAAGCAAACTTAACGATACGTCTATAAATCTGAACCTTAGAGTAGTTAACATTCGATCAGCATTAGTAGAAATGTCTAAATGTTTGGGATGACCCAGCGTAAACCAAAGGCTTATACCTATATGTTTTCAATATAACATCAACATATTGTTGTTTCTATTTGTTTTAAAAGATTAGCTTAATTATTTAAAGTTGTATTCACATAGCCATAACACAAAAAAGCTTTTTGTCTAAAATTCATAGAAAATAATTTTCCTTACGTCTTTCGATACAACATTTTATGTTAAAAGTATTGAAGCAATAGTTTATTTGACAAAACGATATAAAACGGGCTGTACGATCAAAACTACATTGTTTTTGTTTTTTGATAGTATTATATATAGCGAATGTAATTGTAAAACATGTAATTTTCACATAACACTAGTAGTAAGGGCTAATCTGTACGGGATACTAAGTTTGCAATATTTACTGGTATAATATAGTATCATGACATTTGGCTGTACGATAAGATATCTTTGCTTTTCTACTAGGATTATAGGCAGCAAATAAAAGCTTAATAAAATAAAAAAGAAACAAATTTCGAACGACGCTAGCACTAGAGCTAATCTTTATTGGGGTTCTGTGTCTGCGACCGCAAGTTGGAGGACGCAGACAGATTGTGGTCAATCGTTTCTACGTACTTCCAACGTTTTATGTTAGCTTGGTATATCGAAAACTATTTTGTATAGATAATTTGCATGAAAGATTTTTTTCTTTTAGTTAATGCCAAGAGAGAACAATCCATTGACAGTCGCTGTCAACGTACTAATCCAAATAAATCACGACAAAAGGTCTCTAAGCATATTCGTACCTGGATGTACACAAGCTGATCCCGAAACGGGACACACCGTAGAGTGGCACTATGACGGTCTTTGTTCCTAGCCCAGTTCAAGCAATCATTCTATATGACCTCAAAAATATTTAGAATTTTGAACACATTATTTTTGTTCCATTTATTTTGTTATTACCTTACATTGATTTTATGTGTTAATTTTTGAGATCATTGTTTATTGTTTGGCTTTATTTTTTTTGGTTGTGTTCTCCTCTTTGTGGGGAAGGCAAAGGCATCTACGCCATACAGCCATGCCCGAGATAATTTCCTTTCATGGGTTATTAAATCTATACTAATATTATACAGCTGAAGAGTTTGTTTGTTTGTTTGTTTGTTTGAACGCGCTAATCTCAGGGACTACTGGTTCGAATTGAAAAATTCTTTTTGAGTTGAATAGACTATTTATCGAGGAAGGCTTTAGGCTATATAACATCACGATGCAACTATTAGGAGCGAAGAAATAATGGAAAATGTGAAAAAAAACGGGGAAAATTATTCATCCTTGGGTGCTTCCATTGCGTGCGCTGCGAAAACGGTTCAAGATACCAAAAATATATGTATGACAGAGTTATTCCTCTTAAAATGATCTAAAAAAATGTCCGCAACAGTATATGTCTATCTTTTAAGATTAACTCACTAGAACCGTTTTTATGGTAATCAAATTTGGTCGAAATTAATGCATTATTTGTTAAGAGCTGTATCAACGTAATAATATTAATCTTTATCCAAATAAATGTGTTGTTGATTAAGAGTATTTAACTGTGAACAAAATTGTCTTTGACAACACTTAATTTCAATGAACATCTTAGAAGATATTACAATAACTTATATAGCAAAACCACGTTTGCCGGATCAGCTAGTTTCTGATAAGTCTTCCCACCACGCTCCAATACCTCTGTCGTAGTTTCAATTCAATCGAATCTATCTTCATCTTCATTGTTGCACCATTTCTAAACACACATAATGTAAATAGTGAGGAAAACTATGTAGATGGGCGAGAAGCCTCAATGACCCAAGGGACGCATCACTCCGCTAGCGTCTCGCCAATAAACCATTGATCCCCCAGCGCACACGGTCTGCCGAGCATTCCACTGCTGCCCAAGCCCACAGCACAAGCTCAGATAACAACTGAACACCCAGCCGACCGCCACAATAAGATAACAACAATTATTCAACGAGAGTGCAGAAGAGACGTAACCACTCTGGCTTGATACTTTGCCGTCAATCCGTTTGAGCTTTATTTCGTGTCATATTCGAATTGGCAGCACAATTTTTTTTTTAACTTGTGTACACCGTTAACTTTATTGGTGCGTGAATCTATCTGTAATTACTTCTGAAAATAGCATTATTTTGATTGTCAAGTGTCGCTTTGGTGTATTTTAGTACATTAAACAAATACAAATAAAATAGGCTAAAGATTGTTCTCTTATATTTAAATAATTATTATGTCCATCTCAAATTTTTTTTATATTAAGTTTTACGCCTCTGGGTACAAGCCCTTTTGAGCATCCATCTCTGTTTATTTGTTGTAATGACACTCAAAATATTATTATAATGTAATTAATGTTCACAAACGATAACTCGTGTATAAGGAAAGATATTACACTGATATTCAATGACAGATAATACAATAAAAACACCATCAGAATAATCCCAATGGAGTGTGAATTTGTCAATGCACTTTGAGGGAGATGGTTTTGCAAGGGTGCTCGATTACATTAAGCAACCAAGAACCAACGAAAGCGGTTTTAGTTTCTAGAATTAAACTATTTCTGAACGCCAAGGGGCGTGAAATTCTTTTAAACAGTGTTTCCTAAATTGGGCTTTGAGGAACCTAAGGATTTCGTGAAAGAGAGCGATCCGCGTAGTTTTTGAAGTGGAATCTCTTTAGAATCATGGAGATTTAGAGACTCCATGAAACGCCTTAAATTTGAAAGATTTGATAACCCGAAGGAAATCCTTGACGAACCTCAGGGGGGTGAGGGCTGCTCCCCGGTGTGTCGGACTTGCACCGACTAAAGTCCCCGGGGTGTTCCTTCTTCCCGTCTGACCGGGGCCAGAGGAACAGCGTCATCCTCTTCTCCGACACTCAGCCTCTGGCCTTTTGTTAGGCCGCATCTCTGCATCTCTGCACTGCGAGGACTAGTGTAAGGAGCCATCTCTCGCTCACTTCAATATCTTGGAGCGGTGTGCGGAAACACGTCACTCACCGCTCTCGCCTGATTAAGTTATCCCTCGATGAAACACCTTAAGTCTGAGAGATAAAGTATATTATACCGTTTTACTTATACTAATTACGTGTGAAATACATATTTTTTTTATTTTTGACAGTTTATTTTTATCAAGTAAATTCGTATAATACCGTACCCGTTTCTAAAACAAACATAGAACTACGGCAATTGGCTTTTTGTGACTTAAAATAAAGTAAAAGCAAGGAGAAAACTATTCTTTCGTACAAGTGGCTTCATTTAGCGCTTACGGATATTTAAAAGCACTTAATTTCAATATGAAAAAACTCTTTGTAAAATCACTGTCTCATTTTATTGAATATAATAATTAGGAATGTAACGGAGGCAGTTTTATCGGTACCAAAGTCAGAGTCGGAGTTTTTAAATTTGATTTATCGGAGTCGGAACCGAAGTCGGAATCGGAGTCGGAGGCAATGTCAGTCACAAGTGACGGCAGAATAAAATAGTTTTATTAAGGGACAAATAAAAACATTATTCAGTGAACCTTTTTAATTAGAAAGTGATAAATTTACACATACACAGACAATGAAAATAAAAATTGCTGTGTTTCTTATTAACATTTTTCCATTAAGAATGCACAAATTAAATCAAATTTGCTCCAGGGTTGTTTTTGTGTTAATTTCTATTTAATTTAATTTCGTGTAAATTTAATATAAAAAAAAAATTTTTAAGTAATAAATTAAAATGAATATTTAGTTCTAAATTTAATAATTGTAATCATACTTTTTATCTAAATTTTTAAAAATGAGATCTTTAAATTAAGTAGCACTGATTGTTTGATTACATATAAAATGAAATCAAATAAATTGACTACAATAGTGACGTCCGATGAATACCTCCGATTAAAAAGTTTCGGAACCGAAGGTGTAATATCAATCGGAAGTTCCGATTTATCGGAGTCGGAGTCGAAGCTCCGTAACATCCCTGATAATAATATATCCATGTTAAACATTTTGGATGTTGTAAATTATTGAAGCTTGCATACTCCGGTCCAATTCCGTAAGTAAATCAAATCGCTATAACGCTACACGAGGGGTTGCTTGTAACCGATATAGGTTATTTGTGCTCCCCAGTTGCCTTTAATTGTATGTGACAGACCTCTTTGAATTCAATGGGAACATTAATAGACCAAAAGCTGTGGTTCGTTTAATGGTATCCTCAATCCTATTGCATAATTGCCTGGCATTTCTAGGGATCTGTACCTCAAAAAATTCCTACCAAGTGCGAGTCGGATTCGCGTACAGAGGGTTTCGTACAAGCGTATTGGTGTAGGATTACAATCGCTTTTTTTCAGTAACTCAAAATTTATAAGTTTGTTTGTTTATATATGCTATCAGACTGAACTTCATGCTTTTCATGATTTTAGGTCAACGGGCAACTGCAACGAGATCTTTTGACTTAGATTCCATAGAAAAATACGATACAAAAATACAGTAGTAAAAGAAAAGGCGATATCTTTTAATTCCCTTGATAAATGTTTGTTTTTTTTTCGAGCGACAAGAGATTATGTTTCGTTGGTATTTTTACTTGGTACTACGCATTAATGATGAAAAAAGTATTGACAGACAAACAAGCGGACAATCCCTGAAAATCGATGTATTTCTTGAGGAGAACTATATCTGTATTTTTTATTGTTTCAAGGTCAAACATTGATCATTAGACCATAAAAGCGATGTCAATTTCCTATAAGAATCTAATTATCTTTTTTCTTTCACAGCAAAGGATTGAAACTTCGCCAGCTAACCGACGGACGCCATCTGGTGCAGATAATATACAACCAAAATGGCGACATACAAGACTGCGAGTTCATTACACAGACAAAATCAGCGAGAAACTTTTTAAAAACATTACGGAAAGAGTTAAAACAAGCTTTAAACGAAGAAAATTTTAGATTAAGTGAACAAATTTCAAATATAAATGAAAATTACTTCCGTAATTACAAAAATGTCAGCTTTAAAATATTTCAAAGGGATGAGCCTTTACCTATAGATGTCGCTAGTTGGTTGGATTACGAAAAACTTAAAATGGAGTGTCTAAGGCGACACGAAGAAATGAAATATTTAATGGACAGCAATAAAAATGTGGATAATTCTGCAATTAGGTAACATTCAATTCATGTTTATTTAGTAATAGCTAAGAGTAAATCCACAAATAGACAATATAGAGGCATTTAATGCAATTGATGCTAGCGACCCCCCAAAGTAAGTCAGTTTCTAGTTGCCGCTTAATGCTAGATTAATTCTTATATGTCATTAATGAAAAAGACATAAATATGCAAAATGTGCAAAGTGTGCATGACATTTGATAGAAAACCCAAAAACTATATTTTATGGCTTGTTATATAAGTTATAAAAAGTTTGAGGTTGCATATTTTCTTGACTTCAATTAGACCTGATGTAAAGCGATATTGACCGATGATGAAGCACACTCACCCGACAGACCGATTTTCTCGTAGCAGAGCTAACTTAGCCCGTCTCTCACTTTACTTTAACGTTCATTTAAACTTAAATAGCGGTTACTTTGTCTAAATGGAACGACCTCGTTATTAATCAAAAATAAGGCCATACATCATATACGCTTTGTGGTTAACTGTATAAAACACCTACCTATATATTACTAACTCAAAATAGTTTCTAAAACCTCAATCTCAACCCTCGCTCTGGTTCGACTAGGATGGACTTGTCTATTTTTGTGCTCTGGTTCCTATTAATTATCTATCATACTATTTATTTTTATTTACTTCTTTAAAGCATATACAGTGTAACCTCCATGTAACGTCACTCGATTTAACGACAAACTCCCTTAAGCGTCGATATCACTCGGCTTTGGTTGGTTTAGATTTTTCCCATGTAATGATACACTCTATATAGCATTACACGCTCTCTAAATAACGACAGCAATTGTATAATATAAAGTACTTTCTTTATCACCAAGATGCCTCAATATCGCAAGATATGAATAAAATAATTTAAAAAAATACAACAAAATACTTGTGCAGCAAAAGACGTCAAACGAAAGTAACAGACTATACTCAATAGCGATCAAATAAGAATGGTTTTTTATGTAATTACTAACACTAGTCTGAAATAAACTTTTTCTTTTTATAATATAGATTTTTCTTCTCTCCATTTAACGATAACTCTCTATAACGTCAAAATATGCCTTGAGGGTCGTTATATAGAGTTTGCACTGTATTTGTAGCAGGTTTTCGTTGTCTGTCTCATATTCGTGTTTGACTAAAATCAATTTATTATTCTTTGTGAGAAAAAACTTCCGAGTTCTTAATGAATATAAAATTTTTAGCCCCATATATATCGAAAATAATTTTAAGTTAACTTTTCAGAAATAAAATTAATCACTGTTATACACGATATCAACCATTAGTTGATAGAATGTCTCCGATTTAAATCTGTGAGAGAGGTGTTTGTAAGTGCCTTTGGTCTGAACAGACAAGATGTCGGGTTGTTACACAAAATCTTGACGGAACGACTATCTCGTGAGGCGTCTCGTCTATTTTGAATAATGGCACCGTAAGCATAAAAATAATTGTCTTCTTATACTTTGACATTTTATAAATATATTAACTTAAAATCTGGTGCTTACCGAAATATTATTATATAGTCCTAATTGGACCACATTTTATGTATATATATATATGTGTGTGTGCGTGTGTTACATGCCCGAGTATAACGAGATAATACTTTTTATGCTTTATATGGGATGTACGCCACTCGATGGGGCTGATATACATATATACTCATATAAAAGTTCCTTAAATAAATATAATAAAAAGCCACTCTCATCGGAGCTTTTTCGTTATTATTATTATTTTTTTAATTTCCAAATTGAATCTATCATGTTAATCGCATGAACTAATATTTGTTTAACATTATATTATTATAAAATATATAATTACTAATTTTATGGTAATAGTGGGTATATATTATTTATTGTAAAATACTAATTCACACACTGATATTTCACGCTATTAAAAAAATAACTCAGTATATATGTTTCTACAATAAAAATAAAAACAAAATAATAAAATAACACGAAGAATTAATTGTAATATTTTAGGGATGTTTAACTGGTATTTATAACTTTTTAACATTCCAATATACTAATATTTGTGTAAAGGTGATATATTGACGGAGCAATGGCAGTTAGCAAGAAAAAAAAATCTGTAAACAAAACTAAACAAAAAAAAAGCAAATAAATAGGTTAAAAATTAAAATACAATTTCTCAAAAACAAATATATAAAGGGAGAAAGTTTAAGAAATAAAAATAAACATGGTGGAATGGGCCATCCTTCATCTTTATGCGACAAAGGAAATCTGTTGCACTGGTGCTCCTGAAGGAGACCTGTCGCGTTACATTTATTTTTGGAACTCCTTCATTTTATACATATAACATTATACAGAAAAAATAATAACCAAAACAAGAAAATTGAACACACAAATTTGTAAAACACAAAACAAAACTAAAATAGAATTAAAACTAAAAAAGAAAGACAATGACAAGAAGAATAAAAATAAAAATATCTACATTTGTCATAAATTAAATATCCGGCATTTTGTTTTTTTTACACTGGCTCGACATAGTGACTACAGAGTACCTGATGGTAAGTACAGTGTAGTCCAAAACGAAAGCGACTATCAAAGGATGAAAATCCACTGATAGTCTACGTCGTCATGTCGGCCCACATATACCATGACAGAAGGTCTCTAGGTATATGAGCTACTGGATATACATAAGCTGATCCCGAAACGCGACAAGCCGAAACTGGTCACTATGACGGGCTTTACACCCATGTACTGTGGTCGCGATCCAGACGGGCACCGACGCCCTACCACCTCGCTGCTGCTCGTTTAGCACCACCCAGGAGTCACGTGTAGGGTAAAGCCTACGGACGCGAGCAGCTTCGACTCCCAACCTGACTTCTTATATGGTATTTAATATATGTAATAATAATGATGATCAAGATAACGACAAAATGGTATATAATAAATCATGTTGTGACGGAATGAGTGGATTTAGAACTGTGTAGGTCAGGAGAAACGTAATATCGAATTTACATATAAAAAGAAACGCCCGCGTATTCCAACAGCACGTGTTGCCGGAAGCAATGCTGCTCCGCTGGAATACGCTCCATACATGTATAGATTCGTGCAAACCAGTCGTTCTGCTTGCGGCTAGCCATAACAGCGAGCTGAAGTTGCCTCTGCTTCGTCGATATACTACCTTGACTGTAAATAGAAATTAGTACTGCCATCATCACTAATTGTATTATTTATTTTACTTGTGCTAGAAAACCTAAAGCTAGAAAGCCTCTGAAAGGTCACGATGCATCGCTCTCTGTGTATAATATTTATATGAAAACGTGTCCGATGTCAGCGCTGCCAAGCGATGTGTCAAGCTTGCAATTGAGACAGCTGAAAGCGCTTCACAATCGTCTACATTAGACGCCTTTCCATTTAAATATACACATAATAGTACATCGTGAACCGCGAGTGCCAAAAGCCAAATCATACACGGAAGAAATAATTACAAAAATACAAACTCGAAGCTATAGATGTCCTATAATGATAGTGCGGGTCAGCACGCAAATAACAATAAAACCGGTGACAGGTCGCGAAGATCGTTCAGGGAGAATTTCATACTGCCGAGGACGAAGTGGTGCGGGGCGGGACAGATCGCCGAGGATTACAGCGAGCTGGGCGCTGATAGAGTCGAGGATAGATGCTGTCGGTCCCACGACAATTGCCGATACAACATCGGTAATTTCAGACGAAGGTTCGGCTATTTCAACTTTAGGCCGTACACGATCTCACATTGCCGATGCGATAGGAGGTTGGTTTCTTTTTTTTATCCAAAATCACGATTTCGGTCACGGTGTCTTTGATTTTTTTTTGTCATTGGTTTCGGGGACAGTTCCGCCGTCGGCTGACTAAAAGGCAAATAGTTAACTTTTTTTAATAATGAACTTTAAGTTTGTGACATAAAGTAGAAAATTCGTAATCAAAATCTGAATAATGAATTTTCTCACTATTCTTTTATATTATGTATCCTTAAATTTCAAACCATTTTAAATACGCAAGCTAGTTGTCTAGTCATATTTTTAAAATTACTATAAACCTCTAAGATTAATTTCTTGACAAACTTTCGAAATTATTCAATTATCAATTTAACTGCCTTTTAGCCAGCATACGAATACAGTATTCATTTTTATTGGTGTTTGATTAACTATAGCGACGTTTTCTGGTTAAACCTGGTGATCTGACTTTGAGATTTTAAGTCCTAAAATAGATTATTTCTCAGTAGATAGTTTGATAATCGCCGACCGCGTTAAAGATGTCGCTCTGCTAGCACTAATGTTATTGTAATAATCTTTTGCCGAGATGGATTTGCAACTAAAGCATCTTAATCATTATTTATTAGACCTATAGGTGCAAAACTTTGATAACTAATGGAATGCTGGTGAAAAAAATAGAAATATATTTAGGGGCTAAAAATAAATATAAATATATTTGTTTTTATTGAGTTGGTTTTGCTGTTTTTGAGTTTCTTTTTGGTGATGGAAACCTTTGTAAATATTCATTTTCAATGTTATACATATGGCAATATCACTACTGTACATTACAAATGACACTTTAAAATTATATATAATTACACCAACGTAGATTTACGTAAAGCTGAAATAAACGTAGAAATACGATGGACAATAGATCATGAGCAAGCGACGCGTCCTTGAATACGGTCCAGTAATTTTTTGTTGACCCGCTGGAGTTTTCATTCAATACCTTAGTGCTAAAGAAGGTTGGGGAAGTGAATATCAGCTTGACTGACTAAAGCCACTGGGGTGCAATCTACTACCGCCGGGCTTCCAACCCTGGGTGCAAACTACGTAATGTCCTACGGTACCGTCCCATAACAGCTTTTTTTAAGCCTTCTCACAGCAGTATGCTACAATGTTTTTTTTTTTAATATTCGCCGGTAAACAAGGTAACGGCCCACCTAATTGTGTTTACCCTCGTTTAGTAATAACTGCAACACAGGGCGCGTGCTTATTACGTTGCTGACCAGGAATGACATAATACACTACCCTCTTAAAGAACACCATGTTAATGCTCCGGGAAAAAACCCAGCAGTCCATTTCACAACTCCAAAATGTGCGACAAAAAAGTTCTAGCGAACTGCTGCGTTGCCGTGGTTTTGTAAGGCTTTAGAATGTGTGGATGCGCCAATGACCAACGACAAATAATGCACCTGGTTGACGATTGTATCGTTTTTTTGGTAACCCGGGAAAAGTCCTGCATATAGGAGCATCAAGGTTGCTGTGAGGGCAGCGACCTCAGTGTGTCAGACTCCTACTGACTAAAAACCTCCGGGGTGTCGCTGTAATCACTCCACCCAGGCTGGAAAACTAAATTCGTCCAGTCGCCCAGGGTACGAACAATCTTCAACAGGCATTCTCTCTGGTAGGTGGATATAAAGAGCCCATGCCTCCAAACCCCTCTAACAGGCGGTGCGCCGGGCACTGCCTATCAACTCCCACTCCTCCGGGCAGCAGAATCTCTCAAGCCCGCTGCCCGGAGGCGATTGTTCTCGCTTTTTCAATACATATCACAGAAATATCTTTATATTATTTGCTTGAAAGATTTAAAAGTTACAACGTGAAAAAAAAAACTATTCTTTTTTTATATAATTTATAAGACCCTTGACCTCAACTTGAATCACACCTGGTGGAAGGTGAAGGTCAGTCCGACAATAACCCGCATCCGCCCAACAAATGCCTAGTCGCTCTTCTCTTAAAGACTTCCAAGTTATAAGACCGTGGAAATATGCTCGCTGGAAGCATATTCCACTCCTTAACTGTTCGCATGATGAATGTAGAAACGAATCTTTTCGTGCAGATATAAAGACCGTCCACCACATACAGTGGTATCAGAAACGGCGTCTAGTGGTTTCATGATGAAATGGAGATGCAACCGGTAAAACTATGCAAGGCAGGTGACTCTACGTCGATACTCCATGCTCTTCATTCCAGTCTAACCCCCGGAGAGTCCCTCTGATTGCTCCACCTGGGCCTGGGAAGCCAAATTCATCCAGGCGCCCAAGGAACAAGAAGCCTTGTTGAGGCTACCTCTCTGGGAGGGGAAGGAGCCCATCCTTCCAAAACCTCTCTTCTAGACGATGCACCGGACACCGTGCACCGCCTCCCTCTCATCCGGTCAGCAGACTCCCTCAAGTCTACTGCCCGTCATTGTAGTCTCAGTTAACGAGTCATTGCCAACAAGTACTATATATTCTAATATATTTCTCTAAAGGAGGAACGTTCGTTAAAATGTCACTTTTTATTACATTAATTAGTAGAATATTTCGAATGTAGATTATCGTTAGAGATATGAAGGACCTCTAATTGTGGTCCTATATCATAAAGTTTATAGCTTCTCTTGATGTAGTTTGGATCACGAGGCGTAGTGTAAAACGACCATTATAATGAGAATCACTTTTTATACTCTTACAGTTAAGAAAAGAAAGGCGCAATATGTAATAGATCAGCATCGTATTTAATTCGAATGAAACATAAATAACACTTGCTTTTATTTAGAAAATATTATTAAAACATTATAAATTTGTTCGGGAGCAAATCTTTGTTATCTTATCTTTGTTGTCTTTAAAAATGTTCTATCTATAATCATAAAAGAAATCAAGTGTTAAGTTGTAGGCATTAAATTCGTGCAAAACAACTTAGCTCAAGAAAAACCTTATAAGATTTTATATTTATCGAATTTTAGGTTAAGGAATATTATATTCATAACTAAGGTCTAATTTCATGTACAGAGAGTATGTTTTTTTTTTCTGTGATAGAATTAGACACTACTTATGGTATATGGAATGTAAAACTCTAGTACAAGATTATAAAAGGAAAATTGGTTGTAGAAATTTATGAAAATCTCGGCAATTTTAGATGTTTGTTCAGGTAACATGTATTAAAAAAAAACAGACGTTAATGCATTAAAATGAATATTATTATGCAATAAATAAGCAACAATCAAAGCGTCTACAATGAATTTGATTTTGTACGCATATCTGCCAGCTGTTATTCCGGACTACATAGCAATAAATTCATTGAAAGCGATGTGATGTATGGGCCATTCGCGGTACCCTGTTGGCCGCGATCCATAGATCTTTATTGATCCACTCCGAGATCAGTGAAGATTTTACACCGCGCCACGTTTACGATTATTATTTCTAAATCATAAAAACGCGATCGGTGGTCCCAATTCGGCCGCGTAGGTGCTGTTACGTAAAAAAACAACGAAAGAGGTCGTTGCATTCCGGCATTGTGTTATAATTGTCAACGCCGTTATTGGATATTAAAAAAAAAACAATTGACAGGCCGAAGCGAGACGCCATGGAGTTGCTAAGAGTTCCAGGGACCAAATGGTGCGGAAAAGGTTTTTCTGCGACGAGATATTCGCAACTCGGTGGTTATACGCGGACAGACAGGTGCTGCCGTGTGCACGACCTAAAATGTCCGTTTTGGATTGGAGGGATGGAGAGGAAATATGGCCTATACAATTGGCGCGTGAACACGCTAATGCACTGTCGGTGCGACGAAAGGTTTGTAAAATAGATGGCGCTTTGTTCAAATTTAGTTTTATTGTCGTTGAATGTTATGAATATATTTTTATAGTATGCTTAACCGTCTGCACACTATACAATCGTTGTATCCAAAAAAATACTGTAATAGACACACGCTAGTATAACGCACCAAAAAAAAAAAACGATAATATATAAAAAAGCAAATATAAACCTGAAATTCTCAGATATAATATAACTTCTAAAAAAACATTGAATAGAAAAATTAACAAATTTTAAAAAGAAAAAATGAGATTAAATTTAAAAGATTAAAAAATCCTTCAACTGTAGTTGTAATGGTTGATTATTGATAAATTTATAATACGATTAATTTTAACATGAAATATTGAAACAATCTGCTTTTTTTTAATTTCCTTTGCATATCGTATGGCGCACTATATAAACCTCAACCTAAATATGTCTCTATTACCCAATATAGACGAACTAGCACCCAAAAAAAAACTCTAATAAAAGAAATTATATTTAACGATTCATGCTTAAAATTATAATTTCTAAGTAATCGAGCGCTCTTAATTATGTATATCATCTATGCACAATTTGGGCCCCGCTACTTATACATATCGTGATATAGGATTATGTTCTTATCCATAGATTAATATAGATTATTTTATACATTTTTTCATAGACTATATCCTCTCTGTTACAAACTTATTCTATGTAGTATATTTTATGTATATGGGCAGTTATATTATTGCATAAGTATACACTGCATGTAGTGGTTTTTCGTGGCTATTGTCTTGTGTATTTATCATTTTCTATGTTGTTATCCATTGTATGTGATGTCTTCGAGTAATAATTTCCTACTTAAGTGAAATATATGTATTACTAGCTGACCCGGCAAACGTTGTTTTGCCATATAAGTTATTTCTAGGTGATAATTGATCAGTTATCGAGCGGGATGATAATGATTAAATTACTAAAATGGCTATTAAAAAATAGGGGTTGCTGATAAAAGGGTAAAAACTTAGGGTTTAATGTATTTTTTTATGTCATATTATAGAAAAATAAAAACAATAATTTTGTCCAAAAAAAAAAATTAAGGGTAAACAATCCTTGTCACTTAGGGGTATGAAAAATAGATAGTAGCTGATTCTCAGACCTACTGAATATGCATATAAAATTTGGTAAAAATCGGTAAAGCCGTTTCGAAGCAGTAAGGTATCTAACATTGTGACACGAAAATTTTATATATACAGAGATATATAGAGATAGAAGATATTAGGTCCTTACATATGAAATTGGCGTTTTTCGTACTGGCCACTTTAATCACAAATTTCTCCTCTTTGGTAAGGAATTCCAAATTCAAATTTGTACAGCTATAGACTCATGTATTTGTGCTTCGATGATCGTCATTCATTTGTTTTTTTCTTCTGTTTTTTTCTGTTTACGTCACTCATTTTACAAAATGGAAAACTTAAAATATCGCATTATTTACGAGTACGAGTTCCGCCGTGGCACTGGTGCTGCGGAAACAACTCGAAGGGTGAATGATGTGTATGGCGGTCGTGTTGCAACAGAAAACACAGTTCGTTTTTGGTTCCAACGTTTTCGTTCTGGAAATTTCGACCTGCAGAACAAGCCCCGTGGACGGCCTGAGACTCAAGTTGATAATGAAGAGTTGAAGGCTATTGTGGAAGCGGATCCATCGCAAACCACGTCCGAGTTAGCTGCAGGCTGCGATGTTAGTGATAAAACTGTTTTAATTCACTTGAAGCAAATTGGGAAGATTAAAAAGCTTGAAAGGTGGGTACCTCACGAATTGACTGAAACAAACCGGCAAACGCGCGTCGACTGCTGCGTTACATTACTAAACCGGCACAATAATGAAGGTATTTTAAACCGAATCATTACCTGTGATGAAAAATGGGTTCTTTACGATAATCGGAAGCGCTCAGCGCAATGGTTGGATCCTGGCCAGCCAGCCAAATCCTGCCCCAAGCGAAAATTAACCCCAAAAAAGTTACTTGTAAGCGTTTGGTGGACTAGGGCCGGTATTGTTCATTACAGTTTTCTCAAATCTGGCCAGACTATTACGGCTGATGTCTATTGTCAGCAATTGCAAACCATGATGGAAAAGCTAACGGCTAAACAACCTAGGCTGGTCAATCGCTCCACGCCACTGCTGCTTCACGACAACGCTAGACCACACACTGCGCAACAGACGGCTACTAAATTAGAAGAGCGTCAATTGGAAAGTCTAAGACATCCTCCGTACTCCCCGGACCTTGCTCCAACAGATTACCATTTTTTTCGAAATTTGGATAACTTCTTGCAAGAGAAAAAATTCAACTCCGATGGGGCAGTCCAAATCGCCTTCTAAGATTTTATTGATTCCCGTCCGATTGGTTTTTTTAGTAAAGGGATCAATGAACTACCTATGAGATGGCAAAAGTGCATAGAAAATAATGGTTCATACTTTGATTAATTAAATATATTATATTAAAAAATATTCGACTTTTTGTTCCTCCCATACAAAACGCCAATTTCATATGTAAGGACCTAATATTAAACGACCTTACATTAGCCTTTTAATCCTAGTAGAAACTATTGTCCTAAAAACATTATGAAACGTCCTAATAAAAAGATAACAAGCGTAGTCACATCCTAAATGTTGCCACGTCAAAAATCCCTGAATAAAATAATTACCACGTTTTATTAATAGAGTCGTTTCCCTGGACGCAGCGGCTTAATCGCTTTAAAAAAACGACACAACACAGGATAAAATTAATGGGATATAAATGAAATAAATAAAAATACGGGATCATCACCTCCGTGACGTCGTACAAGATTGTTTGTGACTCTGTGGACAGGGGAATCTGTGGAGAGTTATTATTATAATAATACTAGCTGACCCGGCAAACGTTGTTCTGCCATGTAAATTATTTCTAGTGAATATCTTCTGTATATACAATTTTGATCACAGTGGCTTCCACGTAAAAGGTAGATATATGCTGTCACTGACTTTTATTTAGAACTATTCAAGGCAAACAATCCTATGGTATATCATCTATGTGTAACTCCAATGGTTTAGGCAGTGTACGCCAAGATAGCTCTCGGAGGCCAGATTTTTTCCGACTTAATTGACATGTATCGTTATATTACGACTAAAATTACATAAAATTATTACAAATTGTAGCCTATATGTTATTCCGATGTATAATCTATATTACTGTTAAAGTTTCATGTAAATCCGTCCACTTGATTTTTCATAGAAGAATAACTATTATATAGAATATAATATTAATAGTAGGATATCATCCCGCTATATCCCTTTCGGAGTGAGCAGAAATACATCAGTGGTTATATCCACTTTGCGGTTAAAACCTTCAAAATCAAAGTTTGTGATATTTCTACAGTAAATTTATAAAGAGTTGAGTGTCTTGCTGATTACTGATGATGCTACAGCGTCAGGTCAGTTGCTATTGTATCAAAGCTATTGTAAAATCATTGAAGTTGCATTATACTAAATTTTGAATAGATCAGACCAGTAAAAATCGTTTAAAATATTTACATATCTCTTTAACAACTAGAAAAGAGCTGATGATCCTCAAACAGCTGATCATATGTTCTATAATTATAGCTTAAAACTCTCTCAATTAAGTCACCTTTCAAATGGAAAAACAAAATCGAAATCGGCTCAGTCGTTCAGGAGCTGCGATGTCACAGACATACAAATCCACAGAGCCACATGCGTAAAACTTAAAACAACCCTCTTTTTGCGTCAGGAGTTAAAAACATGGCCTGTCTACAAATAAAAACAGTTTTTTGGATAACTCATACAACTTTAGAATAGCTGTAGAGATATAAATTATAGTATAAAATAATAATACTTAATTCCTAAGATAAATCTGATTTATGGTTTTTATTCAAGATTAAATAAAATTTACCGTTTTTTTTTTGTAAATATTACAACTCATAATTCTCACACGTAAATAAAATATATATTTTATTTAAATATGGAATCAACTTGTGAGCCGACTTGTTTGCGCTAATAGAAAATACTTTGTATTTTGTATCTATATCTAAAATAGATAATATATTGTGTTTAAGCTGCCATTAGAATACTTTTAAAAGGATATATTTTTCTGAGGCAATTAAAAATAAAACCATAATTAAAAAATATAGCAATGCCACTCCACGCATTTTTATCTCGCTAGCACAACTAAAAAAATCAGATAAAATCTCTAGCGACCTAATTGGTGGTAATAAATTAAAAGAGAGCCTGATTCTGGAACGGCGTGTCGATGTGATTTTGTCATAGTTTTCATTGCTCCTATACTTTTCTAATAGCTGTATTTTTCATAAACTTGAAAGAGAAAGATATAGAACCGTTTATGCTGACTATTGGGATGAGATTTTTGAGAGAACTTTTATAATGTCAAAACAAAGGCTTGAGCAAACTTTCAGACTATTTTGCTTAATTAGAATAGCTTCTTTTGGTAACCCGGGGGAAATCCCTAACGGACCTCAGGGGGCAGTGAAAGCCGCCCTCTAGTGTGTCGGACTTGCACTGACTTAAGCCCCGGAGTATTCCTCCTATTCGTTTGCCACTTCCTCGGCACCCGGCGACGTTTGGCTTTATGGTAGGCCTCTCCCTATTGCAAAAAGCAAGGGAGGGTTGGTGTAAATGGCCACCCTATCCTCGCTCGCCTACATATTTAGAATAGCCTACTTTTTTCGATAATACCTGAACGTCACAAAATAATATTATGTTCTCAGTAATCAAGAATAAGTCCGTGTAAGGTAAAATACTTGAGCGCGACATATCTCTTTGAAACAGATAAGGAAATGGTTTCATAAAAGGTAATGTTATTATTTTGTTTTAAATAAACATAATTATCTATTTCTTAGAAAAGGGAGTTACAATGAAATGATATTGTGTTGAGACAAAATAAAACGGATGGGTACATTTACCTCTTTCGCAAGTATAGTTTTAACATACTGCTATTTCGGTTACAGACCGTATGATCATTTATCACTGTTAAAAAAATAGTGATTTCACGTTTCTGCCCTTCTCCGATATACAGTAAATATTAAAGGAACTTTGAAATTAAAATACCATTTTGTTGACATACATACTTCCATACTGCGCTCTAAAGTGCTTGGAAGGGGATCTATTTGAATAAAGTTATATTTCATTCATTCACAAATGAGGACATCGTTTTCGTGGTCGGCTCAGACGGAGAGGACGAGACGAGATATACCTAAAGGAATGGATCCTAAAAAGTTGAAAACTGAGAAAAGTGAAAAAAGAGAAGAGGGGAGGCCCTGCAGTGGGCCTGCACAGGCTAACTTTTAAGAATGTTAAATTTTTTCTCCATTACCACATTTAACAGTACGCGGGTATAAACTCTAAGAAGTTACACTTCCATACAATGAAGGATTCTATTCGCTTATTAAAGTTCCGAACAGTATTCTATCTACCTGAACGCATCTAAAAAATTATCATTTGGTCCCATCTCAATGATCTAAAAACGACAAAAGCGTGGTAAGGAATCTCCAGGCCGTAAATACACTCGGTGATACCTGTGGGTTTACTTAGTATAACATTTTATTGTGTTTACGTACTACATCTGATGAAAATCCGTTCCGAATACATTTTGTATGTTGCCGTATAGCTATTTTTGTAGTAGTGTACGCACTACTTCTGTCATCCGATTTCTATCGGTCATCCGTTATTTTCGGATTCTGATCAGAATATTGACAGATCACATCCGCAGTACCATTTATATGAACGCCTGCGCGTTGTTACAAATTGAATCCGAGGTATGTCCGAGAATCGGTGCGGATGGTGGGATAAGCAGAAAAGTAATATGATTCCACGCGCCCATATCAGATTTTTTTTAACATGTCTACAATATATTTAAATGGACTAACTTGTATGCTTATTTCTTTTTTATTTTATTTTTTAATTATATAACATATAACACGGAAGGATATGTGAATCATGATAGAAAACAACAAAAGCAAATCTATGTTTTAATGATGCGCTAAAGAAAGGTTAGCTCGGCAAATGCCAAATGGTCAGCTGAGCCCTCCAGCGCTGATTTTCAGCTGACACCCATTTATAGTTCAAGTACTTTGTTACACATTCAACATTACACATTGTTCATTTGTACAAATACTTTGTTTAGGTAAATGTGAACAGATCGACATTCCGATTTTATTTCTATTCACAATTTTAGTATAGTGATTTCTTCCGACTACTGAGGGTCACAATGGGTCATAAACACCCAGTTAAAATGATTTTGAGAAGCGATCCTTTTTTAACGTCATTATTCAAGGGCTTTCCACTCTGTCACTGGAGCTGCAGTAATTTTTATTATTTCACAAATTGATATGATGTTTATAAAGATGAAAATTTTAGCAAAATACTAGTTGTTTTATGGGCAAGCAAACTAAATAGAAAATTTAAATAACCGCGAACGCTTGTATTAGAATGTTTTTTGTACTATAAATTACACTTAGATTATAAAATTACATTGCCTTATCCTTTATTTTTTTACTAATCAATTATTTACGCTCCTTTGGCGTCGCAATAATTAAATAGGTATATAACAAATTCTTTAAAAAATTAGTTTTTAAATGGTTTTCCTTTTTTTTTTTTTAGATAATAAAAAATTAACTAGTCTATGCTGGTTTATCTAATTGCTGTAAAATGCTGTAATATTTTTCCCTTTTTTCTGTGATCAAGGACGGTTTTGTCGTTTCAAAAAAGTTTGAATAAGCTTCTTTTGTAAAAATTAAATATACAAATAACTTAATCATAATTTTAAAGTGGTTCCCTTTATAAACACATAGGTAATCCCCTTTGGCGCCAAAAAAACTGTCATAGACCTGTCAAAGCCTCCGCCATCTTGGTTTTACGGGTGCGTTCCGTTATCGGCACGCTTCACGGGATTTATAATGTGTGAATAATGCGATCGTACGAGGTTAAATACGTTTTCTGACAATACATAAATTATGAACGTCACCTTGGAGCGAATAGTGATGGGAATGAAACCGATAAAGTCCGGGTATTATCGTATTAATTTCATTTTTTTTTTCTATTTATATGGGTAATGTTTGTTTTTTAACACGACGCACCCGAGCAAAGTAGATGAAGAAAAGTCTCTAGAGCAAATAAAACTTACAGCGTGACTTGGCGAAGTAAGACTCACTTTAAAAAAATCTTGAGGCAAACTGGACATAATTGATATAGAATATTCCAGTGTTACTTTTTCTCTTAAATCATAACACGTGTTTTAAAGACGCCCTCTTTTCTTTGCAAATATTTATAATAATTGTCATTAATTAAGCAACTATAGTCTTTATCTCATTGTTTTTTTTTTTCATAAATATTGTGTAAAGAACTACATCTCAATTCTTGTTTTTATGTTGTATAAATTATTAAATAAATTGTTTTAATCCTTTTAAATTAATATTATTCAATGAAATATATCAATGCGTAAATAAATAAAACAGAGCACATTATGTTTTATGAAATAGTATAAAAAAATATTGAATAAATAAAAAACTAACAAAAAAAGATTGAGTGCTTGATATACATTTTTTTAAATATTATTTTATAAATCAATTAAAATCTGTTTTTCACACACATTGTATCTACCTATGTCTGTACTTAAACTCTAATATAAATTGAAAACAGAAGGGAATCTGGCACCCAAAACAAACAACGTGTAAGGTTTGGGTATTAGAGAACTATTGTAACGCTGTAAATATAGAAATGGAACAATAAAGATATTATTCTTGATATTATTTCTAATGTGAGTTAAAAATGTAAACACAAAACATCCCAGACTCATAGATTTAACTATGTCATAATTATTGAATTAAGGACTTTCTGAGCCTTTTAGTTTCTTTAAATGCGTGCTCATTAATTTCTAAAACTATAATTTTGTAAATTTATTTACCCGGGGTCCCGGAATTAGTTGCATCCCTAGAGGGAGCTGCGTACCGCGGCGCAGCGTCGCGATCGTTTGCGCGACAGATAACTATTTTCTTGTTTATCGGGATGGAAGGGTCCGTTTTTGTTAGTCCGGGACGACAACAATGGGATGCGGCGTGGATTTTGCGAAATCATTTATTACTCACCTGTGCTTACCGGTATCTGTCTTTTTTAACCTTTTCACAATCGACTCGTGCTCTTAGGTTTCCTTTAACTTCTGACATCATAGACCTAATGGTCTAGTTCAAGTAATCTTACGAGTATATCCGCGTTAACGCTGTTAGTACAAAAATATGCATGACGTAAACCACGAGATATTTCGATAATTATTTCTATTATCTTTGGAGTTTTTGCAAGTATTATAACTGATAGATACTTTAGCTCAGTTTTATAGTAGATGCTATTGTATTTTAACTTATTAATGTCAAAATATGTGGTAAGTCACCGATTTTTTCAATAGAAACTTGGCCATGCAAATGTTTAAGCTATATCCTAGTTTAATTTTGTAAACTGAACTTGTTTTCAGGGCCAAGTGTAAACAAAGTCAAAGTTGGCTCTAAAAGCTCAGCATTTATCTCTACTTCATGTTCTCTTGCCATCAGTACGAATAATGTCAAACTGAGACTGTAGATTGTGAGTGAATTAGCTGTTGAAATCTATTATAGTCAAATCGTAGTTTAGTTGTCTGTACCTTAGATTTTAATTAAAATTCATATTTATGTAATCTTCCATGGGAGTGATTACATCGTTCGGTACTTGACGTAACGTGTCGATGTAATATTTCGAAAACTTAAGTCAGTCTTTCTGTTATTTTGGACTTTTATACTAGTGTAGACCTCTAGACTGCTATTACAAAATGTACATTTATAAGCGAAGCCTGTAAAATGTTTTTAAAAAATATAATGGACAGCTGTTTAGTGTTTAGTTTCCGCGCCATTAGTCGCCCATTGAGCCGAGCGCGCGATTTCGTATTTCGAACGCGCAACAAAACGGCGAAGCGAGACGCCTCAGGTCAATTTGCTTTGAAAATCAACAAAAATCTATAAAATCTCTATTTGTTCAGCAGTGAATTTAGCATTTTTCTATTACCTTGTCTCTTGTGTATTCAAATCAAAATCCCATTTTTCAAACTCGAAACTCTTGATTAAGAATAATGTGCCTGTGCTTGGTTTCTATTTTTCGAGTTTTTTTTTTTTTACTTACCAAATTAGGATTTTAAATGTCGAGGTAATATTTCTCAAATTATTCGGCGGTGGCGCTAATCAAAATCGTAATAAAATTCAAAATTTTAAAAAGAAAAATAATTCGAGGAGGAAGCGTCGAAATATTTAATCTTTTTGCTCCCGTCCGTCTTTTGGTTGGCTTTTTAATTTACCAAATTAGGATTGCCTTTTATAATTATTTAATATTAATATATGGACTGTACCTGTCTCTCTCGCGACCAGTCACCGCAGCGAGGCTGCACAGGCGTCGGCTCCTCGTCAGCTCCAAACTCCTCAGCGGTCACACGGACACAAATCGCTACGCGCTCGCGCATACATAGCGGAGATAGATAGAGAGAGAAATAGAGATTCACTCGCGGAACAGTCTTCGTATTGACAATTGGCTAACGTCTTTGTAGAACACTAGCGCGGGTTTGAGCGGGAGCGGGTTCGTCCTTATTCCACGGAGGCGGGCTTTCACTTGAGATGGAGAAAGAGTCACTCGCGATAAGTCTTTGCGTAATAGCACTTGGTGGATGCCTTTGAAGAACGCGGGTTTGAGCGGGTAGCGGGAGCGGTTTGCGAGTAGGTACTTTCTCCGCGGCCACCGGCGTCTCACTCTGAGATGGAGAAAGAGTCACTCGCGATAAGTTTTAGTAATAACAGGCTAATGTCTTTGTAGCACGTTAGCACGGGTTTTAGCGAGAGCGGTGTGCGAGTAGGTACTTTCTCCGCGGAATCAGGCGTCTCACTTTGATGTGGAGAAAGAGTCACTCGCGATAAGTCTTATGTAATAACACTTGGTTGACGCCTCTAAAGAACACTAGCGCGGGTTTGAGCGGGGAGCGGGAGCGGTTTGCGATAACGTACTTTCTCCGCGGCCTCGGGCGTCTCACTAATTACTTTTTTGAAGCATTTTGAAAAGCGTCGCTTGCTTATTTTGGCGTCATAATGCGGTGATTTTATTGGTTGATTTTGGCGGCAACCAATGAATATTTAGCGTGAAAGAGCGGTTTGTCCAAAGTGTGGAAAAGGGAAGGAAAATATAAGGATAGCGGGTTAAATATTTAAATTGCCTTGTCCAATATATGCTATTCATATAATCAATTAAAATTTATTTTCATTATATTTTTAAAGTTACGTTAATTTTAAAAAAACGAACTCTCGGTTTACGACTCATATGTTATATCCAACTATTTAAAAAAACAAAATGCCAAGCCTAATATAGCGCTATAGATGGGCAAAATGTAATCAGATTAATAAAAATGATTAACGATTACATTTTACGTTTTTTACCATTAATATGACTGCATTTTGCTCATTTATGTTTTAAACACTACAACATCCAAGATTATATACACATTTATGATTTCTTATTGTTTTAAATGGATTTAATCATGATTACAGAGCAAGAAAATTAAAATTACGACTACATTTTGTAATCGTTGATCATTAATCAGATTACATTTTGCCCATCTCTGTATAGCGCTGAGTCCAGCGTTTGTATTTTAGAAATTGACTAATTAGAACAGGGGTTCTGTACTTATATTTTTAAATGACAACATAAAGAGTCTCATCTGATAAGTAGATACCTACTTACATAGGTATGTAGATAGATAAGTATTAAAGAGAAAGAAACAGTAAATTGTCTATGAAAAGGTGGTTAGTGGTTACCGTTGTCTATTCTAAACGCGATATTTTCTATTATCTGTTTAGTATCTGCACGAACGAGACAGATCGCCCACGCAGGATAACGGTGCCTAAGCCTCGATGTTTTGAATTTCTAAAGACTGGCGCAGACAACACATTTTTATCCCCGAAGAACGAAAGTAGATACATATAAAGTAGAAAAAAGCAGGATTTGAGCTATTTAACAAAATAACAGCTATCCATTTATTTCAATTTAAGCACTATCTACTTTCATAGAAGAATTTATTTTATATACCTAACTCATAAATCAGCATCAACTTCAGCTGATATTAATATCAGATCATAGATGGGCAAAATGTAATCACATTAATAAAAATGAATAACGATTACATTTTACGTTTTTTTACCATTCATATGACTGCATTTTGCTTATTTATGTTTTAAGCACTACAAAATCCCATATTGTATACAAATTTATCATTTCCAAATGTTTTAAATGGATTTAATCATGATTACAGAGCAAAAAATTAAAATTACGACCTCATTTTGTAAACGTTCATCATTAATCAGATTACATTTTGCCCTTTTCTGTGTCAGATTATCAACATTAGCAATCGCTGATGTTAAAATAACCTATGTTAGTAACAACCCTTGTGAGTGAAATACTTTTGCGTACTTTGAACCTCCGAATATAAACAGGCTTTGTCCGTTAAACTTTGGCCCTATAGCATTTGTAAGTTTTTTAAAACGTCAAAAAACGACTTAAAATTCAGAAGCTGAGCAACTAAAAAAGAACCATGCAGCGACAACTAACCTCAAAGTTCAAATACGGGCAACATCTTATTGAACGCTGACCAAACAGCTAACGAGTCTAAAAAAACAATCGCCCATTTCTCGCTAATTCCTTGCAAGTGCTCAAGAAAAGGTTTGGCGTAATCCTTCTTTTGTTCTTACGAGCCCGCATTGTAGAATTTGCCGGCACTCAGGGTGTAACTAAGCCACTTATGGCTTACGGCGTAGTGCTGCCTCGTTGTCGATTAAAAATATAACGACGTTCATTGTTTTAAAATAACTAGACTACGAAAACTTGAATAATATTCTTTTTCACAAATAAAATATTATTTTTCTATAAATTAAGACTAAAGGAAAACAAAATGAATTTGTAATTATTTAGATATAACACGTAAAGATTGTTATACTTTAAGTATCTCGACAACTGACATTATGCGACTTTTTTATCCTGGCTCAAAAAAGTAACTGCAGCGCTGCTGACAGAAAGTGCAGTGTAGCCAGAAAATTGTATCGACTACCGATAGACGAGATTTCATTAAATCATATCGCTTCACAGAGAGACACAACTTAAGGTCTCTAGGTATCCACAGGAGGTATACAAACTGATTCTGGTGTAGCTCTCTCACTGATCCCCCTGGTGGGGCTTGGCTTTAAGGGGAAACTCCAGCCGTACAGAGACCTGATCCGGTTGGCGTTAGGGGCTCCGGCCACTGAGTCTTTTCCCTTCTATCTTCAATTCAATTTATTTAATACACTCCACAATGTACAAAGAACTCTGTTACGCTGTAAGGATCCTATCAATTATGTTGTTAGAGTTTCAAAATTTTATAGGTAAATATAAAGCATAACATGTATTGTTATAAGTCATGTTCCTTATAATGTTCATCTATGCATTTGAGCATTTACAAGAAAGCCCATGAACTCATCCTCACAAACACAGCCATATATGATCAGCCCTTCTAGATTACCTCTACGTGTAGTGTTATGATACTGTTACGTTAAAAGTGAGGTTGGTATTACATGAAATCCCAAGTCAGTAATTAATTATCACTTCTAATAAAAATAGGTTTAATAAATGTAAATTGTTACAAATGGTAGTAAAAAACGTTTGTATGTATAACATAAGTTGTTATGTTTCCCTGGGATTGTGTTGTACAAATTGAGATAGAAATCTACTCAATGCCTTGGTGTTGTTTGTACACCCACATAGACACATTAATGTATTCTGGATAATTTATTAGTCCATGTCAACATAGTGATAGACCTTTCCTTTTGTTTAAATAACATTTTATTAATATTGTATATCGTACAAATCAAATAATCATGCCTTGCGGATTACTTTATGATTTTTCTTTCACTAGTAACCATGTACTACATAAAACTACACCTTATCTAAAAAAACAAAAAAAACCTAGAGGCACGTACCACAATTCTAACCTACGACAAATCTTGTTTTCGCGGCTGGATACAGATTCTCCATCCACTAGATCACGACATCGCGAACTCTTATCGAATTGTTCTTCTTCGTTTTTTTTTTTATAATTATTATAGTACATAAAATATTTACTCTCCAACAATTTGTTTAGTTGTTAGCTTGGCGATAAAGGCAATTAATTATGGAGAGGAATCTTATCCGTAATATTATGATTATAGTCACCGTAATGATACTAGTAGTTGTCAGGGACCATAGGTAAAAAACTTTCTAAGACATCTTGAAATATTGTTAATGAAATATCGATAACATGTGTCCCATCACTAACCAATACAGCAGCTTGACCAGAACTTTGGCAAATGAAGCGGGAGTGAGCGCGCGACAAGCCCAACGCGAAACTTACACAGAGTAACCTTATGCTACAGAGAAATCGTATCATTTTATACTAGTTTATTAAATAGTTCCGCCTTACTTCTATTTACAAAAAAAGTGAATCATACAATCTTTCAATTTCGTTCATAAAATCCGCGCCTTATTATTTACTATTTATAACTCCTGATAAAAATCACACAGGTAGAGACAAAGATGGAGTTGTGACAAAACTACTACTAGCGAAATAAAATTAATATAACTTACCCCTGGCATAAACACAATGATTGAAGGGCCCGTCATAGTGACCAGTTTCGGCTTGTCGTGTTTCGGGATCAGCTTGTGTATATCCAGTAGCTCATATACCTAGAGACCTTCAGTCGTGGTATATGTGGGCCGACATGACGATGTCGACTATCAATGGATTTTCATCCTTTGATAGTCGCTTTTGTTTTTGGACTACACTGTACTTACCATCAGGTACTCTGTAGTCACTATGTCGAGCCAGTGTAAAAAAAAATAGGGATTTGTAAATATCTTACTCTCAATACTTTTAATCTTTGTTTAAAATTATCCTATATAGAAATTACTATCAAAACCGCCTCTTAATTATTGTGAAATTAAAACAGCTGGTTGTGATTTTTCACCGGTTTCATAACAGTGAAAAAATTAACAATTTCACTTTATTTGAATAAAGGAAAGAATTTGTTTTACTTTGTAATGTATGTAGTGCTTTCATATTTTTGGTGTGGTGTTCTGTAAATTATAGATAGCATTTTTTTTATGTATACATACACTCTATTTGACAGTCTATTAAATTAAAAATAAACAAAAGTTGCAATAATTGATATGCTTAGTCTCTGTCCGTGTATTACTCTGTGGAACTTGCGGTCCAACCAAACTGCATACAAAAGCTCGCAGGTCTCGTTAGCGATACACACAAGGCTTTGTCAGCTGCGATCTGACTTTGAAGGTATGTTGTTCGACCAAATAACGTTTTCTCAGCCGTTCAAACGGATTAGAGGTGAAAAGGGGACGATTAACGCTCACTAAGTCCCTTGCAATCACTTGTGATGTTTTTTTTCCTATTAATTCTGTAATTGTTAGATTAAGTACCCGTAGATATGGTCATTGTTTAAACTTTCGCATTTATAATAGTCAAAATCTGTTATAACGACATCGAAGGGACTACTCATGTTTAATCGTAACAACCGATAGTCGTAACAACTGGTGATGCTTTCAAAATACGAAGTCCTATTTTTTTTTCGGGACCTTTGTATTGAGGCAATATAACCGGTATGTTGTTCTAAACGATGTTGCCATAAACGGTTTTGGCTGTATTAATAAATAGTAATATAAGAAAGGTCTTTGATCTTCTTCTTCTCAAGGTGCCTCTCCACTACCGGAGGTTGGCCGTCAGCTTAGCAAACATCTCTGCCTTGACCAAAGGGAAACAGTTGTTCGACGCTGGAAATAAGGTCTTCAATCCTATCCGTAATACATATATATATACACATATATACATATATATATATATACATATATATATATATATATATATATGTATATATATATATGTGTGTGTATATGCTTACGGCAACAGATAGACAATTTAATATTTTCAATAAAGCTATTAAATATCGTTATAAAAGCCACGAGTCTGAATTGCAATGCGCCTCAATATTAACGCCATTTTACGACGTCTAGCCGTTAAATGGAGGTAAAACTGCGCTCGCAACTGGCGTGAGGTGTCTCCTACATTAACTCATACAATGTTTTACGCCTCTGTATATTACAGATTTATATTTTCACTGATCACAGGATCACTTGACGTGGTATAGTTTTTCTTTTCGCTTCCCTAAGAATTAGTGCATGTATTTTTTTCCTGTCTATTTAATAGAAAATGCTTATTATTGGATGAACTGAATTACTGTTGGTTACATTGGCTTGATTTTTATTGTTATTAGGTACGTTAAGGTATTAAACGGCTAAGTGCGAGTCCGACTGGGGCACCTAAAGCTCCGTACAAACTAAATACTGGTATATAGCTGGTATAAGTTTGCAATCGCAAACAAATTATAATAGTAATGTAACTACAAAACAATTCCGATCTTTTTCTATAGTTGTGATATATAAGAGCACGCTTCTGGCCATATAAGCGATTCTAAGTTAACAGAAAGTGCCAGTAAAATTACTGAGAAAAGCGTCTTGACCGACAGACAGACGGTCAATGAAGTAACCGTGAGTCTTGTGTGAGACTCTCAGAAAGAGACCGCCGGGTAAGCAAAAGAGAAACACTTTTGACCACTAGAACATAAAGATGTCGGGTCACCATCAACCACCCTGCAGATCCAGTTCCAGCCAACCAGTTAATTCATGATCAGGTGGTTTATTGTCGCTAACGCTCAAGGTGGCGGCCCTGAGTGACCGTTTAGTGACCCTCGAGAACTCAGTGGAGCTTAGTGACGCGCTGTACCAAAAACATTTAAGGTGTTGGGAGTTAGCCCGCTTTGTCTTGATTTCCCATGATAGCACCCAGAGGGCACGGGACGACAGAGCTATGGAAATTTGATTGCTGATACACAGTATCTTTTAATAGTTTTTTTGGAGTTTTCAGCTGGTACACAGCCGATACACCCTAGTTGCACTACCCCTGTCTGTGACCAGGGCTATCTAATGAAGATTATTCCGAAGTAAAAAGTAAACAGTGTATTTACAAAATATTTAATTAATCAAACAATATTTTGAATCTATTCAGTTTTGTTTCATATTTATTCTTATGAGTTACAGTTGCCTATATCATTCAAATGTCTTTTTTTTCTATGATTACATGATTTACTAGCTGATCCGACAAACGTTGTTTTGCTATATAAGGTTTTGCAATATCTTCTAAGATGTTCATTGAAATTAAGTGATGTCAAAGACAATTTTGTTCACAATTAAATACTCTTAATCAACAACACATTTATTTGGATAAAGATTAATATTATTGCGTTGATACAACTCTTAACAAATAATGTATTAATTTCGACCAAATTTGTTTACCATAAAAACGGTTCTAGTGACTTAATCTTAAAAGATAGACTTATACTGTCGTGGACATTTTTTTAGATCATTTCAAGAGGAATAATTCTTTCCTACATATATTTTTGGTATCTTGAACCGTTTTCGTAGCGCACGCAATGGAAACCTTCAAGGATGGATAATTTTCCCCGTTTTTTTTACATTTTCCATTATTTCTTCGCTCCTAATAGTTGCATCGTGATGTTATATAACCTAAAGCCTTCCTCGATAAATAGTCTATTCAACACAAAAATAATTTTTCAATTCGAACCAGTAGTTCCTGAGATTAGCGCGTTCAAACAAACAAACAAACTCTTCAGCTTTATAATATTAGTATAGATAAGTGTTGCACATAGGCACAGACAATTCGTAAGTGTAAACGTCGCACGGACCAACAACAATAGAAACTGATTTGCTGAAGTAACACGGGCAGACATGACATTACATTATTGTGTTGTCCATGCTTATAACAGATATATATTAGAATGGCTGCTAGAATAAATTTCCTTTGCCAGTAAAATTGATGAGCCATAGACAAAATATAGATAATCTGTGCAACCGATTCGAAATAATATGGCCGCCAACGGGCGCATTATCCGCCATTACGGCAGTCTGTCAGATGCACACGTTAAGTGCAATATCTATCGGTGCATCCCGTAATATATTCCCCCAAACTGCTCGAGAGACACCGTTTTAAGGCGGGAACGAAATCTTGCGGCTAAGAGGTTTTTGAGAACAGAAATGTGTGCTATTCGGCCTTTTTAATGCCCTCCTGCGCTATTACTCAAATTTTCTTCATAGTATTATATCAAAATGCTGCTAATTCTGGCATTTACATTGAAAATATTTTCAAATAACAATATTTGTAAATAATTACAGTTATTGATTAGCTTTGTTACAAAGTAGGCTTGCGCTTGTACTATCAGTACTAGACAAAGTTACTTAACACTTCGTCTATAAACGGGCATCATCTCTGTCCGAGTAAAATGCACTAAATTCATATCCAGACACCGACGCAACCGGTGGCGCCGACGACGACAATTAAGGATAGATCCGTCAACTGTCGTTTAAATAACGCAGTTACACTCCGACGCAGCCTTGAGTTTCTTTCGGGGTTTCTTCTCCGAAACGCCAGTAGATCACCGTTAGGTTTCGTATTTAATGGCTGGCAGCCCAAGTCGAGGTCCGTACCCACAGGGGTGCCCTTGCATAGCCACCCATCCCATAAATTGCTGGCTGAAGCACCATAAGTGCTCGCCCTCTAAAGCCCGGTGAAATTGTAGCGACCGTTGCCCCGGTCAACAATATATCGTCCCGCCGAAAAAAAAAAAAAAAACTAGTAACATCAATTTCTGTTACCTAAAAAATAAAGGGGCGGCAGGTACCTCATTTACCTACTGTACCTCATTTACGAGAATGTTCAATTGGTTTTTCAAAATTAATGTTTTGAACGTTGCATTATTTTTCCACAATTTTTCAGTGCATTAAAAGAGTGAAATGACAGCAGGACACGAAAAATCCATTTTTTTTTTCGTCTGAGTGATATGAGGGCCGCTCTTGGTGTGTTGGACTCGCTCTGACTTAAACCCCCGGGGTATTTTACCATCTCCTACCGAGATCGAGGGTACGACTATGGCCTCATCCTAGATACCCGGCAAGGCGTGCGGTTTTTGAAAGGCCTCTATTCATTTTAGGAGGGGTGGTGACAAACGAAGTTTAAATTATATTTTCGGCGATATTGAGTTAGTTACATAACATTTGAAATCATTGTTTTCCACATTTAGCACTCTCCCACTAGCGTTATCATTTATCGAATGTTACTTTGTCTAGGTTCTTTCATCTCTTTATAGTTTTCGGACTGCGGAAAATATTAATAATGTGAACTTTACTACTCAAACAGGCGGCAATATCGACGTTTTATGAATATATTTATTACATTATGAAGAATCCCTGATACGCGAATATCACGGATCGCGATGTCGAATTTTTTTAACTATTTATGGCGTTACATTCTATTACAGACGACAAGTCTTTTTGACACATTTTAATACAGTATGTAATAAAAATTCTGTTCAAGTCGAAAGAAGCATATAGTGTTTTTACAATAACATTACTAAAATTTTTCAGAAAATTAGTTAATTTGCCAGCATTAAAAAAATCATATAAAATTGAAAGAATTAAATTATTTTACATGCAATTTAACTGAAGACCAATCAACCGATTTCACTTATAAAGGTTTGGTATTCAATGGATTGCCATTGTTAAGGGATTGAAGGTTATGGATTAGGTATGTACAGTATGTTTTAAAACCCTGTCCGACCCGAAATGGGCGTATTGGTGTGACGATTAGCATAATATAGCATTATATATATAGCAAAATACATCAGAAAATGACATTATTTCTATTATTATTACTATAACTACAAGGAACTGCGGTTCTCAATTCTTTATTACTTTATTAATTTCAATTTAACAGTTCCACGTATTCCTGAGAAAGAGAGTCTTCCCGGAGAAACGGACGATCTATTAAATTACTCTATAGGCTCCTTTTTCCTTTTGATGTACGAATACTAAAAATAAATTCAAATAGATTTACTAAAATGCATGTATTTATTCATTTGTTCTAGATTCCGCGCCTGCCTAAAGCTAGCGGATACGTCAGTGTCAAATATGGTCGGAAAACTGTTCTTCAACATTGTGCAAACGAAATGTTTCATATTAAAGCCGGTTAAAACATGCACGCAGCGATCCTGGTGGGGAAAATGTCTGCGCCGTAGCTACACGAAGCAAGCTTTCTTGAGAGACAACCTTCCGTACTAGGCTGTGAGCGGCCGTCTTGGCTTGCCAATAAAAAGTGGGCTGTAAGGGCAGACGACCTTTGCCTTTAAGTCATTTAGAATTAATAAATATGGTCTATGATTGTATATTTATTTACCTATTTAAACGTTTTAAAATATTATTTTAATTCAGCGATAATATAATAGTATAAACACTATTTTTGTAATTATCAAGAAATCTTATATTATTTTAATTTTTTAATAAGTTGAGTCAAATTGTGAACATAAGCAATGAAATATCTGAGTTGATTTTTAGCCGGTAAAGAAAAAAAGGCTCCATGATCGGCTGTATGTATTTTGTGTCGACCGATTTCGATAATTATCTTCTTTTTTTTTTTATTCAAATGAGTATGAAATGTAAAAAGGTCTAAGTTATTGATTGCTTGTATTATTTTTATTTGTAAATTATAAATATTTATTACTTTACAATTTCTGTGATTTATGACGAATTAACTTATAGTACTTATAATGTAGCAAAAATTTTATATTATAGAGGTTTTTTTGTATTACTCATACATAATTAGTTTCTATGAATATGTAAAAATAAACATTAAAATCAAAATATGTGGAATTCGAATCCAATACAATGTTCGCAAAAAATATAAATAAACAAAATCATTTTACTTTAAACCTTGATACAATGTAATTACAGCTTAATTTTGCTTACAATCAATTGTCTCTCTTTTAGCATCGATCCGACATTAACGTAGATAAAAAATAGCAGTTTTTTTTTGTCATATTATATTTATTCTAGAAATATAAAAGTATGTACTTTACATAATAAAGATATTCTAATAAATATTTTCTCGATTTGTGCCAAAGTCCGTCTTCCTACATAATTTTAATCATATCTTTAACATATTAGAAAAAGTACTTAAGTGTTTAAAAAAAACCAATAACGATTATTTTTATTGATTCTAATAATGATAGCTTAATTAGATGTATTTAAATGTCAAGCAATAAAATTCACAAAACCAACACTTCGTTTATCTGCAAAATTAACATTTTAGTTATAAAGGTAAATTAATTATAATAATAATGGATAAGCATTCAAAGTCCAGTTAATATTTATTTTATCTATATTTAAATAAATCTAACATTGCTGAAATTACATGATAATATTTAATATATTTTTAGCGTATATACAACAAGAAGTATGTCGTAGTTTCTAGTAGTTTCAAAGCAATAATTGATTTACGATTAAAATCAAACTCGATTATTTTTAAACTGGTTTACTAAGAAATCTATAAAATAAGCATAAATAATATTGTAATTCAGAAAAAAACCAAGTAGAAGTAGCATGTGTAAATACTTTTTATTATAATAAATACATAACAATTTCCTTTCATATAGAGAGGTTACCAAATACGGAACAGTTACCCTAACACGGAATCTAAATTTACAATATGAAATAGAAAGCGTTTGTTAGTTCATATTTGGTAACTTCTCTATACATTTAAGATGAGATTTATATGCGCTGCATTGCTTACACTTTTCACAAATATTACTTATTTATTTTACATTAAGTTTTAGGACTTTAGTCCTTTTGAGCCCGTCGTTATTATTTTTAATTTTCAGTAATCTGTGATTGACGTCAAAACCAACGACACAAGCGACGCGTTCTCCTCCCCACGCCATCAAAAAAACCACAGATTCCTCGCAGCACTGCCATCCGGGGATCTTATCGCTGTCCAGGCCCACAAAACCAGTCTAGACAACAAGAACAACTGCTCCAGAAGACCACAATAATTGCGAATCAGCAATCTTGACGGGCGAAACAAATACACGTGCACTCGCGTCTCACGCTTGAATGTCAATCCCTAAATACATTATTTAATTAATTTCAAATTATGTATTTTAAGTCACTGATTCCAGTGATTTAAGATATTCAAAACTTATTTTCCGAGCAATGTAGCGTCTATGAATAAGTCTTAGTACTTAGTAAGTAAGAATCTCGAGCGAAGTTCCTCATTTGACAATATTTGTAAATAATATACGTATTATAATGATTTTTGTGATAGTGTAAGTATGTATGTAGCATTTAGTAAAGGTTGGACAATAGGCGCCCTACCACCTTTAAAAATAATCTTATAATAATCTTGCTTTCATAGTTCGAACTATTCCGAGTATTAAATATGAAAATAAGGTTAAAATAATACTTTTAAAAAAACTTAAATCTGTAATTAAAACATGAAAAAATCTACATATTTCGATCTTTGTTAATTAGATTGTAATATGATATAAAGTGAAGGTACTTATTGTCGTTTCGCTTGCAAAACCGGACGTTTTTTTTTAATTCCTGCTTGACAAAGTAACTACAACTCACCTGATAGAAAGCGCAGAATGATAGCGACCGCCAAAGGACGCGAATTCGTTGAAACTTCGGCAGCGTCACGCCGCCCCACATACTCCACAATAGGTCTCCAGATATGTGGAGAACTGGACGTACTAAGACAGCTTTGGCACCTGTGCACTGTGGTCACAACCTACTTCAGTTAATCGCCATACCACCTCAAATACAAAATAATACTAAATAATAAGTTTACAGACTAAATAAAAAACTTTCTTTTTTTTTTGGTATCCCGGTGGGAAAAATCTTACATAGGACCATCAGGGACGCTGTGAGGGCAGCGACCCCGGTGTGTCAGACTCCTACTAACTAAAAACCCCCGGGCTGTCCCTCCGATTGCTCCACCCGGGCCTGGGAAACCAAATTCGTCCAGACGCCCAGGGAAGACTAAATAAAAAAACAGACTTAATATTTACTATCGTCACTAAGTTCCCACAATAATAAGAAAATACGGCTTTTTTTTTAATTCTGGACATTGAAATAACCTTAAAATAAATTTGAAAACACATTCGACCCAAATATGTATAGTATCTATTTTTTTTACACTGGCTCGACATAGTGACTACAGAGTAATTGATGGTAAGTACAGTGTAGTCCAAAAACGAAAGCGACTATCAAATGATGAAAATCCATTATTTGTCGTGTATTCATTGAGAATATTACAATGAGCTCAAGCACGACACTTCTTCTCTAAATTAATGAAGAATCGAGTATTCTGTTGCTTCCAAATAATGCTAGCATCAGGTCCAGGTTGCTATATTATTGTAATATTACGGAAGATAGAGGATACGACATTTCCTAAATTTAAATACCGTAGAAGCTTACATTCCTTCTACAGCTAGAAAATAACTGATTTTCTTCAAACATAGCTAAAAATACTCTTGTACAAATGACCTCTCAAACAAAACATTTTTTTTTTATTACAGATAGGCTTGCGCTTGACCTAAATCTCGCTTGATTGAAAGTGATGATGAGACCGATGATGGAGCGCACTTACCTAATAAATACCCGTTCACTCGTCGTTTGAAGATTCCCATGTCGTAAGAAGCTGGAAAAACAGGCTCGAATTCCACTCCTTGGGGGATCACAGCAAAGAGAAAGAGGAGAATCGCCTCGTGTGAGCAGCTGGAATGTCCACCACATATGTGTGCAAACGCACTCGGCGTCTTGTCGATTTACGGTAGAAGGGGGAGGGAGGAATTAAATTGTACAACTCAGCCGCACGCTCTCCAGAGTATAGTCTATAATGGACCGCAAGGCAGGCCACTCTACGTCAGTGTTCCAAACTAAGGAGCTTACACGATGTAAGTGCTTCATCGGCAATCATTCGCCGAGCTTGGCGATCGGTTGCGACCAAAGTTGCCGAATAATGTTTGGCAGAGCCTTCTTAGAGGTGGCAGCAATACTCCATACACAACCGCACTTGTGCTTGATACAGGTTAAGAAATTGGGACTACGTGAAATACCGCCTGACCTTATCCTTGTAGGAGCTATGATGCCACAAACAGACAAAAATACATGGGTAAACAATTTAAACTTTGAGCCTCGAAAGTTAAAAATTGGATTTTACGTAATAACCCCTTGACATACCTTTAAACGCAAAAGTAATGTCACAAATGACGTCTCCCAGACGTCATAGTATGTCAAAGGGATAATCAAGCTTAGGAAGTAATTTTCAAAGGTTTTGTTTATAATTTTGTCGGTTTTGTAAGCACAGCGACGTTATTTAGAAAATAGTAAATATTGTACTGTATGAAAATATGGCGTAATTATAAATGTTTTGTTACCTATCGTTTTTAATTCTTTGTACATCCTGATACTTACACTATTAGAATGGTTTCACTATGCACCCTATCGGAACAATACGAGCCTAGAAAATTCGGACTCAGTTCGGTTAATGCATTTCATACTGCCTTTGATCCGAATCGGTAAAAATACGAAACTTAGGTATAGATTTATAGACATTACTTTGGTTTTGCTTTCACTTTATCAGAAAATATGTTCGTTGTTAATAAAAAACTGAATATAATTTCAATAGGCACTTTACTATAATAAGCTGTGGTAACCTAGTAGATAAGAAGTAGTATCGATGCGCGGAAACGTAATTAATGGACGTAGGGTGGAATATTCCAGATTAAGTACGAGCTTAGGCACCAAATGCTCACCGGTCAAGGAATCCATCGAGAGGAAACCCGCATGGGGCATATAATAGAAATATCAAGTGCTAGTGCCTTGAGGAACGCGATCAGCTGAGCTACTGGTCACGTTAGCCTCGACATAAAAGCGCAAGGTGGATACAGCCAACATTGTATCTCTGCTCACCCTTAAAGGAATAAAGCGTGACGATATGTTGTTGTTTTAAAATTAAATGATTTGCAAAAAAAAAACTAAGCCAAGCAAATTGTTAGTTTACAATTTTAATGTAATGTGCACAACCAAACAAAATAATTTGCGGCTATTTTAGAACTTATTTTCACGAATTCGAATAGGATATTGTGCGTAAGGGGGGTTAGGCTCTGCATCCGACCTTCGTTTGAGAGTCTAACGAGGAGTTCACGCAAGTACCTTGATAAGAAATGCTGAATAAAACATTGTTCAAATATTAAACTTCAGCAAAAGTCGTTTAATATTTGAAAAAAAAAAATCTTGTTTGGAGAAACCTAAAATTAGTCTATTTTAAACATTTTTGTCGTAACATTCTATGATGATATATAGAAAAAAAATCAGTGTATAAAAATAACATGAATTATCCTAAAAAGTTAATAATTGCTATAAAAGCTATTAAAATTCAATTTCAAGGCTGGTGTAACTATCGCCATCTATGAAAATGTAGGTGAGACACACGGATCTCTAATGACGGTGCTAAAGTTATACTTTTTCTATTCGATACTAGATGGCGTTATACCTCTACCAATTACCTAACATTAAGATGTGGATAAATCATATAAAGATATAATTTAATGTAATTAGTCTAATACCCAGTAGCGAAATACGACCATAATTAATTTAAATTATAAGTTTGAACATTATTAAGGTTCCATCTTCAAACTAAACTTCTATAATTACATAATATAATACACAAACAGCTATTATTTATTCATAATTATGGTTACGTTTGACATTCAATAAGACTATAGAGAAATAATATTAAAGACAAACAATATTAATCTATTCTGATTTTGACCACAGGCTTTAACCGTAAACAAAAGAGTATAAATGCGTGTATGTGTCATATGCATGGTTGTTGTGTGTAATGTTTTTTTCTTCTTATTTATTAATTAAATGATTTTCTATGCATTATTTTTAAAAAATATTAGCATTCTGGATTCATTCTCTATATAAACTATAAATGTGCCAAATTTCCTCTATCTGCGCAATTACCGTTAAAAGGGGTACAAAGTTTTTCATTCATGTATTAATATATAGACACACGTTTTACTGAAAAATACATATAAAGTAAGAAGCCGGATTGTCGGCACTTTTTGTCGAATTAAGGAAGTGGCCGAATAGTCGATTGTACCGACTCGGAATCTGATTAATACAAAAAAAGTAAGGTTATGGTAATATATGAAAATAAAAAACATCTATTTGGATAATATAATAAAAATCTGGTGAGCATCAATCCTGGCTAAAGATATAACTTACTTTATAAGAATTAAAACGACTACACAAAAACATTTATTTTATTCACAGCAGGCTTACCTTTATTAGAAAATACATCAGTTATTTCATAATCTATTTAACTACATAGTTTATAAGTCAATATTCACTTAATAATTGTTCTAAGGTCCTTCTAAATTAAATCTGAAAACTATTTTTATTGACTGAATAACGTTCAAATCTTGGTCAAATTTTAGTCTCATAAATGTCAAAAAACACGTTTTTTTTTTACAGTCTCGACAATGTGACTGCTGTGGTACAAATGGTAAGTACAGTGTAGTCCAACAACGAAAGCGACTGATAGTTAAGTTTAGAAACGAAAGAGACTATCCGTTGATAATTTCCGTCGTCATGTCGGCCCACACATACCACGAAGGTCGTATACGAGGTACTGGATATACACAAGCTGGTCCCGAAACGCGAAAGGTCAGAGCGAGTCACTATGACGGTCTTTACACTTGTGTACTGTAGTGATTGGATGGAAGGAGTAAATTAAAAAGAGATTACATGTCTATGACATTAATATAATGTTGGCCGTTGAGAAAAAAATAAGTTTTTGTAAGAATGAATTGGAAAAAAGGAAGAACGGTTTTTGAATTTCGAATTAAATGTTTTTTGTTTAATTCTAGAGATTGCATCTTGAGCATTGGGAATGGCTATTATATAAAAAATTAGAATATAAAAATACTAAATAATTATGTAAACGTATTAATAATTTGATGAATATATCGTGGGAATTGAAGCGAGTAAGTACTCTATATCAACATCGTCTACATCAACACACGAGCGAAACCCCCTAGTACTGTGGTCATGACCCAGTATGGGCTGTCGCTCTACCAACAATTTTTTTTATGACTAACACTTCAAAAGTGACGTGAGATTTGAACGCTATTGAAAAGTGACTGAAAATAAAACACAAGGATTAACTTTCAGACTATAAACTCTTCATCGGTATTCTTTATCAGCAGTAAGTCTTCTTCCTTCAATTCGTATTGTACTTTTGCTGCATCGTTCAATTTTCCATTGGCACATTCAATAACTTGCGTCGGCAGTGTACGGTCATCCTTAGTTTTATGCTTCGCCGCAAGATGGCGCTTTAAGCCCCGCAGCCTAGTATAGGTGACGCCACAATGCTCGCAAGTATGAATCTCTGTCCTCTCATGATTACAAGAAATGTGCTCCTCTAAACTCATTTTGTAACCAAATGTTTTGTTGCATATCATACACTGGAAAACAAATTAATAAAATTATTATCACTTTAAAACCACACAACTCACACAATTTTATTTATTTACTAGCCGACCCGGCAAACGTTGTTTTGCCATATATGTAAGTTATTTGTAGGTGATAATTGTTCAATTATCGAGCGGGATGAAAAATTATTAAATTACTAAAATGGCTATTAAGAAATAGGGGTTGGTGTTAAAAGGGTAAAAATTTAGGGTTGTATGTATTTTTTAATGCCACATTATAGAAAAATAAAAACAAAATATTTGTCCAAAAATAAAAAAAAGTGTTAAGAATGAACAACCCTTATCACTTAGGGGTATGAAAAATAGTAGCCGATTCTCAGACCTACTATACTAATATGTATATAAAATTTGGTAAAAATCTGTAAAGCCGCTTCGGAGGAGTAAGGTAACTAACATTGTGACATGAGAATTTTATATACACGGTTAGTCGGAAAGGGTATATAAAGCGAAAAACCTATATAGAGAAGAGATTATCATATTCGGCAGTTGAAACTTTACGCTTATCTCTGCTTGAAACAACTTAAAGGTACCTGTATCAGGTTATCCCACATTACCCCTGGGCATGAAGCCCAAGGATATGAGGCACAGCCTCATTGCTGTGTATGCGCCGACGCTGGCAAGCGGGCTAGCCACAGGCAGCAGCGCCGCCTGCGCAGCAGCCAAGAGGCCCATTAAAAGGCCCCTCGGCAAACCGAGAAAAGCTCCCGCCACTGTCGGCGACATACCGTTGTCGTTGGTGCGCGTGGAGCCAATCGAGAAAGAGGCCTCTCCAGCGGCGGCACCTCCGTCGCTGATTGGGAAATTCGCCTCGAAGGGAGCGTCAGGTAACGAGCCTGAGGGAGCCGTTGCCTGACATGAGAGCTCCTGTGGTGGCGTGCGTGCTTCCACGCACCACTAGGCGGCGGTAGAGAGGCTTGGCCTCTCCCGATTCGTGGAGTAGCCCACAGGGCTGATCGCGCACCAGCCCTCTTTGAAGTCCTCGGTGTACCCGGGGGCTGGTGCATACGCGACTGTAGGAGCACGCCAGGGGTTTTTGTCGGTAGGAGTCGGCATACAGGGGGGCGGCCCTCACTGACCCCTGACGATCCATGAGGACTTCCCCTGGGCTACCAAAAAAAAAGGTTATCCCACATTTCTTTGTCTTAGTGATTTTTTTTTATATTCACGTTTTTTGCTGAGAATTTTCCATACTCTAGATATTTGCTTTACTTGGAAGATACAATGAATTTAATAGAAATATGACAAAATACCTCATATCTTTTAGAACCCAAGTGTTTTTGGCGATGCGCCTTCAAGTTGGAACTTGATATGCATTTCTGAGGACACAGGTCACAGCTGAATGGCTTCTCACCAGTATGCTTCCTGAAATTAATTACTATTTTAGTCCAAGGTTTTCCAGTGTATTTAAATTATTTGATTACCCAAAACTCTGACCACATTACAAAAATACAAAGATATTGCCTTGCTTCAGTCTTTCGCATTTCAAAGCACTCTTTTACTTTCATATGTCATTAAAATTAACGTGGAGCTCTTAAAAGAAAAACACTCTTCTAAATGCAGAGCAATGATAACATTCCTTGTATTGCATTTGTCTTACAGTGACAATGGCCACGTAATATACGGTAGGTTGTTCGCCTAGATGGGCAAAATGTAATCATATTAATAAAAATGATTAATTTTTATGAGCCTGTAGAAAATAAATATGAAATTTTAACCCAAGAGTTAGTACCTTATATGGACTGTGAGTGAAGACCTTTGTGTAGCTTTGAATTCACAATGCGGGCAGCTGTACCGTTTGACTCCAGTATGTGTTAGCTTGTGCTTGTAGAGATAGTCTTGACGAGTGAAAACTCTGCCGCACATCTGGAATGAAACAAGTCAATATTATAAAAACGAAATTATTTTTTGGTAATATTCAAGCAGATAAACTACTAGTACTTTTAGACTTCTATAGGGACACAAAAAGGTGTCCATTGTATTTTTATTTTAATGTGTTTGGGTTTTAAGCCTTAGAAATACATTTGTGAATTGCATTCCTTTGTTAACAATTTCTAAAGAATAATGTCTTTTTAGTAATTATTTAATAGCCAATCTTTTATGGTGACCAATTGTTATGTGTGAGCAATTGCTGTGTAGTTGTGTAATTCAAAACAAGCATCTGGCATCCAGACAAGCTGCAGGTAGAATCCCATATCTCTGGAGCTACATAGAAGAAACATACATACATAATACACATCCATGACTCGCAACAAACTAACCTATTCATCACTGAAAAGTAAAGCACTGCCATAACTCACACCCAGAACCTTTAACATTGCAGATTGGATCACTACCATTCTGCTATCAGACCTTCAGGATCAGGAATTTAAAATAACACCCTGTAATTATTTTTATTTGACATCTAAAATCATAGCTCAAAGACGTAAACTCAACTTTGGATGTGAACCAATTTAAAAATTGCCTGAAACATGCCCAATCACAAAAAGAATAATAATGAAAAAAAAAAGGATACAATTAAAAAATATCAGTTAAAACCTGAATACCACATATGATAATATGTAGCACTTGACATCTTATTCATAATCCATTAAATTAATTCCCATGACTATGTTATCTTAATTTAACTTTAGATTTGTTTTGTCTGTGCACCTCAGTTTACAAAATACTTATTTAAATTATTATTATGAACAATACTTTTTTTGTTTATTATCAGGCAAGCAGTTGAAACAACTCATGAGAACCTGTATCCTACTTTTTTCATTTTTTTTTTAAATTATTTCTTTTTGAGATTGAAAAAGTATTTCATATACATTTTTTTTTTTGTATCCCAGGGGAAAAATCTTGTATTTGTATCAGGACAACTGTCAAGGCTCATGACATTGTTGCTAGGCTCCTACGGGCTACAAACCCTTAAGATGGTTGTCAACTAACTGCAAGCCAAGCCTGAGATTTCATATTCTTCCAACGACCCAGCAAATTAATAACTTTTCTCAGGCTCCATTTCAGAAAAAAGTATATGTAAGAGCTACACCCCACAGGAGATAGGCTGCATGCGGAACACATATGCACTACCTCTGCCTAATATGGACAGTATACTCCCTCACAGGAGGTAACCTGTCTCTAGATGCACTTAAGTAATCAAAATATTACTCACATCACAAACAAATTTTTTCAGAGAATCTCCATGTTCAAATGAATTATGCTTTTTCAGACATTGTTTTGTTTTAAAAACCTTCAAACACTTTCTACATTTGAATATTTCTTCAGGCAAATCTATGTTTAAATTATGTAAATGGTCTTTCATGTGCATTTGATACATCTTGCGATTTGGCAAACATCTTTCACAAACCACACACCGATACCCATCTTTAAGTCCTATACAGTGCCTTTGTTCATGGCCTACTCGTGTTTTTCTTGTTTTAAACCGTTTTTCACATCCATAACACTTGAATAGTGTGCCATTTTCTTCAATACCGTGAACTTCAGAGTTATGTGACGACAATTTTTCTTTATTTTCTAAATTTAAACAACAGACATTGCAATAAACATCTGATTTTGCATATTTAATTTCCTTTTCAACCTTCACTTTTTTTATTATAGGTTTCGATTCAATACAAAACGCTTGATCTTCATAAAAATTCTCAAATGGCTCATTATCAAGCTCTAAGTTTGGTAATTCAATTTTAACTACAGCCTGTTCAGCATTACAGCCTGTTTCAAGTATTTTTCGAAATTTAATATCACTCTCACGACAAAAAATCTTGAATTCGTAGAAATTTTCAATTTCATTGTTACAGTCTGCGCATATTTTATTTAAATAATCAAACTGAGTTAAAGTCATCTCTAAGCAACAGTTAATTTTATCAAAAAGCCCATTTTTTACATTTTCGTCAATGTTTGATAATTCTATGCTAGCGTTTTGACACCAACAAATACGACATATATTATCAGATTTAAAAAAATATTCATAATTATATTGTTCGTCATCTAGTGCCACACTTCTCCAAGACATATTCCAAAAATAAATATCGAAGTCAACACAGGAGGCACAAAATTATAAACACTTGAAATAATCATCCAAATTTCCAAATGACAACGCTGTCAAACATGACAAACACACTTTTTTTGGTATTATTCTCCCCTTTGTGGTAAAAGCAAAGGCTTTCATGCCATATAGCCATTTCTGAGGAATTATCTTTCCAAGTCTTATTTATATTTCTGTTACAATACATATGGAATTGAGCTCAAACTATCTGTTTGCGAATCCAGAAAGGTATAAGTAAGCCCAAAGCTAGTCAATATCAGGATTTTTACATTCATACACTGTAGTCACAAGATGGTAATTCTGTTCGACTCAGTCGATGATGGAGACGGAAATTAAAGTCCATCACAGACTCACTACACAATAACTCACCGACTGTACCTGTACCCGAGGTCACTAGGACTTCGAATAGATATTCATTTTCAGCTTCTAAATAGATATCACTCAGTTATCACCTATAAACTTGAGTAATAGCATAAGTATTAACGTTCGTAAAGAAAAGGAATTGGACATATAAAGAGGACGCCTAAACAATTTTATGAGATATAGCGCAGAACCGACAACCGTTGGGGTAAACTAGTTCATCCGTGTCACGCCGAAAGCTGTGTGGACACCCAAAGTGAGATGCAGCTAGACGTTTTTGAAAGTGCCCACGACAGAAATCTGTGGCGTATTTTCGATATCTGTGTATGTACAGTAGTACACCGATTGGAATGAAATGAATGGATTGTTGATGGAAAATAATATAATTAACGCCTTCAATTGAAACAAATTATAATGTTATATGTAAATTTATTATACGCACAACACATTCAACTCTCTTGTATCATTTTCATTACAAAAGTTAAAAATTTCAAGTAGTTCATTATAACATATAATACATTTTTATGCTTCTATCGGATGCACGTGGCTGCTCACAATTTTTCTAGTGTAAAAAATTTTTTTTACCCTAAAATGCATCTTCTAGAGCCTAGGCTCTAGAAAAAAATGACCATTTCATACAGATCAAACTGACCATTAGATACGTGCTTTAACGCGTTCCCGCCGGCGGCTGAATTCGCTGTCTTCGGCATCTGACAGCTTTGTAAAATCAAATTTGTCTCATCGGGCGGCGCCGTTTGCACGTAATGGCATATCTCTCATTAAGAGCTTCTGCAGACTATGTCTGCGCTCATTTGCAAACTTTTTTCCTTTTATTAGCAAAAAATACAAATTAAATTGATTTCTTTCATTGTACACGCCGCCCGATAGGACAATTGTGCATGTACCATAAATGGTACACGCTGAATGATGGAACTGTCCTCAATGTACCATTAATGGTACATGCCGGCGGAAACGTGTTAAACCACACTACACCATAGAACTATATTGTATTTACGATTTATACCTTTTCTTTTGTTTTATTATGGACAAAGTTCTTAAGATGTACAATGATGAAAACAATAATATATTCCTAATGAAAAATAAAAAAGAACAAATTACAATTTTTTTTAACCAAAGTTTAACCTACCATGAAAGTAAACACCTAATTAAAGTGTATGATTACGAATATGTACCAAAATTATAAAGTAATTAAATGGTGACACCTATACGTAAAAATATAATGGAATAGGAAAACATTTATGTATTAAAAAAAAACAATATTAAAAAATATATATAATAGTCAAATTTTTTAGTTTTAAGGTATTTTTGCCATAAGACTCAAGCTCATGGCTTGCATGGCTGTATGTGATAACAGTGTCACAGTTTACACATGATAATTATTCAAGTTTTACATCTTGTTAGCCTTCTTCATGAAGAAAAACCTTGGTGGTAAATACAATAATTGCATTATTTAGCATAAACTATGATATAATGATATCTTTCAAATAATTAAAACCCATATTTCACTGATGTGACAAAATTATATTTAACTGCACTTATATTTAATAATAAACCTATAGTAAAATTTTTACAAGTCCTATTTTATGAGGTCACAATCATTCTTCTTCTCTTTCTTGATGCTTGTCCTTCTTCTTTTTCTTCTTCTTTTCTTTGCGTTCTGTTGAGTCTGTTTCAGCAGGTGCTACTTCTGTTTCGGCTGCCTCCATAGTAGCATCTCCATCAGCTCTGTAAAATATAAATTTATTAAATAACAAGCCTTTATCCATCTCTTTGTGTGTTAACAATGCGGGGGAGATCACTTTTAACTTTTTTTCAATTTGGATGTTAACAATTTATTAGTAATGTTATGATAAAATCCATTTAATTCATCTTTCTAGTGTAGAATAGCTACTGCAGAGTCAGCTGCATGACCTAACTGTGTATTTTGAACACTATAAATATATTCTCATTTATATTATCCATCCCCAGGAATAATGAATCTCATCATACATTTATTCCCTAATTAACATTCTCAACACAATATGCTTGACATTTTTGTTTAATGACATTCTGGTTTTCTCCAGATATATCATGCACACCTCTGAAAAGTATATCTCTGTACTCCTCCTGTTCTGTACGTAAATTATTTAATTTTGTTTATGATGGCATTTATAACATGGAACAACCAAGAGGCTATGTAAATATTTGTACCATGTACTGATGGAGGTAAACCTATATTTTAGAAGAATTGTCAGAACTTGTAATGATCTCCTAAAAGATGTAATCTTTGCTCAAAATGTGAACCAATTTAAAAATCGCTTAGACAAATACTATCTCAATCACAAAAATAATTAATCTAGAAATAGCAAGATACATGCACTTATCAGTTGTTTAAATTGCTTGCCTGATAATACACACAAAAAAAAACCTTAAATACATACTGATCGGTATCATAGATGTAAAAAAATAATTAAAAACACTTACGGTGCCTCACTATCTCTTTTCTTCTTCTTCTTTTTCTTCTCTGACTTTACCTCTGTAGAATTATTCGGATCATCAGCATTTGCCGTACTTGCTGTCCTTTTCCTGCTGCTCTCCTCAGTATCACCATTCTCTGCCTCTTTCTTGACTTTGTAGTCAACGTAACTATTTAGCCATTCTTTAGGAGTGTTCTCATTCGGTTTTCCATATTTATCTAATTTCCCTTGCTGGATCAGTGTTTTCTTTTGCGATGCCTTAGGTCCTAAGCCCCATTTTCTGGGATATGTGTCTCGTTCCATTATGACTCTTTTAAGCTTTGCTGCAACGCCATGGTCACAGGAGGCCATAGTTGAGGTTGTCATTAACGCTATAGCTAATGCTACAGCTTCTCCTTTGGATGTAACAATAACAATTTCTTGATCTATTTCTATACCATCTTCATACCGTAATATACCTGGTAGCAGGACCTTAGCTCCATAGCAAACAGCATTCACTGCACTATCTTTAATAAAGATCCTCTTATGAGCAACAAGTAGACCTTCTAAGGGCTTTATAACTCTACGTAGATATGTCTCATCCTTATGATTTTCATATGCCCATTGTGCGTCTAATATATCATGCATTGTAACCATACCTTCCTTCTCACCCTGAATGCCAGATCGGACTCTTCGGAGCTCAATCATTTGACCACCGACCCCGAGGAGAAGTCCCAAATGTACACACATCGTACGAATGTAGGACCCAGCTTCGCAGCTAACCCAGAACACTCCGATGTTGCGTTCCTTGTCAAAATCTAAGAGTTTGCTGTCATAAACTGTACGGACACGTAGCTGACGTTTCACCGCTGATATCAACGGAGGCCTCTGGAATAGAGCTCCACGAAGTTTTTCCAGTCCCTGAGTGACCTTTTGTAAATTCTCCACAGCCGAATGTAGACTAAAAACTGCTACGTATTCCTTACCAGCATTCTGTTGGGACTTCACCAGTCTGGTTGCGCGGTCTATGCAGACGATAAGGCATCCAGTGACCTTTGGGTCGAGAGTGCCAGAATGTCCGGTTTTTTCCACTTTGAGGATCCGCTTAATCCATGATACCACCTCGTGAGAGCTCGGATTGCTCGGTTTATCGACGTTTATGAAGCCAGACTTCACGTAGTCGATGATCGGGCGCTTTAGAGGCGAATGACCGAAAGGTAAAGGCGTGTAATGATTAGTGCGCACATTGAGACGGTCAAAGTTTTTCAAAAGCAAAGGCCAGTAGGCAGTGTCCAATTTGCTCACACTCTCTGAAGGTTCGATTTTAAAATCTCCGATCTTCTGAAAAGCCCCAAGAGTGACCGCCTCCTTGTTTTTCTTCTTTTTCTTTTCCGAAAACACTTCGGCGCCCGGCTGTAGTGCCTCCGTCATTTTGAATTGAATGCGTTGATTTCTTAGTATCGACCAGCACGTATATGACCTATATAGTCAAAACTCATACAAACTGATAGTATTGTTTGTAAATTAATATATAAAATTAGAACAAAGATCTTAGCATTGAGACACGTGCAATATTTTTTTTAGGTTATCTCCTAAATGTTTTCATTGTGGCTTGTTGTAGATGTCGCTGAACTTCGTACAGTAGAACCAACATAATGTAATTACGCTCGGATACTGATGATATTATTTATTAATGTTTTTTAATAAAAGTATATCAGAATTTTTATTTATCAATTTTCTATGTAAATAAAAAAATACGTTGGAATTTATAATAGCTAGCATTAATTTACTTCTCATTATAATTAGTATAAAAAACTAAAAAAAAAACCTATTATTGTTTTATAAATGAATAAAACCGCTTACATTTTCTCAAATTCCTAAATTACTTCTAATTATATTTCATAAACTTACTTACTTACTATTTGGAAAAAAATAATGAAATCAAAACTATTAAGAATTATGACAAATAAAAGTTATACAAAGGATAACCTTTTGTAAAACTAATTAGTTGAAAAGTTTTATTTTATTACTAGCTGTCCCGGCAGACCTTGTTCTGCCCTATTTCTCTAAAACAAAGTCACATTGTTTTTTTAGTGTTAATAGATTCCCCGTCAGATTTCATTCTGCCAAAACTTATTGGCCTGACGGTTGTTTTTTGGAAATAGTTTGAAGGAACCTGGCCTTAATGCTATATGTATAAAAATTGACAAATATTGACATTCATATTTATACGTCACTCAATTGTTTTGCCTTCCCGGGACCCGTCCACTAACATTTAAACTTTATGGTGTTAAAGTTCAAATTGACTTTTAAATATTATTAAGAATTTTTTGTATGAGAATATAGAAAAGTGTTGTTTTTAGACTTTTTCAGACATTTTTTTTAACTTTTCCGTAATAACCTTCCCTAGACTTCAACAAACACAACAAAAAAGAAATCAGCCAAATCGGTTCAGCCGTTCTCGAGTTTTGCGCTTATCAACACATAGCTGATCCGGCAAACGTTGTTTTGCTATATAAGGTTTTGTAATATCTTCTAAGATGTTCATTGAAATTAAGTGATGTCAAAGACAGTTTTGTTCACAATTAATACTCTTAATCAACAACACATTTATTTGGATAAAGATTAATATTATTACGTTGATACAACTCTTAACAAATAATGCATTAATTTCGACCAAATTTGTTTATCATAAAAACGGTTCTAGTGACTTAATCTTAAAAGATAGACATATACTGTCGCGGATATTTTTTTAGATCATTTCAAGTGGAATAATTCTTTCTTACATATATTTTTGATATCTTGAACCGTTTTGGCAGCGCACGCAATGGAAGCCCTCAAGGATGAATAATTTTGCCCGTTTTTTTCACATTTTCCATTATTTCTTCGCTCCTAATAATTGCATCGTGATGTTATATAGCCTAAAGCCTTCCTCGATAAATGGTCTATTCAACTCAAAAAGAATTTTTCAATTCGAACCAGTAGTTCCAGAGATTAGCGCGTTCAAACAAACAAACAAACAAACAAACAAACAAACAAACAAACAAACAAACTCTTCAGCTTTATAATATTAGTATAGATTAAAAATATAAATAATATATTTGGTCCTATCTTTCAGCGTGGGACTTAAATATTTCATCAGGGATTTTTTTTTGGTCTAAGAGATTTTTTGGTTGAAATATCTTTCTAAATGTATTAGTAAAGATACGCGTAAATAAATTCTGACGCATTTGTCTAAAATATCCCGAGTTTTCTTCTTTTTTTTTCAAATGTATTAACTACTAATGCGCTCATAATACGAAAATTAGGAGAGTTCTGGTGATTTGGTATACCGGAGACCCTAATAGACCGTACACACGTATCTAAGTAGCAAAGTAAATAACTAAATTTTAACTAAATTTGAAGTAGTCTGACGTTTAGTGTTTGAGTGAAGTTATAAGTACACTTCACTTATTCTGTATGAAGTTCATACTTGTTACAAGGATGCATAACCTCTTTTAGTGAAATTATAAGCAGAGATGGGCAAAACGTTTTCTGATTAATGATTAACGATTACAAAATGTAGTCGTAATTTTAATTTTATTGCTCTGTAATCATCATTAAATTCATTTAAAACATTAAGAATTAATAAATGCGTATGCAACCTGGGATTCTGTAATGTTTAAAAAATAGATGAGCAAAATGCAATCATATAAATGGTAAAAAACTTAAAATGTAATCGTAATCATTTTTATGAATCTGATTCTATGATTATAAGTACATTATGTCATCTTCAAGGGGCGTATAAAGTAATATAACATGTCGATGTTATAAATTTCATATTAAATTATTATTATAACTGAAGTTTTGGAAGAATTAAATCATAAAATATCAAATGACCTGAGCAGTAAACCTAGATTGTGGGAGAGAAAATGCAATTTAGTAAAGCCACGCCTTCCGAAAAATGTATGGGGTACGGGAGATTGGGTTACTTTGTCGTAAAATAGGATTGATTCTATTCTACTTGTCTACTTATTTACTAAAACAATATTTAGTTAAAAGCTATTAAGTCGTCGTTTACACGTTGCAAATTTAGTTAAATAAAGTTATTTACTTCGTTGCTTCGATACGTGTGCACGGCCTATAAGGCTTACTGAAATAATTTCATAGACTTAGAAATCTTTTTTTGGAAGTCGTGGATATTATTCGAAAAATGTCCCAAGCCGTAGAGAAAATAAAACTACTAAGTCCATTTGATAGAGAATTAAAAACTATCTGATGCTGCATTATTACAGATTTCTAGAATTTGAGTTTGAATAATCAATTTTTTATTAAAAATTTTAGCAGTACGTGTATCGGAACATAGTACAGACAAAAAATCGTTTTAAGTCAATTTTACCAACATTAACTAAACAGACGTGTGTTTTGTTTCTTCAGTGCTGTTAATCTCTTGGCATTATTGTTTACGTTTTAACATATTCTTAAATAAATGAATGTCTAAATTATAAAACAATATGGCAGGTGTATTATTTGAAGATATATTTAACGTTAAAGATATGGATCCAGAAGGAAAAAAGTTTGATCGCGTAAGTCGTTTGCACTGCGAGTCTGAATCCTTCAAAATGGATTTGATTTTAGACATTAATTCATGGATATATCCTATGGAATTAGGCGATAAATTTCGTCTAGTGTTAGCGACCACATTAAGAGAAAACGGCTACCCGGATGGAGGAGAATGGAACCCTCTAGAAACAGAAGGAAACCGCGCGGACAGCTTTGAATATGTCATGTCTGGAAAAGTTTATAGGTTAGTTGAAACCTAAAAATAAGATTTGGGTTAAAATTTATTGTGTTTGGGTTAGGTTACATCAAATATTACGAGTAAAATCACTCAGCCTTAAGTAAGTTAAGTCGTCGCAGAGGAATAACGGTGTCTTTGCGTATTTTATCGAATGTATACCTTATGCATTGGAAAGCACTTTATGGGATTGGATATTCGCTCACCCCCACTCTTTAAAGGCTCATGAGCTCATAATAACAGTATGATTTTCTAGAATCTTCTTTAAATCACACTTTAAAGTTATGAAATGCGCTTCCAGGCGCACTATTTCAACTATATTATGCCGTAGAGCTCTTCAAAGCAATAACAAACACTCTTTTAAGTCAGTGGGACAATTATGACACTTGATGTGTTGCAGTTTCCCTTAGCCACAGTGACATGTTACTGTCAGGTGGACTGTGTACTTATTTATCTTCTTTTCACATAAAAAAAACCAGCCTTATTTATTCTTGAGTTACCACAGTACAAGCAGAAATGCTTGCCTCTGAATGCTCACAATGCTCTCTCTGAATGCTCGCTTTTGGTCACATACTGCATTAAAAAATGTCACTTATTTGTAAAAATTAACTTTAGCTTATTCTTAAATACAGGATAGAAGGTGATGAAGCTGCAATGGAGCCTGCATCACGGCTATCAGCATATGTTTCATTTGGTGGCTTGCTGATGAGGTTACAGGGTGACGCAAACAATTTACATGGATTTGAAGTGGACCAGCATATGTATCTACTCATGAAGAAACTTGCTTTCTAAATATCAACCCAAACTCGTAATAAAAGATTCAATTCTACAATCATAATGTAAAGAGTGATAGAAAGGAATATGCAATATTAATATATGCATGTTACCAATTGAGTATGAAACCCGCTGTGGGTAACTTTTCGTGGCCGATAGGCGCCATACCGAAGTGGTTAATATATTTTTAAAGCTGACGTTCATACAAGAACAAAGTTTTAAAACTCACAGTAAATAATTATACTTGTTGTAGCCTAGTGGGTAAGGGTCCGGTTTCCATACACGGTGATCCAATGGTTGTAGGTTCGAAGCCTACTACATACCTCAGGGTTTTTTCCAGATTATGCATGGATGTAGGCACCACATATTTACCGTTGAAGGAAAACATCGTGAGGAAACCCGCTTAGCATCTAACAGAAATATCATGTGTAAGTCCACTGAGAATGTTGATCAGCTGCATTGCTGGTTACAACATATAAGTACAAAGTGGATACAACCAATAATGTATCGCTGCTCACCCTGTAAAGGGTGTAGGGTGACGAAATATTATTATTTTATGTTATAAACTAAGTTATATTATGTAAGGTATTAAAAAGTAATATTTTTAAACTTGGTATTTCATTATTTACATACCTTGAACAGAAGTAATTTTTTAGCAGATTTAACTTGTATATATTAATTTACATGGTGAAATGATAATTTGTAAGGAATTTGCGTTCTACTCTTAGGTTGCTGTTTTTCGCAAACATAAATTCTGTAAAATTTGATATATTGAAAATATTATTCCAAGTTCTATAAAACCCACACAATAGTTAATAATATCTCCTAAGTGGAGAAAAAAGTAGTAAGTTAGACCTCAATTGGTAAGCACAATACAGTCCCAATAATGTCAGTGATCACCAATTTTCTGCTTGCATTTTTATACTAAAAATTGGTAAATAAACTGACAGGTTGCTTGATGGGTACTGGTCATCATTGCCTATAACCGAGTGCACATAAACGTCTAAGTCGGACCCCGTACTGTACTACAACTGTGAGTTTCTTCGAGTTTATCGCATATTTTTACACTTTTAAATATCATAATGTAAGGAGTTTATCTTACGAGTATTTCTTAAATTAGTCAGTGGTGGTGCTGAATAAAATATAATGAATGAATAAAATATTGAGTGTCAGGCGAAAAGATGCAGATATTGTCTTTTTGTACAAATTAATACATAATCTATTTGACTGTCCTCAACTGTTAAGCAAGGTAAATTTTTCAGTCCCTCGTCAAGGCAGTAGACTTTCTATACGTAGACCTTTTTCTGTACCATTTTATAAAACTAATATTGGCAAGCACTCCCCTTTCAGTAGAATGTTCTCTGGTTATAATGGTATCTGTAAATCTTACGATAGCTTTCACTCTTCCTTCCCCTTAGCTAAACGTAAGATTTTGCAGTGCGTGCAGGTGTAGCGCGTTTTTTCGTTTTCTGATGATTCTATGTGTCTGATTTATTTATCATAGCATTATTTACTTTGCTTGTTGTGTTCACTTGTTAAGGACACACCTTTTGTATTATTTTATTAAGATTCGTTTATGTTTTGTATGTTTTTTGTGTGATGCCCGGTATGTAAACCAAATTTAAAAAAAATCTTCATACATTTTTGAACAGACGTAGTCCATCATTGCACTCATCTTCACATTCCATCAGGTGTGATAGAGGTCAAACGTCCGCCCGTAAATCATAAAAAAATAATACAATTAGGCGCTTTACGCTTTTTTGGCATGCTAGTCTAAACAACGATCTAAAAGCATTAGTATACAGATGACTCGTTAGTATGAAAAACGAAATATATTATGGTTAGACAGGTATAGCGACATCTAGTAACGTAAATTGTAACAATATTCAAAGTATTGTTAACTATATTCTTATACTCACCACTAGATGGCGATATGTTCCAGTTTTCGAAATTCTCATTTTTAATAAAAAATAAGTATTCACGTCCAAATTAACATTGCCCTCGTACATTGGATTGAAACTAAGATGTTTACAAAAAAAAAAACAGACTTTGACTACACGTCATCTATCGGATCTTTTGATTCCCTTGCGTATATTATATGCACCATAAATGCTCGTGTCTCCTGTCTTTTGATTAAATTTTTTCACTGCTGCAAAGATGTTTAGACTTTAGCACGTTTTTCATCTCCAACCCAAAAAGAGGGTTGTTATAAGTTTATTTCGTCTATCTGTAGCTCTGTGTGTTTATTTGCCTGTGAAATTGTTGCTCTTTGACGGATACACTATAATAGGGATACACCGATGTTGTTTAGTTTTTTATAAACATGACTTGATCGAGAATGTTCTTAGCTGTCATATACTGAATTTGAATTTTGTAATTTACATATATTGAATTTCGTCTTCGTAGTAAAAATTATTTAAAACTTTTAAGAATAATACGTTTTTTATTGTTTTGTGATAAACAATACTCAAGTATGACACCCCACGTGTTGCGTCAACCCCTATGCACACGTGAATCGTGATAATAGGGCATTCCGTCCTGCATTGTTTGCTCTGTAATCGAGAGCTTCCCAGGACCACCGCTGCGCGTCGCGCTGGATGCATGCCGCCTCCGGACTCCTGAGGCGATTCTGAGTAACAATAACAAAATGTATTGAAGATATGAAGACAGTAAACAAGTATTTGGTTGCTCAATGATATGTATTTATTAAATATTAATATTTATAGACAAATATACATTGACTCAGTCCTAAACTTAGTTTATGCTTGTAGATGCTATGGATAGGTATCAGACAAAAATATAAAGTATAAGGTTTTGTTTAAAAAAAAGCCTTTCACTACAAAATAAGTTCAGAAATAACTTTAAAAACCGTATTATTAAATGACTACTTCCGCTTGGAATTTATGTTTTGAATAATAATTTAAAATTGTGACTAAATGTGTAGCATCAGTAAATATATATATATATATATATATATATATATATATATATATATATATATATATATATATATATATATATACGATTTAAAACAAGTTCACTGATCATTAGGTTTGTAACTTTTTAATAAACATTTTTATATATTCCAAGAAAATTATTAGGACTTCCAGGTCGTCATGAATAAGAATTAGGGGAAGTACAGTCTTTTTGAGAGCGGTGTACCGGTGGTAGTTTTTGATAAAACAAAAATGAGTTAAAAAAGGTGATCTGAGAATGTGAGCAAGATTTCAACTCCGAGGTAGCCTTGAGTTTCTTTTGGAATAGCTTACAAGTGGCTGTGTGCGGAATAGAGATCGTAGAGCAGATATCTAATAAGGGTAGGAACAACTCTCAAGCGAAGAACACGTAGTACTGGCAAGCATTGTGTGGGATGTCCGGTAGTTCTGGAAGACTAGGGGACGCCTAAGTCCTAATCAGAGATGGGCAAAATGTAATCTGATTAATGATTACAAAATGTAGTCGTAATTTTAATTTTCTTGCTCTGTAATCATGATTAAATCCATTTAAAACATTAAGAAATGATAAATGTGTATAGAATCTGGGATTTTGTAGTGTTTAAAACATAAATGAGCAAATGCAGTCATATCAATGGTAAAAAACGTAAAATGTAATCGTTAATCATTTTTATTAATCTGATTACATTTTGCCCATCTATGGTCCCAATAGTGGACGTCCTGAAGGCTGACATATTTTTGATGAATTCCTTAACTATTAAAACATGAACGTTCCGCAGCCTCCTCTCCGGCGTTCCGTAGTGACTACGCTTTGCATTTTGCGATTCCGTATACCTATATATGTGAGTGGCCAGAAAAACTTCACTAGCGCGATATAGGTTAATAAAAATGTATGAAATTCGTTAATCTATCTGTACGCGTTTGTGCCTTCTAATTTCTGAATCGGCATAACCTTTTTAAATGCGGTTTTCACTGCAATATTATGGAAGGCTACCTTTAATATGTTAAAATGTTTTGTGTTTCGGGTGTGATTATATTATTCTGAGTTGATATCACATTCGACCTAACTTTGAAGTTTAGTGTAATCTCGTTGCTAGCCCGGAACGTACTGTTTTGCAGAATTTCTCTTCTCACAGGCTTGGGTCTAACAGAGCCGGTTTGAACACAGGTATGTTGGCGGCAAACTAGATATCAATTGTTTATATATAACAATTGATCGCCGTGAAAAAGTGGCTATTGCGTTATTACTAAAAAGGTCTTACAATTTAGAAATTATTAACACAGGAACGCAATTAACAAACCAAAATGCATTAAAATAAAAGTACAAAGGACACGGTTTGTGTACCTACAGTGCTAATTTTATTTCAATCAGTCCATTAATAAAAAAGTTAAAAACGCGTCAATAATTTATTGGAAAAAATGGAACGCAACTCATCTGTCAGTTTTTACTGTCATTAAATCTTCCTGACGGATATTTTTTTTTTATTTATAACTAGCTGATCCGGCAAACGTTGTTTTGCTATATAAGGTTTTGTAATATCTTCTAAGATGTTCATTGAAGTTAAGTGATGTCAAAGACAATTTTGTTTACAATTAAATACTCTTAATCAACAACACATTTATGTGGATAAAGATTAATATTATTACGTTGATACAACTCTTAACAAATAATGCATTAATTTCGACCAAATTTGTTTACCATAAAAACGGTTCTAGTGACTTAATCTTAAAAGATAAACATATACTGTCGCGGACATTTTTTTAGATCATTTCAAGAGGAATAATTCTTTCTTACATATATTTTTGGTATCTTGAACCGTTTTTGCAGCGCACGCAATGGAAGCCCTCAAAGATGAATAATTTTCCCCGTTTTTTTCACATTTTCCATTATTTCTTCGCTTCTAATAATTGCATCGTGATGTTATATAGCCTAAAGCCTTCCTCGATAAATGGTCTATTCAAATCAAAAATATTTTTTCAATTCGAACCAGTAGTTCCTGAGATTAGCGCGTTCAAACAAACAAATAAACTCTTCAGCTTTATAATATTAGTATAGATATGTTTTCGTGAGTTACTGTTAAACATTATCTAAATATATGTGCACAAGTTTTTCTGTTCGGTGGTATATTAACCTATACATATAGTAGCTCTAAAATATTTTTTATGTGCATTGTTTTGTAATAGTAGTTATTATTCATTGTAAAAAACGGTATTCATGGCGGTACGAAGTTCGCCGGGTCAGCTAGTCTGAAATAAAAAGCGTCATAGTAAAGATACCCGTAGACTGTCACGCGTGACTTCACGCAGCGTCGGCGCACGTGCCCGATAATGAGCGTGTGCGGACCCCTAATCGGTTTTGTTTCGTCGCTCTCGTTAGGCAAAGGCCGCCCAGAATTCTACCTTCTAATTGATCCAAAGTCAATGGCTTCGGTAAACGCTAAAAGATTTTATTCACAAGCGCTTTTATTTTATTTTTGCGTTTTAAATTCAATTTCGATTACCTCTTTAATATTATTTATTTATTTTAGGTATAATATTTTGTATGATTATGACTGCGAGTCCAAAAGGATGCACCGGATGAAAAGATTTCTTTTTATTTCGATATTTTGACTGTTGATAGCTCATACATAGGTAAATAATAAATATTTACAAGAGAATAAGGCAAACGCTTATATAAATAGAGCTAATATTACTTATAGAACATTATCGTTTTATTTGGCATAGAATTTAGGAATCCATAGAAAGATAATCTAGTAAAAAAACGCGCGGATCAATGTGAAGCAATATATTTTCTATGCTCATTTTATTCTATCGTGTTTTTCTTTAACTATGTAGCATTTATTGATACAAAAAAAAAACAATAGATAAAATCAGGAGATCACGATGCGTCAACTTGCTTCAAATAATTAAAATTTTATGTCATTCTGTTTAAGAATATTTAATCGAATCCATTTTTGGCGCGTATTTGTATATTTGGATACTAATTCTATGGTTCTATCCGATTTAGGACGTCATGACGACGATGACTCAAATTAGTTCTATTATTGGCGGTCCCCGTTGCATAGTACTACTAGCTGGTATATCCAAGCTATGCTACGGGATTTGTTGTAGTTGGAGTAAAAGGATAGATTGTCCGCAAAATTTTGTAACATCTTGAAACACTTTGAAATTATGTAGATTTCTCTCGAATATTAATGAATGTTTTCGACTGTTGTAGAATTTTCTAAAGAGCGAAACGTGTCATTTTTCTGACTCTAAAAGTACGCCTCTTAGGTAAAAAATGAGAATAATCTTCGTTGAAAATTTTCCAGTTCTAGTATGTTTTGAACTGTTCGCATGTTGTCTGTAACGTAGAATAATCCTGCTCATTCATGAGTATTATGTAGTGTTACACCGGTCGACCGAGTTAAAAACTTTAAACGCAATTTTTGAAACTTTAGAGGAGATTTAGCAAGCCAAAACACGATTTCGGATCGTTTTAGGAGTAGCTCTATTACATATTGGAAAATCGAAATTTTTACCAAGACGCTATTTTTTTCAGCCGCCTAAAATGTTTTCAATTAGTTTCGGACCATCCTCTATCAGAAAACATTATAATCTGAAAACCTGTTCTGAATTTTTTAAGGACAGTCAGGAACTTTCAAGAATACCGCGAAACATTCTGGAATGTTGTGGAATGCTCTCGAGTATTTACGAAGACTCTGTACTATTGTAGAAAAAGCAAAACTTTCAGCTTTATATCTCTGAAGGTACAATCTTTATGTAATATAATCTTGACTGAGAGAGGAAAAAGGGCTATCACTCCATGTAAATTCTCTTGATTATACTTTACAGTAAGTCCTTTTTTGTGCGGTCCTTTTTTATGCGATTTTGTTTTTGTGCGATTGATTTTGTGCCGTTTTATTTTCGATTTGTTTTTAAATAACACGAAAAAAATCGCACTAAAATAAAATCGCACAAAAGCAATCGTACAAAAACAAAATCGCAAAAAAAGAACCGCACAAAAACAGGACTTACTGTAATTCGTTTTTTATTTTTTGCGGCGCGCACATTTAATTTTATAATACATATATATTGATTATTGTTATGAAGTATTGCTTAAAGAAAATATAATAGATAAAATAAAGCAACAGTGTTCCTACCTACCCCATAGTGCAGCAGGCATGAAGATAAAATCCAAACGACTTTTGAACAGTAATTATGAACACTTAAGCACTTCTGAGCGGACGCCATTTCGCGACAAATTGAACTAATTTATCTCTCCGACCTCCCACCTACCTTAAAAGGGAGAGATTTTCCCTCCATACTCCATTTTGGGTGGTTAATGAGCTATCTTTTTTTAAAAGAAATTATATAAACAACTTTGTAATAAGACTTTGGCAGTGATTATATCGTTCGACATTGTTATTGCATTCGATGGAACTTGTGTTCGACCTATGATATTGAGAATTTTAAATGAAACGTAAAGAGATTTTTGTGTAGGCTGGCATGATAGCGGCGATTATCGACAAGCGGTTGTCTCTCGACAATCGTACTGGGTTTTTGGATTACACTTACCATCAAGTACTGTGCAGTCACTATGCAAAGTTTGAATAATAAAAATAGCATACTCAGGTACAATAATATATAGGATACTTAATAAACCAGCCGACCGGTCGATCCACGACCAGTTGGCTGATGTCTTTGGGGTCGTGGCTGCTCAGGGTGGGGTCCCTGAGCAACTGGTTTAGCGGCCCTCGAGAAGTTGGCAGGGCATTGTGGCGTGCTCTGCCTAAATACAACGAGCAGTATCGGGGAGGGTATCTTCTTCCCCCGAGTTTGTGCCCATCGGGCGCGGCGCGACGGGGCTGTGGCGAATTTATTACAGGACCCGCAGTCCCCGCCAATGCGTAGAAGTAGTCACCTTGGGGTTTTTAGTCGGTACAAGTCCGGCACACCTCGGTCGCGCAACCCCCCTGTGCGGCCGAGACGGTCCTATGAGGATTTTCACCAAGTAAAAAAAAAAAAATAGGATACTTAATAAAAATGTTGAATTTACTTTCGAAGCTTATATATTAAATAGTGCTGGTTTCCTTTTTAGATATTCACCGCATGCCACAGCTGCACACTGCACTTGGCTCGCACAAAATGTAGTTGTTTTTAAAAGTTAAATAAAAATCTTTTTTTTTTCATACCCCTTTGCCACCCGAACTATAAATTCGCTGGCTGAGCACCTCAGCGTTCGCCCTCTAAGCCCAGTTTAGTTGTGAAAACCTGCCCCGGCCGACAACGTATGGTACTGCCGAAAAAAAAAAATATTTGTTAGGTAAAACATATAATAAACTATTTCACAATCTTTTCTTTTTGTAATTGAGAAAAAGTTTGTCCAGGCATTTTTTTTTAAATTGGTTTACATTAATTAATTAAAAAAGGTTTTAAGTACTTACATATTTTTCTAAGTCTTGGTAAAAATTTACTTTCAGTTAAGTAATGCACCCGAATAAAAATCCTGGGCCCGCCACTGCACGAACCTCATCAAAACATTAATATTTTATCGCCATTTTAACATTTAGTAGATAAATAAATTAACTACACATAATAAACTTTTAATAATATATTTCTAACTGATCAAGGTCAAGGATGACAAGACCGCATTAAGATTTATTTTAATTACCGTTTTACGATACTTCAGGACAGTTATCTTTAATTAAAAACTTATTATCTATGTCTAAAATATAATTTTCAAAAGTTTACAAAAATATATATAAGAGTGCCTATCGTTGCGTATTATTAATTAATTGAAAAAAAGTTATTGTCTATTAAATAAATCATTCAAAAAAAGAATACACCGGACATTATAATAAATCTGCACTCGTATTGGCTCGCGGGCGGCCAATGGCGACGCTCGCTTAGCTGGAGGCGGGAAGAGGCAAACGTCAAATGCAAATGAGTTTTTTTACAGAAACTCGTTTGCTCTCTTGTTTTGTTTGCATACAGCCAGTTGCACTAAAATGGTTATTTTATTCTGAGTTACGGCTGAGGGCGCCCGTTTATGATTTTTGAATGAAAAATAAATTATTTTAAGCCTCGTCACTGAATATTGTTGTAGGAAACTGCACTTGGTTATTTTAAGTGCGTTCCCCTTGATTGCTAATGAGTCTCGCTCGATTGTGCCATGAACTGCTTAGACCTTGTAAATAATCTGACTTTACTTGATATTTGCTTAGTATATACTCATTAAAATGAAGAGGTTTAACCATATTTGGAATTTTGTTACGCAATAACAGCATGGGTTACCTACCTATGTGTAATTAGGAAGTTATAGCGAAGTCAAATACACAATTATCTCTTACTTGGGTTCCATAAAATTAATATTACGAGGTAATTGAACCATAGTCAAAAAATGATTGAATTTAATTAGCTCGTAATGTTAATTTGATTTGTATGCCATTAGGCACCTCCAATAAATAATTACCTAATAAGACAAATACCTATCTTAAATCTACTTTCGATATTTCATTGGATCCTCTTACCTACTACGAGTATTTATCTTGTATAGGTAACTTATTCAGCTATGTACATTCTTAGGTATCTAATAGACAGCTAATTTAAAATGTCTCAAAGATTACATTTACTTTAGGAAATCTTTTGAACTATCTCAAAATATTTAAATTTACATTTTTTAATGTTTTATTTACTAAGTTATTTACTTTCGTTTAAGACAAAATGATAAAAAAATAGGCTAAGCGTTCAAACGAAAAACGTTCAAACGATATAGGAATTCTTTTTAGAAGCAAATGATAAGTGAGATTTATTATTGTAATAAGCTAAAAATAGTTTTTATTACCATTTTGCAAGCTCCGTGTGTTCCTTTTACACGTAAATTTTTATAATGTCTCGTCAGAAATCACGGGACGTAATATTCCTCTTCTATCGCACACCTCACAGCCGGGATTATCCCCTCTCCGCCCTCCGAACTCCCTCTGGATGAGAGGGAACGGGACGCAATGTCACCCACCGCGTGTCAGTCAAACGACGGTGATTGTGCCGCGATAACGCGTACCTTTTCCTAATTAAAAAATATATGATCTATGATTTAGTAACCTTTTTAATTATTTATTTGCGGCAATGTCGTGGCATAATAACTTCTTTTATAAACAATGATTATTGACAAACGCCTGTTGTGCTATGATTTATTTTTCTACCAATTCTAGTAACAATGGTGTTATTTTTAATCAAGTTTTTGACATAAATATAGAGTGATGTGCATTTTTGTTTATTCATAAAGTGTTTTTTATATAGTTTTGTGTAATAATGTTGCTTAGTAATGCTGTTTGTGTATATAATTTATTTCTTATTGGATTCTCGTAAGGTAAAAATTATTTTTACTATTTTGGTTATTATGGCAACTATTATAAATAAGGGATTACTTAGCTAAGTGACGTTTTATTCAACTCAAATACGAACTTCTTTAAGCACCGCGATGAAAGCAATTAGAGAAAATCCACATTTTCTTTGAAAAGGGCCATGTGTGCATAGACTAGACATTACTCCTTGTATTGTAGTTGTCTATGGGTTTCGACTGGTGGTAACCACCTACCATCAATGGGGTGTATCCCACAAAAGCATAAAACAGCACTGTCTTGTTATACTTCGACATTTGATACATATATTGATGTTAAATTTGGTCCGATTTGGATTGTAAGTTTAATATTCTGATATTTAGAAGATTGTAAGTCAATATATTTATTAAATATCCAAGTATAACAATGTTTTTTATGCTTCTATGGGATGCACGCTACTGCAGGTCGTTCTCATATACCATATAGCTCTTCTCTTACTGATTGAGGTTTTTTTTTTTCGTTTAGACTAATACTATTGGCCTCAGAGAGCCTTAATAATTTCACTGAACTTAGGAAAGCTAGCACTTAAAGAGTTCCGCTAAAGAAATTCATTGTGACAACGCAGGGGCAGCCGCAGGTACGGACCTCGGTTTGGGCGATCACAAAGAAAGAATTATCTACTGATAGCGATGTACTAGCGTTTTCAAAAGAACTGCTTTATTTAATTTTATTAGAAAAACAACAATCAATACGGTAACGATTATTAAAAAACTTAAAAAAAGAAGAAGAAATATAATCACATAAGCTAAGGTGGATATAAAATATACATTCCGTAATATTTCACCTTAGACGTGTAATGTCTTTCATAAACACCTAATGCCTCAAAAAAGCTTGTAAGGGTGTGCCTACTGTTTTCTAAATGTGAGGTCGTAATATTTTTCTTTATCGTTTAAGATATATTTCTCTCGACAAGACTCAGATTTTACGAAATGAGTCAAGAAGTGATCTATTTAAAACTTAATTTAATTTTTATTTTTTCTATTTAGGTTGTTAGCAATATTGTAATTGAAACCTTTAGATAACCTTTTGATTGATCCAAGTTGAAACCAACAATTCTATTATAGAAGTTTATTTTACATCTTCACAAAACTCTAAAATGAAAGTTAAAAATTTACGCAATCATTAGGACTATAATAATAATAAATAAAATTATAGCTCTGTCTTTTTTCTTTAATATGAGCTAATTCATTTATAAAAACAGGACGGATTTCTTATTTTTATTAAAATAAAATTTCGAATGATATTTGCGTTTTTGAACTCAGGGATTCTGGAATTGGACGGTTCAATTATTTCGTAGAAAGTATTATAAAAAACATGATTTAGTTATGGTCAACATGGCCGTTTAAATTTTCAAAATAATATTGTATGCCGTCGGCACAGGCCGGCTGCGCGCTCGGCCAAACGTCAAAACAGTTTCGAATATCGAACATTAAAACTTAAAAACAAACCTCTTTGTTCCCGTCTGTCGCTCCCCGGGACTGTACGAGAGCCTGTTCTTTATTTGAAATATAGCTTTTGTTCTTTGTTGTCAAAAATAATAACAAAACAAAGAAATTATAAACGAAACAAATGGTCAGTAATAAAGAGCAATTTCAAAATTGACAGGTTGTTCTTTTTTTAAATTATTATAGAACTAAAAATTGTATAGGCTCAATGATTACTAATATATTTAGATGTAGATATGATATAAATAAATAAACGAATGAATATGTAAATTAGCATTTGATACGTCATTATATTAACAACATGTTGGATATGTGTTCCTTATTCCTACAATTTTGATCAATTATTTTTTATATACACCAAACGAATATAAATAAAATTCCTGCTTAGGTATTTTCATAATTATTAATTTTGTGCATAATTACAATAAAAAAAGTCATCTATTTTTAGTTCTGAACTCAAAATTACAGTCATGCATAAACTACTGAATTAATTTTGACGTAGGTTACGTTTGCAGTTTAATTATTCTTTTATTTAAATTTTGTTTGGTAGAAACATTCTTCTCCTTGGTTGATTGAGCAGACATGACTATAAATATAGCGTAACCAATGTGTGTAAGTATCTATCTTTAAATTTTATTAATGTTATAAATCATTACAAGTGTGAATAAAATCAGTTGGAAAGACAGAGATTCAGATTGAATTCTCCACAGTACTCGGCTTCATACGTTGCAAAGGTTAAATAAAATAATTAGTCTCTGGAACTTTAAAATATCCTGAAATAATATGTGCGCATCTAATTCGAGCCATCATTCCCAAGTAACTTTCACAAAAAAATATTTCTAAGCCTGTTATAGATATCGTTTGAAAAAATATAAACCATCATTCAAATAAAGAATGATGTACATTCGCTGTCAAGGTTTTTAAAATTTTGAAAATAGAAACGCCCGTTCTCCCCCGTCTCTATTGGTCGGGGTGGCAGCGCTCTCACCTGATTGGTCGGCTGGAGGGTGCGAGTCACCATTATCGACCAATCGCGAGCTCGAGCGTGCCCTATCTCAGTTTAACACCCCGCGTTTGAGGGTACTAAGGTTCTGTTTGCGCTGCGTTTTAGTTGTTTGTCGATTTAATTGATGTTCGTTTTTTAAATGGCAAGGGCGTAAGCTCGAGGGCCCTTTGAGCCTTTAGAGCTCGGATGTCTGAGATTTCATGAGGCTCATTTGCTGGGAAAAATTGAAGCGATGACAGGCTGTTGAACTTTTTCTTGTAGCTTTGTATCTCGTCTATTTTAGAGAAATTGCAAAGGACTTGTTAATAAATCATTTGTTTTGTATTGCATATTGTTTATAGGTTTATATTTAATATCCATAGTTTTAAATGACAAACTATTAATTCTGTTTGCCCTAATGGTATACTGGATGACAATAGATAATAGAGGCGGGCGGTGAACATCCGAAAACGAAATTATTACAGAACACGTAATCAACGTTCGTATAGTCTATTTTTTTCATGTTTTTTCTCTTTATCTATTCTTAACTTGTAAGAGTTGTAAAACTGTTAGATGATCTCGTATTTCTATTCGCAATATATTAGATAAATATTACAGTAATGCAAGTGTATGTGCTCAAATATTTGACACACGAATTGTTCAATATTGTGGTCATTGGTTTGCGAGATCAATTAGCAAGTTTCCACGAGGTTTTTGACCTAGGTACAACTTGACCAGATTCTGCGATCTTAATGGCGAAAAGATTAAATTTAAGAACCATTTTTACCTTATTAGGATACTGGTTTTTTAAGCAAAGTTATACGGACAAAATCCATTCCAATATAAATTATCTTATTAATTTTGTCAAAATCTTGGTAATATATTCTAATCTATATTTTTAAATTAATAATAATATGTCTGATATAATAATTGTAGCTGTGGTAGCCTAGTGGATAAGGGACCAGAAGAAATGTGCGGCGACGCGAATGGTCGTTGGTTCGAATCCCGGCACGTATCTCTGGTTTCTCCAGATTACACACCACATTCACATTCATTCATTTTTTCATTATACATTTGGGAGTCGAAGCTGCTTGCGTCCGTAGGCTTTACCCTAGTTTCCCTACACGTGACTCCTGGGTGGTGCTAAACGAGCAGCAGCGAGGTGGTAGGGCGTCGGTGCCCGTCTGGATCGCGACCACAGTACATGAGTGTAAAGCCCGTCATAGTGACCAGTTTCAGCTTGTCGCATTTCGGGATCAGCTTGTGTATATCCAGTAGCTCATATACCTAGATACCTTCAAACGTGGTATATGTGGGCCGACATGACGATGTAGACTATCAATTGATTTTCATCCTTTGATAGTCGCTTTCGTTTTTGTACTGCACTGTACTTACCATCAATTCCTCTGTAGTAACTATGTTGAGCCAGTGTAAAAAAAAACATCTTCACCGGTGAAAGAAAATATCGTGAGGAAACCAGCATTGCATCTAATAGAAATGTCATGTGTAAGTGAGCGCCGTGCACCGCCCGGCGGCGCCGAAGAAGGATAGTTCAGTCAACTGCTGCTAACCGGTGCGTTTTCGCACCGAGGCGCAGTTCTACTCCGACGCAGCCTTGAGTTTCTTTCGGCGTTTCTTTTCAAGGTAGTCGCTTCTGAAACGCTAGTAGATCGCCCGTAGGGATAGTATTTTTATTTGGCTGGCGGTCCAAGTCGAGTTTCGTGCTCACAGGGGTGCTCTTGCATTGCCACCCAACCCATAAACTCGTTGGCTGAGCTCCTTCTGTGCTCGCCCCTTAAGCCCGGTTAAGCTGTATATGCCTGTCCAGGCAATCGGTAGGTAACCGTACAAAAAAAATGTAAGTGCCTTGAGAACGGCGACCAGCTGCGCTACTGGCCACGTTGGTCACAACATACCTATATATATATATATTTGTAACCCGGGGAAAATCCTGCATAGAATCACCAGGGTCGTTGTGAAGTCGGCAACCCCGATGTGTCAAACTCCTACTGACTAAAACCCCCCGGGGTGCCCCTCTAATTGCTCCACCCGGGCCTGGGAAACCAAATTCCTTGTTGAAAATCTTTGTTCGGCACTCTGTTATTACTTGTTGTCTATCTCTCTGGGAAGAGAGGGTGTAAAGAGCCCCAAACTTCTCCTTTAGGCGGCGTGCCGGAAACTACGCACTGCCTCCATATCATCCAGGTAGCAGACTTCCTCAAGTCTTCTGCACGGCCAGGTAGATTATGCGCTTACTTTTCTTTTACTTAAAAAAGATAATTTTTAAAGTTTCGTTAAAACGGAATAGTGAAAAAACTCAATATATTTAATTACTTGTTCATTTCTGTCTGCCTCGGCACTGACACAGCGTTATTGTAAAAATATGAGACCGTGCAGTAATCCGCTGCAGATCGTTGGATTAGCTGCCCCTTCACGACATAATAGTCGTAAATATAAAAGTATTTATTGTGTAAATCCAGCGCATTTGTCGTTGATCCGAACACACTTGAGGAAGCGCGTGCGCTCCACAAACACAGCTTTTACGATTTCACTTACATAAACAAGTTTTAAATTATTACCTCGGCATTTTTAAATTATTGTATGTGTAGAAATTTTCGTAACTTAGAAACTACCCATGGTATTTTAGTGGTAGAATAGAAAATTAATGGATGTTGAGAAAAATAATGAAAATAGTTTGCTAGATTTTAATAACAGCATCGAAGTAAAGTCGCCTTTTACTGGTTGCACAGTGGAGAGTGTTCTTAGGAGCCATATTTCCTAATTCCACCAGCCCCATTTTATCATAAAACCACGAGACACCATACTTTTATCTGCACGAAGAGATTCGCTTCTACATTCATAATGCAGACAGCTAAAGAGTGGAATATACTTCCAGCGAGCATATCTCCACGATCTAATGACTTAGGAGCCTTTAAGAGAAAGCGAATAGGCATTAATTGGGCGGTCGCGGTCCATTGTCGGATTTATCTCCACCTTCCACCAGGTGGGGTTGAGGGATCAAGCGTCCGCCTGTAAATTATTAAAAAAAAAGTTTTAACTGTCCCGTCGGTTCACGACAGGTTATTTGATGCCTTTAGCATCGTGGCCGCTAAGGATGTGCCTTGAACGACCAGTTGGAGACCCACGGTTGAGAGTGATGCGGTGCACGGTATCTGCCGCGCCGCCTGCGAGAGAGGTTTTGGACGGGTGGATTTTTACTCCCACCGCTCCCCCAAAGAAGTAGCCTCAACAAGGCCGTTTGTTCCCAGGACGTCTGGACGAATTTGGCTTCCCAGGCCCGGGTGGAGCAATCAGAGGGACAACCCGGGGGCTTTTAGTCAGTAGGAGTCTGACACACCGGGGTCGCTGCCCTCAAACCGGCCCTGATGGTTCTATGTAGGATTTTGCCCCGGGAAAAAAAAAATTGGAGACCCACGAGAAGTTAGCAGAGTGGGGTGCCTCGCTCTGCCATAAAACATAGTAAGCTATTATGCCGTCATAACACCACAGTGAGGTTGTGGAGCATTCATTACAGGGTCGATAGTCAAAGTACAAAAGTTGTCATTTTGAGGATTTTAACCAGTAGCGTTCATTCCTTAAATGCATGAAAGCATTGCATGCCCTTACGATAAATAAGTCGGGAATAAATTTCTTTAATTTAAACAAAAAAAAGAACTCTTTATATTTATATCTATTCTATTTTGACGCCATCTATCTTCCCTATCATTGTAATATAATATTTATGATCATTATATAATAGTCAAATGCATTATGTGAATCTGCCTACCCTGTCTAAATATCCTTTGCACAACACTGATTTTAACCAATACAAGTCCATGACACTTCTACCGCCGCAGCCGGGAAGATCTTATGAGAATTTTCTACAAGTAAGAAAAAATGTGTAGTTACTCGTTACAGAGCTTACAGAATCAAACATCCGCCCTCAAATGATAAATGACACATTTCAATACAGAATGCAAGTATTTAAATCGAACACTATAAATCAGAGGCGGAACAAAAAGGCCCTATTATGTGACATTGTCTATGAAACGTGCCCGGGAAAGTGTTTGCCGAATTACGCCGACGTATTACGAGCATCGTTTCGCCGACGCGGGTGTAGTTTTGTCGGTGATATTATTTGTTTCAATATCATTGTTCTGTTTCTATTATAATTATATATAATATATAATCCAGCTTATTATTTACCAACTTGATTAGTGCTGGATAAACTTTTTCATAAGCGCATCAATATTTACAAAGATAATCAATGGGTTGCCAGCATTTTTAATTGTTTAGTGCTTTTTTTTATTCTGACTCGACACAGTGACTGCACCATACCTGATGGTAAGCATGGTGCAGCCAAAAAAACGCTAACGACTATCGACCGGTAAGAAAAACCCAACGGTAGTCGCAGCGATCATGCCGGCCTGCACAAATATCTCTTCACGCTACGCTTAAAGGATCCCATATCGTAGGACGGTGGGAACACGCTCGCCGGAAGACCATTCCACACCCCAACGACACGGCAAAAGAAGGAGTTAGAAAACTTCTTAGACATTTATTGATATAAAACCATTCGTATTTTCGCAATTAAAAATATTTATTGAACCACAGTTAAAATATTACTAATTTGCAAGAAATTAAAATACACAAACATAGAAGATATTCTAAGCAAGTAAACCATATGATGTATGTATGATGACTTTTAAATAAAATATTTAAAAGATACCGTAATCTACACATTAAGACTACTTCAAAAAGCTATTCGAGGACACTTCTGCTGCAAGTTAGTGAACAGTTGAGTCTCCTGTTGGTTTCAGATGATACAGGACCAGATGATTACCATATTGTTGTTTGGTGGTAGGGCAATGGCCCAAACTGGGTCATTACCATAGTACACAAGTATAAAGACCGTCATAGTGACTAGCTTTGGCTTGTCGCGTTTCGGGATCGGCTTGTGTATATCCAGTAGCTCATATACCTAGAGACCTTCAGTAGTGGTATATGTGGGCGACATGACGACGGAGACTATCAACGGATTTTCATCCTTTTATTGTCGCTTTCGTTTTTGGACTACACTGTACTTACCATCAGATGCACTGTAGTCACTATGTCGAGCCAGTGTAAAAAAATAATTGCTGTCAAAGACATATAATTTTTTTAAAGTGATTTTTGTGTAAAATAAGAAAGACAGAAAAGTTAGAAAAATAAAATTTCTTCAATAGGCATCTTTTATAATGGAGATATAAATATCAGCGTAATATATATTATGCTGATATGTGACTGATGCTCCAGTTGCTCGCATGAGGCGGTTCGCCTCCTCTCTTTTACTGCGAATCGCCAAGGAATGGAGTTGGCTTCCTGCGTTTGTTCTTCTAACATCTTATGACATGGGAATCTTCAAATATCGAGTGAATCGGTATTTGCTGAGCGAGCGCGCTCCACCATCGGCCTCATCTTCACTTTTCAACAAGTGAGTTTGAGGTCAAGCGCAAGTATGTCAGTAATAATAATAAAAAAAAATTAGCGATACTATACGTTAATTACATAAAATTTTATGCCATTTGTATGAAAATCAGTATTTCAGACCGTTACAATATCAAAATAGTATTGCGAGGTCTCAGTTCACCACTATAATGTAAATTTCATTCCCCGATAGCGATAAAGACTTAAGTGTCATAATTTGACAAGTTATCGTCATCGATCGCAAGACAAAGGCGCATAGTTATTCAGCCACACGTCCGCGCTGTACAGCCATTGTCCCGCGGAACCCTGTATTATAGTCTTTTAACGGCGGTAACATAACTAAAACTGTTATTTTATTATATTATAATTGTGAATTACTCGTCAATTCCCTTTCTTCAGCTGTAGTAGTACTGAAGACAAATGATAAAAATTTCATGTAAATTGAATAGCATATTTTTATTATGGCGCGTAATAAAACAAATTATTACTAGGTACGCTGCCTCTTTTTTTTATCCCGGGGGGAAATCCTGCACAGAACCATCAGGGACGCTGTGAGGGCCGCGACCCCGGTGTGTCAGACTCTTACTGACTAAAAACCCACGGGGTGTCCCTCTGATTGCTCCACCCGGGCCCGGGAAACCAAATTCGTCCAGACGCCCAGGGAATAAAAGGCCTTTTTGAGGTTACTTCTTTGGGAGGGGTAGGAATAAAAGCCCACCCCTACAAAACCTCTCCCTCAGGTGGTGCGCCAGACACCGTGCACCGCCTCCCTCTCATCCGGGCAGCAGACTCCCATAAGTCTACTGCCCGGCTATTGTCCCTGGGGGATGTCATGCTCGCTCTGGGCCTTGGCCGCCGAGTGGCCAGAGAAGATGTTCGCTCTCTGACCCTTTCGGCGGCCTCCTTCTGCTTCATCACAACCTCGCAGAAGGATGTCACTTTCTGCCACGCCTCTTCACTGTCGACCATGGCTTTCACCACCACCGGAAGGGAGAGGTCGTCCCAAACAGGCACGCTGCACCTACGGTAGGTAAGTTTAACGCCGCATAAGAACACCTATGACCATTGCGAGACGATAATTTCTTGATAGCCGTCATCTTCATAATGTGTTATACGTGTGATGTATCTATGTACCTATATAAATACAAATATCCACACAAATAATTTGTTATAGGTGCTAGGGCTGATTCTAAAATCCAACAGCCCGGAAAGAATACCTATGACGTGTTTTGCACTCATCTATGTAGCTGCAGTTGTCACGACCCGGTGTGGAAAATAACAACAAGATGTTTGTGTAGGCCGGCATGATTGCAGATACAACAAGCTCTGTTGCCACCCTTTAGCCGTATTTAGTTTTTCACACGTATATATATATATATATATTGCGATGTGGTTTCAATAGCGAGTCAGAATAAAAAGACGAGATTAGGTACCTACTTCCTTCTTATGGACAGTTGCGCAATGAAAATAATTACCTGCAGCGATTAAAAACTAAAGTTTATTTAAAGTAAACATTATCAGTAAATGAGGCCAGTTACAATGTGTGCATCGCTTGCGTTGCAGCGACATCTCTGTCGTACGGTCGCCATATTGCTTGCACTGCGAAACTTTGACATTGATGGCAACGAGGAAGTTGCAACAATATGGAAAAATCGCGGTCTCATTCCACAAATCGTAGTTCCGCCATATTGACAGTCCACACGTGAGGTGCGTGTGCGATCGGTTCGCGCGGAGTGCCGATTTTCGGGCGCGCACCCTGAAGGACGTTAGTTTGAAAATGGAATACGCGCCATTTTGAATTTTACGTGGGTGACGTTTGTTTTTTTTTTAAGAAGACAAAGGTCCTTTGAAAATGAAAATGTCAGGTAAAGTTTTTACTATTAATTAAAAAACCAATGGGCAAACGTCTATTATACGTAACTCCAAGTTCTAACCTATAATTATAGATTATTTATTCATTTTAATGCTACTGTTAATCATAAATTGCTAATATTTCATCATCGGCTGTCCTTATTAACGTCAACCGCACGTCTTTGTCTATAATAAGAAGCGAGAGTACCGTAAAGGTTTTTCATTGAGAGATATCATCAATTGTTTCTGTACCGCACGAATCTGTCGTATTTTTTATATTTACAAAAAATTTGCAAGCTAGATTCGCGCCTGTAATGCAGGTACTAGACAAATATTGTACTTAAATACATATCTATAACTTGCGCTTACATAACGTGATGATACGATATTTTGAAAGTTAATATCAACTCCATACATTTTGCACTTTCTTGTAACGTTATTCTTTGTAGAAAATTACTTTGCCTGGGAACTCTACATTCAAAGGTTTACCGGTGCTGAAATTAAACGTAAGGCTTTCGGTAACGCAGGTAGGGTTGGCAAATTGGACTAACTGATTTTCTTTATTATTTTATGAATTGAAAGTAACGCTTGACCTCAATCAAACCTTATGGAAGGTGGGGATGAAGCCAATGGCGAAACGCGCTTATCCAGCAAATAACTATCCACCTAATACATATATTTATAAACACTCCGACGCAGCCTTGAGTTTCTTTCGGCGTTTCTTCTTAAGGTAATCGCTTCCGAAACGCTAGTAGATCACCGTTAGTTTTCGTATTTTGGCTGGCGGCCCAAGTCGAGGTTCGTACCCACAGGGGTGCCCTTGCGATGCCACCCAACCCATAAACTCGCTGGCTGAGCACCTCAGTGTTCGCCCTCTCGCCCGGTTTAGTTGTGAAGGTATATCCCGGTAATCAACTTATTCGAAAAAAAATATATAATTCTGGACGACTCTTTAAATTTCGACGAATTTTTAAATGTTCAGCCAATGTCGTTTATTAAAAAATATAATTATTATAAAATAAATAAAGTGTAATAATTTTATGTTATCAACGCGCGTTGGGCAATGATTCATTGTTCGTTTGACACACAATTTGTAACACGTTTCGTAACGTAATTATATTTCGTAAAAAAAAAATGTGTAAATATTTTTGCAGGCTATACGCATGGAAGGTTAGTCTAGTACAAAGCCTGCCCGGGTATAGACATGGTCGGTGATAATTTACGCTAGCGTAGTATTAGCCAGGCAGTAGAATTGAGGGAGTCTGCTGCCCGGATGGGAGGGAGGCAGCGCGCTGTGTTCAGTACTCTGCCCGTGAGAAATATTTGGAGGGGTGGGCTTTTTACACCCAACCTCCCAAAGATGAAGCCTAAACAAGGCTTTTCGCTCCCTGGGCATTTGGATGAATTTGTTTTCCCAGGACTGGGTGGAGTTAATAAAAGAACACCCTGGCGTTTTTGTTAGTCAGCAGAAGTCTGACAAACCGCTGTCACTGCTCTCACAGTGACCCTGTTGGTCCGAGGCAGGGTTTTCCCTCGGGTTACAAAAAAAAGCTTGCGTAGTATTGTACTATAGCTCCTGCTCTGGAATCGCTGCAGGTAATTCAAAATAGATTAATGTATAAAACGGTGGACGCCCCACCGTATATGCACATTATCGACCTCCGTGATGGCCTCAAGTTGGCAACGATCGTCAGATTCATGTGCGGGAGCGTCTTGCCGATATTTCGACAAGACGCCGCATCATCCTTATAATGTCTGTAACGAGAAGGAGTAGTGAAAGCTAATATTAAAAACAATGGATTAAAATTCATTAAATCAATAAAAAAACATTACTCAACTACCATGCATTTGACACACACACACACTCATATATTGGTACTCTTTTGTTTACGGTTAAAGTCTGTAATCAAATTGAGAATATATAATGTTGTTTGTCTTTAATATTATTTGTCTATAGTCTCACTGAATATCAAACATAACCTATAATAAATATTTATGCTTTATATTGTAACTAAATTTATTAACTACAATAAATATATTAGTTATTAGTGAAATACCGATCTCTCAATATACAAATATAAATCTAAGATATCGAGGGGTGAAAGCCGAGGAGGAGGCGAGAGGTGAGAGGGGAGGAAATCAGTGTTTTTATTAATTTTAAATTTATATTATTAATATTACTATGTCACCAAAAAATATCTCTTAAACCAAATAGCCTTTCACCCCTCGATATAACCTTTTTTTTTCCACTGACTCGACTTAGTGACTACAGAGTACCTGATGGTAAGTACAGTGTAGTCCAAAAACGAAAGCGACTATCAAAGGATGAAAATCCATTGCTAGTCTACATCGTCATGTCGGCCCACATATACCACGACTGAAGGTCTCTAGGTATATGAGTTACTGGATATACACAAGCTGATCCCGAAACGCGACAAGCCGAAACTGGCCACTATGGCGGGCTTTGCACCCATGTACTGTGGTCGCGATCCAGACGGGCACCGACGCCCTACCACCTCGCTGCTGCTCGTTTAGCACCACCCAGGAGTCACGTGTAGGGAAACTAGGATAAAGCCTACGGACGCGAGCAGCTTCGATTCCCAAATACAAACCCTTCGACCCTAATACAAATAGAAAATTATGTAGGTAGCATGTAATCTGAATCAATAATATTATACATATATATAGGTAAACAAATGTATATTTGTTCTAGCTGGTTCATAGATTTTTTTGTATTTTTTATTAATGTGGTGGCTAATAACATCATTTTTTTCTTCTCGATTTCAGTAATTTCATGAAAGTTTTCTTCTACTTTTATTATGCCTCGACATAAAAAATTAACGGGTCGGAGTGAGAGACAGAGACGAAGGAATCTATATTTGCCGACACATGTAATAGTAACCTTGACGAAATCTGTGATTATAGAAGCACATTCTTTTACAATAGAACCTTAATAGTGTTCATGATTATGGACGAATTTCGACCAACGGGCGACCATTATAATAAGTGTGCCAGATTTCATACTCCTCGGTCTGCGCAATTATCGTAAAAGGGGGTACAAAGCTTTTGCTTCACGTATTAATATGTAGATCTGTTTTGAATTTGATTTTGAAAGCCAATTATGTTGATGCCTATTATATATTGAAGTGACTTGATTAATTATGTATTAAATAGAGGCGATATTGCATCTCACTACTCCATTATTGTGTTAAGTAACAGAAAGATCTGAGTAATACTCGGTTGGTCTGAGTGGTCTGCGATTATATTACACTGGTTGGTAAATCAGATCACAATAAAACGTTAAAAAAGTTCCCACTTCGACGAAAAGAGGCTCTATACCAAGCGGCCATTTTACGTTTGTTTATCTACGGCCAAGATGGCTACCGTCTGGCGCTCGTGTTTGCGGAGTAAATAAGGCAATTTTGTTTTTACTTTAATACTTGGTTCTGTATATACGATTATAATCTTAAAAAATACTAGAACATGTATTTTAACAATAGTTTGAAATGAATAAGCCTGTAAGTAGCATTTATTGATTGAAGAAAGTACTTAAGAAATCACTAGAGCAATTACCCGAATTGTGGTGTGACCGCAGTACAAAGAATAAAAATCGTTGTAACAACTTGCTCTAGCCTGACGCATTTCGAGATGAGCTTATGTAGGTACGTTCTATTGGTCATACACAAATGTAATTAGAGATCTTCAGTCGTAGTATATGTGGGCCGACATAACAACGGCGGCTTGCAATAAGTTTTTCCTTTGGTGGTCGCTGCCGTTTCTGGACTATACTGTACTTTCTTTCAGCAGCAATGTAGTCATATTGGCAAGCTAGCATAAAACATATTCTCCTTTCAAATCTTCTTACGATCTCATGTTGTACTCTAAGTCCTAAGAGATAGAAAAGGTCACTCCGATGTACTTTTTAAGTAGTCCAGCCATTTCCATCTCTCACAACCTACGCTTCTCTTCCCTAGAATCTTATCTTCTAGGATAAATCTAAAAAAATTATCTATATTAGGATGCTCTCTGTATACGTTTTTAATTCTGACTTGGCACAGTGACCACACTACGCATGAAGTTAAGCACGGTGCAGTCCAAAAAACGACTGCAACCATCAACACTAAAGAAAAACCTACCTGTAATCGCAGTGATCATGCCGGCCTGCACAAATATCTCTTCACGCTACGCTGAAAGCACCCCATATCATAGGACGATAGTTACGCTCGCCGGAAGACCATTTCAGAGCCCAACGACACAGAGTTAAAATACTTCTTTGTCCTACCCTATATGTTCGAAGAAGGCTACATTAGAACGGTGAATACGATTTGGGTAGCCTTTCCCAGGGTGTGTGCCCACACGCCGCCCCAATGAGAGGTAGTGAGGGGGTAATTTACGACCCCCTCGCAGAGAGAAGGCCTGCCTAAGGCCAATCGCTCGCTGGACCCTCGGAAGTATCTAGATTCCCAACCCGGCGAAGGCGAAGAGTAGGCAGTGCTGGCACCCCGGTGATTTTAGTCGATGCAAGTCCAACACACCGGGGGAGTGACCCTCACCACTCCCCTGAAGGTCCGAAGAGATTTCTATCGGGTTAACAAAAAAACGAAGGTTACATTCCGTCTCATGGCTTTCGATATCAGTTCTCTCTTATGAAGAGCGCCAGAATCTTGGCGTTTGAGATGAAACTATTAAACTAGTCAAAGGAATCCTGAGTATGAGTATGGCCGGAAAAAATCAAAATGCAACGCCATGTAAAATTCAGTAATTTTTGTAGCAATAACTTCAGTAATAAATACTCTTGTCACAATTATAGTGGAACCCTGTTATTATCCCAATCACTGCGCTAATGGGGAGGAATGATTTGTAAACAAGGTCGAGGGCGTCTGGCCACCTGTGCAAGCTAATTTATACTTAATTACTATACAAATAAAGTGCGTAATGTGTTTGCACTACACGGTAGGGAATGCGAACTGCGAACCTTATATGGGTATTTGAAATAAACTCGAACGAAATAAAAAGATTAAAATTATTTGATCAACAGTCGGTGGTTTTAAATGGATTACGTGTTAAAAGTCCATTCCATAACATTAAATTTTAAAGAGCATTATTCCTCAATCTATTCCAGTCTTGCTTGTATTGTATCCTTTGTATAGAGCTAGTATAGAGCTTCCCGAGCCGTAGGAGAAATATGGAACACCAGGGCCAGTTAGCAGTAAGCTGAGGGAATCCCGGTGGTTTTTAGCTAGGAGCAGTCTATCAAAATGGCGTTCATGATGTTTCTGAGCAGGATTTTTCCCCAAGTTACAATAAAAAGGTTTAAATATCAAAGCAACTTATAGCTAGCTATACTTACTGTATAAATATACCAGTATGAACTTAGCTAAATGATTTTTTCGTAACTCAATCACCCCTCTCCTAACTTTGTGTGCATTCCCAAAGGAATCGAAAAAAACACGCCTCCCACAAATAGATCATTGATCATAATTTGTTTAGAGCTTTCGAAAAAATACGAAATAGGAGCGGAACCCGGTCGAATGCACCAAACGTCACGCACGAAAACGATCTATAAAGATTTCGAGTCGAAACGTGCGCGCGCGCCGACACGCGCTCGCCGCTAAAATAGAGTTGCCATCATTTAAGTACGGATCGGGACATTTGCTATAACACAGGAATAGCATAAAGAATTCCGACCGAACTTAAAGCCTGAGATTTATAGACGCAACTATAAGTTTTTTACAATTTATATTACTGACTGAATATCAAAGGATTTGGCAAATTACCGATTTTTGTCAACATGGAGTTGGCTCTGCGAATACTATGGCTATACTCAAGTTCCTAATATATATTCAGATTTTTTTCAAAACGAATAAGCAAAGTCGAAATAGCGTCTATAAATTTCAGCCTAAGTTCCGACACACACTTGAACTCAAAACAGCCTTGAGTTTTGACGAAGACTTGAGTCCCAACGGCGTGGTGTCTTGCGTTCTGAAGCAGCCTTGAGTATGAACGAAGACTTAAGTTCCGCTATATCTTCGAGTTCCGACGAAGTCATAAGTTCGACCCACCTTTGAATTTGGACACAGCTTGAAGTTTCCGATGTCGTTTCTTCTCCAGGTTGTTCCTCTGAAATACTAGTAAATTACTATCAGTAGTTTTCCGCCTATAGGAAAACAAGTCGAGGTCCGTACCCAAAAAGCTGTTCTTTTTATTAGTGGCCGTACCACAGACTCTTGTAGCAATTTTGGTTTCATCATATGTGACAGCAGTTTGACAAGGCGTAAAAGTGACAGCGCTAAATAAAAAACATGTGATATCCTTGTCATTGAAATAATATTCGATTAATAAAATTATTGACTATTGACACAATCCACTTAATTTATTGTCGAAAAAAGCTAACACGACAAACGGGATTGAAATTTAAAGCCGGCGATATGTCCGCGGTGTATTGGAACGCATGGTAGCCCTACGCTGAAATGGCGGCGCTTTTTCTAGCTTTTTCTATTTTATTTGTTGTGTTTAGCATCTATATTTGTTTTTATTGCACGGCAATGCATTCGGGTAGTCACGGATTCGCCATTAGAGGGGATTTCGTCCTGTCAAACCGGGATAGTTGTTGCATTCAAAGTTTTACAGGAATTTTCGTAAGTCAGTTTTATGGGTTTGAATGTGCGACTTTTGTCAGCTTATTTTAAAGTTTTTCATTATAATTTCCTACTTGTATTATAATTTTTCATTAAAAAAAATACTACCTTATGAATTAATGATTATATTTCAAAATTATATAGCCACTACAAAAAAATACCTTTTGTTACATCTTTACTATTCTGAGCCCACAAACCTTTTTTATTGATTCATTTTATAGATCGATTAAAATTGAGAAACGGGAAATGACGTCATTCCTACTGAACTAGTGATATTTATTTTTATTTCAATTGAATAAAACTTACTAATCTCATATTTTTTCGAGTAAATTTCTATGTAGGTATATCTCGTACCTTGAACTGAACCGAACAGACAACCAGAAAAAAGGATTTTTAATGGGTTGAATATAATTAAAAGCAAAGTACCAAACTATTCTTTCACACAATTTTGATGTAAAAAAATTATGACAAATCGACTGTATTTTGAAATATAAATATAGGGGTATCCTAATTATTCACTTAATTTTATTTGATGAAATAATAATACGAGTACATTGCATTTCATTGTTGCATGCATTGGCGTAGCGGGCCTTCGAAAGGCCTTGTATCAAATTTGTTGGTAAGCCCAAATGAGGGTTAAATTTTTTTTACAGAATAAACAAAAACGCTCGAATTGAATTCAAATGATTAAATATGGATTATAAGTTATTATTTTTAGCTATTGTTCACAGGAACTAAGTAAATCAAACAATTAAAATGAAATACACACGTTTCTTGCCATTTTTCGGCAAACTTATTTATAAAACCATTCATGGCTGAAGACGATTCCAGTTTTTATAAATCTTCTGCCTCTAAAGACAATACTTATCAGCTGAAAGCCGTTCCTGTCGCTTAGTATTTTTTAAGTTTTAATTTTGAACAACTTATTCTAGTGTTTATTTTAATGATACTTTTAGGCACGTTGAGCAGTTTTTTATAATATGATTTAACTAAGATTGTGGATAACATTTAACGTATTTTGGTATACACACGGTCAGAGCCTCTGTAGCCAGGAGGTTCCTTTTCATTGATAAGGCCCAAGGCAGCGAGGGCCTCACCAAGTATATTTGCACTTTAAACATATGAACTGCTGTTAATTATACAACTTCGATAATATATATATGTACTAGCTGACTCGGCAAACGTTGTTCTGCCATATAAATTATAGCAGACCAGCCACGCTTTGCTGTGACTGGTTTTTGAATAATTACTCAATCCAGTCAACGGATAGCGCCATCTTTTAGAATCGGTTGGAGCTAACTGTAAATTATGACTGCTAAATAATAAACAAATAATTTGCAATAAAATAATATTGCGACTATGAATTGAGATGAAAACTATCCTATCTTTTAAATTAGATCAAACTTCACGTGGTGTGTAAATTTCATTAAAATCGGGTTAAGTAGTTTAGGAGTCCATCGCGGACAAACATCGTGACAGGAGATTTATATATATTAAGATGTATGTTTAGCCGTGGTGGCTGCCGACAGAATAGAATAGCACCCCCCTCTTCTTGCCGCAGTGTCGTAAAAGGCGACTAAGGTATCCCTTTAACACCGCAATTCAACCAGGTGTTCAGAGAAGGAAAACTCGACCAAACCTGCATCCCGCTCCCTCCCGATCGTACTGGTTCTCCATTCCATCGGGCCCGAGGGAGCTCGGACGAGAGAGTGCTTTTCTGGCAGCGCGTCCAGTTATGCACTTAAATATCTCCTGCGCAATTGGCTGTTTCCGGAAACTGGACCTCGATTTTCTTAATCGGTGTTGAAACAGTCGCCGTGGCCGAACCCGGCTAGGACATCATCATATGTATGCACTTAAAGACATATTTTTAATATATATTATATTAAAATATCATCACACTATATCCCTATCGGGGTGAGCAGATTATTGGCTGTATCCACTTAGCGCTTTTATGTCTTGCACAACTACATTAGTACATATGACATTTCTATTAGACGCCAATCGGATTCCTCACGAAGTTTCCCTTCAACGGTGAACAAGAGATGCTTAAATCCGTATTTAATCTGGAAACACTCATATATACGAGATGGGTTTGCACCAACGAGCATTCGCGTCAACGCGCTGTTGATACCGGTTTCTTATCCACTTGGGACATATGATTATATTGGCTTATTATCTGGTAATTTACAGAATAGGAGTCACGGATTCCAAAGTGGACCAAATTTGGAATCAATATATATATATATGTATTCAATATAACAAGATAATGCTTTCTATTGTAGACTACCTTTTTTGTTTAAGTTATACTTTTTAAAAAATCTGTCAATATGTCAAAAAAATAAGAAATTAATTGGGGACGTTTTTATTAAAAAAAATTAACACGGTACGCTCTTGAATAAAAACTGTTGTATTAATATATTTAACTTTATATATGTATATAAAATTCTCGTTAAGGCGTTAATTGTTATTCTCTAAGGCGAGAGAATATGAAGGGAATGTTACGAAAACGTTAGAGTTTTGTAAATAGAGAGAAGTGGCGTTTCATTCTTTCTGCCTAACCCGGTAGTAATTCGTCTTGATGATAGATAGTTTTGTACCTTATATAACCTTATCTTCTCTATATAAATAAAATTCTCGTGTCACAATGTTAGTTACATTACTCCTCCGAAACGGCTTTACCGATTTTTACCAAATTTTATATGCATATTCAGTAGGTCTGAGAATCGGCTGCTATCTGTTTTTCATACCCCTAAGTGATAAGGGTCCTTCACCCTATACATTTTTTTTTTAATTTTTAATTTTATCCTTACACACTTACAATAAGTTAGTTATTTCTTGTCTACACTAGAAATTACCTAGAAATAACTTATATGGCAAAACAAGTCAACGGAGTCTGCTATAACTATCTAAAGTCTTCTCATTACAATTCTAATTGTGCTGTCCATCTTCCTAGCGTTGTGTACTCCACCTCTACACTATATTTGAGACGCACGCCACTGGTTGGCATATATGAATGTGATGCATTTCCGACCGCACCTACTAAAACGGAACGCCGCAGTTTTCAATATTCTACTACAATGTAACGATGAACATCGACTAGTAGTACGGTAGCACTGCATCAAGTGAATAGTTAGAACGTGCCTCAGCCGGGAACCGAGCACCGTATTTACTTTCTTAAGCACGTACGGCCGAGTTTGTTTCAGTATCGCACTCCATACATTGTTATATGATGATTGTTTCAACACATTACATGTCGCAGTAAGATAGATGTGCCTATTAGGGATATAACTAAATCCCTTCAAGGAATATTTTCTGTATCCTTTCATAGTATTTATTTTTCTATTTATTTTAATACTAAGTTCACAGCACATTACAAAGTCAATTATATACAAAATAGAAAATAAAAAAACTACAGCGTCAGTAACGAAGTTACGCTTGCATATTAAATTTTGAGAGCATGTTTTGGGTCCCTCTCAGTATCTGATTAGACAAGTGACTGTTATGTGAGCAGAGATGGGCAAAATGTAATCTGATTAATGATCAACGATTACAAAATGTAGTCGTAATTTGAATTTTCTTGCTCTATAATCATGATTAAATCCATTCAAAACATTAAGAAATGATAAATGTGTATACAATCTGGGATTCTGTAGTGTTTAAAACATAAATGAGCAAAATGCAGTCATATCAATGGTAAAAAGCGTTAAATGTAATCGTTAATCATTTTCATTAATCTGATTACATTTTGCCCATCTATATATGTGAGTATATGTGTGTGCGTGCATTTGTGTGCATATGTGTGTTTATTTCAGTGTTGCGTGAGATTCATCTGACTGCAGTTTAGAAATAATAGTCTTAAGGGCTTGATTACGGCTTAAATGAAACTTATCGATGTCTTTAAAGTGTTGATTATACTAAGCGCAACATCTACAGATGACGGAGTTTTGGGCATAACAGTGCTTTGCGAGAGGTAAGGCGCGAATGACCAAGGATCTCGAGTACATTCTGTGAAAATGTATAAACCAGTGCTTCCCAACCTGTAGCCCGTAGACCCCAAGACTTCCGTGGACTTCCGAAACAATAACAGTTCACCTATAGGTTACCTATAGGTAATTGTTTGCCTGGTTGGCCGTCCTAGCCGAGGTTCGTAGCTAAAGAGATGCTGTTGCGTTGCCACAAAACATGTTGAAGTTCAAAATGCCCGCCCAGGATAATATACTATGGTCCCCGTCAAAAGGGTACAAAAAGGGTACACAAAGGGTAGAATAGAACCAAAAAGTTAATAATTATGTAACTAAGGCAGAATAAAAAAAATTGACTTGGAATTTCTTTGTAGCAAAGGCGCCAGATGTTCAATACGTTATGTTCAGGATTAGCTGCCCCAGAGGCCATAACTCGACGGACTAATCTCGTAATCTCGTCTCGGCGGAACTGTGTTTAGTGCAAAAAAACGTACCGCATTTGATTTATATCCTCTTCCTGTAATTTACTGATTGTTTTTCCACCTTTTGCTCCCGGCTTTCGCAGGATTACGCTGTCGTGTTGTTTGAAAATCGCAGGAGATTTATTTCAAATTGGTAATTCTTGATTTTTCAAACAAGCATTACAGGCAATGACCAGCGGAGTCCACACAAGCACCTCTCATGGGCCCTACTTTTGTAACAAAAATAACTCGAAACAGATTTAATTAGTTTACAACCATTTATAATTTCATGAACTTTATACAATTTGACATTTAAAAATCTTACATCCAGTACTAGCAGCTTGACCACACTTGAAAGAACCATTGCTTTACTTTGTAAAGACAGAGATGTGATGAATGAGATTGGAAGCAATTAATTTATTTTATGTTAGAATTTAAGTCAGTAGCGTTAATTTCATTGACGCTTAAAAGCATTCCACGCCCTTACAATAAATAAGTCTGGAATTATTAATTACTTAAAGCCGCCATTTATCTTTCCTACGAGTACAATATAACATTTAATATAATATTCAAATTAATTAAGCGAATTCACCCTATCTTGTTCGAATGCACGCCTTTGATGTAAATCAAAATAATACTACAATTCCAACCTTTTTTTTTGGACAGCAGACATTTGACTTTGTAAAATAGACATGGCATTGACCTTTAAATATATAAACAGAGATAATGTAAATAAGACAAGGCTGTATGGTTCGTTCCTTTGCCTTCCTTTTGGGTGACGTAATAAGCAACAATTAAGTTATAATATATTTATGGATACATTCACGATTAAGTTAGATTTTAAATATTAATATATCTGAAAAAATGATAATGAACCGATATATTATTAGAGCGTTATAACCTGATCATGCTAAATCTAGGTTTCAATTGATAATGTGTATACCTCTTTATTTAAATTTTGTTCATGCAAAAACATTCCCTATTCAGCCCAATAACAAAAATGCACAAAGAATACTATAGATAAATTAAACTAAAGATATTTAAAAATAAATCGGCATAGGAAATAAAGCATTAATCCCAAGAAATAGAATGCATTATCAAAAAATGTACTAAGCTATCGTATTTAAGTAAGAATTTTACGCATTTTTGAAGAAAAAACGTGTTGTTTTACAATCTTGTTCCTGAATTCCAATAGGCGTGGGAACGTCGGGGTGACACAGGCGATGTTCCCAACAGGGGGCACCTGACTCATTGCCAAAGCTGGAAAAAAGCTGTGAATGTATGCAAAAAAGAAATTCTACATAGCATTTACTCCCATGAATATTTTGTTATTAAAATATATTTTCTAATTTTTCGCTTAGTTCATATCGCGAATCGAAAGGCTATTTGGTTTAGGCGACATTTTTTGGTGATCTAGTAATATATCGAGGGGTGAAAGGCTATTTGGATTAAGCGACATTTTTTGGTGATATATATATATTTTCGGAATCAGCTTGTTTTACTCTTGGACGGAGGTTTTATTACATACTGTATATCCTCATATAGAGCATTTTTATAATAACCAAAATATTACTATAATTGTTTCTTATAAATAAGTACCACACACTAATTATGGGCTTTAATGTATCTTTGTTATCCCCTAGAAGGATATAGCGTGACGGAATATTAATATATTTCGTCGGGTGAAAGGCTATTTGGTTTAAGCGACATTTTTTGGTGATATGGTAATATATATATTTTTGGACTCAGCGTTTTTTACTGATTCCAAAAAAAAAATTGTGGAGATTGGAAAACGGAACGTCAAATCTAAATCGATTGGGGTGTATTCGGTTAGATGTGTGGCAACACTGAGGTGGACAGCGGACGGATGTCGAGGTGATGGATGGTAAAATAAGCGCACGTGGAGCTGTGAACGGCATTATTATTTGGATACAGACACAGCAGTGAAAAGTGTAGCCAACCTACGTCCGACTTCGCCGCGTTCCCGAAAAGCCTTATTTCCTGAAAACACGATGGAACTGGGAGACGAAGAACACCCATACTCCCCCCAGTTACCTACGTTATATATTACTATATATGCCGTGGTGGCCGCCGGCAGAATAGAATAGCACGCCCCTCTTCTTGCTGAGGTGTCGTAAAAGGCGACTAAGGTATATCTTTAACATCGCAATTCAACCAGGTGTTCAGAGAAGGAAAACTCGACCAAACCTGCATCCAGCTCCCTTCCGATCGTACTGGTTCTCCATTCCATCTGGCCCGAGGGAGCTCGGACGAGAGAGTGCTTCTCTGGCAGCGCGTCCAGTTATGCACTTAAATATCTCCTACGCAATTGACTGTTTCCGAAAACTGGTCCTCGATTTTCTTAATCGATGTTGAAACAGTCGCCGTGGCCGAATCCGGGTAGGACATCATCATCATATTACTATATCACCAAACAATGTCTCCTCAACCAGATAGCCTGCCTGTCACCCGACGATTTTATTATTATTATTTTATGCTGCTACTCACAGCGCACATCCTTCAACCCACATTGAAGAAGCATGCTGGAACAAGTAGAAAAAGGGGGTTAGGCCTCCCCTTTTGCCTTGCAGTGGGGCTAAACTAGTTAATAATAATAGTATTGTTTTTAATAAGAAATACAGTCAAACCTGGATAAGTGAGAGTTCAAGGGAGAACAATCTCATTCTCGCTTATAGAGGTTTCTCACTAACCCGAGTTTCTCGCTAATGCAGGTACATGGGTAGCGTTTCTCTCTTATAGAGGTACGCAGCAATAACAAGTCACAGCAAGTACGAATGTATTATGTACATATATATTTTTATTAGTGTGTATATGTTACGTTCATTAGATTTCGACATATAAGTACTTTATAAGGGTAGGCATCAAGATACGAAAACAAAACAAAAACAATTGTAGGAAGTTCCACGAAAGTTAAGAATGAGTCATAAAATAGCAGATGTTAAATTTGTAATTTGTTTTGTCATTTGTTCCTCCTAGATACTATAAATAAATAAAGCTCGACTGTCGCTTATAGAGAGAGGTATAGATAAGTAGCAGTCTCACTTACGGAGGTCCATGAGGGATCAACGACTCTCTCTTACAGAGGTTTCTATTTCTCGCTAATAGAGGTTTTGGGAGCTTAAAATGACGGGTCCTAGCTTTTACTCTCACTTATAGAGTTTTCTCACTTATTCAGGTTTGACTGTAAATCATTAAAAAGAAAGAAATTAATAAAACGTTCTTTATACAAAGAAATTTCAAGTTGAACAAAGCCACAGATTACTTCAAAACATCGCTCTTATTATTATAAACGCTCGATTATTATTATAAACTCCACCTACACACCTCTTCTCTTTGAAATAAGTTTCTTTACAATATTCATTCATAAAGTCAAAAGTCCGTCCGATTCCCACGTACAGCGCGAATTGCTCTACGATTACACCTACAAAACTTATGAATGACGCTACAGGTGTCCGCTACGTAACAAAAAAGGGGGTAAACAAAACACGGCAAAACCTGCCATAGACACGTGCGTCCGTCTTTGCGGCCAGAGACAATGGCTTTATCACGCCTCGTCCTGTACCTGAAAAAAAAAGGATATTGACTTGGCGCGAAATTTATTGGCTTGTTACTCGGTGCGTTCCCACGCACCTGTTTCTCGAGGCTGATTGGCTCGAATAATGCGTCATTGGTTTTCATTATTATAATTGAGATTCCTTAACTAAAATTATGTTTTTATACTGTTTACGTGTATAAATGAGTTATCAGACACAATTAAGAAAATGCAGTAGCCATTTCTTTCCAGTTTTACAAAAACAATTTAAAAACTTACACGTTTTGTACTCCTTATTAATACTTTAGCGTGTCTTATATGCGATTAAACATACTTTAAATTATGGCTCGACATTTCGACCTAGTCACACAGCCATGTTCACAAGCAGACTGAAGCACCGTAGGTTCAATGAATCAATCCAATGAGACTTACAAAACTTCTTAACAAACGCAGTTTCAATCACAGGATTTTATTTTTTTAAATTGAAATTAACTAATGGATAGCGAATATACCAGCTTTGGAGTAGAATACGCTCCCTGCAACTATTTCTCCACATTCTTACGATTTTAGGGCCTTTAAAAGAAGGGTGTATAAGTTTATATTGAGAGAACATGGTTCACGATCGGTCTCATCTTCACCTATCACCAGGTAATTTGAAGACAAACTATAGTCAGGAAATCATTAAACAAAATCAAAATTATATTTTCTTCTCAATGTAACTAATATTGAATATTGGCTTCAAGTTAACAAATTAAAAATATGCTGTTTAGTTGATACTGGCAAAAACTTAAATCATGCTTTGCTAAAATATTCAAAAAAAACAAATAGAATAAAGACGTACGTAAACGAATCAAGTCACATCCGTTTAAAACTTTAATAGGGATTTCGTTATCCTTTACAAGATAACGTCATGACTTTAAGTAATCCCCTAAATCCGTTGCAGGTGATTTGTTATGCGATTGTGAAAGTTTTTTTTTATGTAATAACGTTGTTAAAGTAATACAAAAAATGTTTTAGCTCACGATTGCTCTTTCGAACAATGGTTTTCGTAATTTCAAAGTCCGTTATGTTCTTGCCATTAAAAGTAAAATTTCCTAAGGCTCGCAGTAAAATTTCAAGATATTTAAATGCAGCCCTTTAGTGAGAAATAATTCTGGTCGTTTAAAGGTTGAAAAATAGGATTACTAGCTCTGCCCGCGACTTCGTGTGCTTGGAAGAAGCGCTTTTATTATGATAACTAGCTGATCCGGCAATCGTTGTTCTGCCATATAAATTATTCATACATATATTTTTGGTATGTTGAACAGTTTTCGCAGCACACGCAATGGAAGCCCTCAAGGATGAATTATTTTCCCCGTTTTTTTTCACATTTTCCGCTATTTCTTCGCTCCTAATAGTTGCATCGTGATGTTATATAGCCTAAAGCCTTCCTCGATAAATGGTTTATTCAACACAAAAAGAATTTTTCAATTCGAACCATTAGTTCCTGAGATTAGCGCGTTCAAACAAACAAACAAACAAACAAACTCTTCAGCTTTATAATATTAGTATAGATAATCAATTTATGTTGAAATCTTTGTATACCTTAATGATAAAAAAGCCATCGATCCTTCTTTATTTCCTTACTAATTCTATCTTTTTTTTGTTTTTTTTTGTATCCCGGGGGTATATCCTACATAGGCCATCAGGGACGCTGTGAGGGCAGCGACCCCGGTGTGCCAGACTCCTACTGACAAAAAATTCTCGGGTTGTCCCTCTATTCCCTCCACCCGAGCTTGGGAAACCAAATTCATCAAAACGTTCGGGGAGCGAAAAGCCTTGTTGAGGCTACCTCTCTAGGAGGGGTAGGAGTAAAGAGCCCACTCCTCCAAAACTAATTTTCAGGTGGCGCGCTGGACACTGTGCATCGCCTCCCTCTCATCCGGGCAGTAGACTCCCTCAAGTCTACTGCCCGGTTTACTAATTCTATTTACATATAGCGATTAGTTACAATAAATAAGCTAAAAATACCTTTTGGTTTTTTTTTTAAATGAATGATCGACGTATTTTTTCAAACTGACATAACTGTTATATTTAAGAACTGATTTAAATACAATTAACACTAAATGCAGCTTTTCACAATAGATTAGAGACAATCGCATCGAAGTCGATTAAGCTGTTTCTTAGGTTAGCGGGCACAAACACGATCTCGATACATTTTTAGTAACCCACATTTGTGAGCCGTTTTTTAACAAAAATATAACTTAATATAAGTTAAGTTTATTTATATAGGCTCGACAAAGTGACGACCGCATACCTAAGAGAAAGCCCAATGTGATCCAAGAGGAGCTATGACCGCCATATGGCTAGGATCTATTGACAGTCTGGTATGGAAAACTAGAGGCTTACAAGTTAATACCCGGACGTGACAGACCGAAGCGGATCTAATTGAGGAGTCTAGTTTCAAAACCCGCTATAACATATTTTTTTCAAATCCTAATTATTTATAAAAACTTATAATTAATCTTTGACTTAACAATCACATTTCTTATAAGGTATTGAAATTATTATTTTAGAGTAAAAAAGCAAAAAAGAAAACTTTCATATATAATATTTGCTTTGATAAAAAGATTTGAAATTTCTATTAGAACTATTAAGTAATTTTGTATGAAAAATCGTTTTAGCGGATTTTGAAACTAGACGCCTCCTATGACGGTCTATGAACTTATGTACTGCAAACATAGCCCAGGTTCGGCATGCGCCCTACTGCCTTAATTTCTATAAGTTCCCTAAAGATATCTCTATATATATAAAATTCTCGTGTCACAATGTTAGTTACCTTACTCCTCCGAAACGGCTTTACCGATTTTTACCAAATTTTATATGCATATTCAGTAGGTCTGAGAATCGGCTACTATCTATTTTTCATACCCCTAACTGATAAGGGTTGTTCACCCTTAACAATTCTTTTTTATTTTTGGACAACTGTTTCTGTTTTTTTTTCTATCATGTGGCATTAAAAATACATACAACCCTAAATTTTTACTTTATTATCACCAACCTATATTTTTAATAGCCATTTTAGTAATTTAATCAATTTTTATCCCGCTCGTTAACTGATCAATTATTACCTAGAAATAACTTATATAGCAAAACAACGTTTGCCGGGTCAGCTAGTGATATATAAATCTTTACTAATGAACAGCAGTTACTTTCGGGCGCTATAGTTCAAAAATATAAATAAAAACTTTAGGTTTAATAGACCGCACTGCGGAATTTCATCATGCCAGAAAATATCGCGTAAATTTCATTCGCTAACGAAGACTCATCTAGCTCCCACGGCTAAACTAATTTCAAGAGGTATTTGTCATCACAAACTTTAACATCGAAAACTCACAATGCTTGTTAGGTCTTAACTGTTTTTACAAACGATACCCAGTAAATCTTAGGGGTGTCGCGCATACACGTGCGAGCTGATCCGCTCGGATCCGGGCTGCTTTGGTGGTCCCTCTGTATAAACATACCTAGATATATTTAAATATTTACTATTTATAGTCTATTTTGCAATCCGAGGCAGTATTTCACAGCAGGCAATCAACAGTACAGGGTCTGAAGTGATTTATAAACAATGCGCAACTATTCCTGATACAAATTGACTTGGTAATTCAAAATATAGTAATTTACTATAGTTACTAGAAAATCTGACAATAAACAAACCCTATTAACTTACTTAACTCTTCTAACTGGCTGGCATTTAAAAATAATAAAGTAAAACAAGATTACTGGTTATTTATAATAGTGTGCTATATAAAAAAAAGATTTTATTACCGCTTATTTACGCAGAAAACAATTATAAATTAAAAAACTGACAATATCGTCGTACGTATGGATCAACCCTTATTTTGATAAAATAAAATCTAGTATTTCGTATTTTTTCAAGTAAACGTGTGTATAACTTGTATTTTGAGCTAAACCAAACAAACAACTGCAATAAATGACTTTTCATTGGGTTAGGGCAAAGTAAAAGCAAAAGACTAATTTACTTTTGAGTGTAAGTGAAATCATTTGAACAAAATTTAATGTGAAAACGATCCAATTTTTAAAAATATGTTTTTGCTCATATTTTTATATAATTTTATTAAATACAGTAATATATGTACAAAAAAGAAATGTTACTAATTGTACTTATAATTTTTTCTACAAGTAATTAAATTAAACATGATGAAGCAAAACATCATGAGGCAATCCGCATGGCATCTAATAGAAGTGTCATGTGCTGAGTATTAGTGCTGTGAGAACGCCGATCAGCTTCACTACTGGTCGCGTTGGGCACGACATACATGCGCAAAGTGGATACAGCTACTAACGTATCCTCTGCTCACCTCGAAAGGGATATATTATTAATAATAAAATTAAAATTGCCTTGATTAATTTAAAGCCAGGTCGCGAAGTGTGCTTTTATTACTGTATTGGGAAATCTTACCTGAATGAAATCAAGAGATAATCTTATATATAAAAATGAACCGCTAAATGTCTTGATAAACGCGAAACTCGAGAACGGCTGAACCGATTTGGCTGATTTTTTTTTTGTTGAGTTTGATGAAGTCTGAGGAAGGTTATTACGGAGAGAACATTTTTAAAAATTCCCTGCAACTGTCTAAAAATAACACTTTTCTGTATTCTCATACAAAAAATTCGTAATAATATTAATAAAATAATAAAATCTGACGGGGAAGCTATTAACATTAAAAAAACAATGTGACTTTGTTTTAGAGAAATAGGGCAGAACAAGGTCTGCCGGGACAGCTAGTTTTTAATAAAAGTTCACATTACGGCTTCTTTACTCTCTGGTGTGTGTGCGTGTGCAGATTGGAGCCGATATGCAAATCACAGTGGTGTATTGTAGTTTTATATATTTTAGTGTCATATTGACGCGTAGGTAGGCGAAGTGACGCGTGACGACGAATAATCAACTCCTCTGTGGGGTTGTATGAAAATAATAACATATCGTCACATTATATCCATTCCGGGATGAGCAGAGCTTTAATAGTATTTTTACTGAAAGTCCGATTAGTTTTTCTTTACTATCTTAACGTCTGGGCACGTGCCTCTGGGTTTTTTTCTAGATTACGTACGGATTTAGGCATCGGTGAAGGAAAATATCGTGAGGAAACTCGTATAGCATCTTTTAGATATGTCATGAGTAAATTTCATGAGAACGGCGATCAGCTGCGGTACTGGACACGTTGGACATGACATATATGCCCAAAGTGGATACATATAAATGGATATAGCGTTAATAATAGTGTGTAGTCTTAATGTATGCAAACTTTCTCACGGGATATTCATTCCTTTGTGTGTTGTATCTCATTATGTTGAAAAGAGCAACTACCAGAGTTTCTTTCTGGATTTTCTCGGTATATTCTGGTTTCCGAACAACTTACCACTGGTTCGTTTTACTTTTTTTGACGTTTCAAAAGTGCTTCGAAGTAGGCCTATTTGAATTAAGTTGTATTTCATTCATTCATTATTAAAAACCGTTATTTCATTTTAATAATATCCTTATCAATTACATAATGCGAATCAATCGGTGTGTTTGAGCTGTCAAATTCATACGGGCTTCCTTTGTCGATAATTTCAATAACTATTGTTGGTACCTGTCGACGTTTTTTTCGGAAACGGACATAGAGGTGATGTTGTGCGCAGTGTGCGTTTGAACCTGTCCGCGTAAAGTGTATGTTTTTGAACGTCGCGTGTGCCCTATTCTTTATAATGAAATATCCGTGCCGAAAGTTGTTCAGGCAATATAAAACGGTGATTGTTATGGATTTTCGTAAGTGATTTGTTTTCATGTACGTACACTGTTATATTTTTAATATATGCTTATAACAGCTTAACACATGTTTAATCGCATTGAATGAATATTAAATGAACATAAAAATGTTTAATAATAAGTAAACACGTTAGCAGAAGATATAATTTAGAAAATATATTCAAAAATAAATGGCACAATTAAAACCCCCTAAAAAGCCAAAAATTTTCTAATATGTCTCTATACATATAAAGTTCTCGTGTCACAATGTTAGTTACCTTACTCCTTTGAAACGGCTTTACTGATTTTTACCAAATTTTATATGCATATTCAGTAGGTCTGAGAATCGGCTACTATCTGTTTTTCATACCCCTAAGTGATAAGGTTTGTTCACCCTTAACATTTTTTTTTCATTTTTGGACAACAATTTTTAATAAATTTAATTATTTTTCTACTAGAAATTACCTAGAAATAACTTATATGGCAAAACAACGTTTCCTGGGTCAGCTAGTTATAATGTAATATTGTTATAAATGAAAAAAATATATTAATATTTTCAGTTATTTCATTTTATAGATTCGTTATTACAAACGTCAGCAATTTTTTTTTCTATATTCCTAAAGAAAACTTTGAAAATGTATCCGCAATACTAAGTAGGTTGTTAAGTACAAGATATTATAAATGAGCCGTTCATTTTGAAAGTGGCTTAAGTCCAGTTTCATCTTTTATCAAATTGGAACTTGTGACATTTATAATTTATGCTGAACTGTCAAAAGAATAAATTGGTATTGAAATATACTTAGTACATTTGAAAATTTTATATCACGTACATTTTCAAAATAATATAAAAAACGCAAACCCTTACGTATTTCAAATTAAAGATATGTGGACTTAAGTCACTTTCAAAATGAACGACTCATATAAAAGTTTTAATTAAAGACTTACCTTAGTGCCACATTAAAAATAAACTTGTTTTTATTAAGGTGCTATAATATCCAACCAATCCCATAAAATAGTAATTAAGACCTGCCAGCAGAGCGATCAAAACAAAAATAGCTAAGCACGAATTTTCAAAATCGTTTTTGCTACATTCCAATCAAACGACGAGGAGTTACGGTATAGTTTATTGCCAATAACTACAGCGAATGTTGCCCATATGTTCTGCTTATAGCAATACTGGCTTTAGTTGAGTACAAACATTGTTCAAACTAAAGACGCGTTTACACTCTCAGTCATACACGAGCTACACGATGCTCAGTTTTTTCTTATTATACATATTTTAACGAGTTTTAAACACGAAAAAAAAAAGAAATTAAATTAGAAGTATCCGCTGTCAAAAGCGGATATGCACTGCGTCCGATACAAAGTCGTGAATATCGATAGAACTATTTGTATGGTTGCTTAAGCACTACATTCGTCATCCGTTAATCTCCAATTCAAATCCGAATATTGTCAGACCGAAATAGCAAAAGTATTATTTTATAAATTTTTGTGTACTGTGTCAGAAACGAATCTGAAATATACAGTATTTCCTGTCCATTTCACGTAATATTTTATGGAAATTGCAATAAACTTCTACTTTCATATTTTTGCAGGTTCTGGTCAAAGATGATGTGAACTGCAATATCTGAATTCAATCCAGGTTTTCTAGACTCGTATTTTCTTTAATACACTACACGGGCCGTGGTAGCGAGCAGACTGACGCGTTGTGTTTCTTCGATGTTACGTGAAGTTAATTCCACTGCCCGCTTTTGTTCTTAATAATTTTAGTAGTTATTGCATACAATAACTTACTCACAGTGTCAACAAGTTTACAAGGTTACACAAAATGAGACCTTATTTTTACGAACACTAGGCTCTAAGTCGAAAACAACATGAAGCTATTATCCCGTTTAGTAACGCTTTTTTTCCAAGTTATTTGTTTCTTTTACTGACTTTAAAAGGAAGTAATTTTTTATGGTTTTTATTTTAAAACTAAAAATTGTAACAATATATTTGTAGACTTATTCACACCGATCTAGTTTTAAAGTGCTTATGTTATGAGATTTAGATAAAAATATTCACACTTAAATAGAAATACACGTTCAAGACTCGCGACTAACTAATCTTTACATCATAGAAAAAAATATCTCGTTTGCTGTTTAAAGGATATATATATATATATATATATATATATATATATATAAAATTCAGAATACATTCACTGAACTAGGCTAAAAACCGACTCACAATCCGTTGTGTAGTTTAGAAGATATGATTGAATATACAAACATACAGAATTAGCGACTTCAAGCGTATCGCTATCAAATTAACGTGTATCTTGTTATTGTAGCTTAAACAGTAAAATATTTACTATTTTTCACTATATTACGTATCTTAACTTAAAATAGCCCCAAAATATAATGTAAAAATATATATATTTGGCGTATTTTTGATGTGTTTTGTTTCATTTCCCATTATTAATTGTTATATTCATTGTATTTACATATATATTATATGTAATCTCTATTATTTCTTTTTTTTATATAGACGAATGCTTGACCTCAATCACACCTGGTGGAAGGTGAAGATGAGTCCGATGATGAACTGCGGCCGCCCAACAAATGCCTATTCACTCTTCTCTTAAAGACTCCCAGGTCATAAGATCACGGAAATATGGCCACGGGAAGCATATTCCACTCTTTAGCCGTTCGCATGATGAATCTAGAAGCGAATCTTTTCGTGCGGATATAAGGAACACCCACCACATACGGATAGTATCCAATGGGAAGGTCTTTTATCTTATGATTATGTTTAGCACCTTCCTTTTTGTATTTTTATACTTATGTTCTTACCAAATATTTTTTTTTTAATGAGATCTTAGATATATATATTTTTTGTTTCTTAGTTATATATATTACATATAATTTTATTGACATCTCTATTCTATAGAATATGAATGACAACGAACAATATTATTTTTATTTTAAAAACATAAAAAATCTGAGTTGCGCCTCCGCGTAGGCGCAACAATTGGCGCCAACATCCAACACGATGTCTAGTGGTTTTATAATGGAATGGGCTGGTGGAATCAAAGTAATGTAATAATAAAATTAAAATCAGAATAGTTCTATTATCTAATATATGTTATACTCATACTCACCTCAAGCAATATTGATGGTGTAAAGCCGACCGATTCTAATCCGGAAAGGTAATTTGTAAGTATTAAGGGTGTATTGAATAATTCATGGTGCGATGTTGTTTTCCCGCCGAAACAACGCTTCCCTTGTCATGGCGGACCTTTGTTTTATCCGAGGTACCCAAGTCTCTCGAGTGGTTGCCTTGATGAATATTCCTCGCGTCGTTAGCAATGCATATTTCTAGTATGCGTGATTTCTCGTTTGTTATTTTTCGCAGTGACGTAGGTCAGGAGCGGTAATTAAAATATGCCGTAGGTAAATATATGCATAATTTATAGACGAAACTAATTTTCCTTATATTTTTAATTTCTATTCTATTTTTACCGAATCTTTGTAAAGCTGGCATACGTACTGTGCTTTTTAGCTTTTTCGCATCATGATACACTCAAAACCAACTTATTTTTTACACTGGCTCGACATAGTGACTACAGTGCATCTGATGGTAAGTACAGTGTAGTCCAAAATCGAAAGCGAGCATCAAAGGATGAAAATCCATTAATAGTCTCCGTCGTCATGTCGGCCCACATATACCACGACTGAAGATCTCTAGGTATATGAGTTACTGGATATACACAGGCTGGTCCCGAAACGCGACAAGCCAAAGCGAGTCACTATAACGGTCTTTACATTTGTATATTATGATCATGACTTAGGTTGGGAAATCGCTCTGCCACCAAAAAAACATTTCTTGTATACATTTCGCATTCATCTATCCACTAAAAAGGTTGTGATGTGTCGTTTATTCAGGAAACAGTTACAATTTATTATTAATGCTAGATTAAAAATAACTTACACCTAAAACGAATCTATACACAAAACACAACCTAATTTAGAATGGAAGTTATTCAAGTAATATAATGCAGAAACTATAATTTAAATATTTATGAGTACTGTGTCAATTACCATAGGTAAAAAAATGTGTGCCGGCGGTGGTGAAAGCCATGGTCAGCTGCGAAGAGGCATTGCAAGGTGACATCCTTCTGCGAGGTTGTAATAAAGCAGAAGGAGGCCGCCGAAAGGGTCAGAGAGCGAACATCTATGGCCACTCGGCGGCCAAGGCAACTTCGCTACTTCGTATTAAGTGAGGATACAAAAACTTACCAAGGTTTATTCGATCTGAAATGGTAAACACTGCGGTTTCAATATGCATAGAATTTACAACAAGGTTAACCATGAATTAAATATCTTGAACTTATCTAATTACGAATGTAAGATGAAGCTGAGGGACTGGTTGCCGAATCTGGGATGTTATGATACTGAGGAACTGTTGAGGGAATAGATGCAGTTGGGGCTTAACATTATTGTAAAATTATTATTTACTTTGATTGTATAGTGTATGTAATATTATTATTGTATAGTTTTGAATTAAGATTGGAGCAACGCAGCGGATATAAACTGGATGTAACATATTGTGTGCAATGTGCTGACATCCGAGACACAGGCAGTCCTAGTTTGGGTGTCAGCTGACTTTGATGTGCTGCTTTGTTTGTTTTTCTAACAATTTATTTTATTTTATTTTTAATATTATAAAAATATAATAACTTGGACTTGGACCTGATGCTGCAACATCATTTGAAAGCAACAGGATACTCAAGTCTTTGCTAACTTACAGCAGAAGTATTTTATTCTTGAGCTTATAGAAATTATCTCAAAGAAAGATTACTAATAGATATACTTACATACATAATTGAGTTTAGGGATGTTTTAAAATATTAATGTAATGATCAAAGGTTATGTCCCGACTAGCTTGCCGCAAGGACAGCGCGCGGCACTTGCCGCCCGAGGCGGCGGCCATCATGAAGGAGAAGAGCAAGAACGCAGCGCGATCCAGAAGAGAGAAGGAGAACGCGGAGTTCCTCGAGTTGGCCAAACTGCTGCCGCTCCCTTCGGCCATCACCTCGCAGCTCGACAAGGCCTCTGTCATTCGGCTTACCACCAGCTATTTGAAGATGCGGCAAGTATTCCCTGATGGTAAGTATTTTTTACTCTTTTACCTCAGTACTACTGCAGTACAGATACTACAATAATTGCAGTACAGAATACTTCTGACCAAAGATGAAATGCAATGAAAATGTATTTGTTTCGCCACAATCCAACAAAAAACCAGAAATTTCAATGCAGCAATACAAACAACACACAGAAACAAAAGAAAATACAAAACATATAAATATGGCGAAAATGGGACCTTCATCAGCCTAAAACCATAGAGGAAGCCTGCAGCGCTGATTTTCGTGAAGGGCCCCGAGATCGATTGAGATGAAGATCGATTTCAGACTAAATCTGAAGTCAAAGGCTTAAAGTTCTAGAAAATATAGTTCAAGATTGACTAAAAGTAAGCAATACAATCGTTTTACTGCACCTGGTTGTGAGTGCCCTCTAGTCCACAACGATGACGATCACAAACGGTGAGAGAACGATGACAGTTGCCGTCGTCATGCCGGCTTACCTATTTACACCGCGACAGGCAGAGATGAGTAAAATGTAATCGTAATTTTCATTTTATTGCTCTGTAATCATGATTAAATCCCTTCAAAACATTAAGGAGTCATAAATATGTATGCAATAGAGGATTCCATAGTGTCTAAAACATAGATGAACAATATGCAGTTATATTAATGATAAAAAACGCAAAATGTAATCGTAAGCGTTTTTCGTTAATCTGATTACATTTTGCACATCTATTCTATATCTATATGCCTATGAAACTAAAAAAAATATATCTGTAGTAGGGATGTAACGGAGGCAGTTTTATCGGAACCGAAGTCGGAGTCGGAGTTTTTAAATTTGATTTATCGGAGTCGGATTCGGAGTCGGAATGGGAGTCGGAGGCAATATCAGTCACAAGTGACGGCAGAATAAAATAGTTTTATTAAGGGACAAATAAAAACATTATTCAGTGAACCTTTTTAATTAGAAAGTGATAAATTTACAAATACACAGACAATAAAAATTGCTGTGTTTCTTATTAACATTTTCATAGTACTGTGAGAAAGCGATTACCTGAGCTACTGGTCGCGTAGTCCACGACATTTAAGCGCAAAGTGGATAAAACCACCACCACTATTGTATGTCTGCTCACATAGCGTGATAGCGTGAAGATATGTTATTTATTATATCTTAAATTTGATCCCATTTTAATATGGTGCAGGATTGATACATGTCTTCGAAAGTATAAGCCAGAACTTTTGAATTGACAACAGCATAATCCATTTCCTTCTACATCTCCCTCGCGTGTAGACAGATGTTGAGGACCGAGACTGTTTCCAAGCGTATATCAGGTTTGTTTTTTTGATAGCCCGGGGAAATTGTTGACGGACCTCAGGGAGTTTTTTGGTTGTCGGACTTGCACCGACTAAAACCCCCGGGGTCACACAGCGCTCTCGCCTGGATAAGTTGGGAGGCACGGAGGTTGCGCTTGAGGGATCAAGCGCATCGCCGGCGTATATCAAGTTGGGTCAACACAACCCAACCCAACACAACACAACACAACCTAACTTGGGCAAATAAAAGCTGTTGTTCACAAAATGTTGGATATATCAGAAACCGTTATCCACCAGTGAACATTGTCCAGTGAACAAATTAAATCAAATTTGCTGCAGGGTTGTTTTTGTGTTAATTTCTATTTTACTTAATTTAATGTAAATCTAAAATAAAAAAAAACCTTTTAGTAATAAATTTAAATGTACATTTAGTTTTAAATTTAATAATTTAATCATATTTTTTTAATCTAAATTTTAAAAAATGTCTGCTACAAATTAAGTAGCACTGATTGTTTGATTAATTTATATTATTTTTCTACAACGTATAAAATAAAATCAAATGAATTGACTACAACAGTGGTGGTGACCTCCGATGAATACCTCCGATTAAAGTTTCGGAACCGAAGTCGGAACCGAAGGTGTAATAACGATCGGAAGTTCCGACTTATCGGAGTCGGAGTCGAAGCTCCGTAACATCCCTGATCTGTAGATATAATTTAAACGCCCAGTGGCAAAGTGTTGCAACGCCTCGCGAGACTCCAGCTGGCAATAACTTGATAAGGAGAACTGAAAACCATGTTCAATGGCGTTTACTAAGCGAGACCTAGGTCCAACAATAGACTAAAGTGGACAAATGATGATGAAGATTTATTTTATTCTAAGGACTGGGAGATGCATGGGGCGCAGCGCCACCACCGCCGCAGCCACGTGAGTTGACCATCAGGGAACTGGGATCCCACTTGCTACAGACCCTCGATGGATTCATCTTTGTGGTGGCACCGGACGGCAAAATCATGTACATTAGTGAAACCGCATCAGTGCACTTAGGACTCAGTCAGGTATGAAAATACGTGTAACAATATATAAAACCCTCTTTTCGGTACCCTGGGGAAATACTACATAGGATTGTCAAGGCAGCCATGATGCCTGTGGCCCGGATGGGCTAGGCTTCTTCTGGCTAAAAATCCCGCGGCGTCCTTCAACTCGGTGCTAGATGAACCAGGAGAACCGTATTCCTCCGTCGACCTGGTGACCGAATAGCCTTATTCAGGCTCCATTTGTGGGAGAGGTAAAACACATAAACGCACTACCTCGGCCTTATCCGGGCAACAGACTTCCTCAAGTCTACTTCCCAGTCAGATTCTTTTCCTCGCGAAAAAAATTAACGAAAATGCTCAATTTCCATTTACTCAAAGAGAATTTGTAGTAGAAGGGAGAACCAAGCATTCGATTATCCTAAATCAATCTTTAAAGCTTTCTCCTTCCATTTGCGTTAACATACAAATTAAATAGTAGTCCTATTTATGTAACATCTTATTCGTTTGCTCGTGGCAGAGAAGTTATGGTCAGGTATGTCGTTGAAGGCACAGTGCACTATATATCGGACTTTCTCAATACTCACGTGTTGGTTAGAGTTTTTTATCTAAACTAAATAATAATTACGAAGTCTTGCGGGACACACATATTTTAGTACTACTAATGTACTCACAAAAGATGATATGATAGATGATATCTGGTGTGACTGGGAGGTAGACATGAGTAAATATGCTGCCCGGATAAGGCACGCTGTCTGTATGTCCTGCGCGCTACCTAATAGAGAGCTCCTAAGGTCCTAAGGCATAGAATCTTTACACTCATACTTCCCGAAGATGGAGTCTGAAAAAAGCTATTCGCTTGCAGATTATTTGAGGAATATGGATCTCTAGGCTCGGCTGGCAGTGAGCTCAGCGACGCTCTGGGAGTTTCTAGTCTGACACACGAGTACCCTGACAGTCCTAAGCAATATTTTTCACCGGATTACCAAAAAATCTTTCTGTGACCTATTATATATTCTCTTAGCTTATCCTGTTATATCCTTTCTTATAAATTAAGCTGGTGGAGATAGCCAAATACTATATTATGACGTAATAGATGACATTTACTGATGAAGTATTCGATCTGAGACAGCCAGGCAACCTGTAAAGGTCGTTCCATTAAAACGTTGTGATACAGGTGGAGTTAACGGGAAATTCAATATACGAGTACATACATCAAGCGGATCACGAAGAAATGAATGCAGTTCTGAGTCTTACAAGTACACACACGTACAGCGGACAACAATATTCATCATTGGCGTAAGTACTTTCAAACATTACTCTCGGCTCAGACGCGAGATGATCCGATAACTTGCGAAAGACAGGTGAAAGTTTCTAGATGCGAGCAGCCCAGGGCAGAGGAAAGTGGAGAACCTTTAAACAGAGCAGTGAACTGATGTGGCCTGAAATGATGATGAGGATTTCACATCAGTATTTGTTGCGAAAAAATTAAACTGTTCTACTCTTTTATGATCTTTAAGTAAATGCATAACCTAAATCTCACTTAATGGAAAATGAAGATGAAACCAATAATGCAACGCGTTTGCCAGATAAATGCCTGTTCACTCTTTAGGCTCCCAAATCATAGAAACGAAATTAAATGGACTTGGGGAACGTATTCGACCCTTTGTGTTCCAATTATTAATAAACAAAAATGAATTTTTTAGTGCGACGTAATCTGGAAATCAAATGACAATGCTTGGTTATAGTTCTACGCGTACTTTTCCAATAGACCATCGTATTTGTAATTATAAAGCAATTAAAAAGCGCTCTTAGCAGGTTTTACTGCCGGATCTTCTCATTAGATTTCGCCTTCTAATCTTGCATTAAATTAACTTATCCCCCTGAAGATTTCTCGCAAATATCTATTTGCAATGATACTCCTGTCAAGAAGTGAAACACAACTTTATTCAAATAGGCCTACTTCTAAACACTTTTGAATTATCAAAATAAAAGGGAAAAGTCTACCACCAGTATAGAAAGTTGATTCTACTGAGAAGAGCCGTTTCTTTGTTACAAATTTTCTAATCGTGTCAACTGCACTAAGCGGATATAAGATTTAGATTTCTATAATGGAATACACTCCTGGTAATATTCCTTCCTTTTTTTTATTTTTTTTTTATTTTATTGTATGTAGATTTCTCTAATGTTATGTACCTTGGCAATTGTATTGCTTAATAAGATGACGAAGAATATAGCTCGGTGAGTAATGTCGGTACTAATACAGAAATAAATTTTAATAGAAAAGCAAAAATACTGAATATCTTACATTATAACCGTCATATTACTTGTTTTTACCTATATAGTGGTACTATTTAAGCTGGTTTAGCATTAAATTACATGTAAATTCCCATTTGTATAACCCATTTTATAATATTTGAATGATTCCTCATAGATTCCCGGTTGGCAATCCATGGGGTCCGACAGCAGATATCGAGTGTGAACGGGCGTTCTTCATAAGAATGAAGTGTGTTTTGGCTAAAAGGAATGCTGGTCTCACAACATCAGGTTATAAGGTAAATATATGTACTTTACCTTACATTTTACCTCCGAATGCTTCATAGAACGCACAGCTAAGATGCCTCCAACTCCATTTCACGACAAAACCTCCAGACGCCGTGATGCAAGAAATTATTCCCTTATACATTCATAATGTGAACTTGAAAGAAGTGATGCTCCCAGCTTTCACATTTCCACGTTTTTACAACTTTTGCAACTAAACAGGGCGAGAGGGCGAACACTGAGGTGCTCAGCCGACAAATTTATAGGTTGGGTGGCAATTCAAGGGCACCCCTGTGGGTACGGACTTCGACTTGGGTCGCCAGCCAAATTAAGAAACCTTACGGTGTTCTACTAGCTAGAGAATAAGTGCCGAAAAAAACTGAAGGCTGCGTAGGAGTGGAGTCTATGCCGCCAGAATACAACTACCTCTTACAGCTTACATTTAACCAAGCCATATCCCCAGGTAATACACTGCTCCGGATATCTCAGGGTGAGGAGGTTCGGCGAAGGCTCAGCTCCCCTGGGCCTGGTGGCCGTGGGACACTCGCTGCCGCCGTCAGCCGTCACAGAACTGAAGCTCCACTCCAATATGTTCATGTTCAGGGCTTCACTTGACATGAGGATAATATTCCTCGATGCTAGGTTAGTTATATATTTTTTATTATCTTCTTTTATAGCGAGTGGGGGCCCAGACTGGGTGTGACGAGCGTAAAACGTCGTCAGCTGCGCTACTGGTTACTTTGGGCAGGACATATAAACGCAAAGTGAATACAGCGACTAATGTATTTCTACTCACCCGAAAGGAATACAGCGTTACAATATATTATTATTATTCTCTTTATTTAATTTAATTTGCAATATTTATTTATTTTAAAATGGCTTATCATTTTTAAATAGACCTACGGGGCGAGGCCTGACATCCAAGCCACTGGTTTTTAGGAGCTCAGAGTGAGGATCCTCCTTTTTTGGTAACCCGGGGGAAATCCCTAACGGACCTTCAGGGGGCAGTGAGGTCCGCCTCCCGGTGTGTCAAACTTGCACCGACTAAATTCCCCGGGTTGTTCCTTCTCCCGCCTGCTGAATGCCAAGGGCAAGGCTGAGCCATCTTCCTCGGCACCCGGCGAGTGAGGATCCTCCTAACAACGCATGCCGTATCGAGTAATACCGCCTTCTGTATCCGACACTTGATCCAATAACCAAGCGAGAGGCTCTTAAAACGATAATCGAAGCTATATTATTATTGTTATAGAAGTAACATAACGTGTCGACGAGACATTTTGAATGCTTGTTAATACCATACATATTTCTACTAGCGTTATCGCTGATCGCATGTTCCTTTGTCTAAACTGTATGGTCAAAGGCAGACTGGCTTTACTAGTATTGTAATAAATTGAAGATTTTATATCTCAGTTCCCTCACATACGATGTTACGCTGCGCGGACGCGTCTGTGAAATCAGTTCGCAACACGTTTTCCGCTTTCAACGATTTATTAACCCTTTGCGAGGTAGTTTTATTTTAAACTCTTGAATACATGCCCTAATCAATGATGTGCTGCGGCAATACACACGGGAATCTGATAAACCTGATGCAGTCTATGTTAGTAAAGTCAATAAGTTTATAGGTAACTTTGAAATTGTAACAGATTTAAAATTAACTTAATTTGAGATCTGTATGAAAAAATATTCTATAAGTATAAGTGTATATAATTCAAACACACTCACACACACAAACACACACGTATTTCTTATTGCTGCGAGTGACTGTTATTCTATTTTCCTTACCTTTGTAGTTTTTTAAATATTATCATTGTGTAATTGGCACAGCTTTAAAACTTTTTTTTTTTTACATTAGCTCGACATAATGACTGCAGAGTACCTGATGGTAAGTACAGTGTAGTACAAAAACGAAAGCAACTATCAAAAGATGAAAATCCATTGATAGTCTCCATCGCCATGTCGGCCCACATATACCACGACTGAAGGTCTCTAGGTATATGAGCTACTGGATATACACAAGCTGATCCCGAAACGCAACAAGCTGAATCTGGTCACTATGACGACCTTCACACCCATGTACTATGGTCACGATCCAGACGGGCACCGACGCCCTACCACCTCGCTGCTGCTCGTTTAGCACCACCCAGGAGTCACGTGTAAGGAAACTAGGGTAAAACCTACGGACGCGAGCAGCTTCGACTCCCAAACTGTAGCGTATGTAATACAATTGTGTGTGCTATTCAATGATAGTTAATAAATAATTAAAATAAAATAAGTTCCTCAGCTTCACCACCAAACCAGCAATCATGATGCTAACCCTCCACTTTTAAAGAAAAATAAATCGATAAATCAAATGGTATATAACTATTACATTCAGTTACCTATAAAAATACTGTCGCTCTCCTGACTGACATATTATTATATAGTGTTGTAAGTACTCTTATCGAACTGAAGTTAGTCAATGAGTTTTTTTAAATTGGGTTATTTTTATGACATAGTCACCCACTAAGGGTGGATTTTTTGCTATTTTAAACCTAAAACACTAAAATAGAGTTGAGAATGTTTTTGAAAATCGGTCAATTTTGAAGAAGACGTTGTAAAAACTGTTTTTAGATTTTTGGCAAGAAATAAACAAAGACGAGTTTCGACTTTTTGGAAAAATCATTAATGAAATCATCATTTTTATATTGGGTTGTATACGGGGCTGAAAGTAGCCTTCTCCTGTCATATGTAGACAGGATCCCTAAATCTGTTTCTAAGATTGATCCTCGAAGGCAAGAAGGCTTCCAGGGAAAAGAAGCCAAAGCTTGTGGCTATGGTGGGTTAACAGATAATGGACCGGATCCATGCGCGCCAACGCGAATTACGCACGGATTTAGACATCTAACAGAAATGTCATGTATAAGTGCCCTGAGAACGGCGATCTGGTCACTTTGGGTACGACATACATATAAGCGTAAAGTGGATATAACCTCTAATGTAAAAATATATGTTTATTAATTAGAAAAAAAAACAGAAAGCAGTACATTACAATCAGCTGACACCCTAACTAAGTCCTAGTTCTCTCTTTATCTCTGCTCACTTCGAAAGGGACGATATTTTTATTATTATTAGAAGCCCAGGCTGTCATAAATGGGAGTAACAAGATGACAACAAAAAGTTAACCGGGCTGAGCTTTCCAGTTTTAAAGAATACAACAGCATGGAATCGCGTAAAGTTTTGTCTATTGACATCCAAACTAAATTATGAAGATAGCACTCATCAGTAGCGGTTATTCCATAGATGCATGAAAGAATTGCATGCCCTTACAATAAATAAGTCTGTAATAAATTGCTTAAAGTTAAACAAAATAAGAAAACATCTATATTCATATCTATTCTATTTTTACGTCGTGTATCTTTCCCATGAGGGCAATATAATATTCACTATAATAATATAATATTAAAATAATAACGTGATCCTGCCTACCTTCTCCAAATACCCTGTGCACGTCACTGGCCCTCATGTTGATGTTGTATTTACTCAATTTATCATTTAGAACGTAGACAAAATAGTATTTAAACCCAAGTGTAATATAATATTGTTAAGAAATAATATTCGTTGAGTGATATTGAGCGACAATATAAGCTCATGGCATTCCGAGAAGGCCGCCGTAACTCTGTATCCGTCAAGAACAATGCAACTCGCTGAGCCTAGATGCGCTTTTCCATTGAACCACGACAATTGGAACGTTGTGAGTGACAAAAAAATACGAAACGATTATCACAACTTTTAATCACGTGTCAAATATTATTTTACGTGTTTTCATTGGACAAACATTGTAATTTTTTAATAATACAAATGAACGATACTAAAATTAACTAATCAAGCTATTATTAATAATCAATTCCTCTTAATACGATGACGAGTTCATACGAGATTACAAATCATACAAAATCACAGTGAGACAAAACTATTAAATGTTAAATATCGACGTAAGAATTGCGTGTTTTCGACATTCTATGCGTGATGCTAATGAGCTTATTTTATAAACCTGGCATTGTCGTCGCGGAAAAATATTTTTTATTATAAATATAAAATATAACTTTAAGCAGAGCATCGAACATCGACGTAGAGTTGCGTGCCTCTCGGTCTTTTATCGGTAGCACGGTGGAGATTGTTCTCAGGAACTAAATTTTTTGTTTCCACCAGCCCCATTCCATCATAAAACCACTAGATATTGTGTCAGATACCATCCGTATGTGGTGGCTTCTTCATTCATCACGCGAACGGCTAAGGAGTGGAATATACTTCCAGCGGTCATATTTCCGCGATCTTATGACCTGGGAGTCTTTAAGAGAAGAGTGAATACGCAATTGTTGGGCGGACGCGGTTTATCATCGGGCTCATCTTCACCTTCCACCAGGTGTGATTGAGGTCAAGCGTTCTACTTTAAATAATAAAAAAAAATAACTTTAAGCTTTGTCAAATCACATTTCAAACCCATTTACTCCAAACATCTAATGTCATTCTTGACATACGCGAGATTGAGTTTAACTAAGAACTAGGTTTGTATGTTACGAGAATTGCCTGTTTGGTTAAGCTGGATTTGTGGAACGGCCTTAATATCGTTTAAACTCGTGGTGTAATGGAGAACGTTACCCTGTACAAGTTCACAGTTTATTAGTTCACGGCAATCAACGCGAACCGGCCCGGGGCTCAACAATAACGCGCTTAGGGCTTCGCAGAAACACTCTCCACGCTTCATGACTTTATAGAGTTTTTTTATACTGAAAGGTGGCGGTCAGGCTGACATCCCACCTGATAGAAAGTGTCTACTGTCATGGTTAGATGATAAATATCGGGACAATCGGATGGTTATTCAGGCGATCAGATTTCAGTTTCATTTAGGTTATCAGCAAGACTACAGAAAAATATAGATTTTTTTTTGTATTTATATTATTTATTATTTTTTTATATTCTTCGTGCATTTTTATTATTGCTACGGGCCAAATTTATTTATTGTATTTATTTATATGAACTCGTTATATTTAGACCCACATGTCGACGGCGACTGTCGATGAACCCTCATCTCTTAACGGTCAGTACCATAAGAAACAGTCTGAAACCTACCGATACAATATAAAATTTGCTCTCTGCCTGTCCATAAAAATAATGTTAATCGTAAAGATAAAAGTGATGTAGGTACCAGGAAGGCATATGTTTAAAGAGATAAATCTAGTTCAAACCGAGAGATATACCGCTGCGGTATATTTAGGTGCCATAACGATGACCACTGTAATCTCTCGACGCTCGGTATCATAAGAGAACAGTGTTTTACTGATCCAGTATAAAAATATGCTTATCCTTAAGAACAATGTTAATCGTGAAGATAAAACTAAGACCAGCAAGGAGATGTACCAGGAAGGCATAATTTCAAAGAGATAAAGGTATCGAATGTCATAACAGTACAATAGATATGCTTGAAGGGCCGGCGAGCGTGACACACCTGAGCGCAGATGTTCGCAACTCGACACCCTGATAAGGGCTTGCCTTCGTTTGAATTCCATCTGTTGTACTAAGACCTTTGGTCTGCTCGCTGATTCGATCTACATTTGCATAAATTATAATAATAACAAATACTATTTCGATCACACTATATCCTATCCGAGGTGAGTAGAAATATATCATTGTCCATCTTGATACCTTACCCGATGTTGACCTTGGCGACGTTTCCAAACCATACCAACTAGATAATTATATCATATGCTGGATATATGTAATCCTCCTCTAATGTTTCCCAGGACGACGGTTCGGAAGTAACTCACTTCCAAAGCCGTCCTGCAATCAGGATCGAATCATCTGTTCACATGGCAGGTGGATGTCTCACATTGCGCTCGTAATATGTGGTCTCCATTTGAGAATTTTCCCGCACTATCGGCCAATGGCTCTGCGAGCTATATCTATGTCCGCACATTGCTACATCGCCGCGCTAACCCGCTGGTCTATGTCGGTGGCTCTTATTCGCCTATATTTGTTTTTTAAAAGGGCTAAAATCTAAGTGTATAATTTGTAATGAAAATATAGTTCCTGATTGTTTCTACAAAACATTTCACTTCGGTTTATTTTATAACTAGCTGATCCGGCAAACGTTGTTTTGCTATATAAGTTAGTGTAATATCTTCTAAGATGTTCATTTAAATTAAGTAATGTCAAAGACAATTTTGTTCACAATTAAATACTCTTAATCAACAACAAATTTATTTGGAAAAAGATTAATATTATTTCGTTGTTACAACTCTTAACAAATAATGCATTAATTTCGACCAAATTTGATTACCATAAAAACGGTTCTAGTGACTTAATCTTAAAAGATAAACATATACTGTCGCAGACATTTTTTTAGATAATTTCAAGAGAAATAATTCTTTAATACATATATTTTTGGTATCTCGAACAGTTTTTGCAGCGCACGCAATGGAAGCCTTCAAGGATGAATAATTTTCCCCGTTTTTTTTCACATTTTCCATTATTTCTTCGCTCCTAATAGTCCCATCGTGATGTTATATAGCCTAAAGCCATCCTCGATAAATAGTCTATTCAACACATAAAGAATTTTTCAATTCGAACCAGTAGTTCCTGAGATTAGCGCGTTCAAACAAACAAACAAACTCTTCAACTTTATAATATTAGTATAGATTATAATGTATCTGCTTTGCCCCTAGTAACATTTATGCGTCACACTATCGTTATTTCGATACTGTGACTTCTGATTATTTACCGGTAACTTAGGTACTCTCATTTCCTTGTCAAGGTTTGTCATCCACAATAGATGTGCATGTACGTGCTGAAATAACATTTTCCAATGACACCTTCCGCTTTGGTCAGCACAACATTCGTTGGCTGAGTCACTACTTCGATTTTTGTCGCGTCGGCATAATTTTGTTTCACTGTTATTATTCCTTCGCGTATATCTTTAGTTTGTGCTGATTATGGTTATTAGCGGATTTGTTATTCAATGAAATCAACAATTTGTGTTGAGGCTGTATAATGTTATGACCTTGAGTTGAACGTGTTAAAATTTATAATAATGAAGGAACGCCGTCAACAGTCAAGTTGGATGTAGGGTGCGATTTGAAATTGTTAGCAAAGAGGAATTTCAACTGTAGGCTTTTAGCAAATCGGGATAAATTGAAATTAAGTAGGAACTGTGTGTTCTTAATAATAATAATATACCGTCTCGCTGTGTCAATTTTGGGATAAGCAAAGATACATTTGTGACTAAATCCGTCAGGCAGTAAACTTGAGGGAGTCTGCTACCCGGATGAGAGGGAGGCGGTGCACGGTGTCCGGTACACCGCCTGGGAGAGAGATTTTGAAGGAGTGGGCTTTACTAGATGAAAAACTTATCTTTCGAGATTTACGTATGTATTTCTAGGAATTCTCATCTATTTCTACCACTAATATCTACATCACAGATAACTACTTACCAATATAGATTGGGTGTCGAAACGCACTACTTGATAGCTTCCCTTTTAGATTTTCATACCCGGTACTGGTAATTGGCATTGTTAAAAACAATACGTTAAAAGTGAATTGTCTACAAAACGCTCCCCCACGCTATGTCGAGTGCTCACATCGCTCGAGTCGCGAGGGTGAGCGGGATTTAGTTTTTTTATAATTAATTGGCGGAAGTGCTTCGGTCCTTTGTGTCAACAATTTTTATGGCTGAGAACACAATAGCGCGTCGGGGCTATCGAATTGCATAACATATAACTATAGCTATCCTTAGATACCTTCTATTTTACTAGTACACACTTACTGCTTTTTCTCTCACAGTATTGTTTACTAATTTTCTTATCTGCAGTGCATAATAATATATATTGTAATGGTATATCCCCTTGGAGTAAGCAGAGAAACACTAGCAGCTGCCAATTTTCACACAACAAGCAAAATTTTCACAAAATACAACCTTTGACCTTGTATAACTTAAGACAATAACAAATACCTTATAACACTCTTCAGTTCACTCTTAAATCGTCAAAACAAATACTGGTACAAACTTTTATCCTATTTCCTTATGAAGAAGTATTCCCGCTTTTTTAGATATGTTAGCTGGTTTATGTGCTCATGTGCTGCCCGTAATATCTGTGGCCCGGGACGCGAGCCCTGACTAGCCTTCCCTAAAACCGGGCCTGCCCCTGGGGAAAAACTGTATCCGGTGATCCATTCCACAACTCCAAAATGTGCAAGAATGTTCTAGAAGATCGTTGCGTTGTCATGGACCTGCAAAGCTTTATAGTGTTGAGAGATGCTCTTACAACTAACGGTGAAAGGTGTACTGTAAAAATAACTCTGGAGGAGTATCTCCAAACTGTGCAACGTAGCAAGGCCGCAGTCTTTTAGCACCCTCTATTGTAAAAACAGTAGAACACGCAAAGAGGTGGTATTTCACATATTATTCTGTCAGATTTCTTAACGTTAATCTGTTATTGCCAGGGTCGCGACATTGACCGGTTACGAGCCTCAGGATCTGATAGAGAAGACCCTGTACCACTTCATCCACGGTACCGACGTGCTGCACATGAGATATTCACATTGTACGCGTGAGTAATTATATATCTTCTGTTATATTACAGTAACAATATATCGTTACGCTATATCCCTTTCGGGGTGAGCAGTGAAACTAACAAACAACAACTTTATCCACTTTGTGCTTTATTGTCAAGCCCAAAGTGATTAGTAGCTCCCAGGGACGTGCATAGGGTATTTGGATAGGGTAGGCAGATTCACATAATTAATGGGAATATTATACGAATATAACGATATTAAATATTATATGACTTTCATAGGGAAGATAGATGGCGTGAAAATATAATACATATGAATATAAAGGGATCTCTTTTTTGTTAAAATAAAATCAATATATTCCAGACTTACTTATCGTAAGGGCATGCAATGTTTTCATGCATCTATGGAATTAACGCTACTGATAGCTGCGCTGATACTTTGGTGTCTTACACATAACATTTCTATTAGACGACATGCAGACTTTCTCATGATGTTGATTGGTGTTTGATGGTGTTTTTTTCGCATTATTCACCCATACGATGTCAGCCCACTGTATGGTAAACGTCTGTACGCTTTTTATGAACGAATGCAATAAAAGAATTATTGTTATAATCTTGTGGATCTTGAATATCGTTGTTTATTAGTTTTTTAAGAACTCCATGTTAAGCAATATATCTCTACAGTCTTGTTAGATGGTAGTGCCTAATAGCCCATTACATAACTCCAAAGCACGCCATATGTAACCAGCAAAGAAAAAGTTACTAAAGCCAAAGTTTTTCAGGTGGTACAGCGCAAGCCCAAACTGGGTCGTGACTTACAGTACACGAGTGTAAAGTCCGTCATAGTGATTTGCTTCGTCCTGTCGCGATTCGGGATCAATTTGTGTATACCCAGTTGTTTATATACCCAGAGCCCTTCAGTCCTGGTACATATTTTCCGCGGAGTTGCGGAGGAAGATGGTTGTGCCTTTCCCTTAGCATGCGGCAGACGGGAGAAGGAGCATCTCGGTGGTTTTAGTCAGTAAACGTCTGAAACACCGAGGCCATTGTCTTCATGGCAGCCCTGATGGTTAATGAAGATTTCTACCAGGTCAAAAAAGGGTATATATCGAGGGGTTAAAGGTTATTTGATTTAAGCGACATTTTTTGATGATATAGTAATATATATTCAGAATCGGTAAAAAACGCTGATTCCGAATATATATATCTTACTATATCACCAAAAAATGTCGCTTAAACCAAATAGCCTTCCACCCCTCGATATGTCCTTTAGATTTTGGAAAAGCCTTGTCCACAATAGCACAATTTTTATTCACTTAGGACGTTGGATTGTGGTATCTAAATGCGTATTCTTCCGTTTTAATCATGTGATTCCTCGAACAGTTCTGACAAAGGGTCAGGTGACCTCGCGCTACTACCGCTTCCTGACTAAATCTGGAGGCTGGGTGTGGATGCAGAGCTACGCGACGATCGTGCACAATTCGCGGTCGTCTCGGCCCCATTGCATCGTCTCCGTTAATTATGTTCTCAGGTAAAGATCTATTTACCTTGATTTTCTTTTGGTTCTAAAATATTTTCAGCAAATTAATGGACTGATACCTTAAAATTATTCTTTTATGTGTCTGTATATGGAAATAAAATTAATGTATGAAAAGAAAGAAAAAAAGAGAGACAGAAAAAGTTTATTGAGACAAAGGAAACAACACACAACAAACACATTTATATAAAAATAACAATGAAATAACAATACCTAACACTACATCATGTATCCTGTGTGCTGCTACCCATCTCAAAGAGCACTCGGCTCAGCGTATGCTGGGCGACGCTTTACGCGCCAGCCAGCGCTGATTTTCAGCCGACACTCAGGGGAACCGATTGTGCGGACATCGCGTGGTGTGTGTGTTATATACTTTTTTTTTACTCTGATTTGACATAGTGACCACACCACCCCTGGTAAACATGGTGCAGTCCAAAACTATCAACAGTAAAGAAAAACCTATCGATAATCGCAGTTATCATGCCGACCTGCACAAATATTTCTTCACGCTGCGTTTTAAAGACCCATATCATAAGACGGTGGGAACACGCTCGCCCGAAGAACATTCCACAGCTCAATGATTACTCGGCTGCAGTTAAGGAACTTCTTAGCCCTAGCTAGGATGTGAGTTACCGTATAACTGTGACTCCGTAACCCCGCGCGCGTGGTTCAATTCAGGAAGGGAGAGGATGGAACAAGGTTAAATATCTCCTCAGGACCCACGCCGTGATACGTGCGAACTCCCAAGGAGTGGAATTCACTTCCTGCGTATGTTTTTCCCACATCTTACTTCATGAAAATCTTCAAACAACGATTGAATTGGTACTTGATGGGTGAGCGCGTTCCATCGTCGACCTCATCATAACTTTCCATCAGGTGGGATTGAGGTCAAGCTCATGCCTGTCTGTATTTAAAAAATTAATTAATAGTTTTATTGTTTTTTTAATTTGTAACAGTTAATTTAGTTCATTTTTTAAATTTTTGCGTTATGTTAAAACTTTGGTCCTTTTGGTATGGTCATTCGATTGCCCGAACTGGGTTGTGGCCGCAGTACACAATTGCAAACACCGTCATAGTGACTCCCTTCGAGTTCTCATGTTTTAGGACTCGCTTATTAGTGTCCAGTTGCTCATAAAACTAGACACGTTCAGTCGTAGCTTATGAGAGCTGGCACAACCATGATGTCTATCAATGGTTTCCCGTCTTTCGGCAGTCGTTGCGCTTTTAAAACCATATTGTTCTTTCCATCAGCATAGTAGTCAATTTGTCAAGCCAGTATAAATACCTAGTTCTAAAATTGCCTTGTCTTAACAGCTTGTGTGACACCATTTAGCACCACTATGGAGTCACGTGTACAGACTGGAGGGTAAGAAGATTCGAGAGCTTCAGTTCATTAAATTCCCTTTTTACAGTGACATTGAAGAGAAACACCTCATCTTAAACGTGGACCAAGTACCACCGAAGCTAAACCACGATATAACTTCTTCCAACGCGGCCAACTCCCCCCAAATACCCCCTATCAGACAGGAAAAGGTCAGCCACGTGCACTTGGACAACGAATTTAGCGACTCCAGTGGAGGCTACCCGTATCCTGAATACTCTTTGCCGGTCATACCAACGTATGAGACGCAGGAGGAATATCAGCAAAATGGAACATATCAGGAGCTGTTTTACGAAAACTATGCCGAGCCTGAGGTAGTCCAAAACTACGTGACCTTCCCGCAAAACCAACGGCCGTTTTCCGCAAGCTCTTCGTCTTGTAGCTCCATAGAAGGGTCGGAGGCAGCTAACCAATATAACTACACGAATCTCATTTCATTCTACGGTCAAAACCAGAATGGGAGGCCGGTTGAGGGTAGCTTTGGTGGATCTTTCGGGAAGATGACGCCGAGCCCCTCGGTGCAGGAGGGGGCGTACACCAGCGTGATAGTGGACAACACGCAGCAGTTTCACCATCACGGAGGAGGCGTGAATGAGTTTGTGCATTGAAACATTGATTATTGAAACAGGGTTCTTCTTTTAGCGAAGGATTTATTCTGGAATGATTTATATCATTTAAAAGATCTTATATTAGATAGGTTTACTTAGATGAAATTATACCAAATTTCATGTTGTTTCCGCCGTTGAAGTAAAAAGACGTTATATTGCTGAAGATAATTCGAACAATACTATATGTTCCGTATTCGAATATGTGTGTGGGTAACGTCGATAGAAGTCTGACAACACCGTACGGGTTGTCAATTGAGTTTTGCACGCACTCGACCCATCCGCCGAGTAACAATATAAAAACATACTAATACTAATTTACAACATAAATCTGATTCCAAAGTGTATAAGTGTTCTAAGGAGAGATCCTTGAAGACACCAGTTTCCTGAAGGAGAAGCAGGGGCCCCTGAGGAGTTGGCGAACTGGTGATCGCGGTAAGTGAGACTCTTTAGGCAGCCCGTGCCATTGTTGCGGAGCTATCGAAGTACCGTACACTATTGACACTAATAAAATATTGCCAGGCTTTTTCTTGTTTGACGTTTAAACGCAAACAAAACGTACACGAACGTTGCAGAAATTGCAATACAACTCCGCACATTGCAGTAAAAATACTGCCCATTTGGGAATATAAGCACGAATCTTGAAGTTTTTCGAGGCGAGGCAAGGATTACTGACTACCGCCGCACACTCTGTCAGTAATTTACCTTTAATTCTCAATTATATGGATTCATTTAATAAAAAATGTTTTCAGCACAATTTTTAGAGAATTTGTGCTTACCACTTTTGTGTAAATGTAAATATAATTTATCAGATAAACAGCGAAATATTCAGGAAAAACGAGCTTGGACCTTGCATTTTTTTTAACCTAATGTAAAATCCTGCGTAGGTCCTCGATGTGTCAGATTCTTACTGATTATAAGCTCCCGGGGGTGTCCTTCCAATTGCTACACCCAGGCCTGGAAAACTAAATTCGTCCAGACGCCCGAGGAGCAAAAAGCCTTGTTGAGGCTACCTCTATGGGAGTGGTGGAAATATAGAGCCCACTCCTCTAAAACCTCTCTCTCAAACGGTGCGCCGGACACCGTGCATCACCTCCCTCTCACCTTTGACCTTCCATAACTTAAGGCGTGCTACCTTATCTTATGGGACTTTTGAGTTAATTTTTCTGCCAATATTTTATAGAAAAGTTGGCCCGCTATTTTAGGTACATTATTCAGTGAGTCCGCTGTGTGATATGCTTGTCTGCTACCCCTGGAATATCATACCTGGGACGTAGGCCCGGCTTCTCCCCCTGATTCCCTAGATTCAAGTCTGAGAAACATCCATCTAAGACTTTATTATTTTTGAAGTATTTTGTACTATTTATATGTAAGGTGACGGGTGTTTCCATATTTAGGTGAATCGCGATACCGGGTTCATGAAAGTTACCCGTTCTACAAGTTAGTTTTCGTTAAGTCGCATGACGGCCTGACGCTGACGGATTTTTCCTTTTATGTATGTGATTTCTGACTTTTCAACAGAACAATAGCCCTTTGTGCAGTAGCGGTAATTTTGTAGATGCATAAAAGCATTGCGTGCCCTTACGATAAATAAGTCAGCAATAAATTGCTTAAAGTTAATAAAAAAAGGAAACATGTTCATGTCTATTTTATTTTCCAGTCATTTATATTTTCTATAAACGCAATATGATATTTACGATAATAATATAATATTCAAATTATCTACACGAATTCTGCCTACCTTGTCTAAATACCCTATGCACGTCACTGCCTTTGTGTGACTATTGTGTGTATGGCTATGTGTCGGTGTACCACAGACAACACATCCACAGCAGCCCAGGCTAGTGCTTTGCCTTATATGAATGTATGGAAATACCTGGATTGAGGGTTGAACCAGGCTATCTCAGATCCTTATTGGATATTAGCGATAACATAAGGCATCCAGAGCTAAAGTAGTTCGCGCTTGTACAGGTTACCGTAAAAATGCTTTTAAAAGTATATATTGTATTAAGCCCCGATTGATAAGGATTACTGGACTTACCAATATAAGACTTTGCCTTTCATAATATGTTTAAGAAATGTTACAAAGTTAAAGATAAAAAATTATAGAACTAAGTGAGTGTGAATGAGCTTACGAAAACACAGAAAATTTCTTGCTTCATTTTTATCCGGGCGTTTTGTACTAGATATTCCTTCCAAGTATTTCTTGAGCTCATATTTCAAATATATGCCAGCACTTGCCAAGTATTGTAAAGTTATATTAGTATTTAAGTAATATAATATTACTTCGTGTGATTTTCATAATGAATCTCTATTTAAAGTACAATTCCGATTCCGGCTGGTGCTGCAGAGCTGCAACTGTCAAAATTTGAATCGTACGTTTAGTTATAAAATTGTGATTATTTGCGGCATTATTCCGTTACATTAAAACAATGGTTTATTGTAAATAAATTGTGTAAATATACTAAAGATTGTAAATAAGAATTTATTAAGAATATAATGTAATCATTAAATAAGTTTTTTGATTACAATTACATAAAACACCGTGTTTTTTTTTTATTTTTTCATTTAAAGAATTTAATAATCAGAAGATTTGGAGTTTAAGAATAAATTCTTAGATATTATTGTATGTTAGATATATTATGTACAAAATGATATACGTGGATAAAAACGACATAGCAGCCTTTTTAAAAAACTGGCACGGTCTAAGGCTATATTTGATTCTGCAACACTTGACGGCGACTATATTTGTAATACTGCGATACTTGTAGCGCCATTGTGTCGGATCAGAAAGCGTTTGTTGCTCGTAAAAGTTTTTAATTGACGCGGATTTCTATCTGTTTTTGGGTAAGTTTCATTTTCATATTTATGCGGATTTGTATTGAATTCATAGTTTTATTAAATTGCCTTGCAATAGCAATTCGAGAAATCGTGTGTTTTTGTATGAATATAACTTGGGACAAAATGTCCTACCTGAACTTCTACAAAATGCCATAGGTTTGTCATTGAATCTGCCAAACTGTAGTTTTTTGGCAGATTTGTTCCACCGTGTTTTGTATGTCATATTGTTAATACCATATGGACAAAATGGATTTTCCCCGAGGTTGCATTTGGTCTTATAATATTTTTCTACAGTTTATATTTGATAATAAGACATATTTTTTTGTAACCCTGGGGAAATCCCTAACGGACCTCGGGGGGCGGTGATAGCCGCCCCCGGTGTGTCGGACTTGCACCGACTGAAACTCTACTCGCTTGAGGAGGGTGGTGTAAAGAGCCACCACTCTCTCTCGCATCCTTGTTGGACGACACACTCCCTCATGTGTGCCGCCCAGTGCTGCCGTTAGAGGCGGACGTTTCTTAGAAACGCCACCCTACGACGTTCCACTCTTGCGAGTTGGCAAGCGAGCTGGGTTGACGCTGCTGAAGCAAGCGCCTCCCGAACCCGCTCCGCCACCTCCTTTGTGCAAGCACCTGCTCACTAAAATTGAGCACCGCTCTCCATGTACCTCGCTGCCGACCATAATTGGAATGGGCGTCGGCAGCGAGAGGTCTCCACATACCCTTAATAAGACATATTACTCTAAGCTCAATAAACCCAAGAGGATAGTTAAAACTAATGTGTGATAATAACTTCCGTAATTAAAGATTTATTAGTATAGAACGAAACCGTATGTCATTTTGTACATAGTTCCCCTACTTCTCGAGACACTCAGAACAGAACATTATTCCATATTTTAATAGATTTAGCATAATACTTAAGTATATTTATATCAACATTGTCCTAATTGTTTATTGTATTAGTAATTTAATCATTTTTTATCTATTCTATTTTTTCTTTAACATGTAAATTGGTAGATATAACGTCATAATATCAAAATATAGACAATAATAGGTTAAGTATATATAAGACATTGGTAATTTATTTCATTTTCGTTGAAAGTAATGTATTTTTCTACAGTTACCGTCAAAATTACGAACTTCCGCGCAGAATTCACAAGAGAAAGTTCGTTTTTCATAATTAGGGAACGACGACAAAAATACTACGGAAAAAAGTCAGAGTGATATTTTTTCTTACCCATTTTGAGATATTTGTAAAAATCAAACTTGGATGAGAAAAAAAATCAATCTGTAAGATATGGGCTACTTTATGCCAATAGTGTGTCATCTCAAAAACATAACTGAAAGATTGGTAGGTACCTATGAGCTAGGTACATATTACAATCCAATTTATTGTACAACTTTCTTTCTATATTTCCAGAAATAGCTGTGTTTGTTTTCGCAAATAATAATAATAATATACCGTCACGCCTTATTCCTTTCGGGGCTAGCAGAGATATATTAATGGTTGTAATGTTGTTGTTCTCAAAGCACATGAAATTTTTATTAGAAGCAATGCGGGATTTTTCACAATCTTTTCCTTCACTGGAAACCATATGGTTCGTAAATCCATACTTAATCTGGAAATTTCCAGATGTACGTGCCAGGATTCGAACCTATAACCATTCGCGTCACCGGCCACAGTTGTGTTTTCGAAATAATACATTGTTTTTGAAAATGCATAACGAAGCATGCATTCCCAAATGAGTAAACTTATCCTACGGTTTTTCTGTCGCTTAGATGAAGAATTTTATTTTTGTATTTGTGCATTATTACTTCAATGTATTTCTTTGAAACTGTAGTATTTAGACTTAATTTTCGTTGATTATATTAGAGTTATTGAAGCGTTTAGAGGCACACTTACTACCTTAGTATGACGAATTATGTAAAGACTTGTGAATCGAGTGCAATTCGAGTCTCCTAGCTGTAACCAGAGATAGGCAAAATGTAATTTGATTAATGATGAACGATTAAAAAATATAATCGTAATTTTAATTTTCTTGTTCTGTAATCGGGATTACATCCATTTAAAACATTAAGAAATGATAAATGTGTATACAATCTGGGATTTTGTAGTGTTTAAAAAATAAATGAGCAAAATGCAGTCATATTACTGGTAAAAAACGTAAAATGTAATCGTTAATCATTTTTATTAATCTGATTACATTCTGCCCATCTATGGCTGTCACTGTACATATGTAACTAGTTATCACTATTACAATAACGTTATATTATAAAAATAACAGTTTATCACACAGATATGAAGTATAATAATTCTAATCTCTAGAAACTGCAATAAGCTGTTGGCATTTTGATTCTAAATTAAGTTACAATTGATTATTTAATTAGTTATCGATTCAAACACAAGTTCAACAGTGTAATGAAATGTGCGTGGCGTTCATTCCATAAAAGCATAAAAAACATTATCTCTTACTTCGGCATTTAATACTTATATTATTTTAAATTTAAAAGGAAAATCATCGCGTCTTTGAGGGACACACAGTACGTGTTGGTGTGATTTTTCTTTTCTTTTTATTTTTTTTGTGAATTTTCTTTTGCTATTGTTTTCAATTTGGTTGATTTATTCTTCTTTGTTAATGTGTTTATTTTGTAAGTTGTATTGTATATGTTTCTAATGCACGATGTGGTGACCTTAAATGGCGTAACATATTAACGTACTCTTTTGTTTTAGTTTTTTTTTGTTATTTTGTAGTCTGTTGGCCACTGGCCGCCCTTAATATTATAACAAAAAATCGGTCTTACTTGAATTCGGAGGCCGTTATTCTGGAAATTAACAGATTTTAAGTCAAAATATTTATTATAAGTCCAAATATAATAAAATAATGCTTTTTGTGCTTTATATGAGATGCAAGCCACTGTGTATGATAATTTGTAATTATGTGTGTTATTTTCAAATGTAACTTTAATTATCTCGCGGGTCTGTCTAACGTCTGTGTTGCGTTGTTAACCGAACGAATTGATTGTCTGAACTGAGATACGTACAAAGTCCTAGCTTTATACAGAGATGGGCAAAATGTAATCTGATTAATGATTAACATTTACAAAATGTCGTCGTAATTTTAATTTAGTTGCTCTGTAATCGAGATTAAATCCCTTCAAAATATTAAGGAGTCATAAATGTGTATGCAGTTGAGGATTCCGTAGTGTTTAAAACATAGATAAGCAAAATGCAGGCATATTAATAATGAATGAAAATAATGAAAAATGTAATTGTAATATTTTTTTATTAATCTGATTACATTTTGCCCATCTATGGCTTTATTTAGTGTGACGCCATCGTAAAGACATTAAATAATGCGAGCGATACTTTATAAGGTTTTAAGGTCATCTGGCAAAAATCAAGCAAATATATGAAACAGTTTAATCATAAAATGTTATTTGTTTTCTTAATTTTCAAACACGCTGTAGTTTTGCCACCTTAAGGATATTAGCGGTCAATGGTTTTTGTGTCTATATGAACAAAGCAGCTAGTCATTTCGAACTTATTACTGGTCAGTAATTTTGTTTATAAATGGTGTTTCATTTGGTAAGCACTTTGATATTTATTTTATTTAAAAAAAAATATTTTGCAGTTTTAAAATTTTAGTTTTTAATGAAGCAAAAATGTTTAAAAGAGATAATGTGAAATTTCTTGAACATTGGTTAAATTACACGGTCACGAAAGTTAAAAAAGAAAAACTTTGTAAAAATGTCAGGTGGATATTAGTTTGTACGTAAGTTTAGTGTTCATAGATGTAAAAACACTGTGTTTATTGTAGTTTAAGTTTTTCGTAATAATTACTTTGGCGTAGGAATAACATTGACAAATTGTGATATCTCAAACATATTACATATTTATAATATGAAATAAATTAAAAATTATACCGCATACATTGTTTTATTTTACAACTATTCCATGATTTATTTTAGATAAATGTATAATAGTTATACTTCGTCCCCATGTTTTCGGCAGCGAATAGGCCTGGCGAGGAGTCCACAGCCTTCTGCGAGGTTGTGATGAAGCAGAAGGAGGCCGCCGAAAAATTCAGAAAGCGAATATCTTCTCTAGCCATTCGGTGGCCAAGGCACCGACACTGGAGGCCTGCGTTCGCTCAAAGCGAGCGCGATATCCCCCGATTACAACAGCCGGGCAGTAGACTTGAGGGAGTCTGCTGCCTGGATGAGAAGGAGGCGGTACACGGTGTCCGGCGCGCCGACAGAGAGATAGGTTTCGGAGCAGCCTCAACACGGGCGTCTGCATGAATTTGGTTTCCCAGGCTCGGGTGGAGCGATTAAAGGGAAACCCCGGGAGTTTTAGTCAGTAGGAGTCTGACACACCGGGGTCGCTGCCCTCACAGCGTTCCTGATGGTCCTATGTAGGATTCTCCCCCGGGATACAAAAAAAAAATCGTTCCCATGTTTACTATTGTTGTAAAATAAAAAACTTAGTTGTCATCTGTTTAAACTAACTGAGTAACCTTTAGTCTACGCCTTTGTTTAAAATGCTAAGTAAAAGTTAAGTAGATTTGATGGAAATTGGCTCAGTAAAGTGTTTTAAGGTTTTGCTGCCTCTAAAGTAATATTCCGTTTTTGATAATTGATCCATACTTTAAGAAGCACAACCGTCATTCGAACACTGTAATGCCAAATTAATCTGATCATAGAACTATAAAAAGTTATTTGCAAGGCTCTGTAAGTCATGCGTGTTAGCTATTCGCTTTATCTCTTTCTCATGGATAGTTTTCATAGACCTATTTCAATCTTGTTCTGAATGATTTTCACGTTCACTGTGAAATCACCAGTGATTTCACGTTTTTTCCTATCTCTGACTGAAATATATCTATTTTAGCTCCAAAATCTTAAAATTATTGTTCAGTTACCAACCCCCGCTAAGCTGCAACGTACAGAGCAGAGACGTTAAGATCTACCAACAAACACTTTTAACAAAACATACGTAGCGGTGGGAATATAAATTATGCCCGATTTGACTGGGCCTTTATAAAGTTTCTTTATGATCAGTAATAAAGATATTATTCCAGTGTTATTGCTAAAGTTTCCTCATTACTAGGTGCTACACAAATCTGTTGACAGAGATATAGTTTTTCATACCAAAAAAGAGCGCAAGCGAACTAGTTGCTCACTAAATAGAAATTGGCTACTGTCGTCGGAAGTAGAGTACAAGACCTAGGAATTATATTTGGGGCAAATCAGAGGGGCAATTTTCCTAATTTTACGACTTACTTTACTGATATAAAAACATTTAAAATTTGTAGATATTTATCCAATTGTGAACAACAGAGACATCTATTGACGCGATATAAAACAATTACTTTGTATTGCTTTGACATCTAGCGGCTAGTAGTAGTACTACTTAATATCTCGAAATTTTTATAGATGTCGTTACTAAATGCTTTAATTTTATTGATTTTATAGAAAACACTGTATTTTTTATATTTACGGCTATACAGTAACTCATATCCCGCTAGGAGTAAAATGTTCTCTAACTCTTACTTTTGCCGAGTCGATAAGCTGTGGAATGATCTTCCAGCGAGCGTGTTGCCACCGTCCTATTAATGATACGTGAAGAGACATTTGTTCAGGCCGCCACGATCATTTTGATTATCGATTGTTTTTCTTTACAACAATGAAACAATGTTTCAATGTTTTGTTGATAATTGTAGTCGTTTTTGGACTGCACCATGTTTAACTTCATGCGTGGTATGATACTTCGCAGGGTTAACAAAAAAAATTAACCTTGCTTTGTCAAAAATCTGTCATCCATAATAACCGCAAATATGACGTGAGATTGTAAAAAGAACATTGAAAACTAGGTACGAGAATTAGTCTTCAGGTGTATTTTTTTAAACTCTTCTTGTGTTGTATTGGTTCTTGGGCGACGGTAATTACTTTCCATCAAATGGGTCGTCAACCTGTTTGCCGACAAAAGTTTGAAGAAAAAGCAATCTTAAAGCAGCCTTTTTATCATTAAAGAGCATAGCATAGTCCGATAGTCGATCGCATCGAGAAACTGGATATTGTTTATCGATAATCGCTGTGATCATGCCAGCCGGCCCAAAAGTCTCTTCATACTTTTTTTAAAGGGTCTAATATCAGGCAGGGAATATCTTTCGACAGCCTGATTAGCACTAAGAATTTGAAAAGTTTCTTTTATGCGCCGAGGGTAGAGCAGCAATGAAATGACACAACGCCGATGTATTGCAAGTGTTTATTGATTCAGTCGATCTCAAACGCGAGAATGTCTCCGAGGTCCACGTTGATGTTGTCGCTACTGTCGCTGCTGTGTCGTTCTGCCGCCTGCACAACATACAACTGTATTATTAATATATCCACTAGACTCACTATCCGCATCGTCAGCTTCATTAGCCAAATAGTCAGTGTTACTATGTGTATCATCACCGTCACAAACTGTATTGTCAGCGGTACTATCCGTATTGTTAATGTCACTATCTGTATTGTTATCGTCACTGTCACTACCTGTATTTTCTGCGTCATCATCACTATTGTCACTATCTGTATTGTTATCGTCACTGTCAGTACCTGTATTTTCTGCGTTATCATCAGTATTGTCAGCGCCACTACCCGTGTTGTGATTGTTACTATCAGTATTGTCAGCGCCACTACCCGTGTTGTGATTGTCACTATCTGTATTGTCAGCGCCACTATCCGTGTTATATTATTATAGATTAACGGTGTTACAGTAGGGCATTAATACATCTCCTGCGGAGCCTGCGTCTTACAGGTCACGTCGGTCCGAACATGAGCGTCGCCTTGTCTTAGTTACAGCGCGTGGACTAGTTGCAACTCTCAGTTCCAGCGAGATTCGTCACAGCATTACATGCCAGACGTGTCAGTATTTTTATTGTCAGGATAATCATAGTCAACCATCACCACCCGTTTCTTCACCACTACTATCTGTATCGTCACCGTCACTATCGGCGCTGTCACTATCCGTGCTGTCAACAGTACTATCTATAATAACAACGGCAGTACCCTCACCGTGAATCTTTATATTCATTTACTGGGTTAAAATGTTAACTGAGTGTAGTGTACTGACCCGTCTCCTGGTGCGCATGCGTCGCCTCGGGCGCGGCGGCGCTGGCGCCGGCGCCGCCTCGTCCCGGTCCGAGTGCGTGGACTCGCCGGAGCTGTCGCCGTCCGCGAGGCCCATCACCGCGTCGCGCACCAGGCGGGACGCCACTGCACAACACAACCCGTAAGTTACAACGTTCGTTTAAACCCGTTCTTAGGCGGACGCGGTTCATCATCGGACTCATCTTCGCCTTCCATCAGGTGTGATTAAGGTCAAGCGTTCGCCTATAAATTAATAAAAAAAAAAACTTCCTCTGAAATCGCTACTCTTTCATTTATTTGATGCCACATTTTTTATCCTGATTTGAAACGGTGACCGCACCACAGCTGACGGTAAATATGGTGCAAGCCAAAAAAAAACGACAACAACTATCGACAGTTAAGAAAAACCCATCGTTAATCGCAGCGCTAATGTCGGCCTGCAGAAATATCTCTTTACGAATTTCTTCTCTTCACCTGATAAGTAACCACTTTCGTCTACGGTCAACTGCAGCACAAGACGTGTTATTCCTGCGCTGCCGACCTAGAAGAGCGTCTTTCACTCCTCAGAAGAGCCCCATGTCATAACCTTACCTCGGAAGAACGTTCATAAGGGCGTTTCTTAATATCAAACAAAGTCAACGGCACGTAGGTAGAGGCCTGTGGGAACCAAAGCAAAGCCCTCACAGAGGCCAGCTCCTCTGCGGCTAGACAGTCATCACAAGGTACACTTACGATCATCGTCGTTTTCCGAGCCGGAGTCTGAACCGTCATCGTTCTCCGATCCTCCCGCCAACTCCTCCTCTTCCTCCTCCTCCTGCAACACGTTCATATCCAGGCTAAGTTTTGTATCGAGACGTGTATTTCAACAATTCAGATTCGAAATTCTTTTCATACTTATACACTGTATAAAAAGTTTAGATGTGATTTATCGTTTGGAATTGATGCATTGACGCATTCAATGGAACTTTTGATGAAGTAGCCCGTCTAGCCGAGTTCCACTTTTCACAGGCTTCGGTCTAACTCAGCCGGTGTGCATGCAGATGCGTTGGCGGAAAAACTCATAGCAATCGTTTATACATAACAATCGGTCACCGTGATAGATCGGCTATTGCGCTACTGTTAAAAAGGTTTATTAACTAAGGCATTTCTATAGCGTAGTAAGCCGTGTGCGTTACCGCGTCGTCGTCGTGGTCCCGCTTGCGGCCGACGTCGTACAGCTTGACGCAGGACTCCTGCATCTGCTCGTAGTCGCCCATGTTCTCGACGAGCGCGATCTGAGTGCCGTGCCGCGACACCGCCAGCGAGTAGATGTTGCGCTTCACGTCTATCGTTGCTGCGCACACACACACACACAACAACACTTACACAATGAAACACACCCATAAACATCATTACATTTTTGAACTAAAGTTTATTAAATTAACTCTGCAATACTGTTACGAACAGCGAACCTAGGGCGCCGGAGACGTTGGCAAGGAGTGCGGGAGAGGGGCACGTCGACCGAGACGACAGCAGCGACAACGGCGGCCGGACGAAGAAACCACGGCGGAATCCGGCCTCGTGATTGGCCAATTAGTTTAAGATAGATTTAAGGACAATGTAAATTGGTACTAATTGTTAGGGTAACCTGAGGGCAGATATATGGAGGCCAAAACCCCATAAAATGAGACTTCCCTCGGAGCTGAAGCTTCAGCTTTTGGGAGTCGAAGCTGCTCACGTCCGAAGGCTTTACCCTAGTTTCCCTACACGTGACTCCTGGGCGGTGCTAAACGAGCAGCAGCGGGGTGATAGGGCGCCGGTGCCCGTCTGGATCGCGACCACAGTACATGGGTGTAAAGCCCGTCATAGTGACCAGTTTCGGCTTGTCGCGTTTCGGGATCAGCTTGTGTATATCCAGTAGCTCATATACCTAGAGACCTTCAGTCGTGGTATATGTGGGCCGACATGGCGATGGACACTATCAATGGATTTTCATCCTTTGATAGTCGCTTTCGTTTTTGGACTACACTGTACTTACCATCAGGTACTCTGTAGTCACTATGTCGGGCCAGTGTAAAAAAAAGCTACCCTCAAGAACTGAAGAAACATAAGAAGCGAATTGAAGAAATGTTTTATTACGAAGAACCCCTGAAGAAGCGTCTACAGTCCATACCGAGCAAATACATGTTATCCTCACTCGAGACAGTCACTGCACTACACCTGATAGTAAGGAGGGGGGGGGGGGTGTAGTCCAAGAAACGACAACAACTATCATCAGTGAAGAAAAACGATCGACGTCTGCAGTGATCATGCCGGCCTGCACAAATATAATTTTAAATCAGTCTTACATTCATGACGGGCTGTTCCGGTCTGACGCATTTCGGGTTTAGCGAGTGTGTATCCAGTTGTTCAAATACCTTTTTCAGTTGTATATATTTATATAGGCCGGCATGACGGCGGCGATTGTCAGTGCATTCTCGCCTCTTGGCGGCAGTTGCCATCCTCGCACTACACTATACTTACCATCTTATGCGATGTACTCACATTCTCGTTATAAAAACAAAAGCAAAGGGGCAGCTTACCTATACTCGAGTAATCGTAAGGATCGAGGGTCTTGAAACTTGTATCAAACTGACTCCGTTCCTCGGTGTCCTGGTCTGAGAACACCGCGTAGAGGGCGCTGCACGATGGATTGAATATAACCTGCCAACATTAACATTAAGCTTTATGCCCATTACACCATGACTTCCAGACAGTGTCAGCTGAAATAATATTCTTTGTATAGAAATTTAAACCTCCTAACATTTAACCATCTATAACATATTCAACTCCAATTTTTTTTTTGGTAAACCGAGCGAAAGACGCAGCGATCATGCCGGCCTGCACAAATATTACTTCACGCTACGCTTAAAGGATCCAACAACATAAGACGGCGGGATCACGTTCACCGGAAGAGCATTTTTTTTATTTGTTAGTTCTAAATTACAAAAATATTAGTTCACAATATAAAGACTGCGAAGCCATATATCAGGATTATGAGCAGCCAGTGAAATGAAAAATGAAATGAAAAAGTATTTATTTCGCCACAAATATACAAAAATAAAAACAGAAATTTAAATGTAGCAATACAAACAACAGACACAAAACAAAAGAAAATACAAAACATATAAACATGGCGAAAATGGGCCCTTCATCAGCCTAAAGCCACAGAGGAAGCCTGCAGCGCTGATTTTCGTGAAGGGCCTCGGTCGTGTTACATCTTATAAGAATTATCGATAAACAACAAAATACATATAGCTTAAATAATAAATACAAGTGATACTAAAATAAACTATTACATACAATAAATAAATCGACTACAAAATGTATTAGCAATATATTACAGTGAGTTCGAGCAAACAATTATACAAGAATAGATTACTTAATTAATAAAGTTGATGCGATTAGTTAAGTCAACAGGTTAAGGGCTCGGCTGCAGCAAGAGTTAGAGAACTGATTAGTCCTACCCGGGATGTGAGTTACCGTATAGCATACATGAGCAAAATGTAATTGTTAAAGAATGTGGACTGCCCGTTATTGTAAAATAATTATACACGATGGACAACACTCGATGACTATTAACAGGGGTTCTTGTAATAAAACACTTCTTCGTTCGTAGTTCGTAGTTCGCTTCTTTATTTGCAGTTCTTGAGGGTAGCTCCGAGGGAATTCTTCGAGTCTTCGATCTTCGCCGCCGACCAAAGGTTTGGTCGCTATATATATCCCCTCGGGCTACCCTAACAACTAGTACTATATAAAATGTGTTCCTTAAATCTAATCCGCCAATGACGACGCCGGATTTCGTGTAGTTTCGTCGCCTGGCCGCCGCTGTCGCTGCTGTCGCCCCGGTCGACGTGCTCCTCTCCCGCACCTCTATTCATGCGTCTCCGGCGCCCTGGGCTCGCTGTTCGTAACATCCTCCCCCCGGCGTAGCTCGTCGAAGCCTTCTTTTTCCAGCCGGAGAACAGCCAGCTTCCTAGCAGGGCGCACGAAGGCTCCACCTCTGGTGCGGATGAGAGCGCTGCGCACGTCGCCGTCTGGCCCGGGGTACACGGCCTCCACGATGCCTCGAGGCCATGTATTGCGGGGCAATGCAGCGTCGACTACGATGACTAGATCTCCGGGGCGTAGCGGGCGCTGTCGATCGTGCGCTCCGCCACGCGCCACCAGCGTCGGCAGGTACTCCCGGACCCACCGTCGCCAGAACTGGTCGGCGAGCCCTTGTGCCGCCTTCCATGCTCTCCTATCCGCCGGCGAGCACACCCCGGTCTGGGGCAGCCCTGCCGACGTCCCGATGAGAAAGTGGTTCGGAGTCAATGCCTCCGGATCCGCCGGATCCACGGAGACGTGTGTCAGCGGTCGCGAATTGATCGCGTGTTCCGCTTCTGCCAGCAGCGTTGTTAGCACCTCCTCTCGCGGTGCTTGGTCGTGTAGAGTCGCGCTCAGCGCAGCTTTTGCTGAGCGCACGAGTCGCTCCCACGCGCCGCCTTGATTCGGCGCGCCAGGAGGGATGAAGCGCCACTCCATTCGGCGCAGCTGCGCGTAGTCACGCAGCGCCGGCTCCCACTCGCTGTATGCTGCCCGTAGCTCCGCGTCGGCTCCACGGAAGTTCGTCCCGTTGTCGCTCCAGAGCTGACGCGGCCATCCGCGTCGCGCTGCCATCCGTCGCAGCGCCATGATTGCGGAGTCGGCAGACAGGCTGCCCACTACCTCGATGTGGACAGCTCGGGTAGTGAGGCACGTGAACAACGCGCCCCACCTCTTCTCACGTCGGCGGCCGATAGTGACGGTCATCGGCCCGAAGTAGTCGACCCCGCAGTTGGTGAAGGGTCGGCGATGCTGATCCAGGCGCGCCGGCGGCAGGTCCCCCATCGGCGGCACCCGGGGCTTCGCTCGGCGCACCCGGCAGAGCGCGCAAGCCCGGGCAACCGCGCGCACAGTGGGGCGCGCGCGCAGTATCCAGAAGCGCTGCCTGATGTCATTGAGGACGCGCTCGTTGCTGGCGTGTCCCGCAGCCGCGTGTTCTCGTAGCACGATGAGTCTTGTCAGCGGGTGACGGCCGCCCAGTATGATCGGCCGCTTCGTCTCGTACGGCGCGCGCGCGGCATCGATCCGCCCGCGCACGCGCAACAGGTCGTCCTGCAGCATCGGGTCCAGCTTGGCGAGGCGGCTGGCAGCTGGCAAGGTTCGGCCAGCGCGCAGCCTCGCGATCTCCTCGCCGAAGTCTTCCTCCTGCGCCCTGCGTAGCCATAGGTGCTCCGCTCGCTCGATGTGCTGCAATTCAAGTCGGGTCGCTCTTTTGCGACATTTGTCGATGAAGGCGAGCACCGTCGCCGTCGCCCGGATCAGCCGCTCATATGATGAGAAGCGGCTAATGTCCGGCAACGGGCTCGCGTTGTCGATGATGCTCGCTGCGCAGCACGCGGCCTCCTCGATGCTGCCGGTGCTGCTCGGTCGTGCCTTTTCCTGCGGCCACGTATTCTCAGGCCCGTACAGGAAAGAAGGTCCGGTGAACCAGCGGTCATGCTGGTCGGTTGGCGCCTTACCGTCGCGGGTTGCGTCATCCGCGACGTTGTGTGCGGTCGGCACCCAGCGCCATTGTTCTATGTCAGTCGCCTCCGCTATCTCGCCGAGCCGGTGCGCGACGTAAGGCGTGTAGCGCCGCGCGTCCGTCCTTATCCACTGCAGCACCGTCGATGAGTCGCTCCAGTAGATCACGCGATCAGCCTTCCAGTGATGTTCTTGCTTTATCATGCCAGCCAGCCGGGTTCCGATGACAGCTGCTTGTAGCTCCAGCCGCGGTATCGTATGCGGGCGCAGCGGCGCCACCCTGGCCTTAGCAGCGGCCAGTGTCACCGTGACGCGACCGTCTTCGTGCATCAGCCGCCAGTATGCTGCCGCTGCGTATGCCTGTTCGCTGGCATCGACGAACACGTGAAGCTGCCTCTCCGGTTCCGCAGCATCGTCGTCGGTGACGTATCGTCGCGGCAGGCGCAGCTGAGCTATGTCGTCCAGCGTGCTCAGCCATTGGTCGAAGCGATCCGCCTGTTCGCCCGGAAGCTGCTCGTCCCATCCTATCTGGATGCGCCATAAATCCTGCAACACAATCTTGGCAGTGATGCTGTAACAGCTGAGTAACCCCAGCGGGTCGAAAATCGACATGACCGCCGCCAGGGCCTCTCGCTTCGTCGGGGCCCGCTGCCGTTCACGGACTTGTTCTGGAACGCGTGCCAGGGTCGTGTTGAAGCCCAGCTCGTCTTTCTCGGCGTCCCACAGCATGCCAAGTGTCTTCTCCTGGTGGTGTTCGTGGCCCAGAGCGGTCGGCTCCCGGGCTCGCAACTCTCGAGGGACGGTGTTCAGCAGGAGCGGGCAGTTGGAGTTCCAGCTTCTCAACGTGAAGCCTGCTTGAGCGTGGACGGTGATGACCTCTTCTATTGTCTTCTTTGCTTCTTCCATGGTCTTGAAGCTGTGCACGAGGTCGTCCATGTAATGGCTCCTGGTGATGACCGGCAGTGCCCTGGCGTGCGAATGCGCGTGATCCTGCGCATTCCGGTCCCGCACGCTGTGGGCCAGGAAGGGCGAGCTGGCTGCTCCGAAGATCATTGAAGTCATCTTGAACTGCTCCGGAGGGTCCTTTCTGTTGTCGCCTCTCCACAAGAATGACTGCGCCGGTTGATCTTCTGCTCGCACCTTCACCTGCAAAAACATCTCAGAAATGTCCGCTGTTACGGCGATCGGCCGTTCCCGGAATCGAAATAATATTCCGGGAAGTGATTGTAACAAGTCCGGTCCCTCGAGTAAAAAGTCGTTCAAACTTTTGTTCTGTACGCGGTGCGCTGCGTCAAACACTAGCCGTATCTTGTTTGGCTTATTCGGGTTTCGTACGGCGAAGTGCGGTAGAAACCACTGTATAGCGCTGTCTCGTTCACTCTCTCTATACTTTTCCGCGTATCCTTTCTTCAACAAATTTTCAATCTGGCGCGTGTATTCTTCTTTAAATGCCGGGTCGCGGTCCATCTTGTTCTCTATGCCCCTGAGGCGTATGAATGCTTCACTGTAGCTCGGCGGCAGCACGATGTCATCGGTGCGCCACGGCAACCCGACTTCGAATCGATTGTTCACTCGGCGCGCCGTTTTGTTGAAAATCTCGATCGCTCGTCGATCTTCTGGCTTCTCCTTGGTGGTCAGCGACACACCAAGCGCTTCCAACGTGAAGTGCTTCTTCACCAGTTCTTGAAGACGCTCGTCGTCTTCTTGCTCGGTGCTCGAGGGGGTGCTGCCGCAGTCTCGTTCCGCCGCGTGCAGATGCAGCACCGTGTTCTCCCCCCGTCGATGGAGCAGGCGAGGCTCGATGCCGTAGATGACCCACCCTAGGCTGGTGAGTGATGCGGCGGGCTCGTTCTTTTTTCCGGTCCTTATCTGCTGGGAGACCATCAGGTGCCAGTTGTCGACACCTATCAGGATCCTCGGCTTCGCGATCTCGAAGCAGGCCTCCCGGAGATCTTGCAGGTGGGCGTACCGCGTCAGTTCCCGCGGCGCCCGCTGTCCTCGCAGGTCCAACTTCTTGACCGTGCGAGCGGTGATCTCGTGTGCGGCGCGTTCTCGCCGCCCTCGGATGCTGATGCTGACCCGCTGACTGCTGCTCTCGTGCTCCGTCGCGTTGACACCTCGCAGCCTCAGTGGTGCCGGAGTCCCCTTGACGCCGATGCTGTCTGCCAGTTCTTGGTCGATGAGGGTTATTGACGACCCCTCATCCAGGAGCGCGTACGTAGCTACTTCTCCCCCGGGACCTGTAATGATGACGTTGCAGACTTTTAGCAACACGCTGCTGTCTTCACTAGGTGTCGCTATTGACATCACTGCTTCTTCTCTGGCCGGGCGGGGTGGTTCCTCCTCATCGCTGGATCGCACCTCTGGCTGCGCTCGCACTTGCTCGGTGTCGTGCAACAGCGGGTGATGCGGCCGGCGGCAACCGCTGACACCGCATGCGTCAGCTTGGCAGTCGGCCCGACGATGCCTCTTCTTCAGGCACTTAAAACAAACACGCGCTGACTTTGCCCAGTCCCAGCGGGCGCTGATCTTCATATTCTTGATCTTCTTGCATTTATCCGTAGCGTGGTCTGCTCCACAGCAGAAGCACCCTTGTGGTGCGCGTCGCTCCTCTACCGTTGCGTAGACGGCTGCCCCACGCGTCGTTCGGCGTGCTGGCTTCGTGTTCTGCTGCCTCGGTCTTGCTGGCGCGGCGTATTTTGCAGTGCTGACGGCGCCCGATGTACTGGATTGGCGCGTGTAGCTGAACGCCAAGTCCGCTTCGCGTGTGAGGAAGCGAGACAGAGTGATCACTTCGCACTCTTCCATTCCTCGGTGCAGATGTGCGTAGTCTCTCCACCTTGAGACTAGCAGCGGGCTCATTCGTTCCATGATTTCTCCCGCCAGCTGAGGATTCCGTAGATAACCGCTGTGGCCGACGTTCTTGAGCACGGCGATTATGTTCTGCACTCGTACTGCAAACACGTTGAGCTCTTGCGCTGTCATTCCTGCTTGTGGCAGCTGGCGCAGCTTCTCCATGGCGTCGTTGATGATGGTGTCCGGCTGGCCATAACAGCGCTCCAGTGTGTGCATTATGGCATCCGGGTTCTCCGCCGTGTGCAGTAGAGGCGCCACGGCGTCCCTCGCTTCTCCCCGGAGACACACCCGTAGCCTGGCTAGGTTCTCCGCCGCCGAGAAGTGGTACATCTTCGTGCTATCTCGCATGGCTGCCTTGAATGGCAACCACTCGTTCGGTGCCCCGGTGAATACGGGTAGGTCCGAGGCTTGACGTGGCGGCACTCGTTCCCGTGCCGTCATCCTCTTCAACGCCTCGGCCAGCTCCTCGATCGCCCTTGATCTGCCCCTCGTGGGCGTGGGCGAACGTGTGCGACGCCGTTCTGTCGCATCACGTTGCTGTGACCTTTCTTCCTCAAAGGTCACTCGGGCCGTGGTCAGCTCCCCCCGTTGATCGTCGGAGGTGTGGAGGGCCGTTCTGCCTCCTCGTTCTGCTGACGGTGTCTCGGCCGGGTACGTTGAATCCCCCTCGGTCGCTTGTTGCAGCCAACTGTTCACGCGTTCGTTCGTCTGTGACATGTTGCTGCCCTGTTCGTCCTCTTCTATGTTCTCGAGGTCCACTTCTAGTCTCTTCCTGACTAGGTCCGCTTCCATGCGCAGTTCCCGCCGTTGGATCTCGGCGAGACGTTCCTGCGCTTGCAGCTCCAACTGCAACCGTAATCTGGCAGCTGAGCTTGTACTTGTGCGGCGTGACCTCGCTGGCGAACGTTGTCTTGCTGCTGTAGGGAAAGAAACTGCGTTTGACGTTTCAGCGTTTGACAATCGAGCGTTTGACAATCGAGCGTTTGACTTGTCACATGTCAATGTAGCGTTTGACCCCCCTGTCGTAGTCTCAACAGCAGGCCGCACTGACGGAGAGCGTGGTGGTTCAACATGACGCACCGAGGCCGGTGCGTACATGTTACACTCGTCCGTAGTATCGGCCCCCTGTGATCGAGTCTTGACCATTTTCCCCAATTCTTGATGCAATCTTCGATAAATCGATGCGTTGGTTCTACTTTCTTTCTTCTATTCGGCTTCCGATGGACCAGGATATACACGATGGACAACACTCGATGACTATTAACAGGGGTTCTTGTAATAAAACACTTCTTCGTTCGTAGTTCGTAGTTCGCTTCTTTATTTGCAGTTCTTGAGGGTAGCTCCGAGGGAATTCTTCGAGTCTTCGATCTTCGCCGCCGACCAAAGGTTTGGTCGCTATATATATCCCCTCGGGCTACCCTAACAACTAGTACTATATAAAATGTGTTCCTTAAATCTAATCCGCCAATGACGACGCCGGATTTCGTGTAGTTTCGTCGCCTGGCCGCCGCTGTCGCTGCTGTCGCCCCGGTCGACGTGCTCCTCTCCCGCACCTCTATTCATGCGTCTCCGGCGCCCTGGGCTCGCTGTTCGTAACAATAATACTGGCACATTATATTACTTGTATAAAATTGGTTGCTAGGCAATTGTTGTTTAGAACGAGCTTGTCAACTAATTAAGATTTTCTGAATGTGTTAAATATTTATTTTGTAAAAGTTGTATAATTAAATTCTATCTGACTATCTTCGAACTTTATATTCCACACGCACTCTGTAAAACATAATAGTAATCAGATTAATGAAAATGATTAACGATTACATTTTACATTTTTTACCATAAATATGACTGCATTTTGCTCATTTATGTTTTAAACGCTACAAAATCCCAGATTGTATATACATTTATGATTTCTTAATGTTTTAAATGGGTTTAATCATGATTACAGAGCAAGAAAATTAAATTTACGACTACATTTTGCAATTGTTCATCATTAATCAGATTACGTTTTGCCCATTTCTGCTGTGCAGCAGTGACTCCGCTAGCCCGCGCGCCTGGTTCTACTGTGAAAGGGGGAGGATCGAACAAGGTTCAAGAACAATCTAATCAAATTACCTCAGATTTGTCGAGCGTGGGCACTGTTTTCAGCAAATGGAACGTCCTCAAATCCCAAACTTCTGTATTTGATATTACCTGTAATTAAAATATCATTTCTATATTTACATATTAATACGAAATAAAAAAAATAAAAAATTCCTTTTTGTTTTTGAAACATCCATACGGTCAGCAAATCAAGAAAAAAAACGCATTTTTTTTGGTGTTTTTTTTATTATGGCCCGCCAAAGTTAATACATAGCACCTGATGGAGAATCCATCAAAAGCCATCAAAAGGCGAAAATTTGTTGACAGTTGCCATCGATATGTCGGCCCACATATACCACGACTGAAGGTCTCTAGGCAAATGAGTTACTGGATATACACAAGCTGATGCCGAAACGCGACAGGCCGGAGCAAATTGACTCTGAAATACCATACATCAGTTTCCACTCCGACGCAGCCTTCAGTTTCTTTCGGCGTTTCTTCTTAAGGCAATCGCTTCCGAAACGCTAGTAGATCACCGTTAGATTTCGTATTTTGGCTGGCGGCCCAAGTCGAGGTTCGTCCGCACATGGTTGCCCTTGCGATGCCACCCAACTCATAAATTTCCCGACTTGTTCACCCTCTCGCCCGGTTTAGTTGTGAAGGTCTATCCCAGCCATCAAAGACAGACATGCCAGAAAAAAAAATTAAAAAGAAAACCATACGTGAGTGTGCATACCTCGAGTCCGTTAGGATGAAAGACACCGCTGTGCGTTTGGTTCAGTTTGTCGAACTTGTGAATCTCCTTGCCGGTGTTCACATCCCAGAGGACTCCGTCTGGAACGCAAACACAAATATATCACTCTCCTATTTAATTAGTAACTCCAACGGCATTATTAGAATATTACAATAATAAAAGTTAAAACGGCAATAGGAGGGTACAGACGCCACACTGCATTCATTTAACATAGCTTACACACACAATGTATATATATATATTTTACTCTGGCTTGACATAGTGGCTACAGAGTACCTGATGGTAAGTACAGTGTAGTCTAAATACGAAAGCGACTATCAAAGGATGAAAATCCATTAATAGTCTACATCGTCATGTCGGCCCACATATACCACGACTGAAGGTCTCTAGGTATATGATATATATATTATATAACAGCTTCCTATCACTCACCTGGCCATAACAAACACACACACACAGACAAACACACACATTTATTTCTTATTGTTGCGAGCTTACTGCAATTTTCTTTGAAGATTTTTTTTTAAATATTATCATTGTGTAATTGGCACAGCTTGTTAACTGTGCCGTATGTAAATTGATTGTATGTGCTGTTTAATGATTGTGAATAAATAAATTTAAAAAAAATCGTCAGGCTATATCCCTTTCGGAGTGAGCAGAAATATAATACATTAGTGGCTGTATCCACTTTGCGCATATGTCATCAGTGCGCAGCTGATAGCCGTTCTCACAGCACTAGAACACATGACATTTCTATTAAATGCCATGCTGGATTTCTCACGATTTTTTTCTTCACTAGAGAGCATGTCACTTTTAAAATGTATAATAATAGCTTTTACTTCTAACTAAAAAAATCACCAACAAAAATTAAAACTAGAATATATAGACAACTGTTCGTTTTGCCATAAAGAAAAGAAAATAACAAAGATATTGAACTAAAACTTTCCTTATTAAAATCAAGATGGCGGCTAATGAACCGGCGGAATTAAGTCGCTCATCATTACTGATATCACTCGGATACTGAATGTTTATTAGTACCACTAGTGTTGGGTGTAATTTATCGACAAGTTGTTGATATTTTTGTGAATTACTCATTAGAATTGGCTATTTATTAAGCTCTGCGATCAACTCGCGCGCTGATTTTACATACGGTAGAGTACGCACGGAGCACCGATGTCTTTGCTGCGATAACTGACTTCAAAAAGGAGAAGTTACTGTCTTGGGCTTTATGTAAATTTTAGCGAAGACACAAATAGAGGCGGGATGGGTCGAGGGCAGAAGGGTGGAGCATGTCAGAAAGTGAGAAAAAAAAGGAAACTGTTGCGACTTAGTTTATAACACATAAAATGGAACTTTGGCTCATGCCAGACGAGCGAGAGAGAAGGCGTTTGGAGATATAGGCCATAATGCTAGAATTGACAACAGAAAAGTCTATAATTTTCCACCATAAATTGTAATCTCACCTGACAGCACGAGTTCGTCGGTGGGGTTGAAAACGGCCCTGTTCTTCGCGTACTGGTTGCTGATGGCGGGCGCGAGGGTCATCAGCTCGCTGCCCGTCCTCGTGTCGAAGATCGTGGCCGTCTCGCCCTTCGTGCCTATTATACGGTCGTCGGACATCTTTGAGAACTCCACGTACTCCTCGTTGTCTAATTGAAACCTGCCCAAATTATAGAAATGCAGACTTTTTTGAAGTGATTCGCTTCTACATTCATCATGCGAACTGCTAAGGAGTGGAATACGCTTCCAGCGAGCATATTGGGAGCCTTTAAGAGAAGAGTGAATAGGCATTTGTTGGGCGGACACGGTCCATCATCGAACTCATCTACACCTTCCACCAGGTGTGATTGATGTCAAGCGTTCGCCTATAAAGTAAAAAAAAGAAACTTCTTTAAAATCATACTCGATTTGAAACCCGATGAAAGAGACAAAATTATAGTGTCCAACCGAAGGCTACGTTTTCAATCAAAGCCGAAGTATCGCTTTTTTAACGTTCGTCATTAACGTAGTCGCGACTTATCGACGTAAAATTAACGTAGAAGTGTCAACAGCACTCACAGCAGTTCAAACTCCTTCATGTTCCAGAGCGCCGACAGAGGGCGCCACGGTGTAGTCGCGGACGCGAGCAAGAGCAGCCCATCCCTGCTGGCCTGCACAGAAACGTGTATTTTATTTTAATAAGTGGTTAACAGGTTGACAGCCCACCCAATGGAATGTATGTATATAGGGGCGTCACGCCATCTATCGACTATAATTAACGAATATCGATGAGTGTGATTATATTTGTAATTGTTATAATACTAATCAATTAACTCAAATTAATTATTGTTCTAAATAATAACATAAGTGGGATTAATTGAATATTGTTTGTGGCGCCATCTATATTAGAAATAGTTTATGGTTTTAACAAAAAACTGTAATTTGTAAATTTCTTATTGCTTATTGTGGAAACACACAATAAACACTACTTCTTTTATTATCCCTTCTTTCTAAACGGTATGTGGTTGATCTAATAAATCTAGAAACTGTAAGTGTTTATCTCAACATTTGCTTCTTTTCCGCCGCATCGATACATTGATATAAAACCGACATGACTATAATTTCACCCGGTATAACGGAACGTAGTGATTTTAAAAGTACTGCACACGCCATTATAGCATATATATGTGTATTTCTGCAAGCCTGCCACTAGATGACGTTATACGGTGGCAAGCGACGACATCACTCCTTCAGATGCAATCATGGCTTGTACATTGGATCTACTTACAGAAGACTTTATTCTATTCATCACGATTACGGACTAGATTATTGTTGTTCTGATGTTATCGGACATTGGTATTTGTGGGACAATTACATTTAGCACGGAGTTGGCATCACATCTACGGACTTTCGTATTTTCTCTTCGGGCACACGACAGTGCAGAAATCGCTGCCCCGGAAGCTGTTCTGGATCCAGGCAGGCTGAACCACCACGGCGGCAAGGAAAGCGGAATTATATGTGTATATATTTTATAATGGTCGAGTGCATTTATTAGGGCCCAAAAAATAACCTACAAAAATACAGTCCACTCTTATCTAAAAATCCAGTGCAGCCCTAAACGGCGTGCACAGGTGCGGTTCGGATTCTGGCTGTTGAGACCATTTTTTTTAAGCGGACTAACTACTAAGTGCCGGGAAAGGCGTTTTCAGCTCAACCGGGCTTAGGGGGCGAGCACAGAAGGTACTCAGCCAGCGAGTTTATGAGTTGGGTGGCAATGCAAGGGCACCCCTGTGGGTACGAAACTCGACTTGGACCGCCAGCCAGAAAGTACTAACCCTACGGGTGATCTTCTAGCGTTTCGGAATTGACTACCTTGAGAAGAAACGCCGAAAGAAACTCAAGGCTGCGTCGGAGTGGAACTGCGCCTCGGTGCGAAAACGCACCGGTTAGTAGCAGTTGACTGAACTATCCTTCTTCGGCGCCGCCGGTATCGTGGAGTGAAATTAGTGTGTGTACCTCACTGTTTGATCGGTCCGTGAGTTGCGACCCAGCTGGCTGCCGTATTTCAACAGCGCCGTGAACACGCCCGTTGTAATAGGTTCCCCTAACTCACCTGCATGTGATATATGTAAGACTCGTGCACTTGATACGAGTTCTCCTCGACGCCGCTGAACAAGTTGAATATCCGAATGTCCCCGGATGAGGTCGCGGCGAGCAGTTGCTTTTGCGTCGGCTGCCTCAACAGAAACGGAATTTAATTATAAATACTTTAACGGGTCTTATTCGCGAATTAACTTATAATTTAAACAATTTTCTTCGCTAGTGTGATGAAAACTGTCATATTAAAACGCGTGTGCTATTTGACAATTACAAACTTTGCTGGCTTATTGCGCTCTCCTTGCAGCTTGAGCATAATATCACTTATCGTGCTTTAATGGTCCAATTAACACACTAGTATCGTAATGTATCATTAGAAATGATGTCGAGCAATATCTCAGAATTCGATCTAGACACGACAGGTTCCTCTTAACATATTTGTATATCTTATGAAAAAAGTCAGTAATCCAAACTGTACCCGATATGACCCATCATAAGATATCCAGCATTTCTTGATGGAATGGGTCCAGAAGAAAAAAGAAAGAGAAAGCTTACGGAGAACCCTAAACATCAACCTTTTGGACTTAGGCATTTTTAAAAGCTATTTAAGCAATACCGGTAGTCAAAAAGCTCGTAAAAATTATCTACAATAGTTTATAGTGGGACCTTAAGGTTTCTCTATCTTGTATAGTGATTTTATTTATTAAGGCTTAGTGTGCTCTTAATATTCATTGAGTAGCAAGTCTGCATGCGGCAGTAAAAAACCCTTAAAAAGTATTGAATTAAATAATTTGTAATGATGTGAGAGAGAGCACTAACGTGGAAGATTGTGTGCGTGAAGAAGGCCTCGTCGTCCTGCAGACGGAGCGTGCGCACGGGCGCGAAGTGCGCGTGCGCGAACCGCGCCCCGGCGCGCCGGTACGCGCCCGCGGCGCCCAGCTCGCGCCGCGTCAGCCGCGCGCACACGTTCAGCGCCTCGCCCGCGCCCGCGCTCACGACGCCGCGCGGCTCCGGGCACTTGTGCGGCCTGTGTATCACACATTTTCACTGGACTATCGTAATTTTTAAGCGATGAATTCTTTAACACTTCTTCTTCGTTTCTTCCTTTCCTTCTTTTTGTCATTGATTTGTAAACTATTTGATTTTGATGTAAATTTTGCTTTTCCCTTTTGTGATTATTAATATGTTTAGTTTACTTTCGGTACATGCTGCGGTAGCCTTCACAGGTTGATGCATTTTTGGGAGCGATTATATCGTTCGGTATTTGATCACGTCGGGGTCACCACTTACAAGTTCGGATCGTACTATCCCAGTTTCACTTTTTCTCATGTCTTGCCAAAATTTGCAGGTGTGCACGCAGGTGCGTTGGTGGCAAATTACAGATAGCATTTGTTTTGCACATAACAAATGAGCACCGTGAAACATTAACTATTGCGTTCTTGCTAAAAAGGTGTTACGCTTTAGAAAATGTTAATTAAAAAAAACGCAATTAACAACAGCAATTCAAAAGCGTAGTAAGCCCGAACACATTAAAATAAAAGTACAATAGACAAGTTTTGTTTACCTAGACATTTAAATGTTTGTTGTCAATAGTTGTTATTGTTATATTTTTATATAATGTATCGGCAAATAAATAAATAAACACGTTTGTCACCCCGTCACCTTAATATGGGTGACAGTTTGTTCGTCGAAGTTAATAGAATCTTTAAATGGTGTTCCGTATCCAAATTTTGTAAAGAGTTAATTTCGATTTTAGCTCCGACAATGCCGTACGGGTTGGCATTTTAATTCACACGCTCCATCCATCCGCCAAGTAACGTTATAAAAATATAAAGGCATCCTTTTCGTTCAAATATATCAATTCCAAAGTTAATACAAGGGTGCTAAAGGAAGATCCCTGATGACACCAGTTTTCTGAAGGAGAAGCAGGAGCCCCTGAGGAGATTGCGAACTGGAACCGCGGTGAAAACTTTGATATGAAATAAAGATTTGTTACAACAAATCAAGTTTTAATTTAATGTAATTTCTTTTACATACATTTTACTGGAACTACTAGTCACTGACTACAATAGTGGCAGAACAGTTGGCTTTATCGACTAGTCGGAACATCACTATGTTAAATACATTTGGAAATTTTAAGATTGAAAAAAGCAGAGCTTTCAAGTAACCGTCCCGCTTATAAACTTTAGACACTTTTCAGACGGGGAAAAGGCACTGAATTCAAGTGACCGTGACGCTCTGAAGACTTTAAGCAAGTTAGGCACTTTTCGGATGTGGAAAGCACAGAACGCTTCTGCTCCGTGCTGGCTTACGCCGGCGCCGAACTCACCGACTGGCTCTGTACTTACTCGAAGAGGTTGAACTGCGGACAGGTGACCACTGGGTTCTTGCAGAGCGCGTGCTGGTTGTACAGGTACTCCGTGATGATCGTGTGCAGCGTGACGCGGTGCTGGTGCGCGTGCGGCGCGTCCCCGCCGGCCACGCTCAGCTGCTTCTGCAGCGAACGCTTCTGCTCCGTGCTGCCCTGCGCCGGCGCTGCGTTCGCCAATTGGTTCTGTACTTTCCTGCACGAGTGGAACAGAGAGAGAAATATACCGACTGAAGGTCTCTAGGTATATGAGCTACTGGATATGCACAAGCTGATCCCGAAACGCGACAAGCCGAAACTGGTCACTATGACGGGCTTCACACCCATGTACTGTGGTCGCGATCCAGACGGGCACCGGCGCCCTACCACCTCGCTGCTGCTCGTTTAGCTCCACCCAGGAGTCACGTGTAGGGAAACTAGGGTAAAGCCCACGGACGCGAGCAGCTTCGACTCCCAAAGAGTCAAGGTTGGGTTTCAGTGCCTAGGGGATGATGGCGCGTATGCAGAAGGCAGTCATTCTTGATACTGCGCGAATAGTACGCAGGTTTCTATCTTTGGGGCCCTAATCTCTGGCCGTTTGTGCTTATGCTGGAGGTGTGCCACCCCTCGCCTAATGCTAGAGTTGGGCGGGTGGGTGAGGAGTTTGTAAATATAGTTCATAATAATAATAAAACATTTATTTGGCACACAACACAACAAACAACACAGCAAAATAGGTTAATTAAGATAGAAAATAAAAACAGTAAACATCCTATGTTGTGATGATGCGCCAAAGGGAAGTCAGCTCAGCAAATGCTAAGTGCCCAGACGAGCCACCCAGCGCTGATTTTCAGTTGACACCCATATATTGAATCGACTCGCAGAAAACAGCAAGGAAGGGATCAATGGAGTACAGATACACTGAATTTAAAGTATCATAGATAATAATACGAAAATACACATATACAAGAACAGAAATATAAGACCAACAGGTAAAATATTTAACACCCATTAAAAAATTATCATATAAAATATACCTGGAAACCTACTGACGGCGACTGTCAACAAATTCTCCTCCCTTGACGATCACTGCTGTTATTGGAACACTCTCTAATTTCTATTATATGCATCGCAGTCATTTTACCGAGTCAGTATAAAAAGGAGAAGAAAAGAACAACGTAGGACTGAGCAATAGAAGACAATACAGCTTCCGTACCTTCTGCTTCTTTATTTGGTATCCCAATGGATAATCGAGTAGGCCTGTGCAAAACTCCTACTGACTTCAAACCCCTCGGGGTACCCCTCAAATTGCTGTCAACCAGTCCTGAGAGCCCATAGTCCTCCAACGACTAACCGAGCTCTCAGCTTACTCAGGCTCAAACTTTGGAAGAAAAGAACCTTCACCCCCCAACTCTATCTCCGGCTCTTCATCTACTGATCGATTCCCCTGAGCGTCGGCTGAAAATCAGCGCTGGATGGCGCGTGCAGCGTCGCCCAGCATACGCTGAGCTGAGTGCTCTTTGAAATGGGTAGCAGCACACAGGATACATGATGTGATGTTATGTATTCTTTCATTGTTGTTTTTTTTATATAAATATGTTTGTTGTGTGTTGTTATCTTTTGGCTCAATAAACTTTTTCTTTCTTTCTTTACTCATGTTACGGTTTGAGGATATTTAAAAAATACAGCAGCCGTGTTAATGATCCGCATACACCAATGCTGCTAACACCTTATTAAGTTTATATGTTTTTGTATTATATTTCGCTTCTGTATGTAGTTTATGTTACTGCATTTAAATTTTTAGTTTTTTGTTAGTTTGTGGCGAAATAAATACATTTAATTTTTTGTTTTTTTTTGTAACCCGGGGGAAAATCCTGCATAGGGCCACCATCAGGGTTGCTGTGAGGGCAACGACCCTGGTGTGTCAGACTCCTACTGACTAAAAGCCCAGGGTGTCCTTCCAATCACTCCGCCTGGGCCTGGGAATCCAGATTCTTCCAGACGTCCAGTGAGCGAACAGCTTGTTAAAGCTTCATTTCTTGGAGGTGTCGGTGTAAAGAGCCCACCCCTCCAAACTTCTCGTATACAATAATAAAGTTATTTTTATTTATTATCATTTACACACTAATAGTGTTAATTGCATACAAAAAAGGATGTTTTTAAATATTAATTTAATATATTTTAATTTTTTAAACTACCTTCCTACTTTTTTTTTACTTATTTTTTTTTGGAGGTAGGGCGTTTGCCCGAACTCGGTCATGACCACTGTACACAAGTGTAAAGATCATCATATTGACTCACTTTGATCTGTCACATTTCGGGATCAGCTTGTGTATATCCAGTAACTCATATACCTAGAAACCTTCAGTCGTGGTATATGTGAGTCGACGTGACGACGGAGACTATCAATGGATTTTCATACTTTGATAGTCGCTTTTATTTATGGACTACACTGTACTTACCATCTGGTGCACTGTAGTCACTATGTTGAGTGTAAAAAAAAAACATTTTAATTTAATAAAGGAATAATAATACATAAACTTCACAAACATTTATTACCGTACCTTAATTTGATAACTGTAGGAAGTGGACTGTTTTCCTCTGCGTTGGCGTGTTGAATAGCATTTTGTTCCACCACCTCCCGGTGCAGAGAGTTGACGCTGCTCGTACGGGACACCGACATCCGTGGCTACGAGATATCATAACATTAATCCTCAATCTACGTTAATGGCTTCCAGTGAAGGAGAAAGGGACAGACTAGTGTCGGCAAACTGTCGATTGTTCCGTAAACCACTTGTTACGAACAGCGAGCCCAGGGCGCCGGAGACGCAAGAATAGGGGTGCGGGAGAGGAGCACGTCGACCGGGGCGACAGCAGCGACAGCGGCGGCCGGGCGTACGAACTACGGCGAAATCCGGCGTCGCTATTGGCTAATTAGTTTTAAGGAACACTTTGTATATAGTACTAGTTGTTAGGGTAGCCCGAGGGGATATATATAGCGACCAAACCTCTGTAAATCGGCGAAGATCGAAGACTCGAAGAATTCCCTCGGAGCTACCCTCAAGAATAAAGAAGCGAACTGCGAACGAAGAAGTGTTTTATTACGAAGAATCCCTGCTACTAGTCATCGAGTGTTGTCCATCGTGTATACCACTATTTATAATTGAACAGGAAATAATTAGCTACAATATCGACGGAGCTATCAATAATTGACATAGAAAATAATTAACTAGAATATCGACAAAGCTATCAATAATTGACATTGAAAATAATTATCTAGAATATCGACAAAGCTATCAATAATTACAGACCTTGAATATGATTAGCTTCAATATCGATAGAGCTGTCAAGAATTAACTTTACAATATCAGCTAGGATATAAATAGAGCTATTATAATTGAAGCATAATACTGCGAATAACTCACAATTCGATGGATCATATGTCAATTTATAAATGATGTACGAACGCTGCTAATTGTTTCATCGAATTGAATTTAACAATAGATTGCCTAAAGCAGTTCCTAAGCATTTAATATTAGTTGTATTTGTTTTAAGTGTCAGTATTTCTAGTGTAGACTTTTGTCCCTATTTAATCACTCACCCTTATCGGCGTGGAGGGTGTATAGACTGGCAGAGGGGGTGGAGGTGGCGCCACGGCCGCGGGAGGAGGGAGGCCGGCCTCTCGCTGCAGAGTGCTGGCGCTCTCTGTGAGGCCGCGTGCGTTCAGATGTGCAGCAACTAGTTGCAGCAGTTGCCTCTCGTTGTAGTTTATCCGGGTCTGGGCGACCACGTTCGCCTGGGGAAGGGCGTATAATTTTAATTGATATCTGAAGTCCAGTATTATTGTTATGATTGTCAATAAAACTGGAGCGAAAATCTTGTATGTCCGATCAATACCTTAGGCAAGCACTTCGGACCATAGAAATAACTTTTCGACAAAAAAATTGTAAATTAACCAAAATATAATATCGATAATAGTGGTTCTTATTCATAGTTAAAATTAGCAAATTGTACAACATTATTTATGCCAATAATTATTAGATAAAGGACCTGATGAGGCCAAAGCTGAAGTGGTGATAGTGGAAGATAAATGAAAAGAGAAAAAAAGATATTAGTCAAAGGACTCACCCTGTGTATATTCGCCAATGAGGTCTCGAACTCCGCGCCCATGTGCTTGCTCTTCCCGGACACGCGCTCCAGCAGTTCGAGAGCGTACTTCTGGAACATGACGTGCTCCTGCCGCTTCTCCTGCAGGATCGGGTCGCGCATCAGTACTGTAACCGACATAACTATCAATATCCAGGTGCCTTTTCTCCGTCCCCGGTAAAAAAATTACAATGAGACCAAAATGCGAAAGTTTAAATATGTGTTAGATCAACTCACCCTGTATCTGTGAGGTGGTGAAAAGCGGCAGCTTGGATATGATTTGTCGCACGGTGGGACAGCGCGCCAGGCCGGCCAGCGCGCGGCACGCTAGCCCGCGCAGCCGGTCCGCGTCCGTTATCGGGGACTTCACCATCATCAGCGCCAGCAGCACCTGAGGACGAGTCACTATCGTCAAGGGATTCACACCTACAGCTATGCCGCTTAGTGGCTAAGCTGGTCACTTGGCATTAGCCGAGATAACTTCTGTGTTATATGTACGTTGCGTGCCAAATAAATTTTTCTTTATTTTTTATACAATAAAGGCACGCACTAATTCTCGAAGTCAAACACCGTCTCAGAGTTTTTTAAAATGAATTTAAATAGGCGGACGCTTCACACACATTGTCATAGTGCTCTCTCGGTCACTGTTAAATTAACTGAGATTTCACATTTTTCCTCATCTCTAAAAAAAAGGTGAAAGAGTAATATAAAAGCTCACCATGATGCCGTTATTCGTTCTGACACTCTCCCACACCTTCTGTATGATGTCCTCGTACGACTTGAGCGCAGTTTTCTTTTTACTTGATCCGGTTATTGAGAAGCGAGTTGTCGACGTGCCCGCCTGGAATACGAGAAATCAAACATTTTTATCGGATGTTCTTGTTCCTACCTCACGGAAACACGTATCGTATCTAATAGAACTGTCGTGTGTACTGGTGCTGTCAGAACAGTTACCAGCTGCGCTACTGTTCTCGTCGGGCACAACATATAAGCGCGAAGTAGATACAGCCACTAATGTATCTTTGCTCATCCCGAAAAGGATATAGTGTGAAGATATATTATTATAAGATCCAATAAAGGGCGGTCACTGCCGCCTGTGGACAACTACAACACAGGAAGAGTCATCATTGCGCGGCCGACCTAAAAAGAGCTTTATCACATCTATATTCATAACTAGCTGATCCATCAAACGTTGTTTTGCTATATAAAGTTTTGTAATATCTTCTAAGATGTTCATTGAAATTAAGTGATGTCAAAGACAATTTTGTTCACAATTAAATACTCTTAATCAACAACACATTTATTTGGATAAAGATTAATATTATTACGCTGATACAACTCTTAACAAATAATGCATTAATTTCGACCAAATTTGTTTACCATAAAAACGGTTCTAGTTACTTAATCTTAAAAGATAGACATATACTGTCGCGGACATTTTTTTGGATCATTTAAAGAGGAATAATTCTTTCTTACATATATTTTTGGTATCTTGAACCGTTTTTGCAGCGCACGCAATGGTAGCCCTCAAGAATGAATAATTTTCCCCGCTTTTATTTCACATTTTCCATTATTTTTTCGCTCCTAATAATTGCATCGTGATGTTATATAGCCTAAAGCCTTCCTCGATAAATGGTCTATTTAACTCAAAAAGAATTTTTCAATTCAAACCAGTAGTTCCTGAGATTAGTGCGTTCAAACAAACAAACAAACAAACTCTTCAGCTTTATAATATTAGTATAGATAATATTAATAATATATTAGCACTAAATACCCCTAACGGGGTGAGCAGTGTTATATTATTGGCTGTATCCACTTTGCGCTTATATGTCGTGACTAACGTGACCAGCAGCGCAGCTGATCGCCGCTCTCACAGCACTAGTATGACATTTCTATTAGACGCCGTGCGTGTTTCCTCACGATATTTTCCTTCAACGGTGAGCATGTGGTACCTCATTCCGTACGTAGTCTGGCAAAACCCAGAGCCACGTTACGGAATTCGAACCTACGACCATTCGCTTTGGCGCGCAGGGAAACAAATGCAGTATCCACTAAGGCACCACGGCCACATACATTTATATTTATTTTAATCAAAACAAAATAGCACTTTCTGCTTCATCACTTGCATGCAATTAAGATTATAAACGGATCTGTGTTAAGATGTTAAAAAAACAAACTGTAAAAACAAACTCTTTGCTTACTCTATGAACGGGCGCGCATACGCAGTTAACGAGCACGTTTAACGCCGCCTTCTGTACATCCGGCTCCTGGACTATGTCACCGTCAGCTGCGTCTGTAGAACACTGACTTTTTAACATCATTCTACTTCTATTAATAGTATTTTTACACTAAAATTAGCATAAAAACTATAGACTAAATCTATCTTAATAGGAATAGTTTCGTCATTATCAATCATAAATCAGAAGTGGGATAGCTAGAATTTCAAAGATTTAAAAACAAGTTACTTAAGAAATCGGATAGTGGTATTTCAAATAACTAGCAATTTATTTATACTGCGATAAACAATCAATCAGAAGTGGGATTAACACCAAGTTGGACGCTGTGTGCGCTTGCACCCATATGTGGTTGACGTTCCAGCTGCTCGCACGATACGATTCGCCTCCTCTTTTTTGCTGCGAACTGCCAAAGAGTGCAATTCTATCCTGCGTCTGTATTTCCAACAGCTTATGACATGGGAATCTTCAAACATCGAGTGAATCGGTATTTGTTAGGTGAACACACTCCGTCATCGGCCTCATCATCAATTTCCAACAGGTGACATTGAGGCGAAGCAAAAATTCGTCTGTAATATTAAAAAAAAACTGAATTTAAAAACTTTGAAACAAGCCCCTCCTGGCATAAGTCACTAATACAAATCGGGAAACTTCGATTTAAAACTAGCCAATGGTTTCTATTCTATAGCGACTTGTTTCGGCCTCTTGCGTTACGTGATCAACTTGTGTACATCCAACCGACCACGACCATAGATATCTTCAGTCGTGGTATATATGGTTTTTTTTTGTTAACCCGGTGGCAATCCCTTCGGACCGTCAGGGGAATGGTGAGGGCCCCTGCCCCGGTGTGTCGGACTTGCACCGACTAAAGCCACCGGGGTGCCAACTATGTCGTCTCGTCGCCTTCGCCGGGGCCGGGTATCCGTATACTTCCTACGGACCCGGCGAGCGACTGGCCTTGCCAGGCCTCCTCTCAGGGAGGGGGTCAATTTTTACCCCCTCACTACCTCCCAATGAGGCGTCATGTGGGCACACATACAACGCCTTGTCCTCTTTAAGATGCAATGTATGGTACAATGCTGTGTAAGGTTATTTGAAGTACAAGGCATTAGTGAGTCCAATGCACCGCGATACCTGGGTCACGCGCATTATATAAAACATGCACAAAAAAAAACAATAACGAGGATTCAAGCTTAGGCTGCCTTTTGATTGACAAGCATCCCACAAGTAGTAAAGGCCTCCTTCCCAACTAGTGACCCCGGCATGATCGGTGCGATCACAGGCAGCGGCGATCCTCGCGCCGCCTGCCACCACATAAGCAACGTTCGAACCAGTATAAAAAACTGATCATTCATGATTCAGAAGTGGGATAGTGAGAATTTTCCGTCTGTCTTAATGTAGATCAGTGCTCTGTAGAAAATATACTCACTAAGGACGATATTCACTCCGGTGGTAAGGTCCTCGTCCCGCATGTCGATCTTCTCCGTGAGCAGCAGCAGGACTCGGGGCGCCACGCAGCAAACTGAGACCACATCAAGAGCCGACCGAACCGTTTCAGACCTGCAATCACAGTTTCTGTTAACACTACCAAAAACATGAAGTTAAATGCTTAGGATATTTGACATCACGAATATCGTAAACACTTTCTATACAGTATGTTTTGAAAACCTAGCACCTGTATTTCTTTTGAAGACCTGGTATATTTGTTGGTACTGATTCTACTGTTTATGTAAATTCTGATTTCCTCGTAAAAACGTAAATTTCAAGGACCTTCTGACCTCAAGTATCAAATTTGATATTGTATTCAATTCGATACCTTCACGAGATTTGTAGAAAAAGGATCATGATAGATGTACAACGAAGTGATTCTATAAGAATTCCCCTTTTCCGTTTGAGGAACATAATCCTAAAAAGAACGATCTCAACTGTTAAAGTAACTAAATGGACAGGAACCTGCCGTTGAAGTTCCACTCGTACGCGTATCCAACGACCTGCAGCAGTAGCGAGACGCCGCCCAACTCGACCAACTCGTCGACCGGTGCCCAGCGTGACCACGCCACGCTCTGCAGCAGCTCTATTTGCTCTTGAATCTCTTCAGCTGATGACTTCGACGCCTGAGTAAGGAAAAGATTTGAGACACTCGAAGGTGGTTTAACTATGGAGCTGTTGCGGATAGCGAGCTTCGGAGGTATAAGGGGAAAGAAGGAGGGAAAGTGGGAGAAGAGGAGCGTCGTCGGGCGACTGCGGGAAGATGGCTGCGGTCGGGGAGAGCGCGACACCGCGGAATTCGGGGCTGTGATTAGGCAATTACGCATTTAGTATTAAGTTTGTGAAATACTAACAATAATATATAGTTACGTTGTAATCCTTACGGGGTGAGCAGAGACACTTCAGTGGCTGTATCCACTTTGCGCTTATATGTCGTGCCCAATGTAACCAGTAGCGCAGCTGATCGCTGTTCTCAGGGCACTTACACAAGGCATTTCTATTAGATTCTAAGTAGGTTACCTCATATTACTATATCACCAAAAAATGCCGCTTAAACCAAATATCCTTTCACTCCTCGATATATATTTTAGGAATCGGTAAAAATCGCTGATTCCGAAAATATATATATATTTCTATATCACCAAAAATGTCGCTTAAAACAAATAGCCTTTCGTCCCTCGATTTATATAGCGACATACATTTGTAAAATTACATATATAATCTCAGCTGATTTCTAGAAATATATTATCAAGATTCAATTGCCTTTCCTTCAAGCGGTCCTCAAGAAGCCCTTCACAATTCACTGCTACCAGGAGCTGTGTCCTATTTCTTCAATGAAAAGAGATTTGCCTAAAGTAAGTAATGCGCCAGATGGCGCTGTAATGCGGGTGAGTTTACATATTCATTTTTTCTTGTATATTCCTATGAATACGTCTTTTGTCGTAGCCAGTGAGTAAGCAAAATAATGATTATAAAAAATGTTAACCACCTTATAGGGCGGCGGTTCGGGTACATTGTCGCCGTGTTGACGGGCGACTTGCGCCGCTCGTAGCCTCAAGTGTGCTTCTAAATATCTGATAAATAAAAATTGATTATTATTTTTAAACGGTAATATATATTATACAACAAAGTCCCTCGCCGCGTCTGTCTGTTAGCGACAAATTCATAAACTGAATCGATTTTCATGCAGTTTTCCCCAAAAGAGAGACACCTGAGGAAAAATTAGATAGATAATTTGTCATGATTTCGTGTAGATTTGTTGAAATATGGCGATAATTATTGAAATTAACTCCTGCATTCCAGGGGCCACTCAGCGGACTCAAAGGGCAAGCTAGCCTTTAAAAGGTTGAGTAATCTGAACCGGTCCAAGCAGTATTTTGCAGCCAGGCAGTCTTATGCTTTACATAGCACAAGTACGACGGCATATGCAATAATGCTCTCACTCATGGCCCGGTTCTCCTGCCTACCAGCGGTATCAATTTGAATTCGCGCAACGCTGGGCTATTTGTATTTTCAATAATATTAAACGAAAACTTGTTTGGAATGCTTAAATCTGCGCAGAGACATCGTGTCATTTTTGTGTGTGTCTGTATATTAATGATAATAATGTATATGTAATATACTTATATATTTGTGTTCTTGTATATGTGTCTGTACATATCATTATCTATGAAACTTTGAAATTAGTCTCTAATGCACTTGCGTAGTGTATCTGTACTCTATTGATCCCTTCTTTGCTGTATTCTGCGCGTCGACGCAATAAATGGGTGTCAGCTGAAAATCAGCGCTGGGTGGCTCGGCTGGTCACTTAGCATTTGCTGGGCTGACTTCCCTTTGGCGTATCATCACAACACAGGGTATTTGCTTTTGTTGTTCTCTGTCTTTATTAACCTATTCTGCTGTGTTGTATGTCATGTTGTGTGCCAAATAAATGTTTTTATTATTTATTTATTTTACATGTGTTCTTCCATTTGTACAATAGGGAGGAATCTGAAGAACTATTCAATCTGGTACCAGCGCCATTTCAAGCGCGCACCATTCGCCATTGGTCGTTGGCGCTTCCTCACACTCTAAAGTATTAAAGAACCACAACAGGGCAGCGGTTTTCTAGAATATTTTTGACGCGCACGTCGGAGATGTGGAATGGGTGACCAGGTACCTAGAGCAGAGAACAACGTCCTACTTAGTCGACAGTGCAATAACAACGCTCGGTGTTGCAGTAGTCCATAGAGCATAGTAAGCACTTAACATCAGGTAGGCCGTCAACCTGTTTGCCAACGAAAGTTAAAAAAAAAGTGTTATCGATGATAGTACATTGTATATAGAATGCGGAAAGACCGCATCGATCACTCGAGGTCACCAATTGTGGTGGCTAACTCCCGCTTGTGTTGTAGACCTCCCGCTTGTGGGAGGCTTGTAAATCAAAGGCAGTCTTAGCTTGAATTCCCTTTATTACATTAATGCACGTGGCCTAGACATCGTGTATTGAAACTACAAATAACCTTACGTTGCATCACGTGCGTATTATAAATTTCACTAGCCTTTCTCACATACGTCATCACATAGGTAAATAAAAAAAAAACTAAACGTGCGTACCGTCTCAGTGCGACGCAGACGTGCCGCACGATCTGTCGCGCCGCACAGGTCTCGTCGTCGGAGACGCGCGACTCCTCCTCGTCGGAGCCCAGTATGGGGAGCGTCGATATTACGTTGTACAATTTGCGTAGACCGTCCTAAACGAAACCAAATCTATTTTAAACACATGAAATACATTTTCCTCTTTGGCATAAGTTCAGATCCCGGCACGAACCTCTGCGTATTCCTAGATTAGGCAGAGATTTAGGCACCAAATGTTTACTGATGAAGGACAACATCGTGAGGAAAACCGCGTGACAACTAACAGCGACTTTCAAAGGGTGGGAATTCAATCAAAGTCGCCTTCGTCATGTCCGCTCACATATACTATAAGTGATGGTTTCGGGATATATGAACTGGGGGTCTGGATAAAGTAACATTCGTTACACGATTACGACAAAGAAAACCACAAAATGTATTAAATTGACATAATGTGACGACATGATATTCTGAAAGGTTCGTACCCACAGGGGTGCCCATGCATTGCCACCCAACCCATAAATTGCTGGCTGAGCACCCTCAGTGTTCGCCCACCTGCCCGGTTAGTTTGTGAAGACCTTTCCCGGTCAAAAAAACGCGTAAATTCGAAAAAAAAAAATGAAAGCTTACGTCAATTCCATACATTTTCACTTTGCCAAGGTTGGACATATACAAACTGATCTCAAAACGCGACAAGACGAAGCTGCGGTCTCTCTCCCTATATAGGCAGGTCTATTTGTGTATGCTCATACGTACGCACGCGCCCGCAGCTTGCGTGCACCGGGCGTGCGTATACGTGCGCATATGGGCCTTTGCACACGCGTACATGTGCGTGTGTAGATACAATATCAATTGTGTGTTTGTGTGTGTTACCCGTAACTGACCTGGTTGTCGAATTCCTCGAGTATGACTCGGAACTGGAAGGAGAGTCCGAAGAACATGGTCGCATGGCATCGACCAGAGTCGTGCGAACACTCCAACAGCCAGAGCGCGTACCTGCATGTATGTTAAAATATCGTAAAACTAGTAAAATACATTTCAATTAAACTTTTTTATAATCCGACTAATATTATAAATGCGAAAATTTGTGAATATGTTTGTTATTCTTTCACGATAAAACTACTGGACAGATTTGCATGAAACTGTTACAGTAATATAGATTATACATCGGAATAACATATAGGCTAATTTGTACTGATTTTATGTAATTTTGGTCGTAATATAACGATACATGTCAATTAAGTCGGAAAAAAATCTGGCCTCTGAGAGCTATCTTGGCGTACACTGCCTAAACCATTGGAGTTAAGCAAAAATGATGTACCGTAGTATTGTTTGTTTTGAATAGTTCTAAATAAAAGTCCCCGACAGCATATATCTACCTATTATGTGGAAGCCACTATGACCAAATTGTAAACAATAAATTTAATCAAATTCGATACTATTTTACAATGTAAATTTTATATATTATAATACAGAAGATATTCACTAGAAATAATTTATGTGGCAGAACGTTTGCCGGGTCAGCTAGTACATATATAATTACACTATTATCCCTTTCGAGGTGAGCAGAGTTACATTAGTAACTGTATCTACTTTGCACACAGACATTTTTTTTTGACATTTGAGACGTTGTATAATGTAACAATCGTAATGACTATTAAATTGAGGTTTGCTAGAAACTTTATTTAAGCTTTAGCAAAAATTTTCGTTCATTTGAACGTTTTATCGTGTTTTTTTTTTTGGCCAAAAACAAAACTGAAGCTTTCGGTCGTACTACAGTATTAAGTTACTCACTTGACTAAATCGGCTAGAGTTTTCCTCGGCAGCAGGCAGACTCGCTCCATCGCGTCCTCGCAGTACGCCAGGTAGTAGAGACAGATCGAGACGCCCGTAGCGGCTACCGACGGACGGGGTACTTCTAGAAATTTCTAGAAGCATAACGTATCATTACATCCAAATTCAATTTGAACACATTATAATCTATAACTTAAACGAAATAAATGTTCACGTTCCGATGCACAAGTGGTAATTTTTATGAGAATCATTTCACTGATGGTGATATTGGTAAGTAACAAAATCCAGTACGTCCTTAATACAATAATAAATTATGTATTTTTAATTATATTTAAGCTGCTTTTTTTAAATTTTATTTATATAATTTGGAATGGAAATAGTATGAATTAAACTACAAAATTAGTTATAATTTTGATTTACTGCGATGTGACTTATTGGAATTTGATATTTATTGACATAATTTCCGGTTGTAATTGTCAGATATTATGGTGTTTATAGTCAGCAACATTACCGAATTGCTTGAAAAACGTGAAGTCTGTATTATTTTATAATCAATAATAATGATCAAATATCATGACGCAATATACATCTCTTTTATTTTGAATTTAAAGTTCTTATAGTTTTAGTTCTATTATGTATTCGAAAATGTGTATTTTTGTATATTCCATTTTCACATCTAAACGGCTAAGACGATTTTGATAAATTTTAGCATAGGATTAAATCAGACCATGGAAACGGAAATGGTCTGCCTTTCGTTGCAATAATCAAACTCGAAGGGGATGAAATACAAAGAATTAATTATTTTCTAAGTACGGATATAAATATAGGTTTTATATATAAAACAACAAAGCGGGGGAGGGACGTTAAAGAGCGAGGTACAGGGGGAAAAGGAGATGAGGAGATTGGGGAGCTAAACTGCCAGTCTTTAAAAGAAAAATCATCGGGTGGTTGAGGGACACGCAGTAGTTGTTAGTATTATTTTTGTTTGCCTATGTTTTCTCTTTCGATGTTTTATTGTTATTTGTTAGTGTGTTTGTTTTGTAAGTAGTATTGTTTGTGTTTTCGGCGCATGATGTGGTGGCCTTGAGCGGCGCAACGCATTGATGTGCATTTTTTTTTAATTGTTTTTTTTTTCTTGTCTTGTAGTGTGTTGGCCACTGGCCGCCCTTAAAATGTAAAAAAAATAAAATAAAATAAAATAAACTTAGAAAAAGAGGGACTCTGCAACGGAGGTTAATAAAAAACCTGACTCACCTGCAACCCTCCCATGTTGATAAAGTCTATTGAGAATTTCTTGTGGCAGAGCAACGCGGCAAGGTACTTGAGCGCTTCGAAGGCGAGCCTAGAGTCGCGCGACTCTCGAACATTTAAATATCCTAATATCAGACCGAGGGCGTTCTGCTCGAACACGTGCGATAGGAACTGTGAAAGACAAATAACGCATTAAGGTATTAGGAATATAGCTGTTTCTGTTGCTGGTTGCTGGTTGCTGGTCACTGGTGTCCGATTGAAGGCTTCGGCAACTTTCGGTCAAAATAGTTGGGTAAATGGGCCGAAATTTCAAGGAAAGCCTATGGTTTGTATTTAGCGTCAAACTATGACTGGTTGGTCTGATTGTGTTTATTAAATTTCTTTTAATAATTACAATCAAAAGCGTTTATGTCAACATCGTTTAGAACAACATACCGGTTATATTTACCCAGAACAAAGGCCCCAGAAAAAATAGGACTTCGTATCTCGAAAGCATCACCGGTTGTCACGACTAAATATGATATTAGTCCCTTTGATGTCGTTATAAAAGATTTTGACTCGATTATCGGTCGATATAAGGCGAAACCGAAGCCGATTAATAGGCTACTGTCACCGCCAAAGATAAGACAAAAACCGAAAGTTTTAATCCTAAAAAAATCCGATCAAGACAAAGTGAAAACTTTAAGATTTATGCGGATTCTTATAAACAACCTCTAGAGTTCATTCAAATAACTTACGTTCTAATGAACCATCCGTATGTGATGGGCATTCCTTACATCTGCACGAAAGATTCACTTCTACATTCATCATACGAACAGCTAAGGGGTGGAATATGCTTCCAGCGAGCATATTTCCACGATCTTATGACTTGGGAGCCTTTAAGAGAAGAGTGATTAGGCATTTGTTGGGCGGACACGGTCCATTTTCGGACTCATCTTTACCTTCCACCAGGTGTGATTGAGGTCAATAGACCGCTTGTGAATTATAAAACAGATGGCTAAACCCGAAGGCGCAACCGAAGCTTCAGTCGGACACTATTAGGCACTTTAAAAGCTCATCAGCTGGTAACAGCAGTGCGTTTCTCTAGAATCTTCTTGTTGCATACTTTTTAAGTTGTGGACTTCGCTATACACTAGATATATTTTCTTAAATATCAAAAGTACTAGGATTTCCTGACTTGTGATATTAGTATGTGATAATCTTTAGGTAGAGTAGATTACAATAAGGCGCTCACCTCTTGATACTCCCCCATGGGCGTGAGGTACCTCAGTATTAACATTTGTTTGGTTGCATCAGTCGGTGGATGAATTTGTATGTTGCCTGGAAATATATATATAAAAATTGTCACAATATATACTCAAAGATTACAAATTACATTATTCAATGAATGACAAAGTATATAGTAAGTTACCAGTGGCGTTCATCCCGTATATGCATAAAAGCAATGCATACCTTACTATAAAAATCACGCATAAATTACTAAAACTTCAATTAAAAAAAAAAAATTGATCTTATTGTAATATATTCCACTTTCACGTTCCGATAATACAAATTAATTACGCGAACGCAGCGCCGCCTACGGAAAGTAGAGTAAATTTTGCAGAGCTTCGCGCCATACAATTACTATTTTTGGCCACGCCCACAATTCTCAGATTTTTTTCGCAATTAAAAGCAGTGCTTTTTGCAAACAATGGATTTTAAAAATATTATTTACTCAACTTAATCGCCATTTGTAAATATTATTTTATTCAACATAATTACAATATAATTACATTTTAAAACAAATAGATATAAGCAACATATACATTTTAAAATATAAAAACATGTAGACCCACAGGGGCGAGGCCTAAGGCCCAAGCCACCGGTCGCTAGGAGCTCAGAGTGAGGAATCACCTAACAATGCGCGCCGTATCGAGTAATACTGCCTTCTGTATCCGGCCCTTGATCCAACAACCAAGCGAGAGCCTCTTATTGTGGTTATTTTATTTATTATTATTATTTGTAATCATTATTTTATTTTATTAATATACCTCCATGTCTATAAATTGTAATTATAAAAAAAAACGAAATTAAAGTGTTAAAATTTTACATTCGCGTCCATTTTCGGCACAATGTATGCAATCTATAACATGAATTCAGTACTGGTCTTCTTTCATAGTATATTTATTCATAAGTGACAGTTTACTTCTTTTCCACATTTTCTATGGAGTGCAATGTACCAAGGATGAAGAGATCTGAAATCCAGACTTTCGTCGAGTGTCTCCTGGATGTTTAACCTTATAGATCCAAGGGATCATTTGGTGATATATTAATAATAACAGTAAGACTAACCTATAACGTATGTCTCCATCTCGGCCCAGCTTGAGTTGGAAGAGGTCTCGTGGTGTGAAGGGGGAGCGAGGGCGGCAGGCTGCGGCGGCGGGCGGGGCGGCGGCGACATCATGCCCCAGTGCTCCGGGGACGAGACCGTGTTTACTGCAAATTCGCGTTACATCTTCTATTAACTACTCATAAATGTATAGAAATGTAATAAACGTCAGAAAATAGGGATAAGTTGTTTTTTAGTATCTTTATCAATTAAAACTTATATTGTAAAAAAATGTATTTATAACATTATTAAACTGTAGTTGCTCTTTGTAGAAATATATATAAAGGTGTGATTGTGAGCAACACCCGCCAACAGGCAAGCTCTCACCACTCAAACTTTATTATATAAAGGTCGCACGCACTGCTCTGGGATATCATTCGGTCAACAACAATTGCCCAGTGCACGTGTTGTAAAGTAATCGTTTACAATGTTCATTTTATATGACCCTGTTGTTAAATTACAATAGATAATACGCTAGCTATGGCATTCGACAGTTAATCAAATTGTTAAGGCAGAGTAGAAGTAGATCGGGTGGATTGTGACGGCTTCGTTATTTAATCAACGATGTCGCCCCCCCCCCCTCTTGCTCTTACATACATTAAGGTGTAATTAATCCTCGTAAGTTGGAAATGCGTGCGCCAGCCATTTTGGTGACGTCACCTCATGAGGAATGCTTGTACTGTTTGCAATACTGAGACTACTGAGGACTCTGATAAAATCATCATCCCCGCTCCCTTCCTGGAGTCGTAGACGATTTTCATTTGGTTAACCTATAGTAGTAAGTATTGGCACAGTACACATAATAATATTTGATATAGCACGGCCACTATTCATCTCATACTATCTACTGTTAAAGAAATTCGAGAGCTCAAGCATTAGAATTGCTCTAATGACTGAAATTCAATAAAGAATTCATATTAAAATGTTGTTAAAAACATCTTCATATCGGTTTCGCAAGTGACTCCACGCCTGATAATAAATAGTGTGGCAGTGGGATAATATAGCAATAGATACTGCCACTCCTACCACCAATACGACTGCCACAAATACTGCGCTATTACTACTGCCACCATTACCACATCTAAAGCACATTACTGCTGCTACCACCGCTATTTCTACTACTTTTTTTTTACACTGGCTCGACATAGTGACTACAGAGTACCTGATGGTAAGTACAGTGTAGTCCAAAAACGAAAGCAACTATCAAAAGATGAAAATCCATTGATAGTCTCCATCGTCATGTCGGCCCACATATACCGCGACTGAAGGTCTCTAGGTATATGAGCTACTGGATATACACAAGCAGATCCCGAAACGCGACAAGCCGAAACTGGTCACTATGCTGGGCTTTACACCCATGTACTGTGGTCACGATCCAGACGGGCACCGATGCCCTACCACCTCGCTGGAGTCACGTGTAGGGAAACTAGGGTAAAGCCTACGGACCCGAGCAGCTTCGACTCCCAAAAAACTACTAATACTACTTAAAACTTACTGTAATTCTTAACCGGAGTTTCGGGGTCTTTGCTGGCTTGTGGGGGGGTCTCATCCACGATCATGTCACCCCCGCCACCATCGTCTTTTTCTCTTTCTGTAATGAAAAATAAAAACATAAATACATAGACTTCGTCAACGTAAACGGCGGTTGGTGAAAGAGGCAGATAATAGATGGATTCCCAGGCCAGGGTGGAGTTATTGAAAGGATACCCTGGGGGTTTTAGTCAGTAGGAGTCTGACACACGGGGGTCGCTTCCCTCACAGCGGCCCGGATGATCCTATGCAGTTTCTCACCCGGATCACCAAAAAAAACAAAAATCTACTTAATAAATAATTGTTATTCATTCATTCACGTGTGTAATTGTCCCTAAATGTGTTGACCATAATTTACTTTGTTTTAATGGAAATATTACATCACAATTTTTACACAGTTGGAATTAGATTGGAGTGCCAAATATTTTCTCTGAGCATCTCCTTCGTCTATACAATCAACCTGTATATATAAGTTTACCTTTCTTTTCCATACTGGGCCCGTTACATTTGATATCGTTGCTCCTCTTCTTGTCGAAACGCGCGAAGTGTCGCGTCTGGTTCGTCGGGGTCACTGCGTTTTGGTTTGTCTGTTCCATAAAAATCACATAATCAATACATATAAAATATATGTGTGTGTGCAATTCTCTCACAGGCTACCACCTAACCTATAGATTTATGTGTTTGTTATTTGCAATCTTTCTCTTCAAATCACGATTCTAAAGTGTTACTTTTCATGATTTTAAAAGTGCCACTCTTTTTTAACATTCTTTGGCAAGCAGGCTTGCGTCCCACCTGAGGGTAAGTGGTTACCGACGCCTATGAACTACAATACAAGGAACGTTTTTTTTTTCTCTTGCCGACCAATAAGCACTTAAAAAATTGACAGCGAAAGGTCATGGAAGGCGGTTCTCCACTTTACAAAAGTGCTGAAGTTTAAGGAGGAGGCGGAGCGTCAGCGGGAGAGGCAGGCTTCATCTTCCCTCTCCTTCCCGCCCCTCCGTCGCCCTAGCCAGACTGGAGGCAGGAGGGGGAAGCCTATTCAAGGTTCTTCCCTCCTCAACAGATTGACGCCTGGGCAGCGCACTTGGGGAGTGCATCGCTTAACATTTTCAAGGCGAGAGTGGTGCGTGATGTGTTCCCGCGCATCACCCCAAGACATTGAAGGTGGGAGGGGGGAGGCTACACACACCACCCCTCCGCAATTGCTGTGCAGTGGCCTTCCATATAGGCCAAACGTCACCGACAGCCAGGAGGAGGAACACCTTGGGGGGTTTTAGTCAAGACACACCACCCCCTGACGGCCTATAAGGGAGTTTTCCCCCAGGTTACCAAAAAACAATAATATAACAACTTATTCTATAATCCGTAATAAATACAAGGGAAGCTGCGTGCAACAGTTAGTTATAATATTTTACTCTACTGACCTTCTCTTCTTGATTCTTATTTCTTAAAATGTGTAGCCTCCTTAACATTAATGGCACCAGCATTGCATTCAAATCCCTAAATACAAATGATTCATTATTTAATTATAAATAACAGTATCACCCTATGTCGCTTTCGGGGTATGCAGAGATACACATTCTTACACTAACTCGATAATGTGACTACAATGCACCTATCTGATGGTAAGTACAGTGTAGTCGAATAACGACAATGCCTATCAAAGGACGAACATCGATTCACACACGCCGTCGTCATGTCGGCCCACATATACCTCGACTGAAGGTCTCTAGCATATGAACAACTGGAACATATACAAGTTGATAATATTGTAATTGTCTCAGAATTAGTTCTAAGTTAGGAATGACTATAATATGAACTAAATAGAGGGTAGAATTACATAGGCAAAACTTAATCAATTTATACAGTAAATACAACAACCTTTAAAAAATTAGGGTTTACCTAAACATAGTGGCGATTTCCTGGACCTCCATCGCCGCAGCGAGCAGGCCCGTCGCGTAACACTGCAGGGGCTCTGGCGAATTTGTAGCCCAGGTCACCAGCCGGTGTATCAATGACTCATTATCCTGCAAAAATGGTTCTTATTTGTATTTATGGAACAATATATCTAATAATCAGCACTGGGTGGTTCAGCTGGTCACTTGGCGTTTACTGAGCTGACTTTCCTTTGGCACATCATTACAACATAGGGTATTTGGTTTTGTTGTTTTCTATCATGATTAATCTATCCTTCTGTGTTGAAAGGTATGTTGTGTGCCAAATTAATGCTTTTTCTTTCTTTCAAAAAATTATAATGTAGAGTGTAAAAGACTAGAAAGATGGACATACCTGGAAAACTACACTCATCTCAAGACCTGGCATCAGGTCAAGAGTAAGTCGACACGCAGCCACATTTAACTTGAGCACATCTCGCCCCGTTAAGTTCTGCCGGGAGTAGTATGTGTCGCGTACGTAATCATTTACTAACTGAAAGCAGAAGAAATACTAAGACTGAAAATATGAAACTAGAAAATTCAGACTAAATTCAGATATTGCTTTAAGTATTGCACCTGATCACAATCCATCAAAATACAGCATTCTGTCAGTACTAGGAAACTATGTAATACAGATACAACAAAAAATTTATATATATTTAAGCTCTATAGTGAACTGATTAGAACATCGACTGGACAAATACTGTATCAACCACAAAAAGAAATAATTTAAAAAAAAATCTGTAATTTATTGATACAGGGGTTGCCAGTGACCTAATATACTGTACCATTCACATAATACATGCATAATTACAATAAAAAATGTACAGTTTCTATTAAGGTATCCACAACACACATCACATCCATAGATGGGCAAAATGTAATCAGAATAATGAAAAATAATTACCACTACATTTTGAATTTTTCATCATTAATATAATTACATTTTGCCCATCAGTGTTTTAAACACCAGGATTTCTTCAATTACATACAAATTTATTACTCATTAACAATTAGTCATGATTACAGATTAGTGAAATTACAACTAAATTTAGTAATTGTCAATCATTAATATGATTACATTTTGCCCATCTCTGACAGCAACTTATATCCTGGCTCTAGCTTTTACTTTTGCTGAGTCATTATGCTGTGCAATAATTTTTCATTGGTTATATTCCCTCAGTTTTATGATATTGGATTCTTTAAAATAAATTGTTAAGATATATTTGTGCAAACGGGCCTTATCACTACTGCAATTATAAGATTTTTTTGTTTACACTTTTGGCTCTTTTTTGTGGTGGTAGGGAAATTGCTCAAACTGGGTTGTGACCACAGTACACAACTGTAAAAATTGCCATAGTGACTGGCTCTGCATGTCGCGTTTCAGGACCAGCTTGTGTATATCCAGTGGATGATATACCTAGAGACCTTCTAACATGGTATATGTGGGCTGACAGCTATGGGGGCTTTCAACAGATTTCCGCGCCTTGGTTGTTGTTTACGTTCTTGGACTACACTGTACTTTTCCACTGGTGCAAAGAAGAAATTTAGTCAAGCCAGTTTAAAAAACAATTGTTGCATTCACTTTTAAGAATACACCATGGTTACCATAATGCTCAGTGTAGTCACTATGGCATATTATATTTTAAAATATCCTCTGTGAATGAAGCTAGGAGAACATAATACAAAAAAAAAAATACAAGAAATTTTACAAATCTTTTCTGCAGTGTTAGTCACATTTCTTGCTAACTACTAAGCACAGTGAGAAAAAATCTGTGATAAACATGACAAACCATTTAGCAATCAAAGTGTCTCACCTTAGTCATAAAATTGTCTTTTTTAAACATAACTTTAAGTGCATGCCCCAGAGCACATTCTGGGTCAGTGCGAGACGGATGCCTTTCATCAAATGGATCTGGATCTTTCTTCATAAAATTCTCTGTTTCTGCTTCTATTATTTCTGCTATCCTGGAAAAATATTGAATATTTACAATATACATAGAGTATAGTTGATATTTCTAATATACATAGAGTATAGTATAGAAAACTATGTAACCTAGTACAATTGTTATTTGTCGCATTATTATTGAGGTCATAATATATGTTTATTTTTAACCAGGGAACACGCAGTCACCTCCTCTAGTAAAAGTATTTGTCAAGGCAATTCAAAAGGAATAAATACAACTAATTGGACTTAATTTACAGGCCAGTGAAAACAGATTCTGTTTACTTTATTTATATTGTTTACAATATCTATGAATTTTAATATATTTAGGTAAATAGAAAAAAGACAACTCAGAAAAAACATAAACAAAACTTTACTTCAGAGCTTTAAAAATCACAAATTTAAAACAAATCAGCTGAGAAACACTATTTCACAACAAATTGACTTCCAAATTATGAATGAAGCAATACAACAATTGAACAAGAAAATGTCTCATGCAAGCCTTATATTCTTACACAAAATGAACAGAGGAACCAAGAGATGTTTACACTGACAACAACCAAATGTGGCCTCCACTTCTATGCTATCTATTTTTATGCTTTGGTAGGATTTTGGTGAGAGTAGACCAGCTAGCTTCCAAAGTATATGTATTTTCATAGGAAAATATAACTACACCAATTTACACAATATTTTTCAGTTTTTCGCCCTGCTTGTTGTTAGAATGGTGTGCAGCTGGTTCACCTGAGCTCAAAAACCAAGATAGGTTAACACTCAATATAAAATCTGTGTTAGAATTGCATATTTAGAATAAATTACCTAAGAACATTGTTGCTTCACTGTCAAATAATAGTTTTAAAATTAGATTGGTTAGATGACTCTTATATCAATCAGATTTATGTGTATTGTAAACACAGAACCACAAAATATAATTGAACCATCCTGCTGATATTTAGGCTTATTAGAAAAACCTGCTTACCAGTTTGATAAAAATAAGAATATTTTCAATCAGATAAGGTCTATGCAGTGGTAATATCTATCAGTTTTGTATGTTTAATTCATGCAAGTGCAAAACAATACTTCATTGGTCCCTATTCAAAATAAACTGCTGTCTTTTGATCATTACAATATTATAATGCAGAGATAATATCTATCACATAGTAATGTAATACATACTGATACAAATTGTACAAAATAAAGGAAGATGTAAAGAAAAATAGACCAAACAGAATGATTCGAATTTTAATATTGCAAGTAACAAGTTTGAACTTCATTTTTTTTTTCGATGTATTTATTTATCAAATTATTAATGATAATTGCGCAATATTATGAAAATATATAATATTAAAAGCATAGTCACATGTTTTAAGGTAGTTTATAAATGTGCTAGATTGACGTTTCGAGAAATAAACACAAAGTACCTACCTTGTAAGGGTTGGTATGGGATCGTAATTGATCTGAGTGTGTTGCTCCTCCCATTGTCTTAGCAATTCTGTAACTTCTTGAGCCGGTGGTGAATCCATTTATGTTTAAAAACTTTAATATTTCAAATTCTAACCTCACTGATTCATAACGAACATGACATTTACATTAAATTAAAACAAATAATTATTTACACACTATATTCTGATACTAATTAATTGTTAAAAAACGGTCTCATATCAAATAATTTTATATATTTTCTATATTATAATTAAATTCGTCACAATCATAGCTTTTGTCTGCTGCGATCTACTGTTGCCAACCTTTTTAAAACTAAAATACGGATAGTGTTCGTATAATCTTTCATTTGACATACAGATTTTATATGTCAAGTGAAAATAAGCATTCTATCTCTCAGGGTACAGTAGTAGATAATAATATAATAGGTTTTATATCTCTGGAAATGCATTAATTTTGTTATCAAAATGGGACTTTTTTGCTTATAGACTTGTGTAACGTCCTCAACGCCATGATAACGTTATAGCTTTCGACCATCGGATACTGGTAGCATTAATTGTTTTTATTATCTTTATATTATTGTCTGTGGTACGAAAAGCAAAACTACACAACACAGCGTGCGTTTCTACCCAATGTTTAGTTTTTCACAAAACTATAATAGGGAAGTCGAGCACGACCGCGATAGCACTATATCATACCTATTCACGCAAAAGTGATGAACCTAATAGCAAGCACAGTCGCTTAGGGATGTAACGGAGGCAGTTTTATCGGAACCGACGTCGGAGTCGGAGTTTTTAATTTTGATTTATAGGAGTCGAAACCGAAGTCGGAATCGAAGTCGGAGGCAATGTCAGTCACAAGTGACGGCCGAATAAAATAATTTTATTAAGGAACAAATAAAAACATTATTCAGTGAACCTTTTTAATTAAAAAGTGATAAATTTACAAACACACAAACAATAAAAATTGCTGTGTTTCTTATTAACATTTTCCCATTAACAATGAACAAATTAAATTAAATTTGCTCCAGGGTTGTTTTTGTGTTAATTTCTATTTACTTAATTTAATGTAAATATAAAATAAAAAAGCCTTATAGTAATAAATTTAAATGTACATTTAGTTTTAAATTTAATAATTTTAATCATATATTTTTAATGTAATTTTTAAAAATGTCTTCTAAAAATTAAGTAGCACTGATTGTTTGATTAATTGATATTATGTTTCAACAACATATAAAATGAAATCAAATGAATTGACTACAACAGTGGTGGTGACCTCCGATGAATACCTCCGATTAAAAAGTTTCGGATACGAAGTCGGAACCGGAGGTGTAATAACCATCGGAAGTTCCGACTTATCGGAATCGGAGTCAAAGCTCCGTAACATCCTTGCAGTCGCTATTGTAATCCATACCTAGTTGAAATCGCGCATGTCCCGCGAAACTGCACACGTAGAGATGGTCGAATTAAATAAGGCACGTACTGGCTTCATTTAACAATAATATTTTAAAATACCTTTTCCAAATACTTTCGCCTAGTATTTATTAAGTAATGGACGGATGCCAGACCTTTAATCGATATTGTGCATTCTATGTTGATTAGATAGATAATATTTGTCATTTATACTTTGTTTTTTAATTAGGTGGGTTTTTATTCGTATTTAATTAACTCCGAAAACTTAAAAGAAATCTGAAAGTAGGTAATATATTAAATAAAATGTAAACAAATATAATAATTTAAAGAAGGTGATTATTTGTACTTAATTTCATAATATTCTATAACACTTTTGTGTTAATATTTTCTAGAGAATAGATGATCTCTTTTACATGAGGTGCACAAAGTAAAAACGTAATACGGTCGCTGGTTTGTGTGGGGGGTTCAAGATATTCTTCCACTTACCTCTAATGCCACAATGTGAGATATGCACGCTAGCCAGCGGCTTGCTTGATGCTCCCGCATAAGGGATCCTGGCACTCCACAGCTCTAATATTGTTCCAGATAATATTGTGGCACGAAACAAAGAGGTTATTCGTCACGCCCAAGCTATCCGACCCAGCCGGTGTCGATCGGCTTATCCTTGCGAGATGCGGGCCGATGAATTGTGTTACGAATGAACGACGAAACGGTAGTAGGGAAAGCGAAAGATTTGTATTACTACCCTCACACCTCAGTATTTGATTAGTCAATGTCAATGCGAAATGATAATATGTAGAAATCCACCGTAAACTACCTTATACTAACGACTAAATTATGTTATATGAACTAAATTAACTAAATATTGATACGCAGCCATAACATTAGGCGTCATCTCACATCTAAAGGAAGAAGAAGGTAAATTGTCTAATATTTGTATGTGAATGTATTGTATATGTAAACGTATGTTTCCCCAAAATACTGTGAAACTTTACTAACGTTTTCTTTTTAACGTTATATACCTGTCATCATTATATACCCATTACCGTCGTATACCTATCACCACTATATAACTATCACCGTTATATAATTATCATCTTTGTATAACAGTCACCGCTATGCATATATCTATCTCTGCCATATAACAACCACTGAAATGTGGCTTATTGCTTAAATTGGTGTTAATCATTGTAAAATAATCATATAATTTTATTTACCTTCACTGAGCTTTAAGTCATATTAAAATTTAAGGCATAAAAACATTAAATTTTTTTGTTAAATAATGCTGTGTGAAATAAAAACTATTCATGTAGTCACAGTGATAACATCTCATTTAATAATATAAACCCTGCTATTGGTATTGGTATTGGTGCCTGCGAACTAATGATGGCATGATGATGAATGATTTGAATGTTGATGATGTTAAATGAAGGCACAAAGTGATTAAATTAGTCGGTTTGCAAAATACTTCATAAAAATATTATAAGTAAGTGTTAATATTCTATAAATATTAATATTAAATATTAGTCCTTTACATTATGCTCCATCATATGTAATATTGTACTCAATGAGTGTCATATCACATGAAGAAAACAATACACCAATATTTTATAAGTACTAGATAATCTTGTTACGTTAAACGTAATCTTGCTAGCACGAAGGAAATAGTAATATTAAATATTTGATATTTACATAATTCATATTTTCATAAATACCTATTCCATGTACCTAATCACAATATTTAGTCTCAACTCTATCTAAAAGTGCAGGGAGGGCGTATCAGTCGATAGACGCTTGCTGAAATAAAATTTGAAAGGTAAAGTTTGAATTGAATTACTTTTTTCTTTACTTAAGATTGTATTAAAAACATATTGTGATATACCTTCCTTCACCAAAAACATATAATGTTGATACTTGTAAGCAATGATTTATCAATACCTTCATAGCAAAAGGCATAGGTGTCTATTATATACTTTATTGATTTTTCCAAACCTTCCAAGTTCTAAGTCTGTATGCTAGGCTGAAATTAATATTATGGTTTGGTTTACACTTCTATCAAAATATAAGTGCGGCTTATAAAATTTTTGTACGCTTGCGGTCTGTTTACTTATTTTCCCTTGATATGCGTTTTACGCTAAAATTAATAAAGGGATTTTGTTGAAATTTGACATCGAGGTGACTTATATACAAGATTAACTATTAGGGTACTTTTTATCCAGAGAAGGTGAGGCATATGAAAGTTTATATGAAAATTTCATTATTGTTGAAGCTTGGGGTCTTAACTTTGTATTAAAAAAGTTTATTTTACTGTATTGATAAAACTTACTTGAATAAACTTAGGCTGTGTCTGATATGATAAAAATTAGTCTTTGTCCAACCAGTTTCAATATTTGTGATCTATAAAGGTCATAAATCATTCAAGTTGAGGACCTCCTGATTATTTATTGTTAGTAAATTTTGGAAATAAATTCTGTAGTTGTATGAAAAAAAAAACAACCTATGCATGCCTGTAAGGGCTGCATATAATGCCGACTCAGTATAAAGCATTTACACATTTCACAACATTAAAACCACCAAACCAAACACAAATTACATAATCAGTCATCAAAAACAATACATTTTTGGAGGACTTTTTACTGTTTTTGATAGATTGTATAATCTGCCAAAAAATAGACACTGAAGCAACAATCTGACAAACATTAGGCTTCTGAAGTAGTGCAGGTTACAGAGAGAGTGTATCTGAAGAGTACTGATCAACACCGTCTAGCGGTAGGCTTGAAGAAATATCACACATGTATGTTCCTGGCATGTACATACTGAAATGTCAATAATATAAGAGTTATTGGTGAACATACAGCTGGAAAAGAATCTTTTCCTGTTTGAAATATATTAAAAATATGTAGAACTGGTTTTTCATCTGTGAAATAAATGACAAAAAATTATATATTTCAGATGCATTTTAAAATCTGATTATTTTATAGAACCATTTGTGATAATTTTTTTATTTCTAATTACAGATTGCATAAGAGAATCAGTAAGGATGGATCAAAGTAAGTGATAAATATCAAATCTTAATTAAACTGATAATTTAAATTTTAGTAGTTCCAATAAAAACTATGCTAAAAGCCCATGTTAGATTGTGGCAGACACACCTTGGCAAATGAACTGCAGCAGTGGCTGAGAGATCACGGTATGCTGCTCTGTATATATTTATATGCAAAGCTGCATAGTTGACACATATACTATGTGACAAGAATCCTGGTATCCTTGGGATTAATATTTCTCCAATATGGGAATATTCTTGCTTGGGCTTCGCCTCTGAGAGGAGTGGATGGAAAGAGTCTACCCTTCAGGACTTATCTAGCAGGCGATTAGGCTCATGATGACACTTACACAGCTCCTCCAGCTCATCTGGGTAGCAAACATCATTAAGTCTACTGCCTGGTTACGATTTAGCACTTTTTTAATAACCCAATGAAAAATTCTTCATGGATTATCACGAATGCCGAAAAAACGGTATCCATGGTGTGCCAGACCATTACTGGCTAAAATCCATTATTCCTATTCCTCTTCTAGGAGTCTAAATTTCTCCTATGACCAGAAATAGCATTTTTCAGTCATCCTCTGTTTAAGATGGTGCTCATTGCTGCCATTTTTCCCATAACATATTATAACATGTGTGAATATTGATTGATTATGAGCTGAGACAAAGACAGCAGTAGGAAAAAAACCTGTGCAAAAGAGATGAGGATCTCATTCTTAGTATACAGGCAAAACATTTGCTAGAAAGAGAATAATTACAGTTATATTTATTATGCGTAACACACATTATATAAAAGCCATAGACATGTTTTTAGAATGAAAAAATAAATGCATCTCTTACTGATGGAGTGTGCCCCGAACGAGACTCGAACGAAGTCGCTGATGAGCAAGTTGAAAATGAACAGACAAAGTATTGGAACATGCCACGGCATTTTGGTGAATCCTTTGTCCAGTGAAGCCAGAATGCTTTGCTAGATGGTGATGCTTGCTCATCTGCGATTCCCCTAGGATGTAAGGACGTAGGTTAGGGCACAATGGGGTTCATATATTCACTAGAATAAAAGCCCCTAAATAAAAAAAAAGAATGAAAAAACATATATTTCCAGGCGATGTAAACTTCCGTCCTTCTCCTAATTTCAAGAAGATGAAGAAATACCTAAAGAGCGGCGTGGAGCCTGAATCCAGCACTGCATTAACTGCGATGGAGACTGAGCATTTGAGCCCCCCGCTACCTGCTTACCCGCCGCCGCCGCCAGACGTCAAGATTAAGAGAGAAGTGGAGGACGAATCGTACGAGAACCAGGCTCCACCGCCTCCCGTACCGGCTGGGCTCCCCCCGCTAGGTGTACTCCCTATGGTTGACATCAAACCGGAAACAAAACAAGAAGAAGAAGAGAAAAAAGAGATCATGTGCAAGAACTTCTTCCGCGGCACATGTACAAGAGGGCCGTCGTGCATATACGTGCACAAAGTCATTCTGGAGCAACTGTGTGACGTTTATCGCTTCTGCAACGATTTCCAAAACTCTAAATGCACTCGGCCCAAGTGCAGGTTCGTGCATGCGACTGTCTTCGAGAAGGAGCATTTCTTGAGAACTGGCTTCTTGCCGGCCAAGACCCTGGAGCATACGAAGGAACTGAGCCAAAGGCCGCCGTCCCCGCAATCGCAGGTATTCAACACAAACGTAGCCTTGGAAAACGAAGTAGATATGCAATATGAGGATATGGATGTTGAGCATATGCATTTTGAGGATCTTCACATAAAATAAACACTGAATAAACTGTAAAAACTACTTTATTGCACTTTTTCAAATTAATTTCTCGTCTTCACACTTTTCCTACGTCCTCATATTACAGAGCGCTAACGTCGAAAAAAAAATCGTCTATCCTCTCTCATTTTATCCTTCCTTCCTTTCACTCGCATACGTACCTTTCTATACATTTACTAATTCATACGTAATAATTTTTCACACATTATCATCCATCTTACATGAATGTGTTTGGAAATGGGTGCCGGCCGACGATTACCTACACAAATCAAATAAAAATAATTCTGGTGGAGAATAAAGTATGCGGAGTCCATGAGAGTGCATGAAGCAATTAATGAATGCTAAGTAATCGACAGAGGTTTAAAAAACGAAATAGATATAGATAGCATTCATTCTCTCTAACTCAATAGGGAATTAGTGTAAAGCTATGAAGGATGTAAATTGTCATTCAATTACATTCGAAGAAATAGAATTTTAATAATTTCTTTGTTAACACTTAACGGACGGGCCGAATCTGCTCTCTGTAGGAACAACAGGCAGATAGTGCTAACAAATGGCGCCGAGAAAAAAATCTGTAAAATAAAAAAACTAATGCAACGTACATACTTCAAATTTAAGCAAAAACGTAGATCTACGGGGCCCGTCCATTAAGTGTTGAGATTCTGTACCTCGATAGGAAAAACGGAGCTTTTATGGCATTGCTTTGTTGTCCATCTGACTATTTGTCTGTCGGAACCCTTTGTCTTGGAAACGCGTGAAGTCATGTTAAAATGATTACCAATAACTCAGGATTACGGTTCTCTGTGAATAAATAATTTTAAGTTAACTTATTCAAAAGGCATCTCCGTTTATGTAATATTTTTTAACATAATCAGTACTTTACTTTGACCTAAGAATTATGAAATATGGCAAAAAGCAAGCAAATCTATATCACAAGTACAGGAGAAATTTCGAAAAATCTCAAATTTGTAATTACATATCGAGGGGTGAAAGGCTATTTGGTTAAAGCGACATTTTTTGGTGATCTATTAATATATATTTTTTCGGAATCAGCGTTTTTTAACGACTCCAAATATCCCTCGATGTGATTTTTCTTTTTCGTATTTTAATTTTATGGAAGGCAATATGAGAAAACCCTAAAAATACAAGACATACAACAATACAGTGCTAGAAAACTTTTGTGCCGTTTGTCATAAAATAAATTGGTAATTAAAATTCTGGTCACGTGTGAACTTTTTACGAAAGCCAACAAATTTGATTTAAAAAATTATTACAAGAGTGATTTCTGTTTCATTTGACAATCATTATTTTGTAGGGCATGAAAAAAATGCGAAAAGAGAAATTATTCAAATTTAATAATAACTTCATATATTTTAAGTTTGAAGTTGATCGCAGGCGCAGATGCAAGCGGCTGTAATGGCACCACAACCGCAGATGGCAATGCCACCGCAGCAGCAGCAGCAGCAGCAGCAGCAGCTGGCAATGGCACCACAACCGCAGATGGCAATGTCCCCGCAGATGGCAATGTCTCCGCAGATGGCAATGTCACCGCAGCAGCAGAAGCAGCTGGCAATGGCGCAGCAGCAGCAGCAGCTGGCCATGGCGCAGCAGCAGCAGCTGTCAATGCCACCGCCGGCTATGACGATGGGGCCGCCGCCGATGGTGATGGGGCCGCCACCGATGATGGGGCCGCAGCAGCAGACAGCAGTGTCACCGCCGACGTCAATGCCGCCGCCGATGATGTCGCAGCCGCCACCGATAATGACGCAGCCACCGCCGATGGGGCCGCAAGTATCGAGTAAGAAACGGTTTATTATTATAAATGTTTCGTAACCGTAAAGTATCATATACGAATTTGGCCTAACATGATTAGCTCTCGAAATGTGTCGCGAGCCCCATCTAAGGAATGGCGCGATGCGTGCACGCCTTGTCAAACTGACACTCGCAAAACGTAACCGGAGCAAGTAGTTGCTCGTTCTTACACGCAAATAAATAAATTCGGAGGAAATATACAGGTGCATCGTGCGAGCGCGCGACCCTGTGTGCAGCATTTGTCGGAATTCATAATTCAACATGAAGCTCGTAAAAAGTCTATCTTGGTTTTTTGTTAATATCTCGAAATAACTGACAAAATAATAACTCACTATGTTGTAAATTGAACTAAGATTTTTTATAATCGTTTTCTTTTAGGTTGGATGTTGACCGACTTGAATTTAAGGATACGGATAGGTACTTACTGGGATTTGGTGGTGATGAAGCTTGCGGTACCGCGTTCCACCACGCCACGCTTTGTCAGCCGACTTTTTTGCTGTTTTAATAGTTTTTAAAGTTTTTGATAGAATGCGCCAGCGCTAGAGATGCGCGTGGCGTGTGCTTGCACCTATCGATTGATAGTGAGGGGAATGGATGCAAAGGATTAAAACAAGTCGTAACAGACTACGTTTCAAAATTATACAGCCCCTAAAACAAAAATACTGTTTATTTTAGTAAGTTCATTATAACAATTCCTTAAACGTAAGTTTCCATATAGTACAAATAACGAAAATAAATATTTATCGATTGTGGTACTAAAACTCTATTAAAAAACGAACCAGAATCAAAATATAATCAACGTATTTTTTTGTGTCATATGGTACTTCGTAAAATAAACAAAGTATAGTTTCTACATTTCGCAGTAAAACTAAAAATTGACATTACATTGGCGTACGGATTAATTGCTAAACATGAAAATGTACCTTCGAAAAATTGTTATAAGGGACTTTGTAAAATAAACAAATGAACAAGCACGGCAAGGTGGAGCGACGAACTGCGAAAGTTGGCCGGAAAGGATTGGATGACAAGAGCCGAAGACTGAGCTTAACCCTTTCGTTGCCAGCGCCGGCTTTAGCTAGCATCCATTTGCCGTTCCTTATATTGTAGTGTTATTGAATTAATTCTTCGTATAGTGCAAACAATTCTGTTATATACGCCCTTAGAAAACAATTATTTTAAAGAGAATTTCGTATTTGGAAACTAAAATAAAAAATAAAAAATTAATGACTAAGGGCGTCTTGCACTAAAAATTAAATCTAGCTTAGAGTTATATAAAATGCCATTTAGCGCTGATCTGTACTTATTGTCTTGCACTAAATCAAGATCTAGTTGTAACAACACTTAAACTGAAATCATCAATAAGATGGAATCAAACCAATTCAATTAATAAGCGTTTTATACAAGCTTAAACTAGATTAATTCGTTAGTGCAAGCCGCCCTAAGAATTATCCCAATTTAAATTTTTATTTAATATACCAGCAAAATATTTAAATTTACACTTAAATCAGAAAATTCGAACATCAACTTGCCATCACGCAATGTGCACAGTTCGCGGCGTGCTGCCCGGTTCAGAAGCACCACTTCGGCGGAATGGACTGCGGTGAAGAAAGGGTTTATGTCACTTATTAGGTGAGGCCTACATCCGGCAGTGGACTAAGATAGGCTGATGATGATGAAAATGTACAAGACTTCAAAAAAATTCATAACAATAGAGGTACGGGTCTAATAGTGAATGTTTATTTTTCAGTGACCATGGATCCGTATGCAATGTACGCAATGCCCAGTACCTCAGCGGCTGCCATGGCGTTAGTATTATTCTATTTTAAATAATTTACAGGCGGACGCTTGACATCAAACACACCTGGTGGAAGGTGAAGATGACTTCGTCAATGTAACGCGTCTGCTCAACAAATACCTGTACACTCTTCTCCTAAGAGCTCCCAAGTCATGAGAATGTGGATATACGTTCGCTGGAAACACATTCCACTCCTTAGCTGTTTGCATGATTAATGTAAAAGCGAATGTGTATTTTACTCTCTTTTAGTTTCCGGCAGATGGTCGATTTTTAGGTGAAGCGGATTAATCGAACGTATTGTTACAACCATCAGCTGGAGCCAAAGCTAAACCTTTAAAAATCTTAAGACATTGAGGGCTTTTGCAACAATAAATCAAATCTGGTTTAACACTTTACGGCGCAAGGTTGTTAAATTTGTTAGTTTTGTAAAAACTGGGTGGTAAATAGAGTATTGTTAATGAAGATAATAATTTAAAAGATATTAAAAATCAATCATTTATTATTTTTAGATGTATTATTTAGTGGTTGCGCTATAATGATGTACTAACCTGCAGCCGCTAGAATTTGCCACCCAGAGCAGGGTATCCAGCTGCACCCAAATCCCCAAATCGGGGGTTTGGGAGAGCCCGGAGATGGTATATCACCTGGTTTGCTTACCTTCATGAAAAACGCAAAATCCTTGCCCCTGCGTTCTTATGAGAGATACTATTATACAGTAGCGTGCATCCGACAGAAGCATAAAAAGCATTATATTGGTATACTTGGAAATTTACTCTAACGCAGTCTTGAGTGTTTTTCGGCATTTCTTATCAAGGTAGTCGCTTCCGAAACGCTAGTAGATCACCGTTAGGTTTCGTAGTTTGGCTGGAGGCCCAAGTCGAGGTCCGTACCCACAGCGGTGCCCTTGCGTTGTCACCCATACGATAAATCGATTAAACGGTTGCTCTCTTTGCCCAGTTTAGTTGTGAAGGTTTCTCCCTACTGCAAACAATGATCCTACAAAAAAACTTGGAAATTTATTAAATATAGTCAAACCGTTTATAGCGACATCGTTTAGAACAACATGCCGGTTATATTGACTCAGAACAAAGGTCCCGGAAAAAAAGTTAAACTATTGGTTTTTACGACTAAATATGAATAGTCCCTTCGATGTCGTTATAACAGATTATGACAGTATATTGATTTAAAATCTGTTAACTACCAGATTCCGAGCCTCGGAATCTAAATTGGGCCAAAATTTAAATTAAAATATTTATTGATTGCCCTAGTATAAGTAGAATCCTTTTTTTATACTGCTATATGATGCACGTCGCTGCTATTTTAATAAACATGAATATATATTTCAGTCCAAATGTGCCGGGGCCAAGCGGTGTAGACAATTACGCTGCGGGACCGTCTTACACCCCCGAAGATTGGGCAAACTACCAGCCCGGTGAGTACACCGTTACCAAACTAGTCAAATCACCCATTCAATGGGGCCGAGGGTCGTGGTCTTCTGTAAGCAGTGGCGAGCATAGCAAACATACTCCGGGCATGCAAATTTTCAGTTAGGAATGCGCTAATGTAAGAATGGAACGCCATTTCTCTGTATTATTTTTTAGTCCCTTAATGCACTCTCACCGATTTCTTAATTTTACTATTATTATAACTGCACAGATACTAAAGCAAACTTGTAAAGCTGTCAAATTGTGGAGCTCTTCCTTACTTCAATTAAAACGCTTATCACTCTTTCAATATATATTTTATACTAGCTGTCCCGGCAGACCCTGTTCTGCCCTATTTCTCTAAAACAAAGAAACATTTTTTTTTTTATGTTAATAGCTGCCCCGTCAGATTTCATTCTGCCAAAAGTTATTGGCCTGTCGCAGTCTAATAGAAATTAAATTGCATTAAAAGACTTAAGTCATATCTAAGGTAATGATATTTTTACTATAATGCCTTATGGGACATTATTGGGTTATTTTTTGTTTGATTACTTGGCGTATAAATTATAATTTTAATTAATGACATGCAACCTCTAATCAACTTGAAGGCATACCTTTGTTTTGTTTTGATTGACATCATATGTTTGACAGCTGGGGACAGAGTGGTTTGTATGGGAAAACGAAATTGTTGTTTTTACTATATTCCTAGCATATTTTTTTCATATTTACTCACCTTTTAAACCTTCCCTGGACTTCAACAATTAATTCAAAACCAAAATTAGCCAAATCAATTCAGCAGTTCTCGAGTTTTAGCGAGATTTCGTTCAGATCAAAAGCAAGGAGAATAAAGTGTCTGTGATATGTTTAATGTGTCCAGGAGCTGAGCAGGGGCCGGAGGGCGGCGCCGAGAGCTTTAAAGGGCGAGAATCCTGCAATCAATGTGAAATTAACGAATTCAGGTATCGTATCGTCCCTTCAGTAGTTTTATGTCTATCCTTTCGTCAGTCAGACCTTATCTTATTAGGTACCTTAATTAATGTCGCTTAAACCAAATAGCCTTTCACCCCTCGATACTATTGTTCACAGAACAGTTGCAGTGCCATTCAAAGTCAAGTGTAGTGTAAGAAATTACATAAAGAAATATACTTTATTGATAAAACTAATTGGAGCTATACAAAATTCCAAATAGATTTAGATAATTTTTTTGTGCTTAAAACTATGTCTGTGGAAAGTCCTGTAATGGAATTCCATGGACGAGTGGATAAATTAACCGGCTTTTTGACAAGTTGTGAGGTCGTTTTAATAAACTCCACAGGTTGTATATGTACAATTTTAGTCAATATTGAACAGAATAAATTTGGGATTTTGAAAGCTTCAGTGTTCGCAGGATATCGACATAAAGTCGGATATTTATTCAAAGTAATTTAACTATCAGAATCAGGTCATCCAGTATTAGTTTGACGCTTGCTAGAAACATTAGACCTCAGCTGAAATTTCGGCCCTTTTAAAAGTTTCACCTAATCTAGTTAACTTGCCCGAAGGTGGTTGAGCGAAAGCCTTTGGTCTGACACTACCAATCACCTATTATGTGTGTTCGCCCAATCATCTTAAAAAAGGAAAATAAGCCTTAATTTGTGCTGCATGTGGTACGGTCAGTGATTCGTGCCATCTTGTACATGATTAAAAGCTTCGTATTTTCTTACGTTTTGTATTTCATACCAAAAAATATCTCACAATATCTCTCTCAATTTCAACCCCCTGATCTATAATTATTAATTCTATATTATACATCACGTTTTAAAACTCTGACCAGTCTTCACTCGTCCGCATAAGTGAATAAAACTTATGTGTCAGCCTCCTTTCCCACAGACCTATTACAGTACTCATTCATAAATAAACATAATATTTTTTTTAACGTAAAGCAACAGTACATCAATATGTAGGCTTAATAAAATAAAAAATAAAAAACTATTAAATAAAACTGTATTTACAAAGGAGGAGAAGTATACTGTCTGCTATAAAATGTACTGTTTGTGGATTGAACAAATGAGCCCTTTTTTTTCTTAGTGGAAACCCTCATGGACCTATAGAGTCAATGCAACATTTTATTTGAAATTTGATACACTTGTGAGAGCAATATACTGCAATATCTATGCCACGTAAATTATAAATATAAAACACGCGCCAAATAAATAGACTTCAAGCTAAGACTGCCTTTTGATTCACAAGCCTCCCACAAGCGGTAGTGGCCTCACCACAGATCATCAGAGCCGTTGTGAGGATGTCTTACTAAAACCAGCGGGATTTTTCTCCTCCTGTCTGTGGAGTGCTGAGAAAAATGCTGAGCCATCTTCCTCCACAAACAAGCACTAGGACGCCAGTATGTGTGAGAATGATATAGATGAGTATATATTTTCGGGTCCGTTGCCCAAAAGCTTAAAAGAAATCCTAATAATTTGTCTTTGATGTCTGTCCGTTTGTCTATTAGTTACGATCCTTTTTCTCAGGAGCGCATGGATGTATCAAATTGTAGAATGTATAATTTTTAATCAAGACGGTTTTTTTTTTTTCAGATACCAATACACCAAAAACAAGCTAGAGGTCATGTACAAGTCGATTCATGATTACGATAAGAAATCGGCAACTTTGGATAATCGTTTGCGAAAAATCGATGCGATAATGGAGACCATCATTAAGCCGATGGTAAGCTATCACGCTGCTGGTATTCGAATTAGATACGCTCTTTGCACAATTAACTGTAAGCAGATCAGATAACTCGGTCTTTCGCAGCGTTAGAGAGGAACGGTGATAAGGAAAAATGTGAGCCCTTTTGGGAGCGAGCAGGAGGCAGTTACAATTTCTCCTCAAAACGAAGTTATTTACTGTCTCGTTCTGGCTCAGACTGCAGCCGTACAGTAGACTTAGCTTACTTATCAAGATATTCTGCGAACCTATAGTTTTTTTTTACCTGGTGGAAATCCTCATCGATCGTTCGAGCTGTCGTAAGGGCATAGATGGGCAGAATATAATCAGATTAATAAAAATGATTAACGATTACATTTTACGTTTTTTACCATTAATATGACTGCATTTTGCTCATTTATATTTAATCACTACAAAATTCCAGATTGTATACACATTTATCATTTCTTAATGTTTTAAATGGATTCAATCATAATTACAGAGCAAGAAAATTAAAATTACAACTTCATTTCATTTCATCATTAATCAGATTACATTTTGCCCATCTCTGCGTAAGGGCAGCTACCCCGGTGTGTCGAATTGTTACCGTCTAAATCCACCAGGAGGTTCCCGCTACTCGTTTGCCGGGGTCAGGGGCTACGGCCACGTCAAATTCCTCGTCTCCCGGCAGCGTCTAGCCTATTGCAGGCCTTACCTATTGTTATTCAAAGGGGGTGTAAGAGGTCACTCTTCACTGGCATCTAAACTAATGTCCTTGGCGTGCAGGAACACATCACACACCTCTCTCGCCTGAATATGTTGAACGGAGTACTCCCTCAAACGCGCCGCCTAAGGAGTCATGTCCTATTGAGGAAGGCCTTAATCCTTCAGCCCATTCTACGTGGAGTGTGGATGGGGTTTTCGGGGTTGGCGATTGCCTCCCGATACCTTTCAGCTGTCTCTCTTCGGTATTACATCCTCGCAATAACAGAGAACCTCCTGTCATTTGTATCTTCCTGATTAACCCTTTTCTTGATTGTGTATCTGTGGAGATACATCAGAATTTACAAAACCTATTGTCATAAGCTTTTAGTGCAAACTTAATATTTTTTATATGAATATTTAGGTAAATTCTCAGTTTTTGAACGCACGGTTAGTTTCTATTAGACATCCTTGGAACATAAGGGTTAAACGGTATGAATATTATTTTGATATTGAAAGAAAGAACATTCTGCCAAGTTAAGGGTTAAGGAAAGTTTGCTAATGAACACGATACTTCTAGACACACATTTGAGTGATTGTGTTCAAAGAGTTTTTTTTTTTTTAGATGGGCCAGTCTTCCACCGTGCTGGGGATGAATCCAGAGGCTCAGGTATAAACATTATTTTTATTTAGGTGCACACTACAGACGATAAGTATAAAACATATGCAATTTAAATACTGTACTTAGTTTACCTTATAATAACCAGCGAAATGTTGCAAACACATAGCTAGTCTACATTTGATAATCGAACCACAGTCTAAAAATTATGCAGTCATTCGACTAAGGAGTCTTAGAACAGTCGTCTGGGAAGATCGAGTCCAAGCTGCATACGGCCGCTGTGTTAGTAGTTTGGGACAAAACTTTCAGGGCTGCAGCAAAAAATTGTTTAATTTTATTTTTTTTATTTTTATTACAATTACGTGTACGACATATGCTACTAAATGAATGACATCTAAAAAGTATTATCTCTCATCTACCGTTATGGATGATTATGTAAATAAATATTCATATTTTTTTTTCCTTTGATGATAATTTTGATCTATAAATAAATAGATTTATAAATTAAAAGATATTGTTTATTTGTGACCACCCTAGTTATCTCTGCATTGTCTAAACCCTAGACGATGGTGACATTTTTCATGACATAGATGACATTCCTACGGCATGGCATGGATGAATGGTCCTACGAATAGTTTTTATGCTGTGATGGTATACAGTTTAGTTACAATCGATTGAATAGAAATGGAATTATAGAAAACTCTGACAAGTTATGGTTTTTTTTTATTTAGTTACTTATTACCATAAATATTATAATATTTTTTTTAGGTTAGTTTAATTTTTATATAAAAATAATAATGTCTTATAGGTAAAAGTCTTACTTTTGATTACATCATGGATTTTTTGCGTTTAAGACTCATTAAATTGTCTATGTATAATTTCAATTTATCATTATTATGCTGTTATGAAATAACATTATTTTCCATTCAAGGCAATGTCCAACCTTCATGCCAGGATCGCTCTGCAAAAGATGAAGAAAGGACAGCAGTAAACGTTTACTGTATACGATCTCATGATTCTATAATTCATATAATCATTATATAATCGATGTGTAGTGTAGAGGGCTTTCTATCTCACGAAGTCGGGTGACTTGCAAGTGCATAGATATTGTTTGGATATAGTAATATATCATTATGGTATATCCCTTTCGACGTGGGCAGAGATACATTAATGGTTGTATCAACGTGCCCAACGTTCTCGCCGATCGCCGTTCTCACAGCACTAATATATGTGACATTTAAATTAGTTGCCATGCTGTTTTCTCACGGTATTTTCCCTTACCGGTGTTTGGATATAAGTATCATTTGTACTCGGTAGTCTATTGTCAAATTCATGGGCCGTCAACAAATTATGTTCTGTAATTTCTACTCACAACTAGTTTATTAAACTATGATACCATACATCTGATTTATTTTATATATAACAATTAATTAATCAAATTTCAATTGCTCAAACACCAAGTTAATTTATTCAAGTAAACTCAAATTAAAAATAACGAATATAGTATTTTAATAAATGCAACATAAAATTAATATTATCATACCGTTTATATAAATGGTAAAATTACTGTTAATGAGACATTTCATATTAAAAATAATATCTCTTAATAGCCCTTTTTTATTACTACCGATAATCTGCATTTATCTTTATGAGTTATAAATGACAAATAAAGGTCACCCGCCTTCGTGAAATAATGTTTTTGATATATGTAATTAATCATTAGTTCTTAGATGGTATATTCAACATCTAGTTTTCTATAAATTGATTCGTTTATTGTTAGTTCTAGTAAATCTTACTAGATAATAAGTTATTTATATTTAATTTTTACAGGATATTATTATTAAGCTTTAATTAACTATGACAGCATTGCTGCCATCTACTAATTCATTATTTATTGATTACTAAAATTAAAGGGATCTCCAGGTATTTCGATCCGATCTTAGAAATAGAGTAATGTGTAGTGCAGTCGGACTTAAAGTAATATTCAGAACTAAAAATCGAATAAACGCATATCAAAATTATTTTTCATGCTACCATCTAGCTTCAAAAACATTCCTTAAATTTAAAGAGACAAACGCTAATAAATGACACATTTTGAACTTTCGCGTTTTGTACTCATTATAAGTACTAAAACAGGGCTTATGCGCGAATAAACTTATTTTTAATAATGTCTCGACGTTATTAAAAGTAACTTAATTCGCGCATAAGACCCTTTTAAGAATATATAATCACTAATAAATAGTCAATTGTGTAGAAATTCATGATTAATTACTATGTAAAAGCGTATTAAAATTTAATTAAAGTGCGTTTCTGAAACTGGTCGTAAATCGGTAGCTGTGTAGATCTGATTATGTGAAGTTTCTTTATTATCAATTTTTAAACCGATTGCGCTATATATTCGATTTTTAGTATTAGATCCGAAATTGTGGTGGCCACTTTAGTTTATAATTTAAAAAAAAAATTTAGTTAGTGCAATATCAGTTATTTAAAAAAAACTAGTCAAATACCAGTGTTGACAGATTATGATGCAAATTATATTATTGTTTTTTTTTCTGTGTATGATGTTGAAACTTTTTTTGTCCATAATTATCTTAATCGTAATCATTTGATGATTTAAAATATGATATAATGATATTGTCATTTAATATTATACGATAATATATTAGTAATTAGATTACATTTGATACGGATATCTGTGCGTGCGATCTGATTTAACATAAAAAATTATTTACAAAATGATCTTTTCCGTGAATCAGCCATATTTTTATATAAAAATGTCTCCAAGTACAATAACAATGTTTTTAAAAAATTAGACATTTTTGGGGCAAAATAGTGTTTCCCTAAGTGTAACAAGTTATAGTGAAAAACACATATAACTGTGCGTTTCCAGCTAATATTTCGTAAAACATCAATAGATTTTTTTCGTTCGAGGAGCACCGTTTTATAGTCTTTTTAAATGTTGTGTGATAGGAAATATAGTGTGCTTACGGAATATAATTCCGCTAACACTTAGACAAGTGGTAGTTGTTTTCATTGTCGAAACTGTGTGCTATAATAAAATAAGTTATTTCAGCGATAGTTTAATAAAAGCAATACACGGTACGTTTTTATAGTGAATGAATGGCTACAGTCTTACTGGAAAAATTCTCACTCTCCAATAGTAAGACGAAAATAGGTAATTTTAATTATCTCGCAACATTAAAATATATTGCATCAACGCACAGATAACTGGCTCATACTTCCATGTTAGTATGTAATTAATTATACATTTGTTATTTTGCGTTATTTTCCAATGATCTTGTTGATTAGAACCAATTTATTATTTTAGGTATACGTACTTCATGTATTTTGTGTAAGGTAGAAAACAACCATGAAAATATGAATGATATAAGTTGATTATTCGTTTGTTTTGTTGTTTATGTTCTATATTGTACTACTATTTAAAAAATAAAGTTTAGAAGTTACTTCCTTCAGTGAAATGACATACAATTGTTTTATTTTATCATTCATTGCTTATAGCAGAGATGGGCAAATTGTAATCAGATTAATGATTAACGATTACGATTACATTTTGTAATCATTAATCATGATTAATGATTAACGGAATTAATCAAAAAAAGTAATCATTTTTCGGTGATTAAGGATTATTAATCTTTAATCGGATTACAATTAATCATGATTACTTTTATGATTACTTTTCTGTTTGATACGTAAAATGTGCTGCCGACAGCAGAGCGGCGCTCGCCTTTTTTATTTATAGTATACGACTACTACTAGCTAAACTGGCGAACTGAGTACCACCACATAGTTAGGTGTTAGGGCGATTACCCGAACTGGGTCGTGACCGCTGTACAACAGTGCAAAGACCGGCATAGTGACTCGCTTCGACCTGACTTGTTTCAGGATCAGTTCGTGCTCGGTGGACATTAAGTAAATCCAACGAAATCTAGTTAATCATTGATGCTTTTACCATTGTTCTGAGTGATTCCTGGACTATTAGAACTGATTATCAAACTACCGACCATATTTTACTGAAATACCGTCTCCAACTCGATAATCCACACCCGCCTTCGGGATGGAGATAGAGAGACAGAGCAAGATAGCGCAAAATTTTAATTGATCAGAATAAGACATTATTTTCTCAAATTTACACAAGCTTCTATTGCGCAGAGCGCAACATCACCTTTCTTGGTCATCCGTCTCTCTCTATTGACTCGGTTTCGTCTTTGATGTAAACCGAGCCGCCGCACACGTTTGTATCGTATTTTGAATTTTATATAACTCATAATTAAAGTTGAAATATCGATCTATTTTTTATTTCCGGATAACTGACGTTCTACCAAATAACTTTGATTCTTACAATAAATCAGCGGGACACATACATAGTTTTTTTCTTAGTTCGCTTAATTTTTTTTTTCGCGTTTGACTTCCATTTTCTTAAAGAGTAAAGAATATAGTACTCAGAAAAAAAGAAGCAAATCGACATACGGGCACGCGCCATTTTTATCTCACTAAAAACGCTTTTTTGTTTACCAAATAATATATATATATATATATATATATAATATTGTTTAATGAGTAATAAAAGTAAAAAATAGTAATTTCATTTTTCTGTTTTAATAATTTAACTTTAACTTAAAGGATTGCACACAAAGTCTTTGGCCATTATCAGAAGTATTTTCCATCTTGAAGGCGGGCGTGGATTATCGGGTAGGAGACAGTATTTCAGTAAAATATGGGCGGTACTTTGATAATCACTTCTAATAGTCCAGGAATCACTCAGAACAATAGTAAAAGCATCTATGATCAGCTAGATTTCGTTGGATTTACTTAATGGCCACCAAGCACGAACTGACCCTGAAAGTAGTCAGGTCGAAGCAAGTCACTATGCCAGTTTTTTCACTATTGTACTATGGTCACGACCCAATTCCGGCAGTTAACCTACCAACTCAAACGGCTGAAAGCACAAAAAATGGTCCTGAACGTAATCAGGTCGAAGCGAGTTACTATGAGTTCGTAGGTTTATTGGCCGAACAATGTCGTGACTCGTGACCACAGTACACAACTGCAAAGACCCTTATAATGATTATGATTCGCTCAACGAGACGGATATTCGGGGGCCCAGCGAGCGATTGGTCTTAGACAGGCCTCCTCCCTGGGAGAGGGTCGTAAAACTACCCAAACAATACCTCCCATAGGGGCGGCGTGTGAGCACACACACGACGACACCACCCCATCCTCCGTTGGCCGCCACCGCCCCCCTCTCTGCTGGACGCCACCCCCCACTTTCTGCTGGACGACACCCCCACTCTCCACTGGACGCCACCCCCACTCTCTGCTGGACGCCACCCCCCACTCTCCGCTGGATCCCCCCGATCTTCGCTGGACGCCACCCCCCACCCTCTGCTGGACACCACCCCCCCACTTTCTGCTGGATGCCGCTCCCACTCTCAGCTAGACACCTCCACTCTCGGCTTGACACCCCCCCCACTCTCGGCTGGACGCCACCCCCCACTCTCCGCTGGATGCCACCCCCCACTCTCAACTAGACGTCACCCCCACTCTCCGCCGGACTCTTCCCCCCACTCTCTGCTGGACGTCACCCCCCACTCTCCGCTGAATCCCCCCAATCTTCGCTGGACGCCACCCCCCACTCTCCGCTGGAAGCCACCCCCCACTCTCCCCTGGACACCCCCCCACACTCTCCGCTGGACGCCACCCCCCACTCTCCCCTGGACACCACCCCCACCACTCTCCGCTGGACGCCACCCCCCACTCTCCCCTGGACACCACCCCCACTAGTAGACGGAAGTTTGGGGTCATATATAATTCGAAATAAAATAACTTGAAAAATTAAATAAACGAGTATTTAAATCGGTCTCTCTCTCAGCCAGAACTCAAAAGTAATCATTAAAATAATCATGATTAATTGAATGATTACTGTAATCAAGATTAATGATTACTCATGTAATCATGATTAAAAGTAACCAGATTACAAGTAATCATGATTACTTTCGTCATGATTACTTGTAATCTGATTATTAATCTGATTAAAAGTAATCATGATTACGCCCATCTATGGCTTATAGGAAAAATGCCTATAATCAGCATGGAGAACCGGTTAAGTATGGATTGTTTTTTGTGAAGCAGTGTTTAAGTGGAACTTAAGATTTCAACTTATAAATAAATATATAAATAAACTTATAAATATTTGGTTCACTAAATTACCTTACAATATTATACCTGTACTACCAATTAACGCAATACATTCAATTTTTGAATAAAATAATATAAATCATTCCAGACTATGTTGGTAGAGAACAACCAAGTAAATAAATCTGGACTAATCGTGGCTTCGACTTTACAACGTTACGTTTTATATTTGTCCATTGCAACACGGAGATCAAGACACTAATCTAGATTTTGTAAATTAATAGTGAATACTATAATTTATATACGAAGTTAAATAAACATAGACATGGCTGTGTGGTTAAAAACTATTGCAGCCGTTAAATTTTCAAATTTGCAATGTATTCAGTGATGCCAACGCAGAATAACAGTTTAAACAGGTTTGGCGGCAAAGCGTCAAACCAAGTTGGTTGTATCACTTCCGCACTCTCGTTGATTTCTTGTTGTGGCGGTCGGCTGGGTGTTCAATTGTTGTCTGAACTTGTGTTGTGGGCATGGGCAACGATAGAATGGTCGGCAGACCGTGTGCAAGGGGGGAATCCATTGTTTGATTAGCTTGATTGCCTAGCGGAGTGATGTGTCCTTTGGGCAGAGATGGGCAAAATGTAATCTGATTAATGATGAACGATTACAAAATGTAGTCGTAATTTTAATTTTCTTGCTCTGTAATCATGATTAAATCCATTTAAAACATTGAGAAATGATAAATGTGTATACAAACTGGGATTTTGTAGTGTTTAAAACATAAATGAGCAAAATGCAGTCATATTAATGGTAAAAAACATAAAATGTAATCGTTAATCATTTTAATTTATCCGATTACAGTTTGCCCAACTATGCCCTTGGGTCGCTGAGATTTCTCGCCAATCTGCAGATTTCCTCGCTGTTTACATCGAGTGAAAACATATAAAATTGGATCAATAAACAAGAACTGAAGACAGATATGAAATCTAAACTACGACAGTGATATAAAAGCGTGGTGGGAAGACGACATGAAAATTAATAAGAGTTGTAAAAAGAGACCTCAGACATGGCTGTATGGCGAAAGCCTTTGCCTTCTCCACAAAGAGGAGAATAGAACCAAAAAAAAAAATCCGAGTTGGCAGGACTGTTAGAGATTTGTAAATTTTGCCGTTACTTATTTTTTATCGCAGCAGATTTAATGGTTTCATTGCTTTCATAATTAACTATTTTCTTCTTTTAATTAATTAAATAAAAGTGATGTCTGGAAATGATGCTAATCAATCAGGACGTTCTAGCCTCGGAAGCAATAATAGAAAACTGCGTTATAGAGAACTACTTGAAGAATTAACAACGATAGGTTAAATTTTCTCCTTCCAATATTTTTACTTGTTATTATTCGATGTTAACGAAATCGTGATAAGAAGTAATTTGTGCTTGAAATTAAGCGAGAATCTCAAATCTATATATCAACTTAAATATCACCGATAAGTTAACCGGTTTTATAATGCTATAAAAACTTAGTAAAATTGAAAAATAGGTAAATTATTTTAGCTGATGAAGTTTCTGACAATGCTGTCCGTATGGAAAAGACAGAGAATGTGGTACACGAGGCGAAAGTTCTGCTTGCTGATGGCGGTATTGAGGAGAGAGTACAACATCCAGGTATTGTATCAAATAGGGTAACTATTTTTATGGTAGTACAAAATAGAACGTACTTCGGGATTTTACCAGATTACGTTGGGGTTTAGATACCACATGCTCATCATTGAAGGCAAACATGAGGAAACCTCCATGGCATCTGATAGAAACATCTTGTGTACTAGTGCTGTGCCAACAGCGGTCAGCTGCACTACTACACATGAAGGGCGTGACATATAAGCCAAAAGTGGATACAGCCATTAATGTGTCTGCACACCCCAAAAGGAATTTAGTGTGACAATATATTATTATTATTAGCACAATATAGTATAATTTCTTAAACCATAGCTTTGATTGCAGCTTCTGGCTTCACCTTCACAGAATTCATTTTTTGTAATAGTCAATTCAAAATATTAGCAAAAATATTTTGACATCAGGGTTCAATTATTCAAGGGTTCAAAAATTGTTATTTCAATTTAATTCTGATTTCTTACATGTCTAAAACATGATTATTTATATGAAGAGAAACTCGAAAATGATACAACAGAATTTGCCTTCAGTTACATAGTTTCAAAGATTACCTCATGCATACAAACAAATAAACTTGACCTATTTAAGATACTAAAATATTCACTTTTATTTAATTCTATGTTCAATTCATTTGGTTTTCTTTTTAATATTTTCTTATCTTATTCATCATCATAGGATACCATCTTTATAATGAAGTTAAGAGGGCAATAGGCAACACTTCTTGCTATCCCATGCAGTGCTGTGCTTTACATCCCATTTAAAGCATTATCTTGTTATGCTTTGACATTTTCTAAATATATTGACTTAATACCTGAAGTTTACTAAAAAACCAGCTTGAGTCCAAATTGGACCAAATATTAAGTATATTTATGTGTTATATGTGTAAGTATAAAGAGATAATGCTTCATATGGGATGCACACGCCTGATCTCATGCTGAGTTTTTCAATACAGGAGAGTTCAATACAGTTCACTTTTTGATGTCTCTAAGGTCTGGGCTTCTTTTCCCTCTCATGACTGTGAAAATTAGTCATATCAGTTTATCTATGTTGGACTGTCTGCTCTCACAATTGCTGACATCATATGCTGCCTAACAGCACTGCATAGTCACCTACATAAGATGACTTTCCATATAAATGCATATAGAGAGACTTATGCAACAAATTACTTATTTTTAATTTTGGCTTGACTTTTCGTACTGATTACATAGGCCATAGTCACAAGCAGACTGATGCCCCACTGTATTTTTGTCAGGGGTGAAGACTTATTTCCTCTACCCTCTTTTGTTTTTGATAATTTGAATAATCAAGACACCTAACAAAACATAATAATTATCAAGAACAAAAGAGGGTAGGAGAATTTTCCTACCCTCGGAGTTTTCGACATGGGCAAAAAGTTACTTAACTTTCTGGCCCTGCTGTGGCACTTTAGTCTGTTTGTGATCATGACCTGTGTGATAAGATGGAAACGTTGATCCATGATTAAAATAAACTTAATTCGCATATAAGACCTGCCAAGCAGTAAGTGAAGATTCTGGAATCTAAATTGTACCTTAAAAAAACTGTAACCTGATTGAATGTTTCCAGATGAAGGATACCTGGATTCTAAGGTTCTTCGTGCCACTAGTGACCTCGCGATACAGTGCTCTGAAGCAGTCAGTGGGAACATTAATGCATACAACTGGCAAGACCTGGCACAACACATTGTGAGTCTATCTGTTTCAGCTGATATTGTGGGCCTGATAGTCTACAGTAGTTTTTTATTTATACAATTAACCCCAGGCCATGTGCTTGTAGTTTACTAGTAGTAAGTAGTAGTGGTGAGGTACTAACCCAAGAAAAGTGGACGGAAAATATATTAAGACAATTTATGTGACTCAGCTTCCGATCTAGAAATTTTTGAGGTGAGCTAAAAATTAAGGTCTGGTATTCTAGCCAGTATTTTTATCTTAGCTTCTCAATTATATGAATTAACCCAATGTAAAAATATTTACAGCACAATTTTTAGAGATTTTGTGGTCTACAACTTTATTAAAATCATGTACAACATAGAAAGTGCACTATTAAAAAACAACCTTTGAGCTAACTTGAGACATAATAATATTTTATGAGACTACTGAGTTAATTTTTAAAACGTCAAAACAAAGGTTTGTACTTTCAACATATTTTTTTTATGGAGAAGTTAACCCTATTTCTTAGATAAGTTGTTCAGGAAGTATACCAACTGGGTTGAGTGCTCGTCTGGCACTCCTAGAATTTGTGTCGGACTTACATCGACTAAAACAACCGGGGTGCCTACTATACCGCATACTATAAGTCCCAAGTATCCATATACTTCCTACGGAGCCAACGAGAAGGTGATCCTTGGGCCTTGTTGGTCAAAACCCTCCGGCTGATATAGGCTAGCGAAAACAGTTGCTAATAGGCACACCTCGTTTATCGACTTACTTTAAGAAAGTAACAAATATAATAATGACAAATAAGCCAAAATGAGATATGAAAAAAAAAAAGTGAAAAAGTATTTATTTCGCCACAAATATACAAAAAAAAAACAGAAATTTAAATATAGCAATACAAACAACACACAAAAACGAAAGAAAATACAAAACATATAAACATGGCGAAAATGGGCCCTTCATCAGCCTAAAGCCACAGAGGAAGATATGAGGGTTGAATACGGTGTAACGTTGAACGTTCCAGAGTGAGAATGAATCATTCTGGGAGTTCACGTTTCCTCGCGAAGTGCCTCCTGTCGCGTACCTGTACGGCACGTTCGCCCCGACGCCGCCCGAGCAGCGCCCCAGGGCTCCGCGGCGCCGCGTCGAGCGGCAACAGCTGGCGCCCGCCGTCGCCCCCGAGACTGTCGATAGGTATGCCCGCACTTTTTACATTATTTATTTATTATCGGGCAAGCAGTTGAAACAGATGATAAGTGCCTGTACCCTGCTATTCATAGATGGGCAAATTGTAATCAGATTAATGAAAAACGATTACGATTTTATTTTGCGGTTTTCATCATTAATATGACAGAATTTTCCTCATCTATGTTTTAAATACTACGGAATACTCAATTGGATTCACAATTATGACTCCTTAATGTTTTGAAGAGGTTTAATCCTGATTACAGAGCTATAAAATTACGACTACATTTTGTAATCGTTAATCATTAATCAGATTACATTTTGCCCATATCTGATGCTATTTCACTTTTTTTTTTAAATATTACCCATAGATTTTAATGTATAATAATCTATCGTCTCGCTACATCCCTTTTCGGGTGAGCAAAGATACGTTAGGAACTGTATCCACTTTGCGCTTGTATGCCGTGTCGAACTTATTCAGTAGCGCAGCTGATGGCTGTTCTCAGGGCACTCACACATGACATTTCTTTCAAGATACCGTGCGGAACTCGTCACCGTGTATTCCTTCACTGGTGACCATGTGGTCTCTAAATATATACTTAATCTGGAAAAACCCAGAGTACCCAGACGTACGTTTCGTGATTCAAACCTGTGACAATTCGCGTTGCCGCGCATCTAAACCGATTATTTACCCATTAGGGCATCACAATTTAAATTAATCTTTAATTTATTTTTAATAATAATACGCTATATCCCTTTCGGTGCAGTAGCGTGCATCCCATAGTGGCAAAAAAGCATGTTATAATTCAACACTCAAAATTTGCTCTATTGAATTTCTAGTTTCTGAAATTCTGAATCCAGTAATTGCCAGATTTTGAGTCAATTATATTTATTAAATGTCGAATACTTTTTATGCTTTTATAAAATACTAGCTGTCCCGGCAGACCTTGTTCTGCCCTATTTCTCTAAAACAAAGTCACATTGTTTTTTTAATGTTAATAGATTCCCCGTCAGATTTCATTCTGCCAAAACTTATTGGCCTGTCGGTTGTTTTTTGAAAATAGTTTGACGGAACCTGGCCTTAATGCTATATGTATAAAAATTGACAAATATTGACATTCATATTTATACGTCACTCAATTGTTTTGCCTTCCCGGGACCCGTCCACTAACATTTAAACTTTATGGTGTTAAAGTTCAAATTGACTTTTAAATATTATTAAGAATTTTTTGTATGAGAATATAGAAAAGTGTTGTTTTTAGACTTTTTCAGACATTTTTTTAAATTTTTCTCTCCGTAATAACCTTCCCTAGACTTCAACAAACACAACAAAAAAGAAATCAGCCAAATCGGTTCAGCCGTTCTCGAGTTTCGCGCTTATCAACACATAGCTGATCCGGCAAACGTTGTTTTGCTATATAAGGTTTTGTAATATCTTCTAAGATGTTCATTGAAATTAAGTGATGTCAAAGACAGTTTTGTTCACAATTAATACTCTTAATCAACAACACATTTATTTGGATAAAGATTAATATTATTACGTTGATACAACTCTTAACAAATAATGTATTAATTTCGACCAAATTTGTTTACCATAAAAACGGTTCTAGTGGCTTAATCTTAAAAGATAGACATATACTGTCGCGGACATTTTTTTAGATCATTTCAAGAGGAATAATTCTTTCTTACATATATTTTTGATATCTTGAACCGTTTTTGCAGCGCACGCAAGGGAAGCCCTCAAGGATGAATAATTTTGCCCGTTTTTTTCACATTTTCCATTATTTCTTCGCTCCTAATAATTGCATCGTGATGTTATATAGCCTAAAGCCTTCCTCGATAAATGGTCTATTCAACTCAAAAAGAATTTTTCAATTCGAACTAGTAGTTCCTGAGATTAGCGCGTTCAAACAAACAAACAAACAAACAAACTCTTCAGCTTTATAATATTATTAGTAAAATATATGCTACTGTTTTGGGGTGAGCAGGGACATTACAAAAATACCAATAATACACAATGTATTATTGGTGACTGCTTGGCGCTGCCAGGCTGCACGGTCGCGAGATAGTCACGCCGCTTGACAGCGCTGCGCAGTCACCAACATTGGACGTCTTAACATATTAATGCCTGAGCAGTCGAGTCGCTGTTTGCGAACCGCGATTGCCATAATCCGCGCGTAAACATAAAGCGCGCCTTAACCTTTGATCAGTGACGCTTTCCATTTCAGGACACGGTAAAAGATTATCTTATTAAGTAACTCATGTTATTTCTCATAGAACATCTGCAATGCCATTAGTGCAGTGTAAGAAATTACGTAAAGTAATATATTTTATTAATAAAACTAATTGAAGTTGTACAAAATTCCAATTCGATTTAGGGAAAATCAGGTTCAGGCTCAGGGGCCTGTAATGGGATTCCATGGACGAGAGGTTAAGAGAGAGTGGTTAGGCTGATGGACGTTGATCAACGTGTGAGAAATATTTTTCAGGTTAGACAAAATGGAAGAAGGATATGAAATGGTGAACCGTGTGAAGAAGTTCATAAACTCAATGTACAAGAGCACGGGACAAAAGCCTCTGAGCTACTTCCATGTGGTCCTGGACCCGGAGAGCTTCAGCCGGACCATAGAGAACATATACCACGTGTCCTTCCTCGTCAGGGACGGCTGGGCGGCTGTGAACTTGGGTGAGTGGCCGAGCAACGACTGCTAGAATCCAAAGTGTATCTTAAATCGAAGCAGAGACGTCGGGTGTCCAAGTGTGTTCTACTGTTTGTACAATCGAGACTGCTCTGAAGAATGATTTTACCTGGCTGATGTTGACTGTACAAACACAATTTCTAGAAATTATAAAAAAAAACCTTTAAGCTTGTTAAAAATAATAAAATACCGAAGTAATGTGTGCGTTCGTAACAGTTCCTTCAACTTCAGCGCTAGAGACTTTCGGCTGCAGTCAAAACTTTGGCCCATTTTAGCTTCGCTCGGACTTTAGCAACGTTGTACTTTCCAGACGAGGAGCACAAGCTGCCGTTCATAAGTCCTCGGTCTTCGTTTGGCGACGACCAGGGGGACATTTCCGATGAGAACCAGTTCATCGTATCCATGGACACCAAGCGGTGGAGAGTACGTACACTATTTAATAAGCCCGTTTGCCTTTAGCCATATTCATGGAACTGTTAAAAACGGCACTTATGTGAACGGCAGTTTTAACAATCCAAAAGTGATCAAAATTCACCTTTATATGCTATCCTGACAAAAATTCTTCATAAGACTTGCAGGACAGATGTGCGGACGATGCACCGATGTGTCAGACTCTCAGGGTGATCCGCAACTGGCCACATGCCTGGCTTGGAGATCCATATTCCTCTAAAATCTCGGCGAATTTAATAGCCTTTCTTAAGCTCCATTTCGGGGAGAGGCGAATATAACAATCCCACCCCTATAAAAAATTTAAAAGTTATGGCCACACTATTAGTATTCACGAAGATACAATCGATTTACAGAAACAAGAAAAAAATAATATTTTTCAGCTTTTCTCAAGTCGATTCTGAGGCTGGATAAATAATGTTTTGTTTTAATGTCTCAATAGGAACTTACGGGAAATGTATTCCAGTTTTAAAAACTGTCCTTCAATTATATATAATATAAAAACAATATAGTATATTAAAGACGAAGGGGTCCTTTTACGTTCAATTTCTGATATCTCGAAGACAAGTCGGCGCAGCGAGTATCTAAAAAAAAGCAATCTAAAGCTGTATAAACAGCTTGTCTCTTACATGAAGTTGTTTAACAAAAAAATTCATGCCTGTAGACCAAACAGAAAAAGACTTTTTTTTCCTGGTCTATTTCTTTAGATAGAGCAAGAACCGTAGTTCAAAAGATCGTAATACTAGAGTCTTGAAGCTTCAAAATTATTATTTTTTAGATTTGCAATATGTCCATTTTTCACTGAGATATCAGCCCTTAAAAAATCGGGAAAATAATTGATTTTTATTTTTCTCCCTTAAATTTTGTTCTTATTTTATATAATCAAATAACTGCACTTTCGGTTGAATTATCTCTGTCATGTATATTTATTTCAGGATCTTGTAGAAGCCTTCGGAATCCGAAAACCAATGATGGTGTTAAAGAGATGAAATAATTTACGTGAATATCCTGTAAATGTTAATATATTGTAGAATTTATGCTAATATGGTATAAGTACACATTATTTGATGAGTTAATTACAGAGTTCGCTATCAAAATGGCTGATATAGCAAATTGAGCAATTATATTGTAATTGATAATAGAATGTAAATATTTCTTAATCAGCGCCATCTGTTATTGAATAGATTACATTGTATACATTTTTGAAATATCAACGCTTTTTTTAGTTAATAACCGATGGCATGCCATAAATTATGCATTTTTCAAGTGAAAACGGATATCACGGAGATGACACTTACCTAGATAAATTTAGTATAAAAGATTATCTAAACACAAGACAAATTCGTCAAAATCTGTAGAGTCGCTTCAGAGAAACCTTTTTTACGAATATATACAAGAATTGCTTATTCAAAGTATAGGATTTGAGTATGCAATCTAGGTAAGTGTTAAGCAAAGTGAACTAAAATTTCTGTCAAAACTTTGTTCTCTGTTGTAAATTCGATCTCAGGCTACACTTACAAAGTAGTACTTTATTTACATTGTTTAGTTGTAATAGAAGCCATTCGCGGCGTCGGATTCCGCGGTATCGAGTCCCTGCCCGGACGCCGCCTTCTGTCCGTCGTTGCACGAACACGCGCCTCCTCCCTCTTCACCCGTCATGCAGTTGTAGTCTGAAGCTCAATGTCCACAACAGCTCTTCTACATTGGCAGTGCAACGACGACATTGATGAGAGTTCGATGTGAGTATTCTAGGTGTTCAGTCACACCCCCCCTCCCCCTCCTGCTCATTTCGCGCCCCTGGTGCCGTCCGATCGCGTTTGAATCGAGCGCTTCGAACGTACAAGTGGTCTATCATTGACGGTGTCAAGCGATTTTTCGAAAAGCCATGTATTTTAGTGGTTAGACCGTGGATACCTCGCGGTGCTTAACGAACCGGTCTACAACGGGCCCCGGGCGGTCGCGTTTGCCCTTTTGGCAACCGCACTCCTGCCTGGGGTCGGATGGGTTGGCATTGGGAGTGACCCCCTAGTCAACCCCGGCCATCGCCTTCCGCACCCTCATCTCCCGTTTCCTGTTGCTACACTGTTTGGCTTGGGTCTGCTAGCGCGGACCCCTGTCTCTGTGTGCCAAAGTAGGCACCCAGCCCTTGCCAGGGACGTTAGGTAGTCACCCCTCGGGCCCTAAACGGGTCTGGGGGACTGCCTCCCGCGTAGATGCTCGTCCGCCTCTTTTCTGAGGATTTTCTGAGGCCGACGGTAGAGCCTTTATCGCCGCAACGTTCCTGCATCTAAACCAAGTCCAGATAGGCAAAAAGTTAACCCTTATGGCTACATTTGCTGCTGCGCCAGAGCATATGCTCGAATTCTCGCTCTCACTCTGACATAGAGCGTCCCTCTCGTAGTCGACAGACATCGCCTGACAATAGCAAGACCGACTGCCGCAGAACGAATCCTGAAGGCGAGGAGATGGAGGGAGGTGTAATCGTGTATTGATTGCAAGGATGGCATTCTATCGCTCATGATAGTAACAACTTTGGCCTTAAGAGCTCCCGCCAATTCTGTCGCTTTCAGGATCGCAAACATCGCCGCTTGGAAGACGGAGCAGTACGACTCCAGGCGGTAGATCATGAATATCACTTCTGCTCCGCCCCTCCAAATGGATAATGCCGCTCCCACCTTGCCCTCGATTTTGCTTCCTAAATCCTCGTCCCTTCACTATCCTATTTCTTTTCCGCGTGCTCCATTTGCTCAAACTATGCAGTTCCATTCAGAGGGATGTGGCAACTCAGTAGGGGCAACCCCATCTTCCAGGTTTCGGTCCGCAAAAACAGGATCACTACGTTTCATCCTGTGCAAATCCATCGCCTCCCTGGCCCGCAAATACAAGGGCAACAGTCTTGCCAGAGCGCCCACTAGCGCAAAAGGGGCTGTACGGTAAGCTCTGGTGATCCAACAATCTTTGGGAGGCCCTTAGTTTCGCCACAGCCCACCTCTTCACATCCCTACCCCACGCCGTCACCCCAGACAAAGGTATCGGTTCCTCGACTGCAGTAAATATCGCCTTAAGTATTTATATCAGAGTTTAGAACCCACGTGACACGTGCAACATGCTTTTAGTGTTCATGGATTTTCATAACCTGTGCGTGTCATGTAACCTAAACGTCAATTTCTTGTCTCTGGAGATCACGGTGAGCGTCGCCTCCTCGTCAGGATAGATCGCCGCACCACCCGTTCTAATATTGGGTGTCTCAGATGTCGAGGTCTCCTCGTGATAACCATATAGATAATCTTGCTGGGTGCAAACCGTAACTTATTTTCGTCTCTCCATCGAAACATGAGTCACTATACCTAAGCTTTGGAGAAGGAGAAACGACTGCGCGTTGTTTATTATGGGACTATTTAAAGAGATACAGATCTCATTCAGAACGATCTTATTTCAGTCTTATTCAGTGGAGAAAGTCCACTGGATGAACAGGAGATCAAAGGAGCCCTATAGCCTTGTTCTGGTTATTTTGCCAATTTCACAAGAAGTAAAAGCCATCTTTAATGTAAGCACGGTGTCACAACTGTCAATTGTACGGGCACACGGCTCTCCGTTGCTTTACGCGCCCTAGTTATGTCAAATGACTGGCCGATCACGCCACAGTCAATTGCAAGGGCACTAGAGACGCCCGACATCGCCAAACTGTCTTTTGTGCGGGCGCGAGGGACATCCCGCGAATTATCGTGGACGCCCGCGCGCTCCGCACCCGAACCACAAAGCACGGAAGCCTCCTAGGGCACCCGCAAAATTTAGCTGTTAGACGCTGCCTGCCCGCTTACCTCCGCTTCCCACTAGGCATGGAATGAAATCTCCAGCCCAATGGTCCCGCTGAGCCCGCTGGCACCATTGTCACACAGGCTCAACCTCACCGGCGTCGCTGATTCTCAGACAGCTCAAAATGCCTCCGATCCCGTCCGTGCGACGGTGCGCGCCCCAGCAGCCGCTCCTCTCGCTGTGCCTGCTCCTCAGCACGCTCCTGTTTCCAGAACGCCTGGGTGCGACGCAGCGCTTCTCTGGCCCCACGGCGTCCATTGTGACGCAGTTCATAAGCTTGATAGATTTAATGAAGTCGCGGAGTTCGCGAGTCAATCCCGCGACACCAATCCCAACCTGATGGCACGTCTATAGATCATGGTAAGGCACGCGAGCCTTATCAGTGCGGTTCGAAAGATCCGCGCCCGTCATTAGTGACGCCCGCTCATCCTTCAGGTTTCTTTAAGTCGTTCCAATACTCTGTGCGTCGAGCAGGTCTAAACCTTTCGCGTTAAGCCTCGCGATGATAAAAACCTTCGATCGCCAAAATCATTGTCGGAGAGTTCTTGTGTAAGAATCAGATAGACGTCATGTTGGTACAGAAAAAGCAGTATTATCGGTTATTGCAGCTAATGATTTAATTAACAAAATTACCACGTATTGTGAGTGGTTTGTACGGACAACATTCAACTATTGTAAATACAGGCATTTTTTTGTTTTATAAACAATATTGTTAACCATTAAATATAAATACATTAAACAATTATTGTATTAACACCTAGTTTCAGAAAGACTATTTAAATTTTAAAACGTTTAGAAACACCAATGTTTGTGTAATCGTTTAGCAATTTATAATTCATTCATTAGTCAAAAATGTTTTAATATTAGAAAAACTGTGATTGTAGATTTTTAAGACAATTAAATTTTTATTAGTACATGTGTATTTGATATTTCTGTATCCCTATTTTCTATTATGTTAATATAATTATTATTACATTTTCTTCATTTGAAGAATGTAATTATGACTACATATTATAAAACAAAATACCACCGCCGCATTGGTGTATATGTTTGCGATAAACTCAAAAACTGCTGAACGGATTTTCATGAGGTTTTCACTGATTATCAGTAATAAGTGAGAAAGGTTGTGTATTTTTTTAATGATTTGTAGGCGGACGCTAGACTTGAATCACATCTGGTGGAAGCTGAAGACCGACGATGGACCGCCTAAGAAACACCTATTCTACTCTTCTCACAGGATATTCCTCTTAAAGACTCCCAAGTCACAATATAGCGAAAATGTTTGCTAGAAGCATATCCCACTCCTTAACTGTTCGCGTAATAAATGTAGAAGCGAATCTCTTTGTGCTAATATAAGGATCATCCAACACATACGGATGGTAACTGACACGGCGTCTAGTATAATTTATTAGAATTTTGTGTATAAGTTGAAACAAGATGGCGGTTGTTCTATCTTGTTGAAACTTCGAACTTTATTTGGAAACTTTTAATGTGGACAGAGTCGCGTTTAAAAACTTATATGGAATAAAAGACAACATTGAATGGTCAAAATATATTTTATAATAGCATAACTTTGTCATAAACTCATTTCAAGTCGCATTTAACATTTTGATAATACATCTTGTTAATACTTACAGAGGAATTTACATGAAAAACTGCACTGACTAAAAACTATTTATTTGAAAGCAGTTTTAATTTAGAAAATACGATGACTCTAAATCATAGCAGATCGAATTTCTTCGGAACATATTGTAAGCAAAAAAAAATTGGGATTGCTATTTCACCTCCGTCTAAAGATATTTAAGAATCTATGGTCTGTTCCATGTTTTTTTATTATTTACAAACTTAGTGGTGCCGCTCTGGCAACGAAACGCGTGCACCCCCCTCCGCCTCATCGCGCATAGTTCAACCCTGGTGCACGAGGGGCGCGATGACGAAGCTCATCGTGTACCCCGGCACTAACGTCAATCACACCTGATGGAAGGTGAAGATGAGACCATCGATGGACCGCGTTCGCTCGACAAATGTCTTTTATTCACGCTTCTGTTAAAAGCTCTCACATCGTATAATTGTATTTGGTATATTTAACACATTCACACTGCCTTGTACTACCAGTGGCTCGCACAAGTCTGCCTCATCAGGCGGCTCGTACCGCCAAAAATTGAGATCGTATATTTAGTATAATAAAAAAAATAACGATGGAGCGAAAAGCTTTAACCACTGCTATCTGAGACCGATAATCACAAACTACAGCGCCGGCGTGAATGTGTTAAAACAAATTTGTCAAAAGAAAAAGAATTATTGCATTTAGTTTCGCCATAATTTAGATATTCATTTTGCAATGTGCGAAAAAATGTAGGCAGTGATGTTGATTCATGTAAATCCTCAAACGTCGCATTTCAATCTCATACAATTTTTTCATTAACAACATTAATAGATTTATATATGATAGGGAAGGCAGAATACAAGTCTATTTTTTGGTTCGTCATAATCTTCGCTGTAATAAACTACGCACAACAATTAAGGGAGAATAAACAATTTTTTCCCGATATTTGACTGGCTGTATCTCAGTGAAAAATGGTCATATTGTAAATCTTAAAAAAAGAATTCAAGACAAAAGTTTTACATTTTGACAAAAAAATATTTTTAGAGCTACGATATTTTGCTATCTAAAGGAATCGACCAGAATAAAAAAAATCAGAGTTATAGTCTTTCTTTTCAGTCTATGGGCAGAGAATATCTTTTTATTGAATGAAAGATAAAAAAATTAGGATTTTTATTTTGCTTCCTTACTTAATTGTTGTGCGTAGTTTCTCTAAAAGTTATGAAACATGTCACAAAATAATGAGAAATATTTTAGTTAATTTACATATTATAATACAAAAAAAATTAAACAAATAAATCAGTAATAATTTCCTTTTAAATATATTTCTTTAATTTATATGAAAACGACACTGTTTAATGGCACTAGTAGTACACAGTCGTTATGTCATCGTGGACACAACATTCAAGTCTTCTGATTATATTTAGGATTACGCTATACCCTTCCCAGGATGAGCAGAGTTACTTTGAGCTTGCACATCGTGACCAATACCTAGTACATGTGACATTATTATTAAACCGCACGCAGGGTATATAGTAAAAAAAAATCGTTTAGTTGCCTTGTTAAACATTTCAAAACACAAATTACGTACATTAGCTGCCCTTTATACGTCTCTGCTTATCGTTAGAGGGATATAGCGTAATTATTTAACTGTAACAATTCACGCTTGACTTCAATCTCAACAAGTGTAAGGCTAGAGATGAAATAGTAATGAAATGAATTTGTGTTCATGGTAAATATACATTTTTGATAAATGATACCGACTGCGCCAGTTATACTTGGACACTAAACTTAGTTAAATAACATTCTCACAATTCAAATAGCAAACAATTCCTTTAGTTTAATATATAATTTATAATGGAATGTTTTTTGCCCAAATACATAATATTTATACGCGATTATTTTTTATTCACCGTAACATTTATAAGACTTGATTCTGACGCTTAAACTAGAGACGGAAACTGTGCAATCACTGGGTGATTTAACAATTATGAATGTTAACAACGCGGTCCGACACCGAAGTAGCATTATAACAACACTACGCGTACAAAAGAGATGTAATTAATAGCAGGCACTCCCATGTTATAATTTGTCTCATGTCTCGCTCTAATTATTCGGTTTACACCTCCAACATCGAAACCACAAAAAAGGATAATTTCATACAAATCCGCATGAAATGATCAGTCATTTTGTATGAGGGACTGATTTTTGTAGATTTCAATATTGGACCTATTAAAAATTATTATATTTGAGGATCAGAAACAACCTCTTAATGATTATAAATACTTTAACAACACTTATGCGTGAAGTGACTTACTTTTAATTATAGCTCGACGTTTTGACCTAATTACACAAGTCTTCGTCCCTCCTTCCATTGTCTTTAAAAAGAGGGTAGAGGAAGTAGATTCTCGCCCACGACGAAAACTCTAAGACCCATCAATTTGGTCGTGACTATGACTTGTGTAACTAGGTCGAAAAGTCGAGCGATAATTAAAAGTAAGTCAATTCGCGCATAAGTCCCGTCAAAGTATTAAAAATCTTATAATAAGAGCGACTACCAGAGCTTCTTGCCGGCTCTTCTCAGTAGAGACTGAAGTCCGAACGGGTGGTAGATTCAGTTTATTGACGAATGAGAAATACTTGTAAGAGGTTTGAGTTTTTTTCTGGTGAATATAAAATAAACGTGTCCACATTTAATTGTTTATAATACTATAATACAAGGTACATCATTTCGCGTCGCAATGTCCTCTGCATTCTTCTTTTAACCTCGATATCTCTGCACCGAGGGTGTCCATATTCTCCTATAAAAGATTTACACATATATAAAATTAATAATTCCACTACGTTGCAGTTTTGAGTTTCTTTCAGCGTTTCTTTTCAAGGTAGTCGCTTCCAAAACGCTAGTAGTAAATCACCCTGGCTGGCGGCCCAAGTCGAGATCCGTACCCACAGGGTGCCATTGCGTTGCCACCCAACCTATAAATCGCTGGCTGAGCACCTTCTGTGCTCGCCCTCTTTGCTCGGTGTAATTTTGAAGGTCTCTCCTGACCACCAACATATTGTACTACCGAAAAAAAGCGCTCGCCTCTCTTTTAACCAATTAATCTGTATACCACCCCTCCTCTCCACCTAACGAACGGTATTAGTCGGGCTGATTTTGTTTTCAAGAAGTATGTCAACGAACCTTCAGTGTAATGTTCTTGAGTAGAGTATCTTCTAGAACTGCCTGCAGCCGCTTGTTCATCTCTAGGGAAAGGTCCAGAGTGATGCCGGCTCGGTCTCCGCCCCACACGGCCGCCATGGCGCCTCCGCCCAGCCGTGCTATCTCACTCTGAGACCAGGCAAGTGAAACTAATTTAATAAACCGTCCATAACATGGTGCCACCTTTTATGAGTTTTCACCAGCAACTTAAATGCAGTTTAAACTAGTATAAATCGGTATTTAATTAACGCGATTTAATTCGATCTCAATGGTGATTTAGAATTGAGGGATTCTGCTGCCCGGATGAGAGGGATGCGGTACGCAGTGCCCAGCGCGCCGCTTGAGAGTTTTGGAGGGGTGGGCTCTTTACACTCACGCCTTCCAGAAAGGTAGCCTCAGCAAGGCTTTTTGCTCCCCGGGCGTCTGAATGGATTTGGTTTCCGGTTACATCTCTTAACCTGTTAACCGGGGAATTAGCTATTGCTCAACTCGTTTCAGAATGGTGACTTTTTGTTCGCAGCGATAAGTAATATCACACCTCAAATAATAAAAGAATATCGTTTTAAACTTATGGTTTTTATTTATTTTGATAAAATATTTAATATATTACGATTAATTTCTATTACAAAAAATGTCGTCATGCCCATTGCAGTAGGCTTTTATGTATGACGAAATATTTCGTCATACCCAGTTAACAGGTTAAATGAAGCGTGGTGAGATATTTGTGCATGCCGGTATGATCGCTGCCGATCAGTTTTTGTTTATTGTTGATAGTTGCTGTCGTTTTTTGACTTTACCATGTTTACTGTCAAGTGTGGTATTGTCACTATGTCAAGTCAGGATAAAAAAAAACTACTGTTATATTTTATACCATACAGATTATAAACGAATTTGATACCTTAGTTAATTTCTTCCTTAGCTAAATACAGAAGGAGCGGCGTGCAAAAATCAGTAAAATAATAGATAAAAAATTTTTGGTTTATTTTGTCTTGTGAAACATAGTAATATTGTATTAGCTTTACTTTCATATTTACAACCATTCACAAAATGATGTATGAAGAGGGGTTAAAATAATATAGAGGGATGAAAGGCTATTTGGTTTAAGCGACATTTTTTGGTGATATAGTAATATACATATTTTCAGGATCAGCGAAGGAATCATGTCCGATTACTGTACACTTTACACAAAAAATAAAAACAATTATGAACACAAAAAAAAATATTGAATTAATATTAATGAATTATTATTATTATTAATGAATTATTTTATTATTGTTTAATGTGAACACAGCATTACAACACTATTCATTTGTGGCAAACGGAGATTTCGCGTCATTGTTAGATTGTAACGACATGGAAAAACGATTTTTTGGAACATATTTTTTAAATACTCAAGTTTTATTTTAATATGTTTTCACATTTCTTAAATTTCCAATAATGAGATGATTAAGTAGTGAAATCAACACTGGAATGAGATGGTACAAGCATTATAAATGAATGATGGATAAAATGCAAATAAGGTATACATTTGAAAAGTCTGAGTTCATTAATAATATCCATGTTTAAAAATTATTTGATTTACTCGACCTTTTTAGAATACATGCTTTAAATTAAGAATTTAAAATCAGTGGCAAGCAAGTGTTATTACAAAAAATAATTTCAATTTTTTTATATAAAAACCATCACATTTGTGTGTGTGTGTGTTTAATTCCTGTATTACCTTGTTGAGGTCCCTGTCGCGCGAGGCGACGGCGCCGGCCGGCAGGTCGCAGAGCAGCGAGCGCAGCAGCTTGCTCTTGGCGCGCAGCTCGCTCGTCAGCTGCTTCGCGTGCTCCTCCAGGAACTCGCAGCGCTCGGCGCGCCGCGCCGCCGCGCGCTGCAGCGACACGATGCGCTCGACCAGCGCCTGCCGGTCCGGCTCGCGTACCTGCACGCACGAAATCATACCTGATGGTAAGCAGGGTGCAGTCCAAAAACGAAAACAACCACCAACAGCAAAAAAAGCGAGTGTTCTGAAGAGTTGTTTAACTTTGTTCCACCCTCTCCCTTTCATAGCAGAACCACACGCGCGGGTCTACGGAGTCACAGCTTTTCAGTAACTCACATCCCGGCCAGGACTAAGAAGTTCTCAACTTTTACTTTTACCGAGTTGTCGGGGTGTGGAATGGTCTTCGCGCGAGCGCGTTCCCACCGTCCTATGCTATTGGGTCTTTTAAGCGAAGCGTGAAGAGATATTTTTGCAGGCCGGCATGATCGCTGCGGCTATCGATGGTTTTAGTTTTTTTTTTTTTACACCGACTCTAGTATAGTGTAGTAATATAGTGCCTCTAGGTATATGAGATACTGGATATACACAAGCTTATGCCGAAGAGAGTCACTATGACGATCTTTACACTTTTGTACTGTGGTCATGACTTAGTCCACGCAATCGGCCTATCACCTCAAGACTGAAACAAATATAATAGAATCTAACCTTCGGGAACCATTTACCGAATAGACTTGAATATTTGATCTGCAAAAGTACAACACGATTTAAGTCAAAACTAGTAAATACAGCCGCGCTGTTTACTTTTTAAGTGTCAATCTTTGCATAGATAAAAGTAGCTATTCCTGCGTGTATGTATATCGAGGGGTGCAAGGCTATTTGGTTTAAGCGACATTTTTTTCTGATATAGTACTCGTAATATATATATTTTTGGAATCGGTAAAAAACGCTGATTCCGAAAATATATTACTATATCACCAAAAAATGTCGCTTAAACCAAATAGCCTTTCGCCCCTCGATATTATCAGATATATTCTAAACTCCACAATTTATCTCAACATCTGTTTCACTAAAATTTAGGAAATATATACCAAAAGGTTTACAAATATTAAATTTGAAAAAAAAATTTTTTTTCACATAATTGGGTATATAACATGAGTGACACTGAGTAAGAAAAAAAGTTCTATGTTACACAAAATAGAACATATAAATGGCCCCACAATTACAAGGCACCACGGCATATACAATGATAGTTTACAGTAAGCTAAAGAATAACCTAGTAAAATAACAAAAGCAATATATCCTACTAATATTATAAATGGGAAAGTTTGTGAATATGTTTGTTACTCTTTCACGATAAAACTACTAACGGATTTGCATGAAACTGCCACAGTAATATAGATTATACATCGGAATAACATATAGGCTACAATTTGTAATGATTTTATCTAATTTTGGTCGTAATATAACGATACATGTCAATTAAGTCGGAAAAAAATCTGGCCTCTGAGAGCTATCTTGGCGTACACTGCCTAAACCATTGGAGTTACACAAAGATGATGTACCGTAGGATTGTTTGTCTTGAATAGCGCTAAATAAAAGTCCACGACAGCATATATCTACCTTTTATGTGCAAGCCACTATGACCAAAATTGTATATTATAATACAGAAGATATTCACTAGAAATCATTTATATGGCAGAACAACGTGTGCCGGGTCAGCTAGTACATATATAATGTTACCTGTATGTCGGGCAGAGTGTCTGCGGCGCCATTCTGCAGCCGCTCGTCCTGCGGCGCGCTCTCGCCGCTGCTTAGCGACGACGTCGACCCTTGAACCAATTTCTCTTTTTATCTCTCTTTCGGCAGGACACTTTGCTGAGATGTTAATGATATTGTATAACTTGGTAGTATGTTTACAAGAAATGATATCGAGGGGTGAAAGGCTATTTGGTTTAAGCGACAGTTTTTGCTGATATAGTCTCTATATATATAAAATTCTCGTGTCACAATGTTAGTTACCGTACTCCTTTGAAACGGCTTTACCGATTTTTACCAAATTTTATATGCATATGCAGTAGGTCTGATAATCGGCTTCTATCTATTTTTGATACCCCTAAATGACAAGGATTGTTCACCCTTAACACTTTTTTTTTTATTTTTTACAAAAATTTTGTTATTATTTATCTATAATGTGGCATTAAAAATACATACAACCCTAAATTTTTACCCTTTTATCAGCAACCCCTATTTTTTAATAGTCATTTTAGTAATTTAATAATTTTTCATCCCGCTCGATAACTGATCAATTATCATCTACAAATAACTTATACGGCAAAACAACGTTTGCCGGGTCAGCTATAATATATATATATATATATATATATTCGGAATCAGCGTTTTTTACCGATTTCAAAAATATATATGTCCAAATGGCATCTCTTATATTCTCCGTCATGTTTATCTCTATTCAAAGGCCCAGCGAAGGCGAAGAGTAGGCAGTGCTGGCACCCCGGTGGTTTTAATCGGTGCAAGTCCGACACACAGGGCGAGTGGCGCTCGCTACTCCCCTGACGGTTTAAAGGGATCTCCACCGGGTTAAAAAAAAAGAAGGGATCTCATGCCTTGGAAGCTTTTGAGAGAAGAGTGAAAAAGCGTCTGCAGGGTCGAGGCGGTCCGTAGTCGGACTCATCTTCGCCTTCATCAGGTGTGATTGAAGTCAAGCGTTCGCCTGTAAATCATTAACAAAGCTATTTGCGAGTTATGTGGAGTCCCAGAAGACATACACCATTTCTTGATGGAATGTGTTTGAAGCGTTTCTATGAGAGAAATCAAGATTAAACAATTTGGTTTGAACAGGTCTGATGTGGGTCTATTTCAGAGCGTTTTAGCTGAGCAAACATCTTGCGCAGCTGAGATACTCTGTAGACTCACATATAAATTGTTGAAATAGTATTTAAATAGCACAGTGTGATTATGGGACTGACATGGTCAGCCTGATCCAAAGTACCAAAAAAACAGAGACAAAAAAAACAAATTAATGTAATATTAACCGGTTCTGGTGGAGGGCGCATCGGGCGTCGGCAGCTTCGCTTCGAGCTGCGAGCATCGCTTCAGAGACCGCTGCAACTCGCGATTCAATTCCTTACGCACAAACAAATACATAATGTTACGCGATTTTTATATTGCAACTCGCTAAAGGTGTGTTTCCGATTTTGGCAGACGCTGTTCGGCAGCGACTACTCAGCAATTGTTTCCAGAATCTAAAGCGCGTCTTAACAGATTGACCGCCTTGTCAGTCACGGGTGACTGACACTGGAATTCTCCAATGGGGCTTTGTCGAATATGGAAATAATTTCCATATTCGACATCTAAATATATGTCAGAATGGCAGATCTTATATTCTCCGTCATGTTTATCTCAATTCAGCTATAGAACTCTCGTTGATTTTTGCATATTCAATGACGTTCGCCTCTTGAGACAAAAACGTCTAGCCCGAGGTTAGCTAGAGCTGTTGCGCTATCTACTAGCAAACGTTCGTATTTTACCAATAATAATAACTTTGAAGAACAAGTTTTGTTTCGTCTTGTTGTAGCGCCATCTATCGATCATTTCAACATTAGACAGTTTGCCGACATATGTATGTATATATATAAAGATAAAAAACAATAATAAAATCATGATAGTATATATTGTCATACCTTAATGGCACTGGCATGTTTCTTCTTAAGGACTCCATTCTCTCCTTTCTCCCACTCTAGCTTCTTGTTGGCCTCGTCCACTTCTTCCGTCAATTCGGCCACCTAACAATTATTTTATAAACTAAAAATGTCAACCGGTCTTAATATTTTTCTGGGATAAGAATGAGGTATGTAGAGACCTCTCTTGTAAATGAAACACTATTCGTAATGCCACCTTGAGGCGAATAGCATAATCACAGCCACTAGTGACATCATCTATTGGAGAATAGCAAGCGATTTCTAGAAGTGTCGCTGCAGCCTAACGTGAACGCTGGAATATACGAGATGGCTGGACAATCTTTTATGCAATTTGTGAGACCTGCCACTCTGCTGCAAATACACGGCAGGTTGAAAACGCGGGACGGAAGTTATCTATGAAAAGCTGAGTAAAGCAATTAAAAATAGAACTAAAGTGAAGTTATTTTTATCACAGATGGGCTTGCACTTGACCACAATGTAACCTGATGGAAAGTGATAATAAGGCTGGGGATGAAGCGCCATAGCCCAACAAATACCGATTCACTTATCGTTTGAAGATTCCCATGTCGGAAGATGCTGGAAAAACAGACGCAGAATGCGAATTCTATTGTTTGGCGTTTCGTTGCAAAAACGATGAGGCGAATCGCACGAAGTCTTGCTAATTTATGGCAGAAGGGAGAGGGGGGAATTGTACATCTTATATGAATAAACTCCAGAGTATAATATATAGGAAACTAAAAGGCAGGTCACTCTACGGCGGTGTTTCTAGCTGATGAACAAATACACTATAACTTTACCTTTCGAGCCAGTACTCTGTTCTCTTTGTTCCGCCTGTCCGTCTCCTCCATCAGCGCTTGCTGCAGCTTTGTGGTTTCCCCCTCCAGGGCGGCGATCCGCTCGCGCAAAGACGCGTTGTCCACGGCCAGCGCTTCAGCCTGGCGGGATCCCGTTTGAGGGAAATATATTTATTATATATTTTAAAATACAGTTTCTGTGGTGGCCTTGTGAATAATGGACCGGTTTCCATGCGCGGCAACGAGAATGGTCGCAGGTTCGAATCTAGGCACGTACATCTGGGTTTTTCCAGGTTCAGTACAGTTAGAGATACATTTGACGGAGCGGGAGTGGTAGCGTGTATGTACCTTGGCTGTGTGCGTCTCGGCGGCGGCGCGGTGCGCGACGTGCTGCGCGGTGAGGCGCGCCGCGTGCTCCAGTGCGGCCGCCTCGCGCCGCCCGCGCGTCTCCGCCAGCGCCCGCTCCGCGCTCAGCGCCTCCTCTGCAGCCGCCGCCCGCGAGCTCTCTCTGCGACACGTACTCATTACGGCACCAGCCAGAATCCAGCATTTATGGTGGTAAGGTGATTGCCGGAACTGGGTCATGACCACGGTACATAAGTTTACAGACCGTCATAGTGACTTGCTATGGCTTGTCGCGTAACTGGATCAGCGTATATATATCCAGTAACTCATACACTTAGAGACCTACAGTCGTGGTATATGCGGGCCGACATGACGACAGAGACTATCGATGGATTTTCATCCTTTGACGGTCGCTTTCATTTTTGGACTATACTGTACTTACCATCCAGTGCACTGTAGTCACTATGACGAGACAGTGTAAATATACATACATATAGTAAGACATCCGATATAGGCCGCACGGCTGTCACCTACATCGAACGTCATTATATAATTATTTTATTGAAATAGGCTTTCAGAGTAACTTAACTTCAACTTCTCTAATAAAATAAATAAACAAACGAAATCCGGCAACGCGCATGATTAATCACAATCGACGAGTATCGAATGACAGCGATTATTAATCGAATAAATGAAAGATATATGAATATCTCAATTATTTCTAGTAATAAGCTCTCATTGCTACTGTAACCAGAATGATGTGTTATAAATATCTCAATTATTTCTAGTAATAAGCTCTCATTGCTACTGTAACCAGAATGATGTGTTATATTTAATGTATCTCTCCGAGAGCACTATTGATGATGTCCTAGCCTGTTTCGGCCACGGCGACTGTTTCAACACCGATTAAGAAATTGAGGTCCAGTTTTCGGAAACAGACAATTGCGCAGGAGATATTTAAGTGCATAACTGGACGTGCAGCCAGAAAAGCACTCTCTCGTCCGAGCTCCCTCAGGCCCGATGGAAAGGAGAACCAGTACGATCGGGAGGGAGCGGGATGCAGGTTTGGTCGAGTTTTCCATCTCTAAACACCTGGTTGAATTGCGGTGTTCAAGAGATACCTTAGTCGCCTTTTACGACACCTCAGCAAGAAGAGGGGCGTGCTATTCTATTCTGCCGGCAGCCACCACGGCTAAACCTCTATTCATTATTACCTCTGCAACTGCGCACTCAACGTGTCCGCGAGCGCCGCCTGTGCCCTTAACGCTGCCAGCTCGGCCGCCTCTTCTTCCAGTCGAAGATTACTTGCCTTCAGCTCTTCCACCTGAGAAAAAACATATATCTAGTCACATTCTTCCTCTTTTTAACACAGGTTTATCAACAACTTTCTTAATTCGTCTTAATTCTACTTCTTCGAGGCAGGATTGCAAGATTTTCATGCAGTCATGCGTCGGCGGTGTGCTTCGATGCTGCGGCGTTTGTGGGGCAGTACTGATGACAATTTGAGTATTTTGGCTGAGAAAGTGAATGGGCCTTTTATTCAGTTTTGGGTGAAGAAGCTCATCCACTCGGGTATTTACGTAAGAAATTAGTATTAAGTATAAAATTTTATGTTTTTTTTTTTATGTTTTCTAATTTAGAGAAATCTGAAATAAACTTATTATTATTATGAATAAAAGCTCGGTTACCGCAAATGTCAGTGTCAAGTACAAAAATATATTACACAACTATCGGACTCGGCAAACGTTGTTCTGCCATATAAATTATAGCAGACCAGCCACGCTTTGCTGTGACTGGTTTTTGAATAATTACTCAATCTAGTCAACGGATAGCGCCATCTTTTAGAATCGGTTGGAGCTAACTGTAAATTATGACTGCTAAATAATAAACAAATAATTTGCAATAAAATAATATTGCGACTATGAATTGAGATGAAAACTATCCTATCTTTTAAATTAGATCAAACTTCACGTGGTGTGTAAATTTCATTAAAATCGGTTTAGTAGTTTAGGAGTCCATCGCGGACAAACATCGTGACAGGAGATTTATATATATTAAGATGACAGTTACATAATAATACAAATACGAAAACATTCCAAAAAGAATAATTTACAAGTATAATCAGCTGGAGTACAATTTTTTACACATTACGAGTAAATGTAGGTGGTAGGTAAAGGCGTGCGTCGAATTCTCGCTGTTGCGACTCGCCTGCGACGTCCCTCTACTACTGGCTACTAAATTATGAAGACGGCGTCGCAAGCACGCGACTGTGTGGGATACATCGGACGCCTTTACATGTTGTGGGTACACAAAACGTATCTATTGTACTTTTATTTTAATGTGTTTAGATTTACTACGCTTTAGAATTGCCATCGTTAATTGCGTTCCTTTGCCAACGATTTTAAAAGCGTAAGATCTTTTTAGCAAGAACGGAGTAGTCAATCTTTCACGGTGCCCAATTGTTATATGCAAAACAATTGCTGTGTAATTTGCCGCCAACGCACCTGTGGAGTCAGACAGAAGCTACTGAAAAATAACTTTGCAATACAGTGCGTTCCAAGCTAGCAACGATATAAACACTCCCAAAACATAAATGCGCACAGACCGGTACATTGCGACTCCGGTGCCGACGAAGGATAGTTCCGTTAACTTATGCTTTTACGCTCCGAGGCGCTGTTCCAGTCCGACGCAGCCTTGAGTTTCATTCGGCGTTTCTTTTCAAGATAGTCGCTTGCGAAACGCAGATCACCTGGTAGATCACCTTTTTTTTTATAACTTATAGGCGAACGCTTGACCTCAATCACACCTGGTGGAAGGTGAAGATGAGTCCGATGATGAACCGCGTCCGCCTAACAAATGCCTATTCACTCTTCTTTTAAAGACTCCCAGGTCATAAGATCGCGGAAATATGGCCGCTGGTAGCATATTCCACTCCTTAGCTGTTCGCATGATGAATGTAGAAGCGAATCTTCTCGTGCGGATATAAGGAACATCCACCACATACGGATGGTATCCGACACGATGTCTTGTGGTTTTGTGGTGGAATGGGGCTGGTGGAATCAAAGAATGTAGTTCCCGAGAACACTCTCCACCGTGCAACCGGTAAAAGACCGCGAGGCAGGCAACTCTACGTCGATGCTCGATGCTTTGCATTTTAATTTTTGACAAAGAGTCGTCGCCAATAAGTCTATGAGCTGTAGAGCTCGTAGACTTCTCGTCGTGTTGATCGTAGAATCAAGGTCTACCTTAGGTTCTTTCCCTGGCTGGCCGATCAAGTCGAGTTTTGCATTCACAGGGGTTCTCTTGCATTACCACCCAACCATTAAATTCGCTGTCTGAGTAACTTCAGTGCTCGCTCGGTGAAATTGTAAAGGTCTATGTCACAGCTGCAGGGTCGCTACAGCCAGATATCGACGCACGCGATACTTTAACACGTTTATACAGCACAAGATATGCCATAAAATAGATACCTATTTTAGCAACTATTGCTCACAAAATTACTACCTGAGAATCTATCTTACTTATTATATGAGCCAACTTACGCCAATTTTGGTATAAAAATAGATTTGAAACAGTGGCGGGAAACCATAATCGACATTCGAATGAATAATTATTCAAATGTCGATTCTTTCGACTTCTTATCAAATAACTAAATTAATATATTTTCTAAGTATATAATCAAATAAATATAGCTTTCTTCTTAACCAGACAAAATTGTTTCGTAAAAGGCAAATGTAATGATCCCGCCCGGTTTAGTTGTGAAGACCTTTCCCGGTGAACCAACACGCGTAAATTCGAAAAAAAAAAATGATGACTGACCTCGGCTGTTAGTCTAGTAAGACAGCAAGTGGCTGCGTCTCTCTCCCTCGTGGCGATATCAAGCTGCGTAGTTGCTGTGTTCAATTTCTTCTCCAACTCCTCTTTGTCATGCCTACACATGATCAGGGCCGCGCGGGTTTCTTTTAATTCCGATTCTAAAAATTTGAGATATTTAGAGGTGGTATGAAAGAGTGGGAAAAGTTCAATAATCAGAACACAAAAATAAAGTTATAGATTAACTGATGCAACAAATCAGGAGTGTTTAGCGAAAAACATCGTTCATAGAATAATGTAATATATAATCTATACAAATTATAATATGGTATGGTATAATTTGAATATTTTACATATAAGTGCCTTTTCAATTAAATTATTTTTAAAAATCCTAGCAACTTACAACAAGAAAAGCGTCACCAATATTTAGGTGAGGTGGCGACGCATGCGACAAAGGACCTGATATTACAGGAGGAAGGTGATATATCGACTGAAAGCTATTTCCAAAGCTTGATGACACAGCAGAGGTAAGACTCTTTGATATAATGTTTATTCTTTATCACATAAAGTACTGTAGTGATTGGATATAAGGAGTATTTTATAAGTGGGTTATATGTCTATGACAATAATATAGTGTTGGCCGTTAAGTAAAAAATAAGTTTTTATAAGAAAGAATTAAAAAAAGGAAGTTCGATTTTTGAATTTCAAATTGAATCTTCTTTTATTTCTTCTAGAGATTTTTTCTTGAGCTTTGGGAATGGATGTTGTATAAAAATTAGAATATAAAAAAAATAATAAATAATATAAATAAAAATATCAATAGTTTGATAAATATATAATTTGAATGAAATAAGTGTTTTAATCAAAGTGAGAAGGAGCTCCACAATCCACATTCTCTACATTAATCATCAACACGAAGTAAACACAAGTACATTGCATTCACCTAGACTTCTACTAATCTACAATTATTAAGTTCTTAAGTCCAGACATTTCAGATTTCGTCGGCGGAAAAATTTCTAGTGGACTTAATTTTGGTAAGCACCTATATTATTTAATGATAATTTGAAAAATCGATATTAATAGCGTGCCGGCTTCAAAAGTATTGAACATCAAAGGTTAAAAAAACAGTTTTTCTCGAATAACTCGCGTCCTTTCCCTCGAAGGTCAACAAATGGTATTATAAAATTCTTCATCACTCGATTATCTATAAAAATGTATGTTCCATTTTTCTGTAGAATTAACCGTTTTTCGAGTAGAGAGGAGAGAAAGCGACAAGAACGCATTCGTTTACGGTATTCTATACCGTCATTGTAAGTCTATTTCTTTTTTTGTCTTTTTGGGCAAACGCGATCTCTCATCAGCCAAATCTTCACCACCCTCCAAATATGATTGAGGTCATGTAGCTTGTAAGTTATGGATATCAAACAATGAATAGTGAACTCACCTAACTGTTTAGCTTTGGCCGAATCAGTGGCGTTGGCGACAGCTGCATCCCTAGCCAACTCCAGCTCGGTCACCTGCTGAGACAGTTTCTCAACTCGTTCGGAGCTCTCCTGCAAATGTTTTTTTTTTTAAACTAAACTAGACATTTTGGATCTGTGGTGACCTAAGAGTTAAGAAGTCGATATTTATGCGAGGATTAGCGAATGGTCATAGGATCGAATACCTTAGCACGAACCTCTGGGTCATAGATGGGGCAAAATGTAATCAGATTAATAAAAATGATTACGATTACATTTCACGTTTTTTACCATTAATATGACTGCATTTTGCTCATCTATGTTTTAAACACTACAGAATCCCAGATTGCATTCACAATTATGACTCCTTAATGTTTTGAAGAGGTTTAATTCTGATTACAGAGCTATAAATATAAAATTACATTTCGCCCATCTTTGCTCTGGGTTTTTCAAGATTATGTAAGGATTTAGGCATCACATTTTTACCGGTGAAGGAATTCATAGTGAGGACACCCGCATCAGATTTAATAACAATGTCATGTGTAGTGGTGTTGTGAGAGAGGCGATCAGCTGCGCTACTGGTCACGTTGGTCACGACATATAAGCGCAAAGTGGATACAGCCACTAAGGAATCTCTGTTAATGCCGAAAAGAACATAGCACGATTACTTTTTTGTCCAGAGCAATTGCCGTTGTGGTGTATTAGCTTTATTAGGCTCAATATACAACTTTCAAATCTGAGAGAGTTACCACTCCAACGAGTTTAATAGCACTCGCTTTTGGCTTATATAGAATACACTGTGTATGAACACCATAAAAGTTTATGTTGAATACTAGCTGACCCGGCAAACGTTGTTCTGCCATACAAGTTTTTTCTAGGTAACATAAAAAAAAACATAATTGATCAGTTATCGAGCGGGATAAAAAATGATTAAATTACTAAAATGGCTATTAAAAATAGGGCTTGGTGATAAAATGGTAAAAATTTAGGGTTGAATGTACTTTTTATGCCACATTGTAGAAAAATAAAAACAAAAAATTTTGGCCATAAATAAAAAAAATATGTTAAGGGTGAACAACCCTTATCAATTAGGAGTATGAAAAATAGATAGAAGCCGATTCCCAGACCTACTGAATACGCATATAAAATTTGGTACAAATCAGTAAAGTTCGGAGGAGTAAGGTAATTAACATTGCGACACGAGAATTTTATATACATAGAAGATAAAAAAAACAACTCCTAGAGATGCTTAAAATTGCCTGGCAATTTCTCAACTAGAGTGACACCCCAAAATAATATGTGCAATTCGAAACAGTTCGCTCAATATAATAAAAAGAAATGGCAGGGTAGGGATGTCGAAAATGAAAAAAAAATCGTTATATCGATATTTATTAAAATATCAATATCGGCGTCGATATATCGAAGGAAAAATATCGATACATCGATATATCGATTAAATCTCAATAAACACGAAAGTATTTTACCAGTATTCTATTTTATTAGACAAAATTACAAAAATATCAAGAACTAAAAGGCTATCTTCTAACTTTAAGACCTATTTAAGATATCAAACAAAAATAAATAATAAATGTATAAATGGCGGCAAATAATATAAATGCAACAAATTCAGATGTCAATGCAAGCAACATAACAAAACATAATACTCAACAGTCATAGACAATATAGTTCTTTTTTTTTCGTTCGGTCCTATCTTCTACAGTTTCAGATTTCAGCGACGTCACTGCCATAAGAATTAAAAAATATCGTTTTTGATACAATTTTCGATACTGGATATTTTACATCGATATATCGATATATCATTACAAAATATATCGCCCAAAAACATCGATATATTGAATTGAAAATATCGATATATCGATATTTATTTGACAAGCCTATGGCGGGGCAGGGTATACCTTATACGCGTCCATTTCCATGCGCAGCTTGCTCTGCGTCCACTTGAGGCGACCCTCGAGCTCCTTCAGTTCCTCGCGAACCTTGCCCACCTCCCGTTCACTCTTCGCCAGATCGTGACACTGAAGCGTTCATTTAATACGTTAGTTTACAATCAGATCTTTACAGATGACGTCTTGCTCGCATTTTATGACACTTCTAATAACTTTATCATAGCTAAATCCGCAATACTTGGCATGTATTTAAAAAATTTAACTCTATGTTCGCGACTTCCTTAAGCTGTTAACTGGGTATGACGAAATATTTCGTCATACATAAAAGCCTACTGCAATGGGTATGACGACATTTTTCGTCATGGAAATTAATCATAATATATTGAACACATTACGTTCTACGTTGTTCTTATCTATTAAATCTTAGATTACATTTGAATTATATTTTAAAAACAAAATATTTTATCAAAATAAATAAAAATCATAAGTTCAAAACAATATTCTTTTATTATTTGAGGTGTGATATTACTTATCGCTGCGAACAAAAAGTCCCCATTCTGAACGAGTTGAGTAATAGCTAATTTCCCGGTTAACAGGTTAAGGTATAATTCGAATCTGGCATTCTCTGTTCGGCAGTGGCGAGCCCGAAGCGGTTGACATGTCGTGACATTGCGTTGTAATTTTAACGATGTTGACAGCTTTACACAATCGCTTCATCAACTACCAAAATGCATATCGCTCACTTACACGCAGATTTTTTTACACTATCCCCCCAATAGTTTAATTTTTTTTGTTTATGATTATAGGTAGACGATTGACCATAATTAAAATAAACTCTTTGAACTGAAATGAACCTTTGGCATTTATTTATTTTTTAAGACTAGTTCTGTGAGAACGGCGATCAGCTGCGCTACTGGTCATGCCAAAAGTGGATACAATCATTAATGTATCTCTGCTCACCCCGAAAAAGATATAGCGTGACGATATCTTAAAATTATATTTACTTAAGTATTCATTACCGCTAGTAATCATTTGAAGTTATACATTATTGTATAACTTCAAATGATTTTGACATCATTAAACATAAAAGTGAAAGCGGAATTTTGGCAATGTCGATAATGTTATTAAATAATCTCACTCACATTAAGTTTTAAAATATTTTACAATTTTATTTATATTGGCTATATAAAAGTGAACTTGTGTGTGGCACTTTAAATGAGCTACAGCGCACCTGACGAAAAGTACCATGTAGTCAAAGAATGGTAGCTATTATAAGACCGAAATACATTAACAGTCACCGTCACCCTGTCAGCCGTCCTGTACCATGACTAGTGATGAAAATGCCCGGGAATTTTCCCAAAGTGCCCAAAACTTGCTTGGGAATATTCCCGGGAATTTACGAAATGTTGGCTGAAGTGCTGGGCACTTTGGGAAAATTCCCGGGCATTTTCATCACTAACCATGACTGAAGGTCTCTAGGTATATGAACAGCTAAACGTATACAAACTGATACTGAAATGCGACGGGACGAAGCAATTAAAGCAAGTCGGTATGACGATCATTGTACTGTGGTCACAATCCAGTTCAGGCAAACACCCTACCACCAACTTATGTCACAAATCAACCTTCACTAACGGATTGCATATTTTAAGAGGATATGAACAAATTGTGTTGGGGAAATGGTTAAAATATATAAGCCCTTTATTTAAGTAAAATTGTATCTGTTTTCTTTAACGCAAAGGACTTCTCCAAGAACATTGAACAATCCATGTCCTGGTCGATGTGCCATTTGCAACAGCTTTTATTTCCTCTACCTACCCTTTGTGTAGCCATGTTTTCTTCTCCTGTAGCCCATGAACTAGTGCATTATAATAAACAGAGAAATAAACAGAGAAACGGTGGCTATTAATTAAAAAGATTTTTAATCACCTTGTCATCATAGAGCTGGCAAATCCGCTGTTTCTCTGAATGAGCAGACTTCAATTTGTTGTTGAGCAGTTCTACCTCCGCCAAGGCTGCCTTTTCATTCTTGGCAGCTACCTCTGCCGCGCGTTTTGCCTCTATCCCTGAGCATTCTACGCTTGCGTACCGCATTACTGCCAAGTCTTTCTCACGCTCTGCTTGCTCAACTCTCTTACTCATCTGAGGAAGTCATAAACAGGTTTCCTATAATCATAAAGATCTAGAACAACATGCACAAATACTTTATAAGCACATGGATAGTCGGAGTGTGAAATAGTCCCTCAGAAAATATTATCACAGATCAAAATTTGAACCAATTTAAAAATTGGCTGGGTAATTTCTCAATCACAGAATGAAATAATATAAAAATTACAGAATAGTATACAGAAAGTTATAAGTTTCGATTGCCTGCCTGATAATAAATAAATAAAAGGATACAAACCTGGCTACAGGATTGAGCAAAATGGATACCATAATAGGGTCCTACCAAATATGTTATATTATTAAAAAACCAGTCAAGGCTGAGGGTCCCTTACAAACTTTATTTTTCACTTCTTTTCTTAAGTGCCCATGTCATAATCTAGAAGAAAAACTGATTCACATAAAAATAGATGCATTCTGTTTGAGCCTCATACCTGATGGTCATAGAGGCTGTGAAACCATCAACTTACCATATCTAACTTAACTTCAAGTTCCTTGAAAGTTTGTTCTTTTTCTTGTGCCTCATCTACATGTTGCTTAACTCTATCCCACAAAGTGTTGTTCTCTTTTCTCTGTTCTGCTAACATTCTCTCTAATGTCTCTACTTGCAACTTTAACACATCTCTTTTTGCTCCATCTTCTGGTTCTACTCTCTCTTTATCTAAGTGTAAATGCTCTATGCTTGTATTGATATTATTTGCAACACATTCTTTAGGTTTGTCAACTTTTGGATCCACATTTTCATCTTCAAAGATGTCATTCATTATTTTTCCATTTGTAATAGGTTTTATAGGTTTCTGGGCTGTTGCTCTGTGAGTGTAGGCATTTTTGAGACTCCCACTGACAGATGAGAATATGCCGTGTACATTTTTAACTATGCTGCCAATGTCTTGTGAGAGAATTTCTTTTGGTATCCTGGGATATCTGACATCTAAGTTTGTTGATGTTTCCGGAATCTTCTGTATAGCTGCCACTTTGGTTTTCTGATTAGAAAATTCTGATAAAATTTCCTCTGCATTAAGAATGTTTTCACTAGAATTTAAACTTGTTCCCTCATTATTTTGGCCGGGGGTAGATATATTTTCAGCACTTTTACTGTACAGAGGCCTGTTGAGTGTATTATTTGGTGTACTCTGTTCATTCAAGCTCACAATAGATAACGCAGAACTATTAATAGTCTTAAGATCAGTATAGCTGCTATTTCTGAGGTTTAATAAATTTGTACAATCATTTTTGTTTGTAATTTCTTTGGTTTCATTAGGTACAAAAATAGATTTATCATTAGAAGATACAGGTATCGGTATAGTGACCTTGTCACTGGGTGTTAAAGTACCAGTTCCTGAAAAACTAATTTCATTCTCAATTAAGGCATTGGACTCAATATTACTCAAGCTGTTTGCTGAATTTTCGGAATTTAGATTTTTACTAGGTGATGTTTCAGAATCGGAGAGTTGTAGCGTATTATCAGTAAGATCTACACCGGAATCGCTATTTTCGTCACATATAGATTTATCTTTAACGCAACTTTTATTCACTTCTTCTGTTATGTTTTTAGATGAAATTTGAAGCGATTCTACCATACTATAAGGATTATTCGATACAGAAGCCGACGAAGTATGTATTGTGAAAGTTTCTGTAATTAAATCACGAATAGCACCAGTATTTAGTCCATTTTCTTCAATTTTGCCGTCGACGTCATCTCTTTCAATATGGTCCTGTACAACATTGCAGTTCACCGACATTTTTATCGTACAATACTATTTAGTATCGAGAATATCAAATTTTAAAATCACAAATATGTTAGCCATGGAGAAATGTACATATGTATTTTTATGAACAAAAAATAAACATCGCTAAGTCAATGACAATGTTGCCATCGATTTATTGTATTGACTGACATTCATGACATTTGTAGTTCATTGCTTTCCAAAAGGCAGATCGAGCCATACAGCCTTGTCTTATATAAATTATTTCTGTTTGTATATTTCAAAGGCTAAAGCCATCTCTGTTTTATATAGTCAAAACCATAGATGGGCGTAATCATGATTACTTTTAATCAGATTACAAGTAATCATGATGAATGTAATCATGATTACTTGTAATCTGATTATTTTTAATCATGATTACATGAGTAATCATTAATCTTGTTAACAGTAATCATTCAATTAATCATGATTATTTTAATGATTACTTTTGAGTTCTGGCTTAGAGAGAGACCGATTTAAATACTCGTTTATTTAATTTTTCAAGTTATTTTATTTCGAATTAAATATTACCCCAAACTTCCGTCTAATAGTGGGGTGGTGTCCAGCGAAGAGTGAGGGGTGGCGTCCAGCGGAGAGTTGGGGTGTCGTCCAGCAGAAAGTGGGGGGGTGGCGTCTAGCAAAGAGGGGGGTGGCGTCCAGCGGAGAGTAGAGGGTGGCGTTCAGCAAAGGGTGGGGTGGTGTCGTCGTGTGTGTGCTCACACGCCGCCCCAATGGGAGGTATTGTTTGGGTAGTTTTACGACCCTCTCCCAGGGAGGAGGCCTGTCTAAGACTAATCGCTCGCCGGGCCCCTAGGAAGTATCTGGATTCCCAGGCCCGGCGAAGGCGAAGATTAGGCAGTGCTGGCCTGTTGGTTTTAGCCGGTGCAAGTCCGCCGCCGAATATCCGTCTCGTTGAGCGAATCATAATCATTATAAGGGTTTTTGCAGTTATGTACTGTGGTCACGAGTCACGACATTGTTCGGCTAATAAACCTACCAACTCATAGTAACTCGCTTCGACCTGATTACGTTCAGGACCATTTTTTGTGCTTTCAGCCGTTTGAGTTGGTAGGGTAATTGCCGGAATTGGGTCGTGACCATAGTACAAAAGTGAAAAAACTGGCATAGTGACTTGCTTCGACCTGACTACTTTCAGGATCAGTTCGTGCTCGGTGGCCATTAAGGAAATCCAACAAAATTTAGCTGATCATAGATGCTTTTAGTATTGTTCTGAGTGATTCCTGCACTATAAGAAGTGATTATCAAAGTACCGCCCATATTTTACTGAAAGACGACTCTTACCCGATAAGCCACGCCCACCTTTTGAAAACTCTTTGTGAAGGAGTTCACAAAGAGTTTTTTACATTTGCTGTCTGTTGTTTTATTTCAATTGAGAATTTTGATGTTTATTTCTTATTGTCAGGAAAAGATAATTCATAAAACATTTTTTAACTAAATGAGAAAAATACATAATATAAGCAATGAGCATATAAGCACGAAAATCAAACTGTTCTCACACTAATGACATTCAAAAATTTGAAACTGTTAGATTGCCATCAATTTCCTATCTACTGAGATAGGTTTAAAGCGATGTTTTCTCTGATGTCATTATAGCTCCATAAACGTGTTGACGTTTGTTATTTGCAGCAAATAAGTAAAGTTCAATACGTTATATATCTTCATAAACGATGCTATTGCTTTTCGCCATAAGCACATTTGCAGTAGGCGTCCAGATTTTTTTAGTCGATTACGGATCGCGACGCTGCTAATCAACGTGAAGAAAATAAATTTAATATTGTCATGAAAGCATAGACTACGTGTTTGATCTTTTTGCTCTTAAAAATAGCCGTAATTTTAAAATTTATCTTACATCTAAAAATGTATTACAAGAATTATATATGATTTTAACATGGTTTTAGATTATCAACTATACCGAAGTACCTAATAGGAAATATTTTTCCCAATCCCCGATGATTGTGTTACTAGCCAAAAATTAATTCATATTTTAGTAGAACAGTTACTTCTGCATAAAAAATGTTTTTACAATTGGTAGCTCAGCTTTATAACAAACATTATACTAAAATGTAATTACATTAATTATACAATAATATTAAATCATCGATATTGCAATAGCCTGTCCGTTAATTAAACTATTACATAAATACTGTTAAACTAAAAATAGCTGAGGTTTTCACTAGTAATACAAAATAGTTAAACGAGTTGTTGAAGTACTAGTTACTACCTGCTAAAAATTGCAAATGTAGCCCATTTGAAGGTTAAAAACTACTAACTAGAAAATATGTTTTCTTTAGTGGCAGCACTTTGTACAGGAAGTGATTCACATAGAATATTTTCATTTCGAACTTTAGCAACATTCGAGGAAAACGTCATGTCATTACTTCTTCGTTCTTGGATGGGAAACTGAAACGGGAAAACTAGGTCGGCAGTATTGATTTTTACTATATCTATCAAACAAAAGACAGCAGCGCTTTGTTTTATTCAATAATATTAACATCGTGATACCGTCAACAGCGGACGTGCAAAATGCCCGTGAGTATTCTTATCATGTGATTTCCGGAAATATGATCTCATCTTTGCACAAAAACTTAATTTTCTTACTTTCTGTCTTTTCCTTTGTTAAAATGTTTTAATATGGATAATTTACTAAAATCAGGAACCATGCATTACTAATCCAATTCTAATTTATAAGTTTAAATGAGTCATAGTTTTCATGGCCACTCGGCTACTTGGCTTAATATAATTTGCTTACGTTGTTCGTTGCCAACTACGCAATCAATTCGTACTTCACAAGATGTTTGCGCTTCTGCCGCATGTGTGTATAATGCTCAGGTAATCGTTACCAGTTTAGTATTTCATAATCGCACATTTTTTCTCTTATATCCAAATCGCAAAAGCTATAAATTCGCGTAAATATTTTTTTTATGTATCGCATAATTTTCAATTGTGATTATACTAAGAATCTAGAAAAAAATTGAAAGAGAATTCAACAATGTTATAAAATTTTTAACCTCTATGCCTATACATATAAAGCCGTGATGAAGCCTTATAGCCGCCATTATTATGACGTCATACCAAGTCGGTTTTGTTCAAACTTTTTTAATGGAGAATCCATAGTGAAAAATAAAGAAAACTTTTTGCAAATATAAAATAGAAAGTAATTAATGATTACCCTTTTTATCCAAATTTTATCATGTTATATTCATTTACATAACATAAATATAATTCTAAATGAATATTAAATACAAGTGTCGTGAATTCATATTTAACAACATGATAACAAACCACAATGTTAGCAGTGGGTTTGTGTTGTAATATTTTTTGTAAAGTGCAATAAAAACAAAACTGCCATTTGATTACTTGTTTACGTAGTAAATGCTATAAACAATTTTCAGTCATATTTTTATGTAATATTAATTTTTACTACTTATGATTTTTCTTTGCTGATAACCTAAAATTCTTATAAGAATCTTATAAGTCAAATTTCCAGTTACATTAATTAGTTGATAAATTGTAAGCACATATTTTTAAATGTATAACATACTTCCATTAAATATTTTGGTTATTTTTTAACACTTCTTCTATAAACATATTTTTTGCTCCTTCTGTCTGTAAATTGAAGTCTTCCATCACGTCTTATCATATCTTCAGTCCTTTAATGCCCTCAAAAAAAATCATAGACTGGTCAAAACATTGATTTTGAAATTACCAATTGAAAAAATTCCTTCTTTAAGGGACAAAAGGAGCATCTGCCACTCCTTTATTTTGCAGGTATAAACAGAAATTGGTTACAATAGGACATAGATGTACTCCCATTTAGAGAAAAATGTGCTAATTTCAGTCAATACATTTAATTTCTAATATACTATACCACCATACTATATCTAATGATTTCATATTATAACATTATCTAATATTTTACATTTTATTACACTATTTTTTATTCGTTTTTTTTTTACAATTGTAATTGTAATTACAATATTAGTAAAAAATACTTATAATATATAATATACTAAACCATACTTATAATATATATATATATAATATACCTATAATATAAAAAGCCAAGGTGGACCTGCATAATTTAAAATTTTAACAACTATTTAAAAATAGATGTCAATGTTGAGTATTATTAAATTTAAATATAGGGTAAGGACGAAGGGACAGAATTTTCATGGAAAATAGAATCAGATTGTATGTATTGTATTGACAGTCTTTGTATTATGGCTTTATAGGTATGTTTATATGTTAGGTATGTAGGTAAGAATAATATTATAAATGAGTCAATATGAATTAAAATTTCATTGAATTGTTGTAATATTAATATTCATAAAATGAGCTGATATGCAAACTGATTCACAAATATGAAAATAAAACAGAAAAGTCATACAATTTTATTTTTAATATATTAATGAAATGTCATTATGAGAGTTTATAATGATACTAGCTTTAATCAATAACTTTGAGGTAGCAAACAAGAAACACCCCATTTCAGTCAAATGCAACTGTTAGGTAACTCATTATTACTCAAAGAACATTTGCAATCCAATTCAAAGTGTGGTCTAAGAAATTACATAGAGTAATATATTTTGTTGATAAAACTAAGTGGAGTTATACAAAATTGCAAATAGATTTAGAGAAAATCAGGTTCAGGGTCCTATAATGGGATTCCATTAAGCGGTTAGCCAAGATAGAGTAAAAGGTACTTTTTTTTACTGGGTCAACTAAGTGACTATGGTGCATTTGATGGAAAGTGCAGTGTAGTCTAAAAATGGTGACTACAATTATGTCAGCTCACATACCACGACTTAAAGTTTCTAAGTATACAAGTTAGCTAGGGGAGTCGAAGCTGCTCACGTCCGTAGGCTTTACCCTAGTTTCCCTACATGTGACTCCTGGGTGGTGCTAAACGAGCAGCAGCGAGGTGGTAGGGCGTCGGTGCCCGTCTGGATCGCAACCACAGTACATGGGTGTAAAGCCCGCCATAGTGACCAGTTTCGGCTTGTCGCGTTTCGGGATCAGCTTGTGTATATCCAGTAGCTCGTATACCTAGAGACCTTCAGTCGTGGTATATGTGGCCGACATGACGATATAGACTATCAATGGATTTTCATCCTTTGATAGTCGCTTTCGTTTTTGGACTACACTGAACTTACCATCAGGTACTCTGTAGTCACTATGTCGAGCCAGTGTAAAAAGAAAAGTTACTGGACGTACACAAGGTGAACCTGACAATTGATAGGCAGAAGTGAGTCAGTATGACGCTCTTTACACTAGTGTACTGTGATTACGACCCAATTTGGGCAATCACTGATAGAGTCACCTCAACTACACAGAACTACTATAGAATAATGAAGATACAACTCTATTTCTATCTTGCTAATGCAATAAGTCTCATCATTGTTTATGATTTCGTTTATGAAAGTTACACAATTGACAATTTTTCAAAAATATCAAGACGTTAAACGTGAATAAACTTGCCGTCTAAATAAAAAAAAAAGTATGAATAATTTTGCACAAATAACTTTATTAATTTTGAGAATGGTATAATCGTTACGTTGTTATCTTTTTGTAAAATCAGTGTGTTGCCAAAGCAAGGGAACACTATTGTTATTTCAAGTACGTTCCGAAACACTATTTTATATCCTCGTATTTAATAAAACACTATCATTAAAAAGATTGGGAACATAATTTAAAATCGTTTTTTATTTTGATATTTGACTGAAAATAGTACTTAAAATATGTTATGTCGTTTCATATACCTAAATAATATAATATTAAAGATATTTTTAAGTAATTCTTTGTAATTTTTGTTGATTTGGTCAGTTACATTCCATCATTGCTTGTATATGTAAAAAGGGGATATTTAAATTGTGATTAGATATAGTGAAAATACGAAATGTTGTCGATTGCCTGTAAACAGAGATGGGCAAAATGTAATCTGATTGATGATGAATGATTACAAAATGTAGTCGTAATTTTAATTTTCTAGCTCTGTATTCTATACTAATATTATAAAGCTGAAGAGTTTGTTTGTTTGTTTGTTTGTTTGTTTGAACACGCTAATCTCAGGAACTACTGGTTCGAATTGAAAATTTTTTTTTGAGTTGAATAGACCATTTATCGAGGAAGGCTTTAGGCTATATAACATCACGATGCAATTATTAGGAGCGAAGAAATAATAGAAAATGTGAAAAAAACGGGGAAAATTATTCATCCTTGAGGGCTTCCATTGCGTGCGCTGCAAAAACGGTTCAAGATACCAAAAATATATGTATGAAAGAATTATTCCGCTTGAAATGATCAAAATAAATGTTGCCGACAGTATATGTCTATATTTTAAGATTAAGTCACTAGAACCGTTTTTATGGTAAACAAATTTGGTCGAAAATAATGCGTTATTTGTTAAGAGTTGTATCAACGTAATAATATTAATCTTTATCCAAATAAATGTGTTGTTGATTAAGAGTATTTAATTGTGAACAATATTGTCTTTGACATCACTTAATTTCAATGAACATCTTAGAAGATATTACAAAACCTTATATAGCAAAACTACGTTTGCCGGATCAGCTATCATGAATAAATCCATTTAAAACATTAAGAAATCATAAATGTGTATACAATGTGGGATTTTGTAGTGTTTAAAACATAAATGAGCAAAATGCAGTCATATTCGTTAATCATTTTCATTAATCATTTAATTACATTTTGCCCATCTACGGCTGTAAAGGACGCGGAGGTGGCCGCGCCGACGGTCGAGAACGTCCGCGTGGTGGTGCGCGTGCGGCCCATGGACCAGCGGGAGAAGCTCGACGGGTCCTACAGCTGCGTGTCGGTGGATCCCGTCAACAACACGGTCGCCGTGACCCGCAGCAACGTGACGCCGCCGGAGCCGCCGCGCGTCTACGCCTACGACGCCGTCTTCGATAGCGACACTACGCAGGTGCGTGCACTGTAAATAAAATAAAATAAATAAATTATTTATTCGACAAACAACTACAAGGCAGCACATTAAAAATCAGCTGACACCCAAACTAGGACACCCTGTATCTTGGATGTCAGCATATTTCACACAAATTTGTTACAGTTTTTTACTGCTGCGTAGCACCAACCATAACTCAAAACAATACAAAAAAAAAAAGAACATTATATACCAAACAACAGACTATACAAACAAAGTGAATAACAATTACAAAAGAATGTTAATATTAAAGCCCAAGCACATCTACACCTGCAACAGTTCCTCTGTATCATTATATTTTAGATTCAACAACCAGTCTCTCAGCTTCATCTTACATTCGAATTTTGATAAGTTCAAGATACACGTGGCCCAGCTCGCAACACAGGCTGCTGTAGCAACTGAGGGGGAGTGGTGTCGGCTGAGAATGTAGATGGGCTTTTTATGCAGTTTTGGGTGAAGACGCTGATCAGCAGCGATGTTTTGTTACTATAGAGAATAATCCGAAATAATCAATGTATTATCTCGTCGAATACCTATTGTGTAGGCTGAGAGGATGCCATTGCCGCTTGCCACTTCTCTGTATTCTTGCGAACCCTTTTCGCTTCGTTAACATCATTAACCCCTTTATGATTCATGACCCCCTCGCTGATTACTTGTACTTTTCACATTGTATATCTTTGTTCTTTTGAAATAAAGATATATTATTATTAGTGATTTTCCGATTAGTCGCTAAAATCGATTCCGGGACAATTTTATAGTCGGAGACGAGTCGGGAAGGAGCGCCAACTATAAAGTTTACTTTATTTGAATCTATTTCTCAGTAAAATGTATACCAATAAGACGGATTACTTTAAATTAGAGGTTGATTGCTTCAATAATAATTTCATAAAAAAAATACATCTAATATATAACAGGTGAAAATTCTCCCAGTACAAAAACACTGCTCTGACTCGGGTAAAAACAAAAAATCAAGACGTAGTGCAAAATAAATAAAACACGTTCCGGCACGTTAACAGGTCGCGACTTGCGCACGAATCAGATATAAGCGAAATGTCGCAAAAATGGTATAAAATAATTGTCAAGGGAATTTTGAGGTGGCAGGGCGATTGCCCGAACTAGGGTCATGACCACAGTGCACAAGTGTAAAGACCCTCATAGTGACTCGCTTCGGCCTGTCGCGTTTCAGTATCAGCTTGTGTATATCCAGTAACTCATATACCTAGAGACTTTCAGTCGTGGTATGTGTGGGCCGACATGACGACGGAGACTATCAACGGATTTTCATCCATCGAGGGTCGCTTTCGTTTTTGGACTACACTGTACTTACCATCAGGTACTCTGTAGCCACTATGTCGAGCCAGTGTAAAAAAAAAAATATGGCTGTAATACTTACAATATTATACTTTAATACAATTTTAATTATTATAAAAATAAACTGGAAATTATTACTACTTAATTCCGTTCAAGATTAGCTAAAAGCAAATTGTATAATTATTTTTAAAACATTTTAACTGTGTGTTGATATATATAAAACATGTCTAGAGATTATAAAAATGAGCTCATATCAAAGGCGGCTATTGCCGAAGCTTCGATCGGACACTATTTTAAATATAAACAAAACAATGTGCTCTTTGCGTTGTTTACTGACATATGTGTGTTACATATACTTTCAGTTGTAAATAGTAGGAGCCAACGAGTAATAATTGAGTCGCCGAACAGAATATATCGATTGCACGTACCCTCGGCATGAGAGAACAGTAGGACGCCTTTCCCTATCGTCTGTCTCGCTCGCTCTTCGGTACGCCCTCTCAGGCGTATCCCAACGGTACGCCAGTAAGTTGTGCAGGGCGTTTCGCGATAGGATACGCGTAACGTATAATTTGTTGTTTGACCTAAATTCAAATAAGTTGTTTTCGAAAAAGGTCTTTCTTTGTCAATCTATTACGCCAATTCCCTATTGCAGTAGAAAGAGATAATAGAACACCACTTTCTCTATTGGTGTTTGCTCTTGCGTCTCTTCAATATTGATTAATCCCTTCATAGACTCGCTGATTCCACGTACTCTAGACCTTACTCTCCATCAGAATTATTTTTATTTTGTCTGTGTAGGTAATTCTTCGTCGGCCTCGGCTCTCCTTCCTTTCAGATTTATATTGTATTCTGTGTTCTTCAATGTTACGTAACGACAGCCTCTCAACATTTATTAGTTTTAATTAAAATATCTATATTTTAAGAAATAATCAAATTTTAAATTAAGTTAATAATAAATGAGTTTTTAAGAAGACACGGGAAAACCATGCACAGAACTGTCTGAGTCATCCTAATTGGGCGCCCCAGTGTACCAGACTCTTACCGACTAAAATCTCCGGGGTGTTTCTTCTCCCGTCTGCCGGGGCCAAGGGAACGGCCGAGCCAACCTACTCGGTACCCGGCGACGTCTGGCCTGGTACAGGCCCAGTCTATTGTGCGGGTGTATGATTGCTGCCTAAAACATTTATTAATACCTGTTTTTACATTAATTTTTCTTTAGGTTTTTAAACAATACAACACTTTATATTTAGATAATATCAATTTTATACATTGTTTATCAAAATCGTTAATTTACCCACGTTTTTTCCAAAGCTACAGGAAAATATTATAAATGTATATACTCATTATTTAATTAACAATTATATCTTTACAAAGTTATCTCAATAGTGCAAATGTATGGTACCTAACACTTTTTATTGATGTTAATATTATGTAATAACACGTTTCCTATTTAATTCTAAACGTAAGAGAAATAGAACAAGAAAGAAGATGAATTAAAGAACCCAGTGACACAAAATTCGCCCGCCATTCGTCTCGACTGGCGCTGTCCCATGCATCAGTCTTGTCGAATGGTGGGTAGGTTCTGTGTACAGCGACAAGAAGATAAGAAGAAGAAAGAAGATGTTTGATTCTTATTTCGTATGTGTTACAACTGTTGTTTTGTGTCGTTAATACCTTGAAATCTTAGTAGGATTAAACCACGCCCTTTAGATGGATATTGACTTGTAATATCAAGCCGCTGGTACTTCAGTGGCCCAAGTGATGTCAAAACGATAGTATCTTTAATTAAATGAACTAGACTGATCTAATAATAATATATAAAAATTGTAGACCTCGCACACGAGATTACCAGCGTGTGAGATGTCGCTTCAACGATTATTGCTGTGATAGTCGTTTCGACTAATTGTTTGATCGCAAAGAGCCTCGATTATCATCTCGAGAGGCTCTCGCTTTGTTGTTGGATCAAGGACCAGATACAGAAGACAGTATTACTCGGTACAGCTCGCATTGTTTGAAAGTTCCTCACTCTGAGCTCGTAACTACCGGTGGCTTGGGCCTTAGGTCTCGCCCCGTAATGTTAAAATTAATGTTACTTCACTTAATTTTTTAAAGTATTTTTTGCAGCAAACTTTCCAAACACCAAATTTTCACTTGAACCACTTTGAGACTCTGGGTGTCTCTGTGACGTATTGCGCCACAACCCCGGTGCACCCTACAGCAACCCTTGTAGTCCGCAGAACCGCTCTGAGTCGCTCTTATATGATATTGGATGGAATCGATGTTGGTTTTGTTTCCGAATCGTGTCGAGCAGACGCAGGTTGCAGGTCCAATCGGCGAAGGTGAGAAGCTGATGACTTGCGTAACCTACCTTAGCGCGGAATGTCCTGTGACATGATGGGCACGCCAGAACACCGCCGATGTACTTGTAGAAAGCTGGCACAGGTGGAGGAGCCTTAAGATAATCTCGCTTCTCATACACCTCAAGCCTATATGGCTATATATCTATGGCCAAGTTAATATAAAGAAATAGAAAGCAGAATATTAGTTCAAACATATGTTAGTTGCGCAATATCGAATCGTTAAAACGTTTGTTAGTTGGTGGGACCTTGCTTCGCGTCATAGCGCCAAGGTCGGTGCGCACTCGTTGTACTCGCCGTGGATTTTATTATACGGCCTTGCTTACTGAGTACCTACATTGTTTTTTCACATCACCATTAGTTAATAGTTTTAAGTCGCTAGTTTTAACCCCCCAAGCCAAAAGAGGGTTATTGTAAGATTAACCCGAGTATCAGTGAATCTAACAAAAATGGCAAGTGTGATAAATTCATAGATAGGAAAGTTTTCGATTAATTATTTTTACTCTGGTAAATGTCTACCTCTGTGAACGCACCTAATATCATATGGATGGAGAAGGCGATAGGTTGAAGATTGTGCAAATGGCGTAACGTTCTTAGTGCATCTTGCATTACATTTGGAATTGACGCTGTCAAAACCATGGTATTGCAAGCATTAAGAAATAGATTGCTTAATGCATCGGGAATGTTGCGCCAAATCTCGTCGCTCGCAAGACAACTCAAGATTTGCTCAAGATCATAGATTGCAGAAATATTAGGTCCTTACATATCAAATTGGCGTTTTTCGTACTGGCCACTTTAATCACAAATTTCTCCTCTTTGGTAAGGAATTCCAAATTCAAATTTGTACAGCTATAGACTCATGTATTTGTGCTTTGATGATCGTCATTCATTTGTTTTTTTCTTTTGTTTTTTTCTGTTTGCGTCACTCATTTTACAAAATGGAAAACTTAAAATATCGCATTATTTACGAGTACATTTTTTTCGAAATTTGGATAACTTCTTGCAAGGGAAAAAATTCATCTCCGATGGGGCAGTCCAAATCGCCTTCAAAGATTTTATTGATTCCCGTCCGACTGGTTTTTTTAGTAAAGGGATCAATGAACTACCTATGAGATGGCAAAAGTGCATAGAAAATAATGGTTCATACTTTGATTAATTAAATATATTATATTAAAAAATATTCGACTTTTTGTTCCTCCCATACAAAACGCCAATTTCATATGTAAGGACCTAATATAAAGAAACAACATTCACGCGCCATAAATTAAGCTAATACAATTAAATAAAACAATTAAAAAGATTTGTAGCTAGTTGAAGTGATTTGATTTTAATTATATTGTGCCGTTTCTGTATCTTGCTCGTATGACGAAATGTTAGAGTTAAAAATGCACGAATGATCTTACGAAAACATTGAAACTATGTTTCTGTACTTTTATTCATTCATATTGTATTGGAATCTTTTCGTGTATTTCTTGATTCCATGATCATGACTTGTGCATGTTTTAAAATAAGTCATAGATATAGTATTGTAATGACGATATTTGATAAAAAAAATCATGTGTAATGTAATTATTTGTGTATTATCAACCGATATAATATCCCACTTCAAGACTTCTAGACTTCAAACCCTTTATTATTTGTTTAATTACATTTCTTCCAAGCAACGCTATATAATCAAGTAGTCCATTGGACGACCTGATCGAAGGAACACCTGCTCTGATCATTGTACCAAGCCTTGGTCTCGTATATAAGTTATTCATCCAATGATTACTATTATTTTACGTAGAAATCTACTTTTCACAATATTTTACTTGAGCTCTGAAATCGATGAGACATGTCACTCACTCCTTGTGTTCTCAGAACTGTCACTTTAAAATGTGTGTATTTGGACGGGGTAGGCAGAATTCGTGTAATTAATTTGAATATTATGTTATGATAGTAAATATTATATTGCTTTCATTGGAGAGATAATAACGTGAATATAGAATAGATATAAATATAAATCGTTCCTTTTTTTTTGTTTAGCTTAAAGCAATGTATTCCAGACTTATTTATCGTAAGGGCATGCAATGCTTCCATGCATTTATGGAATAAACGCTACTGATTATCAGCTAGGTTACTACAGCTACTCAATTATATTCACAAAAATTATAGATTGTATTAAAAAACTGTGTTTTTAGGGTATCAGAATTCGAAAGAAAAGTAGGAACTTTTATAGAACTACTTCGTTGTCTGTCTGTGAAAACCCCTTTTTTTTACCAAGAACGCGTGGAAATGTCGAGTTGAAATTAATAGCAAATACTTAGTCCCTTGTAGATCTGTTTGTACGGAACCCTCTCTCTCTCTAAGCGAATCCGCCTGGCATGAATGCCTGGCTGGTTTTTTTTTAATTTGTTTTCCTGTAAAATTTGTTAATTTCGCTTAGTAACAATTTTACTTTACACGTGCTAAGTGTAAATTGTTGAGGACAAGGTTCAAAAAAATCCTTTTTGCGTGTCGTTACAATTGAATAAAGCCGCGAGATCGCCGTTTGCCACAAACGACTAGCTTATTAAGACGTAGTGATATTTGACGTTTTAGGTCTACTTAAATTAATCTAGTCATTTATAATAAATGTTTTTTACTACGACATAATAATCTTGTATTCCTGCTCACGATAAAAGGAAAATAGTGTGATAATATATTTAATTATGGTTAATCTAATGGAGGTCGCTGCCAACAATACCCGGTATCTACGAAATTGCATAAAAATATTAATGAACTAGCTGTCCCGACAGACCTTGTTCAGCCCTATGTCTCTAAAACAAAGTTACATTGTTTTTTTTATGTGAATAGCTGCTTCGTCAGATTTCATTCTGCCAAAAGTTATTGGCCTGTCGCAGTCTAATAGAAATAAAATTGCATTGAAAGACTTAAGTCATATTTAAGGTAATTATATTTTTACTATAATACCTTATGGGACGCGTTATTTTTTGTTTGATTACTTGGCGTATAAATTATAATTTTCATTAATGACATGCAACCTCTAATCAACTTGAAGGCATACCTTTGTTTTGTTTTGCTTGACATCATATGTTTGAAGGGTGGTTTGAAGGGGAAAAATAAATTGTTGTTTTTACTATATTCCTAGCATTTTTTTTTCATATTTAACCTTTTAAACCTTCCCTGGGCTTCAGCAATTAATTCAAAACCAAAATTAACCAAATCAGTTTAGCTGTTCTCGTGTTTTAGCGAGACTAACGAACAGCAATTGATTTTTATAATATAGAAGATATGAAGTAAGCGAAAGATACAATCGCAAAAAGGTCCAATAGATTTTAGTATATGGAAATAATTTTCAAATGAATATCAGCTTACATTAAGCTCATAGATGTCTATTTGACATCGCACGAGGTACTAAACGCTCGGCTCGGGTCGTGCGGCAACTGGCACAAGGTTGTACGCGACACGAACCTCGGCTTGCTCCGTCGCCGCAATGTAGAGCAACCGATGCCCTGATTACTCAAGGTTTCATAGAAAATATACTATTTTATTAACCGCTGCTATTAAAGTTAGCTGCACAAAGCATATCTTGATTTTTGTAGGAGCATCGTAAGGTTCACATTGCTTTGATTTCTTGCTTGCTTCCCATTGGCACATCATGACAACTGTGTTATATGTTGAGTCAAATAATTCATTTTCTTTCTTTATACATATTATCAAGACGTGACAGAAAGCAGATTTAGACCATAGGTCCCCAAACTTTTTATCTCGTAGAGCCTTTGCCGTGTTTTTTTGGTTTCGGGTAATCCCCCTTCTAAGCTGATATTGTATTTTGTAAATACATCACATTCAAATATGTTTTTGACTATACTCAAGTGTAAAACCAAAAATACACTTTAAGTTATATTTACTAGCGGTGCCCGCGACTTCGCTCGCATTAAGAAGTATTATTAATTAGGTATAGTTTTTGCGGCTTTAATTTTGTTTAGCGTGTGTAAAAAATTAGGGCCTACAAAACTTCTTTGTATACAATATTCTTAACTAATCCGTCATTAGGTGCTAAAGCTATAAAGCTATTGAGTGAAATTACTCGTGAGCAAACAACATAAAACTGTCCCTGAGAGAAGCAATGTTCTTTCAAGTCAATACCCACAAATTTGATAGTTTGCCCCTGAGACTTGTTTTTTTGTCATGGCAAAGTAGACTTCACCTACCTGCATGCCAAATTACAGCACGACCCTTCCAGTGGTTTGGGCTGTGCGTTGATAGATCACTATGTTAGTCAGTCAGTCAGTCAGTCACCTTTGAGTTATATATATTTAGATGTTGATCAACTACTATTAGAAGATTGCATATCTCCGAAACTGTCTATTTTTTTTTCATTTTAATTTGTTTATACGAATTACGAACTCTCAATCGTGATTGTATTGTTAACGTTAACTAAATTTTTGTCAAATGAACTGAACAGTTATACAATTTTCTCAAATAAATAATTGACGTAACGTTTTAACTGACATAGCTTTTATATTTATGTATCGAATGAAATAAAATTAACACTAAATTGTTAAGGCAGCTGTCCACGATGCGTTAGTGGAAACCGCATTTAAATGGGTTATGTCTTTTCTAAGATTAGCGGTCACAAATGTATACTGCTATATGCATAACGATTAACAATTCCGATACATATTTTACTAACCTACATCGCGCAAGTGAAATTTTTCTGACCACTCGCATATATACAAATTCTTGCAAATCATCGTCGCTGCTGTCTGAGCACCTTCTGTGCTCGCCCCCTAAGCCCGGTTGAGCTGAAAATGCCATTCCCGGCAATCAGTAGTTAAACCGCTTCAAAAAAAAAAAAAAATCATCGTCGCTGAGGTAGTTTATAGACAAATGACTTCCCCAGATTGCCGAATATTCATATCGCGCTCTATGCGGATGACACCGCTTTCTTCTTTTCACAAAGGGACATAGAAAACCCTCTTTAATAATCTGTAAAATGCAGCCACCGTTCTCGGCGAGTGGTTCCGCAAATGGTGGCGGATAGAAGTGAATGCCGAGAAAAGTGTAGAGCACACTATACTACTTACTTACTTAATACTTTTTTCTCGGAGTAATCTCCATCCAACCCTCGATATTGACATAAAGCTATTTGACCGAACGATCCCATGGGCCGAGGAGGTCAAATACTTAGGTGTCACCCTCTATAGGAAGCTCACCTTCAAATCCCACGTCTCGGTCGTGCGCAACCGCGCCGCCTATATCCTTGGCAGATAGCACCCCATGGTGTAATATATGTGTAACATAAGTTGACAATTAACAAAACAGTAGTCAGGCCTGTAATGACTTATGCTAGCGTAGTCTTCGCCCACGCCTCCAAGTCAACCATCAATCGATTGCAAAGAGTGCAAAATAAATTCCTCCGCACTGCAGGAGGTGTCCCGTACTATTTGAGAAACTTCGATCTCCACGACGACCTCAAACTAGAGACGATCACCAGTTTCATGCGTTTGGCATCTCGCCGTTACTTCGATAGGTTGCCACACCACCCAAATAAGCTTCTTCGCAACGTATGCGAATACCCACCGACTCGCGGCAAATCGTGGAGTACACACCGCCCGCGTCATGTCCTGTTGGATCCGGGCGATCCAATTACCGCGGCCTAACCGCAGATCCGCAGAACAGTGAGGTACGCTCATGCACCAGATACTTACCACGACACTTGCGTAGCCGACGACGACAAGTAAGGTTAGATCCGTCAACTGTCGTCTAAACGACGCAGTTACACTCCGACGCAGCCTAGAGTTTCTTTTGGCGTTTCTACTCAAGGTAGTCGCTTCCGAAACGCTAGTAGATCACCGTTAGGTTTCGTATTTTTAGCTGGCAGGCCAAGTCGAGGTTCGTACCCATAGGGGTGCCCTTGCATTGCCACCCAACCCATAAATTGCCGGCTGAGCACCCTCAGTGTTCGCCCTCCCGCCCGGTTTAGTTGTGAAGACCTTTCCCGGTCAACCAACGCGCGACATTTCGAAATATAAAATATATCGCTGGAGCAACATAAGTACTCGCTCTCACAAGCCCGGTGAAATTGTAGCGACCGTCAACCCCGGTCACCAATGTATATATTCCGTCGAAAATCATCTTATCTACAGAATGTTGGAGAGGGGTGGCTAAGCAGCAGGCTTATTATATGTATTGCTATTTCAGTATTTACAATGTTTTTCGGACTCTATTGTCCTCACTGTGAACTAATATAAGCTAGATAAAAATGTTGTTTTTCAATGTAATCGGCGTTGTCATTCCGAATGTTACATCCGTACATCTGCCGATTCGTAGAGGTCTTATACATATTTGTGTCTCTCCGGGGAAATTGCATTTCATGTGCCTTTTAGGAACGTCTCTATATATTCTAAGACGCAATTTTCCTTTTACTTCACTCTTTATTACAGCTTGTATTAGCGCAACGGTATGAGGGAATGAGCGAGCCCTACTTTTAGAGGGAGACGTTTCGACCTAAATCGGAATTAATGAGAGAGTGAATGGGGTCAACGCTATGGCGCAGTTGCCTGCTGGATATTGGCCGAGTTTTTCGCTAAAAGATGTACATAGTTAACATCTTTGAATATTCTATAGTAGATACTTTGTTTGGGAAAATGTATCAAACTTTACGTTGTGGCATACTACTACAAGACATTTATTTGTACTGTTGGCTTTATTTAAACCGTGGTGACGAACTTCATACTTATCGTAGTCACACCTCACTGCTTCGGATATCTGAGCCTATACACCTCGAGGTAGCCTATAACTTCATTGTTTGAGTTACGCCGCTCCGACGCAACAGTCCCAGCCGACCGATCTATCCCAGACCGGTTGGCTGATGCCTTTAGGGTCGTGGCCGCTCAGGGTAAGGGCTCTGAGCGACCTTCGAGATGTCGATGATACGGGGTGACGCGATTCGTCGAAATATATTGTGCAGTGTCGGAGAGGACGTTTTGCCTTCTCCTGAGATACTGCCTGAAGGGCGCGGCATGACGGGGCTGTGGGGAATCGATTAAAGGACCCGCAGTCTCCGTCTATAAGCAGAAGTAGTCACCTTGAGGTTTTTAGCTGGTACAAGTCTGGCACAACTCGGTTGCGCCACCCTGAGCCAATGAGGATTTTCCCCAAAGTAAAAGAAGAAAAAAGCTTATAACGTAATTGTTTGGGTTACGTATATAAGTAGGGAAAACGGAACCCGTATAGGATCACCTCATTGTCAATCAATCGGCCTGTCAAGGCCTATATTATCAGGAACACGTATCAAATTGAATTTAATATCAAATACTAAGTTCTACAGTTACTTGCCGCTCTGAAGAAATCATTCTTCTAAATCAATACAATCAAAAGATACGTCCGTTTATGCCGTTTCGACGTGGAAATCAAAACCTATAGGGTACTTATAGTTGATGTAGAATTATTTTTGGCTATATGAAAGGTCTTATATCACAAGTGTAGGAAAATGTTCAACAACAGTACATTAATTGAGACATCATTTAAAAAAAAATGGGCGTGTAGTCACTTTATTTTTAGGGACAGTATGATGATGATGATGATGTCCTAGCCGGATTCGGCCACGGCGACTGTTTCAATACTGATTAAGAAAATTAAAGTAGTTTTCGGAAACAGTCAATTGCGCAGCAGATATTTAAGTGCATAACTGGATGCGCAGCCAGAAAAGCACTCTCTCGACCAAGTTCCCTCAGGCCCGATGGAATGGAGAATCAGTACGATCGGGAGGGAGCGGGATGCAGGTTTGGTCGAGTTTTCCTTCTCTGGACACCTAGGGACAGTATAGGAAAATCATAAAGTATAAAAGAACAACAAAGCAGTGTTGGAAAACTACAGCGCTTCTTTTATGGAAATAAGTATCTAAAGTTAAAAAAGAATGCATTTTTTTGTATAAATGTGTGATCGAATATCGAGCCCCATGTAAGAACCATAAACCTTTTTTAAGCTTGTGATAAAATAACATTAATTTGGGACACCTGGGCGTATTTTTATTATATATCTACCCTGTATTATATTTTATTTTGTATTCTTCATATTTGGTACATTACTTTAGAAGTATTCTATGCATTTATTGTAATACTAGCTGACCCGGCAAACGTTGATCTGCCATATAAATGATATCTAGTGAATATCTTCTGTATTATAATATACAATTTTGGTCATAGTGGCTTCCACATAAAAGGTATATATGTATATGCTGTCGTGGATTTTTATTTAGAACTATTCAGTACAAACTATCCTACGATACATCATCTTTGTGTAACTCCAATGGTTTAGGCAGTGTACGCCAAGATAGCTCTCAGAGGCCAGATTTTTTCCGATCTAATTGACATGTATCGTTATAATACGAACAAAATTACATAAAATCATTACAAAATGTAGCCTATATGTTATTCCGATGTATAATCTATATTACTGTAACAGTTTCATGCAAATCCGTTAGTAGTTTTATCGTGAAAGAGTAACAAACATATTCACAAACTTTCGCATTTAATATTAGTAGGATAGTGGTACTTATTTATTATATGGAATGGTTCTAATATTGTATTAGCACTGCGGCGTTCGCGTAATGAGTTCCATTGAGCGTCGGCTGAAATTCAGCGCAGGGTGGCGCGTAGCAGCGTGGCCCAGCACAGGCTGAGCCGAGTTTTCTTTGAGATTAGTGACAGCAGACAGGATACAAGATGTCATGTTATGTGTTATTCTTTCACTACTTTATATAATGTGTGTGTAGTGTGTTATTCTTTTTTACTCAATAAACATTTCTTTCTTATAAAGATTTGGGTTTTTTGTAGTCAAACCATGGCTATCTTATTTATTAATCTTTAATCAGTTTTATTTCTATTATGTTTCTGTTACTGGCTACATGCATCACTTATTTCTAAGGAAAAAGTCTTGCCATATCTTTTTTCGTCGATCTTTTTCCTATTTCTCTCAATTTTCTCATGAGACAGACAGACAGACAGGTGACATAAATTAGTATTTCGGCGTCGTGAATGCAGCAATTGCACGATCGAAGAGCAAGTCCGGCTTCTTTTTCAACAATCGCGTTTCCTTTTTTTTTCTTGCGGTATTAAAGCGAATGAAATAGCTTAGCGGAAAACTTGTCGAATCACTCCCAATGTAGATAAATCCGCACCCCACTCCTTTGAATGCAGCATTTGTACGATTACACCCTTAGGCGGCGGGATTACCCGCCCGTGTTTGTTGAGTGTTTTGCAACACGCTATAACATCACGTCCGTTATGTTTTGTTGTTCGAGTTAGGATAACAGTTTAAATTTTAAGTAGTTATATAAACAATATGATATAAAAATCCTGTCCGCCCCGTGAAAGCGTTACTCGTTATCGATATTTGATTATATATAGGTTATAATATTTATTTACAACAACAAAATTAAAATAAATAAATTGGGGAACGTTTGATACCCAAGATCTCAAGAATTGTTTATCAATTAAATAATTTAATCGTCTATTAACTTTTCACTAATTTTTAAAAGTTTTTCGAGCTTAGATTGCATGTAAAATAATTCAATTTCTTCATTTTATATGACAATAACGTTTTAATGTTCACAAATAATATAGTTTTCTATTATATTTTGGTAATGTTATCGCGACATTAATATGCCCCTCTCGGGTTGGACAGAGTTTTCAATACATACTGTAATACCCCACTCGCTTGCGGGGTAGCTAGTATACTCGTGTGTAACCAAGGAAAGCCGTTACAAGGAAAGGATTTACGTAGCGTTGTCGCGGACGATTGTTGGAGCGCGCTCTTTGAACAACATATTACGATTATTTACAACACCCGGATATCTTTGCAATCTATGAATACTCCACCCCAACGGTTATCGGTTTTTCGACAAATATGACCAGCTCGCTGCCACTCTGGCCTGCTAATCCTTTGAGAGATGTTGATGCTTAGGTCTCTGAAGAATCACCTCATTTCTGATTCGATCCTTCAGAGAAACGTGCTGTGGCCCCGCCCGGTTTAGTTGTGAAGACCTTCCCGGGTCTATCAAAACGCGTCATTTCGAAAAAAAAAAATACGTGCTATGGAACGCCATAGCACGCTGAGCGACCTTACCACTAGATTTACTGGACCAGTCTAAATGATTGGTATTTGTCTTCGATTTTTTTTTCTTATGTAATATTTCTTTATTATAAAAAAATAATATGACTTTTAATAATACAAGACAATAATAAATATGGAATTTATTTTATTTATAACAAAGAAAAAAAATACATACTACATATATTTCTAAAATAAGGGCCTTGTACTATCAAGTTAAATTTACTTGAATAATAATTCATATATGATCAAACTATATCTCTTTCGGGGTGAACAGAGATACATTAATGGCTGTATCCACATTGCGCTTATATGACGTGCCCAACGTAACCAGCATAGATGGACAAAATGTTAAATTAATCAAATCAAATTAATGAAAAATGATTACTATTACATTTTGCCAAAGGAATCCACCATTATGACTCCATAATGTTTAGAAGGGTTTTAATCCTGATTAGAGAATAATAAAATTTAAATTACGACTACATTTTGTAATCGTTTATCATTAATCTGATTACATTTTGCCCATCTCTGGTGAATAGTAGCGCAACTCGACGCCATTGTCAGGGCACACATGACATTACTATCGAATGCCCATGCAGGCTTCCCCACGATAGCTTCGTTCACCAGTGAGCGTCTAGTACCTAAATCTAGATTAAGCTTGTGTAAAACGCTTTTTAATCAAAGCGGTTTGATTCTACCCCAACGATTCTGTGTAGGCCAATGATTACAGTTTAACGCTATTTAATGGTGTTATATATAAATTTAAACTAGATTTAATTACTGGTGTAAGCAAGCCTTAGTACGTTATACGTTGTTCGCCGGTAAATCTAGTGTTAACTTTGTGGTCTAGGCTTCCCTTGAAGGTTCCGTCTATCGGGACGCACTAGCTGTAGACTTCCATCTGGGATGCCTTATGGTATAGGTAACGAGAAGACTGAGTTATATCTCATTCTCTCGCAGATTTATGTGTTTGCCTGTATTTAAAGAAAGAAAGAAAGAAAAAGTTCATTGAGACAAAGGAAACACACCCCACAACAAACTCATTTATTAAACAACAATGAAAGAATAGTTCATAACATTACATCATGTATCCTGTGTGCTGCTACTGCCCATCTCAAAGAGCTCTCGCAATGTATTTAATATCGCTTTTTCGTTTAATCGAGTTTCAAGTGACAACGATTCAAATGATTTGTAGATGGTGTGAGGGTGCGGGCGCCTGTAATGCATCGGCGAATCGATATCGGGCAGCGTGCACCGCGCATGGGGGTCGCGCGGGTCGGGCACGCCGGCCCACTGACCTAGTTAGCCCGCTCGCCGGATACCGAGGGCCACGCCTTATCGCGTACGGACGGATGACTCTGCAATATTAATATATATATAGTCAGTACTAAGCCTTACATAATTGACAATCTATGTATATAGGTATATAAAAATGAATCGCATTGCTGAATGGCTGAATCGATTTGGCTGATTTGTTTCTTGTTGTGTTTGATGAAGTCTAGGGAAGGTTCTTATGGGGTGAAAAAAATGTAAAATACGAGGAAAATAGTAAAAACAACAATTTTCTTTTCCCATACCAACCACTCTGTCCCCAGCTGTCAAACATTTGATGTCAATCAAAACAAAACAAAGGTGCGTTGGGATTGTCTTTAGTATGCCTTCAAGTTGATTAGAGGTTGCATGTCATTAATGAAAATTATAATTTATACGCCAAGTAATTAAACAAAAAATAACGCGTCCCATAAGGTATTATAATAAAAATATCATTACTTTAGATATGACTTAAGTCTTTCAATGCAATTTAATTTCTATTAGACTGCGACAGGCCAATAACTTTTGGCAGAATGAAATCTGACGGGGCAGCTATTAACTTAAGAAAAAAAACAATGTAACTTTGTTTTAGAGAAATAGGGCAGAAGGAGGCTGCCGGGACAGCTAGTATTTCAATATTATTCATTCATTACACTACTCCTGAACAATATGGTAATCCTTCGCTGTGTACGAAGGAATTCCAGGCATCAAAATTGCTGATGAACTAGCGACTCAGACGTAGGTCCTGAACCATTTTGCGGTATCCACAAAAACCAGGTTCCCCTGATCTTGAGGTAGATCTATAAACAATACGGGTGTACGGAGTCACAGCTATACGGTAACTTACACCCCGGTTAGGACCTAGCAGTTCTCCAGTTCTCTAACTCTTACTGCAGCAGTGTCTTTGGGCTGTGGAATGGTCTTCCGGAGAGTGTGTTCCCATCGTTCTATGATTTTGGGTTCTTTAAGCTAAGCGTTTTCCCGGGTGGCTGATGCCGATTCGTGACCGGTAGATTCTGACGGCTTCCTTTAGGGAAAAGAATTTAGTTGACATGATTTTTATAATTTTTACTTTTGTTCCCCATTTGTGACTACTTCTACGTATTAACGGGGAATGTGTTTCTTTTATGAATTCTCCACAGCCCCGCCCACATCTTTGCACAATCTAGGAAGAACACGCCATACCCCCCGATACTACACGGTTAACTTCGGCAGGACGCATCATGACGCTCCGTCGGCTCCTTTATGGGTCGCTAACCAGTCGCTCAGAGTCGTTTCTTTTCCAGTTGATTGGGGATTATTTAGACTTTTAATAGGATCAGTCCGCAGTTGAGAGACAAGTACCAAGTAAGAAAGAAAGAGCGCCACATTTTATATTATTGCCCAAGTTAAAGTGCGTTTATTGTCTAAGTTTTTTCTAAGATACGATACTTACAATATTACAGGGATATTTGTAACTCTCCGCATTATTGTTAGCATGTGATAGAAGACATAACATGCATCAATTTGAGTCACCCAAAGTGGGGCGTATTTCAGTGGTTTTTTTTTAATTTTAAGTTTATTTTGTAACTGTGCCCGATTTCGACACTAAAATCTAAATGGTAAAAAAATTCAAATGAAATGAATTGTATTAAAATGTAGTTTAGCTGACAGTTTAAGTAAGCTGTTACAAATATAAAAAATTCAAACCTCTGTCACAATCTGAAGTTATAATCCTGAACAGAAAAAAAATAAATTTCTAATTTTAGTTAATGTTACAGAAATTGCTATCTATTTAAAAAAACATACCTTGACATATAGTGTAAAAACTGCGGACAAAACATACCCATTTAATAGGCTACCTAAACAGATATCAATGCTACGGTGAAGATAGATAAATATTTAGAAAGATTGTATTGTTTTTACTGTCTACGGCCAAAATAATTCATCCTTTATATTACGCTTTTACATCTAACAATACAAATAGTTTATTTTCTTCATTTATACGCATGATATTCCCGTAATATTCAATACAAAAAGTTAGTAATTTAAGACTTATTGAATATATAAACCTCATAACTGCTTATTGAATTATCTAACAAACATCTCTGTTACGAATTCTGTGTAACCTCAATTTAGACGCTGCAAAAGATATTATGGATTTATAGACAAAGATGGCTGTATCTCTACATGACGAGTGCGAAAGGGAGAGTCGATGTGAATTTGTCCCAGATATCACCTACCTTGCGGCATGTCAAATTATACTCACTACGTGACGTCATATTGACGCTAACTTCAACGCCTATGTTTTGAGCGTTAGTAAAGCCGATTATAATTAGAATAAATATATTTAGATATGTGTCTGGCCTCAACATTAATTGGGTTTATTCAACTTGCTGTTATCGCGTAAAATAGGCGATTGGTCGCGTTACAAGATTTGTAATGGACGCGGCTGCTTTTAAGAACAAAATTGTTTTAATAAATTCTTTCAAATTATATTATACTTTGATGTCAATAGAATTGACAACAAATATTTGATTACAAAAAAATGGATACGATAGTTGTATTTCCTTATAATGCCAACAGCGATGGGATGGAATACGATGCGCGCATTTCACTTTCCGAAAAAAAAAAGAGAATGGAAACAAGCGATTACCAGTCAAAAAAACTTCAGTTATTGTATAAAATAATAGACTTATCTATACTAATATTATAAAGCTGAAGAGTTTGTTTGTTCGAACGCGCTAATCTCAGGAACTACTGGTTCGAATTGAAAAAATATTTTTGTGTTGAATAGATGATTTATCGAGGAAAGCTTTAGGCTATATAACATCGCGATGCATCTATTAGGAGCGAAGAAATAATGGAAAATGTAAAAAAAAAACAGGGAAAATTATTCATCCTTGAGGGCTTCCATTGCGTGCGTTGTGGAAACGGTTCAAGATACGAAAAATATATGTATGAAAGAATTATTCCTCTTGAAATGATCTAAAAAAATGTACCAGACAGTATATGTCTATCTTTTAAGATTAAGTCACTAGAACCGTTTTTATAGTAATAAAATTTGGTCAAAATTAATGCATTATTTGTTAAGACTTGTATCAACGTAATAATAATAATCTTTATCCAAATAAATGTGTTGTTGATTAAGAGTATTTAATTGTGAATAAAATTGTCTTTGACATCACTTAATTTCAATGAACATCTTAGAAGATATTACAAAACCTTATATAGCAAAACAACGTTTGCCGGATCAGCTAGTTTTATAGATTTTTTAATGATTTACAGGTGCACTCTTAACTTCAATCACACCTGGTGGAAGGTGAAGATGAGTCCGACTATGTGCCGCCTCCGCATAACAAATACCTATTCACTATTCTCTTAAAAAGGCTTACTTAAAAAGTAATAAGATCGTGAAAATATGGTCGCCGGAAGTATATTCCACTCCTTATCTGTTCGCATGTGAATGTAGAAGCGAATCTCTTCGTGTGGATATAAGGAACGTCCACCACAAACGGATGGTATAACAGTGTCTAGTGGTTTTATGATAAAATGGGACTGGTGGAATTAGAGAATGTAGCCCCTGAGAACATTCTCCATTGTGCAACCGTTACTAATTTTCGTATTAAGATCCGTTCCTCACGGTCTACACTTTTAATTACATCGACGTTGTGATTTTTGACGTAAATCGAATCGGACTTTCGATATAAAACTATTTCACACCGGTGCGATTGGCAACTCAAAAGAAAGAAAATTAATGTAATATTGTTCGCATCTCTGGGACGGTTCTGCTCAGCATTTACTCGAAGCCCTGGATAGGGTTGTAACGGAGGGCTGTCCATATTATGAATAATCTTGACTTAACTAAGCATCTTGTACCGCTCCAGTTGCGCAGAATTATTGCCTCACTAAGCGTTTTCTACCGTCTGTATCACGCTGAGTGTTCTAAATAGTTATTTAACTTTATTCCAACCTCTACCTTCCTTAATAAAACGCACGCTGATTTACGAAGTAACAACTATACGGTAACTCACATCCCAACTAGGACTAAGAAGTTCTCTAACTCACTGCAGTCGAGTTGCTGGGCTGTGGAATGATCTTCCCGCGAGCCTGTTCCCACAGTCCTGTGATATGAGGTCCTTTAAACGAAGCGAAACAGCGAACGAAGATACTTGTGCAGTGCGGCATAATCGCTGCAGCCACTGATAGGTTTTTCTTTACTGGTGATAGTCGTTTTTGGTCTGCACCCACGCTTACTGTCAGGTGGTGTAGTCACTGTGTCGAGTCAAGATAAAAAATTGCAACACCATCATCCACAGCCTGTTTCAGCCCACTTTCGAGCGTAGGCCTCCCTCATAATGTGCCACTATCTTTGATCCTATGCCCACCACATCCAGGAATGCACCGCGATCCTTGCAGTATAATAATAATAATAATGAGGTACCGTACTATCAGTATGTAGCTCAGCCAGTTCTTGAAAATGGTCGTGCAATGCTGTACTGGGATCGATCTGTTATCACTGATAGGACTATTTTTGCTAATAGACCTGACATTGTGTAGATCGGTCGGCGCGCCGGGCAATACTCGTTGATATCACCCCATGCTACATGATGAGAACCTCGTGAAAGCTGAAAAAGAAAAATCATCAAAATATTTAGATCTCGCACACGAGATTACCAGCATGTTGGATGTGGATTCTACGATTATTGTCCTGATAGTCGTATCGACTAATGGACTGGGGGCATAGAGTCTCGATTACCATCTTAAGAGACCCTCGCTTGGTTGTTGTATCAGGGGCCGGATACAGAAGGCAGTTTTACTCGATATGCCCGCATTGTTATGAGATTCCTCACTCTGAGCTCCTAGCGACCGGTGGCTTGGGCCTTAGGCCTCGCCCCTGTAGGTCTACATGTTTTTATATTTTAAAATTTATATATCATCTTTTTATATGTATTTATTTAAAAATTTAAAAATATTATAATTATGATGAATAAAGAAAATAATAATAAAACATTTATTTGGTACATAACACAACATAAAACAGAGCAGAATATTTTAATAAAGACAGAAAACAACAAAAGCAAACAACCTGTGTTGTGCTGATACGCCAAAGGGAAGTCAGCTCAGCAAATGCTAAGTGACCAGCCGAGCCACCCAGCGCTGATTTTCAGCTGACACCCATTTATCACTTCGACGCGCAGAAAACAGCAAGGAAGGGATCAATAGAGTACAGATACACAGCATTAGAGACTAATTTCAAAGTATCATAGATAATGATATGTACAGACACATACTCAACAACTACACACTTTGCCCTAGTCCCCAACAAAGCTTTCGCTTTTATTCTTATTCACAAATACTGTAGGCAGTGATAGTAAAAATGTATTGTTGACATATTTCAGATGGACATCTACGTGCAAACGGCAAGCCCTATAGTGGAGCAAGTCCTGAAGGGGTACAACGGGACGATCTTCGCCTACGGGCAGACCGGCACTGGCAAGACATACACCATGGCGGGCGGCAACACTGCGCCGGAGCTACGCGGCATAATTCCCAACTCGTTCGCGCATATATTCAGCCACATCGCCAAAGCGAAAGACGACGAAAAGTACGTATGTGATGATTACCAAGGTCATATCCTTCTTTGGTAACCAGGTTGGGAAATCTCGCGATATGCAAGAATTTTTTTTGGCTAAAAACCAACCTTGGGCACTTTATTCGCCCCTAGCAGGGCCTGGAAGTCCAAATCCTTCTTACTACCCGGCAAGTGAATATCCCTATGCAGGCGTCCTCTCTGAGAGGAGCGAAGACACAAGGCTACAACTCTTAGATCCTTTCTAGAAGGCGGCGCTTAACTCCGCCAGTTTTTTCAAGCAAAACCAATCTAATCTGACGTAGCCTTAAGTTTCTTCTCGAGGTAGTCGCTTCCAAAACGCTAGTAGATTACTATCAGTAGTTATTCCTTGGCAGATATCCAAATCGAGGTGAAATGCAATCCTGTCAATACGGATTCACAGGAGTGCATTTGCGTTAACACAAACCAATCTCAAGTTCAAGATCTGCCATGAGATCAGAGTCCATTGACGGGCGCTTGCATCATACCGGCCGGCATTAGTCGCACAGGCTTCTGGATATATGGACTACTGGACGTGCACGAGCAAATCTTGAACCGTGACAAGCAGTTCGCAGTCTCTATACTAGAGATGCCACGAATATTCGGAAACTATTCGGTATTCGGCCTATTCGGCCACTTTTTTGGCTATTCGGTATTCAGCCGAATAATACGTACTATTCGGCCGAATACCGAATACCAAATCATGTAAAAAGACACGTTATATTACTCAAAGTTATGTATTTATTTCCAAATTACAACACTTTAGTAATTAAAATTGACCAGTGGTAAGTTGTGATGGATAAAAACAAGCTTTTCAGCATTTTTTGGTAGCAAACGATTACGCTTTTCATCGTAAATATTACCAGCCTCAGAAAATAGCCTCTCACACACACACTTTCTCTCTCTCGCTCACACACATACTAATAAACTTATACCGTGAATATCCATATAAAAACACAAAACACCCTTGAATAGCCCGAACGGAAGTGCGAGTCTCACCAGAGACAAGATTTACTTAATTGGTGAGACTTATCACTCTGTGTATATGCATAAGTTTTGTGTTGAAATAAAGATTATTACTATTACTAAACACGCTACTTCCAGGAATATTCGGCGTCCGAATATTCGGCGCTTCGGCCGAGACCGTTGCCGAATATTCGGTATTCGGCCAATTCACTATTCGTGGCATCACTACTCTATACACTCTTTGTACTTACTATTACATTTACAAGCTTATGTAGTATTATTTAATTTTTTACATCTTATGATATGGGAATCTTCAAAGGTCGAGTGAATCGTTATTTGCTGAGTGATCGCGCTCCATTATTGGCCTCAACATCACTTGCCAACAGGTGATATTGAGGTCAAGGCCTGTCTTTAATAAAAAACAAGTTTTATATTTTATTTTTTCTTGCATTTGCTGTTTATTATTATTATTATATTAAAAAATATGTAACACGTCCGGAGAACTTTACGAAAACCAGCTACGCAGAATTTTTCTGTGGCATTAAGCTAACGGAGGACCCATTTCGCCATATGTATTGATTTTAATCTCTTGTATTGTCTTATTTTCTGTATGTTGTTTTTGTATTTTTTATTTTTATTGATGCAAAATAAATGATTTAATTTAAATTCATTAATTTATTGGTTTTGGTTGAATTTTTATGGAGTTTGTCTATTTTGTCTTTACTATATTCTCGGGTACTTAAATACTGAGTTTTTATGATTTATAAGTGTTAACTTCAATAACACCTGGTGGAAGGTGAAGATGAGTCTACCGAAGAAATACCTATTTACTTCTCTTAAATGCTTTTATATTATAAGAACGTGGACGCTCCCTGGAAGCAAATTCCACCCTTTTGCTGTTCGCTTTATGTATGTAGAACACTGCGGAAGGAACGAATATATGTAAGTTGTTATACGGCACCAGGTTCCTGGTGTGCGTGACGTACTTGGAGATATACAATGAGGAAGTGCGCGACTTGCTCGGGAACAATCCTCACCAGAGCCTCGAGGTGAAGGAGCGGCCCGACATCGGGGTCTTCGTCAAAGATCTCACCGGTAAGCTCTTCACGTTAGTTGTCTTGTGATATAGAACGACACCGATGTCACTCCATCAGATTCTTTTGTGTTTTTATTCATTTGGACCTCATTATATTGAAAAAAGCAAGAACTAGAGTTTATTGCTTACTCTACCCGGTATAATTTGCTTTCGGAACTGGTGATAGATTCATTTCCCAATCATTTGAAGACACTAAAGTTTTTGGATAGACGTATATCTGTTCGAATAAAGATATATTTAATTTCGCATCTCAAATCTAAAATTGTTGCGGTTACCGCTCAGATGGCACTTAAAAAAGCACCCACTTTGTGTTGACACCAAGATCCATAGATTCGCCGGCTGAGTGCCTCAAACGTCTGCCCTCTTAAGCCGATGAAGCCATAAAGACCCTATCTACCCACCCCGACGCAGCCTTGAGTTTCTTTCGGCGTTTCTCCTCAAGGTAAGCGCTTCCGAAACGCTAGTAGATCACCGTAGGTTCTTTCCCTGGCTTGGCCGCCCAAGTCGAGATTCGTACCCACAGGGATGTCACCCAGCCCATAAATCCGCTGGTTGAGCACATTCAGCGCTCGCCCTCTGAGCCCGGTAAAGTTTAAAAAATCTTTTCAGCTCAGCAAAGTGTTTTAAATAAATACAGTGCAAACTCTATATAACCCTCAAGGGACTGTGCATCTTTTGACTAGTGATGAAAATACCCGGGAATTTTCATCACTACTTTTAACGTTATAGAGAGTTTTCGTTAAATGGAGAGAAGAAAAATCTGTACTACATCTAACAACAGTCAAAATATGCAAGCAATCCCAATTTGTAAACAAAAGAACGGATGTCTTAGAAAGTTCGGTATGTGTAATGCCGACAGTCGAGTTTATTACGGGCTAGGATAGTAAAGCTACAAAAGAACGTACACAGCTGCGCAGTTTTTACAAATTTTTGCAACTTAAAAAGTACTTTATATTATTAAATTTCTGTCGTTATTGGGAGTGGGTGTAATGCTATATAGAGTGTATCATTGTATGGCAAACAAGCTAAACCGACCAAAGCCGAGAGATATCGACGCTTTAGGGAGTTTATCGTTAAATCGAGTGATGTTACATGAAGGTTACACTGTATTTAATAACAATGGCAATACGCAGGCTACGTTGTCCACAACGCGGACGAGCTCGAGAAAATAATGTGCGTGGGCAACAAGAACAGGCACATCGGCGCCACCGCCATGAACACGGAGAGCTCCAGGTCCCACGCGATATTCTCCATCACGGTGGAGAGCAGCAAGCGCGGTGGTGACGGCAAGACCCACGTCAAGATGGGCAAACTGCACTTAGTTGACCTTGCTGTGAGTCCTCTACAACTATTTTCTATCTATCTATATACAGTATGCGTTAAAAACCTTATCCGACCAGAAAGGAGCCTATTGACGTCACGATAGCATTACCAAAATCCATTATATTATACCTTAATAATAAAAAGTTATTATCGTATTAAATTGAAGGAATTGAATGATGTTACATGCGATCAAAGCTCGGATTGCAACCATCCGTATGTGGTGGATGTTCCTTATAATACACACGAATAGATTCGCTTCTACATTCATCATGCGAACGGTTAAGGAGGGGAATACGTTTCCAGCGAGCATATTGGGAGCCTTTAAGAGAAGAGTGAATAGGCATTTGTTGGGTGGACGCGGTTCATTATCGGACTCAACTTCACCTTACACCAGGTGTGATTGAGGTCAAGCGTAAACCTAACTTACAAAAATGAGTGTAAAGACTAATCAAACGATTTTATTAATAAACAATGCTTGAACCCTTGAGGATTGTGATCCTTATAATGTCATGAACTGCAAGCGTGATTTTTTCTTTCCTTTGTTCACGAGCTGCGCACGCTTTCAGTGTTGCCATGTTTCTTTCCCCATTCCCCACGATGTTTAAACTGCAAATTTTGATCGTGTAAGCGAAAAATAAATCTCCAAATAACTTTAGTTATATAGTGATATAGACAAGACACCAGGCCAGGTGTATTAATAGTCATTGGAGTGTGGTGATCACGAACTAGTGACCGAAAGAGTATTACAGACCTATTGTTACCACCATTGTCAGGGTGGACCGATGAATTTTATAGGATCATAGGCAGAACTTAAGCACCAGCGGCATAGATAAAGTCCTTGCAGCATGATGGAGAGGCTTATACTCAGCAGTGGGAGCAAATATCTTTGTTTACACTCCTTAACGAAATTCAAAAGAAAGCCATTGGAAGCACTGAGGGTCACGTGAGGGTGGATTTTTGTGTGTTAATATTTGTGTTTTTGTTTTTACTGTTTTTTTTACTGTTGTTCTTGTGGTTTTGTTATGGTATGCGCGTATTCTGTTCGTTCTGTCTTCGATTCTTAATTATTTAGCTTTGATGTAAATTTTATTTATTAAAATTGTTATTATCGAGGGGTGAAAGGTATTTGGTTTAAACGACATTTTTGGTGATATAATAATATATATATTTGGAATCGGTAAAAAATGCTGATTCCAAAAAATATATTACTATATCACCAAAAAATGTCGCTTAAACAAAATAGCTTTTCTCCCTGCGTTATTATTTTTGTTTACTTTTGGTGCGTGCTGTGGTAGCCTTCATCGGTTGATGCATTCTAATGTTTTTTAGTTAAGATTGTCATTATAATATTTTTTATAATGTATCGGCCACTGGCTGCCCTATAAATAAATAAATAGGGATATAGTATGACGATATGTCTTTATTATACTTCTATAGGGCTCCGAGCGGCAAAGCAAGACCCAAGCGACCGGCACACGGCTGAAGGAAGCGACGAAGATCAACCAGTCTCTATCCGTGCTCGGCAATGTAATCTCGGCGCTCGTGGACGGCAAGAGCACACATATACCCTACAGGAACTCCAAGCTGACGCGTCTCCTGCAGGACTCCCTCGGTGGAAACTCCAAAACGGTCATGGTAAGGCTATTTTAATAAAAGCAATCTACTCTTTAGGTCTATGTTCTTCAAAAAGGAACTTTATTATTGCAAATTCACAGCAAGTTTATTGATAGAGTGGCAATGTAAGGACACCCATGTGGGTACGGACCTCGACTTGGGCGGTTGGCCAGGGAAAGAAACTGACAGTGATCTACTATCATTTGCGAAGTGAGTACTTTGAGAAGAAACGCCGAAAGAAACTCATCGGAGTGGAAAAACACCCCGGAGCGTTAACGCACCGGTTAGCAGCAGTTGACTGAACTATCCTTCGTCAGCGCCGCTGTCGTGGAATGGCGTTAGAGTCTATAGAATATCCCTCATATTCTCAGCTGCCGATGCAATGAAAGCGGTCATAGATTCATCGGTATTGTAGTGATTGCATGGAAGGAGTAATTTAAAAATAGTTTACATGTCTATGACGATAATATAATGTTGGTCATTTAATAAAAAAATAAGTTTTCTGTAAGAAAGATTGAAAAAAGGAAGATCGGCTTTTGAATTTGAAATTGAATGGTTTTTGGATTTATATGGAGAGATTGCGTCTTGAGTAGTGATGAAAATGCCCGGGAATTTTCCCAAAGTGCCCAGCACTTCCGCGAACATTTCGTAAATTCCCGGGAATATTCCCAAGCAAGTTTTGGGCACTTTGGGAAAATTCCCGGGCATTTTCATCACTAGTCTTGAGCATTGGGAATGGATTTCGTATAAACATTATAATATAAAAATATTAATAAGTATTATGTAAACGTAACATTAGTTTGATAAATATATCATGGGAATAAAGTGAGTGTTTTAATCGAAGTGAGTAGGAGCTCTACATCTATACATTCATCACACGAAGTGAAGCGAACCCCCGCAGTATCCAACAGGACATTTGTCCTATGATATGTTTTCCTTTAAGCGTAGCGTGAAGAAATATTGATGCAGGACGGCATGATCACTGCGACTGCCGATGGGGTTTTCTTAACTATTGATAGTCGCTATTTTTTAACTGCACCATGATTATCATCTCGCGTGGGGTAGTGACTATGCCAAGTCAAGATAAAAAAAACTACGCTGACGGTGAACAGCTCGCGCGATGCCGCTTATCGGCCTGTCGCGTTTCAGGAACAGCTTATGTACGTTGATTTTTCATATACCTTGGTCTAAAGGTACCAAAGGTACCTTGGTCTTGGTTTAAAGTCTCTTGAGACTTTCTGTTGTTGTACGTGTAGGCTGGTGGACCGACGGCGACTATTAATGGATTTGGTCTATGACTCGATGTCGTTCTTGGGCTACACTCATACGCTGTAATCACTTTGCTAAGCCAATATAAAGAAATGGAAATAAATACTCAGTTGTGTGTCGGCAGATAGCGACGATAGGCCCGGCGGATACGAACTACGTGGAGACAATAAGCACCCTGCGCTACGCGAACCGAGCCAAGAACATCGAAAACAAAACGCACATCAACAGTGAGCCTGGTGACGCCCTTCTTACCAGGTCACTAGCAATTGTTATTACAGTTTTCCTCTTTACCCGGTTACGAGCAAATGTTTTTACATTTTTCCTCTTTACCAGGTTACTAGCAAATCTATTTATATTTTTCTCCTTTACTAGGTTGCTAGCAAATCTATTTACATTTTTCCCCTTTACTAGGTTGCTAGCAAATCTATTTACATTTTCCCCTTTACCAGGTTACTAGTAAATCTATTTACATTTTTCCCCTTTACTAGGTTACTAGCAAATGTTTCAATGTAAAAAACAAACTGTGATGTAAATGTGATGAAAAGTAAAAATAAAACTGATATTATATGACGGCTTGATAGCACAGTTTGTCACTACAAGAGTCAAGTTCAAGAGCCAGGTAAGAGTCACTACTCATACCTGGGCTGCTTAAGGTCCTGAATTCGAGTCCCAATGCTTGCAAACTTTGCTGCGACGATCAGATTTGCTTATCGCGAGTCATGGATGTGTATGTGTATGTATTTATGTATATCTTTGTCTAGTACCCATATTACAAGCGTAAATTTAGTTTGGACCTAAATCAATTGTCTATTAATATTGTATTATAATCATATTCCGTCCCGGTATATTCCTCTCGGTGTGAGCAGATATACCTTAGTGGCTGTATCAACTTTGTGCTTATCTGTCGTGCCCAACGTGACCAGCAGCGCAGCTGATCGTCGCTATTATTATACATTCCAGATTCCAACAGGAGATCGATCAGCTCAAGAAACAATTGGAGGATTGCAGCAATGGTAAGTGTTTAGAGTTACTAACTTCCATTTAGATAGGAGAGCTATTGGCTGAATGGATTCGAGACTAGCCCAAAGGCTATTGTAGTGGCACGTTCCAGCCTGTCGTGTTTCGGGTTCGGGTTGTTCGTATACCTAGAGACCTTCATTCGTGGATACGTGAGCGCCCCACGATGGGAACTATCGATGAGTATTCCTCACATGCTGGTCGACGACATTCTTAGGCTCCACTTTACTTTCCATCTGTTGCTTTATCACTGGCTCGATAAAGAGACTAAAATGAACCTACCATAATAATGAGCCGCCATATTGGAGCCGCCATTTTGTTTTTTTTTTCAAAAAATTCCAATGCAACGAAAAAGGAAATATAAAAAATCCTCGATTACAATTATTTTCAACGGTCTATTCTACTTTATTCGATGTGAAAATATACGATTTTTAGAGAAAAATATCGAAAAAATCGCGTTTTTTTTTTCCAAAAAAAGGTCATAACTTTTTATCGAAAAATCCAAGGCCAAAATAGACCACGGATTTCGAAAGAGGACATCAAAAACCATCGAAATTGGTACTTTTCAATTTTTTTTGCGACGTTTAGGTCAAAAGTTATCGCGTTGAAAACTGTGTAAAAATTTTGGACATTTGGGACGAAATGGGTTAACGGGTATTTATGGGCTGTTTTGTCGATGGCTACAGTTCTCGCTCTATGGTAGTTATTAAAAATCGACTAAAAATGAACAGGTTCTCCCTGTAACATCAAATTTGTATGGTCTGTGGCCTATACCTGAAAAATACCCTGTCTGTGTAAAGTCCGCTCACAGGACTACACAGATGTGATTAATTGACATTTTGACTTGTCACTGGCGAGAGGCTATGTCGGCCCACATATACAATGGCATAAGGTCTCTAGGTATATTTACAACTGGATATACATAAACTGTATCCGGAACGAAAAACGCGGCATCAAAAAAAATTTTTTTTTTCACTATTTTTGCTCTGTAAGTCTTTGCTTTATCTTTGAGTGATATTGCGTCCTTTAAAGGAAGTGTAGAGAGAGAGACCTTTGAGCAGGCCGGCATGATGCTTGCGGCGGCTATCAATGAAGGACTCTCCTGTTTCTTGACAGTTGTGGTCGATTTCTGGACTGCTCAATGTTTAACATCGGTGCAATGTAGCCACTTTGACGAGTTAGTGTCAATTTATCAATGTAAAGGCGAAAGTGGTTTTAATGGTAAAGAGAAGTGGCTTTGCATTGTTTCTGTCAAGTCCAGTAGCATCTTGGCGTGATAGTTATACTACGATTCGATTGCAGAAGTGGAAGAAGAAGGCGAAGAAGAGGAACTATCGGAAGAAGAATTATCAGATGACACCCTCACGGATCCAGAGCTGGACTCGCTTGATCCCGAGGAGAAGAAACTAAGAAGGAAAGTCCGCAGGGAGGAGAAAGTAAGTATTGTGAATTGTTAAAATGAAACTTCTCTTAAAAATCGCTGTGATTTGAAATTAAAAAATGCGACACTAATGAGACAAACAGATAAATCCGTAGGTTCAAGCCTGTGAGAGAATGAGATAGACTGATTTTCATGCGGTTTTCACTAATACCCAGAGTGTTTCGTGAGATAGGGTGTGGTGTGAATTTTTTAAGGTTTTGCTTAAATTCATTGAAATATGGGGGGTGGATTTAGCTGAAAGTTAACACATTTATTGACTACTAGGCGAACGAAGTTTGCTGGATCAGATAGTTCTAAATAAAAGATTTATAAATGGCCATAGTATTGTTTTTTTTTTTTTTTTTTCAGGAGAAACTAATCAGGGAGAAAGCCTATCTGGCGCGGAAAGTCCTCGAGGAAAAGAAAGCGGAACTGCAAAGGACCAAGTATGTTGGATTTTAGTATATTCTAGCCATTATCATTGCATATAACTTTATTAATAAAAAACTTTACTTATAAAAAATATTGTCACGATTACATAATGTGGTTAAAGAATTTTAATGTGATAACTTAAGGAAACAGCAAGAGGAGTTGAAGGATAAACTCCAGCGGCTTGAGTCCAAGGTGCTGGTTGGTGGAGAGAATCTGCTGGACAAGGCCGACACGCAGCGTCGTCTACTGGAACAGGCTTCGAGGGAGCTGGAGCTTCGGCGCCTCAACGAGTTGCGGCTGCAAGAAGACCTCCAAAAGAAGGAGGTATGCCTGATGTAATTCCACTCCGATGCAGCCTTGAGTTTCTTTCGGCGTTTCTTCTCAAGGTAGTCGCTTCCGAAACGCTAGTAGATCACCCGTGGGGCTTGTATTCTATTTGGCTGGCGGTCCAAGTTGTGATCCCACTCATAAACTCGCTGGCTGAGCACCTTCTTGCTCGCACTCTTCACCCGGTGATGTTGTAATGGCTCTTCCCGGCCCAAACCATATATTTTATAATAGCAATAAAATGTATTTTACAACTGACTTTGGTCCCTATTTGAGAAGGTAGGGCGTTCTCCTAAACTGGATCGCGACCACAGTGCACAAGTACAAAGACCATCATAGTGACTCGTTTTGATTTGTCGCATTCCATGTTCAGCTTGCGTATATCCAGTGACTCACATACCTAGAAAACTTCAGTCGTGGTATATGTGGGCCGACATGACGACGGAGACTATAAAAAGATTTTTGTCCTTTGCTAGTCGCTTTCGTTTTTGAATTAAACTGTACTTACCATCAATGTCGTGCATAGTGTATTTGTACAGGGTACGCAGAATTAGTATAATTATTTTGTATATTATATTATGATAATAACTATTATATTGCTTTCATAGGTTCATAGTCAAAGATAGACGGCGTGAATATAGAACAGATATGAATATAAATGGTTCCTTTTTTATTTAACTTCAAGCAATTTATTCCAGACTTATTTATCATAAGGGCATGCAATGCTTGCATGCGTCTATGGAATGAACGCTACTGCTTACCATCAGATGCACTGTAGTCACTATGTCGTGCCAATGTGAAATAAATTGTAACTTTACTTCAGTTAATGCCGAATGGATTTTAAAAAATGAAATGCAATTATCGGGGTCCAAATGAATTAACGCAGGCGGAGCGCCTGGACCTCGAGGAGCGCTACTCAAGCCTGCAAGAAGAAAACGCAGCCAAGACGCGCAAGCTGAAGCGAGCCGTGCAGCTCCTCAATTCGGCCAAGGCAGAGCTAGCGGACCAGCAGCGGGAGCAGCAGCGCGAGATGGAAGGCATCCTGGACTCGGTGCGCGCTCTCAAGCGGGAGATCCAGCTCGCAGACCTCGTGCTAGACTCTTACATACCCAAGGAGTACCAGGTCAGATTTAACCACACATTCAATAGGTGAACTAGTTAAGGCTAGGTTTTGGGAGTGATTATATATCGTTTGGTATTGCTGTCACATTCGATTTAACTTGAGGAAGTTCGGTGTGGACGCGTTGCCAGCCCGGAACTACATTTCACGGAACAGCATTTCATGTATTTATTTATTAATAGGGCAGCCAGTGGCCGATACATTATAAAAAATATTATAATGACAATCTTAACCAAATAAAAAAAACATTAGAATTCATCAACCGGTAAAGGCTACCACAGCATGCACCAAAAGTAAACAAAAATAATGATAACAATTTTAGTAAACAAAATTTACATCGAAGCTAAATAATTAAGAATCGAAGACAAAAAGAACAGAATACGCGCATACCATAACGAAACCACAAGAACAATAAAAAAAAAACAGTAAAAGCAAAAACAAAATCACAAATGTTAACACACAAAAATTTACCCTCGCGTGACCCTCAGTGCTTCCAATGCCTTTTGAATTTCGGCAAGGAGTCATTAAAATGGATATCTTAAAAAATCTGCCCGATATTTTTATCTACGTTGCACCCGTGCGAAGACGGGGCCGGTCGCTAGTATTTGAACAACGTATAGTAACAACGACAGATGGCGTGGAAATGAAACATAATAATTATGTAATTTTTTTTTTGTATTCAACTTTTAATAATTTATCCAAGATTTATCGTAAGGTATGCGCATTGCTTTTACGCGTATATGGGGTGAACGCCACTGCTATTTTATAATAATTTAGTGGTGGTAGGTCGATTGCCTTAACTGGGTCACGCCCACAGTACACGAGTGAAAAAACCGTCATAGTAATTTGCTTCGGCCTGTCGCGTTTCGGCATCAGCTTGTTTATATCCAGTAGCTCATATACCTAGAGACCTTCAGTCGTGGTATATGTGGGCCGACATGACGCCGGAGACTCAATAGATCTTCGTCCTTTGATATTCACTTCCGTTTTTGGACTACAGTGTACACTGTACTCATCATCAGATGCACTGTAGTTAGTTTGTCGAGATGAGTAAAAAAAATGTATGTTGGCCGTTACGCCAGGCGCTGATAGAGCAATACGTGCACTGGAACGAGCAGCTGGGCGAGTGGCAGGTCAAGTGCGTCGCGTACACTGGCAACAACATGAACGTGCCGCATCTGCAGCGCCAGGCGAGCCCGCCACACGCCAAGCACGTAAGCTCTACACCTTCACACGTCTTGGTTTATTATATTTTGGGAGTCATTACATCGTTCGGAAGTTCGTTGCTAGCTCAGAATGAACTGTCTTGCAGAGATTCTCTTCTCACAGGCTTGGGTCTAACTGAGATGGTCTGCACGGAAATGTGTTGGCGGCAAACTACACAGCGAGTCACCGTGAAAGATTGCCTATTGCGTTATTGCTAAAAAGGTCTTACACTTTACAAAATGTTGACAAAGGAACGCAATTAACAAATGCATTTCTAAAGCGGAGTAAACCCAAACACATTAAACTTCTTCACAATGTTTTTCTTCACCGGTGAGCATTTGGTGCCTAAATCTATACGTAATATGGAAACACCCAGAAACGCACCAGAAAGAAAGAAATAGCATTTATGTGGGACAAAACACACAACACAACAAAAGCACGTATCCTGTTTTGATATGATGCGCCAAAGGGAAGTCAGCTCAGCAAATGCTAAGTGACCAGCTGAGCTACCCAGCCTAAAGATTCGAGTCTTCGACAATTCCCGTGCATGGATACCCTTATCCACTCAGCCGTAACTCCCAAATACGTATTTCATGAAATTCCTAGTTTTATGGTGATTAGAGTGTTTTTTAAAATACAGACCGAGGCCCCGGACCTCTCTGGCCGGTACCTGTCGTACGCTAGCGTGAACGCGCGCGCCGCGAGCAGAGTCGCGCGCCCGCACACGTCTGCCGTGCCGCGGCCGCACACCGCTCTGCGACAGCGCCAGTAAACTGCGATAGACGAGCACTATAGTCTGACCAATGGGCATAACCTCTCTGTTGTAATTAGGGAGTGGGGGGGGGCAGATGTACGCGGGGAGGGAATGGATAAAATCGGAGCTTAGTCCCAAGTAAAAATATTAGGCAGGCTCTTCTTATTGTTGAATGTATGTACTGCTTAAAGGAATGAAATATAACTTTCTTGAAATAAGTCTTCTTCATGGCATTTTTGAGTTGTCAAAAAATTAAGTAAAATAAATCTACAGCCGGTCTGAAAAGTAGAGTATAACGAAAAGAGTCAGCAAGAAACTCCAGTAGTTGCTCTTTTCAATTTTATGACGTATAATATAAGCCGATCTCAAGTTTGAACGGTAGATTGAGTTTAGAGCGAAAACGCTGCTAAAGAATCAGGACCTCCTTTTTAACCACTTCGGTACGGCGCACATCGGCCACGAAAAGTTGCCCACAGCCGGCATTCATAGTTCGTACGCTGCCTTATGCGCTCGTTAATCGACACACCTCTGACGAGATAAGCTTTGATACACTTTTGAAGCTTTCTTTTAAACTAAAATTATGCAAGTAAACACTCCGCAAATGCAGAGATAAGAGAAAATTCCTGGATGTCGCCTATAGTCGACGCTCGGCCGTGCGCTTTTATATTACGGCCGTCGTCTATAAGCGAAGTCGAAGTCAATGTTGTTTCAACACAATGGTTAAGGCCGTCGTACGCTTGCTCGTTGTCTTCTTCCCCCCTCCCCGCACTGCGCCGCTCCATCAGGCTGGCACGGCGGTTATGCTCACACTATAACAGATATTAGACATTATTTACTACTCATTCCCGTAACTGTACCTTTGAAATGTAAGTCAGATATTTTCGGATATAATCCCATGAAAATTTTGAAAATTTGTCAAATTTCATCAAACTTGTAGGAAAGCAAAAGAAATTAACAGTCTATCGCATGACCGTTTTCATATTTCACGATCTCATGCTTATTAGTATTGTGTTTTTATAACACATTTATAGTGAAGCCTCATCCATTTAATACGTCACGTCTATCTTTCCCCATTTTTCGGTCGAATTTACTTTTCGCGCTTAAATACAATTCACGATTTCTGTTACCTAGTTTGTTCCGTGACGAATTAACTGGATGACTCCTAAAGATTAAAAAAATGTGCATTAAGACAATCTAAGGTTGATATTTATAGACTTAAACATTGCTTACACTTTACTCAAACATTAACAATTATATTATTTAAGTAATGACCGTCGTCATCGATTTCTTCAACTTGGACTTGGTTCTTCAAACTTGTCTTGTTCCAGTTACGATGATATATTGCGTTTTTTTTTTCAAAGACGAACTTATTTTCTGTGTAAAGTATTATAGCATCTATAAATCTCAACCTTAGGGTTTGCGTCATCATATTAAATCTAGTTTAAATTAGCGTTAAACTGTATTTATTGTCTTACACGAAAACATTATCCAGTTTTGGCAACTCTAAATTTAAATCACCATTGTGGTCGAATGAGAAACCTGTTTAATTAAATATCATTTTATATAAGTTTAAACTAGATTAAATTTGTTGCCGTGTACTAACTAAAACATTAAATCTAGCTTAAGAATGTATAAAACGCTCATTGAAGCTGTAATTAAATCCTTTCTCGATGATGATGTAAATTTAATACTGTTGCTAAATATGTGTAATGCTTTCATGCAAGACATTGAGTTTTATTTATCGCTAAATATCGTTTTATACAAGTTTAAACTAGATAGAATTTGTTAGTGCAAGCCACTCTTAATGATTTTTTATTGTTTTATGTATATGTATGTTAAATACGTAAAACATTTGATTAAATATAGTACCAACATATGTATGTAGATATTTCCTTTAAATAAATTGTAGGAAATAATTTTTAATATGTAATAATAAACTGTTTTTTTATGTATTTTCTGTAACATTGCTAGTCACATTCCAGTGATTTTTTAATATATTTTAGGATCGATTGCGGATTCAGTATTATGAACACTAATTTATTTATTGTGAACTTTATTTTCTTGTGCATTTTTAGAAATAAAAGCATTTTATACTCGTTTTGTGATTTTTTAATTGATACCTTTTAATATCAAGCAGTCAGAACCGAAGTGAGTGAAGTGATTTCGTCAAAATAAAATTAAATGAGCACTTCTGGTTTTAAAATCATTACATAATATTGGTTAGTTTGGTTTGGATAGCGACAAGATGCCCGGTTGGTAAAGTCCTGCAGGGAGTAGGAGATTTTTCTAATGGCGAGAGATGCAGTGCGCGTCGCTTGGGGTCGTTAGTTTTGACGTAAATCAGAGACTATGTTAAAAATTACAAACGGCTGGCTCAAAAGGACTTGTATCTAGAGATGTCAAAATTAATATTAACAACGATGTTTTCCATCGACAATATACTTCGTGTATTTTGTATTCATGAGTATGTAACGAGTACAACTTGTGTTGGAGACTCGACTTAATAGACACACAGACAGACCACATAGATTTAATTTGAATGTTAAATCAATTGATACACAATTAAAATTTTCGTGAAATTACGTATTTTCTAAAAAAATACATATAAAATGGCTTTACTTGATGCTATACTAAATAAAGTGAAATCGAATGAATATTTACAAAATAAATTGTCGTCACCACCGCCTGAAATCAACGATGAATTCGTTAGAATAACAAAAAAGGACAAACCGATTCATAAAGTATGTATTTCACATTTGAGTACCCCCTACTGCGCTGCACCGAGACAGGAGACCGCAACCGGTCTCTCAAGCCAAACAAATGGTGCGAAAGGAAATTGCGAACAAGCAAGTTTGGGAGGGCAATAAAGCAACTTTGGCCGAGTGGTCACTCCCCGTACCAAAGTGCCTCCCCACAGCCCCGTCCGGAGTGTGCGATTGCGTTAACTGAAGTCAAAGAGCTCCCGGGGGACGGGCTCTAAGGGCCGGTGGTGTTTATTCCCACCGGCAGAGTTCCCCCGGGTCAGGTCAATATCTCGCTAAACCCCCACCCTCATTACACAGCCGTTGGGCTCAGACTTTACTTAGTGATGAAGTGAAGATTCTGACCCTATTTGGGCTTCCTTTAGATGAGGGAATGTTGCTGCGATGACGGCCCTACCGTCAGCCTCCATTTTGAGAGATTTCCTCAAAAAGGAGGCGGACGAGCACCTACTTGCGGGGGAGGCAGTCCCCCAGACCCGTTTAGAGTCCGAGGGGTGTGTATCCTATCGCCCTTAGCCAAGGGTTGAGTACCTAACGTGCACCACCGAGACAGGGGTCCGTGCTAGCAGACCCAAGCCAAACGAATGGCGCGGCAGGAAACGGAAATAGGTAGGGTGGGAGGGCGATGGCCGGCTTAGACTGAGGGGTCGCTCCACAGCCTAAGACCCCGACCCCAACCGGGTTTGCGGTTTCCAAAAAGGGAATCTGCGAGCGCCCTGGACTCGCCCTGTGCCTGTGGTTCGTTTACACCGGTGGGTATCCCCAGGCACAACCACTAAAAGGCGTGGCTTTTCAAAAGCGTCTGACAATCTGTTGTTAAGAAACTTTTGTGCTCGCAGAGTTCTGAGAAGAACTCGCGAAGCACGGACAATGGTGTACGGGTTCGCACGCGGTAGACGGGACAGAACACGACACGCACAGAATACGCGTCACTCGTCCCGTAAACTGTTTCGAACACGAGATAGAGAGGGGCGGCACCGCTCACGGACAAGCGTGCGTTCACCTCGGCACTCGGATCGGAACTGATCTATATCTACGTACCTCGTTGTGAAAAGATATATATATCTCACGTGAAGTAAAAATTTCGTTTACGCGGTGTAGGTTATCTTAATTCTTAATATAATTTAAGATTTTAATAAGCAAAATCTCATATTATAGCATGAGGAATATCTGTAAAATCAATGTTAATAACTGTTTTATAAATAACACATTTAATGAGCTGTTTATTTATTAAAGAAATATTATTAAAGAAAATCTAGAAGAAGTAATGCCATCTATCGATACTTGTCACAACTATTATTAAATCCCAGCGGAGTCATATGATCGTTTCTTTATTCAATAAACATCTAATAAAAGTGTTATTGATCGGTGTCTGTGTATGGAAGATACGAATATTTGAAAAAAGTATTAAGCTCCTTCATTATCGCCATAGAACCCAAAATATTTTTTGTGTTCATGCGCGCTAAACTCAGAAGCGTGCGTAAGTTCAATCGTGAGTCTTGAGGTTCCAAGTTGAACTAGAATTAAGTTTGAATTCCATAAAAATGGCGTTTTTGTACGCTTTAGAAATAAAAAAACGATTATTCGTTCTTTTTTCGGGGTCTATATGGCTGATAAAAATAAAACTAACGAAGCAATCTTAATTATTTTAGTTCAACTAATATGTGTACTGAAGATGGTGTATGAATTTGAATAGAATTGATTGAATAGTTTTTAAGATATCATGGCAGCAGTTTGAGAAAATCATGTTTCGGTCAAAACGCGTTTAAATTATAGTAAGGGGTCCGCGCACTACGTATACTCGCTCTGGTTTACGGCTGTAACTTTTCAACGGCTTCAAATTTCGAAAAATCCTTTTACCCTGGATCTGATTTATGTAAAAAAATCGATTTTCTTTCATCTGACACACTAGACGACCCCCTTAATCAATTTGGATACGATTTTCCGTACAGTTACATGCTGTTTACGGGATTATTTTATATTTCGTTGAAACATTTATGATTTGTGACATAAAAGCTCTTTGTATTATTGCCTACCCCAATAGAGATTCGACGTTGTGATAGATACTCAAGCAGGGATTCGGTTGCGTAGAGCCTGGAGCGCTCTTTTTGCAATCCGGGCATTTTTGCAGTACGCACATATAAGAAGTCGTGTGGACGCTCGCTCGCCGCGTCTCGACCGTGCTTTTGGATGTCACTCCCTTTCAGAATGGTCACGCCGTCTGAGACTCTTGTACAGGGAAAATATACTAATGATTATGAAGATCAAAAGACAACATTTCTCAGGAGTAAGTATATGTCCATACTAACTTCTCTAGCTGTGTTATTGTTCATCTATACTAATATTATAAAGCTGAAGAGTTTGTTTGTTTGTTTGTTTGTTTGAACGCGCTAATCTCAGGAACTACTGGTTCGAATTGAAAAATTCTTTTTGAGTGGAATAGACCATTTATCGAGGAAGGCTTTAGGCTATATAACATCACGATGCAATTATTAGGAGCGAAGAAATAATGGAAAATGTGAAAAAAACGGGCAAAATTATTCATCCTTGAGGGCTTCCATTGCGTGCGCTGCAAAAACGGTTCAAGATACCAAAAATATATGTAAGAAAGAATTATTCCTCTTAAAATTATCTAAAAAAATGTCCGCGACAGTATATGTATGTCTATCTTTTAAGATTAAGTCACTAGAACCGTTTTTATGGTAAACAAGTTTGGTCGAAATTAATGCATTATTTGTTAAGAGTTGTATCAACGTAATAAAATTAATCTTTATCCAAATAAATGTGTTGTTGATTAAGAGTATTTAATTGTGAATAAAATTGTCTTTGCCATCACTTAATTTTAATGAACATCTTAGAAGACACTACAAAACCTTATATAGCAAAACAACGTTTGCCGGATCAGCTAGTTGTTCATATCTCCTAAGCCATACAAAGTATATTATTACGGTTTGTGTCGTCGTGGCTGCCGGCAGAATAGAATAGCACCCCCCTCTTCTTGCTGAGGTGTCGTAAAAGGCGACTAAAGTATCTCTTAAACACCGCAATTCAACCAGGTGTTTAGAGAAGGAAAACTCGACCAAACCTGCATCCTGCTCCCTCCAGATCGTACTGGTTCTCCATTCCATCGGGCCTGAGGGAGCTCGGACGAGAGAGTGCTTTTCTGGCTGCGCGTCAAGCTATTTCCGAAAACTGGACCTCGATTTTCTTAATCGATGTTGACACAGTCGCCGTGGCCGAATTCGGCTAGGACATCATCATTATTACGGTTTACACCATCAATCCGTGAATGTCTTCCGGATGGTTTATATGCATAATGCATTTGTTTTCTTTTAAAAATAACAGAGTTTTTTAATTATAAACAGGCTTGACCTCAGTATCAGCTGATGGAAATTGATGATGAGGCTGATGATGGAGCGCACTAGCCCAACAAATAGCGCTTCACTCGTCGTTTGACGATTCCCATGTCGTAGGACGTTGGACATACAGACGCAGGAAGCGAATTCCACTCCTTAGCTGTTTGCAGCGATAAAGAGCAAGCAAATTGCCTCGTGTGAGCAGCTAAAATGTCCACAATATAACGAAAGTAATCTTGATGTTTTCGATGAGAACAGGAAAGACATTTTTAGAACCTAATTAAACGTAATTTATCGTTTGATTGCAACATAGTAATACCTTTTGTACGGTACTTCGATAGCTCCGCTAGTGGCACGGGCTGCCTAAAGAGTCTCACTTACCGCGATCACCAGTTCGCCAACTCCTCAGGGGCCCCTGCTTCTCCTCCAGGATACTGGTGTCTTTGAGGATCTTCCAAGCACACTTATACACTTTGGAATCGGATAATTTGTTGAATTTTATGTATATTCGTATGTTTTATGTCGTTACTCGGCGGATCGGTTCGAGCGAGAGCAAAACTCAATTGACAACCCGTATGGTGTTGCCAGAGCATAATCGAAGTTGTCCGCACATTTATTAGAATACGGAACACCTTTAAAAAAACAGCATTTTATTAACTTTTATCGCAATTCTTCAAAGGTCACGCAGTAACCCTGTCAAGGTTAGCAAAGACACATTAGTGGCTGTATCCACTTTACGCTTATATGTCGTGTCCAAAAGTACTAGTAACGCAACTGATCGCCGTTCTCAGGGCACATAGGCTGAGATTTATAGACGTAAGTTTAAGTTTGCTTAGACATTACAATATATATTTCTCAATGAATGTCAAAAGATTTGATAAGTTACCGTTTTTGTCAAATTGGCTCTACGAATACTATGGCTATACTCAAGTTTCTAATATATGATCAGTTTTTTGTCAAAACCCATTTATTTATTGAGCAAAGTCGGTATAAATCTCAGCCTTACTCATAGCAATTCCAGGAAATATAAGGGCGTGTCGTGAGCGCAGACTGTTACTCAACTGTTTGTTTATTTACTAACGAAACCCAGACATCCAGACTAGACTGTAAAGGAACTAACCAAAGTTTTATCACAGGGCAGGGTGGACAGTCGCTGGAAAGAAATGCCACCGAGACACCTTCAGTATCAAAAGAACAGAGTTGATTTCCTCAAGCGAGTTGCTACTGAAAATCAATATTTGTACAAACGTATTCTTAACACAGTATGATTTTGTTGAAATCAATTACTTGAGTATATCTAATTTGACCGTAAACACTACACTGCACCTGTTTTTACACTAGATTTTAAGCAGAGATGGGCAAAATATAATCTGATTAATGATTAACGAATGCAAAATGTAGTCGTAGTTTTAATTTTGTTGCGTTTTGGCGTTGAATCATTCAAAATCATTGACATTTTTTAATATTAAACGACAGTGGTGAGGAGCGGTAAGTACTTGAATCAAATAATAATTGTATTTGCTCCCTTTCACTGGCTGACAGGAAATTGAATAAAGTTAATTCTTGCATAGCCAGCAAGAGTCGCGCGCACGACAAGCTTGCATCGCGATTGGCAACGCAACCGCCTCACCATTCTGCAAAAAGCTCAAGCCAAGTTTGTTCTGTTCCCCGCTATGCCACAAGAACTGATCGAGGACATGGCTTTCGCTCCACCTCCAGGCGTGAAGCGGCCAAAGTTATTATCTTCTCAATTATTATTCTTTTTATATATCAGTGACTATACAAATTAAGTTATCTGGCTAGACATATATAGGTCCCTCGATTTTGTAGGGTGTTTGCAGAAACTGGTTTGCGTCCATATTGTGACTGATGTATTTTATTATATGTATATTAATTGAGATTAAGACTGGAGCTACGCAGCGGATATAAGCTGCACGTAAAATATTGTGTTACATGAATAATTCTGACACTCAAGATACGGGAAGTCCTTAGAGCAATAGATTTGAGGAAATCTGTTGCCCGGATGAGATGGAGACGGCATGTAGAGTCCGGCACGCCGCCCGTGAGTAAAGTTTAGAGGAGTGGGCTCTTTAAACCTGTACCTCCTAGAGTTGAAGCCTGATTTTAAGCTTAATTTTTCTAATAAAACAAAGTAAATTAAAGTAAATATATTTAGGAACAATTATACACATGAATAAATGAATAACAATTCATTATTAAGTAAGTATTTTGCATGCCCTATTAAGCCAGGATAAATTGCGAATGAAAAACGAGTTTACACCAGTTTACCAAAATTTACGTAAAAGGAACTTTACCTACTTACGAGCTACGAGTTAATTATGCGCCAATCGGGCTCCGCTGTCCACACTTTTTACACATCAATTCTCATTTATTCATCAATTTTTCTTTATGATTTGTTAGGGAATGTAGTTATATACATTTGTATCAGTTGGAAGTATGTACAAATTATTGTACCCTGAAAAAATCTCTCACCTATGTAATCAGCCTCTATAAGAATTTATCCATTCTTTAATAAACAGGGTGTTTCTGAAAGTGAAAGTCCGCGGAGCTGCGGACATAGGCGAGTTATGTGTAGAGCTGTTCACGGACGTGTGTCCTCTCACATGTGGATTGTTCCTGGATCTGCTGCGAGGCGACGGAATCGGCTATGGCTACGTCGGGACTTGCTTCTTCAGGTATGAGTGTACCCCTACCTATTAAATCTATATCTCTGGACCGAGAGTTAGGTATTTTAAATAGCTTAAGGTTTCAAGACTGTAAAGAATCTTTTGTATCCTGACTAGGCAAAGTGACCACGACGACGGCCAACGACTGCAATTATCAAAGGTAAAGTAAAACAATCGATAGTTGCAGTGATAATGCCGGCCCGCATAAATTTCGCTTCACGCTTCGTTTAAAAGACCCAATATCATAGGACGGTGGAAACACGCTCGCCGGAAGACCACAGCTCAACGACTCGGCAAAAGTAAGAGTTAGAGAACTTATTAGTCCTAGCCGGGATGTGAGCTACCGTTAACCAGAGATGGGCAAATGTGATCTGATTAATGATCAACGATTACAAAATGTAGTCGTAATTTTAATTTGTTTGCTCTGTAATCATGATTAAATCCATTTAAAACATTAAGAAATGATAAATATGTATACGATCTGTGATTTTGTAGTGTTTAAAACATAAATGAGCAAAATGCAGTGATATTAATGGTAAAAAACGTAAAATGTAATCGTCAATAATTTTCATTAATCTGATTACTTTTTGCCCATCTATGCCGTCAACACGCGCGCGTGGTTTTTTTTATGGAAGAGAGAGGGTGGTATAAGGTTCAATAACTCTTCATATAACTCGTCGTTATAGAGATGGTAGAAAACCCCTTAGTGAGGCGATAACACTGCGCAACTGGAGTGGTTCAAGATACATAGTAACACGTCTGGATCATTCACAATGCGGATTCATTGAAATTCAATTTTAAACAGTGTTTTTATTTATTTTTGTTTTTACTGAGAAAGTTAATTTACAAACTACAACTAAGAACAAGCTGTCGTTTGCTATCGAGTAAAATTATTAAAGAGAACGCACGCTTTTAAGCATTTTTTTTAAAATAAAAACGCTTTTCGATTTTTTGTAAGGAGATAGGGTGTTTCTCTAGCTGGGTCGTGATAACAGTGCACAAGTCGGTCATAGCGATTCGCTTCGACTTGTGTTTCGGGATCAGCTTATATGCCGCCAGTTGTTAATATACCTAGAGACCTTCTGGTACATAATTACAGCGACTGTCAAAGGATTACTCTGTACTTTTACTATGAAATATAATTACGTTGTCGAGATTGTGAAAAAAAAAATTCTTTCATTTTTACCTAGCTATGTTTATTTTAATTTTAAAGCTACAATATTATTGTTGTTTTTAAGAAATTATAATGTGAGAAAATTTATAACAACCCAACACTTGTATTTTATCCTTTTATTACTCACCTACTATACTTGATTGGCGATTGGCTATGATATAAAAAAACAAATGTCACTTTGAATAATGTCACACCATTATGATCAAATTATTCTGGTGCATGACCACTTTTTTCACTAGTATACTTTTGTTTTTAATGCTAATTTACATCAAAGTCATCGACCTTACGGAACTGAATCTCGGTGAACTGTCGTGAGTCAATATGCTGGTCTCGGACACAGGGATCAGCGGGTACAGTGAAGTTCTGCTCAAAATCGTCAGTCCAGATGGGCAGATGTTCACTGCTTATTTCTCCGAAGATACGCTCATAGAAGAAGTTAAAAACAGGGCCTTGGATTACTTCTATCCAAACGGCGAAACTGGCTCTGGGAGGTACAAGATCGTTCGAGTGTTTGACACAACCACACTTCACGATTTCTTGACTATCGCCCAAGAACAAGTGTCTATGCAAGAAGAACTTTTATTAGTCGAAAGGCGTATTCCTGAAGCTGGAACTCTCTGGGATTTGGGTTCCGTGCGCGCTCCACAGCAAGGAACTATTGCCGCGGCCACTGCGTCTTTGCCGTCTCCGCAAAATACAGTGAGACAGCCAAACTTGCAATCTCTACTGTCTACAAATGAACTATCGTATGAGTTGAGGAAGATTCTGATCTCTCTAATCGAAGCTGGAGCTCGTCTCGCTGCGTCCGGTAGAAATTACGAAACGACCCTCGCCCAGCTGACGGCGGCTTTAGGCGAACCCAGAAGGCCTCAACCGCCCGTCATTCACGTTATAACCCCTGAGGATCTTGCCGCGCGTTTCAACCCCGAAGCGCAGTCGACTTCCGAAGAACCGTTTGATCGAGTGAAACCAAACAGTGATGATCCGTACAGAAGAGCGGAACATTTGCAAAGGTTTCTTGAGAAGTTTCAAGCTTGGAGGACTAGGATAGCGGAGCCGCCGAACCCGGAAACAGTGTCTACTTTGAAAGACTTGGGTTTTTCTGAAGAGGAAGCCGACAAGGCTCTCCGATCTACTGGGTGCAATGTCCCGGCTGCTGCGTCATGGCTGATTGGGGAAAGGGGGTCCAGTGTGTTTGAGCTAGTGAATGGATTACCCGATGGGCTGATCCTACAGACGATATTGAAACAGCCTCAAATCCAACGCGGTCTACTGAATACCAGGATGTTGATAGCCTTCATAGCGATGGTGGGGCAGACCGGTAGCGCTTCACTCTGGCTGAACTCTCCCCACGGCAGCCCCCTGCTCTCTCAGATATCCCGGACCTACCATTCCGAGAAGTACTGCTTAGCGGTGAATCAGTTCTCTGAGCAGAGGCAGGACCAGGCATCGAATCCGTCAACTTCCCGTCAAAGAAATTGAAAAGTTGTGTTGTTATAAGTATTGGAGCAAGATTGCCTATAAAATTTTTAGTGGTTTTAATAAATTATTTTTGTTTAATATTTATTATTTTGCTAAGTTTCCTTCAAATAGATATATAAAATATTAAAAAAAACACATACTTACATGCGCCAAAAACGATGCTAGAAATATATTATTAAACTAGCTGATCCGGCAAACGTTGTTTTGCTATATAAGATTTTGTAATATCTTCTAAGATGTTCATTGAAATTAAGTGATGTCAAAGACAATTTTGTTCACAATTAAGTACTCTTAATCAACAACACATTTATTTGGATAAAGATTAATATTATTACATTGATACAACTCTTAACAAATAATGCATTAATTTCGACCAAATATGTTTACCATAAAAACGGTTCTAGTGACTTAATCTTAAAAGATAGACATATACTGTCGTGGACATTTTTTTAGATCATTTCAAGCGGAATAATTCTTTCTTATATATATTTTTGGTATCTTGAAGCGTTTTTGCAGCGCACGCAATGGAAGCCCTCAAGGATGAATAATTTTCCCCGTTTTTTTTCACATTTTCCATTATTTCTTCGCTCCTAATAATTGCATCGTGATGTTACCTAAACCCTTCCTCGATAAATGTTCTATTCAACTCAAAAATAATTTTTCAATTCGAACCAGTAGTTCCTGAGATTAGCGCGTTCAAACAAACAAACTCTTCAGCTTTATAATATTAGTATAGATATAACATTCAATTTTAACGATCTGTAGCTAGTTGACGTGTCGTTATACCCTCATTTTAATTGTATGTATTATACTCATTCTGTGTCCCACTTGTATCAAGAAATGATATGGCCTTAAAGAAAAACTCTATAATACAAATTAAACATGTTTGCGACTGTCTGAAGGCCGGCTAGCTCAATGATAGTGACCCTGCCTGCAGCACTGAAATTCCTGGGTACGAATCTTGGTTACGGCAAACTTTTCTATGAATAGGATAATTTGTCTCGAGTCATGGATGTGCCTATGTATTTAAATATGTATATCTTTGTCTAGTACCCTAGGCGCCATAGAGTTTTTATTTACGTCATATTCTTTTTTAATTGTATTATATCGCTACCTTGATTGTGGTTGATATTGATTATTTACATTCTTTAATCGCCACCTTAGTCTGGATCTTCGTTATTTTTTTAATATTGTGTATTGGTTATGTATACTTATGTATTGTTTATTTATGCATTTATTTAAGCATACTGCGTAAATTGGGAACGAGGAGAGTATGAATGAGGAAAGCTTGATGAAAAATATATGCAATACGAATGTGCGTGGAAGTAAAAGCCGAGGCCGATCGAGACTAACCTACGCAGGCCAGATAAGGAGATTTATGATGAAAAGTAATGTTAGTAAACAGAATTGACAAGAGTGAGTAAAGGGATTAATACATGTTAAAGAAGTGAAAGACTTGTATGAATAAAGAAAAATGGCGCTTCATTCTCTCTACCTTTTTTTTTTTTACTTGGGAAAAATCCGCATAGACCGACCCGTCCCGACCGCGAAGGGGTAGGCAGCCGGGGTGTGCCGGACTTTTACCATCTAAAAACCCCAAGGTGACTACTTTTGCGAATTAGTGGGGACTGCGGGTCCTGCAATCAAATCGCCGCAGCCCCACTACGCCGCGCCTGACAGGCACAATCACGGGGGGTCATTCTCTCTACCTACCCTAACAGGGATTCAGCGTGATGAAAGATTAATTTATTTATAGTATTGCAGAAAAATACCAAACTTGTATTGGAGTGGTGGAGACGTTGTGTACAATAATGGTTTCGGGTGCTACGCGCAACGAGGCCGCGTCGAACCCATAGGAGCGGAGAACTACCACTTTTCACATTCTATGCCAGGTGTGATAACCTTAAGCGTACTCTATATTCAATTTTGAAGACTTGGAGCACTATTCGACCAATCAATTTCGTACTAAGGACAGTGGCGTGCATCTCATAGAAGGATAAAAATCATTACCTTCCTTGGAGATTTGTCAAATATATTCGTATTTATTCAAAATCTGGTAATTATCACATTCCAAGTCACAGTATCTACGTTTCGATAATTTTTTCCTCCGCCAGGGTTGGTGTCAATGCGTATGACACGAGACAACGAAATGTGCGGCAGCTTCCACATCACGTTCAAAGCGCTCCCCCAGTTGGACCTCCACAGCGTCGTCTTCGGCAGGGTTCGTATCATAGACTTATTACAATAGGCTGACCACCACATGGCACCACAAGCTCACCGGTGAAGTGAAGCAAATCAAAGTGAGAAACGCGCCTGGCATCTAATTAAAATATCATGTGTACAATTGTTGTTGGACATGGCATCTAAGCGCAAAATGGATAACACTTACTGTTAAAAAATTCGCGTTCAGAAGCCTCAAAATTGTTCACATCTTATGTAATATTTTTATCTAGAAATTACAAAAAAATTAGAAAAGAAATTATTATTTTTGGGAGTCGAAGCTGCTCGCGTCCGTAGGCTTTACCCTAGTTTCACTACACGTGACTCCTGGGTGGTGCTAAACGAGCAGCAGCGAGGTGGTAGGGAGCCGGTGCCCGTCTGGATCGCGACCACAGTACATGGGTGTAAAGCCCGTCATAGTGGCCAGTTTCGGCTTGTCGCGTTTCGAGATCAGCTTGTGTATATCCAATAGCTCATATACCTAGAGACCTTCAGTCGTGGTATATGTGGGCCGACATGACGACGGAGACTATCAATGGATTTTCATCCTTTGATAGTCGCTTTCGTTTTAGGACTACACTGTACTTACTATCAGGAACTCTGTAGTCACTACGTTGAGCCAGAGTAAAAAAAAAAAATTACAGATCTTGACCTTGAATAATTTTATAATATAGATCAATCCTTTTCCAGGTTATCCGACCTTGTAGCACATATGATAGTATTCGAGGATTCGGTGCACCGCTGAGTTCGTATCCTGTTGTCGAAATCGCTGCCACGAGGTACCGCGAGAATAAGCGATGGTGTTACGGCCTACCGAATACCAAACTATTAATGCCTAATTCAAAACAACGACCATCGTGATAACAGTTTTTAGCAATAAAAAAATACATTCGCCCGCTAGTACTAAAACAGTTTAAGTGATGTCAAAATGCTAACAATTTAAATGTAATGGGCTATTGTGGTGTTTTAATATGCCAAAAAAAATGCAATATAAATATCGCAGTGTATTATATTGATAGCTGATGTTTCATTAACAAAAGGGACTATTTTGGTACCTTAAAAAGAATGTTACGTCAACCAAAGAGGCTAGTTTCTTGTACCTTAAAACAATGTTACTTCAAGCAAACTTAACGGATGGGCCGAAAACTACACCGTAGGAACAACAGGCAGATAGTTCTAAATAATGACACCAAGAAAAATCTGTAGAATAAAAAAAATAACGCAACGTACCTAAAATTTAAGCAAAAACGTAGATCTCGGTAGCCCGTCCTAGGAAGTCAGAATGGAAAAACGCAAATCTACGGCACCTGTCCGTTAAGCGTTATAAACAATGTTCCATCAACCAAAGGGGCTATTCCCATTACTTAAAAGCAGAGATGGGCAAAATGTAATCTGATTAATGATGAATGATTACAAAATATAGTCGTAATTATAATTTTCTTGCTCTGTAATCATGATTAAATCCACTTAAAACATTAAGAAATCATAAATGTTTATGCAATCTAGGATTTTGTAGTGTTTATAACACAAATGAGCAAAATGCAGCCATATTAATGGTAAAAACGTAAAATGGAATCGTCAATCATTTTTATTAATCTGATTACATTTTGCCCATCTATGCTTAAAAGCAATGTTACAGCAACCAAAGGGGCTATTCTCGTAAATTAAAAAGTCCATTTGATTCAGATTTTGAAATATCAATTCTTGTAATGTCAAAAATTATATAAATTCTAGAAACTAACATAAAATGTAACGTAAAAAATTAATACGATTTAAAATTGATCGAAAATAAATATTATAATTGGCCTTTTTGCTTTAAGATTTCCTTTCCTTTGATAGTCGCTTTCGTTTTTGGACTACACTGTACTTACCATCAGGTACTCTGTAGTCACTATGTCGAGTCAGTGTAAAAAAAAATATATGATAATCTTTCTGCTATGTTATAAGCACAAAATTTTCACTTATACCACTATGGCTCAAGATGCCTCTCTATAGACTCGGCTTGTGTCGTGTTGAGTAATGGCTTACCATTACAGTTAAATCTATTGTCTACTTATGTGTAGTTAATATTTTTGTCTCAAATAGTATTATGACTAAAATTAAGAAAAGAAATAAAAAATCATATATAAAAAATGTTGATTTTATTTTAAAGTGTTTCAACCGAAGCAGTTTGTTGCACAATTACGTATCAATAATCATTGTAACAACACAAATTAGTCTTTTATACATATAATAAATATGGTTTAGCCCGCGAAGTCTAGAAATTCGCCTTCCCGCGTCTTGTACTTCAAGTGTTTGAATATTCTCCTGGAAAAGAGTATTTTAATTGAAATTATTAATGCTTTATTGTTACCAAAAGTCTCAATTCAGAATAGAACCGTACTTTGGGCATCTTCGTTCATTTTAGAAACACAATTTATTTTATTTAAATGATTTTTGTAACTTTTACAATTATACAAACATAATTATATGTACGTGTTATTTAGTTAGTTACATAGTAATTGTGCGAGGTTTTTTTTAACCTGACTCGTCACAGTGACTACACCATACCTGGTGGTAATCATGGTACAGGCCAAAAAACGACCATGACTATCTACAGTTAAGAAACACCCACAAATATCTGGGCCTGCACAAATATCTCTTCACGCTACGCTTATAAGGTCTCATTAGCCGTGGTGGCTGCCGGCAGAATAGAATGGCACCCGCCTCTTCTTGCCGCGGTGTCGAAAAAGGCGACTAAGGTATCCCTATAACATCGCAATTCAACCAGGTGTTCAGAGAAGGACAACTCGACCAAATCTGCATCCTGCTCCCTCCCGATCGTACTGGTTCTTCTTTCCATCGGGCCTGAGGGAGCTCAAACGAGAGAATGCTTTTCTGGCTGCGCGTCCTGTTATGCACTTAAATATCTCCTGCGCAATTGGCTGTTTCTGAAAACTGGACCTCGATTTTTTAAATCGGTGTTGAAACAATCGCCGTGGCCGAACCCGGCTAGGACATCATCATCAAGGTCTCATATCATAGGACGGTGGAAACACGCTCGCCGGAAGACCATTCCACAGCTTAACGACTCGGCAAAAGTAAGAGTTAGAGAACTTCTTAGTCCTAGCCGGGATGTGAGTAAATATTCAAGAAGAGAAACAGGCTTACAAGAATAGAGAGAAGAGGCCTTTCATTCTTTCTACCTACTTCAATAGGAATTCGGCGTGATGATAGTAAGATAGATATAAAAGTTAGTTGTAAGGTGATTGTTATAATAACGATATTGCGAAGCGATTATTGCAGGATGTTGTAAAAAATTACAGTTACATGGTAGCAGCTATAATCTGTAGTAGTAGAGAAATGTATTTTGCAGGATTTTACTTGCAAAATGATAGCTGTATCCACGAGAGCGGCAAAATATTGCAGGTGTTTTGCAACTGCAAAGTGGTAGTTGTAACAATACTCAATAAAAATAGTAAGACAGGCGTTGGTGTCTAGTTGCGCAGTGGTAGTAGTAACAATACTCAATAAAAATAGTAAAACAGGCGTTGGTCTCCAGTTGCGCAGTGGTAGTTGTAACAATACTCAATAAAAATAGTAAGACAGGCGTTGGTCTCTAGTTGCGCAGTGGTAGTTGTAACAATACTCAATAAAAATAGTAAGACAGGCGTTGGTCTCCAGTTGCGCAGTGGTAGTTGTAACAATACTCAATAAAAATAGTAAGACAGGCCTTGGTCTCCAGTTGCGCAGTGGTAGTTGTGACAATACTCAATAAAAATAGTAAGACAGGCGTTGGTCTCCAGTTACGCAGTGGTACTTGTAACAATACTCAATAAAAATAGTAAGACAGGCGTTGGTGTCCAGTTGCGCAGTGGTAGTTGTGACAATACTCAATAAAAATAGTAAGACAGGCGTTGGTCTCCAGTTACGCAGTGGTAGTTGTAACAATACTCAATAAAAATAGTAAGACAGGCGTTGGTGTCCAGTTGCGCAGTGGTAGTTGTGACAATACTCAATAAAAATAGTAAGACAGGCGTTGGTGTCCAGTTGCGCAGTGGTAGTTGTGACAATACTCAATAAAAATAGTAAGACAGGCGTTGGTGTCCAGTTGCGCAGTGGTAGTTGTGACAATACTCAATAAAAATAGTAAGACAGGCGTTGGTCTCCAGTTGCGCAGTGGTAGTTGTAACAAAACTCAATAAAAATTGTAAGACAGGCGTTGGTCTCCAGTTGCGCAGTGGTAGTTGTGACAATAGTTACCAGAGCGTGCGCGGCACGTGGCCCCAGTCGGCGGGCACGTGGCCGAGCGCGCGGCGCACCTCGCCGGCGCCGACGCGCACGTCCGCCACGACGCGCTCGACACGCACGTCGCCCGCGCGCGGCCACGGCGACTGCCGCGCGTCCTCCACGACCAGCTCGAGGCGCATGTGCACCTCCCACACAGACCGCAGCGGTATGTTCGCCACCTGGACAACAAATATAATGCATCTACCACTTCAATATTTAACCCAGTGATTCCCAAAGTGGTCTATATCAACCCCTAGGGATGTATGACAACGCGCAAGGGGTCTACGTCAGCGAAAAATAATTTGGGGTCCGCGATAGTGGATCTCAACTAGAGATGCCACAAATATTCGGCAACTATTCGATATTCGGCCTATTCGGCCACTTTTTTGTTATTCGGTATTCGGCTGAATAATACGTACTATTCGGCCGACTACCGAATACCAAATCATGTAAAAAAGACACGGTATATTACTCAAAATTATGGATTTATTTCCAAATTACAACACTTTATCAATTAAAATTGATCAGTGGTAAGTTGTGATGGATAAAAACCAGCTTTTCAGCATTTTTTTGGTAGCAAACGATTACGCTTTTCATCGTAAAAGTTACCAGCCTCAGAAAATAACCTCTCACTAAACAGGCTACTTCCAAGAATATTCGGCGCTTCGGCCGACAGCGTGGCCGAATATTCGGTATTCGGCCAATTCACTATTCGTGGCATCACGAATCTCAACACATACACTGATAGTACCTATTTACTTACATCATACTATCTTATAATATCAAAACATATACATTATTTATAAAAGTACCTATAAGTAAAAAAATTATTATATATGTCTCAGCGCCAGTGAATAGTCGCACAGACTATCTCTAGCGCCATGGCATAGAAACACGAAGGACAGGGAGTAAAGCGGAAGACGGGGGGGGGGGGGGGGATGGCTGCTTTAAATTGACACGTCACACGGCGCGGAACACACTTTGGGCCAAATAGCTTTAAGTTTTTAACACTAAACTTCATTACAGTTAGAAATTTACAGGAAATCAATATCAGGTAAGTAGGGGGTCTACACAACACGGAAAAACATAGCAAGGGGTCTACGACACAAGAAAGTTTAGGGAACTCTGATTTAACCAGAGTGTTCCTATAAGAATTTATCCCGTTGAAAAAATCTTTGCATGCAGCACCGTACACGTCACAGAAGAAAAAGTTCTTAGTATAAAATTTTCATTGCAACTGTTCATTTATAGCATCTGAGGGGAACATTAAAACGCGCGTATAAGCAAGTCTATCTTGTTCTATGTCTTAACACGTACAGCGCCACGTCAGCCATCGGTGGCTGACACTAGAGTTTCCGTTTAGGCCGCGTCAGCCATCGGTGGCTGACAGCGTGTAACATGAGAACTATAAAATTTACACTTTTTTATGGAATTACAGAAATTTTGTTTAAAATTTACTTAATTTGGTATCATTACAGTATTAGTGGGACTCATTAAAACATAGCAAACATAAAAATGGTTCTCCTTAACAAGTATTGCAATATGTTATAACACGCTTTGTCTTTCTCCTTGCCATCACTCTACCATCTTTTCTTACATTTTTGAAGTGAAACCTATAGGCATGAATGCCTGTAGGTATCACTTTTCAAACGTTAACGGTCTACTGCTGCGATCGGAAACACCGGCCCTACAGTACTAGCGCGTAGAAGCGGCGCGGCACGTGGCGCACACTATTAATCTAAACGTTCTTCTCTATCTCATATAATGAAATATATTATACTTAAACGTGACACAACCTTAAGATTTTAGCCTCACATTTCGTCCACTTATCGATCATCGAAGCGCCACCTTAGTGTCACATCAGACATGCTTTGTACCTTGAGGCTGAGCTGCCCGCCGTCGCTGAGCGTGTACGCGAGCCGGCGCTGCGCGTCGTACATGGCGCGTCCCCAGCGCAGCGCGAGCCGCGCGACCGCCGCGCAGCGCCGCACGAGCGCGGGCACGTCGCCGGCGAGCGCGCACCCGCGCCCGCACTCGTACCGCATCGCCTCCGCGCCTAGGCGCACGCACGCAGACGCCACGGTGTTCTTCTTGTCTGTTACGACAAATGACCCTATTAACATTAGCGAGCTATTGTGAGAGATTTTCCCACTCCGACGTAGCCTTGAGTTTCTTTCGGCGTTTCTTCTAAAAAGGTAGTCGCTTCCGAAACGCTATTAGATCACCCGTAGGTTCTTTTCCCTGGCTGGCTGCCCAAGTCATTGCCACCCAACCCATAAACTCGCTGAATGAGGATCTTCTATGCTCGCCCTCTAAGCCCGGTTAAGCTGTATAGGCTAGTCCCGACCCTCAATAATTAGTCCGTCATAAAAAAAAATTAAGAGATTTAAATAATAGACAGTTAATCATATCGCCAATGCGACAGATCAATCGAGATATTTTGCTTTTTTCGATTCAATCACAATTTCGATTTATCAAGTGAACCGCCAGACTGACTCTAGCGTTAATCGTCATGGTCTAGCGACAATCGATTCTTGGGCCCGTAAGGCTGCCTATAGGTACCGTGTTGCGCGATCTCTATGTCGAGCGCGATGACTGGCGTGTCGGCGCGCACGTGCGACCGGCTCGCGTTGTCGTGCCGGTGCCCCAGCCGCACCGAGAGCCGGCAGCGCGCGTGCAGCAGCCGGAACGACCACGCGTCGCCGCTGGACGACTCCCACTCGCACTCGCGGCTCCTGCGCACCGTATTCACGCCGTTAACACTAGGTATAGATACTTCCTCCTTCATGTTAAGCCCAGGCGCTCGCAGTTTTATGAGTTACAAGTTAACACTTGACTTCAATCACACCTGGTGGTAAGTGAAGATGATGCAAAGGCCGAGATCGTAAGATTGTGGCAAACATACACAGAGAGGATATTACACTACTTTGGTGTTCATGCTATGAATGATAAAGTAAACCTTTAATTATAAATATGGGAAATCCCCTCCACGTTTTATAGGTGGTTTCCATTACGGTGTCTAAAGGATTTGTGGTGGAATCAGAGAATAAAGGTCTTGAGTACACTCTCTAGGTTGCAACCCGTAAAAGACTGTGATGCAGGGGACTTTTCCCCGGTGCTCAATTGGTTACATTTTCCGCCTCAGTTAAAAATTCATTACCACTTTGGCGCACAGTGTTATCGACAAATGGATGATACCTTGCCTAGGAGGGCTAGTCTCGGAGGAGGCTAGCTCTGCCTATCCTTTAGCAATCGGCAGATGGTAGGTGGAACATCCAGGTGGATTTAGTCAGTTATAGTCCTACACCCTGAGGCCACTGCTTTGAAGGCGTCCCTGAGGACGTTCATAAGGATTTCCACGAGGTAAATCAAAAAGGGGGCTAGTCCGTAAACCTCATATGATAGTCAAAAAAAAATACACCGGCAGCGAATTTTAAATCTAATATAAAACAGATGATTCGTTTCGTAGTAGTTAAGAAACTCACCCCATGAACGGGAGCTTGTCGATTTCAGCGACTACGTTCGTACTTGACCGACACTCGAGTTCAGGATGCCAGATTATACAGCCCCTGCTCCCTATGCTGGATGTCGACGTTTGCTGGAACTCAAAGGACCCACTATGGTCTTCATGATCTTCTTTTAAATTCTTGCTACTTGTAAAGGAACTGACTACTTCTACACATTTATCCTCTTCCGTTTCAGACTGTGACGCCGTTTTGGGTTCTATAGAGACACCTGATTTAGGTGTTTTTAAAGCTTTTGTAATTTTTTCCTTCAATTTATCTTCGTCTATGTTATTTTTGTCTATATTATATTCTGTCATTAACTGGTGAATAGTTACGGCTGTACCAGTTTTGTTGTTTTTCGATGTTTTTGGTGATTTTTCTTTTTTGTGACGTGATATGTTCATTTGGGCACTTTCATATTTTATTTTCGTACACATATCCATTTCTACATCGATTTTGTCATCTTTCTCAGCTTTTAACTCGACTTGTTCGGGGGGAATGGGTTTGTCTTCAACAATAATAACCTCCGGACTGATTGATAGTTTCTGCATTTTACTTATGGGTTTGGGTGTGACGTCTAAATTTACCAGTGCAGATTTTCTATGTTTCATTGGACTATAAATCCGTTTCTTTGGTCTGCTATATTTCTGAAGGCGATCTTGCTCATTATTTGATGTGACTTCAGACCCCATTTTTCTTGATTCCTTCGTATTTTCCTGGTTTTCTTGCTCGTTGACAAATTTTACGAAATTCTTCGTCTTCTTCGGCACTACATCTTGTAAGGTTGATGTTTTTGAATCGATATCTATGTCAAATACACTGCTTACGAGAGCGTTGTCTACTAGAGTGAGCGATGAACTGGCCTCTAGCAATTCTTTATTCTGTTTCATAGCTATTACGGTATTAACATCTATATCTTTGACATCAGTGACTTTCGCGTCTATTGACTGATCTATAGATATTGGTTTACTCAAAGTCGATACAATACTTTGTGCATCTGCGCATTTCTCAATGGCAGCGTCTCCCGATGGTTGAGCCAAACGTGCCAGCGTCACATGACTTTCCATGTTATATTGTAAGGAGACCCGTTCTACTTCATATGATTGCTCCTTCTCATTTATTGAGTTTTGTACCGATTCGCTATGTTGGGAGCCACAGAGTGTCTCATCAGATTTAATAGGGTTGTACTTATGAGCTTGGCAGTCTTCTAATGGCGCAAGGAGTACATTATTTAAAGGGTTATAATGATCAAATACCAAAACTCTTTCCGGTAACGATTGATTTTTTACAGGAGACTTTTGTGACATATTTTGGGTAAAATTTGTGCCACTAGCTAATCCGTCTTCTATTGACTCCCCAGAAAAACTCATTTTCATGGATTTTTTAGCTTGTTTAGCTGAATGAGATGTAACTTGGTTATCTAAAGATTCCTCCTTGTTAGTCAAACTTTGCTTGTTTAGAATATCACAGATAGAAGTCGGGTTTGAGTAAAGTTCAGTATGAACATCTATTTGACTAGATGTTACTAAGTTTGCTTGTATCTGGGTGCTGCATGTAGATGGAATGCTTTTTACATCTTTATCGAATCCGGATGTTTCGAATGGTGTGTTATCTGCAGCCGGTTTTACTAAGTCGTGCATTAATTCTTTTATTCCGTCTGAAACATCTTTTAAGTAGGTTGGAATAACTTTAGCTTTATTATCCTTCATGTACGAAGTTTCCCCCAAAGCAATCTTTTTTAATGGTGATATTTTATCCGATTCCAGACTAGTGTTGCTTTCTGTATCGTCGTCGAAATGTAACTTTTTTACGATATCGTCGCTCATTCGTACTGTTTTCTTAAAATGTGCATTGACTTCTGGTGTTTCGATTTCGGTGTTTTCAAAAGTTTCATCAAGCTCGCGCTTAGATTTCTGTAATGCTGCATGTGCCATAGATATATTATTCAATATATCCTCCCTGCTTATAACCATCGAAAGCCTTCTCGAGAATAAGCTTGATCTTCTATTATCATTGTTTTCACTTTTATTTTCCAGAGCAATATGTCCCTTCACCATAACGGGTTCCTTATCATCATCTTCTTCGTCTAAATTATCAGATACTTTGTTGTCAGTAAAATCCGATAGCAGTTGAAGTAAATCATTCGTATCATCAGCGTTTTTAATACTTTTGCGAACATTTGAGACATGTATTGATTCTCTATTAACACTATCTTTATTGCCTATTTCATTGTCCATATCTGAACTTTGGACTTTTTCATAATGCCTATTCTTAGGCGAACTTTTATCATGTAATATACCTTTTAGCTCACCTGTTTTTATTTGAAGATTCTTTAGAATACCATGATGTTCCTCTGTGTATTCTAAAGGAAGAGGAGATTTATTTTCTATCTGTAGCATTTGTTCAGACGTTTTAATACTTTCCACTTCTTCCTTAGCTTGAAAATATTCAGAGTTTTCAGTTTGAACTTCTTCGTCACTGTCTTTAGTTATATAAAACATACTATCATTTGACTCCTTTACTTTATCACAAATGGATTTATTATCTTCTATCATTTGTTTTGATTCGACATTAACCATTACATTTTTATCATCAAAGCCATCATCTACAGACACAATTGACATATCAAGTAGATCATCCAAAATTGAATCGTTCATTCCGTTTGTCATGTTTTTTATTTCTTTGTCAACAACGTTAGAGTCACTGGTTGCTATAATTATAGAGGTGGTTGAATTATTGACTAAATTGGAACATTTTTCAATAACTATCATATCATTCGTAGATTTTACTTGACCATCATCAGAAACTTGTGAAGATTTCAATTCTGTCAAGTCATCTTCAACTAAGCAAATGTTGTAGGATTGTTCATGGTCTTGAATACTTTCGCTAGCTACATTCGTATTTAAATCGCTTTGATTTGTTCTCTTATTTGAAAGTAAATTTGGAGTATTATGCGAGTGTGTAGTGTCTGCTTGATAAACTAGCACATCTTGCTTGGTAATTAATTTCTCCTCGGAAAATACGTTACCGTTGTCTTTAGCAGTGTTATCAAAAGTAGCAATATCTGTTGGTAGCATTTTGTCTAAGGTAATATTAGGTAACAGATCCTTGAAATGATTATTCAAAATGGAAGAGCCTTGTTTATTGATTATATCATCTGATACTTTTTCAATCGGTTGCGAAATTGACATATCGGCATCATTTTCAAATAAAACTGTACGTCTACTGCCACCTTCTCTTAGTTTTTCAGTTAAGTCTTTTATATTTATGGCTTCATCTTTATACGATATATTATTTTTTGTATTATCAGGCTCTATGTTTCCCTTATCAAATAAATTATCATTATCAGTTGTGTCAATTTGATTTTTATGAACACTCTTTTCAAGCAGTACATTACTAGACGATGTGTCACCCATAGAATCACAATTATCATTGCATAATAAGTTCTGTTTATTATCAGAATCAATGTTTAAATTGTCTGTCAGTATGATGTTGCTAGATATAGCTTTTGTTATAGAAATCGCATCGTCATCATTTTTATACACAACTGTTTTTCTTTTCTCTTTCTGTTTTAAATCTATCGAATTGTTTTCTTCAATAGTATTACTAGGTTGGTTTAAAGAACTTGCGAGATCTTTTTCGTAGACAATTGTTCTTATTCTATCTGGCATATTAGTTCGTTCAGATTCATATAAGTTTTGAGTTTGTATTAAATTATCTTTATTAATATTACATAATGAAATATTTGCTACATTTTGGTCTGACAAAATTATATTTGATGGTATTGCTTGTGTAACTGAAATGTTTCCAGAATTATTTTCATATATAATTGTTTTTCTGCGTTGAGTTGGTAATTCATCATGTTTTAAAATAACTTTAGATATAGATTGAGTAATAGACATATCAAAGTCGTTTTCATATATAACTGTCTTGTCTTTATTCACAACAGAGTTGTTTGAATAATTATTTTTACTACCTACAATTTGACGTTCAGCGGATTCTTGTACGATTTTTCCAGTCAAAGCTTGAGTAATTGATACGTCAACATTATTGTTTTCATACAATATTGTTTGTCTCTTTTCTTGTAACTTATTAGCAAAAATATTTAGAGGTAATACTTCTGTCATTGATATCTCACCACTATCATTTTCAAATATGATAGTTTTTCTTTTTTCTGAACCTTTTTCCGCTTTATTAATTAAATTTAAATTAGAACTAATAGCTTCTGTCATAGATATCTCACCATTATCATTTTCAAATATGATCGTTTTTCTTTTTTCTGAACCTTTGTCCACTTTATTAAGTAAATTTAAATTAGAACTAATAGCTTCTGTCATAGATATATTTTCCATATCATTTTCAAAAAATAATGTTTGTCTGTGTTGAGATTTATCACCTTGTTCAATGATAGCAGGTAATGCTTGCGTTATGGATATATTTCCTGTTTCATTACCATAAACGAATGTTCTTCCTTGTTCGCAAATTTGAGATTCAACTGGAATTACTGCATCAGAAACAACAGAATGACTCATAGATACATTTCCCATATCATCAAAGACAAATGATTTCATGTTTTGTTTTTGTAATAGCGATGTTTTAGTATCACAAGGTTGATCATCGATAAAATTTGGTAAATCATCATTGACATCTAGCATAAGAGTTTTCTTCTGAGGAGTCTTCTCAATTGGAATGTTTGGGATAAGCATTTGTCGAAAACTTTTAGAATTATCTTTTTCAGATTGTAACATTAATTTCTTTCCATCGAATACTAAAACTTTGTCAGTTTCTTCATTTACCGCAAAATTGATGGATTCACATGGCGCAATGTATGGATTGATAACAATATTCTCTTTATCGGCCTCCCAATTTATGCTTAATTTTTTATCTATAGAACAACTTTTAGACACCTCTTGCACTTTGGGACTGAGAACAGTGTCCGTGATAGACATATCAGATACTTCATTTTGTACTCTTATGTCACCACTTGTGTTTATATCAATTTCAATATATTCTGATAAATTTCCTTTGTTTTCAAAACCTGTATTACAAGCGGAATTCATTTGTATCTTTTCTAGATCTTCCTGTATAGCTTCTAAATCATCTATCCCTTGTATAGATTGCACTGCAGAGAAATTCACGTTAATACCGCCAGACATTTCCCCCATACCAGGAGCCGTAACGTCATCTCTAAAAAGCTTACTCTGCAAATCTGTAAATGTACTTAATTCACAGTTTGATGGTGGGACAACAAGCTTCTTATCATCACCAGTGCATTCTAGCGCTGCTAATTGCTTTGTGAAGTCGACATTTAATGAAGTATTAAGATTCAAGCCAGGAATCTTGTTTCCTGGATCCATAAACTCAACAAATTCCACTTCTTCACACTGTTGATAAAAAATGTGTTTCCCAATATGGCCTATAGATGGACGCATTGAGTTAACAACAGAATCACTTCCTGAAGACTCCAGGGATTTGTTATGTTCTTCATAGAAATTTTTCCATGTGGTTGTTGCTTCATTAGTGACAAACTCTCTAAAACAATTGAATAATATTTATTTTAAGCAGACATAATAAGTGGTTCAATGTGTATTAATGGCTATGTAAGAGTGAAAAATGTGTTATTGGAAGTAACTTCTGACATGAATAAAATCCTTAATTAAGTAATTATTTGACCACCAGCAAATACCAACGAATTTACCTATAGAATGTCAATATATTGTAAGAGAAAACTTTACTATGTGACAATGCAACATGCTAAAATATTTATTATTTATATATATTTTCAGGCAAACAGTTGAAATAACTGATAAGTGCATGTTCCTGCTATTTTATTTTTTTTTATTATTTCTTTATGTGATTGAGATAGTATTTGTCTAGGCGATTTTTAAATTGGCTCACATTTAGAGCCGAGATTACGTTTTCTATCTATAAGAAATTACAATAGACAAACCACATAATACAATAATTGATCATAAAAAAAAGTTAACAATTGGTAAACTATACCCTGTTGTGTTTTGCAATTTCATTGCCATATATTGCATTATTCTATTTAAAGCCATAAATAAAAACAAAATAATAAAATGTAATTAGTAACTCCATTTTTAAAACTTACGCAACGCCAGTGCGCTTCGAGAAACTAACGCGACGGCTTTTGACTGTGTCTGTAGGTGTTGCTACATTGAATTCTAACTCCGATAAAGGGGTACGAGACACCCGTTGACTCTTCAATATAGATGAACGCCGTTTTCGACTGCAAGGGAAACATTTCATATCAACTATCAGCATAATATATATATATATATATATATATTATTATATACCATTCATAAGATTGCTGTGGGTGGTCAGATATAAGGAAATACTATAATTGCAAGAAACCGGTGTGAATGTAGGTTCAAATCCTGGTTACTTTACCCCCTCATAAACACAGAGGTGAGGCCTACCAAAAAGGCCAGACGTCGTCGCGGGCCAGAGAAGTGGGCGCTGCTGTGCCTCCGGTCCCAGCTAGACGGAGAGAAGGAACACCCCGGGGGTTTTAGTCGGTGCAAGTCCGACACACCGGGGGCGACCCTCATAGCCCCCTGAATTCCGTTAGGGAGTACCTCCGGATGGATTATATAGACATGTTATGTATTCTAGTGCTGTGAGAATGGCGATCTTCTTCATTACTGATCACATTTTGCACAACATATAAGTGCACAGTGGGTACAGCCACTAATGTATCTGTGCTCACCCCATAAAGGAAATTGCATAATGATATTTTATATTTTTATTTTAATAATGCCATATGGTGTGTTTGAAATATATTGTCTCAGGACATTGTTGATGCACCATTGACTAATAGTTTTAAAATTAAGCTGGATTGAAAGCTCTCATCTCAATCAGATTTTTAATGTATAACCAACTCAGAGCACAGTATTATGTGAAAGTTAAACACACCAGCTGAGACACAGGCAAATTCGTTTTCTTTTTTAACCTGATGGAAATCCTTATGGACAATCAGGGTAGTGGTGATGACTGCTAACCAGACCCAGGTATCCGTATACTTCCTACGGCCCAGTGAGCAATCACCCCAGATTGCGATTTCCTCAGAGAGGGTAGAAGGGTTAGGACCCTCTCACTACCTCTCTACTGGGAAGGCAAATCAGCTAAAAGCTACTAACTAGCCTTTTATTTGATGGTATTAAAAATAATATGTATTTGTTATTTAATCTTTAAAAAAATGTATGTTTATATTTCAATTCAATTGTATTTGTAATTTAGTTTAGACTTTGTATCCCGTGTTTATTCAAATCTGAATAGAAACTATATTGCTCATTTTTTTATATAATCTCTGAATTTTATTAAGTACATTCATACTAAGTATAATTAAGTGCAATTATGTATTTTGAGGATAAATAAATTATTATGTTTGTAACCAAGTCATATTATTTTGTAATTAATAGCAGTGATACAGTTCAAACTCTATTAAAGAAATTTTCTGTCATAATAATACTTTAATGATTTATTTTATGATGCTGAATGTTAGTTAATCTTCAAGGATGAAATTACAAGCAAGTTCTATTTTATTACATACTAGCATCTGCCTTCATCTACTGCAATAGCATTGAGGGCAAAACAGTCTATGAAAACCTCAGAGAATACATAAAGGACATCACAGAACTGGTCAAGTGCCATTGTTTGTATTCATGTTTACGGATTTTAATAAAAATATTATATATTGGATGGAATCTAAGAAAATCGAAGACATTTCAATAAATCTTAATTTAAAAAAGCTGGTTAAATGGGCCTACAACTCAGATTTCAAAATTAGTTAACCATTTGAACGAACACAAACAAATGGAATAAGCCTACAATATTATAAATGTATCGTAACAAAATACAAACTTTATTAAAGTTAACATAAATTGTTTCTATTAAGACTGTTTACTCAATAAGTTCATTAATAATTTTATAAACTTATAATAAACTTACGATGCGGCGGCATCTGAATGTTTATTTTTGTTTGTTTCATCCATGATTAACACAGCAATAAAAATTTCCTTCAGCAATAAATGAAGCTTAACATTTACATCACAATTATAATGTTTATAATCAAATAAACGCAACAAATTCACTAAATCAACAATTTACGATCATTCAAAAACCAAAACACAACGGTAATCGGGTATCAGGCATTTAAATTTTATGTCATTTTCTATGAGTAGGCAAAGGTATTTGAAGCATACAGACACCAGTCTAAAGCTAATATAATTATCCATCGCAGCAGTAATTACGTAAATACATATTAATTATAATATACATATATATATGTTGAGAATATTAATGTTTTCACATATATTGTATTAGCTCTACTGCAACGCTATATCCTACATTATCCTTACATTAATAAACCAATTAAATTACAGTGAAGCCTGGATAAGTGAGAAAACTCTGTTAGTGAGAGTAATACTCAGGAACCGTCATTTTAAGCTCCCACAACCTCTATTAGCGAGAAACAGAAACCTCTGTAAGAGAGAGTCGTTTTTCCCACATGAACCTCCGTAAGTGAGACTGCTACTTATCTATACCTCTCTCTATAAGCGACAATCGAGCTTTATTTATTTATATTATTTAGGAAGAACAAATAATAAAACAAATTACAAATTTAACATCTGCTATTTTATGATTCATTCTTAACTTTCATGAAAATTTGACAAAATTTATGAGTTAGAGAAAAACATTCTAAATACAAATACAGAAACGCAAACAAAACTGACGGATTTTTTAAGTGTAAATAAAATAAGTTCTAAATAAAATTACATAGTGCTTAAATATTTGTTTTGTTTTCGCTAGCATCTTGATTCCTAGCCTTATAAAGTACTTATATGTCGAAATCTAATGAACGTAACATATACATACCATTAAAAATATATATGTACATAATACATTTTTACTTGCTGTGACTTTTTATTGCAGCGTACCTCTATAAGAGAGAAACGCTACCCATGTACCTGCACTAGCGAGAAACTCGGGTTAGTGAGACACCTCTATAAGCGAGAATGAAATTGTTCTCCCTTGAACTCTCACTTATCCAGGTTTGACTGTATTTGAAAAAGAACTGTTATTAGCGCTATCTTGTAACCAGTAGCAGTGAATATGTCCTTGAATTACAAAATTTTATTTAAGGTTATTATAAATAACTAGCTGTCCCGGCAGACCTTGTTCTGCCCTATTTCTCTAAAACAAAGTCACATTGTTTTTTTTAATGTTAATAGCTATTGGCCTGTCGGCTGTTTTTTGAAAATTGTTTGAAGGAACCTGGCCTTAATGCTGTATGTATAAATATTGACAAATATTGACATTAATATTTATACGTCACTCAATAATTGTTTTGCCTTCCCGGAACCCGTCCACTAACATTTAAACTTTATGCTATGGTGTTAAAGTTCAAATTGACTTATAACAAATCTTTTGTATGAGAATATAGAAAAGTGTTGTTTTTAGACTTTTTCAGAAAATTTTTTAAAATCTTCTCTCTGTTATAACCTTCCCCAGACTTCAACAAACACAACAAAAAAGAAATCAGTCAAATCGGTTCAACCGTTCTCGAGTTTCGCGGTTCAAGACACTATAGCTGATCCGGCAAACGTTGTTTTGCTATGTAAGGTTTTGTAATATCTTCTAAGATATTCATTGAAATTAAGTGATGTCAAAGACAATTTTGTTCACAATTAAATACTCTTAATCAACAACACATTTATTTGGATAAAGATTAATATTATTACGTTGATACAACTCTTAACAAATAATGCATTAATTTCGACCAAATTTGTTTACCATAAAAACGGTTCTAGTGACTTAATCTTAAAAGATAGACATATACTGTCGCGGACATTTTTTTAGATCATTTCAAGAGGAATAATTCTTTCATACATATATTTTTGGTATCTTGAACCGTTTTTGCAGCGCACGCAATGGAAGCCCTCAAGGATGAATAATTTTGCCCGTTTTTTTCACATTTTCCATTATTTCTACGCTCCTAATAATTGCATCGTGATGTTATATAGCCTAAAGCCTTCCTCGATAAATGGTCTATTCCACTCAAAAAGAATTTTTCAATTCGAACCAGTAGTTCCTGAGATTAGCGCGTTCAAACAAACAAACAAACAAACAAACAAACAAACAAACAAACAAACAAACTCTTCAGCTTTATAATATTAGTATAGATAAAACACATAAATATGCAGCATTAATTAATAAAGTATAATTTACGGTGAAAATTAACAAAACAGAAGATTAACCAACATCAGAAATTATTAGATTTTTGCAGAGCCTCGGCCTCACTAGGAGACAATAGGCATTACGACTTGACTTACAAAAAATATCGTTCGCTTTTTTTTTCGGCATGTCCTACGTCGGTGGCCTGGGAAAGACCTTCACAACAAAACCGGGCTTGGTGGGCGAACGCAGAGGGCGCTCAGACAGCGAAATTTATTGGTTTGGCGGCTACGCAAGGGCATCCCTGTGGGTACGGACCTCGAATTGGGCGGCTGGCCAGTTGAAAAACGAACATAACGGTGATCTACCAGCGTTTCGGAAGCGACTGCCTTCAGAAGAAACGCGGAAAGAAACTTAAGGCTGCGTCGGAGTGAAACTGCGTTATTTAAACGACAGTTGACAGGCCTATTCTTAGTCGTCGTCGTCGGCGACGCCGGTGTCTCGGAATGTGACGAGTGCTTGTATATCGTTCGCGGCAGAATAAATTGAACCCGGTGATTTAAAAAAAATGGATGAACCTTACATTGTAACACGTTATTATCATAATGGGTTTTACAGTGATATTCGGCACAACGCGGCATACGGTGTTAACATGCTGTTTTTTTTTTACTCTGACGCGGCACAGTGACCATTCCATACCTGATGGAACGCACGGTGCAGGTCAAAAACGACAACGACAAAATAACAGCAAAAAAACCATCGATAGCCGCCGCGATCATACCGGCCAACACAACTAAAAATAATATCATAGGACGTTGTAAACAAATAAGAGTTAGAGAGCTTCTTAATTCGGGAAGCGACGTAATGGAGCTAACGGATTTCGTCTATCTGTTACTACATTGCTAAATTGCTCCGCGGCAGCGCAGCGTAAATAGAGTTCCTAATGTTTTATTTAGAAAACCTCTTTGTTGAATACGTTTCAGGCCTCACCCAGGCATAATTCGGCACTAGATGTAGTAGTTATGGTCCAAGTATAACGCTGTATATCATACTTACAGAATATAGACGACTGAAAGAGTAGTTACAGTCAGTAATATTGTGTAAACTGAACAAACGATCAGCCAGATGAGCACAGCAGCGTGATCCCCTACATCCACAATTTCAGACATTGGTTAGGTTCAGAATGATAAAACTTGAAATTCTACATATTTACCACAATAGTTACCGATATTTTTGCACTGAAAATTTTGTTAAAAATACATTATTAATTTCTTTAGCTGATATAATTATGTCATCTTGATTAAATGTTTTTTATTCTTCAGTTACATGCCAGACGAAAATTTGTTTATAGTAACGTCAAATTACTTCTTAAGTATTGGGTACTTCTCGGAAACTTGGATAATTTTAAAGGATTATGATTGAATTGGTTGTTTACTTTTGCTGTATCATTAGACTGTGGAATGGTCTTCAGTCAAGTGTATTCCCACCGTCTTATGATATGGGGACCATTAAACGAAGCGTGAAGGTATGTTTGTGCAGTCACTGTGCCTAAGTCAGGATAAAAAACAGAATATATGCGTTTGGGACATAGATCTTACGAAAAATATTAAGTGCTCCCTGGACAAGTTTCACCTCATACGCCAAAGTCCTGGCCCATCGCAAAAGAGAAATTATGGTTGACAGTTATGAGACGAAAAGTAACCTTTTTCGGCATACAGAGACAATCGCAATATGATTTTCCTAGATTGATCCTGTAAGACAAGATACGGGGAAGAGAAGCCCGCCCGCCAGAAATGAAAGTGGCTAGATGACTTAAAAAATGGACCGTACTAAGTTTTCTATTTCGAAAAGTAGACCATGAAATTGCAAGAAGTTTCACCTATTGACCTACAAACTCTTTTACGAAGATGGACCGTATGATTGACTAATCAAAAATATCTTCACATCTTGAAAGTATGCCGATAACCCGTCTCGTGTCACACTCGATCGCGCTCTCCTTTCAACGTGTGCGCTATCTAACATATGCTCACACGCTCGCCCATTTCGATGGAGTGCATCACGAGGCGGAAGAACAGCATACTTTCGAAGTGCCGATATACACCCAACAAGTGATATCTTATATATAAAAATGAATCGCTAAATGTCTTGATAAGCGCGAAACTCGAGAACAGCTGAACCGATTTGGCTGATTTCTTTTTTGTTGTATTTGTTGAAGACTGGGGAAGGTTGTTACGGAGAGAAAAATAAAAAAAATGTCTGAAAAAGTCTAAAAACACCACTTTTCTATATTCTCATACAAAAAATTCGTAATAATATTTAAAAGACAATTTGAACTTTAACACCATACCATAAAGTTTAAATGTTAGTGGACGGGTTCCGGGAAGGCAAAACAATTATTGAGTGACGTATAAATATTAATGTCAATATTTGTCAATTTTTATACATATAGCATTAAGGCCAGGTTCCTTCAAACAATTATCAAAAAAATCTGACGGGGAAGCTATTAACATTAAAAAAAAACAATGTGACTTTGTTTTAGAGAAATAGGGCAGAACAAGGTCTGCCGGGACTGCTAGTTCTCAATATAAACCATACAGTATAAATGGCTACTCATACAATAAATGGGTCGTATACCAGAACTACTAAGTTCTGCAAAGCCGCATTCAACTAGTGAGTTACGATTACGATAAAAGTAATCTAAAAAGGGTTCGTCGCCCGCGCGACTTCTGGCGGATCCCGATTATCCAATTACCATGGTCTTAGAAGGAGCCTCTGAGTACAACAGTGAGGCACACACCAACCTACAAATTTCATTCCACGACACCGGCGCCGACGAAGAATAGTTCAATCAACTGTCACTAACTGGTATCTTTACGCTCCGAGAGGCAGTTCCACTGTAACGCAGCCTGAGTTTCTTTTGGCGTTACTTCTCAAGAAAGTCGCTTCCGAAACGCTAATAGATCACCCGTAGGTTCTTTCCCTAGCTAGCTGCCCAAGTTGAAGTCCTTACAAACAGGGGTGTTCTTGCGTTTCCACGCAATCCACAATTCACCCCGCCTGATAAAGTTTTAAAGGGCCTCCCTTTTTTTGTAATCCGGGGAAATTTCTTACATAAAACCACCAGGGCCGCTGTGGGGACAGTGACCCCGGTGTCAGACTCCTACTGATTAAAAACCCCCAGCATGTCCTTCCTATCATTCCACCAAGTCTGAAAATCCATATTCTTCCAGACGCCCGGGAAGCGAACACCCTGTTTAGGCTTTATTTTTGGGGGAGGTGGGTGTAAACAGTCCACTCATCCAAACCTATCTCACAGACGGCGCGCCAGACACTGCGCGCCGCCTCTCTATCATCCGGGCAATAGAGTTCTTCTAGTCTACTACTGCGCTGGTCGTGGCAGATTGCGAGCTCGCGCCCGCGGCCAGCGTCCATGCGGATGAAGGAGTACCCAGGAGTTTTTTAGTCGGTGAGAGTGTGACACACCGGGGGACGACCCTCACCGTCCCCTGACGATCCACAATGGATATTTCTCCTGTTAAAAAAAACTATTTGTGTAGTCCCAATTATATCTTGGCCTTGATTTTTGCTTAATTCGCCTTGAAGCCGATTAAATTCCTTGCAAAGATTAGGCGCCATGCAAACTATTATTTTTTAAAGACAAAAAAATGGAAAATATTCTAATGCTACTACTCCTCCAGTGTTACAATAATGCTTCTACGTTTATTTGTGTTCCCTGATCGGTAGCATCTAACGCATCAAAAATAACTAAACAATAAAATAAACAACAAAATAAAAAACAATATAAAAACAAGGAAAAATATTTCTAATCATATTCCATTCCAGACACACTAGTACAAGACGTGGACGCTGAAGTACTGATGTAGGATGATGTAGATGAGCAGCTCTTTTGTCTGAAATATAGTATAGTTTCCTATTAAATAGAGTTTTAACCACAGATGTACAAAATATAATTAAATTAATGATTAACATGATTACATTTTATAATCGTTTAACATTTTACAACTCTCAATTTACAGCGTATAACCGTTACTTATTTTGTCATTTTTATTCGCAAGTCTTGCCGTGCGAGTCCCCGTCGCACTTGACCAATTATTTTAAACCAATTATTATTTCAGTCCAGCTGCCTTAATTAATTTTTCGTTAAAATTATATAATACACTGTCAATACCTTGCCTTCCGATTTCTTTCTTTGCCACTCTTCTTTTTCGATTTTCTATTGTTTTCTCGTTTTTTCTTCTCTACACTAGTCGTATCTTTCTCTCCTTTATCTTTCTTATCACTATCGTCCACTTCTTCCGCATCACCAGCGTTGTTGTTCTGAGTTCCTTCATTGTCTATTTGACGCTTTTTTCTTTCCTTGTAAATCTCGCAGGAATCCCTTGGTATAACTTTCCAATTTCCTTTTTCTGACGAACGTTGTATTTTCTGTAAATTTAATGCAGTATAAAACGCTGTGTGTTAAAAAAATAATGAAGTATAAATATTAAATACTATTCTTAACTTAAGCTTATACTTGCTATACTTAAGGAAAAATCTACAAATATTTTTTTAGACACGGCCAAATTTCAACCTGAGGACATTGGCTTTTAGGCCTGGCGGGCGAGAATAGGCACATCTTTTAAGCGGTCAGAGGCTGGTACACCAGAGACCCCCGCCCTCACGGCGCCCTGGCGGTCCATGAGGATTTCTTCCAGATTACAAAAAATATTAAATTTTTTGTAGAAGCTTTCTTTTAAAGGTGTCCTAGTATTTACTGTTATATCAAGGATGTTGGAATGTATTTGTTAACAATAACCCCTAACCAAATAATAAACACAAATTCACAAATATCCAGACCTGGAAAAGCTACCTGTCTACACGCAGAAGTTATCACCTTGGGGTTCTCAAACCGGCATACTTAAGCTGTCTCCCCCGCATGCGGCGTGGACTGTCCGATGAGGATTTTCCCAAGTAAAAAAGGAGATTGTCTCGGTACTACATTGTTTCATGTGTGGAACAAACCTTTACTGCAGAAGTCACAAGCTCAACCTTTTTTTAATAACAATAATATATCGTCTCGCTATAGCCGTTTCAGGGTAAACATTTAGTAGCTGTATCCGCTTGCATGACGTGCTCAACGTGACTTACGCATCTAATGGTCATTTCGAGGATACTTAATAACTCTGTACTAAATATGAAAAAAATCAGAGACAAGTGCTAGCTTTCGAATTTAAGACAATTCTCGCTTTCAGTGTGGATAGACGGCCACCCGTATGGACACTGGTAGCAATAAAAACACTGGAATATATATTTTTAGTATAAACCAGATGAATAGATATGATTTCAAAGAGGTTTACTAACATGTCCCCTTTTTTTTGGTAAACGAGGAGAAAATCCTGCATAGAACCACCAGGCCCACTGTGAGTGCAGCGACCTTGTTGTCTCAAACTCCTATTGACTAAAAACCCATGGGTGTCTTTCTAATCGAGTGATTAGGCCTGGGTGGAGTACCCAGGCCTGGAAATCCAGATTCTTCCAATAAGTACTAACGTGTCCCCGGACAACTTCATTTAATTCTTCAATATTACGCAAAGGTTTGTCATGATTACAGTGCAACGTTCTTTTTCTATCAAAAGATTTCTTTTTCTTTTTTACATGTACAACACTTTTTGTAGATTTTCCCATGACCAAGACATCTCATTGCTTATTTAAAATGTGTAAAAATTTTTGAAGTTTCCCTAATAATACAATTTTATCAAAGACGATTCACATTTTCTATCGTCATACATAGAAAAAAGGTTAAAATATTTAAAAAATAATCACTTTTGTTTTCTAGCAGAGCGGATTTTAAAACTATTTTTGTGTTATTCATAATTAATAAAATATTCCCTTTTTATGTAGGTTTATTTAATAGTTAGCTAATTACATAAAATTAAAATAATAATTTATTTGATTACTTTATTTAAAGCACTGCAGCGAACAAAACGCATTTGTCATATGACTTGTTACAGCGCTACCAACATCAAAACTGTTCCACCATTTTGGGGCAGCTGATTTTGTTTGATATAAAACCATATTAGAAAATATCTAAATAATATCTCAAAATGGGCTACTCCTTTATCCCCATTACTGTATTTACCGTATTTTGGGGTGTTATAGGTATTGTATGTCCCTTCTTCGCACCTAAAGGGCCAAACAGAGGGTATGTATTTCTCTTTGAATCTCTCTTTATTTTTGCTATTTCCTGTACTCTAATTTAATTTTTATTGTAATATTTTAGGATTATTCAAGTGATATTGATGTTAACTGCAGCCACATGCTGGTTATTGTGAGTATTATGCTTCTTTTTTTTTCAATATGAGTCATGATTTGAGATCATCTAAATGTTGTTCAAATCTTATTAGAATAACAATTTAAACAAGCGATATGAGTAAATGCTAGTACTAAAACCATTTATGTGTGTTTCTCCGTATTATTAAAGCTAGTTTTTATACTCGGGAGTGGAAAAAAACACTTATTAACACAAGACCCTCTCTTGAAAGGTTAATTTCTATATGTAATTCATTACTTAAATTTGAAAGCCTTATAATGCAATGCCAACCCAAGGGCTGGCTAGATATCTTTTGTAGGTCACTGACATACTTTTAAAGCTTTTTAAATTATAAGACTAATATCACACTATGCAGTCATAAAACTACATGACAGTAGTATGACAATATTGTCTATAATTCAAATTGCTGATCCTAATTGTAGAAATCAAGAAACATTATTATAAATCATAGATGAAATGAAATAAGTAGTCATAGCTATTTCTGAATGAAATGAAAATATTTTAGAAAGATATAAAAAATTTGGTGCAATAAATGCACTGAATGTTTGATGTTCCTTGTAGAATAATTTCTCATACTGGTCTCAAATTAACAGAATATCATATACATATGAGACATTCTGCACCATGCAGCAGTGGAACTATGGGATAAACTTATAGATTAACTTATACATTGAGTCTTTTCCACTCTGTACTGTATAGTGTAATTGTTTTTAATAATATGGCAATAAGACAATCACAAATTAAGTGTTAAATAAACATAACCATTCAATCATTTATACCGAAAGTTTATATCTATATACCTCCGGGGTCAACAACAAACTGCGAGTCATCCATATGTGTGAAAATGTGGCATAGTGAACATAGGGGTCACATAGTGTATCTTATTTTAGCAGATCTTTGGCTACCTTTGGCTCAAAAACTACATTTAATAAAACTTTCAAATGCACTGAAATTTTAGCTAAACCCTAAGGTTTTTAGCAAGCATCAAAATACAATTGATTGTGACTGTTAAATAACCTTTAAACTTTATTCGATTATAGGTTGATACCTAGCTAAAGAGGAAGCCAATTAATTGGCTACTGTCACAACCTTCAGCTAAAACTGAAAGCCGATGGTTTTAAAATCTTAAACACTTCAATTGATGATTGGTTAAAAGTGAATAATATAATGATATTAAAATCTATCAAATTTAACCCATTTGCTATGGCAGCCCTCTCTGCAAAGTGTTTCACAGGGAAACAGAACTCTATGCTGAAAGTGCACACATCAAATGCACAAGATACAAAAATTTGGCTCAAAACAGTTTTCATTAGTTTTCAGAAGAAAAATAATATGGGTGAATAAAATATAGTCACCTATCATATATAGGCGGTCTTTTCTCAGTTGGTGACTGCAGTACCCTGTACTGTACACTGTAGACCATAGAAAGGCAAAATGTAATCAGATTAATAAAAATGATTAACATTACATTTTACGTTTTTTCCATTAATAAGACTGCATTTTGCTCATTTATGTTTTAAACACTACAAAATCCCAGATTGCATACACATTTATCATTTCTTAATGTTTTAAATTGATTTAATCATGATTACAGAGCAAGAAAATTAAAATTACGACTACATTTTGTAATCGTTCATCATTAATCAGATTACATTTTGCCCATCTCTGCTGTAGACCCATTGTGTATAGGTGGTGATTTTTAGCTGGTGACTATAGTCACCAATAGTAGCAAAAGGGTTAAGATTTGTGTTGATCTATATAAACAATTTGTAGAAATCATTAAAATTACCTCACAACTTGTGAAATAATGGTTAAAGCCACAACTGAAGCTTTGGTCAGAAAATAGAGATCTTCAATTTAATTTTGGCTTTTTGTTAATGAAATAATCTATATACACAGATAATTATTGTTTAATTTTTACATGAAAATATAACAGACTGATGGAAATAGTACTATTGTAGTTGTACAATCCTAGGGTGTGCAAACAAACTTATTTTCACAATTTTGTAGCCAATTACTACATTGCACTTGAAGGTGATTCATTTGCTATATACATATTAGCTTAGCAGCCTGTCTACAAGACAATAAAATAAAAAGCTTGGGGATATTCTTGTTCAATAGATAATGATCAGTAAATAATGAATGTTTCAGCTGGCTGTGCGCGTACATGGCACAAATGAACCCACTCATTGGGCCCAGATTGGATAATGATACTCTCATCTGGATCTCACGCACTTGGGTAATGTATTTATTAACTATAGTTACGTGACCAATATTAACTCTCAATGCAAAAATAGAGGTTTTTTTTAAGTTTCCTCAAAAGCTTGTAGCTCCTAAATGGATGCTCGGATTTTGATTTAGTTCAGAAAGTGACAACAAAGATTAAGAGTGCTTTTAGCTATCATTGAAGAAAATCTAGCCTTCTGTTTAAATATTATTAGCAGCTCTTTTCTAGTTAGTTTTTTAGTTCTGGGATGAAAATAACTGTTAAAAATGTATTATTACACTGACATCACTTTACAATAAAAAAGTAAAAGAAATGTGCTAAAACAGTTACTGCAAAGTGTTATTCAGCAGGCCAGGCCTATGATAAATCTCTTCTGGTCTGAAATGGATTCTGGTAGTCGCTGTTCATCAGCGGCTGACAGGCGATCGTTGTAGGCGACTGTGCAGTGCTGTCAGCTATCACAATCGCGAGCTTAACACGCCGCCTGACAGCTCTGTGCAGTTTCTTACATCGATGTCTTCTGATGTAATTCATACAGAGCTGTGCATCGCAGCCTGCAGCCGCTGGCGAACATTGGGGTGGTAAGTCGTGGCATTGGTAGTTAGAGCTAATAGGTCGATTGCCCAAACTGGGTCGTGACCACAGTACACAGGTGTATAGACCGACATAGTGACTGGCTTCAGCCTGTCGTATTTCGAGATCATACTATGTATTAATAGTTATTAGTATACCCAGTGATTTCTGCGGCAACAGTGAGCTATACACACGCACTATCTTCATTCCACGACACCGGCGCCAACGAAGGATAGTTCAGTCAACTGTTGCTAACCGGGCCGTTCTCGCTCCGAGGCGCAGTTCCACTCCGACGCAGCCTTGAGTTTCTTTCGGTGTTTCTTCTCAGAGTAATCGCTTCCGTAACGCTAGTTGAACACCGTAGGTTCGTTCCCTACCTAGCCGCCCAAGTCGAGGTCATTGTGCCAAGTCAAAATTAAAGAAAACTTTACAAGTAGTGGAATTCGCTTTGGAGCGTCATGTAATATTGGAATCTTCAAGCCACTAGTAAATCGGTTATTGTCAGGCGAGCTAGCTTCATTGCCGACCTCATCATCGCTGGTCAACAGGTGTCTTTAAGATCCTACGTCGGCCTGTTTGTAATTAAGAAAACTTTACAGGCTTCCCTTTTGAATGGTCACCGCATGCCATTGTCTGTGTGTAGTCATTATAATGTATATTATAACTGATTAATTTTTTTTTTACAGGGAAATGCCTTTAACAGGACCAAGGTTTAACCAACTTGTCCATACCACAACAGTGTGCTTGCACATCCTAGACCAATAAGTCTAAATAAACGAGTAATATCGAATCCAATATTACAAATGGTGTAATTTGTAAGAATAAACATAACGTAACATTAAACATATAAAATTTAAATATACTTCAGCTGTTTATCCTCAAATGTTGCTTCTTGCACTACTAGTGTAAATCCATGATTTACAGAAATATGTTCTTTTACAGAGACTCATTAAGGGCCGTTTTATAAATCATTTACTTGTTATTGTTTTAATCCTTTTAACCTAATATTGTATAAAATTTCACTGGATTTTTGGCTTTGTTTTATGACACACCAGATGTAAAAGTGTAATTTGTTTTCTGTTTCTGTAATTGAATATTATGTTTTGTAGACCTAATTACAAATAATCAAATTTATGTAAATATTACAAATTCATTTACAATAACAGGCTAAAACATATTTGTGTTAAGTGTTTTACTTTGTTTTGGGAAATAGTTATTTAAATTATATTTCTTGAAACTTGATCATTCCATTCCAGAATTCTGTGCAATAAAATAAATGTTGCGAAAATTGTATTTATGTGTAGATATTAAATATTCTATTATAATTCAATAAAATTTATTTCAGTTATTTATTTTTTATTATCTATAATAAATGCTTTTATTGTTGTTGTTGTCCGAAATTATTTAAATTCATAACGAGGCAATATTGAATTCTCTATTCATAATAAACTCTAGTCAAATTTGTCAAGTTATATCTAAGGTTTATTTATCCTCTCGTCCCATTATTATAGGACCTTCCACAGACAGATTATGACACGAATTTTTGAAACTTAGATTTAGTAAAACCAGTTTTTCTCTGAATCTAACTGTGATTTTGTATAACTCCAATTAGTTTTACCAATAAAATATATTTCTGTATGTAATTTCTTACATTACTCTTGACCTTGAATTGCATTACAACTGTTCTATGAGAAATAATACTTACCTTAAGGACTTTATTCCGTGTCCTGCAATGGGACGCGGTACTGACGAAAGGTTATGGTGTTTGTGATCTACGCTGTGACCACAGTATATAGACCCAAAGCCAGTCAACGTGACCCGCTTCGGACTGCCGCGTTTCCAGATTATTTTGTGCACTTTGTTGTTCCTACATTTAGAGACTTTTGTGGTGTACGAGGGCCGACATGATGAGGGCATTTCTTACTGTATTCTGGTCTCTTGACGGTCGCCGCCGTTCTTGGACTGAGCTTTCCATCAGCTACGATGTAGTCACTTTGTCGAGCGAGTATAAAAAAGCTAGAAAATAATCTCGTAGCCCAGCATGTGGAAAGTGTAGCTGCTTTTTCGTCCATAAACGAGTGCAGCATCAAGTGTGTTGCTATGGGGATGTAGACCTTGCCAAGGCACCGTCGCCGGAGGGATGCGTTCGCTCAGAGCGAGCGCGATATCCTCCGATGACAATAGCCGGGTAGACTTGAGGGAGTCTGCTGTCCGGATAAGAAGGAGATGGTGTGCAGTGTCCGACGCGCCGCCTGTGAGATAGGTGTTGGAAGGATGGGCTCTTTTCCCCTACCCCTCCCAGAGAGGCAGCCTCGAAAAGGCATTTCGCTCTCAGGGCGTCTGGATGAATTTGGTTTCCCAGGCTCGGGTGGACCAATTAGAAGGACACCCCGGGGGTTTTTAGTCAGTAGGAGTCTGACACACCGGGGTTGCTGCTCTCACAGCGGCCCTGATGGTTCTATGCAGGATTTTCCCCCGAGACACCAAAAAAAGGGTATGTAGACCTTCTAGCTGGGTAAGTAGACTTAAGGAAGTCCAAGAGAGGTTCCGGAAGGGTGGGCCCTTTACACTCACCCCCTCCCAGTGAGGAATCCTTAACAAAGCTGTTTACTCCCCGTGCTTTTGGAGGAATTCGAATTCCCAGGTTCAGGTAGAGCGATTAGAAGGACACCTTGGGGGTTTTTAGTCAGTAAGAGTTTAATAAACGGGAATTGCTGCCCCCACAGCAGGACTGATGATCCTATGCAAGATTTTCCCCCGCGTTACAAAAAAAGGGGGATACAAACCTTCAATCGTAGTATATATGGGCCGAATGTCAGTTGATTTGCGTCTTTTGATACTCACTGTCGTTCTTAAGCCACGCTGTACTTTCCAGCAGGTACCTTGTAGTATGTCGAGACAGTATAAAAAAAATTCCACATGAATAACTGAAAAGTTTTCTACCAGAACATGTTGAAAGAGAACTAGGGGAATTTTATTTCGGTTTCAAAGTTAAGATTTGTAGACACCACTTTGACTTTGCGCATAATACCTATGTATATATAAGTTCGATTTTGACAAAAAACTAAATATGCTAGAATAGGAACTTGAGTATAACCTATTCGCAGGGTCAATTCCAAGTACATTATAGATATTGGTGAATTTACATAATGCAAAGTAAATAATTCAATATATCGTCACGCTATATCCTTTACGGGGTGAGCAGTGATACAATAGTGGCTGTATACACTTTGCGTTCATATATCGTGGCCAACATGACTAATGATGAAAATGCCCGGGAATTTTCCCAAAGTGCCCAAAACTCCCGAGAACATTCCGTTAATTCCCGGGAATATTCCCATGGAACGTGTAAACAGAAATATACGTTTATTTCTTAAAGTTTCTTTCGGAAATAAAATAATGGCCTGTGGGTCGATTGTAAACATGGTTACATATGATATCAAAACGAGACTTTTATATTGCAGTTTATTTTCTTACTTAAAATTTAAATATAAAAAATTAATTGGCTTTGCTATTTCATTCCGGATGAAGTCATAACTATTTTGAAATAATCAAAAAACTTTTTATTTACACTTATTTAAGGGTGGTGTCTTTATTATATAGGAAAGTTACACGAGTGTAGTGTATAAATTGTGTGTGTATGACGAGGTCAAACTTTTCAAAATGATTTGAGATGTAATAAACCACAAAATATTTCAAAATAGATATATTTGTATGTTATTATTTAAAATATTTTTATTGTTGAACAATAAAAAAAAATCATGATAAATACTAATATATCGTCACACTATAATCCGGGGTGAGCAGAGATACAGTAATAGTTTTATCCGAGACGGTGCACGGTGTTCGGCGCGCCGCCTGAGAGACAGGTTTTGGAGGGGTGGGCTTTACTCCTACCCCTCACAGAGAGGTAGCCTCAACAAGGCTTTCTGTACCCTGGACGTCTGATCGAATTTGGTGTCCCAGGCCCGGGTGGAGCAATCAGAGGGACACCCCGGGGGTTTTTAGTCAGTAGGAGTCTGACACACCGGGATCGCTGCCCTCACGGCGTCCCTGATGGTCCTATGCTGGATTTTCCTCGGGATAAAAAAAAGTAGTTTTATCCACTTAGCGCTTATATGTTGTGCCTAACGTGACCAGAAGTACAGGTGATCGCCGTTCTAGAGGCACTTACACATGACATTTCTATCAGATGCCATGTAGGTTGACTCACGTTGTTTTCATTCGCCGGTAAACATGTAATGCCTAAATCCGTATTTAATCTGAAAAAACCCAGAAGTACGTACCGGGATTCGAGCCTACGACCATTCACACTGTAGCACATAGAAACCGGTCCCTTATCAACTAGGCCACCACCGCTATACTACAAAATATTTTTGACGGATTTTATTCGTATTCTGCGATATGTTTACCAACTGTGGACCGACAAAGCGACAAGATGCGCGGAGGTAAACAAGGCATGCGACGACATTATACAGATTGTGAGCGTGTGAGTGAGAGCGCAGCAAAACGTTCCCGCTGACACTTTTATGTCACCGCTCAAAAATGCCGCACAGATGCGAGTCTTAATAATTAAATAAAGAATTAATTTATTTTATTTTTGTGTACTTTTCTTTTAAGATCTTCATGATTCTAGATGAACAGAAAATATCCTTTAAAATTTGATTCCTTTGTGAAAACGTCATAAACTGTAAAATATGCGACATAAAAGGGCACATGTTTTGTTAGTATTATCTTAAAAGTAAAATTAGAGGTACAAGGAATTGCAAATATCAGTATTTGATTTTAATTTCAGCTTAATACCTCTGGGCGTTTTTGAGAAAAAGTGTCAGACAGACAGACAAGGAATTGGTTCTATAAAGGTTCTCTTTTCCTTTTCAAATAACGACTTCTAAAAAGTAATGCAGTGGTCATATGTAATTATATTTTTGTACCTACATATACATTATGTAAAAAGATACAGAAAATATTATTATAGCAGAGAGTGAATATAGCTCTGGTAAATAATCACTAAACGCCAGTCAAACATTTAAAGAACTACCTGAAACACCGCCATTAGGAGATTGTCACCTGCAGTGGATCTAAAAACTTCTACTCCGGATTTATTTATACTATAAAATATTATAAAAATTATATATATAAATATCATTAAAAAATACACAAATCTGGAGTAATTCGTGTACATACATAAAAAACATTACACACTAGCTGTGTGGCCCGGCGTTGCTCGGGAAGAAATAATTTACTCACTTCGCCATATGTTTTTCAAAAACGACGAAACACGTATTCTTTTATTTCTAACTAAAAAACTAAATATCAATTTTTATAGGGCTTACTTAAATTGACGGATTTTAAGCAAACAAACAAACTTTTCACCCTTATTTTATCTTCTTAGGGATTGATTTTCCAATAAGGTTGAAACATTTTTTTTTCTAATTTCCAACCAATAGTGGAAATACTGGTTTTGATAGTGCTTACTTCAAAATTGGCAGATTTTTTAAACATTTTTCCAACCATAGTTTCAACACCCTCATAGCGATGGAATCACAAAAACTCTGCGTTTTGTGAATACCTACATCATACCAATTAGTAGAAAAAACCAATTTCCAAATTTCATGTTTCTGGCTGTTGTAGTTTGAGCTTAACGATGATAAGTATGTCATGAATGTTAAGACAAGTGATTTTATATACATATGTATATAGATTTTTGAACATAGGTTAAAACTAAATAAATATTATTTATTTAACTCATGAATAATATTGCCTTCCTTTGTTTATAAAATTCATACGTGAAATTAAAAAAAACACATGGGTTCGGCTTGCCGGAAGGTACGAATGTCATAGTTTCCCTTTACCTTTACATTTAATCACATAGTTAATAATAATTTCATTGTAATGTAATATATTACCGAGGTTTATTAGTACTAAGTATAAATTACACCTTAAAAACAACCTCAAGAAAGCACGAATCGAGAAAATTATGATTGACAAAATTGATGAGATTTGGGAATTTTGGAAGCATTCAGGGAATATTCCCCAATTTTCCCGGGAATAAAGGGAAGATTCCCGGAAACTTTCCGAAACTTTCGGGCATTTTCATCTCTAAACATGACCAGCCCCTGGTCGTCGGTCTCAGGGCACTTACACAGGACATTTATATTACATACTTTGCAAGTTTTCTCACGGGTTCCTTCACCGGTAAGCCTGTGGTGCCTAAATTCGTACTTAATCTAGAAAAACCAAGATGTATGTGTTGGGATTCGAACCTACGGCCATTCTCTTTGCCGCGTATGGATACAGATTCCTTATGCACTAGACCAGGGCTTCTTAAACTTTTGTCATTCACGACCCCATTTATGATTGCGAATTTCTTGACGACCCCATACAAATATAAAAGAAAAATAAATTAATATGTTTTGATGATTTATTTATTAGATAACAATATACATATGAAACTATATAGTTTTAGAGTTCGATTTGAAACATGCAAAAATATTAAAATTAAAAATATCACAAAAAATTATATAATTGTTTTTTATATATTTTCAAAAATAAAAATGGATTCTGACCGTCTTAATGCGCGTGTCTAGACGCTGCAAGTCCACTGTATTCCGCCAACTCTAGTGATCTTATAAAATGGTATATTTAAATATTTGAAATTAAAATCTCTCGCGACCTCAGAATTTTATAACGCGACCCCATTAGGGGTCGCGACCTATGGGTCGCTTAAGAAGCCCTCCACTGGACCACCACAGCTGTATTATTACTTTTTACTTGTAAATTCTCTATTATTTGCGTGCCGTATAAACGTTTATTTCAAAATGTATAGAGGATTAATTTTATATCAAAAATATATAATATTCCCTTGTTTATTATATAAGAGTATAACGTGGAGTATCTTTGACCCGCACACGCGACCTTGCGCTACTTGCGTCGTGTGCGTAGATGCTTGGCCGGCCGCCAGCGGGCGCTCGTATCTGCATTCGGCCGCCCGCCCTTATGTAATGCTTTTTCACTCGTGATCTGTACTTGACAATGCGCGACCGATAGTCCTTGGGTTTAATTTTGGTTAACAATTCTCGTTTAATACTAGCTATTGCGTGCGACTTCGAACGCGTTGAATTCGCACTTGATATCAATTATCCAGTCACGAATCTGTGTAAGCCGAGTGTTCCGGGCGCCAAATTCTAATGGCAGCAGATAAATACGCCACCCAGCGTACCCACAGAAAAATATATCCAAAAATACAGGCAAAATTAGTTCACGTCTTTATTTTTACGTTTTAAAAGGAAATTCAAAATTTTCATAACATATTGTTACCACGTCTATGGTATCCCAGGTTAAATATCGTTTTTCGTGAATATTTAGCTTCCTATACGATAAATGATAATTATATTTTTCTGTCATTAAAGTTGTGGAGCCTAAATTTCTAAAAATTGTACCGTAAATATTTTTTCATTAGATTAATTAATTAAAATGTTTTAGGAGAAAGATAGTTGTTTTTACCCCGATTCGAAAAATTCCGAGGTTTGGGGCTGCAGCTATCTTGTATAAAAACACTTGCCCTGGCTGATATATCATGCGATAGTCGTTTCCCCGCACCGCTGACCTGGTGACCGTCACAATCAACGAAGTCAAGGGAATAATCCGATATATATTAAGAAAGGCCCTGGCCGAGACGGTACTTCCAATTGTATCATAAAATTACTGGCGAAGAAAATTATCTTTCTTTCCGTCACCATTTTTAATGCGAAGATAAAAGTTTGTGTCTTTCCAAACGCGTGGAAAAACGCATATGTTATTTAAATCCCCAATTAGGTATAGCCCAAAAAGTCCCTACTAGCTATAGGTCTATCAATCTCATCAAGACTATGAGGAAATTGTATGAATGGGTACTTCTCAACCGTCTCAAAAATCACATCTAATACTACATGATTCTCATTGAAGAACAGTATAATTTTCGTGCCAAAAATTCGTGCGCTAATTAAGCTGACCGTCTTTTTTTTTTCGACAGAACAATTGACAGATATGGGTCTGAAAAAGCCTTTACAACGTCACCGAGTGAAGGGAGTGGACACATAAAGTGCTCAACCAGCGAGTTATGGGTTGGATGGCAGCGCAAAGGCATCCAAGTAACAAACAAAAAAAGCAAGTAAGTGTACGAATCTTGACTTGGGCAGCCAGTTAAGAAATGAACATAACGGTGATCTACTAGCGTTTCGGAAGCAAGTACCTTGAGGAGAAACGCCTGCAGAAACTTAAGGCTGCGTCGGAGTGGAAATGCGCCTCAGAGCATAACCGCAACGGTTTGCGACAGTTGATTGAACTGAACTATCCTTCTACTGTCGTCTTAAGTAAAACAAAATAAAATTTCAACTATCTGTAGTCAGTTAACGTGTCATAGTCCCCTGGTGGTTTAATTAAATTATGCTGTTTCGTACCTGTAACAAGAAATGCTATAGAATTAAAGAAACAACATGATAGAACAAGAGGAGCATAAGAAAGCGGAAAATATGTTGCTTGACGTTGATCTACGTGTTTGTACTACATTAGCTTTTCATGTATTTTTAAATTCCATGATAGATTAAACTATAGTTGAGATTTAAGAATTAATTTAAAAAATACGAGGGTTCCTCTGTTATAACGATTGTTGGTAAACAACCAACAAGGTCATGTCTCCATTAACAAATAGATAACCTTATCTGTTTCAAAGGACAAGAGCGTTAGGAAGTAATACTAAAGAAATACTGGCTAGGCAAGGTGACTGCATCGCTCTTAATTGTAAGTATGGTATAGACGATATTTCAGTATTGCTTAGACTTTACTAAAACATTACAATTTATATCCTTCCTACTACTAATGTAGCGAGCGCGGCGCTCTCAACCGGGCAGGATGTCCTTGCCCGGCCCTGACACCGCCTCCGTCTGGACAGACCCCTTCGACACCAAGGGCGTAGAACGCGCCTCGGTGCGCTGGTAGGTCCGTCTACCGACTACGGCAGAGCGAGCACCCCGCGTCAGCCAGCCCCGTGAAGCCGGGGGAGTGAAGGAACTGAGGAGGGGGAAGGGGGGAATGCGTTTGACGTATAGAAACTTTAATAAAAAACCCCAATTTTGTAGAAACTTGAACTAGGGGCGGTGACCAGCCAGCGATTTTAGACCCCTCTTGAAATCTTCCTAATCTTGAATTATTCTTGCGGAGTTTCTTGCTGAAGATTTCTTGCTGGCTTCTTGAACTGTTTCTTTCTTGAGGTGCTTCCTTTCTTGAGTTGTTTCCTTTCTTGAGTTGCTTCCTTTCTTGATGCGATCTTGAGACTGCCCCTGTCGTACCTTTGTCTCACCACACATTCCACTGCCTTCCGAAGAGCCTCTCATACGTCACGCAATCATCCATCCACTGAAAAGGGTTTGTGGTGAGTCGTTTATTTAATAAAAGTGTTACAATATATACATTTTAACTTAAAAACTAACTTAAAATCTATACATTTGCGACACTTAAACTAAACACAACTACTACACAAACTTATTCTAGGGGACGGACAAATCTTACGTGCTATATTTACAGTTTTAATTATTAATATAAAAAAGAGGGCAAAGCCTTTATTTACAATTAATCCTTAAACTATAAAATACAGAATATATACAAAAGGGCGACGGTTGCACGGATGTGGATAAACCGTTTCAGGCTTTCGCCTCTGACGGTGGCCTCTCCGCTGCTCGTTACGACGAGCAGGTCACTGGGAGGAGGCGCACAGGTGCGTCCTTCATGGTGACTTCTTAGAGTTGACATCTAGGTGTCTCTTCTGTGCTTCTGGCGATCGAATCGTCGGAAGGATGAGCGAATCTATATCGCACGTCCGCCTAGCGCTCTCCAGCGCACCAACTCCGTAGGTGCAGGCTAGGAGCGGACTAGGTCACGCGCTTTGGGTTTCTTAGTTTGTGGACGTCCACCTCTGTCTCCGCTACCATCAGGCGGTCTTGAATGTAAAGGCGCGATGTCCTGGAGGTGGACGTGCGCCGACGAGTCCGCTCTGTGAAACATTTTAGTAGCGAGGTTGCTTATAAAATCGTCCAGGCTCTCTACGTGGAGGTCACGGGCGATGACGTCATTTCTCACGTAGCGCGGCGCGCCTACGATGGTTCGAAGTGTCATGGACTGCTGAGCTCTAAGCCTTTTCTTATTTGTTTCCGACAGGTACGAGTACCATGCCGGCGTCGCGTACGTGAGCCGTGATCGAATGTACGTTTTGTACACACCAATCTTCGTACGAAGGGGTAATCTGGACTTGAACACTGGACACAGCATTCTCCTCGCAAATTTAACCCGCGCGACCACATCCTTGGCGTGACTCTGGAATGTCAGGCCTCGATCTATAATAACACCCAGGTATTTGACTCTATTCAACCATGGAATAGTCTGTCCCTGAAGTGTCAAGGGTGGCGGGTAGCGATGCCGCACTCTTGTTATGATCGCTTGTGTCTTGCCAACGTTGACTGACATCCTCCATTTCGCTAGCCAGTCAGGCAAGGCATCTAGTGCGCGCTGTAGCTTTCTGGCTGCTCTTGCGGCTTTATATGCGGCGGAATAGTAAGCCGTGTCGTCGGCGTATAAGGCGAGCTGTGCCTGGCCGACTAACGGAATATCATCGGTGTACAAAGCGTACAGTAACGGAGACAACACACTACCCTGCGGCACTCCCGCTTGCGCGAGAAACTCGCGGGAGGTCTGTCCCTCCACTGCCACCTTGACACGGCGGTTCTTCAGGAACGACTGTAGGACATGGACTATCCTTGTAGGGGCCGTTGTGGACGTTGACAATTTGTATAGCAGCCCTTCGTGCCATACCTTGTCAAACGCCTTTTCCATGTCCAGAAATACAGCAGCGATGTATCTGTTTTCGTCTATTGAATGGGCAACAGTGTCGATGACTCTCGTGAGCTGAAGGACAGTTGAGTGCCCCTCCCGAAAGCCGAACTGTTCGGCACGCGGCGTAAAATGCGTGTTGAGTATCTCATTTAATAATCTCTCAAAGACTTTAGAAAGCGTAGAAAGCAGCGTGATAGGTCTGTAACTTTCTGGTTTTCGCAGGTTTTTGCCCGGCTTTGGTATCATAATGGCCACTCCCTTCTTCCAGTCATCAGGGAAGTGTCCAGTTCGCAGGATTCCGTTATACAGTCTTGTCACTGCCGCCACGGTCTTAAACGGCAAGTGACGCAGAGTGGCATTCGTAATGCCATCTGGCCCAGGGGCTTTACGAGGCTTCTGTTGTCTTATCACCCGCAGTACCTGTCGCGGAGTGAAAAATAGAGCGGTGCCTTCGTCCGTGCTACCAGTCACAGGCTCTAACAAGCGGCGATCTAGCTGTGCGAGGACTTCAGTGTTATGCTGGAGGTCTGACACTGGATTCGGGAGGAACTGTCGCTCCAGACACGTGCCCCTGTCGTACTCCGTTTCGCATCATCACACATTCCAAACCATCTTTCATACGTCACGCAATCATCCATCCACTGAAAAGGTTGTGATGAGCCGTTTATTCAATCCTACATAAAGTTTGTATCCTTAAAACTAGTTTAACAATAAAAACTTATACCTAGGGAACATAATAACTTATAACTACCTAATCAGAGAATGTACAAATCTTACGTGCTATATATACATATCCTATAAATAAAAATATTTACATAATATGTACAACAGAGTAGAAGAGGGGAGTGTGGGGAGACAGTGTCAAGGCGTAGCCTTCTTGCTGTGACTTCTTCCGCAGCCCGCAACAACGGGCCGGTCTCTGGTGGGGGGCGCACATAGCGCTTCCCCCTGGCTTGTTTTATGTTTAACCCCGGAGGAGACGTGCCAGTTAAAGTCTCGCTTCACCGCGGCGATTGGGCTAATCTTAGAGATGTTTAGGCCTTAATCTCGTCTGCGAGGAGCTGGCGCAGAAGGCTCCTAAACATCTTCCCTGTGGGATCATCCCCCTGCAAAGGCTGTAATAGGCCTTTCAGCGCGGCTAATCCGGCTTCTAGGGTCTCTCCTTGTGTGGTGGTCATGAGTGGAGACAGTGCAGGGGGCGCTGGCCTGCCCTCTGATCTGGTTGCAGGGTCATCTGAAGCTTGCCCTCGAGTTTCAGATGTCTGAGCAGTGGTCTTCTTGGCGAAGCGTTTACCGCCACGCTTCTTGTGGTATCTACCAGGCCCAATCGTGCCGCTACGACCAGTGGGATCGTTAGCCGGCGCCATCAGCGACCCTGGCGCGGCCTCCTCCACGGCATTACGCAACGGTGGAGCTAATCCCTCTCGACGCGTTGGCACGGATTCGCCTGTTCGTGCGACCGTCCCGGCGCGCTTGTTGCGCTTTTCTCTGCGGTAGGTGGGGCAGTCGGAGAAATTTGCCGGGTGCGATCCGCGGCAATTCTTGCACGTAGCAGGTTGTTCTAAGGGACGGTCACAATCCCGTGCTGCGTGGCTCCCGCCACAGCGAACACAGGCCTGCGGCCGATGACAGTTGTGGGAGCTGTGTCTGAAGGACTGGCAGCGGTGGCACTGAGCGGGCCCAGCGCGCCCGCGCCATCCTTCGACCCTGATCCCACGCATGAACATCAGTTCGTCAATCTCGAAGATTGCCGTGGGAACGAGGCCTCTGTGTCGCTTCAACGCGACGAAAAATAGGCAGCCAGGGCGTCCTCCTCGGGCCCGTATGTTCTTGCAGAACTCTGGCTGAAAGCCTAACTCCTCTAAGGCGGCGATAACGTCGGCGGGGTCCGTGTCAGCGGGTAGTCCCCTTATCGCCACCTTTAGGCTTCGCTCGGCAGGGAGAGAGTACGTGAACCAGGAGAGATTCAGTGACGTCTCCTTCTCACTGAGGTATCTCTGTACCACTCTGAACTCGCACTCATCTGCTGGCAGGAACCGCAACCCCCTCCCGAAGGGGCGCGCGTTCGGAGGCCTGCCGAGCCTTAGGGTTAGCTCACGGAAGTGGCTCTGCCACTCTGGTAGGGATTCCACGATCAGAGGGGGGTACCGAGGTTCCATCCTCTTGTCGCTTCCTGGGGTCTTCCTGTTTCCGTCGGTGGTGTTGACAGGAGGCTGGCGCGGTGCGGCCACCGGCGGTGCGCTCACCGCCTCCTTCTTCGCCGCCGACGCGTAAGAGAGTATCGGGGGCGTGGTTACGGTCTGCTGGGGCTGCTCTGCTGCGGGGGAGGTCACCGACGGTCGGGGGACATCTGCGTTGGGTGCCGACACCGGGCGCTCCGCCCCCGTCCCAGCACTCGGGCTAGTGACGGGAGGCGGGACGCCCAGAGGGGCGACGACGAGAGTCCCGCGATCGGCAGTGATCGAGAAGGCCGCAGGGGTAGGCTTCGCGATCTTCCTCTTTGGAACGTCGTGGGGAAGAGATGAGAAGAGGCGAGAAATCTTCTTCGGCATCGACGTGGGGGGCAAGGGGGCTTTTGCGGGGACGCTAACCGGCAGAGGGGAGCGCGGGCGAGATTCCTGCACGGTTGGAGGAGGAGGAGGAGAGTCCTTCGACGGGCACGGCGTCGGGGTGTCGCGCAGGTTGGGACGAACGGCGCGTAGTTCACCCTCGGAGCTCTGGCGTTTCCGCTTCACTCGGCCTGGGCTCCTCTCGAGGACTGCATCCGGGATCGGCGGCAGGACCACGACGCTCCGCGCAGCGCCCTCCAGGGCGGTAACATCTTCCGGTGACAACGGGCGGCCTTCGATTTTGGCTTCTTGCACCCGAAGAAACAGCGCCATCCAGCGGAGCATCTCCTCCGACAGGGCACCAGCCTCAAGAAGCTGGGCGAGCGCGATCAGGTCGCGCTCGTACGACGCTGTCGGAGACAACGCATCCGCAGGGGGCGCCGCGCTTCGGGGTAGGGGCGTGTTGGAGACCGGCGACGACGATCTCGATGGCGGCAGGGCGGTAGATGACGACAGGTGGTAGTCGTCACTAGGCGTCGATGGTGATGCGGGGGGGTGCACGAATCGGCCTTCGATCCGGTCCCTCTGGCATTCGTTGCGTCTCTGCTTAAGTTCTTGTGCAGCAGAGGGTATGTTCTGGGGGAGTGTGGCGATCTTCTGGGCGTCTTGCGGTTCCATCACGGCGTCAGTTGATTGATGGTAAGTCCGGGACGCCGGGTTTATGGGCATCTTTTCCTCCAGGACATCAAGTTGGCGTGATGCAGGAAGGCGGCTATATTGCAGTCTGGGGGCTGCGGTGGCTGCTGATTGCACGGTGTCTTCGGTATCCCCGTCCGAGTCCTCGTACTCGTCAGACGAGCAGAACCGGCCGTCGCAGGAGTTAGAGGCGTATAATCGCCTCCGCTGCGCTGGGATACCGTTGATCTTCTCGCTAGTCTGGTGAGGTGCGGTATATACAGGGCCCCTGGTGGCAGCAACGATGTGGGGAAGTCCAATTAAGGGTCTTCTTGGCTTCTTGTGGTTCACCCGGCCAGACATCGTGACGGGCAGGCAGAAACGGGCTTGAGGCAGCTGAGTGGAGTTTCGTCGTGCAGCTCGAGGGCCGTACGTCGCCCCTTACTCGGTTCTAAGCCCCGCGAGGAGCCAGAACACGAGAAAAGGTGGCGGAAAACGACCCGGCGCTCGATGAGTGTCGCAAGTAGTAGCTCGTGCGCTCGTAGTTCGTGCGGTGTCCGGCCAATCCCAGCTTCGCGCGCGGCGAGGCCGGGCGGCGCAGACGCGGGCGACGACTGCGGGGGGAGCTCGTGCACGTGGCGCCACTTGAAGGCGATTAGTTCCGAAACTGGCCGTCCCTGTCGTACTCGAAAATTGGCCCGTTTATAAATGGTCGAGCACTACTTTATCGAGGCACCCTATATAATTGTCCCCTTTTGCTGGCATTTTTACTTCACCGCTCCCAGTTTTCTTTATTTATCTCTCTAAATATATATGTTACAATTATATTACATAGCTTAAACTAATCCTTATGTAATTACCTATCGATCTATGTAACATTTATATATCTTACTTATTTAGTTTTCGTTATACAATGCAAAATAGCCCTATTTTACAAGTAACTTCTGTCTATTTGCACACAAAAAGTTAAATATCTTTTACGCTACTTAATATCCAGGCATGTAATATGTTTTCCTATAATATCTATTAATTTATCTTTAAAATCACATATTACATTATTTACCTAGCCTATGTATTTTCATTGTACGATCCTTTCTTTTACAACAAAATAATTCACATCGAAATATTGGAATAAACACTAAAATTGAAATATCTCGAAAACTACTGATCGTACAACGAACTATGACCTATGAAAATACTACTTATAAAGAATCCTATCCTAATACACTATTTTCAAAATGCTTACACCTAGGTATTAAGAAATACACTAGGCCTTATGGGCGATCTAGTGCGTTAGAGCGGGACGGAGATATCTCGCTTACTCCGTGGATATACACGCGTCGCCGACATCCTCCCCTTCGTGCGAAGCACCAACTCCGGTCTCGGCGACTCGTTGCTCGTTGTCTCGTTGCTCTGCCTCGACGGCGGGAACCAGCAGCACTGCCTTGGAGCTCGGACGCCTCAGGATGCCATGTGTAGTACGGACTTCGATGATCCTGGTGCGGCCGTCTGGTCCGGGGTAGGTCTGGAGCACTTCTCCTCTTGGCCACACGTTCCTCGGCAGCGTGGAGTCCACGATGAGGACTGTGTCCCCACGCTGCAAGTCTCGCGTAGTCGCCTTCCCGTCGATTCTTCTCGGGATCAGAGTTGGTAGGTACTCTTTCACCCATCTGCTCCAGAAGTGGTTGGCCAGCTGCTGTGATGTCCTCCATGTTCTCCGCGTCGCGACGTCTTCCTCGGTGGACACGCCGATTCTTAGTGCGCCGCAGGATCTCCCAACGACAATGTGATTGGGAGTGAGGGCTTCCCTTTTCGTGTGTTCCGCCACGACGAGTGGTTTTGATTTGTCTGTGTTCGGTTTCTAGCAGCGATGTATGTAGAACTTCTTTGGGGCTTCTTTCTATGACGTCTTCATTCATCCGCCCCCCAGCTGCCTCTTGGAGTTCCTTTTTTGCTTTCAAGTAGTTCGTGCCGTTGTTACTGGAGATGTTCTGCGGCGCTGCTCTTCTTGAAGCGAAGTCCTCTTCCAAATTGATTGCTGCCTTTATTTTTCCTCGAACACGTAGTAGCCTGTCAAGTTTTTTCATCTCGCTTGCTCGTTCGGGGGGTTTCCTTTTCTTAAAGTAATTTATTTCTTCGCTGAAATTTTCATCTTGTTTTTCTTTGTCTTCTGCCATGAGCTCCCCTTCGGTGTTGAAAGTTGACATGATGGCGCTCGTGACTTCTCTCTTCATATCCATAATTGGTGGACGTGGTTGAACCCCCAATGACTTCACAGCGAAGTGCTCCTTATTGATCCTCGGTAATTCTTCTTCTCGTCTGGTCAAGTGCGTACAGGTGAGAGAGTTAATCCGTTCTGTCTCTCCATCAGACCCATGTAGCACCCATCCCAGATATGTGTAGGATGCTACGGGCTGATTTCTTCTTCCTTTGCGCGTTGATCTTGACACGATCAGTTCCCAGTTGTCTTGACCGATGAGGATCTTGGGTGGTTCTCCTTCATACAGAAGCTTGTCGACCATTTTGCTGAGGTGGGCGCATGCTTCTATCCTTTTTCTTTCTACCTTCTGTGGTGTCAATCGAATGTCATCGATGGTGCGAGCTCCAGTGATTTTCCTTTTGGTGGGGTGATGAACTCCTCTTATTTTTAGATCAATCTTCATGGATTCCTCCTTCGTGATCATTCTTCCACCAACTGTCTCCAGTGTCAGAGCTTCTTGTGGTCCCTCTAATCCAATATGGTGTGCGACTGAAGAGTCAACCAATGTCACTGTCGACCCTTCATCCAGCAGTGCCAGAACCTCCACTGATCCTTTTGGTCCGTACACTTCAACTGGCACCATCTTCAGGTAGGCTCTTCTTGCTCTTGCTACATTCACTGGCAGCATGACGTTGTTGGCGACTTCCTTCTTCTCCTCCTTCTTTTCCTGCAACTTGTCCTTGTGGAGGAGTCGATGATGCCAACGACTGCATTCTTCACATGGAGGCTTCTTGCATGTCTCTTTTCGATGACTTCCTTTAAGACACTTGAAGCACGTTCGCGTCTTCAATGCTATGTTCCACCTCTCTTCGTTCGATGCTTGTAGAAACCTTCTGCACTCGTAAAGGTAGTGCTCTCCTTCACAATGTGGGCATACTGCTTCTTCTCTTCTCTGCTCGACGGCTGCATGTGATGCTTGCTTCCCATATGACTGCCTCAGTCTCGGTGGAGGCGGTTCTATCCTTTGGACTGGAAGTGCATCCTTCACTGCGAGTGGCCTGTGACAAATCGCTTCTTCCTTCAAGAAGTCTGCCATGTCTGAGAGCTCCGGTTCCATCTTCTTGCCAGCGTAGTCCAGCCACCTGAACTTCAATATTTCTGGCATCTTGCTGATGATGGTCCTTATCAGGTCTGGACTGATGAGGTAGTTCGGCCTCTTCAGAGTCTTGATCGTCGCCACTGTGTTGTTCACTTGCTTCGAGAACTCGCAGATATCTTGCGCGCTGGTGCCGAACCTTGGTAGGCTCCTGATCCTGTCCAATTCCGCTATGATCAGGTGGTCCGGTCTTCCATATTCATTTCTGAGAGTCTCCATAATTTCTTCCGACGTGCAATCCGAGTACAACAGACATCGGACTGATTCCAATGCTGCTCCTTTGAGGGCGTGACGTATTCTTGAAATGTTGTGGATCTCGTCGAACAATCTTGCTGTCCTGTCGTAGGCTCCTTGGAACGACAGCCACTCCCTGTAGTCCCCGTCAAAGGTTGGCAGCTCTTGCACGTAGGTCGGTGCTGACCGGATCGCTTCGACCGGTCTGTATGTCCTGGGTACTTCTGGCTTGATGGCGTCTTCTTGGAGTCGCTCCTTCCTGAGCGTGTCTGCTGATGGATTCACCGCCGGTTTCCCAATATCTATCTGCGGTTGTCCCTTCCCGGACCCGTTCAGCAGACGTCCCTCCTTTGCTTCTTCCACCGTGGATTGTACCCACTTCTGGACATCTTCTTCCCGATCATTGTCTTCAACTTCAGTTTCGGAATCCTCTTCTAGCGCAGCTTTCCTTTGTTTAATCTTCAGCAACTTTTTCTGTAGCCGCGCAATTTGCAGTTCAAGTTCTAGGTCTTGCTCTTCAAGTTCCAGTTGTCGTTCGGTCCTTATTGACGATGTACGACGATTCTTTTTCGATTTTGACCCGGTCTTCTCTATGGTCTTCTTGGTCTTTTCGGTCTTCTCGGACGCCATCAATGTCCCCTCTTCATATGACGTCGCTATGGTCTCGTATGACGTTGCCTCTTCGGTGCCAGATGACTCTTCCATTCTTCTTCTGGTACTGGAGGTCCCGACGGGCGCGCTGAGTGCGGCGGTGGAGACGTCCTGATGTGCAACGTCGACTGTAGACCTTTCTTCAACCGGCGGCGTCTGTTCCTTCTGGGCCCCTGACTGGCTTCGGGTTTGGGGCATGGTGACTGGGAGGTGACGGATAACCGGATAGATCCGGACTTCGAAGGACCAGCTGTAGCGAGCGCGGCGCTCTCAACCGGGCAGGATGTCCTTGCCCGGCCCTGACACCGCCTCCGTCTGGACAGACCCCTTCGACACCAAGGGCGTAGAACGCGCCTCGGTGCGCTGGTAGGTCCGTCTACCGACTACGGCAGAGCGAGCACCCCGCGTCAGCCAGCCCCGTGAAGCCGGGGGAGTGAAGGAACTGAGGAGGGGGAAGGGGGGAATGCGTTTGACGTATAGAAACTTTAATAAAAAACCCCAATTTTGTAGAAACTTGAACTAGGGGCGGTGACCAGCCAGCGATTTTAGACCCCTCTTGAAATCTTCCTAATCTTGAATTATTCTTGCGGAGTTTCTTGCTGAAGATTTCTTGCTGGCTTCTTGAACTGTTTCTTTCTTGAGGTGCTTCCTTTCTTGAGTTGTTTCCTTTCTTGAGTTGCTTCCTTTCTTGATGCGATCTTGAGACTGCCCCTGTCGTACCCTTTTGTCTCACCACACATTCCACTGCCTTCCGAAGAGCCTCTCATACATCACGCAATCATCCATCCACTGAAAAGGGTTTGTGGTGAGTCGTTTATTTAATAAAAGTGTTACAATATATACATTTTAACTTAAAAGCTAACTTAAAATCTATACATTTGCGACACTTAAACTAAACACAACTACCACACAAACTTATTCTAGGGGACGGACAAATCTTACGTGCTATATTTACAGTTACAACTATTAAAATAAAAAGAGGGCAAAGCCTTTATTTACATTAATACTTAAAACTATAGAATACAATATATACAAAAGGGCGACGGTTGCACGGATGTGGGAAAACCGTTTCAGGCTTTCGCCTCTGACGGTGGCCTCTCCGCTGCTCGCTATGACGAGCAGGTCACTGGGAGGAGGCGCACAGGTGCGTCCTTCATGGTGACTTCTTAGAGTTTACATCTAGGTGTCTCTTCTGTGCTTCTGGCGATCGAATCGTCGGAAGGATGAGCGAATCTATATCGCACGTCCGCCTAGCGCTCTCCAGCGCACCAACTCCGTAGGTGCAGGCTAGGAGCGGACTAGGTCACGCGCTTTGGGTTTCTTAGTTTGTGGACGTCCACCTCTGTCTCCGCTACCATCAGGCGGTCTTGAGTGTAGGGGCGCGATGTCCTGGAGGTGGACGTGCGCCGACGAGTCCGCTCTGTGAAACATTTTAGTAGCGAGGTTGCTTATAAAATCGTCCAGGCTCTCTACGTGGAGGTCACGGGCGATGACGTCATTTCTCACGTAGCGCGGCGCGCCTACGATGGTTCGAAGTGTCATGGACTGCTGAGCTCTAAGCCTTTTCTTATTTGTTTCCGACAGGTACGAGTACCATGCCGGCGTCGCGTACGTGAGCCGTGATCGAATGTACGTTTTGTACACACCAATCTTCGTACGAAGGGGTAATCTGGACTTGAACACTGAACACAGCATTCTCCTCGCAAATTTAACCCGCGCGACCACATCCTTGGCGTGACTCTGGAATGTCAGGCCTCGATCTATAATAACACCCAGGTATTTGACTCTATTCAACCATGGAATAGTCTGTCCCTGAAGTGTCAAGGGTGGCGGGTAGCGATGCCGCACTCTTGTTATGATCGCTTGTGTCTTGCCAACGTTGACTGACATCCTCCATTTCGCTAGCCAGTCAGGCAAGGCATCTAGTGCGCGCTGTAGCTTTCTGGCTGCTCTTGCGGCTTTATATGCGGCGGAATAGTAAGCCGTGTCGTCGGCGTATAAGGCGAGCTGTGCCTGGCCGACTAACGGAATATCATCGGTGTACAAAGCGTACAGTAACGGAGACAACACACTACCCTGCGGCACTCCCGCTTGCGCGAGAAACTCGCGGGAGGTCTGTCCCTCCACTGCCACCTTGACACGGCGGTTCTTCAGGAACGACTGTAGGACATGGACTATCCTTGTAGGGGCCGTTGTGGACGTTGACAATTTGTATAGCAGCCCTTCGTGCCATACCTTGTCAAACGCCTTTTCCATGTCCAGAAATACAGCAGCGATGTATCTGTTTTCGTCTATTGAATGGGCAACAGTGTCGATGACTCTCGTGAGCTGAAGGACAGTTGAGTGCCCCTCCCGAAAGCCGAACTGTTCGGCACGCGGCGTAAAATGCGTATTGAGTATCTCATTTAATAATCTCTCAAAGACTTTAGAAAGCGTAGAAAGCAGCGTGATAGGTCTGTAACTTTCTGGTTTTCGCAGGTTTTTGCCCGGCTTTGGTATCATAATGGCCACTCCCTTCTTCCAGTCATCAGGGAAGTGTCCAGTTCGCAGGATTCCGTTATACAGTCTTGTCACTGCCGCCACGGTCTTAAACGGCAAGTGACGCAGAGTGGCATTCGTAATGCCATCTGGCCCAGGGGCTTTACGAGGCTTCTGTTGTCTTATCACCCGCAGTACCTGTCGCGGAGTGAAAAATAGAGCGGTGCCTTCGTCCATGCTACCAGTCACAGGCTCTAACAAGCGGCGATCTAGCTGTGCGAGGACTTCAGTGTTATGCTGGAGGTCTGACACTGGATTCGGGAGGAACTGTCGCTCCAGACACGTGGCAAAGATCTCCGCCCGATCCTTTGCCAAGAATCGTGGGTGACCGTTTTCATCATCCAGAGGTCTGACAGGCTCAGGCTTCTTGCTGAGATTCCGGCATAAACGATGTATCGAGGGCGTCTTGTCAGTAATCGATTCAATAAAGTTATCCCACGATTCCGCTGCGTTGTCATCGAGGGCTTTTTTAACACGTACTACCAGCGTGTTAACTCTTTGTTTGATGCGTGGGCATCGGGTCTGCTGCCACCTTCTCCTCAGCGCCCTCTTTTCGCGAATCAGTTCAGATATCCAGCGGGGGAGAGGCGAAAGCCGGCCCCCAGCTGGATATGTGCGCGTAGATGTTGCGAGTGCGCTTTGGATACTCTCGGTGATAGCCCCGGTCATCCACTCGACGTCTTCTCGAGAGGACATAGGTCTCGAGGTGGTTATCTTTCCCAGCGTCTCGTTGAAAGTAGCCCAATCTACCTTGTGACGTGATGCTGGAGGTTCTGTTCTTGTTGGTAGCCAATCGGTAAACTCGAGAAGAACTGGCCTGTGGTCAGACGGCAGGTCTGGGAGGACCGTCTGCCTCGGTGATGCTCGCAAATTCCTGTAGACAACTATGTCCAGTACGTCCTGCGATCGTTGAGAGTACCGTGTCGGCGCGTCCGGTCCAACGATATCGTAGTCATTGTCTACAGAATGCTCATACATAGTTCTCCCGATACTCGTAGTAATCGAGGAGTTCCAGTGGGTGTGCTTGCTGTTAAAATCTCCGGCGAGGATAACCGGCGTAGAGTCCTGCAGCAACAGGGTTTCTAGATCACGAACGAGTGACTGGGCAACGTTTCGATCACTAGGCCTGTAAATTGCATATATCTTCACCACTTGTCCTGCCACTTGGAGAAGCACGCCTAGAGCGTAGATAGCTGGAAGCTCCACATACGGGATATCTTGATGAACGATGCACCGCCTTACGAGCACCACAAGTCCTCGATACGGGGCGCCGTTGACACGTTTCTCGTCTTTTCTGTATACGTGATAGTTGGGGATGTGAAACCCTTCATTATCACGCAAGAAAGTTTCCGATATCAGCATCACGTCAATCCGTTGCTCACGGAGGAAATGCGCCAGCAATTTCTTTTTACCCGTGAGCGACTGAGCATTCCAATGAGCGACTCTTAGGGTCTTATTGTCCATGAGCGAGGAGATTAAAAAGACCTCTAAGTGACGCATCCTGGCCTTCTACACCCCCGCGTAGTGAGGCGATGATATTGCCGAGTTGCATAAAACACGTTTCCATTACAGCCAGTGATGGCAGCTTCTGTGGAGAGGGGGGTGCAGGCCTTCCCCTTGATTGCGGCCCTTGTTCCGCGGCACGGCCCCGAGCCGCGGATTTCTTCTTAGACAGGCGTTTGCCTCTCTTTGGCTTTCTTTTCTTTGTATTACCAGGCCCAGTCATGCCGCTGCGACCTGTGGGATCATTGGCCGGCGCCATCAGTGACATGGGCGCGGTCTCCTCCACGGCATTTCTCAGCGGTGGAGCTGTCCCGTGGCGTCGTGTTGGCGCGGATTCACCAGTACGTGCGACCGTCCCGGCACGTTTGTTCTTAATTTCTCTCTTAAAGACCGGACACTTGGAGAAGTTGGCCGGGTGCGGGCCTCCACAATTCTTGCAGGTGGCCGGCTCTTCTTGAGGGCGGTCACATTCCCGCGCGATGTGGTCCCCACCACATCGGACACAGGCTTGCTGCCGATGGCAGTTATGTGACGAGTGCCGGAATTGTTGGCATCGGTGCCCCTGTCGTACTCGAAAATTGGCCCGTTTATAAATGGTCGAGCACTACTTTATCGAGGCACCCTATATAATTGTCCCCTTTTGCTGGCATTTTTACTTCACCGCTCCCAGTTTTCTTTATTTATCTCTCTAAATATATATGTTACAATTATATTACATAGCTTAAACTAATCCTTATGTAATTACCTATCGATCTATGTAACATTTATATATCTTACTTATTTAGTTTTCGTTATACAATGCAAAATAGCCCTATTTTACAAGTAATTTCTGTCTATTTGCACACAAAAAGTTAAATATCTTTTACGCTACTTAATATCCAGGCATGTAATATGTTTTCCTATAATATCTATTAATTTATCTTTAAAATCACATATTACATTATTTACCTAGCCTATGTATTTTCATTGTACGATCCTTTCTTTTACAACAAAATAATTCACATCGAAATATTGGAATAAACACTAAAATTGAAATATCTCGAAAACTACTGATCGTACAACGAACTATGACCTATGAAAATACTACTTATAAAGAATCCTATCCTAATACACTATTTTCAAAATGCTTACACCTAGGTATTAAGAAATACACTAGGCCTTATGGGCGATCTAGTGCGTTAGAGCGGGACGGAGATATCTCGCTTACTCCGTGGATATACACGCGTCGCCGACAACTAATATTATAAATGCGAAAGTTTGTGAATATGTTTGTTACTCATTCACGATAAAACTACTAACGGATTTGCATGAAACTTACAGTAATATAGATTATACATCGGAATAACATATAGGCTACAATTTGTAATTATTTTATGTAATTTTGGTCGCAATATAACGATACATGTCAATTAAGTCGGAAAAATATCTGGCCTCTGAGAGCTATCTTGGCGTACACTGCCTAAACCATTGGAATTACACAAAGATGATGTACCGTAGCATTGTTTGTCTTGAATAGCTCTAAATAAAAGTCCATGACAGCATATATCTACCTTTTATGTGGAAGCCACTATGACCAAAATTAAAATATAGAAGATATTCACTATAGAAATAAATTATATGGCAGAACAACGTTTGCCGGGTCAGGTAGTTACTCATTAAATGTTAAATGGTATGGTAAGTCACTAATTTTGTCAACTTGAACTTGTCTCTGCGAGTATATTAGCTAAATTCAAGTTTCTATTATATATTCAGTATTTTGTCAATACGAATTTGTTTTCTGAACACTTTGCTAAGTAAAGTCAAAATAGTGTCTATAAATCTTAGTCTAAGTACGACAGCGACAAGCAACGGATGAGAATAAACTCTAACTTTTGCAGTGTCGTTGAGCTGGGCAATAGTCTTCCGGCTATAGATAAGCAAAATGTAATGAAATTAATAAAAATGATTACGATTACATTTAACTTTTTTACCATTGCATACACATTTATGATTTCTTAATGTTATCAATGGATTTAATCATGATTACAGAGCAACAAAATTAAAATTACGACTACATTTTGTAATCGTTAACCATTAATCAGATTACATTTTGCCCATCTCTGCTTCCGACAAACATGTTCCCACCGTTCTGTGTTATTGGGTATAGACTACTCAAATATTATAAATTATTGCTTTTTATCCTAATTCCTAACTAAATAAAGAAAAATTGATAAACGATTGAGAATTTATCTGTAAAAAGTGTAGATAGGGTAGCGCGTGAGACGCACGATTGAAGGGTAAGTGGATATAGTACCTTTTACGTAATTTGCTTGCTTTCTTTTCCTACTTTATTCTTAGGACAGGCAAAATACCTACTTAATACTTAACGAATTATTATTCATTCATACATACGTAAACGTCCTTAAATGTGTTGACCATAATTTACTTTGTTTTTAAAGGAAATATGTCAGTATTTTTATATACATATTTGGAATTACAATCGGCGTCGGTAGGACATTTGAATGATTAATTTTTCAACCATAAGCTATATCAGTAAGACAAAAATTAGAAATACGTTTTAAGCGATCTTTGGCCTAAATGTATAGCCATTACCTAACGGTAACAAGGTTGCCAATGTCATTGATCGACTTGCCAAAACTCTCAGTTATGCAATGTCGCAATGCGGAACTGTTTGTCCTTTTCAGAGTATTTCATCCGAAGTTTTTCGTCCATTTATTTTAGTTACAATTCTGTATGCATGGCTTTGATATGAAGTATTTTTTAGAATTTATTGAAATCCTTGACTTACATACTCAAATATGTATTGTAATCCGTAGTTCATTATTTGTTTTTTTACTGTTAAAGTTTTAGTTTGAAAATCAACCTATCTTTCTATCATCACACCGAATCCCTATTGGCCTAGGCCACGCCACGAACGCTTTCTACATCTAAAGTAATATACCAAATATGAAGAATACAAATAAATAGGGTAGACAGATAATTAAATAGTCATACATACAGGGTGTCCCATGCGGTTTAATGTTGCTTAATTACCGGCAACAGGCTGAAGGGATTCTTCGACAGTCTTTATATTTATGAACTGTGGTGTAAACAAATTAACTTGAGGAAGTGTGAACTCATTGTAGGTCGGATAAGTTGCCAAAAATGTATTATGTCTTGCATTGTCGCAATGCGGAACTTTTCTATGTAGACGCGTCACTGAAGCAGACAGCCGACACAATCAACACAATTCAGATCGCTTACTATTTTTATTTATTAAGGAAAATAAACAGGTATAGCTGCGCCACAGCTCAGGTTATGTTGGCCTAATGGATGACAGTGGTAGTCATGTGCGGAAACACGTGTGATCATAGGTTCAAATACCAACACGAACCTCTGAGTTTTTCCAGATTAAGTATAAGGCAGGCATCACACGCGCACTGGTGAATGAGAATATCGTGAGGAAACTCGCATAGCCTCGAATAGAAATGTCATGTGTAAGTGCCCTCATAATGACGTTCAGCTGGTCACGATGGGTACGACATATGATGATAATGTCCTAGCCGGATTCAGCCACGGCGACTGTTTCAACACTGATTAAGAAAATCAAGGTCCAGTTTTCGGAAACAGTCAATTGCACAGGAGATATTTAAGTGCATAACTAGACGCGCAGCCAGAAAAGCACTCTCTAGTCCGAGCTCTCTCAAGCCCGATGGAATGCAGAACCAGTACGATCGGGAGAGAGCAGGATGCAGGTTTGGTTGAGTTTTCCTTCTCTGAACACCTGGTTGAATTGCGGTGTCAAAGGGATACCTTAGTCGCCTTTAACGACACCTCAGCAAGAAGAGGGGGGTGCTATTCTATTCTGCCGGCAGCCACCACGGCTGCCACATAAGACAACATACGACATATAAGCGTAGTTTAGTCACAGCTACTAATGTATCTCTGCTCACTCAAAAAGGTACTCGTATATAGCGTGACGATATTTTATTATTTAAAGTGAACATCTGCTCACTCCGAAAGGGATATAGCGATATATTATTATCATGTACATGTAATAGAAATTTAACTGTAGCTTAAGTATTCTCAGAGCCAAGTGCAAGATGACGAAATCGGTGACTTACCATATAGTTTGACATTAATTAAATATTATAATTTTGTAATGTTTGAGTAAGGGCCTAAGGCTAAGCAAAATCGAAGTTGCGTTTATAAATCTCACTAATAGTGACTGAATATGGACTGTCGCGTTTCGGGATCACCTTGAGTACCATTCAGTTGTTTCTATACCTAAAATCCCTGTCTTAGTATATGGTGCATTTGAAGCCCTAATAGCGTGATGATAGCAACCCTGCGAAGTGAAAATTCTAGGTTCGAATCCAGGTAGTGAGAAATTTTTCTATGATAAATAGACTACTTCTACGTAAATCATAAATGTGTTATAAGTAGTTAAATCATACTAGTAATGTTATAGATTCTAAAGTTTGTGAACTCAAAAAGGTACTCGTATATAGCATGATATTTTTATATATTAAATCAACAATAACATATTAAATAGCACATTAACTAATCTCAATCTTTTCTTTTTGTTTTTATGGTTTGCTGGCGAACGCTTAACCTCAGTCACCTCTGGTGAAAGGTAATGATGAGTCCGACAACGGTTCGCATCCGTCCAACAAATGCTTATTCACTCTTCTCTGAAAGGCTTTTTAGTCATAAGATTGTGGAAATATGCACGCAGGAAGCATATTCCATTCCTCAGCTGTTCGCATGAAGAATGTGGATGCGAATCTCTTCGTACGGATATAAGGAACGTCCACCACATGCGGTATCTGACACGGTATCTAGTGTTTTTATTTTGATTGTAATACCTATCTATGTATTAATTTAAGTGGTGATAAATTAACCGGTCAGCCAGAGCAGTCTCCTAGGACAAAGCTCTCACAGAAGGATTCCATAGCTCTCCAATTAGCATAAAACTGCGTAAAACTAACCTCCTGTTCTCCTCGCTCGGTTTAGTTGTAAAGATCAATCACGGCCATCCATTTTTTCGAAAAAAAAACACCTGTTCTCTATGGGCTGTGTAATGTACTTGTACGCACCTCAATTAACCAATATAGATTACCTAACAGGCGTTATCAGTGAAGTTCATCCTTCACGTTCCACTTTATCAACGCTCACTTCAGATAACATACCAGTGTAACACGTGACATGATATTACTTCATTCAAATGAGATTTATTTTCTATGTCTAAAACGCTAGCAGACAACCTAATAGCTCATATCATTAGCAGTGCAATTCTGCCCACTGCCTCCCTCATGATATGTATTTTATGGTGGTAGGGCGAGTGCTAGAACTAGGACATGACTAGTGATGAAAATGCCCGGGAATTTTCACAAAGTGCCCAAAACTTCCGAGAACATTTCGTAAATTTCCGGGAATATTCCCAAGGAAGTTTTTGGGCACTTTGGGAAAATTCCTGGGCATTTTCATCACTAGTCATGACCAAGTACACAAGTGTAAAGACCGTCATAATGACTCGCTTTGAACTGTAACGTTTCGGGATCAGCTTGGGTATATCCAGTAACTCGTATACCTAAAGATCTTCAGTCGTGGTGTATGTGACATGACGACGGTGACTGTCAATGAAATTTCATCGTTTGATGGTCGCTTTCGTTTTTTAACTACACTGTACTTACCCACAGGTACACTGTTGAAACTATGTAAAAGAAAGAAAGAATGAAAATGTTTCATTAGCAGCAGCCAGACAGAAGTGACAGCATGATATAATAGATTGCATGAAAATCCAGAAAAAAACATAAAAATAAATAAAAAATCACAAACAATACACAAGAAAATCTAGGCCGCCGCCAATAAGGACCCGGTCTCAGCTTGTGCTACAGAGCACTAGACTCTGCAGCGCTGGTATTCTGACAGGGCCTTGCTGACGACACACACACACACACACACACACACACACACATATGTCGAGCCAGTGTAAAAAGAAAATATTTAAAATGTGATCCTGAGCCCAGTTTTTCCGTGTACGGCACGCAAACTTGACCACATTTATCAATCATCTCAAAATCAGACGTCCCACGCTTCATTTTTTCAATCCTGCCTATATATACGTCGTATATATATATATATATATATTGATGGTCTAATAGCGTAATGGTAGTTGCCCTGACTGTAACGTTGAAGATTCTGGGTTCCAGTCGCAGCAGCGGCGAGGTTTTGTTTGATGAATAGGTTAGCTTTTCGCGAGTTAGGAATGTATATACTGTGGTGATTGGATGTAAGGAGTACTTTAAAAGTACATAGGTTATATGTCTATGACAATAATATAATGTTGGCCGGTGAGTAAAAAATAAGTTTTTGTAAGAAAGTATTGAAAAAAATGAAGATCGGTTTTTGAATTTGAAATTGAATGGTTTTTGATTTATTCTGAAGATTGCAACTTGAGCTATGGAAAATAATTGTCGTATTTAAATTAGGCTAAAATTTATAGACGTTTAAGTTAAGTTTGCTTAAATTTTACAATTACTAAAACATTACAATTTATATTACTCAATGAATATCAAGTGATTTGGAAAGCCACCGATTTTGTCAACATGATCTTGGTTTTGCGAATACTATGGCTATACTCAAGTATTTATAATATATTTAGATTTCTTGTCAAAACAGTTTTATTTTTTTAGATCTTTGCTGAGCAAACTTCAAATAGCGTTTATAAATTTCAGCCTTAGACAAACGATGCTTTAAAAATATTCTACAACAAATCTTTTACCCTCTTCACTATAATATATAAAATAGTTCTTAAAATAACTGCACCCATTAGTATTATCAACAATATCAACATACGAAATAGATTTATTTACTCACGTAGATACTGGAATTGAGGATATGTTTTACTAATTACGTGAACCAATAAACTTTATGCGAGCGTTATCTATTTTTACTACAATTTAACTAACCATAACGTAGTTAATTGATGTTTTAAAAATTACGTCAAACTGGAACAAATTGTTACTTTTTATTCTAGCCTGATATATTTCACACGTTTAATAACTTTTAACTTTAATCTGGTTAGACAAAATACTACACTATAGACTACACTGTATGTCACATAAAAATACAGAGTAGTTCACGAAAGGAACGATCGCTAAGGGTCAAATTCATTGAAAGTCACCACATCGGCTCGACTGAAGGTTCCTTAGTAAATGAACGGGCATACACGTGCTGATCCCGAAAAGCGTCAGGTCGAGGTGAATCACTGTGACGATAAATACACTAGTATATTGTAGTCATGAATCAGTTCAGGCTATCATCCTTAAAGATTTTTCTAGCGTTTACTACTTTTGCATACCATTCCGTTTTCGTTTCGCTTGGCCTGGATTTTGCTTGTACACCGGCTTATTGCAAACGAAACGGTACTGTTCACAAACATCGATGCCAATCAGTCATGTGCCTGGGGAACCAGATTCGTCCAGTTGTCCAAGGAGCGAATAACCTATTTAGGGTTTCTTTCTAGGAGGCTGAGTGTAAAGAGCCCACCCCTCCAAACCTTTATTACGGGTGGCATGACGGACGCACTTCTTTGTCATCCGGGCAGCAGGCTCTCTCAAGAGTACTGCCCGGCTACGACCTCTGACCTTTTTTTTGTATCCCGGGACAAAATCCTGTATAGGACCATTAGGGACGATGTGAGGGCAGCGATCCCGGTGTGTCAAACTGCTACTGACTAAAAATCTCCGAGGCGTCCCTCTAATTTCTCCACCTAGGCCTGAGAAACCAAATTAATCCAGACGCCCAGGAAGCAAAAAGCCTTGTTGAGGTTACCTCTCTGGGAGAGGTAGAAGTAAAAAGCCCACCCCTCCAAAACTTCTTTCTCAGGCGGTGCGCCCGATACTAGGCACCGCCTCCTTTTCATCCAGGAAGCAGACTCCCTCAAGTCTACTGCCCGGATGACCTCTGACCTTGCATAACTTAAGACATGATAACGATATCTTGTGCGACTTTTATGTTATCTTTTAAAACATCAAAACAAAGGCTTGCACGTTCCAGTCAATTTTTTTTATGGAGACGTTTACATTTTTATTACAAAATTATCTAGTTGCTACGCTGGGTGATTATCAGATTTGATAGTCTGGCGGCGTTACAACTTGGCGCTCGGGGCACGGGCCTCGTCTTGAAGATGCTGAAAATTACCAAAGGTACACTAAAATACTTTTATTGTACTGATAGTTAAAAGCAGATGAAATATAAAGTTCCTTATGTAACTATTTCTGCAGCGACCTATCGAGGCTACGACCTAGTTGGTATTGATCCGCTAGCAAGCCTGCGAGCGGCGCACGCCTTTTCAATGTACCTACTTATTACTTCGTAACATAGATACAGTCTATATGGTCTGTGAGATACAGTTTGATAAATATTAAGTAGCATACGTATTAATCGATTTTTTTTTCGAATTTACGCGTTTTGTTGACCGGGAAAGGTCTTCACAAACTAACCGGGCAGGTGGGCGAGCACTGAGGGTGCTCAGCCAGCAATTTATGGGTTGGGTGGCAATGCAAAGGCACCCCTGTGGGTACGAGCCTCGACTTGGACCGCCAGCCAAAAATACGAAACCTAACGGTGATCTACTAGCGTTTCGGAAGCGACTACCTTGAGAAGAAACGCCGAAAGAAACTCAAGGCTGCGTCGGAGTGTATTAATCGATGCTTATTGTTAATCAATTACTATAAGATTAATGTTTTTTTCTTTTTGTTACTGTCCCTGTTCGTGTGTTGTTTGTATTTTCATTTTTCTTTCCTTCTGTGCAAGTAGTCTACACTTTTAAATAGAGTCGCTTTTGTAATTGATATCGAGGAGTGAAAGGCTATTTGGTTTAAGCGAAATTTTTTGGTGATATAATATATATATATATATATATATATATATATATTCGGAATCAGCGTTTTTTAGCGATTCCGAAAATATATATATTACTGACATATTTGGTGTTATCACCAAAAAATGTCGCTCAAACCAAATAGCCTTTCACCCCTCGATATCTTATTCACGACTCATGTATTTATATTTTTTTTTAATTGACGTAAATTTTCAGCGGACCCTTCCGCATGCTTGTTTACTGCGACCGGGGTTTGCTGAACTTGTAGCGGCTAAAAACCCCAAGGTGACTACTCTTCCATATAGACGGAGTCCTGTAATCAATTCTCCACAGCCACGTCATACCGCGCCCTTTAGACCCTATCTCGTGGGAGACAACAGTCTTCTCCGACAAGTATTTTTTTTATGAAGTGCGTCGCCCTGTTCCGTCGACTTCTCAAGGGTCGCTAGCCGGTAGCTCAAGGCCTCTCCCTGAGCGGCCATGTCCCCAAACGAATCAATCAACCGGTCTTAGATAGATTTATTTATGTATGTGTTAGTATTATTTTTTACAAAAAAAAATAATACTTGTTTTTAAGGCATAATATGACAGCTGGACCCTGGGCGTAGCGCTACCATTCCGAGAACAGTGCAATGAATAATAAATAATAATGTATAATATCACGTTATACCCGTATTGGGGTGACCAGGGATACAATAGTGGATGTATCCACTATGCGCGTAATAGTGCCCAATATGACAAACGGCGCAGCTGATTGTCGATCCCACTGCAACAGCACGCGTGACATTTCTAATACATAGATGCCATGCGTGTTTTTCTCGATGTTTCCCTTCTCCGGTGATCATATGGTGCCTAAACCCGCACGTAATCTGGAAATATAAATGCATCGGCCAGTGAAGGCTACCACAGCAAGTACAAAAGTAAACAAAAAATAACTATAAAAGGAATCAAATTTTACATTAAAAACTAAACAATTTAAACATCTATATATATATATATATATATATACAAAAAACTCTGTCCCCAGCTGTCATATATGAGATGTCAATCAAAACAAAACAAAGGTGCGTTAGGATTGTCTTTGGTATATCTTCAAGTTGATTAGAGGTTGCATGTCATTAATTAAAATTATAATTTATACGCCAAGTAATCAAACAAAAAATAACGTGTCCCATAAGGCATTATAATAAGAATATCATTAACTTAGATATGACTTAAGTCTTTCAATGCAATTTTATTTCTACAAGGTGTCTCAAAAGAAAGTTCACATTTAAATCTTTTTTTAAAAGAAAAGTCTTAGCTTTATTGAAAAAATGTTTATTTTATATTGAAGTACACTGTTTGGGAATTTATTTTTTAAAAATAACATCGTCCAAATGTAAACCGTTGCGCTCTCGGCATTAATTTAGTCGGGCACTAAAATTGCCTATGACAGCTCGGCAGGTAGTCTCCGTGATGGCTGCCATTTCATGACGGATATTTTCTTTTAATTGTGCCAGGGAAGTCGGTTTATTAGCGTAAACTTTTGATTTGACATAACCCCACAGGAAAAAATCCATAAGCGTTAAATCGGGACTCCGTGGAGGCCAATTTATGTCACCTCGCCTGGAGATTAATTTGTTCGAAAAAAATTCTCGAACTCGAGGCAGAGATCTGTTGGACGTGTGTGAAGTTGCTCCATCCTGCTGGAACCATGTTCTTTGGTTGTAACCAGGAAAGTTTTGCAGTTGGGGTACGAAAAACTCGCCAACCTCTCCACATAACGCTCTGAATTCACTGTGAGTGTGCGTCCCCTTCCATCTTCAAAAAAGTAAGGGCCAATAATTCCTCGCGCCGACATCGCTGCCCATACGGTGACTTTGGGTGAATGTAGCGGTTTCTGATGTTTTTGTTTTGGGTTGGTTGCACTCCAGTAACGACAATTTTGCTTGTTTAAATGCCCATTCGGGTGAAAATGGGCTTCATCGAAAAACAAGGTGTTGGTGAACGTTGGAAAGCGCTCAATCATCTGATTTACAAAGGTAAGCCTCTGACCAGCATCTTGAGGCTTCAGTTCTTGCACTAACTGAATTTTGTACGGGTGCAGCTTTAAATCTTTGTGTAAAATGCGGCATAATGAAGATCTGTGCACATTTAAAGCAACAGCACGCTTCCGAATCGAGAGGTTTGGATCATCTCGAATAGACTGAGTAACACTGTCCACGTTTTCGGCTGTTCTTGATGTTCTTGGCCGCCCAGATTTTGGTTTTTCCAGAGTTGACCCAGTCTCTTCAAACTTCTCAACCCATTTTGCAATGAGTTGAGTGCTAGGCGCATCATTTAAGTGACGAATATGTCGAATACTGCAGAATTTTCTAAGCGCTACAGTCGCCGAATTACCGTTTTTGTAAAACTCACGTACGCACAACGCACGGTCCGCACCAGAGAAACGCTCCATAGCGACTAAATTCCCAAGAGCCAGACTACCGACTGACATACCCCCCGCGCCCCTCAGAATAGTTGCTTTCGCGTAATAAGATAAGCAAATGTGAACTTACTTTTGAGACACCTTGTATTAGACTGAGACAGGCCAATAACTTTTGGCAGAATGAAATCCGACGGGGCAGCTATTAACATGAAAAAAAGTAACTTTGTTTTAGAAAAATATGGCAGAACAAAGTCTGCCGGGACAGCTAGTTGTTAATAAAAAGAAGGAAGCAAAAGATATGCGTATAGAATAACTAGAACTACAAGAATAACAATAAAATCAAATTAAAAATACTAATATTAACACTCATAATTGACAATAATGATATTAGAAATACCTATGTTATAAGCTGACGGCAAAACATTTGGCCTCATACAAAAATATCACAAAAGATACGAATGGTATTAAAATGCAAACTTACTCGCTCGCGGACTTATCACAACCAGTTATCAAATCAGATACGACAGCTCGGTTGTATTACAGATTAGGGATTGTTTCTGAAAGTATTATATTTAAGTTACGTAAGAATATTTGATATCAGTAGCTACTTTGATAGTAATTTTCTAGTGAAACGAAATTTATTTTTGTAAATTGCTAATAAAAACCTGATCTAGAATCGCGTACGTCTGAGTTTTTCCAGAATAAGTATGGATTTAGGCATGCTAACCGGTAAAGGAAAACATTGTGAGGAAATTCATATTGTATCCAGAAATGAGTTATGTACTCGTGCTATGAGAACAACGATCGGCTGCGCTACTGGTCGCATTGGGCACGGCGTATAAGCGCAATGTACAACCATATACTTAAAGTTGGCGTATTTTCATATAAACTTCCATCCTAGTATGTGGATAATGACAATTTTTTTTTCATCTTTCTTTAATTTTTTTCAGGTCATACAAGATCCAATACATGAATCTGAATACATTTCAGCAAAAAAAAAATAGACAATTTTTGTAACTTTTTGTCGAAGTTTCACGCTCGACTAAATGTTTAAATAAATATAATTTTATATTCAGACAAAAAGAGTTAATGCTTTTTAAATCGCTTGTTCGCATTTTTTTTGTAATTTACACATTTTCCAACACTGTCCTACGATGACACCCGATGAAGTTGTAAAGACCTTTCCCGACAGTTTGTCTTAATTAAAAAACGATTCTACTTAAAAAAAAACACATGTGTATTTAGACAGATAAATGATGAAATGACAATACTATTACAACACGAAACAATAAAAAATCTCAGCATTAGAGCCGACTCCCAAATAAGAGATAACCTAAATACGCTAAGACATTGGCCTGAAGCCACGACATTGTGCGTCGGCCAAGAGCTGAGCTGAGATAAATACAAAGGAAGACGCTACGGTCAACTAACTCAATTTATAGATTACTAGCTGACTCGGCAAACGTTGTTTTGCCATATAAGTTATTTCTAAGTGATAACTGATCAGTTATCGAGCGGGATGAAAAATGATTAAATTACTAAAATGGTTATTAAAAAATAGGGGTTGGAGATAAAAGGGTAAAAATTTAGGGATATATGTATATTTTAATGCTACATTACATTACAAAAATAAAAACAAAAAATGTTGTCCAAAAATAAAATAAAAAATGTTAAGAGCGAAACAACCCTTATCACTTAGAGGTATGAAAAATAGATAGTAGCCGATTCGCAGACCTACTGAATATGCATATAAAATTTGGTAAAAATCGGTAAAGCCGTTTCGGAGGAGTAAGGTAACTAACATTGTGTCACGAGAATTTTATATATATAGAGATACACAAGAGAAAGAAAGAAAAATTATATACGTTAAGAGTGCACAATTTTATCTTTGAAGCAATCACTGATGGAATTATACAAGGATTATTATTTTTGCAATTTGGTTTTAATATATATTTTTTTAATTTCAATGGTAATTAGTCTAAGATGTCGATAGATATTGTATTGCCTCGAAAACCGAGGCCCACATAACAAATATGACTTATTTATTAGTGCCAGTAATTGGGTAACATTAAAATAGAAGTTGCCGACATCTACTCAAGAACTAGAAAAGTACTGATAATCTTCAAATAGCTAAAAAATCAAAGTCAAAATATAGTTCACTTAGCAGCTACGTTGCTGCAGCAGAAATATATTCACAGATACACACACTCTTTAGTGTCGGGAATTGATAAATTGATTAGATATTAATTTTATGCCGGGAGCCGAGAATGTTAGCGTTGCCGTACCCTTGACTCCGGCAGACGAGTAGAAGAATACCCCGGTGCTTTTAGTCAGTAGACTCCGTCATACCAGAGCCGCTGCATGAGAATTTCCACCGGGTTAAAACAAAACACAAAAAATTGATTAATTTTCTGATTTCAATCGTCAGCTCTGTATTTCCCATTTAGAGATCAGTACGAACAAATTCTACAACATCCAACGCGTTGCAGTCTCGATCCAGATGAAAGCGGGTAAGCACCAGATTGTTAACACAGACACCGAGACTCGAGTGGGCGAACAATAATTGTCTGTAATCAGTCGTACCCGTATAAAATGGCTAAAGATGTAGAAAAACTTATACATTTTTATTTAAATAAAATTGTACGAATTAACAGAACAAAACTAAGTATACATACATACGTATATAGTAACACAATATAACTACAGAAAAAAAACCGGCCAAGTGCGGGCTAGACTCGCGCACCGAGTTTTCTGCAGAAACTTGAAATGTATGAGAAAGTTTCCATTGAATTTGAGGAACTTCCACTGTTCAGATTTTTTTATGTCCTACGAGATAATCAGTAGAGATATGCCAACTGTGACTTTGAACGATTAGCCAATTCGTCAGATGACAGAGGCAGGCTAGTAGGTCTCGGAGATATTAACAATTTCCGCGACACTGCGTTTACGAGTACAACTCATTCGCGCGTATGTCGCAACCGCCGCTGACGGACGTGTCGGCACATGTTTTATTTAATTCGCAATACATCTTCATTTGCAATTTTAATCGCGTCAAAATTGTGTTTTTGAACATCTGAGAATTGTCACCCTTTTTTTTGTTAACCCGGTGGAAATCCCTTCGGACCGTCATGGGAGTGGTGAGGGCCAGCCCCCGGTGTGTCGCACTTGCACCGACTAAAACCACCGGGGTGCCAACTCTGCCTTCTCTTCGCCTTCGCCGGGCCTGGGTATCCGAATACTTTCTACGGACCCGGCGAGCGACTGGCTTTAGCAGGCTTCCTCTCTGGGAGAGGGTTAATTGTTACCCCTCACTACCTATCATGAGGCGCCATGTGGGCACACACACGCCGCCTTCTTCTCTCTGCTGGACGGCGGACGCTCTCAATGTCCCCCGCCCGGCCTGTGTCAGGAGGGGAGCGCACCCCGCAGTTGGTCCTGCACGAACTGCTCTCTCCCTCTGGAGTATTATCACCCTGTTTTATCAGATCTAAATTTTTGTTGTACAATAAAGATTTATTATTATTATACAATTGAGGTATAATTTAATATAATTTCTCTTATATACATTTTACTGAGAAATAAAATGTGTGCAAATGATGAAATAGTCAGCGACTACCAATCCAAAGCCGACGTAGCCTCGAGTTTCTTTCAGCGTTTCTTCTCAAAATCGCTCGCCTTCGAAACGTTAGTAGACCACCATTTCTGAGGGAAAAGAGTATTCATAAACTGACATACGGAGAGATGAAAAATTGATCTTAGAAGGATTATGTTTTTCATTTTGAGGTACGGAACCCTCAAAATAATTAATCGCAAAGCGCTGTTACTAACATTCTTGAACAAATTAATTAGCACCCCTGAGTTTTACCAGATTAAGTACGAATGTAGGCAACACATGTTCACCGTTAAAGGCAAACACGGTGAGGAAACCTGCATGTCATCTAACAGAAATGTCATGTGTACTAGTGCTGTAAAAACAACGATTAGTTGCGCTACCGATCACGTTAAGCACTACATCTAAAAGCCAAGAGGATACAACTATTCATGTGACTCTGCTCACCCCGAAAGGGATACAGTGTGAGGATAAATTTATTATTAGTTTAATTGAATTACTGCCTTGAAATATTAACAATGAAATTGACTTTAGATTACCTTTATTGACACTGTCAACTGTAAGTGACCTAGGTATGTATAGTTGAATAAAGACCTTGATGCGGTTAGAACTTGGATGTCACCGGATGGGTCTAGTATGGTATTAAAGCGACTCATAATAAAGTCTTCGAGATTATGTTGAAATCATATTCTTTTGTCTTAAAAGATAGTGATCAAACTGTTTTAAATAGAACGAGTATTTAAAAATATATTTCTTTAAGCGGCGATCAGCTGCCTTACTGGTTACGTTGAGCAAGACATAAACGCAAAGTGGATTTTTTGGATTAAAGCAATTTGCTTTGAATTGCTTAAATTTACCTTGTTTTAAAAAAGTATTTTTTTCTGTGTAGACACTTGATGCTTCTGTCGGCATGTCACGTTTCGAAATCATCGACCGAGACAAATGAACTTTCGATAAACAATAAAGCTAGGAGAATGAGAAAAATGTATGGAATTAGCCATTTTTGATCAAGCTTGTGTCTAAGCTTTTCGGTATATCATAGCGTCACGTTGAGACAATTACATTTTGCACTTTTCTCTGTCGTTTCCGTTCAACGAATATTACTTTGTATAGACCCTTCGTGGTGCATACAGCCGGTATGACGACAGCGACTGTCAATGAAATATAGTCCCTCAGCAGTTAATATCATTCTTACAGTGTACTTACCATCAGATGCCCTGCAATTACTTCATCGAATCAGAATATAAAATAGAAATATTAAAAACCTAGTGGACAAATTGTCGCATGTCCTCCTTATTAGACTCTATTATGTACTCTACATTCAAAATAGCCTTGTCCATAAAGCCAGTTTTACACTATACCCATATTGGCACAACTAGACGGCTAGAATAACAGTGAAATAATCGATATGGTGTAGTTATGCACCATGTGTATTAAGTGTAGCATTTTAACTTAGTAGTTAGCCTTTAATTTTAGTTGACTATAACATCTTTGAAGATGTTAAAAAAAATCTTTAATCGGCCAACACCCTCTAAGCCCCTTGAATATCCTTTAAATTTCTTTGGGCTCTTACAACTTGCCTGTAGGCCCGTTGAGCCGTTGTTTTCGCCAACAAGAATAAATTATTAATATTATATTGGTCTGATCAAAAGCTATCAAAATATCACGTGATTTACATTATGTCAAACCTATATCAATTACTACTTTCTCATCTCGCACTTCTTACTAATCTCTACTAGAAATTATTTATTATTTAACAGTGATAAGCTATGGTCACACAAACCGAGACAAAGATAGCACTTTGACAAAATTACGCATAAGATAGGGATATGATATAATTTATCCCAACTCTACAGTCACTTCTAGCTAATGCCTGACAAAGTTTCATTTTCTCGAGGTCCTGTGAAAGATTTGACATGTATTCACACCAGAGATGGGCAAAATGTAATCAGATTAATGATTAACGATTACGATTACATTTTGTAATCATTAATCATGATTAATGATTAACGAAATTAATCAAAAAAAGTAATCATTTTTCGGTGATTAAGGATTATTAATCTTTAATCGGATTACAATTAATCATGATTACTTTTATGATTACTTTCCTGTTTGATACGTAAAATGTGCTGCCGACAACAGAGCGGCGCTCGCCTTTTTTTATTTATAGTATAGGAATACTACTAGCTAAACTGGCGAACTGAGTACCACCACATAGTTAGGTGTTAGGGCGATTACCCGAACTGGGTCGTGACCGCAGTACAATAATGCAAACACCGGTATAGTGACTCGCTCCGACCTGACTACTTTCAGGATCAGTTCGTGCTCGGTGGACATTAAGTAAATCCAACGAAATCTAGTTAATCATTGATGCTTTTACCATTGTTCTGAGTGATTCCTGGACTATTAGAACTGATTATCAAACTACCGCCCATATTTTACTATTTTTCTATGGTCACGACCCGATTCCGGCAATTACCCTACCAACTCAAACGGCTGAAAGCACAAAAATGGTCCTGAACGTAATCAGGTCGAAGCGAGTTACTATGAGTTGGTAGGTTTATTGGCCGAACAATGTCGTGACTCGTGACCACAGTACACAACTGCAAAGACCCTTATAATGATTATGATTCGCTCAACGAGACGGATATTCGGGGGCGGACTTGCACCGGCTAAAACCACCGGGTGCCAGCACTGGCTAATCATCGCGTTCGCCGGGCCTGGGAATCCAGATACTTCCTAGGGGCCCGGCGAGCGATTGGTCTTAGACAGGCCTCCTCCCTGGGAGAGGGTCGTAAAACTACTCAAACAATACCTCCCATTGGGGCGGCGTGTGAGCACACACACGACGACACCACCCCACCCTCCACTGAACGCCACCCTCCACTCTCCGCTGGACGCCACCCCCCCTCTCTGCTAGACGCCACCCCCCACTTTCTGCTGGACGACACCCCAACTCTCCGCTGGACGCCACCCCCCACTCTCTGCTGGACGCCACTCCCCAGTCTCCGCTGGATCCCCCCAATCTCCGTTGGACGCCGCCCCCCACTCTCAGCTAGACGCCACCCCCACTCTCCACTGGACGCCACCCGCCACTCTCCGCTGGAAGCCACCCCCCACTCTCCCCTGGACACCCCCCCACTCTCCGCTGGAAGCCACCCCCACTCTCTGCTAGACGCCAGCCCCCCTTTCTCCGCTGGACGCCACCCCTCACTCTTCGCTGGACACCACCCCACTATTAGACGGAAGTTTGGGGTAATATTTAATTCGAAATAAAATAACTTGAAAAATTAAATAAACGAGTATTTAAATCGGTCTCTCTCTCTGCCAGAACTCAAAAGTAATCATTAAAATAATCATGATTAATTGAATGATTACTGTAATCAAGATTAATGATTACCCATGTAATCATGATTAAAAGTAATCAGATTACAAGTAATCATGATTACATTCGTCATGATTACTTGTAATCTGATTATTAATCTGATTAAAAGTAATCATGATTACGCCCATCTATGATTCACACATTATACAATGTACATCATCCAACCGCTGCCTCTAATGTTAAGCTGCATCGTATGCAGTGACGATTTCTACCAGCGCTTGAAGGAGCTTGGTAGCTTCAAGTTAAAAGTGAAAAATAAATCGGTTTACTTCACGGTTCACTTTTTGTGTCATCAAACAATTCTACCACGTCTAATAACTTTTACTTCGAAGTTTACACTCAACAGAAGAATCAGGGTACATACAGTTTTTAGGTACTATATGGTTAATCTAGCACTGGTACAATGTGTTAATTTACTTTAGTTGAATTTGACTTTTTATTTTGTGTTTTTTATGGTGCATCCGGAGCAAAAGTTTCAAGATTCGAAAGCATTTCTATTTCTTTGTCGTGTGTTTGCAATTATTTTCCTATTCTTGCCAATATCTTGCAAACATAAGCAAGACATTTCTCCAAGACATGAGATAGAGAAAAATAATTGAAAAAGACACGAAAAAGAAAATAACAAACAGACGCTTTACAAAACATGAAACATTTGCTTTGGACGAACATTTATGTTGATAACAATCTAAGACATACTTGAAAATTCTACTAGCTACATCAATTGAAGGTTTCCAAGTATTTAAAAAGTCGAGAAACAGCCATGGTGTAGTCAGCCTAAAATGACGTAACACGTTACGCGTCAATGGCGGTCCCCGACGTCATTATCGTAGAAGCGCCATCTGCCGGTAGCTAATTTTAATAATAGATTAGGTAACTATTTTAAAAGATACTTTTTGTGACCTTCACGAGCACCATGATAATGACGAATTGATGAGACATGACGTCACTCGAATCATTATTTGACGTCTTGTTTGGTGCAGAGGTTAAATGATGGACTACTGTACTACGGATTTTAAATTTGATGTCCAATGGAGTCATGGGACACGAATATATGTTGTACTAGCAGACTCGCCTGTCTTGTCTAGAGAACTACAAAGTAAAAAATGTTCAGCGATAAGGCTGCTTGAAAAGTGCAAAATATTTATATCACAAACAACAAATAGTATTATTATTAGGAACAAAAACTGGCAGAAGTTACTTCCCGGCTCCAGCGAAGAACCCGCGAAGATCCAACCTTCTGGTGACTATGGCCTGTGTAACCAGATTGAGATGCTGAACTATAATTAAAATTTTCTTCGCATATAAGAATCTTTGTCTTCATGTTTGACTATACCAGCTTCCCAATTGGGCGATCACCACTGATTAGTAGATACATAAAGACAGACTACAGACTTATATGCCTATATTTTACTCATTGATGTGACATTTTCAATACAGTTATTGGTATAATCCAGTATTGAAAAATTATCTAAATTTTGTCAAGCATGCCATACCATGTGAAAAATTTCCACAAACTTGAATAAAGCAATCTGCCTATTACACCATATTATAATATGGTTATATACCATATTATAATTCGGCTCTTGACCCAACAACAAAATGAGAGCCTCTTGAGATAATCAAGGCTCCATCAATCAGCCCATTTTGGTTAATATCATTATCTTTCCTAAACTTGAACATTAAAATTAAAATATTCCTAATCAATGGCATTAAAATACGATTTTTATATTTATAAATGTCCTATATTAGAAAAGAATAAGCAAATATTAAATTCATATGCTTTTTAAAAAATAAATGTAAAAGTCATATCTTTCTCAAAATGAAATATCTATTTCAATATGATAAATTGTAGCTTTTATGAACTTCAATAAGAATCGGGTCATTGTCTCAGATTTCTACAGTATAAAATAAACAGGTAACTGTTTGTATAAATTCTGCATTAACCAGGAAATAATTAGCAATAATAAATCCTACCTCCTTCCATTACAAGTGGTTTTCTTAATTAACAATAACTTTAAATGGATTTTTGTCAACCTAATAGCTTAACATACCCTCACCTATAGCACTGATGGTCTAGATTTAAACCCAAATACTGGTAACTTTCCTGGGATTCATATATTAGTTTGTATTGAGACATCAATGTATATCTTTATCTAATACTTATAGTAAACGTTCCATATTAGTCTAATGGGTGAAATTGTTTACAAACACTATTATAACTAATTAATTAAATAATCATAGTACTAATGTAACTTGGAAATCATAATTAGCTTGTAAACAACGGTGTCTTCAAATTAATTCATTATAATTTGATGTTTTCCTACACAAAGAATACTTACATACATATGTAAAATGATTAAATTGTTAATCAATGAAAAATACAGAGAGTTCTTCACTGATAATAAAATATTTGTTAAATGCAAGACTGAATAATACCTAAGTGTTCTCTTGATATAATAGGGAAATATAAAGGGCTTAGAGCATCTAAATAGAGAAAATTGATCTATAAATCCAGCTAAAAGTGTATAGGTAGATCTTGCTGATATAATTTCAAGTCAAATAGGTATCTATTATGTAACAAACTTAAGGAAACTTGTAGAACTGGTTTAATAATAAAGCAATAAAAACCCCATCAATAATTTTTAACATTTAATCTTCTATTATCTCGTACTGCATGTATTTTTCTTACAAAAAACCCCATGCGCGAGCAAGACAGATGTTAACAAGTCATCACTCCCTAGAAGTAATGTACTTACAAGTTACCTACTAGATACAATGATGTTTATATCTGAACCAACTACACCACAAACATGAAACATTTTTGAACTTAAAGAATTCTACTACAACACGAAAGTTTTAACTGTATTGTTACATAACACTTTTCCAAATCACATGAAACTACAATGTTCAGTGACCTTATTGAGATGAAAATTGCATAACATTACTATGCAGGTCTTATAATCCACTCCCTTAAATAATTCATCCATAATTAAAACAAAAAATTATAATTTTCACTCATGGTTGAAATTGACATACTGATATTTGAATTTTGTAAGATAACCATGACAGATTACATAACTTCTGGAATGAAGAGCTGATTTTTTAGAAATAACAATATAATCCATATTGTCACGTTTAAAATTAGAATGTTATAATGAACCTCTTTAATTTTAACCTAAAATATGTAATAATTTGTTAATGTTAAAAAGTGAATTATGTAACACAATTTTCAAAGAACTTTTTTAATAAAACAATGAATTATGGAATCAATGTATAACACTTTATTTAACTAAAAATAAGTTACTAAAGTCATTTTCGCATCTAATAATACATGATTTCAGGGGAGTGGCTGAGGTGACGCGGAATCACATTTGAAATAATGGTAACAATCCTTACATTAGATTTAGAGGAGCTTCTTGATTTCATCATACAATACAAGGACGAACGCACCGCCGGTACCTCTAAGCACGTTCGAGAAGGCGCCCTTGAAGAAGGCGGCTCCACCCTCTGTTTTGGCGATGGTCGCCCAGCAATGGATGGTGTTCTTGTAGAGCATGTCTCCCTTGGCGCGGCCAGACTGCATCATCATGCGCCTACGCACCGTGTCGAAGGGATACGACATGATACCGGCGACCGTTGTGACGGTTTGCGCGATGGCCCAGCTGATGACGATGGGGGTGTTCTTCGGGTCGGGCAACATTCCGCGCGCCGTGTCGTAGAATCCGAAATATGACGCCCGGTAGATAATGATACCCTGTACTGAGACGCCGAAACCTCTGTACAAACCAACGAGGCCGTCAGACTTGAAGATCTTTGAGATGCAGTTGCCGAGGCCGGTAAACTCACGCTGACCCTCGCCCTTGCCGACGTCGGCGGCGAGACGCGTACGCGCGAAGTCCAACGGGTACACAAAGCAGAGCGAGGTGGCGCCGGCGGCACCGCCGGACGCGAGATTTCCCGCGAAGTAGCGCCAGAATTGCGTGTTCTTGTCCACTCCACCAAGGAACACCTGCTTGTACTTGTCCTTGAAAGCGAAGTTGAGCGCCTGCGTGGGGAAGTACCTGATGACGTTGGCGAGGTTACCACGCCAGAATGAAAGCAGGCCCTGCTCTTTGGGAATGCGGACGAAGGCGTCGATGATACCCTTGTAGCGCTGGTCTTCAGCGATCTGTTTGCTGACGTGCTGCACTTGGAGCAGCAGCTTCACGCGCTCGATAGGCGCTACAGCCGTCTTGGAGACGGCGGCCGAGATGCCACCGGCCAGAAAGTCTTTCGCGAACGCGACCGGATCGGCGAGATTCGACATTTTGTTCGATTATGTGGTCCTCTCTGGGTGGACGCTCGTGGACGAGGAAGGACTTCGGCACACACGGAATGGAAAAACCACGAAACACGAACCCCCGATTTACAATCAGGAGATTTGGAGTTATTTCGTGATCACAGGAGCACAAGGGTAGGTGTGTGCCTTTTTTGAAATTCGATCGATCACGTTCTCTCGCTGTTCTGCCTAGACGAGCGGCGCAAAAGGAAGGAAGGGGCAGTTAGTGCCAACCTTGCGGCAAAGTACCACGAGGTCAGTGTGGTTAATATAAATGAATATTTTACCAAAATTGAATTCTCTGGATGTCTTCATAATTTGATATAAAATGATAAAAGAAGTATAATATATTTAATTAATAGCCTAAATACATTATTAACATGATATTAACAGATTGAATTGAATTTTGTGTATTTTTTTTAGATTTTTGAGAGAATGTAAACAACTGAAGTCAGATATGGTAAGCGAATTTTCAATAGTAGTATTAAAGCATTAAATAATATTTTTGTTTTTATTTAAAATTAACTATTCTATTATAATAAATCAAATATCGTGGGAAAAATAAAAAAGGGCAACACTTTAATGACGAAATAAGTTGCGTTTAAATTATCCTTGTAAAAATTCATAATAATGATGTTTTTTACCAGCGACTATGAAACTTATTTAACATGATTCCAAATATATAAAAACGAATGCTATTTATTAGTAGTCAACATATAGGAAAAATTCTAATGATTGAGAAATAATAATTGAAATCCTGTTAGTTACTTGGAACAAAACGTTTTAAAACTACCAACATTACCAATTGATTTCATTTAATTTTTTTTGGGTACTATTCTCCCCTCTGTGGGGGGAAGGCAAAAGCTTTCGCCATACAACCATGTTAGAAAGATTTCATTTAATTAGAAAATACTAATAATGATTGTACTTTGTAAGGTCCACGAAATACATTAATATATTAAACTTAAAAAAATATTTAAAAAAATATTAGTCACTTAAATTTTTAAAACAACTTTTGCTTGTGATTTCATTTGTTTTATTTATTAATTTAGTTTTTAAGTAAATTAATAAATGCTCTTAAGTGTTAACTACTTGTGAAGAATATATAGTGTATAGGTGTTTTTATTAGCGATGAGCGAGACTTCGAGTTATTTCAAAATTCGAGTATATCGATATTGACCAGATTTATTAACAAGCCCACAATTGCATCAGCCAGTCGACTGATCTCTTGCAAGTTGTTTTCTCTCGAAATACTATTTCTCGCGATGTTTTCTGTTGAAATGTTTTTTTCTCGAGTTGTTGAAATTAAAATTTTGTGCTTATTTTTAGGGCTTTGGGTCAGCTTATTGGGAAATTTGAAGTATTGACGTCGGTAATCCTGATAATGACATTTAAATTTTAGCGTTGACTTTTGTGTTTGACATTTTGTATTTTATTGAGGCTTGTTGAGATTTTGTAAAGTCGTGTGGATTTTTATTTATTTAGAAGTTTGTATTAAATGTGTAAACAATAAGTCTCAAGTAAATGAGCCGCATAGGTTCACCATCCGTGAGCATGGAGGACGACAGTGGTGCGGGACATGCTCTAACAGATTTCCTTTTGCAATTAGAAAATTATAACCCGTCCATTCCCGACTCCGTTGTTGCATATTATTTGAATACGTCTGGCTTCGAATCACAAGATCCAAGGTAATTATTATCATATTAGAACCAGCCAGAACCAATTTGTTCCAAGTGATATCAAAATGATAGTGGCCATGATTATCCTGGTCTAATAGGGTTGAGGAATAAATATCGGATTAGGTGAATACCTGTTACTTATCATAAGGCCACTCTCTGTCCCACATATGAAATGCTGCCAAACTGAAAAGATAATATCTAATGCCTGGTTTAGTTGTGAACTTCTTTCTCAGTGTTCAAAAAAAAAGAACACCTAATATTTAGAATTCATCTGGTGAATTTCCCTAACCAATAGCATAGTGTACTGACGAAAAATAGTATTTAGAAAATATTTTTATAGTTTAGTTAGCTATTGCTTGTATCAAATCACATTTCAGTAGACATACAAAAGAAATGAGAAAAGACTTTATTATATTTCACCTGTTATATTCCCTGATTTCTAATTTCTCTATGAAAAATGAAACATCAATGATGAATATTTTCTACCTAATAAAAAAAATATGTATATTTCTGATAACAAAATTGACATCTATACATTATATGAAATAGGTAGTATTTTAAAATAGTATTTAGTGTGAAGTAGTTTAGGTAAACCTTTTACTGTTTTTTTTTTACTTGGGGAAAAATCCTTATTGGACCATCCTGGACTGATGGGAAGGTGGCACTGCCTAGGTGTGCTGGACTTGTACTGGCTAAAAACCCCAAGGTTTTGTACATATTCAAGGCCCAGTACAAACTCTTCTGCATACAGACAGGGGCAGTGTGTTCTGTAGCAAATTCTTCACAGTCCGGTCATGCGATGCCCCTTGAGCACTATTGCGGGAGAGGACAAAAAGTCTTCTGTGACACTATACAGTATTTTTTCGCAGAGCATTTCACATTGCTTAGGTATGGGTTTCACATAGTTGGACCCATCTGTAAGGTCTAGTAATAATGTGTAAGAAGTTTAACATTATAACACATGAACTCACATAATATACCTTACAGGCCTGGAATCCTTACTTTGCCAAAGATTTAAATTTGCTTGAGTGTCCAGTGGAGATCTACTAAGATTACAGTAGGGTTACTCTTAAAGAGTTATTAAGGGACATTGAAAATTCTTCAGCTGTCATTGCTACAGAAGTGATGCCAGCAAGCAGTACAGTGCCATGGCTATACTGTAACTCGTATTCTCATATCAGGGCTAGGACTAAGAAGTTCTCTAACTCTTACATTTACATTGTGGTTGAGCTGTGGAATGGTCTTCCAGCGAGCGTGTTCCAGCTGTTGAATGATATTGGGTTCTTTAAACGAAGAGTGAATAGATATTTGTGCAGGCCTGCATGATCAATGTGACCATTGATTGTTTATTGTTTCTGTTGATAAATGTAGTCGTTTTTTGCCCTGTGCCATGTTTACCATTAGCCATGATGTGGTCACTGGGTCAGGATAAAAAGGAAAATATTGAAGCATAAAATTTTCACTTGGACCCTTTTAATTCTAGTGGGCTCAATATTATTGTGATGCCTGGGGTGCATATGCTTCTCAGAACAGTACTTGTTTTAATTTCTTAATTACATTGGTGTAAGGTAAAAGTACTAATGTCTGACATTTCACTAAATTATCATAAAAAGCTATTTACAGTTTTTTAAGACTCATCATAAATCTTATTCATTTCTAGAATCCAAACCGAAAAGGAAAATTAATAGTAAAACAAAAAAAAAACACTGCAAAATGTAGTATCTTTAAATAAAATTTTAGAATATCCATGTATGGGTTCACTCATTGACTTTGTTTACTATTGATTGATGCCATTTAGTTTTGTTTTTAATTACATATAAAAAATATCCTAAGGTGTCTTTTAAATAAATAGTAAAGTAATTTCACAAAATATTTATTCTTAGTAGATATTTTTATATGAAAGTGTCACTTTTATTTCAGTGTCTAGCATTTGTGCTTTTTACCTAACCTTACATTGCATGAGACAAATTATTTTGATATAAACTCTAATCACTGATAAAAATGTCAGTTTATTTTTTTTCATTTTTGTATTTGTTTTTCTTTATATAATCAGTTGCCTTAGTTTTCTTTTATTGTTTTGTGTCCCTTAGCTTGATTTTGTTTTTTTATCCCTTTGCTGGCTTATATATGTTTTTTTTTCTTTTTTTGTGTATCTGGAAACCACTATGTCATATGTGGAACTACTAATTAATAAATAATAATAAAATAATTAGTAATTTATTCAGAAAATCAGTTTGCAAGCGGTATATTATAGTCAATTGGCACCCAAACTAGGGACTACCTGTATTTTGTATGTCAGAGTTATTTGTCACACAGTATGCAGTTTATATCCGCTGCATAGCCCCGAGAAAACAATTAAAAATAATCTTAAACATTGATTAAAGTTAATACCAGTTACCAAGAGCCATCACTGTTCTAATTATTCAAAAACAGGTACAAAAATGTCTGCAATGGTAAACACAACAAATATGTTTTTTTTTCAGGTTGATAAGGCTAATAGCCCTAGCATCTCAGAAGTTTCTCTCAGACATAGTAAATGACGCGCTCCAACACTGCAAGATGCGCACGTCCAGTCAGATCACACAGAGCTCCAAGACACAGAAAGGGCCCAAAGAAAAGAAGTACATAATGACGATGGAAGATTTGACTCCTGCATTGCAAGAATATGGCATCACTGCAAAGAAACCACATTATTTTGTTTAAAAATATCTAGTTAACAATTTTATAATAGCCATTACAGTAATAGCAATCTATGCTGCAATGTGTAGAAAAAATTAGTTAATTTTGTTAATCAAAGAAACTTTTTGAATGCTTAAATATAAGGTTGAGATTTGTAGACGTTGCTTAGACTTTTTTCAGGAAATATAATAACTTAGTTTTTGACAAAAAAAAGGCTAAATATACAGGATGGTTTTATACAAGGAGATATTTCAGGATATAATAATTTGTAGCTAATAAAAATGTAAACAACTATTGTATATCTTCTAAGAAATCCTAAAGTAACATTGATTAACAAATGAGAATTGATCCGTAAACAGTGAGGACACCGTAGCGCGTGTGGCGCACGATTGAATGGTAAGCAGATAAAGCGCCTTTTACGTCATTTTATATAAACAAGTATCAGCTTAGGACAGGTAAAATACCTACTTAATAATAATTTGTTATTCATTCACTCATGTATGTAACTGTCCCTAAATACGTTGAATATAAATTACTATGTTTTAATGGAAATATTAAGATGTCACTATTATTACATATTGGAATCAGAATTGAATGCTTGAATATCTCTTTCGTCTATAAAATTACCCTATATAATAGGATTTAGAGTATAGCCGTAGTATTCTCAGAGCAAAGTTCAAGTTAAGAAAATTAGCAAATGTTTGAGTAAGTTACTGAGATTGTCAACTTGGACTTAGCTCAGCATCCATCTTAGGTTGTAGTCAAGTTCGTAAAGTCAAAGAAACGTCTATAAAATGTTGTGTTCTCTATTATAAATAATGACTACAGGGGAATACAAGGAGTGTCTGTTAAATATAAGTACCTTCACTAGTAGTCACCTAAATTATATTAAATGTTCTTATTCAAAACTTTTTTTTTAAACCTGATCCTCACTCTCACTTCAGTTATTTCACTACTCCAAGTATATAAAACTAGTGCTATTTTGTTCTTTCAAATTCAACTTAGATACAAATTAAATAACATATCCTCATGCTATATACCTTACAGGGTGGCCAGAGATACATTAGTGCCTGTATCCACTTTGCGATGTCGTGCACGTGACCAGAAACGCAGTTGATCACTGTTGTCATGGCACTTACACAAGATATTTCTGTTAGACGTCATATCATCACGATGTTTTCTTCTTCAATCTATTTTTTTACATTAAGGAGTTAATAAAATTACGACAATATTACAAAATATTTTTATTAATTCCATTATAAAATTACATTAACATACATAAAAATTTTATCAATACAGAAATAACATCAATTAAACTACTACAATACAATAAATTAATACACTTAACTAATTTATATCTAAAAACCTTAGGTATAGTAAAAGGTTTTAAGTACATAAAATTAATTACGTAATATTAAATTTATTACATATTCCTACTGCGATAATCAATAGAGAAAATGTAATCAGTTTAACGAAACGCGATCGCGAATTTGTTTTGAATTTTTCATCATTAATATTATATTTTTGCCCATCTATGTTTTGTAATACTCAATTTGATACAAATTTACGATTCCTTAATGTTTAGAATGGCTTAAATCACAATTACAGAGTAACGAAATTATAATTACGATAACATTTTGTTATCATTAATATGATTACATTTTGACTACCTTGGACTGCGATACATCGAAATCTGAAGAATTTGTTTTTTCCTTTTTATTTATTATAACAGGTAATGAATGTCACATCTCTTGCCTTTATTGTTGTTATGAAATTGCTATTTTTATTTTTTTATTTTTTTTTATTTATTCACTACCATTGAACAGCACATACAAATATTTTACATACGGTACAATTATCAAGCTGTGCCAATTACACAATGGTAATATTTAAAAACTAACAAAGAAAACGAATAAAACAGTAAACTCTTAACTATTACAAATAGATGCTTGTGCGTTGTGCGTGTGTGTGTGTGTGTGAGTGTGTGTGTGTGTGTGTGCTTGTTGTGACAAGGTAGTGTAGAAAGCTATATGTGATATGTGTATGAATGCAGTGTGGCGTCTGTACCCTCCTATTGGCGTTTCAACTTTAGCAAAGTTAAAGCCGAGGCTATGAAGTTATGCATCATTTGTAAACCAAAATTATACATTTAATTTCTGTCACTACCATTTGACAAAATTATTTGGACCAGATTAGCTTACATTACATGACCTCATTATGCTGTATATTGAAATTGTCCGCTTGCAGCTTGTTGCTTGCTTGCTTGCTTGTGCAGATCTAGAGTTTATCAAACTCTGGTTGATCTGCGCAGATATTACGACTATATTTTCAAATTCGACTATAAGCAATTTTATAGTTACTTCTTTCATTCATATAATGTTACCGAGTGATACATGTGTATAAAACGACATCAGTAAAATTAGAAAATGTTTTTTTTGGTGGCATCTGAAAAAAAATATCGGGGTCCCGATCCGAGAGCCGAGGCGAACGCACGCTTGTCCGCTAGCGGTGCCGCTCCTCTACTTCGTGTTCGTAACAATTTATTCGCGTAGCGGTTTTTTCAGGACGGTCGACACGTGTCGGTGCGTGTCCCGTCTTGACGGCCGCGTGCGTGCCGTACGCAATCGTACGCGAGTCCTTTTCAGGACTTTGCGAGCGCCAGAGTTTCGTAAGCAGCAGACTGTCAAACGCTTTTGAAAAGCCACGCCTTTCAGCGGTTAGGCCGGGAAGACCTAGCGGTGTTATACGAACCGGCCTAGAGCGTGCCCCGGGCGCTCGCGTTTGCCCTTTTGGCAACCGCGCTCACCGGACGGGGTCGGACCAGTTGGCATTGGGAGTGATCCCCTAGTCAACCCCGACTATCACCATCCACACCCTCCTATCCCGATTTCCTGCCACCACTCAGTTTGGCTTGGGTCTGCTAGCGCAGACCCCTGTCTCTGTGTGGCACGTTAGGCACACAGCCCTTGCTAGGAACGTTAGAACACACACCCCTTGGGCCCTAAACGGGCCTGAGGGACGGCCTCTTTTTAGGATCCATTTTGGGACCTCACTCCCCCAAAATGGATAACAGTGAAGTTACGTTCAGCACGCTAGTAGCCAAATGGCTCCTAAAGCACAACCACGCCGTCATGGACGAATTCGTGGCCGAACTAAGGTCATTCCAGTCCGGCCAAGGCGGGCAGATGATAGGTGAAATTCTGCAATCTGCTCCCTCCATAGACATCAAAAATATCACCGCTGGATCCGCCACCTTAGGCAATACCACGCCTCCTCACACGGATGTGCTCGAGGCATCCGCTCCATTAATTCAAAATAATGCTTTTGCATTACTACTAGTGTTACGAACAGCGAGCCCAGGGCGCCGGAGACGCATGAATAGAGGTGCGGGAGAGGAGCACGTCGACCGGGGCGACAGCAGCGACAGCGGCGGCCGGGCGACGAAACTACACGAAATCCGGCGTCGTCATTGGCGGATTAGATTTAAGGAACACATTGTATATAGTACTAGTTGTTAGGGTAGCCCGAGGGGATATATATAGCGACCAAACCTTTGGTCGACAGCGAAGATCGAAGACTAGAAGAATTCCCTCGGAGCTACCCTCAAGAACTGCGAATAAAGAAGCGAACTACGAACTACGAACAAAGAAGCGTTTTATTGAAGAATCCCTGCTACTAGTCATCGAGTATTGTCCATCGTGTAAAACTAGAAAATACCGCATCCGAGCGGAATAACGATATCGCGCCTCCCGCTCATGCCGCAACTGTAAGCCGTAAGCCCCGCGTCCCTCTCCGACGCCGGCGGTCCCTCTCGCACTCGAGAGACATCCCGGCTATGTCCATAGTACACGAGTCGTCGTCAATTGATTCCTCCTCCGACTCGGCCGCCGAAAACGAGGGTGAATTCACCACCGTAGGTGGCAAAAGGAAATTACGTAAATCTCGCGGTCCTTCCAAAACCGCGAAGGTTAACGAGACAGATTCGGCTTCGGCACGCCCTCTAGCCGCCAAAAATCCAAAGCCGAATAAGGCAAATGCCATCCCGCCCCGGGCCTCCTCCCCCGGTAATAATCCGGGAGAAGAGTGAATGGGAGCGTATTTCCGCTGCGCTCAAGGATAAGAGCATCAATTACACGCGTGCCACCGCGGGGAGTTCCGATCCGAGTGCCGAGGCGAACGCACGCTTGTCCGTGAGCGGTGCCGCCCCTCTCTATCTCGTGTTCGTAACGGTTTTTACGTGTGTCGGTTTCGTGTAACGGTTTTTCGAGACGGTTGACGCGTGTTCGGTGCGTGATCCCGTCTCGTCAGCCGCGTGCGTACCCGAACGCCATCGTCCGTGCTTCGCGAGTTCTTTTCAGAACTTTGCGGGCACACAAGTTTCTTGAACAGTTGGCTGTCAAACGCGTTTGCAAAGCCACGCCTTTCGGTGGTTGTGCCTGCGGATACCTCACGGTGTAAACGAACCAGGCACAGGGCGGGTCCCAGGCGCTCGCGGTTTTCCTTTTGGAAACCGCAAACCCGGTTGGGGTCGGGGTCTTAGGCTGAGGAGCGACCCCTCAGTCTAAGCCGGCCATCACCCTCCCACCCTACCTATTCCCGTTTCCTGCCGCGCCATTCGTTTGGCTTGGGTCTGCTAGCGCGGCCCCCTGTCTCGGTGGTGCACGTTAGGCACTCAACCCTTGGCTAAGGGCGATAGGATACACACCCCTCGGACTCTAAACGGGTCTAGGGGACTGCCTCCTTTTTTGAAGAATCTCCTCAAAATGGAGGCTGACGGTAGGGCCGTCATCGCAACAGCATTCCCTCACTTAAACGATGTCCAGATAAGGAAAATGTTAGCCCTTATGGCTACATTTACAGAGCCGCAGCAAATGCTCGACTCCCCTGCCTCCCCCGACCCGGAGCTCCCCGCCACCCCTGTCATGCCGCGGAAGCTCCCCGCGAACCCCGCGTCCTGCGTGACGCCACCCGCGAGCGCTCCCCGATATGTGCGTCTCGCTCTCGCGCGTCCTCGCGCCCGTCCGTTAGCCGAGAGGCATCGCCGGCGATGTCCGTCGACGAATCGGCCAACTCGTCGGACTCTTCCGACCCTCCCTCGCCCGTGAATGACGAATTTACCGTCGTCGTTCACGGCAAAAGAAAAATCGTCCGCGCTGACGGCCCGTCCAAGGCCGCCAGTCGCCAACCAGATGATTCGGCGCGCGATTCCGCCGCCAGAAACCCCAAGCCCAAAAGGGCCCCCAAGTTCCCCGCTCCCCGCACAGGGCCGCCTCCCCCCGTCGTCATACGGGAGAAGAGCGCCTGGGAGCGCATTTCTCGGGCCTTACATAGCAAGGCCATCACATACACCAGGGCCACAGCGACCCTCGACGACATCCGTGTCGTAGTCCCGACACCGAAAGACCACAGAGATCTGACCCGCTACCTCAGAGCAGAGAAAATAGGTTTCCATACCTATGCTCTCGAGGAGGAGCGCAAACTCCGGGCCGTCATAAGGGGCCTTCCCAAGGAGCTCAGCACTGAGCTCATCAAGGAGGACATCTTGGCCCAGTCCCTTCCGGTGGAAGAAGTCCACCGGATGTATAAATCTACCACACGAGAACCATACGATATGGTTCTCGTCGTCCTCCCCCTCTTACAAGAGGCGAAAAAGATATTTGACGTGACGACCGTTTGCTTCCTCAGCGGTCTGCGCGTCGAAGCCACAAACGTGGCGTACCCGGGCAGTGTCACAACTGCCAGTTGTACGGCCACTCGGCATTCCGCTGCTATGCACGCCCTAGGTGCGTAAAGTGCCTGGGCGATCACGGCACTAAGGAGTGCGTGCGTACTAGGGACGCACCCACCCCACCTAGTTGTGTCCTCTGTGGCGCCGAGGGTCACCCCGCGGATTACCGCGGGTGCCCGCGCGCGCCGCGCCTTAGGCGCAATCCCCAGCCCTTCAGGGCGCCCGCACCGCGCATGCGCACGGAGGCCGCCAGGCCCCCGCCCGCATCGCACTTCCCACCACTTCCGCCGAGGCGTGGAGCAACCCTCCCGCCGCGAGGACAAAAGCAGGGCCCAACGGCGCAGTCGCCGCCCCGGCTTAGCAGTCCGCTACCACCGGCATCGCCGGCTCCCCCGCAGCTCCACTTGCGCCCGTTCCCGCGAACGCGGCTATGCGCGCCCCTGTGGCCGCCAACCCTCCCGCCGAGCCTGCACGCACCCAGAATGCCTGGGTGCGCCGCAGCGCACCGGCCCCGCGGGCGCCCTCAGCGCCAGCCCCCCGGGCGCCCTCAGCGCCGACTCCTCAGGCACCCTCAGTGCCAACCTCCTTTTCCGAGGCCCTCGAGGAGTGCTGCGACTTCGCCAACCTCATAGATGTTGACGAAGTCCTGGAACTCGCTCGAGAGCTCCGCGAGAATGCCAACAATCTGGGAGTTAGGATGTCCTTGGTGGTCAAGCACGCAGACCTACTGAGGACACTCAAAAACTCCAGTGCGCCTAAATAAGCGCCCTCCCGTCCTCCTTGTTCTCCCTTTGTCGGCCCAATGCTCTTTGCAACGAGCAGGGTCAAACCGTATGCGTTGAACGTCGCGCTGTTCAACGCAAACGGTCTTAAGCGACAAAAGGATCTCGTCGGCGAGTTCCTTACATCCCATCAAATAGACGTCATGCTAGTGCAGGAGACTCTGCTCAAGCCGAGTGTTAGGGGGCCCAATCTGGCCAGAGACTGGAATTCTCGCTCTCGCTCTGACATAGAACATTCCTCTTGTAGTCGAGAGACGTCGCCGGCGATGTCTGTCGACGACGGTGCAACGTCTGACTCGTCGGATTCCTCCGATGCACCCGAGTCACCTGACCCTCCCTCGCCTCGACGGTGGACTCGTCGTTCGCGGAAAAAAAAAAACACCTGCACTGACGGCCCGTCCAAGGCCGCCCAGCGTAAGCCAGACGAGTCAGCGCGCGATCCCGCCGCTAATTACCCCAAGCCCAAAAGGGCTGTCAAATTCCCCGCTCCTCGCACAGGGCCGCCTCCCCCCCGTCACAATACGGGAGAAGAGCGCCCAGGAGCTCATTTCACGGGCTCTAAAAGACAAGTCCACAGCCTATACTAGGGCCACAGCCACTCTGGACGGCATCCGTGTCGTAGTCCCGACTCCAAAAGATCATAAAAACCTCACACGCTACCTTAGAGCCGAGAACATGGGTTTTCACACCTATGCTCTCGGGGACGAGCGTAAACTTCGGGCAGTCATCAGGGGCCTACACAAAGAGCTCATTAAGGAGGATGTTACGAACAGCGAGCCGAGGGCGCCAGAGACGCTGGAAAGGGGTGCGGGAGAGGGGCACGTCGACCTAGGCGAAAGCGGCGGCCGGGCAATAAAAGTACTACGAAATCCGGCGCCGCGATTGGACAATTAGATTTAAGTAGTCAAGAAAACATCGTAAACTAGTACTAGTTGTTAGGACAGCCCGAGCTGCGAGATGCTCACAGAGCTCTCACCGCGTACCGTTGAGTTCGGTTCTGGCCGCGGTCGAGTGCGGACGTGTACACGTGTTCACGAACGCCTCCCCCCGCCATACCCGTGCGATCTTACGTGTTGTTAGACGCGCGCTTTTCAGCGCGACGCCGAATAATCACGTGCTTCCGCGTGCGCCCTTGCGCAGTGTGTTTCTCGCCTAGGCGCCTTTTTCAAGGTGTCCTAGTCGTACAGTTTCTGTTGAGTGCGGACCGTCAAACGCTTTCTCGCGCCGAGGTGTCTTTTTCAAGACATCCGAGGCGCACAAGTTTCTATAACCTTGATAGTCAAACGCTTTGAAAAACCACGCTTTTTAGTGGTTAGGCCGGGGATACCTAGCGGTGTTACACGAACCGGCCTAGAGCGTGCCCCGGGCGCTCGCGTTTGCCCTTTTGGCAACCGCGCTCACCAGACGGGGTCGGACCAGTTGGCACAGGGAGCGACCCCCTAGTCAACCCCGACTATCGCCCTCCCACCCTACCTTATTCCTTCTCCTGCCGCGCCATTTGTTTGACTTGGGTCTGCTAGCGCGGACCCCTGTCTCGGTGGTGCAAAGTAGGCACACACCCCTTGCCAGGGACGTTAGGTTACACACCCCTCGGGCCCTAAACGGGTCTGAGGGACTGCCCACTTTGGTAAGTTTCTATAATTTAAAAATTGGTGAGTTTCTATAATATGGACCCACCTGACCCGGTAAAGGTGCTCGTCGAGCACATCTACAAGTTGCCTGCGGCTCAACTGCAGCAACTTACCACCATTTTACTCCAGATGCAGGCGGCCTCCAATGTGCACTATGTGCTGGATTCGCCCGCCTCCCCTGACGCGGAGCCCCTCGCTCCCCGCCCCCCCGTTCATGCCGCGCCGACAGCCCGCGACCCCCGCGTCCCGCGAGACGCTTCCTCCACCCGCGACCGATCGCCCGTCCGTTCATCTCTTTCCAACGCAGACGGCCCCTCTCGCTCTCGCGATTCTTCGCCCGCGATGTCAATCGCGAACGAAGATTCCGATAACTCGGACTCATCCGACGTTCCCGCGCCTGCCAACGACGGGTTCACCCCCGTTCTTGGCAAACGCAAGATTGCCCGCGTTGACGGGCCTTCCAAGGCCGTCAAACGCAACACAGACGATTCGGCGCGCGCTCCAGCCGCCAAGGGTCCCAAGCCCAAAAATGCCAATCCGCCCGCTTTCCGCTCCGGGCCCCCTCCCCCGGTAATCATCCGGGAGAAAGGCGCCTGGACGCAAATTTCCGTTGCGCTTAAGGAGAAGCGCATAAATTATACGCGCGCCACCGCGACTATGGATGGCATCCGGGTGGTCGTTCCCACGCCGGATGACCACAAAAATCTGACACACTACCTCCGCGAGAAGAAAATAGGTTACCATACCTATTCTCTTCCTGACGAGAAACGACTCCGCGTAGTCGTGAAAGGCCTCCCTAAGGAGCTCAGTACGGAGCTCATTAAGGAGGACCTGCTCTCCCAAGCCCTGCCGGTGGAAGAGGTCCACCGGATGCACAGGGCGTCCACTAAGACGCCATTCGATATGGTGCTCGTCATCCTGCCCCTGACTCCAGAGGCAAAACAGATTTTTAATATCAAGACCGTCTGTTTGCTCAGCGGCATTAAAGTTGAGCCCCCATACAAGAACGGAATGCTCGGACAGTGTCACAACTGTCAACTATACGGGCATTCCGCCCTTCGTTGTTTCGCGCGCCCTAGGTGTGTGAAGTGCCTGGGAGACCACGGCACCTCACAGTGCGTGCGCACCAGGGAGGCACCCACGCCTCCGAGCTGCGTTCTGTGCGGACGTGAGGGGCATCCCGCGAATTATCGCGGCTGCCCACGCGCCCCGCAGCCGCGGCGCGGGGCTTGGGGGCCTCACAGGGCGCCCGCACCGCGCACTCGCCCTGCGGCCCCCAGACCACCTCCGGCGTCCGAATTTCCGCCGCTTCCCGCCAGGCAAGGAGCAACTCTCCCGCCTAGCGGCCCCGCTGAGCCCACCGGCACCGCTGCCGCCCCGGCTCAGCAACCAACCCGCACCGGCATCGCCGGCTCCCAGGCCGCTCGGCCAAATTCCGTTCCCGCAAAGGCGGGAGTGCGTCCCCTCGTGGCCGCTCCTCCCTTGCCTGCTCGCACCCAGAACCCCTGGGTGCGCCGCAGCGCACCGGCTCCACAGGCGCCCTCCGCGCCCACCTCGTTTTCTAAGGACCTCGACGAGGCCTGTGACTTCGCCTGCGCCATTGACGTAGACGAAATCACAGAACTCGCGCGGGAGCTCCGCGAAACCGACCCGGCACATAGGATTGCCTTAGTAGTGAAGCACGCGGATCTACTAAGAAATCTGAAAAAATACAGTGCATCTAAATAGATGCCCCTCCGTCTCTCAATTAATTTTTCTGTTGATCCAATGCTCTTTACTACGAGTAGGATCAAACCGCACGCGTTGAACCTCGCGTGGTTCAACGCTTACGGCCTCCGAAGACAGAAGGATCTCGTCGGTGATTTCCTTCGCACCCACCAGATCGACGTCATGCTAGTGCAAGAGACTCTCCTCAAGCCGAGTGATAGAGGGCCCCGTCTGGCCAACTATCACCTGGTTAGGAATGACAGGACCCACGCCCGCGGCGGGGGCACTGCCATATACTATAGGAGGGCTCTGCACTGCATGCCGATCGACCCGCCTCCCCTCGAAAATCTCGAGGCCTCGGTCTGTAGGCTCGGCATGAGCGGTCATCCCTCAATATATATTGCTTCGGTCTATTTGTCACCGAACAAAGTTCTTCTCCGAAGTGACCTCTACGCACTTCTGGACTTAGGTCCCGCAGTTATCATCGCAGGCGACCTCAACTGCAAACATATGCAGTGGGGCTGTCATTACTCTACTAGTAATGGCAAACGCCTGCGCCTCCACAGTAATGTCTACCCTTTCGACGTACTGTCTCCGTTGAGTCCAACTCACTTCCCCAATATTATTAACCACAGGCCCGACATCCTGGACATTGCGCTGCTAAAGAGCATAACCTTACGGTTGCGCTCTATAGTCACGCTCAGTGAACTGGATTCGGATCACAGACCTGTCTTGATGCAACTCGGCTCCTCTGAGCCGGATGCAATCCCTACTAAATTGGTGACGGACTGGAAGAAGCTAGGAGCGATCCTAGCCTCGGATGGTCCGAAACCACTCCTCGACCCGATCCCTGACTTCTTCTCCTCGTCAGAGGATGCAGATGCGGCAATCGACGCCGTCACCGGCCACCTTCAAGGCGCTATCGCCGAAGCCACCAGGGAGGCCCCAGCGGAATTTTTTTTCCGTTGGAGGCTCCCTGATGACGTGAGGAGGCTGATGACGGCGAAGAATGCCGCGACCAGAGCATGTGATAGGTATCCCACTGCGGAAAACCGCACGAGGCTGCGTTCCTTACAGAGGGAGGTAAGGAAGCAAATCGCCGACATGCGAGGAAACCAGTGGGATAATTATTTGTCCCAACTCTCGCCCTCCCACCAGGCCTACTGGAATCTGGCGAGATCACTTAAATTAGATAATGACCGCTGCATGCCTCCTCTGCTAGGGCCGGACAACTCTGTCTCCTTCGACGATGTCGAAAAGGCCGAATGTCTGGCGGACAGTTTAGAGCGCCAATGCTCTCCCAGCCTGCTCCCGGCGGACCCAGACCACGTAGCCAGAGTGGACTCTGCAGTCCAACGTCTGGCTGCGCTTCCTCCCACTGCAGATCTGGCGATCGTCACAGTTGACGAAGTCAACGAGATCATCAGACACCTCCCGGTCTTGACGGTATCTCGAACAGAGTCCTCAAGATGCTGCCGGAGCAAATCATTTGCCTCCTCGTCGTCATCTTCAATGCGGCGATCAAAAACTGCATCTTTCCAAACGCGTGGAAAGAGGCAGGTGTGATAGGAATCCCCAAGCCGGGGAAACCCAAAAACATCCCTACTAGCTACAGGCCCATCAGTCTCATCAAGACGATGGGGAAACTGTATGAGCGGTTGCTTCTCAACCGTCTCCAGGATCACGTCCAGTCCAATAAGATTTTGACTAACGAACAGTTTGGTTTCCGTGCCAAACACTCGAGTGTCAATCAGGTGCACCGCCTCACGGAGCACATTCTCGATAATTTCATTCGGAATAACGACCATACCCCGACAGGGGCGCTCTTCTTCGACGTGGCGAAAGCCTTCGACAAAGTCTGGCACAATGGCTTGCTCTACAAGCTATACACACTCAAAGTGCCAGACAGGCTCGTGCTCATCTTGCGAGACTATTTGTCGAACAGGCATTTCCAATACCGCGTCGAAGGAGTGTACTCAAATCCGAGACCGATCCGAGCAGGAGTCCCGCAAGGGTCCATACTTGCTCCCATTTTGTATAGTTTATATACAAATGACATCCCCAGATTGCCGAACATACATTTCGCGCTCTATGCGGATGATACCGCTCTTTTCTGTTCCCAAAGGGATAAGGAAACCCTCCACAAAAATCCAGTTGGCACAGGGAGCGACCCCCTAGTCAACCCCGACTATCGCGCTCCAACCCTACCTTATTTCCTTCTCCTGCCGCGCCATTTGTTTGACTTGGGTCTGCTAGCGCGGACCCCTGTCTCGGTGGTGCAAAGTAGGCACACATCCCTTGCTAGGGACGCTAGGTACACACCCCTCGGGCCCTAAAAGGGTCTGGGGGACTGCCCTCAACTCCCCAGAAATGGATTCCAGCGAAGTGGTGTTCAGCAACTTAGTTGCGAAATGGCTGCTCAAGCAGCGTCACTCCGTTATGGAGGAATTTGTGACCGAGTTAAGGTCTTACCAGTCCGGACAGGGCGGGCAGCAGATTGAGGAATTACTCAATTCTGCTCTCCCGTCAGATCTCCTCAACATTACTGCTGGGTCCGCCGCCATAGGCCAAACCCCTCCTCCAAAGGATGTGCTTGAGCCATCCGAAGCATTAGTTCAAAATAATGCATTTGCATTATTATTAGATAAAACAACGTCCGAGAGAGACAGCGATATCGCGCCTCCCGCTCGTGCCGCGCCTACAGGCCGAGTTCCCCGCGTCCCTCGCGAGACGCCCGCGCACCGCGACCGCTCGCCTACACACGCATCCCTTTCGGACGTCGGTGGTCCCTCTCGCACTCGAGAGGTATCGCCGGCCATGTCCATCGTGCACGAATCGTCATCAAACGATTCCTCCTCCGAGTCGGCCGCCGAAAACGATGGTGGATTCACCACCGTAGGCGGAAAAAAGAAACTACATAAATCTCGCGGTCCTTCCAAGACCACGAAGGTAAGCGTACATGACTCAGCTTCGGCGCGCCCTCCAGCCGCCAAGAATCCGAAGCCGAATAAGGCTAATTCAAATCCGCCCCGCCCCTCCTCCCCCGGTAATCATCCGGGAGAAGAGTGAATGGGAGCTAATTTCAGTCGCGCTAAAAGAAAAGCGTGTTAATTATACGCGAGCCACCGCGACATTCGATGGCATCCGAGTGTTAGTCCCCACTCCGGATGACCACAAAAAAATGACAGCCTATCTCCGGGAGAAAAAGATAGGCTACCACACATATGCCCTCCCTGACGAAAAACGACTCCGCGAAGTCGTTAAGGGCCTCCCTAAAGAGCTCAGCACGGAGCTCATTAAGGAGGACCTCCTCTCCCAGGCCCTGCCGGTGGAAGAGGTCCACCGGATGCACAGGGCTTCCACCAAAGCACCATTCGATATGGTGCTGGTGATCCTGCCTCTAACCTCAGAGGCCAAACAAATCTTCAACCTCAAACCGTCTGTCTTCTCAGCGGTATTAAGGTTGAACCGCCACACAAAAAAGGAATGCCCGGACAGTGCCATAACTGTCAATTATACGGGCATTCCGCTCTGAGATGCTTTGCGCGCCCTAGGTGTGTGTGAAGTGCCTGGGAGACCACGGCACTTCACAGTGCGCGCGCACCAGGGAGGCACCCACGCCACCGAGCTGCGTTCTGTGCGGACGTGAGGGGCATCCCGCGAATTATCGCGGTTGCCCACGCGCCCTGCGGCCGCGGCGCGTGAAGCACGCGGATCTACTAAGGTGTCGGCGACGCATGAATATTCAAAGAGAGTTCGGTTCAGGCAGCGGTCGAGTGCGGACGTGTTCACGAGCGCCTCCACTCGCCCTACCCGTGCGATCTTTCGTGTTGTAAGACGCGCGCTTTTTCGCACGAAGGGGAGGATGTCGGCGACGCATGAATATTCGAAGAGCAAGCGAAACACCTCCGTCTCGCTCTAACACACTAGATCGCCCATAAGGCCTAGTGTATCTTCGAATACCTAGATGTAAGCGTTTCGACATTATTATATTAGGATAGGATTTCTTATAAGGCGTATTTTCATAGGTTATAGTTTTTTGTACGATTAATAGTTTTCGAGTTATTTTAATGTTTATTGTAATATTTCTGTGTGAATTATTTGTAGTAAAAGAAAAGGATCGTACAATGAAAATACGTAGAATAAGTAAATAATGTAATATGTAATTTTAAAGATATATTCATTGTGATTATGTAGAAACATATTACATATCGATGTGTTGAGTAGTATAAAAGATATTAGCATTTTTCGTGTGCAAATAGGAAAAAGTCGTTTGTAAAATAGGAGTTATTTTGCATTATATAACATAAAGTAAATAAGAAAGGGTTATGTATCTTATATGAATAAGTAGGTATTTGTGTAAGGAATAGTTTAAGATATATAACATTACTGTAACTTTTATACTTTGAGAGTTAAATAAAGAAAACTGGGAGCGGTGAAGTGAAAATGCCAGCAAAACGGGTACCAATATATAGGGCGCCTCGATAAAGTTGTGCTCACCCAAATATAAGTGGGCGATTTTTCGAAATCTACGGGGAGTTCCGATCCGAGTGCCGAGGCGAACGCACGCTTGTCCGCTAGCTGTGCCGCCCCTCTCCACCTCGCTTTCGTAACGGTTTTTTACGTGTGTCGGTTTCGCGTAACGGTTTTTCGGGACGGTTGACGCGTGTTCGGTGCGTGATCCCGTCTCGTCGGCCGCGTGCGTGCCCGAACGCCATCCTCAGTGCTTCGCGAGTTCTTTTCAGAACTTTGCGGGCACACAAGTTTCTTTAACAGTGATTATCAAGCGCTTTTGCAAAGCCACGCCTTTCAGTGGTTGTGCCTGCGGATACCACACGGTGTAAACGAAGCAGGCACAGGGCGGGTCCCGGGCGCTCGCGGTTTCCCCTTTGGAACCCGCAAACCCGGTTGGGGTCGGGGTCTTAGGCTAAGGAGCGACCCCTCAGTCTAAGCCGGCCATCACCCTCCCACCCTACCTATTTTCCGTTTCCTGCCGCGCCATTCGTTTGGCTTGGGTCTGCTAGCGCGGACCCCTGTCTCGGTGGTGCACGTTAGGTACTCAACCCTTGGCTAAGGGCGATAGGATACACACCCCTCGGACTCTAAACGGGTCTGGGGGACTGCCTCCCGCGCAAAGTAGGTGCTCGTCCGCCTCCTTTTTTGAGGAATCTCCTCAAAATGGAGGCTGACGGTAGGGCCGTAATCGCGACAGCACTCAATAACCTAAACGATGCCCAAGTAGGACAAATGTTAGCCCTTATGGCTACATTTGCGAAGTCGCAGCATATGCTCGACTCTCCCGCCTCCCCGACCCGGAGCCCGTCGCTCCCCGCCTCCCCTTACATTCCGCGGAAGCTCCCCGCGAACCCCGCGTCCCGCGCGACGCTACCCCTGCCCGCGAGCGCTCACCGTTATGTGCGTCTCGCTCTCGCGCGTCCTCTCGCTCTAGCGTAGAGCGCACTTCCGACAGCCGAGAGGCATCGCCGGCGATGTCTGTCGACGAGTCGACTAACTCGTCGGACTCTTCCGACCCTCCCTTGCCCGTGAACGACGAGTTTACCGTCGTGGTCCACGGTAAAAGGAAAATAGTCCGCGCTGACGGCCCGTCCAAGGCCGCCAAGCGCCAACCCAATGATTCGGCGCGCGATTCCGCCGCCAGGATCCCCAAGCCTAAAAGGGCCCCCAAGTTCCCCGCTCCCCGCACAGGGCCGCCTCCCCCCGTCGTCATACGGGAGAAGAGCGCCTGGGAGCGCATTTCTCGGGCCTTGCACAGCAAGGCCATCACATATACCAGGGCCACAGCGACCCTCGACGGCATCCGTGTCGTAGTCCCGACCCCAAAGGATCACAAAGATCTGACCCGCTACCTGAGAGCCGAGAACATAGGTTTCCATACCTATGCTCTCGAGGAGGAGCGCAAACTCCGGGCCGTCATAAGGGGCCTCCCTAAGGAGCTCGGTACAGAGCTCATCAAGGAGGACCTCTTGGCCCAGTCCCTTCCGGTGGAAGAAGTCCACCGGATGCACAGGGCATCCACCAAAGCACCATTCGATATGGTGCTGGTGATCCTGCCTCTAACCTCAGAGGCCAAACAAATCTTCAACCTCAAACCGTCTGTCTTCTCAGCGGTATTAAGGTTGAACCGCCACACAAAAAAGGAATGCCCGGACAGTGCCATAACTGTCAATTATACGGGCATTCCGCTCTGAGATGCTTTGCGCGCCCTAGGTGTGTGTGAAGTGCCTGGGAGACCACGGCACTTCACAGTGCGCGCGCACCAGGGAGGCACCCACGCCACCGAGCTGCGTTCTGTGCGGACGTGAGGGGCATCCCGCGAATTATCGCGGTTGCCCACGCGCCCTGCGGCCGCGGCGCGTGAAGCACGCGGATCTACTAAGGTGTCGGCGACGCATGAATATTCAAAGAGAGTTCGGTTCAGGCAGCGGTCGAGTGCGGACGTGTTCACGAGCGCCTCCACTCGCCCTACCCGTGCGATCTTTCGTGTTGTAAGACGCGCGCTTTTTCGCACGAAGGGGAGGATGTCGGCGACGCATGAATATTCGAAGAGCAAGCGAAACACCTCCGTCTCGCTCTAACACACTAGATCGCCCATAAGGCCTAGTGTATCTTCGAATACCTAGATGTAAGCGTTTCGACATTATTATATTAGGATAGGATTTCTTATAAGGCGTATTTTCATAGGTTATAGTTGTTTGTACGATTAATAGTTTTCGAGTTATTTTAATGTTTATTGTAATATTTCTGTGTGAATTATTTGTAGTAAAAGAAAAGGATCGTACAATGAAAATACGTAGAATAAGTAAATAATGTAATATGTAATTTTAAAGATATATTCATTGTGATTATGTAGAAACATATTACATATCGATGTGTTGAGTAGTATAAAAGATATTAGCATTTTTCGTGTGCAAATAGGAAAAAGTCGTTTGTAAAATAGGAGTTATTTTGCATTATATAACATAAAGTAAATAAGAAAGGGTTATGTATCTTATATGAATAAGTAGGTATTTGTGTAAGGAATAGTTTAAGATATATAACATTACTGTAACTTTTATACTTTGAGAGTTAAATAAAGAAAACTGGGAGCGGTGAAGTGAAAATGCCAGCAAAACGGGTACCAATATATAGGGCGCCTCGATAAAGTTGTGCTCACCCAAATATAAGTGGGCGATTTTTCGAAATCTACGGGGAGTTCCGATCCGAGTGCCGAGGCGAACGCACGCTTGTCCGCTAGCTGTGCCGCCCCTCTCCACCTCGCTTTCGTAACGGTTTTTTACGTGTGTCGGTTTCGCGTAACGGTTTTTCGGGACGGTTGACGCGTGTTCGGTGCGTGATCCCGTCTCGTCGGCCGCGTGCGTGCCCGAACGCCATCCTCAGTGCTTCGCGAGTTCTTTTCAGAACTTTGCGGGCACACAAGTTTCTTTAACAGTGATTATCAAGCGCTTTTGCAAAGCCACGCCTTTCAGTGGTTGTGCCTGCGGATACCACACGGTGTAAACGAAGCAGGCACAGGGCGGGTCCCGGGCGCTCGCGGTTTCCCCTTTGGAACCCGCAAACCCGGTTGGGGTCGGGGTCTTAGGCTAAGGAGCGACCCCTCAGTCTAAGCCGGCCATCACCCTCCCACCCTACCTATTTTCCGTTTCCTGCCGCGCCATTCGTTTGGCTTGGGTCTGCTAGCGCGGACCCCTGTCTCGGTGGTGCACGTTAGGTACTCAACCCTTGGCTAAGGGCGATAGGATACACACCCCTCGGACTCTAAACGGGTCTGGGGGACTGCCTCCCGCGCAAAGTAGGTGCTCGTCCGCCTCCTTTTTTGAGGAATCTCCTCAAAATGGAGGCTGACGGTAGGGCCGTAATCGCGACAGCACTCAATAACCTAAACGATGCCCAAGTAGGACAAATGTTAGCCCTTATGGCTACATTTGCGAAGTCGCAGCATATGCTCGACTCTCCCGCCTCCCCCGACCCGGAGCCCGTCGCTCCCCGCCTCCCCTTACATTCCGCGGAAGCTCCCCGCGAACCCCGCGTCCCGCGCGACGCTACCCCTGCCCGCGAGCGCTCACCGTTATGTGCGTCTCGCTCTCGCGCGTCCTCTCGCTCTAGCGTAGAGCGCACTTCCGACAGCCGAGAGGCATCGCCGGCGATGTCTGTCGACGAGTCGACTAACTCGTCGGACTCTTCCGACCCTCCCTTGCCCGTGAACGACGAGTTTACCGTCGTGGTCCACGGTAAAAGGAAAATAGTCCGCGCTGACGGCCCGTCCAAGGCCGCCAAGCGCCAACCCAATGATTCGGCGCGCGATTCCGCCGCCAGGATCCCCAAGCCTAAAAGGGCCCCCAAGTTCCCCGCTCCCCGCACAGGGCCGCCTCCCCCCGTCGTCATACGGGAGAAGAGCGCCTGGGAGCGCATTTCTCGGGCCTTGCACAGCAAGGCCATCACATATACCAGGGCCACAGCGACCCTCGACGGCATCCGTGTCGTAGTCCCGACCCCAAAGGATCACAAAGATCTGACCCGCTACCTGAGAGCCGAGAACATAGGTTTCCATACCTATGCTCTCGAGGAGGAGCGCAAACTCCGGGCCGTCATAAGGGGCCTCCCTAAGGAGCTCGGTACAGAGCTCATCAAGGAGGACCTCTTGGCCCAGTCCCTTCCGGTGGAAGAAGTCCACCGGATGTATAAGTCTACCACACGAGAACCATATGATATGGTTCTCGTCGTCCTCCCCCTCTCACTAGAGGCAAAAAAGATTTTTGACGTGTCGACCGTCTGCTTCCTCAGCGGTCTACGCGTCGAAGCTCCACACAAACGTGGCGTACCCGGGCAGTGTCACAACTGCCAGCTGTACGGCCACTCGGCCTTCCGTTGTTATGCTCGCCCTAGGTGCATAAAGTGCCTGGGCGATCACGGCACTAAGGAGTGTGTGCGTACTAGGGACGCACCCACCCCACCTAGCTGTGTCCTATGTGGCGCCGAGGGTCACCCCGCGAATTACCGCGGGTGCCCGCGCGCGCCGCGCCTTAGGCGCAATCCCCAGCCCTTCAGGGCGCCCGCACCGCGCATGCGTACGGAGGCCGCCAGGCCCCCGCCCGCATCGCACTTCCCACCACTTCCCCGGAGGCGTGGAGCAACCCTCCCGCCCCGAGGACAAGCAGGGCCCAACGGCGCAGTCGCCGCCCCGGCTCAGCAGCTTGCTACCACCGGCATCGCCGGCTCCCCCGCAGCTCCACATGCGCCCGTTCCCGCGAACGCGGATATGCGCGCCCCAGTGGCCGCCAACCCTCCCGCCGAGCCTGCACGCACCCAGAATGCCTGGGTGCGCCGCAGCGCACCGGCCCCGCGGGCGCCCTCAGCGCCAGCACCACGGGCGCCCTCAGCGGCGACTTCTCAGGCACCCTCAGTGCAAACCTCTTTCTCCGCGGCTTTCGAGGAGTGCTGCGACTTCGCCAACCTCATAGATGTTGACGAAGTCCTGGAACTCGCTCGAGAGCTCCGAGCGGCGGCCAACAATCCGGCTGAAAGAATGTCCTTGGTGGTCAAACACGCAGACCTACTGAGGACACTCAAAAACTGCGGTGCGCCTAAATAAGCGCCCTCCCGTCCTCCTTGTTCTCCCTTTGTCGGCCCAATGCTCTTTGCAACGAGTAGGGTCAAACCGTATGCGTTGAACGTCGCGCTGTTCAACGCAAACGGCCTCAAGCGACAAAAGGATCTCGTCGGCGAGTTCCTTACTACCCAACAAATAGACGTCATGTTAGTGCAGGAGACTCTGCTCAAGCCGAGTGTTAGAGGGCCTAATCTGGCCAACTACCACCTGGTTAGGAATGACAGGCCCGCCGCCAGAGGTGGAGGTACTGCTATTTACTACCGGAGGCATCTGCACTGCATGCCGATCGATCCGCCCGGCCTCGAAAATCTCGAGGCCTCAGTCTGCAGGATAGGCATGAGCGGTCACCCTCCTATATATTTAGCGTCGGTGTACCTGCCACCAGACAAAAGGATTCTCAGGAGAGATCTTAAAGCTCTCCTGGACCTAGGTCCCTCCGTCGTCATTGCAGGCGACCTTAACTGCAAACACGTGCAGTGGAATTGCCATTCGACCAACCAGAACGGCATTCGCCTGCATGATCTCAGCACCAGATTCTTCTTTGACATCGTGGCTCCGATGTCTCCGACCCACTTTCCCTACAATGTAAACCATAGACCAGATGTTCTAGATATTGCGCTTCTTAAAGACGTAGCCTTGCCGCTGCGTTTGATAGAAACGATCAATGAACTAGACTCTGACCACAGACCGGTACTCTTGCAGTTGGGCGCTTTACGCCCTCCTGCCGTCCCCGTCAAACAGGTTACGGATTGGAAGAAGCTGGGGGCAACCCTAGCCTCGGACGATCCGCAGCCTCTTCTCGATGAGATCACTGACACCTTCTCCTCCATAGAGGACACCGATCGGGCAATCGATGCGCTCACCAGCCATCTTCAAGGCGCTGTCGCCGACGCCACCAGGGAGGCCCCAGTGGGTGACTTACACCGCTGGAGGCTCCCTGAGGACGTGAGGAGGTTGATGACTGCAAAGAACGCCGCCACCAGGGCTCACGATAGATACCCCACTGTGGAAAACAGAGCGAGGTTGCGCGCCTTACAGAGGCAAGTAAGGAAGCGCATATCCGAACTCCGTAATGCACAGTGGGACTCCTTCATGTCTGAGATCTCACCTTCCCACCAGGCCTACTGGAGGGTGGCGAGATCTCTCAAATCCGATCAGGACCGCTCACTGCCTCCTCTAGTAGGGCCAGACAACTCTGTCTCTTTCGATGATATCGAAAAGGCCGAATGTCTGGCAGACAGTTTAGAGAGCCAATGCCCTCCTAGCACTCTTCCAGTGGACCCCGAATTTTTGGCCCGCGTTGACTCCGAAGTCGAACGCATAGTCGCCACCCCCCCTAGTGTAGAACTGGCGCCCGTTACAGCCGATGAAGTCAAGGACATCATCAAACGCCTCCCTATTAGGAAAGCCCCCGGCCTGGACGGTATCTCGAACCGTGTACTCAGGTCGTTACCCGAAAAATTAATTTTATTACTCGTCGTCATCTTCAATGCGGCGATCAAGAATTGCGACTTTCCAAACGCGTGGAAAGACGCAGGCATCATAGGGATCCCCAAACCGGGTAAACCCAAAAATGTCCCGACAAGCTATAGACCCATCAGTCTCATCAAGACGATGGGTAAGCTGTACGAGCGGTTGCTTCTCAAACGTCTCCAGGACTTCGTAACGTCCAACAACATCCTCAGAGATGAACAGTTCGGCTTCCGGGCCAAACATTCATGCGTCCATCAGGTGCATCGCATCACTGAGCACGTCCTTCACCACTTCTCTCGCTCCAGGCACGGAGCTTATACCGAAGCAGTCTTCCTCGACGTGGCGAAAGCGTTCGACAAAGTCTGGCACAACGGCTTGATTTACAAGCTTCACACTTACGGCGTGCCAGACAGTCTCGTGCACATCTTGCGAGACTACTTGTCGAACAGGCATTTCCAATACCGCGTCGAAGGAGTCTTTTCAAATCCGAGACCTATCCGAGCAGGAGTCCCGCAAGGGTCCATACTTGCTATTTTGTATAGTCTACTCGTATATACAAATGACATCCCCAGATTGCCGAATATTCATAAAGCGCTCTACGCGGATGACACCGCTCCCTTCTGTTCACAAAGGGACATGGAAATCCTCTTTAATAACCTGCAAAATGCAGCCACCGTTCTCGGCGAGTGGTTCCGCAAATGGCGGATAGACGTGAATACCGAGAAAAGTGTAGCAACACTCTTTCCTCGGAGTAACCTCCACCTAACCCCCGATATTGACTAAGTTATTTGACCGATCTGTATGCCAACAAATAATAAATTTTAACCTAATAAGTGCAGTCCAAAAATTCTGCGCGTCCAAATAATTGGACAGCCTCCGCGTACATTTTTATTCGTTAAAATGCTCCCTAATGTAGGTAGGATTAAACCGTTTGCGTTAAACATCGCGTGGTTTAACGCCTTCGATCTTAGGAATCAGAAAGAACTCTTAGGAAAATTCATGTACAACAACCAAATCGACGTTATGCTGGTGCAAGAGACACTCCTCAAGCCATGCGATAGAGACCCTAAACTGGCCAACTATTGCATGGTTAGGAAGGAATGACAGGACCCACGCCAGAGGTAGAAAAGTAAAAGTTTTCAATATTAAGTTTTACGACACAAATCCTTTTGAGCCCGTCATTTGTAAAAAGAAATAATGTATTTTTGTACAAGTTTTCTTAAAATATCAAATGTTGAGGCTGAAATATGGCAACGTCACTGTTACATACAACACAAATACATATATAATAAAAAATTTCAAAGTCAATATACATATTATGAGGTCATCAGAACCGGCAGTCCCAATTATATTGAAAAACAGTTTACTACAGAAAAATGGTTTCAGAAAAACATTTTCAAGCATTTGCTTTCCCAGCAATATAACACATTCAGAAAGTTAAATTGTTATGACAGCAATTTTTATACAGTATTTTTAGGCCAGAATAAACCATTTCATTTAAGTAACTATCGTTTTGATATCACGTGAACCACTCTGATTCTACAGGCCTTATATTATATTAATATTCAAAAACCTAAAACAAGGCAAGACAAGTAGCACAGTTTAATAATCAAAGCAATATTGTATCAGTCATAACTACTTTTTAGATCTAACATATTATAATTACTACATTGCTCCTGATACTGAATACAGTACAATAAAAAAACAGACTAGAACCTACTGAGGAACAAAAAGCAGTCAAGTCCTTATGTTAGCTTATACAAATAACTCTTAATACTATGTACAAATAGCCACAGGATTTGCACTTTCATTGGTATCACGCGATGTATGTGCTATTTGCTGGATCTTTGTATCTTTTCATAACTTTTTAAGCTGCTGAAGCTCATTAAGATTAGTTTGATGATAAAAATATTTAAATTCACACAACTTTTCTATAAATAGCTTTCAAGTGTTCTGTAAGGGGCGTGTTTTCCGTCTCCATATAAAGAGTAACCTCCAAAACATCTGATTCTAGCAGCTTTATAACTCGTTTAATCTTCTTGACACTTGGAGGTTTAGCAAAAGAAATTCTCAACAAATTTACAGTTTCTAAAACAATCTCTTTATTTATAACGTCACACTTGCCTTCTTCAAGTGATGTTAGACCAATGTTATGACTAATTACGAATGCCAACTCACTGGTTCCTGGCTTGATGCGTAGGAAGCCACGTTCTTGATGCATTACAGTCTGCTTGTCTGGATGACGAGATGTGGAGAGAAAGTTGAACATTGGTTGACCTGGAAAAGGTAGTAAGGAAATTACTATGTGATCGAAAGAAATAAATACATATACATCTAGAAATAGTGGATATTAACTCGGTAAATACTATAATTCCCAATTATATATTTAACCCTTTCGTCCCGAACGGTACATATATGTACCACGATGTACAGTGCTGTATGTACTACAAAAATAATGAATGGGTATTGCAATACGATATATCGTTCATTAGTTATAAAAGTCAAAAGAAAAAAAAAACTTTTATCCTGTTATTTGTATGGGAAATCGAAAAGTGCGATGTGGACAACCTAAATATTAATATTAAGGGCTCATATTTTCAGAGGCCTATTTTGGCATTAAAACGAAACTTTTGAGCGTGGTTCCGAGGAATTTTTTTTTAAACGCTCTAGTATGTGCGTTTCTTCGATTACCGGGACGAAAGGGTTAACACATTGTTGATGTAACAAAAGATTTACATAGAGCACACAATAATCTAATTTGGTGCGGCAGAAGACAGAAATAGCATATTTCAAGAAAATGTATACTACTGGAGTAGTATAACTTCTTTTTTAAAATACAATTTGACATATTTAGGTTCATCTTCCATTGTGCATAATATTGGGGGATTTATTCGACATTTACAAGATTTCGATTTTTTTTTTTCACATTTTTAGTGTATTTAATTATAAAATATTTTTGATGTAATTAGCAGAAATATCTGTTTAAATAACTAATAAAATCTATTCATTGTTATAAGTTATGTATTAGTTAGTTTTTATAAAAACAGTAATTTTAAAACCTAAATACATTTATTATTATAATCACATTTTCATCTTAACTGACCAAGGTGTACTTTTGCAACTCATCACCTCAATTATTGTATTAGATGTAATTCTGTATATTTGATGGTGTAAATTTAGATATTAAAACACATTAATACATTTACGTCATATGCCTTAAAATAATAATAATAACTCCTTATTTTATTTTTTTATTGCATGACAAGTCCAATATTGTAAGGAGTATTTAATAAACTCTAACATTTAACAAAAATGAGCCCTCTTCAAAGTTATGCCGCATGACAAGTTCAATATTGTGACCAGTGTATAATAAACCCTGATATTTAACAAAAATGAGCCCTCCTTCAATGCTATGCCACCTGATAAGTCCAATATAGAGGCCAGTGTTTATTAGCACCTGATACTTACATTTAAAAAATAGTTTGAAGCAAATTTAAAAGTAGCATATTACAGTTTCAAAATGATTATGTAGACTTCTGATCGAATTTCAGATAATATTTGTATAAGTATTGAAACCAAAATTAGCTCAGTGCTATAACTTTTATAAATACTGGTAAAAAACGAAGACAACAATATTGAGGTTAATTATATGCACAATGTAAATATAGTGGAAACACCTAGGGGATGAAAATACATTACCAATCACTGTCATCTTGCTGGCTTTACAAAAATGGTTCATCTGTAGAAGCACCCAAACTATGTATGAGTGACCATAACTCCTACATTCTAATAACTTCCTAGGTCGTTAGCAATCACATGACAGAGAAAGTCAAACTGACAAAAAATTAGAAAATAGTGAAAACTAAATATGAATTTAGTATTCCTACAATACATTTGATGATAACTGCTAAGACAATTTTTAAGATAATTTTGGCAAAATCACATTGGTCATACACTAGTGGAAAAGCCACAAGAAAGGAATAATTATATATAATAATTTAGATTTGCTCAGGAAATAAGTTTGTCTTTGACTGAAAACTGAATATGTAACAGGAACTTTTTTTTTAATATATAATGTTATTAGTGCTTTAATAACACATGTGATCACACCAGCCTTGTTTAACTAAACAAAGTTTACTGAAATCTATTTACCATAAATAATAATACTATACTAAATTATTCTGAAAACCTATCAACAGCAACATGAACTAGCTGCATCACAAGTGGGTGTATTAGAAACTTAAGTATAACTAAAGTATTCACAGAGCCATGCCTGAATTTAGAAAATCAGTAACTTACCATATATTTTTATATTAATTATATAATAAAACCTGTAATGTTTTAATATAATTTAAGCAAAATCAAACTAGCATCTGGCAATGTCAACCTGAATGATTAAGGTTAAAAAAGATGCACTCTTGATTATTGTTGATTTGAGTAATTTTGTGTATAAGAGAAAAGCTGTGTTTTTTCGAGACATTTTTGGTGTTATGTTAGAAAAACAAGGCAACAAGTTTTGTTATTATTTACACATGATCAAAACTGAAATAAAATATTGATCAGGTTCCTCAAGACAGAAGACCAGCACCTAGGGTGACCCATTCCTCGCCTTTAAACTAAGTCAGCAGCCTTCATGTTGCCAGAATACAAGTTTGTTGATAACTTACACTACTGTAAGTTCTTGTTAATTTCTGGTAGCAATTAATATTACCCTGGTGTCTCAAAATTAGGATAAGAGATGATTTTCTCTGTAAGTATGGAGTTTATGAGGGTTCAGTTAAGCGCATATTTTTCTCCTTATGACATTTTCCCTAATTTCATCCCCCATCCTACCAATTTTCATTGCCTTCTACAATCAATGGACTGCCCTTTGTTCATGTTTTACTACAGAGCTTAGTCCATTTTAATATAAGGTTGTAAATTTACTAACAGCATAACTTATTATGTCAATGTGTCTCCTATTCGTTATTTATGTATATTAGTTCATATAGGCCCACTTTCTGCAACACAATGTCTGAGTGTGCCTATTTTGTGTGACATAGTTATGTATTTATTTGTGATGTACTTAGTTTGTGTTGCTTTGTTTTAGGTACTGGACAATATCAAAGCAAAAAGAAAAAGGTGACAATCAACCAGTACCTTAGTCACATTTGAACATGCATAACTGGCCAAGTTTCCATGTTTTTAAGCCAGCTCACTGACATTGACAGTCACAATGGACCAGTCCTTGGAATAAAGCCATACAAAAATACTATTTCTTTCAAGGTAGACATGTAAAGTTGTAGTGTCACAGAACAAATGCAAATTCTCCTGTTTAGCACAAAAGTACAACCAGATGTTTTCCTATATGTATTTTATAATCTATCTACCCTATTTATATTTTATTTTTGTATTCTTATTATTTGATAGATTGCTTTAAAGATATTGTTTTCACCATCACTGGTTGGTGCTTACAGCATCATCGAGCATATGCTGAGCAGAGTGCTCTTTAAGACTGGTGACAGCACACAGGATACATGATGTGATATTATGTAATGTTCTACTATTGTTTTATATAAATAGTTATGTGTAATTACTTTTTTCTCAATAACCATTTTTCCTTCTTTCAATTCTACCTTTTTGATCATCCAGTGTGTTCACATTTTCTCATAATATATGGACCCTTTAAATGTGTGAAGAATATTTAGAGCAGGCCAGCATGATCATTGTAGCTGTTGACAAACAGTCTTCTATTTCATCACAGTAGCATTCTGTTTTTAGACTAAGCTGTGTTTATCACCATGTGTAATATAATAACTTTGCCGAACTATATTAAAAAAAAAAGAATAGATGTATGACCCAATCGAGCTAATCATACAATTTCTATATATTGTTGTTGTCTTTAAAAACAACCAGAAATTAAAATAATAACACATACCTACTCACACATCAGTCTCCTCCTACATGGTCATTAAAACTTTTTTGATATTTATATGTCCACAGAAAATTGATAATTCGTACATCAATGATTATAATTCAAGCTGTATTCAGCTGGTTGTATTTGCTATTGCAACCGAATAACAACTATAACGAATTTTGTGATCAAACTTAAAATGGCGGCACGTGGACCGCTAATTGAAAAAGAGTTATAAAACGTAATATTAAGTAATAATTTATTCACATTTACAACAATTACAATCTAGAGCCAAAATTTAAACCAATATAATGAAAAAAATAACTAGAAAGCTTCGTTATTGAAATACCTACCAATACATAAAAACTCGAGCTCTTCGTGGTATTCGAAGTCAGGAATGTTGGGATAGTGTCCTTTGCCTTCTTTGGTTACCCAGCGGCCAGCAACCCAGGATATTGGCTTCAGGGCTTCGTGGATTTCGAGTGCCATGATTTAACAATTTTTAATTTGCAAGCTCAACGCTTATTCAAACGAAGTCACAACGAAAAAGAAAACGGCTAATGTCTTCAAATTTAATATTGCTGCTGTCAAAATTTCAAATTTCCATAATTAGGGGTAACTACTACCGAATTCTTCATAAATAACTAAAACATTTCGCTTAATGAAAAAAAGTATGCAAGAATATTTATAAATAGAAAAAGTTAAGACATTAGCAAAATAAGAAAAAAACAAACGTGTTAATATATTAGCAGAAATCTATAACTGGAATACTATAATGATGAACTTCTAAATCTGGACAGGAGAAGGGGAAAAGATAAGTAAGAACGCATATAATAGAATAGTAAAAAAAAAATTATTATGCGTATTTTTTTATGCGGTATATTTTAAAGGACGGTCAGGCTTCATTGAGTGTGGCAAAACCCATACTGACTCGAATAAAGTAATGACTATGATATAACTATTTTGTGATACTGTGTGTAGGGTAGGATTGAAAGGGCATTGTTTAATATAAGCTTTTAGCGCCAGGCAGAATCATCGATTCGGATCTCTACTGTCAAACAATCGATGAGATTAAAGCAAGAAGTTGAGAAAAAGGGGCCGGAACTGATCAATAGAAAGAGTGTGGTATTTCATAATCAAACGCTAGACCACACATATCTTTAGCCACGTAAAAATTAATAGAGTTTGGCTGGGAGATGTTAATGCAACCAGCATTAAGGCCCTGACCTCGTGATTTCCAACTGTTTTGGTCTCTTCAGAATTCTTAAGTTATTGTGAGGATAACATCAAGAGAGAATTGTCAAAACTGCGTGTCGCGTTTTTTCATTTTATTAGAAGTACCGAAATTTTTACAGCAACGATATCATGTTCCTACCTACAAGATTGCAGAAAGTCATCAAACAAAGTGACATATATACGATATAGTTAAATTTAAATAAACTTTTAAAAAAATGTCTTAATTTTTCATGCGAATAAACTTTTTCCTCAATTTATACATATATCTATAATATAAAAATGAATCGTTAAATGTGTATAAGCGCGAAACTCGAGAACGGCTGAACCGATTTGGCTGATTTCTTTTTTGTTGTGTTTGTTGAAGTCTGGGGATGGTTATTACGGAGAGAAAAATTAAAAAATTGTCTGGAAAAGTCTAAAAACATCACTTTTCTATATTCTCATACAAAAGATTTGTTATAAGTCAATTTGAACTTTAACACCATACCATAAAGTTTAAATGTTAGTGGACGGGTTCCGGGAAGGCAAAACAATTATTGAGTGCCGTATAAATATTAATGTCAATATTTGTCAATTTTTATACATATAGCATTAAGGCCAGGTTCCTTCAAACAATTTTCAAAAAACAGCCGGCAGGCCAATAGGTTTTGGCAGAATAAAATCTGACGGGGAAGCTTTAGTTTTAGGTAAATAGGGCAGAACAAGGTCTGCCAGGACAGCTAGTATACTATATAATATATATATATATATACATCCCCAACATATTATTATTATGTAATTATAATATAATTTAATTTTTCTTAAATATGTATACATACTTATTTTTGAATCGGTAAGAGAAATATAAAGTTTTCCTCACCACAGATTATTGAAAAATTCTTCATTTAATCTTTAAATCCTCTTAAAATGGGAATCTCCTTCAAAAATTAACAACACTGGTCAGACAAAATTCCATAGACAACGATATTTCCGAATTATTAGAGTACGTAAGTAATATGTATTTAGGTACATTACATGCGTTACATAGAAACATTTTGGAACTTTTGGAATATTTTTCGTAATCTTCCCGAGTTCATAATGAGCTTTCAAAGCTAGTATAAATTGAGTCTTAGTTTAAAAAATTGTGATATATTAATTTATATTCATATTTAATTATACTTTTTCTACAATATAATAATGAGATAAGCGTGATTACCACCCGTTTCCGGTATCTATTTCCGGATCTACTAGCGTTTCGGAAGCGAAGGTACTTAAACATATAGCCAATCCAAAATCCAAATTCGAACATTTTATAGAAAACCTGTCTTTTTTTAAATATAAACTCTTACTTATTAACCTTCGAACAACATTTAAACGTCCAAACTTTTAAACAAAAAATTATGTAAATAATATTTTAAAATGAACATTGATACTTATCACGATATACCATCATTTTAGCGGAAAAATATGACAACAAAGCGACGAATAGATACCGTAATAAGAAATACAAAACAAGGAGCTCCAATGGCCGCCCACACTATGAATTTCATACAAAAATTATGTTACAAGAAACAGGCTTCGGTGGATATGACTCATTACGGGTTTATTAGTGATAGTAAACTGTATCCAGTAAAACTTAAACTGATTCGTGAACAATTGGAGAATATATGTGGTTAGCCGATAACTATAATGAGTGCTAATAATGCGTCCGTAGTAAATATTCAGATTATTCTATCTTGAGATTGGGTTTCAGTCGTTATAAGTAATAAGAATAATATAATAATATATCCCTATCGGGCTGAGCAGCGATACAATAATGGCGGTATCCACTTTGCTCTTATATGTCGTGCCCAACGAGGCCAGAAGCGCAGCTGATCGACGTTCTCAAGGATCTTACATATGACAATTCGATTAGATGCCATGCAGGTTTCCTCACGATGTTTTCCGCCACCGGTGAGCAGAAGTCCATAGACCTGAGCGTAATCTGGGAAAACCTAGAGGTAAGTACCAAGATTAGAACCAACGCCCACACGCGTAACCGCATATGGATGCCGATCCATTATCTTTAGTCCACTACAGTGAGTTTAACTCTCATAATTGAGATTTTCATCTGCACCCTTGTAAATTTCATGACAAGTCACATGCCAGTCATAATTAATATTAGCACTTTGAGTTGTGTTATATGTATAGGTAGATATATAAAAGGCAGATTTTATATTTTTTTGCATTAGATTCATTCCACGTCACTGGCATCACCGGCAGCTACGACGAAAGATAGTTCAGTCATGTGTTGCTAACCGGTACGTTTACAACTCCGAGGCGTAGTTCCACTTTGACGCAGCCTTGAGTTTTTTTTTTCGGCGTTTCTTCGCAAGATAGCCCCATTAGAATCGCTAGTAAAAAATCGTTAAGTTCGTTTTACAGGCTGGTCGCGCAAGTCAAGTTTCGTACCCACAGGGATGTCCTTGTGTTGCCATCCAAGCCATAAATCGCTGGATGACCGCCTTAAGTGTTCGCCCTCTCAAATCCGATGAAGTTGTAGGGGCCTTTCCAGGTTACCAAAAAAATTTTCGCAGAAAAAAGAAAGATTTTATGTGTGTATTAAAGTTTTGTTTTGAAAATGGGATGAAGCCTCGAGATTATCATTGTCTACGGACTTCTGTAATGTTAACCCTAGTCTACGAGTTGGCCTCACAATAATTAATTATTATTTATTTTGAGGTGGTAGGGTGATTGCTTGAGCATGGTCGTGACCACAGTAAATAAATGTAAAATCCGCTATAGTGTCACGCTTCGGCCTGTCGCGTTTCAGGATTAGCTCGTGTACGACCAGTAACTTATATAGCTAAAGATCTTTAGCAATGTTATATGTGGACTGTAATGGCGACGATGGGTATCAAAAGTTTTTCATCCTTTGATAGCCGCTGTCCTTTGTCCAGCCAGTATAAAAAATGACTCTCTTAAGTCTACCCAGGTATATGTGTAGAACATTGAAATAACTTGTTTTGACAGAATCGACCAATTATCCTAGCCGTTCTATGGCAAAAAGAAAGTGTAAGAAGTTCAAGGCACGCAAAAAAGACGTCAAGGCAAACACGCAGATGTAATAGGAAAAATATATGTATCTATCTACTCTGTGACGAAATAATGAGAAACTTTCGTAAATAAAAATCTACAGCAAATTATTAATCAAGCATTTTTATTTAATGTTTACAAAATCTTAGATAGTTGTCAACATAAATCTTCAATCTATTGATCTTGCTGATAAATCATTATTTATTAATATTATTTAGTAAATTTAGTTTTCGATTGAGGAGAAGGACAAATGACAACTAAGATAAAATAATGAAGGACAGGAATTAATATTCATGACTCCAAATAATATTATAATTAAAAATATATTAGCCCGATTGAACCTGATACCTAACTCCTTTTTGTCTTCTTCTTCAAAGTGGGTAGCTCGAGGGGGACACATTTATGTGTTCCACTCGTTAATAAGCGATATTATTCACTTTCTATCATATGTCCTATTAACCTGCTTGGCATTACTTAAAATACAAACTTTTTTACCAAGTTTATCCGTGTAAAGAATGCCAAAAGATCTTTAAATAAAACACGTCATAAAATGATTATAACTGTATTTAACTAGATATTCGAAATTAATAGTAGTAGGTATATGAGAATTGTGACATTAGAATATTGGAAGCTAGCTAGCTACTCTTATGAGAGCAATCGCAGTTCCCAGTCATATTGCCGGTACATGTGAATTGGTTGAAGGCTGGCGGATATCGGCACTGACACTGAGACTTTTGCTTCCCTTTGCAAGAACTTGAGGCACATACCTTCGGAGGAACCTTTACGTCGATTTCTTGGGATTTTTTACTATCTGTTGTTGTCTTTGAAGTTCCTCTCTTGCCTTGATCGGGAGGAGTGACCAACGTGGCACTGGTCTGGGCGCCCATATTTTGACAACATGATAGATTACCTTGGATACTTGTGGTTTTTTCAACCGATTCTTTGTTACCTTGAAACTTATTGCACTTTGTTGGGCCACAGTCCATCGTTTTTGTTACCGTATCTTTTAGAGATGGAGCATTAGGTGGTGCATTTTGAAGACCATTCCTGCTTTGTGTTTTTAGGATAGTATTTGATTGACCCTGACTGGACATACAGCATTGCGTTGGTAACTCTTTGGGAACACGACTAGGTTTATCTGAGCAAGGAGGACAACATTCCTTTATAGATGGAGCATTAGGTGGTGTATTTTGAAGACCATTCTTGCTTTGTGTTTTTAGGGTAGTATTTGATTGACCCTGATTGGCCATACAGCATGGCGTTGGTAACTCTTTGGGAACGCGACTAGGTTTATCTGAGCAAGGAGGACAACATTCCTTTAGAGATGGAGCATTAGGTGGTGCATTTTGAAGACCATTCCTGCTTTGTGTTTTTAGGGTAGTATTTGATTGACCCTGATTGGCCATACAGCATTGCGTTGGTAACTCTTTGGGAACACGACTAGGTTTATCTGAGCAAGGAGGACAACATTCCTTTAGAGATGGAACATTAGGTGGTGCATTTTGAAGACCATTCTTGCTTTGTGTTTTTAGGGTAGTTTTTGATTGACCCTGATTGGACATACAGCATTGCGTTGGTAGCTGCTTGGGAACACGATTAGGTTTATCTGAGCAAGGAGGACAACATTCCTTACTGGATATACTTGTTTGACTTCCACTGGAAATATCATCCATTACCGATGGAACATCAGAAATTTTACGTTCCGAATCTTGAACAGAGCGACATTGTCCACAGCAACCTTCTTTTTTCTCCACGCTATAAATGCAACTGGGACCTGTGGATTCAGAATTATTATTGGACTTCCCACATGTTTGTGATGTGCAGAATGCTTCAACGGACGCTGAGCGAGACTGTCCGGATGCAGGAGTTGAGGGCCGTGATCTGCAACAGCCCGGAGGGGCGATCACAGTGCTGGAAGTTTTCTTGCAGCATGGAGGAGTTGCGTCCGAGGAAGACGATTGATCGAGTTGAGAGCATGACGGCGATTGTCCGCACTTATTCGAACTTCGAGACATATCTTAGAAATTGATTCTACATTAGAATTAACGTTAAACTATAATTTCCATGTTTACAATTAAAATTTTATATGAATTCTGATTGAACGGCATGATTAAATTAGTTCGGTTACATTTTTCCTGTATAATTTATTGTAATTTAATGACATTTTTTCTTCAATGTTATCATGATAGTTTCTGTTATTGTGACAGAATATTTGTATTACAATACAGATTAGACAAGTTCTACCACAAATCACAAACTGATAATTGCATAAAGTATTTAATCAACAGTTTTAGCGAGTCGGTTAGACAATATAAAACTCTATAGAACTTTACGATTTGAGATGAAATAATTTATCGTAAAATGAAGTAATAAAACTTCGTAAAAACTCGTACTGGATCTCTAAAAGAATAAATTAATTAATTTAAAATATCCTTCAAGATTATTATCCAGGAAGTTTCAATTTCAGGAATTTCCGGGTCTTTCGAATACAGGACCATCGAATACATAGGTAGGTAATAATATTTCGTGCAATGACATCAAACTACATAATTATAGTCACAGGATTTTTTAATCAATATTATTATATTCATTAATCAAAACTGGAAGTTCAAGTAATGTGTGTCCGGAGTAAATGTTTCATGTTCCGTAAACAAGTGCTTGTCTTTTTCTTATATTTGCATTTATTTTTCTTTTTCACACGTCATAAGATTGTTTTGGTAGTGTACGCAAAATTTTCCCAAAAAGAGAAAAAAATTGCAATTACATGAGAAAGAAAAATAGAAGCAAATAAACACATACCAACCACTGTCTAAAACGCAGGTAAACTTTTGATAGCTACAAAAAAAAAATGAAATTAACAATGTTAAACGATTTTAAAAGTCATTTTATGATTGTTTTTATTTTAAAAATAAAATAAAAAAGTAAAAAATAAGAAAATAAAAAGAATAAAACACGAAATTTCGAAAAAAATGCGTATATTTTGGAGAGATATATAATATTTAGGATGAAGTTTTGCCCGGTTAGCATAAAGTCGCGTTGCCATTTAATTCGAGAAAAAATATTACGTATGGGTATGCTCGAACCTAGACGATCACAGCGTGAAGTTACTGCAGCTATTAAATCTAACCAATTGGTTATCCACTGATAGTGGAGCCGTTATTGGGCCACTGGAAGCACGACTGAATGGTATTTTGGAAGACATACAACAACTCAGCGACAAGACCATTTTTTGCAAAACACAGCCAGAAGACGCCTCGAGCACATACCGTAGGCTTGGTGATGAATATGTTCTGTAAGCATGATATCGCTGCCCTAGACTGGACTTTGCAGTCTTGCTACTTGTATTCTATCGATTATGCGTTGGATTTTCTTGACAGATTAGCGTTCGAAGAATTGTCGCAAAAATTACGCACTGAATAAGACTTTTTCCTGTATATCTCACGAATTTGGAGCTGAATTCCTCAGGCCGGTGTAGACAGCTTAATTTTTACCATGCAGAGCCTCAGTCAATGCATGAAGAGATCTTCTTGGTTACTGAATGCCACTTTATATCCAATTTTAATGTGTGAATTTGTATTTGTCTGTTTTTTCTGGCTTGTACTCAATTTCCTTTTTTATTAATTAACTCTAGTATTTTTGTTCTTTGACTACAATTATATTTTAAATTATAAACAAGCATTATTTTTTAGTAGGTATCATAAGTATACTCGAGTCTTAGAATTTATGGATGTGTTTATTTTGCGAAACGCGAAACATTACTCTGAACGCATTAGAATTAGAGGTGTAATAACTGTTATACAGAGGGCAATATATTTTTGCTTTATGAGTTTGCTTTATCTCATTGTACATGTAGTTTTGTCATAGCGCCATCTCAGTCATAGGCTTGTCGAATAAATATCGATACAGCGATATATCGATATTTTCAATTCAATATATCGATTATTTTTTTGGCGATATATTTTGTAATGATATATCGATAGAAACTATCCAGTATCGAAAATTGTATCGAAAATGATATTTTTTTTATTCTTATCTGAATCTGAAATCTGAAACTGTAGAAGATAGGACCGAACAAAAAAAAAAAAACTATATTGTCTATGACTGTTGAGTATTGTTTTGTTACGTTGCATGCATTGACATCTGAATTTGTTGCATGTATATTATTTGCTGCCATTTATTTATTTGTTTATTATTTTTGTCTGATATCTTAAAAAGGTCTTAAAGTTAGAAGATAGCCTTTTAGTTATTGATATTTTTGTAATTTTGTCTAATAAAAAGGAATACTGGTAAAATACTTTCGTGTTTATTGAGATTTAATCGATATATTGATATTTTTCATTTGATATCTCGACACCGATATTGATATTTTAATAAATATCGATATAACGATATTATTTTTCATTTTCGTCATCCCTACTCAGTCAGAGTTCTATATCAATAATAATAATACATTTTGTTATGGCAACGTTTGTTTTTTTTTAATTCTTTTTTTTTTTTTGTTTAAATCCAGTTTTATAGCGATTTAAATTTGCCATACAAATTGAAAAGTATTGTATTGTGTTAATCTTAAAATCACCAATTTGATATATTTTTCTCTTATTTTCTATGATTATAATCAGCAACACTATCCACGTGATTATGTAACTTCCTTTTTAACGCTGTCAAATTGTGTTCAATTTCCTTTAACACTGTGCGTCAGGCGCGGTGCGGTGTGTTAACGGTGCGTTAACTAGTTTCTATTGGATTTAAACATGTAAGTTATATTCTTATATTTAATAAAAATTGTATTAGTTAGAAAAATTATCAGTTTAGTGCATACTGGTTAAAACGCAATAATATATAAAAACAGAATTTTCCTTACGTAACTTTTAATGGAATTATGTTTGCACGTGACCTTGCCCTATTTATTATTTCAAATTGATAAAAATAAATTCCTTATTTATTTCTTCTCACAAGACGAGTTCGTAAACTTTAAATCTAGATGGTCTCAATTATTTGGTCGGTTGTAAGCGGTTATTGCGGTATTGATCGGTTTCAACTAGCAGGTAAAGAAGTATTTTATTGTACAATTTCATCGATAACAAATATTATGAATTACAAATTGTTTGATACTATTAACTAATTTAACTATCATGTTAAACAAAAGAACGCCGTATGCTTGTAATTTTTATTTTGTTACCTAACCTCTACGTAAATTCTGACAGACGTTGCAATGGCATTGATTTTCGATTTTTCTTTTTGTAAGGTCAATGCTATAGTATTATTAATAAATAGCCTCTTTGGCGTAGGTATTATAAATTGCCTACTGCAATATAATTTTATTTATTCATTACCAAACGATTTACGAAAGATTTCAACAATTGTGTGATTCGTGTGCCAAAATTATAATAATAATTTATCGTCACACTGTACTCCTTCCGGGGTAATCAGAGATACGTTAGAGGTTTTAACCATTTTGCGCTTATACATCATGCACAACATGACCAGAAGTGCATCTGATCCCTGTTCTCAGGACATTTACACCTGACATTTTTATTAGTTGCTATGCTGGTTTCCTCCCGATGTTTCCTTCACTAGTCAGCATGTGGTGTCTTAATTCACACATAGTGTAGTAAACTCAGAGTGAACATGTTAGGATGTGACCTACAACCAATGGGGTTACCACACATGGAAACTGTTCCCTTATCGACTGGACCACTGCTGTCAAAATTTGATTAGTCTGCATAAACTGAGTTACATTTTTTCACTATCAAATTTTTATACACTGGAATACAGTCAAAGATGCTCAATTGAAATAAATTGCCTTAAATTGGACTTGATCAATATTTTTGAAACTGAAATAAGTATTCAAACTACATAGTTACTACAAAAACTATTTGTAATAACTTTTAAACTGAAAATATTTTGTTGGTTTTCTGTTGAGCTATTTCCAAATAAAAAATGCATACTTTATAAAGTATATTATTAAAATTTATAAAATCATAATGTTGGAGAGATTTCTGGTATTTATAAAAAACCTTCTTTAGCTGATGTTATTGTTATTTATTGTCAACATATCCTACTCTCTAGTGCATAAGTGGCCAACTTGTTTGTCAGCAGGTGTAACAGAATTACTAATTCCTGCTAGTTCTAATTGGTTGGCCATAAGGTACAACAAAAATGAACATTTTGTTTGATCCTATCGTGTAGGATGCAACAACATCTATATGACTAGCCATATCAGGCCTTAGAGTTGCAGTTTGACTGTCAATACTCAAAAACATAGTCATACACATAGGACATTATGGTCAAGCATGCCTATTAAAAATCTAATAAAATCATAGGTCCTTATTAGTATTATTGGCATTATAGAATGGACTATAAAGCACTGTTATTACCCATGGTTATGATTGAGGGCAGTGGTATGAAAACTCTCCATGGCAACTGAATTAATTTGATTCCTCATGCCAGGGTGGAGTAATTGGATAACCTGGGGATTTTTAGTTAATAGTAGTATGACACACTGAGGTTGTTGCCCTCACAGCAACCCTGATGGTCATATGCAGGATTAACCCCTGACATACAAAAAAAGGAGTGGTAAAATCTCAAAGGAACATAAAAAATACATTAATTTTAAATTGAGTCCAATTTGGATTCTGAGACTCCTAGTAACTACCAGATTTTAAATCAATACATTTATTTAATGTCCAAGTATATTATAATAATGATTTTTATGTTTTTATGGAATGCACTATATTGACCTGGGCCTCTTTCAAAAGGCCAAGGAAAAACATTCTGCAAATTCGGAAACACAATAAGTATAATGCTTGCATATTGTGCTCCACTAAGTTACCTAGAACACTCAAGCAACTGTCCTATGAGGAATGGCTAGATAAGTTGAAAATTACAATGTTCAAGGACTGCAGAGATGGCAGCAATTTGGTGAAAACCTACAACATATTAAATGGGCATTATGGCCTTGAATGTTTTGAAATAATGTTCAAACTCAGTAGCAGCACCCATCTCAGCTCACACAAGCACTTTCTAAGCAACAGGATTGTCTAAATGTGCAATGAACTCCCAGACCACGTATTGTCATCTCTAAATGTGAAGGAGTATAAAAATCACCTAGATAAATACTATTTCAATCACAAAAAGAAATGAAATATCAGGGTACAGGCACTTATCAATTAATTCAACTGCTTGCCTGATAATAAATATGTCACAGCTGTTCACAGATGGTGGTAATTATTTACTATTAGTTGGACAATGTGCTTGTTAGCAGACCAATGTTTGATAAAAGGGGTAAATGACAAAGTCCTTTGACTTGTGTGGCTCTGTGAGCAATAATTTATGAACCCTTGGTCTATGTAAAAGTATTTATACAACAAAACTGAGCAAATGCTTATCAGTTATCTATATTGAGTCACTATTTAATTAACATTTGTACATTATATAACAACAAATTATCCTTATAATTATATTTACTCTATTCTTTAATAGTGTGTCATAATTATCATTAAGTGCTATGATGGCCTAGTGGATAACGGATCGGTTTCCATGTGTTGCAATGTCAGTGGTCATAGGTTGGAATCCCAGCACATACCCCACTGAGTTGTTCTAGATTTAGGCACCACATATATGAAAGAAAATATAGTGAAGAATAGTGCATGGTAACTTATAGAAATGTCATTTGTTTAGCTATGAAAACAAGGATCAGCATCACCACTGGTCACAAATTATAAATGCAAAGTGGATATAACCACTAATGTATCTCTGTTAACCCCATAAGGGATATAAAGTGAATATATGTTATTATTAGATAAAGATCACATTTCAGTGTATAGACAATATTATAGATGTTATTGAAAAAAAAATCATTGCTTTTTCTATTTCCTTGTTACTGTATTTAAATTTCTAGTCTTTTATTAGTTTGTGGCGAAATAAATACATTCCATTTCAACCGGTAAAAGACTGTGAGGCAGGCGAATTTAAGTCGATGCTGGATGTTCTGCATTTTAGTCTCAGTCAAAGAGTTATCAATCACCAACAAATATAGGTATAACAAAACATTAAATGTAAAGCTATTTTTTTTATTCGCCAAAGGTTATTTCCATTAGCAGTATTCATTTTCTTTTTGTATTTTTTGTAAAGATAACCAAAAGTTAGTGTTGTAAATAGTATATTGTGTATTTTTCAACCTTGGTCAGTAGAAAGGATGGCCCACCTGATTGAAAGTGGTTACCGCCGCCTCTGAATTTCTGCAAAACTAGGAGCATTGTCGATCAAAAAGGATGTTAGATAATAACAATCATGCAAAAGAATAAGCTTTGGCTTAGTTTCAAATTTTGCTATAACAATTCTGAGCCGCCGACAATAGTTATTTATGCAGTGGCATGCATTTGAGAGAAGCATAAAAAGCATTATCTGTCACTCTTGGGCATTTAATATTTTGTCCAATTTGCTGCGGTAACTCTGAATTTATTACCAGACATACCAGATTTTAAGTTAGTATATTTATTAAATGTCTAAGTATAACAAGGCATTGTTTTGTATGCTTCTGATGAATGCACGCCATTGTATGTATGTATATTTTATTGGAATGTATATGTTGTTTACAGAATAATGTTCTCATCCCTGTTGGACGCGGCGCGGAATTCGCCCTTCCGCGGCCCGCTTTCGCCTGCGCAGTGCCAGGCCTCCGCCCTCGCGCCTGCTCACAATGACCTCGTAATTATACTTTTGTCACTTACATAATATTAGCTCTTTTTCATACCGTTAGCAGCTCCAAAACAATATTGCAGCACATTTGTAGTGAATTCATAATGATCATTGTGAATGGATTGAATGGATCATTAATCCAAATGGAATAAGCTATTCTAATCTGGTAATAATGCATAGAAAAGACAATGTTTATTGTAATAATAATAAATGTAAAGCTTTAAGATATTTCTGACAAAATTTGTTTTCCAGCAAACTGTAAAATTGCAGAGGTTTTATTTAACCATTTTGGCTCTGAGGGATTCATTATCTTTTTTACGTTGAAAAAAAAAAAGATAAAAAAAATGACCTTTTAACTATTGTTTAGTACTCAAAGTTAGTACCGTAAACACAAACAGTAAAAAGTAAAACGAGTGAACAGCCACGAGTGTTGCTGTTGACATCATTCGCAGACCGAGATCTCAAGATGATCAGAGATGGGCAAAATGTAATCTGATTAATGATTAACCATTACAAAATGTAGACGTAATTTTAATTTTCTTGCTCTGTAATCATAATTAAATCCATTTGAAACATTAAGAAATCATAAATGTGTATGCAATGTGGGATTCTGTAGTGTTTAAAACATAGATGAGCAAAATGCAGTCATATTAATGGTAAAAAACGTAAAATGTAATCTATGATCTCAACAATATATCGGCTTTGGTTATTGACTAGTTTTAAACCAGAAGTCTACCCGAATGATCCTTTGTCTTTTACTGCACGTACTTTAGACTCCACTGGCAATAAATTATAGATTTTCTGTATTTTCATGTATTCTATAATGAATTTCTCAATCACATATTTAAACAATTGATGCCCAATGATGAGAACTCGTAACGGAGGGGGACTGTTGAGGCAGTTGTGATTCGGTCCGTGCCTCACTGAGTCTCATTGCTGTCTGCAGCAATGTAGCCGATTCATGACTCACTTCAGCAGGTTTGCTCTGTGACCAACCGATTATGAGAGCTGAGGGCTTGTTAGCCAATTAATTTACCGCTTATAAAATCAATATTTTAGTTAATTCCTTATATACACGCTGAGTTTATAGACAAGGGAGATATTCAAGGAGGATATTCAGCATTCGATTCTAATTCCAAAATATAGGAATAGTGATATCTTAATATTTTCATTAAAACAAAGTAATTTGTAGTCAACATATTAAGGGGCACATATGATAGAATAAATTACAATTAATTATTAAGTAGATATTGTGTCCCTCTTAAACCAGGGTAAAGTACGAAAGGGTAACGAGTCAATTACCTGTTTACCTAAAATTACGTAAAAGGAATTGTATCTACATGCCATTCAATCGTGCACCACACGCGCTGCGGTGTTCAAACTTTTTACGGGTCAATTCTCATATGTTTATCAATGTTTCATTATGATTTGTTAAGGAATATTGTTATTTACATTAGTTACAAGAAGGTACAAATTATTGTATTCTGAAATATCTCCCTCGCCTATAAAATCACACTGTATAATGGTTTCCTTTGCTTCAAAATCTACAGCATAACTTGTCTGAAGCAGTGCGGTACATCCCTTAGAAGCATAAAAAAAGCATTATTTTCTAATACTTAAATGGCTGCAGTGGCGTAGACGATAATAGTCCGGTTTCCATGTGCGGTATCGCGAATAATCGTAGGTTTGAATCGCAGCGTACCTCTGGGTTTTCTAGATTTCGGATTTGGGTGCCACATGTGCACCGGTGAAAAAAAACATCGTGAGGAAACCCGCTCAGCATCTAATAGATATATCATGTGTTAAGTGCCCTGAGAAGGGTGATCAGCTGCGCTACTGGTCACGCGATATAGTTCTACTTGTATTGCTGTTCGTTTAGATATTTGTATTCCGGTAACATGTTTATGTAGAATTAATTCGTTACTAAAATGATGGGGACACGTGTAAATTGCGTCAGGGCATCATGGCCGCGTCGGCGGAGGTGGCGACGGAGTCCTGCGAGTTCGCATCGCCCAAATACTACGCGCTCTGCGGTCTTGGCGGTATCCTATCATGCGGTGAGTATTTATTTACCACTTTTAGAGTTCCGTATCTCAAAATGAAAAAACGGAACCCCTATAGGATCACGTTGTTATTCGTCTGTCTGCTAAGACCTGTTTTTTCTCCGGAACGCGCATAGTTGTGGAGTAAGCAGGAACTCGGAAGTTCCATGTAGTCCAAAATTGTCAAAAATGGAGAATTTTGGAAGAGGAGTACGTCCTAAAATTGGCATGCCAAAAACTGTTCTGATTGATTCTGATTTGTTACAATAGTAACTGAAAATTCCTACTTGTTTCTAGGTTATATAATATAAAAATGTGCGAGGTTGATATTATTGCTCGGATTAACATTCCTTATCGTTTATATCCTCGTCCATACGTCTTCAATCACGGGCAATGTCAGATTATGATAAATTCCTAACGTTTTTAGGCCAGTGAGGAAATTCGACTGGGTTTAAATATATTGTTACGTAACGTTAATTGAGAAGCACTGATAACTTCGCCACTACCTACAGATAACGGAAGAATGGTGGCGTTTTTAAAGACTGACTTGGCAAAGTGTATTGCACATGATGTTAAATATAGCGATATAAAAAAAAAATCAACTGCGACTATCGAGAAGCCGAATTAAGTCCGTCAATATTTCAATATATCTTTCTTATATGGGACCGGCCCAATCATATAAGTCCCATATCGGATGAGTTATAGACCAAAACAACCAATCAGTAGGTCCTACTCAACCAAAAACGACATCGCGCCCGTCCCAGATAGGCGTGGCGGGACGAGCTGGACATCTATCTAAATTATTAGCCCCTAAAGCTGCAACAGACTAGAGTGGAACTAGGGAAGGGAGGTCTTAACCCAGCGGTGGGATTACTTACGCTATGTAATACTATAAGATACTAAGAGGAACGGCTCGTGCTGACTGAAAGACAACTCTTAGGTGGAGATTTATAGATGCTGTTTTGATTTTGCTTAGCAAAATTCTCAAAAAATAAATTCGTTTTGTAAAAAAACTGAATATATACAGAAACTTAAGTATAGCCATAGTATTCGCAGAGCCAAGCTCATGTTGACAAAATCGATAGCTTACCAAATCCTTTGACATCATTGAGTAATATAAATTGTAATGTTTTAGTAAAGTCTAAGTAGACTTAAAGTTGTATTTATAAATGTCAGCCTAAAATCGGATGACACGGTGTAGATATTATTGGAAAACATTTGAGTGCTTATGCTTAGATGCACTGTAAAACCAAAAAGTAACCCAGTAATCGGACCACATGGCTTTTGGTGGTACTAGTTTTACAATTCATAATAAAATAGAAACCCTTCGAAGATTGGAAATATAAAAATTAGCAATAACACCAAACAAAGACTTATTATACACGCTATAAAAGATTTTGCTTCAACTTTACTCAAACATCACAAATTATAAATTAAGAAATCCAGCTGAAGTACCCGATTTCGCTTTGGGGACTTGATATAAGCTTTTACTGTAGTTGGAATAAAAGAATAAACTGTTCCTAAACTTTTCAAAACATATTAGAACACTTTGAAATGTGGCAAAATACTCTAGACTGCTGTATAAAATTAGTTAAAAATAACAATAATTTTCATCGAGAATTTTCCAGAATGTTCCAGTATGTTTCAATAACCGCAATTGTCCTTATGCGTATAACAAAAATATAATTCATTTAAAATAAGGATGGAAGAATAACAAAAACAAAACAACATACACAGTACAAATGAAATTTATTGATTTTCAAAAAGTAGCCCTCAACAGTCAATAGTTAGCCTTCTTTGAATCCTTGCGTACATTCGGTACGAGGCCTCTTACAGGTTAGAGTTGGCGTATCTGCATCAAGATAAATATGATGTTGATCTGTTGGCTCAATTGGTCTGAATCCTCTTGTGTTCTAAGGTCTTATAGGAACTTCGCGTGTGGTCTAAAAACCTAACTAAACTCATGATCTCTTTGACACTGAACGATAAATAAAATCGATAGTAGAAGACCACAACAGTGAAACATGTGGCAAACAAAGTTATACATACTCAAATAATAATCGCTGCCACCAGGTCTTACCCACACGGCCGTGGTGCCGCTCGACCTGGTCAAGTGCCGGCTGCAAGTGGACGCCGAGAAGTACAAGAACGTCGTGAACGGCTTCAAGGTGTCGGTGCGCGAGGAAGGGTTCCGCGGCCTCGCCAAGGGCTGGGCACCCACCTTCATCGGGTACTCGCTTCAGGTATTCTATCGTACATTTTTTATCAGGCGGCCTGACAACGCGGTTGACCTACAATCTATACTAATATTATAAAGCTGCAGTGTTTGTTTGTTTGAACGCGCTAATCTCAGGAACTACTGGTTCGAATTGAAAAATTCTTTTTGTGTGGAATAGATTATTTATCGAGGAAGGCTTTAGGCTATATAACATCACGATGCAACTATTAGGAGCGAAGAAATAATGGAAAATGTGACCAAAACGGGGAAAATTATTCATCCTTGAGGGCTTCCATTGCGTGCGCTGCGAAAACGGTTCAAGATACCAAAAATATATGTATTAAAGAATTATTCCTCTAGAAATGATCTAAAAAAATGTCCAGTATATGTCTATCTTTTAAGATTAGCTCACTAGAACCGTTTTTATGGTAATCAAATTTGGTCGAAATTAATGCATTATTTGTTAATAGTTGTATCAACGTAATAATATTAATCTTTATCCAAATAAATGTATTGTTGATTAAGAGTATTTAATTGTGAACGAAATTGTCTTTGACATCACTTAATTTAAATGAACATCTTAGAAGTTATTACAATTTTAAAATAAATAACTAACTAAAATACCCAAAATAACTATTCCACGCGGACGAAGTCGCGGACACAGCTAGTTATAAATAAATATAGTGTCTAACCGAAGGTTTCGGCTTTGCCAACAAACTACATTCGGTAAAAAATTTAAATGTGCCGAAATTTTAGCTAAAACCTAATGTTTCTAGCAAGCAAGCGGCTTACTAAAACTGATTGATCTGGTTGTTATGTTTAAATTACTTTTAATAGGGGTATGATTTTAGGTCGCTATCCGGCCGAAGCTAAAACCGATTAATCAGATATTATCGGCGGTTTCTAAATCTGGACTTCAAGCTACCGGTGGCTTGAGTCTTAGATTTCGCTCCCATAGGTTTACACGTTATGTTTTAAAATGTATATAATATATTTATATATACATATATATTTTTAATGAGAAAATATTATAAATAAGAGATAATAATCATGGAAATACAATAACCAGTTAGATAGTCACCAGTCAGCACATAGTTAAAACACCACGACGCAAGTCTTCTGAGAAACAGTCTTGCCCCTCAAAGTCCAGGGGCCGATCCAAGTGCCAAATTCATCAAATTACGGCCTGCAAACTTGACCACATCGTGATAAAAATCCAATGATTAAAAACGCTAAATCCAATTGTTCCTTCTGAGAACTGTGAAGATAAAACATATTATGAGGTAGCATAATGAATCCAATACGCTCCGTCCCTCTCTAACGTGTGCGTAACGTGTGTTGCCGTCTCGTCCGCAGGGCCTGTGCAAGTTCGGTCTGTACGAGGTGTTCAAGGTTGCATACGCGGGCATGCTGGACGACGAGACCGCGTACACGTACCGAACGTTCGTGTACTTGGCTGCGTCTGCCTCCGCCGAGTTCTTCGCCGACATCGCGCTGTCGCCGTTGGAGGCCGCTAAAGTAAGTGCCCGGGAATTGTATGGTGTAAAGATAGAAAACATTTAACCAACGGCAACTGCAAAAAAAGGTATAAGCGTTATACAAATAAATGATATAGGTAGAAAATATATTCACGTAACACAACGAACGAACGCACGCATGCACGCACACACATGCACACACATAAAATTATGTATAGTGTGATTTTATATGTTTTTGAAAATACCAACCGGTTTTTCTGTAAACAAAGTGATATTTGTATTTTTTATAAAGCTATATATATGTATATAACACACAGTTACAGTAGGCTGGTCGAATAAATATCGATATTTTCAATACAATATATCGATATTTTTTGGTGATATATTTTATAATGATATATCGATACAAAATATCCAGTATCTAAAATTGTATCGAAAACGATTTTTTTTTAATTTATATGATAGTGAAGTCGCTGAAATCTGAAACTGTAGAAGATAGGACCGAAAGAAAAAACACTATAATATATTGTCTATGACTGTTGAGTATTATGTTTTGTTACGTTGCATGCATTGACATTAGTGTCCGACCGAAAGTTCGGTTTCGGTTTCGGCCGAGTTTCGGCCAAAAATCAAGTTTCGGCGGCAGTTTCGGTTTCGGCCTAAATTGGCCGAAACTTTTGCCGAAACCGAAACTGATTTCGGTAGTTATTGTACATGCTTGCCTAACTTCGTTTCTCGCGGCAACGCTTTGGCGGACGCTGGCGGCCCTGTTCGGGATTCGTGCGCCGTTCGCATTGCTTTTTTTTTTCGAATTTACGCGTGTTTATTGACCGGTAAAGGTCTTCACAACTTAACCGGGCGGGTGGGCGAACACTGCGGGTGCTCAGCCGGCAATTTATGGGTTGGGTGGCAATGCAAGGGTACCCCTGTGGGTACGAACCTCGACTTGGACCGCCAGCCAAAAATACGAAACCTAACGGTGATCTACTAGCGTTTCGGAAGCGACTACCTTGAGAAGAAACGCCGAAAGAAACTCAAGGCTGCGTCGGAGTGTAACTGCGTCGTTTAGACGACAGTTGACGGATCTAATTCGCATTGCTCTATAGCAACACAACTTAGTCAGTGCGTTATCACCCGACGTAAACATTCTTTAGAGGTTATGTTTTGATGGAACTAATTACATGTAAGTTTTTGTTTCATTTTTTTACTTGACCACGTTGACTTTTATACTTGACCACGTGAGTTTCGGTTTCGGTTTCGGCCGAAACTGAAGCCACGGCCGAATATTCGGTTTCGGTTTCGGCCGGAATACCAGTTTCGGTCGGACTCTAATTGACATCTGAATTTGTTGCATGTATATTATTTGCCGCCATTTATTTATTTTTGTTTGATATCTTAAATATGTCTTAAAGTTAGAAGATAGCCTTTTAGTTCTTGATATGTTTGTAATTTTGTCTAAAAAAATGAATACTGGTAAAAAACTTTCGTGTTTATTGAGATTTAATCAATATATCGATATTTTTTCTGCGATATATCGACGCCGGTATTGATATTTTAATAATTATCGATAGAACGATTTTTTTTTTCATTTTTGACATCCCTAAGTTACAGCCATAGATAAAATGTAATCAGATTCATAAAAATGATTAACGATTACATTTTACGTTTTTTACCATTAATATGACTGCATTTTGCTCATTTATGTTTTAAACACTACAAAATCCCAGATTGTATACACATTTATCGTTTATTAATGTTTTAAATGGATTTAATCATGATTACAGAGCAAGAAAATTAAAATTACGACTACATTTTGTAATCGTTCATCATTAATCAGATTACATTTTGCCCATCTCTGTTTACAGCTATCACATCTGTAAATAAAGAACCATCGTAGCTATTACTTCCTCCTTTATATTTTTTTATATTGAAATAAACAATTATTTTTGCTTCCTTGAGAGTTGGTTATTCGTACAGGTTATTTGGGTACTTTCACATTGAGATTAATGGCAACTGTCACTTTGAAACCAATGATTAGCGCCGATATAGAGCATCGCGTCTAGAGCGGCAATTTCAAATGTAATGAAGAAACTTTCTTTACATATATAATTACTTGAATTACCAGAATACCCCTAAATATTGTTCTGTCATTTATTTATTTATTTTATAAGATTGCCAGTGGCTCGATGCAATACTTCATACACAAAACACATACACAATTACAATCAACAATATACAGTTTCTATGTAGGCATCCACAACATACGTTAGAGTGGCCTGTTTATATTGTATTAATGTTAATGAAAGTCAAGATTATTAGTCTGTGTGTATCTCTCAACAACCCAAAGACCTTTCTCTTGAATCTCGGCATGGAGCCCGCGAACAAATCAACCGAATCTCCAACAAGATTGTAGGCATATAATCTACACAAAACACATAAACAAAGCTGTCATCAATCGCTAACCGCTACCGTATGTGTTACGACATACAAAATGTTTAAACCATACGTGTTCAGGGACCAAAATATGTAATGTAAGTGGGCTTCTTTCTATTGAATTTAGCGGAAGCCGTAAATGTTCTTTGAAGATTAGCCCAATGATGATAAATAGCGTTGGAGGGGGACCGCGGTTAGTCTGACGTCGGGTTGTGACGGGTGACGTCACCCTGCGAGCTCGCAGCGTGCCCGATGCCAGTCATACTGCGGGGCTTCCCCGTGACCTGGAGATTATGAGATCTGAGGGCTTCTATGTTTAAGGCGATAGATAAAAATGTACTCGGCTTCATTTCGAACCAGGATAGTTGCGAATATCAGCTGATTATTAGTATTCTATGGTTTGGTGGTAGGGCGATTGCCCGGACTAGGTCATGAGCACAGTACACAAGTGTAAAGACCGTCATAGTGACTAGCTTTGGCTTGTCGCATTGCGGGATCAGTTTGTGTATGTCCAGTAACTCATATACCTAGAGACCTTCAGTCGTGGTATATGTGGGCCGACATGGCGACAGAGACTATCAAAGGATTTTCATACTTTGATGATCGCTTTCGCTTTTGGACTACACTGTATTTACCATCCGGTGCACTGTGTCGTAGTCACTATGTCGAGCCGATAATCAATGCTGAATTTTAATACTTTTTGTTGATAATGTATCTGTGGAGATATATCAGAATAAAAAAAAATCTAGTGCCATTATTTTTTAGCGCAAACTTAATATTTTTATATAAATGTTTAGGTCATTTCTTAGGCTGTGATTTCAAGATGCTATTTCGACTTTGCTTAGCAAAGTTCTCAAAAAATAAATTTGTTTTGACAAAAATCTGAAAACATAATAGGAACATGAGTATTGCCATAGTACTTGTAGGGCCAAGTCCATGTTGACAAAATCGATGACCTACCAAATCCTTTGACATTCATTGAGTAATATAAATTGTAATGTTTTCGTAAAGTCTAAGCAAAATTAAAAGTTTGCTTTTGTAAATCTCAGTCTTAGTTTTCCAATACACGTTTAGTTTTTTTTTTACATCCTTGTGTCATACGGGGTTAAGTGGTATGCATATTATTATAATAAAAAAATCTACAAAGTTAAAGGTTAATGTTGTTATCCAGGATTCGATATGACAGCCGGTGGCTGGAGCTTAGCACTAGCATCCATCTATTTTTAGCAAGATTTCTAATTTAAAATATTATATTTCTTTCCAAGTTTCACTTTGTAAATTACAAGAAATGTTGACAAATATTCTATATACTCAAATATTTTTTTTGGAAAATAATGAATAAATGGAAGGGAAAGATGAGATCGTTGATGGACTTCGTTTGCTCAACAAATACTTATTTATTCTTCTTTCAACGTCTCCCAAATTTTCGAGTGCAACAAAAGTAAATATTTCGATAAATAAACTTTGTTGTTCGAATCATGAATGAGTAGCATATGATGATTTAATGTATTATAACTTGTGTCCCGTGTATCCAGGTGCGAATCCAGACTATGCCCGGATTCGCGAACACCCTCCGCGAGGCGTGGCCCAAGATGGTTCAGAATGAGGGCTACGGCACCTTCTACAAGGGGCTCGTGCCGCTGTGGGGAAGGCAGATCCCTTACACCATGATGAAATTCGCCTGCTTCGAGAGGACCCTCGAATTGTTATACAAAGTAAGTTTGTTTTTCATCTGATGATTGAAACAATAGGTTAAATTTTTGCACCGACTCATTTTGATTACTCTTTCCGTTTAATTACAGTCAGGAACTACATTCTTTGATTCCACTGGCCCCATTCCACCACAAAACCACTAGACATCGTGTCGCATACCATCCGTATGTGGTGGATGTTCTTTATATCCGCACGAAAAGATTCGCTTCTACGTTCATCATGCGAACGGCTAAGGAATGGAATATGCTTCCAGCAGCCATATTTCCTCGATCTTATGACCTGGGAGTCTTTAAGAGGAGTCAATAGGCATTTGCTAGGCGAACGCGTTTCATCATCGAACTCATCTTCACCTACCACCAGGTGTGATTGAGGTCAAGCGTTCGTCTATAAATAATATAAAAAAACAAACTCCTTTTAAATATTACTATGCTGTTTACCACTCTTGTTGTAGCACAAATCCACTCAATTTAATTACACCACTCATTTAGTTATACTTCTTCATTTCTTCCTTTGCATCAACCCCCTATTTTAATTACAACTCTACTTATATTCCCTTCTTTCTTTACTTGCACCAAACTCCTCATTATAATAATATTTCCCCTATAGTTACGCTCCTTCCTTCTTTACTTGCACGGACTCCCTCATTTTATTAATTTTTTTTTTCAGTCACAATCCCTTCTTTTTTTACTAGCACCGCTCCCTCATTTTAATCACACATCCCGCATAGTTATACTCCTTTCTGTGTTTACTTCTAGCAACCCCTCATTTTAATTACACCTCTGCATTACTTACACACCCTTCTTTCTATAGTTGTACCAACTTATCCTTTAGCTACATCATACCAGCAGCTACAAGCAGCAGCGAGGTGGTAGGGCGTCGGTGCCCGTCTGGATCGTGACCACAGTACATGGGTGTAAAGCCCGTCATAGTGACCAGTTTCGGCTTGTCGCGTTTCGGGATCAGCTTGTGTATATCCAGTAGCTCATATACCTAGAGACCTTCAGTCGTGGTATATGTGGGCCGACATGACGATGTAGACTATCAATGGATTTTCATCCTTTGATAGTCGCTTTCGTTTTTGGACTACACTGTACTTACCATCAGGTACTCTGTAGTCACTATGTCGTGCCAATGTAAAAAAAAACACCTCTTGTTTAGGTACACAAACGCATCTCCCTTAAATTGCATTACATGTGCCACTCTCCCTCCGTACAGTTGATTCAAATCAATGTGTTGTATTTGCTCCTATATGTTACAAGTAGGTGTGTGATGTCATAGTAAGTTTGTTTGGCGCAGTACGTGGTGCCGAAGCCCCGCGAGCAGTGCACGAAGGGAGAGCAGCTGGTGGTCACGTTCGCGGCGGGATACATCGCGGGCGTGTTCTGCGCCATCGTGTCGCACCCCGCCGACACTGTCGTCTCCAAGCTGAACCAGGTGAGCACACTCTCAGCGCCATGGACCAGTTGCTGGTGCTGTAAATTTCATTGGAAGCGAAGCCGTATTCCCTTCACTCAGATAACTGGTCGCGTTATACATAGCTATTTCACCAATTCTGCTTAACCAATCGTGACCAATGAGGTGATGGGTCAGAGAAGTAAAGTCAATGACAGCTACAGCTAACAACCGTCGTGTTAGGTCGTACTCTGGCTAAGTGAATTGACAATACGAGCAAAGTTGCAGGTTTCGCAGCAAGTCGTTGGATGAGCAAAGCCCAAGAACGTGCCCAGTGTCGACTCTTTGTAGAGGCTAGTGTTCAGCATTGGATACATACAGGACGATGATGAATCGTAACCGGGCATAGCCCTTGTTGATACACTATTTATATTATACAATCCTATGATATATGTAGGAGAATGAAAGGGACGATATAATTAGTAAAATAACAAAGTCACACAAAATGAACACAGCAAACGAGTACTCCGCAACACGTGTACCGGGCGACATACGGGCAAATTATATCCAAGAGTAGTGCGCGCGACTTTCATATAGTAGAACCCGAATGGCGGGTGTTGCGTACAATAATTGAGGATAGCCCGTCATAAACATACAATGCACGAGTGATAGCTATGTGTTTTATTGTGATTCCAGGACAAGACGGCGACCGTAGGCTCCATCATGGGCAAGCTCGGCTGGGCGGGAGTGTGGAAGGGTCTAGGACCCAGGATCGTGATGATCGGTACCCTCACGGCGCTGCAGTGGTTCATCTACGACGCTGTCAAGGTAACCAAACAATCAATTACTCTTATTGTTACTATACATGTCTCCGACGCAGTCTTGCATTTCTTTTTGTGCTTCTTCTCAAGGTAGTCGCCTCTCAAACGCTAATAGCTCACCGTTAGCTTCTCCTCCTGTTTGCCGGCCCAAGTTGAAGTCCGTACCAACAGAGGTGCGGTCGCGTTGCTACCCAACCCATAAACTTGCTGGCTGAGCACCTTAACAGCTCGTCCTCTAAGCCTGGCTTATTTGTGAAGGTCTTTACCGGCCAGCAACGAATGGTCCTGCAATGAAAAAAAAAACGATACATATATTTTTCTATACTGGCTCGACAAAGTGACTACAGCGCACCCGATGGAAAGTATAATGTAGTCCAAGAACAGCAACGACCACCAAAAGGGGGCAATCGCGGCATCGGACAGAAATGTCATGTGTACTGTGCTGTATTGAGAAAGGCGATCAGCTGCGCCGCTGGTTATTTTGGGCACGACATATAAGCGCAATGTAGGTACAACCGCTAATGTATCTCTGCCAACCCCATAAGGAATATGGCGTGCCTATATCGAGGGGTGAAAGGCTATTTAGTTTAAGCGTCATTTTTTGGTGATATATTAATCATTTTCGCAATCAGCGTTTTTTACCGATTCTATTTATATACATATATTTGCATTTCACCCCTCGATATTATTATTATAATTTATCATGAGTACTTATGAGTATTAAAGTTTGGCTCACCAACTAAGGATTATAGATTTCAGTGATTATTTATACCAATTGTTCCTACTGAATAATGTTCTTGAAGACAACATTTATTATGAGACAGACAAGTTTCATTATAGTATGATTTTATTCGATATTTTGGTTAACGATGGGTATCCGTGGACAGGTCTGGCTGAGGATGCCGCGCCCGCCGCCGCCCACTATGCCTGAGTCAATGCGCAAGAGGTTAGAGGAGGAGGAAGCCGCTAAATCCAAGTAGAAGACCCCTACAATGCGGCAGTACATGCATATTCGTGTGACGGGACTGTGTGACCAAAGTATCAACTACGACGGCAGTCATAGGGTTATTAATTAGAGATTATGTAGGCAATTTAGAGTTAATAATAATAATATTATTCAGTGCCCAGAATTTGAACAGTACTGACGGATTAGTCAGTCAGATATAATACTGTCAATTCAGGGTGTACGCTAGACTCGGTGATTAAAATATAAAAATTATATTTATAGATTGGTCAGGTATATGTTTGATTAAATAGTCATTGTGTGCTGCTTGTAAGCCATTAAAACTGTCAATACGATAGCTGTAGCGACATAATTTGCTATTAGGTGGACTCTTAGTCTATGTATTTTCTTGAAAAATTCTGTAAAAACTAAACTCAAACTTGTGGAAATTTATGGATATGAGATTTTATCCGCTGTATTTAATACAACTGTGATTTATTTTTTAATACGTTAATCGCCATCAGAGAAAAAAGAATTTTCTTTAATAATTTCCTCTTGTAATTGACGTATTATATCAAGATTTTACAGAAAATGAATAAGTATCTATCCGTAAATATAAAAAAACTGCTTGAGAACACCCCTGTGGCGCAATAAACTAATTTTAACACGTTAAATGTTAAAATTAACCGCAGATAAAATATCGTTTATATATAATTTAACTGTTGCAATGTTACAGTCAATATTAATCTTGTTAAGGTTAGGGCCAATGGTCACCGTTGGCACGAATATGTAATGTAAGGTCGAACTGCCCTCGTCTGTAAGGGATGAGCATTATGTATCGGATATTTAGGTATTGATATTGGAACAAAATGTTATTAATATCTCAAGGCAAGGCGGTCAGGTTAGAAGAATATTCCAGCCACATGCCAATGTGATTACAATGTTACAGTATACATTATGTATAAGCATACGAAATCATGTTAATTTATTTTGAAAATAAATGTTTATTTTTATTTATTTGTTTATGTTTTTTATTATCGTAGTAATGTTTGTGGCTAACTCTTAATAAAGTTAATAGATACAAAGTTTGTTTTATTTCTAAGTAAAACAAGTCTGAAAACTATTTATCACCGATCAAAGCTTAGACATCGTAGATGAGACAAAGATCAAGTTTATGAATCCATATCAGTCAAATTCTTTTGATTGGACGGACGATTTTGGTTGTGAGACGGTCGACAGTGCGCTCTCTATTTTCTATGATAGATTAAATGCGGTAATCGATCAAAATGTACCTAGGTACAAATGCCTAACAAAAAAATTCCTGCTGTGGTACTCTAGACCATTAATGCATATAGCCAAGGAAAAAGAGCGATATCACAAAAAATAGAAAAGATACGGCATTGCAACCGATTATGACACATTTTCTTTTCCCCGTGCTCGATTTAAAAATTACAAAATTCTTGTTGGCATAGGTATATAAATAAAAGTGAAAAAGCACTACAAAATAGACCCAGAAACTTCTGGCAATACGTAAAAAATCTAAAACGTCCCACTTCAGTTTCAGCGCAAGTAAATTTTGGTTCTAAAAAAGCAAATGACAGCAACACTATATGTGCCATTTTCTCTGAGTACTTTCCGGCTGTGTACTCTTACGAAACGTCACGTGGGAGGGCAGACACAGTAGCCCAGGACGATATGGTTACCAACATTGGAAGTTTAAACTTATCTGAGTCTGCTATCTATAAATCTATCCGTTTGATGAACAGTAATAAGAGTGCGGGCCCGGACAGAATACCACCACAATTTGTTAAAAAATGTATCAAATCTTTAATAATACCTCTGACAATATTATTCAATAAGTCTTTACACACTGGAGTTTTTCCAAAGAAATGGAAAGAGGCATATGTTGTCCCCATCCATAAAGCTGGATCAAAAACTAGTGTTGAGAATTATCGTCCAGTATCTCTACTCTCAGTTTTTAGCAAATTGTTCGAAAAATTAGTTCATGATCATATATATGGGTTCAGTTTCGAATTCTATTCCCTTAGAACAGCATGGTTTTATGAGACGTAGATCCACAGTTAGTAATTTAGCGGCTTTCACTGATTACGTGGCTAATGCTATGGACCAAGATTATCAGGTAGACGTAATATATAAAGATTATTCCAAGTATTTGAGCGTATCAATCATGATATTTTGTTGCGTAAACTCTGCTATTGGTATACATGGAGACCTCCTGAGATGGTTGATGGTTCCTATATTCACTACAGGACTCAGGCCGTATGAATAGGCACATTTGTTTCGGGATTAAGGGGAGAGATACCTTTAGAAATTTCGAAAAATCTATTTATTTATTTTTTTGCATATTTCGAAAGTACGATATCTTAAGAATATACTAACCAAATATTGAATATTCTCGGAATTATCGCATATAGTTTAGAGCGCGGCGACAGCGTGCGGTCAGGTAGTGAGTCGGGCGCCCGAGCCTTAGAGGCATACTAGAAACTGAATCCTTATGGTGACGTGTTAACAGTTATGAAAAATTAATATATTGCCCACGTAGAGAAGAGAATCGGCACCTGACTCCGCAACGTGAGAAAACAAAAAAGCTTTCCGGTAGAGGCAAGTTGACAGATAAGTTGTGCAAAAACCCACAAAATATTACGGTTTGAGCATTCAAAGAAATGTAAATAGTATTTAAAATGTGAAAAAAGAAATTATGGCTACTTTACATCATACTTTTTTTTTTGAACAGAAGAAGACCCAAATCACGAATACTGCTTAACTGGACCAGAAAGCTGCTGCAAAGGGCAAAAAGCGATCGCCTTAAATAAAAATCCAAAATTGGATATCCTGTACCGTTACTTGACGCAAGTATCAAAGAGCATATCTCCCCAATTTATCAAGATTTATCCAGAGATGATTTGCTAGAGAGATGCCTGGGTACCCATACCCAAAATGCTAACGAAAGCTTAAACTCGATGATTTGGCGATTGGCTCCGAAACACTTCGATTTGGGACTTAAAATTATTGAAATTTCGGCCTACATTGCTGCTGGGGTATTCAACGATGGATTTTCTTCGATTTTAAGGATTATGAATGCATTGGACATAATCGTTAGCGCCAACTGCAGAGTTTTTGCCGAAACGTCTGATGAGACGCGGATTGTTAGACAGAACCGGATGAGTTTTTCTAACACAAAAAAGATCGTATAGCCAGGAAACAACAGGTAGCGGAAAAGAATCAGTTTTTCGAAGAAGATGAAGGACTAGTGTATGCGCCTGGAATCGCTGATTAATCAGTAAGTCACTAGAATCTATAGTTTTAACATGTTGAACATTTAAACGCGATTATCTCGAAACTATTTTTACAAAAACTGCTCGTGTTGTAGCTCAAAAAGCTATACACCGATTTGGATGAAATTTGGAGAGATTTCTCTCAGTACTATTACCGGAAGGATATACCTAAAGTTTGGAAAGTAGCGTGTAAATAATTTTTTTTTGAGTTCAAATATGTCGAAAAAATGGTCGAAAATTCAACTTTCCAAGTGAAATGGCTCGCAAATTTTAAATTTTGCACTTTATCATCATTTTTTAGGTATATCCTTTCGCTTAATATGTAAGTAAACAAATGAAATTTTTTCATCTTTTTCAGATTAAAAGAAAAAAAATGTCAGCTGCAGCACTTTTTGATGTCGCAAGAAACGGGCGTCCGAAGACTATCTATAACGTCGCCATTTTGTTGGACATCCGGAAAAAAAAATTGTTTAGTTAAGTTCAAAGTTATAGTAAACTCATATCCGAATTACACAATGATCCGATTATTTTATCCCCTCTAAAAAAATTCCCGAAAAATGCCTATTTTTCAAGCTCCTAAAGGTATCTCTCCCCTTAACATCTACGTCTATGACATACTCTCCTGCTTTACTCATACAAAATTCCTTATGTATGCCGACGACACAAAAATATTCTGTACAGTTCGAAGCATCAGTGATTGTATAAGGCTGCAGTCGGAACTAACTAGCCTTTGTAATTATTGCAACTTAAGTAAACTTGATCGAAACGTTAAAAAATGTAACATTATTACTTACACAAGAAAGCACCAGCCGATCATTTATAATTATACGTTAAATAATTCCTTGGTTCAGAGAGTTTTCATAATTCGGGATTTGGGCGTGATACTAGACTCCAAATAACTATACACTTCCCATTATAATTACATCTGCCAAAAAGCTTTGAGAATGTTTGGTTTCGTTTCCCGAATTGCCAAACCATTCAATAGTATGCACTCTTTTTTGTTTCTTTATTATTCATACATTAGGAGTTACCTCGATTATACTTCCCCAATTTGGTCCCCAGATTATGTGACATATAAAAGTATACTAGAGCACTTTAAAAAAAAAATCTAAAATATCTGTGTTTTAAATTTAAAAAAGGAGTACATTGAGTATAACGTAAATTTAGATGAGTTTGAGTTTGGTTATTATCTTTTAAAGACAGAAGAACTCTTTGTGATTTGAAATATTTATATGACATTTTAAATTATCGCATAGACTGCCCAGATTTGTTGAAGAGAATTAATTTTAAAATAAACACCAAAACTACTAGACAGCCGAACTTGTTCGCCTTGCCGAAAATACATTACAATTACGCAAAGAACTCTGTAATACACAGATGCCTCAATACTTACAAGAAGGACTCTCGCACTATTGACATATTTTCCCTAAATAGAAATAACTTCTTAGCCTCAGTTTTAGCTTTGCTAAAGTTAAAACGACAATAAGAGGGTACAGATGTCACACTGCATTCATATACATGTCAATATACATATCATATATAGCTTTCTTACAGTCACCTTGTCACAACAAACACATCTATTTCTTATTGTTGCGAGTTAACTTTTCTTTGCAGATTTTAAATATTATCATTGTGTAATCGGCACAGCTTGTAAACTGTACCGTATGTAAAATGTTTAATGCTGTTCAATGATAGTGAATAAATAAATAAAAAAATCACCGTATGTGACTAAAGGTTTGATTTTCCTAATGGCTTAACAAATTCGCCAGTATAATATTTTAACATTAAACTAGTATTCATAAGTTCACAATTATAAAAATATTTTAAATAACAGTCGTGACTGATACACGACATTGCACTTCCCGTGTGTACCTCCTTCGTTAGTAATTTGTGTTCAATGTAAACTTTAATGGTGTATGGTCTATCTAAACTGTTTTACATTATCTGATAAAATTGAAAAAATATTCACCTCGATGCAGCCCTTCGATTCATCATGGATACAAACGCTATTCTCCATTGAGGCATGCATCAATGATGTATCTTTTTTATTCTTTGGACACACCTTAATATCCCTCGTTTGGTCGCATCCTCTACATACGTACGTGTTATATGTACAATGGTCACTGGTACGTTCAATATCGCGTACAACACCCTTGTTATCAGCTGTAGGTCGACAGCTGCAGTTCGCCGTGCTAAACGGTCGCCCTCCGCTGACCGCTTCGCTCGTGCCGCTTGCACCACCGTCCGTCGCATGTCGATGCGCGCCGATACGTACTGCCGCACAGTTCGCACCATATTGTACCGGTCCCGCCTGCCCCGCACGCCACCCTCTCTGCTCCCACGACGTTGCCGATGCTTGCAGCTCCCGCGCCGGCGTACTGTCACCCCTTTCGCAGGCACAGTCGTCCACCGCCACTGAGATCTTATCAGCCGCTCTCATGTCCACGGCCCGTCTAAGTGCGTGATCATGCCTTATGTCGTCTTCTGTGAATGTTTATTCGCGAAAACAGCATTCTGGTACCCGGTTAGGTCTCCGTTGATAAAATGTTCTCATCACTGTCACTATCTGTTCAAATGTTTTTAAACGCGGTCTATCGGGCGCACATAAATTGTGCAATAGTTCGTAAGTAGCACTTCCTGCTAATGTAATTAACGTGGCCGTTTTTAAACTATGTTCCACATTATTGATTTTAAAATATTGTACAACTTGATCAATATATAGATCCCAATTGTCCTTGTGAAGATCAAAATATCCGATATTACCTACAGCCATTACATATTCACTAAAATTAAAATAATAGCTGCGCACAGTACGCGACACCAAAAAAAAAAAAAACTACACGGCACCACACGCTTAAGTACCGTAAGAATCCTCGTCGCCAGTGAGATAAATGTCCAGAACACAGCAAGATTTCAGGAGCACAATAAAACTCAACTGTATTTGATCACATGTAATTGCAGAGAGAGAGAGTACTTACATGAATATATCGATACAATAACTTACAACTTAATAACTTACCTACAAATATTACAGGCTGGAGCCTGTAAGTTTGTCCTGTTGTCTCCCCAGAGCTGACGCGGCCATCCGTCGTAGCGCCATGATTGCGGAGTCCGCAGACAGGCTGCCCACTACTTCGATGTGGACAGCTCGGGTAGTGAGGCACGTGAATAACGCGCCCCACCTCTTCTCACGTCGGCGGCCGCGTGTTCTCGCAGCACGATGAGTCTTGTCAGCGGGTGGCGGCCGCCCAGTATGATCGGCCGCTTCGTCTCGTAGGGCGCGCGCGCGGCGTCGATCCGCCCGCGCACACGCAGCAGGTCGTCCTGCAGCATCGGGTGCAGCTTGGCGAGGTGGCTGGCTGCTGGCAAGGTTCGGCCAGCGCGCAGCCTCGCTATCTCCTCGCCGAGGTCTTCTTCCTGCGCCCTGCGCAGCCAGAGGTGCTCCGTTCGCTCGACGTGCTGCAACTCAAGTCGGGTCGCTCTCTTGCGACATTTGTCTATGAAAGCGAGCACCGTCGCCCGGATCAGCCGCTCATATGTCGAGTAGCGACTGATGTCCAGCAACGGGCTCGCGCTGTCGATACTCGCTGCGCAGCACGCGGCCTCTTGGATGCTGCCGCTGCTGCTTAGTCGTGCCTTTTCCTGCAGCCACGTGTCCTCAGGCCCGTACAGGAAAGGAGGTCCTGTGAACCAGCGGTCGTGCTGGTCGGTTGGCGCCGTTCCGTCACGGGTTGCGTTATCCGCGACGTTATGTGCGGTCGGCACCCAGCGCCATTGTTCGATGTATGTTGCCTCCGCTATCTCGCCGAGCCGGTGCGCGACGTAAGGCGTGTCATTATCCACTGCAGAACCGTCGATGAGTCGCTCCAGTAGATCACGCGGTCAGCCTTCCAGTGATGATCTTGCCTTATCATGCTAGCCAGCCGCGTTCCGATGACGGCTGCTCTCTTCCTCCACCGCGTTGATACCTCGCAGACTCAGTGGTGCCGGAGTCCCTTTGGCGCCGATGATGTCTGCCAGCTCTTGATCTATGAGGGTTATTGATGACCCCTCACCCAAGAGCGCGCACGTAACTGCTTCTCCCTTGGGACCCGCGATGATGACACTGCAGACCTTCAGCAACACGCTGCTGTCTTCACTCGGTGTTGGTATCGACATCACTGCTTCTTCTCAGGCTAGACTTGGTGGCTCTTCCACGTCGCTCGGTTGCACCTCCGCCTGCGTCGGTACTTGCTCGCTGTCGTGCAACAGTGGGTGATGCGGCCGGCGGCAACCGTTGACACCGCATGCGGCAGCTTGGCAGTCCGCCCGACGATGCCTCTTCTTTAGGCATTTGAAGCAGACGCGCGCCGATTTCGCTCAGTCCCAGCGGGCGCTGATTTTCATGTTCTTGATCTTTCTGCAGCTGTCTATCGCATGGTCCGCTCCGCAGCAGAGGCACCCTTCTGGTGCGCGTCGCTCCTCCACCGCGGCGTAGACGGCTGCCCCAGGTGTCGTTCGCCGTGCTGGCTTCGCGGTCTGCTGTCTCGGTCTAGCTGGCGCGACGTATGTTGCAGTACTGGCGGCATCCGATGTGCTGAACTGGCGCGTGTAATTATACGCCAAGTCCGCTTCGCGTGTGAGGAAGCGAGACAGAGTGAGTACTACGCACTCTTCGGTTATTGATGAAGATGAGCGTAGTCCCTCCATCTTGTGACTAGCAGCGGGCTCATTCGTTCCATAATTTCTCCCGCCAGCTGAGGATTCTGTAGATAACCGCTGTGGCCGACGTTCTTGAGCATGGCGATTATGTTCTGCACTCGTACTGCAAACACGTTGAGTTCTTGCGCTGTGATCCCCGCTTGTGGCAGCTGGCGCAGCTTCTGCATGGCGTCGTTGATAATGACGTCCGGCTGGCCATAACAGCGCTCCCGTGTGCGCATTATGGCATCCGAGTTCTCCGCCGTGTGTAGTAGAGGTGCCACAGCGTCATTTGCTTCTCCCCGGATACACACCCGTAGCGCGGCTAGGTTCTCCGCTGCTGAAAAGTGGTACATCTCTGTACTGTCTCGCATGGCTGCCTTGAATGGCAACCATTCGTTCGGTGCCCTGGTGAAGACTGGCAGGTCAGAGGCTTGACGTGGTGGCACTCGTTGTCGCGTTGTCATCTTCTTCAATGCCTCGGCCAGTTCTTCGATCGATCTTGACTTGCCCCTCGAGGGCGTGGGCGAACATGTACGACGCCGTTCTGTCGCTTCACGTTGCGGTGACCTTTCTTCTTCGAAGGTCACCCGGGCCGCGGTCAGCTCCTTCCGTTGATCGTCGGAGGTGTGGAGAGCCGTTCTGCCTCCCTGTTCTGCAGACGGTGTTGCGGCCGGGTATGTCGATTCTCCCTCGCTTGCTTGCTGCAGCCAACTGCTCACTCGGTCGTTAATTTGTGACGCGTTGCTGCCTTGTTCGTCCTCTTCTATGTTCTCAAGGTCAAACTCTAGTCTCTTCCAGACTAGGTCCGCTTCTATGCGCAGTTCCCGCCGTTGGATCTCGGCGAGACGTTCTTGCGCTTGCAGCTCCAACTGCAATCGTAATCTCGTAGCTGAGCTTGTACGGCGTGACCTCGCTGTCGAACGTTGTCTTGTTGCTGTGTTGGAAAAAATAGCGTTTGACAATTGAGCGTCTGTCAATGTCGCGTTTGACCGTCCTGCCCCAGTTTTAGCAGCGGGCTGCACTGACGGAGAGCGTGGTGGTTCCACATGACGCACCGAGGCCGGTGCGTGTATGTCACACTCGTCCGCAGTATCAGCCCCCTGTGAACGCGTCTAGACCATTTTCCCCAATGATGAAATTTTGATGAATCAACTCAATGATGAAGGAGGATAGTTCAGTCAACTGCTGCTAACCGGTGCGTTTTTGCACCGAGGCGCAATTCCACTCCGACGCAGCCTTGAGTTTCTTTTGGCGTTTCTTCTCAAGGTAGTCACTTCCGAAACGCTGGTAGATCACCCGTAGGGTTAGTACTATTTGGCTGGCGATCCAAGTCGAGGTTCGTACCCACAGGGGTGCCCTTGCATTGCCACCCAACTCAAAAACTCGCTGGCTGAGCACCTTCTGTGCTCGTCCCCTAAGCCCGGTTGAACTGTAAATGCCTTTCCCGGCAATCAGTAGTTAGTCCGATTCAAAAAAAAAATACCGGTTGAGTTATGCCTAAATCGGCAATTAGTAGATAGTCCGCTTCAAAAAAAAAACCCGGTTGAGTTGTGAAGACCTTTCCCGGACAATCAACGCGCGACATGACAAAAAAATATATTTTTCTTTATTCGCCAGTGACAGAGCTTTACTTCGACAAAGTCTGGCACAATGGCTTGTTGTACAAGCTACACACTCTCAAAGTGCCAGACAGGCTCGTGCACATCTTGCGAAACTACTTGTCGAACAGGCATTTCCAATACCGCGTCGAGGGAGTGTTTTCAAATCCGAGACCTATCCGAGCAGGGGTCCCGCAAGGGTCCATACTTGCTCCTATTTTGTATAGTTTATATACAAATGACATCCACAGATTGCCGAATATTCATATCGCGTTCTACGCGGATGACACCGCTCTTTTCTGTTCACAAAGGGACATCGAAACCCTTCTTAACAATCTGCAAAATGCAGCCACCGTTCTCGGTGAGTGGTTCCGCAAATGGCGGATAGAGGTGAATGCCGAGAAAAGTGTAGCAATACTCTTTTCTCGGAGTAACCTCCACCCAACTCCCGACATTGACATAAATTTATTTGACCGAACGATCCCATGGGCCGATGAGGTCAAATACCCTGGTGTCACCCTCGATAGGAAGCTTACCTTCAAATCCCACGTCTCACGACAAACTGCAACGGTATAAGAGTGTTTTTAGAGGAGTGGGCAAAGACTACTCTAGCGTAAGTCATCACCGGTCTGACTACGGTTGTATGGGTGTAAATTGTCAACTATGTGTGACATTTTACTTCTTTTGCACACCATGAGGTGCAATCTGCGTAGGATAAGGCAGCGCGGTTGCGCACAACCGAAACATGGGACTTTAAGTTTAACCTCTTATCGAGGATGACTCCTAAATATTTGACCTCAAGGGATCGATTGGTCATTAAGTTTGATAACGAAGATTGGGGTGTCATAGAGGGGACTCCGAGAAAAGAGTATTGTTACGCTCTTCTCGGGGCTTACCTCTATTCGCCATTTGCAGAACTACTCACCGAGTTCGGTGACTGCATTCTGCAATTTTTTATTAAGGACACTACTCATGTTCCTTTGGGAAGAGTATAATGTGGTATCATCCTCGTAGAGCGCGAGCCTTACGCACGGAGATTTGGGGATTTCATTTGTATAGAGACTATCTATACAAAAGAGAAGCGAGGGTGGATCCTTTTGCTAGGAACCTTCTATTCGAAACAGTCTTCCCCCAAGGTTGTCTTACGAGAGAGCTTGTCTGGCACTCCGAGAGTGTATAGCTTGTATAACAAGCCATAGTGTCAGGCTTAGAGTCAAACGTCTCGATTCGCTCAAATATTCACAAAGCACGCCCTTGAGAGAGACTAGTGATGAATATGAATTGGCTTCGCATTTATTTATCCATCAATTTCACCACTCCACCGCGGGGGCAACCCCCCCCGCAACTATCCTTTTTCCTTCCCCGTGAGAGCATAGGTGTGAAAACCAATGATCTTGAGGTAGACAATTGCGGAGGCTGCGGTGGTCGCTGCAAATGTGGCTTCAGAATCACTTATGTAGTTAGATCCTCAAAAATGTTAATACCGCGATGCAGGGTGGTTGTATAATTTACTTAAATTATTTATGATTTTAATTGACAAAAATTAATAAAATGTTATTCAAAATATATTTATAATATTTTTCTACTATGGAATATTATATATTTAAAGTTAATATTAGTATTATATTAATTAATCCGTATAAATTATACTCAAATAAAAAAGAACTATTAGCGCGCCATCTGTTATTTTTTAGGTATACTATACTTATTACACAGCGCACAATTGCATTATTCACACCTATTTTCATAAATTCTTTCATCCTCAGGCATCAATCAGACTACAAAAAAAAAAAAAAAAAAAATCTGAAAAATTGATGACGTAGCCGTTTATCTATACTAATATTATAAAGCTGAAGAGTTTGTTTGTTTGTTTGTTTGAACGCGCTAATCTCTGGAACTACTGGTTCGAATTGAAAAAATCTTTTTAAGTTGAATAGACCATTTATCGAGGAAGGCTTTAGGCTATATAACATCCATAGATGGGCGTAATCATGATTACTTGTAATCTGATACTTTTAATCAAGATTACACGAGTAATCATTAATCTTGATTACAGTAATCATTCAATTAATCATGATTATTTTAATGATTGCTTTTGAGTACTGGCTAAGAGAGAGAGCAATTTAAAATCTCGTTTATTTAATTTTTCAAGTTATCTTATTTCGAATTAGCTGACCTCGAATATCCGTCTCGTTGAGCAATTCATTATAAGGGTCTGTGAAGTTGTATACAACAGAAAATGGGGCGCTGCCGTCCGGCGGAGAGGGGGGTGGTGGAGTACAGCGGAAAGTAGGGGTGGAAAGGGGGGTGACTACCAGCGGAGAGGGGGGTGACTTCCAGCGGAGAGTGGGGGGGGGGTGACTTCTGACGGAGAGTGGGGGTGGAGTGTCGCCCAGTAGAGAGGGGGGTGGCGTCCAGCTAAAAATTAGACAAACTTCCACTCATTTTGCCCAGTGATTTTAACATCAACTTCAGTAATGAAAAATCAAAACCATCAACCGGCGTGCATCTGTATACCATCCACATTTATTATTATTTTTATAACATCGGCCTCGTTCACTTTTTTAATTATCTCGCCATCTATCGGAAATAACTATTATCACATAACATTTTTAATTGATGATGGCTTTCATGAAGAAGTACCCAAATATTATTTAATAGATAGATGGCGCTATAATCAGTACATTGTATCAGGACTAGTGATGAAAATGCCCGGGAATTTTACCAAAGTGCCCAAAAACTTCGTTGGGAATATTCCCGGGAATTTACGAAATGTTCTCGGAAGTTTTGGGCACTTTGGGAAAATTCCCGGGCATTTTCATCACTAATCAGGACCAATATGTATAATAAATATTTCTAAACAATGAGATATCTACATTTATTATATTTAGCATGAATAATATTGGTTTACAGTAGTAATGGTGTCATAATTGCCACTCTAAACGCCACCCTCCTCACTCTCCGCTGGACGCTACCCCCCACTCTCCGCTGATTGCCACCCCCCACTCTCTACTGGATGACACACCCTATCCCCACTCTCCGCTGGACGAGACCACCCCTCCCCACTATCCGCTGGACACCACCCCCCCCCCCCACTCTCCGCTGGACGCACCCTCCCACTCTCCGCTTGAAGCCATCTCTCCCACTCTCTACGTGACGCCACCCCCCACTTTCCACTGGACGCCACCCCCCTCTCTCCACTGGACGCCACTCCCCACACTCCGCTAGACGCCACGCCCCACTCTCAGCTAGACCCACCCCCCTCTTTTTTTTTTTTTTTTGAAGCGGACTAACTACTGATTGCCGGGAAAGCATTTTCAGCTCAACCGGGCTTAGGGGGCGAGCACAGAAGGTGCACAGCCAGCGAAATTTTGGGTTGGGTGGCAATGCAAGGGCACCCCTGTGGGTACGAACCTCGACTTGGACCGCCAGCCAAATAAAGTACTAACCCTACGGGTGATCTACCAGCGTTTCGGAAGTTTTTTTTTTTTTTTTTACACTGGCACGACATAGTGACTACAGAGTACCTGATGGTAAGTACAGTGTAGTCCAAAAACGAAAGCAACTATCAAAGGATGAAAATCCATTGATAGTCTACATCGTCATGTCGGCCCACATATACCACGACTGAAGGTCTCTAGGTATATGAGCTACTGGATATACACAAGCTGATCCCGAAACGCGACAAGCCGAAACTGGTCACTATGGCGGGCTTTACACCCATGTAGTGTGGTAGCGATCCAGACGGGCACCGACGCCCTACCACCTCGCTGCTGCTCGTTTAGCACCACCCAGGAGTCACGTGTAGGGAAACTAGGGTAAAGCCTACGGACGCGAGCAGCTTCGACTCCCAAAAGTGACTACCTTGAGAAGAAACGCCGAAAGAAACTCAAGGCTGCGTCGGAGTGGAACTGCGCCTCGGTGCGAAAACGCACCGGTTGGCAGCAGTTGACTGAACTATCCTACTTCGGCGCCGCCGGCGACGCCGGTGTCGTGGAATGAAACTAGTGCGTGTGTGTACCTCACTGTTTGATCGATCGGTGGCTCTTTTAACAGCCACTGTGATTGGATCATCTGGATCCCCTAGCACGTCGCGAGGGCGACGAATGGCGGGTGCGAAATCACTCTTGCGTACGTATACGCAAGACCTACTGATTAACTTGTTAGAATGGTGCTGCGCCTTGTCGAAGTAACGACGAGACGCTTCACGCATGTAACTGCGATCGTTTCCAGACCGAAGTCGTCATGGAGATCGACATTGCGCATGTACCGTGGTGCGTTCACGGCTCTACGCATGAATTTTGTTTGAACGACCTGAAGGGTGTTCAAAGAGGACGGGGAGGTGTGGGCGAATACTACAGAAGCGTAGGTCATCACCGGTCTGACGACGGTCTTGTAAAGTGTCACCTTATTTCTAAGGGACAGTTTACTTTGACTGGACAGCAAATGATATAATTTGCAGAGAATGAAGGCGGCGCGATTTCGCACGGTCCTGATATGTTCTGAAAAGGTCAATCTATCGTCGAGTGTGACCCCGAGATATTTGACCTTTTTGAACCATGGGATGGGTTTGTCGTATAGGAGTACGTTTCCTGGCAGAAATTTCAGCCTCCTCCGAGAGAAGAGTATTGCTACGCTTTTCTCGGGGTTGACTTCAATTCTCCACTTCCGGAACTATATGCCTAGAAGAGTCATGGCTTTCTGTAATTTATTAATAATAACAGAGAGATTGAAGTCCGACACGTAGAGTGCGGTATCATCCGCATAGAGAGCTAGCTCTACGCTCGGGTGCTTCGGTAAGTCGTTGGTATACAGACTGTACAGAAGCGGGGCGAGTATGGAGCCTTGCGGGATTCCAGCTCGAATAGGATGTGGGGAGGAGAGAGTTCCCTCGACGCGATAGCGAAAGAAGCGATTCGACAAGTAGTCTCGTAAGATGTGCACGAGACTGTCTGGCACGCCGTAAGTGTGAAGCTTGTAAATCAAGCCGTTTTGCCAGACTTTGTCGAACGCTTTCGCCACGTCGAGGAAGACTGCTCCAGTATGAGCTCCGTGCCTGGAGCGAGAGAAGTGGTGAAGGACATGCTCAGTGATGCGATGCACCTGATGGACGCATGAATGTTTGGCCCGGAAACCGAACTGTTCATCTCTGAGGATGTTGTTGGACGTTACGAAGTCCTGGAGACGGTTGAGAAGCAACCGCTCGTACAGCTTACCCATCGTTTTGATGAGACTGATGGGTCTGTAGCTTGTCGGGAGATTTTTGGATTTACCCTGTTTGGGGATCCCTATGATGCCTGCGTCTTTCCACGCGTTTGGAAAGACGCAATTCTTGATCGCCGCATTGAAGATGACGACGAGTAATAAAATTAATTTTTCGGGTAACGACCTGAGTACACGGTTCGAGATACCGTCCAGGCCGGGGGCTTTCCTAATAGGGAGGCATTTGATGACGTCCTTGACTTCATCGGCTGTAACGGGCGCCAGTTCTAGACTAGGAGGGGTGGCGACTATGCGTTCGACTTCGGAGTCAACGCGGGCCAAAAATTCGGGGTCCACTGGAAGAGTGCTAGGAGAGCATTGGCTCTCTAAACTGTCTGCCAGACACTCGGCCTTTTCGATATCATCGAAAGAGACAGAGTTGTCTGGCCCTACGAGAGGAGGCAGTGAGCGGTCCTGATCGGATTTGGCGCTTATTTAGGCGCACTGCAGTTTTTGAGTGTCCTCAGTAGGTCTGCGTGCTTGACCACCAAGGACATTCTTTCAGCCGGGCTGTTGGCCGCCGCTCGGAGCTCTCGAGCGAGTTCCAGGACTTCGTCAACATCTATGAGGTTGGCGAAGTCGCAGCACTCCTCGAAAGCCGCGGAAAACGAGGTTTGCACTGAGGGTGCCTGAGGAGTCGGCGCTGAGGGCGCCCGGGGAGCTGGCGCTGAGGGCGCCCGCGGGGCCGGTGCGCTGCGGCGCACCCAGGCATTCTGGGTGCGTGCAGGCTCGGCGGGAGGGTTGGCGGCCACAGGGGCGCATAGCCGCGTTCGCGGGAACGGGCGCATGTGGAGCTGCGGGGGAGCCGGCGATGCCGGTGGTAGCGGGCTGCTGAGCCGGGGCGGCGACTGCGCCGTTGGGCCCTGCTTGTCCTCGGGGCGGGAGGGTTGCTCCACGCCTCGGGGGAAGTGGTGGGAAGTGCGATGCGGGCGGGGGCCTGGCGGCCTCCGTGCGCATGCGCGGTGCGGGCGCCCTGAAGGGCTGGGGATTGCGCCTAAGGCGCGGCGCGCGCGGGCACCCGCGGTAATTCGCGGGGTGACCCTCGGCGCTACAGAGGACACAGCTAGGTGGGGTGGGTGCGTCCCTAGTACGCACGCACTCCTTAGTGCCGTGATCGCCCAGGCACTTTACGCACCTAGGGCGCGCATAGCAGCGGAAAGCCGAGTGGCCGTACAACTGGCAGTTGTGACACTGCCCGGGTATGCCACGTTTATGTGGGGCCTCGACGCGCAGACCGCTGAGGAAGCAGACGGTCGTCACGTCGAAAATCTTTTCCGCCTCTTGTGAGAGGGGGAGGACGACGAGAACCATGTCGTATGGTTCTCGTGTGGTGGATTTATACATCCGGTGGACTTCTTCCACCGGCAGGGACTGGGCCAAGAGGTCCTCCTTGATGAGCTCAGTGCTGAGCTCCTTGAGAAGGCCCCTTATGACGGCCCGGAGTTTGCGCTCCTCCTCGAGAGCATAGGTATGAAAACCTATTTTCTCTGCTCTGAGGTAGCGGGTCAGATCACGGTGATCTTGGGGAGTCGGGACTACGACACGGATGCCGTCGAGGGTCGCTGTGGCCCTGGTGTATGTGATGGCCTTGCTGTGCAAGGCCCGAGAAATGCGCTCCCAGGCGCTCTTCTCCCGTATGACGACGGGGGGAGGCGGCCCTGTGCGGGGAGCGGGGAACTTGGGGGCCCTTTTGGGCTTGGTGTTGCTGGCGGCGGAGGCGCGCGCCGAATCATCGGGTTGGCGCTTGGCGGCCTTGGACGGGCCGTCAGCGCGGACAATTTTTCTTTTGCCGTGAACGACGACGGTAAATTCGTCGTTCACGGGTGAGGGAGGGTCGGAAGAGTCCGACGAGTTGGTCGACTCGTCGACAGACATCGCCGGCGATGCCTCTCGGCTGTCGGATGGGCGCTCTGTGCTAGAGCGAGAGGACGCGCGAGAGCGAGACGCACCTATTGGGGAGCGCTCGCGGGCGGAGATAGCGTCGCGCGGGACGCGGGGTTCGCGGGGAGCTTCCGCGGCATGCAAGGGGAGGCGGGGAGCGACGGGCTCCGGATCAGGGGATGCGGGAGAGTCGAGCGTTTGCTGCGACTCAGCAAATGTAGCCATAAGGGCTAATATTTTATTCAATTGGACATTGTTCAGTCGAGTCAATGATTCGATAGTCGAGGCCCTACCATCGGCCTCCATTCTGAGGAAGGGTCCACAGAAGGGAGGCGGACGAGCACCTAAACGCGGGAGGCAGTCCCCCAGACCCGTTTAGAGTCCGAGGGGTGTGTATCCTATCGCCCTTAGCCAAGGGTTGAGTACCTAACGTGCACCACCGAGACAGGGGTCCGCGCTAGCAGACCCAAGCCAAACGAATGGTGCGGCAGGAAACGGGAATAGGTAGGGTGGGAGGGCGATGGCCGGCTTGGACTGAGGGGTCGCTCCACAGCCTAAGACCCCGACCCCAACAGGGTTTGCGGGTTCCAAAAGGGAAACCGCGAGCGCCCGGGACCCGCCCTGTGCCTGTTTCGTTTACACCGTGAGGTATCCCGCAGGCACAACCACTGAAAGGCGTGGCTTTGCAAAAGCGTTTGACACCCAACTGTTTTAGAAACTTATGTGCCTGCAAAGTTCTGAAAAGAACTCTCGAAGCACGGACGATGGCGTTCGGGTACGCACGCGGCTGACGAGACGGGATCACGCACCGAACACGCGTCAACCGTCCCGAAAAACCGTTACGCGCGTGAACTGTTACGAAAGCGAGGTGGAGAGGGGCGGCACAGCTAGCGGACAAGCGTGCGTTCGCCTCGACACTCGGATCGGAACTTTATCCGCTGCAAATGTTGCTTCAGAATCACTTATGTAGTTAGATCCTCAAAAATGTTAATACCGCGATGCAGGGTGGTTGTATAATTTACTTAAATTATTTATGATTTTAATTGACAAAAATTAATAAAATGTTATTCAAAATATATTTATAATATTTTTCTACTATGGAATATTATATATTTAAAGTTAATATTAGTATTATACTAATTAATCCGTATAAATTATACTCAAATAAAAAAGAACTATTAGCGCGCCATCTGTTATTTTTTAGGTATACTATACTTATTACACAGCGCACAATTGCATTATTCACACCTATTTTCATAAATTCTTTCATCTCAGGCATCCATCAGACCACTGAAAAATTGATGACGTAGCCGTTTATTCAATATAAGACGCTTTATACCCATATTTCTAAACTAAAACTAATTTTAAGACCCTACAACTAAGGGCGGCTTGCACTAACGAATTAATCTAGTTTAAGCTTGTATAAAACGCTTATTAATTGAATTGGTTTGATTCCATCTTAATGATGATTTCAGTTTAAGAGTTGTTACAACTAGATTTTGATTTAGTGCAAGACAATAAGTACAGATCAGCGCTAAATAGTATTTTATATAACTGTAAACTAGATTTAATTTGTTAGTGCAAGCCGCCCTAAGTACTATATTTACAAAATTACATTAGATGAATATGATACTAAGCCTTTATTTACATAATAAAACTATGCACCGTGTAATGGTGTTTACAGAGTAGAGTCAGCCTGAGTGACTCCTCTTCCGCCTTGGGATCGAACGTCGTGAAAATGAGCGCATGTATGTCGCACATCTGCTTCGTTCTTTCCACCGCACCTGTTTGTAGGTGCAGACTAGGGAAGGACAAGGGTACGCGCTTTGAGATTCTTTATTTTTCGACGTTCATCTCTGTCGCTACCATCAGTCGGTATTGAGTATAAAGGCGCAACGTCCTGGAGGTGAACGCGCGCCGACGTACCCGCTGTCTTGAACATACGTAGCGTGGTTGCCGATGAAGTTATCCGGGCTCTCTACTTGCAGCTCACGGACTATAGACACAAATCCCACGTAGTGCGGCGTGCCTACGATAGTACGGAATGTCATGTGACATTTAGCTGTGTCAATAAAGGCTCAGCTGCGCGTTAATCGTAAATAGTTTATTGTACATTGTTATGTATTTAGGGACACAAGTAAAACGCACGAGAGCTGTATTCACACTGTTTATTGCGTCATTGATTGAGGCGCAGGCGCAGCTACGCATTACATGTATATATGTACATATATATCATTTCCCTACCCCTATTCCCTTAAAAGAACCGTTTATAGTCAACCTTGGGAAGCTGACGAGTCTGCCTTTGTGGTGGAACTAATTCGTTACTTATTTTTTCTGACTCTGCTTCGAAAAACTGCTCGTCTGGGCTAGCCTCTCTCCTGGGAGCATCCTGCTCGTTCTCCTCCCTTTCTTTCGCTGGTGCATTTTCTGGCGCCGATGCTAGGTCTCTCAATGGCGAGTCCATACTCTCATTCGACTGAGAATGTAATATTTGCGATGGAGGCGTGAAATGCGATATAGGTGGTCGAGTTGGTATCTCTGAAGACTTTGATGATGGTAGAGGTAGGGGCGTCATGGGTAAGGGCTGCAGCTGCGTTACCAAGGGACGTGGTGAGTTCCTTGTACTGCTATGCATAGTATTTTCGTTGTTGCTGTCCCTGTGATTTTTAGCCGCATGACTTCCTTTGTATGCCAGCAACTGGTTTATGTGTTTCCTGTAGACACTTTGTGTTGTTGCACCTTTTACATTATACAACACTTTCCCTATCCGGTTTTCTACTGTTCCTTTCTTCCATATGGGTTTTGAATTGTTGTAACATTTATATATAATTGTATCTCCTATTTCGAAATGTCTTGTTGGTTTTTCGGGTTTTTTATATTTCTGCGAACACTGGTCGGGATTTTTGTTACTGGTGAGAGCGACAGACGAGGAAGACGGCGACATTGGCATGAACAGATCTAAGCGTGATCTTAATTTTTTACCATAAACTAACTGAGCCGGTGAATATCCCGTGTTACTATGTATCGAGTTACGATAATGAAATAAATATTTTACTAACTGTATTTTTGCTTCCTTTACCGACTTACTTGCCATTAAACTGGATTTTATACCCTTTTTTACTATCTTAACACAGCTTTCGGCCTGACCGTTACTAGCTGGGTGGTAAGGCGGTGAAGTTAAATGTGTTATTCCGTTTAATTCGAAAAAATATTTTAACTCTTGGGAACAAAACGCTGTACCATTGTCACTTACAATAGTTACCGGTATTCCTAATCTTGACATATATTCGTACAGTTTTTCTACTACGTTTGATGTACTTAAGTTTGGCATTTCATAGACTTCTGGCCACTTAGAATATGCATCGACTATAACTAGATACGATTTATTGTTGATAGGGCCAAGGAAGTCCATGTGCAATCTATAAAACGCATGTGGCGGACGAGACCAAGGTGAAGATGGAACGCGAGGAGGTGCCGCGCGTAACTTTATGCACACATCGCAAGACCCTATCAGACGCTCTACTGCTTCGCCTATCCCTGGAATCCAAAATCTCGACCGAGCCTCAGCTTTGGTTTTTACTATTCCTAAATGCGCACTGTGCAACTCAGTCAGGACCCTATCGCGCAAGGATTCTGGAATTACTACTTTATGACCTCTCATGATACATCCGCTTTCATAGGATAACTGCATTTTACACATAAAGTATGGCGTTAAACGCAAGTTATCGAGTTTCCGTGGCCATCCGTTTTTAATGTAATTAATTATTTGACGCAAATTTACATCACTTTGCGTTGCAGCTTGAAGCTCGGCTAACGTGATCGGCAAACTTCCTTCTACCACGAAACAAACATAAGTCGCGCGGTCCGCGTCCGCGGCGAGCGAGCCGGCTTGCGCCGGCGCCGACGCAGACTGTGCGCGCGGGGTCAGCGCGGGCGGCGCGGGCAGGCTTGCGCGAGACAAGTAGTCGGCACAGTTGTCCGCGCTTCGTATATATTCGATACTATAGTTATACCCGCTTAAGAACATTGCATACCTCTGCAATCGATTTGCAGATACTTCTGGGATGCCTTTGTACGGTCCAAAAATAGTGATCAAGGGTTTGTGATCAGTACGTAACACAAAAGGAACTGATCGTCCGTATAAATATTGATGGAAGCGCCGCACTCCAAAAATTATTATTTTTTTTTTTTTTATAAGCGGACTAACTACTGATTGCCGGGAAAGGCATTTTCAGCTCAACCTGGCTTAGGGGGCGAGCACAGAAGGTGCTCAGCCAGTTAAATTTTGGGTTGGGTGGCAATGCAAGGGCACCCCTGTGGGTACGAACCTCGACTTGGATCGCCAGCCAAATAGTACTAACCCTACGGGTGATCTACCAGCGTTTCGGAAGTGACTACCTTGAGAAGAAACGCCGAAAGAAACTCAAGGCTGCGTCGGAGTAGAACTGCGCCTCGGTGCGTAAACGCACCGGTTGGCAGCAGTTGACTGAACTATCCTTCTTCGGCGCCGCCAGCGACGCCGGTGTCTTGGAATGAAACTAGTGTGTGTGTGTACCTCACTGTTTGATCGATCGGGGGCTCTTTTTAGAGCCACTGTGATTGGATCATCCGGATCCTCTAACACGTCGCGAGGGCGACGAATGGCGGGTGCAAACTCACTCTTACGTACGTAGACGCAAGATTTACTGATTAACTGATTAGGGTGGTGCTGCGCCTTGTCGAAGTATCGACGAGACGCTTCACGCATGTAACTGGCGATCGTTTCCAGACCGAAGTCGTCATGGAAGTCGACATTGCGTATATACCGTGGAGCGTTCACGGCTCTACGCATGAATCTAGTCTGAACTGTCTGAAGGGTGTTCAGAGCGGACGGGGAGGAGTGGGCGAATACTACAGAGGCGTAGGTCATCACCGGTCTGATGACAGTCTTGTAAAGTGTCACCTTATTTCTAAGGGACAGTTTATTTTGACTGGACAGCAAATGATATAGTTTGCAGAGAATGAAAGCGGCGCGCTTGCGCACGGTTCTGATGTGTTCAGAATAGCTCAATCTATCGTCGAGTGTGACCCCGAGATATTTGACCTTTCTGAACCATGGGATGGGCTTGTCGTATAGGCGTATGTTTCCTGGCAGAGATTTCGGCCTCCTCCGAGAGAAGAGTATTGCTACGCTTTTCTCGGGGTTGACTTCAATTCTCCACTTCCGGAACCATATGCCTAGAAGAGTCATGGCTTTCTGTAATTTATTAATAATAACAGAGAGATTAAAGTCCGACACGTAGAGTGCGGTGTCATCCGCAGTGCGGTGTCATCCGCTCCAAAAATTATCGCCGTGGCTTCTTTTTGTATTTGCGAATAATGTTTTTCCGCGGCGTTTAAGGTTCGTGAAGCGAATGTGATGGGCCGTTCAGAACCGTCCGGTTCCTTTTGCGATAAAATTCGGCCCAGGCCGTTTGGAGAGGCGTCTACTGTCAAAATTAATTTTGCATTAGGATTAAAATGTGTAAGCACTTGGTCCGACGCTAAGCTTGCTTTTATTTCATTAAAAGCATCATTGTGCTCCTTTCCCCACGCCCACTTATTTTTTTTTTTTTGTAATAAATCGTATAGCGGCCGAAGTATTGATGACGCGTTGGGTACAAAATTTCTGTAATAATTTACTAATCCAAGAAAGGATTGCAATTGGCTAACGTTAGCCGGCACCGGTGCCTTTAGCATTGCTTCCACCTTTTCCGGTGACTTCTTTAACCCCTCCCTATTAATAATGTACCCTAAATATGTTACTTCATTTTTATAAAATTCGCATTTTTGCTTTTGCAAGGTTAACCCGGCATCCTGTAACCTTTGCAACACAATATTGAGGCGGTACGCGTGCTCAGCGTCGTCACGGCCGGTGACGAGCACGTCGTCGAGCAGGCACAGCACGCCCTCCAAGCCGGCCAGGACGCACTCCATCGCGCGTTGGAATATGGCCGGCGCACTCGCCAGCCCGAATACTAGCCGAGTGAACCGGAACAAACCGCGATGCGTATTGATGCACGTGTACTGTTGTGAGGTCTCATCTAACACAAATTGATTGTATGCCATTGATAAATCTAATTTTGTGAATTTTTTACCTCCATATAATTTTGCAAATAGTTCCTTAGCCGTCGGGAGCGGATATTGTTCTACGACTAGTTGTTTGTTGATACTTACTGAATAATCTGCGCATAGCCTGACTGTTCCGTTACGCTTTAATATGGGCACTATTGGCGAGGCGTACTCCGAGTGCTCAACCGGCACCAGCACGCCCAGCCCTATGAGGCGATCGTTCTCCGTGTTTACTTTGTCGCGCAGTTAAATTCGACCGGACGAACTTTAAAAAAAATAGGTTTTACGTTATCCTTTAAGTGTAAACTAACTTTGTACCTATTAAAACAACCTAACTCGTCTGAAAATAAGCGCGGTTATTGCATTTGCAGTTGTTCAGTCGTACATAACGTTTTTTCACAGTACTTAACGGGTAGCAGTTGCATGTTAAACAATGATAAAAAATCACGGCCAAGCAGCGGCGGCCCGCCGTCGCGCACCACGTAAAAGTCTATGTCATGTGTGCGATCGGCAAAACACACGGGCAATCGTATCTTGCCTAGACATACAATATTATTTCCAGTATAACTTATTAACCTTTTAAACGTACGTGACAATGGTACCTCCTTAAAATATGATTTATATAAATTTTCAGAAATGACAGTTACTGCCGATCCACTATCGATCTCGAATTTAATTTTTATTCCATTCACCGATACTATTTCCATCATCGGCTCCCCTCGCAACGAACGAATAACAAAAACCTTACCGTCATCGCTGTCATTCTCGTCTCCGGCTCCCCCGTCCACATACTTCACTCGCGCTGTACATACCCGACGAAGATGCCCTTTTACGTTACACTTTTTGCAAATATAATTCGCATACCGACACCGTTCCTCGGGGTGGTTGGTAAAACCACAAACGGAGCATTTCTGCTTATGCTTAGCGGTATTTGTCCTAGTTGTAGCCCCCTTTTCCGCGACAACAGGTGCTATTTTGTATAGAGCATGCGCTGGACCAACGCTTGGTGCGGCGGCGGTGCTGGCGACGGCGGCCTCCCTTGCGCAACGTATGTTTTCAGCATACTCTACGACCTTCGTTGTTGTTAAGCCTGTCAAATCTAGACCGTACAATTTTTCCTTTTCCGGACATGAGCACATTCCCATGATAAAGTGATCTCGCAACGCTTCTTCTATGTTTTCAAATTGACAGAACGAAGCTAAACCACGTAACCGCGCTGCCCACTCCGTGTGTGATTCGCCTTGACGCTGCATCGCAGCATAGAAGTTGTGGCGTTTACTGAATCCTACACTTTTAGGGGTGAAATGTTCATCCAACAACCTCAGAATATCTTCAAACGGTACCTGCTGCAAGTCCTTAGGTACTGCTAGTTCCGCAGCCAATCTGTAGGTATCCTCTGCGAGCGCGCTGAGTAGAATCGCTCGGCGTTTACTCCCCGTAGCATCACTGGTCGTGGTGATCTCGTTAGCTATGAACCATTGCAACAAACGACACTTCCAAATTCTCCATTCTTGACCTTGATGGTCAAAACTCGTCAAAATCCCCACAAGATTACTTGACATTTTTTTTCTTTATTTAATACGCGGGTAGTGTGACGTCGCCACTGTTATGTATTTAGGGACACAAGTAAAACGCACGAGAGCTGTATTCACACTGTTTATTGCGTCATTGATTGAGGCGCAGGCGCAGCTACGCATTACATGCATATATGTACATATATATCATACATACATATATCACGTAAGATTAATCTATATAAGTATAAACCTAGAATAGCTTGTTTGTAGATGTTTCGATTTAAAAACTGCATTATCTGGATTTTAAGTTAGCTCATAATTTAGAATGTATAAAAGTGTATCTTATTATTGAATAAATGACTCTCTCTTCTCAGTAGATAAACGATTGCGTGACGTATGAAAGGCTTGGCCGAAAGTCAATGGAATGTGTGGTGAGTGAAATCGAGTGTCATATTTTGCTTAGCCATAGACTTTTTCCATTACATTCACCGCACATTCCACTGTCTTTCAACTGTCCTTTCATACGTTCACTGAGAAGGGCTAAATGACTAAAAATTAAATTATTTTGAGTTTTATTTAATTTTTTAAAAAACAAATAATAGTTGCGAATCACAATATTTAAGGTGAATTTTTATTAAGCACAAATTAATATTTAAAAATATGTATACTTTTACTATTGTTATTTTAATAAAAATAATCATTTTTCGAATTCGAGTGGTCGGCACACAGCACGCCTGGGTTCAACATATATGTATATGTGTTTTTGTATAATACAAAATGAACAGGATGCACGCTCGGGTCTGATCAGGTGGCACTGCTGCTGTGGCCCCGTGCCACTCGGATCCGAGTGGTGAGCACTGAATGCGTTAAGAGTACATACAAGACATTTGCAACACGTGACCGAGCTCCTTCCCGTCCGGGTATGTTGTGAAGACCTTTCCCGGTCACCAAAGTATCGACAGCTCGACAAAAAAGTCGAGCTCCTTCTATGCTCGTTGTTCATGTACTCGTCTAAACCTTTGGACGGTCAGTTTTGGAACTACGTGCACGAGCTCCCCCTTCATACGTCGCCCGCGTCCGTGTCGCCCAGCCTCGCCTTGCGCGAAGTGGGGGATTCTACGGACACCGCGCACTCACCGCGCGCACGAGCAGCCTACCCGCGACGTAATTTCATCGAACGCCGGGCCGTTTTCCGCCACCTTTTCTTGTGTTTTGGCTCCTCGCGGGGCCAGAACCAAGTAAGGGGCGACGTACGGCCCTCGAGCTACACACCAGAACTCCCACCTGCTGCCTCAAAACCATCCCGGACTCTCCGCCGCGATGTCTCGCCGGGGAAGCCCGAAGAAGCCCATTTGGAGCCGCCAACCCACGGAAGAAGACGCCAGGGACTCAGATGACACCTCAGAAGATGAAGGGCTGCGCATCGTAACGTCGCAGGAGGCTTCACGTCGCGGATCACCGCTGACGGACACCTCCACGTCGCCCGATGAAGCGCCAGTGCCACCCTCAGCGTCGCCGCCGGTGTCACTGAAGTCTTTTCGGTCGCTGGACGACATAGACGCCGAGCCCCCAAGCCGACCTAGACCAACGAAGAAAATGATGGCCGCCCAGTCATGGGAAACGCTGGACAGCGACTCGTCTGTGGACACAATGTACGCGGACGAGGACGCCGCGCTCGTGGCTGCCATTGAGGCCATGGAGCGAGCCGGCCTAGTGAAGCCCGGATCGGCGACCTACGCTACTGCAAAGCAGCGGAGACCGCCGATTAAGCCCGCCGCCGCCGTACAACGAAGAAGACCGACACAAGAAGACCGCCAACGTCAACGCGAGCAGTCAGAGGGCCGCTTTATCCTGCCCCCTGCATCGCCATCGCCGCCATCGAGCCAGCCGCTGCCGAGATCGCCGTCGCCGACCTCAAGAGGGCCTCCGCCCCGGGGTGGGGGGCCGGCTGGCGGAGTGTCGCCTCCGACAGTGGTGTACGAACGCGACCTAGTCGCGGTCGCCCGGATTTTAGAATCCGGGATCCTGTCGGATGCGATGCTTCGCTGGATGGCTCTGTTTCTCCGGTTGCGTGAGGCTGAACTCACCTGCGGCCCACTCTCACCGGATGACGTCGCAGCGTTGAAGAACGTCGCGGAACGCGCCACCACGGACCTGCCGCCTGTCCAAGACGCTGTCCTCGCGCGCAGCCCGGTCGAGGGGAAGAGGAAGAGACGCAGCACCAGCGGAGATGAAGAGCGCGCCGTTCGTCCCCGCGTGCGCTCCGCTTCGCTGTCGAGCCCGCCGTCGGACCCTCCTCCTCCTCCTCCGAGCTCTAACACGCGCCCCTTTACGCCCGCGAACGTCCCCGCCGTCGCCGCTAACCCCCCCGGACCAGCGCTGAAGAGCCCCGACGCGTCTTTTTCCCGCGCCGTGCCCCCCACGCCGAGTCTGACGAAGCCTCCCTCCGACCGCGACGTCCCACTCCCGCAGCGCGAGAAGAGGAAGATTATAAAGCCCACGCCCGCGGCCCTTTCGGACGCTGCCGGCCGGGGAGTCCACGCCGTCGCCCCGCCGTGTGCGCCGTCCCGTGTCACAGGTCCGCGCGCCGTGACATGGGCGGAGCGCACGACTGTGGTGTCCGGCGCTGCGGCCCCTCGACCGGTAGCGACCGCTCCCGCAGCAACTCGCCCCCAGCAGCCCCCAACCACGCCCACGACACCGTCATACGCATCCGCGGCAAGGAAGGCGCCGACTCAACGACAACCGAGCCAGCCCACCGCCGACGGAACTCAGAAGCCCTCTTCAGTGAGGAACCCGAAGAGGAGTGAGCCGCGATGCCCTCCCCTCGTTGTAGAAGCGCTACCAGAGTGGCAGAGCCACTTCAGAGAGTTAACCCTAAGACTCGGCAGGCCTCCGAACGCGCGTCCCTTTGGGAAAGGGATGCGGTTCTTGCCAGAAGACGAGTCTGAGTACCGAGTGGTTCAGAGATACCTCACCGAGGTGGAGTCGTCCCTGAAACTCTCTTGGTTTTCTTACTCCCTCCCTGCCGAGCGAAGCCTAAAGGTGGCGATAAGGGGATTACCCGCAGAAACGGACCCCGTCGACGTTATCGCCGCCTTAGAGGAGCAAGGCTTCCAGCCAGAATACTGTAAGAACGTACGGGCCTGAGGAGGACGCCCTGGCTGCCTGTTTTACGTCGTCATAAAGCGACACAGCGGTCTTATTCCCACAGAGATTTACGAGATAAAAGAGCTGCTGCTGATGCGCGGGATCTCGGTGGAAGCTTGGCGCGGGCGTGCGGGGCCCGCCCAGTGCCACCGATGCCAGGCCTTCCGACACAGCTCTCACCATTGCTACCGACCGCAAGCTTGTGTTCGCTGTGGCGGTAGCCACGCGGCACGGGAGTGCGACCGACCGATCGAAGAACCCGCGACGTGCAAAAATTGCAGTGGATCGCACCCGGCAAACTTCTCGAAGTGCCCCACTTTCCGAAGGGAACTGCGCAATAAGCTCGCCGGGACGGTCGCACGCGCCGGGAACTCAGTGCCGAGACGACGACAGGAGGGATTAGCTCCACCGCTGCGCAATGCCGTGGAGGAGGCCGCGCCAGGGTCGCTGATGGCGCCGGCTAACGATCCCACTGGTCGCGGCGGCACCACTGGACCTGGTAGACGCCACGGGAAGAGAGGAGGAAAGAAGCATAGAAGCCAGAAGCACAAACCCGCAGACAGGGGCCAATCTGCGGACGAAGATGCGAAAGAGGACGGGCCAGCGACCTCTGGTAAACAGAGACAAGACCTTAGCGCAGAACTGCGCGGCAAATTAGAAGCCGGCATAGCCACACTGAAGAGCATCTTGAACCCAGCTGAAAATCCTGACAGCGAGATCATTAGGAGCCTTCTCCGCCAGCTCCTGGCCGACGAGAATTAGGCCTAATGATCTGCATAGATTTAGTCCAGTGCCGCGGCGAAGCGAGACAGTCTGGCACGTCTCCTCCGCGGATGCCATATTTTGTACACACTTTCGAGGCAGCGCCCTGGGGGCGCCGACCTCCAGAGCCCGGCCCGTAGTCGCGGGTCGCGTAGATAGTCGCAGGATAGAGGGCCCAGCCCTGGCACTGCCACCTCGCGCTCCCACTTGTAGTTCGTAGGATTTATAGATTTAAGATAAAGTAGTTTAGTTTTTAAGCTAGTTTATGTTAAATGTTACTTGTGTTGTCCTGCCCTAAGATAAGTTTGTGCATGTATCGCTTCGTTTAGTTCATAAGATTTTTATTGTAAATATTATTTAAGATAAAAGTTTGTTGGACTGAATAAACGTGCCATCACAACCTTTTCAGTGGATGGATGAATGCGAGACGTATGCAAGACGGTTTTGAGTGTGTGATGTGCAAAATTGGCAATTGGCTAAACCTTTATATACAGAGTGAACGGTAATGCGATACATTCCTTGATAGACGTTGTAGTACAGCTTATTTGGAGTCATTTAAGTCATATGACACCATGTCCGAAACTTGTTAATTTCTGAGATATTCAAGATTTAAGTATTTTAAAAAAAAACTCCAGTTTTTATGTTAAAATGTTCTAATACTAATACAAAATAATGTTAATGTTTATGCTGTATTCGTATAGCTAAATAATAATAATCTCATTTTAAATTAAAATTTGTAAGAAGGAATCGTCATTACTTAAGTAAAAGCTAAAAAACCAAGTATCATTTTGCAAAAAAAATTGTTTTAGGTAAATAAACGAAGAATTTCCAAGAAAATGTGTATGGAATGTTTTGTACAAATTACATAATTTTGTTCCTTGATTCATTGGCTATTCAAAAAGGTACAGGTGTCAACAAAAACTACATACTTATTTTTTTATTTGAATTTTAAATGTCTAGTAGATACTTTAATAAAAAAATGAATAAATAAATTCTCGTGTCACAATGTTAGTTACCTTACTCCTCCGAAAAGGCTTTACCGATTTTTACCAAATTTTATATGCATATTCAGTAGGTGTGAGAAACGGCTACTATCTATTTTTCATACCCCTAAGTGATAAAGGCTGTTCACCCTTAACATTCTTTTTTTCATTTTTGGACAACATTTTTTGTTTTTATTTTATAACCCTAAATTTTTACCCTTTTATCACCAAACCCTATAAATTAATAGCCATTTTAGTAATTTAATCATTTTTCATCCCACTCGATAACTAATCAATTATCGTCGAGGTTAGCTAGAGCTGTTGCCCCATCTACTAGGTAGGGATGTAACGGAGGCAGTTTTATCGGAAGTCGGAGTTTTTAAATTTGATTTATCGGAGACGGAACCGAAGCCGGAATCGGAGTCGGACGCTATGTCAGTCACAATTGACGGCAGAATAAAATAGTTTTATTTAGGGACAAATAAAAATATTATTCAGTGAACCTTTTTAATTATAAAGTGATAAATTTACACATACACAGACAATGAAAATAAAAATTGCTGTGATTTTTATTAACATTTTTCTATTAAGAATGCACAAATTAAATCAAATTTGTTCCAGGGTTGTTTTGTGTTAATTTCTATTTAATTTAATTTAATGTAAATGTAAAATAAAAAAAAGCTTTTAGTAATAAATTAAAATGTACATTTAGTTCTAAATTTAATAATTTAATCATATTTCTTTAATCTAAATTTTAAAAAATGCCTTCTACAAATTAAGTAGCACTGATTGTTTGATTAATTGATATTATGTTTCAACAACATATAAAGTAAAATCAAATGAATTGACTACAACAGCGGTGGTGACCTCCGATGAATACCTCCGATTAAAAAGTTTCGGAACCGAACTCGGAATCGAAGGTGTAATATCAATCGGATGTTCCGACTTATCAGAGTCGGAGTCGAAGCTCCGTAACATCCCTGCTTTGAAGTTTGAAGAAAAAGTTTTGTTTCGTCTAGTTGTAGCGCCATCTATCGATCTACATTCCATACGAGCTGTTCATTTCATTAGACAGTTCGCAGAAATATATATTTAAGACATATATATTTAAGATTTTAAGTTTATATTTATGATTTTAAAAATATATTCATTGTTATTAAGTAAACGGTTCATCGCAAAACCTTTTCAATGGATGGACGATTGTGAGACGTATGAAAAGCTTTTTTTATATATGTACCTATCATATCATATCGTACCTATACATAGGTTTTTAAGGTTTAATTTAAGCTAAACCTAACTGGTACACAAAACGAATCTAAGACATACTAATCTTACGTACTATACTTAAAATTTTCATTTGACGGAGATGGCGGAGCGGAGCCTTTATTTACAGTAAATTAAAATTATTAATACAGATTTGTACAAAAGAAGGTTTGAGAGAACGTGTGAAACTCATTTTTTGGCAGGAATTGGTTTTTAGGGTTGTGTACCTTAAAAGGAAACACTAACCCCTTACAGGATCACTTTTTTCAGTCGTCAGTCTGTCGGTCTCGCTGTCAGGACCCATTTTCTCCGGAACGCCTTGGAAGAGTCACATTGAAATTAATGTGAAATACTCGCGGCGATCCCTTGAGGCCAAATCCTAATAAAGTCATACTTCTCAGTCCGATTATGTCGTATTTTTTATCGTTTTTGCTGTTTTCGCAAGGGAATCAAAACCTACAGGGTACTTCCTGTCAGAGATGGGCAAAATGTAATATGATTAATGGTCAACGTTTACAAAATGAAGTCGGAATTTTAATTTTTCTGCTTACTAATCATAATTATATCCCTTCAAAACATTTAAGAGCCATAAATGTGTACACAATTGAGGATTCCGTAGTGTTTAAAACTAAATGAACAAAATACAGTCATATTAATGATGAAAAACGCAAAATTATTAATTCCTATTACATTAATCGTTTTTCATTAATCTGGTTACACTTTGTCCATCTATGCTTCCCGTTGACCGAGCACCATGGAATATACCAAAAAAACAAGGTCTTATGTATAAACAGAGGAACAAGTCCGAAAGCTATAATTTTATAGCGACATCATTAATCAAAGCAAGTAATTTATTTTTAAGGAAAGCAGTATGTGGATTTCGTTTTATATTGGCTCGACAAAGTGACTAAATCACACCTGATGGCAAGTACAGTGTAGGCCAAGCACAGGGGACGGAGATCCGAAACTTCAAGAGATAACAACAACAACAATGGTGTTAGGAAACCTTAGTAGTCTTTATCTAAACATAAAATTAATAATATTAAAATTTTGTTCAAGCGTGATCTTTCTGCCGTAATAAACAAAACTGACCAAAATTTTTTTTCACAGAAATCAACTCTGTTTCATTTAAAAATCATTATTTTGTAGTATATGAAAAAATCTGATTAGTAGAAGATAGTCAAATTCAAAGATAATTATTTCAGTTTGTACGGAACCCTCAGTGCGTGAGACTGACTCGCACTTGGCTGTGTTTTTTTTTCGTAATAAATGACTACTTCAAAGCATTCAAAATGTGCAATAATTTTAAATTATCCTTTACAAGTTTCACAATATACTTTGTTTAATTTTATGACATGCAGATGGTCGTCAGCTTGTCGCTAACTGTTCGACACTTGCATTGATAGATAAAAAAGACAGATTTATCTAGAAGGCAATTGTTCTTGAGATACCGAGCAATAAAATTCGCACTTTTACAACTTTGTCATTGTAAATCGCTATTTCATAAGCGATGGGAACTAGATTGTTGGCTGGACGCGATGTCGAACATTTGCTTATTATTTTTGATCGAAACGACGTTTCAACATAAGATTGAGCCACACAAAAAGTGTAATAACTTATACAAACAATTAGGAAACGTAAAGAAACCACACTCATGCACCAAAAGTGAATTTAATAATATGTTCCAATAAAGAATAACATGAAACTTCGTTCACGAGTCGCGAGTTGAAGCATCGTGATCTTTTTTTTTTTTTTTGAAGCGGACTAACTACTGATTGCCGGGAAAGGCATTTTCAGCTCAACCGGGCTTAGAGGGCGAGCACAGAAGGTGCTCAGCCAGCGAAATTTTTGGGTTGGGTGGCAATGCAAGGGCACCCCTGTGGGTACGAACCTCGACTTGGACCGCCAGCCAAATAAAGTACTAACCCTACGGGTGATCTACCAGCGTTTCGGAAGTGACTACCTTGAGAAGAAACGCCGAAAGAAACTCAAGGCTGCGTCGGAGTAGAACTGCGCCTCGGTGCGTAAACGCACCGGTTGGCAGCAGTTGACTGAACTATCCTTCTTCGGCGCCGCCGGCGACGCCGGTGTCTTGGAATGAAACTAGTGCGTGTGTGTACCTCACTGTTTGATCGATCGGTGGCTCTTTTTACAGCCACTGTGATTGGATCATCCGGATCCCCTAGCACGTCGCGAGGACGACGGATGACGGGTGCGAATTCACTCTTGCGTGCGTAGACGCAAGATTTACTGATTAACTGATTAGAGTGGTGCTGCGCCTTGTCGAAGTAACGACGAGACGCTTCACGCATGTAACTGGCGATCGTTTCCAGACCGAAGTCGTCATGGAGATCGAGGTTGCGTATGTACCGTGGTGCGTTCACGGCTCTACGCATGAATTTTGTTTGAACGACCTGAAGGGTGTTCAAAGAGGACGGGGAGGTGTGGGCGAATACTACAGAAGCGTAGGTCATCACCGGTCTAATGACAGTCTTGTAAAGTGTCACCTTATTTCTAAGGGACAGTTTACTATGACTGGACAGCAAATGATACAATTTGCAGAGAATGAAGGCGGCGCGATTTCGCACGATCCTGATATGTTCTGAAAAGGTCAATCTATCGTCGAGTGTGACCCCGAGATATTTGACCTTTTTGAACCATGGGATGGGCTTGTCGTATAGGCGTATGTTTCCTGGCAGAAATTTCGGCCTCCTCCGAGAGAAGAGTATTGCTACGCTTTTCTCGGGGTTGACTTCAATTCTCCACTTCCGGAACCATATGCCTAGAAGAGTCATGGCTTTCTGTAATTTGTTAATAATAACAGAGAGATTAAAGTCCGACACGTAGAGTGCGGTGTCATCCGCATAGAGAGCTAGCTCTACGCTCGGGTGCTTCGGTAAGTCGTTGGTATACAGACTGTACAGAAGCGGGGCGAGTATGGAGCCTTGCGGGACTCCAGCTCGAATAGGATGTGGGGAGGAGAGAGTTCCCTCGACGCGATAGCGAAAGAAACGATTCGACAAGTAGTCACGTAAGATGTGCACGAGACTGTCTGGCACGCCGTAAGTGTGAAGCTTGTAAATCAAGCCGTTGTGCCAGACTTTGTCGAACGCTTTCGCCACGTCGAGGAAGACTGCTCCGGTATGGGCTCCGTGCTTGGAGCGAGAGAATTGTTGAAGGACATGCTCAGTGATGCGATGCACCTGATGGACGCATGAATGTTTGGCTCGGAAGCCGAACTGTTCATCTCTGAGGATGTTGTTGGACGTTACGAAGTCCTGGAGACGGTTGAGAAGCAACCGCTCGTACAGCTTACCCATCGTCTTGATGAGACTGATGGGTCTATAGCTTGTCGGGACATTTTTGGGTTTACCCGGTTTGGGGATCCCTATGATGCCTGCGTCTTTCCACGCGTTTGGAAAGACGCAATTCTTGATCGCCGCATTGAAAATGACGACGAGTAATAAAATTAATTTTTCGGGTAACGACCTGAGTACACGGTTCGAGATACCGTCCAGGCCGGGGGCTTTCCTAATAGGGAGGCGTTTGATGATGTCCTTGACTTCATCGGCTGTAACGGGCGCCAGTTCTACACTAGGGGGGGTGGCGACTATGCGTTCGACTTCGGAGTCAACGCGGGCCAAAAATTCGGGGTCCACTGGAAGAGTGCTAGGAGAGCATTGGCTCTCTAAACTGTCTGCCAGACATTCGGCCTTTTCGATATCATCGAAAGAGACAGAGTTGTCTGGCCCTACTAGAGGAGGCAGTGAGCGGTCCTGATCGGATTTGAGAGATCTCGCCACCCTCCAGTAGGCCTGGTGGGACGGTGAGATCTCGGACATGAAGGAGTCCCACTGTGCATTACGGAGTTCGGATATGCGCTTCCTTACTTGCCTCTGTAAGGCGCGCAACCTCGCTCTGTTTTCCACAGTGGGGTATCTATCGTGAGCCCTGGTGGCGGCGTTCTTTGCAGTCATCAACCTCCTCACGTCCTCAGGGAGCCTCCAGCGGTGTAAGTCACCCACTGGGGCCTCCCTGGTGGCGTCGGCTACAGCGCCTTGAAGATGGTTGGTGAGCGCATCGATTGCCCGATCGGTATCCTCTATGGAGGAGAAGGTGTCAGGGATCTCATCGAGAAGAGGCTGCGGATCGTCCGAGGCTAGGGTTGCCCCCAGCTTCTTCCAGTCCGTAACCTGTTTGACGGGGACGGCAGGAGGGCGTAAAGCGCCCAACTGCAAGAGTACCGGTCTGTGGTCAGAGTCTAGTTCATTGATCGTTTCTATCAAACGCAGCGGCAAGGCTACGTCTTTAAGAAGCGCAATGTCTAGTACATCTGGTCTATGGTTTATGTTGTAGGGAAAGTGGGTCGGAGACATCGGAGCCACGATGTCAAAGAAGAGTCTGGTGCTGAAATCATGCAGGCGAATGCCGTTCTGGTTGGTCGAATGGCAATTCCACTGCACGTGTTTGCAGTTAAGGTCGCCTGCAATGACGACGGAGGGACCTAGGTCCAGGAGAGCTTTAAGATCTCTCCTGAGAATCCTTTTGTCTGGTGGCAGGTACACCGACGCTAAATATATAGGAGGGTGACCGCTCATGCCTATCCTGCAGACTGAGGCCTCGAGATTTTCGAGGCCGGGCGGATCGATCGGCATGCAGTGCAGATGCCTCCGGTAGTAAATGGCAGTACCTCCACCTCTGGCGGCGGGCCTGTCATTCCTAACCAGGTGGTAGTTGGCCAGATTAGGCCCTCTAACACTTGGCTTAAGCAGAGTCTCCTGCACTAACATGACGTCTATTTGTTGGGTAGTAAGGAACTCGCCGACGAGATCCTTTTGTCGCTTGAGGCCGTTTGCGTTGAACAGCGCGACGTTCAACGCATACGGTTTGACCCTACTCGTTGCAAAGAGCATTGGGCCGACAAAGGGAGAACAAGGAGGACGGGAGGGCGCTTATTTAGGCGCACCGCAGTTTTTGAGTGTCCTCAGTAGGTCTGCGTGTTTGACCACCAAGGACATTCTTTCGGCCGGATTATTGGCCGCCGCTCGGAGCTCTCGAGCGAGTTCCAGGACTTCGTCAACATCTATGAGGTTGGCGAAGTCGCAGCACTCCTCGAAAGCCGCGGAGAAAGAGGTTTGCACTGAGGGTGCCTGAGAAGTCGGCGCTGAGGGCGCCCGTGGTGCTGGCGCTGAGGGCGCCCGCGGGGCCGGTGCGCTGCGGCGCACCCAGGCATTCTGGGTGCGTGCAGGCTCGGCGGGAGGGTTGGCGGCCACTGGGGCGCGCATATCCGCGTTCGCGGGAACGGGCGCATGTGGAGCTGCGGGGGAGCCGGCGATGCCGGTGGTGGCAGGCTGCTGAGCCGGGGCGGCGACTGCGCCGTTGGGCCCTGCTTGTCCTCGGGGCGGGAGGGTTGCTCCACGCCTCGGGGGAAGTGGTGGGAAGTGCGATGCGGGCGGTGGCTTGGCGGCCTCCGTACGCATGCGCGGTGCGGGCGCCCTGATGGGCTGGGGATTGCGCCTAAGGCGCGGCGCGCGCGGGCACCCGCGGTAATTCGCGGGGTGACCCTCGGCGCCACACAGGACACAGCTAGGTGGGGTGGGTGCGTCCCTAGTACGCACACACTCCTTAGTGCCGTGATCGCCCAGGCACTTTACGCACCTAGGGTGAGCAAAACAACGGAAGGCCGAGTGGCCGTACAGCTGGCAGTTGTGACACTGCCCGGGTACGCCACGTTTGTGTGGAGCTTCGACGCGTAGACCGCTGAGGAAGCAGACGGTCGACACGTCAAAAATCTTTTTTGCCTCTTGTGAGAGGGGGAGGACGACGAGAACCATATCATATGGTTCTCGTGTGGTAGACTTATACATCCGGTGGACTTCTTCCACCGGAAGGGACTGGGCCAAGAGGTCCTCCTTGATGAGCTCTGTACCGAGCTCCTTAGGGAGGCCCCTTATGACGGCCCGGAGTTTGCGCTCCTCCTCGAGAGCATAGGTATGGAAACCTATGTTCTCGGTTCTCAGGTAGCGGGTCAGATCTTTGTGATCCTTTGGGGTCGGGACTACGACACGAATGCCGTCGAGGGTCGCTGTGGCCCTGGTATAAGTGATGGCCTTGCTGTGCAAGGCCCGAGAAATGCGCTCCCAGGCGCTCTTCTCCCGTATGACGACGGGGGGAGGCGGCCCTGTGCGGGGAGCGGGGAACTTGGGGGCCCTTTTGGGCTTGGGGATCCTGGCGGCGGAATCGCGCGCCGAATCATTAGGTTGGCGCTTGGCGGCCTTGGACGGGCCGTCAGCGCGGACTATTTTTCTTTTACCGTGAACCACGACGGTAAACTCGTCGTTCACGGGCAAGGGAGGGTCGGATGAGTCCGACGAGTTAGTCGACTCGTCGACAGACATCGCCGGCGATGCCTCTCGGCTGTCGGAAGTGCGCTCTACGCTAGAGCGAGAGGACGCGCGAGAGCGAGACGCACATAACGGTGAGCGCTCGCGGGTGGAGGAAGCGTCCCGCGGGACGCGGGGCTCGCGGGGCGCTTCCGCGGCAAGTAAGGGGAGGTGGGGAGCGACGGGCTCCGGGTCGGGGGAGGCGGGGGAGTCGAGCATTAAGTGCTCTTTCTTATCGATTGTAGCCATAAAGGCTAGGACTTTCTCTATTTGGGCAGCATCTAAGTTAGCTAGTAATTGCATAAGCGAGGCCCTACCGTCGGCCTCCATTTTGAGAAAATTCCTCAAAAAAGAGGCGGACGAGCACCTGTTACGCGGGAGGCAGTCCCCCAGACCCGTTTAGAGTCCGAGGGGTGTGTATCCTATCGCCCTTAGCAAAGGGTTGAGTGCCTAACGTGCACCACCGAGACAGGGGTCTGCGCTAGCAGACCCAAGCCAAACGAATGGCGCGGCAGGAGACGGGAATAGGTAGGGTGGGAGGGCGATGGCCGGCTTAGACTGAGGGGTCGCTCCACAGCCTAAGACCCCGACCCCAACCGGGTTTGCGGTTTCCAAAGGGGAACCCGCGAGCGCCCGGGACCCGCCCTGTGCCTGGTTCGTTTACACCGGTGGGTATCCCCAGGCACAACCACTAAAAGGCGTGGCTTTTCAAAAACGTCTGACAACCACTGTTAATGAAACTTGTGTGCCCGCAAAGTTCTGAAAAGAACTTGCGAAGCACTGAGGATGGCGTTCGGGCACGCACGCGGCCGTCGAGACGGGATCACGCACCGAACACGCGTCAACCGTCCCGAAAAACCGTTACGCGAAACCGACACACGCGAAAAACCGTTACGAACTCGAGATAGAGGGGGGCGGCACCGCTCACTGACAAGCGTGCGTTCGCCTCGGCACTCGGATCGGAACTCTTCTGTGTCGCACAGATTGCAGGTTAAAGTAAAAACACGATAGAAAAGGACGACAATACATACATATGTTGCTTTAGTTTTATTAGGGCGTTCTACTTGGACGCAGCCTTGAGTTTCTTTCAGCATTTCTTCTCAAGGTAATCGCTTTCCGAAACGCAGTAGATCACCGTTAGGTTTTGTATTTTTGGACATTCGCTCAAGTCGAGGTTCGTATCCACAGGGTAACAGGCCCTGGTACTATCACCAAACCCATAAACTCGCTGGCTGAGCACCTTCTGTGCTCGTACCCTAAGTCCGGTTGAGCTGTATAGGCCTGTCCCGGCACTCATTAGATAGACCGTTCCAATAAAAAAAAAAGAGGAGAGGTGTCCAAGGGACACCCGGATGGAACGAAGTTCCTTTCGATTAATTAGTGAAGGAATGGTATTGAAATTTTATTTCTTTTATATTATAATAATACTTTTTTTATTATAACAAATATATTGTAATATAAACTTAATCAGTAGGCTCAATTTTAGTAATAATTGGCTTGTGGTAACTGAAGTAGGCAACATATGTTTGGGATTCTATTATATTAGGTCTGGGAAAAGTTCGTGGCGTTTTTTCCGATGAATGGCGTTGGTCGCATATAACTAAAGAAACATAAATTACAGCAACACCAATGAGTGCACCTTTAAAGGTGACCTTCCGAACGTTAGTTAAATGTAAGAAACATTGCAATCTGTGCAGTGGTTCGAAAGTATATCTCACTCGAACATGGAGCTGAATAATGAAAAAGTCATTTTTTTTTTTCGAATTTACGCGTGTTTGTTGACCGGGAAAGGTCTTCACAACTTAACCGGGCGGGAAAAAAGTCCAATAAGATAAGCATATCAGCAGTGTCAATATTGGTATGGAGTTAGGCACTGACCTTAAAATGTTTTGAATCATTTACACAAAACTGGTTATAAAAAAAGTTTGACGAATAGAGCTCTTGAGTTGAGCGCGAAAAACATGATGGACCGATTAAACATCTGCGATACGCTGCTGAAACGGAATGAAATCGAGCCATTTCTAAAATGTCTGATAATCGGAGATAAAAAATGGATTACGTACGATAACTCGAAGCATAAAATATTGTGAATAAAGGATGGTGAGCCTTCACAATCATTTGCTAAACTAACATCGATGGCAAAAGAAGCGATGTTGTGTGTGTGGTGGAACTGCGTAGTTATCGTCCACCACGAGCTATTTGCGACTGGTGAGACGATTGATTATCAACTCTACTGTGGTTGACTAGAAAGATTAGGCTTGGCGATTGAGAGAAAAAGGCCCGAATTAAAAAATAAGAAAGGTATTGTCTATAATCATGACAACGCCCGACCACACACTTCTTTGATGGCCCGTTAAAAATTTAGAGAGTTTGGTTGGGAAGTTTTGTTGCATCCACCTTACAGTCCGGATATTGCACCCTCAGACTATAGTCTATTCCGACCTCTGCAGAGCTCTCTTCATGGAATTAACTTGGTTTCAAAAGAAGCCTATGAAAACTACTTGATCCAGTTCTTTAACCAGAAACCACATAAGGTCTTCACCAATGGGATCATGGATCTACCTAAAAAATGCCGAAACATTGTCGATGATAATGTAACATATTTGGTTCAAATAAATTCATTCACGCGCTTAAGGAGACCAGTCGAATTTTGCTGAAAAAACGCCACGAACTTTTTCGCAGACTCAATATTTAAAAGTCTTGAACCACCAGTATTCAAGCCCTTTCTACCTATGTATGTATATCAAATGTCATGCCCAACAAACGACAAAATTGGAAAAAAATCTATTTCTATTAAACTTGTACACTGTGTAGAGCATGGGTCGGCAACCTTTTCTTATGTAAGGGCCACAAATATTATGAGTGTATTGGTGCGGGCCACATTTAATCTAATAAACACAATTTTTTAATAAAAACTATTTTTTTGCATTTTTCACCATATTTATTGTTACTCTCATTTTAAAGTTATAGGTACAAAATTAAGTAAGACTATTAAGCTAATGCGATTTTTGAGGTTGTAATTATTTTGCATGTTTGCAGCCATTTTAGACATAGAAATGCGCAGTATCGCATTTAAATGTTCATCGGTCATTCGAGTACAATGCTTGTTTTTTTCGATAGTTAATTATTCAAATAGTCTGCTCACATAAATATGTACTACCAAACATTATAATCATAAGAATAAGGCGGCGGGCTAAGGGCGGTGGTGACTGGAATAGGAGACGTAACGCGCATGCGATGGATATTATGATCATCGGTACAATATCGCGGGTGAGATATGACTAACTCGCGCTCATAACGCACGTTCTCGAACGAAAAAGCAACAATAATAAATAACAGTTCTGCTTTGACTGTGATCACTTGAACTGAATTTCCGGCTTCCGCGCACACAAAATAATGAAATAGAAATTTATTTCTATGAGTGTTTTTAATTCATTGCCTGCGGTGCGGCGTTCTGTGGAATGGCTTTTACTTGCGAGGGCCGCTGGTGCCCTTGGTGTAGAGCATTAAATAAATTGGTCGTGGCCTTAGTACAAAAGTGCAAAGAGCGTTATAGCGATTCGCTTCGGTGTGTCGCGTTTCTGTATCAGTTTGTCTATGTGACCAGTCGTTCTTACCCCTGGAGACCTTCAGTCGTGGTAGTCGTGGACTATTATGACGACAGCAACTGGCAATTGATTCTCACCCCTTGGTAGTCGTTGCCTTCCTTGGACAGCACTATACCTTCCATCGGGTGCTTCCTAGTCACTGTGTCGAGGCAGTATAAAAACAACCTTTCCAGTATATTAAAGCGAGTCACTCCAACGCAGCCTTGAGTTTCTTTCGCCGTTTTTTCTCAAGCTACTCGCTTCCGAAACGCTAGTTGATCACCGTTAAGTTTGGTATTAAGGCTGGCCGTCCATGTCTAGGTTTGTACCCAGAGGGGTGCCCTTGCATTGCCACCCAACCCATAACTTTGCCGGCTGAGCACCCCAGTATTCGCCCTCTCGCTCGGTTTAGTAGTGAAGGTCTATCCCGGCAATTTTTTCACCGTCGTAGGAGAACGCATAACTGAGTATCCAGTATTAAATTCAATTTGATGTCTCCACGCGTCCCTAGGACAAAGAGGCTTTCTTGACAGACAAACAGACAGCAAAGTGATCCTATAAGGGTTCCGTTTTTTCTTTGAAGGTTTCTTTACCTACAATGATTATTGAAAATGATTCATCAGGGTGGACATAGGAGTATTATCCCTTAGCCACGTGAAACGTAAATTCTACGCGGATAAAGCCCCGAGCGTAAAAAGCGTTAAAAAAAATACCGCTCGAAATACATTATCATTTTTGTTTGTCGAGACTACTCAGTCTGCGTACTAACGAGCGTAGCGTCGCTATTGGCTTGCGGGGGGACTCCGCCCTTTCCAAGTCGCGCTTCGCAACAGTACAGCAGTGTTGCCAACTACGCTGTGATAGTTGAATAACACACAGGATCTATTTAGAAACCGAGTTTTAACTAAGTAAAGATTTCCGTTGGTGCAAAATTAGCTTTTATATTAAATAAAAATCGTAGTACATTACATGCTAGTTTATTTTTCATATAATGTAGAGGAAACGAGGGTAATGGGATTCACTTAAGCGAGAAATACAATAGAAGCTTTCTTTAATGTAATCTCCTAATTTCAATTCATGAAATTATAAAAGTTAATAAAAAAATAACAGATTTGACTCCCACTGTACCGACGTGAGGGCAAGGGTGTTCACCCTGTGTTTAATCGAAGTCAATGAGTCAGAGAGCACATGTCTCAAACGTAACCTTCTGCTGAGCCCCACTCAATATATTAAACGTGGGCCTATAATCCACAAGAAGTAGGTACATTTGTTATACATCTCATTGTTTCTTCCTAAATCGTTGCGCGCGTCAGAATACTTTAGACGTTGTCATGTAAACATCAAGAGAAGACTGCCAAAACTACTTGTTAGTAAAAAATATCCTGAATTTTCATATAAAATGCGAAAACACTTTTTCCCGAACCTATTATGAGCACCACTCTGATTCTTTTGCGTAACTGAAGAACAAAGCTAGTAGTAATGAAACTAATGTGTTTATTGCTTTTCAAAATAAAGTCTGTTATATTTTAACCACCATATCTTTCACTCAAAGCAAGATACCCACTCAACTGTGATTATGATTTCAATGTATTGATTGAAAGCAGTCACTTCCCCTCCTGGATCCATAAACGTTGCAGCGGCGTTGTGGAGAATTTTTCACGGATCCATCAGTTTCCACCAGTGCGCAGAATTAGTCACCTAAAAGGTTTTAGCTGGTATAAGTCCGGCACACCTCGGGAGCCACCATGCGGTCCTTTTTTTTTGTGACCCGGGGGAAATCCCTAACGGACCTCAGGGGGCGATGAGGGTTGCCCCCCGGTGTGTCGGACTTGCACCGACTAAAACCCCAGGGGTGTTCCTTCTCCCGCCTGCAGAGTGCCAAGGGCAAGGCTGAGCCATCTTCCTCGACACCCGGCGACGTCTAGCCTTCTGCAGGCCCCGCCTTCTTGGCAAGGGGTGGCTAAATAGTCGCCACCCCCTGCGTACACCTAACACATTTGGCGGGGAGAGTGGTGTAAAAGCCACCTTCCCCTCATGTCCTTTATTTGTCATTGGAACGGTGTGCGGGAACACATCGCACTCCGCTCACCCCTGGATCTGGGCGACGCGCTCCCTCAAGCTCCGCTGCCTCTTTCGCCTTCATCGTTTTCTCCATGAAACGGTTCATAATCCTGCCTTATTTACAAGGGCTGTTAGTGATGGAAAAGCTTTTTCAACAAGACTTTTTGAATATTTTTACTTTAAATTATTTACTTTAAACAATGTATTTGTTTTATTTTTCAATAAATAGTTCTTATAATGTGATATGGTAAATTCTAAAAATGTTATTTATTAAAAATAAGGAAAGAGTCCCATTATACACCAATTGACAATATTGCCCCAGAGTGAACAATATTCGCACAATCAGATATCATTATTGAATAAAGGACAGTATTTATGAAAAGAAGAAAACTATTTAAATTGTCCATATTATATTACAAGTGTTCATTATTAAGTGCACAATGCATTAGTTAAAAGGGCAAATGTTTGCCTAAATATGAATGTATTTACTTACTCATATCGAATGATGATTTTTAAAATATTTTTATTGGGAGCGCAGCAGTGCGCGAGGCTAACTGCATCAAGGCTGTTCTTCTTCAGGCTGAGAAACACCGTGGCGGCGAAGGCAAGCGGAATAACTATGGATATATTTGATAATGGTCGTGTGCATTTTTAAGATCCGAATGCATCCTTACTAGTACCTATAAATTTAAAGTCCACCTATATCGGGAAAAACCTGTGCAGCCCTTAATTGCCAATTTCGCAACATCACACACTTTAAACCATCTTTCATACTTCACGCAATCATTCGTCCACTAAAAAGGTTGTGATGTGCCATTTATTCAATCCTACAATATGTATTCTTAAAACTAGTTAACAATAAAACTTATACCTAAAAAACACAACAACACACTACTACATTTTCAGAGGGCAAATTAATAACAGTACTATGTTCTGTATGTACATATCTTATAAACTACTATTTACAAAATATCTATATACATATGTATTTACGAGGTACAAATGATAAAACGAATTACAAATTTAACATCTGTTATTTTATGACTGTTTGCGTTGAAGGCGATGAATGAATAATTTTACGTCTTTTTACTATTTTTACATATTTTTATTTTTTTTTATATATATTTGACAAAACTCTAAACCAACGAAAAAAAAATCAACTTCTTCTTAATTTAAAAAATACATTCCTACCACACACAGAAAAGAGGCGACAATCAAAATAGGATTTATGTCACAATCAAATAAGGTTTTAAACATAATTCCCCCCCTTGGAACCCACGGTTCCAAGCTTCAAGTGTCATCGCTTGGTAAAAGACATATTTTATTCAGTGATCTTCTTATGATCCCTTTCTTTGTGGTTATGTCAACAACTCTGCATACTCCGTCAGCACCTAAGTACAACTTATTAATCCTTCCAAGTACCCATTTTAATGGTGGCAGTTGGTCATCCTTCACCACAACCATATCTCCAATTTTGACTGCTTGACTTTTGGTCTGACGCCACTTAACACGCTGTTGCAGTTCGGATAAAAATTCCTTTGTCCAGCGACTCCAAAAATGTTGCCTCAACCTTTCTATTTGTTGGTATCGCTTGACTGATACCTTATCAGTGACCGGAGATGGCAATGAAGATAATGGACGTCCGATAAGGAAGTGTCCTGGTGTCAATGCATTTAAATCTGATGGATCCGTTGACATCGCAGTAAGTGGTCGAGAATTTAGAATTGCCTCTATTTGCGCAAATAGAGTAGCTAACTCCTCAAAGGTTAAGCTGGAATTGCCTGCAATTCGTTTTATATGAAATTTTGCGGCCTTTACTCCAGCCTCCCATATTCCACCGAAATGCGGGGCATAAGCAGGACTAAATTCGAACGCTATACCCTCGATCGTACCGAAATCCGTGACAGATTCATTTGCAGCTCTTAACATTCTATTTAATTCGCTTTTTGCTCCTACACAATTTTTGCCGTTATCGCAATATATAGTGCGTGGTTTTCCACGTCTAGCAATAAACCTACGTAAACACAATATGAACGCGTTTGTACTCAAATCACTGACTACTTCTAAATGCAGAGCCTTTGTAGAAAAACACACAAACAGGCAGAGATAACATTTAGATGTTCTTGAGCCACGACCTTTGCGATTAGTTATACAAAAAGGACCAGCAAAATCAGTACCACAAGTCTCAAAAGGAGAACTCGGTATAACGCGAGCTTGAGGTAAATTACCCATAATAGGGTATTCGGTTTTACCCTTTTTGTTTAGTATTAGTGTTCTTAATATTATTTATAAAACATAAGACGTAATCGACCACTCTTTGAAGGTTATACAATATGGAATATTATTAAAAGGAACAATATTACATGTACAACGCATATTGAATACAACTTTCATTTCAGGTATTATAAAATAATTTCATTTGTTTTATTCTGTGGCCATTTATTTTCAGCTTCAGTTAAGAATGAAGCACCTTGCCGCCACAAAACATTATTTTGCAGATGCCGTGGCTTGATTCCCCGACAAACTAGATCTGCTGGATTATAATAAGTTGGTACATATCCCCACTTATGTTTACTAGTATGTTCTCGAATTTCTTTAGATAATGTGCTAACAACATTACGCGGCTGATTCATACCAATTGGTCCAGACACCAGCCAACCTAACTTTGAACTTTGTAAAATAGGCTTATTTTGACCAAATTTAATTTGTTCTGAATTTATAAGTTCCCAAAAAACATCAGCTCCTAACAGAATATCAATATCTGAGGGCTGGAAGAAACTTGGGTCTGCTAACTCAACATAACGTGGTAAATTCAACTGTGAGGAATTTATTTCAACAGAAGGCAATTTATCCGTAATTTGAGGAATAACAAGACAGGATACTTTTATTTGGAAACCATTATTAAATCGTGATCGTATTTGTAGATCACAAGATTGAGTGACATTCACCATAGCATTATTGATTCCAGATACACTAACAGGAGTCCCACTGGAACCAGATAAATTTAATTTTCTTTTCAGGGTCTCTGTCATAAATGATGACTGACTACCACTATCTAGCAACGCTCGAACAGGGTAAGAATAATCATTTTTCAGATTAACAATATTCACCTGCGCAGTGCATAGAAGGACTTGACCAGTCACTACAGCTGACAAAGATACCGGAGAATTATTATTATTCCCAGAGGAATTAGAAATAGAAGTAGCTATGTTATTCAAATCACTATCATGACGTGGACTATGTAATAAAGAATTATGTTTTTCACCACAGAGATGACAAGGACCGCGGTAACAACGAGATGGGCGATGACCTGGTTTAAGGCAGTTAGCGCAAAGTTTATGCTTCTTAACTTCACCTAACCTGTTATCCACACTCATATTTTTAAATTTCTCACACTGATAAACAAAATGAAATCCTTCACAAATAACGCACGATTTTTTCGTAGTAGTATTTTCATTTGAACAAACAAATGACTTACATACTGATTTGGGCTGCTTATTGTTGGATTCCTTTAATGAGAATTGTCTATCTGACTTTGAAAAGTCGTACTTATTAAATAATGAGACTTCCAGAACGTCTGCACGATTACGTAAGAAATTTAAAAAATCTTGTAATGTTGGAGACATAGTCATTACATTTCGATGTTCTTCCCATCTCATGCTTGTGGCGCCATCTAATTTTGACACCATTATGTAAATTATAAGCGAGTCCCAATATTCTGTAGGCTCATTTAACATATTTAATGCTAGTAAATTCTTTTTAAAATAGTCCACCATATATCTTAAGGATTTGTACGATTCCTTAATAATCGGCTCAAAAGAAAATAAAGATTTTAAATGATGATTTATAAGAAGCCTTTTATTATCGTACCTAGAACATAAGAGATCCCAAGCGGCGGCATAGCCTGCCGATGTGAATTCAATAGATTTAATAACGACAGCAGCGCTCCCTTCTAATGATGAACGTAAATAGTGAAACTTATTAATGTTAGGAATGGACTCATTTTTATTAACTAAAGAATCAAATGTGTCCCTAAACTCTAACCATTTCAAAAAATTTCCATCAAATGAAGGAAGGCTAATAGTAGGCAGTTTAATATTAAATTGATTATGAGAAGTATTACAAGTCTGAAAATTTTCATTATTATTTCCTAAATTTTGCGCCTTCAACGCAAGCTCAATAATGTTTTGAGATTTCGATATAAAATGACAAAATCTATTTTCTATATTTTCGCGTTCTTCGAGTTGTTTGTCGATGTCGGAATGTAATTTCTCAATTTCATTTTGTATTTTGTCAAAATGTATGAACAACTCCTGACATCTATTCAGTTTTATTTGAAATTCATCTATTTGTTGTTTGCTAATGGTTTCGGGCTCAAAAACATCCAAAATATCTACTTGTTTGGCAAATATTGTCAATCTAGCTTTAATATTTGTCCGACTTCTTATTAGTTCACACAATTCTGACATATTTATAATTAAAATGTAAGAATGAACAAATAACTAGGATATATATGCAATTTGCGCAAATTAAATAAATCTGTTAACAAACCGTATCGCCGTCAAGTATTATACTTAACGACAAAAGATGCAAAGTCTGTCAGCGGATTCCGGCAGATACGCGAAGAGAATAGCTCGACAGTCTGCAGAAACGGTCAGCAGCTTCGGTAGCCTATGGAAGGTTGGTTGAGATGCGAATAAAATTTCTAACCTAAAAATTAATAAAATTATTGTTAATAATAAATCTTTAAGGAGCTCGCTAAACTCTAAACTGTTTCCAAAGGTCTACAATAATTCTCATGCTCGACTCTTGCTCAAAACTTCAAAACGCTGGCAGTTGCAATAAAATATGATGTTACTTGAAAGTTCGAAGCGGACAAGATATCGTGAAGCGGAGATGATCTTCCAAGGCGCAATCACAATATGTTGCTCGTACTGACTGCCACAATGAAGATGCTTCTCATCACGTCGGGGTCACCAATGTTTGCGTTGAATGCGATGAATGAATAATTTTACGTCTTTTTACTATTTTTACATATTTTTATTTTTTTTTATATATATTTGACAAAACTCTAAACCAACGAAAAAAAAATCAACTTCTTCTTAATTTAAAAAATACATTCCTACCACACACAGAAAAGAGGCGACAATCAAAATAGGATTTATGTCACAATCAAATAAGGTTTTAAACAATGACTCATTCTTAACTTTCGTGGAAAATTCAACAAAATTTATGAGTTAGAGAAAAACATACAAAACCAGAAACTCAAACAAAATCCTATTATCATACGAGATTGTATAGTTATAATTACATAACGACTGATATATATTTTCATTACACGAATCAAATATTCGGATTCAAATTGTTAAACTACTTACATAATTAGAACTGGAATAACCGTTTCATACAATTATAATTAATGCAGATTGTTATTGTTTATGTTAGGGCGGCTTGCGCGATCATATTAAAACGAGTTTCAAACCCGATTTAGGATTAAATTGCATATTTCGTCTTGCACTACTACGGTTTTGTACTAATTCCAGATTTAACAACTGTCATATTTAAATCGCTATGGAGGTCGATTTAAATCACTAAACTTGTTTACGCAGATGTAAATATCAATATAATATTGAAATAAAGGAGTTCTATGTGTGTTTTTGTTCGCTATTATAAATGTATTTGTAATGAATATACAGTGTACACTCTACACAACGACCCTCAAGGGACTGTGCATATTTTGGCGTTATAGAGAGTGGTCGTTAAATGGAGAGAAGAAAAATCTGTATTAAAAAAAATATTTATTTCAGACTAGTGTTAGTAATTACATAAAAAACAATTCTCATTTGATCGCTATTGAGTATAGTCTGTTATTTTTGTCTGACGTCTTTTGCTGCACCAGTAATTTTGTTGTATTTTTCCCATTATTTTATTCATATCTTGCGATATTGTGTCATCTTGGTGATAAAGAAAGTACTTTTCCAATAATTTTGCTTTTTTTTTAAGCGGACTAACTACTGATTGCCGGGAAAGGCATTTTCGGCTCAACCGGGCTTAGGGGGCGAGCATAGAAGGTGCTCAGCCAGCATAATTTTGCTGCTTCCAGGGTTTCTTTAATGCTCGGCGGTGGCTCAGGCTCATCCGTCTCATCTTCTTCATCTCCTTGGTCTTGATACTCGGTTTTTCTCATCGAATCCAAAATTTCTTTGTCTGTGAATGATGCCATTGTAAGCAGGCAGACGTCTACTTCGATGTAGGTTTGAAGATTTTCTGTAAATTTTCCTGCCATGTTGAACTGTTGAATCCACTCAGTTAATGGAAGGGCGTCGTTGTTATTAAACTCCAGTTCCGTTTCCACCTCACCACTCATAGAATTTGTACAAAGTCCAGCATGTCGAAAAGAGTGCTGTATAGTTGTGGGTGTGAGTTCTTCCCAGGCTTTAGATAAAAAATTTACTGCATGCAGCATATTAATAGAAGTTTTACCCTCAGATTCGACTAGCTCCATCAATAATTCCTTTCTATAGTGACCCTTGAGGCTTTTAATCACGCTTTGATCCATTGGCTGTAAAACACTAGTCGTATTTGAAGGAAGAAATACCAACTCTATGTTTTGAAGGTTTGTAGTAAGAGGGTGGGCAGGGCAGTTGTCAACAGGAAGTAAAATTTTTCGTCCCTTTAATTCTGCATCCCACTTTAGCACTTCTTCTTCAAAAAGTTGACTGGTCATCCAAGCTGATTTATTAGCTTTATACGTCACTGGCAATTTTTTAATGTTTTTAAAACACCGCGGATTTTTTGATTTGCCTATTACCATTAGCTTTTTTTTCTGTGCCATCCATATTAGCAGCCACAAGCATTGTAATACGCTCCTTGGAGAGCTTTCCTCCCACACACTTTTCCCCTTTAAATTTCAGAGTTTTATCTGGGGTCAACTTGTAGAAAATTCCTGCTTCATTAGCATTAAAAATGTCACTTGGGGTGTATTTTTCTGTCAATTTTGACCACACTCTATTAATCCAGTCATGAGTAACATTCGTATCAACACTTCGTGCTTCTCCACTAATTTTTCCGTAGTTGATATGATGACGTTGCTTGAATTTTCCGAGCCATTCTTCTGATGCTTTGAAAGAAAGTTAACCAAGTTCTTCAGCAAACTTCTCCGCCTTAGCTTTCACGATCGGCCCCGAGATAGGCATATTATTCAGGCGCTGTCGTTGGAACCATGATAGTATAGCTCGATCCAAATCTTCGTATTTCGATTTCTTCAATTTTTTAGAAAATTTTCCATCCTCCTCTGCTTGTAGAGTTTTTTCTTTATTTTTCCATATTGTGGACACTGTAGAGCGACTAAATCCAAAGCGTCTGCCAACATGACTTATCTTCTCTCCCGCCTCTATTGCGCGTATCAGTAAAACTTTTTCGTCAATACACAGAGATTTTCTCTTACTTGCAATGTTTAGAGTTTGAAAGTTTGTGAGCAACTAAGCATATGATAACGTATAGATAATTCATAACTCCTACTAACAATAGTCAACACGTGCAAGCAATCCCAATTTGTAAACAAAAGAATGGATTTCTTATAAAGTTCGGTATGTGTAATGCCGACAGTCGAGTTTATAACGGGCTAGGATAATAAAGCAACAAAAGAACGTACACAGCTGTGCAGTTTTTACTAATTTTGGCAACTTTTCGAAGTTTATAAGTTTTTAAGTTTTATAAGTTTCGAAGTTTATATAACCATTTATTTATGTGATGAAAGCGCTAGGTATTTCACAAAAAAGGGAGGAAGAAATGATTTATATATCTCTTTACGAGATGACGAATTTACTTATAGGGTGTTTTTGTTTATAGACAGCAATAAAAGTTTTGTAAGTAAAAAGCAGTTACTGTCAAAAAGTTTAAATTATAAGGTATGTAACATTCCGTTTTACGAAAAAAAAAAAAAAACAATAATTCATATTTTTGGATACCGTGCGCAAAACGGAACGTAAAAAAACTACAACCTAAGTACATCTGTAGTAAAGATTGAACGAGAAATTAATGAAACTCCTAAGCCAAGCTTAGAAAAATCGCTGTGTCGAAACGTTAATGCAAGAGAAAATAATGTGATTTAATTTTAAACAACTTTACTGCCTAAGCCAGTCTTTGTTAAATGTCCATTTAACGTTTTTTACTGCAAGTGGCCCTTAAAGTATAATCTATGGTTAAAGTTTGATTATTTATTTTAAAGGTTTTCAAGCTATTTTCGATATTATTCTTCGGTAGTTACTCTACATCCTTGTAATTACTAATTATGATTTTTTTTGTACAAAACAACATTCCCTGTATTATAATTTAAATTGCTAAGTACTACAATGTCCATAAATACTTAACCATGGATAAAATCCCTTCAGGCGTACCATTGGGAAACATCTATTTTGTTCCTTATAGCTTTGAAATATGCAGTGAAGTTCTGAAATATCCTCTTTCCGTGCCATTATAATATAACATAATATCTATTAAAATAGTACCGTAGTTAGCACCACGAATATTGATAAAATAGCACAAGAAATAGTGAAGTCGCTGTTCGCTACAAACGACTAAGCTTTTTTTTATTTCAAAACATTTAAAAAGTCAGGATTTAAATAAAATAAGCTTAGAAAGAAGTTTCTCAATACAGAAAAAATATTTTCACAGCAATGACGGCTTTAGCTAGCAAAACGACGTTATCAATCCATGAATCACGAGATCTATTGTTTAAAAAGTGTAATTTAGTTATAAATGTTGGTAGCACTGACCTAAGCCGCGTCAGGGTGTTGGCAAATGGCAACGTCGTGGGCCGCGAGTGCTGCGCAGTGCGAGTGGAGCATGTATACGGATTGAGCATTCGAGAACCTGTTCGGTGTTTACACCGGCATCTATATATACATATATGCAATAAAGGCGTTTCTTTTCACGATTGTAAGTAACCGTTTCTTCAAAAGGCCATTTTTTTTTTCGTAATGAGTGTCATTTGGTTGACCGGAAAAGGTCTTCACAACTAAAACGGGCGGGTGGGCGAACACTGAAGGTGCTCAGCTGACAATTTATGGGTTGGGTGGCAATGCAGGGGCACCCCTGTGGATACGAACCTCAACTTGGACCGTTAGCTAAAAATACGAAACCTAACGGTGATGTACTAATGTTTCGGAAGCGACTCCATTGAGAAGAAACGCCGAAAGAAACTCAAGGCTGCATCGGAGTGTAAATGCGTTGTTTAATGCGCCATTTACTGTCACAAAATTTCCACGGATGAAAAGCCCCAACACCATTTCTGTACCGTAAGCGAATACTCCTAGTGTAAGTGGCAACACCATAAAGCGGCCGGAGCTCCATTTTTATACCCACCGAATCTTGATAAAGAAACACAAGACATTTTGAAGCCAATTTATGTAGAGCTAAGCCAAAATGAACTTTTAGAGGAATGCTTAGGTTCCAACATGCAAAATGACATCGAAAGTTTCAACGCTTGCGTTTGGCACCGAAAATATATATTTTGGTGCAAAAAAAGTTTAGCAATTGCCAACTATACTGCAGCTTGCGTATTTTATTACGACCAGCAACCGATACTGAAGATCTTAGAAGTGATGGGCTGTTCACTTGGACCTGAAAGCATAAGTTTCGCCGACAACTCCGACAATGCGCGCGTAGAGCGCGCAAAGTAACGCAGCTCCTTTGCTTCAAAAGCCACTCTAATCGCGAAGAGAGAAACTAGATCGGCTGAAGATGAGCTCTACGAGCAAGAAGAAGGTATCATGTATGGTCCGGGCTTTGCTGATTAGTCGAAAAGGTAAATTTTCTATGACTTTTCATCTTAAAACACTTTATACGCGTTTTTCTCATAACGACATTATCGCACATGGCGCAGGTGATTTTTAAAAAATAGCTAGGCGTAGCCACTTCAACTTTTAACACAATATTCAGCATTATCATGGCTATCGTTGGAACCTCCGAATTGTTGATATTTTGATTTTATCTTATAATTTCACCTCATTTATGGTGAAAAAAAAAAATTGTATTGCTCTATCTTTACAAAAAAGGCCGCCATTGTTAATTTTCAATGAAATAAAAAAGTGGATGTTCGAGCGATAGGGGCAGTCCCATAGATTAATAAACTTTTTGATTTTATGTTTCAGATCATCAGGAGAACCTGAAGTACCTGCGCCAGCAGATAACTTTTTTTTCATTCGATTGATTTTTCTTTGTAAATAAATATTTTTGATCATTAACATACATTTTTGTTGAGCATACCTTTAAAATAAAAAAAAAATATTCGTTTAATTATATGCAATAGAAACCGTTTTTTTTTTAATATCCTTTTTTTACGCGTTTACATTGGAATACCTCCTTAGGGCTGGTATGTACGCCATTTACAATTTTTTTGATAGAATTCCAGGTCGATTTTCTTACGTATTAACCACGGTATGGCTAATCAATCAGTTACTGACTTTCAAGTTTTGTAATTTCTTAAAAATGACTGAACACTGCGTTTTCTAACCGATAAAATTATTTCCCCATGTGTTCAGACTTTTTATGTGAAAATCTCCACACTCAAAGAAAAATACACAAATTGAGTCTATTTAAGTAGAAATGGTCCCTTCCAGTTCACATCTGTTTATTTATTTATAGGGTAGTTCTGTGGCCGACACATTATTATAAAAATATACCAGTGACAACTATTGACCACAAACATTAAAATGCATCAACCGGTGAAGACTACCGCAGCATGCACCAAAAGTAAACAAAAAATTAAAATAATAATATTAGAAAACAAAATATATGTACATTAAAACCAAATAATTTATGAATCGATAACAAAAAAGAAGGAAAGAACAGAATACTCGCATACGATAAACAAAACCACAAGAACTATAATAAAAACAAAACCACAGTAAAATCAAAAACAAAAATATTAACACAAACTTTACTCTTACGTGGCCCTTAGTGTACAGCTCAGTGCTCAGTGTTGTTTGCAGAACACCTACCGATGACGCCGGCATCTAGGCTTGAGTTTTGTTAGGCTTACTGTAGGCATAAGAATATCGGTTGTACTTTAAAAGTTTTCTTAAATCAATTATGTTGTATTATTAATAAAAAATAGAATAATCGATTATAAAGAATATCAAGCTTGTGGGATTATTTGCGCAGCTTACTGATTGCAGCTTAAAAAAATATTGATCTTACTATAACCATGGAAAAATTTAAAGGTACAGAAAATTAAATTTGAAATAATCAAATTTATTATCATTGAAAAAAATTAAAATGGCGGAGATGTCGACCTTTTACTTCAATTCTAAATGCACTGGTGGTGTTTAGTGGCTGGTAGATTTTGAAATTAAACAAGTCATAATTTCGCCTAAAGTTTACTGTAATATTTCTGATAGGATTTTAGGCGTGATCTATTTTTCACTAAGTCCACTGGATTATAGTTGCTACATGATTTATTAATTGTTAATTTAATTTCTCTGTGGATTAACAAACAAAATCAAATTAGATGCAAATTTAGTTCGATTTATTATTTAGTTTGATAAGATAAAACATAGAAAAACAATTATAATGCAATATTTGGAACAAGTTATTTGTTAAAATAAGTAATCGATAACTGTTATGAATGAAATGCTTTACTTAATTTTTTTATCTATATGTATACCCGTTAAACTTTGATTCAAGTCACGCTTCTGTCCGCCTCTAGCTTGTGGCCGCGCACTCTGCGTCTTGCAAATTTTTGGTTCGTTAATCCGCTAGGGGCGCTTCGACTATGTAAATTATCTCTTCCCCCTTCTTGCATTGAGAATATTATTTAGTCCGCGCGCTCCCTGATTTCGTCACGTCTCGTGTTGACTGTGCTGGAGCTTTTAATTTTGACTCCTTAATTTATGACCCGTTTTTATATCGTGTTCTATGTACTTTAATTTTATTTTCGATTATTAATATTATATTTTAAAGTAAATTGACCTTAGCAAGTGTTTTGTTTGCATCAAGCTTCTGTTTTTGCGGTAAGTTTTATTTTTTATTTTTCGCCAAGACCAGGACATAGGTCTGTTTGCAACGACTTTACCGGGCGAGTATGCGATAAGTGTTCGATATTTGCCTTTATGATAATTGTTTGAAATATTTTAACTACAATATTTTTACAGCGTGTTTTAAAAAGTTTTTCAATAATGAAAATTTTAATGAATTTTGTACCAATTTAGTAACAAGTTATTGTAAACTTATACTAAATATTGTTATTTATATTGAGACAATTTCAATGTTTATTCTTACTTGTCAGACATTTTAGTTATTGATTGTTATTCGTAGGTTTTTTAATTTTTATCAAGAACTTGTAGAAGTTATTTTCTATAAAATTTACAGTTAGCTTCACAACAGGTTCATAATTTAGCTTGCTTCATGTGTTTACACAATAAAAACTGACCGCAGATGCCAACTTCAGTCATTCTGTATTCGCTTACATTTTCTGAATTACACAACAGATCTTAAAGCGGTGTACAATAGCATTTAGTAGATTTATTCTGAAATGTTTGTAAGCATTATTCATATTTATACATTATTTATTTAAACATAATAAAAAAGCTATCCTGCATTAAGGCGGATGGGCCCGCTTGTAAAATAACCATGTTTGTCGATAAAATATCTATGTAATTTCAGTACAGTAGATCCTAGTAAACCTAAAGTATCATTAATGTTGTAACCTTATTTGAAATATTTAAATTATTATCTCTTCATATCATACAGGAACTGTAAAAAAAAATAAAAACAAAATATAACACATAAATGCTTAATTTATTTACATAGATATTTTGTTGTCATTCTCACATTGATTTAACTTTGACATAAAGTAAAGATGAAATAATTTATTTTAGTATGATTTCATGTAATATAAAAATCTCGGATTGAATTTGCGAAAATAAACGTTCACGGCTAAAGTTGGCGTAACGATAGCGCATGAGTAAACAAAATGGCTGCCGCCCCTGTGAGGATCGCGAAATCTAGTCTCGATTTGAGCGTCTTTACAACGGGCGATATATTGCCTGGACTGGATTTGGAAGTCTTTTGGCCCGGGAGCAACGAAGAAATGCAGGGAGGCCCGTAATTATTTGTTATATTACAAAATAATATCGGCAAAAATGTAGTAAGCTGTTAAAGTCGAATACAATTTATTAAAAACTAAATTACCGCGTTAACAAACGGAACTTAGCGAGCTTTATTTACACACTAGCTGATCCGGCAAACGTTGTTTTGCTATATAAGGTTTTGTAATATCTTCTAAGATGTTCATTGAAATTAAGTGATGTCAAAGACAATGTTGTTCACAATTAAATACTCTTAATCAACAACACATTTATTTGGATAAGATTAATATTATTACGTTGATACAACTCTTAACAAATAATGCATTAATTTCGACCAAATTTGTTTACCATAAAAACGGTTCTAGTGACTTAATCTTAAAAGATAGACATATACTGTCGCGGACATTTTTTTAGATCATTTCAAGAGGAATAATTCTTTCATACATATATGTTTGGTTTCTTGAACTTTTTTTGCAGCGCACGCCATGGAAGCCCTCAAGGATGAATAATTTTCCCCGTTTTTTTTTCACATTTTCCATTATTTCTTCGCTCCTAATAATTGCATCGTGATGTTATATAGCTTAAAGCCTTCCTCGATAAATGGTCTATTCAACTCAAAAAGAATTTTTCAATTCGAACCAGTAGTTCCTGAGATTAGCGCGTTCAAACAAACAAACAAACAAACAAACTCTTCAGCTTTATAATATTAGTATAGATTTAAAAAAAAACCACTGTAATGCACAATCGTGCATTTACTATAAGTGTTCGAGCATTTTTTTTTTGGTAACCCAGGGGATATCCTCATGGATCGTCAGGGGGCGGTGAGGGCCACCCCCCGGTATGCCGGACTCCTACCGACTAAAACCCCTGGGGTGCTCCTTCACTCACGTCAACACCAGCCCACGGGCACACCGAGGACCTCCAAGAGGGCTGGTGCGCGATCCGCCCAATGTGGGCTACGTCACGAATCGGGAGGGGCCAAGCCCCTCTACCGCCGCCTAGTGGTACGTTGAAGCACGCACGACACCGCTGGAGCTTTCAAGTCAGGCAGTGGCCCCCTCAGGCTCGTTGCTCGACGCTCCCTTCGAGGCAAACCTGCCGAGCAGCGATGGAGGTGCCGCCGCTGGAGAGGCCTCTTTCTCTATAGGCTCCACGCGCACCTGGGACAACGGAATGCCGTCAGCGGTGGCGGGAGCCTTCCTCGGCTTGCCAAAGGGCCTTTTGATAGGCGCTGCACAGGCCGCGCTGCCCAGCCGGTGGCCGGCCCGCTTGCCGGCATCTGCACATACGCAGCAGTGGGGCTGCGCCTCGCATCCCTGGGCTTTGTGCCCAGGTTTCCCACACCGGAAGCAGTGACCACTCCGGTTAGTGGTCGCTTTACACTCTTGTCCCACGTGCCCGGGCTCAAGGCACCGGTAGCACCGGAGCACGCGGGGTTCTAACAAACGGATCTGGGGCTTGACCCAGCCGATCGTGATGCCTCTATCCATTACAGTCATGGCGACTGTGGCTGGGCAAGTTACCCAGATCGTGCCAAGACTGAACCGTGTCATTGTTACGTCACGATGTCCTCCTTGAGGATGGTGTCATCCAAGCCCGAGATCTTAAGGTCGGCCTTCTTGTAGGGGCGCATGACCTTAACCTCGTCCTCATGGAGGACATTCTTCAGCAAACCGTATAGGACGTTGGCTTTCCTCTCGGCCTCTTCAGGCTCACCGGGCATGTGCAGGACTCGTGCATCGGTGAGCGTGCCTCTAATGTGTATATCCTTGAGGCCATGGGCGTGGAGGTCTCCTGCAACCTCACGCCTCGCCATAAGTGTTCGAGCAAACCCAACTTTGTCTATACTAATATTATAAAGAGGAAAGATTTGTTTGTTTGTTTGAAATGACTAGGCTCCAAAACTACTGGACCAATTTCAAAAATTTAATTTCACCGTTGGCAAGCTACACTATTCCCAAGTGACATAGGCTATGTTTCATTTTCAAAAAAATTAGGGATGCTTGCTAAAACTTGAATAATCTAAGCCAAGGTGTAAAAAAATAAACAAAAAACTTCCTTCAATCGCGTGCGCTGCGAAAACTATTAATGATAGAACAAAATGATGTATTTCAATTTTTCAGGATACATCACTAGCTATAAAAAATGTCAGAACAGTATGTCTCTATCTTTTATAGTTACGTCACAATAAGCGTCCTTTTATTATTATTTTTTAATTGAAATACCACCGCTAGAAAAGGCTCTTTATTCGTACCTAGGTATTGATCCTTATCAAAATAAATAAATCATTATATAAGACTACTTCAATACCTTCATCATATCACCTTTTAAATGATTCGATTCGGATATTCCATTTAAAAGATATCACGAGTTTAAATAATAGAAAAAACTCCGCTCGGCTAGCTATGCGTTGAAAAGGTACGGGAGGGAGTCAAGGGAGTTCTTTTATTATATTATTATGCCTGTGCGAAGCTGGGATGGGCTGCTAGTTTTATATATAGTAAATAATAATTATAACATTTCATAATTTATATTAAATTTAATCATACTAGAAACAGTTATCTGCGTGAAGGCGGGCAGGCCTGCTTTGTAAGATAAGTCTTACAGAACTTACTGCCACTGTTACTGCTGTTTCTACTATTATTAAATTGAATATAAATTTTATAATGTTATGATTATTATTTATTATATATAACGATAAACATTTTAATGTTTGTCGATAAAATATCAAATATGAGTAAAACAGATCCTAGCAAACCTAAAGTAGGTATCATTAATGTTGTAAACTCATTGGAAATATTTAAACTATTTTTTCTTTATATCGTACTGGAACTGTTAAAATGACATAGAACACAAGCCACATTAATTAAAGGACATTAAAAAGTCCCAATTTTTTTAGGTAATTTTCAAGAGTTTATTAGTTTGAAGGATAAGGTCGTACAAGAGTTTTAAAAAAGGGCGTTGTAGGTTCAAACATTTAGAGCGGCTTGCACTAAAAATTAAATCTATCCAGGCTGGAGCAACCTAGCGCCGGTCTTCGGACAATTGAGGCGGTGCGCCCTGTCTTACACTCGTGGCTGGACAGAAAACACGGCGCGCTCTCCTTTCGGCTCACCCAGATCCTCACAGGTCACGGTAGTTTTGGCCGTCACCGGTGGCGGGTGTCCGGAGGAGAGCTTACGGCGGAATGTCACGAGTGTGGGAGCCCCGAGGACACGGCGCAGCACACGCTTCAGGTGTGCTCAGCTTGGGCTGAAGATAGGAAGGTCCTTCAGGACCGCATTGGGGACGACCTCTCGCTGCCAGTGGTGGTAAAAGCCATGGTCGACAGCGAAGAGGCATGGCGAAAGGTCACAGCCTTCTGCGAGGTTGTGATGAAGCAGAAGGAGGCCGCCGAAAGGGTCAGAGAGCGAACATCTTCTCTGGCTATTCGGCGGCCAAGGCACCGTCGCCGGAGGGATGCGTTCGCTCAGAGCGAGCGCGACATCCCCCGGTGACAATAGCCGGGCAGTAGACTTGAGGGAGTCTGCTGTCCGGATGAGAGGGTGGCGGTGTGCAGTGTCCGGCGCGCCGCCTGTGAGATAGGTATTGGAAGGGTGGGCTCTTTACCACCACCCCTCCCAGAGAGGCAGCCTCGACAAGGCATTTCGCTCTCCGGGCGTCTGGATGAATTTGGTTTCCCAGGCTCGGGTGGAGCGATTAGAGGGACACCCCGGGGGTTTTTAGTCAGTAGGAGTCTGACACACCGGGGTTGCTGCCCTCACAGCGGCCCTGATGGTCCTATGCAGGATTTTCCCCCGAGAAACCAAAAAAAAAAAAAAAAAAAATTAAATCTAGTTTAGAGTTATATAAAATGCTATTTAGCGCTGATCTGTACTTATTTTCTTGCACTAAATCAAAATATAGTTGTAACAACACTTAAACTGAAATCATCATTAAGATGAAATCAAACCAATTCAATTAATAAGCGTTTTATACAAGCTTAAACTAGATTAATTCGTTAGTGCAAGCCGCCCGTAGTTTCCAGTTTTAAACATTACCATTTTTTACATGCAACGTTTTTGAGTAATCATCAGAAAATACCGGATGAAATAATTTTCTCGTCTACATAAGGATCCTTGGACTTTTTTTTATTCAATAGACATATTTTTATTATAGTAATGTTTTTCTTATTTAAAAATTATTTTAGATAATCTAATTTCCTTTAATTTGACTTACCTACGAGCTTTCGACGATGAATTATCGTTGATCAAAGCAAAAGAGTCCTTATTGGCTTTATTACCTATCGATTACTTGCGTTATAATGATTGGACAAATATTCGAAGCAGGGTTTTGTAAACAACAAAATATTGTCTATAAGATTTTTTTTTTATGAAAGATTACTTTTTGAAAAGAATATGCTAACTGAAGATAAGGTAAAAAATCGTATATACAAGGATATTTGGATAACTTGGAATAACTTAGCATATAATGGGTTAAAGAAGAATTCCTTCAGTAGGGTAGGGCGGGACTAGTTGAGCCATTTTTCACTTGATCGGCCATTGCTCTTCAGCAATAAGTCCAAATTGCTTGTTATGCATATTCATGGATTAGTTATTTATTATTTTTTAAAAATGTCCCTATACATTATTTTTTTTCTAATAAGTCACGTTAAAGAGCTACAACTGTTTAAGTGATGAAAGTCAGACCTGCTCACTGTACCTCATAGGTGTGGTAAGTTGAGCAAGGATATGGGGCAAATTGAGCACTTAGGAAATCTAGTCAGACCATGGCTTAAATATTTACTGAACATCAATAAAATTACTATTTTACAATCAACTGTTATAGTTGTATTTTTTGAATGACAGTAGTGAAACAAAAAGTAATTATCTATTGAATATTAAATACAAAACTGAAATCATTAAGAAAACATCATATCTTAGACTCAATATTTTGAAAATCATCATCAGTCTTTCGATTTAAAGAGAGTCTTGATCGTTTATGTAATTATGAATAAAGGTGACATCAAGAAGAGACATTAACGGAGTATTCTAGTCTAGAGGTCCAAATTTCGAGCGTTTTTTAGCAATTAATATAAAAGAAACAGTTAATATTTTGACTATACAATTTTTTATCATTTGTTTATTGATATTTCAGGAATACAAAAAAAAAACATTTAAAAAATAATTAATAAATTTTCAAAAAGATGTAAATCCTTGAAGCAGAGAGAAAAAAAAGGCTGTGCCCTCGTGAAAAGGATTTCCCCCCTTGTATCCGAATGAAAAAAAAAATTATTGACCGGTACAAATGTCATTATCGCACAAACCAACAAAACTTTTCACAAAATGGCGGGTGTTTAAAAATAGAGGTCGATTTTTTAACTCATTTTTTAACTTTCTCCAATTTTTTAAAAATATTATAAATTTGAAAGTTTCAATTTTTATTGATTAGTGCGAAAACGAGATAATTGAAGAATATTCATGCTAAATTTCAAGTAAAACGGCTGATTAGGACCTGAGATATCTGCATCACCGTATCTAAAACAGTAGTTTCGAGAAAAACGCGTTTAAAGTTTAACGTTCAGTTTCAGGCAGTATGACTGTAGCGAGCGCGGCGCTCTCAACCGGGCAGGATGTCCTTGCCCGGCCCTGACACCGCCTCCGTCTGGACAGACCCCTTCGACACCAAGGGCGTAGAACGCGCCTCGGTGCGCTGGTAGGTCCGTCTACCAACTACGGCAGAGCGAGCACCCCGCGTCAGCCAGCCCCGTGAAGCCGGGGGAGTGAAGGAACTGAGGAGGGGGAAGGGGGGAATGCGTTTGACGTATAGAAACTTGAGTAAAACCCCGAATTTTGTAGAAACTTGAACTAGGGGCGGTGACCAGCCAGCGATTCTAGACCCCTCTTGAAATCTTCCTAATCTTGAATAATACTTGCAGAGTTTCTTGCTGAAGATTTCTTGCTGACTTCTTGAACTGTTTCTTTCTTGAGGTGCTTCCTTTCTTGAGTTGTTTCCTTTCTTGATGCGATCTTGAGACTGCTCCCTCGTACTCGAAAATTGGCCCGTTTATAAATGGTCGAGCACTACTTTATCGAGGCACCCTATATAATTGTCCCCTTTTGCTGGCATTTTTACTTCACCGCTCCCAGTTTTCTTTATTTATTTCTCCAAATATACATGTTACAATTATATTACATAGCTTAAACTAATCCTTATGTAATTACCTATCGATCTATGTAACATTTATATACCTTACTTATTTAGTTTTTATTATACAATGCAAAATAGCCCTATTTTACAAGTAACTTCTGTCTATTTGTACACAAAAAGTTAAATATCTTTTACACTACTTAATATCCAGGCATGTAATATGTTTCCCTATAATATCTATTAATTTATCTTTAAAATCACACATTACATCATTTACCTAGCCTATGTATTTTCATTGTACGATCCTTTCTTTTACAACAAAATAATTCACATCGAAATATTGGAATAAACACTAAAATTGAAATATCTCGAAAACTACTGATCGTACAACGAACTATGACCTATGAAAATACTACTTATAAAGAATCCTATCTTAATACACTATTTTCAAAATGCTTACACCTAGGTATTAAGAAATACACTAGGCCTTATGGGCGATCTAGTGTGTTAGAGCGGGACGGAGATATCTCGCTTACTCCGTGGATATACACGCGTCGCCGACATCCTCCCCTTCGTGCGAAGCACCAACTCCGGTCTCGGCGACTCGTTGCTTGTTGTCTCGTTGCTCTGCCTCGACGGCGGGAACTAGCAGCACTGCCTTGGAGCTCGGACGCCTCAGGATACCGTGCGCAGTACGGACTTCGATGATCCTGGTGCGGCCGTCTGGTCCGGGGTAGGTCTGGAGCACTTCTCCTCTCGGCCACACGTTTCTCGGCAGCGCGGGGTCCACGATGAGGACTGTGTCCCCACACTGCAAGTCTCGCGTAGTCGCCTTCCCGTCGATTCTTCTCGGGATCAGAGTTTGTAGGTACTCTTTCACCCATCTGCTCCAGAAGTGGTTGGCTCGTTGCTGCGATGTCCTCCATGTTCTCCGCGTCGCGATGTCTTCCTTGGTGAACACGCCGATTCTTAGTGCGCCGCAGGATCTCCCAACGACAATGTGATCGGGAGTGAGGGCTTCCCTTTTCGTGTGTTCCGCCACGACGAGTGGTTTTGATTTGTCTGTGTTCGGTTTCTAGCAGCGATGTATGTAGAACTTCTTTGGGGCTTCTTTCTATGACGTCTTCATTCATCCGCCCCCCAGCTGCCTCTTGGAGTTCCTTTTTTGCTTTCAAGTAGTTCGTGCCGTCGTTACTGGAGATGTTCTGCGGCGCTGCTCTTCTTGAAGCGAAGTCCTCTTCCAAATTGATTGCTGCCTTTATTTTTCCTCGAACACGTAGTAGCCTGTCAAGTTTTTTCATCTTGCTTGCTCGTTCGGGGGGTTTCCTTTTCTTAAAGTAATTTATTTCTTCGCTGAAATTTCCATCTTGTTTTTCTTTGTCTTCTGCCATGAGCTCCCCTTCGGTGTTGAAAGTTGACATGATGGCGCTCGTGACTTCTCTCTTCATATCCATAATTGGTGGACGTGGTTGAACCCCCAATGACTTCACAGCGAAGTGCTCCTTATTGATCCTCGGTAATTCTTCTTCTCGTCTGGTCAAGTGCGTACAGGTGAGAGAGTTAATCCGTTCTGTCTCTCCATCAGACCCATGTAGCACCCATCCCAGATATGTGTAGGATGCTACGGGCTGATTTCTTCTTCCTTTGCGCGTTGATCTTGACACGATCAGTTCCCAGTTGTCTTGACCGATGAGGATCTTGGGCGGTTCTTCTTCATACAGAAGTTTGTCGACCATTTTGCTGAGGTGAGCGCATGCTTCTATTCTTTTTCTTTCTACCTTCTGTGGTGTCAATCGAATGTCATCGATGGTGCGAGCTCCGGTGATTTTCCTTTTGGTGGGGTGATGAACTCCTCTTATTTTCAGATCAATCTTCATGGATTCCTCCTTCGTGATCATTCTTCCACCAACTGTCTCCAGTGTTAGAGCTTCTTGTGGTCCCTCTAATCCAATATGGTGTGCGATTGAAGAATCGACCAATGTCACTGTCGACCCTTCATCCAGCAGTGCTAGAACCTCCACTGATCCTTTTGGTCCGTACACTTCAACTGGCACCATCTTCAGGTAGGCCCTTCTTGCTCTTGCTACATTCACTGGCAGCATGACGTTGTTGGCAACTTCCTTCTTCTCCTCCTTCTTCTCCTCCTTCTTCTCCTCCTTCTTCTCTTGAGGCTTTTGGTTGTGGAGGAGTCGATGATGCCAACGGCTGCAAACTTCACACGGAGGCTTCTTGCATGTTTCTTTCCGATGACGACCCTTGAGACACTTGTAGCATGTTCGTGTCTTCAGTGCTATGTTCCACCTTTCATCTTTTGATGCTTGGAGAAATCTTCTGCACTCGTAGAGGTAGTGTCCGCCTTCACAATGTGGACACACTACTTCATTCTTCTGCTCGACGGCTGCATGTGATGCCTGCTTCCCGTATGTCTGCCTCGGTCTTGGTGGAGGCAGCGCTGTCCTTTGGACTGGAAGTGCATCCTTTACTGCGAGTGGCCTGTGACGAATTGCTTCTTCTTTCAAGAAGTCTGCCATGTCTGAGAGCTCCGGTTCCATCTTCTTGCCAGCGTAGTCCAGCCACCTGAACTTCAATATTTCTGGCATCTTGCTGATGATGGCCCTCATCAGGTCTGGACTGATGAGGTAGTTCGGCCTCTTCAGAGTCTTGATCGTCGCCACTGTGTTGTTCACTTGCTTCGAGAACTCGCAGATATCTTGCGCGCTGGTGCCGAACCTTGGTAAGTTCCTGATCATGTCCAATTCCGCTATGATCAGGTGGTCCGGTCTTCCATATTCATTTCTGAGAGTCTCCATAATTTCTTCCGGCGTGGAATCCGAGTACAACAGACATCGGACTGATTCCAATGCTGCTCCTTTGAGGGCGTGACGTATTCTTGAGATGTTGTGGATCTCGTCGAACAATCTTGCTGTCCTGTCGTAGGCTCCTTGGAACGACAGCCACTCCCTGTAGTCCCCGTCAAAGGTTGGCAGCTCCTGCACGTAGGTTGGTGCTGACCGGATCGCTTCGACCGGTCTGTATGTCCTGGGTACTTCTGGCTTGATGGAGTCTTCTTGGAGTCGCTCCTTCCTGAGCGTGTCTGCTGATGGATTCACCGCCGGTTTCCCAATTTCTATCTGCGGTTGTCCCTTCCCGGACCCGTTCAGCAGACGTCCCTCCTTTGCTTCTTCCACCGTGGATTGTACCCACTTCTGGACATCTTCTTCCCGATCATTGTCTTCAACTTCAGTATCGGAATCCTCTTCTAGCGCAGCTTTCCGTTGTTTAATTTTCAGCAACTTTTTCTGTAGCCGCGCAATTTGCAGTTCAAGTTCTAGGTCTTGCTCTTCAAGTTCCAGTTGTCGTTCGGTCCTTATTGATGACGTACGACGATTCTTTTTTGATTTTGACCCGGTCTTCTCTATGGTCTTCTTGGTCTTTTCGGTCTTCTCGGTATTCTCTGACGCCATCAATGTCCCCTCTTCATATGACGTCGCTATGGTCTCGTAGGACGTTGCCTCTTCGGTCCCAGAAGATTCTTCCATTCTTCTTCTGGTACTGGAGGTCCCGACGGGCGCGCTGAGTGCGGCAGTGGAGACGTCCTGATGTGCAACGTCGACTGTAGACCTTTCTTCAACCGGCGGCGTCTGTTCCTTCTGGGCCCCTGACTGGCTTCGGGTTTGGGGCATGGTGACTGGGAGGTGACGGATAACCGGATAGATCCGGCTCGAAGGACCAGCTGTAGCGAGCGCGGCGCTCTCAACCGGGCAGGATGTCCTTGCCCGGCCCTGACACCGCCTCCGTCTGGACAGACCCCTTCGACACCAAGGGCGTAGAACGCGCCTCGGTGCGCTGGTAGGTCCGTCTACCAACTACGGCAGAGCGAGCACCCCGCGTCAGCCAGCCCCGTGAAGCCGGGGGAGTGAAGGAACTGAGGAGGGGGAAGGGGGGAATGCGTTTGACGTATAGAAACTTGAGTAAAACCCCGAATTTTGTAGAAACTTGAACTAGGGGCGGTGACCAGCCAGCGATTCTAGACCCCTCTTGAAATCTTCCTAATCTTGAATAATACTTGCAGAGTTTCTTGCTGAAGATTTCTTGCTGACTTCTTGAACTGTTTCTTTCTTGAGGTGCTTCCTTTCTTGAGTTGTTTCCTTTCTTGATGCGATCTTGAGACTGCTCCCTCGTACTCGAAAATTGGCCCGTTTATAAATGGTCGAGCACTACTTTATCGAGGCACCCTATATAATTGTCCCCTTTTGCTGGCATTTTTACTTCACCGCTCCCAGTTTTCTTTATTTATTTCTCCAAATATACATGTTACAATTATATTACATAGCTTAAACTAATCCTTATGTAATTACCTATCGATCTATGTAACATTTATATACCTTACTTATTTAGTTTTTATTATACAATGCAAAATAGCCCTATTTTACAAGTAACTTCTGTCTATTTGTACACAAAAAGTTAAATATCTTTTACACTACTTAATATCCAGGCATGTAATATGTTTCCCTATAATATCTATTAATTTATCTTTAAAATCACACATTACATCATTTACCTAGCCTATGTATTTTCATTGTACGATCCTTTCTTTTACAACAAAATAATTCACATCGAAATATTGGAATAAACACTAAAATTGAAATATCTCGAAAACTACTGATCGTACAACGAACTATGACCTATGAAAATACTACTTATAAAGAATCCTATCTTAATACACTATTTTCAAAATGCTTACACCTAGGTATTAAGAAATACACTAGGCCTTATGGGCGATCTAGTGTGTTAGAGCGGGACGGAGATATCTCGCTTACTCCGTGGATATACACGCGTCGCCGACAATGACTGATAAAATAGTACGTATAACTTACATTCTCTTAATCAGCCATTCCAGCTTCATACATTGGGCCTTCTTCTACTTCATATTGACTATTTTCAGCGTTTCTCTCTGTGTAACAAGCAGTTCTCTTTTGAAGCATCTGAAGCTCGAACCTCAGACCGTTCAATCCTTACTGTGTTGCGCCTAACAACAAACCCATGGGATTCCAGACCTATTTTATTCCCATTAGACTCATTATTTTTAAAATAGGATAAAAGCCTTCATTGAAAATGCAAACTGCTAAACAATTAGCAATCTCAATTGTCTGGGACCCGGCATGGATATGTTTGGGTGCAAATGTCCATATTAAAGAGTTAAGTGACTCGTTGTTGTTTTGAGTTTTCAAATTGAGTATAGATTCTTGTATAATACGTTACAATGACCTTCAGACTATTAATATAATAAACTAAATTGTGCTTCGATGATCGTCATTCATTTGTTTTTTTCTTCTGTTTTTTTTTCTGTTTGCGTCACTCATTTTACAAAATGGAAAACTTAAAATATCGCATTATTTACGAGTACGAGTTCCGCCGTGGCACTAGTGCTGCGGAAACAACTCGAAGGGTGAATGATGTGTATGGCGGTCGTGTTGCAAAAGAAAACACAGTTCGTTTTTGGTTCCAACGTTTTCGTTCTGGAAATTTCGACCTGCAGAACAAGCCCCGTGGACTGCCTGAGACTCAAGTTGATAATGAAGAGTTGAAGGCTATTGTGGAAGCGGAACCATCGCAAACCACGTCCGAGTTAGCTGCAGGCTGCGATGTTAGTGATAAAACTGTTTTAATTCACTTGAAGCAAATTGGGAAGATTAAAAAGCTTGAAAGGTGGGTACCTCACAAATTGACTGAAGCAAACCGGCAAACGCGCGTCGACTGCTGCGTTACATTACTAAACCGGCACAATAATGAAAGTATTTTAAACCGAATCATTACCTGTGATGAAAAATGGGTTCTTTACGATAATCGGAAGCGCTCAGCGCAATGGTTGGATCCTGGCCAACCAGCCAAATCCTGCCCCAAGCGAAAATTAACCCCAAAAAAGTTACTTGTAAGCGTTTGGTGGACTAGTGCCGGTATTGTTCATTACAGTTTTCTCAAATCTGGCCAGACTATTACGGCTGATGTCTATTGTCAGCAATTGCAAACCATGATGGAAAAGCTAGCGGCTAAACAACCTAGGCTGGTCAATCGCTCCACGCCACTGCTGCTTCACGACAACGCTAGACCACACACTGCGCAACAGACGGCTACTAAATTAGAAGAGCTTCAATTGGAAAGTCTAAGACATCCTCCGTACTCCCCGGACCTTGCTCCAACAGATTACCATTTTTTTCGAAATTTGGATAACTTCTTGCAAGGGAAAAAATTCAACTCCGATGGGGCAGTCCAAATCGCCTTCAAAGATTTTATTGATTCCCGTCCGACTGGTTTTTTTAGTAAAGGGATCAATGAACTACCTATGAGATGGCAAATGTGCATAGAAAATAATGGTTCATACTTTGATTAATTAAATATATTATATTAAAAAATATTCGACTTTTTGTTCCTCCCATACAAAACGCCAATTTCATATGTAAGGACCTAATATTAATCACTGTGCATGCTGTGGTGCCCTATAATTGTGGGGACATTTATATGTTCTATTTAAGTACCATGATCCTTTTGTTTTCTTGTTTAATGTTACCCATGTTGGGCAACCTATTATGTAAAATAAAATAAAAATAAAGACCAACACTTGAAGCACATTTTGGATGTGCCTCTTTCTTAAATTTGGCACCGGATCTATTTCTCCTCGGGCAAACTTTCAGAATAGGCTTCACAGTAAACCTGGCAGGCATAATCGTATTCATTGCTTTCCTCACTAGACAGAATTTTTGTTTAGAAACACTTTTGTTTCTTTTATTATTAATTTCGTTTTTTAGATTTTTTACTTTTTTGGTGCCATTGTTTTGCTTCACTTGCAATTCATTTTTTTTTATCCGTATTATCTCTTAAAATAACATCTTTGCTCTTTCTTTAGATAACTATGGATGCATTTATTGGACCTGATTTTGAATATGGCCGTACAGTATCTGGAGAAAATATTTAGATAATAGATCGAGCTGTTCTTGAAGTTTTTCGCTTAACCGTCCGCATCCTACAATAAAAAATTTAAAAAAAACTGTCGATGTGTATGTACAATTGCCTTATATAACACTGGGGCTAGTTGAGCAACTATTGCTCAACTATCACGCTCAGTCAGAACATTTGAAAAAAATAACGCCGTTATAAAAAAAATGATTTAAATAGAAGCGACTAGCAGTAGTTGCGCGATATATTCTCCTCCACCGACCACTTCTTTCCGCCATTTGAAGTGTTAACGTGCGGTGTATAGTTTACGAGATATTTTGATTGCCTAACTTACCACTATGCTCGACAAGCCCCGCTCTACCCTAAGTTTTAAATCCTAAGTTGTCCTGAAAAAACTTTTTGAAGATTCGAAAAGCTGCGATTTTGCGTCTTACTGAAAGTTTTATTTAGAGGTTTCGTGGAAAATCAACGTAATGAATCATTTTTCATTGTTTATTGATTTACTTAAGTTCACCTTACCTTACATAAACTTTCAAATCAAACAAATTCAAACAAATCATGCCGAAAGTGATGGGGGTGACGAGTGCGCTCATGCGGCTCATGCCCCACATAGGTGGACCTGGAGCGTCCAGTAGGCGCCTCTATACAAACGTTGTCCGCTCCATGGCACTGTACGGTGCCCCGGTGTGGGCTGATGCCCTCAACGTCGCCAACGTCCGGCTATTTCGCCGCCCCCAGAGGGCGATGGCGGTGGCGATGATACGGGGCTACAGTACAGTGTCATGTGAGGCGGCATGTGTCATTGCAGGGTCGGTCCCCTGGGACCTAGAGGCCCGCGCGCTCGCGTCACTTTATACATGGCGCGTGTAGCAGCGGGCCCAGGGCCAGCAGCCGGCCCTATCCGAAATAAAAGGGAATCGGTGCCTACTGGACGCCGAATCCATTGCGGCATGGGAGACCAGGCTAGAGCACCCCAGTGCCGGCCTGCGGACTGTAGAAGCCATCCGTCCAGTGTTACGGGAATGGCTCAACAGGCGCCATGGGATCGTCTCCTACCGGTAGACGCAGGCGCTGACCGGACATGGTTGTTTCGGTTGGTACCTTTGCCGAATAACCGGTAGTGAGCCGACCCAACGCTGCCACCACTGCGACGGATGTGCTGAAGAGTCCGCTCAGCACATGTGTGACGGGTGCCCAGCCTGGGCCCCGGAAAGGGCTGCCTTAGCGCAGCAGGTAGGAAATGACCTGTCGCTGCCCACACTTATTCGGGCAATGCTCGACACCGACAGGTCATGGAAGGCGGTCCTCCTTTTTACAGAAGAGGTCCTTAAAGGGAAAGAGGAGGCGGAGCGTGAGCGGGAGAGGCAGGCTTCATCTTCCCTGTCCTTTCCGCCCCTCCGTCGCCCTCGCCGTACTGGTCGCAGGAGGGAAGCCTACTCAAGGCACTTCCCTCCCTAACAGATTGACGCCTGGGCGGCGCACTGGAGGGAGTGCGTCGCCCAACATTTCCAAGGCGAGAACGGTGCGCGGGAACACATCGCGGAGAGCGGAATGGTGTCCAGGGGCCTACCATCAATAGGCCAGACGTCGCCGGGTGCTGAGGAAGCTGGCAACCCTTAGCCCCGCCAAACGGGAGAAGGAACACCCAGGGGATTTTAGTCGGTGCGACTCCGACTCACCGGGGGGTGACCCTCATCGTTCCCTGACGGCCCATAACGGGTTTCCCCCGGGCTAAGAAAAAAAAACATAAACTTTACCTTACCTTACATTAAGCCTAAACTTGTTTTTAGGCTTTTAATTTGATGTAAATAAATATGACATTTAAAGTTAATTAAAGTTTTATCCTCAAGAGTGTAAAACAACAATAAGAAATAGGGGATGAAAGTTTCTATGGAAATATGTAACTATGTTTGTGTGTTGTGTGGAAATGCACTTAAATAAACTCATATTAATACTTAACTTATACCTTATGTAGTTATACATATAATTGAATAAGCTCTTTACAGTGAAACACTGCGAATAGCTCATTGAAGTATTTATACGTATGTCTTATTTGTAAAAATTATTAAAAATGCCAACGAAAGGTACTATTCCGCGCGTACGTTGTTGCGGCCACAGTTAATTTGTTAATAAACGTTAGCGTAAAGAAAGCAGAGCATACGTCTAGGCTGAATTTACATCAGACGAGCGAATGCTCATTCTATCCCCACTCTATCAAATTCGGTTACTGTAAACAGACATAGAGCATTTTTTAGATGTTCTTCCTGCGTTCGCAAAGATTCTATGAAATATTCTAAGAATGCTCGTTCGCTTTATGCAAACAATGCTACATAGATGGGCAAAATGTAATCAGATTAATTAAAACGATTAACGATTACATTTTACGTTTTGTACCATTAATATGACTGCATTTTGCTCATTTGTTTTAAACACTACAAAATCCCAGATTGTATACACGTTTATAATTTCTTAATGTTTTAAATGGATTTAATCATGATTACAGAGCAAGAAAATTAAAATCACGACTACATTTTGTAATCGTTCATCATTAATCAGATTACATTTTTCCCATCTCTGCAATCCTAGAGCGTGCGAGCAGATTCTTAGAGCGTTCTTGCGTGTTCATATGTGCTCGTCCGCCGGAGCGGTCTCTTCAAAGTGTTCTTGTGCTCGAGCGATCTCGATCGCTGATCTAAGGCTGGGTTTACATCAGAAGAACGTAGAGCTAGAGCTAGAACAAGAGCATTCCTTTTCGATCTTTTAGTTTAAATTGATCTTAGCGTTTACATTAAACGATCAACGAGCAAGAATTAGAACCAAGAACTAGAATTCAGATGTTTAGCAGCCGAACGAATGCTCATTGCTCATTCGTGTCATTTATGTGGTTCTGTAGTCATTATGGCCGACTCTGACAGCGATGTTATTACTGCAAGTGCTGCATTTATTATTTTGTCTCAAAAACTCAAGAACGAAGGTGTATTTGCAATCTACAGCCAAGCATCTTGTTTGCGATTTGTATTTTTGTAGTGTTCAAACGTCCGATCCCACAGACATCTGGAATTTCGGTAAGCTTCTATCATAAACTAGCTGATCCGGCAAACGTTGTTTTGCTATATAAGATTTTGTAATATCTTCTAAGATGTTCATTGAAATTAAGCGATGTCAAAGACAATTTTGTTCACAATTAAATACTCTTAATCAACAACACATTTATTTGGATAAATATTAATATTATTACGTTGATACAACTCTTAACAAATAATGCATTAATTTCGACCAAATTTGTTTACCATAAAAACGGTTCTAGTAACTTAATCTTAAAAGATAGACATATACTGTCGCGGACATTTTTTTAGATCATTTCAAGAGAAATAATTCTTTCTCACATATATTTTTGGTATCTTGAACCGTTTTTGCAGCGCACGCAATGGAAGCCCTCATGGATGAATAATTTTTCCCGTTTTTTTCCCATTTTCCATTATTTCTTCGCTCCTAATAATTGCATTGTGATGTTATATAGCCTAAAGCCTTCCTCGATAAATGGTCTATTAAACTCAAAAAGAATTTTTAAATTCGAACCAGTAGTTCCTGAGATTAGCGCGTTCAAACAAACAAACAAACTCTTCAGCTTTATAATATTAGTATAGATAGGCACTTTTCTTGAGACCAATCCATGTTTCAATCAAACATGACCGAATTAGTTAAAAGTCTTAAAACCATTTACACCCCTTGTCCTATTCGGTTTTCTATAGTGGGGTGATAAAATACCCCGTGTGGCCGCTAAGGGTTAAGGAAGAAGTCTACGTAGTAAGAATAAAGTCGCGTCGCCATTTAACACGAGAAGAAACGTTCCGTGCTGCGGCTATGTATGCATAACTAGTGGACTAGTTTCCTTGCGCGGCAACGCAAATGGACGTACGTTCAAATCTCGGCACGCAGCTCTGGGTTTTTCCAGATTACGTACGAATTTTGGCACCACGACAATTTATTATTATTTAGTTTAGAATACTAACAATCATGAAATTAAGCCGTAGGTCAACAAATTTTATTTAAAATTTTTTTTTGTAAGGCTCAAAGTGTGTCTGAATCTTCGACTTTCATTATAATATAAAAACATTGGTTCTTAAAACGATGACAATAGTCAAGACTCACATGTAATTAAAGTAGTCTTAATTATTCATTCATAATATAAACATAAAAATTAAGATGTCAATGGTAAATGAAGATAGCAATAACTTCTATGCCTAGTGTGTAATAATTCTAAACACAAAACTTCGTAAAGGACAAAAATACTGGTCATTACAAAAAAACCTTTTTACTTTATTGCGTTAAAGAACAAAAACAAAAAGCATTAAAAAATGTGGCAAAGTGACACCTGCAAATCGTACAATATATAAAAACTTTTCAAATAGTCCTTTACAAAATAGCCGGCTCTAGAGTGTTGTCGCACTACGTGAGAAATGATGTCATCGCCCGTGACCTCCACGTAGAGAGCCTGGACGATTTTATCAGCAACCTCGCTACTAAAATGTTTCACAGAGCGGATTCGTCGGCGCACGTCCACCTCCAGGACATCGCGTCCCTACACTCAAGACCGCCTGATGGTAGCGGAGATAGAGGTGGCCGTCCACAGTCTAAGAACCCTAAAGCGCGTGACCTAATCCGCTCCTAGCCTGCACCCACGGAGTTGGTGCGCTGGAGAGTGCTAGGCGGACGTGCGATATAGATTCGCTCATCCTTCCGACGATTCGATCGCCAGAAGCATGAAGAGGAGACACCTGGACGCAAACTCCAAGAAAACACCATGAAGGACGCACCTGTGCGCCTTCTCCCAGTGACCTGCTCGTCGTAGCGAGCAGCGGAGAGGCCACCGTCAGACGCGAAAGCCTGAAACGGTTTCCCGACATCCCGTAGCCGTCACCCCTTTCTGTACATATGTATATTATAGTTTTAAGTAAGCCGTGGTGGCTGCCGGCAGAATAGAATAGCACCCCCCTCTTCTTGCTGAGGTGTCGTAAAAGGCGACTAAGGTGTCTCTTTAGCACCGCAATTCAACCAGGTGTTTAGAGAAGGGAAAACTCGACCAAACCTGCATCCTGCTCCCTCCCGATCGTACTGGTTCTCCTTTCCATCGGGCCTGAGGGAGCTCGGACGAGAGAGTGCTTTTCTGGCTGCGCGTCCAGTTATGCACTTAAATATCTCCTGCGCAATTGACTGTTTCCGAAAATTAGACCTCGAATTTCTTAACCGGTGTTGAAACAGTCGCCGTGGCCGAAACAGGCTAGGACATCATCATAGTTTTAAGTATTAATGTAAATAAAGGCTTTGCCTACCTTTTATTTTAATGATTATAACTGTAAATGTAGCAGGTAAGATTTGTCCGTCCCACTAAATTAGGTTTGTGTTGTAGTCTAGTTTAGTTTAAGTGTTGCATGTATATAGATTTTAAGTTAGTTTTATAAGTTGAAATGTATATAATTGTGTAGTAATTTTTCTGAATAAACGACTCGCCACAAACCTTTTTCAGTGGATGGACGATTGCGTGACGTATGAAAAGTTATTTGACAGGCAGTGGAATGTTTGGTGAGACAAAGAGTGTTGTCCATTGTACGAATAAATTGTTTTTTCAATACCGACGCCGCTTCGTAAATTTTATCATCATCAAGCGTACTGTTTTTTCGTACATTACCATTGATCTGCAAATGCTAAAACTTTATTGGTGTTGTTATCATAATCAATCTAAAATCTAGTTTAAAATCATACTTCAACATTTTTGCTTAGTATATTTTGGATATAAGCAATAAAATATCTTTTGAGCTGAGTTTTGCTATTGCTTAAACCTCCGATTTATTCAGGCACTGTGTCCACAAATTACAACGGACGATTTATTCACTAAAATCAATAAATTTACATCTGATAACTTTTATTTTTATCATCATTTGCGCACATAACACTGCATGTAATACACAATTTTTTATTTCTTCCATATTAGTATTGGCCATAATAGGCTAGAGACAAACTCAAGAGAAACAATAAGGCAGAATTTCGTCCGCATAATTTTGATGAACAAAATTTTGTACGCCCAGAAATGGCGCATTAAAAACATTTTTTTTTTTCTGCAATTTACTTATACGTTAAAATTTCACTCGCATAATTTTAGAAACAATATTATATCGCCCAATACACATTCTGTGTAAAAATATCGGAATATCTGAAACAAATTTTATAGTATCTTTATCCCTACTTGAAACCCTATGTCGTTAACAAGCCCACACGAGCGCGAAAACAAAATGGAGTCGCGCTGGTATTGTGCTCTGTATATAGTAACTACTTAGCTCCTCCTTCCACGCAGCCCGTACCGGTTGAAATGCAGGGAAGCTTATTTTCACAATCCACCAGCGCTCAGTCCCCTCCAGAGAGCACAAAATTGTTTGTCCGGCTGGCACACAACGGGTTTCTCAGTTTTTTTTACTAATGTATATTTCGAAACGCCTTCCGCTGTACCGACATACATACATATGCTAAGCTAGCTATTTGATTGCAATACCATGATGGGCATTAATTACTAGAACCATAACCCATATAATTTGCACGTAATAGTTTGTCGATGTTACTTGTTTGCCATGATCGCCTGTCTTTTAACTTTGTTTCACGACATTTCAAAAGTCGTGATTTACGTAAAAAAAAATATTTAGAAAGTAGTTTCTCAATATGGAAAAAATCTTATTTTCATAATATAAATGGTGGCTTTAGCAAGCACAGCTACGTTCACGGCATCTAGTTTTTATTAAAGTGTATTTTAGTTTTAATAGTTGGTAGCATTGGCCCGAAGCCGCGCCGAGGTGTAGCGCGTTACGCCGCCCCCGCGCCCCGCCGTTGCCGCGCCACAGCGTAGAACACCTGCAGAGGTTAAGCATCCCATATAGTTGACAAATTATTAAAATACTACAAATGAAGCGTTAAAATCAGTTTTTGTCGATTCTGCTAGCAGACAAACTCAGGGCGAATCAATACATACCGTATTTTTATAGTTCCATAATTAAACAACATAATATAATATTCGTCGAAATTTGGCAAATGATGTGCTCACACTTCTCTCTGAAATGCATCTCATAATGTAAATTTTTAATTCTAATTTAAGATCGGTATTTTCATTATTTTGAATTTATTTTTTTTTAATTTCCAGATCGAATTTTAAACGTTTCAAGCACTATAAAAGCCTAACCAATCAATTTATAGGTTACAAGTATATAATTTTCTTAAAACAGAAAACCGCGTTTTTTAAATTAATAAGAACTTCATATGTAACATAAAATTATTATGAACGAAATAAATATTTTTTTAAAATTCTTATCTACATATGAAAACCGTTGTAAGTTTTTAAGCTTGTTCCAAGTCACACTTCTGTCCGACTGTAGCTTGTGGCTGAGCGCTGTGAGTCTTGTAAACTTTTCTTTAATCCGCTAGGGGCGCTTCCAGTGGTGCTTCGCATTTGTAAATCATCCCTTCCCTCTTCCGCTCATTCCGTTTGCGCACTCCTTGACTTTTTCGCGTCTCGTGTCGACAGTTCCCTAGTGGCTGAAGCTTTTCATTTTGTCTAATTAATGTATAGCACCATTATAGTATTAAGTTTTAAAGTAAATTAATTTAAGCAAGTGTTTTGTGTGCATCAAGCTCCTGTTTTGCGGTAAGTCTTTTGTTTCTTCATCAGGGCAGAGTGGGCCATGCCTTGAATGGTCTTAACGACTTCTTTGGGCGAGTTTGCAGTGAGTGTTTTTGATTTTTAATAATTATTTGTCATATTTTAACTATTTTTATACTTCTAAAGCGCATTTTTAAAAAATAAAGAAGTTATTTTAAGCTTTTGTCGGCAAACAGATTGCCTGTGACTGGCACAAAATATTACATTTTTGTGCATAAATATTCAAACTGTGCATATAAATGGATTTGTTGTCGTTGAAACAATTATATTTTAATGATTAAAAATATATTTATTTATATGGAGCCAATTTAAATGTTTATTCTTGCTTAATGTCCGCAGTTCAGTTATAGTTTGTTATTCGTAAGTTTTTTAACTTATTGAAGTCAAGTTCAGTCACTGTCTACATTCGCTTATATCTTTTGAACTACAGAATGGATCTTAAGCGGTGTTCAATATCATTTAGTTTGTTTATTACGAAATACGTAATACTTGTCAGCGTAAAAAAAAATGTATGTGTACATTAATTACTTATATTATATTTAAAAATAATAGTAAAAAGCTAACCCGCGTGAAGGCGGTGGTATCTGCTTGTTAGATAACCATGTTTATCGATAAAATATAAAATCTCAGTAAAATTGATCTCAGCAAACCTAAAGTTTCACTAATGTTATAGCCTCATTAGAAACATTTAAACTATTACCTCACCATATCGCGCAGGAACTGTAAAAAATATAAACAAAATTAATATACTAATGTTTATCTAGGTCATAGAGTAAAATAAGGATGAAATAATATATTTTATTGCAATTTAATTTAATAGAAATATGAAAGATTTGAATTTTGTCATAAACATTAACGTAAGATAGTAGCGCATGAGTCTAAACAAAATGGCGGCCGCCCTTGTTGAAGCCGCGAACTCGAACGATCACGGCGGACGACATATTGAATAACGTTATATAATAATATAGTATAGCTAGTAATAACTAGCGGACCCGGTAAACTTCGTGCAGGTGCTTTTATTTTTCATTTTGCCATATTTTATAATAATCGTGTATTGTGTAGCTTAGAATACACACTACACGCATTAATTAGAGGATATTAAAAGGTCCTACATTTTTAGGTGATTTTCAAAAGGCTGTATTTTTAGGGAATGTATCGTATAGATGTTTTAAAAAAAGGGGGTTGTAGCTTCAAGCGTCTTGTTTTCAGTTATAAACATTAGCATTTCATCATTTTTTTTTTTTTCGGCGTGTCCTACGTTGGTGGCCTGGGAAAGACCTTCACAACAAAACCGGGCTTTGTGGGCGAACGCAGAGGGCTCTCAGCCAGCGAAATTTATGGGTTGGGCGGCTACGCAAGGGCACCCCTGTGGGTACGGACCTCGACTTGGGCGGCCGGCCAGTTGAAAAACGAACCTAACGGTGGCATTTCATCACTCGCGGAGGTTTTGAGTAGACCTAAGTAAAATACAGGTGAAAAAAATCTTAATTTTTCTCGACTTCAAAATGATTCATGGACTTTAATTTTTTTACTCCCAGATTTTTGTCAAATTTCTTTTGGATAATCTTGTAAAGTCGTCATACGCGTCGCCTCCGGCTCATCCGGAGAGCTAATTCCTTCATATCTATCGGCCGCTGAATGATAAAGTGGATTGCTGGGAGAGTTTTTTCAAAGTTCTTGAGTTATCTGATCATTATTGGCCAGGTAATCGATCGTCAAAGTAAAAAAGGACTGTTTTTGCTTTTATCACAGACAACTCAGTCTCGTAGGTAGTTCCAATGAAAGAAAATTATCTAATTTTCTTAAGATAATCTTATCTAAAAGAATTTTAAGATAAAACTGTGTAATAAAAAAAATGTCCATATATTAAAAAAATTGGTAATTTTTTCATCCGGATCATTCTTACGATTACTCAAAAACCCTGCGCGTGATATAATGTTAATGCTTAAAACTAAATGCTTGAAGCTACAACCTCCTTTTTTTAAAACTTTTGTACGATCATTTACCTAAAAAAAAGCCTCTTGAAAGTCACCTAAAAATTTTGAACTTTTTTAATATACTTTAATTAATGTGTCTTAGTATATATATTTAATTAAATTAAAAAATAATACAATTATCTCAATGTTTTATAAAGTGTAGAAACTTTAACCAATTTATAAAGTACGCGATGGTTACACCGTGTCAGACGTATTAGAAGACGGGTTAACTCAAGCAATGTGTTAAATATTAGTAAAACTCAGGTGTTATAAAATATATTTTATTGCTCATATAAAGAAATAGACTAGCGTTTGATACAGTACTAAGATTTTTATATAATAAATAGTTTTTTTTTTTTTTTTAAGAACAGCTTTATTACCACTGTTTTAAACTTTGTTTAAATCAAAACCCGTATTTTAATAAGGCTGCCCACTAGTGGCTGACCGAAGGTCGATTTCGGGCTGAAGCCTGTTTTGTAATAAAACGACCGAGTCGGGTAAACAACTGATCTATTGACATTTTTATAAAACCACCCACAGCAAAGCCGACACAGATTAATTAGCCATATTGCAATAACCTTCGTCTAACCTGAAGCCGGAGTTTTAAAAGTTCGAAATTTAGTTCGAAATTTACTAAAAATTAATAAAACAAAGATTTTAAAAATATTTAAACTATGTTTATATTGATTATATACAAACAACTTCTGGAGATGATTAATATTACCTCCAATATTTTCAAAACAAAATAGAGATATGACCCGGAAAGGGAAATAGCGTGACGATTTATTATTATTTATATTAAATTACGAACAAGCATTAAATTAAGCCTTAAATAAACAAATTTTATATAAAATCTATTAAGGCTCAAAATGTGTCTGAACCTTCGACTTTGCTTATAATATAAAATCTTTAGTTCTGAAAACGATGACAATAGTCATGACTCACATGTAATTAAAGTAGTCTTCATTATTCATTCGTAATATAAACATAAAAAATTACGATGTCAATGGTAAATGAAGATAGCAATTTCTTCTATGCCTAGTGTGTAAACTTTAATAATTGTAAACGCAGGTAATAACTTGAAACTTCATAAAGGATAAAAATACTGACTGATTATTACAAAAAAACCTTGCTAATTTATTGCGTTTAAGAACAAAAAAAAGCATTTTGCAAGATTCTAAAATGTGGCAAAGTAACACCTGCAAGTTGTAAAATATGTAAAATCTTTTCAAATAGTCCTTTACAAAATAGCCGGCTCTAGAGTGTTGTCTATTGTACGAATAAATTGTTTTTTCAATACCGACGCCGCTTCGTAAATTGTATCATCATCAAGCGTATTGTTTTTTCGTACATTGCCATTGATCTGCAAATGATAAAACTTTATTCGTGTTGTTAGAATACGGGTACGGTAGTTACTTAAGCAGATGCTTAAACTGTGACAAAAGTCCTTTATTACAAAATTAGTTTATTTATTTTATAAAAATCATACTTCAATATTAGAAGCTAGTATATTTTGTATAAAAGCAATAAAATATCTTTTGAGCTGAGTTTTGCTATTGTTTAAACCTCCGATCTATTCAGGCACTGTGTCCACAAATTACAACGCACGATTTATTCACTAAAATCAATAAGTTTTACATCTGATAACTTTTATTTTTATCATCATTTGTGCACATAATGAAATGAAATGAAATATATTTATTTTCACCACAAACTAACAAAATACTAGAAATTCAAAAGCAACATTTCTGTTACAAGACAACAAAATACAGAAACAAAAGAAAAAACAAAAACATATTAACATGGCGAAAATGGGACCTCCATCAGCTTAAAGCCACAGAGGAAGTCTGCAGCGCTGATTTTCGTGGAGGGCCCCAGTCGTGTTACATTTTATTAAGCAATAAAAAACATAAGAAACAAGAAATAGGATAAGAATAGAAGTATAAATTATAATAATAAGTATAGATAATAACAATACACCCACTCAAAAATAAATAATCCTAAAATAAACTATTACATACAATAAACAAATCGACTACAAAATGTATTAGTGACACCATAGCACAAATATATGAATACCCAAAACAAGAGCAAACCTATAAGAGAAAATAAATTAAATAGACTACTTGTAACTGATAGATTATAAAATAAACATCATTTTAATTTTATTTTTGAAAGTTAATTTGGATGTGGATAATCTAAGCTGTGCCGGCAAATTGTTCCAACACTTCGTAGCCTGGTACCGAAAACTACCACGAAATGTTGTCAAGCGGTGTCGCGGTGTAACTAGCAAGAATTCGGAACCCCTCGTTTTATAAGTACTCACGTCTGAGGACCAAACCAACTTGTTGTGTAAATATTTTGGTGCCTGAGTATGTATAACATTGAATAATAAACAAGCCAGATGTATATAACGACGTTCTGTCAATTTTAAAAGGCCAGCGTTTTTTATAAATGGACTGACGTGCGACCGCCGGGGAACGCGATAACAAAAGCGTACACAGGCGTTTTGTACCCGCTGTATCAAACGCTCCGACGAAGCCAGTAGACAAGGGCCGTATACTACATCGCAATAGTTGAGCTTTGATAACACTAAAGATTCACACAAATTTGTTAGATGTAAGTATAGGTAGCTACATAATATTTGGAAGAGAACTAGCGCACGGCGCGCGGTGCGCGGGCAGTTATAAAATAAACGTGCTTGTGACTGTATCTATTCTTTTATTTACGCAAATAACAGTGGCGACGGGACGACCACGCGTATAATATAGTGATGGCTAATATACCAATTGGAACTATAAGTGTTTTTAACCATGAAGAGCAAGAATGGACCTTATACAGAGACCGATTGGAACAATGGTTTTTAGCAAATGATATAACGGACGACACCGACAAATCCGGCACAAAACGGAGGGCAGTTTTATTAAGTAGCTTAGCTGAAACTACCTACAGACTCACGCGGGACTTGGCACTTCCAGGAAATGTTGGCGCTTTGGCTTACCAGGTAGTGGTGAAGTTGCTGGATGGCCATTTTCATAAAAATATATGCAGTTTCGCGGAAAGGAATAGATTCCACAGTGCGGTACAGAATGCCACAGAGCCTTTCACTGCCTGGGCGGCGCGAGTGAGGGGTTTAGCGATAAACTGTGGATTTCCGATCACTATACTCAACGAGATGCTGAGAGACCGTTTTGTGTTGGGTATGACAGCAGGGCCAGAGAGAGATAGACTATTTAGTGAGAGTCTCGATGATTTATCATTAGAAAAGGCGTTGCGATTGGCGGAAAATATTCGATCTGCTCGGGAAGGAGCTCGTCAATGTAACCCAGAGGTCATCGGCTTCCCTGCCTCAACAGGCTTGCACGACGTTCACAAAGTGTCAGCGGCCACCAGCACTGCTAGTTCCGGACAACGACGTCAGTATTATGGATCACAGGGTTCCAGCAGCAAACTACGGATTCCGGATGCGTCGTACGGCGGTGGCGGTTGTAGTCAATGCGGTCATAGTAGTAATCGTTGTAGGTTTAATAACTATACTTGCAAAAAACGTGAACATAGGGGACACTTGCAACTAGTGCGTAAAGCAAGCGAGCATTCTCGTAGAATGCACTTTTTGGAGTGTTCTGTAGACACGGATGATGCAGGTGATGATGGTAAATCGTTAGTGTTTAATATCCGTAGTGTGCACGGAGAACCTTTGCAGGAAACGATACAAGTGAGTGATGTACAGTTAAATTTTGAAATTGGTTCAGGGTCAGCGGTTACCGTTATATCTGATCAGGACTACGCAAAATATTTTTCTAGTCATCCCCTTCAAAGGTGTAAAAAAGGTCTACTAAGTTATACAGGAGAAAATATAAAAACAATAGGAAAAATAACGTTACCATTCAAATATAAAGGGGAAATAAAAAATATAGATGTGTATGTAGTACAAAAAGGGGGTTGCCCCTTATTAGGTCGCGATTTTATGTCGAAATTTAATTTAGAAATAGGACAAGTCAAGTATTGCGATATAAATTTTGATATAAATAAAATTATAAATCAGTATCCAAATTTATTCTCAGACAAATTAGGCTGTTGCAAAGAAATCGAAATTAAATTACAATTAAAACCGGAATCAAGGCCAAAATTTATTAAAGCACGTCCAGTACCATATTATCTTCGCACTAAAATAGAAAAAGAATTAAATCGTTTACAAAAATTAGGTATCATCGAACCCGTTAACTTTTCCGATTACGCTAGCCCGGTAGTTCCTGTATTAAAACCTGACGGATGCATAAGACTGTGTGCGGATTATTCATCATCATTGAATAAACAACTATTAGTAGAAAAATATCCCCTTCCGCGCGTAGATGAATTATTCAGTAAGCTGTATAAAGGAAAATATTTCACAAAATTAGATCTGTCTAGTGCCTACAATCAGTTAAAGTTACATCCGGACTCACAGAATTATACATGTATTAATACACACAAAGGGTTATATAAATACACTAGATTAGTTTTTGGATTATCTAGTGCACCCGCTATTTTCCAACGAACTTTAGAAAAAATCCTATCCGGTATAGACGGAGTGTTACAATTTTTAGATGACGTATTAGTAGTAACAGGCACAAAAGAACTCCATATCGCTAGGCTTAACGAAGTCTTTACTAGGTTGGAAAATGCAGGGCTAGTACTGAGGAAGGACAAGTGTAATTTTTTTGTAGATTCCGTAACTTATCTAGGGTTTATTATTGACAAAAACGGGGTGCATAAATCACAAGACAAAGTTCGAGCAATACAGGACGCTAAAAGACCAGAAAACATATCCGAATTAAAATCATTTTTAGGTCTTGTTAACTATTATAGGATGTTTGTGAAGAACGCAACCGACGTTCTAAGTCCTTTTTACCGGTTGTTGCAGAAAAACAGTAAATGGCTGTGGGAGAAGTCACACGAAGATGCATTTAAATTAATTAAAGAAAATCTATCGTGTGATAATACATTAGCGCATTTTAATCCGGATGCAAAAATAATATTAACTGTAGACGCATCACCATACGGCCTGGGCGCAATTCTTTCGCAAATAGATAGCACCGGTATCGAAAAACCAATTTGTTATGCCTCCCGTTCTTTAAATTCAGCAGAAAAACGGTACAGTCAAATCCAAAAGGAAGCCACAGCAATTATTTTTGGTGTCAAAAAATTTCATTATTACCTATACGGTAGAAATGAACCATTTATTTTAAGAACGGACCATAAGCCGCTTATATCAATTTTTAATCCGCATAAAGGTGTACCACAGGTTTCTGCAAATAGGTTACAACGATATGCACTTTTCCTATCTGCTTACAATTACACTATAGAATACGTTAACACTGCATACAACTCTGCTGACTACCTTAGTCGCTCGGTAAGCGTAAATGTACCGGCCGCGCCGACAGCCGAGAATAGTAAACCACGTGAACACAGATTTTGGTGGCCCGGACTGACTGCTGACTTAGAAGAAGCAGTGGCCACGTGTGATGTCTGCACGCAGCTGAGGCCTAGCCCGCCTCGTGCTGTACTCACGCTGTGGCCGTATCCCTCGGAACCGTGGCACAGGGTTCATTTAGATATATTAGGTCCCATTAATGCGAAAACTTATCTAGTCGTTGTAGACGCTTATTCTAAATGGGTAGAAGTATTCGATGTTAGCCGAGGCTACGGGTCGAGAATAATTTTAGAAAAAATATGCGAAATAATGGCTAGATTTGGGTTATTTAACACAATTTGTACTGATAACGCCACATGTTTTGTATCAACTGAATTCACAAAATTTTGCACAGAAAATGGTATAAATCACTTGACTTCTCCTATTTATCACCCAGCTAGCAATGGGCAAGCAGAAAGTTATGTAAAAATAATTAAAAGGGCGCTAAAATCAATAATAATTTCGGGGAATACTGACAAAGATTTAAACGTAAAATTAAATGAATTTTTATTCAATTATCGAAATTCCGAGCACTCTACAACAAATCGTTCTCCTGCTGAGGTTTTATTCGGACGGAAACTACGTTGTAGACTAGATTTATTGCGCCCATCATCACTCTCATCATGCGAGCAGACACTGCCAGCACTAGTGAAGGACAAACAGTCCTTACAGGTTAAATACTACAGGGGTAGAAGGAAAGTTAATTTCCCTATTGGACAGTTAGTGTTAGTTAAAGTATACCAAAATCAGTATAAAAAATGGGAAAAGGGAGAGATAATAAGGAACTTGGGGAAAAGCATGTACTTAGTTAAATTAATAAGCGATAAAACATTAATTAAGAGACATAAAAATCAAATTTATGAAATTAAGGAGAGGGGACCAGGATATGATGGAACTGTTAATGGCAATAAAGAAAAGATTGTACGCTATGATCATAAGCCTAATAATGATCAACCAGCTGATAACTCTGCCTTCTTGCCTCAGGGGATATTTTTGGAAAACCCGACTGCAGTAGAGGAATGTGCAGACATAAATCCTCAATCAGAGCAGGAGGAGGCTATTGATTGTGAGGATACACCGCCAGTCTCAGTACCGAGTAGTGCAGAGGCCAATGCGGCAACCGCACCGATAGAATCATCCGAATCAACAGCTGATACCTCTCCTAGATTAAGACCAAAAAGACGCATAGACTATAAACAGTTTTATTAGTAGCCAAGTGTAAATGTATTTATATATATGTAATTATGTTCGGGATTTATTGGTGGAGGGATGTTAGATGTAAGTATAGGTAGCTACATAATATTTGGAAGAGAACTAGCGCACGGCGCGCGGTGCGCGGGCAGTTATAAAATAAACGTGCTTGTGACTGTATCTATTCTTTTATTTACGCAAATAACAAAATTCAAGCGTAAGGGAAGACTAAGGTACTTCCGTATTCTATATAGTATCTTTAATTTATAAAAACACTTACTGGCAACGTCAACGATATGTTTACCAAAATTAAGTTGTTGATCAAAAAGTAATCCTAAATTGCGAGTATAATTTACTTGTTCTAAAAAATCAGAACCTATCCTCACTGATGAATTCCCAAGTCCAGTAGCTTCGATCTGCTTCTTGGTCCCGAGAATCATAAATTTAGATTTTGTCGAATTTAAAACGAGATTATTACGTTCAGCCCACATTTTTACCCTGTCAAGGTCATCATTTAATCGTTGAACATTTTTAACAATATCTACTGGACTTGTGTGTAAATAAATCTGTAAATCGTCAGCGTATATCTGATACTTAGAATTATTAATCTCTTTTGTTACATCTGCGCTGTACAAAATAAAAAGAAGAGGTCCCAAAATCGAGCCCTGAGGGACACCACGAGGCACCATCATACGACCCGATAAAGTGACTGAACCATCATGATGAAGCTTGCTGAAAACGCTCTGAGAGATAGCTATAAAACCACTTCACTGTACTGGGTTCAAAGCCGTAATAAACAAATTTTGCAATTAATAAATTTATATTTAAACAATCAAAAGTGCGTGAAAAATCCAGAAGAGTTAAAATAGTAGACTTCCCAGTATCTTCTGCTGCAAGAACATTGTCTACAACATCTATTAATGCTGTGGCCGTACTGCGGCCCTTTCGAAAACCAGATTGCTCTTCTGGTAAGATATTATTGTCATTCAGATATTTTGAAAGTTGGGCATATACGATTTTTTCAACAATTTTTGATAAAAAGGGAAGGATGCTGATCGGTCTTAAATCTTTCAAAGATGTAGGTATTGGCACTTTTGGCAATGATTTAATAATGGCAATCTTCCAAGTAGCGGGAAATGCAGACGTCTCAAGAGACTTATTTACAATATGTGTTATGATAGACAAAGCCTGCGGCATCACTAGAAGAATCCTATCCCTGGAAATATTATCTATTTCACGTGCATTAGAGCTAATGCTTAAAATTGCTTTAGCAATATCATTTTCGCTGACAGTATGAAATTGAAATGATCTAGGACCAAATCTATTTTCTTCAAAATATGTAACATGGGCAATATCAGTACTATTAGTACCAGGCAAATTTAAAAAATGTTGTTTATTTGATCTGGATTACGAAGAACCAGAGGTATTTCTATTTTATTTTCCGGAATCACAGATTGTTTAATAGATGTCCAAAGCATTTTAGGATTTCTAATGTTCGAATTAATATAATGATTAAAATAGGCAGATTTTTTCTGTTCTAAAGATATATTAACTAACGATTTTAAATCCTTATAATATTTTTTATGACTTTCTTCTCTTGAAGAGCGATATTTATTTAAAGCCTGATCTCTCAATCTCATCATGTACTTTATATTACTAGTAATCCAGGGCACAGCCGGCCTTCTAATAATTTTATTTTTTTTTGGAGCATAGATATCAAATAGTTGTAAAACGAGCTCATTAAAAACTCCCACTGTATCATTAATATCATCATAATTACACAAGCCGTGCAAATCAATACTGTTTAAACTAAAATTAAAATTGTCCAAGTCAATATCTTTTAAAGAACGATAATTTATGAAATATGGAATATATTTATTTTTCCGAAGGTTAAGTTCAGCACTAATCAGTGCGTGTCCGTAGCCTGTTACACCTAGTACAGAAACATTGCGTAGGGTTGCGTCAGCACATATCACATCAATAAGTGTTTCACTGTGTTAACCCTAGAGTACTAATATAAATTTACCACAGCTTAATACTAATGATCGCTTGGGAGGCTACTTTTTAAATAAAACCAATTTATTACAATAGTTATTTATTAAATCTTTACAAGGATAACATAAATTACTTGGCAAACCTCTACCTTTTTAAAAACTTAAATCAAAATTCTTTTATAAAATCAACATTTGTCTTAAAATAAGACTTAAATCTTACAATAATGAACATTTTTTTTCATAACGTAACAGTCTTATATCAGTCTGGTAAAAAAAAAGTATTACTATATCCTTACTTTTTTTAGATCAATATCAATATCCAATATATAAACTTTATAAAACACTACATCAAACTCATAATAACATCACATTTTTGTCTACAGGCTAATTTGAAGTCAGCCTTTTTATTTTTTGTCACAGGAACTGCAGTTTGGAGATCGATGTTCCAAGCAATAGTTTTTCTTCACAGGATTTCATCTATCATTTTAGAAGTGAAAAATTTTTCAAAGCAGTCCAATGGTCTAATAACATCTCTACTATCCTGCTTTGGGCCGGGAAAAATGTAGACTACGTTCCTGGCAGCAGTTCTCATAGATCGTGACCTATCAGATCTTTCTCTCGACCAAATATAATTGTTCTTACCTCTCACAGCCGACGCAGAAGGCAAAACAATAAGATTTTCCGCTGTTTGTTCTTCTTGTGACGCAGTTTCTGGAACTGGTGATTCTGATGCATCGCTTGTGGCTTGATGTGGTTCTGAAATGTTCGGAGGTTCAGATTCATCTACTACAATATTTTGTAGGTCTTCTTCTAGTTGAAATGGCATGAAAGAAGGATCTGCCGCGCTGTCGTCAGAGTCATAAGGATCGACTTCCAGGTGATCCTCAGTTTCGCTATCGGAGATCTCATTTAGTAAGGAATCGGCTATTTGTTCTTCGTTGAGATTCATCTAAAAAAAAAAAAAAAACATTTGCTAAGTTATAACATCGCTAAATGCTGAAAAAAAGCAAAAATCAAAACAAGTAACGAAAAATAAACTTACCGTTAATACTAATGATCGCCTTCAAGGCGATCCAGTAGCTTATATTTTGAAAACGGAGAGTCCGCGCCAGGCTCGCATGAGCTCCCCTCTTCGGCGCGGAGAATACTGAATTGGCGCGAAAGCAAAACTTGGTTCGCGGGCGCGTTTTTGAAATAACGAAAAAAAAAACTGATCGCGCGGCCTCTCAGGCGATGATTAGTATTCTAGGGTTAAGTAAAATGTGTCGGCCGCTCCACTACCTGTTTTAGATTTAGATACCTTAAAAAGTCTAAGAACTTATTAGTCTGTATATTATCTTTGCAAAGCAAATTTATGTTAAAATCTCCGAGTAAAACCATTCGATCAGCCCACGAGAAAGCTAAAACGGAAGCACTTAAACCATCCAAAAAGACGTCAACATCTAGCCAAGGTGGTCGATATGCTGTTTCGAAAACTATTTTCTGATTATTTACTTTAAGGGCTATCCACATCTGTCCAATGGATGTTGTTAGAGGATGAGATAGAATTCGTGTTTTTAGATCATCACGAATGTAAAATCCAACCCCACCCCTACGACCCGATTTCAGCGATAAAGGACGCGGAATATGACGTAATTTGTATCCAGGTACGATTGGGGCCAAATTATCTTCTCCCATACGTAACCATGTTTTATTTATGGCAACAATGTCAGCTTCAAGTGATTCAAGAGCTCCTATAAAATCGTCCTGTTTGGTTTTAAGAGACCCCACATTAAAGAGACCAAACTTAAAAAACTTTACTTTGAGCATAGACATAATAGAACTTGAAGAAATAGAAACGAATAATATATTAATACAACAAATTTCAGACACCCCCAATTATTACCATTTAATCGAGCATCAGTACCAACGGGTCCATTGCCATGTTCCATGATAGTCACAAAAAAGGGGGTCGTTATATGAGCGTAACATGCTATAAGTAATGTATAACAACTTAAACAGCAATGAATACTAAAATAATACATACTTAGTAGATTTCGAAAAAATAATAATAAATAAATACAATATATAGTGTTGTTATTCACATACATGTATTCATAAACAAAACTGATAAAATACAATATAACATACATTTTATACATAAAATAAAATGCAAACAAACATAAATAAACACACTCAACAAAACATGAAAATCTACATAAAATAAATAGAAAATAATATTAGGTCCTTACATATGAAATTGGCGTTTTGTATGGGAGGAACAAAAAGTCGAATATTTTTTAATATAATATATTTAATTAATCAAAGTATGAACCATTATTTTCTATGCACTTTTGCCATCTCGTGGGTAGTTCATTGATCCCTTTACTAAAAAAACCAGTCGGACGGGAATCAATAAAATCTTTGAAGGCGATTTGGACTGCCCCATCGGATTTGAATTTTTTCCCTTGCAAGAAGTTATCCAAATTTCGAAAAAAATGGTAATCTGTTGGAGCAAGGTCCGGGGAGTACGGAGGATGTCTTAGACTTTCCAATTGAAGCTCTTCTAATTTAGTAGCCGTCTGTTGCGCAGTGTGTGGTCTAGCGTTGTCGTGAAGCAGCAGTGGCGTGGAGCGATTGACCAGCCTAGGTTGTTTAGCCGCTAGCTTTTCCATCATGGTTTGCAATTGCTGACAATAGACATCAGCCGTAATAGTCTGGCCGGATTTGAGAAAACTGTAATGAACAATACCGGCACTAGTCCACCAAACGCTTACAAGTAACTTTTTTGGGGTTAATTTTCGCTTGGGGCAGGATTTGGCTGGCTGACCAGGATCCAACCATTGCGCTGAGCGCTTCCGATTATCGTAAAGAACCCATTTTTCATCACAGGTAATGATTCGGTTTAAAATACCTTCATTAGTGTGCCGGTTTAGTAATGTAACGCAGCAGTCGACGCGCGTTTGCCGGTTTGCTTCAGTCAATTCGTGAGGTACCCACCTTTCAAGCTTTTTAATCTTCCCAATTTGCTTCAAGTGAATTAAAACAGTTTTATCACTAACATCGCAGCCTGCAGCTAACTCGGACGTGGTTTGCGATGGATCCGCTTCCACAATAGCCTTCAACTCTTCATTATCAACTTGAGTCTCAGGCCGTCCACGGGGCTTGTTCTGCAGGTCGAAATTTCCAGAACGAAAACGTTGGAACCAAAAACGAACTGTGTTTTCTTTTGCAACACGACCGCCATACACATCATTCACCCTTCGAGTTGTTTCCGCAGCACTAGTGCCACGGCGGAACTCGTACTCGTAAATAATGCGATATTTTAAGTTTTCCATTTTGTAAAATGAGTGACGCAAACAGAAAAAAACAGAAGAAAAAAACAAATGAATGACGATCATCGAAGCACAAATACATGAGTCTATAGCTGTACAAATTTGAATTTGGAATTCCTTACCAAAGAGGAGAAATTTGTGATTAAAGTGGCCAGTACGAAAAACGCCAATTTCATATGTAAGGACCTAATATTTCAGTACGCCTTCCGCTGCACCTATATGTGCTAAGACAAACTATCGGATATCTATACCACAATGAACATTAATCTCGGTTACGTTATCTCAAAACATGATTTGATGAGAAATTATTTTTATAAATCACCAATAACTTCAGAGGCACGGGTGATTGTTTTTACAACTTTTATTTTATTAATTACTTTAAGTGGAAAAAATTAAACATTAAAAATATTGGCTTATGTTTAAGGTAAATTATATTAGATAAATTTTTATTATCTAATTTGTTAGATTTATATGTGTAAATGTGAATATCGTTTGACATAGTCATGACTTTATAAGAATAGCACTATTATTGGTTAGATAAGGGTTAAAATCTTTACTTTCTTTTTAAAGTCTGTTAAATATTTCTGAACAGCACGTTCATGACACTTTAAGGTGTCATCGCAATGGGCAAAAAAGTTCGATGAGTCTCTTGAATCACTCTTCACACCATAGCGCTTGCTAGTTTCCGAAATAATACAATCGGTGGATTTAACTTTAATATACGAAAGGAAACCTTTATTTTTTCAGATTGTCTGATGCAGTTAGCCTGAGCGAGTATACAGTGTCACGGAAAGGATTGTCACGGCAAGATTAAAATATTCTACAATATTATGCAGTTTCTATGTTTACAAGTATTTGTGTAAGTGTATAAGTGATTAGTCATCTCAAGAGAAGTAGCCTCTCTTGAGCTAATTAAGCAATCTTCTCGAATATGCAATTTTATTGTCTGAGTATAAGCGAATAATGTTAAGAAAATGTTTTATATATTTTTTGTTTATATGACTCTTGAATTGCAGCTAAGACACTATAGCAATAGTAAGATAAAATGTCATTATTTGATATTAAACGTACAGCATACTCCAAAAGTCGATTACAAATTACAACTACCTAGATAGTGAATAATAAATTTATTAATTCTATCGAACTACTATCCTTGCGATCTTCTCGTCAAGTATACGACGTGGGCCAGGAGATTGTGTCTCTTCACACTAATATCGACGTGAGAAAGAATACGACGCGAAACGGGAAATAATATCTCTTCACACTTCTATCAAAAGGAGGGAAATACGACATGGGGCAAATCATATCGCTTCACACTTCTATCAAAAAGAGACAAGTATACTACGTGGGCCAGGAGATTTTGTCTCTTCACACTAATATCGATGTAAGAAAGAATACGACGCGCAACGGGAAATAATATCTCTTCACAATTATATCAAAAAGGTATAAGTATACTACGTGGGTCAGGAGATTTTGTCTCTTCACACTAATATCGACGTGAGAAAGAATACGACGCGAAACGGCAAATAATATCTCTTCACACTTCTATCAAAAGGAGGGAAATACGACATGGAGCAAATCATATCTCTTCACACTTCTATCAAAAAGAGACAAGTATACTACGTGGGCCAGGAGATTTTGTCTCTTCACACTAATATCGATGTAAGAAAGAATACGACGCGCAACGGGAAATAATATCTCTTCACAATTATATCAAAAAGGTATAAGTATACTACGTGGGTCAGGAGATTTTGTCTCTTCACACTAATATCGACGTGAGAAAGAATACGACGCGAAACGGCAAATAATATCTCTTCACACTTCTATCAAAAGGAGGGAAATACGACATGGAGCAAATCATATCTCTTCACACTTCTATCAAAAAGGGACAAGTATACTACGTGGGCCAGGAGATTTTGTCTTTTCACACTAATATCGACGTGAGAATGAATACGACGCGGAACGGGAAATAATATCTCTTCACACTTCTATCAAAAAGGGACAAGTATACTACGTGGGCCAGGAGATTTTGTCTTTTCACACTAATATCGACGTGAGAAAGAATACGACGCGGAACGGGAAATAATATCTCTTCACACTTCTATCAAAAGGGGGGAAATACGACATGGAGCAAATCATATCTCTTCACACTTCTATTAAAAAAGGACAAGTATACTACGTGGGCCAGGAGATTTTGTCTCTTCACACTAATATCGATGTAAGAAAGAATACGACGCGAAACGGGAAATAATATCTCTTCACACTTCTATCAAAAGGAGGGAAATACGACATGGGGCAAATCATATCGCTTCACACTTCTATCAAAAAGAGACAAGTATACTACGTGGGCCAGGAGATTTTGTCTCTTCACACTAATATCGATGTAAGAAAGAATACGACGCGCAACGGGAAATAATATCTCTTCACAATTATATCAAAAAGGTATAAGTATACTACGTGGGTCAGGAGATTTTGTCTCTTCACACTAATATCGACGTGAGAAAGAATACGACGCGAAACGGCAAATAATATCTCTTCACACTTCTATCAAAAGGAGGGAAATACGACATGGAGCAAATCATATCTCTTCACACTTCTATCAAAAAGGGACAAGTATACTACGTGGGCCAGGAGATTTTGTCTTTTCACACTAATATCGACGTGAGAAAGAATACGACGCGAAACGGCAAATAATATCTCTTCACACTTCTATCAAAAGGAGGGAAATACGACATGGAGCAAATCATATCTCTTCACACTTCTATCAAAAAGAGACAAGTATACTACGTGGGCCAGGAGATTTTGTCTCTTCACACTAATATCGATGTAAGAAAGAATACGACGCGCAACGGGAAATAATATCTCTTCACAATTATATCAAAAAGGTATAAGTATACTACGTGGGTCAGGAGATTTTGTCTCTTCACACTAATATCGACGTGAGAAAGAATACGACGCGAAACGGCAAATAATATCTCTTCACACTTCTATCAAAAGGAGGGAAATACGACATGGAGCAAATCATATCTCTTCACACTTCTATCAAAAAGGGACAAGTATACTACGTGGGCCAGGAGATTTTGTCTCTTCACACTAATATCGATGTAAGAAAGAATACGACGCGCAACGGGAAATAATATCTCTTCACAATTATATCAAAAAGGTATAAGTATACTACGTGGGTCAGGAGATTTTGTCTCTTCACACTAATATCGACGTGAGAAAGAATACGACGCGAAACGGCAAATAATATCTCTTCACACTTCTATCAAAAGGAGGGAAATACGACATGGAGCAAATCATATCTCTTCACACTTCTATCAAAAAGGGACAAGTATACTACGTGGGCCAGGAGATTTTGTCTTTTCACACTAATATCGACGTGAGAAAGAATACGACGCGGAACGGGAAATAATATCTCTTCACACTTCTATCAAAAAGGGACAAGTATACTACGTGGGCCAGGAGATTTTGTCTTTTCACACTAATATCGACGTGAGAAAGAATACGACGCGGAACGGGAAATAATATCTCTTCACACTTCTATCAAAAGGGGGGAAATACGACATGGAGCAAATCATATCTCTTCACACTTCTATCAAAAAGGGACAAGTATACTACGTGGGCCAGGAGATTTTGTCTTTTCACACTAATATCGACGTGAGAAAGAATACGACGCGCAACGGCAAATAATATCTCTTCACACTTCTATCAAAAAGGTACAAGTATACTACGTGGGTCAGGATATTTTGTCTCTTCACACTAATATCGACGTTAGAAAGAATACGACGCGAAACGGGAAATAATATCTCTTCACACTTCTATCAAAAGGGGGGATATATGACATGGGCCAAATCATCTCTCTTCACACTTATATCAAAAAGGGACAAGTAAACGACCAGGACTAGGAGATTTGTCACTTCACATTTTTATCAAAAGTGAGAAAGAATACGACGCGGAACGGGAAATAATATCTCTTCACACTTCTATCAAAAGGGGGGAAATACGCCATGGGGCAAATCATGTCTCTTCACACTTCTATCAAAAAGGGACAAGTATACGACGTGGGCCAAGAGATTCATTACACAATTATTGCTTGTTTTCTGCTGAGTAAAGGGGTGTGGTTTAGAAGCGTTTGCTTTTTATACGGCGCAGAAACTCCGTTAGTTAAGTAAACGGTAATTATTTTAAATAATGGAGAGAGAACGTTGTAATTAACGGCGCGTCCGCGCAGTTCCTACACTATGCTAAGTGATGATTTATATAGTAATACCATGTGAAATTAAACTCTGTATTTTAAGGGTAAGTTGGTAGCTGTAATGCTTTTTCTTTAAAAATACGTGCTACACCATTTCTATATATATATATATATATATCTAGACCATATATATATATATATGTATTTCCAGACCAAAATCTACCGCAACGACCTGAAGGACTACGAAAGCAATCACTCGTCTTACTCAAACTAGAACCCAATTTTTTTAATTTAGTGTCTGCTCTTCTCACGTTGTTTTATTTTCTGCCTTTTTTTTCTTTCAGTTCATTAAGTTAGATTCCAGTATTTTTCTCCCCACTAAGAGTTCGCATAAATCCAAAGCTGTGCTGCGTTGCAACTGCTCCACTTTAAAAGATAAGTTTTAATTTTTTTTAAATAAGTTTACATTTGAATCTGTTTATTTTACAACATCCATTATCTATATACAGTCAAACCTGGATAAGTGAGAGTTCAAGTACAATCTCATTCTCGCTTATAGAGGTTTCTCACTAACCCGAGTTTCTCGCTAATGCAGGTACATGGGTAGCGTTTGTCTCTCATAGAGGCGCGCAGAAATAACAAGTCACAGCAAGTACGAATGTATTATGTACATATATATTTTTAATGGTGTGTATATGTTACGTTCATTAGATTTTGACATATACATAAGTACTTTATAAGGGTAGATATCAATATGCTTACGATAACAAAACAAAAACAATGGTAGGAAGTTCCACGTAAGTTAAGAATGAGTCATAAAATAGATGTTAACTTTGTTTTGTCATTTGTTCCTCCTAAATAATATAAATAAATAAAGCTCGACTGTCGCTTATAGAGAGAGGTATAGATAAGTAGCAGTCTCACTTACGGAGGTTCATGTGGGAAAAACGACTCTCTCTTACAGAGGTTTCTGTTTCTCGCTAATAGAGGTTTTGGGAGCTTAAAATGACGGTTCCTGAGTATTACTCTCACTAACAGAGTTTTCTCACTTATCCGGTTCTCGCTTATCCAGGTTAGACTGTAAATAAAAATGAATCGCAAAATGTGTTGCTAAGCGCATAAGTCTAGAACGGCTGAATCGATTTGGGTGATTTCTTTTTTGTTGTGTTTGATGAAGTCTGGGGATGGTTCTTATGGAGTAAAAAATGTAAAAGATACGAGGAAAATAGTAAAAACAACAATTTTCTTTTCCCATACAAACCTCTCTATCCCCAGCTGTCAAACATATGATGTCAATCAAAACAAATCAAAGGTGCGTTGGGATTGTATTTGATATGCCTTCAAGTTGATTAGAGGTTGTATGTCATTGATTAAAATGATAATTTATACGCCAAGTAATCAAACAAAAAATAAAGTGTCCCATAAGGCATTATAATAAAAATATCATTACCTTCAATATGACTTAAGTCTTTCAATGCAATTTTATTTCTATTAGACTTGCGACAGACCAATAACTTTTGGCAGAATGAAATCTGTCGGGGCAGCTATTATCATAAAAAAAGTGTAACTTTGTTTTTGAGATATAGAGCAGAACAAGGTCTGCCGGGACAGCTAGTTTGTTATATAAAGTAATCTTTTATGACACTATCTTTGGGACAACTAATTAATAAAAGTTATGTCCTTTCTAAATATTTCTTATGTATTTTAGAGTCTTAAACTAAAGATTAAAATTTGCGCTCGGTTACTACGCTTCCTTCATACCGGCTACATTACGAAGAAGTTTTATGTATTCTTACTACAAAGTTATTAAACTGCGCTTGAGCCAATATAACGATGTTAAAAATCTGATTTCGAATATCGTTTATCAAAAGTCTAGTGATAGGGATATCTAAGGTTTTATTAATAGTTTCAGTAGTCATGCGCAATGGCTCCTTTCTAGTTTCTAGAAGACACCGTATCACAGGGAGGATTTTACAAGTTGAGTAGAAAATCCTACTTCTAAGTCTACTTACAAAGGATATGTCTAGTTATGTCGTATTTTTTTATCGTTTTTTTGCCGTTTTCGTAAGACATAAGAATAAAAAATTTGGTAAGAAGCATGGCTTTATTTCACAAATGTAGGATAAAATCAGAAACTCACAAGTTTTGTAGTTACATCACTTAAAAAAATGCTATTAAGTTATTTTCAAGGACAGTACAGCAAGATATCAACAATAAGGACCTTAAGAAACTTTAGCGCTTTTTGTCTCGAATAATATTGCTAATGTGGAAACCATAATATATTCCAGAGCAGCTGCGATATCGTGACGCATACCGGCGACGACCAATAGCAGATTACAGCCCTTCAATTGAACGAGATGTAGAAGAAAACGGATCTCACTCTACGCAACTATTTTAAAGTAGGTAGGTAACTAACATTTATATCATTGATTAATTTTTCTTTATCAGCATAGTTATCTTTATTCTTCTACGATCTCCTATTAGAGAATAAGCCTCGTTTTTTTTTACACTGTCTTGACATAGTGACTACAGAGTACCTGATGGTAAGTACAGTGTAGTCTAAATACGTAAGCGACTATCAAAGGATGAAAATCCATTGATAGTCTACATCGTCATGTCAGCCCACATATACCACGACCGAAGGTCTCCAGGTATATGAGTCACTGGATATACACAAGCTGATCCCGAAACGCGACAAGCCGAAACTGGTCACTATGCTCGTTTAGCACCACCCAGGAGTCACGTGTAGGGAAACTAGGGTAAAGCCTACGGACGCGAGCAGCTTCGGCTCCCAAAATCTAGATCTTTCTCTCATATAACTCTTTCTTGAACCGTACCACTACGAAAAAGACTGGTGCCTCGGGCTTGGAGAAAGATCAATGTTCAACCGATCCACAAAAAATGAGATTATGTATAGGCCCTTCAACGAAGAATATAGTAATTAAAGTCAAACAATTTATTAAAAACTACATTAGCGTGTGTTATTTGCGTAAATAAAAGTACATATACTGACACTAGCACGTTTATTTTATCACTGCCTGCACACCGCGCGTACCAACTAACCTTACAAGATCTTATTACTATACCTACAGCTAACATCCGTCCACCAATAAATCCCAACATAATATTCTATACATACTTTTTTTACATACTATTAAAAAACTGTTTATAATCTACACGTTTTTTTGGTCTTAATCTTGGAGAGATATCAACTGTTGATTCGCAAGAGTTTGTTGATGCGGTTGCCGCTTTGCCATCTGCCCAACTCTGTACTGAGACTGGTAGCGTATCCTCGCTGTCAATAACCTCTTCTTGCTTTGTTTGAGGATTTATGTCTGTACATTGTTCTATAGTAGTCGGGTTATTCATAAATTGTATAAATAAATATCCATTGCCGCAAGAAGGCGGAGTTGTCAGCTGGTTGATCTTTTGGCTTATGATCCGCGCGTAGAAACTTCTCCTTATTATTAGCATCAACTCTTTTATTTTCGTCTGGTACTCTCTCCTTGATTTCATAAATTTGGTTTTTATGGATCCAACAGGACATACGCGGGTAGCGTGTGCTCCACGATTTGCCGCGAGTCTGAGGGTAAATTAAGGAGAAACGGGCGGAAGTCTATCTATTTAGATAGACTGTATTTTTTCAGATTCCTAAGTAGGTCAGCGTACTTCACTACTAAGGCAATCCTATGTGCCAGGTCGGTTTCACGGAGCTCCCGCGCGAGTACTGTGACTTCGTCCACGTCAATGGCGCAGGCGAAATCACAGGCCTCGTCGAGGTCTTTGGAAAACGGAGTGGGCGCTGAGGGCACTTGTGCAACCGGTGCGCTGCGGCGCATCCAGGGATTCTGGGTGCGAGCAGGCACGGGAGGAGCGGCCACGGGGGGACGCACTCCCGCATTCGCGGGAACCGAGGTGGGCCGAGCGGCCTGTGAGCCGGTGATGCCGGCGCGAGCTGGCTGCTGAGCCGGGGCGGCAGCGGTGCCGGTGGGCTTAGCGGGGACGCTAGGCGGGAGAGCTGCTCCGTACCTGGCGGGAAGCGGCGGGAATTCGAACGCCGGAGGTGGTCTTTAGGCCACGGGCCGAATGCGCGGTGCGGGCGCCCTGCGAGGCTCCCCTGGTGCGCTCGCACTGTGAAGTTCCATGGTCTCCCAGGCACTTCACACACCTAGGGCGCGCAAAGCATCTAAGTGCCGAATGCCCGTATAGTTGACAGTTATGGCACTGTCCGGCCATTCCGTTCTTGTATGGGGGCTCAACCTTAATGCCGCTGAGAAGACGGACGGTCTTAACGTTGAAAATCTGTTTGGCCTCTGGCGTCAGAGGCAGGATGACAAGCACCATATCGAATGGCGTCTTAGTGGACGCCCTGTGCATCAGGTGGACTTCTTTCACCGGCAGGGCCTGAGAGAGAAGGTCCTCCTTTATGAGCTCAGTGCTGAGCTCTTTCGGGAGGCCTTTCACGACTACGCGGAGTCGTTTCTCGTCTGGGAGAGAATAGGTATGGTAACTATACACGACGGACAACACTCGATCACTAGTAGCAGGGATTCTTCAATAAAAAACACTTCTTCGTTCGCAGTTCGTAGTTCGCTTCTTTATTTGCAGTTCTTGAGGGTAGCTCCGAGGGAATTCTTCGAGTCTTCGATCTTCGCCGCCGACCAACGATTAGGTCGCTATATATATCCCCTCGGGCTACCCTAACAACTAGTACTATATACAAAGCATTCCTTAAAACTAAGTCCGCCAATAGCGACGCCGGATTCCGCCGTAGTTCCTACGTCCGGCCGCCGCTGTCGCTGCTGTCGCCCCGGTCGACGTGCTCCTCTCCCGCACCCCTATTCTTGCGTCTCCGGCGCCCTGGGCTCGCTGTTCGTAACATCCTCCCCCCGGCGTAGCTCGTCGAAGCCTTCTTTTTCCAGCCGGAGAACAGCCAGCTTCCTTGCAGGGCGCACGAAGGTTCCACCTCTGGTGCGGATGAGAGCGCTGCGCACGTCGCCGTCTGGCCCGGGGTACACGGCCTCCACGATGCCTCGAGGCCATGTGTTGCGGGGCAATGCAGCGTCGACCACGATGACTAGATCTCCGGGGCGTAGCGGGCGCTGTCGATCGTGCGCTCCGCCGCGCGCCACCAGCGTCGGCAGGTACTCCCGGACCCACCGTCGCCAGAACTGGTCGGCGAGCCCTTGTGCCGCCTTCCATGCTCTCCTATCCGCCGGCGAGCACACCCCGGTCTGGGGCAGCCCTGCCGACGTCCCGATGAGAAAGTGGTTCGGAGTCAACGCCTCCGGATCCGCCGGATCCACGGAGACGTGTGTCAGCGGTCGCGAATTGATCGCGTGTTCCGCTTCTGCCAGCAGCGTCGTTAGCACCTCCTCTCGCGGTGCTTGGTTGTGTAGAGTCGCGCTCAGCGCAGCTTTTACTGAGCGCACGAGTCGCTCCCACGCGCCGCCTTGATTCGGCGCGCCAGGAGGGATGAAGCGCCACTCCATTCGGCGCAGCTGCGCGTAGTCACGCAGCGCCGGCTCCCACTCGCTGTATGCTGCCCGTAGCTCCGCGTCGGCTCCACGGAAGTTCGTCCCGTTGTCGCTCCAGAGCTGACGCGGCCATCCGCGTCGCGCTGCCATCCGTCGCAGCGCCATGATTGCGGAGTCGGCAGACAGGCTGCCCACTACCTCGATGTGGACAGCTCGGGTAGTGAGGCACGTGAACAACGCGCCCCACCTCTTCTCACGTCGGCGGCCGATAGTGACGGTCATCGGCCCGAAGTAGTCGACCCCGCAGTTGGTGAAGGGTCGGCGATGCTGATCCAGGCGCGCCGGCGGCAGGTCCCCCATCGGCGGCACCCGGGGCTTCGCTCGGCGCACCCGGCAGAGCGCGCAAGCCCGGGCAACCGCGCGCACAGTGGGGCGCGCGCGCAGTATCCAGAAGCGCTGCCTGATGTCATTGAGGACGCGCTCGTTGCTGGCGTGTCCCGCAGCCGCGTGTTCTCGTAGCACGATGAGTCTTGTCAGCGGGTGACGGCCGCCCAGTATGATCGGCCGCTTCGTCTCGTACGGCGCGCGCGCGGCATCGATCCGTCCGCGCACACGCAGCAGGTCGTCCTGCAGCATCGGGTCCAGCTTGGCGAGGCGGCTGGCAGCTGGCAAGGTTCGGCCAGCGCGCAGCCTCGCGATCTCCTCGCCGAAGTCTTCCTCCTGCGCCCTGCGTAGCCATAGGTGCTCCGCTCGCTCGATGTGCTGCAATTCAAGTCGGGTCGCTCTTTTGCGACATTTGTCGATGAAGGCGAGCACCGTCGCCGTCGCCCGGATCAGCCGCTCATATGATGAGAAGCGGCTAATGTCCGGCAACGGGCTCGCGTTGTCGATGATGCTCGCTGCGCAGCACGCGGCCTCCTCGATGCTGCCGGTGCTGCTCGGTCGTGCCTTTTCCTGCGGCCACGTATTCTCAGGCCCGTACAGGAAAGAAGGTCCGATGAACCAGCGGTCATGCTGGTCGGTTGGCGCCTTACCGTCGCGGGTTGCGTCATCCGCGACGTTGTGTGCGGTCGGCACCCAGCGCCATTGTTCTATGTCAGTCGCCTCCGCTATCTCGCCGAGCCGGTGCGCGACGTAAGGCGTGTAGCGCCGCGCGTCCGTCCTTATCCACTGCAGCACCGTTGATGAGTCGCTCCAGTAGATCACGCGGTCAGCCTTCCAGTGATGTTCTTGCTTTATCATGCCAGCCAGCCGGGTTCCGATGACAGCTGCTTGTAGCTCCAGCCGCGGTATCGTATGCGGGCGCAGCGGCGCCACCCTGGCCTTAGCAGCGGCCAGTGTCACCGTGACGCGACCGTCTTCGTGCATCAGCCGCCAGTATGCTGCCGCTGCGTATGCCTGTTCGCTGGCATCGACGAACACGTGAAGCTGCCTCTCCGGTTCCGCAGCATCGTCGTCGGTGACGTATCGTCGCGGCAGGCGCAGCTGAGCTATGTCGTCCAGCGTGCTCAGCCATTGGTCGAAGCGATCCGCCTGCTCGCCCGGAAGCTGCTCATCCCATCCTATCTGGATGCGCCATAAATCCTGCAACACAATCTTGGCAGTGAGGCTGTAACAGCTAAGTAACCCCAGCGGGTCGAAAATCGACATGACCGCCGCCAGGGCCTCTCGCTTCGTCGGGGCCCGCTGCCGTTCACGGACTTGTTTTGGGACGCGTGCCAGGGTCGTGTTGAAGCCCAGCTCGTCTTTCTCGGCGTCCCACAGCATGCCAAGTGTCTTCTCCTGGTGGTGTTCGTGGCCCAGAGCGGTCGGCTCCCGGGCTCGCAGCTCTCGAGGGACGGTGTTCAGCAGGAGCGGGCAGTTGGAGTTCCAGCTTCTCAACGTGAAGCCTGCTTGAGCGTGGACGGTGATGACCTCTTCTATTGTCTTCTTTGCTTCTTCCATGGTCTTGAAGCTGTGCACGAGGTCGTCCATGTAATGGCTCCTGGTGATGACCGGCAGTGCCCTGGCGTGCGAATGCGCGTGATCCTGCGCATTCCGGTCCCGCACGCTGTGGGCCAGGAAGGGCGAGCTGGCTGCTCCGAAGATCATCGAAGTCATCTTGAACTGCTCCGGAGGGTCCTTTCTGTTGTCGCCTCTCCACAAGAATGACTGCGCCGGTTGATCTTCCGCTCGCACCTTCACCTGCAAAAACATCTCAGAAATGTCCGCTGTTACGGCGATCGGCCGTTCCCGGAATCGAAATAATATTCCGGGAAGTGATTGTAACAAGTCCGGTCCCTCGAGTAAAAAGTCGTTCAAACTTTTGTTCTGTACGCGGTGCGCTGCGTCAAACACTAGCCGTATCTTGTTTGGCTTATTCGGGTTTCGTACGGCGAAGTGCGGTAGAAACCACTGTATAGCGCTGTCTCGTTCACTCTCGCTATACTTTTCCGCGTATCCTTTTTCAACAAATTTTCAATCTGGCGCGTGTATTCCTCTTTAAATGCCGGGTCGCGATCCATCTTTTTCTCTATGCCCCTGAGGCGTATGAATGCTTCACTGTAGCTCGGCGGCAGCACGATGTCATCGGTGCGCCACGGTAACCCGACTTCGAATCGATTGTTCACTCGGCGCGCCGTTTTGTTGAAAATCTCGATCGCTCGTCGATCTTCTGGCTTCTCCTTGGTGGTCAGCGACACACCAAGCGCTTCCAACGTGAAGTGCTTCTTCACCAGTTCTTGAAGACGCTCGTCGTCTTCTTGCTCGGTGCTCGAGGGGGTGCTGCCGCAGTCTCGTTCCGCCGCGTGTAGATGCAGCACTGTGTTCTCCCCCCGTCGATGGAGCAGGCGAGGCTCGATGCCGTAGATGACCCACCCTAGGCTGGTGAGTGATGCGGCGGGCTCGTTCTTCTTTCCGGTCCTTATCTGCTGGGAGACCATCAGGTGCCAGTTGTCGACACCTATCAGGATCCTCGGCTTCGCGTTCTCGAAGCAGGCCTCCCGCAGATCTTGCAGGTGGGCGTACCGCGTCAGTTCCCGCGGCGCCCGTTGTCCTCGCAGGTCCAACTTCTTGACCGTGCGAGCGGTGATCTCGTGTGCGGCGCGTTCTCGCCGCCCTCGGATGCTGATGCTGACCCGCTGACTGCTGCTCTCGTGCTCCGTCGCGTTGACACCTCGCAGCCTCAGCGGTGCCGGAGTCCCCTTGACGCCGATGCTGTCTGCCAGTTCTTGGTCGATGAGGGTTATTGACGACCCCTCATCCAGGAGCGCGTACGTAGCTACTTCTCCCCCAGGACCTGTAATGATGACGTTGCAGACTTTTAGCAACACGCTGCTGTCTTCACTGGGTGTTGCTATCGACATCACTGCTTCTTCTCTGGCCGGGCGGGGTGGTTCTTCCTCATCGCTGGATCGCACCTCTGGCTGCGCTCGCACTTGCTCGGTGTCGTGCAACAGCGGGTGATGCGGCCGGCGGCAACCGTTGACACCGCTTGCGTCAGCTTGGCAGTCGGCCCGACGATGCCTCTTCTTCAGGCACTTAAAACAAACGCGCGCTGACTTTGCCCAGTCCCAGCGGGCGCTGATCTTCATATTCTTGATCTTCTTGCATTTGTCCGTAGCGTGGTCCGCTCCACAGCAGAAGCACCCTTGTGGTGCGCGTCGCTCCTCTACTGTTGTGTAGACGGCTGCCCCACGCGTCGTTCGGCGTGCTGGCTTCGTGTTCTGCTGCCTCGGTCTTGCTGGCGCGGCGTATTTTGCAGTGCTGACGGCGCCCGATGTACTGGATTGGCGCGTGTAGCTAAACGCCAAGTCCGCTTCGCGTGTGAGGAAGCGAGACAGAGTGATCACTTCGCACTCTTCCATCCCTCGGTGCAGATGTGCGTAGTCTCTCCACCTTGAGACTAGCAGCGGGCTCATTCGTTCCATGATTTCTCCCGCCAGCTGTGGATTCCGTAGATAACCGCTGTGGCCGACGTTCTTCAGCACGGCGATTATGTTCTGCACTCGCACTGCAAACACGTTGAGCTCTTGCGCTGTCATTCCTGCTTGTGGCAGCTGACGCAGCTTCTCCATGGCGTCGTTGATAATGGTGTCCGGCTGGCCATAACAGCGCTCCAGTGTGTGCATTATGGCATCCGGGTTCTCCGCAGTGTGCAGTAGAGGCGCCACGGCGTCCCTCGCTTCTCCCCGGAGACACACCCGTAGCCTGGCTAGGTTCTCCGCCGCCGAGAAGTTGTATATCTTCGTGCTATCTCGCATGGCTGCCTTGAATGGCAGCCACTCGTTCGGTGCCCCGGTGAATACTGGTAGGTCCGAGGCTTGACGTGGCGGCACTCGTTCCCGTGCCGTCATCCTCTTCAACGCCTCGGCCAGCTCCTCGATCGCCCTCGATCTGCCCCTCGTGGGCGTGGGTGAACGTGTGCGACGCCGTTCTGTCGCCTCACGTTGTTGTGACCTTTCTTCTTCGAAGGTCACTCGGGCCGCAGTCAGCTCCCCCCGTTGATCGTCGGAGGTATGGAGGGCCGTTCTGCCTCCTCGTTCTGCTGACGGTGTCTCGGCCGGGTACGTTGAATCCCCCTCGGTCGCTTGTTGCAGCCAACTGTTCACGCGTTCGTTCGTCTGTGACATGTTGCTGCCCTGTTCGTCCTCTTCTATGTTCTCGAGGTCCACTTCTAGTCTCTTCCTGACTAGGTCCGCTTCCATGCGCAGTTCCCGCCGTTGGATCTCGGCGAGACGTTCCTGTGCTTGCAGCTCCAACTGCAACCGTAATCTGGCAGCTGAGCTTGTACTTGTGCGGCGTGACCTCGCTGGCGAACGTTGTCTTGCTGCTGTAGGGAAAGAAACTGCGTTTGACGTTTCAGCGTTTGACAATCGAGCGTTTGACAATCGAGCGTTTGACTTGTCACATGTCAATGTAGCGTTTGACCCCCCTGTCGTAGTCTCAACAGCAGGCCGCACTGACGGAGAGCGTGGTGGTTCAACATGACGCACCGAGGCCGGTGCGTACATGTCACACTCGTCCGTAGTATCGGCCCCCTGTGATCGAGTCTTGACCATTTTCCCCAATTCTTGATGCAATCTTCGATAAATCGATGCGTTGGTTCTACTTTCTTTCTTCTATTCGGCTTCCGATGGACCAGGATGTACACGATGGACAACACTCGTTGACTAGTAGCAGGGATTCTTCAATAAAAAACACTTCTTCGTTCGCAGTTCGTAGTTCGCTTCTTTATTTGCAGTTCTTGAGGGTAGCTCCGAGGGAATTCTTCGAGTCTTCGATCTTCGCCGCCGACCATTTTTTTTTTTTTTTTTTTTTTTTTTCGAATTGACGCGTTTTGTCGACCGGGAAAGGTCTTCACAAACTAACCGGGCAGGTGGGCGAGCACTGAGGGTGCTCAGCCAGCAATTTATGGGTTGGGTGGCAATGCAAGGGCACCCCTGTGGGTACGAGCCTCGACTTGGACCGCCAGCCAAAAATACGAAACCTAACGGTGATCTACTAGCGTTTCGGAAGCGACTACCTTGAGAAGAAACGCCGAAAGAAACTCAAGGCTGCGTCGGAGTGTAACTGCGTCATTTAGACGACAGTTGACGGAACTAACCTTACTCGTCGTCGTCGGCGCCGCCGGCGGCGCCGGTGTCGTGGTAAGTATCTGGTGCATGAGTGTACCTCACTGTTTTTTGGATCTGCGGTTATCAAAGCCGCGGTAATTGGATCATCCGGATCCAACAGGACAGAACGCGGGCGGCGTGTACCCCATCCGGTGCCGCGAGTCGGTGGGTATTCGCATACGTTGCGAAGAAGCTCATTGGGGTGGTGTGGTAACCTATCGAAGTAGCGACGAGATGCTGTGCGCATGAAACTGGCGATCGTCTCGAGTTTGAGGTCGTCGTGGAGATCGACATTTCTCAAATAATGTGGGGCTCCTACTATAGTGCGGAGGAATTTGTTTTGCACTTTTTGCAATCGGGCGATGGTGGACTTGGAGGCGTGGGCGAAGACTACGCTAGCGTAAGTCATCACTGGCCTAACTACTGTCTTGTAAATTGTCAGCTTATGCCTAAGTGACAATTTACTCTTTTTGCACACCATGGGGTGTAGCCTACTGAGGATAAAGACGGCGCGATTGCGCACAGTCCTGACGTGGGAGCTGAAGGTAAGCTTCCTATCGAGGGTGACACCTAAGTATTTGACCTCATCGGCCCAAGGGATCGTTCGGTCAAATAGCTTAATGTCTGTATCGGGGGTGGGGTATTGGTTACTCCGAGAAAAGAGTATTGCTACACTTTTCTCGGCATTCACCTCTATCCGCCATTTGCGGAACCACTCGCCGAGAACGGTGGCTGCGTTTTGTAGGTTTTTGTGGAGGGTTTTCTTATCCCTTTGGGAACAGAAAAGAGCGGTATCATCCGCATAGAGCGCGAGCTGTATGTTCGGCAATCTAGGGATGTCGTTTGTATATAAACTATACAAAATGGGAGCAAGTATAGACCCTTGCGGGACTCCTGCTCGGATCGGTCTCGGGTTTGAGAACACTCCTTCGACGCGGTATTGGAAATGCCTGTTCGACAAATAGTCTCGCAAGATGAGCACGAGCCTGTCTGGCACTTTGAGTGTGTATAGCTTGTACAACAAGCCATTGTGCCAGACTTTGTCGAAGGCTTTCGCCACGTCGAAGAAGAGCGCCCCTGTCGGGGTATGGTCGTTATTCCGGATGAAATTGTCGAGAATGTGCTCCGTGAGGCGGTGCACTTGATTGACACTCGAATGTTTGGCACGGAAGCCAAACTGTTCGTTAGTCAAAATCTTATTGGACTGGACGTGATCCTGGAGACGGTTGAGAAGCAACCGCTCGTACAGTTTCCCCATCGTCTTGATGAGACTGATGGGCCTGTAGCTAGTAGGGATGTTTTTGGGTTTCCCCGGCTTGGGGATTCCTATCACGCCTGCCTCTTTCCACGCGTTTGGAAAGATGCAGTTTTTGATCGCCGCATTGAAGATGACGACGAGAAGGCATATGATTTGCTCCGGCAGCATCTTGAGGACTCTGTTCGAGATACCATCAAGACCGGGAGCTTTCTTGATCGGGAGGTGTCTGATGATCTCGTTGACTTCGTCAGCTGTGACGATCGCCAGATCTGCAGTGGGAGGAAGCGCAGCCAGACGTTGGACTACAGAGTCCACTCTGGCTACGTGGTCTGGGTCCGCCGGGAGCAGGCTGGGAGAGCATTGGCGCTCTAAACTGTCCGCCAGACATTCGGCCTTTTCGACATCGTCGAAGGAGACAGAATTGTCCGGCCCTAGCAGAGGAGGCATGCAGCGGTCATTATCTAATTTGAGTGATCTCGCCAGATTCCAGTAAGCCTGGTGGGAGGGCGAGAGTTGGGACAAATAATTTTCCCACTGGTTTCCTCGCATGTCGGCGATTCGTTTCCTTACCTCCCTCTGTAAGGAACGCAGCCTCGTGCGGTTTTCCGCAGTGGGATACCTATCATATGCTCTGGTCGCGGCATTCTTCGCCGTCATCAGCCTCCTCACGTCATCAGGGAGCCTCCAACGGAAAAAGTTTTCCGCTGGGGCCTCCCTGGTGGCTTCGGCGATAGCGCCTTGAAGGTGGCCGGTGACGGCGTCGATTGCCGCATCTGCATCCTCTGACGAGGAGAAGAAGTCAGGGATCGGGTCGAGGAGTGGTTTCGGACCATCCGAGGCTAGGATCGCTCCTAGCTTCTTCCAGTCCGTCACCAATTTAGTGGGGATTGCCTCCGGCTCAGAGGAGCCGAGTTGCATCAAGACAGGTCTGTGATCCGAATCCAGTTCACTGAGCGTGACTATAGAGCGCAACCGTAAGGTTATGCTCTTTAGCAGCGCAATGTCCAGGATGTCGGGCCTGTGGTTAATAATGTTGGGGAAGTGAGTTGGACTCAACGGAGACAGTACGTCGAAAGGGTAGACATTACTGTGGAGACGCAGGCGTTTGCCATTACTAGTAGAGTAATGACAGCCCCACTGCATATGTTTGCAGTTGAGGTCGCCTGCGATGATAACTGCGGGACCTAAGTCCAGAAGTGCGTAGAGGTCACTTCGGAGAAGTACTTTGTTCGGTGACAAATAGACCGAAGCAATATATATTGAGGGATGACCGCTCATGCCGAGCCTACAGACCGAGGCCTCGAGATTCTCGAGGGGAGGCGGGTCGATCGGCATGCAGTGCAGAGCCCTCCTATAGTATATGGCAGTGCCCCCGCCGCGGGCGTGGGTCCTGTCATTCCTAACCAGGTGATAGTTGGCCAGACGGGGCCCTCTATCACTCGGCTTGAGGAGAGTCTCTTGCACTAGCATGACGTCGATCTGGTGGGTGCGAAGGAAATCACCGACGAGATCCTTCTGTCTTCGGAGGCCGTAAGCGTTGAACCACGCGAGGTTCAACGCGTGCGGTTTGATCCTACTCGTTGTAAAGAGCATTGGATCAACAAAGAAAAGCTACTGGGAGACGGAGGGGCATCTATTTAGATGCACTGTATTTTTTAAGATTTCTTAGTAGATCCGCGTACTTCACTACTAAGGCAATCCTATGTGCCGGGTCGGTTTCGCGGAGCTCCCGCGCGAGCTCTAGGACTTCGTCAACGTCAATGGCGTTGGCGAAGTCACAGGCCTCGTCGAGGGCTACGGATAGCGGGGTGGGCGCTGAGGGCGCCCGTGGGACCGGTGCGCTGCGGCGCACCCAGGGGTTCTGGGTGCGAGCAGGCACAGGAGGAGCGGCCACGAGGGGACGCACTCCCGCCTTTGCGGGAACGGAATTTGGCCGAGCGGCCTGGGAGCCGGCGATGCCGGTGCGGGTTGGTTGCTGAGCCGGTGCGGCAGCGGTGCCGGTGGGCTCAGCGGGAGCGCTAGGCGGGAGAGTTGCTCCTTGCCTGGCGGGAAGCGGCGGAAATTCGGACGCCGGAGGTGGTCGGAGGGCCGCAGGGCGTGTGCGCGGTGCGGGCGCCCTGTGAGGCCTCCAGGCCCCGCGCCGCGGCTGCGGGGCGCGTGGGCAACCGCGATAATTCGCGGGATGCCCCTCACGCCCGCACAGAACGCAGCTCGGAGGCGTGGGTGCCTCCCTGGTGCGCGCGCACTGTGAAGTGCCGTGGTCTCCCAGGCACTTCACACACCTAGGGCGCGCAAAACATCTCAGAGCGGAATGCCCGTATAATTGACAGTTATGGCACTGTCCGGGCATTCCTTTTTTGTATGGCGGTTCAACCTTAATACCGCTGAGAAGACAGACGGTTTTGAGATTGAAAATTTGTTTGGCCTCTGAGGTTAGAGGCAGGATCACCAGCACCATGTCGAATGGTGCTTTGGTGGATGCCCTGTGCATCCGGTGGACCTCTTCCACCGGCAGGGCCTGGGAGAGGAGGTCCTCCTTAATGAGCTCCGTGCTGAGCTCTTTAGGGAGGCCCTTAACGACTACGCGGAGTCGTTTTTCGTCAGGGAGGGCATATGTATGGTAGCCTATCTTTTTCTCCCGGAGATAGGCTGTCATTTTCTTGTGGTCATCCGGAGTGGGGACTACCACTCGGATGCCATCGAAAGTCGCGGTGGCTCGCGTATAGTTAACACGCTTTTCTTTTAGCACGACTGAAATTCGCTCCCATTCACTCTTCTCCCGGATGATTACCGGGGGAGGAGGGCCGGGGCGGAATGCGGGCGGGTTGGAGTTGGCCTTATTTGGCCTTGGGTTTGGGTTTTTGGCGGCTGGAGGGCGCGCCGAAGCCGAATCTGTCGCTTTCACCTTAGCGGTCTTGGATGGGCCGCGAGATTTATGTATTTTCCTTTTTCCGCCTACGGTGGTGAATCCACCATCGTTTTCGGCGGCCGACTCGGAGGAGGAATCGTTTGATGACGATTCGTGCACGATGGACATGGCCGGCGATACCTCTCGAGTGCGAGAGGGACCACCGGCGTCCGAAAGGGACGCGTGTATAGGCGAGCGGTCGCGGTGCGCGGGCGTCTCGCGAGGGACGCGGGGAACTCGGCCTGTAGGCGCGGCACGAGCGGGAGGCGCGATATCGCTGTCCCGCTCGGACGTTGTTTTATTTAATAATAATGCAAATGCATTATTTTGGACTAATGCTTCGGATGGCTCAAGCACATCCTTTGGAGGAGGGGTTTGGCCTATGGCGGCGGACCCAGCTGTAATGTTGAGGAGGTCTGACGGGAGAGCAGAATTGAGTAATTCCTCAATCTGCTGCCCGCCCTGTCCGGACTGGTAAGACCTTAACTCGGTCACAAATTCCTCCATAACGGAGTGACGCTGCTTGATCAGCCATTTCGCAACTAAGTTGCTGAACACCACTTCGCTGGAATCCATTTCTGGGGAGTTGAGGGCTGTCCCCCAGACCCGTTTAGGGCCCGAGGGGTGTGTACCTAGCGTCCCTAGCAAGGGATGTGTGCCTACTTTGCACCACCGAGACAGGGGTCCGCGCTAGCAGACCCAAGTCAAACAAATGGCGCGGCAGGAGAAGGAATAAGGTAGGGTGGGAGGGCGATAGTCGGGGTTGACTAGGGGGTCGCTCCCTGTGCCAACTGGTCCGACCCCGTCCGGTGAGCGCGGTTGCCAAAGGGGCAAACGCGAGCGCCCGGGGCACGCTCTAGGCCGGTTCGTGTAACACCGCTAGGTTTCCCCGGCCTAACCACTAAAAAGCGTGGTTTTTCAAAGGCGTTTGACAGTCAAGGTTAACGAAACTTTTGCGCCTCGAATGTCTTGAAAAAGACACCTCGGCGCGAGACGGCGTTTGACGGTCCGCACTTCACAGAAACCGTACGTCTAGGACACCTTGAAAAAGGCGCCTAGGCGAGAAACACTCTGCGCAAGGGCGCACGCGGAAGCACGTGATTATTCGGCGTCGCGCTGAAAAGCGCGCGTCTAACAACACGTAAGATCGCACGGGAATGGCGGGGGGAGGCGCTCGTGAACACGCGTACACGTCCGCACTCGACCGCGGCCAGAACCGAACCTTTTTTTTCGCTTCGCTGATTTACAGAGGTTTGGTCGCTATATATATCCCCTCGGGCTACCCTAACAACTAGTACTATATACAAAGCATTCCTTAAAACTAAGTCCGCCAATAGCGACGCCGGATTCCGCCGTAGTTCCTACGTCCGGCCGCCGCTGTCGCTGCTGTCGCCCCGGTCGACGTGCTCCTCTCCCGCACCCCTATTCTTGCGTCTCCGGCGCCCTGGGCTCGCTGTTCGTAACAGTAACCTATTTTCTTTTCGCGGAGGTAATGTGTCAAATTTTTGTGGTCACCCAGCGTGGGAATGACCACCCGGATGCCATCCATGGTCGCGGTGGCCCGTGTGTAGTTAATGCGCTTCCCTTTGAGCGCAACGGAAATTTGCGTCCAGGCGCCTTTCTCCCGGATGATTACCGGAGGAGGGGGGCCCTGGGCGGAAAGCGGGCGGATTGGCCTTTTTGGGCTTGGGACCATTGGCGGCTGGAGCGCGCGCCGTATCCTCAGGTTTGCGTTTGACGGCCTTAGATGGGCCGTCAACACGGGCGATCTTGCGTCTGCCAAGAACGGGGGTGAATCCGTCGTCGAGCATCGGATGAATCGGAGGAATCCGATTCGTCGGAATTTTCGTTCGCGATAGACATCGCGGGCGAGGAGTCGCGAGAGCGAGAGGGGCCGTCTGCGTTAGAGAGAGACGCACGAACGGGCGATCGGTCGCGGGTGGAGGAAACGTCACGCGGGACGCGGGGATCGCGGCCTGTCGGCGTGGCATGAACGGGTAGGCGGAGAGCGAGGGGCTCCGCGTCAGGGGAGGCAGGAGATTCCAGCACGCAGTGCACATTGGAGGCCGCTTGCATCTGGATTAGAGCAGTTGTAAGTTGCTGCAGTTGATCCGCAGGCAACTTACAAATGCGCTCGATGAGCACCCTTACTGGGTCGGGTGGCTCCATTTCTTAGTCGAAGTTAATAACTAAGGAGGTGGGCGGTCCCTCAGACCCGTTTAGGGCCCGAGGGGTGTGTATCCTAGCGTCCCTAGCAAGGGATGTGTGCCTAACGTGCCACACAGAGACAGGGGTCCGCGCTGGCAGACCCAACCCAAACCGGGTGGCGGCAGGAAATCGGGATAGAAGGGTGTGGAGGGCGATAGTCGGGGTTGACTAGGGGGTCGCTCCCAATGCCAACTGGTCCGACCCCGTCCGGTGAGCGCGATTGCCAAAGGGGCAAACGCGAGCACCCGTGGCACGCTCTAGGCCGGTTCGTGTAACACCGCTAGGTTTCCCCGGCCTAACCACTAAAGGCGTGGTTTTTCAAAAGCGTTTGACTGTCAGGGTTTGCGAAACTTATGCGCCTCGGATGTCTTGAAAAGGACACCTCGGCGCGAGACGGCGTTTGACGGTCCGCACTTCACAGAAACCGCACGTCTAGGACACCTTGATAAAGGCGCCTAGGCGAGAAACACACTGCGCACGGGCGCACGCGGAAGCTCGTGATTGTCCGGCGTCGCGCTGAAAAGCGCGCGTCTTACAACACGAAAGATCGCACGGGTAAGGCGGGGGGAGGCGCTCGTGAACACGGCCGCACTCGACTACTGCCTGAACCGAACTACATATATATTGAAGTTTTTTTTTTTTTTTTTTTTGAAGCGGACTAACTACTGATTGCCGGGAAAGGCATTTTCAGCTCCACCGGGCTTAGGGGGCGAGCACAGAGGGTGCTCAGCCAGCGAAATTTTGGGTTGGGTGGCAATGCAAGGGCACCCCTGTGGGTACGAATCTCGACTTGGACCGCCAGCCAAATAAAGTATTAACCCTACGGGTGATCTACTAGCGTTTCGGAAGTGACTACCTTGAGAAGAAACGCTGAAAGAAACTCAAGGCTGCGTCGGAGTAGAACTGCGCCTCGGTGCGTAAACGCACCGGTTGGCAGCAGTTGACTGAACTATCCTTCTTCGGCGCCGCCGGCGACGCCGGTGTCTTGGAATGAAACTAGTGTGTGTGTGTACCTCACTGTTTGATCGATCGGTGGCTCTTTTAACAGCCACTGTGATTGGATCATCCGGATCCCCTAACATGTCGCGAGGGCGACGAATGGTGGGTGCGAAATCATTCTTGCGTACGTAGACACAAGGTTTACTGATTAGTTTGTTAGGGTTGACCCTGCTCGTAACAGGGAGCAGGGTTGACAAAGAGAGAACACGGAGGATGGGAGGGCGCTTATTTGGGGGCGCCGTGGTTCTTGAGTGTCCTTAGCAGGTCAGCGTGCTTCACTACTAAGGACATCCTAACTGCCGGATTGTTGGCATTCTCGCGGAGCTCTCGAGCGAGTTCCAGGACTTCATCAACATCTATGAGGTTGGCGAAGTCGCAGCACTCTTCGAGGGCCGCGGAAAAGGAAGTTGGCACTGAGGGTGCCTGAGGAGTCGGCGCTGAGGGCGCCCGGGGAGCTGGCGCTGAGGGCGCCCGCGGGGCCGGTGCGCTGCGGCGGACCCAGGCATTCTGGGTGCGTGCAGGCTCGGCGGGAGGGTTGGTGGCCATAGGAGCGCGCATAGCCGCGTTCGCGGGAACGGGCGCATGTGGAGCTGCGGGGGAGCCGGCGTTGCCGGTGGTAGCGGGCTGCTGAGCCGGGGCGGCGACTGCGCCGTTGGGCCCTGCTTGTCCTCGCGGCGGGAGGGTTGCTCCACGCCTCGGGGGAAGTGGTGGGAAGTGCGATGCGGGCGGGGGCCTAACGGCCTCCGTGCGCATGCGCGGTGCGGGCGCCCTGAAGGGCTGGGGATTGCGCCTAAGGTGCGGCGCGCGCGGGCATTCGCGGTCTTTCGCGGGGTGACCCTCGGTGCCACAGAGGACACAACTAGGTGGGGTGGGTGCGTCCCTAGTACGCACGCACTCCTTAGTGCCGTGGTCGCCCAGGCACTTCACGCACCTGGGGCGCACATAGCATCTGTATGCGGAGTGGCCGTACAGCTGGCAGTTGTGACACTGCCCGGGTACGCCACGTTTGTGCGGGGCTTCGACGCGCAGACCGCTGAGGAAGCAGACGGTCGTCACGTCAAAGATTTTCTTTGCCTCTTGTGAGAGGGGGAGGACGACGAGAACCATATCGTATGGTTCTCGTGTGGACGATTTGTACATCCGGTGGACCTCTTCCACCGGGAGGGACTGGGCCAAGAGGTCCTCCTTGATGAGCTCAGTGCTGAGCTCTTTCGGGAGGCCCCTTATGACGGCCCGGAGTTTGCGCTGCTCCTCGAGAGCATAGGTGTGGAAACCTATGTTCTCGGCTCTCAGGTAGCGGGTTAGATCACGATGATCCTTGGGGGTCGGGACTACGACACGGATGCCGTCGAGGGTCGCTGTGGCCCTGGTGTAAGATATGGCCTTATTGTGTAAGGCCCGAGAAATGCGCTCCCAGGCGCTCTTCTCCCGTATGATAACGGGGGGAGGCGGCCCTGTGCGGGGAGCGGGGAAGTTGGAGGCCCTTTTGGGCTTGGGGTTCTTGGCGGCGGAGACGCGCGCCGAATCAGTAGGCTGGCGCTTGGCGGCCTTGGACGGGCCGTCAGCGCGGACTATCTTCCTTTTACCGTGAAAGACGACGGTAAACTCATCGTTCACGGTCGAGGAAGTGTCGGAAGAGTCAGACGAGTTTGAAGATCCGTCGTCGACAGACATCGCCAGCGATGTCTCTCGGCTGGCGGATGGGCGCTCTTCGTTAGAGCGTGAGAACGCGCGAGAGCGAGACGCTCCTATCGGAGAGCGCTCGCGAGCGGAGGTAGCGTCGCGCGGGACGCGGGGTTCGCGGGGAGCTTCCGCGGCATGTAAGGGGAGGTGGGGAGCGACGGGCTCCGGGTCGGGGGAGGCAGGGGAGTCGAGCATTTGCTGCGACTCAGTAAACGTAGCCATAAGGGCCAGAATTTTATTAAATTGGTCGTTGTTTAATCTTGACAGCAACGATATAATAAGCGAGGCCCTACCGTCGGCCTCCATTTTGAGAATTTTCCTCAAAAGGAGGCGGACGAGCACCTGTTACGCGGGAGGCAGTCCCCCAGACCCGTTTAGAGTCCGAGGGGTGTGTATCCTATCGCCCTTAGCCAAGGGTTGAGTACCTAACGTGCACCACCGAGACAGGGGTCCGCGCTAGCAGACCCAAGCCAAACGAATGGCGCGGCAGGAAACGGAAATTAGGTAGGGTGGGAGGGTGATGGCCGGCTTAGACTGAGGGGTCGCTCCTTAGCCTAAGACCCCGACCCCAACCGGGTTTGCGGGTTCCAAAAGGGAAACCGCGAGCGCCCGGGACCCGCCCTGTGCCTGCTTCGTTTACACCGTGAGGTATCCGCAGGCACAACCACTGAAAGGCGTGGCTTTGCAAAAGCGCTTGACAACCACTGTTAAAGAAACTTGTGTGCCCGCAAAGTTCTGAAAAGAACTCGCGAAGCACGGACGATGGCGTTCGGGCACGCACGCGGCTGACGAGACGGGATCACGCACCGAACACGCGTCAACCGTCCCGAAAAACCGTTACACGAAACCGACACACGTAAAAACCGTTACGAACACGAGGTAGAGGGGGGCGGCACCGCTCACGGACAAGCGTGCGTTCGCCTCGGCACTCGGATCGGAACTCGTATATTGAAGTATTTTTTTAGCTTCATTTTAACTTTGTAGGTGATACAACTCGAACCCGAGTAATCGATTTCCTAATGAGTAGTTCCCAATAAGAATCACGTGAGAGGTATATACATATATTTGTCTCTTTCTAATTTGACCTTCACTCTTTTGCTCTGATTGGCTCCTTTAATTTTATACCTACTTTCCATTTGTTATAAATAGCGATGACCATTAAAATCTATATTAATATTAAGGTCGGAGTCGGAGTCGGGAGTCGGGCAGTCGGGCCAGATGGAGCCCGAGGGCGGAAGGAAGGGCGAAATATAAATAAATAAATCCTTGTAACCTGAGAAATCAAGCAAGCAAGCAAGCGAGAAAACGAACGAACGTACCGACCAAGTTTCAACACGGAGAGGAGAATAAATATCGTTTCGTTCTATAGCTCAGCTCAGCTCATCTCATCTCATCTCATCTCATCGCATTGATTCGGGTGATGCGCGCTAGATCGCGATCAGTTAACTATTTGAATATAGAATTATCATCATTTAATCAAACAAGAAATGGTGGCGTAAGATGTATGTAGCATACAATACATACATAGATAAATTGATATTAAAACCCTATATGTACCATATATCATGTGTACATCATGAATAGATAGAAACTTGAAACTATTACGATCAATCGTATATGATCGTAGATAGTCACTTTAGAACGATCTGTTAGCCCTGAAAAGGGCTGTTTTTTGTTTTGTTGTTGATTCTTGTTGTTGTTGCTGTTGCTGATGACCGTTCGCTTCTTTCTTAACCGGCAGCCGGCGCAGCGCAACGCAGCGCGGTGCCAGTGCACGAGGCGACAAGCAGCGTCGTCGCGACGACTTCGTTGAATGAATAATGCAGTCATTTTACTTCTTTGAAGCGGCTGTCTTCTTAGACGCGGCCTTGCTCTTCGGTGCCGATGCTGCCTTTTTAGGTTTCGGTGCTTTAGGTTTTTTAGTCGGCGGTTTGGCGGTCTTCTTGGCTTTCGGTGCGGCCGCAGTCGAGGCGGCTGATCCCTTGCCTCTTGACGGGGTCGAAACGGAAGCGGCCGCGGCTGATCTCTTCGCTGCGGCGGGTTTCTTCTTAGCCGCGGCTGCCTTTCTGTCTTTCGTCGCGGGTCTAGAGGTGGCAGCGGCCGCTGAACTCTTCGCCGCCGGTGATGAGGCGGACACGGTGTTAGCCGCTGCTGCCGCTTTCTTGCCGGCGCCCCTGCCTGCCGCTTTCTTCGAAGAAGAAACTGCTGCGGAACTTGCCGCTGACGTGGTCGTTTTCGCCTTCCTGCCGCCGCCGCCGGAGCTTGCGCCGCCGCCGCCACCGGTCTTGCCACCTGTGACAGATGGCTGTTTCTTGGAAGCCGATGATTTAGATTCCAATTTGAAAGAACCCGAAGCGCCGGTGCCTTTCGTTTGAATCAAGGCGCCGGTTTCGACGGCTCCCTTGAGGTATTTCCTTATGAACGGTGCCAGTTTCTCAGCGTCCACCTTGTAATGAGCGGCTATGTACTTCTTGATGGCTTGCAATGATGATCCGCTTCTTTCTTTGAGTTCTTTTATAGCATTGTTCACCATTACAGAAGTCTTCGGATGAGACGGTTTCGCCTTGGGCTTCTTCGAGACGCCTCCTCCGACCGCTGTAGAGGCGGTGGTCGCGGTACTCGCTTTAGGTTTCTTCGTTGTCGGAGTCGCCGGTGCCGGAGTCTCCGTTGCGACTGCTGTATCTGCCATGATGTTGATTTTTCTATTTGTCTCTCTTTAGTTTGCTTCAACGGACGCTGGTGCGAACGAGATGCACGAACTAGTTCCTGAAATTTCCGTTCGTTCCGTTCGTGGCGCCACTGTTTAAGTAAACTCGGATCCTACTTTATCGAGATACCCAGTGCTTCGAGACGTTTTCCCGTACGGACAGTTAAAACTTTTCACTAACATCTCTTTGAATAAATTGATTTTTTACAAATATTTCCTATTATAATGCAATATATAATTAAACGTCACGATTCCTCATGAATATATCTACACGAGGGTGTACCCGGTTCGCGGACCGTAGTCACAGAAGCGAATGTATACGAGTTTATTGCGGTGCGTGTTTATCATGCGTACAGAGTGTTCGATTTAAAACTTATTTTACTCTATTGAACGTGTTCTTTTCATTATTTCAGATCGCCAAATAAACGAATAATCATATTACCTTATGGTATAATGCAAAATAAAAATCATGACAATAATTACCGATCGTTATAACGTTACAGAAACGCGAGCGTCGTAAAACACACGCGCACGCATCCCCGCTCGTCGTGTTTCAAACGGACGACGATGCCAGCCTGACTCGTCCTAATCATCATCAGCATCACTGCCGCCGCCACCACTATCAACATCATCATTAAATCGCTTCGTCCTCCTTGCAGACTACGGTTCCTGTCAAAAAGGACATACAAACATTTACTTACTACTACACTGTTACTACCACAACTACTACTAATTATTGTGAAGGTGAGCTCGCTAAACAAAACAACGCAACCACAATATCATTTAATAACTTAGTTTTAGTTTATAAGCATATTTAAATGAGAGAGAAAAGAAAAAAAAAAAAAAAAAATGCATACATATCGTGTATAATTAGAGTAAATTACATTGTGCTTACGTATAACGTAAGATTGTTGTTATTAAAGTTATCAGGTGATTTAATTCGTTCTCTCTATCTCTCTAGTTAAATGTAAAGATATGTATTTGATGATGTATTATTCAACGTGATTTGATGAAGACAACAGTCAATAGAAACTTTATTTTTTATATATCTGAATCAATTGCGGCCCTGAAAAGGGCCTTTTGTTATTTTTGTTCGTCGCTTGGTGGTAGTAATAATCGTCGTTTGTTGTTACACAACGTTTAGTATCATCATCATCGTCTTCTTCTTCTAACCGCCGAAACCGTATAGGGTGCGACCTTGACGTTTCAGCGCGTAGACGACATCCATAGCGGTGACGGTCTTCCTTTTAGCGTGTTCGGTGTACGTGACCGCGTCACGAATTACATTCTCCAGGAACACTTTGAGAACGCCGCGAGTCTCTTCGTATATCAAACCGGAGATTCGTTTCACTCCTCCCCTGCGAGCGAGACGACGGATGGCCGGTTTCGTTATACCCTGGATGTTGTCACGAAGAACCTTCCTGTGTCGCTTCGCTCCGCCTTTTCCTAATCCCTTTCCTCCTTTGCCGCGGCCAGTCATGATGGTTGTCGGTTAGTCTTGATTGCTTGCTTGATAGTTTTCTTGTTTTGTTATCCGGCACAGAGCGGCGCGAGCGTCGAGAGTCGACCGATATTTTTTTTCAAATGCGAGTTTTTGCCGTTGCTCGCTGGTTTTGTCTCCTGCCGCAGCGCCGCGCATGGCGGTATGAAATGAGGTGGGGGGGGGGGGGGGGGGGGGGGGGTTAAGCGGCGACATTAAAGTAACCCCCCCCCCCCCCTTCCCCTCTTTCCTTCATCACAGTGTTCCGATTTCATCTCTTTTAACACCTATCTGCATTTATTAATTTCATAAAAGACAATTGGCGCATTTACACAGTCGCAACGCAGTTTTTATTTGCTGACGCGGCGCACATGACATGTTATGAAAATTGGGCAGTTCTCATCCCTCTCACACACATCCAACAACACCTCCTTCAACGCATATTTGCTGTGTCGTATTTTTGTTTGTTTACTTCAAAGAGAAAAAGAAAACGTGTTTGCGTTTGACATAAATGTAAAATGATATAATAGAAACTATATACAATTGAATCGTAATGAAACATATGCGGCCCTGAAAAGGGCCTTTTTTATTATTATTTCATGTCATTTGTGTGTGTCCGTCCGTCCGTCCGTCCGTCTCCGTTGCGATCGATGTTTAAGACATTTAAGCACGTTCACCACGAATTCTACGTGCCAATTGAATGTCTTTCGGCATTATGGTGACGCGCTTCGCGTGAATCGCGCACAGGTTGGTGTCCTCGAAGAGACCGACCAGATACGCCTCGCTGGCTTCCTGCAGTGCCATCACGGCTGAACTCTGGAACCGGAGATCGGTCTTGAAATCTTGAGCGATTTCACGCACCAAACGTTGAAACGGCAACTTTCGGATCAGCAATTCCGTACTCTTTTGGTAGCGACGGATCTCGCGCAGGGCCACAGTTCCTGGCCTGTAACGGTGAGGTTTCTTCACTCCACCGGTGGCAGGTGCGCTCTTACGGGCGGCTTTAGTGGCGAGCTGTTTGCGCGGAGCCTTGCCTCCGGTCGACTTGCGGGCTGTTTGCTTCGTACGAGCCATTCTTGAATGTGTTGATCGTTCGTTTGCTTGCTTGCTTGCTTGCTTCGCTTGCGTACGTTAGCTTCCAACGACGTCCGGCTGAATACTAAAAAAAATTTAACATGCCTTTTTATATTTATAACCGTTCAGTATACGGTCGTAGCGTGATCTTTCTCTAACGTATTCCTATCTCTTTCGGGCAGGCACATTTGTGTTTTCACTCATACAAAGAGATTCTTTCGTTTACTTTACTTATTTATTAAAATTATATACATATATATTTTATTAATTGATATTTATAATATTGTTTCAAATTTAATTTAGATACTGACGAGCTCGAGCGGGGCAGCAAACTAACTATTGTAGTACGTTTATTAAAAATAATAATTTTTAAATAATATAACAACAACCAGCCAGCTTCTCCGGTCTATGTGTATACTGAACGAACTTAAATAATAATTAAACAAACAAACAAACATTACACTGAATTGTGTATGACGAGCGCGCGCGCGTTAGGTAGTCTGTCACGTCATCATAGAAACTGTTATTCTCATTTAGACACATACGTACACGTACATATGTGTATATAAGAGATATATGAAAATATTGTGGCCCTGAAAAGGGCCTTTTTTGTGAATAGTAGATTTTGTTGTTGTCTTCGTCGATGTAGATGTAGATTGATATAAATGATGATGTTACACGATCAGTATTTTAGACGTCGTCATTTATGATGATCTTGTCTTTTTTTTTTTTCCTCTTCACTTGGAACTGGTGTACTTTGTGACGGCCTTCGTGCCCTCGCTGACCGCGTGCTTGGCCAGTTCGCCGGGCAGAAGCAACCTCACAGACGTCTGCACCTCCCTGGACGTGATCGTGGAACGTTTGTTGTAGTGGGCGAGACGTGACGCTTCAGCTGCGATGCGCTCGAATATGTCGTTCACGAACGAATTCATGATTGACATCGCCTTGCTGGATATACCGGTGTCCGGGTGCACCTGCTTGAGCACTTTGTAAATGTAGATAGCGTAGCTCTCCTTCCTCTTGTGCTTCTTCTTTTTCTTGTCAGTCTTGGAAATGTTCTTCTGAGCTTTGCCTGATTTCTTGGCGGCCTTTCCGCTGGTCTTGGGCGGCATTTCTCTTCGTCGTTATAATATATAAACCACTGTGATATGAAGATGATACGCAAGCGAATCGAGTCGACTGGAATTATGATTTTTTTTTTTTTTTTTTTTTTTTTTTTCGAATTGACGCGTTTTGTCGACCGGGAAAGGTCTTCACAAACTAACCGGGCAGGTGGGCGAGCACTGAGGGTGCTCAGCCAGCAATTTATGGGTTGGGTGGCAATGCAAGGGCACCCCTGTGGGTACGAGCCTCGACTTGGACCGCCAGCCAAAAATACGAAACCTAACGGTGATCTACTAGCGTTTCGGAAGCGACTACCTTGAGAAGAAACGCCGAAAGAAACTCAAGGCTGCGTCGGAGTGTAACTGCGTCATTTAGACGACAGTTGACGGAACTAACCTTACTCGTCGTCGTCGGCGCCGCCGGCGGCGCCGGTGTCTTGGTATGTACCTGGTGCATGAGTGTACCTCACTGTTTTTAGGATCTGCGGTTATCAAGGCCGCGGTAATTGGATCGTCCGGATCCAACAGGACAGAACGCGGGCGGCGTGTACCCCATCCGGTGCCGCGAGTCGGTGGGTATTCGCATACGTTGCGAAGAAGCTCATTGGGATGGTGTGGTAACCTATCGAAGTAGCGACGAGATGCTGTGCGCATGAAACTGGCGATCGTCTCGAGTTTGAGGTCGTCGTGGAGATCGACATTTCTCAAGTAATATGGGGCTCCTACTATGGTGCGGAGGAATTTATTTTGCACTTTTTGCAATCGGGCGATGGTGGACTTTGAGGCGTGGGCGAAGACTACGCTAGCGTAAGTCATCACTGGCCTAACTACTGTCTTGTAAATTGTCAGCTTATGCCTAAGTGACAATTTACTCTTTTTGCACACCATGGGGTGTAGCCTACTGAGGATAAAGACGGCGCGATTGCGCACAGTCCTGACGTGGGAGTTGAAGGTAAGCTTCCTATCGAGGGTGACACCTAAGTATTTGACCTCATCGGCCCAAGGGATCGTTCGGTCAAATAGCTTAATGTCTGTATCGGGGGTGGGGTATCGGTTACTCCGAGAAAAGAGTATTGCTACACTCTTCTCGGCATTCACCTCTATCCGCCATTTGCGGAACCACTCGCCGAGGACGGTGGCTGCGTTTTGTAAATTTTTGTGGAGGGTTTTCTTATCCCTTTGGGAACAGAAAAGAGCGGTGTCATCCGCATAGAGCGCGAGATGTATGTTCGGCAATCTAGGGATGTCATTTGTATATAAACTATACAAAATGGGAGCAAGTATAGACCCTTGCGGGACTCCTGCTCGGATCGGTCTTGGGTTTGAGAACACTCCTTCGACGCGGTATTGGAAATGCCTGTTCGACAAATAGTCTCGCAAGATGAGCACGAGCCTGTCTGGCACTTTGAGTGTGTATAGCTTGTAGAGCAAGCCATTGTGCCAGACTTTGTCGAAGGCTTTCGCCACGTCGAAGAAGAGCGCCCCTGTCGGGGTATGGTCATAATTTCGAATGAAATTATCGAGGATGTGCTCCGTGAGGCGGTGCACCTGATTGACGCTCGAATGTTTGGCACGGAAGCCAAACTGTTCGTTAATCAAAATCTTATTGGACTGGACGTGATCTTGGAGACGGTTGAGAAGCAACCGCTCATACAGTTTCCCCATCGTCTTGATGAGACTGATGGGCCTGTAGCTAGTAGGGATGTTTTTGGGTTTCCCCGGCTTGGGGATTCCTATCACACCTGCCTCTTTCCACGCGTTTGGAAAGATGCAGTTTTTGATCGCCGCATTGAAGATGACGACGAGAAGGCAAATGATTTGCTCCGGCAGCATCTTGAGGACTCTGTTCGAGATACCGTCAAGACCGGGAGCTTTCTTGATCGGGAGGTGTCTAATGATCTCGTTGACTTCGTCAACTGTGACGATCGCCAGATCTGCAGTGGGAGGAAGCGCAGCCAGACGTTGGACTACAGAGTCCACTCTGGCTACGTGGTCTGGGTCCGCCGGGAGCAGGCTGGGAGAGCATTGGCGCTCTAAACTGTCCGCCAGACATTCGGCCTTTTCGACATCGTCGAAGGAGACAGAATTGTCCGGCCCTAGCAGAGGAGGCATGCAGCGGTCATTATCTAATTTGAGTGATCTCGCCAGATTCCAGTAAGCCTGGTGGGAGGGCGAGAGTTGGGACAAATAATTATCCCACTGGTTTCCTCGCATGTCGGCGATTCGTTTCCTTACCTCCCTCTGTAAGGAACGCAGCCTCGTGCGGTTTTCTGCAGTGGGATACCTATCATATGCTCTGGTCGCGGCATTCTTCGCCGTCATCAGCCTCCTCACGTCATCAGGGAGCCTCCAACGGAAAAAGTTTTCCGCTGGGGCCTCCCTGGTGGCTTCGGCGACAGCGCCTTGAAGGTGGCCGGTGACGGCGTCGATGGCCGCATCTGTATCCTCTGTTGAGGAGAAGAAGTCAGGGATCGGGTCGAGGAGAGGTTTCGGACCATCCGAGGTTAGGATCGCTCCTAGCTTCTTCCAGTCCGTCACCAATTTTGTGGGGATTGCCTCCGGCTCAGAGGAGCCGAGTTGCATTAAGACAGGTCTGTGATCCGAATCCAGTTCACTGAGCGTGACTATAGAGCGCAACCGTAAGGTTATGCTCTTTAGCAGCGCAATGTCCAGGATATCGGGCCTGTGGTTAATAATGTTAGGGAAGTGAGTTGGACTCATCGGGGACAGTACGTCAAAAGGGTAGACATTACTGTGGAGACGTAGGCGTTTGCCATTACTGGTAGAGTAATGACAGCCCCACTGCATATGTTTGCAGTTGAGGTCACCTGCGATGATAACTGCGGGACCTAAGTCCAGAAGTGCGTATAGGTCACTTCGGAGAAGTACTTTGTTCGGTGACAAATAGACCGAAGCAATATATATTGAGGGATGACCACTCATGCCGAGCCTACAGACCGAGGCCTCGAGATTTTCGAGGGGAGGCGGGTCGATCGGCATGCAGTGCAGAGCCCTCCTATAGTATATGGCAGTGCCCCCGCCGCGGGCGTGGGTCCTGTCATTCCTAACCAGGTGATAGTTGGCCAGACGGGGCCCTCTATCACTCGGCTTGAGGAGAGTCTCTTGCACTAGCATGACGTCGATCTGATGGGTGCGAAGGAAATCACCGACGAGATCCTTCTGCCTACGGAGGCCGTAAGCGTTGAACCACGCGAGGTTCAACGCGTGCGGTTTGATCCTACTCGTAGTAAAGAGCATTGGATCAACAGAAAAATTAATTGAGAAACGGAGGGGCATCTATTTAGATGCACTGTATTTTTTAAGATTTCTTAGTAGATCCGCGTGCTTCACTACTAAGGCAATCCTATGTGCCGGGTCGGTTTCACGGAGCTCCCGCGCGAGTTCTGTGATTTCGTCCACGTCAATGGCGCAGGCGAAGTCACAGGCCTCGTCGAGGTCCTTAGAAAAAGAAGTGGGCGCGGAGGGCGCCTGTGGAGCCGGTGCGCTGCGGCGCACCCAGGGGTTCTGGGTGCGAGCAGGCACGGGAGGAGCGGCCACGAGGGGACGCACTCCCGCCTTTGCGGGAACGGAATTTGGCCGAGCGGCCTGGGAGCCGGCGATGCCGGTGCGAGCTGGCTGCTGAGCCGGGGCGGCAGCGGTGCCGGTGGGCTCAGCGGGGCCGCTAGGCGGGAGAGTTGCTCCTTGCCTGGCGGGAAGCGGCGGAAATTCGGACGCCGGAGGTGGTCTGGGGGCCGCAGGGCGAGTGCGCGGTGCGGGCGCCCTGTGAGGCCTCCAAGCCTCGCGCCGCGGCTGCGGGGCGCGTGGGCAGCCGCGATAATTCGCGGGATGCCCCTCGCGTCCGCACAGAACGCAGCTCGGAGGCGTGGGTGCCTCCCTGGTGCGCGCGCACTGTGAGGTGCCGTGGTCTTCCAGGCACTTCACACACCTAGGGCGCGCAAAACATCGGAGGGCGGAATGCCCATACAGTTGACAGTTGTGACACTGTCCGGGCATTCCTGTCTTGTATGGAGGCTCAACTTTAATACCGCTGAGCAGGCAGACGGTCTTAATGTTAAATATCTGTTTTGCCTCTGGAGTCAGAGGCAGAATGACAAGCACCATATCGAATGGTGTCTTTGTGGACGCCCTGTGCATCCGGTGGACTTCTTCCACCGGCAGGGCTTGGGAGAGAAGGTCCTCCTTTATGAGCTCAGTGCTGAGCTCTTTCGGGAGGCCTTTAACGACTACGCGGAGTCGTTTCTCTTCAGGGAGGGAATAGGTATGATAACCTATTTTTTTGTCGCGGAGGTATTGGGTGAGGTTTTTGTGGTCACCCGGCGTGGGAACGACCACCCGGATGCCATCCATAGTCGCGGTGGCGCGCGTATAGTTTATGCGCTTCTCCTTAAGCGCAACGGAGATTTGCGTCCAGGCGCCTTTCTCCCGGATGATTACCGGGGGAGGGGGGCCGGGGCGGAAAGCGGGCGGGTTGGCCTTTTTTGGCTTGGGAAGATTGGCGGCTGGAGCGCGCGCCGAATCTTCGGGGTGGCGTTTGACGGCCTTGGAAGGCCCGTCAAGGCGGGCAATCTTACGTTTGCCGAGAACGGGGGTGAACCCGTCGTTGGCAGGCGCGGGAACGTCGGATGAGTCCGAGTTATCGGAATCTTCGTTCGCGATTGACATCGCGGGCGAAGAATCGCGAGAGCGAGAGGGGCCGTCTACGTTCGAGAGAGACGAACGGACGGGCGATCGGTCGCGGGTGGAGGAAGCGTCTCGCGGGACGCGGGGGTCGCGGCCTGTCGGCGCGGCATGAACGGGGGGGCGGGGAGCGAGGGGCTCCGCGTCAGGGGAGGCGGGCGAATCCAGCACATAGTGCGCACTTTGGACCGCCTGCATCTGGCCAAGGGCGGCAAAGAGTTGCTGCAATTGAGCCGCAGGCCACTTGCAGATGTGCTCGACGAGCACCTTTACCGGGTCAGGTGGGTCCATGTTATAGAAACTTACCAGTTGTCAAATTGTCAAATTATAGAAACTTACTAGGGTGGGCAGTCCCCCAGACCCGTTTAGGGCCCGAGGGGTGTGTACCTAGCGTCCCTAGCCAGGGATGTGTGCCTACTTTGCACCACCGAGACAGGGGTCCGCGCTAGCAGACCCAAGTCAAACAAATGGCGCGGCAGGAGAAGGAAATAAGGTAGGGTGGGAGGGTGATGGCCGGCTTAGACTGAGGGGTCGCTCCACAGCCTAAGACCCCGACCCCAACCGGGTTTGCAGGTTCCTGAGGGGAAACCGCGAGCGCCCGGGACCCGCCCTGTGCCTGGTTCGTTTACACCGTTGGGTATCCCCAGGCACAACCACTAAAAGGCGTGGATTTTCAAAGCGTTTGACTGTCGATGTTAAACGAAACTTGTGCGCCTCGGATGTCTTGAAAAAGACACCTCGGCGCGAGAAAGCGTTTGACGGTCCGCACTTAAAAGAAACCGTACGTCTAGGACACCTTGAAAAAGGCGCCTAGGCGAGAAACACACTGCGCAAGGGCGCACGCGGAAGCACGTGATTATTCGGCGTCGCGCTGAAAAGCGCGCGTCTAACAACACGTAAGATCGCACGGGTATGGCGGGGGGAGGCGCTCGTGAACACGCGTACACGTCCGCACTCGACCGCGGCCAGAACCGAACTCGAATTATAATTATGATTTTTTTTATAACAATCCTTATTTATTTTCATTTCAGCTCAACTACTAGTACCCGATCTAGACATGCGCGTGAAAACTACGCGTCGACCAATCGGCCGAAGGAACGGATGTGAGTAGTAATTTTTTATTATTGAGTTGTACATTTAGAAAATAATAATAATAATGATATTATAAACTTGAACAAATAAAATAGCGAAATCGAATCCTGACTGTAATAACAGTTCCAATCATAATATAAAATTATCTTCCGACATACACGGTGCACCACACGGTGTGAAATTTAAACATAACATATAATACATATAAACCTTCTCGCCGTTTGCCGCACCGTTGCCGCAAAAAGCCCGCGCGGGGTAAGAGAAATGTGAGAAGATATCTTAGACTAACTACCATTATGATATGTATCTAGATCTGTTTGTTATATTATAAAACTATATGTATAATGTGACGATTATTTCGGTACTATGATGTAGATAGAGTAGGAATGATCATCCATAATTAACATATCAGAACAGATACATACATATTAGTTAGAATTAGAGTTAAGAGTTTTTGCGTTTTGACACGATGTATGTCAAGTGTGTATGAGAAACTATTTGTTATCATAATTAAATGGAATAATTTTGTGGCCCTGAAAAGGGCCTTTTTTTTTAAATGTTGTTTGTTGTTGTTGTTGTTTTGTCGTCGTTGATGACAGATATATGTATATCTGTTAGTTAGTTATATTATGCTTTCTTCTCAGTTTTCTTCGGCAAGAGAACCGCTTGTATGTTCGGTAGGACGCCTCCCTGAGCGATGGTGACGCCGGAGAGGAGCTTGTTAAGTTCCTCGTCGTTTCTGATCGCCAACTGGAGATGTCTGGGGATTATTCTTGTCTTCTTGTTGTCCCTCGCTGCGTTTCCGGCCAACTCGAGCACTTCAGCGGCCAGATATTCCATCACGGCTGCCAAATAGACCGGAGCGCCGGCTCCCACTCGTTCAGCGTAATTCCCGTTGCGGAGCAATCTGTGTATACGTCCGACTGGAAACTGTAGACCGGCACGGTTCGAGCGCGACTTCACCTTCCCCTTTACTTTGCCACCTTTTCCACGTCCGGACATGACTGATGCGAGAGTGATAAATTAACTTGTCGAGATATATGAAGCGGTGCTGCGATGCGCCGCTTGTCGTCTTCAGAAAAGAGTACAATTTTTTTTTTATAATACGCTCTGTGTTGTATATGTATGTTAATAAGAATATGATATCTAGTACCGATGTACTTACTGTATAACAATTGGAATACGATCAACCAATGGGATTTAGATAGCGTGTTCTCCGTCGACAGAGCACTGTCTCTGTCTCTCTCTCTCTCTCTGTGTATGTGTCACTTTTTTTTTTTTTTTTTTTTTTTTTTTTTTTTTTTTTTTTTTTTTTTCGAATTGACGCGTTTTGTCGACCGGGAAAGGTCTTCACAAACTAACCGGGCAGGTGGGCGAGCACTGAGGGTGCTCAGCCAGCAATTTATGGGTTGGGTGGCAATGCAAGGGCACCCCTGTGGGTACGAGCCTCGACTTGGACCGCCAGCCAAAAATACGAAACCTAACGGTGATCTACTAGCGTTTCGGAAGCGACTACCTTGAGAAGAAACGCCGAAAGAAACTCAAGGCTGCGTCGGAGTGTAACTGCGTCATTTAGACGACAGTTGACGGAACTAACCTTACTCGTCGTCGTCGGCGCCGCCGGCGGCGCCGGTGTCTTGGTATGTACCTGGTGCATGAGTGTACCTCACTGTTTTTAGGATCTGCGGTTATCAAGGCCGCGGTAATTGGATCGTCCGGATCCAACAGGACAGAACGCGGGCGGCGTGTACCCCATCCGGTGCCGCGAGTCGGTGGGTATTCGCATACGTTGCGAAGAAGCTCATTGGGATGGTGTGGTAACCTATCGAAGTAGCGACGAGATGCTGTGCGCATGAAACTGGCGATCGTCTCGAGTTTGAGGTCGTCGTGGAGATCGACATTTCTCAAGTAATATGGGGCTCCTACTATGGTGCGGAGGAATTTATTTTGCACTTTTTGCAATCGGGCGATGGTGGACTTTGAGGCGTGGGCGAAGACTACGCTAGCGTAAGTCATCACTGGCCTAACTACTGTCTTGTAAATTGTCAGCTTATGCCTAAGTGACAATTTACTCTTTTTGCACACCATGGGGTGTAGCCTACTGAGGATAAAGACGGCGCGATTGCGCACAGTCCTGACGTGGGAGTTGAAGGTAAGCTTCCTATCGAGGGTGACACCTAAGTATTTGACCTCATCGGCCCAAGGGATCGTTCGGTCAAATAGCTTAATGTCTGTATCGGGGGTGGGGTATCGGTTACTCCGAGAAAAGAGTATTGCTACACTCTTCTCGGCATTCACCTCTATCCGCCATTTGCGGAACCACTCGCCGAGGACGGTGGCTGCGTTTTGTAAATTTTTGTGGAGGGTTTTCTTATCCCTTTGGGAACAGAAAAGAGCGGTGTCATCCGCATAGAGCGCGAGATGTATGTTCGGCAATCTAGGGATGTCATTTGTATATAAACTATACAAAATGGGAGCAAGTATAGACCCTTGCGGGACTCCTGCTCGGATCGGTCTTGGGTTTGAGAACACTCCTTCGACGCGGTATTGGAAATGCCTGTTCGACAAATAGTCTCGCAAGATGAGCACGAGCCTGTCTGGCACTTTGAGTGTGTATAGCTTGTAGAGCAAGCCATTGTGCCAGACTTTGTCGAAGGCTTTCGCCACGTCGAAGAAGAGCGCCCCTGTCGGGGTATGGTCATAATTTCGAATGAAATTATCGAGGATGTGCTCCGTGAGGCGGTGCACCTGATTGACGCTCGAATGTTTGGCACGGAAGCCAAACTGTTCGTTAATCAAAATCTTATTGGACTGGACGTGATCTTGGAGACGGTTGAGAAGCAACCGCTCATACAGTTTCCCCATCGTCTTGATGAGACTGATGGGCCTGTAGCTAGTAGGGATGTTTTTGGGTTTCCCCGGCTTGGGGATTCCTATCACACCTGCCTCTTTCCACGCGTTTGGAAAGATGCAGTTTTTGATCGCCGCATTGAAGATGACGACGAGAAGGCAAATGATTTGCTCCGGCAGCATCTTGAGGACTCTGTTCGAGATACCGTCAAGACCGGGAGCTTTCTTGATCGGGAGGTGTCTAATGATCTCGTTGACTTCGTCAACTGTGACGATCGCCAGATCTGCAGTGGGAGGAAGCGCAGCCAGACGTTGGACTACAGAGTCCACTCTGGCTACGTGGTCTGGGTCCGCCGGGAGCAGGCTGGGAGAGCATTGGCGCTCTAAACTGTCCGCCAGACATTCGGCCTTTTCGACATCGTCGAAGGAGACAGAATTGTCCGGCCCTAGCAGAGGAGGCATGCAGCGGTCATTATCTAATTTGAGTGATCTCGCCAGATTCCAGTAAGCCTGGTGGGAGGGCGAGAGTTGGGACAAATAATTATCCCACTGGTTTCCTCGCATGTCGGCGATTCGTTTCCTTACCTCCCTCTGTAAGGAACGCAGCCTCGTGCGGTTTTCTGCAGTGGGATACCTATCATATGCTCTGGTCGCGGCATTCTTCGCCGTCATCAGCCTCCTCACGTCATCAGGGAGCCTCCAACGGAAAAAGTTTTCCGCTGGGGCCTCCCTGGTGGCTTCGGCGACAGCGCCTTGAAGGTGGCCGGTGACGGCGTCGATGGCCGCATCTGTATCCTCTGTTGAGGAGAAGAAGTCAGGGATCGGGTCGAGGAGAGGTTTCGGACCATCCGAGGTTAGGATCGCTCCTAGCTTCTTCCAGTCCGTCACCAATTTTGTGGGGATTGCCTCCGGCTCAGAGGAGCCGAGTTGCATTAAGACAGGTCTGTGATCCGAATCCAGTTCACTGAGCGTGACTATAGAGCGCAACCGTAAGGTTATGCTCTTTAGCAGCGCAATGTCCAGGATATCGGGCCTGTGGTTAATAATGTTAGGGAAGTGAGTTGGACTCATCGGGGACAGTACGTCAAAAGGGTAGACATTACTGTGGAGACGTAGGCGTTTGCCATTACTGGTAGAGTAATGACAGCCCCACTGCATATGTTTGCAGTTGAGGTCACCTGCGATGATAACTGCGGGACCTAAGTCCAGAAGTGCGTATAGGTCACTTCGGAGAAGTACTTTGTTCGGTGACAAATAGACCGAAGCAATATATATTGAGGGATGACCACTCATGCCGAGCCTACAGACCGAGGCCTCGAGATTTTCGAGGGGAGGCGGGTCGATCGGCATGCAGTGCAGAGCCCTCCTATAGTATATGGCAGTGCCCCCGCCGCGGGCGTGGGTCCTGTCATTCCTAACCAGGTGATAGTTGGCCAGACGGGGCCCTCTATCACTCGGCTTGAGGAGAGTCTCTTGCACTAGCATGACGTCGATCTGATGGGTGCGAAGGAAATCACCGACGAGATCCTTCTGCCTACGGAGGCCGTAAGCGTTGAACCACGCGAGGTTCAACGCGTGCGGTTTGATCCTACTCGTAGTAAAGAGCATTGGATCAACAGAAAAATTAATTGAGAAACGGAGGGGCATCTATTTAGATGCACTGTATTTTTTAAGATTTCTTAGTAGATCCGCGTGCTTCACTACTAAGGCAATCCTATGTGCCGGGTCGGTTTCACGGAGCTCCCGCGCGAGTTCTGTGATTTCGTCCACGTCAATGGCGCAGGCGAAGTCACAGGCCTCGTCGAGGTCCTTAGAAAAAGAAGTGGGCGCGGAGGGCGCCTGTGGAGCCGGTGCGCTGCGGCGCACCCAGGGGTTCTGGGTGCGAGCAGGCACGGGAGGAGCGGCCACGAGGGGACGCACTCCCGCCTTTGCGGGAACGGAATTTGGCCGAGCGGCCTGGGAGCCGGCGATGCCGGTGCGAGCTGGCTGCTGAGCCGGGGCGGCAGCGGTGCCGGTGGGCTCAGCGGGGCCGCTAGGCGGGAGAGTTGCTCCTTGCCTGGCGGGAAGCGGCGGAAATTCGGACGCCGGAGGTGGTCTGGGGGCCGCAGGGCGAGTGCGCGGTGCGGGCGCCCTGTGAGGCCTCCAAGCCTCGCGCCGCGGCTGCGGGGCGCGTGGGCAGCCGCGATAATTCGCGGGATGCCCCTCGCGTCCGCACAGAACGCAGCTCGGAGGCGTGGGTGCCTCCCTGGTGCGCGCGCACTGTGAGGTGCCGTGGTCTTCCAGGCACTTCACACACCTAGGGCGCGCAAAACATCGGAGGGCGGAATGCCCATACAGTTGACAGTTGTGACACTGTCCGGGCATTCCTGTCTTGTATGGAGGCTCAACTTTAATACCGCTGAGCAGGCAGACGGTCTTAATGTTAAATATCTGTTTTGCCTCTGGAGTCAGAGGCAGAATGACAAGCACCATATCGAATGGTGTCTTTGTGGACGCCCTGTGCATCCGGTGGACTTCTTCCACCGGCAGGGCTTGGGAGAGAAGGTCCTCCTTTATGAGCTCAGTGCTGAGCTCTTTCGGGAGGCCTTTAACGACTACGCGGAGTCGTTTCTCTTCAGGGAGGGAATAGGTATGATAACCTATTTTTTTGTCGCGGAGGTATTGGGTGAGGTTTTTGTGGTCACCCGGCGTGGGAACGACCACCCGGATGCCATCCATAGTCGCGGTGGCGCGCGTATAGTTTATGCGCTTCTCCTTAAGCGCAACGGAGATTTGCGTCCAGGCGCCTTTCTCCCGGATGATTACCGGGGGAGGGGGGCCGGGGCGGAAAGCGGGCGGGTTGGCCTTTTTTGGCTTGGGAAGATTGGCGGCTGGAGCGCGCGCCGAATCTTCGGGGTGGCGTTTGACGGCCTTGGAAGGCCCGTCAAGGCGGGCAATCTTACGTTTGCCGAGAACGGGGGTGAACCCGTCGTTGGCAGGCGCGGGAACGTCGGATGAGTCCGAGTTATCGGAATCTTCGTTCGCGATTGACATCGCGGGCGAAGAATCGCGAGAGCGAGAGGGGCCGTCTACGTTCGAGAGAGACGAACGGACGGGCGATCGGTCGCGGGTGGAGGAAGCGTCTCGCGGGACGCGGGGGTCGCGGCCTGTCGGCGCGGCATGAACGGGGGGGCGGGGAGCGAGGGGCTCCGCGTCAGGGGAGGCGGGCGAATCCAGCACATAGTGCGCACTTTGGACCGCCTGCATCTGGCCAAGGGCGGCAAAGAGTTGCTGCAATTGAGCCGCAGGCCACTTGCAGATGTGCTCGACGAGCACCTTTACCGGGTCAGGTGGGTCCATGTTATAGAAACTTACCAGTTGTCAAATTGTCAAATTATAGAAACTTACTAGGGTGGGCAGTCCCCCAGACCCGTTTAGGGCCCGAGGGGTGTGTACCTAGCGTCCCTAGCCAGGGATGTGTGCCTACTTTGCACCACCGAGACAGGGGTCCGCGCTAGCAGACCCAAGTCAAACAAATGGCGCGGCAGGAGAAGGAAATAAGGTAGGGTGGGAGGGTGATGGCCGGCTTAGACTGAGGGGTCGCTCCACAGCCTAAGACCCCGACCCCATATTATACTATACTATACTAGCTGTGTCCGCGACTTCGTCCGCGTGGAATAGTTATAACACATTTATTTGGATAAAGGTATTAATATTATTACGTTGATACAACTCTCAACAAATAATGCATTAATTACGACTTTTTTTTTTTTTTTTCAATTCGAAGTAGCAGTTCCTTAGATTAGCGCGTTCAGCTTTATAATATTATAGTATATAGAGACGGGGGGAGTCGGGCAGTCGGGCCAGATGGAGCCCGAGGGCGGAAGGAAGGGCGAAATATAAATAAATAAATCCTTGTAACCTGAGAAATCAAGCAAGCAAGCAAGCGAGAAAACGAACGAACGTACCGACCAAGTTTCAACACGGAGAGGAGAATAAATATCGTTTCGTTCTATAGCTCAGCTCAGCTCATCTCATCTCATCTCATCTCATCGCATTGATTCGGGTGATGCGCGCTAGATCGCGATCAGTTAACTATTTGAATATAGAATTATCATCATTTAATCAAACAAGAAATGGTGGCGTAAGATGTATGTAGCATACAATACATACATAGATAAATTGATATTAAAACCCTATATGTACCATATATCATGTGTACATCATGAATAGATAGAAACTTGAAACTATTACGATCAATCGTATATGATCGTAGATAGTCACTTTAGAACGATCTGTTAGCCCTGAAAAGGGCTGTTTTTTGTTTTGTTGTTGATTCTTGTTGTTGTTGCTGTTGCTGATGACCGTTCGCTTCTTTCTTAACCGGCAGCCGGCGCAGCGCAACGCAGCGCGGTGCCAGTGCACGAGGCGACAAGCAGCGTCGTCGCGACGACTTCGTTGAATGAATAATGCAGTCATTTTACTTCTTTGAAGCGGCTGTCTTCTTAGACGCGGCCTTGCTCTTCGGTGCCGATGCTGCCTTTTTAGGTTTCGGTGCTTTAGGTTTTTTAGTCGGCGGTTTGGCGGTCTTCTTGGCTTTCGGTGCGGCCGCAGTCGAGGCGGCTGATCCCTTGCCTCTTGACGGGGTCGAAACGGAAGCGGCCGCGGCTGATCTCTTCGCTGCGGCGGGTTTCTTCTTAGCCGCGGCTGCCTTTCTGTCTTTCGTCGCGGGTCTAGAGGTGGCAGCGGCCGCTGAACTCTTCGCCGCCGGTGATGAGGCGGACACGGTGTTAGCCGCTGCTGCCGCTTTCTTGCCGGCGCCCCTGCCTGCCGCTTTCTTCGAAGAAGAAACTGCTGCGGAACTTGCCGCTGACGTGGTCGTTTTCGCCTTCCTGCCGCCGCCGCCGGAGCTTGCGCCGCCGCCGCCACCGGTCTTGCCACCTGTGACAGATGGCTGTTTCTTGGAAGCCGATGATTTAGATTCCAATTTGAAAGAACCCGAAGCGCCGGTGCCTTTCGTTTGAATCAAGGCGCCGGTTTCGACGGCTCCCTTGAGGTATTTCCTTATGAACGGTGCCAGTTTCTCAGCGTCCACCTTGTAATGAGCGGCTATGTACTTCTTGATGGCTTGCAATGATGATCCGCTTCTTTCTTTGAGTTCTTTTATAGCATTGTTCACCATTACAGAAGTCTTCGGATGAGACGGTTTCGCCTTGGGCTTCTTCGAGACGCCTCCTCCGACCGCTGTAGAGGCGGTGGTCGCGGTACTCGCTTTAGGTTTCTTCGTTGTCGGAGTCGCCGGTGCCGGAGTCTCCGTTGCGACTGCTGTATCTGCCATGATGTTGATTTTTCTATTTGTCTCTCTTTAGTTTGCTTCAACGGACGCTGGTGCGAACGAGATGCACGAACTAGTTCCTGAAATTTCCGTTCGTTCCGTTCGTGGCGCCACTGTTTAAGTAAACTCGGATCCTACTTTATCGAGATACCCAGTGCTTCGAGACGTTTTCCCGTACGGACAGTTAAAACTTTTCACTAACATCTCTTTGAATAAATTGATTTTTTACAAATATTTCCTATTATAATGCAATATATAATTAAACGTCACGATTCCTCATGAATATATCTACACGAGGGTGTACCCGGTTCGCGGACCGTAGTCACAGAAGCGAATGTATACGAGTTTATTGCGGTGCGTGTTTATCATGCGTACAGAGTGTTCGATTTAAAACTTATTTTACTCTATTGAACGTGTTCTTTTCATTATTTCAGATCGCCAAATAAACGAATAATCATATTACCTTATGGTATAATGCAAAATAAAAATCATGACAATAATTACCGATCGTTATAACGTTACAGAAACGCGAGCGTCGTAAAACACACGCGCACGCATCCCCGCTCGTCGTGTTTCAAACGGACGACGATGCCAGCCTGACTCGTCCTAATCATCATCAGCATCACTGCCGCCGCCACCACTATCAACATCATCATTAAATCGCTTCGTCCTCCTTGCAGACTACGGTTCCTGTCAAAAAGGACATACAAACATTTACTTACTACTACACTGTTACTACCACAACTACTACTAATTATTGTGAAGGTGAGCTCGCTAAACAAAACAACGCAACCACAATATCATTTAATAACTTAGTTTTAGTTTATAAGCATATTTAAATGAGAGAGAAAAGAAAAAAAAAAAAAAAAAATGCATACATATCGTGTATAATTAGAGTAAATTACATTGTGCTTACGTATAACGTAAGATTGTTGTTATTAAAGTTATCAGGTGATTTAATTCGTTCTCTCTATCTCTCTAGTTAAATGTAAAGATATGTATTTGATGATGTATTATTCAACGTGATTTGATGAAGACAACAGTCAATAGAAACTTTATTTTTTATATATCTGAATCAATTGCGGCCCTGAAAAGGGCCTTTTGTTATTTTTGTTCGTCGCTTGGTGGTAGTAATAATCGTCGTTTGTTGTTACACAACGTTTAGTATCATCATCATCGTCTTCTTCTTCTAACCGCCGAAACCGTATAGGGTGCGACCTTGACGTTTCAGCGCGTAGACGACATCCATAGCGGTGACGGTCTTCCTTTTAGCGTGTTCGGTGTACGTGACCGCGTCACGAATTACATTCTCCAGGAACACTTTGAGAACGCCGCGAGTCTCTTCGTATATCAAACCGGAGATTCGTTTCACTCCTCCCCTGCGAGCGAGACGACGGATGGCCGGTTTCGTTATACCCTGGATGTTGTCACGAAGAACCTTCCTGTGTCGCTTCGCTCCGCCTTTTCCTAATCCCTTTCCTCCTTTGCCGCGGCCAGTCATGATGGTTGTCGGTTAGTCTTGATTGCTTGCTTGATAGTTTTCTTGTTTTGTTATCCGGCACAGAGCGGCGCGAGCGTCGAGAGTCGACCGATATTTTTTTTCAAATGCGAGTTTTTGCCGTTGCTCGCTGGTTTTGTCTCCTGCCGCAGCGCCGCGCATGGCGGTATGAAATGAGGTGGGGGGGGGGGGGGGGGGGGGGGGGTTAAGCGGCGACATTAAAGTAACCCCCCCCCCCCCCTTCCCCTCTTTCCTTCATCACAGTGTTCCGATTTCATCTCTTTTAACACCTATCTGCATTTATTAATTTCATAAAAGACAATTGGCGCATTTACACAGTCGCAACGCAGTTTTTATTTGCTGACGCGGCGCACATGACATGTTATGAAAATTGGGCAGTTCTCATCCCTCTCACACACATCCAACAACACCTCCTTCAACGCATATTTGCTGTGTCGTATTTTTGTTTGTTTACTTCAAAGAGAAAAAGAAAACGTGTTTGCGTTTGACATAAATGTAAAATGATATAATAGAAACTATATACAATTGAATCGTAATGAAACATATGCGGCCCTGAAAAGGGCCTTTTTTATTATTATTTCATGTCATTTGTGTGTGTCCGTCCGTCCGTCCGTCCGTCTCCGTTGCGATCGATGTTTAAGACATTTAAGCACGTTCACCACGAATTCTACGTGCCAATTGAATGTCTTTCGGCATTATGGTGACGCGCTTCGCGTGAATCGCGCACAGGTTGGTGTCCTCGAAGAGACCGACCAGATACGCCTCGCTGGCTTCCTGCAGTGCCATCACGGCTGAACTCTGGAACCGGAGATCGGTCTTGAAATCTTGAGCGATTTCACGCACCAAACGTTGAAACGGCAACTTTCGGATCAGCAATTCCGTACTCTTTTGGTAGCGACGGATCTCGCGCAGGGCCACAGTTCCTGGCCTGTAACGGTGAGGTTTCTTCACTCCACCGGTGGCAGGTGCGCTCTTACGGGCGGCTTTAGTGGCGAGCTGTTTGCGCGGAGCCTTGCCTCCGGTCGACTTGCGGGCTGTTTGCTTCGTACGAGCCATTCTTGAATGTGTTGATCGTTCGTTTGCTTGCTTGCTTGCTTGCTTCGCTTGCGTACGTTAGCTTCCAACGACGTCCGGCTGAATACTAAAAAAAATTTAACATGCCTTTTTATATTTATAACCGTTCAGTATACGGTCGTAGCGTGATCTTTCTCTAACGTATTCCTATCTCTTTCGGGCAGGCACATTTGTGTTTTCACTCATACAAAGAGATTCTTTCGTTTACTTTACTTATTTATTAAAATTATATACATATATATTTTATTAATTGATATTTATAATATTGTTTCAAATTTAATTTAGATACTGACGAGCTCGAGCGGGGCAGCAAACTAACTATTGTAGTACGTTTATTAAAAATAATAATTTTTAAATAATATAACAACAACCAGCCAGCTTCTCCGGTCTATGTGTATACTGAACGAACTTAAATAATAATTAAACAAACAAACAAACATTACACTGAATTGTGTATGACGAGCGCGCGCGCGTTAGGTAGTCTGTCACGTCATCATAGAAACTGTTATTCTCATTTAGACACATACGTACACGTACATATGTGTATATAAGAGATATATGAAAATATTGTGGCCCTGAAAAGGGCCTTTTTTGTGAATAGTAGATTTTGTTGTTGTCTTCGTCGATGTAGATGTAGATTGATATAAATGATGATGTTACACGATCAGTATTTTAGACGTCGTCATTTATGATGATCTTGTCTTTTTTTTTTTTCCTCTTCACTTGGAACTGGTGTACTTTGTGACGGCCTTCGTGCCCTCGCTGACCGCGTGCTTGGCCAGTTCGCCGGGCAGAAGCAACCTCACAGACGTCTGCACCTCCCTGGACGTGATCGTGGAACGTTTGTTGTAGTGGGCGAGACGTGACGCTTCAGCTGCGATGCGCTCGAATATGTCGTTCACGAACGAATTCATGATTGACATCGCCTTGCTGGATATACCGGTGTCCGGGTGCACCTGCTTGAGCACTTTGTAAATGTAGATAGCGTAGCTCTCCTTCCTCTTGTGCTTCTTCTTTTTCTTGTCAGTCTTGGAAATGTTCTTCTGAGCTTTGCCTGATTTCTTGGCGGCCTTTCCGCTGGTCTTGGGCGGCATTTCTCTTCGTCGTTATAATATATAAACCACTGTGATATGAAGATGATACGCAAGCGATCGAGTCGACTGGAATTATGATTTTTTTTTTTTTTTTTTTTTTTTTTTTCGAATTGACGCGTTTTGTCGACCGGGAAAGGTCTTCACAAACTAACCGGGCAGGTGGGCGAGCACTGAGGGTGCTCAGCCAGCAATTTATGGGTTGGGTGGCAATGCAAGGGCACCCCTGTGGGTACGAGCCTCGACTTGGACCGCCAGCCAAAAATACGAAACCTAACGGTGATCTACTAGCGTTTCGGAAGCGACTACCTTGAGAAGAAACGCCGAAAGAAACTCAAGGCTGCGTCGGAGTGTAACTGCGTCATTTAGACGACAGTTGACGGAACTAACCTTACTCGTCGTCGTCGGCGCCGCCGGCGGCGCCGGTGTCTTGGTATGTACCTGGTGCATGAGTGTACCTCACTGTTTTTAGGATCTGCGGTTATCAAGGCCGCGGTAATTGGATCGTCCGGATCCAACAGGACAGAACGCGGGCGGCGTGTACCCCATCCGGTGCCGCGAGTCGGTGGGTATTCGCATACGTTGCGAAGAAGCTCATTGGGATGGTGTGGTAACCTATCGAAGTAGCGACGAGATGCTGTGCGCATGAAACTGGCGATCGTCTCGAGTTTGAGGTCGTCGTGGAGATCGACATTTCTCAAGTAATATGGGGCTCCTACTATGGTGCGGAGGAATTTATTTTGCACTTTTTGCAATCGGGCGATGGTGGACTTTGAGGCGTGGGCGAAGACTACGCTAGCGTAAGTCATCACTGGCCTAACTACTGTCTTGTAAATTGTCAGCTTATGCCTAAGTGACAATTTACTCTTTTTGCACACCATGGGGTGTAGCCTACTGAGGATAAAGACGGCGCGATTGCGCACAGTCCTGACGTGGGAGTTGAAGGTAAGCTTCCTATCGAGGGTGACACCTAAGTATTTGACCTCATCGGCCCAAGGGATCGTTCGGTCAAATAGCTTAATGTCTGTATCGGGGGTGGGGTATCGGTTACTCCGAGAAAAGAGTATTGCTACACTCTTCTCGGCATTCACCTCTATCCGCCATTTGCGGAACCACTCGCCGAGGACGGTGGCTGCGTTTTGTAAATTTTTGTGGAGGGTTTTCTTATCCCTTTGGGAACAGAAAAGAGCGGTGTCATCCGCATAGAGCGCGAGATGTATGTTCGGCAATCTAGGGATGTCATTTGTATATAAACTATACAAAATGGGAGCAAGTATAGACCCTTGCGGGACTCCTGCTCGGATCGGTCTTGGGTTTGAGAACACTCCTTCGACGCGGTATTGGAAATGCCTGTTCGACAAATAGTCTCGCAAGATGAGCACGAGCCTGTCTGGCACTTTGAGTGTGTATAGCTTGTAGAGCAAGCCATTGTGCCAGACTTTGTCGAAGGCTTTCGCCACGTCGAAGAAGAGCGCCCCTGTCGGGGTATGGTCATAATTTCGAATGAAATTATCGAGGATGTGCTCCGTGAGGCGGTGCACCTGATTGACGCTCGAATGTTTGGCACGGAAGCCAAACTGTTCGTTAATCAAAATCTTATTGGACTGGACGTGATCTTGGAGACGGTTGAGAAGCAACCGCTCATACAGTTTCCCCATCGTCTTGATGAGACTGATGGGCCTGTAGCTAGTAGGGATGTTTTTGGGTTTCCCCGGCTTGGGGATTCCTATCACACCTGCCTCTTTCCACGCGTTTGGAAAGATGCAGTTTTTGATCGCCGCATTGAAGATGACGACGAGAAGGCAAATGATTTGCTCCGGCAGCATCTTGAGGACTCTGTTCGAGATACCGTCAAGACCGGGAGCTTTCTTGATCGGGAGGTGTCTAATGATCTCGTTGACTTCGTCAACTGTGACGATCGCCAGATCTGCAGTGGGAGGAAGCGCAGCCAGACGTTGGACTACAGAGTCCACTCTGGCTACGTGGTCTGGGTCCGCCGGGAGCAGGCTGGGAGAGCATTGGCGCTCTAAACTGTCCGCCAGACATTCGGCCTTTTCGACATCGTCGAAGGAGACAGAATTGTCCGGCCCTAGCAGAGGAGGCATGCAGCGGTCATTATCTAATTTGAGTGATCTCGCCAGATTCCAGTAAGCCTGGTGGGAGGGCGAGAGTTGGGACAAATAATTATCCCACTGGTTTCCTCGCATGTCGGCGATTCGTTTCCTTACCTCCCTCTGTAAGGAACGCAGCCTCGTGCGGTTTTCTGCAGTGGGATACCTATCATATGCTCTGGTCGCGGCATTCTTCGCCGTCATCAGCCTCCTCACGTCATCAGGGAGCCTCCAACGGAAAAAGTTTTCCGCTGGGGCCTCCCTGGTGGCTTCGGCGACAGCGCCTTGAAGGTGGCCGGTGACGGCGTCGATGGCCGCATCTGTATCCTCTGTTGAGGAGAAGAAGTCAGGGATCGGGTCGAGGAGAGGTTTCGGACCATCCGAGGTTAGGATCGCTCCTAGCTTCTTCCAGTCCGTCACCAATTTTGTGGGGATTGCCTCCGGCTCAGAGGAGCCGAGTTGCATTAAGACAGGTCTGTGATCCGAATCCAGTTCACTGAGCGTGACTATAGAGCGCAACCGTAAGGTTATGCTCTTTAGCAGCGCAATGTCCAGGATATCGGGCCTGTGGTTAATAATGTTAGGGAAGTGAGTTGGACTCATCGGGGACAGTACGTCAAAAGGGTAGACATTACTGTGGAGACGTAGGCGTTTGCCATTACTGGTAGAGTAATGACAGCCCCACTGCATATGTTTGCAGTTGAGGTCACCTGCGATGATAACTGCGGGACCTAAGTCCAGAAGTGCGTATAGGTCACTTCGGAGAAGTACTTTGTTCGGTGACAAATAGACCGAAGCAATATATATTGAGGGATGACCACTCATGCCGAGCCTACAGACCGAGGCCTCGAGATTTTCGAGGGGAGGCGGGTCGATCGGCATGCAGTGCAGAGCCCTCCTATAGTATATGGCAGTGCCCCCGCCGCGGGCGTGGGTCCTGTCATTCCTAACCAGGTGATAGTTGGCCAGACGGGGCCCTCTATCACTCGGCTTGAGGAGAGTCTCTTGCACTAGCATGACGTCGATCTGATGGGTGCGAAGGAAATCACCGACGAGATCCTTCTGCCTACGGAGGCCGTAAGCGTTGAACCACGCGAGGTTCAACGCGTGCGGTTTGATCCTACTCGTAGTAAAGAGCATTGGATCAACAGAAAAATTAATTGAGAAACGGAGGGGCATCTATTTAGATGCACTGTATTTTTTAAGATTTCTTAGTAGATCCGCGTGCTTCACTACTAAGGCAATCCTATGTGCCGGGTCGGTTTCACGGAGCTCCCGCGCGAGTTCTGTGATTTCGTCCACGTCAATGGCGCAGGCGAAGTCACAGGCCTCGTCGAGGTCCTTAGAAAAAGAAGTGGGCGCGGAGGGCGCCTGTGGAGCCGGTGCGCTGCGGCGCACCCAGGGGTTCTGGGTGCGAGCAGGCACGGGAGGAGCGGCCACGAGGGGACGCACTCCCGCCTTTGCGGGAACGGAATTTGGCCGAGCGGCCTGGGAGCCGGCGATGCCGGTGCGAGCTGGCTGCTGAGCCGGGGCGGCAGCGGTGCCGGTGGGCTCAGCGGGGCCGCTAGGCGGGAGAGTTGCTCCTTGCCTGGCGGGAAGCGGCGGAAATTCGGACGCCGGAGGTGGTCTGGGGGCCGCAGGGCGAGTGCGCGGTGCGGGCGCCCTGTGAGGCCTCCAAGCCTCGCGCCGCGGCTGCGGGGCGCGTGGGCAGCCGCGATAATTCGCGGGATGCCCCTCGCGTCCGCACAGAACGCAGCTCGGAGGCGTGGGTGCCTCCCTGGTGCGCGCGCACTGTGAGGTGCCGTGGTCTTCCAGGCACTTCACACACCTAGGGCGCGCAAAACATCGGAGGGCGGAATGCCCATACAGTTGACAGTTGTGACACTGTCCGGGCATTCCTGTCTTGTATGGAGGCTCAACTTTAATACCGCTGAGCAGGCAGACGGTCTTAATGTTAAATATCTGTTTTGCCTCTGGAGTCAGAGGCAGAATGACAAGCACCATATCGAATGGTGTCTTTGTGGACGCCCTGTGCATCCGGTGGACTTCTTCCACCGGCAGGGCTTGGGAGAGAAGGTCCTCCTTTATGAGCTCAGTGCTGAGCTCTTTCGGGAGGCCTTTAACGACTACGCGGAGTCGTTTCTCTTCAGGGAGGGAATAGGTATGATAACCTATTTTTTTGTCGCGGAGGTATTGGGTGAGGTTTTTGTGGTCACCCGGCGTGGGAACGACCACCCGGATGCCATCCATAGTCGCGGTGGCGCGCGTATAGTTTATGCGCTTCTCCTTAAGCGCAACGGAGATTTGCGTCCAGGCGCCTTTCTCCCGGATGATTACCGGGGGAGGGGGGCCGGGGCGGAAAGCGGGCGGGTTGGCCTTTTTTGGCTTGGGAAGATTGGCGGCTGGAGCGCGCGCCGAATCTTCGGGGTGGCGTTTGACGGCCTTGGAAGGCCCGTCAAGGCGGGCAATCTTACGTTTGCCGAGAACGGGGGTGAACCCGTCGTTGGCAGGCGCGGGAACGTCGGATGAGTCCGAGTTATCGGAATCTTCGTTCGCGATTGACATCGCGGGCGAAGAATCGCGAGAGCGAGAGGGGCCGTCTACGTTCGAGAGAGACGAACGGACGGGCGATCGGTCGCGGGTGGAGGAAGCGTCTCGCGGGACGCGGGGGTCGCGGCCTGTCGGCGCGGCATGAACGGGGGGGCGGGGAGCGAGGGGCTCCGCGTCAGGGGAGGCGGGCGAATCCAGCACATAGTGCGCACTTTGGACCGCCTGCATCTGGCCAAGGGCGGCAAAGAGTTGCTGCAATTGAGCCGCAGGCCACTTGCAGATGTGCTCGACGAGCACCTTTACCGGGTCAGGTGGGTCCATGTTATAGAAACTTACCAGTTGTCAAATTGTCAAATTATAGAAACTTACTAGGGTGGGCAGTCCCCCAGACCCGTTTAGGGCCCGAGGGGTGTGTACCTAGCGTCCCTAGCCAGGGATGTGTGCCTACTTTGCACCACCGAGACAGGGGTCCGCGCTAGCAGACCCAAGTCAAACAAATGGCGCGGCAGGAGAAGGAAATAAGGTAGGGTGGGAGGGTGATGGCCGGCTTAGACTGAGGGGTCGCTCCACAGCCTAAGACCCCGACCCCAACCGGGTTTGCAGGTTCCTGAGGGGAAACCGCGAGCGCCCGGGACCCGCCCTGTGCCTGGTTCGTTTACACCGTTGGGTATCCCCAGGCACAACCACTAAAAGGCGTGGATTTTCAAAGCGTTTGACTGTCGATGTTAAACGAAACTTGTGCGCCTCGGATGTCTTGAAAAAGACACCTCGGCGCGAGAAAGCGTTTGACGGTCCGCACTTAAAAGAAACCGTACGTCTAGGACACCTTGAAAAAGGCGCCTAGGCGAGAAACACACTGCGCAAGGGCGCACGCGGAAGCACGTGATTATTCGGCGTCGCGCTGAAAAGCGCGCGTCTAACAACACGTAAGATCGCACGGGTATGGCGGGGGGAGGCGCTCGTGAACACGCGTACACGTCCGCACTCGACCGCGGCCAGAACCGAACTCGAATTATAATTATGATTTTTTTTATAACAATCCTTATTTATTTTCATTTCAGCTCAACTACTAGTACCCGATCTAGACATGCGCGTGAAAACTACGCGTCGACCAATCGGCCGAAGGAACGGATGTGAGTAGTAATTTTTTATTATTGAGTTGTACATTTAGAAAATAATAATAATAATGATATTATAAACTTGAACAAATAAAATAGCGAAATCGAATCCTGACTGTAATAACAGTTCCAATCATAATATAAAATTATCTTCCGACATACACGGTGCACCACACGGTGTGAAATTTAAACATAACATATAATACATATAAACCTTCTCGCCGTTTGCCGCACCGTTGCCGCAAAAAGCCCGCGCGGGGTAAGAGAAATGTGAGAAGATATCTTAGACTAACTACCATTATGATATGTATCTAGATCTGTTTGTTATATTATAAAACTATATGTATAATGTGACGATTATTTCGGTACTATGATGTAGATAGAGTAGGAATGATCATCCATAATTAACATATCAGAACAGATACATACATATTAGTTAGAATTAGAGTTAAGAGTTTTTGCGTTTTGACACGATGTATGTCAAGTGTGTATGAGAAACTATTTGTTATCATAATTAAATGGAATAATTTTGTGGCCCTGAAAAGGGCCTTTTTTTTTAAATGTTGTTTGTTGTTGTTGTTGTTTTGTCGTCGTTGATGACAGATATATGTATATCTGTTAGTTAGTTATATTATGCTTTCTTCTCAGTTTTCTTCGGCAAGAGAACCGCTTGTATGTTCGGTAGGACGCCTCCCTGAGCGATGGTGACGCCGGAGAGGAGCTTGTTAAGTTCCTCGTCGTTTCTGATCGCCAACTGGAGATGTCTGGGGATTATTCTTGTCTTCTTGTTGTCCCTCGCTGCGTTTCCGGCCAACTCGAGCACTTCAGCGGCCAGATATTCCATCACGGCTGCCAAATAGACCGGAGCGCCGGCTCCCACTCGTTCAGCGTAATTCCCGTTGCGGAGCAATCTGTGTATACGTCCGACTGGAAACTGTAGACCGGCACGGTTCGAGCGCGACTTCACCTTCCCCTTTACTTTGCCACCTTTTCCACGTCCGGACATGACTGATGCGAGAGTGATAAATTAACTTGTCGAGATATATGAAGCGGTGCTGCGATGCGCCGCTTGTCGTCTTCAGAAAAGAGTACAATTTTTTTTTTATAATACGCTCTGTGTTGTATATGTATGTTAATAAGAATATGATATCTAGTACCGATGTACTTACTGTATAACAATTGGAATACGATCAACCAATGGGATTTAGATAGCGTGTTCTCCGTCGACAGAGCACTGTCTCTGTCTCTCTCTCTCTCTCTGTGTATGTGTCACTGTCCCTCCTCCCCAAGTGTCTTTGAACGAATGTGCGCGCGCGTTAGCGCGCGCGAAAATTTTGGACCTTTTTTTTTTTTTTTTGCTCATTTTCCCTGAGAGACTTATAATTCATGTATTGATTAACACAGATGACCTTTTTTTTTTTTTTTTTTTTTTGCTCCTCAGTAGCTCCTCAGAGCACATTACATATGTGCTCAGTCAGCGAGTTTTGTTTGGGTTGGGTGGCAATGCAAGGAGGGCACCCCTGTGGCCAAATAATACCAGCGTTTGTTTCGGAAGTGTGACCACTTTGACCTGAAAGAAAGTCAAGGCTGCGTCGGAGTGGAACTGCGTTATCCTTCTTCAGCGACGCCGGTGTCATGGAGTGAAATTATGTAACAGACAGAGAATTTGCGTTGCGTTTTCTATTATCGGTAACATATTATACTATACTATACTAGCTGTGTCCGCGACTTCGTCCGCGTGGAATAGTTATAACACATTTATTTGGATAAAGGTATTAATATTATTACGTTGATACAACTCTCAACAAATAATGCATTAATTACGACTTTTTTTTTTTTTTTTCAATTCGAAGTAGCAGTTCCTTAGATTAGCGCGTTCAGCTTTATAATATTATAGTATATAGAGACGGGGGGAGTCGGGCAGTCGGGCCAGATGGAGCCCGAGGGCGGAAGGAAGGGCGAAATATAAATAAATAAATCCTTGTAACCTGAGAAATCAAGCAAGCAAGCAAGCGAGAAAACGAACGAACGTACCGACCAAGTTTCAACACGGAGAGGAGAATAAATATCGTTTCGTTCTATAGCTCAGCTCAGCTCATCTCATCTCATCTCATCTCATCGCATTGATTCGGGTGATGCGCGCTAGATCGCGATCAGTTAACTATTTGAATATAGAATTATCATCATTTAATCAAACAAGAAATGGTGGCGTAAGATGTATGTAGCATACAATACATACATAGATAAATTGATATTAAAACCCTATATGTACCATATATCATGTGTACATCATGAATAGATAGAAACTTGAAACTATTACGATCAATCGTATATGATCGTAGATAGTCACTTTAGAACGATCTGTTAGCCCTGAAAAGGGCTGTTTTTTGTTTTGTTGTTGATTCTTGTTGTTGTTGCTGTTGCTGATGACCGTTCGCTTCTTTCTTAACCGGCAGCCGGCGCAGCGCAACGCAGCGCGGTGCCAGTGCACGAGGCGACAAGCAGCGTCGTCGCGACGACTTCGTTGAATGAATAATGCAGTCATTTTACTTCTTTGAAGCGGCTGTCTTCTTAGACGCGGCCTTGCTCTTCGGTGCCGATGCTGCCTTTTTAGGTTTCGGTGCTTTAGGTTTTTTAGTCGGCGGTTTGGCGGTCTTCTTGGCTTTCGGTGCGGCCGCAGTCGAGGCGGCTGATCCCTTGCCTCTTGACGGGGTCGAAACGGAAGCGGCCGCGGCTGATCTCTTCGCTGCGGCGGGTTTCTTCTTAGCCGCGGCTGCCTTTCTGTCTTTCGTCGCGGGTCTAGAGGTGGCAGCGGCCGCTGAACTCTTCGCCGCCGGTGATGAGGCGGACACGGTGTTAGCCGCTGCTGCCGCTTTCTTGCCGGCGCCCCTGCCTGCCGCTTTCTTCGAAGAAGAAACTGCTGCGGAACTTGCCGCTGACGTGGTCGTTTTCGCCTTCCTGCCGCCGCCGCCGGAGCTTGCGCCGCCGCCGCCACCGGTCTTGCCACCTGTGACAGATGGCTGTTTCTTGGAAGCCGATGATTTAGATTCCAATTTGAAAGAACCCGAAGCGCCGGTGCCTTTCGTTTGAATCAAGGCGCCGGTTTCGACGGCTCCCTTGAGGTATTTCCTTATGAACGGTGCCAGTTTCTCAGCGTCCACCTTGTAATGAGCGGCTATGTACTTCTTGATGGCTTGCAATGATGATCCGCTTCTTTCTTTGAGTTCTTTTATAGCATTGTTCACCATTACAGAAGTCTTCGGATGAGACGGTTTCGCCTTGGGCTTCTTCGAGACGCCTCCTCCGACCGCTGTAGAGGCGGTGGTCGCGGTACTCGCTTTAGGTTTCTTCGTTGTCGGAGTCGCCGGTGCCGGAGTCTCCGTTGCGACTGCTGTATCTGCCATGATGTTGATTTTTCTATTTGTCTCTCTTTAGTTTGCTTCAACGGACGCTGGTGCGAACGAGATGCACGAACTAGTTCCTGAAATTTCCGTTCGTTCCGTTCGTGGCGCCACTGTTTAAGTAAACTCGGATCCTACTTTATCGAGATACCCAGTGCTTCGAGACGTTTTCCCGTACGGACAGTTAAAACTTTTCACTAACATCTCTTTGAATAAATTGATTTTTTACAAATATTTCCTATTATAATGCAATATATAATTAAACGTCACGATTCCTCATGAATATATCTACACGAGGGTGTACCCGGTTCGCGGACCGTAGTCACAGAAGCGAATGTATACGAGTTTATTGCGGTGCGTGTTTATCATGCGTACAGAGTGTTCGATTTAAAACTTATTTTACTCTATTGAACGTGTTCTTTTCATTATTTCAGATCGCCAAATAAACGAATAATCATATTACCTTATGGTATAATGCAAAATAAAAATCATGACAATAATTACCGATCGTTATAACGTTACAGAAACGCGAGCGTCGTAAAACACACGCGCACGCATCCCCGCTCGTCGTGTTTCAAACGGACGACGATGCCAGCCTGACTCGTCCTAATCATCATCAGCATCACTGCCGCCGCCACCACTATCAACATCATCATTAAATCGCTTCGTCCTCCTTGCAGACTACGGTTCCTGTCAAAAAGGACATACAAACATTTACTTACTACTACACTGTTACTACCACAACTACTACTAATTATTGTGAAGGTGAGCTCGCTAAACAAAACAACGCAACCACAATATCATTTAATAACTTAGTTTTAGTTTATAAGCATATTTAAATGAGAGAGAAAAGAAAAAAAAAAAAAAAAAATGCATACATATCGTGTATAATTAGAGTAAATTACATTGTGCTTACGTATAACGTAAGATTGTTGTTATTAAAGTTATCAGGTGATTTAATTCGTTCTCTCTATCTCTCTAGTTAAATGTAAAGATATGTATTTGATGATGTATTATTCAACGTGATTTGATGAAGACAACAGTCAATAGAAACTTTATTTTTTATATATCTGAATCAATTGCGGCCCTGAAAAGGGCCTTTTGTTATTTTTGTTCGTCGCTTGGTGGTAGTAATAATCGTCGTTTGTTGTTACACAACGTTTAGTATCATCATCATCGTCTTCTTCTTCTAACCGCCGAAACCGTATAGGGTGCGACCTTGACGTTTCAGCGCGTAGACGACATCCATAGCGGTGACGGTCTTCCTTTTAGCGTGTTCGGTGTACGTGACCGCGTCACGAATTACATTCTCCAGGAACACTTTGAGAACGCCGCGAGTCTCTTCGTATATCAAACCGGAGATTCGTTTCACTCCTCCCCTGCGAGCGAGACGACGGATGGCCGGTTTCGTTATACCCTGGATGTTGTCACGAAGAACCTTCCTGTGTCGCTTCGCTCCGCCTTTTCCTAATCCCTTTCCTCCTTTGCCGCGGCCAGTCATGATGGTTGTCGGTTAGTCTTGATTGCTTGCTTGATAGTTTTCTTGTTTTGTTATCCGGCACAGAGCGGCGCGAGCGTCGAGAGTCGACCGATATTTTTTTTCAAATGCGAGTTTTTGCCGTTGCTCGCTGGTTTTGTCTCCTGCCGCAGCGCCGCGCATGGCGGTATGAAATGAGGTGGGGGGGGGGGGGGGGGGGGGGGGGTTAAGCGGCGACATTAAAGTAACCCCCCCCCCCCCCTTCCCCTCTTTCCTTCATCACAGTGTTCCGATTTCATCTCTTTTAACACCTATCTGCATTTATTAATTTCATAAAAGACAATTGGCGCATTTACACAGTCGCAACGCAGTTTTTATTTGCTGACGCGGCGCACATGACATGTTATGAAAATTGGGCAGTTCTCATCCCTCTCACACACATCCAACAACACCTCCTTCAACGCATATTTGCTGTGTCGTATTTTTGTTTGTTTACTTCAAAGAGAAAAAGAAAACGTGTTTGCGTTTGACATAAATGTAAAATGATATAATAGAAACTATATACAATTGAATCGTAATGAAACATATGCGGCCCTGAAAAGGGCCTTTTTTATTATTATTTCATGTCATTTGTGTGTGTCCGTCCGTCCGTCCGTCCGTCTCCGTTGCGATCGATGTTTAAGACATTTAAGCACGTTCACCACGAATTCTACGTGCCAATTGAATGTCTTTCGGCATTATGGTGACGCGCTTCGCGTGAATCGCGCACAGGTTGGTGTCCTCGAAGAGACCGACCAGATACGCCTCGCTGGCTTCCTGCAGTGCCATCACGGCTGAACTCTGGAACCGGAGATCGGTCTTGAAATCTTGAGCGATTTCACGCACCAAACGTTGAAACGGCAACTTTCGGATCAGCAATTCCGTACTCTTTTGGTAGCGACGGATCTCGCGCAGGGCCACAGTTCCTGGCCTGTAACGGTGAGGTTTCTTCACTCCACCGGTGGCAGGTGCGCTCTTACGGGCGGCTTTAGTGGCGAGCTGTTTGCGCGGAGCCTTGCCTCCGGTCGACTTGCGGGCTGTTTGCTTCGTACGAGCCATTCTTGAATGTGTTGATCGTTCGTTTGCTTGCTTGCTTGCTTGCTTCGCTTGCGTACGTTAGCTTCCAACGACGTCCGGCTGAATACTAAAAAAAATTTAACATGCCTTTTTATATTTATAACCGTTCAGTATACGGTCGTAGCGTGATCTTTCTCTAACGTATTCCTATCTCTTTCGGGCAGGCACATTTGTGTTTTCACTCATACAAAGAGATTCTTTCGTTTACTTTACTTATTTATTAAAATTATATACATATATATTTTATTAATTGATATTTATAATATTGTTTCAAATTTAATTTAGATACTGACGAGCTCGAGCGGGGCAGCAAACTAACTATTGTAGTACGTTTATTAAAAATAATAATTTTTAAATAATATAACAACAACCAGCCAGCTTCTCCGGTCTATGTGTATACTGAACGAACTTAAATAATAATTAAACAAACAAACAAACATTACACTGAATTGTGTATGACGAGCGCGCGCGCGTTAGGTAGTCTGTCACGTCATCATAGAAACTGTTATTCTCATTTAGACACATACGTACACGTACATATGTGTATATAAGAGATATATGAAAATATTGTGGCCCTGAAAAGGGCCTTTTTTGTGAATAGTAGATTTTGTTGTTGTCTTCGTCGATGTAGATGTAGATTGATATAAATGATGATGTTACACGATCAGTATTTTAGACGTCGTCATTTATGATGATCTTGTCTTTTTTTTTTTTCCTCTTCACTTGGAACTGGTGTACTTTGTGACGGCCTTCGTGCCCTCGCTGACCGCGTGCTTGGCCAGTTCGCCGGGCAGAAGCAACCTCACAGACGTCTGCACCTCCCTGGACGTGATCGTGGAACGTTTGTTGTAGTGGGCGAGACGTGACGCTTCAGCTGCGATGCGCTCGAATATGTCGTTCACGAACGAATTCATGATTGACATCGCCTTGCTGGATATACCGGTGTCCGGGTGCACCTGCTTGAGCACTTTGTAAATGTAGATAGCGTAGCTCTCCTTCCTCTTGTGCTTCTTCTTTTTCTTGTCAGTCTTGGAAATGTTCTTCTGAGCTTTGCCTGATTTCTTGGCGGCCTTTCCGCTGGTCTTGGGCGGCATTTCTCTTCGTCGTTATAATATATAAACCACTGTGATATGAAGATGATACGCAAGCGAATCGAGTCGACTGGAATTATGATTTTTTTTTTTTTTTTTTTTTTTTTTTTCGAATTGACGCGTTTTGTCGACCGGGAAAGGTCTTCACAAACTAACCGGGCAGGTGGGCGAGCACTGAGGGTGCTCAGCCAGCAATTTATGGGTTGGGTGGCAATGCAAGGGCACCCCTGTGGGTACGAGCCTCGACTTGGACCGCCAGCCAAAAATACGAAACCTAACGGTGATCTACTAGCGTTTCGGAAGCGACTACCTTGAGAAGAAACGCCGAAAGAAACTCAAGGCTGCGTCGGAGTGTAACTGCGTCATTTAGACGACAGTTGACGGAACTAACCTTACTCGTCGTCGTCGGCGCCGCCGGCGGCGCCGGTGTCTTGGTATGTACCTGGTGCATGAGTGTACCTCACTGTTTTTAGGATCTGCGGTTATCAAGGCCGCGGTAATTGGATCGTCCGGATCCAACAGGACAGAACGCGGGCGGCGTGTACCCCATCCGGTGCCGCGAGTCGGTGGGTATTCGCATACGTTGCGAAGAAGCTCATTGGGATGGTGTGGTAACCTATCGAAGTAGCGACGAGATGCTGTGCGCATGAAACTGGCGATCGTCTCGAGTTTGAGGTCGTCGTGGAGATCGACATTTCTCAAGTAATATGGGGCTCCTACTATGGTGCGGAGGAATTTATTTTGCACTTTTTGCAATCGGGCGATGGTGGACTTTGAGGCGTGGGCGAAGACTACGCTAGCGTAAGTCATCACTGGCCTAACTACTGTCTTGTAAATTGTCAGCTTATGCCTAAGTGACAATTTACTCTTTTTGCACACCATGGGGTGTAGCCTACTGAGGATAAAGACGGCGCGATTGCGCACAGTCCTGACGTGGGAGTTGAAGGTAAGCTTCCTATCGAGGGTGACACCTAAGTATTTGACCTCATCGGCCCAAGGGATCGTTCGGTCAAATAGCTTAATGTCTGTATCGGGGGTGGGGTATCGGTTACTCCGAGAAAAGAGTATTGCTACACTCTTCTCGGCATTCACCTCTATCCGCCATTTGCGGAACCACTCGCCGAGGACGGTGGCTGCGTTTTGTAAATTTTTGTGGAGGGTTTTCTTATCCCTTTGGGAACAGAAAAGAGCGGTGTCATCCGCATAGAGCGCGAGATGTATGTTCGGCAATCTAGGGATGTCATTTGTATATAAACTATACAAAATGGGAGCAAGTATAGACCCTTGCGGGACTCCTGCTCGGATCGGTCTTGGGTTTGAGAACACTCCTTCGACGCGGTATTGGAAATGCCTGTTCGACAAATAGTCTCGCAAGATGAGCACGAGCCTGTCTGGCACTTTGAGTGTGTATAGCTTGTAGAGCAAGCCATTGTGCCAGACTTTGTCGAAGGCTTTCGCCACGTCGAAGAAGAGCGCCCCTGTCGGGGTATGGTCATAATTTCGAATGAAATTATCGAGGATGTGCTCCGTGAGGCGGTGCACCTGATTGACGCTCGAATGTTTGGCACGGAAGCCAAACTGTTCGTTAATCAAAATCTTATTGGACTGGACGTGATCTTGGAGACGGTTGAGAAGCAACCGCTCATACAGTTTCCCCATCGTCTTGATGAGACTGATGGGCCTGTAGCTAGTAGGGATGTTTTTGGGTTTCCCCGGCTTGGGGATTCCTATCACACCTGCCTCTTTCCACGCGTTTGGAAAGATGCAGTTTTTGATCGCCGCATTGAAGATGACGACGAGAAGGCAAATGATTTGCTCCGGCAGCATCTTGAGGACTCTGTTCGAGATACCGTCAAGACCGGGAGCTTTCTTGATCGGGAGGTGTCTAATGATCTCGTTGACTTCGTCAACTGTGACGATCGCCAGATCTGCAGTGGGAGGAAGCGCAGCCAGACGTTGGACTACAGAGTCCACTCTGGCTACGTGGTCTGGGTCCGCCGGGAGCAGGCTGGGAGAGCATTGGCGCTCTAAACTGTCCGCCAGACATTCGGCCTTTTCGACATCGTCGAAGGAGACAGAATTGTCCGGCCCTAGCAGAGGAGGCATGCAGCGGTCATTATCTAATTTGAGTGATCTCGCCAGATTCCAGTAAGCCTGGTGGGAGGGCGAGAGTTGGGACAAATAATTATCCCACTGGTTTCCTCGCATGTCGGCGATTCGTTTCCTTACCTCCCTCTGTAAGGAACGCAGCCTCGTGCGGTTTTCTGCAGTGGGATACCTATCATATGCTCTGGTCGCGGCATTCTTCGCCGTCATCAGCCTCCTCACGTCATCAGGGAGCCTCCAACGGAAAAAGTTTTCCGCTGGGGCCTCCCTGGTGGCTTCGGCGACAGCGCCTTGAAGGTGGCCGGTGACGGCGTCGATGGCCGCATCTGTATCCTCTGTTGAGGAGAAGAAGTCAGGGATCGGGTCGAGGAGAGGTTTCGGACCATCCGAGGTTAGGATCGCTCCTAGCTTCTTCCAGTCCGTCACCAATTTTGTGGGGATTGCCTCCGGCTCAGAGGAGCCGAGTTGCATTAAGACAGGTCTGTGATCCGAATCCAGTTCACTGAGCGTGACTATAGAGCGCAACCGTAAGGTTATGCTCTTTAGCAGCGCAATGTCCAGGATATCGGGCCTGTGGTTAATAATGTTAGGGAAGTGAGTTGGACTCATCGGGGACAGTACGTCAAAAGGGTAGACATTACTGTGGAGACGTAGGCGTTTGCCATTACTGGTAGAGTAATGACAGCCCCACTGCATATGTTTGCAGTTGAGGTCACCTGCGATGATAACTGCGGGACCTAAGTCCAGAAGTGCGTATAGGTCACTTCGGAGAAGTACTTTGTTCGGTGACAAATAGACCGAAGCAATATATATTGAGGGATGACCACTCATGCCGAGCCTACAGACCGAGGCCTCGAGATTTTCGAGGGGAGGCGGGTCGATCGGCATGCAGTGCAGAGCCCTCCTATAGTATATGGCAGTGCCCCCGCCGCGGGCGTGGGTCCTGTCATTCCTAACCAGGTGATAGTTGGCCAGACGGGGCCCTCTATCACTCGGCTTGAGGAGAGTCTCTTGCACTAGCATGACGTCGATCTGATGGGTGCGAAGGAAATCACCGACGAGATCCTTCTGCCTACGGAGGCCGTAAGCGTTGAACCACGCGAGGTTCAACGCGTGCGGTTTGATCCTACTCGTAGTAAAGAGCATTGGATCAACAGAAAAATTAATTGAGAAACGGAGGGGCATCTATTTAGATGCACTGTATTTTTTAAGATTTCTTAGTAGATCCGCGTGCTTCACTACTAAGGCAATCCTATGTGCCGGGTCGGTTTCACGGAGCTCCCGCGCGAGTTCTGTGATTTCGTCCACGTCAATGGCGCAGGCGAAGTCACAGGCCTCGTCGAGGTCCTTAGAAAAAGAAGTGGGCGCGGAGGGCGCCTGTGGAGCCGGTGCGCTGCGGCGCACCCAGGGGTTCTGGGTGCGAGCAGGCACGGGAGGAGCGGCCACGAGGGGACGCACTCCCGCCTTTGCGGGAACGGAATTTGGCCGAGCGGCCTGGGAGCCGGCGATGCCGGTGCGAGCTGGCTGCTGAGCCGGGGCGGCAGCGGTGCCGGTGGGCTCAGCGGGGCCGCTAGGCGGGAGAGTTGCTCCTTGCCTGGCGGGAAGCGGCGGAAATTCGGACGCCGGAGGTGGTCTGGGGGCCGCAGGGCGAGTGCGCGGTGCGGGCGCCCTGTGAGGCCTCCAAGCCTCGCGCCGCGGCTGCGGGGCGCGTGGGCAGCCGCGATAATTCGCGGGATGCCCCTCGCGTCCGCACAGAACGCAGCTCGGAGGCGTGGGTGCCTCCCTGGTGCGCGCGCACTGTGAGGTGCCGTGGTCTTCCAGGCACTTCACACACCTAGGGCGCGCAAAACATCGGAGGGCGGAATGCCCATACAGTTGACAGTTGTGACACTGTCCGGGCATTCCTGTCTTGTATGGAGGCTCAACTTTAATACCGCTGAGCAGGCAGACGGTCTTAATGTTAAATATCTGTTTTGCCTCTGGAGTCAGAGGCAGAATGACAAGCACCATATCGAATGGTGTCTTTGTGGACGCCCTGTGCATCCGGTGGACTTCTTCCACCGGCAGGGCTTGGGAGAGAAGGTCCTCCTTTATGAGCTCAGTGCTGAGCTCTTTCGGGAGGCCTTTAACGACTACGCGGAGTCGTTTCTCTTCAGGGAGGGAATAGGTATGATAACCTATTTTTTTGTCGCGGAGGTATTGGGTGAGGTTTTTGTGGTCACCCGGCGTGGGAACGACCACCCGGATGCCATCCATAGTCGCGGTGGCGCGCGTATAGTTTATGCGCTTCTCCTTAAGCGCAACGGAGATTTGCGTCCAGGCGCCTTTCTCCCGGATGATTACCGGGGGAGGGGGGCCGGGGCGGAAAGCGGGCGGGTTGGCCTTTTTTGGCTTGGGAAGATTGGCGGCTGGAGCGCGCGCCGAATCTTCGGGGTGGCGTTTGACGGCCTTGGAAGGCCCGTCAAGGCGGGCAATCTTACGTTTGCCGAGAACGGGGGTGAACCCGTCGTTGGCAGGCGCGGGAACGTCGGATGAGTCCGAGTTATCGGAATCTTCGTTCGCGATTGACATCGCGGGCGAAGAATCGCGAGAGCGAGAGGGGCCGTCTACGTTCGAGAGAGACGAACGGACGGGCGATCGGTCGCGGGTGGAGGAAGCGTCTCGCGGGACGCGGGGGTCGCGGCCTGTCGGCGCGGCATGAACGGGGGGGCGGGGAGCGAGGGGCTCCGCGTCAGGGGAGGCGGGCGAATCCAGCACATAGTGCGCACTTTGGACCGCCTGCATCTGGCCAAGGGCGGCAAAGAGTTGCTGCAATTGAGCCGCAGGCCACTTGCAGATGTGCTCGACGAGCACCTTTACCGGGTCAGGTGGGTCCATGTTATAGAAACTTACCAGTTGTCAAATTGTCAAATTATAGAAACTTACTAGGGTGGGCAGTCCCCCAGACCCGTTTAGGGCCCGAGGGGTGTGTACCTAGCGTCCCTAGCCAGGGATGTGTGCCTACTTTGCACCACCGAGACAGGGGTCCGCGCTAGCAGACCCAAGTCAAACAAATGGCGCGGCAGGAGAAGGAAATAAGGTAGGGTGGGAGGGTGATGGCCGGCTTAGACTGAGGGGTCGCTCCACAGCCTAAGACCCCGACCCCAACCGGGTTTGCAGGTTCCTGAGGGGAAACCGCGAGCGCCCGGGACCCGCCCTGTGCCTGGTTCGTTTACACCGTTGGGTATCCCCAGGCACAACCACTAAAAGGCGTGGATTTTCAAAGCGTTTGACTGTCGATGTTAAACGAAACTTGTGCGCCTCGGATGTCTTGAAAAAGACACCTCGGCGCGAGAAAGCGTTTGACGGTCCGCACTTAAAAGAAACCGTACGTCTAGGACACCTTGAAAAAGGCGCCTAGGCGAGAAACACACTGCGCAAGGGCGCACGCGGAAGCACGTGATTATTCGGCGTCGCGCTGAAAAGCGCGCGTCTAACAACACGTAAGATCGCACGGGTATGGCGGGGGGAGGCGCTCGTGAACACGCGTACACGTCCGCACTCGACCGCGGCCAGAACCGAACTCGAATTATAATTATGATTTTTTTTTTTTTTTTTTTTTTTTTTTTTTTTTTTTTTTTTTTTTTTTCGAATTGACGCGTTTTGTCGACCGGGAAAGGTCTTCACAAACTAACCGGGCAGGTGGGCGAGCACTGAGGGTGCTCAGCCAGCAATTTATGGGTTGGGTGGCAATGCAAGGGCACCCCTGTGGGTACGAGCCTCGACTTGGACCGCCAGCCAAAAATACGAAACCTAACGGTGATCTACTAGCGTTTCGGAAGCGACTACCTTGAGAAGAAACGCCGAAAGAAACTCAAGGCTGCGTCGGAGTGTAACTGCGTCATTTAGACGACAGTTGACGGAACTAACCTTACTCGTCGTCGTCGGCGCCGCCGGCGGCGCCGGTGTCTTGGTATGTACCTGGTGCATGAGTGTACCTCACTGTTTTTAGGATCTGCGGTTATCAAGGCCGCGGTAATTGGATCGTCCGGATCCAACAGGACAGAACGCGGGCGGCGTGTACCCCATCCGGTGCCGCGAGTCGGTGGGTATTCGCATACGTTGCGAAGAAGCTCATTGGGATGGTGTGGTAACCTATCGAAGTAGCGACGAGATGCTGTGCGCATGAAACTGGCGATCGTCTCGAGTTTGAGGTCGTCGTGGAGATCGACATTTCTCAAGTAATATGGGGCTCCTACTATGGTGCGGAGGAATTTATTTTGCACTTTTTGCAATCGGGCGATGGTGGACTTTGAGGCGTGGGCGAAGACTACGCTAGCGTAAGTCATCACTGGCCTAACTACTGTCTTGTAAATTGTCAGCTTATGCCTAAGTGACAATTTACTCTTTTTGCACACCATGGGGTGTAGCCTACTGAGGATAAAGACGGCGCGATTGCGCACAGTCCTGACGTGGGAGTTGAAGGTAAGCTTCCTATCGAGGGTGACACCTAAGTATTTGACCTCATCGGCCCAAGGGATCGTTCGGTCAAATAGCTTAATGTCTGTATCGGGGGTGGGGTATCGGTTACTCCGAGAAAAGAGTATTGCTACACTCTTCTCGGCATTCACCTCTATCCGCCATTTGCGGAACCACTCGCCGAGGACGGTGGCTGCGTTTTGTAAATTTTTGTGGAGGGTTTTCTTATCCCTTTGGGAACAGAAAAGAGCGGTGTCATCCGCATAGAGCGCGAGATGTATGTTCGGCAATCTAGGGATGTCATTTGTATATAAACTATACAAAATGGGAGCAAGTATAGACCCTTGCGGGACTCCTGCTCGGATCGGTCTTGGGTTTGAGAACACTCCTTCGACGCGGTATTGGAAATGCCTGTTCGACAAATAGTCTCGCAAGATGAGCACGAGCCTGTCTGGCACTTTGAGTGTGTATAGCTTGTAGAGCAAGCCATTGTGCCAGACTTTGTCGAAGGCTTTCGCCACGTCGAAGAAGAGCGCCCCTGTCGGGGTATGGTCATAATTTCGAATGAAATTATCGAGGATGTGCTCCGTGAGGCGGTGCACCTGATTGACGCTCGAATGTTTGGCACGGAAGCCAAACTGTTCGTTAATCAAAATCTTATTGGACTGGACGTGATCTTGGAGACGGTTGAGAAGCAACCGCTCATACAGTTTCCCCATCGTCTTGATGAGACTGATGGGCCTGTAGCTAGTAGGGATGTTTTTGGGTTTCCCCGGCTTGGGGATTCCTATCACACCTGCCTCTTTCCACGCGTTTGGAAAGATGCAGTTTTTGATCGCCGCATTGAAGATGACGACGAGAAGGCAAATGATTTGCTCCGGCAGCATCTTGAGGACTCTGTTCGAGATACCGTCAAGACCGGGAGCTTTCTTGATCGGGAGGTGTCTAATGATCTCGTTGACTTCGTCAACTGTGACGATCGCCAGATCTGCAGTGGGAGGAAGCGCAGCCAGACGTTGGACTACAGAGTCCACTCTGGCTACGTGGTCTGGGTCCGCCGGGAGCAGGCTGGGAGAGCATTGGCGCTCTAAACTGTCCGCCAGACATTCGGCCTTTTCGACATCGTCGAAGGAGACAGAATTGTCCGGCCCTAGCAGAGGAGGCATGCAGCGGTCATTATCTAATTTGAGTGATCTCGCCAGATTCCAGTAAGCCTGGTGGGAGGGCGAGAGTTGGGACAAATAATTATCCCACTGGTTTCCTCGCATGTCGGCGATTCGTTTCCTTACCTCCCTCTGTAAGGAACGCAGCCTCGTGCGGTTTTCTGCAGTGGGATACCTATCATATGCTCTGGTCGCGGCATTCTTCGCCGTCATCAGCCTCCTCACGTCATCAGGGAGCCTCCAACGGAAAAAGTTTTCCGCTGGGGCCTCCCTGGTGGCTTCGGCGACAGCGCCTTGAAGGTGGCCGGTGACGGCGTCGATGGCCGCATCTGTATCCTCTGTTGAGGAGAAGAAGTCAGGGATCGGGTCGAGGAGAGGTTTCGGACCATCCGAGGTTAGGATCGCTCCTAGCTTCTTCCAGTCCGTCACCAATTTTGTGGGGATTGCCTCCGGCTCAGAGGAGCCGAGTTGCATTAAGACAGGTCTGTGATCCGAATCCAGTTCACTGAGCGTGACTATAGAGCGCAACCGTAAGGTTATGCTCTTTAGCAGCGCAATGTCCAGGATATCGGGCCTGTGGTTAATAATGTTAGGGAAGTGAGTTGGACTCATCGGGGACAGTACGTCAAAAGGGTAGACATTACTGTGGAGACGTAGGCGTTTGCCATTACTGGTAGAGTAATGACAGCCCCACTGCATATGTTTGCAGTTGAGGTCACCTGCGATGATAACTGCGGGACCTAAGTCCAGAAGTGCGTATAGGTCACTTCGGAGAAGTACTTTGTTCGGTGACAAATAGACCGAAGCAATATATATTGAGGGATGACCACTCATGCCGAGCCTACAGACCGAGGCCTCGAGATTTTCGAGGGGAGGCGGGTCGATCGGCATGCAGTGCAGAGCCCTCCTATAGTATATGGCAGTGCCCCCGCCGCGGGCGTGGGTCCTGTCATTCCTAACCAGGTGATAGTTGGCCAGACGGGGCCCTCTATCACTCGGCTTGAGGAGAGTCTCTTGCACTAGCATGACGTCGATCTGATGGGTGCGAAGGAAATCACCGACGAGATCCTTCTGCCTACGGAGGCCGTAAGCGTTGAACCACGCGAGGTTCAACGCGTGCGGTTTGATCCTACTCGTAGTAAAGAGCATTGGATCAACAGAAAAATTAATTGAGAAACGGAGGGGCATCTATTTAGATGCACTGTATTTTTTAAGATTTCTTAGTAGATCCGCGTGCTTCACTACTAAGGCAATCCTATGTGCCGGGTCGGTTTCACGGAGCTCCCGCGCGAGTTCTGTGATTTCGTCCACGTCAATGGCGCAGGCGAAGTCACAGGCCTCGTCGAGGTCCTTAGAAAAAGAAGTGGGCGCGGAGGGCGCCTGTGGAGCCGGTGCGCTGCGGCGCACCCAGGGGTTCTGGGTGCGAGCAGGCACGGGAGGAGCGGCCACGAGGGGACGCACTCCCGCCTTTGCGGGAACGGAATTTGGCCGAGCGGCCTGGGAGCCGGCGATGCCGGTGCGAGCTGGCTGCTGAGCCGGGGCGGCAGCGGTGCCGGTGGGCTCAGCGGGGCCGCTAGGCGGGAGAGTTGCTCCTTGCCTGGCGGGAAGCGGCGGAAATTCGGACGCCGGAGGTGGTCTGGGGGCCGCAGGGCGAGTGCGCGGTGCGGGCGCCCTGTGAGGCCTCCAAGCCTCGCGCCGCGGCTGCGGGGCGCGTGGGCAGCCGCGATAATTCGCGGGATGCCCCTCGCGTCCGCACAGAACGCAGCTCGGAGGCGTGGGTGCCTCCCTGGTGCGCGCGCACTGTGAGGTGCCGTGGTCTTCCAGGCACTTCACACACCTAGGGCGCGCAAAACATCGGAGGGCGGAATGCCCATACAGTTGACAGTTGTGACACTGTCCGGGCATTCCTGTCTTGTATGGAGGCTCAACTTTAATACCGCTGAGCAGGCAGACGGTCTTAATGTTAAATATCTGTTTTGCCTCTGGAGTCAGAGGCAGAATGACAAGCACCATATCGAATGGTGTCTTTGTGGACGCCCTGTGCATCCGGTGGACTTCTTCCACCGGCAGGGCTTGGGAGAGAAGGTCCTCCTTTATGAGCTCAGTGCTGAGCTCTTTCGGGAGGCCTTTAACGACTACGCGGAGTCGTTTCTCTTCAGGGAGGGAATAGGTATGATAACCTATTTTTTTGTCGCGGAGGTATTGGGTGAGGTTTTTGTGGTCACCCGGCGTGGGAACGACCACCCGGATGCCATCCATAGTCGCGGTGGCGCGCGTATAGTTTATGCGCTTCTCCTTAAGCGCAACGGAGATTTGCGTCCAGGCGCCTTTCTCCCGGATGATTACCGGGGGAGGGGGGCCGGGGCGGAAAGCGGGCGGGTTGGCCTTTTTTGGCTTGGGAAGATTGGCGGCTGGAGCGCGCGCCGAATCTTCGGGGTGGCGTTTGACGGCCTTGGAAGGCCCGTCAAGGCGGGCAATCTTACGTTTGCCGAGAACGGGGGTGAACCCGTCGTTGGCAGGCGCGGGAACGTCGGATGAGTCCGAGTTATCGGAATCTTCGTTCGCGATTGACATCGCGGGCGAAGAATCGCGAGAGCGAGAGGGGCCGTCTACGTTCGAGAGAGACGAACGGACGGGCGATCGGTCGCGGGTGGAGGAAGCGTCTCGCGGGACGCGGGGGTCGCGGCCTGTCGGCGCGGCATGAACGGGGGGGCGGGGAGCGAGGGGCTCCGCGTCAGGGGAGGCGGGCGAATCCAGCACATAGTGCGCACTTTGGACCGCCTGCATCTGGCCAAGGGCGGCAAAGAGTTGCTGCAATTGAGCCGCAGGCCACTTGCAGATGTGCTCGACGAGCACCTTTACCGGGTCAGGTGGGTCCATGTTATAGAAACTTACCAGTTGTCAAATTGTCAAATTATAGAAACTTACTAGGGTGGGCAGTCCCCCAGACCCGTTTAGGGCCCGAGGGGTGTGTACCTAGCGTCCCTAGCCAGGGATGTGTGCCTACTTTGCACCACCGAGACAGGGGTCCGCGCTAGCAGACCCAAGTCAAACAAATGGCGCGGCAGGAGAAGGAAATAAGGTAGGGTGGGAGGGTGATGGCCGGCTTAGACTGAGGGGTCGCTCCACAGCCTAAGACCCCGACCCCAACCGGGTTTGCAGGTTCCTGAGGGGAAACCGCGAGCGCCCGGGACCCGCCCTGTGCCTGGTTCGTTTACACCGTTGGGTATCCCCAGGCACAACCACTAAAAGGCGTGGATTTTCAAAGCGTTTGACTGTCGATGTTAAACGAAACTTGTGCGCCTCGGATGTCTTGAAAAAGACACCTCGGCGCGAGAAAGCGTTTGACGGTCCGCACTTAAAAGAAACCGTACGTCTAGGACACCTTGAAAAAGGCGCCTAGGCGAGAAACACACTGCGCAAGGGCGCACGCGGAAGCACGTGATTATTCGGCGTCGCGCTGAAAAGCGCGCGTCTAACAACACGTAAGATCGCACGGGTATGGCGGGGGGAGGCGCTCGTGAACACGCGTACACGTCCGCACTCGACCGCGGCCAGAACCGAACTCGAATTATAATTATGATTTTTTTTATAACAATCCTTATTTATTTTCATTTCAGCTCAACTACTAGTACCCGATCTAGACATGCGCGTGAAAACTACGCGTCGACCAATCGGCCGAAGGAACGGATGTGAGTAGTAATTTTTTATTATTGAGTTGTACATTTAGAAAATAATAATAATAATGATATTATAAACTTGAACAAATAAAATAGCGAAATCGAATCCTGACTGTAATAACAGTTCCAATCATAATATAAAATTATCTTCCGACATACACGGTGCACCACACGGTGTGAAATTTAAACATAACATATAATACATATAAACCTTCTCGCCGTTTGCCGCACCGTTGCCGCAAAAAGCCCGCGCGGGGTAAGAGAAATGTGAGAAGATATCTTAGACTAACTACCATTATGATATGTATCTAGATCTGTTTGTTATATTATAAAACTATATGTATAATGTGACGATTATTTCGGTACTATGATGTAGATAGAGTAGGAATGATCATCCATAATTAACATATCAGAACAGATACATACATATTAGTTAGAATTAGAGTTAAGAGTTTTTGCGTTTTGACACGATGTATGTCAAGTGTGTATGAGAAACTATTTGTTATCATAATTAAATGGAATAATTTTGTGGCCCTGAAAAGGGCCTTTTTTTTTAAATGTTGTTTGTTGTTGTTGTTGTTTTGTCGTCGTTGATGACAGATATATGTATATCTGTTAGTTAGTTATATTATGCTTTCTTCTCAGTTTTCTTCGGCAAGAGAACCGCTTGTATGTTCGGTAGGACGCCTCCCTGAGCGATGGTGACGCCGGAGAGGAGCTTGTTAAGTTCCTCGTCGTTTCTGATCGCCAACTGGAGATGTCTGGGGATTATTCTTGTCTTCTTGTTGTCCCTCGCTGCGTTTCCGGCCAACTCGAGCACTTCAGCGGCCAGATATTCCATCACGGCTGCCAAATAGACCGGAGCGCCGGCTCCCACTCGTTCAGCGTAATTCCCGTTGCGGAGCAATCTGTGTATACGTCCGACTGGAAACTGTAGACCGGCACGGTTCGAGCGCGACTTCACCTTCCCCTTTACTTTGCCACCTTTTCCACGTCCGGACATGACTGATGCGAGAGTGATAAATTAACTTGTCGAGATATATGAAGCGGTGCTGCGATGCGCCGCTTGTCGTCTTCAGAAAAGAGTACAATTTTTTTTTTATAATTTTTTTTTTTTTTTTTTTTTTTTTTTTTTTTTTTTTTTTTTTTTTTTTTTTTTTTTTTTTTTTTTTTTTTTGACAGGACCTCTTCTGGTAGCCGGGATAGGCTTATACAGATTAACCGGGCAAGTGGGCGAACGCTGAAGGCGCTCAGCCGGCGAGTTATGGGTTGGGCGGCTACGCAAGGGCACCCCTTTGGGTACGGACCTCGACTTGGGCGGCCAGCCAAATGAAAATAAACCTAACGGTGATCTACCAGCGTTTCGGAAGCGACTACCTTGAGAAGAAACGCCGAAAGAAACTCAAGGCTGCGTCGGGATGAAACTGCGTTTTCTAAACGACAGTTGATTGAACTATCCTTCGTCGGCGCCGCCGGCGACGCCGGTGTCTTATATTTGTGAAATGAGTGGTTGTGTGTACCTCATTGTTTAAACGGACGGCGGCGTCTAAGGCCGCAGTTATCGGATCTTCTGGATCCGTAAGTACGTCGCGAGGGCGACGAATGATCGAAGCAAAAATGCTCCTGTTTTTGTAATCACATGCTTCCCTGACCAAGGTGTTGGGATGGTAAAGCGCCTTGTCGAAGTAACGACGAGACGCTTTGCGCATAACGCTGGCTATCGTCTCCAGCTTGAAGTCGTCGTGGAGATCTATGTTGCGTATGTAGTAGGGAGCACCTACTGCTTTACGCATGAACTTGTTCTGGAGTACCTGTAAGGTGTCCAGAGAAGAGGGAGAGCTGTGGGCGAATACTACGCTAGCGTAGGTCATCACAGGTCTGACTACGGTTTTGTAGAGTGTCACCTTATTTCTAAGGGACAGTTTACTATGTTTGGACAGCAGGTGGTTAAGGCGTCCGAGAATAAAGGCGGCACGATTGCGCACTGCCAAGACGTGTGGTTTGAACGTGAGGTTACTATCTAGGAGAACCCCTAGATATTTAACCTGTGTGGCCCATGGTATCGACCGATCGAAAAGGGAGAGGCAGGTCAATGGAAGATTCCGTCTCGTCCGAGAAAAGAGCATCGCTGCACTCTTCTCGGGATTGACTTCTATCCTCCATTTGCGAAACCAGTCGCCTAGAAGACTTAGAGCTTCTCGTAATCGCTCAATTATTTTGTTAGGTCTGAAATCCGAGGCGTAGAGTGCGGTGTCATCCGCATACAGAGCTAGCTCTACGTTCGGGTGCTTAGGGATGTCGTTTGAATACAAACTGTACAGTATTGGAGCGAGGATGGAGCCTTGAGGGACTCCAGCTCGAATAGGGTGTGGGGAGGAGAGAGCTCCCTCGACTCGGAAGCGAAAGTGACGATTCAACAAGTAGTCTCGCAAGATGAGCACGAGTCTGTCCGGCACACCGAATGTGTGTAGCTTGTAAATCAAGCCGTTGTGCCAGACTTTGTCGAACGCTTTCGCCACGTCGAGAAAGATTGCTCCTGTTAAGGCTCCTCTTCTGGAGCGGGAGAAGTTATGAAGAACGTACTCCGTGATACGGTGTACTTGTTGAACACACGAGTGCTTGGGGCGAAACCCAAACTGCTCGTTGATAAGTAGGTTCTCAGATTGGACGTAATCTCTGAGACGGTTTAAAAGTAACCGCTCGTATAGCTTGCCCATCGTCTTGATGAGACTGATGGGTCTGTAGCTTGAGGGGAGGTTTCTGGGTTTGCCCGGTTTGGGGATTCCTATGACGCATGCTTCTTTCCAGATGTCTGGAAAGACGCAGTTTTTGATCGCCGCGTTAAAGATAACGACGAGAAGGAGTATCAGTTTCTCAGGGAGAGTTTTTAACACCCGGTTGGCGATGTAGTCCAAGCCGGGGGCTTTTTTAGTAGGGAGGTATTTTATTATGTCCTTGACTTCTTCAGCTGTGACGGGTGCCAGCTCAGCGGAGGGTGGAATCTTAGCCAGGCCTTCGACTTCGGAGTCGACGTTGGCTATGAAGACTGGGTCTAAGTGGTGGATACTGGGAGAGCACTGGCTCTCTAAACTGGCTGCTAGACATTCGGCCTTTTCGAGATCTTCGAAAGAGACAGAATTATCTGGCCCTAAGAGTGGTGGCATGGAGCGGTCTTCTTCTTGGCGGAGAGATTTCGCCACCTTCCAGTAGGCCTGGTGAGAGGGCGAGATCTCGGAGATGAATGAGTCCCATTGTACGTTTCGGAGTTCGGATATGCGTTTCTTTACTTGCCTCTGTAAAGCACGCAACCTCACTCTGTTTTCCGCAGAGGGGTACCTATCGTAGGCTCTAGTGGCGGCGTTCTTTGCAGTCAGCAGCTCTCTAGCGTCAACGGGGAGTCTCCAGCGATGAAAATCATCAACTGGGGCCTCCCTGGTGGCGTCGGCGATAACGCCCTGGAGATGACTGGTGAGTGCATCGATTGCCAGGTTGGTATCCTCGATAGAGGAGAAAGAGTCTGGGATCTGGTCTAGGAGTGGGTTCGGCCCTTCCGAAGCCAGGATAGCTCCCAGCCTCTTCCAGTCCGTGACCAGTTTAATTGGAATTTCAGGAGGGCGTGTAGAGCCCAGCTGCATTAGGACCGGCCTATGGTCAGAGTCTAGCTCGGCTAACGTTTCTATCAAGCGCAGCGGCAAGGCTACGTTCTTTAGGAGCGCTATGTCGAGGATATCGGGTCTGTGATTGACATTGTGAGGGAAATGAGTTGCGGCAGTTGGTGACACAATGTCAAAAATGAGACGAGTGCTCAGCTCGTGCAGAAGGCGACCGTTACTGTTGGTCGTAACGCAATTCCACTGTTGGTTTTTACAGTTTAAGTCGCCTGCTATGATAACTGAGGGACCTAGGTTCAAAAGCGTTTTGAGATCGCTCGATAAGATTTCTTTATCGGGTGGTAGATATACCGATACGAAGTAAATCGGGGAATGACCGCTCATACCGAGCCTACACACGGAAGCCTCGATGTTGATGAGGCTGGGAGGATCGATCGGCATGCAGTGAAAGTGCCTCCTGTAGTAAATGCCAGTGCCCCCGCCTCTGGCGTGGGTCCTGTCGTTCCTAACCAGGTGGTAGTTGGCCACGCGTGGCCCTCTAACACTCGGCTTGAGAAGAGTCTCTTGCACTAGCATGACGTCTATTTGATGGGTGTTGAGGAAATCACCTACGATATCCCTTTGTCTCTTTAGTCCGAATGCGTTGAACCACGCTATGTTCAACGAGTACGGTTTGATCCTGCTAGTTGTGAAAAGCATTGGATCAACAAAGCAAGTCACAGTGGACGGGAGGGAGCCTATTTAGGCTGACTGAGTTTCCGAATCGCCTTGAGTAGCGCGGCGTGCCGTATTATCAAGGCAATTTTAGTCAGCGGGTTCGGGTCAGCTTCTGATTCGCGAAGCTCTCTACCAAATTCCACGACCTCGTCTACGTCTATTTCCCAGGCGAGTTCATGGATCCTTAGATAATCGGTGTTAAATGACGCAGGCACAACGGGTGTCTGTGGTTCTGGCACGTTGCGTCGCACCCAGGCATTCTGGGTGGGAGACGGTGTGGTGGGAGGAGCGACCACAGAGGGACGCACAACTGTGTTTGTGGGCACCGTCGGCGCTGCCGGAGAGCCGACAGAGCCGGTGGTGTGTTGGGCCTGACCGGCATGAGTGCCGGTGGACTCGACTGTGCCGCTAGGTGGGAGGTGAGCTCCACCCCTGGCGGGAAGAGGAGGAAATTGGGATGCAGGCGGTGGCCTGGCAGTCACCGGACGCGAGCGGTGTGCGGGCGCCCTAGGGGGACCCCACGCTTTACGCTTCGGCTGTGGGGCGCGCGAGCAGCCGCGATAATTCGCGGGATGCCCTTCGAGCCCACACAGGACGCAGCTGGGTGGCGTAGGGGTCTCTCTAGTGCGTTCGCAGTGAGAGGTGGCGTGGTCGCCTAGACATTTAACGCACCGAGGGCGCGCATGACAACGGAGGGCTGAGTGGCCGTAGAGTTGACAGTTGTGACACTGTCCTGGTACTCCACGTTTATATGGAGGCTCTATGCGTAGGCCGCTGAGATGACAGACGGTCGCTACGTTAAAAATCTCTTTTGCCTCGTTAGAAAGAGGCAGGACGACGAGCACTAGGTCGAGTGGCTCGCGGGTGGAAGCCCTGTGCATCCGGTGGACCTCCTCCACTGGCAGGGACTGGGACAGAAGGTCCTCCTTTATGAGCTCAGTGTTGAGCTCTTTAGGGAGGCCCCTTATCACGACTCTAAGTTTCCTCTCCTCTTCCAGAGCATAGGTGTGATAACCTATTTTCTGCTCTCTGAGGTATCGTGTGATGTCCTTGTGGTCTGCCGTAGTTGGCACGACCACGCGGATGCCATCGAGGGTCATGGTTGCCCTCGTGTAAGAGATGCACTTTTCTTTAAGTGCCTTGGAAATTCGCTCCCAGGCACTCTTTTCCCGTATGATAACGGGAGGAGGAGGCCCTGAGCGGAAGGTAGGCAGATTCTGATAAGCCTTCCTCGGCTTAGTGGGTCTGGCGGCGGGAGCGCGCGCCGAAGCGTCGGTTTTGACGACTTTGGATGGGCCGTCAGGGCAGGTCTTTTTTCGTTTACCCTGTACAACGGTGAAACCCTCATCGGAGGGCTCATCTGAGGGCGGAATATCCTCCACGACGGACATTGTCGGTGAAGGCTCTCGAGAGCGAGAGGGATTGTCGGTTTCCGTATTGCGGATTGGCGAGCGGTCGCGAGAGGCGCCGGGTTCGCGGCTTGTGTTGTCACTTTTGTGAGCGGAGTTTATGGTAGGGTCGTCCCTATTGTTATTTTTTGTGCGTGTTCGCACTGGTCGGTCATTGATATTATTGTCCCTTGCGCCGAGCGGAGACAAAGGGATTTTTTTTGTCGAGTTCTTTTCAATTTTTTCCACAGCAGATGTGTCCATCGCTGCAGATATGATCGTGGGAATGTTCGTTTCGTACGGACTATCTAGCAATTCATAAAATGAATTGTTGGTTAGATTTAAATTTAAATTCTTTCTTAGCTCCTGCGGAGGAGGAGTAGGAGGAGGAACGTACTCCGGCGAAAGAGGCGCGTTCAGCTTTACAGGTGAAGCGTCATATTTCGCCTTTTGTTCGAAACTGGTAATTAGCGCCTGCAATTGCAGCATCTGCGCTGGGGAATATTTGTTGGCGAGGCTCTTGGCCAGGACAGCAAACGTGTCGTCCTCCATTCTGAGAATGGGTATTCTCAGAATAGAGGGCGACTAGGATCGCGGGAGGCAGTCCCCCAGACCCGTTTAGGGCCCGAGGGGTGTGTACCTATCGTCCCTGGCAAGGGCTGTGTGCCTACCTTGGCACACAGAGACAGGGGTCCGCGCTGGCGGACCCAAGCCAAACTGTGGGCCGGCAGGAAATCGGGATAGGAGGGTGTGGAGGGCGATAGTCGGGGTTGACTAGGGGGTCACTCCCTGTGCCAACTGGTCCGACCCCGTCCGGTATGCGCGGTTGCCTGAGGGGCAAACGCGAGCGCCCAGGGCACGCTCTAGACCCGTTCGTTAAACACCGCCAGGTATCCCCGGGTCTAACCACAAAAAAGCGTGGATTTGCAAAAGCGTGAGACTGTCAGTTGTTAATGAAACTTATTCGCCTCGGATGTCTTGATAAAGACGCCTCGGCGAGATGTGTAGTTGATTAGAAACTATACGCCTCGGACGCCTTGATAAAGGCGCCTCGGCGAGATCGGTGGCACGTACGGTGACGCACGTAGGAGCACGTGTTGCCGGGCGTCGCGCTCGAAAGCGCGCGTCTGGCGAACAGGTGTGATCGCACGGAGCGAGGCGGGGGGAGGCACGGCGTGTATTGAAACACGTGCGCACTCGACCGCTGCCCGAACCGGAATCTTTTTTTTATAATACGCTCTGTGTTGTATATGTATGTTAATAAGAATATGATATCTAGTACCGATGTACTTACTGTATAACAATTGGAATACGATCAACCAATGGGATTTAGATAGCGTGTTCTCCGTCGACAGAGCACTGTCTCTGTCTCTCTCTCTCTCTCTGTGTATGTGTCACTGTCCCTCCTCCCCAAGTGTCTTTGAACGAATGTGCGCGCGCGTTAGCGCGCGCGAAAATTTTGGACCTTTTTTTTTTTTTTTTGCTCATTTTCCCTGAGAGACTTATAATTCATGTATTGATTAACACAGATGACCTTTTTTTTTTTTTTTTTTTTTTGCTCCTCAGTAGCTCCTCAGAGCACATTACATATGTGCTCAGTCAGCGAGTTTTGTTTGGGTTGGGTGGCAATGCAAGGAGGGCACCCCTGTGGCCAAATAATACCAGCGTTTGTTTCGGAAGTGTGACCACTTTGACCTGAAAGAAAGTCAAGGCTGCGTCGGAGTGGAACTGCGTTATCCTTCTTCAGCGACGCCGGTGTCATGGAGTGAAATTATGTAACAGACAGAGAATTTGCGTTGCGTTTTCTATTATCGGTAACATATTATACTATACTATACTAGCTGTGTCCGCGACTTCGTCCGCGTGGAATAGTTATAACACATTTATTTGGATAAAGGTATTAATATTATTACGTTGATACAACTCTCAACAAATAATGCATTAATTACGACTTTTTTTTTTTTTTTTCAATTCGAAGTAGCAGTTCCTTAGATTAGCGCGTTCAGCTTTATAATATTATAGTATATAGAGACGGGGGGAGTCGGGCAGTCGGGCCAGATGGAGCCCGAGGGCGGAAGGAAGGGCGAAATATAAATAAATAAATCCTTGTAACCTGAGAAATCAAGCAAGCAAGCAAGCGAGAAAACGAACGAACGTACCGACCAAGTTTCAACACGGAGAGGAGAATAAATATCGTTTCGTTCTATAGCTCAGCTCAGCTCATCTCATCTCATCTCATCTCATCGCATTGATTCGGGTGATGCGCGCTAGATCGCGATCAGTTAACTATTTGAATATAGAATTATCATCATTTAATCAAACAAGAAATGGTGGCGTAAGATGTATGTAGCATACAATACATACATAGATAAATTGATATTAAAACCCTATATGTACCATATATCATGTGTACATCATGAATAGATAGAAACTTGAAACTATTACGATCAATCGTATATGATCGTAGATAGTCACTTTAGAACGATCTGTTAGCCCTGAAAAGGGCTGTTTTTTGTTTTGTTGTTGATTCTTGTTGTTGTTGCTGTTGCTGATGACCGTTCGCTTCTTTCTTAACCGGCAGCCGGCGCAGCGCAACGCAGCGCGGTGCCAGTGCACGAGGCGACAAGCAGCGTCGTCGCGACGACTTCGTTGAATGAATAATGCAGTCATTTTACTTCTTTGAAGCGGCTGTCTTCTTAGACGCGGCCTTGCTCTTCGGTGCCGATGCTGCCTTTTTAGGTTTCGGTGCTTTAGGTTTTTTAGTCGGCGGTTTGGCGGTCTTCTTGGCTTTCGGTGCGGCCGCAGTCGAGGCGGCTGATCCCTTGCCTCTTGACGGGGTCGAAACGGAAGCGGCCGCGGCTGATCTCTTCGCTGCGGCGGGTTTCTTCTTAGCCGCGGCTGCCTTTCTGTCTTTCGTCGCGGGTCTAGAGGTGGCAGCGGCCGCTGAACTCTTCGCCGCCGGTGATGAGGCGGACACGGTGTTAGCCGCTGCTGCCGCTTTCTTGCCGGCGCCCCTGCCTGCCGCTTTCTTCGAAGAAGAAACTGCTGCGGAACTTGCCGCTGACGTGGTCGTTTTCGCCTTCCTGCCGCCGCCGCCGGAGCTTGCGCCGCCGCCGCCACCGGTCTTGCCACCTGTGACAGATGGCTGTTTCTTGGAAGCCGATGATTTAGATTCCAATTTGAAAGAACCCGAAGCGCCGGTGCCTTTCGTTTGAATCAAGGCGCCGGTTTCGACGGCTCCCTTGAGGTATTTCCTTATGAACGGTGCCAGTTTCTCAGCGTCCACCTTGTAATGAGCGGCTATGTACTTCTTGATGGCTTGCAATGATGATCCGCTTCTTTCTTTGAGTTCTTTTATAGCATTGTTCACCATTACAGAAGTCTTCGGATGAGACGGTTTCGCCTTGGGCTTCTTCGAGACGCCTCCTCCGACCGCTGTAGAGGCGGTGGTCGCGGTACTCGCTTTAGGTTTCTTCGTTGTCGGAGTCGCCGGTGCCGGAGTCTCCGTTGCGACTGCTGTATCTGCCATGATGTTGATTTTTCTATTTGTCTCTCTTTAGTTTGCTTCAACGGACGCTGGTGCGAACGAGATGCACGAACTAGTTCCTGAAATTTCCGTTCGTTCCGTTTTTCAGATTTCAGATTTCACACCACCCCATTCCACTGCCTTTCATTCATCGTTCTTTCATCCATCCGCTGATAAGGTCTGGGTGGTGCCATTTATTTAAGAAAAGTATAATACAAACTTAAAGCTAACTTAAGAGTCTATTACATTTTTCCTAACAACTAGTACCTAACTAAACCTTAACTAACGTATGTACAAAATTAACCTAAGTCTTAAAAATAGAATAAAAAGCAACAACAGGGAAGTTTTTATTTTAAAATTTAACACTTAGCCTAATACAATAAATTAAAGGGGATCTGGGGCGGGAAGCCGTTTCGAGGCGGACCTCCTGACGGCGGCGTTCTTCTCCGTCTGCAGCGGCAGACGGGTCACTGATCGAAGGTAGCTCGCGCGTCCTTCTTGGTGGAAAATCTACCGGAGTCCATCTGGGCGTTTCTTCTGGGATCGGAATCTGAGGGTGAGCGATCTGTACGCACATCCGTCTAGTACTCTCCAGCGCGCCCTCTCCGGGCGGGGCGCAGTCTAGGTATGGACTAGATCGCGGGCTTTAGGCTTTTTCTTTTTGGCTTTTCGGGATTCTGGTTGTCTCACATGACGTTCACCTTCGTCTGGGGGTCTTGCGTGGAGCGGCGCAATGTTCTGAAGATGAACGTGCGCCGACGAGTCCGCTCTTTTAAACATCTTAGTTGCCAGGCTGCTAACAAAAGCATCCAGGCTTTCGACTTTTACGTCGCGGGCTATGGTGGCATTGCTCACGTACCACGGCGCACCCAACACCGCGCGTAGAGAGAGGTTCTGCTGGGCTTGAAGCCGCTTCTTCGTTGTTCTGGACAGGTAAGAGTACCATGCCGGCGCCGCGTACGTGAGCCGCGACCGGATGTACGTCTTGTAGAGTCCCAGCTTCGTGCGAAGTGGGAGCCTCGAGCTAAGCACTGGCTGCAGCATTCTCCTGGCTACTTTAGCCCTCGCGATCACACCCTCCGCGTGCCTCTTGAAGGTAACGTTCCGATCGATGATGACGCCCAGGTATTTGACTCTTTCCGACCAAGGAATAGTCTGTCCCTGGAACGTCAATGGTGGCGGTGCTCTTGTCTTCACTCTGGTGACAAGAGCTTGTGTCTTCCCGACGTTGACTGACAACCTCCACTTCGCCAGCCATTCAGGTAGAGCATCGAGCTGTCTTTGCAGTTTTAAGACGGCAGATTTTGCATTATACGCTGTTGCATAAAATGCCGTATCGTCTGCATACAACGCGAGCTCCGCCCGACCAACCAGCGGAATGTCATCGGTATACAGTGCGTATAACAACGGCGAGAGGCAGCTGCCCTGAGGGACTCCTGCCCGCACAGGAAAGTCCCTGGAGGTAATCCCCTCCACCGCTACCACGACGCGGCGGTTTTCCAGGAATGACTTTATAATATGGGTAATCTTCTTGGGGGCCGATGACGTTGACAGCTTGTATAGCAGCCCCTCGTGCCATACTCTGTCAAACGCCTTCTCCATATCTAGTAGTACTGCAGCGAAGTACTCATTCTTATCATATGTTCGGGCAATAGTGTCGATGACTTTTGTGAGCTGTAGGACAGTTGAGTGCTCTTCCCTGAAACCAAACTGTTCTTCTCTCGGTGTGATGTGGGGTTTTAAAAACCCCAGGAGAACCTTCTCAAACAGTTTAGACATCGTAGAAAGCAACGTGATAGGCCTATAACTCTCTGGTTTTTGCAGGGGTTTGCCCTGTTTCGGTATCATTACGGCCTTCCCAAGTTTCCAGTCTTGTGGGAAGTGGCCGCTTCGCAGGATTCCATTAAATAATCGTGTCATTGCCGCAACGGTCTTAAACGGTAAATGACGAAGCATCGTATTCGTGATTTGATCCATGCCAGGGGCTTTTCTAGGCGGTAATTTTCTGATAGTCCGCAGAACCTGGTGCGGACTAACGTATAGAGCGGTGCCTTCTTCGCTGCTACCGGCTATAGGCTCTAAAAAGAAGCGATCCAGATGTCTTTTGACATCGATATCGTGCTGGGGGTTCGATACCGGGTTCAGGGAAAACTGTCTCTCCAGACACTCGGCAAATATCTCCGCCCGATCGTTTGCCGTGAATCGTGGGTGACCGTTTTTGTTCAGTAGAGGTCTGACCGGCGATGGAACTGCTGACAAGTTCCGGCACAAGCGGTGAATAGAAGGCAGGCGTGTGCTGCAATCTCCTAATTCTTCTATAAAGCTATCCCACGATTCCGCTGCGTCGTCATCGAGGGCCGCTTTAACTCGCTCTACCATCGAGTTATATCTAATTTTCATGAAAGGGCAACGGGTCTGTTGCCATGCGCGTCGCAGCGCCCTCTTCTCATCAATTAGCATCTGGATCCGCCGGGGAAGTGGCCTAAGCCGACCCCCGGTCGGAACCGTATGGCTAGATCGACGGAGAGCGCTTTGAATGCTACGCGTCAAGGCACCCGTCATCCACTCGACATCTGCACGAGAGGACATCGGTCTCGTGATGTTTGTGTTTTCAAGCTCTTTCACGAATGCGGTCCAATCTACCCTTTGACGTGATGTTGGAGCGTTGATCCGTGTTGGTAGAGAATCAGAAAACTCGAGAAGGACTGGGCGATGGTCCGACGGCAGGTCCGGGAGAACCGTCTGCCCCGGTGGTGCTCTAAGGCCTCTATAAACACATATGTCCAATACTTCCTGCGAATTATAACCGTGCCGTGTCGGCGCGTCCGGCCCGATTATCTCGTAATTATTGTCTACAGAGTGACAATAGAACGCTCTGCCCATCGAGGTATCCTTACTCGAGCCCCAGTAGGTACTCTTCACGTTGAGATCACCGGCTATCACCGTCGGAGTCGAGTCTCGCAGCAATATATCCCCGATATCCGCACAGAAAGACTGGCTATTCTGGTGATTCGGTGGTCTATATGCCGCGTAGAACTTGAGGTGATGCCCTCTAACGTTCAGAAGTATTCCCAGGGCGTAGAGTGATGGGTATTCTTTATATGGTATCTCTTGATGTACAATGTTCCTTTTAACGAGCACCACCAACCCGCGATAAGGGGCGCCGTCGGCCGTCTTCTCGTTTTTCCTATACGTGTAATAGTTCGACACTTTAAAAGTGTCGACATCACGCAGGTAAGTTTCTGATATCAACATCACGTCGACGTTCTGCTCACGGAGGAAGTGCGTCAGCAGTTTCTTCTTCCTCCGGAGTGACTGGGCGTTCCAATGTACCACCCTTAAGGTCTTATTGTCCATTGCACAAGAGCTTAAACAATCCCTTAAGGGCGGCCTTTTGAGCTCCTTCGCCCTCCTGCACGGCGTCGAGTATCTCCCGAATTACACCGATAGTGTTGGCGAGGTGGTCCAGTTTTCGCGCCGGCTGTGGCGATGCAGGTGCAGGGGGGCGCAGGTCCTCCCCCTCTGATTGTCCGCTTGTCGCCGCGGCTCGGCCCCGTGCCGCGGCGGATTTTCTCTTCGATAAGCGTTTTCCTCTCGAACGCTTGTTACCTTGCCCAGTCGTCCCGCTGAGGCCAGTAGGATCATTGGCAGGCGCCATCAGCGACGCTGGCGCTGTCTCCTCTACGGCGTTGCTCAGCGGCAGCGCTTGCCCGGTGCGTTCTGATCCCGTGCCCGTCCTTGCGAGCGTCCCAGCCCGCCTGTTGCGCAATTCGCGCCTCCAGACGGGACACCGTGTGAAATTTGCGGGGTGAGGCCCCTTGCAGTTTGCACAGGTGGGAGGCTCCTCCCTGGGGCGCTCGCAATCCCTGGCGGTGTGCTCACCGCCACAACGGACACAGGCTAGCGGCTTGTGGCATTGTCGGGAGCTGTGCCGAAACTCCTGACACCTATGGCACTGTGCGGGACCCAGTCTACCGCGCCAGGCCTCCACAACCACACCCCGCATATACATGAGCTCGTTGAGCTCAAATATCGCTGGGGTGAGGCCTTCCTGCCGCTTCAGAATTACGTAAAAGAGGCAACCAGGGTTGCCTCCTCGAGCTTTGACGTTCTTACAAAACTCGGGTGTGAAGCCCCGCTCTTGTAAGGCGGCCATGATCTCACTCGGATCTGTATCCGAAGGGAGACCCCGTATGGCCACCTTGAGGCTTCGCTCGGCCGGGAGCGAGTAGGTGAACCACGCCACCCGCTCATCCTTCTCTAGTCGAGTAAGGTAGCGCTGGACAACGCGGTACTCCTCCTCGCTCTCTGGTGAGAACCGCACCCCTTTCCCGTAGGGGCGCGCGTTCGGTGATCGCCCGAGCAATTGGGCAAGCTGCTTGAAGTGGCGTTGCCACTCAGGTAACTTCTCTACAATCAGAGGGGGGAATGTTTCCGTCTTCCTCTGTTGTTGCTTTCCTTTGGCTTTTACGTGTTGTCGCTGCGCAGCAGCAGCCGGGTCAGCAGCGTCCCGTCCCGTCGGCTGAGGCGCAGCCAGTGAGGCTGGCTGCGCGGTAAGCGGCGCGGCAGGTGCGCGCGCCGTCGCGGTGCCGCGGGGTACAACGCTCGATGCGAGCGGCGGACGGGCTGGCTGGGTCGGCGCACGAGGCGCGCCGACGGGCGCGGCCTTAGGGGCCGGGACAGATGGTGGGCGTTCCGACGGAACGGGTCGCTGCTTACCGGCTTTTAATTTAGATACATAGCTATCTTTAACTTCTTGAGACAGTAAGGTAGGGCGGGCGGTGGCTCCAGTGGGTGTTGGCAGGGGCGCGGCGGAGTCCGGGGCAGCGCGCACGGCAGGCGGCGCAGCGTCGCGACGCGCAGGCATCGCAGCGGCAGCGGGCACGGCGCGCGGTCCAGTGACCGGAGGCGGCGCGACGCGCGGCGGCGCGACGGCAGCGGCGCCGGCCATGAAAGCCGCCGTCCTTTCCTCCGCTGGGCGCTTCGAAAGTCGCTTCTTCTCCCTTTGTGGCAGAGGTTCTTGTCGGGCGAAGACGGTTGTACGGACCGTCGGGACTTCACCCGGGGTGGGTTCGTCGCCCTCAGGGACGACTGCAGGCGGCGGTAGTGGGCGCCGCGGCACGTATGCCTGCGGTTGCGGTGGCTGCGGCGGCGACACGGACGCGCGCGAGTGCCAATGGAAGGGGTCGCGGCAGGAGGGGGTCGGCGATGCGGAGCGCGACAGGCGGGGACGGACCAGGCGGCCCAGGCACCCATCATCGTCGCTGCTTCCTCCCCCGCGCTTCCTCTTCCGTGGACTGCGGCGCGTCACGGCAGCTTGGATGGCCGGCAGGTCGAGTGTCAGCTCGCTGGCCAGCCGTAGGGTGGTGACGTCGGTGGGGGCTAGCGGGCGGCCCTCCATTTGTGCCTCCCTGATGCGGAGGTACAGGGCCATCCACCTCAGCATCGACTCCGACAGGAGCCCAGTTTCAACAAACTGGGCGAGCGTGACTAAGTCACGCTCGTACACTCGAGTCGGGGTCGACGCTCCGGCAGACGGCGCGTAGTAGTCCGCGGGGGGCGGGTGGGCTGTTGGCAGCTGCAGTTGAACCTCGGAGGGGGAGGCGGGAGACGGTAGCACAATGTGCTGGTCAAGCCGCCTCTGAAGCTCGACGAGGTTCTCTTCGTTTAATTCTGCTGACGCAGAGATTTCTACCCCGAGCTGTGAGCTCGAGGGGTAGAAGGTCAGCGGCATCCTCTCTTCGGAGCGGCGGAGCGAGTCGGAGACCCGGCGCGGTGACCCGACGATCGCCAGGGATGCATCCCCGGTGAACTCGAATCCCGGCGACCGGCGCGACGATCCACTGGTGCGGCGGCGACGGCGCGGCCCGGCGACGGAGCCCGACGATGATGATGATGACGGCGAAAGATGCAGCGACCCGGTGGCGCGGCTACGCTGCGCACCGGTGCGCGGGATCGCGCCACCAGCACTGCGCCGGGTGCCGTCGTCGGAGCGCGGCGACTCTGCCGCGCGGAGCGGCGCGTCGGCCCGTAGATCCAAACCGGCGATGTTCCCCGGCGGCTCGGCGATGGGTCGCGACGGCTCGTCGACTCGCGGCAGCGCGTCCGAAGAGGACGAAAGTTCGCGCGATGAGGACAGGGGGAGGGCGCCGGCATTGTCTCCATCCGGCTGTGAGGCCGTTTGGTGACGCCTGGCGCGCCTGCCACCCCTGTTAGCGGCGATGGGTGATGTTTGGCCCTGAAAAGGGCCTTTTAAGAATTGAGATTTGTCCCCGGGCGGCATTGCCCGGGAACTCCTCCGATGGTCCGGCTGCTAATGGGTCTCCCGTTTGCGCGGCCCTGAGGTCATTGCCCCCACAACCACGATATCCTTTCCCTAACGGTACTAGGAGTATCGAGGCGCAGGAACCAGGACCCCGGCGTCTGGAGCCTCCCCTGGAGCTGCTCGTTCGGGCTGGATGTTGATGTCCGGCCCAATGTCCCAGTCTTCGGGTAGTTATTTGCAAAAATAACTCCGAAGATGAGACGCGTGGGGTAGGCGCGAAAGGTCCCGTGCGCAGGCGTCGTAAGTGCGCAGTATGCGGTGCGGCGGGCGGTGAAGCGGCGATGTTGCGAAATAGCGTGTACGAGCGGGATGGCGCGATACGCGACTCACTACGACCGAGCGGGAGAGACTTTCCGTTCGTAGCCGCCGTGGCGCCACCGTTTAAGTAGACTCGGATCCAACTTTATCGAGATACCCAGTGCTTCGAGACGTTTTCCCGTACGGACAGTTAAAACTTTTCACTAACATCTCTTTGAATAAATTGATTTTTTACAAATATTTCCTATTATAATGCAATATATAATTAAACGTCACGATTCCTCATGAATATATCTACACGAGGGTGTACCCGGTTCGCGGACCGTAGTCACAGAAGCGAATGTATACGAGTTTATTGCGGTGCGTGTTTATCATGCGTACAGAGTGTTCGATTTAAAACTTATTTTACTCTATTGAACGTGTTCTTTTCATTATTTCAGATCGCCAAATAAACGAATAATCATATTACCTTATGGTATAATGCAAAATAAAAATCATGACAATAATTACCGATCGTTATAACGTTACAGAAACGCGAGCGTCGTAAAACACACGCGCACGCATCCCCGCTCGTCGTGTTTCAAACGGACGACGATGCCAGCCTGACTCGTCTTAATCATCATCAGCATCACTGCCGCCGCCACCACTATCAATATCATCATTAAATCGCTTCGTCCTCCTTGCAGACTACGGTTCCTGTCAAAAAGGACATACAAACATTTACTTACTACTACACTGTTACTACCACAACTACTACTAATTATTGTGAAGGTGAGCTCGCTAAACAAAACAACGCAACCACAATATCATTTAATAACTTAGTTTTAGTTTATAAGCATATTTAAATGAGAGAGAAAAGAAAAATAAAAAAAAAAAATAAAATGCACACATATCGTGTATAATTAGAGTAAATTACATTGTGCTTACGTATAACGTAAGATTGTTGTTATTAAAGTTATCAGGTGATTTAATTCGTTCTCTCTATCTCTCTAGTTAAATGTAAAGATATGTATGTGATGATGTATTATTCAACGTGATTTGATGAAGACAACAGTCAATAGAAACTTTATTTTTTATATATCTGAATCAATTGCGGCCCTGAAAAGGGCCTTTTGTAATATTTGTTCGTCGCTTGGTGGTAGTAATAATCGTCGTTTGTTGTTACACAACGTTTAGTATCATAATCATAGTCTTCTTCTTCTAACCGCCGAAACCGTATAGGGTGCGACCTTGACGTTTCAGCGCGTAGACGACGTCCATAGCGGTGACGGTCTTCCTTTTAGCGTGTTCGGTGTACGTGACCGCGTCACGAATTACATTCTCCAGGAACACTTTGAGAACGCCGCGAGTCTCTTCGTATATCAAACCGGAGATTCGTTTCACTCCTCCCCTGCGAGCGAGACGACGGATGGCCGGTTTCGTTATACCCTGGATGTTGTCACGAAGAACCTTCCTGTGTCGCTTCGCTCCGCCTTTTCCTAATCCCTTTCCTCCTTTGCCGCGGCCAGTCATGATGGTTGTCGGTTAGTCTTGATTGCTTGCTTGATAGTTTTCTTGTTTTGTTATCCGGCACAGAGCGGCGCGAGCGTCGAGAGTCGACCGATATTTTTTTTCAAATGCGAGTTTTATTTTTTTTTTTTTTTTTTTTTTTTTTTTTTTTTTTTTTTTTTTTTTTTTTTTTCGAATTGACGCGTTTTGTCGACCGGGAAAGGTCTTCACAAACTAACCGGGCAGGTGGGCGAGCACTGAGGGTGCTCAGCCAGCAATTTATGGGTTGGGTGGCAATGCAAGGGCACCCCTGTGGGTACGAGCCTCGACTTGGACCGCCAGCCAAAAATACGAAACCTAACGGTGATCTACTAGCGTTTCGGAAGCGACTACCTTGAGAAGAAACGCCGAAAGAAACTCAAGGCTGCGTCGGAGTGTAACTGCGTCATTTAGACGACAGTTGACGGAACTAACCTTACTCGTCGTCGTCGGCGCCGCCGGCGGCGCCGGTGTCGTGGTAAGTATCTGGTGCATGAGTGTACCTCACTGTTTTTTGGATCTGCGGTTATCAAAGCCGCGGTAATTGGATCATCCGGATCCAACAGGACAGAACGCGGGCGGCGTGTACCCCATCCGGTGCCGCGAGTCGGTGGGTATTCGCATACGTTGCGAAGAAGCTCATTGGGGTGGTGTGGTAACCTATCGAAGTAGCGACGAGATGCTGTGCGCATGAAACTGGCGATCGTCTCGAGTTTGAGGTCGTCGTGGAGATCGACATTTCTCAAATAATGTGGGGCTCCTACTATAGTGCGGAGGAATTTGTTTTGCACTTTTTGCAATCGGGCGATGGTGGACTTTGAGGCGTGGGCGAAGACTACGCTAGCGTAAGTCATCACTGGCCTAACTACTGTCTTGTAAATTGTCAGCTTATGCCTAAGTGACAATTTACTCTTTTTGCACACCATGGGGTGTAGCCTACTGAGGATAAAGACGGCGCGATTGCGCACAGTCCTGACGTGGGAGCTGAAGGTAAGCTTCCTATCGAGGGTGACACCTAAGTATTTGACCTCATCGGCCCAAGGGATCGTTCGGTCAAATAGCTTAATGTCTGTATCGGGGGTGGGGTATTGGTTACTCCGAGAAAAGAGTATTGCTACACTTTTCTCGGCATTCACCTCTATCCGCCATTTGCGGAACCACTCGCCGAGAACGGTGGCTGCGTTTTGTAGGTTTTTGTGGAGGGTTTTCTTATCCCTTTGGGAACAGAAAAGAGCGGTATCATCCGCATAGAGCGCGAGCTGTATGTTCGGCAATCTAGGGATGTCGTTTGTATATAAACTATACAAAATGGGAGCAAGTATAGACCCTTGCGGGACTCCTGCTCGGATCGGTCTCGGGTTTGAGAACACTCCTTCGACGCGGTATTGGAAATGCCTGTTCGACAAATAGTCTCGCAAGATGAGCACGAGCCTGTCTGGCACTTTGAGTGTGTATAGCTTGTACAACAAGCCATTGTGCCAGACTTTGTCGAAGGCTTTCGCCACGTCGAAGAAGAGCGCCCCTGTCGGGGTATGGTCGTTATTCCGGATGAAATTGTCGAGAATGTGCTCCGTGAGGCGGTGCACTTGATTGACACTCGAATGTTTGGCACGGAAGCCAAACTGTTCGTTAGTCAAAATCTTATTGGACTGGACGTGATCCTGGAGACGGTTGAGAAGCAACCGCTCGTACAGTTTCCCCATCGTCTTGATGAGACTGATGGGCCTGTAGCTAGTAGGGATGTTTTTGGGTTTCCCCGGCTTGGGGATTCCTATCACGCCTGCCTCTTTCCACGCGTTTGGAAAGATGCAGTTTTTGATCGCCGCATTGAAGATGACGACGAGAAGGCATATGATTTGCTCCGGCAGCATCTTGAGGACTCTGTTCGAGATACCATCAAGACCGGGAGCTTTCTTGATCGGGAGGTGTCTGATGATCTCGTTGACTTCGTCAACTGTGACGATCGCCAGATCTGCAGTGGGAGGAAGCGCAGCCAGACGTTGGACTACAGAGTCCACTCTGGCTACGTGGTCTGGGTCCGCCGGGAGCAGGCTGGGAGAGCATTGGCGCTCTAAACTGTCCGCCAGACATTCGGCCTTTTCGACATCGTCGAAGGAGACAGAATTGTCCGGCCCTAGCAGAGGAGGCATGCAGCGGTCATTATCTAATTTGAGTGATCTCGCCAGATTCCAGTAAGCCTGGTGGGAGGGCGAGAGTTGGGACAAATAATTATCCCACTGGTTTCCTCGCATGTCGGCGATTCGTTTCCTTACCTCCCTCTGTAAGGAACGCAGCCTCGTGCGGTTTTCCGCAGTGGGATACCTATCATATGCTCTGGTCGCGGCATTCTTCGCCGTCATCAGCCTCCTCACGTCATCAGGGAGCCTCCAACGGAAAAAGTTTTCCGCTGGGGCCTCCCTGGTGGCTTCGGCGATAGCGCCTTGAAGGTGGCCGGTGACGGCGTCGATTGCCGCATCTGCATCCTCTGACGAGGAGAAGAAGTCAGGGATCGGGTCGAGGAGTGGTTTCGGACCATCCGAGGCTAGGATCGCTCCTAGCTTCTTCCAGTCCGTCACCAATTTAGTGGGGATTGCCTCCGGCTCAGAGGAGCCGAGTTGCATCAAGACAGGTCTGTGATCCGAATCCAGTTCACTGAGCGTGACTATAGAGCGCAACCGTAAGGTTATGCTCTTTAGCAGCGCAATGTCCAGGATGTCGGGCCTGTGGTTAATAATGTTGGGGAAGTGAGTTGGACTCAACGGAGACAGTACGTCGAAAGGGTAGACATTACTGTGGAGACGCAGGCGTTTGCCATTACTAGTAGAGTAATGACAGCCCCACTGCATATGTTTGCAGTTGAGGTCGCCTGCGATGATAACTGCGGGACCTAAGTCCAGAAGTGCGTAGAGGTCACTTCGGAGAAGTACTTTGTTCGGTGACAAATAGACCGAAGCAATATATATTGAGGGATGACCGCTCATGCCGAGCCTACAGACCGAGGCCTCGAGATTCTCGAGGGGAGGCGGGTCGATCGGCATGCAGTGCAGAGCCCTCCTATAGTATATGGCAGTGCCCCCGCCGCGGGCGTGGGTCCTGTCATTCCTAACCAGGTGATAGTTGGCCAGACGGGGCCCTCTATCACTCGGCTTGAGGAGAGTCTCTTGCACTAGCATGACGTCGATCTGGTGGGTGCGAAGGAAATCACCGACGAGATCCTTCTGTCTTCGGAGGCCGTAAGCGTTGAACCACGCGAGGTTCAACGCGTGCGGTTTGATCCTACTCGTTGTAAAGAGCATTGGATCAACAAAGAAAAGCTACTGGGAGACGGAGGGGCATCTATTTAGATGCACTGTATTTTTTAAGATTTCTTAGTAGATCCGCGTACTTCACTACTAAGGCTATCCTATGTGCCGGGTCGGTTTCGCGGAGCTCCCGCGCGAGCTCTAGGACTTCGTCAACGTCAATGGCGTTGGCGAAGTCACAGGCCTCGTCGAGGGCTACGGATAGCGGGGTGGGCGCTGAGGGCGCCCGTGGGACCGGTGCGCTGCGGCGCACCCAGGGGTTCTGGGTGCGCGCAGGCACAGGAGGAGCGGCCACGAGGGGACGCACTCCCGCCTTTGCGGGAACGGAATTTGGCCGAGCGGCCTGGGAGCCGGCGATGCCGGTGCGGGTTGGTTGCTGAGCCGGTGCGGCAGCGGTGCCGGTGGGCTCAGCGGGAGCGCTAGGCGGGAGAGTTGCTCCTTGCCTGGCGGGAAGCGGCGGAAATTCGGACGCCGGAGGTGGTCGGAGGGCCGCAGGGCGTGTGCGCGGTGCGGGCGCCCTGTGAGGCCTCCAGGCCCCGCGCCGCGGCTGCGGGGCGCGTGGGCAACCGCGATAATTCGCGGGATGCCCCTCACGTCCGCACAGAACGCAGCTCGGAGGCGTGGGTGCCTCCCTGGTGCGCGCGCACTGTGAAGTGCCGTGGTCTCCCAGGCACTTCACACACCTAGGGCGCGCATAACATCTCAGAGCGGAATGCCCGTATAATTGACAGTTATGGCACTGTCCGGGCATTCCTTTTTTGTATGGCGGTTCAACCTTAATACCGCTGAGAAGACAGACGGTTTTGAGATTGAAAATTTGTTTGGCCTCTGAGGTTAGAGGCAGGATCACCAGCACCATGTCGAATGGTGCTTTGGTGGATGCCCTGTGCATCCGGTGGACCTCTTCCACCGGCAGGGCCTGGGAGAGGAGGTCCTCCTTAATGAGCTCCGTGCTGAGCTCTTTAGGGAGGCCCTTAACGACTACGCGGAGTCGTTTTTCGTCAGGGAGGGCATATGTATGGTAGCCTATCTTTTTCTCCCGGAGATAGGCTGTCATTTTCTTGTGGTCATCCGGAGTGGGGACTACCACTCGGATGCCATCGAATGTCGCGGTGGCTCGCGTATAGTTAACACGCTTTTCTTTTAGTACGACTGAAATTCGCTCCCATTCACTCTTCTCCCGGATGATTACCGGGGGAGGAGGGCCGGGGCGGAATGCGAGCGGGTTGGAGTTGGCCTTATTTGGCCTTGGGTTTGGGTTTTTGGCGGCTGGAGGGCGCGCCGAAGCCGAATCTGTCGCTTTCACCTTAGCGGTCTTGGATGGGCCGCGAGATTTATGTATTTTCCTTTTTCCGCCTACGGTGGTGAATCCACCATCGTTTTCGGCGGCCGACTCGGAGGAGGAATCGTTTGATGACGATTCGTGCACGATGGACATGGCCGGCGATACCTCTCGAGTGCGAGAGGGACCACCGGCGTCCGAAAGGGACGCGTGTATAGGCGAGCGGTCGCGGTGCGCGGGCGTCTCGCGAGGGACGCGGGGAACTCGGCCTGTAGGCGCGGCACGAGCGGGAGGCGCGATATCGCTGTCCCGCTCGGACGTTGTTTTATTTAATAATAATGCAAATGCATTATTTTGGACTAATGCTTCGGATGGCTCAAGCACATCCTTTGGAGGAGGGGTTTGGCCTATGGCGGCGGACCCAGCTGTAATGTTGAGGAGGTCTGACGGGAGAGCAGAATTGAGTAATTCCTCAATCTGCTGCCCGCCCTGTCCGGACTGGTAAGACCTTAACTCGGTCACAAATTCCTCCATAACGGAGTGACGCTGCTTGATCAGCCATTTCGCAACTAAGTTGCTGAACACCACTTCGCTGGAATCCATTTCTGGGGAGTTGAGGGCTGTCCCCCAGACCCGTTTAGGGCCCGAGGGGTGTGTACCTAGCGTCCCTAGCAAGGGATGTGTGCCTACTTTGCACCACCGAGACAGGGGTCCGCGCTAGCAGACCCAAGTCAAACAAATGGCGCGGCAGGAGAAGGAATAAGGTAGGGTGGGAGGGCGATAGTCGGGGTTGACTAGGGGGTCGCTCCCTGTGCCAACTGGTCCGACCCCGTCCGGTGAGCGCGGTTGCCAAAGGGGCAAACGCGAGCGCCCGGGGCACGCTCTAGGCCGGTTCGTGTAACACCGCTAGGTTTCCCCGGCCTAACCACTAAAAAGCGTGGTTTTTCAAAGGCGTTTGACAGTCAAGGTTAACGAAACTTTTGCGCCTCGAATGTCTTGAAAAAGACACCTCGGCGCGAGACGGCGTTTGACGGTCCGCACTTCACAGAAACCGTACGTCTAGGACACCTTGAAAAAGGCGCCTAGGCGAGAAACACTCTGCGCAAGGGCGCACGCGGAAGCACGTGATTATTCGGCGTCGCGCTGAAAAGCGCGCGTCTAATAACACGTAAGATCGCACGGGTGTGGCGGGGGGAGGCGCTCGTGAAACCGTGTACACGTCCGCACTCGACCGCGGCCAGAACCGAACTCATGCGAGTTTTAAGTAGTTGCTCGCTGGTTTTGTCTCCTGCCGCAGCGCCGCGCATGGCGGTATGAAATGAGGTGGGGGGGGGGGGGGGGGGGGTTAAGCGGCGACATTAAAGTAAACCCCCCCCCCCCTCCCCCTGTTTCCTTCATCACAGTGTTCCGATTTCATCTCTTTTAACACCTATCTGCATTTATTAATTTCATAAAAGACAATTGGCGCATTTACACAGTCGCAACGCAGTTTTTATTTGCTGACGCGGCGCACATGACATGTTATGAAAATTGGGCAGTTCTCATCCCTCTCACACACATCCAACAACACCTCCTTCAACGCATATTTGCTGTGTCGTATTTTTGTTTGTTTGTTTACTTCAAAGAGAAAAAGAAAACGTGTTTGCGTTTGACATAAATGTAAAATGATATAATAGAAACTATATACAATTGAATCGTAATGAAACATATGCGGCCCTGAAAAGGGCCTTTTTTATTATTATTTCATGTCATTTGTGTGTGTCCGTCCGTCCGTCCGTCTGTCTCCGTTGCGATCGATGTTTAAGACATTTAAGCACGTTCACCACGAATTCTACGTGCCAATTGAATGTCTTTCGGCATTATGGTGACGCGCTTCGCGTGAATCGCGCACAGGTTGGTGTCCTCGAAGAGACCGACCAGATACGCCTCGCTGGCTTCCTGCAGTGCCATCACGGCTGAACTCTGGAACCGGAGATCGGTCTTGAAATCTTGAGCGATTTCACGCACCAAACGTTGAAACGGCAACTTTCGGATCAGCAATTCCGTACTCTTTTGGTAGCGACGGATCTCGCGCAGGGCCACAGTTCCTGGCCTGTAACGGTGAGGTTTCTTCACTCCACCGGTGGCAGGTGCGCTCTTACGGGCGGCTTTAGTGGCGAGCTGTTTGCGCGGAGCCTTGCCTCCGGTCGACTTGCGGGCTGTTTGCTTCGTACGAGCCATTCTTGAATGTGTTGATCGTTCGTTTGCTTGCTTGCTTGCTTGCTTCGCTTGCGTACGTTAGCTTCCAACGACGTCCGGCTGAATACTAAAAAAATTTTAACATGCCTTTTTATATTTATAACCGTTCAGTATACGGTCGTAGCGTGATCTTTCTCTAACGTATTCCTATCTCTTTCGGGCAGGCACATTTGTGTTTTCACTCATACAAAGAGATTCTTTCGTTTACTTTACTTATTTATTAAAATTATATACATATATAATAAATTATATATATTTTATTGATTGATATTTATAATATTGTTTCAAATTTAATTTAGATACTGACGAGCTCGAGCGGGGCAGCAAACTAACTATTGTAGTACGTTTATTAAAAATAATAATAATAATTTTTAAATAATATAACAACAACCAGCCAGCTTCTCCGGTCTATGTGTATACTAAACGAACTGAAATAATAATTAAACAAACAAACAAACATTACACTGAATTGTGTATGACGAGCGCGCGCGCGTTAGGTAGTCTGTCACGTCATCATAGAAACTGTTATTCTCATTTAGACACATATGTACACGTACATATGTGTATATGAGAGATATATGAAAATATTGTGGCCCTGAAAAGGGCCTTTTTTGTGAATAGTAGATTTTGTTGTTGTCTTCGTCGATGTAGATGTAGATTGATATAAATGATGATGTTACACGATCAGTATTTTAGACGTCGTCATTTATGATGATCTTGTCTTTTTTTCCTCTTCACTTGGAACTGGTGTACTTTGTGACGGCCTTCGTGCCCTCGCTGACCGCGTGCTTGGCCAGTTCACCGGGCAGAAGCAACCTCACAGACGTCTGCACCTCCCTGGACGTGATCGTGGAACGTTTGTTGTAGTGGGCGAGACGTGACGCTTCAGCTGCGATGCGCTCGAATATGTCGTTCACGAACGAATTCATGATTGACATCGCCTTGCTGGATATACCGGTGTCCGGGTGCACCTGCTTGAGCACTTTGTAAATGTAGATAGCGTAGCTCTCCTTCCTCTTGTGCTTCTTCTTTTTCTTGTCAGTCTTGGAAATGTTCTTCTGAGCTTTGCCTGATTTCTTGGCGGCCTTTCCGCTGGTCTTGGGCGGCATCTCTCTTCGTCGTTATAATATATAAACCACTGTGATATGAAGAAGATAGATACGCAAGCGAACCGAGTCGACTGGAATTATGATTTTTTTTATAACAATCCTTATTTATTTTCATTTCAGCTCAACTACTAGTACCCGATCTAGACATGCGCGTGAAAACTACGCGTCGACCAATCGGCCGAAGGAACGGATGTGAGTAGTAATTTTTATTATTGAGTTGTACATTTAGAAAATAATAATAATAATGATATTATAAACTTGAACAAATAAAATAGCGAAATCGACAAACAAATCTTTCCATCGTCGAGTTGAAAAATCCTGACTGTAATAACAGTTCCAATCATAATATAAAATTATCTTCGTCTGACATACACGGTGCACCACCAGGAAATTTAAACATAACATATAATACATATAAACCTTCTCGCCGTTTGCCGCACCGCAAAAAGCCCGCGCGGGGTAAGAGAAATGCGAGAAGATATCTTAAGACTAACTACCATTATGATATGTATCTAGATCTGTTTGTTATATAAAACTATATGTATAATGTGACGATTATTTCGGTACTATGATGTAGATAGAGTAGGAATGATCATCCATAATTAACATATCAGAACAGATACATACATACATATTAGTTAGAATTAGAGTTAAGAGTTTTTGCGTTTTGACACGATGTATGTCAAGTGTGTATGAGAAACTATTTGTTATCATAATTAAATGGAATAATTTTGTGGCCCTGAAAAGGGCCTTTTTTTTTAGATGTTGTTTGTTGTTGTTGTTGTTGTTTTGTCGTCGTTGATGACAGATATATATATGTGTATATCTGTTAGTTAGTTATTATGCTTTCTTCTCAGTTTTCTTCGGCAAGAGAACCGCTTGTATGTTCGGTAGGACGCCTCCCTGAGCGATGGTGACGCCGGAGAGGAGCTTGTTAAGTTCCTCGTCGTTTCTGATCGCCAACTGGAGATGTCTGGGGATTATTCTTGTCTTCTTGTTGTCCCTCGCTGCGTTTCCGGCCAACTCGAGCACTTCAGCGGCCAGATATTCCATCACGGCTGCCAAATAGACCGGAGCGCCGGCTCCCACTCGTTCAGCGTAATTCCCGTTGCGGAGCAATCTGTGTATACGACCGACTGGAAACTGTAGACCGGCACGGTTCGAGCGCGACTTCACCTTCCCCTTTACTTTGCCACCTTTTCCACGTCCGGACATGACTGATGCGAGAGTGATAAATTAACTTGTCGAGATATATGAAGCGGTGCTGCGATGCGCCGCTTGTCGTCTTCAGAAAAGAGTACAATTTTTTTTTTTAAATACGCTCTGTGTTGTATTTGTATGTTAATAAGAATATGATATCTAGTACCGATGTACTTACTGTATAACAATTGGAATACGATCAACCAATGGGATTTAGAGAGAGCGTGTTCTCCGTCGACAGAGCACTTTCTCTGTCTCTCTCTCTCTGTGTGTATGTGTCACTGTCCCTCCTCCCCAAGTGTCTTTGAACGAATGTGCGCGCGCGTTAGCGCGCGCGAAAATTTTGGACCTTTTTTTTTTTTTTTTTTGCTCATTTTCCCTGACAGACTTATAATTCATGTATTGATTAACACAGATGACCTTTTTTTTTTTTTTTTTTTTTTTTTGCTCCTCAGTAGTGCTCCTCAGAGCACATATGTAATGTGCTCAGTCAGCGAGTTTTGTTTGGGTTAGGTGGCAATGCAAGGAGGGCACCCCTGTGGCCAAATAATACCAGCGTTTGTTTCGGAAGTGTGACCACTTTGACCTGAAAGAAAGTCAAGGCTGCGTCGGAGTGGAACTGCGTCTCGGTTGGCAGCAGTTCACTGAACAAACTATCCTTCTTCAGCGACGCCGGTGTCATGGAGTGAAATTATTTATCAGTAACATATTATACTATACTATACTAGCTGTGTCCGCGACTTCGTCCGCGTGGAATAGTTATTTTGGGCATTTTAGTTAGTTAATTATTTATTAGATACTCTTAATCAATAACACATTTATTTATAATATTATATTTACATTTTATATATAGTCGGGGGGAGTCGGGCAGTCGGGCCAGATGGAGCCCGAGGGCGGAAGGAAGGGCGAAATATAAATAAATAAATCCTTGTAACCTGAGAAATCAAGCAAGCAAGCAAGCAAGCAAGCAAGCAAGCAAGCAAGCAATCAATCAAGCGAGAAAACGAACGAACGTACCGACCAAGTTTCAACACGGAGAGGAGAATAAATATCGTTTCGTTCTATAGCTCAGCTCAGCTCATCTCATCTCATCGCATTGATTCGGGTGATGCGCGCTAGATCGCGATCAGTTAACTATTTGAATATAGAATTATCATCATCATTAATCAAACAAGAAATGGTGGCGTAAGATGGATGTAGCATACAATACATACATAGATAAATTGATATTAAAACCCTATATGTACCATATATCATGTGTACATCATGAATAGATAGAAACTTGAAACTATTACGATCAATCGTATATGATCATAGATAGTCACTTTAGAACGATCTGTTAGCCCTGAAAAGGGCTGTTTTTTGTTTTGTTGTTGATTCTTGTTGTTGTTGCTGTTGCTGTTGCTGATGACCGTTCGCTTCTTTCTTAACCGGCAGCCGGCGCAGCGCAACGCAGCGCGGTGCCAGTGCACGAGGCGACAAGAAGCGTCGTCGCGACGACTTCGTTGAATGAATAATGCAGTCATTTTACTTCTTTGAAGCGGCTGTCTTCTTAGACGCGGCCTTGCTCTTCGGTGCCGATGCTGCCTTTTTAGGTTTCGGTGCTTTGGGTTTTTTAGTCGGCGGTTTGGCGGTCTTCTTGGCTTTCGGTGCGGCCGCAGTCGAGGCGGCTGATCCCTTGCCTCTTGACGGGGTCGAAACGGAAGCGGCCGCGGCTGATCTCTTCGCTGCGGCGGGTTTCTTCTTAGCCGCGGCTGCCTTTCTGTCTTTCGTCGCGGGTCTAGAGGTGGCAGCGGCCGCTGAACTCTTCGCCGCCGGTGATGAGGCGGACACGGTGTTAGCCGCAGCTGCCGCTTTCTTGCCGGCGCCCCTGCCTGCCGCTTTCTTCGAAGAAGAAACTGCTGCGGAACTTGCCGCTGACGTGGTCGTTTTCGCCTTCCTGCCGCCGCCGCCGGAGCTTGCGCCGCCGCCGCCGCCACCGGTCTTGCCACCTGTGACAGATGGCTGTTTCTTGGAAGCCGATGATTTAGATTCCAATTTGAAAGAACCCGAAGCGCCGGTGCCTTTCGTTTGAATCAAGGCGCCGGTTTCGACGGCTCCCTTGAGGTATTTCCTTATGAACGGTGCCAGTTTCTCAGCGTCCACCTTGTAATGAGCGGCTATGTACTTCTTGATGGCTTGCAATGATGATCCGCTTCTTTCTTTGAGTTCTTTTATAGCATTGTTCACCATTACAGAAGTCTTCGGATGAGACGGTTTCGCCTTGGGCTTCTTCGAGACGCCTCCTCCGACCGCTGTAGAGGCGGTGGTCGCGGTACTCGCTTTAGGTTTCTTCGTTGTCGGAGTCGCCGGTGCCGGAGTCTCCGTTGCGACTGCTGTATCTGCCATGATGTTGATTTTTCTTTTTGTCTCTCTTTAGTTTGCTTCAACGGACGCAGGTGCGAATGAGATGCACGAACTAGTTCCTGAAATTTTCGTTCGTAGCCGAATTTTGCGAATTTTTGCGAATTTCACACCACCCCATTCCACTGCCTTTCATTCATCGTTCTTTCATCCATCCACTGATAAGGTCTGGGTGGTGCCATTTATTGAAATAAATTTTACAATATATTCTTAATGCTAAACTTAAGTGTATATTACAAAACTTAAACAACTAGGACCTAACTAAACCTTAACTATGAATGTACAAAAATTAACCTAAGTCTTAAAAATAGAATAAAATGCAACAACAAAGGAAGTTTTTATTTTAAAATTAAAACTTAGCCTAATACAATGAAATAAGGGGGACTGAAGCGGGAAGCCGTTTCGAGGCGAACCTCCTGACGGCGGCGTTCTTCTCCGTCTGCTACGACAGACGGGTCGCTGTTCGAAGGTAGCTCGCGCGTCCTTCTTGGTGGAAAATCTACCGGAGTCCGTCTGGGCGTTTCTTGAGTGGGATCGGAATCTTAAGGGTGAGCGATCTGTACGCACATCCGTCTAGTACTTTCCAGCGCGCCCTCTCCGAGTCGGGCGCAGTCTAGGTATGGACTAGATCGCGGGCTTTAGGCTTTTTCTTTTTCCTTTTAGTACGGGATCTTGTTGCCTCGTAGCGTTCACCTTCGTCTGGGGGTCTTGCGTGGAGCGGCGCAATGTTCTGGAGGTGAACGTGCGCCGACGAGTCCGCTCTTTTAAACATTCTAGTTGCCAGGCTGCTAATAAAAGCACCCAGGCTTTCGACTCTTGAGTCGCGGGCTATGGTGGCATTGCTCACGTACCACGGCGCACCCAACACCGCGCGTAGAGAGAGGTTCTGTTGGGCCTGAAGCCGCTTCTTCATGGTGGCAGACAGGTAAGAATACCATGCCGGGGCCGCGTACGTGAGACGCGACCGAATATATGTCTTGTAAAGCCCCAACTTCGTGCGAAGTGGGAGCCTCGAAGCAAGCACTGGTTGCAGCATTCTCCTGGTTACTTTAGCCCTCGCGATCACACCCTCCGCGTGCCTCTTGAAGGTCACGTTCCGATCGATAATGACGCCCAGGTATTTGACTCTTTCCGACCAAGGGATAGTCTGTCCCTGGAACGTCAATGGTGGCGGTGCTCTTGTCTGCACTCTGGTGACAAGAGCTTGTGTCTTCCCGACGTTGACTGACAACCTCCACTTCGCCAGCCATTCAGGTAGAGCATCGAGCTGTCTTTGCAGTTTTAAGACGGCAGATTTTGCATTATACGCTGTTGCATAAAATGCCGTATCGTCTGCATACAACGCGAGCTCCGCCCGACCAACCAGCGGAATGTCATCGGTATACAGTGCGTATAACAACGGCGAGAGGCAGCTGCCCTGAGGGACTCCTGCCCGCACAGGAAAGTCCCTGGAGGTAATCCCCTCCACCGCTACCACGACGCGGCGGTTTTCCAGGAAAGATCTTATTATATGGGTAATCTTCTTGGGGGCCGATGACGTTGACAGCTTGTATAGCAGCCCCTCGTGCCATACTCTGTCGAACGCCTTCTCCATATCTAGTAGTACTGCAGCGAAGTACTCGTTATTATCATGTGTTCGGGCAATAGTGTCGATGACTTTTGTGAGCTGTAGGACAGTTGAGTGCTCTTCCCTGAAACCAAACTGTTCGTCTCTGGGTGTGATATGGGGTTTTAAAAACCCCAAGAGAACCTTTTCGAACAGTTTAGACATCGTAGAAAGCAACGTAATAGGCCTGTAACTCTCTGGTTTTTGCAGGGGTTTGCCCTGTTTAGGTATCATGACGGCCTTCCCAAGTTTCCAGTCTTGTGGGAAGTGGCCGCTTCGCAGGATTCCATTGAAAAGTCGTGTCATTGCCGCAACGGTCTTAAACGGTAAATGACGAAGCATCGTATTCGTAATTCGATCCATGCCAGGGGCTTTTCTAGGCTTTAATTTTCTGATAGTCCGCAGAACCTGGTGCGGACTAACGTATAGAGCGGTGCCTTCTTCGCTGCTACCGGCTACAGGCTCTAAGAAGAAGCGATCCAGATGTCTTTTGACATCGATATCGTGCTGGGGGTTCGATACCGGGTTCAGGGAAAACTGTCTCTCCAGACACTCGGCAAATATCTCCGCCCGATCGTTTGCCGTGAATCGTGGGTGACCGTTTTTATTCAGTAGAGGTCTGACCGGCGATGGGACCGCTGACAAGGTCCGGCACAAGCGGTGAATAGAAGGCAGGCGTGTGCTGCAATCTCCTAATTCTTCTATGAAGCTATCCCACGATTCCGCTGCGTCGTCATCGAGGGCCGCTTTAACTCGCTCTACCATCGAGTTATATTTAATTTTCGTGAAAGGGCAACGGGTTTGTTGCCATGCGCGTCGCAGCGCCCTCTTCTCATCGATTAGCATCTGGATCCGCCGGGGAAGTGGTCTAAGCCGACCCCCGGTCGGAACCGTATGGCTAGATCGACGGAGAGCGCTTTGAATGCTACGCGTCAAGGCACCCGTCATCCACTCGACATCTGCACGAGAGGACATCGGTCTCGTGATGGTTGTGTTTTCAAGCTCTTTCACGAATGCGGTCCAATCTACCCTGAGACGTGATGTTGGAGCGTTGATTCGTGTTGGTAGAAAATCAGAAAACTCGAGAAGGACTGGGCGATGGTCCGACGGCAGGTCCGGGAGAACCGTCTGCCGCGGTGGCGCTCTAAGGCCTCTATAAACACATATGTCCAAAACGTCCTGCGAATTATAATCGTACCGTGTCGGCGCGTCCGGTCCGATTATCTCGTAATTATTGTTCACAGAGTGACAATAAAACGCTCTGCCCATCCAGGTATCCTTACTCGAGCCCCAGTAGGTACTCTTCACGTTGAGATCACCGGCTATCACCGTCGGAGTCGAGTCTCGCAGCAATATATCCCCGATGTCCGCGCAGAAAGACTGGCTATTCTGGTGACTCGGTGGTTTATATGCCGCGTAGAGCTTGAGGTGATGCCCTCTAACGTTCAGGAGTATTCCCAGGGCGTAGAGTGATGGGTACTCTTTATATGGTATCTCTTGATGTACAATGTTCCTTTTGACGAGCACCACTAATCCGCGATAAGCGGCGCCGTCGGACGCCTTCTCGTTTTTCCTGTAAGTGTAATAATTCGACACTTTAAAAGTGTCGACATCACGCAGGTAAGTTTCTGATATCAACATCACGTCGACGTTCTGCTCACGAAGGAAGTGCGCCAGCAGTTTCTTCTTCCTCCGGAGCGACTGGGCGTTCCAATGTACCACCCTTAAGGTTTTATTGTCCATTACACAGGAGCTTGAACAAACCCTTAAGGGCGGCCTTCTGTCCACTCTCGCCCTCCTGCACGGCATCGAGGATCTCACGGATGACCCCGATCGTGTTGGCGAGCGTATCGAGCTTTTGCGCCGGCTGTGGCGATGCAAGTGCAGGGGGGCGCAGGTCCTCCCCCTCTGATTGTCCACTGTATGCCGCGGCTCGGCCCCTTGCCGCGGCTGACTTCCTTTTCTTTAGGCGTTTCCCTCTCGAACGCTTACCCGGCCCAGTCATGCCACTGAGGCCAGTGGGGTCGTTGGCAGGCGCCATCAGCGACGCTGGCGCTGCCTCCTCCACGGCGTTACTCAGTGGTAGCGCTTGCCCTTTGCGTTCTTTGCCTGGTCCGGTAAGTGCGACCGTCCCAGCCCGCCTGTTACGTATTTCACGCTTCCAGACCGGGCACCTTGTGTAATTGGCGGGGTGCGGCCCCTTACAATTAACACAAGTGGGAGGCTCCTCCCTAGGACGATCACAGTCGCGGGCGGTGTGCTCACCGCCGCATCGGACGCAGGCTAGCGGCCTGTGGCATTGTCGGGAGCTGTGCCGAAACTCCTGACATCTGTGGCACTGTGCAGGACCCAGTTTACTGCGCCAGGCCTCCACAACCACACCCCGCATATACATGAGCTCATTGAGCTCAAATATTGCCGGGGTGAGGCCTTCATGCCGCTTTAAGATTACGTAGAAGAGGCAACCCGGGTTGCCTCCTCGAGCCCTCACGTTTTTACAAAATTCGGGCTGGAAGCCTCGCTCCTGTAAGGCGGCCATTATATCTTGCGGCTCCGTGTCTGCGGGGAGACCCCTAATGGCCACCTTGAGGCTTCGCTCGGCCGGCAGCGAGTACGTAAACCACGCGATACGATCCTCTTTCTCGAGACGAGTGAGGTATCTCTGTATCACGCGGTATTCTTCCTCGCTCTCTGGCGAGAAACGCACCCCCGTCCCGTAGGGGCGTGCGTTCGGAGACCGGCCGAGTAATTGGGCAAGCTGCTTGAAGTGGCGTTGCCACTCGGGTAATTTCTCCACAATCAGAGGGGGGAATACTTCTTGCTTCCTCTGTTGTTGCTTGAACTTAATATTAGGTCGCTGCGCAGCAGCGGCCGGGTCGGCAGCGGCCCGTCCCGTCGGCTGAGGCGCGGCCAGTGAAGCTGGCTGCGCGGTGAGCGGCGCGGCAGGTGCGCGCGCCGTCGCGGTGCCGCGCGGTACAGCGCTCGACGCGAGCGGCGGACGAGCTGGGTGAGCCGGCGCACGAGGGGCGCCGACGGGTGCGGCCTTAGGGGCCGGGACGGGTGGCGGGTGTTCCGATGGAACGGGTCGCTGCTTACCGGCCTTAGTTCTTAATGCGTAACTATCCTTTTCCGCCGTAGGAATCGGGCGGGCGGCGGCTCCGATGGGTGCAGGTGGGCGCGCGGCGGAGTCCGGGGCGGCGCGCACGGCGGGCGGCGCAGCATCGCGACGCGCAGGCATCGCAGCGGCGGCGGGCACGGCGCGCGGTCCTGTGACCGGGGGCGGTGCGGTGCGCGGCGGCGCGACGACAGCGGCGCCAGCCATGAAGGCCGTCGTCCGTTCCTCCGCCGGGCGTTTCGACAAACGCTTCTTCTCCCGCGGGGGTAATGGCGTTTCCCGGGCGAACACTGTGGTACGCACAGGCGGGACCTCGCCGGGTGTGGGCTCGTCGCCCTCAGGGACGACAACAGGCGGCAGTGGTGGCCGCGGCGTCGGTCGCAGCGGCGGTCGTGGCTCTGGCGGCGAGATGGACGCGCGCGTATGCCAGTGGAAGGGGTCGCGGCAGGAGGAGATCGGCGATGCGGAGCGCGACAGGCGAGGGCGGACCAGTCGGCCCAGGCACTCGTCGCCGTCGCTGCTTCCGCCCCTGCGCTTCCTCTTCCTGGGGCTGCGGCGCGTCACGGCAGGCTGTATCTCCGGCAGGTCGAGCCTAAGCTCGCCGGCCAGCTTGAGAGCAGTGATGTCCGTCGTGTTAAGAGGTCGTCCCTCCATTTGCGCCTCGCGAATACGGAGGTACAACGCCATCCACCGGAGCATCGGCTCCGACAAGAGCCCAGTTTCCACAAACTGGGCGAGCGTGACTAGGTCACGCTCGTATACTCTTGTCGGAGTTAACACCCCCGCAGACGGCGCGTAGTAGTCCGCAGGTGGTGGGCGGGCGGCTAATGGGGGCTGGTGGTCTTCGGTGGGGGAGGCAGGAGGGGGCAACACGATGTGCTGGTCCAATCTTCGCTGCAGCTCCATAATGTTCTCGGCGGATAACTCCGCCGAGGCAGCGATGTCGGTCCCGGGCTCGTAGTCCGCGGGATAAAGGTCCATAACAGCAGCTATTGCCTCTTCGGAGCGTCGTAGGGAGTCGCTGGCCCGACGCGGAGACCCGCCGATCGCCAGGAGCGCATCCCCGGGCGTTTCGGATCTCGGGGATCGGCGCGGTGACTCGCCGGTCCGACGGCGCAGTCCGGCGACAGGGCTCGACGAGGACGAGGAAGTGCTGCTACCCGGCGAGGCGTCGCGACGTCGCGACGCGCCAGTGCGCGGGATCGCACCTCCTGAACGGCGCCGAGCGCTGCCGTCGGAGTGCGACGGCGGCGCCGAGCGAGACGACACGTCGGCCCGATGATCCGGTCCGGTGATGTTCCCCGGCGACTCGGTGATGGGGCGAGGCGAGCCTGCGACTCGCCGCGGCGTTTCCGAAGCGGATGATGAACTCTCTGTCAGGGGGAGTGCACTGGCGCTTCCATCGTCAGGCCGTAGGGCCGACGGCGTGCGCCGAGTGCGCCTTCCACCCCTGGCAGTGGCGGTAGACGGGTTTTGGCCCTGAAAAGGGCCTTTTAGGTATTGGGATTTGTCCCCGGGCGGCATTGCCCGGGAACTCCTTCGATGATCCGGCTGCAACTAGGTCTCCCGTGTGCGCGGCCCTGAGGTCATTGCCCCCACAACCACGACGTCCTTTCCCTAGCGGTACTGGGAGTATCGTGGCGCAGGAACCAGGACCCCGGCGTCTGGAGCCTCCCCTGGAGCTGCTCGTTCGGGCTGGATGATGGATGTCCGGCCCAATGTCCCAGTCTTCGGGTAGTTATTTCTAAAAATAACCCCGAAGATGAGACGCGTGGGGTAGGCGTGAAAGGTCCCGTGCGCAGGCGTCGTAAGTGCGCAGTATGCGGTGCGGCGGGCGGTGAAGCGGCGATGTTGCGAAATAGCGTGTAAGAGCGGGATGGTGCGATACGCGACTCACTACGACCGAGCGGGAGAGACTTTCCCGTTCGTAGCCGCCGTGGCGCCACCGTTTAAGTAGACTCGGATCCAACTTTATCGAGATACCCAGTGCTTCGAGACGTTTTCCCGTACGGACAGTTAAAACTTTTCACTAACATCTCTTTGAATAAATTGATTTTTTACAAATATTTCCTATTATAATGCAATATATAATTAAACGTCACGATTCCTCATGAATATATCTACACGAGGGTGTACCCGGTTCGCGGACCGTAGTCACAGAAGCGAATGTATACGAGTTTATTGCGGTGCGTGTTTATCATGCGTACAGAGTGTTCGATTTAAAACTTATTTTACTCTATTGAACGTGTTCTTATCATTATTTCAGATCGCCAAATAAACGAATAATCATATTACCTTATGGTATAATGCAAAATAAAAATCATGACAATAATTACCGATCGTTATAACGTTACAGAAACGCGAGCGTCGTAAAACACACGCGCACGCATCCCCGCTCGTCGTGTTTCAAACGGACGACGATGCCAGCCTGACTCGTCCTAATCATCATCAGCATCACTGCCGCCGCCACCACTATCAACATCATCATTAAATCGCTTCGTCCTCCTTGCAGACTACGGTTCCTGTCAAAAAGGACATACAAACATTTACTTACTACTACACTGTTACTACCACAAATACTACTAATTATTGTGAAGGTGAGCTCGCTAAACAAAACAACGCAACCACAATATCATTTAATAACTTAGTTTTAGTTTATAAGCATATTTAAATGAGAGAGAAAAGAAAAAAAAAAAAATGCACACATATCGTGTATAATTAGAGTAAATTACATTGTGCTTACGTATAACGTAAGATTGTTGTTATTAAAGTTATCAGGTGATTTAATTCGTTCTCTCTATCTCTCTAGTTAAATGTAAAGATATGTATTATTCAACGTGATTTGATGAAGACAATAGTCAATAGAAACTTTATTTTTTATATATCTGAATCAATTGCGGCCCTGAAAAGGGCCTTTTGTTATTTTTGTTCGTCGCTTGGTGGTAGTAATAATCGTCGTTTGTTGTTACACAACGTTTAGTATCATAATCATAGTCTTCTTCTTCTAACCGCCGAAACCGTATAGGGTGCGACCTTGACGTTTCAGCGCGTAGACGACGTCCATAGCGGTGACGGTCTTCCTTTTAGCGTGTTCGGTGTACGTGACCGCGTCACGAATTACATTCTCCAGGAACACTTTGAGAACGCCGCGAGTCTCTTCGTATATCAAACCGGAGATTCGTTTCACTCCTCCCCTGCGAGCGAGACGACGGATGGCCGGTTTCGTTATACCCTGGATGTTGTCACGAAGAACCTTCCTGTGTCGCTTCGCTCCGCCTTTTCCTAATCCCTTTCCTCCTTTGCCGCGGCCAGTCATGATGGTTGTCGGTTAGTCTTGATTGCTTGCTTGATAGTTTTCTTGTTTTGTTATCCGGCACAGAGCGGCGCGAGCGTCGAGAGTCGACCGATATTTTTTTTCAAATGCGAGTTTTAAGTAGTTGCTCGCTGGTTTTGTCTCCTGCCGCAGCGCCGCGCATGGCGGTATGAAATGAGGTGGGGGGGGGGGGGGGGGGGTTAAGCGGCGACATTAAAGTAAACCCCCCCCCCCCTCCCCCTGTTTCCTTCATCACAGTGTTCCGATTTCATCTCTTTTAACACCTATCTGCATTTATTAATTTCATAAAAGACAATTGGCGCATTTACACAGTCGCAACGCAGTTTTTATTTGCTGACGCGGCGCACATGACATGTTATGAAAATTGGGCAGTTCTCATCCCTCTCACACACATCCAACAACACCTCCTTCAACGCATATTTGCTGTGTCGTATTTTTGTTTGTTTGTTTACTTCAAAGAGAAAAAGAAAACGTGTTTGCGTTTGACATAAATGTAAAATGATATAATAGAAACTATATACAATTGAATCGTAATGAAACATATGCGGCCCTGAAAAGGGCCTTTTTTATTATTATTTCATGTCATTTGTGTGTGTCCGTCCGTCCGTCCGTCTGTCTCCGTTGCGATCGATGTTTAAGACATTTAAGCACGTTCACCACGAATTCTACGTGCCAATTGAATGTCTTTCGGCATTATGGTGACGCGCTTCGCGTGAATCGCGCACAGGTTGGTGTCCTCGAAGAGACCGACCAGATACGCCTCGCTGGCTTCCTGCAGTGCCATCACGGCTGAACTCTGGAACCGGAGATCGGTCTTGAAATCTTGAGCGATTTCACGCACCAAACGTTGAAACGGCAACTTTCGGATCAGCAATTCCGTACTCTTTTGGTAGCGACGGATCTCGCGCAGGGCCACAGTTCCTGGCCTGTAACGGTGAGGTTTCTTCACTCCACCGGTGGCAGGTGCGCTCTTACGGGCGGCTTTAGTGGCGAGCTGTTTGCGCGGAGCCTTGCCTCCGGTCGACTTGCGGGCTGTTTGCTTCGTACGAGCCATTCTTGAATGTGTTGATCGTTCGTTTGCTTGCTTGCTTGCTTGCTTCGCTTGCGTACGTTAGCTTCCAACGACGTCCGGCTGAATACTAAAAAAATTTTAACATGCCTTTTTATATTTATAACCGTTCAGTATACGGTCGTAGCGTGATCTTTCTCTAACGTATTCCTATCTCTTTCGGGCAGGCACATTTGTGTTTTCACTCATACAAAGAGATTCTTTCGTTTACTTTACTTATTTATTAAAATTATATACATATATAATAAATTATATATATTTTATTGATTGATATTTATAATATTGTTTCAAATTTAATTTAGATACTGACGAGCTCGAGCGGGGCAGCAAACTAACTATTGTAGTACGTTTATTAAAAATAATAATAATAATTTTTAAATAATATAACAACAACCAGCCAGCTTCTCCGGTCTATGTGTATACTAAACGAACTGAAATAATAATTAAACAAACAAACAAACATTACACTGAATTGTGTATGACGAGCGCGCGCGCGTTAGGTAGTCTGTCACGTCATCATAGAAACTGTTATTCTCATTTAGACACATATGTACACGTACATATGTGTATATGAGAGATATATGAAAATATTGTGGCCCTGAAAAGGGCCTTTTTTGTGAATAGTAGATTTTGTTGTTGTCTTCGTCGATGTAGATGTAGATTGATATAAATGATGATGTTACACGATCAGTATTTTAGACGTCGTCATTTATGATGATCTTGTCTTTTTTTCCTCTTCACTTGGAACTGGTGTACTTTGTGACGGCCTTCGTGCCCTCGCTGACCGCGTGCTTGGCCAGTTCACCGGGCAGAAGCAACCTCACAGACGTCTGCACCTCCCTGGACGTGATCGTGGAACGTTTGTTGTAGTGGGCGAGACGTGACGCTTCAGCTGCGATGCGCTCGAATATGTCGTTCACGAACGAATTCATGATTGACATCGCCTTGCTGGATATACCGGTGTCCGGGTGCACCTGCTTGAGCACTTTGTAAATGTAGATAGCGTAGCTCTCCTTCCTCTTGTGCTTCTTCTTTTTCTTGTCAGTCTTGGAAATGTTCTTCTGAGCTTTGCCTGATTTCTTGGCGGCCTTTCCGCTGGTCTTGGGCGGCATCTCTCTTCGTCGTTATAATATATAAACCACTGTGATATGAAGAAGATAGATACGCAAGCGAACCGAGTCGACTGGAATTATGATTTTTTTTTTTTTTTTTTTTTTTTTTTTGAAGCGGACTTACTACTGATTGCCGGGAAAGGCATTTTCAGCTCAACCGGGCTTAGGGGGCGAGCACAGAAGGTGCTCAGCCAGCGAAATTTTTGGGTTGGGTGGCAATGCAAGGGCACCCCTGTGGGTACGAACCTCGACTTGGACCGCCAGCCAAATAAAGTACTAACCCTACGGGTGATCTACCAGCGTTTCGGAAGTGACTACCTTGAGAAGAAACGCCGAAAGAAACTCAAGGCTGCGTCGGAGTAGAACTGCGCCTCGGTGCGTAAACGCACCGGTTGGCAGCAGTTGACTGAACTATCCTTCTTCGGCGCCGCCGGCGACGCCGGTGTCTTGGAATGAAACTAGTGCGTGTGTGTACCTCACTGTTTGATCGATCGGTGGCTCTTTTTACAGCCACTGTGATTGGATCATCCGGATCCCCTAGCACGTCGCGAGGACGACGAATGACGGGTGCGAATTCACTCTTGCGTGCGTAGACGCAAGATTTACTGATTAACTGATTAGAGTGGTGCTGCGCCTTGTCGAAGTAACGACGAGACGCTTCACGCATGTAACTGGCGATCGTTTCCAGACCGAAGTCGTCATGGAGATCGAGGTTGCGTATGTACCGTGGTGCGTTCACGGCTCTACGCATGAATTTTGTTTGAACGACCTGAAGGGTGTTCAAAGAGGACGGGGAGGTGTGGGCGAATACTACAGAAGCGTAGGTCATCACCGGTCTAACGACAGTCTTGTAAAGTGTCACCTTATTTCTAAGGGACAGTTTACTATGACTGGACAGCAAATGATACAATTTGCAGAGAATGAAGGCGGCGCGATTTCGCACGGTCCTGATATGTTCTGAAAAGGTCAATCTATCGTCGAGTGTGACCCCGAGATATTTGACCTTTTTGAACCATGGGATGGGTTTGTCGTATAGGAATACGTTTCCTGGCAGAAATTTCGGCCTCCTCCGAGAGAAGAGTATTGCTACGCTTTTCTCGGGGTTGACTTCAATTCTCCACTTCCGGAACCATATGCCTAGAAGAGTCATGGCTTTCTGTAATTTGTTAATAATAACAGAGAGATTAAAGTCCGACACGTAGAGTGCGGTGTCATCCGCATAGAGAGCTAGCTCTACGCTTGGGTGCTTCGGTAAGTCGTTGGTATACAGACTGTACAGAAGCGGGGCGAGTATGGAGCCTTGCGGGACTCCAGCTCGAATAGGATGTGGGGAGGAGAGAGTTCCCTCGACGCGATAGCGAAAGAAACGATTCGACAAGTAGTCTCGTAAGATGTGCACGAGACTGTCTGGCACGCCGTAAGTGTGAAGCTTGTAAATCAAGCCGTTGTGCCAGACTTTGTCGAACGCTTTCGCCACGTCGAGGAAGACTGCTCCGGTATGGGCTCCGTGCTTGGAGCGAGAGAATTGTTGAAGGACATGCTCAGTGATGCGATGCACCTGATGGACGCATGAATGTTTGGCTCGGAAGCCGAACTGTTCATCTCTGAGGATGTTGTTGGACGTTACGAAGTCCTGGAGACGGTTGAGAAGCAACCGCTCGTACAGCTTACCCATCGTCTTGATGAGACTGATGGGTCTATAGCTTGTCGGGACATTTTTGGGTTTACCCGGTTTGGGGATCCCTATGATGCCTGCGTCTTTCCACGCGTTTGGAAAGACGCAATTCTTGATCGCCGCATTGAAGATGACGACGAGTAATAAAATTAATTTTTCGGGTAACGACCTGAGTACACGGTTCGAGATACCGTCCAGGCCGGGGGCTTTCCTAATAGGGAGGCGTTTGATGATGTCCTTGACTTCATCGGCTGTAACGGGCGCCAGTTCTACACTAGGGGGGGTGGCGACTATGCGTTCGACTTCGGAGTCAACGCGGGCCAAAAATTCGGGGTCCACTGGAAGAGTGCTAGGAGAGCATTGGCTCTCTAAACTGTCTGCCAGACATTCGGCCTTTTCGATATCATCGAAAGAGACAGAGTTGTCTGGCCCTACTAGAGGAGGCAGTGAGCGGTCCTGATCGGATTTGAGAGATCTCGCCACCCTCCAGTAGGCCTGGTGGGAAGGTGAGATCTCAGACATGAAGGAGTCCCACTGTGCATTACGGAGTTCGGATATGCGCTTCCTTACTTGCCTCTGTAAGGCGCGCAACCTCGCTCTGTTTTCCACAGTGGGGTATCTATCGTGAGCCCTGGTGGCGGCGTTCTTTGCAGTCATCAACCTCCTCACGTCATCAGGGAGTCTCCAGCGGTGTAAGTCACCCACTGGGGCCTCCATGGTGGCGTCGGCGACAGCGCCTTGAAGATGGCTGGTGAGCGCATCGATTGCCCGATCGGTGTCCTCTATAGAGGAGAAGGTGTCAGGGATCTCATCGAGAAGAGGTTGCGGATCATCCGAGGCAAGGGTTGCCCCCAGCTTCTTCCAATCCGTAACCTGTTTGACAGGGACGGCAGGAGGGCGTAAAGCGCCCAGCTGCATGAGTACCGGTCTGTGGTCAGAGTCTAGTTCATTGATCGTTTCCATCAAACGCAGTGGCAAGGCTACGTTTTTAAGAAGCGCAATGTCCAGAATATCAGATCTATGATTTAGATTGTAAGGATAGTGGGTTGGAGACATCGGAGCCACGATGTCGAAAAATAATCTAGTGCTGAAATCATGCAGGCGAATACCATTCTGGTTGGTCGAATGGCAGTTCCACTGTACATGCTTGCAGTTAAGGTCGCCTGCAATGACGACGGAGGGACCTAGGTCCAAGAGAGCTTTGAGATCTCCCCTTAGAATCCTTTTGTCGGGTGGCAGGTACACCGACGCTAAATAAATAGGAGAGTGACCGCTCATGCCCAGCCTGCAGACTGAGGCCTCGAGATTCTCGAGGCCGGGCGGATCGATCGGCATGCAGTGCAGATGCCTCCGGTAGTAAATGGCAGTACCTCCGCCTCTGGCGGCGGGCCTGTCATTCCTAACCAGGTGGTAGTTGGCCAGATTCGGCCCCCTAACACTCGGCTTGAGCAGAGTCTCCTGCACTAGCATGACGTCTATTTGGTGGGTTGTTAGGAACTCGCCGACGAGATCCTTTTGTCGTTTAAGGCCGTTTGCGTTGAACAGCGCGACGTTCAACGCATACGGTTTGACCCTGCTCGTTGCAAAGAGCATTGGGCCGGCAAAGAGAGAACACGGAGGACGGGAGGGCGTCTATTTGGACGCACCGAATTTTTTTAGTGTCCTTAGTAAGTCTGCATGTTTGACTACTAAGGATAACCTGACTGCGGAGTTGCCTACTGACTCACGGAGCTCTCGCGAGAGTTCTAAGATTTCGTCGACATCAATGAGGTCGGCGAAATCGCAGCAGTCGGCGAAAGCTGCGGAAAATGGAGTCGGCGCCAGGGGCGCCGGCAGAACCGGCGCTGAGGGCGCCCGTGGAGCCGGCGCACTACGACGCACCCAGGCATTCTGGATGTGTGCAGGCTCGGCTGGTGGATTGGCGGCCTCTGGGGCACGCACGGCCGCATTCGCGGGAACGGGCGCAGGCGGAGCTGCGGGGGAGCCGGCGTTGCCGGTGGTGGCGGGCTGCTGAGCCGGGGCGGCGACGGTGCCGTTGGGCTCTGCTTGACCTCGAGGTGGGAGGGTTGCTCCACGCCTCGGGGGAAGTGGTGGAAAGTGCGAAGCGGGCGGGGGCCTGATGGCCTCCGTGCGCATGCGCGGTACGGGCGCCCTGAGGGGCTGTGAGTTGCGCTTCAAGCGCGGCGCACACGGGCACCCGCGGTAATTGGCGGGATGACCCTCAGTGCGGCAGAGGACGCAACTAGGCGGAGTGGGAGCGTCACGAGTACGCTCGCACTGTTTGGTGCCGTGATCGCCCAGGCACTTGACGCACCGTGGGCGCACATAGCACCGAAAAGCAGAGTGGCCGTACAGTTGGCAGTTGTGACACTGCCCGGGTACGCCACGTTTGTGTGGGACTTCGACTCGAAGCCCGCTGAGGCAGCAGACGGTCGTGATATCGAATATTTTTTTGGCCTCTTGAGAGAGAGGGAGAACGACGAGAACCATATCGTATGGTTCCCGTGTGGAGGATTTATACATACGGTGGACCTCTTCCACCGGGAGGGACTGGGCTAGGAGATCCTCCTTGATGAGCTCAGAGCTGAGCTCTTTTGGCAGGCCTCGGATAACGGCCCGGAGTTTGCGCTCCTCCTCGAGAGCATAGGTATGAAAACCTATGTTCTCGGCTCTTAGGTACCGTGTAAGATCTTTGTGATCTACAGGTGTGGGAACGACTACGCGGATGCCTTCGAGGGTTGCAGTAGCCCTCGTGTATGAGATGGACTTGTCTTTCAAAGCCCTAGAAATGCGCTCCCAGGCGCTCTTCTCCCGTATGATGACGGGGGGAGGCGGCCCTGTGCGGGGAGCGGGAAATTTGGCAGCCCTTTTGGGCTTGGAATAATTGGCGGCGGGAGCGCGCGCCGACTCGTTGGGATTGCGCTTGGCGGCCTTGGACGGGCCGTCATCGCGGACTATTTTTCGCTTTCCGTGAACGACAACAGTAAAGCCGTCGTCCACGGGGGCGGGAGGATCGGGTGAGTCAGGTGACTCGGTTGTTTCCGATGACTCCGATGAGTCATTCGAAACGTCATCCACAGACATCGCCGGCGATGTCTGTCGACTGCGAGACGGGCGCTCTGTGTCAGAGCGAGATCGCGAGTTAGAGCGAGAGCGGGAATGGGACGCGCCTACCTGCGAGCGCTCGCGTGTAGAGGTGACGTCACGACGGACGCGGGGCTCGCGGCGTGTAGCCGCGGCATGCACGGGTGGGTGGGGAGCGAGGGGCTCCGCGTCGGGGGAGGCAGGGGAGTCGAGCAACTGCTGCGACGTCACAAATGTAGCCATAAGGGCTAACATTTGCCCTATTTGGGCCTCGTTGAGCTGAGGAAAGGTGGCGGATAGAAAGGCCCTACCGCCGGCCTCCATTTTGAGTAAAATTCCTCAAAAAAGAGGCAGACGAGCACCTAGAGATGCGGAGGCAGTCCCCCAGACCCGTTTAGGGCCCGAGGGGTGAGTACCTAACGTCCCTGGCAAGGGTTGAGTGCCTACTTTGGCACACAGAGACAGGGGTCCGCGCTAGCAGACCCAAGCCAAACTGTGGGCCGGTAGGAAATCGGGATAGGAGGGTGTGGAGGGCGATAGTCGGGGTTGACTAGGGGGTCACTCCCTGTGCCAACTGGTCCGACCCCGTCCGGTATTTGCGGTTGCCTGAAGGGCAAACGCGAGCGCCCAGGGCACGCTCTAGACCCGGTCGTTAAACACCGCCAGGTATCCCCGGGTCTAACCACTAAAGTCGTGGTTTTTCAATAGCGTATGACGGTCAAGGTTAACGAAACTTTTCGCCTCGGACGCCTTGAAAAAGGCCCCTCGGCGAGAGACGGCGTTTACGATGCGTAGTTTATAGAAACTTGTACGTTTAGGAAGCCTTGAAAAAGGCACCTAAACGTGAACAATGCGCAACGTCGCACGCGGAGACACGTGTTGCCGGCGTCGCGCTCGAGAGCGCGCGTCTGGCGAACAGATGTGATCGCACGGAGAGAGGCGGGGAGAGGCACGGCGTGTACAGGGACACGTGTGCGCTCGACCGCTGCCTGTATGATTTTTTTTATAACAATCCTTATTTATTTTCATTTCAGCTCAACTACTAGTACCCGATCTAGACATGCGCGTGAAAACTACGCGTCGACCAATCGGCCGAAGGAACGGATGTGAGTAGTAATTTTTATTATTGAGTTGTACATTTAGAAAATAATAATAATAATGATATTATAAACTTGAACAAATAAAATAGCGAAATCGACAAACAAATCTTTCCATCGTCGAGTTGAAAAATCCTGACTGTAATAACAGTTCCAATCATAATATAAAATTATCTTCGTCTGACATACACGGTGCACCACCAGGAAATTTAAACATAACATATAATACATATAAACCTTCTCGCCGTTTGCCGCACCGCAAAAAGCCCGCGCGGGGTAAGAGAAATGCGAGAAGATATCTTAAGACTAACTACCATTATGATATGTATCTAGATCTGTTTGTTATATAAAACTATATGTATAATGTGACGATTATTTCGGTACTATGATGTAGATAGAGTAGGAATGATCATCCATAATTAACATATCAGAACAGATACATACATACATATTAGTTAGAATTAGAGTTAAGAGTTTTTGCGTTTTGACACGATGTATGTCAAGTGTGTATGAGAAACTATTTGTTATCATAATTAAATGGAATAATTTTGTGGCCCTGAAAAGGGCCTTTTTTTTTAGATGTTGTTTGTTGTTGTTGTTGTTGTTTTGTCGTCGTTGATGACAGATATATATATGTGTATATCTGTTAGTTAGTTATTATGCTTTCTTCTCAGTTTTCTTCGGCAAGAGAACCGCTTGTATGTTCGGTAGGACGCCTCCCTGAGCGATGGTGACGCCGGAGAGGAGCTTGTTAAGTTCCTCGTCGTTTCTGATCGCCAACTGGAGATGTCTGGGGATTATTCTTGTCTTCTTGTTGTCCCTCGCTGCGTTTCCGGCCAACTCGAGCACTTCAGCGGCCAGATATTCCATCACGGCTGCCAAATAGACCGGAGCGCCGGCTCCCACTCGTTCAGCGTAATTCCCGTTGCGGAGCAATCTGTGTATACGACCGACTGGAAACTGTAGACCGGCACGGTTCGAGCGCGACTTCACCTTCCCCTTTACTTTGCCACCTTTTCCACGTCCGGACATGACTGATGCGAGAGTGATAAATTAACTTGTCGAGATATATGAAGCGGTGCTGCGATGCGCCGCTTGTCGTCTTCAGAAAAGAGTTTTTTTTTTTTTTTTTTTTTTTTTTTTTTTTTTTTTTTTTTTTTTTTGAAGCGGACTTACTACTGATTGCCGGGAAAGGCATTTTCAGCTCAACCGGGCTTAGGGGGCGAGCACAGAAGGTGCTCAGCCAGCGAAATTTTTGGGTTGGGTGGCAATGCAAGGGCACCCCTGTGGGTACGAACCTCGACTTGGACCGCCAGCCAAATAAAGTACTAACCCTACGGGTGATCTACCAGCGTTTCGGAAGTGACTACCTTGAGAAGAAACGCCGAAAGAAACTCAAGGCTGCGTCGGAGTAGAACTGCGCCTCGGTGCGTAAACGCACCGGTTGGCAGCAGTTGACTGAACTATCCTTCTTCGGCGCCGCCGGCGACGCCGGTGTCTTGGAATGAAACTAGTGCGTGTGTGTACCTCACTGTTTGATCGATCGGTGGCTCTTTTTACAGCCACTGTGATTGGATCATCCGGATCCCCTAGCACGTCGCGAGGACGACGAATGACGGGTGCGAATTCACTCTTGCGTGCGTAGACGCAAGATTTACTGATTAACTGATTAGAGTGGTGCTGCGCCTTGTCGAAGTAACGACGAGACGCTTCACGCATGTAACTGGCGATCGTTTCCAGACCGAAGTCGTCATGGAGATCGAGGTTGCGTATGTACCGTGGTGCGTTCACGGCTCTACGCATGAATTTTGTTTGAACGACCTGAAGGGTGTTCAAAGAGGACGGGGAGGTGTGGGCGAATACTACAGAAGCGTAGGTCATCACCGGTCTAACGACAGTCTTGTAAAGTGTCACCTTATTTCTAAGGGACAGTTTACTATGACTGGACAGCAAATGATACAATTTGCAGAGAATGAAGGCGGCGCGATTTCGCACGGTCCTGATATGTTCTGAAAAGGTCAATCTATCGTCGAGTGTGACCCCGAGATATTTGACCTTTTTGAACCATGGGATGGGTTTGTCGTATAGGAATACGTTTCCTGGCAGAAATTTCGGCCTCCTCCGAGAGAAGAGTATTGCTACGCTTTTCTCGGGGTTGACTTCAATTCTCCACTTCCGGAACCATATGCCTAGAAGAGTCATGGCTTTCTGTAATTTGTTAATAATAACAGAGAGATTAAAGTCCGACACGTAGAGTGCGGTGTCATCCGCATAGAGAGCTAGCTCTACGCTTGGGTGCTTCGGTAAGTCGTTGGTATACAGACTGTACAGAAGCGGGGCGAGTATGGAGCCTTGCGGGACTCCAGCTCGAATAGGATGTGGGGAGGAGAGAGTTCCCTCGACGCGATAGCGAAAGAAACGATTCGACAAGTAGTCTCGTAAGATGTGCACGAGACTGTCTGGCACGCCGTAAGTGTGAAGCTTGTAAATCAAGCCGTTGTGCCAGACTTTGTCGAACGCTTTCGCCACGTCGAGGAAGACTGCTCCGGTATGGGCTCCGTGCTTGGAGCGAGAGAATTGTTGAAGGACATGCTCAGTGATGCGATGCACCTGATGGACGCATGAATGTTTGGCTCGGAAGCCGAACTGTTCATCTCTGAGGATGTTGTTGGACGTTACGAAGTCCTGGAGACGGTTGAGAAGCAACCGCTCGTACAGCTTACCCATCGTCTTGATGAGACTGATGGGTCTATAGCTTGTCGGGACATTTTTGGGTTTACCCGGTTTGGGGATCCCTATGATGCCTGCGTCTTTCCACGCGTTTGGAAAGACGCAATTCTTGATCGCCGCATTGAAGATGACGACGAGTAATAAAATTAATTTTTCGGGTAACGACCTGAGTACACGGTTCGAGATACCGTCCAGGCCGGGGGCTTTCCTAATAGGGAGGCGTTTGATGATGTCCTTGACTTCATCGGCTGTAACGGGCGCCAGTTCTACACTAGGGGGGGTGGCGACTATGCGTTCGACTTCGGAGTCAACGCGGGCCAAAAATTCGGGGTCCACTGGAAGAGTGCTAGGAGAGCATTGGCTCTCTAAACTGTCTGCCAGACATTCGGCCTTTTCGATATCATCGAAAGAGACAGAGTTGTCTGGCCCTACTAGAGGAGGCAGTGAGCGGTCCTGATCGGATTTGAGAGATCTCGCCACCCTCCAGTAGGCCTGGTGGGAAGGTGAGATCTCAGACATGAAGGAGTCCCACTGTGCATTACGGAGTTCGGATATGCGCTTCCTTACTTGCCTCTGTAAGGCGCGCAACCTCGCTCTGTTTTCCACAGTGGGGTATCTATCGTGAGCCCTGGTGGCGGCGTTCTTTGCAGTCATCAACCTCCTCACGTCATCAGGGAGTCTCCAGCGGTGTAAGTCACCCACTGGGGCCTCCATGGTGGCGTCGGCGACAGCGCCTTGAAGATGGCTGGTGAGCGCATCGATTGCCCGATCGGTGTCCTCTATAGAGGAGAAGGTGTCAGGGATCTCATCGAGAAGAGGTTGCGGATCATCCGAGGCAAGGGTTGCCCCCAGCTTCTTCCAATCCGTAACCTGTTTGACAGGGACGGCAGGAGGGCGTAAAGCGCCCAGCTGCATGAGTACCGGTCTGTGGTCAGAGTCTAGTTCATTGATCGTTTCCATCAAACGCAGTGGCAAGGCTACGTTTTTAAGAAGCGCAATGTCCAGAATATCAGATCTATGATTTAGATTGTAAGGATAGTGGGTTGGAGACATCGGAGCCACGATGTCGAAAAATAATCTAGTGCTGAAATCATGCAGGCGAATACCATTCTGGTTGGTCGAATGGCAGTTCCACTGTACATGCTTGCAGTTAAGGTCGCCTGCAATGACGACGGAGGGACCTAGGTCCAAGAGAGCTTTGAGATCTCCCCTTAGAATCCTTTTGTCGGGTGGCAGGTACACCGACGCTAAATAAATAGGAGAGTGACCGCTCATGCCCAGCCTGCAGACTGAGGCCTCGAGATTCTCGAGGCCGGGCGGATCGATCGGCATGCAGTGCAGATGCCTCCGGTAGTAAATGGCAGTACCTCCGCCTCTGGCGGCGGGCCTGTCATTCCTAACCAGGTGGTAGTTGGCCAGATTCGGCCCCCTAACACTCGGCTTGAGCAGAGTCTCCTGCACTAGCATGACGTCTATTTGGTGGGTTGTTAGGAACTCGCCGACGAGATCCTTTTGTCGTTTAAGGCCGTTTGCGTTGAACAGCGCGACGTTCAACGCATACGGTTTGACCCTGCTCGTTGCAAAGAGCATTGGGCCGGCAAAGAGAGAACACGGAGGACGGGAGGGCGTCTATTTGGACGCACCGAATTTTTTTAGTGTCCTTAGTAAGTCTGCATGTTTGACTACTAAGGATAACCTGACTGCGGAGTTGCCTACTGACTCACGGAGCTCTCGCGAGAGTTCTAAGATTTCGTCGACATCAATGAGGTCGGCGAAATCGCAGCAGTCGGCGAAAGCTGCGGAAAATGGAGTCGGCGCCAGGGGCGCCGGCAGAACCGGCGCTGAGGGCGCCCGTGGAGCCGGCGCACTACGACGCACCCAGGCATTCTGGATGTGTGCAGGCTCGGCTGGTGGATTGGCGGCCTCTGGGGCACGCACGGCCGCATTCGCGGGAACGGGCGCAGGCGGAGCTGCGGGGGAGCCGGCGTTGCCGGTGGTGGCGGGCTGCTGAGCCGGGGCGGCGACGGTGCCGTTGGGCTCTGCTTGACCTCGAGGTGGGAGGGTTGCTCCACGCCTCGGGGGAAGTGGTGGAAAGTGCGAAGCGGGCGGGGGCCTGATGGCCTCCGTGCGCATGCGCGGTACGGGCGCCCTGAGGGGCTGTGAGTTGCGCTTCAAGCGCGGCGCACACGGGCACCCGCGGTAATTGGCGGGATGACCCTCAGTGCGGCAGAGGACGCAACTAGGCGGAGTGGGAGCGTCACGAGTACGCTCGCACTGTTTGGTGCCGTGATCGCCCAGGCACTTGACGCACCGTGGGCGCACATAGCACCGAAAAGCAGAGTGGCCGTACAGTTGGCAGTTGTGACACTGCCCGGGTACGCCACGTTTGTGTGGGACTTCGACTCGAAGCCCGCTGAGGCAGCAGACGGTCGTGATATCGAATATTTTTTTGGCCTCTTGAGAGAGAGGGAGAACGACGAGAACCATATCGTATGGTTCCCGTGTGGAGGATTTATACATACGGTGGACCTCTTCCACCGGGAGGGACTGGGCTAGGAGATCCTCCTTGATGAGCTCAGAGCTGAGCTCTTTTGGCAGGCCTCGGATAACGGCCCGGAGTTTGCGCTCCTCCTCGAGAGCATAGGTATGAAAACCTATGTTCTCGGCTCTTAGGTACCGTGTAAGATCTTTGTGATCTACAGGTGTGGGAACGACTACGCGGATGCCTTCGAGGGTTGCAGTAGCCCTCGTGTATGAGATGGACTTGTCTTTCAAAGCCCTAGAAATGCGCTCCCAGGCGCTCTTCTCCCGTATGATGACGGGGGGAGGCGGCCCTGTGCGGGGAGCGGGAAATTTGGCAGCCCTTTTGGGCTTGGAATAATTGGCGGCGGGAGCGCGCGCCGACTCGTTGGGATTGCGCTTGGCGGCCTTGGACGGGCCGTCATCGCGGACTATTTTTCGCTTTCCGTGAACGACAACAGTAAAGCCGTCGTCCACGGGGGCGGGAGGATCGGGTGAGTCAGGTGACTCGGTTGTTTCCGATGACTCCGATGAGTCATTCGAAACGTCATCCACAGACATCGCCGGCGATGTCTGTCGACTGCGAGACGGGCGCTCTGTGTCAGAGCGAGATCGCGAGTTAGAGCGAGAGCGGGAATGGGACGCGCCTACCTGCGAGCGCTCGCGTGTAGAGGTGACGTCACGACGGACGCGGGGCTCGCGGCGTGTAGCCGCGGCATGCACGGGTGGGTGGGGAGCGAGGGGCTCCGCGTCGGGGGAGGCAGGGGAGTCGAGCAACTGCTGCGACGTCACAAATGTAGCCATAAGGGCTAACATTTGCCCTATTTGGGCCTCGTTGAGCTGAGGAAAGGTGGCGGATAGAAAGGCCCTACCGCCGGCCTCCATTTTGAGTAAAATTCCTCAAAAAAGAGGCAGACGAGCACCTAGAGATGCGGAGGCAGTCCCCCAGACCCGTTTAGGGCCCGAGGGGTGAGTACCTAACGTCCCTGGCAAGGGTTGAGTGCCTACTTTGGCACACAGAGACAGGGGTCCGCGCTAGCAGACCCAAGCCAAACTGTGGGCCGGTAGGAAATCGGGATAGGAGGGTGTGGAGGGCGATAGTCGGGGTTGACTAGGGGGTCACTCCCTGTGCCAACTGGTCCGACCCCGTCCGGTATTTGCGGTTGCCTGAAGGGCAAACGCGAGCGCCCAGGGCACGCTCTAGACCCGGTCGTTAAACACCGCCAGGTATCCCCGGGTCTAACCACTAAAGTCGTGGTTTTTCAATAGCGTATGACGGTCAAGGTTAACGAAACTTTTCGCCTCGGACGCCTTGAAAAAGGCCCCTCGGCGAGAGACGGCGTTTACGATGCGTAGTTTATAGAAACTTGTACGTTTAGGAAGCCTTGAAAAAGGCACCTAAACGTGAACAATGCGCAACGTCGCACGCGGAGACACGTGTTGCCGGCGTCGCGCTCGAGAGCGCGCGTCTGGCGAACAGATGTGATCGCACGGAGAGAGGCGGGGAGAGGCACGGCGTGTACAGGGACACGTGTGCGCTCGACCGCTGCCTGTATCCTTCAGAAAAGAGTACAATTTTTTTTTTTAAATACGCTCTGTGTTGTATTTGTATGTTAATAAGAATATGATATCTAGTACCGATGTACTTACTGTATAACAATTGGAATACGATCAACCAATGGGATTTAGAGAGAGCGTGTTCTCCGTCGACAGAGCACTTTCTCTGTCTCTCTCTCTCTGTGTGTATGTGTCACTGTCCCTCCTCCCCAAGTGTCTTTGAACGAATGTGCGCGCGCGTTAGCGCGCGCGAAAATTTTGGACCTTTTTTTTTTTTTTTTTTGCTCATTTTCCCTGACAGACTTATAATTCATGTATTGATTAACACAGATGACCTTTTTTTTTTTTTTTTTTTTTTTTTGCTCCTCAGTAGTGCTCCTCAGAGCACATATGTAATGTGCTCAGTCAGCGAGTTTTGTTTGGGTTAGGTGGCAATGCAAGGAGGGCACCCCTGTGGCCAAATAATACCAGCGTTTGTTTCGGAAGTGTGACCACTTTGACCTGAAAGAAAGTCAAGGCTGCGTCGGAGTGGAACTGCGTCTCGGTTGGCAGCAGTTCACTGAACAAACTATCCTTCTTCAGCGACGCCGGTGTCATGGAGTGAAATTATTTATCAGTAACATATTATACTATACTATACTAGCTGTGTCCGCGACTTCGTCCGCGTGGAATAGTTATTTTGGGCATTTTAGTTAGTTAATTATTTATTAGATACTCTTAATCAATAACACATTTATTTATAATATTATATTTACATTTTATATATAGTCGGGGGGAGTCGGGCAGTCGGGCCAGATGGAGCCCGAGGGCGGAAGGAAGGGCGAAATATAAATAAATAAATCCTTGTAACCTGAGAAATCAAGCAAGCAAGCAAGCAAGCAAGCAAGCAAGCAAGCAAGCAATCAATCAAGCGAGAAAACGAACGAACGTACCGACCAAGTTTCAACACGGAGAGGAGAATAAATATCGTTTCGTTCTATAGCTCAGCTCAGCTCATCTCATCTCATCGCATTGATTCGGGTGATGCGCGCTAGATCGCGATCAGTTAACTATTTGAATATAGAATTATCATCATCATTAATCAAACAAGAAATGGTGGCGTAAGATGGATGTAGCATACAATACATACATAGATAAATTGATATTAAAACCCTATATGTACCATATATCATGTGTACATCATGAATAGATAGAAACTTGAAACTATTACGATCAATCGTATATGATCATAGATAGTCACTTTAGAACGATCTGTTAGCCCTGAAAAGGGCTGTTTTTTGTTTTGTTGTTGATTCTTGTTGTTGTTGCTGTTGCTGTTGCTGATGACCGTTCGCTTCTTTCTTAACCGGCAGCCGGCGCAGCGCAACGCAGCGCGGTGCCAGTGCACGAGGCGACAAGAAGCGTCGTCGCGACGACTTCGTTGAATGAATAATGCAGTCATTTTACTTCTTTGAAGCGGCTGTCTTCTTAGACGCGGCCTTGCTCTTCGGTGCCGATGCTGCCTTTTTAGGTTTCGGTGCTTTGGGTTTTTTAGTCGGCGGTTTGGCGGTCTTCTTGGCTTTCGGTGCGGCCGCAGTCGAGGCGGCTGATCCCTTGCCTCTTGACGGGGTCGAAACGGAAGCGGCCGCGGCTGATCTCTTCGCTGCGGCGGGTTTCTTCTTAGCCGCGGCTGCCTTTCTGTCTTTCGTCGCGGGTCTAGAGGTGGCAGCGGCCGCTGAACTCTTCGCCGCCGGTGATGAGGCGGACACGGTGTTAGCCGCAGCTGCCGCTTTCTTGCCGGCGCCCCTGCCTGCCGCTTTCTTCGAAGAAGAAACTGCTGCGGAACTTGCCGCTGACGTGGTCGTTTTCGCCTTCCTGCCGCCGCCGCCGGAGCTTGCGCCGCCGCCGCCGCCACCGGTCTTGCCACCTGTGACAGATGGCTGTTTCTTGGAAGCCGATGATTTAGATTCCAATTTGAAAGAACCCGAAGCGCCGGTGCCTTTCGTTTGAATCAAGGCGCCGGTTTCGACGGCTCCCTTGAGGTATTTCCTTATGAACGGTGCCAGTTTCTCAGCGTCCACCTTGTAATGAGCGGCTATGTACTTCTTGATGGCTTGCAATGATGATCCGCTTCTTTCTTTGAGTTCTTTTATAGCATTGTTCACCATTACAGAAGTCTTCGGATGAGACGGTTTCGCCTTGGGCTTCTTCGAGACGCCTCCTCCGACCGCTGTAGAGGCGGTGGTCGCGGTACTCGCTTTAGGTTTCTTCGTTGTCGGAGTCGCCGGTGCCGGAGTCGGAACGCCAGTACCACATATCGACGCCAGAGTTCGCTACGCTACAAGTCCGTCCCGCGCTCCTTGCCCGCCGCCTGCGACGTCCGGCGCATCGCTGCGTGCCGAGCTGCCATTGGCCGACTTCTCTACGTGTGTGCGTCTCGACGTCACTGCGCACGAGGTGCCCCTCACGTCTCGCCCGCGTCCCGCTATCCGGCCTAGCACCCATACTAGGCCACGATCAGCGGACACAGCGCTGTACGCGCTCACGAGCTACTTGTTGCGAGACCTACGCTGCGCCGGGTCGTTTTCCGTTCCCTTTACCCCGCTGTTTAGTACCGCTAGGGAAAGACAGTGGAAAAAGGGGCGATGTACGCCCATCACCTGCGCTGTGGTGCTTCCCAGAGCTGCCTGTCTTCATCTACATAGAAGAAGATGCCGAAGAAGCCGCCTCCACCATCCAAAGGCCCTTTTCAGGGCCATCTACTGCCGCTCCCAATGAGTTCTACGGACTCAGATGCCGACCCGCCGTCCCTGCCGCCCTCACCGACGCTGACCGCCGTACGCCCGCTGCTGTCGGACGGCGAAACTACCGCAACATCGCCCCGCTCCGGTTGCTTGTCTCGCCGCGACACCGTCACCCCTGGTGTCCCCGCGGACCTAACGGAGGCGAACGTTGCGGTACTTGAGCAGCTGACCGACGAGCAGGAACAAGAAGATGCCGCACCGCAGGCCAACGCCGGCAGGACTTTCTTCCTGCCGCCGGCCTCGCCCACTCTCTCCTCACCCAGTTCGACACCGCCGGCACCTGCGAGGGAGATACCCTCATCCCCGCTGCCACTACAGCCTCCTCCACCGTCGGTCCCTCTGGAACCCCCTCTCCCGATGGAACGCCGACCGGACGAAGCCTCGACACCGATGAGCATAGTGTCACTACAGGCCCTCAACCAACTCAATGTTGAGGGCCACCTGCCTACACATATACTCACATATGTAAGGCAGGTAATTCAACAACAAGAAGCCGCCGCATCATCCGAAGACCCCGCCCGGACTCCAATGGACCTGCTGCCTGCTGCGCGACGCGAGGACGTCACCTGCCCCGCAGCCGAGGGAGGGAAGAGGAAGGAGCGCACCAGCGACGTTGAGGACCGCCCAGCTGCTCGTCAGCGTGTCACGAGTCCGCAGTCGCCGGTTGGCTCCGACTCCACCGACCCGTTTGTATGGCACACGCAAGCGACCTCGCCCCCGCGCCCTCCGGCATTAGTATCGGGCCCGCTGCCCGACACAGGTCCCCCTCCGCAACCGCGCGTAACCGTGTACGCCTTAGACGCCCCCCTTCCCCAAAGGGAAAAGAGGAAGATACAAAAACTCCCCATCACCGTCCGTCCGACCCCCGCCGAGTTAGGCGCCCATGTGGTGGCCCCGCCGGGCGCGCCGTCTGCTGTTATGGGCCCGCAAGCAGTGACAGCGGCGGAGCGCCCGACGTTGGCCCGCCGCATTGCGGCGCCTGAGTCGGCGGTGGCCGCCACCCAAAGGAAAGAAGATTTTCCACAGTTGCCGCCCCCGAAGACTACAATGCCGCTGTCGTTTTCGACAGTGGCTAGGAGGACTGGACCCCCGCAGTCGGTTCGAACACCGGTTGCGGCGGGCCAGCGGGCCGCCGGCGCTGCCGCCGCGGCACAAAACCGCGCCGTGACGCAACCCGTCACGCGTACGGCTGCGCCGGTGTCCTGCGACCCCGCCGCAACACGTCAGCAACCGTCCGCTGTGCAACACGGCACTTCTAGCTCCGCACCGACTGCGGGCGGTGCCCAACCACAAAATACGACACAGAAGCCAACGATGAAGAAGGAGAAATATCCCCCCCTGATTGTCGAGAAATTACCAGAGTGGCAACGCCACTTTAAGGAGCTGACCCTCAAGCTTGGCAGGCCTCCGAACGCGCGCCCCTTCGGGAATGGGGTGCGGTTCGCGCCAGAATGCGAGCAAGAATTCCGCACGGTGCAGCGCTATCTCACAGATATCGAGCAAAGCGCTGGCATCTCCTGGTTTACTTACTCGCTCCCTGCCGAGCGGAGCCTTAAGGTAGCGGTCAGGGGATTACCCGCTGATACGGACCCTGCAGATGTGATCGCCGCCTTGGAGGAGAAAGGCTTTCAGCCGGAGTTCGCCAAGAACATACGGGCGCGAGGAGGACGCCCCGGCTGCATATTCCACGTCGTGTTGAAGAGACACGAAGGCTTGCTCCCCGCCATATACGAGCTTGACGAGCTCATGTACATGCGCGGGATAAAAATAGAGGCCTGGCGCGGTAGAACTGGTCCCGCCCAGTGCCACCGATGCCAACAATTCCGGCACTCGTCACACAACTGTCATCGGCAGCAAGCCTGTGTCCGATGTGGTGGGGACCACATCGCGCGGGAATGTGACCGCCCCCAAGAAGAGCCGGCCACTTGCAAGAATTGTGGAGGCCCGCATCCGGCTAACTTCTCCAAGTGTCCGGTCTTTAAGAGAGAGATTAAGAACAAACGTGCCGGGACGGTCGCACGTACTGGTGAATCCGCGCCAATACGACGCCACGGGACAGCTCCACCGCTGAGAAATGCCGTGGAGGAGACCGCGCCCATGTCACTGATGGCGCCGGCCAATGATCCCACAGGTCGCAGCGGCATGACTGGGCCTGGTAATACGAAGAAAAGAAAGCCAAAGAGAGGCAAACGCCTGTCTAAGAAGAAATCCGCGGCCCGGGGCCGTGCCGCGGAACAAGGGCCGCAATCAGGGGGAAGGCCTGCACCCCCCTCACCACAGAAGCTGCCATCATTGGCTGTAATGGAAACATGCTTTATGCAACTCGGCAATATCATCGCCTCACTTCGCGGGGGTGTAGAAGGCCAGGATGCGTCACTTAGAGGTCTTTTTAATCTCCTCGCTCATGGACAATAAGACCCTAAGAGTCGCTCATTGGAACGCTCAGTCGCTCACGGGCAAAAAGAAATTGCTGGCGCATTTCCTCCGTGAGCAACGGATTGACGTGATGCTGATATCGGAAACTTTCTTGCGTGATAATGAAGGGTTTCACATCCCCAACTATCACGTATACAGAAAAGACGAGAAACGTGTCAACGGCGCCCCGTATCGAGGACTTGTGGTGCTCGTAAGGCGGTGCATCGTTCATCAAGATATCCCGTATGTGGAGCTTCCAGCTATCTACGCTCTAGGCGTGCTTCTCCAAGTGGCAGGACAAGTGGTGAAGATATATGCAATTTACAGGCCTAGTGATCGAAACGTTGCCCAGTCACTCGTTCGTGACCTAGAAACCCTGTTGCTGCAGGACTCTACGCCGGTTATCCTCGCCGGAGATTTTAACAGCAAGCACACTCACTGGAACTCCTCGATTACTACGAGTGTCGGGAGAACTATGTACGAGCATTCTGTAGACAATGACTACGATATCGTTGGACCGGACGCGCCGACACGGTACTCTCAACGATCGCAGGACGTACTGGACATAGTTGTCTACAGGAATTTGCGAGCATCACCGAGGCAGACGGTCCTCCCAGACCTGCCGTCTGACCACAGGCCAGTTCTTCTCGAGTTTACCGATTGGCTACCAACAAGAACAGAACCTCCAGCATCACGTCACAAGGTAGATTGGGCTACTTTCAACGAGACGCTGGGAAAGATAACCACCTCGAGACCTATGTCCTCTCGAGAAGACGTCGAGTGGATGACCGGGGCTATCACCGAGAGTATCCAAAGCGCACTCGCAACATCTACGCGCACATATCCAGCTGGGGGCCGGCTTTCGCCTCTCCCCCGCTGGATATCTGAACTGATTCGCGAAAAGAGGGCGCTGAGGAGAAGGTGGCAGCAGACCCGATGCCCACACATCAAACAAAGAGTTAACACGCTGGTAGTACGTGTTAAAAAAGCCCTCGATGACAACGCAGCGGAATCGTGGGATAACTTTATTGAATCGATTACTGACAAGACGCCCTCGATACATCGTTTATGCCGGAATCTCAGCAAGAAGCCTGAGCCTGTCAGACCTCTGGATGATGAAAACGGTCACCCACGATTCTTGGCAAAGGATCGGGCGGAGATCTTTGCCACGTGTCTGGAGCGACAGTTCCTCCCGAATCCAGTGTCAGACCTCCAGTATAACACTGAAGTCCTCGCACAGCTAGATCGCCGCTTGTTAGAGCCTGTGACTGGTAGCACGGACGAAGGCACCGCTCTATTTTTCACTCCGCGACAGGTACTGCGGGTGATAAGACAACAGAAGCCTCGTAAAGCCCCAGGCCCAGATGGCATTACGAACGCCACTCTGCGTCACTTGCCGTTCAAGACCGTGGCGGCAGTGACAAGACTGTACAATGGAATCCTGCGAACTGGACACTTCCCTGATGACTGGAAGAAGGGAGTGGCCATTATGATACCAAAGCCGGGCAAAAACCTGCGAAAACCAGAAAGTTACAGACCTATCACGCTGCTTTCTACGCTTTCTAAAGTCTTTGAGAGATTATTAAATGAGATACTCAACACGCATTTTACGCCGCGTGCCGAACAGTTCGGCTTTCGGGAGGGGCACTCAACTGTCCTTCAGCTCACGAGAGTCATCGACACTGTTGCCCATTCAATAGACGAAAACAGATACATCGCTGCTGTATTTCTGGACATGGAAAAGGCGTTCGACAAGGTATGGCACGAAGGGCTGCTATACAAATTGTCAACGTCCACAACGGCCCCTACAAGGATAGTCCATGTCCTACAGTCGTTCCTGAAGAACCGCCGTGTCAAGGTGGCAGTGGAGGGACAGACCTCCCGCGAGTTTCTCGCGCAAGCGGGAGTGCCGCAGGGTAGTGTCTTGTCTCCGTTACTGTACGCTTTGTACACCGATGATATTCCGTTAGTCGGCCAGGCACAGCTCGCCTTATACGCCGACGACACGGCTTACTATTCCGCCGCATACAAAGCCGCAAGAGCAGCTAGAAAGCTGCAGCACGCACTAGATGCCTTGCCTGACTGGCTAGCGAAATGGAGGATGTCAGTCAACGTGGGCAAGACACAAGCGATCATAACAAGAGTGCGGCATCGCTACCCGCCACCCTTGACACTTCAGGGACAGACTATTCCATGGTTGAATAGAGTCAAATACCTGGGTGTTATTATAGATCGAGGCCTGACATTCCAGAGTCACGCCAAGGATGTGGTCGCGCGGGTTAAATTTGCGAGGAGAATGCTGTGTCCAGTGTTCAAGTCCAGATTACCCCTTCGTACGAAGATTGGTGTGTACAAAACGTACATTCGATCACGGCTCACGTACGCGACGCCGGCATGGTACTCGTACCTGTCGGAAACAAATAAGAAAAGGCTTAGAGCTCAGCAGTCTATGACACTTCGAACCATCGTAGGCGCGCCGCGCTACGTGAGAAATGACGTCATCGCCCGTGACCTCCACGTAGAGAGCCTGGACGATTTTATAAGCAACCTCGCTACTAAAATGTTTCACAGAGCGGACTCGTCGGCGCACGTCCACCTCCAGGACATCGCGCCCCTACATTCAAGACCGCCTGATGGTAGCGGAGACAGAGGTGGACGTCCACAAACTAAGAAACCCAAAGCGCGTGACCTAGTCCGCTCCTAGCCTGCACCCACGGAGTTGGTGCGCTGGAGAGCGCTAGGCGGACGTGCGATACAGATTCGCTCATCCTTTCGACGATTCGATCGCCAGAAGGTATTGAAAAGACACCTAGAAGAAAACTCTGAGAAATCACCATGAAGGACGCACCTGTGCGCCTCCTCCCAGTGACCTGCTCGTCGTAACGAGCAGCGGAGAGGCCACCGTCAGAGGCGAAAGCCTGAAACGGTTTATCCACATCCGTGCAACCGTCGCCCTTTTGTATATATTCTGTATGTTATAGTTTAAGGATTAATTGTAAATAAAGGCTTTGCCCTCTTTTTATATTAATAATTAAAACTGTAAATATAGCACGTAAGATTTGTCCGTCCCCTAGAATAAGGTTTGTGTAGCAGTTGTGTTTAGTTTAAGTGTCGCAAATGTATAGATTTTAAGTTAGTTTTTAAGTTAAAATGTATATATATTGTAACACTTTTATTAAATAAACGACTCACCACAAACCCTTTTCAGTGGATGGATGATTGCGTGACGTATGAGAGGCTCTTCGGAAGGCAGTGGAATGTGTGGTGAGACAAAGGTGCCGGAGTCTCCGTTGCGACTGCTGTATCTGCCATGATGTTGATTTTTCTTTTTGTCTCTCTTTAGTTTGCTTCAACGGACGCAGGTGCGAATGAGATGCACGAACTAGTTCCTGAAATTTTCGTTCGTAGCCGCCGTGGCGCCACCGTTTAAGTAGACTCGGATCCAACTTTATCGAGATACCCAGTGCTTCGAGACGTTTTCCCGTACGGACAGTTAAAACTTTTCACTAACATCTCTTTGAATAAATTGATTTTTTACAAATATTTCCTATTATAATGCAATATATAATTAAACGTCACGATTCCTCATGAATATATCTACACGAGGGTGTACCCGGTTCGCGGACCGTAGTCACAGAAGCGAATGTATACGAGTTTATTGCGGTGCGTGTTTATCATGCGTACAGAGTGTTCGATTTAAAACTTATTTTACTCTATTGAACGTGTTCTTATCATTATTTCAGATCGCCAAATAAACGAATAATCATATTACCTTATGGTATAATGCAAAATAAAAATCATGACAATAATTACCGATCGTTATAACGTTACAGAAACGCGAGCGTCGTAAAACACACGCGCACGCATCCCCGCTCGTCGTGTTTCAAACGGACGACGATGCCAGCCTGACTCGTCCTAATCATCATCAGCATCACTGCCGCCGCCACCACTATCAACATCATCATTAAATCGCTTCGTCCTCCTTGCAGACTACGGTTCCTGTCAAAAAGGACATACAAACATTTACTTACTACTACACTGTTACTACCACAAATACTACTAATTATTGTGAAGGTGAGCTCGCTAAACAAAACAACGCAACCACAATATCATTTAATAACTTAGTTTTAGTTTATAAGCATATTTAAATGAGAGAGAAAAGAAAAAAAAAAAAATGCACACATATCGTGTATAATTAGAGTAAATTACATTGTGCTTACGTATAACGTAAGATTGTTGTTATTAAAGTTATCAGGTGATTTAATTCGTTCTCTCTATCTCTCTAGTTAAATGTAAAGATATGTATTATTCAACGTGATTTGATGAAGACAATAGTCAATAGAAACTTTATTTTTTATATATCTGAATCAATTGCGGCCCTGAAAAGGGCCTTTTGTTATTTTTGTTCGTCGCTTGGTGGTAGTAATAATCGTCGTTTGTTGTTACACAACGTTTAGTATCATAATCATAGTCTTCTTCTTCTAACCGCCGAAACCGTATAGGGTGCGACCTTGACGTTTCAGCGCGTAGACGACGTCCATAGCGGTGACGGTCTTCCTTTTAGCGTGTTCGGTGTACGTGACCGCGTCACGAATTACATTCTCCAGGAACACTTTGAGAACGCCGCGAGTCTCTTCGTATATCAAACCGGAGATTCGTTTCACTCCTCCCCTGCGAGCGAGACGACGGATGGCCGGTTTCGTTATACCCTGGATGTTGTCACGAAGAACCTTCCTGTGTCGCTTCGCTCCGCCTTTTCCTAATCCCTTTCCTCCTTTGCCGCGGCCAGTCATGATGGTTGTCGGTTAGTCTTGATTGCTTGCTTGATAGTTTTCTTGTTTTGTTATCCGGCACAGAGCGGCGCGAGCGTCGAGAGTCGACCGATATTTTTTTTCAAATGCGAGTTTTAAGTAGTTGCTCGCTGGTTTTGTCTCCTGCCGCAGCGCCGCGCATGGCGGTATGAAATGAGGTGGGGGGGGGGGGGGGGGGGGTTAAGCGGCGACATTAAAGTAAACCCCCCCCCCTCCCCCTGTTTCCTTCATCACAGTGTTCCGATTTCATCTCTTTTAACACCTATCTGCATTTATTAATTTCATAAAAGACAATTGGCGCATTTACACAGTCGCAACGCAGTTTTTATTTGCTGACGCGGCGCACATGACATGTTATGAAAATTGGGCAGTTCTCATCCCTCTCACACACATCCAACAACACCTCCTTCAACGCATATTTGCTGTGTCGTATTTTTGTTTGTTTGTTTACTTCAAAGAGAAAAAGAAAACGTGTTTGCGTTTGACATAAATGTAAAATGATATAATAGAAACTATATACAATTGAATCGTAATGAAACATATGCGGCCCTGAAAAGGGCCTTTTTTATTATTATTTCATGTCATTTGTGTGTGTCCGTCCGTCCGTCCGTCTGTCTCCGTTGCGATCGATGTTTAAGACATTTAAGCACGTTCACCACGAATTCTACGTGCCAATTGAATGTCTTTCGGCATTATGGTGACGCGCTTCGCGTGAATCGCGCACAGGTTGGTGTCCTCGAAGAGACCGACCAGATACGCCTCGCTGGCTTCCTGCAGTGCCATCACGGCTGAACTCTGGAACCGGAGATCGGTCTTGAAATCTTGAGCGATTTCACGCACCAAACGTTGAAACGGCAACTTTCGGATCAGCAATTCCGTACTCTTTTGGTAGCGACGGATCTCGCGCAGGGCCACAGTTCCTGGCCTGTAACGGTGAGGTTTCTTCACTCCACCGGTGGCAGGTGCGCTCTTACGGGCGGCTTTAGTGGCGAGCTGTTTGCGCGGAGCCTTGCCTCCGGTCGACTTGCGGGCTGTTTGCTTCGTACGAGCCATTCTTGAATGTGTTGATCGTTCGTTTGCTTGCTTGCTTGCTTGCTTCGCTTGCGTACGTTAGCTTCCAACGACGTCCGGCTGAATACTAAAAAAATTTTATTTTTTTTTTTTTTTTTTTTTTGAAGCGGACTAACTACTGATTGCCGGGAAAGGCATTTTCAGCTCAACCGGGCTTAGAGGGCGAGCATAGAAGGTGCTCAGCCAGCGAAATTTTTGGGTTGGGTGGCAATGCAAGGGCACCCCTGTGGGTACGAACCTCGACTTGGACCGCCAGCCAAATAAAGTACTAACCCTACGGGTGATCTACCAGCGTTTCGGAAGTGACTACCTTGAGAAGAAACGCCGAAAGAAACTCAAGGCTGCGTCGGAGTAGAACTGCGCCTCGGTGCGTAAACGCACCGGTTGGCAGCAGTTGACTGAACTATCCTTCTTCGGCGCCGCCGGCGACGCCGGTGTCTTGGAATGAAACTAGTGCGTGTGTGTACCTCACTGTTTGATCGATCGGTGGCTCTTTTTACAGCCACTGTGATTGGATCATCCGGATCCCCTAGCACGTCGCGAGGACGACGAATGACGGGTGCGAATTCACTCTTGCGTGCGTAGACGCAAGATTTACTGATTAACTGATTAGAGTGGTGCTGCGCCTTGTCGAAGTAACGACGAGACGCTTCACGCATGTAACTGGCGATCGTTTCCAGACCGAAGTCGTCATGGAGATCGAGGTTGCGTATGTACCGTGGTGCGTTCACGGCTCTACGCATGAATTTTGTTTGAACGACCTGAAGGGTGTTCAAAGAGGACGGGGAGGTGTGGGCGAATACTACAGAAGCGTAGGTCATCACCGGTCTAATGACAGTCTTGTAAAGTGTCACCTTATTTCTAAGGGACAGTTTACTATGACTGGACAGCAAATGATACAATTTGCAGAGAATGAAGGCGGCGCGATTTCGCACGATCCTGATATGTTCTGAAAAGGTCAATCTATCGTCGAGTGTGACCCCGAGATATTTGACCTTTTTGAACCATGGGATGGGCTTGTCGTATAGGCGTATGTTTCCTGGCAGAAATTTCGGCCTCCTCCGAGAGAAGAGTATTGCTACGCTTTTCTCGGGGTTGACTTCAATTCTCCACTTCCGGAACCATATGCCTAGAAGAGTCATGGCTTTCTGTAATTTGTTAATAATAACAGAGAGATTAAAGTCCGACACGTAGAGTGCGGTGTCATCCGCATAGAGAGCTAGCTCTACGCTCGGGTGCTTCGGTAAGTCGTTGGTATACAGACTGTACAGAAGCGGGGCGAGTATGGAGCCTTGCGGGACTCCAGCTCGAATAGGATGTGGGGAGGAGAGAGTTCCCTCGACGCGATAGCGAAAGAAACGATTCGACAAGTAGTCTCGTAAGATGTGCACGAGACTGTCTGGCACGCCGTAAGTGTGAAGCTTGTAGATCAAGCCGTTGTGCCAGACTTTGTCGAACGCTTTCGCCACGTCGAGGAAGACTGCTCCGGTATGGGCTCCATGCTTGGAGCGAGAGAATTGTTGAAGGACATGCTCAGTGATGCGATGCACCTGATGGACGCATGAATGTTTGGCTCGGAAGCCGAACTGTTCATCTCTGAGGATGTTGTTGGTCGTTACGAAGTCCTGGAGACGGTTGAGAAGCAACCGCTCGTACAGCTTACCCATCGTCTTGATGAGACTGATGGGTCTATAGCTTGTCGGGACATTTTTGGGTTTACCCGGTTTGGGGATCCCTATGATGCCTGCGTCTTTCCACGCGTTTGGAAAGACGCAATTCTTGATCGCCGCATTGAAGATGACGACGAGTAATAAAATTAATTTTTCGGGTAACGACCTGAGTACACGGTTCGAGATACCGTCCAGGCCGGGGGCTTTCCTAATAGGGAGGCGTTTGATGATGTCCTTGACTTCATCGGCTGTAACGGGCGCCAGTTCTACACTAGGGGGGGTGGCGACTATGCGTTCGACTTCGGAGTCAACGCGGGCCAAAAATTCGGGGTCCACTGGAAGAGTGCTAGGAGAGCATTGGCTCTCTAAACTGTCTGCCAGACATTCGGCCTTTTCGATATCATCGAAAGAGACAGAGTTGTCTGGCCCTACTAGAGGAGGCAGTGAGCGGTCCTGATCGGATTTGAGAGATCTCGCCACCCTCCAGTAGGCCTGGTGGGACGGTGAGATCTCAGACATGAAGGAGTCCCACTGTGCATTACGGAGTTCGGATATGCGCTTCCTTACTTGCCTCTGTAAGGCGCGCAACCTCGCTCTGTTTTCCACAGTGGGGTATCTATCGTGAGCCCTGGTGGCGGCGTTCTTTGCAGTCATCAACCTCCTCACGTCCTCAGGGAGCCTCCAGCGGTGTAAGTCACCCACTGGGGCCTCCCTGGTGGCGTCGGCTACAGCGCCTTGAAGATGGCTGGTGAGCGCATCGATTGCCCGATCGGTGTCCTCTATGGAGGAGAAGGTGTCAGGGATCTCATCGAGAAGAGGCTGCGGATCGTCCGAGGCTAGGGTTGCCCCCAGCTTCTTCCAGTCCGTAACCTGTTTGACGGGGACGGCAGGAGGGCGTAAAGCGCCCAACTGCAAGAGTACCGGTCTGTGGTCAGAGTCTAGTTCATTGATCGTTTCTATCAAACGCAGCGGCAAGGCTACGTCTTTAAGAAGCGCAATGTCTAGTACATCTGGTCTATGGTTTATGTTGTAGGGAAAGTGGGTCGGAGACATCGGAGCCACGATGTCAAAGAAGAGTCTGGTGCTGAAATCATGCAGGCGAATGCCGTTCTGGTTGGTCGAATGGCAATTCCACTGCACGTGTTTGCAGTTAAGGTCGCCTGCAATGACGACGGAGGGACCTAGGTCCAGGAGAGCTTTAAGATCTCTCCTGAGAATCCTTTTGTCTGGTGGCAGGTACACCGACGCTAAATATATAGGAGGGTGACCGCTCATGCCTATCCTGCAGACTGAGGCCTCGAGATTTTCGAGGCCGGGCGGATCGATCGGCATGCAGTGCAGATGCCTCCGGTAGTAAATGGCAGTACCTCCACCTCTGGCGGCGGGCCTGTCATTCCTAACCAGGTGGTAGTTGGCCAGATTAGGCCCTCTAACACTCGGCTTGAGCAGAGTCTCCTGCACTAACATGACGTCTATTTGTTGGGTAGTAAGGAACTCGCCGACGAGATCCTTTTGTCGCTTGAGGCCGTTTGCGTTGAACAGCGCGACGTTCAACGCATACGGTTTGACCCTACTCCTTGTAAAGAGCATTGGGCCGACAAAGGGAGAACAAGGAGGACGGGAGGGCGCTTATTTAGGCGCACCGCAGTTTTTGAGTGTCCTCAGTAGGTCTGCGTGTTTGACCACCAAGGACATTCTTTCAGCCGGATTGTTGGCCGCCGCTCGGAGCTCTCGAGCGAGTTCCAGGACTTCGTCAACATCTATGAGGTTGGCGAAGTCGCAGCACTCCTCGAAAGCCGCGGAGAAAGAGGTTTGCACTGAGGGTGCCTGAGACGTCGGCGCTGAGGGCGCCCGTGGTGCTGGCGCTGAGGGCGCCCGCGGGGCCGGTGCGCTGCGGCGCACCCAGGCATTCTGGGTGCGTGCAGGCTCGGCGGGAGGGTTGGCGGCCACTGGGGCGCGCATATCCGCGTTCGCGGGAACGGGCGCATGTGGAGCTGCGGGGGAGCCGGCGATGCCGGTGGTGGCAGGCTGCTGAGCCGGGGCGGCGACTGCGCCGTTGGGCCCTGCTTGTCCTCGGGGCGGGAGGGTTGCTCCACGCCTCGGGGGAAGTGGTGGGAAGTGCGATGCGGGCGGGGGCCTGGCGGCCTCCGTACGCATGCGCGGTGCGGGCGCCCTGATGGGCTGGGGATTGCGCCTAAGGCGCGGCGCGCGCGGGCACCCGCGGTAATTCGCGGGGTGACCCTCGGCGCCACATAGGACACAGCTAGGTGGGGTGGGTGCGTCCCTAGTACGCACACACTCCTTAGTGCCGTGATCGCCCAGGCACTTTACGCACCTAGGGCGAGCATAACACCGGAAGGCCGAGTGGCCGTACAGCTGGCAGTTGTGACACTGCCCGGGTACGCCACGTTTGTGTGGGGCTTCGACGCGTAGACCGCTGAGGAAGCAGACGGTCGACACGTCAAAAATCTTTTTTGCCTCTTGTGAGAGGGGGAGGACGACGAGAACCATATCATATGGTTCTCGTGTGGTGGACTTGTACATCCGGTGGACTTCTTCCACCGGAAGGGACTGGGCCAAGAGGTCCTCCTTGATGAGCTCTGTACCGAGCTCCTTAGGGAGGCCCCTTATGACGGCCCGGAGTTTGCGCTCCTCCTCGAGAGCATAGGTATGGAAACCTATGTTCTCGGTTCTCAGGTAGCGGGTCAGATCTTTGTGATCCTTTGGGGTCGGGACTACGACACGAATGCCGTCGAGGGTCGCTGTGGCCCTGGTATATGTGATGGCCTTGCTGTGCAAGGCCCGAGAAATGCGCTCCCAGGCGCTCTTCTCCCGTATGACGACGGGGGGAGGCGGCCCTGTGCGGGGAGCGGGGAACTTAGGGGCCCTTTTGGGCTTGGGGATCCTGGCGGCGGAATCGCGCGCCGAATCATTAGGTTGGCGCTTGGCGGCCTTGGACGGGCCGTCAGCGCGGACTATTTTTCTTTTACCGTGAACAACGACGGTAAATTCGTTGTTCACGGGTGAGGGAGGGTCGGAGGAGTCCGACGAGCTTGTTGATCCGTCGTCGACAGACATCGCCGGCGATGTCTCTCGGCTGGCGGACGGGCGCTCATCATTAGAGCGGGAGGACGCGCGAGAGCGAGACGCTCCTATCGGAGAGCGCTCGCGGGCGGAGGTAGCGTCGCGCGGGACGCGGGGCTCGCGGGGCGCTTCCGCGGCAAGTAAGGGGAGGTGGGGAGCGACGGGCTCCGGGTCGGGGGAGGCGGGAGAGTCGAGCATTAAGTGCTCTTGTTTATCAAAATTAGCCATAAAGGCTAGGACTTTTTCTATCTGGGCATTATTTAGTTTGGATAGTGATTCTATAAGCGAGGCCCTTCCGTCGGCCTCCATTCTGAGCAGGATCCCAGAAGGGAGGCGGACGAGCACCTAAACGCGGGAGGCAGTCCCCCAGACCCGTTTAGAGTCCGAGGGGTGTGTATCCTATCGCCCTTAGCAAAGGGTTGAGTGCCTAACGTGCACCACCGAGACAGGGGTCCGCGCTAGCAGACCCAAGCCAAACGAATGGCGCGGCAGGAAACGGAAAGTAGGTAGGGTGGGAGGGTGATGGCCGGCTTAGACTGAGGGGTCGCTCCTTAGCCTAAGACCCCGACCCCAACCGGGTTTGCGGGTTCCAAAGGGGAAACCGCGAGCGCCCGGGACCCGCCCTGTGCCTGGTTCGTTTACACCGGTGGGTATCCCCAGGCACAACCACTAAAAGGCGTGGCTTTTCAAAAACGTCTGACAACCACTGTTAATGAAACTTGTGTGCCCGCAAAGTTCTGAAAAGAACTCGCGAAGCACTGAGGATGGCGTTCGGGCACGCACGCGGCCGTCGAGACGGGATCACGCACCGAACACGCGTCAACCGTCCCGAAAAACCGTTACGCGAAACCGACACACGCGAAAAACCGTTACGAACTCGAGATAGAGGGGGGCGGCACCGCTCACTGACAAGCGTGCGTTCGCCTCGGCACTCGGATCGGAACTTCCAAAAAAAAAAAAAAAAAAAAAAAAATTTTAACATGCCTTTTTATATTTATAACCGTTCAGTATACGGTCGTAGCGTGATCTTTCTCTAACGTATTCCTATCTCTTTCGGGCAGGCACATTTGTGTTTTCACTCATACAAAGAGATTCTTTCGTTTACTTTACTTATTTATTAAAATTATATACATATATAATAAATTATATATATTTTATTGATTGATATTTATAATATTGTTTCAAATTTAATTTAGATACTGACGAGCTCGAGCGGGGCAGCAAACTAACTATTGTAGTACGTTTATTAAAAATAATAATAATAATTTTTAAATAATATAACAACAACCAGCCAGCTTCTCCGGTCTATGTGTATACTAAACGAACTGAAATAATAATTAAACAAACAAACAAACATTACACTGAATTGTGTATGACGAGCGCGCGCGCGTTAGGTAGTCTGTCACGTCATCATAGAAACTGTTATTCTCATTTAGACACATATGTACACGTACATATGTGTATATGAGAGATATATGAAAATATTGTGGCCCTGAAAAGGGCCTTTTTTGTGAATAGTAGATTTTGTTGTTGTCTTCGTCGATGTAGATGTAGATTGATATAAATGATGATGTTACACGATCAGTATTTTAGACGTCGTCATTTATGATGATCTTGTCTTTTTTTCCTCTTCACTTGGAACTGGTGTACTTTGTGACGGCCTTCGTGCCCTCGCTGACCGCGTGCTTGGCCAGTTCACCGGGCAGAAGCAACCTCACAGACGTCTGCACCTCCCTGGACGTGATCGTGGAACGTTTGTTGTAGTGGGCGAGACGTGACGCTTCAGCTGCGATGCGCTCGAATATGTCGTTCACGAACGAATTCATGATTGACATCGCCTTGCTGGATATACCGGTGTCCGGGTGCACCTGCTTGAGCACTTTGTAAATGTAGATAGCGTAGCTCTCCTTCCTCTTGTGCTTCTTCTTTTTCTTGTCAGTCTTGGAAATGTTCTTCTGAGCTTTGCCTGATTTCTTGGCGGCCTTTCCGCTGGTCTTGGGCGGCATCTCTCTTCGTCGTTATAATATATAAACCACTGTGATATGAAGAAGATAGATACGCAAGCGAACCGAGTCGACTGGAATTATGATTTTTTTTATAACAATCCTTATTTATTTTCATTTCAGCTCAACTACTAGTACCCGATCTAGACATGCGCGTGAAAACTACGCGTCGACCAATCGGCCGAAGGAACGGATGTGAGTAGTAATTTTTATTATTGAGTTGTACATTTAGAAAATAATAATAATAATGATATTATAAACTTGAACAAATAAAATAGCGAAATCGACAAACAAATCTTTCCATCGTCGAGTTGAAAAATCCTGACTGTAATAACAGTTCCAATCATAATATAAAATTATCTTCGTCTGACATACACGGTGCACCACCAGGAAATTTAAACATAACATATAATACATATAAACCTTCTCGCCGTTTGCCGCACCGCAAAAAGCCCGCGCGGGGTAAGAGAAATGCGAGAAGATATCTTAAGACTAACTACCATTATGATATGTATCTAGATCTGTTTGTTATATAAAACTATATGTATAATGTGACGATTATTTCGGTACTATGATGTAGATAGAGTAGGAATGATCATCCATAATTAACATATCAGAACAGATACATACATACATATTAGTTAGAATTAGAGTTAAGAGTTTTTGCGTTTTGACACGATGTATGTCAAGTGTGTATGAGAAACTATTTGTTATCATAATTAAATGGAATAATTTTGTGGCCCTGAAAAGGGCCTTTTTTTTTAGATGTTGTTTGTTGTTGTTGTTGTTGTTTTGTCGTCGTTGATGACAGATATATATATGTGTATATCTGTTAGTTAGTTATTATGCTTTCTTCTCAGTTTTCTTCGGCAAGAGAACCGCTTGTATGTTCGGTAGGACGCCTCCCTGAGCGATGGTGACGCCGGAGAGGAGCTTGTTAAGTTCCTCGTCGTTTCTGATCGCCAACTGGAGATGTCTGGGGATTATTCTTGTCTTCTTGTTGTCCCTCGCTGCGTTTCCGGCCAACTCGAGCACTTCAGCGGCCAGATATTCCATCACGGCTGCCAAATAGACCGGAGCGCCGGCTCCCACTCGTTCAGCGTAATTCCCGTTGCGGAGCAATCTGTGTATACGACCGACTGGAAACTGTAGACCGGCACGGTTCGAGCGCGACTTCACCTTCCCCTTTACTTTGCCACCTTTTCCACGTCCGGACATGACTGATGCGAGAGTGATAAATTAACTTGTCGAGATATATGAAGCGGTGCTGCGATGCGCCGCTTGTCGTCTTCAGAAAAGAGTACAATTTTTTTTTTTAATTTTTTTTTTTTTTTTTTTTTTTTTTTTTTTTTCGAATTTGACGCGTTTTGTCGACCGGGAAAGGTCTTCACAAACTAACCGGGCAGGTGGGCGAGCACTGAGGGTGCTCAGCCAGCAATTTATGGGTTGGGTGGCAATGCAAGGGCACCCCTGTGGGTACGAGCCTCGACTTGGACCGCCAGCCAAAAATACGAAACCTAACGGTGATCTACTAGCGTTTCGGAAGCGACTACCTTGAGAAGAAACGCCGAAAGAAACTCAAGGCTGCGTCGGAGTGTAACTGCGTCATTTAGACGACAGTTGACGGAACTAACCTTACTCGTCGTCGTCGGCGCCGCCGGCGGCGCCGGTGTCTTGGTATGTACCTGGTGCATGAGTGTACCTCACTGTTTTTAGGATCTGCGGTTATCAAGGCCGCGGTAATTGGATCGTCCGGATCCAACAGGACAGAACGCGGGCGGCGTGTACCCCATCCGGTGCCGCGAGTCGGTGGGTATTCGCATACGTTGCGAAGAAGCTCATTGGGATGGTGTGGTAACCTATCGAAGTAGCGACGAGATGCTGTGCGCATGAAACTGGCGATCGTCTCGAGTTTGAGGTCGTCGTGGAGATCGACATTTCTCAAGTAATATGGGGCTCCTACTATGGTGCGGAGGAATTTATTTTGCACTTTATGCAATCGGGCGATGGTGGACTTTGAGGCGTGGGCGAAGACTACGCTAGCGTAAGTCATCACTGGCCTAACTACTGTCTTGTAAATTGTCAGCTTATGCCTAAGTGACAATTTACTCTTTTTGCACACCATGGGGTGTAGCCTACTGAGGATAAAGACGGCGCGATTGCGCACAGTCCTGACGTGGGAGTTGAAGGTAAGCTTCCTATCGAGGGTGACACCTAAGTATTTGACCTCATCGGCCCAAGGGATCGTTCGGTCAAATAGCTTAATGTCTGTATCGGGGGTGGGGTATCGGTTACTCCGAGAAAAGAGTATTGCTACACTCTTCTCGGCATTCACCTCTATCCGCCATTTGCGGAACCACTCGCCGAGGACGGTGGCTGCGTTTTGTAAATTTTTGTGGAGGGTTTTCTTATCCCTTTGGGAACAGAAAAGAGCGGTGTCATCCGCATAGAGCGCGAGATGTATGTTCGGCAATCTAGGGATGTCATTTGTATATAAACTATACAAAATGGGAGCAAGTATAGACCCTTGCGGGACTCCTGCTCGGATCGGTCTTGGGTTTGAGAACACTCCTTCGACGCGGTATTGGAAATGCCTGTTCGACAAATAGTCTCGCAAGATAAGCACGAGCCTGTCTGGCACTTTGAGTGTGTATAGCTTGTAGAGCAAGCCATTGTGCCAGACTTTGTCGAAGGCTTTCGCCACGTCGAAGAAGAGCGCCCCTGTCGGGGTATGGTCATAATTTCGAATGAAATTATCGAGGATGTGCTCCGTGAGGCGGTGCACCTGATTGACGCTCGAATGTTTGGCACGGAAGCCAAACTGTTCGTTAATCAAAATCTTATTGGACTGGACGTGATCTTGGAGACGGTTGAGAAGCAACCGCTCATACAGTTTCCCCATCGTCTTGATGAGACTGATGGGCCTGTAGCTAGTAGGGATGTTTTTGGGTTTCCCCGGCTTGGGGATTCCTATCACACCTGCCTCTTTCCACGCGTTTGGAAAGATGCAGTTTTTGATCGCCGCATTGAAGATGACGACGAGAAGGCAAATGATTTGCTCCGGCAGCATCTTGAGGACTCTGTTCGAGATACCGTCAAGACCGGGAGCTTTCTTGATCGGGAGGTGTCTAATGATCTCGTTGACTTCGTCAACTGTGACGATCGCCAGATCTGCAGTGGGAGGAAGCGCAGCCAGACGTTGGACTACAGAGTCCACTCTGGCTACGTGGTCTGGGTCCGCCGGGAGCAGGCTGGGAGAGCATTGGCGCTCTAAACTGTCCGCCAGACATTCGGCCTTTTCGACATCGTCGAAGGAGACAGAATTGTCCGGCCCTAGCAGAGGAGGCATGCAGCGGTCATTATCTAATTTGAGTGATCTCGCCAGATTCCAGTAAGCCTGGTGGGAGGGCGAGAGTTGGGACAAATAATTATCCCACTGGTTTCCTCGCATGTCGGCGATTCGTTTCCTTACCTCCCTCTGTAAGGAACGCAGCCTCGTGCGGTTTTCCGCAGTGGGATACCTATCATATGCTCTGGTCGCGGCATTCTTCGCCGTCATCAGCCTCCTCACGTCATCAGGGAGCCTCCAACGGAAAAAGTTTTCCGCTGGGGCCTCCCTGGTGGCTTCGGCGACAGCGCCTTGAAGGTGGCCGGTGACGGCGTCGATTGCCGCATCTGTATCCTCTGTTGAGGAGAAGAAGTCAGGGATCGGGTCGAGGAGAGGTTTCGGACCATCCGAGGTTAGGATCGCTCCTAGCTTCTTCCAGTCCGTCACCAATTTTGTGGGGATTGCCTCCGGCTCAGAGGAGCCGAGTTGCATTAAGACAGGTCTGTGATCCGAATCCAGTTCACTGAGCGTGACTATAGAGCGCAACCGTAAGGTTATGCTCTTTAGCAGCGCAATGTCCAGGATATCGGGCCTGTGGTTAATAATGTTAGGGAAGTGAGTTGGACTCATCGGGGACAGTACGTCAAAAGGGTAGACATTACTGTGGAGACGTAGGCGTTTGCCATTACTGGTAGAGTAATGACAGCCCCACTGCATATGTTTGCAGTTGAGGTCGCCTGCGATGATAACTGCGGGACCTAAGTCCAGAAGTGCGTATAGGTCACTTCGGAGAAGTACTTTGTTCGGTGACAAATAGACCGAAGCAATATATATTGAGGGATGACCGCTCATGCCGAGCCTACAGACCGAGGCCTCGAGATTTTCGAGGGGAGGCGGGTCGATCGGCATGCAGTGCAGAGCCCTCCTATAGTATATGGCAGTGCCCCCGCCGCGGGCGTGGGTCCTGTCATTCCTAACCAGGTGATAGTTGGCCAGACGGGGCCCTCTATCACTCGGCTTGAGGAGAGTCTCTTGCACTAGCATGACGTCGATCTGATGGGTGCGAAGGAAATCACCGACGAGATCCTTCTGCCTACGGAGGCCGTAAGCGTTGAACCACGCGAGGTTCAACGCGTGCGGTTTGATCCTACTCGTAGTAAAGAGCATTGGATCAGCAGAAAAATTTATTGAGAAACGGAGGGGCATCTATTTAGATGCACTGTATTTTTTAAGATTTCTTAGTAGATCCGCGTGCTTCACTACTAAGGCAATCCTATGTGCCGGGTCGGTTTCACGGAGCTCCCGCGCGAGTTCTGTGATTTCGTCCACGTCAATGGCGCAGGCGAAGTCACAGGCCTCGTCGAGGTCCTTAGAAAAAGAAGTGGGCGCGGAGGGCGCCTGTGGAGCCGGTGCGCTGCGGCGCACCCAGGGGTTCTGGGTGCGAGCAGGCACGGGAGGAGCGGCCACGAGGGGACGCACTCCCGCCTTTGCGGGAACGGAATTTGGCCGAGCGGCCTGGGAGCCGGCGATGCCGGTGCGAGCTGGCTGCTGAGCCGGGGCGGCAGCGGTGCCGGTGGGCTCAGCGGGGCCGCTAGGCGGGAGAGTTGCTCCTTGCCTGGCGGGAAGCGGCGGAAATTCGGACGCCGGAGGTGGTCTGGGGGCCGCAGGGCGAGTGCGCGGTGCGGGCGCCCTGTGAGGCCTCCAAGCCTCGCGCCGCGGCTGCGGGGCGCGTGGGCAGCCGCGATAATTCGCGGGATGCCCCTCACGTCCGCACAGAACGCAGCTCGGAGGCGTGGGTGCCTCCCTGGTGCGCGCGCACTGTGAGGTGCCGTGGTCTTCCAGGCACTTCACACACCTAGGGCGCGCATAACATCGGAGGGCGGAATGCCCATACAGTTGACAGTTGTGACACTGTCCGGGCATTCCTGTCTTGTATGGAGGCTCAACTTTAATACCGCTGAGCAGGCAGACGGTCTTAATGTTAAATATCTGTTTTGCCTCTGGAGTCAGAGGCAGAATGACAAGCACCATATCGAATGGTGTCTTTGTGGACGCCCTGTGCATCCGGTGGACTTCTTCCACCGGCAGGGCTTGGGAGAGAAGGTCCTCCTTTATGAGCTCAGTGCTGAGCTCTTTCGGGAGGCCTTTAACGACTACGCGGAGTCGTTTCTCTTCAGGGAGGGAATAGGTATGATAACCTATTTTTTTGTCGCGGAGGTATTGGGTGAGGTTTTTGTGGTCACCCGGCGTGGGAACGACCACCCGGATGCCATCCATAGTCGCGGTGGCGCGCGTATAGTTTATGCGCTTCTCCTTAAGCGCAACGGAAATTTGCGTCCAGGCGCCTTTCTCCCGGATAATTACCGGGGGAGGGGGGCCGGGGCGGAAAGCGGGCGGGTTGGCCTTTTTTGGCTTGGGAAGATTGGCGGCTGGAGCGCGCGCCGAATCTTCGGGGTGGCGTTTGACGGCCTTGGAAGGCCCGTCAACGCGGGCAATCTTACGTTTGCCGAGAACGGGGGTGAACCCGTCGTTGGCAGGCGCGGGAACGTCGGATGAGTCCGAGTTATCAGAATCTTCGTTCGCGATTGACATCGCGGGCGAAGAATCGCGAGAGCGAGAGGGGCCGTCTGCGTTCGAGAGAGACGAACGGACGGGCGATCGGTCGCGGGTGGAGGAAGCGTCTCGCGGGACGCGGGGGTCGCGGCCTGTCGGCGCGGCATGAACGGAGGGGCGGGGAGCGAGGGGCTCCGCGTCGGGGGAGGCGGGTGAGTCCATTACGTAATGGATATTGGAGGCTGCTTGCGACTGCAAAATGGCAGATGTAAGTTGCTGCAGATGGTCCGCGGGCAGCTTAAGGATGTGCTCGATGAGCACCTTTACCGGGAGTTGGTCCATGTCTTAGTTATAGAAACTTACTAAGGTGGGCAGTCCCCCAGACCCGTTTAGGGCCCGAGGGGTGTGTACCTAGCGTCCCTAGCCAGGGATGTGTGCCTACTTTGCACCACCGAGACAGGGGTCCGCGCTAGCAGACCCAAGTCAAACAAATGGCGCGGCAGGAGAAGGAAATAAGGTAGGGTGGGAGGGTGATGGCCGGCTTAGACTGAGGGGTCGCTCCACAGCCTAAGACCCCGACCCCAACCGGGTTTGCAGGTTCCTGAGGGGAAACCGCGAGCGCCCGGGACCCGCCCTGTGCCTGGTTCGTTTACACCGGTGGGTATCCCCAGGCACAACCACTAAAAGGCGTGGATTTTCAAAGCGTTTGACTGTCGATGTTAAACGAAACTTGTGCGCCTCGGATGTCTTGAAAAAGACACCTCGGCGCGAGAAAGCGTTTGACGGTCCGCACTTAAAAGAAACCGTACGTCTAGGACACCTTGAAAAAGGCGCCTAGGCGAGAAACACACTGCGCAAGGGCGCACGCGGAAGCACGTGATTATTCGGCGTCGCGCTGAAAAGCGCGCGTCTAACAACACGTAAGATCGCACGGGTGTGGCGGGGGGAGGCGCTCGTGAAACCGTGTACACGTCCGCACTCGACCGCGGCCAGAACCGAACTCCAATTATGATTTTTTTTATAACAATCCTTATTTATTTTCATTTCAGCTCAACTACTAGTACCCGATCTAGACATGCGCGTGAAAACTACGCGTCGACCAATCGGCCGAAGGAACGGATGTGAGTAGTAATTTTTATTATTGAGTTGTACATTTAGAAAATAATAATAATAATGATATTATAAACTTGAACAAATAAAATAGCGAAATCGACAAACAAATCTTTCCATCGTCGAGTTGAAAAATCCTGACTGTAATAACAGTTCCAATCATAATATAAAATTATCTTCTGACATACACGGTGCACCACCAGGAAATTTAAACATAACATATAATACATATAAACCTTCTCGCCGTTTGCCGCACCGCAAAAAGCCCGCGCGGGGTAAGAGAAATGCGAGAAGATATCTTAAGACTAACTACCATTATGATATGTATCTAGATCTGTTTGTTATATAAAACTATATGTATAATGTGTGACGATTATTTCGGTACTATGATGTAGATAGAGTAGGAATGATCATCCATAATTAACATATCAGAACAGATACATACATACATATTAGTTAGAATTAGAGTTAAGAGTTTTTGCGTTTTGACACGATGTATGTCAAGTGTGTATGAGAAACTATTTGTTATCATAATTAAATGGAATAATTTTGTGGCCCTGAAAAGGGCCTTTTTTTTTAGATGTTGTTTGTTGTTGTTGTTGTTGTTTTGTCGTCGTTGATGACAGATATATATGTGTATATCTGTTAGTTAGTTATTATGCTTTCTTCTCAGTTTTCTTCGGCAAGAGAACCGCTTGTATGTTCGGTAGGACGCCTCCCTGAGCGATGGTGACGCCGGAGAGGAGCTTGTTAAGTTCCTCGTCGTTTCTGATCGCCAACTGGAGATGTCTGGGGATTATTCTTGTCTTCTTGTTGTCCCTCGCTGCGTTTCCGGCCAACTCGAGCACTTCAGCGGCCAGATATTCCATCACGGCTGCCAAATAGACCGGAGCGCCGGCTCCCACTCGTTCAGCGTAATTCCCGTTGCGGAGCAATCTGTGTATACGACCGACTGGAAACTGTAGACCGGCACGGTTCGAGCGCGACTTCACCTTCCCCTTTACTTTGCCACCTTTTCCACGTCCGGACATGACTGATGCGAGAGTGATAAATTAACTTGTCGAGATATATGAAGCGGTGCTGCGATGCGCCGCTTGTCGTCTTCAGAAAAGAGTACAATTTTTTTTTTTTAAATACGCTCTGTGTTGTATTTGTATGTTAATAAGAATATGATATCTAGTACCGATGTACTTACTGTATAACAATTGGAATACGATCAACCAATGGGATTTAGAGAGAGCGTGTTCTCCGTCGACAGAGCACTTTCTCTGTCTCTCTCTCTCTGTGTGTATGTGTCACTGTCCCTCCTCCCCAAGTGTCTTTGAACGAATGTGCGCGCGCGTTAGCGCGCGCGAAAATTTTGGACCTTTTTTTGTTTTTTTTTTTTTTTTTTTTTTTTTGCTCATTTTCCCTGACAGACTTATAATTCATGTATTGATTAACACAGATGACCTTTTTTTTTTTTTTTTTGCTCCTCAGTAGTGCTCCTCAGAGCACATATGTAATGTGCTCAGTCAGCGAGTTTTGTTTGGGTTAGGTGGCAATGCAAGGAGGGCACCCCTGTGGCCAAATAATACCAGCGTTTGTTTCGGAAGTGTGACCACTTTGACCTGAAAGAAAGTCAAGGCTGCGTCGGAGTGGAACTGCGTCTCGGTTGGCAGCAGTTCACTGAACAAACTATCCTTCTTCAGCGACGCCGGTGTCATGGAGTGAAATTATTTATCAGTAACATATTATACTATACTATACTAGCTGTGTCCGCGACTTCGTCCGCGTGGAATAGTTATTTTGGGCATTTTAGTTAGTTAATTATTTATTAGATACTCTTAATCAATAACACATTTATTTATAATATTATATTTACATTTTATATATAGTCGGGGGGAGTCGGGCAGTCGGGCCAGATGGAGCCCGAGGGCGGAAGGAAGGGCGAAATATAAATAAATAAATCCTTGTAACCTGAGAAATCAAGCAAGCAAGCAAGCAAGCAAGCAAGCAAGCAAGCAATCAATCAATCAAGCGAGAAAACGAACGAACGTACCGACCAAGTTTCAACACGGAGAGGAGAATAAATATCGTTTCGTTCTATAGCTCAGCTCAGCTCATCTCATCTCATCGCATTGATTCGGGTGATGCGCGCTAGATCGCGATCAGTTAACTATTTGAATATAGAATTATCATCATCATTAATCAAACAAGAAATGGTGGCGTAAGATGGATGTAGCATACAATACATACATAGATAAATTGATATTAAAACCCTATATGTACCATATATCATGTGTACATCATGAATAGATAGAAACTTGAAACTATTACGATCAATCGTATATGATCATAGATAGTCACTTTAGAACGATCTGTTAGCCCTGAAAAGGGCTGTTTTTTGTTTTGTTGTTGATTCTTGTTGTTGTTGCTGTTGCTGTTGCTGATGACCGTTCGCTTCTTTCTTAACCGGCAGCCGGCGCAGCGCAACGCAGCGCGGTGCCAGTGCACGAGGCGACAAGAAGCGTCGTCGCGACGACTTCGTTGAATGAATAATGCAGTCATTTTACTTCTTTGAAGCGGCTGTCTTCTTAGACGCGGCCTTGCTCTTCGGTGCCGATGCTGCCTTTTTAGGTTTCGGTGCTTTGGGTTTTTTAGTCGGCGGTTTGGCGGTCTTCTTGGCTTTCGGTGCGGCCGCAGTCGAGGCGGCTGATCCCTTGCCTCTTGACGGGGTCGAAACGGAAGCGGCCGCGGCTGATCTCTTCGCTGCGGCGGGTTTCTTCTTAGCCGCGGCTGCCTTTCTGTCTTTCGTCGCGGGTCTAGAGGTGGCAGCGGCCGCTGAACTCTTCGCCGCCGGTGATGAGGCGGACACGGTGTTAGCCGCAGCTGCCGCTTTCTTGCCGGCGCCCCTGCCTGCCGCTTTCTTCGAAGAAGAAACTGCTGCGGAACTTGCCGCTGACGTGGTCGTTTTCGCCTTCCTGCCGCCGCCGCCGGAGCTTGCGCCGCCGCCGCCACCGGTCTTGCCACCTGTGACAGATGGCTGTTTCTTGGAAGCCGATGATTTAGATTCCAATTTGAAAGAACCCGAAGCGCCGGTGCCTTTCGTTTGAATCAAGGCGCCGGTTTCGACGGCTCCCTTGAGGTATTTCCTTATGAACGGTGCCAGTTTCTCAGCGTCCACCTTGTAATGAGCGGCTATGTACTTCTTGATGGCTTGCAATGATGATCCGCTTCTTTCTTTGAGTTCTTTTATAGCATTGTTCACCATTACAGAAGTCTTCGGATGAGACGGTTTCGCCTTGGGCTTCTTCGAGACGCCTCCTCCGACCGCTGTAGAGGCGGTGGTCGCGGTACTCGCTTTAGGTTTCTTCGTTGTCGGAGTCGCCGGTGCCGGAGTCTCCGTTGCGACTGCTGTATCTGCCATGATGTTGATTTTTCTATTTGTCTCTCTTTAGTTTGCTTCAACGGACGCTGGTGCGAACGAGATGCACGAACTAGTTCCTGAAATTTCCGTTCGTTCCTTTGTCTCACCACACATTCCACTGCCTTCCGAAGAGCCTCTCATACGTCACGCAATCATCCATCCACTGAAAAGGGTTTGTGGTGAGTCGTTTATTTAATAAAAGTGTTACAATATATATACATTTTAACTTAAAAACTAACTTAAAATCTATACATTTGCGACACTTAAACTAAACACAACTGCTACACAAACCTTATTCTAGGGGACGGACAAATCTTACGTGCTATATTTACAGTTTTAATTATTAATATAAAAAGAGGGCAAAGCCTTTATTTACAATTAATCCTTAAACTATAACATACAGAATATATACAAAAGGGCGACGGTTGCACGGATGTGGATAAACCGTTTCAGGCTTTCGCCTCTGACGGTGGCCTCTCCGCTGCTCGTTACGACGAGCAGGTCACTGGGAGGAGGCGCACAGGTGCGTCCTTCATGGTGATTTCTCAGAGTTTTCTTCTAGGTGTCTTTTCAATACCTTCTGGCGATCGAATCGTCGAAAGGATGAGCGAATCTGTATCGCACGTCCGCCTAGCGCTCTCCAGCGCACCAACTCCGTGGGTGCAGGCTAGGAGCGGACTAGGTCACGCGCTTTGGGTTTCTTAGTTTGTGGACGTCCACCTCTGTCTCCGCTACCATCAGGCGGTCTTGAATGTAGGGGCGCGATGTCCTGGAGGTGGACGTGCGCCGACGAGTCCGCTCTGTGAAACATTTTAGTAGCGAGGTTGCTTATAAAATCGTCCAGGCTCTCTACGTGGAGGTCACGGGCGATGACGTCATTTCTCACGTAGCGCGGCGCGCCTACGATGGTTCGAAGTGTCATAGACTGCTGAGCTCTAAGCCTTTTCTTATTTGTTTCCGACAGGTACGAGTACCATGCCGGCGTCGCGTACGTGAGCCGTGATCGAATGTACGTTTTGTACACACCAATCTTCGTACGAAGGGGTAATCTGGACTTGAACACTGGACACAGCATTCTCCTCGCAAATTTAACCCGCGCGACCACATCCTTGGCGTGACTCTGGAATGTCAGGCCTCGATCTATAATAACACCCAGGTATTTGACTCTATTCAACCATGGAATAGTCTGTCCCTGAAGTGTCAAGGGTGGCGGGTAGCGATGCCGCACTCTTGTTATGATCGCTTGTGTCTTGCCCACGTTGACTGACATCCTCCATTTCGCTAGCCAGTCAGGCAAGGCATCTAGTGCGTGCTGCAGCTTTCTAGCTGCTCTTGCGGCTTTGTATGCGGCGGAATAGTAAGCCGTGTCGTCGGCGTATAAGGCGAGCTGTGCCTGGCCGACTAACGGAATATCATCGGTGTACAAAGCGTACAGTAACGGAGACAAGACACTACCCTGCGGCACTCCCGCTTGCGCGAGAAACTCGCGGGAGGTCTGTCCCTCCACTGCCACCTTGACACGGCGGTTCTTCAGGAACGACTGTAGGACATGGACTATCCTTGTAGGGGCCGTTGTGGACGTTGACAATTTGTATAGCAGCCCTTCGTGCCATACCTTGTCGAACGCCTTTTCCATGTCCAGAAATACAGCAGCGATGTATCTGTTTTCGTCTATTGAATGGGCAACAGTGTCGATGACTCTCGTGAGCTGAAGGACAGTTGAGTGCCCCTCCCGAAAGCCGAACTGTTCGGCACGCGGCGTAAAATGCGTGTTGAGTATCTCATTTAATAATCTCTCAAAGACTTTAGAAAGCGTAGAAAGCAGCGTGATAGGTCTGTAACTTTCTGGTTTTCGCAGGTTTTTGCCCGGCTTTGGTATCATAATGGCCACTCCCTTCTTCCAGTCATCAGGGAAGTGTCCAGTTCGCAGGATTCCATTGTACAGTCTTGTCACTGCCGCCACGGTCTTGAACGGCAAGTGACGCAGAGTGGCGTTCGTAATGCCATCTGGGCCTGGGGCTTTACGAGGCTTCTGTTGTCTTATCACCCGCAGTACCTGTCGCGGAGTGAAAAATAGAGCGGTGCCTTCGTCCGTGCTACCAGTCACAGGCTCTAACAAGCGGCGATCTAGCTGTGCGAGGACTTCAGTGTTATACTGGAGGTCTGACACTGGATTCGGGAGGAACTGTCGCTCCAGACACGTGGCAAAGATCTCCGCCCGATCCTTTGCCAAGAATCGTGGGTGACCGTTTTCATCATCCAGAGGTCTGACAGGCTCAGGCTTCTTGCTGAGATTCCGGCATAAACGATGTATCGAGGGCGTCTTGTCAGTAATCGATTCAATAAAGTTATCCCACGATTCCGCTGCGTTGTCATCGAGGGCTTTTTTAACACGTACTACCAGCGTGTTAACTCTTTGTTTGATGTGTGGGCATCGGGTCTGCTGCCACCTTCTCCTCAGCGCCCTCTTTTCGCGAATCAGTTCAGATATCCAGCGGGGGAGAGGCGAAAGCCGGCCCCCAGCTGGATATGTGCGCGTAGATGTTGCGAGTGCGCTTTGGATACTCTCGGTGATAGCCCCGGTCATCCACTCGACGTCTTCTCGAGAGGACATAGGTCTCGAGGTGGTTATCTTTCCCAGCGTCTCGTTGAAAGTAGCCCAATCTACCTTGTGACGTGATGCTGGAGGTTCTGTTCTTGTTGGTAGCCAATCGGTAAACTCGAGAAGAACTGGCCTGTGGTCAGACGGCAGGTCTGGGAGGACCGTCTGCCTCGGTGATGCTCGCAAATTCCTGTAGACAACTATGTCCAGTACGTCCTGCGATCGTTGAGAGTACCGTGTCGGCGCGTCCGGTCCAACGATATCGTAGTCATTGTCTACAGAATGCTCGTACATAGTTCTCCCGACACTCGTAGTAATCGAGGAGTTCCAGTGAGTGTGCTTGCTGTTAAAATCTCCGGCGAGGATAACCGGCGTAGAGTCCTGCAGCAACAGGGTTTCTAGGTCACGAACGAGTGACTGGGCAACGTTTCGATCACTAGGCCTGTAAATTGCATATATCTTCACCACTTGTCCTGCCACTTGGAGAAGCACGCCTAGAGCGTAGATAGCTGGAAGCTCCACATACGGGATATCTTGATGAACGATGCACCGCCTTACGAGCACCACAAGTCCTCGATACGGGGCGCCGTTGACACGTTTCTCGTCTTTTCTGTATACGTGATAGTTGGGGATGTGAAACCCTTCATTATCACGCAAGAAAGTTTCCGATATCAGCATCACGTCAATCCGTTGCTCACGGAGGAAATGCGCCAGCAATTTCTTTTTGCCCGTGAGCGACTGAGCGTTCCAATGAGCGACTCTTAGGGTCTTATTGTCCATGAGCGAGGAGATTAAAAAGACCTCTAAGTGACGCATCCTGGCCTTCTACACCCCCGCGAAGTGAGGCGATGATATTGCCGAGTTGCATAAAGCATGTTTCCATTACAGCCAATGATGGCAGCTTCTGTGGTGAGGGGGGTGCAGGCCTTCCCCCTGATTGCGGCCCTTGTTCCGCGGCACGGCCCCGGGCCGCGGATTTCTTCTTAGACAGGCGTTTGCCTCTCTTTGGCTTTCTTTTCTTCGTATTACCAGGCCCAGTCATGCCGCTGCGACCTGTGGGATCATTGGCCGGCGCCATCAGTGACATGGGCGCGGTCTCCTCCACGGCATTTCTCAGCGGTGGAGCTGTCCCGTGGCGTCGTATTGGCGCGGATTCACCAGTACGTGCGACCGTCCCGGCACGTTTGTTCTTAATCTCTCTCTTAAAGACCGGACACTTGGAGAAGTTAGCCGGATGCGGGCCTCCACAATTCTTGCAAGTGGCCGGCTCTTCTTGGGGGCGGTCACATTCCCGCGCGATGTGGTCCCCACCACATCGGACACAGGCTTGCTGCCGATGACAGTTGTGTGACGAGTGCCGGAATTGTTGGCATCGGTGGCACTGGGCGGGACCAGTTCTACCGCGCCAGGCCTCTATTTTTATCCCGCGCATGTACATGAGCTCGTCAAGCTCGTATATGGCGGGGAGCAAGCCTTCGTGTCTCTTCAACACGACGTGGAATATGCAGCCGGGGCGTCCTCCTCGCGCCCGTATGTTCTTGGCGAACTCCGGCTGAAAGCCTTTCTCCTCCAAGGCGGCGATCACATCTGCAGGGTCCGTATCAGCGGGTAATCCCCTGACCGCTACCTTAAGGCTCCGCTCGGCAGGGAGCGAGTAAGTAAACCAGGAGATGCCAGCGCTTTGCTCGATATCTGTGAGATAGCGCTGCACCGTGCGGAATTCTTGCTCGCATTCTGGCGCGAACCGCACCCCATTCCCGAAGGGGCGCGCGTTCGGAGGCCTGCCAAGCTTGAGGGTCAGCTCCTTAAAGTGGCGTTGCCACTCTGGTAATTTCTCGACAATCAGGGGGGGATATTTCTCCTTCTTCATCGTTGGCTTCTGTGTCGTATTTTGTGGTTGGGCACCGCCCGCAGTCGGTGCGGAGCTAGAAGTGCCGTGTTGCACAGCGGACGGTTGCTGACGTGTTGCGGCGGGGTCGCAGGACACCGGCGCAGCCGTACGCGTGACGGGTTGCGTCACGGCGCGGTTTTGTGCCGCGGCGGCAGCGCCGGCGGCCCGCTGGCCCGCCGCAACCGGTGTTCGAACCGACTGCGGGGGTCCAGTCCTCCTAGCCACTGTCGAAAACGACAGCGGCATTGTAGTCTTCGGGGGCGGCAACTGTGGAAAATCTTCTTTCCTTTGGGTGGCGGCCACCGCCGACTCAGGCGCCGCAATGCGGCGGGCCAACGTCGGGCGCTCCGCCGCTGTCACTGCTTGCGGGCCCATAACAGCAGACGGCGCGCCCGGCGGGGCCACCACATGGGCGCCTAACTCGGCGGGGGTCGGACGGACGGTGATGGGGAGTTTTTGTATCTTCCTCTTTTCCCTTTGGGGAAGGGGGGCGTCTAAGGCGTACACGGTTACGCGCGGTTGCGGAGGGGGACCTGTGTCGGGCAGCGGGCCCGATACTAATGCCGGAGGGCGCGGGGGCGAGGTCGCTTGCGTGTGCCATACAAACGGGTCGGTGGAGTCGGAGCCAACCGGCGACTGCGGACTCGTGACACGCTGACGAGCAGCTGGGCGGTCCTCAACGTCGCTGGTGCGCTCCTTCCTCTTCCCTCCCTCGGCTGCGGGGCAGGTGACGTCCTCGCGTCGCGCAGCAGGCAGCAGGTCCATTGGAGTCCGGGCGGGGTCTTCGGATGATGCGGCGGCTTCTTGTTGTTGAATTACCTGCCTTACATATGTGAGTATATGTGTAGGCAGGTGGCCCTCAACATTGAGTTGGTTGAGGGCCTGTAGTGACACTATGCTCATCGGTGTCGAGGCTTCGTCCGGTCGGCGTTCCATCGGGAGAGGGGGTTCCAGAGGGACCGACGGTGGAGGAGGCTGTAGTGGCAGCGGGGATGAGGGTATCTCCCTCGCAGGTGCCGGCGGTGTCGAACTGGGTGAGGAGAGAGTGGGCGAGGCCGGCGGCAGGAAGAAAGTCCTGCCGGCGTTGGCCTGCGGTGCGGCATCTTCTTGTTCCTGCTCGTCGGTCAGCTGCTCAAGTACCGCAACGTTCGCCTCCGTTAGGTCCGCGGGGACACCAGGGGTGACGGTGTCGCGGCGAGACAAGCAACCGGAGCGGGGCGATGTTGCGGTAGTTTCGCCGTCCGACAGCAGCGGGCGTACGGCGGTCAGCGTCGGTGAGGGCGGCAGGGACGGCGGGTCGGCATCTGAGTCCGTAGAACTCATTGGGAGCGGCAGTAGATGGCCCTGAAAAGGGCCTTTGGATGGTGGAGGCGGCTTCTTCGGCATCTTCTTCTATGTAGATGAAGACAGGCAGCTCTGGGAAGCACCACAGCGCAGGTGATGGGCGTACATCGCCCCTTTTTCCACTGTCTTTCCCTAGCGGTACTAAACAGCGGGGTAAAGGGAACGGAAAACGACCCGGCGCAGCGTAGGTCTCGCAACAAGTAGCTCGTGAGCGCGTACAGCGCTGTGTCCGCTGATCGTGGCCTAGTATGGGTGCTAGGCCGGATAGCGGGACGCGGGCGAGACGTGAGGGGCACCTCGTGCGCAGTGACGTCGAGACGCACACACGTAGAGAAGTCGGCCAATGGCAGCTCGGCACGCAGCGATGCGCCGGACGTCGCAGGCGGCGGGCAAGGAGCGCGGGACGGACTTGTAGCGTAGCGAACTCTGGCGTCGATATGTGGTACTGGCGTTCCCCGTTCGTTCCGTTCGTGGCGCCACTGTTTAAGTAAACTCGGATCCTACTTTATCGAGATACCCAGTGCTTCGAGACGTTTTCCCGTACGGACAGTTAAAACTTTTCACTAACATCTCTTTGAATAAATTGATTTTTTACAAATATTTCCTATTATAATGCAATATATAATTAAACGTCACGATTCCTCATGAATATATCTACACGAGGGTGTACCCGGTTCGCGGACCGTAGTCACAGAAGCGAATGTATACGAGTTTATTGCGGTGCGTGTTTATCATGCGTACAGAGTGTTCGATTTAAAACTTATTTTACTCTATTGAACGTGTTCTTATCATTATTTCAGATCGCCAAATAAACGAATAATCATATTACCTTATGGTATAATGCAAAATAAAAATCATGACAATAATTACCGATCGTTATAACGTTACAGAAACGCGAGCGTCGTAAAACACACGCGCACGCATCCCCGCTCGTCGTGTTTCAAACGGACGACGATGCCAGCCTGACTCGTCCTAATCATCATCAGCATCACTGCCGCCGCCACCACTATCAACATCATCATTAAATCGCTTCGTCCTCCTTGCAGACTACGGTTCCTGTCAAAAAGGACATACAAACATTTACTTACTACTACACTGTTACTACCACAAATACTACTAATTATTGTGAAGGTGAGCTCGCTAAACAAAACAACGCAACCACAATATCATTTAATAACTTAGTTTTAGTTTATAAGCATATTTAAATGAGAGAGAAAAGAAAAATAAAAAAAAAAAAAAAAAATGCACACATATCGTGTATAATTAGAGTAAATTACATTGTGCTTACGTATAACGTAAGATTGTTGTTATTAAAGTTATCAGGTGATTTAATTCGTTCTCTCTATCTCTCTAGTTAAATGTAAAGATATGTATGTAATAATATGATGATGTATTATTCAACGTGATTTGATGAAGACAATAGTCAATAGAAACTTTATTTTTTATATATCTGAATCAATTGCGGCCCTGAAAAGGGCCTTTTGTTATTTTTGTTCGTCGCTTGGTGGTAGTAATAATCGTCGTTTGTTGTTACACAACGTTTAGTATCATAATCATAGTCTTCTTCTTCTAACCGCCGAAACCGTATAGGGTGCGACCTTGACGTTTCAGCGCGTAGACGACGTCCATAGCGGTGACGGTCTTCCTTTTAGCGTGTTCGGTGTACGTGACCGCGTCACGAATTACATTCTCCAGGAACACTTTGAGAACGCCGCGAGTCTCTTCGTATATCAAACCGGAGATTCGTTTCACTCCTCCCCTGCGAGCGAGACGACGGATGGCCGGTTTCGTTATACCCTGGATGTTGTCACGAAGAACCTTCCTGTGTCGCTTCGCTCCGCCTTTTCCTAATCCCTTTCCTCCTTTGCCGCGGCCAGTCATGATGGTTGTCGGTTAGTCTTGATTGCTTGCTTGATAGTTTTCTTGTTTTGTTATCCGGCACAGAGCGGCGCGAGCGTCGAGAGTCGACCGATATTTTTTTTCAAATGCGAGTTTTAAGTAGTTGCTCGCTGGTTTTGTCTCCTGCCGCAGCGCCGCGCATGGCGGTATGAAATGAGGTGGGGGGGGGGGGGGGGGGGGGTTAAGCGGCGACATTAAAGTAAACCCCCCCCCCCCTCCCCCTGTTTCCTTCATCACAGTGTTCCGATTTCATCTCTTTTAACACCTATCTGCATTTATTAATTTCATAAAAGACAATTGGCGCATTTACACAGTCGCAACGCAGTTTTTATTTGCTGACGCGGCGCACATGACATGTTATGAAAATTGGGCAGTTCTCATCCCTCTCACACACATCCAACAACACCTCCTTCAACGCATATTTGCTGTGTCGTATTTTTGTTTGTTTGTTTACTTCAAAGAGAAAAAGAAAACGTGTTTGCGTTTGACATAAATGTAAAATGATATAATAGAAACTATATACAATTGAATCGTAATGAAACATATGCGGCCCTGAAAAGGGCCTTTTTTATTATTATTTCATGTCATTTGTGTGTGTCCGTCCGTCCGTCTCCGTTGCGATCGATGTTTAAGACATTTAAGCACGTTCACCACGAATTCTACGTGCCAATTGAATGTCTTTCGGCATTATGGTGACGCGCTTCGCGTGAATCGCGCACAGGTTGGTGTCCTCGAAGAGACCGACCAGATACGCCTCGCTGGCTTCCTGCAGTGCCATCACGGCTGAACTCTGGAACCGGAGATCGGTCTTGAAATCTTGAGCGATTTCACGCACCAAACGTTGAAACGGCAACTTTCGGATCAGCAATTCCGTACTCTTTTGGTAGCGACGGATCTCGCGCAGGGCCACAGTTCCTGGCCTGTAACGGTGAGGTTTCTTCACTCCACCGGTGGCAGGTGCGCTCTTACGGGCGGCTTTAGTGGCGAGCTGTTTGCGCGGAGCCTTGCCTCCGGTCGACTTGCGGGCTGTTTGCTTCGTACGAGCCATTCTTGAATGTGTTGATCGTTCGTTTGCTTGCTTGCTTGCTTGCTTGCTTCGCTTGCGTACGTTAGCTTCCAACGACGTCCGGCTGAATACTAAAAAAATTTTAACATGCCTTTTTATATTTATAACCGTTCAGTATACGGTCGTAGCGTGATCTTTCTCTAACGTATTCCTATCTCTTTCGGGCAGGCACATTTGTGTTTTCACTCATACAAAGAGATTCTTTCGTTTACTTTACTTATTTATTAAAATTATATACATATATAATAAATTATATATATATATATATATATATATTTTATTAATTGATATTTATAATATTGTTTCAAATTTAATTTAGATACTGACGAGCTCGAGCGGGGCAGCAAACTAACTATTGTAGTACGTTTATTAAAAATAATAATAATAATTTTTAAATAATATAACAACAACCAGCCAGCTTCTCCGGTCTATGTGTATACTAAACGAACTGAAATAATAATTAAACAAACAAACAAACAAACATTACACTGAATTGTGTATGACGAGCGCGCGCGCGTTAGGTAGTCTGTCACGTCATCATAGAAACTGTTATTCTCATTTAGACACATATGTACACGTACATATGTGTATATGAGAGATATATGAAAATATTGTGGCCCTGAAAAGGGCCTTTTTTGTGAATAGTAGATTTTGTTGTTGTCTTCGTCGATGTAGATGTAGATTGATATAAATGATGATGTTACACGATCAGTATTTTAGACGTCGTCATTTATGATGATCTTGTCTTTTTTTCCTCTTCACTTGGAACTGGTGTACTTTGTGACGGCCTTCGTGCCCTCGCTGACCGCGTGCTTGGCCAGTTCACCGGGCAGAAGCAACCTCACAGACGTCTGCACCTCCCTGGACGTGATCGTGGAACGTTTGTTGTAGTGGGCGAGACGTGACGCTTCAGCTGCGATGCGCTCGAATATGTCGTTCACGAACGAATTCATGATTGACATCGCCTTGCTGGATATACCGGTGTCCGGGTGCACCTGCTTGAGCACTTTGTAAATGTAGATAGCGTAGCTCTCCTTCCTCTTGTGCTTCTTCTTTTTCTTGTCAGTCTTGGAAATGTTCTTCTGAGCTTTGCCTGATTTCTTGGCGGCCTTTCCGCTGGTCTTGGGCGGCATCTCTCTTCGTCGTTATAATATATAAACCACTGTGATATGAAGAAGATAGATACGCAAGCGAACCGAGTCGACTGGAATTATGATTTTTTTTATAACAATCCTTATTTATTTTCATTTCAGCTCAACTACTAGTACCCGATCTAGACATGCGCGTGAAAACTACGCGTCGACCAATCGGCCGAAGGAACGGATGTGAGTAGTAATTTTTATTATTGAGTTGTACATTTAGAAAATAATAATAATAATGATATTATAAACTTGAACAAATAAAATAGCGAAATCGACAAACAAATCTTTCCATCGTCGAGTTGAAAAATCCTGACTGTAATAACAGTTCCAATCATAATATAAAATTATCTTCTGACATACACGGTGCACCACCAGGAAATTTAAACATAACATATAATACATATAAACCTTCTCGCCGTTTGCCGCACCGCAAAAAGCCCGCGCGGGGTAAGAGAAATGCGAGAAGATATCTTAAGACTAACTACCATTATGATATGTATCTAGATCTGTTTGTTATATAAAACTATATGTATAATGTGTGACGATTATTTCGGTACTATGATGTAGATAGAGTAGGAATGATCATCCATAATTAACATATCAGAACAGATACATACATACATATTAGTTAGAATTAGAGTTAAGAGTTTTTGCGTTTTGACACGATGTATGTCAAGTGTGTATGAGAAACTATTTGTTATCATAATTAAATGGAATAATTTTGTGGCCCTGAAAAGGGCCTTTTTTTTTAGATGTTGTTTGTTGTTGTTGTTGTTGTTTTGTCGTCGTTGATGACAGATATATATGTGTATATCTGTTAGTTAGTTATTATGCTTTCTTCTCAGTTTTCTTCGGCAAGAGAACCGCTTGTATGTTCGGTAGGACGCCTCCCTGAGCGATGGTGACGCCGGAGAGGAGCTTGTTAAGTTCCTCGTCGTTTCTGATCGCCAACTGGAGATGTCTGGGGATTATTCTTGTCTTCTTGTTGTCCCTCGCTGCGTTTCCGGCCAACTCGAGCACTTCAGCGGCCAGATATTCCATCACGGCTGCCAAATAGACCGGAGCGCCGGCTCCCACTCGTTCAGCGTAATTCCCGTTGCGGAGCAATCTGTGTATACGACCGACTGGAAACTGTAGACCGGCACGGTTCGAGCGCGACTTCACCTTCCCCTTTACTTTGCCACCTTTTCCACGTCCGGACATGACTGATGCGAGAGTGATAAATTAACTTGTCGAGATATATGAAGCGGTGCTGCGATGCGCCGCTTGTCGTCTTCAGAAAAGAGTACAATTTTTTTTTTTTAAATACGCTCTGTGTTGTATTTGTATGTTAATAAGAATATGATATCTAGTACCGATGTACTTACTGTATAACAATTGGAATACGATCAACCAATGGGATTTAGAGAGAGCGTGTTCTCCGTCGACAGAGCACTTTCTCTGTCTCTCTCTCTCTGTGTGTATGTGTCACTGTCCCTCCTCCCCAAGTGTCTTTGAACGAATGTGCGCGCGCGTTAGCGCGCGCGAAAATTTTGGACCTTTTTTTGTTTTTTTTTTTTTTTTTTTTTTTTTGCTCATTTTCCCTGACAGACTTATAATTCATGTATTGATTAACACAGATGACCTTTTTTTTTTTTTTTTTTTTTGCTCCTCAGTAGTGCTCCTCAGAGCACATATGTAATGTGCTCAGTCAGCGAGTTTTGTTTGGGTTAGGTGGCAATGCAAGGAGGGCACCCCTGTGGCCAAATAATACCAGCGTTTGTTTCGGAAGTGTGACCACTTTGACCTGAAAGAAAGTCAAGGCTGCGTCGGAGTGGAACTGCGTCTCGGTTGGCAGCAGTTCACTGAACAAACTATCCTTCTTCAGCGACGCCGGTGTCATGGAGTGAAATTATTTATCAGTAACATATTATACTATACTATACTAGCTGTGTCCGCGACTTCGTCCGCGTGGAATAGTTATTTTGGGCATTTTAGTTAGTTAATTATTTATTAGATACTCTTAATCAATAACACATTTATTTATAATATTATATTTACATTTTATATATAGTCGGGGGGAGTCGGGCAGTCGGGCCAGATGGAGCCCGAGGGCGGAAGGAAGGGCGAAATATAAATAAATAAATCCTTGTAACCTGAGAAATCAAGCAAGCAAGCAAGCAAGCAAGCAAGCAAGCAAGCAATCAATCAATCAAGCGAGAAAACGAACGAACGTACCGACCAAGTTTCAACACGGAGAGGAGAATAAATATCGTTTCGTTCTATAGCTCAGCTCAGCTCATCTCATCTCATCGCATTGATTCGGGTGATGCGCGCTAGATCGCGATCAGTTAACTATTTGAATATAGAATTATCATCATCATTAATCAAACAAGAAATGGTGGCGTAAGATGGATGTAGCATACAATACATACATAGATAAATTGATATTAAAACCCTATATGTACCATATATCATGTGTACATCATGAATAGATAGAAACTTGAAACTATTACGATCAATCGTATATGATCATAGATAGTCACTTTAGAACGATCTGTTAGCCCTGAAAAGGGCTGTTTTTTGTTTTGTTGTTGATTCTTGTTGTTGTTGCTGTTGCTGTTGCTGATGACCGTTCGCTTCTTTCTTAACCGGCAGCCGGCGCAGCGCAACGCAGCGCGGTGCCAGTGCACGAGGCGACAAGAAGCGTCGTCGCGACGACTTCGTTGAATGAATAATGCAGTCATTTTACTTCTTTGAAGCGGCTGTCTTCTTAGACGCGGCCTTGCTCTTCGGTGCCGATGCTGCCTTTTTAGGTTTCGGTGCTTTGGGTTTTTTAGTCGGCGGTTTGGCGGTCTTCTTGGCTTTCGGTGCGGCCGCAGTCGAGGCGGCTGATCCCTTGCCTCTTGACGGGGTCGAAACGGAAGCGGCCGCGGCTGATCTCTTCGCTGCGGCGGGTTTCTTCTTAGCCGCGGCTGCCTTTCTGTCTTTCGTCGCGGGTCTAGAGGTGGCAGCGGCCGCTGAACTCTTCGCCGCCGGTGATGAGGCGGACACGGTGTTAGCCGCAGCTGCCGCTTTCTTGCCGGCGCCCCTGCCTGCCGCTTTCTTCGAAGAAGAAACTGCTGCGGAACTTGCCGCTGACGTGGTCGTTTTCGCCTTCCTGCCGCCGCCGCCGGAGCTTGCGCCGCCGCCGCCACCGGTCTTGCCACCTGTGACAGATGGCTGTTTCTTGGAAGCCGATGATTTAGATTCCAATTTGAAAGAACCCGAAGCGCCGGTGCCTTTCGTTTGAATCAAGGCGCCGGTTTCGACGGCTCCCTTGAGGTATTTCCTTATGAACGGTGCCAGTTTCTCAGCGTCCACCTTGTAATGAGCGGCTATGTACTTCTTGATGGCTTGCAATGATGATCCGCTTCTTTCTTTGAGTTCTTTTATAGCATTGTTCACCATTACAGAAGTCTTCGGATGAGACGGTTTCGCCTTGGGCTTCTTCGAGACGCCTCCTCCGACCGCTGTAGAGGCGGTGGTCGCGGTACTCGCTTTAGGTTTCTTCGTTGTCGGAGTCGCCGGTGCCGGAGTCTCCGTTGCGACTGCTGTATCTGCCATGATGTTGATTTTTCTATTTGTCTCTCTTTAGTTTGCTTCAACGGACGCTGGTGCGAACGAGATGCACGAACTAGTTCCTGAAATTTCCGTTCGTTCCGAATTGCGAATTGCGAATTTCACACCACCCCATTCCACTGCCTTTCATTCATCGTTCTTTCATCCATCCACTGATAAGGTCTGGGTGGTGCCATTTATTGAAATAAATTTTACAATATATTCTTAATGCTAAACTTAAGTGTATATTACAAAACTTAAACAACTAGGACCTAACTAAACCTTAACTATGAATGTACAAAAATTAACCTAAGTCTTAAAAATAGAATAAAATGCAACAACAGAGGAAGTTTTTATTTTAAAATTAAAACTTAGCCTAATACAATGAAATAAGGGGGACTGAAGCGGGAAGCCGTTTCGAGGCGAACCTCCTGACGGCGGCGTTCTTCTCCGTCTGCTACGACAGACGGGTCGCTGTTCGAAGGTAGCTCGCGCGTCCTTCTTGGTGGAAAATCTACCGGAGTCCGTCTGGGCGTTTCTTGAGTGGGATCGGAATCTTAAGGGTGAGCGATCTGTACGCACATCCGTCTAGTACTTTCCAGCGCGCCCTCTCCGAGTCGGGCGCAGTCTAGGTATGGACTAGATCGCGGGCTTTAGGCTTTTTCTTTTTCCTTTTAGTACGGGATCTTGTTGCCTCGTAGCGTTCACCTTCGTCTGGGGGTCTTGCGTGGAGCGGCGCAATGTTCTGGAGGTGAACGTGCGCCGACGAGTCCGCTCTTTTAAACATTCTAGTTGCCAGGCTGCTAATAAAAGCACCCAGGCTTTCGACTCTTGAGTCGCGGGCTATGGTGGCATTGCTCACGTACCACGGCGCACCCAACACCGCGCGTAGAGAGAGGTTCTGTTGGGCCTGAAGCCGCTTCTTCATGGTGGCAGACAGGTAAGAATACCATGCCGGGGCCGCGTACGTGAGACGCGACCGAATATATGTCTTGTAAAGCCCCAACTTCGTGCGAAGTGGGAGCCTCGAAGCAAGCACTGGTTGCAGCATTCTCCTGGTTACTTTAGCCCTCGCGATCACACCCTCCGCGTGCCTCTTGAAGGTCACGTTCCGATCGATAATGACGCCCAGGTATTTGACTCTTTCCGACCAAGGGATAGTCTGTCCCTGGAACGTCAATGGTGGCGGTGCTCTTGTCTGCACTCTGGTGACAAGAGCTTGTGTCTTCCCGACGTTGACTGACAACCTCCACTTCGCCAGCCATTCAGGTAGAGCATCGAGCTGTCTTTGCAGTTTTAAGACGGCAGATTTTGCATTATACGCTGTTGCATAAAATGCCGTATCGTCTGCATACAACGCGAGCTCCGCCCGACCAACCAGCGGAATGTCATCGGTATACAGTGCGTATAACAACGGCGAGAGGCAGCTGCCCTGAGGGACTCCTGCCCGCACAGGAATGTCCCTGGAGGTGATCCCCTCCACCGCTACCACGACGCGGCGGTTTTCCAGGAAAGATCTTATTATATGGGTAATCTTCTTGGGGGCCGATGACGTTGACAGCTTGTATAGCAGCCCCTCGTGCCATACTCTGTCGAACGCCTTCTCCATATCTAGTAGTACTGCAGCGAAGTACTCGTTATTATCATGTGTTCGGGCAATAGTGTCGATGACTTTTGTGAGCTGTAGGACAGTTGAGTGCTCTTCCCTGAAACCAAACTGTTCGTTTCTGGGTGTGATATGGGGTTTTAAAAACCCCAAGAGAACCTTTTCGAACAGTTTAGACATCGTAGAAAGCAACGTAATAGGCCTGTAACTCTCTGGTTTTTGCAGGGGTTTGCCCTGTTTTGGTATCATGACGGCCTTCCCAAGTTTCCAGTCTTGTGGGAAGTGGCCGCTTCGCAGGATTCCATTGAAAAGTCGTGTCATTGCCGCAACGGTCTTAAACGGTAAATGACGAAGCATCGTATTCGTAATTCGATCCATGCCAGGGGCTTTTCTAGGCTTTAATTTTCTGATAGTCCGCAGAACCTGGTGCGGACTAACGTATAGAGCGGTGCCTTCTTCGCTGCTACCGGCTACAGGCTCTAAGAAGAAGCGATCCAGATGTCTTTTGACATCGATATCGTGCTGGGGGTTCGATACCGGGTTCAGGGAAAACTGTCTCTCCAGACACTCGGCAAATATCTCCGCCCGATCGTTTGCCGTGAATCGTGGGTGACCGTTTTTATTCAGTAGAGGTCTGACCGGCGATGGGACCGCTGACAAGGTCCGGCACAAGCGGTGAATAGAAGGCAGGCGTGTGCTGCAATCTCCTAATTCTTCTATGAAGCTATCCCACGATTCCGCTGCGTCGTCATCGAGGGCCGCTTTAACTCGCTCTACCATCGAGTTATATTTAATTTTCGTGAAAGGGCAACGGGTTTGTTGCCATGCGCGTCGCAGCGCCCTCTTCTCATCGATTAGCATCTGGATCCGCCGGGGAAGTGGCCTAAGCCGACCCCCGGTCGGAACCGTATGGCTAGATCGACGGAGAGCGCTTTGAATGCTACGCGTCAAGGCACCCGTCATCCACTCGACATCTGCACGAGAGGACATCGGTCTCGTGATGGTTGTGTTTTCAAGCTCTTTCACGAATGCGGTCCAATCTACCCTGAGACGTGATGTTGGAGCGTTGATTCGTGTTGGTAGAAAATCAGAAAACTCGAGAAGGACTGGGCGATGGTCCGACGGCAGGTCCGGGAGAACCGTCTGCCGCGGTGGCGCTCTAAGGCCTCTATAAACACATATGTCCAAAACGTCCTGCGAATTATAATCGTACCGTGTCGGCGCGTCCGGTCCGATTATCTCGTAATTATTGTTCACAGAGTGACAATAAAACGCTCTGCCCATCCAGGTATCCTTACTCGAGCCCCAGTAGGTACTCTTCACGTTGAGATCACCGGCTATCACCGTCGGAGTCGAGTCTCGCAGCAATATATCCCCGATGTCCGCGCAGAAAGACTGGCTATTCTGGTGACTCGGTGGTTTATATGCCGCGTAGAGCTTGAGGTGATGCCCTCTAACGTTCAGGAGTATTCCCAGGGCGTAGAGTGATGGGTACTCTTTATATGGTATCTCTTGATGTACAATGTTCCTTTTGACGAGCACCACTAATCCGCGATAAGCGGCGCCGTCGGACGCCTTCTCGTTTTTCCTGTAAGTGTAATAATTCGACACTTTAAAAGTGTCGACATCACGCAGGTAAGTTTCTGATATCAACATCACGTCGACGTTCTGCTCACGAAGGAAGTGCGCCAGCAGTTTCTTCTTCCTCCGGAGCGACTGGGCGTTCCAATGTACCACCCTTAAGGTTTTATTGTCCATTACACAGGAGCTTGAACAAACCCTTAAGGGCGGCCTTCTGTCCACTCTCGCCCTCCTGCACGGCATCGAGGATCTCACGGATGACCCCGATCGTGTTGGCGAGCGTATCGAGCTTTTGCGCCGGCTGTGGCGATGCAAGTGCAGGGGGGCGCAGGTCCTCCCCCTCTGATTGTCCACTGTATGCCGCGGCTCGGCCCCTTGCCGCGGCTGACTTCCTTTTCTTTAGGCGTTTCCCTCTCGAACGCTTACCCGGCCCAGTCATGCCACTGAGGCCAGTGGGGTCGTTGGCAGGCGCCATCAGCGACGCTGGCGCTGCCTCCTCCACGGCGTTACTCAGTGGTAGCGCTTGCCCTTTGCGTTCTTTGCCTGGTCCGGTAAGTGCGACCGTCCCAGCCCGCCTGTTACGTATTTCACGCTTCCAGACCGGGCACCTTGTGTAATTGGCGGGGTGCGGCCCCTTACAATTAACACAAGTGGGAGGCTCCTCCCTAGGACGATCACAGTCGCGGGCGGTGTGCTCACCGCCGCATCGGACGCAGGCTAGCGGCCTGTGGCATTGTCGGGAGCTGTGCCGAAACTCCTGACATCTGTGGCACTGTGCAGGACCCAGTTTACTGCGCCAGGCCTCCACAACCACACCCCGCATATACATGAGCTCATTGAGCTCAAATATTGCCGGGGTGAGGCCTTCATGCCGCTTTAAGATTACGTAGAAGAGGCAACCCGGGTTGCCTCCTCGAGCCCTCACGTTTTTACAAAATTCGGGCTGGAAGCCTCGCTCCTGTAAGGCGGCCATTATATCTTGCGGCTCCGTGTCTGCGGGGAGACCCCTAATGGCCACCTTGAGGCTTCGCTCGGCCGGCAGCGAGTACGTAAACCACGCGATACGATCCTCTTTCTCGAGACGAGTGAGGTATCTCTGTATCACGCGGTATTCTTCCTCGCTCTCTGGCGAGAAACGCACCCCCGTCCCGTAGGGGCGTGCGTTCGGAGACCGGCCGAGTAATTGGGCAAGCTGCTTGAAGTGGCGTTGCCACTCGGGTAATTTCTCCACAATCAGAGGGGGGAATACTTCTTGCTTCCTCTGTTGTTGCTTGAACTTAATATTAGGTCGCTGCGCAGCAGCGGCCGGGTCGGCAGCGGCCCGTCCCGTCGGCTGAGGCGCGGCCAGTGAAGCTGGCTGCGCGGTGAGCGGCGCGGCAGGTGCGCGCGCCGTCGCGGTGCCGCGCGGTACGGCGCTCGACGCGAGCGGCGGACGAGCTGGGTGAACTGGGTGAGCCGGCGCACGCGGGGCGCCGACGGGTGCGGCCTTAGGGGCCGAGACGGGTGGCGGGTGTTCCGACGGAACGGGTCGCTGCTTACCGGCCTTAGTTCTTAATGCGTAACTATCCTTTTCCGCCGTAGAAATCGGGCGGGCGGCGGCTCCGGTGGGTGCAGGTGGACGCGCGGCGGGGTCCGGGGCGGCGCGCACGGCGGGCGGCGCAGCGTCGCGACGCGCAGGCATCGCAGCGGCGGCGGGCACGGCGCGCGGTCCTGTGACCGGGGGCGGTGCGGTGCGCGGCGGCGCGACGACAGCGGCGCCGGCCATGAAGGCCGCCGTCCGTTCCTCCGCTGGGCGTTTTCTCAACTCTTTCCTCACGCGTTGGGGCAAAGGCGTTTCTCGGGCGAACACGGTGGTGCGCACCGGCGGGATCTCGCCCGGCGTGGGTTCGTCACCTTCTGTGACGACGGGAGGCGACAATGGTCGCGGCGGTCGTCTCTGTGACGGTGGTGGCTGCGGCGGTGAGGCGGACGCGCGCGTGTGCCAGTGGAAGGGGTCGCGACAGGTGGAGATCGGCGATGCGGAGCGCGACAGGCGAGGGCGGACCAGTCGGCCCAGGCACTCGTCGCCGTCGCTACTTCCGCCCCTGCGCTTCCTCTTCCTCGGGCTGCGGCGCGTCACGGCAGGCTGGATTGCTGGTAGCTCAATCGTGAGCTCGCCGGCCAGCCTGAGAGCGGTGGTGTCCGTATGGCTAAGGGGTCGTCCCTCCATTTGCGCCTCGCGGATGCGAAGGAACAGCGCCATCCACCGGAGCATCGGCTCCGACAGGAGCCCAGTTTCTATAAACTGGGCGAGCGTGACTAGGTCACGCTCGTACACCCCAGTCGGAGTCAACACCCCTGCAGACGGCGCGTAGTAGTCCGCAGGTGGTGGGCGGGCGGCAAATGGGGACCGGTGGGCTTCGGTGGGGGAGGCGGGGGGGGGCAACGTAATATGTTGGTCCAGGCGCCTCTGTAGCTCCATTATATTTTCGGCGGATAATTCCGCCGAAGCAGCGATGTCCATCCCGGGCTCGAAATTAACGGGATAGTGTGCCATAACTGCTACTTCCTCTTCGGAGCGTCGCAGGGAGTCGCTGGCCCGACGCGGAGACCCGCCGATCGCCCGGGACGCATCCCCAGGCGTTTCGGATCCCGGAGACCGACGCGATGACTCGCCGGCACGGCTGCGCAGTCCGGCGACGGAGCCCGACGATGACGAGGAGGCGCTGCTACCCGGCGACACGTCGCGATGTCGCGACACGCCAGTGCGCGGGATCGCACCTCTCGAGCGACGCCGGGCGCTGCCGTCGGAGTGCGACAGCGGCGCCGAGCGGGACGACACGTTGGCCCGGTGATCCGGTCCGGCGATGTTCCCCGGCGACTCGGTGATAGGGCGCGGCGAGCCTACGACTCGCTGCGGTGTTTCCGAAGCGGTCGATGAGCTGTCTGACAGGGGGAGTGCACTGGCGCTTCCATCGTCAGGCCGTGGGGCCGACGGCGTGCGCCGAGTGCGCCTTCCACCCCTGGCAGTGGCGGCTGCGGCTGGTTGGCCCTTAAAAGGGCCTTTTAAAAATTGTGACTTGTCCCCGGGCGGCATTGCCCGGGAACTCCTCCAGTTTGCTGTGTTGAAGCGAGCGTGATGGTTGGTCTCCACTCAGCGCGGACCTGAGGCCATGGCCCCGGCGTCTAGAATCCCCCAGAGAGCTGCTCGTTGGACTGCAATGTGTAGTCCGATGTCCCAATCCGCGGGTATTATTGAATCAATAATTTTGCGGATGGAACGCGTTGGGTAGATGGGCGGGTCCCGTGCGCGGACGCAACAAGTGCGCAGTATGCGGTGCGGAGGGCAGCGATGTAGCGACAACGTTGCGTGAAAGGAATAGCGCGATACCGAACTTGTCGTGTGTGAGTAGGAGAGACTTTCCCGTTCGTTCCGTTCGTGGCGCCACTGTTTAAGTAAACTCGGATCCTACTTTATCGAGATACCCAGTGCTTCGAGACGTTTTCCCGTACGGACAGTTAAAACTTTTCACTAACATCTCTTTGAATAAATTGATTTTTTACAAATATTTCCTATTATAATGCAATATATAATTAAACGTCACGATTCCTCATGAATATATCTACACGAGGGTGTACCCGGTTCGCGGACCGTAGTCACAGAAGCGAATGTATACGAGTTTATTGCGGTGCGTGTTTATCATGCGTACAGAGTGTTCGATTTAAAACTTATTTTACTCTATTGAACGTGTTCTTATCATTATTTCAGATCGCCAAATAAACGAATAATCATATTACCTTATGGTATAATGCAAAATAAAAATCATGACAATAATTACCGATCGTTATAACGTTACAGAAACGCGAGCGTCGTAAAACACACGCGCACGCATCCCCGCTCGTCGTGTTTCAAACGGACGACGATGCCAGCCTGACTCGTCCTAATCATCATCAGCATCACTGCCGCCGCCACCACTATCAACATCATCATTAAATCGCTTCGTCCTCCTTGCAGACTACGGTTCCTGTCAAAAAGGACATACAAACATTTACTTACTACTACACTGTTACTACCACAAATACTACTAATTATTGTGAAGGTGAGCTCGCTAAACAAAACAACGCAACCACAATATCATTTAATAACTTAGTTTTAGTTTATAAGCATATTTAAATGAGAGAGAAAAGAAAAATAAAAAAAAAAAAAAAAAATGCACACATATCGTGTATAATTAGAGTAAATTACATTGTGCTTACGTATAACGTAAGATTGTTGTTATTAAAGTTATCAGGTGATTTAATTCGTTCTCTCTATCTCTCTAGTTAAATGTAAAGATATGTATGTAATAATATGATGATGTATTATTCAACGTGATTTGATGAAGACAATAGTCAATAGAAACTTTATTTTTTATATATCTGAATCAATTGCGGCCCTGAAAAGGGCCTTTTGTTATTTTTGTTCGTCGCTTGGTGGTAGTAATAATCGTCGTTTGTTGTTACACAACGTTTAGTATCATAATCATAGTCTTCTTCTTCTAACCGCCGAAACCGTATAGGGTGCGACCTTGACGTTTCAGCGCGTAGACGACGTCCATAGCGGTGACGGTCTTCCTTTTAGCGTGTTCGGTGTACGTGACCGCGTCACGAATTACATTCTCCAGGAACACTTTGAGAACGCCGCGAGTCTCTTCGTATATCAAACCGGAGATTCGTTTCACTCCTCCCCTGCGAGCGAGACGACGGATGGCCGGTTTCGTTATACCCTGGATGTTGTCACGAAGAACCTTCCTGTGTCGCTTCGCTCCGCCTTTTCCTAATCCCTTTCCTCCTTTGCCGCGGCCAGTCATGATGGTTGTCGGTTAGTCTTGATTGCTTGCTTGATAGTTTTCTTGTTTTGTTATCCGGCACAGAGCGGCGCGAGCGTCGAGAGTCGACCGATATTTTTTTTCAAATGCGAGTTTTATTTTTTTTTTTTTTTTTTTTTTTTTTTTTTTTTTTTTTTTTTTTTCGAATTGACGCGTTTTGTCGACCGGGAAAGGTCTTCACAAACTAACCGGGCAGGTGGGCGAGCACTGAGGGTGCTCAGCCAGCAATTTATGGGTTGGGTGGCAATGCAAGGGCACCCCTGTGGGTACGAGCCTCGACTTGGACCGCCAGCCAAAAATACGAAACCTAACGGTGATCTACTAGCGTTTCGGAAGCGACTACCTTGAGAAGAAACGCCGAAAGAAACTCAAGGCTGCGTCGGAGTGTAACTGCGTCATTTAGACGACAGTTGACGGAACTAACCTTACTCGTCGTCGTCGGCGCCGCCGGCGGCGCCGGTGTCGTGGTAAGTATCTGGTGCATGAGTGTACCTCACTGTTTTTTGGATCTGCGGTTATCAAAGCCGCGGTAATTGGATCATCCGGATCCAACAGGACAGAACGCGGGCGGCGTGTACCCCATCCGGTGCCGCGAGTCGGTGGGTATTCGCATACGTTGCGAAGAAGCTCATTGGGGTGGTGTGGTAACCTATCGAAGTAGCGACGAGATGCTGTGCGCATGAAACTGGCGATCGTCTCGAGTTTGAGGTCGTCGTGGAGATCGACATTTCTCAAATAATGTGGGGCTCCTACTATAGTGCGGAGGAATTTGTTTTGCACTTTTTGCAATCGGGCGATGGTGGACTTTGAGGCGTGGGCGAAGACTACGCTAGCGTAAGTCATCACTGGCCTAACTACTGTCTTGTAAATTGTCAGCTTATGCCTAAGTGACAATTTACTCTTTTTGCACACCATGGGGTGTAGCCTACTGAGGATAAAGACGGCGCGATTGCGCACAGTCCTGACGTGGGAGCTGAAGGTAAGCTTCCTATCGAGGGTGACACCTAAGTATTTGACCTCATCGGCCCAAGGGATCGTTCGGTCAAATAGCTTAATGTCTGTATCGGGGGTGGGGTATTGGTTACTCCGAGAAAAGAGTATTGCTACACTTTTTTTTTTTTTTTTTTTTTTTTTTTTTTCGAATTGACGCGTTTTGTCGACCGGGAAAGGTCTTCACAAACTAACCGGGCAGGTGGGCGAGCACTGAGGGTGCTCAGCCAGCAATTTATGGGTTGGGTGGCAATGCAAGGGCACCCCTGTGGGTACGAGCCTCGACTTGGACCGCCAGCCAAAAATACGAAACCTAACGGTGATCTACTAGCGTTTCGGAAGCGACTACCTTGAGAAGAAACGCCGAAAGAAACTCAAGGCTGCGTCGGAGTGTAACTGCGTCATTTAGACGACAGTTGACGGAACTAACCTTACTCGTCGTCGTCGGCGCCGCCGGCGGCGCCGGTGTCGTGGTAAGTATCTGGTGCATGAGTGTACCTCACTGTTTTTTGGATCTGCGGTTATCAAAGCCGCGGTAATTGGATCATCCGGATCCAACAGGACAGAACGCGGGCGGCGTGTACCCCATCCGGTGCCGCGAGTCGGTGGGTATTCGCATACGTTGCGAAGAAGCTCATTGGGGTGGTGTGGTAACCTATCGAAGTAGCGACGAGATGCTGTGCGCATGAAACTGGCGATCGTCTCGAGTTTGAGGTCGTCGTGGAGATCGACATTTCTCAAATAATGTGGGGCTCCTACTATAGTGCGGAGGAATTTGTTTTGCACTTTTTGCAATCGGGCGATGGTGGACTTGGAGGCGTGGGCGAAGACTACGCTAGCGTAAGTCATCACTGGCCTAACTACTGTCTTGTAAATTGTCAGCTTATGCCTAAGTGACAATTTACTCTTTTTGCACACCATGGGGTGTAGCCTACTGAGGATAAAGACGGCGCGATTGCGCACAGTCCTGACGTGGGAGCTGAAGGTAAGCTTCCTATCGAGGGTGACACCTAAGTATTTGACCTCATCGGCCCAAGGGATCGTTCGGTCAAATAGCTTAATGTCTGTATCGGGGGTGGGGTATTGGTTACTCCGAGAAAAGAGTATTGCTACACTTTTCTCGGCATTCACCTCTATCCGCCATTTGCGGAACCACTCGCCGAGAACGGTGGCTGCGTTTTGTAGGTTTTTGTGGAGGGTTTTCTTATCCCTTTGGGAACAGAAAAGAGCGGTATCATCCGCATAGAGCGCGAGCTGTATGTTCGGCAATCTAGGGATGTCGTTTGTATATAAACTATACAAAATGGGAGCAAGTATAGACCCTTGCGGGACTCCTGCTCGGATCGGTCTCGGATTTGAGTACACTCCTTCGACGCGGTATTGGAAATGCCTGTTCGACAAATAGTCTCGCAAGATGAGCACGAGCCTGTCTGGCACTTTGAGTGTGTATAGCTTGTACAACAAGCCATTGTGCCAGACTTTGTCGAAGGCTTTCGCCACGTCGAAGAAGAGCGCCCCTGTCGGGGTATGGTCGTTATTTCGGATGAAATTGTCGAGAATGTGCTCCGTGAGGCGGTGCACTTGATTGACACTCGAATGTTTGGCACGGAAGCCAAACTGTTCGTTAGTCAAAATCTTATTGGACTGGACGTGATCCTGGAGACGGTTGAGAAGCAACCGCTCGTACAGTTTCCCCATCGTCTTGATGAGACTGATGGGCCTGTAGCTAGTAGGGATGTTTTTGGGTTTCCCCGGCTTGGGGATTCCTATCACGCCTGCCTCTTTCCACGCGTTTGGAAAGATGCAGTTTTTGATCGCCGCATTGAAGATGACGACGAGAAGGCATATGATTTGCTCCGGCAGCATCTTGAGGACTCTGTTCGAGATACCATCAAGACCGGGAGCTTTCTTGATCGGGAGGTGTCTGATGATCTCGTTGACTTCGTCAACTGTGACGATCGCCAGATCTGCAGTGGGAGGAAGCGCAGCCAGACGTTGGACTACAGAGTCCACTCTGGCTACGTGGTCTGGGTCCGCCGGGAGCAGGCTGGGAGAGCATTGGCGCTCTAAACTGTCCGCCAGACATTCGGCCTTTTCGACATCGTCGAAGGAGACAGAATTGTCCGGCCCTAGCAGAGGAGGCATGCAGCGGTCATTATCTAATTTGAGTGATCTCGCCAGATTCCAGTAAGCCTGGTGGGAGGGCGAGAGTTGGGACAAATAATTATCCCACTGGTTTCCTCGCATGTCGGCGATTCGTTTCCTTACCTCCCTCTGTAAGGAACGCAGCCTCGTGCGGTTTTCCGCAGTGGGATACCTATCATATGCTCTGGTCGCGGCATTCTTCGCCGTCATCAGCCTCCTCACGTCATCAGGGAGCCTCCAACGGAAAAAGTTTTCCGCTGGGGCCTCCCTGGTGGCTTCGGCGATAGCGCCTTGAAGGTGGCCGGTGACGGCGTCGATTGCCGCATCTGCATCCTCTGACGAGGAGAAGAAGTCAGGGATCGGGTCGAGGAGTGGTTTCGGACCATCCGAGGCTAGGATCGCTCCTAGCTTCTTCCAGTCCGTCACCAATTTAGTGGGGATTGCCTCCGGCTCAGAGGAGCCGAGTTGCATCAAGACAGGTCTGTGATCCGAATCCAGTTCACTGAGCGTGACTATAGAGCGCAACCGTAAGGTTATGCTCTTTAGCAGCGCAATGTCCAGGATGTCGGGCCTGTGGTTAATAATGTTGGGGAAGTGAGTTGGACTCAACGGAGACAGTACGTCGAAAGGGTAGACATTACTGTGGAGACGCAGGCGTTTGCCATTACTAGTAGAGTAATGACAGCCCCACTGCATATGTTTGCAGTTGAGGTCGCCTGCAATGATAACTGCGGGACCTAAGTCCAGAAGTGCGTAGAGGTCACTTCGGAGAAGTACTTTGTTCGGTGACAAATAGACCGAAGCAATATATATTGAGGGATGACCGCTCATGCCGAGCCTACAGACCGAGGCCTCGAGATTCTCGAGGGGAGGCGGGTCGATCGGCATGCAGTGCAGGGCCCTCCTATAGTATATGGCAGTGCCCCCGCCGCGGGCGTGGGTCCTGTCATTCCTAACCAGGTGATAGTTGGCCAGACGGGGCCCTCTATCACTCGGCTTGAGGAGAGTCTCTTGCACTAGCATGACGTCGATCTGGTGGGTGCGAAGGAAATCACCGACGAGATCCTTCTGTCTTCGGAGGCCGTAAGCGTTGAACCACGCGAGGTTCAACGCGTGCGGTTTGATCCTACTCGTTGTAAAGAGCATTGGATCAACAAAGAAAAGCTACTGGGAGACGGAGGGGCATCTATTTAGATGCACTGTATTTTTTAAGATTTCTTAGTAGATCCGCGTACTTCACTACTAAGGCAATCCTATGTGCCGGGTCGGTTTCGCGGAGCTCCCGCGCGAGCTCTAGGACTTCGTCAACGTCAATGGCGTTGGCGAAGTCACAGGCCTCGTCGAGGGCTACGGATAGCGGGGTGGGCGCTGAGGGCGCCCGTGGGACCGGTGCGCTGCGGCGCACCCAGGGGTTCTGGGTGCGAGCAGGCACAGGAGGAGCGGCCACGAGGGGACGCACTCCCGCCTTTGCGGGAACGGAATTTGGCCGAGCGGCCTGGGAGCCGGCGATGCCGGTGCGGGTTGGTTGCTGAGCCGGTGCGGCAGCGGTGCCGGTGGGCTCAGCGGGAGCGCTAGGCGGGAGAGTTGCTCCTTGCCTGGCGGGAAGCGGCGGAAATTCGGACGCCGGAGGTGGTCTGGGGGCCGCAGGGCGAGTGCGCGGTGCGGGCGCCCTGTGAGGCCTCCAAGCCCCGCGCCGCGGCTGCGGGGCGCGTGGGCAGCCGCGATAATTCGCGGGATGCCCCTCACGTCCGCACAGAACGCAGCTCGGAGGCGTGGGTGCCTCCCTGGTGCGCGCGCACTGTGAGGTGCCGTGGTCTCCCAGGCACTTCACACACCTAGGGCGCGCGTAGCAACGAAGGGCGGAGTGCCCGTACAGTTGACAGTTGTGACACTGTCCGGGCATACCATTTTTGTAAGGTGCTTCGACCTTGAGACCGCTGAGGAGGCAGACAGTCTTGATATTAAAGATTTCTTTGGCCTCTTTGGTGAGAGGCAGGATGACTAGCACCATGTCGAATGGTGCTTTGGTAGAAGCCCTGTGCATCCGGTGGACTTCTTCCACCGGCAGGCCTTGGGAGAGGAGGTCCTCCTTAATGAGCTCCGTATTGAGCTCCTTAGGGAGGCCTTTCACGACTACGCGGAGTCGTTTTTCATCGGGGAGGGCGTAGGTGTGGTAGCCTATCTTTTCATCCCGGAGATAGGCTGTAAATTTTTTGTGGTCATCCGGAGTGGGGACAACCACTCGGATGCCATCAAAGGTCGCGGTGGCCCTAGTGTAATTAATGCGCTTTTGTTTTAGCGCGGCAGAAATTCCCTCCCATTTGCTCTTCTCCCGGATGATTACCGGGGGAGGAGGGCCAGGGCGGAAGGCAGGCGGGTTAGCCTTCTTGGGCTTAGGGCCGTTGGCGGCTGGAGCGCGCGCCGAATCGTCTGGGTTGCGTTTTGCGGCCTTAGACGGGCCGTCAACGCGGGCTTTTTTACGTTTGCCAAGGACGGGGGTGAATCCGTCGTTGGCAGGCGCGGGAGCATCGGATGACTCTGAGGAGTCAGAATCGCCAGAGATGTCGTTCGCGATCGACATCGCAGGCGAGGAGTCGCGAGAGCGAGAGGGACCGTCGGCGTCAGAAAGGGACGCACGAACGGGCGATCGGTCGCGGGTGGATGAAGCGTCGCGCGGGACGCGGGGATCGCGGCCTGTCGGCGCGGCATGAACGGGGGGGCGGGGAGCGAGGGGCTCCGCATCAGGGGAGGCGGGCGAGTCCATCACATAGTGAATGTTGGAGGCCGCTTGAAGTTGTAGTAAGACCGTTGTCAGTCGCTGCAATTGAGCAGGCGAAAACTTACCTATGGTCCCGATGAATACATCAACCGGATCGGGTGGGTCCATGTTAAATCCTGGGGAATTTCCCTAGCAAGGTGGGCGGTCCCCCAGACCCGTTTAGGGCCCGAGGGGTGAGTACCTAGCGTCCCTAGCAAGGGATGTGTGCCTACTTTGCACCACCGAGACAGGGGTCCGCGCTAGCAGACCCAAGTCAAACAAATGGCGCGGCAGGAGAAGGAAGTAAGGTAGGGTGGGAGGGTGATGGCCGGCTTAGACTGAGGGGTCGCTCCACAGCCTAAGACCCCGACCCCAACCGGGTTTGCAGGTTCCTGAGGGGAAACCGCGAGCGCCCGGGACCCGCCCTGTGCCTGGTTCGTTTACACCGGTGGGTATCCCCAGGCACAACCACTAAAAGGCGTGGATTTTCAAAACGTTTGACTGTCGATGTTAAACGAAACTTGTGCGCCTCGGATGTCTTGAAAAAGACACCTCGGCGCGAGAAAGCGTTTGACGGTCCGCACTTAAAAGAAACCGTACGTCTAGGACACCTTGAAAAAGGCGCCTAGGCGAGAAACACACTGCGCAAGGGCGCACGCGGAAGCACGTGATTATTCGGCGTCGCGCTGAAAAGCGCGCGTCTAATAACACGTAAGATCGCACGGGTGTGGCGGGGGGAGGCGCTCGTGAAACCGTGTACACGTCCGCACTCGACCGCGGCCAGAACCGAACTCTCTGCTACACTTTTCTCGGCATTCACCTCTATCCGCCATTTGCGGAACCACTCGCCGAGAACGGTGGCTGCGTTTTGTAGGTTTTTGTGGAGGGTTTTCTTATCCCTTTGGGAACAGAAAAGAGCGGTATCATCCGCATAGAGCGCGAGCTGTATGTTCGGCAATCTAGGGATGTCGTTTGTATATAAACTATACAAAATGGGAGCAAGTATAGACCCTTGCGGGACTCCTGCTCGGATCGGTCTCGGGTTTGAGAACACTCCTTCGACGCGGTATTGGAAATGCCTGTTCGACAAATAGTCTCGCAAGATGAGCACGAGCCTGTCTGGCACTTTGAGTGTGTATAGCTTGTACAACAAGCCATTGTGCCAGACTTTGTCGAAGGCTTTCGCCACGTCGAAGAAGAGCGCCCCTGTCGGGGAGCGCCCCTGTCGGGGGCGAGTTTTAAGTAGTTGCTCGCTGGTTTTGTCTCCTGCCGCAGCGCCGCGCATGGCGGTATGAAATGAGGTGGGGGGGGGGGGGGGGGGGGTTAAGCGGCGACATTAAAGTAAACCCCCCCCCCCTCCCCCTGTTTCCTTCATCACAGTGTTCCGATTTCATCTCTTTTAACACCTATCTGCATTTATTAATTTCATAAAAGACAATTGGCGCATTTACACAGTCGCAACGCAGTTTTTATTTGCTGACGCGGCGCACATGACATGTTATGAAAATTGGGCAGTTCTCATCCCTCTCACACACATCCAACAACACCTCCTTCAACGCATATTTGCTGTGTCGTATTTTTGTTTGTTTGTTTACTTCAAAGAGAAAAAGAAAACGTGTTTGCGTTTGACATAAATGTAAAATGATATAATAGAAACTATATACAATTGAATCGTAATGAAACATATGCGGCCCTGAAAAGGGCCTTTTTTATTATTATTTCATGTCATTTGTGTGTGTCCGTCCGTCCGTCTCCGTTGCGATCGATGTTTAAGACATTTAAGCACGTTCACCACGAATTCTACGTGCCAATTGAATGTCTTTCGGCATTATGGTGACGCGCTTCGCGTGAATCGCGCACAGGTTGGTGTCCTCGAAGAGACCGACCAGATACGCCTCGCTGGCTTCCTGCAGTGCCATCACGGCTGAACTCTGGAACCGGAGATCGGTCTTGAAATCTTGAGCGATTTCACGCACCAAACGTTGAAACGGCAACTTTCGGATCAGCAATTCCGTACTCTTTTGGTAGCGACGGATCTCGCGCAGGGCCACAGTTCCTGGCCTGTAACGGTGAGGTTTCTTCACTCCACCGGTGGCAGGTGCGCTCTTACGGGCGGCTTTAGTGGCGAGCTGTTTGCGCGGAGCCTTGCCTCCGGTCGACTTGCGGGCTGTTTGCTTCGTACGAGCCATTCTTGAATGTGTTGATCGTTCGTTTGCTTGCTTGCTTGCTTGCTTGCTTCGCTTGCGTACGTTAGCTTCCAACGACGTCCGGCTGAATACTAAAAAAATTTTAACATGCCTTTTTATATTTATAACCGTTCAGTATACGGTCGTAGCGTGATCTTTCTCTAACGTATTCCTATCTCTTTCGGGCAGGCACATTTGTGTTTTCACTCATACAAAGAGATTCTTTCGTTTACTTTACTTATTTATTAAAATTATATACATATATAATAAATTATATATATATATATATATATATTTTATTAATTGATATTTATAATATTGTTTCAAATTTAATTTAGATACTGACGAGCTCGAGCGGGGCAGCAAACTAACTATTGTAGTACGTTTATTAAAAATAATAATAATAATTTTTAAATAATATAACAACAACCAGCCAGCTTCTCCGGTCTATGTGTATACTAAACGAACTGAAATAATAATTAAACAAACAAACAAACAAACATTACACTGAATTGTGTATGACGAGCGCGCGCGCGTTAGGTAGTCTGTCACGTCATCATAGAAACTGTTATTCTCATTTAGACACATATGTACACGTACATATGTGTATATGAGAGATATATGAAAATATTGTGGCCCTGAAAAGGGCCTTTTTTGTGAATAGTAGATTTTGTTGTTGTCTTCGTCGATGTAGATGTAGATTGATATAAATGATGATGTTACACGATCAGTATTTTAGACGTCGTCATTTATGATGATCTTGTCTTTTTTTCCTCTTCACTTGGAACTGGTGTACTTTGTGACGGCCTTCGTGCCCTCGCTGACCGCGTGCTTGGCCAGTTCACCGGGCAGAAGCAACCTCACAGACGTCTGCACCTCCCTGGACGTGATCGTGGAACGTTTGTTGTAGTGGGCGAGACGTGACGCTTCAGCTGCGATGCGCTCGAATATGTCGTTCACGAACGAATTCATGATTGACATCGCCTTGCTGGATATACCGGTGTCCGGGTGCACCTGCTTGAGCACTTTGTAAATGTAGATAGCGTAGCTCTCCTTCCTCTTGTGCTTCTTCTTTTTCTTGTCAGTCTTGGAAATGTTCTTCTGAGCTTTGCCTGATTTCTTGGCGGCCTTTCCGCTGGTCTTGGGCGGCATCTCTCTTCGTCGTTATAATATATAAACCACTGTGATATGAAGAAGATAGATACGCAAGCGAACCGAGTCGACTGGAATTATGATTTTTTTTATAACAATCCTTATTTATTTTCATTTCAGCTCAACTACTAGTACCCGATCTAGACATGCGCGTGAAAACTACGCGTCGACCAATCGGCCGAAGGAACGGATGTGAGTAGTAATTTTTATTATTGAGTTGTACATTTAGAAAATAATAATAATAATGATATTATAAACTTGAACAAATAAAATAGCGAAATCGACAAACAAATCTTTCCATCGTCGAGTTGAAAAATCCTGACTGTAATAACAGTTCCAATCATAATATAAAATTATCTTCTGACATACACGGTGCACCACCAGGAAATTTAAACATAACATATAATACATATAAACCTTCTCGCCGTTTGCCGCACCGCAAAAAGCCCGCGCGGGGTAAGAGAAATGCGAGAAGATATCTTAAGACTAACTACCATTATGATATGTATCTAGATCTGTTTGTTATATAAAACTATATGTATAATGTGTGACGATTATTTCGGTACTATGATGTAGATAGAGTAGGAATGATCATCCATAATTAACATATCAGAACAGATACATACATACATATTAGTTAGAATTAGAGTTAAGAGTTTTTGCGTTTTGACACGATGTATGTCAAGTGTGTATGAGAAACTATTTGTTATCATAATTAAATGGAATAATTTTGTGGCCCTGAAAAGGGCCTTTTTTTTTAGATGTTGTTTGTTGTTGTTGTTGTTGTTTTGTCGTCGTTGATGACAGATATATATGTGTATATCTGTTAGTTAGTTATTATGCTTTCTTCTCAGTTTTCTTCGGCAAGAGAACCGCTTGTATGTTCGGTAGGACGCCTCCCTGAGCGATGGTGACGCCGGAGAGGAGCTTGTTAAGTTCCTCGTCGTTTCTGATCGCCAACTGGAGATGTCTGGGGATTATTCTTGTCTTCTTGTTGTCCCTCGCTGCGTTTCCGGCCAACTCGAGCACTTCAGCGGCCAGATATTCCATCACGGCTGCCAAATAGACCGGAGCGCCGGCTCCCACTCGTTCAGCGTAATTCCCGTTGCGGAGCAATCTGTGTATACGACCGACTGGAAACTGTAGACCGGCACGGTTCGAGCGCGACTTCACCTTCCCCTTTACTTTGCCACCTTTTCCACGTCCGGACATGACTGATGCGAGAGTGATAAATTAACTTGTCGAGATATATGAAGCGGTGCTGCGATGCGCCGCTTGTCGTCTTCAGAAAAGAGTACAATTTTTTTTTTTTAAATTTTTTTTTTTTTTTTTTTTTTTTTTTTTTTTGAAGCGGACTTACTACTGATTGCCGGGAAAGGCATTTTCAGCTCAACCGGGCTTAGGGGGCGAGCACAGAAGGTGCTCAGCCAGCGAAATTTTTGGGTTGGGTGGCAATGCAAGGGCACCCTTGTGGGTACGAACCTCGACTTGGACCGCCAGCCAAATAAAGTACTAACCCTACGGGTGATCTACCAGCGTTTCGGAAGTGACTACCTTGAGAAGAAACGCCGAAAGAAACTCAAGGCTGCGTCGGAGTAGAACTGCGCCTCGGTGCGTAAACGCACCGGTTGGCAGCAGTTGACTGAACTATCCTTCTTCGGCGCCGCCGGCGACGCCGGTGTCTTGGAATGAAACTAGTGTGTGTGTGTACCTCACTGTTTGATCGATCGGTGGCTCTTTTTACAGCCACTGTGATTGGATCATCCGGATCCCCTAGCACGTCGCGAGGGCGACGAATGGCGGGTGCGAAATCACTCTTGCGTACGTAGACGCAAGATTTACTGATTAACTGATTAGAGTGGTGCTGCGCCTTGTCGAAGTAACGACGAGACGCTTCACGCATGTAACTGGCGATCGTTTCCAGACCGAAGTCGTCATGGAGATCGACATTGCGCATGTACCGTGGTGCGTTCACGGCTCTACGCATGAATTTTGTTTGAACGACCTGAAGGGTGTTCAAAGAGGACGGGGAGGTGTGGGCGAATACTACAGAAGCGTAGGTCATCACCGGTCTGACGACGGTCTTGTAAAGTGTCACCTTATTTCTAAGGGACAGTTTACTATGACTGGACAGCAAATGATATAATTTGCAGAGAATGAAGGCGGCGCGATTTCGCACGGTCCTGATATGTTCGGAAAAGGTCAGTCTATCGTCGAGTGTGACCCCGAGATATTTGACCTTTTTGAACCATGGGATGGGTTTGTCATATAGGAATACGTTTCCTGGCAGAAATTTCGGCCTCCTCCGAGAGAAGAGTATTGCTACGCTTTTCTCGGGGTTGACTTCAATTCTCCACTTGCGGAACCATATGCCTAGAAGAGTCATGGCTTTCTGTAATTTACTGATAATGACAGAAATGTTAAAATCCGACACGTAGAGTGCGGTATCATCCGCATAGAGAGCTAGCTCTACGCTCGGGTGCTTCGGTAAGTCGTTGGTATACAGACTGTACAGAAGCGGGGCGAGTATGGAGCCTTGCGGGACTCCAGCTCGAATAGGTCGAGGGGAGGAGAGAACCCCCTCGACGCGATAGCGAAAGAAGCGATTCGATAAGTAGTCTCGTAAGATGAGCACGAGACTGTCCGGCACACCATAGGTGTGAAGCTTGTAAATCAAGCCGTTGTGCCAGACTTTATCAAATGCCTTCGCCACGTCGAGGAAGACAGCTCCGGTATGGGATCCGTGCCTGGAGCGAGAGAAGTAGTGGAGTACGTGCTCCGTGATGCGGTGCACCTGGTGGACGCATGAGTGTTTGGCACGGAAGCCAAACTGCTCATCTCTAAGGATATTGCTGGACGTGATAAAGTCCTGGAGACGGTTGAGAAGCAACCGCTCGTACAGCTTGCCCATCGTCTTGATGAGACTGATGGGTCTATAGCTTGTCGGGACATTTTTGGGTTTACCCGGTTTGGGGATCCCTATGATGCCTGCGTCTTTCCACGCGTTTGGAAAGACGCAATTCTTGATCGCCGCATTGAAGATGACGACGAGTAGTAATATTAACTTATCGGGTAATGACCTGAGAACACGGTTCGAGATACCGTCCAGGCCAGGGGCTTTCCTGATAGGAAGGCATTTGATGATGTCCTTGACTTCATCGGCTGTAACGGGCGCCAGTTCTACACTAGGAGGGGTGGCGACTATGCGTTCGATTTCGGAGTCGACGCGGGCCAAAAAATCGGGGTCCACTGGAAGAGTGCTAGGAGAGCATTGGCTCTCTAAACTGTCTGCCAGACATTCGGCCTTTTCGATATCATCGAAAGAGACGGAGTTGTCTGGCCCTACGAGAGGTGGCAATGAGCGGTCCTCATCAGATTTGAGGGATCTCGCAACCCTCCAGTAGGCCTGGTGCGAGGGCGAGATCTCGGACATGAAGGAGTCCCACTGTGCATTACGGAGTTCGGATATGCGCTTCCTTACTTGCCTCTGTAAGGCGCGCATCCTCGCTCTGTTCTCCGCAGTGGGGTATCTATCGTGAGCCCTGGTGGCGGCGTTCTTTGCAGTCATCAACCTCCTCACGTCATCAGGGAGTCTCCAGCGGTGTAAGTCACCCACTGGGGCCTCCATGGTGGCGTCGGCGACAGCGCCTTGAAGATGGCTGGTGAGCGCATCGATTGCCCGATCGGTGTCCTCTATAGAGGAGAAGGTGTCAGGGATCTCATCGAGAAGAGGTTGCGGATCATCCGAGGCAAGGGTTGCCCCCAGCTTCTTCCAATCCGTAACCTGTTTGACAGGGACGGCAGGAGGGCGTAAAGCGCCCAGCTGCATGAGTACCGGTCTGTGGTCAGAGTCTAGTTCATTGATCGTTTCCATCAAACGCAGTGGCAAGGCTACGTTTTTAAGAAGCGCAATGTCCAGAATATCAGATCTATGATTTAGATTGTAAGGATAGTGGGTTGGAGACATCGGAGCCACGATGTCGAAAAATAATCTAGTGCTGAAATCATGCAGGCGAATACCATTCTGGTTGGTCGAATGGCAGTTCCACTGTACATGCTTGCAGTTAAGGTCGCCTGCAATGACGACGGAGGGACCTAGGTCCAAGAGAGCTTTGAGATCTCCCCTTAGAATCCTTTTGTCGGGTGGCAGGTACACCGACGCTAAATAAATAGGAGAGTGACCGCTCATGCCCAGCCTGCAGACTGAGGCCTCGAGATTCTCGAGGCCGGGCGGATCGATCGGCATGCAGTGCAGATGCCTCCGGTAGTAAATGGCAGTACCTCCGCCTCTGGCGGCGGGCCTGTCATTCCTAACCAGGTGGTAGTTGGCCAGATTCGGCCCCCTAACACTCGGCTTGAGCAGAGTCTCCTGCACTAGCATGACGTCTATTTGGTGGGTTGTTAGGAACTCGCCGACGAGATCCTTTTGTCGTTTAAGGCCGTTTGCGTTGAACAGCGCGACGTTCAACGCATACGGTTTGACCCTGCTCGTTGCAAAGAGCATTGGGCCGGCAAAGAGAGAACACGGAGGACGGGAGGGCATCTATTTGGACGCACCGAATTTTTTAAGCGTCCTTAGTAAGTCTGCGTGTTTGACTACTAAGGATAACCTGACTGCGGAGTTGCCTACTGACTCACGGAGCTCTCGCGAGAGTTCTAAGATTTCGTCAACATCAATGAGGTCGGCGAAATCGCAGCAGTCGGCGAAAGCTGCGGAAAATGGAGTCGGCGCCAGGGGCGCCGGCGGAACCGGCGCTGAGGGCGCCCGTGGAGCCGGCGCACTACGACGCACCCAGGCATTCTGGATGTGTGCAGGCTCGGCTGGTGGGTTGGCGGCCTCTGGGGCACGCACGACCGCATTCGCGGGAACGGGCGCAGGCGGAGCTGCGGGGGAGCCGGCGATGCCGGTGGTGGCGGGCTGCTGAGCCGGGGCGGCGACGGTGCCGTTGGGCTCTGCTTGACCTCGAGGTGGGAGGGTTGCTCCACGCCTCGGGGGAAGTGGTGGAAAGTGCGAAGCGGGCGGGGGCCTGATGGCCTCCGTGCGCATGCGCGGTAGGGGCGCCCTGAGGGGCTGTAAATTGCGCTTCAAGCGCGGCGCGCACGGGCACCCGCGGTAATTGGCGGGATGACCCTCAGTGCGGCAGAGGACGCAACTAGGCGGAGTGGGAGCGTCACGAGTACGCTCGCACTGTTTGGTACCGTGATCGCCCAGGCACTTGACGCACCGTGGGCGCACATAACACCGAAAAGCAGAGTGGCCGTACAGTTGGCAGTTGTGACATTGCCCGGGTACGCCACGTTTGTGTGGGACTTCGACTCGAAGCCCGCTGAGGCAGCAGACGGTCGTGATGTCGAATATTTTTTTGGCCTCTTGAGAGAGAGGGAGAACGACGAGAACCATATCGTATGGTTCCCGTGTGGAGGATTTATACATACGGTGGACCTCTTCCACCGGGAGGGACTGGGCTAGGAGATCCTCCTTGATGAGCTCAGAGCTGAGCTCTTTTGGCAGGCCTCGGATAACGGCCCGGAGTTTGCGCTCCTCCTCGAGAGCATAGGTATGAAAACCTATGTTCTCGGCTCTTAGGTACCGTGTGAGATCTTTGTGATCCACAGGTGTTGGAACGACTACGCGGATGCCGTCGAGGGTTGCAGTAGCCCTCGTGTATGAGATGGACTTGTCTTTCAAAGCCCTAGAAATGCGCTCCCAGGCGCTCTTCTCCCGTATGATGACGGGGGGAGGCGGCCCTGTGCGGGGAGCGGGAAATTTGGCAGCCCTTTTGGGCTTGGGATAATTGGCGGCGGGAGCGCGCGCCGACTCGTTGGGATTGCGCTTGGCGGCCTTGGACGGGCCGTCATCGCGGACTATTTTTCGCTTTCCGTGAACGACAACAGTAAAGCCGTCGTCCACGGGGGCGGGAGGATCGGGTGAGTCAGGTGACTCGGGTGTTTCCGATGACTCCGATGAGTCATTCGAACTGTCATCGACAGACATCGCCGGCGATGTCTGTCGACTGCGAGACGGGCGCTCTGTGTCAGAGCGAGATCGCGAGTTAGAGCGAGAGCGGGAATGGGACGCGCCTACCTGCGAGCGCTCGCGGGTAGAGGTGACGTCACGACGGACGCGGGGCTCGCGGCGTGTAGCCGCGGCATGCACGGGTGGGTGGGGAGCGAGGGGCTCCGCGTCGGGGGAGGCAGGGGAGTCGAGCAACTGCTGCGACGTCGCAAATGTAGCCATAAGGGCTAACATTTGCCCTATTTGGGCCTCGTTGAGCTGAGGAAAGGTGGCGGATAGAAAGGCCCTACCGCCGGCCTCCATTTTGAGTAAAATTCCTCAAAAAAGAGGCAGACGAGCACCTAGAGATGCGGAGGCAGTCCCCCAGACCCGTTTAGGGCCCGAGGGGTGAGTACCTAACGTCCCTGGCAAGGGTTGAGTGCCTACTTTGGCACACAGAGACAGGGGTCCGCGCTAGCAGACCCAAGCCAAACTGTGGGCCGGTAGGAAATCGGGATAGGAGGGTGTGGAGGGCGATAGTCGGGGTTGACTAGGGGGTCACTCCCTGTGCCAACTGGTCCGACCCCGTCCGGTATTTGCGGTTGCCTGAAGGGCAAACGCGAGCGCCCAGGGCACGCTCTAGACCCGGTCGTTAAACACCGCCAGGTATCCCCGGGTCTAACCACTAAAGTCGTGGTTTTTCAATAGCGTATGACGGTCAAGGTTAACGAAACTTTTCGCCTCGGACGCCTTGAAAAAGGCCCCTCGGCGAGAGACGGCGTTTTCGATGTGCAGTTTATAGAAACTTGTACGTTTAGGAAGCCTTGAAAAAGGCACCTAAACGTGAACAATGTGCAACGTCGCACGCGGAGACACGTGTTGCCGGCGTCGCGCTCGAGAGCGCGCGTCTGGCGAACAGATGTGGTCGCACGGAGCGAGGCGGGGGGAGGCACGGCGTGTATTGAAACACGTGCGCACTCGACCGCTGCCCGAACCGGACTTTTTTTTTTTTTTTTTTTAAATACGCTCTGTGTTGTATTTGTATGTTAATAAGAATATGATATCTAGTACCGATGTACTTACTGTATAACAATTGGAATACGATCAACCAATGGGATTTAGAGAGAGCGTGTTCTCCGTCGACAGAGCACTTTCTCTGTCTCTCTCTCTCTGTGTGTATGTGTCACTGTCCCTCCTCCCCAAGTGTCTTTGAACGAATGTGCGCGCGCGTTAGCGCGCGCGAAAATTTTGGACCTTTTTTTTTTTTTTTTTTGCTCATTTTCCCTGACAGACTTATAATTCATGTATTGATTAACACAGATGACCTTTTTTTTTTTTTTTTTTTTTGCTCCTCAGTAGTGCTCCTCAGAGCACATATGTAATGTGCTCAGTCAGCGAGTTTTGTTTGGGTTAGGTGGCAATGCAAGGAGGGCACCCCTGTGGCCAAATAATACCAGCGTTTGTTTCGGAAGTGTGACCACTTTGACCTGAAAGAAAGTCAAGGCTGCGTCGGAGTGGAACTGCGTCTCGGTTGGCAGCAGTTCACTGAACAAACTATCCTTCTTCAGCGACGCCGGTGTCATGGAGTGAAATTATTTATCAGTAACATATTATACTATACTATACTAGCTGTGTCCGCGACTTCGTCCGCGTGGAATAGTTATTTTGGGCATTTTAGTTAGTTAATTATTTATTAGATACTCTTAATCAATAACACATTTATTTATAATATTATATTTACATTTTATATATAGTCGGGGGGAGTCGGGCAGTCGGGCCAGATGGAGCCCGAGGGCGGAAGGAAGGGCGAAATATAAATAAATAAATCCTTGTAACCTGAGAAATCAAGCAAGCAAGCAAGCAAGCAAGCAAGCAAGCAAGCAATCAATCAATCAAGCGAGAAAACGAACGAACGTACCGACCAAGTTTCAACACGGAGAGGAGAATAAATATCGTTTCGTTCTATAGCTCAGCTCAGCTCATCTCATCTCATCGCATTGATTCGGGTGATGCGCGCTAGATCGCGATCAGTTAACTATTTGAATATAGAATTATCATCATCATTAATCAAACAAGAAATGGTGGCGTAAGATGGATGTAGCATACAATACATACATAGATAAATTGATATTAAAACCCTATATGTACCATATATCATGTGTACATCATGAATAGATAGAAACTTGAAACTATTACGATCAATCGTATATGATCATAGATAGTCACTTTAGAACGATCTGTTAGCCCTGAAAAGGGCTGTTTTTTGTTTTGTTGTTGATTCTTGTTGTTGTTGCTGTTGCTGTTGCTGATGACCGTTCGCTTCTTTCTTAACCGGCAGCCGGCGCAGCGCAACGCAGCGCGGTGCCAGTGCACGAGGCGACAAGAAGCGTCGTCGCGACGACTTCGTTGAATGAATAATGCAGTCATTTTACTTCTTTGAAGCGGCTGTCTTCTTAGACGCGGCCTTGCTCTTCGGTGCCGATGCTGCCTTTTTAGGTTTCGGTGCTTTGGGTTTTTTAGTCGGCGGTTTGGCGGTCTTCTTGGCTTTCGGTGCGGCCGCAGTCGAGGCGGCTGATCCCTTGCCTCTTGACGGGGTCGAAACGGAAGCGGCCGCGGCTGATCTCTTCGCTGCGGCGGGTTTCTTCTTAGCCGCGGCTGCCTTTCTGTCTTTCGTCGCGGGTCTAGAGGTGGCAGCGGCCGCTGAACTCTTCGCCGCCGGTGATGAGGCGGACACGGTGTTAGCCGCAGCTGCCGCTTTCTTGCCGGCGCCCCTGCCTGCCGCTTTCTTCGAAGAAGAAACTGCTGCGGAACTTGCCGCTGACGTGGTCGTTTTCGCCTTCCTGCCGCCGCCGCCGGAGCTTGCGCCGCCGCCGCCACCGGTCTTGCCACCTGTGACAGATGGCTGTTTCTTGGAAGCCGATGATTTAGATTCCAATTTGAAAGAACCCGAAGCGCCGGTGCCTTTCGTTTGAATCAAGGCGCCGGTTTCGACGGCTCCCTTGAGGTATTTCCTTATGAACGGTGCCAGTTTCTCAGCGTCCACCTTGTAATGAGCGGCTATGTACTTCTTGATGGCTTGCAATGATGATCCGCTTCTTTCTTTGAGTTCTTTTATAGCATTGTTCACCATTACAGAAGTCTTCGGATGAGACGGTTTCGCCTTGGGCTTCTTCGAGACGCCTCCTCCGACCGCTGTAGAGGCGGTGGTCGCGGTACTCGCTTTAGGTTTCTTCGTTGTCAGAGTCGCCGGTGCCGGAGTCTCCGTTGCGACTGCTGTATCTGCCATGATGTTGATTTTTCTATTTGTCTCTCTTTAGTTTGCTTCAACGGACGCTGGTGCGAACGAGATGCACGAACTAGTTCCTGAAATTTCCGTTCGTTCCGAATACGAATTACGAATTTCGCACCACCCCATTCCACTGCCTTTCATTCATCATTCTTTCATCCATCCGCTGATAAGGTCTGGGTGGTGCCGTTTATTTCAGAAAAAATAATACATTCTTAAACCTAACTTAAGCCTATATTACATTTTCCTTAACAACTAGTACCTAACTAAACCTTAACTAGCGTATGTACAAAAATTAACCTAAGTCTTAAATACTAAATAAAACTCAACAACAGGGGAAGGTGTTTATTTATTTATTTAATACTTAGCCTAATGAATGATAAATAAGGGGGACTGAAGCGGGAAGCCGTTTCGAGGCGAACCTCCTGACGGCGGCGTTCTTCTCCGTCTGCTACGACAGACGGGTCGCTGTTCGAAGGTAGCTCGCGCGTCCTTCTTGGTGGAAAATCTACCGGAGTCCATCTGGGCGTTTCTTCTTGGATCGGAATCTGAGGGTGAGCGATCTGTACGCACATCCGTCTAGTACTCTCCAGCGCGCCCTCTCCGGGCGGGGCGCAGTCTAGGTATGGACTAGATCGCGGGCTTTAGGCTTTTTCTTTCTAGCTTTTCGGGATTCTTGTTGTCTCACTTGGCGTTCATCTCCGTCTGGGGGTCTTGCGTGGAGCGGCGCAATGTTCTGAAGATGAACGTGCGCCGACGAGTCCGCTCTTTTAAACATCTTAGTTGCCAGGCTGCTAACAAAAGCATCCAGGCTTTCGACTTTTATGTCGCGGGCTATGGTGGCATTGCTCACGTACCACGGCGCACCCAACACCGCGCGTAGAGAAAGGTTCTGTTGGGCTTGAAGCCGCTTCTTCGTTGTTTTGGACAGATAGGAGTACCATGCCGGCGCCGCGTACGTGAGCCGCGACCGAATGTACGTTTTGTAGAGTCCCAGCTTCGTGCGAAGTGGGAGCCTCGAGCTGAGCACTGGTTGCAGCATTCTCCTGGCTACTTTAGCCCTCGCGATCACACCCTCCGCGTGCCTCTTGAAGGTAACGTTCCGATCGATGATGACGCCCAGGTATTTGACTCTTTCCAGCCAAGGAATAGTCTGTCCCTGGAACGTCAATGGTGGCGGTGCCCTTGTCGGTAGCACTCTGGTGACAAGGGCTTGTGTCTTCCCGACGTTGACTGCCAACCTCCACTTCGCCAGCCATTCAGGTAGAGCATCGAGCTGTCTCTGCAGTTTTAAGACGGCAGATTTTGCATTATACGCTGCTACATAAAATGCCGTATCGTCTGCATACAGCGCGAGCTCCGCCCGACCAACCAGCGGAATATCATTGGTATACAGTGCGTATAACAACGGCGAGAGGCAGCTGCCCTGAGGGACTCCTGCCCGCACAGGAATGTCCCTGGAGGTGATCCCCTCCACCGCTACCACGACGCGGCGGTTTTCCAGAAATGACTTGATAATATGGGTAATCTTTTTGGGGGCCGACGACGTTGACAGTTTGTATAGCAGCCCCTCGTGCCATACTCTGTCGAACGCCTTCTCCATATCTAGTAGTACTGCAGCGAAGTACTCATTGTTTTCAAATGTTCGGGCAATAGTGTCGATGACTTTAGTGAGCAAGAGGACAGTTGAGTGCTCTTCCCTGAAACCAAACTGTTCGTCTCTGGGTGTGATATGGGGTTTTAAAAACCCCAAGAGAACCTTTTCGAACAGTTTTGACATCGTGGAAAGCAGCGTGATAGGCCTGTAGCTCTCAGGTTTTTGCAGGGGTTTGCCCTGTTTTGGTATCATGACGGCCTTCCCAAGTTTCCAGTCTTGTGGGAAATGGCCGCTTCGCAGGATTCCGTTGAAAAGTCGTGTCATTGCCGCAACGGTCTTAAACGGCAAATGACGAAGCATCGTATTAGTAATATTATCAATCCCGGGGGCTTTCCGAGGCTTTAATTTTCTGATAGTCCGCAGAACCTGGTGCGGACTAACGTATAGAGCGGTGCCTTCTTCGCTGCTACCGGCTACAGGCTCTAAAAAGAAGCGATCCAGATGTCGTTTCACATCGATTTCGTGCTGGGGATCCGATACCGGGTTCAGGGAAAACTGTCTCTCCAGACACTCGGCAAATATCTCCGCCCGATCGTTTGCCGTGAATCGTGGGTGACCGTTTTTGTTCAGTAGAGGTCTGACCGGCGATGGGGCCGCTGACAAGGCCCGGCACAAGCGGTGAATTGAGGGCAGGCGTGCGCTGCAATCTCCCAATTCTTCAATGAAGCTGTCCCACGATTCCGCTGCGTCGTCATCGAGGGCCGCTTTAACTCGCTCTACCATCGAGTTATATTTAATTTTCATGAAAGGGCAACGGGTCTGTTGCCATGCGCGTCGCAGCGCCCTCTTCTCATCAATTAGCATCTGGATCCGCCGGGGAAGTGGCCTAAGCCGACCCCCGGTCGGAACCGTATGGCTAGATCGACGGAGAGCGCTTTGAATGCTACGCGTCAAGGCACCCGTCATCCACTCGACATCTGCACGAGAGGACATCGGTCTCGTGATGGTTGTGTTTTCAAGCTCTTTCACGAATGCGGTCCAATCTACCCTGAGACGTGATGTTGGAGCGTTGATCCGTGTAGGTAGAGAATCAGAAAACTCGAGAAGGACTGGGCGATGGTCCGACGGCAGGTCCGGGAGAACCGTCTGCCGCGGTGGCGCTCTAAGGCCTCTATAAACACATATGTCCAAAACGTCCTGCGAATTATAACCGTACCGTGTCGGCGCGTCCGGTCCGATTATCTCGTAATTATTGTTCACAGAGTGACAATAAAACGCTCTGCCCATCCAGGTATCCGTACTCGAGCCCCAGTAGGTACTCTTCACGTTGAGATCACCGGCAATCACCGTCGGAGTCGAGTCTCGCAGCAATATATCCCCGATGTCCGCGCAGAAAGACTGGCTATTCTGGTGACTCGGTGGTTTATATGCCGCGTAGAGCTTGAGGTGATGCCCTCTAACGTTCAGAAGTATTCCCAGGGCATAGAGTGATGGGTACTCTTTATATGGTATCTCTTGATGTACAATGTTCCTTTTGACGAGCACCACTAATCCGCGATAAGCGGCGCCGTCGGAAGCCTTCTCGTTTTTCCTGTAAGTGTAATAGTTCGACACTTTAAAAGTGTCGACATCACGCAGGTAAGTTTCTGATATCAACATCACGTCGACGTTCTGCTCACGAAGGAAGTGCGCCAGCAGTTTCTTCTTCCTCCGGAGTGACTGGGCGTTCCAATGTACCACCCTTAAGGTCTTACTGTCCATCGCACAGGAGCTTAAACAGACCCTTAAGGGCGGCTTTTTGGCCACTCTCGCCCTCCTGCACGGCGTCGAGTATTTCGCGAATTACGCCGATCGTGCTGGCGAGGTGATCTAATTTGCGCGCCGGCTGTGGCGATGCAGGTGCAGGGGGGCGCAGGCCCTCCCCCTCTGATTGATCTGTTGTTGTTGCCGCGGGTCGGCCCCTTGCCGCGGCAGATTTCCTCTTCTTATAGCGTTTTCCTCTTGAACGCTGGTTACCCGGCCCAGTCGTTCCACCGAGGCCAGTGGGGTCGTTGGCAGGCGCCATCAGCGACGCTGGCGCTGCCTCCTCCACGGCATTTCTCGGTGGCAGCGCTTGCCCGGCGCGTTCTCGGCCTGTTCCGGTTAATGCAAGCGTCCCAGCCCGCCTGTTACGCAATTCGCGCTTCCAGACGGGACACTTAGTGAAATTGGCGGGGTGAGGCCCCTTACAATTTGCACAAGTGGGAAGTTCTTCCCTGGGACGGTCGCAGTCGCGGGCGGTGTGCTCACCCCCGCAACGGACACAGGCCAGCGGCTTGTGGCACTGCCGGGAGCTGTGCCGAAACTCCTGGCATCTATGGCACTGTGCAGGGCCCAGTTTGCTGCGCCAGGCCTCCACAACCACACCCCGCATATACATAAGCTCGTTGAGCTCATATATTGCTGGGGTGAGGCCCTCGTGCCGCTTCAGAATCACGTAGAAGAGGCAACCCGGGTTGCCTCCTCGAGCCCTCACGTTCTTACAAAATTCGGGCTGGAAGCCTCGCTCCTGTAAGGCGGCCATTATATCCCGCGGCTCCGTGTCTGCAGGGAGACCCCTAATGGCCACCTTGAGGCTTCGCTCGGCCGGCAGCGAGTAAGTGAACCACGCGACCCGCTCCTCTTTCTCTAAACGAGTGAGGTATCTCTGGATCACGCGGTATTCCTCCTCGCTTTCTGGCGAGAAACGCACCCCCGTCCCGTAGGGGCGTGCGTTCGGAGACCGACCGAGCTGTTGGGCAAGCTGCTTAAAGTGGTATTGCCACTCGGGTAACTTCTCGACAATCAGAGGGGGGAATGTCTCTACCTTCCTCTGTTGTTGGTTCGCCTTATTTCTAATTGGTCGCTGCGCAGCAGCGGCCGGGTCCGCAGCGGCCCGTCCCGTCGGCTGAGGCGCGGCCAGTGAGGCTGGCTGCGCGGTGAGCGGCGCGGCAGGTGCGCGCGCCGTCGCGGTGCCGCGCGGTGCAGCGCTCGAAGCGAGCGGCGGGCGAGCTGGATGAGCCGGCGCACGAGGGGCGCCGACGGGTGCGGCCTTAGGGGCCGGGACGGGTGGAGGTCGTACCGACGAATCGGGTCGCTGCTTACCGGCCTTAGTTTTGGTAGCATAACTTTCTATTTCCTTGGCGGTAGCTCCGGTGGTTGCTGGCGGGCGCGCGGCAGAGTCCGGGGCGGCACGCACAGCAGGCGGCGCGGCGTCGCGGCGCGCAGGCATCGCAGCGGCGTCGGGCACGGCGCGCGGTCCTGTGACCGGTGGCGGTGCGACGCGCGGCGGGGCGACGGCGGCTGCGCCGGCCATGAAGGCGGCGGTCCTTTCCTCCGCCGGGCGCTTTGTAAGGCGTCGCTTTTCTCTCTGTGGCAGAGGTTCGGTGCGGGCGAACACGGTGGTACGCACCGGCGGGATTTCGCCCGGGGTTGGCTCGTCGCCCTCGATGTCGGCGGGCGGCGGATGTCGCAGCTGTCGTGGCTGCGGCGGTGGCTGAGGCGGCGATTTTGACGCGCGCGAGTGCCAGTGGAAGGGGTCGCGGCAGGAGGGGGTCGGCGATGCGGAGCGCGATAGGCGGGGACGGACCAGGCGGCCCAGGCACCCATCATCGTCGCTGCTTCCTCCCCTGCGCTTCCTCTTCCGAGGGCTGCGGCGCGTCACAGCAGCTTGAATGGCCGGCAAGTCGAGCGTAAGCTCGCTGGCCAGCCGTAGGGTGATGACGTCGGCGGGGGCTAACGGGCGGCCCTCCATTTGTGCCTCCCTGATGCGGAGGTACAAGGCCATCCACCTCAGCATCGACTCCGACAGGAGCCCAGTTTCAACAAACTGGGCGAGCGTGACTAAGTCACGCTCGTATACTCTAGTCGGAGTCGACGCCCCGGCGGACGGCGCGTAGTAGTCCGCGGGAGGCGGACGGGGGGTGGGCTGCAGTTGGTGGTGGTGAACCTCGGAGGGGGAGGCGGGGGACGGCAGCACGATGTGCTGGTCCAGCCGCCTCTGTAGCTCGACGAGGTTCTCTGCGTTAAGTTCCGCCGATGCGGAGATGTCTACCCCGAGCTGGTAGCTCGAGGGGTAGATATTGGGCGTAATCCGTTCCTCTGAGCGGCGAAGCGAGTCGCTGACTCGACGCGGAGACCCGATGATCGCCTGGGATGCATCCCCGGCGTACACGAATCCCGGCGACCGACGCGACGATCCGCTGGTGCGGCGATGACGGCGCGGCCCGGCGACGGAGCCCGACGATGACGGCGAGGACGCCCGATGCGGCGACCCGGTGGCGCGGTAACGCTGCACGCCGGTGCGCGGGATCGCGCCCCCGGCGCAGCGCCGGGCACCGTCACTGGAGCGCGGCGATTCCGTCGTGCGGGGCGGCGCGTCGGCCCGCGGATTCGAACCGGCGATGTTCCCCGGCGACTCGGCGGCACGCGGCGACTCGGCGACTCGATGCGGCGCCTCAGAGGACGACGACGAGCTGAGCGACAGCTCGTGCGGCGAGGACAGGGGGAGGGCGCCGGCATTGTCGCCATCCGGCTGCGAAGCCGTCTGGTGACGCCTGGCGCGCCTGCCACCCCTGTTGGCGGCGGTCGATGATGATGACGTTGTTTGGCCCTGAAAAGGGCCTTTTAAAAAGTCTGATTTGTCCCCGGGCGGCATTGCCCGGGAACTCCTCCGATGGTCTGGCTCTGGTTGCTACTGGGTCTCCTCGCTGCGCGGACCTGAGGCCATAGCCCCGGCGTCTGATCCTCCCAGGAAGCGTCTCGTTGAACCGGTGATGTTCTCCGGTTCGATGTTCCAGTCCGCGGGTATTATTAAAATAATTAATAATTACGCGGATGGAACGCGTTGGGTAGGTGGGCGGGTCCCGTGCGCGGACGCGGCAAGTGCGCAGTATGAGGCGCGGAGAGCGGCGATGCGTCGATAGCGTTGTGAAAGTAGGATGGCGCGATGCGTAACTTGCGGCGCGTGAGCGGGAGAGACTTTCCCGTTCGTTCCGTTCGTGGCGCCACTGTTTAAGTAAACTCGGATCCTACTTTATCGAGATACCCAGTGCTTCGAGACGTTTTCCCGTACGGACAGTTAAAACTTTTCACTAACATCTCTTTGAATAAATTGATTTTTTACAAATATTTCCTATTATAATGCAATATATAATTAAACGTCACGATTCCTCATGAATATATCTACACGAGGGTGTACCCGGTTCGCGGACCGTAGTCACAGAAGCGAATGTATACGAGTTTATTGCGGTGCGTGTTTATCATGCGTACAGAGTGTTCGATTTAAAACTTATTTTACTCTATTGAACGTGTTCTTATCATTATTTCAGATCGCCAAATAAACGAATAATCATATTACCTTATGGTATAATGCAAAATAAAAATCATGACAATAATTACCGATCGTTATAACGTTACAGAAACGCGAGCGTCGTAAAACACACGCGCACGCATCCCCGCTCGTCGTGTTTCAAACGGACGACGATGCCAGCCTGACTCGTCCTAATCATCATCAGCATCACTGCCGCCGCCACCACTATCAACATCATCATTAAATCGCTTCGTCCTCCTTGCAGACTACGGTTCCTGTCAAAAAGGACATACAAACATTTACTTACTACTACACTGTTACTACCACAAATACTACTAATTATTGTGAAGGTGAGCTCGCTAAACAAAACAACGCAACCACAATATCATTTAATAACTTAGTTTTAGTTTATAAGCATATTTAAATGAGAGAGAAAAGAAAAATAAAAAAAAAAAAAAAAAATGCACACATATCGTGTATAATTAGAGTAAATTACATTGTGCTTACGTATAACGTAAGATTGTTGTTATTAAAGTTATCAGGTGATTTAATTCGTTCTCTCTATCTCTCTAGTTAAATGTAAAGATATGTATGTAATAATATGATGATGTATTATTCAACGTGATTTGATGAAGACAATAGTCAATAGAAACTTTATTTTTTATATATCTGAATCAATTGCGGCCCTGAAAAGGGCCTTTTGTTATTTTTGTTCGTCGCTTGGTGGTAGTAATAATCGTCGTTTGTTGTTACACAACGTTTAGTATCATAATCATAGTCTTCTTCTTCTAACCGCCGAAACCGTATAGGGTGCGACCTTGACGTTTCAGCGCGTAGACGACGTCCATAGCGGTGACGGTCTTCCTTTTAGCGTGTTCGGTGTACGTGACCGCGTCACGAATTACATTCTCCAGGAACACTTTGAGAACGCCGCGAGTCTCTTCGTATATCAAACCGGAGATTCGTTTCACTCCTCCCCTGCGAGCGAGACGACGGATGGCCGGTTTCGTTATACCCTGGATGTTGTCACGAAGAACCTTCCTGTGTCGCTTCGCTCCGCCTTTTCCTAATCCCTTTCCTCCTTTGCCGCGGCCAGTCATGATGGTTGTCGGTTAGTCTTGATTGCTTGCTTGATAGTTTTCTTGTTTTGTTATCCGGCACAGAGCGGCGCGAGCGTCGAGAGTCGACCGATATTTTTTTTCAAATGCGAGTTTTAAGTAGTTGCTCGCTGGTTTTGTCTCCTGCCGCAGCGCCGCGCATGGCGGTATGAAATGAGGTGGGGGGGGGGGGGGGGGGGGGTTAAGCGGCGACATTAAAGTAAACCCCCCCCCCCCTCCCCCTGTTTCCTTCATCACAGTGTTCCGATTTCATCTCTTTTAACACCTATCTGCATTTATTAATTTCATAAAAGACAATTGGCGCATTTACACAGTCGCAACGCAGTTTTTATTTGCTGACGCGGCGCACATGACATGTTATGAAAATTGGGCAGTTCTCATCCCTCTCACACACATCCAACAACACCTCCTTCAACGCATATTTGCTGTGTCGTATTTTTGTTTGTTTGTTTACTTCAAAGAGAAAAAGAAAACGTGTTTGCGTTTGACATAAATGTAAAATGATATAATAGAAACTATATACAATTGAATCGTAATGAAACATATGCGGCCCTGAAAAGGGCCTTTTTTATTATTATTTCATGTCATTTGTGTGTGTCCGTCCGTCCGTCTCCGTTGCGATCGATGTTTAAGACATTTAAGCACGTTCACCACGAATTCTACGTGCCAATTGAATGTCTTTCGGCATTATGGTGACGCGCTTCGCGTGAATCGCGCACAGGTTGGTGTCCTCGAAGAGACCGACCAGATACGCCTCGCTGGCTTCCTGCAGTGCCATCACGGCTGAACTCTGGAACCGGAGATCGGTCTTGAAATCTTGAGCGATTTCACGCACCAAACGTTGAAACGGCAACTTTCGGATCAGCAATTCCGTACTCTTTTGGTAGCGACGGATCTCGCGCAGGGCCACAGTTCCTGGCCTGTAACGGTGAGGTTTCTTCACTCCACCGGTGGCAGGTGCGCTCTTACGGGCGGCTTTAGTGGCGAGCTGTTTGCGCGGAGCCTTGCCTCCGGTCGACTTGCGGGCTGTTTGCTTCGTACGAGCCATTCTTGAATGTGTTGATCGTTCGTTTGCTTGCTTGCTTGCTTGCTTCGCTTGCGTACGTTAGCTTCCAACGACGTCCGGCTGAATACTAAAAAAATTTTAACATGCCTTTTTATATTTATAACCGTTCAGTATACGGTCGTAGCGTGATCTTTCTCTAACGTATTCCTATCTCTTTCGCAGGCACATTTGTGTTTTCACTCATACAAAGAGATTCTTTCGTTTGCTTTACTTATTTATTAAAATTATATACATATATATATTTTATTAATTGATATTTATAATATTGTTTCAAATTTAATTTAGATACTGACGAGCTCGAGCGGGGCAGCAAACTAACTATTGTAGTACGTTTATTAAAAATAATAATAATAATTTTTAAATAATATAACAACAACCAGCCAGCTTCTACGGTTTATGTCTATACTGAACGAACTTAAATAATAATTAAACAAACAAACAAACATTACACTGAATTGTGTATGACGAGCGCGCGCGCGTTAGGTAGTCTGTCACGTCATCATAGAAACTGTTATTCTCATTTAGACACATATGTACACGTACATATGTGTATATGAGAGATATATGAAAATATTGTGGCCCTGAAAAGGGCCTTTTTTGTGAATAGTAGATTTTGTTGTTGTCTTCGTCGATGTAGATGTAGATTGATATAAATGATGATGTTACACGATCAGTATTTTAGACGTCGTCATTTATGATGATCTTGTCTTTTTTTTTTTCCTCTTCACTTGGAACTGGTGTACTTTGTGACGGCCTTCGTGCCCTCGCTGACCGCGTGCTTGGCCAGTTCGCCGGGCAGAAGCAACCTCACAGACGTCTGCACCTCCCTGGACGTGATCGTGGAACGTTTGTTGTAGTGGGCGAGACGTGACGCTTCAGCTGCGATGCGCTCGAATATGTCGTTCACGAACGAATTCATGATTGACATCGCCTTGCTGGATATACCGGTGTCCGGGTGCACCTGCTTGAGCACTTTGTAAATGTAGATAGCGTAGCTCTCCTTCCTCTTGTGCTTCTTCTTTTTCTTGTCAGTCTTGGAAATGTTCTTCTGAGCTTTGCCTGATTTCTTGGCGGCCTTTCCGCTGGTCTTGGGCGGCATCTCTCTTCGTCGTTATAATATATAAACCACTGTGATATGAAGATGATACGCAAGCGAATCGAGTCGACTGGAATTATGATTTTTTTTATAACAATCCTTATTTATTTTCATTTCAGCTCAACTACTAGTACCCGATCTAGACATGCGCGTGAAAACTACGCGTCGACCAATCGGCCGAAGGAACGGATGTGAGTAGTAATTTTTATTATTGAGTTGTACATTTAGAAAATAATAATAATAATGATATTATAAACTTGAACAAATAAAATAGCGAAATCGACAAACAAATCTTTCCATCGTCGAGTTGAAAAATCCTGACTGTAATAACAGTTCATATCAATCATAATATAAAATTATCTTCTGACATACACGGTGCACCACCAGGAAATTTAAACATAACATATAATACATATAATAAACCTTCTCGCCGTTTGCCGCACCGCAAAAAGCCCGCGCGGAGTAAGAGAAATGTGAGAAGATATCTTAGACTAACTAACTATATGTATAATGTGACGATTATTTCGGTACTATGATGTAGATAGAGTAGGAATGATCATCCATAATTAACATATCAGAACAGATACATACATATTAGTTAGAATTAGAGTTAAGAGTTTTTGCGTTTTGACACGATGTATGTCAAGTGTGTATGAGAAACTATTTGTTATCATAATTAAATGGAATAATTTTGTGGCCCTGAAAAGGGCCTTTTTTTTTAAATGTTGTTTGTTGTTGTTGTTTTGTCGTCGTTGATGACAGATATATGTATATCTGTTAGTTAGTTATATTATGCTTTCTTCTCAGTTTTCTTCGGCAAGAGAACCGCTTGTATGTTCGGTAGGACGCCTCCCTGAGCGATGGTGACGCCGGAGAGGAGCTTGTTAAGTTCCTCGTCGTTTCTGATCGCCAACTGGAGATGTCTGGGGATTATTCTTGTCTTCTTGTTGTCCCTCGCTGCGTTTCCGGCCAACTCGAGCACTTCAGCGGCCAGATATTCCATCACGGCTGCCAAATAGACCGGAGCGCCGGCTCCCACTCGTTCAGCGTAATTCCCGTTGCGGAGCAATCTGTGTATACGACCGACTGGAAACTGTAGACCGGCACGGTTCGAGCGCGACTTCACCTTCCCCTTTACTTTGCCACCTTTTCCACGTCCGGACATGACTGATGCGAGAGTGATAAATTAACTTGTCGAGATATATGAAGCGGTGCTGCGATGCGCCGCTTGTCGTCTTCAGAAAAGAGTACAATTTTTTTTTTTTTAAATACGCTCTGTGTTGTATTTGTATGTTAATAAGAATATGATATCTAGTACCGATGTACTTACTGTATAACAATTGGAATACGATCAACCAATGGGATTTAGAGAGAGCGTGTTCTCCGTCGACAGAGCACTTTCTCTGTCTCTCTCTCTCTGTGTGTATGTGTCACTGTCCCTCCTCCCCAAGTGTCTTTGAACGAATGTGCGCGCGCGTTAGCGCGCGCGAAAATTTTGGACCTTTTTTTTTTTTTTTTTTTGCTCATTTTCCCTGACAGACTTATAATACATGTATTGATTAACACAGATGACCTTTTTTTTTTTTTTTTTTTTTTTTTGCTCCTCAGTATCTCCTCAGAGCGCATATGTAATGTGCTCAGTCAGCGAGTTTTGTTTGGGTTGGGTGGCAATGCAAGGAGGGCACCCCTGTGGCCAAATAATACCAGCGTTTGTTTCGGAAGTGTGACCACCTTGACAAGAAAGTGAAGGCTGCGTCGGAGTGGAACTGCGTCTCGGTTGGCGGCAGCAGTTCACTGAACAAACTATCCTTCTTCAGCGACGCCGGTGTCATGGAGTGAAATTATGTAACAGACAGAGAATTTTCGTTGCGTTTTCTATTTATTATCAGTAACATATTATACTATACTAGCTGTGTCCGCGACTTCGTCCGCATAACACATTTATTTATAATATTATATTTACATTAAAGATAGTCGGGGGGAGTCGGGCAGTCGGGCCAGATGGAGCCCGAGGGCGGAAGGAAGGGCGAAATATAAATAAATAAATCCTTGTAACCTGAGAAATCAAGCAAGCAAGCAATCAATCAATCGAGAAAACGAACGAACGTACCGACCAAGTTTCAACACGGAGAGGAGAATAAATATCGTTTCGTTCTATAGCTCAGCTCAGCTCATCTCATCTCATCGCATTGATTCGGGTGATGCGCGCTAGATCGCGATCAGTTAACTATTTGAATATAGAATTATCATCATCATTAATCAAACAAGAAATGGTGGCGTAAGATGGATGTAGCATACAATACATACATAGATAAATTGATATTAAAACCCTATATGTACCATATATCATGTGTACATCATGAATAGATAGAAACTTGAAACTATTACGATCAATCGTATATGATCATAGATAGTCACTTTAGAACGATCTGTTAGCCCTGAAAAGGGCTGTTTTTTGTTTTGTTGTTGATTCTTGTTGTTGTTGCTGTTGCTGTTGCTGATGACCGTTCGCTTCTTTCTTAACCGGCAGCCGGCGCAGCGCAACGCAGCGCGGTGCCAGTGCACGAGGCGACAAGCAGCGTCGTCGCGACGACTTCGTTGAATGAATAATGCAGTCATTTTACTTCTTTGAAGCGGCTGTCTTCTTAGACGCGGCCTTGCTCTTCGGTGCCGATGCTGCCTTTTTAGGTTTCGGTGCTTTAGGTTTTTTAGTCGGCGGTTTGGCGGTCTTCTTGGCTTTCGGTGCGGCCGCAGTCGAGGCGGCTGATCCCTTGCCTCTTGACGGGGTCGAAACGGAAGCGGCCGCGGCTGATCTCTTCGCTGCGGCGGGTTTCTTCTTAGCCGCGGCTGCCTTTCTGTCTTTCGTCGCGGGTCTAGAGGTGGCAGCGGCCGCTGAACTCTTCGCCGCCGGTGATGAGGCGGACACGGTGTTAGCCGCTGCTGCCGCTTTCTTGCCGGCGCCCCTGCCGCCTGCCGCTTTCTTCGAAGAAGAAACTGCTGCGGAACTTGCCGCTGACGTGGTCGTTTTCGCCTTCCTGCCGCCGCCGCCGGAGCTTGCGCCGCCGCCGCCACCGGTCTTGCCACCTGTGACAGATGGCTGTTTCTTGGAAGCTGATGATTTAGATTCCAATTTGAAAGAACCCGAAGCGCCGGTGCCTTTCGTTTGAATCAAGGCGCCGGTTTCGACGGCTCCCTTGAGGTATTTCCTTATGAACGGTGCCAGTTTCTCAGCGTCCACCTTGTAATGAGCGGCTATGTACTTCTTGATGGCTTGCAATGATGATCCGCTTCTTTCTTTGAGTTCTTTTATAGCATTGTTCACCATTACAGAAGTCTTCGGATGAGACGGTTTCGCCTTGGGCTTCTTCGAGACGCCTCCTCCGACCGCTGTAGAGGCGGTGGTCGCGGTACTCGCTTTAGGTTTCTTCGTTGTCGGAGTCGCCGGTGCCGGAGTCTCCGTTGCGACTGCTGTATCTGCCATGATGTTGATTTTTCTATTTGTCTCTCTTTAGTTTGCTTCAACGGACGCTGGTGCGAACGAGATGCACGAACTAGTTCCTGAAATTTCCGTTCGTACCGAATTGCGAATTTGCGAATTTCACACCACCCCATTCCACTGCCTTTCATTCATCGTTCTTTCATCCATCCACTGATAAGGTCTGGGTGGTGCCATTTATTGAATAAAATTTACAATATAATACTTAAACCTAGTCTTAAGTCTATATTACAAATCTTAAACAACTAGTACCTAACTAAACCTTAACTATGAATGTACAAAAATTAACCTAAGTCTTAAAAATAGAATAAAATGCAACAACAGAGGAAGTTTTTATTTTAAAATTAAAACTTAGCCTAATACAATGAAATAAGGGGGACTGAAGCGGGAAGCCGTTTCGAGGCGAACCTCCTGACGGCGGCGTTCTTCTCCGTCTGCTACGACAGACGGGTCGCTGTTCGAAGGTAGCTCGCGCGTCCTTCTTGGTGGAAAATCTACCGGAGTCCGTCTGGGCGTTTCTTGAGTGGGATCGGAATCTTAAGGGTGAGCGATCTGTACGCACATCCGTCTAGTACTTTCCAGCGCGCCCTCTCCGAGTCGGGCGCAGTCTAGGTATGGACTAGATCGCGGGCTTTAGGCTTTTTCTTTTTCCTTTTAGTACGGGATCTTGTTGCCTCGTAGCGTTCACCTTCGTCTGGGGGTCTTGCGTGGAGCGGCGCAATGTTCTGGAGGTGAACGTGCGCCGACGAGTCCGCTCTTTTAAACATTCTAGTTGCCAGGCTGCTAATAAAAGCACCCAGGCTTTCGACTCTTGAGTCGCGGGCTATGGTGGCATTGCTCACGTACCACGGCGCACCCAACACCGCGCGTAGAGAGAGGTTCTGTTGGGCCTGAAGCCGCTTCTTCATGGTGGCAGACAGGTAACAATACCATGCCGGGGCCGCGTACGTGAGACGCGACCGAATATATGTCTTGTAAAGCCCCAACTTCGTGCGAAGTGGGAGCCTCGAAGCAAGCACTGGTTGCAGCATTCTCCTGGTTACTTTAGCCCTCGCGATCACACCCTCCGCGTGCCTCTTGAAGGTCACGTTCCGATCGATAATGACGCCCAGGTATTTGACTCTTTCCGACCAAGGGATAGTCTGTCCCTGGAACGTCAATGGTGGCGGTGCTCTTGTCTGCACTCTGGTGACAAGAGCTTGTGTCTTCCCGACGTTGACTGACAACCTCCACTTCGCCAGCCATTCAGGTAGAGCATCGAGCTGTCTTTGCAGTTTTAAGACGGCAGATTTTGCATTATACGCTGTTGCATAAAATGCCGTATCGTCTGCATACAACGCGAGCTCCGCCCGACCAACCAGCGGAATGTCATCGGTATACAGTGCGTATAACAACGGCGAGAGGCAGCTGCCCTGAGGGACTCCTGCCCGCACAGGAAAGTCCCTGGAGGTAATCCCCTCCACCGCTACCACGACGCGGCGGTTTTCCAGGAAAGATCTTATTATATGGGTAATCTTCTTGGGGGCCGATGACGTTGACAGCTTGTATAGCAGCCCCTCGTGCCATACTCTGTCGAACGCCTTCTCCATATCTAGTAGTACTGCAGCGAAGTACTCGTTATTATCATGTGTTCGGGCAATAGTGTCGATGACTTTTGTGAGCTGTAGGACAGTTGAGTGCTCTTCCCTGAAACCAAACTGTTCGTCTCTGGGTGTGATATGGGGTTTTAAAAACCCCAAGAGAACCTTTTCGAACAGTTTAGACATCGTAGAAAGCAACGTAATAGGCCTGTAACTCTCTGGTTTTTGCAGGGGTTTGCCCTGTTTAGGTATCATGACGGCCTTCCCAAGTTTCCAGTCTTGTGGGAAGTGGCCGCTTCGCAGGATTCCATTGAAAAGTCGTGTCATTGCCGCAACGGTCTTAAACGGTAAATGACGAAGCATCGTATTCGTAATTCGATCCATGCCAGGGGCTTTTCTAGGCTTTAATTTTCTGATAGTCCGCAGAACCTGGTGCGGACTAACGTATAGAGCGGTGCCTTCTTCGCTGCTACCGGCTACAGGCTCTAAGAAGAAGCGATCCAGATGTCTTTTGACATCGATATCGTGCTGGGGGTTCGATACCGGGTTCAGGGAAAACTGTCTCTCCAGACACTCGGCAAATATCTCCGCCCGATCGTTTGCCGTGAATCGTGGGTGACCGTTTTTATTCAGTAGAGGTCTGACCGGCGATGGGACCGCTGACAAGGTCCGGCACAAGCGGTGAATAGAAGGCAGGCGTGTGCTGCAATCTCCTAATTCTTCTATGAAGCTATCCCACGATTCCGCTGCGTCGTCATCGAGGGCCGCTTTAACTCGTTCTACCATCGAGTTATATTTAATTTTCATGAAAGGGCAACGGGTTTGTTGCCATGCGCGTCGCAGCGCCCTCTTCTCATCGATTAGCATCTGGATCCGCCGGGGAAGTGGCCTAAGCCGACCCCCGGTCGGAACCGTATGGCTAGATCGACGGAGAGCGCTTTGAATGCTACGCGTCAAGGCACCCGTCATCCACTCGACATCTGCACGAGAGGACATCGGTCTCGTGATGGTTGTGTTTTCAAGCTCTTTCACGAATGCGGTCCAATCTACCCTGAGACGTGATGTTGGAGCGTTGATTCGTGTTGGTAGAAAATCAGAAAACTCGAGAAGGACTGGGCGATGGTCCGACGGCAGGTCCGGGAGAACCGTCTGCCGCGGTGGCGCTCTAAGGCCTCTATAAACACATATGTCCAAAACGTCCTGCGAATTATAATCGTACCGTGTCGGCGCGTCCGGTCCGATTATCTCGTAATTATTGTTCACAGAGTGACAATAAAACGCTCTGCCCATCCAGGTATCCTTACTCGAGCCCCAGTAGGTACTCTTCACGTTGAGATCACCGGCTATCACCGTCGGAGTCGAGTCTCGCAGCAATATATCCCCGATGTCCGCGCAGAAAGACTGGCTATTCTGGTGACTCGGTGGTTTATATGCCGCGTAGAGCTTGAGGTGATGCCCTCTAACGTTCAGGAGTATTCCCAGGGCGTAGAGTGATGGGTACTCTTTATATGGTATCTCTTGATGTACAATGTTCCTTTTGACGAGCACCACTAATCCGCGATAAGCGGCGCCGTCGGACGCCTTCTCGTTTTTCCTGTAAGTGTAATAATTCGACACTTTAAAAGTGTCGACATCACGCAGGTAAGTTTCTGATATCAACATCACGTCGACGTTCTGCTCACGAAGGAAGTGCGCCAGCAGTTTCTTCTTCCTCCGGAGCGACTGGGCGTTCCAATGTACCACCCTTAAGGTTTTATAGTCCATTGCACAGGAGCTTGTACAATCCCTTAAGGGCGGCCTTCTGTCCGTTCTCGCCCTCCTGCACGGCATCGAGGATCTCGCGAATGACCCCGATCGTGTTGGCGAGCGAATCTAGTTTTTGCGCCGGCTGTGGCGATGCAAGTGCAGGGGGGCGCAGGTCCTCCCCCTCTGATTGTCCACTGTATGCCGCGGCTCGGCCCCTTGCCGCGGCTGACTTCCTTTTCTTTAGGCGTTTCCCTCTCGAACGCTTACCCGGCCCAGTCATGCCACTGAGGCCAGTGGGGTCGTTGGCAGGCGCCATCAGCGACGCTGGCGCTGCCTCCTCCACGGCGTTACTCAGTGGTAGCGCTTGCCCTTTGCGTTCTTTGCCTGGTCCGGTAAGTGCGACCGTCCCAGCCCGCCTGTTACGTATTTCACGCTTCCAGACCGGGCACCTTGTGTAATTGGCGGGGTGCGGCCCCTTACAATTAACACAAGTGGGAGGCTCCTCCCTAGGACGATCACAATCGCGGGCGGTGTGCTCACCGCCGCATCGGACGCAGGCTAGCGGCCTGTGGCATTGTCGGGAGCTGTGCCGAAACTCCTGACATCTGTGGCACTGTGCAGGACCCAGTCTACTGCGCCAGGCCTCCACAACCACACCCCGCATATACATGAGCTCATTGAGCTCAAATATTGCCGGGGTGAGGCCTTCATGCCGCTTTAAGATTACGTAGAAGAGGCAACCCGGGTTGCCTCCTCGAGCCCTCACGTTTTTACAAAATTCGGGCTGGAAGCCTCGCTCCTGTAAGGCGGCCATTATATCCTGCGGCTCCGTGTCTGCAGGGAGACCCCTAATGGCCACCTTGAGGCTTCGCTCGGCCGGCAGCGAGTACGTAAACCACGCGATACGATCCTCTTTCTCAAGACGAGTGAGGTATCTCTGTATCACGCGGTATTCTTCCTCGCTCTCTGGCGAGAAACGCACCCCCGTCCCGTAGGGGCGTGCGTTCGGAGACCGGCCGAGTAATTGGGCAAGCTGCTTGAAGTGGCGTTGCCACTCGGGTAATTTCTCCACAATCAGAGGGGGGAATACTTCTTGCTTCCTCTGTTGTTGCTTGAATTTTATATTAGGTCGCTGCGCAGCAGCGGCCGGGTCGGCAGCGGCCCGTCCCGTCGGCTGAGGCGCGGCCAGTGAAGCTGGCTGCGCGGTGAGCGGCGCGGCAGGTGCGCGCGCCGTCGCGGTGCCGCGCGGTACGGCGCTCGACGCGAGCGGCGGACGAGCTGGATGAGCCGGCGCACGAGGGGCGCCGACGGGTGCGGCCTTAGGGGCCGAGACGGGTGGCGGGTGTTCCGACGGAACGGGTCGCTGCTTACCGGCCTTAGTTCTTAATGCGTAACTATCCTTTTCCGCCGTAGGAATCGGGCGGGCGGCGGCTCCGATGGGTGCAGGTGGGCGCGCGGCGGGGTCCGGGGCGGCGCGCACGGCGGGCGGCGCAGCGTCGCGACGCGCAGGCATCGCAGCGGCGGCGGGCACGGCGCGCGGTCCTGTGACCGGGGGCGGTGCGGTGCGCGGCGGCGCGACGACAGCGGCGCCGGCCATGAAGGCCGCCGTCCGTTCCTCCGCTGGGCGTTTTCTCAACTCTTTCCTCACGCGTTGGGGCAAAGGCGTTTCGCGGGCGAACACGGTGGTGCGCACCGGCGGGATCTCGCCCGGCGTGGGTTCGTCACCTTCTATGACGACGGGAGGCGACAGTGGTCGCGGCGGTCGTCTCTGCGACGGTGGTGGCTGCGGCGGTGAGGCGGACGCGCGCGTGTGCCAGTGGAAGGGGTCGCGACAGGTGGAGATCGGCGATGCGGAGCGCGACAGGCGAGGGCGGACCAGTCGGCCCAGGCACTCGTCGCCGTCGCTACTTCCGCCCCTGCGCTTCCTCTTCCTCGGGCTGCGGCGCGTCACGGCAGGCTGGATTGCTGGTAGCTCAATCGTGAGCTCGCCGGCCAGCCTGAGAGCGGTGGCATCAGTGTGGCTAAGGGGTCGTCCCTCCATTTGCGCCTCACGGATGCGAAGAAACAGCGCCATCCACCGGAGCATCGGCTCCGACAGGAGCCCAGTTTCTATAAACTGGGCGAGCGTGACTAGGTCACGCTCGTACACCCCAGTCGGAGTCAACACCCCTGCAGACGGCGCGTAGTAGTCCGCAGGTGGTGGGCGGGCGGCAAATGGGGACCGATGGGCTTCGGTGGGGGAGGCGGGGGGGGGCAACGTAATATGTTGGTCCAAACGCCTCTGTAGCTCCATTATGTTTTCGGCGGATAATTCCGCCGAAGCAGCGATGTCCATCCCGGGCTCGAAGTTAACGGGATAGTGTGCCATAACTGCTATTTCTTCTTCGGAGCGTCGCAGTGAGTCGCTGGCCCGACGCGGAGACCCGCCGATCGCCCGGGACGCATCCCCAGGCGCTTCGGATCCCGGAGACCGACGCGATGACTCGCCGGCACGGCAGCGCAGTCCGGCGACGGAGCCCGACGATGACGAGGAGGCGCTGCTACCCGGCGACACGTCGCGATGTCGCGACACGCCAGTGCGCGGGATCGCACCTCTCGAGCGACGCCGAGCGCTGCCGTCGGAGTGCGACAGCGGCGCCGAGCGGGACGACACGTTGGCCCGATGATCCGGTCCGGCGATGTTCCCCGGCGACTCGGTGATAGGGCGCGGCGAGCCTACGACTCGCTGCGGCGTTTCAGAAGCAGACGATGAGCTGTCTGACAGGGGGAGTGCACTGGCGCTTCCATCGTCAGGCCGTGGGGCCGACGGCATGCGCCGAGTGCGCCTTCCACCCCTGGCAGTGGCGGCTGCGGCTGGTTGGCCCTTAAAAGGGCCTTTTAAAAATTGTGACTTGTCCCCGGGCGGCATTGCCCGGGAACTCCTCCAGTTGGCTGTGTTGAAGCGAGCGTGATGGTTGGTCTCCACTCAGCGCGGACCTGAGGCCATGGCCCCGGCGTCTAGAATCCCCCAGAGAGCTGCTCGTTGGACTGCAATGTGTAGTCCGATGTCCCAATCCGCGGGTATTATTGAATCAATAATTTTGCGGATGGAACGCGTTGGGTAGATGGGCGGGTCCCGTGCGCGGACGCAACAAGTGCGCAGTATGCGGTGCGGAGGGCAGCGATGTAGCGACAACGTTGCGTGAAAGGAATAGCGCGATACCGAACTTGTCGTGTGTGAGTAGGAGAGACTTTCCCGTTCCGTTCGTACCGACCGTGGCGCCACTGTTTAAGTAAACTCGGATCCTACTTTATCGAGATACCCAGTGCTTCGAGACGTTTTCCCGTACGGACAGTTAAAACTTTTCACTAACATCTCTTTGAATAAATTGATTTTTTACAAATATTTCCTATTATAATGCAATATATAATTAAACGTCACGATTCCTCATGAATATATCTACACGAGGGTGTACCCGGTTCGCGGACCGTAGTCACAGAAGCGAATGTATACGAGTTTATTGCGGTGCGTGTTTATCATGCGTACAGAGTGTTCGATTTAAAACTTATTTTACTCTATTGAACGTGTTCTTATCATTATTTCAGATCACCAAATAAACGAATAATCATATTACCTTATGGTATAATGCAAAATAAAAATCATGACAATAATTACCGATCGTTATAACGTTACAGAAACGCGAGCGTCGTAAAACACACGCGCACGCATCCCCGCTCGTCGTGTTTCAAACGGACGACGATGCCAGCCTGACTCGTCCTAATCATCATCAGCATCACTGCCGCCGCCACCACTATCAACATCATCATTAAATCGCTTCGTCCTCCTTGCAGACTACGGTTCCTGTCAAAAAGGACATACAAACATTTACTTACTACTACACTGTTACTACCACAACTACTACTAATTATTGTGAAGGTGAGCTCGCTAAACAAAACAACGCAACCACAATATCATTTAATAACTTAGTTTTAGTTTATAAGCATATTTAAATGAGAGAGAAAAGAAAAATAAAAAATGCACACATATCGTGTATAATTAATTAGAGTAAATTACATTGTGCTTACGTATAACGTAAGATTGTTGTTATTAAAGTTATCAGGTGATTTAATTCGTTCTCTCTATCTCTCTAGTTAAATGTAAAGATATGTATGTAATAATATGATGATGTATTATTCAACGTGATTTGATGAAGACAATAGTCAATAGAAACTTTATTTTTTATATATCTGAATCAATTGCGGCCCTGAAAAGGGCCTTTTGTTATTTTTGTTCGTCGCTTGGTGGTAGTAATAATCGTCGTTTGTTGTTACACAACGTTTAGTATCATAATCATAGTCTTCTTCTTCTTCTAACCGCCGAAACCGTATAGGGTGCGACCTTGACGTTTCAGCGCGTAGACGACGTCCATAGCGGTGACGGTCTTCCTTTTAGCGTGTTCGGTGTACGTGACCGCGTCACGAATTACATTCTCCAGGAACACTTTGAGAACGCCGCGAGTCTCTTCGTATATCAAACCGGAGATTCGTTTCACTCCTCCCCTGCGAGCGAGACGACGGATGGCCGGTTTCGTTATACCCTGGATGTTGTCACGAAGAACCTTCCTGTGTCGCTTCGCTCCGCCTTTTCCTAATCCCTTTCCTCCTTTGCCGCGGCCAGTCATGATGGTTGTCGGTTAGTCTTGATTGCTTGCTTGATAGTTTTCTTGTTTTGTTATCCGGCACAGAGCGGCGCGAGCGTCGAGAGTCGACCGATATTTTTTTTCAAATGCGAGTTTTTGCCGTTGCTCGCTGGTTTTGTCTCCTGCCGCAGCGCCGCGCATGGCGGTATGAAATGAGGTGGGGGGGGGGGGGGGGGGGGTTAAGCGGCGACATTAAAGTAAACCCCCCCCCCCCTCCCCCTGTTTCCTTCATCACAGTGTTCCGATTTCATCTCTTTTAACACCTATCTGCATTTATTAATTTCATAAAAGACAATTGGCGCATTTACACAGTCGCAACGCAGTTTTTATTTGCTGACGCGGCGCACATGACATGTTATGAAAATTGGGCAGTTCTCATCCCTCTCACACACATCCAACAACACCTCCTTCAACGCATATTTGCTGTGTCGTATTTTTGTTTGTTTACTTCAAAGAGAAAAAGAAAATATGTTTGCGTTTGACATAAATGTAAAATGATATAATAGAAACTATATACAATTGAATCGTAATGAAACATATGCGGCCCTGAAAAGGGCCTTTTTTATTATTATTTCATGTCATTTGTGTGTGTCCGTCCGTCCGTCCGTCTCCGTTGCGATCGATGTTTAAGACATTTAAGCACGTTCACCACGAATTCTACGTGCCAATTGAATGTCTTTCGGCATTATGGTGACGCGCTTCGCGTGAATCGCGCACAGGTTGGTGTCCTCGAAGAGACCGACCAGATACGCCTCGCTGGCTTCCTGCAGTGCCATCACGGCTGAACTCTGGAACCGGAGATCGGTCTTGAAATCTTGAGCGATTTCACGCACCAAACGTTGAAACGGCAACTTTCGGATCAGCAATTCCGTACTCTTTTGGTAGCGACGGATCTCGCGCAGGGCCACAGTTCCTGGCCTGTAACGGTGAGGTTTCTTCACTCCACCGGTGGCAGGTGCGCTCTTACGGGCGGCTTTAGTGGCGAGCTGTTTGCGCGGAGCCTTGCCTCCGGTCGACTTGCGGGCTGTTTGCTTCGTACGAGCCATTCTTGAATGTGTTGATCGTTCGTTTGCTTGCTTGCTTGCTTGCTTCGCTTGCGTACGTTAGCTTCCAACGACGTCCGGCTGAATACTAAAAAAATTTTAACATGCCTTTTTATATTTATAACCGTTCAGTATACGGTCGTAGCGTGATCTTTCTCTAACGTATTCCTATCTCTTTCGCAGGCACATTTGTGTTTTCACTCATACAAAGAGATTCTTTCGTTTGCTTTACTTATTTATTAAAATTATATACATATATATATTTTATTAATTGATATTTATAATATTGTTTCAAATTTAATTTAGATACTGACGAGCTCGAGCGGGGCAGCAAACTAACTATTGTAGTACGTTTATTAAAAATAATAATAATAATTTTTAAATAATATAACAACAACCAGCCAGCTTCTACGGTCTATGTGTATACTGAACGAACTTAAATAATAATTAAACAAACAAACAAACATTACACTGAATTGTGTATGACGAGCGCGCGCGCGTTAGGTAGTCTGTCACGTCATCATAGAAACTGTTATTCTCATTTAGACACATATGTACACGTACATATGTGTATATGAGAGATATATGAAAATATTGTGGCCCTGAAAAGGGCCTTTTTTGTGAATAGTAGATTTTGTTGTTGTCTTCGTCGATGTAGATGTAGATTGATATAAATGATGATGTTACACGATCAGTATTTTAGACGTCGTCATTTATGATGATCTTGTCTTTTTTTTTTTTTTTCCTCTTCACTTGGAACTGGTGTACTTTGTGACGGCCTTCGTGCCCTCGCTGACCGCGTGCTTGGCCAGTTCGCCGGGCAGAAGCAACCTCACAGACGTCTGCACCTCCCTGGACGTGATCGTGGAACGTTTGTTGTAGTGGGCGAGACGTGACGCTTCAGCTGCGATGCGCTCGAATATGTCGTTCACGAACGAATTCATGATTGACATCGCCTTGCTGGATATACCGGTGTCCGGGTGCACCTGCTTGAGCACTTTGTAAATGTAGATAGCGTAGCTCTCCTTCCTCTTGTGCTTCTTCTTTTTCTTGTCAGTCTTGGAAATGTTCTTCTGAGCTTTGCCTGATTTCTTGGCGGCCTTTCCGCTGGTCTTGGGCGGCATCTCTCTTCGTCGTTATAATATATAAACCACTGTGAATCTATGAAGAAGATAGATACGCAAGCGAGCGAACCGAGTCGACTGGAATTATGATTTTTTTTATAACAATCCTTATTTATTTTCATTTCAGCTCAACTACTAGTACCCGATCTAGACATGCGCGTGAAAACAACGCGTCGACCAATCGGCCGAAGGAACGGATGTGAGTAGTAATTTTTATTATTGAGTTGTACATTTAGAAAATAATAATAATAATAATGATATTATAAACTTGAACAAATAAAATAGCGAAATCGAATCCTGACTGTAATAACAGTTCCAATCATAATATAAAATTATCTTCTGACATACACGGTGCACCACACGGTGTGAAATTTAAACATAACATATAATACATATAAACCTTCTCGCCGTTTGCCGCACCGCAAAAAGCCCGCGCGGGGTAAGAGAAATGTGAGAAGATATCTTAGACTAACTACCATTATGATATGTATCTAGATCTGTTTGTTATATAAAACTATATGTATAATGTGACGATTATTTCGGTACTATGATGTAGATAGAGTAGGAATGATCATCCATAATTAACATATCAAACAGAACAGATAGATACATACATATTAGTTAGAATTAGAGTTAGAGTTTTTGCGTTTTGACACGATGTATGTCAAGCGTGTATGAGAAACTATTTGTTATCATAATTAAATGGAATAATTTTGTGGCCCTGAAAAGGGCCTTTTTTTTAGATGTTGTTTGTTGTTGTTGTTGTTGTTTTGTCGTCGTTGATGACATATATATGTATATCTGTTAGTTAGTTATTATGCTTTCTTCTCAGTTTTCTTCGGCAAGAGAACCGCTTGTATGTTCGGTAGGACGCCTCCCTGAGCGATGGTGACGCCGGAGAGGAGCTTGTTAAGTTCCTCGTCGTTTCTGATCGCCAACTGGAGATGTCTGGGGATTATTCTTGTCTTCTTGTTGTCCCTCGCTGCGTTTCCGGCCAACTCGAGCACTTCAGCGGCCAGATATTCCATCACGGCTGCCAAATAGACCGGAGCGCCGGCTCCCACTCGTTCAGCGTAATTCCCGTTGCGGAGCAATCTGTGTATACGTCCGACTGGAAACTGTAGACCGGCACGGTTCGAGCGCGACTTCACCTTCCCCTTTACTTTGCCACCTTTTCCACGTCCGGACATGACTGATGCGAGAGTGATAAATTAACTTGTCGAGATATATGAAGCGGTGCTGCGATGCGCCGCTTGTCGTCTTCAGAAAAGAGTAGTATTTTTTTTTTTAAATACGCTCTGTGTTGTATTTGTATGTTAATAAGAATATGATATCTAGTACCGATGTACTTACTGTATAACAATTGGAATACGATCAACCAATGGGATTTAGTGATAGCGTGTTCTCCGTCGACAGAGCACTGTCTCTGTCTCTCTCTCTCTCTCTCTCTCTCTCTGTGTATGTGTCACTGTCCCTCCTCCCCAAGTGTCTTTGAACGAATGTGCGCGCGCGTTAGCGCGCGCGAAAATTTTGGACCTTTTTTTTTTTTTTTTGCTCATTTTCCCTGAGAGACTTATAATTCATGTATTGATTAACACAGATGACCTTTTTTTTTTTTTTTTTTTTTTTTTTGCTCCTCAGTAGCTCCTCAGAGCACATATGTAATGTGCTCAGTCAGCGAGTTTTGTTTGGGTTGGGTGGCAATGCAAGGAGGGCACCCCTGTGGCCAAATAATACCAGCGTTTGTTTCGGAAGTGTGACCACTTTGACCTGAAAGAAAGTCAAGGCTGCGTCGGAGTGGAACTGCGTTATCCTTCTTCAGCGACGCCGGTGTCATGGAGTGAAATTATGTAACAGACAGAGAATTTGCGTTGCGTTTTCTATTATCGGTAACATATTATACTATACTATACTAGCTGTGTCCGCGACTTCGTCCGCGTGGAATAGTTATAACACATTTATTTGGATAAAGGTATTAATATTATTACGTTGATACAACTCTCAACAAATAATGCATTAATTACGACTTTTTTTTTTTTTTTTTTCAATTCGAAGTAGCAGTTCCTTAGATTAGCGCGTTCAGCTTTATAATATTATAGTATATAGAGACGGGGGGAGTCGGGCAGTCGGGCCAGATGGAGCCCGAGGGCGGAAGGAAGGGCGAAATATAAATAAATAAATCCTTGTAACCTGAGAAATCAAGCAAGCAAGCAATCAATCAAGCGAGAAAACGAACGAACGTACCGACCAAGTTTCAACACGGAGAGGAGAATAAATATCGTTTCGTTCTATAGCTCAGCTCAGCTCATCTCATCTCATCGCATCGCATTGATTCGGGTGATGCGCGCTAGATCGCGATCAGTTAACTATTTGAATATAGAATTATCATCATCATTAATCAAACAAGAAATGGTGGCCGTACGATGTATGTAGCATAAAATACATACATATATAGATATAAATTGATATTAAAACCCTATATGTACCATATATCATGTGTACATCATGAATAGATAGAAACTTGAAACTATTACGATCAATCGTATATGATCGTAGATAGTCACTTTAGAACGATCTGTTAGCCCTGAAAAGGGCTGTTTTTTGTTTTGTTGTTGATTCTTGTTGTTGTTGCTGTTGCTGTTGCTGATGACCGTTCGCTTCTTTCTTAACCGGCAGCCGGCGCAGCGCAACGCAGCGCGGTGCCAGTGCACGAGGCGACAAGCAGCGTCGTCGCGACGACTTCGTTGAATGAATAATGCAGTCATTTTACTTCTTTGAAGCGGCTGTCTTCTTAGACGCGGCCTTGCTCTTCGGTGCCGATGCTGCCTTTTTAGGTTTCGGTGCTTTAGGTTTTTTAGTCGGCGGTTTGGCGGTCTTCTTGGCTTTCGGTGCGGCCGCAGTCGAGGCGGCTGATCCCTTGCCTCTTGACGGGGTCGAAACGGAAGCGGCCGCGGCTGATCTCTTCGCTGCGGCGGGTTTCTTCTTAGCCGCGGCTGCCTTTCTGTCTTTCGTCGCGGGTCTAGAGGTGGCAGCGGCCGCTGAACTCTTCGCCGCCGGTGATGAGGCGGACACGGTGTTAGCCGCTGCTGCCGCTTTCTTGCCGGCGCCCCTGCCGCCTGCCGCTTTCTTCGAAGAAGAAACTGCTGCGGAACTTGCCGCTGACGTGGTCGTTTTCGCCTTCCTGCCGCCGCCGCCGGAGCTTGCGCCGCCGCCGCCACCGGTCTTGCCACCTGTGACAGATGGCTGTTTCTTGGAAGCTGATGATTTAGATTCCAATTTGAAAGAACCCGAAGCGCCGGTGCCTTTCGTTTGAATCAAGGCGCCGGTTTCGACGGCTCCCTTGAGGTATTTCCTTATGAACGGTGCCAGTTTCTCAGCGTCCACCTTGTAATGAGCGGCTATGTACTTCTTGATGGCTTGCAATGATGATCCGCTTCTTTCTTTGAGTTCTTTTATAGCATTGTTCACCATTACAGAAGTCTTCGGATGAGACGGTTTCGCCTTGGGCTTCTTCGAGACGCCTCCTCCGACCGCTGTAGAGGCGGTGGTCGCGGTACTCGCTTTAGGTTTCTTCGTTGTCGGAGTCGCCGGTGCCGGAGTCTCCGTTGCGACTGCTGTATCTGCCATGATGTTGATTTTTCTATTTGTCTCTCTTTAGTTTGTGTACACGATGGACAACACTCGATGACTATTAACAGGGGTTCTTCGTAATAAAACACTTCTTCGTTCGCAGTTCGCTTCTTTATTCTTGAGGGTAGCTCCGAGGGAATTCTTCGAGTCTTCGATCTTCGCCGCCGACCAACGATTAGGTCGCTATATATATCCCCTCGGGCTACCCTAACAACTAGTACTATATACAAAGCATTCCTTAAAACTAAGTCCGCCAATAGCGACGCCGGATTCCGCCGTAGTTCCTACGTCCGGCCGCCGCTGTCGCTGCTGTCGCCCCGGTCGACGTGCTCCTCTCCCGCACCCCTATTCTTGCGTCTCCGGCGCCCTGGGCTCGCTGTTCGTAACATCCTCCCCCCGGCGTAGCTCGTCGAAGCCTTCTTTTTCCAGCCGGAGAACAGCCAGCTTCCTTGCAGGGCGCACGAAGGCTCCACCTCTGGTGCGGATGAGAGTGCTGCGCACGTCGCCGTCTGGCCCGGGGTACACGGCCTCCACGATGCCTCGAGGCCATGTATTGCGGGGCAATGCAGCGTCGACTACGATGACTAGATCTCCGGGGCGTAGCGGGCGCTGTCGATCGTGCGCTCCGCCGCGCGCCACCAGCGTCGGTAGGTACTCCCGGACCCACCGTCGCCAGAACTGGTCGGCGAGCCCTTGTGTCGCCTTCCATGCTCTCCTATCCGCCGGCGAGCACACCCCGGTCTGGGGCAGCCCTGCCGACGTCCCGATGAGAAAGTGGTTCGGAGTCAACGCCTCCGGATCCGCCGGATCCACGGAGACGTGTGTCAGCGGTCGCGAATTGATCGCGTGTTCCGCTTCTGCCAGCAGCGTCGTCAGCACCTCCTCTCGCGGTGCTTGGTCGTGTAGAGTCGCGCTCAGCGCAGCTTTTGCTGAGCGCACGAGTCGCTCCCACGCGCCGCCTTGATTCGGCGCGCCAGGAGGGATGAAGCGCCACTCCATTCGGCGCAGCTGCGCGTAGTCACGCAGCGCCGGCTCCCACTCGCTGTATGCTGCCCGTAGCTCCGCGTCGGCTCCACGGAAGTTCGTCCCGTTGTCGCTCCAGAGCTGACGCGGCCATCCGCGTCGCGCTGCCATCCGTCGCAGCGCCATGATTGCGGAGTCGGCAGACAGGCTGCCCACTACCTCGATGTGGACAGCTCGGGTAGTGAGGCACGTGAACAACGCGCCCCACCTCTTCTCACGTCGGCGGCCGATACTGACGGTCATCGGCCCGAAGTAGTCGACCCCGCAGTTGGTGAAGGGTCGGCGATGCTGATCCAGGCGCACCGGCGGCAGGTCCCCCATCGGCGGCACCCGGGGCTTCGCTCGGCGCACCCGGCAGAGCGCGCAAGCCCGGGCAACCGCGCGCACAGTGGGGCGCGCGCGCAGTACCCAGAAGCGCTGCCTGATGTCATTGAGGACGCGCTCGTTGCTGGCGTGTCCCGCAGCCGCGTGTTCTCGTAGCACGATGAGTCTTGTCAGCGGGTGACGGCCGCCCAGTATGATCGGCCGCTTCGTCTCGTACGGCGCGCGCGCGGCATCGATCCGTCCGCGCACACGCAGCAGGTCGTCCTGCAGCATCGGGTCCAGCTTGGCGAGGCGGCTGGCAGCTGGCAAGGTTCGGCCAGCGCGCAGCCTCGCGATCTCCTCGCCGAAGTCTTCCTCCTGCGCCCTGCGTAGCCATAGGTGCTCCGCTCGCTCGATGTGCTGCAATTCAAGTCGGGTCGCTCTTTTGCGACATTTGTCGATGAAGGCGAGCACCGTCGCCGTCGCCCGGATCAGCCGCTCATATGATGAGAAGCGGCTAATGTCCGGCAACGGGCTCGCGTTGTCGATGATGCTCGCTGCGCAGCACGCGGCCTCCTCGATGCTGCCGGTGCTGCTCGGTCGTGCCTTTTCCTGCGGCCACGTACTCTCAGGCCCGTACAGGAAAGAAGGTCCGGTGAACCAGCGGTCATGCTGGTCGGTTGGCGCCTTTCCGTCGCGGGTTGCGTCATCCGCGACGTTGTGTGCGGTCGGCACCCAGCGCCATTGTTCTATGTCAGTTGCCTCCGCTATCTCTCCGAGCCGGTGCGCGACGTAAGGCGTGTAGCGCCTCGCGTCCGTCCTTATCCACTGCAGCACCGTTGATGAGTCGCTCCAGTAGATCACGCGATCAGCCTTCCAGTGATGTTCTTGCTTTATCATGCCAGCCAGCCGGGTTCCGATGACAGCTGCTTGTAGCTCCAGCCGTGGTATCGTATGCGGGCGCAGCGGCGCCACCCTGGCCTTAGCAGCGGCCAGTGTCACCGTGACGCGACCGTCTTCGTGCATCAGCCGCCAGTATGCTGCCGCTGCGTATGCCTGTTCGCTGGCATCGACGAACACGTGAAGCTGCCTCTCCGGTTCCGCAGCATCGTCGTTGGTGACGTATCGTCGCGGCAGGCGCAGCTGAGCTATGTCGTCCAGCGCGCTCAGCCATTGGTCGAAGCGATCCGCCTGCTCGCCCGGAAGCTGCTCATCCCATCCTATCTGGATGCGCCATAAATCCTGCAACACAATCTTGGCAGTGATGCTGTAACAGCTGAGTAACCCCAGCGGGTCGAAAATCGACATGACCGCCGCCAGGGCCTCTCGCTTCGTCGGGGCCCGCTGCCGTTCACGGACTTGTTTTGGGACGCGTGCCAGGGTCGTGTTGAAGCCCAGCTCGTCTTTCTCGGCGTCCCACAGCATGCCAAGTGTCTTTTCCTGGTGGTGTTCGTGGCCCAGAGCGGTCGGCTCCCGGGCTCGCAGCTCTCGAGGGACGGTGTTCAGCAGGAGCGGGCAGTTGGAGTTCCAGCTTCTCAACGTGAAGCCTGCCTGAGCGTGGACGGTGATGACCTCTTCTATTGTCTTCTTTGCTTCTTCCATGGTCTTGAAGCTGTGCACGAGGTCGTCCATGTAATGACTCCTGGTGATGACCGGCAGTGCCCTGGCGTGCGAATGCGCGTGATCCTGCGCATTCCGGTCCCGTACACTGTGGGCCAGGAAGGGCGAGCTGGCTGCTCCGAAGATCATCGAAGTCATCTTGAACTGCTCCGGAGGGTCCTTTCTGTTGTCGCCTCTCCACAAGAATGACTGCGCCGGTTGATCTTCCGCTCGCACCTTCACCTGCAAAAACATCTCAGAAATGTCCGCTGTTACGGCGATCGGCCGTTCCCGGAATCGAAATAATATTCCGGGAAGTGATTGTAACAAGTCCGGTCCCTCGAGTAAAAAGTCGTTCAAACTTTTGTTCTGTACGCGGTGCGCTGCGTCAAACACTAGCCGTATCTTGTTTGGCTTATTCGGGTTTCGTACGGCGAAGTGCGGTAGAAACCACTGTATAGCGCTGTCTCGTTCACTCTCGCTATACTTTTCTGCGTATCCTTTTTTCAACAAATTTTCAATCTGGCGCGTGTATTCTTCTTTAAATGCCGGGTCGCGGTCCATCTTTTTTTCTATGCCCCTGAGGCGTATGAATGCTTCACTGTAGCTCGGTGGCAGCACGATGCCATCGGTGCGCCACGGCAACCCGACTTCGAATCGATTGTTCACTCGGCGCGCCGTTTTGTTGAAAATTTCGATCGCTCGTCGATCTTCTGGCTTCTCCTTGGTGGTCAGCGACACACCAAGCGCTTCCAACGTGAAGTGCTTCTTCACCAGTTCTTGAAGACGCTCGTCGTCTTCTTGCTCGGTGCTCGAGGGGGTGCTGCCGCAGTCTCGTTCCGCTGCGTGCAGATGCAGCACCGTGTTCTCCCCCCGTCGATGGAGCAGGCGAGGCTCGATGCCGTAGATGACCCACCCTAGGCTGGTGAGTGATGCGGCGGGCTCGTTCTTCTTTCCGGTCCTCATCTGCTGGGAGACCATCAGGTGCCAGTTGTCGACACCTATCAGGATCCTCGGCTTCGCGTTCTCGAAGCAGGCCTCCCGGAGATCTTGCAGGTGGGCGTACCGCGTCAGTTCCCGCGGCGCCCGCTGTCCTCGCAGGTCCAACTTCTTGACCGTGCGAGCGGTGATCTCGTGTGCGGCGCGTTCTCGCCGCCCTCGGATGCTGATGCTGACCCGCTGACTGCTGCTCTCGTGCTCCGTCACGTTGACACCTCGCAGCCTCAGTGGTGCCGGAGTCCCCTTGGCGCCGATGCTGTCTGCCAGTTCTTGGTCGATGAGGGTTATTGATGACCCCTCATCCAGGAGCGCGTACGTAGCTACTTCTCCCCCAGGACCTGTAATGATGACGTTGCAGACTTTTAGCAACACGCTGCTGTCTTCACTGGGTGTTGCTATCGACATCACTGCTTCTTCTCTGGCCGGGCGGGGTGGTTCTTCCTCGTCGCTGGATCGCACCTCTGGCTGCGCTCGCACTTGCTCGGTATCGTGCAACAGCGGGTGATGCGGCCGGCGGCAACCGCTGACACCGCATGCGTCAGCTTGGCAGTCGGCCCGACGATGCCTCTTCTTCAGGCACTTAAAACAAACGCGCGCTGACTTTGCCCAGTCCCAGCGGGCGCTGATCTTCATATTCTTGATCTTCTTGCATTTATCCGTAGCGTGGTCTGCTCCACAGCAGAAGCACCCTTGTGGTGCGCGTCGCTCCTCTACCGTTGCGTAGACGGCTGCCCCACGCGTCGTTCGGCGTGCTGGCTTCGTGTTCTGCTGCCTCGGTCTTGCTGGCGCGGCGTATTTTGCAGTGCTGACGGCGCCCGATCTACTGGATTGGCGCGTGTAGCTAAACGCCAAGTCCGCTTCGTGTGTGAGGAAGCGAGACAGAGTGATCACTTCGCACTCTTCCATTCCTCGGTGCAGATGTGCGTAGTCTCTCCACCTTGAGACTAGCAGCGGGCTCATTCGTTCCATGATTTCTCCCGCCAGCTGAGGATTCCGTAGATAACCGCTGTGCCCGACGTTCTTGAGCACGGCGATTATGTTCTGCACTCGCACTGCAAACACGTTGAGCTCTTGCGCTGTCATTCCTGCTTGTGGCAGCTGACGCAGCTTCTCCATGGCGTCGTTGATGATGGTGTCCGGCTGGCCATAACAGCGCTCCAGTGTGTGCATTATGGCATCCGGGTTCTCCGCCGTGTGCAGTAGAGGCGCCACGGCGTCCCTCGCTTCTCCCCGGAGACACACCCGTAGCCTGGCTAGGTTCTCCGCCGCCGAGAAGTTGTACATCTTCGTGCTATCTCGCATGGCTGCCTTGAATGGCAGCCACTCGTTCGGTGCCCCGGTGAATATGGGTAGGTCCGAGGCTTGACGTGGCGGCACTCGTTCCCGTGCCGTCATCCTCTTCAACGCCTCGGCCAGCTCCTCGATCGCCCTCGATCTGCCCCTCGTGGGCGTGGGCGAACGTGTGCGACGCCGTTCTGTCGCCTCACGTTGCTGTGACCTTTCTTCTTCAAAGGTCACTCGGGCCGTGGTCAGCTCCCCCCGTTGATCGTCGGAGGTGTGGAGGGCCGTTCTGCCTCCTCGTTCTGCTGACGGTGTCTCGGCCGGGTACGTTGAATCCCCCTCGGTTGCTTGTTGCAGCCAACTGTTGACGCGTTCGTTCGTCTCTGACACGTTGCTGCCCCGTTCGTCTTCTTCGATATTTTCGAGGTCCACTTCTAGTCTCTTCCTGACTAGGTCCGCTTCCATGCGCAGTTCCCGCCGTTGGATCTCGGCGAGACGTTCCTGTGCTTGCAGCTCCAACTGCAACCGTAATCTGGCAGCTGAGCTTGTACTTGTGCGGCGTGACCTTGCTGGCGAACGTTGTCTTGCTGCTGTAGGGAAAGAAACTGCGTTTGACGTTTCAGCGTTTGACAATCGAGCGTTTGACAATCGAGCGTTTGACTTGTCACATGTCAATGTAGCGTTTGACCTATCGCATGTCAATGTAGCGTTTGACGCCCCTGTCGTAGTCTCAACAGCAGGCCGCACTGACGGAGAGTGTGGTGGTTCAACATGACGCACCGAGGCCGGTGCGTACATGTCACACTCGTCCGTAGTATCGGCCCCCTGTGATCGAGTCTTGACCATTTTCCCCAATTCTTGATGCAATCTTCGATAAATCGATGCGTTGGTTCTACTTTCTTTCTTCTATTCGGCTTCCGATGGACCAGGATGTACACGATGGACAACACTCGATGACTATTAACAGGGGTTCTTCGTAATAAAACACTTCTTCGTTCGCAGTTCGCTTCTTTATTCTTGAGGGTAGCTCCGAGGGAATTCTTCGAGTCTTCGATCTTCGCCGCCGACCAACGATTAGGTCGCTATATATATCCCCTCGGGCTACCCTAACAACTAGTACTATATACAAAGCATTCCTTAAAACTAAGTCCGCCAATAGCGACGCCGGATTCCGCCGTAGTTCCTACGTCCGGCCGCCGCTGTCGCTGCTGTCGCCCCGGTCGACGTGCTCCTCTCCCGCACCCCTATTCTTGCGTCTCCGGCGCCCTGGGCTCGCTGTTCGTAACAGTTTGCTTCAACGGACGCTGGTGCGAACGAGATGCACGAACTAGTTCCTGAAATTTCCGTTCGTACCGAATTGCGAATTGCGAATTTCACACCACCCCATTCCACTGCCTTTCATTCATCGTTCTTTCATCCATCCACTGATAAGGTCTGGGTGGTGCCATTTATTGAAATAAATTTTACAATATATTCTTAATGCTAAACTTAAGTGTATATTACAAAACTTAAACAACTAGGACCTAACTAAACCTTAACTATGAATGTACAAAAATTAACCTAAGTCTTAAAAATAGAATAAAATGCAACAACAGAGGAAGTTTTTATTTTAAAATTAAAACTTAGCCTAATACAATGAAATAAGGGGGACTGAAGCGGGAAGCCGTTTCGAGGCGAACCTCCTGACGGCGGCGTTCTTCTCCGTCTGCTACGACAGACGGGTCGCTGTTCGAAGGTAGCTCGCGCGTCCTTCTTGGTGGAAAATCTACCGGAGTCCGTCTGGGCGTTTCTTGAGTGGGATCGGAATCTTAAGGGTGAGCGATCTGTACGCACATCCGTCTAGTACTTTCCAGCGCGCCCTCTCCGAGTCGGGCGCAGTCTAGGTATGGACTAGATCGCGGGCTTTAGGCTTTTTCTTTTTCCTTTTAGTACGGGATCTTGTTGCCTCGTAGCGTTCACCTTCGTCTGGGGGTCTTGCGTGGAGCGGCGCAATGTTCTGGAGGTGAACGTGCGCCGACGAGTCCGCTCTTTTAAACATTCTAGTTGCCAGGCTGCTAATAAAAGCACCCAGGCTTTCGACTCTTGAGTCGCGGGCTATGGTGGCATTGCTCACGTACCACGGCGCACCCAACACCGCGCGTAGAGAGAGGTTCTGTTGGGCCTGAAGCCGCTTCTTCATGGTGGCAGACAGGTAAGAATACCATGCCGGGGCCGCGTACGTGAGACGCGACCGAATATATGTCTTGTAAAGCCCCAACTTCGTGCGAAGTGGGAGCCTCGAAGCAAGCACTGGTTGCAGCATTCTCCTGGTTACTTTAGCCCTCGCGATCACACCCTCCGCGTGCCTCTTGAAGGTCACGTTCCGATCGATAATGACGCCCAGGTATTTGACTCTTTCCGACCAAGGGATAGTCTGTCCCTGGAACGTCAATGGTGGCGGTGCTCTTGTCTGCACTCTGGTGACAAGAGCTTGTGTCTTCCCGACGTTGACTGACAACCTCCACTTCGCCAGCCATTCAGGTAGAGCATCGAGCTGTCTTTGCAGTTTTAAGACGGCAGATTTTGCATTATACGCTGTTGCATAAAATGCCGTATCGTCTGCATACAACGCGAGCTCCGCCCGACCAACCAGCGGAATGTCATCGGTATACAGTGCGTATAACAACGGCGAGAGGCAGCTGCCCTGAGGGACTCCTGCCCGCACAGGAAAGTCCCTGGAGGTAATCCCCTCCACCGCTACCACGACGCGGCGGTTTTCCAGGAAAGATCTTATTATATGGGTAATCTTCTTGGGGGCCGATGACGTTGACAGCTTGTATAGCAGCCCCTCGTGCCATACTCTGTCGAACGCCTTCTCCATATCTAGTAGTACTGCAGCGAAGTACTCGTTATTATCATGTGTTCGGGCAATAGTGTCGATGACTTTTGTGAGCTGTAGGACAGTTGAGTGCTCTTCCCTGAAACCAAACTGTTCGTTTCTGGGTGTGATATGGGGTTTTAAAAACCCCAAGAGAACCTTTTCGAACAGTTTAGACATCGTAGAAAGCAACGTAATAGGCCTGTAACTCTCTGGTTTTTGCAGGGGTTTGCCCTGTTTAGGTATCATGACGGCCTTCCCAAGTTTCCAGTCTTGTGGGAAGTGGCCGCTTCGCAGGATTCCATTGAAAAGTCGTGTCATTGCCGCAACGGTCTTAAACGGTAAATGACGAAGCATCGTATTCGTAATTCGATCCATGCCAGGGGCTTTTCTAGGCTTTAATTTTCTGATAGTCCGCAGAACCTGGTGCGGACTAACGTATAGAGCGGTGCCTTCTTCGCTGCTACCGGCTACAGGCTCTAAGAAGAAGCGATCCAGATGTCTTTTGACATCGATATCGTGCTGGGGGTTCGATACCGGGTTCAGGGAAAACTGTCTCTCCAGACACTCGGCAAATATCTCCGCCCGATCGTTTGCCGTGAATCGTGGGTGACCGTTTTTATTCAGTAGAGGTCTGACCGGCGATGGGACCGCTGACAAGGTCCGGCACAAGCGGTGAATAGAAGGCAGGCGTGTGCTGCAATCTCCTAATTCTTCTATGAAGCTATCCCACGATTCCGCTGCGTCGTCATCGAGGGCCGCTTTAACTCGCTCTACCATCGAGTTATATTTAATTTTCGTGAAAGGGCAACGGGTTTGTTGCCATGCGCGTCGCAGCGCCCTCTTCTCATCGATTAGCATCTGGATCCGCCGGGGAAGTGGCCTAAGCCGACCCCCGGTCGGAACCGTATGGCTAGATCGACGGAGAGCGCTTTGAATGCTACGCGTCAAGGCACCCGTCATCCACTCGACATCTGCACGAGAGGACATCGGTCTCGTGATGGTTGTGTTTTCAAGCTCTTTCACGAATGCGGTCCAATCTACCCTGAGACGTGATGTTGGAGCGTTGATTCGTGTTGGTAGAAAATCAGAAAACTCGAGAAGGACTGGGCGATGGTCCGACGGCAGGTCCGGGAGAACCGTCTGCCGCGGTGGCGCTCTAAGGCCTCTATAAACACATATGTCCAAAACGTCCTGCGAATTATAATCGTACCGTGTCGGCGCGTCCGGTCCGATTATCTCGTAATTATTGTTCACAGAGTGACAATAAAACGCTCTGCCCATCCAGGTATCCTTACTCGAGCCCCAGTAGGTACTCTTCACGTTGAGATCACCGGCTATCACCGTCGGAGTCGAGTCTCGCAGCAATATATCCCCGATGTCCGCGCAGAAAGACTGGCTATTCTGGTGACTCGGTGGTTTATATGCCGCGTAGAGCTTGAGGTGATGCCCTCTAACGTTCAGGAGTATTCCCAGGGCGTAGAGTGATGGGTACTCTTTATATGGTATCTCTTGATGTACAATGTTCCTTTTGACGAGCACCACTAATCCGCGATAAGCGGCGCCGTCGGACGCCTTCTCGTTTTTCCTGTAAGTGTAATAGTTCGACACTTTAAAAGTGTCGACATCACGCAGGTAAGTTTCTGATATCAACATCACGTCGACGTTCTGCTCACGAAGGAAGTGCGCCAGCAGTTTCTTCTTCCTCCGGAGCGACTGGGCGTTCCAATGTACCACCCTTAAGGTTTTATAGTCCATTGCACAGGAGCTTGTACAATCCCTTAAGGGCGGCCTTCTGTCCGTTCTCGCCCTCCTGCACGGCATCGAGGATCTCGCGAATGACCCCGATCGTGTTGGCGAGCGAATCTAGCTTTTGCGCCGGCTGTGGCGATGCAAGTGCAGGGGGGCGCAGGTCCTCCCCCTCTGATTGTCCGCTGTATGCCGCGGCTCGGCCCCTTGCCGCGGCTGACTTCCTTTTCTTTAGGCGTTTCCCTCTCGAACGCTTACCCGGCCCAGTCATGCCACTGAGGCCAGTGGGGTCGTTGGCAGGCGCCATCAGCGACGCTGGCGCTGCCTCCTCCACGGCGTTACTCAGTGGTAGCGCTTGCCCTTTGCGTTCTTTGCCTGGTCCGGTAAGTGCGACCGTCCCAGCCCGCCTGTTACGTATTTCACGCTTCCAGACCGGGCACCTTGTGTAATTGGCGGGGTGCGGCCCCTTACAATTAACACAAGTGGGAGGCTCCTCCCTAGGACGATCACAATCGCGGGCGGTGTGCTCACCGCCGCATCGGACGCAGGCTAGCGGCCTGTGGCATTGTCGGGAGCTGTGCCGAAACTCCTGACATCTGTGGCACTGTGCAGGACCCAGTTTACTGCGCCAGGCCTCCACAACCACACCCCGCATATACATGAGCTCATTGAGCTCAAATATTGCCGGGGTGAGGCCTTCATGCCGCTTTAAGATTACGTAGAAGAGGCAACCCGGGTTGCCTCCTCGAGCCCTCACGTTTTTACAAAATTCGGGCTGGAAGCCTCGCTCCTGTAAGGCGGCCATTATATCTTGCGGCTCCGTGTCTGCGGGGAGACCCCTAATGGCCACCTTGAGGCTTCGCTCGGCCGGCAGCGAGTACGTAAACCACGCGATACGATCCTCTTTCTCGAGACGAGTGAGGTATCTCTGTATCACGCGGTATTCTTCCTCGCTCTCTGGCGAGAAACGCACCCCCGTCCCGTAGGGGCGTGCGTTCGGAGACCGGCCGAGTAATTGGGCAAGCTGCTTGAAGTGGCGTTGCCACTCGGGTAATTTCTCCACAATCAGAGGGGGGAATACTTCTTGCTTCCTCTGTTGTTGCTTGAACTTAATATTAGGTCGCTGCGCAGCAGCGGCCGGGTCGGCAGCGGCCCGTCCCGTCGGCTGAGGCGCGGCCAGTGAAGCTGGCTGCGCGGTGAGCGGCGCGGCAGGTGCGCGCGCCGTCGCGGTGCCGCGCGGTACAGCGCTCGACGCGAGCGGCGGACGAGCTGGGTGAGCCGGCGCACGAGGGGCGCCGACGGGTGCGGCCTTAGGGGCCGGGACGGGTGGCGGGTGTTCCGATGGAACGGGTCGCTGCTTACCGGCCTTAGTTCTTAATGCGTAACTATCCTTTTCCGCCGTAGGAATCGGGCGGGCGGCGGCTCCGATGGGTGCAGGTGGGCGCGCGGCGGAGTCCGGGGCGGCGCGCACGGCGGGCGGCGCAGCATCGCGACGCGCAGGCATCGCAGCGGCGGCGGGCACGGCGCGCGGTCCTGTGACCGGGGGCGGTGCGGTGCGCGGCGGCGCGACGACAGCGGCGCCAGCCATGAAGGCCGTCGTCCGTTCCTCCGCCGGGCGTTTCGACAAACGCTTCTTCTCCCGCGGGGGTAATGGCGTTTCCCGGGCGAACACTGTGGTACGCACAGGCGGGACCTCGCCGGGTGTGGGCTCGTCGCCCTCAGGGACGACAACAGGCGGCAGTGGTGGCCGCGGCGTCGGTCGCAGCGGCGGTCGTGGCTCTGGCGGCGAGATGGACGCGCGCGTATGCCAGTGGAAGGGGTCGCGGCAGGAGGAGATCGGCGATGCGGAGCGCGACAGGCGAGGGCGGACCAGTCGGCCCAGGCACTCGTCGCCGTCGCTGCTTCCGCCCCTGCGCTTCCTCTTCCTGGGGCTGCGGCGCGTCACGGCAGGCTGTATCTCCGGCAGGTCGAGCCTAAGCTCGCCGGCCAGCTTGAGAGCAGTGATGTCCGTTGTGTTAAGAGGTCGTCCCTCCATTTGCGCCTCGCGAATACGGAGGTACAACGCCATCCACCGGAGCATCGGCTCCGACAAGAGCCCAGTTTCCACAAACTGGGCGAGCGTGACTAAGTCACGCTCGTATACTCTTGTCGGAGTTAACACCCCCGCAGACGGCGCGTAGTAGTCCGCAGGTGGTGGGCGGGCGGCTAATGGGGGCTGGTGGTCTTCGGTGGGGGAGGCAGGAGGGGGCAACACGATGTGCTGGTCCAATCTTCGCTGCAGCTCCATAATGTTCTCAGCGGATAACTCCGCCGAGGCAGCTATTTCGGTCCCGGGCTCATAGTCCGCGGGATAGTGCGCCATGACTGCTATTTCCTCTTCGGAGCGTCGCAGGGAGTCGCTGACCCGACGCGGAGACCCGCCGATCGCCAGGAGCGCATCCCCGGGCGTTTCGGATCTCGGGGATCGGCGCGGTGACTCGCCGGTCCGACGGCGCAGTCCGGCGACAGGGCTCGACGAGGACGAGGAAGTGCTGCTACCCGGCGAGGCGTCGCGACGTCGCGACGCGCCAGTGCGCGGGATCGCACCCCCTGAACGGCGCCGAGCGCTGCCGTCGGAGTGCGACGGCGGCGCCGAGCGAGACGACACGTCGGCCCGATGATCCGGTCCGGTGATGTTCCCCGGCGACTCGGTGATGGGGCGAGGCGAGCCTGCGACTCGCCGCGGCGTTTCCGAAGCGGATGATGAACTCTCTGTCAGGGGGAGTGCACTGGCGCTTCCATCGTCAGGCCGTAGGGCCGACGGCGTGCGCCGAGTGCGCCTTCCACCCCTGGCAGTGGCGGTAGACGGGTTTTGGCCCTGAAAAGGGCCTTTTAGGTATTGGGATTTGTCCCCGGGCGGCATTGCCCGGGAACTCCTTCGATGATCCGGCTGCAACTAGGTCTCCCGTGTGCGCGGCCCTGAGGTCATTGCCCCCACAACCACGACGTCCTTTCCCTAACGGTACTGGGAGTATCGTGGCGCAGGAACCAGGACCCCGGCGTCTGGAGCCTCCCCTGAAGCTGCTCGTTCGGGCTGGATGGTAGGTGTCCGGTCCAATGTCCCAGTCTTCGGGTAGTTATTTCTAAAAATAACCCCGAAGATGAGACGCGTGGGGTAGGCGTGAAAGGTCCCGTGCGCAGGCGTCGTAAGTGCGCAGTATGCGGTGCGGCGGGCGGTGAAGCGGCGATGTTGCGAAACAGGCGTGTAAGAGCGGGATGGTGCGATACGCGACTCACTTCGACCGAGCGGGAGAGACTTTCCGTTCGTACCGAAATTTCAAATTTTTCAAATTTCACACCACCCCATTCCACTGCCTTTCATTCATCGTTCTTTCATCCATCCGCTGATAAGGTCTGGGTGGTGCCGTTTATTTAAGAAAGAAATAATACATACTTAAACCTAACTTAAGCCTATATTACATTTTTCTTAACAACTAGTACCTAACTAAACCTTAACTAGCGTATGTACAAAAATTAAATTAAATCTTAAATACTAAACAAAAACGCAACAACAGAGGAGGTGTTTATTTACATATTTAATATTCAATTTAATACAATAAATGAAGGGGGATCTGGGGCGGGAAGCCGTTTCGAGGCGGACCTCCTGACGGCGGCGTTCTTCTCCGTCTGCTACGACAGACGGGTCGCTGTTCGAAGGTAGCTCGCGCGTCCTTCTTGGTGGAAAATCTACCGGAGTCCATCTGGGCGTTTCTTCTTAGATCGGAATCTGAGGGTGAGCGATCTGTACGCACATCCGTCTAGTACTCTCCAGCGCGCCCTCTCCGGGCGGGGCGCAGTCTAGGTATGGACTAGATCGCGGGCTTTAGGCTTTTTCTTTCTAGCTTTTCGGGATTCTTGTTGTCTCACTTGGCGTTCATCTCCGTCTGGGGGTCTTGCGTGGAGCGGCGCAATGTTCTGAAGATGAACGTGCGCCGACGAGTCCGCTCTTTTAAACATCTTGGTTGCCAGGCTGCTAACAAAAGCATCCAGGCTTTCGACTTTTATGTCGCGGGCTATGGTGGCATTGCTCACGTACCACGGCGCACCCAACACCGCGCGTAGAGAAAGGTTCTGCTGGGCTTGAAGCCGCTTCTTCGTAGTTCTGGACAGGTACGAGTACCATGCCGGGGCCGCGTACGTGAGCCGCGACCGAATATACGTTTTGTAAAGCCCCAGCTTCGTGCGAAGTGGGAGCCTCGAGCTAAGCACTGGTTGCAGCATTCTCCTGGCTACTCTAGCCCTCGCGATCACACCCTCCGCGTGCCTCTTGAAGGTAACGTTCCGATCGATAATGACGCCCAGGTATTTGACTCTTTCCGACCAAGGAATAGTCTGTCCCTGGAACGTCAATGGTGGCGGTGCCCTTGTCGGTAGCACTCTGGTGACAAGGGCTTGTGTCTTCCCGACGTTGACTGCCAACCTCCATTTCGCCAGCCATTCAGGTAGAGCATCGAGCTGTCTCTGCAGTTTTAAGACGGCAGATTTTGCATTATACGCTGCTGCATAGAATGCCGTATCATCTGCATACAGCGCGAGCTCCGCCCGACCAACCAGCGGAATATCATTGGTATACAGTGCGTATAACAACGGCGAGAGGCAGCTGCCCTGAGGGACTCCTGCCCGCACAGGAATGTCCCTGGAGGTGATCCCCTCCACCGCTACCACGACGCGGCGGTTTTCCAGGAATGATTTGATAATATGGGTAATCTTCTTGGGGGCCGACGACGTTGACAGTTTGTATAGCAGCCCCTCGTGCCATACTCTGTCAAACGCCTTCTCCATATCTAGTAGTACTGCAGCGAAGTACTCATTGTTTTCAAATGTTCGGGCAATAGTGTCGATGACTTTAGTGAGCAAGAGGACAGTTGAGTGCTCTTCCCTGAAACCAAACTGTTCGTCTCTGGGTGTGATATGGGGTTTTAAAAACCCCAAGAGAACCTTTTCGAACAGTTTTGACATCGTGGAAAGCAGCGTGATAGGCCTGTAGCTCTCAGGTTTTTGCAGGGGTTTGCCCTGTTTCGGTATCATGACGGCCTTCCCAAGTTTCCAGTCTTGTGGGAAATGGCCGCTTCGCAGGATTCCGTTGAAAAGTCGTGTCATTGCCGCAACGGTCTTAAACGGCAAATGACGAAGCATCGTGTTAGTAATATTATCAATCCCGGGGGCTTTCCGAGGCTTTAATTTTCTGATAGTCCGCAGAACCTGGTGCGGACTAACGTATAGAGCGGTGCCTTCTTCGCTGCTACCGGCTACAGGCTCTAAAAAGAAGCGATCCAGATGTCGTTTCACATCGATTTCGTGCTGGGGATCCGATACCGGGTTCAGGGAAAACTGTCTCTCCAGACACTCGGCAAATATCTCCGCCCGATCGTTTGCCGTGAATCGTGGGTGACCGTTTTTGTTCAGTAGAGGTCTGACCGGCGATGGGGCCGCTGACAAGGCCCGGCACAAGCGGTGAACTGAGGGCAGACGTGCGCTGCAATCTCCCAATTCTTCAATGAAGCTGTCCCACGATTCCGCTGCGTCGTCATCGAGGGCCGCTTTAACTCGCTCTACCATCGAGTTATATTTAATTTTCGTGAAAGGGCAACGGGTCTGTTGCCATGCGCGTCGCAGCGCCCTCTTCTCATCAATTAGCATCTGGATCCGCCGGGGAAGTGGCCTAAGCCGACCCCCGGTCGGAACCGTATGGCTAGATCGACGGAGAGCGCTTTGAATGCTACGCGTCAAGGCACCCGTCATCCACTCGACATCTGCACGAGAGGACATCGGTCTCGTGATGGTTGTGTTTTCAAGCTCTTTCACGAATGCGGTCCAATCTACCCTTAGACGTGATGTTGGAGCGTTGATCCGTGTAGGTAGAGAATCAGAAAACTCGAGAAGGACTGGGCGATGGTCCGACGGCAGGTCCGGGAGAACCGTCTGCCGCGGTGGCGCTCTAAGGCCTCTATAAACACATATGTCCAAAACGTCCTGCGAATTATAACCGTACCGTGTCGGCGCGTCCGGTCCGATTATCTCGTAATTATTGTTCACAGAGTGACAATAAAACGCTCTGCCCATCCAGGTATCCGTACTCGAGCCCCAGTAGGTACTCTTCACGTTGAGATCACCGGCAATCACCGTCGGAGTCGAGTCTCGCAGCAATATATCCCCGATGTCCGCGCAGAAAGACTGGCTATTCTGGTGACTCGGTGGTTTATATGCCGCGTAGAGCTTGAGGTGATGCCCTCTAACGTTCAGAAGTATTCCCAGGGCGTAGAGTGATGGGTACTCTTTATATGGTATCTCTTGATGTACAATGTTCCTTTTGACGAGCACCACTAATCCGCGATAAGCGGCGCCGTCGGACGACTTCTCGTTTTTCCTGTACGTGTAATAGTTCGACACTTTAAAAGTGTCGACATCACGCAGGTAAGTTTCTGATATCAACATCACGTCGACGTTCTGCTCACGAAGGAAGTGCGTCAGCAGTTTCTTCTTCCTCCGGAGTGACTGGGCGTTCCAATGTACCACCCTTAAGGTCTTATTGTCCATTGCACAAGAGCTTAAACAATCCCTTAAGGGCGGCCTTTTGAGCTCCTTCGCCCTCCTGCACGGCGTCGAGTATCTCTCGAATGACACCGATAGTGTTGGCGAGGTGGTCCAATTTACGCGCCGGCTGTGGCGATGCAGGTGCAGGGGGGCGCAGGTCCTCCCCCTCTGATTGTCCGCTTGTCGCCGCGGCTCGGCCCCGTGCCGCGGCGGATTTTCTCTTTGGTAAGCGTTTCCCTCTGGAACGCTTGTTACCTTGCCCAGTCGTCCCGCTGAGGCCAGTAGGATCATTGGCAGGCGCCATCAGCGACGCTGGCGCTGTCTCCTCTACGGCGTTGCTCAGCGGCAGCGCTTGCCCGGTGCGTTCTGATCCTGTGCCCGTCCTTGCGAGCGTTCCAGCCCGCCTGTTGCGCAATTCGCGCCTCCAGACGGGACACCGTGTGAAATTTGCGGGGTGAGGCCCCTTGCAATTAGCACAGGTGGGAGGCTCCTCCCTGGGACGCTCGCAATCCCTGGCGGTGTGCTCACCGCCACAACGGACACAGGCTAGCGGCTTGTGGCATTGTCGGGAGCTGTGCCGAAACTCCTGACACCTATGGCACTGGGCGGGACCCAGTCTACCGCGCCAGGCCTCCACAACCACACCCCGCATATACATGAGCTCGTTGAGCTCAAATATCGCTGGGGTGAGGCCTTCTTGTCGCTTCAGAATAACGTAAAAGAGGCAACCAGGGTTGCCTCCTCGAGCTTTGACGTTCTTACAAAACTCGGGTGTGAAGCCCCGCTCTTGTAAGGCGGCCATGATCTCACTCGGATCTGTATCCGACGGGAGACCCCGTATGGCCACCTTGAGGCTTCGCTCGGCCGGGAGCGAGTAGGTGAACCACGCCACCCGCTCATCCTTCTCTAGTCGAGTAAGGTAGCGCTGGACAACGCGGTACTCCTCCTCGCTCTCTGGTGAGAACCGCACCCCTTTCCCGTAGGGGCGCGCGTTCGGTGCTCGTCCGAGCAGTTGGGCAAGCTGCTTGAAGTGGCGTTGCCACTCAGGTAACTTCTCTACAATCAGAGGGGGGAATGTCTCCGTCTTCCTCTGTTGTTGCTTCGGACCTAATCTATGTTGTCGCTGCGCAGCAGCGGCCGTGTCAGCAGAGGTCCGTCCCGCCGGCTGAGGCGCAGCCAGTGAGGCTGGTTGCGCAGTGGGCGGCGCGGTAGGCGCGCGCGCGGCGGCGGCGCCGCGGGATGTCGCGCTCGCTGTGAGCGGCGGTCGTGCCGGCTGAGTCGGCTGAGTCGGCGCACGCGGCGCGCCGACGGGCGCGGCCTTAGGGGCCGGGACGGAGGTCTTATGTTCCGACGGTACGGGCCTCTGCTTACCGGCCTTCGTTTTAGTAGCATAGCTGTCCTTGTCTTCAAACGTCAAGGCGGGGCGGGCGGTAGTTCCTGTAGGTGCAGGCGGGCGCGCGGCGGAGTCCGGGGCGGCACGCACGGCGGGCGGCGCAGCGTCGCGGCGCGCAGGCGTCGCAGCGGCGGCGGGCACGGCGCGCGGTCCTGTGACCGCCGGTGGTGCGATCCGCGGCGGCGCGACAGCAGTGGCGCCAGCCATGAAGGCGGCCGTCCGCTCCTCCGCCGGGCGCTTCGAGAGTCGCTTCTTCTCCCGGGGTGGCAAGGGCGTTTCCCGGGCGAACACGGTGGTTCGCACCGGCGGGACTTCACCCGGGGTGGGTTCGTCGCCCTCAGGGACGACTGCAGGCGGCAGTAGCGGGCGCCGCGGCACGTATGCCTGCGGTTGCGGTGGTTGCGATGGTGACAAGGACGCGCGCGAGTGCCAGTGGAAGGGGTCGCGGCAGGAGGGGGTCGGCGATGCGGAGCGCGACAGGCGGGGACGGACCAGGCGGCCCAGGCACCCATCATCGTCGCTGCTTCCTCCCCCGCGCTTCCTCTTCCTCGGGCTACGGCGCGTCACGGCGGCTTGTATGGCTGGCAGGTCGAGCTTAAGCTCGCTTGCCAGCTTCAGGGTGGTGATGTCGGTGGGGGCGAGTGGGCGGCCCTCCATCTGCGCCTCCCGGATGCGGAGGAACAGGGCCATCCACCTCAGCATCGACTCCGACAGGAGCCCAGTTTCTACGAACTGGGCGAGCGTGACGAGGTCACGCTCGTACACTCTAGTCGGGGTCGACGCTCCGGCGGACGGCGCATAGTAGTCCGCGGGAGGCGAGCGGGTGGTTCCCTGCGGCTGTTGAACCTCGGAGGGGGAGGCGGGGGACGGCAGCACTATGTGCTGGTCCAGCCGCCTCTGTAGCTCGACGAGGTTCTCCTTGTTGAGTTCCGCTAGTGCCGGAGTTTCTACCCCGAGCTGAGAGCTCGAGGGGTAGAAGGTTAGCGGCATCCTTCTCTCTTCGGAGCGGCGGAGCGAGTCGGAGACCCGGCGCGGTGACCCGGCGATCGCCAGGGATGCATCCCCGGTGAACTCGAATCCCGGCGACCGGCGCGACGATCCACTGGTGCGGCGGCGACGGCGCGGCCCGGCGACGGAGCCCGACGATGATGATGATGACGGCGAAAGATGCAGCGACCCGGTGGCGCGGCTACGCTGCGCACCGGTGCGCGGGATCGCGCCACCAGCACTACGCCGGGTGCCGTCGTCGGAGCGCGGCGACTCTGCCGCGCGGAGCGGCGCGTCGGCCCGTAGATCCAAACCGGCGATGTTCCCCGGCGGCTCGGCGATGGGTCGCGACGGCTCGTCGACTCGCGACAGCGCGTCCGAAGAGGACGAAAGTTCGCGCGATGAGGACAGGGGGAGGGCGCCGGCATTGTCTCCATCCGGCTGTGAGGCCGTTTGGTGACGCCTGGCGCGCCTGCCACCCCTGTTAGCGGCGATGGGTGATGTTTGGCCCTGAAAAGGGCCTTTTAAATATTGTGATTTGTCCCCGGGCGGCATTGCCCGGGAACTCCTCCGTTGGTCTGGCTGCTATGTGGTCTCTTCTCAGCGCGGACCTGAGGCCATGGCCCCGGCGTCTGTGATCTCCCTTGGAGCGGCTCGTGGAACTGGTAGGGTCCAGTTCAATGTCCCAATCTTCGGGTATTATTGAATAATAATTACGAAGATGGGACGCGTCGGGTAGATGTTTCGGTCCCGTGCGCGGGCGTGACAAGTGCGCAGTATGCAGTGCGGGGAGCGGCGATGCGTCGTTAGCGTAGTGAAGGCGAGATGGTGCTATACTGTGTTTGCCACGAGTGAGTGAGAGAGACTTTCCCCGTTCGTACCGAATTTGCGAATTTCACACCACCCCATTCCACTGCCTTTCATTCATCGTTCTTTCATCCATCCACTGATAAGGTCTGGGTGGTGCCATTTATTGAATTAAATTTTACAATATATTCTTAATGCTAAACTTAAGTGTATATTACAAAACTTAAACAACTAGGACCTAACTAAACCTTAACTATGAATGTACAAAAATTAACCTAAGTCTTAAAAATAGAATAAAATGCAACAACAGAGGAAGTTTTTATTTTAAAATTAAAACTTAGCCTAATACAATGAAATAAGGGGGACTGAAGCGGGAAGCCGTTTCGAGGCGAACCTCCTGACGGCGGCGTTCTTCTCCGTCTGCTACGACAGACGGGTCGCTGTTCGAAGGTAGCTCGCGCGTCCTTCTTGGTGGAAAATCTACCGGAGTCCGTCTGGGCGTTTCTTGAGTGGGATCGGAATCTTAAGGGTGAGCGATCTGTACGCACATCCGTCTAGTACTTTCCAGCGCGCCCTCTCCGAGTCGGGCGCAGTCTAGGTATGGACTAGATCGCGGGCTTTAGGCTTTTTCTTTTTCCTTTTAGTACGGGATCTTGTTGCCTCGTAGCGTTCACCTTCGTCTGGGGGTCTTGCGTGGAGCGGCGCAATGTTCTGGAGGTGAACGTGCGCCGACGAGTCCGCTCTTTTAAACATTCTAGTTGCCAGGCTGCTAATAAAAGCACCCAGGCTTTCGACTCTTGAGTCGCGGGCTATGGTGGCATTGCTCACGTACCACGGCGCACCCAACACCGCGCGTAGAGAGAGGTTCTGTTGGGCCTGAAGCCGCTTCTTCATGGTGGCAGACAGGTAAGAATACCATGCCGGGGCCGCGTACGTGAGACGCGACCGAATATATGTCTTGTAAAGCCCCAACTTCGTACGAAGTGGGAGCCTCGAAGCAAGCACTGGTTGCAGCATTCTCCTGGTTACTTTAGCCCTCGCGATCACACCCTCCGCGTGCCTCTTGAAGGTCACGTTCCGATCGATAATGACGCCCAGGTATTTGACTCTTTCCGACCAAGGGATAGTCTGTCCCTGGAACGTCAATGGTGGCGGTGCTCTTGTCTGCACTCTGGTGACAAGAGCTTGTGTCTTCCCGACGTTGACTGACAACCTCCACTTCGCCAGCCATTCAGGTAGAGCATCGAGCTGTCTTTGCAGTTTTAAGACGGCAGATTTTGCATTATACGCTGTTGCATAAAATGCCGTATCGTCTGCATACAACGCGAGCTCCGCCCGACCAACCAGCGGAATGTCATCGGTATACAGTGCGTATAACAACGGCGAGAGGCAGCTGCCCTGAGGGACTCCTGCCCGCACAGGAAAGTCCCTGGAGGTAATCCCCTCCACCGCTACCACGACGCGGCGGTTTTCCAGGAAAGATTTTATTATATGGGTAATCTTCTTGGGGGCCGATGACGTTGACAGCTTGTATAGCAGCCCCTCGTGCCATACTCTGTCGAACGCCTTCTCCATATCTAGTAGTACTGCAGCGAAGTACTCGTTATTATCATGTGTTCGGGCAATAGTGTCGATGACTTTTGTGAGCTGTAGGACAGTTGAGTGCTCTTCCCTGAAACCAAACTGTTCGTCTCTGGGTGTGATATGGGGTTTTAAAAACCCCAAGAGAACCTTTTCGAACAGTTTAGACATCGTAGAAAGCAACGTAATAGGCCTGTAACTCTCTGGTTTTTGCAGGGGTTTGCCCTGTTTAGGTATCATGACGGCCTTCCCAAGTTTCCAGTCTTGTGGGAAGTGGCCGCTTCGCAGGATTCCATTAAAAAGTCGTGTCATTGCCGCAACGGTCTTAAACGGTAAATGACGAAGCATCGTATTCGTAATTCGATCCATGCCAGGGGCTTTTCTAGGCTTTAATTTTCTGATAGTCCGCAGAACCTGGTGCGGACTAACGTATAGAGCGGTGCCTTCTTCGCTGCTACCGGCTACAGGCTCTAAGAAGAAGCGATCCAGATGTCTTTTGACATCGATATCGTGCTGGGGGTTCGATACCGGGTTCAGGGAAAACTGTCTCTCCAGACACTCGGCAAATATCTCCGCCCGATCGTTTGCCGTGAATCGTGGGTGACCGTTTTTATTCAGTAGAGGTCTGACCGGCGATGGGACCGCTGACAAGGTCCGGCACAAGCGGTGAATAGAAGGCAGGCGTGTGCTGCAATCTCCTAATTCTTCTATGAAGCTATCCCACGATTCCGCTGCGTCGTCATCGAGGGCCGCTTTAACTCGCTCTACCATCGAGTTATATTTAATTTTCGTGAAAGGGCAACGGGTTTGTTGCCATGCGCGTCGCAGCGCCCTCTTCTCATCGATTAGCATCTGGATCCGCCGGGGAAGTGGCCTAAGCCGACCCCCGGTCGGAACCGTATGGCTAGATCGACGGAGAGCGCTTTGAATGCTACGCGTCAAGGCACCCGTCATCCACTCGACATCTGCACGAGAGGACATCGGTCTCGTGATGGTTGTGTTTTCAAGCTCTTTCACGAATGCGGTCCAATCTACCCTGAGACGTGATGTTGGAGCGTTGATTCGTGTTGGTAGAAAATCAGAAAACTCGAGAAGGACTGGGCGATGGTCCGACGGCAGGTCCGGGAGAACCGTCTGCCGCGGTGGCGCTCTAAGGCCTCTATAAACACATATGTCCAAAACGTCCTGCGAATTATAATCGTACCGTGTCGGCGCGTCCGGCCCGATTATCTCGTAATTATTGTTCACAGAGTGACAATAAAACGCTCTGCCCATCCAGGTATCCTTACTCGAGCCCCAGTAGGTACTCTTCACGTTGAGATCACCGGCTATCACCGTCGGAGTCGAGTCTCGCAGCAATATATCCCCGATGTCCGCGCAGAAAGACTGGCTATTCTGGTGACTCGGTGGTTTATATGCCGCGTAGAGCTTGAGGTGATGCCCTCTAACGTTCAGGAGTATTCCCAGGGCGTAGAGTGATGGGTACTCTTTATATGGTATCTCTTGATGTACAATGTTCCTTTTGACGAGCACCACTAATCCGCGATAAGCGGCGCCGTCGGACGCCTTCTCGTTTTTCCTGTAAGTGTAATAGTTCGACACTTTAAAAGTGTCGACATCACGCAGGTAAGTTTCTGATATCAACATCACGTCGACGTTCTGCTCACGAAGGAAGTGCGCCAGCAGTTTCTTCTTCCTCCGGAGCGACTGGGCGTTCCAATGTACCACCCTTAAGGTTTTATTGTCCATTACACAGGAGCTTGAACAAACCCTTAAGGGCGGCCTTCTGTCCACTCTCGCCCTCCTGCACGGCATCGAGAATCTCACGGATGACCCCGATCGTGTTGGCGAGCGTATCTAGCTTTTGCGCCGGCTGTGGCGATGCAAGTGCAGGGGGGCGCAGGTCCTCCCCCTCTGATTGTCCGCTATATGCCGCGGCTCGGCCCCTTGCCGCGGCAGACTTTCTTTTCTTTAGGCGTTTCCCTCTCGAACGCTTACCCGGCCCAGTCATGCCACTGAGGCCAGTGGGGTCGTTGGCAGGCGCCATCAGCGACGCTGGCGCTGCCTCCTCCACGGCGTTACTCAGTGGTAGCGCTTGCCCTTTGCGTTCTTTGCCTGGTCCGGTAAGTGCGACCGTCCCAGCCCGCCTGTTACGTATTTCACGCTTCCAGACCGGGCACCTTGTGTAATTGGCGGGGTGCGGCCCCTTACAATTAACACAAGTGGGAGGCTCCTCCCTAGGACGATCACAATCGCGGGCGGTGTGCTCACCGCCGCATCGGACGCAGGCTAGCGGCCTGTGGCATTGTCGGGAGCTGTGCCGAAACTCCTGACATCTGTGGCACTGTGCAGGACCCAGTTTACTGCGCCAGGCCTCCACAACCACACCCCGCATATACATGAGCTCATTGAGCTCAAATATTGCCGGGGTGAGGCCTTCATGCCGCTTTAAGATTACGTAGAAGAGGCAACCCGGGTTGCCTCCTCGAGCCCTCACGTTTTTACAAAATTCGGGCTGGAAGCCTCGCTCCTGTAAGGCGGCCATTATATCCTGCGGCTCCGTGTCTGCAGGGAGACCCCTAATGGCCACCTTGAGGCTTCGCTCGGCCGGCAGCGAGTACGTAAACCACGCGATACGATCCTCTTTCTCGAGACGAGTGAGGTATCTCTGTATCACGCGGTATTCTTCCTCGCTCTCTGGCGAGAAACGCACCCCCGTCCCGTAGGGGCGTGCGTTCGGAGACCGGCCGAGTAATTGGGCAAGCTGCTTGAAGTGGCGTTGCCACTCGGGTAATTTCTCCACAATCAGAGGGGGGAATACTTCTTGCTTCCTCTGTTGTTGTTTGAACTTAATATTAGGTCGCTGCGCAGCAGCGGCCGGGTCGGCAGCGGCCCGTCCCGTCGGCTGAGGCGCGGCCAGTGAGGCTGGCTGCGCGGTGAGCGGCGCGGCAGGTGCGCGCGCCGTCGCGGTGCCGCGCGGTACGGCGCTCGACGCGAGCGGCGGACGAGCTGGATGAGCCGGCGCACGAGGGGCGCCGACAGGTGCGGCCTTAGGGGCCGAGACGGGTGGCGGGTGTTCCGACGGAACGGGTCGCTGCTTACCGGCCTTAGTTCTTAGTGCATAACTATCCTTTTCCGCCGTAGGAATCGGGCGGGCGGCGGCTCCGATGGGTGCAGGTGGGCGCGCGGCGGAGTCCGGGGCGGCGCGCACGGCGGGCGGCGCAGCATCGCGACGCGCAGGCATCGCAGCGGCGGCGGGCACGGCGCGCGGTCCTGTGACCGGGGGCGGTGCGGTGCGCGGCGGCGCGACGACAGCGGCGCCAGCCATGAAGGCCGTCGTCCGTTCCTCCGCCGGGCGTTTCGACAAACGCTTCTTCTCCCGCGGGGGTAATGGCGTTTCCCGGGCGAACACTGTGGTACGCACAGGCGGGACCTCGCCGGGTGTGGGCTCGTCGCCCTCAGGGACGACAACAGGCGGCAGTGGTGGCCGCGGCGTCGGTCGCAGCGGCGGTCGTGGCTCTGGCGGCGAGATGGACGCGCGCGTATGCCAGTGGAAGGGGTCGCGGCAGGAGGAGATCGGCGATGCGGAGCGCGACAGGCGAGGGCGGACCAGTCGGCCCAGGCACTCGTCGCCGTCGCTGCTTCCGCCCCTGCGCTTCCTCTTCCTGGGGCTGCGGCGCGTCACGGCAGGCTGTATCTCCGGCAGGTCGAGCCTAAGCTCGCCGGCCAGCTTGAGAGCAGTGATGTCCGTTGTGTTAAGAGGTCGTCCCTCCATTTGCGCCTCGCGAATACGGAGGTACAACGCCATCCACCGGAGCATCGGCTCCGACAAGAGCCCAGTTTCCACAAACTGGGCGAGCGTGACTAGGTCACGCTCGTATACTCTTGTCGGAGTTAACACCCCCGCAGACGGCGCGTAGTAGTCCGCAGGTGGTGGGCGGGCGGCTAATGGGGGCTGGTGGTCTTCGGTGGGGGAGGCAGGAGGGGGCAACACGATGTGCTGGTCCAATCTTCGCTGCAGCTCCATAATGTTCTCAGCGGATAACTCCGCCGAGGCAGCTATTTCGGTCCCGGGCTCATAGTCCGCGGGATAATGGTCCATAACAGCAGCTATTGCCTCTTCGGAGCGTCGTAGGGAGTCGCTGGCCCGACGCGGAGACCCGCCGATCGCCAGGAGCGCATCCCCGGGCGTTTCGGATCTCGGGGATCGGCGCGATGACTCGTCGGTCCGGCGGCGCAGTCCGGCGACAGGGCTCGACGAGGACGAGGAAGTGCAGCTATCCGGCGAGGCGTCGCGACGTCGCGACGCGCCAGTGCGCGGAATCGCACCTCCTGAGCGGCGCCGAGCGCTGCCGTCGGAGTGCGACGGCGGCGCCGAGCGGGACGACACGTCGGCCCGATGATCCGGTCCGGTGATGTTCCCCGGCGACTCGGTGATGGGGCGAGGCGAGCCTGCGACTCGCCGCGGCGTTTCCGAAGCGGATGAAGAACTCTCTGTCAGGGGGAGTGCACTGGCGCTTCCATCGTCAGGCCGTAGGGCCGACGGCGTGCGCCGAGTGCGCCTTCCACCCCTGGCAGTGGCGGTAGACGGGTTTTGGCCCTGAAAAGGGCCTTTTAAGTATTGGGATTTGTCCCCGGGCGGCATTGCCCGGGAACTCCTTCGATGATCCGGCTGCAACTAGGTCTCCCGTGTGCGCGGCCCTGAGGTCATTGCCCCCACAACCACGATGTCCTTTCCCTAGCGGTACTGAGAGTATCGTGGCGCAGGAACCAGGACCCCGGCGTCTGGAGCCTCCCCTGAAGCTGCTCGTTCGGGCTGGATGGTAGATGTCCGGTCCAATGTCCCAGTCTTCGGGTAGTTATTTCTAAAAATAACCCCGAAGATGAGACGCGTGGGGTAGGCGTGAAAGGTCCCGTGCGCAGGCGTCGTAAGTGCGCAGTATGCGGTGCGGCGGGCGGTGAAGCGGCGATGTTGCGAAACAAGCGTGTAAGAGCGGGATGGTGCGATACGCGACTCACTTCGACCGAGCGGGAGAGACTTTCCGTTCGTACCGACCGTGGCGCCACTGTTTAAGTAAACTCGGATCCTACTTTATCGAGATACCCAGTGCTTCGAGACGTTTTCCCGTACGGACAGTTAAAACTTTTCACTAACATCTCTTTGAATAAATTGATTTTTTACAAATATTTCCTATTATAATGCAATATATAATTAAACGTCACGATTCCTCATGAATATATCTACACGAGGGTGTACCCGGTTCGCGGACCGTAGTCACAGAAGCGAATGTATACGAGTTTATTGCGGTGCGTGTTTATCATGCGTACAGAGTGTTCGATTTAAAACTTATTTTACTCTATTGAACGTGTTCTTATCATTATTTCAGATCACCAAATAAACGAATAATCATATTACCTTATGGTATAATGCAAAATAAAAATCATGACAATAATTACCGATCGTTATAACGTTACAGAAACGCGAGCGTCGTAAAACACACGCGCACGCATCCCCGCTCGTCGTGTTTCAAACGGACGACGATGCCAGCCTGACTCGTCCTAATCATCATCAGCATCACTGCCGCCGCCACCACTATCAACATCATCATTAAATCGCTTCGTCCTCCTTGCAGACTACGGTTCCTGTCAAAAAGGACATACAAACATTTACTTACTACTACACTGTTACTACCACAACTACTACTAATTATTGTGAAGGTGAGCTCGCTAAACAAAACAACGCAACCACAATATCATTTAATAACTTAGTTTTAGTTTATAAGCATATTTAAATGAGAGAGAAAAGAAAAATAAAAAATGCACACATATCGTGTATAATTAATTAGAGTAAATTACATTGTGCTTACGTATAACGTAAGATTGTTGTTATTAAAGTTATCAGGTGATTTAATTCGTTCTCTCTATCTCTCTAGTTAAATGTAAAGATATGTATGTAATAATATGATGATGTATTATTCAACGTGATTTGATGAAGACAATAGTCAATAGAAACTTTATTTTTTATATATCTGAATCAATTGCGGCCCTGAAAAGGGCCTTTTGTTATTTTTGTTCGTCGCTTGGTGGTAGTAATAATCGTCGTTTGTTGTTACACAACGTTTAGTATCATAATCATAGTCTTCTTCTTCTTCTAACCGCCGAAACCGTATAGGGTGCGACCTTGACGTTTCAGCGCGTAGACGACGTCCATAGCGGTGACGGTCTTCCTTTTAGCGTGTTCGGTGTACGTGACCGCGTCACGAATTACATTCTCCAGGAACACTTTGAGAACGCCGCGAGTCTCTTCGTATATCAAACCGGAGATTCGTTTCACTCCTCCCCTGCGAGCGAGACGACGGATGGCCGGTTTCGTTATACCCTGGATGTTGTCACGAAGAACCTTCCTGTGTCGCTTCGCTCCGCCTTTTCCTAATCCCTTTCCTCCTTTGCCGCGGCCAGTCATGATGGTTGTCGGTTAGTCTTGATTGCTTGCTTGATAGTTTTCTTGTTTTGTTATCCGGCACAGAGCGGCGCGAGCGTCGAGAGTCGACCGATATTTTTTTTCAAATGCGAGTTTTTGCCGTTGCTCGCTGGTTTTGTCTCCTGCCGCAGCGCCGCGCATGGCGGTATGAAATGAGGTGGGGGGGGGGGGGGGGGGGGTTAAGCGGCGACATTAAAGTAAACCCCCCCCCCCCTCCCCCTGTTTCCTTCATCACAGTGTTCCGATTTCATCTCTTTTAACACCTATCTGCATTTATTAATTTCATAAAAGACAATTGGCGCATTTACACAGTCGCAACGCAGTTTTTATTTGCTGACGCGGCGCACATGACATGTTATGAAAATTGGGCAGTTCTCATCCCTCTCACACACATCCAACAACACCTCCTTCAACGCATATTTGCTGTGTCGTATTTTTGTTTGTTTACTTCAAAGAGAAAAAGAAAATATGTTTGCGTTTGACATAAATGTAAAATGATATAATAGAAACTATATACAATTGAATCGTAATGAAACATATGCGGCCCTGAAAAGGGCCTTTTTTATTATTATTTCATGTCATTTGTGTGTGTCCGTCCGTCCGTCCGTCTCCGTTGCGATCGATGTTTAAGACATTTAAGCACGTTCACCACGAATTCTACGTGCCAATTGAATGTCTTTCGGCATTATGGTGACGCGCTTCGCGTGAATCGCGCACAGGTTGGTGTCCTCGAAGAGACCGACCAGATACGCCTCGCTGGCTTCCTGCAGTGCCATCACGGCTGAACTCTGGAACCGGAGATCGGTCTTGAAATCTTGAGCGATTTCACGCACCAAACGTTGAAACGGCAACTTTCGGATCAGCAATTCCGTACTCTTTTGGTAGCGACGGATCTCGCGCAGGGCCACAGTTCCTGGCCTGTAACGGTGAGGTTTCTTCACTCCACCGGTGGCAGGTGCGCTCTTACGGGCGGCTTTAGTGGCGAGCTGTTTGCGCGGAGCCTTGCCTCCGGTCGACTTGCGGGCTGTTTGCTTCGTACGAGCCATTCTTGAATGTGTTGATCGTTCGTTTGCTTGCTTGCTTGCTTGCTTCGCTTGCGTACGTTAGCTTCCAACGACGTCCGGCTGAATACTAAAAAAATTTTAACATGCCTTTTTATATTTATAACCGTTCAGTATACGGTCGTAGCGTGATCTTTCTCTAACGTATTCCTATCTCTTTCGCAGGCACATTTGTGTTTTCACTCATACAAAGAGATTCTTTCGTTTGCTTTACTTATTTATTAAAATTATATACATATATATATTTTATTAATTGATATTTATAATATTGTTTCAAATTTAATTTAGATACTGACGAGCTCGAGCGGGGCAGCAAACTAACTATTGTAGTACGTTTATTAAAAATAATAATAATAATTTTTAAATAATATAACAACAACCAGCCAGCTTCTACGGTCTATGTGTATACTGAACGAACTTAAATAATAATTAAACAAACAAACAAACATTACACTGAATTGTGTATGACGAGCGCGCGCGCGTTAGGTAGTCTGTCACGTCATCATAGAAACTGTTATTCTCATTTAGACACATATGTACACGTACATATGTGTATATGAGAGATATATGAAAATATTGTGGCCCTGAAAAGGGCCTTTTTTGTGAATAGTAGATTTTGTTGTTGTCTTCGTCGATGTAGATGTAGATTGATATAAATGATGATGTTACACGATCAGTATTTTAGACGTCGTCATTTATGATGATCTTGTCTTTTTTTTTTTTTTTCCTCTTCACTTGGAACTGGTGTACTTTGTGACGGCCTTCGTGCCCTCGCTGACCGCGTGCTTGGCCAGTTCGCCGGGCAGAAGCAACCTCACAGACGTCTGCACCTCCCTGGACGTGATCGTGGAACGTTTGTTGTAGTGGGCGAGACGTGACGCTTCAGCTGCGATGCGCTCGAATATGTCGTTCACGAACGAATTCATGATTGACATCGCCTTGCTGGATATACCGGTGTCCGGGTGCACCTGCTTGAGCACTTTGTAAATGTAGATAGCGTAGCTCTCCTTCCTCTTGTGCTTCTTCTTTTTCTTGTCAGTCTTGGAAATGTTCTTCTGAGCTTTGCCTGATTTCTTGGCGGCCTTTCCGCTGGTCTTGGGCGGCATCTCTCTTCGTCGTTATAATATATAAACCACTGTGAATCTATGAAGAAGATAGATACGCAAGCGAGCGAACCGAGTCGACTGGAATTATGATTTTTTTTATAACAATCCTTATTTATTTTCATTTCAGCTCAACTACTAGTACCCGATCTAGACATGCGCGTGAAAACAACGCGTCGACCAATCGGCCGAAGGAACGGATGTGAGTAGTAATTTTTATTATTGAGTTGTACATTTAGAAAATAATAATAATAATAATGATATTATAAACTTGAACAAATAAAATAGCGAAATCGAATCCTGACTGTAATAACAGTTCCAATCATAATATAAAATTATCTTCTGACATACACGGTGCACCACACGGTGTGAAATTTAAACATAACATATAATACATATAAACCTTCTCGCCGTTTGCCGCACCGCAAAAAGCCCGCGCGGGGTAAGAGAAATGTGAGAAGATATCTTAGACTAACTACCATTATGATATGTATCTAGATCTGTTTGTTATATAAAACTATATGTATAATGTGACGATTATTTCGGTACTATGATGTAGATAGAGTAGGAATGATCATCCATAATTAACATATCAAACAGAACAGATAGATACATACATATTAGTTAGAATTAGAGTTAGAGTTTTTGCGTTTTGACACGATGTATGTCAAGCGTGTATGAGAAACTATTTGTTATCATAATTAAATGGAATAATTTTGTGGCCCTGAAAAGGGCCTTTTTTTTAGATGTTGTTTGTTGTTGTTGTTGTTGTTTTGTCGTCGTTGATGACATATATATGTATATCTGTTAGTTAGTTATTATGCTTTCTTCTCAGTTTTCTTCGGCAAGAGAACCGCTTGTATGTTCGGTAGGACGCCTCCCTGAGCGATGGTGACGCCGGAGAGGAGCTTGTTAAGTTCCTCGTCGTTTCTGATCGCCAACTGGAGATGTCTGGGGATTATTCTTGTCTTCTTGTTGTCCCTCGCTGCGTTTCCGGCCAACTCGAGCACTTCAGCGGCCAGATATTCCATCACGGCTGCCAAATAGACCGGAGCGCCGGCTCCCACTCGTTCAGCGTAATTCCCGTTGCGGAGCAATCTGTGTATACGTCCGACTGGAAACTGTAGACCGGCACGGTTCGAGCGCGACTTCACCTTCCCCTTTACTTTGCCACCTTTTCCACGTCCGGACATGACTGATGCGAGAGTGATAAATTAACTTGTCGAGATATATGAAGCGGTGCTGCGATGCGCCGCTTGTCGTCTTCAGAAAAGAGTAGTATTTTTTTTTTTAAATACGCTCTGTGTTGTATTTGTATGTTAATAAGAATATGATATCTAGTACCGATGTACTTACTGTATAACAATTGGAATACGATCAACCAATGGGATTTAGTGATAGCGTGTTCTCCGTCGACAGAGCACTGTCTCTGTCTCTCTCTCTCTCTCTCTCTCTCTCTGTGTATGTGTCACTGTCCCTCCTCCCCAAGTGTCTTTGAACGAATGTGCGCGCGCGTTAGCGCGCGCGAAAATTTTGGACCTTTTTTTTTTTTTTTTGCTCATTTTCCCTGAGAGACTTATAATTCATGTATTGATTAACACAGATGACCTTTTTTTTTTTTTTTTTTTTTTTTTTGCTCCTCAGTAGCTCCTCAGAGCACATATGTAATGTGCTCAGTCAGCGAGTTTTGTTTGGGTTGGGTGGCAATGCAAGGAGGGCACCCCTGTGGCCAAATAATACCAGCGTTTGTTTCGGAAGTGTGACCACTTTGACCTGAAAGAAAGTCAAGGCTGCGTCGGAGTGGAACTGCGTTATCCTTCTTCAGCGACGCCGGTGTCATGGAGTGAAATTATGTAACAGACAGAGAATTTGCGTTGCGTTTTCTATTATCGGTAACATATTATACTATACTATACTAGCTGTGTCCGCGACTTCGTCCGCGTGGAATAGTTATAACACATTTATTTGGATAAAGGTATTAATATTATTACGTTGATACAACTCTCAACAAATAATGCATTAATTACGACTTTTTTTTTTTTTTTTTTCAATTCGAAGTAGCAGTTCCTTAGATTAGCGCGTTCAGCTTTATAATATTATAGTATATAGAGACGGGGGGAGTCGGGCAGTCGGGCCAGATGGAGCCCGAGGGCGGAAGGAAGGGCGAAATATAAATAAATAAATCCTTGTAACCTGAGAAATCAAGCAAGCAAGCAATCAATCAAGCGAGAAAACGAACGAACGTACCGACCAAGTTTCAACACGGAGAGGAGAATAAATATCGTTTCGTTCTATAGCTCAGCTCAGCTCATCTCATCTCATCGCATCGCATTGATTCGGGTGATGCGCGCTAGATCGCGATCAGTTAACTATTTGAATATAGAATTATCATCATCATTAATCAAACAAGAAATGGTGGCCGTACGATGTATGTAGCATAAAATACATACATATATAGATATAAATTGATATTAAAACCCTATATGTACCATATATCATGTGTACATCATGAATAGATAGAAACTTGAAACTATTACGATCAATCGTATATGATCGTAGATAGTCACTTTAGAACGATCTGTTAGCCCTGAAAAGGGCTGTTTTTTGTTTTGTTGTTGATTCTTGTTGTTGTTGCTGTTGCTGTTGCTGATGACCGTTCGCTTCTTTCTTAACCGGCAGCCGGCGCAGCGCAACGCAGCGCGGTGCCAGTGCACGAGGCGACAAGCAGCGTCGTCGCGACGACTTCGTTGAATGAATAATGCAGTCATTTTACTTCTTTGAAGCGGCTGTCTTCTTAGACGCGGCCTTGCTCTTCGGTGCCGATGCTGCCTTTTTAGGTTTCGGTGCTTTAGGTTTTTTAGTCGGCGGTTTGGCGGTCTTCTTGGCTTTCGGTGCGGCCGCAGTCGAGGCGGCTGATCCCTTGCCTCTTGACGGGGTCGAAACGGAAGCGGCCGCGGCTGATCTCTTCGCTGCGGCGGGTTTCTTCTTAGCCGCGGCTGCCTTTCTGTCTTTCGTCGCGGGTCTAGAGGTGGCAGCGGCCGCTGAACTCTTCGCCGCCGGTGATGAGGCGGACACGGTGTTAGCCGCTGCTGCCGCTTTCTTGCCGGCGCCCCTGCCGCCTGCCGCTTTCTTCGAAGAAGAAACTGCTGCGGAACTTGCCGCTGACGTGGTCGTTTTCGCCTTCCTGCCGCCGCCGCCGGAGCTTGCGCCGCCGCCGCCACCGGTCTTGCCACCTGTGACAGATGGCTGTTTCTTGGAAGCTGATGATTTAGATTCCAATTTGAAAGAACCCGAAGCGCCGGTGCCTTTCGTTTGAATCAAGGCGCCGGTTTCGACGGCTCCCTTGAGGTATTTCCTTATGAACGGTGCCAGTTTCTCAGCGTCCACCTTGTAATGAGCGGCTATGTACTTCTTGATGGCTTGCAATGATGATCCGCTTCTTTCTTTGAGTTCTTTTATAGCATTGTTCACCATTACAGAAGTCTTCGGATGAGACGGTTTCGCCTTGGGCTTCTTCGAGACGCCTCCTCCGACCGCTGTAGAGGCGGTGGTCGCGGTACTCGCTTTAGGTTTCTTCGTTGTCGGAGTCGCCGGTGCCGGAGTCTCCGTTGCGACTGCTGTATCTGCCATGATGTTGATTTTTCTATTTGTCTCTCTTTAGTTTGTGTACACGATGGACAACACTCGATGACTATTAACAGGGGTTCTTCGTAATAAAACACTTCTTCGTTCGCAGTTCGCTTCTTTATTCTTGAGGGTAGCTCCGAGGGAATTCTTCGAGTCTTCGATCTTCGCCGCCGACCAACGATTAGGTCGCTATATATATCCCCTCGGGCTACCCTAACAACTAGTACTATATACAAAGCATTCCTTAAAACTAAGTCCGCCAATAGCGACGCCGGATTCCGCCGTAGTTCCTACGTCCGGCCGCCGCTGTCGCTGCTGTCGCCCCGGTCGACGTGCTCCTCTCCCGCACCCCTATTCTTGCGTCTCCGGCGCCCTGGGCTCGCTGTTCGTAACATCCTCCCCCCGGCGTAGCTCGTCGAAGCCTTCTTTTTCCAGCCGGAGAACAGCCAGCTTCCTTGCAGGGCGCACGAAGGCTCCACCTCTGGTGCGGATGAGAGTGCTGCGCACGTCGCCGTCTGGCCCGGGGTACACGGCCTCCACGATGCCTCGAGGCCATGTATTGCGGGGCAATGCAGCGTCGACTACGATGACTAGATCTCCGGGGCGTAGCGGGCGCTGTCGATCGTGCGCTCCGCCGCGCGCCACCAGCGTCGGTAGGTACTCCCGGACCCACCGTCGCCAGAACTGGTCGGCGAGCCCTTGTGTCGCCTTCCATGCTCTCCTATCCGCCGGCGAGCACACCCCGGTCTGGGGCAGCCCTGCCGACGTCCCGATGAGAAAGTGGTTCGGAGTCAACGCCTCCGGATCCGCCGGATCCACGGAGACGTGTGTCAGCGGTCGCGAATTGATCGCGTGTTCCGCTTCTGCCAGCAGCGTCGTCAGCACCTCCTCTCGCGGTGCTTGGTCGTGTAGAGTCGCGCTCAGCGCAGCTTTTGCTGAGCGCACGAGTCGCTCCCACGCGCCGCCTTGATTCGGCGCGCCAGGAGGGATGAAGCGCCACTCCATTCGGCGCAGCTGCGCGTAGTCACGCAGCGCCGGCTCCCACTCGCTGTATGCTGCCCGTAGCTCCGCGTCGGCTCCACGGAAGTTCGTCCCGTTGTCGCTCCAGAGCTGACGCGGCCATCCGCGTCGCGCTGCCATCCGTCGCAGCGCCATGATTGCGGAGTCGGCAGACAGGCTGCCCACTACCTCGATGTGGACAGCTCGGGTAGTGAGGCACGTGAACAACGCGCCCCACCTCTTCTCACGTCGGCGGCCGATACTGACGGTCATCGGCCCGAAGTAGTCGACCCCGCAGTTGGTGAAGGGTCGGCGATGCTGATCCAGGCGCACCGGCGGCAGGTCCCCCATCGGCGGCACCCGGGGCTTCGCTCGGCGCACCCGGCAGAGCGCGCAAGCCCGGGCAACCGCGCGCACAGTGGGGCGCGCGCGCAGTACCCAGAAGCGCTGCCTGATGTCATTGAGGACGCGCTCGTTGCTGGCGTGTCCCGCAGCCGCGTGTTCTCGTAGCACGATGAGTCTTGTCAGCGGGTGACGGCCGCCCAGTATGATCGGCCGCTTCGTCTCGTACGGCGCGCGCGCGGCATCGATCCGTCCGCGCACACGCAGCAGGTCGTCCTGCAGCATCGGGTCCAGCTTGGCGAGGCGGCTGGCAGCTGGCAAGGTTCGGCCAGCGCGCAGCCTCGCGATCTCCTCGCCGAAGTCTTCCTCCTGCGCCCTGCGTAGCCATAGGTGCTCCGCTCGCTCGATGTGCTGCAATTCAAGTCGGGTCGCTCTTTTGCGACATTTGTCGATGAAGGCGAGCACCGTCGCCGTCGCCCGGATCAGCCGCTCATATGATGAGAAGCGGCTAATGTCCGGCAACGGGCTCGCGTTGTCGATGATGCTCGCTGCGCAGCACGCGGCCTCCTCGATGCTGCCGGTGCTGCTCGGTCGTGCCTTTTCCTGCGGCCACGTACTCTCAGGCCCGTACAGGAAAGAAGGTCCGGTGAACCAGCGGTCATGCTGGTCGGTTGGCGCCTTTCCGTCGCGGGTTGCGTCATCCGCGACGTTGTGTGCGGTCGGCACCCAGCGCCATTGTTCTATGTCAGTTGCCTCCGCTATCTCTCCGAGCCGGTGCGCGACGTAAGGCGTGTAGCGCCTCGCGTCCGTCCTTATCCACTGCAGCACCGTTGATGAGTCGCTCCAGTAGATCACGCGATCAGCCTTCCAGTGATGTTCTTGCTTTATCATGCCAGCCAGCCGGGTTCCGATGACAGCTGCTTGTAGCTCCAGCCGTGGTATCGTATGCGGGCGCAGCGGCGCCACCCTGGCCTTAGCAGCGGCCAGTGTCACCGTGACGCGACCGTCTTCGTGCATCAGCCGCCAGTATGCTGCCGCTGCGTATGCCTGTTCGCTGGCATCGACGAACACGTGAAGCTGCCTCTCCGGTTCCGCAGCATCGTCGTTGGTGACGTATCGTCGCGGCAGGCGCAGCTGAGCTATGTCGTCCAGCGCGCTCAGCCATTGGTCGAAGCGATCCGCCTGCTCGCCCGGAAGCTGCTCATCCCATCCTATCTGGATGCGCCATAAATCCTGCAACACAATCTTGGCAGTGATGCTGTAACAGCTGAGTAACCCCAGCGGGTCGAAAATCGACATGACCGCCGCCAGGGCCTCTCGCTTCGTCGGGGCCCGCTGCCGTTCACGGACTTGTTTTGGGACGCGTGCCAGGGTCGTGTTGAAGCCCAGCTCGTCTTTCTCGGCGTCCCACAGCATGCCAAGTGTCTTTTCCTGGTGGTGTTCGTGGCCCAGAGCGGTCGGCTCCCGGGCTCGCAGCTCTCGAGGGACGGTGTTCAGCAGGAGCGGGCAGTTGGAGTTCCAGCTTCTCAACGTGAAGCCTGCCTGAGCGTGGACGGTGATGACCTCTTCTATTGTCTTCTTTGCTTCTTCCATGGTCTTGAAGCTGTGCACGAGGTCGTCCATGTAATGACTCCTGGTGATGACCGGCAGTGCCCTGGCGTGCGAATGCGCGTGATCCTGCGCATTCCGGTCCCGTACACTGTGGGCCAGGAAGGGCGAGCTGGCTGCTCCGAAGATCATCGAAGTCATCTTGAACTGCTCCGGAGGGTCCTTTCTGTTGTCGCCTCTCCACAAGAATGACTGCGCCGGTTGATCTTCCGCTCGCACCTTCACCTGCAAAAACATCTCAGAAATGTCCGCTGTTACGGCGATCGGCCGTTCCCGGAATCGAAATAATATTCCGGGAAGTGATTGTAACAAGTCCGGTCCCTCGAGTAAAAAGTCGTTCAAACTTTTGTTCTGTACGCGGTGCGCTGCGTCAAACACTAGCCGTATCTTGTTTGGCTTATTCGGGTTTCGTACGGCGAAGTGCGGTAGAAACCACTGTATAGCGCTGTCTCGTTCACTCTCGCTATACTTTTCTGCGTATCCTTTTTTCAACAAATTTTCAATCTGGCGCGTGTATTCTTCTTTAAATGCCGGGTCGCGGTCCATCTTTTTTTCTATGCCCCTGAGGCGTATGAATGCTTCACTGTAGCTCGGTGGCAGCACGATGCCATCGGTGCGCCACGGCAACCCGACTTCGAATCGATTGTTCACTCGGCGCGCCGTTTTGTTGAAAATTTCGATCGCTCGTCGATCTTCTGGCTTCTCCTTGGTGGTCAGCGACACACCAAGCGCTTCCAACGTGAAGTGCTTCTTCACCAGTTCTTGAAGACGCTCGTCGTCTTCTTGCTCGGTGCTCGAGGGGGTGCTGCCGCAGTCTCGTTCCGCTGCGTGCAGATGCAGCACCGTGTTCTCCCCCCGTCGATGGAGCAGGCGAGGCTCGATGCCGTAGATGACCCACCCTAGGCTGGTGAGTGATGCGGCGGGCTCGTTCTTCTTTCCGGTCCTCATCTGCTGGGAGACCATCAGGTGCCAGTTGTCGACACCTATCAGGATCCTCGGCTTCGCGTTCTCGAAGCAGGCCTCCCGGAGATCTTGCAGGTGGGCGTACCGCGTCAGTTCCCGCGGCGCCCGCTGTCCTCGCAGGTCCAACTTCTTGACCGTGCGAGCGGTGATCTCGTGTGCGGCGCGTTCTCGCCGCCCTCGGATGCTGATGCTGACCCGCTGACTGCTGCTCTCGTGCTCCGTCACGTTGACACCTCGCAGCCTCAGTGGTGCCGGAGTCCCCTTGGCGCCGATGCTGTCTGCCAGTTCTTGGTCGATGAGGGTTATTGATGACCCCTCATCCAGGAGCGCGTACGTAGCTACTTCTCCCCCAGGACCTGTAATGATGACGTTGCAGACTTTTAGCAACACGCTGCTGTCTTCACTGGGTGTTGCTATCGACATCACTGCTTCTTCTCTGGCCGGGCGGGGTGGTTCTTCCTCGTCGCTGGATCGCACCTCTGGCTGCGCTCGCACTTGCTCGGTATCGTGCAACAGCGGGTGATGCGGCCGGCGGCAACCGCTGACACCGCATGCGTCAGCTTGGCAGTCGGCCCGACGATGCCTCTTCTTCAGGCACTTAAAACAAACGCGCGCTGACTTTGCCCAGTCCCAGCGGGCGCTGATCTTCATATTCTTGATCTTCTTGCATTTATCCGTAGCGTGGTCTGCTCCACAGCAGAAGCACCCTTGTGGTGCGCGTCGCTCCTCTACCGTTGCGTAGACGGCTGCCCCACGCGTCGTTCGGCGTGCTGGCTTCGTGTTCTGCTGCCTCGGTCTTGCTGGCGCGGCGTATTTTGCAGTGCTGACGGCGCCCGATCTACTGGATTGGCGCGTGTAGCTAAACGCCAAGTCCGCTTCGTGTGTGAGGAAGCGAGACAGAGTGATCACTTCGCACTCTTCCATTCCTCGGTGCAGATGTGCGTAGTCTCTCCACCTTGAGACTAGCAGCGGGCTCATTCGTTCCATGATTTCTCCCGCCAGCTGAGGATTCCGTAGATAACCGCTGTGCCCGACGTTCTTGAGCACGGCGATTATGTTCTGCACTCGCACTGCAAACACGTTGAGCTCTTGCGCTGTCATTCCTGCTTGTGGCAGCTGACGCAGCTTCTCCATGGCGTCGTTGATGATGGTGTCCGGCTGGCCATAACAGCGCTCCAGTGTGTGCATTATGGCATCCGGGTTCTCCGCCGTGTGCAGTAGAGGCGCCACGGCGTCCCTCGCTTCTCCCCGGAGACACACCCGTAGCCTGGCTAGGTTCTCCGCCGCCGAGAAGTTGTACATCTTCGTGCTATCTCGCATGGCTGCCTTGAATGGCAGCCACTCGTTCGGTGCCCCGGTGAATATGGGTAGGTCCGAGGCTTGACGTGGCGGCACTCGTTCCCGTGCCGTCATCCTCTTCAACGCCTCGGCCAGCTCCTCGATCGCCCTCGATCTGCCCCTCGTGGGCGTGGGCGAACGTGTGCGACGCCGTTCTGTCGCCTCACGTTGCTGTGACCTTTCTTCTTCAAAGGTCACTCGGGCCGTGGTCAGCTCCCCCCGTTGATCGTCGGAGGTGTGGAGGGCCGTTCTGCCTCCTCGTTCTGCTGACGGTGTCTCGGCCGGGTACGTTGAATCCCCCTCGGTTGCTTGTTGCAGCCAACTGTTGACGCGTTCGTTCGTCTCTGACACGTTGCTGCCCCGTTCGTCTTCTTCGATATTTTCGAGGTCCACTTCTAGTCTCTTCCTGACTAGGTCCGCTTCCATGCGCAGTTCCCGCCGTTGGATCTCGGCGAGACGTTCCTGTGCTTGCAGCTCCAACTGCAACCGTAATCTGGCAGCTGAGCTTGTACTTGTGCGGCGTGACCTTGCTGGCGAACGTTGTCTTGCTGCTGTAGGGAAAGAAACTGCGTTTGACGTTTCAGCGTTTGACAATCGAGCGTTTGACAATCGAGCGTTTGACTTGTCACATGTCAATGTAGCGTTTGACCTATCGCATGTCAATGTAGCGTTTGACGCCCCTGTCGTAGTCTCAACAGCAGGCCGCACTGACGGAGAGTGTGGTGGTTCAACATGACGCACCGAGGCCGGTGCGTACATGTCACACTCGTCCGTAGTATCGGCCCCCTGTGATCGAGTCTTGACCATTTTCCCCAATTCTTGATGCAATCTTCGATAAATCGATGCGTTGGTTCTACTTTCTTTCTTCTATTCGGCTTCCGATGGACCAGGATGTACACGATGGACAACACTCGATGACTATTAACAGGGGTTCTTCGTAATAAAACACTTCTTCGTTCGCAGTTCGCTTCTTTATTCTTGAGGGTAGCTCCGAGGGAATTCTTCGAGTCTTCGATCTTCGCCGCCGACCAACGATTAGGTCGCTATATATATCCCCTCGGGCTACCCTAACAACTAGTACTATATACAAAGCATTCCTTAAAACTAAGTCCGCCAATAGCGACGCCGGATTCCGCCGTAGTTCCTACGTCCGGCCGCCGCTGTCGCTGCTGTCGCCCCGGTCGACGTGCTCCTCTCCCGCACCCCTATTCTTGCGTCTCCGGCGCCCTGGGCTCGCTGTTCGTAACAGTTTGCTTCAACGGACGCTGGTGCGAACGAGATGCACGAACTAGTTCCTGAAATTTCCGTTCGTACCGAATTGCGAATTGCGAATTTCACACCACCCCATTCCACTGCCTTTCATTCATCGTTCTTTCATCCATCCACTGATAAGGTCTGGGTGGTGCCATTTATTGAAATAAATTTTACAATATATTCTTAATGCTAAACTTAAGTGTATATTACAAAACTTAAACAACTAGGACCTAACTAAACCTTAACTATGAATGTACAAAAATTAACCTAAGTCTTAAAAATAGAATAAAATGCAACAACAGAGGAAGTTTTTATTTTAAAATTAAAACTTAGCCTAATACAATGAAATAAGGGGGACTGAAGCGGGAAGCCGTTTCGAGGCGAACCTCCTGACGGCGGCGTTCTTCTCCGTCTGCTACGACAGACGGGTCGCTGTTCGAAGGTAGCTCGCGCGTCCTTCTTGGTGGAAAATCTACCGGAGTCCGTCTGGGCGTTTCTTGAGTGGGATCGGAATCTTAAGGGTGAGCGATCTGTACGCACATCCGTCTAGTACTTTCCAGCGCGCCCTCTCCGAGTCGGGCGCAGTCTAGGTATGGACTAGATCGCGGGCTTTAGGCTTTTTCTTTTTCCTTTTAGTACGGGATCTTGTTGCCTCGTAGCGTTCACCTTCGTCTGGGGGTCTTGCGTGGAGCGGCGCAATGTTCTGGAGGTGAACGTGCGCCGACGAGTCCGCTCTTTTAAACATTCTAGTTGCCAGGCTGCTAATAAAAGCACCCAGGCTTTCGACTCTTGAGTCGCGGGCTATGGTGGCATTGCTCACGTACCACGGCGCACCCAACACCGCGCGTAGAGAGAGGTTCTGTTGGGCCTGAAGCCGCTTCTTCATGGTGGCAGACAGGTAAGAATACCATGCCGGGGCCGCGTACGTGAGACGCGACCGAATATATGTCTTGTAAAGCCCCAACTTCGTGCGAAGTGGGAGCCTCGAAGCAAGCACTGGTTGCAGCATTCTCCTGGTTACTTTAGCCCTCGCGATCACACCCTCCGCGTGCCTCTTGAAGGTCACGTTCCGATCGATAATGACGCCCAGGTATTTGACTCTTTCCGACCAAGGGATAGTCTGTCCCTGGAACGTCAATGGTGGCGGTGCTCTTGTCTGCACTCTGGTGACAAGAGCTTGTGTCTTCCCGACGTTGACTGACAACCTCCACTTCGCCAGCCATTCAGGTAGAGCATCGAGCTGTCTTTGCAGTTTTAAGACGGCAGATTTTGCATTATACGCTGTTGCATAAAATGCCGTATCGTCTGCATACAACGCGAGCTCCGCCCGACCAACCAGCGGAATGTCATCGGTATACAGTGCGTATAACAACGGCGAGAGGCAGCTGCCCTGAGGGACTCCTGCCCGCACAGGAAAGTCCCTGGAGGTAATCCCCTCCACCGCTACCACGACGCGGCGGTTTTCCAGGAAAGATCTTATTATATGGGTAATCTTCTTGGGGGCCGATGACGTTGACAGCTTGTATAGCAGCCCCTCGTGCCATACTCTGTCGAACGCCTTCTCCATATCTAGTAGTACTGCAGCGAAGTACTCGTTATTATCATGTGTTCGGGCAATAGTGTCGATGACTTTTGTGAGCTGTAGGACAGTTGAGTGCTCTTCCCTGAAACCAAACTGTTCGTTTCTGGGTGTGATATGGGGTTTTAAAAACCCCAAGAGAACCTTTTCGAACAGTTTAGACATCGTAGAAAGCAACGTAATAGGCCTGTAACTCTCTGGTTTTTGCAGGGGTTTGCCCTGTTTAGGTATCATGACGGCCTTCCCAAGTTTCCAGTCTTGTGGGAAGTGGCCGCTTCGCAGGATTCCATTGAAAAGTCGTGTCATTGCCGCAACGGTCTTAAACGGTAAATGACGAAGCATCGTATTCGTAATTCGATCCATGCCAGGGGCTTTTCTAGGCTTTAATTTTCTGATAGTCCGCAGAACCTGGTGCGGACTAACGTATAGAGCGGTGCCTTCTTCGCTGCTACCGGCTACAGGCTCTAAGAAGAAGCGATCCAGATGTCTTTTGACATCGATATCGTGCTGGGGGTTCGATACCGGGTTCAGGGAAAACTGTCTCTCCAGACACTCGGCAAATATCTCCGCCCGATCGTTTGCCGTGAATCGTGGGTGACCGTTTTTATTCAGTAGAGGTCTGACCGGCGATGGGACCGCTGACAAGGTCCGGCACAAGCGGTGAATAGAAGGCAGGCGTGTGCTGCAATCTCCTAATTCTTCTATGAAGCTATCCCACGATTCCGCTGCGTCGTCATCGAGGGCCGCTTTAACTCGCTCTACCATCGAGTTATATTTAATTTTCGTGAAAGGGCAACGGGTTTGTTGCCATGCGCGTCGCAGCGCCCTCTTCTCATCGATTAGCATCTGGATCCGCCGGGGAAGTGGCCTAAGCCGACCCCCGGTCGGAACCGTATGGCTAGATCGACGGAGAGCGCTTTGAATGCTACGCGTCAAGGCACCCGTCATCCACTCGACATCTGCACGAGAGGACATCGGTCTCGTGATGGTTGTGTTTTCAAGCTCTTTCACGAATGCGGTCCAATCTACCCTGAGACGTGATGTTGGAGCGTTGATTCGTGTTGGTAGAAAATCAGAAAACTCGAGAAGGACTGGGCGATGGTCCGACGGCAGGTCCGGGAGAACCGTCTGCCGCGGTGGCGCTCTAAGGCCTCTATAAACACATATGTCCAAAACGTCCTGCGAATTATAATCGTACCGTGTCGGCGCGTCCGGTCCGATTATCTCGTAATTATTGTTCACAGAGTGACAATAAAACGCTCTGCCCATCCAGGTATCCTTACTCGAGCCCCAGTAGGTACTCTTCACGTTGAGATCACCGGCTATCACCGTCGGAGTCGAGTCTCGCAGCAATATATCCCCGATGTCCGCGCAGAAAGACTGGCTATTCTGGTGACTCGGTGGTTTATATGCCGCGTAGAGCTTGAGGTGATGCCCTCTAACGTTCAGGAGTATTCCCAGGGCGTAGAGTGATGGGTACTCTTTATATGGTATCTCTTGATGTACAATGTTCCTTTTGACGAGCACCACTAATCCGCGATAAGCGGCGCCGTCGGACGCCTTCTCGTTTTTCCTGTAAGTGTAATAGTTCGACACTTTAAAAGTGTCGACATCACGCAGGTAAGTTTCTGATATCAACATCACGTCGACGTTCTGCTCACGAAGGAAGTGCGCCAGCAGTTTCTTCTTCCTCCGGAGCGACTGGGCGTTCCAATGTACCACCCTTAAGGTTTTATAGTCCATTGCACAGGAGCTTGTACAATCCCTTAAGGGCGGCCTTCTGTCCGTTCTCGCCCTCCTGCACGGCATCGAGGATCTCGCGAATGACCCCGATCGTGTTGGCGAGCGAATCTAGCTTTTGCGCCGGCTGTGGCGATGCAAGTGCAGGGGGGCGCAGGTCCTCCCCCTCTGATTGTCCGCTGTATGCCGCGGCTCGGCCCCTTGCCGCGGCTGACTTCCTTTTCTTTAGGCGTTTCCCTCTCGAACGCTTACCCGGCCCAGTCATGCCACTGAGGCCAGTGGGGTCGTTGGCAGGCGCCATCAGCGACGCTGGCGCTGCCTCCTCCACGGCGTTACTCAGTGGTAGCGCTTGCCCTTTGCGTTCTTTGCCTGGTCCGGTAAGTGCGACCGTCCCAGCCCGCCTGTTACGTATTTCACGCTTCCAGACCGGGCACCTTGTGTAATTGGCGGGGTGCGGCCCCTTACAATTAACACAAGTGGGAGGCTCCTCCCTAGGACGATCACAATCGCGGGCGGTGTGCTCACCGCCGCATCGGACGCAGGCTAGCGGCCTGTGGCATTGTCGGGAGCTGTGCCGAAACTCCTGACATCTGTGGCACTGTGCAGGACCCAGTTTACTGCGCCAGGCCTCCACAACCACACCCCGCATATACATGAGCTCATTGAGCTCAAATATTGCCGGGGTGAGGCCTTCATGCCGCTTTAAGATTACGTAGAAGAGGCAACCCGGGTTGCCTCCTCGAGCCCTCACGTTTTTACAAAATTCGGGCTGGAAGCCTCGCTCCTGTAAGGCGGCCATTATATCTTGCGGCTCCGTGTCTGCGGGGAGACCCCTAATGGCCACCTTGAGGCTTCGCTCGGCCGGCAGCGAGTACGTAAACCACGCGATACGATCCTCTTTCTCGAGACGAGTGAGGTATCTCTGTATCACGCGGTATTCTTCCTCGCTCTCTGGCGAGAAACGCACCCCCGTCCCGTAGGGGCGTGCGTTCGGAGACCGGCCGAGTAATTGGGCAAGCTGCTTGAAGTGGCGTTGCCACTCGGGTAATTTCTCCACAATCAGAGGGGGGAATACTTCTTGCTTCCTCTGTTGTTGCTTGAACTTAATATTAGGTCGCTGCGCAGCAGCGGCCGGGTCGGCAGCGGCCCGTCCCGTCGGCTGAGGCGCGGCCAGTGAAGCTGGCTGCGCGGTGAGCGGCGCGGCAGGTGCGCGCGCCGTCGCGGTGCCGCGCGGTACAGCGCTCGACGCGAGCGGCGGACGAGCTGGGTGAGCCGGCGCACGAGGGGCGCCGACGGGTGCGGCCTTAGGGGCCGGGACGGGTGGCGGGTGTTCCGATGGAACGGGTCGCTGCTTACCGGCCTTAGTTCTTAATGCGTAACTATCCTTTTCCGCCGTAGGAATCGGGCGGGCGGCGGCTCCGATGGGTGCAGGTGGGCGCGCGGCGGAGTCCGGGGCGGCGCGCACGGCGGGCGGCGCAGCATCGCGACGCGCAGGCATCGCAGCGGCGGCGGGCACGGCGCGCGGTCCTGTGACCGGGGGCGGTGCGGTGCGCGGCGGCGCGACGACAGCGGCGCCAGCCATGAAGGCCGTCGTCCGTTCCTCCGCCGGGCGTTTCGACAAACGCTTCTTCTCCCGCGGGGGTAATGGCGTTTCCCGGGCGAACACTGTGGTACGCACAGGCGGGACCTCGCCGGGTGTGGGCTCGTCGCCCTCAGGGACGACAACAGGCGGCAGTGGTGGCCGCGGCGTCGGTCGCAGCGGCGGTCGTGGCTCTGGCGGCGAGATGGACGCGCGCGTATGCCAGTGGAAGGGGTCGCGGCAGGAGGAGATCGGCGATGCGGAGCGCGACAGGCGAGGGCGGACCAGTCGGCCCAGGCACTCGTCGCCGTCGCTGCTTCCGCCCCTGCGCTTCCTCTTCCTGGGGCTGCGGCGCGTCACGGCAGGCTGTATCTCCGGCAGGTCGAGCCTAAGCTCGCCGGCCAGCTTGAGAGCAGTGATGTCCGTTGTGTTAAGAGGTCGTCCCTCCATTTGCGCCTCGCGAATACGGAGGTACAACGCCATCCACCGGAGCATCGGCTCCGACAAGAGCCCAGTTTCCACAAACTGGGCGAGCGTGACTAAGTCACGCTCGTATACTCTTGTCGGAGTTAACACCCCCGCAGACGGCGCGTAGTAGTCCGCAGGTGGTGGGCGGGCGGCTAATGGGGGCTGGTGGTCTTCGGTGGGGGAGGCAGGAGGGGGCAACACGATGTGCTGGTCCAATCTTCGCTGCAGCTCCATAATGTTCTCAGCGGATAACTCCGCCGAGGCAGCTATTTCGGTCCCGGGCTCATAGTCCGCGGGATAGTGCGCCATGACTGCTATTTCCTCTTCGGAGCGTCGCAGGGAGTCGCTGACCCGACGCGGAGACCCGCCGATCGCCAGGAGCGCATCCCCGGGCGTTTCGGATCTCGGGGATCGGCGCGGTGACTCGCCGGTCCGACGGCGCAGTCCGGCGACAGGGCTCGACGAGGACGAGGAAGTGCTGCTACCCGGCGAGGCGTCGCGACGTCGCGACGCGCCAGTGCGCGGGATCGCACCCCCTGAACGGCGCCGAGCGCTGCCGTCGGAGTGCGACGGCGGCGCCGAGCGAGACGACACGTCGGCCCGATGATCCGGTCCGGTGATGTTCCCCGGCGACTCGGTGATGGGGCGAGGCGAGCCTGCGACTCGCCGCGGCGTTTCCGAAGCGGATGATGAACTCTCTGTCAGGGGGAGTGCACTGGCGCTTCCATCGTCAGGCCGTAGGGCCGACGGCGTGCGCCGAGTGCGCCTTCCACCCCTGGCAGTGGCGGTAGACGGGTTTTGGCCCTGAAAAGGGCCTTTTAGGTATTGGGATTTGTCCCCGGGCGGCATTGCCCGGGAACTCCTTCGATGATCCGGCTGCAACTAGGTCTCCCGTGTGCGCGGCCCTGAGGTCATTGCCCCCACAACCACGACGTCCTTTCCCTAACGGTACTGGGAGTATCGTGGCGCAGGAACCAGGACCCCGGCGTCTGGAGCCTCCCCTGAAGCTGCTCGTTCGGGCTGGATGGTAGGTGTCCGGTCCAATGTCCCAGTCTTCGGGTAGTTATTTCTAAAAATAACCCCGAAGATGAGACGCGTGGGGTAGGCGTGAAAGGTCCCGTGCGCAGGCGTCGTAAGTGCGCAGTATGCGGTGCGGCGGGCGGTGAAGCGGCGATGTTGCGAAACAGGCGTGTAAGAGCGGGATGGTGCGATACGCGACTCACTTCGACCGAGCGGGAGAGACTTTCCGTTCGTACCGAAATTTCAAATTTTTCAAATTTCACACCACCCCATTCCACTGCCTTTCATTCATCGTTCTTTCATCCATCCGCTGATAAGGTCTGGGTGGTGCCGTTTATTTAAGAAAGAAATAATACATACTTAAACCTAACTTAAGCCTATATTACATTTTTCTTAACAACTAGTACCTAACTAAACCTTAACTAGCGTATGTACAAAAATTAAATTAAATCTTAAATACTAAACAAAAACGCAACAACAGAGGAGGTGTTTATTTACATATTTAATATTCAATTTAATACAATAAATGAAGGGGGATCTGGGGCGGGAAGCCGTTTCGAGGCGGACCTCCTGACGGCGGCGTTCTTCTCCGTCTGCTACGACAGACGGGTCGCTGTTCGAAGGTAGCTCGCGCGTCCTTCTTGGTGGAAAATCTACCGGAGTCCATCTGGGCGTTTCTTCTTAGATCGGAATCTGAGGGTGAGCGATCTGTACGCACATCCGTCTAGTACTCTCCAGCGCGCCCTCTCCGGGCGGGGCGCAGTCTAGGTATGGACTAGATCGCGGGCTTTAGGCTTTTTCTTTCTAGCTTTTCGGGATTCTTGTTGTCTCACTTGGCGTTCATCTCCGTCTGGGGGTCTTGCGTGGAGCGGCGCAATGTTCTGAAGATGAACGTGCGCCGACGAGTCCGCTCTTTTAAACATCTTGGTTGCCAGGCTGCTAACAAAAGCATCCAGGCTTTCGACTTTTATGTCGCGGGCTATGGTGGCATTGCTCACGTACCACGGCGCACCCAACACCGCGCGTAGAGAAAGGTTCTGCTGGGCTTGAAGCCGCTTCTTCGTAGTTCTGGACAGGTACGAGTACCATGCCGGGGCCGCGTACGTGAGCCGCGACCGAATATACGTTTTGTAAAGCCCCAGCTTCGTGCGAAGTGGGAGCCTCGAGCTAAGCACTGGTTGCAGCATTCTCCTGGCTACTCTAGCCCTCGCGATCACACCCTCCGCGTGCCTCTTGAAGGTAACGTTCCGATCGATAATGACGCCCAGGTATTTGACTCTTTCCGACCAAGGAATAGTCTGTCCCTGGAACGTCAATGGTGGCGGTGCCCTTGTCGGTAGCACTCTGGTGACAAGGGCTTGTGTCTTCCCGACGTTGACTGCCAACCTCCATTTCGCCAGCCATTCAGGTAGAGCATCGAGCTGTCTCTGCAGTTTTAAGACGGCAGATTTTGCATTATACGCTGCTGCATAGAATGCCGTATCATCTGCATACAGCGCGAGCTCCGCCCGACCAACCAGCGGAATATCATTGGTATACAGTGCGTATAACAACGGCGAGAGGCAGCTGCCCTGAGGGACTCCTGCCCGCACAGGAATGTCCCTGGAGGTGATCCCCTCCACCGCTACCACGACGCGGCGGTTTTCCAGGAATGATTTGATAATATGGGTAATCTTCTTGGGGGCCGACGACGTTGACAGTTTGTATAGCAGCCCCTCGTGCCATACTCTGTCAAACGCCTTCTCCATATCTAGTAGTACTGCAGCGAAGTACTCATTGTTTTCAAATGTTCGGGCAATAGTGTCGATGACTTTAGTGAGCAAGAGGACAGTTGAGTGCTCTTCCCTGAAACCAAACTGTTCGTCTCTGGGTGTGATATGGGGTTTTAAAAACCCCAAGAGAACCTTTTCGAACAGTTTTGACATCGTGGAAAGCAGCGTGATAGGCCTGTAGCTCTCAGGTTTTTGCAGGGGTTTGCCCTGTTTCGGTATCATGACGGCCTTCCCAAGTTTCCAGTCTTGTGGGAAATGGCCGCTTCGCAGGATTCCGTTGAAAAGTCGTGTCATTGCCGCAACGGTCTTAAACGGCAAATGACGAAGCATCGTGTTAGTAATATTATCAATCCCGGGGGCTTTCCGAGGCTTTAATTTTCTGATAGTCCGCAGAACCTGGTGCGGACTAACGTATAGAGCGGTGCCTTCTTCGCTGCTACCGGCTACAGGCTCTAAAAAGAAGCGATCCAGATGTCGTTTCACATCGATTTCGTGCTGGGGATCCGATACCGGGTTCAGGGAAAACTGTCTCTCCAGACACTCGGCAAATATCTCCGCCCGATCGTTTGCCGTGAATCGTGGGTGACCGTTTTTGTTCAGTAGAGGTCTGACCGGCGATGGGGCCGCTGACAAGGCCCGGCACAAGCGGTGAACTGAGGGCAGACGTGCGCTGCAATCTCCCAATTCTTCAATGAAGCTGTCCCACGATTCCGCTGCGTCGTCATCGAGGGCCGCTTTAACTCGCTCTACCATCGAGTTATATTTAATTTTCGTGAAAGGGCAACGGGTCTGTTGCCATGCGCGTCGCAGCGCCCTCTTCTCATCAATTAGCATCTGGATCCGCCGGGGAAGTGGCCTAAGCCGACCCCCGGTCGGAACCGTATGGCTAGATCGACGGAGAGCGCTTTGAATGCTACGCGTCAAGGCACCCGTCATCCACTCGACATCTGCACGAGAGGACATCGGTCTCGTGATGGTTGTGTTTTCAAGCTCTTTCACGAATGCGGTCCAATCTACCCTTAGACGTGATGTTGGAGCGTTGATCCGTGTAGGTAGAGAATCAGAAAACTCGAGAAGGACTGGGCGATGGTCCGACGGCAGGTCCGGGAGAACCGTCTGCCGCGGTGGCGCTCTAAGGCCTCTATAAACACATATGTCCAAAACGTCCTGCGAATTATAACCGTACCGTGTCGGCGCGTCCGGTCCGATTATCTCGTAATTATTGTTCACAGAGTGACAATAAAACGCTCTGCCCATCCAGGTATCCGTACTCGAGCCCCAGTAGGTACTCTTCACGTTGAGATCACCGGCAATCACCGTCGGAGTCGAGTCTCGCAGCAATATATCCCCGATGTCCGCGCAGAAAGACTGGCTATTCTGGTGACTCGGTGGTTTATATGCCGCGTAGAGCTTGAGGTGATGCCCTCTAACGTTCAGAAGTATTCCCAGGGCGTAGAGTGATGGGTACTCTTTATATGGTATCTCTTGATGTACAATGTTCCTTTTGACGAGCACCACTAATCCGCGATAAGCGGCGCCGTCGGACGACTTCTCGTTTTTCCTGTACGTGTAATAGTTCGACACTTTAAAAGTGTCGACATCACGCAGGTAAGTTTCTGATATCAACATCACGTCGACGTTCTGCTCACGAAGGAAGTGCGTCAGCAGTTTCTTCTTCCTCCGGAGTGACTGGGCGTTCCAATGTACCACCCTTAAGGTCTTATTGTCCATTGCACAAGAGCTTAAACAATCCCTTAAGGGCGGCCTTTTGAGCTCCTTCGCCCTCCTGCACGGCGTCGAGTATCTCTCGAATGACACCGATAGTGTTGGCGAGGTGGTCCAATTTACGCGCCGGCTGTGGCGATGCAGGTGCAGGGGGGCGCAGGTCCTCCCCCTCTGATTGTCCGCTTGTCGCCGCGGCTCGGCCCCGTGCCGCGGCGGATTTTCTCTTTGGTAAGCGTTTCCCTCTGGAACGCTTGTTACCTTGCCCAGTCGTCCCGCTGAGGCCAGTAGGATCATTGGCAGGCGCCATCAGCGACGCTGGCGCTGTCTCCTCTACGGCGTTGCTCAGCGGCAGCGCTTGCCCGGTGCGTTCTGATCCTGTGCCCGTCCTTGCGAGCGTTCCAGCCCGCCTGTTGCGCAATTCGCGCCTCCAGACGGGACACCGTGTGAAATTTGCGGGGTGAGGCCCCTTGCAATTAGCACAGGTGGGAGGCTCCTCCCTGGGACGCTCGCAATCCCTGGCGGTGTGCTCACCGCCACAACGGACACAGGCTAGCGGCTTGTGGCATTGTCGGGAGCTGTGCCGAAACTCCTGACACCTATGGCACTGGGCGGGACCCAGTCTACCGCGCCAGGCCTCCACAACCACACCCCGCATATACATGAGCTCGTTGAGCTCAAATATCGCTGGGGTGAGGCCTTCTTGTCGCTTCAGAATAACGTAAAAGAGGCAACCAGGGTTGCCTCCTCGAGCTTTGACGTTCTTACAAAACTCGGGTGTGAAGCCCCGCTCTTGTAAGGCGGCCATGATCTCACTCGGATCTGTATCCGACGGGAGACCCCGTATGGCCACCTTGAGGCTTCGCTCGGCCGGGAGCGAGTAGGTGAACCACGCCACCCGCTCATCCTTCTCTAGTCGAGTAAGGTAGCGCTGGACAACGCGGTACTCCTCCTCGCTCTCTGGTGAGAACCGCACCCCTTTCCCGTAGGGGCGCGCGTTCGGTGCTCGTCCGAGCAGTTGGGCAAGCTGCTTGAAGTGGCGTTGCCACTCAGGTAACTTCTCTACAATCAGAGGGGGGAATGTCTCCGTCTTCCTCTGTTGTTGCTTCGGACCTAATCTATGTTGTCGCTGCGCAGCAGCGGCCGTGTCAGCAGAGGTCCGTCCCGCCGGCTGAGGCGCAGCCAGTGAGGCTGGTTGCGCAGTGGGCGGCGCGGTAGGCGCGCGCGCGGCGGCGGCGCCGCGGGATGTCGCGCTCGCTGTGAGCGGCGGTCGTGCCGGCTGAGTCGGCTGAGTCGGCGCACGCGGCGCGCCGACGGGCGCGGCCTTAGGGGCCGGGACGGAGGTCTTATGTTCCGACGGTACGGGCCTCTGCTTACCGGCCTTCGTTTTAGTAGCATAGCTGTCCTTGTCTTCAAACGTCAAGGCGGGGCGGGCGGTAGTTCCTGTAGGTGCAGGCGGGCGCGCGGCGGAGTCCGGGGCGGCACGCACGGCGGGCGGCGCAGCGTCGCGGCGCGCAGGCGTCGCAGCGGCGGCGGGCACGGCGCGCGGTCCTGTGACCGCCGGTGGTGCGATCCGCGGCGGCGCGACAGCAGTGGCGCCAGCCATGAAGGCGGCCGTCCGCTCCTCCGCCGGGCGCTTCGAGAGTCGCTTCTTCTCCCGGGGTGGCAAGGGCGTTTCCCGGGCGAACACGGTGGTTCGCACCGGCGGGACTTCACCCGGGGTGGGTTCGTCGCCCTCAGGGACGACTGCAGGCGGCAGTAGCGGGCGCCGCGGCACGTATGCCTGCGGTTGCGGTGGTTGCGATGGTGACAAGGACGCGCGCGAGTGCCAGTGGAAGGGGTCGCGGCAGGAGGGGGTCGGCGATGCGGAGCGCGACAGGCGGGGACGGACCAGGCGGCCCAGGCACCCATCATCGTCGCTGCTTCCTCCCCCGCGCTTCCTCTTCCTCGGGCTACGGCGCGTCACGGCGGCTTGTATGGCTGGCAGGTCGAGCTTAAGCTCGCTTGCCAGCTTCAGGGTGGTGATGTCGGTGGGGGCGAGTGGGCGGCCCTCCATCTGCGCCTCCCGGATGCGGAGGAACAGGGCCATCCACCTCAGCATCGACTCCGACAGGAGCCCAGTTTCTACGAACTGGGCGAGCGTGACGAGGTCACGCTCGTACACTCTAGTCGGGGTCGACGCTCCGGCGGACGGCGCATAGTAGTCCGCGGGAGGCGAGCGGGTGGTTCCCTGCGGCTGTTGAACCTCGGAGGGGGAGGCGGGGGACGGCAGCACTATGTGCTGGTCCAGCCGCCTCTGTAGCTCGACGAGGTTCTCCTTGTTGAGTTCCGCTAGTGCCGGAGTTTCTACCCCGAGCTGAGAGCTCGAGGGGTAGAAGGTTAGCGGCATCCTTCTCTCTTCGGAGCGGCGGAGCGAGTCGGAGACCCGGCGCGGTGACCCGGCGATCGCCAGGGATGCATCCCCGGTGAACTCGAATCCCGGCGACCGGCGCGACGATCCACTGGTGCGGCGGCGACGGCGCGGCCCGGCGACGGAGCCCGACGATGATGATGATGACGGCGAAAGATGCAGCGACCCGGTGGCGCGGCTACGCTGCGCACCGGTGCGCGGGATCGCGCCACCAGCACTACGCCGGGTGCCGTCGTCGGAGCGCGGCGACTCTGCCGCGCGGAGCGGCGCGTCGGCCCGTAGATCCAAACCGGCGATGTTCCCCGGCGGCTCGGCGATGGGTCGCGACGGCTCGTCGACTCGCGACAGCGCGTCCGAAGAGGACGAAAGTTCGCGCGATGAGGACAGGGGGAGGGCGCCGGCATTGTCTCCATCCGGCTGTGAGGCCGTTTGGTGACGCCTGGCGCGCCTGCCACCCCTGTTAGCGGCGATGGGTGATGTTTGGCCCTGAAAAGGGCCTTTTAAATATTGTGATTTGTCCCCGGGCGGCATTGCCCGGGAACTCCTCCGTTGGTCTGGCTGCTATGTGGTCTCTTCTCAGCGCGGACCTGAGGCCATGGCCCCGGCGTCTGTGATCTCCCTTGGAGCGGCTCGTGGAACTGGTAGGGTCCAGTTCAATGTCCCAATCTTCGGGTATTATTGAATAATAATTACGAAGATGGGACGCGTCGGGTAGATGTTTCGGTCCCGTGCGCGGGCGTGACAAGTGCGCAGTATGCAGTGCGGGGAGCGGCGATGCGTCGTTAGCGTAGTGAAGGCGAGATGGTGCTATACTGTGTTTGCCACGAGTGAGTGAGAGAGACTTTCCCCGTTCGTACCGAATTTGCGAATTTCACACCACCCCATTCCACTGCCTTTCATTCATCGTTCTTTCATCCATCCACTGATAAGGTCTGGGTGGTGCCATTTATTGAATTAAATTTTACAATATATTCTTAATGCTAAACTTAAGTGTATATTACAAAACTTAAACAACTAGGACCTAACTAAACCTTAACTATGAATGTACAAAAATTAACCTAAGTCTTAAAAATAGAATAAAATGCAACAACAGAGGAAGTTTTTATTTTAAAATTAAAACTTAGCCTAATACAATGAAATAAGGGGGACTGAAGCGGGAAGCCGTTTCGAGGCGAACCTCCTGACGGCGGCGTTCTTCTCCGTCTGCTACGACAGACGGGTCGCTGTTCGAAGGTAGCTCGCGCGTCCTTCTTGGTGGAAAATCTACCGGAGTCCGTCTGGGCGTTTCTTGAGTGGGATCGGAATCTTAAGGGTGAGCGATCTGTACGCACATCCGTCTAGTACTTTCCAGCGCGCCCTCTCCGAGTCGGGCGCAGTCTAGGTATGGACTAGATCGCGGGCTTTAGGCTTTTTCTTTTTCCTTTTAGTACGGGATCTTGTTGCCTCGTAGCGTTCACCTTCGTCTGGGGGTCTTGCGTGGAGCGGCGCAATGTTCTGGAGGTGAACGTGCGCCGACGAGTCCGCTCTTTTAAACATTCTAGTTGCCAGGCTGCTAATAAAAGCACCCAGGCTTTCGACTCTTGAGTCGCGGGCTATGGTGGCATTGCTCACGTACCACGGCGCACCCAACACCGCGCGTAGAGAGAGGTTCTGTTGGGCCTGAAGCCGCTTCTTCATGGTGGCAGACAGGTAAGAATACCATGCCGGGGCCGCGTACGTGAGACGCGACCGAATATATGTCTTGTAAAGCCCCAACTTCGTACGAAGTGGGAGCCTCGAAGCAAGCACTGGTTGCAGCATTCTCCTGGTTACTTTAGCCCTCGCGATCACACCCTCCGCGTGCCTCTTGAAGGTCACGTTCCGATCGATAATGACGCCCAGGTATTTGACTCTTTCCGACCAAGGGATAGTCTGTCCCTGGAACGTCAATGGTGGCGGTGCTCTTGTCTGCACTCTGGTGACAAGAGCTTGTGTCTTCCCGACGTTGACTGACAACCTCCACTTCGCCAGCCATTCAGGTAGAGCATCGAGCTGTCTTTGCAGTTTTAAGACGGCAGATTTTGCATTATACGCTGTTGCATAAAATGCCGTATCGTCTGCATACAACGCGAGCTCCGCCCGACCAACCAGCGGAATGTCATCGGTATACAGTGCGTATAACAACGGCGAGAGGCAGCTGCCCTGAGGGACTCCTGCCCGCACAGGAAAGTCCCTGGAGGTAATCCCCTCCACCGCTACCACGACGCGGCGGTTTTCCAGGAAAGATTTTATTATATGGGTAATCTTCTTGGGGGCCGATGACGTTGACAGCTTGTATAGCAGCCCCTCGTGCCATACTCTGTCGAACGCCTTCTCCATATCTAGTAGTACTGCAGCGAAGTACTCGTTATTATCATGTGTTCGGGCAATAGTGTCGATGACTTTTGTGAGCTGTAGGACAGTTGAGTGCTCTTCCCTGAAACCAAACTGTTCGTCTCTGGGTGTGATATGGGGTTTTAAAAACCCCAAGAGAACCTTTTCGAACAGTTTAGACATCGTAGAAAGCAACGTAATAGGCCTGTAACTCTCTGGTTTTTGCAGGGGTTTGCCCTGTTTAGGTATCATGACGGCCTTCCCAAGTTTCCAGTCTTGTGGGAAGTGGCCGCTTCGCAGGATTCCATTAAAAAGTCGTGTCATTGCCGCAACGGTCTTAAACGGTAAATGACGAAGCATCGTATTCGTAATTCGATCCATGCCAGGGGCTTTTCTAGGCTTTAATTTTCTGATAGTCCGCAGAACCTGGTGCGGACTAACGTATAGAGCGGTGCCTTCTTCGCTGCTACCGGCTACAGGCTCTAAGAAGAAGCGATCCAGATGTCTTTTGACATCGATATCGTGCTGGGGGTTCGATACCGGGTTCAGGGAAAACTGTCTCTCCAGACACTCGGCAAATATCTCCGCCCGATCGTTTGCCGTGAATCGTGGGTGACCGTTTTTATTCAGTAGAGGTCTGACCGGCGATGGGACCGCTGACAAGGTCCGGCACAAGCGGTGAATAGAAGGCAGGCGTGTGCTGCAATCTCCTAATTCTTCTATGAAGCTATCCCACGATTCCGCTGCGTCGTCATCGAGGGCCGCTTTAACTCGCTCTACCATCGAGTTATATTTAATTTTCGTGAAAGGGCAACGGGTTTGTTGCCATGCGCGTCGCAGCGCCCTCTTCTCATCGATTAGCATCTGGATCCGCCGGGGAAGTGGCCTAAGCCGACCCCCGGTCGGAACCGTATGGCTAGATCGACGGAGAGCGCTTTGAATGCTACGCGTCAAGGCACCCGTCATCCACTCGACATCTGCACGAGAGGACATCGGTCTCGTGATGGTTGTGTTTTCAAGCTCTTTCACGAATGCGGTCCAATCTACCCTGAGACGTGATGTTGGAGCGTTGATTCGTGTTGGTAGAAAATCAGAAAACTCGAGAAGGACTGGGCGATGGTCCGACGGCAGGTCCGGGAGAACCGTCTGCCGCGGTGGCGCTCTAAGGCCTCTATAAACACATATGTCCAAAACGTCCTGCGAATTATAATCGTACCGTGTCGGCGCGTCCGGCCCGATTATCTCGTAATTATTGTTCACAGAGTGACAATAAAACGCTCTGCCCATCCAGGTATCCTTACTCGAGCCCCAGTAGGTACTCTTCACGTTGAGATCACCGGCTATCACCGTCGGAGTCGAGTCTCGCAGCAATATATCCCCGATGTCCGCGCAGAAAGACTGGCTATTCTGGTGACTCGGTGGTTTATATGCCGCGTAGAGCTTGAGGTGATGCCCTCTAACGTTCAGGAGTATTCCCAGGGCGTAGAGTGATGGGTACTCTTTATATGGTATCTCTTGATGTACAATGTTCCTTTTGACGAGCACCACTAATCCGCGATAAGCGGCGCCGTCGGACGCCTTCTCGTTTTTCCTGTAAGTGTAATAGTTCGACACTTTAAAAGTGTCGACATCACGCAGGTAAGTTTCTGATATCAACATCACGTCGACGTTCTGCTCACGAAGGAAGTGCGCCAGCAGTTTCTTCTTCCTCCGGAGCGACTGGGCGTTCCAATGTACCACCCTTAAGGTTTTATTGTCCATTACACAGGAGCTTGAACAAACCCTTAAGGGCGGCCTTCTGTCCACTCTCGCCCTCCTGCACGGCATCGAGAATCTCACGGATGACCCCGATCGTGTTGGCGAGCGTATCTAGCTTTTGCGCCGGCTGTGGCGATGCAAGTGCAGGGGGGCGCAGGTCCTCCCCCTCTGATTGTCCGCTATATGCCGCGGCTCGGCCCCTTGCCGCGGCAGACTTTCTTTTCTTTAGGCGTTTCCCTCTCGAACGCTTACCCGGCCCAGTCATGCCACTGAGGCCAGTGGGGTCGTTGGCAGGCGCCATCAGCGACGCTGGCGCTGCCTCCTCCACGGCGTTACTCAGTGGTAGCGCTTGCCCTTTGCGTTCTTTGCCTGGTCCGGTAAGTGCGACCGTCCCAGCCCGCCTGTTACGTATTTCACGCTTCCAGACCGGGCACCTTGTGTAATTGGCGGGGTGCGGCCCCTTACAATTAACACAAGTGGGAGGCTCCTCCCTAGGACGATCACAATCGCGGGCGGTGTGCTCACCGCCGCATCGGACGCAGGCTAGCGGCCTGTGGCATTGTCGGGAGCTGTGCCGAAACTCCTGACATCTGTGGCACTGTGCAGGACCCAGTTTACTGCGCCAGGCCTCCACAACCACACCCCGCATATACATGAGCTCATTGAGCTCAAATATTGCCGGGGTGAGGCCTTCATGCCGCTTTAAGATTACGTAGAAGAGGCAACCCGGGTTGCCTCCTCGAGCCCTCACGTTTTTACAAAATTCGGGCTGGAAGCCTCGCTCCTGTAAGGCGGCCATTATATCCTGCGGCTCCGTGTCTGCAGGGAGACCCCTAATGGCCACCTTGAGGCTTCGCTCGGCCGGCAGCGAGTACGTAAACCACGCGATACGATCCTCTTTCTCGAGACGAGTGAGGTATCTCTGTATCACGCGGTATTCTTCCTCGCTCTCTGGCGAGAAACGCACCCCCGTCCCGTAGGGGCGTGCGTTCGGAGACCGGCCGAGTAATTGGGCAAGCTGCTTGAAGTGGCGTTGCCACTCGGGTAATTTCTCCACAATCAGAGGGGGGAATACTTCTTGCTTCCTCTGTTGTTGTTTGAACTTAATATTAGGTCGCTGCGCAGCAGCGGCCGGGTCGGCAGCGGCCCGTCCCGTCGGCTGAGGCGCGGCCAGTGAGGCTGGCTGCGCGGTGAGCGGCGCGGCAGGTGCGCGCGCCGTCGCGGTGCCGCGCGGTACGGCGCTCGACGCGAGCGGCGGACGAGCTGGATGAGCCGGCGCACGAGGGGCGCCGACAGGTGCGGCCTTAGGGGCCGAGACGGGTGGCGGGTGTTCCGACGGAACGGGTCGCTGCTTACCGGCCTTAGTTCTTAGTGCATAACTATCCTTTTCCGCCGTAGGAATCGGGCGGGCGGCGGCTCCGATGGGTGCAGGTGGGCGCGCGGCGGAGTCCGGGGCGGCGCGCACGGCGGGCGGCGCAGCATCGCGACGCGCAGGCATCGCAGCGGCGGCGGGCACGGCGCGCGGTCCTGTGACCGGGGGCGGTGCGGTGCGCGGCGGCGCGACGACAGCGGCGCCAGCCATGAAGGCCGTCGTCCGTTCCTCCGCCGGGCGTTTCGACAAACGCTTCTTCTCCCGCGGGGGTAATGGCGTTTCCCGGGCGAACACTGTGGTACGCACAGGCGGGACCTCGCCGGGTGTGGGCTCGTCGCCCTCAGGGACGACAACAGGCGGCAGTGGTGGCCGCGGCGTCGGTCGCAGCGGCGGTCGTGGCTCTGGCGGCGAGATGGACGCGCGCGTATGCCAGTGGAAGGGGTCGCGGCAGGAGGAGATCGGCGATGCGGAGCGCGACAGGCGAGGGCGGACCAGTCGGCCCAGGCACTCGTCGCCGTCGCTGCTTCCGCCCCTGCGCTTCCTCTTCCTGGGGCTGCGGCGCGTCACGGCAGGCTGTATCTCCGGCAGGTCGAGCCTAAGCTCGCCGGCCAGCTTGAGAGCAGTGATGTCCGTTGTGTTAAGAGGTCGTCCCTCCATTTGCGCCTCGCGAATACGGAGGTACAACGCCATCCACCGGAGCATCGGCTCCGACAAGAGCCCAGTTTCCACAAACTGGGCGAGCGTGACTAGGTCACGCTCGTATACTCTTGTCGGAGTTAACACCCCCGCAGACGGCGCGTAGTAGTCCGCAGGTGGTGGGCGGGCGGCTAATGGGGGCTGGTGGTCTTCGGTGGGGGAGGCAGGAGGGGGCAACACGATGTGCTGGTCCAATCTTCGCTGCAGCTCCATAATGTTCTCAGCGGATAACTCCGCCGAGGCAGCTATTTCGGTCCCGGGCTCATAGTCCGCGGGATAATGGTCCATAACAGCAGCTATTGCCTCTTCGGAGCGTCGTAGGGAGTCGCTGGCCCGACGCGGAGACCCGCCGATCGCCAGGAGCGCATCCCCGGGCGTTTCGGATCTCGGGGATCGGCGCGATGACTCGTCGGTCCGGCGGCGCAGTCCGGCGACAGGGCTCGACGAGGACGAGGAAGTGCAGCTATCCGGCGAGGCGTCGCGACGTCGCGACGCGCCAGTGCGCGGAATCGCACCTCCTGAGCGGCGCCGAGCGCTGCCGTCGGAGTGCGACGGCGGCGCCGAGCGGGACGACACGTCGGCCCGATGATCCGGTCCGGTGATGTTCCCCGGCGACTCGGTGATGGGGCGAGGCGAGCCTGCGACTCGCCGCGGCGTTTCCGAAGCGGATGAAGAACTCTCTGTCAGGGGGAGTGCACTGGCGCTTCCATCGTCAGGCCGTAGGGCCGACGGCGTGCGCCGAGTGCGCCTTCCACCCCTGGCAGTGGCGGTAGACGGGTTTTGGCCCTGAAAAGGGCCTTTTAAGTATTGGGATTTGTCCCCGGGCGGCATTGCCCGGGAACTCCTTCGATGATCCGGCTGCAACTAGGTCTCCCGTGTGCGCGGCCCTGAGGTCATTGCCCCCACAACCACGATGTCCTTTCCCTAGCGGTACTGAGAGTATCGTGGCGCAGGAACCAGGACCCCGGCGTCTGGAGCCTCCCCTGAAGCTGCTCGTTCGGGCTGGATGGTAGATGTCCGGTCCAATGTCCCAGTCTTCGGGTAGTTATTTCTAAAAATAACCCCGAAGATGAGACGCGTGGGGTAGGCGTGAAAGGTCCCGTGCGCAGGCGTCGTAAGTGCGCAGTATGCGGTGCGGCGGGCGGTGAAGCGGCGATGTTGCGAAACAAGCGTGTAAGAGCGGGATGGTGCGATACGCGACTCACTTCGACCGAGCGGGAGAGACTTTCCGTTCGTACCGCCAATTTTGCCAATTTTGCACATCACACACTCAAAACCTTCTTGCATACGTCTCGCATTCATCCATCCACTGAAAAGGTTGTGATGGCTCGTTTATTCAGTCCAACATAGCTTTTTATCTTAAATAATATTTACAATAAAAACCTTATGAACTAAACGAAGCGATACATTACAAACTTAACTTAGGGCAGGACAACACAAGTAACATTTAACATAAACTAGCTTAAAACTAAACTACTTTATCTTAAATCTATAAATCCTACGTACTACAAGCGGGAGCGCGAGGTGGCAGTGCCAGGGCTGGGCCCTCTATCCTGCGGCTATCAACGCGACCCGCGACTACGGGCCGGGCTCTGGAGGTCGGCGCCCCCAGGGCGCTGCCTCGAAAGTGTATGTACAAATTGGCATCCGCGGAGGAGACGTGCCAGCCTGTCTCGCTTCGCCGCGGCACTGGACTAAGTCTATGCAGATCATTAGGCCTGATTCTCGTCGGCCAGGAGCTGGCGGAGAAGGCTCCTAATGATCTCGCTGTCAGGATTCTCAGCTGGGTTCAGGATGCTTTTCAAGGTGGCTACACCGGCTTCTACTTTGCCGCGCAGTTCTGCGCTAAGGTTGATTCTCTGCGGGTCAGAGGTCGCTGGCCCGTCCTCCTGCGCTGCTACGTCCGCAGATTGGCCCCTATCTGCGGGTTTGTACTTCTGGCCTCTATGCTTCCTTCCTCCTCTCTTTCCGTGGCGTCTACCAGGTCCAGTGGTGCCGCCGCGACCAGTGGGATCGTTAGCCGGCGCCATCAGCGACCCTGGCGCGGCCTCCTCCACGGCATTACGCAGCGGTGGAGCTAATCCCTCCTGTCGTCGTCTCGGCACTGAGTTCCCGGCGCGTGCGACCGTCCCGGCGCGCTTATTGCGCAATTCCCTTCGGAAAGTGGGGCACTTCGAGAAGTTTGCCGGGTGCGATCCACTGCAATTTTTGCACGTCGCGGGTTCTTCGATCGGTCGGTCGCACTCCCGTGCCGCGTGGCTGCCGCCACAGCGAACACAAGCTTGCGGTCGGTGGCAATGATGGGAGCTGTGACGGAATGCTTGGCATCGGTGGCACTGGGCGGGCCCCGCACGCCCGCGCCAAGCTTCCACCGAGATTCCGCGCATCAGCAGCAGCTCCTTAATCTCGTAGATTTCAGTTGGGATAAGACCGCTGTGTCGCTTTATGACGACGTAGAACAGGCAGCCAGGGCGTCCTCCTCGCGCCCGTATGTTCTTACAATATTCTGGCTGGAAGCCTTTCTCCTCTAGGGCGGCGATAACGTCGGCGGGGTCCGTGTCTGCGGGTAATCCCCTTATCGCCACCCTAAGGCTTCGTTCGGCAGGGAGAGAGTAAGAAAACCATGAGAGTTTCAGAGATGACTCCACCTCGGTGAGGTATCTCTGAACCACCCGGTATTCAGACTCATCTTCTGGCAAGAACCGCATCCCCTTCCCAAAGGGACGCGCGTTCGGAGGCCTGCCGAGTCTAAGGGTTAGCTCTCTAAAGTGGCTCTGCCACTCTGGTAGCGCTTCTACGACGAGGGGAGGGCATCGCGGCTCACTCCTCTTCGGGTTCCTCACTGAAGAGGGCTTCTGTGTTCCGTCGGCGGTGGGCTGGCTCGGCTGTCGCTGAGTCGGCATCTTCCTCGCCGCGGATGCGTATGACGGTGTCGTGGGCGTGGTTGGGGGCTGCTGGGGGCGAATTGCTGCGGGAGCGGTCGCTACCGGTCGAGGGGCCGCAGCGCCGGACACCACAGTCGTGCGCTCCGCCCATGTCACGGCGCGCGGACCTGTGACACGGGACGGCGCGCACGGCGGGGCGACGGCGTGGACTCCCCGGCCGGCAGCGTCCGAAAGGGCCGCGGGCGTGGGCTTCTGGATCCGTCTCTTCTCGCGCTGCGGGAGTGGGACGTCGCGATCGGAGGGAGGCTTCGTCAGACTCGGCGTGGGCGGTATGGCGCGGGAGAGGGACGCGTCGGGGCTCTTCAGCGCTGGTCTGGGCGGGTTGGCAGCAACAGTAGGGACGTTTGCAGGCGTTATGGGGCGCGCGTCAAGATACGGAGGAGGAGGAGGAGGGTCCGACGGCGGGCTCGACAGCGAAGCGGAGCGCACGCGGGGACGAACGGCGCGCTCTTCATCTCCGCTGGTGCTGCGCCTCTTCCTCTTCCCCTCGACCGGGCTGCGCACGAGGACAGCGTCCTGGACAGGCGGCAGGTCCACGGCGCCACGTTCCGCTACGCTCCTCAGCACTGCAGCGTCGTCCGGAGAGAGAGGGCGGCAGGTGAGTTCAGCCTCACGCACCCGGAGAAACAGGGCCATCCAGCGAAGCATCGCATCCGACAGGATCCCGGATTCTAAAATCCGGGCGACCGCGACTAGGTCGCGTTCGTACACCACTGTCGGGGGCGACACTCCGCCAGCCGGCCCCGCACCCCGGGGCGGAGGCCCTCTTGAGGTCGGCGACGGCGATCTCGGTAGCGGCTGACTCGATGGCGGCGATGGCGATGCAGGGGGCAGTACAAACCGGCCCTCCGACTGTTCGCGCTGGCGGTCTTGAATGAGTTGGCGCTCTTCTGTTGTTATTCTTCGTTTCTTCTTCTGCTCAGTGGCGGCAACGGGCTTGATTGGTGGTCTTTTCTGCTTTGTGGTAGCATAGGTAGTCGGCCTGGATTTGACGAGGCCGGCTCGCTCCATGGCTTCGACGGCCGCCGCAAGCGCAGCGTCCTCGTCCGCGTACATCGTGTCCACGGACGAGTCGCTGTCTAGCGTCTCCCAGGATTGGGTGGCCATCATCATCCTGGTTGGTCTGCTCGGAGGCTCAGCGTCGACATCGTCCAGCGACCGAAAGGACTTCAGCGACACTGGCGGTGACGCTGAGAGCGGCACTGGCGCCACATCCGGCGAAGAGACGTCCGTCGGCGGTGATCCGCGGCGTGAGGCCCCTCGTGGCGTGGCGATACGAAGTCTCTCTTCGTCCGAGGTGTCGTCGTATTCCTCAGCTGTCTGTTGGAGTACAACCTTCTTTTTCGGGCTTCCCCGGCGAGACATCGCGACGGTGAATCCGAAATGATGGTTTTGAAGCAGCAGGTGGGATTTCTGGCGTGTAGCTCGAGGGCCGTACGTCGCCCCTTACTTGGTTCTGGCCCCGCGAGGAGCCAAAACACAAGAAAAGGTGGCGGAAAACGGCCCGGCGTTCGATATTTACGTCGCGGGTAGGCTGCTCGTGCGCGCGGTGAGTGCGCGGTGACCGTAGATTCCCCCGCTTCGCGCGAGGCGAGGCCGGGCGACACGGACGCGGGCGACGTATGAAGGGGGAGCTCGTACACGCGTTCGTACCGACCGTGGCGCCACTGTTTAAGTAAACTCGGATCCTACTTTATCGAGATACCCAGTGCTTCGAGACGTTTTCCCGTACGGACAGTTAAAACTTTTCACTAACATCTCTTTGAATAAATTGATTTTTTACAAATATTTCCTATTATAATGCAATATATAATTAAACGTCACGATTCCTCATGAATATATCTACACGAGGGTGTACCCGGTTCGCGGACCGTAGTCACAGAAGCGAATGTATACGAGTTTATTGCGGTGCGTGTTTATCATGCGTACAGAGTGTTCGATTTAAAACTTATTTTACTCTATTGAACGTGTTCTTATCATTATTTCAGATCACCAAATAAACGAATAATCATATTACCTTATGGTATAATGCAAAATAAAAATCATGACAATAATTACCGATCGTTATAACGTTACAGAAACGCGAGCGTCGTAAAACACACGCGCACGCATCCCCGCTCGTCGTGTTTCAAACGGACGACGATGCCAGCCTGACTCGTCCTAATCATCATCAGCATCACTGCCGCCGCCACCACTATCAACATCATCATTAAATCGCTTCGTCCTCCTTGCAGACTACGGTTCCTGTCAAAAAGGACATACAAACATTTACTTACTACTACACTGTTACTACCACAACTACTACTAATTATTGTGAAGGTGAGCTCGCTAAACAAAACAACGCAACCACAATATCATTTAATAACTTAGTTTTAGTTTATAAGCATATTTAAATGAGAGAGAAAAGAAAAATAAAAAATGCACACATATCGTGTATAATTAATTAGAGTAAATTACATTGTGCTTACGTATAACGTAAGATTGTTGTTATTAAAGTTATCAGGTGATTTAATTCGTTCTCTCTATCTCTCTAGTTAAATGTAAAGATATGTATGTAATAATATGATGATGTATTATTCAACGTGATTTGATGAAGACAATAGTCAATAGAAACTTTATTTTTTATATATCTGAATCAATTGCGGCCCTGAAAAGGGCCTTTTGTTATTTTTGTTCGTCGCTTGGTGGTAGTAATAATCGTCGTTTGTTGTTACACAACGTTTAGTATCATAATCATAGTCTTCTTCTTCTTCTAACCGCCGAAACCGTATAGGGTGCGACCTTGACGTTTCAGCGCGTAGACGACGTCCATAGCGGTGACGGTCTTCCTTTTAGCGTGTTCGGTGTACGTGACCGCGTCACGAATTACATTCTCCAGGAACACTTTGAGAACGCCGCGAGTCTCTTCGTATATCAAACCGGAGATTCGTTTCACTCCTCCCCTGCGAGCGAGACGACGGATGGCCGGTTTCGTTATACCCTGGATGTTGTCACGAAGAACCTTCCTGTGTCGCTTCGCTCCGCCTTTTCCTAATCCCTTTCCTCCTTTGCCGCGGCCAGTCATGATGGTTGTCGGTTAGTCTTGATTGCTTGCTTGATAGTTTTCTTGTTTTGTTATCCGGCACAGAGCGGCGCGAGCGTCGAGAGTCGACCGATATTTTTTTTCAAATGCGAGTTTTTGCCGTTGCTCGCTGGTTTTGTCTCCTGCCGCAGCGCCGCGCATGGCGGTATGAAATGAGGTGGGGGGGGGGGGGGGGGGTTAAGCGGCGACATTAAAGTAAACCCCCCCCCCCCCTCCCCCTGTTTCCTTCATCACAGTGTTCCGATTTCATCTCTTTTAACACCTATCTGCATTTATTAATTTCATAAAAGACAATTGGCGCATTTACACAGTCGCAACGCAGTTTTTATTTGCTGACGCGGCGCACATGACATGTTATGAAAATTGGGCAGTTCTCATCCCTCTCACACACATCCAACAACACCTCCTTCAACGCATATTTGCTGTGTCGTATTTTTGTTTGTTTACTTCAAAGAGAAAAAGAAAATATGTTTGCGTTTGACATAAATGTAAAATGATATAATAGAAACTATATACAATTGAATCGTAATGAAACATATGCGGCCCTGAAAAGGGCCTTTTTTATTATTATTTCATGTCATTTGTGTGTGTCCGTCCGTCCGTCCGTCTCCGTTGCGATCGATGTTTAAGACATTTAAGCACGTTCACCACGAATTCTACGTGCCAATTGAATGTCTTTCGGCATTATGGTGACGCGCTTCGCGTGAATCGCGCACAGGTTGGTGTCCTCGAAGAGACCGACCAGATACGCCTCGCTGGCTTCCTGCAGTGCCATCACGGCTGAACTCTGGAACCGGAGATCGGTCTTGAAATCTTGAGCGATTTCACGCACCAAACGTTGAAACGGCAACTTTCGGATCAGCAATTCCGTACTCTTTTGGTAGCGACGGATCTCGCGCAGGGCCACAGTTCCTGGCCTGTAACGGTGAGGTTTCTTCACTCCACCGGTGGCAGGTGCGCTCTTACGGGCGGCTTTAGTGGCGAGCTGTTTGCGCGGAGCCTTGCCTCCGGTCGACTTGCGGGCTGTTTGCTTCGTACGAGCCATTCTTGAATGTGTTGATCGTTCGTTTGCTTGCTTGCTTGCTTGCTTCGCTTGCGTACGTTAGCTTCCAACGACGTCCGGCTGAATACTAAAAAAATTTTAACATGCCTTTTTATATTTATAACCGTTCAGTATACGGTCGTAGCGTGATCTTTCTCTAACGTATTCCTATCTCTTTCGCAGGCACATTTGTGTTTTCACTCATACAAAGAGATTCTTTCGTTTGCTTTACTTATTTATTAAAATTATATACATATATATATTTTATTAATTGATATTTATAATATTGTTTCAAATTTAATTTAGATACTGACGAGCTCGAGCGGGGCAGCAAACTAACTATTGTAGTACGTTTATTAAAAATAATAATAATAATTTTTAAATAATATAACAACAACCAGCCAGCTTCTACGGTCTATGTGTATACTGAACGAACTTAAATAATAATTAAACAAACAAACAAACATTACACTGAATTGTGTATGACGAGCGCGCGCGCGTTAGGTAGTCTGTCACGTCATCATAGAAACTGTTATTCTCATTTAGACACATATGTACACGTACATATGTGTATATGAGAGATATATGAAAATATTGTGGCCCTGAAAAGGGCCTTTTTTGTGAATAGTAGATTTTGTTGTTGTCTTCGTCGATGTAGATGTAGATTGATATAAATGATGATGTTACACGATCAGTATTTTAGACGTCGTCATTTATGATGATCTTGTCTTTTTTTTTTTTTTTCCTCTTCACTTGGAACTGGTGTACTTTGTGACGGCCTTCGTGCCCTCGCTGACCGCGTGCTTGGCCAGTTCACCGGGCAGAAGCAACCTCACAGACGTCTGCACCTCCCTGGACGTGATCGTGGAACGTTTGTTGTAGTGGGCGAGACGTGACGCTTCAGCTGCGATGCGCTCGAATATGTCGTTCACGAACGAATTCATGATTGACATCGCCTTGCTGGATATACCGGTGTCCGGGTGCACCTGCTTGAGCACTTTGTAAATGTAGATAGCGTAGCTCTCCTTCCTCTTGTGCTTCTTCTTTTTCTTGTCAGTCTTGGAAATGTTCTTCTGAGCTTTGCCTGATTTCTTGGCGGCCTTTCCGCTGGTCTTGGGCGGCATCTCTCTTCGTCGTTATAATATATAAACCACTGTGAATCTATGAAGAAGATAGATACGCAAGCGAGCGAACCGAGTCGACTGGAATTATGATTTTTTTTATAACAATCCTTATTTATTTTCATTTCAGCTCAACTACTAGTACCCGATCTAGACATGCGCGTGAAAACAACGCGTCGACCAATCGGCCGAAGGAACGGATGTGAGTAGTAATTTTTATTATTGAGTTGTACATTTAGAAAATAATAATAATAATAATGATATTATAAACTTGAACAAATAAAATAGCGAAATCGAATCCTGACTGTAATAACAGTTCCAATCATAATATAAAATTATCTTCTGACATACACGGTGCACCACACGGTGTGAAATTTAAACATAACATATAATACATATAAACCTTCTCGCCGTTTGCCGCACCGCAAAAAGCCCGCGCGGGGTAAGAGAAATGTGAGAAGATATCTTAGACTAACTACCATTATGATATGTATCTAGATCTGTTTGTTATATAAAACTATATGTATAATGTGACGATTATTTCGGTACTATGATGTAGATAGAGTAGGAATGATCATCCATAATTAACATATCAAACAGAACAGATAGATACATACATATTAGTTAGAATTAGAGTTAGAGTTTTTGCGTTTTGACACGATGTATGTCAAGCGTGTATGAGAAACTATTTGTTATCATAATTAAATGGAATAATTTTGTGGCCCTGAAAAGGGCCTTTTTTTTTAGATGTTGTTTGTTGTTGTTGTTGTTGTTTTGTCGTCGTTGATGACATATATATGTATATCTGTTAGTTAGTTATTATGCTTTCTTCTCAGTTTTCTTCGGCAAGAGAACCGCTTGTATGTTCGGTAGGACGCCTCCCTGAGCGATGGTGACGCCGGAGAGGAGCTTGTTAAGTTCCTCGTCGTTTCTGATCGCCAACTGGAGATGTCTGGGGATTATTCTTGTCTTCTTGTTGTCCCTCGCTGCGTTTCCGGCCAACTCGAGCACTTCAGCGGCCAGATATTCCATCACGGCTGCCAAATAGACCGGAGCGCCGGCTCCCACTCGTTCAGCGTAATTCCCGTTGCGGAGCAATCTGTGTATACGTCCGACTGGAAACTGTAGACCGGCACGGTTCGAGCGCGACTTCACCTTCCCCTTTACTTTGCCACCTTTTCCACGTCCGGACATGACTGTTCCCATTAGGTGTATATCATACACAGTTACACACCTACGTTTATAATGTAAGTATAAACGTCTTTGTATACACTGTGTAATGCATTAAATAATTTAAATATTCAACTTTTTGTCAAAACATAATAGATTTTTGAGAAATTTGCTTAACTAAAACAAACGCAACTAAAATAATGTTATGATATACCATATTAGACTCAATCCGTTTAATTTTCATTTATAGTTGATAATCAATAACAAAAAATTTAAGGCTTTATTCTTTTATCTGTTTGTTTCTTTATCTATTTCAAACAAAAGTCCACCACAAGCACCGCCCCTAATATTACCTGGCTCACTCACACACCATGAAATCTCGCTCAATCATGTAAAGAATCTATACAATCATATTATTCCGAAACGCCCAAAGCCCCACCTACAATATGGCTATCTTACTCTCACTGCAGTGCTTTCCCTTTCTGTCTATCATAAACCACGCCCAATTAAAACTTCAAATATTTCAGTATTCCTATTTATTAGGTAAACCCTGCCTACAGATTTCCTTTCTCACTCCCCTTCTTTCCTCTACTATTCGTGTCTCTTTTTCATGGAGTTAACTTACCCATTTTACAAGGAAAATAAAAAAGAAATTAAAAGATTTACAAAACAAACTCAATTTTACAAATTTGCTATCGCATAATATTTTGTCTTGCTCTTAAAAGGCTAACTTTCTAGCACTCCGTGAATTATGGGAGGTGTTGTTGAAATTCAAGAAATTTGGCTCCACCCCTCAAGATCCCTGTTATTTTTGGCAACGCCTCAAATGATACCAAGTTAAAAACTTATTTTGAACTTACCGGAATAAAAATCAAAACTTAAGAATTAATGTATTCTAAGTATTTTTTAAATTCAACCCTATAGGTTACAATCAGATCAAAAATTACTGGTAATAGATACTGTGGTCGTTTTGGTCTTGATCTTCAATTAAAGTGTTATTATCACTTTAATTGCATATATTTTTTATGCTATTTAATTTTATTTTGTTTTTTTTTATTATTTTCATCCTGGTTTTCAAACTTTCTTTATAAAAACCTAAGAGGCTATTTTTAGAACTAAGCGAAATACTTCTAAGTCGAAAAAAAAAAAAGTAAATTCGACCATTCTTCATTTTTTTATAATTCTCTTTCATATTTTTTTTACTAAATGACCTCATATTTACGTCAAAGATATGTAACTTCATTTTAGAACTTTCTTACACACGATCACTACAATAATATTTCCCTTAATACTTTTTTTAAGAGGACGACTTTATTAATTTGTTAAAACTGGTTCTGCTATTTTAACGTGAAAATGTGACATACAAACATACACATTGTCATACTTGAATAAATTAATAAATAAATGAAGTTTTTTTATTTTGTTCACAAACGACTACTAAAACACATAAGTAACAAATTATAACATTAGTGAGGATAACTGTAACTAAAACACAGCTGTAGAGCGAGCAATAATACATTCTTTATTGACGCGCAACACATGCGCCAATTTAGTGTTTTCTTTCTAAATGTACTTACGGATTTTAATGTAATTTCCGTCCATATAGTAACACTTATCTGTTTCTTTCGCTTTTAACTCCACCCATATTATACAACGCTCCAATACATTGGTTAATACATTCCCCTTTTTTACGCAAACTCCGCCTACCATATCGTTCTCTCGTTCGCATCACACATGTCCCTTTCCCACAGAACAAATTACGTCATTACCACATAGTACCATTAGCAGATAGTAGATGGCACTACAAAACAACCTTATAATAATTTTAAAATATTTATTTTAACTTTTATTTTATCGTTTCCTATAGTTTAATGCATCGATAGTTATCCCATAATAATAGGGAATATAATATTATCATTTATTAACCATATATTGAATTTAATTATGTATACAGTAAGTTCTTACAGTGAATGTAGATGGCGCTGATTACTGCTCACCTAATTTCTTAAATTACCGTAGTCTTTCGTTTTTTTTATATATTTAGTGGTTTAAAATGTTATTATGAAAAGACAGATTCAAATTATGAGGTTCAATGTATACTTCTAATAGAAAGAAAAAAGTATCTGGGTTATTTTAGTAACAGAGAATACAATAGATGGCGCCACTAAAATCATAGTCTTGTGGTATTGCGCTAGGTGGAGCCTGTATATATGGAATTTATAAATGTATGAAAATAATATTTTGCAAAACACGTGGACACAAATGCATCAATATATTGTATATGTTTTCGCAAGTTCATTATGTATTATTGTTTTTTTTTACGCTTGTTTCGTTTATGCCTGTGCTGGCATACCGGATAACGAAGCGGTTTTGATACGCGGCAGCACGAATGATCGTAGGTTTGAATCCCCGCACGAATTAGACACCACGTGCTCACCGGTGAAGGACATTGCGAGGAAACTCGTATGGCATGTCTACTGTACTTACCATCAGGTGCACCGTAGTCAGTGTTGTCAGTATATTGAGCCGGTGTTAATAAATGGCACGAGAACACCTGAAGCGGTTACAGTTTTTGGACAATCTGGATGCAGCAGAGTTCTTCTCTTATACCCAAGTGATGTGTTTTTATGTAACTTTGTTTACAATAATAAAAAAATGTATACTGGCTAAACCGGGTGATATGGCGAACACTGAGCATCTCTGTGAGTATGGACTTCGACTTAGGCTGCCAACCAAAATACGAAATCTACAGGTGATCTACTAGCGTTTCGGAAGCGACTACCTTGAGAAGAAACGCCGAAATAAACAGGTTGAAAAGTTGTGACTAGGCAAGTCGATTCACTTAAGAAAAATCGATCGCGGAATTGAGTCGAATCGAACATACTAGAATCGATTCTCGATGAAATCGAGCATTAAAAGATCGATTTTCGATTAATCGCGAATTTTTCAAACATGCCTTATATAGACGCAGAGCATTGTTGATGGTAATTTACCGTTAATACACGTAGCGTGTAATAGGAATCGTAGGAGACCAATCAGGCAGTCTGTCTGTAGTCTAACCTAAATAAGTCAGTCATAGTCAAGTCGTTACTTTAAAATATAATATTTACTCGCACTATATGTTTGATAAGTAAAATAAATTGACTGCACGGGCTGCACAGACAGAATGAATAGGTTCATTAGAGTAAAAGTGACTGACAGTAGTGACAACTTTTTTATTTTTATTAGTAAGTAACACCACTTTCTATCCTGACATTCGAATGCGTTCATTAATATTTATTTTATGCTTTCAAATTGTCAATGCTTCCGACAACAGCAAAATATTTAAAAAAACTAAAATATCGTAGCCAATTTAGGAATTTTAATGCTAGTTATTGAATTGAATTGGTCCGATTCAAGGAGTTCATGAATCGATTAATACAATTTTCTTATTTTTTTACACTGGCTCGACATAGTGACTACAGAGTACCTGATGGTAAGTACAGTGTAGTCCAAAAACGAAAGCGACTATCAAAGGATGAAAATCCATTGATAGTCTACATTGTCATGTCGGCCCACATATACCACGACTGAAGGTATCTAGGTATATGAGCTACTGGATATACAAAAGCTGATCCCGAAACGCGACAAGCCGCAACTGGTCACTATGACGGGCTTTACACCCATGTACTGTGGTCGCGATCCAGACGGGCACCGGCGCCCTACCACCTCGCTGCTGCTCGTTTAGCACCACCCAGGAGTCACGTGTAGGAAAACTAGGGTAAAGCCTACGGACGCGAGCAGCTTCGACTCCCAAATCAATCAATGTAGAATTCCAAATCGATTTGAAAAATCAATTATTTTATTCTAAATAATCGATTATTTGATTTCAGCTCAACATGCCTAGTTGTGACACTGTCCGGGCTTTCCATTTATGTAAGGCATTTCAACCTTAACACCGCTGAGGAGACTGACGATCTCAACGTTGAAGATCTGTTTGTTTTGCCTCTTTTGACAGAGTCCGGATGACGAGCAAATGCTGCAGGGCGCTTTCGTGGGCGCTCTGTGTGTTATCTGGTGAACTCCCTGCACTGGCACAGGAAAGGAGATCCTTCTTTATGAGCTCTGTGCTGGGCTCCTTTGGGAGGTCCTTGATTAAGAATCGAAGTCGTTTTTCCTCCGGCAGAGAATAAATATAGTAACATATCTTCTTCTACTGGAGGAATCTCCGTTTAACGCAGCCTTATCCGGGTCCGGTGGAGTGACGGCTACTAAATTAGGGAATATTGTTTTGAAAGCTTCCCCGTCCACCGACCTAGCAGCGTGCGCAAAAAATTGAGCCGCGTCTATCTCCAGCCTAGCGGGTAATATTAAAAAGATAGAATAACTTAAACATTTAATAAGAACTTATAGTACACCTTTGGTTTTATAATTATCTTTGAATAACTTAAATATGATTTACTCAGAAATAACACATGTCACAGTAGTAGGAACCTCTGCCTGAGTAAGAAGTGCAAGCTTCATGAGCCCACATTTCACAATCTCCACATTTTATCCAATCTTATGTTGGTGGATATTCGTAAATTTCACTGCACACCAGGCGTAGATACTCGTTTAAATCACACTTATTTTGTTTTGGACACCTCTTCAAATTGTTTGTCCTTTTATTCTGACTCTTCCTACTTGTCGCAAGCTTCATATTTTTTTGATTTTTTTCTTTAATGGGAGAACTTGTAAGAATTTCAGCTCTTTGTACTTTCCGCTTATGATTGGTTTTATTTGGGACTATTTTTGGTCTGATATCAAATAAAGTATATAAAAAAATAATAACTTGTGGTCTGTTGAAGCACCTCGCACGTGCAATCGACGCTAGTTCTGGTTTGCGCAGAGTGATATCTGGATGTCGCAACCTGAAATCTACGTACCACTCTTCACCAGCAGCGTTGTGTGTAAATGGATGTTGTATTTGATTTATTTCTGCATATTGGAAGACTAACTGTAAAAATTGTTTTTTGTCAATCCAAAAAATAGTTTTCCATAAGTAAAATGTATTCAACCAACTCTAATTCATGAGCTGCCGTGAAGACTGGTACAAATCTTCCAAGAGGTTTTTTTTGCTAGATTCCTTCTTAATATGTCGCTGCAGTATGGATAAATTAATGCCATATTTTTTGGGAGCGGCTTTAACAAACATTTTTTTTTATTGTTCCAATGCCAAAGCCATCGTTTTCTCGTCCCACGGCGCATATTTGGTTTTTCTTTTATTTTTTATTTTTCTATCCGTTGACCATCTACTAAACAAAAAACATATCAATAAAATTTTATATTTGGAAAATATACCAGGGCAAATCGGGTACCCGTTTTGCCCATACCCGATTTGCCCAAAAGCACATTTTTATTTTGCATATTCATAACCACAAAACCAAGACAAAAGGTTCAAAATTTTTTCACTGATAAGAAGCATTCAATACAATAAATTAATATTACCAAACTAGTAAAAACATCCAACCAACCAAAATCGACTAATCAGAAATCAAAATTCTTCAATAATTTTATCAAAAACAGCAAAAATCTTTGTTTATAAATTACCTTGCAACCGCCAGATCCATGTCGATGAGGAGGCTGCCTGTGATTGAACGACGCCCCCACTGTTCTTCTACACAAACACATTGAAACTAATGCGAAAGACACAAAATTTAAAACGCTTACCCGTTTTGGGCGGGCTACCCGTTTTGGGCTTATCTCCCCTATAGCCTACGTCGCTGTAGTTAGTATATTATCTACGTGTTAATAGATGATTTTTATAATGTAGATATTAACTATAAAATCTAAGATGTTAATATGAGATAATAATATGTGTTTGAAAACTTTAATTCTATGCCATTAAAATATGTATTATACTAGCCCAAGGCCTCACTTTACTCTGAACGATTAGTATGTACAGACAGTTTACAGAGTATTTGTGGAAATATGATTTGTCTCTGGTGTTTATAAAGACCAAGTCCATTTAAAAACATAATCTGAGGTACTTTTGATGAGATTAATCTAGTACGTCTGTCTGTTTTAATATAACCTGCTTTAGAAAATTCCCTCTTGCAAGGCACTGATATAAGCATAATATTTCCATGCTTTATAAAGAGCGAATATAGATATGGGTATATATGTTGATGTTCTCGCCGCCATTGTAGAGGACAGGCTTGCCGAGGAATTAATGCTTCTTTAACGCACATATCTACTTCTTCCGCTGCTTTTGTGTATGCTGGTTTTGGAGCTTGGACTGGCTTACCCGTTGAATTTAAACTATACATTAAATTATTTGTTCTAGCCATAATTTACATCTCTAGTAATAATATAATATCAACGAATATTATGTAGGTATTAAGTTAGAGTTAATAGTATGTCATCTATACGTAAATAGAGTTTAGTGATTTGAGTCAATCTCAACGGTGATTTTAATTTGGCAGCTGATAAATTCGATGTGCCACAAAAAAAAAATTATACCTGTTGTTTACACAACATGTTATTTTACAACATCTCTACCTATTATACATTAATAGCACTTGTACGATTGCATTTTCTCCAGAGTACCAATATTAAAAAATCTATTTATAATTTGAAATAAGTATCTCTATTGTAATAACAATAATTATATCATTTATTTAGATACATAATTATGTAAATATAATTGAAACTTCATTGTAGTTAAAAAGTTTCAACTGTCAAAAAAATTCAAATGAAGTCTGTATCACAAAAAGCAAATTATTAATATGTTGTATTTAGTTTGTTATAAATTGAACTAGATTGTTTTTAATTTTGACTTTTTGAAGTTGATTTCTCTCGTGTTACAGACTTGAATAGAGGATAAGGTACTGACTGGGATGGTACTTGGTGGTGACGATGTATTTTCTCGAGTTTTATCGGCCGGTGTGCCTTCGCTGTTCCGGGTTTGAATTTTTTTTGCACCGGCGCTAGGGATGCGCGCGGCGCATGCCTCCCTTAGTCGATTGATAGTGAGGGGAATGCACAGGATGGATTAACAAGTCGTAACATAGTGCATACAGCCATATGTAAAATAAAATGTAAAAAAAAGTCCGTTTGGTTGTATACAGAGTAAGGTAAGGCGGTGGTCCACTTTATAGAGTGTCCGCAGCTAATGTTTCCTTGTACCTGTTAGTACTGAACAACAAAACATTTTTTCGTATACACTTTTTTTTTGTTAATCAAAAATCTAAGTTCAAACCCTTATCATCAAGTATTTCTTACGAAATCAATAGTTATGTTCATTTATATTATTTCAAATTTTTTTACTTACATTCGCAAAAAAACTTACATTTCAGCTACGAAATACTACGCTCTCGTACTAACTACACTCTATTTTTATTATTAGATAATTTTTCAAAATGTTAATACGGTCAAGTGTCTAATGCATAACTATACAAAGTACCAATGAAGTTACCAAGATTTGATGACTTCGTTTGACTATACTCTTCGTACAGCCCTATGTATTTTTTACTTAAATGTAATTTTAAATTAGTGATCACACTTTTGTAAGATAAAGTAGTTTTACAAATAATACAAGTTTTTTTTTTATATCACCTTTTCCTAAATATTTCATATATGATAACTCACAATGAACAATAACTTGTGGACTTCATTTTTGGCATTTTAAATACAATACTATTATTTAACGGAACTTGAACAAATAAGACTAAAAATATGCTAACATGCAACAGCGTAAATGACTTTCTACAACGAACTATCTTAATCGTACGTTTTTGATATTATATTTTAGCAAACTAATAAAATTCTTTCAATATTGTAATCGTTTAACAAAATCAAACGTTATTGTAAAACTGATAAAGATCAAAATTGTAAATCTCATATCAATTATTTCCAACTGATAATGATGAATCCGTTGTGTTGACAACATATCAAATAAAATTAAACTTTATTCCTTACAAGTAAAAGTTCAAAATTGTAATTAATAATTTAATAATGGTTTGTAGTATCGTTATTTGCTTTAAATTTTTACAATTGTCTGCAATAAATCATTAGTCATTGTTTTGACAATTGGTATATATTGGTTATATTATTCGTTGCGAGTTGACAGATTGCCAATGAGTGATGAACGCGTTTCTTTGAAACGAATAGACAGTGGTTATTAATTAATTGTTTTTAATGGAATTGTGTCTTTGATAGCGAGATCAACGAATTATTGAGAACATTTTTTTTATAAACAGTGTTACCCGTTATATTTAAATAATGCATTACATTATTTGTTCTGTCAATAATTTACATCTCTAGTCCTAAGTGGTGAGTGCATCGATTGCTGTATCAGTGTCCTCTTTCGAGTTTAAGACGTCAGGAATAAGATCAAGTAGAGGCTTCGGATCGTCCGAGGTCAGAATCGCTTCCAGCCTCTTCCAGTCCGTCACCATCTTGATCGGAATTACTGCTGGGCCAGAAGAGCCCAGCTTCATCAATACAGGAACGGTGATCCGAGTCTAGCTCATTGATCGTTTCTATCAAACGTAACTGTATAGATAAGTTTTTTAAGAACGCAGTGTAGTTCCTTATATACCGCCATCTAGTGACGTATTGTATATACCATAAATGTGCTACGCTACAAATAGTTGAGAGCTTATATTAGTAGTGTTATACGTAGAACCTAGTCCTCAGATAGCGCTACTAGATGGCGCCGAAACGGAATATAAATCATTTTTTGAATAAAAAGTGTAGGGCGCTGAGAAAGTCAACGCAATATATGGAAGGAGAAATATCAATCGTATCGTCTCAAATATCACTTAAGAGAAAGTTATATTAAGTTCAATGAGTTTTATGAAGAGCAATCTCTTCACACTGATGACTCGAAGCTTTCGCTTAATCGCCAGGGCATAGGTGTGAAATCCTATATTCTGCCGCCGTAAGTACTTAGTGTGATAGAAAATGTATTTATTTTTTTTGGAAGCGGTTCATCGTTTACGGTATGACCCTACTCGTTGCAAAGAGCATTGGGCCGGCAAGGAGAGAACGCGGAGGACGTCTATTTGGACGCACTGAATTTTTTAAGAGTCCTTAGTGAGTCAGCGTGTTTGACTACTAAGGATATTCTAACCGCAGAGTTACCTAAGGACTCACGGAGCTCTGGCGCGAGTTCTAACATTTCGTCAACGTCAATGAAGTTAGCGAAGTCGCAGGACTCGCGAAAGCCGCGGAAAATGGAGCCGGCGCACTACGACGCACCCAGGCATCCTGGATGTGTGCAGGCACGGCTGGAGGATAGGCTGCCACAGGGGTACGCACAGCCGCATACGTGGGAACGGGTGCTGGCGGATCTGGGGGCGAGCTGGCGTTGCCGGTGGTAGCGGGCTGCTGAGCCGGAGCGCCGACGGTACCGTTGGGCTCTGCTTGATCTCGAGGCGGGAGAGTTGCTCCACGCCTCGGGGGAAGCGGCGAAAAGTGCGATGCTGGCGGGGGCCTTCAAGGGCAGAGGGTTGCGCCTCAAGCGTGGCGCGCGCGGGCAGCCGCGGTAATTGGCGGGGTGACCCTAGGTGCCACAGAGGACGCAACTGAGAGGAGTGGGAGCGTCTCTGGTACGCTCGCATTGCTTTGTGCCGTGGTCGCCCAGGCACTTGACGCACCGTGGGCGCACACAAAGCAGAGTGGCCGCACAGTTGACAGTTATGGCACCGGCCCTTGTACGCCACGTTTATGTGGGTGCTCGACATACAGACCGCTGCGGAAACAGACGGTCTGTGATGTTAAAAACTTTCTTTGCCTCTGGCGAGAGAAGAAGGACAACGAGAATCATAACGTACGGTTCTCGTGTAAACGAGCGGTACATACGGAGGACCTCTTCCAACGGGAGGGTGTGGGCCAAGAGGTCCTCCTTAATGAGCTCAATGATGAGCTCTTTACGTAGGCCTCTGATGACTGCCCTAAGTTTACGCTCCTCCTCGAGACCATAGGTATGAAAACCTATGTTCTCGGCTCTTATGGTAGCGTATGAGACCTGTGTGATAGGCTTATCGATATTTTTGGGCGATATATTTTATTATGACATATCGATACAAAATATCCAGTACCGAAAATTGTATCGGAAACGATATTTTTTAATTTTTATGATAGTGAAGTCGCTGATATCTGAAACTGTAGAAGATAGGACCGAACGAAACAAAAAACTATATTGTCTATGACTGTTGAGTATTATGTTTTGTTACGTTGCACGTATTGACTTCTGAATTTGTTGCATGTGCCTTTTATTTCTTGATATTTTTGTTATTTTGTCTAATAAAAATGAATACTGGTAAAATACTTTCGTGTTTATTGAGATTTAATCGATATATCGATATTTTTCCTTCGATATATCGACGCCGATATTGGTATTATAATAAATATCGATTTTTTTTTCATTTTCGACATTCCTACTGTTTGACCCCGTGGTGTTAGGACCTAGAAAATGTAGTACAAATGAATGTTTATTTTTATTTATTTTATTTTTATTTTACATAATAGGGTGCCCAACATGGGTAACATTAGACAAGAAAACAAAAGGATCATGGTACTTAAATAGAACATATAAATGCCCCCACAATTATAGGGCACCACAGCATGCACAGTGATTAATATATAAAGCTAGTTTACACTAAAGAATAATAATAAAATTCCAAAAAAAGAAAAAACATATACATACATACATAGACACAACACAAAAAAAATAATATTGTGTACTTTCCATGATAAACGTGAAAAGCGAGATTTATATTTTGATACAGAGCCATCTCGTGACACACTGCGTGCATTATGTTAGTTGAGTGTAATTATATAATACAAATTAACATTATTAATACAAATTTCAACATCCACAATAATCGGTGTACATTAGTTCAAAATTAAGCTCAATATGTGCCAGTATGATTCACAACTTTGACAATAAAACTCCAGTATTGATTTTATTTTTTGATAATAATAATTAAATAATGTTTCGTCACGCTATAGCCCTTCCAGGGTAAGCTGATACATATTAGTGGCTGTACCCACTTTACGCTTATAGGTCATGCCCAACGTGACTATCGGCGCTGCTGATCCCCGTTCTCAGGTTTAGAAGAAATTAGGAAAATTCATTTTTTTTTTAAGAAACTCGGAACTATTTAAAATTTAAGACTTCGAAAAATTCATTAAGGTTTATGATGTAAATTGTCGATAACTATGTTTAGAGACTAATTACGAATATTAGAAAACTCATTTCATCACTGAAATATCTGTATTAGTTAAGTTATACACATAGATGGGCAAAATGTAATCAGGTTAATGACAAACGATTACGATTACAATTTTCATTTTTCATCATTAATATGATTACATTTTGCCCATCTATATTTTAAGCTCTTATTTGCTGTATGCTGTAAAGAATTTTAGTCTTAATTGCAGGGTAACGAAATTAAAATGATGACTACATTTTGTAATTGTTAATCAGATTACATTTTGGCCCGTTCTGGTAATAAGCAAAATTGTGAGCTATTATCACTCATTCTAAAAACTAAAGCTCAAAACATAAAATCCTTAGAAAAAATGTATGACACGTGGTATGTCCCTTATTTAAAAAACTGCAATAATGGTGACGTTTGCAGTTTAGATTCCTACGATAATCACTGAGGGATCTAATTCTATAAGTGTTATAAAAGTCACGGAACCCATGGGTAATGCACTTAACGCTTCTAGGTCAACAAAAGTAAAGCTAAAGTGCAATGCCCATACAACTGACACTTATGACACAGCCCAGGAATGCCGCGTCTATTAACTCTTCCTAGTCTTCAGAAGCTGGCAAATAATTAAAAACATATCGTTAATAATCTTGACATCGAAAATTAAACTTAGATACAACGCCATCTAGTGATAGATTTTATATATTAATTTGAATTACTCTAATACAAAGCCAAATAAAAATTGCCTGGACAAATATATTCATAATCACAAAAAGAAATAATTCAAAAAAAGGGAAATAGAAGGATACAGGTACTTATCAGTTGTTTCAACAGCTTGCCTGATAATAAATAAATAATATTAATAGGTAATCTTGTGGATTTATTACCGTGTACTATGTATAATGGAGACAAGAATATATTTTTTATGTAATTATATTATAGTTCAGCTATATGTTATATTATAGTTAAGCACAAGCCGAGAACAATAAATTGAACTACTGTCTGGTCCAGCATATGTCCTAATCGTAACGATAGATGGCAGCAGAAGTACGGCCAATATCATATTATATGGCCTTAAGGTTATTCAACAAAATATAAGAAGTATGTAGACTTCTACGGGCTGATGTCGCGTTGGACATGAAAACATATGCTATATTTAATTTTATGAGTAAATAAAACTATTAAGTAATTAATTTCTGTCCTAACTTCAGGAAAACTGTATGTTATTGATAACAAATAAATGATGTATGTATTCATATTTTATACTAAGATTAACAAGAGGATCGATCAGTTTAAGTCTATACCAGTTACTGTGCTACTTTTGGTTCTTACAGGAATAATACATAAAGTATCTAATGTACTATGCTAATGTCGTGTGAGAACGAATAAAAAATTAATTACCCAATTTCCCATAAACATACTACAAATTTTGGTAAGCTAATACATAATATTTCATTGGCATACAAGAAATGAACTCAAGTCGTATTTGTATAAAGAATTATTATTATAAAACTCGTTTGTTACTCTAATCATTACAATGTACCTACTTTATTTTTATTGACTTCGACCAACGTATTAGCTATCTACAAAATCGGAACTTACCGGTTTCTGTAGATAATTTATTGTCTTTGGAATCCAAAGAAGATTGGGGAATCTAGTCTATGCTACAACTAATTAAAATATTGCCGAATTACATAGTTTTCCCACAGTTTCAGGAGTTGCTTTCCTGTATCGGAGCATATCCAAAATCATAAAATTGTAATTCATTTTTTTAAATATTGATCTATAGAATTATAATAAGCAACTGAAGTCATTTAAATAGTGTAATTGTTTTTAAAATAGATAAATTGATAGTTTATCATCATCTTGACAGTATTTGGTATATATTCCAGCCTCAAGGGATCATTCCTTTGGCATGAGTGATGCCAAGATGTTCCGAAAGTTCTAAGAATTGCAGTTTTCCTATATTTGCTTGAGTTTTTAATTAATTCAAATAATGTTTTATTGTTTATCCTACCATATCTTTTGTATATAATGTTATAGTAATAACAATTTTCAAGGCATAATTTGATGTATACATTTTAGAATAAGTACAAAGTATTGGCTATATTCAGATAATACTTATTAACATGCTTTTTTTTCCGGTGGTGAGGGCTGCCCCTCGGTGTGTCGGACTCGCACTGACTAAAATCACCGGGGTGTTCCTTCTATCCGTCTGCTGGGGATGAGGGCAAGACTGAGCCAGCTTCCGCAGCACCCAGCGACGTCTGGCCTTCTTCAGACCAAATCTCTGTATTTCAGGAGGTGGTGTAAAGTGCAACACCTCGCTCTCCTCTATTCTTGGAGTGGCATGAGAGAACACGTCCCACGATGCTCGTACTCGGTTTGGGGCGACGGACTCCGTCAAGGGCGTTGCCTTATTAACAGGCCTAACGTGAGCAGCTTAGGTGATTATAGTTAACAAGGTCTATGTGCTTTCCTTTTTGTCTTATGCAAACTTTATGTGGCATTTACCCTTTTTTTTATTAAACAAAAATCGTTATATCTAAAAACACCCATGATATAATAAATTAAGCCTTATCTTAAAATACACAATGATTGAATGATTAAAACCTAAGCATTCTAATTTAATAAACGTTTAATGGGTGTCATGGGTCGTTAGAGATGGACATCAATATCCCGCTTGCTCCCTGTCTCTTCTTGCATTGCCGACACTTATCATTTTTATTTTCGTGATTGACTTTTTAATTTTTCTTTTTCAACATAGTAATATGATGAGATAATTTGTAATATTTTTTTAATACGCATAAAGATTATTATTTCACACTTAATGAATTTGGCATATTATAATTTTTATGTTTAATTTACTCGGTTATTTCAAGCATTTCTTCTCAATTTTTTCTTGGTTACCATCAGAATAATAATATTATTTTCAGGGGTTTCAGGGCAAATTAAGAAAAAATGGGGGGAATTTTAGTATAGAATGGTAATACTAGCCTACGGTAGTTGCCATTGTCTGATATGCCTGCGTCATAGGGATAAGAAATACCAAAACATATCGATATCAATTTTGCTCAATAAATCAGTAAGTCGAATTTGAATTCTATAGCTGTATTCTTTGCGAAAAATTGAGAAATCAGAATCTGTTTATCACTAATAAAAAATAATTGTCATTTAACTAACTTCTGTGTAAGTACGTCACAGAGCCTGATTAATCTGCAGCCCGATACATCGTTGAATAAGTTTGTTTTAGATAATAAATGACAATTGAAATAAAAAAAAAACATTTTCTTAAATACTAAAATCGAAGCCTATAATTTTTGGAAAATAAATTCATCTGTGTTTTACTATCATAAAATAAAAATATTTACGTATATGCAGTCAAGTAATAAAAAATACTTTGTAAATTTTGAAATGAGTATTGATAAGTGGAAGTTTTTAAGTCTTTATAATTTTTCGGCTATTGGTATAATATAGTTTATATTTTAATTGATTCCATATTATATTTTTAATTTTATTTTTAATAGAGGCGAATCCGGACAAGACGACTTTAGAATTTTTAATTACATGATTTGGATATGATGTTGTACGTAAACCAAGTATAGATGTCACAGAGTAACATTTGATTATCGACTACAATTTCTTTTTTAATTAAAAGTTTTATAAATTTTATATTGCTCATCCCTACGGTATTGCTATTCGTTAATTCGTGTCGTATTTTGGAGGAAATATTTGTTTTTTTCAAAAGTATTGGAAATTATAGTCACATCTACGTTAATATTGGATCGTTTTGGTAACCCGTGATGCCTGCATCAGTTGAAAAATGCGTCCCCAAGTGGCGAACTGGGGAATGCTCGCTTGCGTTACGAAGTAGCGTAGGAGGGCAGGAGGGAAATAAAATACCTCCCGCGTGCCGGTGCACATCACCAGAAGTTCATTATGTAACGACAGCTAATGGATTGAAAAAGCTAAAGATGTCAGCGCAAGAAACACGGTTTTAAAATGATATTATGAAGTGCCTTGGCGTGTTTGGCGATATTTGAAGTTTCTGCAAAATTTGTGGGAATATGATTTGATAGGATAGTTTGTGCTTTCATTTACGTTTTGTTCTATCGTAGATTTTTTTACACTTCATTGTGTCGTTTTTTCTGAAAATTAAGTTCTGTAAATGTAGCCATCTTGTTTTTGCTTCTTGGATATTCTATATAGCTATTTGGTCTAGCAAATCTTGTTCATTGTTCTAGAAAGTCTTTGTGGTGATTTAGATTCTTTGTGTGTCGTTAAATGTTGTTTTCCTGGTTATGTTATGCGTTTTAACCCATAAAAAGTTGTTATTAAAGATGTTTTTGATAATCAGTAGTGAATACTTGACAGGTTTAATTATGGTTAGACTTAGTAACATTGTATGTTATCACTATATAAACTCTTGCTGGTAGGCCTTTCTTACACTTTTGCTGATATTTGTTATTAAAAATGATGCTATAGGTATTTTGTCCAGGGTGTAAACCTTGTTTTTTTATTATTCATGATCTTTATCAGCCCATATGATCCACTGCTTTGGTCTAAGCCTCTTCTTAATCGTGTGCTAATGACAGAACAATTCAAACAACAAAGGCGTCACTCTATTTATTCCAAACTGATGCTTGGTGTGTTTCTTGATTGACTTGTTAGTCAAAGCTTTAATTTGCTTGGTTCAATCTGTTTATGATGTCTGGAATACCTTAAGCATGCTGCTCATTTCCTCTTGGCTATGTTTTGTGCAGTGGCGTGCATCTCGTTTTCACACAAGGCAAGCAATCAGTAATACAAATTACTTCAACCCTTCTATTACTCTTTCTCTATTAGAGAACTGTGAAAACATGTTATTTTTTATTTATTTTGATAACCACACATTCCCATCACAATGTATTTAGTATTGATTGATTAATTCATAATGTTAGAATTATATGCTCCTAGAACCTAGGGCAAGCATAGCTTTTATGCTTGGATGAGACGAACACCACTGGTTTTGTGAGGTTTCTGGTCTAATGATTGTCAATTCACCTAACTAGTTGTCTTGCCTGTTTACATTTGAGTGGTGCCATTCATTTCAAGATATTTTTTAAGTATTGAATGGTTCAGTGTCTTAACATTGGGTGCTTTTATAAACATGAACTTTGTGAACACCCAAACCTGGGTCGACTGCCTGTAGGCTATACAAAAATGTATTTGGTGATTGCAGGTACTACGCATGTTGTAATTCAATTTTAGTTTTATCTGTTGCTTTTGGAGAAAGCAGTAAGATATTGGAATGCCACTTTTTTGTAAACTACTTTTGTTTTACATTAATTAATCCCTTTTATGCATTCTTGCTGATTTCACACATTCCTAACCTTATTCTTTATCAGAATTATTTTTTGGTTTGTATAGGTCTTAACAGGCCTTAAAGTTTGTTTACACTAGATATATTTAAGTGTAGCAGTACCTGTGTTTTCATTTGCATAGAAGCTGCAATTTTATAATGATAATAATGATTGCAAGCTGATATAATCATGTAGAGGATATAAATGCCATTAATTATTTTTTATACATGTTCATATTATGTTACATGTTTTATATTTCATATCAATTAACTATAGAACACAGTAGACATTTACAGGGCTTTCATACAGTTAAAAATACAAACATTCCTCCAGTAATAATTTTTTTTGGATTCTTTGGCATTAAGAAAGGCCCCTGAATATAGTTTTCTCATGTATGTCCCATGTACACACTGATCAGTTAAAGTTTTACTAAAAGTATGGTATTATATATATTTCAGTCAAATCACAATCACAGGTTTTTTTTTAAACTGATATAATTTTTATTTATGAACAGATTAAAATAAAATTATCACTAAATTTTGAAGACAGCTTTCCACAATATGTCAGTGAAACTGCTTGTAAATAAATCATACTGTGTCTGAGATTAGTGTGGGATAAAAGTGTACAGATATGTGTATATTGATTAAGGTAGTAAGTAGTCTGGTAACTTATGCCTATTTTCATGACTTTTTTGGAGGGTGGTTTTTTATAGGCAAAAAAATGAATTATCTTGAATATTAAGAGTGTTTTTATTTACATATTGAAAATATAAAATAAATATTTGAAAACATTTAATAGTTTATTACTATTATTATTGTCACACAAAGTTGGAACCTCAAAAAAAAATGCACTGGGTATCCCGGGTGATTTTGGTTTTTGATGTTATCTGAAATCAAATGTTCTTGATTATTCTTAATTTATAGACATGTCATTCTGGTCGGAACTACTGAGTTAAATTTCAAAGGTAAATAACAAAATAGCGGACTTTAAAAAAAAGTTATTTTATTTTCGCAAAGAAAGGGTTGTAAAATAAAAAGTTAGAGGTGAAAAAAATTCTCGTTAGTAACGACGAGAACTATAAGTGTGTAGAACAGGCTGTTAAAATTTGAAAGCAATCGGTTCAGTAGAAAAAAGTTAGGACCCGAGATATGGTGGGGGGATGTGAGGTTTTAATAAAAAATACAAGTTGCTGGCTTGAGGAGCCAATGACAACTGTCTAAAAAAACTCTTTATTCAAACAAACAATGTCTTATATACTAATGTTATACAAGTGGGGATGCTTAATCATAACCTGCACTTGGTAAACAAGACTTGTACAGAGAACAGTTGATACTTAAGATTAATGATTATATTTGATACACTAATGCTTCCTGTTATACATCTGTGTAATGGTGTATTCTGAGCCTGATATGTAGGTTGCGCGTGCTATGCCTACATAACTCCTCCCCCCTTTAGAGAGAGACGTACCAAGGGTTGCAGCGACTCCATGGGGATGGTTTCTACTAAGGGTTGCTGCTGCAAAACTGATGGTCTCGTCGATTTTCGCTTTTGTAAGTAGATACCTACAAAAGACACACAGATTCTGTATTTTGAGAAAACAACACAATAAATGTAGCTTGACGGGTTAGTTTTTTAAAAATTATAAAAAACTAAAAAAAAAAGATTTTCCAATAAAAAAAATATTATTCATTTTTGGTTGGTTTATGAAAATGATATTGAATCAAATGTATCTTTATTTGATTGCCTACATTGTTAGCTTTCAAATGACACATCTATTCTCTTCCTAAGACGTCAACATCCATTGCAATGATTAAATCAGTACGGGCACCTGAACTGCGAGGTAAAAAAAACAAAATGGCTGCCATTTTATTATGAAGAGGACTTGACGAAATCCAAATAGATATTTGTCGATAAAAAATACCATGTTTTAACCCCTTCAAGTCTCCGACACTGATGACCGGATATATTGTATAGTAATAAGATGGCCAGCTTGGAATTGAAGAAATTATCGCTGAATTTTCCGTAAATTGAATTTCTTCTGTTTTCTGTAAGGCATTTTTCAAATCGTCCAGTTTTACTTCTTCCAATTTAATCGTGAAGGAAGTATTTCCAGTTTGTCCGTGTGAACGGGGTAGTGGAATCATTTCTTTAATATTCACAAATCTTTGATGAGTTTGCAAAGTTCTTCCTATACTACGCTGATATTGTACGTCGTTTTGACAGGTAGTCTTAATGACCTCTTCTTGTTTCAATATTCAGATCCAGGAGTTTTCCTTTATTTGCTGCAATATATTATTTGTATAATTTGCTGTTGCGTATAAGCAGTTATGTGGTGTTTGATGCTGTAATAATTGCGCTATGCAGTCACTAGATTTCTGCAAGTTTTACCATTGTAAGTGTTTGTAAATAACTGTGTTCTCGTTTATCTCCATACATGGTTGCTGTGGGTAGGCAAACTCGTCAATTCCCAAGATAAGGAAAGGATTTCTAGGAATTAGGATAGTGTTGTTGTTATTCGGTATTGAATACAAATGCCAAAGGTTATAAGGATGGTTTTGAACTAAAGGAATTTTGTAATATGAAATTTAGTGTCTGAATTGTACCATACGCCTTTATACTGATTAACTTTTCTATCGAATGTATATTTTTAATAATAGATGCAAAGGGCAAATTTAATGAAATATCCTTCTGAATTAACGCTAATTCTTCCAATAAGTATGTTGGATTTATAATGCTAGGATGCATTCTGTTTAGATGTGAGAATGTAATAGCGTTTTCCAGTGTTGCTAGCCTATCATACAGTTGTTGAAATGATCTTTCGATCTCGTTATAGATATTTACTGTCTGAAAATATGAATTGCAACGAAAAAACTTTAATAGCTTCTTCTAATATTTTCTGGTTATTTATGATGATATGATGCAAATTTTGTTCATAGTTTTGCATGAATTCCTTCATTATACTAATAGATTTTTTCTGATTATTATTACTTATTGCGTTCTGTAATGTTTTAAGCTGGTTTTCGAATTGAATAGCATCGTCCTGATCTAAATTTCCTGTTATGGTTTTTATAATAGATCCTAGACCATTAATAAGTCCTCGTTTAGTTCTACGTGTATTTAAGAAGCCTAGTGTTTCTAATCCTAAATAAACAATCTTACTTTCTATAGTATTAATCATATAATCTAATTGCTTAACTATCATAATATTGTACTTTGTATAATTGTCCTTAAGCTTAAATGTATAATAGTTGCTACAAATTTCGAGAAAGATTTCTCGTAATCGTGACGTATTATATACTATTGCTAAAGGTAAGTATCTAATTGATATTCCGCTTTTGCCTCTGTTAAAACTAAAAGTCCATTGTGGTTGTTTATTGGCTGAATGATTGCTGTTGCAACGGCGAACCGGAGCACTGCGAAGAGGGCGATGGCGTTTCTGAAACATTTGCAGATCGCCTTAATAAACGGAAGTGAACTCTAATACTTTTTGCGTTTACGTGTTTACCTAAAATTTCCGCGTTTTGTTCTGGATGTATACGCAAAATTGTATAAATTCCTAGATATTTTGAGTCTAGTTAATTGCTTCGGGCGGTTTTTCTACTTGCTTTTATACAATGTCACCTACTTTGAAGGGTGCCGTTTCTCTATTTTTATTAATTTTTTCAATATGTTGTTTATCTGATGAAAGTTTTATGTTTACTAATTTTTGAACATTTTACATAATTTTTTTAAGCTTTAACGCATATTCTTGATAAAATTCTTTAAGGAAATGTAATTCTAAAGGGTTTCGTGCATTAGTATGACCGAAAAGTAACTCAAAAGGTGTAAAACCTGTTGCTGAATGTATAGTGTTGTTGTATGCTATGATGGCATATCTCATTAAATTCACAGGCTCGTCTTTATCTGTTATTCTTTGTAATCTGACTAGCTCTGCTAGAGTTGAGTGTAACCTTTCAATGGGTAAGTTTGAATTAGGGTTATACGGTGTTGTGAAATGTATGTTTATAATGGGTGTCCCAAGAAGAACGCAATTTTTAAATTTTAAATAAAACACAGTTATGTTAAAAAAATCGTGAAACTTTATTATATCGTAAAGTAGACAGAATGAGGTTATGTAGGGAACAATATATCGTGCAGATGGCCGCCGCGGCTTTGCTGGCATGCTCGCGATCTTTTAATGAAATTTTCAATGACCGTTTTGCATGAATGCTGCGGTATTTCATTAATGCAGCGTCCAATTTCCTCTTTTAAGGCTTGAGTCGTCGTCGGCTTATTCGCGTAAACCATCGACTACAAAAACCCCAAAGAAAAAAAACTAATGGTGTTAAATCGCACGATCTAGGCGGCCAATTCTGATCTCCAAAACGCGAAATAACACGACCGGGAAATGACTGATGCAGCAATTGAATTGTTTCTCTGGCTGTATGACATGTGGCGCCGTCTTGTTGGAACCACATGCCCTCCACTTTCATTTCTTCAATTCTAGGCAAGAAAAAACTGGTCATCATTTCACGATACCGAACACCATTGACTGTTTGCGCTTGACCTGCCTCATTTTCATAAAAAAAAGGTCCAATGATTCCTCCAGCCCAAAAACCACACCACACAGTGACACGTTGAGGATGCATTTGCTTCTCGTGAATCACTCGAGGATTTTCCTCACCCCAAATGCGACAATTCTGCCTATTGACGAAGCCATCAAGATGAAAATCGCCTCGTCACTGAAGATGATTTTATCGGCAAAATCAGCATTTTCATGTTGTCAAAAACTTTCACCATTTTGGTAAAACAATTTCACAATGAGAATGCGTTGTTCATTCCTGTAGCGCTCCATTTTTACTAACCTCGTACCTTCTACTAGCAAACTATAACAATTGTTCAAATGTCAAACAATGACACTTCGAATGTTGCCAGATTTAAAAATTGCGTTCTTTTTGGGACACCCTTTACTATGCATTGCACATATTTCTGTAATTACTTCGTTATCAAACTTGGAGTCCAAATCTGTTGTAATTTTATTGGGTATTCCTATTGTTCGGGATGGACTGTAGACGCTTCTTCGTGGTTCTTCGTAATAAAACACTTCTTCAATTCGTTTCTTATATTTCTTCAATTATTGAGGGTAGCTCCGAGGGAAGTCTGATTTATGGGGTTTGGGCCTGCGTATATCTACCCTCAGGTTACCCTAACAACTAGTACCTATTTACATCGTTCTTAATCTAGCTTAAACTAATTGGCCAATCACGAGGCCGGATTCCACCGTGGTTTCTTCGTCCCGCCGCCGGTGTCGCTGCCGTCGCCTCGGTCGGTCGACGTGCCCCTCTCCCGCACCCCTTTCCAACGTCTCCGGCGCCCTAGGCTCGCTGTTCGTAACATCCTCCGCCCGGCGTAGCTCGTCGAAGTCTTCCTCTTCAAGGCGGAGAACAGCTAGCTTCCTTGCAGGGCGCGTGAAGGTTCCTCCTTTGGTGCGGATGAGAGCGCTGCGTACGTCGCCGTCTGGTCCAGGGTACACGGCCTCCACGATGCCTCGAGGCCATGAGTTGCGGGGCAATGCAGCGTCGACCACGATGACTAGGTCTCCTGGGCGTAGCGGGTGTTGTCGATCATGCGCTCCGCCGCGCGCCACCAGCGTTGGTAGATACTCCCGGATCCACCGTCGCCAGAACTGGTCGGCGAGCCCCTGTGCCGCCTTCCACGCCTTCTTGTCTGCCGGTGAGCACACCCCGGTCTGGGGCAGCCCTGTCGACGACCCGATGAGAAAGTGGTTCGGAGTTAACGCCTCCGGATCCGCTGGATCCATGGAAACGTGTGTCAGCGGTCGCGAGTTGACCGCATATTCTGTTTCTGCCAGCAGCGTCGTCAGCACCTCTTCTTGCGGTGCTTGGTCGTGTAGAGTCGCGCTCAGTGCAGTTTTCACTGAGCGCACGAGTCGTTCCCACGCGCCACCCTGATTCGGCGCGCCAGGTGGGATGAAGCGCCACTCCATGCGTCGTAGTTGCGCGTAGTCACGCAGCGCCAGCTCCCACTCGCTGTATGCTGCCCGTAGCTCCGCGTCAGCTCCACGGAAGTTCGTCCCGTTGTCGCTCCAGATCTGACGCGGCCATCCGCGTCGCGCTGCCATCCGTCGCAGCGCCATGATTGCAGAGTCGGCAGACAGGCTGCCCACTACTTCGATGTGGACAGCTCGGGTAGTGAGGAACGTGAATAACGCGCCCCACGTCTTCTCTCGTCGGCGGCCGATAGTGACGATCATCGACCCCACATTTGGTGAACGGTCGATGATGTTGATCCAGGCGCGCTGGCGGCAGGTCCCCCATCGGCGGTACCCGGGGCTTCACTTGACGCACTCGGCAGAGCGAGCAAGCCCGGGCAACCGCGCGCGCTATATCCAGAAGCGCTGCCTGATGTCGTTGAGGACGCGCTTGTTGCTAGCGTGTCCTACGCCGCGTGTTCTCGCAGCACGATGAGTCTTGTCAGCGGGTGGCGGCCGCCCAGTATCATCGGCCGCTTCGTCTCATAGGGCGCGCGCGCGGCGTCGATCCGCCCGCGCACACGCAGCAGGTCGTCTTGCAGCATCGGGTCCAGCTTGGCGAGGCGGCTGGCAACTGGCAAGGATCGGCCAGCGCGCAGCCTCGCGATCTCCTCGCTGAAATCTTCTTCTTGCGCCCTCATCGCGAAGCGACTGATGTCCGGCAACGGGCTCGCGCTGTCGATCCTTGCTGCGCAGCACGCGGCCTCCTCGATGTTGCCGCTGCTGTTCAGTCGTGACTTTTCCTGCGGCCACGTATTCTCAGGACCGTACAGGAAAGAAGGTCCTATGAACCAGCGGTCATGCTGATCGGTTGGCGCCTTTCCGTCGCGGGTTGCGTCATCCGTGATGTTATCTGCGGTCGGCACCCAGCGCCACTGTTCGATGTCCTTTGCCTCCGCTATCTCGCCGAGCCGGTGTGCGACGTAAGGAGTGTAGCGCCACGCGTCCGTTCTTATCCACTGCAGCACTGTTGATAAGTCGCTCCAGTAGATCACGTGGTCAGCCTTCCAGTGATGTTCTTGCCTTATCATGCTGGCCAGCCGAGTTCCAATGAAGGCTGCTTGTAGCTCCAGTCGTGGTATAGTGTGTGGGCGCAGCGGCGCCGCCCTGGCCTTAGCAGCGGCCAGTGTCACCGTGACGCGGTCGTCTGCGTTCTTCAGCCGCCAGTGTGCTGCCGCTGCGTATGCCTGTTCACTGGCATCCACGAACACGTGGAGCTGCCTCTCTGGTTCCGCAGCTTCGTTGTCGGTGGCGTATCGACGCGGCAGGCGCAGCTGAGCTATATCGTCCAGTGTGCTCAGCCATTGGTCGAAGCGATCTGCTTGCTCATCCCAGCCTATCTGGATACGCCATAAGTCCTGCAACACAATCTTCGCAGTGATGCTGTAGCAGCTGAGTAGTCCTAGCGGGTCAAAAATTGACATGACCGCCGCCAGGGCCTCCCGCTTCGTCGGGGCCCGCTGTCGTTCACGGACTTTTTCTGGAACGCGTGCTAGGGTCGTGTTGAATCCCAGCTCGTCTCTCTCGGCGTCCCACAGCATTCCAAGTATCTTCTCCTGGTGTTCGTGGCCCAGAGCGGTTGGCTCCCGGGCTCGCAACTCTCGTGGGACGGTGTTCAGCAGGAGCGGGTAGTTGGAGTACCAGCTTCTGAATGTGAAGCCTGCTCAAGCGTGGAGAGCGATGATCCTGCGCATTTCAATCCCGCATGCTGTGAGCCAGGAAGGGCGAGCTGGCTGCTCCAAAGATCATTGAAGTCATCTTGTACTGCTCCGGAGGATTCTTTCTGTTGTCACCTCTCCACAAGATTGACTGGGCTGGCTGATCTTCCGCTCGTATCTTCACCTGTAAAAACATCTCCGCAATATCCGCTGTTACGGCGATCGACCGTTCCCGGAATCGAAATAATATTCTAGGAAGCGATTGCAACAGGTCCGGTCCCTCGAGTAAATAGTCGTTTAGACTTTTGTTCCGTACACGGTGCGCTGCGTCAAACACTAGCCGTATTTTGCCTGGCTTATTCGGGTTTCGTACGGCAAAGTGCGGTAGAAACCACTGTATAGCGCTGTCTCGTTCACTCTCGCTATACTTTTCCGCGTATCCTTTCTTTAACAAATTTTCTATCTGGCGCGTGTATTTTTCTCCAAATGCCGGGTCGCGATCCATTTTCTTCTCGATGCCCCTGAGGCGTGTGCATGCTTCGCTGTAGTTCGGCGGCAGCACGATGTCATCGGTGCGCCACGGTAACCCGACTTCAAATCGACTGTTCACTCGGCGCGCCGTCCTGTTGAAAATCTCGATCGCTCTTTCTATCTTCTGGCTTCTCTTTGGTGGCCAGCGACACACCAAGCGCTTCCAAGGTGAAGTGCTTTTTGACAAGTTCTTGAAGACGCTCGTCGTCTTCTTGCTCGGTGCTCGAGGGGGTGCTGCCGCAGTCCTGTTCCACCGCGTGTAGATGCAGCACCGTGTTCTCCCCCCGTTGATGGAGCAGGCGAGGCTCGACGCCGTAGATGACTCACCCGAGGCTGGTGAGTGATGCGGCGGGCTCGTTCTTGTTTCCGGTTCTCAGCTGCTGGGAGACCATCAGGTGCCAGTTGTTGACACCTATTAAGATCCTCGGCTTCGCGTTCTTGAAGCAGGCCTCTCGCAGGTCTGGACGGTGGGCGTGCCGCGTCAGTACCCGCGGCGCCCGCTGTCCTCGTAGGTCCAATTTGTTGACTGTGCGAGCTGCTATTTCGTGCGCGGCGCGTTCTCGCCGCCCTCGGATCTTGATGCTGACCCGCTGTTGTGCAACAGGGGATGATGCGGCCGGCGGCAACCGTTGACACCGCATGCGTCCACTTGGCAGTCGGCCCGACGGTGCCTCTTCTTCAGGCACTTGAAGCAAACGCGCGCTTATTTTGCCCAGTCCCAGCGGGCGCTGATCTTCATGTTCTTGATCTTCTTGCAGCAGTCCGTTGCATGGTCCGCTCCGTAGCAGAGGCACCCTTGTGGTGCACGTCGCTCCTCCACCGTGGCGTAGACGTCTGCCCCACGCGTCGTTCGGCGTGCTGGCTTCGTGGTCTGCAACCTCGGTCTTGCTGGCGCGGCGTATGTTGCAGCGCTGACGGCGCCCGATGTGCTGGATTGGCGCGTGTAGCTGTACGCCAAGTCCGCTTCGCTTTAGCGAGACAGTGATCACTTCGCACTCTTCCATTCCCCGGTGCTGATGAGCGTAGTCCCTCCATCTTGCAACTAGCAGCGAGCTTATTCGTTCCATGATCTCCCCTGCTAGCTGTGGATTTCGTAGATAACCGCTGTGGCCGACGTTCTTCAGCACGGCGATTATGTTTAATTTAATTGAAGAAATTTATTTGAATACACTATGTTCGGCTTCCAGCAGCAGCGTATGTAGGACCTCTTCTTTGGGACTTCTTTCTTTGAGCGTGACTGCCAGGGCCGTCTTGATCGAACGGACCTGGCGTTCCCAGGCGCCCCCCATGTTCGGAGCTCCCGGCGGTATGAACTTCCACCGGATTCCCAACCTTTCTGCTTCGGTGATGATGTGGTCGTTCTTCAGCTCCCCGACTGCCTCTTGGAGTTCTTTGTTCGCCCTTACGAAGTTCGTGCCGTTGTTGCTGAAGATGGTCCGCGGTGTTCCTCTTCTTGCGGCCATCCTTCGCAGCGCCATGATCATGGAGATCATGGAGTCGATGCGGCCAGCTCCACGTGGACGGCTCTGGTCGTCAAGCAGGTGAAAAGGGCGCCTCATTTCTTCTCGTGGCGCCGTCCCACTGTGATGCTCATGGGACCGAAGTAGTCCACGGCTGAGCAGGTGAACGGTGGCTCGCCGCACTGCAACCTCTCCTTGGGCAGGTCTCCTGTCGGTGGTGTTTGTGGCGCCCCTCTGTACACTTTGCACCACTGGCACTGATGAACTAGGGTCCGAACCGCGGATCGCAGCCCGAACACCCAATATCGTTGTCGGATCTCGTTCATCACCGTAGCATGGTTTCCGTGGTTGAAGATCTCGTGGTAGTGCTTAACGAGAAGTCTTTTGATGTGATGCCTCCCGTCCAGCACTACTGGTTGCCTGAAGTCCTCTTCTAAGTTGGTTGCTGCGTTGATCCTTCCTCGAACACGTAGTAGCCCATCTTCTATCATGACGTCGAGTTTCTTCATTTTGCTCGCTCGTTCGAGGGGTTTTCCTTTTCTGAAACAATCTATTTCATCACCGAATGTTTCGTCTTGACACCTTTTCAGTAATAACTTCTCGGCTTCTTTTAAGTGATGCGTTTCTAGCGGCCGGAAGTTCTTTTCTTGTTTATTCGTCGCGACACGAGCGTGTTTCTTGATTTTCCTTTTCATGTTCCTTTTCCACGTCGTGTCATTTTCTTTATTTTTCTGGACAATGTTCACTTTTTCTTTCGGCTTCTTGCACAAATCTATAAATTGCATTACTCTTGCTGTGACTCTTAGCAGGCGATTCCAGCTTGAAAATCTTGTAGGGTCTGGAGTAGGATATTTGTCTGCAATCTTCACGGCAGCGACGGGTTGCCTTTCCTTTTCCTCTCCAGTGAGCTCCGCCTTGAAGGTCCTCGGTTTCGGCCAGTGTTCTTCTTCTTTCTCTAGGAATTCTGGACCGGTGAACCATCTGTGCTTGCTGGGTAAGTCCTTTGGTATTCCTCTGGTAGCATCGTCGGCTGGATTCTGTGCTGTTGGAACCCATCTCCATTCTTGAGGCTTCGTTGTATCCTCAATCTCGGCCAGGCGATGTGCTACGAAGGGCTTGAAGGTTCTCGGGTCCGACTTGATCCAGGAGATCACGGTGCTCGAGTCAGTCCAGTAGGTCTTCTTCCGAGGCTTGATGTCCAGCTCCTCTTCCACCGACCTCCCCGTTCTCGTCCCCAGCAGAGCGGCCTGGAGTTCAAGTCGCGGGACGGAGACCGGTTTTAGCGGCGTGACTCTTGCCTTTCCCGCCAGAAGCGTGACTCGATGTCGGCCTTCTTCCTCCTCTTGCCTCCAATATACAGCGCAGGCGTATGCTCCTTCACTGGCATCCGTGAAGATGTGCAGCTCCCCTTCGGTGTTGGAACAAGTGAAGCATCTTGGAACACGAAGATCCCTGAGCAGCTGTAGATTTTCCAAGCAGCTCTCCCATGCTTCTCTATCTTGAGGGATGATCTTCTCGTCCCATCCAACACCGCTTCTCCAAATGTCTTGCAGGAGCCTCTTCCCTTGTATGAGTACTGGCGAAACTAATCCCATCGGATCGAAGGTTGACATGACGGCGCTCGTGACTTCTCTCTTCGTAGGCGTTCGTCTGCTGTCAAACTCCTTTATCCCAGGTTCCGATGGATCGTCTTCTTGCCAAGCGTTGGGTACAGTTGACCGGAATCCCATCTCGTCTTCTTGTGTGAACCATCGCAAGCCCAACGTTTTTTCTTCTTTGGATCCCAGCTCCACTCCTTCGCTCTTGACGTCTTCAGAAGCCCATTTCTCCTTGATTGTCGATCTATTGGACGCCCATCCTCTGAGAACGAAGCCAGCTTTTCAGTGCAGGTTGTCCACTTCACTTGAGATCCTTATAGCTTCTTGTTCATTGTTGAAGCTCTGCAGATAATCGTCCATGTAGTGGTTGCGTTCTATGGCCCTCGCTGCTTCCGGATACTGATCTTGAAACTCGGCGGCGTTCGCGTTCTTCACGTAGATTGCGATACTTGGTGAACACGCCGCGCCAAAGATGACTGACGTCATCCTGTATTCCTTCGGGGCTCCACTACGATGATCGCCTCTCCACAGGAACCGTAGGCTGTCGGAATCTTCTTCTCGGATCTTGATTTGCAGGAACATCTCCTTGATGTCAGCTACCACTGCGACCGGATGCTGGCGGAATCAAAGCAGCACTCCAAAGAGGGATTGCAGGAGGTCCGGTCCTGGCAGGAGAGCGTCGTTCAAACTCCTTCCGTTGTACTTGGCCGCTGCGTCGAATACCAATATTTTCTTCTTCTTGGTAGGGTGCGTGACGGCGAAGTGAGGAAGGTACCACTTCCGGTCTGATGACGATTCGTGCTTGACCTCTTCTGCATATCCACTATCGAGTAGATTCTGTACTTGCTTCTCGTATTCCTCCTTCAGGTCGGCGTCTTGGTCGAGCTTCTCCTCGATGTTCTTTAGTCGGTTCTCTGCGTACTTGTAGTTATCTGGCATCTTTTCATTTTCGTTCTTCCAAAGGAGGCCTGCTTCGAAGCGTCCATTTTCCTTTCTTCGACACGTTTTCTTCAATATGTCCAGCAATAAAATTAATTTTTCGGGTAACGACCTGAGTACACGGTTCGAGATACCGTCCAGCCCGGGGGCTTTCCTAATAGGGAGGCGTTTGATGACGTCCTTGACTTCATCGGCTGTAACGGGCGCCAGTTCTACACTAGGAGGGGTGGCGACTATGCGTTCGACTTCGGAGTCAACGCGGGCCAAAAATTCGGGGTCCACTGGAAGAGTGCTAGGAGAGCATTGGCTCTCTAAACTGTCTGCCAGACACTCGGCCTTTTCGATATCATCGAAGGAGACAGAGTTGTCTGGCCCTACGAGAGGAGGCAGTGAGCGGTCCTGATCGGATTTGAGAGATCTCGCCACCCTCCAGTAGGCCTGGTGGGAAGGTGAGATCTCAGACATGAAGGAGTCCCACTGTGCATTACGGAGTTCGGATATGCGCTTCCTTACTTGCCTCTGTAAGGCGTGCAACCTCGCTCTGTTTTCCACAATGGGGTATCTATCGTGAGCCCTGGTGGTGGCGTTCTTTGCAGTCATCAACCTCCTCACGTCCTCAGGGAGCCTCCAACGGTGTAAGTCACCCACTGGGGCCTCCCTGGTGGCGTCGGCGACAGCGCCTTGAAGATGGCTGGTGAGCGCATCGATTGCCCGATCGGTGTCCTCTATTCCATAGGTTTGTATGGTGTCTCTGTGAGTGACAATGGTAATTTTAAGGGATGTCGTTCATATTTACTTTTTAAACTTTTTCACTAGAATTAATAAATTTTTGTATAGATGGTAACATTTTTGTCCAGTGATAATATCTATGGATGTGTTTATATATTTCCTGTACACCTCTGTGTATCGTTTTTCCTTCATGGTATTTTCTTATTATGTCGTTCTGTTACTGAATACTTTCTATTAAAGTTACTCTATTCCTGGATCTAATAATCTTGGGTCCACGATTATTAAATGTGTATGTAACGCGGGGGGGGGGGGGTATACTTAGATCTTTCGGGCATTACGGTATATACCTCTTTCACCTCACCTCTCGGTGGCCCGCGCCACAGATCGCCGCGCAAGCATCGTAGCCCGTCCGCCGTTCGTGTTGCGCGCGTCCTTTTCTTTGTCTTGTTTTTTATATTTTTTTACGTGTACGCTCGGACTATGTTTGCAAATAAACAATCGAAAACAGAAGAACCCCGTTTCAATTAATCTCCTTTAGAAATGTATTTTTATAAATTTCACTAAAAATTGGGTATACTTTCTCGTAATGGAAGAAACAATAAAAAGTTCTATCTGCAATTATGTGTGCTTTAAGAAATTCTATAACTTGCTGTTTTGTGTCGTTGATTGGTATCCAGACATCTTTAATTATTATTTTTCCTTTTGAACGATCTTCAATTCTATATGTGTTTCCTGCTGTTTTTCTTATATGAAATTGCTTTAATTATCTATCTATTGCGTCATTGATGGTTGGTATATCCATCTTAGGTTGTGACGTAATCTATCCTTCATTTTGTTCTGTATTGTCAGGCGTGATTGGCATATCTAATAATGTTCTTATATCTATGTTAGCAAGGTCCTCAAAATCGCTTATGTTTGATGTACTAGGTTGTGTCTGTGATTGTGACTGCTCTATTGGTATAGTGTTGTAATGTATTATTTGTATTCTTGACTAGCTGTGCCCGCGACTTCGTCCGCGTGGAATAGTTATTTTGGGCATCATTTATTTTTGCAAACAACCTCCTCGGCTTTATAAATTATTGCTGTTACCCACGACTTTGTCCGCGTCGTTTTCTGTTATTATTTTAGACAATTTAGTTTTTAAAAGAACATAATTATTTTAAAGTACTTCTGCGTAAATTATATTTTTAGTTTTATTTTGTTGTGGCAGAAGAACATTGGTTTTCTCCGCAACCTGATCTTGACAACGCGACATATACACTCGGCGTCACAATAATCGCACATCTTAAGAATTCCCTTCAAAGGTATTTTAACCCAATTAACCAATGACGGATGTACGACTATGAGGTATCATTGGAAAGAATATTTATTCAATTTTAAGAATAAATCACTAGATTTTGTTTTTGTTTGCCAGGAAATAGAAAAAAGAACAAACTAATGTAAATGTTTAAAATGTGTAATTTTGCAAAATTAGAATTAGACAAGCGACCGCCAACTCTCATTATTTTAGCGTCATCTAAAAAGGGACTAAATTTAACACTATTCCTACCGACACTTCACGTATAACTATTCCTACCGCGGCTGGTCAAATGACCGGTCTTGCACAACATATATTTTTCAATATTGAATGCAACCAATAGCCAGCTTACCAGTATAAAAATATATTTTCTTTTATTCAAGAGTACATTATTTACATTTTATTCTTTTTCGTCGCATTTTTTACAAATGGGCTTCTCAACTGTACATTTTCCGCATACGTACTTTTTACATTTTAGACAGATTTTGTTCGTCCGTTATTATCTTTACAATGCCTTATCTGACATGTTTTCGGTTCACGAGAACCTATACTTGTACTTGCGATGGGTATTGATTGTTTTTTTTTGCCGAGCTCTTGTTGGTATTCGATGGCAAGTTCTTCTGCCAATTGAAATAGAAATTCCTGTCTTGTAATTTCTCCTCCCGTAGTTTCTTTATATAACACCCATGAATTTATCCCGGCTAAATTCAAGATATTAAAAAATACTTGCAAAGGCCATCTCCGAGATTAGGTTTTACCGAATAATTTCTGGCCATTTGGTCGGTCACATCTACGCCAAACTTGGTGCTATTATATAATTGAATTGTCTCCGGTGTTCGGGTGTCATTTTTTTCAATTTGTACGGAGTTGTGCATTGAACTAAGAATTAGAACTCTCTTTTTTGGTTTGGCTTTGTAAACTGTCAACATACAATTATTTGAGCGATAGAGTTTGGTTGAAAAAAGTGCCATGTCGTCATTTTTCAGTTTTGCCAGTCTTGGTAGCTCTTTTCTATTTGCTCTAATTGTCCCAACAATCGTAGTTTCTTTGCTAAAAGTTTTGTTGCTAAAGGTAGGCTTGTAAAAAAGTTGTCCGTGGTTATATTTCTTCCGCATCCTACATACGGTTCTGCTAATTTCATAGTAACAAACTCTCCAAGAGAAACTGAGGGTTCTCTACTTTCATCTTTTCCCAAATACGGAAAGCCGTTTATTATATATTTGCTACGTACATCGGAAGCTAACCAAAATTTTATACCAAATTTGTCCGGTTTATTGGGCATGTATTGAGTGAATCTACACCTTGCTTTCGTTGGAAACTATTGTTCGTCAATAGTAATATATGGTCCTGGTTTATAACAATTTTGACTGTTGTCAATAAACTTGTACCAAACTTCGGAAATCATAGCAAATTTATCGGTTTGTAACCGTTGCCTTCGTTGATTTCTGTCGTCAAATCGAATAAATCTCATAATTTCCGTAAAGTCATGTCTACTCATAGTATTTGAGAAAAACGGTGGGCCCCATTTTTTATTCCATATCTATATTCTTAGCCTCATATGCGCCGCGTGCATACAGAATTGCAAAAAATGCATATAACTTTGCAGTAGACAGTTCCCATTTATATCCCAACACTCTAAATGCCTCTGCCTCTGTGCACTTTCTTATAAGTTCGATTATATTCTTATCAATTATCACAGAAAATGCCGTCCTAACTTCGTCTTCCATAATATTACGTTTACTGTACCCAGTTGGGCCTGATTTTTCCCTAAAAATATTATGACCAGGTGCTCTTCCAGGATTAGACCCTATTTTTACTTCTTGCCAAACAGTTCCGTCCATCGCAATTTCGCTTACATCTTCCTCATTCTCACTATCGAAACTAACTAAAAATCTCCTTCTCTTTCGTCGTCTACGTACGTTCGAAATATTCTCTTCGTTCTCACTGGTGTTCGAATCTGTTTCAAGTGGACCATAATTTTCCGTATTGTCATTTTCCATATCCAGAGTTTCCTGATCATCTTCAGAACATTCTGCATCGATATCATTTATTCTCTCTAATAAAACATTCGCACTCTTCAATTGTCTTGACATTTTTGGGACAAATATTCTACAAAAAATAAAAACTAAAATATGAAAATGTAAATCAAAATAGATAAAAAAAGAATAAAAGATAAAATGTAAAACTTACTGCGCCGTATTGTCAGTCTTGTTCACTATTTTGAAAATGGCGCTTATAACACGTAATACGATATAAAATATTACAAAATAATAATAAAAGACTGCCAAGTATGCTCTTTGTGACTTTCACGTTTCGATGCATTCTGTTCGTGTCGCAAAACTACACTGAAGACTCGATTTAGTTGGCGGCGAGTTTTTTGTGGCCCCTCGCGCTAGCGTAAGATTAGACGGAAGGGGTCCCGCCTACCGCCTACCGCCACCGATGTCGTGTCAACCTAAGATCGCCCCATCTACACTCTTCTTTTTTTCGCTACGGCCCTGTGTTTACTCAAGCTCGAGTTCCGAGAGTATTTATGACCCTCGGTCTAGTGGGCGCTCCCCCGAGCTTCTAACAAAATCGAGTCTCCAGTATATTTTCTGGAAGGCAATTATCGGATAAAATCGTGTCATAACTACATTACCTTTCGTTTGTAACGACTTTATAGTTTTGGCATTGAGTCTTAGAGAGAAACTATTTAAAAATGTATAAATCGTACTACCGGTCAAATGACCGGTCGTGGTAGGTAAGACAGACTACAAATTTTTCTCGGAAAATAAACAATAAAAAAAAAGTGAATATTGAAAAATATATCATACATATATATGAGGAAAAGTGGTAAAGTTTAAAGGCGATTCACATACGTTGAATGTAGGAAATTCCAATTGAAAATTTAAAAACGGTCATTTGACCGGTCCTGGTAGGAATAGTGTTAAGAAGGGAACTTTTACGAGGTAAGTTACCATTTTTCAATAAGATATTATATTCAGGAAAATATTCCTTTTGAGATTGAATAATTATTAAATTTAACGCATTTCGCAACTCTTTGCGATGAACTTTAGTACATAAACCACACTTCGTTGTAGTCTAAGGAAATTTGAAAATCGTTCAAATTTAATTGAATGTTCCATTTCTGGTTCCACAGAAGCAGCATACAATGAGATTTCTGGCTTCACCTCAGGCAAAGATTCAACGTCTCCGAGTAAACGGGGCCAGAAAGATTTGTCCAATTGCAAGAAAGATGGACCTTCCCACCATATATCTAATGACTGCATTTTGTCAGCAGTCACACCGCGAGATAACAGATGTGCTGGATTATCCAGTGTAGGGACATGCCTCCATGTGCATGAGTCGGTTGCATCAATAATTTCCGCAACACGATTACGCACGAATGTGTTTAGCTTAATAGGGAGAATTTTTAGCCAACCCTAAACGATCATAGAATCAGTCCAAAATGAAACGCATGATACTTTTACCCTGAGTGAGCTGACAACCTTATCATAGAGACGAGCCCCGACCAAAGCAGCACACAACTCGAGTCGTGGGATGGTTTGTGGTTTAATGGGTGCGACACGACTTTTGGCAGTTAACAAACGAACTGATACCTTGTCGTACTCATCAATACAACGAACGTATAAACATGCACCATAAGCTTGCTCTGAGGCGTCTGTAAAGATGTGAAGTTCTAGCGACTTGTATGAACTACATGCTACATGACGACGGATGTGAAGTTCATTGAGCAGTGGTAATAACTTAATCGTATTCATCCACACCTTGCCAACCTCATCAGAAAGTTGATCATCCCAAGCTAGCTTCTCTAACCACAGCTTCTGTAGTAAGCCTTTCATTAAAGTTACGCAAGGCGACAACATAGCAAGTGGGTCAAAAATTTGTGCAATCACAGAAAGCATATCACGCTTAGTAACATTTGCCTTGGACACAATATTTATAGGAAAGTGCAAGTGATCAGTGTAAGTTTGCCAACTAAGACCCAAGGTTCTGCTCGGTTCAGTGCCTCCAATGTTTAGATTTAAAGGCGCCTGAGAAGACTTATCAGACAATAAAAAGGGTTCAGTAGATCTCCACTTCCTTAGTGGCATGCAAGCCGAAGCGAGGGCCTCGGTTATATTTTCGCATAACATGACCGCCTCATCAAACTGATTTGTGCCAGTCAACAAATCATTCACATAGAAATCGTGCAATATGACTTCAGACACCTTTTTATTTTTACAATCCAAGCCGATTTGTTTAAGACACCTCGTGGCAAGGAATGGAGCGCTAGCTGTACCATATGTAACCGTATTTAACTGATAAGCCTTAAGTGGGCTTGACGGTTGGTCGCGCCAAATGATTTGCTGAAGGTGACGGTCAGACGAATGTACTGACACTTGCCGATACATTTTCTCGATATCGGCGGATAAAACATATTTATGAAGCCTAAATCTCAACAAAATGGACATTAAATCGTCCTGAACCGTGGGTCCTACCAATTGAATATCATTACACGAGAGGCCGGTAGTGGTAAGGTAGCTAGCGTTAAATACGACACGCAACTTGGTAGTGGTACTAACTTCACGCAGCACACCATGGTGAGGAATGAAATATGGCTTACTATCCGAATTAAAATAACACTCGGTCATATGACCTAAGCTTAAGTACTCGGCCATAAAATTTTTATACATTGTGTCAAATGTCGGTTGCTTTTGGTTTCTCCTTTCTAAAGATAAAAAACAGCGTTTACGGCGTTCAAGCGAATCGCCTAAGACTTCTGAAGATTCTTTCAGAGGTATACGAACACAGAAACGACCATCATTTGACCGTGATGTATTTTCAATAAAGTGTTGTTCACACTGTTTCTCAGACTCAGAATATACCGATGACTGATGGCGAACTTCCTCAAGTGGCCAAAACTGCGTTAGCTGAGTTTGAATGCGTCGAACTCTGAGCGAGAAGTATTTACAATGTTACACTTAATAGGTGTAGTTGAGGTACATGCATAGTCCCTCTAAATAGAACCACAGACTAACCAACCAAGCTTTGTCTCACAAAGTGTCGGTTTTCCTTGACCTAAGGAAATTCTTCCTTGCTCCAATAAATTCCAGAACACATCAGCTCCAATGATCATGTCGATTGCAGCGGGCTCATTGAATTTTGGATCAGGCAAATTAATGTCTGTAGGTATCATAAAGTCATACATATCAACTGGATGAGCCGGCACATTATCAGTAATTGTGGGCAAAATAAAACATTGTACATCAGTTGAATACCTATCATTTAAAGACTTCATATGTATATTACACATCTTTTTTACATCTGAGAGTGAGTTATTATTATTATAATTTTTTTTTTCGAATTTACGCGTTTTTTTGACCGGGAAAGGTCTTCACAAACTAACCGGGCAGGTGGGCGAACACTGAAGGTGCTCAGCCAGCAATTTATGGGTTGGGTGGCAATGCAAGGGCACCCCTGTGGGTACGAACCTCGACTTGGACCGCCAGCCAAAAATACGAAACCTAACGGTGATCTACTAGCGTTTCAGAAGCGACTACCTTGAGAAGAAACGCCGAAAGAAACTCAAGGCTGCGTCGGAGTGTAACTGCGTCATTTAGACGACAGTTGACGGATCTAACCTTATTTGTCGTCGTCGGCGGCGCCGGTGTCGTGGTAAGTACCTGGTGCATGAGTGTAACTCACTGTTTTTGGGGTCTGCGGTTATCAAGGCCGCGGTAATTGGATCGTCCGGATCCAACAGGACATGACGCGGGCGGCGTGTGCTCCACGATTTGCTGCGAGTCGGTGGGTATTCGCATACGTTGCGAAGAAGCTCATTGGGATGGTGTGGTAACCTATCGAAGTAGCGACGAGATGCTGAGCGCATGAAACTGGCGATCGTCTCAAGTTTGAGGTCGTCGTGGAGATCGACATTTCTCAAATAATGTGGGGCTCCTACTGCAGTGCGGAGGAATTTATTTTGCACTCTTTTCAATCGAGCGATGGTGGACTTGGAGGCGTGGGCGAAGACTACACTAGCGTAAGTCATCACTGGCCTGACTACTGTTTTGTAAATTGTCAGCTTATGCCTAAGTGACAATTTACTCTTTTTTCTCTTTTTCTTTTTTTTTTCTCTTTTTTTTTTCTTTTTTTTCTTTTTGGGTGTAATCTACTGAGAATAAAGACGGCGCGGTTGCGCACAGTCCTGACGTGGGAGCTGAAGGTAAGCTTCCTGTCGAGGGTGACACCTAAGTATTTGACCTCATCGGCCCAAGAGATCGTTCGGCCAAACAGCTTAATGTCAGTAAGGGGGGTTGGGTATAGGTTACTCCGAGAAAAGAGTATTGCTACACTCTTCTCGGCATTCACCTCTATTCGCCATTTGCGGAACCACTCACCGAGAACGGTGGCTGCGTTTTGTAGGTTTTTATGAACGGTTTTCTTGTCCCTTTGAGAACAGAAAAGAGCGGTGTCATCCGCATAGAGCGCGATATGTATATTCGGCAATCTGGGGATGTCATTTGTATATAAACTATACAGAATGGGAGCAAGTATAGACCCTTGCGGGACTCCTGCTCGGATAGGTCTCGGGTTTGAGAACTCTCCTTCGACGCGGTATTGGAAATGCCTGTTCGACAAATAGTCTCGCAAGATGTGCACGAGCCTGTCTGGCACTTTGAGTGTGTATAGCTTGTACAGCAAGCCATTGTGCCAGACTTTGTCGAAGATGTGAGTTATTAATGCCTTGAATAGACCTATTCATCTCAATAAAGAGCAAATTTAATTTTTCATAAAGATTTTCAGTAATAAGACAGGATGAGCTGCCAGAGTCCAGGAGAGCTCGAGCCACATACTCACTGTTATTATTATCACTTAATTTCACTAAGGCAGTAGACAACAGAACATCGCTAGAGTTGGTTGTGTGTGAGTAGGGCATAACTTTCACTGAAAGGGCCACTTGAGAATTATTACTCAAAAGTGGTGATGAACACTCCACCTTAACATTACTCGCTTCATCAGAACGATCAGCTGACTGTCTTGATTTTATATCTGAATTGTGATTAAGGGAGTTATGTTTCCTTTTGCACACTTTGCAACCTTGCCTTTTGCACTTATTTGCAAAATGAGAATGACTAAAACAGTTCAAACATATTTTGTAACTCAGTAAGGACATTAATCTTTCTTTGACACTAATTGCAAGAAATTGTGGGCATACATTGAGTTTGTGATCACCATTACATTTTGGGCAACAAACATCAGAATGTGAATTATGTAGTGTGACCATAGCTTTAATTTTTGAGCAGGTTTTCGTGAGATGTGTGCCTGGCTTAATGAAGTATTACTACAGGAAACTTCTAAAACCTCAACTAAATCAGCACGGTTTTTCACAAATTCAAGAAATTGATTAAATGTAATGGATTTAACCTTGTCTATGCTACCCTTATGTTCCTCCCATTCACAAAAAGTTTTTAAGTCTAATTTTTGGCTCAAAATGTAAATTAAGAGTGTGTCCCAGGAATCTACAGGTTCTCCTAATGACTGTAGTGCACGGAAGTTTTTATTGATCTGGTCTAACATTCTCTTTAGTGCTACAGAGGATTCTTTAGAAATAGACTCAATGTTGAACAAAGTAGCAATGTGATTTTGTATTAGTAAACGTTTATTGTCGAATCTTTCACATAGAAGTTCCCATGCAATACTGTAGTTACTAGCACTGAACTCAATTGACTGAATGACGATAGCAGCCGACCCTCCTAAGGACGAACGCAGATAATGAAATTTATTCACTTCATCAATGTCATCATTATGTACTAAACTACAAAATATGTCACGAAATTCAACCCAGTTATCATATGAGCCGTTGAATTTAGGCAATTGAATAGTGGGTAATTTGAGAAATTGTCTGTTAGAATTACTATGACAAGATTTAACTTGCTGTTGTCTTGGAACAAATATTTATAATATTCTTTGCCTCGGCAAGCACCGAGTAGTATTGAGATTCTAACATTGACCGCTCAATTCATTCTGACTCAACATCTTCCTGAGCACATTCAATTTGAGACTGAATGTTGTCAAATACCTCATATAAACATTATATTTTATTAGTACGCAATTGCAATTCCAATGCTTCAGTAGGTGACAAATTGGGGACATCTAACTTGGAAAGATATTTTTTGAACACTGTAAGTTGACCTTTAACACCGTTTCTCTTTCTCTTTAATTCTGTTTTATAGGCATTTTGGGAAGCAAGTATTTAAGTCCTGGAATGTATACAAAAATAAATTAAGTTTATTACTCTACTTATATTACCTAACAATTTATCTCTACTTTGCAAATAAATAGAAATGAAATTTGCTCTATCAGTGAATAAAGACTTGGTATAAATTGATACAGTAGTTGTTTTATTGGTGAATTACAGTATTAAAATGAATTTGACAATGAAATTTAATTAATTGTTTACACGTAGAATACAAAATCTTTGCTTATTCTAAATGAATTAAATAAATAATGACCATTTAAATTATAAAAAATTACTGGTTTGTTATGTACTTTAAGTAGTCTCTACACTAAATTTACTAAAGTTACAATTTTAACAATACAATTTGACTTCACAAGTAGAAATAAAGAAATTGCATAACAAAGAAAGTAAGTAACATAACTTGTTGTTACAATGAAATAACTTACACAATACTTTCTTGTTAATGAAAAATAACCAATTTCAATGTAAAACAATGTAATAAGATGTAACTTGTAGAGGTTTACCTTTAATTTAGACAAAGGTTATTGACCTACTTAGTACTAATGCTAACCTCAAATGGTGCAAACATTTATCTGATATTATACTACCTGACGGAGTGTTGGGTGGAAAAATTACTAATGTACCACGTTATTCACGTATCACTTCACAACATCCGAGCTCAAAAGACCATGTTAATGGGTTGTATGCACCGATTCCGATAGTATATTCAGATTTGTTTTATAAAAACCAAAATTTTGCGTAACGTGTTTAATTTGATATTTTGACAGACAATAATGACAGGCCATAATGAATCTAAAGCTAAAAGTGTTGCCAAAACATAATGATCGCCTTTAATGTATTCAGTGGTCTGCTTAATGGTGTAAGCACACATGGGGTAATCCATCCTAAAGGATCAAATAAACGAGTAATATCTGATACTATTTTCCTTTTTGTAATAGGCGGTGACATATCAGGTAACTTAACTGAATAACAAAAGTTGTCATTGAATCTTTCCCAGGTAAGTCCTAAATTTTTTATTATTTCATCCATTTTTATTTTTAAGCCATCAGATTCTTCTTTTTTCATACTTTTCTTAGTATACTTAGTTTCTTCTTTCTTAAATATTTCTAATAATTCTTTGTTGTTACTAGACCACTTCTGTAGAGTAAATCCTCCTTTACTTAGTAATTCATTCAATTGTTTATAGATTTCCATACCTTCTTTCACTGTTTCACAACCTGTCATCAAGTCATCCATGTAGAAATCTTTCAACACCTTTTCACAAGCAACTGGAAACTTCTCCCCTTCATCATATGCTACTTGATGCAAAGACCGAACTGCTAGGAAAGGTGCAGATGCTGTACCGAAGGTAACTGTAAGTAGTTTATAATCTTTAATTTCAGTATTATGATCATCCTTCCATACTATTCTCTGGTAATCTGTGTCTTCATCATGAATGTTAACCTGTCTATACATCTTAATAATATCTGCTGTCAAGCATATGGTGTGCAGTCGCCATCTTGAAATAAGGTGTCTCAAATCTGCTTGAATGGTTGGGCCTACCATAAGTGTATCATTTAAAGAAATTCGATTTGTACCTTTTTGTGAGGCATTAAACACCACTCTAAGTTTAGAAGTGTCCTTATCATCTCTTATCACTGCGTGATGAGGCAGATAAACTGATTTTAATTTATTTTTATCAGGTTCCTTTATTACCTTCATGTGTCCCAGCTCTACATACTCTTCCATCACCGCTTTATAATTCTCCTTGAAATGATTGTTCTTGCTAAATTTGTTTAAGAGACTGGACAAATATTTTACTGCTATATCTCTAGACTCTCCCTTTGTGCATTCTGAATCGTTATATTTAAAAGGTAATCTGACTATGTACCTGCCGTCTTTATCCCTTGAAGTTGTACTGATAAATAATTCTTCACATTTCTTTTCTTCATCAGTAAACTTTTGTTCTTTTGTCAACTCTATATCTGCTTCCAGTTCCCAAAATTTTCTTAGAAGATCATCAGTCTCCTGTAATTGACAATGTAATACCAACTGTCCCTCAGCTTGACTGGCTGATGAATTCAAGGCTCCACAAAGAATCCAACCCAAATCAGTACATTGAGCAACTATTGAACCATTAGGCCCCCTTTTTATTCCTTCTTTAATAACTTTGCTGTAAACTTCAGCTCCCAATAATAAATCAATCTTATTAGGCCTATAATATTCCGGGTCCGCTAACTCAACTGTTGTCAGATCTTTCCATTCCAAAATATCTACCTTCTTTGATGGAAGGAAGTATGTAATGGATTTCAAAACATATGCCTGAATTGTTAATATTAGGTCCTTACATATGAAATTGGCGTTTTGTATGGGAGGAACAAAAAGTCGAATATTTTTTAATATAATATATTTAATTAATCAAAGTATGAACCATTATTTTCTATGCACTTTTGCCATCTCATAGGTAGTTCATTGATCCCTTTACTAAAAAAACCAGTCGGACGGGAATCAATAAAATCTGTTGGAGCAAGGTCCGGGGAGTACGGAGGATGTCTTAGACTTTCCAATTGAAGCTCTTCTAATTTAGTAACCGTCTGTTGCGCAGTGTGTGGTCTAGCGTTGTCGTGAAGCAGCAGTGGCGTGGAGCGATTGACCAGCCTAGGTTGTTTAGCCGTTAGCTTTTCCATCATGGTTTGCAATTGCTGACAATAGACATCAGCCGTAATAGTCTGGCCAGATTTGAGAAAACTGTAATGAACAATACCGGCACTAGTCCATCAAACGCTTACAAGTAACTTTTTTGGGGTTAATTTTCGCTTGGGGCAGGGTTTGGCTGGCTGGCCAGGATCCAACCATTGCGCTGAGCGCTTCCGATTATCGTAAAGAACCCATTTTTCATCACAGGTAATGATTCGGTTTAAAATACCTTCATTATTTTGCCGGTTTAGTAATGTAACGCAGCAGTCGACGCCCGTTTGCCGGTTTGCTTCAGTCAATTCGTGAGGTACCCACCTTTCAAGCTTTTTAATCTTCCCAATTTGCTTCAAGTGAATGAATTAAAACAGTTTTATCACTAACATCGCAGCCTGCAGCTAACTCGGACGTGGTTTGCGATGGATCCGCTTCCACAATAGCCTTCAACTCTTCATTATCAACTTGAGTCTCAGGCCGTCCACGGGGCTTGTTCTGCAGGTCGAAATTTCCAGAACGAAAACGTTGGAACCAAAAACGAACTGTGTTTTCTTTTGCAACACGACCGCCATACACATCATTCACCCTTCGAGTTGTTTCCGCAGCACTAGTGCCACGGCGGAACTCGTACTCGTAAATAATGCGATATTTTAAGTTTTCCATTTTGTAAAATGAGTGATGCAAACAGAAAAAAACAAATGAATGACGATCATCAAAGCACAAATACATGAGTCTATAGCTGTACAAATTTGAATTTGGAATTCCTTACCAAAGAGGAGAAATTTGTGATTAAAGTGGCCAGTACGAAAAACGCCAATTTCATATGTAAGGACCTAATATACAGCTTGGATTAACTTTAGATTTAATTCACAGTATTACCTTATTTTTGATAATAATATCTTTATTATCACCTATTCCACAAACTTTACTTGACATAGGAATCTTTTTTAATCTCATACCTTGAACTGAAGATTCTGTAATAAAATTAGCCTGAGAACCTTGATCCATTAAAGCTCTCAATACATATTCTCCGTTCCTGCAATCTCCTATGACAATAGCAGTCGCCAACAAAACTTGTTTCATTACTCCCATTGATAAACAAGTCACTAATGTTCCATCTTGGTTGCTTGCCTCCTTAGAAGTTGATTCTCTACCTTCAATTAAATTATTAAATTTCTCATCATTACCCTTGGTCTCAGAAATACCTGAATCATAAGAATGTAATAAGACATGATGACGTTTGTGACATAACTTACACCTGCTTTTATTTCTACAAAATTTGACTGTATGGTTATATCCTAAACAATTATAGCATACATTGTTTCCCTGGACAAAATCACGCCGTTGGTCAGTCTGCTTACTAAATTTTTTACAAAAACTTAACTTATGTGGCTCGGAACAAAACAAACATTGTACATTTGAAATATATGATGTATGCACCTTATTTATATGACAATGACCTGAAGTTCTATTATTACAATGCTTATAGTTTATTGACTTTGAGTCTAGAAATTCAAGAGCTGTATAACAACCTGTCAAAAACTCTGTAAATTGTTCTAAAGTTGGTAATTCATTTGTTGTTTTATTACTAGTTAACAAAAACTCCCATTGTTTTCTTGATTCAGTATCTAGTTTTAAAGAAAGTATGTGTACTACAATTATATCCCACTCTTTAATATTAATACCTAAATTCTCAAGAGCTTCTAAGCAATCATTACTGGTATCCACCAATTCCTTAATACTACTAGCCGACTCCTGCATAATAGTTTTTTGACTGAGAAATCTTTTTAATATGTAATGAGATAGAAATCTTTTATTGTCATACCTCCCTTTAAGTTTATTCCAACACCTATCATAATCACTTTCTGAAATAGGGATTTGTCTTACAAACTGATCTGCCTCTCCGGCTAAATAACCTTTAAGATAGTGCATTTTTTGTACATTATCGAGTTTTACATTATTATGAACGAGAGATACAAATAAATCACGGAAGGTGATCCACTCTGTATATTTACCGGAAAATATAGGGACTAAAAGTTTGGGTAATTCACCAGGATTAGGAGCACTTTTCATTTTTGCACATTGTTCACTATGCTGTTTGAAAAATTCATGATTACTTCCTTTAATTCTGTTTTGTAGTCTATGTAAATTTCTTCGGCCTGTTCATAAAACTCCTTTTTTACGTAGTCGTGATCCTTTCATGACAATCCGTATTGCTCAATCAGTAGACTATGAGTCTTGGCAAAATCATCCCACATTTGTTCTAAAAGATCTAACCTTGTTTGCGCGTAGGCACATGTGACGCGTTCCTTTGGAGATTTCTTAAAGTTCCTTCTAGATTTGTGAATTTTCTCCAGGTTATTACTTTGAACGTATAATTTTGCTTCCATTTTAATCCGAGTCGTAGGACCATGTATGTTGTATGATGTTTGAAATTAATACTTCGTTTTAAAATACTTTTATGGGAGAGAACACAAGCAACCATTTTCTTCGTAATGACATTTTATTTTAATTTTTACAATGATACCACACTTAATCTTACGTTGCCACTCATTAACACAAAAATACCCAAACACTGACCGAGTGTCTGAAGAGCCCGTAAATTTTTATTAATAACATCAATCATGTAACGCAAACTACTGCATGACTCCTTTTGAATCTGCTCAAAACTAAATAAGGATTGTACATGATTGTTAATTAAAAGTCTTTCATTATTGTATCGATCAATTAATAAGCCCCAAGCTATTTTATAATTGTTTGCTTTGAAATCCAAACTTTTAATGACCAAAGACGCACTGCCAGTTAAAGCAGCGCGTAGGTAGTGAAATTTATTTATGTCTTGTATGCTATTGTTATTATGTATTAGGGAAAGATACGTATCTCGGAATTCAAGCCAGTGCTGATAGTCTCCGTCGAAGTGAGGCAAGTCTATCTTGGGAAGGCGGACGAAGTCATGCTTGCAGCCAGAGCCGTCTGAGAGGGAAGTAACAGCTTGGGCGGCAGGCGCAGACTCCGACTCGAGCAGGGCGTGCGCGCGAGCCAGCTGCGCGAAGTACTGATCCTCGAAGTTGGCGCGCTCTTCGTATCTGGCGTCCGAGTTCTCCGACAACTGCTCCAACTCCCCTTGCACGGCATCAAATTCGCGATATAGCGGTTCTATAATAATAAGACGACACTTTAATTCTGCTGTTTGTAAGCTGTTTAACCCGCTGCTAGGCAAAAGCTTGAGAAAGCTTGAAAAAAGCGTAAGTTTAGTCTTAAAGCTTCCACGTTTTCCTACAAGTTCCTTTATCCTTGCATCAGACATTACGATGAGGTAAGAAAGGAATGTAAAAAAATATATATGAACAAACAAAAAAAAAATCACTAGATTCAGTACTGTATTCTTACTTAAAAATAATAATATTGTAGCGAGCGCGGCGCTCTCAACCGGGCAGGATGTCCTTGCCCGGCCCTGACACCGCCTCCGTCTGGACAGACCCCTTCGTACCAAGGGCGTAGAAAGCGCCTCGGTGCGCTGGTAGGTCCGTCTACCGACTACGGCAGAGCGTGCACCCCGCGTCAGCCAGCCCCGTGAAGCCGGGGGAGTGAAGGAACTGAGGAGGGGAAGGGGGGATTGCGTTCGACGTATAGAAACTTAATAAAACCCCAATTTGTAGGAACTTGAACGAGGAGCGGTGACCAGCCAGCGATTCTAGACCCTTCTTGAAGTCTTCTTGTTTCGATCTTCGAGCCTTCTTGTAGATATCTTGCTGAAGATTTCTTGCTGACTTCTTGAACTGTTTCTTTCTTGAGGTGCTTCCTTTCTTGAGTTTTTTCCTTTCTTGAGGCGATCTTGCGACTGCTTGCTATACTCTTTTTTTTTTTGACAGGACCTCTTCTGTTAGCCGGGATAGGCTTATACAGATTAACCGGGCAAGTGGGCGAACGCTGAAGGCGCTCAGCCGGCGAGTTATGGGTTGGGCGGCTACGCAAAGGCACCCCTGTGGGTACGGACCTCGACTTGGGCGGCCAGCCAAATGAGAATAAACCTAACGGTGATCTACCAGCGTTTCGGAAGCGACTACCTTGAGAAGAAACGCTGAAAGAAACTCAAGGCTGCGTCGGGATGAAACTGCGTTTTCTAAACGACAGTTGATTGAACTATCCTTCGTCGGCGCCGCCGGCGACGCCGGTGTCTTATATTTGTGAAATGAGTGGTTGTGTGTACCTCATTGTTTAAACGGACGGCGGCGTCTAAGGCCGCAGTTATCGGATCTTCTGGATCCGTAAGTACGTCGCGAGGGCGACGAATGATCGAAGCAAAAGTGCTCCTGTTTTTGTATTCGCATGCTTCCCTGACCAAGGTGTTGGGATGGTAAAGCGCCTTGTCGAAGTAACGACGAGACGCTTTGCGCATGACGCTGGCTATCGTCTCCAGCTTGAAGTCGTCGTGGAGATCTATGTTGCGTATGTAGTAGGGAGCACCTACTGCTTTACGCATGAACTTGTTCTGGAGTACCTGTAAGGTGTCCAGAGAAGAGGGAGAGCTGTGGGCGAATACTACGCTAGCGTAGGTCATCACCGGTCTGACTACGGTTTTGTAGAGTGTCACCTTATTTCTAAGGGACAGTTTACTATGTTTGGACAGCAGGTGGTTAAGGCGTCCGAGAATAAAGGCGGCACGATTGCGCACTGCCAAGACGTGTGGTTTGAACGTGAGGTTACTATCTAGGAGAACCCCTAGATATTTGACATGTGTGGCCCAAGGTATCGACCGATCGAAAAGGGAGAGGCAGGTCAATGGAAGATTCCGTCTCGTCCGAGAAAAGAGCATCGCTGCACTCTTCTCGGGATTGACTTCTATCCTCCATTTGCGAAACCAGTCGCCTAGAAGACTTAGAGCTTCTCGGAATCGCTCAATGATTTTGTTAGGTCTGAAATCCGGGGCGTAGAGTGCGGTGTCATCCGCATACAGAGCTAGCTCTACGTTCGGGTGCTTAGGGATGTCGTTTGAATACAAACTGTACAGTATTGGAGCGAGGATGGAGCCTTGAGGGACTCCAGCTCGAATAGGGTGTGGGGAGGAGAGAGCTTCCTCGACTCGGAAGCGAAAGTGACGATTCAACAAGTATTCTCGCAAGATGAGCACGAGTCTGTCCGGCGGCACACCGAATGTGTGTAGCTTGTAAATCAAGCCGTTGTGCCAGACTTTGTCGAACGCTTTCGCCACGTCGAGAAAGATTGCTCCTGTTAAGGCTCCTCTTCTGGAGCGGGAGAAGTTATGAAGAACGTACTCCGTGATACGGTGTACTTGTTGAACACACGAGTGCTTGGGGCGAAACCCAAACTGCTCGTTGATGAGTAGGTTCTCAGATTGTACGTAATCTCTGAGACGGTTTAAAAGTAACCGCTCGTATAGCTTGCCCATCGTCTTGATGAGACTGATGGGTCTGTAGCTTGAAGGGAGGTTTCTGGGTTTGCCCGGTTTGGGGATTCCTATGACGCATGCTTCTTTCCAGATGTCTGGAAAGACGCAGTTTTTGATCGCCGCGTCAAAGATAACGACGAGAAGGAGTATCAGTTTCTCAGGGAGAGTTTTTAACACCCGATTGGCGATGTAGTCCAAGCCGGGGGCTTTTTTAGTAGGGAGGTATTTTATTATGTCCTTGACTTCTTCAGCTGTGACGGTGCCAGCTCAGCGGAGGGTGGAATCTTAGCTAGGTCTTCGGCTTCGGAGTCGACGTTGGCTATGAAGACTGGGTCTAAGTGGTGGATACTGGGAGAGCACTGGCTCTCTAAACTGGCTGCTAGAGACATTCGGCCTTTTCGAGATCCTCAAAAGAGACAGAATGATCTGGCCCTAAGAGTGGTGGCATGGAGCGGTCTTCTTCTTGGCAGAGAGATTTCGCCACCTTTCAGTAGGCCTGGTGAGAGGGCGAGATCTCGGAGATGAATGAGTCCCATTGTACGTTTCGGAGTTCGGATATGCGTTTCTTTACATGCCTCTGTAAAGCACGCAACCTCACTCTGTTTTCCGCAGAGGGGTACCTATCGTAGGCTTTAGTGGCGGCGTTCTTTGCAGTCAACATCTCTCTAGTGTCAACGGGGAGCCTCCAGCGATGAAAATCATCAACTGGGGCCTCCCTGGTGGCGTCGGCGATAACGCCCTGGAGATGACTGGTGAGTGCATCGATTGCCAGGTTGGTATCCTCGATAGAGGAGAAAGAGTCTGGGATCTGGTCTAGGAGTGGGTTCGGCCCTTCCGAAGCCAGGATAGCTCCCAGCCTCTTCCAGTCCGTGACCAGTTTAATTGGAATCTCAGGAGGGCGTGTAGAGCCCAGTTGCATTAGGACCGGCCTATGGTCAGAGTCTAGCTCGGCTAATGTTTCTATCAAGCGCAGCGGCAAGGCTACGTTCTTTAGGAGCGCTATGTCGAGGATGTCGGGTCTGTGATTGACATTGTGAGGGAAATAAGTTGCGGCAGTTGGTGACACAATGTCAAAAATGAGACGAGTTCTCAGCTCGTGCAGAAGGCGACCGTTACTGTTGGTCGTAACTCAGTTCCACTGTTGGTTTTTACAGTTTAAGTCGCCTGCTATGATGACTGAGGGACCTAGGTTCAAAAGCGTTTTGAGATCGCTCAATAAGATTTCTTTATCAGGTGGCAGATATACCGATACGAAGTAAATCGGGGAATGACCGCTCATACCGAGCCTACACACGGAAGCCTCGATGTTGATGAGGCTGGGAGGATCGATCGGCATGCAGTGAAAGTGCCTCCTGTAGTAAATGCCAGTGCCCCCGCCTCTGGCGTGGGTCCTGTCATTCCTAACCAGGTAGTAGTTGGCCACGCGTGGCCCTCTAACACTCGGCTTAAGAAGAGTCTCTTGCACTAGCATGACGTCTATTTGATGGGTGTTGAGGAAATCACCTACGATATCCCTTTGTCTCTTTAGTCCGAATGCGTTGAACCATGCTATGTTCAACGAGTACGGTTTGATCCTGCTAGTTGTGAAAAGCATTGGATCAACAAAAGCAAGTCACAGTGGACGGGAGGGAGCCTATTTAGGCTGACTGAGTTTGCGAATCGCCTTGAGTAGCGCGGCGTGCCGTACTATCAAGGCAATTTTAGTCAGCGGGTTCGGGTCAGCTTTTGATTCGCGAAGCTCTCTACCAAATTCCACGACCTCGTCTACGTCTATTTCCCAGGCGAGTTCATGCTGCCTTAGATAATCAGTGTTAAAGGACGCAGGCACAACGGGTGTCTGTGGTTCTGGCACGTTGCGTCGCACCCAGGCATTCTGGGTGGGAGGCGGTGTGGTGGGAGGAGCGACCACGGGGGGACGCAACAACTGTGTTTGTGGGCACCGTCGGCGCTGCCGGAGAGCCGACAGAGTCGGTGGTGTGTTGGGCCTGACCGGCATGAGTGCCGGTGGACTCGACTGTGCCGCTAGGTGGGAGGTGAGCTCCACTCCTGCCGGGAAAAGGAGGGAATTGGGATGCAGGCGGTGGCCTGGCAGTTACCGGACGCGAGCGGTGTGTGGGCGTCCTAGGGGGACCCCACGCTTTACGCTTCGGCTGTGGGGCGCGCGAGCAGCCGCGATAATTCGCGGGATGCCCTTCGAGCCCACACAGGACGCAGCTGGGTGGCGTAGGGGTCTCTCTAGTGCGTTCGCAGTGAGAGGTGGCGTGGTCGCCTAGACATTTAACGCACCGAGGGCGCGCATGACAACGGAGGGCTGAGTGGCCGTACAGTTGATAGTTGTGACACTGTCCTGGTACTCCACGTTTATATGGAGGCTCTATGCGTAGACCGCTGAGATGACAGACGGTCGCTATGTTAAAAATCTCTTTTGCCTCGTTAGAAAGAGGCAGGACGACGAGCACTAGGTCGAGTGGCTCGCGGGTGGAAGCCCTGTGCATCCGGTGGACCTCCTCCACCGGCAGGGACTGGGACAGAAGGTCCTCCTTTATGAGCTCAGTGTTGAGCTCTTTAGGGAGGCCCCTTATTTACAACCCTAAGTTTCCTCTCCTCTTCCAGAGCATAGGTGTGATAACCTATTTTCTGCTCTCTGAGGTATCGTGTGATATCCTTGTGGTCTGCCGTAGTTGGCACGACCACGCGGATGCCATCGAGGGTCATGGTTGCCCTCGTGTAAGAAATGCACTTTTCTTTTAGTGCTTTGGAAATTCGCTCCCAGGCACTCTTTTCCCGTATGATAACGGGAGGAGGAGGCCCTGAGCGGAAGGTAGGCAGATTCTAATAAGCCTTCCTCGGCCTAGTGGGTCTGGCGGCGGCAGCGCGCCAAGGCGTCGGTTTTGACGACTTTGGATGGCCCGTCAGGGCGGATCTTTTTTCGTTTACCCTGTACTACGGTGAAACCCTCTTCTGAGGGCTCATCTGAGGGCGGAATATCCTCCACGACGGACATTGTCCGTGAAGGCTCTCGAGAGCGAGAGGGATTGTTGGTTTCCGTATTGCGGATTGGCGAGCGGTCGCGTGAAGCGCCGGGTTCGCGGCATGTATTGTCACTTTTGTGAGCGGAATCTATGGTAGGGTCGTCCCTATTGTTATTTTTTGTGCGTGTTCGCACTGATCGGTCACTGATGTTATTGTCCTTTGCGCCGAGCGGACACAAAGGGATTTTTTTTGTTGAGTTATTATCAATTTTTTTTCCACAGCAGATGTGTCCATCGCTGTAGATGTGATCGTGGGAATGTCCGTTACGGACGGACTATCTAGTAATTCATAAAATGAGTTGTTGGTCAGTGTTTGTTCCCGGCCCAAAAGTAAAGGTTAATACGGTCGCTGGTTGGTGTGGGGGGTTCGACAAATACTTCCACTTACCTCTACTGCCGCAATGTTTGATATGCACGCTGGCCAGTGGCTTGCTTGACGGTCTCTCGTCAGGGGGGCCTGGCACTCCACTAACACAAACAATAGTCCACAAAATTATATTATGGCACGAGACAACGAAGTTCTTAACGATGCGCCCAAGCGTGGTGTGTCACCATCGAACGACAAAACGGTAATGTAGGCAGCGAAAGATTTGCGCTACTACCCTCACACCATGCTATTATATTGGTCGATATCAACGCGATATACGAATATGTTAGAATCCACCGTAACCTACCCTATAACTAACTATTAAATAATGTTGTATGACAATTAACTAAATATTGGTACGCGGCCACAACAGTCAGATTTAAGTTCTTTTTAAGCTCCTGCGGAGGAGGAGGAGGAACGTACTCCGGCGAAAGAGGCGCGTTCAGCTTTACAGGTGAAGGGTCATATTTCGCCTTTTGTTGGAAACTAGTGATTAGCGCCTGCAATTGCAGCATCTGCGCTGGGGAATATTTATTGGCGAGGCTCTTGGCCAGGACAGCAAACGTATCGTCCTCCATTCTGAGAATGGGTACTCTCAGAATAGAGGGCGACTAGGATCGCGGGAGGCAGTCCCCCAGACCCGTTTAGGGCCCGAGGGGTGTGTACCTATTGTCCCTGGCAAAGGTTGAATGCCTACTTTGGCACACAGAGACAGGGGTCTGCGCTAGCAGACCCAAGCCAAACTGTGGGCCGGCAGGAAATCGGGATAGGAGGGTGTGGAGGGCGATAGTCGGGGTTGACTAGGGGGTCACTCCCAATGCCAACTGGTCTGACCCCGTCCGGTATGCGCGGTTGCCTGAGAGGCAAACGCGAGCGCCCAGGGCACGCTCTAGACCCGTTCGTTAAACACCGCATGGTATCCGGGGTATAACCACTAAAAAGCGTGGATTTTCAACGGCGTATGACTAAGTCAAGCGTTTGAAGAAACTTATTCGCCTCGGATGTCTTGATAAAGACACCTCGGCGAGATGTGAAGTTTATAGAAACTATTCGCCTCGGTCGCCTTGATAAAGGCGCCTCGGCGAGATCGGTGGCACGTACGGTGACGCACGCAGGAGCACGTGTTGCCGGGCGTCGCGCTCGAAAGCGCGCGTCTGGCGAACAGGTGTAATCGCACGGACTGAGGCGGGGGGAGGCACGGCGTGTACAGGGACACGTGCGCGCTCGACCGCTGCCCGAACCGGAATGCGAATTGCGAATTTCACACCACCCCATTCCACTGCCTTTCATTCGTCATACTTTCATCCATCCACTGATAAGGTCTGGGTGGTGCCATTTATTGATTTAAAGTTAACAATATAAAACTTAAACCTAATCTTAAGCCTATATTACAATTCTTAAACAACTAGGACCTAACTAAACCTTAACTACGTATGTACAAAAATTAACCTAAGTCTTAATATAGAATAAAATAAAACGCAACAGCAAAGGAATTTTATTATACAATTAACACTTAGCCTAATTACAACGAATAATGGGGGACTGAAGCGGGAAGCCGTGTCGAGGCGAACCTCCTGACGGCGGGGTTCTTCTCCGTCTGCAGCGGCAGACGGGTCACTGATCGAAGGTAGCTCGCGCGTCCTTTTTGGTGGAAAATCTACGGAGTCCGTCTGGGCGTTTCTTGACTGGGATCGGAATCTGAGGGTGAGCGATCTGTACGCACATCCGTCTAGTACTCTCCAGCGGGCCCTCTCCGGGTCGGGCGCAGTCTAGGTATGGACTAGATCGCGGGCTTTAGGCTTTTTCTTTCTCTTTTTATTAATTCGGGATCTTGGTGCCTCGTAGCGTTCACCTTCGTCTGGGGGTCTTGCGTGGAGCGGCGCAATGTTCTGGAGGTGAACGTGCGCCGACGAGTCCGCTCTTTTGAACATTCTAGTTGCTAGGCTGCTCACAAAAGCATCCAGGCTTTCGACTCTTGAGTCGCGGGCTATGGTGGCATTGCTCACGTACCACGGCGCACCCAACACCGCGCGTAGAGAGAGGTTCTGTTGGGCTTGAAGCCGCTTCTTCATGGTAGTAGACAGGTATGAATACCATGCCGGGGCCGCGTACGTGAGACGCGACCGAATGTAAGTCTTGTAGAGCCCCAACTTCGTGCGAAGTGGGAGCCTCGAAGCAAGCACTGGTTGCAACATTCTCCTGGTTACTTTAGCCCTCGCGATCACACCCTCCGCGTGCCTCTTGAAGGTCACGTTTCGATCGATAATGACGCCCAGGTATTTGACTCTTTCCGACCAAGGAATAGTCTGTCCCTGGAACGTCATTGGTGGCGGTGCTCTTGTCTTCACTCTGGTGACAAGAGCTTGTGTCTTCCCGACGTTGACTGCCAACCTCCATTTCGCCAGCCATTCAGGTAGAGCATCGAGCTGTCTTTGCAGTTTTAAGACGGCAGATTTTGCATTATACGCTGTTGCAAAAAATGCCGTATCGTCTGCATACAGCGCGAGCTCCGCCCAACCAACCAGCGGAATGTCATCGGTATACAGTGCGTATAACAACGGCGAGAGGCAGCTGCCCTGAGGGATTTCTGCCCGCACAGGAATATCCCTGGAGGTAATCCCCTCAACCGCTACCACGACGCGGCGGTTTTCCAGGAAAGATCTGATTATATGGGTAATCTTCTTGGGGGCCGACGACGTTGACAGATTGTATAGCAGCCCCTCGTGCCATACTCTGTCGAACGCCTTCTCCATATCTAGTAGTACTGCAGCGAAGTACTCATTGTTATCATATGTTCGGGCAATAGTGTCGATGACTTTAGTGAGCTGAAGGACAGTTGAGTGCTCTTCCCTGAAACCAAACTGTTCTTCTCTCGGTGTGATGTGGGGTTTTAAAAACCCCATGAGAACTAATATGTCCAGGGATACTCAATCACAATTTAGGTTAAAAAATAGCTCTCGAAATTAAACACAGCGTACGGCATTACATTTATTTCGCAAGTCTTAAAACTACCGACGTCATAATTTTATGACGTCGTACATACATTACACCCTACCACTTAATCACTAAATAGTTCTAAAACGAAAACTTAAATACTAACAATACATAATGAATAATCTACGAGTAAATGTATTACTAAAAACATACAGGATTGCCATATCGAATTACAGGTTTAATTGTACGTCGGGGCCGGGTGGATGACTCGGGAGGTGTACTATTGAGCTATGCATTATCGGACGTTCCGGGTTCGATTCCCGTTCCGTCCCCGTCACAAATAGGACCGGAAAACGCCAATGGATTAATTTTCGCTCTATATCGGACTTGATCAACATGTTTTTTAATTTTATTTAGTAGACCGTCTCCTTTACTCACTATAACGCTTCTTGATCCTTTTATTTCCTCTATCTTTCCCTTTTCCCACTTCTCTCTCCCGCCGTACTCTCTTACCCAAACTGGGTCGCCTATGTTAAACTTTCGATATTGGCCTCCTGCATTTTCCACTTGTTTTTGTTGTGCCATTTTCACTTTTCTTTCGAGATCTGCTCCTGGCCGTAAAAGGTCTAATCTTGATCGTAAAGATCGTCTTTGCAGTAGCATTGCTGGCGACTGGCCTGTGGTGCAATGAATTGCATTTCTGTACGCCATTAGATAAGCTTGCAACGCTACGTCTATATCATGCCCCTCCACTAAAGCCTTCTTAATCGCTTGCTTACACAGCTTTACGGCTCCTTCAGCTGCCCCATTAGATGCTGGATGATATGCTGGTGTAAATGTATGCACTATTCCGTTATTTTTGGTAAATATTCCCATTTCTATACTAGTAAATGGCGGACCGTTGTCTGAAACCATTTCTTTTGGCAGACCAAATCTAGCAAATGTTTCTCGAAGTATTTTAATTACTGCTGTGGCATTTGTTTTTGTCATTTGGAATGCTTCTATCCATTTTGATGACGCATCTACTAATATTAAAAAGGTTTTCCCGTACAGTGGTCCTAAGAAGTCTATATGTACCCGACTCCATGGCTCTACTGGATATATCCATGGTTGAGGTGGGTGTCGTGGTGGGGATGGTGCTACTTGGGCGCAAATTTCACATTCTTTACTTAGTTTCTCAATGTCTGCGTCAATTCCTGGCCACCATACGTAACTTCGTGCTATTGCTTTCATCTTGACTATCCCCATATGGCCTACATGTAATTCTTGTAAAATTTGTGCACGTAATGACTCTGGCATTACCATTCTGTAGCCCCACATGATGCATCCGCTGTCTAAGTACAGTTCGTCTTTCCTCGTATAATATGGTCGTAACTCTATGTTTTCACATTGTTTTGGCCAACCTGATTGCAAAAACATTGTCACTTTTCTTAAAATTGGGTTTCGTTCTATTTCCTCCTGGACTTTTATGTGTGTTATTGGTAAGAAGTTAGAAGCAAAGTTAACATAAGTTACTTCCGTATTCTCTTTTGACGTTTCTTCCGTCGGCAGGCGTGATAACGCGTCTGCACTATTCTTATCTGTTTTAATGTACTGTATGTCGTAAGAGTATCCTGACAATATAACGGCCCATCTTTGCATGCGCGATGCGGCCATGGTCGGAATACCTTTCTTTGGCCCAAATATAGCCACTAATGGTTTATGGTCAGTTCGTAACAGAAATTTTTGACCATATAAATACCGGTGAAACTTTTTTACACCATATATGATTGCTAACGCTTCTTTGTCTATTTGCGAGTATCCTTGTTCTGCTGCGTTCAAAACTCGCGAAGCGTAGGCAATCGGGCGCTCCGTGCCGTCCGGCATCACGTGTGATATTACTGCGCCAACTCCTATGCTGCTGGCGTCCGTTGTTAATATTATTGGCAATTCTGGATTATAAAAAACTAAAATTTCACTAGACGTTAATAAGTCTTTTACATTATTAAAAGCTCTTTCACATTCTTCAGACCATATATATTTAACTCCCTTTTTTAATAAAGTGTACAGCGGTGATAGGATCATACTAATATTTTTCACAAATTTACCATAGTACATAATCATTCCCAAAAATGCTCGAAGTTCATTGACTGTGGTTGGCTTAGGTACGTTTTTAATTGCGTTTACTTTCTCGGGATTCGTTTTTATTCCCTGCGCGTCAATGACATACCCTAAATATGTAACTGATTCTGCGAAAAACGAGCATTTTTCTTTTTTTACTTTTAACCCATTATTTTGTAATCTAGTTAAAACTTGATTTAATGTCTCTAAATGTTTTTGTGTCGTTTCTCCTGTCAGTATCAAGTCATCTAGAAATATTCCGACATTTGGCATGTCAGCGAACATTTGCTCCAAAATTCTTTGAAAAATTCCTGGGCTAGATGAGACGCCGTAAATTAATCTATTATATTGGAAAAGTCCACGATGTGTATTGATAACCGTATAAGGTCTAGAACTTTCGGCCAAAACGATTTGTGCATATGCTTGTGATAGATCAATTTTTGTATAACGTTGACCACCTTTTAATTTTACTAATAAATCCTCAATTCTCGGTAAAGGGAAACGGTCTACTTCTAAATATTTATGAAGTGTTAATTTATAGTCTCCGCAAATTCTTACCGTCCCGTCCGGCTTGAGAACGGGAACTATTGGCGTCGCCCAGTCCGAGAAGTGCACGGGCGCGATAACGCCGTCCGCCAGCAACTGATCGAGCGCGCGCTCCACCGGCTGGCGCAGTGCGTATGCCAACGATCGCGCGCGCAGGAACACCGAATTCGAGTCTGGACGTAACCGTAAACTCACTTCGCCTCCCGTGTATCGACCGAGCCCCTCCGAGAACACGTCACTGAATCTGGAACTGAGATTTTTTATTGTTAATTGCGTGGACATACAAATCATATTACAATCACTTTCTTTTAATTGAAACCCAAGTTCATTCAACCATATTCTGCCCATTAATGGCTTTCTTCCATTATCTACTACATACAAGTGTAATTGTTTACGTATTTTTTTAAATTGAACTGTTACGGTTAACATTCCCCTGGCTAGACTACTTTCTCCTGTATAATAGCACATACGAATATCTGCTTTCCTTAGTGACATTCTTGAAAAATATTTTAAATATAAATTTGTACTAATACAAGAAATAGCACACCCCGTATCGGCTTCGAAGTCTATTAATTGATCTTCCACTAAAGCCGAAATAATAATAGGTTTACTTTGACTAATATTATTATCAGTAAATACATCAATTACCTGGTTAGAATTGTCAATGTCCACAGCAGATATTCCTTGTACTTCGCTATTCAGGTTATTGTAGTTAGTAATACTCCGTAACCTGGGACACATTTTTTTAAGATGACCTTGAGTATTACAACCTTTACAAACGTAGTATTTAAATTTACAATTGGTTATGTCGTGGTTCCTACCACATACGTTACATCTTGTGTACGCCATCTGATTTCCTGCTGTCGTCTTTGGGTTTGAATACCGCCAGTGCGGCTCGAGAGCATTGTGTGCGTGCCGTATCGGCCTACCCTGCTCCGCTGTGTGCTCTGCCACGGATGTGCCGCCTCTGTCCCCTGGCTTCCGCGCACCCCTTGATACCATAAAACATTCTGCTTCTCTGGATGTTTTTGAGCCAATGCAACGAGATTGGCCCTCACCATCAACCATGGCTGCGTTCCTTTCTGCTGCCTCCATCGTCGTTGCCAGTTCCACGGCTCGCTCGCAAGATAGTTCTTCCTCCGTGAACAAGCGCTGCCGTATAGTGTCGCTGTGCAGTCCACACACGAGCTGGTCACGCATATTTTCCTGTAGGTTCTCACCAAAACCACATTCCATGGACAGCTTCCTCAGTTCTGCCACATATGCGGCCACTGATTCTTCTACGCCTTGTTTTCTTCTCCGAAAGTAATATCGTTCAGCCAAAATACTGGGTTTCGGTTGTAAGTGACTGCCCATAATTTTAACCAAGTCATAAAATTTTTTTGTTGCTGGTTTTTCAGGGCTACATAATGTCACCAACAGTTCGTAACCCTTTCCTCCCATAACAGTAATTAATGTAGGCACTTTACACTCCTCTTTGATACTGTTCACAATAAAATACTGTTCCAGACGGTCGATGTACAAAGTCCAATTATCATTTTGTACACTAAACGGTTCAATCTTGCCTATTGACATTATGTTTATTGTCCAAAATACACACGCTTACACACTTTGTTCGAACTCGTCGCCAGTTAATATGTCCAAGGATACTCAATCACAATTTAGGTTAAAAAATAGCTCTCGAAATTAAACACAGCGTACGGCATTACATTTATTTCGCAAGTCTTAAAACTACCGACGTCATAATTTTATGACGTCGTACATACATTACAAGAACCTTTTCGAACAGTTTAGACATCGTAGAAAGCAACGTGATAGGCCTATAACTCTTTGGTTTTTGCAGGGGTTTGCCCTGTTTCGGTATCATTACGGCCTTCCCAAGTTTCCAGTCTTGTGAGAAGTGGCCGCTTCGCAGGATTCCATTAAATAGTCGTGTCATTGCCGCAACGGTCTTAAACGGCAAGTGACGAAGCATCGTATTCGTGACATTATCCATTCCAGGGTCTTTTCGAGGCTTTAATTTTCTGATAATCCGCAGAACCTGGTGCGGACTAACGTATAGAGCGGTACCTCCTTCGCTGCTACCGGCTATAGGCTCTAAAAAGAAGCGATCCAAGATGTCTTTTGACATCGATATCGTGCTGGGGGTTCGATACCGGTTTCAGGGAAAACTGTCTCTCCAGACACTCGGCAAATATCTCCGCCCGATCGTTTGCCGTGAATCGTGGGTGACCGTTTTTATTCAGTAGAGGTCTGACTGGCGATGGGGCCGCTGACAAGGCCCGGCACAAGCGGTGAATTGAAGGCAGGCGTGCGCTGCAATCTCCTAATTCTTCCAAGAAGCTGTCCCACGATTCCGCTGCGTCGTCATCGAGGGCCGCTTTAACTCGCTCTACCATCGAGTTATATCTAATTTTCATGAAAGGGCAACGGGTTTGTTGCCATGCGCGTCGCAGCGCCCTCTTCTCATCAATTAGCATCTGGATCCGCCGGGGAAGTGGCCTGAGCCGACCCCCGGTCGGAACCGTATGGCTAGATCGACGGAGAGCGCTTTGAATGCTTCGCGTCAAGGCACCCGTCATCCACTCGACATCTTTACGAGAGGACATCGGTCTCGTGATGTTTGTGTTTTCATGCTCTTTCACGAATGCGGTCCAATCTACCCTTAGACGTGATGTTGGAACGTTGATCCGTGTAGGTAGAGAATCAGAAAACTCGAGAAGGACTGGGCGGTTGTCCGACGGCAGGTCCGGGAGAACCGTCTGCCTCGGTGGCGCTCTGAGGCCTCTATAAACACATATGTCCATAACGTCCTGCGAATTATAACCGTACCGTGTCGGCGCGTCCGGTCCGATTATCTCGTAATTATTGTTCACAGCGTGACAATAAAACGCTCTGCCCATCCAGGTATCCGTACTCGAGCCCCAGTAGGTACTCTTCACGTTGAGATCACCGGCTATCACTGTCGGAGTCGAGTCTCGCAGCAATATATCCCCGATGTCCGCGCAGAAAGACTGGCTATTCTGGTGACTCGGTGGTTTATATACCGCGTAGAGCTTGAAGTAATGCCCTCTAACGTTCAGGAGTATTCCCAGGGCGTAGAGTGATGGGTACTCTTTATATGTATCTCTTGATGTACAATGTTCCTTTTGACAAGCACCACCAGTCCGCGATAGGGGGCGCCGTCGGCCGACTTCTCGTTTTTCCTGTATGTATAGTAATTCGATACTTTAAAAGTGTCGACATCACGCAGGTAAGTTTCTGATATCAACATCACGTCGACGTTTTGCTCACGGATGAAGTGCGCCAGCAGTTTCTTCTTGCTCCGGAGCGACTGGGCGTTCCAATGTACCACCCTTAAGGTCTTATTGTCCATTACACAGAAGCTTGAATAGACCCTTAAGGGCGGCTTTTTGACTGCCTTCACCCTCCTGCACGGCGTCAAGGATTTCGCGAATAACTCCAATCGTATTTGCTAGCGAATCTAGATTTTGCGCCGGCTGTGGCGATGCTAGTGCAGGGGGGCGCAGGCCCTCCCTCTCTGATTGTCCGCTTAGTGCCGCGGCTCGGCCCCTTGCCGCGGCAGATTTTCTTGTCTTCAGGCGTTTTCCTCTTGAACGCTTACCCGGCCCAGTCATGCCACTGAGGCCAGTGGGGTCGTTGGCAGGCGCCATCAGCGACGCTGGCGCTGCCTCTTCCACGGCGTTGCTGAGGTAGCGCTTGCCCTGTGCGTTCTTTACCTGCTCCGGTACGTGCAAGCGTCCCAGCCCGCCTGTTTACGCATTTCGCGCTTCCAGACGGGACACCGTGTGAAATTGGCGGGGTGCGGCCCCTTGCAATTTGCACAGGTGGGAGGTTCCTCCCTGGGACGATCACAATCGCGGGCGGTGTGCTCACCGCCGCATCGGACGCAAGCTAGCGGCTTGTGGCATTGTCGGGAGCTGTGCCGGAACTCCTGGCATCTGTGGCACTGTGTAGGACCCAGTCTGCTGCGCCAGGCCTCCACAACCACACCCCGCATATACATGAGCTCATTGAGCTCAAATATTGCCGGGGTGAGGCCTTCGTGCCGCTTTAGAATGACATAGAAGAGGCATCCTGGGTTGCCTCCTCGAGCCCTCACATTCTTACAAAACTCGGGCTCGAAGCCTCGCTCCTGTAAGGCGGCCATGATATCCTGCGGCTCCGTATCTGCAGGGAGACCTCGAATGGCCACCTTGAGGCTTCGCTCTGCCGGCAGCGAATAGGTGAACCACGCGACCCGTACCTCTTTCTCTAAACGAGTGAGGTATCTTTGGACCACGCGGTACTCCTCCTCGCTTTCTGGTGGGAAATGCACCCCCGTCCCGTAGGGGCGTGCGTTCGGAGACCGGCCGAGTAATTGGGCAAGCTGCTTAAAGTGGCGTTGCCACTCGGGTAATTTCTCCACAATCAGAGGGGGGAATACATCCGGTTTCCTCTGCTGTTGCTTTCCCTTAAGTCTATCCGTTTGTCGCTGCACAGCAGCGGCCGGTTCTGCAGTGGCCCGTCCCGTCGACTGAGGCGCGGCAAGTGAGGCTGGCTGCGCTGTGAGCGGCGCGGCAGGTGCGCGCGCCGTCGCGGTGCCGCGCGGTGCAGCGCTCGGTGCGAGCGGCGGACGGGCTTGTTGAGTCGGCGCACGGGGTGCGCCAACGGGCGCGGCCTTAGGGGCCGGGGCGGGTGGCGGGTGTTCCGACGGAACGGGTTGCTGCTTACCGGCTTTTGTTTTTGTCGCGTAACTTTCCTTTTCTTTTCCAGACGTAAGGATAGGGCGGGCGGCGGTTCAGTGGGTACAGGTGGGCGCACGGCGGGGTCCGGGGCGGTGCGCACGGCGGGCGGCGCAGCGTCGCGACGTGCAGGCATCGCAGCGGCGGCGGGCACGGCGCGCGGTCCAGTGACCGGGGGCGGTGCGACGCGCGGCGGCGCGACGGCAACGGCGCCGGCCATGAAGGCCTTCGTACGTTCCTCCGCCGGGCATTTCATTAGTCGCCGCTTATCTCTTTGTGGAAGAGGTACGTCACGGGCGAAGACAGTGGTGCGCACTGCTGGGACTTTGCCCGGGGTGGGCTCGTCGCCCTCGATGTCAGCGGGCGGCGGTGGTGGCGGCTGTCGTGGCTGCGGCGGCGGCTGTGGCGTCGATTTGGACGCGCGCGTATGCCAATGGAAGGGGTCGCGGCAGGAGGGGGTCGGAGATGCGGAGCGCGACAGGCGGGGGCGGACCAAACGGCGCAGGCACCCGTCATCGTCGCTGCTTCCGCCCCTGCGCTTCCTCTTCCTCGGGCTACGGCTCGTCACGGCAGCTTGTATGGCTGGCAAGTCGAGCTTGAGCTCGCCTGCCAGCTTTAGGGTGTTAACGTCAGTGGGGTTGAGTGGGCGGCCCTCCATCTGCGCCTCCCGGATGCGGAGGAACAAGGCCATCCACCTCAGCATCGACTCCGACAGGAACCCAGTTTCCACGAACTGGGCGAGCGTGACTAAGTCACGCTCGTATACTCGAGTCAGGGTCGACGCTCCGGCGGACGGCGCATAGTAGTCCGCGGGAGGCGAGCGGGTGGTTCTCAGCGGTTGGTGAACCTCGGAGGGGGAGGCGGGGGACGGCAGCACAATGTGCTGGTCCAGCCGCCTCTGAAGCTCGACGAGGTTCTCCTTGTTTAGCTCCGCTGATGCTGAGATTTCTACCCCGAGCTGATAGCTCGAGGGGTAGAAGGCGATCGGTGTCCTCTCCTCGGAGCGACGGAGCGAGTCGGTGACTCGGCGCGGTGACCCGACGATCGCCAGGGATGCATCCCCGGTGAACTCGAATCCCGGCGACCAGCGCGACGACCCGCTGGTGCGGCGACGGCGGCGCGGCCCGGCGACGGAGCCCGACGACGACGATGATGATGGCGACAGATGCAGCGACCCGGTGGTGCGGCAACGCTGCACACCGGTGCGCGGGATTGCGCCACCAGCGCAGCGCCGGGTGCCGTCGCCGGAGCGCGGCGACTCCACCGCGCGGAGCGGCGCGTCGGCCCGTAGATCCGAACCGGCAATGTTCCCCGGCGGCTCGGCGATGGGACGCGACGACTCGTCGACTCACGACGGCGCGTCCGAAGAGGATGATAAGTCGTGCGGCGAGGACAGGGGGAGGGCGCCGGCATTGTCGCCATCCGGCTGTGAGGCCGTTTGGTGACGCCTGGCGCGCCTGCCACCCCTGTTAGCGGCGGTAGATGATGGGGTTTGGCCCTGAAAAGGGCCTTTTAAAAATTGCGATTTGTCCCCGGGCGGCATTACCCGGGAACTCCTCCTTTGATAGTCTGGCTGCGGTTAGGTCTCCACGCTGCGCGGACCTGAGGCCATAGCCCCGGCGTCTGAACCTCCCAGAAGCGGCTCGTTGGACCGGCGAAGATCCGGCCCGATGTTCCAATCCGCGGGTATTATTACAAAATAATAATTACGCGGATGGAACGCGATGGGTAGGTGGGCGTGGTCCCGTGCGCGGACGCGGCAAGTGCGCAGTATGCGGTGCGGCGGGCAGTGAAGCGGCGACAACGTTGCGAGAGCGAGATGGCGCGATACTGGGCTTGCAGCGTGCGAGCGGGAGAGACTTTCCCCTCCCGAACCGAACCGGAGTCTTGCTATACTCTTTGTCTCACCACACATTCTACTGCCTTCCGAAGAGCCTTTCATACGTCACGCAATCATCCATCCACTGAGAAAGGTTTGTGGTGAGTAGTTTATTCTAGAAAAAGTGCTACAATATATATACATTTCAACTTAAAATCTATACACATGCAACACTTAGACTAAACAAAACTACGACACAAACTTATCCTAGTGGGACGGACAAATCTTACGTGCTATATTTACAGTCCTAACTATTAAAATAAAATGAGGGCAAAGCCTTTATTTACATCAATACTTAACTATAATATACAGAATGTACAAAAGGGCTACGGTTGCGCGGATGTCGGAAAACCGTATCAGGCTTTCGCCTCTGACGGTGGCCTCTCCGCTGCTCGCTACGACGAGCAGGTCACTGGGAGAAGGCGCACAGGTGCGTCCTTCATGGTGATTTCTCAGAGTTTTCTTCCAGGTGTCTCTTCAATGCTTCTGGCGATCGAATCGTCGGAAGGATGAGCGAATCTATATCGCACGTCCGCCTAGCACTCTCCAGCGCACCAACTCCGTAGGTGCAGGCTAGGAGCGGATTAGGTCACGTGCTTTGGGTTTCTTGGTTTGTGGACGTCCACCTCTGTCTCCGCTACCATCAGGCGGTCTTGAATGTAAGGGCGCGATGTCCTGGAGGTGGACGTGCGCCGACGAGTCCGCTCTGTGAAACATTTTAGTAGCGAGGTTGCTTATAAAATCGTCCAGGCTCTCTACGTGGAGGTCACGGGCTATGACGTCATTTCTCACGTAGCGCGGCGCGCCTACGATGGTTCGAAGTGTCATAGACTGCTGAGCTCTAAGCCTTTTCTTATTTGTTTCCGACAGGTACGAATACCATGCCGGCGTCGCGTACGTGAGCCGTGATCGAATGTACGTTTTGTACACGCCAATCTTCGTACGAAGGGGTAGTCTGGACTTGAACACTGGACACAGCATTCTCCTCGCAGATTTAACCCGCGCGACCACATCCTTGGCATGACTCTGGAATGTCAGGCCTCGATCTATAATAACACCCAGGTATTTGACTCTATTCAACCATGGAATAGTCTGTCCCTGAAGTGTCAAGGGTGGCGGGTAGCGATACCGCACTCTTGTTATGATCGCTTGTGTCTTGCCAACGTTGAACTTGTTTTCCGATGAAGCCCAGTTTCACCTGAATGGGCATGTAAACAAGCAAAATTGTCGTTACTGGAGTGCAACCAACCCAGACCAAAAACATCAGAAACCGCTACATTCACCCAAAGTCACCGTATGGGCAGCGATGTCGGCGCGAGGAATTATCGGCCCTTACTTTTTTGAAGATGGAAGGGGACGCACACTCACAGTGAATTCAGAGCGTTATGTGGAGATGTTAGACGAGTTTTTCGTACCCCAACTGCAAAACTTTCCTGGTTACAACCAAAGAACATGGTTCCAGCAGGATGGAGCAACTTCACACATGTCCAACAGATCTCTGCCTCGAGTTCGAGAAATTTTTCCGAACAAATTAATCTCCAGGCGAGGTGACATAAATTGGCCTCCACGGAGTCCCGATTTAACGCCTATGGATTTTTTCCTGTGGGGTTATGTCAAATCAAAAGTTTACGCTAATAAACCGACTTCCCTTGCACAATTAAAAGAAAATATCCGTCATGAAATGGCAGCCATCACGGAGACTACCTGCCGAGCTGTCATAGGCAATTTTAGTGCCCGACTAAATGAATGCCGAGAGCGCAACGGTTTACATTTTGCCCGATGTTATTTTTAAAAAATAAATTCCCAAATAGTGTACTTCAATATAAAATAAACATTTTTTCAATAAAGCTAAGACTTTTCTTTTAAAAAAAAAATTATATGTGAACTTTCTTTTGAGACACCTTGTATAATAACATGAATTTGAATTAAAAATAATTTATAGTACATTTATAAAAATATAATTATGTAATTGTAGGTATATTGTCTCTTATAACTGTGGTGTGTTGAGAGTAGATATATTAAAAAAATATAATAAGTACAATATTTTATAGGTTATTCTAACGACAATTTGTCCTGTAGATATTAAACAAACGGTACATAAATACTTATTTGAAAATTATAATTACTTACCCTTTTTATTTATTTTTTTACCCGCTAATGCTTCTATGACAGCCTCTGTGAATTCTTTCTTGGATAGAGATTTGTGGTGCGTCATATTATAAATAATCCGGGCATTTACCATTGCTGTCCCAAACAAAAGTTCAATAATAACTTTCCGGAACCATTTCAGGCCCCTTTTTAATGGCGTGTAATAGGAAGACATTTGATCTCCGTAATCAACTCCTTTTTTGTTAGTATTGTATGTTATCACGCACTGAGGTTTCATGATATCTTGAAGAGTTCTGTCTTTTTTACCTGTAAATAATATTTTAGTGATCAATCATTAGTAAATAGTCTTGCAAGAATGCAAAAGATAATGAAATAGTAGTGGTTGGTATGTAGAACAGAGCGGTTGAAATAAATAAAATGTGTGAAGTGGCGAGAATAAATAAAAAAAGAAAATAATAAAACATTTAATTTAATAAACGGAGTTGTATGAAAGGAATTGTATATAAATGAGGTTTAAGTGTTATGTAAGGCCAGAGTAAAGTGGCATTCTATAGTCTCTATCTACCTCACTAGTGGAAAAGAAGCTTAAGCTTTAGATATGTGATTGTCTGTAATATAATGAAATGTTTTACCTGTATTTACTAATACAGAATTATGATCGTTGCAAGTAGAAAACATAAGAATAGGTCTCTTGTCACACCACTTAATGATTCGCACTCCTTTGTCGTTCATTTTGCCATATACTTCACCTTTCCTAACTTTCTTTGATATTAAAGTTTTAGGTAAACCTCTTCGATTTGATTGCAATGTTCCACAATAATATGTACTTTTATTTAAAAGTTCCTCAGCTAATCCAACAGAGGAATAAAAATTATCTGCTATGACTAATCTTCCAACGTTTTCCAGACCTTTAAATAATCGCATTACAGTTTTATGACCATGGTTTTGTTCTGGACCAGTTTCTCCTTTACCAGTATATAGTATGGCATTATAAGTATATCCCTCTGGAGTGCAAATCTTATAAAGGTTCACTCCATATTTATGACTTTTATTTTTTATGTACTGTTTAAATGAAAGTCTTCCACGCCACGGTATCATACTTTCGTCAACAACAACGACTTTCCCAGGAGTAAGCACATATTGAAAGCGCTGTATCAACATGTCGTGCAACTCTCTAATTTTGTAAAGTTTATCATTTTCATCCTTGTTCGTTACGTCGCTAAAATGCCAACATTTTAATAGTAATAGGAATCTGTCTCTCGTCATTATAGAAATAATATATTCATTCGTATAGATAGATTTTTTGGACCAGTAATCATTTATGTGAGGTATTGTATTAAGGCCCATTATAAGAATTATTGCAAAAAACCGACACATTTCCTCAGAGTTTGTAGGCTTCCATGAATTTATTCGAGAGTTGCGTTTTAATTCGTTTTGTGTTTTACATTCTTGTAAATATTTTTCAGCATATTTGTTTGTCTCTTCTACCATTTTTTGTAACATCTCGTCTGTTAAAAACATACGATAAATGTCTTCTGGTGTAGTATTAATTGTAGAGACATTGACTGTGCTGCTCATATCCATATATTTGTTAATCAAAGGTAAATCTTCAGAAATATCCTGCCAACCATCATCGTCTTTCGCATTATGAGTATTGATTTGATCGTTAATTTCCTCTACTTCACTTTCTTCGCTTTCATCAGATTCTTCGGTGATGTCATCTTCTGGGATATGGTCCTTACTGTCATCTGTAAACTCTTCTTCAAGTAAACTATTGTCGTCTTCGTTGTCTTCTTCAGTGTCCGTTCTATTATGAGGTTCCACTTCACCTTCTCGTATAATAATATTATCATGATCCTCGCTTATTGGTTCACCTTGGGTAGACGCAGTATCAATTTGTTCTTGAACAATATTCACATTCATATTTTTTTCTTTATCTGCTGGTTCATGTTGTTTTCTATGATCTTCATTTTCTATATGCATAACCTTTTTTTTTTATCATCTTCTGCTCCTTCTACCTCGTGCTCTTGCATACTCCATTCCTTATCTATTTTTGCTTTTACACTTTTTTTTAGCATTGATATAATCGTTCTCAGTCACACTTTCAATATTAATGTCACCAGATTCAAATTCGACTGTGTAATTAAAAGAAAGTTTATTCACCATAGTATTATCTTCACTTGTTCGTCGTGATGCTTTAATTTGATGTAAAGGCGAATATAAGGTTTCCGACTGTTTGTGTGTTAGATTTATATTAGGGGTCAGTAATTCGGTTTCATTTGCATCCAACGGGAACAAATCAGAAATGTTACTTAACGAAGGACACTTACTAGATGTACCTAAACCATCAAACGAAATCGGAGAACATATTTGTGAACCAATCCCAGTTTTATTTTTTATTTTTTCAATCCGTTGGTGGTCTGCCGTTGAAGAAAGATTTGCATTTTCTATACTTGATATTGCATTCCAGTAGAAGGACTCAAAAAAACACTTTTTTGTTATAATGATTTCTTTAATCGTTTTCTTCTAGGAAATATTTCGAATTCATCGTCACTGCTGGAATTGTGTATATTTCGGTTTGAATCAATGTTAAATGAAATATTTGAACTTGTGTTTAAGAAGGTTATTTCCTCATTTGTTTCACATTTCGTCAATTTCTTTATACAATCTGATTCATTTGAATTTGAAACAACTAGTTCTAATTGTTTTTTACACTTTGGATTTTTATTTATTTTAATGAATCAATTCGTTAGATAGACACTGCACAAAAAAGTCGTATTCACTACACAGTCTTCAAACACTTGCGTGCGCACTGTAAACACGTTTATCGAGAACTGACAGCAGTGACAGCACTATGCTAACCGGCCGCGCCGCGCTCGGCGACGCGATTTGTTCAGTGCGGTACCAGGCCTTGATATCAAGGCCTGGTATCGCACTAAAAGAATGTTCCTATTCGTTGCTTGCGAACCAGGTCAAACAGACACGGTACATTTTTTTATAGGCCGTTAAATTCTATTTTTAAAGTAAAGCTCATATATATAACTATCTCTTTTGTACCTTGAGTATAGCCAAAGTAACAGCTCCCGCACAGAGCGAGAGGACAAGATTTTAGCCTTCGCACTGAGGGTAAGACCAGGACCAGGCCAAAAAGAGCTGGCTTAGCATCGAACGTGTTAACTCTGGTAAATCATTTTGCATGTATATTAATTCAGTAGAATGTTTAAAATTACAATTATGCATAAACATAGGTCCATGCCACCATAATGTATGATTTTGTAATAAATGAGGCTTGATACCTCTTGATATACAATCAGCAGGATTATCTGTAGTATTAATATATGACCAGCTATAGCTAGAAGTTAATTCTTTGATTTTAGTAACCCTATTAGCTACATAAGCTTGAAGTTCATCGGTTCCATGTTAAGCCATGCTAACACTAGAGTCTGGATATAAATAAATATTAACCTCAAATTTTTGTTTAATAATATCATGCAAACGCCTTGCCATAATGGACAATAATAAAGCACTATTGAGTTTAAGTCTAGGTGTACTTAATTCTTTTTTAATTGGACAAATTCGCGATTTTGAACAAAGCAAGTCTAAGGTTACACTATTATTATTATGTAAAACTCTTAAATACAAGCAACATCCGTATGCCTTATTGGAAGCATCAGCAAATCCGACTAAATCAAACTGTTTTGCCTTTGATGCACTAATATGTCTACTTATTTTTATTTTTGACATTTCAATTAAGGTGAAAGCAAAGTCTTTCCATTCTTTATTTAGATCATCAGGAAGTTCCTGATCCCATGATAAGTTTAATTTGCATATTTTCTGTAAAATAATCTTTGACCATACAAAAAGTGGACCTACTAGCCCTAGTGGGTCAAAAAATTTACTAATGGAAGATAACACTTGTCTTCTAGTGTATTTTTGTTGAATTTCAGTTACAGGACTATTTATATAGAAACTATCTGATTTTACATTATAACGCAAGCCAAGAGTTTTAACATACACATCCCTGTTTATTTCAATATCATTTAAATTTTGTTTTTCAAGTGGAATGTCTTTTAATAATTTTGGATTATTCGCACACCATTTATGCAGTTCAAAACCACCTAACTTCAATAATGCAATTAATTGGTCTTTTATTTTTAATAAAGTTTCAATATTATCGCTGCCAGTATGAATGTCATCCGCATATGTATTATTTTGCAATACATCTGCACCCAAAGGATAAATACATGAAAACCTTTTAACCAACTCTAAGAGACACCTAGTGGCAAGATAAGAAGAAGATTTCAAACCGTATGTTACTGTTTTTAATTGTAAACAGGACATGGAATCGTTCGGGTTATTTCTCCAAAGTATGTTTTGAAGTGCTCTATATTTAGGTTCTACAAGTATTTGTCTAAACATTTGTTTGATATCAGCAATTAAAATATAAGTTTGAAAACTAAATAATATTAATATGTCAAATAATTCATTCTGTACAATAGGGCCATTTAATAATGCATCATTCAATGAAATATTGTTTTTTGTTAACATACTGCCATCAAAAACTACTCTCATACTAGTGGTTTTACTATTTTCATTAAATACTGGATGATGTGGCAAAAAATAAATTGACTCCTTTTCAAAGTTGTATTTAGAAATGTCATAATAATCTGCATGTCCCTTTTCTATGTATTCAGATATAAAATTTTTATATTTTTGATAAAGCTCGCTATCCTTTATTAATCTTTTTTCTAAATTGTAAAAACGCTGTAATGCAGAATACAATGAATCACCAAGATATAATTCATATAAAGGCCGTTTTAAAGGCAAAGCAACTTGAAAACGGTTACTTTTTAAAGTAATAGAATTTTGAAAAATCTCTTCGGCAAGCTGATTTTCTGAAACTGATTCTTTATAAATTTCTGGTACTTTTTCTAATTCCCAAAAATTACTTAAATTGTTATAAATCTCACGCTGATCTGTGTTTTTAATAAAACTGACTCACCTCATCGTTATTAATTGACAAACAACTAACTTTGTTATAAGATGTTTGTGCCGGAATCGAACCAGCTACAACATAACCAAACTGTGTATTTGTTAAAAATGGGCCAGGAATATGGTTAGTATAGCTGAGAGGCCTTGAGCAATGTAGTAGTGCCTGGAAAACACATCACATCCAACCAAAATGTCAATAGGTGATGGAATGTCAAACTGTTCATCGGCTAACTTTGTATTGTTCGGCAAATTTAATTTTTTTCTTAATATATTGAATTGTGGTAAATCCTCTGTAATTTTCTTAACAACACTACAACTTATATTAATTTTATAATTATTTATACTTGAGTAAACAGTAAATTTAACATTTTCTTTAATACTATTAAAGTACATATTCCAATTATAGTGCTATTTTCAATGGATGATTCACATAAAATTTGATTTGCAAGTTGAGATGAAATCAGGGAAAGTTGACTGCCTGAGTCCAACAATGCTCTGGCCTTAATAAACTCATTATTTTTATTTTTTAATTTTACTAAAACAGTGGGCAGCAGAATTTCGTTGTAACTGTTGCATAATAATCCTACTTTTGGACTATTTAACTCGTAATGAACTTCTGTCTATATTAATTGATTCTTGTTCAGGGTTATGCAACAATTTATTGTGGTCAGATTTGCAGATTTTACATTTAAAATTAAATTTACACATTTTTGGATGGATATTTAAACAAATAGTACAACATTTATTATCTGTAATGAAATTAATTCTTTTCTGACAGGTATCCAACTTGAACTTCTGGCACAAAAACAATGGGTGATTGTGTGTATGACAATACTTACACTTTTTGTACTTATTATTAGTGTGAGTGATGTTACAGGTTATTCTTTTTAGCTTCATGTTTGAATCAGCCTCAGGTTCAAGTGTGGACTCCTTTGCAGAGGCCTGTTGCTCCAAAAACTAGAGGAAAGTTTGAAACTTCGGTATAATTTTGTTGTCTATCGTTAAATTGAACGCTTGCAGAGTTTCGTGATCTAGTTTTCTCCTTATAATGCAAAATAATAATGCTTCCCAGTTGTCGACTGACTGGTCGAGATTGCCTAGCGAGCCCAAATGCTGCCTAATAGTACATAGCAGGTGACGTATAGCTTCACTTGTGCCTTTTTTAACATGAGGAATATCCAAAATAGCATTGACATGGTGGATTATAGCTCTTGCTTTATTATCATATCTTTGTGCTAGTATTGTTAATGCAACGGAATAATTTTCGCTAGTTAAGGGTAGATGCTTAATTGCCTCGAGAGGCTCCCCCAACAAAAACGTTGCAAGGTAGTAAAATTTATCACAGTTGGATATTTGATCATTGTTATGTACCACGGAGTTGAACATATTAATAAACGGGTAATAATCGCTTAGCATACCTGTAAATGTCCTTATTTTTACGCGTGGTAGCCTTTGGAACCTTTCCTTCGAGCTGTTACTGTTGGTGTTTCTATCCTGAGAACTGATAAGTTTATTTATACTAGCTAATAATATACAATATTTGTCTTCCATAATACCGTAATCCTCTTTATCGGACACATCCTCGGCCTGTATGTCCAAGTTTGCATTTGTGTAGCCGCTGAACGCTTTTATAAGGCATTCCCTCTTTACTTCCAGAAGTGGTATATCCATATCATCACTGCTGGCGTTTTCCGCAACATAATTCTCTATTCTTGTAATAGTGGCCTTGCACTGGCGTCTATTTATGAGCAATTTCCTCAACTCGCTCATATTTGATCGAGAAATTTCTCGTTACTTTTTTCTGTTTCAAAAAAAAATGGCAATTAGACTGACCTGTGTGTAATCTGCAAATTTTCTTTTTTCGGTTCAAAGGACCAGCTATTCCACTCTTCGCTGGTATTCTTATGATGAGAAAACATAAAATAATGGACTGTATTTTATAATATGATTTTAATAGAATAATTTATTAATGCGCGTACACTAGCTACGGCTTATACTTCTTTTTTTATTTTTTGACAGCTGTTGTCTATTAATCTAGAAACGGCTAATTGGCCATAAATAATGCGTTGCCAGTTATGTACGAGATTCGTACAGTTCCTTTATTACAAACAACATTAAAAACAAATAACAATTAAATGTTGAGTCTATAAATCCTATAAACGTTCTTGGAATCGGCAATAATTTATCTCAAAAGGCATTTGATTGTTGCACTATAAAACTCAACTCGATAATTAAGCAATATAGTACGAACTTAACTTGTCTTGTGCTCGAAGAATTGACAGGCATGTTGCCAAAATCTCCTGTAAACAAAGGCGACTTAAACTTACCTCAAAATTATCAATTAGCTGATCCGAACTTTGGCACGCCTGCAAGGGTAGATATGTTGCTTGGGGCAGATATATTCTGGGACATCCTGGAATCTGGACAACATTCATTAGGCCCTAGCAACCCTAAATTAATCAACTCAAAACTAGGCTGGGTTTTGGCCGGACCCATGTTAACAGGTCTTCCAAAAAACATTATTTGCAATATACAGGGTTATAGGTAACTAACGCACGGCCTCTTAAGGGTGGCTTTGATTTATCAAGACTGACAACTTTTGTTGTACGACTTTTGCCAAAACCTAATACATCGTTAGATTTTTTTTTTTTAGTTTTAGTGTGAATATCTAGTCATCGTTAGCTCTATATTCCAACTTTCATTCGATCTGGCGTAGGTATCCAATCAGCTGGTGCTATGCAGTCGTGCGCAAAGTTACGTTGCTACGCAGCGTTAAGGATCGTGTAGCAGAAAGTTTATTAACCCTATACCTTGTTTATTTTACAAACTCGCTTATAACAATTATTTGAACGTAAATTTCCATATTTAGTTAAATAGTGAAAATAAATGTTTATTGATTGACGTACTAATACACTATTAAAACAAACTAGAATCAAAATAAAACATTAAATAATTGTTTCACAAACAAAACCAACCTATTATTTGTCTGCCATAGGGAACATCGTAAAATGAACAAGGTAAAGGCCTCTACGTAAGTTAATGTTTCAAAGGTTGTACAATCTGTACATATTTATACACTGAATCCACAATCCCTTCATACTTATCCAGGCTTAGGACTGGCTACACTAAAAAATAAAAAAGTAAATAGAAAAACACGAACATTGATACGTAATCAAGCAATTCATCGCACCAAAAGAGGCGCGCGGTCTGTTTGAAGATAGATAATTGCAAACTATTTTTTAATGTAGGCGTATTTAAAAAGTGGAATCACTCTATTTACAATAATTAAACTATTTACAAAAATACTCACAAATCTATTTACTCGGTGTCAACACATTCGGAAATAGTCTCGCGGACTCACGGCAAGCTTCAGACAGATTGTCACCGCACCGAGCATAAACACGCACCATTTCGGTATATTCAATGTTAGTGTATCGATTTGACATTGTGATTTATGAAACGAACGCGTCACTGGGACAACTAACACGTCGGCGCACACGCAAGCAAATTTGCGACTGACATGACCCGTGTTACACAGTAGTCAAGCACATGTCGCCACGCCCGCTCACCGCGCCGCAGACCCCTTTCTTCGTTAGTAGCGACACAAGACGCCGCGCACTACGTAAGTCTGTCTTCGGTCGCCTATGTCGGCGTGGCGCGATCGTCGCCTTACGAAGAGTTAAAAAGTTCAGAACTGCAAATCTGATTTTTATTTTTTTTGTATGGGAAAAAAAGTAATTGAATTAGAAAAAGTCGTACAACAAAAGTTGTCTGTCTTGATAAATCAAAGCCACCCTTAAGAGGCTGTGCGTTAGTTACCTATAACCCTGTATATACCAGGTGTGTAAATATGAAACCGGAATTCGCCTATAGATGGTCCTAGCTGGCAATATAATCATCGTCGAATGGCGTTATTGGCGCCATTTGTTTTGTTTACACCTGATATAGATTTGCAACTCACGATAATACAAGTTTCGTACAACAAGACAGTTTGTGATAGCTTTGAACATGTCGAATTTCGTGCCTGGAAACTATGATTTGCCGACATCATTGATTTTCTGCTACCATCTAAAAAAAACTGATGCAGAATCGCATCGAATGCTTGTCGAAGCATGCTCTAGGTAAATCACAATGCTTCGAGGGGTTTAAAAAATTCAAAAGTGGCGATTTTAACGTGAGTAATGAACAACGTGGTAGACCACCTAAAAAATTCGAAGACAACGAATTGCAAGAATTTTTGGATGATGATGACTCTGAAACGCAACAACTACTTGCCGAACAATTGAACGTGACATGAGAAGCCGTCTCCGTACGTTTAAAAGCCATGGGGGGAGATTCAGAAGATGGAAAAATGGATTCCACATGAATTGAACGAAAAACCTAAAAACCATTTGCGAAATCCTGCTCGCGGTACAAAAAGAAGTCGTTTCTCCATCTAATCGTTACTGGCAATGAAAAATGGACATATTTTAAAAATCCTAAACGTAAGAGATCATGGGTAACTCCAGGCGAACCATCGAAATCGGCTGCAAGGCCAAATCGCTATGGACGGAAGACAATGCTGTGTGTGTGGCGGGATCAGAAGGGAGCAATCTATTACGAGCTGTTAAAACCTGGCGAAACTGTTACTACTAAACGCTACCGACTTCAAGTGATCAATTTGAACCAAGCTTTGCTTCAAAAATGAACAGAATATCACAAAAGGCAACACAAAGTGATTTTGCTCAATGACAGAGCACCATCACACATTGCAAAAATGGTCCAGGAAACCATTGAGGCGCTCAGATTGGAAATATTTCTGCATGCGGCTTACTCACCGGACTTGGCTCCGTCCGATTACTACCTATTTACATCGATGGGACATGCACTGGCTGAGCAGTGCTTCGCTTCTTACGAAAATGTACAAAAATGGCATGATGACTGGTTTGCCTCAAAGGAGCAACATTTTTTTTTTGCGTGGCATCCACAAATTGTCAGATAGGTGGGAAAAATGTAGAGCTATCGATGGACAGTACTTCGAATAGAATATTTTTTATCATTTCCGTACAATAAACGGCTACTTTCTATAAAAAAATTCCGGTTTCATATTTATACACCTGGTATATAATTTCCGATAAATTTAATAAATATAATGTCGATAACTTACTAACTAAATTCTGAGAGCTTGAAGAGCTGCCACAAAAATCTAAATTAAGCTCATTTGAAAAGGAGTGCGAGTTTCATTTTCAAACTAACACGACGCGATTAAGTAACGGGAGATTTAGTGTTAGATTACCTTTGCTTGACAACCCTGATTGTCTGGGAGATTCATACAATGTAGCCAAGAAACGATTTTTAAACCTAGAAAAGAGATTTCGTAAAAATCCTAATTTAAAAACGCAATATAGTAATTTTATAAACGAATACGCACAGTTGCTTCATCTATCTGATTGTGACGTAGTCAAGCCTATACATAGTTATTTTTAAGCCATCACGCTGTTTTTAGAGATAGCAGTGAGTCCACAAAAATTCGGGTCGTATTTGATGGTTCAGCTGCGATCTCCTCCGGCTACTCCCTGAACGACATTCTCATGGTAGGGCCAAATGTACAGAACTCTCTGTTCTCCATACTAATCAGGGCAAGGCGATACAAATAAGGTAAGTTCACCAAATCGAAAAAAAAAAAAATTCGAAAAAATGCACCCATCTTTCAAAACTCTAATATTTATTAATGTAATTTTACAATAAATATAACAAAATTGGTTCAGAAAAAATAAAAACACTTTTATGAAGAAAAATAACATTAATGTCATTTAGGCCTAATTAGGAACCCTGGTTAAAAAAAGTATAATTAACTCTTTGATTCGCTTGAAAATCAACATAATATTATCTTTAAACTTAATGAGATCCATTTGGCCATTAATCAGTCTTTTCAATCATCTATCACATTATTAAGTATATAGGTATTACTATTTTAACTAACCCTTCTTATTTTTTTCTTTATACAATCTCCAGATTAATAAAAATCTTTATCGGTGAACTCTTTTTTTCCCTTTTGCAGTCAGAACTTGTTGCTGATGATGCAAAGATATGCGGCAATTCTTTTCATCTATGTTATAGATGATTTCTGGTCGGTGTTCAATTCCAAGTCTATCTAGAACTATTTTATATTTCGCAAAGTGGTCACAAACAATATCTTTGTTCAATTTTTGGGCTCTAGCCGGATTCATCATTTGAGCTTTAGGGCGCGTTAGTTCCGGATGTCGTTTGTCGGAAATAGCCTCAGCCATTTCTTTCCCGCGACACTTTTGAGTTCGTTGAAACTGTTTGGTATGTTTTTCATTTTACAGAAAAAGAATGCCTGTACACGCAACATCTTTGCAGTCAACGGCATCCCAACATCAGCTAAACGTATAATCCGTCTGACAAGATCAGCTTCCTGTTCTGTAGTAAGAATAGTGGAGCGACCTAACTTACGTATTGTAGAACCATTCCGCAAATGATTACGTAAAGTCCTTCTTGGAATATTGTACCTGGCTGCAGCAGCATATTGGGATAAAATACCCCTTTCCACCATCTTGACAGCGTTTTCCATCTGCTGAGAAGTCCATTGAGCCCTTTTTTTCTTTGCAGTTGAAACTGTTGTACCGTCTTCCATGACGTAACTAAAACAAACAACAGTTTTTATGTACTATTATTATGATTTTTTAATTACGTTAAATAGGTCCTAATAAGGCCTACACAATATTTATATAGGCCTTATTAGGGCATGCTATGTAAGTAAAAAACATTTTTATCTCATAAAAAATACCGATTAAAAAGCTTCAAAATGCATAAGAAAGGGTTGCTTAATGTTGTAACTAAACAATAAATGAAAGACAACAAACAAACAACTACAACAAAATGAAAATACTTACTGTATTCTTTGTAGGAATTTAATAAAAATAAGCGTGTGCTTCACGTCGCTAGTATTTACGACTGCAAGTTTCAACACGTTCGCTGCACGGGGCGCTCGCTGTACATGTGTGCGTTAGGTAATTTACACGCACACTTCCACAAACTTTGGCGGCAATTTGAATACGCGAAGCGGGTAATTTGAAGGCAGGCCTTATTGGGGACCAGGCCTTATTTGGGTCACTCACCTTACTTGCTGACCGGTGATATTGAAAAAATGTATCGTCAGGTCGAATTTCATCCTGACGATCGCAATTTACAATTGATATTATGGAGAGCTGATGCGTCCCAGCCCATGAGAACGCTACAGTTGAATACTGTCAATTACGGTACAGCAAGTGCCAGTTATTTGAGTACGAAGTGTTTATGTAGTCTTGGTGAGAATTGCGAGGACGAATTAATTAAAAGTATAATACAAAACGATTTTTATGCTGATGACTTGATTACCGGAGCCAACAGCGTAGAAAAATTCGCCATATTTTAAATTCTGTGTCTAATGCATTTAATTTAGGTTGTTTTCCACTAAGAAAATTTAAGACTAATTTTCCAAATATATTCGATAGCTCTCAATTAAATAATCAAGATAACTTAATCATAAGTGAGTCTACTAGCACGTTAGTTTTAGGGTGGTCACCCACTGCAGATTGTTTGCATTTTTTAATCAAAGAAGCCTCTAACAACAAAAACATTACAAAACGTTCTATATTATCGAACACATTTCAGATTTTTGACCCACTCGGTTTAGTAAGCCCGTGCATTATTATACCTAAAATGCTATTGCAAAAGTTGTGGCTGCACAAGGTTGGCTGGGACGATCCTGTTCCTAAAGAGATACACGATGCCTGGGTCCTATATTCTAATATCTATCATTTATCAAACTTACAGATTTCGCGCAATGTACTATGTGATAGTCTATCTTCTATAGAAATGCATATTTTTAGTGATGCCTCGCAGCGCGCCTACGTTGCATGCGCCTATATAAAATCTAAAAACGCGCTTAATGACGTCACGGTCAAATTACTATGCTCAAAATCTAAAGTTTCACCTTTGAAGCCCACGACGATCCCGAGACTCTAACTCTGTGCGGCTCTTCTCGCAGCAAGATTAGGGAAGTCTGTACTTGATGCGATTAAGTACTTACCATCTCGAGTAGTCTATTGGTGTGACTCCAGTGTAGTGCTAGCCTGGTTGCGCAATAGTCCTAGAAATTTAAAAACATTTGTAGCGAACCGCGTAGTTGAGATCTGCGATATCGCACATACAGACACCTGGAGATACGTACCTTCAGTCGAAAATCCCGCCGACCTGATCTCAAGGGGAGTCGAACCTCATGAGCTTCAAAACAAGCCGTTATCGAAAAATCGCTATCGAAGAAAATTAAAGAAAGACGCGATGAAACAACATAACAATCTCGTCTAGCTCGGAAAGAACCGTGAGCATCCATTCTGACACAAATATACAGCAAAATTCGCATTCACATTTAATACCATCTATCGGAAGCTCAACATTAACGGCTTCTGAGAAATCCGATACAAAAACAAACACAATACATTCAGCAGAAGACCTTGATACTGAAGATACTACATGAATCAATTGATATCAAACGTAACCAAATTTTAGTATATACCTGGAATAGGGACAAAATGTCAGTAAAAGATCTATCAAATAAAAACCAAAAAATACTGGAAGTACACTTGCCATTAAGAGTACCAGAATTAATCAATAAATTCTTAAAAGAATATATAAATCCAAAAATTAAATATTTCATATATTTTGAGAACAAAGAACACCGTAACGAATTTACACAAGCCGTAATAAATCTATTTAAGAAAAATACAGTTAAATTTTACGAGTGCACCGATCGAGTCGTTTATATAGACGACGAAAATGAACAAAAGGAAATAGTACTGAAATACCATCAAGGAAAGAATTATCATAGAGGAATTAAAGAAACGCTAATACATTTAAAACGAACATTCTTCTGGAATAACATGGACATAACAGTTTCCAGCATTATTAATGCGTGTGAAACATGTAAACGCATGAAATACGACCGGAAGCCGCTAAAACTCGAATTACAACTTACGCAAACGCAAAGTAGACTATTTCAGGAAATTTTCATAGACGTATTCTCAATAGAAGGCAATTACTTCCTTACTGTCATAGACACATTTAGCAAATTAGGACAAGCGTTCCTGATCGATACTAAATCGACACCCGATATCATTAGAGCCCTAATTAAGTATTTTTCATTTTACGGTACAAAACAAAAATAAGTGCTGATTCAGGAACTGAATTTAACAATGAATTAATTAGGGAAATGTTATCCTTCTATAAAATACACTTACACATCGCTACACCACACAACCCTAATTCTATGGGTCTTGTAGAGCGCTTTCACTCGACCATTTTAGAAATATACCGCCTTGCAAAGTATGAGAAAAAGCTTACCGATGCAGCTACGGTTATGACTTACGCTATCATGTCTTATAACCACACGATACATTCTACTATGGGTCTTACCCCCTTCGAAACCGTGTTTGGGCACACAGATTCAAATAACATATTTCATGTAGACTTTAACAGACAGTACACCCAAAAATTAGTTAGAGAGCACGCACATAGAACTAAACGCCTATATGAATTTCTAACAGATCAAATGATCACGCGAAAAGAAAAAGTTAAGCAAAAACGTGGGGGAGAAAAGAACTTTGAAATAGGAATAGGAGACGATCTATATGTAAAAGGAACAAATACCAGAAGAAGTAAAGATAAGCCGAGATATTACAAAGCCCAGGTGATAAGCCCTATAGAAAGAAACATTTTAGGAATTACTACCAGGGGTAGGGAAACAAAAGTACCTATTAAAGACGTAAAACGCCCTTCACAGGTTAACCCTGCTGGCAATCCCAGTGATCCTAATTCAGGCCCTTCAACTTCAACCAGTTGAGAAAAACCCTGGCCTGTTACCGATAAGAAAAGGGAAGGCATTTGTCTCCAACGACAAATGGACTATAGTTAAGATTTTAGACTTAAGACTAGTAATAGAGGCCATAAATGTAAACATTGATAAGTATGCTACGCTTGATGAGCACACTTGTCAACATTTTAATATTAATAATTTTGATTTTGATTTTAATGATGTAAGGTCTCAAGTTATGTTTGTAATAAATTTAACGATAGAGAAATTCAGACAACTGATCCCATCAATTCGTGTCAAAAGAGGTTTGCTTAATCCTCTCGGTACATTAATTAAAGTTTTTACTGGTAACTTAGATAATGATGACGCCATTAGATTCGAAAGGACAATAACCGAATTGAAAAGTAAACAAGACGCGATAGCTAAGTAAATAACTCTAATCACCGAAATGGTGGGAACTTTTACAGACATAGCTGATGTTACAAAAATAAATTTTGAACAAATAAAAGAATTCATCGAAGAATTTCAGGGTAACCTAAATAAGACAAATCTGTACCAAATAAGCAATAAATTTATAAACTTATACATATAATACATTTTTACATAATTTTCAAACTCTCTATACTAGATTGAATGAAATCGAGACCGCGGTAGCTTTAAGTAAAGTCAAGATATTGCATCAGTCGGTAGTAGACACCAGTGAGTTAATTTCAGTATTAACAGAAATAGAAAAAACAGATAAATTAATGTATCCCGTAAGTATAGAAAATATAGTTAAGTATGAAGAATGTATACAGATAAAAACGTATATAAAGCAAAACCAGATAACGTTCCTAATGCAAATACCACTAATTGAAAATGAAGAATATAATTATTTTAAAATACTTCTGGACTGTACCTGCCTCTCTCGCGACTAGTCACCGCAGCGAGGCTGCATAGGCGTCGGCTCCTCGTCAGCTCCAAACTCCTCAGCGGTCGCACGGACACAAGTCGCTACGCGCTCGCGCATTTATAGCGGAGAGAGATAGAGAAAGAGAGATAGAGATTCACTCGCGGAACAGTCTTCGTATTGACAGTTGGCTAACGTCTTTGTAGAACACTAGCGCGGGTTTGAGCGTAAGCGGGTTCGTCCTTATTCCACGGACGCGGGCTTTTTACTTGAGGTGGAGAAAGAGTCACTCGCGATAAGTCTTAATAACAGGCTAACGTCTTTATAGCACGTTAGCGCGGGTTTTAGCGGGAGCGGTGTGTGAGTAGGTACTTTCTCCGCGGGCTCGGGCGTCTCACTTTGAGGTGGAGAAAGAGTCACTCGCGATAAGTCTTAGTAATAACAGGCTAATGTCTTTGTAGCACGTTAGCGCGGGTTTTAGCGGGAACGGGTGCGGTGTGCAAGGACGTACTTTCTCCGCGGCCTCGGGCGTCTCACTTTGAGATGGAGAAAGAGTCACTCGCGATAAGTCTTAGTAATAACACTTAGAGCGGGAGCGGGTGCGGTGTGCGAGGACGTACTTTCTCCGCGGCCTCCGGCGTCTCACTAATTACTTTTTTGAAGCATTTTGAAAAGCGTCGCTTGCTTATTTTGGCGTCATAATGCGGTGATTTTATTGGTTGATTTTGGCGGCAACCAATGATTTTTTAGCGTGAAAGAGCGGTTTGTCCAAAGTGTGGAAAAGGGAAGGAAAATATAAGGATAGCGGGTTAAATATTTAAATTGGCTTGTCCATTTCTGGCCTGCCTTGGAGGAACTCCAACATGTCTCTTCGTAATTATTATATAATTGCGGTTTATTAATTTAAAAGCGGTTTATAGCGGTTTTTTTTTTATTTTTAAGCGGTATGTAGCGGTTTTTTTTTTATTTATTTATTGCATTGGCAATGGCGCAGCGTGGCGAAAATTTCGAAGAAAACTGCCACTTTTTATTCTAATTTTTAATACGCGGTTAATTCCGTCCTTGCCAGGATATACCTCATCTACCACACCTAGAGGGCAGCAAAGGACTGGAAGTTTATCTTCTCTAAGAATAACCACTTGTCCTTTTTGTATAGGGATATTCACTTTGGAATGCGGTATACACTTTATGTGTATCTGTTCATAGCGGAACTCAAAATGAGCGATAACGGCTTTTATCAGCTGCATAATAAATGCGCAGCATACAATTCTTAGCGGTCAAGTGTTCTCTTTTTTAAGCGGTGCGTTTTTTTTTTAATGAGACAAGAGCAATATAACTTTTGCTGTGATGTGCGGGTGGTTCAAGTGAACCCATACGAATAAATGTTACAGCACCGTAACATTTTTCGCTAGCGTCAGATATACCAAGCAACGCTATGTTAGAATGCGGAGAAATGCCTTAGAATATTAATGTTAGTTAAGTTATCAAGTTCTTTGATAATTTGAGATCATGCGTGAGAGATATCTATTGGAACCTTCATTCCAATTTAGATTGCGTTACTAACGTTATTTTATATGATAAGTTTCATACGAGCGGTAAGCGGTGCGAGTAGACCGAGAGGGTCAAATAAAGTAGCGGTTTGAGCGAGAATTGTGCATTTTGTAAAAGTAGTATTAATATATTAAAAGTATTTTTAAATAAAATTAGAAAATAGAATTTAAGAAATTACGATTATAAGAAGGAAAATGCGGTTGCGAGTAATTTTTAAAAGATAAAGAAGCAATATAGCGGTCGTCTGATTGACGCAAGGCATTTTCTGTGAAAATGCGTTCACACTTAAGGTCATCAGGACTTAATACTTTTCGCGGAGGAATAGCTTCGAGATATCTGAATGTTTGTATTGATTCATTGTGAGATAAATCATCATTATTAATTAATGCGTGAAATGAATGTTTATTATTCTCATGCCCGGTGTGCACGGGCAAGAATGAGTCGTATTCTGCTTGACCCATTAAAATGTATCCTAATGTGGATTGTAACGCGATAATAGATGAGTGCGGACATTCAATTTTATTTGATGATAATAATAATTGAGAGAATAGAGATACACCAATAAGACATTCGATTTCTGAAAGAATGTGGAAATATTCATCCGCTAATTGAATATTTTTAAAGTAATCCAAAAATTTTGTATTTATCTTTTTATCAGGTAACTTTCGTGAGATATTATTAACTACAGCGGCTTTAATTGTATATTTATATCGGTCATCATAGCGTGAGATAAACGTGACAGTTGTATGTCCTAGTACAGAATTTTCGGATAATCCCATACCATACACTTTAGAAGGTTTGTATACTATGGGGAGATTTAAGCGGCGACAGCACGACTCAGTAATAAAATTTGCGTTTGAGCCGGTGTCTAATAGTAAGCGAATTGATGAATTTTTATTACTGATAGTTAATACATTAACACAAGCGGTAGGTAATAAATTGCATAAATAATTATTATTTGGAGCGGGAGGATTCGATGTTATTAAACATTGCGAATACTGAGCAAGATTCTGCTCAGCATGCGGTTGCGTATTTGCAGCGTTTAGTTCAACGCGTGCTGGAGACACAGCGGTGTTCGAACTGAACTCAGTGGCCTCAGTTCGATGCGGTTGTAAAGCAAAGTTAGCTAGATGCGGCGTAGGTGCAGCGCGATAAGCGGTTTGGTTGTTCGCGAAACGTAGCTTCAGTTGCGGGCGCGTAGGTGAAGCGCGGTGAGCGGATTGATTATACACGGGGTGCAGGTTGCGTTGTGTGTAAAAATTATTTAAATGTATCATCGTATGATGACGTTTATTGCAAATATTGCAAGTGCGGTTAGATTTACATTTATTAGTCGAGTGAAATCCAAGACAATTTTTACACAAATTATTTTTAATTATTATTTCGTATCTTGTTTGCGGTTCTAAATTTCGGAACTGAGAACATAAATATAAGGCGTGCTTCACACCGTGACAAACAATGCAAGTTGCATTGTAATTTGGTGCTGGGTGGTTTACTACCAAAGCTTGGAGCGGTTTATTTTTAGGATAATTATAACTTTTAAAATTTTCATTAGGGTTGACACGTTTCGACTGAGAATTAAGTTGTAATTGCGGTCGTGATAAAACTTTGCTCTGTTCTTTGACAAAAGCAGATAGCGAACTAAAAGAGGGCATTTTTTCTTTGCGGTGTTGTTGGTCGAATAATTGAGCGGTTTCTTTATCTAATTTACTCAAACCAACACTAGTAAAAATAAAATCAGATAAGTCATCAATATTTAAGAGTTTTAATGCCGAAACTGAAGCGCAGTATGTTTCTATAAAATTATCTAAATTTTGAGAGGAGGCGGTTATTAGAGGTTTAAAACTAAATATCTTTTCTAGATATTTATTAGCCAGCGTTCTAGGGTCCTGGTAACGTTCCACTAGCATGTTCCAGATCACATCGTAGTTGGATGCGGTGGGCAACACTTCTGATGTGATAGATAAAGCAGGCCCTGACAATTTCGAAACTAAATATTGAATGCGTTCGGAGTCAGTTAAGTGTTTATTATCATGTATCATTTCTTTGAAGTTTTGATAAAAAAGCGGCCATTTTTCAGGTTGTCCTGAAAATGGAATCAAATCTAAAATTGGCAGTCTATGCTTTGGTTTAGAAATTTGAATACCCGTATCACATGACTCTTTGTTTAATAAAGATTCAAAATATTTAACGCGGTTATATAAATCGTCAAAAGCTTCTACGGCCTTAAATGACGGCTCAAAATCAGGATTTAATTCCTCTTTGCGTGTATTAAGTTTTTCAATAACTTGAATAAACTCGGTGCGATTTTTTTCTATATTAAATGCATTAGCTAGAAATATTTCCTTCTCTTCGAGAGTTGGTGCGGTTTTAATTGAGTCATAGGCTCTTTGAACCATAGAAAATAATGATTGGCTTTTAGCCTCAAGAACTTTTATTGAAGTCATTTTTATAAACTTTATGAATTAAATAATGCGAATGCGAAAATTATTATTTAAAGCGGAGTATATTTTTTAAGTATCTTTATAAGAATAATTCGTTATAATAGTTTTAAAAGAATAAATTAATTTTAATTTGGAGCGGTGCGGAGTAAACTTTTTTCAAATTTGGATCCGTATAGAACGGACCTTATCTTATAGTTCACGGTAGATCAAGGTTACACGTGTTCTATTTTTGGAATTTTGCAAATCAAGCTTACGCGTTTGAGACAATTTAAAAATAAAAGTTTTAACATGACGAAGCGATTATTATTATTAACAAGCGAGTTAATTTTTTATTACAAATATTTTAAATTATATTTATTGATGCGGCCTATTTACTTATTCTTTTGAATAAGGACATTTTAATTATTTCGTGATTATTACACATCGAAATATTTATTTGGAGCGATTAGGCGGGAATAATATTTTATTATTAGAACACAATATGGCGGAGCAATGCGCCAGCGCGGGAATGTGTCGATGCACGTTTTTGGCCGTAAAATGTTTGAAGCGTCTTTTGAATTTTATACCTTTTTAGGAATTTAGGATTAGGAGAAAGGAACTACAAGGATCCGGACTCGAGGGACCACACACCTGGACTGTACCTGCCTCTCTCGCGACTAGTCACCGCAGCGAGGCTGCACAGGCGTCGGCTCCTCGTCAGCTCCAAACTCCTCAGCGGTCGCACGGACACAAGTCGCTACGCGCTCGCGCATTTATAGCGGAGAGAGATAGAGAAAGAGAGATAGAGATTCACTCGCGGAACAGTCTTCGTATTGACAGTTGGCTAACGTCTTTGTAGAACACTAGCGCGAGATTGATGAAGCCCGTTTTCTTTGCAACGAAAATGATGTACACCTATTCACGGGAAGAGATTGTGCAGCTGATCTTATGAAGTTTTCATTGGATATTTCATCTTGTGAACAAGTTCCGGTAACAATAGAGGATATTAAAATAAATCTGATACAAACTAACCGTTGGATGATTTTCACTAAAAACGAGACCGCCTTAAATATATACTGTGAAAATGAAGTAAGTCAGAAAATACTCCGAGGAACATATATACTTACTATGGACGATGACTGTCACGTAAAAATAAGTAACTATAATCTGAAGAAACGACAAATACATGGCAAAAATATCAACTGTACCAATTTTCCCATAATTCAATTACCTTTACTATCCACGACCCAGAAGAATCAGAATAGACCTGTTAACCTGCGCGGAGTGGATCTAAACGACTTGCAAACCTTGGTGTATGCTCTGAAGAAAAGTGATGTTGTGAATGGTGAAACTTACACTAATTTCATAGAACTAAGAAGTGTTAGCGTTAGTACAGTTATACTCTATGCCATTGTATTCACGAACTTTACAATGCATTACGTCGAAATCATCTGCCCAGAAAAGAGACAGATGACTTCGAACTCAAGGAGGGAGGAGTTACACCTTCCTGCTTGCCCCCTTCAAGCAGTGGCGTAGTGTTTTTGTCCCAGAGCAGTAAACAGGATATGTTTAGCTCGCATTAGATAAGGCGACCACCGGGACAGAAATGCTCCGAGACGCTCGGGATTATTAGTATTAAATTTTAGTTCTAGTTCAGCTTCCACTCGATGTAGTAGTGAAATCAAATTCTTTTAAAAAACCTGACTGCCATCTCCCTGATCTTTCTATCGAGTAAACAATAATTCACAAGACGGTTTTTTCATTTTAGGATTCGCTACTTTGTGCGGCTGTCTGTCCATATTATATTGAGCGTTTTTTACTGATTCCAAAAATATATATATTACTATATCACCAAAAAATATCGCTCAAAGCAAATAGCCTTTCACCCCTCGATATAAATTTCTTTGCTATTATGTAAGCTTCCACATGTGTCTATGTGTGGTGTCCATTTGCCGTCATCCGATTTTACCATTGTCAAAGCGCATCGAGTCGATCGAGCCGGCAGCAAATGGTCACGCACAATGTAATTAGTAACGCATGAGCGAGCCGCTGCAACATTGTTGCTACAGCGCGGCGCCGCGCACGATTCACTCTGCCTCAGCTACCCGCGCAGCTCGCACTATCCGCTTGCTTTAGAACTCATAGTTTGTATAAAGTAATTTGCACGTATTCGATCTTGTATTCCATTATCATTAAATTCACCATAGTCATAGTCTCATTTATCATTTATCATCCAGCACCTTCGACATTATATCATAGCAATGAACGTGTGTAGTCACACCACCCACGCACACCACATCGCTACATACATATGTATTAACTGTTGCTGCCAATATATTCTTTACTATGCACAGCAAATTAAAAATGAAGCAAAATTACCCCTTATTGCTTTTCCATCATTCTGCAAATCTTGAGTACATTCAATGTTATTGTAATATATGTAAGGTAGTTTGTAGACGAACATATTGTATGTCGGTACATTGTAACCTTCCGCAAATATACGCTTACTAAGTCGGTTGTGTTTTCGTGGTGCTTCCCAAAATCTCTGTGTCCTGGACATTCATCTCACTGGCGACAAAGATTCATGTGACCTACGTGTGCGCTGTAGTATGGAAGTTATTTTTGGATTTTGTGCAGCGAATATTGTGCTGTTTGTTTGCAATGGCAGTAGGTAGAATCGGTCATTTTGAACTACAAAGAGGCAATTGGGACTTATATATTGACCAAATCGAACAATATTTTATAATAAATAAAGTGGAACAATGTCTAAAAGTGCCTACTTTAATAACATTAATAGGGAGTGAGGCTTACGAGTTAATGTATAATTTATGTGCACCCGATAAGCCCAGCTCGAAAACATTTGAACAGTTGGTGGCAGTTATGAAAAAGTTCTTACAACCACAACCGAGCTGTTTAGCAGAACGTTTCAAGTTTCGACAACGAATACAAAAGGACGATGAAAATATCACGGATTTTGTAGCAGAATTGAAGAAACTGTCGAGACATTGCGATTTTTCAGCGGACAGTCTGTTCGTCTGTGGCCTCAAAAATGAATGCATAAGGCAGCAATTATTCACAGAGGATGATATAAAGTTCGACAAGGCTTTTAGGTTAGCTACAAACATGGAAGCAGCTGAAAATAATGCAGCGGCGGTGGACGACTGTGCCTGTCGAAAGGGTGACAGTACGCCGGCGCAAGCAGTGCATCAGCTGCGAGCATCAGCATCGTCGCGGGAGCAGAGCGGACGGCGTGCGGGGCGAGCGGGGCCGGCAACGCGGATCGGTACGCATCGAGCTCCGATAGGTGGTGGTGCAAGTGGCACAAGAGTAGCGGATTGTGCGCGGAAGCAAGATAGCAACAAAGTTTTGCATGTTCGACCAGCGACTGATAGCAGGTGTACAGTATGCGGTGGTCAACATATAAGCGACTACTGTAAATACAAGATGTATACATGTAGAATATGTAATCAAGAGGGACACTTGAAGAGAATGTGCTCAAGAGTAAGCAAAAGTACATCATTGCTTAATATAGTGACAAAGGAAAGCGTTTGTATTGAAAAGGGATTTAGCGACAGCGAAGAGGTGAATAATTATTCAATTATTTCAAAACATATTATAAAATTTAGACCATACACCATTGTTGTTTACATCTAACAAAGACCACTGACGATGGAGGTAGACACGGGCAGTGCAATATCGTGCATTAGTTACGATTATTATTTACATTATTTTACTAATTGTGAACTTAAACATACTAGTTTAGTATTAAGATATTACACAGGTGAAATAATTAAACCTGTGGGTAAGATCACACCGTTAGTGACTTACAATGATAAAAGTAAATTATTAGATCTCTATGTAGTTAGTCAAGGGAAAACCAATCTTTTGAGCAGACAATTAAATATTAGTTTAAATTCTTTCAATTGTTATAAAGTATATGAAAGTAACGTGACATTTAATGAGTCGGAATGCAGTTCCAGATATTGTGAAGTATTTTCTGACGGCTTGGGTCGTTACACCGGTGGCACGGTCGGGTTTAGGTTCCGCGAAGGCGCGCGGCCTGTGTTCCTGCACGCGCGCCCGCTGGCGTACGTGCTGCGTGAGCCGGTGGAGCGCGCGCTCGAACAGCTGACGCGCGACGGCATCATTACGCCCGTCCCCACGTCCGACTGGGTGACGCCGATCGTGCCGGTAATGAAAAAAGACGGCACTATAAGAGTATGTGGCGATTTTAAACTTACTTTAAATAAATGTTTAGAGGTGGATCGTTTTCCTTTGCCCAGGGTGGAAGATTTATTAACCAAATTACATGGGGGACAAAAATTTACTAAATTAGATTTATCCCAAGCGTATGCACAATTGGAATTAGACGAATCTAAGAAATATACAGTCATTAACACACACAAAGGCTTATATAGGTACAACAGGTTAATATACGGTTTAGCTTCAAATTCGGGGATTTTCCAAAGAAAATTGGAACAGCTATTTGCCGATATGCCGAGGGTTGGAGTCTTTCTGGATGACTTAATTATAACGGGAACTGATGACGAGACTAACATAAAAACATTATATGAAGTGTTCGATAGATTATTAAGATATGGATTAAAAATAAAAAAAGATGTGTATTTTTGCAGACTCAGTTACATATTTAGGTTTTGTGATCAGCAGAGAAGAAGTGCACACATCTCCGGAAAAGATTAAGGCCATTAGTTATGTACCGGAGCCCAAAAATGTATCGGAGTTACGTTCTTTCATTGGAATGGTGATGTATTATTGCAAATTTGTCCGCAATTTGAGTACAATTATGGATCCGCTGTATAATTTATTAAAGCGAGAAGTCAATTTTGAATGGAACCTTGACCACAGTAACGCATTTAATAAAAAAAAAAAAAAAATTGTTAATTTCCAGTGAGGTACTGGCTCACTACTCGAGTGAGTTGCCCGAGTTACTCGAGTTGCCCCTAATATTGACCATGGACGCGAGCAGCGTCGGCGTGGGCGCCGTCATCTCGCACCTGACCGAGCAAGGAGAGCGGCCCGTCGCGTACGCCTCGCGCACGTTGAGCACTGCGGAGAAAGCCTACTCGTAGGTTTCCCCACATCCCGGACGAAAGTCTCTCCCGAGAGCTCGGACGTAGTGAGTCGCGTATTGCACCATCCCGCTCTAACACGTTGTTTCGCTGTCATCGCCGCTTCACCGCCCGCCGCACCGCATACTGCGCACTTACCACGCCTGCGCACGGGACCTTTTTCGCCTACCCCACGCGTCTCATCATAGTTATTTTTCTAAAATAACTACCCGAAGACTGGGGCACTGGGCCGGACACCATCCATCCAGCCCGAACGAGCAGCTGCAGGGGAGGCTCCAGACGCCGGGGTCCTGGTTCCTGCGCCACGATACTCCCAGTACCGTAAGGGAAAGGACGTCGTGGTTGTGGGGGCTATGGCCTCAGGGCCGCGCACACGGGAGACCTATTAACACGTCAAGACCAACACAGCCAACCGGAGGAGTTCCCGGGCAATGCCGCCCGGGGACAAATCAGAATTTCTAAAAGGCCCTTTTAAGGGCCAACCAGCCGCCACTGCCAGGGGTGGAAGGCGCACTCGGCGCACGCCGTCGGCCCCACGGCCTGACGATGGAAGCGCCAGTGCACTCCCCCTGTCAGAAAGTTCATTATCATCCGCTTCGGAGACGCCGCGGCGAGTCGTAGGCTCGCCACGCCCCATCACCGAGTCGCCGGGGCACATCACCGGACCGGATCATCGGGCCGACGTGTCGTCCCGCTCGGCGCCGCCGTCGCACTCCGACAGCTGCGCTCGGCGTCGTTCAGGAGGTGCGATCCCGCGCACTGGCGCGTCGCGACATCGCGCCGATCCCCGAGATCCGAAACGCCCGGGGATGCGCTCCTGGCGATCGGCGGGTCTCCGCGTCGGACCAGCGACTCCCTGCGACGCTCCGAAGAGGCAATAGCAGCAGTCATGGGCCTCTATCCCGCGGACTATGAGCCCGGGACCGATATCGCTGCCTCGGCGGAGTTATCCGCCGAGAACATCATGGAGTTGCAGAGAAGACTAGATCAGCACATCGTGTTGCCCCCTCCTGCCTCCCCCACTGAAGACCGTCAGTCTCCATTAGCCGCCCGCCCACCACCTGCGGACTACTACGCGCCATCTGCGGGGTTGTTAACTCCGACAAGAGTATACGAGCGTGACTTAGTCACGCTCGCCCAGTTTGTTGAAACTGGGCTCTTGTCGGAGCCGATGCTCCGGTGGATGGCGCTGTACGTCCGTATCCGCGAGGCGCAAATGGAGGGACGACCTCTCAACTCTACGGACATCACTGCCCTCAAGCTAGCCGGCGAGCTTAGGCTCGACCTGCCGGAAATACAGCCTGCCATGACGCGCCGTAGCCCAAGGAAGAGGAAGCGCAGGGGCGGAAGCAGCGACGGCGACGAGTGCTTGGGCCGACTGGTCCGCCCTCGCCTGTCGCGCTCCGCATCGCCGATCTCCTCCTGTCGCAACCACCTTCCACTGGCATACGCGCGCGTCCATCTCGCCGCCACAGCCACGACCGCCGCAGCCACAGCCACCGCGGCCATTACTGCCACCTGTTGTCGTCCCTGAGGGCGACGAACCCACACCCGGCGAGGTCCCGCCGGTGCGCACCACAGTGTTCGCCCGGGAAACGCCACTACCCCCGCGGGAGAAGAAGCGATTGACGAAACGCCCGGCGGAGGAACGGACGGCGGCCTTCATGGCCGGCGCCGCTGTCGTCGCGCCGCCGCGCACCGCACCGCCCCCGGTCACAGGACCGCGCGCCGTGCCCGCCGCCGCTGCGATGCCTGCGCGTCGCGACGCTGCGCCGCCCGCCGTGCGCGCCGCCCCGGACCCCGCCGTGCGCCCACCCGTATCCATCGGAGCCGCCGCCCGCCCTATTCCTACGTCGGAAAAAGGAAAGGATAGTTATGCATTAAGGACTAAGGCCGGTAAGCAGCGACCCGTTCCGTCGGAACACCCGCCACCCGCCCCGGCCCCTAAGGCCGCACCCGTCGGCGCACCCCGTGCGCCGACTCAACCAGCTCGTCCGCCGCTCGCGTCGAGCGCTGCACCGCGCGGCACCGCGACGGCGCGCGCACCTGCCGCGCCGCTCACCGCGCAGCCAGCCTCACTGGCCGCGCCTCAGCCGACGGGACGGGCCGCTGCCGACCCGGCCGCTGCTGCGCAGTGACCTAGTATTAAGACTAAGCAACAACAGAGGAAGAAAGAAGTATTCCCCCCTCTGATTGTGGAGAAATTACCCGAGTGGCAACGCCACTTTAAGCAGCTTGCTCAATTACTCGGCCGGTCTCCGAACGCACGCCCCTACGGGACGGGGGTGCGCTTCTCGCCAGAAAGCGAGGAGGAGTACCGCGTGGTCCAAAGATACCTCACTCGTCTAGAGAAAGAGGATCGGGTCGCGTGGTTCACCTACTCGCTGCCGGCCGAGCGAAGCTCAAGGTGGCCATTAGAGGTCTCCCTGCAGATACGGAGCCGCAGGAAATCATGGCCGCCTTACAGGAGGGAGGCTTCGAGCCCGAGTTCTGTAAAAACGTGAGGGCTCGAGGAGGCAACCCGGGTTGCCTCTTCTACGTTATCTTAAAGCGGCACGAAGGCCTCACCCCGACAATATTTGAGCTCAATGAGCTCATGTATATGCGGGGTGTGGTTGTGGAGGCCTGGCGCAGTAGACTGGGTCCTGCACAGTGCCATAGATGTCAGGAGTTCCGGCACAGCTCCCGACAATGCCACAAGCCGCTAGCCTGCGTCCGATGCGGCGGTGAGCACACCGCCCGCGACTGTGATCGTCCCAGGGAGGAGCCTCCCACCTGTGCTAATTGCAAGGGGCCGCACCCCTCCAATTACACTAGGTGTCCCGTCTGGAAGCGCGAAATGCGTAACAGGCTGGCTGGGACGCTTGCACGTAGCGGAGCAGGCAAAGAACGCACAGGGCAAGCGCTACCACTGAGTAACGCCGTGGAGGAGGCAGCGCCAGCGTCGCTGATGGCGCCTGCCAACGACCCCACTGGCCTCAGTGGCATGACTGGGCCGGGTAAGCGTTCGAGAGGAAAACGCCTGAAGAAAAGGAAGTCTGCCGCGGCTCGGCCCCTTGCCGGGCAAAAACCAGAGAGCTACAGACCTATGTACCTGTGTACGTTGTCTAAAGTGTTCGAAAGGCTATTTATATATATTACTCACGCACATGAAGCAATATTTCACTCCGAGAGCCGAACAGTTCGGGTTTAGAGAGGAGCACTCAACTGTCCTCCAGCTCACAAGAGTCATCGACACTGTTGCCCGTAACCATGAAGAAGATAAACACGTCGCTGCCGTGTTCCTAGACATGGAGAAGGCGTTCGACAAAGTATGGCACGTGGGGTTGCTGTACAAGTTGTCGACGTCTACGGCCCTCAACAGATACGTCCACATTATCAAGTCTTTCTTGGAAAACCGCCGCGTCAGGGTGGTGGTGGAGTGCGTTTCCTCCCGGGACATACCCGTGAGGGCGGGAGTCCCGCAGGGCAGCTGTCTGTCGCCGTTCCTGTATTATTATTATTTATTTATTTATTTATGGGCTGTCAACAGCTCCATTACACTTCACATTCACAATCTGGATCACATGCATAAGCTAAATGTCCGGTAACGGATACCAATAACAGACAACCACAGCATGGCCCAAAAGCATTATCTAACAATATCAAAACACAAAAAAAAAAAAAAACAACAGCAGACAATAATATCTCAAATTAAAAGTAAAACACCAAGAACAATGCCAAGCTCAACACACCTGCTCACTGATTTTTCTCTTGAAGGCCGGCAATGAACGCTGTGTACACCGATTATGTTCCGCTAGTCGGTCAGGCGGAGCTCGCACTTTACTCTGATGACACGGCATACTACACAACTACGTACAAGACCAGAAGGGCCGCAAAAAAAGCTCCAACCCACACTCGATGCTCTGCCTGAGTGGCTGGCGAAATGGAGGTTGTCAGTGAACGTAGGCAAGACACAAGCTATCATAACCAGAGTGCGGTCGGTAGCACTACCACCGCTGACGCTCCAGGGAAAGACTATACCATGGCTGAGTAAAGTCAAATACCTGGGTGTCACGATAGATCGAGGCCTGACATTCAAGAGTCACGCTGAAGATGCGATCGCGCGGGCAAAAGTCACGAGGAGAATGCTAGCTCCAGTGCTCAACTCGAGTTTACCGCTTCGCACGAAGTTAGGGCTCTACAAAACGTACATTCGGTCGCGGCTCACGTACGCGGCCCCGGCATGGTACTCGTATCTGTCCAGTACAACGAAGAAGCGGCTTCAAGCCCAGCAGAACCTTTCTCTACGCGCGGTGTTGGGTGCGCCGTGGTACGTGAGCAACGCCACCATAGCCCGTGTCGGCGACGCGTGTATATCCACGGAGTAAGCGAGATATCTCCGTCCCGCTCTAACACACTAGATCGCCCATAAGGCCTAGTGTATCTGTTAATACCTAGGTGTAAGCATTTTGAAAATAGTGTAATAGGATAGGATTCTTTATAAGAAGTATTTTCGTAGGTTATAGTTCGTTGTACGATCAGTAGTTTTCAAGATATTTCGATTTTAGTGTTTATTCCAATATTTCGATGTGAATTATCTTGTTGTAAAAGAAAGGATCGTACAATAGAAATGCATAAGATAGGTAAATAATGTGATATGTAATTTTAAAGGTAAACTAATGGATATTATAGGGAAACATATTACATGCCTGTATATTAAGTAGTGTAAAAGATATTTAACTTTTTGTGTGTAAGTAAACAGAAATCGCTTGTAGAATAGGAACATTTTGTGTTATAAAACGTAAGCTAAATAAGTAAGGTATATAAATGTTACATAGATCGATAGGTAATTACATAAGGATTAGTTTAAGCTATGTAATATAATTGTAACATGTATATTTAGAGAGATAAATAAAGAAAACTGGGAGCGGTGAAGTAAAAATGCCAGCAAAAGGGGACAATTATATAGGGTGCCTCGATAAAGTAGTGCTCGACCATTTATAAACGGGCCAATTTTCGAGTACGGCAGCTGGAACGCTAGTTCCACACTAAGACAGTAGAGTTCATTGCACTCCAAGTTCGCCCCGCACTCGTTACCTGCAACCTGCGACGTCCGGCGCATCGCCGCGTGCTGTGCCGTGATTGGACGACTTTGTGTGTGTGCGTGCTCCTACGTCGCCGCGCCCGAGGTGCCTCCTACGTCTCGCCGCGTCTTGCTATCCGGCCTAGCGTTCGTACTAGGCCGCGATTAGTAAACATAGCGCTTGTTTGCGCTCACGAGCTGCCAACGAGACTCAAGCTGCACCGGGTTGTTTGTCTACCCTCATTCTCCTGCAAGAAAAGAGGGTAATGAACGCCCTTCGCCTGCGCCGTGGAACTCCACCAAGCTGCCTGATACATCACCTGTGCCATTTTCTGCGCAACCTTAAGCGCAGAGAATGGTGAAGAAACGCCAAAAGTCGCCGAAAGGCCTCCTTCGAGGCCAGAACCTGAGCTCCACCAGCACGGATGAATCCGAACAAGACCTGCCGGCCGAGCCACCATCACCCGTATTGACCGCGGTGCACCCTCTGCTGTCAGATGGAGAGACGACCGTCAGCTCGCCTCCGTCCAGCCGTGTGCCCCCACCAATACAAGACCAAGATGCTGCCATCGCCTTGAGTGTCCCTTCCAGTTTGACGAAGAAAAACGTCGCAGCGCTAGAGCGCCACTCGGAAGGTTTAATACACCTCAAGCCACCGGAGTCACCATCTATCACGCCGCCTAAAACGTTGTCGTCTGCATCGCCTCAGGCTAGACAACCATCGCCGCCGCTGCCGCCTTCATCGCAACCATTGCCGCCATCGCTTCCATCGCCGCCGCCGATATCAAGAGGGTCTCCTCCCTTGAGGTCGGAGCGCCCGGCTGAGCAATGTCTTTCGGCACCAATGAGCACAGTAGTGCTACAGACCCTTACTCAACTCACTGAGGGTGGATTGATGCCGAAGGACGAGCTCGACTGGGTGCGCCTTCTTATCGAGAGGACGGAGACTGAAGTCTGGGGTCCCGCCGCTGCTCAAGATGCCACCCGGACATACCTGGATCAGGACCTGCCCCAGTACGCGGAACGCGCCGTCATCACACGACCGCCGCTCAAGAGAAGTAAGAGGAAGGAGCGCTCAAGCGACCAAGAGGACCGTCCCGCTGTCCGACAGCGAATCACGCGTTCTCTCTCCCCGGTCAGCTCTGACACCTCCGACCCCTTTGAGTGGCACACTTCGCAGGCCAACGCGCCCCCGCGCCCTCCGGCTGTAGTGTCGGGTCCGTTACCCGACACAGGTCCCCCGTCGCATCCACGCGTAACGGTTTACGCTCGCGAAGCCCCCTTACCCCAACGCGTTAAATATAAAATCGCGAAGCTTCCAATAGTCGCCCGCCCAACCCCCGCCGAGCTGGGCGCTCATGTGGTGGTCCCGCCGAGCGCGCCGCCGACTGACATAGGCTCACGAGCAGTGACAGCGGCGGAGCGCCCGATGTCGACACGCCGCACCGAGGCGCCCACGTCGGCGGCGGCCGACGTACGAAGGAAAGAAGATTTCCCACAGCTGCCGCCCTTGAAGACCCCACTGTCATCATCATTTTCGGCAGTAGCAAGAAGGACTGCGCCCCCGCAGTCGGCCCAGACACCGGTTACGACGGGCCGGCCGGCCGCCGGCGCTGCCGCTGCGGCATATAACCGCTCCGTGACGCAAACCGTCACGCATACGGCTGCGCGGGTGGCGGGCGGACCCGCCGCGACGCATCAACAACCACCGGCTGTGCAACAGAACACCTCCAGCTCTGTGCCGGCTGCGGGAGGAGCTCAGCCAACGTCCGCCGCAACTCAGAAGCCCGTTAACATCAACGTCAGGAAGGAGAAATACCCCCCCCTGATTGTCGAGAAATTACCAGAGTGGCAACGCCACTTTAAGGAGCTGACCCTCAAGCTTGGCAGGCCTCCGAACGCGCGCCCCTTCGGGAACGGGGTGCGGTTCGCGCCAGATTGCGAGCAAGAATTCCGTACGGTGCAGCGTTATCTCACAGACATTGAGCAAAGCGCTGGCATCTCCTGGTTAACTTACTCGCTCCCTGCCGAGCGGAGCCTTAAGGTAGCGGTCAGGGGATTACCCGCTGATACGGACCCTGCAGATGTGATCGCCGCCTTGGAGGAGAAAGGCTTTCAGCCGGAGTTCGCCAAGAACATACGGGCGCGAGGAGGGCGCCCCGGCTGCATATTCCACGTCGTGTTGAAGAGACACGAAGGCTTGCTCCCCGCCATATACGAGCTTGACGAGCTCATGTATATGCGCGGGATAAAAATAGAGGCCTGGCGCGGTAGAACTGGTCCCGCCCAGTGCCACCGATGCCAACAATTCCGGCACTCGTCACATAACTGCCATCGGCAGCAAGCCTGTGTCCGATGTGGTGGGGACCACATCGCGCGGGAATGTGACCGCCCCCAAGAAGAGCCGGCCACCTGCAAGAATTGTGGAGGCCCGCACCCGGCCAACTTCTCCAAGTGTCCGGTCTTTAAGAGAGAAATTAAGAACAAACGTGCCGGGACGGTCGCACGTACTGGTGAATCCGCGCCAACACGACGCCACGGGACAGCTCCACCGCTGAGAAATGCCGTGGAGGAGACCGCGCCCATGTCACTGATGGCGCCGGCCAATGATCCCACAGGTCGCAGCGGCATGACTGGGCCTGGTAATACGAAGAAAAGAAAGCCAAAGAGAGGCAAACGCCTGTCTAAGAAGAAATCCGCGGCTCGGGGCCGTGCCGCGGAACAAGGGCCGCAATCAGGGGGAAGGCCTGCACCCCCCTCTCCACAGAAGCTGCCATCACTGGCTGTAATGGAAACATGCTTTATGCAACTCGGCAATATCATCGCCTCACTTCGCGGGGGTGTAGAAGGCCAGGATGCGTCACTTAGAGGTCTTTTTAATCTCCTCGCTCATGGACAATAAGACCCTAAGAGTCGCTCATTGGAATGCTCAGTCGCTCACGGGCAAAAAGAAATTGCTGGCGCATTTCCTCCGTGAGCAACGGATTGACGTGATGCTGATATCGGAAACTTTCTTGCGTGATAGTGAAGGATTTCACATCCCCAACTACCACGTATACAGAAAAGACGAGAAACGTGTCAACGGCGCCCCGTATCGAGGACTTGTGGTGCTCGTAAGGCGGTGCATCGTTCATCAAGATATCCCGTATGTGGAGCTTCCAACTATCTACGCTCTAGGCGTGCTTCTCCAAGTGGCAGGACAAGTGGTGAAGATATATGCAATTTACAGGCCTAGTGATCGAAACGATGCCCAGTCACTCGTTCGTGATCTAGAAACCCTGTTGCTGCAGGACTCTACACCGGTTATCCTCGCCGGAGATTTTAACAGCAAGCACACCCATTGGAACTCCTCGATTACTACGAGTGTCGGGAGAACTATGTACGAGCATTCTGTAGACAATGACTACGATATCGTTGGACCGGACGCGCCGACACGGTACTCTCAACGATCGCAGGACGTACTGGACATAGTTGTCTACAGGAATTTGCGAGCATCACCGAGGCAGACGGTCCTCCCAGACCTGCCGTCTGACCACAGGCCAGTTCTTCTCGAGTTTACCGATTGGCTACCAACAAGAACAGAACCTCCAGCATCACGTCACAAGGTAGATTGGGCTACTTTCAACGAGACGCTGGGAAAGATAACCACCTCGAGACCTATGTCCTCTCGAGAAGACGTCGAGTGGATGACCGGGGCTATCACCGAGAGTATCCAAAGCGCACTCGCAACATCTACGCGCACATATCCAGTTGGGGGCCGGCTTTCGCCTCTCCCCCGCTGGATATCTGAACTGATTCGCGAAAACAGGGCGCTGAGGAGAAGGTGGCAGCAGACCCGATGCCCACGCATCAAACAAAGAGTTAACACGCTGGTAGTACGTGTTAAAAAAGCCCTCGATGACAACGCAGCGGAATCGTGGGATAACCTTATTGAATCGATTACTGATAAGACGCCCTCGATACATCGTTTATGCCGGAATCTCAGCAAAAAGCCTGAGCCTGTCAGACCTCTGGATGATGAAAACGGTCACCCACGATTCTTGGCAAAGGATCGGGCGGAGATCTTTGCCACGTGTCTGGAGCGACAGTTCCTCCCGAATCCAGTGTCAGACCTCCAGCATAACACTGAAGTCCTCGCACAGCTAGATCGCCGCTTGTTAGAGCCTGTGACTGGTAGCATGGACGAAGGCACCGCTCTATTTTTCACTCCGCGACAGGTACAGCGGGTGATAAGACAACAGAAGCCTCGTAAAGCCCCTGGGCCAGATGGCATTACGAATGCCACTCTGCGTCACTTGCCGTTTAAGACCGTGGCGGCAGTGACAAGACTGTATAACGGAATCCTGCGAACTGGACACTTCCCTGATGACTGGAAGAAGGGAGTGGCCATTATGATACCAAAGCCGGGCAAAAACCTGCGAAAACCAGAAAGTTACAGACCTATCACGCTGCTTTCTACGCTTTCTAAAGTCTTTGAGAGATTATTAAATGAGATACTCAACACGCATTTTACGCCGCGTGCCGAACAGTTCGGCTTTCGGGAGGGGCACTCAACTGTCCTTCAGCTCACGAGAGTCATCGACACTGTTGCCCATTCAATAGACGAAAATAGATACATCGCTGCTGTATTTCTGGACATGGAAAAGGCGTTTGACAAGGTATGGCACGAAGGGCTGCTATACAAATTGTCAACGTCCACAACGGCCCCTACAAGGATAGTCCATGTCCTACAGTCGTTCCTGAAGAACCGCCGTGTCAAGGTGGCAGTGGAGGGACAGACCTCCCGCGAGTTTCTCGCGCAAGCGGGAGTGCCGCAGGGTAGTGTGTTGTCTCCGTTACTGTACGCTTTGTACACCGATGATATTCCGCTAGTCGGCCAGGCACAGCTCGCCTTATACGCCGACGACACGGCTTACTATTCCGCCGCATATAAAGCCGCAAGAGCAGCCAGAAAGCTACAGCGCGCACTAGATGCCTTGCCTGACTGGCTAGCGAAATGGAGGATGTCAGTCAACGTTGGCAAGACACAAGCGATCATAACAAGAGTGCGGCATCGCTACCCGCCACCCTTGACACTTCAGGGACAGACTATTCCATGGTTGAATAGAGTCAAATACCTGGGTGTTATTATAGATCGAGGCCTGACATTCCAGAGTCACGCCAAGGATGTGGTCGCGCGGGTTAAATTTGCGAGGAGAATGCTGTGTCCAGTGTTCAAGTCCAGATTACCCCTTCGTACGAAGATTGGTGTGTACAAAACGTACATTCGATCACGGCTCACGTACGCGACGCCGGCATGGTACTCGTACCTGTCGGAAACAAATAAGAAAAGGCTTAGAGCTCAGCAGTCCATGACACTTCGAACCATCGTAGGCGCGCCGTGCTACGTGAGAAATGACGTCATCGCCCGTGACCTCCACGTAGAGAGCCTGGACGATTTTATAAGCAACCTCGCTACTAAAATGTTTCACAGAGCGGACTCGTCGGCGCACGTCCACCTCCAGGACATCGCGCCCTTACATTCAAGACCGCCTGATGGTAGCGGAGACAGAGGTGGACGTCCACAAACTAAGAAACCCAAAGCGCGTGACCTAGTCCGCTCCTAGCCTGCACCTACGGAGTTGGTGCGCTGGAGAGCGCTAGGCGGACGTGCGATATAGATTCGCTCATCCTTCCGACGATTCGATCGCCAGAAGCACAGAAGCGACACCTAGATGTAAACTCTAAGAAGTCACCATGAAGGACGCACCTGTGCGCCTCCTCCCAGTGACCTGCTCGTCATAGCGAGCAGCGGAGAGGCCACCGTCAGAGGCGAAAGCCTGAAACGGTTTTCCCACATCCGTGCAACCGTCGCCCTTTTGTATATACTGTATTTTATAGTTTTAGGTATTAATGTAAATAAAGGCTTTGCCCTCTTTTTATTTTAATAGTTGTAACTGTAAATATAGCACGTAAGATTTGTCCGTCCCCTAGAATAAGTTTGTGTAGTAGTTGTGTTTAGTTTAAGTGTCGCAAATGTATAGATTTTAAGTTAGTTTTAAGTTAAAATGTATATATTGTAACACTTTTATTAAATAAACGACTCACCACAAACCCTTTTCAGTGGATGGATGATTGCGTGACGTATGAGAGGCTCTTCGGAAGGCAGTGGAATGTGTGGTTAGACAAAGGTACGGCAGCTGGCTGAGCACCTTCTGTGCTCGCCCCCTAAGCCCGGTTGAGCTGAAAATGCCTTTCCCGGCAATCAGTAGTTAGTCCGCTTCAAAAAAAAAAACAAAAAACGAGTACGGCAAGGCAGTCTCAAGATCGCATCAAGAAAGGAAGCAACTCAAGAAAGATAACAACTCAAGAAAGGAAGCACTTCAAGAAAGAAACAGTTCAAGAAGAAATCTTCAGCAAGAAATTCTGCAAGAATAATACAAGACTAGGAAGATTTCAAGAGGGGTCTAGAATCGCTGGCTGGTCACCGCTCCTCGTTCAAGTTCCTACAAAATTGGGGTTTTTATTAAGTTTCTATACGTCAAACGCATTTCCCCCTTTCCCCTCCTCAGTTCCTTCACTCCCCCGGCTTCACGGGGCTGGCTGACGCGGGGTGCACGCTCTGCCGTAGTCGGTAGACGGACCTACCAGCGCACCGAGGCGCGTTCTACGCCCTTGGTGTCGAAGGGGTCTGTCCAGACGGAGGCGGTGTCAGGGGCCGGGCACGGACATCCTGCCCGGTCGAGAGCGCCGCGCTCGCTACAGCTGGTCCTTCGAAGTCCGGATCTATCCGGTTACCCGTCACCTCCCAGTCACCATGCCCCAAACCCGAAGCCAGTCAGGGGCCCAGAAGGAACAGACGCCGCCGGTTGAAGAAAGGTCTACAGTCGACGTTGCACATCAGGACGTCTCCACTGCCGCACTCAGCGCGCCCGTCGGGACCTCCAGTACCAGAAGAAGAATGGAAGAGTCATCTGGCACCGAAGAGGCAACGTCGTAGGAGACCATAGCGACGTCATATGAAGAGGGGACATTGATGGCGTCAGAGAAGACCGAGAAGACCAAGAAGACCATAGAGAAGACCGGGTCAAAATCGAAAAAGAATCATCGTACGTCGTCAATAAGGACCGAACGACAACTGGAACTTGAAGAGCAAGACCTAGAACTTGAACTGCAAATTGCGCGGCTACAGAAAAAGTTGCTGAAAATTAAACAACGGAAAGCTGCGCTAGAAAAGGATTCCGATACTGAAGTTGAAGACAATGATCGGGAAGAAGATGTCCAGAAGTGGGTACAATCCACGGTGGAAGAAGCAAAGGAGGGACGTCTGCTGAACGGGTCCGGGAAGGGACAACCGCAGATAGAAATTGGGAAACCGGCGGTGAATCCATCAGCAGAAGACTCCATCAAGCCAGAAGTACCCAGGACATACAGACCGGTCGAAGCGATCCGGTCAGCACCAACCTACGTGCAAGAGCTGCCAACCTTTGACGGGGACTACAGGGAGTGGCTCTCGTTCCAAGGAGCCTACGACAGGACAGCAAGGTTATTCGACGAGATCCACAACATTTCGAGAATACGCCACGCCCTCAAAGGAGCAGCACTGGAATCAGTCCGATGTCTGTTATATTCGGACTGCACGCCGGAAGAAATTATCGAGACTCTCAGAAATGAATATGGAAGGCCGGACCACCTGATCATAGCGGAATTGGACAGGATCAGGAGCCTACCAAGGTTCGGCACCAGCGCGCAAGATATCTGCGAGTTCTCAAAGCAAGTGAACAACACAGTGGCGACGATCAAGACTCTCAAGAGGCCGAACTACCTCATCAGTCCAGACCTGATAAGGGCCATCATCAGCAAGATGCCAGAGATATTGAAATTCAGGTGGCTGGACTACGCTGGCAAGAAGATGGAACCGGAGCTCTCAGACATGGCAGACTTCTTGAAGGAAGAAGCAATTCGTCACAGGCCACTCGCAGTAAAGGATGCACTTCCAGTCCAAAGGACAGCGCTGCCTCCACAAAGACCGAGGCAGACATACGGGAAGCAGGCATCACATGCAGCCGTCGAGCAGAAGAATGAAGTAGTGTGTCCACATTGTGAAGGCGGACACTACCTCTACGAGTGCAGAAGATTTCTCCAAGCATCAAAAGATGAAAGGTGGAACATAGCACTGAAGACACGAACATGCTACAAGTGTCTCAAGGGTCGTCATCGAAAAGAGACATGCAAGAAGCCTCCGTGTGAAGTTTGCAGCCGTTGGCATCATTGACTCCTCCACAACGAGAAGCCTCAAGAGAGGAAGGAGGAGAAGAAGGAAGTCGCCAACAACGTCATGCTGCCAGTGAACGTAGCAAGAGCAAGAAGGGCCTACCTGAAGATGGTGCCAGTTGAAGTATACGGGCCAAAAGGATCAGCAGAGGTCCTAGCACTATTGGATGAAGGATCAACAGTCACTTTGATTGATTATGCAGTTGCGCACCAGATTGGATTGGAGGGACCGCGGGAAGCTCTTACACTGGACACGGTTGGCGGGAAGACGATAACGAAGAAAGACTCAATGAAGATCGACCTGAAGATAAAAGGAGTCCACCACCCAATCAAGAGGAGAATCACCGGAGCTCGCACCATCGATGATCTACGTTTAGCGCCTCAGGAGATAGAGAAGAAACGAATAGAAGCATGCACTCATCTCAGCAAGATGGTCGACAAGCTGACGTATAAGGAAGAATCACCCAAGATCCTCATCGGTCAAGACAACTGGGAGCTGATCGTGTCAAGATCAACGCGCAAAGGGAAGAAGAATCAGCCCGTGGCATCCTATACGTACTTGGGATGGGTGCTACATGGGTCTGATGGAGGAGCAGATCAAGTCAGGTCCCTCACTTGCGCGCACTTGTCCAGCCGAGAAGATGAATTGGAGAGGATCATCAAGGAGCACTTCGCTGTGGAGTCATTGGGGGTTCAACCACGTCGACCAACCATGGACATCGAAGAAAAGGCGCTGGATATATTGAAGAAAACGTGTCGAAGAATGGAAAATGGACGCTTCGAAGCAGGTCTTCTTTGGAAGAATGAAAATGAAAAGATGCCAGATAACTACAAGTCCGCAGAGAACCGACTAAAGAACATCGAGAAGAAGCTCGACCGAGACGCCGACCTGAAGGAGGAGTACGAGAAGCAAGTACAGAATCTACTCGATAGTGGATATGGAGAAGAGGTCAAGCACGAGTCGTCATCAGACCGGAAGTGGTACCTTCCTCACTTCGCCGTTACGCACCCTACCAAGAAGAAGAAGAGATTGGTGTTCGACGCAGCGGCCAAGTACAACGGAAGGAGTTTGAACGACGCTCTCCTGCCGGGACCGGACCTCCTGCAATCCCTCTTCGGAGTGCTGCTTCGATTCCGCCAGCATCCGGTCGCAGTGGTAGCTGACATCAAGGAGATGTTCCTGCAAATCAAGATCCGAGAAGAAGATCGCGACAGTCTACGGTTCCTGTGGAGAGGCGACCGTCGTAGTGGAGCCCCGAAGGAATACAGGATGACATCAGTTATCTTTGGCGCGGCGTGTTCACCAAGTATCGCAATCTACATAAAGAACGCAAACGCCGCCGAGTTTCGAGATCAGTATCCGGAAGCAGCGAGGGCCATAGAACGTAACCACTACATGGACGATTATCTGCAAAGCTTCAGCAATGAACAAGAAGCTATAAGGATCTCAAGTGAAGTGGACAACCTGCACAGGAAGGCTGGCTTCGTTCTCAGAGGATGGGCGTCCAATAGATCGACGATCAAGGAGAAATGGGCCTCTGAAGACGTCAAGAGCGAAGGTGTGGAGCTGGGATCCAAAGAAGAAAAGACATTGGGCCTGCGATGGTTCACACAAGAAGACGAGATGGGATTCCGGTCAACTGTACCCGACGCTTGGCAAGAAGACGGTCCATCGGAACCTAGGATAAAGGAGATTGACAGCGGACGAACGCCTACGAAGAGAGAAGTCACGAGCGCGCTCATGTCAACCTTCGATCCGATGGGACTAGCTTCGCCAGTGCTCATACAAGGGAAGAGGCTCCTGCAAGACATTTGGAGAAGCGGTGTTGGATGGGACGAGAAGATCATCCCTCAAGACAGAGAAGCATGGGAGAGCTATTTGGAAAATCAGCTGCTCAGGGATCTTCGTGTTCCAAGATGCTTCACTTGTTCCAACACCGAAGGGGAGCTGCACATCTTCACGGAGGAAGCTCCTTCGTGAAGGAGCATACGCCTGCGCTGTATATTGGAGGCAAGAGGAGGAAGAAGGCCGACATCGAGTCACGCTTCTGGCGGGAAAGGCAAGAGTCACCCCGCTAAAACCGGTCTCCGTCCCGCGACTGGAACTCCAGGCCGCTCTGCTGGGGACAAGAATGGGGAGGTCGGTGGAAGAGGAGCTGGACATCAAGCCTCGGAAGAAGACCTACTGGACTGACTCGAGCACCGTGATCTCCTGGATCAAGTCGGACCCAAGAACCTTCAAGCCCTTCGTAGCGCATCGTCTGGCCGAGATTGAGGATACAACGAAGCCTTAAGAATGGAGATGGGTTCCAACGGCACAGAATCCAGCCGACGACGCTACCAGAGGAATACCGAAGGACTTCAACAGCAAGCACAGATGGTTCACCGGTCCAGAGTTCCTAGAGAAGGAAGAAGAGCACTGGCCGAAACCGAGGACCTTCAAGGCGGAGTTCACTGGAGAGGAAAAGGAAAGGCAACCCGTCGCAGCCGTGAAGATTGCAGACAAACATCCTACTCCAGACCCTACAAGATTTTCAAGCTGGAATCGCCTGCTAAGAGCCACAGCAAGAATACTGCAATTCATAGATTTGTGCAAGAAGTCGAAGGAAAAAGTGAACGTTGTTCAGAAAAGTAAAGAAAATGACACGACGTGGAAAAGAAACATGAAAAAGAAAATCAAGAAACACGCTCGTGTCGCGACAAATAAGCAAGAAAGGAACTTCCGGCCGCTAGAAACGCATCACTTAAAAGAAGCCGAGATGTTATTACTGAAGAGGTGTCAAGACGAAACATTCGGTGATGAAATAGATTGTTTCAGGAAAGGGAAACCCCTCGAACGAGCAAGCAAGATAAAGAAGCTTGACATCACGATGGAAGACGGGCTACTACGTGTTCGAGGAAGAATCAACGCAGCGATCAATTTAGAAGAGGACTTCAAGCAACCGGCAGTGCTGGATGGGAAGCATCACATCACAAGACTTCTCGTTAAGCACTACCACGAGATCTTCAACCACGGAAACCATGCTACGGTGATGAACGAGATCCGACAACGATATTGGGTGTTCGGGCTGCGATCCGCGGTTCGGACCCTGGTTCATCAGTGCCAGTGGTGCAAAGTGTACAGAGGGGCACCACAAACACCACCGACAGGAGACCTGCCCAAGGAGAGGTTGCAGTACGGCGAGCCACCGTTCACCTGCTCAGCCGTGGACTACTTCGGTCCCATGAGCGTCACAGTGGGACGGCGCCACGAGAAGAGATGGGGCGCCCTTTTCACCTGCTTGACGACCAGAGCCGTCCACGTGGAGCTGGCCGCATCGCTGTCTGCAGACTCCATGATCATGGCGCTGCGAAGGATGGCCGCAAGAAGAGGAACGCCGCGGACCATCTTTAGCGACAACGGTACGAACTTCGTAAGGGCGAACAAAGAACTCCAAGAGGCAGTCGGGGAGCTGAAGAACGACGACATCATCACCGAAGCAGAAAAGTTGGGAATCCGGTGGAAGTTCATACCGCCGGGAGCTCCGAACATGGGGGGCGCCTGGGAACGCCTGGTCCGTTCAATCAAGACGGCCCTGGCAGTCACGCTCAAAGAAAAAAGTCCCAAAGAAGAAGTCCTACATACGCTGCTGCTGGAAGCCGAACACATAGTAAATTCAAGACCACTCGTCGAGGCGGACAACACAGAAAACGAAGCCCTCACTCCCAATCATTTTCTCATTGGGAGATCCTGCGGCGCACCACGAATCGGCGTGTTCACCGAGGAAGACGTCGCGACGCGGAGAACATGGAGGACATCGCAGCAGCTGGCCAACCACTTCTGGAGCAGATGGGTGAAAGAGTACCTACCAACTCTGATCCCGAGAAGAATCGACGGGAAGGCGACTACGCGAGACTTGCAGCGTGGGGACACAGTCCTCATCGTGGACTCCACGCTGCCGAGGAACGTGTGGCCAAGAGGAGAAGTGCTCCAGACCTACCCCGGACCAGACGGCCGCACCAGGATCGTCGAACTCCGTACTTCACATGGCATCCTGAGGCGTCCGAGCTCCAAGGCAGTGCTGCTAGTTCCCACCGTCGAGGCAGAGCAACGAGACAACGAGCAACGAGTCGCCGAGACCGGAGTTGGTGCTTCGCACGAAGGGGAGGATGTCGGCGACGCGTGTATATCCACGGAGTAAGCGAGATATCTCCGTCCCGCTCTAACACACTAGATCGCCCATAAGGCCTAGTGTATCTGTTAATACCTAGGTGTAAGCATTTTGAAAATAGTGTATTAGGATAGGATTCTTTATAAGAAGTATTTTCGTAGGTTATAGTTCGTTGTACGATCAGTAGTTTTCAAGATATTTCGATTTTAGTGTTTATTCCAATATTTCGATGTGAATTATCTTGTTGTAAAAGAAAGGATCGTACAATAGAAATGCATAAGATAGGTAAATAATGTGATATGTAATTTTAAAGGTAAACTAATGGATATTATAGGGAAACATATTACATGCCTGTATATTAAGTAGTGTAAAAGATATTTAACTTTTTGTGTGTAAGTAAACAGAAATCGCTTGTAGAATAGGAACATTTTGTGTTATAAAACGTAAGCTAAATAAGTAAGGTATATAAATGTTACATAGATCGATAGGTAATTACATAAGGATTAGTTTAAGCTATGTAATATAATTGTAACATGTATATTTAGAGAGATAAATAAAGAAAACTGGGAGCGGTGAAGTAAAAATGCCAGCAAAAGGGGACAATTATATAGGGTGCCTCGATAAAGTAGTGCTCGACCATTTATAAACGGGCCAATTTTCGAGTACGGCAGCGGAAAGTCTCTCTCGCTCACCCGTGGCAAAAACAGTATCGCGCTATCTCAGTTTCACTACGCTATCGACGCATCGCTGGTCCCCGCACCGCATACTGCGCACTTGTCACGCCCGCGCACGGGACCGCAAACATCTACCCGACGCGTCCCATCTTTGTAATTATTGTTACAATAATACCCGAAGATTGGGACATTGAACTGGACCCTTCCAGTTCCACGAGCCGCTTCAAGGGAGATCCCAGACGCCGGGGCCATGGCCTCAGGTCCGCGCTGAGTGGAGACCACATAGCAGTCAGACCAACGGAGGAGTTCCCGGGCAATGCCGCCCGGGGACAAATCACAGTATTTAAAAGGCCCTTTTCAGGGCCAAACACCAACTTCAGCCGCCGCAAACAGGGGTGGCAGGCGCGCCAGGCGTCACCAAACGGCCTCACAGCCGGATGGTGACAACGCCGGCGCCCTCCCCCTGTCATCGCCGCACGAACTTTCGTCCTCTTCGGACGCGCTGTCGCGAGTCGACGAGCCGTCGCGACCCATCGCCGAGCCGCCGGGGAACATCGCCGGTTCGTATCCACGGGCCGACGCGCTGCTCCGCGCGGTGGAGTCGCCGCGCTCCGACGACGGCACCCGGCGAAGCGCTGGTGGCGCGATCCCGCGCACCGGTGTGCAGCGTTGCCGCACCACCGGGTCGCTGCATCTATCGCCGTCATCGTCATCATCGTCGGGCTCCGTCACCGGGCCGCGCCGTCGCCGCCGCACCAGTGGATCATCGCGCCGGTCGCCGGGATACGAGTTCACCGGGGATGCATCCCTGGCGATCGTCGGGTCACCGCGCCGGGTCTCCGACTCGCTCCGCCGCTCCGAAGAGAGGATACCGCTAACTATCTACCCCTTGAGCTCCCAGCTCGGGGTAGAAACCCCGGCGTTAGCAGAACTTAACAAGGAGAACCTCGTCGAGCTACAGAGGCGGCTGGACCAGCACATTGTGCTGCCGTCCCCCGCCTCCCCCTCCGAGGTTCAACAACCGCAGAGAACCACCCGCTCGCCTCCCGCGGACTATGCGCCGTCCGCCGGAGCGTCGACCCCGACTAGAGTGAACGAGCGCGACCTCGTCACGCTCGCCCAGTTTGTAAAAACTGGGCTCCTGTCGGAGTCGATGCTGAGGTGGATGGCCTTGTTCCTCCGCATCCGGGAGGCGCAGATGGAGGGCCGCCCACTCGCCCCTACCGACATCACCACCCTGAAGCTGGCAAGCGAGCTCAAGCTCGACTTGCCAGCCATACAAGCCGCCGTGACGCGCCGTAGCCCAAGGAAGAGGAAGCGCACGGGCGGAAGCAGCGACGATGACGGGTGCCTGGGCCGTTTAGTCCGCCCCCGCCTGTCGCGCTCCGCATCACCGACCTCTTCCTGCCGTGACCCCTTCCACTGGCATACGCGCGCGTCCAAATCGCCGCCGCAGCTACCGCTACAGCCACGGCAGCCGCCACCACCGCCGCCCGCCATCATCGAGGGCGACGACCCCACCCCGGGCGAAGTCCCGCCGGTGTGAACCACCGTGTTCGCCCGGGAAACGCCCCTTCCACCACGGGAGAAGAAGCGACTCTCGAAGCGCCCAGCGGAGGAAAGGACCGCCGCCTTCATGGCCGGCGCAGCTGCTGTCGCGCCGCCGCGGATCGCACCACCGGCGGTCACAGGACCGCGCGCCGTGCCCGCCGCCGCTGCGACGCCTGCGCGCCGCGACGCTGCGCCACCTGCCATGCGTGCCGCCCCGGACTCTGCCGCGCGCCCGCCTGCATCCACAGGAGCCACCGCCCGCCCCGCCTTGACGTTCGAAGATAAGGATAGCTACGCTACCAAAACGAAGGCCGGTAAGCAGAGGCCCGTACCGTCGGAACACAAGACCTCCGTCCCGGCCCCTAAGGCCGCGCCCGTCGGCGCGCCGCGTGCGCCGACTCAACCGACTCAGCCAGCACGACCGCCGCTCGCAGCGAGCGCGACATCCCGCGGCGCCGCGACCGCGCGCGCGCTTACCGCGCCGCCCACTGCGCCGCCAGCTTCACTGGCTGCGCCTCAGCCGGCGGGACGGACCTCTGCTGACACGGCCGCTGCTGCGCAGCGACAAAATAGAATAGGACCTAAGCAACAACAGAGGAAGACGGAAACATTCCCCCCTCTGATTGTAGAGAAGTTACCTGAGTGGCAACGCCACTTCAAGCAGCTTGCCCAACTGCTCGGACGATCACCGAACGCGCGCCCCTACGGGAAAGGGGTACGGTTCTCACCAGAGAGCGAGGAGGAGTACCGCGTCGTCCAGCGCTACCTTACTCGACTAGAGAAGGATGAGCGGGTGGCGTGGTTCACCTACTCGCTCCCGGCCGAGCGAAGCCTCAAGGTGGCCATACGGGGTCTCCCTTCGGATACAGATCCGAGTGAGATCATGGCCGCCTTACAAGAGCGGGGCTTCACACCCGAGTTTTGTAAGAACGTCAAAGCTCGAGGAGGCAACCCTGGTTGCCTCTTTTACGTTATTCTGAAGCGACAAGAAGGCCTCACCCCAGCGATATTTGAGCTCAACGAGCTCATGTATATGCGGGGTGTGGTTGTGGAGGCCTGGCGCGGTAGACTGGGTCCCGCTCAGTGCCATAGGTGTCAGGAGTTTCGGCACAGCTCCCGACAATGCCACAAGCCGCTAGCCTGTGTCCGTTGTGGCGGTGAGCACACCGCCAGGGATTGCGAGCGCCCCAGGGAGGAGCCTCCCACCTGTGCTAATTGCAAGGGGCCTCACCCCGCAAATTTCACACGGTGTCCCGTCTGGAGGCGCGAATTGCGCAACAGGCGGGCTGGGACGCTCGCAAGGACGGGCACAGGATCAGAACGCACCGGGCAAGCGCTGCCGCTGAGCAACGCCGTAGAGGAGACAGCGCCAGCGTCGCTGATGGCGCCTGCCAATGATCCTACTGGCCTCAGCGGGACGACTGGGCAAGGTAACAAGCGTTCAAGAGGGAAACGCTTAGTAAAGAGAAAATCCGCCGCGGCACGAGGCCGAGCCGCGGCGACAAGCGGACAATCAGAGGGGGAGGGCCTGCGCCCCCCTGCACCTGCATCGCCACAGCCGGCGCGCAAATTGGACCACCTCGCCAACACCATCGGTGTCATACGGGAAATTCTCGACGCCGTGCAGGAGGGCGAAGGAGCTCAAAAGGCCGCCCTTAAGGGATTGTTTAAGCTCTTGTGCAATGGACAATAAGACCTTAAGGGTGGTACGTTGGAACGCCCAGTCACTCCGGAGGAAGAAGAAACTGCTGACGCACTTCCTCCGTGAGCAGAACGTCGACGTGATGTTGATATCAGAAACTTACCTGCGTGATGTCGACACTTTTAAAGTGTCGAACTACTACACGTATAGGAAAAACGAGAAGACGGCCGACGGCGCCGCTTATCGCGGATTAGTGGTGCTCGTCAAAAGGAACATTGTACATCAAGAGATACCATATAAAGAGTACCCATCACTCTACGCCCTGGGAATACTTCTGAACGTTAGAGGGCATCACTTCAAGCTCTACGCGGCATATAAACCACCGAGTCACCAGAATAGCCAGTCTTTCTGCGCGGACATCGGGGATATATTGCTGCGAGACTCGACTCCGACAGTGATAGCCGGTGATCTCAACGTGAAGAGTACCTACTGGGGCTCGAGTACGGATACCTGGATGGGCAGAGCGTTTTATTGTCACTCTGTGAACAATAATTACGAGATAATCGGACCGGACGCGCCGACACGGTACGGTTATAATTCGCAGGACGTTTTGGACATATGTGTTTATAGAGGCCTTAGAGCGCCACCGCGGCAGACGGTTCTCCCGGACCTGCCGTCGGACCATCGCCCAGTCCTCGAGTTTTCTGATTCTCTACCTACACGGATCAACGCTCCAACATCACGTCTTAGGGTAGATTGGACCGCATTCGTGAAAGAGCTTGAAAACACAAACATCACGAGACCGATGTCCTCTCGTGCAGATGTCGAGTGGATGACGGGTGCCTTGACGCGTAGCATACAAAGCGCTCTCCGTCGATCTAGCCATACGGTTCCGACCGGGGGTCGGCTTAGGCCACTTCCCCGGCGGATCCAGATGCTAATTAATGAGAAGAGGGCGCTGCGACGCGCATGGCAACAGACCCGTTGCCCTTTCATGAAAATTAAATATAACTCGATGGTAGAGCGAGTTAAAGCGGCCCTCGATGACGACGCAGCGGAATCGTGGGACAGCTTCATTGAAGAATTGGGAGATTGCAGCGCACGCCTGCCCTCAATTCACCGCTTGTGCCGGGCCTTGTCAGCGGCCCCATCGCCGGTCAGACCTTTACTGAACAAAAACGGTCACCCACGATTTACGGCAAACGATCGGGCGGAGATATTTGCCGAGTGTCTGGAGAGACAGTTTTCCCTGAACCCGGTATCGGATCCCCAGCACGAAATCGATGTGAAACGACATCTGGATCGCTTCTTTTTAGAGCCTGTAGCCGGTAGCAGCGAAGAAGGCACCGCTCTATACGTTAGTCCGCACCAGGTTCTGCGGACTATCAGAAAATTAAAGCCTCGGAAAGCCCCCGGGATAGATAATATTATTAACACGATGCTTCGTCATTTGCCGTTTAAGACCGTTGCGGCAATGACACGACTTTTCAACGGAATTCTGCGAAGCGGCCATTTCCCACAAGACTGGAAACTTGGGAAGGCCGTCATGATACCAAAACAGGGCAAACCCCTGCAAAAACCTGAGAGCTACAGGCCTATCACGCTGCTTTCCACGATGTCAAAACTGTTCGAAAAGGTTCTCTTGGGGTTTTTAAAACCCCATATCACACCCAGAGACGAACAGTTTGGTTTCAGGGAAGAGCACTCAACTGTCCTCTTGCTCACTAAAGTCATCGACACTATTGCCCGAACATTTGAAAACAATGAGTACTTCGCTGCAGTACTACTGGATATGGAGAAGGCGTTCGACAGAGTATGGCACGAGGGGCTGCTATACAAACTGTCAACGTCGTCGGCCCCCAAGAAGATTACCCATATTATAAAATCATTCCTGGAAAACCGCCGCGTCGTGGTAGCGGTGGAGGGGATCACCTCCAGGGACATTCCTGTGCGGGCAGGAGTCCCTCAGGGCAGCTGCCTCTCGCCGTTGTTATACGCACTGTATACCAATGATATTCCGCTGGTTGGTCGGGCGGAGCTCGCGCTGTATGCAGACGATACAGCATTTTATGCAGCAGCGTATAATGCAAAATCTGCCGTCTTAAAACTGCAGAAACAGCTCGATGCTCTACCTGAATGGCTGGCGAAGTGGAGGTTGGCAGTCAACGTCGAGAAGACACAAGCCCTTGTCACCAGAGTGCTAAAGACAAGGGCACCGCCACCATTGACGTTCCAGGGACAGACTATTCCTTGGCTGGAAAGAGTCAAATACCTGGGCGTCATCATCGATCGGAACGTTACCTTCAAGAGGCACGCGGAGGGTGTGATCGCGAGGGCTAAAGTAGCCAGGAGAATGCTGCAACCAGTGCTTAGCTCGAGGCTCCCACTTCACACGAAGTTGGGACTCTACAAGACGTACATTCGGTCGCGGCTCACGTACGCGGCACCGGCATGGTACTCTTACCTGTCCAGAACAACGAAGAAGCGGCTTCAAGCCCAACAGAACCTTTCTCTACGCGCGGTGTTGGGTGCGCCGTGGTACGTGAGCAATGCCACCATAGCCCGCGACGTAAAAGTTGAAAGCCTGGATGCTTTTGTTAGCAGCCTGGCAACTAAGATGTTTAAAAGAGCGGACTCGTCGGCGCACGTTCATCTTCAGAACATTGCGCCGCTCCACGCAAGACCCCCAGACGGAGGTGAACGTCACGAGACACAACAAGAATCCCGAAAAGCTAGAAAGAAAAAGCCTAAAGCCCGCGATCTAGTCCATACCTAGACTGCGCCCCGCCCGGAGAGGGCGCGCTGGAGAGTACTAGACGGATGTGCGTACAGATCGCTCACCCTCAGATTCCGATCCAAGAAGAAACGCCCAGATGGACTCCGGTAGATTTTCCACCAAGAAGGACGCGCGAGCTACCTTCGAACAGCGACCCGTCTGTCGTAGCAGACGGAGAAGAACGCCGCCGTCAGGAGGTTCGCCTCGAAACGGCTTCCCGCCTCAGACCCCTTTATTTGTTATTATTAGGCTAAGTGTTAAATGTATAAATAAATACCTCCTCTGTTGTTGCGTTTTTATTTAGTATTTAAGACTTAGGTTAATTTTTGTACATACATAGTTAAGGTCTAGTTAGGTTCCTAGTTTATTAAGATTTTTGTAATATAGCTTAAGATAGGTTTAAGATGTATTGTAAAAATTTTTATAAATAAATGGCACCATCCAAACCTTATCAGTGGATGGATGAAAGAATGACGAATGAAAGGCAGTGGAATAGGGTGGTGCGAAATTCGTAGTTCTCAAGATCGCATCGAGAACGGAAGCAACTCAAAAAAGGAAGCACCTCAAGAAAGAAACAGTTCAAGAAGTCAGCAAGAAATCTTCAGCAAGAAACTCTGCAAGAATAATTCAAGATTTAGGAAGATTTCAAGAGGGGTCTAGAATCGCTGGCTGGTCACCGCTCCTCGTTCAAGTTCCTACAAATTCGGGGTTTTACTTAAGTTTCTATAAGTAAAACGCATCTCCCCTTCCCCCTCCTCAGTTCCTTCACTCCCCCGGCTTCACGGGGCTGGCTGACGCGGGGTGCTCGCTCTGCCGTAGTCGGTAGACGGACCTACCAGCGCACCGAGGCGCGTTCCACGCCCTTGGGACGAAGGGGTCTGTCCAGACGGAGGCGGTGTCAGGGCCGGGCAAGGACATCCTGCCCGGTTGAGAGCACCGCGCTCGCTACACTCGCAACGAAACGCCCGTTATAGTCACACGTATTTACGTTCGCTGAGTGTTCTCTCGCATCTGTTACACCTTGAGTTGAGTAGCTTTATTCCTCGGTAAAACTTTTGTGAAACTTATATTAATTGATCGTGAAAATGCCGAAAGGACGTGTGTTGAAAAGCACAATCGAGACAGTTAGTGTTAAAACTTCATGAGTATTTTGAGCAAGAAAATCAAAATGGCGGACTTCTTATACCTATCACATAAGTCCGAAACCGTTTTGCAGCCGCGTTGGGGATCAGTCTATCAACTGTGACTAAAATCACTACTGATGCCTACGGCAGGAGCGGCTTGGAGCAAAACAAACCATCTACACCAAAAAGAAAGCGCCGGGCTCATAAGGTGACAGCTGTTGATGACTTTGACGCTGACGCTATTCATCGTCATGTATATGATTACTACTTGAGAAAAGATTCCAACTTTGAGAAAACTTAGTTTCTTTGAAAAGAAGTGGTCTATTTCATGGTGAAAAATCTTCTTTGGTCAAAGTTTTGAACACAGTTGGCTTTTCATATAAAAAGTCAAATAAAAGAAAATTATTAATGGAACGTACAGATATAGCTATAGCACGTTGTGATTTTTTAAGAGAGGCAAAGAAAATACAAGATTGGGCAAATATTGTTTTCACGGATGAAACATGGCTCAACGCTAACCACACACTATCTCGTTTCTGGACTGATGATACTGCTGATTCCACTTCCTCAGTACCAATGGGAAAAGGTGAGCGCCTAATCAATTGCCATGCAGGTACAGCAAAAGGATTTGTACAAGACGCACTGTTGGCATTTAAATCGAAGAAATCAAATGACTACCACGAAGAGATGAATGCAAATGTGTATGAAGAGTGGTTCAAAGAAATGCTCATTTCATTGGAAGAACCATCAATAATTTTTATTGATAATGCACCCTACCACTCCCGTCAAATTGACAAAATGCCAACACAGGCTAATAAAAAGCATGAAATAATTAATTCGGGACAATGGAGAAAATGTGGACGACTCAATGTTAAAAGTTGAATTAATAAAAATATTAAAAACCAAAAAGAGCAAAACGCTTTGTAATCAATGAAATGGCAGCAGAATATGGCCATACTGTTCTTCGGATTCCTCCATACCACTGCCAGTACAACGCAGTAGAACTTATATGGGCACAAGTAAAAGGGCATGCTGCGAGATGCAATACAAGCCCCCCATTCACAGCGAATAAAATGTTGCAATTGCTAAAAAATGCTTGCACCCACATAACGGCCGAGAACTGGGCAAGTGTGGTTGAAAGAACTAAAAGAGTAATATTCTCTGACTAGGAACGTGATATTGCGTTTGATAATATATTATATACACAAGAGCTAATAATAACTGTTACTGAAGACTCCTCAACGGAGGAGTCTAGTGTTGATTATCATTCCGACGACTCGTGCTAATAAAATAAATTAAACTATCCTGTTTGTTTTATTTGTATTCATGTATTAACTAAGAAGAAAGTAAAATATTATATAATGTTATTAAATGTCTTTTTTATCATTACATTATTTAAATAACATATTAACTACATTTTATTAACATTATAGAAGATTATTTCTTTAGCAGACTTAATACTCGTAATATCGATTTCTACCGATTATTTTTAATCTGTGGCATAATCGTAGTAACCATTATGTGTGACACATCACTAAGTTGGCGGTATCCATCCATAAAGTACAAATAATATTTGTATGACATTTGTACGTGAGCAATACAAAACTTAATGAGCGTGAGCTGTCAAAAGACTGATAATATGATGGACAGAGTATAGTGCCGTTTAGGCCGCTGCAGGTGAAGGCTACGCCGCTGCTCTCTTAAGCCGTGACCCAGTGCGAGTACTTACGTAACTTTTTTGAGAAAGGTAAGCTTTTTTATATTCTATTGTTTTTATTTAGATATTGATATAACTTTGAATGAAATATTATAGCGAATGATAATTTCTATCGTTTTACTGGTTTAGAATTTTTTTTTTGTAATTTTCGTACAAATATGTTATTTACATAGGTCTTTTTTTATTCCTCAGTTATCAAACAGAGACGAACGTATTGCACATTGGCTACTGAATGTACCTGATGAAGAACAGGATGTTGGGGATTCGGATTCATAGTCGGAAGCAGAGGAAGTCCTTCATAGTGAACACGACACAGCTAGTGGAAAGCCCACCTGCTCCACCTACCACTATACGTGGGCGGTGCTATAATTGCCCGAGAAAGAGTGACCTAAAGTATCCACAAAATGCAATAAATGTAAAGTTTTTGTGTAATGAGCACTTCATTGTTTACTGCCAAAACTGCAATAACGATGATTGCCATAGTTCCTAAATATTCATGAAATTTTATTGCATGATCTCATGTTGTGCCAAAAATGTTCCTTATTGTAGAAGTTTATATTTTTATGCCTTAGAAGATTTTATTTTAGTTTTAATGTCTTATAGATTAACCCTTAAATGCATAGAGTCCCAAAAATGAATCAATAACTTTTTACGCGGATATCCGACAACAGTTTTGATATCGATACATTTGACTGAATGGCAGTGATTCCTTTGTCCATTGACTTATCAAAAATGAACTAAAATAATGACATTTGACTTCAATATTTCTATATTTCTGACGTTATACCAATTGGCGCGCATTTTTGATAGCGGATTCATTTCCGTACTTTTGGAAGTGGTTTATTTAGAAATATTTTGGTGTAATCGTTAAACAAAAAATATTTTCTAAAGGTAAGGCTCTTATTTATTAATTTGCTAGTACTTTTGTCCATATTCCGTAACTATCATGTGTATGGAGGGCTTATTTCGTGTTGATGCAAAAATGGGACAACATGCACTAATGGTATAATTACGATATGTATTTAGTACTATGCTTCCTTTTTTGGTTTGTTGCTTTTGTTTTGGTTTGGTATGCATGTTGTCCATAATTTTGTTATAGATATGTCTGAAAATAATCGGAGAGGCGACGATGTTGAATTTTGGTTGCGGCAGTTGGAAGATGGCGCTATTTCTGAAGATGATTTGGAATCAGATGGCGATGATCTCGATTTTTATCCTACCCAACAAGATTTGTTAGATGTTTTGGAAAGTGATGCTGACGGCGCTGTGGGCAATAATAATACTCAAAACGACGAAGTTCTTCCCGTTCCTCCTTTGATAGTAGACGATGCTCTACCATCAAATAGTAGTATTATACCCATGCAAACCTTAGATATTAAGAAACTGATATGGAAAAGACAGCCGATGTTATATAATGAAAATCTAACTACATTTTGAGGCTCAGAAGATTATCCTGAATGTGTGATGAATCTTCAGATACCGTTTCAGTATTTTTCATACTTTTTCACTGAAGAGTTTTTAGTACATATTGTAAGCGAGACAAACAGGTACGCTGTACAAACTAAACCTGATCGGCCCGAAGTTATTACACTAGGAGAATTGAGGAAGTATTTAGAAATATTGATTTACAAGAGCGTTTACCATTATCCTAGTGTACGTAGTTATTAGGCTAACAAGCATGGGTTTGAGGCGATAATAAAAGTAATGCCTGTCAATAAATTTGAGAAAATAAAACGTGTTCTTCACTTCAATAATAATAATAATCATTTACCAATAGACCATCCCCAGCATGACCGACTTCATAAGCTTCGTCCAATAATAGACCATTTGAATGAAAAATTCTCCAGTATTCCACTTACCCAACGTTTGTTCATTGATGAACAGATGTGTTCTACCAAAATGGGTCATTTCTTAAAACAATACTTACCCAACAAGCCTCACAAATGGGGCTTCAAGTTATTTGTTTTATGTTCACTGACAGGTTTTGCATATAGCTTTATTATTAATTCTGGTAAAGAAAAAGCAGATCGTTTGCCTAATGAGCCCAATATAGGAGTTGTGTCACACATAGTAATAAAACTTGCAAGAATAATTCCCCGAAATTGCAATCACATTATTTACCATGATAATTTCTATACTTCATTGCCCTTGATGTACTATTTTGCTAAGGAAGGTATTCAATGTGTAGGCACTGTACAAAGAAACCGACTCGGTAAAAATTGTAAGTAACCTTCAAAACAGGACGTGATAAAGAAACAAGTGCCTAGAGGGTCGTATGTGGAATTTACTACACATGTCGATGGAGTAGATATTGCGTCTGTTAGCTGGAAAGATAATAGGGAGGTGGTACTACTCTCCACTTATGTAGGCGCTGAACCAGTTCAGAGTATAGAACGGTATAACAAAGCCGAAAAGAAAAAGATCTCTATATATAGACTGTCCAAAAATCGTCAAGGAGTACAACGCCCATATCCCCCATAAAATTCATTAATTCATGCATTTAAGGGTTAAATAAAGTACTTTCATAATTACTATTCGCTTGTTTTATTAAAAAAAAGGAATCATCAAATTTCATCCATACAAATTAGGGTCACCACGGACCCCGTGCGAGCAGTTAACCGATTTTATTCATGCGAGTAGTTAAGGGTTAAAATGGCATGCAAATTTACTGTATATTCAATCTTCTGGTACAATCACAGTAAACTTATCATTTGACTTTGTTGTATATTTTCTTAAATAACAATTATCATAGATGAGATTTGCATTTAAGAAGTTGGAAAAAGAGGCATATAAAAAATTTCGTACAACAAAATATAAACAACATCAAAATTTCAACGTTCCTCAACTTCAGTGGACTGCGTCTCTTTAGCGCTGTGGAGCGCTGTTTGATGAAAGGTGTCAAATTACAGCCTGAAGTCTCAGCTAAAATTTAAAAAAATCAGCTGCTCCTACCTGCTCCTTTCCAAAAAAAAACAGTAAAAACTATAAAGTGATAAAGTAACAAAACATGAATTTTCGTTCATCCTTGTTGTAGTGTATGCGAAACCCGACTACGACACTAACTCACCGACCGTGACCGCGTGCGGACGTGCTCGGTGTTCCGTCTACATTATTTAATTCCTAATAGTGAAACTGTGTTTGATTACTAAGAGGACACCGAACATTACAAGTGGCGACGAGGACAAAAGTGAGTACCTGTATTAAAAAAAAAAAAAAAAGAGATAAAGGATAACCTTATTATAACCTATAAAACGGTTGTTTACGTAAAGTTTTATATCAAATCACTTAAAACATTATGAAACAGTTTCATTTAAATTTAATATATCCATATCCAGTAAGACAATACGTAAATAATTGTTACGGTTAAACAAATACATTCGTAGTATATTTTTTCACTGTTAAGGGCCATGCATTAGATCTGAATTGATAAAGGCCACGCAAATACAAAAACAGTAATCACGACATAACAACAAACCTACGTGGGTACCTATGTGGGTATGTAATAATATATCTACTGTACATTGTGCAGGTATGCAATCTAACGGTAGATACTTGGGAACACAATAGTCAAATTAAATAATTGACGCAACTATTATAATACATTGATATAATTATACTTTTGATACTAATTTAATACTTAATTAAATTATTCAATAAAATAAAATAAAATACAATACAATACAATAAAATATAAAAGAATACTTAAATTTCAATAGAACTATTTAAGATATTTTTCTACCTACTACTTTATTAATATGTTATAAAATTATTATTTTTCTCTATTTAAACGTAATTGATTGCATATTAACACAATAATGCATATAAGATCGTAATTACATTAAAGGTCTAAAACCACGCAATAAGTTAATGACAAACAAAAGGGCCATGCACATTGCAATATAGTATATTCAAATTGTACATATAATGCAAATATGTGACTAATTTAAGGATTATAATTACAAAATTGAAAAGGCCATGTGTATTTACAACAATAAAATAGGGCTATGCAGATAAATACTGTTACTGATTTTAAGTAAAAGCCACGCAAGAATGAGAGAAACATTTGTTTGCAGGCCGCCCCAATGTCTCATGCATCACTAACACTTACAAACTTAGACCATTTTGATTGCGAAGGTGACCCGACATCTGTCGGCACTCGTTGGGTGAAATGGAAGAGGGCACTTGAAATTTATTTACTGGCTGCTAATATTGACACACCTTTAAAAAAACGAGCGACACTTCTTCATGTAGGAGGATTATCACTCCAAGAAGTTTATTATAATTTACCTGGTGCTCATGTTGAAGAAGGAAATGGTGTTGATGTGTACACAATAGCTTTAGATAAATTGGATAGTTACTTTGCACCAAAACAAAGTCGAATTTACGAAAGATACTTATTCCGTCTTATGAAACAGGAAGAAGGAGAACAATTTGAACGATTCCTGTTAAGATTGAGAAATCAGGCTGAAAAGTGCCAATTTCATAAAAAAAGAAGATCATATTAAAGACCAAATAACTGAAAAGTGTCGAATGGTTGAGCTGAGGAAAAAAATCTTAGAAATCGGTGATTTAATTACTCTAGATGAAATTATTAGTAAAGCAAACGCATTAGAAGTTGTAGCCAGACAATTAGAACAATTTAAAAATGAAAATACACACAACACGAACAATTTCACCAAAACAGATATTAACAAAATCGATAATAAGAAAAAATTTGGTAGATCAATCAGACACAAGCCGTTTAACACAAATTGTAGTAGGTGCGGTAGCTCCGCACATTCATCTGAAGATTCTAAATGTCCTGCAAGGGACAAACGATGCATGAAGTGCGGCTTTATTGGGCATTTTAGAGAGCATTGTAGAACCAGGCAGAAAAGACAATTTCCTAATTACAGGACTGAGACTGTACATAAAAAACCTAGAACAGAAACAAAAAATTATACTGATAAGTCTGAAATTGATTACATCTTTCATCTGGATGGCGATGAAACTGTAAAGTGTAATATTGGAGGAGTAATCGTTGATATGTTGATTGATTCGGGAAGCAAATGTAATGTGATCACTGACAAAACATGGCAATATTTAAAAGACAATAGGGTACATGCCTCTAACCAGATACGCAACCCCAACAAGACACTTATCTCTTACGGCAGTAAAAAACCATTAGATATTATGGGTTCTTTTGACGCAAACATTTCAGTTATTGGTAATAATGGTATAAAATCTACTTTTTATGTTATTAAAAATGGGACACGTGATTTATTAGGCAAGGAGTCTGCTATTTTATTACATGTGCTTAAAATTGGAATTCATATTAATGCTGTAAGTAAGTTATCTTTAGCGAAATCGTTCCCGAAGTTTAGAGGAGTGACTGTTCAGATCCCAATAGACCAATCCGTTAAACCAGTGGTCCAACCCTATAGAAGAATACCTATTCCCTTAGAAGAAAAGGTTGCTAAAAAATTAAAGGAACTCAAGGATGCTGATATTATTGAAGAGGTAAATGAACCATCACCGTGGGTATCCCCAATTGTTCCCGTTCTTAAAGAAGGTCAAGATGAGGTACGTATTTGTGTGGATATGAGGAGAGCCAATGAAGCAATTATAAGGGAAAACCATCCCCTCCCAACAATGAATGAACTACTTCCTCATTTCCGCAAAGCTAAATACTTTAGCTCTCTTGACATAAAACATGCCTTTCATCAACTAGAAATTCATAAAGATTGTCGGTATATTACTACTTTTAGCACTAGCAAAGGACTATTTAGATACAAAAGATTAATGTTTGGAATTTCTTGTGCTCCAGAAATGTTCCAGAAAATTTTAGAAAAGATGTTATTAGGTTGTGAAGGAACATTCAATTTTATCGATGATATTATAGTTCACGGATCCACAGAAAAAGAACACGACGAAAGGTTAAATAAGGTATTACAGGTTTTGAAAGAAAACGACGTACTACTAAATGAAAAGAAATGCATTTTTAAAACTACAAATATTGAGTTTCTTGGTCATGAACTTTCAGGTAGTGGAGTCAGACCACTAGATAAATACTTAACTGCAATAAAAAATAGTAGAACTCCCAATACCATAGAAGAAATTCAAAGCTTTTTAGGATTAGTTAATTTCGTTAGTAAATGGATCCCAGATTTAGCTACCTGTTACGAACAGCGAGCCCAGGGCGCCGGAGACGCATGAATAGAGGTGCGGGAGAGGAGCACGTCGACCGGGGCGACAGCAGCGACAGCGGCGGCCGGGCGACGAAACTACACGAAATCCGGCGTCGTCATTGGCGGATTAGATTTAAGGAACACATTGTATATAGTACTAGTTGTTAGGGTAGCCCGAGGGGATATATATAGCGACCAAACCTTTGGTCGGGGCGAAGATCGAAGACTCGAAGAATTCCCTCGGAGCTACCCTCAAGAACTGCAAATAAAGAAGCGAACTACGAACTACGAACAAAGAAGCGTTTTATTGAAGAACCCCTACGAGTAGCGATCGTGTGTTGTCCATTGTGTATATCCTGGTCCATCGGAAGCCGAATAGAAGAAAGAAAGTAGAACCAACGCATCGATTTATCGAAGATTGCATCAAGAATTGGGGAAAATGGTCAAGACTCGATCACAGGGGGCCGATACTACGGACGAGTGTGACATGTACGCACCGGCCTCGGTGCGTCATGTTGAACCACCACGCTCTCCGTCAGTGCGGCCTGCTGTTGAGACTACGACAGGGGGGTCAAACGCTACATTGACATGTGACAAGTCAAACGCTCGATTGTCAAACGCTCGATTGTCAAACGCTGAAACGTCAAACGCAGTTTCTTTCCCTACAGCAGCAAGACAACGTTCGCCAGCGAGGTCACGCCGCACAAGTACAAGCTCAGCTGCCAGATTACGGTTGCAGTTGGAGCTGCAAGCGCAGGAACGTCTCGCCGAGATCCAACGGCGGGCACTGCGCATGGAAGCGGACCTAGTCAGGAAGAGACTAGAAGTGGACCTCGAGAACATAGAAGAGGACGAACAGGGCAGCAACGTGTCAGAGACGAACGAACGCGTCAACAGTTGGCTGCAACAAGCGACCGAGGGGGATTCAACGTACCCGGCCGAGACACCGTCAGCAGAACGAGGAGGCAGAACGGCCCTCCACACCTCCGACGATCAACGGGGGGAGCTGACCGCGGCCCGAGTGACCTTTGAGGAAGAAAGGTCACAGCAACGTGATGCGACAGAACGGCGTCGCACACGTTCGCCCACGCCCACAAGGGGCAGATCAAGGGCGATCGAGGAGCTGGCCGAGGCATTAAAGAGGATGACGGCACGGGAACGAGTGCCGCCACGTCAAGCCTCGGACCTACCAATATTCACCGGGGCACCGAACGAGTGGTTGCCATTCAAGGCAGCTATGCGAGATAGCACGAAGATGTACCACTTCTCGGCGGCGGAGAACCTAGCCAGGCTACGAGTGTGTCTCCGGGGAGAAGCGAGGGACGCCGTGGCGCCTCTACTGCACACGGCGGAGAACCCGGATGCCATAATGCACACACTGGAGCGCTGTTATGGCCAGCCGGACACCATCATCAACGACGCCATGGAGAAGCTGCGCCAGCTGCCACAAGCAGGAATGACAGCGCAAGAGCTCAACGTGTTTGCAGTACGAGTGCAGAACATAATCGCCGTGCTCAAGAACGTCGGCCACAGCGGTTATCTACGGAATCCTCAGCTGGCGGGAGAAATCATGGAACGAATGAGCCCGCTGCTAGTCTCAAGGTGGAGAGACTACGCACATCTGCACCGAGGAATGGAAGAGTGCGAAGTGATCACTCTGTCTCGCTTCCTCACACGCGAAGCGGACTTGGCGTTTAGCTACACGCGCCAATCCAGCACATCGGGCACCGTCAGCACTGCAAAATACGCCGCGCCAGCAAGACCGAGGCAGCAGAACACGAAGCCAGCACGCCGAACGACGCGTGGGGCAGCCGTCTACACAACGGTAGAAGAGCGACGCGCACCACAAGGGTGCTTCTGCTGTGGAGCAGACCACGCTACGGATAAATGCAAGAAGATCAAGAATATGAAGATCAGCGCCCGCTGGGACTGGGCAAAGTCAGCGCGCGTTTGTTTTAAGTGCCTGAAGAAGAGGCATCGTCGGGCCGACTGCCAAGCTGACGCATGCGGTGTCAGCGGTTGCCGCCGGCCGCATCACCCGCTGTTGCACGATACCGAGCAAGTGCGAGCGCAGCCAGAGGTGCGATCCAGTGACGAGGAGGAACCACCCCGCCCGGCCAGAGAAGAAGCAGTGATGTCAATAGCGACACCTAGTGAAGACAGCAGCGTGTTGCTAAAAGTCTGCAACGTCATCATTACAGGTCCCGGGGGAGAAGTAGCTACGTACGCGCTCCTGGATGAGGGGTCGTCAATAACCCTCATCGACCAAGAACTGGCAGACAGCATCGGCGTCAAGGGGACTCCGGCACCACTGAGGCTGCGAGGTGTCAACGCGACGGAGCACGAGAGCAGCAGTCAGCGGGTCAGCATCAGCATCCGGGGGCGGCGAGAACGCGCCGCACACGAGATCACCGCTCGCACGGTCAAGAAGTTGGACCTGCGAGGACAGCGGGCGCCGCGGGAACTGACGCGGTACGCCCACCTGCAAGATCTCCGGGAGGCCTGCTTCGAGAACGCGAAGCCAAGGATCCTGATAGGTGTCGACAACTGGCACCTGATGGTCTCCCAGCAGATAAGGACCGGAAAAAAGAACGAGCCCGCCGCATCACTCACCAGCCTAGGGTGGGTCATCTACGGCATCGAGCCTCGCCTGCTCCATCGACGGGGGGAGAACACGGTGCTGCATCTGCACGCAGCGGAACGAGACTGCGGCAGCACCCCCTCGAGCACCGAGCAAGAAGACGACGAGCGTCTTCAAGAACTGGTGAAGAAGCACTTCACGTTGGAAGCGCTTGGTGTGTCGCTGACCACCAAGGAGAAGCCAGAAGATCGACGAGCGATCGAGATTTTCAACAAAACGGCGCGCCGAGTGAACAATCGATTCGAAGTCGGGTTGCCGTGGCGCACCGATGACATCGTGCTGCCGCCGAGCTACAGTGAAGCATTCATACGCCTCAGGGGCATAGAGAACAAGATGGACCGCGACCCGGCATTTAAAGAAGAATACACGCGCCAGATTGAAAATTTGTTGAAGAAAGGATACGCGGAAAAGTATAGCGAGAGTGAACGAGACAGCGCTATACAGTGGTTTCTACCGCACTTCGCCGTACGAAACCCGAATAAGCCAAACAAGATACGGCTAGTGTTTGACGCAGCGCACCGCGTACAGAACAAAAGTTTGAACGACTTTTTACTCGAGGGACCGGACTTGTTACAATCACTTCCCGGAATATTATTTCGATTCCGGGAACGGCCGATCGCCGTAACAGCGGACATTTCTGAGATGTTTTTGCAGGTGAAGGTGCGAGCAGAAGATCAACCGGCGCAGTCATTCTTGTGGAGAGGCGACAACAGAAAGGACCCTCCGGAGCAGTTCAAGATGACTTCAATGATCTTCGGAGCAGCCAGCTCGCCCTTCCTGGCCCACAGCGTGCGGGACCGGAATGCGCAGGATCACGCGCATTCGCACGCCAGGGCACTGCCGGTCATCACCAGGAGCCATTACATGGACGACCTCGTGCACAGCTTCAAGACCATGGAAGAAGCAAAGAAGACAATAGAAGAGGTCATCACCGTCCACGCTCAAGCAGGCTTCACGTTGAGAAGCTGGAACTCCAACTGCCCGCTCCTGCTGAACACCGTCCCTCGAGAGCTGCGAGCCCGGGAGCCGACCGCTCTGGGCCACGAACACCACCAGGAGAAGACACTTGGCATGCTGTGGGACGCCGAGAAAGACGAGCTGGGCTTCAACACGACCCTGGCACGCGTTCCAGAACAAGTCCGTGAACGACAGCGGGCCCCGACGAAGCGAGAGGCTCTGGCGGCGGTCATGTCGATTTTCGACCCGCTGGGGCTACTCAGCTGTTACAGCATCACTGCCAAGATTGTGTTGCAGGATTTATGGCGCATCCAGATAGGATGGGATGAGCAGCTTCCGGGCGAGCAGGCGGATCGCTTCGACCAATGGCTGAGCGCGCTGGACGACATAGCTCAGCTGCGCCTGCCGCGACGATACGTCACCGACGACGATGCTGCGGAACCGGAGAGGCAGCTTCACGTGTTCGTCGATGCCAGCGAACAGGCATACGCAGCGGCAGCATACTGGCGGCTGAGGCACGAAGACGGTCGCGTCACGGTGACACTGGCCGCTGCTAAGGCCAGGGTGGCGCCGCTGCGCCCGCATACGATACCGCGGCTGGAGCTACAAGCAGCTGTCATCGGAACCCGGCTGGCTGGCATGATAAAGCAAGAACATCACTGGAAGGCTGATCGCGTGATCTACTGGAGCGACTCATCAACGGTGCTGCAGTGGATAAGGACGGACGCGCGGCGCTACACGCCTTACGTCGCGCACCGGCTCGGAGAGATAGCGGAGGCAACTGACATAGAACAATGGCGCTGGGTGCCGACCGCACACAACGTCGCGGATGACGCAACCCGCGACGGAAAGGCGCCAACCGACCAGCATGACCGCTGGTTCACCGGACCTTCTTTCCTGTACGGGCCTGAGAATACGTGGCCGCAGGAAAAGGCGCGACCGAGCAGCACCGGCAGCATCGAGGAGGCCGCGTGCTGCGCAGCGAGCATCGACAGCGCGAGCCCGTTGCCGGACATTAGCCGCTTCTCATCATATGAGCGGCTGATCCGGGCGACGGCGACGGTGCTCGCCTTCATCGACAAATGTCGCAAAAGAGCGACCCGACTTGAATTGCAGCACATCGAGCGAGCGGAGCACCTATGGCTACGCAGGGCGCAGGAGGAAGACTTCGGCGAGGAGATCGCGAGGCTGCGCGCTGGCCGAACCTTGCCAGCTGCCAGCCGCCTCGCCAAGCTGGACCCGATGCTGCAGGACGACCTGCTGCGTGTGCGCGGACGGATCGATGCCGCGCGCGCGCCGTACGAGACGAAGCGGCCGATCATACTGGGCGGCCGTCACCCGCTGACAAGACTCATCGTGCTACGAGAACACGCAGCTGCGGGACACGCCAGCAACGAGCGCGTCCTCAATGACATCAGGCAGCGCTTCTGGATACTGCGCGCGCGCCCCACTGTGCGCGCGGTTGCCCGGGCTTGCGCGCTCTGCCGGGTGCGCCGAGCGAAGCCCCGGGTGCCGCCGATGGGGGACCTGCCGCCGGCGCGCCTGGATCAGCATCGCCGACCCTTCACCAACTGCGGGGGTCGACTACTTCGGGCCGATGACCGTCACTATCGGCCGCCGACGTGAGAAGAGGTGGGGCGCGTTGTTCACGTGCCTCACTACCCGAGCTGTCCACATCGAGGTAGTGGGCAGCCTGTCTGCCGACTCCGCAATCATGGCGCTGCGACGGATGGCAGCGCGACGCGGATGGCCGCGTCAGCTCTGGAGCGACAACGGGACGAACTTCCGTGGAGCCGACGCGGAGCTACGGGCAGCATACAGCGAGTGGGAGCCGGCGCTGCGTGACTACGCGCAGCTGCGCCGAATGGAGTGGCGCTTCATCCCTCCTGGCGCGCCGAATCAAGGCGGCGCGTGGGAGCGACTCGTGCGCTCAGCAAAAGCTGCGCTGAGCGCGACTCTACACGACCAAGCACCGCGAGAGGAGGTGCTGACGACGCTGCTGGCAGAAGCGGAACACGCGATCAATTCGCGACCGCTGACACACGTCTCCGTGGATCCGGCGGATCCGGAGGCGTTGACTCCGAACCACTTTCTCATCGGGACGTCGGCAGGGCTGCCCCAGACCGGGGTGTGCTCGCCGGCGGATAGGAGAGCATGGAAGGCGGCACAAGGGCTCGCCGACCAGTTCTGGCGACGGTGGGTCCGGGAGTACCTGCCGACGCTGGTGGCGCGTGGCGGAGCGCACGATCAACAGCGCCCGCTACGCCCCGGAGATCTAGTCATCATAGTCGACGCTGCATTGCCCCGCAACACGTGGCCTCGAGGCATCGTGGAGGCCGTGTACCCCGGGCCAGACGGCGACGTGCGCAGCGCTCTCATCCGTACCAGAGGTGGAGCCTTCGTGCGCCCTGCTAGGAAGCTGGCTGTTCTCCGGCTGGAAAAAGAAGGCTTCGACGAGCTACGCCGGCGGGAGGATGTTACGAACAGCGAGCCCAGGGCGCCGGAGACGCATGAATAGAGGTGCGGGAGAGGAGCACGTCGACCGGGGCGACAGCAGCGACAGCGGCGGCCGGGCGACGAAACTACACGAAATCCGGCGTCGTCATTGGCGGATTAGATTTAAGGAACACATTGTATATAGTACTAGTTGTTAGGGTAGCCCGAGGGGATATATATAGCGACCAAACCTTTGGTCGGGGCGAAGATCGAAGACTCGAAGAATTCCCTCGGAGCTACCCTCAAGAACTGCAAATAAAGAAGCGAACTACGAACTACGAACGAAGAAGTGTTTTATTACCAAGAACCCCTGTTAATAGTCATCGAGTGTTGTCCATCGTGTACACTACCCTTACAGAACCTTTACGTGAAATGTTACGATTAAGCTTAGGCAAGTCAGCAAATATACATAAAAATTGGACAGCTAGGCAAGACAATGCATTTGAAGTTCTAAAGAAAAACTTGTCCAATATTAGATCTTTAGGTTATTATAATCCTTCTGATAGGACCCAAGTTATTGCTGATGCCTCTCCTGTGGGTTTAGGTGCAGTATTGGTTCAGATTGGCCAAGATGGTCCCCGTGTGATTGCTTATGGTCATAAAGCTCTTACAGACTGTGAAAAAAGATATTGCCAAACAGAAAAGGAAGCTTTAGCACTCGTTTGGGCTGTTGAACATTTCAAAATATACCTGTTCGGCAAAGATTTTGAACTAATAAGCGATCACAAACCATTGGAAACCATTTTTGGAAGAACATCTAAACCATGCGCTAGAATAGAACGGTGGGTTCTTAGGTTACAGGCTTATAGGTATAAAATCATTTATCGGCCGGGCAAATCAAACATAGCTGACACCATTTCGAGACTTGGCAAAAGTTCCCCATCAGAACCATTCGACTCCGAAAATTATATAAATTATGTTGTTAACTATAGTAGACCTATTGCAGTACCATTAAATGAAATTAAAGGATGCTCTACTGAAGATGGGGAAATTTTGAAAGTCAAGAAAGGAATCTATTATAGCGATTGGCACGATTCCATTAACAATTTTAAGCTAATACAAGATGAGCTGTGTTTCAATGGTGACATCCTTCTCCGAGGTACAAGAATAGTTATTCCTCATAATTTGCGTCAACGTGTACTAGAAGCAGCCCATGAAGGACACCCAGGCATAGTAGCAATGAAGGCTCGTCTTAGAACAAAGGTTTGGTGGCCCATAATTGATAAAGATACTGAACTACTAGTAAAATGTTGTCGAGGTTGTACTCTGGTGTCCAATCCTACTCCACCACATCCAATGAAGAGACGAACACTTCCTGCTGAACCTTGGGTTGATGTTGCGATAGATTTTCTAGGGCCCCTCCCTAGTCGGGATTACCTTTTGATAATTATTGATTATTATAGTAGATATAAGGAAATTAAAATAATGCATAATATTACTTCCCTTGACACGATAAAGGTCTTGAAAGAAATTTTCTCTAGATTAGGTTACCCGGCGACTTTAACATGTGATAATGGAAATCAGTTTACTAGTGAGGTTTTCTTGAACTATTGTAAAGAATGTGCTATCATCGTAAATAATACAATACCTTATTGGCCTCAAATGAACGGGGAAGTTGAGAGGCAAAACCGAAATATTTTATAACGTTTAAAAATTTGTCAAGCAGAAAGTCGGAACTGGAGAGAGGACCTCTTTAGTTATTTAATGATGTATAACAGTACACCTCACTCTGTTACAGGCAAATCTCCCTCAGAATTATTTTACAGGAGGCAGTTTAGAGACAAGATCCCGTCAGCTCCAGATATTGAATTTAAAACAATTGATACAGATGTAAGAGATAGAGATCTTCAATTGAAAGAAAAAGGGAAAAGTTATGGAGACCTAAAAAGAAAGGCAATGGAAAATAACTTAGAAATAGGTGAAAAAGTATTAGTAAAAAATTTAATCAAAGATAATAAGTTGACCACCAATTTTAATCCCACTACACATACAGTCACTGGTGTAGCTGGTGGTGATGTTAATATCCGGAACGATGATACTGGAAAGGAATATCGTCGAAACATAGTTCATTTAAAAAAAATTAATGATTCGTGGACTGTGGTTGATAAAAATGAACATAATAACGAATTAAATTAAATTATCTAACTTGCTTGACTTGATTGCTCGATTGACTGGCTCTGATTAATTATGTTATTGTTTACATGTTATTTTGTATTTAAAATTATTAAGAAAAATGTAATATTATGATTTCATTATAAACTTATAAAAAACAAAAAAAAATTAAAAATAAACGAGGGATGTAGTGTATGCGAAACCCGACTACGACACTAACTCACCGACCGTGACCGCGTGCGGACGTGCTCGGTGTTCCGTCTACATTATTTAATTCCTAATAGTGAAACTGTGTTTGATTACTAAGAGGACACCGAACATTACACTTGTTCTTGTTGCCATAATTGTTTACTGTTTAAAATTATCACATAATGTAATATACATACTAGTCAATAGTGTTAATTGTTATATATTTCAATGTTGAAAAAAGCATAAGTTTCAATTGAATTTGAATTGTTGTTATCGAACAGTATCAGTAAACAAGTTGTTGCATGGAATAACAACTACACATTATGTCTTGCTCTCTTTATTACACTAATTCTTTTCCGTTAGAGCTTAATAAGTAATACATTAAGTACCAACAATAATATACAGTTTCTGATTTAAATTTCTGCAATTGGGTATAAATTTCTAACGTTATTGATATGCTAATTTACATTTCATTGGCAAGTGCAGTGATAAGAGGTGTGTTATTAAATGACATCAAGATCTCATTTTACTTTCCTCGTTTTTAAGCCAGCACACAGACACTGGCAGTCCTTGGAATAAAGCCATAAATAAAAAAGATCTCATTATTTATAGTCATGGAAAATTTAACAATTTCTTATTTAAATATTTGCGAAATATTGATTGATACCAACAGTGATATTGATGTTACTGTCGAAGTCATTGCAAATAGCAATGTAGAAATGACTACTGAGTATGTTAAAGTCTTTACTAGATTTTTGAAAAAATACTTTCTTACAAAGTTCAAAGATAGATGGCATAAAGCAAGACGCATAAAAACCAGATTTCTTGATCTTAACGAAAATTGGCTGAAAAATGTTAACAAAGTGTGCAAATATACCGCAAACAATGAAGCACCAAACTGTTCAAATATGGTTCAACGTGGACGTCCAGTAAAAGCCTTCGAGGATTGCCAACCGCGAACAAAGAGGACAAAGGTACAAGATTTTTGTAAAAACACCTCAATGGAGTAAATGTCGTCTGCCGCAAAAAAAAGTGAGTGTTTAGACAAATCCATTAAGGCGTTCACACCGGAGAAGGCACTTGGGCTGATACTTGATGCTTCGTTGTCGAAGCATATGAGGTTTGGCGTAGTTCAGCTAGAGAACTTGGATGCGACATATACCCACACCCTACAATCAGGTACTGGAAGCAAAAAAAAAATGCTATCCTGCAAATGTTCAGGTGCAAGAAAGTTGTAGCAAAGTTGGTCTACAAGAGTTATTAGATCATACAGAAAACAGGATTTTGATGACAAAATCCGAGAATGAATTGACAGAACTCCGCAACTTACTGCAAATGTTCTCAAAATGGGGTTGTGACGGAAGTTCGGGACACAGTGAATAACATCAAAAATTCACAGATCCAAATGACTCCGATAAATATATGTTCTTAACTTCATTTGTTCCATTGACCCTCACAGAGCGTAATAATATGTCAACAATGTGCTGGAGAAATACAGAGCCGTCATCAACTAGATTTTGCCAACCGTTAAAATATGAATTTATACAAGAAACAGCTGAAGTTATAAACTCTGAGGTCAGTCGTGTTAATGACGAAATAGCAAATTTAAGAAATACTGTCGTTCAATTGCATCGCTGAAACTTCAACATTTATCACACATTGAAATTAACAATGATTGATGGGAAAGTAGCTGCTACGATTTCTGGAAGCTCATTTATGGCGGTTTGCTTCATATGTGAAGCGAAGCCCAGAATTGAATAATTTAGATGCGGTGATTTTAAGGAAATGTTTGGAAGAAGCAATTGCATTTGGTATTTCTCCCTTGCATGCGAGAATCAAATTTATGGAGTGCATTTTGCACATTTCTTACCGTCTAAGTTAAAAAAAATGGAGAAGCGATAGTTACACAAAAATTGAAATAGCGACAAATAAAGCTGAAATTCAGAAGAAATTAAAGTTGACACTGGGCATAAATGTGGACGCAGTGAAGCAAGGTATGGGCAAAACAAACGGTGGTAATACGGCAAGAAGGTTTTTCGAAAATCCAGCCAAAACTGCAGAAGTAATTGGCATAAAACAAGAATACATAGATTTAAAATTATTTTGGCCGCAATATATTGTAATTCAGCGATCGACACTAACAAATTTCATATATATTGCATGGATACTGCCAAGTTGTTTGTTGATTTCTATGGCTGGTACTACATGCCTGTAACTGTGCATAAGATTCTGGTGCATGGTAGAAAAATTATAGCAGAAGCTATTCTGCCAATAGGTATGTCTCTAAAAGCCCTTATTCAATGATTTCATTTTTATTTTTTACATTTTAATTGATTATTTGTATCAGATATCCTGTCCAAGGAAGCTCAGGAAGCGAGGAATAAAGACTATAGAGTCTGTAGATTACATCATTCGCGAAGAATTGGACGTGTCGCCACTAATGAAGACGTAATGCATAGTATTTTTATGTCTTCAGACCCATTTATAAAAAGATTTCGCTCAAAGCTGCAAATCAAAAAATTGGACCACGATAATGACGTTAAAAAATTATTAAAAGACTGCTTAAATTAAATTACTTATCATGTTTTTTCTATGGCAGATGGGTGTAAAAGTGGCTAGATCAGATATATATTTTCAGGAGCCCAATCTACAATTATAATATATACCTATATTTAATTATAATTTATTTTGGTGAAAATTGAGTTGATGCATTAAAAAAACAAGGGAGTTATGCCACTTTTTCAATAAAAGTTGTATGGGAAGTTGACGTAAAAGTGGGCGGATATTTTTAAAATTTCACACAAACGATTCTAAGTGTTTAAAAATGCTGTGCCAAGAAACAATCCCGTAGGTCCAAATTTAATTTTCACTTTGTATGGGAGGTGGGCGTAAAAGTGGGGGGATCATTTTGATTTTTCCATTTTTTTCTTCATTTAAACAAAATATGCCTATGTGCCAAGTTTCATTGTCCTTCGACCACTGCTATTTTTAGCCGCTCGTTCTATGAACATCACAATGTGCGTCGTAGTGGAGCCCCGAAAGAATACAGGATGACATCAGTCATCTTCGGCTCGGCGTGTTCGCCGAGTATAGCGATCTACGTGAAGAATACGAACGCCGCTGAATTTCAAGAACAGTATCCGGAAGCAGCGAGAGCCATAGAACGCAACCACTACATGGACGATTATCTGCAAAGCTTCAACGATGAACAGGAAGCTATAAGGATCTCAAGCGAAGTGGACAACTTGCACAGGAAGGCTGGCTTCGTTCTCAGAGTATGGGCATCTAGTAGATCGACAATCAAGGAGAAATGGGCTTCTGAAGACGTCGAGAGCGAACAAGTGCAGCTGGGATCCAAAAAAGAGAAGACTTTGGGCCTGCGATGGTTCACACAAGAAGACGAAATGGGATTCCGGTCGAAAGTACCCAACGCTTGTCAGGAAAAGGTCCATCGGAACCTGGGATAAAGATTGACAGCAGACGAACGCCTACGAAGAGAGAAGTCACGAGCGCCGTCATGTCAACTTTCGATCCGATGGAATTGGCTTCACCAGTACTCATACAAGGGAAGAGGCTCTTGCAGGACATTTGGAGAAGCGGTGTTGGATGGGACGAGAAGATCATCCCGCAAGATAGAGAAGCATGGGAGAGCTACCTGGAAAATCTACAGCTGCTCAGGGATCTTCGTGTTCCAAGATGCTTCACTTCTTCCAACACCGAAGGGGAGCTGCACATCTTCACGGACGCCAGTGAAGGAGCATACGCCTGCGCCGTATATTGGAGGCAAGAAGAGGAAGAAGGCCGACATCGAGTCACACTTTTGGCGGGAAAGGCGAGTCACTCCGCTGAAACCGGTCTCCGTCCCGCGACTGGAACTCCAGGCCGCTCTGCTGGGAACGAGAATGGGGAGATCGGTAGAAGAGGAGCTGGATATCAAGCTTCGGAAGAAAACCTACTGGACTGACTCGAGTACCGTGATCTGGATCAAGTCGGACCCGAAAACCTTCAAGCCCTTCAGCCCCCCATTATACATTGTAATTAGGCTAAGTTTTAAATGTAAAATAAAATCCTCTGTTGTTGCGTTTTTTATTTTTATTTAAGGTTTTGGTTAGTTTTTGTACATACGTAGTTAAGGTTTAATTAGGTCCTAGTTGTTTAAGAATTTGTAATATAGTCTTAAGTTTAGGTTTAAGTCATATTGTAAATTTTTAATCAATAAACGGCACCACTCAGACCTTATCAGCGGATGGATGAAAGAATGATGTATGAAAGGTAGTGGGAATGGAGTAGTGCGAAATTTGAATTTGAAATATCGACAGCAGTCGCATCGACAGGAAGCACTCAAGAAAGGAAGCAAGGAATCAACTCAAGAAAGAAGCAGTTCAAAAAAAAGTCAGCGAGAAATCTTCAAGAAGAAATCTACGGGAAGACTCGAAGATTAATAAGGAAAATTTCAAGAGGGGTCTAGGAATCGCTGGCTGGTCACCGCTCCTCGTTTCGTGTTCCTACAATTCGGGGTTTCATTCAGTTTCTATAGTCAAACGCATCTCCTCTTCCCCCTCCTCAGTTCCTTCACTCCCCCGGCTTCACGGGGCTGGCTGACGCGGGGTGCTCGCTCTGCCGTAGTCGGTAGACGGACCTACCAGCGCACCGAGGCGCGTTTCACTCCCTTGGTACGAAGGGGTTTCTCCAGAAGGAGGCGGTGTCAGGGCCGGGCATGGACATCCTGCCCGGTTGAGAGCGCCGCGCTTGCTACAGAACCTATGACCTATTTTGAACCAAAATGTTGAAAATGGGGACGCTACAAATAAATACAGGTTATTCGAAGAGTCGGAAAAGGCGTGGGGGAAACATCGACAAAGAGCACATTCGGAATCTCGTCGAAAGTATGAGTATGCCTCGGCGTTTTCAAGCAGTTAAACAAGCGAAGGGCGGCCATACAAAGTATTTGTTCTTAATGATATCAAATTTTTTACTATTATATATTTAATACGTGCTTTATTTTGTCCGAGAAAAATATCCTTACAAAATTAATGGGCCTAAGTATTGGAAAATGTTAAGTACGTTTAAAATTAATTCCATTAAAACTGAAAAGTACACTTAGAAACGTATTATTAGTCCAAATAGATTCCTATTCTATCTGTCAATTCTACAAAGTTATTCACGTTATTGTAAAAATATTCAAGGTGCGTACTTTATTTTGTCCAGTACTGTACTAGTATATCACACCAATTCTAGTACTAGAAAAATTAAAAACTGAAGGGACATTGTTGTGCGTGTTGAACAATAGGGTACAGTATAAGAGGAACTCCTGAAAATTAAAATATTGTAAAAAAAAAATTGTAAAAAAAGAATTAAAAAGGGTGATTGGGACCCTAGGATGTATACTGGAATAAACTATTGCAAGTAGGTAGATAAAAAAACCAAATATTTTTGGCATTACAACTTTCATGGTACTGACAAACGACTGTTTCTAAAAGAGACCACAATGGAAACTTGAATGACTTAAAACTGTCCAAGGGTCGTCAAGGACTATAACTGGTTTATGGGTGGTGTAGACCACGCAGATCAACTAAGAAGCCCAAACGGCCTTGAACCAAAGATACAAAAAAAAGGGGGATGCGAACTTTGCAGCATAAATAAAATCCAGTCAAAGCCCTATTCCAAATGCTCACATTGTGGGGTTTATATATGCCTCAAGGATAAAAAAACACTGTTTCTCCAAATACTATGGCATATATTTATAAAAATTGTTTAAGTAATCATTAAAGTATTGAAAATATCAATAAAAAAAAAATATATAAGTTTTTTTTATTAAAACTTTGGCTTTTGCTGACTGATATAGGTACTTAAAGTACCAGGTTCTCTTAGGGTTCTTGCAGGTCCTCCTAAAATTTGAAACGTAGTAGACAACTTTTTACAACTCTTAGTTTCAATATTTTATATATAAAAAAAACTTTTTCCATGATTTCAGGTCTTAGTCTACAAGGGGTTAAAAAAAAGTATAAAAATAAAATCCCTACAATACCCTAATAAAAATTGAACGAGACAAACCCAAAAATTGTAGAGAACCTGTATGCCCAGAGTGTGTAAAACCTTTTCATTCATACTGGGTGGCCCAAATAAGACTTGGGCCACCCTGTAGATGAACTCTACACTAAATGACCACATATGTAGACATAATTTTTTTATAATGAATATTCAATGTTTTGGTAAATTTTTTCAACTTATAGAATTGTTTTCAATATCAATTGAACAAATTGCAATAAAGAAAAAACTAAACTAATGATTTTTATTCTTTAAAAATTCATCCCTGAAGAGGTAAATCATTTTGATTTAAAGCATCTTTTCTATGACCACTGAACTATTAGATGCAATTCAACTGACACGCATTGGACCCATATCGGAACACCCAATGGTAATGATACACATACGGTTTGTTCCCCAAATGCCCAGACACGCCGCTTAACTCACCACCAACGCCATTACCAACGATCTAAAAACGCTCTTCCAACTCATTGAGCAAATCTGCGAGCTACAAATTACTGATTTCTGTCACCAGGGCTCAGTTGCTAATAATGTCTATATAATATCATTCTTTCATCAAGCAGAATGCTATTCTCTTCTTGAGGACATGAAGACCGAAAACACAAATGTCTAATCCAATCTCATATAAGCCTGCCACTTTCCATTTTATTCTTTCTCATTCCTACATTTGATGATATGGGGGATGACATACGAATTTACTTTTCCACCGAAGGCTAGATGTCGCCGGGCGCCGAGGAAGATGGCTCAGTCTTGCCCTTGGAGCACCCCGGGGGGTTTTAGCCGGTGCAAGTCCAACAAACCAGGGGGCGGCCCTCATTGCCCCCTGAAGGTCGGTTAAGGATTTCCCCTGGGTTACCAAAAAAGGAGTCTACTACAGGGAGTGTTATTTAGATATTTATAAATATTATGTCATTTCGAACAATCATTGACTCTTAGGAAGTCAGAAAGAGTACAAAACTAGACTCTTTTTATGTCACATACTGTAAAAAGTACATCTCATATTTCTACACCTGATTAGTCTTTCATTTTTCTCTAACAACCAACTTATTTGATCAAAATAAATAATTTAAAATATAGGAAAGCCAACTGAATTCCTTGTCAATTTGTCTCAGAAGATTCATATTTCTAAAAAAAAAAATGCTTTATATCATAAGCACCTTATATTGTACTGATTAATATGACTTTAAACATACATAAAATTCCATCTCAAGAATCAAATGCCAATGAATGAAATCAGCCTTATGTGACTAAAACACCAAAAGTCAATGCAAAACAGGGAGTAGTGAACAATAAATTTAGAAGTAAGAAAATACATTCCATAAAGACATGTTTCCTATTATGATAATTATATATTCCAAATATTCAATTTTGTAAAAACCTGAAAATAACTGTAAACTATAGCAGTCACTAACTGCTAATAATATATAATTCAAAATAAACAATAATGTCTTCTAGCTTATTACATGCCTTTCAGTCTTTTCTTTAGATTAATTTTGTTGTATATGTGGTGGTTAATTGATTCATATTCTATATAAATATAATACAAATGGACAGAATGAAAATATTTCATTAGGTTTTTTTTTTCAAAATGATTGTCGTTGGTTGTCCAGGAAAGGTTTTCACAATAAACCAGGCAGGTTTTCAACAAAATGAAGTCTACAGAGTAGTGAACTATTATTATACCCTAATTTGTTTTCTTAAAAATAATAATATACTTTCCTATGTATGTTAAACCAAAAAAGGGAATAAAATGTCATTTATTATATTCCATTCTAACTTGGCAGTGACTATGCTACTTTTGATGTTAAGGACTGCCCTAGTGCAGTCTAAAAAACCACAATGATAAAAAACTTAATATTGCTTGTCAAAGGTTATTGACATTATGCTGACTTACTCAAAGAGTCCTTCATATTTAAAAGGATCCAAAATTATAAGACGAAAAGAAATAATGGCTGGAAAATAATTCCACAGCCTAGAAAAAAGTTTTAAACAAGAACAAATAGATAACTTTTTTAGTAGTGTTTTACACTTTCTTCAAAAGAGAACAAATTGAATAAACATACATCAAAAAGACCAACGAAAACAATAATACAACTAAGCAAATATGAATAATCAAGACTATTTTACCCTACAATCAAAATCAAGATGTAACCGAACCAACCTAAACAACTGTAAGGTAGAATTACATGAATCCCTTTTATTGGCCTATTATTGCCTTGAGATGCCATACACAACTTCTGATTTGAGGACAAATACTTAGATTACAGTCTGCGAGTTTATGGATTTGGTCATAATACAAAAGCACACTCTTAGCGGGTTCTTTGGCGGGCATTTGAAAAGATAAGGCGCCATTTTAGAAAATTTCTGAATTGTTCAATATTTCTTTTATTTAAACAACGAAAATGTATAAAAATGTGGATGAAGAAGGAGATAAACCTCCAGAACCTACCAAGAAAAGAAAAAAGCCTGGAGGCACCGATGATCAAGTACATTCAGAGGCGTATTTGCCATTTAGGAAGCCGGGTTATAAAAGAGTTTTCCCTCCCAGCTCTTCGACTAACAAGTTCTTCACAGTATTTGTTGAAAGCACGAAAGGAGAATGTTTGGGAAATAAAAACCCAATTAATTTGTCCGATTTGTTTAAAAGGGAGATAAAGGGTGTAAATTGCGTTAAGAGAATCAATGCTACGAAAATCAGCGTTACCTTCACTCAAACAGATACCGCCAATAACTTTTTAAAAAATGAAGACTTCCTGGAAAAACATTCATATAAAGCGTATATACCAGCTAAAACAATAGAAAGTACTGGAGTAATAAGATTTGTAGCGAGCGCGGCGCTCTCAACCGGGCAGGATGTCCTTGCCCGGCCCTGACACCGCCTCCGTCTGGACAGACCCCTTCGACACCAAGGGCGTAGAACGCGCCTCGGTGCGCTGGTAGGTCCGTCTACCGACTACGGCAGAGCGAGCACCCCGCGTCAGCCAGCCCCGTGAAGCCGGGGGAGTGAAGGAACTGAGGAGGGGGAAGGGGGGAATGCGTTTGACGTATAGAAACTTGAGTAAAACCCCGAATTTTATAGAAACTTGAACTAGGGGCGGTGACCAGCCAGCGATTCTAGACCCCTCTTGAAATCTTCCTAATCTTGAATAATACTAGCAGAGTTTCTTGCTGAAGATTTCTTGCTGACTTCTTGAACTGTTTCTTTCTTGAGGTGCTTCCTTTCTTGAGTTGTTTCCTTTCTTGATGCGATCTTGAGACTGCCCCTGCTGTACTCGAAAATTGGCCCGTTTATAAATAGTCGAGCACTACTTTATCGAGGCACCCTATACAATTGTACCCCTTTTGCTGGCATTTTCACTTCACCGCTCCCAGTTTTCTTTATTTATCTTTCCAAATATACAAGTTACAATTATATTACATAGCTTAAACTAATCCTTATGTAATTACCTATCGATCTATGTAACATTTATATACCTTACTTATTTACCTTACGTTTTATAACACAAAATGTTCCTATTCTACAAGCGATTTCTGTCTACTTGCACACAAAAGTGTTAATATCTTTTATAATACTTAATATACAGACATGTAATATGTTTCCCTATAATATCCATTAATTTATCTTTAAAATCACATATTACATTATTTACCTATCCTATGTATTTCTATTGTACGACCCTTTCTTTTACAACAAGATAATTCACATCGAAATATTGGAATAAACACTAAAATCGAAATATCTTGAAAACTACTGATCGTACAACGAACTATAACCTACGAAAATGCTTCTTACAAAGAATCCTATCTTAATACACTATTTCCTAAGTGCTTACACCTAGGTATTAAAAGATACACTAGGCCTTATGGGCGATCTAGTGTGTTAGAGCGGGACGGAGATATCTCGCTTACTCTTTAGATATACACGCGTCGCCGACATCCTCCCCTTCGTGCGAAGCACCAACTCCGGTCTCGGCGACTCGTTGCACGTTGTCCCGTTGATCTTCCTCGACGGCGGGAACCAGCAGCACTGCCTTGGAGCTCGGACGCCTCAGGATACCGTGCGCAGTACGGACTTCGATGATCCTGGTGCGGCCGTCTGGTCCGGGGTAGGTCTGGAGCACTTCTCCTCTCGGCCACACGTTTCTTGGCAGCGCGGGGTCCACGATGAGGACTGTGTCCCCACACTGCAAGTCTCGCGTAGTCGCCTTCCCGTTGATTCTTCTCGGGATCAGAGTTTGTAGGTACTTTTTCACCCATCTGCTCCAGAAGTGGTTGGCTCGTTGCTGCGATGTCCTCCATGTTCTCCGCGTCGCGATGTCTTCCTCGGTGCACACGCCGATTCTTAGTACGCCGCAGGATCTCCCAATGAGAATGTGATTGGGAGTGAGGGCTTCCCTTTTCGTGTGTTCCGCCACGACGAATGGTTTTGAATTTTCTGTGTTCGGCTTCTAGCAGCGATGTTTGTAGAACTTCATTGGGGCTTCTTTCTATGACGTCTTCATTCATCCGCCCCCCAGCTGCCTCTTGGAGTTCCTTTTTTACTTTCAAGTAGTTCTTGCCGTTGTTACTGGAGATGTTACTGGAGATGTTCCGCGGCGCTGCTCTTCTTGAAGCGAAGTCCTCTTCCAAATTGATTGCTGCCTTTATTTTTCCTCGAACACGTAGTAGCCTGTCAAGTTTTTTCATCTCGCTTGCTCGTTCGGGGGGTTTCCTTTTCTTAAAGCAATTGATTTCTTCGCTGAAATTTTCATCTTGGTATCTTTTCAATAATATTTTTTCAGCTCCTTTCATATAGTGCGTTTCTAAAGGTCGAAATTTTCTATCTTGTTTTTCTTTCTTTTCTGCCATGAGCTCCCCTTCGGTGTTGAAAGTTGACATGATGGCGCTCGTGACTTCTCTCTTCATATCCATAATTGGTGGACGTGGTTGAACCCCCAATGACTCCACAGCGAAGTTCTCCTTATTGATCCTCGGTAATTCTTCTTCTCGGCTGGTCAAGTGCGTACAGGTGAGAGAGTTAACCCGTTCTGACTCTCCATCAGACCCATGTAGCACCCATCCCAGATACGTGTAGGATGCTACGGGCTGATTTCTTCTTCCTTTGCGCGTTGATCTTGACACGATCAGTTCCCAGTTGTCTTGACCGATGAGGATCTTGGGTGGTTCTTCTTCATACAGAAGCTTGTCGACCATTTTGCTGAGGTGGGCGCATGCTTCTATCCTTTTTCTTTCTACCTTCTGTGGTGTCAATCGAATGTCATCGATGGTGCGAGCTCCGGTGATTTTCCTTTTGGTGGGGTGATGAACTCCTCTTATTTTCAGATCAATTTTCATGGATTCCTCCTTCGTGATCATTCTTCCACCAACTGTCTCCAGTGTCAGAGCTTCTTGTGGTCCCTCTAATCCAATATGGTGTGCGACTGAAGAATCGACCAATGTCACTGTCGACCCTTCATCCAGCAGTGCCAGAACCTCCACTGATCCTTTTGGTCCGTACACTTCAACTGGCACCATCTTCAGGTAGGCCCTTCTTGCTCTTGCTACATTCACTGGCAGCATGACGTTGTTGGCGACTTCCTTCTTCTCCTCCTTCTTTTCCTGCAACTTGTCCTTGTGGAGGAGTCGATGATGCCAACGACTGCATTCTTCACATGGAGGTTTCTTGCATGTTTCCTTTCGATGACTTCCTTTAAGACACTTGAAACATGTTCGCGTCTTCAATGCTATGTTCCACCTCTCTTCGTTCGATGCTTGTAGAAACCTTCTGCACTCGTAAAGGTAGTGCTCTCCTTCACAATGTGGGCATACTGCTTCTTCTCTTCTCTGCTCGACGGCTGCATGTGATGCTTGCTTCCCATATGACTGCCTCAGTCTCGGTGGAGGCGGTTCTATCCTTTGGACTGGAAGTGCATCCTTTACTGCGAGTGGCCTGTGACGAATCGCTTCTTCTTTCAAGAAGTCTGCCATGTCTGAGAGCTCTGGTTCCATCTTCTTGCCAGCGTAGTCCAGCCACCTGAACTTCAATATTTCTGGCATCTTGCTGATGATGGCCCTCATTAGGTCTGGACTGATGAGGTAGTTCGGCCTCTTCAGAGTCTTGATCGTCGCCACTGTGTTGTTCACTTGCTTCGAGAACTCGCAGATATCTTGCGCGCTGGTGCCGAACCTTGGTAGGCTCCTGATCCTGTCCAATTCCGCTATGATCAGGTGGTCCGGTCTTCCATATTCATTTCTGAGAGTCTCCATAATTTCTTCCGACGTGCAATCCGAGTATAACAGGCATCGGACTGATTCCAATGCTGCTCCTTTGAGGGCGTGACGTATTCTTGAGATGTTGTGGATCTCGTCGAACAATCTTGCTGTCCTGTCGTAGGCTCCTTGGAACGACAGCCACTCCCTGTAGTCCCCGTCAAAGGTTGGCAGCTCTTGCACGTAGGTCGGTGCTGACCGGATCGCTTCGACTGGTCTGTATGTCCTGGGTACTTCTGGTTTGATGGAGTCTTCTTGGAGTCGCTCTTTCCTGAACGTGTCTGCTGATGGATTCACCGCCGGTTTCCCAATTTCTATCTGCGGTTGTCCCTTCCCGGACCCATTCAGCAGACGTCCCTCCTTTGCTTCTTCCACCGTGGATTGTACCCACTTCTGGACATCTTCTTCCCGATCATTGTCTTCAACTTCAGTTTCGGAATCCTCTTCTAGCGCAGCTTTCCTTTGTTTAATCTTCAGCAACTTTTTCTGTAGCCGCGCAATTTGCAGTTCAAGTTCTAGGTCTTGCTCTTCAAGTTCCAGTTGTCGTTCGGTCCTTATTGATGACGTACGACGATTCTTCTTCGATTTTGACCCGGTCTTCTCTATGGTCTTCTTGGTCTTCTCGGTCTTCTCTGACGCCATCAATGTCCCCTCTTCATATGACGTCGCTATGGTCTCGTACGACGTTGCCTCTTCGGTCCCAGAAGACTCTTCCATTCTTCTTCTGGTACTGGAGGTCCCGACGGGCGCGCTGAGTGCGGCAGTGGAGACGTCCTGGTGTGCAAAGTCGACTGTAGACCTTTCTTCAACTGGCGGCGTCTGTTCCTTCTGGGCCCCTGACTGGCTTCGGGTTTGGGGCATGGTGACTGGGAGGTGACGGATAACCGGATAGATCCGGACTTCGAAGGACCAGCTGTAGCGAGCGCGGCGCTCTCAACCGGGCAGGATGTCCTTGCCCGGCCCTGACACCGCCTCCGTCTGGACAGACCCCTTCGACACCAAGGGCGTAGAACGCGCCTCGGTGCGCTGGTAGGTCCGTCTACCGACTACGGCAGAGCGAGCACCCCGCGTCAGCCAGCCCCGTGAAGCCGGGGGAGTGAAGGAACTGAGGAGGGGGAAGGGGGGAATGCGTTTGACGTATAGAAACTTGAGTAAAACCCCGAATTTTATAGAAACTTGAACTAGGGGCGGTGACCAGCCAGCGATTCTAGACCCCTCTTGAAATCTTCCTAATCTTGAATAATACTAGCAGAGTTTCTTGCTGAAGATTTCTTGCTGACTTCTTGAACTGTTTCTTTCTTGAGGTGCTTCCTTTCTTGAGTTGTTTCCTTTCTTGATGCGATCTTGAGACTGCCCCTGCTGTACTCGAAAATTGGCCCGTTTATAAATAGTCGAGCACTACTTTATCGAGGCACCCTATACAATTGTACCCCTTTTGCTGGCATTTTCACTTCACCGCTCCCAGTTTTCTTTATTTATCTTTCCAAATATACAAGTTACAATTATATTACATAGCTTAAACTAATCCTTATGTAATTACCTATCGATCTATGTAACATTTATATACCTTACTTATTTACCTTACGTTTTATAACACAAAATGTTCCTATTCTACAAGCGATTTCTGTCTACTTGCACACAAAAGTGTTAATATCTTTTATAATACTTAATATACAGACATGTAATATGTTTCCCTATAATATCCATTAATTTATCTTTAAAATCACATATTACATTATTTACCTATCCTATGTATTTCTATTGTACGACCCTTTCTTTTACAACAAGATAATTCACATCGAAATATTGGAATAAACACTAAAATCGAAATATCTTGAAAACTACTGATCGTACAACGAACTATAACCTACGAAAATGCTTCTTACAAAGAATCCTATCTTAATACACTATTTCCTAAGTGCTTACACCTAGGTATTAAAAGATACACTAGGCCTTATGGGCGATCTAGTGTGTTAGAGCGGGACGGAGATATCTCGCTTACTCTTTAGATATACACGCGTCGCCGACAAGATTTGTACCCAAATCCTTGAGCAATGAAGAACTTTACAATCGGTTAACTTCACAGTATGAAATCGTAAGTGTACGTAGATTTACTAGAAAATCAAATGGTGAAATTATACCATTTGAATCTGTTAGTATTACCTTTGTTTCTACTAATTTACCGGAATTTATATACCTGGATTTATGGGCCTACCGTGTCCATGAATATACCGCACCATTGTTGCAATGTTACAAATGCTTTAAATTTAACCATGGCGCAAAAGTATGTAAATCATCACAAAAATGTTCTATTTGTTCAGAGGAGCATCATTTTAAGGAGTGCAATCAAAATAGTACTGTCAAATGTATAAACTGTGCAGGTCCTCATCTGGCTATTTCTAGGGTATGCCCTATAAAAATGAAAAAAATACTGGAAAAAAAGCAAAAATTAAGTTATGCTTCTGTAATCAATAATAATACTAAATTAATCCCGAATAACTATCAAAAAGACTTTCCACCTTTACCACAAACAGATATTATGCCAATGAAACTTCAGTCAAATGTGCCAAAACCTAATATGTCTGGTCTTCCGTCTAAGGACAACTCCAATTCTAACATTAATTTAAGTAATGATAATTTAATTACACAAATTTTAAACAATGACTCAATAATGAAAAGCATGGTGGCAGCATTGGTAACCTTAGCAAATAAATCTGATGATAAACCACTTACTAATGCAAGTATTAAAAATATATTAAAAGAAAAACTCAATAATGGACAATAGTTCTATTAGAATAGCTCAATTTAACATACAAAGTGTAAATAATAAAAAACCTTTGCTTATAGATTTCTTACATAGTAATAACATTGATATTTGCTTATTAAATGAAACCTGGTTAAAGGATAGAAATAAGTTTTACATATCTGGATTTAATTTCATATATCGAAATGCAGAAAATGGTCATGGAGGTGTAGGTATATTAATAAAAAGTAATTTTAAATTTAGTGTAGTTGAAACTCCATTTTATGAATATTTACAAACAGTTGCTATAATTTTACAAACTTGTTCAGGTGGGTTATCTATTTTATGCACATACTGTCCTCCACGTTCTGGAGGTTTTAGGATTAGAAGCCTTAAGAATGTAATTGATAAATTGCCCAAACCATTGCTTATGTCAGGTGACCTAAATGCGCATCATCTTGCCTTTGGTTGTTTGAGATCAGACAATCGTGGCACTGATATTTATAATTTGATGGATGAATATGATCTTTGCATATTAAATACTGGTTCTCCAACAACAGTAGGTACAATACATCACAATCAATCAGCTATAGATGTTTCATGTGTCAGTGCCTCGATTGCATTATTATGTGATTGGAAGGTACATGATGATGCCATGGGCAGCTATCATTATCCCACGATCATTGATCTTCATATATCTCCTGAAAAGTATGTAATTGGTGAATCAAGTGAAAGATTCCTGTATAAAAAAGCAGACTGGACTAAATTTAAAATATTATCTGAAGATTCTTTTAATATTCTACTAACCAATGCTTCTGATCCATTAACAAAATATGACATTTTTTGTGAAATATTAAATAAACTTAAAGAAATATGTATACCCAAACTAAAAATATCTAAAAGTTCATATTTAATGAAGAGACCTGTACCATGGTGGGATGATGATTGTTTAAATGCTGTTTCAAAAAGTAGAAATGCTCTAAATAACTATAGACATAATCCAACATTGGATAATTATATAGCATACAAAAAATTAGATGCTTGTAAAAAACGAATTTTAAGTGATAAAAAGAAAACCAGTTGGCACACATTGTGTTCAAGCTTTAATAGAAACACACCTGTAAGCATCATCTGGAATTATATGAGACGATTTAAAAGGGCTCCTATTCTTAAATCTCCAAAAAATGATGAATGGATTCCTTCCTTTCTTAATAAGTATTCCGATTCTTTACCTGAAACCAATGTGTCAGTACTCAATGAATATTTTAAATTAACAGGAAATATTGCAAGTAGTTTTTTGGCAGAACCGTTCACTTGGAATGAATTTGTAAGTTCTTTATATTCACGTAAAGATACAGCTCCAGGACTTGATGATTTTCCCTATAAACTTATCTCTAATCTTCATGTAAATGCACAAAAGATTTTGTTTCAACTTTTTAATCTTTTGTGGTATTCTCAATGTATACCTGTCTCATGGAAGACTCAATGTATTATACCTATCCTAAAACCTGAGAAGCAAGTAAATGATTGTGACTCTTATAGACCAATATCACTTTCATCTTGTATTGGTAAAATATTTGAAAATATTATTAAGGTACGATTAGACTGGTATGTAGAATCCAATAATATTTTACCTATGCAACAGTTTGGTTTTCGTAAAGGTAGAAGTTCTGTTGAAAGTTTTATTTCATTAATAACAGATATTAAAAATTCATTTCTCAGCCACTCTTTCACAGTGTGTGCTTTCCTTGATGTGAAGGGAGCATTTGATAATGTAAATCCCTTCATTTTGATAAAGATTTTGAGTGATATAGGAATTCCTGGAAAAGTATCAAAATGGATATTTAGTTTTTTATATAATAGGACTATATATGTAAAATTCAATAATATTCTTCATGGACCAAGAAACGCTTATAAGGGTACAATGCAAGGTGCTGCACTTTCTCCGTTACTATACAATATTTATATTTCTCAGATTATGCACCATATCAATTGTAATGATGTTCAAATTCTACAATTTGCTGATGATATAGTTCTGTATTCAATAAATAAAAATGTTAATATTGCAGTGAATAACCTAAATAATACACTTGTTCAATTGCATACTTTTTATAATGATTATTTACAATTAACTATTAATCCTCATAAAAGTGTTGCCATGATATTTGCAAAAAAATCTATTGAAGGTATAGTTAACAATGTTATATATAATAGAACACCAATTCAATATGTTACTTGTAAAAAATTCTTAGGAGTTTATCTAGATTGTAAACTTAAATTTGAATTACATATAAATTATATTATTAAAAATGCCAATAAAAGTTTAAACATTTTAAAGTCATTAGCAGGTATAAGTTGGGGAGCTGACCCAAAAATACTTCTCATGCTATATAAGAATCTGGTGCGATCACATTTTGATTACAGTTGTTTAGCATATATGAATGTTAAAAAACACCTTTTAAAAAAATTAGATGTTGTTCAAAATAAGGCATTAAGAATAATTAGCGGAGCTATGTGTACCACTCCTATTAATGCTATGGAAGCTGAATGTTGTATCCCTCCATTAATTATTCGACGATATCATATGGCACAAAAATTTGCCATCAAATTATTTTTTATTAATAACCCATTAGTACTAAGAAGATTTTTACCAGAATCTCTCATTAATTTTGATCTCAGTAACTATTCTGTCACTACTGATATGCTTAAAAATTATCAATTACCAGAAATTACTTTTATTGTGGCTAAAGCGCAATCTCTTGACAACATATATAGATCTTATCCACTTCCCTTATATAAAATTAGCTATGATGCTTTAATGAACAATGATATTGATATCCAATTTGAAAACTTTGCTAATCAACAGGAATTTTTAGCATATTTTAATAACAAGTCATCTTACTATAAAATTTATACAGATGGATCTAAAAATCCCAATAGAGTAACTTCGGCTTTCTATGACAGTCAATTAAAAGTTACAAAATGTTTTAAAGTGGATAAAAGTAGTAGTATATTTACAGCGGAAGCTATTGCTATATACCTGGCTTTACTTCATATTTCTAAATTAACGAATGTAGGAAGTTATGTTATTATATCTGATTCACAAAGTGTTTTGATCTGTTTAAAAAACCATGCATATACTTACAAAATGAATTACATTATTTTAAAAATTAAAAGTGTTCTACATAGTTTAGTATTAGAGAAAAAAATTGTAAAGTTCTTATGGATCCCTGCTCACAAAGGTATTTTGGGTAATGAGATTGCCGATTCAGCTGCCGCACAGGATTATGATGAAGATTATTCTAATGATATAAAAGTACCATTCACAGATTATTATTCGAACTTGAAGCAAAGTATACAAGAAATGTGGTCTAATTATTGGATAGATATAAGCATAGAAAAGGGTAAATGGTACGCTGATATACAAAAAGCCCTGCCCGCCAAACCTTGGTTTCACAACATTAAAGGACCTGTGTCTAGAAATTTCATATCCACAATAAACAGATTAAGATTTGGACACTGCCAAACCCCTGCACACCTCAAAAGAATGAAAATTTGCAATGATAGTCGTTGTTCTCATTGCAAGACCTGTAACAACGCAGATATTGAACATTTTGTATTTAATTGTCATCAGTTTGGAATAGAAAGGCTTTTATTGGTTTCGGAATTGGAAAAAATCTTCAAAGAAGTCCCAAGGACCTTAGAAGAATTATTATCTAATGAAAAGTGCTTTGTGCCCATTTACGATTTTATTAAAAACACGATAAAGAAACTCTAATCTGATCATTAAACCACCAACGACAGGCTCAAAAGGGCATGTACCCAGAGCCGTAAAACTTAATATTAAAAAAAAAAAAAAAAAAAACACTCTTAGCTTGAGTGGCCACCGGAGGAATTTCAAAGTGGTCTGATTTGAAAGTGACTATGTGAACAAGGTCGAAAGTAATTCAAGGTTATGTCTATGGATCTATAAAACTAAATCATATTGTTTTGAAATGTACATTAATAAAATATTGTATATGTTAACTAGGGTATGATTACCATAGCAGAGAATATAACAAAATTAGGCACTTATTGTAATATCATTGGCATCTTTTGTCAAATATTTCGTCTATTTGCAAATCACTCATTATCATGTTTGTATTGCATAGAAATCAGACTTGAGAACTTGTCCAAGCACTTTTCTTCATGTATTCTTGTGAGCCGGTAGACATGGCCGCCAAAATGTGCAAATTTATACTTTCTGTGTTGGCCCGCGGGAGGTATTTTATTTCCCTCCTGCCCTCTTCCGTTACAGAAGTAACGTAAGTGAGCGTTCCCCAATCCGCCATTTGGGGACGCGGTTTTATAAAATTTACGAAAACTAAAATCCTTATACTTTTCACAAGACGATACAAAAATAATTTAGTAGCACGCATAAAATACTTGATAGAGTAGAATATAATAATCACAGACCAATAAATAATAGACTAGCAGTGGCAACAGTGCTGCCATAGAGTCTTTCCGTGTTTATCGCAAATTAATAATCGACTACGAATTTTTTTGTTTTTTTTTTTTATTATTAGTTCCTTTATGATAATGCCGTATAAGCGTGTTTATTACAAGAAAATATGTAAGTATAAGCAGCAAGGTATTTGCTTTTAGAAATAAATATAATTATAAATTATTTATAAAGAAGCAATGAATCTATTTTTATGGGAAGGAATAGCAGAAGTGCTGCCAATCTCTATCCAAACTGCTTACGCTGCGCTGCTTGCTGCTTATTTTATATATATTGTCAAACAGAAACAGAAACAGAAGAACAGGAGCAGAAACTATTTTACTAAAAATAAACAAATAACAAACATACGTTGCGACTTAAACTAAACACGATTTAACATTTGCTGAGATAACCAAAACAACGACTATCAGAGATTCGACACAATAGTACAATCCTCACGTAAACTAACAAGAGGTCCGCTCCGCATGGAACCTCAAACAAGAATCCCCCGGCCGACGAGCCTGCATCTGCTTATAAACGGTTTCTATATTGGGTGTATAGAAACAGTTTATTTTGTTCTATCTAGTAATATATATATAAATATATTTATATTCATAATTAATATATATATGTATATATATTATTAGATAGATTGAAAAATAGGAACAAAATAAACCGTTTCTATATACCCAATATAGAAACCGTTTATAAGCCCATGCAGGCTCGTCGGCCGGGGATTCTTGTTTGAGACTCTGTGCGGAGCGGAGCTCTTGTTAGTTTACGTGAGGACTGTATTATTGTGTCGAATCTCTGATAGTTGTTGCTTTGGTTATCGAAGTAAATGTTAAATCGTGTTTAGTTTTAATCAGCACGTATATTTGTTATTTGTTTATTTTTAGTAAAATGGCTTTTGATCCTGACATTTAGTTATTTTTTTGAGTAAAATAACTTCTGATCCTAACAATATATAAATCCTAAACCCGGATTTGTTTCAAATGTTCATTTTTTAGGGTATATTTTCGCCTTTATGGGGAAGGCAAAGACATTTATGCCATAAAGCCATGTCTGAGATCATTTCTGTTCAAGTCTTATTATATTTCTGTTAAATATTCCCGCCACGCTCTAATATCTCTGTCGTAATTCAATCTAATCCATCTTCATTTCCTGTTTATTATAACATTTCTACACACATACACACACACAATATTCACGACGAAAAAACTCAGCGGCTCTAGGGATGTCGAAAATGAAAAAAAAATATCGTTATATCAATATATCGATATTTATTAAAATATCAATATCGACGTCTATATATCAAAGGAAAAATATCGTTATGTCGATTAAATCTCGATAAACACGAAAGTATTTTACCAGTATTCCTTTTTATTAGACAAAATTACAAAAATATCAAGACCTAAAAGGCTATCTTCTAACTTTAAGACCTATTTAAGATATCAAACAAAAATAAAGAATAAATAAATAAATGGCGGCAAATAATATACATGCAACAAATTCAGATGTCAATGCATGCAACGTAACAAAACATAATACTCAACAGTTATACACAATATAGTTCTTTTTTAATATAACCATTAAAAAAAATATATTAGTCGTAATTTTAATTTTCTTGCTCTGTAATCATGATTAAACCCATTTAAAACATTAAGAAATCATAAATGTGTATACAATCTGGGATTCTGTAGTGTTTAAAACATAAATGAGCAAAATGCAGTCATATTAACGGTAAAAAACGTAAAATGTAATCGTTAATCATTTTCATTAATCTGATTACGTTTTGCCTATCTATGAATATAACGAGGTAATATTTGTTCGTAGGTAGGAGTTCCCTCCTTCATTTAACTTAAATTGGACTTTCAGGGTCGACATATATAGGCCAAAAATGATCATATTCCCAAAGTCAAATACACAAGGAAGTGTCACAGGTCCATCTGGTAAAATATAAAATGAAACGCATATTCAAATAATATTTTGTTTATAAATATTGGTGAAAAAATCTATGAGCTACATAATATATATCATGTTGTACACAATATGTATAGTTAGACTAACAATTTAACATTGTTAATTTATAATTGTTTTTTATTTATTCCCTCCGGTATTCCACAGGGATCGCATTTGGGCCCACTGCTCTTTAAGATCTACGTCTATGACATACTCTCCTGCTTTACTCATATAAAATTCCTAATGTATGCCGACGACACAAAGATTTTCTGTACAGTTCGAAGCATTAGCGATTGTATTAGGCTGCAGTCGGAACTAACTAGCCTTTGTAATTATTGTAACTTAAATAAACTTGATCTAAAGGTTAAAAAATGTAACATTATTACTTACACAAGAAAACATCAGCCGATCATTTATAATTATACGTTAAATAATTCCTTGGTTCAGAGAGTTATCATGATTCGGGATTTGGGCGTGATGCTAGACTCCAAATTACTATACACTTCCCATTATAATTACATCTGCCAAAAAGCTTTGAGAATGTTTGGTTTCGTTTGGCGAATTGCCAAACCCTTCAATAGTGTACACTCTTTATTGTTGCTTTATTATTCATACATTAGGAGCTACCTCGATTATGCCTCCCCAATTTGGTCCCCGGATTACGTGACATATAAAAGTCTGCTAGAGCACATTCAAAAAAAGTTTCTAAAATATCTGTGTTTTAAATTTAAAAATGACTACGTTGAGTATAACGTAAATTTGGATGAGTATGGGTTATTATCTATTAAAGACAGAAGAACTCTTTGTGATTTGAAATTTTTATATGACATTTTAAATTATCACATAGACTGCCCAGATTTGTTGAGGAGAATTAATTTTAAAATAAACACCAAAACTTCTAGACAGCCGAACTTGTTCGCCGTGCCGAAAATGCATCACAATTATGCAAAGAACTCTATAATACACAGATGCCTCAATACGTACAATAAGGACTTTTGCACTATTGACACATTTTCCCACAATAGAAACAAATCCATAGCCTCGGCTTTAGCTTTGCTAAAGTTAAAACGCCAATAGGAGGGTACAGACACCACACTGCATTCATATACATATCATATATAGCTTTCTTACACTCACCTTGCCACAACAAACACACGCACACACACATGCGCACAGATCTATTTCTAATTGTTGCGAGTTCACTGTTATTTCATTTTCCTTTTCTTTGTTAGTTTTTAAATATTATCATTGTGTAATTGGCACAGCTTGTCAACTGTACCGTATGTAAAATGTTTGTATGTGCTGTTCAATGATAGTGAATAAATAAATAAATAAATAAATATTTCTAAAAGTGTTTATCCTCATCAGCATGGTATTACACTTTTTGGTATAATATACATGGTGCATATACATGTTATAATATACATGGTATCATACTATTTAATACAATAAATTATGTACGAAATTGTATATTTTTTTATTGTTTTTAATAAATTTTTATTTCTTATTTTATGCAACTACCGCCTTATATGAAATTATAATTTATGTATGTACATTTGTAATATTTCATAAAGTGAAATATTATATTTGTTTATGAGAAATAAATTCGTTTAACCCGAATTTAATTATCGAAGCGGAAACACATCTTTCGATTTAAAATAAATAATGAGTTGAATATCGGCCAGCCATTTATGCAGCAATCATGTTTTAAGAACCGAACTTCTAGCTGCTGATTAAAATTAATTTAAAAGCTTCATAAAATAACTATTTTATTTGATGTTTCTTTATAAGATATCCCTTCATTACAGAAAAAAGTTTTATGCAGGTATCACTCGTTCATGTGTTTCACTTTAGAAGGCAATAATCCTAAAACCATACAACCATTAGCTACAAAATTATTAATTTATTACAAATTAAGCGTTTATTTTGCTACTAATTATCGAGGTAACTTGAATACATGTATATTAAAAAAGTTTCTATGTTTGAATGTAGGAGATAATTTAAGATAGATACTGTCCAGACAATATCAAAAGTTTTTTACCGATATTTAGAATGGACCTTCATGGTGAACAAAGATTGTGTATTATCAGCATTACCTCGTAAAATGGTTATTCCTCGAGGGCAAATCCGTGAGCCCTGCCGGTATAGATATCGCTTCACTGAGTGATTTCTACCGTCTGTATCATGGCGAATATTCTGAAAAGTTATTTCACCTTGTTCAGCCCTCTGTCTTCCTTAATAGAACCATGCGCGCGGGTTTATAGTCACAGTCACAGCTGTACGATATCCCTATTTCACCTTGTTCAGCCCTCTGTCTTCCTTAATAGAACCACGCGCGCGGGTTTATAGTCACAGCTGTACGATATCCCACATCCCGGCTAGGACTAAGAAGTTTTTAACTCTTACTTTTGCTAGTTCAAGTCTTCTGGCAAGCGTGTTCCCACCGTCCTATGATATGGGGTTCTTCAAGCGAAGCGAAGCGTGATATTTGTGCAGGCCGGCATGATCGCTGCAACTATTGATAGGTTTTTTACTGTTGATAGTCGTTGTTGTTTTTGGACTGCGCTCTGATTACCATCACGCGTGTTGTGGTCTCTGTGCAGAGTCAAGATAAAAACACTAAAAATAATATTTATTTTAACAAAAGTTTACTAAGTTTTAAGCCTAATCTTAAAATAAATTCGTTTTGTAATAAGCTAGTGTATATTACATAGATGGGCAAAATGTAATCAGATTAATGAAAATGATTAACGATTACATTTTACGTTTTTTACCATTAATATGCCTGCATTTCGCTCATTTATGTTTTAAACACTACAGAATCCCAGATTGTATACACATTTATGATTTCTCAATATTTTAAATGAATTTAATCATGATTACAGAGCAAGAAAATTAAAATTACGATTACATTTTGTAATCGTTGATCATTAATCAGATTACATTTTGCCCATCTCTGGTGTATAATATCAAAGTATAGTATATCTGCAAAAACTACAGAAATTTTCATAGGATTTATTCAGACACGCATTTAATTTGATTAAAAATTGTAATAAACTTTTCATTATTAAATCATTTTATTATTACCTATGCGGACACAGATAATTGTCAATTTTCCGCAGTATCGATCGAGTTTTCTATTGCCTTTTGTACTTTATAATCATGAAAGTGTCATGTGTGTTGTTAATTATTGTTTTAAATTGTAAGAGTTTTAGAATTATTTTAATATTACTAGGCAGTTTCTACCCACTACAGGGCAAAGGTCTCCCTTCCCTTTTCCACTACATTTGTGGAATTCATGGGAAAGGCGTTAAGCCCAGCACACAATGTCCAAGGCGAGTTGGCGGGTGCGCAGTATGCACGGAGAAGGTGCATGCAGCAGCAATCTACGTGCATTCGGCACCTCAGGTGACTCTTGCGTCGCCTTAGCATAATATAGAGGGAAGCACTATTCTATTCTGCCCGTAAAGAACACGGCTTACGGAATTACAGAATTCAGTTATTCTGAAGTACTTAAAATAGAGTTATTTTAAGTATCATTGAACACATCGAGTCCTTGGTTTGCAAACTGACTGTTAACGTGTTATGATATAAGTTTCTATACATATATGCGAGGGTCTATATGTGACTAACACCAATCAGCTACAACGGTAAAAGAAATTACAAGAAATATATTAGTAGCACCCATTAGTCCTAGTGACTCGCTTTGGCCTGTCACGTTTCGGGATCAGCTAGTGCGGCCCTAGTTGTTGATATATATTATGTCAGTCATGGTATGTGTTACCCAACATCACGACGCAGGCTGCCAAAGTTGCGGTAATACATTTTTATGTCAGTATAAAAAAGTTACAGGAATATCATGTGGTTGCTTCTATTGGTAATAATAATATATACCCACGCTTCACCCCTTTCGGGATGAACATATACATTAGTGGTTGATTCCACTTTGCGCTTTTTTATCATTACACACACACACACACACACACACACACACACGCACGCGCGCGCACGCACACACACAGTGTCCACTCCACGGCTGATGGTACGCATCTATCAAAAGTAAAGAAATCTATCTATAGTCGCAGCGATCCTGACGGCACGCACAATGTCATAAGACGATCAATATCATTACGAGTCGTCTCCAACGTAACCTACTGATCGCTGTTCTCAAAGCACTCACACATGAAATTCCTATTAGATGCCATGCGAGTTTTCTCACGATGTTTTCCTTTACCAATGAGCGTGTGCTGCCTAAATCCGCACTAAATCTGGAAAACCTCAGATAAACGTACCAAGATTCGAACCTACGACCACTCGCATCGCCACGCATGCTTCTATTGTTGTACTCGTTTATGTAGGACAGCGGCCACTTTCCATCAGGTAGTATGTACGTTTGCCAACTACCAGTAAAAATACTTATTTAACGATACATTTATTTTTGCTTATTTGGTAGAATATCATTATGAACCCCCTGAAATATCATAAGGGCGGCTATCCCAGTATGCCGGTCTCTCAACGGCTTAATACCACCGGATTATCATCATCTCATCACTGCTAGCCGGACCTGGTAACTGTTAGGATTTGGACAAATATATAAAATAATTAAAGAGATTCGTTTGGATAATATTTTACATTTTTGATAACGTCATATACTTATTTACAGTGTGTCATCTTCTTTTTTCTTATTTTCACCTTATGTGCAGGTTTGATTTACTGTTTGTTAACTATAAAATAGTTTTCAACAGAAACCGCGTTCGTTCTTCAGCCTGAGAAGCGAATAGCCTGCAGTGGCTTCATCTTTTGGAGGGGTGGATATAAAGAGTTCACTCTTCTAGATGCCATACAGACGCTGTTTATACGACTCCCTCAAGTCACAGGCCCCTGAAGTCATAGACTCACTCAAATCACTGACTTTCCTAAGTCGCACACTTCCTCAAGTCTACTGCCTGTATTCTTTACATAACATGATCCAATAAGTAACAGTTTAATAAAATAATGTAATATTTCAGTTTTCACGTCGGCGAAAGTCAACACAAAACAAAATGGCGTCAAAGAATACAATTCACCATACCAAGATTTCAATCCAGACTTTTCTAGGAGATCCTTCGTAATAACCAAGCAGTCTTTGTCTAATCTGATCCCTGGACGGAAAAAGTCAAGAAGGATCGTCAATTTTAAGCATTATACCACTCTATATGATTCTTAAAGGTAGTCGTGGGAATTTGGCAGCTCCGACTCAGTGGCGGTCCCCAGGTCGCGTTGTTCCGGTCTGTACACATTTATACGCGAAACCTTCGATGTAGGCGACTGTACAGCGTACATCGGACGCCGTCATATATAAATGCATATAGAAGGGTACTTTGCGACCTGACATTCGCAGCCTGGTCGTACCTACAAACTCGTGAATGCCAAAAACCGACGGCTACCTTTAACCTGAGATTTATAAACACAACTTTAAGTTTGCTTAGACATTATTAAAAAATTACAATTTATACTACTCAATTAATTTTAAAGGATTTGGTAAGACACCGATTTTATCGACATGGACTCTGTGAATACTTTCGCTATACGTACTTAAGTTCCTATTGTATATTCAGTTTTCTATCAAAACGAATTTATTTTTTGAGAACTTTGCTAAGCAAAATGAAAACAGCGTTTATAAATCTCAGGCTTACACTCAAAATTAAATCTTATATGCCATCAATTTAATAAAATATTTGTATTATGACTTTATGTGTATTTTTGATGTGGTAGGGTGATTGCTCGAACGGGGTCGTGATCACAGTACACAAGTGTTAAGATCGTCATAGTGACTCGCATCGACCTGTTGCGTTACGGGATCAGTTTGTGTATATTCAGTTGTTCATATAGCTAGAGACCTTCCGTTGTGGTATATGTGGGCTAACGTAGCGCTGGCGACTGTCTGATATTTCTCTCTTGGCGTTTGCTTCCTTTCTTGGATTGCGCTATATATACTTAGCATCAGGTGCAATGGTAGTCACTTTGTCAAGTCAGTAGAAAACAGAGTTCTTAAAAAAAAATTACCTTCGACCACCCCATGAAGGTCGTGTTAACTTACTCCCTTCTTCCATTTCTCCTCTCCTCTCTCTCCCCTTTCCTTCCGATTGTGTTGTTTATATTGTATCTTTTCAAAATATTAATAATTACTAATTTATTTTTATTTATATATCGTAATCAGTGTGAGACCAGCGTTTGAATTTATATTTAAGCGCGTTAGCTATTTTATTGTATTTATTGTATTTTAACATAAAAAAATAATTACTAATTAATTATTTCTTTCTTTGATTAATTATTTTGCGATAACTCCTAAGATATTCATTCAAATAATATGGTGTAAGTGACTATCGTAATATGCATGAAATGCTTTATACCTCAGTTTTATTAACCACAAGCCACAAGTGCCACAAGTTAATAAGGATGAATAATGTATCCGTTTAAATAGCTTTCCAAATACATTTATTCCAGATTAAATAAAAAAACAGTGTGCAGGTCTGGTACAAACGGGCTTGTCTCCGCAACTAGACGTTCAGAGCGCCTATTTTTCAGGACACTAAGCTAAGACGATTTCAAAAATTTCAGCCCGATTCCACCAGGGAACCCGCCAGCCGCCTTACGATGCAACGGAAAGTAGCCTTATTTGGAGATACTGATCCTCAAATACAAGGTTCCGGGGAAGAAAAGCCTAGGCCATCAGAGGTGAAAGTAGCTAGATGACAACAATAACTGAACTGTATTAGTCCCGGCGAAAAAATCCGTCACCATCGTTATTGGATTGTGCTGTACTGACTACCAAGTTATAAGAGAGAATTTAACGACCTGTAAAAAGAGTAATAAATATTTATCAAACATGCTAACTATAGCAATTAAGAAATCTATAGTTCCTTTTTAATTAAAACTCCAGTTAACAATAGGCCGAAGGAGTGTGAACAAGAAAATGAACGAGAAAATATTTTTAATATTAGTTTTGGTTTGTGTTTTATTGTGTAGTTCTTGTATAGCTTAAGCTGTTAACCGGGGAATTAGCTATTGCTCAACTCGTTTCAGAATGGGGACTTTTTGCTCGCAGCGATAAGTAATATCACACCTCAAATAATAAAAGGATATCGTTTTTAACTTATGGTTTTTATTTATTTTGATAAAATATTTAATATATTATGATTAATTTCCATGACGAAAAATGTCGTCATGCACATTGCAGTAAGCTTATAACAGAAGAATATCATTTCAATTACAATAAACAATAACCTTTCACAGCCTCACCAATACAGTAAACAAACTGACTGGACTTGAAGTGGCGGACCCAAGAATAATAACTGTAGTAGTGAACAATTATCGGCTGATAAAAATAATAATAATATAATATTATTTCAGATAGCGATATGTGTGTCTGTAACTAAGGGGAACAATGGAGACATTTCATCTTTCCAATTGGCAAGTTTATTATAGTTTTTTTCGATAGTTTTTAGTGTCTGACCGAAACTTTAACTAACTTTAGCTTGAACATTAGTTTCTAGCAAATATTTTGGTTCTTTAAAATTTTGCCTCGTATTGTTTTTTTGGCCATAGCCTAAATCCCGAAGCCTGGGTATTATTTATTTTTATAAAAGCTTAATCCGGCTAAGTGGACGCTTTATATGTGGTCAATTACATTTTAATCACAAAACGCACGTTGTAACAATATTAGACTCTTAAAGTTTTAAAATATTATATCTGTTTCAGCTCGCACGGCTTTCTTTTCCTACTGTAGAAACTGTAAGTAAATTTAATATGTATATTAAATGTTTGTTAGTTGATGAAATAAGATCATCTATAATATAAAAATGAATCGCAAAATGTCTTGATAAGCGCGAAACTCGGGAACGGCTAAACCGATTTGGCTGATTTTTTTTTTTTGTTGTGTTTGATAAAGTCTGAGGAAGGTTATTACGGAGAGAAAATTTTATAAAATTCCCTGCAACTGTCTAAAAATAACACTTTTCTATATGCTCATACAAAAAATTCGTAATCATATTTAAAAGTCAATTTGAACTTTAACACCATACCATAAAGTTTAAATGTTAGTGGACGGGTTCCGGGAAGGCAAAGCAATCGAGATTGACGTATAAATACTAATGTCAATATTTGTCAATTTTTATACATATAGCATTAAGGCCAGGTTCCTTCAAACAATTTTCAAAAAAATCTGACGGGGAAGCTATGAAACATTAAAAAAACAATGTGACTTTGTTTTAGAGAAATAGGGCAGAACAAGGTCTGCCGGGACAGCTAGTTTAATATAAACATAATGATTTAATATATATATGGTCTTGTGCTTATAGCTAGTTACAATTTTAATGTGTCTCGGGTACGTCCAGGATTATTATGGAGACTGCCAATATTGATTAAGATTGCATTGCGAGGAATATTCCCAAGAATTTAATTCTCTAATTTCATCATCCCTATTTGACCGCAAAAGCATTAGACACAAGGTTGAGTACTAAGCTTGTGTACTGGATATTCCCTATATCCATATTTTTTTTTTTTTATAATGTGAGCAAATGAAGCATTCAGACGCTTATCACGGCCATATTTCACGTTCTTGAGATTTGTTATCGTAAAAATGGAACAAAATGAACTGACTATAAAAATAACAAATGCCATTGGTTTTCAGAAACCTTACAATATGCCAAGCAGCAAAGAGATAGACCCTCGGCACAGCTACGCCGACGAGAAATTCGAGAAATATCAAGAATATTACAATTATATGAATGGACGTATGAAAGAACCTCATAACCCGGTAAAAATATATTTTCCGTCGAGTCAACATTTTATTGGTCTGTGAGGGTTTTTACAACTTCGACGAGCGTGAGAGGCGAGAGCTTAAGATGCTGAGCCAGCGAAATTTATGGGTTGGTGCCAACTAGAGGCCAACAAGAGCTGCGGCCCAAGCTCCGCCTTTAGCCAACGTTTGACAAGTTGTCAGGTTATTTTAGTAATATTTAGACGTTGTTTGTATTACAGTGTATACTCCATGTAACGTCACTCGATTTAAAGACAAACTCCCTAAAGCGTCGATATCACTCGGTTTTGGTTGGTTTAGCTTGTTTTCCATACAATAATACACTCTATATAGTATTACACCCACTCTCAATAACGACAGCAATTTAATAATATAAAGTACTTTTTAAGCTAAGATGACTTTTTAAGTTACCAAAATTAGTAAAAACTTCGCAGCTGTGTACGTTCTTTTGTCGGTTTATTATCTTAGCCCGTAATAAACTCGACTATCGGCATTACATATACCGAACTTTGTAAGAAATTCGTTCTTTTATTTACAAATTGGGATTGCTTGCACGTTTTGACTGTTGTTGATAGGAGTCATGGATTATCTATACGTTATCATATTCTTAGTTACTCACAAACTTTCAAACTGTATACATGGCAAATAAGAGTTTAAAACTTTTTCTTTTTATAATATAGAATTATCTTCTCTCCATTTAACGACAACTCTCTATAACCTCAAAATATGCATAGTCTCTTGAGGGTCGTTATATAGAGTTTGCACTGTATTTAGTATATCAACATAAACTGGTTACGCCGTTTATTATTAGTTCATATTTATTTTATTTTTTAATTTATTTAAATATATTTGCTTCTCTATTATTTATTTTTTACTCTCGCAAGTCTCAACACACGCTTGTACTTTTTAAACTCCTACCTAACTCATTTATCCTCTCCGGGCTTGAACACTTCGATGGTACTATCAAGGCACGCTCAATTCAACTTATAAGAAGCTACGTTGTATTGTATGTTGTACAAATTCAGGGCCGATGCGAATGCTTTACGCTTAAAAACTCTTGAAAATCAAGCTCATGCGTGAAACTTTGGTGTGTGGCGTGTGAATCAATGTACAAAAAGTCCAAGAACGATAATGACAGCTAAAGAACGAGAATCCAAAAGTCACCGTACAAACGCCGGCCCACGTATACTACGAATTAAGACTAAAGCAGTAGCATTCATTCCATAGATGCATGAAAGCATTGCTTGCCCTTACGATAAATAACTCTGGAATAAATTCCTTTGATTTAAACAAAAAAGGAACCCTTTCTATTCATACATATTCTATTTTCACGCCATCTATCTTCCCTATGAAAGTAATATAATATTTATTATCATCATATAATAATCACATTAATTATATGAATCTGCCTACCCTGACCAAATACCCTATGCACGTCACTGGACTAAAGGTTTTTAGGTATATAAACAACTGCACATCCGCAAAGTAATCTCTGTAAGCGTGTACGCGAGCGGCCGTAGTCAATTACTATACCGATGTTTGCAACTAAGCTTTGATCCCGATTTACGAACCCGTTGAGCAATTGCCCTATCACCCCTCAAAAACTTCTTTGAACTATGTTCCAGACGGAGCGCCGTGACATTCTTACAATCGCTCAGAAGAAGCTATTTGCCTTTGTAGATGCACATATAAAGGATCTGAAAAGGCTGCTCTTTGCTACCGACATGGCTCTCATGTCGATGGTACTTCTCAAGCTGAACAAAAAGATGGACACGTCGGAAGCGAAGATCAAGTCTACACAGGCGAAAATACCCTTTGGCCTCTACACTAGTCCAGGTATTGAGTAAACACTAGATATGGGATTACTTTTAACAGGGAGCGTACATGCTATCAATTTTCTCTTTTCAACGCGTAGTTTTGTCATAGTACTGTCTCAGTCACAACTATATTATAGCGTTTCTGTTAGCAAACCCTCGTTTTTTGTAACCCGGTAGAAAATCCTTATGGACTGTAACGAGCTCTATGACGACAGCTTCTGCGATGTGCTAGTCCTTCTAGGAATTACATAAATCCATCGGGGTGCTCTCTAATCGCTGCAAGCCGGGAGTGAGAGTCCAATTTTCTCCTACGACCCGATGAACAAAAAGCCTGGCCGTGTACCCCTTAGGTCTTCTGTATTAGGCGGTGCGTAGGGCACACATACGGCCGCCGGACTCTCTCAAGTCTACTGCCCGGCTAGCGTCATGGAGGGAGGTTGCGCAGGTCTTCTTACGCACAGATATTCCACTTGGGATACTAGCGGACCCGATATAACTCCATGTATCCCGATATAAGCCCAGATGTGATTTATGCAAACATTTCAATATCCAGGGCTGACCTACATACTTTAGAAAGTAATCATTGATTTATGTGCAAAGGAATTCTTAATTTTGGCACGACTATACCTTATTTATTTTACAAAAACTCTTATAACAATTCTTTGAACGCATATGTTTCCATACTTGCCATAAACAGTTAAACTAAATATTTAACGATTTTGGTTCTAAAAAACATTAATAAAAAGAAACTACAATATAATCAAAATAAAACATTAAATAATTGTTTCACAATTGTTCACAAACAAAACCGGTCTTTTTGTTATCTGTCTTGAGGGGGAACTTTGTAAAAAAATGTTATTTATTACTGTTGCTATGATATTAAAGTAAAATACCATAATATTTTAGAATTCAAATGTTTGGACACGTCGTATTACATCGCGTCTGCCCATAATCAAGAGGATGTTCAGATGATATTGTCAAGTGAAAGGAAACCTCACTGCTACAATTTTAGAGGTATGAGTATATAGACTACATATATAATCAGATTAATGATTAACGATTACAAAATGTATCCGTAATCGACTTAACGATTACAAAATGTAAACCTAATCTATAATAGACTACTATTCTATATAAAAAAACTCCTCCGTGTCATAGAGGAGGGCCATTTCACCATGTTTATTTTTATATCTTAATCTTTTTTGTAATTTTTTTGGTATTTTTATTTTCTTTACCGATATATTCGCTTATTTTTTATTGAATTTCACTCTTTGTGTGGCGAAATAAATTTATTTCTTTTTTTTTCAACGCACTCCTTCAAATTTATTAATATTTTGTCTAATTATATTAAACTTTAATTTAAAATAAATATTATGTAAATGTACGATTTTAATTTACTTGTTTATTTTTATACCATATGTATTATGAACTTAAAATACGAGAATATATCAGCTACTGCCGTAATTACCGGCCATAGGCTAATAGCAATGATTATTATGCCTACTTTGAACACTTCGGGTTCGCTGCTCAGCAGGGGCTGTCCAACAGCGGCTGCCTATTCAACGAAAATTCAATAAAAAATTCGATAAAAATTATTTATAACAGGGGCTCGCTGTATGAACTTGTTCTTAGATGTCAAATATTTCTTTAAACAGGTGCTTTCTCGTTCATTGGTTTCTACCATCGGCACTCTGAAACCACCTATGTGGGACCTCATGCGGAACAGTTTCAAGCCAAAGATCCGAGCCAAGGCCTCTACTGCCATTCCGATGACAACTGGAGCGACGCTCAGTGTATTTACAAGTAAAAAATAATATTCATTATGGTCCCTATGTACGCTAGTGGATACTTTGATACGCCGAAGTCCGTCTCGGAAGCAACCAGAGATGGGCAAAATGTAATCTGATTAATGATTAACGATTAAAAAATGTAGTCGTAATTTAAATTTTCTTGCTCAGTAATCATGATCAAATCCATTTAAAATATTAAGAAATAATAAATTAGTATGCAATCTGGGATTCTTCAGTGTTTAAAACATAAATGAGCAAAAATGCAGTCTTATTAATGGTAAAAAACGTAAAATATAATCGTAATCATTTTTATTAATCAGATTACATGTTGCCCATGTATGGAAGCAACCATCATTGTCAGGCTACATCACTTTAGGATCCGATCTTTATAATGAAGAGTGGAGGTCAATAGGTAAAACTTTTTGCAATCCCACGCTGTCCTCATTAATACAGGAAAACTTAATCCAGTACTATTTTTGATGTCGTCCAGCCACTTACGTCTCTGACGGCTTGAGCTTCTCTTTGCGGAATCTTGTCTTCAAAGTTCTATATGTCCAAAGAAGGCTACTTTTCGTCCCACTGTAAGACGGCTAGCAGATTTCTGGAAGGATCTGGGCTGGAATGATTAAAACCGTCATAGCTCATTGTTGGCGTCAATGTTGGGTGGACGCGATACATTATGAGACTCATCTTCACCTTCTTCCGGATGTGATTGAAATCAAGCGTCCGCCGGTAACTCATAAAAAAATACACGTAACCTTCTCCGACTTTATGTTTTTACTATTTTAGAGTTTTTTTTTAAAGAATCTCTTTTGCCTACAGGATCAACCCTCGCGAAGAGTTCCCAGAGTCTGTGGAATACGAGCCTAAGGTGTCATACTGGTGCGGTCCATACCGTTACTTCATACCGGCCACAACAGACGTGCGATGCATCTTCTCAATATTTTCAATGAATTTTATATTCAGATTTGGCTACGACGGCGTTACATACAAAAGCTCGGATCTTACATTCGTGAGTCATTTATTGTGGTTTTAGAGCGATTTCAAGAACTGGGTCGTGACTGCAGTACACAAGTGCAAAGACCGTCATGGTGACTCGCTTCGGCCTGTCGCGTTCCGATATCAGCTTATTTCAGCCTGTTGTCAACAATTTTTTTTTAGTTAAGGTTTATCTGCGATCAGCTGTTCTACTGGTCACGTTGAGTAAGACAAATACGCGCAAAATGGATAAAACTAGCAAAAAGATGCGACTAATGCGTCATGAAAAAATATTATTATTAAAGATTGAAATATTGGAAAATGTTCGACATCCAGTATTTTTTATATAAGCAGTTAAATATCTTTAATATTAACTAAGTTTTGCACTGTTTAAAACTTTTCTTAAGTTAAAACTTATGTTCCGTTAGAGTGTGTGATGTATCCACGAGTAATAATGTCGGCTCCAGACTCGAGCCGCGACGTCGCAGCGCAAATTCACGTAGCGAATTCCTTATGACGTGAACTGTTATCTACATTCACAGACTCACAGTCGTGTTCACTCGAGGCAGAGATGGGCAAAATGTAATCTGATTAATGATTACAAAATGTAGTCGTAATTTTAATTTTCTTGCTCCGTAATCATGATTAAATCCATTTAAAACATTAAGAAATCATAAATGTGTATACAATCTGCGATTTTGTAGTTTTTAAAACATAATTGAGCAAAATGCAGTCATATTAATGGTAAAAACGTAAAATGTAATCGTCAAACATTTTCATTAATCGGATTACATTTTGCCCATCAATGACTCGAGGTTGCTTGGTGTAGGCGAGTTTATGGGGCTCTTTCTACATATCATTTTGTTGATTAAAGGCATAAAACAAATTATAAACGAAGTAACAAATAAAATTATGTACGATCAGTAGATGTTATTCTATAAGTTGCGGCAGCACCTAATTGCTTTGAATCTTTAATCATTTTGTGAATGTGGATAACAATCACATTCGTGACTGCGAACTCTTTAGACGCAGACATAAAAAACAGACTTAGAACAGATAGCAACCTGTGAACAGTCGTGAAGACCGTGGACAGCCGAGAAAACCATCCACACTCGCGTTCACGGCGTGAGTCTGGAGGCGCAGTTATTATAGTTGGAATAATTTTATATTGTAATCTCTCCCTAGATGTACCAGAATGGGCAAGTGTTCTACACAGACGAACCGTGGGCCGGCATGTCATGCTGGAACTGGGCTTGCAAGTGGCGTCATAATCAAAACATGCGAACCAATGAGTTTTTCGTCAATTGAACGCTCTACTTCTTACAATATAAGAATTCATTATATTTTCGTTATCATTTTTTTTACCTATAATCATAAAGCGGATACAGCCACTAATATATCTCTGCTGACTCCAAAACAGATATAACGTGACTATTTTTTTTACATTAACTATTGCGATAGTGGCTATCAACGCACATCGTCAGGATTTTAATTTAAATACTTTTTAATTGAAAATTGTGACTTAATAATAATTGAATTAGCTCATATTATAAAGAAGACTTTCATAATTATATAACTTTTTTTTTATCATAATCCTATGTAATTTCATTTCAGCGATTTAATATAAGATTATTTTGTGAATAATGTGAAGCCGATAAAGAGAACTTAGGGATTACTAGAATTCAGATGTTTTTTTTTATGAGTGGTAATTAACAGTAGTAAATATTAAATTAAAACAAAATGTCAACCGTCAAACGGAGTAACTAGAATTAGAAAAACTGATTCTTATTCCAATTATTCCACAGATACTAAATGAGTATATGTTACAAGGGTCTTTGTTGAGGGCTGGTTATGACGGGGACTTTGGTCGCCCTGTAGCAGAACACTGCAGCACCGACCCTAGTGCTGGCTCTTCAGGACGCTCGTTCATTATGACTCTATAGCGCAGTGGTCGTGTAACTTCAGAACGTCGAGTTCGAACCCCGCACGGAACAATTATTTCATGGCCTACAGGTTCACAGCGCAAGTCGAGTTCAGAGCTCCAGAATTTACTATTGTTGTTACCAGGAGTGCGCATCTCAAAGAAACAAAAATACACATTATTTATCTTTTTATACTTGAACACTATATGTGTTGTAGATTTGCTCCAATTTAGATTCTGATACTCCTTTTCTGTAAATACCGGATTTTAAATAAATATATTTATCAAATAATGAAGTTTTTTTCTTATGTGTTATAGGCGAACGCTTGACCTCAATCATACCTAGTGGAAGATCATGGAAATATGGTCGCTAGATGCATATTCCACTCCTACGCTGTTCGCATGATGTATGTAGAAGCGAATCTTTAAAAATATTTATTATAATTGAAATAGATAATCTTTACTTATTAATCCTATATATACGGGAAAATCCTACATAGGACCATCAAAGACGCTGTGAGGGCTGCAACCCCGTTGCGTCAGACTCCTACTAACTAAAAAGCCGCAGAGTATCCGTGTCTGAGAAACCAAATTCGTTTAGCAGCCCGGGTAACGAGCCTCCTCTCTGGGGGGGTGAGTGTAGAGTGTCTACCTGGTCCAGCCGTTCTCACAGGCGGCACGCCAGCCACTGCGCGCCGCCTCCTTCTCATCCAGGCAGCAGACTCCCTCAAGTGTACTGTCCGGCTAGGCAGTATCACTGTACCTATCTGGTATGGCCATGTACTATAATTTAATACAATATCTATAAAGTGATGATTTTAATAAATGATTTTGTTCTAAATGTGCATTTTTTTATTATTCTGTTTGATTTAATAACTAAAGTATGTCGTATTAAGTATAAGAAACTGAGACAAATAGCAACACAAATATTTTAAAAACAAATTTTATTAACAATTATATCTAGACTTTACAATATATAACAAAGTATTAACATCACATATTTACATATATAATAGTGCATTATTGCTGCATTGCACACATATTTTACTTTCCAGTATATCTACTCATACAAGTTTGTCTCCTGTGTTGCACTCTATAGTGTGATACGCAACGAATATGAAATACATCAAATTATATTCCGCGACAAGGACGTACCAGGGGAGCAATTCAAGTGAGCCATGACAAAATTCTATGAATAAAGCTACTAACCATTCCGTATATTGCGGGATGTTCCCGTAAATTAATATAGTATAGGCCTTTTTCATTATATTTTGTTAGCACGTAAAAGTCAAGAGCGTTAGTAATATTTGTTTATTAACAAACATTTTTTTTAAATAAAAAAAAACAAAATTCAGTCACTAATAAGTTCAAGAAACGCAACTTTTGACTGTGAAATTGTCCATATCAACTTTTTATAAAGTTCGTCCGCCTTACTCTCATAATTTTTCCTTGGAACGTATTTGTCGCGGTAACATTCCTGCCCGAAAAATCAGGTTATTTCTTTTATTAAATCTTCACTCTCAATTCATACTTAATATTTTCTTCATATTAATAACATAATTTGTGGCTTTATTAGTGACACTAAGATATGGTCAGAATTGGTTTTAAACGTTTTTTAAATCCATATAATTACTCCTCAGATTCAAATATCGGTTATTTAAGAGACTTACGATATAATCTATAAGGATAGTCATACACGAGGACTAGATTCGCACAAACAAACTCTGCGCATATGAAACGAAATATAAATAGAATTGCATAAATAATTAAAAAAGAAAAAACATCAGCAATGGAAAAACCATGTTTTAGTTAAAAAATATATTATATTAATATTATGCACTATGCTCGTATTACATTTTAAGGTTTTAATAAATGAAGCTAATTATATTGTTGACTCTCTTTTCGTAGCTGACGAAAAAACGTAAACAAAAAAATATACATTAAAATTTTGTTTCCGGTTAAATTATATAATATTAAATAAAATAAATAATTACATATCGTCACGGCGGCAATATACTTACGTACATTTCATATTTCAACTTTATAATGTTTTTCTCTTTGAAAAAGAAGATTATTTCTATGAAGTGTTGACGTAAAACAACCATCGAGTATTTATTTATTCCATGAAATGTAGACATTCCTAAAGATTATTTTTCTTAGTATTACCGTCTCAGCGGTCACGTACTTACTTACACTAAGAATATATTATTTGAGACGAAGTTTTGCAAATGTAAATTGTGTTTTGTACGTGTACTGTAACCTCGAATTATCCCGAGGTCTTATTAACTCACGGTGACGAGTAAACGTGAAATATAACGCCAGAACAATTATGTTTACACAAAAGCTGAAAATCGTATTGACAAATATCTGGAGAACGTGGACTATCCGGTTATGGCGTGTCACCAAGCCATTGAATGTCATTGAACTTCGGTTAACCAGCCTCGTAAAGCATAGCTTCTAAAAACTAATGTGAGAATAGACAAGAAATCATCGATTATGTACAGCTGACAGATTCATTGTTCGAACGGCAAACCCACTGCACGTTCTTGCAGTTCAGGTCGCCTGCAATGAAAACGGGGGACCTAGGTTCAGGACTGCTTGGAGATCACTCCTGAGAATCTGTTTGTCAGGTGGCAGGTGCACCGACGCTAAGTATAACGCAGAGTGACCGCTCATGTCAAGCCTGCAGACTGAGGCCTCGAGATTCTCGGTTGGCATGCAATGCAGGTGCCTCAGGTAGTAAATGGCAGTACCTCCGCCTCTGGCGGCGGGCCTGTCATTCCTAACCAGGTGGTAGTTGGCCAGATTGGACCCCCTAACACTCGGCTTGAGCAGAGTCTCCTGCACTAGCATGACGTCTATTTGTTGGGATGTAAGGAACTCGCCGACGAGATCCTTTTGTCGCTTAAGGCCGTTTGCGTTGAACAGCGCGACGTTCAACGCATACGGTTTGACCCTGCTCGTTGCAAAGAGCATTGGGTCGACAAAGAGAGAACGCGGAGGACGGGAGGGCGCCTATTTGGGCGCGCTGCACTTCTTGAGTGTCCTTAGCAGGTCAGCGTGCTTCACTACTAAGGACATCCTAGCTGCCGGATTGTTAGCAGTCTCGCGGAGCTCTCGAGAGAGTTCCAAGACTTCGTCAACATCAATAAGGTTGGCGAAGTCGCAGCACTCCTCGAAAGCCGCGGTGAACGAGGTTGACACTGAGGGTGCCTGGGGAGTCGGCGCTGAGGGCGCCTGGGGAGCTGGCGCAGAGGGCGCCCGCGGGGCCGGTGTGCTGCGACGCACCCAGGCATTCTGGGTACGTGCAGGCTCGGCAGGAGGGTTGGTGGCCACAGGGGCACGCATGGCCGCGGGAACGGGCGCAGGCGGAGCTGCGGGGGAGCCGGCGTTGCCGGTGGTAGCGGGCTGCTGAGCCAGGGCGGCGACGGCGTCGTTGGGCCCTGCTTGTCCTCGCGGCGGGAGGGTTGCTCCAGGCCTCGGGGGAAGTACGATGCGGGTGGGGGCCTGACGGCCTCCGTGCGCATGAGCGGTGCGGGCGCCCTGAAGGGCTAGGGATTGCGCCTAAGGCGCGGCGCGCGCGGGCACCCGCGGTAGTTGACGGGATGACCCTCGCCGCCACAGAGGACACAACTGGGTGGGGTGGGTGCGTCCCGAGTACGCACGCACTCTTTGGTGCCATGGTCGCTCAGGCACTTTACGCACCTCGGGCGCACATAGCACCGGTAGGCAGAGTGGCGGTAGAGCTGGCAGTTGTGGCACTGCTCAGGTACGCCACGTTTGTGGGGGGCTTCGACGCGAAGACCGCTGAGGAAACAGAGGGTCGTTACGTCGAAGATCTTCTTGGCCTCCAGAGAGAGGGAGGACGACGAGAACCATATCGTATGGTTCTCGTGTGGTGGACTTATACATCCGGTGGACCTCTTCCACCGGGAGGGACTGGGCCAAGAGGTCCTCCTTGATGAGCTCGGTACTGAGCTCCTTAGGAAGGCCCCTTATCACGGCTCTGAGTTTGCGCTCCTCCTCGAGAGCATAGGTATGATATCCTATGTTTTCGATTCTCAGGTAGCGGGTCATTGCCTTATGGTCGTTGAGGGTCGTCACCACGACACGGATACCATCAGTAGTGGCGGTGGCCCTAGTGTAGGAGATTGATTTCTCCTTCAGGGCCTTCGTGATACGCTCCCAGGCGCTCTTCTCCCGTATGATGACGGGTGGAGGTGGCCCTGTGCGGGGAGCGGGAAGCTTGGGAGCCCTTTTGGGCTTAGAATTCTTGGCGGCGGAAACGCGCGCCGAATCTTCGGGCTGATGCTTGGCGGCCTTGGACGGGCCGTCAGCGCGGACAATCTTCCTCTTACCGTGGACGACGACGGTGAATTCGTCGTTCACGGGCGAGGGAGGGTCGGAAGAGTCCGACGAGTTGGTCGATTCGTCGACAGACATCGCCGGCGATGCCTCTCGGCTGACGTACGGGCGCTCTTCGCTAGAGCGCGAGGACGCGCGAGAGCGAGACGCACCTATCGGAGAGCGCATGCGTGCGGAGGTGGCGTCGCGCGGGGAGCTTCCGCGGCATGACAGGGGAGTCGGGGAGCGACGGGCTCCGGGTCGGGGGAGGCAGGGGAGTCGAGCATTTGCTGCGATTCTGTAAATGTAGCCATAAGGGCTAACATTTTTCTTACCTGGGCATCGTTTAATTTTGATAGCGAAGCGATAAGCGAGGCCCTACCGTCGGCCTCCATTCTGAGGAAGGGTCCACAGAAGGGAGGCGGACGAGTACCTAAACGCGGGAGGCAATCCCCCAGACCCGTTTAGAGTCCGAGGGCTGAGTATCCTATCGCCCTTAGCCAAGGGTTGAGTGCCTAACGTGCACCACCGAGACAGGGGTCCGCTCTAGAAGACCCAAGCCAAACGAATGGCACGGCAGGAAACGGAAGATAGGTAGGGTGGGAGGGTGATGGCCGGCTTAGACTGAGGGGTCGCTCCTCAGCCTAAGACCCCGACCCAAACCGGGTTTGCGGATTCCAAAGGGGAAACCGCGAGCGCCCGGGACCCGCCCTGTGGCTAGTTCGTTAACACCGATAGGTATCCCCAAGCACAACCACTAAAAAGCGTGGCTTTTCAAAACGTTTGACTCTATGCTGCTTATGAAACTTTTGCGCTCGCAAAGTCCTGAAAATTACGCATTTGAAAAGCCACGCTTTTTATTGGTTGTGTCTGGGGATACCTATCGGTATTAACGAACCAGGCACAGAGCGGGTCCCGAGCGCTCGCGGTTTCCCTTTTGGAACCTGCAAACCCGGTTGAGGTCGGGATCTTAGGCTGAGGAGCCACCCCTCAGTCTAAGCGGGCCATCGCCCTCCCACCCTACCCTGTCCCGTTTCCTGCCGCGCCATTTGTTTGACTTGGGACTGTTAGCGCGGACCCCTGTCTCGGAGGTGCAAAGTAGGCACTCAACCCTTGGCTAAAGGCGATAGGACACACACCCCTCGGACTCTAAACGGGTCTGGGGGACTGCCACCCGCGTTCATAGGTGCTCGTCCGCCTCTTTTCTGAGGATTTTCTCAGAATGAAGGCCGATGGTAAGGACCTCGCTAGTCGCAACGCTGCCTCACCTTAACGATGCCCAAATTAATAAAATGTTGGCCCTTATGGCTACATTCGATGTACAAGAGCACTTAATGCTCGACTCTCCCGCCTCCCCTGACGCGGAGCCCCTCGCTGCCCGTCACCTCTTGCATGCCGCGGTGTCACGCCGCGAACCCCGCGTCCCGCGCGATACTTCATCCACCCGCGAGCGCTTACCGGTAGGCGCGTCGCGTTCTTCGTCTCGCTCTCGCAGCAACCGTCCCTCTCGCAGTCGAGAGACATCGCCAGCGATGTCTGTCGACGACAGTGCAACATCGGACTCGTCGGACTCCTCCGATGCACCCGAATCGCCTGACTCACCCGACCCTCCCTCTTCCGTGAACGACAAATTTGGAACCCGTCCAAGGCCGCCAAGCACTAGCCCGACGAGTCAGCGCGCGCTTCCGCCACCAACCATCCCAAGCCCAAAAGGGCTAACAAAATCCCAGCCCCCCGCACAGGGCCGCCTCCTCCCGTCATCATACGGGAAAAGAGGGCCTGGGAGCGCATATCTAAGGCCCTGAAGGAGAAGTCCATCTCCTACACCAGGGCCGCAGCAACTCTCGACGGCATCCGTGTCGTGGTCCCGACTTCAAAGGACCACAAAGATCTCACACGCTACCTAAGGGCCGAGAACATAGGTTTTCATACCTATACTCTCGAGGAGGAGCGTAAGCTTCGGGCAGTCATCAGGGGCCTACCTATAGAGCTCAGCACTGAGCTCATTATGGAGGACCTCCTGATCCAGTCCCTCCCGGCGGAAGAGGTCCACCGTATGTACCGATCTTCCACACGAGAACCATACGATATGGTTCTCATCGTCCTTCCCCTCTCGCCAGAGGCGAAGAAAATCTTTGACATCAGGACCGTCTGCTTCCTCAGCGGTCTTCATGTCGAAGCCCTACACAAACGTGGCGTGCCCATGCAGTGCCATAACTGCCAATTGTACGGCCATTCTGCATAGAGATGCTTTGTGCGCCCACGGTGCGTCAAATGCCTGGGTGACCATGGCACTAAACAGTGCAAGCGTACTCGAGACGGGCCTACTCCTCCCAGTTGCGTCCTCTAAGCGCCGAGGGTCATCCCGCCAACTACCGCGGGTGCCCGCGCGCGCCGCGCTTCAGGCGCAATCCTCAGCACTTCAGGGCGCCCGCACCGCGCATGCGCACGGAGGCCGTCAGGCCCCCGCCCGCATCGCATTCCCCGGCACTTCCTCTGAGGCGTGGAGCCACCCTCCCGCCTCGAGGTCAAGCAGAGCCCAACGGCGCCGTCGCCGCTCCGGCTCTGCAGGCCACTACCACCGGCAACGCCGGCTCCCCCGCAGCTCCGCCTGCACCCGATCCCGCGAATGCGCCTAAATAGGCCCTCCCGTCCTCCGCGTACTCTTTTTTGCTGGCCCAAAGCTTTTTGCAACGAGCAGGATAAAACCGTATGCGTTGAACGTCGCGCTGTTCAACGCAAACGGCCTTAAGCGACAAAAGGAACTCGTCTGCGAGTTCCTGAGATATGTTGATTTTAACGATTAATTCAACATTTCTGTGTAAATTATTTGTTGTAAAAGAAAGGGTCGTACAATGGAAAATACGAAAAAAGGTATATGAATGTTACATAGGTCGATAGGCATTTACATAAGGAATAATTTAATAATTTATGTAATATAACTGTAACATTTATAATTTAAGAAATAAATAAAGAAAAGTGGGAGCGGTGAGGTAAAAATGCCAGCACGAAGTCGCGAATTTATAGGGTACCTCGATAAAGTTGAGCTCGACCATATATAAGTGGGCCAATTTTCGAGTATCGGGGGGGAAAGTCTCTCTCGCTCACCCATGGCAAAAACAGTATCGCGCTATCTCGGTTTCACTACGTTATCGACGCATCGCTGCTCCCCGCACCGCATACTGCGCACTTGTCACGCCCGCGCACGGGACCGCAAACATCTACCCGACGCGTCCCATCTTTGTAATTATTGTTCTAATAATACCCGAAGATTGGGACATCGAACTGGACCCTTCCAGTTCCACGAGCCGCTTCAAGGGAGATCCCAGACGCCGGGGCCATGGCCTCAGGTCCGCGCTGAGTGGAGACCAAATAGCAGTCAGACCAACAGAGGAGTTCCCGGGCAATGCCGCCCGGGGACAGATCACAGTATCTAAAAGGCCCTTTTCAGGGCCAAACACCAACTCCAGCCGCCGCAAACAGGGGTGGCAGGCGCGCCAGGTGTCACCAGACGGCTTCGCAGCCAGATGGCGACAATGCCGGCGCCCTCCCCCTGTCCTCACCGCACGAGCTATCACTCAGCTCGTCGTCGTCATCCTCTGAGGCGCCGCATCGAGTCGCCGGGTCGCCGCGTGCCACCGAGTCGCCGGGGAACATCGCCGGTTCGAATCCGCGGGCCGACGCACCGCTCCGCACGACGGAATCGCCGCGCTCCAGTGACGGTGCCCGGCGCTGCGCCGGGGGCGCGATCCCGCGCACCGGCGTGCAGCGTTGCCGCGCCGCCGGGTCGCCGCATCGGGCGTCTTCGTCGTCATCGTCGGGCTCCGTCGCCGGGCCGCGCCGTCATCGCCGCACCAGCGGATCGTCGCGTCGGTCGCCGGGATTCGTGTACGCCGGGGATGCATCCCAGGCGATCATCGGGTCTCCGCGTCGAGCCACCGACTCGCTTCGCCGCTCAGAGGAGCGGACCACGACCAGCATCTACCCCTCGAGCTACCAGCTCGGGGTAGATATCTCCGCATCGGCGGAACTCAACGAAGAGAACCTCGTCGAGCTACAGAGGCGGCTGGACCAGCACATCGTGCTGCCGTCCCCCGCCTCCCCCTCCGAGGTTCACCACCAACTTCAGCCCACCCCCCGCCCGCCTCCCGCGGACTACTACGCGCCGTCCGCCGGGGCGTCGACTCCGACTAGAGTATACGAGCGTGACCTAGTCACGCTCGCCCAGTTTGTTGAAACTGGGCTCCTGTCGGAGTCGATGCTGAGGTGGATGGCCCTGTTCCTCCGCATACGGGAGGCGCAGATGGAGGGCCGCCCGCTAGCCCCCACCGACGTTGTCACCCTACGGCAGGCCAGCGAGCTCACACTCGACTTGCCGGCCATCCAAGCCGCTGTAACGCGCCGCAGCCCACGGAAGAGGAAGCGCAGGGGAGAAAGCAGCGACGATGATGGGTGCCTGGGCCGCCTGGTCCGTCCCCGCCTATCGCGCTCCGCATCGCCGACCCCCTCCTGCCGCGACCCCTTCCACTGGCACTCGCGCGCGTCTAAATCACCGCCTCAGCCACCGCCGCAGCCACGACAGCTGCGACATCCGCCGCCCGCCGACATCGAGGGCGACGAACCGACCCCGGGCGAAATCCCACCGGTGCGTACCACCGTGTTCGCCCGCACCGAACCCCTGCCACAGAGGGAGAAGCGACGCCTAACAAAGCGCCCAGCGGAGGAAAGGACCGCCGCCTTCATGGCCGGCGCAGCCGCCGTCGCCCCGCCGCGCGTCGCACCGCCACCGGTCACAGGACCGCGCGCCGTGCCCGACGCCGCTGCGATGCCTGCGCGCCGCGGCGCTGCGCCGCCTGCCGTGCGTGCCGCCCCGGACTCTGCCGCGCGCCTGCCTGCATCCACAGGAGCTACCGCCCGCCCCGCTTTGACGTCCGAAACGAAAGAAACCAAGGATAGCTACGCTACCAAAACGAAGGCCGGTAAGCAGAGGCCCGTACCGTCGGAACATAAGACCTCCGTCCCGGCCCCTAAGGCCGCGCCTGTCGGCGCGCCGCGTGCGCCGACTCAACCGACTCAGCCAGCACGACCGCCGCTCGCAGCGAGCGCGACATCCCGTGGCGCCGCGACCGCGCGCGCGCTTACCGCGCCGCCCACTGCGCCGCCAGCTTCACTGGCTGCGCCTCAGCCGGCGGGACGGACCTCTGCTGACACGGCCGCTGCTGCGCAGCGACAAAATAGATTAGGTCCAAAGCAACAACAGAGGAAGACGGAAACATTCCCCCCTCTGATTGTAGAGAAGTTACCTGAGTGGCAACGCCACTTCAAGCAGCTTGCCCAACTGCTCGGACGATCACCGAACGCGCGCCCCTACGGGAAAGGGGTGCGGTTCTCACCAGAGAGCGAGGAGGAGTACCGCGTTGTCCAGCGCTACCTTACTCAACTAGAGAAGGATGAGCGGGTGGCGTGGTTCACCTACTCGCTTCCGGCCGAGCGAAGCCTCAAGGTGGCCATACGGGGTCTCCCTTCGGATACAGATCCGAGTGAGATCATGGCCGCCTTACAAGAGCGGGGCTTCACACCCGAGTTTTGCAAGAACGTGAAAGCTCGAGGAGGCAACCCTGGTTGCCTCTTTTACGTCATTCTGAAGCGACAAGAAGGCCTCACCCCAGCGATATTTGAGCTCAACGAGCTCATGTATATGCGGGGTGTGGTTGTGGAGGCCTGGCGCGGTAGACTGGGTCCCGCACAGTGCCATAGGTGTCAGGAGTTTCGGCACAGCTCCCGACAATGCCACAAGCCGCTAGCCTGTGTCCGTTGTGGCGGTGAGCACACCGCCAGGGATTGCGAGCGCCCCAGGGAGGAGCCTCCCACCTGTGCTAATTGCAAGGGGCCTCACCCCGCAAATTTCACACGGTGTCCCGTCTGGAGGCGCGAATTGCGCAACAGGCGGGCTGGGACGCTCGCAAGGACGGGCACAGGATCAGAACGCACCGGGCAAGCGCTGCCGCTGAGCAACGCCGTAGAGGAGACAGCGCCAGCGTCGCTGATGGCGCCTGCCAATGATCCTACTGGCCTCAGCGGGACGACTGGGCAAGGTAACAAGCGTTCAAGAGGGAAACGCTTAGCAAAGAGAAAATCCGCCGCGGCACGGGGCCGAGCCGCGGCGACAAGCGGACAATCAGAGGGGGAGGGCCTGCGCCCCCCTGCACCTGCATCGCCACAGCCGGCGCGCAAACTGGACCACCTCGCCAACACTATCGGTGTCATACGGGAAATTCTCGACGCCGTGCAGGAGGGCGAAGGAGCTCAAAAGGCCGCCCTTAAGGGATTGTTTAAGCTCTTGTGCAATGGACAATAAGACCTTAAGGGTGGTACATTGGAACGCCCAGTCACTCCGGAGGAAGAAGAAACTGCTGACGCACTTCCTCCGTGAGCAGAACGTCGACGTGATGTTGATATCAGAAACTTACCTGCGTGATGTCGACACTTTTAAAGTGTCGAACTACTACACGTATAGGAAAAACGAGAAGACGGCCGACGGCGCCCCTTATCGCGGTTTGGTGGTACTCGTTAAAAGGAACATTGTACATCAAGAGATACCATATAAAGAGTACCCATCACTCTACGCCCTGGGAATACTCCTGAACGTTAGAGGGCATCACCTCAAGCTCTACGCGGCATATAAACCACCGAGTCACCAGAATAGCCAGTCTTTCTGCGCGGACATCGGGGATATATTGCTGCGAGACTCGACTCCGACGGTGATAGCCGGTGATCTCAACGTGAAGAGTACCTACTGGGGCTCGAGTAAGGATACCTCGATGGGCAGAGCGTTTTATTGTCACTCTGTAGACAATAATTACGAGATAATCGGGCCGGACGCGCCGACACGGTACGATTATAATTCGCAGGACGTACTGGACATATGTGTTTATAGAGGCCTTAGAGCGCCACCGGGGCAGACGGTTCTCCCGGACCTGCCGTCGGACCATCGCCCAGTCCTTCTCGAGTTTTCTGATTCTCTACCAACACGGATCAACGCTCCAACATCACGTCAAAGGGTAGATTGGACCGCATTCGTGAAAGAGCTTGAAAACACAAACATCACGAGACCGATGTCCTCTCGTGCAGATGTCGAGTGGATGACGGGTGCCTTGACGCGTAGCATTCAAAGCGCTCTCCGTCGATCTAGCCATACGGTTCCGACCGGGGGTCGGCTTAGGCCACTTCCCCGGCGGATCCAGATGCTAATTGATGAGAAGAGGGCGCTGCGACGCGCATGGCAACAGACCCGTTGCCCTTTCATGAAAATTAGATATAACTCGATGGTAGAGCGAGTTAAAGCGGCCCTCGATGACGACGCAGCGGAATCGTGGGATAGCTTTATAGAAGAATTAGGAGATTGCAGCACACGCCTGCCTTCTATTCACCGCTTGTGCCGGAACTTGTCAGCAGTTCCATCGCCGGTCAGAGATTCATCTGGATCGCTTCTTTTTAGAGCCTATAGCCTGTAGCAGCGAAGAAGGCACCGCTCTATACGTTAGTCCGCACCAGGTTCTGCGGACTATCAGAAAATTACCGCCTAGAAAAGCCCCTGGCATGGATCAAATCACGAATACGATGCTTCGTCATTTACCGTTTAAGACCGTTGCGGCAATGACACGATTATTTAATGGAATCCTGCGAAGCGGCCACTTCCCACAAGACTGGAAACTTGGGAAGGCCGTAATGATACCGAAACAGGGCAAACCCCTGCAAAAACCAGAGAGTTATAGGCCTATCACGTTGCTTTCTACGATGTCTAAACTGTTTGAGAAGGTTCTCCTGGGGTTTTTAAAACCCCACATCACACCGAGAGAAGAACAGTTTGGTTTCAGGGAAGAGCACTCAACTGTCCTACAGCTCACAAAAGTCATCGACACTATTGCCCGAACATATGATAAAAATGAGTACTTCGCTGCAGTACTACTGGATATGGAGAAGGCGTTCGACAGAGTATGGCACGAGGGGCTGCTATACAAACTGTCAACGTCGTCGGCCCCCAAGAAGATTACCCATATTATAAGATCTTTCCTGGAAAACCGCCGCGTCGTGGTAGCGGTGGAGGGGATCACCTCCAGGGACATTCCTGTGCGGGCAGGAGTCCCTCAGGGCAGCTGCCTCTCGCCGTTGTTATACGCACTGTATACCGATGACATTCCGCTGGTTGGTCGGGCGGAGCTCGCGTTGTATGCAGACGATACGGCATTTTATGCAACAGCGTATAATGCAAAATCTGCCGTCTTAAAACTGCAAAGACAGCTCGATGCTCTACCTGAATGGCTGGCGAAGTGGAGGTTGTCAGTCAACGTCGGGAAGACACTAGCTCTTGTCACCAGAGTGAAGACAAGAGCACCGCCACCATTGACGTTCCAGGGACAGACTATTCCTTGGTCGGAAAGAGTCAAATACCTGGGCGTCATCATCGATCGGAACGTTACCTTCAAGAGGCACGCGGAGGGTGTGATCGCGAGGGCTAAAGTAGCCAGGAGAATGCTGCAGCCAGTGCTTAGCTCGAGGCTCCCACTTCGCACGAAGCTGGGACTCTACAAGACGTACATTCGGTCGCGGCTCACGTACGCGGCACCGGCATGGTACTCTTACCTGTCCAGAACAACGAAGAAGCGGCTTCAAGCCCAGCAGAACCTTTCTCTACGCGCGGTGTTGGGTGCGCCGTGGTACGTGAGCAATGCCACCATAGCCCGCGACGTAAAAGTCGAAAGCCTGGATGCTTTTGTTAGCAGCCTGGCAACTAAGATGTTCAAAAGAGCGGACTCGTCGGCGCACGTTCATCTTCAGAACATTGCGCCGTTCCACGCAAGACCCCCAGACGGAGGTGAACGTTATGTGAGACAACAAGAATCCCGAAAAGCCAGAAAGAAAAAGCCTAAAGCCCGCGATCTAGTCCATACCTAGACTGCGCCCCGCCCGGAGAGGGCGTGCTGGAGAGTACTAGACGGATGTGCGTACAGATCGCTCACCCTCAGATTCTGATCCCAGAAGAAACGCCCAGATGGACTCCGGTAGATTTTCCACCAAGAAGGACGCGCGAGCTACCTTCGATCAGTGACCCGTCTGCCGCTGCAGACGGAGAAGAACGCCGCCGTCAGGAGGTTCGCCTCGAAACGGCTTCCCGCCCCAGACCCCCTTCATTTATTGTTATTAGGCTAAGTGTTAAATTTTAAAATAAAAACTTCCCCTGTTGTTGCTTTTTATTCTATTTTTAAGACTTAGGTTAATTTTGTACATACGTTAGTTAAGGTTTAGTTAGGTACTAGTTGTTAGGAAAAATGTAATAGACTCTTAAGTTAGCTTTAAGTTTGTATTATACTTTTCTTAAATAAATGGCACCACCCAGACCTTATCAGCGGATGGATGAAAGAACGATGAATGAAAGGCAGTGGAATGGGGTGGTGTGAAATCTGAAATCTGAGTATCGGGGGGAAAGTCTCTCCCGCTCGCACGCGGAAAGTCTCTCCCGCTCGGACGTAGTGAGTCGCGTATTGCACCATCCCGCTCTAACACGTTGTTTCGCTGTCATCGCCGCTTCACTGCCCGCCGCTCCGCATACTGCGCACTTACCACGCCTGCGCACGGGACCTTTTGCGCCTACCCCACGCGCCTCATCTTCGGAGTTATTTTTCTAAATAACTACCCGAAGACTGGGGCACTGGGCCGGACACCATCCATCCAGCCCGAACGAGCAGCTGCAGGGGAGGCTCCAGACGCCGGGGTCCTGGTTCCTGCGCCACGATACTCCCAGTACCGTTAGGGAAAGGACATCGTGGTTGTGGGGGCTATGGCCTCAGGGCCGCGCACACGGGAGACCTATTAACACGTCAAGACCAACACAGCCAACCGGAGGAGTTCCCGGGCAATGCCGCCCGGGGACAAATCAGAATTTCTAAAAGGCCCTTTTAAGGGCCAACCAGCCGCCACTGCCAGGGGTGGAAGGCGCACTCGGCGCACGCCGTCGGCCCTACGGCCTGACGATGGAAGCGCCAGTGCACTCCCCCTGTCAGAAAGTTCATCATCATCCGCTTCGGAAACGCCGCAGCGATTCGCAGGCTCGCCACGCCCCATCACCGAGTCACCGGGGAACATCACCGGACCGGATCATCGGGCCGACGTGTCGTCCCGCTCGGCGCCGCCGTCGCACTCCGACGGCAGCGCTCGGCGTCGTTCAGGAGGTGCGATTCCGCGCACTGGCGCGTCGCGACACCTCGCCGGGTAGCTGCGCTTCCTCGTCCTCGTAGAGCCCTGTCGCCGGACTGCGCTGTCGGACCGGCGAGTCATCGCGCCGATCCCCGAGATCCGAAACGCCCGGGGATGCGCTCCTGGCGATCGGCGGGTCTCCGCGTCGGATCAGCGACTCCCTGCGACGCTCCGAAGAGGCAATAGCAGCAGTCATGGGCCTCTATCCCGCGGACTATGAACCCGGGACCGATATCGCTGCCTCGGCGGTGTTATCCGCCGAGAACATCATGGAGTTGCAGAGAAGACTAGACCAGCACATCGTGTTGCCCCCTCCTGCCTCCCCCACTGAAGACCATCAGCCTCCATTAGCCGCCCGCCCACCACCTGCGGACTACTACGCGCCGTCTGCGGGGGTGTTAACTCCGACAAGAGTATACGAGCGTGAGACCTAGTCACGCTCGCCCAGTTTGTGGAAACTGGGCTCTTGTCGGAGCCGATGCTCCGGTGGATGGCGCTATACCTCCGTATCCGCGAGGCGCAAATGGAGGGACGACCTCTCAACTCTACGGACATCACTGCCCTCAAGCTGGCCGGCGAGCTTAGGCTCGACCTGCCGGAAATACAGCCTGCCGTGACGCGCCGTAGCCCAAGGAAGAGGAAGCGCAGGGGCGGAAGCAGCGACGGCGACGAGTGCCTGGGCCGACTGGTCCGCCCTCGCCTGTCGCGCTCCGCATCGCCGATCTCCTCCTGTCGCGACCCCTTCCACTGGCATACGCGCGCGTCCATCTCGCCGCCAGAGCCACGACCGCCGCAGCCACCGCCGCCGCGGCCATTACTGCCGCCTGTTGTCGTCCCTGAGGGCGACGAACCCACACCCGGCGAGGTCCCGCCTGTGCGCACCACAGTGTTCGCCCGGGAAACGCCACTACCCCCGCGGGAGAAGAAGCGATTGTCGAAACGCCCGGCGGAGGAACGGACGACAGCCTTCATGGCCGGCGCCGCTGTCGTCGCGCCGCCGCGCACCGCACCGCCCCCGGTCACAGGACCGCGCGCCGTGCCCGCCGCCGCTGCGATGCCTGCGCGTCGCGACGCTGCGCCGCCCGCCGTGCGCGCCACCCCGGACCCCGCCGCACGCCCACCCGTACCCATCGGAGCCGCCACCCGCCCTATTCCTACGACGGAAAAAGAAAAGGATAGTTATGCATTAAGGACTAAGGCCGGTAAGCAGCGACCCGTTCCGTCGGAACACCCGCCATCCGTCCCGGCCCCTAAGGCCGCACCCGTCGGCGCACCCCGTGCGCCGACTCAACCAGCTCGTCCGCCGCTCGCGTCGAGCGCTGCACCGCGACGGCGCGCGCACCTGTCGCGCCGCTCACCGCGCAGCCAGCCTCACTGGCCGCGCCTCAGCCGACGGGACGGGCCGCTGCCGACCCGGCCGCTGCTGCGCAGCGACCTAGTATTAAGACCAAGCAACAACAGAGGAAGAAAGAAGTATTCCCTCCTCTGATTGTGGAGAAATTACCCGAGTGGCAACGCCACTTTAAGCAGCTTGCCCAATTACTCTTACTACTCTAAATTTGCGAGCATCACCGAGGCAGACGGTCCTCCCAGACCTGCCGTCTGACCACAGGCCAGTTCTTCTCGAGTTTACCGATTGGCTACCAACAAGAATAGAACCTCTAGCATCACGTCACAAGGTAGATTGGGCTACTTTCAACGAGACGCTGGAAAAGATAACCACCTCGAGACCTATGTCCTCTCGAGAAGACGTCGAGTGGATGACCGGGGCTATCACCGAGAGTATCCAAAGCGCACTCGCAACATCTACGCGCACATATCCAGCTGGGGGCCGGCTTTCGCCTCTCCCCCGCTGGATATCTGAACTGATTCGCGAAAAGAGGGCGCTGAGGAGAAGGTGGCAGCAGACCCGATGCCCACGCATCAAACAAAGAGTTAACACGCTGGTAGTACGTGTTAAAAAAGCCCTCGATGACAACGCAGCGGAATCGTGGGATAACTTTATTGAATCTATTACTGACAAGACGCCCTCAATACATCGTTTATGCCGGAATCTCAGCAAGAAGCCTGAGCCTGTCAGACCTCTGGATGATGAAAACGGTCACCCACGATTCTTGGGAAAGGATCGGGCGGAGATCTTTGCCACGTGTCTGGAGCGACAGTTCCTCCCGAATCCAGTGTCAGACCTCCAGCATAACACTGAAGTCCTCGCGCAGCTAGATCGCCGCTTGTTAGAGCCTGTGACTGGTAGCATGGACGAAGGGACCGCTCTATTCTTCACTCCGCGACAGGTACTGCGGGTGATACGACAACAGAAGCCTCGAAAAGCCCCTGGCCCAGATGGCATTACGAACGCCACTCTGCGTCACTTGCCGTTTAAGACCGTGGCGGCAGTGACAAGAGTGTATAACGGAATCCTGCGAACTGGACACTTCCCTGATGACTGGAAGCAGGGAGTGGCCATTATGATACCAAAGCCGGGCAAAAACCTGCGAAAACCAGAGAGTTACAGACCTATCACGCTGCTTTCTACGCTTTCAAAAGTATTCGAAAGATTACTAGTCGAAGTACTAAATTCACATTTTACGCCGCGCGCCGAACAGTTCGGCTTTCGGGAGGGGCACTCAACTGTCCTTCAGCTCACGAGAGTCATCGACACTGTTGCCCACTCAATAGATGAGAACAGATACATCGCTGCTGTATTTCTGGACATGGAAACGGCGTTTGACAAGGTATGGCACGAAGGGCTGCTATACAAATTGTCAACGTCCACAACGGCCCCTACAAGGATAGTCCATGTCCTACAGTCGTTCCTGAAGAACCGCCGTGTCAAGGTGGCAGTGGAGGGACAGACCTCCCGCGAGTCTCAAGCGGGAGTGCCGCAGGGTAGTGTGTTGTCTCCGTTACTGTACGCTTTGTACACCGATGATATTCCATTAGTCGGCCAGGCAGAGCTTGCCTTGTACGCCGACGACACGGCTTACTACTCCGCCGCCTATAAAGCTACAAGAGCAGCTAAGAAACTGCAGCGCGCGCTAGATGCCCTGCCTGACTGGCTAGCGAAATGGAGGATGTCAGTCAACGTTGGCAAGACACAAGCGATCATAACAAGAGTGCGGTATCGCTACCCGCCACCTTTGACACTTCAGGGACAGACTATTCCATGGTTGAATAGAGTCAAATACCTGGGTGTTATTATAGATCGAGGCCTGACATTCCAGAGTCATGCCAAGGATGTGGTCGCGCGGGTTAAATTTGCGAGGAGAATGCTGTGTCCAGTGTTCAAGTCCAGATTACCCCTTCGTACGAAGATTGGTGTGTACAAAACGTACATTCGATCACGGCTCACGTACGCGTCGCCGGCATGGTATTCGTACCTGTCGGAAACAAATAAGAAAAGGCTTAGAGCTCAGCAGTCTATGACACTTAGTACCATCGTAGGCGCGCCGCGCTACGTGAGAAATGACGTCATCGCCCGTGACCTCCACGTAGAGAGCCTGGACGATTTTATCAGCAACCTCGCTACTAAAATGTTTCACAGAGCGGACTCGTCGGCGCACGTCCACCTCCAGGATATCGCGCCCCTGCATTCAAGACCGCCCGATGGTAGCGGAAATAGAGGTGGACGTCCACATTCCAAGAAACGCAAAGCGCGTGACCTAGTCCGCTCCTAGCCTGCACCTACGGAGTTGGTGCGCTCGAGAGTGCTAGGCGGACGTGCGATATAGATTCGCTCATCCTTCCGACAATGCGATCGCCAGAAGCATAGAAGAGACACCTGGATGTAAACTCTAAGAAATCACCATGAAGGACGCACTCGTGCGCCTCCTCCCAGTGACCTGCTCGTCGCAGCGAGCAGCGGAGAGGCCACCGTCAGAGGCGAAAGCCTGAAACGGTTTTCCCACATCCGTGCAACCGTAGCCCTTTTGTACATTTGTATTATATAGTTTTAAATATTACTGTAAATAAAGGCTTTGGCCTCTTTTTATTTTAATAATTATAACTGTAAATATAGCACGTAAGATTTGTCCGTCCCACTAGAATAAGTTTGTGTTGTAGTATAGTTTAGGTTAGGCGGTGCATTTGTATAGATTTTAAGTTAGTTTATAAGTTGAAATGTATATATTTGTAACCTCCTTTCTCTGAATAAATTACTCACCACAAACTCTTCTCAGTGGATGGATGATTGCGTGACGTATGAAAGGCTCTTCGGAAGGCAGTGGAATGTGTGGTGAGACAAAGAGTATCGGGGGGGGGGAACGGAAAGTCTCTCACGCTTGGACGCAGCAAGTACCGTATCGCGCTATCCTACTCCAACACGTGGTCGTCGCTACTCTGCCCGCCGCACCTCATACAGCGCACTTGCCGCGCCTGCGCACGGGACCAACTCACGCCTACCCCACGCGCCTCATCTTCGGAGTTATTTTGTAAAATAACTACCCGAAGACTGAGGCACTGGGCCGGACATCCAGCCCGATCGAGCAGCTTTAGGGGAGGCTCCAGACGCCGGGGTCCTAGTTCCTGCGCCGCGATACACCGAGTACCTTTGCAGGGAAAAGTTGTCGTGGTTGTGGGGACTATGGCCTCAGGGCCGCGCAGTTGGGAGACCTAACTGCAGCCAACACCACCAAAAGGAGTTCCCGGGCAATGCCGCCCGGGGACAAGTCGCAGTTTCTAAAAGGCCCTTTTCAGGGCCAAACAACACCAACGTCAACCGCCGCAAACAGGGGTGGCAGGCGCGCCAGGCGTCACCAAACGGCTTCGCAGCCGGATGGCGACAATGCCGGCGCACTGCCCCTGTCCTCGTCATGCCATCTGGCATCATCCTCGTCGGAGGCGCCGTCGCAAGTCGACGAGTCGCCGCGCCGCATCACCGAGTCGCCTGGGAACATCGCCGGTGCGGATCTACGGGCCGACGCACTGCGCCGCGCGGCGGAGTCGCCGCATTCCAGCGACGGTGCCCGGCGCTACGCGCACCGGTGTGCAGAGCGTCGCCGGGTCGCTGCATATGTCCTCGTCGTCATCGTCGGGTTCCGTCGCCAGGCCGCGCCGTCGTCGCCGCACTAGCGGATCGTCGCGCCGGTTGTCGGGATTCGCATTCACCGGGGATACAGCCCAGGCGATCATCGGGTCGCATAAACGGATCACAAACGGATAGATAAGCAAAAGCAACAACAGAGGAAGGTTGAAGTTTTCCCCCCCTCTGATTGTGGAGAAGTTACCCGAGTGGCAACGCTACTTCAAGCAGCTTGCCCAACAACTCGGCCGGTCTCCGAACGCACGCCCCTACGGGACGGGGGTGCGCTTCTCACCAGAAAACGCGGAGGAATACCGCGTGGTCCAACGATACCTCACTCGTTTAGAGAAAGAGGATCGGGTCGCGTGGTTTACCTACTCGCTGCCGGCCGAGCGAAGCCTCAAGGTGGCCATTCGAGGTCTCCCTGCAGATACGGAGCCGCAGGATATCATGGCCGCCTTACAGGAGCGAGGCTTCCAGCCCGAGTTTTGCAAGAACGTGAGAGCTCGAGGAGGCAACCCAGGATGCCTCTTCTATGTGATTCTGAAACGGCACGAAGGCCTCACCCCGGCAATATTTGAGCTCAATGAGCTCATGTATATGCGGGGTGTGGACGTGGAGGCCTGGCGCAGTCGACTGGGTCCTGCACAGTGCCACAGATGTCAGGAGTTCCGGCACAGCTCCAGACAGTGCCACAAGCCACTAACCTGCGTCCGATGCGCCGGGGAGCACACCGCACGCGACTGCGACCGTCCCAGGGAGGAGCCTGCCACCTGTGCAAATTGTAAGGGGCCGCACCCTGCCAATTTCACACGGTGTCCCGTCTGGAAGTGCGAAATGCGTAACAGGCGGGCTGGGACGCTAGCACGTACCGGAGCAGGCAGAGAACGCGCCGGGCAAGCGCTGCCACTGAGCAACGCCGTGGAAGAGGCAGTGCCAGCGTATCTGATGGCGCCTGCCAATGACCCCACTGGCCTCAGTAGAACGACTGGGCCGGGTAACAAGCGTTCGCGCGGAAAACGCTTAAAGAAGAGAAAATCTGCCGCGGCAAGGGGCCGAGCAGCGGCAACAAGCGGACAATCAGACGGGTAGGGCCTGCGCCCCCCTGCACCTGCATCGCCACAGCCGGCGCGGAAGCTGGATATACTCGCCCAAACAATCGGTGTCATAAGGGACATTCTTGACGCCGTGCAGGAGGGCGAAGGTGGTCAAAAGGCCGCCCTTAAGGGATTGTTTAAGCTCTTGTGCAATGGACAATAAAACCTTAAGGGTGGTACATTGGAACGCCCAGTCGCTCCGGAGGAAGAAAAAGTTGCTGGCGCACTTCCTCCATGAGCAAAACGTCGACGTGATGTTGATATCAGAATCCTACCTGCGTGATGTCGACACTTTTAAAGTGTCGAACTATTACACGTACAGGAAAAACGAGAAGACGGCCGACGGCGCCCCTTATCGCGGACTGGTGGTACTCGTTAAAAGGAACATTGTACATCAAGAGATACCATATAAAGAGTACCCATCACTCTACGCCCTGGGAATACTCCTGAACGTTAGAGGGCATCACTTCAAGCTCTACGCGGCATATAAACCACCGAGTCACCAGAATAGCCAGTCTTTCTGCGCGGACATCGGGCATATATTGCTGCAAGACTCGACTCCGACAGTGATAGCCGGTGATCTCAACGTGAAGAGTACCTACTGGGGCTCGAGTACGGATACCTGGATGGGCAGAGCGTTTTATTGTCACTCTGTAGACAATAATTACGAGATAATCGGACCGGACGCGCCGACCCGGTACGGTTATAATTCGCAGGACGTCTTGGACATATGTGTTTATAGAGGCCTAAGAGCGCCACGGAGGCAGACGGTTCTCCCGGACCTGCCGTCGGACCACCGCCTAGTCCTTCTCGAGTTTTCTGATTTTCTACCTACACGAATTAACGCTCCAACATCACGTCTCAGAGTAGATTGGACCGCATTCGTGAAAGAGCTTGAAGACACAAATATCACGAGACCGATGTCCTCTCGTGAAGACGTTGAGTGGATGACGGGTGCCCTGACACGGAGCATCCAAAGCGCCCTCCGTCGATCTAGCCATACGGTTCCGCCGACCGGGGGTCGGCTTAAGCCACTTCCCCGGCGGATCCAGATGCTAATCGACAAGAAGAGGGCGCTGCGACGTGCATGGCAACAGACCCGTTGCCCTTGCACGAAAATTAAATATAACTCGATGGTAGAGCGAGTTAAAGCGGCCCTCGATGACGACGCAGCGGAATCGTGGGATAGCTTCATAGAAGAATTAGGGGTTGCAGCACACGCCTGCCCTCAATTCACCGCTTGTGCCGGAGCCTGGCAGCGGTTCAATCGCCGGTCAGACCTCTACTGAATAAAAACGGTCACCCACGATTCACGGCAAAAGATCGGGCGGAGATATTTGCCGAGTGTCTGGAGAGACATTTTTCCCTGAACCCGGTATCGAATCCCCAGCACGATATCGATGTCAACAGACATCTAGATCGCTTCTTTTTAGAGCCTATAGCCGGTAGCAACGAAGAAGGCACCGCTCTATACGTTAGTCCGCACCAGGTTCTGCGGACTATCAGAAAATTAAAGCCTCGGAAAGCCCCTGGAATAGATAAAATCACGAATACGATGCTTCGTCATTTACCGTTTAAGACCTTTGCTGCAATGACACGATTATTTAATGGAATCCTGCGAAGCGGCCATTTCCCACAAGACTGGAAACTTGGAAAGGCCGTAATGATACTGAAACAGGGCAAACCCCTGTGTTTGCGCCGTTTATTATTAATTTACATTTATTTTATTTTTTATTCTTTATTTATAATATTTTAATATATATTCTCTTATATATTCTATGCATACACTAGCAACACTCACTCGACATTTTTATCCCCCTACCTTCCTCGTCCGTTTTCCTCTCTGGGTTCGATCGCTTCGAAAAGTACAACGCGCTCGCTGTAATAAACTCCTTTAAAAATATATAAAACGCTACAACGCTGTGTAATACAATTGGTATAAACTCGAACGCTCTGCTTACCCTAACAACGCGTGAAATTGTGGTGTGGACGCCTGAACCAGCGCCGTGGACCGGGACAATATACAAGTAAGTTCGTTCCCGGATTCCTTCTATTTTCCTCGCCAACTCACACGCACCACCCTGCAAAAACCCGAGAGCTACAAGCCTATCACGTTGCTTTCTACGATGTCAAAACTGTTCGAGAAGGTTCTCTTGGGGTTCTTAAGACCTCACATTACACCCAGAGAAGAACAGTTTGGATTCAGGCAAGAGCACTCAACTGTACTCCAGCTCACTAAAGTCATCGACACTGTTGCCCGAACACATGACAATAATCAGTACTTCGCTGCAGTGCTACTAGATACGGAGAAGGCGTTCGACAGAGTATGGCACGAGGGGCTGCTATACAAGCTCTCGACGTCTTCGGCCCCCAAGAAGATTACCCATATAATCTAGAATAAATCCTTACGTGTCTACTGTCCATCCCGAACATCCGGTCCTGCGAAGCCAAATAACAAAAAAGAATCACCGCATCTGAATTATCGAAGCCGAAGAAACCATCGTATCAAGAACTCAAGATTCATCATTAGGGAAAATGGTCAAAACGCGTTCACAGGGGGCTGATACTACGGACGAGTGTGACATGCACGCACCGGCCTCGGTGCGGCATGGCATGTAGATCCACCGCGCTCTCCGTCAGTGCGGCCCGCTGCTGTGACTGAGGCAGGAGGGTCAAACGCGACATTGACGGACGCTAGGTTAAACGCTCAAACACAGTTTTTTACATACAGCGATAAGACAACATTCGCCAGCGAGGTCACGCTGTACAAGCACAAGCTCGGCTGCCAGACTACGGTTGCAGTCGGAGCTGCAAGCGCAAGAACGTCTCGCCGAGATCCAACCGCGGGAACTGCGGATGGAAGCGGACGTCGTCAGAAAAAGGCTAGAATTGGACCTCGAGAATATTGAAGAGGACGAACAAGGCAGCAACGCATCACAAACAAACAACTGTGTGAACATTTGGCTGCAGCAAGCATCGGGGGGAGACTCGACATACCCGGCCGAGACACCGTCGGCAGAACGGCCCTCCACACCTCCGACGATCAACGGGGGGAGCTGACCGCGGCCCGGGTGACCTTTGAAGAAAGGTCGCCGCAACGTGAAGCGACATAACGGCGTCGCACACGTTCGCCCACGCCCACGAGGAGCAAGTCAAGAGCGATCGAAGAACTAACCGAGGCATTGAAGAAGATGACAGCGCGGGAACGAGTACCGCCACGTCAAGCCTCGGACGTGCCAGTCTTCACCGGGGCACCGAACGAGTGGTTGCCATTCAATGCAGCCATGCGAAACAGTACAGAGATGTAACACTTCTCAGCGGCGGAGAACCTAGCAATAAATACTACGGGTGTGTCTCCGGGGAGAAGCAAGGGACGCCGTGGCACCTCTACTACACATGGCGGAGAGCCCGGATGCCATAATGCGCACATTGGAGCGTTGTTATGGCCAGCCGGACGTCATCATTAACGACGCCATGCAGAAGCTGCGCCAGCTACCACAAGCGGGGATCACAGCGCAAGAACTCAACGTGTTTGCAGTACGAGTGGAGAACATAATCGCCGTGCTTAAGAACGTCGGCCACAGCGGTTATCTACGAAATCCACAGCTGGCAGGGGAGATCATGGAACGAATAAGTCCGCTGCTAGTCGCAAGATGGAGGGGCTATGATCATCTTCACCGATCAATGGAGGAGTGCGAGGTGATCACTCTGTCTCGATTCCCCACACGCAAAGCAGACTTGGCGTATAGTTACACGCATCAATCCAGCACATCGGGCGCCGCCATCACTGCAACATGCGCCGCGCCAGCAAGACCGAGACAACAGACCGCGAAACCAGCACGCCGAACGACACATGGGGCCGCCGTCTACGCCACGGTGCAGGAGCGACGCGTACCCCAAGGGTGCTTCTGCTGCGGAGCGGACCATGCGACAGACGGCTGCAGAAAGATTAAAAAAAATGAAGATCTGCGCCAGCTGGGACTGGGCAAAATCGGCGCGCGTCTGCTTCAAATGCCTAAAGAAGAGGCATCGTCGGGCCGACTGCCAAGCTGGGGCATGCGGTGTGGACGGTTGTCGCCGGCCGCATCATCCGCTGTTGCATGACAGCGAGCAAGTACGGGTGCAGCCGGGCGTACAACCAAGCGACGAGGAGGAGCCGCCCAGCCTAGCCAGGGAAGAAGCAATTATGTATATAGCAACACCGAGAGAAGATAGCAGCGGTCTACTGAAGGTGTCCAGCGTCATCATCGCAAGTCCCAAAGAAGAAGTAGCTACGTACGCACTCCTGGATGAGGGGTCATCAATAATCCTCATCGATCAAGAGCACCACTATACGCGACTGGGCTAACAGTCTCTATGCCGGCATTTGCACTTTTTGTGATCACGATCCAGTTCGGCAATCGTGCCCGAAATGGATCGAGGTGATAGGGTGATCTCTATCACCTTGAAAATTCATTTATGCACTATTCAACGCTTTTCTACAATGTGTTTGTTTACCTTTTTTCGTCAGCTAATTAAAAACAGAGTTAAAGCTGAGATTTGAAAGCTACTTTGACTTTGCTAAAAAAAAACAACTGCACAACAGGAACTTCAGTATAGCAGTATTCGTAGAGTCAAGTATATGTTGACAAAATCGTTGAGTTGTCATATACATCAGACTGGATTACGATTTATGAAATATAGTTTTTAGGGACTTGCATAGCACGATAGGCACCAACAGTTGCGTCTTAATGTACCAAATCTAGTGATATATTTTGTTTTAAACACTATTCCTGAGACCTTTACCACCCGTTAAACAAAACTTAAAAAAAGAAAAATCTCAAATACTTAATATTTTATCTTAAAGCAGCATTTTTATTATATATTTTAATAAATTGCGTATCTATTATCAATGAAAATTATTTATAAAAATAATCCAACAAAAATATCTATTTTTCGTCATTTAAGGGCAGGTAAACGTCACAAGTTGTATCCTAGATTTTTAAAAGTTTTTCATTCGTCTGCAGATCATTACGCAACTTTTGACTGGTATCGTGATGTGAAATAAGTTTTTCTAAATCGACCCACCCTGATATACATACGGGGATAATCATCAAATTATACAATTTGTAATGTTTGAAGGTCAAAAAAATCAAAGTAACGATTATAAATATCAGCATTAGAAATCATAACATTCTATTAGAGACAACGCTAATAGAAAAATATATGGAAAAGCTAAGGAAACACTACGTCGATTTATGTTATTTCCACATATTGTGTGGGAATTTAGTTTAAGATTACAAGAATATGTTTTACAAACTTTTAAACTAAAGGTAAACTAAATGTATGAAAACAACTTCTAGAAATGATTAAAATGATTTGTATAACTTTGTTATGCAAATCATTTTGGTTAATCTGATTTTTTGCTTGTTTTCCCGTAATAATTAAATTATATACTGTAAATTTGTAAATAAATAAATAAAATCATCTTTTAACATGTTAAAAAAAATAACACAACGAAATAATATGCGCTTTCGTAACACTTCATTCCATTTCGGCGCTCGCTAAAAAAACCCTCGATTTTGCCATCATTTCGGGCTATTTTTGCTGAAACCGAAGATTTCTTTGGACAATTTTTAAATATAACATTTAAACGACTGGTACGTTTAAACATACGTACATTTTTTGGTATAAAAAAAAATAAAAACCATTTTTCATTAAATTAATGAAAATTTCGTCAATTAACTTTGTTCTATAAATTCATTAATATCTATACATGATTGGGGCCACTTACCATCATCTGAACAGTCAGTCTATTTAAGTCATCAAACCATAAATAAATTGATGTATTGGCCTTAATTAATAATTGACCTAGTAATTTGGCCGTCATAAATGGCACATACAAGTCATACAATCGCATACAATACTCATGCAAAATAATACAACGGGTAAAGATACCGCCACCAACTACCATTCTCTTCTTTCTCATCTTCAGCGCTATCGCTGTCTCCTTCTAACGTAGTTGAAGGATTCTGAAAAAAAAAAAAAAACTTGCTTAATAAATATATTTTTATAATGATATGGCCGCAACATAAAATTTCAAAGACCGTCACAGGGACTTGCTTGAGCCTGTCACGTACAGAGATCAGCTTGTGTGTATATTCAGTTGTTCATAGACCTTTCGTCGTGGTATACGCGGGCCACCTTAGTGATGGCGACTTCCAATTAATTTTGTCCCAAGTTTTTCTTAGACTGCACTGAACTTACTATCAGGTACGATGTAGTTACTTTATGTGAAAAAAAATCGGCCTAGTGCGAACCCAACTCGCGCATCGAGGATTCCATATACGTAAGTATAATTATAAAATATACCATAACGGTATATCCGTTCGGGGTGAGCAGAGATACATTAATGGCTATATCCATTTTGCGCTTATAGGTCGTGTCCAACGTGACTAGTACACATGACGTTTCTATTAAACGCGATGCGGGTTTCCTTCAGCAGGGAGCATGTAGGGCCTAAATTCATACTTAATCTGGAAAACTAAAAATGTACGTGCCAGGAGTTGTACCTACTATCATTTGCATTACGGGGCATGGCCACCGTCTCTAATCCACTAGACGACACGACAGATAGAGACAAAGAAATAAAGCCACCTTTATTGCCTGACTCGCCGCGCCGTTGACCTCGCGCAATTCTACGCCCTTGTCTTCTGCGACCTTTCCAGCGTTGGTGTCCTTGACTTTGACATCGGCAACCGTCTCCTGTGCGTCCGTCTGCGTACTCTGGTCTCTCCTCCCCACGTTGATTTCACTGTCCCGCTCGACTTCGGTCTCTCTGTGATTGCCGTTTAACTCCGGCCCTTGCTTCGATGACTGCAAAAGAAAATCATGCAATATGAATATAGACGCTGACCCATATACAGAGTATAAATATATTTCTATATAGGTTTACTATCTATAAAATATATCATTTTTGTAAAACATTACAATTTAATGTTTGCTGACACAGAACCAAAGTTTTGTATTTCTAAGTTTTTTTTTTATTATTCACAGGTAGACGCTTGACCTCAATCAAACTTGGTAGAAGGTGAAGATGAGTCAGTCAGTAAGAAAATAAGTATTTTGAACTGTTCGGTAAATCATCCCAGGTGTTGAAATAAAGAATATCTACCAGGCAACGTCGCGTCACTATAGCTATTTGATAATAAATTGAATTATACTTTCTCTGAGTTAAATATATTAAAAGTCTAAAAACCACACTATAAAAAAATACATTAAAATTTCAAATTAATATGTTAAAATAATAATAATATATCGTCACGCTATATCCCTTTCGGGGTGAGCAGAGATACATTAGTGACTGTATTCGCTTTGCACTTATATGTCGTGCCCAAAGTGGCAAGTAGCGCAGTAATTATTATATTTTTCATTGTTTTCCACATGAAAGTGCGCTAAATAATTCTAATCATTATCATAGTAATGCTTTAACTAATTTATACTATAAATATTAGAAATCTCAAGTGATCTGTTCAAGACCTGTCGCTTTTAGGCGTTCGAGCCACGGTATGCATGGAGCTAGCGCATAATTCAAAGCGCGACTGCTTCGAAGGATCCACTGTATCGGCGGGACCTACACAATGTGGCGCATACGATGCGTCGTTGTTATAGAAATAACGGGGAAAATGCGACCTACTACTGAAAAACATCAGATTAATACTGAGTGTTACAAAATATTATTTATTAACACGTAGCTGCAGTGGCCCAGTGATCAAGTGACTGGTTGCCATGCGCGGCAACGCGAAAGATCATAAGTTCGAATATCGGCACGTATCTCTGAGTTTTTCCAGATAAGTGAGAGCTTAGGCCACACTCAACCATAGACAGAAAAATACGTGAGGAAACCCGCACTGCATCTAATAGAAATGTCATGTGTACTAGTGCTCTGAGAACGGCGATCAGCTGCGCAATAGCGCTCACCAGCGTGACCAGTAAGTAGGTCACGCTGAGCACGACGAATAAGCGCAAATTTGATAGAGCCACTAATGAATTTCAGCTCACCTGTAGGGGATATAGCGTGGCGATGTATATTATTACACATATTGTTAAATAATCACCTCCATGTCTTCTTCGCTGACTTTCACTGCCTGTTCATTATCTCCCATTGACGGTTTCTTAGGCACAGATGGCATGATGTCGGGCAGATCCTACGAAAAAAAAAAAACTATATACAGTATGTCTTTAAAGTCCACATACGAATTATGTTAATAAACATTTTCGTCATTTACGTTGAGATATTCTTATATGTCATTCCTTTCTATCACTCGTACTCTTTCATTCAAAAACCATATCTTCTTATCTATATTGCCTCGATAATGTGCCTATATTCAAGCTCACGGAGAGTACACTGTAGTCCAAGAACGGCATCAATTGCCAGAGGAGGAATATCTGTTGACAGTCACCATCGCTCTGACAACCCACATATACCATGACTAAAGATCTCTAAGTACATAAACTGAACCCGAAATGCTAGAGGCCTAAACGAGTTACTATGATGGTCCTTACACTTGTAGACTGTGGTCACGTCCCGAGCAGTGCATGATAGGCAGTGAGGAGGCTAAGCGCGATAGGGAGGCCACAACCACACTTGTCATTCAGCGTCGGACGCCTGGAGGTGAAGAATGTAAGCAAAACTTTTGACCATCCTTTCGCCATAACAATAAGTGTATGGTGGTGTTTAAGGGAGTTAATTGCTCGTGTGTGGTGGTGGCGTTTTGTGTACTCTCCCGCAAACTGCCTATTTTCGAGGAATAGCAGAACCGGAGTACTCACTCTATCCCTTATATCATAGAGAAGGCCTATTTAGGCCTAACGTGCATTGGTTTGTGTCGGGGTATGAGTTCGGATGAAGGAGTACTTAGGAGTTTTTTAGCCAGTAGAAGTCCCACAGATCATATGTAGGTTAGAAAAGTCTGCTGCTTGGATGAGGCAATTTCCTAGGCACCGCCTGATAGTGATCCTGAGATGTGTGGTCCTTTATATCCACCCCTCACTGAGTAGTTACCTGAAGAGGGCTTTTCATTTGCTGCGTCGTATAAGGATTAATTGAAAAAAAAGGAGGGGGGGCATCTTGGGGATTATCAGCCAGTAGGAGTTTGGCTCTGACAGTTCTGTACCCGACTTTCTTCTGGATTAACAATAGCAGGTACCTCGTCCTGGGTAGGTCCGCGCTGCCGGTAACCGAGTGCGGCGGCCCGCATTCGGTCGAGGAAGGCGGGTGCGGCGCGGCTCGTGGCCCAGTTGGCGACGCCGCACGGCAGCCCACCAACCACCGGCTCGTCGTAGTACGTCAGCACAAACTCCATGCCCGTCTGGAACCAGAATTAGACAAAATGCAATAAGATTAATGATTAAACATCACAAAATGTAGTCGTAATTTTTATTTTGTTAATCAGTTATCATTATTAAAAACCTTCTAAATATTAATGAGTAAAAAAATTGTATTTAATTCAGGATACCTTAATATTTAAAATATACGTCAAAACTTTTTTTTTTGTAAAAGCTGAAGCATAAGTGCATGAAACAGTACTTTCCCTAAAAGCATTTTTGCGGTCTCGAGAAAAGAGGTTATACAGTATGTTATAAAAACTTTGTCCGATCTGTGAATGCGATAATCACTAAAAATATTAGAATTGTGGTGTATATACCTGGTCGACTCCGTCCAGTGTTTTGATGACCATGTGGCTCCAATACTCCGAGACCCTTATGGCGTTCTTAGTGACTGGAACATTGGGGTGTTCGCATGACTTGGACACTATAACGTACACCTGTAGAGACAAACGGCTGCAAATCACATGTCATATAAATATACAAATAAGTTATCTATTTAATAAATAAAAGAATCTGTTTAGCAAAGTAAACATATGTAAATAACGTCATAGTGATTCGCTTCGGCCTGTCGTATTTCGGGATCAACTTGATTACGTCCAGTAACTCATATACCTAGAGACCTTCAGTTGTAATATATGTGAACCGACATGATGGACTCTGTCAATGAATTTGCTTTGTTTTAGGACTAAATTGTACTTATAATCAGTGCACTATAGTCACTTTGCCGATACAGTGTAAAAAAGGCGCACTTTCAGTGGGTTTTCGTATAAAATGAAATACAGCAGTATATTCATGAGCACGACAGAGGCGAAACATGCTGCCATTTTGTTTTATCGTTTACACTTAATACGTTCGCCGCCCAGCGCGATTCGTTTGTTTCTCACGTATCCTATTATACACATAAACCTTCCTCTCGAATCACTCTTACCTATTACTGAAAACAGCATTAAAATCCGTTAAATAGTTTAAAAGATCTAAGCGAACAGACAGCTGAAGCGACTTTATTTTATATTATGTAAAAGTAAATATGCCTAACTTTTACTGAGCTTCTGAAACATCAACTAACCTTATTGTCTGTGACAATTTCTCCCGCACTTCTCGGATTGTACGCCTCTAAAGATTTCCTCTTCGCGTTAGAGTGCACGCTTGGTCGCTCTTCATACACGTGGCCGGAATCCGCTCTCCCCCCTCCCTCGAATAGTGCGTCCTTATGCGGACAGCTTCTCGTCTTCACGTCGAATTCCTTGTGCCGCCTTATGTAGACGTAGTCGCGATTCGCGAATAATCTCTGCAAAGTGGAAAATGTTATTTATTAATATTAGGTCCTTACATATGAAATTGGCGTTTTTCGTACTGGCCACTTTAATCACAAATTTCTCCTCTTTGGTAAGGAATTCCAAATTCAAATTTGTACAGCTATAGACTCATGTATTTGTGCTTTGATGATCGTCATTCATTTGTTTTTTTCTTCTGTTTTTTTCTGTTTGCGTCACTCATTTTACAAAATGGAAAACTTAAAATATCGCATTATTTACGAGTACGAGTTCCGCCGTGGCACTAGTGCTGCGGAAACAACTCGAAGGGTGAATGATGTGTATGGCGGTCGTGTTGCAAAAGAAAACACAGTTCGTTTTTGGTTCCAACGTTTTCGTTCTGGAAATTTCGACCTGCAGAACAAGCCCCGTGGACGGCCTGAGACTCAAGTTGATAATGAAGAGTTGAAGGCTATTGTGGAAGCGGATCCATCGCAAACCACGTCCGAGTTAGCTGCAGGCTGCGATGTTAGTGATAAAACTGTTTTAATTCACTTGAAGCAAATTGGGAAGATTAAAAAGCTTGAAAGGTGGGTACCTCACGAATTGACTGAAGCAAACCGGCAAACGCGCGTCGACTGCTGCGTTACATTACTAAACCGGCACAATAATGAAGGTATTTTAAACAGAATCATTACCTGTGGTGAAAAATGGGTTCTTTACGATAATCGGAAGCGCTCAGCGCAATGGTTGGATCCTGGCCAGCCAGCCAAATCCTGCCCCAAGCGAAAATTAACCCCAAAAAGGTTACTTGTAAGCATTTGGTGGACTAGTGCCGGTATTGTTCATTACAGTTTTCTCAAATCTGGCCAGACTATTACGGCTGATGTCTATTGTCAGCAATTGCAAACCATGATGGAAAAGCTAGCGGCTAAACAACCTAGGCTGGACAATCGCTCCACGCCACTGCTGCTTCACGACAACGCTAGACCACACACTGCGCAATAGACGGCTACTAAATTAGAAGAGCTTCAATTGGAGAGTCTAAGACATCCTCCGTACTCCCCGGACCTTGCTCCAACAGATTACCATTTTTTTCGAAATTTGGATAACTTCTTGCAAGGGAAAAAATTCAACTCCGATGGGGCAGTCCAAATCGCCTTCAAAGATTTTATTGATTCCCGTCCGACTGGTTTTTTTAGTAAAGGGATCAATGAACTACCTATGAGATGGCAAAAGTGCATAGAAAATAATGGTTCATACTTTGATTAATTAAATATATTATATTAAAAAATATTCGACTTTTTGTTCCTCCCATACAAAACGCCAATTTCATATGTAAGGACCTAATATAAGGACCTAATAATATACAATTTAATATTATAAATAAGTTATCTATATTACCTGACGTAATATATACTTTAATATATACTTTTTTTACTTTTATTACTCATTAAACAATATATATATATATATATATATATATATATATATATATATTTTTTTTTTGTAATCCAAAAACCGTTTTTAGTGAGATAAAAATGGCGCGTGCCCTTATGTCGATTTGCTTCTTTTTTTCTGAGTACCATATTCTTTAGTCTTTAAGAATATGGAAGTCAAACGCGAAAAAAAAAATTAAGCGAACTGAGAAAAAAAACTATGTATGTGTCCCACTGATTTATTGTAAGAATCAAAGTTACTAGGTAGAACGACAGTTATCCGGAAAAAAAAATCAGATCTATATCTCAACTTTAATTATGAGTTAAAATTCAAAATACGATACAAACGTGTGCGGCGGCTCGGTTTACATCAAAGGCGAAACCGAGTCAGTAGAGAGAGACGGATGACCAAGAAAGGTGATGTTGCGCTCTGCGCTATAGAAGCTTGTGTAAATTTGAGAAAATAATGTCTTATTCAGATCAATTAAAATTTTGCGCTATCTTGCTCTCTCTATCTCCATCCCGAAGGCGGGCGTGGATTATCGAGTTGGAGACGGTATTTCAGTAAAATATGAGCGGTAGTTTGATAATCAGTTCTAATAGTCCAGGAATCACTCAGAACAATGGTAAAAGCATCAATGATTAACTAGATTTCGTTGGATTTACTTAATGTCCACCAAGCACGAACTGATCCTGAAAGTAGTCAGGTCGAAGCGAGTCACTATGCTGGTCTTTACACTATTGTACTGCGGTCACGACCCAGTTCGGGTAATCGCCCTAACACCTAACTATGTGGTGATACTCAGTTCGCCAGTTTAGCTAGTAGTAGTCGTATACTATAAATAAAAAAAAGGCGAGCGCCGCTCTGCTATCGGCAGCACATTTTAACGTATCAAACAGAAAAGTAATCATGATTAATTGTAATCCGATTAAAGATTAATAATCCTTAATCACCGAAAAATGATTATTTTTTTTGATTAATTTCGTTAATCATGATTAATGATTACAAAATGTAATCGTAACCGTTAATCATTAATCTGATACATTTTGCCCAGCTCTGACTATATCCCATTTCACTTTTTTTTTAAAAACCCTAGCCATTGTTCTGTAAAACTTAGCAGTGTGTACAAACCGGCCAAAGCACCTCCCAGTGTAGTACAGCCTGGTCCCTGACGCCATTTGCGTGCCGCTCTACAACGCACAGCGAGGCGACCGCTGAGTCCCACACGCGTCGGTATCCACCGTCAACTTGCACCGCGGCGAAGTCTTGCGCCCGCACGTCCTTATACCGACCATACACTAGAGATAAAAAATGATGTTCAGGTTTGTAAAAATATTTCGACCATATTCGACCATCATTGAAGCTATGGTGACCTGGTGGACAAGATATCGGTATCGATGCGCGAAAACACGAATGGTCGTAGGTAGGAAACGTGACATGTACCTCTGGATTTTCCCAGATTAGTATGGAATTAGTCATCATATACTTACTATGTTAAGAAAATTGCGTGAGCAAACCCAGATGGATTCTAATAAAAATGGCATGTGTTAGTGCCCTGAGAACGGCGATCAGCTGCGCCACTAGTCACAACATGAAAGTGCAAACAGCTTACGTCCAGGGTCATCCACAATCTTGATAAGGTTGTCTATCCACCTTGTAAGTATAAGTCCCACGCGGCGCTTGCCAGTATGTGGTTATCAACACGACAGTTCTATGAGCTATGTGTCCTGCCCACTGCTACTCTGCCGAGCTATATGAGTAACCGAACAGTAGACAAGTCTGTTGGTGGGATGAGGCAGAGGCGATACATATACACTTTACACACCAACTGATGAAGACTTTCTGAGGAGTCTGGCCCTTTACACATCTCTCAAATTTGGAGTTTGTAGAAGGCTTTTCGCTTGCTGTGTCATAAGGAGGAATAAGGGTTTCCCTGCCTGGCTTGCGGTGAATTAAAGGCAACATCAGGGGTTTTTACCCAGTAGAAGTCTGGTTACTGGATAATTGCCTTAAGGACAGCCATGGCAGTTTTAAGGGGATTTTATAAATACCTTGGAATACTGTGACATATTTAGAATCCTTCTGGAAAAGGAGAATGAGCATTAATGTAAAGAGTATGGTCTCACTGAGAAATAATTTTTTATTTTTTATAGGAAAGAAATAAATAGTTAGACTGAAACCTTGCCTATTTTCCTTTGCCTTCATAATCAATTTTAAGATTGAGTTGTCAGACTATTTTGAAACTCCCATAGTAAATATCAGGTCTCAGGCCTGGTGAAAGTAAAGAGTATAATGTTTGGCATCCTGGCACTTTAAGTCTGTAAGTCTGGCATGCTGGGGCGGTGACCCTTCCAATTCCACAGAGCAAACAAAAATAATTCTTGGAAACTAGCCAATTAATTACCTTTATATGCATACAATCCTTGTCCAGGTTTGTACTCCTTCCGCCATATGATAACATCTTCAGCTTCCATGTATGGAATCCAGCCATCAGGTGACTCTGGAAGTTGTCTGGCATCTTTGCATCTGAAAATAAACAAACTCTAATACAATCATGATATTCTGGCCGATTTGGCCTTTACAATGTTTCCAAATTACATCAATTAGGGGCAGGCTGGAACCAAATCGGCAAAGATGAGTTAGCTCATGAATATATTTGGCAACAGTCCATCACTCATGATATTTAGTGGATGAATGCTTGCACAAATGCACCCTCTCATCTACAGCGCTCTTAAACAATTGAGACAGGAATCCAACACCACTAGAAATGCAGGATAGTATCTGGGAACTGATAATTGCCCCTAAACCATTCACAATGCCTTACTGCCTTGCCAGCATTTTCGGTACACTGGGCTGCCATTAGTACGACAGATGATGATTATGTAGTCAGACTTTTACACTAAATGCGGAGTCACTTCAACAACTTGAGCGATAAAACATCATACAATCCCCTTCAACCAGGTTTCGTCCACGAGCAGACGTGGTTACCAGGTTGTGGCCGCAGCGTGCTACAAAGCTACTAAGAGTTCTTGGAAAATCAAAGAGTTCAACTAATTTCTGTTACCTCTAGAGGCTGGCTGACAGAAATAGACGCAGAGTTCCCACTACGCCCCAATAAGATAATGTAGGTATTGATATTGTTTGTGCCCGTACACTTACCCCTCAATATTCCGCACATGTTTTCTTTTATTAATCAATATAATTTTATATACTTAAAGCCCTTCACAATTTATTAGATCCTAACGCTTCCAAACGACGCTTCATAATAAGGTACATACATGGCCAAACTGAACCGACTCGAAGGAGCACCTATTCTGATCATTGTATCAACCCTTTGCCTCCTTAATATAATTTATTAATTCACAGAATACTATTATTTGATACCAACATCTACTTGGCACTATATTTTACTTAAACTCTAGAATAGAAGCGTCATGTTAGCCGTTAAATTCAACGAAATGTCACTTTATATTGTTACCAGCTCAAAATATATTTTTAACGAAATATTAATACTTTATTAGTAATATTTATAAGCAGTTATCTCGAATCTACAGATTTTTCGGTATTTGTCTACCGATATGATCCCTGCACTACTGAAATACAATGATTTTTTTTTTCTAACAGCCCTGGAGAGAAGGAAACTCCTAAAAATATTTTATAAATAAAATTTATTATAAAATTATATGCGATTGATAATGTAAAAAATAAATAAACGAATTTGATTGAATATTGTTTTTATCAAATACCGATTTTAGGTACAAATATACGAATTTTAGTGGGCAACTGTACTGATATCTTACGTTCGAGACCGTTGTTCGCAAGATTAATTAGAATTTAATTTTTTTTATTTTTATTCTATCTTAATTTATCAAGAGTGCTAGTTATGTTTTATGTTGGGGGTTCCCATTATTTTAAACACTATTTCTGTCCAACAGATATTATAAAATATGTAGTGTCCGACCGAAAGTTCGGTTTCGGTTTCGGCCGAGTTTCGGCCAAAAATCAAGTTTCGGCGGCAGTTTCGGTTTCGGCCAAAATTGGCCGAAACTTTTACCGAAACCGAAACTGATTTCGGTAGTTGTCGTACATGCTTGCCTAGCTTCGTTTCTCGCGGCAACGCTTTGACGGACGCTGGCGGTCCTGTTCGGGATTCGTGCGCCGTTCGCATTGCTTTTTTTTTTCGAATTTACGCGTGTTTGTTGACCGGGAAATGTCTTCACAACTTAACCGGGCGGGTGGGCGAACACTGAGGGTGCTCAGCCGGCAATTTATGGGTTGGGTGGCAATGCAAGGGCACCCCTGTGGGTATGAACCTCGACTTGGACCGCCAGCCAGAAATACGAAACCTAACGGTGATCTACTAGCGTTTCGGAAGCGACTACCTTGAGAAGAAACGCCGAAAGAAACTCAAGGCTGCGTCGCAGTGTAACTGCGTCGTTTAGACGACAGTTGACGGATCTAATTCGCATTGCTCTATAGCAACACTACTTAGTCAGTGCGTTATCACCCGACGAAAACATTCTTTAGAAGTTATGCTTTGATGGTACTGATTACATGTAAGTTTTTGTTTCATTTTTTTACTTGACCACATTGACTTTTAAACTTGACCACGTGAGTTTCGGTTTCGGTCGAAACTGAAGCCACGGCCGAAATTTCGGTTTCGGTTTCGGTTTCGGCCGGAAAACCAGTTTCGGTCGGACACTAAAAATATGTATATGATAGGGAAAACATCCTCATTTTTTTATTAAATTTTGAAATAATTAGTTGATTTTTAAATTGCGCAGCCATATCTCGTGTTCTGCCAAACAAACATTGGTTGTTTTATTTGGTAGCTCCGTGCGAATTGCACGTAAGGAATGCGATATCCCTTAACTCGTTGCCAGCCGCGCCTGTGGATCCATGTGCCTCACACGACCAGGCTACCCAAACAAACCATAATCCAATTTATTTTATGTTTTAAGTGTAAAAAGTGTTGATTAAAAACTCTGTCAAAAATTTTCAGTATTATTGTAGCAAATGAAGCTTTTTTTTAATTATGGAAAAAAAGAATTGTCCTCAAATGTAGGATGTTGACTACATGAAAAAATCAAGGTGTATCTCTATTTGTAACTGATTGTAAAATAGTTAAGAACAAAACCATCAAGCTAACATCGACAATATTACATTGATGTAAAACAAACTTACGAACAGTAGACTACTGAAGGCAGCTTCTTATGGATGATTAGTCTTCTACCGCAACCAAAGCAGAACAGGGTGCATTTGGACAGGTTCTCTATGCCATCAAGTTCAGTCAACAGGGCCTGTTTCAAATGATTCATAACTCACTAACTGTATCTCATTACCATAGACATGCTTGTACAGCATTCTCCTTATATTGTAAAACAGAGTCATCGTTTTATCAAATGATTCAATAACTCTTTTTTTACTAGAGGAAAATCTTTATAGATCTCTCTAGGCCCTACAAAGTGGGTGAGGACAGTCAAGTGTGCCATGAACAAAAAACTCCAAATGCTTCTTTGCATTAAAAGGAATTGTAGCTCATGTAATGCCACGCCTGCCAGGAATAATTTCAGAGATTCTACTTTTCCTGGAACAAATTATTTAATAACCTAACCCGGTTGATAGAAAACTGTGTTAATAAATTTGCGTGTTATTAAATTTGCTACTCCTGTAGAGACATGGCAATTTTAGGAAGAGTTGTGTTGCCATTACTGTTTAGTCATAGGAGAGAATGTAGTATATACGAATGATCAGATTACAACACTCACTGCAACATTATAATATATCTGTCAAGATGCCGTGCCCATTGATGATAACAAGGAGATCCAACAATAAGAATTTAGTTAACAATTATAGATATTTTCCCTTATTCACTTCCCATGTTCAAAAAAAACATTATACACACATTATCAGGCCATACATTCATAAAATGTGCATTCGTTCCAGGTTGTTTGTTTTTCCATATTTTACTTTCTTTATTATTCCTTTTTTATTCAACAACAAATATTACTTTTCTTATTTCTTTAGTATTACTTAATTTCAGGAAATCATTTTTTTTAATTTAGGATTTTAAATGTGTGCTTCTATTATAGGCTAGTTATATAAGAACAATAAACACCTTTGTATTTTTTTCTAAGATTTATATATACTTGGTGTTGGAACATCATAAATAAATAATTTAAACAAAAACCTATGTAAAGATTTCAACTCCTGTAAATAGCTAAAGGTAATAAATTTACTGAAAACAGAATGTTAGTCAACTACAGGCTATTTTAGTTTTTGCCTTTGCATGTCCTTCATGAAATCACGACACACAAAGAAATTTATTTATAACAGAGCTATACTTTGTGACTTGTTTATCTTATACTTTTTAATTAATATTAAGAGAACATGGGCATGCATGAATTTAAAAAATAGCCAAAACAGTTTAGATAAAAATAAGTCATTTGACATATTTTAAATAACAAAATTTAATTTAAAATAGCAATAAGACCATAGACTTTTGACTGATGGAGTATATGTTAGAGAATAAAGTTAACTAAAAAATCAAAACAATTTAAATTGACTACAAAATTAAAAAAAATCTTGAAGATAAATATAATAAATTTACAATATTGTTTTTTTTTTATTTTCTTTTAATATACCTACCTACTGTTCTATTTTGTGCGTAAAAATTGTTTCACTATAAATGTTTTCTTTTGGTTGAGACACTTTTTAGCATAAATCTGACATCAATGTGTTTGTAAATCAATTGATTCTAAATTTACTGCAAAGGAATAAAATGATAACATACATTGGTGATAATAATTAATTAAGCACATAAGCATTATCAATTATGTAACATTGTTAGAGACTTGTATGTACAATTACATCACAACTCACAAGGTCAACTGTGGTTTCAAGCCTACATGATTACAAGGTCAAATTGATAACACACTAGATTATCAAAGCATAAACTCTGATGGGTCCCCATTATTATAAATAATTATATAAGTAAAACCCAATATGGAGGTTTCTGTGGTGGCCTAGTGAATAATGAGTTATTTTCTATGTGCAGTAATGAAAATAGTCATAGGTTCAAATCCCAGTACATACCTCTGGCATTTTTTCAGATCATGTATTGATATATTTTGTTGACTGTTATATGTTGTCTAAATATGTATATATATATATTGGTTGGAGTTCAGATTGGAGCTATGCAGTGGATGTAAAGTGCATGTAACATATGATGTGAAATGTATTATGCTGACACCCAAGATAGAGGTAGTCCTAGTTTGGGTATGAGCTGACTTTAAAGTGCTGATTTGTAATTGTTTTTTTTTTAAATAAATAATTCATTATTATTATGTAAAGATTTAAGCACTGCATGCTCACTGGTTATGGGAAAAAATCATGTGGAACCCAACATGGCATCTAATAGTAATGTCATATGTAAGTGCCCTGCGAACACAATAACAAGTTTAAATCAGTAGACACTTGTATATAAAAAATAACTAGATAGAAAATGTTAATATTTGCCAAAAAAAAGGCTAGGACATATCCTAAAGGAAGGAGAAATCTGTACAAAAATTGTACTCAAGAGCAAAAATATTGCATGGGTTTTTAATGAAGGTTAGTTTGTGTTTTTATTTTGATTTTACTATGGTTTAGTGTTATTCTTATATTTCTAGTCATTTGATATTCTATTCCTTCATTCTTTTTGTCATTCATTTTATGTTCTTTGGTTATTGATATGAAAATTAGATTTCTTCTATTATTATTTTTTGTTATAAGTTATTATTGTTATATTTTTATATAATGTATCAGTTACAGGCTTCAATATAAATAAATAAAAGGTATTTAGTTATCTTTTCATAGTATTAAGGGCAGGGGCAACATCTTTTATGCCCCTTTCATCATTTAGATTCTTATTGAGAGTATCATTCTCTAAATTTCAACACAAAATAAATATTTAATTACTACAATTTATTATAAAACATAAAAAGGATTATCTATTTATACTTGGAATTTTTTTACAAACATTGGTTTAATGTTTGATCAAATTTGGATTTTGATTCCACTACTCTAGGAATGACCAAAAATAAGGTCAAATTACTTATTAAATGTCCAAGTATAACAAGGAAATGCTTTTTACCCAACAAAATCAATCTAGAAAACCTTTCATTAATTCCAGCTTTTACGTTATTGTAATCCATTCAACTTGCAAATAAAAGTATTTGATAAAAAGTACCTCTATTTCCTCATCAGTGATGTTCTTATCACAAGTCACTTTACTCAGTTCTTTATCTTCATCATCATCACTGGGTTTGAACGCTGCTGTTGCAGATAATAACAAAGTCCGACGCGGGCGGAAAAAGGTCTGCCGAAAACAATATAACATTTCCCTAACACCGCGATCCTGTCTGCACCTCCTGACCACGTTATAAAGTATATGACTGCGAGACCAGGCACTCCATAGTCTAACGACGCCCAAATCTTTTAGTAAAAATCTAATAGGAGACATATTCCCCCTGATTCTTAAGTAATTACGTCTCGTCGATAACCAGCCACGACATAAGCATCGTTTAAGCATAGAACTCGACAAGATATTATATTGATAAAATGGACGGTGCTTTTTACAGTCGTTTTGATAAAATATAATTTCTTTTATTCTGATACATCTCGTGAGCGATTGCGAAATGATAACCTCCAAAACCGTTTAATAATTCCTACGGAAATTTTAAAGTTATAGTGAGGTGCAAATTACTAAATAATATCGATTATCTAAACATTTCGCTTAAATGATGAATGTTATTATTAAAGAATATAAAAAAATAATATAGTAAAACGTATTGAATAATGTGGCTGAGAAGTCAATAATAGACATATGTTCTAAATTTTTATGATTAAAAAAAAAATTATATATTGGGTCTGGGAAAAAGTTCATGGCGTTTTTTCAGTAAAATTCGACTGGTCTCCTTAAGGGCGTGAATGAATTTATTTGAACCAAATATGTTCCATTATTATCGACAATGTTTAGACACTATTTAGGTAGATCCATGATCCTATTGGTGAAGACCTTCTGTGGTTTCTGGTTAAAGAACTGGATCTAGTAGTTTTCATAGGCTTCTTTTGAAACCAAGTTAATTTCATTAAGAAAGCTCTGCAGAGATCGGAACAGATGATAGCCAGAGGGTGCTATATCCGGACTGTAGTTAGATGCAACAAAACTTCCCAACCGAACTCACTAAATTTTTGACGGGCCATCAAAGAAGTGCGTGGTCGGGCGTTGTCACCATTATAGACAATACCTTTCTTATTTATCAATTCGGGCCTTTTCCTCTCAATCGCCAAGCCTAATCTTTCTAGTCAACCACAGTAGAGTTGATAATCAATCGTCTCACCAGTCGCAAGTAGCTCGTGGTGAACGATAACCATCCAGTTCCACCACACACACAACATCACTTCTTTTGACGTCGATGTTAGTTTAGCAAATGATTGTGAAGGGTCACCATCCTTTATTCACAATATTTTATGGTTTCAGTTATCGTACGTAATCCATTTTTCATCTCCCATTATTAGACGTTTTAGAAATGGCTCGATTTCATTCCGTTTCAGCAGCGTATCGCAGATGTTCAATCGGTCCATCTTGTTTTTCGCGCTCAACTCACGAGCTCCATTCGTCAAGCTTTTTTTATAATCAGTTTTGTGTACATGATTCAAAACATTTTTATGGTCAATGCCTAGCTCCATGCCAATATTGACACTGCTGATATGCTTATCTTGTTGGACTTTTTCAAGTATTTCATCAGCTTTTCCAGTGATTGGACGACCGCAGCGTGACTCATCTTTCACATTAAAGTTACCGGAATGAAAGCGAGCGAACCATTGCCACACAGCAGAATTTGATAAAATACCTTCACTGTACACAGCACATTTTTTTTCGTAAGCCTGCGCAGTGTTGTTCCCGTTGTCATAACGATATAGTAGAATACACCGGATTTTTTCATTATTCAGCTGCATGTTCAAGTGCGAAATATTTTTGAACCACTGCACAGATTGCAATGTTTCTTACGTTTAACTAACGTTCAAAAGGTGGTCTTTAAAGGTGCACTCATTGGTGTTGCTGTAAATTATGTTTCTTTAGTTATATGCGTCCAACGCCATTCATCGGAAAAAACGCCACGAACTTTTTCCTAGACCTAATAGTATTAATCTGTTACATACTATGGTAGTCATAGATGAGCAAAATGTAATGAGATTAATGAAAAACAATTACGATTACATTTGCGTTTTTCATCATTAATATGACTGTATTTTTCTCCTCTATGTTTTAAACACTGCAGAATCATCAGTTGCATACCTATTTATGGCTCTTTAATGTTTTAAAGTGAATTAATCATGGTTACAGATCAACAAAATTAAAATTACTACATTTTGTAATTTATACTAATATTATAAAGCTGAAGAGTTTGTTTGTTTGTTTGAACGCGCTAATCTCTGGAACTACTGGTTCGAATTGAAAAATTCTTTTTGTGTTGAATAGACTATTTATCGAGGAAGGCTTTAGGCTATATAACATTACGATGCAACTATTAGGAGCGAAGAAATAATGGAAAATGTGAAAAAACGGGAAAAAATTATTCATCCTTGAGTGCTTCCATTGCGTGCACTGCGAAAACGGTTCAAGATACCAAAAATATATGTATGACAGAGTTATTCCTCTTAAAATGATCTAAAAAGATGTCCGCGACAGTATATGTCTATCTTTTAAGATTAACTCACTAAAACCGTTTTTATGGTAATCAAATTTGGTCGAAATTAATGCATTATTTGTTAAGAGTTGTATCAACGTAATAATATTAATCTTTATCTAAATAAATGTGTTGTTGATTAAGAGTATTTAATTGTGAACAAAATTGTCTTTGACATCACTTAATTTCAATGAACATCTTAGAAGATATTACAATAACTTATATAGCAAAACAACGTTTGCCGGATCAGCTAGTCTATTATATAAAAATAAGTCCGGTTTTCCTTCCTGACGCTATAACTCCAGAACGCACGAACCGATTTCCACGGTTTTGCATTCATTGGAAAGGTCTCGGGCTCCGTGAGGTTTATAGCAAACAAAATTCAGGAAAATTTTCAACAGAAAAGCAGGAACACGGGGAAAATCATTTTTCACATACAGCGCCATCTCTGATACATAGCATATACTACAAACCAATATGGTTTTGCAGGGCGATGGAGCAGATCGCTCCAGTATTTTAAGTAAATTCCGCCGATGCGTTATACATTGTTTGACAGCTACTCATTGTACTCTGCTGAGTTAATTTCATGTGACATTTATTATGCGCACGTTCTTTCAAACGCTAACTATATAAAAACCAAAACGAAGCCATCTGGTGGCGAAACGAAGTTCGCCGGGTTTGCTAGTCGTTTATAATAATAAACGATTGAGATGACAGAGATGGGCAAAATGTAATCTGATTAATGAATCAGATTACATTCTGGCCATCTCTGGTGTTATTTAAGTACTTCTGGAATTTTATGTAGAATAATATTTTCTGGTACAATATAATAGAAGTTGTAGTCATGTATTTTAGTACGAATAATTTATTTATTCTAAACAGTTTAAATTGCTTGTAGTGTAGTGCTTTAGAAGTATTTGGATCTATGGCTAGACGTGGACCTGTGATTTCTTCTTACGAATTTACTTTCATATATTCTGATATTTTACTTCGTGAGTATGGAGTCATCTGAAACTTAACTGTGAATTTTACAAAATTTTCTTGTTGACTTACGCTTACATTCAAAAATGTGAAATTGTATTGAATATGTGCAGATATTTTCAAATGACTATGTAAAAGAGGGCGTTGAATAAAAATTACATATATTTTTAACTTAAATCAATTTAAGAATTAAATCAGCCAAAATTTTGATTTTAGTTAATTGTACTAATTGAGTTCTCACAGCATTTTCAATAATTTTAAAACCTTTATCTGAAAGTAGATTAATTCATAAATATTTATTGTTGGTACCGTAAGTAATGAAATTACACTAGTGTTAGTCTTGACAGTAAAATAATCGACTGTGAGAAGTAAAATTATAATTAAATACTTAGTTTCTTATAGGTCTGTTTGTACAAAACCAATTTGTACGGAACTATCTGTACGCGAATCCGATTCGTACTTGACCGGTCTTCTTTTAATTCATTTTTCAGCAAAATGTAGTAATTTCGTTTAGTTATAATTTTACTTGAAAAGTGCTAAGTGTGTAGTGTTAAAGGCAAGGTATTGAAAATCTTTTTTGCGTATCGTTGCAATCCAATAATGCAGCGAGATCTCCGTTTGCCACAAACGTCTAATATTTAATATTATTTGGAATAATCGTAGTACTTTTAAACTTTTATATATTTATAATATTGAGGGTGGTTTATTATTTTAATTTTCTGAATATTGGTAAAATTAGCTTTTATAACTGTTTCAGTATTTAATTTTTCTTTTTTTTATCAATGTATATTGTTTTTTGCAGCTGGTAACAATAAAAAAGTTTTTCTTTCATTTCATCGACGGACGACAAGGCGTTCGTTCGATCGTTTATTCAACGTCACATTTTTATCTTTCAATGTCTGATTTCTGCGTCCCACATGCTTAGGGGTAACCGAAATAAGAAAAAATCCAAGAATCCCCGCACCAGAAGAAAAGTTCGAACAGCTACAGACGTAAATGTGAACTAGAAAGTGTGTTAGCAAAGTCGCGGGGTGTATCGTGGTCCGGTTTGATCTGGATTTGGCCAGTTTGAACCTCTTTACGGGCACCCTTTTCCACTCGATATTTTTATTTAAAGTTTGGTGTTGTGTAAAGATTTTATTTTAATTATTTATATATAAAATCAGTGTATTTTTGTGGTAAACTAGTTTAATTAATACCGACTCAATATGTCTGAGGAATCGTCCGCAGATCGTAATGTAGAAATATGGAAGATCAAGAAGCTTATTAAGAGCTTGGAGATGGCTCGAGGGTGAGTAATCAACTTTTAACAATGTGTTGAAATAGTTTGAAAGTTCTTTGTGAGACCATGCTTTTGCCACATGACCCAATACTATGCCAACGAGGCTGCGTCATTTTTAGACATGCGCTAATGCATGCGCCAGTCATAACCTTGCATTATACGCAAACTCATACCAAAAATGCGGACTGGGTATGCACGACCGCCTAACAAAAATCTGAAAGGCACAAATACTTCAAAATCTGTAAGATCATACTTCTGCGGACATACTGTTCACGTCGTCTGTTACATTTATCGCAATATTTTGTCTTTCCATCATGAAAACTAACCTTCACAAAAATACAAATGACAAAGCAAAGACGTGTGACGGCGATCAATCAAAACGCCGGAAAATCGCGCGTAATCTGCTATTTCCGCATTGCAGCGGAAGAATCACTCTTCCTCTGTGGAATGCAACACCTGTTTAATGTTTATCACCATGCTAAGCATACTCAACAATTTAACATTATTGTAATATAGACGGGGTTTTGAAAGAACATGTAATGGTGCATCCACTGCAAATGTTTCGTGTATCGCAAAACTTGTACTTGTTTTTCATATCTATTTGTATTTATTTTTCTTCTTGGAATGTTTTGTATATATAAATATAACATTTGTCTTAGCGTGCGGGAAAGAGAAAAATAATCGCAAATACACGAGACAGACAAAGACAAGCAGATGATTTGCGAAACACGGAATATTTTCTGTTATAAGAGTATACACAAGAGAGTCAAAATTTCGAAAATTGTTTTATATACATAAGTTTGAAAGGCAACAACTTTCCGTCATAAAGCCGAATGTAAAGGCTTTTATTTATTATTGGGTCAACTACACAAAGGATGTAAATGTATGTTTCAAAGTTAGAATGGATAGATGGCTCTTCTCCCAAAGTTTATTGTATGGTCAACACAGTGTTAGAAAATATGTAATAGATGAACACACCAGCTAAAACAGGCACATCTGCTAGTAACTGCTTGCTTATTATTTGATAATAATTATAATAAATTCCAATAAATTTTTGTACTTGCAATGCAATCCACATTAAAAATGCTACAAATTATTAAGTAGGAAATCACATAGAATCATTTGGTACTGTTTAGGCAATTATTTGTTGCCTATATAAATATTGTCACAATCACAAAAAGAAATAATAAAGAAAAATGTGTTAGTGAGATATACAGTAGTTCCAACTGATTACCTGATAGTAAAAATTAATAATAAACGTTTTTTTGAAAACCCGGGTGAAAATCTTATATAGGACCATCAGGGCAGCTGTGAAAGCAGCAACACCCGTGTGTCAGACTCCTGACTAAAAATCTCTAGATGGTCTTCAAATCACTATCTGGGCCTGGGAATCCTTATTCTTCTAGTAACCTGGGAAGCAAATAGCCTGTTTAAGTTCCTTCCCTGGGAATTGTGGCTGTAAAGAGTCTACCCCTCTGGATTTGTATCAGTCTCATCCTGTCATCGGATTCCTTGAAGTCTACTGCCTGGATAATAAATAAACTCTAGCAACTTGTGCAAACACAAGTCACTATGTCGAGTCAGAATAAAACAAAAAACTTGGACATGAATGAATGGTCTTGATAAAATAATAAGGGAAAATGTGTTCTAGGCATATGATATGATTATCTTAAAAGTTTGGTATTAAAAATCAATCTCCAGTCATTATAGTTTATGGCAGGTTATTGACGGGTCATTGACTTTCCCCATGAGCAGTGAGTGAACATCAACCCAGTTTATTTTCAAAACAAACAAACATCTTGAGTTATGATTGCTTAGTCAGGCATATGACGCTTCACAGAACCATGAGTGCATGTAGAACAGATATTCTTTGTAATTTCTCAAGCCACTGACTGATTAATGTAAAAGCACACATAAATTACAGGATGGATTTTCCTATATTTATTTCTAAATTTAGTAATGTTAGTTTTACGTTTTCTGGGAGATTAATCCACGCTTTGACTATGCAATTACTTAGAAAAAAATCAAGAAAGCATGTTCAATGCAATTGGCTATTGAACAACTTCAAATAATTAAAATTAACCTATATAATTACCCTAACCTGAAACGTAACCCAGGCTGGGCAACCTCCCAGCCTGTGATGCTTTTGAGTATTGTGGATGAACCAACAACGCTCATACACTGCATGGTACCTCCGCACCAACCTCGCATTTGGATAGCGCTTCTGCAGGGTCATATCGGAGGGTGCTGGATCCATAAATTTAAGAAATATATTATTAAATAAAACAACACAAAACTACACCAATCTTTAGTAGATTGATGCGTCGAGGTCTGATTTTTTTTATGTATGTAAGGATGGCAATCGGTCTGTTCGACGATTTGGAAGTGTGGGTCAAGAAGTTTCTAGAGAACTGCACTGTTGATGAGCCTTCAAAAGTGCCTTTACCAATTTTATAGTTTCTTTATCAGACTTTTATCAAGAAATGATATAGAATTCAAGAAACTTCCAATGAGATAAAATAGCATGAATGAGCTTACGAAAATACAAAATATGTTGCTTCCCTTTATTTTCACCTATGTTTGTGTGTATGTGTATTGGTTAATTCCATGATGGGATCTTCAACTATGGATCCACCTAATAAAAATCTTTTTTATATATTAGTTTATATTGTATTGTTCAGGAACGGCACATCGATGATATCTCTGATCATACCGCCCAAGGACCAAATATCGCGCGTCTCCAAAATGCTGGCGGACGAGTTCGGCACGGCGTCCAACATCAAGTCACGTGTGAACAGGCTCTCTGTGCTCGGTGCGATCACATCTGTGCAGCATCGGCTCAAACTGTACACTAAAGGTGGATTTACACTTTAAAATGATGACACAAGTTTATGAGGGCGAGTGGGTATAGACGAAAAAACATTCGATCAGCAATAATGCTTCTATAAAAGTCCAAAATGTTTAGGATTGACATATGCTTTCAAAATATCATCATTTTATCATAAAACCATTAGACAGCGTGTCGGATACCATCCGTATGTGTTGGACGCTCTTTATATCCACGCGAAAAGATTCGCTTCTACATACATCATGCGAACAGCTAAGGAGTGAAATATGCTTCCGGCGAGCATATTTCCACGATGATTATGACTTTGGAGACTTTAAGAGAAGAGTAAATAGGCATTTGTTGGACGGACGCGGTCTATCGTTGACCACAACTTCACCTTCCACCAGATGTGATTAAAATCAAGCGACCGCCTGTAAATTAAAAAAAAAACATAGTATCACTATACATCACTGTCATATATTTTGAAATTTTCCACTAGGGTATTCGCTGATCGAATGTAATTTTTTCGATGCCCTCTGGACTTTCAAATGCTTATACAAACACAACAATTGATACACTGAGATACATCAGCCTATAAACTCCACAGATATTAGTTATTGTTCACTAGACTGCCGCGACACCCGACCTGTATCGGCTCTCCTTACAACCCTCGTTAGCTAAAATCGTATTTTATACTGTTTGATATGCAGTATGTTTTAGATTTGTAAGATAAAATACTGGGCCATTGCTCCCAAACGACGCGTACGCTTTTCGTGGATAGACCCCCTTTTTTTTTAATCAAGGGAAAATCTGTAATAGGACTTCCCGGTCTCGCCATGAGGGTAATGGATAGCGAGGGGTGTGTCAACGTTTTATTGACTAAAAACCCCTGGTTATTATTCTCGCGCCGCGGAAAACCGACCGTGGCAGCAAACTGCAATCTTCCACGATACCGGCACGTAGACGGTCTACTCGGATCTTCGTAAATTGTAAACGGATCCTGGGTGAACAGTGTGCGGGCGTCAAATGGACAGCGTGCGGACGTTATGCTGTCGGCGAAATTTTCCTACTGAGTCTATTATACGCTTGTTAGGTGCCGAGGCTATCTAGTAGACGATAACTATATATAAATAGTAAAGGCAGTGGGTACTTTGGCCTGGGACATAAACATTATACACAGGTGATTTTATAAATGAGGTGGAATATTTCAGGATACAATAATTTGTACATTCTTGCAACTAATAAATATGTAAATAACTATATTCCCCAACAAGTCATACCGAAGAATTGATATTTAAATGATAATCTTGTGGCGCGCGATGGAATCATAGGTAATGTTCTTTTTACGTATTAACTCTATCTCTTCGTTCTTTATCCTGGCTTTGGACATGCAGAATACCTACTCAATGATTAATTGTTATTTATTCGTTCTTGTGTGTAATTGTCCATAAATATGGAACTATGTTAGCAATAATTTAATGTGTTCTATTGGAAGTATGGTGATATCACTTTTTTTATATATATATGGAATTAGAATCGAATGCTAAATATCATCTCTGAATATATTCCTCGTCTATAAAATTATCCTATATACATCTAATATACTGTTTCTTTTTGTCAAGTGCATTCGAATAACAATCGACATTGTTCACACAGCGATTGACACAAGATCAGCGCCGAGCGTGATCGGTTCCCCCATTAATTACTTAACAAAAAAACAAAAGTCTTTCTTATTATTTAATAATCATCAATTGTAATTACATATATGGGCGGTTTTATAGCTTGTTAATTAGAATGATAGTTTATATGTTGATTCTTTTTTCGAACATTTTCGAAATAAGATAATTGTATTTGATTTTCACTGGCTGGGGTGTAAACGCGTCTTAATAACTTTCTTTATTAAATTTCAGTACCGCCAAACGGCCTGGTCATTTACTGCGGCACGATAGTCACCGAGGAGGGCAAAGAAAAGAAGGTGAACATAGACTTTGAACCGTTCAAGCCGATCAACACGTCACTGTACTTGTGCGATAACAAATTTCATACTGAAGCACTGACCGCCTTGCTGGCGGATGATAACAAGTTCGGATTCATAGTGATGGACGGTAACGGAGCTCTCTTCGGTACGCTGCAGGGGAACACGCGCGAGGTGAGCATGTTGGGTTAAGTAATGCTAACTCCTAACCCTAACCCGGGTATCACTTCAGTAATAATTAAGCTTCAGTGACATTAGAAACGTTACTTTGGAAAATAATTATGCTTCATGTAGCTTAAAAGTTATGTAAGGCCAACTAAGGCAAGGTGATATAAATTGAAAGAGAGGGCTGTTTTTATTTAATTGTTACTGCTCTATCTGTTCTTTCTGCATGTTGAAAGAAAAAAAGGTGATGTGCAAGCAAGAGGTGGATTGAGATAACGCTATTTATAATCCCACGATTAGCATGATTTTAATAAAGTCATGATTGCTTTGGTGGCCTAATGGATAAGGGAATCGGTTTATGAGTTACAACCCGAGTGGTCTTAAGTTCGTATCCAGGCAGCGTACCTCTGGGTTTTTCCTGATTAAGTATACACCATTAGGCACCACATTCTCACTGGTTAAAGAAAACATCGTGAGGAAAGCCGAATGGGATAAAATAGAAAATTAACGTGTAAGCGCCCTGAGAATGGCGATCAGCTGCGCTACTGGTCACGTTGGGGCCGGCATATAAGCGCAAAGTGGGTATATTATTATTCTTCATGATTTCGTCTGTTTCCTCCAGGTGTTGCACAAATTCACCGTAGACCTACCGAAGAAGCACGGTCGTGGTGGTCAGTCCGCTTTGCGTTTCGCCCGTCTGCGTATGGAGAAGCGTCACAACTACGTGCGCAAAGTGGCGGAGGTCGCGACGCAGCTGTTCATAAGTGCCGACCGGCCTAACGTGGCCGGTCTCATCCTGGCCGGTTCCGCTGACTTCAAGACTGAGCTCTCGCAGTCGGACATGTTCGATCCGGTAAGGACTACATCGCGCGCTCATACAACGGTCAATCAATAATCTGCGATACCGCTTTAAAATTACCGATTCCGTAAATGTTACATCAGAATAGCTCTAATATTTTGTCTTTTCTCGCAAACTTGCAAAACATTCACACAAACCTTACAACAAAATTATTCCATACAAACTTTCATCCTTTATTTCCTATTGTTATTTTACACCTTTGGGCGTAAAACCTTTACAAACTTTGAATATCATATTTATTTATACCGAATAAACAGCCTCAAAAATAAGTTTCAAGGTTTTAGCTCTAACAGTGACGTGACTTCCATAAAACATTTCCCCCTTTACATCATTTTATCGCATTAAAAAGTAGCCTATGTTTTTTTTTTCAAGCTTTGGACTTATCTGTGTACTAAATTTCATTTAAATCGGATGACTGCGCGGTAGACACAGACAACTGTCTTTCTTTCGCATTTATAATATTTAGTAAGGATCAATTAATGAAAGAAAATTCCGCACAAAAACACTTTATTTGGCACAGGAACAAGGATATTTAAAATCGCAACTTGTTTTGAACATTTAAAAAATATGATTTCTCGTTAAAATATAAGCCATTAGACAATAAATTTGTTTTTAAAGATAGAAACAGAAACTCTACGCCATATCTTGTAAAACACGACGAATTAATGGTGGACGCCTGCTATAAAAATCATTAAAATCAAATTGTGCCCTCTAAACACTATTCATATCGGTTACAGTATAAAAATGCAGATGTGACGAAATAAATGGTCACAAGATTCTATTAATAATAAATATATATATTTTTTTTATAAAAGTGCAGTTTTTCAGGTTACTTTTCAGAAAATAACAATGTATAGAATGAAAATAACATTATATCTCTCTTTGGGGTAAACTGAGATACATTTATGTCTGCATATGTTTTGCTCTTATACGTCGTGTCCTACATGAGCCATAGTGCAGCTGATCGCAGTTCTCAGGGCATTTACATGTGATATTAAATCTTAATATTTCAAATCAGTCACAGTTTGACACATTAAATTAAGATTTAAAATCTAATTTCCTATGTGCAGCGTCTCCAAGCGAAAATCATAAAACTAGTGGACGTGTCCTATGGAGGGGAGAACGGGTTCAACCAGGCCATCGAGCTGGCGGCCGAATCGCTACAGAACGTGAAATTCATACAGGAGAAGAAACTCATCGGCAGGTATTTCGACGAGATATCGCAGGTGAATTCATTATGTTTTTTGTCTACTATTAATATACAACCCTCCGATATTCCAAACAATATACATTTAATACAAAAATATTTTAATTTTTAACTACTTCTTATCTAAAGAAAATTTTGTTTATCAACCATTATTGTTTTAAGCGAAATTTACAATACTTAGTAAACAATGTCAAAAGAAACAAAAAAAACCTTATTGAATTTAACTAATTTCCTCTGTTAAGACTTTTTCCTCTTTATCTGTAATCCGGGGGAAAATCTTGCATAGGACCATCAGGGCAGCGTCCCTGGTTTGTCAGACTCCTACTGACTAAAACCTCCCGGGGTGTCCTTCCAACCTTTCCACCCGGGCCTAAAAATTCTGATTCTTCCAGACACTGGGAGCGAACAACCTGTTTAGGCTTCATCTCTGGGAGGTGAGCGTGTAAAGAGCCCACGCTTCCAAACTTTTCTCATGTGAATCGCGCCGCCTTCTTATCCGAAAGATTTTTTCCTACCATAAAAGATAGTACCTAGGCTATTAATATACTTCATTAAAAGGAGTGTGAGTCAAATGTCATAGAATTTCATAGAAAAACAACTTAAACTTTCTATGACCTTTTTTATTTTTTTGGGGAAACATAAAGCAATATATAAACAATACAAAAACACCAAACAAAAAGATATGTAAGCTAAAAAAGTTTCCACAAAAAAATCTTTTTTTATTTTTGTCTTATCTTTTATTTAGGGTTGTCTCTTTTATAAACACATTGTATGATAATAATGATGTTGTGTTCCAGGACACAGGCAAGTACTGTTTCGGCGTAGTCGATACTCTGCGTGCTCTCGAGCTGGGCTCGGTGGAGACCTTAATCTGTTGGGAGAATCTTGATATTCAAAGGTAGGCATTTTACTTCATACCCGCGTGACATAACGATTGCGCCGCCTGATGGTAGATTACACGCCAACTTAAAGCAATGTCATTTAATTTTGTTCCACCCTCTCCCTCCCATAGTAGAACCACGTGTGCGGGTTTGTTGAGTCACAGCCATACGGTAACACGTCTCGTCTAGGACTGAAAAGTGATTTAACTCTTACTGTAGCCAAGTTGTGTGTGATAGTCTTCCTACGTTGTGGAATGGTCTTCCGGCGAGCGTGTTCCCGCCATCCTATGATGTTAGGTCCTTCTACCGAAGCGTTGAAGAGATATACATGATGTTTTAATCTCCAATTAATTTTTTTCCTTATTCACAAATTTCGAACTGCAGGGTTGGCAAAATATATTATTTATCATTAATTCATCACTTGCACTCCTTTGAGCAATAAAATATTGGAAGAGTGGAACTGAAGGGTGATTGGTGATTTCTTTTAGGGTGACTGTTTAAGCTACATAGTTGAGTATACTAGCTATATTTGTGATTACTGTTAATTTTTTTTCTCAGTTTATTTTTTTGGAGGCACTAAATTCGATCTTAATTTGATAATCACAAGACAAAACGTTTTAACACATTGTCAGCAATTTGTATAGTAATAATAGTATATAATTTGAACATTATTTCGTTTTTAGATATGTACTGAAATCTCATGCCGCCAACCAGGAGACCATACTACACCTGACGCCCGAACAGGAGAAGGATAAGTCTCATTTCACAGACAAAGAGGTGAGTGTTTTCTTTTCATTACAATTACCATATTTGAGTGTGTTCACTCATATCTTCTAAATTACACAACAAACCTTAATAGTGTTTTTTTAATGTTATTAGGGGTTTTTATCAGCCCCATTATAGCCTAATATATTATGCTCTCATCTGTCAAATCCCATTACACAATACCCTAAACCTGAAACTGATTTTCTGAAAATCTATTTTTTCTTTTATACTGGCTTTACGAAGTGGCTACATTGCACCTAATGGCAAGTACAGTGAAGTCCAAGAATGGCAAGGACCGCCAAGAAACGAAAATTGCTTGACAATCGCCATGTCGGCCCACATATATATATAGCACGACGGTAGGTCGCTAGGTATATCAACGACTGAATATACATAAACTGATCCGGAAACGCGACAGGCCAAAACGAGTCACTATGACAGTCTTTACACTTGTGTACTACATATTTTGTAAATAAAATAATATTGCTCATTGTCTGATAGAGCGGAGTGGAACTGGAGCTGGTCGAGTGCCAGCCGCTGCTGGAGTGGCTCGCGAACAACTACAAGTCCTTCGGAGCGACCCTCGAGATCATCACCGACAAGAGCCAGGAGGGCAGCCAGTTCGTACGCGGCTTTGGTGGCATCGGCGGTTAGTACCGTACCCAATATTATGCTATCTGCAAACACAGCACCTACACTGAAATATATAAACCAGTGGCGTGCATTCCTTAGAAGAAAAAAAGAAGCTTTTTCTCGTTGTATTCAAACACTTGAACTTCGTAGCTCCATAAATATGTATGCAATTCAGGATTCCGTAGTGGTTAAAATGTAGTCATATTAATGATGAAAAACGCAAAATGTAATCTATGCCCATCCATGGTGTTAATCTACTCTAGCTTCTCTCTACCCTCTCATTTGCACCTAAATATTACCGTATATATCGCAGTCTTAATAATATTGTGACTATTCAAAAACTGACAAATTGTGTTTAGAGGTTGAACAAGACTAAAATATAAAGATTTAGAAGAGGACTTGAATTAGATTAGAGAACGAAAGTATTATGATTATGAAAGGAAATGCTCTTTGCAATTTGCTTATATCACTGTTAAATCAGTAGTTTCACATCTCTAATTTCAGACAAACAGAGGTGTAAAGATTAGTGTTAATTTATAAAAGGGATTTTTAAACAATTTTGTTTTCGTGTTAGATTGATCACTTATTATTCGAGCGATATATCGATTCAAGAAAGATATATCATAAAACTGTTAAATTTGGAATTCATAATCGAAATCGATTTGGTATTTATATTTTTACAATTAATTCTAAACTTTAGCATATTTCATTTTGTTAAACCTGTATCTTTAAATGTGAACTAACTGGAAAATATTTCTCCATACGCTGCTCGGATTACGTTTGGACGGACTCGAAAAAACAGGTATACTCCGATACAAAGTCGATTTTCAATCGTTACAGCTGGACGAGCCTCTCGACGATGTCGACTTAGACGATTATTGAGTCAACAATCGAAACCATTTACGATGTAAAACGATCCGTCGCACGCGATACACCCGTTCAACCGGGTCCAGATATGTATCATTTTCCCGATTCGTAACATTCAACGTTCTATATCAAGTAGTCGGTCTCCGTGTCATATCTATGTATCTCCATTGATGATCGAATATACGCCGCTTGACATGAAAGGCCCCGTATCACGGCTAAACAACATTAACTTTTATATCGTGCACTACGTGACCAGTTAACTCAGCTGATCCTCCTTCTCACGCCACATACATGACATTTTTATTAGAAGCTATGCTGATTTCCTCATGATATTCTTACTTCACCGGTGAGCATGTGGTGCCTAAATCAGTACGTAATATAGAAAACCCCGGAAGTACGTGTCAAGATTCTAGCCTACGAATGCCGCGCATGGAATCCGTTCTATTATTCACAGGCCACCAGTTTATACAACCGTTTTAAATGTCGCCTTTTGCTAAATTATTCTCCTAAAAACTACACTAGATTTAACTTGAAGCGTGAAAAGATATTTAGCCGCATGATCGCTGCGACTACCGATAGGATTTTCTTTACTGTTGGGTAGTTTTTGTTTGGACATCGAGTTAGGATAAAAACTAACCAATCAAAAAACCCATTGTTCTAAATTAAAAGTTGAATCTTGCTAAAAAAAACCGGGGTCCTGCCAAATATGGTTAAACTACTCTCGGGTTGTTTACGCCGCTAACGTTAATCGGGATCGGGTAAATGGTATATGTCTGAACCCGGCCTTAGGAATATTGTATAAGAGAGAATGCTTTGGAATTATTTAGACTGATTATAAGTACCTGCTCGCTTGCGTGCGTGTTTTACGCTGTGATATTGTTTTTTTTATTATTATTATTTTATAAATCACAATAAAGTATGTTCCAAAGCAAAAGTAAAATAATTTGTTACACGATCATTTTGTAGGTTTGAAGAAATGTAATATAATAGTTTTTTTTTTTAAATAAGTCACGTCAATTTTTTTTTTATTGTGGCTTTATTCCAAAGTCCTTTGTGACTTCGCCAATGTCAGTGTGATGATTAAAAACGAGTAAAGTTGGCCCGTTATGCTGTATCAAATGTGCTTGAGATATTGGACGGTTATCAAATTGTATGTCAATTTGTTATAAATAGCTAAAAGTTATAATTTTTTTTTTATTAAAAAAAAAGGATTGCTAGTTGACTCGTCTGTGTCTTCAAATTATAAAAAAAAATAGTAATTATTCATTTTTGTTTATGGTATTTTTTTGTTTAAAGACAGATATTACCCAAGAAAATTTGAAGAAGCAAGTCTTGTTTGAAAAAATAAATCAATAAAAAAGATTCTCACAGCGTAAAACTCGCTCGACATTTCTCGAGTACTATCATTGATTGCGTGTTATTCATATTTTCTAGATATAGTTAATGCCCTTTTCGCTTATTTCCTCGACCCTAGTTTTGTTCCTCTCTGCAATCCCACGCCTCATCACCTATAAACCCTTTTTTCTTTGATTCCCGCGCTGTTTTAGGCCGCCCGTTGACCACCTATGACACAACTAGCTTTTTGCCGCGGATTCGTCTAAGTAAAGATATTTGTGTAGGCCGGCGTAATAGCGGCGACTACCGACATATGCGAGCATCGCGTTAGTCGCTCTCGGTTTATGAACAGGGACCATAGCACGAATATTTTCGATAACGTTATATAAAAGCACCTTATTCCTAGAAATTATGAAATCCCGAGATAATTTAAATAAAAATCTTCAATAAAATGCGATTTACTCAGCTTTTTAACCGCAACAAATGTAAAAGACGTGTAGCGGTTAAAAAAGAAAAACATTGGATTGGCGTTGTTTTAAAACTTTGGAGTACAATGAATAATTTCAGAATATAGGGTTTGGCTTAATTTACGAATATTATATAGCAAATATTCGTGCTAAGACCTCTACACCGAGGCCCTAGCACTAACCTTATACTGAAGGGTTTTGAAATCGCCATTGTATTCCGATGTAATCAGTGATGTCGTCATCTCTGGTTCTACCTAATCAATTATGACTAAACATATCGATGTTTATGAGTTTGATAGTACGTTAATTAGTAATTAAGATTTTTGAAAATCAGAGGGTTCGATTTTTGCGTAAACATTTACCTAAAGTGCAATTTTATTTTTACTACCGCTGTGGAAGTATCGTCGTTTGACAGGAAAAAACATGCCAAGTACAATATTGTAATAACTCAAACTACCCTCTCCATCAATTAATAGTTTGGAAATTAAATAAGTTAGATGAGTTTTATTACAATTAGACAACAAATTTCAAACATAGCTAAAGTTAGAATCGTTATGTTAGCCATGTACCACGCCGTTGTAATGCCAACCAATGCCTGGTTGTGCAGGGCAGAGTAGATGAGGCTAGGTCGCCAATTTCAATGTTCATAAAAAATATTATAATTTTTCGAATTGTGTTTGAATAAATGATCATATATCGTCACGCTACATCCTTTACGAGCTGAGCAGATATACATTAGTCGGTGTATCCACTTTGCGCTTATACAGGCTGGTTTTATAGACGAGGGATATTCAGGGAGGATATTCAGCAATCGACACTAATTACAAATATGTAAAAATAGTGATATCTCTTAATATTTCCATTAAAACAAAGTAATTTATAGTCAACATATTAAGGAGCAATTACACATATGATAGAATAAATAACAATTAATTATTAAGTAGGTATTCAGTCTCTCCTAGGCCAGGATAAAGTACAAAGGGTAACGAGTCAATTACCTGTTTATCTAAAATTACGTAAAATAAATTTTGTCTACATGCCATTCAATCGTGCACCACACGCGCCACGGTGTCCAAACTTTTTACGGATCAATTTTCATTTGTTCATCAATGTTTCTTTATGATTTGTTAGGAAATATTGTTATTTACATTTTTTTTAGTTATAAGAAGGTACAAATTATTGTATTCTGAAATACCTCCCTCGTCTACAACATCACCCTGTATATCGTGCCCAATATTATCAGTAGCGCAGCTGATCGCCGTTCTCAGGGCACTATACATACCCCAATATTATAGTCGTAGGATACTATTAAATCGAAACCCTTCATCTCAAAAGCGACTATAATTTTACTCAATATACAAATACACATCAATGAATCGCGCAATCCAATTGCTCTTCGAACCCGGGAACTTCAGAGTCGTAGGTAGGGTAAAATATTGAGATTAATTAAAAAGTACAAAGGAATAATCAAATTCTCACTATTTCCGATTCTTTGTAAAGCTTGCATAACATATGAATTACTTGTCGACCGACGATAATAATATAGGTTGTACACTATACATACTTGGTCAACAACGGGCAGTCTATCGCGCTCCTAATGTTGTGTGTTTGTGAGATATTATATATACTATATACAATATATTACAATCGGCTGTATAAGCTTTTTTTATACGTTGTCATATGTTTTAAAACGGTAAAGAGAATTCTATACATCACTAATGGGCACGGTCTTCTGGCTCATGCGCAATCTATACTCAAAACTGACGGATTTTCAAACAAACTTTCAACCTTTATTTCACCATCTTATGGGTGGATTAACAAAAAATCCGCCCGTAGTGGGTGTCTTTGTCATAAAAATAACCCAATGTGAAAATCTCATGTTTCTAGCCTCAATAGTTTAGCCTTTACGTTGGTAGATCAGGACAAGTCTGTTTATAGATATATATAAATTATTATTGGCTGTAAGAAAAGAAATTCGTTACATTAATTTATAATTTTATTGATAGAAGTCAAAGGTCTAGATGGCCATGCTAAGTAAAATGGACGCTTTTTTTTTTCGCATAGAACAAAATATCGAAGTAAAATAAATTATACATATTGCCAATCTACTTTAGTTAAGTTATTTCTTTAGTGTGTGACATGTTTGGATTTGATATTTATCAACACGTGGATAACAGTAACATCTTGTATTATTAATCAAGAGAACAGTTGCTGTTATGTTGTTAATTGCAAATCAAAATATGTAGTGTTGAACTGGACCTCAGTAAATAAATGAAAATAACACTACGTGTGGACATACTAATATAAACTCACGACTTGTTTGTTGCATTGGTCGTCCGTGCGACTTCAATGAGTCAAGTTGCAGATTCGATCCCCAAACGGAACAAATGTACGACCTACTTCTACGAAAAAATCTCGCATTACTTTGAGAATGTTTGCTGAGTGTTACCTAAACATAGAACTTGATTTATACTGTATTGAATTCAATTTGGCTGTTTGTTTGTATACAAAAACAAACGCCGTCGGCATCTGTTGAAACAGAACCTTATGCAATCGAAATAAAGCGCAGAAAGATATTAAAAAGCCTCAAGCAATAGTAGAAAGCCTTAACGTAGTCAATATATAAATTCTATACAAAATCTGAATACAAAGGGCAAACACTAATATACGTCACTGTATATTTATATATACAGAAATTAACGTCCAGCTTAGATGCGTAAAAAAAAAATACAAAATTTATTTTTAAAGTGAAAATTTTAGACATTGGCCTTTATTTTGGATGGGGAAGTGTAACGAATTCGCGTGACCGCAACGCTCAGATATAGGCGGGGTGAACGGCATTCGTTCACCCTCGTTTCTAGCCGGCTCACGCGCCTGAGTTTCAACGTCTGCCCGCGTTGCTTCGTACCGTATTGCGTATAGAAAATGATTTCTAATAAAAAAATACTTTGCCAAAAACATTTCTTAAGAAATTTAATGTTAAGATAAAGTCTCCACATTTGACTTGCAGTCTTACAAGTTACTTATATTATAGTTTGTTTTTTTTTTTTCGTTAATATTAAAATATATTATTACTCATTGCATGTAAAGAGTCTTACATTTATATATATTCGTAGATAGTCAATACACGATGACTAGAAACAATAAAACCAAACATAAAATATTTAAATTGTCTGTACTCATTTGCTACGTAGAATCAGCGTAATTTATTACTTACATATATTTGCAATAATGGCATATTTATAATAATTAAATCTTATTACAAAAAAGAATAGTACCATCAAATTAAAATAATTTACTTAACACGTTGAGCCCGGCATTAATATTTTGATATACTTTCCGTTTAGCGACGAGCGAGCAATCGGGAATTTTCTTTCAAATCTGCTAACATATAAAGCAGATCTACCTTTTTTTTTCTGCTTATGCTTGCTGTTTCATCGAAATACCACCATAAATCTGAGCTGGACGTTTTCATATACGAATTACACCGTCATATCGATTATCGAGAAGCATACATTAAGGTCAGAGTGTCATAATTATACAAAGAACGTGGTTCATCCCGCGCTTGAATGAAGCGCTGGAATATTTATTATCTATAGTTCACGCCATTCTATCTTGTAGTTTTTTACGAATGTGTCGTCAGTTTGTAAATAATAAAAAAAAAACTGTTTGATCCAATTTAACAAATATAAGTCCATAATTGTGAGTTTTAACCGAGATTTTTATTTCTTATTGAAAGATCTCATCTTTTAAAAGAATATAATTATTTAAAAGTGATAATCATTGTAAGTCCATTTTAGTTCATCGCTAGACGCAGGACTCTAATAATAAATGCCATTGACTCAGAGTCTTCGGCCTTTGTCAACCAGTTATTGCCACCTTCTTTTAACAAGTCGTTCCGAATAATAACCCCCTAAAAGGTTTATAAGTAGTTTTTTTTTGTAACCCGGGGAAAAATACTACACAGGACCATCAGGGCCACTGTTAGGGCAGCAACCCCGGTGTGCCAGACTCCTGACTAAAAACCCGCAGTGTTCCTGAAATCACTCTACCTAGGCTTGTGAAATCAAATTCATCCAGTAGTTCGGGAAGCGGATAGTCATTTTGTCTGTCAGGCGGCGCTCGGCGCATCGTTCATAATTGATAGAAGATTTTTTTGTTTATTTAAGTATGTATTTATCCATTTATGTTTTCGGTCTGAGTTTTTAGGTCTGTATTTTTACGTATTCAGAACGGACGCGATGCGTCATCGCCAAATAAATTAAAATAAGGCTCTAGCAGTTTCTTGAATTGGACCATCCAATTATTGAACTTTGCCTATAATAAAGTAATAATTTTAAAATAAAGTCTAAGCGGAAAACATACAGCGCGATGAATACAGTTATACATTAACCATACGTTACGTTAGGTAGACAGATATCAGATAATAGGTTTTACTGTGGTTCTCAACCTTGTTCACTGCTATGACTGACGAAGAATAACCTACGGGCTAAAGTCCATCCGATGTCAGATACATATTGTTACTTGAAGAAACTATTTATTAATCGAAGAGAGTATACAATATTAGCGCGCAGTCCTAAAAACGTTTCGAAGTGCAGTCATTGAGTGATCCCGATGTCCAATCACCGAAGGTTCCAGAAATCTAGTCGCCAAAATTTAAATCGCTGAGTGTTCTCGTAGTCCAAGCGATGTATTCGCACATAGAAGCAATGTTCAATCGCAGTAGTCTCCGTAATTCATTATGCTCGCCAAAGTCGTATTCGGATTCTAGGAGATATCTCTTCTGATATGCTCTTGATTTGGAAATGCCCGGATGCCAAAGTACGATGAAGTGCGCTTCGTTTGAGTCATTGGTTTTGACGTCAATTAGAGACTACTGAATATTAAAAATTACTGATGATGGGCTCAAAAAGACTTATATCCAGAGCCGTAAAACTTATTATTAACAATGACGGTATCACCGCGCCTGCTGTATGTTCCCGCCTTGCTATTTATAAATAGCTATAATCCTTCAGGACCAAGATAGAATAATGATTGTATGTTAGATATATTGGACCGTTTAACTAAAACAAATAGTCACTTTAGACCGAATGATGATAAAATATCATCACGTTGTATCCCTTTCGGAGTTAGCAGAGATACATTAGTGGCTGTATCTACTTTGCGCTTATCTGTTGTGACCAGTAACGCAGCAGTTTGCCGTTCTTAGGGCATTTACACATGATATTTTATTAGATGGCATGCAGGTTGCCTCAGAACGTTTTCCTCACCGGTGATCATGTGGTACTCAATCTGGAAAAGCCCAGAGGGGCGTGCTAAAATTCAGACTTATGACCACTCGCGGTTCCCTCACATGGATACTGGTCTCATCCACTAAGCAACCACAGCCTAAGTCCAATTATGACAAATTCAAATCGTAAATTAAATTACATGAATTTGAATAGTTTATTTGATGTACTAATGCGAGCAAGCCTAACATGTGATATTATTTCATGAGAATTAGACATTTTGACCGGCTTTCTGATATTAAACAATTCAAGAAAGTTACCAAAAAATCATAATTTGTCGCTCGAATTGGGGTTAATAGTCAATACGACCAATTTAATATTTATACTTTCTCAACAGAAAGTGCGCCCTAATTTATATACATCCATAAAAAAAAATATTACAATTATCGAAAGGCATTGATGCAGGTACAGTGAAAAATAAGAAATTTTGAAGTGGTAGGGTGATTGCCCAAACTGGGTGGTCCACCGTACACAGAAGTAAAGACCGTCATAGTGACACGCTTCGGATTGTCGTGTTTCGGGATCAGTTTGAGTATAGTAAGTTGTTCTTATATCTAGAAACCTTCCATTGTAGTATATGTGGATTGACATGTGTATGGCGGCTGATCGTCCCTTGGCGATCGATACCGTTTCTTACCTTTCCTTTCACTGTACTTTCCTGAGATGCTATGTAGTGATTTCGTTGAGCCAGTATATTTTTTTAATCTTCGAAATGTATTGTATTTGAAATACATAAAAAAACTAAATACTAAAAAAATTACCATTTAAAGAAATAAGTAGCTAAGTGGACAAATTATTCTCGTTAGCCGTTCAAGTGGAAGTCCTTATCCAAAGGGGAACCTTTGTACTTAAAATCAAATAAAATAAAAATCTTAAATTATAAATATCAGTGATTCTGACCCGTTGTGGTTGTAATAAGGTAAAATTACAAAATTAGAACGTAGTAATTGTAGGATTTACAATTTAGCCACAAAATCCGTAATTTCACAGACTTTAAAATTAAAAAGACTGGTTTACAATACAGCAAACTTGAAATTCACAAAATCGTCGCTTGTACTGATTCACTTCTGGTAGCCTCAAAGTTTTAAAAACAGTCCTCTCTCCAATTTTTTAATTACGACAATTTACTCTGTGCGTATGATACATTCACGAATGCCTTATACTCGTACATGTAGTTATAAAAGCCACAAAAATAGCTAATAATAGGTATACAAGTAGAAAATAATGCATAGAACATAAATAATTATGCTCGTGGGGAGGCAGGTTGGTCTCTACTGCTTGTGGGGGGACTGGCGATCACATCAGGGTCACCTATTGTGGAGGCATGCGGCGCAAGGCTCGCCGCCTACCGTCGACCAATTTGGGGGATATCAAGCTAAGACTGCCTTTGATTCACAAGCTTCCCACAAGCGGTGGCCAGCCACTACAATTAGTGACCCCGACGTGATCGGTGCGGTCCACGGTAAGCGGCATGCCTCATGCCACCTGCCTCTACACTCGCAAATAGCGTTACATAGCATTTTTATAACAATTGCGATTTTAACATAATTAATAATGTTAATAAAAATATGCAAACTATTTTAAAATAGGTGAAATATGTTAGAATGGCGTTAACTTACACTGGAAATATTTAAATCATGTGAATATTTAATTTACGCTATTATTAAGTAGTACAAAGCTAGATTTTGTATTGTTAAATTAAAAATAATAAAAAGGATACAGATTTTATACAAAGATGGTTGTTGAGACGGAATTTGTTCGCTTTAATGAAATAGAAAACACATAAAATGGTGTATTTCAAGAGAAATGTTAAAGTTTTTGGTGAAATAGAAAATAATTCATTCCAATCCCATTTCGAACGGATGTTCTTGAGTGATGGTGTTTCTTGTAAACGGCTGTATATTTAGTAAGACTCGCTGAGCTTTATTATAAATCGACTGTTAAAAGTCTAAACAGTGACAAAAGTCAGTAATAAAAAACAATATTTTGCTTCATAAAATAGAAATAAATACGTGATATTTTATAGTGCAAATATTTAGCTTGTATAAGTACGTAGATGAAAAATAACATTTATTCGTATTTTTAGTTATTTAACCGATTGAGTGCGGAACAAATTTTTTGAGCATATGTCATAAATGCGGTGGAGTTTAAATGTAATACACGAAAAAATGAACATAAATAAGTTTATCAAATTTATTATGACGAATATAAAATAGAAGAATAAATTCTTTAAAAAAAACTCATAGTACATAGAGAAACCGCATGATTCGCTAGTGCAACCGGCTTTTCAATTCACACCAAATTGAATAAACAAATTGAAGCTATCGCGCTTCCCGCAATTGTCACTTATAACCAGAGGAGTCCGCACTCAAACGAATAAAGAATAGTTCGCCAAAGTCAGTTCTCACGAATCCAAATTAATCCAAACAAACAATAACCTGTGAATTTATTATTACTATAACGCGACGGATTCTGGCAGTTTGCTACAGCTGCTAGATACCAATGTATTGCTATGTAAGCATTTGTAGGAGCAAGAGGGGACCGTCATCATTAATTAAGATGACGAAATCTTCACAATCCACCTGATCCACTACTTCCCTTTAACAATTTGATTAACTACCGAATTCCATTACTAGGCCATTAAGTATTGTAATTTAATAAAAGGGTAACACAAAATGAACACTGCAAATGATTACGTAGCAACAAGTGTACCGGGCAATCGTTGCCGACTAACTGATATCCTAGAGTGGTACATTACGACTTGCTGCGGCTCACGACTGTCAGAATCCGATCGATATCTTCGTATTGGCATTAATATATTTATACCATTGTGTTTTTCTTGCATATTTTAGCACATTTTATTTAGTCTTCATGTAACCATTGAAAAGTTATTAACAAAAATTGTACCCAAAATGATATTAAAGAAAAAATTATGAGCAATATATAGCATATTTTTTGAATTTATTAGTATATTAGGGTTAGGGCATCGTTTTTCAACTATTTTAAAATAGCGACCCGCTAAACATTCAACAAATTGAAAAAAAAAATAGTTATGCGATACTTTCAATATAAATATTTGGTTTAGCGACTATATTTAAGGCTACATTCAGATTGATTAAGGCAAGTTTGTTTCATAGAATTTTCCTTGCAGCCAAAGGTTGTTTATCCCATGGATCAATCAATAAAATGGAGGATAAAACAATACACTTGCCTTAGCTGGGGGAACGCTTCTATAAAAAGAGTAATAAATATTATACAATATAATCATTCCATATCATTTTCGGGGTGAGCAGTCACAGTAATACCAGTATAGTATGCACATTGCGCTTAAGTTCTGAACAGAAATGCACCTGATCACTGTTCTTAGATAAAGTACACATGATATATCTAGTTTATAATTATTAAACTGGAACAAAATAGGATTTTTTTTATAACGAGGTTTATTTTTGGATAGGTTACAGGGGTCGCTATGATGCCAAATCAAATATAGGGAAGGGTCACAATCTCCGGGTTGAGAAAAGATGGATCAGGCTATTATTCCGCGTATTGTTCTTAAGCGGGACGCGACCACGTTTTAGAATCGATGTACTATTATTGATGTAAATTGAGAGTCGGACCAACAAGGATGTTCAAATATAATAATCAGATGTGGGAATTTAAATTGACGCAATATTTTTTTGAAAGCTGAACTTATTGATTATTTGATTCCACATCAAGTTGTGATGGTCTTCTCGTGCTGTTCTAGAGTTGTGGTATATTTTATTAAGACATCAATTCTAGTTTTTACATTTGAAATTATATAATGTATTTTTTTTAATGAATTAAGTGATGTGTATGTGAGAGTTGGAAATGTATGCTTTTCTGAAATATAAAAAAAAACACTTGAAATTGTTTATTATTTTGTATTTATACTTTTTATTGCTATATTACCTTACAAATTGTGAAAAAAAAATATTTTTCTGATATATTTGTAACCATTTAAATATTTTCTACATGCTACTTGAGGGATAACAAGGTAATTTACAAATATTTGATAATAGTTGTAATTTTTGAGAATGATCCCCATTTATATTTGATATATATGTTTTGAGGTGTACATATGACTAGACTTTATAAAAAAAATTCGATGTAAATGTTGATGTTTTGTCAAATTTTTTTGTGCACAGGTAATTGTTGAAACTCAATTTTTAGGCGCGACCAGCGTAAAATTTATAGATCCAATTTGGTGACACATTTTTATGTAGTTTTTCAGATGGGCTATTTTCATAAATTAGTAACGTATAAATGTAGTCTCGATAAAATCTCAGTCGCATACAGTCACAGGTCAAAAAATAATATTATGTAGACAAATGTGACGTGAGATTGTAAAGAGATTATAAATAGATTGAAAATATGAAGGTCGACTCTATGACGCACAAAGAACAGGAAATAAATACTTATAGAGGGGAAAAAAACGCATATATATATTTTTAATAATAATTATTTTTTATAAGGTATATCACCAATTTTATTAATGTAAACATTGATAGTAGAAAATAATTATTAGAATAATAATCGCTTAATAAACTGAAATAATCAATTACCTAATATCTCACCTCATATTACTAATTATAATATATCGCTATATGCCTTACGCGGTGAGCAGGGATACATCAGTGACTGTATCACTTTTGCGCTTATATGTCGTGCCCAACGCGACCACTAGCGCAGTTGATCGCCGTTCTCAGGGCTAATATATATGACATATCTATTAGATGCTGTGTGGGTTCTCTCACGTTGTTTCCTTCACCGGTGAGCATGTGGTGCCTAAATCCGTATTCTGAAAAAAAAACCAGAGTAAGTGCGCGGATTGGAACCAACGATATATCGCGTCGCTGCGCATTTATACCGGTCCCTTATCTACTAGTCGACCGCAGCCACATATTAAAAAAGTAACTTTACAAAAACGATGAATACTATCGAAATTCTGTGGGAAAGATGCATTAACTTTAGCAATAAAATATATTTTTTTCTGAATATTTATAATAATAGAAATTACATTAGATGGGTATTGATTATTGAATACTGTATTTATTTGTGCAGGTCTACTCCGCTACAAGGTTGACTTCCAGTCGATGCAACTCGAGGACGAAGAAATCGACAACCTGTACGACATCGATGACTATTAGTCGCGAGGATGTCGACCCGTTACAAAAAAAAAATCGCAACTCGTTATTTTTTTATACCGTGTTACTGATTTGATATTAATTTTTTACATTTTCTGTATCCAAAGTACGTTCCATACCGAGAAGTGTCCTTATTGAGTCCGCCCACTGTATCGTAAAAATACATATCCACGGCGTTTCATACCCTTTTACAACTGGTCAACGTTACCATCTGCTTATCTTTCACCGGCATAGTACACCGTTGCCTAAACGCCTTATTTTCTTTGTGAAAATCAGCATCGAGTCGATCCGTCCGCAACACGGAGGTAACGCATCTGTGGTGCGCCCGACTTCTGTCAGGTAAACACTTACGTGATTACATGTACGTATTAATAGGGACTGTGGCTCATCTAATCAATTCTAAACAATACCGGTGTGCATTTTCTATGTATTATCCTGGGGGGAAGTGGGGACTTAACAAAAGTCGCTAACCTGAGCGAGGTGCCTGTGTAAAGTGATCCAATTTTACGCAGGGACCCAGTGTCACGGGATGCTGGTCGTAATCTCCCGGCGGTGTGTTATTTTCTAACACTTTCACTATCTTTGTGTTTGTATTAATAAGCGATAAAAAAATAGGTGCCTGCGCCCAATTGTTAGGCAGCGATGTGTACCTATGCTTAGTGGATATTGGTCCAGGTAAATGCTCCGTTCGCGATACGCGACGGTCTTTATCTGTAACTTTTTTAAAAACTAGCTCGACACACTGATCTGCATCGTGTCTGATGGAAAGTAGTATAGTCTATGAACTGCAACGCCCGCCTAGAGATAAGAATGCATTGAAAGTTGCCATCCTCATACCGCATTGCATATATTACGATAGCTCTCTAGGTATATGAACAACTATAGGCACACAAGCTGATCATGCCATGCCAGGATTTGATTATACTTGCACATGAACGCTGGCCGTTTATGAATTTCGTTTTTTCTGAAAAAATCCTGAAATTGTGTTCTCTGATTTCTTGTCAGCTGGTGGTACTGCGCGCCCCGTCAATGGTTATTTTTTTATAGTTTTCTGAATAATTTATTAATTATAAATCTACGTATTTTGTTGAAACGAAATCTAATTTCTAGCAGTAGCGTGCATTTGGTAAAAGCATGGTTTCCATTCGGTCGTCAATAAATTAACTAAACATTTTTTAAATCTTTTTATTTGCACGTCATAATGATTTACATAGCAGTTAAATCACTAATGTTTTATATATATATTCACTCAATTTGAAAATCTTCGCCAATCAGTGAGCATCCTATGTACCCAGCTTAGATGTTGATCGAAGTTATAAAGTTAAAGGTCTGTAGTCGTTGGATAATAAAAGTAAAATCTTTTGTTTGTGCAATAAATTGATGAAGTACTAAAGCTCGACTTATTTTTATTTCATATATAAAAAATGAATTAAAACAATAAATCTAAACATTTTTGAAAAAATGTAGTTATTATAAATTTAAATCAATTTTGTGTCAACTGAGGTTAGGACTGTCGATAAATATTAACAGACTGTATTTCAATGCTTAATAAATTATAAGAAAGATAGATAGATAAAGAAAATTTTTGCGAAAGACCTAAATAAATGAATAAATTATGACATTTGTTTAGAATGAATGGTAAAGACTTGAGGGCTCGTAATGGTTGTTTATTCTTCTAGTAGCTCCGAGGGAAGTAAAAAGAAATTTTTGACTCGATTTTTGAATTTATGTTCCCTCGGGCTACCATAACAAGTACTAGGTTAGGTTGTTTCTTGATCTACGTTGGACCAATCACAGCGCCGGATTCTGCGACGTCCTTCCTCCGCCCTCCTGTTATTGTCGCCCGGCGATGCGCTTCCTCCCGTTTCACTTCTCGCCGCCGCCATCGGCCTGTGCCCGCTGTCCGCAACCACACTCATACCTTTTTTTTAATCCGGGGGAAAGTCTTGCATAGGACCATCAGAGCAGCGGCCCTGGCTTGTCAGACTCCTACTGACTAAAACCTCCCGGAGTGTTCTTCCAACCATTCCACCCGGGCCTAAAAATCCAGATTCTTCCAGACACTCGGGGAGTAAACATCCTGCTTAGGCTTCATCTCTGGGAGGGGTGGGTGCAAAAAGCCCACTCCTCCAAACCTATTTCATAGATGGCGCGCCGAATACTGTACGCCGCCTTCCTCTCTCCCGGTCACCAAACTCGAATCAAGTCCACTGCCCGGGACATTATTATATACCTTTAATTTACTGGTGTGTGAATATGGAATTTGATATTTATCGACAAATTAATTTGTTATACAAACTTATTGGAATACTAAATATATTAAAATTTTAGTATATTTACAGAATTTATTTACGCACATATCGTATTTAATGTGTTATTGTCAGACTTTTATGAGTTTGGTTGTAAAATTCCAAATTGTGCACTATTATCAAAAGGATTAGTTGTAAGCATATGGAAAGTTATATATTACGTTGCATAATAATTCATTTAACTTGAAAAAGAAAAAGCAGGAACACGGTACATAATAAAAAAAAGTATTATGAATAACCAATATGTTAAAGACTTTTTGTCAGTTGTTTCGAAATTTTGTCGCATGAAGCGACGGCATGTTCATGTTCACGAGTCGAATATAAAAATAAAAGAACTGATTAATATTATAATAGACAAAATTTCGATCGCAATCCGCTGTCCCACGCGTTGATGCGAGCTACGCCATAAATGTAAAAATTGCAAGTCATTGTTCCACGAAGACGTCAAAATGTAATGTTTTTAATAGTATTTATTTTAGTCTTCATAATTTAATGAAGAGGTGATCTAGAAACCTCAACTAATGAATTAATTTTGTTAGAAAAAGATTTATATTAGTCTGGTACTTATTGCGCAATAGTGGAGGGCAGATTTAATGATTTTTTTTGTACATATGTTCGATATATTTAAGTACGTAGTTTTATTCTTAGTTCTTAACATTTATACATGTAAAATATGTTCATACATAAAAACTTTTACATTTTACATTGTCATCTATGAATTTATTCGAATTAAAATTACGCACTAGTAATCTCTTCGTCACATTATGGATACAGCTCACCATGATTGTCTTTTAAAGTGAAATAAGGCACTAAACAAATGTGAAATATTCGGAATTATGATCCATTTTCAAAGTTAGCGCTTTTTGAACTTTAGAGATAACCGTTTTGGTTCCGATATGTATAAGTTACACGTCTCATTAGCTTATTTTCACTACAATTCTTCTTCACTGTGGTACAACAGTACGAAGTGATGCTATATTTTATTACAAAAATTAAGAAATAAAGTTAGCTTAATATAGCATCGCTTTGCTCCTCCAAGTGGGACACCGGATAGAAGAATGCGCGAATGTATTCAAACTCAATGAAATATGTATCTAGCAAATAACTAAAATTTATATTTGTTGTAAAATTATTAAATAAAAGGCGGTTTATGGCTCAATTTTTGTATTTATTTACTACAATCGTTTTTGATTACGACGTTATGTGGCTTCTTTACTACATTAAAAGAAATGCAAACTAAAAAAAAAAAATTGTGTTCTAGTTTATAAACTCGTTCTATTGCTTTTTAAATTTAAATTAAGATGTACGGCTCTGGATACAAGTCCTTTTGAACTCCTCATTAGAATTTAGTAGACACTTTGATTGACGTCAAAACCAAAGACCAAATGATGCGCACTCCACACGCTATCATAAAAATTAATTCCACGCAGCATTTTGCTATTCGTGCGTCTTGTGGCTGTCAAGACTCGACACCTAACTGAAAAATAAGAATGAAATTTCCAGAAAATCACAACGATAAATCGAAAACACAACCACTCGTTTATCAAGCTTGGACGTCAATGTTCCTTTACGTCTTGCAGAATTTACTGAAAAGTGAGGTTCACAGTTCTAATATTATACTTGCATATATTTTTGCATGCGCTCGTCTGCTGTAAATGCCGCAAACACAAAGGGCCGGAGTGGACTTCGTGAATTATTAATAATTGTCTTTTTTTTATATTGAGATAGAACAATTTTTTTGTTTGGTCAGATCGTGAGAGCGACGAAAATTATATCATCAAACTATATCGCTTTCTAAATGAAAGAAATAAAAAACATTTATTTGGCACATAATGTATAACACAGAAGGATAGCTTAATGAAGATACAAACCAACCATAGATGGGCAAAATGTAATCAGATTAATAAAAATGATTACGATTACATTTTACGTTTTTTACCATTTATATGACTGCATTCTTCTCATCTATGTTGTAAACACTACAGAATCCCAGATTGTATACCCATTTATTATTTCTTAATGATTTAAAATGGATTTAACCATGATTACAGAGCAAGAAAATTAAAATTACGACTACATTTTGTAATCGTTCATCATTAATCAGATTACAATTTGCCCATCTCTGAAACCAACAAAGGCGAATAACCTGTGCTGTGATGAAGCGCCAAAAGGAAGTCAGCTCAGTTAATTTTGAGGCTGGCATTTATAGACCCTACCTCGACTTTGCTTAGCAAAGTTCTTAAAAAATAAATTAGTACTGACAAAAAACTGAATATATAACAGGAACTTGAGTATAACCATAGTATTCGCAGAGCCAAGTCCACGTTAATAAAATCGGTGACTTACCAAATCCTTTGACATTGATTGAGAAATATAAATGTAATGTTTTAGTAAAGTCTAAGCAAACTTTTGTAAATATGCGTCTATAAATCTCAGCCTAAGTGACTAGCTGAGCCACCCAGCGCTGATTTCAGTTGACACCCGTTTATTTTGTCAGCGCGCAGAAAACAGCGCGGACGGGATTAATAAGTAGACTAACAAATACACAGCTCTAAAGACTAATTTAAAAGTATCGTAGATGTGTATGTACATACTTACATATGTACATATACATATGCCTGTAAATATATAAGAGGACAGATATAATAAAAAAAAAAAGTGAAACAGTAGTAGTATGAACTGCGAATAGTTCCGTCAAAATTGGTTGATTAATTTCAGAGACAAACAGACAAATCACTGTTATAATAATAGAGACGTTATTAATAATTATTATATTAAAAATAGCACATAATAATCAAACTGTGATTTCGACTTCAAAACTATTAGCGGAGTTGTGTTAGGGCAGAGATACATTGAGCATGATTTTTTTTTTGACTCGACTCAGTGTCTACACCGAACCTGTACAAGATAGCTTAATATTTTTGACAGATTTAAAAATATTAAAAAAAAATATATAAAGTCCCTAAACATACAAGCGTTATCCGAAAATTTTAAGACTTTATTGCTTCAAAGTAAAATGTAAATAGGAACATTGAAAATAATAGACGCTTGTACAATTTTATATCGGTCGGACGGATGGGACACGAATAACAGGCAGTAACTGTTACAAATATCGATAACAATACCAATATACCAATCGTCTACAAAAGTACCAGAAGGAAAAGGGAAGAGACATAATTTGTCACGCAGGTACTTTAATTTGTGCCAAACTGTTTACTGGCATTTAAATAGAAAACTGCTCGATCACGTGGTCGATTTCGTATGGAAAGTCTGATTTTTTTTCACATTTCGACCCGTGATTCTTTGGGAAAGTTGTTTACTTTCATGGTCTGAACCACCTATTTAAATTTGGCGGGAAGTTTAATATAACCCTGTAATATTAAATAGGTGCATATTATGAATATTGACCCACCGTCGCTTATATACTCAATGTTTTATATGTCTAGTGCAATAAAGAATTTCACACATAATACACCCACCATCTCGTCACAGTTACAAGTATTTTAAAACGTTATTTTTTGGACTACTAGATATTTTGATTCCCATCACTAGCCCGTCTGTCAAAAAGATAAAGCTAAGTTGTACAGGGTATAGTACCATCATCGCGACGAAGACGGACTCCGTAGGCTTCCACCAAGAAGGACGCGCGAGCTACCTTCGACCAGTGACCCGTCTGTCGTCGCAGACGGAGAAGAACGCCGCCGTCAGGAGGTCCGCCTCGATACGGCTTCCCGCTCACAGTCCCCTACGTACTTTGTACTAGGTTAAGTTTTAATTGTAAAATAAATCTTCCTCTGTTGTTGTTTTTATTTTTATTTTAAGGCTTAAGTTAGTTTTTATTCGTAAGCTAGTTAAGGTTGTAGTCTGTTTAGTTTTGTTTTTAAATTTATAATGTAGGTTTAAGATTATATTGTAAATTTTTGAGCAATAAAGGACACCACTCAACTCTTTTCAGCGGACGGATGAAAGAATGAAGTATAAAAGGTAGTAGAATGTGAGTGGTGTGAAAATTGAAAAATTGAATCGCGACGAAGCACTAGACATGGAAAAAACCTGAAATACCTAGTGATTTAAGAGTGATAAATCGAAATCAGGCAATCAAAGGCTGATATTTATAAAAGCTACCTTGACTTTGCATACACTTTGTTCAGTAAATAAGACTATCCGGATTTCATCATGATGTTTTCTGGGTGGGCAAACATATTTCAATCACTATATCCAATTTTCGATAGTATGACGTCTGATTATAAATTTTGTCCATACACCTGGAAGCTTCCGTGTGAGTTCTGGTAAAGTATTTTATCTTCATTCTTTTTAATTTAGTAATGTCACAAGTTTCTTAAACTTTATCAGGAAATGTCATCTGTGGCAGCTAAATGACATATACATACATATATGCTGTTAACGGTGCATACTAAGTGTATATTCACACTGTGCGACAGAATGCAATACAGGGTTGCTATTATGTCGCCGGGAGCCGTGGAAGCTGGCTTCGGCAGATGGAAGGAGGAACACCCCGGTGGTCTTACTCGGTGAGATCCGACACACCGGAGCCGCTGCGCTCACGGCGACCCTTACCGTCTATGAAGATTTCCACAGGGCAAAAAAAGGTTACAATGTAGTTTTTTTAATAATAGCGAGTGCTAATGCCAGCTGTCTTGTAGAGATTACTCAAATATTTTTTTAATGTGAAAGTTTCCGTAGCCCCGAATCCTGAAATTTTTCGAGGCGGAGCAATAATTACTGTCTTGCGAACCGCCAGTACTTTTACAATTTTTATTTTCAATTATACGGATGTAATTATAAAATACAGTACAATTTTTAGAGACTTTGTGCTCTACAGGTTTTATAAATCATCGCATAGGAAGCGAAAAACTTACAAAGAACAACCTTTTACCTCGCATAACTTAAGACCTGGTAACGACATCTTATGAGACTTTGAAGTTCACTTCTAAAATGTCGAAATAAAGGCATATACTTTTTTTTTTGAAGCGGACCAACTACTTATTGCCGGGAGAGGCATTTACAGTTCAACCGGGCTTATACAAATTTCGGCCTGTTTTATGTAGAAGTTAGCACGCTTTTTTAGATGTATTATTGGGTACATTTGGCAAAGTGTTCACCTATCGCCCCTAGAATTTAGGCACCGGTCCCGGCTTGCAACACCCCCCCCCCTCCTCCAGATCAGGGCCTGGGGTTCTGCACCTCAAAAGGAAAAAGGAGCCTTTATAAGATCACTTCCTTTTTGTCTGCATTTTTTTTAAGACCGTTTTCCTCAAGAACGAGTTACCCCGCTTCGTCGACGTCTCGAATGTTGCTTACCACAACCGTAATTAACAACAAAAGTTGCAAGCATAAGATATTTTGATAAGGTACACAGAATTCGTGAAATTAATGTCAATAACATAACATTTATGAACAATTACACACATTGAGTCTTTAACTAAGCTTTCGCTTATACTATGAATCCTGGATAAAAATATAAATATTTTATATGTATAGATAGTGTGAAAATAGAACAGGCATGGATATAAATGTTTCCTTTTTTATATTTTAGTAACTTATTCCAAACTTATTCATTGTAGGGGTAAGCGATGCTTTTATGCAACTATGAAATGAACGCTACTGCACAAGAAGCCTAGTGCATAGTGTAAACTTGCCATAAGACCGGTTCCTCAACCGGTAATGAAATGATATTGAAATTGCACACTTTGTTTATCCAAATTTATGCAAATTCTTTAATTATAATATCCACATTACCTTACTTTATCACACATGCGACATGATTTGACTATTAGCATGCAAATTTTATAGAATTAGTTTACAAATCGGATTTTCTCGTCCTCTCCGACGAGTTTCTTTCGGCGGTTTTTCTCAGGGTAGTCGCTTCCGAAACGCTAGTAGATCACTGTATGTTAATTTTTACTTGCTGGCCGCCCAAGTCGAGCTCCGTAGCTACAGAGGTGCCTTGCGTTTTGACCCAATTCATAAATCGCTGACACCTTAATCGTCTACTCAAGCCCAGTGAAGTTTTAAAGGGCTTTTCCAGTCACAAACGAAAATTCCGTCGAATAAGAAAAATGAAACATCGGATTTGCGACACGAGTATGGTTTATTATCATCAGACCACTTTAGATAGCATATTGCTGGACTAATAGCCAGTTTTTTAGAATCTCTCCTTAAATATTAAAACCTTTATAAACACTAATATATCATGAATTGAATAAAAGTTTATAACCTCTTAGTGCTTATTATAAATATGATGGGCTACCCTCAACTATTGTGAGCAACACCCGCCAACAGGCAAGCCAACCATTATATAAAGGTCCCGCGCACTACTCTAAGATTTGGTCAGCAATGGTTGCCCGGTGCACGTTTTGCAGAGTGATCGTTTCCTGTGTTCATTTTATATGACCCTTTTGTTAAATTACTACTACTACTAGAGACTTTCCGTGGTATAATAGGCCGACATAGCGACGGCCACTGTCAACAAATATTTGTCCTTTAGCGGTCGTTGCCGGTCTTGGACTACTTATTTTCCTACATTACTTTCTACTGTACTTTCAATCAGGATCAATGTAGTAATTATATTGTTACAGTACAAAAAAAACAAAGTAAAATACTGAAGAATGTACGTACGACATCTAGTGACTTTATGGGGAAATGGGGTTTAGGGAAATTAGAGAACAATGCTCTTGTACACACTCTTTAGAGTGCAGCCGGTAGCGGTGATATGTCGAAGGTAGCAGCAGTATCCTACCAACCTGCGGTCGCAGTATCAGCTTTAGCCACCCTTTGTCAAGTTACGAGGTCATTTCAATAATCATTACATGTTGTTTATACACATAAACATAATAAGCCTTACGGTACAATTTTTTTTTAATTATTCAGTTTTAGCTAATCTAGAACTGAACTTTTTAGGATTTTAAAACCTGCTTTAGATTTGGCCAGATATTGACCTATAATCGGATATCTATGAAGCCGAAGCAGCCGTTCACTAATATATTTACTTGGAATGTATTCCGATGAAGCAGCTTGGCGTACTGTCAGCATCACGAGCTGTCGAGCACCATTGCTGCTTTAACAGAATACGCTCAATACTTGAGATGGCAAAAATGTGAAATTACTGGTTATTTGACAGTGATAAGTGTACACAACGCGGACCGAGGTCGAGATAGCATTATGACAAAACTACGCGTGGGAAAGAGATAAAAATAATAGCAGACACACCCTCCTGTTATAAATACCCCATAGCTACTTCATATAAATCTGTACTGAGCAGTTTATTTCCTTTTTACGGCTGCTTTCTTCTGTAACCGCTTTCATCGACATACTGACTTTTAAATAAATAAAGATAAAAAGTTTTTACTATAGTTCATTTGGCCAGATCTCGGTGTGCAACGGACGTAACGTATAACCGAAATTTTCCGCTACCCGCGCTCGGGCCTCTAGCAAAACAACTGACGGGACATAGACATGTAGAATAGACTGCCGATGTCGTAAACAACGCGATGATTTTATCAAACGATTTATTCAAAGAGGTGGACTGGCTACTGGTAGTTCCGGATGTTTGTAGCAAGCTGGACGCCTCTGATGCCAAATTCTAGAGGTGGTTGACGAGACATCACCCAGCCTAATCACTGAATAATATTTCTACAAAGTGGACCAAGCTTTCCATAAAAATAAGCAGAAAATTTACACATCTTTGTTTTGACCGGATATATTGCGGACTTGAGGGGTAAAGCTTTTTAGACCCACTCTCATAGGGAGGCTGCCTAAACAGAGAGAGAACTTGTAGCGAGAAGAGGACACCCCGGTCTTTTTGGCTAATGAGTCTAGCACACTGCGGACGCCGGCCTCATGGCACCCGTGACCGTCCGTGGGGGTTTTCCACCAGGATTCAAAAAAAGACATAAAAGTGATAGCACTATATAAAAATTATACTATATCCCTGTCATCCAAACAAAATCCAATTAGCGTTATTGTTTCATTTAACTGGTGGTGTCGCCTCTGAGCGACCGGTTTAGCGATTCTTAAAAGGCTGATAGAACGGGGCGACGCGCTCCGACGATAAATACTGTAGTTTCGGAAACGTCTTTTGTCTTTCTCACGAGGTAGTGCTCAAAAGACGCATTACGACAGGGCTGTCAAGAATTGAATTAAAGACACGTAGTCCCCATCATTGTGCAAATGTCACCTTGTGATTTTTACCCTGTATAAGTCTGGCAGGCCTCTGTCGCTATCTCGAGCCGGGACGCTCCTTTGTGCTCCACAAATAAATATAAATGTTGTTATAAAATATAGCATTGATTATTCCAGTTATGATAGTGTCCGATCGAAGCGGCAAAATCCTCGGCCTCAGCCAAAATGAATAAAAACTTTGGTTTCGGTCAAACATTTCTAGTAAACTTCGATAATTCACATACTGTTACGAATTGAAAAAAAAAAAAAAAAATGATTTATTAATTAGAAAAAACAGTAAGCGATGCATTACAGCCAGCTGACATCCGAACTAGGCTATTTGTATCGGTCAGGCAGTAGACTTGAGGGACCCTGCTGCCCGGATGAGAGGGAGGCGGCGTACAGAGTTCGGTGCGAACATAGATAGGTTAATCAAGATAGAAAACAACAAAAGCAAATGCCCTGTGCCTCTGATGCACCAAAGGGAAGTCAGCTCAGCAGATACTAGGGAAACAAACCAGCGCTGATTTTCACCTGACAGCCATTATTGTATCAACGAGCTGAAAACAGCCACGAAGAGAATGACAAAGTATGGATACACAGCTCTAACCACTATATCAAAGTGTCAATGAACGTTTTCTTTCTTTAAACCTAACATTACACTAATGCAATTCCACTGATGTATGACCAAAGGTATCAGTGCTGTATTCAGCGTCGTGTTTTGAGCGGTCTGCGGGCAAAACAAACCGATGGGATGTCAAGAAAAAAACTCGAAAAGGTCGCCCGACAAAAAACACTATGAAGTGACGCAACAGAGTACGGTTTCGAATCGAAAGTCTTTATTTTATTTTTTACTCGGCACGTTTCATGGCCGTCTGACAGCTTTTCGTTTACTTTGATTAGGAGTCTCGGTTTTTACAAGATTACTTCTCGAATGTTCTACGTTGAAAATTACAAATTGTTAAGTTTTTGGTTACCGCTTACATAGGATTCTTTTGAAAATAAATTTCTATATATTTGACACTAGCTGATCCGGCAAACGTTGTTTTGCTATATAAGGTTTTGTAATATCTTCTAAGATGTTCATTGAAATTAAGTGATGTCAAAGACAATTTTGTTCACAATTAAATACTCTTAATCAACAACACATTTATATGGATAAAGATTAATATTATTACGTTGATACAACTCTTAACAAAAAATGCATTAATTTGTTTACCATAAAAACGGTTCTAGTGACTTAATCTTAAAAGATAGGTATATACTGTCGGGGACATTTTTTTAGATCATTTTAAGAGGAATAATTCTTTCTTACATATATTTTTGGTATCTTGAACCGTTTTTGCAGCGCACGCAATGGAAGCCCTTAAGGATGAATAATTTGCCCCGTTTTTTTCACATTTTCCATTATTTCTTCGCTCCTAATAATTGCAACGTGATGTTATATAGCCTATAGCCTTCCTCGATAAATGGTCTATTCAACTCAAAAAGAATTTTTCAATTCAAACCAGTAATTCCTGAGATTAGCGCGTTCAAACAAACAAACAAACAAACTCTTCAGCTTTATAATATTAGTATAGATTTTAGGCCCAAACCGTACAGTGGATTTTATTCCGCGCCCTGTGTCATTCTAGTACAAATTTTCGTGCGGAATTTTTGACCAGAATGTACGCTTTTATAGCATTTCGTGTATTACAGAATTTGAGAAAAATGCAAGGGCCTTATATTAGCTAAAAACGCCTGCGCACTAGCAAGATCTGAAGGTACTGTAATCAATTCCCCACAGAATCAGCACGCTGCCACCTCGTTACAATACGGTGAATTTCAACAAAACGCGTTACGACGAGTCTGAGCTATCAACCTTTATAATGCACTTGTTGATATGTTATTTTTAAAATGTTAAATGTTCATTTACTTGGTCTTATCAGAAGACCGGGCTTAACTTAAGGAAAGGTTTAAATATTTGCAAATTCAATATGCAATAAAATATGTTTTAAAATAACTGAATTTAAAGATATAGGAAATATTTCAGTATTCAATCATTTGTACCTTCTTGGAACTTTTTTTTTACACTGGCTCGACATAGTGACTACAGAGTACCTGATGGTAAGTACAGTGTAGTCCAAAAACGAAAGCGACTATCAAAGGATGAAAATCCATTGATAGTCTACATCGTCATGTCGGCCCACATATACCACGACTGAAGGTCTCTAGGTATATGAGCTACTGGATATGCACAAGCTGATCCCGAAACGCGACAAGCCGAAACTGGTCACTATGACGGGCTTTACATGCACTGTGGTCGCGATCCAGACGGGCAACGGCGCCCTACCACCTCGCTGCTGCTCGTTTAGCACCACCCAGGAGTCACGTGTAGGGAAACTAGGGTAAAGCCTACGGACGCGAGCAGCTTCGACTCCCAAAAACTAATAAAAATGTAAATAACTATATTCCCCAATAAATCATAGAGAAAATTTGATAAATGAATGAAAATTGATACGTATGAGTGTGGACGCCGTAGCATGACTGGCGCACGATGAATAAAGCTCCTTTTGACTTTAGGTAAACAGGTATCGACTCTTTTTCCCTTCGCACTTTATCCTGGCTTAGGGCAGGCAAAGTACTTACATACGTAATAGTTATTTAGCCGTGGTGGCTGCCGGCAGAATAGAATAGCACCCCCCTCTTCTTGCCGAGGTGTCGTAAAAGGCGACTAAGGTATCTCTTTAACACCGCAATTCAACCAGGTGTTCAGAGAAGGAAAACTCGACCAAACCTGCATCCCGCTCCCTCCCGATCGTATTGGTTCTCCTTTCCATCGGGCCTGAGGGAGCTCGGACGAGAGAGTGCTTTTCTGGCTGCGCGTCCAGCTATGCACTTAAATATCTCCTGCGCAATTGGCTGTTTCCGAAAACTGGACCTCGAATTTCTTAACCGGTGTTGAAACAGTCGCCGTGGCCGAAACCGGCTAGGACATCATCAATAGTTAATTATTGCTAATTCTATCATGGGTGTAGTTGTCCCTAAGTAAGTTGAAAGATATCATTATTTTTACATATTTGGAATTACAATCAAACGCTCAATATCTTCCCTAAATATCTCCATCGTCTATAAAATCACTGTATAACAAATAGCCAAATAGTGCATATTCCGTACCAAAATTATGATTTTATGTAAGAAATAAGCTATTTTTGTAACTTATAACTTTTGCTGTGTGTTTGCTTAATTCGTCTTCTGATAACCGACTCAGTTAAAGAGTTTATTTATAAAATTGGCCCTTTGAGAGAGCGACGTTTCTTTAACATCCTACACCTGTGGCACACTCCAGATTTCTCATTACATGATCATCGTACATTACACATTTAATTTATTTTCTTAAAACTTTAATAATTTTTCTCAATTTAATCTATTCTGTATTTTTCACGCGACCGCTCCTCTTCTCGCCGACTGCGCGCGCCTTTTTTTTTTTTTTTTGGCGTGTCCTACGTTGGTGGCCTGGGAAAGACCTTCACAACAAAACCGGGCTTGGTGGGCAAACGCAGAGAGCGCTCAGCCAGCGAAATTTATGGGTTGGGCGGCTACGCAAGGGCACCCCTGTGGGTACGCCCGCCTAATTGTTCCGTTTTGCAGCTCTCGTGACGACGTCGTCAACAACGTCAAAAAAGGCATGAAAAAGGTGTCCACACTGAGTTTGAGCTCCGTCTTAACTTGTAGAATGGATTGTGAACCACTGGTTTTGTGGAAATGTGCGTACTTTTGCAACCAAACCTCTCGAATGGCTGAAATGAGTGGATCGCCAAGCGCGAGTATACAAATAAAAAAACCGGGCGTACATCTCGGCGATGTCGTTTTATGGTTGATATTTTCCAGCAGCTATTTAATACCGTAAGTCCGGATGACGTAATTTCGGGCCAAATTTAGAAAGCAACATTATTTTGACGGCTATTTTTAGCTCTTCATTTATTCTTAAGTAATTTTGCACCGAGTCAAACCGGTTGTGATTGCAATTCGTGTCTTGAAGCAAGGATGTTGTGCTGATTTCGTTTATATCAGTTGTATGTTGTGGCTAGCGCTAGTGCGCGAATTTTGAGTCCAATTAAGCAGACTTTTACAGAAGTTACTTTGATTTTGCTTAGACTTTGTTCGGGAAATAAGTTCGTCTTTCCCAAAGAACTGAATATATAATTAGTAACTTTAGTACAGTCTTTTAAAGAGCAAGTCTAAGTTGAGAAAAATCGGTGATTCACCATGTACTTTGAGGATTATTAAAACATTAAATTTGTAATATGTAAGTGTCTCATCGAAGCCAGATTCCTGGCTGCGCCGATTCATCGGCCATCACATCCTTCGGTTAAAACTGAAAACGATTATTAAGCAATTCTAAGATTTTTTTTTCTTTTTATTGCTGCGAACTGCCAAGGAGTGGAATTCACTTTCTGCGTCTGTTTTTCCAATATCTTATGACATATGAAGCTTCAAACAGTGAATCGGCATTTGCTGTATGAATGAGTGCGCTCCAAAATCAGCGGAAAAAAAAGCTAATTTGTTTAAGAATTTGTTATGACGTCTTAAAAGTTCACTCAAAAGTCTCATAAGATACCGTTATCACATTTAAGTCTTTCAAGATAAAAATTAGGAAATTTCTGTCATCACGGCAAACGGTCCCTTATCCACTAGGCTGCTACAGCCAAAGATCTATTAAAACTTTTTAAGTGAAGGGAAGCCAAAAGAAGAATACTGTTAGGTTAAGGAAATCACATCAGGTCTTTTCGGTTTCTATTCCACAATGCCTGAAAGCTAAAATTTCATCAATGCGTCTTACCAGTTATGATCTACGAGTTATGAGCCGAGACGTGGACATTAACGGTTGGGCAAGTGCACCAGTTTAAGGTCACGGAGAGCTCCCCGTATTAACAAGCTAAAGTGGCAGTAGGCCGAGGCCATAGATACCAAAGAACCGATGTTCGTTGAATGAGTGAGTTCTTGAATGGTGCGAATCGGTAGACGTAGCGTATTGCGCGGCAAAGTGGAGCAACGATCTTGGGAAAGTGGGCGGAAAATATTGGATGAGAAAGGCCGAAGACCGAGCTCAGTTGTACTTGTTGGGAGAGGCCTAGGCCCTGCAGTGGACTAGGATGGGCTGATGATGAAGTTAAGATATATGTTGATATATGAGTATACAAACAACGTGTAGAGATTATTAAATTAACCTGACATCTTGTCCAAATGTGGGCAAGGTCGGAGCGGCAACAAGTTTAGTTCGGATATTAACTTAACATGAATGTAAAAAAAATATAATTCTATTTGCGGTAGATACATAAGTATGTTATTTATAAACTTCCTGAATTTATATTCACATCTATTAATAAGACGAAAGGCTAACAGGTTTACAAAAACCAAAAAAAAAAATTTACATATCAACTTCTTGCTCAACAAATAACGCTTACAAAAAAAAGTTAATATCGTACAAGGCTGCCGTTAAGCGTTTGGTGTGCTAAATATATCGAAAATTCTGCATAAAATATACCAAAATCAAAATTTCAATACTCGTTAGCCTTTTCGAATGAAAATAGCCGATAATGTCACATATCTATTTCTTATATATATGTAAAAACTAAGACTGGTTGAGTCACTGAGATAATACTTTTTTGGCGACATAACTAAAAACTGTTGGTCTGGATAATCCTTTACAACTTTAACGGGGGTGGCGTTAAAGTCTTAGGCTGATATTTATAGATGCTAGTTGGACTTTACTTATACTTTGCTCTGAAAATATGTTTGGTTTTAACATAAAAAACACATATTAATATATCAGAAAGTGCTTCAAGTCTTGTATCAAAACCGCATATTTACTTTTAAAAAGCGCTTCTACTATTAGAAGTCAGAATAATATCCAAAAGTGATTTTTAATCATTAACTCAAAATGCCTCACAATGTAGCCTTTAATCATTAACTCAAAATGCCTCACAATGTAGCTAAAGATAGACTAATTTTCCTCGTGTTTTCGTCATACGTTTTTCTACATAGCTCATGGTAGAAATTCGAGAAATATCGATTCGAGAAAAAAATTTCATCCACGCAGACGCGGAGATATAAAATTTTTTACAGCCTTTCCTGCCTCCCCCGGCTCCTCCCGTCTCAAAAACATGTCTACTACCTCCCCTAAGAAATATGAATGCTATATTCTCCGCCTTCATCACATTTAGACGCATTCCATATTTTCCAAAGGTAATTTTTAAATTCAATGGGCAACTTTTCTAAAAAATATACGTAAAGTTATAATTTAGAAAAAAATATAACTACTTTTAAACTTTCACGATTTGTACTCATTATTAATACTTTAACGGGTCTTATGCGTGAATTAATTACTTTTAATTATGGCTAAATATTAGCTCTTCGGCACTTCAGTCTGCTCCTAACCATGACCTGTGTAACCATGTCAAAACGTCGATACACAATTGAAAATAGGTTAATTTGCGCATAATACTCGTTAAAGTATTTATATTTTTAACATACTGTTATTTTTATAACGCACATTTAGTTATCACCACACTAAGATTACGCTTGTACTATACACATAGTACACACTAGACAAAAAAAAAAAATATATTTACACATCCATGACTGGGACAAACTAATCTGCTCATTACAGAAAAATATTTATGTACCGGGTTTCGAATTGACGTGCAACAAATGACACAGGCAGGGTAGTGGCAGGCTGGGCAGGGTAGTGACCCAAACTGCGCTATCAGGCCTTCACAATAATTATTACTGCCAGGACTATTTTCGCTAATAGACCTGACATTGTGGTAGCGGATTGGTCGACACGCTGAGAAATACTCCTTGGTATCATCATACTACATAATAAGAGTCTCGTGAAAGCAGAAGAAGAGAAATCTTCTAAATATTTAGACCTCGCACACGAGATCACCAGCATGTGGGATGTAGATACTACGATTATTGTCCCGATATTCGTATCGATTAATGGACTGGTCGCAAAGAGCCTCCATTACCATTTTATTTTTTTAAATGTAATTTATTTATATACAAGTATTTGTTTAAAATGTAAAAAATATGTCTTGCATGAAAGTTCTCGAGTGGGGATGAAATGTTGATATGCTTAGTATAGAACGACATAACCTAGAATGCAGGGTGACGCTGGAGGCCAGTTGGTTTCGACCTGTCGCTCTGCAAAACTAGGAGACGCCTATGTATGTCCGGCAGTGGAATTTTTGAGGTACGATTCGGATATTGTCAGTCGCTGTTCGGTAGAGGTTGGCAGGGTGGCTATCTGCCTAGCTGGGCAGTAGACTAGAAGGAGTCTGCTGCTCGGATGAGAGGGAGGCGGTGCACGGTGTCCGGCGCATCGCCAGGGAAAGAGGTTTTGGAGAGGTGGGCTTTAGTCCTTCCCTTCCCAGAGAGGTAGCCACAACAAGGCTTCTTGTTCCCCGGGCGTCTGGATGAATTTGGTTTCCCAGGCCCGGGTGGAGCAATCAGAGGGACACCCGGGGGGTTTTTAGTCAGTAGGAGTCTGACACACTGGGGTCGCTGACGTCACAGCGTCCCTGCATGGTCCTGTGCAGGATTTTCCCCCGGGATCAAAAAAAAAGGGTGGCTATGTGCCTATTTGTTTATATTTTTTTTTTTCAAGGCGTCCGATAAATGCTAGGTTGATTACCCGAACTAGGTCATGATCACTATACACAAGTGTAAAACCATCATAGTTACTCGCTTCTTTCTGTCGCGTTTCGGGATCAGCTTGCATACGTTCAATGTCTCTAGACCTATCACCTACCTCTCATATCTATCATCTGTCTCTATCATACCTACCTCTAGTTCAATACCTAGAGAAATTCAGTTATAGTATATGTGGGCCGATATCACGACAGAGAATATTAATGGAGTTTCGATCTATGATGTTGCTGTCGTTATTAATCTACACTGTACTTACCATCAGGTGCAATGAAGTCACTAAGTCCAGACAGTGTTAAAAAAATAGACGACTCGTTACAGAGCTTACCCTAAAAATTAATCACTGAGCCGGTGCCCCAACCCATATAAGCTACTAAAAGTACCTATATTTGTAATCTGCTCAAAAACTAATTAATATATGTTATATAAAATCAAAATAAAATTATTGTATAATGCTTTTTTTTTTCAAAAACATATTAAAATTTCAAAACGAAATAACTAAAACATTTCAAGAAACATAAAAATATTTTCGTAAAAGAGACATTCGTTAAATATCAAATGAATACATAATCACATCAAATATATTAAAAATGAATACGAAGCAGATTAATTTTATTTTTAACGACATTTAAAAAAAAATGCAATAAAAATTTGAATACACTTTGAATTTTAAGATTCAAGTTATACGTGCTTATATTATTTTTTCAGAAAAGTGTTTGATATATAATTTATTAAAAAATCTATCTCGTTAACATATGGTACATATAGATATATGCATAATAGGTTCGGGAAGTTTTTTCCCTTTGTATATAAGATCTCAAGACCTTTTTTAAAGTTTATTTACATTTAATTTATTACATTTTGTTATTTTGTAGAATCTAATATAAAGAGTATGATAATAATATGATTGATTTCACAGTTTTATTTAAAATATATTTCAACGTGCTGTTTTGATCGATTTGTAAATTTTAGATAGATGAATAAGAGCCAAAGATATGTATATCGTTTTTCTTCTAAATAGTTCTATATTGTTAAAATTGTTATTTATTTTTTTTGTTAAAACAAAAAGCGCAATGATCAGTTAGTGAATGAATATGCCAATTGTATGGTTAGATAGATATTTCTTTTACGGAACAAGCCAACCGAAAAAAGTGTCCTTAGGTTTTTATCTCTGAAAAAAATGAAAAATAATTTCAATTGGTTCACATTTTGAGCTGAGATTACGTCTCCTGAGAGATCGTTCCACGCTCGAAGAATCCTGTTGGTTGGAAAGTGTTTGTGTGGGTTGTTACTTGATCGACTGGTACATAGTTCAAGCTGATGGCCTCTGAGATGGGTACTGGCTACTGAGTGACCATCATGTCAAAACCTTCAAAGCATTTTCAGTTAGTTAAACTGCTTGTCTGATAATAAATAGATAATTTATGTGTATTATAATGTCAACGGGTTTAATTCAACGTGGTATTCAAAGTTTACAACATATATACAATACCAGTGTATCTCAACCTTTTAATAGTGGACCCCGAGTAGGAAGGGGTAATGCCTTGTATGAAAACACACATTGAGTATCAGGGACTTGTGAATATGATAATAAACAAAACAGGCAAAGAACGAGTGTCGGATTCCCGCACCAAAGGTTTATTACAAATTTGTAGGCATAGAGGCAAGGTTTTTTTGTGATTTAACTCTTTTAGGGTTTGCAGATCTTCCCTATAGGGAATACAGTATACTGTATACCCCTCCTTCCCTCTATTTTTCCATGTATTCTAGCATAAATGCTAGAAGAAAATATTTTTACCTAAGCCAATTTTTCATTAGCGGATGGGTTTGCCGACAGAATAGAATAGTGCCTCCCTCTTGATTATATTGAGGTGTCGTAAGAGTTGACTAAGTTATTGGGGCATGTCGAATTGCACGCAGATTACTAGTATCTAAGCTGCTGTATGCTTCTCTGCACATTGTGCACCCCCGCTTACCCGCATTGGACAGTGCTGGGTTAAATGGCCAAACCCCTTCCCGTGGATTCCACAAGTATACTGGAAAAGGGAAAGGAGATCTTTGCTCTGTACTGGAACGAAACTGGCTAGTAATAGTAACATTAATTTTTGGAGAACGAGCAGCAGTACCTTTTCGTATGTCAGTATGTACTGCCACCGAAGCCCTTATAAATTATTTACTGTTTACAATCGAACTGAGCTGGAATTAGAACTAAATCTATACTAATATTATAAAGCTGAAGAGTTTGTTTGTTTGTTTGTTTGTTTGAACGCGCTAATCTCTGGAACTACTGGTTCGAATTGAAAAATTCTTTTTGTGTTGAATAGACTATTTATCGAGGAAGGCTTTAGGCTATATAACGTCACGGTGTAACTATTAGGAGCGAAGAAATAATGGAAAATGTGAAAAAAAAACGGGGAAAATTATTCATCCTTGAGTGCTTCTATTGCGTGCTCTGCGAAAACGGTTCAAGATACCAAAAATATATGTATAGCAGAGTTATTCCTCTTAAAATGTTCTAAAAAAATGTCCACGACAGTATATGTCTATCTTTTAAGATTAAGTCACTAGAACCGTTTTTATGGTAATCAAATTTGGTCGAAATTAATGCATTATTTGTTAAGAGTTGTATCAACGTAATAATATTAATCTTTATCCAAATAAATGTATTGTTGATTAAGAGTATTTAATTGTGAACAAAATTGTCTTTGACATCACTTAATTTCAATGAACATCTTAGAAGATATTACAATAACTTATATAGCAAAACAACGTTTGCCGGATCAGCGAGTAATCAATATAATGTAATAGATTGTTTTTTTTTATTTTAGCTTGAACTATTACAAAAACACAATCCAACAATTGCCCCTCACTCCTCAGTTTTCTGTGCGTCTTTTAGCTCCACTGTGTAGTAGTTTAGTGCCTACCAAGAGGCATTGTCGGCCACTTTGACAATGGCTATTACAGATAATAGATTTTTAAAACATTATTTGGAGACACCTAGACTATATCATAAAATGTAATTAACTATGTTTTACATTATTGTTCTGTACCTTAATACATAATTTATTTGTAGAATTAGTTTTACTAATGCTTTTGTAATTTATGACTTACTTGCAAAATGTTAAATTAACATTGTCTTCCCCCTTGACATTATATTTCAAGGCCTCTAGCAATTCAAATTGTCGATTAATGACATACTCCGAATGATACTTACATCAAAAGAATTTATAATCACGTACAAATGTTGACTTCAAGTAGGAAGATAAAAGTAAGTCGCTTAGAAAAAAAAAATTAAAAACAAGTTCAAAGAGGCCTATTGAGGCGAGTTGAGAAGATGTTTTAAACGTTTGAATAATTATTTAAAAAATAAAAATGGCTGTATATAACACATTTCATTCTGTTAGATTATTTATATAAATTTTAAAACCACGCTTGCAAGGCAAGAACTCCAAGGCTTGGGCTGATAAAAAAAGTAAAATAAATATTTCGTAAGGAGGCATTGGTGAGGTAATAGGAGAGGGGCGAGGGGGTACGTCAGTTCTTCGAAGTTTCAACGCCATTTCGAAAATCGATCACGCGGCGCGTGTGGACCGTTTTGGATTTGGAACTACACGTAAATGTACTAAATTTATTATTCAAACAAAATTGAACCTTATTAGAAAGTATGAAATTACGTAATCCAATGCGTGTATTATAAATACCGCACACATACAAAGTCTACCAAAATATTAATGTGGCCTCGGTCCCGCCAAAATAGATTTTTTTGTCCGTGAACAAACATTTTTCGATAACGAAGGAGGTCATAATGTTTTTAATCGAAAAAATTCTAAGAACATTTTTTAATCAAAGCGGATGTGCTCTTTATGGCAAAGGCTTAAAGTTCAAAAGTTCTTTTTATTATGTTGAACAAATAAACTAGTCTTTTTAAAAATATTTTCATACTAGCCTCGTCTAGTGGCTTCACGGAAAGGAAATATCAAAAGAAAATATCTCTATATAGTGACGCGGTAAAGAGACTACGCCCCATCTGATAGTAAGCATAAATAGTCCAAGAACAGCAGTAACGACTAAGAAAAGACTTCGTAGTCTTTTGTTAGAATAGTACATACATATTTTAACTTAGCTTTTCTCCATCTACATCAAACGGCGACTGTGGCGCGTGTAATCCATCTTCCATAGCTCCGCCGTTCCACGTCCTTTGGGCACTAACTCAAGGGGAGGCATGTATCTCCCCCGGTATCTAATAAAATTTCCGCAGACGTCATGCCGCCCGTCGGCTTCTCAAAGATTGTTCATATTACTCCCTCAAAGTATCTGTTGACTTTGATAATTCCTTACCATCAGGTGGGTCGTCAGTGTTTTACTGATAAAGGTTAAAAAAATGAATTATTTAATCCTTAATAAGAATTATTTATGAGTAGCCAAAACTAATTTAATACCCATAATATCATCCGATTTTTTTTAAATTTCATATTCATAACCAAAACCGATATGTTGTTTTGATATCCGTATCAGAAAGTAAAATCTTCTTAATATACATATCCGAAAGCCAAATATTTTGATTATCAATATCCGAAAGCCAAATATAATTAATATAAATTTACAGAAGCTATATGTTTTAATATCCGTATCGGAAAGCCAAAAGTTTAAATATCCATATCCCAAAGCCATTTTTAATATGAATATCCACTGCCTAATAAAACTAAACTATCTAAACTGTGTGTAACTTGTTTGTAACTTACGATTTTGGCGAGCATAATGAATTACGGAGACTACTGCGATTGAACATTGCTTCTATGTGCGAATACATCGCTTGGACTACAAGAACACTCAGCGATTTAAATTTTGGCGACTAGATTTCTGGAACCTTCGGTGATTGGACGTCGGGATCATTGGGAGTCGAAGCTGCTCGCGTCCGTAGGCTTTACCCTAGTTTCCCTACACGTGACTCCTGGGTGGTGCTAAACGAGCAGCAGCGAGGTGGTAGGGCGTCGGTGCCCGTCTGGATCGCCACCACAGTACATGGGTGTAAAGCCCTTCATAGTGACCAGTTGCGGCTTGTCGCATTTCGGGATCAGCTTGTGTATATCCAGTAGCTCATATACCTAGAGGCCTTCAGTCGTGGTATATGTGGGACGACATGACGATGTAGACTATCAATGGATTTACATCCTTTGATAGTCGCTTTCGTTTTTGGACTACACTGTACTTACCATCAGGTGCTCTGCAGTCACTATGTCGAGCCAGTGAAAAAAAAAAGTAATCTAACTAAGCTATTCATAAAACTCTTCATACACTCTCGCTGAATCCTTGTACTTTTTACACTCCCCTCCATCAAATCTCTGTATTTAGTCTGTATAGGCAAGTCTCGATCGGTCTCGGCTCTTACTTCCACTCACACAAGCCTAAGATTTAAGGAAGTGGAACAGGTTCGCAAAAATAAAGAGCAGTGGTGTTCCATTCTCTCTACCAACACCAATAGGGATTCAGCGTGATGATATATGGATCGATATCCAAAAGCCGAATGATTTAAATACTTAAACATATTTGCATACAAGATATCAACCCTGACTATTAAAGAGTCGTTCCTGATGAAAATCGTAAACGTTTTTGGAGTAAGTCAATTATGTTTTTGCTGATTTCGAATGAACGAAGCGATGCGTTGCGTCATTAGGAAAAACCAAGCTTCGGTCTTCGTTTTCAACTACTTTTTATAAAAACATATAAACGTAATCTTTATTATAAGAACTTGTTACTTACAGTTGCAGAGCAGCGGTGTGCGATGAACTTCTAAAAGAGATACCGGTAAAGCATTTCTCGACCGAAGGACGATTTCGAGTCAAAATTTATAATTCCTAAGTTTAGTGCAATTTTGATTAAAAGTGAGTAATGATTACGAAAACTTTTAAATTAAATATTTATGTCGACTGTATAAAAACAACATATTATTATGATGACTAAAATTTCCTTACGACTTGTCTAAAATAATGAAGATATAATTTGGATTCTGGCAGCAGCAATGTTTTTTTTTTTGATAACCCGGGGTATATCCAGGGGCAGTGAGGGCCGCCCTTGGTGTGTCGGACTTGCACTGACTAAAATCCCCGGGGTGTTCCTTCTCCCGCCTGCCGAGTGCCAAGGGCAAGGCTGAGCCATCTCCCTCGACAACTGGGTCGCTGGACGGTTGTTGGGGGCAATGGCTGCCGAGATCGGAAACGCGCTTTAATATTTCCGATCTTGTTCTTATCTTACCGATTGGCAGCGGCCTTCATCCAGCGTCGCCCTCTGGTCTGCGTTAGGTACTCGCTCTACCTTGTACGTGGACGCCTCGCACAGCGCTTGCCAATGCGTAGTCTCCACTCGAGAGCTTATCTCCTCCATTTTGGGAGTCGAAGCTGCTCGCGTCCGTAGGCTTTACCTTAGTTTCCCTACACGTGACTCCTGGGTGGTGCTAAACGAGCGGCAGCGTGGTGGTAGGGCGTCGGTGCCCGTCTGGATCGCGACCACAGTACATGGGTGTAAAGCCCGTCATAGTGACCAGTTTCGACTTGTCGCGTTTCGGGATCAGCTTGTGCATATCCAGTAACTCATATACCTAGAGACCTTCAGTCGTGGTATATGTGGGCCGACATGACGATGTAGACTATCAATGGATTTTCATCCTTTGATAGTCGCTTTCGTTTTTGGACTACACTGTACTTACCATCAGGTGCTCTGTAGTCACTATGTCGAGCCAGTGTAAAAAAAAAATCGACCATCCGCTGTACGATGTACAAAAGCCATTGACCGATGCATATGATTGGTTGTATTTGCAAACCCCGCTATATTAATCTTCTTTTGACTTTATCGGATGGTGTGCATAGGACTGCTTGTAAATATTGAGACTTAGGCTTGGCTCCTGTGCCCGGGATGGCACGAGGAGACCCTGGGCCTTCGGATGAATTCCTTTGTTACTACTTTGATGATATGTATTTATAATGTTATACAGTGACGTGCATACGGTATTTGGACAGAGAAGGCAGATTCACATAATGAATTTGAATATTATATAGTGATAATAAATACTATATTATTTTCATAGGGAAGGTAGATGACGAGAACATATAATAGATATAAATATAAAGCGTTCCTTTTTTGTTTAAAAATTAAGGAATTTATTCCATATGTATTTATCGTAAGGTCATGCAATGCATTCCTACATTTATGGAATTAACGCCACTGATGATATACTAAAATTGAACGTGAAATTGTCATTACTTTCGACCGTGGGCTACCCTGTATGGATATTATGTTCGGTTTAACTGATATTTTGGACTTGGGATGGTTTTGCGAAATAGGCGAGGGAATCTTTTTAATCTACTCAGTGACGGACCCTGGGTACTTATCACGGATGAGACGGATCTTGGATGAGCATGTACCCCACCTGGGATGGTGTTTAGAGCTCAACGGCAAGGGTAAACAATTTCAGCGACTTATAGATGTACGGCATGAGGCTTGTACAGTTTAAGATATATCTTTACAATCTTCCAGTTCTATGAGTAAATACATATCCTCTAATAGCGAATCAAAGTACGTGGCGCTTACGGGCGCACAGTGGCCTTATAAAATATTGCAGTACTGGTGAAAGCTAAAATAAACAGCTTTCATTCATGACTGCGCAAAAATTTTCCACACAAACAAATTAAAAATACTTTGTGTATCGTTTTTTAAATAAAAGCTGTTAGAGGAGAAATTTTTGTAATTTAAAAACGTTAAAATCAGAAATCTCATCCGTATAGTCACTTTTTAAGCAACATGTTAGTCAGAGCGTAGAATGATCCAGAATACATAATCTCAACTCGTAATGTAAGTAAACCAATCCAAAAAATGTCTGGAGAAATACTTTCACGATCATAAAAATAAATAATAAAGTTGTGCAGGCACTAATCAGTTGTTTCAATAGTCTGACTAAAAAATAGATTAAAAAAATATATTTTGGGTTGAATGTTCTCTATCAAATCTGTTTCTCATATGGTCAATAGGTACACTTAGCAAATATCAAATATGACATGAGATTAAAATGCGGCTAAAAATAGACTCAAAACAGCATTAAATTATAAATTGAAAAATCCCACCCGACTCAACTACCTATGAATTCTATAACCCGTTCATTAAGTCATTACCTACCTACATACCATTGTAATGAACCGAAATGTGATACTTCTGCTGTAAGTTAAGAATTGAGAACCCGATCGATATCCTATTCATCACCATTATCATCATTAAAGTCACAGGATTACAAGTATTGAACTGCTATTGCTTGAATAAAAGGAAATTTTCTTTTATCGTTTCCTTTTTTTTCGACACGACTATTTGCTATTGGACGGGAACGAGCTGCACAACTAAATCGGGCTTAAAGGGCGAGCACTTAAGGTTCCCAGCCAGCGATTTATGAGTACGTGGCAACGCCAGGGGCTTCTGTGGGTACGCACCTTGACTTGGGCGGCTAGCCGGGAATACGAACTAAATGGTGATCTACTAGGGTTTCGGAAGCGACTACCTTGAGATGAAACTTCGAAAAAAGCTCAACGCGGCGTTGAAATGAATAAGCCTTTCCTTTTCTCTATACGGTTACACAATATTTATAATTACTTAAATATTGTGTGTAATATATTTATTACATCGCGATCGCACCAATCATCCAACATTTCGGTTTGCCATTATTCGTTCTATTTTTTACGTTCCCTCGTTTAAATTCTAACCAGCCGTTTATCACTCGTTCAAACTCAACAAAGTATATTAAAATTATATATTAACCCACTTCTGTACATATGTTACCCATTACATGATATTAAATTTTGAAGTAATAAGGTTTATAGAAGATGCTTATATCTCTCCAAAAATTAGGAAAAATCTTCAAGTAGCTTAAAATACTTTTTATTTCGTAGCGTATATACTAGACGCATTAATAAAAGGAAAGTCCCAAATTTTTAGATGATTTTCTAAAGAGTGTTATTTTGAAAGAAATTATCTTGAAAGAGTTTTGAAAAGAACGTTGTAGCTACTAGCGTCTAGTTTTCAGTTTTAAAAGTTAACATTATTTCTCGTGCTGAGTTTTTGAGTAAACCTAAGAAAAATACAGGATGAAAAAATTTCCAAAATTTTCCTTGTATTCAAAATGATGACTTTAATTTTATTTATTCAATAGTCTTATCATAAAATTATTTTAGATAATCTAATTCCCTTTCATTAGTCTTACCTACGAGCTTTCTACAATGATTTAATCCTGAGTTATCTTTGATCAAATCACAAAAGTCCTTATTGACTTTGACAATCGATTACTTGGGTAATAAAGATTGAACAGAGAATCGAAGCAGAGTTTTCTAAACTACAAAATATTCCCTATAATGTTCTTTAGCTATATTAACATTTGTAAATCTTTTGATATTTTTCATTCTTCTTTAACCTGAGCCAAATATAAAATTTTCCTGTGCGTACAAATATGAAATGTTTTTCGCATTTTTTTTACTATCAGTTTTTTCTATATCTTTAACTTCTTTATTTTAATATTATTAGTTTAGCTTGCTGTGTTCACTATTTAAGAACACACCTTTTGTATTATTGTTTTATTTTGTATGTAGTTGTATGATGTCCGATATGTGAACCAAATATAGAAAAAATAACAGAAGCCGCAGCCGAAGTTCCGGTCGAACATTATCTAAGAATAAAAATAATTTTGTTTAACATTAGATACACTTAACCTACATACAGGCTATAAAAAGGGTTATCAATAAAAATATGTCGAGAATGAACATGAGTTTACATCGATTCTTGGTGATATTATAAGCGTTTTTGCCTCCATTAATAAGTTATCATAAAGTTAACTAATGGGTATGAAAACACGTGGTGTGAGAAGTTCAATGCCCTTCAAGATACGGTGTTTTAGAGCAGCGACCGCCCTGCGCACTCTCCTACTTTTACCTTCAATTCGACGTTAATTGACTACATTTATAAATTATTAAGTCCCTATAACAAAAATAGCGTTTCATTGCCGTCGTATTCTGAGTTCTACTTTTTTTTAATCCTGAAACGGCACCGTGAACACGTCTGATGGTAAGCATGGTGCAGTCCAAAAACGACATGGACTAACAACAGTAAAAAAAATCTAAGGATTGACGCAACGATCATGCCGACCTGCACAAATATCTCTTCACGCTTCGCTTAAAGGATCCAATATCATAGGATGATGGGGATACGCTCGCCGGAAGACCTTCCACAGTCCAACAACTCGACAAAAATAAGAGTTAGATTACTTCTTAGTCCTAGTCCAGATGCGAACTACCGTATACCTGGGACTGTTTACGACTTAATCTGATAGAAAAATAATTAATGACAGTTAATGAATGAACAGAAAATCATACACATACACAGACTGTGGTTGGGTCGGCCGACTTATCAGCCAACTAGTCGACGAGAGTCGTGGACGGCAAATCTCTCTTAAAAATGTGTAACTATTGTTAGCCTTCGTTGGTTTATTGTGGACGCGGCTTTTGTGAGGCGGCAGGATGTCTGCACAGGACCGGATCGCAGCTGTAGTGGGCGTGTGTAAAGTCCGTAAGATCAGCTCTAGCACATTCAGTTATTTATTCAGTTATTTCAGTTTTCAGCGCTGGGTGGCTCGGCTGGTCACTTAGCATTTGCTGAGCTGACTTCCCTTTGGAGCATCATCACAACACAGAGTATATGCTTTTGTTGTTTTATGTTTTTATTTACCTATTCTGATGTGTTGTATGTTGTGTGCCAAATAAATGTTTTTATTATTTATTTTTTTATTATTATAATATATATAGAGGTCGTGTCATATTCCTGCCAGCATAATAACGGCAGCTGTGATTCTCCTGGCGATCACCGCTGTTTTTGGATAATACTCTACTAACCATAGAACAACGAGCATCGAAGTGACTCCAAAATGCATATAAAAAAAAATATCTCAAAAGTAAAAACGAAACCCTTAAGGAACTTTTTTTTCCGTTTGTCTATCGGTCAAGACGTTTTCTCCGAAACGCGTTCACATATCAAGTTGTAATTAATACCAAATACAGATATAGGTCTGCAGTCCCATATGGCCCTAAAAAGAACATACTTCTAAGGCAACGCAATAAAAAGATTTGAACATTTCACAACGGGCAGATGGGTTAACGTTGTGTATTTCGTATTAATTTGGGATGCTGTAAGTTTTTTTAAACCTAAAAGTCATGCTGGCTTCTAAGTCTTATTCATAGATGTGCAAAATGTAATCTGATTAATAAAAATGATTACGATTACATTTTAGGTTTTTTTTACCATTAATAAGACTGCAATTTGCTCATTTTTGTTTTAAACACTACAGAATCCCAGATTGTATACACATTTACGATTTCTTATTGTTTTAAATTGATTTAATCATAATTACAGAGCAAGAAAATTAAATTTACAACTACATTTTGTAATCGTTAATCATTACTCAGATTAAATTTGGCCATCTTCTGATCTTATCACATTAAAGTACTTAATATCATAAGATTTAATTTAACAAAGGAAATAAATACTCTAAGCTAGTTTTACGTCTTTCCTTACCCTGTGATCCGAACGGCGTGATGATTGTATTTGAAAAACCGCCTTCGACGCTAAGAAACTTGACTTGCGTGTTTATTGTAGCACTATCTAAGTAATTTACGATAAAATTTTCCCACCTTTCTCTTCCAACTTATAACTTATAATCACTCGCCTACGTTGTCAGTCATTTTTAGTAAACACATCAGCTCCCGTATTAAAAACAATCCTGTTGTTATTTCTAGTAATATTTTTATGATTTACGGGCCGACAGTAGACCTCAATAACATACTTATTGAAAATGAGGACGATTGCGAACCGAGTCCATACAAGAAACCCTATTCTCTCTTTTCTTAAAGCCTTCCAAATCATAAGAACGTGGAAATATGATCTCGGCAAGCATATTTCCACTATTTAGCTTTTTGCATGATGAATGTAGAAGCGAATCTTTTGGAGCATATACAGTATGACATTTTACCAAAATACATCAGATATTTAAGTTATTCGTGAACAATAAAAAGTCGTTGTCATATAAAATTGAATTACTTTACATGGGATCTGCGCTCGGATTACTTACAAAAATCGGTTTAAAAACTAATGAATCGATTTAATTATTAAACAGTACTTGGTATTATCAAGAGCTGCATTCACCATTGCATTTTCATTGCATCATCCCGTTTCACCACAAAACTACTAGAAACCGTACCGGATACCTTTTGTATGTGGAGAATATTATATATACAGTATGTTATAAAAACCCTGTCCGATCTCTGAAGGCGTTACACGGTATCAATATGACATTCTTTTTGGGCTATCAATTATAGTTAGAGAACAAAGAAAAATGTGGTTGTATTGGCCTAGCTGATAATGGATCGATTTCCATGCGCGGCAACGCTAATGGTCGTATGTTCGAATCCCGACACATACCTCTGGGTTTTTCCAGATTACGTACGGATTTAAGCACCAAATTCTCACCAGTAAAGATAAACACCGTGAGGAAACCCGCATGGCATGTATAAGGAATGTCATGTGTAAGAGCCCTGAGAGCGGCGATCAGCTACGCTAGGTGGTCACATTGGACATAACATATAAGCGTAAAGTGAATACAACCACTAATGTAGTTTTGCTCAGCCCATAAGATATATAGCACGACGATATATTATTGTTATATTATAACAATTTTGTTTGCTTCCTTTCCCATTCATCTCTTTTATGCCTTCCTGATCAGTCAGCAATTGTTGCTTATTTTTTTCCAGTCGACAAGATGTTCTGCCTCAAACGAAAGCAGTCACATTTTCTACCATAACTTTGTATCTATGGGGAGTTTTTACATTCTATTTTCACAGAAATACGCCTAAAACTATAAGGAATAATAATCTGTAAAAAATAGATTTTTTTTGAAAATTCAGGACCTATGTAACCCCTTGAGAATCCCTGATCATCTATGTATGTCATTTGTTTCTTCACGGCCAACACGCATCCGCACAACAGGCAAAGCAAACTTATTCGACAGCCTCTTTTAACACATACCTATTACAGTACTGTATATATATATATATATATATATATATATATATATATATATATATATATATATATATATGTACATATAAACATATATTTGTCTTGATATAGACATGGCTTTTGCCAAATTTTATGATTCTAGGTCAACGGAAAGTACCCAAAAGTACGGTCTGAAGGTTTGGATTTCCTTGCGAAAACGATAAAGGCATAATCGATAAAGTACCTGGTACAAACAGACGTGTATTTTGATTGCTTTGACTTAAAACTGTGATTTTTTCAGAGCTCCAGACTTAAGTATCATCAAAGTTGCGTCTAGAAATCTCAGCCTTAGAGTATTGTAAAATTTCTTAATCAATAACCTTTTTAATTTTTTTTCCAATGTGTACAATGGGTTCTTTTTATGTCGTAGGCACCCATTAAGGGCGGATTTGTGAAGACGACTGGGCCGCTAGTCGATTATCATTAGTGTAATGCCACAAACAATTCCTATTAATTGACATTCGCGTGTTTTGAACTCCATTAGTTAACAAAGAAAAGGTCGGCCGTGACCTATATTTAAAAATATGTTGGCCACTTCTGTGTTATACTATTAATAGTAATTTTAGCATTTATAATAATCTATCTTCTTCTATCCAGGGCCCCCCTACGTTGGACCGACTAAATTGAAGCCTGGACTAAGGCGTTACTCCGTACCAGGAATGGGCAAAATGTAATCTGATTAATGATTAACGATTACAAAATGTAGCCGTAATTTTAATTTTCTTGCTCTGTAATCATGTTTAAATCCAGTTAATACAATAAGAAATCGAAAATGTGTATGCAATCTGGAATTTTGTAGTGTTTAAAACATAGATGAGCAAAATGCAATCATATTAATGGAAAAAAAAACGCAAAATGTAGTCGTAATCATTTTTATCAATCTGATTACATGTTGCCCATTTATGCTCCGTACCTATATAAGATTCTATATACGCTATCCTTTTTAGTCAATGAGCGAAAAAAAAAAACAGTTACATGTGGAAAACTTACATGGTGGCGCTGGAAACATGCGTAACTCATGTACAAAAGAAAAAAGTGAAAGCGAAGGAACATGCTAGTAGATTAGGATCATGACCCTCGTAGATTCCATGCACCGTTTATCAATAAAATCGTTTGATAAGTCTTTACAGTGATTTTTGTAAGTAATCTAATAATAATAAAAAATAATAAAACATTTATTTGGCACACAACACAACAAACAACACAGCAAAATAGGTTATTAAAGATAGAAAACAAAAACAGTAAACACCCTATGTTGTGATGATGCGCCAAAGGGAGGTCAGCTCAGCAAATGCTAAGTGACCAGCCGAGCCACCCAGCGCTGATTTTCAGCTGACACCCATTTGTTGAATCTGAGCTCTTATCGCATGCAAAATAAGTTAGTTCCTTCAATTTTGACATTTTTTTTTAAATATTTATCAATACATGTAATAAATCAGTTCCTCAGCTACCTATATAATATCATTTGAATGAAAAATTATTTCAGAGCTGCTATGTATACCAACATACATAAAAATTACGCTTGCGCGATGTTTGTGAAAGTGTATCGATGTCGTTAATCAATATACCTACATATGTACAATTATCTGTACGCGTTTATGCCCGCTAATCTCAAAAATAGTTTGCTCGTTTTGGATGCCGTTTTCATTAATATTGTGGAAAGGTTCATTTAACATTTAGTGTCAATTTTATTTCAATCAGTTCATAAATAAAAAAGATGTATCTGTTTAAAATAACACGTTAATTATTTATTGGATCAAAAATGATATACAATAATTGTTTAGCTAATTTGGCTAAAATATATATAATATTATAGTATACTTTAAATAAAATTCCAATTGATCGCTGTCTTAAAATTTATCAGAAAAAGTTTGAAATAATTATTGTCTTGTCATAACAAAAATATTACTTTCACGGGAATGAAGTCGCGGGCACAGCTAGTGAATAATACAATTTTCTAATGTAATTTGGTAATGTCATTATGACACAAATATGCCTTTTTTAGATCGGACAGAATTTTTATAACACCCTGTATACATCCAAGACTTGCGACAAACTAATATGCTCATCACAGCGCAGTTTCTCAGTTCCATGACTTCAGCAGAGCAGAGTGGGGTGAAATAGTTATACTTCTCATCCGGTCCAATTTATATTGTTGATACTTACTCTCTAGCTTTAAATTGTAGGACAAAAACAGGTTTTACAAATGTAGACTATATGCGTAACGGATCGGCTTCTCTTTTGAACGTTCACCGTAAGTCACTGTGACAATGTGGACTGAAATGATAATAACGCTGGAATCGAACCCGGACTTGTGCTACACTAAACATCAGTGAAGGAACTATGAAGTCAGTTCAAAATACAATAAGATTTTAATCATTCTCGAGCAAAACGTTCTGTAACTACTTACTGAATTAGGTAAAAAACATTGCTTAACAGTTGCCGTCTTAGCAACAGCATTTTGAAATTCTGAGATCACTTGTCCCGAAGCAAAGTGACGTAACGACATGACTAGCTCGAAAATATAAAAATTTCTTAGATTATTGATTTGTAGACGAGTACAATTTTTATATGAGAGTATACAAAACACACACGCAAACGTAATTTTACATCGCTAACTACACATACGGGAAGTCACGCACACTCGTACATATCTTACATAGAAAAACAGCCGCCTATCTAGCCTATCTATACATATAAAAAAAACTTCAAAATAGTATTACTTCACTCACTCACGATATAAAATTACGTGAATCTAACACATTTTTGATGTGGTCTTTAAAGTGTTAAGGCGGATTTTCGCTTGCGTTGAAATGCTGTGTATCTCTTTCTCGCATCCGAACGCTTTCGAGTTTTCCGCTCACGATTCAACTCAAAATACGCCAAAAATGACGTCGAGCCAATGCTGTTTCGAAAACAGTGTCTCGCGTTTCACTCATCGGACGCTGCGCGCCGCTCGCCGCTCATTATTTGGAATTTTCCAATCCACTGATTACCGCTCGTCGTAAGTTTTACAAACAAATTCGTATCCGTTTCATATATTTTTCGCAATAAGCGCCAAATACGAAAGTCGTAAGTGTCTACGTCGATACGGTTCATTTTTGCTCGACGTCCCGGGCTACCCGGTCCGGTAGGAATGAAGGGCCTGAGCGCCTTCCTAAACAATATCACTGTACCGCTCAAATCGGTCGCGTTCTACGTAGAAAATTCTGACAGGCCGAGCGGTCGCAAGTAGAATAATGTCGTTTTTATTACATTTTTTGATAAATTATTGTCGTAGATTCGCATCGGCTACTCGCAAACGACCTTATCGATTTTCCTATTTAGCGCGCTACACTATTTTGTACATTTTCGAAAGGTCCGCGCCGCTTCTATGCGCTTTCGAAAAATATTTTACTTGTAATTTTCACAGCGGCGAACGGACGTCGTGCTCGGTGCAGTAAATTGGATATAATTCTGTTGATTACACAGTAATATAGTGACCGAATATGGGTTAGTGGAGAAGGCGGAACGTGCGAACTTTGTGTACAATCTGTGATACTATCCCGTGAAGAAATGTTTGTGTTTGTGTTTTGTGACTGGTGCATTCCTATCGTGAAAGTGTGCAACGCTGTTGTTTTTGTGCTCTAACGGATGCTGAAGAAGGCTCGCTCCGAGGGGAGGGCATTCTATATCGCATCACTCTGATCAGACAATCCTGTAAGTTTACAATTCTGGTCTGGCCTCGTAGTACTTAATCCATTTATGACCAACAACTACATACCAATACATAATACATAGAAAAGTTTCAAACTATACTTATAGGGCTACCTACTTTGCACTGACATAACCTTACATATATCAAAAACAATCATTCTATAACTAAATTATTATAAAAATATTTAAAATGAATAAAAACAACTCATTTTATGGTTCATAAAAAATATTCCCCCTTCCCTATGAGCTGTTCTAAATTTAAAATTGAGGTCAAAGACCCTTTAGCTATCAGCTGAGGGTTCATTCATTCATTCTTGGAAATTAAAATTATGATTGAATCATTTGTTCAAAATGTCTGTTACTTCCCTAATTAGATAAGTAATTCCAAATTTAAAATGCAATTAAGCTCTTAATATACTTGTCTTGAAATGCATAGTAATTAAACTAGTTCCAAATGTCCTAAATTTTAAATTTTAAAACTTTCCTATGATGCATTTTTCAGTTTAATTTATGACTTTGTTACTCACTATGTTTAATTAAAATTAAACTTCTTAATTCACTTAATCACAAATGTAAAAATAAAATTCTTATTTTTATATCTAGTTTATGTACATATCTAGTTAGAATAGAATGATCATAAAATTATAAAATATAATCAGCATTATAATTTGTAAGTTTTTTTTGGTATTTCTTTATTACAAACCATTCTTAATTTATAACATAATTTATGCATTATTTTGACTTTTTAAAATAATTTAAATATGATTTAAGTTCCAGGTTAGATCATTTACTTTCAACTTTGCATAAAAATACAATTTTAACACATTTTTTAGACTCATGAGTATATATATATATATATATATATATATATATACATATATAGGTATATATAGGTATATATATTTAATATTGTGGTGTTTGTAGTTATATCTGGAAAACTATTAACTAAACTGTTTTAAATGCAAAAAAAAAATGAGCACCAAAATAGCTGCACTGAAGGAAACACGATTTAAAAATAATATTTTAAAATTTCAACACTATTTTCAAATACAATCTATGTTTCTTAATTTAATAAATTTCTTTAACTGTTAATTGGTACTGGCAATAAAAAATATTCATCTAATTGTGACTACATTTCTAGACTGATATTGGTATAATTGAAACTTTGATTTCTAAAATTTAGAGATAATTAATATCAAATGTTTTTTTCTAAAACATATTCTTAATTATATGGTGCGAAATACTAGTAAAGCAATTAACTAAAATATATAATTAAGGTATAATTAAAAATTATTACATTTAAACAGAAATATAGGCTAAACTCTATGAGCAGCATCATAGATTGTAAAATGAAGGTTCATTAACCCTTTAAAGTCCTCTGTACTTTTGTGTTTATATATTATATTAATAAAATTTATTTTTAATTAATTAGAAAATTTAAAGATACGCTACAAAATAGCGTAAATTTAAGGCTATTTAAATGTTAATATTATAAGTTAAACTTTAAGTATGTGACTATAGTTTATAACAAAGAGAAACTTAGTTTTACCTTAGGTTTTATTTGTTTAAAAATGATCAGTCAAAAATTGTTTGATCTGTTTGAATTTTTATGAAATCTTTGTAGAAAGAAATTTATCCAAAAAGAAATTGAAAATGTGTATAAGGAAATTATCTTATATTAAAGAAAAAAAACTCAGAACTATATAAATTATTTTATTATTTAACATTAACTGAGTGTTGTAAAAATATTGCTAGAATTGGTTAGTTAATATATGCAAATTGTAGAGAACAATCAATTGACTCCTAACAGACATGTATCTTTTCTTTTTATGAAATACCATTTTTATTTTACTAAACTTAAACTCTATCAGTGACTCCATCTCTTTGGAAACCTGAAAGCAACATATAGATGGCGCTAGTATTGTACTAGTTAAGATCACAGAACATTCAGAAAAAGATATTTATACAGCACAGATCTTCTGGTAAGACATCAATGGAATTGCACTAATATAAAATCACATATCTACATGTCATTTCTGCTGTTTCTGTTTTTCTGTTTTACTGCTTATATCTGGTTTATATGTGATTAAACCAGTCAACATATTTTCAATCAAAATAACATTATTGTCAATCAAAATAACAACTTAATCCTTCAAATTACTGACAGAGTTATCAACTAATTTGACTATACCACATGGGAAATCTATTGTAAGTATTGTCTATAGTTTTTATTAATTTAAAGTAACCATAATTAAATGTGGTCTAGATAATTAGTTCATAATTTATTATTTATTTAATTATGCATTTTAAAATAATTGAAATATGCAATATAATTTTTAAAAAGACCAAAGTATGTACCAATATATTATTTAAATAGTATAAAATATGATGATTTTAATTTAAATAATCACCATATATAAAATTAATATTTTTATTACCTTTTCAAGGCAACATTAGATTTTTTTCTTGTAAATGCTAATAACCACCTATGATAACCACATACTACTTCAAATGCTCAGTTGTGTTGTACTTCCATAAATATAAATGTCTATGTGAATAGCTTTTTCTATATTTATACTGATGTCATTTGATAATATTTTAATTTAATAAGATATTGTTTTTCTTTATCATCTCTACCCAAAATAAATGTAATTTATTAATAAAACTTGATTTATCACAATGTTTGTAGCAAGGGCTTGTATCTTGTATGGCTTATAATCTTTTTTTTTCTTAATTAAAATTATACAAAATATATCTACATGATCAGTGGATACTGGATTAAATATATTATAATTATCTGAAAAAATAGCCTGTATATTTATATATATCTTTTTATGTACACTCTATAAAATTTATATATATTTCTGTTTATGTTAATTATATCAAATCCCCCTCAATGATTTTATTGTAATGAATGCAAAATGAATTTAAGCAATATATTACCAATATCCCAAAAAATACTCATTCATGTGTCCATAATGGAACTTTGTTTTTATATCTATAGCGGTAATATCCCTGGTAAAGATAACAATAAAAATAAATTTGTGTATCTTGTAAACCTTTTGAACTTAAGTCATTTAGTATCCATATTTATATACTGGCTCGTCATGGTGATCACACCAAATGTGATCTATAATGTAGTCATATATGGGCAAAATGTAATCAGATTAATGATTAACAATTACAATTGTATTTTGTAATCATTCATATTTATTTTATTGAACTAAAATCTCAGGTTATTACAAAAACACCCTAATCTAACACACATTAAAGAAATAAAATATCCAAGAATGATTTTCTTATATGAAATTTTGCTTTACATCAACCTGTTATCTGATTACATTTTAACCATGTATGTTGATGAATTTAAATAAACCCCAATGGCATAAAAAATTATGACACATTTAATGTTTAGGAGTAGAAGTAGAGGGTTTCAATCATAATTACAGTTTATAGAAATTAAATTGATGACTACATTTTATAATCATTAGTCAGATTACATTTTGCCCATCTATGTATAGGCAAATACTCAACCCTTTTTTTTTATAAAGCAAACACAAAGTGATGCCATAAGGTATATAGATTAAGCATGTTAATATAAATTTTAAAGTAAAAATTAAAATATTAAAACTCAGTAACAGCAGCCATATCAGATGCATCAGCTTAAGCTATGTACCAGTCGATCAAACAACATCCCGCACAAACACATTCTAACCAACAGGATTGTTAGAGTGTGGAATGATCTCCCAGAAGATGTAATCTCAGCTTTAAATGTTGTACCAATTTAAAAATCCTCTGGAAAAATAGAAGTTATTAAAAAAAGTGAAATAGCAAGACACTTATCAGTTGTTTCAACTACTTGTCTAAATTTTTTATATTTAACAGTGATAATGATCCATGCTTTTTTAGTATTTTTAAATAGTTACATGATGAGTAAATCCATTCTGATGGTAAATATAGTGCAATCTCAGAACAATTATTATTAACACTAGGTTTTACGATACTGGAAATAGTTCTTTTGAGCCCGTCGTTAATATTTGTAATATTTAGTAGTTTCTGATTGACGTAACCCAAGCGACACACAGTCCTCGGTCCACCTTCTCTCCCTCCCTGATAGAGCCACGCGCGCGGGCTTACAGAGTGACAGCAAAACGGTAACTCACATCCCGGCTGGGACTGAAAAGTTCTCTTACTCTTACTTTTACCTTGTCGTTAGGCTGTGGAACGGCCTTCCGGCGGGCGTATTCCTACCGTCCTATGATGTGGTGCCCTTTGAGCGTAGCGTAAAGAGTATGGATGTCGAAAATGAAAAAAAAAACGATATATCGATATTTATTTAAATATTAATATCGGCGTCGATATATCGAAGGAAAAATATCGATATATCGACTAAATCTCAATAAACACGAAAGTATTTTACCAGTATTCATTTTTGTTAGACAAAATTACAAAAATATCAAGAACTAAAAGGCTGTCTTCTAACTTTAAGACCTATTTAAGAAATCAAACAAAAATAAATAATAAATAAATAAATAGCGGCAAATAATATACATGCAACAAATTCAGATGTCAATACATGCAAACTAACAAAACATAATACTCAACAGTCATAGACAATATAGTTTTTTTTTTTTTCGTTTGGTCCTATCTTCTACACTCTCAGATTTCTGCGACTTCACTATCATAAAAATTAAAAAAAATATCGTTTTCGATACAATTTTCGATACTGGATATTTTGGGTCGATATATTATTATAAAAAATATCGATATATTGTATTGAAAATATCAATATATCGATGTATCGATATTTATTCGACAAGCCTAGTAAAGAGATATTCGTGCGGGCCGGCATCATCGCTGCGACTACCGATAGTTTTTTTTAACTATTGTTAGTCATCGTTTTTTGGACTGCACCATACCATCAGGCACGGTGTAGTTACTGTGTCAAGTCAGGATAAAAAAAGTTCACCTCACGACATCAGAAAAATGACAAATGACACGCAGCATTAAGCATGTTGGCATCTTGTCGCTACTCAGACCAATCACCAACCCAGAAAACAAGAACGACAGGTTCAGAAGACCACAAAAACGATAACACAGCAATTCTCCGATGAATGAAATAGAGAACACAACCGCTCGCGTTACAAGCATTGTCGTCAATCTCCCAGAACCAGAGAGTAGTGTGCCCAGAGCGAAGACCGCTAAATAACGAGTGTGCACAATGATAGTCGCCATCAGTGTTGCCAGTGCCCGATAGTGAAACGTAAGTTAGTAATATTTCGATCACAACAGTGGTTTTAGTGGCGTAGTGGAAAAGGGACCGGCTTCCATGCGTGGCAACGCGAATGGTCCTAGGTTTGAATCCCGGTACGTATCTCTGGGTTTTTCCAGATTACATTCGGGTTTAGGCGTCACGTGTTTACCAGTGAAGGAAAATATGGTGAGGAAACTCGCATGGGATCTGATAGAAATGTCATGTGTAAGGCACATCGACTATGTGTGTAATAAGTTAAGACATTTTCTTGCCAATATAATAATACTAAAGAAGAGAATCCCCTTTAAAGTGAGACTAATGCTATATCACTCGCTGGCTGAATCCTACGTGCTATGGTCTTACCAGTTATGGTGGAACATATAAAACGTATCTCAATTTAATATACAAATTACAGTTAAAAATTCTAAAAAGCATAGTACCACACAATATTAACCTTCAATTTACAGCCGACGATAATGGGCTCTTTGATTATTGTAAACTTCTACCTGTACACGCCAATGTAAGGTATATGTTGTTAAAAGAAAAAAAAATTTGATTTGGAGGTTAATAAAATAAATCATCCGATATATACCCGTGCCGTTTCACGTGAGCAGTTGTGCACGACTCGTGCAACAAACGTGTATGGAGAAAGAACTACCTCCTTTTTGATCCCGCGACTAATCAATGAATTACCCTCAAATTTGCGAGAAAATATCTCAGTTAAAAATGTGAAACAAAGATTAAAAAAACATTTTTTGGACCTCATTAATCCACCACCACCACCACCACCATAACCACCTTAATCGAAATGTGTTTACGTAGTTCCATACATTAATTGCGACTCTAAATGTGGACTGTTTGTAAATAGCATGCGTTCAAACCTTAGTGGTTTCTTTATGCTATATTAAAAAAAAAAATGTAACAATGATTTTTGTAAATGATAATAAATGAAAAAAAAAGTGTCATGAGAACGACGATCAGCTGCGATACTGGTCAGGTTGGGCACGACATATAAGCACAAAGTGGATACAGCCACTGATGTATCTCTGTTCACCTTGTAAGGAATGTAGTGGGATTATATATTATATTATTTATTATTATTATTACTTGTATCATTTAAACACGGCGCAAGGGAAACGATAAATCCTTATTTAAAAAAAAGATTAGGTTTAGATTTTATACTTAAATAGTATGTATTTTTTCCGTAGTACATAGTTATTCGAGAGCCTTAATACAACCCTGAGCACACACTAGTATAGAGGAGATATAATGTGTGTATATTAAAAGCATACATTATTAAGTTGATTGAGCAAGTTAGAACGTTTGAAGTCGGCTTTTTATCCCATTGAATTGTAAATTGCTTTGTAAAAGTGGTTCTTGTAAAAACTTCCAGCGGTTTTCTAGAAAGATTCGATACCATCACATAGCGAATGTACAGTATGGCATGTGAAAATAGGTAATACTTCTATTAGGCCTTTATGCAATTACTTTTTAACTCCCGACTCAAAAAGAAGTGTTTTAACTTTGGCGCATGTATCTGTAGGTCTGTGTATCGGTGTATTTGTAAGTCTGACTGTGGCATCGTTGCTACGAAACAGCCGAACCGATTTTGATTCCGTTTCTTTTTGTTTAAAATGTGACTTGATCGAGAGTGTTCTTTTCTTCGAGCTTATGGCAGCAGGTAATATAAACATAAATTAAAATATTATATACAAGCGTCATCGTGTTGGGGAACCGCTAACTAAATAAAATAAACAATATAAAGTTGACAGCAGACTCCATCACACTTTACGTTATCATAAACCACTGCTTTTTACCAGTCTCGTGAGATAAATTAATGTATAAAACTAAGTTTGTACGTAAATATGATTATTAACATAGCGGTTCTCCGACACGACGGCGCTAAGATATATTTCTATTACAAGCAAACAAATTTGAAGGTTGATAGATTTTTTTGCTGTGGGAACAACGATGAGAGCTCTGCTTACTTCTTTTTTTTTTGTAACACGGGGAAATCCTCATGGACTGTAAGAGCGCCCTGACGGCGGTGCTTCAGTGTGCCAGACTGTTACCGGCTAATCCTCCGGGGTGTTCCTTCTCCCTTCTGCCAGGGTCAAGGATGAATGGGCCAACTTTCTAGTCACCCGGCGAAGATAGTTGGAACCCCAGAACGCACCACCAACTCACAATTACTTTTGAATTAACGACGATCTGAGATCGAAATATAAGGAATACGTTATTCTGATTTCTTGAAATTCTCGTCGTGTAATCTGTAAAAGTGCATTATTTGATATACGTACTATGTACTATAAGAGCAGATCTATTAACCAAAAATAATTTATTAACGATATTAGGTCAGAAGTTTTCAATTTTTATATCTGTCGTAAAATCAAGCTATGGTATCATCTACCAGCTAGTGGATTACTTTCCGGCTATGATATTGAGTCCTTTAAATGAATTGTGAATAGAATTTTGAGCAGACCGCCATGATTACGGAGACTATCAACGAACTGGCTCCTGTTCGTCGAAAGCTGGACTGTAATGTGCTTGACATCAGGCACTGTGTTCACACTGTATTACTCTTGCAAACTGATACGTATTAGTAATAGATAATTAAATCTGGATCATATAAAACAAATTCCTGATGTATTAGTATTTGATTATGTCTATATACCTAAATCTCATTAGAAAGAGACGAACAATAACAAGTTACGCTTAGAGAAACCAGATTAGCCCATTATCAACAAATCAAAGGTTTGATAGAACGTTCTTATTGCGCATGTTGAAGCTGTGGAGTGGACTTTATGAACTGTTTTTTCTCGGAGTTACGACACAAGGTTCTTGAAAATAGGAATGTACACGTTCTTTAAAGTTCGGCAACAGCACGGTGACAATTCTGGTGATACAGTTGGCCATAGGCTATAAAACTCGTCTCCATCGGGTGGGTTGTCAGCTTGCATGCCACCGATGGCATAAAAAATTGTCGGTCACATATTGACCGTTTCGTCCATAGGGCTGTACTATTAGCAAATGACCTGTTAGCTAAAATAGTCCTATGAATGATAACAGATGGATTCCTTAGAAAACATGGTAAATGTATTAATTAACATATGAAAAAAATGCCAAATAGAAAATATGTCTAATATCGGAATTCATTCATTATTTACGTATACGTTAGTATTTTTAGATATATTTGCCAAGAATTACTGATAAAATTGTTTATTATGTCTGTAATTAAATGTCAACTGAAATTTATTCATGTCCATGAATTGATGCAAATATAAACAAAATTCTCGCATTAGTTAAACATTATTTTAAATCTTTGCGTTGCTTAATGTTCTAAATTTAGAAAACAGTTTATTTTTAACATTAATTGCTGCACTTAATAATGCATAATAAAGTTATTTATATACTCGTATTCCTCATTTTTATATTAAAATAAATAATACAGGTTCCTAATGTAAATAGGTGATTTATAAAATTAAAACAATTTAGAATTCAATGTAAAAAGATTGCGATTCGTGAATTGTTTTATGAAATAGTGTAATTTTATTGTACTGTGTTTACATAATTAAGTCTCGGTAAAATCTAAATCTTATATTATAATTCCTTTAGATTAATTTATTTTGCTAATAAAGGATAGTAAATAGGTTGACAACCCAGGTAACGAACGGTAAACGGTTACTCACGTTTATGCACCTTATACAACATAGAAGACCTCTAGATATAAAGATACACTGGAATACAGGTCGTAAATTAGCTCATACCGAAACCCAATAGGTCGAACAGAGCTGTTATGTTGGGCTTATGTATCGAAATACACGATAGTCTATGAAACTGGGTTAATCATGTATGCAAAATAGTTCAGAAGCTCAAAATGTTGGTTGCAAATGAAAAGCTTTAGAATAGGACAGCATTCTGTAAAAGAACTGTACAAACTGATCATGAAAGGAAATTCTTGTGCTTTTTTTTATCCTAACTCGGCACGGTGACAACACCATTCCTGATGGTAAGCATAGTGCAGTCCAAAAACAAAAACGAATATCCTCAGAAAAAAAAACCTATTGATAATCGCAGCGATCATGCCGGCCTGCTAAATATATGTTCACGCTACGTTTAAAGGACCCGATATTACAGGACGGTGGGAATATACTCGCAGGAAGACTCTTCAACGGCTCAACGAACTCGGCTGCAGTGAGAGTTAGAGAACTTCTTCATCCTAGCTGGGATGTGAGTTACCGTATACCTGTGACTCCTCAAACTCGAGCGCGTGGTTCTATTATGGAAGAGAGAGGGTGGAATAAGGTTAAATAACTCATCAAAACACTCCCCCGTTCCTTTCTCCAATCGCAATTTACTTAGACTATATTCATAGTATATTTGCTGATCTATGACGTATCTTATTTAAAAAGCAGTGCAATGGTCTTCTCAGTGTTTGTAATGAAAACATGACATTTCTCATATTGTAGTCCATAGGCGAAGATTACGCTATCAGCTATTCTAATCTGTTATTCTATGCAACTAAAATTGGTAATATAAAAAACTAATAATAATTTTATTCGTAATCTTGAAGTTAATATTGTTAGCAAACAATATTTATGCATTAGAAACAGTCACAAACAGATGTTAGTTTAAAATATTATCGTTTAAGCTAATTTTAATTGCATTGCAGTTTATTGGTTGGTCTTTGATATTCGAAAAATTATATACAACTAGATGTCCCGGCAGACCTTGTTCTGCCCTATTTCTCTAAATCAGATTTTATTCTGCTAAAACCTATTGGCCTGTCGGCTGTTTTTTGAAAATTGTCTGAAGGAACCTGGCCTTAATGCTATATTTATAAAAATTGACAAATATTGACATTAATATTTATACGTCACTCAATTGTTTTGCCTTCCCGGAACCTGTCCACTAACATTTGAACTTTATGGTGTGGTATTAAAGTTCAAAATGACTTATTACGAATTTTTTGTATGAGAATATAGAAAAGTGCTGTCTTTAGACTTTTTCAGACAATTTTTTAAATTTTTATCTCCGTAATAACCTTCCCCAGACTTTAACAAACACAACAAAAAAGAAATCAGCCAAATCGGTTCAGCTGTTCTCGAGTTTCGCGCTTATCAAGACATTTTGCGATTCATTTTTATATTATAGATAAGGTTGGGTGTCGTTACTTGAAAATTCTGATGCCGCAGTAGCCAAGCAGTAGTAGTTTGATGGTATTTCGTTCACAAAAAAAAGCTTTAAAGCGCGACACACACAGCGAGCGGGCGCGGGTCTCGCGCTGGTCGGGTCGGAAGCTCAACGGGTATAATTCTTTATATTTTTGTATTGTAATTATATGGAAGACTACACACTGCGACCCCCGTCCGAACCGCGCATGCTTTCAAAGTGTAGGTTAGGTTACAATGGCAGCACGTACATCTGGGGTTTTTAGCTTAAGTACGGATTTATGCAACGCATGCTCACCGGTCAAGGAAAACAACGTGAAGAAACCGGCATGGCATCTAAAAGGAATGTCATGTATAAGTGCACTGAGAACGGTGATCAGCTGCTCTCCAGGTCAGATTGGGCACGACATTTAAGCTCGTAGTGGATACAGCCACTAATGCATCTCTGTTGCCCCGAAAGGAATGTAGCATGTCGATATATTATTGTAGTTTAAAATATTTTTCCAACATTTTTTGCCTCATCAAATTCTATTGCTGTCTCAATCTAAATATTTAGTATAACCAAAAACTGTTGCAGATATATTTAGGAAACAGGATTTATTGAGTTACTATTGATATATGTTTTTTTCAAGATTTATATCTATTTATTAGTCTAAGAGTCTCGCAGCGTTAATATATGGGTACAATCTTTTACACTGTATATTTTTTTTTTAAGTTGGCCTACTGTCACGTCACTATCTTACACGAAAGTATAGCGGTTTCTAAACTAGAAATATAGTAAGGGAAGGATATGCTTCAGCGAGAAACTAGTTTGTCTAACCATCTTTGCCTCTAACCACAGAATATGTTATAATTTAGTATAATATGAACCTTATTCATTGCGTTTTTAAAATGCTAAGTCACTAGGATATACTTATATTGCACTCTTCCGGGAAAAATTGTAACTTGAAAATACCAACTTTTCAGATGTGTTGAGATGGTAAGGCGTGTCACTGACAATCACTTTTAAATCATCATAGGAACTTAAAGTACTGAAGCTAGAAACATGAAATTTATACATTGGATACTTTTTATGTAGTAAGCACCTTGTTTCTTGTCACCCGGGGGTAATCCTCTTGCATCGTTAGGGCGCCGTAAGGACGGAATCCCGGTGTGCTGGACTCTTATTAACTAAAACCGCCGCAGTGTTCCTCCTACCCACCTGCCGAAGTCAAGGACACAGCCACGCTAACGTCCCCGGCTCCGAGGGCGTTTGGTCTTTCACGGGCCTCTACCAATTTTCGGGGGGTGGTGTATGGAGCCACTCATCAGTAAATATGCTTGGGGGATGTAAATATCACTCGCTATTATGCATAGTCATTTGGAGCAATGCGTGGGAATACATTGCGCATCACTCACGCCAGGATATGTGGACTGCGCACTCCCTCAAGTGCACGGTAGGCGTCTTATCCGTTTATAGAGGAAGGTATTTCGTAAACACACACTAAAGCCGGATTTTTTTTTATACCACATACTTGGGAACGTGATATATGAGTTGAAAGTTTGTTTGAGAATAAGAAAATTTTACCGGGCACCACCGCGCTATATGTTATGTAAAATATTATTATTATATCCAATGTTAGTTATATTTTTAAATCTAACAATAAAATATCCTATCTTTATTAGCTGACCTGGTGAACTTCGTACCGCCTAACAGTCAATGAATATCGTATTATTTTATTTGTACACAACATGCTGCTGGCCAGGGAAGGCCTTTACAACTTTACCGGGCGAAATAAATATCGTGTTAACATTTATCTAAATCTACTCCTCCTATGCTACTCATCTTCTAGGTCCTTCTCTCACCTCTCTCAATGCTTTATCTTTTAAAATATTAATAAATGAAAGCAGTGCGAGAATGTGAGACCTGCGTTTAAATGTATTTTCGCGTGAGTTAATTATAATTTTGCGATAACTTCTAAGATATTCATTTCAATTATTTGGTGTAAGGGATTATCATAATATACATGAAATGCTTCCGGTTACTTACGAATTTGCGTCGATAAATATTGATACTGAAGCTCTCTAAATAGATTTCCAATTAACGCAATGTACGCATTGTATTAAAAAATATACATAATAAATAAGACACAGGAATAGCATACTTAATAATAATAATAATAAAACATTTATTTGGCACACAACACAACAAACAACTCAGAAAAATAGGTTATAAAAGATAGAAAACAAAAACAGTAAACACCCTATGTTGTGATGATGCGCCAAAGGGAAGTCAGTTCAGCAAATGCTAAGTGACCAGCTGAGCCACCAAGCGCTGATTTTCAGCTGACTTGACTATACCTTGAATAAGTATAGTCAAGTATGCTATTATTGAAAGATAGATATATGCCATCACGCACTTTTTTGTAGACGTCTAAAAGAGGAATAATCCCACCATACATTGTTTTATCAATATAGGTATATCTCAAAGTGAAGAAAGCTGGAAAGGCAGCGTTTTCAATGAAAGCTCCCAAGAGACTTAACTGTTCCGATATTGTTAACACTTATCGTCATATTTTAACCAATTTGCACAAAACTTTAACAAATCGTACACTAAAGCTTTCTCCATTAATTATTCTGTATTTTAGTGAAACTCCCTGAATGTCTGTTAAGTATTTTTTGAGCTTAACGCGACAGACAAACCGCGGCCGGGAGTTTTGTTGCGTGATTTCTTTGACATTACCCTCCAATAGAACTCTTTTTATTTGGTTTGCGTGGGTAAGTCTCGGTTTTTACTTCCTCTCACATTCATATTGTACATCTTTTTTTATCATCCCTTCATCATTCATCCTCTCCACGTGCCCGAATCATTGAAGCATGCTGTCGATGACACCAACCACTCTACATATCTCTTCGTTCCTAACGCGATCCGCATGCGTCGCTAAGTGACTCACTCCGCAAATACATGTAGAAGGAAGAGATCGCATCTCCACTACTTTTATTCTACTTTCGTGCTTCTTCTGACACACGTAAGTCTCACTGGCGTACAACAAAGTGGACATCGGAACCGCTCTATGCTCTACATTTTACATGTCCGGTAGATTAGTGTCTTATTTTGTGTCGCTGTCTCGTTACATTGAGTTTCTAATCACGATTTTAAAGAAGTTTAAATTTAAAACTCTGTACCAGCAAGGACCTCAGTTTTAAACTAAGGTTCGGTTGCTGTTACAGCGATATTGTATTTAGCTACCGACCATTTTGTCTGCATAATCGGTAATTCTATTCGCATGATTTCACAAGTATTCTGATTGATGATGTCGCGGTTAGTTGCTTATTGAAACTATTTTAGATACAGACTAGCTGCGGCGATCCGGCATTGCCCGGGCAGATAATTCTGATCAAACCCGGGTAGATAAATTAAATTTACAGGTTTGATGAAAGGTCCATCAGTAGTATTAGCAATAATAAAATTAGTAGTAGGTACTAGAAATTAAATTAAAGGAAAAACATTTATTTTGCTTCAATAAAAATAAAATAAAAATACAAAAGCAAAATCAACATACTGAAACGAACGAATTACAAAAAGAAGGCATAGTATTGCTACAAGTAGTAGAAGAAGTAGTCATGGTAGTAATAATAGTAGTGAGATTTTATCCGGTATCTGTATTGTTTAATGGAATAAAAAACGTTTAGAAATGATTAAAATTACCTTGCAGCTTGTCAAGAATGACATTTCGGAATTCGAGTAATGTCAATATACGTAACAGTTCGTTCAATTTCGACGCTTGTTGGAAATCTTTGATTTTGGCCAAAGCTTCGGCCCATTTTTATCGAAGCCGAAGGTTTTACTGAAGAGGGCTATTTTGAACGAATCATGATCTGAGGCTTTGGTCAGTTACTATTAATTTTGTTCATTGAGAGAAGTAATTAAAGGATCAAAAAAGATTTGCAATATGTAAGTGAGTGGAAATAACGTTCCATTCTCTCTGCCTACCCCAATAGGGATTTGGCGTGAGAATAGATAGAAAAAATACTGGCCCTTAAAATTTTACCTTAACAGTACTTAGTATAAATATTTGTAAGAGATATAATTAATACGACTTTAGAAAAGGAAGGAAACATTTTACTTAGGCAGTTTTTATAACCTCATTTAAAATTTAAATATATACATCGTTATTCACAGCGGCCACGTGTAATTTTTACAAAAAAATATTTTTAAATCGCCACAATCTTTGAACTAGATCTCCGATCAAAATAATACCAAATTAATAATCGTTTTTTACTACTCGATTAAAAGTAAAATCAGCGATCTGAGATCTTTGACCCCCTTTACAGTTTACTCAAACATTAGAAATTATTAATGATGTTCTGATGATATTCGGAGACAACTCGCTAAAGAAGACAATACGATCACATGCGTAGTCGGGTACTAGTCACCAAAGAGCGCCGACAATCCGGCTCCTTATTTTATACGTATTTTGTTGTGTCTATGTATTGCGCTTTATAGAGTATAACATATTTCTCTATAAAATATATATAACGGGAAATACCTTAAATAAACCTTGATTGTTAGATTAATAAAAAAAAACATATCTAATATAACAGGATGATAATTCTCTAAGTTGTACAAAAACATCGCTCTAAACTGTGCAAAACTAAAAAAATCAAAACTTTGAAATAAACTAAACATGTTTTGATTCGTTCGCAGGCGACGATTGCGACTTGCGCATAACTTAGTTGTAAACAAAATGTGAAATTTCCCCGAAACCGTGCTCGGCTTGGCCGGATATACTGCCTTTTTCAACCAATTAATCGGCTATTCGGCTAAAGTCATAATCGATACATCTCTACAAATTTTATTATTAATTGTCAAGGTATATGATAAGTCATCGATTTCTTCAACTTAGACTTTGGTCTGCGAATACTGACATTTAGGGACACGATGCGTTGCGGTGGCGGCGCGATTACATTTCGCGTTTTTCATAGTTAATATGACTGATTTTTGGTCATCTATGTTTTAAACACTACGGAATCTTTAATTTCATACACATTTATGGCTTTTCAATGTTTTGAAGGGATTTAATAATGATTACAGAGCAACAAAATTAAAACTACGACTACATTTTGTTATCATTAATCACATTACATTTTGCCCGTCTCTGGTTGTGGCACACTTGCTGGCGAGTAGAGGCGGAGCGGGGTGAACGCGTTGCATTGACGGAGCGGTATAGTCTTTTATAATATTTTTTTATGCCCGCCAATGCGATAAACCTTTGCGTTTTGTCGCCGTACCGTCGCCAGTGCAGCACTGTGTGCACCGGCGCTTAGGCTATGCGTAAGTTCTTTATATTCAGCTTTTTTTTTGTCAAAGACGAACTTATTTCTTGAGCAGAGTGCAGGTAAAGTCGAAGTAGCATGTATTCCATAGAATTAAAAAAGGCTTTAACTTTGTTATACTTGTATATTTAAAAAATATACGGACTTAAGTTTCCTCCGATTTGGATGCTGAAATTGCAGGCTACGCGATTTTGTTTTCACGGAATACACCATTGCTTAATGGACGATTTTGTAATGCATTTCTTCACACAAATTGTTTTTTTTTATATTAACACAGAAAAAATATACAGCAATATATTGTATAAATATTAAAAAATACGTAAAATATTCATAAGCCACCAAAGTTTAAAAAAAAATCAAGATCAAATCAAAAAAAAAGATAAGGAACACAAAACAATATAAGACAACTAATTATATTAAGAAAAACAAAAATATTAGGTCCTTACATATGAAATTGGCGTTTTGTATGGGAGGAACAAAAAGTCGAATATTTTTTAATATAATATATTTAATTAATCAAAGTATGAACCATTATTTTCTATGCACTTTTGCCATCTCATAGGTAGTTCATTGATCCCTTTACTAAAAAAACCAGTCGGACGGGAATCAATAAAATCTTTGAAGGCGATTTGGACTGCCCCATCGGAGTTGAATTTTTTCCCTTGCAAGAAGTTATCCAAATTTCGAAAAAAATGGTAATCTGTTGGAGCAAGGTCCAGGGAGTACGGAGGATGTCTTAGACTTTCCAATTGAAGCTCTTCTAATTTAGTAGCCGTCTGTTGCGCAGTGTGTGGTCTAGCGTTGTCGTGAAGCAGCAGTGGCGTGGAGCGATTGACCAGCCTAGGTTGTTTAGCCGCTAGCTTTTCCATCATGGTTTGCAATTGCTGACAATAGACATCAGCCGTAATAGTCTGGCCAGATTTGAGAAAACTGTAATGAACAATACCGGCACTAGTCCACCAAACGCTTACAAGTAACTTTTTTGGGGTTAATTTTCGCTTTGGGCAGGATTTGGCTGGCTGGCCAGGATCCAACCATTGCGCTGAGCGCTTCCGATTATCGTAAAGAACCCATTTTTCATCACAGGTAATGATTCAGTTTAAAATACCTTCATTATTGTGCCGGTTTAGTAATGTAACGCAGCAGTCGACGCGCGTTTGCCGGTTTGCTTCAGTCAATTCGTGAGGTACCCACCTTTCAAGCTTTTTAATCTTCCCAATTTGTTTCAAGTGAATTAAAACAGTTTTATCACTAACATCGCAGCCTGCAGCTAACTCGGACGTGGTTTGCGATGGATCCGCTTCCACAATAGCCTTCAACTCTTCATTATGACTTGAGTCTCAGGCCGTCCACGGGGCTTGTTCTGCAGGTCGAAATTTCCAGAACGAAAACGTTGGAACCAAAAACGAACTGTGTTTTCTTTTGCAACACGACCTCCATACACATCATTCACCCTTCGAGTTGTTTCCGCAGCACTAGTGCCACGGCGGAACTCGTACTCGTAAATAATGCGATATTTTAAGTTTTCCATTTTGTAAAATGAGTGACGCAAACAGAAAAAAACAAATGAATGACGATCATCGAAGCACAAATACATGAGTCTATAGCTGTACAAATTTGAATTTGGAATTCCTTACCAAAGAGGAGAAATTTGTGATTAAAGTGGCCAGTACGAAAAACGCCAATTTCATATGTAAGGACCTAATATTAAAGAAAATAATTAAACTGACAATATTTTCTCAGCATTCTTCTAAAGGAGCCAAATGTATAAGACTGAATATCGACATCACAAACACTCTTTTGTACACATTAGGCAAAAAAAATAAAAGTATTATCAACATAATTTGACTTTACAAATGACACTTTAAAGAGCGAAAATGTCTTGCATTGGAATGCGGACACCTGAAACCTATTCGCTAAAGCAAGTAGGACGAGTTTTTTGTTATGAATAAAAATGTTGATCTTTTTCAATGCTACGATTATTCAAAGTAGGAATTGAATGAGAAGGCAGGTTTATACAGCTTATTTATATGCAAGAAGAAATTTCCTAGGTCTTTTTTTTTTGGGAAAACTCGGGTTGATTAAGTTTTCATGTAAAATATATACGCGATGTATGCAAAAATAGAACGAACGAACGAATATATTATAGTGCACGGCTCTAATATTGTATTAGCACCGCGAATCCGCGCAGTCAGTTCCTTTGAGCGTCGCCTGAAAATCAGCGCTGAATGGCGCACAGCGTCGCTCAGCATAAGCTGGGCCGAGTGCTCTTTGAGATTGGTAACAGCACACAGGTTACATGACGTGATATTATGTATTATTCTTTCATTATTTTATATAAATGTGTTTTTTGCCTCAATAAACTTCTTTTTCTTTTTTGAATCGTTCATTTTTGTTCTGCCCGAATTGTCAGGTTCCTGTCTTTGGGGCCCTGATATCTGTCCTCGTGTGCTTAATTCTCAAATAATGTTAAAGTTCTGCGGGTAGATGAGGAGTTTATTTAACTAACTAATAATGATAGCAAAAAAACAGTAACAATAATTGGCAAAGAAATCCTCAAAAAACTGCAGTAAAAACAAAAACGACGAGCAGTCTTAGCAAAATTGAATCTGACAAAAAAATGTCCTGAGAATTTTGCAAGTTGCACCTCTTTTTTTAGGTCTTTTAACAAAGAACGCAATTGATTTTAATGGCGGCGCAAGACTCGTGGTGAATTCCGTGTGTCGCGAAGGCCAGCCCACAGGTGTGTCCACGGTGTCTTTAAAAACTACATTTTTGCCATCACCACTTACAATCATCTACAGCTGTTCATTGTGTTATAGATGAACCTGTCGAAATTGGTAAAATTTCCCCTGAAATTAAAAATTTTGTTAAAACTCACACTTATCATTTCTGGAGCACCAATTATATGTCACCCAATGTTTCATGACTTTTTCGAGGTCACTTATTTTATGAGACCCACGTTGTGCGTGCTGTGCAGCTGTGCATTGATAGATCGGACATTGCGCGCAAGTGTTGTCGATGCTGTAGCTTACACTGTCCTAGCCTTGATGTATAATAGCTATGCGGAAATGAGCAGTAATGCCTTCCTTGAACAGTTTGATATTTAATAACAGTTATTTATTTACATGTGGATTTTGTTGCTTACTGCCATGTGATCAGGATCAGTTAATCAATAAAACATAATTTTGTCTAATTTGGTGAAAGTAAACATATAAAGCATGAAAATAAAACTATTTCAATATTAATGATGTTTAAATTTTGTCAAATTGACAGATCGCCATCAAATTCTATCTATCGAGTTGAGTTAAAAGTGGTGTTGTTTTTTACATTGTTGAAGCTCCATGAAGACTTTGAGGTTTATCGTTAGTGAGAAAATTGACAAGTTTCATGGCATCATAAACCTCCGAGAATAGTGTGGTTTCGGCACTGGCGAAAATGTCCAGCACCACGAACACACCTCACATTCACTGAATCACATCACCGGTACAAAAGGCTTTTTGCGGATTCATATTCGCACCGGGACTCGCAGTGTGAATTATGTGCGACGCGACGAATTTCCTCGTTCACCATAACACTTACACCGGTATTAAATAAATTTATTTCGCGGTTCCAAATTCACGCCGTGAATATCCATACTTTCTAAACGCAAGTAAAAACGGTTTACACTACAGGGCCCGTAGACAAAATAATATTCTTTTATCGATAACGCTTGTAGAATGCTTTTATTTTTATGAATTATCTAGATAAGATGTTACACGACCGGGGTCATTTACGAAAAGCAGCGCCGCAGATTTCCTCTGTGGCATTAGACTGACGGAGTGCCAATTTTACCATGACTTAAGCTTTCAAAATGTCACGTTGACATGTGCCAATTTCATATTTACACTTTTCTATTAGCGTTATCAATAAATGAATGGTACTTTGTCTAGGTGGGTTGTTCACAATGTTGATGCCTGTTGAGACCTACTATATGTTCCGAGTCGGTTTTTTTTCGGGTTTGTCCATAATAGACCTTTTAACAAAAACAATATTAACAGTGCCAGACAAAGCATCAGAAACAAGCATATTCTACAGTCTACATACAATTTACAATAATATTAACTTTTAGATACAATTATACTCGCAATAGTTCCTCTGTATCATTATTACCCAGATTCAACAACCAATCCCTCACCTTCGCCTTACATTCGTATTTAGACAGATTCAAAATATTTTGTGTATTGTTAACTTTGTTGTATATCCTTGAAAGTAGAATCCAAAATTGTTTCTCTGCAAAATTAGACTTATATATATGCATGGGGTAAACATATCTGATACTACGAGGATTATTTTGACTGTGTTTCCCTATGAGGACCACAAATAAATACAATATATTTTTGAAATGGCCAAGTGTAACAATATGCAATGATTATTTTTATGTTTGTATAGGTTGCAAGGCACTGCGGTCAGTAATATGGCAACCCTAGTGTAAATACTGTGGCCCTTTGAAAACTATTTGTTAAAGAAATATCATAAAACATTATCAGAGTCAGAAACGAGTACAAAGTGTTTATCAGCAGCTCATTACACAAATGCTCGGCGGAATATTTTTAAAATTGTTTTCGAGTTTGAAAAACAGCGATAACTTATCATTTATGTGCTTACGTAATATTTTCGAAACGGGCTGATAAGGCCGTGTCAGAGGTTTGTTTCTTTATCGGCACGCCCAGGCTCGGATTTTAACGTCCAAAAATTTGCTTTTTGAAGACGGACTTCCCGGGAGGTCCATTTTTTTTCTACACCTAGCTGTATAATTTATAAAATGATACGTCTGCCGGGTCCAAAGGGACGGCTGGGCCAGCCTTTGAGGGAGTGTGTCGGCAATCATAACGACGCGTAAACGGTGCATAAATGTGTTCCTATGCACCGCTACAAATGAGGAGAACGAAGGCTGGCCTTTTACACCACTCCTCCTTAAGGTAGAAGAGATGGGCTTGCAGGAGGCTATACGTCGCCAGGTACTGAGGAAACTGGCACAGCCGTACCCTTGATCCCGGCAAACGGATCGGAGGAACACTCCGGTGGTTTTAGGAGGCAGTAAGAGTCGAAAACACAGGAGCCGCTGTCCTCACAGCAGCTCTGACGGCCTATAAGGATGTTCACCGTGTAAACAAAAAGAGTGTTATGTTCATTAAAAAAAGAAAATAAACCTTTATAAGATTACTTTATTGATTGTTTGTCGAGACGATTTTTTCCGAAATGTGTATTAAGTGGAAATTAATGTTAATTACACAGGTATGAAAAAAAAATCTTAGCGTACTCACAGGCCGGTTTATGTCAAAAAATCAATGTATTTGCTAGGAAATCAAATATACGAGGTACTTTCCCGTTGACCTAGAAACATGAAGTGTGGCAAGAACAAAGGTTCTACAGCGCAAGCGTAGGGCAACATCCAAACTCATAAAATACATCATAAAAGTTGTGATTACAATTATTTTTATCGTGACACAGCACAGTGACCACACACGCCCTGTAGTAAGCATAGTACAGTCCAAAAACGAGAACGACTATCAGCAGTAAAAAAAATCTATCGATAGTCGCAGCGGTCATGCCGGCCTGCACAAATATTACTTCGCTTCTGCGCTGCTTCGCTTAAAGGACCTCATATCATAGGACGGTGGGAACACGCTCTCAGGAAAACCATTCCACAGCCCAACGACTTGGCAAAAAAAAGACTTAGAGAATTTCTTAGCTCTAGCCGGGATATGACTTACTATATAGCTGCGCGCGTGGTTCTACTATGGAAGGGAGAGGGTTGACTATATTTAAACAACTCTTCAGAACACTCGTCGTGATACAGACGGTAGAAAACGCGCAACTAAGTAATATCTCAGCGCAACTGGAGCGATTCCAGATTCTTAGTAACATCTTGATCAAACACTGTGCGGACAGCCTTCCGCTGGAACGTATCCAGGGCGTCGAATAAGTACTGGGTAGAACCGTCGCACTGTGTGGAAATCAATGAAATGAAATATAACTTTATTCAAATAACCCTACTTCCAAGCACTTTGAATCGTCATAAAAAATGAATGTACCACTGATTCGAAAAGCAGAATCTACCAAGAAGAGACGGTAAAAAACTCTGGCAATTGTTCTTTTCAACATAATGAGATACAAATATATGTAAAATATGCAAAGGGACGAATGACTTGTGAGAAAAATTGTATACATTTAAACCACCAACTTTTATTATTTAAACAGTCATTGATGAATTAATAACCCTTTTTTTAAATCTGGTTTTAATAGTTTACCAACCTATACAAACTTATAGCAATAAGTTTATACGGAATCCTCAGTGAGCGAATCCGGCTTGTACTTGGCCGGATTCAATTGTTCTGTTGTCAATTACAATTATTAATGGTGCGTTAAAAAGTAATTACAGTCTAAATATTTGTTAAAATTTGAAACTTAATATCTCTTGATTATAACAGTAACTTGCTACACAGATAAAGAGATAATTAAAAATTAAATAATTATTATAATTCATGAGCGTTAACCGTTGTTTTAGCAATTTAAATTTTGCACGTATTTTACATAAATATCCTCTTCTTGTTTTAAACTAGCTATCTTTAGGAATTTAATTCGGCATTTGGAGATTCCCGTTTAGTTTAATTCTTATTTCAGTCATATTCCGCCAATAGGTGCCTTTAAGGAATTATTTTAGTTTTTGACATTTTTACGACTATCTTGACAGGTATTTATAGACATATTTTTAGTGTTTTTTTTTTAATAAATATATCTTTGTGAAGGGTCAGAAACTTTTTTCACGTGTATAGTTGCCGGTAAGTTGGTCATGCATGTCTAAAGTAGCACCAATATCACTTCTCACTCCGACGTCATCTTGAATTTCTTTCGTCTTTTCTTCTCAAGGTAGTCACTATCGAAACACTAGTAAATCACTGTCTTGGTTTTAAGCCCGAACCAATCTCTGTACCCTTAGGGCCACAGCATAGATCCAGCCAAAAACATACTTTTTACTGATACTTTTTAGAGCCATATACGAAATAAAATATCTATCATTACATCATGTTTAATACTAACGTGTGTCCTGTCGGCAGTCTTATGCGTGTTTCCAAAGGCTTGCCAATAAACTAACACACAAAAACACATAAAAAACACATTAAACAAAATATGACTCATGGTTTATGTATATTGGTCTAATTATAGAAGAACACGACATACAAGTATTCAAGCAATGCTGCCTGTTATTACAAAATTTCAACAAGGTCACATGCCTTAAAGATCGTTCAGTTAATTGGATATAGCTAATCTTTTGACGTTTATCGATTTCGAGTAACATAATAGTAATACAGCGTGCAATGCTTGGTAACAGATTGCTGGATTGTGTGCCGAAGCCTGGAACCCAGTGTCGTACAAAAATCTTCGATGTTAATGATCGAGTAACGGTTCTGAAGTTGAATTAGGCAGAACACTGGACCAGATAAGGTGATGCCAGGTAGAGTTATGTAATAATCCAGTGATGACCCAGATTGGGAAGCAATGCGTGAGATGTCCGACGGCAAGATGATCTGTCGACATTCCAATATCCATGGGCTTGGCTGGATGCGATTGGCACAAGATTATGATGATGGAGGAGGTTGATGGTTAAGAGAGATCTACTGCATGTTCAACAGTGGGCTGAAACAGCCTGTAGATGATGATAATGATGAGCTAAACATCAATTTCGTGAATTGCCACGTCATGTTATCGACACGCTGTATTCCTTTCGGAGTGAGCAGAGATACATTAGAGTCTGTATCCACTTTGCAGTTATATGTCGTGCCCAACGTGACCAGTAGCGCAGGTGATCGCCGTTCTCACAGCACTAGTACACATGACATTTCTATTAGATGCCATGCGGGTTTTCCCGCTATGTCTTCCTTCACTGGTGAGAATGTGGTACTGGAATAACAATTTTCTGTATTTTAGTGCTTAGTACCACCACACTTAAATGAGACAGTGCTGGCTATATCACTCGCATACTGGATGTGTTGTGGGTAGAGATGGGCAAAATGTAATCTGATTAATGATGAACGATTACAAAATGTAGTCATAATTTTAATTTTCTTGCTCTGTAATCATGATTAAATCCATTTCAAAGATTAAGAAATGATAAATGTGCATACAATCTGATATTTTGTAGTGTTTAAAACATAAATGAGCAAAATGCAGTCATATTAGTGGTAAAAAACGAAAATGTAATCGTTAATCATTTTTATTAATCTGATTACATTTTGCCCATCTATGGTTGTGGGTAGAGACAGAAAAAAATCATGAAATATCTGGTGATTTAACAGTGATAAATGGAATTCACACGGACCTAGACCGAAATAGCATTATGACAAATTACGCTTGCGAAAGAGATAAAGTTAATAGCAAGCATGCCCCCTGTTAGAATGTCTCACGCTTTTATAGGGCCAAAGCAAGGATGCCGGGACGAGTTGGACATCTATTTAAAGGATTAGTCCTGAAAAGCTGAAATTAGAGAAGAGTGGTTAAATGGGAGGGAAGCCTTTGCCTAGAAGTGGAACTATACAGCTTAGTAATATAAATTACATGACGTGAATATTGTGGAAGTAAAAAAAGAAAAATTCTCAAAATATTTAGACCTTGCACACGAGATCACCAGGATCTATCAGTTATTATCCGAATAGTGTATGGTATAGGTAGGGCATATGCAAAGTAAAAAAATAAAAGAAATATTTTCGATGGCTGAGTACGTCCCTGGTCGGGGCCTCAAAATGGGACATGTTTACATAGCTTAGGAATTTTTTTGATACATACTATCTCTTTTTGTTTATCGACCTGTAGAATAATTATGTTTGTATTCGTATATATGTTAATCATATTGTACTGTTAGAATATTGGAAACCGTGTTCCATTATGACTTCTTATCGGAGCAAAAGTTCTGATTCTCGAAAACTCTAGAACTGGAGCCCGTGTGTGATGTTTATGGTTTTAAATTTTATTGATTTTTTTTTATAATGGCCGGTTCATTATAAGAGAGGCGTTGATAAACAACGTATCTGATGAATTCAGTTTTATAGAAACAAAGTTTTGGAGATATCTCAAGTTAGGTAAGAATGTCAAAAGAGGTAATCGACAAAAATACCGAAAATTACATTGTACTTACGTTCTAAATATGTGACTCAATGTTATTAACATTTTATGTAAATTAATGTTAACATTTTTCGTAAACACTTTTTCCGCACTTCCCGTCTGTAAACGGGGGTCTTTAGCGTTCGAGCGTATTTTCAGTCCTTTAAACCACTCAAAAAATTCATGCTACAATTAAAAACATTAATTTTGATACATCAATTGAAAATTTTCGTAAATTAGTGGGAGGTGGGAGCGCCTGCCGCTCCTCTATATAGCGGGTATAGATCGAAATTGATTTTGCTTGGACACGTATTATCCCCGTTTACAGACGGAGTGTTAAGTTTCGTTAGACCCGAGACTACGATCAAATCCAAGATCAAATTGGTAAATGAAGAGATTATGGAGATTTCGTGAATTGAGAATCTCGGAAAGAAAGCTCTAATGCATAGGAGATAATAAATTGTAATATAACTATTTTTACTACTAGCTTGGCAAAACTATATACGCGCTTGTTACGCGCAGCGTAGTTAGTCTGCTCAAAAATATTTGTAAATTATTTTTTGGGTACCCACATCATAAGGGGAGGGGAATACTGATAGATCATTTTAAAGTCTGAAATACTTTTTGATCGCTCATGCTATATTCAGGGTTATATATTAACAAAGAACCTCCACTGTTTTGCTAATATTTTAAACAGTATATTAACTAATAAATTAAACAGATAGATTATTTATTTCTCGGCATTTAAAATATTCAAAGAAATTAAGGTTAATTCTGATGTTTATTTTCAAAATTAATTTTGAAATTTTTTTTCTTAAAACTTCAGATGTTTCTTAAAAAAATTAATTGTTTTTCCTTTTGTTTCAGATTGACAGAGCCCACCGCAAAAGGACTAACATTCCACATAGATAGATTATTTACAAAAAAACACCTAGAGTACCTTAATGAGAAATTATATTTTAAAATATCTACTTTAGACTCAAACTGTCGACCAAAATTTTCTACCAAACTTGTAAAGAAAAATTATATGTCTATATAAAAAAAAATTTTTATAAAAAAAAATCCTTGCGAACTGCCTTTGATATACCAAAGTTATTTTATTTTAAGTGAAACAAATATATTGTGAATTGACGAGAGTGAAAGGGTCAAAATGATGCCTCAACAGTACTGTCTAAGATGGAAGCATCACCATTCAAACGTGCAGAGTATGTTCGCGCAGCTCTTGGAAAAAGGTCAGTTTTATAGTTTTTATAGTGATGTTCCAACTAGTCGGTAAAGCTGACTATTCGGTCGCTTTCATAGTTGTCGATTTATCGACAAAGACGCCATCAATCCGGCTTTTTAGTTTGTATTTGTTTTTCAGTGAAAAGAGCATTACACTAAATGAAATAAACCTTGATAATAATAATAAAAATCTTTATTTCACAACAAATATTTTATGTAAAAAACAGGATGTTTTTTTTTTAACTGTTGGGCAAAAACATAGCTCTTACCTGTGCAAAACCACGTAATGCGAAGTAAACATGTTCTGACGTGTTTGCAAGCGGCGATTGCGACATCCGCGCGAATCAGTTGTAAGCGATGTGTCGTCGAATTTGCCGAATATCCCAGAGACCGTGATCGGCTTGGTTGACCAATCGGCCGACTAGTTAACAGTCTCTTTCAGTGGGCTAATCGGCTAGCCCATCAATATCATAGTTAACACATTCATTATTGTTCGAGAGGAGTGTGGAAGCAACGTCGACTTACATGACGACCTTGAACTGCAGACGGTCTTCAGCTTCATGCGAACGGCGTCTCATCGTTACTTCGATAAGGTGCCGTATCACCCAAACCACCGACATCGCGATGCGTGCGAATACGACTCGTCTAGCGGCGATTCGCCATGTCCTGTTGCGTCCCGACGATCCTAATACCGCGGTATTAGCAACCGCCGATCCAATAAACTGGTACACTCGAGCATTAGATACATATCACGACACCGGCGTCGCCGTAGAACAACAGTAGTTTTTTTTTCTTGATAGCCCGGGGGAAATTCCTAACGTACCTCAGGGGGTGGTGAGGGCTGCCCCCCGGTGTGTCGGACTTGCACCGACTAAAACCCCCAGGGTGTTTCTACTTCCCGTCTGACCGGGGCCAGAGAAACAGCGTCATCCTCTTCTCCGACCCTCGGCAACGTCTGGCCTTTTGTAAAGCCGCATCTATGCACTGCGAGGAGTGGTGTAAGGAGCCACCCCTCGCACACCTCAATGTCTTGGAGCGGTGTGTGGAAACACGTCACACACCGTTCTCGCCTGGATAAGTTGGGCGGCACTCTCCCTCAAGCGCACCGCCCAGGAACAACAATATTTCAGTCAACTGTCGCTAACCGGTGTGTTTTCGCTCTGAGGCACAGTTCCACTCCGACTAGTGATGAAAATGCCCGGGAATTTGCCCAAAACTTCCGAGAACATTTCGTAAATTCCCGGGAATATTGCCAAAGAAATTTTGGGCACTTTGAGAAAATTCTCGGGCATTTTCATCACTAACTCCGACGCAGCCTTGAGTTTCCGCAGGCATTTCATTTCAAGGTAGTCGCTTCCAAAACGTAAGTGTTTTTCTCTTTGTTATGGTTCCTGTCTGTGGGTTGCTCGTGTTTTCATTTTTGTTTTCTTCTGTGCAAGTATTCTCCGGTTTTAAATATAGTCGCATTTGTAATATATCTTGTTCATGTTTTCAATATTTATTTATGTGTTATGTAGACTGTAAGTGTTCTAATAAATAAAATTACACATCTCTAATTTTGTATATACATTTCGACCGTATATTTTAGAATTGCAAATATAAATTGACCTCGTAGTAAGTGATTTAGTATTTTAGGAGTTTTGGTTATAAATATATTTATGAGGTCAAATAAAATTAGACATTCCATTAAATGTTGTCATATTCATTGACAACATTTCAGAATTATGAATAATACAACGTAATATACTCGTTTTTTATTATTGTACTCTAGCTATATATATTTTTTTAATTTTGTAAACTGTTTAATTTCACAGAAAGCACTCTGAATCAAAAAACGACATCTTACATATGGATCGAAATAAAACCTACAAATTTCGTATATTTTCGAGTAGATATAACTCGTCCGTTGTTATAAATGAAATAGAAAATTGGAATAAATATTTTTTTGAAAATAAAATATTCTCTGACCTAGTGCTGGAGCACATGATGCGTTGCGGCGGCGGCGCGACGCCAGAGCTCTGTCGCTGCGGCGTTTTACACATAAACATAAATGGCGCGTTTACGGTGCCTTCCAACGCCGCGTCTCACGTACACCAGATTTTCGATTCATGAGATGAGTCTGAAGGAGTTGCATGCGTTATGATATAGAGTCTCTTCCGGTACAATTTAAAACCTTTTGCTACGGCAGGCCGGCAAAGTGTTTTGCAAGAAACGAAGCTCCTTGCTGAAAGTGCGCACATCAAACGCGCATAGACTTTAGCATTCAGGGCCAAAGTTTTGGCTCATAACGATTTTTATTGGCTTTCAGAAGATAAAATAATACGGGTGAATAAAATAATAAAATTTAATCAATGATCGTTTATATGCGGCGTTTTTCAGTAGGTGGCTACAGTCATCCATCGTGTTCAGGCGGCGTTTTTCAGCTGGTGAATATAGTCACTCGTCGTGTTCAGGCGGCGTTTTTTAGCTGGTAACTATAGTCACCGATAGTAGCGAAAGGGTTAATAATAAGCTAGACTGAGTGATATCTCTCCGGTGTAACTACGTTGCGATGCTCGCCAGGTTTAGTTGTGAAGGTCTATTCCGGCCATCAAAAAATTGCCCAGTTCGAAAAAAAAAATACGATGCGATGTCCCAACGCATCGTGTGCACCCGCTCAAGATAACTTTATATAACTGAAATAATTTTTAAAATCAGTTCAGTTGTTTTTTAATTTATATTTTACAACCAAAAATCATAATGTCAGTTGTAGGACTGCACGTCAGAAGTGAAATACAGGTTCTATAAACTTGTAAACATATAATATTTTTTTTGTTGTTAATAAATATTTTTAAGTATTATTTACTATAAATTATTTTATGATCGTATTAAGGTCGTAAGCGAGTATCTAAACGCAATACGGAAACAAAGCGGCACGCGCAGACGTTATAACAGCCTGCACGACACTGGGCAGTACACTTGAGGAAGTCTGCTGCCCGGATGAGAGGGAGGCGGTACACGGTGTCCGGCGTACCGCCTGAGAGAGAGCTTTCGGAGGGGTGGGCTTGTACTTCTACCCCTCCCAGAGAGGTAGCCTCACCAAGGTTTTTTGTTCCCTGGGCGTTTTCCAGGCCCGCGTGGAGCAATCAGAGGGACATCTCGGGAGTTTTTGTCAGTAGGAGTCTGACACACCGGGGTCGCTGCCCTCACAGCGTCCCTGATGATCGTATGAACGATTTTTCCCCGGGAAAAAAAAGTAAGATAAAAAAAGCCTACACTATACTGGATCCGGGTGCGTGTGCTGGTTGCGTACTAGGGCCGCATAGAGGTACGCCACCGCCTACCCTGCTCGCATCCCCTTAGGCATACCTGCGTGACGGCCACTTGAGTTCAGCACTTTTCTCCTTCTCAAAAATGGCTAAGTGCGTGATGCTGCACATGTTTTTTCTACCTGCGAGTACTAAAAACATCTGTACAAAATATTGCTTCGCATACACTTTGTGTTTGCTTACACAAGTTTTATGTATTATTAGTAGCCGGTTTTCCTTTTTTCATTATATTTGTGGAATACTTGGGGAGGAGTTTGGATATTTAAACCAGCACGATTGTCCAATGCAGGTTGGCAGGTGTGCGCTGTATGCAGAGAAAGTGCACGCAGCAGCTTAGTGCTAGCAATCTGCATGCAATTCGAAATGCTGTATACCTTAGTCGGCTCTCACGATACCTCAGTATGATGAAGAGGGAAGACTCTATGCTGCCGGTAAACCCTCACGGCTACGTATGTATGTGAAACAAAAGTTTAAACACTGGAAAACGTCGACCCATTTTAGTGTTGCCCACTTAAATATAGCTAAGAAGACTTTTTACAAAAATCATTATTATATGCGGAAACGCAAATGCTAGTAGGTTCGTATCTCGGCACGCACCTCTAGATTTTTCAAGTTTAACCACATCGGTACGAGCGTCGACTATAGGCGATGGCCATAGATGAACCCACACAGCCGAGCGTCGCCTATAGTCGACGGGCGTGATATAAACGCTCACGGCCGAACGTCGACTATAGGCGACATCCAGGACTTTTCTCTTATCTCTGCTTTTGCGAAGTTTTTACTCGCATAATTTTAGTTTAAGAAAAAGCTTCAAAAGTGTTTCAAAGCTTATCTTGTCACAGATCTGTCGATGAACGAGGCAGCGTACGAACGGTGAATGCCGGCTGTGGGCAACTTTTAGTGGCCGATGGGCGCCGTACCGAAGTGGTTAAGTGTGAAATTAGCCACTACATGGTTACTGTTGAACGAAAATATCGTGAGGAAACACGATGGCACGCATGGCATCTTATGTAAATATCATGTGAAAGCGCTCTGAGGATGGCGATCATTAAGTACAGCGTCATGTGATAAAAATATCAACTAAATAAATACAACGAAATAAAAAAAATATATTCATATATGTTAATCAATCCATAACTGATTATAATTTATAAATAAATCGATTAATTACATTAATTGTCATATTACATCGAGGCGAACCGGTGACTAAGGAAACCTCGATAACAAAAATAGAATATTTCAATTTCCTAGACCAGTTTAAAAACCTCGCAGTCACCCGAAATAGATTTTAATTGTTGTACATACGGAATTTTAATTACGGACGCGATCGCTTATCCTACAAAAGTCATTGCTCTTAACCTCCAAGTAGGTGTATTAATGTAATTTGAATTTTTGCAAAAAGCAAATCATTTTTTATGGCAGGAGTGTTTGCCGTTGGCCTTGAAAGGCCTTTACAATTTCACCGGGCAGTAGACTTGAGGAAGTCTGCTGCCCGGATGAGAGGAAGGTGGCGCGTAGTGTCCGGGATGCCGTCCGTGAAAAAGGTTTGGTTGGGTGGGCTCTTTACTCGCAGCCCTCCTAGAGAGGTAGCCCCAACAAGGTTTCCCACTGACTTTCTGGATGAATTTGGTTTCCCAGGCCCCGGTGGAGCAATTAGATAGACACGCCGGGGATCTTAGTCAATAGGAGTTTGACACACCGGGGTTGCTGCCCTCACAGCGACCCTGATGGTCCTATGATAGATTTTTAACCGGGTTATAAAAACAAACAACCATAAACAAAACACCTTCAGGTCTAGTTTTAAAATTTAAATAGAGAATAAACAATGTGATATGTACTTACTATCCTCTGGCATTCCCAAACAAAATTGTATCGATTTACTTTAACCTTAAATCACTTTGATTTTTGTATCTGTGGTGGCTTAGTGAGTAACGGACCGGTTTTCATACGCGGCAACGCGAATGGTCGTAGGTTCGTTTCCCGGCACGTACCTCTGTGGTATTCCAGGTTAAGTACGGATTTAGGTACCATATGCTCATCAGCGAAGGAAACATCGGGAAGAAGCCCGCATGGCATCTGATAGAAATGTCATGTGTACTAGTGCTGTGAGAACGGCGATCAGCTGCGCTGCTGGTCACGTCGGTCAAGAGATAATCGCGAAGTGGATACAACTACTAATGTATCTCCGCTCACCCCGAATGCGTGATGATATATTGTTGTTATATAAATTCTGTATACACAAAAACTATTAATATGTATATATTTTTTGGATTTTTTTTTTAAATTAAGTAGCAATTTCTTTTTCAAAACTCCGGAAACAAAAACACGCATTTGTTTCTTATATTCGTATTCATTGTCAGTACAAAGCCCAGGTCCTATTGCGCACACGATGCCTGGTATCATTATATATGCAAGTTTTTACAAATAAAGTGCCCTGCGACCACAAATATCTTGCTAACTAACACAGTTTTATGAGGTATGACTGATTAGGTTGTAATATTATGTACTAAAAAATTGCCCAAAACGAGCTATTCCATTCATAAAAATCCAACCTACTTTAATGACATCCAACTATCGTGGACCCCCGTTTGCATCTCACGGACCCCTAAGTTTTTTTATTCACATGGTCCTCTGGCAAGTGGTCGTCAATCCTTAGGGGTTGATATAGACCACTTTGGGACCCCCGAGAAGACGGCAGTGTGTTGTGACGCGCTCTGCCGAAGTATACTAGGTGGTATCGGGGGAAGCGGCGTCTCCCCCCCGTGATTGTGCCTGTCAGGCGCGGCGTAGTGGGGCTGCGGCGATTTGATTACAGGACCCGCAGTCCCCACTAATTCGCAGAAGTAGTCACCTTGGGATTTTTAGCTGGTAAAAGTCCGGCACACTCCGTCTGCCACCCCCTTCGCGGCCGGGACAGTCCTATGAGGATTTTCCCCAGGTAAAAAAAAGAAAAAAAAAGACCACTTTGGGAGTAAATGCTTGAGAACAATGTGTATACAGTATTTTCGTTATTTATTTGAACGGAACAGTCTGTGCTACAGGCTAACTCGCATGTGGCCAGTATTTTTCTCAAATTAAGTTTTCCGTTACACACATGTAAGCCCATATCTGAAAATAACAAAGCGAATATAAAAAATACACAATAATCTAAAAGCACCATCCATAAAGAACCTCGGAACCAGTTTTGCTAAATGTTATTCGTAGCGTGAGCTAAAACGAATATGTATCATTAAAATTCAGTTATATTTTTTGTTTTTGGTTCTATTTTCGTGCGACGAGTTGTCGTGCCTTGCTGGGCAAGAATTATCCCAACCAGAAACATGCAAGAAGATTTTTATTATGGATAGTGGAACGTTATCTAGTTGTTGTATGTGCGCTGATCACCCCAAAATTACTCAACCGATCTTGATGGTACTTTGGTAGTTTTACATACATATATTTCGACTACATAATTATAAAATATAAAAAAAAACTATCTACACGTGCCATAAGTGAACGTGGTATCACAGGACGGCGGAGAAATGTAAGAGTTGGAGAACTTTTTAGTCCTAGTCGGGATTATGAGTTACCGTATAGCCGTGAATCCGTAAATCCATTGAAAGTTTATTTGAAAATCCACCAGTCTTAAGTGTAAACTGCACCTGTGCGATGACAGGTCGGGTCCGCTCATAGCCTATATAAATGTCAATAACGCACAACGCCTCCCTCACCGATCGATCAAACAGTGAGGTACACACACACACTAGTTTCATTCCAAGACACCGGCGTCGCCGGCGGCGCCGAAGAAGGATAGTTCAGTCAACTGCTGCCAACCGGTGCGTTTACGCACCGAGGCGCAGTTCTATTCCGACGCAGCCTTGAGTTTCTTTCGGCGTTTCTTCTCAAGGTAGTCACTTCCGAAACGCTGGTAGATCACCCGTAGGGTTAGTACTTTATTTGGCTGGCGGTCCAAGTCGAGGTCGTACCCATAGGGGTGCCCTTGCATTGCCACCCAACCCAAAATTTCGCTGGCTGAGCACCTTCTGTGCTCGCCCCCTAAGCCCGGTTGAGCTGAAAATGCCTTTCCCGGGAATCAGTAGTTAGTCCGCTTCAAAATAATAAAAAAAAAAAACAACGCCTCCCTAAACGGGTCTATTTCATTGTTAACGCAGACAAAGTCGCGGGCAGAGACTGACGATTATGTTTTTAAATGTAAATTTATTGGCTAGGTTCGTGGATTAAATTACTGCCGAAATTGTGGAAAGGTTTTTGTGAAGTTGTTTTTATAAATACTTAACTTGAACTATAAATAAGAAACTGGTTCTATTAATAGTACACAATATATTACGAATTCGCTGTATGAAGCAGTATAAGAGATGCGAACTTATGTGGTATATCGGTTAAAAATTCCGCTTAATATTAAGTTTTGCACACTGTTGGATATCTCCAATTATATACTTGGAGACATGTGTGCACGCCGGTAAGGGCTGCACTGGTAAATTTCCGATTTAAGCTGACTCTATTCGTAGATGCTAGTGAGATTGTATTCGAGCCCTAAAAATGAACGATCATTACCGCTTATACATATAATTACTCCGATTACCTTTGCCGCCGGAATGTCTCTCTGGTGATCCAGTAATATTGAGGCAGCGAATTCTGCGCATTGCCGTGCGCGCATTGTGAAATCGAAAAGTCTGATGGATGTGATGTCGACTCCGTGTTAAAAAAAACCGAGATAAAAAGCAATACGAAAAACACTCCTAAAGCACTTCTAAAGCAGTTCCGTTGCACAATGGTTGGTGGTCTCGCGGTTAATATGTCTGCAGAGTGTCTATCTAGCGATAGGCTTGCGGGAGTTAAATATCTATGTATATACGGGAATTGCGTATATTAACAGACTTGCACCACATTAAACCTGAACCATCTTTGGAATATACTCTTTTTTAACCCGAGTGAAATCCTGCATGGGCAGGACAAAATGCTGTTTGCCGGGAAAGGCTTTACAACTTCACCGGGCGATAGAGGTGAGCACTTAACGACGCTTAGCCAGCAAGATATGGTTAATAATAATAATAACATTGTGGTAGTAGATCGATCGGTGCGCCGGGCAATACTCGTTGATATCACCATACCACATGATGAGAATCTCGTAAAAGCTGAAAAAAAAAATCATCAAAATATTTAGACCTCGCACACGAGAGTACCAGCATGTGGGATGTAGATTCTACGATTATTGTCCCGATATTCGTATCGACTAATGGACTGGTCGCAAAGAGCCTCGATTACCATCTTAAGAGGCTCTCGCTTGGTTGTTGGATCAAGGGCCGGTTACAGAAGGCAATTTTACTCGATACGGCACGCATTGTTAGGAGATTCCTCACTCTGAGCTCCTAACTACCGGTAGCTTGGGCCTTAGGCCTCGCCCCTGTGGGTCTACATGTTTTAAATTTTAAAATTTATATACTATCTTTTCGTATGTATTTATTTTAAAATTTAAAAATATTGTATAATATTTATATTGAATAAAGAGAATAATAATAAAATAATATATCGTCACGCTATATCTCTTCCGGGGTGAGCAGAGATACCGTATTGTTGTATCCACTTTGCGTTTACATCTCGTGCCCAATGTAGTCAGTAGCGCAGCTGATCGCAGTTCACCGGACCTTTACTCATGACATTTCTATCAGATGCCAAGCTTGTTTCCTCACGATGTTTTCATTCAGCAGTGAGCATGTGGTTCCGAAATCAGTTCAAAGAGTTTATTCTCATAAAGATACACGTCTCTATCATAAAAACATTTTTAAATATTCTTTCTATAATTATTTTTAGTAGTAGGGCGATTGCCTGAACTGGGTTTCATGACCACAGTACACAAGTGTAAAGTGACTTGTATAGTGACTCACTTTGGCCTGTCGCGTTTCGAGATAAGCTTGTGTATATCTAGTGACTCATACACCAAGAGACCTTCAGTCGTGGTATATGCGGGCCGACATGACTACGGAGACTCTCAGTGGATTTTCATCCTTTTAAGGTCGCTTTCGTTTTTGGACTACACTGTACTTACCATCAGGAACTCTGTAGTCATTATGTCGAGCCAGTGTTAAAAACCTATCTGGAACAGTAAAGCAGTAAGAGTTAACTTGGCATAAACAGAACTATATTTGTTGGTAACGTCTTGTACAGTTGTGCTCCTTCAAAAGTCTCTAACTGCCCAAATTAATAACCTTTCTATCTACACGGGACCCTCCACGAAAATCAGCGCTGCAGACTTCCTCTGTGGCTTTAAGCTGATGGAGATCCCATTTTCGCCATGTTAATATGTTTTTGTTTTTTCTTTTGTGGTCTGTATTTTGTTGTCTTGTAACAGAAATGTTGCTTTTGAATTTCTAGCATTTTGTTAGTTTGTGGTGAAATAAATATATTTCATTTCATTTCATTTCATTACAATTCGTAGATTGATAACTATACTTCTCCTTTTCAAACTTGTCTATATGAAAAGAGATGTACTATAGTCCCTACAGTAATAAATCTAAGATAGGGGACAGGACCGGTTATTAATTTCGGCCATAAATCCGTACTTTACGTATCTGGCAAAACCTAGAGATACGTGCCTGAATATGACCCTACGACCACTTGCGTCGCCGCGCATGGGTTCTGATTCCCTATCCACTACTCCACCACAGCCACTACCAACAAATTCAATCTAGTTTAAGCTTGCATAAAACGTTATTTAATTGAAGCGGCTTAATTTGAACTCACCGATGATTTAAAATTAACAGTTCTTGAAATTGGATAATGATTTCATGCTAGATAATAAGCACAATTTAATGCTAAATAGCGTTTTATATTCGTTAAAATTAGATTTAAGTTTTTGAGGCAAACCTAAAACGAAGCCCTAAAACATTGAGCTGTCGAATGGTCTTCCGGCGAGCGTGTACCTACCATCTTATGATATTTGGTCTTTTAAACGAAGCGTGAAGAGATATTTGTGCAGGCCGGCATGATGGTTGCGGGTACCGATATTTCTTTCTTTACTGCTGAAAGTCGTTGTTGTATTTTGCATTATGCTTACCGCCAAGCGGGATGAGGTCACTTTGACGAGTCAGCATAAAAACAGTATATAACACATTGTGCACGCTATATAAGCGCGAAGCGGATACAGCTATTAATCTATGTCTGCTCACCTCGAGAGGGGTATAGCGTGACTATATCTATATAGACTATATATATTAGGCTAAAAAAAGGAAAATTACCAGTTAATAAGTAAAGTTTTATTTATTTATGAGTACACTTCTACATTAACACATAAAACTATATAAGACATGAACAAGATACATCCGGGCAGTAGACTTGAGGGAGTCTGATGTCCGGATAAGAGGGAGGCGGTGTGCAGTGTCCGGCGCGCCGCCTGTGAGATAGGTGTTGGAAGGGTGGGCTCTTTACCCCTACCCCTCCTAAAGAGGTAGCCTCGACAAGGCATTTCGCTCTCCGGGCGTCTGGATGAATTTAGTTTCCCAGGCCCGGGTGGAGTGATTAGAGGGACACCCCGGGGGTTTTTATTCAGTAGGAGTCTGACACACCGGGGTCGCTGCCCTCACAGCGGCCCCGATGGTACTATGCAGGATTATACAACGAGACACCAAAACAAAATGAACAAGATACATTACAAATGTGACTATACTTAAAAGTGTAGACTACATGCACAGAAGAAAAGAAATATGAAAATACGAGTGACATAAAAATAAATATTCTAATCTAATTTGCAAAAAAAAAAAAAAACAATAAAGCAAAAAAAGAACAACAATCTATTCAACAATCTTCTCGAATAACATTCTTTTTTTAAAATTTATAAACAATCTCGTTAAATATGTTGAGAGCTATTGATCTCGACATATAATTTTATACTTTTGTCCATTCTACATAGGGACGCATTTTGACCTATATTGGACGAATAACTTGGAATTCGGAACAAGCTAAAATTAGATGCTTTGACTCGAAAGTATACAAACTATTAAACATTTTAATATTTGTTATTATATAACAAATGTCTATAGTTTAAAACTGTTAAATTATCTTTAGAAATAAACTCTTTGTTCAACAAATCCTTAATTATTTGGAAAATCCCGAGCAATTAAGGTCATGCCGTATAAAATTTGCATAATTAAATTAGTTACAAGCTATTAAGTAAATTGTACGAATACGAGAGCGATAGAGACGGCGAAACTTAACAGTTCAGCTTTAAATCCTCGAAAATTTGCAAAAAGTAAAAGTTGTTCACGATTGGTTTGACTTCTTTAATCTTAGGTTATAACTCGTATGCATCTAAATACCTAACGCTTGTTGGCCAATCAATGGATAGGTTCATAACTTTATTATTTTTAGGAAACGGTTATTTTCCTCTTTTTATGTTACGTAGGTATATACATTTTTTACTCAAATAATATATCGACTCGAAATATCACTTTTAGGGTGAGGAGAGATACATTAGAGTAATCTCTTTGCGCTTAAATGTCGTGTCCAGCCTGACCAGTAACGTAAGTGATCGCCGTTCGCACAGCACCAGTACACATGACATTTATATTAAATGCCATGCAGGTTTCCTCACGGTGCTGTCCTTCACCGGTGAGCATGCGGTGTCTAATCCGTACTTAATGTAGAAAAACCCAGATGTACTTGCTGGGGCTTCGAACCTACAACCAATTGCATCCCCGCGCATGGATTCCAGTCCCTTATTCACTAGGCCACCCCATCCGCAGTATTTTTTTTATAAAGAGCTCCTGATTAAGTCAGAAGAAGCATGAAAGTAGAATGAATGCAGTGGAATGCGATTTATTAGTTCCATATGCAGATAATTTTTAGAGTCCGACCGAAACTGGTTTTCCGGCCGAAACCGAAACCGAAACTCACGTGGTCAAGTATAAAAGTCAACGTGGTTAAGTAAAAAAATGAAACAAAAACTTACATGTAATCAGTTCCATCAAAGCATAACCTCTAAAGAATGTTTACGTCGGGTGATAACGCACTGACTAAGTTGTGTTGCTATAGAGCAATGTGAATTAGATCCGTCAATTGTCGTCTAAACGACGCAGTTACACTCCGACACAGCCTTGAGTTTCTTTCGGCGTTTCTTCTCAAGGTAGTCGCTTCCGAAACGCTAGTAGATTACCGTTAGGTTTCGTATTTCTGGCTGGCGGTCCAAGTCGAGGTTCGTACCCACAGGGGTGCCTTTGCATTGCCACCCAACCCATAAATTGCCGGCTGAGCACCCTCAGTGTTCGACCACCAATTTTGGCCAATTTTGGCCGAAACCGAAACTGCCGCCAAAACTTGATTTTTGGCCGAAACTCGGCCGAAATCGAAACCGAACTTTCGGTCGGACACTAATAATTTTATAGTGTCTCGAATATACCCCTTTCGGGTCGGAAAGGGTTTTCAATACACACTGTATAATGAATATTATTTTTTGAATACTCTTGTATTACGTCCGAACCAAATTTGAACTATGTAAAATTTACAGTCGTATCCGGCATTGCTTAACTCCCTCACATCTCAAGTAGAATTACACCTGTATTCCGCATATAGAGTGACGAGACCGCATGTTAACTGCATTTCGACAATTATGCTTCTGACATATTCGGGCTACACTGTCGTACAATAAAGTGGCTTCTAGAAACGCTTTGCATATGAGGAGTGAAATGAAATAGTAATTCAAGTAGGCTCAAGCACTTTTAAATCACCAAACAAATGTATGTACCATTGTACCACCGTTTCGCAAAAGGGAATTTACCGAGTAGAGCCAGCAAGAAGACCTGGTAGTTTCGCTTTCCAACATATTAGGTCCTTACATATGAAATTGGCGTTTTTCGTACTGGCCACTTCAATCACAAATTTCTCCTCTTTGGTAAGGAATTCCAAATTCAAATTTGTACAGCTATAGACTCATGTATTTGTGCTTTGATGATCGTTATTCATTTGTTTTTTTCTTCTGTTTTTTTTCTGTTTGCGTCACTCATTTTACAAAATGGAAAAATTAAAATATCGCATTATTTACGAGTACGAGTTCCGCCGTGGCACTAGTGCTGCGGAAACAACTCGAAGGGTGAATGATGTGTATGGCGGTCGTGTTGCAAAAGAAAACACAGTTCGTTTTTGGTTCCAACGTTTTCGTTCTGGAAATTTCGACCTGCAGAACAAGCCCCGTGGACGGCCTGAGACTCAAGTTGATAATGAAGAGTTGAAGGCTATTGTGGAAGCGGATCCATCGCAAACCACGTCCGAGTTAGCTGCAGGCTGCGATGTTAGTGATAAAACTGTTTTAATTCACTTGAAGCAAATTGGGAAGATTAAAAAGCTTGAAAGGTGGGTACCTCACGAATTGACTGAAGCAAACCGGCAAACGCGTGTCGACTGCTGCGTTACATTACTAAACCGGCACAATAATGAAGGTATTTTAAACCGAATCATTACCTGTGATGAAAAATGGGTTCTTTACGATAATCGGAAGCGCTCAGCGCAATGGTTGGATCCTGGCCAGCCAGCCAAATCCTGCCCCAAGCGAAAATTAACCCCAAAAAGTTACTTGTAAGCGTTTGGTGGACTAGTGCCGGTATTGTTCATTACAGTTTTCTCAAATCTGGCCAGACTATTACGGCTGATGTCTATTGTCAGCAATTGCAAACCATGATGGAAAAGCTAGCGGCTAAACAACCTAGGTTGGTCAATCGCTCCATGCCACTGCTGCTTCACGACAACGCTAGACCACACACTGCGCAACAGACGGCTACTAAATTAGAAGAGCTTCAATTGGAAAGTCTAAGACATCCTCCGTACTCCCCGGACCTTGCTCCAACAGATTACCATTTTTTTCGAAATTTGGATTACTTCTTGCAAGGTAAACAATTCAACTCCGATGGGGCAGTCCAAATCGCCTTCAAAGATTTTATTGATTCCTGTCCGACTGGTTTTTTTAGTAAAGGGATCAATGAACTACCTATGAGATGGCAAAAGTGCATAGAAAATAATGGTTCATACTTTGATTAATTGAATATATTATATTAAAAAATATTCGACTTTTTGTTCCTCCCATACAAAACGCCAATTTTATATGTAAGGACCTAATATTAAAATGAATTTTATGAAATACATGTATTCCGCCTCAAAATAAACATTAAAAATACATAAACAACATACAAATAAGAAGAAGAAAATACAAAAGACAAAAACATATAAACATGGTGAAATGGGCTCAGTCAGCTTAATACCACAGAGGAAGGCTGCGGCGCTGGTTTTCGTGAAGGACCCCAGTCAAATACATCTTCTCAAGATAATTAATAAAAAAATAAGTAATAAAATCTGATAAAAATGTAACTTAAAACAATATACCTACTGAAAATTAAATAATAGCATATATACTGAAAACACGAGCGAAAGAACTATAAAAAGAAATAAATAAAAAATACTTGTAACTGATACCTTATAAAATAGATTTAATTTTTATTTTTTTCTTGAACATAAATTTACACGCGTATAGTCTGAGCGTGTCTTGGTGTTATAAGCAAGAATTTGATACCTCTGGTTTTATAAATATTCACTTCACAGGACCAGACCTATCATATTAAAGTACAAATAAATATCTAAGGGATACAAAGGAATTAATGTTCTGTGAGATAATTGTATCATTACAACTGCACATTGCTATTAAATATCTGTAACCCCAGATTGATTACACGAAAAGATGTAAACGTCTGGAACAGCTATCGGCTTAGTAAATATACGCTCAGGTGTTAGGGCGATTACCCGAACTGGGTCATGGCTACAAAATATATCACAGCGCCTCGTTTTGGACTGTCGCGTTTGAGATCAGTTTGTGCACATCCACTCTTTCATATGCCTAAAACTTCCCGTCGTGATATACATATGTCGTCGGCATAGCGATCGCGACTGTTAACGAATTTTGATCCCTCGGCGGTTTTTGCCGTTCTTGGACCACACTGTACTTTCCATCACACGCAATGTAGCCACTTTTTTGAAGGAGTATAAAAAAAGTTTGTTGAATTGATAGTGAGATGTAGTTTTGTTTATTCAAGAGATGGCGCCGGCAGAGAATTGAATCACGGTATTGTTCGTTGTGTAACATACGATTCTATACTCTGCTAAAATATTAATAAATTATGAGTAGCGACAAAGCAACTGTTTGTTTTATTGAATCACATCCCGAGTCGACAGTGGAGACATCTATACTACTTTTGTTCAAAGTCAATGCTACGTTTCCGTAATATATCTATAATTTAAAATAGATGGTGATAAAACAAAAGATTTAGATTGAGGCAATTATAACAACTCATTCTTTCAATCTCGATCACTTCTCGAACCAGTCTTTGATAATAGAAACGATGAGTTTTTTGTTTCTTTTTTTTTTAATCCTAACTTGGCACAGTGCCCACACCATGCCTGATGGTAAGCATTGTTCAGTACAAAAAACGACAGCGACTATCAACGGTAAAGAAAAACCCATCGTTAGTCGCAGCGATCATGCCGGCCTGCACTAATATCTCATCACGCTACGTTTAAAGGACCCTATAACTTAGGATGATAGGAACACCCTCGGCGGAAGATCCTTCCACAACTCAACAACACGGCAAAAGTAAGAGTTAGAGAACTTCTTAGCCATAGCCGGGATGCGAGTTACCAAATAGCTGAGACTGCGTAAACTCGCATAGTTCTATAAAGGAGGGGAGAGCGTGATACAGACGGTAGAAAACGCTCAGTGAGGCAATATCTCTGCGCAACTGGAGCGGTTCAAGATGCTTAGTGACGTCAGGATCATTCACAATGCGGACAGCCCTGCCGCTCTCTGGAGAGGATATTTGGCTTATAATAATAATCTATTTTTATTTGGTAATAATGACCCAAAATAGTTAACACTTTCTTTAAACTATATTAATATGCTTAGTTACAAAGTTATGTGGCGATAAATGCATCTATTTACACAAGGGTGTTACAGCGTAGTAATGTGAAGAAGCAATTGATTATGCATCTCTATCTAGTGATTGGGTCCTTCATTGAACAGATGTTATTGCTACTGCTGATCTATGCACATGCTAGTTTATAAATAAGTCAGGTAGCGCATAAGACCCACTCAAGTATTTAAAATGTGTTGTATTATGCGGATATTTTTTATACGGAGTGTATTACCTGTCTTTTCTTTTCTGTGGCTACGGAAACTTTCTTATTTACGTGAGGTTTTTAAATGTCAATGAACTCTTGTAATAAAAATAAATTATTGTAGATATAATAAAATTATTTGCATACGCGATATTTTGTTTGCGATTTGCTTGAAGGTGAAATGAATTAAAGGAATTTTCCGTAACGTAATACGAAACCTATCATTATATGTTTTGAGGATTTCGTAATATGAAAGGAAAAAGAAACTCTTATAGGATCACTTTGTAGTCCGTCTATTTGTCTATGTCTGATAATTTTTGTCAGAAACGCGTGAAAGTATCAAGTTGACACTAATATCAAATACTTTCTTGTGTGCTATGATGGCCTAGTGGTTAAGTGACCGGTTTACATGCGCGACAACGTGAATGCTCATTCGAATTCCGATACGTACCTCAGAGTTTTGCCGGATTTTGCCGTACGTATTTAGGCACTAAATGCTCACTGGTGAAGGAAAACAAAGTGAGGAAACCCGCATGGCATCAGACTGAAATGTCATGTGTACTAGTGCTGTGAGAACGGCGATCACCTGCGCTACTGGTCCCGTTGAATTCGACATATAAGCGCAAAGTGGATACAGACACTAATGTATCTCTGCTCACTCCGAAAGGAATACAGCGTGACGATACCTTATTATTACTCTTTTGTGGCTCTAAAAAAATCATACTTCTAAATAAACGCAATGAAACGATATGTTCGTTTATGTAGTATTTTTATCGTGTTTGCCATTTTCGCAAAGAATATCGATACCTATAGAGTGCTTCCCGTAGACCTAGAATAATGAAATTTGGCAAGAAGTAGGTTTTAATATCACAAATATAGGGAAAAGTCTGAAAAATGTAAATTAGTACGTTTTTTTTTTTACGAGTAATTTAGTTTAGAATAGGGCAGAAAATCATAAACTACAAGAATTACACTAATCCGGGCTTCGGAAATATTTGCGATTTTTAGCCAATAATAAAATAGGCAAAGTTAAATATTTGGTCTATTGTGAACTCTTTACAAAAATCAATAAGATGAACAAAACTTTTTGTTTTACAGAATTTAAAGTCATTTTCCTGCGAAGATTTTTATTTTGTACTAGCTGACCCGGCAGACCTTGTTCTGCCCTATTTCTCTAAAACAAAGTCACATTGCTTTTTTTTTAATGTTAATAGCTTCCCCGTCAGATTTTATTCTGCCAAAACCTATTGGCCTGTCGGCTGTGTTTTGAAAATTGTTTGAAGGAACCTGGCCTTAATGCTATATGTATAAAAATTGACAAATATTGACATTAATATTTACACGTCACTCAATTGTTTTGCTTTCCCGGAACCCGTCCACTAACACTTGAACTTTATGGTGTGGTATTAAAGTTCAAAATGACTTATAACGAATTTTTTGTATGAGAATACAGAAAAGTGTTATTTTTAGACAGTTGCAGGGAATTTTTAAATTTTTTCTCTCCGTAATAACCTTCCTCATACTTCATCAAACAACAAAAAAAAAAATCAGCCAATTCGGTTCAGCCGTTCTCGAGTTTCGCGCTTATCAAGACATTTTGCGATTCATTTTTATATTATAGAGATGACATGAAAAAAAAACTAAACAGTCAAAGTAATTCAAAATCCATGGTAACATTTTTTCATATATATTTAAGTTTGTGCTGATGATCCCTTACATATCAGTTCAAAGAGTTTATTCTTATTATGATACAAATCACTTACACGAGAACATTTTGTTTAAAAACTATCAAGAACAGTAAAACATTAAGAGCTCACTGAGCTGGCAAATACAGAACCATATCTGTTAGTATTTATATTTAATATATTGTAGTAATTTAGTTCTGTATATGCCAAGCGAGCCCGCGTTTCTAATGCAGGAGAGTAACGCGCTGTAGAGTTCTGCTCCCTCAAAAGTGATATTCCGTTTTAAATAATTAGTCCGTGGATTATGACGCACAAGCAGACTTGCTGGGCGAGTACTGCGCGCTGTATCAGGAGAAAGTCTTTTTGTAAAATATAAATTTAGATAGATTTTTTTGTCAATAAGTTTTTTTAATAATGATGCATGTATTATAAATATATAGTTGTTGAATATTTAATAATCCTGTTTCATTGTACATATATAATTTCCATAATTTTTGTTCTTAATATTTTGGTTTGTTTTCATAAATCGGAACGGAAGTGAAAACCTGACGAGAGACTAGTTGTACTCGCTTGGTGAAACTCAAGCTGAGATTTATAGACGCAACTTTAAGTTTGCTTACACTTCACCAAAACATTACAATTTATATTATTCAATGAATGTTCAAGGATTTTGTAAGTCACAGATTTTGTCAACATGAACTTGACTCTGTGAAAACTGTGGTTATACTCAAGTTCCTATTATAGATTTAGTTTATTGTCAAAACGGATTAATTTTTACAGAACTTTACTAAGTAAAGACAAAATAGCATGTATAAATCTCGGCCTTATCACCCTGTTATGTGTAGTCAAAATAAGTTCCCGTCCGGTTAAGTTGTGAAGACCTTTCCCAGTCAACAAACACGCGTAAATTCAAAAAAAAATAAAACAAAATAAGTTGTGAAATAAAGATTGTTATTGAATTCTTGTGATTATCTCTCGGCGCTAGTCCGAGTCGTACTTGGCGGGTTTTTTGTTTATTATAATAATTTGCTTTCAGAGAGGTTTTGCGACGTGACGTTGTACTGTTCTCCGAGTTTCGCGACGCAGGTGCCAAGCAAAGACACGGTCGAACCGCAGAACATCCGCGGCGTCTCTCTCAGAGCTCACAGGTCAGTAGCGCGCTTTTCTGTTGACCAGAAATACGCGTCCTGACTTGTTATATTGATTTCAAAAGTGACAACAACGCACCTGATATATAGAAAAAGGTTGTTCAAGAAAGGAGCGACCGCAAAGGCACAAGAGTCCATTGACAATATCTGTCATTTTTTTCGTTATATTAATGACCCATGGACGATACCATATCATAAAGCCGCTTCATACCATATCATACCATACTATATCATAAGTTCGCTTTCTCTTTGAAATATTGAATTAGAAGTATAGTGATAATGGATTACAGTGTGATGAAAAAGCATATTAGGGTAATCCAACCAAATCAACCAACCAATCAACTTTTTTTATTAATAATAATAATGTTTTTCACGCTATATCCCTTACGGGATGCGCAGAGATACTTTAGTAGCTATATTCACTTTGCTCTTATATAATGTACTGAACGAGATCAGTAGCGCCATTGACCGCCGTGCTCAGGGCATTTACTCTTGACATTTCTATTAGATGCCATGCGGGTTTCCTCACTATGTTTTCTTTTACTGGTGATCATGTAGTGCCTGAATCCGTGCGTAATCCGGCAAAACTCTGAGGTACATGCCTCGGCTCTATGGAATCTATGACTATTCGCGTTGCTGCAAATGGAAACCTGTTCATTATCCACTAGGCACCGCAGCGTTATTTCAAAAATAAGGTGTACAAGGTACTTACCGTTTTTAAAGTAAAAAATAATTTCAAAAATTAAAAAAAAAACCTTTCTTCAGATGTATAAGTTCCATAATAAATGCAATTTTATCACGGAACTTTAACCAGTTACAACTAAAAGCAATTAGTAATCAGGTAGGTAATCACGCAGGTTTAAGGTACTCTTCGAATCCCAATAGTACCTTTATACACCAATTAGATATGTCGTAATATAGTAAAAGCAAAATGGGCAGACAATGCTAGACAGGGTGTGCGTGTATGAATGAAACAAAACGGAATATTGCATAATCATCCCAGGGTTGTGCTGGCCGCCTGCTCCGAACTCCTGGGCGCGTTGCTGGGAGCCCACGAGGCTCATGGCGAGCCTGTCCTGGTCATAGACGGTGCGGAGCCCAAACATCTGAAGGCGCTCCTCGATTACATGTACACCGGGGAAATGAATGTACATCATGTATGTAAAAAACGTCTCTATTATTGTTCTTTGAGTACCTAGGGGGAGATGATTTTTTTTAACCGGGCTCGACAAAGTTACTACAATGCATCTGATGGTAAGTACAGTGTAGTTCAAGAACTTAAAAAATAGTCACAATACTCGCAGCAACGTTTTAAAACATTATTTTTAGCACGACTTTATTTACTTTTAAAATTTATTAGTAGCCAGTACATTCATTTGAGTAGTTTTATATGAACAAGTTTTATTTACGGACTGAGTCTTAGATTTATTTGATGTGTGTAATATTCACATTTAACCAATTTCGAACTTTTTTTAGGATTTTTTAACCTTTGGCTTTGGCTGTGGCCGCAGTGTATAGTCGATTAATAAGATTCCGTTTACGTCAGATATAGACCTATAACCAGATATTATAACTATAACTAGACAAAGTAACACTTGTTTATCAATAACGCTAGGTGAAAGTGCTAAATGTATAGAATGGCCATAACGTTTTAAAGTGGTATTATAAAAGCTTATGCCAATTCCATGTTAGTTTCTCTAAGCCCCCAGGTCAATTATTTTTAGTTTTATGCTTTTTGGACGTTAGGCTTTGACTGAAATTTGGGCGCCTTTGAAAGTTTTACCAAATGCGTTTTGGCCGTAGTTTTCCAAAGCCGAAACTTTGGGTCTTACTTATATATTTACTATGGAATACTATGTATTTATAAATTTATTTATATAAATTAATAAATTGTTCTGTATGATAAACAGTCACAGTTGGCGAGTTTATTGAAGACGGCAGAGGAGCTTCGGATAAAGGGCCTCACAGACATACGATGGAACAATAAAGACGAACCACCAGACTGCGAAGCGGGTAAGGCAGCATTAGTCACTGAATCTCAAAGTTGATGGCTCTCCAGGGGGCGGACATGAGTACATATAGGTAACATATCGGATCCATTTTCAATTAGAAGCGTACAGTGAATAAAGTTTCAATATGATTATTCTCGAATTAATTTTAAAAGTTCCGTACGTCAAAAGGAAAAATGCCTTATATGAGCATTTCGTTGCCATTATGTCTGTCCATCTATCAAAGACCCTTTTCTCAACACACGTAGAGATATCAAGTTGAAATGAATATCTGATACTCAGAATCGCAGACCCTGGTTGTTTAGAAAACAAATTTCTAAGTTATTCAATCAAAAATGCGACAGTTTACATCGCATAGTGTACGTTTTGGCAAGAGAATCAAAACCTATATACTTCCCGTTAATCAATAATTATGAGATACAGCACTGTTTCATGTCATAAACACAAGCAAAAAATAAAAAATATGTAATGTGACGATATCAAATCACAATTGTGATCTATTTAGATACCCTATAAGTTTGTACGGTATCCTAGATGCATGAAATCAACACGCCTTTGGTCAGTTTATGTTTTTTTTTTCTTTTCGGTTTTTACTATGGGTTAGATACTTTTAATTGTGTCCAAGTTCTATAGACGTAATTTAGGCGACCTACATATTGTTCCAAAAACCAAAAACTTCTATTTATTATTTCTCAATTACTCTGTTTCCAGGAGTGGTTGCAACGCCGACTATAGCCCTGGAAAAATTACCGCCGAAAGTCGAGGCGCTACTTACTTCTAAACAATCCTCTCCGAAGCAGTCCCCTCCGAAACAGCCACCTCCGAAGCAGCTATCACCGAAACCCTCCACAACTTCTGCAAAGAGTCAAGATGTGGATCATCGGTTGACGAGAAAAGAGGACGGAAACGATACGGAGAAGCATGGCGAAAAATTTAACGTTAACGGTGAGTATTTTAAAGTAAGACAACGTGTCCGTGTATCCGTCTTGGGCAGACGTGTTCTACATTTTCACTTAGACCAGTCCTGAATATCACACTTCATCTCGTTCCACGTCCATCACGTCAACTCCGTTAGGACCGTACCCCTCAAGGTTCGTTATTATGGAAATGTCCAAAGTAGTTGAGAAATAAAATTAAAGATTTCCGGTCGCTGAGTATGAGCGAACCTAGAAGGCGCTAGAATCAAATTATAACTCACGATTGTTACGTTACACAGAATTGTAATTATATTAAGAATGTTAATATAGCCTGGTTCGATAGTGCGGTCTTTTATTATTATATACAGTTCAGAAAATTACATTTATAATAAATACATCGAAAATACATCGGTTGTATGGGGATATGTATTGTATGGTCAGTAAACTAACGCATGTTGACTAACCAAATCATAAACAATAAAAAAATGGAACTAATCTCTATTGGAGTGGCAAAGGGATGGGAATCCGTTGACAGTCGCTGTCGTCAAGCCGGTCAACGCATACCACGACAGAAGGTTTTTAGTTAAATGAACAACTAACTAGACGTACACAAACTGACCCTAAAACGCGACAGGTTGAACCGTGTCATTATGACAGTTTTTACATTTGCGTTCTGTGGTAACGACCAAATCAGAAAATCATCCTACCATCTATTATTTTTTTGGCTGGTAATTGTACTGTTGGACAAGAAAGATCTTTACAACTTCACCGGGCTTGAGTAGGCGAGCGCTGAAGGTGCTCAGCCAGCGATTTATGGGTTGTGTGGCAACGTAAGGGACCCCTGTGGATATGAACATCAACTTGGGCGGCCAATCAGGAAACTAATCTGCTAGCGTTTCAGAAGCGACTACCTTGAGGTGAAATGTCTGCGGAAACTCAAGGCTGCGTCGGAGTGAAACTACGCCTCGGAGCGTAAACGCACCGGTTAGCGACAGTTGACTGAACTGCCCTTCTACGGCGACGCCGGAATCGTTGAATGTATTTAGTGCTTGTGTGTACTACTATTGTTAAATGGATTTTGGTTTTTCTATTCCAGGTGGTCCACCGCCATTAATAAAGCTGCTACCGAAAGAAAAGCCCAATATAGCGAAAAGAGAACATTCTGATATGTAAGTAATTCTTAAAACCGTAAGAAAATCTATTTTTAATATATATTTTTTGTAATTAATAGTAACTTTTAATTTTCGTTCTTTACAAGGTTATTGCTACTTTTTATACCATCAACATCGGGATATTAGATCTATTTTAACGTAAATATTTGAAAGTTTTCATTTAGTTCGAGGCCCCCAGTGCTCACGGATCCTTGCTTTGGAAACGTTGGTCGAGAGTGTATAATGGTGTTTTTAACCTCCAGGGAAAGTCCAAGTCCGAAGCGGCAGAGGGTTGCAAGTGCAACAGAACAGACGGATGAGGACATACATAGTTCGTTAAAAACGTAAGTATATCGAACACTTATGTGACAAAAACAAACATAGAAGGCAAAAGACTAAAAAATATATTTATTTGTCCCAGGGGGATTGTTAATAAATGATTTTTTTTCTTTCTATAATATCAAAGAGTCAAACTAACCTGATTCATGATTATAAAGTCTCGGGCAGTAGACTTGAGGGAGTCCGGAGGGTGAGTCCGTTACACACAAATATTTATAAAGTCAATATTAAGAAAGCAGAGCGTTTACTGAAAATGAAAAAAATCAGCTAAAGTTCTAGGGGACAAAATAGTTTGAGCACCTTTGGTTTACAACATGCGTATAGTTTATTTATATTTCAGCTCAGCTGTTCACTTAGCATTTGCTTTTACCTTTAAGTTATGCGTTAGTTACCGGTAACCTTGTAAAAATAAAGTATAGATATTAAAATGGCCTGACAACATGTCAAAAAGCGAAAGTTGCAATCATTGCAATGCAAAGCAATGTTTGTTATAGCTGAAGCCGGGCCGAAACTTCGGTCAGACACTAATCAATACAAATCAGCGCATTTCTATTTTTCTAGAGAGCGGGACCAGGAGTGGCAGCATGGAAATTTAGTGAGTACTATTAATTACATTTATCACTAGAATTTTTAAATACTTTAACTGTCTTATGCGCGAATTAACTTACTTTTATTTATGGCTCGACGTTTCGACCTGGTTACACAAGTCATGGTCATGAGCAGACGTCGTTTTTTTCACCCTTTTAATGCACTAAAAAAATCATGCCACTGTTCAAAACATTCATTTTGAAATTCCGATTGCAAAGTTCCATTGGGACAAAAAGAGGCGCCCAGTGTTCCACTATTTAGCAGATGTAAACAGAAATAGATTTTGTTCGTACACAGATGACCCCTATTCATATCCCTTCGTTTATAGATGAAGTGTTAAATCTTATTAATTTAAATAAGTTAATTACCTTAAGCATTTCCTGCACTTTATGATTAGCGTTGAATGCTTGCATTATTGCTTTTAGGACATCACGGCCGAGCGCGTGGTCGGCTGGGGAATGGGGGAGGTTGAAGGCACGGACTCGTCAAGAGAGGGATCGGAAGACGAATGGGCGGACGCGCCCACCGACATAGGCTCGTTCCTCCACACCAAACTGAGGGTAGATGGAGACAACAGCGCAGGTTTGTTTGTTTGTGAAAGGAAAAGTTGTTTAGGCGCGCTGGCACACTAACACACACCTGGACATCACATCAGACTAATAAAATTAATAAAACTACAGATGAAGAGTCAAACGACAGTGGGGCTGGTCCAGTTAGCCGTTCTACCGCAGCCTCATCAACATCATCTGCAACTGCTTCCACGGATATCAAGATCGAAACCTCTCATCCTCAGTTATCCCATCATACCGCTAAGGGTGAGTCTAACCACTTAAAATCCTTAAAACATCCGCTGTTTAAACAATCATTTACATATATAAGCCGTATATTTAAGCCGTGGTGGCTGCCGGCAGAATAGAATAGCACCCCCCCCCCTTCTTGCCGAGGTGTCGTAGAAGGCGACTAAGGTATCTCTTTAAAACCGCAATTCAACCAGGTGTTCAGAGAAGGAAAACTCGATCAAACCTGCATCCTGCTCCCTCCCGATCGTACTGGTTCTCCATTCCATCGGGCCCGAGGGAGTTCGGACGAGAGAGTGCTTCTCTAGCTGCGCGTCCAGTTATGCACTTAAATATCTCCTGCGCAATTGACTGTTTTCGAAAAATGGCCCTCAATTTTCTTAATCGGCATTGAAACAGTCGCCGTGGCCGAAACCGGCTAGGATATCATCATCACATATATAAATAAGCGTTTCACAATTAATATACACAATTAGTATTAGTCAAAGAGAAATTATGGTTTTTCAGTGATTAGCCAACACAAAATCGTTCTGCAAAAATTGGTCAGTCAAATTGATTATTAAAACTATAATATTTCTTTAAAAACTATAATTGAAACAACAAATGCATGACAATTTAATGTTGAGAAAAAGATTTTTAACATGCTTATATTGTCCTATATTAAATCACAGAATTTAAGTCATATTAAACAATATTTTAAATCTTAAAAAGTCATTGACAGCATTTTTTTGTATTGTCTCACAGTAATAATTTGTATATAGTCCGCTAGTACTTTGATAATGGTATAACCTTTCAATTCTAGGATCTAAGTCTGGTCCTACTGATTCTCGCTTCGGAGACGTCATCAAGCTGACTGACTATCTTCAGCACGGCAGGAGGCCACAGTTCTGGGAGGAAAATTATGTCAAACGGGTGAGTTGATTCACTGAATTTTAGTATAATGTGGTCATACTGTGTAATATTTTATACTGTATCATTATTTTAACGGTTTTTTTTATTTTTGTAAAAATTCTGTCTTCCGCAGGTGATGGAGTCAGTGAGGCTTAAGGAGTTGGAAATGAAGCAAGCGGCAGAGATTCTCGGCGTGAGTTACGGGACCTTATACGGGAGATATAGAGACGTATATGGGTGTATTAACAGGCCCTATAGGTGAGTGTTATGCGTTTTTTACAGGAAGTATAAAAGTGTGGCGAGCAAAATTTACTCTTCTTTCCGTAGGTGGCGTTCGCGTAATTGTATTGTATTAGTAAACGTTACATTTGTCTTATCTGAACGATAGATGGCGTGAAAATGCAATATATTGTGCAGTATAGTATTTAACTTTAAGTAATTTATCCAAGGAATATTTATTGTAAGGTACTCGCTTTTTGTATGTATGGGACGAACACTACTGCATCTCAATCACACATAATAGAAAGTAATGATGACGTCGATGATGGAGCGCGCTTGTCCAACAAACACTCGAGTCAAATTATAAGATTCCCATCATAGATGGGCAAAATGTAATCAGATTAATGAAAATGATTAACGATTACATTTTACGTTTTTTACCATTAATATGACTGTATTTTGCTTATTTATGTTTTAAACAATACAGAATTCCAGATTGTATACATATTTATTATTTCTTAATGTTTTAAATTGACTTAATCATGATTACAGAGCAAGAAAATTAAAATTACGACTACATTTTGTAATCGTTCATTATTAATCAGATTACGTTTTGCCCATCTCTGATTCCCATGTTGCATGATGAAAATAGAGACGCCTGGAGCTATGTGTTACATCAGAAAATATGGCACGAAAACCCCTTTTTCCAGAGCGGTCCGCGATTTCTGGCAGGCGAAGGGTCCCTCAGAGGTGCTTGACCGGCTGCAGCGAGGAGACATATCTCTGGACTCGGCTGCGCGCGCTCTTGGCGTCACCATGGCGAATCTGGCGGCGCATGTCGCTGACTTCGGACATGCGGCCACGGGTACGTACTTCTTTTTTACCCTGACACGGCACAGTGACACCACGCCTGATGGTAAGCATAGTATAGTCCAAAAACGACATCGACTAGTCGATAGTTAAGAAAAATCCACCGGTAGTCGCAGCAATCATGCCGGCCTGCGCAAATATCTTTTCACGCTACGCTTAAACGATCCTATATCATAGGATGGTGGGAACACGCTCGCTGGAAGACCATTCCACAGCCCAACGACACGGAAAAAATAAGAGTTAGAGAACTAGCCGTGATGTAATTTGCTGGTCTCTTTGCCTCAAATAACAATTGATGCATTCCGCCTTCTTGTCACAGCATGGAATCGTAAGAAGTTTTACAAAGATCAGTGGGTACATCCCTTGGAAGAGTTAACTTGTCAGCGGTCAGCAAACCGTTAAATAACTTGGGATATCACAAATTTTCCCTTCTATAATAATATTTGTTTTTAAACGTTGCAGACTTCGAGCCCATACCAATAGAAGTGGACCCCTCGTTGAAGATAAGACCGCGTACCTACAGCTCGGATTCCCATGTCAAGATACAGAAGAAGTCCACGCCCACTTCTGGGGAAAAGGTACATTTTTAGGACTAATCCATTGGCGGTCTCCGTCGTCATATCGCCTACATATACCACGACTGAAGGTCTTTAGGTATATGAGCTACTGGCTATACACAAGCTGATCCCGAAACGCGACAGGCCAAAGCGAGTCACTGTGACGGACTTTACACATGTATTCTGTGGACACAATCTAGTTCGGGCAATCACCCTACTACCTCTAACCTGTTTACAATATATTGTTTTTATACAGCAACCTTGTCTGTCTGTATGTAGTCAAGATCCCTTTCCTCCGAAACGCATGGAAGTATGTTGAAATTACTCAAAAACTAAGATCTGCACACCCATGTAGGTCTGAGAAAAATCAAACTTCTTAGTCAACGCATTCAATCGATACGTCTGTTTATGTCGTTTTCGCAAGGAAATGAAAACCCTATTCCCCCTTATACCCCCCTATACCCTATGGTATTTCCTGTTGACCTAGAATCATGGAATTTAGCAACAAGGGAGGAATTTCACACGAACACCATGGTAACACTAATTTTTTTTTTTTTTTGCGATCAAATACTTATTTGCCATTGGTAAACAGACCTCCTTCGTATGAATATATGGGGACCGTAGTTTTTCAACGGCAAAATTAAGTTTGTCCCTCAGTCCCGTTTGTCTTTTTGTTAGAATTCAGTACTTTCATATTTTATTTGAAAAAAAAAAGAAGACCCCTTGGTGGGCCAGTACGCTCGTATTTTGCCTGTTTTTCTTTATACTGGCTTAACAATGTGACTCCAGGTGGAGAGAATAATTTAGTTCACTGTTACTCGTGTATTACGCTTGATAAATTCGTATTCGTCAAGAATTATTGCATAAAAATGTTTAATCGTTTTTTTGCTCAGTCATCGAAAAAGATGTCGATAAGCAGCCTCGGCGACGAGGACGTGGCGATACCTGCGACGGCAATCGCCACGCACGATGGCAAGACGTTCCCAGTGACGACGGTCACTACTGTCGCTCCGACGGCCACCACCACAAGTGAGTTTTTAATCTCAACCATACTGCAAACATAACATGATCTCTTGTAGTTATGACAATTCTGTTAAAAAAGCGTATGTCAAATTATATCAATAAAAAGTGAGGGGCTGTTTTCACTACAGACGCTCACATTACTGGTTGTGTTCACTTCTGCCGCTCATATATTAATTGTTTTATTAACTTCAGACGCTGATACTTTAGTGGCTATATTCACCTAATGTCAACCTAATGTCTAATGTTAGCCGTGGTGGCTGCCGGCAGAATAGAATAGCACCCCCCTCTTCTTGCTGAGGTGTCGTAAAAGGCGACTAAGGTATCTCTTGAACACCGCAATTCAACCAGGTGTTCAGAGAAGGACAACTCGACCAAACCTGCTTCCCGCTCGCTCCCGATCTTACTGGTTCTCCATTCCATCGGGCCTGAGGGAGTACGGACGAGAGAGTGCTTTTCTGGCAGCGCGTCCAGTTATCCACTTAAATATCTCCTGCGCAATTGACTGTTTCCGAAAACTGGCCCTCGATTTTCTTAATCGGCATTGAAACAGTCGCCGTGGCCGAATCCGGCTAGGTCATCATCATCATCATCACCTAATGTATTTCTGCGTATACCTAAACGGACTTAGCGCGACGATGTATTATTTAATATTGCTTTAATTTGTAACCTAATTTCTATTTGCTTATTTCCTCAATATACTTTTTTTGGTAACCCGGGGGAGTCACTAACAGACCTCAGGGGGCGATGAGGGTTGCCCCCCGGTGTGTCGTACTTGCACCAACTAAAACCCCCGGGGTGTTCCTTCTCTAAAGAAATATGGCTAGATGAAATATTATTATAGTTTCATACATCTTTGTAGTATTTAAGATACCGATGAAATTATCTGTCCAAAGTTTGTTCTGAAATCTGCGCTTTACTTTATCTGAAAGTCTTTTCCAGGTGGTAAATGGCCGTCAATCCGCGTCGCGAGCATAGACACGCTGCGAGGTAGTGTTGTGGAGACGCCACCGCACCCCCCCAACCCACCAACGTCCCCCTCGCAGCTGATGCGCACGCGACCGGACCTGACCATTATCGCCGCCAGGAAACCGGACCCTGCGAGACGGGAGGATGAAGAAACGTGATCTAAGATTTTCCCCACCAGTCTCACCGCTTTATACGTCAGCAAATCGATAAGCCACGCAAATCAGACCTAAAGGGTGAATATTAATTTTACAGTACTCTTTTGAATATAGTTAATAATTATATCGAGGGGTGAAAGGCTATTTGGTTTAAGCGACATATTTTGGTGATATAGTAATATATATTTTTTTGGAATCGTTAAAAAACGCTGTTTCCGAAAATATACATATATTTCTAAATCACCAAAATATGTCGCTTAAACCAAATAGCCTTTCACGCTTCGATATGAACTCGCAGATCATTACGGCCTGACAGTGCAGCAGGTAGTGAATCTATCTGAGACATTAAAGATCCTTAGGTGCGAGTCCCGGTACCGGTAACTGGACTATGATGAGCAGATTAATTTTTCGCGAGTCATGGATGTATATTTGTATATCTTGGTCTAGTACCCATAGTTCAAGCGCAAGCTTAGTTTGGGTCTAGGTTAATGTTATTTTATTCAAAAGAAAACGTAAAATATAAATAAATATTCACTGAGAAGTATGTTTTGTAAAATTAATAATTTTCAATGTCACCCTTATTCATTATTCCTATTGTGGCTAACTGTCGCTGAGTTAAAACTCTGTAGCTCCCTACAAAAACTTTTTATTAGAAAAACTATCTCCAGGTAGTCTATACTACTTCTGTAAGTTTTATTTAATTATTCAGATAAGAAATGTTTTATTAATATGTATTTTATTTATCGATATTATGGAATATTGTGCTGAACATGCCTAAAAAGGCTAAATACCTTCCGAATTTCCTGTTTTAGACTTTAAGGAAAGTATTCACCTGTATATATGAATTTCTAACAATATTTTATTGAAACTAAACAGTCAAATGTATTTTTATGCAGGAAATACTGGCATCTCTTTACTTTATTGAATTATTTTTTATAGATATCGAAAAAAATTTTTACCTGTTACAAAAAGAAATGTAAAAAATCATAAAATCACGGTATATGCAACTCTGGTTTGAAAAAAATCAACGTCTTCAACGTCCAATACTTCTGTCTTTTTTTTATCGGTGCGTATATTCATGTTTTATATACCTAAAATAATATCACTCGAGGAGGCTCGTATATAAAATTATTTTAGATTTAAAAAAATTGCGATGTGTGTGTGTTTACAACTTGCGCCTAGCTACGTGGATTAAAACTGTATATATTTTATATATACAGCCTGTATATGGCACCTACATAATAAATAAAATGGCAAGACAGAAAAATATATTTTTTCAAAAAATCCCTAATAATCCTAGTAAAGCACAACACCCTATTTAATTAAACCTTGGCCTTATCTCCGTCCCTCTTACTCGCGTTGGTAATTAAATAAGTTGAATGAGTAAGCGATAGTGCATTTAATGTAACAGAGTTCTTTCGCCTATTAAAAAAAGAGTGACAAATCTACGGACGTTCAACTGAAACAAAATTAGACGATTTTTTACATAATTTATGATTATACAATTATAATATTTTGTATAGCCTGTGGGATTTAAGTTATCATACATGTCATATACACACTGTATAATAAAATATATGTGAAATATTATTATATGTAAACTGCATAGATTTATGTTAATAAATAACATACTGTTATACTTTTTACTTTTGTTTTGTCATATTCGGAAACCGAATTAAATAAGTTATATTATTTGTTTAATTATGACTTTGTAAGTATAATATTATGACTTATTTATTTAACTCTAACCATAGAAATCAATTTTTAATAAAATATTGTAATATTAAAAAAAATGGAAGACAATCATAGACATAGATCAATTCCATAGATTAGAAAGAATGAGTATTATTTTTATATAGCATTAAATTATAAGATAATTATGTCCCTGTAACTCATTAAGTTTCTTATTTTAATTTTATAGTCTCAAAACATACAGAATCAATAGGTATACTAAAATAAATTAGGTTAGTTTTTAATCAACTTATACGTTTGCGAAACAACCGTTTTGGCAATACATGAATGAATGTATTGTATATTGTTTTCTTGTAATTTTCTATTTCAATGTCTGTATGGTATTAGAATTGAAAAGGTTTTAATCTGATTTAAAAAAAGAACTGTTTCCTAGTTTAATTTGGGCTAATCAAAGACTAGTTTATGGTTGAATGGCAGTATGATTAAAATATCTTTGCCTTTCTGAAGGAAAAATGACAAAGTATGTCTATATTTTCCCATTGCTAAATATTTTGTATTATAATTGCTGTAACATAGCTCCAATTAGCAAAAATATATATTTGTATAAATAAATTAATATATTATATGTAATAAAACCGTCATTTAGATTATGTATATTAATTATAGGTGTATGGAAATAAAATTATATTTATACATTCACTTGTTCCTCTAAAGTAAAAATAGATATTTTTCGTTAAATTAACATTTAGAAGAATTTTCTTCGGCGTTAATTTAAAAAGAAAAACAATGTCAAATAATATTTATTCGTATACTAAAGTAAGACAGATAACTTTTAATTTAGTCGATTTATTGCAAATATTTTGCTTAATAATTTAATTATTTGGAAAGGCATTAAATTGAGACTCATTTCGATTTAAAAAATATATCGTTTACATTTCAGTTTCGCAAACGCTCCTTAAAAACGATTTTTTATTCATTTAAAGACGATTTTTAGTTGGGAATATAAAAACTTTTTTAAAATTATTTTATATTTCGATCAACGTTATCTTTTATATTAGGAAATGACAAAAACAATCGAATTGTATCGATGTAAACCAAATTAACTTGACTACAAGCATTTATTTTGGTAAAAAATTTACTGGTCCGCACGGTGTACCAGAAGTCACGAAAAGGTTAAACTAATGAGTCAGCAATTACATATAAATTTATCACTCTATACTTTCACTCGCTCGCTTTCTTTCACTTTTTTATTTTTCACTAGTTTAAAAAAAATTCAAAGAGCGTTTGTAAAACTAGAAATTAAACATCTCAAGGTGGTTCCATTTTCCGTTTAAAATGGCTAAAGGCTATGAATGATGTGTTTCAATGAATTGAACGGAGTTTTTAGGATTAATTCATTTTTATGATAATTTATCGTTTTTTTAATTTAGTTTGATTACTTTTTATAACATGTATACATTTAAATCAGAATCTTGAAATAATATATTGTTCATTTGTTTAATTATTATACATAAAAAATACTACATTAATTAAATTTTAATATAGTCAGATGTCTTTTTACACTGAGAGTCATTATATATTGTAATAATTATTTTGTTTAATATTTTAGCTATTATGAACTCTAGCTTTTATCGTTGTCTCCTAGATGAATTTACTTATAAAAATTTAAGAAACGCCTGCAAATATACATCAAAATAGCCTGCTGTGACTTAAAATAAACAAGATAGATCCGTGATGTTTATAATAATATTTTTTCTATTCCATAGACGATAGAGTTCAACATGCAATAGTTTTTTTTTTTATTATTAACCTGATTCTCCCGTTGACTTTTACATTCGCACCAATTTTAGTATTGGATTTAGACACGAATATAACGATGCACCAATGTGGAGACCTCAAGAAAGTTAGCATATACAGTACGGAAAAAACGAATGGCACTTTGAAACGGTTTATGAACCTGATGTGACTAAGCATCTTGATCCGCTCCAGTTGCGCAGAGATATTGCCTCACTAAGCGTTTTCTACCGTCTGTATCGCGGCGAGCGTTCTGAAGAGTTATTTAACTTTGTTCCACCTTTTCCCTTCCTTAATAGAGCCACGCGCGTGGGTTAGCGGAGTCATAGCGTTGCGGTAACTCACATCCCGGCTAGTGCTAAGAAGTTCTCTGATTCTTACCGCAGCTGAGTCGTTTGCCTATGGAATGGTCTTCCGGTGGACGTGTTCCCACCACCGCCGCCACCACAACCACCGCCACCGTGTGTGTTGTATAATACGGGGCCTGTATTGTGATTGTTGTTTATATAAGTGACTGTATTGCACTTGATGAAAAGTACAGTGCAATCCAAGACCGGCAACGACCGTTAAGGAACGAAAGTTTGTTGACAGTCGCCATCACTTTGTCGGCCCACATATACCACGCCGGAATCTTCAGGTATATGAACAACTGGATATGCACAAACTGATCTCGAAACGCGACAGGCCAAAGCGAGTCGCTACGACGGTCATTGCACTTGCGCACTGTGGTCACGATCCAGTTCGGGAAATCGCCCTACCACATCACTCAATTTGGATGCAATTATCCTTAATATAAAAAAAATATATATTTTGTTCTTTGCCCCGTTCTTTTTTCCAACCTGTATTAAAAAAACAAAGTATTAGAGCCAGTCTCCAAACTTGGAACAAACGTTGAACCAACGGATATTAACACATTTTATCGCTGCAAGTTACGCGCTGCGCAGTACTCAATTTTAGATCTGAGTAGACCTTAGTCTGCTTTTACGTGCTCGAAACTCCTAGCTAATTTTTCTCTCAATCTTCTTACCTCGTTTTCTACTTAACGTTGCGTTGGATCGAACGTTTGAGGCAACATGTGAAGCCGCAAGACATTTAACTATAACTTTATAAGATTGACACCCAATTTGAATCCCAATCGAATGTGTTTTTTCAGAAGGCTACCACGATGAAAAAGGTTCTTAAGCGTGTATAAAAGTCCCACTTTTCGATTGAGAGTGGGTATATATTTTAAATTATTTAGTTCTAGAATTTAGTTTTAGCAATAAAAATTTCAAATTAATGATATAATCTAACAGAGCTTTTTATACGTTTTAGTATAAAAATCGCTATGTGGTAATAATTTAAGTTCAATTTTGTTAATTAGTCAAATTTTATTGCGAAAAATTAAATTGAAGCAATTAATAATGAATTACAGATAATCATCGTTTAATATTCCTTGTAATGACGGATAATTATTGTAAAACATTTTTTATAAAAATAAGTCACAAAACCAAGAAATATTTTATTAAAATTGTATGATATAAACACGCTTAAGATCCTATTTCACCCACCTCATAAACAAAGCTATGAATATTATTAAAACTTGTACATCTATTTCCGCACCTTGCGTCTGTTAATGGGGCTTTCGCAACCTGCCGTCTTTTCACCTATTTAATGCACTCAAAATTTTCTGAAAAAATACTAATGTTCATAAAGTTCATTTTGAAATATTAATTGAAAAATTCTTGTAAAATCAGAACAAAAGGGGGCGCCCGGTGTTTCATTATTTAGCAGGCTTTAGGCAAAATTGCTCGGACACAAATGACCTCCCGTTTACAGACAAAATAAAAAAAATAAAAATAGAGGTTATCTTCGATCAAATATATTTGATCTATGTTGTTTATACTATATTATTATGTCACATTTTTGTTCATTTACTCGAATGTTATAATTTGATTAAAATAATACATTCAATCAGATTATTGAAATTGGGTTTTAAAGGCAAAATTTTAAATTTATAAATGTAAAAGTGGTATTGTTTTAAATCTACAAAAATAAATTTGTGTTATCGCTGTTATATCACAAAGCTTTAAAGGGCGACACTATGTATATTTATTTTAATATACATGGTAATAATTATGCATTCTATTAAATAATGTTCGGGTTTATGAATAAGTCTTGAATGTACTTGTGGTCATATTACATTTAACTCGGATTTAATTGAGGTTACAGTTTTTTCGCGAATAAATTGAGTATTAAAAATAAACCCTATTTTGCTATACGCGCAAGACGTAGCATGCATAAAATCCAGCAAAAAAGCACTTATACTCATTATCATTGATTATTTTGCAATAAATTTTATAAAGTAATTAGAAATAATTCGTTTATTAATTTTACATACTGTTTAGTTTGTTTCTCATTTGTTTATAGTTTGCTATAATTTACGTAACGTAACGGTTTATTACGGTATGATAATGCGTAATATATAATTATTTTAGATATTCTAAAATTTAAGAGATAATTATAACTTCTGTTATAATTATTTACTAAGCAAACCGATAGTCAATTGAGTTGCGTGATTGCTTAGGGATTTTATTTATCTATTAAAATACTAATTAATTTTATACTTTCGTATTTTAACCAAGGAACTGCACCCTCTATTTTAAAGCCCAGTTTTAAAAATGCTTCTTAAATTTAAAATGCATTTAAATACGAATCCTACACTTTGAACAAGCAATTCTTGTATACATATTTGTATGTAACTGGTTTTTCGAAAAAGCTCTGGCAATTTTTGTACTTGGATAGCCTTTCACTATTAAAATTAATCTAGGTAAGTGTGATCTCCGCGATAATCCGTTTTCACATGAAATAATACATTTATATTTAATGTAACGCCATTTGTTATTGAGTAAAAATGAGTTGGTATTTAATCAATGTTTATAATGTAAGGTGCTTAAAAAAAGGTGGCGCTCATTTACATTGTTATCTGATTCGATTTAGACGGATATCATTGGAGATGTTTTCAATCAAACAATTTTATATTTGTAAAAAAAGTCGTTCGATTAAGTTATGTTGGAAATATTATCTTCCGAGCAAAGCTCGGTAGCCCAACTAATGTATAATCAATTGCATACATATTTACGACACGTTAGTGTATAAAAACGTATTAAGGTTTAAGAAGCAATTCTGAAACTGGTCGTGAATGTATCAAAGGTTAAAAATATAATTACAAAGTTTATTTTTGAGAAGTCAATACAATTCACATGAATTAACACATTGACAGTGTTGTTAGAAATAATGGATTAATTATAAATAGTTTGTACTGAAATTTGATGTTATTTTATGCAATTGTTAACGATAGTAAGATAGATAAAGAGCGACCCAACTGAATATAAATGAATTAAATTATTTTAGTTTAATGTTACGTATAACCTTGTATTTTTAATTTGTTTAAAAAACTTTATTTGCTATCTGTCCAACTTGAATTGGATGTTTCGTACCAAAAGTGTTTCTTGTAATTTATGTTTACTATTTTTTAAGTTACATTCTTTGCTATTTTACGGTTATCTTTGAATTAATGTTTATTTTAATTCTGAGCTTATCGTACGCACCTGAGCCTTCTTGTTATCGACTCATAGCATAGTTATTTTAATTTATAAAGAAATTTTAATGTTATTTTTAATTGTTAGTATTTTTTACTCATAATTATTAAAGAAAACTCATTGTATTAAGATTTTTAAATATAATTTTAATGTACGTTACGATGATATTATTACTTTTGTCGGCTGAAAACACTGGATGGCAATTAATTGGCAACACCGTTCAAAAACAATGTATTGCCAAATCAATTAATCAACACATAAAATAAGTAAAACCAAATATTAAAAATATATGTGTTTTATTTATACCTATTAACTAAAATTTTCTACAGGTTTTTCTGTGAATTAATTCTGAAAATATAATTTTTAATAAACGCTTGAAAAAAATATTATTCAAATAGTAACCTGATCATAGTAGAGTTATTTTGGTTTATATTGTAACAGTTATTCTATTTAAGTTATCAAAATAAATGATTATTTCCAAAATATTGTTTGCTTTTATAGAAATATTTTTTCCGAATTATCACGAAGAAAAAATATATTGAAAATACAAAATAAACGTCTATAATTGGATGTGTGTGGTTTAATTTGGTGCCACAAAAAAGAGGCGAGTAAATATAGGTTTGCCATCACGATCAGTATGTACCACTTCATTTTTGCTCGTTTAGTACCACGTAGTTATAATGGTATCTCGAGGGTTAAACCTATGGATATGTATTATATTAACTTTAAAATGCCTTTAAGTGTTTATTTGTACATATAAAAACAGTGCCTGGGTTGTACAGAGCCTAATGGATAAGGGACCAGTATCTATACTAGGCGACAAAAATGGTCGTAGGTTCGAATCCCGGCACGTACGTTTGAATTTTTCCAGATTAAGTACGAATTTAGACACCACATACTAACCGGTAAAGAAAAAATCTTGAGAAAACCCGCATGGACCAGTAAAATTACATAAAAATAGCAAATAAGAGAGCTCCGCATGCAAGATGCGCCCTCGATCGAGAGACGTCACACAATCGCTCTCATGCCGATCCGTATAAACATTGCGGCGTTCGCGAGAGTGGGCCGGCAGAGTGCACGCTACAATTTTTTTTTCGAACATGATATATTTTGTTGGCTGGAATAGACCTTCCCAAATAAACTGGGCGAGAGGGCGAAAACTAACGTGCTCAGCCGGATGAAAATAGGTAATCAGCTTTTTAATTAAAAATCAAAATTTGATTTTGATTTTCAGGTGGTAGGACGGTTACCCGAATCGGGTAAAACATAGATTCGAACAGTCTACAGCAGAAAATAATAGTACCTTACGACATGAAAATATGAATAATGTATTTTATTGTTCCATAAAACTCTTTTAATTCAATCAATCATTTTTAACAAGCAATTATTTAAACTCGAATTGGCTTAGATTTTAAGCTCAGTTGCTCCGTAGCGGGCACTTGAATGAGTCATATTGAGAAAATGATTTTTATTTTACAATATTTGTTAGTGAGTATTATTTTTATGAAGAGGTTCTTTTTACTATATACCAAAAGGCGGGAAATAGGCTAACCATTTTAAATTTCTCATTTTGTATCCATTATAAACACTAAATGGTCTTATGTGCGAATTAACTTAATTTTAATTATGCTTCAACGTTTCGACCTGTGTACGTAGGCCATGTTCACGAGCATATTTACGGGAAGTTGCTTTCTATACCCTCTTTTAATTTTGATAATTTGAATAGTCATTAAAAGTAAGTTAATTCGCATATAAGAGCTGTTAAATTATTTTTAATGATTATGTGACGTAGTGGAAAGCGGTTACTGCCACTTATAACCGAGTTCAACAGCAAAGATGTCTCTATCGTGCTGCTGACATTGAAGATAAAGAGGAAAGGTCTCAAAATAACGAAAACTGTTCCCGAAACCAATTGTTTTAACAGTATTCATAATATTGTAATACATCGTCACGCTGTATCCCTTTCGGGGTGAGCGGAGATACATTAGTGGCTGTATCCACTTGGCGCTTGTATGTCGTGCCCAACGTAAGAAGTACGACAGCTGATCACCGTTCTCACAGCACATATACATGACATTGATATTTTATGGAACAGCCTGTATGTATGTAAATGTATTTTATTATCAATCTACCCTATCTCTATTATATTTTATTTAGTATTCTACATTTTTCTATGCTACTTAAAAGTATTCTATGTATTTATTGTCATACTTATTTGTTGTACGTTATAACTTATAAGGTATGTTTTTGTATATTTGGTCCTAATATTTAAATAGCACCGTGACGTCCGCGCAATCGATTCCCCTGAGCGTCGGCTGAAAATCAGCGCTGGATGGCGCGTGCAGCGTCGCCCAGCATACGCTGAGCTGAGTGCTCTTTGAGATGGGTAGCAGCACACTTGATACATGATGTGATGTTATGTATTCTTTCATTGTTTTTTTTTTTATATAAATATGTTTGTTATGTGTTGTTATCTTTTGGCTCAATAAACTTTTTCTTTCTTTCTTTTTTTTTTTTTTACATTTCTCTTAGATGCCATGCGGATTTACTCACGGTGTATGACTTCACTGATGAGCATGTGAAAATGAAAATGTTTTTATGTGGTGCCTAAATCCGTACTTAACCTGGAAAAACCCAGTGGTGTGTGCCGGGATAGAAACTCACGATCACTCGCGTTGCCACGCATGGATACCGCTCTCTTATCCACTAGGCCTTCACAGCTATTAATTAAACGAATCTACTTAAAATATATGCCTACTATTTCTATCAGTGAAGTGCTAGGGCGATTGCCCGAACTGGGTCGTGACCACAGTACGCAGATGTAAAGTTCGTCATAGTGACTCACTTCGGACTGCCGTGTTCCGGGATCAGTTTGTATATATTCAGTTGTTCACATGCCTAGAGATCTTCCGTCGAGATGTATGTAGGCCGAAATGGCGATGGCGGCTTTCAATGGCTTTTCGTCCCTTGGCCGTTGTGACCGCTCTTGGACTTCACTGGTTCTTTCTATTAGATGCAATGTAGTATAAAAAATGTATTTTTGTTAATATGTTAATATTGTTTTGCATATACTATCAAAATATCTGTATATGTCATGGGCGAAAAAAATTGCAAATCTACGAGAATGATCCACAGATATTTTACAAAACACGAAATATTTGCTGGACACCACACAGTAACAAGAATTGTGTATTCTTTACCCTAGTTAAAATCATTATATTTCCAGTTCATAATTTCTTCTGCATCAACAATTGATCCTGCTTCGGTGTTCAACTTTGATTATCCAAACGTAAGTATTTTTTAGTTGTATTGACCAGAGAAAGACAAATCGTAATCGTAATTTTAATTTCGTTAATTATTATCACAATTAAAACCCTTCTAAACATTAATGAGTCATAAATTTGTATGCAATTGGGAGTTCCTTAATTGTTGGTGCAAGCCGGCTTAAGAGACTGATGAAACTATCTACCGAAAGCTTATCCTCAAGTATTAGCGCCGGTTGGCTCAGCTGTCTTCCCTTCGGCGCATCATGACACCCTTCAACCTTTTCTCTCAAAAGTTTTATAACTCATTCATCTTTTAAAAGATGTATTTTATGCATTTGACTACCTCTGTGGCTTTAAGCTGATGGAGGGCCCATTTTCGCCATGTTTGTATGTTTTTGTATTTTATTTTGTTTCTGTATACTGTTTGTGTTACTGTTTTTAAATTCTTAGTTTTTTATAAGTTATGGCGTAATAAATACATTTCATTTCTAGAACGACCAAATCTTTCCTCTTTATACCTAATACGTATTAGTTCAGATATTGTTATGTTACAGCTAAAAGATGATATATACGAGCAACCAGTAAATCTAATGGCAGCGAAAAAATCACCACATGACAAGGTATTTCTTTATTTTATTTTTATACAATTGAGGGCAGCCAGTTGTCAGCACATTAGACAAACACAATAAACAGCCATATAAATATACCCGTACTAATGTGCTGCGCCGTTGAAAGCTACTACTACATCAAGCATCAGCAACGTAACAGTACAAACACTTACAATCCATATAATATAACTTCAATGGACTTAAACGTTGTTATTATTCAAAATCCACAATGACTTCAATAACTATCATTTATACCAAAAAACAGTTCCAAAGGGGTGCATTTTAGTCAGCTGGCCCCCAAACTATAACTACCTGTATCTTGTTAAAAAGGAATCAACGAATATTTTAGATAAGGCAACGAAACAAGCACTTTTTACAATCATGTTTAGATGTAATTATTCCCGCAGCAATTTCTCAATATCATTATATTTCAGATTCAACATTCTATCCCACAGTTTCACCTTAAATTCAAAATATTTAAAGTATTGTTAACTACATATGTTACATATCCTTGAACTTAGAATCCAAAATAGTTAGTTAGTTGACTATAAAGTATATTAGCATGCTCCGGGCAGTAGACTTAAGGGAGTCTGCTGTCCGGATGAGAGGGTGGCGGTGTGCAGTGTCCGGCTCGCCGCCTGTGAGATAGGTATTGGAAGGGTGGGCTCTTTACTCCTACCCCTCCTAGAGAGGCAGCCTCGACAAGGCATTTCGCTCTCCAGGCGTCTGGATGAATTTGGTTTCCCAGGCTCGGGTGGAGCGATTATAGGGCCACCCTGGAGATTTTTAGTCAGTAGGAGTCTGACACACCGGGGTTGCTGCCCTCACAGCGGCCCTGATGGTCCTATGCAGGATTTTCCACCGAGAAACCAAAAAAAAAAATTAGCATGCTGTTTAATTTTTGGGGAAATCCTCACAGGCTCGTCCCGGCTGCTAATGCCGGAGAAGGTAGCCGAAGCATACCGGACTTATTCCGGCTAAAAACCCAAAGATGATTGTGATCCTGAATTGTATTAGTGAAATTATAATTATGATTGTAGGATCAGCCAGCAGAGACCGCGGACACAAAACCGGCAGCAGAACCTTGGGCCCCGTTTGACTTTTCCAAGTTCGAATCATACCTCGATAAAGATAACGGACAGGAGTACAACCGAATTAAAAGGAGTGCTAAGGTACTTTTAATTTATTACTCCGGAGTATATGGTCAGTTTTACTTGTACAGTTAAACTGTTTAGTTATAACTGATCCTTTTGTTCAAGCCTATAATACAGTTGGTATTCAGTTTTGTCTGCATTCGTTTAATATTTGGTACTTCTTTGTTTAAAATAGAAGTTATTTCAAATACAGAAGTGTTTTATCTTTTAAATAATCGGTATTATTTAAAGAATGTAAAAAGTATTTAACATTTACAACAATTGATTAGTTATTAAATTGTTTTCATCTTTGTATGAATAGTGAAAAAAAAACCTTAGTAAAACAAGGTATCTTAAGATTATATTCTATGCTTCTGTGGAAAATAGCTAATACAATTCATTACTACTCTTCAAAATGGAACCTTTCTATCCAAAAGAATAATTATATTAACTGGAATTTGAACTCTGTGATAACGGAAAAAGCAACGTGCAAGTTAGTTAAATAAGGCAACAGATTTAAAAACAAAGTGATAATACTTCAAAAATATATTCAAAATAATATTTGAGGCGTCATCACGCTAACATATAGCCTCTCAACTATTAACAACTACTGCAAAGGAGTGTGAATGGGATACAAAGGAGTGTAAAAGATGTTTTCTGCCACAGAACACGCGCCGGTTTAACACTCTCACCGGGCCAAAGATGAGAGAGCGACCGCATCACTATGTCTACCCAGAACCAGTCAAAGACCATCTCTTAGAATTCAGCACCACATCAAAACGTCCTGGGATCCTACCCGACCAAATGAATCCAGGGGTAATATTCCGCGTTAGAATGTCTGACGCAATACTCCGCATCAAACAGCGCATGTACGAAGATCCAGAACGACACATCGAAGCTGATATAATTTACACGAATTTGATAAAAAAGGTTGTGATGGATGAAATAACGAAATTCCACAACCTACTCCTTATGTACAAGACGGATAGGAGTATAAAAGAGCACTTAGGGGAGTGCGGTGGGAGGATTTATAAATTCATAAGCTATATGACTATAAAAGTGCACATATACTGTTTATTTGATGCTCTGTGGATAGATGGGAATCCGTATGTTATTGGGGATGAGTATACAGTGACTCCAGTCGAAGTACCTCCTATGATGCAATGCGACGCGGCGGAGTGTAATTCGGTAGTGTTTGTTGATTCAATCACGGAACCTAAAGATATTGAGGAGTGATTTCATTGAAATAAATATTTATGATTATATCGTTGTTGTTATTTTACAGAACGACAGGCCCTGGCTTCGTTTGCGAATTACAAAATACTAGTTTAATTCAGCGGTAAAACGTACTTGTCTCCTTTTTATTTTTTCGTTATAATAGGTGAACTTAATATAATAACACCCAGGAATCATCAATACATATAATAAATCCGTTCCGCAGCCACCTATCCGACGGTCGGTGCATACTATAATTTGCAACTCCGTGTATATATGCATAATGCAAGTAGCCAGAATAATTTAACTTGCGCGATGTTCGTTAGTAAAAATGTATGAGAATCGTTAATCGATCTGTACGCGTTTGTGCCCTCTAATCTCTGAATCGACACAACTATTTTAAATGCGGTTTTTCACTAATGTATTACTGAAAGCTGTCTTTAACGTATAGTGTTCATTTTGTTTGAATCGGTTCATAAATAGAAAAGGTAAGTTAGTTTAAAAAAAACACGTTGATCATTTATTACGAAAAATGTGTTTAGTAAAATGGAACGCGACTCATCTGTCAGTTGTTATTGTTATTGTCATTAAATCTTCCTGATGTATATAGTTTGTATTTATAATATGTTTTTGTGAGTTATTGTTGAACATCAAATGTATTTGCACAAAATTTTCTGTTCGGCGGTATATACAGTAGCTCTGAAATAATTTTTATGTGCCTCGATTTGTGTTAGTAGTTATTATTCGTTGTAAGTAACGGCTTTCATGGCGGTATGAAGTTCGCTAGGTCAGCTAGTATACTATATACATATAATAATGCATAACGATAAACACAAACTAATATAAACATGTCAAAATAAAAGAAAAGAAAGATAAAAACCTTAGATTATATAGCAGATAACAAAATTACTTACATATCATACAGTAATACAACTGATAATAGAAAAAACAAAGATGACATGTCATTAATAATACAAGACAGCACACATATTCTTATGTGTCCTAGTTGCTACCACTAATTTTGAAAGGCGCTCGATGCACTTTTTTTTTTAAGTTCGACTGTATTTACTGTGTGTTGCAAAAAAATATTTAAAAAAAAGGAGGTAAGATAGGTATATTGTTAAAGCAAATGGTAATAAGTTGTTGCTGTGATTTTTATCAAAAATGGCGACTGCAAGTAGTGCAGAAGAGCTTGATTTAAGTATGACCTCGTGGGAGATACTAATTCGGGCTCGAATCGCGAGCTACCTCTAACCTGTCTACCAAAATTCTACATCTACTAAATGTCGAATTGAATATTTCGCTTTAGTTTCACTTATTCCAGCGTTCACGTTAGACTGCAGCGATAATTCTAGAACTTACTTTCTACTCTCCAATAGATGGCGCTACTAGAGGATGCGATTATGCTATTGCCTTCGAGATGGCATTAACAGCGGCGGTTCATCTACTAGAGAGGTTGCTACATAACTCATCCTTATTTCGTAACAATAATATAGAACATTTTTTTTCCTTGAATGAATGCTGAAAATTGTCATATAACCCGTGTGGCCATTACAAACTTAGCACAATAGTATAATAATGTACTGTTGTATCAGAGACGACGAGGTCGTGGAGGCAGGAGGCGCGGCAAGCCGACGACATCGCAGCCGGAATATTTTGATGTAAGTAACGAGTAAACACATAATTATCCAATTCAAGATATAATCCAAGACGCAATTTTCTATCTATTTATACAATTCATTCGTTTAGACCAGTCTCGTGAGCTCCAACACGATATATCTGCTGCAAGTTAGTGAAGAGTTAAGTACCCTGTTGATTCCTGATGATTTACACTAGAATTGTACACTAAGATTTCGGTATACACCTTTTATGTTTATTTATCAACGTTCTTATGATTTGGGAATCTTTAAAAATGTTATTTTAAACACACTTAACCCCAAATTGACGTACCCTTGAGTCCACTCCAAAGGCACCTCGAGTTTATTTCGGCATTTCTTCTCCAGGTAGTCGCTTCCCATACGCCAGTAAATCACCACCACAGTTTTCACGGTGGTCACGAAAGCCGAAGTTCATACCCATAATACTTTTACGCTGTCGCCAGAATCAATCAATTCGCTGGCTGAGAACCATAAACGCACTCATTCTGAGTAAAGTTAAATTCTAAAAACCCTTCCATAGTTATGTTTTCTAGTTTAAAAGAACTATAAAAATGATATTGATAGGATTGTATAGTCGTTATACTCGAATATGCTATTTTTTTCTCGCAGGACATTACATAATTCCTTCGTGTATTAAATTTGTACTTCATTATGTTAAAAGGAGCAATTACTAGAGTCTCTTAACTGTTCTTCTCAGTAGATTCTGTTTCCAAAACGGTGGTAGATTCATTATTTAGACAATTCAAATGAGCTTGTAGGTGTGCCTATTTGAATAAAGTTGTATATTATTTAAGTTCATAGAATGATCGAAAACAAAAAAATGCAATTTTAAAGGCGAACCTACATTGGCTTAATCTTCAGTTTACACCAGATCTGGTTGAGGTTAAATAATTTTTATACATGACCTCAACAGCAGCACAGTGGCTGATTTGCTTTGATTATTTGCCTATAGGTCTTAAAGAAATATTAATATGTTTAGGCAAAGAATGTAAGCACAACCGAAGTTCCGATTGCGAGACGCGGCGCCGATCGGGAGACACATCAAGTCAAACGGAAAAGAAAGAAAAGCAGGAACTCGAGGCCCAATTATGACACCTACGACCCTCCTATTAAGGTTTGTTTTGGTGTACACGCTTTAGCATTACAGTTCTTTATAGATACTAAGTTTTTCTTTGGTGGCTGTAGTAAACTAGTGGATAAGACAAGTTACCATGCGCGCCAACGCGAATGATTGTTGGTATGAATCCCGGTACGTAACTCTGGGTTTTTCCAGATTACGTACGAATGTAGGCACCACATGTTTACTGGTAATGGAAAACATCGTGAGGATACCCGCATGGCATCTGATAGAAATGTCATGTGTAAGTGTCCTGAGAACGACGACACAATGAAAGTGGATACAATCGCTATTGTATCTCTGCTCACGCCGTAAGAAATATATAAAGACTAATGAAACGATTTAATCGTTATAAGCTGTTTGGGATCAACAGGTGTTATGATCCTTTTAACGTCATGACTTGCTAGCATAATTTTTTGCTTTCTTTTTCCCGTGTTCACGAGCTACATACGCTCCTAGTGCTACCATGTAAGATTTGCTCGTTTAATAAATGTTTATTTTATTTGAATTTTTCCCTCATAAACTAAAACGGAGAACCTGAGTAAAATCTTATATCGATACGGAGCTGTCCGACCCTTCGCGGGATATTATAATATACTGTACAGTGTATTTCATTTCTTCCTTCAGGAATGGGAGTCAGGATTCGTTGAGATGCCCAAAGATTTGTACCAAGCTCATCTTCGACCTGGCGTCATATTCAGGATTCACATGGCAGAAGCTATACTCAAGATGCAGTATAGAAAGTACAATTTTTTTTATTCTACTATTTTTAGTAACTTAGAAAATCCTGCACAGGATCGTCAGGCCTCGGTGTCCCCGACTCCTACAAGTATAAAACCCCCAGAGTGTCCCTCTACTCGCAGCAAACAGAGCCTGGAAATCCGTATTCGTCTTAAGACTAGGCGAGCTAATATCTTTCATTAGGTTCCATCTCAGGGGGCTGGTGTAAAGAGCCTGCAGGACCTCTCTGGACCAGCGGAGGGTAAAACACATACCCATTTTCGAAGTGACAGAACTGGAACCACGGTATATAAGCGGAAAGATTGTCATTGTGACTGGCTTCAGCCGGTCGCGTTTTAGGATACCTTCAGTCCGTGTATATGAGAGTCGGCATAACGACGGCGATTGTCAACGGATTTTCATCTCGTGGCGTGCGTTGCTGTTCTTGAACTATGTTATACTTATCTTCAGGTTTGGTATAGTCATTTTGTCGAATCAGTATAAAAAAAACGCCTCCAATTTATTTTGGCCCACTCCGACGCAGCCTCGAGTTTCTTTCGGCGTTTCTTCTCAAGGTAGTCGCTTGAGAAACTCTAGTAGATCACCCGTAGGTTTAGTATTTTTGGCTGGCGGTCCAAGTCGAGGTTCGTACCCACAGGGGTGCCCTTGCATTGCCAATCAATCCATAAACTCGCTGGCTGAGCACCTTCTGTTCTCGACTCCTAAGCTCGGTTGAACTGGCTATGCCTGTCCCGGCAATCAGTAGTTAGTCAGTATAAAAAAAATATAAAATTTGGCAGCATACTTCCGCAAGTGCTCTCCGCGCTGGTACATAGTATTCGTTGGTAATTTGCAGTACCGCTTTTCCCTATAAATAATTGGTTGTTTTTTCATTCATAATAATAATATGAGGAAGAATCTCAATCTAGCTCACGAGGTAACAGATGTGGGGGCTGGCCATCGACTGAATTCATCCTCATTGTAATTTCTACCAATTTCTTGGTTCTGGCTAGCCTCTAAAACCACCTTGGTAGGTTAGGTTTCAGCGCTAAAATGATGATGGCTCTTCATAAAGCGGCCATTCTTGATACTGCGTGAATAAAGCGTAACTTTCCATCTTTCTGGCCTTAATCTCTGCCCATTTGTGCTGGAGGTGTACCATTCCTCGCCTAGTGCTATAATTGGGCGGGTGGATAAGGAGTTTGCAATAATAATAATAGTCAGCCTTCTCAAGTTGAGCAGAGAGGCATTAGTGACTGTATCTTTCATCAAATTCGGCCTATTATCACCCACTGCTGAATATAGGCCTCTTCTTCATCATGTCTCAATGGTTTTATCGGTGCCGCTTTTGCCCTAGTTCTACCTTATAAATATCATGGGCAGCCCATGATGGGCTAACCTAACAACAGGTTTGACAATTAGCCTCTGGTACTCTCTCGCCCACTACTTCGTGAGGGCGTTATTCCAACTATCATCAGTACGGCTAGCCAAGTGTTCCGTCCATCGCTACTAGAGTGATATAATTCTTTATTTTTTTTATCTAACCTTAATTCTTCACCAGCTACGGTGAAGACAAGGATGAGTCGGTGATAGAGGCAGACGTGGAGTACTTAAGGCTGACGAGGAAGGTGATAAACGACGAGATCACCAAATTTGAGGATTTGAAGTGGCTCATATCCTGGTTCAACAACCGCTCGGAGCTGATCCAGGAGCATACATGTAATACTAGATACTACGCCGTCGGTAAGTTGAATATTGAGTGGGATGTGATCAAAAGGCTGTAGCGGGCTAGTGGATAGGTATCCATGCGCAGAAATGCGGATGTTTGTAAGTTCAAATCTCTGCACGTGTTTCTGGGTTTCCTAAGAATATGTGCGTATTTAGACACTACAAGCTTCCCAATGAAGGAAAACATCGTGAAGAAACCTGTATGGCATCTAATAGAACTCTCATGTGTAAATGCCTTAAGAACTGTGAACTATCAATTAAGTTGGGCAAGACATATAGCGCGAAGTGGATACAGCTACTGATATATCTCTGCGCAACCCGAAAGGGATATAGGATGATGATATATTATTATTATTATCATCTGTATTTTAACATGTTTACAATATCTTAAAATTGTAAAATATATACATATATAAATATAATATATTAATTTCAAAGTATAAAAACGTAAACCTACGGGGTCGAAGTTTCTCTTGATTTCTAGCTTAGATTTCTAGATATTTCGCTCCGCCAAATACAGTGTTGTACTTTCTGTACGTCTGTACTTTCCCTTAGGAGCAGTGTAGTTACAAGAGTTAACCTTGATCCTATCGTCAGGCACTCCACCTACAATGTTCACGCACCCTGAGGAGTACATGAAGAGGATGTGCCTATTCGACAACGTCTATATCGACCACATACCGTACGTGGTGGGGGAAGACAGCTCGCTGATGGCGGCAGTAGCCCCACCCGTGCTTCACTGCGATGCTGCTACTTGTACCTCTGTGCCTTTTATCGATAGGTTCGTACTAAACAACAAATCGGCCTTTTATTTTCGACAGGACAATTCTCTGTGTGCTGATCAGAAAAGGCTTTTACAACTTTACCGGGCGAAGAGGACGAGTACTTCAGGTGCTCGGCCAGCGATTTATGGGTTTAGTGTTAAAGCAGGGGCACCCCTGTAGGTACGGACCTTAACTTGGGTAGCCAGCCAGAGAAAAAAACCAAACGGTGAACTACTAGCGTTTTTATAGTGACTATCTTGAGGAGAAACGCCGAATGAAACTTAAGGCTTCGTCGGAGTGGATCATATCAACCGTAAAACGTCTACTATTGGGCATAGGTCTCTGCAGTTGGTTTCCAGAACGACGGGTTGGAATCTAGCATCTAGCTTCGTCCTACAAGATTTGAATTTAATATTATGAAGTTTGCCGTTGGATTTTGGCTCTTTACCGAGGTGTAAAGAGGTAAAAAAGTACAGGGAAAAGTTTTTAGAATATGGAGCAACGTTGATAGATAAAATAGAAAAGAAGACAAAAGGAACTAACGTGAGAACAATTTATATAAATAAATGTTTCTATGCTAAGAACTAAAATTATAAGGATACATACATAGAAACTAGAATGTAATGATGTTACAAAATAAACAGTTACAGCATTTTATTATTAAAAAAAACTTAACAAGTTTGCACTAAAATATTCCTCATGAACCGGTCTGTTTTATAATAGACCTTGTTATGTGGACGTTATTCCAGTTTGATGTTCGACGAGCGTTTATCACGAAGCAACGTGCGCACAGTGACGCGCTGCCAGGCGAGCTGCCGCGCACACTGTCGCAACGACGCCGACTGCCTCAAGCGATGTTCCGACCGCTGTCTACGATCCGAATGACGTAAATAAACCGTACAACAAGACCCATCTTTCATTTAAACCCTCAAATATTAATAATGACCAAGCAAGTTTCCGCAATTATTAGTGTTCCGTAATTAAAAATAAATTTTAATAGAACCCCTTCGTCTTCAATCTATCAATATTCTTTTCATTAAAAACGCGTGGGAGTATATGGTAGAAATTAATATCAAAAACTCAGTACTGCAATTCCGTGTAGCTCTAAAAAAATAATGAAACTATTAAGTCAACGTAATCAAAAGATATAACCATTAATTCCGTATACATATATTACGTTCGCAAGGGAATCAAAATTATAGAGGACTTCCTGACTTCTGTAGAGTAAGAATCATGAAATTGACAAGAACCAAAGTCTTGCCACAAATACAGGGGAAACCGTCATGATTCTAGAACAGTCTACTGTGATTTGATTTCCCTGTGAATATGACATAAACAATAAATATACGGCAAAAACAAATCTTTTGATTGTGTTGATTTAATAATATGAGAGGAAGAAAATGTATTTTTCTGATACACCACATAACACACAATACAGAATGATAGGTTTCAGAAGATAGAAAACAAAAAAATCAACAAACAAATAGAAATTCATAAAAAGTATTTTTCGTTATCAAAATCTTGCAACTACAAAAATAATATAGATACAATAAAACAGAATTATTAAATATACAATAACTACTACTACTATACTATACTACTATGTATTTTATATAATATATAGACGATACTTAAGGAGTCCCCTTTATTCCTTTTAAGAAACGGAAACCAAAATAATAGAGAAATCGCATGGGCGCTTAGCTTGGTAAGAACGAAACTGTCCGACAAGCAAGTTACAGAGACAGAGGATATTATAAAAACTTCATAACGTGTTTATATGACTTTTAAACTTTAGCTGATACTCTGAGGTCGAGGACTGAGGTCACTAACGCTTCTTTACTCTTTAGACATTTGATATTTTTTACTCCTCAGCAGGCATGGGATATTTCATGCATAACCTGCTATATAACAGTGACAAATAACAATGCTTTTTTTTTACACTGGCTCGATATAGTGACTACAGAGTACTTTATGGTGACAGTGTAGTCCAAAAACGAAAGCAACTATCAAAGGATGAAAATCCATTGATAGTCTCCATCGTAATGTCAGCCCACATATACCACGACTGAAGGTCTCTAGGTATATGAGCTACTGGATATACACAAGCTGGTCCCGAAACGCGACAAGCCGAAACTGGTCACTATGACGGCCTTCACACCCATGTACTGTGGTCACGATCCACACGGGCACCGACGCCCTACCACCTCGCTGCTGCTCGTTTAGCACCACCCAGGAGTCATGTGTATGGAAACTAGGGTAAAACCTACGGACGCGAACAGCTTCGACTGCCAAATGATATGCTCCGCCTGCTACAAGTAATCATAGCGCCTGTTAAATATCATACCGGCATGACTGAGAGCGTAACAGTATATACACCACCTCTTATATTTTATTCCAACAAATAATTGTTATATAGTTTATCGCTTATATTTTACATTTTCTTCTAAATAATCCTATTTTACTATAATTATATATGATGATGACCTAGCCGGATTCGGCCACGCCGACTGATTCAACATCGATTTCTCCGGTCGTGTGCTCTTAGGTGACTCACATACCCTATCATCTTTAGGAAGACTCTTGACCATGTGAGCATACCATTGACATAATCGTAGTTAATAGCCGCAGGTGGCCGGGCTTTTAACTCATCACGCTTCGGGTCTAACTGGCTACGCCGCTTGTCATATATAAGTAAATATGTATATGTCTCTAATGTGTGAGTGTATGTATTTTGAATTAAATTTTGATTCTGATTTTGGCGCCATCTGTTAACAATTTGATTCTATCTGAGTCCATGTGATTTTATTTAGTTACTGCTATAAATCCAATGATTTGTAAAATAATCCCAATTTTATAATTAATATTAAGGATTTTGCAAAGTTGTGCCCGGTGTATATATATTTACATTTTCTGTAAGGCACAGTATTAACTAGAGCATATTTATAAGTTACAATAAAAAAATCGACAGTCGTAAAACGAGGGTCAGGGAGGCAACAGTCGGCCCCGACAACCCGATCCGTCGCCCACGCAGAACAGGACGAAGGAGGAGGGCCTTTGCCGCAGGCCTTCCTCCGTAACTGGAAAGACGCCTTGCGGCGCGCTTGAGGTAGCGCGTCGCCCAACTTATCCAGGCGAGAGCGGTGTGTGACGTGTTCTCGCACACCGCTCCAAGACTACTTATGAGGAGAGCGATGGGTGGCCCTTTACATTACCCCCTCGTAAACACAGAGGTGAGGCCTACCGAAAAGGCCAGACGTCGTCGCGGGCCGGAGAAGTGGACGCTGCTGTGCCTCCGGTCCCGGCTAGATGGAGAGAAGGATCACCCCGGGGGAGTTAGTCGTTGCAAGTCCGACATACAGGGGGGCGACCCTCATCGCCCTCTGAGGTCCGTCAGGGATTTCCCCCGGGTTACAAAAATAAAAAGGTTACATCTCTTCTGCACTCTCACCGAATAATTGTTCTTTCTTGTTGTGGGGGTCGGCTGGGTGTACAATTGTTGTCTGAGCTTGTGCTGTGGGCTAGAGCAGCAATGGAATACTCGGTCGACCGCGTGTGATCTGGAGTTAATGGTTTTTGGCGAGACGCTAACGGAATGATACGTCCCTTGGGCCGCTGAGTTTTCTCCCCAATCTGCAGTTTTCCTTGCCGTTTACATTGAGTACCAACGTTTAAAAATGGATCCATGAAGAAGAAATGAAAATAGACATAATAATAAATAGACAGGAAAGCCGACATAACAATTATTAAGAGTTCAAAAAAAGAGACCCCAGACATGCCTGTATGGCGAAAGACTTTGCCTTCCCCACAGAGGGGAGAATAGAACAAAAAAAAAACACTTGCTATATAGTAGCGACAAAATTTATAATTTCATATCGTCACTGTTATGAAAAATGTAGCCATGTGTGTCCATGCCTACTCCTCAGTAATGCGATAAATGTCTATTTAGTTGCACGCGTGTGAATTCAAATATGAAATATACAAACAAATTTTACATTTTATTTATTTGTATTTACGTATGTGATTCTAAGTCTTTTGATAAAAAAGAAGGTAATTCTTTTAACTGTTAATGCTTAGTTAGGGATTTTTATATATATCCGAAATCAGCGTATATTCTAAACGGTCAAATACCTTACACCTGCCGGACTTGTATCAATAAATTAAGACTAGTTTAAACTATTCTAAACCGACATATAATTGAAGCCTTTTTATTCGACCACAACGTTGATTTAAATATGACAATTGTTAAAACTGCATGTTTCTGAGTCCAATAACGCTAAATAACATTATATACGAGCTTAAGCTAGATTAACTAGCCCCTCTGGCCTCGATTGATCCTAGGGCTCATAGACTAGTTGTCATTGACTCTTTAACTGAGTTTAAAATGCAGAACATTGAGCGTCGATGTAAGGCCTGCCTCGCAGTCTTTTACCGTTTGCATAATGGAGAGTGTTCTCAGGACCTACATTCTCTAATTCCACCAGCCCCATTTAATTAAATCACTAGACACCGTGTTGGATACAATCTGTATATGGTGGATGTTCTTTATGTCCGCACCAAGAGATTCGCTTCTATAATCATCATGCGCACAGCTAAGGAGTGGAATATGCTTCTAGCAAGCATATTTCCACGATCTTATAATTAGGGAGCCTTTAAGAGAAGTGAGACAGTAAAGTGAGACATTTGCTGGGCGGATGCGGTCCAGCGACGGACACATCTTCGCCTTCCACCGGGTGTGATTGGGGTCAAGCGTCTGCCTATAAACAATAATATAGAAAACTAAATAAATAAAAAAATAGAGTATTTTTTTATTTATTTCTTCTTATAGCTCCCATGACAAGAACCGTAGATTTGTGTCGCAGCAACAATTAAAAACAATTGTAAAAATTACAAAGACACATCACAAAGATCATAACATCAAGATAATTGTTATTACAATATTATGAAAAGACTGTAATATCTATTTATGTAAAATATAATTCATAGGTACAAGCGGCCCCTAGTTACTTAGGTTTAGTCATTGTCTATAAAGGTGAAACATTATTCTTGGATACGATAATTATTATATAAGTTTTTTAACCTACACCTTAATTATCCTGCAGGTATAGATTAGATAATTGCACTATGTTAAGGTACAATTCGAATTCTGGCAGTATCGACCCGACAGGTACCTGTATTGCTGCGTACGCAAGTCTGTCAGCTGTCACGATCGCCAGCTAGACACGCCGCCTGACAGCGCCGCGCAGTCGCCTACATCGGACGGCTGCTGGCTCACGATGTTCGAAAAATATAAAAAATATAAAACTTATGATAAAAAACATACAGAATAGTTATACTATCCAATTAAAAATGTTTTATCTGGCAGAATAGCAACATTGATTTTTTTTGCATAACGCTGCAGGATCCTTATTGTGTTTAAATGAATTAGAAAAAAATCGAAGGTAATGTAGTCACTTTGCTAAGCTATAAAAAAAAAGTTTTTCAGGTAGCAGCTGTACTGTAGACGGTCATAATGGAACATGTATACATATTCACAAATGCTTTCACATGATTCAGGACCTGGCTGATAATAAAAAACCAGAGGTAATCTAGGTGAATTTGTATACTTGATGTTCAAAGATGTTCGTGTTCAACAATGTGTGCCACAGTCTACTAGAAATTATGATTATTATTAATAGACTGTTGTTTAATCAGCCAATGGTTCTAGTAATATTAAAACTTCCTATTAGTAATATTTGTAATTAATACTTGTAGCCTGTGCTTACTCTGCCCGGATTGACGCATGGTTAGGGAACCTTTCTTGACAGTGCGCCAGCGCGTCTCTTAATTTCACACGATTTTTAAAAACCAATAAGAAAGCAGTGTTGCGCGTCTTAAAACTCATTCGATTTCAAGAACCAATAATACCTAACGGGCGCGGACGTTGCCCAACAGCCTAATAAGTCCTACATACTTTGTTTTTGGTTAAAAGAATAGAAAGGAAGAAACATTTACTGAGTTAAAAAAATACCCAAAACAAAAGTATGAAATTGTTGCTGTTTTAGAATAATCATTGTTTTTCAAAAGCAATTATTATTGGAGATATTGATAATATAAAACGATTCTATTTCAGATATGTTCATTCGATGGCACTGAACCAATTGTTTGCTGCACGGAATGTAGTATGTTCCATGTTAAGAATATAAGGTAAGAGAACTTCACTATCTGACGAACTGTATCATGACCATAGTACCGTAAGTACAGTAAGTGTAAAGACCGTCATAGTGACTCGCTTCGGCCTGTTGCGTTACGGGATCAATTTGTGTATAACCACTTGTTCAAATACCTAGAGACCTTCTGTCGTAGTATATGTGGGCCGACATGGCGATTGTAAATGTCAACAACTTTTCCTTCCTTGACGGTCATTGTCGTTTCTGGTATACTTTACATCAGTTCCAGTGTATCCAGTATTAATAAAACTATTAAAAAATGAAGCAAGACTTATTATGTCAATTCTCATGAACGGTAGATACCAGTAAATAGAGACAAGCAAAATATAACTTGATTACAAATGTATTCGTAATTTTAATTTTGTAATCATGATTAAATCCATTAAAAACATTAAGGAGTCATAAATGTGTATGCAATTGAGATTTCCGTAGTGTTTAAAAAATAGATGAGTAAAATGCATTCATATTAATGACGAAAAACGCAAAATGTAATCGTAATCGGTTTTCATTCATCTGATTACATTTTGCCCATCTATGCCCCTAACCGAATTTATTAGATACGTAATCATTTATAATAATACCCACATCCGATATAAAGATTTCGAATAAGTCATCTCTTCTCACTTCTTTAATCTTCAGCCACCCAATACTAAGTGAAGGTCTTATCCAATCATTTCCATTTTCGGCGGTCCCGCGCTACGCAGCATCTCCTAGCCACCTGCACAAGATCAACGGTCTACATGGCCACTGGCGTCTCCAAATTCATATAACCGGTTATGGTGTCCGCTCGAGAATTGATTCTCTCCTATTATTATCGGGTTTACTATATATGTGGCCCGCCCACCTTCCACTTTCTAACTACTACCACATCTGGGTTAATCAGTTATGTCAGAAATCATAACCTACAAGCGAGTCTCGATGGAATTCTTGTAGAGAATATTAAAACAATTTCTCCTAAAAACTTCACAGTCCTGTCGATACAAATTGTATTTTTTTACAGTGATGCTGTAATGGATGCTCAAGCAGGTATTTTGTGGAAAAATGGAAGAAAATCCTGGGACAGTGAGTTATATATTCGTAGCTTTATTCGTTTATATCGTGAGAAAGCCCGCATGGCATCTAATGTCATGAAAAAGTTCACGTGGGAGTACCCTGAGAACAGCAATCAGCTACACTAATGGTCACGTTGGGCACAACGCATAGGCGAAAAGTGGAAACGTCACTTTTTTTTAACCCGGTTGAACATCCTACACAAGTCCACCAAGGCCGTTGTGAGGGTAGCGATCCTGGCGTGTCAGACTCCTACTGACTAAAAACCCTCGAGGTGTTCTTCTAATCGTGAATTGATTCCGGGTCTGGGAAGCCGAATTTATCCAGAAGCCTGGGGAATGAACAGCCTTGTTTAGGCCTTCCTGCTGAGTGTAAAGGACCCACTTCTCCGGAATCTCTCACAAGAGGCGCGCCGTACATTGTGCACCGCCTCCCCTTCATACCCGCAGCAGACTCCCTCAAGTCTACTGCCCGTGGATCATCGACTAATGTATCTGTGCTCACCTAGAAAGAGATATAGCGTGACTATATGTTATTTATTATTATTATTAAAATAATTATAATATTAACTTTTTATTTTTTTTTCCTGGGTCGCTATAGTGATCAAACTACGTCTGATGGTAACCATGGTGCAGTTCAAAAAACGACTATGAGTATCAATAGTAAAAAACCTATCTTTGGTCACAGTTATCATGCCGATCTCAACAAATATCTCTAAACGCTTCGTTTAAACGAAACGCGTGTTACCGTATAACGGTGACTATGTAAGCCCGCGCATGCGGTTTTTATGGAAAGAAGAGGGTAGAACAATGGTGGATTGCAGTTTATGTTGAACTAACATTCTTAGGATTTTCAAGTTCGGCCTTGGCTTCATACTAACACTACATAAAATATACGTTACAGATTGCCTTGAACACTTAAAAAATAATAAATATCCATGTAATGATCATTTCCTTTCGAAATTGGTCAAGTACTGGAATGTAAAGAAGAAATGCGCTGAAATAGGCGCTGCCGGCGTTGCCGCGGCTGGTGGTCAAGATGCCGAAATTGGTGAACTACCTCATATGGTATGCAACTTTTAACTCCACCCTCATATTTAACTATAAACTTAACAAGAGCCGTGCAGATTTACATTTGTGTCAACAATAAAGAGTGAAGCTACGTATTATGATGTTAGCGCCATCTTGTTTAATGAATATTTACATATTTTTTTATACTGGCTCGATATAGTGACTACAGTTCATCTGATGGAAAGCATAGTATAGTCCAAGAACAATAGCGACTATCAAAGGACAAAATTCCATTTGCATTCGCAGTCGTCGTATTAGCCAACATACACCACGACTGAAGATCTCTAAGTATATGAGTTAATGAGTACACACGCTGATCCCGGAATATTACAAGCGAGTCACTATGACGAAATTATTATATACATGATATATAAAAATTACAATAATCACTAGACAATATGTAAATATTTAAATAGAAACTGTACGAAAATTACAATTAAATTTGGCTAATCTACCTACGAGTATGTAGCTATAAATATGTACAAAAATATTTCGAAATTTAATCTTTACTGATTAGATTATTTTCAGGCTCTAAAAGAAAATAATCCTCGCACGAAACTGAGTTTATTTCTGTAAAATAAAATTAGATCAATGTTATTAACTTTTGTTTAAAGTTAACCCTTGACAAAATGTTAACTGTATTTCAATTTTATTTTCAAACAATAATAGCTAAAGCTTTCTAAGACCATGTTTTGGGAGTCGAAGCTGCTCGCGTCCGTAGGTATCCTAGTTTCCCTACACGTGACTCTTGGCTGGTGCTAAACGAGCAGCAGCGAGGTGGTAGGGCATCGGTGCCCGCCTGGATCGCGACCACAGTACATGGGTGTAAAGCCCGTCATAGTGACCAGTTTCGGCTTGTCGCGTTTCGGGATCAGCTTGTGTATATCCAGTAGCTCATATACCTAGAGACCTTCAGTCGTGGTATATGTGGGCCGACATGACGATGTAGACTATCAATGGATTTTCATCCTTTGATAGTCACTTTCGTATTTAGACTACACTGTACTTACCATCAGGTACTCTGTAGTCACTATGTCAAGACAGTGTAAAAAAAAACGTATCATTTTGTAAAAATTACCTCTTCTACTGAATAAGGTTCAATAGTTTCAAACTAGCAAACATACATACCATCTGAACTACTTATTAACTTTCAGAATTTTAGCACATCTAAAATGCCGGTTTGCCGTGTTTGAGATTACTGTCTATGAAAGATTTTTAAGCGCGAATAAAAAATGTAAAAAAAAAAACAGCAAATGTCAATGTCCGTGTGAATGTAACGAAGTAACGTGTTGGCTAGGAAAAAAAATTTTAACCCAGTACTTAATTATCACTGATAGTATATTCAACACAAGTGTACGGATCACAGACAATGGACAAATGATCGGCAGTATTGCTCGCTAATCATATATACAAAGACGTTTTCATCATCATCATCATCATCAGCTTACCCTAGTCCACTGCTGGACCAATGTCTATCCTAACAAGCGACATTGTGCTCTATCTTCGGCTCCACGCTACGTTGGTCGATCATTAGTCCTACGGTATTGGCCTACCCACTGCCACTTCAGCTTGCTAATACGGAGAGCTATATCGACAACTTTGGTTCTCTGGTGGATAACTTTATTTCGAATTTTATCCTTCAGAGATTTACATAGACATATAGAACATAGACCATTCCACCGCATGCTGAGCGGTTTTAAACTGCTGGACTCGCCCGACCTTTGGGAGTCGAAGCTGCTCGCGTCCGTAGGCTTTACCCTAGTTTCCCTACACGTGACTCCTGGGTGGTGCTAAACGAGCAGCAGCGAGGTGGTAGGGCGCTGGTGCCCGTCTGGATCGCGACCACAGTGCATGGATGTAAAGCCCGTCATAGTGACCAGCTTCGACTTGTCGCGTTTCGGGATCAGCTTGTGTATATCCAGTAACTCATATACCTAGAGACCTTCAGTCGTGGTATATGTGGGCCGACATGACGATGTAGACTATCAATGGATTTTCATCCGATGATAATCGCTTTCGTTTTTGGACTACACTGTACTTACCATCAGGTACTCTGTAGTCACTATGTCGAGCCAGTGTAAATTAATAAATAAATAAAAAAAAAACCTTAGTGTCCGCGTCTCAGCTCCGTACAAACTAGGAGGACGCATTGAACACTTTAGTATTCAGGCGTTGTGTAATAATTGACGAACAATGACCACTTATTACAATATATTTGGTAATTTCAGGCCTTGCTTGGTTATGGAGATGACCTGGACACGGCGCAGTGGTTGTGTGGCGGGTCTATAATCAGCAACAAGTTCATTCTAACAGCGGGTCACTGCATTGAGAGCGTTCTTGTGTACGTATAATATTGTGTTGATAAATACGCGGGCCGGGATAAGTAATGTACTTATGCCGTTGCACAAATGCACCCTCGTAGGCGGTATGATTTTATAAAAATAAAGAGTTGCTATAGTTGAGACAAATAGAAAGTACTTACCGGTTGGCAGCGGTAGTCAGGCACTTTACAAATCTCTCACTGTATGTATTTGAGTGCATATGATGTGGAGTATGGTGTTTGTGAAGATTTGCAATGTGTATAGCGAGTTTGAAAATAATTAGGTGTGATTATTACGAAAAAAAAAGAATGCGATGCGATGTTTGTGTTTTAAGCGAGAACGGTTTAGAAAGAAGTGAATGATAATACTCCAGATGGCGTTTGCATTCAGGTGCGTTTACATTATTAATTTATAACTCTGAGGTTGCGCCTTTTGGCGTGACTAATAAATATAAAAACCCAGTCTGCTTGTGGGTGGGGTGAGAGGTCCGCGATGTTCTAAAATCGGCAGTATGTTCACATTAGTACTAACTTCTATGTTTTTATAACAATGACTACAGCGTGCAAGATGATAAATACAATCTAGCTCAAGAACGGCATCCTGTTCGTTGCCGTTGGTTGGTAGTCAAAGGGACGAGAATTCATAGGCACTTGTAGTTACAAAGCCGACCTTCATATACCACGACTGAAGGTATGTGAACAACTGGACGCGCACAACCAGATCCCGAAACGCGACAAGCTGAACAGAGTTTCTATGACGGTCATTATACTAAATGTTAATTTTTATTCGATGTCTGCCAACAATTAAACCTCGTAAATCAGATGGAATAGCAGTAATTATGATACCATTGGACATAAAAAAACCTATTAAGTAAAAAATTGACTTCCAGAGGACCAGTCCGCTACGCAGCCTTGGGTATATTGAAGCGATCAGACCCGCAAAGCCACTGGCAGCGGTATTCTATAAAGAGATCTGTGCCCCATCCCGACTACAAGTCTCCGTCGAAGTACCATGACATTGCGCTGCTAGAAACGGAGACTACGTAAGTTCTCAAAAGCAGCTCCCGATCTAGAAATTTTTCTAGATGAGACAAAAATTAATTTCAGCTGACGAGCCTTCCCGAAAAGTCCTTTGTTTATCAATTATGTGGATTAGTCCTATGAAAAAAAAAGGTTTATAGCACATTTTTTAAAGATTTCGTGCCTTAAGAAAACTCAAAAAATCAAAGGAATCAAAATATTCACGAAAAGCTACTTTTCACCTTATAAGATATCTTACGAGACGTTTGTATTAACTTTTAAAATAACGACTTGAACAAATTTATAGCCGATTTTTTTTAGATTATTTGCCCGTATGCTGGGCGACGCACTCATCTGCCATCCCTAGAATTTGACGCCCGAGTCGCGGCCCCAGCCTAACTCCTAGATCCGGGGCTGTAACATTGGCTACGCGTTACATTACATCAGGATTGCTCAATCTTTGGCTAGCGATATGCCTCAAGATTATTAAGCTCATTTACTTTGACTATGAAAATTATTAGAGGGGTGAAAACCTTTACCAAATTTGTGTGGGCTACTCCACGCTCGAGTCATGACATAACGCATGCGGCATATTACAACGGTTATACAATGTGGCAACCGCCACGTCTCAAGCCTAACCACGACTAAAAGTTTCTAGGCATATGAACTGGCCGACACAAATCCCGAAACGTGACTGTGACGATCTTTGTACTTTTGTACTTTGGTCACTACCCAGTTTGGGCCCCCATCTTATTCATCACTAGCTGATCCGGCAAACGTTGTTTTGTTATATAAGGTTTTGTAATATCTTCTAAGATGTTCATTGAAATTAAGTGATGTCAAAGACAATTTTGTTCACAATTAAATACTCTTAATCAACAACACATTTATTTGGATAAAGATTAATATTATTACGTTGATACAACTCTTAACAAATAATGCATTAATTTCGACCAAATTTGTTTACCATAAAAACGGTTCTAGTGACTTAATCTTAAAAGATAGACATATACTGTCCTGGACATTTTTTTTAGATCATTTCAAGAGGAATAATTCTTTCTTACATATATTTTTGGTATCTTGAACCGTTTTTGCAGCGCACGCAATGGAAGCCCTCAAGGATGAATAATTTTGCCCGTTATTGTTACATTTTCCATTATTTCTTCGCTCCTAATAATTGCATCGTGATGTTATATAGCCTAAAGCCTTCCTCGATAAATAGTCTATTCAACTCAAAAATAATTTTTCAATTCGAACCAGTAGTTCCAGAGATTAGCGCGTTCAAACAAACCAACAAACAAACAAACAAACAAACTCTTCAGCTTTATAATATTAGTATAGATACCAACCTCCTTCCCTGCCTCACTTGAGAGTTGTTTGTCCTGTCTGGAGCACTCACTATTAATCTTTATTTATATTATAGTATAAAATTCAACTCACTGGTGCTACCAGCGTGCTTGTCCACGGATCCTGAAGACGATGACCAAGCTCATGCCGCAGGTTGGGGTGCCTTAGGGTACCGGCAACCGTTAGCAGACGTTTTGCAAAAGGTATTTTCTTTTATACTAGAAAGCATGACCACGTTACACCTGATATAGCACGCTCAGTCCAAAACTTACCGCAACTATCAATAGAAAACTGTTCGTCGATTGTCGCTGTGATCATGCCGACCTGCTTAAAAGTCTCTTCACACTTATTTTGAAGGAATATCATAGTAAGAGCACCATCAGGCTGTGGAATGATCACATTCCAAAGCCTGATGACACGACAGAAGTAAATATTAGAAAACTTTTTAGATAAAGAAAAAAAGCACATAATATATAATATACAACACAGAAGGATAGGTTATTCTAGATAGAATAATCAAAAGCAAACACCCTGTACTGTGATGATGCGCGAAAGGGACGAAACTCCATTGAAAGTCGCCGTCGCCATGCCGGCCCACAAACATAGATGGGCAAAATTTAATCAGATTAATGAAAATGAATAACGATTACATTTTACGTTTTTTACCATTAATATGACTGCATTTTGCTCATTTATGTTTTAAACACTACAAAATCCCAGATTGTATACACATTTATGATTTATTAATGTTTTAAATGGATTTAATCATGATTACAGAGCAAGAAAATTAAAATTACGACTACATTTTGTAATCGTCCATCATTAATCAGATTAAATTTTTCCCATCTCTGCCCACAAATACCACGACGGAAGGTCTCTAGCTATATGAAAAACTGGATATATACAAATTAATACACGTATTGGATAACTGTGTCGTGTATTTTCAGGTGAGATTGGTCAAGTTCAGCCACGAGGAGTGCAGTGACATCTACCAGCCTCATAGACACCTGAGACAAGGCTATAACAGCACAACGCAGGTGTGCTTCGGAGACCATGATAAGCCGAGAGACACTTGCGAGGTAATGGCCTTAGCGCAGTTTCTCCCGGTATCTTAATCCGTCAAAATACAGATCTAGAAAACCGTGCATTTCAGGAAAAACAAATGAAATTAACATATAAAGAAAATATAAATGAATGTATTTAAATATATTATAAAAATAATAAAAAAATGCCCGTGGCCGTGGTGCCTCGGTGGATAAAGGACAGGTATCTTTGTACGCCAACGCGAATGGTCATATGTTCGAATCCTGGCATTAAGTAGCGTACATTCCATGGAAGCAAAAAATGGTTTTCTATCCTTTTATGCGATATACGCCACTTTTAGCGTGTTAATCTGGTTTTTCCACCGATGGAACACCGGTGAAGGAAAACATTGTAAGGAGACCCGCATGGTATCTAATAGCAATATAATGTGTAAGCGCCCTGAGAGCGGCGATCTGCTACGCCATTGGTCACAACAGATATAATCACTAATATATTTCTGCTCACTCCGCAAGGGATATAGCGTATCAATACTATATTCTATTTGCATTATCCTTTCAAAAAATAATTGTATGAAATCAAAATGAATTATCTGAGATAACTTACATAGCAACACTAGAAGTGTGCGTAGTTCGTGAGCAAACGGAAAGCAACGGATCATGCTAGTAGGTAATGACGTCATGATTTCGTAGATTTCAAGCATTGTTTATGAATTAAATCGTTTCATTAGCCTTTAAACCGATTTTTGTAATGCTTACATCAATTCAGTTGAATTCCTTCAATTTTATGTGACAATATCTCTTTAATTTCAATGAAAAATATAATTTTCTGATCTAATTTTGTAATGTCATCGTATCATTAATATCCCCATTTCGGATCGGACAAGGTTTTCAAACCATACTGTGTATGTCGGATGTGTATTACATCTGATATGAAAAGTAAAACTAGCCACTGGATTAGTAAACTGCTAAAGTATAATAACAACGTAAATGCAATACGGAAACAAAGCGACACGGGCAAACTTTGTAACAGTCTATACGTCACTGGCCCGGGATACGTGCGCCGGCCGCTTACTAGAGCCGCTTCGCCCTTCGCATCTTGCTCTCATTTTAGCGCGACGATTACGTGAATTCAACGCTTTTCCCGACTCCAACGCGTCCATACCTAGTTCCAATGTATTCTTTGTTTCCAGGGAGACAGCGGCGGGCCTTTGTACAAGATTAAGGGTTGTCGCTTCGAGATCATTGGAGTCACGTCGTACGGAGTCGCCTGCGGGTTCGCAGGGAATGCGGGGATGTACACAAGAGTTGAACCCTACACGGCCTGGATAGAGAGCATAGTGTGGCCTTAGCCCTTTCGTTACGAGCGCCGGCTTTAGACGGCATTCACAAAACGTCCCGTGTGCACAAGCGCCGTCTTTAGCCGACATTCATTTTATAGAAAAGTAAAAAATAAATTACTAAGAATTATCCTAATTTAAATTTCTATTTAATATAATAGCAAAATCTTTAAATATACACTTAAACGAGAAAATTCGAACATCAAGTTGCCATCATGCAATGTGCACAGTTCGCGGCGTGCTGCCCGGTTCGGCGGAATGGACTGCGATAACGAAAGGGTTAACAAACCTTTTAAGGTATCAATTCTGCCCGCGATATCGTCTGCAATAGCAATACTAATGAGAACAGAAATCCATTGATGTCGAATCAGATATTCTGACTGTTGTGAAAACAATACTGGTCAGTTGTACGACTGCAGACAGAAGAGAAAAATTCATAATGCACGTGTCGAATTTTAGCAGTTACAACTCCATAGCAGCTATCACGTCGCAACCTCTCTGTACGTATTTATATGACGGACTATTCACAATTATTGTGAGCAACACCCGCCAACGGGCAGGCCCCCGCTATTCGGGCTCTATTATATAGAGGATGGCGCACTGCTCTGGGATATAATTTGCTCGGTACACGTGTTGCAAAGTAATCCTTTACAGTGTTCATTTTATATTACCCTTTTGTTAAATTACAATATTTAATAGGCTAGCAATGGAATTCGATAGTTAATAAAAAATTTAAAGGGGAGTAGAAGTGGATGGTGAAGCCTTCGTTATTTAAAATAATGATTTTGGCCCCTCCTCTACGTATATTATATATATAAAGCCGTACGATTTAGGTATCTGTACAGAGGGCCTAGACAAAATAACATTTGGGGAATGATAACGCTAAAAGAAAATTGCTATATGTATGCAACTGATATTAAGTTTCAAAATATTACGTTGACACATTGTGCCAACAACACATTATAAACTTTCGCGTGCGGTACTCATTATTAATACTTCGAGTCTTACGCGCGAATTAACTTGTTTTTAATAATAGCTCGACGTTTCGACCTGGTTACACAAGATATGGTCACGAGCAGACTGACGCGCCGTAGAGTTTTCGTTTTATTCATGCATAAGGCCTGTTTTAGTGTTCATAATGTCGTAATATTTATTCTATACATTTGCACTTTTCTAGTGGTGTTATCGATAAATGAATGTTAATTTGTTTTGGGAAGGCTCTATCAGATGTTACGATCGCGATCTTTACAGGCCTTTAATTCCCGCCTCGTCACAGTGATTGCATCGTACCTGATGGTACGAACAATGCAATCCAAGCTTCGAGAACGATCATCAAGACATAACTACTAACGAATAATCGCCGCTATCATGCCAGGCTGCATAAACAAGTCTTCACGCTTCATTTAAACGAAGAGGACACGCTCCCCGACTATTATATAATCTAATGGCCTGACAGAGTGAGGTAAGAGTTAATAAGAGATAATAGAAGTTACCGAAAACTGTGGATCCGCAATTCAGCGCGCGTAATTCTGTTATTAAAGGGAGAGGGTGGAATAAGGTTAGCAAGTCTTCAGAACACTCGCCTTGATACAAATGATAAAAGACGCTCACAATGGCAATGTCTGTTCTATATAAGTGCATACAGAGCAATATTCGCGACCTGACAGCGACTACCATAATACGAACCGTACCTTGGGCTTTAGAAAAAAATTCGGCCTATTTGAAAGTTATACCGAATGTGTTTTTTTTTGTCGAAGATGATCAGTCACTGACAGGCTCACGCTTGACCTCAATTTCAGCTGATGGAAAGTGATGAAGAGGCCGATGATGAAACGTGTTCCAGTAATAAATACCGATTCACTCACCGTTTGAACATTTCCATGTCGTAAGATGTTAGAAAAACAGACGCAGAAAGCGAATACCGCTCCTTGGCGGTTCGTAGACAAAAATAAGAGGTGAATGGTCTTGTGCGAGCTGCTGGGATGTTAGACATATAAGACTTAGGACCACTATATTTCAGTAATTAAAAAAAAACGATAATTAATCATTGTCTTTTTAAAATACTTTAATATCTAAAGTTCATAGATTTGGCGTTATAATTTACAACAGCATTGGTTTTAATTTAAGCCGTGTTGATATAAATAAACTTATTAAAAAAAAACAATTTTATTTTACTGTACCACTATCTAACTTAACCTTTCTCTGGCTTCTAGTCCTAATCTGTAAGCCAGTCTCTTTCTCCAGCTTCCCTGGACTCGTTGCTCTCTTTAACATCCTCAAACTCTCCTTCGAGCGAGACCGACGTTCGTTCTCTTTACCGACGGGCGTGGCAAACTCTTGCTCTAGATTCTTCACCACCGCGCTCTTTTTGCTCTTCGAGTATGTCTTTATAGGCACGGGCGTGAAAAACTGCTCCGGTGAATCCAGCGGCGTGAAGAACTCCCGTTTCTTCTCTTTCACATTTGGGGTCACCTTCGGAGTGACTATTTCTATCGATGGCTGAGTCAGTAATATCTGAGGACGTGACCTCGTTGGTTTTGGAGTTATATTCTCCAAAATAGGCTTCGAAGTCACCGGAACGGGAATTTTAAATTTCGGCTTATTTTCAGAGGGTTCTTTTTCATCAGTTTCGTCTAAATTCAATTTGATCACCTTCCGTCGCTTCATCACCTCGTCATCTTTAACTTTCATTGATCCAGCCTGTGGCATTCGGCCTTTATTAGCTGGAGTACTCACTTCCACCGTCGGGCTTAATTTTAAATCTTCCAGCTCGATCATCAGTTCATTTATATCAGGCTTTTTGATAATACCTCTTAGTTTAGCTGTTGCAATCATCAAATTCAGGATTTCGTTCATCAAGTACTGATCAGTTGATCCAAGTTCGGTTAGTTCATGTATGCTGACGATCAAGTCATCACCCGCTTCAAAATTTCGTTTGGAAAGCTCAAAAAACGCCATTTCTATCAAGAATTCTAATCGTACGCGTCTGAGTTCGTTTTTATACGATTTCACTACAAACTCATGCAAGTATTTCTCGTTAGTTCGTTGCGGAAACGATCTCGCTTCAGCGATATCGAGCATTTTCAGCGTTCCTTTAAAATAGTCTTCTGCTATGGAACATTCGTTGGCTCTGAAGTACATAGAAGCTTCTAGACTCGATGTCTGGCATGCTAGGATATACATGGCAGGGAGCTGGCAATGGCACTGACATTTGACATTGTGGTAGAAAAACTCTGGCACTTTGAACCGAGGTACTATACAAGGCAGGGTCGGGCTGGATTGGACCCTTTTCAGCACAAAGCTGTCCAGCATCATCTCGACATCTTGTTTCGGTGAAATGGGTATATCTTTTGCTGTATCCGTGTTTACATAATCTTTGGTTTTATTCGAGTTTTGTATTCCTAGTATATATTTCAAACGGTTGTCTATTTTGACCTGTAAATGAAATAATAAAATAAATACTATGATGACCAATTATCGTGGACTTTGACGGCAGAATAGTGCCTTCCTCATACTGAGGTGTCTTAAACGCGTAAGAGCCATCTAAGGTATATAGGAGCATGCCTGATATGGTACGTAGATTGCTGCTGCAACCGCCATCCCGCATAGGACATTGGTGCTGGGTTACATGGCCAAATCTCTTCCCATGGATTCCACAACTATAGAGGAAAAGACGATGTTGAATATCGCCTGATAACGACAGTAAAAGTAAAAGACATTAGTGAATGCAGCAAGGCTGAAACATTTTGAATACAACACAGTAAGAAATCACAAGATGATCGATGGAGCACAAGTATAGTCTAAGGAGAGACAAAGTTCACGGCATAATAATATAAAACGAAACACAAAAATAACCACAACAAACGAGTGATTCGTGGTGTCACGTCTAATGCGATACCAAGACTCGGATGAGCGATGGCGGCGTTCGCATCATTCAGCATTTCTGCGTGCGCCGGTATGCAGCTGTGCTCAACATAAGATTCCAAAGCACCACACGGTATAAATAAATAAATATGAAGTGTGTTAGTATGTAATGTGTAAATAATATTACTTAGATATATAACACACACACACACTCATACACTCACACAACACTCACTATACGATACTGGGAGCGGCCCAAACATTTAACAAAATTTAATATTAATGTGTAACTTCGTTATTTGCATTTTAGATTTTTATTTTATTTCCTATATTGTATATACTTTTCTTATAATATAATGTGAAGTTACTAATAAATAAATATAAGTGAAAATATAATACTGTTATTTAAAATAGTTGTTAGTTATTAGTTAGTATAATATAAAGAAGTAGAAAATAGATAATGTTAAGAATAGAAATAGATAAATTGATAATGGCAACATATAATTTCGATAAGGTGTGTTCACAAACCAGCGCATCGTCATAGTGATGAGAATTGGTGATGAGAGCGAACAGCTCCGCCTGTGCGGGCGCCGAGGCTGCCAGGAGCGCAGCACCGCACGTACTACGCGCGCGCCGCCACACCCGCAGGGCACGAGCCAAGTTCACACAGCCAATGCTGGTTAAGCACGTGTGGTATTTTATAGTCAACCCTCGGAGGCGGCGCGACGTCCACTTTGTTACTGAAAATCATTATAACAATCTTTTATTAGCTTAGTATGCAAATACAACCTGAGAGCATTTTTTAAGGTGCTGTAGTAAAAATGTGGACATGTAATGTGTATAATTGAAATCAATGAATGAATATACATCTGAAGTGAGAGATTGAAATCAGTAAGAACTGTGAGTGATTAACAAGCATAATTATTGAAAAGGGCGAAGGTTGAATGTGGAATTAAATAGAGCAAGTGATTGTGTAGCCGCAGTGAGTAAATGTGTACCCCTAACAACGTGTGCATATTTCATGATGACTTTTCCAGTGGTTAAGGCGTGAAAGTTTAACAAGCAAACTCACATTAGGATAATTGAGGGGGTGTGACTATGTATATGAGGTAAGTGCCTATGTATGTGAAGTAAATGAGTGTATATATGCGGTGAGTGAGTCTGTATATAAGATGAGTGGATGAGTGAGCATGAATTTGAGGTGAGTGAGTATGATAAATAAAGTAGGTGACTATGTATATCAGGTGAGTGTGTATATAAGGTGAGGAGCATGAATATGAAGCGAATGAGTGTGTATATGAGGTGAGTAGGTAAGTGTGTATATCAGATGAGTGGGTGTTTATATGAGGTGACTGAGTGAGTGTGTGTTATTGTTAATTATTTCAACTCACATGTGGTCCCCACAGAGAGGTAGTGGCGTTGTGCACTGTTCACCGCGAAGAGGGCGCTCGGTCCGGTTTCACCGCAAAGTATATTCTGTGCCTCCAGTAAACGGCCTATCGCCAGATCCACTAGGACAGAATAAACACTGTATCTAGAGGTGATATTAACGACTGTTTTTTAATAATTAATAATCCTATTATGTTGTTCACAAATAACAGTTTACCTAAACTGTTTTAAATTAATATACGCTTTATTGTTTACACCAAAAAAAAACGAAATCGTAATTAAAAGTTCAAAAACAGTAAACGGTAGCGTTATCTCTTATAGAATTATCACAAATTAAAACAATAAATTTCATGCTTTGACAACATACATTAATTGAGAATGGACAGTCTGACAGATAGCAAGTTTCTGTATATATGTTATTGTGCTTGACAGTGAAATTAACAAATTACTGACAGAAACTTTTTTTTACTTTTTAACATCAATGATATCCATTGAATATAAAAATTGTATTGAGTTGTCTGTTCCTGCAGTAATAAAGATTACTAAGGCCTGGATAAATCAGTCGTAAGACCTTCCCTGTGCCAAAGTTGCGGTCTGGATTTTGCAGTAGATCTACGCGTACCACAGTTTAAACTCCCTTAACGCGACATACCATGAATCTATCCCCTGAGATGTCTAATGCTTAGTGTAAATTAGTTTAAGCACTACTGTGACACTGATTAGAAATTGTTTACTACACTAATACTTTTTTTTAACATAATTGTGGGAAACAGTGTGCTAGCTTATCTGACGGAATGTGAATAGTGATGTTTATCATCGAACACAATACCAGTTGTTCCGTATTCGAATAAGTGTGCGGACAACTTCGATTATGCTCTGGCAACACCGTACGGGTTGTCAATTGAGTTTTGCTCTCGCTCGAACCGATCCGCCGAGTAACGACATAAAACATACGAATATACATAAAATTCAACAAATTATCCGATTCCAAAGTGTATAAGTGTGCTTGGAAGATCCTCAAAGACACCAGTATCCTGGAGGAGAAGCAGGGGCCCCTGAGGAGTTGGCGAACTGGTGATCGCGGTAAGTGAGACTCTTTAGGTAGCCCGTGCCACTTGCGGAGCTATCGAAGTACCGTACACCAGTAATAAACGAGCACAGTTTTATATAAATAAAACGTAATAGGGTGGTTACACTCACGGTTAACTTCTGGGAATTTTTCGTTCGTGGAGAGCACGCGAGCCTGGGCCAGCTGAACAAGCTTCGCTGACGTGCCAACTAAACCGCAACGCTTGTGGTATATCTAGACAAAGAACTCTAGTTCGTAACTTACGTCAAACTGTCTTTTGGAGTTAATCTCTCGCTATACAGTAAACCGTAGGCGTGGCTCTAATTTAAGATGGCTACTACTACGGAAAATTTTGGTAATATCTTTATTTCTATTCAACAGACTTTAATATATTAAATTAGTTTTATAGGGTGAACAGGCCATGACGAAAACAAACCCGGAGACACGGTACTTCGTTTATTCGTGGTCAAAAATACTTAACTAAACCTATTACATCACACCCCACATGCTTAAAACTAATAATACACTATCGTTTTATCGGGTGAATTTACGCGGCTGCGGAGTCCCTCGGCCGGGGGAATCGCACGGAGGATACATGTTATCCTCCGCACGGGCGCAAGCGAACTCCCAGCTTAAGTGGGTTTACGGGAGGCCTCCCCTCGTACTCCCCGCCGTAGCCCGCGGGAACGGAGCTGCGACGCCCGTACAGCGGACTGAGATGGAATTCGCGCTACAGTTTTACAATTAATTATATTTTACACTTTCTTACATTAATCACTTACCGCAGAATCGCATAGAAAAACAATCGCCACTTCCAGGTTGTCGGCACTGGAGATCAGCTGACCCCAGGACTCACCGGCGAAGATCATTACGGCGTTCAACTCCTCGCTCGTCTCGGTAACGTGGCGTAGGAGAACCCCCGCGTTGCGGACGTACGCCTCTCTACAAATTCGTGTTACACACATCAAAGACTGTCATAGGGATTCGAGACGGCCTAACGCGTACAGGGGCTGCTGGTGTATGTTAACCAGTATGGTAACGGCGTCTGTTAATGGATGCTCGTCCCTTGGCGGTTACTGCAGTTCTTTGACTGCAATATACTTTCCATTAGGTGAGTGTAGTCACTTTGTATAAAAATATACAAGTGATGCAATCATAGCGACCTTAAATTATGCCAGATATATTTTGCACTTTTCTATTAACTTTATCGTTAATCGAATGCTACTTTTTCTAGGTCTTCGGGTAACTCATTTTGCTTATAAATGATGTCTAATTTACTAAAGTTTATTTACTAAAAAATAAGTATCTAAAATGTATTTTTTTTAATAATTCACAAGCGTCCGCCCAACAAATGCCTATTCACTGTTCTCTTAAAGACTCCCAGGTCATAAGATCCTGAAAATACGGTCAGTGGAAGCATATTCCACTCCTTAGCTGTTGGCATGATAAATATTGAAGCGAATATTTTCGTGAGGATAGAAGGAACGTCCACCACATATTGATGGTATCTGACACGGCGTCTAGTGGTTTTACGATGAAATGTGGCTGATGAAATTAGAAAATGTTGCTTTTAAGACCACCCCCCATTGCGCGACCGGTGAAAGACTGTGAGTCAGGCAGCTTTACGTCGATGCCCGATGTTCTGCATTTCTCAGCCTCGGTCAAAGTCAGCTAGAATTTCAGAATACTCACACGTCCCCAAGGTGTTTGGCCACGAGGCAACAGACATGAGCAAGTTGAAGAGCTTCCGCCTTGCAATACAATCTCAACAATTGTTGCACAAACAGCTGAGAGATTTGTAGCGAATGCCTCAGGCAGGATTTCTTCATCACTATAAATAACATTACATTTATAAATAATTACATTACATTGAGATAGTTCCAAATTATGCTTGCGTTTATACTTAAGGTAGGGTTTTCTGGCTAGGAGTAAGAAGATCTCTAACACTTACTGCATCCGAGTCGTTGAGCCGTGGTATGGTCTTCTGGCGAGCGTGTTCCCACCGTCCTATGATATGGGGTCCTTTAAGCGCAGCGTGAAGAGATATTTGTGCAGGCCGGCATGATCGCTGCGACTACCGTTAGGGTTTTCTTAACAGTAGGCAGTTATTGTCGTTTTTAGAACTCCACCACGCTTGCCATCAGGCTTGGTGTGTCGAGTCAGGATAAAAAATGATACTAAACAAAGGTACACATACTTAAACACACACTCATTACTCGCGACAGACTAGTCTGCTCATCACTTAAGATTTTTCGTACCGGAATTCGAATCCAGGACCTCCAGCGTCACAGGTAGGGTTTTAGCGAGTTTTTTTTTTATTATTACATACAGGCGTGCGCTTGACCTCAATCTCACCTGCTGGAAAGTGATGATGAGGCCGACGATGGAGCGCGCTCGCCCAGCAAATACCGATTCACTCAAGGTAGGTATAGTAGTGGTGAGGCGTCCTAATATAAGCTTATAGCGCAGATATAGCGTGTCGAGATGAGAGTTGATGAAGCACAGTATATAGTCACAGCAAGAATGAGCAAGCACAAGTAAGATAGTCCAAGTAGAAATGTAGTACACAGCTCAATAATACAAAATAAACACAAAAATAACAAGACTAAGGCAGGCGATTGCGGCGCTCGTGTCGCGGTTCGGCCACGCAGCGTGCCTGCGCGAACCGTAATACAGCGGCGCTCAATCTCACCACCCGCTACATATGATTCCAAAGCACCATACAGTACTTATATAAAGACGTAAAAAGATAGTGATAGTAGGCTACAAGGTTATAAACTGCGCTATCAGACCGACAAACGACAATTTAAAAAAAGGTCAGGATAGTTGGGAGTTGAAGCTGCTCGCGTCCGTAGGCTTTGCCCTAGTTTCCTTACACGTGACTCCTGGGTGGTGCTAAACGAGCAGCAGCGAGGTGGTAAGGCGTCGGTGTCCGTCTGGATCGCGACCACAGTACATGGGTGTAAATCCCGTCATAGTGACCAGTTACGGCTTGTCGCGTTTCGGGATCAACTTGTGTATATCCAGTAGCTCATATACCTAGAGATCTTCAGTCGTGGTATATGTGGGCCGACATGACGTTGTAGACTATCAATGGATTTTCATCCTTTGATAGTCGCTTTCGTTTTTGGACTACACTGTACTTACCATCAGTACTCTGTAGTCACTATGTCGAGCCAGTGTAAAAAAAAAGTTAAATAAATAAATATTATGAATATCTATACCCGTATCTGAAACTACTTGATATCAGTTAAAATTTTGGTTAATTTTTAATGTTTGCTAACTCCAAATTTCAAAATACAGCTCTTACGTCGCGTTAGCTACCCAGTTTGGAACGCCGACGCAGAGTGGCCTGCCTTTCGGTTTTATCTATACTAATATTATAAAGCTGAAGAGTTTGTTTGTTTGAACGCGCTAATCTCAGGAACTACTGGTTCGAATTAAAAAATATATCTTTGTGTTGAATAGACCATTTATCGAGGAAGGCTTTAGGCTATATAACATCACGATGCAACTATTAGGAGAGAAGAAATAATGGAAAATTTGAAAAAAAAAACGGGGAAAATTATTCATCCTTGAGGGCTTCCATTGCGTGCGCTGCGAAAACGGTTCAAGATACCAAAAATATATGTATGAAAGAATTATTCCTCTTGAAATGATCTAAAAAAATGTCCGCGACAGTATATGTCGATCTTTTAAGATTAACTTACTAGAACCGTTTTTATGGTAATCGAATTTGGTCGAAATTAATGCATTATTTGTTAAGAGTTGTATCAACGTAATAATATTAATCTTTATCCAAATAAATGTGTTGTTGATTAAGAGTATTTAATTATGAATAAAATTGTCTTTGACATCACTTAATTTCAATGAACATCATAAAAGATATTACAATAACTTATATAGCAAAACAACGTTTGCCGGATCAGCTAGTATAAACTATATTCTGGAGAATGTTTGGCTGAATTGTACAATTTAATTCCTCCATCCCGCCTTATACAGATGCCATGCGGGTTTACATGCTTATCAGTTTGACATTCCAGCAGCTGGCACGAGGCGATTCGGCATCATTTTTGCTGCGAATCGCCAAGGAGTGGAATATGCTTCCCGAGTACGTTTTTCCAGTTTCTGAGGACATTGCAATCTTCAAACGACGAGTGAATCTGTATTTATTGGGTGAGCGCTCCGTCATCGGCGTCATCGTCACCTTTCATCAGGCGACATTGATATCAAGCGCATGCCTGTCTATAATAAAAAAAAAACAGACGACGTTACCTTTGTCCAGGGTTTTAGATAATGCAGTCCACATGTCTACCGCTTGAAGCGCTCTGCGAGAGGCTGCATACTCCTCGGGGATGCTCCGAACACCTTGGAACTGATCTGGATCTATGTTCTAAAAACAATCTTTTTTTTTTACAAATTTGTATTTCAGAGCCTTTACAGTTGTCACACAGGAATCGCTCTATATTTATAAATAATATTTCGTCATGCTATATCCCTTTTGGGGTAAGCTGATATACATTATAGACCGTATTCCCTTTGTGCTTATATGTCGTGCTCAAAATAACTAGTAACGCAGCTAATCATTGTTCTCGGTGTATTTTTTTTATTAGATGCAGTTTTCTTTGACTTGTGAAAATTTGGTGACTAAATTCGTTTTGAATCTGGAAATATCCAGACGTACAACTATATATATAAGTTAATAATAGGTTTTTTAATTAGCGATGGCACAATCAGAAGTGGGATTAAAGAGTTGCTTACTGGTTCAGCGACATTCCATCTGTGCTTGTCGGCAGCATCAGCCATGTCATACTCCGCCTTCAAGAACATCAGCGTCGCATACACTACTCCGTGATCTGATGAAGCGTCCTGAAATAAACCGATGGCGCTTATATAACCACATTAAATTTAAAAAAGTGGCGTTATGACTTTAATTGTTTTTTCGGCACCATGGAATTAACTATCAAAAATGAAAAAAAAAAAATCAACAATTACTCACTAAATTTTCATCAAAATCACTGAGAAGTTTTGTCACAATCATCTTGTAGTGGTCATTCTGTACCATTCTCACTACTGTAGGAGTCTCTAAGATTACTTCGTATAATGTCCATCTTAGGATATAATTGTCTTCTCCTATAAAGAAAATGAATAATATTAAATTCCGCCCTCTAAATATCTATATATAACTTTTTTTTTGTAGCCCGGGGCAAAATCTTGCATAGAACCATCAAGGCCTCTGTGAGGGCAGCAATCCCGGTGTGTTCTTTCTAAATGGACCGCGTCCACCTAACAAATGCCTAACCACTCTTAAATCCATAAGATTGTGGAAATGTCCTTGCTCGAAGCATATTCTACTCCTTAGCTATTTTTATGATGAATGTAGAAGCGAATCTCTTTGTGCAGATATAAGGAATTTCTAACACATACATCTATGATGAACTCGAAACTCAAAGAGTTGATGGTTACTGGTAAGTTTGACGGAAGACGTCCAAGAGATCAAAGTCCATTAAGACTGACTAATGAAATCCGCGACATTATAATAAAAAACCTTACACAATGCTCTGCAAGACGCCAATAGAAACGAATAGCGTACCACCCATACGACCGACGATATCGTAGTGGGATTCATGACCCTCAGCGTTCAAGAAAGCGACGCTAAGAGGAGGATCGGTAAAACTGTGGCTTATCATAGGCATAGTAAAAAAAACTCCTTACTAGTTATCCAATCCGGCTGGGCAGAATCGGTCAGCTCCATCAAGGAGTTCCACACACCGGCTATCGGTGCTACAGAGGGCCACATCTTCGCGTACATGTCGAATTCATGCCTTAGAAATGCACTGGAAATAAGAAAATAATATGGTTGAGGTAAAATAAATCAATTTAAGTTTATTTTTGAATTCATGTACTTATTTATTATTGTTGGTTTTCTGTACCTTACAGGGGGATGGATACAGACAGGGGATGAGTGACAAAAAGTCTAGAGAAAATTTATGAATTATTGATTGCTTTATCTTTTTTTTTAAACTTTAACAAACAGGTGCAAGGCCTATCTAATGTGATTACTTATCACCGTCGCCCAATAAATCTAGAAAACAAGGAATGTTGTTATTGCTTTAATGACCAGGAAAAAAATGGTTCACTGCATTCTTGAAGAACCTCATATCATAACTCTGAAGAAAAACTGTACCTAGTAGCTGATTCCACAACTCCAAAGTACCCAACGAGAATGTTTTAAAGAACTGCTGCGTTGTCATGGTTTTGCGAGGCTTTATAGTGTGCGGATGCGGCGACGACCAACAGCGAGTGGTGCGTCTATGAAATGGCACTGAAGTTGAATAGTTCTTCAAAGCCCCCCCATTGTACATATGTTAGAAAATGCATAGAGACGGAATGTCTTTGTGCAGATCTAGTGGTTATAAACCTTTTTTTAGTCCTTGATTATCGACGATTCGAATCGCCTGGCATTGCCTGAAATCAAACGAGTTCATCTAGCTGGATAGAGAACCAGCTTAGAATTGAGAGTAGTACTCCATATACTGACCAACTTGTGCTTTGTATAGCACAAAACGTCTCCTGACTGCGTATCTAATATTATATTTCAAGCAATTATATTCAAAATCAATGCCTATCTATTACAGTACATCAATTATTTGGCTCTCATTACTGTATTTTTATTGCATAATTAAATAAATAATTTATTGTCTTCCCAAGTTAGCCTGTGAGCAATTTCATTTTTATCTTGTGATGTGGTAAAGTTAACTCTCAAAGTTGAGTAAATGTAACAAGTTTCAGAACCAATGTCTTACATTATTAAGACTACAACTTACCTAAATTTGATATTCACTAAAAATGGTTTAATATTTCCATACATTGATCTATGTAGCGCAATTTTACAGGACTCCAAAATACTGATTAATTGTAAGCTTCCTTCTTCCTCGTTTTCTTTCAAAGCCTTAGATTTCACGTCTATAACCAAATTCATGTATTTATCTGTGCTTATTCCATTCAGCCTGGCGAATAATAAGCTCAAAAACGCATTTAATAATGCAGCTTCATACAATTTATAATTAAGTTCGCATATACTTTTATTGTATAATGCACGACTTATATTCTTAAGCTCATTTTCGGTCTTAAAATGCATCATCTCTAATTTCAGATATGTTTCGAACAATTCTATCGAGTGCTTGTAATGCTGAACATTGCTTAACAGAATTGCTATGTTGTGGATATCAGCTTGACTTTTATTGAAGAAATTTGCATAGTTTACACAACCAGACCTTCCTAGTTCTCTTAAAGATATATTTTGTTCTTTAACCAAAATTAAATATGCATTCAAAATGTCTTCTATATCAGAATTTCCTTCTAATGCATTGCATATCAAATTTTTCACTGCAAAAGTCAACCTCACAGAATCATGCACACCAGTCGATATATTACAATTCTCGCATTTCAAAAATTGCGTACACTTTCTCAATTTTTTCATCAAGCTTACTGTTATCTTCAAGCAAATCTCCTGAGCTTGTGAGCTTAAGCTTCCTGAAAACTTTTCTATATACAACCTCAGTAATTGGCTTAAAAATGGGTAAGTTGTATACATAGCTTTGATATATCCCAATTTCTCTGTAGTTTCAAAGGCTAGAAGCATTCCATTTAATACTGTGTCCACATAAGACCCACTACATTTGTTTGTCAGTATACAGCAAAAAGAGTTTACATAAAATGTTTGCAAGCAATGATAGAAGTCTGGAATGTGTCCAATCATGGCCACAAAAGTCCTAACAACTAAATCAAGTAAATCAATTTCTGAGTTACATTTCAGTAGATTCTCAGCAATCAAGTAGATGCAATTGTTCATAATACTATACAACTCTGCCAATTCCTTCTCTGTTAAGTTCTTAAAAGACTTTATATCAGTTTTAGTTGAGAGTTTTGTAAAAATAGAACAAAGAGTTTCATTAAGTTGCTCAGGACAAGTGCAGTTGTACAAGAATTGGAGCTTCTTCACGAGAAATATGAGGAATGATGAACAAAACTGTACTGTATTGTAAATGTCAATAGTTTTAAGTATATCTTCAATGAGTTTTGGCAGTAATTTGTTTATATTTGCTATTCCTTTTAGTTTTTCTAAGTATGCAATGCGATCTAGTACAATACTGCAATATGTTTTCCCATATTCTCTGAGCATATCTTTGGTATCACTTTCAAAGGCCATATAAGATATTTTTAAAAGCAGCTCTGGAGGTACTTGAGTGTTCTGAAAATTGTTTTTGTGGTTGACATAAATAAAACAAATAAAGAGATATGATTTTAAATTAATGTTTCTTTATTATGTTTACTAAGCTTTAGAGATGTGTTGCCTACAATTTTGGCCAACTAGCAGAATATTGTTCAAAGAAGTAAACTAATCAGCTAGTCCAAGTGATAGTTGACTCATCTCTATTACGAGTCAGTTGTTTTGCTTGCTGCCAGCTATGGTAGCATGTTACTGCTGGCTGATTCTATTATTTCATTGATTTACCACAATAAACAAATTGATTATAATACAGACATACCTTTTTGACAAAGTTTCTATGAATATGAAATATGCATGCTAGTGTCTTGATTCTTTCCGGCTGATCCATGCCTCGAGTTTCCCTGATGCAGTCAATACATAGAGTCAACAAGTCTTTGCTTTCTATGGAGTCAATCCATGAAGGCACTTTGTCAAAATTCCTATGGAATAAATTTTTCCAATATTTAGCTCTGACCTGTATGTAGGCTGTGATCTTGTGGGGATTCCTTCACTCTTATGAATAAATCTACCAATAATTTCAAGAACCAACCAGGGTTCTAACTTGAGGTGGCTGCTATGATCATAGTACCGATTCATGGACATATACCAGTTTTACAATGTTTATAGTCAGTTTTTATGTGCATTGCATATCTATAAAAACTACTAATTACCTAAGGAAGGCAGCTGCCTTTTATGAATTAAATTTTTGATATTAGTTATATTACTGAGACATGTTTGCCTAGTTGTTTATATAGTTAGTCATAGAATATGTAGGGCGGCATGAAAACACCAGTTGTCAATAAATTTTCATTCTTTGGCAGTCACTGCCATTCTTGGAATACATTGTAATCTTGTTCATTTGTTAAGAAATATACTATCAGACAAATACATAAATCAATAGCTTATGATTTACAGGAAATTGATTAACCTTACAGACACATGGTGAATAATGAAGATGATTAACATAATAAAATTCTTTTGCCTATCATAAGCCAATTATTTTTTAAAGGTTCCCAATGAAATAATTTAATCAAACATTGCGTCTAGTAGTTCTGTAGTGAAAACGAAATGGTGAAATCAGATAAAGTAAGCCTATAGATTGCAATCGTTAAAAGACAGCGACTTTAATAATTTTATAGAGGGTAATGGGAATTTTAATATTGTATCACATAAATATTGATACCATGGTCAAAGTATACCGATAAAGAATTTATTTACCTGCATATTATACAAAGTACATTTAAAGATATTATGCCTCTATCTTTATTATTCAATTTGTTTACAACAGTCTTATATTCTTTGTAATATCGGTCCACATCACGCAAATCATCTTTGGTGCCGCTCACTTTTAATTTTGCTACTAGTTCGTTAACATCCATGATTTCAAATATATATATTTCAGATCCCATACACAGTAAGTTGTTTAATATTTTAATGGCTTGAAACAATAAATATATTTTACAAAAGCTTTAAAAATTATTTGAATTCAAGACATCCGTTACTCCGAAGAGAATGTAGATAAACATATTTATAGAGGGGAGCTGTCATTATATCTGCATTCACGGAGATAGACATTTTCGCCAGTAGCATAAATAACATCGGCCATAAAGGCTTCTGATGTCATTAAGCTTGGCAATTTTGCTATTAACACTAAGCATATACTATGACCGGTCTTTTGACTGATTATGAACTTTCGTATTGAAAATGGTTATCTTATTACTTTTGTACATTTTACTTCAGGACTTTTTCTATTAATTATATACAATTAATATTCTCTTATAATTTTTTATTCATATTTTGTTTATTTTGAGTAACACTTCTATACCGAAGTCTACCAAAATCGTTTATTTGACCGGGAGAGCAATAAATTGCTTTATAAGTTTATCGCATCAGAAATTTTGATATACTTACATATTCATTGTATTTTTATACATTAATGGCATAATAAAAAAAAAATCTTTAAAGAGTGTTGCGTATTATTTCATGTAAAAACAGAGAGTTATGGTTTCAAGAAAATACCTAAAATTTTAGACTGTAAATACCATTTTAGTGGACCAAAGATAATAAAAGCTAAAAATTTTGTCACAGAGCTTATATTCTATTTTGATAGCTTTATTGTTTATCTAGAAAAATGTCGAACCAAAAAAGTTGATTTTTTTAGTTGAGAATTATAATGCGTTTGAATGTACAGATACTGTAATACTGTCAATGAAGAGGAAAATGTAAATCTATGTCATGGATGAAAAAGAATAATATTACTCACAAGTTCTGAATAAAAAAAAAAAAACAGCATATTGCGTTTCATGGATCTGTATGGAAAGAAATGCCAAAAAGTGATACACCCAGAAGATTACCACTTCATACCATCGTTAGGCAAGAATTAGGCCCAACAAGATATGCAAAACGTTATATTATAAAGGGTAAAGTTATGACTGTATTTTCGTTGATAATTGACCGCCATATTGAACCATATAAGAACATTTTTTTATCGTGGCCCGGCAAAGTGACCACATCATGACTGACGGTATGTATGATACTGTCCAAAAAAACGACTGCAACTATCATTAGTAAAATAAAACAATTGAGAGTCGCAGTGATCATTCCATCTTGCATAAATATCTCTTCACGCTTCGTTTAAAGTACTCCTTATTATAGAACGGTGGAAATATCATCGTTAAAAGATCATTCCACAGCTCAATGACCTGGCAATAATGACAATAGTCAAACTGTTCATGGAGCGTCAACGATGTCAAAAATGCTACTTGTAACGCATTTTGGTAGATGGAAATATAATGGCGATCAGTTTTAAAGTTGTAAATGTTTGATTTTCATGTATATATTTGAGTGCCTAATTTAGTCAAAAATATGTTTTATGAATGAACTGGTGCTGATGATAGAGTAATAAGCAACAACATTCATAACTGAAATAAAACAACTGACAACAAATATCAAACTGTTCAGGAAAAGTACATTTTCCGTCATTCCGACATTTTTAAATATACCTCCCTAAACAAGTTAGGGATGATTGAAAGTGGCGATGTTTACCATCGTACCACCAATATCGTTTTAGGTAGATCCAAAATCACATCATATATTAGTGTTACTTAGAAAGTATGACCACATTTCAATTGAACTTCTTGGTACTTGCTGCACTAATGGGATGTCTACAGTTAATGTTTCTTGTACCTGCGAGTAAAGAAACCATCGCCAAAAAAAACTTATAGTGTTAGTTTACTTTAACCGTGACTTTAATGTAAAAATATAAGTAAATACCTAGTAAATCAAATGTTTAAGCAGGTACTTTAACTAGTTTATATTAATATTTCTGTACTCATAGATATATGCAATACGAGCTGCGGTCACTCCATTATGATTGACGTCATAAAGCCCCTGAAGAATGCTATTTGCGCCACTGGCGAATCGTTCAGCACCGTGGATGGTTGGCACATCTTTTATCATAGTACCTATGTGGTCTATGTTATCATCTAATCATAAAAAACAAATCTGCCGCCATTAGTCAATATTGCAGAATTTTTCTGGTTATTGTTTTAAAACTATGTTTAATTAGATTACCGAGAATATAGTGTTTGATAAACGATTATTATCATAGTTCAAGTTATTACTTCACTGGATCAGGTAAATGTGATTCTTTTTGTGTCTGTTATACCTAATTATTTTTACTTCGATGGATTATACTTATTGATCGGAGTGTTTTTACAAATTTTGTTTGAAACAGTTTTTTTACATTATTATGTGGGCAGAGACGCGTAGTTTGGTTAGTACACAGACATAGCATACATCGTCAGACAAAATTTTACCGGCCCACTGTAAATTCTTTTAAAAGAATAAAGCCAATTTGGATATTACAAAGTAGTAGGCATAATTTAATTATTCTCAAACCGAGGGTAAATCCAACATAGGTGTCTCACCGCTGATATTAGGGCGGTGCCTCGAATAAACTGAGTAAAAACCTCCAGGGGTTCTTTCACCTCGCCGCTTGCTGGGTCTGGGGATTTGTGTTCCTCTAACGACTGGGCGAGCTAATAACCTTATCATACTCCATTTTTGAGAAGGGTGGGTGTAAATAGCTTACCACTCAGGACTTCTCCCAGGAATTTTATGGGACTCATACATACTACCTCTCTCTTTTGGGCAGCAAACTCTCACAAGTATACTGCCCAGTATCATTTATTGACCAGGGGTCCCTAACTTTAAAGACAACGAAACAATGCTATGAAATACTTTTGAAATGGTATCTGCAACACCACTGTTAGACAGTTAGACAAGGCAAACAAACTAATCAGGAAAAAGCTGGAGGCTAGTGAGGGGATTCCAACTTATGACTATGTGATGTCACACACAACAACAAACTGGCTCGTTATTGACTAGATCCTCACAGCCCCATTATAGTAGTCTATATATGATTAAATTACACAAATCTAAACATATGGGAAGCAACAGATAAATAGCAGCTTAATTCTTCATACAAGTATTAATAATATAATATATCATTGTGCTATATCCCTTTCGGAGTGAGCAGAGGTACATTATAATTATCAAATAATAGGCAAGCAGCTATTAGCTGATGTACCTATGTCTCAGCTGATGTATTCAACTATCACATATTGTTACCAAAATGTAATTGTAATTTTAATTCCTTTAATCTGTGATCATGATCAAAAGCCTTCTAAACTATAAGAAGTCACAGATTTGTATACAATTGAGAATTCATTAGTGCTTAAACAGATGGGGAAAATGTAATAAGCTTAATTAATAACAATTACAAAATGTTGCAAAACACAACAAATGTAAAGTAACAAAATGTGGGATGTGTTCCCTTAAGCCACTCAAACACTAGAGGAGAGCAGAAGGTGGCACTCTACACCACCCCCCGAAACGTAGAGATTTGGCCTACAGTAGGCCACATGTACATCTACATATGTATATCTACAGTAGGTAGTTGTGGGGTGCTTGGGAAAGTGGCTCGGCCTTGCCCCCAGCCCCAGCTGACCTCTGAGGTCGGTAGTGTTTTCCGCTGTGTTACCAAAAAAAAATGGCAGTTAATAGTGCCAGTTCTTTACATTTACAAAATCCCCAAATTTATGGAATATTTTATGTACTGTTATATGTAATATGTTAAGTATTCAACACATAAAATATAGATGATATTTGTATGTCTGTTATGTTAATTTCAGAAAGAGCTTTTTCTTCTAAGGAAAAAAATATCGATTATAGGATAAAGTTAGTGAGGATTAAATTTGTGTAGAATTAAATAATGTTCCTTTTTCCTTCTATATAGTTGAGTAATTATCAACAATTTTACTCTAAGGACACACTAGTGGAACTTGGTCGCCATATTAAATGCAGGCTATTTATGAATGCCTTAAAAGTTAGTACAATAAAATGTCTGCCGTGATTTTTTGCAAAAAGTAAAAACTGATTTGAGTAGCCTAAAGAGAATTTAATCTTTATGCACCACCGAAAATTTTACAATGGTCTCCCATATATTACATATTTACATAAATTGTTTTAATTTTTTTTTTCAACTTTAGTGCAAAAATAATTGATGGAGTCTAGTACTATTCCATATTTAAATATATTTTTAGGGTATATGGGGGTGACATTGCAACTCTAACTTTGATGATTAGGCGGGGCGCTATTTGGTAGGCCATGACGTCTACAAATTCTGATTCGGGAATTTGTGGACTGTATATGAGCATATGCTAGACTCTAGACATATTATTAATCTTAGTTTGACAGTCATAAATAAATAATTTCACAGAACCCTGGTGAATTCGTACCTAGAACACCCCTTAGGAATCATTGCATCCCTGAACCCCTTTTCTGGACCTTAGGGATAAACTTGCGTGGGACCGTGATGGCAGTGGCTCCAATATGCCAGATTCCTAGTTAAAACCCACTGGGGTATCCCTCTTATCATTGCAAGCCGGGCTTGGGAGTCCAAATACCTGAATGACCCTGTGGGTGGATGTAAAGGGCCACAATCCTATTGGCCCATTTATCAGGCAGTGCATAGGGCACTTGGTGGATACCACAACCCAGTTAAACTTAAATCTGTGTTTATTTACAGTAATCAAAGAAAAATGGGGCGAGTCAGTTTCTTGGGTCTGCTGGTCATCATCACTGCAGCGTACTTCACAGTTTCCAAGGTAGTATTCGATGAAGTCAACGAAAATGTCCATATTGTCGTCGATGAGCTCTTCCATCTGCCACAAGCCCAGGCGTTTTGCAACGGGAACTATAGCCACTGGGAGGAGAAAATAACTACCCTGCCAGGCCTGTATTTATTGTCTTCATCGTTACTCAGTACGCGGTTGCCATGTACACCGTACAATCTAAGATTTATTAACTTAGCTGCATCTTGTATTAACCTTTTATTGTTTGCATCTATACTGCAGTATGTGTACTACGGGAGCAATTCAAACATTCTGCTGCAAGCTTTGAATCTTGCTATATTACCTCCGTTGTATTTCTTCGCCCACGTTTATTACACGGACACGTTAGCATTAACATTCCTGCTGGCACTTTTTAGATTTTCTTTTACGAATGACTATAGAGTGTTTATTTTGATCTTTGGAGCAACGGCCATGCTGATACGACAGACGAACGCTATCTGGATAGCTATGGTACTTGGGCATAAGTTGTTAGATTTATTTATTAGGAGTTCTAGGGTATTCGGGAACGAGTATATATCAAGTTTGAAGCTGAATAAGAAGTCTTCGATAGCCTATGATGTTGATACGTCGAAATTAAAACGATATTACAATCTCACGGATCTATTTTATGCAGTAAAGTTCCATCTCCGTACGATGTTTAGAGCATTTTTCAAATTCATAACTTATATAGATTTTCTTGTATTGCAAGTGCATGGTATATTAGTTTCAACTTTCATGGTATTTGTCTACCATAATGGGGGCATTGTCCTTGGCGATAAGAAGGCCCATGAAGCAACAATTCATTTGCCACAATTATTATATTTCTTATTATTCTATGGAGTTTTCGGTCTGCCATATGTTGCAGCAAAAATGTTGTCAACGGTTAAACTTATTTTAAACAATAAAACCAAAGTGATTCTTCTCGCTTTGTTGTTCGGAGCCATAGTGCATTTTAACACAATAGTTCATCCGTATATGCTAGCAGACAATCGTCATTTTACATTCTACATCTGGCAGCGTTGGTTCGGAAAGTATTATTTTGCGAAATACGTCACCATACCAGTCTATATTTTTCTCTTATTCAGTCTCTATGATAATTTAGTGGACCAAAACTGTATATCATTTCTGTTGCCATACAGTGTGTGCACATTCTTAGCTTTGGCCCTTCAAAAAATGATCGAAATCAGATATTTTCTAGTCCCATATATAATATTACGACTGCGTTTTGTCAAACCGGCTATGTGGATGGTTATGTTTGAATTTGCTTGGTTTTTGGCGTTGAATACTGCTGCATTTAACGTATTTTTTGGTAAACAAGTATTTTGGAAGGATTTTAACTATGCGCAAAGAATTATTTGGTAAACGACAACCAAAGCTCAGGTAGTACAAATCAAACGGAACTTACGCTCGTTCTTTGAAAGTCTTATTAGTTTGTGTCTATTATGTGCGGCTGTGGGGTTACTGACCGGGCACGCTACAACGCGACGATAAATACGCGTAAATAAGTGTCAACATTTGGTCACTTGCAATTAATGAAATTCGTAATTAAAAAGTTAGTTGTTAATATAATTCAATAAGTCGTTAGAAAAACATGTTTTCGTGTATTTGGTAGATTTAACAATCAGATCTCAGTAAAAGTAGGAAGGGTTGATTATAGCTATTTTTAAATTATACTATATAACTATATTTCCAAAATTACTATCAATTTTTCTATAACTCTCTTTTATATTAAGACTTTTTGATGTATGCTGTTATTGTGTGAAAATAATTGTAAGTGTTTCTGTTACTAGGCAGTTCAATAAGTTTTGCGGTTCTATAAGAAAAGCGCAATTTAAGATTTTAAATATACTTTATTATTGAGTATAGTCTCCCTTCTTCTCCTTCGGGAATTTCCTTTGCTTTTAAACCTTCGACAAATGAAAATTCAATCAATTCACAATACCTTTTTTTTCATTGTAAAAAAAATACCTCGATACTAAATGGCTTGAAAACAAAGTGTTCGGGTTGGACAGTAGACGCTTCTTCAGAGGCTCAGGGATTCTTCTTCGCAATAAGACACTTCTTCAATTCTCTTTTTATATTTCTTCGTATTCTTGAGGGTAGCTCCAAGGGAAGTCTGATTTTATGGGATTTTGACCTCCATATATCTGCCCTCAGGCTATCCTAACAACTAGTACCTATTTACATGTTACATTTTATTGCTTAAATCTAATCAGCAAACACGACGCCGGATTCAAACGTAGTTTCTTCGTCCGGCCGCTGTTGTCGCTGCTGTCGCCTCGGTCGACGTGCTCTTCTCCCGCACCCCTTTCCAACGTCTCTGGCGCCCTAGGCTCGCTGTTCGTAACACAAAGAATGAATTAACAGATTGAAATGAAACTTCATATACGTTTATATGTAGAGTGTACCAACATAACAAATTTAAGCTGGTAGTAATGCCCTCTCTTATCGAACCGCAAAACTTATTGCACTACCTAATAGTATATTTAAGGCGGCATATCGACGGCGACTTCCAATGTATACTTATTTGTTCCTTAGTGATTGTATTATTATGACGTTCGGACAAGGAAATGGTATTTCTAGTAGCTGACATCTCTTACTGTTAGATGAGACGTTACTTAGCTGTATTATTTAATAAAAGATAAAAATGAAAAAAAAAAAATTTTTAACGTTTTTTGGTATATTTAATAAAAAAAAATTAATGTTTTGTGGTAGTAGGGCGATCGCCCGAACTAGGTCATGATCTTAGTACATAAGTGTAACTGTGTGACGGTGTGTGTGACCGTCATAGTGACTCGTTTTGGCCTGTCGCGTTTCGTGATCAACTTGTGTATATCTAGTAACTCATATACCTAGAGTCCTTCAGTCGCGGTATATGTGGGCCGACATGACGACAGACTCATTAGATTTTTGTCTTCTGATAGTCGCTTTCGTTTTTGGACTACACTGTACTTAATATCAGGTGCACTGTAGTCACTTTGTCTAACCAGTGTAAAATGATTATGATGATGTCCTGGCCGGTTTCGGCCACGGCGACTGTTTCAACACCGGTTAAGAAATTCGAGGTCCAGTTTTCGGAAACAGTCAATTGCGCAGGAGATATTTAAGTGCATAGCTGGACGCGCAGCCAGAAAAGCACTCTCTCGTCCGTACTCCCTCTGGCCCTATGGAAAGGAGAACCAGTACGATCGGGAGGGAGCGGGATGCAGGTTTGGTCGAGTTTTCCTATATATATATATATATATATTTTACTTTGTAACTTTTATATTTTTATAATAAGATGATTGTTTTTGCTCAGAATAGTTAATTATAGAAGTTTTTTATGTAAATTAATAAAAGACATTCCCGTTTTTTTGTAATATCCTAATTTAAAATTTAATAAATAAATGTTTTATAAACAATAGAACACAAATTGTAGACATAAAAATTAAATATGTAATAGTTATTAAGCTCTTTAAGTAAAATATGTTGTTACAAATAAAAGTCATGTTCTGTGGTTCAAAATGTATTTTTAATTCCATGTTTGTTTATAAATATTCTTAAAAATATTTTTAGTTACAATCGCAACGTTTTTTTTTATACAGACTGGTTTTTTTACTGGGACAGTGTGGAAGAATTCTAAATTAGAAGAGACATGATATTTGTCTTTAGAAATGCTATAAAAGATAATAATTTGGTAGCAATATATCTAAAGTAAATATATAAATTATGGAATCTGCCCACTAGTGCACCTCATCGGTTCGCCTAAAAATCGTTTATTAAAAGCGAACTTTAAGATGTACGAGTTATAGTTTATTTCAGTAAAACAGTATAAAATAATATGACGTCCCAATCTACTATATATCATGTTTCGCATACGTTAATGTTCGTTTTTAATTGACATTGTAAGGCGCACCAGTGTTGGTCAAGCACTGAGGCGATCTAGTGGACATTAACCCTTTACGCCACCCGAAGATGTATGTCAAAGGAAAAAGCAGGTAGCGAGCAAAACGACAATAGTATAGATAGATGCCTATGGAATGTGTCTCCACAAAATTATTTGTAATAACTTAATGGTACTTATTTTTTAAATTTCAGTACTTGGCGAATCACAGCCTATTAAAATAGTTTATTTTTGTATTTAATATTACTTACAAATAAAAACGTCTCTCTGTTCGATCTGAGTTTGTGATAGTCGTTTATGAATGCCTTTGGCTTGGATAGACAAGACGTTGAGATGTTTTATAGCCTCAGTAGAAGTGTACGGCCTGAATGCCCGCTCAAATCGATTGGTCTGTTGGTCTTAGAGATAGTGTACAGGTGGTGCTATCATAGCGATATTAAATCATGCTATATACATTTTACAATGTGCCCAGGGTATTTAATAGAAATCAATTAAATAGGAGAAATAGTTTAGTCACTGGGTTGATTTTTCGTGTTCCTGGTATGTGAACACCCTATAGATTCGGAATAATCGGAAGTGGCGACATCAGCGGACAATGACTAGAGCACGAGAAAGATAATATTGCCATCCCGCTCTTACACAGGTCCGTAACTTTGCTCATGAATGGTACCTAATATGGGAGGGTTTTTTTTACCAGAAGAAAATCCTTATAGACCGTTGTGAGGACGGTGATTTCGATGTGTCGGACTTTTACCTCCTGGGAACTCCTTTAGCTGCGTCTGTCTGTGGGAGCGGACTCACACTGCGTCGGAATCGGCACGGGGAGGGCGTTTTTTGGTCACCTCAGAACAATGGGGTTGGGTAAGAGATATCCCAACACTTGATCAACTATTTGGGCGCTGTGCGGGAGTACGCACACACCGCAGTCCTCGTGTACGGGCAGTGGACTCCCTCAAGCACCACTGCCCATATTACTATGGAAGGCTAATAAAATAGGACACGCGCAGCTACAAGCTAAGCAACATATTGTATTTTTTATGTATTCGTAAGCTAATATTATATTATGATTTTTCTTTGACTCTATAACATTTTTTGATACAAGTATAATACAGAAACGGCATAATATAATTAAAACAAAGAGATCATGAAGTTTTGACGATATGCGTTGAAATTGTAAGATGTTCTATTAATATCATTTCTAATTCTATGATTCGGAGAACGCTAGTATATTATATCAATTAAGCATCTGAACTATGACTAAATAATATAACACTACACATTGGCCTAGCATAGCTTACGGTTGTACTGTGAGTACTGGACAAAGATAAACATACTTAAATACAAAGACATACAAATACGCAGACTTATGACCTGAATAAATTATTTGGCTGATCAAAAAATTTTCTGCTACTGGTACTGAATAGCATCGTAACTACGGTTACTGCAAACTGCGCTTTTAGAACATTACATTTACGCTACAGTGAAACCTTTTTAAGTGCGAATTCAAGGGACCTAGAACTTCATCAGTTTTTTTTTTATTCTGACTTGGTACTGTGTCAACACCACGTCTGTTGGTTAGCATGGTGCAGTCCAAAAAATTACAATGACTATGAATAGTTAAGAAAGGAACATCACTAGTTCACGGCACATTTTAAGGACCCTATTACATAGGGCGGTGGGAACACACTCGCCGGAAAACCATTCCATAGCACGACGACGCAGCATGAGTTTGAGATCTTATTAGTCCTAGCCGGGATGTGAGTTACAGTATAGCTTTGACTCCGTAAGCCCGCGTGCGTGGTTCTATTTAGGAAAAAAGAGGGTGGAACAAGGTTAAATAACTCTTCAGAACACTGAAGCCGTAATACAGACGCTAGAAAACGCTTAGCGAGGCAATATCTCTGTGCAACTAAAGCAGTTCATCCAGGCCTTTAATTTAATTAGTTTCCTAAACTGCCACGTTTGCAATGGCAGTTTCTTATTTAGAGTCCCGCAAAGGAATCAAGTGTTAGTAATCAAATATGGCGTAACTCATGCAAATCTGATAAATTGTCTTATACAGGTAACTGAGCTACAAAGTCTTAGTTATTGAGGAAATAATGAAAAATCTAAAAGTCAAATCTCAATAAGGTTTAAAAATTCCCAGCAAACAGGTGTAACAATGCCAAAGTGCCGAGACCTCATAAAAATTATTTGTAACAGAGGTTGTTGTTGTGAGTGTGCACTTGTTCAGGGTCCATTTGACCAGGTTTCACTGTATTTAGATGAGATTAGATGCTAAATCACTCGCTACTTGACTAAAAGGAAATTTCCGGAACACTCCTTAAATTTTAAAAACCCTTTAAAATACAGATGAAATTAATTCCATATTCGTTTATGATACATCAGTGTTTATAATATAATAATAGCCTTATTTCAAATTTCTTCAATATACTAAACTAAACAATAAATAATCAAAATATTTTTTTAGACAAAATTATTGACATAAATACCTGAGTGGTTGGGTTGAGCCTCTTCACCAAAAACTACATGAAAGACCCATCCTTTCTCTCTCAGCTAAAATGCTCAAAAGGAGGCGTCGCATGATTGCGTTTAAAAGCGTCTTGGAATTTAATAATCGTTTCTGAAACTGGGCGTAAAACTATCATTTTCTAAACTAGATCGACTAGCAACTAAATTAAAAAATAAATAAAAACAGAAATTTTTAAAGATATTTCTGCCTTGCAACCGTCACAATTTCATCAAAATTTTATCATTTTATGGACAAGTCATCTACTTAGATGGATCTCGGTGCATTCCATCGATACTTAACCGAGCCCGGGAGTACCCAGGCATTGTTAATTTACAATTTGTTAAAATTACAATTAAATTTGTTAAAAAAAATTTGGAAATTAGAACTTAAATTTGTATGTTTACGGGGCTGACATGACTGCGTAGTCAAAAGCCTTTTTTTCTCAAGAATAAAAAAAAGTCATCTACTGAGATATTTAACCTCCCGTCTGTGAACCCCATTACAGGGCTTACTGAAAAATCGGATTTTCTATAAATGTAATTGGAATTTTGTACAACTCCAATTAGTTTTACAATAAAATATATTTCTTTATGTAATTTCTTACACTACACTTTGAGTTGCATTGCAACTGTTCTATGAGAGATAATATGAGTTTCATAATAAGGACTTTTTACCGTGTTCTGTAATGGAAAGCGTCGCTGACAAAAGGTTAAAATATCTCAAAATAGTCGCTATTAAATATGTAGAGATTACTTATATCAAATTAAAGGGATTTTAAAATAATTTTCATGACTAATTTCTAAATCATTATGTATAAAGTCAAAATAACTTTCATTTTGAAAGAAGTTTTTCATTGGAATGTAGGCAGTGCCAGCTGACAGCTGTTTTGGTGACTGCGGCCAATGATCCTGCCGCAGAGATGGGCAAAATGTAATCTGATTAATGATACACGATTACAAAATGTGGCCGTAATTTTAATTTTCTTGCTGTATAATCATGATTGAATCCATTTAAAACATTAAGAAATGATACATGTGTATACAATCTGGGATGTTGTAGTGTTTAAAACATAAATAAGCAAAATGCAGTCATATTAATGGCAAAAAAAGTAAAATGTAATCGTTAATCATTTTTATTAATCTCATTACATTTTGCCCATCTATGTCCTGCCGCTTAAATATCAATGACTATTTTTAGTTCTGCCGAAACTTTCATTGGCAATATTTAACGAATAAAAATTCTAAATTCAATAACAATTAAGTACACTTTAAAATTTCAAAACATATTCATATAAAAAGGTATATAAAAATATAATGGTCAAACCAAATTAAAAAAAATCAAAAATCTTATTTGTCATGGTATTAAAAACTCTTAACATAAAAATTCCTAATAGTTTTTATCTCATAAAAAAATAAACCAAATAAAAATATTACATTTATATCTTAACGTCTGCGGTGATTATTAAAATCGATTCGTGAATTAATTGACTACAAATCGATAGATGGTAACTAACTTCTATCACAATTATTAGGAATACATTGTTAGGACCACTACAACAATAATTCATATACACATAATACACAATACATAGAATACAAAATTAACTAATATATCCAATTATTAAACTTTAATGCTGAGATTTATAAATGCTTTGCAGAAAATAAGTTTATTTTTAGAAAACAACTAAATGTATAAGAAGAATTTAAGTATTTGCTAAATATTCATCGAGCCAAGTCCAAGTTGGAGGAACTTTAACTTTTTTTGCTTATTACTATACATACTTACTATTTTTTTTATACTGGCTCGTGATAGTGAATGCTATGTATCTGATAGTAAGTACAGCGTAGTCCAAATACGGTTATTATCAAAGAACGAAAATCCATTGAGTCACATTCGTCATGTCGGCTCAAAAATACCACGACTGAAGGTCTCTACGTATATGAGTTACTGGATGTATACAAGCTGATCCCGCAACGCGACAGATCAAAGCGAGTCACTGTGACGGTCTTTACACTTGTATACTGTGTATATACTTACTTTATTTTGTATTATACACTTTTGGCTGCGGAAGGAGCTTACTTCACTTAAGCTGCTCAGTCAGAGAGTTATGGGTTGGGTGGCAACGCAAAGGCACCTCTGTGGGTACGGACCTAGACTTGGGCGACTAACCGGGAATGAACCTGCGGGTGGTCTACCAACGTTTCGGAAGCGCCTGCAGAATCTCTAGGCTGCGTCGCAGTAAAACTGCGTCTCGAAGCGTACACGCACGGGTGAGCGACAGTTGACTGAACTATCCTCCGTCAGCACCGTCGGTGTTGTATATATTTTGATATTAGGTTAATAATATACTTAATAATCTATACTAATATTATAAAGCTGAAGAGTTTGTTTGTTTGTTTGAACGCGCTAATCTCAGGAACTACTGGTTCGAATTGAAAAATTCTTTTTGAGTGGAATAGACCATTTATCGAGGAAGGCTTTAGGTTATATATCATCACGATACAATTATTAGGAGCGAAGAAATATGTGAAAAAAACGGGCAAAATTATTCATCCTTGAGGGCTTCCATTGCGTGCGCTGCAAAAACGGTTCAAGATACCAAAAATATATGTAAGAAAGAATTATTCCTCTTGAAATGATCTAAAAAAATGTCCGCGACAGTATATGTCTATCTTTTAAGATTAAGTCACTAGAACCGTTTTTATGGTAAACAAATTTGGTCGAAATTAATGCATTATTTGTTAAGAGTTGTATCAACGTAATAATATTATTCTTTATCCAAATAAATGTGTTGTTGATTAAGAGTATTTAATTGTGAACAAAATTGTCTTTGACATCACTTAATTTCTATGAACATCTTAGAAGATATTACAAAACCTTACATAGCAAAACAACGTTTGCCGGATCAGCTATAGTGTCTTGATAACCGCGAAACTCGAGAACGGCTGAACCGATTTGACTGATTTCTTTTTTGTTGTATTTGTTGAAGTCTGGGGAAGGTTTTAACAGAGAGAAGATTTTAAAAAATTATCTGAAAAAGTCTAAAAACAACACATTTCTATATTCTCATACAAAAGATTTGTTATAAGTCAATTTGAACTTTAACACCATAGCATAAAGTTTAAATGTTAGTGGACGGGTTCCGGGAAGGCAAAACAATTATTGAGTGACGTATAAATATTAATGTCAATATTTGTCAATTTTTATACATATAGCATTAAGGCCAGGTTCCTTCAAACAACTTTCAAAAACAGCCAACAGGCCAATAGCTATTATCATTAAAAAAAACAATGTGACTTTGTTTTAGAGAAATAGGGCAGAACAAAGTCTGCCGGGACAGCTAGTATTTGAATAAAGTACAAGCAAAGTTAAATAGCGTCTATAAATCTTAGCTTTAGAGTTTCGTTTATAATCCTAATAGTCGATTATTAATCTATTTCTAAACATTAACGGAAGCCAGTGTTTCAAATAAAAAAGGTTATCTCAGGCAAATAATAAACATACATTCATTTGTAGAGGGTGTAAAAGCAAATTCAATTGGAGTTAAAAATTAATTAAGTGCCTAAATAAACAGTGAAGCATATTTGCCTTTATACCCTTCATGTACGTTTTTAGCTTCCTTATGTTGTATTTATATCACAATTTTAAATTAAATAATGTTAAACATGTCAGTTTGCATGTTTCCGTAGCCGAATTAGCGATGGGCGATAAAAAAACGACAATTGATAATTCAATTGTGATACGAAAGAGAACAGATGATTATCGAATTATTCGAATAAATGTCGAAATCTATAATCGAGCTTGGTATCGATTGTTATTTATTATGTAATGTAGATCCCGTAAGATATATTCGGTTGTCATTCGAATATATTGAATAGAAATACACGTGCTGCTTTAGTGGTTGACCGAAGCTTAGTTTTCAGACAAAATGATCCGAAGTTAATGGGCGAAATAATGCGCACATTATTTTGAAATTTTATAGTATCTGACAAGTCGTACGGTAATTTTAAACACTTGTAGAAATTATTTTTATACAGTCAACATAAACCTTATATGTGTGCGCGCCCGTATGCGCCACATACTATGTTTCGATATTAGTGGACCTGTATTTATCCATAAGACTGTAAGGTTGTAGAGATTATGGCCTAGATTGTTCACTCCTTATGTCGTAGATACATATAACTAGCTGTATCTGCTTACCTTTGCCGTGCATAAGCACCGTTTCAGGTGAGGTGCATGCTCGTCCGAGATCCGTCTGTTCCAGATGACAGATGGTACGCAGCCTCTGTTGCTGGGCACAAAACCCATGGAAGGTTGTATCCCCCGGTCGAGAGATATGTCCATGATAATTTACAACAAACTTCCACGTTGTACCGTTATTAACACATATGTAATCGGGGAGATAAATTCGAGGGTCCAGGGCCCTCTCATGCCTTCCCGGGCACGGGGCCCGACCCAAATCACTATATTAACGAGCGATCGTTTGCACACCGTCCGATAAGGTCAACCGAAGAGTTATGTGTGACATACAGAGCTTCCAACCCGGCGGGGTTCGCAAATACAACCAATCACATGCATCGAATAGCCTGAACAGCTTTAGTTAATAAGTTTAAAAAATAATTCTATTATTCACTTTTAGTCAATAAAGAACAAAATATCTTAGGATTTTTAAATCCTCGTTTTCGGCTGAAGATTGTGGTGATAGCTCGCCAGAAATCGATCTTCAGTCGGATACTATGCCGTGACTACCTATAGTTACAATCGATTGCTATCGATTACGTCGATTACTATTTGAATGCATTCGAACAATTCAATTGATCTCAACAATCGCTAATCTTAACTGGTTGATGAAACTTTTGGATACTGTTGTATGCACTGACGTCAGAATAGTTATAATTGTCTTATTATGGCGTACAGTATTAAAAAAAGGTAATTTTGTACATACTTTGTACGATAACACATTATTAAAAAATACTAACAATATAAGATCCTTTTGAAAATCGGTAAAACATTCCAAAAACCGGTTAAAAGTATGCATGTATCCATTAAAACCGTATACGCGTCAGTAAACCAACAAAATGGCCGCGAAAATCGCTAACAATGCGACTAAAACCGGTAAAGTCGCCGCAAAAACGAACAAAAACCGGCAAAACGTCAGTTATATCCATTTATCATCCTTCTTTCCTGTCAGAAGGGGCGTCGATTCCACTTCCTTCGTGTCCCTGACAGGGCTGACGTCTGGTTTCCCGTTGAAATACTTCATCAGGTTAGAGTTGGAGACTACGTACGGGATTCCGGACAAGTCTGATGATAGCGGATTGTAGTACAGCCGATAGCATAGTATTGCTGTGGTGTATCCGAGAATAGACCCGACCAGTACATCTATCAAGGAACGACATATAAATAAATATAATAAAAGTGTAACAGATCGTTGTAGGTACATAGATTATATGAGAAAAACTATTATGTGGGCCTTTGTTAACGTAATGATAATAATTATTTATCGTTACGCCATATTTCGGGATGAGCAGAGATACATTAGTGGCTATATCCATTATGCACTTATATGTCGTGCCCAACGTGACCAGTAGCGCAGCGGATCGCCGTTCTCACAGCACTAGTACACATGAGGTTTCTATTAGATACAATACGGGTTTCCTCACGATGTTCTCCTTAATCTGGTGAATCCAGAGGTACGTGCCATTATTCAAACCTAAAATTCGCAATAGTTTGTGTATCCCAGTTACCCATATACCAAGAGGTCTTCTTTTGTAGTGTATAGGGACTGGCATGACGACGGTGACTGTCAATATGTTCCCGTTCCTTGGTAGTTTGTTACCGTTCTTTGACTAAACTGTACTTATCATCAGATGCGTTGTAGTCACTTTTTCGAGTCATACAATATAAAAAATATATTATAATAAATTTATGTAAATCGTTTAATTTAAAAGATTTGTAACTCGCTTATTTAAAAAAAATATATATTTAAATCCAAAAATGATATGATGAAGGACCCACCTTCCCAATGATGATGGTAGTCACAAGTCCTTGATAGAGCGATGATGGCGGCCACAGTCAGCGGTGTCAGCGAGCACAGGACTCGAATCCCACTCCCGCGCTTTCGAGAAAGCGTGCGTAGACGGCCGCAAGCCCACAACGCGCCCACGCCCAGCGAGCAAAATGATACTGGTACATAAAAAAGATGTACATTTATTGAGGTGATAGAGTGAATGTACGACTGGGTCGTGACTGATGGCTATTCTTGTCAGAAAAAAATCAATTTTAAAATCAACTCATAAATAAATCGAAATCTAAAATATCGATATTTATCGAGATTGTAATTTTATAGAAAATAAGAAATATACCACAATAACCGATCTGCGGTTTTTCAAAACAGGAGTGATAGATGCCTTTTTAGGTGGGAAGCGCAATAATCACATATTATGGGTTGCAGTAATCCATTGGCGACAGTGACCGGTTACCATCCGGTGAACTGTTCGTCTGTTTGCACCCCCCTGCTTCTTCTTCTCCAATCCAAACAAAACGTAAAACAATCTCTTTTTTACTCACAACTGCTATGTCCACTAGGAAATGACTTTCGGCCTTCTATGATAGTCATGTCATCGCCGGTGCACTGGAGGTCAACCGTCATCGCGCCGTCGGGGAAGCAGCGGTAGAAGAAATCTGGCCTCGGCCGACCTACAAATATCAAACTCAAAATTGCTTTATTTCAATAGGGTCTATTACAAGCACTTTTATTTAAAGTAGCTTGATGACTGTTGAGTCATTATTAGCATCGGGAGAATGATAATTTTTTTAAGGATACAAATATGGTTTTTTATATTTGTTTGTAAGGATGGGAGGGGGAGTCAAAGAGGGGGAGCAGTATTAGCTAAAAATTGATTCATTGCCAGTTTGGTGACACGAAGTTCACCGGGCCAACTAATAGAGAATAACATAAATCTACTACCTTTGGAAAGCAGGATCTACCGAGAAGAGCCGGCAAGGAACTCTAGTAATCGCTCTTTTTAAAAGCAACACAACACAGTATAGCTTCGGACCCACATCAGCTAGGTTATCATTGCAAAAATAGTACCTAAATCTTCTTTCTACTCAATCGTATGACAAGTCACCATAAAGTTGAGACAATCGTAGTTGACATAAAGTTTGGAGGCGCGCTGCACTTCAGCTTTCTATTTATTCTGGACTGAAGCTAGGCGGGCGTTTTCATTGAACAATGTGTGGCTCAAACTTTAATTTAGTTAGTCCAATGAAGCCGAGACCTTTTTATTTCTATCCTGACACGGCACAATCGGCACATCACGCCTGACGGGAAGCATGGTGCAATCCAAAAACGAAAATGGCTACCAACAGCAAAAAATCATCGATAGCCGTAGCGATCATGCCGGCCTGCACAAATATCCCATCACGCTTCGCTTAAAAGACTCAATATCATAGGACGATGGAAACACGCTCGCCGGAATACCATTTCATAACCCAACGACTCAGCAAAAGTAAAAGTTAGAGAACTTCATAGTCCTAGCCGAGATGTCAGTTACCGAAAAGCTGCAACTCGATGAAATCTAACTCCATCTACTTTCTTCTTCCCCCTTCTTCAAATGATTCTTCTTTATTCATCTGTAGTTATTATTGTAATTGCTTCTATGAAGCAGTTCGCCTCCTCTTATTTTACTGTCTACCAGCAAGAAGGGAAAAGCTTCCTGCGTCTGTTTTAGCAGCATCATACGAAATAAATCTCTTCAAGCAAATACAAATACTTTGGTAGGTATTTGTTGGATGGCGAGCTCCATTATCAGCCTTATCATTACTTGCCATGAATGAGATTGAGTCAATAGTAATCATATTTTTAATTAAAAAAAAATACTAGAGCAGAAAATTATGTTTTACCAGCTATTAATTTGACTAGGTCCGTTAAGAATCCATTGATCCCCAAGGCTAGAGACCATACCAACAGTATCTGAAAATAAATAAATAAAAAACACATAACTAACTCTTTTAAATCACTTTAAAATCAGTAATCCTGTTGTATCTCGAACTAAGATTTAATTAATTTCATTTTGTTGTTGTAAAGTGTTAATTGACTTGATAGGATATGGTACTTTCTGGTATTTGATGATGGGCAGGATTGCGGTACCGCATTTTACATTAGATAACGTGATCAGCAGTTCAGTTGATTGCTGTTCTCAGAGCACTTACACATGCCATTTCTAATAGATGCCATGTAGATTTCCTCAGGATGTTTTCCTTCAAAGGTGAGCATGTGGTGCTTATATCCATACTTATTCTGGAAAAAGAGAGGTATGTGATGGGATTTAATGCTACAATCATTAGCATTGTCACCACAGCCATAAATTCAAGGCTGAGTTTCCAAGATATCTATCAATTCTTTTCAGAGTTACATACCTTTACCACTGCTGACTAATAACTACTGCACAATATGTAACATAGCTCAACATCCAGCCATCTGCTATATCTCACCTCAAAAGCATCATTGCAGTCATTACACACGGCCCATGCTAGAAGGGACAGGATGCAGGGCACGGAAAGTACTACAGCCCATAGAGCACTGCCTGGCACGTAAGAATCTACTCTCGGGTATTTGTATGTGGTTTCCAAGTCACCCTGGTGTATCACACGCACAAATGGCGACATGGTTTCCATATAACTGAAAACAAACATGAGTACTTTTTCATGGTATTATTTTTTTTTACATAGCAAGTATGGCCTAAGTGTTTAATACGATTGTGGATATGGCTATGATATCCAAGATAACATTTAACTTATTTTTTCTTACACATGTTCAAATTCTCTGTAATCCAGGAACTCTGTATCATATATACAGCAGCAGCTACTTCCATGGTTCTGATGAAGGGCAAGGTTAAAAGTTTGTGGAATCGGTGGAAGTCATAAAGAGATTAAGGAAGCTAAAGGTTTGCAAAAATAGAGTAAAACTGGCATGCCTTTCTCTCTACTTATCCCAGTAAGAAGTTGGGGTGATGATTCTTGCACTGAAGGTTCTGTGCAAGCTTGTTGAGCTAATTTTATAATTGCAAAAAAAAAATTGTATGTAACTACAATTGTTTTCAGTTTTTCCTGATAAATGTGTTTCTTGTCAAATTTCATGATGCCAGTTCAATGGTAAGTATCCTGTGGATTTTGATTCATTTGTAAAAATTGCAACATAAAGATCAATAATTATTGAATGTGTTGACTTTAGATTTTTTCTAAATTAAAAGAAACTGTAGACCTGAGTATTTATTTTTTTATTAATTCCAACTTAATAATTTCACATGTTAGAATAGTATAATAGAGGTAGGTATATAGGTAGAATAGAGGTCTTCACAAACAGAGAACATAGTGTTTCTATAAGGGTATCTTTTACATTTGAGGTATAAAACTTTAAAATAAAATAGTATATACAAACCTGCCCTCATTTTTATTAATAAAAAATTTAATTGTTCAAAATTAGAAATCCTAAAGAATTATATTTTTATAAATGTCATAGAAAAATAAATTCTACAACCAACACAATAAACTGTATGGCTGTGTTATAAAGATTAATTTACTCGAATAAAAAACTATTAAATTATATTTATTCATTAATTATGTGAAATTTTGAGTCTCGATTGCGCTTATATGAAATTATCGATTTTATACTTACTTAATAATATACATTTTTAATCGTAAATATAACTTGAATGTGTGTACTTTTAAGCCACCATGAGAAACACAAATCCCTTAACAATTTAATAGATAACAATAACAAATTTATTTGTTAATCGCAGCATATGGTCATAACTTACCAAAATGCTGACATCAGCGCTATTCGCACTAGGATTTCAATAAATAAATTAAAACTTGCCGATCGTAATAATGGCATTTTCGAGTTTTAAATAGTTTAATTAAATGCAAATAATAAATATTTCGCAAAAATATTGAGACTGATAATTTTGATAACACTGACATTTATAATATTCGTTTAGGAATTTTTATCAAAACATGCGAAAATATCTACGTGTCATATGGTTTCTCGACGAAATGTTCGTTTTATTCTTGCATTAAACGAGTTTTATTTAAAAAATCAATATCTCCATATTTGATGTATTTCAACTCATAACGATGTATAATATAGTTTTATTGAATACTAAGAACTGAATAATTGTTTTTTTTTCTAACTCAGAGGATTCGTACAAATTTAAATAAGTACTTATTGTAATATTATTTCAAAGGAACACTATTTACGTTTAAAAAATAATTTAGCTTTACAGATACTTAATTCATAAAAAACTTTCAAGCAATCCCTAAATCGAAACTCCAAATTTAGTCTAAACTTATTAGTTTCATTATTAATTTTCAAAATAGGTTTTCTAATTAATCCATTAGGTAGCATCATGCTTTATAGATAACTTACGTAGTTATCATAATTTTTAAAAGGTGAAAAAGAAATACATATTTCAATATGTTTATTTGCATCTTAAACCTAAATAAATATTTAACATTGTAGTATTTTATAGATAAAACAAAAAAAGTACAAAACTGACAATTTCTTATGAAAATATTCGTTTTGATAAAAGAAATAGCTATAAATTAAACGATGGAACAATCACAAAATGCATTTACTTGTCTAATAAAAAAAGTAAAAACAAAAAACTTTATTACTATAACTTTTAAATTTAAGCACCAGAATTAAATGTAGAATTTTTACTAAAAACAATTTCTACATTTTATTATAAATCACCCCATCACAAAAAGGCGCAAATAAAGAGGTTTCTTGACATTTTAATCAGAGCCCTGCTTCATCCTTAATGCATCTCATTTACTCCAATCTAAATCTGCTACAAAATATCACAAAACAAACAAAAACAAAAATAGCAAAAAAGTTGATTATACAAGTGTACTTTTTATTAAATTTATAATACACTTTAAATATTATCTCATTTATTGAGGAACAGAGTTCTATATACAAATGTTAGGGCGGCTTTGTACAATATCTTACACTTTTTATATAACTCACGATAATCTTTTTAACTGAATATGTAATAGCTATTTATATTGGTATTCAAATTCATTACATACTTTTGTCTCCTATAATTTCACCGAGTGATCTGTACTTCTACCCCAGCGGTTATATTTAATAACTTGACTACGAAGAAATCTTACTTAAAACATATACGAATAATGTACGATTTTAATAAACATTTTAAATTTCAATCTAGATTGTACATTTGAAGACTGCATCATTTTTATGGTGTTCACTTTTGCTAATAACAAAGTGACAACAATGCACTCGATGAAAGTACGGTATACTCCAAGAATGGCAATGAACTTCAAGGAACGATAATCCATAGATAGTCGCTGTCATAATGTTGCAACATGTCTAGGAAGCCTCTAGGTATATGAACGTAGGTACACAAGTTAATCTTAAAACGAGACAGATCCTGCCTCAGTGAGTTATTATGAAGGTCTTTGCACGTATATACTGTGGTTACAACTAATTTCGGCTATCGCCCTACCAACTCAAAAGATCTTTAAGATAGAATTAATAAATAGCAACGTATAGATATTATAAAGCCAAAATTACTGGAAACACCACATCCCAATATTATTTCAAATTATTCATATAATTCAATATATAACTCAAATAACATACATCTTAAGCAACTAATTCTGTAGAAATTAAGTACCAATCCATTAAAATTAATGACACGCATTTAAATGCCTAGAAATGCCGAAAGCAGTCGTATCGAAATAACACAACCAAATTTTTTTTTACAAATAAATGTCGATTTATCAGTTCTATAATAATTTCGTTTTATTTATTTTTTTAAATACCTAGAAATATAGGCAACCTTTTTAACATGTTCAGCTCGGCATTGATATTTCCATACTTTCGGTTTAGCCGGCAACAAGCGAGCAATCGAGAGTATTCAAACCCGCTAACATATCGACGGGTGAAAGGCTATTTTGTTTAAGCGACATTTTTTGGTGATATAGTAATATATATATTTTTAGAATCGGTAAAAAACGCTGATTCCGAAAATCACCAAACAAATGAATTGAATTTTTTTTGGTGATTACTATATTCCCAAAAAATGTCGCTTAAACCAAATAGCCTTTCTTCACCTTTGGTCTCTAGGGGCCGACACCAGTTAACCTGATAATAATAAAGTCCCATATTGAAAAAGTCGAGATAGCAAAATACATTTATGGAGATTACGAGTTCCTTGATAAAACAATACATACAGTCAAAACCATCATTTTAAAGTAAAATATTATTTGTATTCAAGAAATTACTAGGTCTAAATCCTAGTGAAAGGATGAGAAAAAATATATACGATATGGATGTGAGTGGACGTAACAGCCGCGGTCGACCCGGACCTACCTACGCAGACCAAATAATAAGAGTTCTGAGGCAATGTTAAAAGTACGCGAAATCGGCGAGAGCGCGTGAACGGACTAATGAATGTTAAGGAAGCGAAAGAGGTTTGGAAGAATAGACAGAAGCGGCGTTCCATTCTCTCTGCCTATCCTAATAGGAACTCGGTGTAATGATAAATAGATAGAAAACCTTAGTGATTCAATTTATATTTTTTATCACATATTTCATTTAAAAAAAATCTTTATTATAAATAAATTACCAAATATTATAAAGAAGAAACGCAGAACTGTGTTTTTTAACATAATAAAGAATTATTGTATTAATTAAAAAATTTCTATTCGGAGTTCTAAAACGTAAAATATAGTGATTTCTTGAATTGGGTCACCTTTTTAGGAAAAGTTTTGAAAGCTTGTATTAGTGGTTTTAGTTTCCAAATATGTAGATTAACAGTCCTGTCGACTTACGCCTATAAAGTATAAACGACTGCAATACCAAAAAAGTGTCTTGCGGTGAAAACGTCATACAAAGATGGTTCGGAATAGAGCAGTAATAACTGTTATATTGATTAGGAGCAACAGGCTGTTTGCTATATCTCATTGCACGCGTAGTTTTGTCATAGTGCCGTCTCAGTCACAACAGTTTCGTTTCACATTATCTGCTGTTGAGGAACAGTTAAAGTTATTTGACATCTCCATTTCGGAAATATGAATATCCCTTAAACATAAGTAGGTTATTTATTGGCAGTATATTATATATTTACAATCTAAGTATATTATGTACCTACTGCAAAGAATAAACTATAATACTATTAGTACATTATTAATCCAATTTTTAAACATTTTTTATAAAATGTTTATAACATTATTTTCTTAAAACAATCAATACCTATTTAAATTTAAAAAAAAAACTTTTTAAGCTAACAAAATCGAAACATATTCGGTAAATTTTGAAACTAATCTGTTCTTGTTACGTTTTCTGATTGACTTTATTATTTATGTTAATCCTTAATTACTTACCTATTTCTAATTTAAGGAAAAAGTGATTTAAAGAATATCGACCCTATTAAGAAACAAAATTTATCTTTAAAAGTTATTAATTGCAAAACAATTATATACTTGTAATATTACATTACAAGAATTTTAGAAAATTATTACTCATGTAATGTTTTTCTTATAAAAACAAACTCCCATTTTTTATAATTAATTTGAATTTGTTTCAGGATATATGGGAGGTGGTGTATTTATGAGTTATCAATTAAGGGTGGCAGAGAAGCACATCACCCAGCGTAACTATTGAATATTTCAACTACAAAAGTGGGCTAATTCTCCATAATAGATAGACCGAAAAATTGTACAAGCCATTGTTTGGATGGTTTAAAAGTTAACTCAAAGTCTCATAACATATCGCCACCACGTCTTAAGTTATGCTAAGGTTATTTTTCGTGAATATATCGCTTCTATATCGGATATTTACAATTTTATAAAGTTGTAGAAGGGGACGCGACGACAGACGTTATTTTAAAAACCTTGCCTCGATAAATTTCAAGATTCGGAACTTCTTAGTTTAATTAATATATATCATACTACTGTTAAAACTACGTTTTACAATAAGACCGAAAACATTTGGTCTTTCGCTGAATTTAAATTTGGACTACGTATTTAAGATGAAATACACTAAAAATTTCGTAATAAATGTAATCTTTGAGACATTGACACCAATATAAAAGACAACTTAAAAATACAAATTTTTCAGTAGCATAAAAAACAGGTTTCCAAGATAATGCGTAATCTTACATAAAAACTTTCAAAGAGTTAATAGCAAACAAACAGTCGCGTCTGTTTAGTAATTCATCTTTTATTATAAAGTTATAATTTAAAAAAAAAATTGTAGGGTTTTCAGTAATTTATACATATCTACGTTATTTGAAAAAAAATTGAAAACATTGTGAAGATATGTATCAGGTTTTTTCTAAGTAATGGTAAAATAAAAAAAATGACGTAAGACAATTTACGTACATTTTCTACGAAGAATCCCATAAAGACTTAAAATTAGATCTTTTCAAGTACAGTTACATACTGAGTTTAATATCTTTCTATTTTTACAATATTAAAGATAAAAAAACCTCCGTAATCCATCTAAACCTTCGCATTTATAACACTAGTAATATATAAATATCGTATTGTGTCGCTTCTCATTTGAATGCTCATCACGCGCCTTTATTCACAAAAAAAAACTATTAACAAGGCACATCATACAACTTTATCACCAAAAATGATAATATATTAATAAATTCAGATCAATTTTTAACAAAAATCTGAGATTTTTAAATAGTTTCCATAATATTAAATGACTGACACACTATACCGCTAACCCAGACGAACAAAGCCGTAAGTGTAAATAAAGACTTAATTTTGTGATTTATAAATAGTATCCCATGGAATGCGCCCGCGCATTTTTGTAATAATCAAAATATTCCTGTGGCGACGTCGCGTGTCTCTTCACGACATCATCCAACTGCATTTGGTCTCCCCAGTCCGCCTGGGAAACAACATATAAAATACAATATACGGAATAGTATATCGAGGGGTGAAAGGCTATTTGGTTTAAGCGAAAAGATTTAATGATATAGTAATATATATATTTAGTGATGGATGTTCCTTATACCCGCTCGAAAAGATTCGCTTTTTACATTTATCATGCGAACAACTAAGGAGTGAAATATGCTTCCAGCGACCATTTTCCACGATCTTATGACCTGGGAGTCTTTAAGAGAAGAGTGAATAGGCATATGTTGGCATGACGTTGTCCATCGTCGGACTCATCTTCTCTTTCGACCAGGTGTCATTGAGGTAAAGCGTCCGCCTATAAAACTGACGTGTCTTTAGTTTGTCTTGACTCAGAAGTATGAGTTTTTCGGAGCTACAAGAGGCTCCAGATCTGAATATTTGATATTCATTGAATATCCGCAACTTGAAAAATCCACGCGTTCTTGAGAAAAAGGGTTTTCACAGACGTTAACCGGTCGCTGAAGGTTCCCACCATGAGCGGCTCTAACCCCGAAGGAGTTAGTTAATCGTGCATCCACCAATCGCTTAGGTTTTGGGACAGATACGCCAGAACGGTTGCCGAAGTCTCGACATCTTCGTCTCCTAGATCAGCCATCTGCTGTTCCCGTTTACCGGTTTCTTATCAAAGCCAAAAAATCTTCATATCAATAAAAATCGATATTTAATTACTGCAAACATAGACAAAATCAAAGGTAGACAGTGGATAATATAAATATACTCACGAAATTGGGGAAATAGGATCGCTTTTCGTCGAATTTTCTCTCATTCACGCACCGGAGCAGGTACAGTCTCTCCACCCATGGCCAGATCATGTAGTCCAGCATTCCTGGACGATTTCCACCAAAATAGTATGTACCTGAAGAGAAGACGATGATGATAAAAATTATGACTGATTTCAGCCTCGATGATATTTACAAAACACATCAAATAGATACGGATCGCTATACCGTTCGGCGAAAACGATCCCGCTGATAGCTTATCTTTTTTTGTAGCCCGGGGGACATCCTTATGGACTGTCAGGGCGCCGTGAAGGCGGCACCCCGGTGTGCCGGACACTTGCCGGCTAAACTTCCGGGGTGTTCTTCCTATTCTTCTGCCGGGGTAAGGAAAAATTCCTCGGTACCCGGCAGCGTCTGGCCTTCTTCAGTCCTCTCCTATTGTGCGAAGGCCGATGGCTTACCTAATCAATTTTAGCGCGGAATGTCTTTTAACACGGTGGGCATGTTACACTGCTACGTACTTATACGACTTATTCGCAGGTGGACAGGCCTTAAAAAAATCATGCTCTACGTCATTTTTTATCAGACCATTACAACTAAACCGAGCGAGAATGCCCGACGACCTGTTTAAGTTTACGTCGCCTCTCAAATTCGGCCACATTGCACTGTACAGAATCTGTCATTATTTCTTTCACTAGCTGCTCTGGCAAACGTTGTTCTGCCATATAAATTATCCATACATATATTTTTGGTATCTTGAACCGTTTTCGGAAGCCCTCAAGGATGAATAATTTTCCCCGTTTTTTTCACATTTTCCATTATTTCTTCGCTTTTAATAGTTGCCTCGTGATGTTATATAGCCTAAAGCCTTCCTCGATAAATGCTCTATTCAACACAAAAATATTTTTTTCAATTCGAACCAGTAGTTCCTGAGATTAGCGCGTTCAAACAAACAAACAAACAAACAAACTCTTCAGCTTTATAATATTAGTATAGATTACTTCATATTTCATATCTTCTTTCATTATGTGAAATTAATCTTTAGACCTGTAACACGTTCGGCGCCGCCATGAAACGAAACGGCGCGGGAGGAGAGAGCAGTTCGCACAGGAACAATTGCGCAACGGGCTCCCCTCCTGACGCAGGTGGGCGGTGGACATTGAGGGTATCTGCCGTACAGCGGAGAGTGGGGGTGGGGCGGCGTGTGTGTGTCCACAATGAGAGGTAGTAAGTGGGTAATTTACGACTCCCTCCCAGAGAGGAGGCCTACCTACGGCCAATCGCTCGCTGGGCCTTCGGGAGTATCTGGATTTCCAGGAAGGCGAAGAGTAGGCAGTGCTGGCATCCCGGTGATTTTAGTCTGTGCACGTCCGAAACACCGGGGGAGTGGCCCTCACCACTCCCCTGACGGTCCGAAGGGATTTCCACTGAGTTAACAAAAAAAAACGACCTGTAACATGTTTTATATCATCTGAGGCCCTGGTTCTTGAAATTTTTGGAGGAGTGACAAAAGCTACTTTCTGGTAGGACCTCGACGATAGCGTTGTTTATAGTGCTTATCTACAGTGCTAAACTTGTGGGTTCGGGTCCCGGTACAGTCATGAGCAGATTAGTTCATCGCGAGTAATGGATGCGTATATTTAAGTATGTGACAGAGCTATCTTCAATTATTGTGAGTAATATCCGCCAACGGGTGGTTACCCGTTACGTACGTTAATGGTGGTACCCCCACCATTCAAATTCCATTATACACCTTTTTGCACGCACTGTTCTAGGACGTTATTTTGTCAGCAATGTTTGCCCGATGCGCGTGTTGCAAGTTAATCGTTTACATTGCTCATTGTATATGATCCTTCAGTTAAATTACAATGTTAATGGGCTAACAATGGAATTTGATAGTTAATCAAATTGATAAGGGAAAGTGAATGAGGATCAAGTGGATTGTGAAGATTTCGTTATTTTAATTAATGATGTCTACCTCCCTACGCCTTACATATGTATATCTCTATCTAGTACCCATAGCACAAGCGCAAGCTTTATTTGGAGCTAGGTCAAGGTGTGTAACTGTCTGCAAATAATATTATTATTATATTATCAAAACGTGCTCTTACCTCTAGTAGCTAGTTCCTTCTCGAAAATGTCCAGTGTTTGTATTATCTGTTCACTGCCGAATGCGAAGTTCGTGTCAAAGCATTCCAAGCTGCCTTTTATTAACTGAAATCCACATAAAATCAAAGAATATTATAGAATCAATGATATTATGATTTTAAACAAATCTTCTTATATATAAAAATGAATCGCAAAATGTCTTGATAAGCGCGAAACTCGAGAACGGGTGAACCGATTTGGCTGATTTCTTTTTTGTTGTGTTTGTTGAAGTGTGGGGAAGGTAATTACGGAGAGAAAAATTTAAAATATTGTCTGAAAATGTCTAAAAACGCCACTTTTCTATATTCTCATACAAAAAATTCGAAATAATATTTAAAAGTCAATTTGAACTTTAACACCATACCATAAAGTTTAAATGTTAGTGGACGGGTTCCGGGAAGGCAAAACAATTATTGAGTGACGTATAAATATTAATGTCAATATTTGTCAATTTTTATACATATAGCATTAAGGCCAGGATGCTTCAAACAATTTTCAAAAAAATCTGACGGGGAAGCTATTAACATTAAAAAAAACAATGTGACTTTGTTTTAGAGAAATAGGGCAGAACAAGGTCTGCGGGGACAGCTAGTCTCATATAATTCACTAGGTAGGTGACACGTGACATAGACTACAAATGCGAGTGGAAATAAGAGCTGAGACCGCCTGAGAATATATTTATTTCTTGAATAATTACTTTTTTTTTTAAATAATAGGACAGAAATAGAGTTATAACTCAGTAGTAAGCATCGAGAATTATATAAATGCGATCAATAATAACGCACTTGATGTCACGGGCAGAGATCTGACAATTTGTTGTTCGTAATAATTAGTAGAAATTGGTAAAATTATAAATCCTGTTCAGATCAACTAATAATGACCAATAATAATCGCTTTTTAAGTCGGTAAATATGTATTTAAGCTCATGTGTACTGGAAAAAGGGCAGGAAGTCCTTTTCCCTGCAGTGAGACGAAACTGGCCAATAATAACTACAATATAATGACATCATATGTCTCGTGTGGCTGTAACTAATCTTAAAAAAACACCCAGTTCTGGGTGTAGTTGTTACGCGCCAATCAGCGCTGATTCTCAGTCGAGGGTCACGGCATTTCTAACACTAGAGCCATCCACTATGGTAAATATATAGAAATAATAAATACATACAATATTTTGAAAGCTATATATCAAATATAAATGGAACATGACGTATGTAAATAGAGTAGATAGACAATAGGGTATGAGACACATACAGGATGCCCCTTAAAACTAGTGTTACCTAATTACCGGCTTAAAAAAGCGGACATTTCTAAGACAGCCTGCACGTTCCATAATCCATACAAATCTAAGCAATCGTTGTGCTTGTTGCATCAACGCCATACTACCATCACATGGAGGAGAAGGAAGGAAAACAACACTCACCTCATTGAATCTCTCTATGAGTAATCTGTCTTGTGCTTTGACATAAGGGTCAGATGAATGTAGCGGATTTCTTGGGTATTTCTCGTCTAAATAATCGCATATAACAACACTTTCAAATAGATACTTGTCCCCATTCTCTGTCGGTATCTCCAACACTGGGATTTTCACTGAAATTAAAAAAAAGGAAGATAATTAGTTACACATTATTGATGTGGAGAGTGATGTTAATAATTTGGTTCTCGCGTTTATACTCACGTCGAGGATTCTTGACTCGGAACCATTCAGGCAACCTCAGCGGATCCAATTTGCACACCTCGTACTTCGCCTTCTTGGCTTCCAAAATGAGGAGCACCCTATGCCCGTACGGGTTCATATCCACGTGGTACAGCCGCAGCTTATCTACCAGTTCTGGAGGTGGTACTGTGCCTGAAATATGAACATGCATTTCTTAGACCGTTCTTGTCGTTTTATACTTTTCTGGCTCATATAACCTCAATCACGTCTTTTTATTTGAGTATAATATTCCTAGACATTTCGTATACCGTGGCGTGGGTTGAACGTCTTAAAGAAAAGTTGGTATAATTAAATATAGCCTACATTCTATAAGATTACATTCTTGTTATCTTTTTGTAAACATTAGAATATGTAACAAAAATATCATGAAAACTAGTGCTATGGAACGGTAATCACAACGTATAAGTACAAAGTTGATGCGGCTATTAATTTATCTCTGCTCACCCGAAAAGGAAATAGTGTGACGATATGTTATTATTCTAAATATTTTAACTTTTGGTGAGCTTGAAAGTCGGCACTTTGGATTGATAATGGCCCACCAACTCTAGTTCTAAAGGTGGTGTTTTAATAAACTAGCGAAATCAGGCAGCAGCAACACCGATATTTCTCGGTAGCAAGTAAACGAGTGGTTTATATAGACTTATATATAGAGCGTATTGCAATGAAACAGAAATGCTGGCCATAAGCGCGTGATACCGATAGTATGATTCGTCGTTTGAAGATTCTCATGTCGTAAGATGTTGGGAAAACTACCGGTTGAAGCGAATTCTACTCTTTGGTGCTTGGCAGCAAAAAAAAAAAATACGCGAAACGCTTCGTGCGAGCAGCTAGAATGTCAACTACATAAGAATGCGAACCCGCACGGCGCCTTGTCCATTTACGGTATTAAATAAAATGAAATAAGTACCGCCTTTGTCATGAATTTTTATTTCATACATTTTTCTTTTGAAAGTTAACGGCGTCTACCGACCCCATTATTAACGCACCGTAAAGACGCAGAAAGTATCTAATTCGTGTGATCTAATGCATTGTGTGTAAATATTAGCGTAACGCGCTCCTTGACCCAAAATGCAAATGGAACATAGGGTTGCCACTGTAGAATTTTTATATTCACGTTTATCGTATTACTACCATCTCGTGTAATCTCTTGTGGGTCTTGAATTGATGAATGCTGTTAGGGTTGTGTAGTTTCGAACACAGAGATACGCAACAGATATTTGACAACATTTGTAAATCATGAAGTCCTTAAAAGAAAAATACTGTTTCTTTATTTCGTAAATTAAGTTCAAAAATGTTTTTAATTTTTTTATAGCCTAATTTCTTCATATTTCGTTAAAAACGTGTGGTACATCATATGTACAGAGCGAATGATAAATTACCTTTGCCTAAGGTAAAATACAGCCTATCAATATTGTATTTTTACGAGTACATTACGCATACCTTGTCCGAAAGCGAATATACAACTGAACATGTGACTTTTAATGGCTCAGTTCTCAGGCAAAGTACACGACCGTACAAGTGACGTCATATGGCACTTGTGTCTGTTTAGAATACAACGAATTCTAGTGAAAAAAATTGTATTTAAAGTAATTTTCTATATAGATTTACATATACCTAGGTATATGTAAATTGTTTTTTTTTGTTATAAACAGTGATTCATTATTTAGAGAAAAATAAAGTTGAGGTTGTATCACATGACTACTCTTGATGATTAATTGCCTGCGCTGGCATCAGCTACGCCGCGACAACCCTAACGTTACAGAGTTATATGTGTATCGTCTGGCGAATGAAACGCGGTTCAGCAGATTTCAAAACAGTTATCCAAATTCAATTCGATGAGTCATAATGAGCTCCACCTGCTATTCAAGTACCTATGCTAATCATTTAAAAGCACTTGATAATTTATGCATGCAATCACTGGAGCGTATTAAACAAAAATATTCCAACTAGAATTGTTGAAAATATCAGAACCAGCGAATTATTCGTACTGTTTTTAGTATTAATAATAATAACTGATAATATATATGATATGCAATAATCGATGCTAATTTTTATTACTGAGATAAATCGTAACACACACAGCGAGCGGGCGCGAGTCTGGTGCGGGTCGGGTTGAGAGTTTGACGGGTCTAATTCCTTGTATTTATATGGAAGATTACACATTAAAAGCGTTCACGGGTCGTCCGCGGAGCGGGTGGTATCTCTATCAGGCTCAGGTACGATCGGGTGTGGAATACTGTTGTCATCTTTTGGCCGGATCAGCTAAATATCAATTGCCCGCTCTGGACTCGATCGATTCTAAGACTTGTAAACTAGTTGGCGATGACTCTTTGACTGTGACTAAAACGCAGACCATCAAGGATCGACGTAAAGTCGCCTGCCTCGCAGTCTTTTATGGGTTGCACAACGGAGAGTGTTCTCAGAAGCTACATTCTCTAATTCCACCAGCCTCATTTCATCTTAAAACCACTAGGCGCCGTATCTGATACCATCCGTATGTGGTAGATGTTACTTATATCTGAACGTAGAGTTTCGCTACTACTTTCATCATGCGAACAACAAAGCGAACCTAATCTTTCCTTTATCCTTTCGAGGTATGGAACTATATAAAAAAGATAACAGTTAAGCACAGTCAAAAACATCACTATCAAACTAGAAGAATGCCTGTTTCTAAGGCGAATGAACTCTAACACGGCTATTGGTAATTACCGGGTTATATTTGATAACGTAAACATCCCAACACCTGCAAAACGCTAGTTTCGCGTAAAATTAATCTAAAAATTATAATAGTGGCATCGTGCAATAGCTTTTGTGACAACTTGGCAAGTGATTTGAACTCTAGTCACAAAAGGTATTTCACATCAAACCGATTTAATTATATTTTGAAAACTTCGGTTGTCGACTACATGTTAATATTGTTTTTTATTACTATATATAATAAGACCATAGCCGCTTTGTACTGCCTGAGGTAATAGCTAGACTTTGGAAAATATATACATGTATCGATATTTATAATTCAATATATCGATATGTTTCGATCCAATATGTCGATGCAAAATATCAAATATCGAAAATTGTATCAAAAACTTTTTTTTATTTATGAAACGTAAGTCGCTAGAATTTAAAACCTTAAAAGATATCAGTCTCATAAAGAAAACCCGATAAAGTTTTGGATAAGTACGAGACATTCGATCCCAGATCTTTCGTATCTTCTTATACCTTCCGAGAGAGCGGTTTCTGCCGTAAATATGGCGGTTCCTAATAATAGGAACCGGCTGACAGTGGAGCATGTAAAGAGCATAGCTTTCTATTTTCGCCACCGGGCAAATACTAATTTGCTTGACATAATAAAGAGGTCTTAAATATATTTCTTAGAAAATAGCTTTTTAGTTTTCGATATTTTTGTAATTTTGCTTAATAAAAGCAAATACTAATAACCTTTGTTTAATTAAGATTTTTGTACGTTAAAACAATGTTCATTTTGTATAAAAATTACTATTAATATTTTTGAGCTAGGCTAAACTAAATACATTATTATTTAAAAAACACATTTTTTTTTTTGAAAATTTTACCGACATGTCGATATTTAATCCTTGAGATATCGACGTCGATATTTATATTTTAATCTCGATACATCAATACATCGCGTTTTTTACTCCTGTTGACATATACGCATTCTTCGTGGAAAAATTACGCAGGTTGACTAAAGTTTTTTTTTTTATATTTTATCCTTAGACGGAGGATGAACTGATGGATATTCGTAAAGTATTCGATTTTCATTTTCAGCTGGACATTTTGTTGGTGTCCAACAAAGACCTTTACAACTACACCGTGCTTAAAAGCACGAACACTTAAGGTGCTCAGCCAGTGATTTATGGGTTATGTGGCAGCGCAAGCGCACCCCTGTAGGTATGACCTCAAATTGGACAGCCAGCCAGGGAAAGCAACCTAAAGTTGATCTATTAGCATTTCGGAGGTGACTACCTTGACATGAAACGCCAAAAGAAACTCAAGGCTATATGGGAGTGAGGATGCCTCGGAGTGGAGTACCCGGTATTTATTTAAATACTCTTTTCAAGCCTCAGCTGAAAATTAGCACTGGATGAGACGTAACAGCATCACCCAGTGCAGGCTGAGCTATGTGCTTTACAAGATATATGGAGACCGTGCTAGGTTATCTATTATTATTATGTATGTTATGTGTTTTTCCTTTAATAAACGTCTAAATTCTTCTTTTAACAATTTGGCACAATATGTATGTTTGTCCTCTGAACATTATTCAAACAAAAAAAGACGTAAGTCATTCAGCGTACTTTTACCGCTAAGGGTGCGATTTGTGTTGTATGCTTGTCTCATTATTTTTCCCAAGCCAAGGTTGGCTATAGAATAGTTTATATGTTTGTGACACGCAACACGCAATAATTTTATTGATCGAATTCAAGACACGAGATCCAACTGAGTAGGAACATAGATACGTAAAATAGACAACCCATATCCCATGTTCTATAATCAATCAGGCCGAATAGGATTGTTATGTTGGCAGAACATTTAGACAATGGTAACTTGCCTAAATGGTTATTGAATCGGTATCGGATATTTCTAATTTGTTATTACTATTAATGAGATGTTACGGCAAAATGGCCGTGATCATGCCGGCCTGTTCAAAATTCTCCACGCCCTTATTTAAAGGCCCTATATTAAGAAGTAAAAAATATGTAGCGTATTTTGAGATGGTATTTGCCCAATAAAGCCAACAATAATTTATCGATCAGTACCGAAGTAAAATAAGAGTGACATTGTATTTATACAATTGCATTGATGTATCGACAAGTGTTTCGACGCCTTATAGTAACTAGTCTATGCAGACTCAGGAAATAGTTTTATTATACGTACCGTTATCAGCTGGATAACATTATTTTTATGGTAATTTAAAGGATTTATTTATTTAACGATCATTAAAAAATGTACTTGCCTAAAATTGTAAATCAGTCAATTATTGTCAACAAACAAAGAAATACCTACTTAATTAATTAAAACCGTGATAAAAACAAGACACTGAATAATCCCTTTTGTGATAATAATGATAAAACTGTCCTTGCTTGTAAGTGGTATATGTTGTAATAACTAAACGTAGCTTACATGACAGCAAAATTTATTGAACAGCTGTTTTTATTTTTATTGATCATCTTTGTACAATTAGGTACAATTATACATTACAATAAAACCAAGTTTAAAAAAAAAGTTATTCTTAATCATAGATGCATAAATTATTAATTATACACAATTTTCTCTTGAAATTATATGTCTCGCCTGTAAATATATCGCATAATTCTAAGAATATACAATAAAAATTAATAATGCCCCTTTTTTTAAATATCAATGTTTATGTATTATGAACAAAAATGTGTAAAATTATTAAGTCTTGTATTTACCGAAATATGTGATATTGTATCTGATTAGATATATACTCACCGGCAATTCTTTCTTGATAATATGACATCTTATCACAATACAATAAGTAATTTGTTGTTAAATATAAAATATTGACTATAATTTCACGTAACCGTGTGCTTCCATCCGGTGTTAATGTAGAAATAGGTACGTCACATTTAAAATTATAGCTTCGAGCTATGACATCATCTTGACCCGATTATCTGTAATCCAACCAAATAGCAGATATCAAAACATTGAGCTTATTGTTTTATACTTTAGAGACGTATTCATTTTTGTCGGCTTATATACTGAAGGTCGCTATACCTAAGGTACATGTAGGTAGGTCTGAACATACCAACTTAATTTTAATTTAAATGTTAAGGATGCATTAACTACAATTTTTTTTTGGCTAAATGAGTCACGCTGTTATAAATAGCTGTACTACTACTATTTGTAATTAATAAAATTGTATATTACCTATCACGGGGTGTGGGTACCTATACATTATTTTAATATAAATGATTATAATAGTGACAAAATATTATTCTATGAAGTAATAATATAGGAACAGTAATTGTAAGAAATAGCTTTAGTATTTATGAAATTAAATTAAATATTACAATTTACAAATGACAAAATAATGCTCAAAAGGAAGAATATCCTAAATTAGTAATTGTTCTAGTGGTATATCTTAAAGGCATCTTAAAACTTTTCATTTTATTTGAGTTTTATGCATTTTGTTGTAGAATTTTATTGATTTAGCACATACTAAATTTTTATTTGATAAAAATATAAAGTAAAAAAATTTTGATGGCCGCGGCGATGCAATATTAAAACGCAAAAAAAGGTTGCTAGCTATAAAAAAATCTACTATCACCTAATTTTTCTAGTGACGATGAGATTGTTTTCAGCTTATTTTTGATATAAGTACTTAAAGAAGTCACTTTAAAAAATTAAAAATATTTCTTTGTTATTACATTAATGATATTTTGTGTAACTTTTAGGACTTGTGAATTATATAGAAATATTAGAATATGCTCGCATAGAAGCATCGTTTTTGACAGTCAATTTAAAAAAATAAAAGAAACTGCATAAATTCTGCCATTTTTATGATTTTTGACATAACTTATATCGTTCTTTTTTATACTTGAATTAAAATGTATAAATTCATCTCCCTCTAATTTTTTGTTTAACACCTGGTTTTTACATTTGTTTTTTTTATACATAGAATTCGATTATACACGTCTTGTGTTATTTATTGCAGTTAATTGCTAATCTTAACAAGAAATCAATTACAAAGAGTACAAATTACTATTATAAGGTATCTATCTCAATAAGTTTTGTATTAAAATGTATATTATGGAAGATAAATGGGTTACCCCGACATGTCATTGAATGGTGTTTGATGTACTTTGTTATCATCATAAATATTTTTTGTACCGTTATCATTCATAACAAATGGCGCAAGACGCCTCCATGAATATTTTATTATTATATCGACTTGGAAATATGATTTAATGTAAGGGCCTAAAACCTACTTTATAGGAAAGCAAAAAATGAATAACTATTTTACAGTATATTAGTAATATGACCTGTTTCAGCGGTTTTTTATTTTTTTCCCATTTGTATACAAAAAGCCAAAGCCAATAATAAATCTCCTTTTACTTAGAAAACCTGTAGTTGGATGATAAAAAATCTAAAACAAATAGCTAGTTAATTAATTCTGATGCAAAAGTAAATTTAAAGTATCATAATACATCTTTTGAATATTTTATTACACTTTATTTTCTTTTAGACAAGACTAGAAATACTACACTGCTTGTTGCAGTATTTCTTACCAATTTTAATTAAATTAAATCCAAAATAGTTGTTTTTTGAAATGATTACTTAGACAAAGGATCATTCTATCAGTAATGCCAGCAGAGAGAATAATTTATCAGATTCACTTCTATACACCCATTGTGTAGTTTTGTGGAAGGCTTCTTCTCTACGATTGTACTTGTAACATGCAATATGTTGGGTTTGCTGAGGATTGGTTATAGAATCCTATATCCATACCATTGTGCAGAAGTAATCATCTCCAGGCTTCTAGTCTGTACAATCTCTTACACCTTGATCAGCATCTCTGCATGTTAACCGGAATGATCATATGTAAATATTCTGGTTAAAAAACTGTCAAAATATCACATAATTGTTGTCATGCTAAACTTATATAGCATTTTTAAATGAGAAAAAAAATCCTATCTACAACATTTTAGCATCTTGAAAGTGTCAGCCAGGGGTGTGCAAAATTCCTACTGATTAAAAAATCATAAGTCTGTATCTGCCACATATTTGTCGACCCTGAGGCCAAGCTGTTACTCTGTTATTGTCCCATAATAATATATTTGGACTTTCTGCTAGCATTATCGCAGATATATCCATATTATGCTTGCTTTGACCCTTTGCTCAAGATATATCAAAGTTATGGACTAAATCTGTGTAATCTGTTGTTTCCAGGACTTCATAATGATGGATCAGAGTGCAATGCTCGAACCAGAGGTCATAGTTAAAGAGGAAGTCATTGAAATATCAGATGAAGAGGAACGGCAGCCTAAAAAGAAGTCAGTATTGAGTTCTACATTTATCTGTTTATTCACTCCAATTCCCTTTTGTAATATGCTGCTGGGGTACAGCTAAAAGATACACAATTTATTGCTGGGCTGTGTAGGATTTGATGTAACCATATCTTCAGTCCTAGCAAACAGGAGGAGAAACATCCTGGTGATGCTAAGCAGTAAAAGTTGAGCAAACAGGGATATCACCCTCATGATGGCACTGACAGTCTGTGAGGATTTCCAACAGGTCATCAAAATTAAAGATGCACAATGTTCTGAAATGTTAAGGCAAATGTCAAACTTTTATAGTTGCATTTAGGCAGTGGCTGCCAGATACAGGCTACCGACGTAGGTGACTTTATGACACTGTTAGCCGGTGTGTCAAGCTTGTGACCATGCAGTCTACATCAGATGTATTTGTGTATAAATACATACAAAATGATACATTGTGACTTAGCAGCAGTTGCTGGGTTACGATTACTAAGTGTAAAAATGGTCTACATCTATCTTCTGTTATCTCAGGATTTTTCTTATTTAACAATAACAAGGATGTATTTCTGTTCGCAGAAGAGTCAGAAAAAAGCAAGAGAGCAAAGAGCGGGTGCCATGTGATCAGTGTGAGAAGACCTTTGCCACACGATATGAGCTAAAAAAGCATCATCGCACACACACAGGCGAACGTCCATACATGTGCACGTTATGTGGAAAGACATACACACAGCTTGGTCATCTCAGCATCCACCAGTTAATGCACAAAGGTATTAAGAATCATAACTGCGTCGAATGTGGCATGGCATTTTACAGGAAAGCAGATCTCGACAGGCACGAGAAAACGCACACTGGCGAGAAGCCACACACATGCGAGATTTGCTCAAAGGGTTTCACCCAGAAGAACAACCTAGTGATGCATTTGAAGATGCACATTGGTGACAGGGCCCATGCCTGCACCGTGTGCGATAAACGATTTATGACCAGGAGCAAGCTGATGCTGCACTCAAAACGGCACGAAAAGGATAAAAAAGCAAAAAATACGATAGAAACAGATTCAGTGTCAGATTGATCTTTGATCAATTTTCTCGGGACAATACCTTTTGGTCTGGTTAGTTGATTAGTGAAAACAGTGAAGTGGGCTTTTGATGTTTGGAATGTTGGCCTGTGACTTAAGAGGATAGGTTAGGTTAGGTTGTATTTTTGACAGTTGTCTATGTTTTTGTTAGATCATTTTATAGATTTTAATGTTGAAAACTTATAAGGGTTAGTTATTAAATAGTTATTTTAAAAGGTAATTGTGAATTGCATGGGAACTGTTTCATTATTACTTGTATTAAAGTAAAGTCAGAATAATAGTTAATTAAAAAAATCCTAAATTATTAAAGCAATCACTTCAGTTTTAGTAGTTTTATGTGTTTAAGGGTGCTTATGCGATGCATGAGAGCTGATTCCAGGAAAATACGGATCTAAAAAACTAAGACCGAATTCGAATATTCTTTACGCACTACTATTGATTTTACTGCGTCAAATACAAGTAAGTCTTTTTTGGAGGGCATCAAACTTAGATGCCAAATTCTATTTTAATAATAAAATCAGAAAAAACCAGAGATGGGTCTTAAAATGGTTACATCGGGAGACAATAGCCAAAAACAGGGTTAGGTAGGGGAAGAGTGAGATATGAAGTGAAGAACAGGTTTAACAAAACGTTAATATGCCATTCATGAACTGTTGGACTTGGTAGCCAGTGTATGTTATAATTTTCTACCACAGACCTATATCTACTAAATGATTAACCTGTTAACCGGGGAGTTCCTGTTCAAATGATGCAACATGTACCGGGCGCGTATTGTTTCGTTAGGAGCTAGGACATGTCAATACGTCACACCCGAAGACCGTCATTTCATATTTCTATATATTTATTTATTCATACAATAAATGAAAAACTTTGAAATATATATCGTTTATTATCCGATCTGAACCTGTGAGGGAGGCGTTTGTGAGTGCCTTTGCTCTGAACAGACTTGACATCGAGATGTTTAACAAAATCTTAACAGAACTATTATCTGATGAGGCGTCTGGCTTTTTCAGATCAATGGCACCATATGTAATATGTTAGGTATTTCTGTATTAGGGTACGATGGGGCTGACATACGTACACACGTAAAAGTCCCTTAAATAAATAGAATAAAAAAAAAATATCGTTTATTAAAATTTTTGAAGTAAATTTTCTATTTTCGAAGTCTCGAACGTGGTTTCAACTCCGAATTATTGGCAAAAAATTGAGTGGGATACATATTTGTTTGTTCTGTTAGTAATTTTATAAGGTCGTAATCTAGAAACTTCTCTAGATAAAATAAAGGAATTTTTTTTGCAGGAGTATTAAATGTTTTTCCCGGATGTGCAATGAAGGGAAATTGTGGTCTTTGATGCATTTCGAGGCATCCATTCTTCAGCGACATCAGAGACGTTGTTTCTAGGACCAACTTCATCAACTTCTTCATTATCCTCACTCTCTGTATCGCTCAATTGTGTGTCGTAGTCAAAATCATTGTTAGATGACTCCGATGACGAACTCATAATGCGTCTCCTTCTTTTACTTGCCGGTACATTGAAACATATATCATCATCACTGATATCGCTCTCATTCATTTTGATGAGCACTAAAAAGATTGGAAATAAACATAATATATAATAGAAATATTTTTATAGCCATTGTATGTATTTGTAAGCATTTAATTAAAATAGATAAATAAAATAAAATAAGTGTAAATACGTACCTGTCACTGGTCACACAAAACACGTCTATCACTCACGATAGAGAAATTGTTCTGATTCTATACGCATGTCAATGCGTGTGGAGACACGCATGGATGACGTAATATCATAGTGAATCGGAATATACGTTCCGTCCGTTCCAGGGCGCACATTAATTTTTGAGGACGTATTCATATGTCCTACCCGTACCCGATATTGTTTACGCCTGACGCATTTATACGTGTTGCCCGGTAAACAGGTTAATGATACTTAGACACTCAATATTTATTCCCGATCGTTACAAATACACTGAAATACTATAAATAACTATTTCCCGCGTTCATTGTTTCTCCTGACACTTCACAGATGCGTCCGGGGCTGCCGCCACTAGTACATATAAAATGTACTTAAGAATGTTATAGGAATAATAAAAAAGGAAATATAATAATGCATAAAGATTATATTAGGCTTAAAATATTTTATAAAACCAAGCGGTTTAGACATTTTTTTACAAATGCCCTAGGGGTATAAGCATTGTGAATTTGCCCTGAAAGGTATCGGCACGATATTGGGGGGATTCTTAGGTACTAATAAGATAATAATATCCTGAAAGTTTCAGACATTTAATACAATTAGCTTTTGAGAAAAAGTAAAATATGTCAAAATCAGATGAAATGAATATTCTCAGAAACGCGTGAATCGATTCGTCTGAATTTTGGATATGTTTTGGAGGCTGATGGAAGCTTTCTATAGAAAAATTGAGAGCTAAATCGATTGATAAAAACCTCGAAAGAAATTACTTTTCAGTTTTAATTTCGATTTTTAACTATTATACGATTCTGTTACAGTTACAAAACTATTTTTTTCGAATTCCTCATTATTATATTTCCTTTTGCCGAATTTTTAAAATTGCTTAGGGATTAAGCATACTTTGATATTCCTCTCGAAAAATATAAAACATAATTTAAATTACATGTTCTTGGTATAAATTCAATATTAATAACATCTATTTTTTACTAATTTATAATCTTGAGATTTTGTATATTAATTTGAAAAATTACTGTTTGAATATTTTTTTTGTTTTGGATATAATTTTTATAGTACTAAAATAATTTTATTTTTACAGACAATATTCAAATTAATCTATGAATTCAGTTACTTCTATACTTTTAGATTCGTAGTCACGTCTAGAGTTCATTAATTTCGTTGTTATTAACACGTTGGTCGGCCAGCGCAATTCGTTTGTATTTCTCACGGGGTTCGAATCCGACTCTTGATACGCTGTAACGTAAACAAGCGAAATATAAAAAGTGTAACTCGAGCTTTATGATTATATCATGGGAATATATTATCTCCTATTTATCGCAAATGATTTTGTTCCTCACCTCAAATGTGTTTATTGATAAACATGCGACATAGTATAATGTAATATGTTATCCTATGTAAATTAATAAAAGATATTGTATAATGTGAATGTTTTTAGTGTTTTAATATTGTATATCCTATATTAAAATATTTGTGCTTATTCCATTAAATTCCGTTTAAAAAACTAAATAAAATTCCTACTAACTTCAATAAGAAAGGCGTCATCCATATTTGGGTGACGGGCGACGAACGTGTTAAAATGACAGCTGTCACTAATTTATAATTAAATTCGCATGATACATCATTTATTGGAAAATTTACAGATTATATAATTTGAGAAATCCATATTGATATTTCGATCGTTCTAGTCTGATATTTATAGGTGATATTTTAACTTTGCTCAGAAATCAAGTTTGCCTTTTATTTTTAAAAATTCACTATGTAATAGAAGCTTGAGTATATCCTAAATGTTCGCAGAGAGAATTTTAAGTTTGCCCATCTCTGGCTGTTATAATACAACAAAACAATATTAACAGTGCCAGACAAGGCATCAGAAACAAACACATTCTACAGTCTACATACAATCTACAATAATGTGAAACTTTAGATATAATTATGCCCGTAACAGTTCCTCAGTATCATTATTTCCCAGATTCAACAACCAATCCCTCAGCTTCGTTTTACATTTGTAATTAGACAGATTCTAAATAAAGATTACGATTAATTAATGTTAATTTTATTAACATATAATAACTAATCTACACGTAAAGATTCGTTTCTACATTCATCATGCGAACAGCTAAGGAGTGGCATATGCTTCCAGCGACCATATTTCCACAATCTTGAGAATCTAAGAGAAGAGTGAATAGGTATTTGTTGGGCGGACGCGGTTCAACGTTAGACTCATCTTCACCTTCCACCAGGTGTATTTATATTTTTATGCATTATAAAAAAAAGGAATTTATATAATTTAAAATGTTTGTACTAACGCAATTTTAAAGTGGCATTTATAAATCTCAGCGACAGCATCATAGTCACTTCTGGAATTCAATAAACTTGTGATCTTAAAGTAAGAGTCACTTCAATCATCGTTGTTCATTAACCATAGCGTAACTCCTGCAGATAGTGTGACGTGTCACGAATACGAAAAAAAATACAAAACACAAGCAGAGTCGAAAAGTCATATTGAGCGGCCACATATGTGCCAGATATGCGGAAAGAGTTACACTCAAATGTGCCATCTATGATCTCACCAGCTAAGTCACAAGGGCGTAAAGAGGTTTAATTGCTCGGTGTGTAGCGCCGCCTTTTACAGGCGGACTGATCTATTCCGTCACGAAAGGATACACACAGGGGAAAAGCCGTTTACTTGTCACCTATGCCCGAATTCAGTTGCACAGAAGTGTAACCTAGACGCTCACGTGCGCATCCACGCGGGTGACAGGCCCCACGGGTGTGACCAGTGTGAGAAGAGATTCATCACGCAGTCGAAGCTAAACGTGCATAAGCAGAAACATTTAAAAGAAAAGGCGATTGAGGATAGATTAAAAATGTTGGAAAAAGAAATGCTGGAGCAACAGAAATCTGTTGAAGATGGTTAATTTTTTTATAACTCGGTTTAATATAGAAAAATTAAAATAACTCATTTGATCTTTTTTAATGGTGACTATAAAAAATAGTAAAATAATTATAAAATAAAGATTAAACTTTGTCTGTATTTCATTTAATGTATTATAAAACCCAATGCAGTTACGTGCCTTAGCCAGGACTTATGACAAAATTCGTTGGCGGGCCTAAACGAGGGCAAATATTTACTTACAAAAGTGTTTTCTAAAAAATAATAATATATATCGTCACGCTATATCTCTTACAAGATGAGCAGAGATATATTAGTGGCTGTGTCCACTTTGCGCTTAAATGTCGCGCCCAATGTGACCAGTAACGCAGCTGATCGCCTCTCTTAGGACACTTACACGAGACATTTCTATCAGATGCCATGCGGGCTTCTTCACGATGTTTGTAATCGGGAAAAATCCAGAGCTACTTGCCGGGATTCGAACCTATGACCATTCACGTTGCCGCGCATGGAAACCGGTCCATTATTCGCTAGGCCACCACAGACTTGTCAGGATTGCGTGTGGAGGCTGGCCCTGCCTTTCTCTCAGCATTCGGCAGACAGGAGAAGGAATATCCCGGTGGTTTTAGTCGATAAGAATCCGACACACCGCGGCGGCGGCCCTCACCGTTGCCCTGATGATTTCCAACGGGTTAAAAAAAGATGTCGCCATAGCCGAAAAAACCTTTCTAAAAACTAAGGCTTGATATCCTGCTACGCTGGTGTCGGTCGAGCGTACGAATGTACCAATTCGTCTGCCGCAATCTTCATCTTCGCACTGAAATACCATATGGAATATAGTATTTATTCGTACTCTCTACCGACATCAGCATAAGAAGATATTAAGTAAAGCTAGCAAGGATTTTTTTCCGAGCTTGCAAAAGACTACAGACCTAATTATTTGATATTAATTTCAACTTTATATCTCTACGTGCTTCAAAGAAACAGGTTCTTTACAAACAAACAACTGCTCAATCACTGCGGATTATTTTCAAGGTCAGGCGGCATTTCACGACTATCCAACTTAACCTGTATCAGGAATAAGTGTTGTCGTGTGTGCAGTATTGCTCCGCCAAACACCATTTGGCAGTATTGGACTCAATTAGTTGCCTAGTTCGGCGACTATCCAAGCCCCGTTTATTTGTGAAGGCCTTATCCAGCCGGGCAATACTGTCACTCAGAAAAAAATAATTGGCGACTCATTACTGATGATGCTCTTACGTCGCGTAAACTACTCAGCTTGGAACACCGAGGTCGAGTGGCCTGCTTTTCGGTTTTCTATAGACTATAATCTGAAGAGTGTGCGGCTGAGTCGTATAATTTAATTTCCACCTACCCCTTCTACTACAAATTGACAAGATGCTGTGCTGGCATATGGGTATATGTGCTTGCAAGCCGTGGTGGCTGCCGGCAGAATAGAATAGCACACCCCTCTTCATGCGGAGGTCGTAAGAGGCGACTAAGGTATCTCTTTAACACCGCAATTCAACCAGGTGTTCAGAGAAGGAAAACTCAACCAAACCTGCATCCTGCTCCCTCCCGATCGTACTGGTTCTCCTTTCCATCGGGCCTGAGGGAGCTCGGACGAGAGAGTGCTTTTCTGGATGCGCGTCCAGTTATGGACTTAAATATCTCCTGCGCAATTGACTGTTTCCGAAAACTGGACCTCGAATTTCTAAATCGGTGTTGAAACAGTCGCCGTGGCCGAAACCGGCCAGGACATCATCATCATCATCATCATCATCATCATATGTGCTTGACATTACAGCTGATCGCACGAGGCGATTCGCCCCTTTCTTTGTTGCGAACTACCAAAGAGTGGAATTCACTTTCTGCGTCTGTTTTTCCAATATCTTATGACATGAGAATCTTCGTACGACGAGTGAATCGGTAATTTTTTGGTCATCGCGCCCCATCATTAGCCTCCTCATCACTTTCCATCAGGTGAGAATGAGTTCAAGCGAAAGAATGTCTGTAAGAAAAAAACGAGCACCATATAGAACCTAGAAGTGTTTACGATTTGTTCTGGATACGGAATCCTGCATATGTTTTATCTGTGCTTACTATCAGTTATAGACTTGCTATTGGATCTCTTGAAGAGTAAGTTGATTGTCAAACTGGATCACAAACATAGAGCGTGGGTAGAATGCGTCACCGTGACGCAGTTTTAAATCTGTCTGTATATTTCCAGTTATATATAGAATATCCAGTCTCGAAACTTGAAAATTTTCCAGGAAAAAATTACTATCTGTCAAGCAACAGTAGTTTAACTTTATTTCTCAATTATATGGATTGAAACCTTTAGACCTTTAAACATCAGAAGTTTTCCGTAAGCGCCGCGTTCCACCAGGTGACAGAACAGGACCACTGGAGAAGGCTAGTTCCCCGAAGAAATTGGTATCATAATCTTCAGCGGAGAGGGATTGATATGCAAGAGATATTAAACTTATTTATTTGTTAAAAAGATAATAAACAACTATGAAAATACACTAAATCAATCAAGTTTTCACAGTATGCTGAAATATACAATTGAATTCGACTAATAACATTAAAAAACAATATTTAATTAATAGATGGGCAATGCCGGCACCACATACTGTACAAATCAAAGTGCCAATATTAGTTTATTATGGATGGGTAGTGAGCTCTCACTTGTCTCTTGAAACCTGCAGCAATTGTAAATATCAATTTGAGAGTAAAACTATATAATTTATTTATTTATTATATTAAGCTTTTGTTAACACGGTTGGAGCAGTCGCTGAACGAGGCGCTCGATGTAGGCCGCACGGTTACGAGTTTGACGCCGTATGACAGCGCTGCGCAGTCGCTTACATCGGACCCCACTACATATGAATGCACATATAGTGGTATAGTACGACCTGGTAGACGCTACTGGGTCGTGACTACCAGACCCGAGGCGCACTTTTAACATTACAAAGCATTAGTGATATCCCACAGATGTATTAACAGCCATGTTACGCTCTTCGTCTTCTAAGTGGTCTATGTATGTAAATAACGTGAAAAGAATAAGTGCACTTTGTTTAAGTAAAGATATATTATAATATCTGTGTATTTATTCTTTGCCGGATTACCCAGTGAAGTTGAGTTTAACATGATTCTACGTTTTACTGAGACATTCCTGATTTGGCCAACCGCTTCAGTTTCACCATTAACCACATGTTCACCGGTGAAGGCAAACATCGTGACATCTAATAACAATGTCATGTGTACTAGTGCTGTGGGGACGACGAACAGCTGTGCTACTGGTCACGTTGGGCACGACTTGTAAGCGCAAAGTGTATGCAGTTATGAATGTATCTCTGCTCTCCTAGAAAGGAATATAGGAAGAACATATTATTATAATAAAATATATTTATAATGAAATGGCAGAACTATGAAATCATACATAAATTGCAATATGCATAAAACAAGATTATATAATATATTAGCTATGGCAGCCCGGCGTTGCCTGTGAACGAATAAATAGTCCCTTTGGAGATTGATTTTATAAAAACGACGAAATATGTATTTTCGTAATTCAAACCAAAAAGCCAAAATCAGTTTTCAAAATCCTTTCTTCAAAATTGACAGATTTTCAAATAAACCTTCAATCCCTGCCTATTACGGTTATTTGGAGGCGGTCAATTCCACCCACCCTTTATAATTCGAAAAAGCCTGAAAGGTTCCCACGGCCGGCTTATCACGGCGTGATAGAAATACCCGGGAGTTTTTGGTCAATAGGAGTATGACATAACCCTGGACATCACCCTCATGACGATCGGAAAGTCCAATGATGGAATTCTTCTTGGTAAAAAAGTCAGAACCAGGTTTTATATATATATACATATATGTAAAAACACACAGACCATAACATATGATACTTTGCGAAAAGAAATTGGAAATATATATATCTGCGACACAACCAAGCTACTGTTTAACATAAATAAGAGAATAGTGTCCGACCTAAAGTCGATTTAAGGCTGAAGCTGGAGCCGATTAATCGGCCATCATCACAACTCTCGAACTTCAATATTTAAAAATGAATAATGTATAATTAAATATTTGGACCTCGCACACGTGATTGCCAGCATGTGGGACATGGATTCAACAATTATTATCCCGACAGACGTATCGGGCTGATCGCAAAGGGCCTCGTTTACTATCAAAAAAGGCTCTCTCATGATTGTTAGATCAAAGGCCGAATACAGAAAATGGTACTATTTGTTGCAAGCATTATCAGGAAGTTCTTCACTCTGGGCTTCTAAGCTTGGGTCTTAGGCCTCGCCATCGTTGGTCTACATGTTTTTATGTTTTATAATGTATGTTATGTTTGTATATGTATTTTTTTAAGATGTAAAAGTAATATTATGAAGTTTAAGTTATGATGGTTGGTAATATATTGTCACGTATTTTTTTTATTATTACTGATATTGTTGACTTTATTAATATTCATATAAAACAGGCCACTTTAATGTATATTGTGGATGCTTTAATAGAAACTGTACACGTTTAAAAATATCCTTTTTGGGCTGGGCAGATATACGTTACTGGCTGTATCCACACTACGCTCACACTAATGTCGTTTTCATGCTTAACGTGACCTGTGGCGCAGCTGATCGCCGTTCTCACGGCACTTGTACACATGATATTTCCATTAGATGCCAAACGGGCTTCTGCACGACGTTTTTCCCTTACCAGTGAGGGAGGAACCTAAATCTGTACTTAATCTGGTTGAACCCAGATGTACGTATGGGATTCGTACTTACGACCATTAGTTTCGCAGCATATGGATACCGGCTCCTTATCGACTATGTGATGACAGCCACACACGTTTTATCATTTCCTTAAATTTGTAATTTCTATTACCGTTATCGATTATCGAATTTTACTTTGTTTTTGCCTCTATTCGTATAGTTTCAGTGCTTATTAGCTTCGGAATCAGTAGTTTCGGCCAAAACTAAGGTTCATTTTGGCCGAAACCCAAGATTTGGTCAGACACTATAAGAGAACTATTCATTCATAGAGTGGTTTTTTTTTAATTTTACTCTAAATTCTAAGCCATTTATCGATCATCAAATCGGCACCTCAAAATTCCCGAAATTTCTTAAAATAATGGTCATCCTACATGTAACGTATTTACTGACAATATTTCCGTTCTACTAGTTGAAATAACATACATTTGCGAAGTACGACAAAAAGCAATTTGAAACTATATCCCTGCATACTTTTAGCTTTCGCGACGCCTCTAAAAACATTTTTTCAGTAGACTCTACCCATGATAAAATATCTAATTAACGGCTTGTTTCACAAAATATATTTAAAATTTAAAACTCTTTTTTTACTGGTTTGACCAAGTGACTACATTGCATCTGATGGAAAGTACAGTGTAGTCTAAGAACGGCAACGACCGCCAAGGGATGACAATCTGTTGACAGTCACCATCGCTATGTCGGCCCATATATACCACGACAAAAGATCTTTTGGTATATGAGCAACTGGATATACACACACTGATATAATGTTTTTGTGTATTTTTATTGTTGTACATTTCCCTAAAATGGAAAAAAAAAAAAAAATTTTATTAGGTAGAAATTTGGGATATCTAAACTTTTTATTTTTCAAAATTCGGTCTTTTTAGACTATAAAAAAAAAAACATGATATACGCTTGGAAACAGTCTCGATTCTCAACATCTGTCTACACACGAGGGAGATGTAGAGGGAAATGGATTATGCTGTTGTCAATTCAAAAGTTCTGGCTTATACTTTCGAAGACATGTATCAATCCTGCACCATATTAAAATGGGATCAAATTAAAGATATAATAAATAACATATCTTCACGCTATCACGCTATGTGAGCAGACATACAATAGTGGTTTTATCCACTTTGCGCTTAAATGTCGTGGACTACACGACCAGTAGCTCAGGTAATCGCTTTCTCACAGTACTATGAAAATGTTAATAAGAAACAGCAATTTTTATTGTCTGTGTATTTATAAATTTATCACTTTCTAATTAAAAAGGTTCACTGAATAATGTTTTTATTTGTCCCTTAATAAAACTATTTTATTCTGCCGTCACTTGTGACTGACATTGCCTCCGACTCCGATCCCGACTCCGAATCCGACTCCGATAAATCAAATTTAAAAACTCCGACTCCGACTTCGGTTCCGATAAAACTGCCTCCATTACATCCCTATATGGTATGGTACGAGTTATATTCTGCGATTTTAACAGTATTTATTTTTAAGCTCTGAATACTGTAATAAAGGAATGGTGCTTTTCTTTTAGGCATATCATAATTTTGAAAAGTTGTAATTTGATTGACACTTGGTTACAAAACTTAAACCATACTCTAAGTAAATTTAAAGTTATTTATAGCCACCCCTTGCTTCCGTCGACGCATATTTTAACATTTTTATAAGAAAACTTTGTTGAAATTCAATTTTGTAACTTCTTAAAAGAATAATAATTTGCTTTAACATAAATATAAAAACCGGGTAATGACGAAGACATAATTGCGTTAAGTTTAAATTTACAGTAAAACCTGGTTAAGTGGGATCTGAAGGGATCTAGGAGCACTGATCAGTTATAGATTCTTTTAATTTCTTCAGTGTCCTTAACAGCCATCTTTGCAATGGCAGTAGTATTTTTCATGGAGATTCCTGCTAAGGGATGCAAGTGTTTGTAAACTAACGTGCCATAATTTGCCTAAAGCTGATAAATTGTCTTATTTATAGAGATAATCAAGCTAAAAAGTCTCCATTATAGAGATAAATATCAAATTCTTAGTAGCTGAAGTATTTCAACGCCAAAGTGTCGGGACCTCATTGTAACTATAAGTACCAGGGGTTTCTCATCAATTTGGGAGTCCACTTAACCAGGTTTCACTATAATACGGTAGGTCTAGTAACGCTCCGAGGGTTTTTCGACACTAGGAATCTGTCGAAACGGGGACGACGCCCACAGAGCGGCCCTGACAGTTCTGTGTTGGATTTTCTTTCGCTTTACCAAAGAAGGGGCGATACTTTATAAAGTTTCATTAAATTAGATATTTATTTGGCGCATAACATAAAACACAGAAGAAAAGGGCAATCAAGGTATAAAACAAGTAAAAGCAAATACCCTGCGTTGCAATGATGCCCCAAAGAGAAGTCAATTCAGCAAATCCACTATATCACGACCCAACTCGAACAATTACTTCAACAGCGTCACATGAGATGGCGCTCCAATGGCATGCTTTATTCTGTCCTCCAGGTGAATACTTCTCTTCCTTCAGTTGGAGGACGTGGATTACGAAGTTCTTAGCGACAATGTACGAAAGGCAGTCGGCAACAACTGAATGAGAATAGCAGAAAGTCAGGCTTAGTAACACTAGCTAGAAGAGCCCTATGTCCAGCAGTGGACCCATGAAAATGTCGATTAATTTGGATAAAATCGCAGGCCAAAGTTTTTTAGTTCAACTCTATACGACCAAAGCCGAGGGGTTTTCTAGTCGCAAATAATCCAGTCTCTATTAGAGCGTTATTACATTCACCGACACCGATATAAATTGCTGTTTACGATTAAAAAACCGTTTAAATAATTATTAACATGACATTGTAGATACATTTATACAATACTTTACTTTTCAATAACTTTGACAGAGATAGATTCTTTCATTTGTAAATCCAGTTACACGTCAAAATATGTATGGGATTGATGTAAGCAATCGAAATATCACGTGCTCGATGTTAAGTCAACATTATTTGGGGCCGATCTTCTTATTTTAATTTGTTTTTAGTTAGGGGCTTTTAACAAGGTCTTATCAGCCCCATCGAAGCCTAATGAAGGAGTCTATCTGAGTATTTTGTCACGCTCTACAATTACGCCTTATAAACATCTCATTTTTAAAATGGGAATGGTCAACATTTTAAGCGATTCAATAAAGAGGTTATTTTTAAACCAGCACCCTTAGTGCTTGAATCTTTATTAAAATTAAATTCGAATAAAAAGCAACATAACAATGGAATTCAATAAATAAAATCACTAATTTTTTTCCTCTTTTTGCGTTACCAATTTGATATTTTCTATTTTTACCGTATAAAATTGATTATAACCAACTTTCATACTTGACTGCCGAGCAATGTAATATTTTAAAGTGTTTTTACTTCATGCAATTGTTCTCAATTTTTCCACACTATTATTTTTATAACGAGATAAAAACTAGCTTATAATAAGACTTTGAATACTTAAATATGTTAAGAATTGGGAGTTACTATGAAGTACATTTCAAAGCCATTAAAAAATATCGTTATCGCCTAAAGTAAAATCGGTCTAAGATTCACTTCGTGCTGTCTCCCGTCCTACGCATAGTAAGTAAGCAAACTTTAACTGGTATAAAAGGGTTCCTCCATTAAAATCTATCATTCAAGCATCGTCTCCTATACGGCTTACTAAGCCATACAAATCTTGTGATTTTCGTAAACTATTAAAAATAAGAAATATGTTTAAATTGATCGTTTTTGTTTCTTTGATGTTCATTGGTGAGTTTTAATATTTATTTTATCAAATTAATGTTAATATATCAATAAAGCCAAAATATTTTAATATAATATTCATTTAGACAATTATTTTCCTGATATTTCAAGAGGGGGTGAACAAAATGTCACAAACCCAGGGTTCGTTATTTACCAGAAGCCAAATATAATTCTAATTATTTTCCGAGAATTTTCTACTAACATTGTTTGTTACATTTTAAAAATTATATTGTAATGTCCTAGAATTTCCAATACAAGAATGATGCAATACAAGAAATCATTAACTCCAAGACTTCGTGATTGTAGTTTTTATAAAATACTAGCTTTAATGACCCAGCGTTTCCCAGGTAAACTAATTGCCATCCTTGGGGGATTAATTTTCCAAAAACATCAAAACAAAAGTTAAACATTGGTTTTCATAATGCTAGCATTTAATTATGGATTTTCGAACAAACTTTCAACCACTAATTCACCCCTTAGGGTTGGAAAATCAAAGAAATTTTCCTTAGTGAGTGCTTAGTTCATAAAAAGAACCGAATGTAAAAAAAATATGTTTCTATGTATACTACACTAGGCTCTACGATATACTAGACAGAATAAGTGTTTTTTTTTATATATATAAATAACTAGATAATATATTATATTTGTATAGTTTCCACTCCGACACACCCTTGAATTTTTTTCTTCTGAAGATAGTTGCTTCCGAAGAGTACCCTTGCGTTGGCACTCAACCCATAAATGGATAGCTGAACACCATAAGTGTTCGTCCTCTTTGCCCGATGTAGTTATGAAGGTCTTTCTTAGTCATCAATATAAAATCATATCGAAAATAAAAAAAAGTTTAGTTAAGCTCTTATATTAATAGTCAGTTTTGTGCTACTGCAAGACAAAGGTCTTCCTTCCCTCATCTACTATATTTTCGGAATTCAAGGGAAATGGTTTGGACATTTAATCCAGCATGCTTGTCCAATGCGGGTTGGCGGATGTACAGTATATACAATAAAGGTGCTATTCAGTATGTGGTGAAGAAGGAGGCACTATTCTGCCGGTAAACCTATAAGCTACATATGTTTAAAACTGATGACTCAGCTCCCTCAGTTGTGAAGCTATGAGTCGCGGGCTTAATTACCGAACAATCTCTTACAATATCCAGCAAATATTTATTCCGAGTCTGCCGAAAACAGCACTAAATTCTAGTTCTTGGGGCAATAAAAATAGTTAAATATTGTAAATAATATTCACTGTTTTTTGTCAGCGACATGGTCGCAAGGTATTTCAAAAAGACCAAAGAGGGAATCCGCAGCGTCTCAACATTTTATCCAAGGTTTGTTAGGAGCATGTTAGATTCGCACTAAAATAGAACTTTAGAAAATTTGCATGTACTCGTTTATATCAGTGTATTTTATATAAGCCCTAAACTAGTAACTTGGTTTTAGGATGTAGTTATATAGATATTTCGAAATATAGTAAGATAAATTAGATTTGCATGTAATACATAAGACCATGTACTTTTATCGTTGAAACAATCTTTAGTGGAATAATATCCCTTTTAGCAATTTAATTTCAATGATGATAACTCTTTGATATCTTTAGCTGTTGTATTGTATTGTATAGGCGAATGTTGAGTCACACATGAGTACTAAGAACTTTTTTAAGCCGGTAATTAGGTAACATTAATTTGTAGGGGACATCCTGTATATACAAACATATGTATGTACATGTATTTTATAATGTATTTACCCTATTTATATCATTTTTTTTATATTCTTTATATTTAGCATATTACTTTAAAAGTATTCTATGTCTTTAAACTATTTATTATATTAAACGGTTCCAATATTGTATTAGCACTGCGGCGTCCGTGTAATGAGTTCTATTGAGCGTCGGTTCAAAATTAGCACTGTATGACACGTAGTAGCGTCGCCCAGCACACGCTGAGCCGAGTGCTCTTTGGGTATCAATTCTTCGGCAGATACCCGAGTTATTTCTTATACCATCGTTTAGAGAAACACCAAGCATAGCATGATCGACTTTGTAATGTTGTGATAGTATGTGTATGATGCGTTGTTCATTTTTTTAATTATGTATTATTTTAGGCCGTAGTCTTCACCCAGCAACTGTCAAAACGTGTTACAAGCAGAGATATGCAAAATGTAATCTGATTATTGATTAAAGATTACAAAATTTTTATGCAATAAACGGCACCACTCAGACCTTATCAGCGGATGGATGAAAGAATGAAGTATGAAAGGCAGTGGAATGGAGTGGTGCGAAATTCGTAAAAATTCGTAATTTGGTCGTAATTTTAATATTGTTGCTCTGTAATCATGATTCAATTCCTTCGAAACATTAAGGAGTCATACAATTGAGTGAATGTGTATGCAATTGAGGATTCCGTTGTAGTTAAAACATAGATGAGCAAAATACAATCATATTAATGATGATAAATGTAATCGTAATCGTTTATCATTAATCTGACTACATTTTGACCATTTATGGTTACAGGGGTTATCATCAACTTTGTAATTCTTCGATACCTTACAGGCAACATAGATTAATTAATATGATTTAAATGTCATCCAGGCACCACGGTGTGGGGTAACAGGAAGGTCTCCTGTGACTCTTGCGGCAGTGAGTGCGTGTCAGCTTGCGGCACGAAGCAGTTCCGCGCCTGCTGTTTCAACTATCTTAAGAAGAAGCGAGTACCACTTATGGCTGAGGTAATATCACATATTCCCTTGTACTTAGGATGCGATTTATAGACCCTCCTTTCATTTGCTTAGATTTTACCCAGGAAATAATTTCGTCTTTGACAAAAAACTGAATATATAATAGAAACTTGAGTATAGCCCAATTATTCACAAAGCCTAGTTCCATATGAGAAAATCGATAACTTATCTTTACTTTGATATTAATCATATACCGTAATTTCTAGTTTCTTAGTAAAGTTTAAAAAGTCTTGTAACTGTGACGGTCTTTGTACGTTTGGACTGTGGTTTTACCATATTCTACTTTCCAGATCACAAAATTGACTTGACATTTTTATTATAGCGTATGCCAACAAAGGCCCAGAATGAGATACCCGAAAATGGTCAGAAGCAAGCTCTCCCCTTCTTCATCATTGAGAACCTTCCAGAAGAATCGCTGTCGAGCCTAATTTCAAGCGAATATAAGCCTTATTTCTTTGAAGATTACGTTTAAAGTGGAGCTCAAAGCTGCAAAAACTACAATTAAATATGTAAAGGCTGCAATACAATTTATTTACTGTATATTTATTGTGTACATTTATACATATAATTAAAATAAATCGACGGCTCGTCGCCATTTTTTATATCTTTTTTTAATAACTATGTCAGTTTATAAAAACAAATTACATCAATTCCAGTATTCACTAATAAACATAATTTAAAATATGGAGTTTGCTTAAAACTTTCGCTGCGGCATGAGGACGATTGACCCAATAAGAATAGTGATATATATATTATTGGGTCAATATGACCCTACAACCGAATAGAACAGTGATTCCCAACATGGGATCTGCGAATACAACAGAAAATCATGAGTTATTGTTTAGTTGATTCATACCCATACAAAAGTCTGGTCATATTATGTAATTAAATTGGCCGATAATTCCATTAAATTATTGATGGTTTATAGGTATGTTTATTAATTCATCACCGTTATATCAGCCGGAAAACGTCCACAGCAAGACATAGGCCTAACTATGCTATGCTGAGGTTTTCCAGAACCATCGATCTGGAGCAGCTCGCATACAGCGTAGTCCTGCGATCTGAACCAAGTTTTCTGTCTACCTTATAGGTGGACATCCCACAATATGCTTTCCAGTACGTGGTCTCCACTCGAGAACCTTTCTCTCTCATCAGCCAATTGCTAACGAGCAATGTACTGCTCTCTGTCAATTTATTTTTTTAATCTGCTGGACTACTTTATTGACTCTTGTTCCTCTACAATAACTTCATTTATAGGTAGGTTATAGGTTGGTAAACACTGGGATAGATTGTTTATGTTGTTAGAAAATTACGCAGGCTGATTTTATAGATGAAGGAGATATTTAGAATTCGTTCGCGTACTAATTCCAAATATGTAAAAATAGAGATATCTTAATATTTCCGTCAAAACAAAGTAAATTATAGTCAATATATTTAGGGACAATTACAAACAAATAAATGAATAAAAATTGATTATTAAGTAGGTATTTTGCCTGTCCTAAGCCAGGATAAACTACAAAGGGAAAACGAGTCACCCGTTTCCCTAATACTACGTAAAAGGAATTTAAGGACCTACTTGCCATTCAATCGAGCGCCACACGCGGTACGGTGTCCAAACTTTTTATTAATCAATTATCATTTGATTATCAATTTTTCTATATTATATGTTAAGGAATATAGTTATTTACATTTTTATTAGTTACAAGAAGGTACAAATTATTGTATCCTGAAACATCCCCGTCCTCTATAAATTCACCTTTAGTTGTAGTAAGTTTAAAAGTAATCTTTACTAATAATGTAAATTGAAATCGTTATTTATTTGTCTGTCTGTATCTAATCTATAAACGGATTTTAATGTAGTTTCACTATCATTTAGTCACTGTATTTCGGATGATTATTATTAATTTATATGTATACATAGTGTATTATATTTAAAAATACTAGGGAAATTACTTCGGTACGAAGTCGAGTTCCTTATATTTTTTGCCAAAAGTAAAAGAACTGGCACTCATAAACTTTGTTTACAGCCAGTGACATCATTATCGACAGTCGAAATAGTTTTCTGGAGTATTGAATTTCACTTGGGTTCATTTGAGGAATTTATTTGCTCTTTTGTCAATTTGTGTAGAGTAAGAGATACCTATTCAGTCTCTTTGTATCTAGTTCGGATGAAGAATTATGAAAGTAATATCATATCTACGAAGGCTGGTAAAGTAGATATGACATTTCTTTCTAATTTAATTAATAAAGGATGGTCCCATTCAAGAAATCATTAAATCTATATTTTAATTTACAAAACTCACGGAATAAAGTATAAAAAGTACGAAATTATTAAAAATTATGGAAAAAATGACATACCTATTTTTTTTTTATAAATATAAAACGAATTTATTTTTAAAAACATGTTTATTATAATCTCGGAAAAGAATCTCAAAATTTTGGACTAAATTTCTTGAAATAGACCATTTAGTATTTGAAAAACTATTAGTTGGTGTAGGTACGTATATTAACAACAAGATAATACAGATAGATCATTTTATTTAATTTTTGATACATTTAGTATTTAATAGCTATAAATAAATAAAAATTCAACAAATGCATGCAGCACGTACATTTCAAAAGTTCCAAAAACCACCTCCTAGATTTAAACTTAAATTACGTGATTGTATTTTACTATGCCTATATTATAACAATAAAATAAATTTAACAAATATAATTCGTTATTATTTTCAAATTTATCGACATATAATAAATAATCAAGCACTCTGCCGCCATTTTGTTTATTATATGTATATAAATCGTATATATCATAGTATATATAATATGCCATTAATCATTTAACATATTTATTATAGTAATTTTATTCAAATAGTAGATAATATAAGAAATAGTACACACACATGTATTTATTTTTAATTTGTAAACATAGGTTGTTGGAAAATGGCGTCAAAAATCAGATTATAAATTTGAGTTTTTTTTTTTAACGCTACGGATTGGGGTCCACACGTAATCGCCATCGATCGTCGTATTATAACTGGAAAATATTTAATTTATTGCGAATTATATGCTTCTTTTTGCTTCCGCCTCGCTATTTCTGCGCTCGCTTCTTGGATTGCTTCCCAAAGCTTGGCTTCGGAGAGAATCTGGCGCGAGAGCTCATCGATAGCGGACTCCGAGTCGATGATAGAGCTCAGAGCGTCTTCGTCCATATACTAGAATACAAATTAATCTATTAAAGTCGTACAATAAAATAGACTGCCCATATGACGCGAACAACGACGGGCTAACAGTGCAGTTTATGATGACCCTACCAGGGACAGCGAACGTCCCAGGTTCGAGTCCCAAGTCCGGCAAACTAAGCTGTGATGAGCAGATTAGTTTATCTGTGTGGATGTACGTGTACGTACGGTATATAATTATGTCTAGTACTCACAGCATAAGCGCAAGCTTAGCTTGGAGCTAGGATATCATCAACGCTTAATGATGACAATATACTGAATGGCTGAAGAACGAAAGATATTTTTAGATGATAGAAACATTGCTACGAATGTTACAACAAAGTTATGTCAATATTTAGCCTTTTTCAATTTCAAGATTAATTAAGAAGTCAAATGGTAATAAGTGGAGAATCTCTTACCCACAAAAACATAGTATTTACGTCTGAGATTTTCAGAATTAAGCAGGCCTATGTCAGTGTTGTAAAAAGAAGCTCAATTAGGGGTCCGTGAATCTTGGTAAAATGGTGCCAAGGAGACCGAACTTTAAAAAGGTTAGGAAGATATGTCTAGCTGAGCGGATAATCCACGTCCGCCTGGCTGATCCGGATGGGAGACCTGAGCGACTGGTTAACGATGGTAGAGAAGTAGACCTATTACTATTGCAACCTATTTGCTACCTTTTGTAAAAAAAAAAACAGCTAAGTCCCAGACTCGCACACCGAGGATGTTGTATAGTCTATGAAAACATAACTTTAACGAAAAATATACTGAATTGAGGGACAAACTTTGCTGTTGGAAAATTGATAGTCAAAAATTGAGAAAGATCGTTGTCAGCTTATTAGCTGGAAATACGTTTATAATGGTAACTTTCTGTTTTTTGTGATGACAGCTTTTCCCAGTAGTTGTGGTTTATAAGACATGCCGAATTTCATGATTTTAGGTCAACTGGACGTACCTTACAGGTTCCGATTCTCTTGCGATAATGGCATGAATGGAGATATCGTTTGATTGTGTAAACTTAGTAATATGACTTTTTCAAAGCTGCAAGGGGCTGCGGACCTGGGCATTTGATATTAATTTCAACTCGATGCCTCCAAGCGTTCCTAAGAATATGGGTCTTAGAAAATAGTCAGATGCACAAGGAATTGATTCTATAAAGGTTTCTTTATGAGGGACTTAAATAATATCTCATCGTAAAACTATTAGACGCCGTATCGGATACCATCTGTATATGGTGGACATTCCGCACGAAGAGATTCGCTTCTAAATTCAACATGCGAACAGCTAAGGAGTGGAATATGCTTCCAGTAAGCATATTTCCAAGCTCTTAGGACTTAGGAGCCTTAAGACAAAAGTGAACAGGCATTTATTGGGCGGACGCAGTCCATCGTTGGACTCATCTTTACCTTCAACCAAGTGTGATTGAGGTCAATAACTGTCTGTGGATCATAAAAAAAAAATAGTGTACCTGTCGCTGTCTCATGATCTCCTGAGCAGGCATACCAGGCGCTCCCTGTGAGCGCTTGCGGCCGCAACCTGAAATCAGAATTTTTTTTTGCTTATTAAATCACTTTTTGATGATGTACTCCTCGCTGTATCCTCGACGATAATACCCTGACTTATATCTAGAATGCACCCGGACGTACTAACGAAGCCCGGTGAAGCTGAAAATGCCTTTCCGGGCAATCAGTAGTTAGTCCGCTTCAAAAAAAAAAAAACGTACTAACGAAGTCAAATCTTGTCTTGGAAATCCTGTTACACACCACGCCTGATGGTAAGCATTGTGCAGTCCAACAATCAAAAACAGCTATCAAATCAAAAACACATCGATAGTCGCAGCGATCATGCCGGCTCGCACAAATATCTCTTCGCGTTATGCTTAAAGGGCCCCATATTATAGGACAGTGGAAACATGCCCGCTGGAAGACCATCCCACTGCCCTATGACACGGCAAAAGTAAGAGAAAACTTCTCAGTCCTAGCCGGGATGTCATATTAAGATGATGAAATGCTTATGAATTGGGTACCTGTAAAGGCATTGCAGAACGGCCTTTTCTTAGGCGACATTAGAACTTCTTCGCTCAGCCTGGAGTCGAAGTTTCTCGGGATCTAAAACAAAATCACGAGTCTATACAACAACTATAACAACTTTTTTTTTTAATTACCAAAGGAACATGAAGTGGAAGCTGATGATGGAACGCGCTTGCCCAATAAATATCTAGGTTCAGGTTCAAATGGGATGATTTTCTGCAAGTCGATGTCAAGTGCACTTGTTTTTGTGATATGCTCTTAAAGGTTCTCGAATTATAAGAATATGGTCGCTGGAAACATATTCTACTTTTCCACAAGTCAACCATAAAGAAAAACATATTCTACGTCTTCAGTGGAAAATAATTATGGAGCTATTACTTTTTGATCAAATTAAGTGCTGTCTCTTCGAAATTTGGATAAAAAGAACAAAATATATAAAGTTCTATTATAGCGCCATCTCCTAGCCACGTTCCAGACTAGTATCAAAGAAAATACATTATTTTTTTATACGAATAAAATACTACACGCAATCAAACCTTATCAAAGTAAGTTAAAAAGATAGACTTCTATTTTAAATTAAATACAAAAATAAAATTGACCATTTAACAGAGCGACATCTATTTATAGTACAATAAACTATTAGCAAACAACAGTGATATATCGTCTGCATATAAAAAAATACTTTGTTGAAATAATTTTACAGGTGTCTATTCATTTATTAAAATAGTATTTATATGTAAAATGCTAAAGAATCTTTTCTGATATTTATAATACAATACATTAATAAATTCTTATAATTAATATTGCTTACGGTGGCTGTATAACAACATTCCAAGTACAGCAGTGCGATGATGACGAATAAGGAAGCGCGTGAAACGGTCATGGCGGGGAATTCAACAGATGTCGCTTTAATATCTTGGTAAATCTGGAACAAAATCATTGAAACTTGAAATAACGACGAATTAAGGCTTTGCAATTATTTATTTATTTATAAGACAACGATATTACGAGCGAGTAGAAACATATACATATGTTTGAAATTAATCTAAAAATAAAAAGTACTCAATAGTAAATGTTTCAGTCTCTTCAATATAAAAATGCATTTGGTTGTGGTTATAAGGAACCGGTATCCATGCGCGGTAAAACAGATGGTCGTAGGTTCGTATTCCGGTAATTTAGGCAACACATGTTTACCGGGAAAGGAAAAAAAATTCAGGAAATCCGCACGGCTTCTACATCTACAGACTTGAAGAAGAAACAATATAGAACATAATGAGCTTTCGTGAACTGAAAGCTTACTGTTAGCCTCGCGTTTTTGTACTTTTATTTTTACTTGGGTATAATCCTCATAGGACCCGGTCGTTGATCGACCGATCGGCTGGGAATGATGTACCGGGGCAATGGCCCCGCTTTGCAGCTTCCTTCTGGAACATGACATCCTCACAGAGCCTCCCTCGGCTGTCCCTCCAGTTGTCACACCCTGCCAACATGGCCGACACCACTGCCGGCAGGGAGACGCGTTTTTATTATAGAATAACCTAGCATGTATTTCTACTTTGATTCAACTTTCGAGTCATTTCTGATTCTATTAATAATAATATTTCCATACAGTTGCATACATTGGACCTAGCTTCAAACTAAGATTATGCTTGTACTCACTAAGGCCGGTTTCTAGCAAGTGTCAAAATAAACCGATTGATCTGTTAGTGATTGTTAAATTACTTTTAATAAGTATCTGATTATAGGTCGATATCCGGCCGATTGTCACGAATTTCGGCTAAAGCCAAATCCGAAGGTTTTAAAATACGAAATAATTCAGTTCAATATTATTATCTTCAATATATCGCAAACAATTTTGTTCCTCGCCCCAAATGTGTTAAGATAGGTTTAACGAAAAACTTACGACATATTATTATGTAATATGTCATCATATACAAATTAATTATTTCTATTGTAAAATGAGAATATTTTCGTGTTCTAATGTTGTACTTCCTATATTTGCATACAAATGCTTATTTCTACAAATTCTTATTAAAACTTCAACTAAATATTCTATTAGCATCATCAATAAAGACGTCAACTGGTTTTGGGTGACGAGGGCGCAACGGAAGCATACACGTCGTCTAGATATGGGTGACGTAAAGACGAACGCGTTGAAAATAGCGAAAGTCGAAGCTATGGGCAAACACTATTTAAACACTTGATTTAAATTGTGAACTATAAAGACGTCATGTCGGGAACTGCGGGGAGTGTTGATAAACGTTGCAATATTATTTCATGACGATTTATAAAGAGATTTCAAACGATTTTTCTCAATATAGCTACGCTATTTAATTTTTATACAACGTATAAGACAAAGACCAATGTAGATCTCCAAGTTATTGTCTCATAAATTCCTTGTAAGTCCTGCTAAGCTAATATTGTATTTTCCAAATTCATCACCATCAAAATGTGCTTTTCAATGCTTTCTAAGTTTACTCCAGTGTTGAGTTTAGATATAGTCAGACAAATAAATAACGACTACAATTTATATATTTTTATTTATTAGTAAATATTGCTTTTAAACTTACTACTATATGATTGAAGTGTTCAATATATAGAGTGAATTTATAGACGAGGGAGATATTTCAGGTTACAATAATGTTTACCTTCTTGCGACTAATAAAAATGTAAATAACTATAGTCCTTAACAAATAATATAGAAAAATTGATAATCAAATAAGAATGGATCCGTAATGCGTGTGGCGTACGATTGTTTGGTAAGTAGATAGAGGATCTTTTTACGTAATTTTTGGTATACAAGAACCGACTCGTTTTTCCTCCATACTGTATCAACTGCTTAAGACAAGCAAAATTCCTAGTTAATAATTAATTCTTATTTATTCATTCATGTGTGTAATTGTCCCTAAATATGTTGACTATAATTAACTTTGCTTTAATGGTGATATTAAAGATATCACTATTTTAACAAATTCAGAACTAGAATCGAATATTGGATATCCTCCCTGAATATCTCCCGTATCTATAAAATAGTATAGATAGAGAAATAAGAATGACTTTTGTATAAAAAATTACCGTAGGCCAAGACGGAGGCGAAGGCTAGTTAGATTATATAGGAGTATTGTCTACGCCCAACATGTCCAATTACTTTCATACGATTGTACGTTTCCCGAATTACGTTGTTTTACGATACTTTCATTTGTACTACCTACTATATTGTTTAGTTTATTGCCATGTTCATCAGAATTTATTAATATTTTGTATCTACAATAATAGTTGTAATATCACAGTTAGATCGGAACAACTTTTAGCCAAAACATTGAGCACCGACGTAATCATCTGCCTCACATTCTTTTACCGGTTGCACAATAGAGAGTGTTCTCAGGAGCTACATTCTCCACTAGCCCCATTTCAACATAAAACCACTAGACGCCCTGTCGGATACCATCCGTATGTGGTGCACGTTCCTAATATCCGCACGTAGAAGTTCGCTTCTTCACTATGGTAACAGCTAAGCAGTGGGATAAGCTTTAAGCGAGCATATTTCCACGATCGTATAACATGAGAGCCTTTAGGAGAAGTGTGAATAGGTATTTGTTGGGAGGACGCGGTTCGACATTAGACTCGTATTCACCTCCCTCCATGTATGACTGATGCCAAGCGACCGTCTGTCAATAATAAAAAAAATTATACACTCTATTCAATGTTATATATTACATAACTACATATTCTTATATTTTAAAATAACCATTAAGTAAACATTAATGTTAAAATATAAAAATATTTAATATACACCTATGGGGCGAGGCCGAAGTACAGGCGTCGGTAATTCGGAGCTCAGAGTGGAGAATCTAACATTGCATGCCGTATCGAGGACCACTGCCTTTTTTTTTGTTGCCCGGGAAATCCCTAACAGTCCTCAGGGGGCGGTGTGTCGGACTTGCACCGACTAAAGCCCCCGGGGTGTTCCCCCTTCCACCTACCGGCATCGAGGGCACGACTGGGGTCTCATCCTCGATGACCGGCAAGGCGTGCGGCCTTAAGTAGGACTCTACTTTGGGGAGGAGTGGTGTAAAGAGCCACCCCTTGCGCGCCGCTTGCACCCTTGTTGGACGACACATTCCCTGAAGTTAGCCGTCCGATCGAGTAACACTGCCTTTTGTATCCAGCCCTTGATCCAACAACCAAGGGAGAGCCCATCGAGATGGTCTTCGATGGTCTTCGATGCTCTTTGCGATCAGTCCATTAGTCTCCGGCACGTACCTCTAGGTTTTTCCTGATTACGCACGAATTTGGGCTCCTCATTGGTGAAGGAAAGCCATAGTAAGCAAATCCGCATAGCTTCTAATAAAAATATCAAGTGTAAGTACCCTGAGAACCATGATCAGCTGTACTACTGGTCACATTGGGCACAACATACACGCGAAAATTGGATACAACCACTAATGTATCTTTGCTCACCTCGTAAGGGATATAGCGTGTCGATGTATATACATGCATATATAACATCAAGTTAAAACTCGTTTACTAATAATGCCGTATATGTAAAAAGTCATTTTGCGATAACATATTGATAATATATATACTTATATGTAGCTATATAGTTTCAAGTTAGCAAAAGTCATTTCAATGCTAAAGATTGTCGTCAGTGCTTATAGATTGCTTGATAAGTAAACGCTTTCTAAAAACCATGTTTTTAATATAGACTCTTCAATTAAATCGTTTAATTAATAGTTATTTCGATAACATTAAGAAAAGAAGATGAATTTGAGTCGTAAGTTTATTTCACCATTTTAGAATTACGTGGTTTTATTTTAATCTTTGTATGTAATTTTCCATAACGCATTTTGTACAGGTTTATTCGATCATCATTCTGCTATTTTAGTTATGTAAATAAGTCTCATTATAGCCTTATTTATAAGAAATAATTAGCTTTGCCTGATTTAGCCATATTCTTTGTGGTTTTGATGATTATATAATTACAAACTACATTAAAAGTTGTTCACCGAAGCGATTTGGAAAAAAAAAGGATTTGAACGAATGAAAAATAAGATGGAGGTTGACTAGCGTGAATAAAAAAATATTTCTCAGTACACCTTTACGTTTTTATCCGATGATATCGCTCATCTCAATACACCAATTTAATTTGTCTGTATTTTTACGGGAATGAGAAGCTTTTTTTTTGTTAACCTGGTGGTTATTCTTATGGACTGTCAGAGCAGTTGTGAGGCCCTTGCCCCAGTGTGACGGACTCTCCGCAACTAAACAACCGGGGTGATCTTCCACTCGCGTAATGTGCCGGAGTCCGGGAATAAGGAGTAATCTTCCGCAAGCCCAAGACGGGCTACGCCTGGTTCTGGTGGAGGTGGTATGTACATCACCTCCCGCCAGCAAATAGTGCGTGCGATCACCACCGGATTATGGTTTAAGCAGCCTTCTCCCCAGACAGACTGCCCGACACTCCGTATGTCCGACTCTTGTATGAGATTCGGCGGGGTAAATACAGGGTATTGTATCCTCTCGTGGGGCAGCAGATATGATCCGCTGTTCCTCTGTTACCTGAGGAGCAACATTCTGGGCTAAAGTTTTACCTCTTCTCACTTTTATTAGTCGTTTAACGGCGACACAAGTTGAGCCACCAAAGTGATGGCCGACAGATTTGCCAATCTCTGATCAAACGCCGCACTTGACTTGGGCCGCGCAGCACTGGGCCTTGTGAGGCTGCCAGGTCGTGATGTAATAAAGGCCAACGTAGGCCAACGTTGACGTTAAGTCTTTTTAAATTTCCGAAAAATATGTAAGCTTAATAATTTTATAGGTATGATGTTGAATAAGTATTAATTCTACATATGTACTCTGCTTATGTGAAGGCGTACCTTGCGAGCAGCTATTCAAGGTTGACTTGTTTTTTTTTCCACAGGATATGGGTTAATGGCCGAAAAAGACATTCACAACTAAATCGGGCGAGAGGGCAAACACTGAGGTGCTCAGCCGGAAAATTTATGGGTTGCGTGGAAATGCATTGGTACCTCTATGGGTACGGACCTTGACTTGGGCTGCTAACCAAAATACGATACCTAACGGTGATCTACTAGCGTTTCGGAGGCTAGAAGAAACGTCGAAAGAAACTCAAGGCTGAACAACAAGACAACTTATCGAAATAACGGCAGGAAGCCGTTCACATGTAACTGGCGACCGTCTCCAATTCGAGGTTATCATGGTGGTTGAGACTGACCTGCCGCGTACTATGCCTATAAACCTACAGTATTATCACAAAGCACATAATAATATTCGGTATTATGTCGACAAAAGCTGAATAATTAGGATTAATCCCTTTGTATAGATTACTCGTATTTCATTGCAGCAGAAGAATTTGTCGAACGTTTACTGTCTAAAGACGCAGAGGAGCAACCAACAGACGATGTTAAAAATGCCGAGGATATAGTTATGGAACTGCCTGAATGGTTTGATGAAAAGAAATTTAATCAGTGAGTTTCTTTATTATTTCCTTTGTTCAAAAACTTTTGTGTCTTTGGTTGTTTCAATGTTATAATTTTTTGTAACAGAGGTCTTCGATTCTACAAAGATAACAGCTATGGGATATTCATGTCCCTAATTCTGGGAGCAATTGCCTTGCTCTCAATACCCAGTATCGTTCGTATCCTGGTGAGCACAAGGAAGTCCAATTCATGTTTCACTGCGTATAAGCGGTACTCTGCTACTTTTTATAATTACTTCAGTTGGCTTGACCACGACCTTAAACCGGGAACATTGTGAGTACTAATTATTTATTTTTTTGTTTATTTATAATAATAATATAATATCTCTTCACACATCGTTTAAAGGACCCACTATCACAGGACGGCGGGAACACGCTCGCCGGAAGACCATTCCACAGCTCAATGACTCGGCAAAAGTGAGAATTAGCTAACTTCTTAATCCTAGCCGGGACATGAGTTACTGTACCTAAAATTGTGGTTTGGATAGTTAATAAATATTTTATAGACTTTAAATTGGGTACAATAGAATCGAAAACTTTGAATCTAGTAATTATTAGATTTTAAGTCAATATATTTATTAAATGTCCAAGAATAACGACGTAGCTTTTTATGCTTCTATTATACACACGTCACTACTTGTAAGGTAAGATACTCAGGTATTACTTGTTTTACAGGTCCTGGAAGTCACTTTATTGGATCCGTAAACTACATGTGAACGCTTCTAAAATTGCCAAGAGTAAAGGAATTGGTATAATCTCTCAAAGAGACGTGGCGTTGGTCCAGTTTATTAGTTTTGGTTATGGAATGTTGAAACCAAATTTTTTCGGTATAAAGCAATTACGAGACGGCGATTGGGAAGCTTACAACCATTTCTGGAGGGTCATTGGATACATGCTTGGACTTAAAGATAGGTTGGACGCTTATTATCACCTTTTTTATAATAATATATTATCCTCACTCTATATCCCTTCCAAAGTGAGCAGGGATAAATTAGTGGTTGTATCCAGTTTGCACTTATATGCCCTGCTCAATGTGACCAGTAGCGCAATTGATCGCAGTTCTCAGGGCTCTTACGCATGGCATTTCTATTAGAGGGAAGATTTTTGACTTATACCGGCTAAAATTCCCATGTTGACTACTTCAGCGCATTGGCGAGAACTGAAGGACCTGTAATTAAGTGTCCAAAGTCTCCGGGCATGATCTCATAGGAATAGCGCCTCCTCACCTACGGTCAGTGAATTTTGGAAGAACGTGTCACGACGTTTCGCCGATTTCTCGGGGGTCGCTACTCGGTCACTTGGCCCCCCACCTTGAGCCTACTTCTCCCTTCTTATCTGTAGGTACCCATAAACAGAGGTTATCTTTATTCGAAGGTCATTACGAGCCACGAGGATATCACTGTGTTGTTTCAGCGTTTAAATAAACAAAGTAAAAATATCTCTTTGATTGGGTATAAATTTTATGTTATACAAATAAACGAATTATGTATGTATTTGAATCATAAATTACATTCATAGACGCTGTTTTGACTTTGCTTTGATATACACGCTCTTGCAAATTATCTACGGAATGTTGGAGAGGTGGCTGAGGAGCAGATTTATTACATGTATCGATTGATAATTCTAGGTATAATGTATGCAAAGACTCTGTCGAAGAAACTCGAGAGATCTGCCAAATACTCCTAGATCGAGTTTATACACCTTATCTGAACAAGCCCACGGAATATTTTGAGCACATGTCACGTTCTTTTATTGACGGCATGTGGACCTTATACCCGATGCTGGACGAAGATGCTTATATTTTTTGGAGTAAGAACTTGGCCAATATACCAGGATATATATACACGGAAGAAGAAAGAATCAATCTACGAAAAAAACTGAAGGAACAATTAAAAGGAAAATCTGTTGACACCGGTAAATATTATAGAATTATATTAATGCCCGACCGAAGGCTTTGCCCTGAGCCATCTTCGGGTAAAAATAGCTCTTGCCCCGAGCGCTGAATTCTAGGAGCTGCAGAGTAGCACTTCCCCCAGCTGGGTCACTGCATGACATACCTAAAAAAGCAGGTCAACTTAGAAATAGACTAATTTGTACAAGTCTTTGTTTTGACGTTTTAAAGTTATTAATTACAGGCGGACGCTTGCCTTCAATCACACCTGATGGTGGGTGAAGTCCGACAGTTGACCACGACCGCTCGCCATATGCCTATTCATTCTTCTTTTAAAAGCTTAAGTCAAAAGATCTTGGAAATGTGCTCGCTGGAAGCATATTCCACTCCTAAGCCGTTCGCATGATGAATGTAGAAGCTAATATCTTTGTGCGGATATAAGGAACACGGACACGGCTTCTAGTGGTTTTTTGTTGAAATGGGGTGGGTGGAATTAGAGAATATAGCTCCTGAGAACACTCAGGTAATTCAAAAGTCTCATTAGATATCGTTACCACGTCTTAAGATACACAAGGCCAAAGGTTGTTTTTTTTTTGTGAATATTTGGCTTACTAAACGATACAAGATATTTACATTTCTACAAAGTGGTAGAGCACAAAATGACTAAAAATTGCGCTGAACATACTTTTTCATTGAATTAATCCATGTAATTGAGAAACAAAGTTAAAAGTACTAGTGGGGGGCTCCAGAAAGTAGTTTTTACCCCGCCTAGAAACAGGAAATTAGGCACTGTGTAAATCTGTTTGTATGGAATTCTTTTTCACTCTCTCGGAAGTCGATACCTACCAGGCGAATTCTTCAAAAGTGTTAAATGTGAAGTGTTAGGAACAAGGTTCCGAAAAATCCTTGTTCCGTGTCGTTACAATCTAATAGTACCGCGAGGTCTTCGTTCGCTACAAACTGATATCATTTTTTTTCTTTCAGGCGTTGAATCCTCTCTGCTGATCGAAAAGCCAGCAGTCAAAGATATCATTCAAGAGCCTCGTCTGCTTTATTACCAAGATTATGAGACCATAAACCTAAGCCCAGAATACAGAAAACTTAGTGTTATGTCTAAATTGAAGCTTATACATTTGAAAGTGTCCCTGGCTCTGTGTTCATTCACACTGGGAAGATATTTTTATAATTATTATTTCAAAGTACTTTTATTTCTTTTTCCATATTTCCCTTTACTATCATTCTTTAGATTTGGGATAAAGAAGTCATTTACAGATATGTTCGAGTCTACTCCAACAGATAATACAAAGCCTAAACTAAATGCCGAATACCAATTGTAAAGGTACAATTCCGATTATGGAGTGAAAATCTCGCGATTGTAACAGAATTCGAACTGTATCTTAATTTTATATTAATACAATTCTAGCCTTAGTGATCGTTTAATAAAGTGGCATGAATAGACGTGACATGTTTTTTTCTTTGGGGCTTTTGCCCTTTTGGCATATCAGCCCCATTATGCCAAAATGCTAACACAAACCTCACTTATGAGTGAGTCGCTGATGAGTTAGCGATGCCATATCCACAAATAACTTCACGGCATTCTCTGCCGGATCTCGCATAGAATGCCGTGAAGGCGCCTGCATAAAATAAACTGACCCAACATTGGTTCATCGGCAAGGCTCTCGCAGTTTTATTCCGGACACACTAACAGGTACTGTAGTTAGGTGTCTTGTGTCCAAGATATGCAAAACTTGCTGATGGATAGTGACCGGAACAAATTCTAAATTCTATCTTAATATAGTGTCTGCTTTGACATTACATTACACTAGTGCTATTCTACAGTGACGTGCATAGGGTATTTGAACAAGGTATGCAGAATTTGCCTAATTGACTTGAATATATATATATCATTATGATAGGAAATATATTGCTTTCATAAGAAAGATAGACAGTGTGAATATAGAATAGATATTAATATAAATGGTTCCATTTTTTGTTTAACTTTGAGCAATTTATTGACTTATTTATCATAAGGGCATGCAATGCTTGCATGCATCTATGTAATGAACGCTACTGATATTCTATTAATGACAAGAACCATCAAATATATTCTAACTCCTTTGTATGGTATGTAGCCTATGCCATTAACTTGTTCAGAAGAATCGCTTATATAGAGTTATATTTGATTAACGATATAACTAGAGGAAAAGTGCAAATGTAACGATATAACGTGTCAACATCATAGATGGGCAAAATGTAATCAGATAAATGAAAAACGATTACGATTACATTTTGCGTTTTTCATTATTAATATGACTGCATTTCGCTCATCTATGTTTTAACCACTACGGAATCCTGAATTGCTTACACATTTACGACTCTTTAATGTTTTGACAGGACTTAATCATGATTACAGAACAAATAAATTAAAAATATTGCTACATATTGTAATCGTTAATCATTAATCAGATTACATTTCACGCATCTCTGGTCCACATGATATTATGAAAGCTTATAATAATAATAACTTTATTTTAGATTTCTCTAATATACAAAAAAGAAAACAAATAATAAACAATAACAAAATTATTAGGTATCATTGTTTTGTAACATTAATTCTAGAGTGGATAAGTATCTTTACCCAAAACTGCAAACTGTTAAATCCCTAAATTTTGTACTTTTTAACTAACATTATTGTTAATCGAATATTGCAATGTTTAGGTCCTTTGCCCTACTAGACAAAGTATCATTCGTTTATAGATAACGCAACATGTAAACGTGGCATTTTGAAAGTTTATTTAAATTCCATACATTTTTTTAAATGTTAATAACAGCCTCATCAGATTTCATTTTGCCAAAAGTTATTGGCCTGTCGCAGTCTAATAGAAATAAAATTGTATTGAAAGACTTAAGTCATATGTAATGTAACGTTTTTTTTTTTACACTGGCTCGACATAGTGACTACAGAGTACCTGATGGTAAGTACAGTATAGTCCAAAAGCGACTATCAAAGGATGAAAATCCATTGATAGTCCACATCGTCATGTCGGCCCACATATACCACGACTGGAGGTCTCTAGGTATATGAGCTACTGGATATACATAAGCTGATCCCGAAACGCGACAAGCCGAAACTGGTCACTATGACGGGCTTTACACCCATGTACTGTGGTCGCGGTCCAGACGGATTTTTATTATAATGACTTATGGGACACGTTATTTTTTGTTTAATTACTTGGCGTATAAATTATAATTTTCGTTAATGACATGCAACCTCTAATCAACTTGAAGGCATACCAAAGAAAATCCTAATGCACCTTTGTTTTGTTTTGATTGACATCATATCTTTAACAGCTGGTGACATAGTGGTTTGTATGAGAAAATAAAATTTTTGTTATTGCTATTTTCCTCGTATTTTTTACGTTTTTTCACTCCATAAAAACCTTCCCCAGACTTCATACAACAAAAAAGAAATCAGCCAAATCGATTCAGCCGTTCTCGAGTTATGCGCTTAGTAACACATTTTGAGATTCATTTTTATAAAACAAATACAGATAGATTATCGTTTATCGAATATTGCATTGCCTTGGACGATATCGAGTTGTCTAGAGGTTTATATTTTCACGAATTCGCATCGGATACAGTGCGTAACTGCCGTAATACAAAGACAAAAGTAATCAAGTTAAAGATAGCCGAAGAAAATCAAGAAGTTTTCTTACTTCATTATCAATTGTGAGTAATTTTAACGTCGTTAGGGGCTTCTAAATGTTGCCCCGATCCGGCCAATTCAATTTTAGTACTTTGTGGACATTTTAGCTTGTCTTAATAATTGTCAGTTTATTCGAGAAACGTCTTGCTTCGTTGGCAGTATGTCTTACAGAGTACAATTTTGCAATTGACTATAGTTTAGAACAGTCTTTGACCGAATAAACTACATTAGGTAAAACTTTTAAATGGACCGAAATTTTAGCTACAGCCTAGGTTTCTCGCAAGCGTCAAACTAAGACTAATTGATCTAATTGCAATGGTTAATTTACTTTCAATAAAAATCGTATTATATGCGATATACGCGAATTATCATAGGGTCAAATCCCAGCAACTATCTCTAGATTAACAATGGATTTAGGCACCTCATGCTCAACGGTGAAGAAAAGCATAATGAGGAAGCCCACATGGCATCTAATAGAAATGTCAATTGTAAGTGCCCTAACAACGGGGATCTGTTGCGCTACTGGTCACGTTGGGCACGACATATAAGCGCAAAGTGGATACAACCACTAATATAGCTCTGCTCAACCCGAAAGGGATATAGCGTGAGGATTTATTATTATTTTTTATTCTTCCAGAATTGCGACGTTTACTTAACTTGTATTTTAACGGATTGTGATCGAAAGTAATATTGTAATTGTTAGCAAATTTTATAGATCCGTTTGTTTCTGTTTTATATCGGATGCAATGTGCCGCTCTATTGCTAACTTGAACATTAATGTATAAAAACATATATAAAACTCTTACATACGTATTCCGTACACCTGAGGCATTTTTCAAACAAATTACGAACTTGTTCCAACTCATTTTCGTTAACAAGGGCTACCATACCATTCGGTTGATCCAGGACTGTTCCAGCTTAAACCAATCTCAACGTCCCTTCCGGATCGGTATTTTATCCTGGTTAACATATCCAGTCCCGCGATAGTAATAATTTAAATTTGGAGTTACATATTTTGCTCTTTTTTGCGGTTTTGTTGTATATCCTGAGGTTCATTTGCGTATACTTTGACCAATTTCAGTTGTGTATAATGAAGCGTCTAGTAGTTACGTTTCATTTAATGGTAAATCATATTTGTGAGAGTTTTTGTATTCTAACCATATAAAGATTAAAATATTAAGCAACATCTCCAATAGCCGTCATTTAACTCCCTAATATTTTTTTGTGTCAAAAATCTGTCTTTGTTCTAGTTTTTTGCTTCTATAATCCCTATTTAATTCATTTCTATAAATCTTAGTAAGAACTAAGAACGAACTGGCTACATTTGGAACAAAATATAAGCGCCAAATGGATACAACCACTAAAATAACTCTGCCGTTCCGGAAAGGATTATAGCGTAACGATTTATTATTATTATAAGACCTGAAAATTTTGTAAAATTCTAAGGCTTTTTTTAGACTTTGCTTAGCCTTTCCTCGAACACTACAGATTACATTCACCGAATAAGTCAATGATTTCTTCAAATTGTCTTAATTCTGCGAATACCAGTTGTATTCAAGTTCCTATTATCTAAGCAAATCCTAAGCAAACTCAAACAAGCATTTTTAAATCTTGACCATAGTTCTAAGTTTCTGAGTTATTTGTTTTTGAAACTCTAACTTCGTACCATTATAATTAGCATCATTGGGGATGTTCGGAACAATATCAAAGCAGTAATTAAGGATATCCCTAAAGAAAGCTGTCGGCAATGCCTCAATTAATGTTTTAGACGAATGAATCTTTGTATTTTAATAAAGAGTATATTTATAACTAAATAAAACTAATAAAATATTTATCACTAGCGTAAATATACTTTTGTATCTCAAACTTTTTCATCTAACGCATTACTCTATAATCTATTGCCTCTATCAATTATGTCCAGGTTTAGAGCACCATGATTATGGTACATCTACTCTTAAAGAAATATTATTCTTAAATTAAAGAGTAAAATAATACCTGGGCAAGACAGAATCCCTCATTAATAAAACAAGAACGGTAAGGTTTAGATAAAAATTAAAAGAACACATCTTTCGGCATTGAAAGATAATTTACAAGCACATTTAAAACGAGTTTTGTTATTCTTTCTTTAACCTGCACAGTTAATTTAAATCACGCTAAAAATACAACTTCACGTTAAATCCCTTTCGGGGTGAGCTGAAGCAATTTAAGTGTGTCTTCCAATTGACGCTCAAATAATATCCGAAAAAGAAACCGATACAGTAACACTTGTAGTATACTTTCGTAAAGCCGAGATTTTCGGTAATTTTGTAAGCATGTCAAACAATCGTTCTATCACAGTAAGTTCTATCTAGCTATGTAACAACTTCATCTTGTGTAGTTAGCTATTACTAAACTAATCGATCTCTAGTTATACAAGGAAATTTTATAGACGAGGGAGATATTCAGGGAAGAGCTCTCAATTTTAATTCCAAATATAGGAAATATGTATATATATTTCTATTAAAACAAAGCAAATTATACTCAACATAGTTTCACTATATTTATGAACAATTACACACATGAATGAATAACAATTAATTATTAAGAAGGTATTCTGCCTGTCCTGATCCAGGATAAAGTACGAAGAGGAAACGAGTTAATATCTCATTAGCTAAGATTATACAAAAGGAACTTTACCTATTTACCATTCGCGCTACTGCATCCACACTTTTTACGGATTCATTCTTATTTATTCTTCAATATTTTTTTTATGGATTGTTAAGGAATATTTACACTTTTATTCGTTACAAAAAGGTACAAATTATTATATCCTAAAATATCTTCCTCGTCTATTTAATAACTCTGTATAAAGCACGCTTTAACAAAAAAATCCATAAATAATTTAGAAGTTATTTATAAAAACCTGTAAAATATGCAAATTGTTATTTAGGATGTTCTTCCGTTAGGTTCTAATTCATTATTTATTTACAATTTCATTATTTAAAACATATCTCAAATTACAGTTGGAACCTAGGTTATACTATCTATAATTCTATATCCATCTTTTTTTGCCTAAAAAGACATCATGTGCATTATAACTGTTTTTTATTGTGTTTGTGGTTACAGGAATGTATTTTGTTATATTATGTTTACGCATATCGTTCTTTTTCATTTTTATAAATATAAAAATACTTTAATTTCTTTATAAATTAGCATCAAATATTATTTATTATGTACTTTGTCTCTTTATTGTCTTGTTCATTGTCGCCCATCTTGGGTACATATTAATGTAATATAAATAAATGTACTAATAAAAATATTATAGCAGCGTTTTGTTTCTAAGTTTGTTTAGATATACGAGTTAATATTCGCAACTACCAACTCGCTTAAAAAAATAACCAATGTTTAGAATAGACTATTAGGATGAACTATATATTATCCCATTTTCTCGCGATTTGTGAATTGATATATCGCATAAAAATACTAAAAATGGACAATAACGTCATAGGTACGGCGGACCTACAGTTGTCCTAATAAACATAAAACCTACTAATCTCGTGTTTTTTCGAGCAAATTTGTATTTATAGCTCGTATTTTAATGTGAACTAAACAGACAACTGGAATAAATTCCTTTTTTGTAGATTATAGCACAGTAAAAGCAAACGACCAAACTACATTTCCGTACAAGCGACGTCATTTAGCGCTCACGTGAAACAAAATATAATGTGAAAATTCTATTTAAAATGTTCGAAATTCAAAATATAAAAAATATGGATATCTTAATTTTTTATCTACTTTTTTTTAATATATGTTAAAAATATATTCTTAATTATATGGGGGAAAACCGCGTTCACAGCTAGTACAAGACCCGAAAGTAAGCAAAAATTTATTTAATAAATTCTCGATCGAACAAAAAGTGTGAAGAAGAACGGTGAAGACTTACCGTCGTGGCAGGATGGTGGCCGTCGAGTGAATGCAATCCAGGGGTAGCTGAACATTTATATACCCTGAGGTTTGTAAGGGTGGCGAGCGGAATAGAGAAATAAGTAGAGACTCATCGTGTTGAGCATTTTTAATATTTAGTACTTTTTTTTTTCATTCTAGGTGATGGAAACTGCAATGTAGTCTAAGAATGGCAGCTAACTCCCAAGTAAAAATTATACAGTTCGCATGATCGTGCTACCATCTCGATATTACTGTGTACTACCTAAATTATAAAATTAATTTTGACTTCAATATGGAACTTACTGGGATTTTTTTGACTCGGCATTTTGACCACACCATCACGCCTTTTTTTTGTAACCCGAGGGAAATCCCTAACGGACCTCAGGGGGCGGAGAGGGCCGCCCCTCAGTGTGTCGGACTTTCACTTAACGGTTTACACGTGTGTCTTAACTAGTATTTTATTTATTAGAGTTTTTACAAAATAAAGTGCATAGTGATATTGACCTTTTTTTTACTTCTAGTTTTACATTTTTCTGAGATATATTCGATTTATTGAAGTCTCACCTATGACAATACCTGTAAACCAAATAACTTGGTGATTTTTGAATAATTCAGACAAAAATAAAAGTGAATTATTAAAAAAAAGCAATGAACACCCCAATAATTATTTAATTATTTCCAATATTAGGTGCCATGAAAATCTTTGTTTTTTCGATCCTTTAATATTCCATGTAACCCTATATATGAGTATAAGTGACTTTTCATGATCCAATGTTACGAAATTAGAAAAAAAATACCGCGCACATTCGATCCAACGTACTGGATAATTGTCGATTCCATAGATTTCCCTGTTCGTAGCGCGACGTCCCGCTGATTTCTCGCAGCAGAGGCCACCAAATGTTTCTATTATGTAAGTTCACATCTAACTAATTAAATGCAACAGCTTATCGGAAAAATATTCCATGATAATGTCCAGAGAAATTGGCAATCATCGATATACCGGAACTGGAACATTTTTTTTTTATTACAGACGCGCTAGTTTTTGACCTCAATCCCACCTGAAAGATAGTGATTATGAGGCCAATGATAGAACATACTCTCCCAATATATACCGATTTACTATTCCTCTGAAGACTTCCATGTCGTAAGATGCTGGGAAAATAGACGTAAGAAGCGAATCTCCACTCCTTAGTGCTTCGCAGCAAAAAAGAGGGACCAAATGTCAACAAGCAGTTGGAATGTCAACCACATAAGAGTGCGAACCTGCACAGCGCAAAGTCAATTCATATTAGTAGGGGTAGGGAGGAATAAAATTGTTCAACCCAGCCGCACATTCTCCAGATTATAATTTTAAAACCGAAACTAGACTTTGCTTCTCACTTTTTTGTTTCCGTACCGCAATGGGAATACATCCTTGTGCGAATACTTTCTTTTCTTAAGAACCCGGGAGTAACAAGCTTTTTACAATTAATGATGATATCCTAGTCGGTTTCGGCCAAGGCGACTGTTTCAATGCCGATTAAGAAAAATTGAGGGCCACTTTTCGGAAACAGTCTATTGCGCAGGAGATATTTAAGTGCATAACTGGACGCGCAGCCAGAGAAGCACTCTCTCGTCCGAGCTCCCTTGGGCCCGATGGAATGGAGAACCAGTACGATCGGGAGGGAGCAGGATGCAGGTTTGGTCGAGTTTTCCTTCTCTGAACACCTGGTTGAATTGAGGTGTTAAAGACCTAAGTCGCCTTTTACGACACCTCAGCAAGAAGAGGGGGGTGCTATTCTATTCTGCCGGCAGCCACCACGGCTACACAATTAATATTTATAATATAATATAATTAATGAGTTAGATTGCAATATAAAGGCACATGAACCGAGGTGGCTGGTAAGCAAGCAGGTCCAGAAAATATTTTTTGTGAAAAGCCAAGCAATAGTATTTTCGGTATAAAAAAATGTTAATTTGTTCAATAAATTTTATAAAATTAAATAATAGAACTTAATTTCTTAATTTAGAATTATTATTTTCAAAGTTGCACAGAACTACTAGCAACATAAAAACTGTTGACAAACCTCGACTTAAGTTAGTAACGACCACAAAATTAGAGTTGTCAGCTGATTTCAAAGTATCTAGTTGCGATCCTAAACGACTTAAGTATATAGTAGGAGTTTTTTATAGTTCTGTTTGTGACGGGCAAACTTGATACGAAACCTAATTAACTTTGAAACTGCAAAACCTGATTGGACGAAAGCTTCAGATAACTTCTACTGCATGCAATACTTTTTTATATAGATTATATTTTGAAAGCCCTGTCCGACCCGCAAGGGGCATATTGATAACACAATCAAATTTCCAAAATTAATCTGATAGTTATAATATTTATTAACATTAAAAAGTTATTGTCATTTAAACTAAAGGAATTTATTTATTTAACATGTGATCTATGCTTGTATTACTCACAAAAATCAGTTTACAGACTAATAAAACGTCATGCCCTACTAGCATGCTCCTTTGCTTTCCTTTTTTCCTTTGTTCATGAGCTACCCTCGACCCCAGTGTGCCCATATAAGTCAATCCCGTTTTATTAATTTTTATTTGATTAGGTTATGTTTGCTCTTTAAGTTGAAAGGATAACCTTAATTTCACTATGCTTACTGTGAGGCGTTGTGTAGTCACTATTCCGAGTCATAATAAAAAAAAAACTATCATGTTATTTTTTTTTATGACTCGGAATTGTGACTACAGATTACCTGATGGTAAGTACAGTGTAATCTAAAAACGAAAGCGACTATCAAAAGACGAAAATCCATTGATAGTCTACATCGTCATGTCGGCCCACATATACCACGACTGAAGGTCTCTAGGTATATGAGCTACTGGATATACACAAGCTGGTCCCGAAATGCGACAAGCCGAAACTGGTCACCATGACGGGCTTTACACCCATGTACTGTGGTCGCGATCCAGACGGACACCGACGCCCTACCACCTCGCTGCTGCTCGTTTAGCACCACCCAGGAGTCACGTGTAGAGAAACTAGGGTAAAGTCTACGGACGCGAGCAGCTTCGACTCCCAAAATAGCATATATAATATATATATATATATATATATTTTTTTTTTATAGCATTTCTGATAGTTTTATCATAAAGGTTTCGACTTTGCTAGACAACGGACTGTCTTGAGCGGCGTACTTGAGGGAGTGCGCCGCCCAGTGAACCAGGCGAGAGCAGTGTGCGATGTGTTTCCGCACGCTGCTCCAAGATAAATAGACGAGAGAGGAGTAGGTGGCCATTTACACCACCCGTCCCTTGCTTTTTGCAATAGGGAGAGGCCTACCTTAAGGCCAAACGTCGCCGTGTGCCGAGGAAGTAGTCAATGCTTTGGCCTTGGCCCCGGCGGACGAGTAGAAGGAACACCCCGGGGGCTTTAGTCGGTACAAGTCAGACACACCGGGGGGCGGCCCTCACCGCCCCTGACGTCCGTTAGGGATTTCCCCCGGGTTATCAAAAAAATAATGGCAACAGACGGTTATTTTGGCCTCGTTTCGTGAATGTAAAGATCCAAGGCTCCCTTTGCTGTGCTAGTATAAAAAATATATTATACATTCTTACCGGCTACCCTAATAAGGATTCGTCGTGATGATAGGTATATAGAGTTAAAGATACAACTGGAAATTCGTTTATCCGTCGCATTGAGCGCAAATAGCTTTCTTTATCGCTTTATTCATATAAATTGGTGGGTAGTTTATCACATATTATTCACAAGAATGTACAACTTCGTCAATTTTTCTTTAACACGCGCCTATCTTTGCGTAACCAGCCGCAATGAGAAACAATTTATTTGTCTATAAGTACTATATTTGCTCTACAAAAATTGCTTTTTAACACACGACGCAAAAAGAGGAATGTTATAAGTTTAACGAGTGCATCTGTGTATCTGTCTGTGGCATCGTAGTTCATAATCGGATTAATCAATTTTCATTTAGTTTCCCTTGTATATTAACATTTTTTTAACAGTATTAAGCATTTAAATATAACAAGATAAAGGTATATTACGCTTCTATAGGATGCGCGTCACTTCTATGTCCCTTTTCAATATATGAGGAGTATAATTTCAAAATCCACTATAACGTATTTTTTTCCAATCCAATATATTTATAAAAATATATAATTAATCTTTGACTTAACAATCACATTCTTATAAATTATTTAAATTATTATTCTAGAGTGAAAAATTAAAAAAGAAAAAATGCATATGTAATATTTGCTTTGATAAAAACATTTCGAATTACTATTAGGACTATTAAGTAATTTTGTACGAAAAATCGTTTTAGCGGGTTTTGAAATTGGACGCCTCATATAAGGTTTTGTGGTAAAAAATTAAGAATTCAAATTCACGATAACTCAAAGAGTTCGAATATATGTAGCAGATCTTTCTGATAACACATCAATGGAATAGAAGTAATGTAATGTCACGGTTATTCGTGTCACTGCTAAAACCAAAGACTTATTATTACTTCATAGATATTAGGTCCTTACATATGAAATTGGCGTTTTGTATGGGAGGAACAAAAAGTCGAATATTTTTTAATATAATATATTTAATTAATCAAAGTATGAACCATTATTTTCTATGCACTTTTGCCATCTCATAGGTAGTTCATTGATCCCTTTACTAAAAAAACCAGTCGGACGGGAATCAATAAAATCTTTGAATGCGATTTGGACTGCCCCATCGGCGTTGAATTTTTTCCCTTGCAAGAAGTTATCCAAATTTCGAAAAAAATGGTAATCTGTTGGAGCAAGGTCCGGGGAGTACGGAGGATGTCTTAGACTTTCCAATTGAAGCTCTTCTAATTTAGTAGCCGTCTGTTGCGCAGTGTGTGGTCTAGCGTTGTCGTGAAGCAGCAGTGGCGTGGAGCGATTGACCAGCCTAGGTTGTTTAGCCGCTAGCTTTTCCATCATGGTTTGCAATTGCTGACAATAGACATCAGCCGTAATAGTCTGGCCAGATTTGAGAAAACTGTAATGAACAATACCGGCACTAGTCCACCAAACGCTTACAAGTAACTTTTTTGGGGTTAATTTTCGCTTGGGGCAGGATTTGGCTGGCTGGCCAGGATCCAATCCAAGGTTTAGTAATGTAACGCAGCAGTCGACGCGCGTTTGCCGGTTTGCTTCAGTCAATTCGTGAGGTACCCACCTTTCAAGCTTTTTAATCTTCCCAATTTGCTTCAAGTGAATTAAAACAGTTTTATCACTAACATCGCAGCCTGCAGCTAACTCGGACGTGGTTTGCGATGGATCCGCTTCCACAATAGCCTTCAACTCTTCATTATCAACTTGAGTCTCAGGCCGTCCACGGGGCTTGTTCTGCAGGTCGAAATTTCCAGAACGAAAACGTTGGAACCAAAAACGAACTGTGTTTTCTTTTGCAACACGACCGCCATACACATCATTCACCCTTCGAGTTGTTTCCGCAGCACTAGTGCCACGGCGGAACTCGTACTCGTAAATAATACGATATTTTAAGTTTTCCATTTTGTAAAATGAGTGACGCAAACAGAAAAAAACAGAAGAAAAAAACAAATGAATGATGATCATCGAAGCACAAATACATGAGTCTATAGTTGTACAAATTTGAATTTGGAATTCCTTACCAAAGAGGAGAAATTTTTGATTAAAGTGGCCAGTACGAAAAACGCCAATTTCATATGTAAGGACCTAATATTTAATCATAATATATCGTCACGCTATATCCCTTTCGGTGTGAGCAGAGATAGATTAGTGGTTATAATTCGTGCCTGAAATGGAGGCGGTGTGCAGTGTCCGGCTCGCCAGATAAGGGAGAGCTTTCGGATGACTGGGCTCTTCACATCCATTCCTCCCAGAGAGGTAGCCTCAACACGGCTTTTTGCTCTCCTGTCATCTAAATGAATTTGATTTCCTAGACCCGGGTAGTGCCATTGGAAGGCCACCCCAGGGATTTTTAGTTATCAGGGGTCTGACACCGGGGTTGCTGCCCTCAAAGCAGCCCTGATGGTCCTACGCAAGACTTTCCCTTGGGCTACAAAAAAAATGTCGTGCCTAATGTGATCAGTGGCGCAACTGATCGCCGTTCTCACAGCACTATTACACATGACATTTCTATTAGCTGCCATGCGGGTTACTTCACGATGCTTTTTTTCACTGGTAAGCATGTGGTGCCCAAGTTCGTAAGTAATCTGGAAAAATCCAGATGTACGAGCTGGAATTCGAACCTACAACCATTAGCGGTGCCGTGCATGGAAACCGGTCCATTATCCACTAAGCCACCCCAGATACACAGATATTTAAGACGTTAATTAATTTAATACCCTAAACAAAATAGTACGTAAACATAAAAATTTTAAATCTCTAAGGTTTCCCGCAAACTTCACGAAATACAATACGTTACGCAAAATCTAAGGGAAACCATTTAAATAAAGCGAAAAGGGAATTAAATATTTTCTTATAATTGAATATCATATTTCTATGTAGCTATTTATGAAGTTTTAGCGCGTTTATACTTGACGCAATCATGATCACAAGTCAAAGCGTATTCTACCATCTGTACCACGACGAGTATTTTGAAAAATTATTTAACCTTGTTCCACCCTCTCCCTTCCATAGCTGAACCACGCGCGCGGGTTTACGGAATCACAACCATACGGTAACTCACACCCGGCTAGGACTAAGTTCTCTCACTCTTACTTTTATCGTGTCGTTGGGCTATGGAACGATCTTCCGGCGAGTGTGTTCCCACCATCCTACGATATGGGGTTCTTTAAACATAGCGTGAAGAGATGTTTGTGCAGATCGGCATGATCACTGCGACTATTGATAGGATTTTCCTTAACTGTTGCTAGTTGTAGTCGTTTGTTGGATTGTACCATGCTTACCATCAGGCGTGGTGGATCAAAAACCGTCACAGTGGTAACTTTGGCCTGACGCGTTTCGCGGTCAGCTCGGGTGGGTCCCAATTTTCCTTTCCTCTACTTTAAAGTCAACAGCGCGATGGCAACACTCGAGATATTAGTTTACTCCGACGAAGCCTTGATTTTTCGATGTTACTTCTCAAGGTAGTCACTTTTGTAACGCCGTCATGTTCTTTCATTGGCTGGGCGCCCAAGTTGAGGTTCGTACCCACAGGGCTGCCCTCGCGTTGCCACGGAACCCATAACTATCTGGCCCGCTGAATAATATTAATTGTGTATATAACAATATTAAAATTTGATTTAACGGAACGGATATAAAAAAATAATCTTGCAACGAGCGCAGGATGTAATTACTTGCGGTCGCTGCATTTGAAGCGAGGTAATCGAGTCTCTTTAAGACTAGCTGTATATTGTACGAGCGCATACATTAAAGTAGGTATACTTAACATACTATTCGCCTATAGCTCTCCGTCTTCTCTGAAAACCCTACAGGTTATTCAGACTAAATTCATTCAAAAATCCGTTCCGCGGTATATAGGCAAACCTAGACCTCCATGATGACCTCAGGTTGAAAATGGTCATTAGTTTCATGGGTCATGAATTTTTTCTAGATGGGTCAAAACTGCTTTCTGTCCTTTTTTTTGACCCGGTAAAATCCTCGTGGACCGTCAGTGCAGTGGTGAGGACCCTATGTGCCTGTCCCTTTATTTCGGAATCTTACTGACTAAAATCACCGGCGTGTTTCTCTTCCCGTCTGCTGAGTGCTGAGAGAAAGGCAAGGCTGACTTAGGCCCACTGTCCCTGCCAGTCATTTTATTCTTGTTCCTCAAATATATGGATTAATCCTAGTATGTCACAAAAAGTCTGTCCGAACCGTAAAGATGTTACTTGGTATCGTTAATAGATTCTATTCAGGTTATTCTTTTCAGGTAAAGAGCAAAAAAAAAAACTTACATGTTAACATTGGGAGCGTGCGTAGCTCGCGGACAAAGGAAAAAAGGAAAATAATGGATCATGCTAGTAGATATGGAGAAAAGTCACCGTTTATCAATTAAATCGATTTATTAGTCTTAAAACTGATTTTTGTAAGTAATCCGATCACAGATGGGATGTAAAATAACTCAATTGTACAAGACAATATTTTTTAATGTTTATTAATAAAATATTTTTCTGATGTATAGTATTTTGGTAACGTGATCGTGTCGCCAATATACCATTTTTGGGTCCGACAGGGTTTTCAAAACATACTGTGTAAGGATGTTGGTTACCTGTACATACAGGTACTAAAGGTTAAGGTAAAGGAACATAGGTAATAATTATATATCATTTAGTTATGATTTGTGTTGTGTCCTTATTATCATTACTGCTTCGCTAATAACACTTTTATGTTTCTGATGTGTATTTTATTGCATATAATTGGTTTCTTGCTTATGATAATAATCTGATTTCTTATATTATTATTTAATATCAGGCAAGCAGTTGAAACAACTGATAAGTACCTATATCTTGAAATTTCACTTTTTGCTTGTTTTTTTTTTTAACTTATTTTTTGCTTTTCGTTATTTTTGTTTATGCATCTAGACGTTTGTTGTAAAAGCTATGTATTATTGTTATATTTTATTGGCCACAGTAATGTATCAGCCACTGACTGACCTATAAATAAACACGCTAAGCGGACAATCTTATTGTTATTTATATTTCTAATCAATACCGGTTAACCTTGAATATCATCAACCTGTATCAGGCGCAGGTGCGGTCGGGTGTCGAGTACTGTTGTCATCTTTGGGACGGATCCGCTAAATATCAGTTGGCGGCTTTGGACTCGATTGATCGTAGAGCTCGTAGACTTATTGGCGACGACTCTTTGTCAAAAATTAAAATGCAAAGCATCGAGCATCGACGTAGAGTTGCCTGCCTCGCGGTCTTTTACCGGTTGCACGGTGGAGAGTGATCTCAGGAACTACATTCTTTGATTCCACCAGCCCCATTCCACCACAAAACTACAAGACATCGTGTCGGATACCATCCGTATGTGGTGGAGGTTCCTTATATCCGCACGAGAAGATTCGCTTCTACATTCATCATGCGAACGGCTAAGGAGTGGAATATGCTTCCAGCGGCCATATTTCCGCGATCTTATGACCTGGGAGTCTTTAAAAGAAGAGTGAATAGGCATTTGTTGGTGCATCATCAGACTCATCTTCACCTTCCACCAGGTGTGATTGAGGTCAAGCGTTCGCCTGTAAGTAATAAAAAAAAATCATAGTCAATATCAAAGCGCTGACGGAGGCAAAACCACATTGGTCATCCTCCAGAGGAAAGGTCATAAGAAATGAAAAATTATGTAGTTTTATATTTTGAGGTCACAGCCAAAAATGTTGCAATTTATGTAATATACAGTTTAAAAACTTATTGCTTGAAGAAAGATGAGACAGTTGTTTTTGTATATTCTATGCACCTTATCAAAATTATTGACAAAGTCAAATAGCAAAGTTAAAAACCAAACAATGTGATAAAATTAGTCGTACGTATTAAACTTTATTCTCTTTGTTCTTAGTCCGAGCCGGGATGTGAGTTCTCGCGTAGCCGTAACTCCGTAAACCAGCGCGCTTGATTTTATTATGGAAGAACATTTTGCTTCCTAAATGATAAATAATATTGACAAATTTATAGAGCACAAAATCTCTAGACATTGTTTTATAAATTAGTCAATTTCTTCATTGAACTAATCCATATAGGCGAGAAACATACCTAAAAGTACTGGCGGGTAAGGTGCAGACAATAGTTTTTGCTCCACAAATTGCGAAAATCGGAAGACGTGTATTTATTTTTTGACTAGGTAGTCCTGTAGATCTACGCAGTTTTCTGTAGATCTTAGCAAAATAATATACGCAGGTCTACATAAATTTCCGCAACTACACATACTCGTATGTTTAGATGTATTTTTGTAGGCTTTGGGAAACCATTTGCTCTGTTATAGAAGGTGGAGATTAAGTTTTTTTTTGCGTTTTATTGCGTTTTTATTTTAACTATTTATGTTACAGCCATTCAAATTACAATAACAGTCTAAAAATATAACATTCTGTTAAAACAAAGAACACAAAATGACACACAACAAGAGATGAACTACAGCAAAATAAAAAAGATAGATGAAGAGTCATTACAGAAGTTGAAAGAAGGAAGCGGGCCGAGCGACAAGTGCCTCTGTGCGCTTCTGTCCCCTCCAGAAGATGGAAAAGGTCTACGCGCTTCGATTAAGAAGGCTTTCGCTTCTTTAGGACAACTGAAGAAGGGGAAGAAAGTAGGGGGTCAGAACAGCGTTGTAATACCTTTGTCATCACTCTCAAAAGGAGGTGGAAGTAAGTTCTTTTAGAAGCATGGCTACCAGTGTGATAGTAAATATAATACCATCCAAAAATCATCAACTTATTTGCTCACTCTTGGTAGAGTAATTGCAGTATGGTCAGTTTGTAGGCACGCAGCAGTATAGCCCTCCACTTGTTTTATATGATGCTTGGTAGGCGTTCCCATTAATCGACACGATGGTCAGAGCTTTGACCTGGTTAGTCCAGCATAAAGGACACCTCCAACATGATCGGACTCTATTCAATCTACTCTGCACAACCAGACATTGCGTCGCATCCATACAATACGTAATCCGTCGTGTTTAAAGTAGCGAGGGATTCTCGAGTTAATTTTGCTGGAATGGCGGTTCTTGAAGAATAGTAACGATAAATAATAGACAAGAAACTGTATAGTTAGCGTCATGATGACAACCTCTATGTGTAGAACAGCAGGTCTCTAGGTGTATGAACACTATACGTATAGTGTGGCTAGTGCGACACTTGTGAACTGTACTCACAATCCAGTCGAAATATTGCCCTGCTTTCAAAGCCGCGATTTGGATTGTGACCAACAGCGGCTGCTGGGTTACGAAGTATGTATTTATGTAGAAAGGCATCCCATTGTAGACGGCTGCATTGCGCTGTTACCTTTGCGATCGCGAATCTAACGTCCCGCCAAACAGCACCACAGTCACCCGCATCGGATAGCTTTAAATAACAAACAATAACGGCCAGAATTTAAATAATACGTTATCATTCCCTTCTAGAATTCCGTACCATGAAGGAGAAGGTGAAACGTAAGTCTTCCTGTGGCAAATGCGCCTGTGACAATGAAAATATTGTCTTGAAGCATTCCTACGCTAACATCAGGATCACAAGCCCCGATGTGTCTTCAATATGCCCCTGCCCGACCGATTGCATGCCAGGTACGAGTAGTAGACTGAAAGACATTTTTTAACACACAAAGCAGACAATCTACAGAACGCGATGAGTTGCGCAGAGATATGCCGCGCTGGGCGTTTTCTACCGTTTGTATCACGGTGAGTGTTCTAAAGAGTTATCTAACCTTGTTCCACCCTCTCCCTTGCTACGGAGTCACAGCTATAAGATAACTCGCAACCGGCTAGGAGTAAGAAGTTCTTTAACTCTGTCGTTGTGGAATGGTCCTCCGGCGAGCGTGTTCCCATCGTCCTATGGTATTGGATCCTTTAAGCGAAGCGTGAAGTGATATTTGTGAAGGCCGACATGATCGCTGCGACTATCGTAGGTTTTTTTACTGTTGATAGTCCTTTTCGTTTTGGACTACACCATGTTTACATGCAGCATGCAGGCATGGTGGGGCCACTGTGCTATGTTAGAATAATAAAAGAACGGAAAGTGGTTACTGTCACCTATGTCAACTACAACACTGTAAGTGTCCAGACTTGGAGAACGTTTGTAACTCTAAGTTTGAAGAATCTCATACCGTAGCTCCGGGAAAAACAGTCGGAGGCAGCTCATTCCGCAGCCTTATTAAGGTGCGCTTCGGATTCTGGCAAACGCTGCTGGGCCGCCGTTACAGACTGAAGCACGGTATTAGCCATCTTTGGACAAGTTGTGACGTCATTTAAATAAGTATATGTAATGAAAGACGGGCAGTGGTTTGAGAACTGGCTTTAATGACGTTATACACGGTATACAAAAATAATAGTTTGACAAATATCCGACAATTTTAATAATCTCTAAACATTGTTTAAATATCAATATAAACCTTACATTTAAAAGTATCAAAAATTGTTTTATTATTTACTTTTAGCTAATATTGAAAATAATTATATTGGATTTCAAAATTTTCCGCTTTAGCCTTGACCAAAGGTTGTGGCAATGGCCATTTAATCAACTTCTCTTTCCGCCGGATATCGACCTATAATCGGATGTTTATTAAAAGTAATTTAACAATCACAAAGAGATCAATTCGTATTTATTATATGCTTAGGAGAATCCTTAGGCTTTAGCTAAAATTTCGACGCTTTAAAGAATTTATAAAGAGATCTTTGTTTTATAATATGCAGTGAAATATATAATTCGATAATAAGCTAATTTAAAATGGTGTCTCCAGGTAAAGAGAATTTCAAGAACAATATAAAGGTGACAATAGAACACATGAGAATCCTAGATATCGACTCAACAGATTCTAAATTTAGCTTTGAAGAGATGAAGCCACTGGATCTAAATGTGGAAGAAACATCGGAAAACATATTGGATGATGCTCAGTGTAATAGTCGTGAATTCATTGAACCTACCAAAAGTCAGACTAGTCTTGAAACGGTTTAAGTGCCTTTGGTATAGCTTTTGATGGCTTCGGCTCTTTACTAGTATTCGGAGGAATTAGAAAATATAAATTACTGGAAAGTTATTAACCTTTTTTTATTGCAATAGCTTCTACTGCTATTCGTGATATATTGTGATGAAAAGTGGTAAACTGCTTAAATAATAATGGAAGATATTGCTGGAAGAAGGATAATAAATTACATCTTACTAACGTTTTTCTAAATATTTCGGAGTACAGGATCGAATACTGTACCCTTCGGAATAAGATGGATTTATTGCCCAGTTTCAGAAAGATGATTAAATTCCGTCAAAACGTCATTTAAGTTAAAGAGCGTTTCGGAAATTGGGCGCAAGGCACTTAAAACCATAACGTATTTAATAAAGGAACAGTATTTAAAAGAACCATATTTGTATCTTTTTTTTGTATAAGTGCGAGTCGGATTTTGGCAGTCATAGCTCGTTCAGTGGCAGCCCAACAGCGGCTTCTTAGTCGTGATTAACATTGTCTATACAATATGTACTATAATAGTGTCTGATGTAGGCCGCACGGTCGCGTGATTGAAGCGCTGGCTGGCGGGGCCACGCTGTCGCCTATATCGGACGTATCTACATACAAAAGCCTACAGGGTGATACATCCGCGACCAGTCCGGCATTGTTGTCTATCAGCGATTGCCAGAATCCGACGAGTGCCTTTACAATCTTGTAGAACGTCACATTTATATGTCGATAAATATCAAAAACCTGTATGTTCATTTTAAATAGAGTGTGACCATAGATGGACAAAATGTAATCAGATTAATAAAAACGATTACGATTACATTTTACGTTTTTTACCATTAATATGACTGCATTTTGCTCATCTATGTTTTAAACACTACAGAATCCCATATTTATGATCCCATTTTTTGTTCCCATTTAATGTTTTAAATGGATTTAATCATGATTACAGCGCCAGAAAATTAAAATTACATTTTGTAATCGTTAATAATTATATTTTGATTCTTTTAAAAGTGAATTTACAAAATATCTTGTGAAAATAGAACAAATAATAAGATTAAAGTTCCTCGATTAACATTTCATGAGGCTCTCGCTTGGTTGTTGGATCAAGGGCCAGATAAAGAAAGCAGTGTTAGGAGGCTCCTCACTCTAAGCTCTTAACTGCCGGTGGTTTGGGTTTCAAGCCTCGCTCCTGTAGGTCTACATGTTTTTATAGTTTTAAGTTTAAATATAGATATTTTTTTATTATATGTATTTATTTTAAAATGTAAACATGTAAATATAATGAATAAATAATAATAATAACGCTGTACCCCTTTCGGGATGGTCACAGATAAATTAGTGGCTGTATTCCCTTTGTGCTTATGTCTATCTCAACGTGACCTGACCGCCGTTCTTAGAACATTAAAATATAAATAATATACAAGTAATGCGTAAGTAGGGTTCTATATATATGACTAACTTTGCTTCAAAGTATACCTTCAATTTACTGAGATTTGATATTCATCGACACAATTATGTTCATGTGTGGTTATTTTTTTGGCTGGATATTATGTTATTAGCCTTTACAACTTAACCGGGTAAATCTTGTAATAATATATCGTCATGATGTTTGCCTTACGGGGTGAATACATTAGTGGCTGTACCCTCTTTGCACTTTATGTCGTGCCCAACATGACCTGTACCGCAACTGGTCGCAGTTCTCAGGTCACTGGCACATGACATATTAGATGCCATGCGGATTTCACCGGTGAGTATGTGGCGAACCTTGTGTGGTAAGAAAAAATCTACGAACATTTTTAATAATACTCTAACAATTTCTTTTTTGCCCTATCTTATCTCTCGCTTTTGTTATTATTTATACTTATAGATTTCTATTAATCCCAACTTACCGCGCGTCATAAAAAGGCGATATTCCACATAATAAACACAAGTGTTGCATTATGCCGCCATTTGCAAAATGGCCGACGCCATATCAAAAGCCTATTAACTTTAGTAAATCTATCGTTTGCACTTTACTAGTTAATGATATTGACAGCCTAAGTCGCCTACAGCCTTCGCTTAAGTTGGCTAAAGTGACTTTATGCATTTGTTCTCAGACTATACGAGTAAGTAGGCAATCATACAGAGTGTTTGCTCCTTACATCGGCGTAAAATTAGAACACTGCTAGTAAGGGCGATTAAGTGATTTTTTTATACTGATTCGACAAAGCTATTACATTGTACATGACAGTACATTGTAGTTTGAGAACAGCAACTACCGCAAAGGGATGAAAATCTGTTGACAGTCGCCATCGCTGTCTCCCCATATATACATATATCACGACGGAATGTCTCTAGGTATTCGAATAACCGGCATCTGATCAGGATCCGTAAAAAACCGCCAAGAAAACTCGGACCGTGTGCGGATGTTGCATGTCTCAATGCCTTGTATGAGAATGAGAATCTTGTATGAGGATTTATACCCGGTCAAAAAAAATTATATAAGATATGAGTTCAAACGGACAGTGAATAACGTCCTTCTTGTCTGGCAGAGCAATTACAAAGCTCAATGTGTTACAGTTGCCTACAAGCGTCTGTAACGACTTTTTATCAAGTGAGACATAAGCCTCTTTGCCGGTAATTATTTCTTAGAAGCTGTCTCTCTGTATGTTACTCTATAGTTAGACTTCATGTATATATGATATCACACCTTAATGACTTCTGTAAATTATTTACTGATACGTTTAATAAACTCTAGTAGAGTGCGGTGAGTGTTAAAAAGGTAAGTCTGAGCTATTCTACATCTATATACAAGCATAAAGATATTTCGTGGCTTCTTTGGGATCCGTACCTCAAGCCGGTCAAGCCGTTGTTTTTATTTATTTTTACCCTCTTATAGATGTGGTCAAATCAGGGAGACAGGAGTCTAACTTTTTAAAAGATTTATTTTAAAGTCTACATTTGTTGGACGCTAAGGTATACTAACAAACTAAAAACTCCAAACGTCTCAAAGTAATCCTGTCCGGTGGTCGCGTGTTATCTAGTGCGAACCAAGCACAACCTCTTTCTCCGAAACAGCCTTGAGTTTTTTTCGACGCTTCTTCTCAAGGCAGTCGTTTCTAAACGCTAGTAGACCTCCCGTAGGTCCTTTCCCCTGGCTGGCCGGCCAAGTCGAGGTTCGTACCCACAGGGGTGCCCTTGCATTGCCACTCAACCCACAAACTCGCTGGCTGAGCACCTTCTGTGCTCGCTCCCTAAGCCCGGTTAAGCTGTATAGGCCTGTCCTGCCATCAGTAGTTAGTCTGTCAAATATATATATATATATATCTGGTTAATATTATAAAGGTGCCTAAGGAACGGATTTATTATATGTATTGATGAGCTTAACAATAAAACAAAATGTATTCCCAAATCTTATTTATTCTTAAAATGGTACCACATAAAATACAAATAAATATAACAATATTTATACACATTTATGTTCAACAAGATTTTAATTATCAAAGTTTATTAAATTACTGACACCGACCGAAGACATTGGCTCTAGTCAACTTTGGCAAAAAAAAAACACATTCAGAAAATTTTTCAAATGGGCTGAAAAATTAGCCACTATCTAAGGTTCCTTACAAACGTAAAAGTAAATTTGATTACTTTTAATAAATGTCCGATTATAGGTAAAACGGAAATCGATTAATTGGCTATTTACACGAAATACGGCCGAAGCCGAAAAAAACACTTCAAGATCCACTAAAAGCAATTAATATTAATTTTAAAATTTCAGATTTATGTAATAACGCAATAATATTAATAATTAACGCAATAATTTATCTAATAATGTGTTATGTGTAACGGTGTTTATGTATCGTCATGCTATATCCCTTTCAGGGTGAGCAGAGATACATTAGTGGTGTTTGCCAATTTGAGCTGACCGTTACCAGTCACGCAGCTGATCGCCGTTCTCACAGCACTAGTACACATGACATTTCTATTAAATACCATGCCGGTTTCCTGATGACATTTTCCTTCACCAGTGACCTCATGGTGCTTAAACACGTACTTAATCTATAAAACCCAGACGTTTGTCCCGGTATTCGAACCTAAGACCAAGGGTTATGTTAATTACATAAAAACTTTTAGAGATTAATAAAATGAATTCAAAACTTGTCAAAAGATGGCTAAAACCGAGCTTTGGTCGGATAATACTAAATTATTAGGAACTACGCGCAAGAGTTAACTTTGAGACCTGGCAGGCTTTCTTACCGCTCTAGGGCGCCTAGACGCCTAGGTCGCGTCAGTACTGTTAGCAATCTCACAATTGACCTCGCGTTTACGTCATACGAGCGAAGTCACAAGTTAACTTTTGCGGGTTGTAGAATAAAAACTAAGAACTCCTAGTATAAAAATAATCACAAAATAGTTTTAAATTAGACTAGGAAATATTTAAGACCGTAGTCTGATATCGATGCACCTAAGTTTTGTCTTTTACATATAATAACAATATTTGTGGACGATTACACACGTTGGTTTAGTCCCAAAGTAAGCTTACGCTTGTACTGAGGGTACTAGATAGATACACATTAATGACTCGCGACAAACTTATCTCCCAATCACAGTCCGGTTCGACGGTACCGGGACTCGGATCCAGGGCCTTTAACGTCGCAGGCAAGGCAGCTATGATTGCGCTATTAGGTCGTCAAAATATATAGTAAAAACTCTTTTCAACGAAACCCGATATGATGGTATGTCTTCGTTATAAAGAGGTTTTTGTTTGAAACAAAATCATTTTGACATGTCTATACAGGGTTATAGGTAACTAACGCACGGCCTCTTAAGGGTGGCTTTGATTTATCAAGACTGACAACTTTTGTTGTACGACTTTTGCCAAAACCTAATACATCGTTAGATTTTTTTTTTTTTAGTTTTAGTGTGAATATCTAGTCATCGTTAGCTCTATATTCCAACTTTCATTCGATCTGGCGTAGGTATCCAATCAGCTGGTGCTATGCAGTCGTGCGCAAAGTTACGTTCCTACGCAGCGTTAAGGATCGTGTAGCAGAAAGTTTATTAACCCTATACCTTGTTTATTTTACAAAGTCGCTTATAACAATTATTTGAACGTAAATTTCCATATTTAGTTAAATAGTGAAAATAAATGTTTATTGATTGACGTACTAATACACTATTAAAACAAACTAGAATCAAAATAAAAAATTAAATAATTGTTTCACAAACAAAACCAACCTATTATTTGTCTGCCATAGGGAACATCGTAAAATGAACAAGGTAAAGGCCTCTACGTAAGTTAATGTTGCAAAGGTTGTACAATCTGTACATATTTATACACTGAATCCACAATCCCTTCATACTTATCCAGGCTTAGGACTGGCTACACTAAAAAATAAAAAAAGTAAATAGAAAAACACGAACATTGATACGTAATCAAGCAATTCATCGCACCAAAAGAGGCGCGCGGTCTGTTTGAAGATAGATAATTGCAAACTATTTTTTAATGTAGGCGTATTTAAAAAGTGGAATCACTCTATTTACAATAATTAAACTATTTACAAAAATACTCACAAATCTATTTACTCGGTGTCAACACATTCGGAAATAGTCTCGCGGACTCACGGCAAGCTTCAGACAGATTGTCACCGCACCGAGCATAAACACGCACCATTTCGGTATATTCAATGTTAGTGTATCGATTTGAGATTGTGATTTATGAAACGAACGCGTCACTGGGACAACTAACACATGCTGGGCGCACACGCAAGCAAATTTGCGACTGACATGACCCGTGTTACACAGTACTCAAGCACATGTCGCCACGCCCGCTCACCGCGCCGCAGACCCCTTTCTTCGTTAGTAGCGACACAAGACGCCGCGCACTACGTAAGTCTGTCTTCGGTCGCCTTTGTCAGCGTGGCGCGATCGTCGCCTTACGAAGAGTTAAAAAGTTCAGAACTGCAAATCTGATTTTTATTTTTTTTGTATGGGAAAAAAAGTAATTGAATTAGAAAAAGTCGTACAACAAAAGTTGTCTGTCTTGATAAATCAAAGCCACCCTTAAGAGGCTGTGCGTTAGTTACCTATAACCCTGTATAAAGAAGATCTCTTCATGAAAATTATTATTATTATTTTGTGTAATAATATTCTAGAGAATTTAAATAAAGTGACAATTAATTAGCGACAGCGTTAGAAAATAATAGAAAAAATGTATGCAATTTGCATTGTTTTTTATAATGGCTAGACACCATACTTAATTGATAAGTCGTGTATAGTGCAAGAACCGCAAATATTTTTGTTCCCCGGGCGTCTGGATGAATTTTGTTTCGCAGGCCCGGGTGGAGCAATTAGAGGGGGAACCCCGGGGGTTTTTAGTCAGTAGGAGTCTGACACACCGGGGTCGCTGCCCTCACAGCGTCCCTGATGCTCCTATGCTGGATTTTCGGCGGGCAACAAAAAAAGAACCGCACATACGTCTAAATGATTTAGAACACGTGACCTTTAGATAATTTACGTCAATCATTTTTGTATAGGACATAAATTATTGTTTTTTAGAATGTTTACTTTGTTGTTGTTTAGATGAACAGTTATATCATTACGTTATATTCATTTTGGGATGAGCAGAGATACATTAGCGGCGTGCTTCAGTTCAAAGAGCTTATTCTCATTAAGATACAAATCACTTACATGAGAACATTTTGTTTATAAACTATCAAGAAAAATATAATAAAAAATACTAAGAGCTCACTTTACAAATACAGAACCATATCTGTTAGTATTTATCTTTAATATATTGTAGTAATTTAGTTCTGTATATGCCAAGCGAGTTCGCGTTTCTAATGCAGGAGGGTAACGCGTTATTTCGAAAAATAGAAAGAACATCTAGAAGTAAATACTGAAGAATATATATTAGTCTATGAATATTACTAAAAGTCATAGCCTGAGATTTATAGACGCTATTTCGACTTTGCTTAGCAAAGCTCTCAAAAAATAAAATTGTTTTGACTAAAAACTGAATATATAATAGAAAGTTGAGCATGACCATAATTGAGCCAAGTTCATGTAAATAAAATCGGTGACTTAACAAATCCTTTGACATTCATTGAGTAATATACATTTTAATGTATGAGTAAAGTCTAAGCAAACTTAAAGTTGCGTCTATAAATCTCAGCTTGTTATCGGTGTGATAATGTTTAAAATATTTTTTTTACCAAAGTCTTTACAAAGTCTATCTGACTGGCGTTGGTAGGTTTAGTATTAAAAGTATGCTTCATGCTGTTTCCTTTTTTCTAAAGTTTTTCTTTCTTCTTTCTGAAATGTATGTATGTTTACGCAACCATGTCGCAAGTACTGCCTTGCGTGGTTCCATAACAAAATAATACGGTTAAAACGCACGTCATTAACGTAGTCGCAGGTCATTTCACAGCTTACAATGCGCGCCTCCCTTACGCGGTATGCTGGCGAAGGGCGCGGCGTGCGGGTAAAGACGTCTCCTCGATTTGAACTCGACCAGGTCCGTGATCTTCGCTGGCTGGAACAAAAAACTATGTTATTTTTGTAGTCCTTAACGGGTCTTATACACGAAGAGTTTACTTTTAAAGGAAGTTTCTTCGCGTATTATATCCGGTAAAGTATTCAGAATGAGTACAGAACGAGAAAGTTCAAACAGGGTTTCTATTATTTTATCACATTAATAGGTCCACACGTCACCAAGTATGGGTGACGCTTTTCTTATGGAAGTTTATAAGATTTTTAGTTGGATTTTTAAAAGGAATTTAACGGAATAAGAACTTGTATGTAAATACAGGATATACAATATTAAAACACTAAAAATATTTTCACTATATAATAACTTTTATTAAGTTATATGCGATAACATATAACGCTATACTATGACGCATGTTTGCAGCTGGCAGGACGTAAGTCAGCAACAAGTACGGTTAAATTTCAATGTGCTCCCGAAATATGCACCGTTATAAACTTTTAATACAATACCTCCTTTTGTTCTGCATCCTGCTGAGCGTTGTCTTCGATCCCCCGCTCTCCGTCGCGGCCCACTCCTCCCTCCGCGGTGGAAACGACGTGCACGGACAGCTTCCGCCTGTCCGCTGAGGACACGCTTATGTGCTTCTGAAATATACAAAATAATAATAAAATAATATTTGTGGACAATTATATGCATTAACTGAGCCCCGAATAGAGCTGGAACAATAAAGAAATTAAAAAAAAAAAAAAAAATTTTTACTACACAAAGTAAAAAAAAAAAATACAAAAAATAAGTAGGATTCTGGAGGCTGCCCACATAACGCCAATAAATAAAATCTTTCTATATGCGGAGTAACCTTTGCAGATCGCGTTTAGAACGAAGAGATACGTAGAGTGGTTGCTTTGGAAAATAATGTATTATAATAATGGTATTGTTCTTATAATATACTAGTCTATAATAGGAGCTCACAGCTTACACCATAAATAAATAAAAAAATTGCTAATATTAAGTAATAGTAAAAAAACTACACATTATTATTATACAGTACAACAAAAAAAAAAATTGCACATCCTTAGACAAAAAGATACTATAAATTAAAAAAAGGGTTAAACAGCTAACAAAATGAGAGTATCGATGACTATCTCAGTTGTCTAATAAATAAATAGTGTATAGAGTTGGAAGGTAGTAAAGAATATCTGGTGCGATTTAATGTCGTTATAATGGCGACACACCCTGCGCCTTCACAAAGAAACAAACCTTATAATACTCTATGAGTTCTTCTTTAGAGATCGTGTTGAGTTGCTCCACTTCTACTCTGGCGCGGTCGAAGTTGTACACCTGGACGGACATTATGAACTTTATATAAAACTATAGAGCATGTTTTGAAAACCCTGTCCGACTCGAAAGCGGCATATTGGCAGCACATTAACGTTACCCACATTATTCACGAATATTAAGCTACGCACGCTCCTAGAGTTACTATAAAAGTTTTTCCATTTAATATATTTTTATTTTTTTGTTTTTTTAATTAAAAATAATAACCCAAATAGAATCTAATACACATAACGAGCAATATATTCACGAGTCGGACAGGGTGTTTATTAACATACTGTATAGTATATAATATTATCTACTGAAACAATGTAGATAAGCCCGGTTAAGCTGTAAATGCCTGCCTCGGCAATCAGTAGGAATCCGTATCAAGAAAAAAAAAACAATTTACTATTGCTAGTGCAGGTTTCTTAAGTTGATATTTCTTTAGAATCGTGATTTGAAACTCGACAAAACGAAAAATCTATATATTTAAAAGGGGTACACGTATAAATCGATAGAATCAAACCTGTGAGATTATTAGAGATAATGCATTATACAGTTTCACTTCTACCACGCCCGCGGGTTTACAGGGTCATAGCTATACAGCAACTCACATCCCTGCTAGCTCTAGAAGTTCTCTAACTTTTACTACAGCCGAGTCGTTGGGCTGTGGAATGGTCTTCCAGCGAGTGTGTTCCCACCGTCCTATGATATTGGGTCTACGCGGGCCGGGATAAGTATTAACTTATGCCGTTGCACAAAATGCACCCTCATAGGCGGGATGATATATAAATAAAAGAAGATTGCGATAATTGAGACAAATCAAGTACTTACCATAGGCAGCGGTACTGGGGCACTTCACAAACTCGCTGTATGTATATTTGAATATATGTAATGTGGAGAATGGTGTCAGTAAGGATTTGTGTTGTGTGTTGCGAGTTTGACGTAATTATATGCGATTGTAATGGAAAAGGATGCGATGCGATGATATTAAGTTTTAAAAGAATGCGATGCGGAGTTTGGTTTAAATGCGAGAACGTTAAGAAGTAGTGAATGATCGCCAGGTGGCGTTTGCGATTAAGTGCGTTTACATTTTTATTAATTTTAATGCTCTGGGGTTACGCCTTTTGGCGTGACTAGGGTCCTTTAAACGAAGCGCGCGAGCCAGCATTATCACTGCGACTATCGATATATTTTTCTTTACCGTTGGTAGTCGTAATCATTTTCGGGATTGCACCATGTTTACCTTCAGGCGTGCTGTGGTAAGAAGATGCAGAGTCCAAATAAAAAAAAATGTCACTTAACATCCAGCACAGATTAAACAGACGGGTATGCGTCATCACCTGAGCAGTGATCTCGCTCCACAGCTGGGACGCCTTCCTCGACATGCGTTTGGGTTTCTCGAGCCGCTGCGCCGCCAGAGCCGACCGATGCTTGAGGAATTCCTCCTCGCTCATATTCTCCAAGTATTCCTATGTAACATTACACAACATTACTGTTGTGGACCGCGAGCTACGGGCGGGGAAGCGGGACCCCTCCCACGCCTCTCCAGGCGCGTTGTCAGACAATAACGGGGAGAAAACGGCGGTCGAGTGGGAGCGCGATACCGCGAAATCAGCGCCGCGATTGGAAGATTATTAATAGGTTGGGGGAATAGTTTCTTCGCATTTAATATGAAACCTCAAGACCTGTTTTTAAGTTTATTTATATTTAATTGCAGTATATATATGTGCCATTTTGTTCAATGATTTTCTACCATCTTGTAGGCAGGGACATGATTCCGTTGCTGTAGAAATTTTGGGACTTCAGATCAAAACACCGCGACAAGTAGTTTGGCAGTCCTCTCTCGATGTTAACCTGACACTGTCTAAGGAATTTAGAAGAGACCGAAACAGGTGAGATCTGAAGGTGCAAGATCAGTGCTATATGACGGATGACTTAACACCTCCCAGCCAAACTCCCTTGATATTTGCTGAGTGGCTAAAGATTGGTGTGATCTAGCGTTATCGTGATGAAAGACCACAACCTTTCTATTGGTTAATACTGACCGCTTTCCCTCAACTTCTTGCTTTAATCTCATCAGTTGTTGGCGGTAGAGAACCGAATCAATAGCTCTGCCCGGCGGTACAAAATCGTAATGAACAATGCCCTTTCAATCCCACCATACACCTGTGTGTACGACGTTTTTATTTACTTACCAACCAATCTTGCGTTACATGCACTACGATGTCCACACTTTTTACGGATCACTACTATTTTTTTTTTCCATTATGATTTGACTAGAAATGTAGTTAGTTAATCACATTTTAATTCATTACAATAAGGCACAAATGATTACATTCCAAAATATTTCCCTCCTCTATATAATCACCCTGTATATAAGTTGCCATGCTGATAGCGAATGTCATTAACTCCTTGCCCTTTCGCGGTTGCCACCGTCCGTGGACCGCACTGTGCTTTCCATCAGGTTTTAGTCACTGGCGAGCTAGTATAAAAACAATGTTAAACTCATTCCGCATAAAAAATAGTTTCAAAACCCTCACCAGGAATCCCCCGATGAAAGCCTCTATTCTGTCTTCGACATAGGCGGGTGAATGCCGGTCGTTTTGGACTAGCACACGCAGACCCTGGATGCCGTTGGATCTTCGCACGCCGCTCACCACTATGTAGCCCAGTTGCTCCTGGAAGTAATATTATATTTTTTACACCTTCCTGCACAGCAACAACTTACTCCTATATGTAACATCTATAAGCTGTGTTCTATGTGTTTTATAGATTAACAAATTCCACGGATAAATACAATGCGGCATAACAGATTGGCGCTCGAGTCGCGATGCGCTCGCGCACTTAACTTGCTCACTTTTTAAATGATTTGGCTATTCATTCTTCTCTATTCAACAAATATGGCCGCTGGTAGCATATTCCACTCCTTAGCTGTTCGCATGATGAATGTAGAAACGAATCTTTTCGTGAGAATATACAGAACATCCACCACATACAGATGGTATAGGACAGGTGTCTAGTAGTTTTATGACGAAATGGGGCTGGCGGAATCAGAGAATGTAGCCTCTGAGAATAGTCTACTGTGCAACCGGTAAAAGATTGCGAGGCAAGCGACTGTACGTCGATGCTCGATGTTCTGCATTTTAATTTTCGTCAAAGAATCATCGCCTACAAATCTGCGATACTAGGTGCCAATTGAAAAATATAACTTTATTCAAGGTTCGTCACTGGGCCCGATCTTTGGCTTTTCTCACCCAATAATAGCCTGCCACTTTGTGCAAATTCTCGCTCCACCTGGCCAGAGGGCCTCCCTCACTACGCTTACCGTGGCGCGTCGTCCACTCAAGAACACGTCTACCCCAACGGTTATCGATATTGATTAGTATACGTTTTAGCGAGTAGGCAGTAGTACACAAGAGTAAAGGCTAAAAGCGTGTGACCATTGTCCAGGGACCGTACCTTGGTTCGGAGCACGCTGAAGCACGGCTCAGAGAGCGTGTCGACGAGCAGTTCGAGCGCGACGTTGCCGCGCGACTCCCGCATCCCGCACGCGTAGTAAACGCACGTGCACGAGGACCGGTGCACGCTGTTCTCCGTCTCTCTCAGGTATGACGATCCTAACACAAACGTACTCTACAGAGGGCCTATGGACATCGCGGGAGTTTAGGAATTTGCTAGTGATGTTACGTAGTTAACAAAAATATCGACATCGTATATGTTCAATGCAAACGCTTATTCTGTGTAGTTAGTATTAACTTTTAAATATAGTAGTTTCTTTTCATGACATTTTTGTTAAAATTTATGCACTGGCTCTAAAAGCTTTGTTAAGTAAAATATGAATACGTGTGCACGTCTATGAATCTCACCTTTCTCCAGTTCGATTTCGCGATGTAGAAGCAACTGTTGCGCGTGGAGTGGAATCGCACCCTTCAGTATTCTGGGGAATGAATTACACCATTATACACATTCCAACGTCTTCCTTTCATAATACAAACAACCCACTGGATTGCAGTGCCAATTTTACTGTGGCTTCTATTTTAGCTAGAACTAAGAATTTCTCTAACTTATCTTTGTCGGGTCATTGGATTGTGGGATGGTATCCCGACGAGTATATTTCCTTCATCCTATAATACTGGGTTCTTTAAACGAAGCGTGTAGAGATATTTATGTAGGCCGGGATGAACGCGACGACCAGAGATGGGCAAAATGTAATCTGATTAATGATCAACGATTACAAAATGTAGTCGTAAATTTAATTTTCTTGCTCTGTAATCATGATTAAATCCATTTAAAACATTAAGAAATCATAAATGTGTATACAATCTGAGATTATGTAGTGTTTAAAACATAAATGAGCAAAATTCAGCCACATTAATGGTAAAAAACGTAAAATGTAATCGTTAATCATTTTCATTAATCTGATTACATTTTGCCCATCTATGGCGCCGACAATGGGCATTCACTAGTCTCTCGATAGTGTTACTCGTTATCTGGATTGCACTCAACTCTCCATCAAACACGGTGCAATCACTGAACAGGGTCAGAATAAAAAATACTAAGAAATGTCTGCTCACCCTTACAAACTGACCTGGTCTCGAGGATCTCGGCCATCTGCATCGCCCGTTCCCTGGTCAGGTTTCCGAACATGAGGCTCTCGACGTGTACCCTGCTCATCAGCCGATGTACGAAGTCATCTAGCTGTTCCACCGTCATGTCTGATTGTCGATAATAAATGTATCAAAATATTAAAGAAAAATTTCTCCACTCAACTATCTAGTCTAGCCTCGTCTAGAAGTGACCTAGAGTTTAGGACGGGGCTAAGTGTGGTAATAATTTATGGTGGCACTTCAATGACGAAATCAGTGAGTGAGTGCTTTTCTTATGTCATTACTGAGTCAAATGAATGAATAAATTCACTTTTTTGTCAGGTATGAAAATAAACTGTAAGTACCTAGAGCTGCCTCTAGAAGCTGCGACCGGGTCCATGCTACGTCGGATAGACATAGCGCCAGTTGGAAAATCGCGTGCTGAAAAAAATTGTATGACATCACCATAGATTAAATTAGATACAGTATATTTATTTCGCCTTTATTTTAGACAAAAGTTCATAAAAATCGTTTTTTTTTTCAAGTTACAATAGTAGAATTCACAAGTTAAATAAGGTAAGATTTCTATAAAAATGCAATCTTTGGTGTTTTTTTAAGTTGTCAATCGATTGTTTCTTATAATAATCGAAACAATAGGATTAAAAATACAATATATATCCCTTTCAGGGTGATATATTTATTATATATAATTTGTGCCCAACGTGACCAAGTAGCGCAGTTGCGTAAAGCCTTAGCTCACAGACTCACCTGATAAGGCTGCTCCGCGTCGAAGTTCCTGTTAGCTCTGATGTGATTCTCCTTCATTATCTCAAACCGCTGCGGATTGGCCTTGAAGTTCACCATCTGGTCTACGATCTTCTCTAGCAGTACGTGCTGCTTATCATCGTAGCCCTCTATTGTGATCTGTGAAGAAGTTATTCCTTTTTTTTAAAAGTAAATTTACTTTATACTGGAAGTAACGTTGTATCGAAGCGTCGGCCTCGGCCATTTTTGGCTTCGGCCAAAATGGGCCGTAATTTAGCCCAATCAAAAGGTTTCTAGTAAGTGCCGAAGTTAAACGAACTATTATAGTTCACAAATATCGATGCCAATCCGGCATTACTATTAATCGAGGTAGACATCTCTAGCTCGCATTGCGCTTTCATGGTGTGACTAATGAATTTCAATAACGTCATTAATTCAAAAACTCAAGCACAAGCATTAAGCATTTTTTTGTTCACTAAGCAATCAATATTTAAACAAAACATGTATTGATTACAATTTATAATGCTTTTAAAAGGAGTGCTCCGCATTCAAATATGTATGCGGGTGATTTCATTACAGCTCTGGCAACACCGTACGACCGTACTTGCCGAGTAACGCCATAAAAATATTCTTTCCATCCAAATTCATTCATTCCAATGTGTATACAAGTGTGCTAAAGGAAGATCCTTGAAGACACCAATTTCCTGAAGGAGAAGCAGGGGCTCCTGAGAAGTGGGCGAACTGGGAAACGCAGCAATTGAACTTATTTGGGCAATCCGTTCCACAGTTGCACATTTATCGAAGTACCACACATGGAGTTTTCATTAATTGTTATCTATCAGCGACCACAAAATAATGTAGTCACGAATGCGCACATTATTTCGAAATCATGGAACTAAAATTCTATTGATTTTAATATGTTGACAGGTCGATTTATTTTTCAGCTTTGCTTTTATATCTTTTTTGATAATATGGGAAATTTTAAAACTATTCATTACCTATGCTTTAATTTAATGTCGTTATATGAGTACCACCAGGTATAACGTTTAGAATCTTCATTACATAATCAGTCTAGTAAGTCGCAGTAGACCCACGTTAGTATTTACTCTGTATTTTATTTCGTAACCCAGTGGAAAATCCACATGGGCTCCCAGACCTGCCAGTAGTTGCTCCGGTGTGCAAACTCCACCCGATTAAAATCATTGCGACGTCATCTCATCCCCGCTAGCTGACCCTGGGAGCCTACATTCGTTCGTCCGTCGTCTGCAGAAGTCTAATCTCTTGAAGGGGTAAATGTAAAGAGTCCACCCCTCTAAACGCCACAGAGTCTGTGTGCTGACACCACAGACCACCACCGCCTCTTCCGGGCAGCTGATTCCTTCAATTCTACTACTAGATCATTATTTATTCTACCTGCCTACCCTGAAGGTAAACGCTACGCACGCCACCGGTGTGCTATATTGTGTACTCACGCTGAGCCCATGCTTGGCGTTGCTGATGTTCCAATGCAGGCCGGCCAGCTCGGCCGCGTACCCACTCTGCTGCAGGCAGTCCCGCAGCAGCAGCACCCACACCGACGTCAGGTTGCAACTCAGCGGGTCGCAGTATGCGAGCGGACTGAAGCAGACATATAAGCATTCAAGTGAAACTTCTAAAAGCGAATAAGATTTATCAGCAATGCAATAATACAGCTCCTTGTATTGCAGTTATGCATAGAATGTGTTCTGACAGATAATATCTTGAAATTGTTGGTGGACATGGTAGCACTGACTTGATCTGTTTTAGTGTTGCCAACGGCATGGAGTCACAAATTAAGCAGATGCATCTATTCCAGCGACATCTATTGACTAAATTCAAAAAGTAACAAGATATTTCAGACAAATATAACAAGCACATATTATATGATATTTAATTGTCTTTTTTCATATACTGGTTCGACAAAGTGACTACATTGCACCTGATAGGAAGTGCAGTGAACTCCAAGAATGGCAACGATCGTGCAGGAACGAAAATCCATTGACTATGTAAAGATTAAATTTACAGTGTTCGTTAAAAATACAAGGTTTCTTTGCGAAACTTAGTCAATAGATGTCACTAATGTGATTTTCTCAAATGAAAGTACAATGTATGCTGTGGTTATATATCAACTTAAGTATTTTTAAATAGATACATTGAATTTTGAGAGCAGTGTAGTTGATTAACAAGAACCTTGTAAGAACTCGTTATAATAAACTTTTAACTCACCTTACTAAGTCAAATGTGACTATAGCTTTTGGCATCTGGAACTCATTATCTCTCTTAAACCAGACCCTCATTAACGGAGTATCCTGGAATATAAGGGGATCTTAGAAATCTATTATTTTTATTTATTTATTAATAAATAAGAAAAATATATGACGGCTGTGGTGGTCTAGCGCATAAGGGACCGGCATTCATGCGTGGCGACGCGAATGGTAATAAGCTCGAATGCCGACACGTATATTTGGGTTTTTCCAAATTAAGTACGGATTTGTCACCACAAATTCATCGCATAACCATGAATGAAAAACTCGTGAGAAAATCCTCTTGGCGTCTAATAGGAATATTGTATGTAAGTGCCCTGAGAACGGCGATCAGCCTCACTACTGATCACGTTGAGCACGACATATAAGCGCAAAGTGAATCAGCCACTAACATTTCTCTGCTCACCCTCAAAAGAGATTTAGAGTGACGATAAATATTTTTTTAAAATAGTGAACACTACCGTCATCGCTTATCAAATTTTCACAGCTGACAAAGTCATAAGTCATTGCGCTGACAGCATACATTCGTTGAGAATGGACAGTCTGACTGATACCATATTGCTCTAAACGTGTTCTAGCGCTTGACAGTGAAATCAACTAATTATTTGACAGATAAATTTTTAGTTTTTAACAACAGTGTTATTCGGTGAGAATAAATAATGCATTAAATTGTCTATTCTTTTATTAATAAAGAACAATACTCCTATAGATATTTCAAAAAATCACCTTGATTATGGTGGGAGCGACCGCATCGATTGTCGGATCCTCGCTGCTCTCGAGCTCCAGTTTCGAGGGTATGAACTCGTTTACCGGAGGCAAGTGGAGTTCCGCCAGCGGCTGAACTGACTTCCACTTCTAAACAGCACATTTTAATGGGTCAGTAGACAAAAGTGATTGCCCAGGAAATACATCATCTCTGAGGTATTTAGAAAAACACCAGTCACATACTATTTGGTATTTTTACCACTGAATATATAATAATTCATACACATATATAAAACGATTTGTCCTGTCTGTTATATAATCGTATATAGCGGAACTAAACTACTGAAGCCAGAAATATGCAATTTTTACATTGGGTTCTTATTATGACATCAAACCCATTAAAGTTTTTTTTTTATATTTAAATTAAAAAATCGCACCTGTATTAATGAATCTTCAATATCCTCTTGGAGATATTTTGTGCCGTACCAGAACTCAGTCTGCGTGCACTTCTCCGCGAAGCATCTAAAACAAAACATATTTTATCTAACACTAGCTGTGGTGATCCGGCGTTGCCCGGGTAGAAATAATTTAACCCCTTGGGAATTGATTTTACATAAACGACGAAACAAATATATTTTAATTTCTAAGGGAAAAACTAAATTTCAGTTTTCATATTGCTTATAGGCATCTGAACAGTACCTAGTTTTACTATTGGTACGCGGGCCGGGATTAGTCTTGCCTTATGCCGTTGCACAAAATGCACCCTCGTAGGCAGGATGGTTTATAAATAAAAGAAGATTGCGATAATTGAGACAAATCAAGTACTTACCGAGCAGCGGTATTCCGGGCACTTTACAACCACTCACTATGTATGTTTGATTGTGAATGTTGAGTATGGTTTTGAGAAGGATTTGTGTGTGTTGCGAGTTTGAAAGAAATATTAAATGCGATTGTAATATAGGAAAAAGGATGCGATGCGACGTGTAGTTTTAAAAAAATGCAATGCGGAGTTTTTAGTTTAAAATGCGAGAACGTTAAGAAGTGAATAATGAACGATGTACGCCAGATGGCGTTGGGGATTCAGTGCGTTTACATTGTTATTATTTTAAGGTTCTGGGGTTGCACCTTTTGGCGTGACTAATTGGTGTATAAGCAGACTAAGAATCAAACTATATAGCCATGCCACAACGATGGGCCCAACAGTTATTAAACTTTGGAATTTAATACCATTTACTGATACAGAATTTTACTTACTTGGCGACGATCGCAACGCGCACATTCTCAGGGATGAGCAGAGACAGTAGATCCTCGATTAGCTCCGGTCGCCACTCGCTCATCAAGTAATACGCACTCAGTATATCCTCCATCGGAAATTCCTACAAAAAAAAAACCTTTGCTGACCCAAAAGATAAGTGACCCCTGAGCGAATGAAGCAAACAAACAACAACCGTTTTCCCGGAGATCGAAATTTTTAATATCACTTTTGTAATTATTCTTAATGATATACCCGAAGATGAGGTCCATAATCCGCTTAAAAATAACTTTAAAATTTTAAAAGCTACCAGATCGCATGTATGCGCAATACGGAAACAAAGCGATGCGGATAGACGTTGGAACAGTTTGCACGACACCAGAGCTGAGCGTGAACTAGGTCGGCGTCGTACGGCAACCGCCATCTATCCCGTTCGTATACCCGCGCGCAACAATGCGTGACGGACACGCAAATTCAGCGCTTTACCACATCCAAAAAGTGCCAAACGTACCCAAATCATAACTTCTTGTCTGTTAACGCGTCCCATTACAAGACACGGTAAAAAGTCCTTATCTTAAGGAAACTCATTGTTCCGTATTCGAATATGTGTGCGGGCAACTTCGGTGCTGCTCTGGCAATACCGTACGGGTTGTCAATTGAGTTTTGCACTCGCTCGAACCGTCCGCCGAGTAATGACAGAAAAAATACAAATATTCATAATTTTCAACATAATCCGATGCCAGAGTGTACAAGTGTGCTAAGGAAGATCGTCAAAGACACCAATTTCCTGAAGGAGAAGCAGGGGCCCCTGAGGAGTTGGCGAGCTGGTGATCGCGGTAAGTGAAACTCTTTAGGCAGCCCGTGCCACTGTTGCGGAGCTATCGAAGTACCGTACACTCATATTATTTCTCATAAAACAGTTGCAATGCAATTCAAAGTCAAGTGTAGTTGGAAATTACGTAAAGAAATATATTTTATTGATAAAACTAATTAGAGTTATACAAAATCCCAATTAGATTTAGAGAAAATCAGGGTTATTCTAAACCTAGGTTTCTAAATAGAAACCTAGGAAAAAAGATTAGAGCTTAAACCTATGTCTAAAGTCATGTAATGGGATCCGAAGGAATGCGGATAACCAAGACAAACATACATTTAGGACAAATAAATTGTGTGTACAAGGACAGTTAAGAATAGATAATAGGTAAAGATAGACTCTAAAAAGTGGACTAAAATTATAATACGAAAGTATATAATAAAGAGTCCAGCATACGCCAGTAGTGTTATGGACAAAAAAAAATGCGCTTGAAAAATACATTATACCTGCAGCACGTGTACATGACTCTCAACCAGACTGCGCGGGTCCTGGGAGTCCTTGAAGCGGAACTCCATGGCCATCAGGTCGCGCTGTTCCTCCCACACCCAGCGCTGGGGACCTTCCTTCTTCAGCATGCTAATGTACTGCGGAGAAACGTTTTCACATGTTTAAAAGATTTACTCTTTTATTTTATTTCTGCATTAAATTCTTTTTTTTTTTTTTTTATTCTGACTCGACACAGTGACTGCACCATACCTGATGGTAAGCATGGTGCAGCCAAAAAAACGCTAACGACTATCGATAGGCAAGAAAAACCCAACGGTAGTCGCAGCGATCATGCCGGCCTGCACAAATATCTCTTCACGTTACGCTTAAAGGATCCCATATCATAGGATGGTGGGAACACGCTCGCTGGAAGACCATTCCACACCCCAACGACACGGCAAAAGAAGGAGTTAGAGAACTTCTTAGTCCTAGCTGGGATATGAGAAACCGTAAAGCTGTGACTCCGCAAACCCGCGCGCGTGGTTCTATTCAGGAAAGGAGAGGGTGGAACAAGGTTAAACAACTCTTCAGAACACTCGCCATGATACAGACGGTAGAAAACGCTCAGTGAGGCAATATCTCTGCGCAACTGGAGCGGTTCAAGATGCTTAGTCACGTCAGCATCATTCACAATGCGGACAGCCCTCCGCTGCAACCTATCCAGGGCGTCAAGTAAGTACTGAGCAGAACCGTCCCAAAGATGCGAACAATATTCCATGCAAGGCCTGACCTGAGCCTTATACGAAAAACAACTACTCAACCAACAACAACAACAACTATTCAACTGCTTCTCAATCAGATTCTCCTCACATTTGACGTTTACTTCATGTAAACAATGTAATTTTGACATTTACATTGAAGATATGTAAATCCAGTTTAATTGAGTAAAAATATAACATACACACACTTATATCTCCTTTCACTTAGTCATGGAATAAAAGGGGCGGCAATAAATTAAAAAAGAAAAAAAAACGGTGATTTTTGAGAAACTGTATACACGTGAAAAATTGAGGAATTAAAAAAATAAACAGTATTTTAAAGCTCCAAAATTCTCGTTTTCGGATCTTTTAGTCAACATTTTTTAGGGCCTACGGAATCTACACTATACAAATAAACAGATTTTATTTTCTGTATTTTCTGTTTTTAACAAGATCATGGCATGCCTAGCTGTTTTATTCCGCTTCAACTTGTTATATGTAATACTACAAAAGAATCATTTTTCACTAAGATGCTGGAATTTGAATGATATATTAAATGATAATTCTCGTCTTTAATTTTCAACCTATTTTTAATCACACTTCAAATTCATGTCACTGACATTTGTGAGACTTACATTAATCCGTCGCATTATCTAAAATCAACAATAAAAGGTCTATGGAAGGAAATAACGAAATACGTGCTCCGTGAGGCGGATTTACCTGGAATATCAGGGTGATTATGTCATCTACATGTGCCACTCCCTCCTCGGTGAGGTCCACTTGGACTCCAAAGAAGCCGAAGCCTCGAGCGCTGATGCGGGTGCCCCCCACTAGACTGGTGGAAAGGGAATAGGGTATATTAAAAAAATCGATCTGTTTGGTCAATGCGTTAAAGCGGTTTCCTGATAATCATGAGCCATAGATGGGCAAAATGTAATCAGATTAATAAAAATGACTGACGATTACATTTTACGTTTTTTACCATTAATATGACTGCATTTTGCTTTTATGTTTTAAACCCTACAAAATCCCAGATTATATACACATTTATCATATCTTAATGTTTTAAATGGATTTAATCATGATTAAAGAGCAAGAAAATTAAAATTACGACTACATTTTGTAATCGGTCATCATTAATCAGATTACATTTTGCCCATCTCTGTCATGAGCGCAGTATAGAAATGAATAGTCTTTCATAGTGACTCAATCTAGTCTAATGCTTTTCGGGATCAGCTTGTATATGCCCAGCAACTCATACCTAGAGACGGTCATTGTGGGCGGGCATAACGACGCTTACTGTCAATGGGTTCTCGTGCCTTAGCGGTTGTTGCCATCCTTAGACTACACAATACCTTCTATCAGTTGCATTTAAAAAAGTATTTCTCACCTATTGCACCAACCCCTTGCTTTGAGCGCTGAGAGCAAACTCCCGGGACCTTCGTGACCGAGGAGGTGTGACACGTAGTGACTTGGCTGAGAAAAAATACCCGAATAAAATCAAAATTAATCAGATGGTGACACTGACATGGCAAAATTGGATGCGTGCGTAGCTTGCGAACAAAAGTAAAAAAGAAAAGCAAAGGATCGTGTTAGTTGATCATGACGTCATGGAGGTCATAACTCTAATATATCCCAAGCATCAGTTAATTCATTTGATTAGTATTTACACTGATTTTTGTAAGTAACCTGCGTTTAAATCGCATACATTATCATTTCATTCCTCCAATTTTATATTGTGATAAACGGGCGGCGCGAGGTTTGCCGCCGCATGTGACCGCACCGATCAGGTATCACCAATTGTAGAGGATGCGCCACCAGTGAATTGAGAATTAGTTTTATATTCGCTTCATCTATATGTATGAACTAGCTGAGGTGATCCGATGTTGCTCAGGTAGACAGGTAGTCAGGTAGGTCAGCCGTCCAGGCACCCGTAAGCGTGACCACCCCAGTGTTTCAGACTCCTACTAAATAAACCACCAGAATTATCCTCCTGTGTGGCGGGGCTAAGGGTACAACTTTGCAAATTTCCTCTGCATCCGGCGACGACCGGCCTTTTGCGTTGATGTAAATAGTCACCATTTGTTTACATTCTTGTCTTGGAGCTATGGAGCTTCTTGACTTTTCGCACGATTAATGTAGAAGGAATCTTTTCTTAATGGTATTCGACATGGCGTCTGGTGGTTATGTGGTGATACTTGGCTCAATTTCAGTGAGTGAGTTGTGGTGAAGCCCCTACTGCTTATGGGAGGCTTGTGAATCAAAAGGCAGTCTGAGATTGGCTGCCCTTTATTATTTATTTGATGCGCGTTTTATATAATTCGCGTGCATTATATAAAATGCGAATATCGCTGTGCATTGTACGCACAAGTGCATCGAACTTCAAATAACCTTACACAGCATTGACTTCTATAATATAATTTTCAGGTGTATTTTGTTAATGTTATTGTGATATCAGGACTTTCGGTTTCGGACAGAGTTTTTAATACATACTGCAGATACACAAAAGTAGTAAATGAGATGAGGCTATTTGATAAAAAGTAATTACTGATCCGGCTGCTGATGAGGAAAGTTCAATATCTCACCCCGCTCTTATAGTATTTCCTGGTGTCCGGTATGGGGAAGTCTATGGACAAGGAGCGCAGATCCTTCACGGGCAGGCAGTAGCAGCGCTTGCGGCGGAGCGCCGGCGGACACGGGTGCTCCGGCCACGTGGGTGCAGTGACGTTACGGTCCTCGACTAGCGAGAACAGTTCCGCCACCATGCTCTGGAGTTCGTCGAGGCTCTCTGGATACAATATACTTAATTAATCACAATCATCTTTTTACACTGGCTCGATAAAGTGACCACAGTGTACCTGATGGTAAGTACAGTGTAGTCCAAAAACGAAAGCGATTAATAAGGGATAAAACGTCACATCGGCCCACATATACGATTGAAGGTCTCTTACATATAAGAGTTACAGGACATACACAAACTAATCCCGAAACGCGACAAGCCAAAGCGAGTCACTATGACGGTCTTTACACTCGTATACTGTGGTCACGACCTAGTTCAGGCAATCGCCTACCAACAAACCTTAATCTGGGTTGTTAGTTAGGATTTATGAAGTAAAAACTTCTTTAGACACCTTGGGGATTGTTCAAGTACAAAAGGCATTGATTTTGCGTGACCATCATCTGAAAACTTACTTAGACACGTTAGCGAGTTTTCAGACGGAAAATGCATTAAACTCACGTAACCGGTCCACTCTGAAAACGTATTTAGATATTTTTTTAAAAGTACTGTATTTCCATGATCATCACGCTAAGACGTGTGCGTATACATTACGGTCCTTTGGCAGTCGGTACCATTCTTGGACTGCACGGTACTTTCCATCATGTGTGGAATAGTTAGTTTAAAAAAGTTCCTACCTTTGCCTAGAACAACTAGGGTCATGATGTTGGAAGAGTACCACTTCTGGTGGAAATCTAAGAGTTCCTTCCTGACGTCGATGCCCTTCGCTTTGGGTATGGTCTCCAACGTGTCTCTATTACCTGGAACCGATCATGGGAAATTTATTACACACGAAACTGTTCAATAGCCGGGCGTTTGTGAACTGTCGAGGGTGTACCTGTGCCAAACTTGTGGAAGGGATGGGACGGGTCCGATGTGGCCTTGTTGAGCTGGTCCAGCCGCCACGTGTCGGAGGACTTGTTTTTCTCGTGCTCCGCGTTGACGGCGCTCAGCTCGCGGCTCGTCGCCGACTCCGTGAACAGTGGTGCTATGAAGAACTGCGCGAAACTGATCAAACAATAAACTTAAATAATGTTACGGAATAAGGATGACATATGTCCCATTTTCGCCATGTTTATATGTTTTGTATTTTCTTTTGTTTTTGTGTGTTGTTTGTATTGCTGCATTTTAATTTCTAATTTTTTGTTGATTTGTGGCGAAATAAATACATTTTTCATATTTTTTCATTTTTTCATGTAGTAAGCTCTGTTGTCCAGTAGATGAACCACCGTATGTATGTTGTAATGACATCTCGTGGCGAATAGTATAACTACAGCCACTAATTGTGCCATCTTTTGGAGAATAGTAAACGATTTCCAGAAGTATCGGTGCAGCCTAACGCTGGAATATATGAGATGTCTGGAGTAACTTCTATGCAGTTGTTGGGACCTACCGCTCCGCTATAAATACACGGCAAGTTAACATGCGGGATAGTAGTTATCTTCGGGAAGCAACATAAAGTGATCTAAGCAAAATTAAAGTGAAGTGTTCAGTGCGACATTTAGTGTAGTGTTTTGTGAACTAACCAGCGTTTTTATTAGTATTTGATTAAATCAAGTTTACTAATACCGATGTGGTTTTATTAGAGACACCGAGTTCACAACAATACTATAGGTGTTTCAGACAACAATCGGATCCGCATTGGAGATTTTTGGTTCCCCCCTCCCCCTTCTACCATAAATTGACTAGACGCCGTGCGGGTTTGCACCCTTATGTGGTAGACATTCCAACTGCTCACACGAAGCGATTCGCCTCCTCCTTTTTGCTGCGAACCGCCAAGGAGTGGAATTCACTTCCTGCGTTTCCATCTTCTTATGACATGGGAATCTTCAAACGTCGAGTGAATCGGTATTTGCTAGGCGAGCGTGCTCCATCGTCGGCCTCATCATCGCTTTCCATCAGGTGAGATTGAGGTCAAGCGCAGGTCTATCAGTAATAATAAAAAATAAATAAAAGATTAAACAAAAAGTACGTAAACAACTGGAACAAATAGTTTTACGGTTACTGCGGATCGTATTAACCATTAAGTAACCATGAATGTTTTGAATTGGACATCGTTATACAGAATATTTATAAACTAATGGGCTCGACCAGCTCCCCTTTACAGCACGCTTAACTGTAACATAACAAATTACTTAAATACATATTGATTGTACACGCCAATCTTGTACATGCATATTACAGTTTCGTAAGACTACCGCTAGATGGCATTAATAGGCATTCTGCGGACACACTCGCTTAGTTAAAAGAAAATGAAGATCTTCCTGTTAGATGAGAAGCATACTGTGCAACAAATGGGCACCTCTAATATTTAGTAAAGTTTGTGTAAGGTTTTTGTGTTTTATTGTATATGCATTTATTTGTTTATGTATCTGTGCTTTAAAATTAATGTATTTGATATGTGTGTGTGTATTAGACGCCAAAGGGTAAGTATCGTGTGCTAGTATGTAACAAAAGGAACAGTTGATTTGGCTAAAGTTTTAAGTATTTGGGTAGGTCGATATTCGACATTGGTAAATCGCACTAAGTGCAAAGGCAGACCGGGTTCCGTGGGATCACAATAAAAATAGTATCGCGAGGTTTCAGTTCACTATAAGACTAGTTTGTAAATACTATTCACTTACATATCAAGCGCTTTTGCCAGGTGTGCAGGTAGCACATCGAAATAAAACATCGTATGGTCGGCTGAGGTCGATGCGTTCGTAGAGCCGCCGTTTTCTGACAAAAACTTGTTGTATCCATTCTCCTGTAACGTCATTAAACATTGTAATACACTCAGAATCGCCTCCACCCTGACCTCTAGTAGCGTTTATAAATCACCGTCAAAGTATGAGATTTTTTGAGAGTACTTTTCAAATTAGTTAACGTTTTGAAACATAGACTTGTATGAAGTTATTGTTTCCTAAACTATCCGGAGGAGGCGCTGATTAAAATATTCTTACTATTTGACGTTTGAAAAGGTAAACTAATTCGTTAATTATTTCTCGAAATAACTCTGCTTTTTCATACCACATCTATCTATAATCAGAGATGGTCAAAATGTAATCTGATTAATGATGATAAAATGTAACCGTAATTTTAATTTTGTTGCTCTATAATCATGATAAAATCTCTTCGAAACATTAGCGAGTCATAAATATATAAGCAATTGAGGATTCCGTAGTGTTTAAAACATAGATGAGAAAAATGCATTCATATGTATGATTAAAAACGCAAAATTTAATCGTTTTTCATTAATCTGATTACATATTGCCCGTCGATGTTAATAATAATTGATAATTCTTCATATAATATGAATATCATAGTTATTTAAATATCCAAGAATAAATAATTATTAATGGAATACGAAAAAAAAAATCAAAGCATAAGTTCGTTTATCCGAAGCAAAAGAATTCTTCGGGCAAATCAGCTTGAACAATTCTTTTGCTACCCACCACAAATAAATTTTAGTAGTGTATTTTTATGTTACAATGGGGCTGGGATGGGGCTGGAATGTGCTTCGGTTTAAAAACCCCTTAAATAAATAGAGAAAAAAAAGTTGGTTTACCTCTGGATACTTCTCTGTCCCCAGAAATAGCATGTGCTCGCAAAAATGTGCCAGCCCTGGCAGCTCTTCTGGGTCACTCAGATATCCTGCAATTCATTACTTTATTTATTACAATGAAACTGAAATCAATATATTTACTAAATGTCTAAGCATAAAAAAGAAAAGCTTTTCATGCTATTATGGGATGCATGCCAATGCAAGTTCGCATCTTTTGGATAGGTCTTGTACTGCAGGATGAAAAACAATTTGCCGGAGGAGGGCCTGCGCCAGAGGCCTTCCTCCATAACAGGAAATACGCCGGGCGGCGCGCTTGAGGGAGTTCGTCGCCCAGATCCAGGCGTGAGCGGTGTGCGATGTGGTCCAGCACACCGTTCCAATGACAAATTATGGAGATGAGGGGAGGGTAGCATTTTTCACACCACTTTCACCACCAAATGTGTTAGGTGTATGCAGAAGGTGGCGACTATTTAGCAACCCCCTGCCAAGAAGGCGGGGCCTGCAGAAGGCTAGACGTCGCCGGGTGCCGAGGAAGATGGCTCAGCCTTGCCCTTGGCACTCGGCAGGCGAGAGAAAGAACACCTCGGGGGTTTTAGTCGGTGCAAGTCCGACACACTGGGGGGCAACCCTCATCGCCCCCTGAGGTCCGTTAGGGATTTACCCCGGGTCACCAAAAAAAAAGGATGAAAAAACAATACACTGTGTAAATGCACTACTAATCTAGTCCTATAACATAGCAATTAAGGCAAAATAAGATATAATCGGATTTATATAGTAATTTAGAGATATAGATATCTAGTCCAATCGATTCCTATTCAGCAGTAGGGCAATATGTTCATATTCATTTATTACCAGGCTAGCGGTTGAAACATCTGATAAGTACCTGTGTCCTCTGACTGCCTTTTTTTTTGTTTTTAATGAAATCATTGTCCAGGCCATTTTTAAATTGCTTCACATTGTGGTAGAAGTGCGTTTGCCTGAACTTGGTCATGGCCACAACACACAAGTGTAAAGACTATGATAGCAACTCGCTTTGGTCTATCACGTTTTAGGATCAGCTTGTATGTGTTCAGTAACTTATCTACGTTGAGACCTTCAGTCATGGTATATGTGGGCCTGCATGACGATGGAGACCATCAATGGATATTCGTCCTTTCAAAGTAGCTGTGGTTTTTGGACTACACTGTTCTTACAGTCAGGTGTACTGTAGTCATCTAGTTAAGTCAGTGTAAAAAAAGAAAAACATTTTGAGCTGAGATTACGTCTTCTGGAGCATTATCATATTAGTAACCTAGACAAAAACAAATAGATCAAAAGATATGAACACCATGTCACTGTTTATAAAAGAAACACTTGCCCAAATTGACATCCAAGGCTGCAGCAGATTTTTCTGTACTCGGGTCACTCACCAGAAGCACTTTCATCCTATTTCTTAGCACCAGTCCTCTAAAAATATTAAATATTTGTTATTACTATCCAATTGGTACCTTTCCTGTCCATTGGCATAATTGACACTTTCACTACCAGCACTACTTATATGCATCGTCTCAATTCTTGTTTTTGAGCCCGCCGCTGCAAATGAGCAGTATGTTTACTTTTTCAGTTTATTACAAATTCTTACTTATATTTCTCCGAAACAGTTACAATGGCCTGTAAAAGAACATAATGGATGCAGACTGACCTTGGTCTGGATAGAATTACGCTTTTTTTTTGTATAAATATAATTTTAAAAAATTCAATGCCATTTAAAGTCATATTATAAGAAACATTTCCATTGGTTCAAGATTTTGTTCTCAAGCACCAGTAGCACACATGTTAAGGTCCAATTTTCCCTAAAACATTCTGTTTATAATTGGAGACATATCATATTGATTTAATCATCAACATAGTTTTGTCATCCCTTCACAGTCTGTGCAATTTTTAATAGGATTTACAATTTTAAGACTGCTCAGAATGCTATAGAACATGCTATGCTCGTGTTTCTCAGAAAGATTGAATCATAAAGAAAATCAGAGTCACTGATATAACACAGAGAATTAGCAGGCTGAAGTGGCAGTGGTCTGGTCATATAAGCTGGAGAATCAATAACCATTAGAGTAGTAGTAGTAATGTTGGATGTTTTCTGACTAAGTTGATGTGCCTGGCTGCACTTGATACAGAGCCAAGATGATGGAATAGCATGAGGAAATCCTATGCTCAACAGTGGGCTAAAACAGGTTTTGAATAGTAATGTTACTTGAAGATTCAGAATATCTACCTATATTCTCTTTTGTCTCCTTGGGATTTTATGATGTCATCATATCTCTTCATAACACCAGAGCTGCCCACAGTCCCTCCTGGTCCTCCTGTCCCTATGGACACCCTTGTTGGCGGCTGCTGCGATGACATCTGTGTCGCCTTCATCCCAGAGTAGTAGCGATTTTGACCTTTTACAAAGCTAAAAAAAATATAACATTTATTTATTTAATATCAAACAGGCTGTTGAAACAACTGATAGATGCCTGTTTTGCTATTCCAAAATTATGTAATTATTTCTTATTTTGGAGCCCAAGACACGAATATTTACAGCTATACACCAGCAATATTGAAGGTACACCTTTCCCATATGTTTTAAGAACATGAGTCAAATAAGATCTAAAAGATTCGGAAAAACTAATTGAATAGGGTAATAATGTGAACTTTTACCGCTAAAAATGGCTTATGAGAATTTAATTAATCAATAGACACAAAGAAAACATATTTAATGTTTTTTCCGAAATAAACATTCAGTAATAATAGATAAATATGATAAAAATAAATATGAATATTATAAAAATTATGTTTAAAATAAAAGGATATGAATCAAAAAATAATTTCCATTCAGTATTTTAAATCCATAATACAAAAATCGAAACCTGTTGACGGTGAATCGACAGGATCCCACTGTAGAAAAGCTGTGGTAGCCCACAAACAAAAATCTTCTTGATGCCAGCTTGGCGATCTCCAATTAATAGTATAAATTTGATTTTTATAGGAACTGATTAAATTTCAATTTTTTATACGCTCACTCATTGCATACTTTATTCTCCAGTTGTCGTCAACAGTGTGACCGAGTTTAACTTGAAAATCTTGCTGTCTAAGTTATAACTGTAAAACCTGCTGAAAAACTTAAAACAATGTTCAAATTATCCGACAAAACAAACTTACTTCATAAAAAGCGTTTGTTACCGCTTGTATCATGGCGAGTGTTCTGAAGAACTGTTTAACCCTGTTCCACCCTCTCCTTTCCTTAATAGAACCATGTGTGCGGACTTACAGAGTCACAACTATACGGTAACTTACATCCCTGCTAGGACTATGATAAGTTCTCTAACTCTTACCTTTGCCATGTCGTTGAGCTGTCGAATTCTAGTGAGCGTGTTCCCACCGTCCCATGATATGGGGTCATTTAAGCGTAGCGTGAAGAGATATTTGCGCAGGCCGATATGATTGCTATGACTACCGATGGTTTTATTGTAATTAACATTAGTCGTAGTCGTTTTTTTTGGACTGCACCATGCTTACCATCAGGTGTGTTGTAGGCACTGTGTCGAGTCAGGATAGAAAAATAGATAATTTATCGAAATACTATCCCTTTCTGGATGAATAGTATTAAGAGCTATAATGTAAATACAGTATAAAGAAATAAAAAATAAAAAATCGTAAAGTATCCTGGAGATACATTAAGTAATGAGCAATGACTCTTATGCTTGTGATTGTATATAATTTACGAAATAGTACAAAAACAAATCTTAGAAAAATGACAATAAAACTATTTCGTTATACTAAACCACAAGCTGTATGCTGTGTCCATGATAAGTACGAAAAATGAAAAAAGAATTATAAATAAACTAGTTATAGGGAACAGGTATTTCTCAAAAAATAAAAAAAATATATATATATATATATTTTATCCATTCCACGAGCCAATATCCAAAAATTTCGCCACGTACACTTTATGCAGAACCCACGTAGTCATAAGACAGGTCCGACGCAGACTCCACGAAAACAACTCATTAACAATGCATTACATTAAAAAAATTATCTTGTGAAATCAATAAAAGGGAAAGTCTTTTATATTATAAACCTAGATTATAATTATGAATTGATAAGTATGTTATGTATATGTAATGTATATGTAATTTTTTTTGTTATGTTTATTAGAAGAGGCATATACAGTGAATCAGTAAACTTATGTAAACTGATGATAGACGAAAAATGTGAACAGATTAAACCAAAATATCTCAACCTGCTAAATTAACAGGGAAATATCAAATTTGGCCACACTGCTTGGTAGTAAAGATGACATTTGTATTTTATTAAATTAGACACGGACAATTATTTATTTTTTAAAATGATATATACTATCTTGGTAAGCTATGGTCGTTAATATAATAAAAATAATAAATTTAAGTTGGTGTAGTTTAAAAAAATCTACAAATCTACTTATAATCCGAAATATATAATAATACGTATTTCTTCTGTATCTACTAATTCTGTATAGTCTTTGACCTCAGTGTATAGCTTAAAAAAGGATTGTGTTCACACTCCAGACAGTGCATCCTACATAGTGATTTTACCCTTAAATTAAGGGGTTACTCAATTCCTGGAGAACTTTTGATGCAACATTTTTGGAGTTATTTGTTATTCAATTGAACACAAGATTTAATGAATTTATGCAGAAATACGCGATAGCATCAAAGTATGTCGTACTAATATATAGGCTATTACCTAATACTTAAAACAATTTTGTACGTACTCATCACCATGATAAATTAGTCTTGCATGGATTGCGTTTGTTTCATTACGCATAGAGATGGACAAAATATAATCTAATTAATTACTAACGATTACTAAATTTAGTCGTAATTTTAATTTTGTTGCCTTGTAATCATGATTAAATCCTGTAAATACATTAAGGACACATGAATGTGTATGCAATTGAGAATTTTGTTATTTATAAACATTGTAATTTATTCAGTTAGAATACGTTTTGTGTTAAATCGGAATAAATCTTCGATAACATTTTATACCTAATAAATATCCATTTAATTCTATAATTAACGATTTAGGCAATAAAAACATGTTTTGAAATGCTACAAATTTTAGGGGCTTTTGGGAATTTTGTATGGGCTTAGCAATACTAAACTGTTGGGGATTTTTCAAGTTTTAACTTTCTTGTTCGAACAAGCTTGTTTTGAAATTTAATTTAATATTAAATTTTACATGTACACACACAATTATCATATTTTATCTTTGCCGAAGGGGCGTTCTCATTGCTATATTTTTTTTACATACAAAACTTTTATACCTACTGTAACGTAAGTGCCTTATGTTTTATATTATCTTTTATGAAGATACCGGTCCTACTTTAAAATAAAAAAACAAATACTGGCATTAGGACGACCGTACAGTTAGCGCTGGATACAGTTATAGGTGCTTTTACTGTTGTATTATTATTTAAAATTTCTCTCATTATTCTCTATTTTCTTTATTTAAATCTCCGTCGAACCATGCCGTTCGCATAGAGAGGTGGCTGCTGGTGTTTACCGAACTCGTAAGAATTCCATTTTAAATACTTCTGCAGTGCCACACTAGATTCTGTCATCAATGATCTCTTGAGAGAGCTTAGGGTTGGGTTTTGCAAGCACACTCAAATTTATTATGCAAAGAAATAAACATTTATTCTAACAAAACAATATTTAAAATTTTTATTTATGGTTCTTCTAGTTAAATAAAATGAATATTACATTGTATAGTATAACAAAAAGTGTTTCTGATTTGGCATGTATGCTGAGAAGGGTCTCACTTTGTGGTCTTAACCTTTTAAATTTGTTTTATTTAAAATATAGATAAGAAAGCAACAAAAACATTTACATTTTTTTAGGACACTATAGAACTATGTTCAATCGATGTGAACTAAATTAAACTGAATTAAAAGCATTTAGTCTGATAAACATTTACTGGTACATATGGTACACCAGGAGTCACTAAAGAGTTATATATATTCAGATTGACTGGATAATACATTTATAGGAGCTCATAGAGCAGCATAATCACTTGAAGGCTTGGTCATTACAAAAGTATTCAAAAATTGAGAATTGTCCTGGGGGTTGGCTGGTTGTAACAGGAAATGTATACTCAGCAGTGGGAGATGACTGAAATTACATACTATCTTTGTCACAGTAAACACAAAACCATGTATACTTTGGGCTAATCGGGCTCATCCAAAATGTAAATATATGCAAAAAGACCTTGAAATGTGTTCTGTATTGGCTCATGACTATGCACTACATACATTTCCATCCTGCTTCAGTCTCCAACCACCTTTGTTGACTGGCAATTGAGTGTCAAAAAACTTCTAGATAGGAGGATTGTGCAATAATCTATTACTACACTAGTATACAGCAATACCATGAGATAATGAAGTTATGAAGTACTAAGAATTGATATAAAATATGTAAAAGAACTATGTATTTTCATGTTACATTTTACTTAAGCCTGCATAAATTGTACTTTTAGTGATAGAAGGCTGCATTTTTTTTCTTTTATTTACACTGGCTCGATATAATGACTACATTGCACTTGATGGTAAGTACAGTGTAGTCCAAAAATGAAAGCGACCATCAATGAATATCCATTGATAGTCTCCATCATCATGTTAGCCCACATATAGCCCACATATAGGTATATGACTTACTGGATATACACAAGCTGTTCCTGAAATGTAACAGGCCAAAGCTAGTCACTATGACGGTCTTTATGCTCGTGTATTGTGGTCATAACACAGTTCAGGTAATAGCCCTACCACCAAAAAAACACACGTCACACACACACACACACACACACACACATAAATGTTAAAATGTATTAAAATATATTAGAGAAGGCTTCTCATTGAATTCAACAATATTTACCATAATGTTTTTTATAGTAAATCTGTACATTCATAAACATACATAGTGTTATTTTTTTGAGTAGGGCAGTAAAGAGAAATCCTTAACTACAGGAGTAACAATAATACAGTCTCAGAGAGCTTTAACTCTTTTTATCCAAAAATAAAATTAGAATTATTAAAATTTTGGTTAAGCATGAACTTCCTTCAAATAATTACAATATTGGACAAAAAAAGATTTTTTTTTTATATTTTATTCTTACAAAGATATTTTAATATCTGACTGCTAATTAGGAATAGAAAGGTTTATCATTCATTTTATTTTTTTTAAACTGAAGACTATTATTTGGAGCGAAAATTACAGTACCCACTAAGCAATATGTGACAATTTGTATGAAAAAAAGTTATCATTGAATTTGACTAACTTCAGCTGTTTTGATTTTTCTCATGTCTTAAAAGGTAATGATTCTGGTATGAAACTAAATTCAATTCTGCAAAAAAATGCTGACCTATTTTTGTTAACTTTTCATTTAAATTTTATGCTTGACCAAAATTGTAATTATGACCTGATTTTATTTTTGGACAGGACAACCTAAAGTTTCCTGGCAATGTATCCCACCCCACCGCAATGAATTATATTTGAAAGGTTATGACAGACTGCTAGAAGAACTGATGGATGGAATTAAATTAGTCATCACTTCAGATGGCTTTTACTCGCCAGCAACACTTATTATTTAATGATTTCTTTAATATTAATAAATACAGATAATAAACAGAATAGTACATGCCAATAAAATATTTCAAGTTTTTACATGACATTCTCTTTACTAGAACATGGACCAGTGGCAAGATATCTTGGATCTCTTTGGATCAACAAATCCAGATATCAAGGGGATGGTCAAGATTCTTCAGACAGCAGGAGTTTTGTTTAAAGAAGATCTGGCTCATTTTGAACTTGGTTTGTCATACATACTTAGCAAAACTAAAGCTATTTATTCGATTGGCGGCAAAACATCAAGTCGGAGTGGTTGCATCTCTTTCACACTCTCATTGAAAAATAGTTGTTTCCTTTATGGCGGTTAGCTGGGTGTTCAATTGTTGTCTGATCTTGTGTTGTGGGCTTGGGCAACGGTGAAATGCTCGACCAACCGTGTGCGATGGGGAATCAATGGTTTTTTGGCGAGACGTTAGCGAGGGATGCATCCCTTGGGTCGCTGAGTTTTCCCCCTAATCTACAAAGTCTTTCGCGTCATTAATATTGTGTGTATTTAGAAATGGTGTAATAAACCACAAATGAAGATGGATTACATTGAATTAAAACTACGACAGAGATATTGAAGTGTGGCGGGAAGACTACAGAAATTTAATAAGATTTGAAAATAAATTACTCTAGACATGGCTCTATGGCGTAAAAGTCTTTGCCTTCCCCACAAAGGGGAGAATATAACAAAAAAATATAAATTGTCAACCCTCTGACATGGCTGTATGGCGAAAGCCTTTGCCTTCCCCACAGAAGGGAGAATAGAACTAAAAAAATAAATATTGTCAACAATAAACTGTGATAAGTAATAAAAATAATAACCCTTTCGATACGTTTTAGTCTTTTTTACTAATGTCGCTTTCAACTTTATCATCCTTGTCTGATCCAGAGCTTGACGTTACTCCACGTCGTATACCAAATAGAGAAAATTTACTTGAAAAACACGATGGCGAAGACTTCCGAATAAGATATAGAATTTCCAAAGCCGCTGCTTTACGAATCAGTGAAATATTGGATTTAGAGCCATTTACTCAAAGGAATAAGGCTATTAATGGCGTAACTCAGTTATTAATTTGTCTAAGGTTTTTTGTCACTGGATCTTTACAACAAGTACTAGCTGATTTAAGAAATATTCACAAATCAACTGTATGTCGAATAGTACAAAAAGTGACCAGAAAGCTGGCCGAGCTTCGTCCGACTTACGTTAAAATGCCGAGCAGGGTAGAGCTACAACAAGTTGCTACAGACTTCTACGAGATCGCTGGATTTCCGCAAGTAGTTGGAGCCGTTGGTTGCACTCACGTAAAACTTATGGGCAAGGGCAGATCATTGCCTAACTACCGTTGCAGTAAAGGTTATTTCTCAATAAAAATCCAGGCTATTTGTGACTCGTCATTGAGAATAAGAGATATTGAAGCTCATTGGCCAGGATCAGTTAGCAATGCTACTATTTTCTACAATTCACAATTGTATGAGGACTTTGAAATGGGGAAATATAGTCCGTATTGTATACTAGGGGATGATGATTTCTTTTATAAAAATTATCTACTAACTCCTATTTCTCAAGTACAAAACCCAGCAGAAGAGTCATATAACAGAAGCCATATAGCCACTAGGAACACAGTGGATAGATGCTTCAGAGTGCTGAAGCGAAGATGCCCGTGTCTTGAAAAGGGAATCACATTAAAGAAAACTGAAACAGTTCTTCAAGTAATCATAGCATGTGTTGTGTTGCACAATATTTGTATTGCTATAAACGAGGCAATGCCTCCAAATGATTTTGATATTCCAGAAATCGGTGCCAGTGGTCTATTGGATGGTTCACAATGTGTTGTAAATGATATTCGAACTGAACTTGTAAACACTGTATTTGCTTAAATATTATTATAAAATAATAGGTAAACAGCTATTAGTTGATGTGCCAATATCTCAGCTAGTGTGTTCATCTATCACATATTGATTAGCTTTGTATCAAGCATACAATAATATCTAATTGAGATGAGAGCTATCTATGCAGTCTAATTTTGAAACTATTTGTTGATGGTGTGTGAACAATGTCCTGAGGCAATTTATTCCAACTGTGTAATATGGAAAATCCGTTAAAAGACCTAAGCAAACAGACAGTGGAAGTAACTTCATTTTATGCTATGTAAAGATGCCTGATTATTTTTAATAAAATTTTGTGATTTGCATTTATTTTATGTTACAATTGTTTTGTGTATAATTCATAATTTATTTTAACAAAAGTTTAAGAATTTTCTTCTTATGATTTGAATAGGTGTTCTTATAATTGAATTTGTACATATTTCAAATATGTTACTAATGACAAATAATTAAAATAAAAAGAATTCTTATAATTCTATTTTTTATACTTTCAGAGAAACATACAGCAATTTATAAACTATAAAAAACACCCACAAAAAATACAGAAGCCAAAAAAGTTTTCACAAAAAAAAAAAACTCATCTCAATTACATAATGGTCGTATGCCGATGAAGCAAAAATGTTCTAGCTATTAAGTTTTGGTAACAATGCAGTGTGAGGTTATTTGAAGTTCAATGCACTAGTGTGAGTGCAATGCATTGTGATATCTAGGTCATACCAATTATAAAAAAACTCGCCCCAAATAAATAAATACGATTTAAGCTAAGACTGCCTTTTGATTAACATGCCTCCTACAAGTGGTAGAGGCTTTACCACAATATAACTAGCGGCTCATCTTTCACAAAGTTATACAAATTAGTTGTGCTATCCTATTTGTCAAGGCAACAAGATGCTGCTTATGACATTAATGGCCTGAGTACAATAAACAGTGGTGTGTATCCCATAGATTCTATGGGATGCTTCTATGGCATAGAAGCATAAAAAATCGCTATCTTTTTTTCTATATACTGCCTTTACAAAGTGACTACAGAGCACCTGATGAAAATTAGTGTAGTCCAGGTACACAGTGTCTATCAAAAGACGCAATCGTATTGATATTCGCCGTCATATCTGGCCACATATACCACGACTGAAGGTGTGACTTACTGGATGTACACAAGCTGATCATGAAACATCTTCATCTTTACACTTGTGTACTGTGGCCGCGAGCCAATTCGGGCTGTCTCCCTACCACAATAATCTTATCTTCGTCTTGTTATACTGGGGCTATTATTACAATTATTAATTAAGAAAATACTCCAATTTAGACTGATAATTATAATTTGGTAATTACCAAATTTATAGTCAATATATTTATTAAACGTCCAAGTTTAAAAAGGTAATGCTTTAGGTAACTTGCTCCGTAAGGTGTTCGCTCTAAAATATAGCCTGCTTAATATTTTTTTGTGGAAACTTTTTGTTATGTATCTTTTTGTGTATTTTTTATTGTTTGTATAATGTTGTATAATTCCTTGAAAATGTGAAAAATTAAAAAACAGTGACGTCATCTTAGCCACATATGCTCTGCTTAGTCGATTTAACTCAGTTTTTATTATATCTCGAGATAACATAGTTTGAGCCCTTATAACTTTATGATAAAATATTATGTCTATTCCACAGAATGGATGCTTAAAACTTTACTCTTTAAACCGATTAACATTCTGAATATAATTAAAACAAAACGAGAGGAAGATGCCTGGTGCAAGCCGATTGGAGACTGTTTTAAGCTCTTGACTTTCGCTCTCAATAAGTATGGAGATGACTTATCGTCTTACTATGAACAAATTGTACAGGTAATTTTCATTTTTATAGTGATGTTCTCAATAACCTCGTAACAAAAACAATGGTGCCTGTAGTGGTCTATTTGATAAGGAACAGGTATCCATGCGCGGAGATGCGAACAATCGTAGGATCGAAACCCGACACGTAAATCTGGGTTTAAATATGCATTTAGGTACTACATGGCCACCGGTGAAAGAAAACATCGTGAGGAAACCCGCATGGCATGTAATAGAAAAGTCATGTGTACTGTGAGATCGGGGATCAGCTGCATTACTGGTCACATGAGGCACGACACATAAACGCAAAGTGGACACAGCCACTAATGTATCTGTGCTCACACCGAAAGGGATATAGCGTGACGAAATGTTTTTAAAAACAAAAGTAAGAAAAGTCAAGGTCACATCAAACGTTTGACCTTAATCTTATTTGTGGGACGAGCTTGCCTAACAAATGTTTATTCAGTTATAAAGCTTCCCAAATGACTAAACGTGGAAACATAGACGCTAGACGCATATTAGTATCTGACCGAAGCTTCGGCAGTGGCTTCGGGTTGAACAACGTTTTTAATAAGTAGCAAGGTCATTATATTATAATCTCTACAGGTTGTTTATGTGTTCTTATATAAACCTTACATTGAAATGTTTTTAAAGCCATTATATTATATGCTTTTAGTCAATATTGAATAGAATTACTTGTGATTTTAAAACATTCGGCTCCGGACGAAGGTTGTGACATTGACCGGTTAATCGATTCCGCATTCCATCAGATATCGATCAATAATCGAATACTTATTAAAAGTAATTTAACAATCACGATCAATCGGTCTTAGTTTGACGCCAGATAGAAACTTCAGGCATTAGCTGAAATTTTGGTCCATTTAAATGTTTTTACCTAATCTTTGTTAATTTAAAATATTGTACAATTGCTTGAACTGGATCGTGACCACAGTGCACAAGTGTAAAGACCGCCGTAGTGACTCGCTTCGGCCTGTCGCGTTTCGGGATCAGTTTGTGTATAACCACTTGTTTATATACGTACAGACCTTACGTCGTGGTATGTGTCAACGGAATTTCGTCCCTTGGCGGTCGTTGACGTTCTTGGACTACACTGTACTTTCCATCACGAGCAATGTAGTCACTTTGTTGAGACAGTTTTTTTTTTTTTGCGGAAGCCGATACTTTCAGTCTGTCACTAGAGCATATCGACTCCTTGTATTCTTCTCGTTTAGGTCTGCAATTTGAAATATGAGCCCGGTACCAAGAAGCATGCTCTGGACTGCCTCGCTTGTATGGCTAAGTGGACATCACAAGTCTCTCAAGACATTCAGCGGTATATATCAGCTCTGGGGGAGGCTACGATATGCAAAACACCACTTGCCTTGTTTATTGGTGAGTATCGAGTTTCGTGAATTTTCGCGGGCACAGGGTAACAGCCAGAGATGATACAATAACGGTTCTTTTGCAATAATTAATAATACTTAGATCTCAAACTTGTAATTGTCAGCTTAACACGATAGTCGCCACATCGACGATACCTGGGTGACGCTCATGATGTTAATAGGATTTTTAGTTAGATTTTTAAAAGGAATCTAATGGAATAAGCTTTTATATAAAAGTATTGGATGTATAACTTTAAAATACTAAATATATTCACATTATACAATATATTTTAATAATGTATATATACTTATACAAGTATGTATAATGAAGTATCATTATACAGTAAAGCATGTTTTCCCTTAAATCACTGAGGTTAAGAACAGAATACTTTGCGATAAATCGAAGATAATAATATCATAATACTCAAGTTACGTTGTTTATGTATTGCTTGTTTACGTTTAGGCTCTATGAGAAACAGACAATTTGCGCTGGACGGGGAAGAGAAATTTTGAATATCTGTTGGTTTTTTATTATAAAAGCGTACACATTGACCCTTAAATGACTTGCTATCTTTGTGGAGTCAGATGACAAGAGTAGCAAGTTTATCGTTGTCCATTGTGTACCGTACCGCAAACTCCGCATAAATTTCCGTATAAACATAGTCTTTATCTTCGAAATCCGTAACTATTTGTTTTCCTTTTACCACAATGAGCAGGTAGTGTCTGTGAGCATCAACCCCGCACCGTTGAAGATGAAGTTACCACAATATGGAGAATCTACTTGAATCTACTCGAGTCCAACAGGAATTCGGTAATTATTATTATATATATTTTTTTTTGGAGTTGACTAACTAATGGGTGCCTGGCTTACAGCTTAATTGGGCTTAGGAGGTGAGCACAGGGGGTGCTCAGCCAGCGATTTTATGGGTTGGGTGGCAATGCAAGGGCACCCCTGTGGGTACGAACCTCGACTTGGACCGCCGGCCAAAATAAGATACTAAACCTACGGGTGATCTACCAGCGTTTTGCAAGCGACTAACTTGAGAAGAAACGCCGAAAGAAACTCAAGGCTGCATCGGAGTGGAACTGCGCCTCGGTGCAACAGCACCGGTTAGCAGCAGTTGACTGAACTATCCTTCGGCGACGCCGGTGTCGTGGAATGAAATTAGTGTGTGTGTGTGTGTGTGTGTACCTCACTGTTTGATCGGCCGTTGACTTTTTTAACAGCCACTGTGATTGGATCATCCGGATCCCCTAGCACGTCGCGAGGGCGACGAATGGCGGGTAAAAATCACTCTTGCCCACGTAGATGCAAGACCTATTGATTAAATTATTAGAGTGGTGCTACGCCTTGGCGAAGTATCGACGAGACGCTTCACGTATGTAACTGGCGCTCGTCCTCTTTGCCCGGTGAATTTATGAAGGCCCCTCCTGGCCATCAAAACAGATCTGTCGAAAAAAAATAATTGAATGATTTGAACAGTTTCAAGTGAAGTTTCCACTCTCTTACCGATTGCAAGATTTACGTAGAAGCAAATCTTCGTGCGTATATAAGGAACATCCGGCACATACGGAAGGTATCTGACACGGTGTCTAGTGGTTTTATGATGAAATAGCGTCTGTCAAAGTCTGAACCTTACCTAAACGCGCGTACGTATAAGTAAAATCAAAATCAATCCAATAAAATCGATTGGTTTTCGAATACGTACTGGCTATTCGAATAATTCGGCTGTTTATACTTTTTTTTTTTGGAACGGACTATCTACTGATTGCCGTGATAGGCATATACAGCGTAACCGGGAATTGTTTTTACTAACAAACGTCCTGTTTTTATAACTTTGCTGTGATCAATAAATTGGACGAAGTCTGGTGCAAAACTTAGCTTGATAATGGTAAAAAATATTTCAGGATACAGTATTGGCTTCGATATTACAAGGAGTGCTAGGTTTGTTCAAAAATTTTGGGGAGAAATTGCCGACAGCGGAGTTGAATGATTTCTATCGGAAAATATCCGATTTGTATCCAAAGACAACGAAATGTGATAGCGGTAAATATGTTTACTTTTTGTCTAGTTTTTTGTTTACACTGGCTCGAAAAAAAAAACTACAGTGCACCTGATATTAAGTACAGTGTTTTAACTAAGGACCAAAATCCATTGACAGTTTCCGTCATGTTGACATACACCACGATTGAAGGTCTCTAGATGTATGAATTACTGGACGTACACAAGCTGATCCCGAAACGCGACAGGTCAAAGCGAGTCATTGTGACGGTCTTTATATTCTTCTATTGTGGTCACAATCCAGCACGGGTTATCGCTTTAACATCTCAAAAAAATCATCTGTACATCTAAAGCAAGAATTATAAATAAGTAGTGCATGCTGTTTTCATCGTTAGCTGAGTTGGCGCGCCTTTAAAAGCGTATTGATCAAAAAACGTTTTTTACAGAAATGAACTCAATTTCATTTAAGGATCATTGTTTTGTAAGATAAGAACAAAACTGAATAGTAGTAGTCAGTCAAATTCAATGAGGATTTTTTATACATTTTATGTTTGCGTGGACCTGTTGGTACGCGTATCTGACGCGCATTTTTTTTTGTACATAATTTGGTTTAGATAAGGTGTATATTTATAACGCGTGCATGCGTACTATCTTGTTTTATAGCTTTATATCATTGTGTATAGCGTATCTAATCCTCTTTCATTATGTCTTTCTCCTCTGTCATATAAAGAAATCCCCAAATAAGGAGGCGTTTAAAATTTTACTTATAATTGTTATTGTAAAATTCAGTTCTAAACTCTCCTACGACTACTTTGCCAGTGATTCTCTCGATGCTGGAGAAACACGCCAGCCTCTTCAGGGAGAGTATTACCGACGATCTTGGCCTGAGGAATAGGCTGTGGGACACGTTGACTGATTCTGCCGGGGCACACGCCCTGCTCAGCGTCTACACTGCAGTCTTCGTGGTTAAGAAACAGGACAAGCCAGCCATACATGTATGTATGTGATTTTAAGGGCGTACACGCACGGCAACGGATCTTGATCCGTTAAAATACTTTCCGGATTAGACGTGGAACTATTTTTATGAATACTCGCTCATAGCGTCCGAATCCAATGTGAGAAATGGGGTGGACGTTGGGGATAGATAGCAATGTCCATCGATCCATGACCAGTGTGTTGATATTCTTGGGGTCGTGGCCGCTCAGGGTAGGTGTCCTGAGTAACAGGCTAATGACCTTTGAGATGTCGCAGAGCATTGTGACATGCGCTGCTGAAATACACCAAGTAGTGTCCGGGGAAGCAGCTTTTCCTCCTGGGTTTGGGAGGGACGGGCGCAGCGCGGTGGGTCTTTGGACTTCGTCTATTTGTAGTTGTAATTACCTTAGGGTTTTTGGCCGGTACAAGTCCGAACACCTCGGTCTACAAATTGGGGAAGAGATGGTCCAATAAAGATTCTCTCCAAATAAAAAAAAGGCGGATATGTATATGACGTGACGCGGCGTCTATAGTACATTTATGAATATTTATTTGATTCCGAATTCGTGATTTCGTAGGATATTCCTCTTTTATAAATCTACAGAAAAGTCCCCAATGACATATGCCTATCTTTTAAAGATAACAGTATATCCAACTAAAAAAAATGTTCAAGTGATAGGAAAGTTATTTAAATGGATACGGTATCAACTTAAATATGTTCAATACCTTAAGAATTTCATGTATATGTTCGCTCCCCGAATGAATCCTAGGCCCGGGTGGAGTGATTGGCAGGGCACCCCGAGGGTTTTTAGTCAGTAAAAGTCTGACACATCGGGGTCGCTGCTCTCACAGCGGCTATAATAGTCCTATGCAGAAAATTCCATCGGCTCACCAAAAAAAGGGATATAGAGGTGGAGAGTATGTTGACACTACATTCATAGCGGTGCGAAGTTTGTATGATCAGCTAATTAGATGAATATATATTACAGGTAATATTGAAGTCGGAGATAATACCCCGCGTGCGTACGCGCTCGCTTGCTACGTACACGGCGCTGCGTGTGCGCACGCACGCGCTACGGACGTACGATGTTTACGAGCGCGCGGACCGGGAGCCGACCGTCGAGAACCTGGAGTTCGAATTGCGATGTGGCGCCGTGTCGAAGGATGTCGCTGATACTGTGAGTACTAAATCAATTAAATAAAAAAGTAAAAATACTGATTACCGGTGGCGTACAAAATTTGATCCAATTTGGACTCTCGGACTGTTATTTTGGTAAACACAAGATTTTAAGTCAATGATGATGATGATGATGTCTTAGCCGGTTTCGGCCACAGTGACAGTTACAACGTCGATTAAGAAAATCGAGGTCCAGTTTTCGAAAACAGTCAATTGCGCAGGATATATTTAAGTGCATAACTGGACGCGCAGCCAGAAAAGCACTCTCTCATCCGAGCTCCCTCAGGCCCGATGGAAAGGAGACCCAGTACGATCGGGAGGGAGCAGGATGCAGGTTTGGTCGAGTTTTCCTTTCTCTAAACACCTGGTTGAATTGCGGTGTTAAAGAGATACCTTAGTCGCCTTTTACGACACCTCGGCAAGAAAAGGGGGGTGCTATTCTATTCTGCCGGCAGCCACCACGGCACAAGTCAATATATATATATTAAATGTCCAATTATAACAAGATAATGATTTTTATGCTTTATATGGGATGCACGTCACTTCTGATAACTATTTCTTTATTTAAGTATAATCACTTTACTTTTACGTGAGGCTATGTGTAACCTAATGGATATCAACACGAATGCTCGTAGGCTAGAATCCCGGCAAGCTCTGGGTTTCTCACAAATTGCGTACCGGCTTAGATCCCGCATGCTCACCGGTGAAGAAAACATGTTGAGGTAACCCACCCGCATGACATTTGGTAGAAATGTCACGTGTAGAAGTGCTGTGAGAACGGCGATCAGCTGCACTACTGGTCACGATGGGCACGATATTTAAGCGCAATGTGGGTACAACCACTAATGCGTGATGAACTGGACGTCAATAACCTGAATCCGAAACACGACTGGCCGAAACGAGGCACTAGAACTGACATTGAAGTCGTGTACTGTGGTCAAGACCGAATTTGGGCAATGGCCCTGCCATTTGATGTGACTGGGTCTTTACACGTTTCGGATTAGCTTGTGTACACTCAATTGTTCATACACCTAGTTTTTTTTTTACTTGGCACAGTTACCACACTCCTGAAGGTAAAGATGCTGCAGTCCTAAAAGACGACAACGACTATCATCAGGTAAGAAAAACCCGCCGGCAGTCGCAGCGATCATGCCGGCCTGCACAAATATCTCTTCACGCTTCGTTTTACAAACCTTATATCATAGGAGGGTGGGGGACATACCTGCCGGAAGACCGTTTCACAGCCCAACGACACGGCAAAAATAAGAGTTAGAGAACTTCTTAGTCCTAACGGGGATGTGAGTTACCGTATAGCTGTGTAAACCAGCCCACTTGATTTTATTATGGAAGAAAGAGAGTGGAACAAGGATTAACTTACATATTCACGGTTTCCAGATATTATGGTCCATGGAATGTGAACTGAGTAACAGCGACAAACTTCTGCAGACCTCAATCATCTTCTATAAGCACATACCAGCCTCAAAGGTGAAGGAGATCATCATACACCGGATATTGAAGGTGCCTCCTCAAGTTAGAAAGGTCTGTATATCATAGATTGAAATATTCTAATGAGTTTGGAAGTGAATAGACAATACTTACTTTAACCCCATTGTGTGCTCTTAAAAACAGAAAAGCTCAGTTAGCTCACAGCCTCAGTTTCTCTTCTTCGGAATTTTGCTTTCAAAGATTAACCTTTCTTTTTAAGTAGGGATCAAATTTTGCGCCTTGGAGGGAACTGTGGGGATAACTAATTGTGACTCTTTATGCTACCCCTCCCATAATGAGAATGAGGCCTTAAAAAGACCCTGTGTCGCCGAGTTGCGTGAGGAAGCTGGACCTGCCTTTTTCTCAGCACTCGGCCGTCGGGAGGAGGAACACCCTTGTGGTTTTAGTCGGTAAGAGTTCGATACACCGGGTCAGCGACTCTCACCGCTGCCCTGACGTACCATGAGATTTCCACCGGGTCAAAAAAGAGCTCCTTGGCGATCCTTAAGAGAAACCTATCTCTGGCAGTCATAAGTTGCGCCTTGATTATGATAATGGTGATGATCTACTAATCCGGTAATTAATAACATTGTATGTTTTATTCCACCAGGCTGCAATAATTCTCTTGACAACGGAGACCTGCCAGGATTCGATAAGCCTCGACAACTATTTGCCCCTTTGGAAAATGTTCTACGAATCCAGTGACTATGAAATTCTATACAGTTTTGCTCTCATATTGGAAGATCTCTTGGAGTATACTCGGCTGCAATTGAAGACTGCTTTGGAGGACGATTTGGAGGTAATAACAACAATATATCCTCACGCCGATTTCTATTTGGGTAGGTAGTAAGAATGGAATGATGTTTGTCTTTATTTTAGTAACCCTCCCTTAATATTTATCAATCCCTTTATGCTCTCTCTCGCCCAGTCCACATGTGCTGAACCTTACTCTCCGTCATAACTCTATTTGGTCTTTGAAAATGAGTCTCGGTCGGCCTCGGCGTATACTTCCACTCACGTTCATATTTGTTTTCGTCATTAACCACTACACTTTGTATTCTATAGAAGTATATTGATATTATAAACTCATCACAGTTCACAGGTGGTATTATGATTACCCGAACTGGGTTTTGACCTCAGTATACAAGTACAAAGACGACAAACGAAAGACGAGTAAACTTGCTCGTCCCACCCTACGCTCGGACATCCTTGGGTTATAATTCGCCTATTTGTAGGTTATCTCGCGGTTTTAACGAACTGGAGAGTGCTATCGATGTTTTCGCTGACAGTCTGCCGGTCTTTAAAAGAAAAATCATCGGGTGGTTGAGGGACACGCAGTAGTTGTTAATATGATTTTTATTTGCCTATGTTTTCTCTTTCATTGTTTTATTGTTATTTGTTAGTGTGTTTGTTTTGTAAGTAGTATTGTTTGTATTTTCGATGCACGATGTGGTGGCCTTGAACGGCGCAACACATTGATATGCATATTTTTTTCAATTGTTTTTTTCTTGTCTTGTAGCGTGTTGGCCACTGGCCGCCCTTTAAATGTAAAAAATAAAATAAAAAATAAAATAAAGACTATCATAGAGATTCACTTAGCCTGTCGTGTTTCCGGATCAGCTTGTGTACTTCCAGTTGTTCGTTTACCTAAAGATCTTCTCTTGTAGTATATGTAGGATATGTAATAATATATACCGGCCTGTGAGGATCATTCTTTTGCAGAGAAGGAATAAAATTGTAAACAGTGGCAGCTAGTCAAATTCATTGATAACTTGTTTCATACGTTTTAAGTTTGTACGGAACCCTCGGTGCGCGAGTCTGATTTGCACTTGAATTTTTTTTAAATTACTATTTTCCTCAGGTGATGCCCGATAGGTTAGCGGTCTTGCTCCGGCTCTGCTCGCGCGTCTCAACTCTAGAATATTCCGATGCTACGGAAGCGGTGGGCGAGGACGTATTGCACCTAACTGTGCAATGCATGCGCAAATGGGGACTCTGCGCCAGCACTGCCGCGTGCGCGGCTTCCCTGCGGTATTACTGTCGCCATCATGGGGATAGAGAAGTATTTCTTAACGTAAGTAGCTGGCACCGATGGTCAGTGGTGTTTTTGTTTATCTAGACTCGGCGTAGTGACCACATCACACCTGACGGTAAGCATGGGACAGTAAAAAAAAACGACAGCAACTATCAATAATAAAGAAAAACTCATCGGCCTGCACAAATATCTCTTCATGCCTCGTTTAAAGGAACGCATATCATAGGACGGTAAGAAAACGCTCGCCAGAAGAACATAACCATACCATAGCCCAACGACTCGACTGCAGTAAGATTTAGAGAAGTTCTTAGTCCTAGCCGGGATGTGAGTTACCATGTAATTGTGTCTCCGTAAATCCACGCGCGTGGTCCTATTAAGATAGGGAGAGGGTGGAACAAAGTTAGCATCCCATAGAAGCATAAATATGTATTATCTTGTTATACTTAAACATTCAATATATATATATATATAATATATTAATTTAACATTTGATCTAATTTTGATTCCGAAACTCTTATTCTGGTAATTACCAGATTTGAAGTCAATATTTATACTGAATATCCAAGCGTAACAAGGCAATGCTTTTTATGCTCTTATAGGATGCACACGACTGCTTCCAATAGCCCTGATTAACAGACAATTTGCAAATAGATCACAATTCTGTATCTGATTTATTGTATATATGTAGGCTTGGCGACATCACTAATCAAAATAACGAAGTTGTTACAACTTGCGCGATCCACCTTCACTTTCCCTTAACAATTTGATTAACTATCGAACTACATTGTATGCCCATTACCTATTGTATTTTAACAAAAGGGTCAGATAATGAACACTGTAAACGATTTCTTTGCAACACATGCACCGGGCAACCGTTTCCGACCAAATAGTATACTAGACCAGTGCGTGCGACCATTGTGTAATATAGATTGAATGATTAGAGGTTGCTTGCTGGCGGGTGTTGCTCACAATATTAGAGGATAGCGCCGTCATATACTTCAACATATTATTAGCTAACATTCACAAGTCTTTCTTCAATAATCGTGTTTATTAGTAATCCCTCTTACATTCACCCTTTAAAATTCCCCTCTCACTTGTCAGTTTTCGCTCCCAGTGTTGCCAGATGCTGTGGGATTCCCTCTCTTACTGATTTCAGACACTTCCCCTGTACTGTCAATTTGTGAATATTTTAATAATTTAATAAATATTTGTTATTAACTTAAATCCTGATAAACTCAAACACATATATCTATAGGTTTAAGTCTAGAATGAGACAAAATAAGTTACACAGTTTCACTTCTACCGCTTGTAAACTGCACGTACATCAAATATGTAGCTTATTCTTTATCTAATATATTTATTTCTGTTTTAACATTATCTATTTTCTAACTCTTTATGCTATACTAACCAATAATTAACAAATATTTTAAATACCATTATTATATCTTCAGTTATTTATCTGAGTAATTTTATCAATAAATTTCATACTAACACACTTGATATTTATTTATTAATATCGTGTCGTGCGATGGAAATACAGCAGCGCAGGCCGCGTCGTTGGTCGCGTGCCAGCCACACTCTGGTTATCACAATTCCCACGACACCACGCATTATTCGCTCGCTATCTGTTCCATTCTGTTATAGTCCAGGGATGTTACGGAGCTTCGACTCCGACTCCGATAAGTCGGAACTTCCGATTGTTATTACACCTCCGGTTCCGACTTCGGTTCCGAAACTTTTTAATTGGAGGTATTAATCGGAGGTCACCACCACTGTTGTAGTCAATTCATTTGATTTCATTTTATATGTTGTTGAAACATAATATCAATTAATCAAACAATCAGTACTACTTAATTTATAGAAGACATTTTTAAAAAATGAAATTTAAAAAATATTATTAAAATTATTAAATTTAAAACTAAATGTCCATTTAAATTTATTACTAAAAGGTATTTTATTTTACATTTACATTAAATTAAGGAAAATAGAAATTAACACAAAAACATCCCTGGAGCAAATTTGATTTAATTTGTTCACTGTTAATGGGAAAATGTTAATAAGAAACTCAGCAATTATTATTGTCTGTGTATTTGTAAATTTATCACTTTCTAATTAAAAAGCTTCACAGAATAATGTTTTTATTTGTCCCTTAATAAAACTATTTTATTCTGCCGTCACTTGTGACTGACATTGCCTCCGACTCCGATTCCGACTTTGGTTCCGACTCCGATAAATCAAATTTAAAATTCCGACTCCGACTTCGGTTCCGATAAATCTGCCTCCGTTACATCCCTACTATAGTCTAAGGTAAGTTAACTTGACTACTACCATACCTACCACGCCCAAAACTTATGCTTTGTCTCTTTCAGATGCTAACCATTGACGGGTGCAGAGATGAGGCCTTGCTCTGTGAGATCTGCCTGGTGCTACTCGATACTGACGAGAAGTCACGATATGATGACGTCATCAAGGCTTGCCAGGTCTCCAATTGAATCACTTTATCCGCTAATGATATAACTAAACAATATAACGTCTCGCTATATACCTGTCGGGGTGAGCAGATACATCACTGGTTGTATCCATTTTCTGCTTATATGTCGTGCCCAACTTGACTAGTAGCGTAGCTGATTGCCGTTCTCACTGCACTAATACACATGACATTTCTATTAGACGCCATGTGGGCTTCTAATACACATGACATTTCTATTAGACGCCATGTGGGCTTCCTTACGATGTTTTCCTTCACCGGTGATCATGTTGTACTCTACACTCGTATTTAATCTGGAAACATCCAGAAGTACTTGCTGGAGTTCTAACCTACGATTATTATTAGCGTTGCCCCGTATGGATACCGGCCTCTTATTCACTAGGTCACTTTAACCATTGAGTGTTAATTATTTCTTCAGTCTTCTCGACTTAGGTTGCGTCTTTTGATGGATAGTTATACCTGTTGGTTATGGATTATGTGACAGCTAGTTAATGTACCCTTATATGTAACATAAATAAATATATATATATATATATATATATATATATATATTTTTTACACTGGCTCGACATAGTGACTAGTGATGCCACGAATAGTGAATTGGCCGAATACCGAATACCGAATATTCGGCAACGCTGTCGGCCGAAGCGCCGAATATTCGGCCGCCGAATATTCGGCATAGAATACATGCTTGTCGGGGGCGCGTTAGCTGGATTAAGGCAAGTTGCAACCTGTTTTCCTCGTTGCGTTGGCGCGGCCAGCAAAGACAATACAATACCCAATACAAACGAAAAACAATACCCAAACCTTTCGAAATTTGCTAAAGTTTATCTTTCTTCTACTGGAAGTAGCGTGTTTAGTGAGAGGTTATTTTCTGAGGCTAGTAATATTTACGATGAAAAGCGTAATGGTTTGCTACCAAAAAATGCTGAAAAGCATTTTTTCATCCACCACAACTTACCACTGATCAATTTTAATTACTAAAGTGTTGTAATTTGGAAATAAATAGATAATTTTGAGTAATATAACGTGCCTTTTTACATGATTTGGTATTCGGTATTCGGCCGAATAGTACGTACTATTAATACCGAATACCGAATAGCAAAAAAAGTGGCCGAATAGGCCGAATACCGAATAGTTGCCGAATATTCGTGGCATCTCTAATAGTGACTACAGAGTACCTGATGGTAAGTACAGTATAGTCCAAAAACGAAAGTGACTATCCAAGGATGAAAATCCAATGATAGTCTACATCGTCATGTCGGCCCACACATGCCACGACTGAAGGACTCTAGGTATATGAGCTACTGGATATACACAAGCTGATCCTGAAACGCGATAAGCTGAAACTGGTCATTATGACGGGCTTTACACCCATGTACTGTGGTCGCGATCCAGACGGGCACCGGCACCCTACCACCTCGCTGCTGCTCGTTTAGCACCACCCAGGAGTCACGTGTAGGGAAACTAGGGTAAAGCCCACGGACGCGAACAGCTTCGACTCCCAAATATATGTTACCTGAATTGATGAATAATTTGCCTCGCGACATGCAGGACGTATGCCTCCACGCCCCTAAACCCTTCACTAATTTTTTTTTTGTAAAATTGATCGTCATGTTTATATATTATAACAATGCTATACAATTGACTTAAGCTTATCGTATTAACTTTATTAATAAAGTTGTATATTCTTGTAAAATTTTTTGCTCGAACTGACTGGCTGCTCATAAGCCTGACATATGGCTTCGCAGTCTTTACATTGTGAATTATTATTCTTGTGATTTAGAACTAATAAATAAAATAAAAAATGTAACTGACCCATGATCACAGTACACGAGTGTAAAGGCCGTCATAGTCAGTATGCTGGTCAATGCACTAGCGCCTTGTGCTCACGACTCAGTTCGAGCAATCGCCACACCGCCTCAGAACTGACCACATATCACTTTTATATAAGTTTTTGGTCAACAGATATTAATATCTAGAAACGACGTGGAACCCAGCACTTTGAGTAAGGTTTTACATAAGTTGGATGCTCTTATTGCTTCTGAAAAGTTTAAGAATAAAGAAGTCGAACTTTCCAGTGTAAGTATTTTTTTTTTGTTTTATTTATCTCTGACTGAGCTTAGTGATCACACCACATCAGATGGTGAGCCCGGTGCAATCCAAAAAACTACTACGCTATAACAGTAAAAAAGTCTATCGATAGTTGTAGCGTTCATACATATGTAGTGCTCGTAGATCCCAAGCGCCGTTTATCAATTAAATCGTTTCATTAGTCTTTAAACTGATTTTTGTAAGTAATCCGAGCATAGATCGCATGTAAGATAATTTAATTCCTTCAATTTTATATGAGAAAATCTTTTCAATTTTCTTTAATAATATAATTCTCTAATTTATTTTGATAACGTTACGGTAACATCAATGTGTCCTTTCGGTTCGGAAAAGGTACAGATCTAAGTGCTTCGTACTATTTTCATTTTAGGTACTTGATCAGGTGAAGAAGTTACGCTCGAAGAAAATGATCGGAAAAGAAGGAAGAATTCTCCAAAGGGATATATTATTCTTTTTGGGTAAGTAAGAGACCCGGAAATTGCCTAAAAATGTGGATACATTGTGAAATAAAACGAAATGTTCTAATTTTAGGCAAATACAGCGGCCTGGATGAGACAACCAGGGAATCCTTCAGTGACTCTCTTGTGGTACAGCTGAAAGGGTCCTTGACACTCAGTCTGCTGAACCCTGATGATGGGGTTTATTATAAAGTAAGTACAATCCATGCAGGAAAGTAACCATAGGGCTTAACCAACAGAATAGAATAGTGTCCCTCTCTTCATACAGAGGTGTCGTAGAGCAGATTGCTAGCACTTAAGTTGCTGCACGGACCTCCTCTGAACAGCGCGCATTGGACATTATGTGCTAGGTTACATGACCAAAGCTCTTCCCTTGGGCTTCACAAATATGGTGGAAAAAGGAAAGGAGGGATTTGCCCCTGCTCTGTAACGAAACTGGCTAATAATAATAAATACAATCCCCTTTAAAGGTTTTTTTATTATTACGCCATTAACGTAATCGCTAACTGTGTACAGAAAAGGTATAGGTATTCGCCGTTGCCGAAAAATGATAGTTCTGTCAACTGCTACTGACCGATGTGATTGACCCTCCGAGGCGCAGCCCGACTCTGACGTAGCCTAGAGTTTTCCCAGCGTTTCTTTTCAAGGTTGTCACTTCCGAAATTCTATTAGATCACTATAAGTACTACTTTCACTGGTTTGGCGGCCAAGAAGAGGTTCGTACCCACAGGGGTGTCTTTGCTTTGCCATCCAACCCATAATTCCCGCTATGTAAATACCTTGCGTACCCGGCCACCTCGTCCGGTGAAGTTGTAAAGACCCCAAGCAAAAAAAAAATGTCACATCAAAAAAAATTGAAGCCTGGCCGCCATTGTTGGTTTGCTGCTGCCCTAAAGCATCTGCCAGTATCCGAATTGTAACTTTAGTACTATATTAAACACCAGTATATTTTTTATATCAGCAATATAATATCATTAATTATCAACAATGGGATGCCTCTTTTATTTAATTGTTATAGTTGTTTAAATTTATTTATTATTCTATTTGCATTTATTTTGTTTGTATCTGTATATTAATGATAATAATGTATATGATATGTGTATGTAATGTACTTATATATTTGTGTTCTTGTATATGTTTATTTGCATCTATGATACTTTGAATTTTAGTCTCCAATGCTGTGTATCTGTCTTATATTGATCCCTTCCTTGCTGTTTTCTGCGCGTCGACACGATAATCAGGTGTCAGCTGAAAATCAGCGCTAGGTGGCTTGACTGGTCACTTAGCATTTACTGAGCTGACGTCCCTTTGGCGCATCATCACAACACAGGGTATATGCTTTTGTTGTTTTCTGTTTTTTTTTTACCTATTCTGAAGTGTTGTATGTTTTGTGCCAAATAAATGTTTTTATTATTATTATTATTTGCCACAGTTTAAGCCGTTACCTAATTAAAACTCGTTTTATAATATACTTTAATTTGTGTTTAGGTGAACCTAGGGAGAATTCTTCAGATGGCAATCCAAGATCAAAACTCGATAGTTTTACAAGTACTCTTGACTGTTACCAGCGCTGCTTGTGAGTTTTTGTTTTTTTTTTTATTGTGATTTTAGAAGAACTTGAAGGTTAATGTATTATGATACTAGTGTGCTGAATTGGTCATTACATACGAGGCGAAATTATGCAAGAGCTGCAGGCAAGCGCTATAAGTTAGCCGAGTCTATATTTATCAAAATGGACACAATTTATAGGATAAAAATAGTGTACGGGAATTCAGTAGCTGAGAAACAATGGTACGGTCTTCCTATAGAAGCTCACTCACCGCGTTTGTCAATTTGCCAACTCTTCAGGGGGACCAGCTTGTTTTCCAGGAAACTGGTGTCTTGAAATGGTTTTATATTAGCGGATCCGGCAAACGTAGTTTTGCTATATAAGGTTTTGAAATTAAGTGATGTCAAAGACAATTTTGTTCACAATTAAATACTCTTAATCAACAACACATTTATTTGGATAAAGATTAATATTATTATGTTGATACAACTCTTAACAGATAACGCATTAATTTCGACCAAATTTGTTTACCATAAAAACGGTTCTAGTGACTTAATATTAAAAGATAGACATATACTGTCGCGGACATTTATTGAGATCATTTTAAGAGAAATAACTCTGTCATACATATATTTTTGGTATCTTGAACCGTTTTCGCAGCGCACGCAATGGAAGCACTCAAGGATGAATAATTTTCCCCGTTTTTTTCACATTTTCCATTATTTCTTCGCCCCTAATAGTTACATCGTGATGTTATATAGCCTAAAGCCTTCCTCGATAAATGGTCTATTCAACTCAAAAAGAATTTTTCAATTCGAACCAGTAGTTCCTGAGATTAGCGCGTTCAAACAAACAAACAAACAAACAAACTCTTCAGCTTTATAATATTAGTATAGATTATATTGTTGGAGAATTGTTAAATAGAAAAAAAAACAAGTCGTTTCTATTTGCCCCATATAGAAAAGGCTTATAAGCGGATGCAAGCTCGTGGGCCAGGGACTCTTGCTAGAGGCTCCGTGCGGAACGGTCCTCTTGTCAGGGAGTCTCGTTTGACACTCCGTATGGAGCGGACATCTTATTACGAGAGTCTCGTTCTACGCTCCACATGGAGCAGACCTCTTGTGAGGGACTCTTGCTAGAGGCTCCGTGCTGAGCGGTCCTCTTGTTAGGGTCTTGTTCAAGGCTCCATGCGGAGCAGACCTCTTGTCAGAGACTCTTGTTAAGGAGTCTGGTTCGAGGCTCGGTGCGAAAGGGGACCTCTTGTTAGTTTATGTGAGAGTTCTATTGTGTCGAATCGCTGTCCAAGTTATTTTTGTTTGTAATTAAGAAAATGAATTTTGTGATTTCTTTAAATTTTTATTTTTTTAGTAAAATTTATTATTAGTTTGCAAAAATATATATTAAGTATATTATTATTATTTATATATTTAGTGAAAGTACAATTCTTGCAGCTTAGTGCTAATAGGATCCGCTAAATGTCAATTAGCCGCTTTGGACTCAATTGTTCGCAGGCTTACTAGACTTGTGGGTGATTCTTCTTTGACTGAGGCTAAAATGCAGAACATCAATCTTCGACGTAAAGTCACCTGCCTCGCAGTCTTTTATCGATTGCGCAACGAGGTTCTCAAGAGCTACATTCTCTTATTCCACCAACCCCAATTCACCATAAAACCACCAGAAGCTGTGTCGGATATCATCTGTATATGGTGCATGCTCCTTATATCCGCACGAAATGATTCGCTTATACATTCTTCATGCGTATAGCTAAGGAGTGGAACATGCATGCAGCGATCATATTTCCACGTTCTTATGACTTGAAAGCCTTTTAAAGAAGAGTGTATGGGCATTTGTTGGGTAGACGCGGTACATCGCCGGACTCATCTCCATCTTCCATTCAAAATGTATCTAACAATAACCTTGTTACGAGCTTGTGTGATGTAAAAACATTTATTACGTTACAGTGGCGAATCGTAAGGAGGCGTCTCTGCAAAGGGCCGTGTCGTTGATATGCCGAGCGTTGTGTCGTGCGCATGCGCACACTGAAGTAGTGGACATCGCTGCCATACATCACGCTTTACTGCAATGCGACGATATGAACGCATTCGCCGATATCATATCCGTATGTCTGATTGAAGATTATTATACAGTATTATAGAAATATTGCGCGAGTTGAATGCACTCGTGTGCTGAGGTAAAGGGCAAACATTGTACACCCTGTTATCAATAATGGTCATTCTATATATGCATAAAAGCAATGCACACCTTACAATAAATAAGTTTTGTATAAATTAGTAAAATTTAATTATAAAAAAAACAATCTCATAGTTCTAATATATTCTACTTTCACGCTATCTATTGTTGCAATAAGGAAGGTATAATGATTGCTTGCGCTTCTAATGGAAACAGAGTAAATTCTGCATACTCCATGCCGTACAAATGTCGACCGCGCCCCTGACCCTCTGATTTCTTCACAATCAAAGAACCTTAAAAATTATATGTACAAAAAAAAATTGCAGTATATAAAGGAAGAAATGTCGCCTGGAGCGCGGCGCATGCTTAGCGATGCGCTTGAGAGCGTGATGGTTGCGAGGACTGGCAGTGACGTCACCGAACATCTCATCTCCACGGTCGGTGAACAAGTTCTGCTTATGATGGATTCTACTGACTGTAAGTCACTCTGTCAGAAACATCAACCATTCCTAATAATACACAGTTAGGACAATCCTAACTAATTTTTCACTTTGTCAGATCGACGAACTTGACTTTGTCAGATTTGTCGAGTGAATCGGTATTTGCTGGGTGAGCGCGCTCCTTTGTCGGCCTCATTATCACTTTCCAGCAGGTGAGAATGAGGTCAAGCGCAAGACTGTATGTAATAAAAAAAAATCGGAAAATCCTAATTATCAAGTCACTTTGTCAAACAGGACAACTCTAATTATTAAGTCACTTTGTCAAAGAAGACAACTCTACCTAAATAAGTCACTTTGTCAAACAGGAGTAGCCAAGTTATTAAATCACGCTTCCAGGTGGGTCAACTCTATGATACATAACTTTACTTACTATGTCTTAACGACCTTAATCTAGATCGCAGTATGACAATGGATGCGAGTTACTTTCGACCAGTCCGGGTGGAAACGTTGGGGCAGACGTATGTCCAGCAGTGGACGTCCTACGGCTGATATGGTGATGGTTAATTGCATGAAAATTATTGGGGTTTCTGGTCGACCATTTTAGCGGGAGAGTTGGGGGGAAGGCGGTCTGTTAGAGGGCGGTGGACGAGTGTGGTTTTGGTTTTTAAGATAAGTTAAGTGTTCCAAGAGAGTGAGCAGTATTATCATATGTAAGTTGAAACATTGTCAATTTGGCCAGTAATTAATATAATTTATGTTAATAGAGAAAGTAACCATAGAGCTAAGAGAAGTTAATAAATGTTGATTCTTACAAAGATGTCGGGTGATTTTATTATTGCTATTCTTACAATAGGAATTCACTTTCTCAGACATTATAATCTTATATTAAGTCAATTTGTCAGACAGGATAATCGGTGTGAAACTCTTTTCTACACATAATAGTAAGTTATCTATTCACAGCTTTGACAAGAAAAGCTGGGCTGTACCTAACGGAATCTCTAGCGGCTGTGATGAGAAATAATACTGGGCTAATGACAACACTGGTGCCGAAGATTCTGTACCAAATAACCAAAATGCATTACGACCAGGACTTGGAATCTGCCTTCAAGTCGATCAGCGATGTATTCCTGGACAAAATGGAATTATATAGAGATGAGGAAATAAAGGAAATTGTTGCGAAATTTCTAGAACACATCACAACAAGAAAGAGAGAAGACAGTGATACGAATAGTGATTCTAATGATGATTCGAATAGTGCTAGAAATTATAAAACAGGTGTCGAAAAATATTTAGTGTTTATAAAAAATATATACGCAATCAAAAATTGGCAGAATAAAGCACTTTTGAAAATAAAACCAGGATTGTATAGAGTCGAATGGTTGTATGTTTTGGCCGATATGAAAAAGGTGTTCGAATTCAATGATGATATTATGGGGGATGTATTAAGAGATTGCAATATTATTGAAGAGCTAAATAAAGTCGATCTCGCTAATGACTCTTTCGCTTGGGAGACGGTCATTAAGGTTATGACGGAATTTGCAACTGTTCTGTTAAAGAATAATCGCGAGGTAAGTTTATTTTCTTTATCCAACCTTATATACTTTTATAACTGGCGGACCAGGCTTGTTTCGCCTAGGTGCTATTTGCACTCGGAACTGGCATATTTTCAAACTGTCATTACGTTGTGGACGAGTACTAATAAATATTTAGTTCCTAGTTTGGACAAAAACATTTTTTTGTAATACAATTTATTCCTATTTAGCCGTTTACCTTGTGATCCCATTACAGGACTTTCCACAATCATAAGTGTGATTAAAACCTAGGTTCAGAAAATCCAGATTTTCTAAAATCTAACTGAAATTTTGTATAACTCCAATTAGTTTTATCAATAAATATATTTCTTTATGTAATTTCTTACACTACACTTGTCTTTGAATCGCATTTCAACTATTCTGTGAGAAATAATATGGGCTCCCTGATAAAATGGAATTTACGATATCCTGTAATGGGACGCGTTAACAGAAAGTCCGTATTATAAAGTTCAGTTTACAGTGAAATGCATATTCTGTTGGATCCCGACGTTTCTATCGCGAACTTAACAGCCTCAGCTCGGATTAACAGTAAGGTACACGAACGCACTAATCTCACACTACGACACCGGCGGCGCTGATGAAGGATAGTTCAATCAACTGTCGCTAACCGTTGCCTTTACGCTCCGAGGCGCAGTCCCACTCCGACGCAGCCTTGACTTTTTGCAGACGTTTCTTCTCAAAGTAGTAGCTTCCGAAACGCCAGTAGATCATCGTTGGGTTCATTTTTGGCTGACCGCCCAAGTCGAGGTCATACCCACAGTGGTGGCTTTGCTTTTCCACCCAACTCATAATTTCGCTGGCTGAGCATCTTAAATTCCCGCCCTCTTCGCCTGGTGTAGTTGTGAAGGCTTATACCGGCCAAAAACTTGTAGTCCTGCCAAAAACAAAACCGTGACCTGGAAGCCACTTCTGGGTCGCCGCTGCATTATCCATACCATAATCCGAATCGCAGCTTTAATGTATGTAATTGTCTATAAATGTCATGTTATTGTCTCCAGGAAACCCTTCTATATTTGGCCACGCTGACATCCAAGCTTACACCACGCCTAATCACAGAAATTTCCAACGGCCTGCCGATATGCTACAAGAAGTACAGAGAATTGAACAAAGGAATACCCTCAGTGGATCTAAGCTTTCGAAACTGGTGGAATGGGTTGAAGTTTGGAGACGTCAAAGATATCTTAACGTTTAGGTCTACATATATCAATCCTCAGGCACGAGATATGATATTGTCAATGAAACTGATGCTGCAAAGCTTTACGAAGGAATCTTTAAATGCTGAACAGGTTTTGACTTGGCCACATTTGGTCCTCAAGCTGGTGAAATCTAATGAAACATATGAAAATGCTTTTATAATAGGATTGCATTTCTTTACCGTTGGGGAGGTTGTCCAATTGTTGGAGTCACATGGTGATATTCCAAATGTGTACAAGAATGCGTGCTTCGACCGTTTATGTGAAGAATCTTCATTGCAAAGTTTGGGTCGTTGCGGATTGTTGAATGATGTTGTCAAATGGTGCTTGGTGAAGAATAATACGGTGCATTGTGACGCAGTTTTGGAACTTGTAGAAAAGGTATCGTTTTTTTTTCGAATCTCAGCTATTATAATATTGTTAGGTGTTTAAATAGACAACATTTCAAAATTATGAAAGCTATTAAAAATATTGTTGCCTTGCATTCTTTTATACTGTCTTTATGAAGTGACTACACGCACCTAATGAAAATTACAGTGTGATCCAAAAACGGTAACGACTACCAATGAACGAGAATCAATTGTTAGTGTACGTTGTCATGCCGGCCCGGGTATACCACGGCTGAAGGTCGCTAGGTCTATGTACAACTGAACGTTCTCTAGCTGATCCCGGAACGCGACAGGCTGGAGCGAGTTATTACAGCATCCTACGTTTAAAACGTTTTTAATTAATTACCTGCCTGCTTAATTTTTTTAAATTCAGATTTGACATAGTAGCTCCACCGCATCTGATGGAAAGTACAGTGCAATCCAACCGCCTGCCGATAGTTGCCGCGAACATGTCGGCCTACACAAATATCTCTTCGGATTTTTATTTAAAGAACTCGATATCATAGAACTAAGGGAGCACGCTCGCCGGGAGACCATTCCACGGCTCAACGACTTGGCAAGCATAGAGTTAGATAACTTCTTAACCCTAGCCGGGGTATGAAATACTCTATTTAATGTGTAAAAAAAATGGAATGATCTGAAATGAAAAAATGCTCAATGGTTTAATTTGCAGTTATGGTCGGAATACGAAACACACGCCACGATGGACCAGAAGATCTCTCTACTAGATGATATGAGACGGCTGCCTAAAAGCCTGGATGCAACGTCGGCTCCGATGAGATGGGCGATCGCGAGGGTCGTGGAAGGAGGAGCGAGCGAAATGATCAGACTCGTTGGTGCCTTCCCACCAGGGCCGGGATTTAGGTAAGTACAATTACCAATTTCCCATATTTAAGGATTTTTTATTACATTGGGATTTCTGATTATGGTAAATGAATAATGTTTTATGTTCTACAATCTAACATAACTAGAAGTAATTGATTTTTTCTGTATGCCCTATGATGGCTTGTTCTGATAAAAATTCCCTAGGTGTCTTTTTTTGTGTACCGACATGGACCGTGGGTCGTTTGATTAATTATCATATGGGCTGCTCCCGTAAGGCACAATATCGGGGAAAATACCGCCTCTCCCTGTACAGTTCTGTCAGAGGTCAATCACCATACTCTGCAAATTTCTTGAGAGTCGTTAACTTGTCGCTCAAGGCTCTCACCCCCTGAATGGTCTTCTTTTGGTAACACGGTGAAAACCCTCATGGACTGTAAGGGACGCCGCGTGGAGGTCGGCTGGGTCTTAATGTGCAGGATTCATAACAACTAAAACCACCGGGGTATTCCCTGTCCCAATTGACTGGGGCCAACAGAAAGGCTGGACCATCTGCCTTGAGCTGCCACGACTAACGTGAACAAAACTCTTTTCTTTATATCTCGAGAGATAATCTTGCATATTACTGTCAGCGCTGTCATTAAGGCCACGTCCACGGTGTGTCAGACGTAGTGATGAAAATGCCCGGGAATTTTCCCAAAGTGCCCAGCACTTCCGCGAACATTTCGTAAATTCCCGGGAATATTCCCCATACAAGTTTTGGGCACTTTGGGAAAATTCCCGGGCATTTTCATCACTAGTCAGACGCCTACTGGCTAAAACCCTTGGTGTATCATCTCTTTGTCGCTGCTGACCGGCCTAGGAAATCACATTCTATAGAGGTCTTATGTCTTTGCGGGTATAAATGATCCATCCCTCTAGTCGCCACGTAGGTGATGTGCTCCACACAGTGTCCGTGTATTCCGGCAAGCAGACTCCCTCAAGACTACTATCCGAATACTGTCAGAAAGGGCGGTCTTGCGCAAATTAGCGTATGAATACTTCCCTCCTCCTACATTTTGCTCTAGTACGCTGACCGTCCTGGGCTTAGATTGTTCTCTGCTTCTCCCGTTCAGCAGCCTCTTTCTTTATCATAATAGTCTCGCAAAATGAGAATACCGTCTGCTGTAACTGATTCCAACACAATTCTAACCAAACTCGAACGCTATTGAATATCGACACGGTGTGCAACAGCGAGGTGTATAAGAAATTCTCGTGGCTCCTGCCGGCCCAGCTGAGCGAAGTGTCCGGCGAGACCGGTGCGGTGCTGCGCGCTCTGCTCGACGCAGTCGCTGACGGGGACTCCGCCTTGCTTGATATCCTCGCATCGCTCTGCATGGGTATGGACCTTTATATAGCACAAACTAGCCTGTCAGGGTGGTTACACTACAAATTTGCTTTAACAGTTTGCTGGTGGCTGTAATAGCCTAGTGGCCTGCTACGTAACTCTGGGTATTTTCAGGTTAAGTACGAATTTAGGCATCACATGCTTAGAGTTGAAAGAAAACATTGTGAGAAATTCCGCATGGCATCTAATAAAAATGTCTACGTGCCCTGAGAACAGCGATCAGCTGCTCTATTGGTCACGTTGGGCACGACATATAAGCACAAAGTGGATACAGTTACTAATATATTTCTGCTCAACCCGTAAGAGATATAGCGTGAAGAAATATATTATTATTAGCTTGCTATAGAGAAATGTTAACGGATCTTAGAAACGGTCAATTGTAATATTTAATGTTGAAGTGATTAATGCTCAACGATTTTTTAATATTGATCGTTGAAATTAATTGAAGCAATTGTCAATAAACCGTAATATTTATGGGCAATTAAGATCTTTTTAGATTCTTTTTTTTTTTTGATTTTTTTCTTTCTTTTCTTTTTTTGATTTTCTGTTCTTACTTTTCGAATTTAATTCTACGCGGGTATAGCTAATAATGAATACGTTTGTAGATTGTGAGACCAAAGGGTGGTGGGACGAGGCCATAGAGTCGTGCACGGCCTCCCTGGCGCTGAAGGCTGACCGGGCCCTATGCGAGGTGCTGTACAAACGCGCTTGGCGGGACGCCTCGACCGGGGTCTGCGAGCGTCTGCTAGTACCATTTCTACGGTGAGATTTAGATATTTCTTTAAACTGTACGTAGAGGTGCGCATTCCATAGAAGCATGAGAATCCATTATACTTAGACATTTAAGACATATATTGATTTAAAATTTGACCCATTTTGGATTCTAAGACTTCTATTCTGATAATTACTAGATTTTGAGTCAATATATTTATAAAATGTTCAAGTATATAACAAAGCAATGCTTTTGTGGCCTACTATTTATAAATAATGTCTATTTAAAATTTTTGTAACTTCACGTATTTATCTAAGTAATTTTACCTATATATGTAGGAGCAGGGGATTCCACAATCCATTTCCACTTTCCCTTAACAATTTAATAAACAATCGAATTCCATTGTTAGTCTATTAACTATTGTAATTTATCAAAAGAGTCACATAAAATGAACACAGTAAATGATTACTTTGCAACACGTGCACCAGACAACCGTTGCCGACCAAATGATGTGCTAGAGCAGTGCGTGCGACTTTTATAAAATAGTTTGAATGGCGGTTGTTGCTCACGATAATTGAGTATAACGCAGTCATATACATTTCATAATAACACAATTGATATTTATTTCTTAATATCGTGTCGTCCATTGGAAATACAACCTAGTGGCTATAGATCTGGCAACGTTGCACACCGGCGCGCCAACCAATGCGCAGGCACACGCAGCGGCGCGAGCGTCGCGATCTGCGCGTGCAGTCTCTATGTAGCACTGACCGCGATACTACGCTCTATTCGATTATTTGATACTAATTTCAACTTCATACCTCCACGCGATCTTAACAAACAAATAAAGAAGTGTTTCCTTAGGGGTTCCTTTTTCTGGCTGGAGGCAGACTGTAACTTTTGCTCCGCTTCGGAGAACTACAAGATCCGGTTGTCCATTTACTCTATAAAAGTGTTTGAAATTGCTCCTTATTTCTTTAAGGTACTCCACCTCATCGTTCTGCGAGGAATTCCTTTCCGGTGTCCTGAAAGATTTACTCCAAGTCCTGAGAGTGCAGCCGACTCCTGCGAATCATTACGAGTACAGCAAGCGAGTCGGTGATTACGCGCGTGCGTTGATGATCATCCAGGTGGCGTTTGAAAAGGTAAATTCTCACTTTGACGTTTTTTTTTCACATCACGCCTGATGGTAACCATGGTACAGCCCAAGAACAATACCGATTATCAAGGGATAAATTCTATTGACAGTTTCTGTTTATATGTCGTCCCACATAATCCGAGACTGAAGGTCTCTAGGTATATGAGTTACTGGATATACACAAGCTGATCCCGAAACGCGACATGCCAAAGCGAGTCCTATGATGGTCTTTATACTTTTGTACTGTGGTCATGCCTCATGACCGAATTCGCGCAGTCGTCCTATCACTTTGAAAAAAATATATAATGTTTTCTTAGTGTTTTGTATCCCTTACCTAGATCCCTTACTAGATTTTTAATTTGTGGTGTTTTTTTTGTTTTTTTTTTTAGAAAACATTGCTGTCTTAGGTTTTTTATGTATTATTTACTTTTTATGTTGTTGTATGTTTCCCTAATTATGTAAAAATATAAAAAAAACTAAGTTGCATGTTACTGAAGAAGGGGATGTGATTGCCCTCAGGTGCCTCAATCATTGGAATCTCCGAACACGCCGCTGTACCGTTCGCTGGGCGTCGAGCAAACCTGGTACCTGGTTCGCGAGACTTGCCGGCTGTGTGTCACGCTGCAGAAGAATGTCAAATGCCCAGTAGAGACGGACAAGTGGAAGAAATTTGTTAGGTAATAAACTTTTTTTTTGTGTTAGACTTCAATTTTGTTTTAAAGTATGTGTGCCCGCGACTTCGTTCGCGTAAATGTAGTACTTTTACACAGCGACAGTGATCAGTTACAATTTTATTAAAATTATAATATTATAGTATTCCGGTCAAATCACCTGAACGATTATTTTATACATTTTTTTTTTGTCAATCATTTATTGACACCATTTTTATATTGACGCTCTTTTTTATATATGAACTGATTAAAATAGAATTATCACTAAATGTTAAAAGCAATATTTTAAAACACTTTAATGCTCGATTATGATCTGTGCACTTTTCTTTGTTCTAGAAAGTTCCACCAGGTCGCATACTCTTGCCTCTGCTCCGCCATCTGCTGTCGTCGTCCAGCAGCGAATTTCTACAATCTCATATTTAATGTGGATGTCTGGTCTTCCGTAGTAGACGAGGAGTATGAATATAACATTCCACTGAGGGCCAGTACGGTGAGTTGATACGTTATAAATTTGTTGATATAATAATTGGCAACACTTCAAAATTATGGAGCCCTAAAATAAAAAAAATATCTATTTTAATGAAAAAAAAAACTATTTTTCTCTGCTTAGTTATAATTGAATAATTATAAAATATCGTCACGCTATATCCCTTACGGGGTAAGAAGTGGCACGTTTGTGGCTGTATCCACTTTGCACTTATATGTCGTGCCCAATGTGACCAGTTTCCGGCTGATCGACGTTCTTGGGGCACTTACACATTAGAGTTTTACGAGATGCCATGGTTTCCACACAATGATTTCCTAAAACAAATGAAAAAAAAATAAGACGTAAAAATAACATATGAAAATGTGTGTCTAAAAAGAAGTTCTAGAATGTTCTCTAATTCTTACTTTTGTCTAGTCGTTAGGCTGCGAAATGGTCATCCAGCGAGCGTGTTCCCACCGTCCTATGATATTGGGTCCTTTAAACGAAGCGCGCGGGCCAGCATTATCACTGCGACTATCGATATATTTTTCTTTAATGTTGATAGTTGCAGTTGTTTTTTTAGTCTGCAACATTCTTACCACCAGGCGTGATGTAGCCACTATGCCAAGTGTGGATAAAAAAAAAGTACCGTCCTGTCGACATTTGCTCTTATGCTTGAATAACCTTAATTCTGAGCGGCTGCAACGCCTGCGCCCTCCACACATGTGTGTTTGACCAAGTGTCACAGGATCGGAAGCTCTTTGATGGCGCGCACCACGTTTACGGACCAAGGTATCCAGCCAAGTGGACAGCGCTCCTGGCTCCATATTTTAGGGACAGCAGATGAGCACGTTACCCAGCATACACGCTGAATAATATATCTAAAAAATGGGTCAACCTTTCCATAAAAAAAGGCTAAATATTCGTACAAGCTTTTGTATTGATATTTCAAAAGTTAACTCAAAAGTGTTATAAGATTTTGTAACCAAAACTTAACAGTAATATTTCGGTCTTCTTGAGCTAAACCAAACAGAGAACTGGAATAAATGACTTAAGTTAGTTAGAGCAATGTAAAACCATAGCGTATGGCTTCTATACAAATGACGTCATTTGGTGCTTACGTCAAACAAACCTCAATGTGGAAATCCTGCGTAAAAGCGACAGTATTTCGACTTTTAAGCAGAGATGGGGAAAATGTAATCTGATTAATGACAATGGATTACAAAATGTAGTCATAATTTTAATTTTCTTGCTCTGTAATCATGATTAAATCCATTTAAAACATTAAGAAATCATAAATGTGTATACAATCTGGGATTTTATAGTGTTTAAAACATAAATGAGCAAAATGCAGTCATATTAATGGTAAAAAACGTAAAATGTAATCGTTAATCATTTCCATTAATCTGATTACATTTTGCCCATCTATGCGTTTAAGGTTGGATTCTTCGTTTTATCGAATTTCAATTCCTAACTATTCCCAAAAGTTTCACATGATTATGCAGGCCGTGAGGAAGGTACGGCGAGCAGTGGGCGTCGAGGTGTCAGATAGGAGTAGCTCTGCGACCAGAACCGGCGGCACCACCGTGCGAACGAAGGTGTTCCTGCGGACGCTGACAGAGAATCCGCTGCATTACGACCTCATACCACTCGAATTGCAAACGGTGAGTTTTATATATATCAAAACGCTCAACTACTATACCTTCGATCAGGGCTGGATAGCACGTAACAGCGTCACCCAGCAGGACAACACAGGCTGCGCCAATTGCTTGTAGAGATTGGCGTCAGCACACAGGATATATGATGTGATTATTATGTTACATTGTTTTTTCTAAATGTAAATGTTGTGTATTTTTCCTTTTTTTTACTCAATAAAAGTTTGTTTCTTTCTATCTGATCATAGCACCTCCATCATAAGGTGAATGTTAATGAATTCTCTTAGCTTGATGATCACCGCCATTCATGGACAACACTGTACTTCCTTAAGCTACATTCTACTGTTTGTATCATAGCGAGTGTTCTGAAGTGTTATGTCTTACACACTGCCTGGTACATAGATTCTGGAAGATGGGCTCTATACACTTACCACTCCCAGAAATGAAGCCTGAGAATGGTTGTTCGGTCGTCAAATCGTTGGAGGAATTTGGATCCCAGGCCCGGCTTGCTGCGAATAGAGGAACACCCCGGGGTTTTAACCAGTAGGAGTCTGGCACACCGGGGACGCTTCCGTCTCGAATGCTCTGGCGATCTTATGTAGGATTTTGCCCGGGTCACCAAAAAAAGTTGAAACGTAGTTTTATGCCGTTGAGCTGAAAAAAAAGAATGATGTATTCCAGGTGGTCACTCAAGATGTGGAACTGCTTGACAATGAGCTGAACGCGCATCCATGTGCGCCCACTCTCACGGCGCTTCTGGAGCATGCCGTTGCCTTGGACCATCGCGCCTGGTTGCAGACCTTGGCTACAACCCTGGCTAAACCAGCTCATCGGAATGTGAAGTGGCTGCTGGCTCAGGTGACTGTTTTAATTACAACAAAATCGTTATACTTCGAGTGAATTTATATAGCAAATGTCATTGGAATTTCTGCCTAAATCGACATCTACGAAATCTTATTGATGCTTCAATCCCAGTTTGTGGCTGATGCAGGTAATTTTAATATTAGGTGATGCGTATTATTATATTTTACATGTTTTATAAATAAGTTGGAAATGATATATAGTGGTTAGGTGGTGACAAGAAGATGGTGGATCAAAAAATGCAGCTCTTGAGCACACTCCAGAGAGTAACCGGCAAAATACTGAGAGGCAGGTGACTCTACTTCAAGCCTCGATACTCTCCATTTACTCGCAGTTGAAGATTCATCACACAAAAAGTCTGAGCACTACGACCGATTAAGTCCAGATCGGCTAACCACTATTTTAAGGTGTCGTCCTAATTATGACAGAAGTATTCCACACCCAGACGATCTGATTGTTCCAGGCGATATGCAACAGAAAGGATGTCTTATCACCCCACGCCGCAGTCCTCCGCGGACCGCTGTTCCAGCTGGTCGCAGACACAGCCAAAGTCGACGGCAACAGGAAACTCCTCAACGGCCTTCACATCGACATCGTAAGTTTTTGACTCTTTCTCAAACGGAGCTTTTTAACCTGATATGGACTGATACTCGAAGGGCTGACAACAATGAGCACCTGTAGGGTATGGTAATTTATGGACACCCCTCTCAGAGAAAACACCCGCACAAAGCTATGCGCTTGATGGATTATAAGGGGAATTTGCACTTCCAGGCTGGTCGTCAACATTTGGCGTGATCATGCTGGCCTGCTCGCATGCACCCCTCATTGATATGGAACCTTAAAAAGCCTGTTCCTTCACTGGTTCGTGAGAATATGAATACCCAATCCCGCTTTGTAGTGAGTAGATGGTTATCTTGGGAGTGTTTTTTTTTTTTTTTGTGGAATTTGAATGCTAATCGTAGATATTCGCGATGATCAGCCGGTCTGTACTAAACTTTTCACACTTCTTTTAAAGTATTCCACATCATAAGAGTATGGGAACACACTGGCGGGAAGATCAAACTACAACCCAAGTACATAGCAGATCATTCCATACTTTTATACTGACTCGAGAGAGAGTTAGGTTTAAACGCAAAAATGTATATAATTAAAAAAACGTTTTCACCGTTACAGCTTGAAACCCTGTCGTCGTGGCGCGATGATACCACCCTCGATGACCCTTCTTACTTGAACTCTACCATAGACTGCATGATTTCGACGATAATAGACAATAGCCGAAATCCAAAGACAAATGAAATCCTGATGCACTGTTTCAATGATATTCTACTTGTCTATGGGAACAGAGTGACTTTAACTTGGAATTCATTTCAGCAATATTTTAATGGTAAGTTGTTTATTATTTACACTACTGAGTCATGAGTGTTTAAATACGCCGTATGCTTAACAGGGTGAGCAGAGATTCATTATATCACGTCGACTCGTTAATTACACATTTGCTGTAAATTAAGAGGAATTCTAGCTTAAAATGTTGAATTCTGCGGAGGAAATAATACATCGTCCCGAAAGAGATATAGATCTCATTCGGGGTAAGCAGAGATACATTAATGTCTGTATCCACTTTGCGCTTAAATGTTGTGCTCATCGTGACCAGTAGCGCAGCTGATCGCCGTTCTCAAGGCACACACACACCATTTCTATTAAATGCCGTGCGGAGTTATTCACCGTGTTTTTCTTCACCGGTGAGCATGTATTGTATCCGTACTCACTTTGGAAAAACCCAGATGTACGTGCCGGAATTTGATCCTACGTCCATTCGCGTTGCCGCGCACGAAAGCCGGTCAATTACTCACTAAGTAATAATAATAATAGATCATCACGCTATCTCCATTTTCAGTGTGAGCAAAGATAAATTAATCTGGTTTTTTTTTACTTTTGTCGGCAAACTGGCTGACGTCCCACCTAGTGGTAAGTGGCTATTATAGCTCAAAGACAACTGCAACACAAAAAGCGTTGTTCTTGCGTTGCCGACCAAGAAGGGCATTGTTCACCGCTCTCTTGAACAACCCCATGTTATAGCTCTAGGGACAAACCTGAACCCGGTAACAACTTGAAAGTGCGCGATATGAATTTTCTAGAGCTTTGAGCTCTAGCTTTAGAGTACAGAGAGGGCTCCTTAAGCCCACCTCTCCGAGAATTGAATTCTAAAAGGCTATTCATTTGAAATGAAATGAAACGAAATGAAACGAAAAAGTATTTATTTCGCCACAAATATACAAAAAAACAGAAATTTAAATGTAGCGTTACAAACATCACACAAAAACAAAAGAAAATACAGAATATACTAACATGGCGAAAATGGGCCCTTCATAAGCCTAAAGCCACAGAGGAAGTCTGCAGCGCTGATTTTACGCGTGCTACATCTTATAAGAATTATCGATAAACAACAAAATACATATAGCTTAAATCTATACTAATACTATAAAGCTGAAGAGTTTGTTTGTTTGTTTGTTTGTTTGTTTGAACGCGCTAATCTCAGGAACTACTGGTTCGAATTGAAAAATTCTTTTAGAGTTGAATAGACCATTTATCGAGGAAGGCTTTAGGCTATATAACATTACGATGCAATTATTAGGAGCGAAGAAATAATGGAAAATGTGAAAAAAAGGGGGAAAAATATTCATCCTTGAGGGCTTCCATTGCGTGCGCTGCAAAAACGGTTCGAGATACCAAAAATATATGTAGGAATGAATTATTCCTCTTGAAATGATCCAAAAAAAATGTCCGTGACAGTATATGTCTATCTTTTAAGATTAAGTCACTAGAACCGTTTTTATGGTAAACAAATTTGGTCGAAATTAATGCATTATTTGTTAAGAGTTGTATCAACGTAATAATATTAATCTTTATCCAAATAAATGTGTTTTTGATTAAGAGTATTTAATTGTGAACAAAATTGTCTTTGACACCACTTAATTTCAATGAACATCTTAGAAGATGTTAGAAAACCTTATATAGCAAAACAACGTTTGCCGGATCAGCTAGTAATAAATACAAGTGATACTAAAATAAACTATTACATACAATAAATAAATCGACTACAAAATGTATTAGTGATAGATACTATAGATTTGCTGGGTCGTTGGAAGAATACGGATCCCCAAGTCCGGCTAGCAGCGATTTGAGGAACATCTCAGGGGGTTTTAGTCGTAAGAGTCTGGCACATCGGAATCACCGCCCTCGCGGCGGCTCTGTGTAGTCCAGAACACGTACGCACCGCCTCATTCAGGCAGCAGGCACCCGCAACTCTACTGCCCGTGATTGAGCAACCCTGGGCTATACGGTGTAGACATTATGCTATAAAGTTTTATGTTGATTTTAGATAAACCGACAGAAGAAACGAAATCATGCATCAACATCGTTTCAAAAATGTCGAAACACGGTGTATTTATACCGGAGATATTCCTCACGACGTTGACTGAAAAATTGGAGTCATCAGAGTGGTTCCAGGCCGGCAAGAGCCTCGGGCTGCTGGGCAAGGTGGCTGCACTGCTGGGCAGGCCGGGGGGGTCGCGTCTGGAGAAATACAGGGCAGTATTGAATAAGCTGAGGAGACAGGACCCCGCGGAGTACGTCCGTATGCTGTACTACGCGCAGATGGAGGGGCAAGAGTGCTGCGACGTCAATAACTTCAAGTGAGGAGTACCAATAGAATCTTAATCAGTTGTATCTAGTTTCTTTATGCCTCTCTAGTCTTCGGACAGTATTCCGTGAAGATGTATATTAAAATGTGGTTTGGTTTGTGCTTGCGGGGGCGTGTATATATATGCGCACGCTCGTGAATACGTAAATGTAAGTTTCAGAATGTGAAATGTACTAATACGTGTTGGTATTTTTTTTCCTCTAACAATAATGAAATCCTTTTCTACCTATATTAATACCACGGCCAGGGACCATAATTGTATATAAAAAAATTTTGATATGTTTACATTGTGGAGTGCAATAAATTGATTGATGGAAGGTCTTGCTTCATCAATAATCAATTCGCCAAGTGATGAGTGCAGCGCATCAGGGGATGATTGTTGTTGTATGTATATATATATATATTGTTAACAGGAGAATCATGGATTTGGTGTGGAAAGTCCCACGCGCTGAGCGGAGCAAATGCTTGCGCATTCTGTCCTCATATGTGAGTCGACACGCGGCGGCAGATGGCGCCGTCTCCGCTATGTTTGATGTCGTCGACCTGCCGGAGCTCATCGACGGCGACCACGCTGAGGTGACCGTTTTTTTATGCTATCTCAACTGATACGCTACACTGCTTCTGTTGGAAAGTACAGTGTTGTACAGGGATGAGAATCCATTGTCAATCGTTGTTACGCCGTCCTACGTATACCGCGACAGAAGGTCTCGAAAATTATTTTTTCTTATACTGGCTCGATAAAGTGACTTCAGTGCATCTGATGGTAAGTACAGTGTAGTCCAAGAACGGTGATGACTGTGAAGAGAGGAAAGTCAGTTGACCATTGCTATGTTATGCACAGGCCCAGATATACAACGACGGTGTGTCTCTAGGTATTTTTATTTATTTTTTATATAATTCACAAAACTGGTTATATCTGACGACTTATAAAATACACCATATTAAAACATACATTTTTAAGAAACAACCTACTTGGTGTGAATACAACGTGCAAATATAATTACAAAATGCTATGCAAAAACAATTACAACCAAACAAACGACGAAAAATACATAACCACGTCGAGAAATAAAGACCAAAAAAGGCAATACTTAATCGGTTCAGGTTAAAAAAGAACAAAATTTTGGGTTAATAATACAATTTGTATAATTTTAATATAGTAGCATAAAAGGAATCGCCGCAAATATCAATCATATAGAAATAGGTATATGAACTACTGGATATACTCACACTAATCCCGGAAAGCGACAGGTCAAAGCGAGTCAGTATGACGGTCTTTACGCTGGTGACCTGTGTCCGTCACCTTAAAATTGTCAAAGTGATTTGACTATTGCCTCTATTTAAAATATAGTCAATTGCGACTGTCCCGATTGTTCGTAATCGTGACGTGACGTTTATGAAAACGTAAAGTTACGCGTTTTGAACTCATAATAAATGTTTAGGGTCTTATGCGCGAATTAACTTTTAATTGCATCAGACGGTACAAGCGTTTGCTCGTTTAGTGAAAGTCCACCAGAAATGGAATGTGTGACATTACCAGGAAGCCATGGAGCTGGTGAAGAGTGGTCTTGGCGTGATGCGCGAGGACTTGAAGCGACGCCTCGTGAAGCAAATCACAGGGCACACTCAGCATTCCCTCGTGAAGGTCCGCAAGGCTGCCATAGAGGTCGTGCTGGCTGTTTTTAAAGGTAAACTGGTAGATTTATTCAAGTTAAACTTTAATAAATCCACTAAGCTCAAGTTAAGTTAAGCCAGGTGTCCTGCCCGCTGCGGCGATTTGATTACAGGACCCGCAGTCCCCACTAATTCGCAGAAGTAGTCACCTTGGGGTTTTTAGCTGGTAAAAGTCCGGCACACCCCGGCTGCCTACCCCTTCGCGGCCGGGACGGTCCTATGAGGATTTTCCTCAAGTAAAAAAAATAAATAAGGTGTCCTGCCCATTTCCGCTTAAAAGCCACCATCCGATCTCCGACATCATGGATATTAGTAAGATCTCGGATTTCTCAGTTAAGCCTACACTCTATAGAATTGAGTAATTTCAGAACTCTATCCTACTGATTCGGAGGCACGCAAACGCCGAAAACGGGATTCTACACCAATAATCGATTCAGCATCGAAAAGAGATGAATATATCGATGTTGTTATGACCTCACTGGCTCTGGGCATCACTCGATACGGCTCTGATGACAAAGATGGCGTTGTCGGGAAAGATCTGGAACAGCTATTAAACACTGACGACATGGCTATAAGGTAACTAAAATTTTTTTCATGAAAATTATTTTCTTTTCAAATTTTCATGTTGCTGCAACCTTTTTGTGACGCGATTAAATACTCATATTGCTTTAGGTTCGTGGAGTGTTTTATACTGACGGCTTATTTGCCGTCGGTCCGAGGCTCCAGTTCGACTGAGCTGGATCTCTGCACCTCTCTCTCTGTTTTGATGGAGATGCTGTTCGTAAGAATGAGGAGTCGGGCAATATTTCAAAAGATGAAGCTGAGAGATGGACCTTTGGCTATCAGGTAATTTTATCTTACAATTGATTTAGTTCTATTGTAACTATTGTACGGTACTTCGATAGCTCCGCAAGTGGCACGGGCTGCCTAAAGAGTTTCACTTACTGCGATCAACAGTTCGCCAACTCCTCAGGGGCCCCTGCTTCTCCTCCAGGATACTGGTGTCTTTGAGGATCTCCAAGCACACTTGTACACTTTGGAATCGGATTATTTACTTGTATTTAGGAATATTTGTATGTTTTATGTCGTTACTCGGCGGATCGGTCGAGTGAGAGCAAAACTCAATTGACAACCCATACGGTGTTGCCAGAGCTGTCGAAAGTTACCCGCACATAAATTCGAATACGGAACAACTATTATGAATACTTTAAACTAGTAGAGCGATTACCAGATTGTCTCGAGACCACAGTATACAACAGCACAGCCGGCATACGGGCTCGCGTCAGTCTCTCCAGCTGTTTTACCTTAAGGCATTCTAACGTGGTATCCCTATGTGTACTGATATGACGACGGCGTGTGTCAGGGCTTTCTCGTCGCTCGGCTGTCGCATCTGCTCTTTCATTACACTCTACCAGTGCAGTACCGTGACGGTTTTAAAGCCGGTAATTCGGTAACACTAATTTGTATGGGTCATCCAGTATTTCTATGTATTTTATAATCTTTCTACCCTATTTATATCATATTATATTTTTATATTTTTTATGTTTATATAAAAGATTTTTAAGGATTCTATTTGTATTAAAAGTACGTATATATTATTTTAAACGGCTCTAATACAAGGTGTCTCAAAAGTAAGTTCACATTTGCTTATCTTATTACGCGAAAGCAACTATTCCTAGGGGCGCGGGGGGTATGTCAGTCGGTAGTCTGGCTCTTGGGAATTTAGTCGCTATGGAGCGTTTCTCTGGTGCGGACCGTGCGTTGTGCGTACGTGAGTTTTACAAAAACGGTAATTCGGCGACTGTAGCGCGTAGAAAATTCTGCAGTATTCGACATATTCGTCACTTAAATGATGCGCCTAGCAGTCGACTCATTGCAAAATGGGTTGAGAAGTTTGAAGAGACTGGGTCAACTCTGGAGAAACCAAAATCTGGGCGACCAAGAACATCAAGAACAGCCAAAAACGTGGACAGTGTTACTCAGTCTATTCGAGGTGATCCAAACCTCTCGATTCGGAAGCGTGCTGTTGCTTTAAATGTGCACAGATCTTCATTATGCCGCATTTTACACAAAGATTTAAAGCTGCACCCGTACAAAATTCAGTTAGTGCAAGAACTGAAGCCTCAAGATGCTGGTCAGAGGCTTGCCTTTGTAAATCAGATGATTGAGCGCTTTCCAACGTTCACAAACATCTTGTTTTCCGATGAAGCCCATTTTCACCTGAATGGGCATATAAACAAGCAAAATTGTCGTTACTGGAGTGCAACCAACCCAAAACAAAAACATCAGAAACCGCTACATTCACCCAAAGTCACCGTATGGGCAGCGATGTCGGCGCGAGGAATTATCGGCCCTTACTTTTTTGAAGATGGAAGGGGACGCACACTCACAGTGAATTCAGAGCGTTATGTGGAGATGTTAGACGAGTTTTTCGTACCCCAACTGCAAAACTTTCCTGGTTACAACCAAAGAACATGGTTCCAGCAGGATGGAGCAACTTCACACACGTCCAACAGATCTCTGCCTCGAGTTCGAGAAATTTTTCCGAACAAATTAATCTCCAGGCGAGGTGACATAAATTGGCCTCCACGGAGTCCCGATGGATGGCCTATGGATTTTTCCTGTGGGGTTATGTCAAATCAAAAGTTTACGCTAATAAACCGACTTCCCTGGCACAATTAAAAGAAAATATCCGTCATGAAATGGCAGCCATCACGGAGACTACCTGCCGAGCTGTCATAGGCAATTTTAGTGCCCGACTAAATGAATGCCGAGAGCGCAACGGTTTACATTTGGACGATGTTATTTTTAAAAAATAAATTCCCAAACAGTGTACTTCAATATAAAATAAACATTTTTTCAATAAAGCTAAGACTTTTCTTTTAAAAAAAGATTTAAATGTGAACTTTCTTTTGAGACACCTTGTATTAGCACCGCGGCGTCCGCTCAATCAGCGCTGAGACGAGTGCTGTTTAAGATTAGTGACACCACACAGAATAAATGAAGTGATGTTATGTTTATTTTCTCATTGTTTTATCTAAATGTATATATATATGTGTGTTATTTATTTTACTTCAATAATCGTTTCTTTCTTAACTTTCCATTAGGTGCGATATAGTCACTTTGTCGAGGCCGTATACAAACGAATACAAACTTATTTCCACTCATTCCCTCAGGGATACCAATACGGAACCTCCAAAGCTGTTGACGATGAGTAAGACCTACCAAGGCACTGTGCGCAGCTATTGGAACCGGCAGCAGCGGCAGAAAGGCGGTAACTCCGGTATGTATTATATAATACAGCATTATCAGTAGCGTGCATCCCATAGAAGCATATAAAGCATTGCCTTGTTATACTTAGACATTTCATAAATATATTCATTTGAAATGTGGTTATTACAAGATTCAGAGTCGCAAAAGTCAATTTTTTTATAGTCGCTCGAAAATGTTGTCCAAAAAGAGCAACGACTGCCAATGAATGAATATCGGTTGACAGTCGTGATCGCTGTGATAATAGTCCACACATACTAGGACGGAAGGCCTCTAGGTATGTGAATAACTAGATATACATATATCGATCATAGTGTAGCGTAGCATACCGCATTTAATGCAGATTGCAGCTGCACGCACCTCCTCTGCACATAGTACGCACCCGCCACCTGCATTGAATATTGTGTGCTGGGTTACATGCCCAGAGCTCTTCCTGTGGATTCCACAAATATAGTGGAAAAGGGATAAGTTTGCCCTGCAGTGGGACGAAGCTGGCTAATAATAATAACTACTAATTTAAAACTTAGCAGTTTTTGTAATGACGACTGCGTCAACCCAGTCATCAGGTCTTTTCTATTGTGCACAGTAGGTGACTCAATCGATATTGTTACAGATTTAAAATCATCAGGAATCGACGTGCAGATACCCGTCGATACTGTTTTGCAGGCGATATTGAAATTTACGAAGGTACTTTATTTTCTTGACTTTTTTAGGGCTCCCTCCCAACCTCAAAGTATAAAAGAACCCGTATCCGTTTTACTCAAATCGTGTGGAGGTATCAAGTTGAAGTTAAAAAACCTCATTCTTTCCCTCCCCTCCCCTCCCCTCTTCCCTCCCCTCCCCTCTTCTCTCCGGAATTTGTCGCTTGTAATGTGCAACAGCCTCAGTAGTTTATACATAGATATTTACTTTGATTGCAATCTTAGGGATCATATCGAGGGGTGAAAGGCTATTTGGTTTAAGCGACATTTTTTGTTGATATAGTAATATATATTTGGAATCGGTAAAAAACCCTGATTCTGAAAATATATACAGGTGTCTCATATCTCAACGTCAAGCTGAAACGGGGTGGCAGGATTGATTGTAACCATCATGAGAAAAATAAAAAAATCTATCCCAAGTAGTTTGAAAATTATGGGCATTTAAGAAAAACCTACAAATGTCGTCAAACTATAACAATTTTTCGGTTATTGTGGCTAATTTTTATTATTTTTGTTCATTTAAACTTTGGAACCGTAACCTAAAATAACATTTCTAGAATCACAGTCAAAAATAATGATACATTTGCCCCAAGTTTCCTAGAATTAAGACTATTTGTTAAACTATCAATTTAAAATTTTTCAAAATATGCCGAATTTGAAAGGCCCTCCTTTAAAAAAAAAGGTACTAGAGTGACTTGGCAAGTGCCATTAAAAGTTAGCGCATTTAATCAGGATTGTAACATGATACAATACTTGTTAGTTTCATACTAAAAAAATAAACGAGTAAAAAAATAAAAACCTCAAGTAACCCGATTTTACTCAGTTAAAATTATGTTAATTTGCACAAGCTGTTGGTAGTTTCTTAATGTTACGGCAAAATAGTGTGAGAGATGGATAGTGGACATGTTTGCCATCAGTGAGATAATATAAACAGTAAGTGTCTTTGAGAATGTTGGAAATACGATAAAAAAAAAGATTTCGTTGACGCTAAAGTTTCTATTTTAGGTAAACACGGAGGCTTCAATATCATTCTGCGTCGAGGTCGTGAAGTCAATCCGATCGAATAATAAGTCCGGTTTCGATTTCGATTCGATCATGTCGAAACTACTGGCAGAAATGGTCGCGAGAATCGACGGTCTGACGCCGCTAGTGGTAGAGTTATGCAGAGTATTCATAGACACTCTGTGTAGGGTCAATGGGTGAGCTTCTGTCAATGCCTTCTTGAAATCACTAGTCGACTTATTTGCAGTGTTGAACTAAACTTTGCCTTTACTCATGTATGGGATAGTTTTCGACCATTTTGGCCGAAGTCGAAGATTTCTAGCAAGCGCTAAAATTTAACGAAATGTTAAGAATGCCTTCTTGAACAAATTAAAGACGTAGTAAAAATAACTTATGAGATTTTTGAGCAAGCTGTTATAAGGTAAAAAGAAAGGCTTGTACAATTTTTCTGTCATTTTTTTCAGTTCTATTTTTTTATGTAATATAATTCTCATACTATTTTACCTTTAATTTAAACATTTTTAAAATCAGGTATTAATTTTTAGTCAATTTGTAACTAAATTTCTTAGGATTTTGAAACTTTCGACTTCGATTGAAGTTTGTATTTTGATAGCCGATTAATCACACGGCTACGGCTAGAAAACGATCTTCAGTTGGACACTTTATATGTAAATCTTACTTTGAACTTAACTAATATGCTAGCAAGGTTCTATTTGCACTAAATGAAACACAACGCTTGTGATGAATTACATCTCCTTAACATTATTATTTTTTGAATAGCCTAATTAACCCATTTGCATCATTTGACGGTATAATCCGCAAACAAAAACTAATCAATACTACCGTACTGTACTGGACGGTGTCTGTACTGCAGTCTGTAATGTATTGTTGCAATAAATATATTTTTGTTAAAATATTAGGAATATCCAATAATTTACATAACCATGTAACACTATTTCTAATTAAAATATACATTAAAAGTCTTTCTTGCGCATGCTGGTGTAGGAGGGAACTTGTAATTGGTTAGGTATGCATATTGTGTAGCTGTGTACTCAATATATTACGGGGTTATTATTATATTATTATTATATATTATTATTATATTTTAAGCCGTGGTGGCTGCCGGCAGAATAGAATAGCACGCCCCTATTCTTGCTGAGGTGTCGTAAGAGGCGACCAAGGTATCTCTTTAACACCGCAATTCAACCAGGTGTTCAGAGAAGGAAAATTCGACCAAACCTGCATCCCGCTCCCTCCCGATCGTACTGGTTCTCCTTTCCATCGGGCCAGAGGGAGTTCGGACGAGAGAGTGCTTTTCTGGCAGCGCGTCCAGTTATGCACTTAAATATCTCCTGCGCAATTGACTGTTTCCGAAAACTGGACCTCGAATTTCTTAATCGGTGTTGAAACAGTCGCCGTGGCCGAAACCGGCCAGGACATCATCATATTACGGGGCGAGCGCCACTCGTTCTCAAGATGTCACGTAACCAACAAGTCTCAATTAATAACCAGTGAAGTCTTACTGTATGCAAGGTGTTTTATTCAATAAACTAACAACAAATCGTCAACGTTTAGCTGCGGATTTAGAGCGATGATGTAAATGGGTTAAATTAGCTGTGTGGTTTATCGGCAGAATAGAATAACGGCTCCCTCTTCATCATACTGAAGCGCATAAGAGCCGGCTAAAGTATACGGCATCCCGCATTGCACGTACAGTGCTGGGTTACTGCCTAAAGCACTTGCCAGGAATTCCACAAATATAGCGGAAAATGAAAGGGAGGCTTTTGCATGCACTGGGACGAAACTGGCAATACACAATCAATTGCATACAAATTCATTATTAACTAATGCTTAAAAACGTCTTAAAATTTGTGTTTCTGAAACTAAGCCTAAATTATTATACTTATTCTGGATTTTTTTTACCAACTTTTAGATTGAATTTGTGGCTGTTTTTATGAAGGATCATAACTGTAATGCTGATTTTTTTATGAGTGTATTAGTTTAATGAAAATAAATAATAACATATTGTCACGCAATATCCCTTTCGGGTTATGCAGAGATACATTAGTGGCGCTATCCATTTTGCATTATGTATTTTGCATGATATATCGTGCCCAACGTGACCAATAGCGCCATTGATCGCGAAATAAAAATGAATATAAATCCTTTTAATGGACACTCTTTACGTATATAATTTCGTGGGTAAATAACTGCGATAATAACAAAATAATGTCATAAAGTTGTAAATAACATTTTCAGGTTCCGAGAGTCTTTGGAAGGATTGATAAAACCCACGAGGGGTTCTGAAGGAGAGGGCATGGTCAAGCTTTTGCTCGAGGAGGTTAAACTAAGAACTGGCGGCTATGAATATTTCACGTTGGGGTGAGTACATTTTTTTTATTTCGTGGAAACAATTACATGTGCTGTTATATTTTTAATTTATACTATCGCGTTACATTAATTTGCTATTATTGTATTTGTAATTTTTTTATACTATCGTGGCGAGACTGCTGCTTTTTTTACAGCACCCATCAAACACCATATCTCGAACTTTTTGGAAGCAGGGCTAAAACTACTATTTATTTGCCCACCCTCACTCACCTCTGTCAGTCTTTTTAGCTTTGTTTCTATATTCTATAGATTAATCCAATAAAAAAAAAAGTACAATATTATTTTTTAGTGTGTGTTTGAAAAAACGATGTTTGACCTTGCGTAAACTAAAACGTCGTGAAAATATCTTAAGTTAACTTTTAAATCGTCAAAACAAGCGTTTGTTGTACGAACTTTCAACCTATTTTCAATGGAGAAGTTTGTGTATATATTATTTATCCGAGACCGAAATGAGATACCACTATAGCAATAACCGCGTGCGAAAGAGATAAAACAAAAAAAACGACAGGCACGACTCTTGTTTTAAATTTGTCCTATGGTTTTTTCAACACTTAATTTTTATACAGAACTCCAAGAATGGAAGATATCGACGCAATAATGGCGGAAGGTTCACGTCATTTCACAATGGACGGTAAAAAATATATTTTTTAATACTTTAATATTTTTTAAGGTGATAGGGCAATTGCCCGAACCTGATCGTGATAACTGTCCACAAATACCCACATAGTGACTTGCTTCAGTCTATCGCGTTTCGGGATTAGTTTATGTATGTCATGTGTTCATATACCTAAAGACCTTCTGCTGTGTTATATGTGGGTCGACATGTCAGCGGCGTCTGTGAACAGATTCCTGCCCCTTGCTATTCGCTGTCGTGCTTGAACGGTGCGCGCTTACCCAGCAAATACCGATTCACTCGACGTTTGAAGATTCCCATGCAGTAAGATGTTGGAAAAACAGACGCACGAAGCGAATTCCACTCCCTGACGGTTCGCAGTACAAAAAAGGGAGGCGAACCTCCTCGTGCGAGCTGTTGGAATATCAACCACATAAGGATGCAAACCCGCACGGCGTGCAGTCAATATATGATAGAAGAGGGAAAGGGAAATTTAGCCAGGCAGTAGACTTGAGAAAGTCTGCTGCCCGGATGAGATGGAGACAGCGCGCCTCCTATGAGATAGCTATGGAGGGGTGGGGCTCTTTACACCCACCCCTTCTAGAGAGGAAACCTAAACAGGCTGTTCGCTCCCCGAGCCTCTGGAAGACACTAGTTTCCCAGACCCGGTTGGAGGGATTGGAAAGACACCCCGAGGATTTGGCCATATGCAGGATTTTTCCCCGGGTTACCAAAAAAGCCAGAGAGGAATTAAATTTTACAACTCAGCCGTACACTGTTCAGAGTATAGTCTATAGGAAACCGTAACGCAGACCACTACGTCGATGTTCCAAGCTGAGTAGCTTGCGCAACATAAGAGCCCCATTAGCAATGAGTCGCCTTGCTCGGCGATCGATTGAATCCAAGCCTGCCAAATGGTATTGTGATATATCAGTCAATATTGATTTAATCTTGTGAAAGAATGAGATAGAAATCATTATACAGTTTCACTTTTACCGCATGGAAACTACTCACGAATTATTTTTTTAATCAGATTTGATCGCAACTTTCGGGAAGCTCTCAAACTGGGACGACATGACTCTACAAGAAAGGGCAAGACTGGAACCAACGCTTCCCAAACTGTGGACCTGTAAAAGGAAATTCAAAAAGATATTAACCAAATACAAGCCAGGTAAAATTTTTATTATCTTTGTGTACTATATGCAATGATGTGCATTCTATAGAAACAAAAAACTAACATCTTGCTATACTTGGGCATTTATTAAATATATTGTCTTAAAATTTGGTCCAATTTAAATTCAGAAACTCTGAATTAGTTTCTAGTAATTATACTAGATAATTAGTCAATAAAATTAATTATATTTAAGTAATAATAGCAAAAAAAAAAAATAGATTTGGGCGAAATAAGACTTTTTTGTATACTTAAAAAAAAAATAAGGCCACCGTACATTGTTCCGTTATATCTCAAAGGGATTAGACAGCGCTTTCTATGAAAGCTTCCAGACGACTTGATTTTTCCGGTTTTGTCAACAATTATCGTCATATGTTAACCAATATACACGAAATATTAACGAGTAATACACTAAAATCTTCCCTATGAATCATCCTGCCTATTGGTCAGAACCGTATTAAAATTAGTTCAGTAGTTTTGGAGTTTATCGCGAAAGGGCAAACAAACAGTCGCGGCGACAGACTTTGTTTTATAATATGTTGGGATAATGAATCTATACTAATATTATAAAGCTGAAGAGTTTGTTTGTTTGTTTGTTTGTTTGTTTGTTTGAACGCGCTAATCTCTGGAACTACTGGTTCGAATTGAAAAATTCTTTTTGAGTTGAATAGACCATTTATCGAGGAAGGCTATAGGCTATATAACATCACGATGCAATTATTAGAAGCGAAGAAATAATGGAAAATGTGAAAAAAACGGGCAAAATTTTTCATCCTTGAGGGCTTCCATTGCGTGCGCTGCAAAAACGGTTCAAGATACCAAAAATATATGTAAGAAAGAATTATTTCTCTTGAGATGATCTAAAAAAATGTCCCAGACAGTATATGTTTATCTTTTAAGATTAAGTCACTAGAACCGTTTTTATGGTAAACAAATTTGGTCGAAATTAATGCATTATTTGTTAAGAGTTGTATCAACGTAATAATATTAATCTTTATCCAAATAAATGTTTTGTTGATTAAGAGTATTTAATTATGAACAAAATTGTCTTTGACATCACTTAATTTCAATGAACATCATAGAAGATATTACAATAACTTATATAGCAAAACTACGTTTGCCGGATCAGCTATGTCTTGATAAGCGCGAAACTCGAGAACGGCTGAACAGATTTGACTGATTTCTTTTTTGTTGTGTTTGTAGAAGTCTGGGGAAGGTTATAGCAGAGAGAAGATTTTAAAAAATTATCTGAAAAAGTCTAAAAACAACACTTTTCTATATTCTCATACAAAAGATTTGTTATAAGTCAATTTGAAGTTTAACACCATAGCATAAAGTTTAAATGTTAGTGGACGGGTTCCGGGAAGGCAAAACAATTATTGAGTGACGTATAAATATTAATGTCAATATTTGTCAATTTTTATACATATAGCATTAAGGCCAGGTTCCTTCAAACAATTTTCAAAAAACAGCCGACAGGGCAATTTAAAATTAAAGCTATTAACATTAAAAAAAACAATGTGACTTTGTTTTAGAGAAATAGGGCAGAACAAGGTCTGCCGGGACAGCTAGTGTTGTATACTTAGGTTAAACGAATTCATAACACGGTTGAAAGGCTAAAAAAAAGATCATATTATGGTATATGTTTACAAATTTGCGAAATTATGAAGCTATCACTTTGCACATGCTGTCCTATGATTGGCATTTTTTTTTTATTATAGTGAATAACAGTTGGCTGGACATGGCGGTATCCTGCAGCCGTCGTGAGGACTCTGGGCAGAATTACAAGATGTTAAAGGATCTACAGAAATGGCCCGCCAACCATTTCGCCATCTCTGCGGTATGCTGTTTTTTTTTTAAAGTTTACTATGGTAGCCTATTTAATAAAGGGCCAGTATCTGTGCGCGGGACCCGATTGGTTGTAGGTTCGAACCCCGGCACGAACCTCTGGATCTATACATATTTAGTATGGACTCGTAGCCTACTATGATTATCTTTACTGTCTTTCTACTTCTTTATATTAATACTGTGTTTGGCACCATACGTAGCGGACGGTGAGCTTGAGCGTCGCTGCACACCGTCGCGCGCTGGTACGCTGCATGGCCGATCCGCGACGATAGCGCCGCAGTCGCCCACCTTAGTCTTGATATCACAATAGACGTGACTCCACGCCTCTCTCGCTCGCAGGTCTTACTGCTCTCATTTTTATTTCAATTTTCGTATTTTTATTATTGTGGTAGGAGGCATTTCATCTCAAGGTGGTCGCTTTCGAAACACTAGAAGATCACCGTTATACTCTTTTTTCTGGCTTTCCGCCCAAGTCGAGGTCCGTACGTACAGCGGTGCTCTTGTATTACCGCCAAACCTATACAACTTGCTGGCCGAGCACCCTAAGCGCTCATCTCTCTTATCTGGTGAAGTTATAAAGACCCTATTTTTTTTTATTTCAACCCGTATTTCACCACTTTCTGAATGGAATATAAAAAAATGTCCTTACTAAGTGTCTACGTTATAAGAAAAGCGATGTCCAAAATTGAAGTTTCTAGCTACAGTAATTTAGGCTGCTCGATATGATATATATGATATTCCATGATATGTCAATCAGGGTGAGGGTTTTTATGCACTATATACATAGAAAATAATTGTTTCTAGGTTTTTTTGTGAATTATTCTTATATTGTTTACTCTAGGTAATAGAGCAAATGGAGTTTTTCAAATCTTCGAAGGATATCTCTGAAGATGATGAGTATCAACTCAACTTCGCCCCGTTCGACATGCGACCGTCCGACTGCATGGCGGAGTGGGCAGCCCGTCTCATGATAAGGTAAGACCGTGACCAACCGGACCGTCAACCTTGGCTATTACGCCTGCCACTACACATTACGGATTCCTATTTAACGTTGTTGTTCGACGTTGGCAGTCGCGAACTTGATATGCTGCCGGACAGTGGCACACATTCTCCTACATCAGGCGCTTTTCCATTAAATTTCATATAGGGCGGTACACCGCGGTATTTATTTATTAGTTTTATATTACATAGGATAATAAATCACAAATCAAAGACTGCGAAGCCATTTGTCAGACTTTATGGGCAGTCAATGAGCTCGGAGCAAGTAATTTTACAAGTATAGACTATTTAATTGTATATTGTTTTATAACAGGCAAACGAATTTGAGACTAGAGGGAGGAGATACGCTGTGTGATGACGATTATGAGGAAAACGGGGAAATGATCGGTCCGCACGAGCTCCGGTGGTGCATCGCAGCCAACTATAGACAGCTTCCTCGCCTGGCACTCGACTGCTGTCGTTGGAACGAATCGTGAGTTGTTTATTTCTTGAAGTGAAACTTCTTGGTTGACGCACCAGACACACTCCACGACATCGACGGCGCCATAGAAGAAAGATAGTTCACTCAACTGTCGCTAACCGGTGCGTTAACGCTCCGTGGCGCAGATTCATTCCAACGCAGCCTTGAGTGTCTGCAGGCGTTGCTTCTCAAGAGAGTCGCTTCCGAAACGCTGGTAGATCACTGTTAGTTTCATTTTCCTGGCTGGCCGCCCAAGACGAGGTCTGTACCTACAGGGATGCGCTTGCGCTGCCACCCAACCCATAAATCGCCAGCTGAGCACCCTAAGTGCTAGTCCTCTTTACCCGGTATAATTGTGAAGGTTCCTCCCGGCCACCGACATATTGTCAATACCGAAAAACAAAAAATCTTACGTGGTGTGGAGATTTAATAAGTGAACGAGAACTGACACTAACAAATTAAGGACGTCTCAAATATCATTTTCGTTACAAGAAATAAGAAAGATATGTCGTAGAGAGAAAGAGATTAACAATAAAGTGACTGGCTATATGAACAACTAAGGTTACAGTTATACAATATTTTGTTTAAAAAGTTTCACACACGGCCTCTTTTTTTAATTCTGACTTGCTACATCATATCTGATGGTAAACACGGAGCAGTTCAAAAACCCGCAAAAACTTTCAAGAGCAAAACCCGATACTCGTAGCGATTATGCCTGCTTACATAACTGCATCTTTACGCTTCGTTTAAGGAACACAGTATTATAAAACATAAATCATAAAACCACAGTCTAAAATTAGACAGTCGTTTGACTGGAGGGTCTTGATTAGTGATGAAAATGCCCGGGAATTTTCCCAAAGGGCCCAAAACTTCATTGGGAATATTCCCGGGAATTTACGAAATATTTTTGGAAGTTTTGGGCACTTTGGGAAAATTCCTGGGCATTTTCATCACTAGTCTTGATAGATTAATCGTACGAGGTATCAAAGGAGATAAGACAAGGAAGTGCTTACAGCCGCCGCGTTACTAGCTTGGGACACGATTTTCAGGGCTATCGCAAATAATGTAAATGTAATTTAATTCGTGGTTTTTACATTATAAAGGTACATAAGACCAATGATAATACTGGTGGTCACAAATATATATGTAAGGATGTGGGTAGTACGGAATGAATGATGCGAATGGTAGAGAGGAAGCTTGACTAAGGCTAGTTGCTCGCCGCGTACTAGAAAGAATATGGATTCACGGGCCCGGCGAAGGCGAAGAATAGGCAGTGCTGGCTCCTTGGTAGCTTAGTCGGAAGCAGTTCGACACACCGGGGTGGCGGCCCTCACCGCTGCCTTGACGGTCAATGAGGATATCCATCGGGTTCACAAAAAAAGAAGATGTGATGATCATTATATTGAAATGATAAGGAACAGTTCAAGACTGTGATAAGAATAGAAAGTATGAAGATAAAGAGACAGATTTGAATGGCGGAGAGAATAAGTTGTTATTAGTGTTAGGGAGAAATATTTTTATTGAAAGATGTACCTTACTGATTTATTTCGGCGAATAATCAATTAAAAACCAGAATTCTCTGAACATGTATGCTCATCTACCATTTACTGTTATTGTTATTCTTGCCAATAAATATTCCATTCAATTTGTTATCTTTTAAAATTTCTGGTAAATTTTAATTTATATGCAGAATGATAATGTTGATCTCAAACGAATAGACAAGCAAATTAATAAATATTGTTTGCTTCTGACAAATCGCGCGGCATTGTATAAACGACAGCGACATTTTTCAAGGCGTCGTCCTGGTGGTAATTTTAATATTGTGGTAATGCTAGCTTTTACAATTCATAGCCTTATGACATTACAGTACTACGAATTGGGAAACTTGATTTAGTTAAATCGCTTAATTCAGGTTTATGAGAGAATGTGATGTGTATGATGTGGCGTGGAAGACACAGAAAATGCGAGCCAAGAGGACCTTAGCCCTTCGAAAGAACGACCTCGATGAATTGTCGAAGCTTCGAGAGGAAGCAAGTTAGTGGAATTCTATATAGCTTCTCTTTTTATACTGACTTATCTTTACAGCGCACCTGACGGAAAGGTTTTTTAAATCATTTACAGGCGAACGCTTGGCCTTAATGACACCTGGTGGATGGTGAAGATGAGTTCGAAGATGGACCGCGTCCGCTCAGCAAATGCGTATTTACTCTTCTCTTAAAGGCTCCTAAGTCATACAAACGTGGAAATATGTTCAACGGAAGCACATTCTACTCCTCAGCTGTCCGCATGACACACGTAGAAGCGAATCATTCAGCGAAGTATACAGTGGATTTTCATTTTTGGAGTACAATGTAATTAAAAAACGGCAATGACTGCCGGGATGAGTCCATTGACTGTATGGAGAGTAGCTATCCACCATATACCTACCACTACTCAAAGTCTCTAGATATGTGGACAAATGAACATACACAAACTGATCCCAAATCGCGGCAGGTCAAAGCGAGTACTTTTCTGCAGTTCTTTTGTGATGAGGTCTATGACCAAAAACATTGGCATCGTGCTATCGGTCTTCGATTTACCATGAAAGTTACCAGGTTCTAGTAATATCATTGAAGTTTCAGGCAGTATGCATTTTGAATCGATCAGACCGGTAGGAGTTGCTCATATAACTTTTGGAGTAACTCTAACCATAATTTTATATAGAACTGTTAGGGCTGCCGTGAGGGTAACAGCTCCGGTATCTCAAACTCCTGCTTTGCAAACCCAGGAGATTTCCCTCGGCTATATTCCAATAGTGACCCGGCGAGCGAATAGCCTTTCTCAGGTTCCCTCTCTAGGAATAGTGCGTCTAAAGAAGCCATTTATAATTACCTTTATAAGGTGGCGCGTGGGATAAATACGCACCACTTCCGCCTCATCCGGGCAGCAGACTTAGTGGTTTATATCCCATCAACAACTAGAAAAAAAAGCTGATGATCTTCAAACAGCTGAATAAATTTTCTTTAATTATAACTAAGAACAGTCATGATTAAAACACATTCCAAACATAAAAAAACGAGATCCATACATTTCATGTTTAACTTAGTTTAACATGTTTCACCACGTCTCCACATACGCTCATTAGTTAAAAACGAACTTTATGTTATGTGAGACACGCTATATTTAGATTTGTAATTCAAAATATTAGATCACACTTTGTCAACTTGACGCCGTCAACTGTACTAGTTGACAACTGCGGACTGTTTATGCACCGCTCGCAGTCTCCTCGCTACCGCTAGCTGTATTCATTAATTTACACGGAATTATCACGCCGCACCCGGATGTCGGGTGTACATTGCATGGATAGTAGGTGGACTACGTGTGGACGCTGAGTGTACTACGTGTGGACGCCAAGGTATGGGCGATGTTTTTCGACTGAGTTAATTCCTGTGCTGGTTGAATATCGAGTGGATATAGTAAACCGTGACGACGTCACAAACAAAAACACACCAGCTCCTAACGCCCTACTTTTTGCGCCGGGGATTAAATATAACGTTAAAATCATTAACGTTTTTCGATCACAAATGTCTGTGTAGTGAGACTTATGTTTGTATTATTTTTGCAGCAATATTGTCCTGGGAAGACCACGATTTATGCCCACATGACATTTTGCTTATAATGAATGAGTTGATCCATCTGTCGGCTGATATCAAAGGTAAATTCTAAATAATATTAGTATAGTTACACGTTATGCATGCTCCATAATCCACTTTGATGTCGTTTGCAATGTGATCAGTGGCGCAGCTAATCGCTGTTCACACAAAACTAGTACACATAACTTGTTTGTTAGGTGATATGCGGGTTTTCACATCCTGTCCATCAGCGGTCAGTTTGTGGTAAATTCTAATCTTCTATCGTATATAAAAAAAAGCCTTCTCCTTAGCTCTTCGCATAATTAATGTAGAAGTTAACATTTTTATGTGGATATAAGAAACGTCAACTTGCAGATGGTAAATGATACGGCGTGTCGTGGTTATATGATTTTTTTTTACACTGGCTCGACATAGTGACTACAGAGTACCTCATGGTAAGTACAGTATAGTCCAAAAACGAAAGCGACTATCAAAGGGTGAAAATCCATTGATAGTCTACATCGTCCTGTCGGCCCACACATACCACGACTGAAGGTCTCTAGGTATATGAGCTACTGGATATACACAAGCTGATCCCGAAACGCGACAAGCTGAAACTGGTCATTATGACGGGCTTTACACCCATGTACTGTGGTCGCGATCCAGACGGGCAACGATGCCCTACCACCTCGCTGCTGCTCGTTTAGCATCACCCAGGAGCCACGTGTAGGGAAACTAGGGTAAAGCCTACGGACGCGAGCAGCTTCGACTCCCAATCGATAAAATGGAACTGGTGAAATTAGAGGATGTAGCTCTTGAGAACTCTCCAAGGGGATTTATTGAACACGTTTGGCAAAGGCTAAAAGGTTTCATCTTGGTTTTTTTCCAGATTTGCGAATCAGCACCTTGATGAACACTTACATGAACGATGTATCCGAATCTCTGATATTTAAAGACTGTAGTGTTGTGACAGCCGAGGACTTGAGGACACTGGATTCAATGCATTACGCTGTGATGTCATTCTACTGGGATCAGTGGGAAGGTCGCGGTTAGTATCAGCGACATCGACAAAATAAACATTAACTTAAAAAAAAAAACTCTCATGGGATCTCGTTGTTCTTCCTCTGTCTGTTTGTTTGTCTATCAAGACCTTTTTCCTCGTGAGTGCAACGGTATATCAAGAAATTAATATTCAATACTCAGGTCTATAGTCACTTGTAGCTCTGAAAAAATAGAACTTCTAAGTCAACACAATTAAAATATACGTCTGTTTATGTTCAAATTTTATTGTGTATGTTGTTTTCGAAAGGGGATCAAAACTAAAAGAGTATTTCCTGTTAGAGGAAATCTCTGAAAAGCGTTTTATCGTATAACATAAAGAATATGTTTGGGGATCATAAAATAAGTTCGTACGAGACCCTCGGTGCTTGAGTCCGACTCCCACTTGGCGCTTATAGTAAATTCGACAATGTTTCTCGGAATGACGTTTCATTCAATATTGTACTGGGGTGTATACATTCATTATACGTTTTGCATGGAAACTTAGCTCGGCTGCTTATGCAGTCAGTAAAATCAGGCAACTCACAGATATTGAATAAGCTGGAATAGTTTTAAGTGTTCGCCTATACAATACCTATACATATATATAGATAGACATCTTAGAGTTATCACCATTGAAATTTAAGTTGCGAAAAAAGGGATATTGATGTATGTGTAGCATGTGGTAGATTCATTTTCCTTTTTTTTGTGACGATTGAAAAGTGCTTGGAAGTAGGCCTATTTTAATAATATTATATTTCATTTCTTTGGTGAACGTTACAGACAGCATTGATAGAAATCGGATAGTGCTAGGTATGGCGGAAGTACTGAAACAATCTGCTTTGTTGAACCCGACTAAAAGCGAGGCGCTTGTTTCAACTGTACTGGACTGCATCGACGGCTGGTCAGACCTCTCTGAGGAGGCTGCCAAGAGCGTGCTAACATCGGTGAGTTTTTTTTCAAGACTTACAAAAACGGCTGTACTGCATTTTTTAAATTATGTATTGGTATTTGTTAATACATATAAAATATGGGGTTCCCAATTTTATGGTAAATCGCCGAGGTACAAGTCTTCAGTTACAGGAGCCAGGTGTAATGTCTGTATAATTGAACCACAACTAAAAGTCTCTAGCTATATAATAACTGTACACAGCCTGATACCAACACGCGACAGGCAGCTACGGGTCACTAATGGTAATCTTCTACTAAACCTACTCTGCATTCGATCAGCACAGTATAAACTGAAAATTTCGCTGACGTCCTGACCTCCGTACACTGTTCGCTTTGTGTCCATGGACTGTCCACCCGGCGTCCACGGGCTGTCTACTCGGCTATATAATTCTGTATAAATTATTACTTGAATTTGTTAGATTCAGATAAAAAACTGCATTTTTTTTAATCTTATAAATAAAATCTTGTCTTTATTGTGAAGATCAATCTTGCGAAAAATAGCAAGACCCTAAGAACACTGTTCTTAGAGTGCTATCGCTGAGCTCCGTTCTTCAGCGGTCATGTCATAACCAGAATATCAGCATTAAAAATCGGCATCAATGACTGCGGATGTTGATATTAAAAACTATGCGGCTTCTTCACTTCAATTAACCTTACACAGCATTGCACCAAAATCCCACTCCTCAGGACCTCTTTATCAATCGGTTCTCATGACACATACACTCCAACTTCGTCTCATCCAGGCAGCAGACTCCTTTAAGTCTGCTATTACCTGGAAATTTATCGAGTAGCGTCAACATCTGGTGATTAATAATCGTTTTTTAGTTATTCTCGGGTGACGTTCCTCGCCACTCCCTAGAGGATATTAGAAATAATCTCGGAGCGTTCCCTCCAGCGAGCGTCCAGGACTTCCCACTTCTGATGTCAGATAGTGAATCGGCGACGGCTGATAAATACAGAATGTGCTTCCAGCTGGTTGCTGATGCAAACCATTCATTGCATGGTTACTGTGAGAAACTACATGAAGCTCTTAACGATAATGGTAAAGTTTTTTTTTTATATTAACATGACAAAGTGATTGTTCTCTGTGTGTGTAACATTGATTTCACTTTTACAACTATAAGTGGCACCACGTTCTTTTTGGCTCCAGATAAAGAGCAATGGAGGAGAACCTTCGATATAATGAAGAAGAGGATTTTCGAGAACCCATACGCCGGGGACGACTATCGCGTCCTGTACAAACATACAAATTCGCTTTACAATATTTATAACTACGGTGAGATACTATTTTTTTTTATAAATCTCTTAACCCATTTGGCCGTCGCTACGACAGGCCTGGCTGCAAAGTGTTTCGCAGGAAACGGAGCTGCGCGCTGAAAGTGCGTACAGCAAACGCGCGCAGTCGCGCAGCATGAACGGGACAACGTTTTGCCTCAAAACCATTTTCATTAGATTTTAGAAGAAAAATAATACAGGAGAATAAAATTAAAGTATATCACCCATCGTGTGCATGTGGCGTTTTTTAGCCGGTGACTATAGTCACTGGTGTGCAGGTGGCATTTTTTTTAGCTGATGATTTTAGTCACCGATAGTAATGAAAGGGTTAAAAAATTACATCTTTTTTTAATAATCCTATTTTTAGGATACTTCTATGAAAAAAGACTAATAGATGTTATGAAACGTTTTAAATACCAGATGGTATTATAGTTGTTTTTGAGCTGGATAGGTTTCGATTCTTTATAGATAATACTGTCGAAAAAATATATCCGTTTTGAAAAATATTTTTTTTAGTAAATACTGGTATTTAATGCGAATTACCGATATTGAATGAAAGTCTTGGTTCCATAAACTCGAAAGAGGCGGCGGAGAGGGTCAGGGAGGCAATAGCCGGCCCCGACAACCCGATCCGTCGCCCACGTAGAATAGGACGAAGGAGGAGGGCCTTTGCCGCAGGCCTTCCTCCGTAACTGGAAAGACGCCTGGGCGGCGCGCTTGAGGGAGCGCGTCGCCCAACTTATCCAGGCGAGAGCGGTGTGTGACGTGTTCCCGCACACCGCTCCAAGACTACTTATATGAGGAGAGCGATGGGTGGCCTTTTACTTAGCCCCTCGTAAACACAGAGGTGAGGCCTACCGAATAGGCCAGACATCGTCGCGGGCCGGAGAAGCGGACGCTGCTGTACCTCCGGTCCCGGCTAGACGGAGAGAAGGAACACCCCGGGGGTTTTAGTCGGTGCAAGTCCGACACACCGGGGGGCGCCCTCTGAGGTCCGTCAGGGATTTCCCCCGGGTTATAAAAAAAAAAGGTTCCATAAACTACTATAATGTCACAGTGTATAATAGACTTTGTATAGCTAGCATTTTTTTATAGTGGCTTGATAACGAGTCTACATTGCACCTGATGGAAAATACATTGAACTCTTAGAACGGCAGCGAATGTCAAGGGTCGGCGATGCATTGACAGTCGCCATTGTTATGTCAGCCCACTTATACAACAACCTAAAGTTTCTACGCAAATGAACAATTGGATTTTTACAAACTAATCTCGAAACGCGACAGTCCAAAGCGTGTCTCTATGACGGATTCTGTACTTGTGTACTGTGATCACGACCTAGATCGGCCGACCGCCCGACGACCGAACCACCTCAAGTGTTATTTTAATATTATATTTCGACTTTATTTGCTTTAGGAAGCGATACGTGAAGCCATTTTAAGGCATTATACAACTACTGCGCTACTGGGTAATGCAGAATTGATTACAGGATCCGTAGACGCAAGTCGATGTGCAGAAATAGAGATCTTGGTGTGTTTATCCGCTGCAAGTCCGGTACACTCGGCCGCCAGCGTCTCCTGTGTTGCCAACGTGGTCTTATGAGGATTTTTTTAAGTAAAAAATGTCCCTCGCGGAATGGTGGCCGAGAGGGGTACCACAAAACTATAGCTAGTGCCGAAGATATTTATAAGGTCATAGAACTTGGACAAGAGCAGTACAATTAAAATCCGCGTGGCATGTTGGTCAGGAGGCTTGTATTCAGCAGTGGGTGCAAATCAGCTGATGATGACGATAGAAAACAAGATACAGCAGCTGCAGTCAAATTGTAACACAGGCTTTAATTCTCAGATGAAACGAGCAAGGATGAGAAGCGGCGGACACTTCGCGAAGTGCTCTTGGCGGTGAATCAGGAGCCGCGCAGTGAGCTGCGGCTCTCACAGCTGTGCCCCGAACTGGTGCGCGGAGATCTGCAGGCAGAAACGAGCCTTGGCAAGCTGCTGGGCCTTCCCGACTGGCTTACCGTCGTCAGGTTTTACGATCAGGTGACGTATCGATCAACTTGTAAACTCATATACTTAGAAATGTGATATTTGTGAGCCGACATGACGAGGGATTTTGTCAATGAATCCTTGTGCCTTTCATAATCGCTGTCATTCTTGGAATATTCTGAAATTGTCTTCGGGTGCTCTGTACTTAGTTTGCTGATTTGAGCTGAGCTGAGCTAGCATCTAGGTAAGCTGCTTCATGCATCTTCTCTGCACATAGCGCACACCCGCCAACCCGCATTGGACATTAAAGCTGGATTACAATGTACAATGCTTTTGCCATGGATTTAACAAATATTGTGAAAAAGAGAAAGGATGTTCTTGCCTTGTACTGGGACGAAGCTGGCTAATAATAATTTTGGTGATATATTGCCCCTCTGTAAAATAAATATGCTTTGACGAGACACTCTTAAGATTGATTAGGTTTGTTCACCAGTTCACAAGTGAATGTAATAGAAAGAGTTGAATAACATTTATGTGGTACACAACATAACATACGACACAGAAGGATAGGGTAATGAAGACTGAAAACAACAAAAACAACAAATACCATGTGCTGTGATGAAAAGCCAAAGGGAAGTCAGCTCAGCAAATGTTAGGTAACCAGCTGAGCCAACCAGCACTGAGTGATGAGTTTTCTTCACCAGGTGAAGGTAATGACAGGCTCGATCCGTCGGCCGTGCGTCCTCGAGGCGAGACTGTCTGACGGCCGCAAGCTTAGACTCATGCACAAGAGCGGGGACAGGCTGCGGACTGACGCGTCCGCGCAGAGGGCCTGCAGACTGCTGGCGGACTATTGCCCCCAGGGGACACTCTTCACACATTATGAGGTACGGGATCATCACATTACACGTAAATGTTTTTTTTAAAACCTTTGTCAGTGAACAGGCTGACGCCATAATTGATGCGACTGGCTAATAACGAGCCCCATATGAGTACCAAGCGCTTTTTTAAGCCGATAATTAGGTAACTCTATTTTGTATGAAACACCCTGTATGTATATGTTATTTATAATCTATCTTCTCTAATAATAATAATATACCGTTCACGCTATTGTCCCTTTCGGGGTAAGCAGAGATATATTAGTGATTGTATTGGCTTCGCTATTTATATCCGGTTTCTGTTTTTCATATTTCGTGTAACTAAAAAAATATTATATGTATTTATTGTATCAGGAAGCGGTGATGCATTGCCGATTAAGAAGAATGTTATTCATTGCCTCCTTGAAAGACCTCATTTATAGCTCTGGTGTTAAATACGGGAAAACAATTAGCAAATGATACTCGGTTGCAAGTTGGTCACGCACTATTTTATTTAATTACCCCCGTGCGGGTCGCAGCCCACACATCTACTTATTTACATATATAACACTGGGAAAAAATTAATTGACGATCCGTACAACGATAAGTGTTTGTTATAAAGTACATATCATCAGTCTGTTTGCCGGGAAAGGTTTAAGAATAAACTAACTTCCCCATCATCAATTTTGTTTTAATTCCTTCACCAGGTAACAGTGCTCGGGGAAGACTGCGGTCTCATAGAGTTCCTTGAAGAACACGATACTCTGCGCAATGTCATATCAGATTCATGTGACTTGAAGGGTGAGAAGAATTTCTTTCGATTGATTTCTTAGCCTCTTTTGGAATCTTGTCTATAGTGCTTTGTTGTGTCTATATAAGGATTTCAAAACCATGTCCGACCCAAAAGGGCCATAAGGTGACACGATAGCAATTCCAAAAGTATATATTATAATTTTTTGAAAATATTAAAAAAGTTTTGTCGTCTATAGGTCTATCAGATATCTATCAGGTTGTTTTGGGATCTACGGGAGTCATGGCGCTTTTGACGCCATGGCCTGCTAGTATGATCCGTTGCTTTCCTTTTTCCCTTTTTTCACGAGCTATGCTCGAAAAGGACGAAAGGGACGACCAACGTAACAAGTATCCCAGCTGATCGCCGTTCCTATAGTATTAGTAGACATGATATTAAATTATAGGGTTCTATTGTAGGTGATATTCTATTACAGGGATATTATAGGGGTTTTTTTTTACAATGTTTTTCCTTCACCGGTGAGCATGTTGTGCCAAAATTTGTTGTTGAAAAACCCTGAGAACCGTGCCGGGACTCGAACCTACGACCATTCGCTTTGCCGTGCATGGAATCCGATCCGGTATGCACTCAACTCCACCATAATTGTTTTTTGATGTAGCCAGCTAATCAGACCGTGATGTGTATCTATGCGGAAATGAGTTTTAACAGTGAGCATCCTTGCCAGTGTGTTATGTGTTGTTGTATGTTATATAAAAGGCAGTGTGTTATGGTCGCAGTGGCGGTGCCGGGCCCTGAGGACAGCGAGCTGATCCTGCAGCCGTCGGGTTCCGCCCTGCAGAGGCACAGGGACCTCTGCGACAAGGTGCCGGCGACCGCGCTCAGGTATTGTCGCACACGCAGTGATGTGAATCCCATAGAACTATATAAATGCTTATCGTGACGTCACATCCCTATTGGAGTAGACAGAGAGAATGAAACGCCACATATCTCTGTTTTTTGCGATTATCAAAAAAAGGGGATGGGGGGGGCAGAAGAGCGGAGCGCGTTAGAAGGAGGAAAAAAGAAAAAAAAACTGGCGATAAAAAGAGTAGAATAAGTGTGGTGCTAGAAATATTATGAAAAAGACTCTGGTTTATGCCAGAGAAGTAAAAAAATCAGGCTGAAGGTGCACCAGATTCTAAGAGGCTTTTGTCGTCCTCTGGCAATTGCCACACAAGGAGCGTTGCGTTGCCGACCAAGTACATTGTTCATTGCCGTCTTAATAATAGTAGAATAGAATAACGGCTCCCGCTACATCATGCTGAGGCGTTGTAAGCGCGTAAGAGCCGTCCGAGGTATACACAGCATGACGCATTGCACGTTGTGTGCTGGGATACATGGCTAAAGCGCTTCCCAGGGATTCCACAAATACAGTGGACAAGCGAAGGAAGGCCTTTGCCCTGCAGTCGGATGAAACTGGCTGATAATAATATAATGCTAGTCACCGATTTCGTCCATACTCAAATTCAGATTTTTAAAGACAAACGTATGATCTGAGCTTAGTCTGAGCAAAATAAAATTGCATCCATATATCTCAGCCTAAGCCCCTCTGATTGGCTCTGAGCCTATAATAAAAATAAAATGAGTGAAATTGTTTCAGGTGCTCGATAGAGAAGCGCAGTTCTTGTGTACAAGATTATATCTTGAAGAAGAGAAGATTCCAAGATTCTTTGGCTTTTATGACTGTCGTTACTTGGCTGTTGGGTAATGCGATTTAAATAACGTCGTAATAATAGTGTATTGTCACGCTATATCCCTTTCGGAGTGAGCAGAGGTACATTAGTGGCTGTATCCACTTGGCGCTTGTATGCCATGCCCAACGTGGCTACAGCGCAGCTGATCGCCGTTCTCACGGCATCAGTAGATTTCTGATAGATGCCATGCGGGTTTCTTCACGATGCTTTTCTTCACCGGTGAGCATGTGGAGCCTAAATCCGTATTTAATCTTGAAAAACTTAGATACACCTACTTGCTGGCATTCGAACCGTTGTAAGGTATAACGTTGTATTTGGTAAGATGTAAGCTTTAGCCGCGGCGCTAAGTTTTGCTTATTCGCTATGAAACAACGTTATCTTATCACGGACAAGTCATCCAAAGTTAACCCTGTGACGTCCGCGGGCGTGAATTCACGCTCAACAATTGTACCGCTGCGGCCCGCGGGCGTGAATTCACGTTATTCAGAATTTAGTCATATTTATACCTTTATGGATTATTTTTGGCACTGGTAACTTTACCAACGTATGCTTTATAGAACCAAGTGGCTCTATGACATTTCACTACTCTCGGCTTAGTAGAAAAAAAAAAATATTTTTGACACTTTATTTGGCGCGATCGCGACCAGTGCGGTGTGCTTTTTTATTTGAAGTGGACTATCTACTGATTGCCGGGAAAGGCATTTTCAGCTCAACCGGGCTTAGGGGGCGAGCACAGAAGGTGCTCAGCCATGTGCTGTGAGCTTTTCAAGTGTCAATTATAAGTGGTTATTTTGTGGCGCGGCCTCAAAAGATTAAAAGTCACGAAATTTGTTTTATCGTTAATATTGCCCTTCCTCTGCGATAATATGATATTTTTACAAAAGTAGCAGAGCGCAATATACTATATAAATTAGGCTGTAAACACTTTTATAGGATTAATCTATATAATTGAAAAATAAAGTTAAGAGGAATCGCGTGCGGCAGCTTGAAATGTATGCACCGCCTCAAAAAAAATATTCGGGGCTTCTTATGAACAGCTGAGGTTCCACCCGTACGATGTTTTATTCGTATTATAGATGGGAAAGAAAGGTGAAATCACTGGTGAAGTAACAGTGATAAATGAAAATCACACGGACCGAAATAGTACTATAAAAAGTACGCGTGTGAAAAGGAGGACACTAAATAATAGATACGTTATAGATAGATAGATACCCAGTTATAATTTGTTCCCTACTAATTAATATTTATGAAATTTCAAACACATGTGTGCTCAGGTTTTAAAATAAATATCAAAAAGCGAAACATACTCGTGCAGGTCTAGGGGATCGGCACTTGAACAATCTGATGTACTCGGTGAGGGAGGGCTCCGTCTGCTGCGTGGACTGGTCCGCCATCTTCCAACACGGGAACCCGCGCGAGCCGCCGCCGGCCAGGCTCACCAGGAACTTGCGGGCTGTCTGCGACGCTGACGGTATCCATCACATTATTATTCTATCTACTAATCATTTGTGTCTGAGTAAAGCTTCGGCAAAATAAGACGAAGATATGGCCGAATTTTTATTTATTATTTTTGACGAGTTGCAAAGTGATTGTAACCATGAGACATTTGGAAACATAATATGTTTTTGTACTCATTACAAATAGTTTTAGGGGTCCTATGCGCGAATACAACTCGTACATGAGCCCCTATAACGTATTTATAATTAATTTTTATCATCTCCAGAAGTTATTTTTATACAGTCACCTTTTAATTCTTATTTTTTAAATCATTGCGTTATTAATTTACTTAAATTTACTTAATTTCGAACTTTTATATACCCACAAATAAATAAACACAAATATTTATATAAAGTGTAATTTATCTAATTTATTATGATTTTAGTGTTTGAGAGTCGAGTGCAGATGATAATGACGTCACTTCGAGCGTCTCACAAGATCCTCGTCCCTGCGTTGAAGATCATTTTCAAATGGATGGGAGGAGATTTCAATGAAAAGGTGATTGTTTTAGTTGGTAGGGCGATTGCTCGGACTGGATCATCACCACAGTACATGAGTGTAAAGACCGTCGTAGTGACTCGCTGCGGCTTGCCACTTTTCGGGATCAACTTGCGTATCCAGTTGTCGATATATTATATCAGTTGTCATAGGGAAATATTCACGAAAGGACAAATTTTCGTGACTTTGAATAACATCACGTTGTAACGGCATCTTATGTGACTTTTGAGTTAACTTTTGAAACAGCAAAACAAATGCTGTTGCTAATTTTTTACCTATATTTTTACGGAGAGGTTGGCTCAACTTGATGCATTATTTAGTGTGTACGAAGGGTGGTGGGTGAATTCTCTGCCGCCCGGGGCGCGGACTCCGGCTTACCTTCTTAAATCTGGGCCTGCCTCAGATGTTGATTTCTTTTATACCTCAGTTTTTTATTTTATTTTACATAATATTTAAACTATATTTTAGTTTTATTTATGTCTAAATTGTCTAATATGTATGTCTAAATAAAAAAAAACATTTTGAATTTTTTAGTTGGAATACTTTTTTTCCAGTTGAAATATATAAGAGGAATATTGGAAGGGAAAATGCTACCTCACGAGATAACTAGAGACGTGCTGAGCAAGTCTAATGAGAAGTATAAAGAGAGATACCAGCAACTGCTGGATAACGTCTTCTCCCGGTATGAGAGTAAAGAGATCTACAGCGTGGAAGAGCAGGTGAATTTTTTACTTTTGGCCAAAATCGCTCTTATACTAAAACAAGGGAAAGGAAGGAAGGGAAGGGGAAGGGGGGGAGGGACTACAAATAAAATAAGGGATAAAAAAAGTCTTTCCGATTGTTGACGGGCTGCAAAAACGGTCATATCGCAAAATTCAAAATGAATTTTAAAGCTATTAGAATATAATTTTTTAATCTTTTGGCAAGACATTTTTTAGAGCTACGGTTTTTGCGTAATCCATAGGAATAAATCGGAAAAAGAACAGCCTTTCCTTAGTCTACGGGCTTGGAAACATTTTTTGAAATATTAAAATATCACTTTTCTTACATATTTGGGATTGGGATCGAACGTTGAATATAATCCCTAAATATCTTCCTCGTCTATAAACTTACCCTGTATATAATGAACCTTCAAGAGCCCTGTGCAATTGCGGATCGTCCATTGAACGGATTTTTTTCCCGGTTGAAAAAAGTTTTGGAAAAAAATTAAGGTTTTTAGTCTGCAACGATCTTTATGAATTTGGTTAAATTTACACTAAAACTGAGAACACAATTGAGACGTCTAGTTTCACAACCCGCTATAACATGTTTTTCTCAACTCCCATAAAATTATAAAAACTTATAATTAATCTTCTAAAATTCATATATAATATTTGCTTTATATAAACATTTCATTTACTATTAGAACTATTAAGTAATTTTGTACGAAAAATCGTTTTCACGGGTTTTGAAACTAGACGCCTCAATAAGGAGTGCAGTCACTCTCTCCGCAATTTTAATATAAAACAAAACAAACTTTATCGCGCTCCTCCGCGCACAATGAATTAAGTTAAAACCAGTCTAATAAGGCCGTTTGAGTCTGTCTTTATACTCTTAAATGAGTTCTTTTTGTTGCAGGTATCAAATCTCCTCGAGCATTGCACTGATGAGAGGATCCTCGCGGTGACTCGCGCTGACTGGGAGCCGTGGGTCTAGTCATAACAGACTTAACAATTTACAAAAACTGGACTCCTTCTCGAGTTCAATGTCTCTAAATGCTGTCGATACATCTTTGCGGTGATCACGGAATTTCAAACAATGATGAAAATGTTTTTCTATTGTTATAAGTTATATAATAAGCCAATATAAATATTAATGTTTTCCTAACCTGTACATTATTACAAGATTCATTAAAACGGAGCTATAGCTTGTCTCGCCGTAGTAATAATATACTGTCACATCCCGCCTAGGTTTAAGTTTTTTAACTCTACTTTTGTTAAGTCGTTGCGATTTGAAATGGTCTTCCGGCGAGCGTTTTCCCAGTCTTATGATATGGGCTCTGTAAGCGTAGAGTGAAGAAATATTTGTGCAGGCCGGCATGATCGCTGCGACTACCGTTACTATTTCTTACTGTTGATAGTCGTTGTCGTTTTTGGACTGTACTATGTTTACCCTCAGGCGCGTTGTGGTCATCACTGCCGAGTCAGCAATTAAAAAATCATTGCCAGCGTGGACGAAGTCACGGGTTAAACTTATAATAGATATAAATAAAACACGAATGTACATCAAAACATATTTTATTATATCCAAATAACGCAAACAATCGTCGTTGTCTTATATCTATATAATAATAAATAATTTCTGAGATTTGAGAGTTCAATATGCACTCTCGCGTACTCACATACAAGGGGTGTGAATGTCTTAAAATATACAAACTCATTTTCATAAGACCGTATTCTTCATTTGTCGAGAGTATCACAACCGAAGGTCGATATTTGGTCGAAGCCGAAAATTTTTAAACACTAAGAGCAGCTTGCACCAACAAATTAAATCTAATTTAAAGTCATAAAACGCCATTGAGCGTTAAACTGCACTTATCGCCTAGCACGGAAACATCAAGTTTTATTAACAACTCGTGGAGGCAGGCGGCGCGAAGCAGTAAACCTCATCAACGATCATGTCAGGGTCACCAATTGTGAAGATGAGACGCCGCTTGTGGGAGGCGTATTGATTGAAAGGCAGTTTTTACTTCAATCCCTTTTATTACTTATTTGGCGTTAAATATAATGCGCGTAACCTAGATATCGTGCATAGAACTATAAATAATCTTACATTGCATTAAGTGCTTAAAACTTCCGTTAGCTTTACTCGGCATTATATACGTCAGCACAAACTGTTTACAAATGTGTAAAATTTAAATCATCATTGAGGTCGCTAAATGGCGTTGTATACAAGCTTTAATTTGTTGATGCTACCGACCTAAAAAAAATCAGTTTAACGGTCAGTAGTGACGATAATATTATTCCTTAAGATAAAAACTGTATTGCTAAAAAAAAAAACGAAAAACAAAAATTGCGATCGATAGCTTAAAATAATGGCTGCTAGAGACATCTTTTTAAAAAAAATTCACAACTGACAATGTGAAATGTCATTGCGCTAGCAACGCACATGCATTGTAAACTTAGTCTAACAGATGGCATGTTTCAGTAGACGTGTTCTTTGCTTGACAGAAAGTTATTGAAAGGTACTTTTCGTTTTTAACAGCAGTGTTATTCGCAGAGTATATATAAATAATGCATTGCCTATTCTTGCAATAATTAATAATACAAACGGTCAGTTTCAGATTTTGATTCCTATTGAATTATAATTCTATACCACAACACAATATTACCCGTAGCTTACCACCCCCACGCACCCCTCCCAGAGATGAAACCTAAACAGGCTGTTTGGCCCCTGGCGTCTGGAAGAATCTGGATCCCCAGGCCAGGGTGGAATGATTGGAAGGATGGATACCCCGGGGGTTTAGGAGTCCGACACCGGAATCGCTGGTCTCATAGTCCTATGCCGGAATTTCCCCCAGGTCGCCAAAAATAAGGGTTAAAGCGTAAACGTCAAATATTTTAGGTTAGAAAATATTACTAACCGTCCGATCAGCTTATCAGAATTCTTTAAATATCGGAACGTAGTCTATAAAAATTGTTACGAAAAGCGAGTACATAGCGACAGCGGCGTAAGAAAAATAAGAGGGAAGAGGCGCGCCGACCGGGTGACAGCGGCGTGAGGGGCAGCAGGCCGGGGAAACGACCCGCGGAATCCGGCGTTGCTAATGACGTACACGTTGATTTAGAAATTAATGTAACTAGTACTAGTTGTTAGGGTAGCCCGAAGGAATATATATAGCGACAAAATCTGTGTAATTTATATATAACATTTTTTGATTCCGGTTCGGGCAGCGATCGAGTGCGCACGTGTTTCAGTACACGCCGTTCTTCCCCCCGCCTCGCTCCGTGCGACCACACCTGTTCGCCAGACGCGCGCTTTCGAGCGCGACGCCCGGCAACACGTGCTCCTGCGTGCGTCGCCGTACGTGCCACCGATCTCGCCGAGGCGCCTTTATCAAGGCGTCCGAGGCGAATAGTTTCTATAAACTACACATCTCGCCGAGGTGTCTTTATCAAGACATCCGAGGCGAATAAGTTTCATAAACAACTGACAGTCTCACGCTTTTGCAAAAGCACTCTTTTTGGTGGTTAGGCCGGGGAAACCCAGCGGTGTTATACGAACCGGCCTAGAGCGTGCCCCGGGCGCTCGCGTTTGCCCTTTTGGCAACCGCGCTCACTGGACGGGGTCGGACCAGTTGGCATTGGGAGTGACCCCCTCCTAGTCAACCCCGACTATCGCCCTCCACACCCTCCTATCCCGATTTCCTGCCGGCCCACAGTTTGGCTTGGGTCCGCCAGCGCGGACCCCTGTCTTTGTGTGCCAAGGTAGGCACTCAACCCTTGCCAGGGACGATAGGTACACACCCCCCGGGCCCTAAACGGGTCTGAGGGACTGCCTTTTAGTAGAAACACCGAGTCAGGCTCAATCCTGTCACCAGGATGGAGCTTGACCCGGCTGTGTATTATGCGCTCATAGAGCACTCTAGAAACCTCGACGAGGCGTCATTTAGGGCGAAATTCCCTAATCTAGTGGCCGTTGTGCCCACCCCCGACCCTCCTGCCTCACCGGAGTTAACGGTCGAGCTGCCCTCGCACCCCCCTCTCACCCGTGCATACCGCGACGACCGCGGAGCGCCCCGCGCCCACCGACCGAGCCCCGCATCCCGCGTGAGCTGGCTCAACAATGAGAAAGAGACCGCTCGGAGCATCGTCGTCCGTCTCTTTCTACCGAGAATAGATATGCGCTTTTAGTTGAAGCGCCTTATAAGCGTGGCATGCCCGGGCAATGCCACAATTGCCAGTTGTACGGGCACTCGGCCCTACGATGCTTCGCCCGCCCGAGGTGCGTTAAGTGCCTGGGCGATCACGTCACGAGTAATTGCGAGCGCACTCGTGACGCCCCGACCCTGCCAAGTTGCGTCTTGTGCGGAGGCGAGGGTCACTCCGCGAATTATCGCGGGTGCACTCGCGCTCCTCATCAGAGACGCAAGGTGCAAAAGCCTTCTAGGGCGCCCGCACCGCGACCACAGAACAGGGCTGTCATGCCGCCGGCCATATCACACTTCCCACCGCTTCCCGCGAGGCGCGGAGTTAACCTCCCGCCCAGCGGTCCCGCTGAGCCCGCCGGCGCCGCCGCCGAACCGGCTCAGCATTCCAATGCCACCAGCATCGCCGGCTCCCAGGCAGCTCACCCTGCCACCAACTCCGTCCGCATGGTGGAGCGCGCCGCAGTGGCCGCCCCTACCGCGGAGCCTGCGCGAACCCAGAACGCCTGAGTGAGACCCAGCGCTCCTCAGACAAACGCTGTGCCCACTGCGCAGCAGGAAATGATGATTGACTTCGCTCTCTTGAGCGAGTTCACTAGGACGATAGATTTTTAGGGAAATCACGGAGATGGCTAGGGGACTCCGCGCAACCAACAACAATCCGTCAGCACGTATGGAGCTCATGGTGAGACACGTCGGTCTCATCTGCGCATTCCAGACCTTCCACGCCCGTTAGTAGGGATGCCCGTGCATCCCTCGTGTACCTCTTAGGCCGTTCCAATGCTCTTTGCGTCGAGCAGGTCTAAACCGTTCGCTTTGAACCTCGCGTGGTTTAACGCCTTCGGCCTCAGAAATCAAAGAACTATCGTCGGAGAGTTCTTACGCGAAAATCAGATAGAGGTCATGCTTGTCCAGGAAACACTCCTCAAGCCGAGTGATAGAGACCCTAAACTCGCCAACTATCACCTGGTTAGGAATAACAGGACCCACGCCAGAGGCGGGGGCATTGCCATATACTATAGATTCTTGCACTGTATCGCCGGCGATGTCTGTCGATGACGGTTCGACTGACTCATCGGAGTCATCGAAAGCACCCGAGTCACCCGACCCTCCTGCGCCCGCGGACGACGGTTTTACTGTCGTCGTTCACAGGAAGCGCAAAATAGTCCTCGACGACGGCCCGTCCAAGGCTGCCAAGCGCAATCCTAATGAGTCTGCGCGCGCTCTCGCCGCCAACTATCCCAAGCCCAAAAGGGCTGCCAAATTTCCCGCTCCCCGCACAGGGCCGGCTCCCCCGTCATAATACGGGAGAAGAGCGCCTGGGAGCGCATTTCTAGGGGCTTTGAAAGATAAGTTCATCACTTACACGAGGGCTACTGCAACCCTCGACGGCATCCGTGTCGTCGTTCCCACACCAGTAGATCACAAAGATCTTACACGCTACCTAAGAGCCGAGAACATAGGTTTTCATACCTAGGCTTCTCGAGGAGGAGCGCAAACACCGGGCCGTTATCCGAGGCCTGCCAAAAGAGCTCAGCTCTGAGTTCATCAAGGAGGACCTCCTGGCCCAGTTCCTCCCGGTGGAAGAAGTCCACCGGATGTATAAATCCTCTACACGGGAACCATATGATATGGTTCTCGTCGTTCTCCCTCTCTCTCAAGAGGCCAAAAAAATCTTCGACATTAGGAACGTCTGCTGCCTCAGCGGGCTTCGAGTCGAAGTCCCACACAAACGTGGCGTACCCGGGCAGTGTCACAACTGCCAACTGTACGGCCACTCTGCTTTTCGATGCTATGTGCGCCCACGGTGCGTCAAGTGCCTGGGCGACCATGGCACCAAACAGTGCGAGCGTACTCGTGACGCTCCCACTCCGTCTAGTTGCGTCCTTTGCCGCACCGAGGGTCAACCCGCCAATTAACGCGGGTGCCCGCGCGCGCCGCGCTTGAAGCGCAATTCACAGCCCCTCAGGGCGCCCGCACCGCACATGCACACGGAGGCCGTCAGGCCCCCGCCCGCGTCGCATTTCCCCCGAGGCGTGGAGCAACCCTCCCGCCTCGAGGTCAAGCAGAGCTTAACGGCACCGTCGCCGCCGGCTCCCCCTGCGCCCGTTCCCGCGAATGCGGCCGTGCGTGTCCCAGAGGCCGCCAATCCACCAGCCGAGCCTGCACACATCCAGAATGCCTGGGTGCGTCGTAGTGCACCGGCTCCGCGTGCGCTCTCAGCGCTGGTTCCCCCGGCGCCAACTCCATTTTCTACAGCTTTCGATGACTGCTGCGATTTCCCCGACTTCATTGATGTCGACGAAATCTTAGAACTCTCGCGAGAGCTCCGTGAGTCAATAGGAAACTCTGCAGTCAGATTATCCTTATTAGTCAAACACGCAGACTTACTAAGGACACTTAAAAAAATCGGTGCATCCAAATAGACGCCCTCCAGTCCTCCGCGTTCTCTCTTTGCCGGCCCAATGCTCTTTGCAACGATCAGGGTCAAAGCGTATGCGTTGAACGTCGTGCTGTTCAACGCAAACGGCCTTAAACGACAAAAGGATCTGGTCGGCGAGTTCCTAAAAACCCACCAAATAGACGTCATGCTAGTGCAGGAGACTGCTCAAGGACTGCTTCCGCATCACTAGGTGCTCGTCTGCCTCTTTTTTGAGAACGAAAAGAATGGAGGCCGGCAGTAGGGCATTTCTAGTTGCCACCTTTCCGCAACTCAATGAGGCCCAAATAGGGCAAATGTTAGCCCTCATCCAATTTGTTACGTCGCAGCAACCGCTCGACTCTCCCGCCACCCCCGACGCGGAGCCCCTTCGCTCCCCGCCCACCTGAGCATGCTGCGGCTACATGCCGTGAGCCCCGCGTCCCTCGTGACGTCACCTCTGTCCGCGAGCGCTCAAAGGTAGGTGCGTCCTACTCCCGCTCTCTCGCTCTCCTATCCCGATTTCCTGCCGCCACTCAGTTTGGCGTGGGTCTGCCAGCGCGGACCCCTGCCTCTGTGTGGCACGTTAGGCACACAGCCCTTGGCTAAGGGCGTTAGGCTACACACCCCCTGGCTCTAAACGAGCTAGGGGACCGTTACAACTAGGTCCCGGTTCCAATAACACTTGTTCAAATTAGATTTATTTTTCAAATAAGAACCATCCAAGATGGAAAGCAGCGAAGCGCTGTTTAGCAATTTGGCTGCTCAAGCAGCACAAATCCGTTATGAACGAGTCCGTAACAGAACTCCGTTCCTTTCAGTCAGGCGTAGGCGGGCAGCAGATCGGAGAGCTCATCGATACTGCTCTCCCGGCCGAACTAATACCCGCATCGCACGAGCCTTCTGCGAGTGCGCATGCCAACTTATTAAGTAATAATGCTTTCGCATTATTAGACACGGAAGAGGCCATGCCAGAGGGAGACAGCGTCAATGCGTCACCCGCTCATGTCGAACCAACAATAGAGACGCCCGCAACTCCCCGTAGGGACGCGCCCGCGCCATCTCACTCGCGCGATCGCTCGCCGCTGCGCGCACAACCTCAGGACCAAAGCGGCCCTTCTGGCGTCCGCGAGAACTCGCCGGCGATGTCCATCGTCCCGGACTCTTCCTCTGACGAGGAGTTCATTATCCATCAGGGGAAGCGAAAACTCAAAATACTCGCGGTCCATCCAAGACCGTCAAGGTCGACGACACCACTTCGGCGCGCGTTCCCGGTGCCAAACCTTCCAAGAAGGCTTCCATTGCTGCCCAGTTCAAAACCGGACCTCCTCCTCCCATGGTGATCCGGGAGAAATCCTATTGGGTGGACGTCTCGGACGCCCTAAAAAACAAACGTATCAATTATACACGTGCTACAATGACGTCGCAAGGCATCAGAGAAGTCGTGCCATCGCCCGACGATCACCAGGCTCTCACCGCATACCTTCGCCTCAGGAACATAGGTTTTCACACCTATGCCCTCGAGGAGGAGAAACGACTCAGAGTCGTTGTCAGGGGTGTCCCGAAGGAGCTCGCAACCGAGCTCATTAAGGATGACCTGGTAGCCCAGGGTCATCCTGTGGAAGCGGTCCACAGGATGCACAAAGCCTCGACGCTTGAACCATACAATCTGGTTCTCGTAATTCTGCCTCTGACCAAAGAGGCCAAATCTATTTTTAATTTTAGGACCGTCTGCATGCTCAGCTGTTTGAATATAGAAACACCCAATAAAAAAGGATTGCCCGGGCAATATCACAATTGCCAACTATACGGACATTCCGCTTTCCGTTGCTTCGCTACGCCCAGGTGCATCAAATGTCTGGGTGGTGATCACGGCACTAAAGCTTGTGAGCGTACTAGGGACGCTCCCACGCCGCCTAGCTGCGTCCTGTGCGGCCTCGAAGGGCATCCCGCGAATTATCGCGGTTGTCCGAGAGCGTCTCACAGGAAACCGCCGGTGAGGAAGCCCCTTAGGGCGACCGCACCACGCGAGCAGAACGCGGTCGTCAGGCCGCCGCCTGCGTCGCATTTCCCACCTCTTCCCGTGAGATCCGGAGCTGCGCTTCCGGTCCGCGGTCCCGCTGACCCAGCTCAGCAACCCGCTGTCACCGGCGACGCCGGTTCCTCAGCAGCACAGCCTGCATTCGTACCTGCTGCGGCGGAGGTGTTCGCCCCTCTGGCCGCTCCTCCTGCCGCGCCTGTCACCTGGGCGCGCCGGCATCTACTGCGCCCTCTGCGCAAGCCTTATTTGCTGAGGACATTTCTGTGTTCTCAGAATTCACAAGTCTCTTTGACATCAGTTTAGTGTCACAGTTCGCGAAAGAGCTTCGCGAAACTGACGGCCAGCCCATGCAGAGGATGCAAATGGTTGGCAAGTATGCCAACCTGATCAGTGCAGTTCAGCACTACCGTGCGTCCAAATAATTGGACAACCACCGCGCACATTTTTAATCGTTAAAAATGCTCCCTAATATATTAACATTTTTTCCCTCCCTAATAGTAATTTGAAATGTTTTTATCAAAGCAAATATTATATATTAATTTTTGCTTTTTCATTCTAGAATAATAATTTAAATAGTCACGCGCAGTGAACTGGATTCGGATCACAGACCTGTTCTAATGCAACTGGGCTCCTTTGTGCCGGATGCAATCCCCGTCAAACTGGTGAAGGACTGAAAGAAGCTAGGAGCGATCCTAACCTCGGACGGTCCGAAACCTCTCCTTGACCCTATTCCCGACTTTATCTCCTCGTCAGAGGAAACTGACGCAGCGATCGACGTTGTCACCGGCCACAGTATAGTATAGTACAGTACAGTACAGTAGTAGTAATCCAACAGTAATCAACAATTCATTTTACGAATTATTAGAATGTCCGTTCGAAACGGACGTTCCCACGGACACATCTGCTGTTAAAAACAATGATTGTCGGCGATGCATGAATATTCAAAGAGTAAGCGAGACATCTCCGTCTCGCTCTAACACACTAGATCGTCCATAAGACATAGTATATCTTTGATTACCTAGATGTGAGCGTTTCGACATTATATGATAGGATTTCTCATAAGGAGTATTTCCATAGGTTATAGTTTTTTGTACGATTAGTAGTTTTCGAGTTATTTCAATTTTAATATTTATTGTAATATTTCTGTGTGAATTATTTGTAGTAAAAGAAAAGGATCGTACAATGGAAATACGTAGAATAGGTAAATAATGTAATATGTAATTTTAAGGGTAAATTCATTGTGATTATGTAGAAACATATTACATATGTATGTGTTGAGTAGTATAAAATATATTAGCAGTTTTCGTGTGCAAATAGGTAAAAGTCGTTTGTAAAATAGAGTTATTTTGCATTATATAGCTTAAAGTAAATAAGAAAGGGTTATGTATCTTATATGAGTAAGTAGGTATTTGTGTAAGGAATAGTTTAAGATATGTAACATTATTGTAACTTTTATATTTTGAGAGATAAATAAAGAAAACTGGGAGCGGTGAAGTGAAAATGCCAGCAAAAGGGGGTACCAATTTATAGGGCACCTCAATAAAGTTGTGCTCACCCAAATATAAGTGGGCCCATTTTCGAATATCGATAGGAAAGTCTCTCCCGCTCACACGCCGCAAGTAACGCATCGCGCCATCCTGCTTCCGCAACGACAACATCGCATCGCTACTCCCCGCGCCTCATACTGCGCACTTGCCGCGTCCGCGCACGGGACCCGCCCACCTACCCATCGCGTTCCATCCGCGCAATTATTAATTGTTTTAATAATACCCGCGGACTGGGACATCGAACCGGACAACATCACCGGTTCAACGAGCCGCTTTTTGGGAGGATTCAGACGCCGGGGCTATGGCCTCAGGTCCGCGCAGAACGGAGACCTAACAGCAGCCAGACCAACGGAGGAGTTCCCGGGCAATGCCGCCCGGGGACAAATCAAACTTCTTAAAAGGCCCTTTTCAGGGCCAAACAACAACTTCATCAACATCATCGACCGCCGCCAACAGGGGTGGCAGGCGCGCCAGGCGTCACCAGACGGCTTCGCAGCCAGATGGCGACAATGCCGGCGCCCTCCCCCTGTCCTCGCCGCACGAGCTATCACTCAGCTCATCGTCATCATCCTCTGAGGCGCCGCATCGAGTCGCCGGGTCGCCGCGTGCCGCCGAGTCGCCGGGGAACATCGCCGGCTCGAATCCACGAGCCGATGCGCCGCCCCGCACGACGGAATCGCCGCGCTCCAGTGACGGTGCCCGGCGCTGCGCCGGGGGCGCGATCCCGCGCCGCCGGGTCGCCGCATCGGGCGTCCTCGTCGTCATCGTCGGGCTCCGTCGCCGGGCCGCGCCGTCATCGCCGCACCAGCGGATCGTCGCGTCGGTCGCCGGGATTCGTGTACGCCGGGGATGCATCCCAGGCGATCATCGGGTCTCCGCGCCGGACCAGCGACTCGCTTCGCCGCTCAGAGGAGCGGACCTCGACCAATATCTACCCCTCGAGCTACCAGCTCGGGGTAGATATCTCCGCATCGGCGGAACTCAACGAAGAGAACCTCGTCGAGCTACAGAGGCGGCTGGACCAGCACATCGTGCTGCCGTCCCCCGCCTCCCCCTCCGAGGTTCACCACCAACTGCAGCCCACCCCCCGTCCGCCTCCCGCGGACTACTACGCGCCGTCCGCCGGGGCGTCGACTCCGACTAGAGTATACGAGCGTGACTTAGTCACGCTCGCCCAGTTTGTTGAAACTGGGCTCCTGTCGGAGTCGATGCTGAGGTGGATGGCCCTGTTCCTCCGCATACGGGAGGCGCAGATGGAGGGCCGCCCGCTAGCCCCCACCGACGTCGTCACCCTACGGCTGGCCAGCGAGCTTACGCTCGACTTGCCGGCCATCCAAGCCGCTGTAACGCGCCGCAGCCCACGGAAGAGGAAGCGCAGGGGAGGAAGCAGCGACGATGATGGGTGCCTGGGCCGCCTGGTCCGTCCCCGCCTATCGCGCTCCGCATCGCCGACCCCCTCCTGCCGCGACCCCTTCCACTGGCACTCGCGCGCGTCTAAATCACCGCCTCAGCCACCGCCGCAGCCACGACAGCTGCGACATCCGCCGCCCGCCGACATCGAGCCAACCCCGGGCGAAATCCCGCCGGTGCGTACCACCGTTTTCGCCCGAAACGAACCCCTGCCCCAGAGGGAGAAGCGACGCTTGATAAAGCGCCCGGCGGAGGAAAGGACCGCCGCCTTCATGGCCGGCGCAGCCGCCGTCGCCCCGCCGCGCGTCGCACCGCCACCGGTCACAGGACCGCGCGCCGTGCCCGACGCCGCTGCGATGCCTGCGCGCCGCGACGCCGCGCCGCCTGCTGTGCGTGCCGCCCCGGACTCTGCCGCGCGCCCGCCAGCATCCACCGGAGCTACCGCCCGCCCCGCTTTGACGTCCGAAACGAAAGGAAATATCGAAAGCTATGCTACCAAAACTAAGGCCGGTAAGCAGCGACCCGATTCGTCGGTACGACCGCCACCCGTCCCGGCCCCTAAGGCCGCACCCGTCGGCGCCCCTCGTGCGCCGGCTCACCCAGCTCGTCCGCCGCTCGCTTCGAGCGCTGCACCGCGCGGCACCGCGACGGCGCGCGCACCTGCCGCGCCGCTCACCGCGCAGCCAGCCTCACTGACCGCGCCTCAGCCGACGGGACGGGCCGCTGCGGACCCGGCCGCTGCTGCGCAGCGACCAATTAGAAATAAGGCAAACCAGCAACAGAGGAAGGTAGAAACATTCCCCCATCTGATTGTCGAGAAGTTACCCGAGTGGCAATACCACTTTAAGCAGCTTGCCCAACAGCTCGGTCGGTCTCCGAACGCACGCCCCTACGGGACGGGGGTGCGTTTCTCGCCAGAAAGCGAGGAGGAATACCGCGTGATCCAGAAATACCTCACTCGTTTAGAGAAAGAGGAGCGGGTCGCGTGGTTTACTTACTCGCTGCCGGCCGAGCGAAGCCTCAAGGTGGCCATTAGGGGTCTCCCTGTAGACACGGAGCCGCAGGATATAATGGCCGCCTTACAGGAGCGAGGCTTCCAGCCCGAATTCTGTAAGAATGTGAGGGCTCGAGGAGGCAACCCGGGTTGCCTCTTCTACGTGATACTTAAGCGGCACGAGGGCCTCACCCCAGCAATATATGAGCTCAACGAGCTTATGTACATGCGGGGTGTGGTTGTGGAGGCCTGGCGCAGCAAACTGGGCCCTGCACAGTGCCATAGATGCCAGGAGTTTCGGCACAGCTCCCGGCAGTGCCACAAGCCGCTGGCCTGTGTCCGATGCGGGGGTGAGCACACCGCCCGCGACTGCGACCGTCCCAGGGAAGAACTTCCCACTTGTGCAAATTGTAAGGGGCCTCACCCCGCCAATTTCACAAAGTGTCCCGTCTGGAAGCGCGAATTGCGTAACAGGCGGGCTGGGACGCTTGCATTAACCGGAACAGGCCGAGAACGCGCCGGGCAAGCGCTGCCACCGAGAAATGCCGTGGAGGAGGCAGCGCCAGCGTCGCTGATGGCGCCTGCCAACGACCCCACTGGCCTCGGTGGAACGACTGGGCCGGGTAACAAGCGTTACAGAGGAAAACGCCTAAAGAAGAGAAAATCTGCCGCGGCAAGGGGCCGACCCGCGGCAACAACGGATCAATCAGAGGGGGAGGGCCTGCGCCCCCCTGCACCTGCATCGCCACAGCCGGCGCGTAAACTCGACAATCTTGCAAATACAATCGGAGTCATAAGAGAGATCCTGGACGCCGTGCAGGAGGGCGAGAGTGGCCAAAAAGCCGCCCTTAAGGGTCTGTTTAAGCTCCTGTGCGATGGACAGTAAGACCTTAAGGGTGGTACATTGGAACGCCCAGTCACTCCGGAGGAAGAAGAAACTGCTGGCGCACTTCCTCCGTGAGCAAAACGTCGACGTGATGTTGATATCAGAATCCTACCTGCGTGATGTCGACACTTTCAGAGTGTCGAACTATTACACGTACAGGAAAAACGAGAAGTCGGCCGACGGCGCTGCCTATCGCGGACTGGTGGTGCTCGTCAAAAGGAACATTGTACATCAAGAGATACCATATAAAGAGTACCCATCACTCTACGCCCTAGGAATACTCCTGAACGTTAGAGGGCATCACTTCAAGCTCTACTACGCGGCATATAAACCACCGAGTCACCAGAATAGCCAGTCTTTCTGCGCGGACATCGGGGATATATTGCTGCGAGACTCGACTCCGACGGTGATAGCCGGTGATCTCAACGTGAAGAGTACCTACTGGGGCTCGAGTACGGATACCTGGATGGGCAGAGCGTTTTATTGTCACTCTGTGAACAATAATTACGAGATAATCGGACCGGACGCGCCGACACGGTACGGTTATAATTCGCAGGACGTTTTGGACATATGTGTTTATAGAGGCCTTAGAGCGCCACCGCGGCAGACGGTTCTCCCGGACCTGCCGTCGGACCATCGCCCAGTCCTTCTCGAGTTTTCTGATTCTCTACCTACACGGATCAACGCTCCAACATCACGTCTCAGGGTAGATTGGACCGCATTCGTGAAAGAGCTTGAAAACACAACCATCACGAGACCGATGTCCTCTCGTGCAGATGTCGAGTGGATGACGGGTGCCTTGACGCGTAGCATACAAAGCGCTCTCCGTCGATCTAGCAATACGGTTCCGACCGGGGGTCGGCTTAGGCCACTTCCCCGGCGGATCCAGATGCTAATTGATGAGAAGAGGGCGCTGCGACGCGCATGGCAACAGACCCGTTGCCCTTTCATGAAAATTAAATATAACTCGATGGTAGAGCGAGTTAAAGCGGCCCTCGATGACGACGCAGCGGAATCGTGGGACAGCTTCATTGAAGAATTGGGAGATTGCAGCGCACGCCTGCCCTCAATTCACCGCTTGTGCCGGGCCTTGTCAGCGGCCCCATCGCCGGTCAGACCTCTACTGAACAAAAACGGTCACCCACGATTCACGGCAAACGATCGGGCGGAGATATTTGCCGAGTGTCTGGAGAGACAGTTTTCCCTGAACCCGGTATCGGATCCCCAGCACGAAATCGATGTGAAACGACATCTGGATCGCTTCTTTTTAGAGCCTGTAGCCGGTAGCAGCGAAGAAGGCACCGCTCTATACGTTAGTCCGCACCAGGTTCTGCGGACTATCAGAAAATTAAAGCCTCGGAAAGCCCCCGGGATAGATAATATTACTAACACGATGCTTCGTCATTTGCCGTTTAAGACCGTTGCGGCAATGACACGACTTTTCAACGGAATCCTGCGAAGCGGCCATTTCCCACAAGACTGGAAACTTGGGAAGGCCGTCATGATACCAAAACAGGGCAAACCCCTGCAAAAACCTGAGAGCTACAGGCCTATCACGCTGCTTTCCACGATGTCAAAACTGTTCGAAAAGGTTCTCTTGGGGTTTTTAAAACCCCATATCACACCCAGAGACGAACAGTTTGGTTTCAGGGAAGAGCACTCAACTGTCCTCTTGCTCACTAAAGTCATCGACACTATTGCCCGAACATTTGAAAATAATGAGTACTTCGCTGCAGTACTACTAGATATGGAGAAGGCGTTCGACAGAGTATGGCACGAGGGGCTGCTATACAAACTGTCAACGTCGTCGGCCCCCAAAAAGATTACCCATATTATAAAATCATTCCTGGAAAACCGCCGCGTCGTGGTAGCGGTGGAGGGGATCACCTCCAGGGACATTCCTGTGCGGGCAGGAGTCCCTCAGGGCAGCTGCCTCTCGCCGTTGTTATACGCACTGTATACCAATGATATTCCGCTGGTTGGTCGGGCGGAGCTCGCGCTGTATGCAGACGATACGGCATTTTATGCAGCAGCGTATAATGCAAAATCTGCCGTCTTAAAACTGCAGAGACAGTTCGATGCTCTACCTGAATGGCTGGCGAAATGGAGGTTGGCAGTCAACGTCGAGAAGACACAAGCCCTTGTCACCAGAGTGCTAAAGACAAGGGTACCGCCACCATTGACGTTCCAGGGACAGACTATTCCTTGGCTGGAAAGAGTCAAATACCTGGGCGTCATCATCGATCGGAACGTTACCTTCAAGAGGCACGCGGAGGGTGTGATCGCGAGGGCTAAAGTAGCCAGGAGAATGCTGCAACCAGTGCTTAGCTCGAGGCTCCCACTTCGCACGAAGCTGGGACTCTACAAGACGTACATTCGGTCGCGGCTCACGTACGCGGCACCGGCATGGTACTCTTACCTGTCCAGAACAACGAAGAAGCGGCTTCAAGCCCAACAGAACCTTTCTCTACGCGCGGTGTTGGGTGCGCCGTGGTACGTGAGCAATGCCACCATAGCCCGCGACGTAAAAGTCGAAAGCCTGGATGCTTTTGTTAGCAGCCTGGCAACTAAGATGTTTAAAAGAGCGGACTCGTCGGCGCACGTTCATCTTCAGAACATTGCGCCGCTCCACGCAAGACCCCCAGACGGAGGTGAACGTCATGTGAGACAACAAGAATCCCGAAAAGCTAGAAAGAAAAAGCCTAAAGCCCGCGATCTAGTCCATACCTAGACTGCGCCCCGCCCGGAGAGGGCGCGCTGGAGAGTACTAGACGGATGTGCGTACAGATCGCTCACCCTCAGATTCCGATCCAAGAAGAAACGCCCAGATGGACTCCGGTAGATTTTCCACCAAGAAGGACGCGCGAGCTACCTTCGAACAGCGACCCGTCTGTCGTAGCAGACGGAGAAGAACGCCGCCGTCAGGAGGTTCGCCTCGAAACGGCTTCCCGCTTCAGTCCCCCTTATTTGTTATTCATTAGGCTAAGTATTAAATAAGTAAATAAATACCTTCCCTGTTGTTGAGTTTTATTTAGTATTTAAGACTTAGGTTAATTTTTGTACATACGCTAGTTAAGGTTTAGTTAGGTACTAGTTGTTTAAGATTTGTAATATAGACTTAAGATTAGGTTTAAGAATATATTGTAAATTTTATTCAATAAATGGCACCACCCAGACCTTATCAGCGGATGGATGAAAGAATGACGAATGAAAGGCAGTGGAATGGGGTGGTGCGAAATTCGTAAATATCGATAGGAAAGTCTCTCCCCCTCACACGCGGAAAGTCTCTCCTGCTCACTCACAGCAAGCACAGTATCGCACCATCTCGCTTTCGCAACGTTGTCGCCGCATCGCTGCCCTCCGCACCGCATACTGCGCACTTGCCGCGTCCGCGCACGGGACCACGCCCATCCACCCAACGCGTTCCATCCGCGAAATTATTAATTTTAATAATACCCGCGGATTGGGACATCGGACTAAACCATCTGCAGTCCAACGAGCAGCTCCTGGGGGATTCCAGACGCCGTGGCTATGGCCTCAGGTCCGCGCAGAGAGGAGACCAACTGAAACGCTCGCACCAACACAACCAACTGGAGGAGTTCCCGGGCAATGCCGCCCGGGGACAAATCGGACTACCTACCCCTAAAAGGCCCTTTTAAGGGCCAACCACCAGCCACCACTGCCAGGGGTGGAAGGCGCACTCGCCGCACCCCGTCCGCCTCACAGCCCGACGATGGGAACGCCAGTGCACTCCCCCTGCCAGGGAACTCCGGGGGACACCGAGCGAAGTCCCGACGGTCCGCACAACCGTCTTCGCCCGTGAAGAGCCACTTCCTCAGAGGGAAAAGCGACGCCTGACGAAGCGCCCGGCGGAGGAGCGGACGGCCGCCTTCATGGCCGGCGCCGCTGCTGTCGCGCCGCCGCGGATCGCACCATCGACGGTCACAGGACCGCGCGCCGTGCCCGCCGCCGCTGCGATGCCGGCGCGTCGCGACGCTGCGCCGCCCGCCGTGCGCGCCGCCCCGGGCTCCGCCGCGCGCCTGCCTGCGCAAGCACCCATCAAGCCGTCCGATAAGGAAGAAAGTTATGCTAGCAAAACCAAGGCCGGTAAGCAGAGACCTGTCCCGCCGGAGCCAACATCCGCTCCGGCTCGTAAGGCCGCGCCCTCCGGCGCAGTACAACCGCCGACCCGGCAACAACAACCGCCGCCTGCCGCAGGCGCACAATCCCGCGGCGCTGCGCGCGCGCCTACAGCACCGCCCACCGCGCCGCCAGCTTCACTGGCCGCGCGTCAACCGGCGGGACAGGCCCTGCGCAGCGACCTAGTTTTAAGACAAAGCAACAACAGAGGAAGAAAGAAGTATTCCCCCCCTCTGATTGTGGAGAAATTACCCGAGGGGCAACGCCACTTTAAGCAGCTTGCCCAACTACTCGGCCGGTCTCCGAACGCACGCCCCTACGGGACGGGGGTGCGCTTCTCGCCAGAAAGCGAGGAGGAGTACCGCGTGGTCCAAAGATACCTCACTCGTCTAGAGAAAGAGGATCGGGTCGCGTGGTTCACCTACTCGCTGCCGGCCGAGCGAAGCCTCAAGGTGGCCATTAGAGGTCTCCCTGCAGATACGGAGCCGCAGGAAATCATGGCCGCCTTACAGGAGCGAGGCTTCGAGCCCGAGTTCTGTATAAAACGTGAGGGCTCGAGGAGGCAACCCAGGTTGTCTCTTCTACGTTATCTTAAAGCGGCACGAAGGCCTCACCCCAGCAATATTTGAGCTCAATGAGCTCATGTATATGCGGGGTGTGGTTGTGGAGGCCTGGCGCAGTAGACTGGGTCCTGCACAGTGCCACAGATGTCAGGAGTTCCGGCACAGCTCCCGACAATGCCACAAGCCGCTAGCCTGCGTCCGATGCGGCGGTGAGCACACCGCCCGCGACTGTGATCGTCCCAGGGAGGAGCCTCCCACCTGTGCTAATTGTAAGGGGCCGCACCCCGCCAATTACACAAGGTGCCCCGTCTGGAAGCGCGAAATGCGTAACAGGCGGGCTGGGACGCTTGCACGTACCGGAGCAGGCAAAGAACGCACAGGGCAAGCGCTGCCACTGAGTAACGCCGTGGAAGAGGCAGCGTCAGCGTCGCTGATGGCGCCTGCCAACGACCCCACTGGCCTCAGTGGCATGACTGGGCCGGGTAAGCGTTCAAGAGGAAAACGCCTGAAGAAAAGGAAATCTGCCGCGGCAAGGGGCCGAGCCGCGGCACAAAGCGGACACTCAGAGGGGGAGGGCCTGCGCCCCCCTGCACTTGCATCGCCACAACCGGCGCAAAAATTAGATTCGCTCGCCAACACTATCGGGGTCATTCGCGAGATCCTTGACGCCGTGCAGGAGGGCGAGAGTGGACAGAAGGCCGCCCTTAAGGGATTGTTCAAGCTCCTGTGCAATGGACAATAAAACCTTAAGGGTGGTACATTGGAACGCCCAGTCGCTCCGGAGGAAGAAGAAACTGCTGGCGCACTTCCTCCGTGAGCAAAACGTCGACGTGATGTTGATATCAGAATCCTACCTGCGTGATGTCGACACTTTCAGAGTGTCGAACTATTACACGTACAGGAAAAACGAGAAGTCGGCCGACGGCGCTGCCTATCGCGGACTGGTGGTGCTCGTCAAAAGGAACATTGTACATCAAGAGATACCATATAAAGAGTACCCATCACTCTACGCCCTAGGAATACTCCTGAACGTTAGAGGGCATCACTTCAAGCTCTACTACGCGGCATATAAACCACCGAGTCACCAGAATAGCCAGTCTTTCTGCGCGGACATCGGGGATATATTGCTGCGAGACTCGACTCCGACCGTGATAGCCGGTGATCTCAACGTGAAGAGTGGGGCTCGAGTACGGATACCTGGATGGGCAGAGCGTTTTATTGTCACTCTGTGAATATTAATTACGAGATAATCGGACCGGACGCGCCGACACGGTACGGTTATAATTCGCAGGACGTTTTGGACATATGTGTTTATAGAGGCCTAAGAGCGCCACCGAGGCAGACGGTTCTCCCGGACCTGCCGTCGGACCACCGCCCAGTCCTTCTCGAGTTTTCTGATTCTCTGCCTACACGGATTAACGCTCCAACATCACGTCTAAGGGTAGATTGGACCGCATTCGTGAAAGAGCTTGAAAACACAAACATCACGGGACCGATGTCCTCTCGTGAAGATGTCGAGTGGATGACGGGTGCCTTGACGCGAAGCATTCAAAGCGCTCTCCGTCGATCTAGCCATACGGTTCCGACCGGGGGTCGGCTTAGGCCACTTCCCCGGCAGATCCAGATGCTAATCGATGAGAAGAGGGCGCTGCGACGCGCATGGCAACAGACCCGTTGCCCTTTCATGAAAATTAGATATAACTCGATGGTAGAGCGAGTTAAAGCGGCCCTCGATGACGACGCAGCGGAATCGTGGGACAGCTTCATGGAAGAATTAGGAGATTGCAGCGCACGCCTGCCTTCAATTCACCGCTTGTGCCGGGCCTTGTCAGCGGCCCCATCGCCGGTCAGACCTCTACTGAATAAAAACGGTCACCCACGATTCACGGCAAATGATCGGGCGGAGATATTTGCCGAGTGTCTGGAGAGACAGTTTTCCCTGAACCCGGTATCGGATCCCCAGCACGAAATCGATGTAAAAAGACATCTGGATCGCTTCTTTTTAGAGCGTGTAGCCGGTAGCAGCGAAGAAGGCACCGCTCTATACGTTAGTCCGCACCAGGTTCTGCGGACTGTCAGAAAATTAAAGCCTAGAAAAGCCCCTGGCATGGATCGAATCACGAACACGATGCTTCGTCATTTGCCGTTTAAGACCATTGCGGCAATGACACGACTATTTAATGGAATCCTGCGAAGCGGCCATTTCCCACAAGACTGGAAACTTGGGAAGGCCGTAATGATACCAAAACAGGGCAAACCCCTGCAAAAACCCGAGAGCTACAGGCCTATTACGTTGCTTTGTACGATGTCTAAACTGTTCGAAAAGGTTCTCATGGGGTTCTTAAAACCCCACATTACACCAAGAGAAGAACAGTTTGGTTTCAGGGAAGAGCACTCAACTGTACTCCAGCTCACTAAAGTCATCGACACTACTGCCCGAACACATGATAACAATGAGTACTTCGCTGCAGTACTATTAGATATGGAGAAGGCGTTCGACAGAGTATGGCACGAGGGGCTGCTATACAAGCTGACAACGTCGTCGGCCCCCAAGAAGATTACCCATATAATCAGATCTTTCCTGGAAAACCGCCGCATCGTGGTAGCGGTGGAGGGGATTACCTCCAGGGACTTTCCTGTACGGGCAGGAGTCCCTCAGGGCAGCTGCCTTTCGCCGTTGTTATACGCACTGTATACCGATGATATTCCGCTGGTTGGTCGGGCGGAGCTCGCGTTGTACGCAGACGATACGGCATTTTATGCAACAGCGTATAATGCAAAATCTGCCGTCTTAAAACTGCAAAGACAGCTCGATGCTCTACCTGAATGGCTGGCGAAGTGGAGGTTGTCAGTCAACGTCGGGAAGACACAAGCTCTTGTCACCAGAGTGCAGGCAAGAGCACCGCCACCATTGACGTTCCAGGGACAGACTATTCCTTGGTCGGAAAGAGTCAAATACCTGGGCGTCACTATCGATCGGAACGTTACCTTCAAGAGGTACGCGGAGGGTGTGATCGCGAGGGCTAAAGTAACCAGGAGAATGCTGCAACCAGTGCTTGGTTCGAGGCTCCCACTTCGCACGAAGTTGGGGCTCTACAAGACCTACATTCGGTCGCGTCTCACGTACGCGGCCCCGGCATGGTATTCATACCTGTCCACTACCATGAAGAAGCGGCTTCAAGCCCAACAGAACCTCTTTTTACGCGCGGTGTTGGGTGCGCCGTGGTACGTGAGCAATGCCACCATAGCCCGCGACTCAAGAGTCGAAAGCCTGGATGCTTTTGTGAGCAGCCTGGCTACTAGAATGTTTAAAAGAGCGGACTCGTCGGCGCACGTTCACCTCCAGAACATTGCGCCGCTCCACGCAAGACTCCCAGACGAAGGTGAACGCTACGAGGCATCAAGATCCCGAAATACTAAAAAGAAAAACCCTAAAGCCCGCGATCTAGTCCTTACCTAGACTGCGCCCGACCCGGAGAGAGCGCTGGAGAGTACTAGGCGGATGTGCGTACAGATCGCTCACCCTCAGATTCCGATCCCACTCAAGAAACGCCCAGATGGACTCCGTAGATTTTCCACCAAGAAGGACGCGCGAGCCACCTTCGACCAGTGACCCGTCTGTCATAGCAGGCGGAGAAGAACGCCGCCGTCAGGAGGTCCGCCTCGATACGGCTTCCCGCTTCAGTCCCCCGTTATTCGTTATAATTAGGCTAAGGTTTAAATGTGTAAATAAATCCCTCCTCTGTTGTTGTGTTTTTATTTATTATTTAAGGCTTAGGTTAATTTTTGTACATACGTAGTAAGGTTTAGTTAGGTCCTAGTTGTTTAAGAATTGTAATATAGGCTTAATATAGGTTTAAGTTTGTATTATTATTTTTGATCAATAAATGGCACCACCCAGACCTTATCAGCGGATGGATGAAAGTATGACGAATGAAAGGCAGTGGAATGGGGTGGTGTGAAATTCGCAGTCTCAAGATCGCATCGACAGGAAGCACTCAAGAAAGGAAGCAAGGAATCAACTCAAAAAAGAAGCAGTTCAAGAAAAGTCGGCAAGAAATCTACAAGAAGGCTCGAACACTTGGCACACGGCTTGATCACAAGGAAGACTTCAAGAGGGGTCTAGAATCGCTGGCTGGTCACTGCTCCTCGTTCGTGTTCCTACAATTCGGGGTTTCATTCTAGTTTCTATAGTCAAACGCATCTCCCCTTCCCTCTCCTCAGTTCCTTCACTCCCCCGGCTTCACGGGGCTGGCTGACGCGGGGTGCTCGCTCTGCCGTAGTCGGACCTACCAGCGCACCGAGGCGCGTTACACGCCCTTGGTACGAAGGGGTCTGTCCAGACGGAGGCGGTGTCGGGGCCGGGCAAGGACATCCTGCCCGGTTGAGAACGCCGCGCTCGCTACGATGATATTCCTTCAACAAAAAAAATCCTTTGTCTCTGCTCGGCGCAAGGGACACCATCTGCGACCGACCTGTGCGAACACGCACAAAAAATAACAATAGGGACGACTCCGCTATAGAATCCACTAACAGTGATAATAAAAGCCGCGAACCCGGCGCCTCTCACGCCCGTTCGTCAATCCACACTATTGAATCCACCGGTCCCTCTCGCTCTCGAAAGTCTTCACCGGCAATGTCCATTGCGGAGGAAATTCCGCCCACAGACGAACCCTCTAAAGAGGAATTCACCCTAGTACAGGGTAAACGGAAATCCGTTCTAACGGCCCCTCCAAGGTCATCAAAACCGACGCTTCGGCGTGCGCTTCCGCCGCCAGACCCACAAAGCCGAGGAAGGCTTATCAAAATCCGTCCACCTTTCGCTCAGGGCCTCCTCCTCCCGTAATCATACGGGAAAAGAGTGCCTGGGGGCGTATTTCAAAGGCACTAAAAGAAAAGAGCATTTTGTACACGAGGGCAACTATGACCCTCGATGGCATCCGCGTGGTCGTGCTAACTACGGCAGACCACAAGGATATCACCCGATACCTCAGAGAGCAGAAAATTGCTTATCACACCTATGCTCTGGAAAAGAGGAAACTTAGGGTTATCAGGGGCCTACCTAAAGAGCTCATTAAGGACCTGCTGCCAATGCTCTCCCAGCTTACTCTCCGCGGACCCAGATCACGTCGCCAAAGTGGACTCCGCAGTCCGTTTGGCAGCGACTCCTCCTACCGTCGATCTGGCGATCGTCACAGTTGACGAAGTCAAAGAGATCATTAGACTCCTCCCGATAAAGAAAGCTCCCGGTCTTGACGGTATCTCGAATAGATGCTGTCCTCAAGATGCTACCGGAGCAAATCATATTCGTTCTCGTCGTCATCCTCAATGCGGCGATCAAAAACTGCATCTTTCCCAACGCGTGGAAAGAGGCAGGAGTGATAGGAATCCCCAAACCGGGAAAGCCCAGAAACATCCCCACTAGTTACAGGCCTTTCAGTCTCATCAAGACGATGGGTAAACTGTACGAGCGGTTGCTTCTCAACCGTCTCCATGATCACGTCCAGTCCAATAAAATTATTATTGACAAACAGTTTGGCTTCCGTGCCAAACACTCCTGCGTCAATCAAGTGCATCGCCTCACGGAGCACATCCTCAATTATTTCGTTTGTCCAAGACATCATACCCCGACAGGGGCGCTTTTCTTCGACGTGGCGAAAGCCTTCGACAAAGTGGCACAACGGCTTGTTGTACAAGCTACACACTCTCGGTGTGCCAGACAGACTAGTGCTCATTTTGCGAGACTATTTGCCAAATCGTTTCTTCCAATACTGCGTTGAGGGAGCACTCTGTTCTCCAGGTCCTACTCGAGCGGAAGTGCCGCAAGGCTCTATACTCGCACCGCTTCTATATAGTCTTTACACCAATTACCAAAATTTTCAGGCGTAGATTTATACTGAGCACCAGCGTTGGGAAGAGCAGCTCAAACAAAGTGTGCTGTGGCGACACTGAGGGTCACACAACTGTTGGCTCTCAGGGTCGCCAGCGCCTAATGCTGCGTTGGCGGGACCCCTGCCCCTGAAACTGCGTGTCCAGGTGTTGGATAGAACTATAATTCGTCCTTTAAGTGTTTTTAATCTATGCTAATTATGATATTATCTTTGTATTACTTCCTGTTCTGTTTTAATCGGTTTTATTTGAAGTTTAATTTTCTAAATAAACATTTTCGTTAATTTCATTTTTATTCATAGCTATCGTTCTCAGCGATGGCGAAGTAAACTTATCGCCATATCCAAGTAGAAAATCCAACTAGTTGTTATTACTTATAACAAATTACCAACTAGTGCTTTTCGTATACGTCACCGCAGTGCGGTACCGACACGGTATACCGCGAACGCCACGTAACTCTTTTTTCATATCTATGTTGACTTTTGTTCATATCTACATGAAACAGGTCCCTATGATGTACATATTATACGAATGGAATAGTGTATGGGGCCACTGTATTAGCATAAAAGAACGTCAATTCTATACATATTGGAATTTCTAGTGACGTTATCGTTTATCCGATGTCTAGCCCCTCTGAAAACAGGCGAATTAATTCATTATAGCTTTTATTACATTGCCTTAAAGATCATTTTTATAGTCTAAAACTGATTCTATTTCGGTAAGTGTGGTTGCTCGGTAAACAATTTATGAAATGAAGGATATAGTACGGGCCTCTGTATAATTTAGTGGTTCGACAGAAGCTTCCACAAAGACAATTTTAATCATTTCTAAAAGTTGTTTTTATACATCAACATGAATCTTGCATTTAGAACTTGAAAAATCACATATATATTTACTATTAATCAATCTTAGACTGTTCTTTTAACCCTTTCGCGGCGGAATGCTCTGGTAAGAGTTGCGCTCTAAGCAGCCGATGCCAGATTGACCGCGCCGACAAAATACGCGAGTCGTTCATGGTCATTAATGGCAGTTATTGATAACAAATGAACAGCGCCTTCGTACGAAAAGAGCGGCTTCGGATGGGCGCCATCTGGCGCTGTTCGTCCGCCGCGGGTAAATTTGCCTGAGCGCCGAACGGCGCTGTTCGCTGAGAATGAGCATCTATAGCTGAGCGCCATATGGCGCTGTTCGCAAAGCGAAAGGGTTAAAGGTTTTTAAAGGCTTCGGCTTTGGCCGATAATTGTGGCTATACAGCCGATTAATAAATACAGTCAAAATCTGTAATAACGACACCGAAGGAATTACTCATCTTTAGTCGTAAAAACCGACAGTAGAAACAACCGGTGATGTTTTTAAGATACGAAGTTCTATTTGTTTGCCGGGACCTTAATTTACGGTCAATATAACCAATATGTTGTTCTAAACGACATCGCCATAAACGGTTTTCTTTGTAGTCTTCAGCTTCGAACAGATATCGACCTGTACATTTTCGAGGTAATTAAGCCCATTTCATCACAAAACCATTAAACACCGTGCCGGATAATATCCGTATGTGGTGAACGTTCCATATATCTACAAATTCGCTTCTAGATTCACCATGCGGACAGCTAAGGAGAGGAATATGCTTCCAGCAACTGTTTCCACGATCTTATTACTTTGGGGTCTTCAAGAGAAGAGTGAATAGCATTTGTTGAGCGGACGCGGTGAAACTTCGAACACATCTTCAGCTTCTACCAGGTGCGATTGAGGTCAAGCGACCGCTTAAGTATATCATAAAAGAGTATATCATAAAAAAAAATAACAATCACAAGCTTGCTAAAAATATTAGGGCTTTAGTTAAAATTTCAGTCAGACACTAATAGCGCATAACGATTGATTGATAAAAAAAATATGTAGTCGATTATACATTTACTCGATTCTGTTTCATCGTACGAGTCGATTGTCAACAATCCACTTTTATAGACATTAGAAGTTAGTAGATCTACATGAATTAATTTTATTGTTATTATTCATAGTTGTAGTTTATTCGATATTTATACCGCTACAAGCAAAACTATATATTAAATAGGTTTTAAAACTAAAGTTTATACTTTCATCCGTCAATACACTTTGTTATGCGACAGTGCGAGTACATCATTATAAAAAAACGTACATTATACAACTTGAAATTATAGTCGTTTTAGAGCCACAGGATTTCAGTTCTATATTCAGCAATATTTTTCTATAAAATAAATAATTTTCATAGATATAACATTTTTTTAATGATTCCTTAACACTGCCTCTGTAAACGGAGGTCTTTTGTGTCCTGTCATTTTTCGCCCCGGTAATACACTCAAAAGCAAAGCAATAGCAAAACTGCGCGTGACAAAGAAATGGAGCTAGTAGCAGGCACGCACCTTTTATAATTTATACTATTCTCACACAGAACTGAATTTTTTGAGCCAAAACAACTGTCAAGTCACGTTACAATAACACCATCACGTAACCATCACTGAAAAACTTCAGTTTTGTGTAAGCAAAATATATATTAAATGTTATATCTTATTGTTAATATTGCTGATATAGAATTAACACCCTTTGGATGTAAAATTGCTATAATTTCACTTTGTACAGTAAAGTTATTTTTTTTTTACAAATATTTTTTGTCTATCCAGGAGCATTTATGTATACAAAATTAGATGCCTATAAACAAACACTCACGCACAGGGATGTTACACATTCGAGTTTCTTACAATTTTCGTGTAAAAATATATATATCTAGATAAATAAAAATTATTATAATACCCATTAAAAACTTGTCCGATAAATGAACATACACAATTCATACATAAATTACTCTGTATGTTTTATGATAATATGTCGATATTAAAGAATATTCACAATTAAGGCCATTTCATTTATATCAAATTTTATTTTTAAGAAATCAATAATTTTCGTGGGGTTAGGGATAGTGTGAGAGTAATAGAAGATAAAAGGATAATCCGAAAAAATATATTTTCCGATACAAGTAAACAAGAGTACGTGGTCGATGTTTTGGTACCGATATCAAGTATTTTTAGCAGCGATATACGTCTTCCGATACTAAGTACTATTGAAAGGAAAGTGGTTGTTTTTTTTTTATTTGGTGATACATTGGTGGGCAGGAAAAACCTTGACAACAAAACCGGGCGCGAGGGCGAACACTTAAGGTGCTCATCCAGAAAGCGGTTGGTATCGAATTAAGCTTGAACGAATGTCACTTAACTATTTTTGGTTTCTGAACGCACCTTCTTAGTAGACAAGTCAGACAGAATAACATTTTTCTGTCTCTCTCTCTCTCGTTCCTGCACAAATGCATTGACACTTTTTGCAACATCAGTTCCAAATGAGTGTTTATTTTCCAAACCTGGAGCAATTTCTTTTTTATAAGTCCCATAAAAATAAAAAACGTATCGATACAAGTACTCTTAACTATCGATACTTTAAGGGTACACTCATACAAGTAGTATCGAAAAATGGTTGACGTACTACTTAAATGAGTAGGTATCGGAACATCTTTAATAGTACAGTCTGCTCGGGTCCTTTCAATCCTTCTACCTATTTTTTAACTCCGCATTTTTACAGGCCATTTATTAGTATTTTGTATTGAAGTCACCAAACAATGTTACCTCATTAAGAATAAAATATCCCCGTAAAAAACGACATGTTATCATAAAATTACTATATAAATATAACTAACTATACATTTAGTACTTGTAAGCGTTCCTAAGTAAATATGATACAGTTTTTATTCACCACTTCATCACTACAGATTGTTTTTGACATCACATTACGTTGATTTAGTTCCAACTCTTCCCCAACCTAGAATCAACAAGACAATATTATGATATACTGATATATACAGGGTGACTGTATAGAGGAGGGAAGTACTTCAAGATGAAATAATTTATACCTTCTTGAAACTAATAAAAATTTAAATGTTTATATTTCTTAATAAATCATAAAGAAAAATTGATAAACAAATGAGAATTGATGCGAAAAAAGCGTACACAGCGGTGAGCGTGTGGCGCACGATTGATTAGTAAGTAGATAAAGTTCATTTTACGTTATTTTAGATAAACAGGTATTGACTCGTTTTCCCTTTGCGCTGTATCTTGCTTTAGGACAGCCAAAATACCTACTTAATATTTAAATGCTATTCATTCATTCATGTGTGTAATTATCCCTAAATATTATGGAACTATGTTGACTATAATTTACCTTGTTTTAATAGATGACATGTCACTATTTTTACACATTTGGAATTAGAATTGACTGCGAAAGACCCTTAAATATCTCCTTCGTCTATTTATAGACTCTTTAAAATCATATACTGTATATATTGTAGCTGTGGTGGACTAATGGATAAGAGCCCAGCATCTATGCACGGCGACGCGAATGCTCATAAGTGCGAATCCCAGCTCATACATCTGGGTTTTTCCAGATTATGTTCAGATTTAAGCACCGCAGGCTCCCCGGTGAAAGGTAACATCGTGATGAAACCCGCACGGCATTATATAGAACTGCCATGTGTACTAGTGGTGTGAGAACGGCGATCAACTGCGCTACTGGTCACAATTAGTGATGAAAATGCCCGGGAATTTTCCCAAAGTGCCCAAAACTTGTATGGGGAATATTCCCGGGAATTTACGAAATGTTCGCGGAAGTGCTGGGCACTTTGGGAAAATTCCCGGGCATTTTCATCACAAGTCACAATGGAGACGATATATAAGCAGATGCTAAGTGGATACAACCACTGATGTATCTCTGCTTACCACGAAAGAGATATTCCGTGACTATGTATTATTATGTGATTTACATATGAGATGCCATGCAGGTTTTCTCACGACTAATTAATACTACAGATGAGCTCAAAAGGACTTTTATCCAACGCAGTAAAATTTCATATTAAAAAATATCACAAGCACAGTAAGCACTACAGACTAAGCAACATTTTATTATCCATTTTTGAAACGTCAAGCCATTATTAAAGGTAAGCTAATTCGCGCATAGGACCTGTTAACGTATATATAATGTGTACAAAACGTGAAAGTTTAAAACGTGTTATTGAATACAGACGTGTATAGCGATGCCTGTTATGTTGTAAGGTGCCGCGCAGTATTTACTGTCGCGACGCCCCCGCTGCGAGGTCTACGGAGAGAACGGCCGCGGGGGCGGCGCGCCCTCAGCTCTTTTTGTGCCGCCCGCCCCGCCGGCGCCTGTCGCGACGACCCTGCAGCACGAAACGGAAACCACTCATTAAATCTTATTCTATTCATCATCGTAGCAGTATAAAAATCGTTATCGTGTTATGTATATTCATCACGCCGAACCCTTATTGAGGAAGGCAGAGATAATGAAACGCCAAGTCTCTCTATTCTTACTACTCACCGTGCCTCCGTCTCCCTCTGCCCAGCGTTCGTACGCACGCTCATGTTTCAGCCACTCCTGGTACTTGTACCACCACTCTTCCCATTTCACGTAGTCGCCAAGGGTCAAACCTAAAACACACATGTTTACTTTAAGTGTCCAACCAAAGGCTTCGGATCTGGCCACCTTTTTTTTAATTCTGACTTGGTTTAGTGAGCAACCCATGCGCTGGTAACTATGGTGCAGTGTTAAAAACAACTGCAACAATCGGCAGTAAAGAAAAACACGCTATGTTTAAAGGACCCAATATCATAGGACAGAGTAAGAACACTTGGCAAAAATAAGAGTTAGAGAACTTCTCAGCTATAGACAGGATATGAGCCTATTACAGGTCGATATTGGGCTGAAACAGGATTTAAAATCCTAACTAGTTCTGTTAAAAATTGACTAAAAGTGAATATTTTAATGATATTTAAAACTTTTATTTAAGGTTTATGGTAGATGGGCAAAGACATCCCTTTATTTAAAAAAAAAAATTCAAAAAAAACCTCTGAGATATCCTCTCTTCTTGTAGTAGTCGTATCTAACACGCACGTCGTCCCAAGACGGCAGACCGCCGGGGGCCACGGCCAGCAACTCCTCAGGGTAACTACCCACTGGGGCCGGGTCCAAGCCGCTATAAAAAACAACTATACTCAGAAGGGGGCTATAAATAACATGAACTATATTTAGCAGGGGCGGAAACTTACGGCAATATAAATTATTATTATACTTAGTAGAAAGACAGATACACGTCAACTATACTGAGTAGATACATAAATGACAAGTACTATATTTAATGGGGCCACATGCAACATCAACAATACTTGGTTAAGGGTTAGAAACAAGGGCAACTACAAAGTACTACAAAAACATAAAAATAGCAACTATCAAAGAGATAAAAATAAAATTCAAGTCTCACATGTCGTCCACGGCAGCCGGTTCATCATCGGCCGGCTGGCGAGGGTCCCGCTCGATGCGCACGTGCAGGCTCGTCTCGCGACGAGTGATCTTCATGTTTTCGAGCCGAGCGGACCTGTCCGCCGACCATTGTGCCATCTTACCGAAGCGCTCGGACAACGTCAGCCTATCGACGAAATAGGTACAGGTTTAATTATGACTAGGCATTGGAAACTGACTTTTTGTCACTGTCAGTGGCGGCTGCTGGTAGTGGAGAGGAGGTGACTATGCAGAGATGGTGACTTTTCTTCATTCCCACTTCTAAATTTGATGGCACTACCAAACTTGTAATATTTTTTTTTATTACCGGCAGGCTTGCTTTTGACCTCAACCTTACCTTAGAAAATGATGATTAGGTCGATGGATGATGATGATAGAGTGTGCCCATTGAACAAATATCGATTCACTTGTTTGAAGATGACTATAAATGTACAAAAATAAAACTGGTCTCACAATAATGACATTTGTAATCTGAGAAACTGACTGATCACCATTAAATTCCCATCAACGGAAGTGGGACAAAAATGGGGTTATTTGCGAAATTGTTGAAGCTCTATAAACGGTTTAATGATTGGCATTATTTGAAAGTTTTTAGTATCATAGGTGTGGTCACTGTGACCAGTCAAGATAAAAAAAAAAGTTAACTGACCGTTGCGGCTGTGGATCGGAGCTCGCATCGGACTCTGAATCCGACTCGGAGTCGTTGAGCGCGGCCGCGACGACCGCCGGAGAGACGGCACGCTCCCGACGCTTCGAGCCCGGGGGCGCCACGCCAGGCGGAGCGGCCGGGGGCGGGGGACGGCGCTCGCCCTCACGCTTGATGTGCGCCGGCGGGATGGGAGGAGCGGCGCGCACTGCCAGCTGAGACCGTTGCCATTCCAACACCTGCCACATGGTGAGAATGTTAGTCGACAGGAAGTGAAAACACTCACACACTGGCTAATACGACGGTATTCTAGATGTGGTCGACTACAACCACCACCCTACTACCCACTGTCCATAATTTGAGAAGACCTGAGAAGGCCGTCCACGTACCGATAACGTGGCAGATTGTTTAATTCGCTCCTACGGCCCAGTTTTCCGGGGCGCCATATAAACATCCAGAAGTTTATAGTCAGTAGGAGTCTGACACAACCCTGGTCAATACCCTCAAGCCCTATGATGGATTTTTCTCTGGTAAGAAAAGGCGTTAGGTGTCTGAGCTGACCAGGCTGAACACTCCGCTTAAGCCTAGTGGTAGCATTCCACCGTCGGTTCGCTGCGAGTGGTACGACACAAATAGTTCCCGTAGCTGATGTGCACATCTGTCACTCGTTGCGTGGGGACAGCCAGAGTCCTGTTTAGCAGCTGCAAAGGACTAAGATGGACTACCTCTGCTGTCCTTATACCGTAGCAATGATGCTCTAACTTGGCCTCCCACTCTGAAACAGCATCCTCATGGATGATTTGTTTCTTCTGAATTTCTGCAGAAGCTGACCGATAGTCTGGTGCTTTTTTCTCTTCGTACCAACGGAACAGAGACGCGAGCGTTCTTTTTTACCAATTTCAAAACCTTCAAAAATATTATTCCCACGCCAGCACGTCTCCGCCGACTTTATTGACTGCGGCGCGAACTTCTAAATTGTACTAACGTCATACAATGACGACCAGATATGGTGAAGCGCGCTTCGGATTCTGGTAGCATGAATATAGGAAGATCCATCTACAATTGTGTAAATGTAGAAAATTTTACATTTACCAAATGAACACAGACCAAAGACAAAAAGAGCACAGAACAAAAAATTTTGTATGTGAATTAAAAAATATAACCTTTAGGAATATTGAGCTTCGGAGTGAGCAGATATATATTAGAGAAACAACCTTGCAAACATCTCATGCCTTAATTACAATTTGTTTACATTTTAAACATGAAATCGTGTTAATAAATATCAAATTCCAGTATGCCACATCCCAGTATATCAAACGCTTAACTAATTTTAAAGCTGGATTAGTCATATTTATACTTCTTTCACTGTATATTACGTACAAAAAATGAGACAAAATATAAAACAAAATTGCATAATTTATTTAAAAAAAAAAATCCATTTTACTTATAATGGGCATACAGGCTTTTGATATTTAACATGACAATAACAAATAAGACTCACCTTCTCCTCTCGGCTCCGCTTGCTGCTTTCTCTTGCCTTCAGCAGCTCCTTCGTCGGCTGAACGGCGCGCGCCGTCGCCGCCGGCCTGCTCGGACGGCTCGGCGACGTCGACCCTAGCCTGGACACATCATTTTAATCTTTTTTTATACTGGCACGGATGTTTGTCCCTTGGTGCTCGTTGCAGATCCTAGACTACACTGTACTTTCCATCAGATACGATCTAGTCACTTTGTCGAACAAGTATAAAAAGTGACTTCATCATAAATATAAATATATAGGTAGCTGTGCCGGCCTAGTGGATAAATGACTGAATTCCATGCGCGGCATTGTGAAGGGTAAGGTTTGAATCCCGACAAGTGCCACTGAACTTTTCCAGATTAAGTTCTAGTTTCAGTGCGACATGCTCACCGACTGAAGTAAATATCGTGAGGACGCCCCCGCACGGCACCTAATAGAAAAGTCACGTGTACTAGTGCTGTGAGAACAGTGATCCGCTGCGCTACTGGTCACGTTGGGCACGACATATGAGCGCAAAGTGTACATAGCCACTTATTAGTGACTAATGTATCTCTGCTTACCTCGTAAGGGATATAGCGCGACGTTACATTATTATTATAAAAAGGATTTATAAGTATTGTTCATAACATTTAAAAAAATACTGAATATGTATCCCAAAACTACGATTTATGAAACAAAAAGAAAGAAAAAGTAAATTGATTTTCCTTAGAAAAAATGATTTGCATCTAAAGCAGGTATAATCAGAGAAGCTTTTAATGAATGATATGCGATTACGGTGACAACAGCGCCGCCCGGTGTAGCAAACTAGGAGTTACAGAGCCACCAGATGAGGAGTAAAGCACAGTCAATCAAGGGCGGTAACTCGGTAATGTAATAAAAGTGATATACCTTGGTTTAACCGCTCCCTTCGGTGGTGGGGGCGGCGGTTGTTTCTTATTCTTCGCCGAGCACACGGAGCAGGATTCATCCGAACAACTGCTCATCGAGGACCCGGACGGTGACGACTGTGATAAGAATGGAAACATTTATTTTATTATTATTAATGTTTCCGGTACTATCTGTAACTATTGTCACCGGCTAAAAACACCGCCTATATAGGAAGAGTGACTATAATTTATTCACCCATATTATTTTTCTACTAAAAAGTAATTAAATCCATTTGAGCCAAAACTTTGGCCCTCGATGGTTGCATCTGCGGACGTTTGAAGTGCGCACTTTCAGCACGGAGCTCCGTTTTCTGTGACACATTTTGCAGCGAGGCCTGGCGTAGCGAAAGAGTTAAGAGTATAAAAAAAATTGAGTAGGATCATATTTAGTGAATTCAATGAATAAATCATTTATAGAAAACGTAATTTTGGTAGCTAGTCCTATTGTCAAAACTAGGTACTCAATAGCAAAGACCATCAAAGTGATTCGCTACAGCCTGTCTTGTTTGTATATGTTCACTTGTTCATGTAGTTAGAGATCTTTTGATTGTGTTGACTAAGGGCACCTACGCATTACGCGGTTAGCCGCAATGCGGCTAGCCGTCCGGCTGACCGCAGGATGCGGTTGCGAATGCGGCTAGCCGGATTGCGGGCAGCCGCATTCGCAACCGCAACGTGCGGTTGAAGAACCGCTGCGATTTGCGGTTATATCGATCCATTTCAAAGATGGACGTGGACGAAGTTGCAACTATTTATTATATTTACTCGCGTTGTATAAAGAAAAAGAAACAGAAAAGAAGGTACTGGATGCATCCTTATTTGCAAACTCGAGATGAGAGCAAGCATTTTGAATTGTTTTTCGAAGAGCTCAAACAGTATGGAGACAAGTTTTTTGGATATACTAGAATGAGTCTGAAATCGTTTGAAGAACTTTTGAGAATATCAAAAACCAATATAACAAAGCAAGATACACAATTTCGCAATTGAATTAAGCCGGAATTAAAGTTAAAATTAGTACTAAGGTAAGAAAAATAAAATACATTGTGTGATTAATTTATTATTACTAATTGCTCAAAACAAACTGGGTTTACATTTTAAACATTGTCATTATCAATAAAAGAATTAAAAAGTTTCAAGTACGATGATTGCTAGACAACCGCAAACCTATCCGCGTAGTGTGTATAGCAACCGTCCGGGTGGCCGTCACTCGGGCCGCATCCCTCCGATCGACCGCAGCGGTCTGCGGCTAGCCGCATCGCAGTGCGCATAGAAATGAATATTACGTACATAATTGTGCTTGCGGTCAGCCGGACGGCTAGCCGCATGGCGGCTAACCGCGTAATGCGTAGGTGCCCTAAGATATTTGATTTCTTCCGAAATACAATGGAAATACTTTACTTACTTCATAGGATCATTTCTATAGTGAGCTCTTGTCGAGAAAATTACACCATGTGAGCTACAATAGACAGTAGACTTGATGAGTATTTGATATTATCTCCAACTCAATACTACCAAGTGCTCATGAGGAAAAAATAATTTGATAGACAGTCAGATGGACAGCAGCAATCCTACAATGGTTTAGTCTTTTCTTTAGAGGTATGGAATCCTAAAAAAGGATTACAAAGATTTGTTACCTTTCTAGGATCGGGCGGTGACGGCGGCCTGTTCCTCGGCGGCGCTGGCTGCGGCTGCGGGGGCGGAGGCCGAGCTCGCGGGCGTGCTCGTGGAGACTCCCGTCTGGCGCCAGACCGCGCGCGTGGGCTGCGTCTGTGTCCCAGTACAACATTACTTCACATATATTTTTTTTCAGTACTCTGGTTATATACTAAATGAGCAGAGAGAGTGACTGCACTCCTATTTGTCTTTACAGTTTTGCGTGAATTTAAGGTAGTTGCACTAGCAAAACAAACAATTTCTAGGTTTACTATATGAGTTTTTTTCCAGAATTTGTCATATTATTTTAAAATCCTCACAATACATTTAATAAACCATACTTTTTTTCTTAAACACGTTAAGCGCCACTTCAACCATCGGTGGCTGACACTAGACATTTCGTTTAGGCCGCGTCAGTCATTGGTGGCTGACACTAGACTACTAGCACGAAGAAGCGGCGCGCGTGGTCTGAACAGGATTGTCATAGAAATACGCGTGGCGCTCAACGTGTTAACACAATGCTTGCTATGTAGTTTATTTTATGTCTAAATTATCAATTTTTATATGGGTATATAATCATGACCATTTTTGACATATGGTCACGAAATTAGTTCCGCATTTTAAAAAACTGAGATTTCTAGACGATGTTATTTTCTGTGTAAAGACAAAGTTATTTAACGCTAATTAATCCATAAAATACTAAATGTCGTACTAAAAATTTTACTATCGCTTTATTTCGCTATTCGTAAATAATTACTATCCCGCCTGTCAACCTTCCGCGTATTTATAACGGAGCGACAGGTCCTAACAATTGTATAGAAGATTCACCAGCCATATAGTATATTTCAGCGTTCAGGCTGCGGCGACACTTCTAGAAATCGCTTTCTATTCTCCAATAGATGAGACCGCTAGTGACTGCAGTTATGCTATTCACCTCAAAATGGTATTACAAACGGTGGTTCATCTATTTGACAATAGAGATCCCTACATACTCAATCCTTATTCCGTAACAACTACTGGCTTGACGTTTGTGGATGGAACAGCTGATCCCTTAGGACTTAGGGTATTTGTTCTTATTGTTTTCTATCTGGATTAAGTTATCCTTTATGTTGTATGTTATGTGTCAAATAAATACTTTTTTCATTTTCTTCTTTTTAATAATATAAATAGTTATTCTGCTACTCCAAAGCGCAATGCGTAAAAGTTTTTATAAAGCACGTAAGCGACCAGACAAAGTGAATGAGTTAATAAAAAAGGAACTGACCGAATTGGGCTTCTTCTGGGACTTCGTCTAGGGCTACGGCGTGGCGTACGACGCTGCGACTTGGACCTTGAGTTGTTTCTAGGGGATCGGCGCCCGACGGGCGAGCGGGAGCGCCGCCCCACTGGGGTACGCGACCTGCGTCCTATCGGCGACCGCGACCGGCGCCCTATGGGGGAGCGCGATCGACGAGGCGGCAACGGGGACCGGGAGCGCCTGCCGAGGCCCACTGGTGACCTGTTAAACATAGATTCAAAATAAATAACAGCTAACATAACAGATTAATAGATGTATAATTCGGATTCTGGCAGTCGCTGTTCGCAAGCGGCGACTGACATGTCACGATGTACCGCTCTGCATGCAGTACAGTACAAGTGGGCTCTCAAGAGGTCTAGGATTTTTTTATTTACCCACTTTTCCAGATAGCCCGGGTTGAAATTATAATTGTCTGATTTATTAAGTCATTTAAAAAGAAAGAAAAAAAAGAAAGAAAAAGTTTATTGAGCCAAAAAGATAACAACACACAACAAACATATTTATTTATTTATACATATTTAAGTAAGTCATAACTTGTATTTTGGTTTTCCGTGACTGGAATAATCTATTTACATAGATAATTATTTTTTAGTCTTTACCTGAAAACCTAACAAATGACCGATTTTTACAATTTTTTAGTATATAATATTACTAGCAAATTAGCGATATCTCATAAAATTGTATAAGTTAGCAAGATGTTTGTTGCCACTGACTTTAAAATGTATATTATAGCGGGGCGTCTTCCTATAACACATAGGTCTATGAGACAAAGACAGGTTCTACAGAAATTTTTTGTCGCGTACTTTGGAGTTGTGAAAAAAGTTCAATTTTTCGCCAAAGTTCTGATATAAAGTTTCTCAAGAGGGTACTGAACATCCCTTTTCTTGGTCGGCAAGGCAATAACAATGCTTCTCGTGCTTCAAGTGCCTATAGGTGGCAGCAACCATCTTACATCAGGTGGGCAATTAACCTGCTTGACAACAAAAGTTAAAAAAGTCATCACATTATACATACAGTTCATTTTAGAAGTACAGAACAATGAAAAAAAAGATGTGGCATACCTGGACCTACGGCCTGGTGACCGCGAACGTCTCGGTGAACCGGACCCTGAGCCTGCCAGATACATCTGTTTATAACCTGTGTGCCGCCATCTGTGATGAGAAGAGTAAACTCGATATCTTGTTTAGAATATTCATTCCGAAAAGAAAAGTTCATAACTGTCATTTTTAACCGAAAGATTAGCCACCACTCATGGGAGGTTAATTGATTGAAAGGAAGACTTTACTTAAATCCTATGTATTACTTATTTGACATTAAATATAAAGCAAGATATCTAGGATATCATGCATTTAACTATAACTAACCTCAGGTTGCATTAAGTTCATAAAACTTCCATTAGCCTTACTCTGTATAATATATGTCATCTACATACTACAATTTCTATCTGTTATACTCTAATTCGGATCAGAATATTGACAGATCGATGTAGCCATAGTACTATTTGTATGAACGTTCGCGCATCAAGTCTGAACCGAACCGCGACTTATATCAAGAGAAGCCAGACTATGGGATATAGGGAATAACAAAATGACTTAATGTGGCGTCCATATGTTAAGTATATTGATTTATTTAATTTTGTTGGTTGTTCCTAATTTGTGTGGTTTCCTATATCTATATTTTGACGGATTGAGAGATCTGGCGAAATGCGTACCCGCCTTACAATTTTTAAGAGTAAAATGTTGAGGGTCATTATTTAAGTTCATATTTAATTCACTAACATTTCCTATACTCAAGTAATTTTATTAATATCCAAAATTAGCAACCTGTTGGGATCCTTTTCTTCCACCTCCAACAGTTTTCTGTCCCAGCTTCCAGGCGAAGACTGTCGCGCCCGCTTCATCACATTGTCAATCTCTTTGCGTCGCCCAGCTGGATTCGATGGGTCTGTAAATAATCACAAATTATCTATCTGGACATTGGCTTTAGGTTTCTGTAAGGCACTGACTCTGCAGCATTCTCTGTATCTTCAGACTCTAGAAAACATCTTTATTTCACCCTCTCTCTTTTTTAGTTTATTACTTTTGCAGTCATTGAGCTGTGGAATGGTCTTCTGGCAAGGTTGTTCCCACCATCTTATGATTATGAGGTCCTTTAAACGAAGAGTGGTGATATAATTGGGCATGCCGGCATGGTCGCTACATCTATCGAAAGGTTTTTTTTACTATTGAGTTATTTCTCAGTTCAACGTAAAAAGACTGACTGAGATGAGAGCCATCTATCCAGTCTAACTTTGAAACTATTCATTGAATTATTATAAAGTTATTCATTAAACGGAAGAGTTGATGAATGTTAAGGAAACCAAAGAGGTTTGCATAAATAGTGAGGCGTGATGGACTACAGTTTTTGTTTAAGACAATCTTATGTCCAGAGCAAAATCTAAGCAAAGTCAGTGTCTATAAAACAGAACCTGAAATTGTAGTGTCGAGACTGACCAGTTATCCTGGAGTGCTGTGGATTCCTGTCCATATGCAGACGGTTTTTGCTCGCTGTCTCGAGAGCTCGAGACATCGAGCCGTTTCGTCGAGACATCCTGTAAATGTGGTAACAAACTTAAAATATAATGATTTAAAAATGTGTATAAACATACACGGAATGAAATGTATAAGCAAACCAGATAATTCAGTCCTCCTCTGTGAAGTTGCAGAGGAGTCCGAATGACGTCAAAATGGGCGGCAAGACGTCAAATTTCACCAGACGCCTTGCTCATCCCGCTCAATCGCAATTGAAGTCATCCATGTTCTCATCGAAGAATGAAAGCAAGGATTGATTTATCCTTATTTATAAAGGTGGAACATCGAAAGAAATAGCAGACAGAATGTATTGTCAACAGTATGACATACTGTTGCAGATTTGTGCTTCATGAGAACATATTCCATAGAAATCTATACAAATCAGGATTTTGTTTGCTGCCAGTAGTGACAGCACACTACTACCAACTTGCTTCAGTCAACAAAGATTGCAGAAAATGTCCAGATTTGACATATTATAACAATATACCTACACAACTACAAATAAAAACATTATATTTTAAACCTTATTCCAATGCACTGTTGCCTCAATTTGCTTACAATCAAGTTTCTCAATTGGCCTTTTTATTTCTCATTTTATAGGCACAATTAACAAACTTTCAAGCTTTGAGACACCATATAATTTAGTAAAAGGGTATATAGATAACATTGACTTATAATACTAAAGTATACTATATCTCACACAAATAAAGTTCTTGTATAATTAACAAAATTTTAAGGCAAAGCAGTGGTCAGGTGTCCAGTAGATTGACTCCACTATATTATATGTTGATTCCTATAAGATCAAACCAGCAACTACAGTCCAAAAGTTGATCACTAATCCTTTTTAGTAATTCAAAGTTATTATCTACAACATAAAACTACAGAACCTGACAAACTGTGCTATTAAATGAAAGAATACATTATAAAATGGGAGTAGTGGGTAGAATTAAAAAAAAAAGTGTTCTGGAGTTAAAGTTTGGTGAGACATATAAGTTGTGTATCTGTACTGCATATATACAATATTTTTGTTCCAAAAAGACCTTGGTTACAGAGGCAGCAAAGATGCCTGTAACTTTTACCTTGGATTTTTAAAATGATTAAATAATTAATATTATTCATTTCTCATTTATAACAATTTTCTTGGCAAATACCCATTCCCTTTGTTGAAAGTATAATGCTATTTTAATGTGGGACATTTATGACCATTTGGTCATGCACAGGTTTCTTCTATAATTTAACTATTTATTATAGTACCAACATATTGTTATAAGGGCAGAGTTCATTTCTAGATTCAAAACTTTTCTGCTATAAAGATTGCCGATTACACTTCTCTATTGGAAAATCGTTATAAAACCTCAATATACGAATGACATGGAAAAAAAATAAACCTATACAATATTACTCATGAATTATTCCGTTCATCTAAAATTACTTTCACAAAATGGCGTCCTTATTGATTTTTACACCTGCATCATCAAATATTGAAACTTACCTCTGCAACTCCGCTTTACGACAAGATGGAGCGAGGGCTCCTAACGCGCGCGACGACACGCGTGGGGCAAAGCCCCAGGGCCACGCGGCGGGCAGACGCGACGACCGGCTGCGACGCTGTAAGACATACTTAGCGTCAAAATCGCGCGCAGGCAAACGGTGCCTTTAGGCATAAGTCGCGAACGGACAGTGCCACAGGGATTGTTCTAACCCCCGGGCTCGCGCGGCGAGGCCTTACGGTACAGGCCGAACGCGATCACACCTCGACGGCGATATCCACCATCCTTCAGCGACTCCTTTGTCCCGGGATCCATATTCCAACGGCGGTCAGCTGAATTCGACATCAAATAAACTTAATCCACCTTATTTTAAACACAAAACAATGTTACGAACCAGTAATAAACACCAAATATATTTTCACTGAAGTTCAATGCAACAATCGCTGAAATCTCGCTAGAATCCGCGACACGCCTCTCTGCGAGCATCAGCCATTTTGATTTGCGAAAAGAAGAAACAGTGCTGCTAGCCCTTGAAACATATTCACACTTAAAAAAATATTTTAAAAGCTTCCTATAAATCTTCTACAAAATTTCTTGGCCTTGACACGAAATAAAATGAATTAGTTATACAAAACATTTTAAAATCAGACGCTAATGGAAGCATAACGCTTTATTGAATTATATACAAAACCATAAAGTATAGTCTAATTGAATGAAAATATAGTTTTCGCTCTAAAAATTCTTATCTTTCTTTACAGCATTATATATATTTTTTATATTGATTTGATAAAGTGTGCGCACCGTACCTGATGCAAAATACAATAAGTCTGGTACCTAGTCCAACAAGGGCATGCAAAAAACGTGTCTTGCTTGGACAAAAAACTGTTAATCGTCATGTAGGCCCAGATATATCATCATAGAAAATCTATAGATATAAGAACAACTGGACATACATAGGGTAATCTCAAAATGCGATACGCTGAAAGCATAGATGGGCAAAATGTAATCAGATTAATGAAAATGATTAACGATTACATTTTACGTTTTTTACCATTAATATGACTGCATTTTGCTCATTTATATTTTAAACACTACAAAATCCCAGATTGTATACACATTTATGATTTCTCAATGTTTTAAATGGATTTAATTATGATTACAGAGCAAGAAAATTAAAATTACGACAAAATTTTTTAATCGTTCATCATTAATCAGATTACATTTTGCCCATCTCAAAGACGTCATCATGAAATTCTTTAACTTTCTTTCTCTTACCAACTCCATGTATATTATAATTATAAATTCGTATATATATGTGTTGATTTCATCACTTGTATTTCAATTTTATTAACAGATTTAAAGTCAGAATGATTTAAAGAAAATTAGCTGTGCCTAAAAATCCTCTTTACTATAAAAATATCTTAAATTAGAGGAACGTTTATTATTATTTACAATATGAAAACGTTGATATTTATTTTTCTTCTCTCTTTACTGTCTACAAAAGCAAATTATTATAACTAAATTGCTCATTGATAAAGAAAAATGTTAAAATGACCAAACTTTAATATTATCGTACCGACTTAACAAACTGCAACACAAAAAAAAAAGCTGAGTAAAGAAAAAGCTTAGATGATAGAAAAATATAATCTGGGGTACGTATAACCCCATGTTATTTCTATTAAAAATGGCAACATTGATATCAGTGCTACTACTCACGATTTTAATTTTACCTAATTTTCTAAAATAATATAAGTAAATTATTCTTAGGTGTATATACCAATATGAATAATTTTCGGCACCTTCTTGCAAAAAAAAACGTGATCTACAAAAGTGTCGGATCTAAGAACGGATTTTTTTTTTTTTAAATTAAAATATAAATTTCAGTATATGTGAAATCACCTCAAAGAAGTTTTTCTAACTACAAAATGATTCATTTATCAAAATTAGAATTTCATTTTGCTTTTCAGTTCATAATTTTTAAGTCTTATTTTATCTCTAAAGAGCATGAGCGTAAATTGTGTGGGACTCTGCTTCTGAACAGAAAGGAAATCATTATTCAAATGTACAAATCTTATCATTAAGACTTTGCAGTCCTAAGACTTTTTATAGAACTGTTGTACCAGAGTGTATCTATTTTAGTGAATATTTTAATGTATACACGTGGACAGTATCGCGACCTATGATTAAAAAAAACAAACGCCCAGTGCGTGCAACTCTAGACCAAAAAACTCTGGCCCAAAGGGTTAAAGAATAAAAAAGTCCCATATAACTTAGTAAAGGTGAAAAAAGTATTAATAAACCTTAAAACGTTAACACGATTTTTATAATGATTAATACGATGTTACCTTTTTGACATTTTTCTACCGGTGGTTTGAAATGTAAAGAGATCCCAAATATATCATTTATTAAAAGGGCTAAAAAATTCATTTTTGTAAAGAAAGTTTGATTTTCGGGGGAAAAATTGATAATACCTTTTCTTCAAATCTTTGTCAAATTTTCCTTCAGTCTTACACAAAATGGATAATTTCTACATAATAAGGGCAAAATTGTAGAATATGAAAACACTGAAATATGGACATAAATTAAAAAAAAAATCAACAGTGCTATAGCGATGCATGAGGGGTATTGTCGCTTGTACTTTTATTTTTAGTCACAGCTTTTATTTCATATCAATAAAGTATAATTTACATCGTTAATAAAATTACAATTTAGTATAAATTATAAAAGCATAATAAATAAATATAAAAAAAAATGTTATTTTTATAAGTTATAACTGTTCAATTAAATAATAAGAACAATATTACAACGAATATTACATTTTAAAGTGTTAATAATTATATCTTCTAAATAAATCGGAGAAACACGAGATATTTAACAACGGGAAATATTTTAAGGTAAGATTTTTATCGTATACCTACAAATGTAAAAATGATTTTAGTCAAATTGCTTATCAAAAGGAAAGCTTAGATATATTTAGTGGGATAAAGTTTATACTCAACTGGCATTTACTATTATTATTATACAAGTCTACTTTCTTTATGTTATAGTGGAAATATGATTGAAGCGCTTACTCAGTCTGTTCGTTTATATCTTCTAAACTACGCAACGGTTGTTTTTATTCGGTTTGCAGCATTATTTCGTAAATACATGATTAATTATTAACCTGCATTATTAATTAAATTTTAAAAATACCGGCGGCCAAGTGCGAGTCGGATTCACAAACTAAGGGTTCCATACAAAGAAACTATGAAAGAACTTCATTACCTTGAAGAATAAATACTAATTAGAGATAAATTTAACCTTGCTTCTTGCTAAAGTTCATGATTCTAGGTTCACGGAAAGTACTCTATAGAGTATTTGATTCCCTTGTGACAACGGCAAAAATGATAAAAATACGATATAAACGGACAGATCTTTTGATTGCGTAGATTTAGAATCATGATATTTTCAGAGCCACAGGAAACAATGGACCTGAATATTTGATATGAATTTACACGTGTTACCTCACACGTTCCTGAGAAAATGTTCTTGATAGACGGACGGGCAACTAAGTGACAAAAAATTAATAGGAAACTTAATTCTCGAATAAAGCGAGCTGGATACATTAGTATCAGAATTTAGACGCAAGCACGTTAGGTATCTAACCGGCTGATATGTACCATATATTAGGTCCTTACATATGAAATTGGCGTTTTGTATGGGAGGAACAAAAAGTCGAATATTTTTTAATATAATATATTTAATTAATCAAAGTATGAACCATTATTTTATATGCACTTTTGCCATCTCATAGGTAGTTCATTGATCTCTTTACTAAAAAAACCAGTCGGACGGGAATCAATAAAATCTTTGAAGGCGATTTGGACTGCCCCATCGGAGTTGAATTTTTTCCCTTGCAAGAAGTTATCCAAATTTCGAAAAAAATGGTAATCTGTTGGAGCAAGGTCCGGGGAGTACGGAGGATGTCTTAGACTTTCCAATTGAAGCTCTTCTAATTTAGTAGCCGTCTGTTGCGCAGTGTGTGGTCTAGCTTTGTCGTGAAGCAGCAGTGGCGTGGAGCGATTGACCAGCCTAGGTTGTTTAGCCGCTAGCTTTTCCATCATGGTTTGCAATTGCTGACAATAGACATCAGCCGTAATAGTCTGGCCAGATTTGAGAAAACTGTAATGAACAATACCGGCACTAGTCCACCAAACGCTTACAAGTAACTTTTTTGGGGTTAATTTTCGCTTGGGGCAGGATTTGGCTGGCTGGCCAGGATCCAACCATTGCGCTGAGCGCTTCCGATTATCGTAAAGAACCCATTTTTCATCACAGGTAATGATTCGGTTTAAAATACCTTCATTATTGTGCCGGTTTAGTAATGTAACGCAGCAGTCGACGCACGTTTGCCGGTTTGCTTCAGTCAATTCGTGAGGTACCCACCTTTCAAGCTTTTTAATCTTCCCAATTTGCTTCAAGTGAATTAAAACAGTATTATCACTAACATCGCAGCCTGCAGCTAACTCGGACGTGGTTTGCGATGGATCCGCTTCCACAATAGCCTTCAACTCTTCATTATCAACTTGAGTCTCAGGCCGTCCACGGGGCTTGTTCTGCAGGTCGAAATTTCCAGAACGAAAACGTTTGAACCAAAAACGAACTGTGTTTTCTTTTGCAACACGACCGCCATACACATCATTCACCCTTCGAGTTGTTTCCGCAGCACTAGTGCCACGGCGGAACTCGTACTCGTAAATAATGCGATATTTTAAGTTTTCCATTTTGTAAAATGAGTGACGCAAACAGAAAAAAACAGAAGAAAAAAACAAATGAATGACGATCATCGAAGCACAAATACATGAGTCTATAGCTGTACAAATTTGAATTTGGAATTCCTTACCAAAGAGGAGAAATTTGTGATTAAAGTGGCCAGTACGAAAAACGCCAATTTCATATGTAAGGACCTAATATAATCTAAGGTACCATACACCATGTGAAAACCTATTCTTTTGGAGAATGTACGTTAGATTGAGGCCAAGTCATGTTATGCATGTCAAATATACATATACATATACACATATATACATATTTAACATCTATGACTGATTGTTCATCATAGAAGTTTGCCGATACTTGGTTTCGAACTTGGGAACTTAACTTTGTCAGCAAGGTCACTAACTGTGCTATCAAGTGGTCAAACATTGATTTCCTAATATATACACAATACATTATATTATATAGTATGTAATATAAATCCTGTCCGATATGCAAAGGCATTACTGGATATTATAATAAGATTATGTTTACGTTATCCTCTTATTTAAAGCGGAATATAATAAAAAATAATTAAATGGGAAAACTTTCATGTCAAAACTGGGAGCATACGTTCCTCGTGAATAAAGGAAAGCAAAGGAGCATGCTAGTAGGTCATGATGTTATAGAGGTCATGACCCCCGTAGATTCCATGCACCATTTATCAGTTAAATTGTTTCATTAGTCTTTACACTGTTTTTTATATGTATTTCGAGCTTAGATCACATGTAATTCAAATCTTTCAATCTTATATGACAATTACTTTTGGACGTTCATAAATTATATAAATTTCTTATGTATTTTGGTGAGATTATCGTCACATCAATATGCCCTTTCGTCTTGGACAGGATACTTATTACACTCTGTATAAACAGCAGAAGACCCCTTTGTATTTAAATATATGTAGTCTATTTTAAGCATGACGATAAGAGCAAAATAAAAGTAAAACAGAAGATTATTTAAAATCCTGTTTAAATTTAAACAAGTTAATATACCTATCACATCATTGTTCATTATTATTGACATTTAGTAAAATAAATGACACAAGACTGTCCTTTGTGGACCGGTTCGACGCCATATTTCTCAAATGTTTGCATTCGGAATTCGAATTTCGAATCACGCGTACGGCACATGCCCGTTGCTATGAGCGATTGTGTTTTCAGTGCTGCCAACTTTATTGTAACAAAAATCTGAACAGTCTCTATAAAAATTACAGGGTTTTCATTATGTCGGCTCGATAAAGTGACTGCAGAGCGCTTGGCGGAAAGTATAGTGTAGTCTAAGAACGATAGCGAAGATCAACGGATGAAAATCCGTTGACAGTCGGTGTCACCATGTCGGCCCACATATAACACGAGAATATGCCTCTTGGTATGAACAACCGTGCGTACACAAGCTGATTCCGAAACGTTACAGGCCGAAGTGAATCACTGTGATGATCTTTGAACCTGTGTTTGTTGTTACCTCCCAGTTCAAGGAATAGCTCCTAATACCTTAAAAAAATATGTTATTTTAGCCATCTCAGTTCCTTCTGTGTGCCTATCTTCATTCAGGACAACGTTATTCCTTCCGCTCGTTCATTATTTATATTTATAGCATTTTTTGTTGCGAATCCATCGGTTCTCAAATCTTCAGTCATTTGTATTAATCAAATTATATTCAGGAAACGTGGTCACTGACGCTGTATAAAAGCGGCTCCTCAGAATGTCCTAAACTGTGACGAAAAAGTATGCTTGTTATATTCAACGAAAAGTGTTATTTGATTGACAACATTTAAGTTTTTAACACGTATATACTATTATATTAAATAAAACTAGAAAGAAACGAGGATACACATATTTTCCTTTTTCTATATTTAATTGTATTCACATAGAACTTCAGCATTAAAATTTCTCATGTTTTAAAAAGAAGTAACCGTTAAATGACGCTACTTGTGCTGCAGGATAATTAGGTGTCTTTCACGTTTACTTTACTCACACCCACTAGTTATTGTTAAATTATATTTTAACATAAATAATATTGGTTAAATTAAAACATAAACACGCCACACTGAAAATGTTAGCAACATTATAATGTGTCAAAATGTTCATTCCGTTTCCGTAGCAATGCCTTCTTGCTATAAAGATTGTGTTCGATTAATTATTAATTATTATAATACAGTTCATTATTCTAGCACTGCATTTTTATTTTAACATGCAGTAGCGAAGTGGTCCTTCGAAAATAATAGGTGAGTGATACTACAAAATAATGAAGATAAAGTATCAAATATACACTTCTTCAGAAAAATCCTGCGCCGGCGCGGCTACGCCGCCACTATAGTGTCGATTTGCAGGTTTGTATAAAATAATAACTTTGTTCAGTACAAAAAATATACAAAGAGTGTAGGGGATCATGGCAGAAATATTAAGGCGATTGCGTCTCGAACGAGCGCATTTAAAAGGCACCATTACACGAATAGAACACTTTGTAGGTGACTATAAAAATTTAAAAGGGAAATTGGAATCATTAGAAGCAAGAAAAGACAAACTCATGGCAACGTTCTCACAATATGAAAAATTACAAATAGACATTTTACTATTAGACGAAGAGGATGACGAAAAAATAGAAACTTTAGAAGAAAAATACTATAAAATATTGTCGAAATTAAATGCGGCTATAAATTGTTTAACAACCACCACGATTCAAAAAACTAGTACAACATCTTCCAAATTGCCAAATCTAGAGATACCTACATTCGACGGAAAGGATTTTACGAAATATATACCATTTATTAATGTTTTCTTAGCAGTCATAGATAAGGATATATCACTTTCAGACATCCAGAAGTTGGTATATTTACGAAAATTTTTAACTGACCAGGCATTAGCAATTATAGTCAACTTGCCGCTTATTACTGAATCATATAGGGAAGCATTGGAAATTTTAAAAAGGCGTTATGATAACAAATCCAGATTAATCACCAATCACATAAGTATTATATTAGATATACCATCAATGCAAAAAGGTACTGCAGTGGCAATCAGAGCCTTCGTTGCAGAATTACAACAACAGCTGGCAGCTTTAAAAAACTTAGATCAACCTATCAAACAATGGGACATGCTCCTCATTGCTATATTATCAAAAAAGCTAGACAAGTACACAAGTAGGATTTACCACCATGAGAAGAGTCAGGATGAGTTACCAACTTTGGACAGTTTTATTGCATTTTTGGAAAAACGGGCTACCACATTAGAAGACAGCGGTGAGCACAGCAATACAGATAATATTAATAACACATACAAAAAACCAAATAACAAGGTTATTAACTTAGGTATGAAAAATTTTAAAAGTTGTTTATATTGTAAGGCTGACAACCATGCTATACATGGTTGCCCAGAATTTAAAACAGCCTCCATAGATAACCGCATTAATTTTGTAAGTAAAGAAAACTTATGTAATATCTGTTTAAAATTACATTCTGGGAAATGTAAATTTCACTTTATATGTAAACATTGTAAAGGGAGTCATAATACACTTTTGCATAAAGCTGACATAATGGAAAGTGATGTCTCGGTTGCACTACATTCAAACATACAATCTAAACATATTATTTTGCCCACAATAAAGGTAAAATTATATGATCGCTATAACCGTGAATTATATGTAAGAGCGTTGCTTGATTGTGGTAGCCAGGCATCATTGATTACCACTTCACTTGCTAAAAGATTATGTTTAGTTCCCATAAAGCATAACACTAATATTATTGGCATTGGGAATACAAATAATTTTATTAAAAAATATGTCAATGTTAATATTTTTTCACCAATTAATGATATAAATTTGAATGTAAAATGTCATGTGGTTGACAGCATTACAACAATTTTACCTCAACAAAAAATTAATCTATCATCAATTAAACTTCCGAAAAATATCATTCTTTCAGACAGTGATTTCTATGTGCCTGCTGAAATTTCGCTTCTATTAAGTGCAGATGTATATTTCAGTATTTTGTTAGATGGACAAATTAAAATTCCCAATGGGCCGGTTTTACAGAATACAATGTTTGGTTATACGGTTGGTGGTAGTGTTATCAGTTACTCTGATAACAATAGTTTAGTGTCAAATTTAGCTATTTGCGATACCCTCAAGTTAGAAAATATAATGGAACAATTTTGGCTTTCTGAAAAAGTTCCAGAAGCTTTTATAAAAACGAAACCTGAGTTTCAAAAAGCTGAACAATGTTTTCAAAAATCAGTTACCCTTTCTAATAATGTTTTTTCTGTAAGTATGCCTCTGGTTTCAAACCTAAATGAATTACAACTTGGGGATTCATTTTCAGTAGCCTTACAAAGATTTTTATGTTTAGAAAAAAGGTTCAAAAGGGATCCATTATATTTAAGCAAGTACAAAAGTTTTATTGATGAATATATTGCATTGGGGCATGCCAGGATTGTGAATATTAGCTCATATGATATTCAAAAAGGTCCTGTTTATTTTTTGGCGCACCATGCAGTCATAAATGATCAAAGCACTACCACAAAGCTTCGTGTAGTGTTTGATGGTAGCATGCAATCAAAATCTAAAATTTCTTTAAATAATGTTTTGCTTAATGGTCCAGTTGTACAAAATGAACTATTTGATATTTTATTATTATGGCGTACTTATATTCATACACTTAACTGCGATATAAAAAAGATGTTTCGTTGTATAAAAATTAATGAAAATCAAACCTGCTTACAGAATATACTATGGCGTGATCACCCTAGCAAGCCCATCAGCTGTTTGCAGTTGCAAACCATAACATATGGTTTAAAGGCCTCAACCTTTTTGGCTACTCGCTGCCTTATTGAGCTAGCCTTGAGATATCAGGATAGGTACCCTCTGGCTGCACAGGTTATGAAATTAAACACATATGTGGATGACATCATATGTGGTGCGGACAGTGAGGTAAACCTTATAGAACTTAAAAAGCAGTTGATTGATTTATTAAAGCTTGGTAATTTTAAGTTGCACAAATGGTGCTCAAATACTCCACAAATACTTAATGATATTCCAAGCGAATATATAAATTTAAATTCCTTTGATATAAACAAAAACAACATTATTAAAACATTAGGCTTACAGTGTGATGTTTTAGCTGATAAATTAACTTTTACTTGTCCAACTATAGAAGACAAGAATAAATTAAACACTAAAAGAAATATATTAAGCTTTATAGGTAAAATGTTTGATCCCTTGGGTCTCATAGGGCCTATAATTATTACTGCAAAAATTTTTATGCAACTATTGTGGTCATTAAAGGTTGACTGGGATACAAAGTTATCTCAGTCACAACTTGAAATTTGGAATAAATATTTATGTGACTTAGCTATGATGAGTACACTGTCCATTTCAAGATGTATTATTTCTCAAACATATTGGATAGTTAGTGGCATGCGTGAAGTCAAAAAGATTGTACACCATTGTATTAAATGTGCACGGTTGAAGGCTACGGCCTCCAAGCAGCTGATGGGTTCGCTACCAGCAGAAAGAATTACTGCAACACGTCCTTTTCAGGTTGTAGGGGTTGATTATTGTGGACCTTTCAATTTAAAGGTTTCTAGATTACGAAAACCCTTGATTACAAAAGGCTATATAGCAGTATTTGCTTGTTTTGCAACAAAATGTATTCATTTAGAACTAGTTAATGATCTTACAACAGAAGCTTTCCTGGCATGCCTCAAACGTTTTATTTCCAGACGTGGTATGCCTACACAGATTTTTAGTGACAATGCTAAGAATTTTAAAGGGGCTTGTAATCAATTAAATAAATTGTATGAGTTGTTTTCTTCTAAAACTCACTCAGATATTGTAAATAATTATTGTGCATCAAATTATATAAAATTTCGTTTTATACCAAGTTATGCTCCAGAGTTTGGTGGCCTTTGGGAGGCTGGTGTTAAAAGTCTAAAGTTTCATTTAAAAAGAATTGTTGGTAATATTAACTTAACATTTGTAGCTATGTATACAATAATTTGTGAAATTGAAGCAATACTAAATTCCAGACCTTTGCTTCCTCTAAATTCAGATATATCTAGTTTTGAATATTTAACGCCTGGCCACTTCATCATAGGTAAACCTATGATGAGTTACCCTGAACTGGATAAAACAACTATACCTATACATAGAATAAAATTTTGGGATATGTGTACCAAAATAAAACAAGATTTTTGGAATGTTTGGTCCAAAGATTATCTTACTCAATTACAGTCTAGACCTAAATGGAAATATTCATATCCTAATCTTAAGGTAGGAGATCTCGTCATTGTTCGCAGTGACAACACTCCTCCTTTCTCTTAGCCTATGGCCAGAATTACAAAGGTAATCCCTGGACCAGATGGTAGGGTTAGGGTTGCTGAAATAAAAATTGGCAACAAAATATGTACACGCTCATTTAGAAAATTGTGTTTACTACCAGTTGCTTAAAGTTAATATATTATGTTATTTGTTAATAAAACCGTATGTTAGAATAATTAATTTTTGCCTTCTTTGTATAAATATTGCAGAGTCTTAGTTTAAGTTTTCTTTTTTATTTTGTGTTTAAATTAAAAGTAAAATATTGTAATAAAAATTATAATAATATATTTATAAATATAATATAATAATATAAATTTAAATAATATATTTAACATTAAAATATTATGATTGTAAATTAGTCATTATAGCTTTGTTCATTCCGTGTGGCCCAACTATGTTAAATTATATTTTAACATAAATAATATTGGTTAAATTAAAACATAAACACGCCACACTGAAAATGTTAGCAACATTATAATGTGTCAAAATGTTCATTCCGTTTCCGTAGCAATGCCTTCTTGCTATAAAGATTGTGTTCGATTAATTATTAATTATTATAATACAGTTCATTATTCTAGCACTGCATTTTTATTTTAACAGTTATTTAACATTTATCGTCAATCGTAGAGTACGCAATGCTTTTATGCATTATGGAATAATTTATATTGCATTATTATACTGAGCAGCAGGTATATCGCTATCGTATACCAGTATTGTTTTAACATCTCGAATCTTTCACACTATGATATACGAAAGTAAAATTGAAATAACACTATAAGTTAGGGATACTTCTGCTATGCAAAATATACATACTGTGTATTGTTATTAATTAAATGGTAATTGTACAATACAAAAAGGGAAAAACAAATAAAAGACCACAAAGAGAAATGATATATTTTTAGGAAACGCTTCAAAGCTAGCAACTGTGATAAGAAAATTTCTACACGGTAAATGAGTTGCGAACTCCGTTGTTTTTGCAATAATTAAATAATAATTTATGTGTATGAAAAAATATTCCTAACCTTGTTTCTAATTCACACTAGTTAAATTATTTTTATTTGCCCAATGAGCACTTAATTAATTTAGTTGAAGTTAAATATTTATTACATTAGTTCAATAAACTTTGTGTTTGAGCATTGTCTCTTGAAAATAATTAACCTCTAGGTTTATCTGAAATTATTTTTTCATTGGCACGAACACACCTAGTTAATTAATTTTTATTGAAATATAAATATTTTTGCTATAGTGCGTTGACTTGACTGATAAGTTAACTTTAACAATTACCTTAAGGTAAATATATACCTGTTCTTGAAACGTGTAAATCTATGGCAAAGGAGATTGTCAAACAGCCTTAAATAATCGAATGAAAATTCTAAATGTTTGATATGTAATACGTGCCTACATTTCATCAAAATATTATATTCATCTGCGAGAGAATGAACTAAAACAGTTCCTTTCAAAAAATTGTAAGGTCTAAAGTGAAGACTATGTATGCTGGCCAATTTTAAATTAAATTTTCCACCCTTCATTATTACATTTCCCGATAAAATATTAATGTGTTAGGTCGAAATTAAAAAATACACATCTGGATAATGTTTAGGGACACAGTTTATTTTTATTTGTTTTATAATTAATGAAAAATTGTATTATTTTGTATGTTTTAATTTTTTTTTTCTTCTCATTTTCGTCAACATTTAAGAAATATTTGGCTTGCGTTTGCATATAAAAAAAATATTAAACTGAGTAAAATTAGATTCGTGGAGTTTGTAGAGATGTCTAGTGTTAAAACTTGGACTTTTTCATTTTAAAAAAACCGAAAGTATGATATATACCGAATCGAAGCCAAGTTTGAAGTATGAATACGTTTGTGTAACTATAATGTGCTCGAAGCAGGGATTAAAAAAAAGTCTGCGGATGCGACAGAGTAAAAATAGGCGTTGAATGGATTTATAAATAATCAGGCGTGACGTGGAAAGGCATCACGTACTTGTGTGCCCCTCACGTCCGAACTACGTGATATTTCTTTATCTTTATTTATATAAATTATACTTGACTAGTGTTAACAGTTTTAACCCTATGAGGGCAAGGGAGTTTTCATACGAGCTCGACAGAGTAATACATTCTACGCTATAACCTATTCGTATCGAAAATAATTTTATTCTGAGGGATTTGGAAAAAACAGCATACATATATGATATACTTTTTACTGTATAACTCTTTATTAAGTTTCTCAAACGCATCTACCACATGCATTACGAAAGTTAATAAATTATTTTATGTAATACCACGAAATACAGTGCTAATATCAGAAATCATCGGACGAATAGCTTATCATACAAATCTCTCTCTCTTCCTCATCGTACCCTCACTACTGAAGATCGTGACTCCATAACCTTTGGGAAACTACTTCCATTGGTTCCGTTCTACCGCTTAGTGGAGCTCGACTTTAACGAGAATCTCCGGCTGTTAGGAGATCTACTCCGACCACCACTTAGGGCTCCGGTCTCTGGTTCTTTTCCTCTCATTTTCCCTGTTCAACTGATCTCGGTTGCTAGTCCCACTACGTGCTGCGCATGTCTACGTTTAAACTGCTTAAAACAATTTAAATAAAAAAGCGTTTTATTAAAAAATAAAAAACAATACTGATATAATAATCCTAACCCACCACACTATAATATTATACATAAAGTAACGTTGGTGTATAAAGATAGGTCTAATAGTGATGGAGAAGGAAAATATTTTGCTGTTTTCAAATCAAGAATTGTAGCCTGTATCTCCGACGAACTTCATCAGACCTGCACCATGCTAAAACCAGACCCACTTTATGATATACTCTATTTACTTAAATGAGCTATCCAAATCGGTCAATAAATGGCGGAGTTATGCGTGAACATACATTTTTTTTACACTGGCTCGATATAGTGACTACAATACACCTGATGGTAAGTACAGTGTAGTCCAGAAACAAAACCGACCATTAAAAGGATGAAAATCCATTGATAGTCTCCGTCGTCATGTCGGCCCACATATACCATGACTGAGGATCTCTAGGTATATGAGTTACTGGATATACACAAGCTGATCCCGAAACACGACAGGCGACATGGTGTATACAGTCGAATACAGAATGTTCTGTCCTCTCCGACGCAACCTTGAGTTTCTTTCGATCTTTTTTCTGAAGGTAGTCGCTTCAGAAATGGTAGTAGATCACCCGTAGGATTCTTTTACTCGCTGGCCGCCCAAATCAAGGTCGTACTTACAGGGATGCCCTTGCGCTGCCACCCAACCCATAAAACGCTGGCTGAGTACCTTAATTGCTCACCCTCTTAAACTCGGTGTAGTTGTAAAGGCTTTTCCCAGTCACCACCAAATATCCCGTCGAAAATATATATATATATATAAATAAATATTTTTGAAATTGGTTAAAAAAGGACATTTTAATGTTCATTCCATATTTTTTACCTGCATTGACGTCTTACGTTTACTAGATGGCTGTTTGTCACCGGAAGTATGGTTTTCCTCATACTATTTCAGTGAAATATGTGTATGTATGACTTTATAGTAAAAAAAGACACCTAACATTTCATATTATTGAATATACTAGTATTTGTCTACTGCTGGATGTAAGTCTCAAGGCTCGCCACTGAGGCTAATGTTCAATAATTGTTAACCAAAAGATGCCAGTTTTTTTTGTGTTAGTCGTCGTTCCACCTAACCGGAAGGTAACCTCCACTAATTTTGCCGAGACGTGGTCTCCACTCAAGAACACGTCTTTGTTTGTATTTTGTGATCAGAGAAAATCCTCCGTTTTAGGTCAAAAAAATTATAGAAAGGCAAAGATACTTTGATTATACAGCTGCGTTAGTTAACTAAGCCTCTTTTGCAATAGAGAAATTTTGTAACGCTTGTTCTAAATCTGTATTATTGAACGTTCGAATCGTTAAGCGTTCTCAAATGATGATAAATGAGATTTTCGGCCTCGAAGAATTTCTTCTTCAAGCAACTTTCAACTTTTTTCATGCGTTATACAGTTCAATTTTCAATATAGTTTCGATTTAAACTGAGCATCAGGGCCCTTTGCATGGGGAATGTTCATAAGTCATAATGGCCCTTCAAGGTCCGTTATATTTTTTCCTGTTTATGTACTTGTAATATTTACAATAAAATGTATGATAGATAATAGAATGGAAATACCATATCAAAGCTTTTACCTCAATCATTCGTACAATAAACACTTGACGCACCACCATGCTCATTCAATGATGTAATAAATTAGAAAATTGCATTTCATAGCTTAGCATGTATAAAAGTGAAATAACCTAAATCAATAATGAACTAGGTTTGGGACAATCAATTTGTATTCGACTAAAAATCGACATTTCGGTCATATTATTGGATTGTTGTGTCGGACCGAAGTTTTGGCTGTAATTATACGAAGCTGGTAAACAGACGCTAGATACGAATTCTACTTCTTGCCATATGTAATATAAAGCAGTTCCGATTGAGAGCAGTTGAGAACAGTTGGGACATCAAAAGTATACTGATGTATTCCCTTACGGTGTCTTATTATGAAGGTGAGGATAGAATCTAATCGTAGTGGGATTGAAGAGGTGTTACCGAATAATTATATATGGCATTATTCACTCACTCTCTACTGTCAAGATTCATTGAACTATAAGCGTGTGCCATAAGTATTATTAAAGTTAGAAAACTCGATATCTTATTCGCTATAAATAGAAATTCGGGATTGAATCTTGATTTTAAGATACGGTTCAACCCTATCTCTATTGTTTTCATATTTGACTCAATTTTTAGCAGTTTGCTTCTAAGTAGCGTCTAATATGGAAAGGTGATGATTATTTTGCCGATGTTGTAATATTAGTATAAGCTATTAGTTATTTATTAGACTAGGAATAAATCTAAAAGGAATAACGCGGTTGAATTTCGCTCGTGTAATAATGCCAGCTCTTGTCCATACTCAAACTCAAAATATCTTTTTTAAAATGTTTTGTATATTATAATCATTTATTATCTCCTGTGTTTGTTAAACAGTAGTTGATTGAGCAACTGACACAGGATACAAATAGGCAAACCGCATTGTCAATCGATATTTTCCTATTTATGAACGATTGTCTCAAGGCCGTCTCACCACAGATCTATTGGGCGCCGCTGCCTCACTCATTCTTACTTTAATGATATATATATATATACAGGCCTGATAGCTCCATCGGTAGACTGCCTATGACGCTAATTCTCTTAGGCCCGAATTTCGGTATCGGAGTTCTTTTTAGTTATGCATAGATTATATGTCGTGTTCAGCGTAACGTTATCAGGAGAGTTACACATGACATTTCTAATAGATGCCATGTGGATATCATCACTATATTTTCCTTCACCGTTGAGTATATGATGCCTAAATCCGTAGTTAACTTTTACGTACTTTGTGTCCTAATGAGAATAAATACTTTTATTTATAAATACTATTTTTCAACTTATCTAGGTACTGCCAATTACACAATGTAGAAATTTAGTGAGCCCCAATGTATACAAATCTGTAGAGAACGACTTTCACTCGCCTCGGTGTTTGGTTGATAAACTTTGACCGTTTTAATAAAAAATGTTTTCAGTGTCCTCTTTATCTGTTGTGATAGGTGTGGAAAAACATACTTTTGCATTGAAACAGGATAAATCTGTATCCATATCATAGTTTTTTTTTTAAATTACAAACAAGCTTGCGCTTGGCCTCATTCTAACCCGATGGAAAGTGATGATGAGATCGACGATGGAGCGCTTTCACCCAACAAATACCGATGCACTCATCGTTTGATGATTTCCATGTCAAAATATGTTGAAAAAACTAACGCAGGAAGTGAATTCCATTCCTTGACGGTTCGCAGCAGAAAACAGGAGGCGATTCCTCTCATGCGAGCAGCTGGAACATCAACCACATTTGTTGACCCCTAAGGTTGAGATCACAACGAATATTCATATCTAAGATATGTAGGTAAAAAATAATTATAAAATTTTTTAAATATTTTTTTAACAGCTTTTAAGCTATTATTAAATTTTAGGTTGAAATATTGCAAATGTTTTGTCAGCTAGACGCAACACACTCGTTTCAAGGTTTTCCCCTGAAGTGTATTTGATAAAAATTGTATTGACTCAAACCTTGACCTAGATTGTTTTGGCATCAGTTTTTCTTCAATTGCCTCACATTAGTCATGGAGACTTTATTTTTATAAACTATATTTTTAACCATTTCGCTACTATTGTTGCCTATAGTCACCAGGTACCACCAGGTTTAAGCACGGAGCTCCGTTTCCGAAAAAAAAAAACTGTCTTGACGGACAGCCAGACAACGAACTGAATAAGAGTTTATTTTCTCCTTTTGATGTGCGCAATAAAAAAAAAATCTAAATAAAACTTACTCTTTTATAGCATTATAATATCGATAAGAACGTTATAAATTATACTTAAATAAAAAACACGTGTTTTATATTGTTTCTAATTTTCTTTTCTCTCTCTTGAATGTTAGAAGTTTTTGTCGTCATGTTTCGTTAAAACTTATCGGTCGCCATTTATTTAGTGACTTTTTTTTCTTTTTTTTTTCGAATTGTCGATACTTTGGTGACCGGGAAAGGCCTCCACAACATAACCGGGCGGGAGGGCGAACACTTAAGGTGCTCTGCCGGATTATTTAGTCACGTCGTTCTTTTCGTAAAAATAACAGTTTATAGTTTATTAAATATCTGCAAATTACATTCCCGTCAAGATCCATACAGTGTTTTTTTACACTGATTTGTAAATATTCGTCTATATCTAAATTTTGAATAAATAAAGATAACGTATATTGTCTATGAATCGATTTGAAAGTTAAATAATACAAATTATGAACATAATATGGCCGATGTCGCGAACGCCCCGCGATAAGATAAATACCCGTGTCAATGAACCGTTATCTGGCATTCCTTGTCGAAAAATTAAATGTCAAGGTTGTTTATTCATAATTGAAGTGTTTTTTAATCTATACTAATTTATAAAGAGGTAAACTTAATAAGTATGTTTCTCGCCAACTCGATGAGATACCAAGATGTACTTAATATCAAATATTGAAGTCTATATTTCCTTGTAGTTTTAAAAAAATACACCAAGTAAATGCGTTTAAAAGAACGTGTCCCTTAATATCGTATATTTAACGTTTTCAATCAAATCAAATCAAAACCTCTTATACAGAGTACTTCCCTAGAATCTTAATACGCAAGAAGTAATTTCTTAGGCTGAGATTTTTTATAGATGCAATTTTAAGTTTGCTTAGACTTTACTAAAACATTATAACCTATATTACTCAATGAATGTCAAAGGATTTGTTAAGTCACCGATTTTGTTAACATAGACTTGGCTTTACAAGTACTATGGCTATACTCAAGTTACTATTATATATTTAGTTTTTATCAAAACTTATTTATTTTTTCAGAATATAGTTGAAATAGCGTTTATGTCAGCCTTACGCTCTTACAACACCTCAGTTTGATGAAGAGGGAGGCTCTGTTCTGTTTTGCTCATAAACCCTGTGGCTGATGCTCTTTATACTATTTATTCACTGTTTGTTTGTGTGTTCATTTCTTTTATGCTGTAAGTAAAAATCCAAAAACCGTATATTTTCAGATAAACATACAAAAATTGCGATTTTGTGACCTACACATTTGTGCGGAACCCTCGTTGTGCGAAGCCAGTCGCGTTTGACCAGTTTTTTTAAATTATCTTTTATATTAATTACAGTGCAATCATAACGACTATATTATTTACGGAATTGCTTTTGTGTATACATAAATGAGGAACTATTATCGTTTAGTTAATTATGAGACTGCTGATAAAACCATTTTCACAAATTAATTATATTTACTTTTAAAACTATTAAATGATGTCTGCGTGCTTAAAGAGTGTTTCTTAGTACTCCAGAGTTGATAATAAGGCCGCGATCATATAGAGGCGGGTTGCGGTGGCGGTAACAGAGAGGAGTAAGCATTGGTACAAATTATAACAAGGAGTGTGAATTTTATTAGCCTTATTTCTTTCGCTCGCGCAATATTGTCATAAGGTTTTTTATTCGTATGATCTTCATTTATTACAGCCATGATTCCTTTTCTTCTTTAAATATAGAAAGAAAGTTCTCTTATTTTATTTCAAGTCAATTGCTTAATGCATTTCAATCGCATTCTTTACACAAATAATGTTAATCTTTATATATGCCAAACTGAAATTAGATCGGAACTACATTTTGAAAGCATTTAATTTACGAGAATATTTAAAATTGAAAAAGACGTAACTACACATCTACAGTTAGCGTAAATTGAGTCCGTTTTAAAAAAAATAATGTTTTTTTAAAAGACTAAAGTTATTAGAGACATCTGATTTTATAAGGATGATTAAGGTCATCAGGAAGATCCAAGCTTTTAAACATACTCATGTTTTCCAGAATACTGAAGCTTTCAAAAAATCTCAGTCATTTCAAATACTTAAATCTTTTCATAAATACCAATTTTACAAAAGCTTTAATCTTCCAATAATTTAATTCATTTAAAAAAAAATCTTTTGAAAGCTTTAATATTTCAAAATAAGTATAAAGTGCATCAACCGGATTCTTAGGCATTTCTTCTCAAGGTAGTCGCTTACGAAACGCTAATAGAACGCCGTTAGGTATTTCCTGGCTGGCCGCCTGACTCGAGATTAGTACCCCCAGGGGTGCCCTTGCAATGCCACCCAACCAATACCTAGCTCGCCCTGAATGCCTTAAGTGCTCGCCTATCGCCCGGTCCTATTGTAAAAGCTTTTCCCAGCCAATACGAAACTGTCTTGCCCAATAAAGGGATTCCACTTGCAATACTCACCAAGGTTCATTGTATTCACAAAAATAATAATATATTATTTTTGTTGGCAGAACCTTTGAGATAAGAGCACGCACTCCGGATAGAACTTTCTATGGACCAGAAGTACATTGGCTATCTTATCAACACCCTGCCTTTGAATAGCAAGCGGCAAATTTAAACATTGCCTTATTATAGTGAACATTAGGTTCGTCTACTACGTAAGCGGGATGTACTCTGCTGATTTTAATTTCCTTTAACCTGTTAACTGGGTATAACGAAATATTTCGTCATACATAAAAGCCTACTGCAATGGGCATGATGACATTTTTCGTCATGGAAATTAATCGTAATATATTAAATATTTAATCAAAATAAATTAAAACCATAAGTTAAAAACGATATTCTTTTATTATTTGAGGTGTGATATTACTTATCGCTGCGAGCAAAAAGTCCCCATTCTGAAACGAGTTGACCAATAGCTAATTCCCTGGTTAACAGGTTAAAGAAAGGTAGACACAATATGGAAAAAGAAAAAAAAAAGAAAGAAAAAGCGTTTATTCGGCACACAACATAACATAATAGTATAGTAAAACATATAGTAATAGTATTGATTAATCCAATGAAAAAATGTTTACAGCACAATTTGAAGAGATTTTGTTCTATACAGCTTAAGTCATTTAACGCCTAAGAAGCGAAATTTGGTGATTACCAAAAACCACCTTTGACCTTGTAAAACTTGTGTATTTTTGCACCTAGCATTACTTTCTTCACGATGTTTTCCTTTATCAGTGAGCATGTGGAGCCTAAATCCATATGTAATTTGGAAAAACCCGAAGTTAGATGTCAGGATTCGAACCTACGACCATTCACGTTGCCGTGCATGCAAACCAGTCCATTATTCACTATGCCACCACAGGCACCTATTTTTACTTTAGATAAGAGCAACCCTCTTCGTGCTATTTATAATTTAAGGACTAGAGTTTCACTTAGAGTACGGTTTAAAGACTTCGGTATTTTAACAGTTTCATCGCAATATATTTACGCCTGTATTATGTACATACGACAAAATCTGTATTTGTTTACGGCGAGTATGTTTATAGTGCTAATACTAGAAATAAACACAACCGAGTGCTCCCTAATTACCGGCTGTTTTTTCTCACAGGGCATTTATTCCTTTATGTATGGTATACATTTGTACCTCGTTATTTTCAAAATAGATTCTGCTTTCCGAATCGGTGGTAGATTACTTTCATGCTCTTTTGACTATTTAAAGTGCTTGGATTTTATACCTTATTAATTGATTTTATACCTCATTTCATTACATACTTACGGCTTCTGCCTACACTTACAGAGTCGATCGCTTATAGTCTAACAATTTTAAGATAGATCACCAGGTGTTAAAACATGAGCACCCCTGGTATAAGGGCTACTTCTGAGGAACGGAACTCTAAAAAAAGTTCTCGAGATAATATTATTTTTAGACGTAGCGCCCATCGGATGATTTATATTCTTATCACCACGCGGCCGGCGCATGCAGGATTGTCCCAGACACAATATCTTATCAATAATGAAAAAAAAATACATTTCCAAGCGTGTCAGACGATTTTTTGTGACCTACCATAGCGTAAGACCAAGGAATCATCAATTTTTACATAGTATAAATTAATATCGGTATTTTTGTCTGTCTGCCTGTGTTATGTTTTTGGGAGTGATTATATCGTTCAATGATGTCGCATACGATTGCATTTAATGAAGTTCCATATAGACTCGTTGATAGCTCGGAACGTGCTGACTACTCCAGAGGTACTTTTATACCTGCTGCCTCACTGGACGCTAGATGTCTGTACCACTTGCAATTAAACAACCTTTATTTACTCATAACAATTGGCCACTGTGGAAGACTAGCTTTTTGGTGATTATTAAAAAGGTACTATATTTTAGAAATTGTTGGCAAAAGAATACACTTCACAAACGCATATCTAAAACATTATAGTCCCAAACACATTAAAATATAGATATAATAGACATATTTTGTCTACTTACACCTTACATTTTTAAAGGATATTAAATAGAAGCCAATGAATTAATGAAAAGAAATATAATTTATTCAAATAAGGCTACTTCTAAGCACTTTTGAATAGTCAAATAGAATGAATCTACAACCGGTTCAGAAAGCTGAAACTACCGTGAATAGACGCCAGAAAACTCTGGTAGTCGCTCTGCACAACATAATGAGGTACAAATATACTAAGGCATTCATGTCCCGTTAGAAACAGATCTGTATATATTATGGCCACGCATTCTTACCAATTAAACAGCCATCAATACAATAATATCCTTTTATTTTCAGCATCTTTTTATGGAGTCACTTTCAATTAAGCGGTACCATTTCTTTGGAGGTAAAGCGTTTGCTCTAACTTGGTCGTGACGACAGTACACAAGCGCAAAGGCCATCATAGTCGATTCGGCTTGTCGCGTTTCATAGTAAATTTGTGTATATCGAGTTGCTCATATAACTAGACATCTTCTGTCGTGGTATATGTGGCCGGACATTGCGATGGCGACTGTCTACGGATTTTCGCTCCTTGGTAGTCACAGCCGTTGTTGGGCTACTGCACATTCCATCAGTTGCTCAGTAGTTACTTTATTGAACCAGTAAAAAAAGTAATATTTCAGTTTGTGTATCACTAAAAATCATACATTTATATATGACATCATATCGTAGTTTGTAATGAATCTATCTTCGTTATTGAATGTACCAATTCTGGTACCAGCAAGCGCCATTGTGATGAGTAGATAAGTGTCAGCTAAAAATCAGCGTTGGGTGTCTCAGCTGATCACATAGCATGTGCTAAGTTCCCTTTGGTGCAACATCACAGCACAGGGTATTTTCCTTTGCTGTTTTCTACCTATTCTTCTCTGTTGTATTTTATATTTATGTGTCGAATAAATGTTATTCTTTCCTTCTTTTTTTAGATTAGTTAGTCGCGAGTCATGTATGCGTATATGTATTTAACTATGTATGGTATGTCTAGCACTCATAGTACAAACGCAAGCTTAGCTTAGGACTATGTCGTTGTGCGTAATTGTCCGTAAATATTATTATTATTATTTTTTTATTGTGCTACATCAGTCATTGGAGTAAAGAGTGTCATACAATAATTTCTCTGATAGATTTCCTCTTTCAAAGTGACGAGGTTTCATCAAGTGACTCAAATAGTGTTGCTAGAATTATGAAGTAATAGATTCGTTTCATTGATTACTAATTATCAATGATTAGTTTCAACTTTTGATTAGATTGTTGAGAGGCGATACTAGCGAGGGTCCACTCCGACGCAGCCTTGAGTTTCTTTCGCTGTTTCTTCTCAAGGTGGTCGCTTCCGAAATTCTAGTAGATCACCATTAGGTTCTTTTTTTGGCTGGCCGCCCAAGACGATGTGAGTACCCACAGGGGTGCATTTGTGTTGCCACCCACCCATAATTCGCTGGCAGAGCACCTTAAGTGCTTTGCCCTCTCGCCCAGTGAAGTTATAAAGGCCTTTCTCAATAAAAAGCATTTTGTCCTGCCGAAAAAGGAAAAATAATTTAAGTGAGCAAAGGACGCCGATACAATCGAACATATAATATTTGTTTTTGAAGTATTTTCGTAATTACAACTATTTGGAAGTGTAGATTTATGAGGATATGTTTATTTGTTCTCCAACTCATAATTTAACTATAGCAAACTAATGTTATACAGAAATAACCATATTTCAAAGTGATTAAGTCATTTCAAAGAAAAATGCTCTTTATTTAATTTCGTATCTTGAGATAAAAATATTTTTTTCCTACTCAAAACTAAATTTACCAAACCATTCAAAATAACTGGTCTCTATATTTGTCATAGAATGTTTATCTTCTCTAATATTTTTTTATTCTTGAAAATAACATGCCTTTTACTAATACAAGATATTAATCGATATAATGGAATTCATGTTATTTATAACAAAGCAAAATAAACCATGTTATACCTATTTCTAAAATATACATAAATTGTTTGCTGATAGATCTAGTTTTAACTTTGCAGTAAAGAATAAAACGTTTCATTTCGTTACGAAACGAGTGATTTTTACGTATATTTATTATCCAGATATAGCTAGATGTTTTTAATCCTTTTATGAAATGCACTCCACTGTTTCCACCTGTATGTTCAATATGCATTACGCTACTTCGCCGCTTGTTGGCAAGCAGAGACTTGCATAATACACACACGTATTGTGACGGTGATCAGCGTAAACAATATGATGTAGAGCGATCACGCGGCTGTGCCACGCATCGCAGTGGTAGAGGCGTGCGCACTAGGGTCCGCACAAGTTAAAGCAATGCGGGACATTCCCAACTTTCTTTAGAAGTCAGACATCTTTAGGTATGGATATTGAAACATCAACTTGAAGTAGTAGAGCGCGGTTTTGGATTAAAACCGCTTACATATTTTTAGGCACGAAGTATTTCTTTATTATTGACAAGGATGACATCTATAGCATATTTTATATACTTTTTTAGTTTAAACAATAAAAAATTTACTGTTTGCCACTTACATTTTTTGTCTTTATTTATTTTCACTATAATAGTTGCACTAATAAGAACATAAACATAATTCTTATATACTCATAACTTAAAGTGAACACCGCGTGCAAAAAAAATTAATAAAATCGAATTTTTAATCCTAAGAATGAACCACGAAAATTAAAAATTGAAAAGTTATGAATAGAGACTTAAAACATAATTTATAATATTAAGGAGTTTAAATAACAAACATTTAACAATGGAGTTGTCTGTATATTGTTTGTGTGATTAATGAAAGTCATACATCAGGGTGATACATTAGGAACATTTATTTAAGCCAATGGAATACACTTTTAGGACGTACCCTTAGTTTTAGTAGCATTCTTTAGATTTTAAAACAGCTAAACACTAATGAATAATTTATGTGTATATAAATAAAATAAAATGACTTGTCCTGACTGGTATATTATCATAGAGCCTAAATTACTGAAGGCAGGTTGAAATTTCTAAATTGAGTTATTTTTATGGCGTAGGCTACCAATACAGGCCGAGTTTTTATATTTAAACCCCTAGAAGGTAATATAAGGGAGGCTAGTTGTTTGAAGATCCGTCTGTTCTGAGTGTTAATCACACCTGGGTGAAGCAGGCTGGGTCTGCTAATGAAGCATAAATTTGAATGTACTTGACAATTCATTTGTGTTTAAAGATGTTTTTAAATTTAAGGAGAAATTCTGAAATTGGGCGTTAGTTGGACTTAATTCATGTATAATTTGTATTATTCGAAAAATGCACAATAGAATTGAGTTAGAAAAAAAATCTTGAATTCAACGTGGCAAACATGGATTTAAAGATTTCTGGAACTGAGTCGTTAATTTTGTAATGAAACTGTCGAAAGTTGTTATATTATTTAGGCTAAATTAAATTGAACTTAATATAATAAATTAAGCACTTATTTAGTTTTTTATTAAAAACTTGATATAAAGACAGCATTTCTTACAATTGCATGATGAAAATAACATTAAGGGCAAAGCATTTAATGTCATGTTAAACTTTATGTCCCATAAAAATTTTATAATTCAGTTAATATTCGCACACATCATTGACCCATTTCCCTAAATACGATTGCAATGTCAACAAACTGGGGTCCGGAATATTCCGTTCAAAAACATTGTCACTCTATCTGTATCGCAACCATAAATACGAAAGTAGCGATAAATTGAATTTAGTTTCGCTCGAACCTTTGACGCGAGAGTACATATTTATTGTTTCAGATGATGTGCGCCGCGATCGACATGCTAGCTTCCGAACAGCTATTTTACGGTCACAGCCCCCCAGCTGGTTTCCTCACAGACTACACTCCACCAGTTCGAAGACCGTCCAAGATCACCACCAAAGGTTGCTCTGCACCATGCTTCGCAAGTCTAAAACCGTTGCAGTTGACTTTCAAATCAGCTCCCAGGTCTTGCTTACGAATGCCAACGGAGAAAAAGAAGAAACGAGTAGTGTTCGCTGACGACAGAGGCTTAGCGCTCGAGCAAGTAAAATTCATGACCGAACCGTCCAATGTACCGCCTTACTGGGCTTTGAAGATCATAGCCAGCCCCCCACGCGAGCGAAAACCACCCCCTCAACCAGCCCTCGATTTGTGGGAGACGAGATTCGTTCAGCCAGCTTCAAACTATGTGGAATTCCGCCGAAGAGTCACAGAAGACTGTGTATCTTTAGAAAATGTTATAATAAAACAAAACGAATGTGCCGTTGATGGGACAGTGAAGGTTAAAAACTTGGACTTCAGTAAAGAGGTCTTCATCAGAGCCAGTTTAGACGGTTGGACGACGAGTGAAGATACTTACTGCGCTTTCGTTGAATCTGGACCTTTAGCTCAAAACGGATCATCAGTTTACGACACTTTTGGATTTAGACTTCAGCTGCCAATTCACTCCAGAAGGCTGGATTTTTGCGTGTGCTTTCGGTGCAAAGGAAGCGAGTTTTGGGACAACAATCACGGAAATAATTACACAATAGAAAAGTCTTCGGTGAGAAACACACCAGGGGTTTCCTGTGCCAGAATTAACTACGGAAATTCCTGGATTTCCAGGTCGGACGGAAACGGGAACACGCCTTATTGGTGAATGTTGTGGTACAGTGTAATAGTGCTTCACTTCATGGCGGTCTTCATTGTAAGTTTTTATCTTGTATTCAATCTTTGAGGAAGCTTATCCTTTGCTCAAGGCGGTGACAAGGTGAACCGGTCAGTTTGACAAGGAATTTCAATGAAAGTTCTGACTGTTAATGTCAGATATTTTGTTTGTAACTGTCGCGTTCCAAAAGTATGTTATCATAAGGATCAACAAATTGAACAGTGAGTTCTATAAATCGCTAAGTCCAATTTTACAAAAGTTTAAATGAAAATTCAATATTTACGCATTCAATCCGAACAATAAAGAAAAAATAGTTTTTAATGTTTAAATGTGAGCTAATTAATTAATTTTAAACATTTGGAACAGTTTACACAGTGTTTGGACTTACGGATTTCTAGCATTACGCGGTTCAATTCGTTAATAATGTAAAAATAATCATTAATACTAAATTGGTAATCAATGTTCGTTTTCGAATATAAATTCGAATGCCATGATGTTTTAAAGATGTATTTTATTATTTAGCTCTTTTACAATCTTATTCACGTCTGAACAGATGGCATGTCTTTGAATAGACCTTGAAGCGTTTGAAAATAATTTAAACTATATGTAGTCTAGTTATTGGTTCCTATATTTTATATCCATAATTTAAAATATATTTCCTCGTATTAGTTTACAATGTTTCTCTTGCGTGATTTGCATTTATTATTAAAATAATCAAGATTCTTTGAGGTTATATTCCCTTGGGAGTACCCAAAAATCATAAGTGTCACTAATTTTAACTACTTTTTCTTTGATTATCCAACTAAAATAACTAACCAATCGCCTGTATTAAAAAACTACATATTTCCAATTTTGGAAGTTCGATATTTCTCTCTGATGTTTTAATAAGAAAATTCTCGTAAGCTATAAAAAACAATAAACTCGATATTTTAATGTTAACTAGTTAGTCTGAAGCGACCTTAATAGAAAACGAATTTAAACTTGAGACAGTTTTAAACCGTGCCAAAAGTTAGTTATTATAAAATAGATTTGATTGCTGATATGGACAATAAATTAGCGTTTGATAAGTACTAAGATTTTATTTTGATAAACTTTAAATGAAAAATGAGCTAATTTTTGTAATAACGGATTTCTGGCCCTGTTTAAAACTTTGCTTAAATTAAAACTCGTATTTCTAATAAAGTTGAGTGAGTTTAATAATTTTACGACTAAAATTGTTCTAAAAATCCACTTTGCGTGAATTCGGGAGTGTTTAATTGTATTGTTGTGACATTTCAATGAACGTTAGCGCATTTCTCGGCTATCTCGAGTGACCTTATCGTGTTTGACATTCTGTTTGACCTTATAATCAAGAAATAATGTGCCCACATTGTTAAGTACCTATGTTGCTAAGGTATTTGCGAAGTATTGCGATAGTATTGTCAGGAAACATATGAAGGTACATCATATAGCGTAATGCAATTAACCTTGTATAGGTTAGAAGTTTCCAACGTTTTTTAGACAGCTCTCTATGTTGTTAGACAGGGCGTTTTATCCCGAATGGATTTCGACCAAAGTAACATCTCAATCTATTATTTTCGTATTTAGTATCTACTATAATAAAAAGAAACCATTTTACGCACTCTATACACAGTTTTACAGTTACAGTTTCATATCACTGCAGGACAAATGTCTCCCTTCCTCTTATTCCACTATATTTTTAAAATCCATGGTAAAGGGTTAGGACACTTAACACAGCACGTTTGTTCAATACGGGTTGGCAGGTGTGTGCTATATCCAGAGAAAGTGCACGCAGCAGCTTAGTGCTAGCAATCCGCATTCAATTCGAAATGCTATATACCTCAGTCGGCTCTCACGATACCTCAGTATGGTGAAGAGGGAGGCAGTAGTGTACTGACTATCTTAATCTTGTATTAAATATACGCCAATTTATATGAAACTATTGGTTATATCATATTATTTACATAAATGTCTAAATCATAATAGAGTACCGATTCCCGTTATAAGTAACATTTATCTATCAGAAAGTTTGAACAAAAACAAACTCTTCATCTCACTTAGAATACTCAGAAACTCACTCAGAGTACTCAGAATTGAACTGCTAGAGATTATATCCCATATGGAGATTATAGCCACCTTTCACCGCTTGTAGAGGGTTGATCCGATATAAAAAAAAGTAATAAGTGGGGAAAGGGAGTTCACTGTCCATGAATGAGGCAGGTAGGGTTAGTGTTCCCACACGCTGCCCTTTACAGCGGATTTCTGGAGGTGTTTAACTCCACCCATCCTTCATAATTTGAGGAATCCTAAGAAGGCCGTCCGCGTGCCGGTACTGTGGCAGATTGCGTAGTTCGTTCCCATGGCCGGTTTTCCGCGGCGAAATATGAAACTGACATAACACCAGTTGGTACCTCATAATGACCGGGAAGTCCTACGATGTATTATTCCCTGCTAAAAACAAAGTAACAAGGTGTTTAGTTCTTTTTTGTAATTGGGGGAAATTTCTTCACAGGACCATCAGAGCCATAGTGAGGTTGGCCTCCGGGGTGTCTCTCAAATCACTCTACCCTGGGCTGGGAATCTTAATTCGTCCAGTAGCACGGAGAACGAATAGCCAATTAATTTGGTGTAAAGAGCCCACTTCTCCAGTCCCCTCTGTTAGGCGGCGTATCAAATCCGGGCAGAAGACTCCCTCAAGTTTACTGCCCGGTTAAGGGGCTTAGTCTAACTAACTGTGATTCAATAGAAATGGAAAAATGTAGTCATCAAGCAAAAATTGTGGATCAACCGATATCGACTTGTAGTTTCCGAGATTAACTCTAAAAGCTCTTGCGATCGACCGGTTGAGCACTCCCACTCTACATTATGTCAATCCCATCCATTTTTGTGCTTTATACTAGCGTTATCGATGATAAGATTTTACTTTATCTAGGGCCTTTGGTAGGTGATAAGAATGAGGGAGAAAGCATATTCGTATATGTCCGTCGTAAAACAGGTATTATCAGTAGTAAAAACGCTCGATTGCTTTGGCAACGTCACTTAATAGCTATATAGTTTTTATGACAAAGATAGACGTCAATTATTTTACATTAGTATACACTTTGCGCTTATTTCCGTCATAGTGACTCGCTTCGGTCTGTCGGGTTTCGGAATCGGTTGACCCATATCCAAGTTCATATACTTAGAGACCTTCCGTCGTAGTATATGTGGGCTGATATAGAGATTCAACGGATTTTCGTCTCTTAGCGGTTGTTCCTGTTCTTGGACAAGACTGTACTTTCCATCAGGTGGTTAATTTGATGAGCCAGTATAAAAAATTGTCGTACACATTGTGACCAGTAGCGCAACTGCTTGCATATTCTAAGGCTTAGATTTATAGACGCAACTTTAACTTTGTTTGGATTTTACTAAAACATTACAATTTATATTTTCCAATGAATGTCAAAAACGCAAATTTTAAGATATTATAAAGTGATAGGGCATATAAGTTTAGAAACCTTTGGCATGGCCTTAATTACAGATTTAATGGTGACCTTCATTGTTTCCGATAACGAGAAGCTGTAATAAGGATGTTTAACCATTTGTGACTGATGTTGATTGAAAAGTCACAGCAGAAATGATTAATCTTCGAAAGAACATATTCATTAGTCTAAATTCCTGTTAATATCCTCATCAAGTATTTGCGGTGTAATTAAGAAACGAATTATATTTTTTTATAATATATTTGTTTCAGTGTAACGACTGTCATTATACATTTCATTTTCTAATTATCACTTAAGAACGTCCTTTACGCTTTGCAACTGAGGTTTTTTTTTATATATTGGGTTCGGTTGATATCTTTCCATGATTTTATAAAACTATATTTTATAATTGTGTTGTGACTTTTACATTTTATAAAATTTTATAGTAAAAATACATTAACATTATCCAAAAAAAAGATTGTATTTTTACTATATTTTTTTAATAAAATTGATACTATATACCATAAAAACCTTACTATACTTAAATAATATTTATAAAACTGATTGTTAATTGTAACAGTACATCATTATTCATGCAAAAATAGTGAATATAATGCATATAATGATTTTAAATTGGAAAAAGAAAAATAGGCACGTTCAAGTATTTTTTTGGCTGAAGCAAAAAGATATCTTTGCGCGTGCAAAACTCGGATCATTTTTGAATGGCGAAACTCAAGTGTGATATGAACTGTTACTGTTATTTGAGAAAAGTAACTAATTTCGGTTTTTATACTAAATAAAACTTATATATCTGTTATAAAAACATTAACACGCTTGAAAATAAAGAGATGTTTTAAAAGGGTTTTTCTAACTGTGTTTTGAGTTTTTTCTCTTTAATTTTATGTGTGCGTATTTACAAAAGAGGATAGACGGTATTAAGAGAAATACCTTCTATCCTTTTGATTGGAGAGCAGCTGTAATTTGTACCTAGTCAATTAATAGCTAGAGGCTTTTTAATAGAAATGAGGTAGGAAAAGAAATAGAAATCACTGATGATTTAACAGAGATAAATGACAAACACGCGGAGCAAGACCGAGATAGCACTATGACAAAACTACTCGTGCGAAAGAAATAAAGCTAATAGCAAGCACGCCCCCTGCTATAATTAGTCCCATGCGTAATAGAAATTGCTCAAACAGCAATAATTAAAAAGAGATATATATATCCTAATGTGATTCTTTATCTACATTTTTTGTAGAATGAATTGATTTAAGTTAATCTTTTAATATTGTGGCAGGCAATAAAATGTATGAAATGTAATTTTTATGAATGTAAGCTAATTTATTGTGAAAATGTTTGATTTATTTATAAAAAAAAAAACATTGTAATCACTGAATGCTGAAAATACTCGCTTGTATTTAAATTTAACAAGGAACGTTGGAAGAGGTTACGTGTTAAAGGTTTATTTTTAAAATTACGATCGAATATTTGTCTCAAAACTGAAATGTAAAAACAAAATGTAGATTTTTTAATCGAACCGTCCGATTCTAGATATCCCTAGTGCATTTTGCACTCTTAAAATATTTTAAAAAGAATATTAAGGATTTACGCAATTATTAGTAACAAAATTAAAAATTATTGATATACTTGATTCGGAGTTATTTTTTTAATGGTGCGTCCAGACCAAATATTTCGTACTTTTCTTTTGTTTTATTTTCCCCCTTTGTGGGAAAGGTAAAAGCCATTCAGCCATGTCGTAGATAATTGTGCTTTTGAAAACATATAGTTATATATTTTTTCTTTGTCATGTATTTGCATCGTAGGTTTGCTTATAGATTTACAATTATTTTTATCTTTCTCGCATGCCATAGATATATGTTTTGCTTATGCATGCAAAACATTGTGAGAAAGAGAAAATAATCGCAAAAACACGAAAACAAAAAAGATAAATGATTTATGAAATACGGAACATTTACCGTATATAACCCATTAATGTATAATTTTGATAAAACTTTGGAACATACCACTTTTAAACTTGGGATTTATGGGAATGGGATTGTTCGATTATTTTATGAAATACACTTCTTTTTAATAATTTAGTTGTTGTTCTGAAATTTATTTAATATTTATTTTGTAAATATCCTTGCCCTTTAGAGTATATGAAAAATCAGTGAAATTATGAATCAATGAAATAAAATATTCTTATAGAAAATGTGCGTCTTGGAAATAGTTGCTATTTATAAATAAGAATTGATCATTTTATTTTTGAAACAAATATTCCCGGTCACTAACCTTTCGCGCCATTTCGTGGTGCCATATGAAGTCCTACTATATCTAGATTATAGAATAATTTACAATGTTTTATTATGCAAAAGAACTGATTAACTATATGGTTATTAAAATTAGATATAATTGATTAATAATGTGTAAATAATTGTTGATTACTCGAATTTTGTATGAAAATTTTTGAGACGGTATTTCCGTATTTTTTTAAATAAAATTATCCTTTTTATAATTCATTCATTGTTTTATTTTTTATCCCTATGGTTTTTAGTTCACAGATTTAATTAGTACGTATTTTTAATGGAATTGCGTCTTTAATATGTTCAAAGTTTTTTTATGTTTAAAGTAAATATGTATACTTAATTTATTTTTATGGTTAAGTACCTAAAAATGGACCCATATAGGAGAATACTTCGCAGTAGCAATAGCACGAGAAGATTGCCACAAAATAAGGATAAAATAGGAAATATAAATATGATGTTTTGTTTTATTAGACTAGGTACTACCTGTTTGCAATATATTAGGCCATATTATTTATTTTTTATAAACAGATTTATTCTACAATGAGAAAGATCGGCTCCGAGTTTTGAATTTTTTCGAGGCATCGTAAAAATTACTGGCTGAAACCAATAAAGTACTGGTGTACTTTAGGGATTTTGTGCTCAAGAACATAGTAAACATTATTTGTTTTCTTTTTTTTCTTATATTTATAAATAAAAATGCATAGAAAGCGAAATAATTACAAGAACAACCTTGGAAATTGCATAACTTAAAAAGGGATTTTTACCCTATTTCTTTATGAAAGGCTAGACCCATTTTTAGATATATAATTCAGTGGGTATGCTATCCAACTCATTACCCAGTGTACTTGACTTTTACCCCGGATTTGGTGCAAGGGAACGAGCCCCGGTTGGGCCCTTCTCTAAATTCGAGCCTGGAAGCAATGTATTTTAAGATGGCCACTGTCAAGGTAGACTAAAATTATTCGATCTTGCCGCGATGCCAAAATCATAATATAATCTAAATGTTGAGCATTCTTGTAGCCGCAAATATACAAATAAGATATACAATAGGTACTAGCTGTAATCACCCGGAGTTGCCGTGTAATCATTAATTTTATCCCCTTAGGCGTTGATTTTTGGACAATGTTGAATCAAGTATTTATTTAAAACAAAAAAGTTAATGTAATTAAGCTTTTTGGTAACATAACTTAAAAAATAATGGGACGCGAAATAAACTTTCACGGGTGGAATATCAAAAAGTTCGTCCATAGTGTATACATACATACGTCGTAAGAAGAACCCAATGTTTAAATTTCATGATTCTAGCTTTACTATTTTTTCATAATTTATGTTAGATTAGAATCTAATCTAAATCTAAAAACTATAAAATCGGCCTATATAGATTAATGTGAATAATAATTAACCGAGACTTACCTGTAAAATCCAAGGAGAGATTGTTCTAATGGAAGGTAAGGTCAGGAGTACGCGGACTTGGCGAGAGTGTGAAACTATAAAGAACGAGCGAGGTTAACGTAGACAGTAAGTAGCGTTTCTCTTTCTGCCTACCTAATATGGAATCAGCGTGATTATAAATAAACAAAAAACATTCACCGCACAGCCAACATGACTTAAACCATGATAAGTGAATTTATGCTATTCAATGATAATTGCAAATTATTACGGTGCGCCTGCCACCTCTGACTAGAAAAGTTTATCATCAAAAGGTTACTTATCACTTTACTACTGGACTGTGTGTAGAGACGACATTTAAAAATAAAATCATTGTAACGGAAATCGAAGCCCTAGAACATAAGTCTACCGGAAAATTCTGTCCGTTTCGGAACTACATAAAATAATATAAAAAATTCCCGTTAATCAACCGTTTTCCGGTTTTGGATACAAGTCGTTTTGAGCCCGTCCGTTAGTAAATTTTAATATATGTCTCGATTAACATCATAACTAACGACCCAAGCTACGTGCACTCTATTCCACACCATCAGAAAACATCAACTAACCGCAGCACTTTGCCATCCGAGCATTTTGTTGCTGTCAACACCCAATGTCCTCCTAGACAATAATGATAAATCAGCAATTCTCCGATGAATGAAATAGAGAACACAACCGCACGCGTTCCAACCTTGGACGTCAACCCACTGCCATTATTATTAACAACTTATTTCCAGCGTGAGGGCAATTTGTATATCTAATTTATGAAAACAAAGAATTATCTATTGATGCGAAAAAATAACCCTGTCCTTGATCGATATATACTACATTTTTGAATTTTTGCCATTCAAAAAAATTTAAAAGATAAAAACTGGATAAAAACCGAACGGAGTGTGTTAAGTCTGGGATACAACAGATTTTTCCTGCTTAGTTCTGCAATTTTGAAGGAGAATACTCCCCAAAACAGTAAATAGTTATCAAACAAAAATTGTAAATCGATCGACATCTGTCAATATTTTCAAAAATCGACTCACTTAGGACTCGTTATAGACCATTTAGGCAACGTTGATATATAGGACTACATATATAATATATAAAAAAAAAACAAGATATTAGAATGAAAAACATTTTTATTATATCATTTATTGTATTTCATTTTAGATACAACGTTTGTCGTTTTAAAATTACGTAAATTAGTTTTAACATAAAAAGAAAATTTAGCCATAATATTATTAAAATGAAAAATGTAGTGCATACTGGTGAATATTGAGTCTATTTCGATTAATGTATGAACATAAATTATAGATAGAGAGAAGTGACATTCCAATATCTCTGCCTACTCCAATAGGGATTCGTGGAACTACGTAAATATAATAAAAAATAATAATAAACCACTTGTGGCCACCGGTGAATCCCATGTTACGATAAACCTGATGAGGTCACAGATGAAGCTTGACGTTTAATGTGTTGATTAAAAACTGAAGACTTGCTCGATTTTATACGATTATGATTTAATTCGATAATTACTAAGTTAAACTATCGATAAAATAATATTACATGACTATAAATCTGTTAGATTTCTTTAATTATACGAGTGTTAATCGTCAGAAATCGAGCAAATGTAAATAAATCGTTAATCGATGCTATTCACTAAAATTGAATTCTTATTATCAAACTTTACGTAATTTTAATACGTCCGTAAAAACACACATCAAAACAGTCTAAGCAACGTATACTTTTTTTAAAATTAAAGGCATGTAATCTTGGTTTTAACTTGTATGGTTGTAAAGAAAAGTTTTCGATTGTTTTGTTTTTTCATAAGATTAAAAGGGAGAATGCATTTAGGCTTAGACTTTTTTGATGTGTGTATTATACACACATTCAAGTAAACAAATATAAATATATGTATATGTGAAATATTCTTCATAAGTTATATTTATTATCTAAATAGTCCTATCTGAAAATTTTTGTGTAAAATATATTGAGCGGAAAGGATATAATCTGTTATCTATTAAAAATAAGGGGTTTTATATTTGTAAAAAAATAAATAGTCGATTTCTACATAAACTTTTGATCACAACTTTATACCAATTTATTTTAAATTTTAATCAGATATGTTTTTATGTACTGCTGCGTTATTTTGGTCATAAAAGTGCATAAAAAGTTAGAAACTACTATTGTCTTTTTATTTTTAAAATTAAATGCATTTTTCCTTCCCGCCCACACTTAGTTATTTACAATAATTTTTTTTTTAGAATTGATACAAAGTCGTAATTTGCGACTTTAAGATTTTAAAATATCAAATTTGTTAGCGAACATTTAACTGAAAATACATCCATTTTTAATCATCGAATTGTAAAGAATTGTTGTGTATTCTATATATATTATAAATTGTGTATAATATTATATTATATATTGTGAAGATTCTCTTCTTAGGGTGGAATGTTAAAAAATACCAAATCTTTTAACTGTGTTTCTCAATTATATGGATTAATTAAAAAAAAATGTTTACAACACAATTTTTAAAGATTCTGTGCTCAAAATTTGTTCAAATGTAAGTATCATTTATTGCATAAGAAGTAAGTCAAATATTAACGAAAAACGATCTTTGAGCTTGCACAATTTAAGACGTGGCAACGATATCTTATGAGACTTTAGAGTTAACTATTAAAACATCAAAACCAAAATTTATACGTTCTATGGAGGGGTTGACTAATTTTTTGAACATTATTCAATGGGTACGTTGCGTGATGTACTCATCTGACGCCTCTGGAACTTGGTTCCCGGTGCGTGAGCCCTAACTTGCCAATCTCTCTGTTTAGATCCGAGCTTGACTGAGTCTATAGTTAGATAGAGTTAGATAGTTAGACTGTATGTTACATTAGTAATAGTAGTTGAATTACGGATATAAGAACAGCTGAAATTATTATTATAACTAGTCAGTGTATTATAATAAAAAAAAATAGAATATTTTTCTATGCTTATAAGTGATTTGTGTTATTCCTTTTTTTTATCAGTGGATAATTCATCATAGAAGTTCCCGTTCGCCATGATGATGACGGCCGGGGCAGTGTCAGACTTCTATGGACTAAAAACCCTTGGGTGTTCCTATTACGCCGTGGAAAACGGGCCTAGGGAGCGAACTACGCATTCTGTCACAGTACCGGCACCGGACAGCCTTCTCAGGCCTCCTCAAATTATGAACTGTGGGTGGAGTTAGGCCACCTACAGAAAACCGTTGTAATAGGCAGTGTGCGCGAACACTGACAACTTGCTTTCCTCATGCATGGACAGTGGAGTCTCAAGTACCACTGGCCATATTTGAAGGTTGCGCAGATGAGCATGTGCGGAGGATACGTTGGCGAATGGCCAGAGTGGATATAGTCTCTCTGTGCTTCTCAGCCTCCTTGTGAATTATGGCTACGCTAAATAATTTTAAACATACAAAATATTTTAGATAAACTTGAAAAACCAAACTCTTATTTTTATTTTAGACTCTGTTTATGTATTTTTTTTTTCGTTTGGTATTGTTTTCATAAGGAAAGATCTTATTTACAATCTCACGTCTTAAAACAAAATAAATGTTAATTAAATATTCGCTAACAAATATCTAATTAATCTAACATAACACATATCGTGTAGTATAAAATTTTACTATTTGAATTAGGTATATAATATAAATTCAACTTTTGATATATATATATATATATATATATATATATATATATATATGTTATTTATATATTAAACTTTATGGTTGAAATAAGATGAAAGAGAGAATCAGTGTTTTACTATAAACAAAAATACAAAGACTAGAGCTATACGCGCATATTTTAATTAAGTCATATAGAATCAAAGGTGATAAATAATCTCACATATAAAAATTTATGAATGTTAAAAAAAAAATAATTACTTTGAGCGATACATTTTACACGTGCCATTTAAAACTGTTTGTAGTACTAAAATATTATATAATTATGTGCTTATAATTGTTAATTATGTAATTATTTAAAATAAAAAAACGTCCATCTTTGATTTCATTTAATGAAAATGGCCATGTTTGATTCTAATATCAATAAAGAAGGATCAATCAAGTTTTGAAGGTATTGCTACTTTTGTTTTCAATTTTGTTTGAATATAATTTGTGTTTTCTTCTGTAAAGAATACTTGTAGGGGTGGGAAAGTTGCCAATAAAACAATATCAAACGATTTCTCAAAATATAGTTACTCAATCATTAATAAAACAATCTAAAATATCGATGCAAACTCAATAATATAAAACATGCCACTCTAATGCATGTTGTGGGTGTCTTAACAGGAACTTAACATTTTTGATTGTAATTATGTAAATGGAATAATGTATTGGGTCACTGGCAACCCCTGCATGAATAACATAAAAATAACTCATTCACAATTTCTATATCGCCATCTTGTTACACGACTGAACATATAGTTGAGATTGGTCGTTTGCACGTCAGTGTCAATTTTGATTGTAGGCTATTAAAGATTACCTTCTATGATATTAATCTAAAAAAAAAAACACGTTTTTTATACCCGCCCGGTTGAGTTGTGAAGACCTTTCCCGGTCAATCAATATATATAGTAATGCAATCAATAATTTATAGTATTTTATATCTTAAAGGTGAAAAAAGTGAGACTGCCATCTTTGATTCTATACGACTCCATTCTGTAATAATATATCAAAGCATACTATGAATTTATTATAGAAATACTTTCTTGTCGATATTCTAATGAGGTTGGTATATTGTCGTTATTAAAAGGGTCATCAGATGCTGCCGTATGAAATTTGGGTTACATCATGTATATTTCCTTAAATCGTCCCTTAATGTATATTTTTTATACAATATTTAAGACTGAAAGTTTAAGTTAATAAAAAACAGTCATAAAATAATATTAAGTACTTTGAGACAATGTTCTTTAATCGTTTTATTTATTTTACATTTCATGAAATATCATAAAATATTAAAAATAGTTTAGCCAGAAACGATTTAGAAAATATTGACACTAATGCTAAAAGTAGGCTAAAATAAACAACCATCTTATTTATTTTGAAGAATGTTAAAACATATAGGTATGTTGTATAATTTATATGGAATCTGATTTACAAGTTACAACAATATCCAATATATTTAAAACGTTTCTAAGTTATTATTTTATTATTCGTCATATTTCAACCATTATTATTTTAAACTATTATTATTAAAATCTCACTATAAGTTTCATGTCACGTATAAGTGTATAATAATTTTGTTTTATGGCTACAGTTCCATCAGATCCGATATCATTTGAATGTAAGTGCACTATTAAATACATTTTCATTCAATTTTCAAGACCGATAAATATGTTCTACACTGTGAACAGTGAATTAATTTAAGAAACATGATACACGAGTCCAAATATATCAATATAATATGTTTTACCTCTTTTTTACTTTTTATTTCATTCTAATGAAATTGCAAGACATGTAGATACGTTAAAATATTTTTAATAAATGACGCAAATATAGAATTATGCTTACAGAAGTTGGCGCATGTTTTCGTCTTCATAAAGTAATTGCTGTTATAAATTTTTTTACTAATTTACTTTTGTAAGATAAAAATACATCAAATCACTAATTTGACTTTACTTTAATTAAATGTAATGGAGCATTAACATTTTATTATCTATAATATTACTTTGTGCTACAAATGAAACATCAGTATTTAAAGATGTCCTTAAAGAGTTTTTGCCGCAAGATGTTACTCATGTAACATTTTGTCCCTTAAACTTTGTTATTTTATATTGTTAATAAGATAGTATGTCTATTATTTTAAATATTGCCTTTATCTTCGATAGCCAATTATTTGTGTAAATTTGTTTCAGTTTATTCTTCAAGTATGTCATTTTCTGCTACAACATCAATATCTTTACCAAATTCATTAGCATGCATATCATTACCGTCAAATTCATTAGTTTTGAACTCTTTATCTTGTATAGTTGCAGGAATTTTTGGTTTGTTATTCTCACAATCGTTCCCGTCATCTTTACATTGTTGAATACCTTGTTCGAAGCTGTCAATAAAACTCTCGATTCTATCAATGTCATTATCGTCTTGTAAATCTTCCACATCATCTAAACTTGTCTGTCCGGTTTTAAATACATTGTTTTTAATATTTCCCTCTTGATTTGGACTTTTCACTTTCTCACAAATATCTTCAATGCTTTCATCTATTATCTCCAGCCTAGATCTGGAGAAGAATTTATGCAATGATTCTAACTTATCTAGAGCTCTATCGCTACGCTCTGAACTTGAAGATAATGTGGTATCTTCTGTCATGCACGCAGAATCGATTCTTCTCGATAAATCTGATAGTGAGTCGGAAATTTCCGTGGTTGATGTTGATTTATCCACTCTCTTAACTCTTGGCTTTATAATCATGCTTGGCGGTAAGTCCGGTATCAATCGTAAATCTATAAGGCTTATCGATGATCGTTTTAAACTTGAACTTATATCGAATTCAGAATCATCGAAGTGTTTGTCTACTTTATCTTCGATATACTGGACCACTTCTTCTGCGCATTGTTTGATAGCGACAAGATGATTTTCCGATGATTTTCTCTCTCGAGATGACGGCTCTTCTTCCTCGATTATATCGGAAAGTTCGACGCTATAGGGTAAATATTGCGTGGATTGAAGTGGCTTAGTGTAGAAATTCAAATTTTCCATATCCTCTTGTTCAGACATGGTATCGTCTAAACTTTCCCTGATATCTTCAATCCTACGAACAGCTTCTACGAAAATACTTTCTAAATCTTCTTTAACGTTGCTTAAATCAACAAAAGTCTCTGAAATCCGTCGGCTGGATTTATCAGATCTGTAGTCCTCGCCTCGATCTATAACTGTCTCTTGAGTTTGTGTTAACGTAGAGTCAGATTTGGTTTTGCTAATATCACTTACAGTCTCCAATTTGCTTAAAGTTATATCTGATTTACTTTTCTCGGATAAAGAAGGCGTCACAGATAGGGATTTTGTATTATTATTATATTTGTCTTTTTGGTTGTAATTTTCTATATATTCTAGGAGCATTTCTACCAAAGTCTCTGTTCTTTCCTCTTCTGGAGTTTCATCTATGAAAGATAATTTTACATTAACTTTGGATTCTGATAAACAAACACCCTTCTCTGGTTCCTTGATTTCAACCAAAGCCTTTATATCGTCAGGACCGAAGAGAAATTCCATAAGAGTAATTTTCTTACAATCTTTGTTGTCAGTATCTTCATCTCTCATACAACCAGTTGTAGCTAGAAATTCCATCAAGGTTTCTAATTTTTCTTCTAGCTCTTTGTTAACTTTATTTGGTACTTCTTTAGCCTCTATTTCAGGACTGACTTCAGCTTTGAAGCAGCTGCCTCTGCTGCTTTTGCGCTCATCTCTTTGACTTTTGACTATAGTAAAAAAGAAGTCGATCAAATTAGCAATACGGTTCTCTGCTCCTTCTTCTTCTTCGCTCAAATCGGACTCTTCTTTCACCAGTGGGCATTTCTTGGGTTCTTCGTACCTTTTCGAGAAGACCGTTTCTTGGACTACTTGCAAGAGGTCCCGAGCTAACCTGACTGGAGATTTGGACTCGGTTTGAATAGGTTCATAGGCCGTACCTACAGTAGTCGAACGTCTACGATCTCTGTCAGCCTTGAAGAAGTCCCACAGGGACCCTAGCTCTGATGAAAGAGAGGCTCGATGGTTGGCCAAGCTATTGCCCAACCGGCGAAGAATCTGTAATATTTAAAACTATCAATGTTTGAATACATTATTTATTAGCTAACCCGACAAACTTCGTACTACTTAAAAGTCAATTAATGTCATATTAATTTTTAGTTAAAACGACTCCCCTCACATATTTAACCACTTCCGCCACTCTCTCTGCTCCCTCCACTTTACCTTCACCTCAATAATTTTGTCCAAGCTCTCTTCGCTCTTCCCTCCATTTCCCACTCTATCCTTTATATTATATCAAAGAATCAAAAATTAAACATCCATATTAGTATCCCTAGCTCCATCACTATCTTCATCCTCTATTTAAACCCTTCTAACTTTTATTTTGGCAACGAAAATCAGTCTGCGTCCGTCTACGAATTCTAATCCATTTCTACGCGAAAATTCATTATAGTCGGTTCAGCAGTTTTGATGTTGAGAATAGAATTTATAAACATACACATTTTCGAATCTATAATATGATTAAGGATTGCTGTAGCCTTTAACGTTAATATGAAATCCATTAATAATTTCGTGTATCTATGATTCAAAATTATTTAGGAGTCTGATAATTCTGGCGAAGTGACTAAGGTACTTTATATTTAACGGGACTGTTATTACGGAATATTCTTGTAATTAAATTACCTGCCACACTCAGGAGCGCCAAGCCCGTAATTTCCTCAAAGACACTCGCTTGAATCGTGCAACCTGGGCTGCCAATGCCTCTGACCCAAGTGAGCCTCCGATCTCTCCTTCTGAGTGTACCTGGTGATTTAATATATTTTATGCGATGATGCTTCTTACGATTACAGACTTAATTTTTGTTACTACGCAAGTTTCTATATTGATTTTTAAGCTAACACTTAACTTTAATTACATTTAGTAGTAGGCGAAGATGAATCGCATTTCCCAAACAAATGTCTATTCACTCTTCTTTTAAAGGTTTTCAGATTATAAGATTGCGGAAAACGGAACATATTCCACTCCAGTGCAGTTCACATCATAAAGAATAAAGAGAATGTTTTAATACAGATAGGAGGATTATCTACCATACAAGGATCTAGTACTTTTGTGGTGAAAAGGGGATGGCGGATTAGAGAATAAAGCTCTTGAGCACACTTTGCAGTGTACAGCCGAGTTCTCGAATGAGCTACACGAAAAGCAACGAGGACATAGCGCATCAATGCTTGAATGGATCGAAACAAAACACCAGGTTATAATATTCTTAAGAACCAATCAACAAGTCACTCACGTCTCTATTAGCAGCCCGATTTAGTATATAAGTTCTAATATCTTTGTCAGAATGTCCTTTGGATCTGCCAATTCCTTTACCTAGTGGAGCGCCGGGAGTACGTCTGAAAATAGATAGGAATTTAAAGTCACCTCTAACTGAAGAAAAAACAAGTTTCAAAATTCCTTTACCCAATTTCGGATTAGGAAGGTTTCACGATGGTAAAACGTATCCTATTGACATGAGAAACCGGACTGAATAAGATGATCTAGTCTTATTTCCTCTTTCTGTGTCAAGGCGATCAAAGTCTCAAGAGTAGACATCATTTGCACTTATGTACCATGGTCACAATCCAGTTCGGCTAATCGCCCCACCAACTCAATATTGACCATTGTCTTTATCACTCCACTGTTTTTTTTAATCTAAAATAAATATTACAGTATTTTAAAAACTAATTTAGAAGCTAACCAAACCCTTAACAGACCTGCAATGCGTCGGATCACTGTAAGCTGTTTGAACTGGCATTTTGACTTCGCCGAAGTTATCCGATAGGCTGAAACTGCCGAGAGGGAACCCCGTGCTGGCTGTGAAAGTATACGTGCAATGAACATTAGACAAATAAACTCTAGTTTTAATTGTCTCGTTTTAGGGATCTCACTAGTAGGCTCACTGTCACGCAGCAAGCAATAGAGAGGACTACGCTTGGTGTTTCTTTACGTCATCGAATCAGAAATGAAGAAATCTTTAGAGGAATCAAGAGTCACCGACGTAGCCCAGCGGATTAGCAAGTTGAAGTGGCAGTAGTCAGGACACAGCTCGAGTGGAGTGCACGTACTGGCAAGTACAGTATGAAACGTCCATCTACAAGGTTTACTAGTTTTTCGGTAACTTCTATTTCAGCTCAAGCTAAGCAGTTCTGTGACTCCTATCTTTGTCGGGTCATTGGATTGTGAAATGTCCTTCCGGTGAGCGCGTCTCTTTGTCCTATAATATTGGGTTCTTTAAGCGAAGCGTGAATATTTGAATAAGTCGGTATGATCTGATCACGGCAACTATCGGCAGTTCGTTGTGTCTCGATAGTTTTACTCGGTTTTTGAAATACACTGTACTCTCCAGCAGCTATGGTATAGACACTATGCAGAGTCAGAATAAAGAAAATACATAGACAATGTCTAAGGATTATTAATATGACCTCAACTAGTTCTCAAAACGTGGCTGGAGCTGAAGCTATAGCCCAAGTTTTTTTGGTCATACTCTACCATCAAGTCTTCGTATAATAAAAGATTGGCGTTACCAGTGAATGCTCCTTTAGTCATGCTTAGTCCTCGTTGAATCTTGGCTATGGCAGCTCTGTGGCGCGGCACTGCTGGAGTGGTCCCTTTCTCTTGAAGTACGAACCTGCCAAGGGTCTTCCAACCAGCCTGCGCACATTTGTTAAATAATCAATAATATTAGCCAGTTTTGTCCCAGTACAGGGCAAAGCCTACCTTCCCCTTTTCACTATATTTGGAGAATATATGGAAAGGAATTTGGACATATAACCTAGCACACAATGTCTACTGCTGGTGGCAGGTGCGCGCTATGAGCAGAGAAGGTGCCTGCAGCAGAACTCTGCGTGTAATGCGTCATGCTGTATACCTTAGTCGGTTCTTACGCGCTTACGACACCTCAGCGCTTGCCTCTTCACCATACTATGATGAAGAGGCAGACGCTACGCTATTCTGCCGGAAAGCTTACGGCTAATTATGGTTATAAATTGGATTATATATGTGGAAAAACCTTAATTCAGTATCACAACAGTCCTTTTTTTATTCGGACGCTGCGTAGAGACCACACCATATCATATGGTACGCATGGTTTAGTCCAAAAAACTGGCTACGATTATTGAAAGCTACGAAAAAGCCATCGATAGTCGTAGTGATCGTGCCGGCCTGCACAAAAATCACGTCACGCTTCCTTTGAAAGCTCTTGGTATAGGACGGCAGGTACGTGCTTGCCGGGAGACTATTCCAAAACTTAACAACACGCTTAAAAAGGAGTTAGAGAACTATACTGCTGGAATCAACATATTAGGTCCTTACATATGAAATTGGCGTTTTTCGTACTGGCCACTTTAATCACAAATTTCTCCTCTTTGGTAAGGAATTCCAAATTCAAATTTGTACAGCTATAGACTCATGTATTTGTGCTTCGATGATCGTCATTCATTTGTTTTTTCTTCTGTTTTTTTCTGTTTGCGTCACTCATTTTACAAAATGGAAAACTTAAAATATCGCATTATTTACGAGTACGAGTTCCGCCGGGGCACTAGTGCTGCGGAAACAACTCGAAGGGTGAATGATGTGTATGGCGGTCGTGTTGCAAAAGAAAACACAGTTCGTTTTTGGTTCCAACGTTTTCGTTCTGGAAATTTCGACCTGCAGAACAAGCCCCGTGGACGGCCTGAGACTCAAGTTGATAATGAAGAGTTGAAGGCTATTGTGGAAGCGGATCCATCGCAAACCACATCCGAGTTAGCTGCAGGCTGCGATGTTAGTGATAAAACTGTTTTAATTCACTTAAAGCAAATTGGGAAGATTAAAAAGCTTGAAAGGTGGGTACCTCACGAATTGACTGAAGCAAACCGGCAAACGCGCATCGACTGCTGCGTTACATTACTAAACCGGCACAATAATGAAGGTATTTTAAACCGAATCATTACCTGTGATGAAAAATGGGTTCTTTACGATAATCGGAAGCGCTCAGCGCAATGGTTGGATCCTGGCCAGCCAGCCAAATCCTGCCCCAAGCGAAAATTAACCCCAAAAAAGTTACTTGTAAGCGTTTGGTGGACTAGTGCCGGTATTGTTCATTACAGTTTTCTCAAATCTGGCCAGACTATTACGGCTGATGTCTATTGTCAGCAATTGCAAACCATGATGGAAAAGCTAGCGGCTAAACAACCTAGGCTGGTCAATCGTTCCACGCCACTGCTGCTTCACGACAACGCTAGACCACACACTGCGCAACAGACGGCTACTAAATTAGAAGAGCTTCAATTGGAAATCTAAGACATCCTCCGTACTCCCCGGACCTTGCTCCAACAGATTACAATTTTTTTCGAAATTTGGATAACTTCTTGCAAGGGAAAAAATTCAACTCCGATGGGGCAGTCCAAATCGCCTTCAAAGATTTTATTGATTCCCGTCCGACTGGTTTTTTTAGTAAAGGGATCAATGAACTACCTATGAGATGGCAAAAGTGCATAGAAAATAATGGTTCATACTTTGATTAATTAAATATATTATATTAAAAAATATTCGACTTTTTGTTCCTCCCATACAAAACGCCAATTTCATATGTAAGGACCTAATATTAATAAAATAACCTGAGCAGCATAGACAACTTCGTCATCAGCCAACGCCCTTTGCTGAGGACCAGCACTGGCTCTTCCCCCCCACTCCAATTCCTCCACGAGGACAAACCTGGAAACAGTTTCAAATATCAACGCAAAATCATAAAACACCACTCATAGGCTTAACGATGATTTATAAATATGTAGTAGGTGCGTTTTATAGATGTATCTGTCAGGTATATATGACAGATCAAACTGTCACGCAAACCCTTTTTTTGGTAACCCGAGGGAAAATCCTACATATAGTAACAGCAGAGCCGCTGTGAGGGCTGCGAACCCTGTGTGTCAGACTCCTACTAACTAAATAGCCCTAGGTTGTCTGTCCATTCACTCTACCCGGGCCTTGAAATCAAATTCGTCCAGTTGCCTGGGGAACGAATAGTCTGTTCAGGCTTTCTCTCAGGGAGAGGTGGGTTTTTAACACCCACCTGTCCAAACCTTTTGAACACTGGTTGCGTCATGCCCTGTTGAATCACGACGATCCAATTCCCGCGCCCTTAGCAGACGCCACTCCAGATCACAATGAGGCACATACCATACACACTAGTTTCACACCAAGACACCGACGCTGTTGGAGAAGAGTTGTTTAGTTGACTGTTACAGATTGGTGAATTTACGCACCAAAGGGCAGTTCCATTCCGATGTGGTAGGGCGATTGCCCAAAATGGGTCATAACCAGAGTACATGAGTGTAAAGACCGTAATAGGACTCGCTTTGGCTTGTCGCATTTCGGGATCAGCTTATGTATGCTCAGTAACTTATATACCTAAAGAAAGAGCCTCTAGTTATGTAAAACTCACCGCTTTGGATCGTCTTGGCAGCGAGCCTTGGTCAACGCCTGATGGACCACGAAAGAAGCGGTAGCGGTGAGAGGTACCTGAAAATTTATAAAACTCAATAACCTGAATATAAATAATTTCAGGTGCAATTTCAGATATCGTTTTTGACTTCCGACGGAAAACGAGGGGTGATATAAGTTGAACGCGTGTATCTTTCCCTCTTTGCACTTGTGTTTGTCTGTGACATCGTAGCTTCTAAAAGAAACAACTGATTTTCAATTAGTTCCTTTTGTGTTTGAAAGCTAATTTAATTGAGAGTATTCTTAGCTATAAGTTAAAAAAAAATCTGCTCAACTCTTTGAAAATAATCAGCTCTTTTCTAGTTTTTAAAGGAATGAAACCACATCTATTGACTACATCGATTCGCTTAGTATCCTGTGACTTCAATGATATAACACCGGCCAAGACGCGTTGTACAAGCGTGCTGGGTTGGTTGTATGTCCAAAATCCTTTGCATGAATTTCACAAATATACTGGAAAAAGGGAAAGAAGGACATCGCCTTGCAGCAAGACGAGTCTGGCTAATAATAAAAAAAAAAAACTGGAATATTGTTTCATTGAACCAAGTTGCTAGTTATAAGGAGACTGTTGTGCAGTGTCTGACCGAAGCTTCTACTTTAGCGACCTTTTGATAAGCTGTGAGGTCCTTTTAATGATCGCTCAAGGTTGTGCATATTTATAGCTTGCAGAAAATATATGCATTAAATAATATAAAATTAACTTTACACAATTTTGTAGACATTTGACTGATTTATTTAAAAAAATATATTATATTCAGTTTTGAAGAATTGTTTAAAAGTACTATATTATTTATCAGTTATAAAACACGTTTTAAATTACATTTTTATAATGTTAAAGTATATTTTAATAAATTTGTCATAGAAGCTCAACTTTGACTTCTGATATTTATTTTTAAAAGGGTAAGTACTGTCAATTGAATTTTTGTGGCAGCCTTCCCTTTGCGTATTTAATAAAAGTCGGGCAGTCTTTATTGAGCAACCGAACGAATCGCTTGTCTGAATCAGTGAAACAATAAAAAATGACATGTAATGTTATTCAATGAAAAAGGACTTAGGATTATGTAAATTCCAACAATATATATCAACATAAACAATATATTCATAAGCTTTTTTTTATTATTACGAGACATGATTACTGCATTTTCGATGATTGAAAGAACAGTGCAATCGAAAAACTGAGTACGACTATAGAAAGATAGTCGCTTGCTGATACTCGCCGTGATAATGCCGGATTACACAAATATTAGGTCCTTACATATGAAATTGGCGTTTTGTATGGGAGGAACAAAAATTCGAATATTTTTTAATATAATATATTTAATTAATCAAAGTATGAACCATTATTTTCTATGCACTTTTGCCATCTCATAGGTAGTTTGATTCCTGATTCCTTCATTGATCCCTTTACTAAAAAAACCAGTCGGAGGGGAATCAATAAAATCTTTGAAGGCGATTTGGACTGCCCCATCGGAGTTGAATTTTTTCCCTTGCAAGAAGTTATCCAAATTTCGAAAAAAATGGTAATCTGTTGGAGCAAGGTCCGGGGAGTACGGAGGATGTCTTAGACTTTCCAATTGAAGCTCTTCTAATTTAGTAGCCGTCTGTTGCGCAGTGTGTGGTCTAGCGTTGTCGTGAAGCAGCAGTGGCGTGGAGCGATTGACCAGCCTAGGTTGTTTAGCCGCTAGCTTTTCCATCATGGTTTGCAATTGCTGACAATAGACATCAGCCGTAATAGTCTGGCTAGATTTGAGAAAACTGTAATGAACAATACCGGCACTAGTCCACCAAACGCTTACAAGTAACTTTTTTGGGGTTAATTTTCGCTTGGGGCCGGATTTGGCTGGCTGGCCAGGATCCAACCATTGCGCTGAGCGCTTCCGATTATCGTAAAGAACCCATTTTTCATCACAGGTAATGATTCGGTTTAAAATACCTTCATTATTGTGCCGGTTTAGTAATGTAACGCAGCAGTCGACGCGCGTTTGCCGGTTTGCTTCAGTCAATTCGTGAGGTACCCACCTTTTAAGCTTTTTAATCTTCCCAATTAGCTTCAAGTGAATTAAAACAGTTTTATCACTAACATCGCAGCCGGCAGCTAACTCGGACGTGGTTTGCGATGGATTCTCTTCCACAATAGCCTTCAACTCTTCATTATCAACTTGAGTCTCAGGCCGTCCACGGGGCTTGTTCTGCAGGTCGAAATTTGCAGAACGAAAACGTTGGAACCAAAAACGAACTGTGTTTTCTTTTGCAACACGACCGCCATACACATCATTCACCCTTCGAGTTGTTTCCGCAGCACTAGTGCCACGGCGGAACTCGTACTCGTAAATAATGCGATATTTTAAGTTTTCCATTTTGTAAAATGAGTGACGCAAACAGAAAAAAACAGAAGAAAAAAAACAAATGAATGACGATCATCAAAGCACAAATACATGAGTCTATAGCTGTACAAATTTGAATTTGGAATTCCTTACCAAAGAGGAGAAATTTGTGATTAAAGTGGCCAGTACGAAAAACGCCAATTTCATATGTAAGGACCTAATATTTGTCTACGCGTCGCTTAAAGAACTATAATTTAATATCGAGGATGAAGGGAATACGGTCACTGGAAGACCGTTCTACAACCCAATGACTCGAGACAAAAGTGAAAAATAGAGAGCTTCATAGTTCGAGCTGAAATAGATGTCACCGTAAAACTGCGACTCCGCAATCCAGCCCGCGTGGTTCTGATATGAAAGGGTGAGGGTTGAATGAAGTTATACAACTCTATAAGTAATGTTAAGTTATAAAATAAAACGGATATTTATTATAATAATTTAACATGATAATTAAATGGCTGTTGTGGCCTGGTGGATTAGGAGCTGTAATCATGAGCGGGAACACAAATGGTCGTAGGTTCAAATCCCGGCACGTACATCTAGGTTTTTCCAAATACAGTCCGGATTTAGGGATTTATTTTTACTGGTAAACAAAAACAACGCGAAAAAACCCGTACGGCATCTGATAGACATGTCATTTGCAAATGCCCTGAGAACTGTGATCAGCTACGCTACTGTTTACGTTCTGCACGACATATGTATAAGCGCCAAGTGAATACAGAAAGTAATGTGTCTCTGCTCACCCCGGAAAGGGATATAACGTGATGATATATTGTTATTATTTATAACTAGCTGTCCCGGCAGACCTTGTTCTGCCCTATTTCTCTAAAACAAAGTCACATTGTTTTTTTAATGTTAATAGCTTCCCCGTCAGATTTTTTTGAAAACTGTTTGAAGCAACCTGGCCTTAATGATATATGTATAAAAATTGACAAATATTGACATTCATATTTATACGTCACTCAATTGTTTTGCCTTCCCGGAACCCGTCTACTAACATTTAAACTTTATGGTATGGTGTTAAAGTTCAAATTGACTTATAACAAATCTTTTGTATGAGAATATAGAAAAGTGTTATTTTTAGATAGTTGTAGGGAATTTTTAAAAAATTTCTATCCGTAATAACCTTCCTCAGACTTCATCAAATACAACAAAAAAAAATCAGCCAAATCGGTTCAGCCGTTCTCGAGTTTCGCGGTTATCAAGACATTATGCGATTCTTTTTATATTATAGATTAACTATTACAGTCAGAACGATCAGTCTTAGCTTGACGCTAGCTAGAAACATTATTAGCCAAAATTACGGCCTGTGTTATGTAATTTGGCCAAAGGTGGCCAAAATTTGAAAAGTGGAGGGTGATATAGTTCTGACATAAATATGAAACTCTAGCGCCTGCCTGTGGTGCAGTAATGCAGTTACGACAAAACTAAGAGTTACTCACTTTTAGAATAGCGTACGGTATCTCATGAGATACGTTGTGCACGCAGACAAGATACGTATCCGCTGGTCTCCTGGGCTCGTCCTCATGCGTGCTTGACTCTTCATCTGAAGGCACTGACTTGTCGCGGGGGCGGTCTGACGACGCTGACCTGCCAAAGTAATTTTACCTGAAGTTAATGTCACTGGTCATATATATTTATTTTGTGAGGAAATGAAAAGATACATAAAGAAAGATAGTCTATGAAAAATCTAAAAGCAGGCCGCTCTACGTCATTGTTCTAACAGCAAGCTTACCTAATGCTAGTGAGCCAAGCTCTGCTACTTGGGTCATCTCCAACTCTTTTGAGGACCAGTCTAGCTCCACCAGCGCGCATGACTCTCTCGTTCGGACCTAACACTCGCTGCGTGGGGGTCCTTGATGGGGACTCTTCGACTAAAACGTAACTTCCTCTTGAGGATCGGCAAACTCCTGTCTTGGTCAGGCATTGCGCTATTGCCTAGAAATTGAAATCAAATATTAAGTTGGGAATTAGTGCTGCTTACATCCGCAGCAAGCTCACAATACCCTGGATATCTTACACCTGCAACAACAATCTTGACGAAGAAAGAGAGTAGAACAATTGATCAAAACATATAAGTGTAAAAACCGATAAATTATCTCGCTTAGGCTTGTCATATTTCGGGATCAATATGTGTATGAGCAGTTGTTTACATTCCTAGATAACTTTTGTCGTGATAGATGACATAATGGTGTCGACTACCAATGGATTCCCATATCTTAATAATGGCTGCCATTCTCTGATTACATTGAGTTTTCTATAAGGGTAGTGTAAGTAGCTAAGCCATCTTCGAGTCTTATATGAAAATTATACCATTGCGCAAGTCGACGCTCTAGCTAATCAGAGATAGTCTTGCAGTACTTTTGTTAACCTGTGGTCTCAGGTTAAGGACACACTCATTAGAATAAAAAACATCAATCAACTACCATAAGACGTCAGTTGCCTATTTCTTACCTCGTTGGCGGTAGTATCTTGAGTGACTTTTAGTATTGAGTATGGTTCGTGACGAGACACCGCATAAACGACCAAGAAATGAATCTTCCGACTCTCGAACGCAGAATTGGGCTCTATGTCCCCTCGGCAGCTCTCTCCAGCCAGCTCCTCGCAGCATCTTGAGAAGATTAGCAGCGATGCCATATTTAAGGTTTGGTTTGTTGGGGACCTAAAAATGATTTATTTTTAGTCTAGAAGCATACTTACGGTCAATTTAAAAAAAAATAGGTTTCCTACGGACCATGGAAACACAAGGATTTAATTAATGTTCTAGTAACACTGCCCGTAAGAAAAATTCCATGCCACAGTCCTGTTGAAAAACATATCTGGTGACCTGTTTTGATGTGGTAAATGAATAGCTAAAACGGTTGCTCGCTTTCCCCTCCTAGCTTCTTCCCTACATCTTCACCGCTCTGCCTTTGATAACTATTAATCCTTACGCAGGAACAATGAATCAGCCACAAAAAAGCTATCAACTATTGAACTGGTTTACACTGTACTGATTCCATAAAACGATGTCGTTATTGTCCTGCATATAGAGTGAATTAAAGGTGCTGTACAGTTTTATACAATTAGTGTCTAGTTTCCTGATGAGCAAGCAGTCTTTGCATCTTACAATATCACTTCGCTGGAGTGAGCTATTGCTAATTTTTGGTTAAATTAAAATTCTAAATAACTGTATTTAAATGGGCATATTACTGCCACTTCGGTAAATCGTCAAAACGAACCTACCACTTTATTTTTTAAATGGTTTTTGCCGTCTATTTTTTTAAATCATCTTAATAAGACTTAACACGACTGGGTGCTTTACGAAAACCAGCGCCACACACGTCCTCTGCGACATTAAGGGGACGGAGCCCATTTCGTCATTTATTTTATTTATTCATTCACTATCATTGAACAGAACATATAAATATTATATATTACATACGTTACAGTTTTACATGTCATGTTTATGTTTCTATCGTTTGTATCTCCCTCTTTTCTGTGTATTGTTTTGTTTTTATATTACTTAATTTTACTGCAGCGAAATATAGAGGGGTGAAAGGCTATTTGGAATAAGTGACATTTTTTGGTCATATAGTAATAATATATTTTCGGAATCAGCGTTTTTAACCGATTCCAAATATATATATTGTTTGTTTTTAAAATGTCGTTTATACCAAATAGTCTTTTACCCCTCGATGTTTTTCATTTCAATTCTCAAAACTCGGAAAGCAAAATCTCCCGGGAAGATCCGGCAGAATACGCTGGCAGTATCTCTTGTAATTATATGGTTTACAGGAGCACATAACATTTAATTTACTTTCAGAAGAATGAATAACTTTGTGAATCCAAATTTAGCGGTGCCTTTCCAAGCCCAAGTTCGGCAAACCTTTATATTGCAGGGATATGCAGCCAACGGCGGAAGGTGTTGGTGGATGGTATTGATTATACGGTACCTTAGTCTTACATGCCTATACCCTGGTCGCAGACTCTGCAGTGGTATGACCCTCTGAGACAGCATATAGTTCGTGTCAGCGTCATAGATTTCGAATCTGACGAATGCTAGCTCCGGGAAATTCACCTGAAATGAAATACCAATGACTACATATCAGCCTGCCAGAGTGATATCGTCAAAATAATAATGAATTGGAAGTAAGCACTTGATTCATATCGCCTTTACCTTAAATATAAAAGTCTCATTCCAAACTGGGTTCAGGGCGTTTCTTCTAGCCACCTTGGTTCGGATCTTCTTACAGTCAGCAGAAACTCCAAGGATTTCTACCTCGACGAAGGCGTTGTAGAATGAATAGACATTTTCAGCCACGTACTGGCCTGATATCACCGCCAGGGTTAGATGGGCCGCATGAATTCCATCGAATTCTTTGTCGATCGGATTGAATCTGGAGGTAGAATTTGAATTTACTAAAGTCCTGGCTATAGATTGATAAAGAAATGGTTAAATAAAGAACATTTTGTTTTGGAGTGGTAACAAAGAATTGGTAGTTCTATCGAACCAGATACTGATGTTAACAGGATCTTAACCTCTGGAATTTTTAAACATTTTATTGCATTCCTGATTTTTTTCTACATGTAATTTAAGTTTTTCGTGAAAACGGGATAATATATAACCTATACCTATACTGATAGTCCACATTGCTTAAAAAAAATCTGAATTGAGATGGACAATTTCGGAGATTACCTCCTGCATACAAGTAAATACACATCATCACATTATTATATTATATATAGAAATCTTATGCTATCCCATAAAAACTGTATATTTTAAAGGATAAAAAGTTGTCTATGTCATTCTCTGAATCTTAAACTACCATTATATAAGAAACCACGTTTATCACATGCTCTGAGAAAAACAAAAATAAGCATATCTCACCGGAACTATAAATATATCCGGAATAAAAAGTAGCTCATATGCAATTCTAGAGTATAATTCACCTCTGTACCTAATTTCGTCCAGATCCACTGTTGTTCTGGCGCAATTGAGTAGCAAACATTCATCCAATCCTTTGCATTAATAACAGTAGTAAATCGTTTGACGTATGTTCGTATCCTGGCACGTACCTCCTGGTTTTTCCAGATTAATGTACGAATTTAGGCACCACATGCACGCCGGTGAAGAAAATCATCGTGAGGAAACCCGCATAACATCTAATAGAAATTTCATGGGTAAGTACCCCGAGAACGGTAATCAGCTGTGAGCTCTTGATTACGTTTGGAACGACATATAAGCGCAAATATGTGAAACAGCCATTAATGCATCTCTGCTCACTCCGAAAGGAATAAAGCGTGACGATATAATATTATTACATACGGTAAGCTTACCTTCTGTAAGCGATATGGGTCGAGTCCCACATAACGGATGGTTTTCTGACATAGCCCACGCTGCCGTTGCTCTCGAACATGGCTGCGTTGACCGCCATTGCCGAATCTTCTGTCTGGTAGTTCAAGGCCACCAGCTGGATCCCGCACGACCAGAAGGTCACAGGATCGAAGTTCGACGAGTCTATTCTTAGGCTACAATGGGATTGACAACATTCCTATTTTGTGATGTACTGCTGGGCATATATTATCATGTAGCTGACCCAGTGAATTTCCTGCCTCCTGACAGTCAATTAAAAATCGTGTTAACTTTAAGCTAACCGCACTCGCTTTTTCATACCCACTCTATCCTTCCGTCCCTTCCCCTATGTTATTAATATAGTAACTTCTTTTCAAAATAAATAAAAAATATAAATAATCACTAATTAAAAAAAAAAGGTATTTTTCCCGTAGTAAATTACACTGAGGTATTTCAATCTCATTAAATTTTATTTTCACAACGAAAGGTAGCCTATTTCCGTCTCAAATGGTAAAATCAATTTCTATGCTAAAATTCAACAAAATCAATCCGAAACACGTTGGAATGTGTTAGCCTGATTTTAAAGTAAGTTAGGTACTTACCCGGCGGGATAAGTCCTCACGAGCTGCGTTTCCGTATGAGCTATGAGAGCCAGAGGATGTTTTCTGCATATCTTCTTACCGATGGCTTCGTTCATAGAGGAACACCGGTAGCAAGGGTGATGGAGTGCCGGCATGTTCAAACAACGTCCGCGCGGTTGAGGTTGCTGCGATAATATATAAAATTTTGAGGTGGTAGCACGATTGGCCACACGGGGTTGTAACTGCAGTACACGAGTGCAAACAATTTCTTTTTTCGAAACGACGCGCGTTGGTTGACCGGGAAAGGTCTTCACAACTAAACCGGGCGGGTAGGCGTACACTGAAGGCAATTTATGGGTTGGGTGGCAATTCAAGGGCACCCCTTTGGGTAGGAACCTCGACTTGGACCGCCAGCTAAAATATACGAAACCTAACGGTGATCTACTAGCGTTTCGGAAGCGACTACCTCGAGAAGAAACGCCGAAAGAAACTTAAGGGTGCGTCGGAGTGGGACTGCGTTGTTTAAACGACAGTTGACGGATCTAACACGAGTGCAAACACTGACTATACTGGTTGGACAAAGTAACTGCAGCGCACCTGTTGGAAAGTGCAGTGTAGTTCAAGCATGGAAACGACTACGCGTAAGGCATGAAAATCCATTGAAGCACCCATTTTTCCGTCCCCTTAAAAGTAGGTTAGTTAAAACGTATCAAATTCTCACCACGTTTGTACTGTCACTGCTCTCTGAAGATTCAAAGCTGCTGCAAGGGGCGGATTCTTTAGCACTACTGGCCTGCTTCACAGAACTCCTAGGCGATAGTGGGCTTAGACCATGAAATTTTATTGCCTGGAATAAAATAAAGTGAGCGTTATAGAGGTAAGGTCCCACTTGTGATATTGATAAAAACTTTGGAATTTTACAATTAAATTTGACTATTGTAATTTTAAAGGAGTTACATTAAGGATAGAATTCAACAGAGAACCATAGAAAAAAATATGAACAGCGATTTTTATATTTATTGTTAGCTATAGTCTAAATATGTATATATATTAATTAAAAGTTAAGATTAGAGCTACTCAGTGGATATATACTTGTAACATATTGTGTGACGAGTATAATTCTGACACCGAAGATACATGTAGTCATTTGGGTGTCAACTAACTATAATGCACCGTTTTCTGTTTTGCTAAATAATGTATTGTTTAATGTATTATTCACTCTCCAAGTTGTAGGAGAAATACGGATATTCAGTAGCGGCTTGCAGCGAGTTGAGCGACACTCCAGTGGTTATAGCCAGTAGAAGTTTAGCAAGGCCCAATGGAGGGTTGTTTCCCGGGATAGCAAAAAAGCCACCCACCTGTATGTAAGTGACCATGTCGCTAAGTTCCCTGGCTATTTGATTGCTCCTCTTCCTAGTGGACGGCTTTATGCTGGTGGTTTCTGGGTCAGCTTCGATGGATCTGTAGCTTTGGTACAAGGATAGCGATGGTCCTCCACACTTGTCCTCCATGGAGTTCAGAATTGTATGCAGCTCTTTCTCTGTTAAAATATATTACATGTACTGCTCTCAAAGATAGCTGACTGAATGAAACGATCTTTGTCTTTGTAGTTATCGTTGAAAAAAGCAATTTAAATCGAACATAAAACCATTTTAGTATTGTACAATATATCAACAATTCACAATAAACAAGCGCCAAAATATTTTTAGATTTATTTTAGTCCGGGTTTTATCTCAAATATACTTTAGCATATTAAGCAATATTTACCATATGTATATAGCAACAAGATGGACTGACAACCTTATCCAGATTGCAAGATGACGCTGGGCGCAAGCGTTCGAACATTCTTTTTAGAAAACAGGCGAGACCTATGTCCAGCGATGGATATTTTACAACTGACATGATGATATATACTCCCCAGTACTTCTGTTACTTTACGTACACCGCTTACCGTCAATTTCTTCGTCATCTTCATCGTATTCCTCATCAGAAAAGTACTCCGCCAGCGAGCTGGCGCCAGACTGCTGCGACATCACGGAACTTGTTCTGACACTCTGTTCTGGAAGCGACGAGCTCGTATTCCGGACTCCGTTTGACCTGGAATTCAGTCCTACCCTATTTTATTTCATAGCACATCCCTGACCTATGAGAGACCTTTGGCCTGCACAATGTGGATTTCGGGGTATTTACAAATTATTAGGAAATACAGTATCGAGTTACGGGTTAAATCTATTGCCGGGCAGTAGACTTGAGGGAGTCTGCTGCCCGGATGAGAGGGAGGCGGCGTGCAGTGTCTGGCGCGCCGTCTGTGAGATAGGTGTTGGAAGGGTGGGCTCTTTACCCCTACCCCTCCCAGAGAGCCCTCAACAAGGCATTTCGCTTCCCGGGCGTCTGGATGAATTTGGTTGCTCAGGCTCGGGTGAAGCGATTAGAGGGACACCCCGGGGGTTTTTAGTCAGTAGGAGTCTGACACACCGGGGTCGCTGCCCTCATGGCAGCCCTAATGGTCCTATGTAGGATTATCCCCCGGGATACAAAAAAAGGTGTTAAATCTATTGTGTTCAATGGCACCTTATAATTAGTTAGCAATAGCCAGTTTGGAATTTTTACAAGCGGCATAAAACCTATTATTCGTCGCCGCCTCCACCCGTCGCCAGTCCTTGTACCCTTAATTCTCAATTATTTGCATTATTTCAATAAAATTATGTTTATATCAAAATGTAGAGATTTTGTGCTGTACATTATGAAAATGTAAATATTATTTATCGCATACTAAGCGAAATATTAATAAAAAAAGGACCTTTGACTTTGTATAATTTAAGACGTGGTAACGATATCTTATGAGACTTTTGAGTTTACTTTGAAAATGTCAAAACCAAAGTATCCAAATATTGTATTTTTCTGGCAATATTTATGGAGAGGCTGGCCACCTTTTTGATATATTATTTAGTGCCGTGGTGGCTGCCGGCAGAATAGAATAGCACCCCCCTCTTCTTGCTGAGGTGTCGTAAAAGGCGACTAAGGTATCTCTTTAACACCGCAATTCAACCAGGTGTTCAGAGAAGGGAAAACTCGACCAAACCTGCATCCCGCTCCCTCCCGATCGTACTGGTTCTCCATTCCATCGGGCCTGAGGGAGCTCGGACGAGAGAGTGCTTTTCTGGCTGCGCGTCCAGCTATGCACTTAAATATATCCTGCGCAATTGACTGTTTCCGAAAACTGGACCTCGATTTTCTTAATCGACGTTGAAACAGTCGCCGTGGCCGAATCCGGCTAGGACATCATCATCATCATCATATTATTATTTAGTGAGTACACTGGGTGATGTACTTGTCTACCGCTCCTGGAATTTTGTGCCTGGGTATGGGCCAGCCAACACGCACACTCTACCTCAGGGCCTAGCTAACGTTGGCTTTTATATGTTACTGAAAGCTATTATGAATAGAATACGATTAGACTTATGTACGTACTTACGTAAAAATCCCCAAAAAATAATGAAAAACCCTGCCTCTTGTTGGACGGGTGCCATTAGTTATGGAAGGACTTGAATGCTGCATTAATACGAGACTATTTAATGAGACATTCCACATCAGGTCAAGCTATTATTAGCACAGTGTAAATACAGACAAACTAAAAATGATATAAAAATGGCCGCTGAGTAAGTTTTGTAGTGTGGTAGATTAAGAAAGTACCTTGCTTCAAATTTACATACCTTCGGAACGTATACTTTGCTATAACACCTAAACTATGGCCATTCTCAATCATACACCTGCCACTCTAATGTGCACCGACAACTCTATTAAGAATGAAAGACTGAGGAGAGAGATATTCCATTTCTTTCACCTGGAAGCCGCTGCGGTTGGGTTGGCGCCCGCATGTCCTTGTGATGAGCTGGCACCAGTCAATCCTACAGTTGGGCTGGATTCCACTAGCAGCAGTTTCTTGTTTTTAATCAGCACCTGGGATTGCATTTGGATGTTAAAAGTGTGAGAAAATTCCATGTAATTATTTGTTATTTAAAATAATAATAATACATATGTTCTTCACTTTTACTCAATCTTGCGCTAAATTTTTTAGGTTTTTTTAAATATTCGGCACAAAGTTGGCGCAATGGCCGATTAATTATCTTCGGTGAAAATCTATAACTAACTTGTGTAGTGTAAACTAAAAGTATTTAATTAAGTTCCAGGAAGTTATTTGTTTACAATAGACGTCTGAATCCATTTCAACTATTTTTAATATATGTATGTAATATTTTTCATGAATATATTTTTTAAGTTTTAAATTATCTACTTGTTCCAAATGAAATTAAACCATACACACTTCATACTAAGAGCGCATTTCCTTTGAAATAAATAAACGCAACAGCAAATTGATTTACGAAAAACGAAATTTGGTTAAGCAAAAAGTTATATTGGATTAATTATACAGTTATAATAAACACTAATTTAGTTGGGATGTCTGAGGTCCTTACTTAATTATAAATCGCTTGTGCAATAACGCACCTTGTACTTAAGTTGTTCTGGACTGGGCAAACATGGTTCCTCTGTGTAGTCGACTTCGAAGAGAAACGAAGTCACCAGTTGGTCTCCAAACACTGCCTGGATAAATATGGATCGTATAAATATTTTAAAGCACACGTGCGTCCGCATATCGCTGCCTGGGCGAATTAAGTGCTCGCCCTCTTCGCCCGGTCTAGTTGTGAAGGCCTTTGTCCGCATATATTTATTATTATTAAATGGAACTCAGCAATATATAAACTATAAAAAATACGCAAAAAAAAAGATTTATAAGCCAGTAAACTTTGCACAAAAAAGAAATACAAAACAAAAATAAGCTAAGAGATATAAAATAATAAAACCCCAATTATGTATATAAAGAGAAACAGCAAAGAAATAAAAATAATATAAAATTCTAACTAATATTTTCTTTCTCATCATTAGTCTAAAGGGCTCATTGGGCCCAGCCCTATTCCACCACAAAACCACAAGACATCGTGTCGGATACCATCCGTATGTGGTGGATGTTCCTTATATCCGCACGAAAAGATTCGCTTCTAAATTCATCATGTGAACGGCTAAATAGTGGAATATGCTTCCAGCGGCCATATTTCCGCGATCTTATGACCTGGGAGTCTTTAAGCGAAGAGTGCATAGGCATTTGTTAGGCGGACGCGGTTCATCATCGGACTCATCTTCACCTTACACCAGGTGTGATTGAGGTCAAGGGTTTGCCTATAAATTAATAATAATAAAAGTCTAAAGGACCCAAATGCACAGGACAGTATATCTATATCAAAAACGTTTATTATACATATCGGAGGCACGGAAAACGAAAGTATTATTAACATAATATGACCTTACAAATGTCACTTTAAACAGCGAAAATCCTCTTGCGTTGGAATGCGAACACCTGAATCCTATTTGGTTTAGCAATGACGAGTCTATGAGACCATTAGCAGCGAGGTGGTAGGGCGTCGGTGCCCGTCTGGATCGCGACCACAGTACATGGGTGTAAAGCACGTCATAGTGACCAGTTTCGGCTTGTCGCGTTAAGGGATCAGCTTGTGTATATCCAGTAACTCATATACCTAGAGACCTTCAGTCGTGGTATATGTGGGCCGACATGACGATGTAGACTATCAATGGATTTTCATCCTTTGATAGTCGCTTGCGTATTTGGACTACACTGTACTTACCATCAGGTACTCTGTAGTCACTATGTCGAGCCAGTGTAAAAAAAAAATTAAAAATTTTAAAAGTAAAAAGTTGTTCCCTCTCAATTCTACGATTGTTTAAATTAGGAATTGAGTGATAAGGAATGTTTTGTAACTCACATTTCATTTTAAAAGCGATGAATTAATATTTTCGGTTCTGTGCCGGTGTTGCGGCAAAGGAGTAAAAAACGCTTTGTTAGGTCGGCAGTGCATTGATTGCGCTTGTTTCAGCTGTTCATAGACGATAGTGACCATTTACCATCAAGTGGGCTGTTTGCCTATGTGTCATTCTTTCACATAAATATGTGAAAAAAAAAAAGAAAAAGTAAGATGGAAAAATGTTTTATCTGACCTCAAAAGTGCTCGCCATGACTTGTTGCTGCTGAAGACTGCAGTGGTTCTCTATGCTCAGTATCAGGGGGTATGGAGACGCGATGAAAGCGCTTCTGTGGAACAATTAAAGTATAACAAATTTTATCCGAGGGGTTATATATAGAATAGGTTCTATATTGCGATATATTTCGAAAATACGCACTGTTTGATTTAAAAGATAGTGTCATCGACTACATGCACAAATGTATACTTCATTAGGTTTAGACACGTAGAAGAACACTCACTTTTCCAAGAGATGAAACCTAAAAGATTATTCATTTGCAGTAGTTGGAGGAATAAGGATTCATAGACCTGGCTCGCAGAGATTTGAAAGACACACCGGGAGTTTTTAGTCAGTAGGAGTCTGGCATAGCGGTGTCGGCGGCCCTGATCGTCCACTGCAGGATTGTCTCCCGGGTGAAAAAAATATACATGAATGTAAGTAGAAGTAAGAGCCGAGGCCGACCATGACATACTTGCGCAGACCAAATGAAGATAATTCTGTTGGACGATAAGGTCCGCAGTACGTGGAATCAGCAACAGTGTCAGAAGGGATTAATGAATGTTAAACAATCGAAAGAAATTTGCAATATAGTGAGTCATTATTTCTGCCTATCCCAATAGAGAATCGGTGTGGAAACAGAAAAATATTTTGTCAAAAAGTATGCTTCTTACCATAGATAGGCAAAATGTAATCAGATTAATGAAAATGATTAATGATTACATTTTACGTGTTTTACCATTAATATGACTGTATTTTGCTCATTTATGTTTTAAACACTACAAAATCCCAGATTATATACACATTTATGATTTCTTAATGTTTTAAATGGATTTAATCATGATTACAGAGCAAGAAAATTAAAATTACGAGAACATTTTGTAATCGTTGATCATTAATCAGATTACATTTTGCCCATCTCTGCTTCTTAGTATGTAACTTATTTTTTTTTAGTCTAATTAGATGAAAATATGTCCAAATAAAGATATAAATAGTCATATTGTTATTACAAAAAGTAACGCAATAGTGCTAAAAGTAACAAAATTTTTTGCCATAGTTACAGTTTGGTAAAACTGCGCTTTACTGGAAAAAGTACGCAGAAAGTCTTACGTTAAAACTAAACAATGGTACATCAACTAATTCTGATAATCTTATGTTCGCACAACCCTGTTTGGAATTTCATATCCTATTTACTATTACCTAGCAATAGTTTCGACAACTCTGCGGAATGGTATCTTGGTGGTGAAGGTATGACCATGGTAGATGACTGGACTGCCGTCATCTCCGTCCCAGCAGTCCAACTCGACGCAGCGGCAACCAGTCAGTAACACCTGGATAGACAATCACTCAGTTATTGTACTTGATACTGCCTTCGATCCTAATGCGTGAAAATATGGATCAAGAAGCTCATTACAATCACCATTAAGCGTTACGTGGACATGACAGGAAATTCTATATAGTTCAGACTGATGCTGTTTTTCTCAGAGCCTTTACACCTTTACATAGCGAAGGGGTGAGCACTTAAGATGCTCAGCTAGCGAATTTATGAATAGGGTGACAACGCAAGGACACTCGCGTTTCAGAAGCGATTTCTTAGAGAAGAAACGCCGAAAGAAACTCAATGCTGCGTCGTAGTGGAACTACGCTTTGAAGGGTAACCGCACCGGTTAGCGACAGATGACTAAATTATCCTTCGACGTCGCCCGCGACGCCGATGTTGTGAATGTAACTACTGCAGATGTGTATCGCCTTTTTATTCTGAGCGGCGCATTATAAGGCCGGGGTAATATCATTAGATTTTAGATATGAGTATTCATAAAATAATCGGATAACATATGTTTTAGACAATAATAGTAACTATAACTATAATAATATTACTATAAAATATTATTATAATTGTAGATCGATAGCCCGAATTAACAAAATATAGAATGTCTGAAAATATTTATATAGTTTTCATGTCAAAGGGATTCCATGATACTTATGGAAATATTTGCATATTGCATCATATTCAAATATGTTTAAGCTAATTAGTTACTTAACGGCGAAATAAGCCGCGTATCTATGGCGCATGCGCTATTTTATTGATTAGATACGAACTAGAAGACTGTTCTAAATGAATGAGTTTTAATTCCCTCTTGGCATGGCTTTAGCGAACTACTATTTAGTTAACGAATTATTACAATCGTAATGGATTTTTTTTAATTACATTTATTTTTGTTTTTTATATTCTATGCGATAGACCATAGATAATTTTAGATCAAAAGTCGAAACGTCAAGTTGTTGACAAAACATAACCTAACTTCACCGGTACATATTGAAAACTTATATTTATTGTGAGTTTATATCAATTTATATAAAAATGAAGGAAAATACTGGTGATGTGGATACGCGGAATGTGGTTAAAAATCGGGAGCTTCTTTACCGTATGATTATAAGGCAAGGGTTTTATATTTTTGTTATAATCTTGAAAGTTTTTCGCTGATAATTATCATTAATTGCGCTTGTTTAATTTTTAAAACGTTGTAGAGTTCATTTCTTGAATAAATATGATTTAAAATAATCTAATGTAACATATTTTGGTTGTTGATAATGTGTATTAATAACTTTAATGTATGTATAATCTAAGAATATATGTTGTTTTGTAACACGTATGATTTTCTCAATAATGAAGATAATGGTTTTTTAGTGTATTTTGTTAAAACTCAACTTTCCGTGCTATAATATTGTTTGTATGGGATTTTATTTAAAGATAATAGTATATATTCCTAATTACAGTCAACTTTTCTATGACGGATTTCAACCTATAGCAGCAAGTTTGGCGGCAGCAGTCCATGCTGATCCACCATGCCCTCCTAGCGACAGGTATGTGTAATATATTGGCCAAAAAGTTTGTATTACAAAGTGTTTACAATTTATCATGAACTAGCAAGCCCATTTGACATCAATTAAGTGTGATTTTGTCATTTTGTGATAGCTTCTTAGATTATTGCGTTAATGATATAGGGTAAAGGGCTATTGAAAAAGACTAGGGAAATGTAAATAAAATGGAGTGTAGATTTTTAGACCTTGTAAAACTGCTATCAATTATACATGTATATAAAAACAAAACTATTGCTACAGTCTGTGGCTTGGCCACTGGTAACTTGGGACAGTAGTTTTGGTACTTACTTTCTAACTAACTATCTTATTGATTTACATTTACATTAGCTAGATAATACATACAAGTGACAGCACTATTTAACATTATAGTAGATATTTTTTCTTCAAACATAATAATTGTCTAACACCCAGCTTCAGAAACACCTTTTATAAACAATTGCTCTTGCCTACATTGATGTCATGCCCAACAGGTTTCATAGTTGATACTTATAAAATAAAAAACATATCTGTAGACACTGTGGAGTGCATTAAATTATTTGATTTGATTTTAGCCAGTAGGAGCCTGATTGGCGGGAAGTATCACCCTCAAAGCTATCCTGTTGGACCTATGCAGGATTTTACTCATAGACAATCCTCATAATGCAACTATTCTGCATAGAAAAGTCAATCATATTAAAAATGTATTACAAATTGACAAAAAGCAGTATTCTTGTAACCAAAAGTACAGTATACCTTAAGTATAACTTTAAAATAACTACAATATCATCCAGTCAACGTTTGGCAAATAACCAAAATTGGTAAATGATTGGCTTTTACGTAACTTTTGGTATAGCTATATTTTAACTTTGTTTTCTGTTTAAGAGTATTGCCAATAGTGATTATTATTTATATTAAACATATATCCCAATTATAAATTTGAAATTTTTGAAGTAGGAGAATTGGCCTTTAGCTTACAAAACAAAAAATAACCTCTGATATAATATCAAACTTGATGGGAGTATTTCTTGATTACAAAGTTAAAGTAGATGTGAATTTGAAACTAGTTGTTAGTAAAATTGTGTAGTATCTAGAGTAAGTATTTATGAATATTTTGTAGACTCCTGAACCTAATAATGGTCGGATTGGAGCATGAACCAGACCGAAAAGACCGACTGGCAGCTTCCAGTGGTGCTGAACATCTCCTCGGAACTACAGGATTCGGTAATTTTGCTAGTGTATTGACATTAACAATATGACACAAGAAATTGTTTATAAAAAAAATTAAGGTACTAATAGCATAGGGTAAAGGAATTTTTATTATTAATATGGGAGTTCAACTATTTATATGGGCACAGCATATAAGCGCAAAGTGGATACAGCCACTAATGTTTCTCTACTAACTCTGTAAGGGGTACAGTGTGACAATAAATTATTGTTGTTCAAGCAGTTTGGTAGTTAAAGATGAACATGTCACTTAATGACATCATTACTCTGATGTGACTTTAAAATGTGACATTCCTTATAGTCTTCAATGGACCTCTGTCACGGTAATATTGATATGGAACTTGAGTGGACCATGTTAATGGCTTTATAATTAGCATGGTTTACGTTGGTTGTCAATCATCCCACTTCTAATACCATATCTCTCTTTTGATATCATATCCCACTTCTGATATGGTAACTTTAACTTGTGCGGTTTTAGGTTTTATAACGATCATGTATGTATATATGATTAGATTTGGAGTACGAGATGGACGCGTCTTCATTAGCGCCAGAGCCAGCGACGTATGAAACGGCATACGTGACGTCACACAAGATGGCGTGCCGTGCGGGAGCGTTCAGCTCTTGCGGGCAGCTTGTGGCAACTGGCAGTGTTGACGCTAGTATAAAGGTATTTATATTTATGTATCACCATGCTGATTCCCTATTGGAGTATGTTGAAAAAATCAAAGTATTGTTTTATTATTTACTAGCGGAAATAACTGATGGTATATACAAACCAGTTGTTTTGGTTGCTCCCCCTGCTTTGTCAACATACAACAACAACTTAATACTCAGGAAGATAAACATCGATTTTGTTTAGATATTGGACGTGGAACGCATGTTGGCAAAGTCAGCCCCTGAGGAAGTGGATCCCGGAAGGGAGCAACAAGGTCATCCGGTCATCAGAACATTGTAAGTACATAGTTGCCTATGTTGCCCAGTCAAATCGAAAAACATATATATGCGCACACATGACAAACATAAATACACTCAACATATATACACACATAACATTTAAACTCATATACAGAGTGCTATATTTACTATGAGAGTAGGGAAAATCCTATGTTACAAGATATAGAAAATATGGTCCAGGATTTAAGCATTTTTTTTATACTGGTTTGACAAACTGGCTACATTGTACCTGATGGAAAGTAAAGTGTGGTCTAAAAACGGCAACGACCGTCAAGGTAAGAATCCGTTGATAATCACCATGGCCCTGTTGACCTTCACACACCACGACAGAAGATCTTTAGGTATATTAACAACTGGATATACAAAAACCGATCATGAAACGCGACAGGCCGAAGTGAGTCACTATTACGTTCTTTACATTTGTGAACTGTGGTCACGATCCAGTTCCGACAATCGCTCTGCCAGCACAAACAATTTAAATTGATCGATTTTGAAAACTATTATAATAATAGCAAGCATAATAGTAGTGTTAGGCTGACCACATTTACTGGAGAAACGATGATCGATGATCATTGGAGCAGATGGGCTCTTGAACCAAAACTGTGAATTGATAAACGTAAAGTGGAGCGCCCGCTGGCGATCTGGAGCGACGACTTGAGAATGGTGGCAGAAAAAGTTTTCATGAGAAGTGCTGAAGACCGGATTCAATGGCGCTTACTAGGAGAGATATAGCTCCAGCATTGAACTATGAACAGGATCAGATCTAGGGGCGGCAGATGAGCACATCGCCCAGCATGTGCGGCTAATAATACATCTAAAAAAGTGGACCAAGGTCTATAAAAAATTAGGTTGTGTAAAACATGGGCTTTATTTTGACATTATAAAAGTTAACTCATAAGTTTCATAAGATATTGTTTCCATGTTTTAAATTATTCAATGTCTAAGGATAAATGATATTTAATTTTTTTACAATGTCAAAAGAAAATTCAATGTTTTGTAAAGTTGTTAAGCACAAAGTGTCTAAAAATTGTGCTGGAAACATTTTTTCCTTGAATTAATCCTTATTATTGGAATCAAACGTAAAAGAACTGATGGGGAAGTATGCTTTTAATTCTGTTTTCATGTACCACTGTTATATTTTTCTGTGTTATGTGATTTTATTTCAATCACATAATTTTCCTTCCCATTTGTCCAGATATGATCACACGGATGAAATCACAGCCCTGGATTTCCACCCAAGAGAGCAAATCCTAGTGTCAGCTTCGAGGGACAACTGTATCAAACTTTTTGACATAACTAAGGCGTCAGCAAAGAAAGCTTACAAATCTATTACGGTGAGTGTTGTATATACAATAAGAAAGAAAAATAATTTATTTGACATGCAATATAACATGAAACCCGGAATGTTAAGCTAACGAAGATAGAAAACAACAAAAGCAAATATCCTGTCCTGTAATGGTGCGTCAGAGGGAAGTCAGCTCAGTAAGTGACAAGTGATCAGCTGAGCCACCCAGCGCTGATTTTCTGCTCAGAGTCATTTATTGCGTCAATGTGAAGAAACCAGCGAGGAAGGGAATAATAAAGTATATATATGTATATATACATAGCTTTAGAGACTATTACAAAGTGTTATAGATAGTGTAGATACATACACATGAATGCATACATATATAATTATATTACATACATAGGGCTACCATGCTTAATGCAAATATTACTATATCCGGCCTGTCCAGATTTCGGAAAGCTTTCTGGTTAATCAAATAATGATTGGAGTTCTTATTCCAATACCTCTGGCTGATTGTTAATAAACTTTACTTAATATTGACAATTTTTAAGTTAAGGATACAGATAGGTGATTTTTATATTTGGTTTTTTGATATAGGGGAGGTGAGGAGGGAGAGTGGGGAGGGGTAGTAGAAAGGGAGTAGGTTTAGCTAATAGTTAACACGATATTGACTGGCTTAGGCGGCTCGAAGTTCGCCACGTTTGAGTAAAGCCTTACAGAACCGCGACATCATTAATCAAAATAACGAAGTTTTCACAGTTTTTAAACAACAGGGTCATATAAAATGAACACTGTAAACGATTGCTTTGCAACACCAGCACCGGGCAACCGTTGACGAACAAATGATATCCTAGAGCAGGGTGTGCGCCCTTTACGTAATAAACTTTGAATGGTGGCCGCTTACCCGTTGGTGGGTGTTGCTCGCAATAATTGAGGATAGCGCCGTATTGGTCTAAGAGAAGGACATCTCTCCAGGATGCTGAGCCAGTGTTGTGCGTGGCGTTCCATCCACTCGGAGATCACATCATAGCGTCAACGACTCATCCGGTGATCAGGCTGTATGACGTCACAACCAGCCAATGCTTCGTCTGCCCGGTGCCGTCACACCATCACAAGAAACAAGTCAATTCCATTAGGTAATGTACTCGTTATAAATTCTTTAAGGGATCTTACACGCGAATGAACTTACTTTACAGCTTTGGAAATCTAATGAATGAGAGACTGGTGTTCATGTCTAACGCGAATAGTCGTATGCTCGAATTCTGGTTCTTACGTCTGCGTTGTTTTTTATTGTGACACGGCACAGTGACTACACGACTCCTGATTGTAATCATGGCGCAGTCCAAAAACGACGACTACCAACAGTAAAAAAAGCTATGGATATTCGCAGTGATCATGTCGGCCTGCACAAATATCTCTTCATGCTTCGTTTAAACGGGCTCATATCATAGGACGGTGGAAACACGCTCGCTGGAAGACCATTACACCAGCCAACGACTTGAAGAGAACCTCTTAGTCTTAATCGGGATGTGAGTTCAGTGAGAGCGAGATTGTAATTTTCCAGAAAGAGGAGGCTGAGAGGCATAGAGAGGTCTCATCCTTCTGGCTATTCGGCATTCTAGACGAGGCAGACAGCGGGTAACCTTCACACATGCTCACCTGTGCAACCCTCCGCCTTAACACTAACATAGGCAGCGTAACATAGTAAAAAAAGGGTTCTATCATCGCTCGTATCAGTCATAAGGGTATTTATAAATGATGATATAGAATTTTTTTTTAGGTTCTCGCCGAACGGTAAGTATTTCGCCAGCGGCAGCGCCGACGGCACCGTGAAGCTGTGGGACACCGTATCAAACAGATGCTTCAACACGTTCATCAACGCGCACGACGGGACCGACGTGTGTTCCGTCGCTTTTACCAGGAACAGCAAGGTATCGTGCTTAATACGCGGTGCGCCGTCCCAGCTTCTTAACCTGTATCAGGCACTAGTGCACAAGTTTGGAGTATTGCTTTCACCGCTGGGATGGCTCTGCCAAACACCATTTGGCAGCCTTGAACTCAATCAATCGCCCAGCTCGGTGACTTATTGCCGATGGGGATCTCACGTCGCGTGAGATGCTTAGTTTGGAGCATCGATGTAAATTTGCCTGCCTTTTGATGTTCTATAGACTATACTCTGGTAGCTAGCCTCCTGGTTAGTGGACTGGTTTCCAAGTGCGATAACGCGAGTGGTCATAGGTTCGAATCTCGGAACGTACCTCTGGTTTTTCATATTACTTACGGATTTTGGCACCACATGCTCACTGTTGAAGGATAACATCGTAAGGAAACCCGTATGTCATCTAATAGAAACGTCATATGTTTTTTTTACCCACGGTTTTAGATATATTATTCAACAGGTATACTAGGGAATTTACTTGTCTGTAATACTAGAATTTGATGCCAAGGGCATGCGCTCTGGCTGACACATCCCCCTTTTTTGCGGCAAGTTTGTACAGAACCTCGGTGCGCAAGTCTGACTCGCACTGGGCCGGTTTTTCATTTATATTTTCTTTACAGTATCTTCTGACATCTGGCATGGACTCGTCTATAAAGCTATGGGAACTCTCTAGTAGCAGATGCCTCATACAATACACAGGTGCCGGCACAACGGGTATGTTTGTTTTTAAGTTAATTTTGTAAATTTTTCAAGACAATGAGGCGAGCAATGGATGGCCTTTTACACGATTCCCTCTTGCAACGTAGTTGAGAGTGGCCTAGAGAAGCCCAGACGTTGCTGGGGGCTGAGGAGGCTGAGGGGGCTGGCCTTGCCTTTCCTTTAGCCCCAGCAGAGGAAAGAAGGAACACCCCAGGGGTTTTAGCAAAGAGTAAGAGTACGGCACATCAAAGAACCCTCACGGCGCCCGGAAGATCCTTAAGGTTATCACTCGGGTTAACAAAAAAGGCAAGGAGAGCATGAAAGTCTTCTACTTGCCTAAGTTTTACTGGAATTATATTGTGTAATATCATGGATACAGGGCCCTTCCCAAAGGACATTAATTTCTTTTGTATTACGTATTTGTACCTCATTAAGTGGAAAAGAGCAACTGTCAGTGTTCTATCTTGCTGGCTCTTCTGGATAGACTCTGTGTTCCAAACTGGTGATATATTTTACACTGTCTCGATAAAAGGACTGCATTGCACCTGATGAAAAATATACTGTAGTTCACGAATGACAACAACTGTCAAGAGGAAAATCAGTTGACAGTCGCCATCGCTATGTCGGCCCTCCTGCTCATCCGGGCAGCAGACTCCTCCCAGTCTACTGCCTGGATAATTTAACCCTTTCGCTACTATCGGCGACTATAGTCATCAGCTAAAAGCACCGCCTATACACGATGGGTGACTATATTTTATTATTTTATTTTCACCCGTATTATTTTTCTTCTGAAAACTAGTGCAATCGTCTTGAGCCAAAACTCTGGCTTGTTCATGCTGCGTGACTGAACGCGTTTGGTGTGCGCCCTTTCAGCGCGGAGCTCAGTTTCCTGCGGAACACTTTGCAGCAAAGCCTGTCGTAGTGACAGGGCTAATGAAAACATTCTCATCCGTGAAAGTTTTGTCACACTCGCCTTGGTTGATTTTATTTCTATGTGATGCACTGGCGTGCAGTGGCCTGAACTCTGATCGTTTTGTCCAGGGAAACAAGAACACATGGCTCAAGCGATATTCAACCATACGGAAGATTATGTCATGTTCCCTGACGAGGCCACCACGTCTCTATGCACATGGCATTCCAGGAGTGCGTCTCGATGCCAGCTCATATCTCTGGGTCATAATGGGGCTGTTAGGTAAGCTGGTCTATTTTATTTTTGTTTTTCACAAAAATAAATTTCAGGGAATCATACAGCAATATATAATCAATAAAAAATACACAAAAATATACATAAAACAACAAAGTATACAAATAACAAAAATCAAGCAAGGGACATAAAAAAATCCTAATTCAAAGCTATTTTTAACGGCCTCATGGAAAAAGAGGTGATATGAGTTTAGTGCGTGTTACTGTGGCTTTGTATGTCTGTAGCATCGTTGCTTCTAAACAAATGAACAAATTTTGATTTAGTTTTTTTTTTGTTTGAAAGCTGACTTTATCTAAAATGTTTTTAGTAATAGGTGAAGAAGGTCTTATAAACTGCTTGAAGATAATCAGCATTTTTTAGTTGTAGAAGGGATGTAAACTACTATGGGTTTAATCGATTGTGAATTTGATTTTATCAATGGTATAATAACTTAGTAGCCTGCACCTGATGTTCCAGCATCAGTTGGAACTTTATAGACTTAGATCGAATGAAAGACTATCGAGAACGGTTATCAGAAGTGGGATACATAGCCAATTTCAGTCTACTTTTAGACCGTTTTACATCTTGGCATTAAATTATCTCATGGTCTCCGTTTTCGATTATCACTAAAAACACCCGTACCGGCGGATTATGACACATATATAAACAATTTGTAGAGATTATTAAAATTACCACACAACTTGTCAAAATGTGATTAAAGACACAGTCGAACTTTCGGTTTGTTGCTATTTGTGATCCGAAATATCTATTTCCAGGTTCATAGTTCACTCCGGGACCGCTCCGGCGTTCCTGACCTGTAGTGATGACTACAGGGCGAGATTCTGGTACCGAAGGAATACACACTAAGTTCTCCAAGCGTTAGGGTTGTCACTTAGTCGTCTTTAAATTAAAGGATTTTTAAGGAAGATTTTTATTTTATTTTTGCCAATAAATATAATAAAAATATACAAATAAACTATAATAAAATAAATAGGAAAAATGAACAAATAATAAACATGGGTAAACAATGGGTAAACAAATAATAAATATGGCTAAAATGGGTGCTCTTGTAGTATGTCGCGACACAAGGGCGTAGCTCTGTTTATTTTTATCATAAGTATATCGATTCCGTATTGTTGCCTTTTCGGGAAATCAGCAAATTGGCAAACGTTTTATTATGTGACACAACGTCAAATTCTATGAGAATTCTAGATTTCCCAGCAATTTGGCAACCCTAAGGTATTTAGTTGTAAGTTGGAATGTCAAGTTTTTCAATAAAATAATTGTTTTCTAAGTATATACTTATGTTTTAATTTAATAAACTTAGAATAATTATTAATAAATATGTTTTTTACCGTCCCGCTGTATCCCTTTCGCGTTTAATCTTTTCTCGTGGCGCATTTAAATGATTTATATCATATAACGGCAGTTGCCATTGTCAGTGGTGCTATCTATTGGTATTCTATAATATCGTAGTGGAGATGTCTACATTATTTGTATAACTGTATGAAAGTGCAGTAAAACGACATCTATTGTCGAGTATTGTAAGTCATTATATTTTAGTTTATATTTGATTGTTGTAATTTATATAAAAAAGAATCGATGGGAATTGTATCATTTATACAAACATTTCAGGTTGAAATCATTATCATCAGAATTCGCGGGCAAAGCTGTTAATATAATAATTAAAAAAAATAAATAAATAATGTTGTGTGTAAATAACTTTTATAGATTATAAAAATGGACTTGCAAATTTTTCAATGAAAAGCCTTATGAATCAAAGTTTCACGATTTTAGGTTAATGTCTGCCCTCGTAAAAGGTTGCTTTACGTGGGCGTTTATTCTTACCTTCGGCAACACCTACCTTCGGTACCATCGGGGTTTGGTGAACACTAGTAATAAATGACGTGCACTTACTTGGCTATATAATTCCACCGAGGATTCCCCCTTCAGCTGATGGCCTGTGAGGTAGGTGTTGTGGCTACTCGCTATGTAGTACTGACTGAGTGTTCCCACCATTTCTTTGTTTACAATTTTTGTCATCTTGTTCTTTGGCACCTCTTTGATTTTTTGCACCTCCTTTTCTCTTTGCTGCTCCTTTTCTCTTTGCATTTCTTTATCTCTTTGCTGCTCTTTTTCTCTTTGTATTTTATCCTTTTGCACCTCTTTATATTTATGCCCTTCTTTGTCATTCTGCACTTCCTCGTCTTGAGAGACTTCGTCATCATCGGTAGCTTCTTCATCTTCCGTCGCTACTTCGTTTATTGCTACCTCTTCATCTTTGGCTGTTTTAACACTGCCATAGAAAATGAAGAATATTGTTTTTATATATTATTTGATAGTACAGTGAACTTTTTTACTGACTGTCGGATTGTTGCAGGCGCTGCTTGATATCGGCGACACAGTAGCGGCTGTTAGGTTAGAATATGTCGGGCTGTATGTATATATATGTAAAGTCATGCATTTATATTACATGTAGGCTGTCACTGTCTCGAGCTGCCAGAATCCGATTCGCACCTTAAGCTTATAAGTCGTATTTGGTTATATATTAGTTTAAAGAATTCATATGCAATAATGTGTTTCCTTAACACTAGAAAGACTGAATATAGGTATAGCACATACGTATATAGGGAATGAAGAGAGGGGCGAGGTAAGTACAACTATTAATAAATGTTATAAGGTAATATATAAAAAGTTATGATATTTAAAAAAATTGGTTCCTTATAAATATATATATTTTTTATATAACTAAACTTTAAAAACAGTCAAAATAACTGCTCTGGGCAATCTAGTGTTAATAAATAAGGTTAAAAGTAAACGGTACCATGTGTAAATAACGCCAAAAGTGAACAATAGTGATAGTGTTAGGAACCTTCTCTACAAACGGCCTCTGCCAAGTGACTAAAACACACCTGATGGAAAGTACAGAGCAGTCTTATGACGGCAGTGACCGCCAAGGCAGGAGCATTCCTTGCAATCTCCGTCGTCATGTCGGCCCACATATAACACAACAGAAGCCCTCTGCGTATATGAACAACTAGACATCCACAAGCTGATTCCGATACGTAGTATCTACCCTCTTCTTGGCACACACTTGGGTTTTTTCTTAAGCACTACATTGTCACCGGTCAAGGGAAACATCGTAAGGCTTACGTAGCATCTAATAACAATGTTATATACTAGTGCTACAGGAACGGCGATCAGCTGCGTTACTGGTCACGTTGGGCACAACATCTAAGCGCAAAATGGATACAGCCACTCATGCGTCTCTGATTATAGCGAAAAGAATTTAGAAAAGAGTGTAAATGTCTATGAATATTATCACTCACCTTTCTATATTCTTAGCCCGCCTTTGTTCTGGTAAGAAAGCGTAGTTATCCTTGTCGGTAAGAAATCTTACGAAACCCTCGAAAGAGAGATAATTCTCTGCACGCAAAGTGGGGTCTGGTTCGTGCCTCTGAAAAAAGGAAAAAAACGATACCACGATTTGATGAAAAGTAAAGTGTAGGTTAAGAATGGCGGGTCAACCTTGACGAAAGTGGACACAAGTTGCTCTAAGGAGGAGAATTGTATGGGCAGTGAGGTAACTCTAAATATAAGGGAGCGTTCAATCCGGGCCCCGGCCGCCAACACTTAACATGCAGAATCAGTACATAACCAGAGGTGTCATCTATAGTGACCTATAGTGATCTTGACATTGAAGCAGAAGTGGAATAGGATATATGCATAAATACGCTCATCCCGAGCAAGTCATTATGGAGAACTGTACCACTTAACTCCTTTTGCCATGCCGTTTGGACTGTGGAATGGTCTTCCGGCGAGCGTGTTCCCACCATCCTATGATATGGGATCTTTTAAACGTAGCGTGAAGAGATATTTGTGCAGGCCGGCATGATTGCCGTGACTACCGATGGGTTTTTCTTGCCTATCGATAGTCGTTGGCGTTTTTTGGACTGCATCATGCTTACCATCAGGTACAGTGCAGTCAATGTGTCGAGTAAGTATAAAAAAAACTTAATACTTGAGTACCACATCTGAACGTTTTTTATTTTTTTCGATACGTTGGTGACCGGGAAAGGCCTTCACAACATAACCGGGCGGGACATCTGACTGAAAAAGTTATTCTTAGTTAAATCATTGGGAAACGGACAGTATCAATTGCTATAAATTGTAATTTTTAGTGATCCAGGGGAAAATCTTGCATAAGACCGTCATGGCAGTGGTGAGAGCAGCGGTTCATTGGAGTCAGACTCTGACTGACTATAAGACATCCGGGGTGTTCCTCAACTCACTGTAAGCTCGCTTGGGAGTCCATGTTCCTCTTACAATATGGCGAGCGAGAAGGCTTCTTCAGGTACCAATTCTGTGCGGGATGGGTGTAAAAGAACATTCCTCAGGACCGTATCAGGCGGTGCGTACGATACATATATGTCACCTTCGCCTGAACCGAGTAGCAGGTTTCCTCAAGGAAACTCTACTAAATTAAACCAAAGTTACCTGGATAATGTCCTTGAGTTCTTTCTCAGTTTTTATTTCATTCTGTCTGTTTTCGCAGAATTTCCCAAGCGTGGGCAAAGATAACACACGTCCACTGACATCGGGCGAAGCTCCTGTGATAACACATGATAAGTAATTATGTTCAGCCCAAAATATCTTTGAGTCCATTATTTTAGAGTGGAGTTGAGCAGCTTATATGGGTATTCTATTTCTCCATCGGGAGTCCAGGAATTGATAACATGTTATATTTTTAACGTTCATATTTGATTATATTAAAGGATGTCATATTAGGTAGAAAATTAGAGTAGGTAACCAAATGTTTTATATTTTCTATTGTTTTTATGTAGGTTTTCACATTGAAGTTTGTTGTAGTCACTTGCACAAGTGAAAGGACCGTCACACTCACTCGTTTCAGTTTATCGTCGCGGTCCAGGATCAGCTTATGTATATCTGGTTGTTCATATACCTAGATACCTTCAATCGTGGAATATATGGGCCGACATGGCAATGGGGACACAGGAGTAGTAAGTAGTTAATATGAGACAAGGTTTAAAAAAGTGTTGGTTTTACTAACAAAAATAATTACCGGGAAGAGCCGCAGCCGCTAGGAGATCGAAAGCTTTCTTCCTGCTAAGTTTGTTGCTTGGCTGCTTGAGGTCCATAGACCCATTTCGTGTGAGTAGGCCTTGTAACAAAAAAAAAAAAACAATTATAATAATGATATCGGTCAAAAGAGTAAAGCGATGGCCGTTCCATGTATTACTACAGTTTAAAAATTGTACAGTCGTTCGACGAAGGCGTCTAGAAAGAGTGATTTTTTTTTCAAGCTTTTGCTATTGTGGACAAAGCAAAGGACGAGCAGAATTCAGCCGTCACATTAGTAGCTAAAGATGTAACTTTCATGACTTTTTTTTAAGAAACGAAATCATAAGCTGGATGTTTGCTATTTTCAAAAAAAAATCCTATCGATATCTTTAGTTCCTGTCCATGAAAACTCAGAATCGGACAATTTTGGGACGGCATATTTTAGGAGATCATAGGTGCCTTAATTCTGATAGTTTTCATACTGTGATATTACATTTGGTGGCTGTTAGTTTGCAAATATTTTTTAATGCTACGATACGAGACAATAATAGAGTGTAGTTTTTGGGTGAGGCATACATACCAGTCCTGAAATGCGCCCCATTTTGGTACAATTCCGGGGAGCTACGACTTTTCTCCGCAACTGGAAGAGAAGATCGATTTCTTGGTACTGCTAACTGGTCGAAAATGTCCCTTAGCTCTGGACGCATGACCAGGCTACAGAAGAAAGTTTTAAGCTTTAATTTAACTTAATTATATAACGAAAGATGCTTGTTGATTCTAAATATTAGGTCCTTACATATGAAATTGACGTTTTGTATGGGAGGAACAAAAAGTCGAATATTTTTTAATATAATATATTTAATTAATCAAAGTATGAACCATTATTTTCTATGCACTTTTGCCATCTCATAGGTAGTTCATTGATCTCTTTACTAAAAAAACCAGTCGGACGGGAACCAATAAAATCTTTGAAGGCGATTTGGACTGCCCCATCGGAGTTGAATTTTTTCCCTTGCAAAAAGTTATCCAAATTTCGAAAAAAATGGTAATCTGTTGGAGCAAGGTCCGGGGAGTACGGAGGATGTCTTAGACTTTTCAATTGAAGATCTTCTAATTTAGTAGCCGTCTGTTGCGCAGTGTGTGTTCTAGCGTTGTCGTGAAGCAGCAGTGGCGTGGAGCGATTGACCAGCCTAGGTTGTGTAGCCGCTAGCTTTTCCATCATGGATTGCAATTGCTGACAATAGACATCAGCCGTAATAGTCTGGCCAGATTTGAGAAAACTGTAATGAACAATACCGGCACTAGTCCACCAAACGCTTACAAGTAACTTTTTTGGGGTTAATTTTCGCTTGGGGCAGGATTTGGCTGGCTGGCCAGGATCCAACCATTGCGCTGAGCGCTTCCGATTATCGTAAAGAAGCCATTTTTCATCACAGGTAATGATTCGGTTTAAAATACCTTCATTATTGTGCCGGTTTAGTAATGTAACGCAGCAGTCGACGCGCGTTTGCCGGTTTGCTTCAGTCAATTCGTGAGGTACCCACCTTTCAAGCTTTTTAATCTTCCCAATTTGCTTCAAGTGAATTAAAACAGTTTTATCACTAACATCGCAGCCTGCAGCTAACTCGGACGTGGTTTGCGATGGATCCGCTTCCACAATAGCCTTCAACTCTTCATTATCAACTTGAGTCTCAGGCCGTCCACGGGGCTTGTTCTGCAGGTCGAAATTTCCAGAACGAAAACGTTGGAACCAAAAACGAACTGTGTTTTCTTTTGCAACACGACCGCCATACACATCATTCACCCTTCGAGTTGTTTCCGCAGCACTAGTGCCACGGCGGAACTCGTACTCGTAAATAATGCAATATTTTAAGTTTTCCATTTTGTAAAATGAGTGACGCAAACAGAAACAAACAGAAGAAAAAAAACAAATGAATGACGATCATCGAAGCACAAATACATGAGTCTATAGCTGTACAAATTTGAATTTGGAATTCCTTACCAAAGAGGAGAAATTTGTGATTAAAGTGTCCAGTACGAAAAACGCCAATTTCATATGTAAGGACCTAATATATCTACACTAGAGCCTAAACTACTGAAGCTAGAAACATGAAATTTTTACTTAGGGTTCTTTTAAAATGTTGGGTAAAGCACTATAATGTCGATTTTTTTAGGATTCCACTCCTTAGGAGATGAAATAGTATTTAAAAGATTGTTCGAAAATTTATTAACTTTAAAGTGAGCAATGAGTTATACAAAATTCCAATTAGATTTAGAGAAAATCAGGATTTTCTAAACCTAAGTTTCAAAAAATTAATGCTCAAACCTGGCAGTGGAAAGTCCTGTCATGGGATTCCACTGATGAGCGGATAAGTTACAAATAAATAGGTAACAATCGAGTCGAGAGGTCTTTTAAATTTGTATTTCTGTAAATTTACTTATCCACTAAAGCATTAGATATTAGAATACTTCTATAATTTTCTTTATGATAAACCAATTCACCTGAAGCTTCGAAATAAACTCACGAAGTCCATAAAATCCAGCTGCGTATCGAAGCCCAAAGATCCAGTTCTCAGATGCTTTATATTCTCCCAAAACCTTTCACTGGTTTCCAGTCTTCTTAAGCTGAAATATCAAGGATTTGTCTCCATTCAAATAGATATTTATTCACTTTTAAATGATCATGAGAAAATAGCTTTGTTTAAAAAAAAGAAGCTAAGTTCTTATAATAATCAACATAAAATTGTAACTATTAGATTAGCCAAATCTAACATTTAATCCGCTATCCTCATATTTTCCTACTCTTATCCACACTTTGGATAAACTGCTCTTTCACGCAAAAAAATCATTTTGCTGCCAAAATCAACCAATGAAATCATTGCACTATAGCGCCAAAATAAGCAAGTGACGCTTTTGAAAAGCTAGTGAGAAGCCCGCGTCCGCGGTGTTAGCGCGAATTGTATTTGCGCACGTAAACTCCACCCGCCCCGCTCAAGCCCGCGCTAATGTTCTACAAAGGCGAGTGACTCTCTTTCTCTGTTTCTTCGTATTATATGCGCGCGCGCATCGCGATTTGTGTTCTGTGTGACCGCTGAGGAGTTTGGAGGTGACAAGGAGCCGACGCCTGTGCAGCCTCGCTGCGGTGACGTCGTCGCGTGAGAGGCAGGTACAGTCAAACTATCCTTTTTAACATTATCATGTTTTTTATAGAAAATACATAATGTCATTTCATATTGAAAGGAAGTTCTTCGTTTCCCATCAATTTTTACTTCCTCACCGGGGCGAGGATAAGTGCGTACTCTAGCGAATGGACGGCACATTTCGTTCCGTCTGTCGTTTATTTTCTATTAGCTGAACCGGCAATCCTTGTTCAGCCATATTTCGATCATTTGAAGATATATAATTCCGTAGTACATTAATTTGATGTATCTCGTAAGGCTTAGCCTGCGTTTGTGATTTAAGCGCACAAAAATATGTTTGTTACGACAGGTTACGACATCACATTACAAATCTTTGATTTTTTTAGCTTTTCTGTTCTGTAATATGTTATGTTCTGTAATGTTATAAATCTTTCTTATTAATTACTCTATCTGTAGCTAAACACTGCTTTAAAATTCATTGAATAGCTTAAAAGAACTAAGCGAACACTCAGAAGAAGCGATTTCATTTTATACTTTGTAAAGATAATAAACTCATTGTAAACTGTTATATTGTTACCACAAATTAATAACTTATTACTACTAACTAGTGTTCTTTGTTTAATTTTTATTTGGCTACTAGTAGGAATTTTTATTTTCTAATTTTATTTTGCTATGCCGTACTAAGCTTTGTCAGAACATATGTACGGCAATTATTATTTTATATTGGAATATGCAAATTTTGAAAATTAAATTGCTTTGATAGTGCAGCGTAAGGCAAATTTTGGACATCAGTAAGACATTTAGCGAACTTTTATGTTATTCGTCTGCATCCACCCCATTGTTTAACTATATTGTGATCGAGATTTCGGTCTAGAGCAAAACACGTCTATAGACTTAGACCGGAGTATTAATTGTGGAATATGCTCTAAAAGCATCGAATATTTCCACCCTGGTTCGTTATTATGAATAAAGTTTAATGAAATTTGTTGTTAATAAATATAGTCTTTGCCAATCGTAGAACTCATACAATGACACAATTAAGTTATAGGTATAAAGTGTTAAAATATTTTGTTTGTGTGAATTTTGATTTGTCAAATCCATACATTTTCGTCGGAGTATCCCCTTCTGGGATAGAACTTAAAATTAAAGAAATATTGTCTGCGACTGTTTGAATGAGAATTCTCAATTATCCGTCATAATGACTCGCTTTGCCCTGTCGCGTTTCGGGGTCAGCTTGTGAACGTCCAGTAACTCATATACCTAGAGACATGTCATGGTATATGTAGGCCGACATGACAACGGAGACTATCAATGGATTTTCGTCCTTTGATAGTTGTTTTTGTTTTTGGACTACACTGTACTTACTATCAGGTATACGATAGCCACTGTGTTGAGCTAATGTAAAAAAATAATCGGACACATTGTTTGAAGCCAACACTCCATGGTACTACTTGTCCATGATGACGTAAATGATGGAATGAATCTTTTAGTGCGAATATAGGAAATATCTGAATTACGCGGTCATAAGGATAGTATTTTTCATAGCGTCTGGTGGTTTTGTGGTGAAAAGTAGATGGTTAAATCAGCGAATTACGCTCTGAAGTACACTCTTCAGAGAGCAGCCGGTAAAATACTACAGCTTTACGTCGATGCTGGTTATTCTACATTTTTGCCTCAGTTAAAGAGTTATCAATAATTACTCTGAGAGCCCTATAATCAATTGAGTCCAGAGCATTCATTTGTTACTGTGTTGACACCAGTGACGTGCATAGCGTATTTGGACAGGAAAGGCAGATTCACATAATGAATTTGAGTATTATATAATGATAATAAATATTATATTACTTTCATAGGGAAGATAGATGGCGTGAAAATATAATATATATAAATGTAAAGGGTTCCTTTGTTTTTGGTTAAATTAAAGGAATTTATTCCAGACTTATTTATCATAAGGGTATGTAATGCTTTATTGCATTTATGGAATTAACACTACTGGTTGACACATCTCAAAGGTAAAGAGCAGTACTCCACACCCGAATGCACTATGACTGATATAGATCAAGAAATTATGTGAAATATCACCTGACCTTAAAAAGGACAGAAGGTGATTAGTTGTTAAAGCTCGTGATCATTAGTGCGCTCCTACCTGCTTCTGTTAGGTGATCCTACCATGATGCTAGTCGCTGCTGTTGTCAGGCTGCTGTGGCGAGAAGCGAAGCTGTGATGGTGAATCATGGCGGCAGAATAAGAACTGTAACATATACGGAAATCGTAACGATCGGACAGTTCCACGAAACACGAGTGACTAAACCACTCCTCCATATCTTTCTCATGGGCGGCGCACCGGACAATGTCCGCCACCTCCCTCTCATCCAAAGTAAATAAAGTCTGCTGTATTAAGCTAGCCACTGTTAACACGTTCAACGCCGTGGGGGTCACCGGTGACCCCCAGTGAACTTTCCGTTTGGGCCGGGGGGGGGGGGGGTGCACCGGTGACCCCCAGCTAAAAAATGTGATAAAACGCAGATTTATAACACTAGAAATGATAAGAAAACCATATTTCGAAATAGAATTTATTGTAGGGAAGTATTGAGAAAAAGGGCCGGCGTTCAACGTGTTAAGGAATTCTCGTATCCTATTGGAATACACTGAAATCACTATCAGTTAAAATTTTCTTTTTTATTGGATGGGAAATCATCTCCGTACCTATGTCTTGGGGAGCCGTGTATCACTTCATCTTCGCTCCTAGTTCCCGATGTGTGTGGAGATCCATAGCTTTTAGGAGATCCACTCTTCAGTTCTGACGTGGATTTATTTTTCTGTAAAATAATACTCTATAAATAGCTATTCTGATTTCGTATTTTATCATTGAAAGGTGTTCCGCAAAGTTATATTTTTAATTCTCTGTAGACTTCCCTTGTCATGTTTCTAGTTCATCATCTATACTAATATTATAAAGCTGAAGAGTTTGTTTGTTTGTTTGTTTGTTTGAACGCGCTAATCTCAGGAACTACTGGTTCGAAGTGAAAAAATCTTTTTGTGTTGAATAGACTATTTATTGAGGAAGGCTTTAGGCTATATAACATCACGATGCAACTATTAGGAGCGAAGAAATAATGGAAAAATGTGAAAAAAACGGGGAAAATTATTCATCCTTGAGTGATTCCATTGCGTGCGCTGCGAAAACGGTTCAAGATACCAAAAATATATGTATGACAGAGTTGTTCCTCTTGAAATGATCTAAAAAAATGACCGGGACAGTATATGTCTATCTTTTAAGATTAGCTCACTAGAACCGTTTTTATGGTAATCAAATTTGGTCGAAATTAATGCATTATTTGTTAAGAGTTGTATCAACGTAATAATATTAATCTTTATCCAAATAAATGTGTTGTTGATTAAGAGTATTTAATTGTGAACAAAATTGTCTTTGACATCACTTAATTTCAATGAACATCTTAGCAGATATTACAATAACTTATATAGCAAAACAACGTTTGCCGGATCAGCTAGTTAAAGGTAAATACATTAAATAAATCAGCGCTTTGTGCTCGCAGCACCTAGCATATGCCTACGTATGACTTTCATTTGATGCATCGTTACAACTCAAAGCATTTACTTTTGGTGTTTTCTACCTTCATTGACCTATTATTGTGTGTTGTTCGTTATGGTATGTGTCAAATAAATGTTTTTTTTGTTTCTTTCACCTTAAATTTAATTCCTGTACTCCTGATAGAGTCTGAGTGTGAGTCCGTATAACCTTTGACGGGTGTTGAGTGGGATGAGCTCGTGTTAGTTGATTCCCTTCCACCGAACACCTGTAGAACGTACATCAATATTATTACTGAGGAGACTGACATTGATAATGGAAATCTAGTGAACTCGGCTGCTGATTAGATAGATCTTTCGCGAGCTTTTGGTGGGATAATTCCTGATTGATGTTAGAAGATTAGAAGAAAAAGAGGAGTTAGAAAGTTGCTGTCTCTGGGAAGAATATGTATCCCTTGATCTGGCTCTCAGCGAGTTTGAAGGACGCTCTGTCAGGGTTTTGGTCAGTAGAGCTCTGGCATACTGAGCCGCCGCTCTCACGGCTGCCTCGATGGTGTCATGAAGGAATTTCCTTCGGTTTACCAAAAGAGAAGATTTATGTCAAGGTTTGTTGTTATTTGTGTTTTCATGAGAGAGGCAATTCAATTAGTACTTACTAGTTTCCCATAAACTACAGAATATTGGAAAATATTATTTTCAGCTTTCAGAATAAGCTTTTTCACTTATCCTGGTTTATTGAAACAATGCTAGGAATGAATCGGTGGCCCATAGACGGTAATTCATATACATTCCATTTGAAAAATTGAAACATCTAATAAAATGTTGTTCTTTGTAAAAAAAAAAAAATCTAGTATCATAGATATCATCGGCTATCCGATGATGGAATATGATCTAAACTTCTCAGAGAAGCATTTGTAAGTGCCTTTGGCATGAACTGTTAAGATGTCGGGATGTTTAACTACACATCTAAACGATGCTTCCGGGCTGTTCAGAACAATAACGCCGTATTTTAATGAAAATATTGGTATATGTTTACCCGTATGGCATCAGAGACCAAAGGCTCACAGCAGCATCCTTCTTCGTAGTACAAAGCTATATATTTATTCTTTAGCCAAGCTAGACTCCTGTCTGCCAGCTTAGCTTGGCCCATTAAAGCTCTTATAACACTATGTAGTCCTACTGCCCACACTCTGGAACAATATGTGGGAAGATTAAGAATGGGATAATATAATGACAGCAAAGAGAACTTATTATAGCATTAACGAAAAGTGAATATGGAAAGTTCTTCTGTTATTGAGCGTAATACGTCATCAATTTTGTGGTACCTTTACAAATAATAATAATATTTACTAACAATTACACACATTGATCTAGTCCCAAATTAAGCTTGCGTTTGTGCTCTCGGTACTAGTCAAAGATATACATACTTAAATTCATATATACAACCATGACTCGTGACAAACTCATGCGCTCATCACAGAAAAGTTTCCCACTACCGGGACACGAACCCAGGACCTTAGCATCGTAAGTAGGGTCACTATAAGCTACACTATCAGGCCGTTTCTAATATAAGTTGTATTATTACCCTTTTTAACTCTCAACGCAAAACTATTGATGATATAAGTTTAACTTGTATATCTGTCTATTTATGCTATGTAAATCTGTGTATTTGTATATCTGTCTATGGTAACTCTAGAATGTTTGAACCAATTTTGATTTAGTTTTTTATTTGGAAGGAGATTCGAACGAGAATATTCTTAGCTATGATTCAAGGAAATCTTATCAGCTTCTGGAAAATAATCTAGTCTTTTCTATTTGTTGAAGGAATTTAGAACATTTCTTTTGATTGAATCTATTCGAAATTTAGTAACATATGATTTTAATGTTTTCAGAATAACATAATAACATAATAACCTGGATCTGATGCTGCAAAATTATTCACTTTCACTAGAAGTATCGTATTTTATTGGAATGGTCTCAAAAAAAGCGTTATATATAATTGAGTCGAGGAAAGTTACGAATATTTCATTTAATGGACATATATTTAAGGGATTTATAATATGTGAGTATTTAGATCAGCCTCATCTCCACTATCATATTATACTCGTAAGTTACTATTGATCTTTACAAAATAGACATTCCATTAGATGCTGGTTCCTCAATATTTTTTTAAAGATCCCGACTTATAGCCAGTTTAATCTGATGATACTAATAAATATCTCTTTAGTAGGTTTAGATTGGCCATAATGCATAATATTCGCTACATATAGTGCGGTGGTAGAGTAATTGTCCGATCTGGTCATAGTATTTTAGTGCAAAACGTGACATAGTGCGTTGCTTCTGGCTATCATGTTTCGGGATCACCTTGTATTATAAGTACAGTTGTTCATATACCTAGAGACCTTTTATCAGGGAATATGAGAGCCAACATATCGACAATGAATGCCAATGGATTCTTATTTCTTGATAGTCAATGCCGTTCTTGGAGTACACAGTACTGATCATAATGTAATTTGTTGACTTATTTTGTATATAAAAGTGTTTAGAATCTTAGGACTCATATTCTATATCTCTCAATTTTTAGAGTGAACAGACTGAGGCTTGAGTAAATCTTTGAATGAAAAAGCTTCCAGTATAATAGGTTGCCAATTTTCCAAGTTCTTACCTGAAAGATAGTTTTGGAAACACAAGGTGTACAGTCCGGTTATCGCTAAGTGTTTTTCCGTAGATTAGAGAGATAATTTTTGGTTCATACGGATTGGTATTCAGGCCGTGTCTCCGTGCCATCGCTATTATTTCTGAGATATCTCGAGGTTCCATCAGTTGGCCGTGTAACCTCATGTCTTTTACGTATTGGAGGTCAATGAAGCTGAAATATATTTTACAATTAAAATTAAGTATCCAACTAGAGACATGGAAGATCCTAAACTGTATAAGTAATAATTGGATAGGATTATAATTATTTATAGACAACTATACCACATGAAATGTTATTAGATTTTGTAGTAATTGTGATGAATCTACTGGTTCAGTTGTAGCCTTTTTTTGCGAACAAAGAAAAAGCGCTGCCTGGTAGTGGGAATCTGAGTGGCTGACTCATACACAGCCTTCCCAAAGATGGCGCCTGGGAATGACCATTCGCTCGTCGGGTTGTTGGAGGAATGTTTTCCCCAGGCCTGGCTGGCAACAAATAGATGGTCGGCCCGGAGGTTTGTGGCCAGTACGAGTTTGGAATACCGGGGCCGCCGCCCTCACGGCTGCTCTGACTGTTCTATACAGGGCTTAACCCAGGGTTAACAAAATATGCTTGTTTTCTGACTCCACATCTGGGTGTTATTTTGCATGAAAGGTAGATTAAAATGGTTTTAGTTTTACTAATTTACTATTTTTAGGACGTTAAACTACATAAATGCCTATTACGTACAAATATTTTCCTAAGTTATCTGATTACAATCAAAACGCTATCTCCAGATATCTCCAAGGATTACTCATTATGGTTTAAATTCTAAAGTCAACAGCAAAATAATCTATACACCAAGTTGATTCTGATTTAAATCAGGTCTCACCCTTCTTCTCCAACAATGCCAGCTTCGTTTTCATGCGCCAAATGCGTAGTGTATTTCAGAGGTATAACTTCTTCTGGATTGTAAGATAGACTTACTTCTGGTAGCTGCGCGTACTCTGATGACGGTGGGTCACCTGGAAGCCGGAGCAAAATTTAATACACACGAGCGTAATATTTTTGAACTTGCTTTTTTAAATATAAGAAAGAGTGTCAAAAGCTGATATCACAACGAAGTGGGTAGTGGCTGCTGTTATCTATTACGGGATGATACTGAAACGCGACTGATCATAGCGAATTCCTAAGACAATATTTGTAGCTCAGAACAGTTTTTCCAGACTCTTTTTTATTTTGACTTGTATAGTGACTGCTTTGTACCTGATTACAAGTACAATACAATCTAAAATCGAGTACTAATATTAAGAGACAATCATCATTTGAAAGTCACCACGACTATGCCGGCCTACACAAATATCTTATCACGCTTCGCTTAAGTAACTTAATACAATATGACGAATGAAACACGATCACCGAGAAACCATGAAAAGTGATTGCTACAATCATCTTTAACGATTATCAACTTTAAAAATACTCCTACCATGATGCTGATCTTGCAAAAAAGAACTAAGAGATAGACTTGGTCGGGCTGGTCCGGAAATGTAACTAACCGAAGCGAGTTATTATAACAGCCTTTTCATGTATGTACTGTGGTCACTTTTCAGTTGAGTACTAAGTAACCTTACCATCAAATTGCTGCTCATTCAGCATTTAGGGTCACAAGTACTGAATAAAAAGGTACGGTCGTGGACATCACCACTCCTAAGTGTGAATAATCTGTGAAAGTCGCTGACGTACCATGTTGAGGGTATGGTCGCTGAGCAGTCTTGCACCACGAGATTAAGGCACAGGCTTTTTCCAACCGCAAGTGAGCCATAGCACCTCCCCATTCTGCCTCTCCTACCACACACGCAGTGCCATGGTGCATTATCTAAAAAAACAATTATAATAGGGATTCGACTTTTTTACTTGAGAAAAATCCTCATTGGACTATCCCGACTGCCCACAAGTGTAGCGTAACCGGGTATACCGTATTTATACCGGCTAAAAACCCCAAGGTGAATACACCTGCACATTAACAAAGAATGTGGCTCATACAATCAATTTTCCACATCCCGCAGTGTCGAGTCCTCTGAGTACCATCTTCTGAGGCAGCAAGGATTTTTCATAACACTTAATAATTCCACACAGCTGTACTAACTTCTCGAGGGTCCCTAACCGGTTGCCCAAAGACTCCACCCCAAGCTTGCGTGATTCCATAGGCATCAGGCAACAGATCATGAATTAACCGGTCAGCTGGGACTGAAGGGATTATGCATTCATATAATCTTGGAGATACTACCGTTAAACAAAAATAAATTCATGCTTAAAAAGGGGTAATATCTCATTAAGGCAGTCGATGCAACAAGTATGTTAAAATTTCTCTTGGGTCATTCAAATCTATTGCCGGCTCTTGGTTTTTCTTTCTACTTGCCAAATTTCATGATTCCTGGTCAATGGTTTGTATCCGGCAGGTTTTAATTCCCTCGCAAGTGTATAAAATATGTGGCATAAACTACCTTCTGATTAAATTGACTTACGACTATGATTTATTCACATATCCAAGAGATTATAGATCTGAGTATTTGATATTAACTTTTAACTAGATACTTTCTTGACGCACAAAATTATTTTGTAAGAGATACTTTTTCTTTGGAGGTATAGAGCCCTAAAATATTTCTCTTACTAAATCTTTCTTTGACACAGTTGTCTACCCAACCAGAATTTTGATATTTTCGGTCGCTTTTTATACTGCATTGTACCTTAATTATAAGAATCAGTGAATTAATTTTAAAAAATGAAAGGTTAAAATAATTCTTACTTGAAGAAGATGTTTGTCCATAATTTCATCATTTTGGGGTGATAAGGGAAACATGGTGACTCCGTGGTCGTGAGGAAGGGGTTGTACCGGGCAGTATCCACCACTCTCAAATTCGTAAAGCGCCTCGTTTTCGAAGTCACAACCACTGGTCTTTTGACTTCGCTGAGAAAATACTGGTTCTTCGCAGGCTATTAAGACTTTTCTGAAAGGGATGGCGTTTTAGTCTTTTTACTTAACTAATTCGGCATAGTATCAACAACAGATATGTTTTTAAGCATGATGCAGTTCAAAAAAGCTATCGACTATCGAAAGCACAGAAAAGGCGTATTACAGAAGCGTAATCGCAGCGATTATACTAACCAGTAAAAATATTTCTTCCCCGCTTCTTTTAAAGGGCGCAATATTATAGGACTTATATTGACTCGTTTTGGTCAACGACATTTCGGGATCTGCTTGTGTACGTTCAGTACTTCATGTACCTAGAGACCTGTCGTGCTATATGTGGCTGACATAGCAATAGCAACTGTCAATGAATTTGTCCCTTGGAGGGCACTATCGTTCTTGGACTGCACTGTACTTTTTATAAGGCGTGATGTGGTCACTATGTCATGCTAATATTAAAAGAGTACGGGTATAAGCAAATAATAAAGAAGTATAAAATAAAAAGAGAAACGACTATGCTATAAATAATTTAGAAAAAGAGATACGATACTTTAAATGGTCTCCAAGGACTCCTGTCCTCTCCTGGGTTGTGCAGTCTAATGTCAACTCGTAATGGTGCTGATGGAAGCTGGCTATGTGGTCCATGACTGCCTGGGTTCTATAAACTCTCTCCAGATTCATCAGGCCTTCAGGCCCAACGCGTCTCCACCCTGGCGTCTGCTCACCGTCTTCGTCAAAAGATGCTATGTACTAGAAATAATTTGGAAAATATGAGTAGGTCGGCTGTACGCCTGTATGCCTTCTTTTCACATAAAAAAAAGAGATTTCATGGTTCTGAAATATTAACCTGTAGATTATAGAGAAGATTAGCTTACCACTTGTCTGTTAGTCTCTGAAAATCTAGGGTCCCTCTTGCAACTGTCTCTAAGTGGACTAGTCGTAGTACTTTGGTCGATTCGCTTCCCACTTTCTCTTCTTGAGTCTTTCTTTAACGATCCTCTGTAATAGAAACATAAGTAATTGAATGCTCCAAATAGGTCTTTGGTTTATATATGTAACGCTCATGAATCGCATTAGGAACAAAGAGATACGCAGAGCGATTGGTTTAAAAGATTTCGCTGGTTCGGTCCCGTGGAGAGGATGAATGATGAAACAATGACGAAAAGGATTTACAATATAAGTGTGAGTGGAAGTAAGAGCCAAGATCAGCCAAGACTTCCTAACACAGACCAAAAAAAGATATTTGATGAAGGGTAAGGGCTAGGCCTTAGGACTCTAGAGTCGCGCCATCGGCATGTGCATGAAGGAATTAATGAGTGTTATGAAAGCGGAAGAAGTTTAAAAAAATAGAGAGGTGTGGCGTTCAATTTTTTTTGCGTACTCCAACAGGGAATTGGCGCCATGATACATAGAAAGATGGACGGGTCTTTACGTATACCTATCGTTTTTGACAGAATCCCGCTTGAAGTCTCTGCGAGGTGAAGCTGTACTGGATGACGAGTGTCGAAATATATCTGGAGTAGCTGCCAATATTTCCCTGTAAACATTTTTTGTATTTAATAATAATAATATATCGCCACACTTATTCCATTTGGGACGAGCAGAGATATACATTAATTACGATTCGGCGTTTCTATTCGTTCCTAACGCGACCCACAAGCGTTATTTCTCACATAGAGCGCAGAGATTGTATTTCTAAGACATTAGACATAGACTCCTTTCTTGTGGCTTTTAAGACATTACTCATAATTCTGCTTTATTGATTCTTCTGACATATATGATATTTGACGTAATATATGACATCTGACATATATGACATCCGATGTATATGACATCAGACTTACATGACATCTGACATATATGACATCTGACATATACGACATCTGACCTATACGACATCTGACATATATGACATCAATATTTAAATAAATTAGATATACATATACTATTTTATGTAAGCTTTTCTATGAATTCAGTCATATTTTCATACACTTAACAGAAACTTGGTTTAGTTCGAGTTACAATATCAAAGTATTTAATTACTTTAATACAAAAAAACTTGTAAGGCTAAATGCCGCAAATTGAAGAGGCATATCTTATGTGATGTTCAGGCCAAAGAGATGATAATTGAAATTACAAAGATTAAATATGTATGTGCTCTACAATTTTTTTCACCAAATTAATAAAATTGTAAGTAAAACGCGTAACACAATGGTCACTTTTTAACTAGTTTATGCGACAATAAAATGGTACTTTCAATTACAATGTTAAAAACGTCGAAAAATTTGTTTTTATGGATTATAGTCTTTCACACCTAAATAGGTATCGCAAATATGGTCTCGTTCCTTGATAATCGCTTTCTTGGACTATACTGTTCTGTCCAGCAAGTACGATGTAAAAAAACAGCATAAGTTTTCCATAATGATAGTGCTTAGCACCGAGGCGAAATCGCAGTTGAAGGCTAGTTTATCATACAGCAAACACAGATTACATATTCGATCCCACCGGTGGGCTTTGAATGGATAATGAAGATGTTAATACCAACTCCTTTATTATTCTCGAAACTGTTGAGCGAGTGATTAAAAAATAACACGATGCAGCGCGCTCGACTGTGGCAACGGAGGTGATTAATATGCATATAGGGTTGTTACAACCAACTCACGCCTTTTTAATCGAGTTCAAAAAAGACCAGGTTCTATATAATCTTATAAGGTAATTTTTTTGTCCGTCTATCTTTCTGTCAAGACTCCATTCCAGAGCAAAGGAATCCTTTAACGACTATGTTGGCGCAATACCGTTCCACGCGTCCCATGCCGGTTTAGCGACTATAAAGTTATTTTATACAACAGGTCCATTTAGGGCGTCTATACGCTATAACTGTCACAATTCGGTAGACCCTTTTGGTATACATATGTATATGTGAAATCAGTTTGGTAAATCGATAAAAGGTTTGGCCGGCGACGAGAAGTCTGATTGTATTTGGTTTTTATATATGCGTGAATAAATATTTGTAATTTTATAAAAAAATATATCTCAATTAAATTATTAAGCCTAAATTATTAAGAATACCAGCACTATAAAGTAGAGAGCTCTACAGCACAAGCTAAGACAGAGCCTTATCAGCGGCGGCCTGGAGTTTTTTAAATATTATTTTGCGTTTTTATTACTCCTTTTTGATGTGTTATTTATTTGCATTATATATCTTTATATTATATACCTTATATACCTTTGTTATGGCTGCTGCTGATTAAAAGTTTTCTTTGTTTCTTTCTATAAAGTTCAATAAACAGTTGTGAATCAAATGATTATTTATTTAATGGCAAAATACCATACATGTTTCCACTGCGTTAACAGTTGGTTTAAACAACTCCATTAGTATATTCATGAGTAAATGTGCCTTTATTATCTACTTTTCATTATTGAAAGCCTTTTATATTTTGTAGGTATTTTGTTTAACATGTATTCACTTTGAATTTTTCCTCTGTTTTACATTTAGAGACGTTTAACAGTTCACCAGATGCAAAGTACTGTCGCTTATAACTAGTATCTGGCCAAAACTTAAGTTGCAGTTTTGGCCAAATATTACCATCGGCTCAGGCCAACATAGCCCGCTGTTTCTAGCCGAAATTATGCAAACATTATTTAGAAATGTTATTATTTTTGACAATTTTCTTTCTTCTTTAGATATCTGCCCCATATTAGTACCTACATTGCACCCATACGAAGCCGGGGCAGGTCGCTAGTTATAATATATTCAGTTTTTCTATAGATGAATGTATTTCCTATGCAAAGTATTAGCAAAGTCGAAGTAGCGTCTATAAATCTCAGGTTAATCCCTCAGGAGAGACGAGTTCTAATAGGCGAACGCGGTCCGTCATCGTCTTTTTAATCACCTACCACCAGGTATGAATAAAGTCAAACTTTATCCTGTAAATCATAAAAAAAGAGTAAAGAGACTCACCGTAATTCTCTGAGGAAGGCTCCGAAGAACGGTATAACGCGACATTCAGGCATTGCTAGCGCTCTGCCCAAAGCCCGCTCATACTCTGCTGACAGGAGAGCCGCTGATAAAAAATCCAGAGCTGGAAGCGGTTCATCCGATATACTCAGCCAGAATGATTTCAATTTGTTAGACCTGGAAATTTGAAGAGGTTGGCAATGAAAATGTAAGACAAAAAAATTATTTGTATATTTGTTTTATACCTGATGGAAAGTTCAGAGTACTTTAAAAACGGTAACAATCGCCATGGTACGAGAATTTATTGATGGCCGTCGTCGAATGTCAGCCTGCATATACCATAACAGAAGTTTTCTAAGCATATGAACAACTGCAGGAACTTTTGTTGATTGCTGATTCCGTTCCGTCCGACAGGTTGACGATTCAGTGAGTCTGTATAACGGTTTTTGCTCTTATGTACTGTGATCACGAGTCACGACCCAGTTAAGGTAGTCGCCTAACATCTCAAATAATTAAATTTGTCTAACTTCCTGATATTTTGTTCTAATGGATTAATGGTTGCGTGATACTAAAAGACGCGCGAGACTACTTTGTCATTGCTTGTCGAATAGTTGCGGTCGAGGGATGTCAGTTATCAAGCGTCTGTCCGGGCTAAGAGAGAAAACACCCCTACAAATATTTCTTTATACAATCAATGTGAGTGCAGTATAACTAATTGAAAGTACAGCGTAAGCGAAAAACGACAGCGGCTATCACAGGCAGAAATTCCATTGACAGTCGCCTTCGGCATGTGCCACACATACCACGACTGAAGGTCTCCAGGTATACGAGCTTTTGAATATGCACAAGTTGGTCCTGAATCACGACAGACTACAGTGTGCTACTAAACTTACTTACTTTATACCTGAGTACTATGATCGCATCCCATTTCGGGAAATCGCTCTACCACATCAATAAAAAGGTAAACAAGATTCGTTAAAGTATTTATAACGTCTACCTACCAAGATTGGTCAGGTATAGAGTAGTCTAGAACAGGGAGAATAGTTGGATAACCCCATTCGCTCGTCGGATCATACGAGGAATTTGGACTGCCAGGCACGGCCTGCAGTGAGACGAGGGACGTCCTGATGGGTTTCAGCCAGTAAGAGTTTGATATGCGGCTAGCGCGCCCGTTTTGATCCTAGACGATTTTCCGTCGTGTTGCCAAATAAAGTTTACAATGATTTCTATCAGGTTAGTAAAAAAATTCCGCTAACAAAAAAAATATAAAAATATAACGCAATTTGAATCGATTTCGAATCAGCCCCACCCCTCTGCAGGCTTTTATGAACCCCCTTGGGGTAATTTAAAAAAGTGCGTCACGTCCCAGCGTCTACAAACACTCCATTTCGAATTTTGGTTGAGAACAAGGGCTCGTTGCTGTATTATGAAACTCAGTCAAATTCACATAAAGCCAGTGGAAAGTACAATAAATATATTCCGGGTATGCAAATTTTCAGTTCCCAATCTTGTAAAGCAAAATGTTCATATTTTTCGGTACGTTATACTATTACGATCTCAACACATTGGTACTCTCTGTAAGCAAATGAGGAATAATATTTTAGATATTTAAAACGATACGGTTAGTGAGAACAATGTCAATTTTAATAGTTTTGTTTTATGATCTCCATAGATATAATTCTTATAGCAGTTTAAATATAGTTAAATATGAACGAACTTCAGAACCTGACTCTTTGTTCGTTGCCCGTTTCACGTTAAATGCCCAATTATTTCCATTTTATTCATATTATATGTATAGTATAAACCTATGGAAAATCTTAAAATTAAATTTCGGGGCGAATGGAAATACATTAGTGGATGTATCCATTTCTCGATTGCATGTTGTCTCCAATGTAACTATAATAGTTGCGCAGCTGATTGTCGTTCTTACAACACTATTACATATGCTATTTCTATTAGATACCACGCGGGTTTTCTTTCGGGGAACACGTGGTGCCTAAATTCGTACTTAATCTGGAAAACCTTGGAGGTACGTCCCGGGATATGAATTCACGATCACTCACGCTGCTATACATAGATGCAGAGCTCCTTATCCACTAGAACATTACAGTCACAATTTCCTAAATGGACTGTTATAAAATATATCTTTTAAAAATTTCTAATATTTCACAGTGACTGCAGCATTTGGAAATTTATATTCGTTACGCGTGGAAGCAGTTATCTAGTATACTACGTGATTTTTCTCAGTAGCAAGGGTTTTTTATCTTTACGACAATCTTAATGTGGCTGGCAGAGTTTTACATTCAAAAGTAAAGTTTAATTAATGGAAATCTATACTAATATTATAAAGCTGAAGAGTTTGTTTGTTTGTTTGTTTGTTTGAACGCGCTAATCTCAGAACTACTGGTTCGAATTGAAAAATTCTTTTTGAGTGGAATAGACCATTTATCGAGAAAGGCTTTAGGCTATATAACATCACGATGCAATTATTAGGAGCGAAGAAATAATGGAAAATGTGAAAAAAAACGGGGAAAATTATTCATCCTTGAGGGCTTCCATTGCGTGCGCTGCGAAAACGGTTCAAGATACCAAAAATATATGTAGGAAAGAATTATTCCTCTTGAAATGGTCTAAAAAAATGTCCCCGACAGTATATGTCTATCTTTTAAGATTAAGTTACTAGAACAGTTTTTATGGTAAACAAATTTGGTCGAAATTAATGCATTATTTGTTAAGAGTTGTATCAACGTAATAATATTAATCTTTATCCAAATAAATGTGTTGTTGATTAAGAGTATTTAATTGTGAACAAAATTGTCTTTGACATCACTTAATTTCAATGAACATCTTAGAAGATATTACAAAACCTTACATAGCAATATATATAATATAATAGCGCGAAACTCGAGAACGGCTGAACCGATTTGGCTGATTTCTTTTTTGTTGTGTTTGTTGAAGTCTGGGGAAGCTGGTTACGGAGAGAAAAATAAAAAAAATGTCTGAAAAAGTCTAAAAACATCACTTTTCTATATTCTCATACAAAAGATTTGTTATAAGTCAATTTGAACTTTAACACCATAGCATAAAGTTTAAATGTTAGTGGACGGGTTCCGGGAAGGCAAAACAATTATTGAGTGACGTATAAATATTAATGTCAATATTTGTCAATTTTTATACATATAGCATTAAGGCCAGGTTCCTTCAAACAATTTTCAAAAAACAGCCGACAGGCCAATAGCTATTAACATTAAAAAAACAATGTGACTTTGTTTTAGAGAAATAGGGTAGAACAAGGTCTGCCGGGACAGCTAGTATAGTATAAAGGCGCTGCACGGATTCTAGCAATCGCGACTAAGCAGATGCGACCCAGGACTGCTAGGTTGTCATGTACCGCTTTATACAAACGCTCGACGTCAAGCTTGCGACCGGGCGGCATGTTAATGCTGACCAGTTTTTCTTCTTCCGACACGTCGTTTATTGGCGCTTGGGATAAACTTACAACTAAACCAGGCAAGAGAGCGAACACTGAGGTGCTCAGTCAGGTAATTTAAGGGTTGGGTGGCAACGCAAGGACTTCACTGTGAGTATGGACCTCGACTTGCGCCGCCAGCCTAAATACGAAACCTAACGGTGATCTACTAGCGTTTCGGAAACGACTACCTTGAGAAGAATCGCTGGAAGGAGCTCAATGCTGCGTCGGAGTGGGACTACGCCTCGGAGTGTAAACGCACCGGTTAGCGATAGTTGACTGAACTATCCTTCCTCTACAGTGCCACCGGCAACGCCGGTGTTTTGGTATGTGTGCTGTCCAGCCGCTTACATTTTATATACCATAGAGCAATGGGGTTTTTATATGAGTGCTTTTATGGTATATTATATAGAGTAGTGGGGATTCAGCATCTATTTCTGTCAGCCAGCCTCTATTTAGAGTAGACACAAATGAGTTCTCGTTGGTTTCCATGAAACCTCACCAATGGTTCCTAGTAGTAAAGTGGATACACTTGCTCATGTATCTCTGTTCACCCTAAAAGGGATATAGCGTGACGATACACTATTATTTATCTCCTAAATACAGACTCAACTGAATGATACACAAAATATGTTCTGAATTTTACACTAAACTAGATTAAAATTAACATTGTTTGGGCAGTTATTTGTCACAATTAAAAACGTCTGTGGCGACCATTTGACACAGTAATCGTGATTTACTGCGAGGCGGAAAATGCGCTGCAGTAAGTGGGCTGTCACAATATAGGATAGAAGCAAAATTAAGCTCCATTTGTAAGTGACATTTTCGATAAAAGACGATAGTTTTTTACACGTCTTGCAGTGTATATATATGTGTTTTATCTTTAACACTTTGAAATAGTCTCTAGAGCTGTGTATCTAGACTCTATTATTCCCTGTCTTGCTGTTTTTTGGGCGATGACACAAAAAATGAGTGTCAGCTGAAAACCAGCGCTGGGTGGCTCAGTTGATCACTTAGCATTTGCTGAGATGATTTCCCTATATTTTCTTGTCAAAAACGAATTTTAATTCTGAGCAAAGTCTAAGCAAGTTCAAAGTAGCGTATACGATATAAACCTCAGTGTCCTTATTCATTATATATTTTTTGTACTGTACATGGTTTTTGGAACAAGGATTTTTTTAAACGGTTTGTATTGTGTGTTGACAGGGTGAAATTATTGTGTAAAGGCACGGGTTCGGACCCTCACGATCAGCAGTGGCTAGCAGGTCGTTATGTACTCACTTTGTATGCATATAAATTATATGGAAAGACGTTTGATTTATGCGACTGCGCGGCGTTGTCAGGCGTCGTGTTAAGCTCGTGACCGTGACAGTGGTGCAAAGTTGCCTACATTGGACGTATTTCCATATAAATGTATGGATGTAGAGGCGATCGACATTATTAATTAAAATAACGAAGTCTTCACAATTATTTGATTTTTTTTAAATTTTATTTTCATTATTTGATTAACTATCGAATTTTGTTGTAAGCCAATTAATTGAATTAATATTTAGTAGTAATTTAACAAAAGAGTCACATAAAATGAACACTGCAAACGATTTCTTTGCAACAAGAGCATTGGGCAACCGTTGCCGACCAAATGATACTTCAAACTGATAACCGGTGTGTGTGACTTTTATATAATGGAGTTTGGATGGTGGAGGCTTGCCTGTTGGCGGGTGTTGCTCACAATAATTGAGGATAGTGCAGTCAAATCCATACACTGTATTACTGTACGGTAGCGACAGCCAGAATTTGAATAGCGCCTTAAGATAACTAGCAGAAATCCGAAATAATAATTACAAAACAAGGTAACGAAACACGCGTTATGCGAGTATTATACGGTGTGTGTACTTTAAATTCAAATGAAAATATCGCGGTATAGTGCTCATATGACCGATAAACATATCTGTGATAACGAAAAATACCTTTGGCCCGGAATAACTAAAGACGAGGTGATGACATTTTTTGAGACTTATGAGTTAACTTTCAAAACCTCAAAACAAAGCTAGTACAAATTTTCAGACCATTTTATCAATGGAAAGATTGACCCCACTTTTTTTAAGTGCTTGATGTCGCTTCATGCTGCAGTTTCTAGGAAATTTACAAATGGAAGATTCCTCTTAAACTAAACGCAATTTCTGTATTACTATTCATCAAATCTTCTTCATTGAATCTTCAAAACGTTGTCTGTAAATACAGTCGGCAAGTAGTTTCCGCCGGCCTACAGTCTCGAATAGCTGAAGGCCGAAAGAAACCCCTGTCGACCGCACTTTCCATCTTCTTTCTTCTATCTTCACTTATTTTCAAACTCCTCTCTCTTTTCAAAATATGAATCAAGTTTGTTTTTATTTCTACATTATTATTGGTGTGAGCCCCACGCTGGGGTTATTGGCGAGTTTTTATTTTGCGTTATATCAATGTATATATAATGTGAGTAAGGTAACTAAGGTACTTAAGTTTATAAGAATTAATTAAAAAAGACTCTAGATTGTAGTTGTGTACGGAAAGTGAAATTGAGCCATCAAAGTGAAGCTAAAGTGAAGTGTTCAGTGCGACGTTTAAAGTGGTAAGTTGTAATTATATTTGTGTTTGGTTAAACCATTTTTAGTAATACCGGTGTGGTTTCATTAAAGACCCCGAGCTCGTAACAATAGTTTACTTACTTTAATCCAGCGACGATTTCCATGGCTCCGTTGAAATTTCCGATATTCCAGCAAGTAAGTGCCACTCGGAGCACGCACGCTAGAGTCACCTTCCTCTCTTCTAGCGTTGGATTCGACAGGATAAGTTCAGGCACCCAGGCTGAAACCTGAAAATACATGACCTTTACTTATCCCTAAATTCCTAATAATAGTGGCTAGTATTGCTATGGTGACCTAGTGGATTAAGGACTGGTCACCATGCACGGCAAAGCGAACGGTCCTAAATTCAAATTCTGGCACATACATCTGGATTTTTCTAGATTAAGTGTAGATATAGGCCCCTCATGCTCAGCGGTGAACGAAAACAACGCGAGGAAACTCACATGGCATCTAATAGAAATGTCATGAGAAAATGCCCAGTAGCGATTAGCTGCGCTGCTGGTCAAGTTGGGCATGACATATAAGCGCAAACATGATACAGCCACTAATGTACCTCTTCACCCCGTAATGGATATAGCGTGACGATTATTAATTATTCAGAAAAGATAGTTTGAAAGCGATATGTTATACTCAGTTGACTCCCAATCAAGGACTACCTATAACTTGGGTGTCAGTGTTTATCATGCTACATAACATGTTACGCAATGTTTTCACATTTTCCTTATCTCTATTAACTGGTTCCGTAATTCCTATTGTAATATGCAATAGTAGCATTTGTAGGACAAGGACGCGCCGTGTGCGCCGAGGCATGTGCGCCGGACTAGCTTAGTCGGGAAAGTTTACTTGTAAGTTGTACTTCAGTCGCGCTCTGGATTTTACTCTAACTCCATGTAACCAGTAGCTTGAACGCCCTTAAACACAATATACCGTGAACTGTTTTGCTGTGACACTGAATAAAGTTGTTTTCCTCACTAGACTATCATAATATTAGACATTGAGGCTACGTAATATTATAATAAAACTGACCTTAATAAGTAAAATTCCAAATCAAAAGAAAAATATATATAATTTTTAAATAAATCAGTGAAAGATAATATGAAAACCCCTAACAAAACGTTGTAAAAATGCGAAGTGCTATAATAAATCTAACATAACAAAATACAGACATACAGCAGTATCGAGGGAGGCAATATTTCTACCCGAGGTAGGGGCAACGAGGCTGTGAATCCTTGATTACAGGGTACACAGTCCTCAACAAAGCGCAGAAGATCTTAGGGTTTTTAGTCGGTACAAGTTCATCAAATCTCGGCCGCCACACCAATGCACGGTCGAGACGGACTTATGACGATTTTCCCCACGTAAAACAAAATGTAAAAGATTTCTTATTTACTTTGTTTAAATCAAAACAAGAATCCAAATACAAAAGACTTCGTTTGATGGACTTCGTTCGCAGTTAATAAATTCTTCTAATGAGTGGAAAAGACCTGGTAATGGCAGACATCCGATCAATTAGATAATAGCCGGTAAACAATACTGGCGCCGCGGTAGTGTTGAGGCATTGTCGATAAAGTAAAGTATCGATAGAAATGTCTCTCAGCGATATCGAAACGCCTGGGTTCTAGATGATATTGCACAAAAAGCCTACTAATGCTCTGAATTCCTTATCTTCTGGTTTAACCGGAGAACACAAATGAAGCGATTCTTTAATCTCGTTTAAGGCTGTAAACAGTATAAAGTGATTCCCATACGTTGTCAGTTATTTTGATTATAGATTGAAACACTCAATTCTTTCGTAAAGTATTATATTATGTCATGTTTAAAATAATTATCATCACCAATTAAGTATTCGTAATGGGGTGTAGAGGGAACTCAGCGTCTATTTCTGTCAGCCGGCTTCTATTTAGAGGTGACAGAACTGAGTTAAACTAGTTGGTTTCCATGAACTCTCACCAGTAGCTTCTAGTAGCAGTGCAGGAAGCAGCGGCTACACCCTGGTAGCCACGTCGGTTCGTTGGCCATACCTAGTTGACGATATTTCATCGCGCAAGCTGTTGTGGTGACTCCCTGCTTAGTGCAAAAGTCTGCCTACTTATTGTTCATCTATCGTGCTAATGCCAGACTAGTCTAACCATATGTAGTAATATTAATTGACTGTTTCTGGATATATTCATCACAGAGCTTACAGTTCAGGCCTACTTGATTTAAGAAACTGTACCAAGGTCGAAATCAGCCATAATATCATGATCGTCCTTCGCAAAAAAGGCGGGTGGTGGTATACGAACTAAGGTTTTTTGCCATAAAATACGGTGTTACAAATAATAGTTACAATTAGTTAGTTTGCCGAATGAGTACAAAAACATTCGATATCGATATATTTTATCATGATAACATCACAAGTAGGGGAGGATCTCACCCCTTACAGGTGAAATCTAGCTCCATTATGATGTCATCTTTTCATAGAAATGTCTATTCAATGTCGCTAAGTAGAGATTTCAGTCCTACGAAATTATTATAGAAAATTGATTATTTGCGTCAATTCTAAATGAAAATAAATATCAAAATCAATTCTGTACCACATTTTTGTTTTATTAGAGTTCTGTGGCTCAGAGAGAAAGATGAACCCTTATAAGATCTCTTCTTTGTCAGTTTATCAAGACTCTTCCTCAGGAACACGTGGTGATCATATTAATTTCCCCTTCCCCCTTCTACCATAGCCTTTGTTTTCTAGTTTGTACCCCTATATGGATGACATTCCAGCTTATCGCACGATGCAAACCGACAAGTGGAATTCGCTTACAACGTGTGTTTTTTCTATATATTATGACATGAGAATCTGAGCGCGCTCTATCATCGGCGTTATTAACACCTTCCATCAGGTGAGATTGAGGCTAGGCGCACACCTATCTGTAGTAAAAAAAGTACCAGGTAGCGAAATTAATATCAAATAAACATGTCTGCAGTCATTTGGAATTATGAAGATCAAACTTTTAAGTTAACGATCAAGTCCAGTCCCAACCTGAGCGGCTATAACCTCAACGCTTTCCTTACCTAAACCAGTGTAACTGGTAGCGCCAAGAAAAGCGGATAAGTGGACTGTATATTCTTAAATACCTCAGTATTTAAGAATGGAAAGAAAAGGGAATAAAAGACACACATTGACCGTTCTATCCTCGCGGCTCTGGTGACGTCGGCTTTACCCTCTCCTCCCTGGTTGTGGTGCGGCACCATAATATGCGGACGAACAATGATTATGAGAACACTGTCGTGTGTGCGTAGCGGGCGAAAAAAAGGAAATCCAGGACAATGAGGTGTCCTCGCGAAGCGTGCTGACAGTTCATGCGGCGACCGTCAGGAATGACGTATTGAACGACACTAAAATCATGGCCATGTTAAAAGTCACGGCCGCGTATGGTGGAAAAGGTGACAGGAAGAGGGTAGGAAATTAAGAGAGGGTAGATTTAAAAAATGAATAAATATTGGCGCGACCAGTAACAATTCTGTATATTTTTTATTTTGCGGGTTTGATAACTGAATAAAACATATAACGCTTAAAGTACTGGTATATTTTATTAGACTCACCTGGTATTATATTTAAAACAAGTTTTAATTTTCATAATATTCTCCAAAATTACCGTAAAAACTGACAAAGTGGATTACTTAAGCAAAATGTCGCTTGAGAATTAAATATTCAAATATAATTTCATATCGTGTATACAGTCAATAATTTAAAAGCTCCTACGTTGTCTGGTATAGACGTTTTTAATAAAAAAACATGCATATATTTTTTAAATTATTTATAGGCGAAGGCTTGACCTCAATCACACTTGGTGGAAGGTGAAGATGAGTTTGAAGATGAAACGCGTTTGCCTAGCAAATGCCCATTCACTCTTCTCTTAAAGACTTCCAGGTCATAAGAACGCGGAAATACGGCCGCTGGAAGCATATTCCACTCTTTAGCTGATTTACTTGAAATTGTTACACTTCCTATTTGTCACATTTGTTACATTTGACTTGGTTGGCCTTATATTCTGATTTAAAAAAAATAGCACAAACGCGAAAGCAGCCTGAGTTCTCGAGTAATTTATAACAAATAGTAGATCAGAAATTCCCTCAGTTCGTGTAAAAAAGTTGACAAAACTACAAATACATTTAACTCGTTAAACAAAGAACTACAGGGCGAACAAGGTAACTTGAGACTTCTCATTTAGAGATTCAAATAACGCCCGAAGGGTGTAATAAGGGCGACACTTAATTACACTTCGAAAAAGGAGTGTTTAATGAAAATATTGGCTTTTATTAATGTAACTAGTGGATCCGATGTAACTTTGCCCAGGTGCCGCTTATTCTTGAGGCGAAGCCATTAAGAATTACCTCGTTAAACCTTTTGATAAGCGCCTTGACGGTGTACTTGGACATATGCGTACGAGTAGGCGCGCCCCTTCTGATCATGTGCTTCTCACTTACAGCCCCCAACAGACCCTCGCCCCCAAGGTCCGTAGTCACTTGTCGCAAGTAGTCAATAGGTGGAACCTGCAACAATAAAAAAATTGAAAGCAACAATAAAGAATTGAAGTGAGTTATCTTCTTTTTCTCATCGTTGGCTAGTTATTATATATCCAAATGCTGTGATCCGACCAGTATGAAGCGACCTCAATTGCCTCGTACGTCTCTACCAAACCTCTATAAGCGCAGGTAGCAGTGCTTGAGTTGCACGAGAGTCAAAGTGACATGATTTAAGTAGTTCCGCAGGCGTTCATACCATTCTCACTGACTTTGTAAACCCGCTTACATATGTTACTACGGCAGCGACTCACCAGAGAGTATAGACGATTTAAATAGATTATGCAATACACCTATCATATGGTATAAAGCGTAGATATGGCGTGTAGATAAAGAAAAAAATAGTTATTTTGTACAGCAAAATTTAATCTATCATGCTGTGATGATTCGCCAAAGGGAAGATAGCTCAGCATATGCTAGGCGAACAGCTGAGAAACCCAGCGCTGGTTTACAGCTGACAACCGTAGAAGATATAAAAATGAAGAATACCCGGACAGCAACAGTTAAGCACGTTTAATAAAACACAGAACACATTCACAAATGAACGAAATAAGAATAATAGTGCGAACAACGAAAATACAATTAAAACGGATACCTGAAGGTGGTAACACGAGTAAACGGAATGTGGAGACGCAAGCCATGTCTAGGCAGACTGAAGCGGGCGGTGGTAGCGCTCGTGTAGTACTCCGCCCGCGCAATTTACCTACGCGCGTCGGCGTCCAGCTACACTATACCTCACCGCCCGCTATATGTTTTTCCAGAACACAATAAATATTATAATTAATGTTGCGGAAAGCGCGCTTTTTGCGACAATGGCATGAAGGCGGGTGGCGGGAAGAGAGGCGCGTCGTTGGGCGACATCGGAAAGAAGGCGGTGGGCAGACGGGGGCGCAATACTGCAAAATCCGGCCCCACGATTGGTAAATTATATGCTAGGCGAACAGCTGAGAAACCCAGCGCTGGTTTACAGCTGACAACCGTAGAAGATATAAAAATGAAGAATACCCGGACAGCAACAGTTAAGCACGTTTAATAAAACACAGAACACATTCACAAATGAACGAAATAAGAATAATAGTGCGAACAACGAAAATACAATTAAAACGGATACCTGAAGGTGGTAACACGAGTAAACGGAATGTGGAGACGCAAGCCATGTCTAGGCAGACTGAAGCGGGCGGTGGTAGCGCTCGTGTAGTACTCCGCCCGCGCAATTTACCTACGCGCGTCGGCGTCCAGCTACACTATACCTCACCGCCCGCTATATGTTTTTCCAGAACACAATAAATATTATAATTAATGTTGCGGAAAGCGCGCTTTTTGCGACAATGGCATGAAGGCGGGTGGCGGGAAGAGAGGCGCGTCACTTTTACGTGTGTACGTATGTCAGCCCCATCGTACCCTAATACAGAAATACCTAACATATTACATATGGTGCCATTGATCTGAAAAAGCCAGACGCCTCATCAGATAATAGTTCTGTTAAGATTTTGTTAAACATCCCGATGTCAAGTCTGTTCAGAGCAAAGGCACTCACAAACGCCTCCCTCACAGGTTCAGATCGGACACATTCCATCAACAAATGGTGGATATCATCTATAGAAAATATATGGGGAAAGAAATATAAAGTGACGATATATTTTGATTTTGTATTTGCTGGATTCAGCAGCGACAAACTCACAATCAGAACAGTCTAAACATTTTATACAGTTTATTATATACAATATATTAGGTCCTTACATATGAAATTGGCGTTTTTCGTACTGGCCACTTTAATCACAAATTTCTCCTCTTTGGTAAGGAATTCCAAATTCAAATTTGTACAGCTATAGACTCATGTATTTGTGCTTCGATGATCGTCATTCATTTGTTTTTTTCTTCTGTTTTTTTCTGTTTGCGTCACTCATTTTACAAAATGGAATTCTTAAACGCATTATTTACGAGTACGAGTTCCGCCGTGGCACTAGTGCTGCGGAAACAACTCGAAGGGTGAATGATGTGTATGGCGGTCGTGTTGCAAAAGAAAACACAGTTCGTTTTTGGTTCCAACGTTTTCGTTCTGGAAATTTCGACCTGCAGAACAAGCCCCGTGGAGGGCCTGAGACTCAAGTTGATAATGAAGAGTTGAAGGCTATTGTGGAAGCGGATCCATCGCAAACCACGTCCGAGTTAGCTGCAGGCTGCGATGTTAGTGATAAAACTGTTTTAATTCACTTGAAGCAAATTGGGAAGATTACAAAGCTTGAAAGGTGGGTACCTCACGAATTGACTGAAGCAAACCGGCAAACGCGCGTCGACTGCTGCGTTACATTACTAAACCGGCACAATAATGAAGGTATTTTAAACCGAATCATTACCTGTGATGAAAAATGGGTTCTTTACGATAATCGGAAGCGCTCAGCGCAATGGTTGGATCCTGGCCAGCCAGCCAAATCCTGCCCCAAGCGAAAATTAACCCCAAAAAAGTTACTTGTAAGCGTTTGGTGGACTAGTGCCGGTATTGTTCATTACAGTTTTCTCAAATCTGGCCAGACTATTACGGCTGATGTCTATTGTCAGCAATTGCAAACCATGATGGAAAAGCTAGCGGCTAAACAACCTAGGCTGGTCAATCGCTCCACGCCACTGCTGCTTCACGACAACGCTAGATCACACACTGCGCAACAGACGGCTACTAAATTAGAAGAGCTTCAATTGGAAAGTCTAAGACATCCTCCGTACTCCCCGGACCTTGCTCCAACAGATTACCATTTTTTTCGAAATTTGGATAACTTCTTGCAAGGGAAAAAATTCAACTCCGATGGGGCAGTCCAAATCGCCTTCAAAGATTTTATTGATTCCCGTCCGACTGGTTTTTTTAATAAAGGGATCAATGAACTACCTATGAGATGGCAAAAGTGCATAGAAAATAATGGTTCATACTTTGATTAATTAAATATATTATATTAAAAAATATTCGACTTTTTGTTCCTCCCATACAAAACGCCAATTTCATATGTAAGGACCTAATATAAGAGTAGTTTCAGCGCATAAGAATTGAGGCCGAATTTGAAAAACATTCGGAAGTCTGCTATTAAGGAGAAAATAATCAATCAAGATCCAACAGCGTTTCTTTCAATATTCAAGAACATCCTTAAGTCTTCGCCATTCATAGCTACCATTTAATTTGTTAATACCTATTTAATATTATACAAAGAAATAAATAATAATATGAATGAAATAAAATAAAATGATGAATTGTGAAAGATAGAATGTGTAAGCTAAATGTACATACTTCCACATCCCTAATTTAAAACTTTCAAGCCTTAAAAGGAAAAAAAAGCCTTTGACCATTCTCCTGTCTATCTGTCTCTCAAGACCTTTTTTTCTTAAGAACGCGTGAAAGCATTAAGATAAACTGAATATTAAATATGTCGTCGTCTTCAGACCCTTGTACCTCTGAAAAATCAAATTTCTAAAACCACGCAGTTACGGTCGTTAAGCAATACATATAATAATACCGTTCCTCAATCACCTATTAATATAATATTATTTAGACGAAATATATATATATTTAATGAATGTTGATGTGCCGGGACAAACCATTACAACTCAACCGGGCTTAGGGGGCGAGCACAGAAGGTGCTCAGCCAGTGAATTTATGGGATGGGTGCCAACGTAAAGGCCCACCTGTGAGTACGACCCCGACTTGGGCGGCCAGCCAGGGAAAGAACGTAAGGTGGTCTACTAGCGTTTCGGAAGCGACTACCTTGAGAAAAAACGCCATAAAAAACTCAAGGCTGTGTCGGAGTGGAATTAGACGACAAATTATTTGAGATCTTTTATATATACCGCCTTATAAAAAAAAATATCGTTTGTGCGATGTAGGTTAGTAAAATTGTATTAAAATCGTACATCGATATATTATACATTTCTGTACGCGTTTGTGCCCGCCAATCTCAGAAATGGCTTAAACGATTTAAATGCGGATTTCACTAATGTATTTTGGAAAGCTGCCTTTAACATTTAGTGTTAATTTTATTTCAAACGGTTCTTAAATGAATATATTGCTTCTAAACAAACGAAGTCGCGGACTCAGCTTGAGTTGCATATTTTTAATTTTTGCAAAGAAGTATAAATCTATAGCTTATATACCGTTGGACTATGATGGAAATATATTTGGAAAGCAGCAATGTCTTACACCACAATTACAGAAAAAAATCCAATTTTGAGTTTACAAACTGTATTCCTAGCGGTCAAGTCGCGACCTAAATATCAGCAATAAAACTCGACATTGATTAATGCCGATGACGATATTGAAAACAATAAAAAATAATTGGCTAACAATGATGACACTCACAGTAACCTGACTGTAAAGTTTCGCATTCAATTCTTGCCTGCCGCTCCCAGTTTGTAGTAGTCGTGATGAAACAGGCAATAAACGTCCAATGTTCAGTCACCACCGACAGCCCGTGCCACTAACGGGCTAACAAGAGATGTATTCACAAAGTCAATGGACTATTAATTACATTCATACAATAAAGAGTCAATATTTATTTATTTCTTTATAATTCAATCGCTTTTTAGCAAGAAACTTGATGTGAAAATAATATATCGTCACGCTGTATCCTTTTTGGGATAAGCAGAGATATATTAGTGGCTGTATCCAGTTTACCCTAATATGTTGTGTCCAACGTGACCAGTAGCGCGGCTGATCGCCGTTTTCAACGTTGTTAACCATGACATTTCTATTAGATGCCATGCAGGTTTCCTCACGATGTTTTGATGATGCCTAAAGTCATACTTAATCTAAAAAAACCCAGATGTACGAGTGGGATTTGAACCTAATACTATTCGCTTCACCGTGCATGGATATCGGTCCGTTATCCACTAGGCCACCACAGCTACACAGCCATGATATAATATTACTTATTATTCTTTCATTGTTTTATCCTGAATGTGTATTTTGTTACTTTCCTTTTCTTATACTGGCTCGGTATAGCAATGGTGATAGTCAACGGACTTTAATCCCTTAGAGGTCGTTGCCATTCTTGAACTATACTCTACTATTCATCAGATGTGTTATAGTCACTTGATCGAGACAGCTTAAAAAAATAAAATGATAAAAATACAGAATTTAATGTTTTAAAACTTTTAAAGTTTCTGCATAATGCCATCCGTGCGGTCACTACACCCAGCGGATACAATAAACAGATTTATAATCTACCCTTAGCTTTTATTTGAGATTTCAATAAAAGAATTTTCATCTTAAGATTTGTTTTTGTCTCTGACCGTGACTTTGTCTGAGTAATAAAAAACATACATAACAAAAATTGTGCTCCCTCACTCTTGTAATGTTATTTTTTAAAATAAATGTAAAGGGGCTTTTGAGCAGACTGGCATGATGACGGCGACTATAGACGGACAGTATCCAAAAAGAGAGTTGTATACGTTTGCGATTTTATTTATTTTAGTACCTGTCTGTGACATCATACCTCAAAGTGGACCAATTTAATTTTTTTTTTCTTTGAAATGTGCATAGAAGGGCAAAATGGAATCAGATTAAGGAAAAACGATTAACTTTTATAGTTAATAATACTGTCTTTTGCTCATAAACACTACGGAATCCTCAATTGCATACACTCCAATGACTGCTTAATGTTTTGGAGGGATTTAATTATGATTACAGAGCAGCAAAATTAAAATCACGACTACATTTTTTAATCGTTAATAAGATTACATTTTATCCATCACCGGTAAGGTGACTTAAACAAAATTATTTGAGCTCATTGGAATGCTCTCGATGAAATAGGTTACACATGGAGAATCGAATTGAGAGTTGTTTTAAATTTATTGATAATTAACAGTACTATTTTAATACTTTTTGATGGTGTGAGCATACTAGATGTTGTGCAGATGACGCTGCTTGTGTGCTCTCTTCCAACCGGGGCACACGATGCATTGCTATGGCGACACGGTGCCGAATCGCTGCTGCACTATCATTTTACATACAAATATTCAAGGTAGACACATGTTGGCTAGGGTTGAACGCGTTGTGATCATGGAACGGTATAGTTTTTTTTTTGACTGGATAATGTACCGCCGGCCTGGAAATGCCTTTACAAATTCAGCGGGCGAAAAAGGCGAGCACTTAAGGTACTTAGCAAGCGAATTTATAGGTTAGGTTGTAACGCACGGGCACCCGTGTGGGTACGGACCTCAACTTGGGCAGCCAGCCAGGGAAGAACTGTAAGGTGATCTACTAGCCTTACGGAAGCGACTACCTTGAGAATAAATTCAAGACTGTGTCGGAGTGGAAGTCGCGTAAACGCACCGGTTAACGACAGTCCACTGAAGTATCATTTTTGGCGCCGCCGGTGTTGTGTAATAAAGCTAGTGTGCGTGTATACCTCATTGTTAATTTGAGCAGCGGCTTCCTAGGCCGCAATGATTGGGTCATTGGGTTACGATCAGGAGTAAAGTCTTTTTCGATACATTTTTGTACGGCGTCGCAACGCATCGAATGCACTGGTTGGAAGAGACCACACATGCAGTGGCATTCATCCCATATATGCATAAAAGCAATGCATACCTTGCAATAAAAATCATGGATAAGTTACTAAAAGTTAAATATAAAAAAGAATTAATTGATACGAGTATCATTATAATATATTCCATTATCACGCCAATTATTGTTCTGATAAAATAAGTACATGGTGTACTAATAAAATGTAATCACACGAACGCAGCGCCATTTACGGAAAGCAAAGTAAATTTTGCAGAACCCAGCGCCATGTAAATAAATGTTCTGGCCACGCCCACCACTCTCAGATTTCTTCGCAATTAAAAGCAGTGCTTTTTGTAAACAACTGTTGTTAAAAATGCTGTTTTTTTAACTTAATTGCTATTTACAATTATTCTTTTATATTAAAATAACATGCCCGGGGTAAAACTGTTGTGCTCGACACTGCACACAGTCAGGCTTTTATCCGCAACACTTCCTCCACCGTCACTCCAACGCCAATAGTTTGCGAACGCGACATTATTTCTTAAAATCGAATGTATACGAGTATTACACAATAAGGTAGCGTACATACTCCATATTTGTGAATCAAAAAATGACAATTAAATATTGTTTAGCGTGGTTACAAAATTGTCGCCAAGACCTCGATTATTAGTAGAAATGTAGGTCAGTGGAAGGTAGTTATTGATTCGAGTCCAATTTTAACTCGTAACCAAATGGGCTGAACGTGTTATTTTATGATAAAGGTTTTTTCGGAGGCCTTTGCTGTATTTTTATAGCCTTTCCTTTATTCGGATATGAACCTGGGCCTCTTCACACATGTAAAAATTTTCCCAACTTGTGATATATTCCAAAACTTATAAACTTATATACTTCTGGAGCAGTTTAGTATTGCGGTACCTCGCAGGCTGCCTCGGTATCCTGCTCCCATGTTTGCTACTAAACGATATAAGACCAACCTTGGTCACTTTTCTATAGTGCCAAGACTGTCACGTTTATATAACGAGTGTGTGTCCGGGGATGGGAACATCGATATTTTTGCGGATTCATTGCCGGCCTTCAAGAGAAAAATCAGTGAGCAGGTGTGTTGAGCTTGGCATTGTTCTTGGTGTTATATAATTTAATTTGAGATATTATTGTCTGCTGTTGTTTTTTTTTTGTGTTTTGATATTGTTAGATAATGCTTTTGGGCCATGCTGTGGTTGTCTGTTATTGGTATCCGTTACCGACATTTAGCTTATGCATGTGATTCAGATTGTGAATGTGAAGTGTAATGGAGCTGTTGACAGCCCATAAATAAATAAATAATAATAAATAAAATACTCATTAAAATGAATTTATTTGACAGGAAATTTTGGTCTACACTAAAAGCTCAAGGTAACTTTTTTTTCTTGAGCCAGTGGAATTCCTCTTGGACCTTCAGGGGGACTGTGAGGACCATCCCCTCGGTGTGTCGGACTCCTACTGATTAAAACCACCGGGGTGTCCCTATCCGGGCGTAAGGTGCGCCGGGCTACGGGCATACGACAGGCGGTCTCACCGCGGCCCAACGCGCGATAGGCTGAAGGGCAACGCCACAGTCGTAGGGGAAGTGGGAGCGAAGAGTGATCACCATACCCCCTTCGCCAAGTGGTTCGTGGGAACTGGAGTATACTCCAGTCGTGTCATGCATGTTCGGCTATAGCCGAACGGTATCCCACTCAAGCAGTACTGCTCGGCACTTCTAGAGGAGCCTCTAAGATGGGTAGAGACTCCGGGCGTTGCCCTTCCTCTATTTGGCCCGGATGGGCCTTCATGTGGCGGTGCAGGCTTCTCAGCCGACTCTGGCCATTAGCTAAAGAGCTAACCTATGTAATTGAATAGGAATTGAGTACATTTCTTTTAACAGGAGTATATTAATAATAATCTATCATCACACTATATCCCTTTCGGGGTGAGTAGAGATACAAGTGGCTGTATCTACTTTGCGCTTATATGTGGTTTTCCCAACGTGACCAGTAGCGCAAATTATTGATGTTCTCACAGCACTAGTAGACATTACATTATTAGATGCCATGAGGGTTGTCTAACGATGTTTTCTTTCACCGTTTAGCATGTGGTGCCTAAATCAGGACGTAATCTGGAAAAATCCATAGGTACGTGCCAGTATTTGAACGTTTCGCGTTGCTGCGCATGGTTACTGGTCCGCAAGCCACCACAGTCACACTAATTAATTAATTTTTATTATGTTAAATTAGAAAGAAAATTAAAATACATATTTTTTTATAATTCGGTCATATTTACATAAAAAAAATAAATTGATATTTGTAAGCGCTAAGTAACACCAGTTGTACGGATAAGTGGTTTTTCCTTTGATTTCAATTAGCTAGAACAAAAAAAAACTCATAAATTCCTGTTATCTGTTTGGTTTACCGTAATAGAGTAAGGGCTCAATAATGTAACGGATATACGTAAAATATGAAGCAGGTCTTTCCTGACCTTCAACATAAAGTACTGTCAAAAAAGAAAATCAATTTACTCTTTTAAAACCATAGTTCCTGTATGAGAAAAGTAATTACTGTTATTACAAAAAAGGAAATTATAAATAAAAAAGTGTTAAAAATCAAACAAATTCAAACAAAACATTGTTAGTGTTGGTGTGGTGTGTTCCCGTGATATAAACAGAACTATATTTGTTGGAAAGTTTCTTTGATATATGGTAATATGTTAGTTCTGTATATACCATGTGAGCTGACGTTTCTTATGCTGGAAAGTAGCGATTAACACGGATATGGAAGGTCATGATCAATGCCCATATTTCGGCCGTCCCAGTGTAATTGGTGGCTTAACCCTTGAGGTTGTTGATTAGTACGTCTACCTTGAACAAACTGCCCGATTCGGTAGGCTCAGCTTCAAGAGAGAGGTCAATCGGTGACTAATTCAACTCGGCCGGGCAACGTTTGAAAAGTTACGCAAGGTTTTCCTGTTTGAAATACTTCAATGCTTGAAAACAAAAGTTTTCGTTCAATATTTGTTGCCAGTGATAACATATGGTTCAGAAACGTTGTCTCTTACTTAGGGTCTCATTAGAAAGCTCAATGTCGCTCAGCGAGCTATAGAGAAACCTATGCTTGGTATTTCTCTTTGTGATTGAATCAGAAATGAAGAAATCCATAGACGAACAAGAGTCACCGACTTAGCCGAGCGGATTAGGAAGTTGAAGTGCAACTGTATCTAAAGTGATTAGAGTTAGTCTAAAGGAATGGCTCTTTTATTTTACAAACTTTATAATAAATTTTATAAATTCTGCTTTTTATGTGATTTTCTTTTATTTAACACAATTTTTGTTATGTATGTTTATATCTTTTTTTACATATATAATATACCCAAATTCATTCTCATTTTGACGTATGCTTACATTTGTTCCCCACTCAAATGGTTATAATAGCAAAGTTCTCAAACTGCTTTTCATTTTTATTACATTGAAGCAAAATTTTGTAAGTTTTACAATATCCCATTTTCCCTTTGAGTTTCAAGTGGCTTGAGTTAATATAATTTTGATATAAATCGAAGATTGCAACCCTGCGCGGTTCCATATTAACTTTGTTAGCAAATGATTGATCGACTTTGTTTCGAGTTGAGATCACAAGGGTTCGGGGATCATTTTAATGAAGCAATTTCTAGTCCTTGATTCAGTGGAAAATATCGTATGAAAGCAGGGATGTTCCAAAGTACTATATAAAAAGATAGAAAACAAAAAAGAAAGATATAGTAAACGTTTATTATATAATAGATTGGTTAGGTTATAGAATAGGATAATGAAGGCAGAAAACAATAAAAGCAAATACCCTGTGCTGTGATGATGCGCCAATGAGAAGTCAGCCAAGCACATGCTAAGTAACCAGCTGATTTTCAGCTGACACCCATTTCATGTGTCAACGCGCAGAAAACGGCGAGGAAGAAAATTTAAATGTAAAAAAATAATAAAATATATGTGTATATTTATTAGAAAAATAAATCACAAAACAGCAGTCTAAAGGAAAAAAAGCACAAAAAGGAACTAAAACTGAAAGAGATAATCATGAACACGTATTACGAAGCTAAAAAACTTATGAAATATCCAAATTGAACAGTTCAATTTAGAAATTCTGAACTCCAAGATTTCGTGACCTTCATAAACATGTTTTTTTTCAATAAAAACTTATCTTATTTAAAAAAAATGATTAGATCATATTATATAAGAAACTCAGAATTATGTAAAAAAAAATTAGTTTTTAATGATGGCGTAAATTTTAGTCATTCATTTGAGAGTTTTGTAAAAGTATACAGTGAACTCAAGAATTAAACTGTTACATTATTGATACTACTATATTATTTTTAATGATTTAAAAATAAAAATATTGATTTTTCTATTGCCGAGCTAAGTACATCCCTAACTGAAGTCATCGCTCTAACCTTGATTCCATTTTATTCCGTTTACTCATGAAAAATTCAAAAGTCAATTACTATTTTTCCCCGAAATACGAATGTATTGATTTTTAGTTAAGTAATAGTTTTCATTATCACTACGCTATATCTCTAAAGGGGGTGAATAGAGATTGTAAGTTTTGTTATATTTGTAAGAAACATCAACAGAGGAAATCGTAATTAGAAGTTTTCGAAGTTTTGTGGTTGTGGTGATCAAGTGGATTAAGGACCGATATCCATGCTTGGAAACGCGAATGGTCGTAGGTTCGAATTTCGACCCGTATCTCCGGGTATTTCCACTCGTCACTGCTTATGAACTACGCTGCACTTTCCATCAGGGCCAATGAAGTCACTTTGTTGAGCTTAGTATAAAAAAGAGAAGGTATTTTTACCGGGCAACGACTGGTCACGGCAGCTGGTGGGTTAAAAAAATTCTATGCCATTTATCAGTGTTTAATAGAATTTTAATATTTAAGAATCGTTGCTGCAACTGGACGTAATTCCCACGCTTTGCCAAGGAACAGGAAGAAACGTTTATTGAGAAAAAAAAACAACATACGCCATATACATTTAGATAAAATAATGAAAGAAGACTACATAATATATCACATCGTATATCCTGTGTGATATAACTATCTTAAAATCCACTTGGCCTCAGCATCTGCTGGGCGACTCTGTACGCGCCATCTAGCGCTGATTTGCAGCCGACCGTCAATGGAGCCGGTTGCCACAGAGCTCATCTAATACGCCTCGATTTCCACAAGTCTCCTTACCTGATAAAAAAGGTGATATTCCATGTCAGTCAACCGAAGCGCTACTTCTTCGGGATAATGAAGAAATTTCTTGAGAGAACCTAACTCTTCTTGAATAGTTTCTTCGAAGGACGAGGAATCTGAGAAGAAAAAAAGTGATTAAAAGGTATATTAACTAGATATTGTACACGTGCGTGTGTCTAAAAGCGCGCATCAAATTTTGGCAGTCGCGATCATAACTGCTGACAGTACTGCACAGTGACTTATTTTATTTCGGTTTTATATAAAGGGAAACGTAAAGCAATATATAAACAATAAAAAAACACAAAAAGATACATAAGCCAGCAAAGTTTCCACAAATGAAAAAAACTACTTTCTATATAAATGTAATGTTACCGAGCTCGGCGGCTCATTACTGATGAGGCTCTTTCATTGCGTAAGCTACTCAGTTTGAAACACCATTTCAGAGTGGCCTGCCTTTCGGTTTACTGTAGATTATACTCTGGTAAGTGTGCGGCTGAGTTATATAATTTTGTTGCTGCTCACACGAGGCGATTCACCTCCTCTTTTTGCTGCGAACTGTCAAGGAGTGGATTTCGCTTTCTGCGTCTGTTTTTCAACATCTTATGGCACGGGAATCTTCAAACGTCGAGGGAATCGGTATTTGTAAGGTGAGCGCGCTACACCATCGGCCTCATCATCACTTTCCATTAGGTGAGATTGAGGTGATGGATGGGATGGGTCTGCCAGAATCTGAATCACCCCTTTAGGATGCCGAAGAAAGTAAAGATAAAAAAAAGTTCTATTCTATTCTTTCTGTTTACCTCATTAGGGAACTAGCGTGATGATAGACCGAATAATAATAATTATATTTTACAGAATCTGTGACCTATGTATAAGCAGAATAACAAGGCTGTACAATTCTATGTCAAAATCTACTGATCTCGATATATATAGGTAATTATGATATTTTGAAAGTAAAAAAAGGATGTTATTATTCGGAAGAATTGTGGAATATGTTCTTTTTCTTATTTTCGTTTTTTTTTTGCATGTTAGATTACTGATTTTATTTTTGTTACGGTTCCTGTCCGTGTGTTGCTCGTATTTTCATAATTCTTTCCTTTTGTGCAAGTCTACACTTTTAAATATAGTCGCATTTATAATGTTCATGTCTTATTATAGTATATTTAATGTAGGTGGTCTATATATGTGTTTTTATTAGTAAATAAATTCCAATCCATGAAAATTATTAATTAGTTCAGTAGGTATGACGATTATTGAGGAGACCGCTAGTCTATAATGAAAAACAAAAAGAAAAATATTAGCCAACAACTTCTGAGAACCGTAAAGAAAACCACAGTCTTCTAATAACATCAGAAGCGGGCAATCTATGTGGAAAACTTCTCGAGTTTCTCCAACCTCATAAATATATCCATGTTGCAGTCAGTCGGAAATAAGAATTCCGGGAAAAATATATAATGTGCAACGTAACTAACAAGCAGTAACGGAGATCTGAACTAAATTAGTCTCTTTTATAAGTGTATAATTAATCGATCTATCTATTCATATATAAACAGTTGCCCAGGCGGACATTTTACGCTAAAGCCTAAAGTATTACAACTAGAAACTTGAAATTTTTACATTACGTTCTTTTAATGACATAGGCACCTAATAAGAGCTTAATTTAATATTCCTTCCTTAAAATAAGGGACTAAAGTTTGTATGAAAGTTAAGTAAGTTTCATTTTCGTTGGCGCATCCCTACACTCTAAAGCCTTACAGAATCGCGACAATGTAGCAATTCTTTCACGTACTTCGAAGTTGTGGAATCGGCTGCCGGGAACAGTTTTCCTCAAGAGCCATGACATGGGATACTTATAAAAGGTAGCAAACGATGACCTCCTTGGTCAAAAACGCAATAACGACACTTCTTGTGTTGGTGTGTTGTCAATGGAAGGCAGTGACCAGTGATCATCTTATCACCATGTGAGCCGTCAGCTCATTTGCCAACAAAAGCTAAAAAATACTTATTTATGTTTATCTTGTTTTATAGTCGAAACTAGACATTTGTCAAAAAGTTAGTACTTATATAAAAAAATAAAATTGAACTGTTGCTGCAGCACAGTATTTTCATTATAAAGTTATTCAAAACTTTCTGCCTTTCTATATTACTGATAATAAATCCAATGAATTCATAAAAAAACATAATTCATAAAATTATAATATTGAATATACATTTAAATTAGAGATGTGTCGACTATGACTAGCCCATTCGTCGTTCATGTCTATTAAGATTTCGGGCATTTTGCGTGACACTTCATTTACAACTGATTCGCAATGACATCGATATATTTCACTTGAGCCGTAATCAAGTCCTTAAGGCTATTATTTCGAAACTGCAGTTTTTTTTTTTTTTTTTATAACTTATAGGCGAACGCTTGAACTCAATCACACCTGGTGGAAGGTGAAGATGAGTCCGATGATGAACCGCGTCCGCCTAACAAATGCCTATTCACTCTTCTTTTAAAGACTCCCAGGTCATAAGATCGCGGAAATATGGCCGCTGGTAGCATATTCCACTCCTTAGCTGTTCGCATGATGAATGTTGAAGCGAATCTTCTCGTGCGGATATAAGGAACATCCACCACAAACGGATGGTATCCGACACGATGTCTTGTGGTTTTGTGGTGGAATGGGGCTGGTGGAATCAAAGAATGTAGTTCCTGAGAACACTCTCCACCGTGCAACCGGTAAAAGACCGCGAGGCAGGCAACTCTACGTCGATGCTCGATGCTTTGCAATTTAATTTTTGACAAAGAGTCGTCGCCAATAAGTCTACGAGTTCTACGATCAATCGAGTCCAAAGCCGCCAACTGATATTTAGCGGATCCGTCCCAAAGGTGACAACAGTACTCAACACCCGACCGCACCTGCGCTTGATACAGGTTAAGTAGTTGCGATGGTGAAAAGAACCGTCTGACCTTAAAAAGGACACCCAATTTTTTTGCAGCTGTTTTCGCTCTAAGCTCAATCGACCGCCCAAAGTTCAAGTCAGCTGTCAGGTCTAAACCGAGGAGCTCAAGACCATCTGTCACCGGCAAGGAAACACCCTGGAAGGTGGGAGTCAGGTGAAAAGGACTCCGTTTAGCGGAAAAAAGACACGCCTGTGTCTTGGTAGCATTAAAACTAACAAGATTCGCATCGCCCCAATCAGAGACATATTTAAGTGCTAAATCTGTTCGCTTCACCATAGCCTCCCTCAGCAGAGAGATCTCGACGGCATCTGCCCGCGGTCCAGATAAGTACCTTTCAGTAACAGTGCTATCATCCGCATACCCAAGGATACCGGGTTTAAGCAAATCGTTGATGTGTAGCAGAAACAATGTTGCTGAAAGTACTGATCCCTGAGGAACACCGGCATGTACCGGACAGTTTGATGAATTACGTATGAATTATACAGAAATAAACACACATAAACTCACACAACACTCACTCATCCACTCGCATATTGTAGAACGACCCAAAACACATTAATAAAATGTAACTTTAAAACTGTGACTGTAGTTTTTGTTTTTATTTCGTTTGTATAATTGTTTTTATGTAAATGTGCTGTGACGTTATTATTAAAAAAAATACATAAATAATTCATACAAAGTAAGAAGCCGAATAGTCGGAACTCTCTGTCGACTTGTCACCGACTGCAAAAGTGATCGAATAGTCACTTTATCGACTAGCCGGAACATCACTGATTTAAATATACTGAATACTGATTGGGGTGGACTATTTAGAGGTTTGCGAACCCAAAACATTATTATTTTTTAATGGACGAAGGTCGGTGCTCTCTAGAGGTCTCAACAGCGGGGATTGAAAGCACTCCACAGTTTTTTATCGAAATTAAATAATATTTTTCACTTAGAAGCTTATATTGTAATAATAACGTATTCTCTAGTTTTTCAAACTATGATTTGGAGTACAATGTGGATATTAGGAAACTATTTATTTTTATAAAGGGAAAATCCATTTTAGTTCTTCCTGGTCGCCATGAGAGTAACGGCCAGGGATGTGTCAGATCAGTATATGACTTACAATATTCCGAAAGAGAAATTACATCTATATAGTCAAAATGCGAGTGTACGTTGTACTTATTGCTTACGGATCCTCGGCATATTAGGGGCCAAGACCAGTTATAAAGAAAGGAATGGAAAAAAATTGAAGGCTATTTGAAACGAGATGAAGGATTCATTTTTAAATTACTAACAAGTGCACAATCTAGAAGATCTCAACGGACTTTTTTTTTATATAAAAATATCAAATTAGATGACCGCCAAGCGATATTAAGTTCGCCGGGTCAGCTAGTAAATAATACAAAAATCATACCATATTCATGTTCAGCACAATGCGTCGTCGAGGCTGAACTCGGGCCGGCTTCGGGCTCCACTTGCATTTCAACTTATTTAGAACTTAAAAAAAAAATTAAACCCGCTCTACAAAGTCGCTTTACATTTATCTACATCGATCTAGCATATTGCGTATAGCGCCATCTAGTATCCAGGTTCATAACTTAAACAGCGACTTCTCTCGATCGGGGTTTGATGTTTCTTTGAAGTTATGCCGCGAGCTCATAGCGATAGTCTTTAAATTCTGGAACAAAAGAAATAATATCAAAATTAAAAAAACATATTTTTAAATTAATTTATTAAATATACTTATTTTATAGGTTTTCTCATACTAGTTCAGCTTAAATATGTTTTTATTTGCATTCAAAGTGGAATTTAAGTTACCCGAAGTTTTCTATACAGAAAATATGCGGCTTATTAAAAAAATAAATATGGCATAATCATGAAAAACTATTCAAATTTCTTTTAAGGAAAAAATGTACTTCATCTTTAGGCCAAAGATATAATGATAATAAGAAAACTGGAATATATACCCACCACATTAAGTTATTGGAATGAAAGTACATATTTCTGTGGTAATCTAATAGAGTGCGCTTTAGTATACTATTGCATTGGATGAAAATACACACACATGGCGACTCATGATTAGTCTACAGCTAAACTGATCAGTGTTTCTGAGAAAAACGGTCTCGACAGACAAATACCTTGTTCCTCATTCTCACTTCATTAATAGAACCAAGCTTACAGGTTTATAGTGTCTCAGCTATACAGTAACTCATATCCCGGCTAGGACTAAGAAATTCTAAAATTCCTACTTTTGCCGTGTCGTTGGGCTGTGGAATAGTCCTCCGGCGATCGAGTCCCCACCGTCCTGCGATATTGGGTCCTTTAAGCCAAGAGTGAAGAGATATTTGTGCACGAAGGCTTGATCGCTGCGACTATCGATAGCTTTTTCTTTGCTGTATAATAGTATTACTTATTGCTTGTTTGCTTCAGGTGTGATATGGTTACTGTGTCGAGTCAGGTTATAAAAATGATAGACAAACAAACGGATAACAAAGTGATCCTGTAAGAGTACCGTTGAGGTATGGAACCCTAAACAAGCATTTCAATATTTGCTAAACGAAGGCAAAGTAACTATACAGTACAGAAAGATCTTCGTTCTCACGGCCTGTGCTGTCAAAACTTTTCCTACATGATGAATTGCCGGCTAGGCAAAGAGGCAATCAATTTGAACGCCATATGTTATATTTCCCTTTTCATATTAATATTGTTGTTCAAAGATCCATAAAACTAAAAGTTTCGTATAGTTTGCGAAAGATTAATTATGTTTTAGACCGACTTCAAAAAGGAGCAGGTTTTTTTTTATACTGTTTCTGTCGAGCATGGGACAACATTGCACCTGATGGAAAGTTCAATGTAGACCACGAACAGCAATGTTTGCTAGGAGACGAAAATCAGCGAGCCGCCCGTGGGAAAGGTTTGGAGATGTAGGCTCTTTGTACCCACCCCTCCCAGTGAAGAAGCCTGAATAGGATATTCGCTCCCGGGCAACCGGACAAGTTTGGTTCGCCAGACCAGGACGGAACGATTGGAAGGACACCCCGTGAGCTTTTAGTCAGTAGGAGTCTGACACACCAGAGTCGCTACCCTGATTGTTCTGTGCAGGATTTTCCAGCGAGTAACAAAAAAAAGGTTGATTGTAATATAATATAGTGAAAGTCTGAGGAAGACGTTCCTTGATACAGCAAATTATCGTGTTTGGTTTAATTTCAATCAGGAATTTTTTCTCTAACACGATAAATAAACTAAATTTTAGACCACGGCAGGACAAAAGATTATAAAATAAGAATATTTTCATTAAAAATATCAATTAAGTTCAAAAAGTAAATAATGAAACGAAATAAAACAATCCTACTTTTTCATTTTTGAAGTTAGTGTCGACGCAACAATTACACAGAATGCTATGTAATATGCTATAGTACTCAGGTAGAAATATGAATACGGTGTATTTGAATAACAAAATCCTGTCTAAACTTTCGCACTTACAATACGCACTTTGACCTCGACCCAAATTGACCTTGCGATTATACTACAGGTACTAGATAAAGATATACATTCCGGGAGAAATTATGGTAGTAAAAAGTCCAATTCAATTCAATTGCTGATACAGAAGTCATATTTTCGGTTCCACAACAGCTAAAATCAGGGTATGTTGTGTTATTATTATAACATAGCATTATAGCCGCTTTAGAACCGAAAAACTTTAATTCTGTGCCGTCAAATAAGATTAAATTTCAATTTTCAGTAAAAAAAGAATCAAAAATTATATAGCAAATTATATAACAATAGTTTTTCCGTTATAGGAACTAAACCCTTCAGCTCCAAAACAAATATAATTTCACCCTGCTTACACATGCAGGACTTACGACAAACTGTCGTTGAGCTGTGGAATGGTCTTCCATAGTGATGAAAATGCCCGGTAATTTTCCCAAAGTGCCCAGCACTTCCGCGAACATTTCGTAAATTCCCGGGAATATTCCCCATACAAGTTTTGGGCACTTTGGGAAAATTCCCGGGCATTTTCATCACTAGTCTTCCAGCGAACGTGTTTTCACCGTCCTATGATACGAGTATAGGGTCCTTTAAGCGAAGCGTGAAGAAATATTTGTGCGGTCCAGCATAATCAACACGACTATCGATTGTTTATCTTTACTGTTCGTAGTTGCAGTCGTTTTTAAACTGCACCATACTTACCATTACATGTGTTGTGGCAATAAAAAAAGTAAGGATAAAAAAAATTAAACCACTCACTACAGAATAATTACATATTCGAACTATGGAATTTCAGCGTCGCAGATAGTGTTACTACAAATGCGCCATTACACTGTCAATAGTAGTCAGATGATAGAATTACGAGTGAAAATTGACGAGTAATGTTCAATAATGGAACGATTGACCCTTCGGAAATTGTAGGGTTGAAACTCTTGTGTGTCTTGTATGTGAGGGGTAATGGATCGGCGTGTTGTCATTATTGTGTCAAAAGATTTTCACTGCGCTTCGTTAGTTCAGGCAGTGGCCTCACAGAGGACACTGGGTACGGTTGAAATATCTCCAATGTCTCGTGAAATATAACATGGAGAGTGAGGGTGTTAAAGGGCGAAATAGGCGGATAGTGGGTTCAAACAGGAATTACAATGCTGCGCTGCTTTACAGCGAGTTGTAGTTGTTTGCTCTTGATACACAAAAATAAGTATTTAGGAGTATATTCGGAGATTTTCCAATTCTTGTTTAAGTTAAATTAATTCATTACAAATGCTTTAATTGTAGGAATGCTAGTGTCTTACCGAATGCTTCAGTTTCGGGCTCTGCCACCTTCGGCCAAAAAAAACCAGGAAAAACTTTTAAAAGGACTGAAATTTTAATTAAAGCGTAAGGTTTCGCATCAAACTGATTAACCTGGTGATTGTTAAATTACTTTAAATAAGTATCCGATTATAGATCGATATCCAGTGGAAATGTAAGTTGATTAATCAGCCATTGCCACAACCTTGGTCCAAAGAGGATTCCGAAGGTTTTAAATTCCTACATAATTCTGATCAATAATCACTAAAAGTGTTTTGAAACTTTTAAATTTAAGATTTCTATTCATAAACAACGTGTAGAGGTTATTAAAATGACCTCACAACTTGTCAAAAGGTCGATCATGTTAAAGCTGCGGCCGAACCTTTGATCGTACACTAAAGAATCCCAACACTGGTTGCCGCCGGTATTTGATTAGTCGCTACAGGTCTATTCCGCTCCACTTAGTTTCAATGGAGTTTGATTACGGAGAATGCAGCTTCACTTCCCTCCGTACTTCCTCGCTTAGTTCAAAATAATGGAGTGTCACTCTAACAGATGGGTAACACCACAACAAATTTCTAGCTATAATTAAGTGCACATATTCAATGGATTTTGTAGTGTATAAATTCCGGCAGAAATAAAAAGAGCTAAGATATCGACCAAAAATTAAAATTCAAAATGGCGACAAACACATCGGCAGAAATCGATCGCCAGTTTTCATTTAGACTAGTAATGACTATAATCTAAGGTAATGACCTACTCTAAAGATCTGTGCATTAAAATCTCTGCCAGAAATATTAACGCCTGCTGTTAATACAAACACTACATAATATACACTGTTATAAAAAATCACAGGCCCACACTTGGGCCGGATCCGTGCATCAGTAGCGCAACAAATTTGTAGCTATACTTTGCTTAGGAAATAAGTTCATCTTTGACAATAAACAAAATATATAACAGGAATGAGAGTATAACCTATGTTATATAATATATAATACAATTTGTGTGGCTGTGATTGCCTTTTGGATAAGGAACTGGATAAACCGCGCCCGTCCAACAAATGTCTATTCGCTCTTCTCTTAAAGGCTCCCAAGTCATATAATAACGTGGAAATATGGTCACTGGAAGCCTAATCCACTCCTTAGTTGTTTGTATGATCGATGTATCTCTGTTCACCCCGAAAGGAATATAACTTGACGATATAGTATTATTATTATAATTGGTAATAGTTGAGTAAAGTCTAAATAAATTCAAAACAGCGTTTGCCTAAGTTTATACTCCCAATTGTTTTATGATGTAACTTTGAGTTAAGAATTGTTGAATTTATCCCTATATTTGTACTACAAAACGTTGCTTCTTGCCAAATTTCAAGATTCTATGAAATAGGGAGTGCGCTGTAGGTTTTATATTCTTGCAAAATCGCAAAATATGCGACTTAAACAATCGCAACTTCTAACTGCGTTTATTTAAAAGTTTGATATTTCATAGCCACAAGGAACTATATACGTGATAATTCATTATTAATCTAAACTTCATTCCTCTAAGCGTTTCTAAGAAAAAATGGCTTTAACGAGCAGAAAGACAGACGGGAAACGAAGTGTGTATTATAAAGAAAGAAAGAAAAGGTATTTGTTTGGCACATAACATACAAAACAGAAGAATCGGTTAATCAGGATCAGTAGCCTGCATCCCATAGAAGTATAAAAAGGTAAATCAGACTTACCATTTGATCCAATTTAGACTCTGAACGTTTGGATCTTGGAATTACTAGATTTCAAGTCAATATATTTCTTATATGTCCAAGTATGACAAGGCAATGCTTTTTATGCTGATTGATATAGGATACACGCTACTGAATTGATGATTGGCCGCTGAACTTTACTACACTTTTGATGTCTCATGGGTTGGCGCTGTTGTCCAGGCCGGAAAGCCGCAGTGAGCTTAACCGGCCTGATCACTTCAACGTCGGCACCAGAGAGTCTCCTATAGCAGTTTATACAGGGCGTCGTTGGCCTATGTTATACTTTTTAAGTTTTTTTTTTTTATAACCTGGAAGAAATCCCTGACGGACCTTCAGAGGGCAGTGGAGCCCGCCCCCTGGTGTGTCGGACTTGCACCGACTAAAACCCCCGGGGTGTTCCTTCTCCCGCCTGCCGAGTGCCAAGGGCAAGGCCGAGCCATCATGCTTTTAAACCTCGAACCAATCTTGATCTTGCATAAGACCCGTTAAAATAATAATTTAATTTAATTACTTTTGAGTTAGGGAACCTTAAATATACTATATTTCGTGAAATTTTCTGCCATCAAATGAGGCATTCCTATCTGATAAACATGCTTTCCTAAATAATAAACAAAGAATTGTTTTCAGAATATCATTCACCCCTATGAGAATTTTCCAGGAATGTGTATAAAAAGGGGTGTCTAGGGGGCGAACCCACCTCCAGAACATTGTTTAAGGTTCTCTTTTTAGAGATCACCATTCTACAAGTGGATTGTTAACATATTGTTTGTATACGAGAAGCTTAGTGAATTCTGAATAAGGTTGGGTTGAATTTTATTATTTAACTGGCAGTTAGGGTTTTCATGTTTTAAAATGTTTTCATGTTGGAATTAATTCAGAATTTTAATAGCTCCATCGTAATATATTTACGCCTGTATTATGTACTACGCGAGAAGTGATGTTCATAATCTTAATACTGAAAATAAACACAAATTAGTGTTACCTAATTACCGGCTTATAAAGTTCGTAGTTCTTACATGGGGCTCGGTATTCGGCTATACAATACAATACTTAAATACAGCGTTATCACCATTAAAATTAAAAATTACTATTATAACCAAATATAAGCTATATGTATTTTGTTGTTTATCGATAATTCTTATAAGCTGTAACACGACCGGGGCCCTTCACGAAAATCAGCGCTGCAGACTTCATCTGTGGCTTTAGGCTTATGAAAGGCCTATTTTCGCCATGTTTATATGTTCCGTATTTTCTTTTGTTTTTGTGTGTTCTTTGTATTGCTACATTTAAATTTCTGTTTTTTTTTTTGTATATTTGTAGCGAAATAAATACTTTTTCATTTCATTTCATTTTCAAATTACTATAAAAGGGGTATCATTCCACCAAGGATCGCTTAAATGATAAAAGTATGTAGTCTTAAGTATATCATATTGCTTACGGAACATTTATTCCTTTGTGTTGTATTATGTTGAAAAGAGCAACTATCAGGGTTTCTTACCGGCTCCTCTCGTTAGATTCTGCTTTCGGAACCGGTGATAGAATCATTTTCCTTTTTTTGACGAGTCAAAAGTGCTTGGTTGTTGACTTCAATTTAAATAAAGTTATATTTCATCAATTTCATTTGAAAACATTTTTGGGTAAAATTCTGGACGTACTAACGGTTGCTGCCAATTGTTGTGTTGTACCTGATGGCAAGCATCGTAAGAGTCCAAAACATCAGCTCCGATCAAGAGATATAAAGGGATCTGGCCTCACTAACATGTCTTAGTAGAGACTAAACTACTGTGGCTAGAAACATGATTTTTTTACCTTGGATTCTTTTTATAACGTGGGCACCCACTAATGTTATTTTATATGTCTCTCCAAAGAGGGTTAAATAGGGTAGAAGGTATTTTTGAAATGTCGTCAGTTTTGAGCTTAAGCAGCGCCTGGGCGCCGGAAGGGTGGATCCGCTAGTACAGACATTAAAATTGTATAGTTAGCAGCGGGCCCTGGTTTATAGAATTTGGCACAATCTTTCCCTGCCAGCAGCGATGTCGGCCATGCTGTCAGGGTATGAGCCGTGGTTTTCTTTTGTGACGTATCACAAGGAGGCTTCAGAGCGGGAGCGGCAGGAAGTCGATCCTGCTCGAACAAGAGGCCAGGGTACCCACGACCGGTTGGCTTATATCTTCGGAGTCGTGGCCGTTCAGCGACCCTTGAAAAGTCGGCAGAGCATTATGACGTGCTACAATACAATACAATAAATACAATTAGTAGTTCTATGGAAGGCAGCTTATTCCTCCAAGTTTTTGCCCAGCGAGCGTGGCGCTCCGGGGTTGTGGCGAATTAATTACAGGACTCGCATTCCTCGCTAATGCGCACAAATAGGCACCTTGAGGTTTTTAGTCCATACAAGTCCGACACACCTCGGTCGCTCTAACCCCTGGGCGGCGGAGACGGTCCTATGAGGATTTTCCCTTCGTAAAAAAGTATAGGTACATACATTTCATAGCGTGAGTCCCTAGTTAGTGTAAATATCTCTTTTACGTTGTTATTATTATACAGGGGGATTATGTTTGTTTAATTAGCGAAATGCGTATGGCTTGTATATACAGGGTGCGGTGTAACGACGTAGTAATTTCAATTAAATTTCACTATAATTTACATATCATTGATAAAGGAATATAAAATAATTATTCGAAGTAAGTCTGTACCTACATCAGAATTGAGGTTTTAGCTTCACAAAGTTGTAAAATATTGTGTAGTATTTTATATTAGTAACTAACAGCTGTACTTCTTCTGTGATATTAAAATACAAAGATTCACATTTCTAATTTTATTGTTATCGATTTTTTAAATATTTTTCAAACCTCCTGTTTTATACCTTAGAGGGTAGATTTTCAAAAAATAATAAGACCCGTATTTTTTTATAATCGTGAGTACACGATCCTAATTTCATGATTCTAACTTTAAAAATAATTAAAGTCGTAAATTATAAAGACCCACATTCAACCCCTGGGGTTGGATTCCTAAAAAATAAATAAAACTTGTTTCATTTGTTTGTTTGTTTATTTATTTATTTTCTGTCTAGTACTTACTCAACGCCTTTGATATGTTGCAGCGTAGGGCTGTCCGCATAGTGAACGATCCAGACGTTTCTAAGCATCTTGAACCGCTCCAATTGCGTAGCGATGTTTCCTCATTGAGCGTTTTCTACCGTCTGTATCATGGCGAGTGTTCTGAAGAGTCTACACGACACAAGCGGGCGCGGGCGCCAATAGTGACCAAGGTCGCATCACCCACCGCTCTTAATGCGCCTTTTCCCCATCCAACAAGTGCCCAAATAACTTTTTACTTTAAAAATCCAGCGGGACGACTGTAGAAATAAATTTAGACTTAGCATTTTCTAAACTACTTTCCCCAACATTCAGCTAAGTAGCTTTAAAGGAGAACAATGTTATAACAAAAGGTTCGCAAGCCCTTCTTTTATAAACAGGGCCAGGTGTCGTAAAGTGCCTGCGTAAAATAAATCAAGGCCGAACACAAAATAATCTAAAAGTTTCTCTAAACACAACTATGTTTTCTTTTGTGGGCATGTAAAATTTATAAAGTGATTGACCAAATATATATTTTATTTCTATAATATAAAAATTATATAGTAGTGAGAACCTAGCGTCTATTTCTGTCAGCCGGCTTCTATTTAGAGGTAACAGAAATTACTTAAACTCATTGGAATTCATAAATTGTCATCAGTAACTCCTACTAGCTGTTAGCATACAGCGACCACACCTTAGTAACCACGTCGGCTGGTGAGCGAAACCTAGGTGAGGGGGTTGCACGACGACTTATTGCGCAAATTGTTGCGGTGACTCCCCGCTTAGTGCAAAAGTCTGTCTACTTATTGATTATCTGTCATGTCTATCCGACGATACTGGCGGGGCAGCATGGCATTGTGAAATGCTTAGGGTGCTGATGCGGTTCCCTTATCAGTACCTAGACACCGCGTCCTGCCTCTCTCTAGTTGTGTCGGTTCCCCGTTCCATTAGATGAAGAGTGGTTTGGAAGAGAAAATGTGTTTGGCAATGGACTGTTTCCGAATATATTCATTAGCGACCTCACCTTCGCCGAATGGGGCAGCCCCGCGTCTACTTGATGTAATTAGAAAACGCCGCCAAGGCGCAAATAATCCAGATTTAATTAATAAATATTTCTATATTTAATTCTTACCACTGTTATACGATAAGATACTGTACACAAGTGTAAAGACCGTCATGATGACTCGCTTTGGACTATCGTTTTTCGATATCAGTTTGTATACGTGCAGTTGTTTAAATACCTAGAAGGCTTCAGTCGTGGCAAATGTGAGTCGACATGACGGCGCAGATTATCAATAGATTCTCGTCCTTTGGCAGTCGGTTCGGTTCTTGGACTACACTGTACTTTCCATAAGAAGCGCTGCAATTACTTTATCAAAAATCACGGGCTAAGGCAAGCGCACAACTAAATTCTACCCAGATTATTGAGTTCCAAGAGTTGTGAACATTAATAAATTGACTTACAAATCCGCGCTCCGGCCATTACATTAGGATATACGAGTATATCAAGTTATGGATAAATTATATTATGATTTCGCTATCTTTTGATGCGACGATCGTTGGAGCAAGCGGGTTCTAGATCTAGCAGTACACTTGAGGAAGTCTGCTGCCCGGATGAGATGAGATAATGCGTATATGTCCTACGCGCAGCCTGACGAGAGCTCATAAGGAGTAGGGCTCTGTAGGAGCTCGAGAAATCGTGTTCGCTCGTCAGGTTGTTCGAGGAATATGGATCTGCATATCCGGCTGGCAGCGAGCAGACACTTCAAGGCTTTTATCTAGCAGAAGTCTGGCCCCAGAGCCACAACCCTCACAGCGACTCGGGTGGTCCTATACAGGATTTTCTCCAGGATTACCAAAAAATGCTGTTTCTTGAGTTACTATAATTTGGTTTTCAAAGTAATATGAGCCAAATAGGGCTTTCTTTCTTTTCAAATTAAAAAGAAATCTGTTTTATTGTTCGAAGAAAAGGATAAAAAGAATGTGATTAATAAGTAATAATCAATAAACAGGCCACTTAAAATTGAATCTCTAAAGTCTTATGCTAAGCCAGATCGAGAAAAGCTTTTCAAACACAATTACAGAGCGAAATGAACGGCGATTTTTTAGATACTGGAAAGAATACAGACTCGATTTAATATACACAGAAGTAAGCTTAAAATTCAGCTCTAATTTTTGTTGACAAAAACATTGTGAAGTTATTTTTTGTCACTGTTATATCACCCGTGATATACCACTATTTATTTTTACGTGAATTAATTATTTGTTCTCAATATAAGTAAGATAAATATCAAAGCCTTGTTATAAATAATATACTATCAAGCATCAACGGAAAATCGCTCGCCTCCTAGTCTTTTACAGACTTCACTCTGGGGAATATGCTCAAGAGATTCATTCTCCGATTCCATCATCTTTTCATCACAAAACCCCTAGATACCTTGATGGAATCCACCAATAAGAAAGCTTACTATTCTCTATATTATTGTTTTTTCTACACTGATTCGTTAAGTGACTACAGTGCACTTGATGGTTAGTACAGTGTAGTCCAAAAGCGACAGTGTCTATCGAAGGACGAAAATCCATTGACAGCCTCCGTTGTCATTTCAGATAACATATACCATGACTGAAGGTCAAGGTATATGAGCAACTGGATATACGCAAGTTGATTCCGAAGTGTGACAGGTCAAAGCGAGTTACTATGACGGTGTCTACACTTGTAAATTGATTGTTTGGTTGATAAGGATTCTTAGCAATAGCATTTTATGATCACAGAACATTCAATAAATTTAATTTGTATCTAAGGAACAATCTTTTGAGTCATTACTAGAGTTTCTAGCCGGCTCTTCTCGGTAGATCCTTTATAAACCAGTGGTAGGTTCATTTTATTGACGACTAGCGGAATCAGCTTGGTTCACTTAGAAGTGATTTGCACTAAGTGGTGGCTTTTCAAATAAACTGTCAGATCCCACTTCACCCTTAGTAATGGAATATTAAAAGAAAAAAACTCACGTTTCGATGTTTTTGGAAAATCAATCCCTAAGGTAGAAAAATAGGGGCTGATTATTTCTCTAAAATCTGTCAATTATGAAATAGGCATTCTGAAAATCAGTATTTAGCCTTTTGGTTAAAAACAAATTTGCTGATTAAAAGAAACTCGTTTCTACGTTTTTGAAAAAATAATACCAAGGGAGTAAATTATTTCTACCCAGGCAACGCCGAGACAGCACTGCTAGTATAGGATGTACTCATCGAGATCCAGCCTGGATTCAGGATAAGTGACCGTACTGAATAGTAATGTGAGAAATCGGAACATCCAGATTGAAATTCGATAAATCGGTGTACGCTGAACATGTCGTTGAGCGAATTATTTATGTTAGACACCAGCGATCTTGTTTGAAAACATTATTTATTAACAGCGTTTTACTATTACAATATATAAAAAAACCATTCAATAAGCCCAAACACGAGACTTTAGAACGACACACACACACACACATAACAAGCAACACAACCCACAACAAGAACATACAAAACGGCTTATGAGGAGGGACATTTTCACGTAACACATCTAGCGCGATCGTCTTCCTCCTTAATATAGACCGTGCGGTGGACATTAGGGCGTCCACCGCCGGACAGAGTAGGGGGCAGCGTGTGTGTGCGTACACGCTGCCCATTTTAGAGGAAGCGAGTAGGATATCATCCCATAACCCTTTCCACAGTGGAGGCCTGCCTAAAACCAATCGTTTGCCGGGCCGTAGGAAATATACGGTCCCCAGGCCCGACGAAGGCGAAGAGTAGGCAGTGTTTGGCACCCCGGTAGTTTTAGTGAGTAAGAGTCCGGCACACGGGGTTGCGAACCTTACTGCCGCTATGACGCTGAAAATTTACAAAGATATAACAAAAAAAAAACTAAGTTAGTGAAGAGTTAAGTTAGTAATTCTACTGATTTTTGATGATACTCCATAATCAGCTCAAGATTACCATCTTATTGAAATGTCATTGAAGTTACAGGATACTTGTTTTGAGTCAATTAAACCAGTGAGGTTATTTAAATTCCCTCAACAACTAGAAAAGAGCTGATTAAATCAGCAGCTAATCAGAGTTTCTTCAATCATAACTAAAAACATTCTTGATTTAGTCACATATTTAATAAAAATAAACTAAATCAAAAGCGATTTATCCGCTTAGGAGCTACGATGCCACAAATCGTCATACAAATACACCGAGTCACAGACACACAGAGATACGCGCTAAATTTATAACGCCCATCTTTTTACCTAGGAGTTTAAATACACTCTGTATAATTTAAAATGCATAAATAATTACAACTATTTCTAGTAACCTTGTTGTGACCTAGTTTATAAAAGAAACCGGTATCCATGCGCGTAGCTTCAATTCCCGGTACACAAGTCTGGGTTTTTCCACATTAAATACGGATTTAGGCAACACATGTTCACCGGTGAGGGAAAATATCGTGAGGTAATCCGCACGGCATCTAATAGAAACGTCAAGTGAAACGAAAATGGCGATCAGCTGCTCTACTGGTCACGTTGCGCACAAGTGATGATGATGATGATGATGTCCTAGCCGGTTTCGGCCACGGCGTCTGTTTCAACGCCGATTAAGAAAATCAAGGGCCAGTTTTCGGAAACAGTCAATTGCGCAGGAGATATTTAAGTACATAACTGGACGCGCAGCCAGAAAAGCACTCTCTCGTCCGATCTCCCTCAGTCCCGATGGAATGGAGAACCAGTACAATCGGGAGGGAGCGGGATGCAGGTTTGGTCGAGTTGTCCTTCTCTGAACACCTGGTTGAATTGCAGTTTTAAAGAGATACCTTAGTAGCCTTTTACGGCACCTCAGCAAGAAGAGGGGGTGCTATTCTATTCTGCCGGCAACCACCACGGCTGCACGGCACACAAGTATAAGCGCAAAGTACGTACAACTATTGTATCTCTGCTCACCCGAAAAGGATATAGCGTGAAGATATATTATTTTTTATACTGGCTCAACAAAGTGACTACACGGAACCTGATGGAAAGCACAGTGTAGTCTGAGCACAGCACCGACCGCAAAGGTAAGGAAATCCGTTGACAATAGTCACCGTCATATCAGTCCACATACATATATCACAACAGAAGGTTTCCAAATGGACGTACATAAGCAGTGCCCAAACGTGCCAAGCCGTAGCGAGTCACTATGACGGTCTTTGAACTTGTGTACTGTAGTCACGACCTAGTTCAAGTAATCGGACTACTACCTGAAAATTTTCATAAAAAATTATTCTTCCTTCCACAAACATTCTCAAAGTTAGTAAAGTCAGGAAACAAGATGGCGTCTATTCTAAATGAAACGTGTACTAAAACACGTATTGGCTTTAAATCAAGCCTCATCTCGAATACCTAGACTTTCGTATAGGGCGCTTCACGTAGTCAAAACAAATTTCAGACAACGTACACCACATGAGTTGAATAACAATTAATAGAGATAGTAATATTAACTGTTTTTCAATAATAAATAATTCTATTATGTTTTTCTCAAATATCCCCTGTGGTACGAACCTCGGCTTCAGCGGCCCACCAGGGAAAGGTCAAAACAATACAAGCTGATCCAGAATTTTTTTCTATATGACCGGTCTTTTAACCGTTTCATCTCAAGAATAACTTGAACATACCTTATAATGTGTTATTGTAAAAAGCGGCAAGAATATCTTTGCTCAAAGAAGTAATACCATGTATCTAGATCGAAACCTGATTACCATCTATAGTTCTGAGGTGCAAAAGGATTCCTTTTTTTTGTTTGATTAGAGATATAATAATTTTGCTGATCCAGTATAAAAATGTTAAGATAATGTAAAAAGTAAAACTACCCTCATATAAATAAAAGACGTGCAGTTGGAACCGGTAAGTGGTCGTTAACGTGAGATGCTTTCAAAGAGCGAATCTATTAAGGTTCGAGCGGTACTCGCGACCGGAACTGGCAGTCCGTCCCTCCGGAAGCGGTTTTTGATTGGATAAAGTCTTGTTGCTGGGCTACCTCATAGCTTCTCTATAGGGTTGAAAAAACTAACGGGCTATGGTCGAAGATAAATTAATATTGATTTTTTTTTCTGAAAGGAAGCGTTGTGTTATTTTTTTAATAATAATAAACTTGTACAATTAATTTTTATCAATGTGATAGTAGAATTATGACTGTCACAAAATCTGTATATTGATGTAATAAGGGAAAGTCGTCTTATGTGACTGGTACGTCAAATAAAATAGATAGATAATAATATATCGTCACGCTATATACCTTACAGGATGAGCAGAGAAAAATTAATGACTGTATCCACTTTGCATTTATATGTCGTGCCCAATGTGACCAGTAGCGCAGTTGATCGCCGTTCCCACAGCACTAGTACACATGACATTTCTAATAGATGCCATGTGGGCTTCCTCACGATTTTTTCCTTCATCGGTGAGCATGTGGAACCTAAATCCGTACATAATCTGGAAAACTAGAGGTACGTGCCGGGATTCGAACCCCATTCGCCAACGACCATTCACGTTACCGCTCTTGGAAACTGGACCCTTAACCACTAGGCTACAACCAGAAATAGACAGATATGTAGCATATTCAAGTCTCGCAAAAAACTACGCTGAAATTTTCTTCGGTTTTTCCTCTACGTGATGCCCTGAGGTCCCAAAAGTGATACGGGCTTTATTACGTTTTTTATTACACTCTCAAGTGCGCAGCATTTTTACCAATAAAATATAACAAGTTATGGGAGAAAATATTTTTTTATGACATAGGGAAAAATTACTTGATTAGGATTAGAATCATATGGATTCATAGTTTGGACGGAAATTAAGATATTTTTAAATTATGAAGACTGCGAAACAAAATGTCGTTCCTTTAAACAATATTCTAAGCAATAAAAAAAAAACGTCAATATATTTTTTTATATACTTGGGTTAAAATCCTTATAGGACCTTCCCGACTGCTCGGGGTGGACGCGGCCGAGATGTCCAGGACTTATACCGGCTAAAAACCCAAAGGTGACTTCTGTACTTTAACGAGGACTGTGGGCCCTGTAAGCAATGCTCCACTGACTTTAATATACCATATTCTAATCTTTCGCATCTCGGTTTGCTTTTTTAATAGAGATGATGAGTTTAAGTTATCATTAGCTGAAATCCAGATATTAGAAACTAGATCTTCGTTTTATGTCGTTTATTAAATATGCCGATACTGTGAGGGTTATGAGCCAGGACTATTAAAATCATCAAGAACAAAAGAGTGTTTAAAAAAGACCTTTGTTTGCGTAGCGTTTTCGGGAATCGTTGGCGGAGCGCGCACTTTCTATTCAAGGACTTATTGCAATCGTTTACAATCTTCGCAGTTCTTTATAATCTATTACAATTTTATTAGTAGAAAGAGTCAGGTTTATGACGTAATAATGGGTTTTATTGTCATAAAAAATAAGGTTAACACAGTTGTCTATGTTATTTCGGTTCATCTTCTGAATATATTCGAGTCACTTACTAGATGTAATTTAATGTTACTTAGAAAGAGGAATAGTTCTACTAACAAATAAAAAAAAAGAAATTAAAATTTTAATAAAATCAACTTTAATTGTTTCATGGTACGAGGAAACAGTCACAAAGATTAATTATTAAATATCGACTTGTAGCCAGTTTTAAAATTAGCAATAGATCAGTACCGGGCAGTAGACTTGAGGGAGTCTGCTGCCCAGATGAGAGGGAGGCGGTGAACGGTTTCCGAGGTGCCGCCTAAGAGGAGAGATTTTGGAGGGCTGAGCTTATTCCTACTTCTCCTAGAGAGGTAGCCTCTACAAGGCTTCTTGCTCCCCGGGCGTCTGGATGAATTTGGTTTCCCACGCCCGGGTGGAGCAATCAGAGGGACACCCCGGGAGTTTTTAAGTCAGTAAGAGTCTGACATATCAGGGTCGCTGCCCTCACAGCTTCCCTGATGGTCCTATGCAGGATTTTCCCCCGGGATACAAAAAAAAGGAACAGATTAGTAAATACAACTCGTATAAATGCAAAGGGACATTTAAAAACAATTGTTAATTTAGAAAGGTGTAGTTTTGGGATTGTTTTAAATTCAGCCGCAGTCAACGGCCTTTTTATTCTTGACTTACATGTACCCAAGGGGACAAGATGCAATGCCGGACGACGACTTGTAAACTTATGGTCAACAGAGAAGGGTGGAATTAAATTATATTATTTAGCTGCGCAATCTCCAGAATTAGGAGGGTAGGTCAAGTCGCGGCCGTATAATAGAGAGATATAATAACGTTGGAGTTTCATGAAACAGCCGCAGGCTTGCACACATTAAATTTCAAAGGGAAAGTCACTATTTAGTCTAGAGGAAAGCTATTTGGAAGCTTACAAACATTCTGTTAGCTCTATTTAATGTTTTACTTTATAACTATAGATAAAGAGCTTAAGGTCTCCTGCAGACTTGACGATTTAAAGTTGTTCAGCTAAATTTAAATGTATCTAATACCGAGGTTTTAATGGCCTAGTAGATAAAAGAATGATATTCAGGCGCAGCAACGCAGGATCGTAGATTCGTATCCTAGAACGTACCTCTGAGTTTTTCCAGATTAAGTAAGGATTTAGGCACCACTTGCTCACCGGTGAAGAAACCCGCATGGTATCATGTCTATTTTTTTACACGGTTTCGTCAACGTGACTACAGTACATCTAATATTAAGTACAGTATGGCCTAAAACAAAAGCGACGATTAAAGGAGGCAGATCTGTACAGTCTACTTCGTCATTTCAGCCCACATATACCACTACTGAAGGTCTGTAGGTATATGAGTTCCTGAACATACACAAGCTGATGCCGAAATGCAGAGCAGAGCGAGTCACTGTGACCGTCTTTACACTCATGTACTGTGGTCATGACCCAGTTCGGGCAATCAACCTACCCTAATTTTTAATTAGTTATAACAGGTGAAGAATGAAAGTATTCATTCTTGAAAGCTATCTTAGTTACTTGGCCTCGAATCTTCATAATTCCTTCTTCACGAAGTGCTTCGGGAATAATAAACTGAGTTATCGGCCTATTACGGCCTCTGAAAGCCTCTTATTGATTTATATCAAGGCCTATCGATATATACGTGGATGAAGTAAACTGATTAATTTGTATCAAGACATTGAGTGCTGAAATAGGCTGACAGTAAAGAAATAGACTGTGCAGTGTAAAATAAAAAAATGCGCTTTATCGGTAAACTATTTAGAGTAGTTATGTCCAACATGCATCGCACTGGGCATTATCTTGTGGTAGAGAAATCGATTTGAAATTATATATTTGTAATTGTATAGATAATGCTATTGTTTTTGAATCCAAAAATTTTCAGCGTCTTTCCCATAACAATAAGCATAACAATTTGTAAATACTATTCAAATTTTATTTTTTGTTGGAAAATGTTAAATTAGGCAGCACATGCTTACCGGTTAAAGAAAACATCGCGAGGAAGCCTGCATGGCATCTAATAGAAATGTTATGTGAACTAGTGCTGTGAGAACGGCGATCAGCTGCGCTACTGGTCACGTTGGGTACGACATACATATATGCGCAAAGAGGATACAGCCGCTAATGTATCTCTGCTCACCCCGTGAGGGATATAGCGTGAGGATATGTTATTATTATTATTATTTAATATAATAATATTTAGAACAACGATATACCTAAATCACTACGTCTTTATTACGTAAGTACTACCTGCGTTTTAATTATACCTTATTTTGAGTATTTACTAAAAAAATATCCTGACTCGGTCCAGTAACAACACAACGCCTAATAGCATCATAGATGGGTCCAAAAACGACAACGACTCAACAGTAAAGAAAAACTTATTGACAGTTGCAGTCTTCAGGTTTTGTATGAAGGACCCCATATCGTAGGACGGTGGGAACATTCGCCGCAAGAATATTCCACAGCCCAACGACTCGGCACAAGTAAGAGCTAGATAACCTCTTAGTCCTGGCCGGAAGGGATAGGGTGGAACAAGGTTAAGTAGCTGTTCAGAACACTCGCCATGATACAGACATTAGAAAACGCTTAGGGAGGCAATACCTTTTTAAAATTAATTATTAAAGGAGTACATATACGAGTATATATTTGAAGTTTCGTCAGTCTGTTTCAAAGTTACATTCTATCGTTGCGCGTATCTATCTAAAGGGTTTTATTCTGTTGTGATATGTATGTGTGTGGGAGAGCGAGACACGGCAAAAATAGCCGGAAAAAGGCGGACAGATGTCAACCCTATTTACAACGTTCCGATTTTAAGCTTCGATATAGTGACACAGATATCCTTGATAGATAATATATACACGGGTTGCTTTTCATTGATCAAAGTTTTAATAGGTAGATAAAAATAATAGATAGCTTATCAGGAATGGATAACCTCGGACGCAGTATATAGGTTCATTATTTGAACACTATAATTCATGATAGGTAATTTTAGAAGGCCGGCATTTGTGCGCAACAACGAGAATATTCGTAGTAACCAGTAGCTCTATGACCATGCTTATGGCTTTCAATCCCGTGCTTTATCTCAAATCTCAGTATTTGCGGGACTGAATATTTTCAACTTAGTGGGATCTCGCACACAGATATTAATAATTATTATATTAGGTAAATCATTACATATAATAAAATTGTCGCTCAGCTACATTTCATTGTACATGTTCAGATTGTTATTTGATTACCTCGTCGTACGCAAATTTCGGTAAACACAATTTTATCCCAAACGCATCTCTCTGATTACGCGAAGGATTACTGTATTTACGAGCATGGAAAGGCGTCCGAAGTAGGTGCCTATTGTCAACTTGAAATAAAAAAAAAACGACTCCTACTGCGTAGTCTATTATTGTTAGTATCATTTCACTTTGAAGTCTGTAAACAATGTGCCACACACCGCATCTTTATAAATTTGCTGACTTAGTTAACATGTAATTATTGATATTTGCTTTGAAAATAAACAGCTTTTATCAGCGTTTGCGAATCCAGTTGAGTAAACTTTAGTTAAATATATATGTATAATTTTATATGAATTACTTTGAACAATACAGTGTTTAAAACTCATTTTAATTTTAGTTTTTTTTTTTGCCAAAAGGCATTCTGAACAGGCTGATATTTCAAGATAAATCAACTGTACCTATTGTATAAGATTCGGGCCAGACCCTGCATGGAATACTGTTCGCATCTTTGTGACGGCTCCGCACATCTAATGAATGCCCCGAGTAGATTCTTCCATCTTCTCCCTTCCACAACAGAACCACATGCTGGCTTGTAGAGTTACAGCTTTACAGTAACTTATATTCTGGCTAGGACTAAGAGGTTCTCTAATTCATTCTTATCACATTCGCTCTGTCATATCATATCGGGTCCTAATCGCGCGAAAAGGCGCAACACCAGAACATTAAAATAATAAATATGTAAACGGACCCAAACGCAAACGACATCTGGCGTACATCATCACTTTTATGCATAACTGTTCTCGCTTCAAACTTACAAATTACGCATTTTTCCTCCATCATAATCGCATATAATTATTTCATTTTCCTTAATACACATCACAAATCCTCACCTACATCATACACAAACCAAATACATACACAGTGAGTGATTTGTGAAGTACCCGACTACCGCTGCTAATTGATAATAAGTACTTTAATAATCTAATTGTCTTAAATTGTCGCAAATCTTTATTATAAAATTATTCCGCCTACGAGAGTGCCTTTGTGCAACGGCATAAGTCTACATCGACTTATCCCGGCCCGAGGAGGTACTTTAAATGAAGCGTGAAGTTTTTGTGCAGAACGACAGGATCACTGCGATTATCGATAGCATTTTTGCTGTTGATGATACTCGTTGTCGTTTTTTAGGCTGCAGCTTACCATTAAGCGTGTTGTTGTCTGTATGCCTACGTAGGATTTAAAAAATAATCTATACGCATCTCATACAGTCATGTAGCCCATGTTGAAAAACGTTTTTTACTCACTCTTTGAAGACACTTATGTCATAGCCTTAAGCTGTGTAACAATTATGTTTTGTCAAGGGAAATCCAGACCTCATCGCAGGAGGGGTGCATTTGTGAGCAACGAGCATCTTAGTGCTTAATCCCTCCTTGACATTGACTGGTTAATCTATGCGCCACCTGGTCGAGTGATAGAGAGCTCCAGATGAATGGGCTCGTTACACTCACCATTTACCGAAACCGACCACCGATACATTTACCGATTTATTTATGAAGCCCGAAAAAAGCAATTCGGTCGCCGGGTCGTTGGAGGAATAGGGATCTCCAGGACCGGCTGGCGGTTTTTAGTCAGTAGGAATCTAACACACCGGGGTCGCCACCTTCACGGTGGCTCTATGTAGTATTTGTCCACGGGCTACCAAAAGAAAAGTTCTGTTAGCATGGTTACGAAATTATGGGAAATATGATGCTTCGCTTTCATCTGCGCGTTTTGTACAGGAATACCCTTCTGAATATTTCTTAATTCCATAGCAATATTACAGGTTATATATTTATATTGATATTTTTTATTAAAGCAAATGCGTTTTGGTGTGATGTGTATATGTGTATAAGTTTTCGTTATAATTATTAATAAAAATATCGACTTCAATTAGTGCAGATGAGCGAGATATAGGTTTGACACAGTCCGAAATAATAATTGTGACACGAAATGCGAGTTGGCACCATACTGGAAAAATTTCACTTTATGTATTATTTTCCATTATTAAAAATGAATAACATAATATAAGATTGTATTTTAGAAATGTGACGAAAGTCGTCGTGTAACACGCGTGTGCATTTTTATAAATACAAACATTATCTCATAACGCTCGCATTATTGCTCGCTAATAATTCGCCTCGTCTGTAATGACCAACTTAGCAACTTCGTATCCATAATATATTATCTCACTTGAAATAATTTTTAACCAGTTTATTGCTGTAAGTGTAGTAGCTTTCGGAGTAGGTATAAATACCAGAATGAGTAATACATAGGCAAACTTAAGTGCGAAAGTTGAATGTTAATTATATTATGCATATAATATATACAAGGCTTAAAATGCAAATCAGTTTGTGAAAAGGCTTGGTTGGGTACGGAGTAATTTTTCAAGAGATTATATTCGATAAGTTGCCGTAAGTCTATTATTTTCTATTATCGACAGAATGAGTGACCAACTCTAATTAATAAATATAATATTGTTTATCGTTATACTTTATCCTTTACGGGGTGAGTAGAAATACATTAGTGGCTGTAGCCACGTTTGCGCTTATATATCATGCCCATCGTGACCAGTAGCGCAGCTGATCGCCATTCTCAGGGCACTTCCACATGACATTTCTATTAGATGCCATACGGGTTTTCTCCCGATTTTTTCCTTCACCAGTAAGCATGTAGTGCCTAAGTCCATACGTAATCTGTTAAACACAGAGGTATGTGCCGTGATTCGAACCTACGACCTTCCGCGTTTCCGCGTTAACTGTCGCATAACTAAAATTAACCCCTGTTCATTTTTTTCATTTTATTTTATTTCTGACTCGGCACATTGGCTGAAACCGTATCTGATGGAAAGTATAGTGCAAACCGAAATATCGAGTATGTCTATCGACAGTCGTCACAATCAAGTTTTTTCACATTCAAGCGGACTAACTACTGATTGCCGGGGAAGGCATTTACAGTTCAACCGGGCTTAGGGGGCGAGCACAGACGGTGCTCAGCCAGCGAGTTTATGGGTTGGGTTGCAATGTAAGGGCACCCCTGTGGGTACGAACCTCGACTAGGACCACCAGCCAAATAAAGTACTAACCCTACGGGTGATCTACCAGCGTTTCGGAAGTGACTACCTGGAGAAGAAACCCCGAAAGAAACACAAGGTTGCGTCGAAGTGAACCACAATCAAGTCGGCCTTCACAATTAATATATCTTTACGTTTCGCTAGAACTCAATACTGCGGTATTATATACGAATATATACACGAAAGGAACACAAGGAAATTAGGAAATATAAAAAAAACATATCGAGGGGTGAAAGGCTATTTACTTTAAGCGACATTTTTTGGTGATATAGTAATATATATATATATATATATATATATATATATATATATTTGTAATCGGTAAAAAATTCCAAATATATATATTTTCTTGCATTGAATTGATTCCTAGTGTTACATTTGCGGAAAAATAGTGCAGTGAAATTACACAGTGCGTGTTGGGCCTAATTTTTGTAATGTTATAGTTATTTAAGGAAGACAATAAAATCCCTGTAGGTGATAACTTATCCCGGAATAAACTTGTAATAGAGTTTGGTAACTATCCGAAGTGATTGATAAGTCTTCGAGTCATGTATAACTTGACCACACTTAAAAGTATCATCAGCCTATTTCGTAAAGTTTATTACCGAATAAAATATATAGGTAGCCAAAAAACCGGTCAAGTTAGAGTCAAACTCGCACACAGAGGGTTCAGCTCAAACCTGTTGATAACAGTTTTTTTTATGTACAATAAGTACTTTTTGATTTACGAGTGCGGCGACGCGAATGGTCGTAGGTTTGAATCCCGACATGAACATCTGAGCTTTTCCATATTAAATACGGATTTAGACCACACATGCTCACCGGTGAAGGAAAACATTCTGAGGAAACCCGCATGGCATCTAATAGAAATGTCATGTGTGTTAGTGCTGTGAGAACGGCGATCAGTGCGATACTGGTCATGTCGAGAGTACTTCATGTCATATAAGCGCAAAGTGAATACAGCCAATAATGTACCTCTGCTCACCCCGAAAGGGATAAAGCGTAACAACATATTATTATTACTTGACTATTTTTACCCGTGCTTGAACAATTAATGCCTTGCTATTTGGCAAATTTCATAAATAATTTTTTTACTTGGGGAAAATATCATAGGATTTTCGGCTGCACATGGGGGTTGTGTCTAAGGTGTGTTGGACTTGTAACTGATGCTAGCTAAAAACCCCAAAATAGTCATCTTCATATTTTTCATCATCTTCTGAGCATTAACTGAGTCTGTGGGTCTTTCAATCAATTTGTCACGGCCTGGCTTTGTCGAGCCAAGCAGGAACTGCCTTGGGGAGAGACGTCGCTTTTACTACTCCGTGTACTTCGGCAGAGAGGGTCACGATTACTTCAGGGTTGCCCAGGGCCCCCATTCTGAGCGGCTAAAGCTCCGAAAGCCCATCGGTCATGGATATAACCGATCAGACTGATGCGCGTCCCTATCGTCTTTGTCTTCAAGCGGGATCGGCCCTTTGTCTCTCCCGCTCGGTGGCCTCCTGGGACATTATGTCCTCACAGAAGTAGACCACGCCAACGGGAGAGGTCAACGGGAAGTTTTCTGTAGTTTTGTTTCTATTACGAAAATGGCATAAATTATAAAATATGCAACGTAAACCGAAGTATCTATAGTTGACTTAAGTATGATTTTCTTTAGAGCCACAAGCAACTGAAAACTAAGTTTTTGATTTTGAAGTAAATTCATCTTGATAACTACACGAATTTTTGAGAAAAAAGGCAAGATACAGCTGTCTGTAAAAAAAAATCTTGTTTTGTCTATAAAAAGAAGTTTTTTTTATGTATTAGTTCTAACTTACAAGAATAATAGTTCACCATATAAAGACTGCGAAACCATATGTCAGGCTTATGAGCAGCCAGTGAGTTCGAGCAAACAATTTTACAAGAATGGACAACTTAATTTAAAAAGTTGATACGATTAGCTTAAGTCAATCGTATAGCGTTGTTATATATAATATATAATCATGACGATTTAGTTTACAATAATATTGTTTTATTTTAGTGAAGGGTTTAGGGGCGTGATATTATACAAGTTCTCATTTATCTTTTGAGGTATGGTACCTGAAAAAGACCATAGATTCCTGCACGGGATGTTGTTATAAAATAATTTTTCTTCTGCAGGTAACTATGGCACCTAATATAACAGATGGAGAGGAAACCCTGCTAAATGAAGAAAACCGCTTCGAAAAACTGGTCGCACCACAAGCCAGTCCAAGAAAATACAAGATTGTGTACAGAAATGTGTTTGTTTTCACGTATTACTTTTTAGCCGGATTTTATGGACTATATCTGATGTTCACTGAGGCTAAATGGCAAACCATATTATTTGGTAAGGACTAAAATTGTTTAATAATATCCTACACTAGCAGTGTTGTCAAACCTGGTCACGAAAATCTGCCTAAAATTTTATATTATTATTATAATATTAAGGGCGACCAGTGGGCAACACGCCACAAACAATAAAAAGCAGTCTAAAAACTTAAGTAAACCAATGTGTTGCCCCGTTTAAGGCCACAATATCGTGCATCAGAAACGTAAATAATTCAACTCACAAAATGAACACATTAATAATAACGAGTATAAGTCAACAACAGTGAAAATAATGACAATGAGAAAAACAAGAAAAATCACAAGAAAAATTACACCCACACCTACTGTGTGTATCTCAACCACCCGATAACTTTGAAATTTAGAATTATTTAAAACCCCTTTAAAAACTCCTAAAATATTTGATAGATAGTTACCATGGTAATAAAAATACAGGAGCTGATGATCGTTTCATCTTAAGGAATGAGAATGTCTGCAATTTTTCTTTTTTAGCTGTGATTAGGGCCTTATTTTGCTGCAAGAAAAGGAGCACTAAAAGTAAAGGGTAAAACAACTACTCTCGAGATGGTAGGAGATGTGTTTTCGCACGCAATTTGTGAAACATTCCTCCTTGATATGACCTGGAAGTAGAAGAAGTCTGGTGCTCGGATGGGCGAATGGGCGATGGCTGTGCGTCGTGCGCACACTGAGCGAGGTCTTGAGGGATGGGCTCTTACCAATCACCTCTCACAGTGATGGTGCATAAGAGAAGTTATTCGCTCACCGGGTAGAATATGGATTCCAAGCCCGGCTGGTAGCGAGCTGAGGGACGAATTTTTAGTCAATAGGAGTCTGGTACATCACCGCTTCCGCCGTCAGCATTGCCGTGACATATTCCTATGCAGTATTTCCCCCCGGGTTAGCAAAAAAGGAAAAAATGCACGATATAACATATTTTCTGTTTTCATAATCTTTTTTCTCTTTTTCTTGTTGTATCATGTGATTTCTTTAATACTGTAGCACCTTGAAACAAGTAAGACATAGAAACGGCATAATGTAATTAACATCAATAGATTACTATGCGTAAGGTAGTTAAAATGTCAGGGAAAACTTCTTTTTACATAATAGTATAATAATATATAGTTACTAAATACACTTTTTTAAGGCTTAGGAGCTGTCTCCACTTTGCACTTGTATGTCCTGGCAAACGTGACCATCAGCGCAGCTAATCATGGTTCTCATAGTACTAGTACACAAGTATTAAAGACAAATAAATAAAACTAGGCCTAACTGATAAATGATAAAATAACATTTTATGTTTATTTGACTGAGCCAAGAAAGTGAGTCATCCTTTTACATTAAAAAAATCGTATTAAAGCGATTTTATTTGCGTCGATTGAAATATCTATAATATAGACAGCGAGTCATAATATTTTTATGACAGTTTAAATAATAATATGTTGTTTATTTATTCTTTGTAAATATGTTATTACCTATTATCTATTTAGAAATGACGTTATTTTGAATTGTTTATTGGCCTGTCTGTTCTTTTTATTATAAACCATTTGTGTACATTTTGAGTCAAACATAACAATAAAATACATAATTATTGTATTGTGAAGCATACAATCGTATATGTTTATGTCATAGATGGGCAAAATATGGTTTTTTTTAATGATTTACAGGCCAACCTCAATCTCACCTGGTGGAAGGTGAAGATGAACCCCACAATGAACCGCGTTCGGCTAACAAATACCTATTCTGCGGCGAATTGATTACAGGACCCGCAGTTCCCACTAATCGCAGGAGTAGTCGTTACCTTGGGGTTTTTAGCTAATAAAAGTCAGACACACCCCGGCTGCTACCCCCTTCGCGGCCGGGACGGTCCTATGAGGATTTTCCCCCAGTAAAAAAAAACAAAAATAACTATTTACTCTTGTCTTAAAAACTCCCAAGTCATAAGAACGTGGAAATATGGTTGTTGGAAGCATATTCCATTCTGTAACTGTTTCCATGATATAAATCTAGAAGTGATTATTTTCGTGCGGGTAAATGGAGCGTCCACCACACACGGATGGTATCCGACACGATGTCTTGGGGCTTTATGATGAAATAGGACTGGTGGAATTTAAAAAAGTCGCTCTTCAGAATACTCCATTGGGCAACCAATAGCGCAACTGATCGCTATTCTCAAGGCACTTACACATGACATTTCTATTAGATGTCATGCGGACTTTTTTACGATGCTTTTCTTCACCGGTGAGCATGTGATGCCTAAATCCGTACGTAATCTGCAAAAACCCAGAGATAACTCCTTCTTTTGCCGTGTCGTTGGGCTGTGGAATGGTCTTCCGGCGGGCGTGTTTCACCATCCTATAATATGGGATCCTTTAAGCGTAACGTGAAGAGATATTTGTGCGGGCCGGTATGATCGCTGCGACTACCGATGGGTTTTTTCTTACCTTGCGATAGTCGTTGGCGTTTTTTTGGACTGCACCATGCTTACCATCAGGTTTGGTGCAGTCACTGTGCCGTGTCAGTGTAAAAAAAAAGAAAAAGATACATGCCTGGATTCGAATTTACAACCATGCGTGTTGTCGGTCATGGAAACTGGTTCATTCATTGCCTACTAGGCCTCCACTGTCATAATATATATTTTAGTCTCCTAAACGCACTGGAACCAAAGAAACCTGTTTACAATATGTTATAGAACTGACCTTTCTATATCACCCTTTTAGCTTTGGTCTAAGACTTTTCAGGCACATGTATATACACATTTGTATAACTACATAGGTTCCATTAGGATATTTGATCTGATAAATAAAACTGGTCACTTGTTTGTATGCTTGTAATGAGTAAGTAAACGCAATACGGAATCAAAGCGATTCGGGCAGACGTTGGAACAGTACAAACGACACTGGTCGGCCGCGCGGCCCCCCCGGCCGACCAGTGCACATCTTTATATAGTCGTTAGCGCTTTTCCATGTACCATTAAGCTGAACGTGCTTAAAAAAATCACAAAAAAGGAATATTTGTATTGTTTTAAATTCCAGGTTTCATAACTTTGATCGTCACCAGTCTTGGGATTTCTGCTGGAAGCCACAGGTTGTGGTCTCACAAATCCTACAAAGCCACGAAACCATTGCAATTCGTTCTCATGCTGTTCAACTCTGCTGCCAATCAAGATTCGGTGATACACTGGGTCAGAAACCATAGGTTGCACCATAAATACAGCGATACAGACGCTGACCCGCATAATGCTACAAGAGGTTTCTTCTACTCCCAAATCGGTTGGCTTATGGTACGGAAGCATCCCGAGGTCTTGAGGAGGGGAAAGCTAATAGACTTGTCTGACGTCTATGGGAATCCGTATCTCAGTTTTCAGAATAAGTAAGTGATTTATTTTTTCTTTTGGCATTGGGCAGGACATAGCTCTTAGACTTGATGGCCGATGAAACAGAAGGTTCTCGAGCGGTGACCACGTACTGGCAAGCGCAGTGTGAGACGTTCATCTACAACGTGGACAGACGAACTGATCCTGATTGCAGAATGACGTTGAATATAATTTACTCCCGACAGGTTATTCTAGAAAACATTCGGGGATGTCTAGGTCTAGCAATGGAAGTCTTATGAAATGACTTAAATAGCCCACCAGGAGAACAGAGTTATCATCATAGCTCTCCGTATTAGCAATCTGAACTGGCAGCATCGCTGGCCATGCGTGCCGAAGAGCCGATGATCAATTAAGCAGGTGGATTCTTGAGTGGAGACCGCGAATCTGCAAACGTAGCATGTGGCGCCCCCTAGACGATATAGATTGTATAGGAAAAGGCAAAGACTGGGCACAATGATGTCTATTAGGACAGGCCTGTATCCAAAACTGGGCTAATGACGAAAAAGAAGATAAAAAAGCGTTAATTGATCCCTTAACTTTCTGTTGCAGAAATTCATGGTGGTTTATCCCTCTAATGAGCTACGTAATTCCAACACTCATTCCCATGTACTTCTGGAGAGAGACATTTAGCAACTCCTGGCATCTTAACATGACTCGCTACTTGATATGCCTCAACTTGGCTTTCTTCGTGAACAGCATCGCCCACATGTGGGGAAACAAGCCTTACGACAAGAATATCGCCCCATCCGACCATCATTTCATCTCCGCCTTAAATTTGGGCGAAAGCTACCACAACTTTCATCATGTTTTCCCCTGGGACTACAAATCTGACGAGTTGAGCAGCATGAGGATGAATGCTACAGCACTTTTTATAGACATATGCGCTTATCTAGGGTTGGCTTATGATAGGAAAAGCGTGTCGATTGATACGGTCAAGGCAAGGGCCAAAAGAACAGGCGATGGAAGTAAATACTGAGAATATTGTACTAGCTGTGGAGACACTACATAACCAAAACAAACTTTTAGTCATTATATAAACCCTCTTGCGGGCTAAGTTTCTTAAAATGTCGAAATAATTATAGCTAGCTGTGCCCGCGACTTCAGTCGCATGGAATTAGCACTTTTATTATTTTATTTCAAGCTGAAATCTATAGCATACATGATATAAATGCTATTGATTCTTATATAAATTACGACAAATATAGAACCCAATTAGTACTATGACATATAATACTCGGCAACGGATATCCTTTACAGTGCTTTACAAAAAATATGCAGACACGCCTAAATAACGGCATCGCTTTCAGTCAATAGTAGTATTTTTTGTGTATTAAAATACGTAATTTTTAGTAATCATTGGTTTAGGTTCTATGGCATTAGGACAGGCCTCTCAGGATACTTTTTCTCGCCTGTATTCCATGTACATACATCGATCAGTTACAATTTCATTAAATGTATTTTAATCAAATCTCTAATATTCTCTTATTACTTTACCTGACATTATTAAGATACTATAATTGACTTTCAATACAATAATGGTCGTCAGGTTATAAAATTATAATTGCAAATGAACGATGAACAAACCTTTCTTGAACTTTTGGTTATTAATGAATAATATAATTAAGTAACAACTTTGAATTGTTTAAATATTTAATTTGTTTAATTGTTTCATGCTTATTATATTTGCTTATGAATATAATAATATATCGTCCCCCTATATCCGTTTCGGGGCGAACAGAGATACATTAGTGGCTGTATCCAATTTGCGCTTATACATCGAGCCCAATGTGACGATTAGTTCCCGCGCGGTTATGTTGTGAAGGCCTTTCCCGGCTACAAAAGTATCGACATTTAAAAAAATCTCACATCACTAGTGTTATATTTCTATTAGATGCCGTACGAGTCTCTTTACGATATAGTCCTTCTCAGATGAGCATGTGCTGCTTAAATTAATCTGGCAAACCCCAGATATAGGTGCCAGGATTCGAACCTACATTAAATTTACGTCGCGTGTGAATATAAACTTATACTTAAAGGTTTATACTTGTGTACGCGACGTAAATCCTCTGTGCGCGAGTGCATCTCGCAGTTGGCAGATTATTGAATTTTAAATGCTTGTGTTACATTTTGTCGTTATCACTCAAGCGACGCCGCGACGGTCCTATGAAGCTACGTAGCAGATTACTATGTAACGCTCAAGAACCGCAGAGATTATGATTTGGTCGATCTTAAATAACATAACGTTAAAGGTCTCGAACAAATGTTCACACTCAGTAGCAGCAGCTATCTCAGAGGCCACTAGCTTGATAGTATGACCAGTCGATCAAACAACAACCTGCACAAACACTTTCTAAGCAAAAAGGTAGACAGAGCGAGGAATAATTTCCTATAATGTTTTGGCCGCCGAATGGCCAAAGATGTTCGCTTTCCGACCTTCATCACAACCTCGCATAAGGATGCCACCTCTTGCCATTCCTCTTCGCTGTGGACCCTAGCTTTCACCACCGCCGGCAGTGAGAGGTCGCTACCGATATGGTCCGTAAGGTAAGTCCGTAAGGCGCTGGTTCAGGCGTCCACACCACAATTTCACGCGTTGCTGGGTTAACAGAGCGTTCGTGTTTTCACAGTTGTATAACACAGAGTTGTAGCGTTTTTATAGAATTTTAAAGCGAGCGCGTTACAAGTTTTCGAAGCATTCGAACCCAGAGAAAGGAAACGGATGAGGAAGGTAGGGGGATAAAGTGATGAAAGTGAGTGTTGCTAGTGTAATAAATTATATAATATATAAGAACATACGAGTATATTAAAATGTAAAATAATAAATAATATAAATTTAAAATATATAATAAATGGCGTAAACAGACCCCACATCACAGGACGACGGGAACACGCTTACCGGAAAACCTTCCACAGCCCAACAACTCAGAAAAGAGAGTTAGAGAACTTCTTAATACTAGCCGGAATTTGAGTTACCGTATAGCTCTGATTCTGCCAACCCACGCGTGATATTCTATGAGTACCACGAAAGGGTGGAAAAGGTTAAATAACTCTTCAGCACTCGCCATGATACAGACGGTAGAAAACGCCTAGTGAGGCAATATCTCTGCGCAAATGGATCGGTTCAAGATGCTTAGTTACGTCTGGATCATTCACAATGCGGAAAGCCTTCCGTTGCAAACTATCCAGGGCGTCAAGCCAGTACTGGGCAGAACCATTCCAGAGATGCGTACAGTATTCCAATCATGGCCTGACCTGGGCCTTATACGATAGGGGATGAGAATATACGCCATATTGCCTCATCGCAGTTCGCACGATATGTGAGGCTTGATATCGCGTAATTTCATCGTCCGAATTGGATGTTTGGATCCCAAAAACGGCCATATCACTGCCTTACGTAGCATATTTATAAATTATATATAAATAATAAATATACCTTATATATGTATAGCTTGCTATATTTCCTAAATTTACACAAAATTTATTTCTGAACGCACGCATAAATATTTGACAATCTATATATAGTATGTTAATTCTTTTTCATAACTGACATAATTCTACATTTTTGAAGTATAAAATACGCCATTATCCAAATATTGTGGATTTATCTTGTCGATTTAAAACCTTGTTTTAAATATGTACCTTAATTTGAAGGGAGAGTTTACCGTATAGACACGACGCGATGATCATTAAATATCTGACAGTTATGAAACCCAAGAACATTTGTGTGGGAAAATATTATTTCTTTTTTTTTAATATTTTCATCAATTTTCTAATGTTTTTAATAGTTACTCTGTTATTCGGGACAGAGATAAATACAACAAATGAAAAATCATGAAAATTAGTCCAGCCATTTTTAAGTTATACGGGTTCGAACAAACCCGACTTTGTTTAACGATGTAATGTCGATTTCACTAACACTGATCGAACCTACATCGTGGAAACAATAATTTTGATTTCAACGAATTACAAGTAGTTAGAGATAAATACAACAAATGAAAAATCATGAAAATTAGTCCAGCCATTTTTAAGTTATACGGGTTCGAACAAACCCGACTTTGTTTAACGATGTAATGTCGATTTCACTAACACTGATCGAACCTACATCGTGGAAACAATAATTTTGATTTCAACGAATTACAAGTAGTTACAAAAATAGAATTACAAATTAATTTTGTGCATTGTATTTACTTATAATTCACACAAAAATAAATAATGGGTCTTGTGATCCGAATGTTATAAACGAAAAGGTTACATTTATTAATTAACCCGTTAAGTCCGGGAAGAGCACAATTTTCATACCATATTTGAGACTTATTTTCTGCCTTGAAAAACTTAAATAAAAATTTCCAAATGTATCTATTCTACTAATTTTGGGGTCGCTCTTTCGATTGGCGCAGTCAGATTTGCATAAAAATGATTAAAAAACCAATATGGAGCATTTAAAAAAAAATACAAAATTTATAGAATTTTCTTTTCGTGAAATAGTTTCTTATCAATAAAACACAAAATATCTAATCTATAAATAGTTTTTTTTTTATGCCATGATCAACCTAACGCGAGGTGGTAGGGCGTCGGTGCCCGTCTGGATCGCGACCACAGTAAATGGGTGTAAAGCCCGTCATAGTGACCAGTTTCGGTTTGTCGCGTTTCGGGATCGGCTTGTGTATATCCAGTAACTCATATACCTAGAGACCTGGTATATGTGAGTCGACATGACGATGTAGACTATCAATGGATTTTCATCCTTTGATAGTCGCTTTCGTTTTTGGACTACACTGTACTTACCATCAGGTACTCTGTAGTCACTATGTCGAGCCAGTGTAAAAAGAAAAAAACCTCTTCAATATATCGATATTTGATAAAATGAACGTTATTTGATAAAATATGAATATCTTATATATAAAAATGAATCGCTAAATGTCTTGATAAGCGCGAAACTTGAGAACGGCTGAACCGATTTGGCTGATTTCTTTTTTGTTGTGTTTGATGAAGTCTGGGGAAGGTTATTACGGAGAGAAAATTTTTTAAAATTCCCTGCATCAGTCCAAAAATAACACTTTTCTATATTCTCATATAAAAAAATCGTAATAATATTTAAAAGTCAATTTGAACTTTAACACCATACCATAAAGTTTAAATGTTAGTGGACGGGTTCCGGGAAGGCAAACAATTATTGAGTGACATATAAATATTAATGTCAATATTTGTCAATTTTTATACATATAGCATTAAGGCCAGGTTCCTTCAAACAATTTTCAAAAACCAGCCGACAGGCCAATAGGTTTTGGCAGAATAAAATCTGACGGGGAAGCTATTAACATAAAAAAAAAACAATGTGACTTTGTTTTAGAGAAATAGGGCAGAACAAGGTCTGCCGGGACAGCTAGTTATCAATAAAATTCACGTCTCTAATGTTATAATTATCTCTGAAATGTATATAAAAGGGATTTTTGAGGTCGCTGATTATAAATTTGAGTTTATGTTTTGAATATTCGAGATGGCGGATCCAATATGGCCGACTAAACCTCGTAAAAGCTTCGAAATTACGAGAATTCTGTATATAGGTCGTTTTCGAATTTTTCAAATAACTTAGAATATTCGAATATTTGGATATGAATTATTAGGTCTACTTCAAAACTGAGAAATAACTAGATTTGAATTATGGGAATATAAAGGTTTCACAAGGTTCTAGTAAAAAACATTTCACATTTATCTTAGTTTTTCATAGCAGAAAATAAGTCTCAAACATGTTATGAAAATTATGCTCTTCCACACTTAATGGATTAACTTATGATCATGTGACAATGAAAATATTTTTAATCATTTTTTTTTTATTCTGACTCGGTATAGTGACTTTGCCGAACCCAATGAAAAGTACAGTGCAATCAAAAACAGCGTTCGACTATCGAGAGCCAACTACTTCCTTATAGTTGCCGCGTGCTCTCTACATAACTTATCTCTTCATGCTTCGTTTATTTATTTATAAGAACCATTACACAATCTATATATCTAACACATACATAAATATATAAGACATGAACAAAAATGACACAAAAAACCAAAACCCAAATCCAAAAGTTTTTAAAGGAGGCTTGGGATTTTTAAAGAACCTAATATCACAGGACGAAGAAAACACGCTCGCCGGATAACCGGTCCAGAATCCAATGACCCGATGAAGGTATGAGCTAGAAATCTTCTTATTTCTAACTGAAATAGCTGTTACCGTAAAACTGTGGCTCCGCAATCCAGCGCGCCTGGTTCTATTATGAATACCCCAGTCATAATACCGAAATACTCGTAAAGAGAGCTAGCTTTAGGTATTTAAAAAAATGTCTGAAACTTTGTACAAGCCATTATTTTTCAGATCAAGTTCAAAAGTCACATAATTTGATTTTTCCTGAATATCTCGCTTCTTACTCGATAAATGATATATGCATTTTGACAGAAGTTTTAAAGTGCATCGTATTCTAACCCCAAAAGCGATCTTTTGAGGTAAATAGCGACGAATGCGAATTTCCATAAAAATTTAAGCACCCATATTTTCGTAAGGTAATAAACAAAATTTTTCTTCGGAATTAATTCTATAAATTCTGTGGAACAAATGCTTCAATTAAGTTAAGCCGTTCTTCTACAATATTTTTATTTACCACCATATTTTCTTTAAACAGGATTGAGAAACCACATTTTATCCTCCAACATGAAGGATAATTGCGCAATTGAAGGATTTGATTTTTTCCCGCCTATTTATATAGTTTTATTTTTAACTTAACGTTCATAATTCCTTCGAGGTATTTTAGAAATCTTTCGTAGAGAAATTATAGTTCTGGAAATAATTTTAAATTTTCTAATAAACCACTCAACTTAATTAAAATCGCAGTTAACACATACTTGCAGTTATAAGCAGGTTAGCAGGTTCAAATCCCGGCACTTACATGTGAGTTTTTCTACATTAAGTACATATTTAATTACCACATGCTCACCGGTGAAGGAAAATATCGTGAGGAAACCCGCATGACCTGTAATAGAAATGGCATGCGTACTAGTTCTGTAAGAACAGCTTTTAGCTGCTCTACTGGTCACATTGAGCACGACATACAAGCGCCTAGTGGATATAACTACTAATTGCTACAGTGTGACGTTATATTACATTATGATTATAATATACCGTCACTGTATATCCATTTTGGGATAAGACTTTGCGTTAGTTAGCAATCTTATCTGCGACACCTTTGAAAACTTGATATTATCAAGTTATTGTCATTTTTCCACGAGATGTCTGTAACATGGTATACCTAATTTAAATTAAATTGTAATGAGCAAGAATAATGGCATGACTAGTATATATAATGGATCCGTAATAAGACATTGTTGCACACTAATTTTCTTACACCTACTTGGAAACGTCGTAAGTTAACAATCTATTTCATTGATTCATTTTTATGGTTTTATTGATTTCGTACTCCTAAACTTCTACAAGCCCTTTTTAGATTAACTGTTCTTAGCTTTTATTCCCCTTTACTTCGCCTCAATAAGTTATATAATTGCTATATAATTTTATTGGTGGTAGGTCGATTGGCCGAACAGGGTCTTGATCACAGTACATAAGTGTAAAGACTGTCATAGTGATTCGCTTTGGCCTGTCGCGTTCCGGGATCAGCTTGTGTATATCCAGTTACTCATATACCTAGAGACCTTCAGTCGTGGTGTCGTGGTACATGTAGGCTGACATGATGACAGAGACTATCAACGGAATTTCATCATTTTGATTCTTTAGCTAAGTTGATCCGAACGTTTATGAACGTAAGTTGGTCTTTGAAGTTTTGTTTTCTATTGGGGATTTTGGTTTTTCGAACGAAGGCTGTAAGTAACCTATAATTGAGGGAAGACTTTAGCGTTTTGTATTAATTTTCCTTTTTTATCTGTAAGTGCATTAATATGTTTTAGCCTGATGGTTTTGTTTCTGTAACAAAAAATAAACTCTTCTTAACAATTTTTCTATAAAAAAAATCTAGTTGATTTTATAACTGTCAAAAAACACCAAAAGTAAAAAATAATCCTTAATAATTATTAAATGTAGAAATTCGAGTGAGCGAGGTATCAAAGTCAACTCCGGGGATTTGGCGGTGTGCCCGTCTTTCAGAGGGTTTTAATGGCATCTAATATTTAAAAATGTAAATATAAAATCTGAAGGGGGTTCCCTAACTTGCAAATGGGAATCAAATCCTTTTAAATAATTTTATTATTAAATTTAAATTATTTTATATTTTTTAATGCGAGAAATTTTCACAAATTATAGACATTGTCGATGTGTGCAAGTCTTTGCAGTAATAACCCACATACTCGTATAATATTAAATCCATTTTATTACAACGTTAAATATTATTTTTAATTCTGTTAATTAAAGATTTTTATATAATGAATGGTTGAAAGAATAACACCACACTTCTGATAAAACGACGGTGATTTTCAAGGGATAAAAAAATACAATAGAAAATGTCAGTGAGCAACGCGGAAAATCCAGATAGAATGAAAGAATTGGTGTCTCCTTCGGCGGCGCCATGGAAGTATGAAATTAAATACTACATCGTAAAATGGCTTGTATATCTGCACATCGCTGCTTTATATGGATTATATCTTTGCTTCACTTCTGCAAAATGGCAAACTATAGTATTCGGTGAGCTTAATTTTTATAATTGTTATTTTTATTTATTTTAGTACCGTCTATGGTTACTACTCTTCTTATAATATAAATAAAAATGGTCGGTAAGCTTGTATACTGTAGAATGATTATTATATATATTAACAGACAACAATAGTATGCCTTAGTATGAGGAAGGAATAAAACAAAACTATGTAAAAATAAATAAATAGCTATAGTGACATAGGATCGCCCGGTAGAAATCCCATTGTATACGTCATTAAGCCTACCGGTAGATGGCGTTAATCGGCGCTTCGTGGACACACTCGGCTTGCAACTGCCAAGGAACGCGGTACGGTATTGTTCCGAAGCCAACATATTTTGAATTACTGTTTTAGATTGCCTTGCTTTTAGTTTATTGTACTCCAGAAGGAGCGTCCTTATATTGGGTCCTGGTTCAAATACGAATGCTCTGAAACTGTAAAGTAGAGCCAAATTGCATATCGTGCATGATAAAGGGGCCGAGCGAGTATTAATCCTGCTGTGAATTCTACTGTGTGGTCTACAACAAAGCTACTATTATGGCTTGCAAGATGACAAATGCAGATGCAGACAGGAAGTACATTGCACGAATTGACTAGGAGTTAGCAGGGCATCCAACCAATAGCAGGTCTGTTGGGGACTAGCCCCGGCTGTGCAACCAAATTTCTGGTGCCCGTCTTTCACACCACTAAGATATTTGAATAGATTGTTGACCTACGAGCCGAGGAGAAAGCCAAATAATAGTTTTGGATTGAATCGATCCAAAATCTTACCATCAATCGCAACCAATAATACCACCTTGACCTGAGGCTGCTACAACATCTAGACTCTAGAATCAGTAGGGTACCCAACTGAAAATAAGGGTATCGTGCTGATTCTACACCTGCTGTAAGTTGATGAAGAGCAACTTACAGCAGGAATGTCGTGTTTGGATCAATGATTTCACACTTTGAATGAATAGCTTATTCACTAATAGATAGTTGATTATTCAAATTTTATTTATTTACGAACAATTAAATATTTTTACAGCATTTGTAGTAGCTTGGCTAAGCTTGATTGGAGTCACCGCTGGGGCTCACAGGCTCTGGACCCATAGAACCTATAAAGGTACTCTGCTTCTCCGTGTCTTCCTGATGCTGTGTTTTAGCATAAGTTTTCAAAAAACCCTCATGGCTTGGGTCAAAATCCACCGCCTCCATCATAAATATACAGACACTGATGCAGACCCTCACAACTCTACTCGAGGGTTATTCTACTCTCACATTGGTTGGATAATGGTTAAAAGACATCCAGATGTGGTAGCACGAGAGAAAACTATAGATTTGTCAGACATTTTTGCAGATCCTGTGATTATGTTTCAATCAAGGTAATCAACTATATTTTAAGTATATAATTTAAATATATTTCCAAGACAAGTATTCAGTATTTCAAACGTAAACACTGTAGTTGCAATAAAGCTCTGTGCCTCGGCATATCTCTAGATTTATAAGGGACAGAAATATGTTTCTTGATGGTTGGTGGTTATGGTGAGAGATACCTAGATAAGATATGTCATTTGTCAGATAATATGATTTTAGTCAGAACAACAAAATCAGACCTTATGGAACTCACGTCTACAGTTTTCAACACAAGTTATAAATTCTGTTTGCCGGTGGAGCACGCGATTATATTTTATCATTATTCACTATAATTATAAAAAAAGGAGATAATAATTTTTATTAGTTTGGAAGAATGAATTAAGAAAATGAATCGTAGTATATTGACAGTTTTTATAATGATAAAATACATGATCTGTTTGCGGAGCAAGAGCATGTAACTGGCGTGTGCATGAAGTATTGTTCGTTATTGCAATAGTCGTCCATATAATGCACATCCAACAGATAGCACAGTTTTTAAAAGCTTAAAAAGCTTGTCAATAATTCGTCTCATGCCTAATCTTTCTTTTGGTTACAGAAACTTTCGCTGGTTGCTACCGATGTGTGCAATGGTAATTCCGACTCTTATGCCAATTTTGCTGTGGAAAGAGTCTTTCAATAACGCTTATCATATTTCAATACTGCGCTTTATAGTAACTTTACATCAGACATTCCTGGTAAACAGCGTCGCCCATAAATGGGGCTATAAGCCATTCGATATATCAATCTCCTCAACACAGAGTGTTCCAATGTTTTGTATAACGTATGGCGAGGGTTTTCATAATTTTCACCATACATTTCCGAGCGACTACCGTCTTGGAGAACTCAATACGAATTATTTTAATTGGATCAAGTATTTTATTGATTTATGGGCGTTCTTTGGGCAGGCGTACGATCTGAATATAACTTCTCAAGAGGTGGTGGAAGCGAAAGCAAAGAGATCGGGTGATGGGACCAACGCTTGCGGTTGTCAAATTAAAGATCGTTAGTTAATAAAATATTGTTATGGTACATGCAATTTTCTTCTTAACCCATTATACTGGATTTTAATTAGTCCTTAATACGAAACAAGAATAACAAGACAAATACAGTCTCCAGAGCTAGAGTGCTAGAAGTTGACGGGGGAAAATCCTGTACGCGAACGCAGTGCCGCTTACAGAAAGCTGAGTTTATTTTGCAGAGTCCCGCGCCATAGAACTCGAATGTATGGCCATGTCCATAGCTCTCGGATAACTTCACACTCAAAAGTTTGCTATTGGGAATCAAAGGACATTAATAATATTCTTTTTTTTTATACTGGCTCGACATAGTGACTACAGAGTACCTAATGGTAAGTACAGTGTAGTTCAAAAACGAAAGCGACTATCAGAGGATGAAAATCCATTGATAGTCTACATCGTCATGTCGGCCCACATATACCACGACTGAAGGTTTGACTGATTGTTTATTCAATTTGATTGCTACGCTATACCAATTACTTAAATTTCATGTTATATATTATAATATAATAGTATACGAGTATATATCTAGATTAATGTGTTGAATTTTTAAATAAATTTATATAAATAAGATAAATCCGATAAAAACATACTTGAAAGAAAAATTTCCCTGGAAGAAACTATAATTGTTTTACCGACCATTGTAATAAGATTTCCTAAATGTAATATTTATAGTTAAAGATAAATTATAATAGATTCAGAGGAATCTAAAACGGTAGCTCACATTCCGGGTAGGACTAAGAAGCTCTCTAAATCTTACTTTTGCCGAATCTGTGGAATGGTCTTCCGGCGAGCGTGTCCACACTATCCTATGATATGGGCTCCTTTAAACGAAGAGCGAAGAGATGATTGTGCAGGCCTGCGTAGTCACTGCGACTATGGATTTTTTTTACTGTTGATAATCGTTGTCATTTTTGCATTGCACCACACTACTATAACGTGTGGTGGGATAATTGTGCCAAGTATGAATAAAATAAAGATGGTCGAGCCTTTTCAACACTACATTTTTTTTTTATATCACAGTGTAGTTTGTCGTTAGGTTCAAAGATTCGAGCACAAGATTTTTTAACTTCGAAACATAATGTCGTTTTCATTACCACTGGTTTAACCTTAAATGGTTATAATGATAATTTTGATTTTAATGAATTGCAAGTTCAATAACTTAATAAGTTCCAATAATGCTGCAATCAGCATTATTGGAATAATAAAATATTTTCATGCATTGTGATTATATATCATTAACATAAAAATCATGCGTCACACCGGGTGACCCGCCGGCCTACCGTTTTGTAGGTAAACTTTATGTTTATTACCTTAGGTGACAATGAAAATATCTATTGTTAGGAATTTCAATGATATAAAGAAATAAAGGGAAGGAAAATGAAATACTGAACAGAATTCATCCGTCAGGATTGGGCACATTACATTTGACCTAATTATCCCAGTTAAAATAGATACGAGTATTGAAGTTTACATTGATCCGCATAGAGTAAATATTGATAGAAATGTTTGAATACTATTATTATTGAAATGTCAAAAGTACTCCCATCGATCACATATCTGCAAAAAAGTTATCAAAGCTTGCAAATATTAGATTTTTGCATTTTCAGCTAAATAATACATTTTATCATACAATTCTTCACAATGTTTTTGCTAATTATTTCCAAAGACTGATCATTTTTGAAATGTGGCGATTGAAATACGTTTCAGTATCCTTTCCTTTCCCCACTTTCCTTTCCTCTCACTCTCCACTCCGTTATAAATATCATATCTTCTGCTCATTTACATTATATCAATGAACCAAAAATAAAAAGACCATATATATATTTCGAACTTAAAAATTATAGCCATTTCCTTCAGCAAATTACATCTCCTATTTCAATCCGCTCGGGTTTTATTTTTGCAATAAAAGGTAGTCTATGTTCGTCTCCAAGGCTTAATCCTGTCATAGTATGTACGTCACACGGATACGTTGCTAAGGAAACGAGAGGTCATGAGTGGTAACTAAGGGACAAGACATTAAAATGGATTACTAATTATTAAATCCTATATTTAAAGTACATCATACTTTTACATGGCGCAGTCGGATATACAAGAACGAATAAGTATTTAAAAGTTTAAATATGGAGAGTAAATTATTGCCTCCGTCGCCGTTTACATACCAGAGTGTGGACATGACGTCCGGCGAAAATGATGAAAAATGGAACAAATGGAAGAAAAGTTATTTGATATATTTTAGTGCGTGTGAATTGGAAAAGAAATCATCATCGGTTCAGGTAAATGTCTTATTACACGTTATTGGAGAACAATGCAGAGAGCTTTTAAATCATTTGGATTTCGGAAATATAAAGACGATAAATGAAATTTTTCAAAATTTGGACAAACATTTCTATTTCAAAAGGAATTTGACAGTTGAGCGATATAAATTTTTTACGAGAAATCAAGTAAATAGTGAAACAATAGAGCAATATGTACTTCAATTAAGAAAGTTAGCGAAGTCATGTAAATTTGGACAATTAATTGATGATTTTATTAAAGACAGGCTGGTATGTGGTGTCATAAGTTCTTCAATTAGAGAGCGATTGCTTAGAGAGGAAGATCTTACATTAATGAAAGCTTTGAATATTTGCCGAATAGCTGTAACAACAGAATATTATTTAAACAAAATAAAACAAGATAAAATAGAGGTTTGTACAGTAGAACGGAAAGAAAATTGCGTACCAAAGGAGGCATCAACAAATGGCCACGACAGGGATATAAATAACAGGAGCTTTAATGATGATAATCGCCTTCACATAAAAGAATACATTATAAATAAGTCAAAAAATTATTACAAACCATACAAAAAGTGTTGTTATAGATGTGGCATAGCTCATAGAAGGTATAGGTGTCCAGCATATGGCAAAAAGTGTACTCGTTGCTTGCGAATGAATCATTTTGCTCGGGTTTGTGGCAGAAATTATATTAAAAATTCACAAATAACATATTATAATAGAAATACAAATTTGTCGGTGTTAAAAATTGGACAAAAGGTGAAGGTATGGGACAAACTTAAAAGGTATTGGATTTCAGGGATAATAAGTAACCTGCTCAACAGCAGGTCCTATGAAATACAGCTATTGAGTGGAAATAAAGTTGTACGAAATAGAAGGCATATCATTGTAGATTCCCCTCATGAACAGGATATTTTATTGGAACATAATTTTGAACATGATCACATAACTCCTAAAGAAAATTCACAAAATAATGACAATCAAAATACAAATGAAAATAGACTTAATATTTACATAACTCGTTTTGGGAGAATGGTGAGGTTACCCAATAGATGGGGCTATGGGTAAAAGAACATTGTTAAATGTTTCTTTAAATATATTTTTTTATGTTACTTTAATTTGACAACTTCTCATGCAAATGTTATAGATTGTTTTATTCTACTATATTGTTACAAATAACTGTTAATGGTATGTTTTATATATATATATATATATATATATATATATATATATTAATTATAATAGAAACATGTAATGTTATTTTTTTAAATAAGGGGGATGTCATAGTATGTACGTCACACGGACACGTTGCTAAGGAAACGAGAGGTCATGAGTGGTAACTAAGGGACAAGACATTAAAATGGATTACTAATTATTAAATCCTATATTTAAAGTACATCATACTTTTACAAATCCTTGCTAAACTCCATCAAAATTGGTTTAGCTGTTTTGGCGTGAATACGGAACATACACACGTTTAAATATATAAAATTAGTGGGTTGACTGTGAATAATTTTATTGTGAGAAGCCCCAATTTTAGAATTTCTGATAAAACACTCAGGTTATTTATAATCTGAGCTAGCACGCAAGTATTTTCAGCTATTTTTTAGCTACAATACTTCTTAGAAAATGTTTATTTGAGATTTCACTAGAGAAAATGCGCCGTCACCATCTCATCCGGGAAACAGACTCCTTCCAATCTACTGACATCTAATTAATCTTATTAACTTAATTTAATCGGTTCATAACTCATTTCGTCTCAAGCGCTGTGTGACTAGATTACCTTCAAGTTATTGTTTTTCCGCGAAGTATGCGAATTATGGTAAACCAATTTTTTAATGTAATTTTTTATGTAAATATAATTTTATTATTTATGACTTATTATAAACCTGGTATATATAAAATTACCTTAGTGAGCCATTGTTTTAGTACTGATTGGTTTAATTGTAAGTAAGCATACTATTTTATATCTTCTGAACAAAAATTACAAAAAACGACTTCACATGTTACCAACGTTTCTGTCTACAAGCGCTAAAAAGTGAAAAATAATCCCAATCTAATAATATACCGTTACGTTGTATCCCTTTCGGAGTGAGCAAAGATAGTTCAGTTGCTGTATCCACTTTGTCCGTATATATAGTGTCTAACGTGACCAGTAGCGTAGCTGATCGCCATTCTCACAATATTAGTACACATGACATTTCTATTAGATGCCATGCGGGTTTCCTCACGATGTTTTCCTTCATCTGTGAGCATGTGATCCCTAAATCTGTCCATAAATTGGAAAAAACCAGAGCTACATCCTGGGATACGAACCTAGGACCATTTGTGCTACCGCGCATGAATACCGATCCCTTATCCACTAGGCCGCTGTATGTATATTATTACAAACGTTATTTCATTGAAGCGATTTAATTGTACCCGGATGTTGATTTAAATTTATTTAACAGACGTTAACACTAGATAAATTTTCTATGCAAAATAATCAAAAAATAGTAGTTTATCGCTAAATGGCGTTTTATGCAAGTCTAAACTAGATTTAATTTGTTGATGCAAATCGCCCCCAGGATTATTTTTTACATTTTGAAGTCGCTTTTTTTTATAATAATGTTTTATTGAATTACTGTCAAACTATGTAAAAATTAAATACTTAGTTAAGAACAGAGGTGGGTAAAATGTAGTCAGATTACAAAATGTAATCGTAATTTTAATTTCTTTACCCTGTAATCGAGATTAAAGCCCTTCTACACATTAATAAGGTCTAAATTTGTATGCGATTGAAGATTCCTTAGTGTGTAAAACATATTAATGGTGAAAAATGTATTTGTAATCATTATTCAATAATATTATTACATTTTACCCATCGATAGTACAACATCATAAAACAGAAATATAAACATAGAATCATAGAAACAAGCAATACAAACGAAGCACGCTTAAGTGCCAAAAGAGTAGCCTAAAATTGTTTCTAAATAATGCATTAGGATATTTATTATCTGTTGATTTTGATTCCATTATGGCATTGTTATGTCGATTTTGGATAAAGAAATTCTATAGAGCTAAAGAAAAAACACGAAGATCCAGAAGAACATGAATGCGCTGACGAAAATAGACAATATTTTGATTTGCAAAAAGGCTAAAGAGCCGCGTCAGTGTAGTCCTTTTTTTTTTCGACGTGACAATGCTGATTTACCAGTACAGGTCTTCACAACTAAGCCGGGCATGATGGGTGAACGCAGAAAGTGCTCAGCCAGCGAATTATTAATTATTTATTTTATGGGTTGGGCCGCTACGTAAGGGCACTTCTGTGGGTACGAAACTCGACTCGGCCAGTGAAACAAATCCTAACGGCGATCTACTAGCGTTTCGGAAGTGACTACCTTGAGAAGAAACGCCATAAGAAACTCAAGGCTGCGTCAGAGTGAAACTGTGTTATTTAAACGACACTTGACTGACCTATCCTTATTCGTCGTCGTCGTCGGCGCCGCCGTCAACGCGCGCCGGTGTCTTGGAGTGTGGGGAGAGTATGTGTGGCCGATGTAATCATTTTGCCGAGCCAGTATAAAAAAACAATTAATTAACCAATTAAATAAATTCTAACAGAAAATGTCAGCGAGTAAACCGGAAGACCATAATAAAATAGAAGAGTTGGTACCACCCACACCGCGGAAATACGAAATTAAATACAGTTTCGTAACTGGCTTCGCGTATCTGCACATCGCAGCATTATATGGGCTGTATCTATGCTTTACATCGGCAAAATGGCAAACTATCTTATGGGGTGAGCTCATTTTTTACATTTTTTATAACATATTTTTTAATAGCCATAGTGACCTATTTATGGTAATCCAGTAACATTTGGTAAATCGGTGAAAATCATCCTGCACTGTGAGGGCAGCGATGAGGGCCGCTGCACCGGTGTACCGGACTTCTACCGGCTAAAACCATTGGGTAGTTCCTTCTCCTGCTTGCCAGGGCCAAGGGTACAACCTTGTCAACTTCCTCGGCTCCCAGCGATAGCTATAATGACCCTGCTTCGCTTGGTTAAAATCCCTTATTTCTGTCTTCTTTTTCTTGGGGAATTAGATTTTCAAAAATGTGGAAATACGTATTTTTTGACATATTTTAAACTTACGCGTTTTGTTCTCGCAAATACTTCAACAGGGCTTATGTGCGAATTAACTTTTAATTACGGCTTGATGTTTTGACCTGATTACACAAGCCATGGTTATTAGCAGCTGGAAGGACATTATTGGGTGATCTAGTATTATATATATTTTCTGAATCAGCGTTTTTTACGGATTCCAAAAAAAATCCTATTCCACAACCCTCCCGACATATATAGGTATATGTATATACTTTTACAATATTTAATACTTTACCCTTTAGGTCACACATTAGTAAACTTGAGAGAGTTTGCCACCCGGATGAGACGGAGGCGGCGCACAGTGTCCGGCGCGTCCCCCGTGATAAAGGTGTAGCCTAAACAGGCTGTTCGTTCCCCGGGCGAGGAAAAATTTGGTTTCCTACGTCCAAGTAGAGTGATCCGAAGGACACCTCGGGGGTTTTAGTTAGTAGGAGTCTAACACACCGGGGTTGCCGCCCACACGGTGGCCTGATATTCCTATACTGGATTTTTCCATAGGCCACCAAAAAAAACAAAAAAGGTCTCATAATTTGATCGAAAATTTATAAAGATGCAAATTCGTCTGATGGCAGACAAGACGAGTGACTTTTTACCGATTTATTGCGAGGACGTATCAAAAACTTTATTCTAACCAGCTTGAATCGATTTGGGGTTAATATGTGTGATCATTCCCTATTAGACGCATATACTGGGTCCACCTTTGTAATACGCTATAGTTCTTAATTCTACGTGTATAGTTTTTTATGTGTAATTGTTTTTTTTTTAGTTTTATTAAACAATTTTCTCTGCGGAATTGGAATTAGCGCAGGGGCTCATAGGCTCTGGACTCATAGGACGTATAAAGGAACCCTGCTTCTTCGTATCTTCTTGATGTTGTGTTACAGCATGAGTTATCAAAAAACTCTCATAACTTGGATTAAACTTCATCGCCTCCATCATAAATATACGGACACTGATGCGGACCCTCACAATTCTATTCGAGGGTTATTTTACTCCCACATTGGATGGGTAATGGTTCACAGGCATCCAGATATAGTAGCACGAGGGAAATCCATAGATATGTCAGATATTTACGCGGATCCAGTGGTTACGTTTCAGTCAAGGTGGGTGTAAATTTACTACCCGTGTGTAGCAGTTCGTTTAAGGTAGTCTACTGCACGGAAGAGGTGAAGGCATGCTTTCGCTGATAGCAAAATCCTTAAAGGAGATCTCATTACAACAACTATCTCAGAGATAGAGCCTGAGAAAGACTTTTCGCTTGCCGGACCTTGGGAGAAATGTGATTCCCCAGAATCGGCTTACTACGAGTAGATGGACAACTCGGGGGTTTTATCTGGTGCGAGTGGCACGCCAGGCTTTCGCCTTTTCTGTGGCTCTGACGGTCCTATATAGAAATTCCAAAAAAAAAGACCACATGTTTTTGCAATAATTCATGGCAATGATGTTTGTTTCATCTCTTTCACACACGTAGCTTAATGCTATCACTCAAGATGATTATGTCCATAGTAACATAGATTCTCGTGATTATCCACGTGATTTGTAACATTGTTACAAATAATAAAAATTCGAAAGTGTGAATCTTTTTGTTTTGTTTCACGTCAAAACAGGTGAACCGATTTTGATGAATTTTAACTTAGAAATAGATTAGACCTTGTAGATGGACAAAGGCTACTTTCCGTTGCGAAAAAGTACTTCAAAGGGTTGTAATAGTGTATGAGATTTACGACGGGGAAATTATATCTTTAAAGGTAGGGTCATGGGTTTTTTACATATAATTCTTTGATATAACAGGGTTTAGGGATTAGAGGAGGGTAGAGAGAGGGGTAAAAAGCAGGAGAGAGAGGTGCAAAGAAAAGTTTAGGACTATCTAAAAGCTAACACGATATTTATAGGCCGTTATGCGGTACGAAGTTCGCCGGGTCAGCTTGTAATCTATATATCCTTGTGACGGTTGAGGCACGAAATCATATTTTATTACTGTTATATAATTAGTGGTTTATTCAGTTACTCATGCCCAATTTTATTTATTTATTTTATTGAATACACACGGCTTATTAAAAAACATATTAAGCAAACTTTCACCGAAAATGATTTTCCTTATTTTAATTAAGCTTTCATTAAACATGAAAGGGGTACTCTTCTAATTAAAAACCAATAACAATTTCCGCCCTTGTAAGTACACGTGTATGTATGATTCTACGTAGAGATATTTTATTAAACAACAAATGTATCGCACCGTATAATTTGTTTACTGTGTAAATATTTATTTTGTAACGTTTCGTTTCAGAAATGCGTATTGGTTTCTGCCGCTGTGTGCATTCGCCATCCCGACCCTTATACCGATGTGGCTCTGGAATGAGACTTTCAATAACGCTTTTAATATGAATGTCCTTCGCATCATATGTGTCCTACATCGAACCTTCCTAGTCAACAGCGTCGCCCACAAATGGGGCTACAAGCCGTTTGACATATCCGTATCCTCAACAGAGAGTCTGCCAATATTTTGGGCAACGTATGGCGAAGGATTTCACAATTTCCATCATGCGTTTCCAAACGATTACCGCATTGGAGAACTCAGCACACAGTACTTCAATTACGTTAAGTATTTGATAGACTTTTGGGCATTCCTTGGACTGGCGTACGACCTGAAGATCACTTCCCAAGATATGATTGAGGCGAAAGCAAAGAGAACTGGCGACGGGACATATGTTTCCAGACTTAAAAATAAAGATTGTTAGTTCATTAAGTACTGTTAAGTACAGGGCGTCATTAAATGAGCTCTAACTTTTAAATGTAATAAAATAACATATCTAAGTGATATTACCAATATTTTAATTTTATTTTAAATGATTTTTGATGACATTATATGTGTAATATCATTTATGTCTAATGGCCGCCTCTTAGTTTATTGTGCTACTAATACGCAAGAAGGAGACAACTGAAGCTTTTTTTTTTCGGCAAAACATTTGTTGGCGGTCGTGAGAGACCATCGCAACTAAACCTGGCGAGAGTCAGTCCATCTGTTGCCAAAGATTATGCCATTGACTTAAAAATACCCTTATTCTTGTAAGAAATAAATCACCTTAATAAATATACAGGGGGATTTTATAAATGAGTGAGGTACTTGAGTATATAATAACTCCTATCTTCTTACAACTAATAAAAATGTAAATAACTATTTTTCTTAATAAATAATAAAGAAAAATCGACGAACAAATGAGAATAGATCCGTGAAAAATGGAGACCCGTAACCCGTGTGCTGTACGATTGATCGGTTAATTGATAAATTTTCTTTTACGTAATTTTAAGTTATTGACTCGATATCCTACATACTGTATATTTTCTTTTTTTTTTCGTAACTCGGGTTATAATCTTATATAGAACCATTAGGGACGCTGTGAGGGCAGCGACCCTGGTATGTCAGACTCCTACTGACTAAAACACCCCGGGATGTTTCTCTAATTGCTCCACCCGGGCCTGGAAAACCAAATTCATCTAGACGCCCGGGAAGCAATAAGCCTTGTTAAAGCTACCTCTCTGAGAGGGGTGGGAGTAATAAGCCCACCTCTCCACAATCTCTCTTTAAGGTGGTAACCCGAAATTACGCACCACCTCCCTCTCAACCAGGCTCATACTGTATCCTGGCCTAGGACAGGAAAATAATAATTCATTATTATTCATTCATTCATAGGTGTATTGGTTCATAAATATTATGGAACTATATTGTCTATTATTTACTTATATTAAAGAAAATATTAAGATATCAATTTTTTACATATTTGGATATCTAAATATCTCCATCGCTTATATTTCCAACCTCTTAAAATCTTCAAAACATTTTTATATCAGAAAATGGTATACGAGTTCAATAATACGTAATAACAAAAAGAAAATACATTTCACTTCCTGCTTAGGTACAACTTATGTTAAAAACACTACAAAATAATTATAATAAAACAACTAAAATTAATCTAAGTAAAATAAATTACAACATTGGCTCGTAAGATGGGAACGAGCCTTTTACCATATTAACCGCATTGTTTTAGTTTTGATAGTACTACAATAACAAAGCGGTAAATATTTTAGCAACAAGCATGTTATGTTTTGTTATCATCTTGTTGAAACCATTGCAATCTAAATTTGATTATTCAAATATATTAGCGATAAGGTTTACTGGGAAAATTGAATAGCGCCTTCTTCTTCATCATGCTGAGGTCTCAAGAGCGCGTAAGATCGGCGGGAACTAAGACCGCGGTAATTGGATCAACGGGATCTAACAGGACATGACGAGGGCGACGTTTGTCGTGCACGACGTTGCTAAATGCTTTGTACTGACAGGCTTTCTTTATAAGAGGATTCCAATTATACGGCTCCTTGTCGAAATAACGACGAGAAGCCGTTTGCATGAAAAGTCGCAAGCTACCACTCTATGTATTTATATGTAAAAGGCAAAAGCGTTCAAATTAGGCGACAGTGTGGCGCTCTTAGACAACAGGTCTAGGCTCGCGATCATGTCGGCGCCACTGGGACGTCAGAAGGGGTCCGGTAGCACGACTTGTGTTTTAATTAACCTTCAAGTGACTTCAAAATTTTCTGATTATCTAGACACAAGCATCCCATAATACCTTCGTATATATATTGCTTGCAATGTTCATCGCGACTGCGTGCCGCGGTCTATAGATTGTGCTTTGTCTGGATACAGCGGCAGCCAGTTGCGACTGCTGAATTGCGAACGTAAAAGCATGCGTCAAATTCTCGCGTATCTACTCGTCAGCGGCGACCTAGCTGTGGCTGTCAGGTATCAATGTACCGATTACGCGAAGCTGTAAGGTGATGTATCAAACTCACCACCGTACATATAACATAGGGTCAGTTGCAGAATCGTACTTCTCATTTTTAATCCGGATTTAAACCCTTAACGGAGCATCATTACGTGTTGCAAGGTAACATTATCCGAAATTGACTGCTTGTCTTAAATTTAAAGGATTGAAAAATGCGATTTTAGAGCGGTAAATGCAGCGCGTATAATTTGATTTGACAGCTACATTTATAATCTGACTAAGGCCTTAAAAAAATGCTACGCCCCGTCGCGTAGCTGTTTACCAACTTGACTACGAAAAAGCGTAGTACGTATTTATCGTAGCTCCAACTTAAAACAAAGTTTATAAGCTATTAATCTCTGCTATTGTAAAACTGTTATGAACCCGATTTCTGTTAGGGTAGACTGGGTACAGTAGTAACAGGGTACGGTTGAAACAGAGTGAATATCTCTCGAACTATAGATGGAACGAAGAGGGCTTCAAGGGGTGGGAGGAGCAGTTTACGTGTCTGAACGTATTTGTCAGTCTTTCGCGGGTGGCCGTGTGCTTCAGTTGGTTGTAAGAGGGCCTATTGTGTTTGGTCGCGACAAAGTAAGTATTTTCCATCGAAGATTGTTTCTAATTACATAGCTAATATTAAAAATACGATGATAAGTATTTTTCTGTTTGGAGTTTAGACCTTTGAGAATATGGAGTTGTAATTATTTTTGTGTAGGATAGTTTGCTTCGACACTGTGATTTTTTATTTATAAAGAATGCAGGTGGGTACAGTTGTAACAATTTTTGTGGGTACAGTTGTAACATTATTAATCCCTTCGTTCCTCGTTGTAGATGCCTAGGACACGCATAAGAAAGACAACAAAAGGACAAAATGACATATCACAGTACAAGGACGCATATGAAGAAGTGAAAAATGGTAAATCTCTTAGAAGTGCAGCAGAAACGCACGGAGTTAACTATGTTTCTCTACTTCGATACATAAAAAAAGGGATCAAGTCGAGAGCGATGAGGCAGAAAATGTTGTTATGGGGTATGTGGCACCAAACAAAGTTTACACTCACGAACAAGAACGTGAACTTTCGAAGTATCTCACTCGCTGTGCGGACATATACTTTGGACTCTCTAGAAAAGGGGTGAGGAAGTTGGCGTTCGAATTAACCATTAAATATGATTTAAAGAAATCGAGTTCATGGATTGAGAATAAGATGGCTGGAGAAGAATGGTTCCGTTCTTTCATGAAAAGGAATCCTGAACTGTCTATACGCGCAGCCCAGGCTACAAGCCTCTCCAGAGCAACAAGCTTCAACAGGACAACGTCAGCATTTTTTACAACTTACAAGTTGTTCTGGATCGTCATCACTTTGAGCCACATAATATATATAACGTCGATGAAACTGGCGTCACTACGGTTCAGAAGCCAGACAGAATAGTAGCACGACGTGGCACATTTTTGAGAACTGATGCTTTATTTTATGTTGATTTTGTTTTAATTATAGTTATTTTGAAGTCGAGGTATTGATAATTTAAGTTACTAATGCTGTTTGGTTGACCGATTATAAGAGGCTGACAACAAGAAGATATTTTAGATATATATTATAATAATTGATATAATAATTGTGTCTTATTAGCGTTCGACACTCTAATTTATTACTCTTCTGTGATTTTATTGTAATAAATCTGTTTAAAACACATTAATAGTGCCTCATTTCCATGTGTTACAACTAACCCCAACCACTGTTACAACTGACCCTGGTATTGGGGTAAGTTGTAACAAACGTAAACCTTTTTTCAAAATGCTCCTGTAGCCTAATTACTGCACTAGGCGCTCAAATTTTATGAATATTGTGTAGACTAAAGAAGACTATTTTACTTCTCGTGCTTATTGCAGGAATTTCTAGTATCATTACGATTCTATGAGCGATTAATGCAAAATTGTTACAACTGTACTCAGTCTACCCTACTTCGAAATATTGAAGAAGACTGACTGGAATCAAACACTTCTTTACTCTCTCTCTCAACTTTCAGCCATCATATGCTGTGTAAACGTATGTTCTATTTTTAACGTTCCCTCAAAAGGCAAAACGGTACCCTTATATGACTCTGTTGTCCGTTTGGCCGTCTATATGCCGCGACTCTTTTTTTAGGAATGCAATGGAAGGTATCAACTAGAAATTAACATCAAATACTCAAAACTAATATCTTATAAATTTAAAAAAGCATACTTATAAAACGCAATCAAAAGATTTCTCTGTTTATGTCCTATTTTGCTACAAGTAACAGAATACAAAGTACATCTCAATATCTATTAGAGTTTTTAAGAACCTAATTTAAATTATATAAACAAGTAATAATATATAAAAATTATACAAAAAAGAGGAAACTAAATCCAAAAAGTTTCCACAAAAAGAAAATACTAAACAAAAATCAAACTAAGGGTTAAAAAACAATAAGAGAAAAAGAATTAATTCTAATTATGTAAAGAAAAACAAATACAAGCAAAAAAGGAAAATTTCTAACAATTTTTTTTCCACCAACCTTTTTAAAGGAGCCATATGTATGGGACAGAATGTCGACAACACAAAAATGTTTGTTATAAATATAACAGACACACAAAAATAAACGAATTCTTAACATAATTTGACTTCAAATTTTACTTTAAAAAACGAAATGTCTAACCTATAACCTATTTGGCTCAACAAATAAGACGAGTTTATGCGACCTCTAATAATTTAGCCATTTATGTATCTCTTCTCACTTTAAAAGTGATATAGCTTGATGATATTTTATTAATATAGTTATGCTCAATTTCTTAAGTGCACTCTGTAAGGACATACGGACGGATGAGATAAGACGGACTATAAATTATATGAGGAATACGTTGCCTAAAAGAAGTTACTTTTCACGAGGCAACCACTTACGAAGAGGCTATTTTCACAAGTTCAACCCCTAAGTGGCTGTAATGATTGCAAAACGTTGTGGTAAAATACATTTCTAAAACGTCTGCATTTTCTTTGAAAAGAGGACACAGGAAAGCTTTTCTGAACTGCTGAAAGTAAGAAAGGTAATTTTTTTACATACCAATGCGTGAAAGTTAATACTGTTACTATATGTTTACATAAATATCAGTAACGTTCATTCCTTAGATGGATGAAAGCATTGCATATCCTTACGATTAATAAGTATGGAATACATTTCTTAAAGTGTTTAGTTTGTTTAAACAAAAAAGAAACATTTGTATTCATATCTATTCTATTTTAACGCGATCTATTTTTCCTATGAGAGCAACATAATATTTATTGTCATAATACAATATTCAAATTAATTACGCGAATTCTGCCTACCCTATCCACGTCACTGATAAATACACACATACTCGTACACTTTATTGGAACTCGCCGTATAAATGAAAGCGTGATATAGAGAAGCTAACATGCAACAGTTTAAACGTAGTGGCAAATTCAATAGTTTTAGAGCTATATCAATTTTAAGGCTTATTTGTTAGTATGCCCCATTTCGATATTTAAATCTAAATTATAAAAAAACTTCAAATTTAATGGATTGTTATCGACCGTATTTAAATAGCTGATACTTCAATTAAGTCACAATTTACAAATTACAATTTATGTTACGGACAGTGTCGTCTAGTTCAATCTAATAAGCTATCCAAAAAGGTATTATTAATCAAGGTAGTCAATATTATTGTAAAAATATGGGATCAAGGCCTGCGGTCCAGAACACCGGTAGCGTGCCGTATCGAGTACTACTGCCTTCTGTATCCGGCCCTTGATTCAACAACCAAGCAAGAGCCTCTCGAGACGGAGATCTTTGCGATCAGGCCATTCGATCAGTCGACACGACTATCGGCGCAATAATCGCTGAATTTCTAATACATACTGGTAATCTTGTGTGCAAGGTCCAAAAAAGTTGTTAATTGTTCTGCTTTCACGATATTCTCGTTATATTATTTTTTATATTTTAAACTGACTCGGTAAGTGTAAGTGTGTGGGTTTAGTGTAACATATTTACACTGAATCTGATAGAAAGTTCAGTGTAGTCCAAGAACAGCAACGAATGCCAAGGAATAACTTCATTTACAGTCGCCATCGCTATGTTGGCTCACATAAACCAAGACACAAGGCTTTTTTTTACACTGGCTCGACATATTGACTACAGAGTACCTGATGGTAAGTACAGTGTAGTCCAAAAACGAAAGCGACTATCAGAGGATGAAAATCCATTGATAGTCTACATCGTCATGTCGGCCCACATATACCACGACTGAAGGTCTCTAGGTATATGAGCTACTGGATATGCACAAGCTGACAAGCCGAAACTGATCACTATGACGGGCTTTAAACCCATGCACTGTGGTCACGATCCAGACGGGCGCCGACGCCCTACCACCTCGCTGCTGCTCGTTTAGCACCACCCAGGAGTCACGTGTAGGGAAACCAGGGTAAAGCCTACGGACGGGAGCAGCTTCGACTCCCAAAAAGTCAGCTTCTAAGTATTTGACTAACTGGACGTATACAAGCCGATCCCGATATACAATAAGCCGAAACGAGGTACTATATTGGTCTTTGCAATTGTGTTTTGTGGTCATAACCCAGTTTGGGCAATCACGAAACCATATTGTCGAGTCATAATAAAAACGAAATATTTATTAACTAGTTTAATAACGTGTTATTAAAATATCCATTTAATAACATTTTTGAAAAAAATGATGTAAGTTTTAATTCTTTTTTGTATTATAAATATAATCTATACTAATATTATAAAGCTGAAGAGTTTGTTTGTTTGTTTGTTTGTTTGAACGCGCTAATCTCAGGAACTACTGGTTCGAATTGAAAAATTCTTTTTATGTTGAATAGAACATTTATCGAGGAAGGCTTTAGGGTATATAACATCACGATGCAACTATTAGGAGCGAAGAAATAAAGGAAAATGTGGAAAAAAACGGGGAAAATTATTCATCCTTGAGGGCTTCCATTGCGTGCGCTGCGAAAACGGTTCAAGATACCAAAAATATATGTACGAAAGGATTATTTCTCTTGAAATGATCTAAAAAAATGTCCCCGACAGTATATGTCTATCTTTTAAGATTAACTCACTAGATCCGTTTTTATGGTAATCAAATTTGGTCGAAATTAATGCATTATTTGTTAAGAGTTGTATCAACGTAATAATATTAATCTTTATCCAAATAAATGTGTTGTTGATTAAGAGTATTTAATTGTGAACAAAATTGTCTTTGACATCACTTAATTTCAATGAACATCTTAGAAGCTATTACAATAACTTATATAGCAAAACAACGTTTGCCGGATCAGCTATATAATAATACGCCTCTAGTGTTTAGAGCCTACAATATAAAAAATATGTCTTTTCGAGAGAATTCAAACTAAGTTCTTGAAGCATTTAAAGTATAAATGTAAGTTACACAACCTTCCTTCTTATTCAATTCCTTCTTTGAGTAATCGTAGAATTGATAAATATCAACTTTTTTTATTCAAAATTATCAGAGGGCTCATAGATACGTCCTATCTGTTGAACCAAATACAATAGATTCCAGATATCCCCATTTCAATGTAAAAGATTTGATTGATCAATGTTTTAGCTTTTTAAAGTACCGTTTCTAAGTCAAACTATGCTTTTATTTTTCATGTTTGTAATATGTATATATCATATAAACCTTTTTGTGATGTAGGCATAATGTCTTGTACATTCGACTCCTTTAAAAGTTTGGTGATTTATTTTTATTAAATTTGTTTTTTTTATATAATCAGTATGTTATTTCTTATTGTATTATGTCTCGTAACGTGATTTTTGTTTTGTAATATGGTTTGTAGAAACAGTGTTCTCTTGTGTAATTTTTATTGTTTATATGTATAATCTATACTAATATTATAAAGCTGAAGAGTTTGTTTGTTTGTTTGTTTGAACGCGCTAATCTCAGGAACTACTGGTTCGAATTGAAATTTATTTTTGTGTTAAATAGACTATTTATCGAGGAAGGCTTTAGGCTATATAACATCACGATGCAACTATTAGGAGCGAAGAAATAATGGAAAATGTGAAAAAAAACGGGGAACAATATTCATCCTTGAAGGCTTCCATTGCGTGCGCTGCGAAAATGGTTCAAGATACCAAAAATATATGTATGAAAGAATTGTTTCTCTTGAAATGATCTAAAAAAATGTCCACGACAGTATATATCTATCTTTTAAGATTAAGTCACTAGAACCGTTTTTATGGTAAACAAATTTGGTCGAAATTAATGCATTATTTGTTAAGAGTTGTATCAACGTAATAATATTAATCTTTATCCAAATAAATGTGTTGTTGATTAAGAGTATTTAATTATGAACAAAATTGTCTTTGACATCACTTAATTTCAATGAACATCATAGAAGATATTACAATAACTTATATAGCATAACAACGTTTGCCGGATCAGCTAGTGTTATATATTTCTGTAAAAAAATGAAAAACAAAATAAACAAAATATATTTCGGTATTTTAAAGTCGACCGTTTAATATACATATACAATATGTAGATACAGAACACTAATCGAATTTAAAAATCTATCATATAATTCTTTTTGTATAAGATAATTCTAGTATTTTCCACAAACAGTTTAAATTAATTTTATGTTGATTCCTAAAAAACCTATTAATACCCCTAATAAAAATCAATAAAACCACCTTTTCACTAACTACTGTGCGGAAAATCGGCCTAATCAAAACCTTGTAACTATAAAATTAAATTTTCCGTGTTGCCTTAGGAAAATCAATTTGAAATTTTCTCTCGATTTATAAATAACATGTAATTTTTTTTTTAGTCTTATAACAAGTGAAAATTTAACGTACACGGCAGATGAAGACCTAAATTACGACTAGCATGAAAATTTGACCAAAATAAAATGTTTGTTGCTCTATTTGGTCAATAGAAAACTGTTAGCGTTAGTATAAATATGATATAAATCACAAACTTACCTAATTATATTAAAATATCAGCACATTGACATAGTTATTCAACTTTTAACACATTTATGCATAAAAAAGTCTATATCATCACGATTTTTATGTTATTTTAGCACTGAAACAATAGGCTCACGAGAGCCACGCGCGAAGGGCTGGAATCGACTGGAGATTGCCTCCGTTCCCTCCTATATGTATACCTAGTTGGTACCCTCCTGAAAAGTGCTGTAACTAAGAAACGTTTTTAAGTTACATTTAAGTTATATATACATAATTTATTATTGTAAATAATTTACCACAGATTAAAGATTACTGTAGCTCTTTATAAACCTGAGGATCGATGACTTTTATTTTACTTGGGGATAATCCTCATAGGACAGCCCCGCCACACATAGGGGTTCCGGACTTATACCGGCAAAAACTCCAAGGTGACTACTTCTGCAAATTAATGGGAACTGCGGGTCCTGTACTCAATTTGTCGCAGTCTCACTACGCCGCGCTTGACAGGCACGATCACAGGGGGAAACACCGGCTCCTCCGATACTACCCAGTGTATTTCAACAGAGCGCGTCACTACGCTCCACTGACTTCTGGGCGAAAGATCCATGTCTAGCCCAAGCAGAAGCCGGTTAATCACCATCACGACATCAACTTCAAGATTGAGTGTAACTAAGTGTTATATTTAATATAACGGTTTTAGACACTTCTTTGTTTTTTGTGGCTTGGTGACCTAGTGGATAAGAGATCTGTATCCATGTTGGGCGACGCGAATGATCATAGGTTCGTATCCTGACAAATCTTTCTGAGTTTTCTAGATTAATTATTGATTTACGCAACACATACTCACCGGTGTAGGAAAACCTCGTGACACCCGCATGACATCTAATAGAAATGTCATGTCTACTAGTGCTGAGTGAACTGCGATCTGCTGCGCTTCTGGTCATGTTGAATACGATCTGTAAGTTCAAAGTGGATGTAGTCACTAATGTATGCCATCTACGGTTTACATCGACTGTTTCAAAATACTTCAGAAATGTATAAAATTTCATTGCAACTTGTTAGTAGTATAACATTTAGAAATGATAAGCGCATCAGTTCGTTCCGTTTCGGCGCTTATTAAAAAACTTCGAGCTTGGCCCAAACTTCAGCCCATTTTAGTCGAAAATGAAGATTTTGCCTAAAGGCAAGGTACTAAAAATCAGTTAAAAACATAAAGCCTGTTGGCCATATACATAGAAGCCTTCTGCTGTGGTACATGTAGGCCCGCATGACGATGACGTTTGTCAGAGATTTCGCAACCCTTGCCGATTACAGTCGTTCTTGGAATAAACTGTACTTTATATTGGGTGCGGTGAAATCACTTTGTAAGAAAATGCTAGATGTAATCTCAATATGCGATAAGATATAAAAAAAATCATTCTTATCTATGCAAACAGGCCAGCATATTCCATTGTCACTCGCATGAAATATATTAGGCAAACAAAATTGTAAGCTTTGTGGCATATTTTTGCCTAATTATCGAGTGAATAGCACTTTACGTTTTCTAGATAATGTACACCTAATAAAACCATACGATTACTGATATCGAAACATCAGAGAATAAAATTGTTTCAAGTATTATGTTTAATAATTTAGGCTAAATTTCAAAATACATTTGTATATATAAGCGAGGGAATTTTTTCTATAATAGCACGGCAAAGTTCGGTATCAAAGTTTTTACTATGGACACAAGACTAATATATACATATATAATAAATACACATGACTCGCAACAAACATATCTGCGCCTCACAGAAAAGTGTATCAGTACCGGTAATTGAATCCAAGACCATCAGCACCGCAGGTAGTGTCACTACGAATTGCGCTATCAGGCTATCAAATTAAAAACATTTTTTTTTATTCTTACTCGGCACAGTTACTGCACCACATCTGATTATAAGCATAGACCAATCCAAAAACCGCGTACGACTATTAAAAGGCGACCATCGGACATGCCGGCCGGCCTACACAAATATCTTTACATTAACTTCGCTTAAAGAACCCGATATCATAGGAGAAAGGGAACACGCTCGCTGGTACACTATTCTACAATGCAATGGATAGAGGTAAGAGTTAGAGAACTTCTCAGTTTTAGCTGAAATCGTAAAACTATGACACCGTCTTCCAGCGCGCGAGGATTTATTATAAAGAGGAGAGGATAGAACAAGATTATCCAACTCTTCAGAATACTTACCTATGATGCAAACCATAAAGAATGGTAACTGAGGCAATATCCTTGAGCTGCGGAGGCGTCTCGAGGTATTAACAAAACGTTTGAAAAAAAAATGTTGAAAAAGAGTTTCGGCCAGTCAAAAATAAAAGTATACTTAATTCAATTGATGTCGCGGTCAAGTACGCAGAATCATAAGAAAATATTTTACTTCAATAAAGGATCTTGTCCTAAGATAATATTATCGAGATGGTAAACGAGGAATTCTGTGTTATGATGTCTAAGTATTAAGTGATATTTTAATAAGAGAAAATCGCGCCCGTAGCTTGATTACCTTTTTTAATTACGTTATTATGCATGTGGATAAGACAACACCCTATGTACCTACAAATGTATACTAACTTTATAGATATTTTAAAGCCCATTTTAACTAACATACGTAAAGTATTTAAGGTAACTTCGTAATTAAAGTCTAATACGCAGGTACGTAAATGTGTAAAATTTTACCGTTTTTGGAATTGTATCCCTAATAATACGAGTCATATATAACCAAAGTTTGCAATAATCTCACTCGTAGTAAATTTGAGACATAAAACAACAATTTTATTTTTTGGCTGTGCTGGCCTAGTGGATAAATGACCCGGTATCCATGAGTGGGAACGCGAATGATCGTAGAAGGAATCGTGGCTCGTATAACTGGGTTTTTTTCGGATTAAGTACTGATTTAAGCACTACATGATCACCAGTGAAGGAAATTATAGTGAGGAAACCTATGACATCTAACAGAAACGTCATGTGTACAAGTGGTGTGTGAACGACGATAAGTTGCGCTACTGGTCACTTTAGGTACGACATAGAGCGCAAAGTGGAACTGCCACTAATTTATCTCTGCTCATCCCGAAAGTGATATAACGCGACAATGCTCGTATATTATTAAATTTAAGCGACATATCTTATCCATGCTGCTTAAAACTGCTTGTAATTGAACAATGTTATGTTGAGTAATTAATAATTCATTACTTATAATTTTTAATTAAATATCTATTTAAGCACAAAACAAAGAAACGCTGGCTTTTAATTTTTACAAGATTGCTATTTTTGTCTCTAATTTTGTTTTCATTTAATTTGCCTTTTATTGTCTAATGAATGCTGGTATGGGTGAAATAGTTAGTTGTCTATAATTACGATTTCGTGAAATTTCTAAAAATAGTCATTTAACAAGATCGGCGAACAATTTATTTCTATTTTAGAAATAGGTATAACATGATTTATTTTGTTTTGTTAGAACTCAAGTTAAATCTATAATATTAATCAACAACTTGTATTAATAAAGGCCATGTTATTTATCAGAATTAAAAAATTCCAAGCCAAATATAAAGACCAATCATTTTGTCTAGTTCGGTAAATTTAGTGTTAATAAATAAAACATCCATAGCTTTGTGAACTCATACAAAATCTTTATGTCGCCATCTTGTTACACGCCTGAATGCATTGCTGATTAGTCAATTGCACTTTAATACCGCCTTTGGTTCTTATTGAAGATTGCCATCTTTTTTTAAGTATTTGATCATGTTTAGTCATATTATATCAAACAAACACGAAGATTTGAATGTTTTTAATTTTTCTAGATCGTTTGTAAATGTGTTTATAAAATTATTACCAATATTTTGGTTTTAATTAGGCTTAACGAATTTTTGTAATTTTGATATTATTAGTCAATGCCTTTTAAAAATGCTGTGGTTATCTGCTATTGGTATCTACTGCCAATATGTCGAGGAGTGAAAGGCTATTTGGTTTAAGCGTCATTTTTTTGTGATATAGTATATATATATATATGATAAATTATTATTATCCCAAAAGTTAAAATAGTGAGATTGCCATTTTTGATTTTATACGACTCCCATAATGTTTTATCTACTTTATATCTCTTCTAGGGTGAGCAGAGTTATATTAATGGTTGTTCATTTTGTGCTTAAATGTCGTGCTCAACGCGCCCAGTGGTCATAGATAAAATAACATTCGATAAATCATAACGTTAGTAGGAAGCGTAAAATACATAGAATAGGTATATCCTTCTGGGAGAGATGGACCTGATAATACATTTTCAATATTTGTCATCGATTTTGTTAGGTTTAACTTCATATCACCTCGGTTAATGAAGTTTAAATTATTTCTTTCTTTTTTGTTTGAATATTGTTAACAGTTCTTAACCCTTTATCCACTAGGTATGAAGACGGAAAAGCAATTGAAAACTCTCTCGTACCATAACATAATATGGGACAAGTAACAGGTATATCTTTTTGAAGATTTTTGAATATCCATTTCTAAATTGTACCTATTTGATTCCACTATTGAATCCACAATTCCCGTTTGCATCTATCTCATCGATTTCCAACTGTTTTTCTCGTTCATATGGACCACTGGTAAGTCGTAGTCGATATAGGTCACTTTGGGAATCAATGATAAAGACGAATAAATGTTCCTCTTTATTTCTCTATTAGAATTTGAAATTGCGTTATACTCTAAAAGCATAAATACAGTCTTATTAGACTTCACTTTCATGTAAACCTTAAACCTATGTTGTATTCAAACGTAACTTTAATGTGTAGTACATAACCAAGCGCTTGGTGAGGGCGCGTTTACATAAGTAAGTTTACTGGAAAGCAGAAGTCGTATGCTTAGTTTCAAAGACAATATAATTTATGTGTTTTTTATTATAATGAAAAATAATGTCATAACAACAGTTCTATATATGTCTTAATAAAATAACACCTACAAGCCTCATATTTTTCTAGTAGACTTGCATATGTAGCTTGTACTTTAAGTTAAACCAAACAAACAACTGGAACTAATGACGTTAATGGGTTACAGCAACGTAAAACTAAACAATGAGGATAATACTACTTCCTCGTACAAGTTACTTCATCTGGCACTTACTTCTGTTTATTATTACTAGCCAATTTCATCTCGCCGCAGGGCAAAGGACTCCCTTATCTTTTTTCATTATATTTGTGGAATCTATGGGAATAGGTTTGGACATTTAACCAACCATGCTTGTCCACCTCAGGTTGGCGGGTGTACACTATGTGTAGAGAAGATGCATACATCAGCATAAATGCTAACAATCTGCGTGCAATTCAGCAAGTTGTACATCTTAGTCAGCTCTTACGACACCTCGATGTGATAAAGAGAGAGACACTATTTTATTCTACTGGTAAGCTCCGCGGCAACGTTTATTAAGTCTGTTTAGAACGCAACAAACTGAAATTCCAATAATTAGTTTCGTGACTATAAAAATCTTCGACATATACTCTATTCAATTCTAATGCTTCAGCACTATGCTCCTCCTTCCGTTTGAAGCAATCCTGCATAGGACCATCAAGTCCCGCTGTGAGAGCAGCGACCCCAATGTGCCAGACTCCTACTGACTAAAAACCGCTGAGGTATCCCACTAATTGCTCTACCTAGTCCTGGGATATCAAATTCATCCAGACATCCGGGGAACAAAAAGCTTTATTTTGGCACTTCTCTGAGAGGGATAGGTGTAAAGAGTCCATCCCTCCAAAACCTCTCCCTCAGGCGGCGCGCTAGACACTTAAAGGCATAAAGACTTAAAGGAGTCTAATGCTCGGCTAAAAACTTCAACACTTAACCTACTCGATTCTAACCCATGAGCACCACGATCTTCCTTCTGTCAGAACCAAAAAATATATAAGAAAAAACTATGTAAGAACGTCTGTATTCCTAATGCCATATGCGAGCGTTACTCGGAATATTCGTACTACATACTCGTATAAGTTATATTTTAGTCATCCGTGTAAACGCAGCATTATTTCAAATCTCGTTTTTGGGTCAACAGCAACCCACGTAGCAGGCTGTCTCGCGTGCATGCTTATTTACGCTTCACGTCTCTAGGGGAGGGGAGGGAGTGTCTCTTCTAGTATTGTCCAAAACGAGTCTAACACGTGTTTTTATATTGTAACTATAAATGTAGAATTATTCGACAATTTTCTATACTTGGATACAAGACCTTGCTTCTTGGCAAATTTCATGATTTTAGGTCAACGGGAAGTGCCCTATTCGTTTTGATTATTTTGCGAAAACGGCATAGACGATAAAAAATACGAAATAAACTGGCATATCTTTAGAATGCGTTTACTTAAAATCTACGATATTTTCAGGCTCAAGCGACCGCAGGTCTATGTATTTAGTCTTAATTGTAACTCGATACCTTCACACTTTCCTGAAAAAAAAGGTCTCGACAGATAGATACACGAACGGACAATAAATTTATCTAATAAGATTTCTATTTTTCCTTTTTAGATATGGGACCCTAAAATACTATAGAACAAGACTAGTTTAGCGTAGTAAGTAAGTATGTTTAGCCCTTCATAGTGACTTGCTTCGGCGTGTCACATTTCAGAACCCGCCTGTATACAACCAGTTATTTTATCTCTTTCTTTGAGATTAATACCACGATTGTCTGGCACCTTTCGAAAAAAGGGTAAGATGTGATGTTTTGCTGTCGTGAAACACCCGCTACTGCTCACCCTACGTGTGCAGTGAAATGCGTAGTATAGCGAACCCGTCTCTTTGATCGTGGTATGAAGTCCTCTAGCGTGAACTAAACCTCATACCTCAGTGAGCTAGGATTATGTCGTGCCTCATTACGTATCCGAACAGCCATAAGTATTAGACGACAGAAATATCTCTAAAACTTTCAAATTATGTCATATTTTTGTTTATACAGTTATCAAAAATTTTTATAAAACAGTTCAAGTGACTAGAAAAAAGTAAATAATGATCCTAAATCTACCAATTTGCGTATGGTGTCGTAATCTGGTGGAGGATGGTCACACTACATGGATAATATTTACGCCACTTCATAGCCGATATCTTCATCTAAACATATGCCAAGTTTCCCAGCGAATGTGATCATATTACACGTTTTAATGCTTCCTGAACATCAAAGGAAGGCTGAGAATCACACACTCTCTTCATTCTTACGTACTATTGAAGATAAACCCTTTACCGCATTATCTGGCGTATCATATTCTATTTCTATGCTTGTCATTTATATAGATATACAGTATGTATTGTAAACCCTGTCTGACCCGTGAAGGTTTTAATGGGTATCAATATTCGATATTATTTACTTTATTATTTTTAGTTAAAAATAAAAAAAAATAGAAATTATTACGTAACAACACTGGGACCGTATATAGCTGGTGAATAAAGAAAAAAAAAGATCATACTAGTAGGTCATGACGTCATAAAGGTTGACTCACGTAGATCCCAAGCAGCGTTTATTAATTAAGTCGTTTGATCTTTACACTGACTTTTGTAAGTAATTCGAGCTTAGATCGCATGTAAAATAAGTCAATTTAATATGACAATAACTTTTAAATGTTTGTAAATAATACAATATTCTGATTTGTTTTGGTAATGTTACTGTGACACCAATATGGGGCATTTTGGGGTGAATATGGTTTTTTATGTATACTACATAAAAGCTACATTCTAAATACAATGTTAATATCAAACTGTGCTTAGCAAACTATGATAAGTGGATATTAACAAATTATTAAACTCAAGTATTATGTACCTAAGTTATGTCAGGTTGAAAGTGGGCATAATGTTAATCATATTTATTACAAAAAACACGACAAAGCAATGGTACTATGAAAACATATGCTTCATTTTATCCGTGCACATTTTACATTCTTCATATATATTTTTAGGGACACTTACAGCAATATATAAACAATAAAAAATAAACAAAAAAGATACATAGGTAAAGTTTTCACAAAAAAAAACGACCTAAGGTATACAAAACAATAAGAGAAATCTAATTATATATAAAAAAAAACAAATAGATTTAAAAAATCTAACTGTAATTTTTTGAACTGAATATAGAGATCACAAAAACGTTTGTTGTACATAATACAGGCGCAGAAAATTAAAGAATTATTAACGTAATTTTACTTTACAAATGATGCTTTAAAACACTAGAAGTCTCTTGCATTGTAATGCGAACACTTGAAACCTATTTGCCTCAACAAATAGGACGAGTTTATGAGAGCTCTAATATTTTGAATAAAAAAGTTGATCCTTCTCAATTCCACGATTCTTCAAAGAAGAAATTGATTAAAAAGGGAGGGTGTACCTCATATTTATATTGCAAACGCTTCGATAACTTAGTTTGAAAAACTCCAAGAACACTTACATAGTTTTTATATTGTGGGTTCCAAACACTAGAGGCGTATTCCAGTATAGAGCGAACCAAAGCGAATAGAAGGACAGAAGTAGAAGCGTTCTTAAAATCTTTACTCATCTAAGAATGAAACCAAGCATTCTATATACTTTCGCATATTATCCTTTCACATATTTTTTACTTTCAAGTGTACATACTATCTGCTTCAATCTAAAGGGTTGCGTAAGATAAATATTAGAGATGTACCGACTATGACTACAGCCGACTAGCCGTTTAGTCGGTGTGTTTGAAACCTAGGCTTCAAAAAACTTCATTTTCTCTAAATGTAATGGGAATTTTGTACAACATCAATTACAAAATAAAATATATTTCTTTGTGTAATTTCTTACACTTCACTTGACATTGAATTGCATTGTAACTGTTTTTTGAGAAATAATTTGAGTTACTTAATAAGATAAGAACTTTTTATCAGGTCCTGTAATGGAACGCGTCACTGACAAAAGGTTATATCCAATTTGCTGAGAACTACATACAAAGAAGCTGGATAACTGGCGATCTTTTCCGACTAGTTGCCAATTAGTCATCGGCTATGAAAGTGGTCGATAGCCGGTTTCACCCATTAGACGCCGACTAACCGGAACATCACTTAGAAATATGTAAACATTTTATTCTATCCCAACTTGATACGCCTTACATTCCAGTACATTTTTGTCCTTGATAAAATATTTTTATTCGGTCGGACAGTTTTTTTACGGTCTATATATCAAACAACCTTACACATAACTGAAGCAAGCTCCGAGTAGCCCTTTGTGACATTAAAAAGTTACCCATCCGTGAGAACGATCAAAGAGGTCCGCTTGTCTGTGGTAGATCGGAGATATAAGCCGATTAGTCTATGGTCGGAACGTTGACCAATCATTAGCCTCGCTCGCCGCTTTCTTAATTAAATTTTTAAAGCGCAAATCGGTTGCTTGACTACAAATTTTTTTTTCCGTCAAAACACATTGGGATATAAAATAGCGCTGAATTCGAGCTACCGTCATGATAGTACGTAAGTGAGGTGACCAATGGGCGCCGTACGTACGTTCGTAGTTCGTGAACGGCGCACTCGGCTGGAGCTATTGTCTTGTAGACTGTTACAACGTTTACCCGTGTCGCTTTGTTTTCGTATTGCGTTTACCTACTTATTACAAGTTTGCAATTCATTAATTCAGTGGCTAATTTTATAATTCAGATCACATATAGCTACTGGGATATATTCATAATACAGATGTGTATATATACATATGTATGTATATATATACGTAACAATATTATGTGAAACTTTTGAATTAACTGTTAAAACTAGAAAATAAAGGCAATTTTTTTATCCAGCCTATTATTGTATAAAGATGTTGTTTAAATTATATAGACATATTGTTCAGCGGATATGCTGGATGATGTGGTCGTCGGCAGATAAATAGATTCCGGCAGATTCTGTCACCCAGGACACCGGGCCCTGGTTAGCCCTCCCTAGATCCAGGTATGGAATAAAATAAAATAATTTAATTGTGTTTAAGTATTTATTCGCAATTCGCAATCGGCAAACGTCTCAGCGGCAGACCCCGCACGAGATGGGCAGACGACTTGATATAAATAGCTGGCACCTGTTGCCCGCAAATACCTCAAGATGGAGACACATGGTATTCTTCAGAGGAGGCCTTCACCTTCACTAGAGGTGAGATTCATGCAAATAAAAATAATATTAATTATCTAGATTTAAACATTTTTACAATTTAAAGGAAATACGTGTAAGTAACTTTTTTTCTTTAAACTATGTATCAGGGATGTTACGAGAGCTTCGACTCCGACTCCGATAAGTCGGAACTTCCGATTGTTATTACACCTCCGGTTCCGACTTCGGTTCCGATACTTTTTAATCGGAGGTATTAAACTAAGGTCACCACCACTGTTGTAGTCAATTCATTTGATTTCATTTTATATGTTGTTGAAACATAATATAAATTAATCAAACAATCAGTGCTACTTAATTTGTAGAAGACATTTTTAAAAATTTAGATTTAAAAAATGTGAATAAAATTATTACATTTAAAACTAAATGTACATTTAAATTTATTAATAAAAGGTTTTTTATTTTACATTTACATTAAATTAAGTAAAATAGAAATTAACACAAAAACAACCCTGCAGCAAATTTGATTTGTTCACTGTTAATGGGAAAATGTTAATAAGAAACACAGCAATTTTTATTGTCTGTGTATTTGTAAATTTATCACTTTCTAATTAAAAAGGTTAATTGCATAATGTTTTTATTGTCCCTTAATAAAACTATTTTATTCTGCCGTCACTTGTGAATGACATTTTCTCCGACTCCGAGTCCGACTTCGGTTCCGACTCCGATAAATCAAATTTAAAAACTTCGACTCCAACTTCAGTTTTGATAAAACTGCCTCCGTTACATCCCTACTATGTTTATATGTATGGAATAAAAGGCTTAATATTATTATTAATTTATTCGCAATTAACTTCTGATGAATCTTCGCAGATTCCGCAAACCGTTTTCAGGAAAACATAGGGCACCAGTAAGAATGTTTCGTATTTATTCATGTATATAGTTATGGCTGTTAGACGAGATTTTATCTTGAGGATTCCATTGTTTGATACCCTGGGAAAGAAACAAACAGTACAATTCAATCCGAAAACCGAGTACAACCTTCCAGAGACAACTGCATGCTAGTCGCAGCGGTCATGCCGGCCTGCAAATATCGCTTCACGCTTCGTTAAAAGAATTCAATATTAAAGGACAAAGGGGACACGCTCGCCCGAAACCGTCACATGATCCAATGACCCGAAAAAGGTAAAAATACCATACGTTATTACATGTAGAACGCACTGGTTGTAGGCTTTCCTCTTCAGGCTGCGTGGATAGGTGAGGAGAAGACTCGATATTGTTTGCCAAAAGCTGCCCTACCCAGGTGTATTGTTCTGTTGTCTTCTCCCTAAATGTAGCTCTTACAATGCCATGATATAAATTATAAAAGCGCTCTGTGAGTTATTGTCCCCATCGAGCATCATCACAGACAGAGTCTAATATTTATAATTTTATTATAATAATATCTAAGAACAGCGATCAGCTACGCTACTGGTTACGTTGGGCATGCATATAACCGCAAAGTGGATATAGCCACTAATGCATTTCTGCTCGCCCTGCAAAGCAAATAGCGTGACGATATATTATTGTTATTAAAAATAGCTTAATGTATTACCAAAATTTATTTCCCGCATGACTTTCGTCAACAACGAAGGTAGAATTAACTTTTTTCACTGTTACATAATAGCCTCCAGTGTAAATACTCGTGCTGTCTCTATCCTTTATTACAGCAAATCTGAAACAGGACATAGATTGATATTTATTTTTCGAGCCAACATCGACCGCGGATTCGGGTATAGCCTCCTTTTAACAAGTTGTGAGGTCATTTTTATCATTTCTACACGTTCTTTTTGTACATCAATATAAATATCACCATTATCACACCGAATCCCTTCCACTCCGACGCAGCTCAAGGTAGTCGCTTCCGAAACGCTAGTAGATCACCCGTAAGGTTCGTATTCTTTTTGGCTGGTGATCCTAGTCGAGGTTCGTATCCACAGGGGTGCCCTTGCATTGCCACCTAACCCATAAATTGCCGGCTGAGCACCCTCTGTGCTCGCCCCCTAAGCCCGGTTAAACTGCAAAGGCCTTTCCCGGCCCTCTGTACGTATCTAGATAAAAAAAAAACTGAATCCCTATTGGGTAGGCAGAGAGGATGGAATGACACTTCATCTATTCTCGTAAGCCCCTTTCGCTACCTTAACATTCATTAGTCTCTTTAAGCAGTGTCGCTGATCCCGAGTGCTTTTGACATTAGCTGAGCCGCCCAGCGCTGATTTTCAACTGACACCCTTTTCTTTTTACTTCGAAAGGAATAATAGCGTTACTATACAGGCTGATTTTATAGACGAGGGAGATATTCCAGGAGGATATTCAGCATTCGATTCTAATTCCAAATATATAGGAATAATGATATCTTAATATTTCCATTAAAACAAAGTAATTTATTGTCAACCTATTAAGAGGCAATTACACACATGATAGAATAAATAACAATTAATTATTAAGTAGGTATTTTGTCTCTCCTAAGCCAGGATAAAGTACGATAGCGTAACGAGTCAATTATACGTTTACCTAAAATTACGTAAAAGGAATTTTATCTACATGCAATTCAATCGTTCACCACACGCGCTGCGGTGTCCAGACTTTTTACGGATATATTCTTATTTATTCGTCAATGTTTCTTTGTGATTTGTTAGGGAATATTGTTTACATTTTTATTAGTTATAAGAAGCTACAAATTATTGTATTCTGAAGTATCTCCCTCGTCCATAAAATCACTCTGTATACATATTATTACCTCGGTGAATTATCACTACAGTCAGCAACAACTAGATTTCTTTGACAGTCATAGGTGTCCACTAATTCTGTTTCCCCGTCAAAATTTTTAATCCAAGATCCAGAGAGCCTGCAGTCTCCTGTAATACAATATTATTTTTATTTATTTATATCCAGATTTGCTTCATATCTCAAAAGGTAAGTAGGAACTCTTATAGAATCTTTTCGTTATGCGCATATCTGCTGCAAAGGCGTTTTTTCTCAGACACACACATAGTGGTATCAAGCTTAATATGAAATACTCAAGTCCTGTGGTCCTTTCAAGTTGTGAAAACATTAAACGTTTTTTTAGCCCACCATTTGATGATGGAATGTGTCCGATCTTAATCTGTGTGAGAGGCGTTTGTCAGTGCCTTGGCACAAACTAGACGTCAAGATGTCTAACAAAGTCTTAACAGAACTATTATCTGATGAGGCGTCAGCTCTGTTGTGGTCAATGGCACCATGTGTCATATCTTAGGTATTTTTATATAAAGGTATGATCAGGCTTAGATATGCATACACGTAAAATTCCACTACATAAACATAAACAACAAAACTTTTAAATTAATGCAACCGTTTGAGCCGCATATTTTATATTCTCGCTAGAAATCATCAAAACCTAGAAGCTACTTTCCGTTGACTAAAGGTACACTTTGAATGAACATGGAAAGAACAACTACCCTGGCCATTCGGCAGCCAAGACACTGTCGCCGGCCGTGGCCTGGCAAAGCTTGCTGAGTCGCGCCTAGCAGAAACTGAATCACGTCTTTACACACAAAAGAAGTAAGCCCTTTCAATTTATTCCAGAATTAAACAGATAATTTTTCCTATTTTTCGTTCCCTAAAAACCTTATTCGTACTATTATAATTAATCATTAATTGATGAATGTATTCAAACAAAATATTTTTTCTATTTCCATTCAAATACAAACTTCTACGGATAAGTGATCGATCGATTGTAACAAACAAGAACCAATTTCTCTCTATTTAGCTGACTTTGCCCTGTTTTTTGTATGGTCCTGTACGTATTGACATTTTGCGTCCATACCATTGCCCAAGGATAGGCATGCAGCTCTTTGAATGAGACTCTTTCATAATTAAAAATTAAGTGTTTTACACAAATGTTCTTAAGTTCGAATCCCAGCACATATCTTGAATTTTCATCAGACTATGTACAGATTTAGGCATGGGCCTAAAATCCGCATGCCATCTAATAGAACTGTCATATGTCAGTGCCTGGGGAACGGTGATCAGCTCTGCTACTGCTTACGTTGAGTATGACATATGACTCAAGGCATTTACACATGACATTTCTATTAGAGCGAGTGTCCTCACGATGTTTGCCTTCACCGGTGAGCATACGATGTCTAAATACGTGCGTAATCTGGAAAAACGTAGGGATATGTGCCAGGATTCGAACCTACGATCATTCGAGTTACCTCAATTGAAAACCTATCCATTAGCCGCTATGCCATCACAGCCTAAATAAATATTTATTTAAAAAGTACTTACTATAGATTCCCATGTTCTTCAAAGTCTGAACGCTCGACCATCTATCAAGGAGCCAGCTTACATCATCAGAGCTGAACTGGACTTCCGCATCATCATTAAGGATCAAGGAAGCCAAACCGTCTTTCTCCTGGAAATCGTCAAACTACTTTAGACTCTGCGGTACATAAACTTCCCTGTTCTTAACAAACTCTGTGTCAAGATCCGCCGCTCTAGTATCTGCATATTTTTTTGGACGTGTGACGTACCATAAGCATACTCGTATCATAGAACTCCTGGTTGTGCAGGGTAGATCTAGTGTTGGGAGTGGATTGAGTCGAGTCCCGTTGGACGTCTCCACTACGCGGAACCGAATAGATCAAAGCCCTAATTAACACGTCGATTAACAAGAACGCATACTAAGAATTAACTAGAGACAAATATAGATCTCTAGTACTGCGCGCTTTCAAATGATACCACATACATGTGTTGCCAAGAGCAGACGAATAAGAAGTGAAGTGTTTAAAAATAGGACATACAGGCTTGAGGATATTTTCTGGCAAACGTCACAACTGATGAAAGGGGAAAATGAAGGTTATTGAACCGCATTTTCCTAACAAATGCCTATCTACTCTTTTTTAATAACTCCCAAATTATAAGGACTTAGAAAAATAGGCGTGGGGAGGGCTTATTAATTTTTTTATATTTACCTTGATTATAGCGTGAACATCCAATGTTTCCTTGCTATCGCTTCTGAAGAATTGTCCAAATGAAGTCTGCCGCATGATCTTCGAGTTTAGAATACCCATTTCCGAAATCTGTAACCAGGATTTTATTTTATTTAATTTCATTGATTACACAAGGTCATAGCTAAATGTAAAGGTCTTTATCGTATTCCACGTCTAATAGTTTCTAACAATTTCCCTTCAATAAACAACCAATATCGTTCACCTATGGAAATTCAAATACCTTTGCCTGCGGCTTCGTCTGAGTAAAATTAGTCCTTCGACTACTTGAAGTTTACTTAGCCATAACCTCCACATTTGAGACAACGATAATGTACCGGACTGACCACACGTCTCCTCGTCCATCCTTGTCATCAATTCAGATATGATTTTTGGAATATAAACTATTCTATGTCATTACCAAGGTCTCAAATTATCTCCATACTACGATATATGGAGTTACATTTATAATACCAGCTGTGTTTTCCAACAATCCAATATAAAATGGTTACAGCAAAATTTTAGATTTAGAGACTGTGCTCAATAATTTTGTGAATTTAAATAAAAAATTTATTCTTAAGCTTAACCGCTTACCAGTAGAATTCTATTATAGGACATGCGTTTGAGCACTAATTTTTGAAACCTACCTTTAGAAAATCGTGATCTTCTCTAATTCTAATTTGAATTTTGTATAACTCCTATTAGTTTTATCTATAAAATATACTTCTTTATTTAATGTTTAACACTATTTAGTTACAAAAAGACTATGATTATTGACAAACGACAAAGCCCTATTTCATACTCACATTCCCACCAGAAACGCCCATTAGGAAATTTCTCTCCAATTTTCCATTTTTCTTCTGAAGAGACCCCTTATAGTTTAGAACGATTTCGCTCGAAGCTGGTAAAGTGCAGTCTCTCTCATCAGGGCTATACCTTAAAGCCACTTGCCCTTCGTAGGATGACGGGTTTAAAGAAATCAGATTATCGGGATGTATTTCATCTGAGTCCTTCTTGTGGAAACAGACCTGAAAGTTATTATTTTAACAATACTTTTCTTAGCAATTAACAAAATCGTAATTAAATTGAATTTTGAAAATTTTAAACGATCATTTATTTTTTTGTTGTGGTAGGGCGATTGCCCGAATTGAGTCAAGACCACAGCACATGAGTGTAAAAACCGTCATAGTGACTCGCTTTGGCCTATATATATATAGCATATGTTGGGCGACATGACGCGGATGCAAGTCAATTGCGACCGATTGCTATAGAAAACAACAGGGGACATAGGTGTCCCTCAGTACACAGCATGTTGTACAGCTAATATTTTAATGGTGCCAGTTGAATTATAAAATATTTTCCTGTGTAATAAAAATACATAAATAATACTATGGTTTTTCTATTTGATCAACTATAAATATTACAGTTCAATCATTATATAAGAAAGCGAATTGATGCACTAGAGATGTGGTATTGGAGACCAATGTTGTGAAAACAGAAGACCCAGCGGCGCTCATAATCTCTATTCTTGATGACCTTGACATCTAGATCCGCCTTTCTATCAGAATCAACACCAAAATTATTCTCTACTTTGGCCATGTGATGCGTCGCAACTATGCCCCGTGCATCGTCTGGTTGTTTAAGGAAATGTGGATGGAATTAGGTCCAATGGAAAAAAATCTTTGCAATATTCGACCGATAAAATTAAAACTACGCCCATTGCATCGATCAATGAAAAAGCCTGCCAAACATCAGTCCGAGATAATTACAGAGCTTTAGAGCTCTGTACCTTCAAACGTTATGCCTGACCACGACTTCTCTGGCAAGAGTATATGATTAAGGAGAAGAGTTAGATACTCACAGTCCATTGCTTTTTCTTACGATCTTGGTCCTCGCTCTGGCCATGAACGGCCACCAGCAGATTGGTTTTACCATCTGAGTTCTGAGAAATCTCCGCATCAGCTTTAACTTTTAAGAACACGTTGTTTGGATTCTCCATGCTGAAACGAATATTAAACTCTTATACATTTATCCCGTTTATAAAAAAATACATATGATTAGGGAAATATCCGGATTACCAGAGATGGGTTAGTAAGGTTTGAATAAATATCATTTTATTTATTTTATTGACTTGGTAAGTTGATCACACCGCAACCGATGGTAAATACAGAGTAGTTCAAGAATGTCAACGACGACCAAGAGAAGAGTATTGATTGACAGGCGCCGTAGTGACGTCGACCCATATTTACCAAAACAGAAGATCTCTAAGTATATGAGCAATTGGAAATACTCAAGCTGATTCCTAAACGCGGCAGGTCGGAGTAATGTAATATGATCGTTTTTGCACTTGCATACTCGGATCATAACCCAATCATCCTACCACAGTTCATGGCGTTATCTCAGTAATATTCTCTAGAGCTGTGGATCTATTATTCGTTTATTCGTTGTGTCCTATACCTTAATAAACTAGATAGATATTAGCTGAAAATGAGCGCAGGGTAGCTCAGTTGGCCACCTAACATATGCTGAGCTGACTTCCCTTTGGCGCATCATCACAACTTAGGGTATTGGTTTTGGCTGTTTTTTTATGTGAAATAACTTCATCACTGTCTTCCTGTAGATAACTGCAACGTAAGAAGAATCATCGTTGCTTGGCCGACCTAGGAGAGTGTTTTTTACTCCTTTCTTTTTTAAAGTCCCATTTAGTCCACAGGAAATACTACGCCTGGATATCAATTCCACAACTTGAATACGTTCACACCGGCGCTGTGATTCCTGTTTCTCACTCAGCTGCTCTTCAGCTGTCCTTAAAGCTTTACGCTCTATCGTTATTAAAAATAAATTTTCAATTATTATACTAAACTAGCTAACCCGGCGAACTTTGTTCGGCCTAAGAGGCAATAAATAAGCAGATTTTTGATTTAATTCATTTTTTTATTACATTTATTTTAATTTTTGGCATTTTTCAGGCAATTTTTAAAAAAATTCTCTCCGTAATAACCTTCCTCAGACTTTACAAACACAACAAAAAAGAAATCAGCCAAATCGGTTCAGCCGTTCTCGAGTTTTGCGCTTATAAACACATTTAGTGATTCATTTTTATATTATAAGAATATATGATCTAAATTTTTGGTGGTACGTATCACATAGTATCACAGTTAAATGCGAGTCACTCGTGGCATGCGCCGCCCGATGAGGCAATCACCTGTAAGCCACTGGTCGTATAAGCTGCCCGTTTAGGCAGACTTGTGCGAGCCGCCAGTGGTACACCAAGGCGTTAACGTGTTAAGGTGTACGACAAGAAGGTTCTAGAGAACCACACTGTTGTTGCGAGCTGATGAGCATATAAAATGTTGTATTTTGCAGTTTTTATTTTGATTAACCTACTTTTCAGTGTTGTATGTTATGCTAGGAGCAATATTTTTTTTTCTCTCATTAATTGTTGTGCAATCGCTATGCACAATTAGAATAAAAAAGAGAAATTGAGGATTACCTGTAATGACTTAGTAGTAGGGTGGCGTTGATCTTGGTTTCTCCGCCTTCATCAGAGTGGTGACTTTGAATCTTAGCCCAGATCAGGTCATCGTTCTTGCTGCTCATTCTAGGAGGGGAAAGGATCATGCCACATGAACCTGACGGGGGAGAAGTGAACAGGAGAATTGTATTTAATATCAGGTGGGAAGGTTGGAGTGATTTTAGGAAACTGAAAAAAAAAATGTTATAAATATATTAACATGTTTTCTTCACGAAGAAACTTTTAGTTGTGGTTCAACATTTTCATCTAATTACATAGTGAAGCTATCAAGTAAGTTTCTTGGCGCAAAAAACCCTTTAAAGTAAAACAAGTATAAAACGCGAAAGTTAATATGTTGTTTTTTATTATGTATGCGGTTAGTAGAATCAAAAACCAACACTTTCCAGTTAAACGACCTTAATAAAAACGGCGCTTATCACAGCGCTCGCGCGTTCACTTGTTACTGTTCATAGTGTAAACGTCTTGTGGTTACTCTGTGAAATTCCTATGAGAATATTACGGTCACTTGTGCCAATTTTCTTGTTAATTTTTTGTTACCTTATTCGTAATCGGACGCGCAAATTGTTATGCAATTAGTGGGTATCAACAGATTTGTTTCAAGTTGGAAATTTTTAAAATTCCTAAAAAGTTTTATTTGTGTTTCTCCAATAGTCTTTTTTATTTTTATTACACTCTATTTTTAAGAATTCTATCAACAAAATAATGCACAAATAAAATATAAAATCCAGCAAAGGAAATGATTCCTTTGCTGATGGAGAAATAGAGTAAATTAAAAATTACGCTAAAAACACGTACATAAATCAAGAACAGAAAAAAAAGCAATTATAAATAAATATATCTAATTAAATGGACCTTTGTCGCCTCATCAATTACTTAAATGAATTAATTAATGACTAGCTTCTATTGTTGTGGAGAAATAATATACAGGTTGATCCGCAAGTCTCCAAAGAAACTGGAAAATAAAATACAATGTGTTGAACCATATTAGAAATTACATAAATTATTGCAGTTTTTTTAATAACGGAACTTACCATTTTTAAACGTTATTGCGTTTTGAATTTTTAACTTTTGGAATAGGTGATAATAGCTCACAATTTTTGCTTATAACTTTACTAATACAGTGATATCAGTAATGAAACTAATTTTATAATATTTGTAATTTGTCTCAAAATATAGATATAAACAACTTACATCTTAAAACTATTGAATTTTTAGAAAAGTCTTAAATATAAAGTTGTTGTGGATTTCTTAAAAAAATCAATTTTCCAAGTATCACCTAAAGGCGTTAGAATTGGGAAATTGTATTTTCAGTAAGCTCTAGGGCTACTGTACCTCTATCAGCCTTTTAGCATTGGACGTTGAGTTACGGATCATGCTGTATATCGTCAAACTACATATATCAATTTACTCAATCATTACAAGTATTGTTTAATTAAAATCAATTTATAGTATAACTGTAAGTTACTGAATTCGTCAACTTAATCTTGAATCGAATACTCAGGCTATACTAAAGTTACTGGTCGCGCCAATAATTGTTAATTTAAAAATCTACTCTCTATATTTTCCTACTGTCATCCTGTCACTTTTTCCATCGCACGTGGCCGTGATTTTAGCACGGCCATGTTTTTATTATTGTCCAATACGTCACTCCTGTCTGTCGCCGCATAAACCGTCAGCACGTACCGCGAGGACGCCTCAATGTACTGGACCTCCTATTGTTTACCTGCAACGCGCTCATAACAGTGCGCCCATAATTATACATGGTTCGTCCGCATACGGTGCCGCGCCGCAACCAGACAGGAGCAAATAAAGCTGATGTCACCAAAGCCGCGAGGATCGTGCGTGAAGGTGTGCTGTTTCCCTCTTCTTTCCATTTGTTAATACCGCAATACAATCCACTATTCCACACTTTTATTGGCGCCACCAGTTATTATTGTTAAATTTTTGTCAAAAACGTATTTACTTTCTGAGCCAAGTGCGAAAATATTCAAAGCAGCGTCTTTTAAACTCAGCATTAACTCTCGGGCAAGTGCGTCTCCTATATACTTCAGTGTCAAAGTGAAATAAGCCTTACCCGTAATTATTATTGTTATTTGAAGTTAGTAGCTTATTTAAAAGCTCTCCAGTGTTCATAGGACGTTCGCAATCAAAGAAAACGCTTGTTTCGTTGCTCTGTACCTGAGAAAATCAAAACAATATCATTAAAAATAAATTAACAGATTTTTTTAATACTGGCTCGACAAAGTGACTACAGTGTACCAGATGATAAGTACAGTGTAGTCCAAAAAGGAAAGCGACAATCAAAGGATAGAAAACCGTTGATAGTCTTCGTCGTGATGTCGGCTCACATATATCACGACTGAAGGTCTCTAGGTGTATGAGTTACTGGATATACACAAACTAATTACGAAACGCGACAGGCCAAAGCAAGTAACTATGACGGTCCTTACACTCGTCTACTGTGGTCACGACACAGTTCGGGCAATCGCACTACCACCACAAAATAATATTATAATAATATCATCAAGCTAATTTTTATGATTTGCAGGAGGACGCTGGAAAATCACGCTTTGTGGAACCAATACAAAGGCTTATCTTAAAAAACATTCATATTTATACGGAACCATTAGTGCGGGTCTCACTCACATTTGACTGTTTTTTTTTACTTCGTAAATGTACTTACATTATTTGTACTATCGCCAACAGTAATCGTGTGTTCGTAGTTATTTCTTCCCCCTTTTACTGAGATTTGTGCGCGAGAGTGCATTGCTAGGCCACCATGTTGGGCCCCAGGGTTTAACCAGGTCAATCTGAAGCGTAAGCATAGGGTATTACAGAGATGGTCAATCGTGAACTCAGTTTAAAGAGTTTATTCTCATAAAGACACAAATCACTTACATGAGAACGGTTTAATTAAAAACTATCTTTAACAGTAAAGTAGGAAGAGCTCACTTGGCATAAACAGAAATATATTTGTTAATATTAATCTTTAACATATTGTATTATCTCAGGCTGAGTTTATACACTCAACTTTAAGTTTGCTTAGACTTTTCTAAAACATTACAGTTTATATCTCAATGAATGCCAAAAGATTTGGTAAAACACTGTTTTACTCGTATTCAACATGGACTTGGCTCTGCCAATATTACAGCTATCCTCAAGTTCCTATCATATTAGGTCCTTACATATGAAATTGGCGTTTTTCGTACTGGCCACTTTAATCACAAATTTCTCCTCTTTGGTAAGGAATTCCAAATTCAAATTTGTACAGCTATAGACTCATGTATTTGTGCTTCGATGATCGTCATTCATTTGTTTTTTTCTTCTGTTTTTTTCTGTTAGCGTCACTCATTTTACAAAATGGAAAACTTAAAATATCGCATTATTTACGAGTACGAGTTCCGCCGTGGCACTAGTGCTGCGGAAACAACTCGAAGGGTGAATGATGTGTATGACGGTCGTGTTGCAAAAGAAAACACAGTTCGTTTTTGGTTCCAACGTTTTCGTTCTGGAAATTTCGACCTGCAGAACAAGCCCCGTGGACGGCCTGAGACTCAAGTTGATAATGAAGAGTTGAAGGTTATTGTGGAAGCGGATCCATCGCAAACCACGTCCGAGTTAGCTGCAGGCTGCGATGTTAGTGATAAAACTGTTTTAATTCACTTGAAACAAATTGGGAAGATTAAAAAGCTTGAAAGGTGGGTACCTCACGATTTGACTGAAGCAAACCGGCGAACGCGCGTCGACTGCTGCGTTACATTACTAAACCGGCACAATAATGAAGGTATTTTAAACCGAATCATTACCTGTGATGAAAAATGGGTTCTTTACGATAATCGGAAGCGCTCAGCGCAATGGTTGGATCCTGGCCAGCCAGCCAAATCCTGCCCCAAGCGAAAATTAACCCCAAAAAAGTTACTTGTAAGCGTTTGGTGGACTAGTGCCGGTATTGTTCATTACAGTTTTCTCAAATCTGGCCAGACTATTACGGCTGATGTCTATTGTCAGCAATTGCAAACCATGATGGAAAAGCTAGCGGCTAAACAACCTAGGCTGGTCAATCGCTCCACGCCACTGCTGCTTCACGACAACGCTAGACCACACACTGCGCAACAGACGGCTACTAAATTAGAAGAGCTTCAATTGGAAAGTCTAAGACATCCTCCGTACTCCCCGGACCTTGCTCCAACAGATTACCATTTTTTTCGAAATTTGGATAACTTCTTGCAAGGGAAAAAATTCAACACCGATGGGGCAGTCCAAATCGCCTTCAAAGATTTTATTGATTCCCGTCCGACTGGTTTTTTTAGTAAAGGGATCAATGAACTACCTATGAGATGGCAAAAGTGCATAGAAAATAATGGTTCATACTTTGATTAATTAAATATATTATATTAAAAAATATTCGACTTTTTGTTCCTCCCATACAAAACGCCAATTTCATATGTAAGGACCTAATATATTCAGTTTTTTGTCAAAGCCGAAATAGCGTCTATAAATCTCAGCTTTACTCGCATATGCACCAGGTTACGGGCATCAACTCGTAGCCTTTCCGCAGCCTGACGCGTAAAATAAGAGGCACTCTGGGTTTACTTTGAATCAACTCAAATGTGTATCAAGTAATCATCAAACAAAAATTGTAAATCGATTGATATCTGTTAATATTTCCCGAGATCGACTAAGAAAGCTTTCGCAATCGACGGGTAGATCATGATAGGCCCCTAGGGCACCCCTACATTGAATACCTTTATGTATAAATGCATCAAAAGTTGTACATCGCAATTAAGAAGCCACTGCTGGGTCGCCGAGGCACAATCCGATGGGTGCCTTTAAAATTCTCCCATATGTTCATCATGCAAATACTTTTCAAAAACTTTTAAAATCTCCTCAGTGGCTCTGGTAGCGCTTAACATGAAAACTTACTCAAGAAATTTGTCCAAAGTCGACAAAGATACATTCAATTTCAGCGGCACATGAGCAACCATTGACTGCTGAATGCGGACCGCGTGTGTCGTTTGCACCAGCGGAGCGTCGACGGATAGGGAAGTAATCGCAGTTCCTTGATACCTAAAATCGAACAGACTATATTATTACAGAACACGTATATGAACTGGTGCAGCATTTATTATAATATAGGCAAACGCTTGACTTCAATCACACCTGGTGGAAGGTGAAGATAAGGCTAATTATGAATCGCGTTTGCCTAATTAATAAATACTACAATGCCTTGCATCCCATAAAAGGATAAAAAGCGTTACCTTCTTATATATATATATATATATATTTATCGTCTCGCTATATCCTTTACAGGGTAAGCAGAGATACATTAGTGGCTGTATCCACTTAGTGCTTATATCTCGTACCCAACGTGACCAGTAGAATAGTTGATCGCCGTTCTTGCAGCAATAGTACATATAACATTTCTATTAGATTTCATGCTAGTTTATTTACGATATTTTCCTTTACCGGTGAGCTTGTGGTACATAACTCTGTACTTAATCTGGAAATACCCAAATGTACGTGCCGGGATTTGAACCTACGACCACACGCGTCGCCTGCTCATAGATACCGGGATTTTATCCATTAGGCCATCACAAGTACATAAACAAAGAAGCTAAATTTTAGTACAGACTTAGGAATTATCAATCATATAACAATATTCTAGTTTATTACCTGATATGGAGGTCTATCTTCCAGTTTAAATCTTGTGTTGTCGGTGCCGTTAAGTTCCCTCTTATTGAGGTAAACGATAATATCGTAGACTGAAGCCTGACCGGGGTTCCTTTAATAAAAGTGTATAGTGAAATTTAATTTAAGCACCAAGGCAGCCAAAGACCCTGCATTTATGGTACTATAAATATCAGTGCCTAGTCAAGGTGGGTTTTAAAGGCGATGGGGTGATTTCCCGAACTGGGTTATACCATTAGTACACAGGACTCTAGATTGGTGTGCCCAGGGTACGAAATAACTTAGCCGACCCAAACCAAGCTGGAGACACATGATCCTGGTAAAGTCAAGAGACATTGATAGGATATGGTGTGAGCTGAAACGTGATACGCAGAACGGGTTCAAGTAAAAATGCATTATGAACGCTCCCAAGAGACATTATGGTAATGTAAAAATCGTTTATACTCACTAAATTAGTATCGCTGAAGAAGGGTACACACCGAGACGTACTTCCCTTCATATGCAGCCTTGAATTTCTTTCGGTGTTTTCTTCTTAAGTTAGTCATTTTCAAAACGCTAGTAGATCAACGTTAGGTTCTTTTCCTGGCTGGTCTTCCAAGTCAAGGTCCAAACCCACAGGAGTGCCCTTGCGTTGCCAACCAACCCACGCCTTAAGTGAGGTAAAGTTGTAAAGGCCCTCCCAGACTAACAACAATTTGTCACGTCGAAAAAAAAGGCTTACCTAATTCGCTGGGTATGTGAACGTCAGATTGATACGGGTAATAAACTATTTGCTGATTGATATGGCTCCCGAAACGTAGGAAGTCTTCTAGATAAGCCACTGTCAAACGTATAAATTATTAGTTCTTTGTAAAAATTTAAAATAGACCCTGACTCAGTTATGTATCAATTTGTAACCTATTCATTAAGAGCATTCCAATGAGCTCAAACACAATATTTTTGCTGAAGTTTGTAAGTTTTCGATGCCACAATCAGACATATAAATATTAAATCCACAGAACTACAGTTCAACATATATACGTGTACAGCGTATAAAATACAGTGTTTTTGATCGCTTGTTAAAAATACAAATAGGTTAAAAATATTACCCGTCGCGGGGCGTCTAACAGATTTTTTTAAATATAAAATAATGGTATAAATTATACACCATACCTATATACCATACACACCAAAACCACACCATACACCATATTTTGTTCAAAAAATATATTAAACCACAGTTTAGTAAAGAAAATAAATAGAAGATAATCAAAAACAATATATTCAAATTCAATATATGAGTAACGACATCTGTTAACGAAAATAAAGGAAATTCAAAAATATACCAATCTTATTAAGAGAGAGGAATGAAATTGGTTCCGAAACAAACTAATAGAGTGTGCTTTAGTAAACTTTAACATTGTACTTTAAAATATTAGCGCGTGGCGACGCTTATTTTCAACAGTCAGTCGGGCTCGCAGCATCAAAAATTTCAAACCAAAAAAAAACTTAAAATAGTGTTACTTATTACTCTCGTTCTTATGTTCTTAGGTCGAATATGTATGTAAATAAACAGACTCGACAAAGTGACTACGTGACACTTGAGGGAAAGTCAGTGTACTCCAAGAACGGCAACGACAACCAAAGGAAGAAAATTCGTTAACAGTCGTCATCGCAATGTCGGCCCAAGTATATCACGACGAAAGGTCTTTAGGTTTATGAACAAATGGATGTTCACCAACTGATGCCGAAACGCGGCAGACGAAAGTGAGTTACTATGACGGTCTTTACACTGTGGTTACGACATAGTTTGAGCAATCGCCCTTAAAATGAGAAATTAACACAATAATAATTTCAGAACAGTTACTTACAGTCTTGTCCATTTAGGCTATCGAATCTTGACTGGTTCATATGAGTTGCAAAAATTGTTTTGTCATGTAGTTTTACTATTATATCTATATGGACCTGGAAAAAAGTTCACTGGTAGCAAGCAATAACGAAATTGGTGTGGATCGATTTGGAAATCTTTAGAATTCTAGAAATTAAAATATTTAGAAAAAAATGAAAGAAATTACTTGTTATATATAATAATAGATGACCTGGCAGACGTTGTTCTGCCATATAAATTATAGCAGACCCGGTCATGCGTTGCTGTGACTATGGTTTTTGATATATGGCAGATACATGTGAATACGCATTTATTGTAATAACAACCCCTACAGTACGTTAAACATAGCAGCATATAACAAATAATTACTCAATCCAGTCAACAGATACCGCCATCTGTTAGAATCGTTTGGAGCTAACTGAAAATTGTGACTGCCAAATAATAAAGAAATAATTTGCAATAAAATAATATTACGACTTTAAATGGAGATGAAAATTATCCTATCTTTTAAGTTAGATCAAACTGCACGTGGTGTGTAAATTCCATTAAAATCGGTGTAGTAGTTTAGGAGTCCATCGCGGACAAACATCGTGACAGGAGATTTATATATATTAAGATGATACAGCACTAGTACACATGAAATTTCTATTAAACGCCATGCGGATTTCCTCGCAATGTTTTCCTTCACCGATGGGCATGTGTTGCATAAATTCGTTCATAATCTGGAAGACCCCAGAAGTACGTGTCGGGAAACGAACCTGTGACCACTCGCGTTGCCACGCGTGAATTCTGGATCTACTAGATCGCCACAACCAAAAATACAATCCACAAACAAACCAATATTTACGCTATCTTATCAACTAACGTGTGTTGAGTGTCGTGGTACCAAAAACTTTGCTAACTTAGCATATTTAATTTTGTATTGTCACACTTTTACTTAGTGTGTGTGTGGGATCACACCCGTATTATGTTCGAACGTCTTATCCAAGCGATTTGCCTCCTCTCTTGTACTGCGTATCACCAAACAGTAGAATTGGCTGCTGGCACCTTTTTCAACCTCATATAATTAGAAGTATTTCAACGACGAATAAATTGGTATTTGTTGGGCAAGAGCGCTGCATTTTTGGCTTCACATTATCACTTTCCACCAGGAGTTATTGAGGTCCAGTGTAAGCCTGTTTATAATGAAAAGAAGATTGAAAAAGGGATTGTATCCCATTTGTCGACTGTATCGTATAAAAGACCTGGATAGTGTAAATTTTCACCATAATAACGATAGTAGCGAGGTGTCTTTAGATTGTGTGGTGAATGGAACGCAGTAGGAATACATTGAACTAACCTCATCAGGCGCTTTAACTTTCCAAGTTTTTATTGTTTTTAAAATCTCCAACAGCCTCTTTTCTTGAAAGTTTTGGAAACTCCAAATATATTGCAAGATTTTCTTTAAAATACTGCTTGACATACCTTCAACTATGAAATATATCTGGAAAAGACATTATCCTTGATTCCTTTTCTTAGCCTTGCAGATATAAATATACACACCGTTTTAGATGTCAAAAATACTACAGCAATGAATAAATATAAAAGTTTTTATGATTTGGTAGTCTTTGAAAGAAGAGTGAGTAGATATTTATTGTTTAAGCGCGTTCCAATATCGGCTCCATCCTCATGTCCCACAGTACACAAGATAAAAGACCATTATAATGGCTCGCTTCGGCCTGTCGCGTTTCGGGATCAGCTTGTGTGTGTTGTTTATGTACCTAGAGGCTTTTTGTCACGGTTTTTGTGGGCCGACAGGCGACAGTCTATGAATTTGAAATGAAATTAAATGAAAAAGTATTTATTTCGCCACAAATATACAAAAAAAGAACAGAAATTTAAATGTAGCAATACAAACAACACACAAAAACAGAAGAAAATACAAAACATAAATAAAAAAAAAAAAATTTATTCTACAAACAACTACAAGGCAGCACATTAAATATGGCGAAAATGGGCCCTTCATCAGCCTAAAGCCACAGAGGAAGTCTGCAGCGCTGATTTTCGTGAAGGCCCCGGTCGTGTTGCATCTTATAAGAATTATCGATAAACAACAAAATACATATAGCTTAAATATTAAATACAAGTGATACTAAAATAATCTATTACGTACAATAAATAAATAATAATAATAATTTCAGTCCTTTCCCCTGATAGTTGCTGCCGTTCCTAGACTACACTGTAATATCCCTTAAAAAAAGTAATAATTTAGGCAAAGAGTTTGCTTATAAATGCAAAATTCCTTGTAATAAATATACTTTATTTAAAAATTAAGTAAAAGGTCATACTAACGTCTTCCTTATAAGGTCTCCTCCCACCAGTGTTCAACTTTATCCCCACGAAAGGGGGGAAAGGTCCCACTGAATCTCCTATACTAAGGATCTGGAGTGAGGGTGACCCAGCCTCTTCATCACCGCTGATGATGTAGTTATTTGTAGCAAGGTACTGAGGATCAGGGTTAGATACCTGACTAGCTACGAACGGAACGTAAAAAGACCTGAAAGTATATTTTTTGGGGTAGGATCGATTGTCCGACTGGGAGGCCATAGTATACAAGTGCTAAGACAGTTATAGTGATGTACTTTGACCAGCTGTATACAGGGATCAGATTGTGTATGTCCAGTTATTCAGTGAGTAAAAGGTTCGCATCAGGACGGCTGCTGTTAATGTATTCTTGTCTCTTGACTTTCGCTGCTGATTTTTGACTATAATACTGTACCTATTTACCGTCTGGTACAATATAGTCGCTTTGTCAAAACCTACTGAATTTCACTAAGCCATAAGCAACTAATTCGTGATGGCAGGGAATCTTGCATTACTTGTTATAAAAGTGGGACTATGTTAAAAGCAATTGTTTCACCAATACTCTTATAGGGATATGAGCTATGTACATGCAAATTACGATCATTAATAGAAAAAAAAAGGAAAAGAACAGAAGATACCGGAAGAGCATAGAAGATAATAAAATAAGATAGAAACAAAATTTATTTATACTCACGCTACTCTGTATCTTGGAAAAGACTTACTGCTTGCCAAATTCTTTACCGTACTGTACCAGAATCTTTTTAATTGCTTATTTCTACTTTCTTTGATGTAATTATGGACGAACATAAATTCTCCTTCTCTTATGTTCTGAGAACTAAGAAAGAGATGCAGAGCGATGATTCGTAACTGGATGTTTTCTGTCGTATTTGTTAATATCGTAATAGATGTTTCCACCATCTGAAATTTTATTGGATTTATAAATACTAACTAGAGATGTCCTAAAGAATAGGCCCTCTTCTGCGAGAGATGGAGCCTGTGTAAGGTTATTTCCGCCTCAGGGCATCTCAGGTAATATAGAGATTCCCAGACCTGACTTGCAGCGACTACAGAGTTGAGAACTAGTAATTTCAAATAACTATGTATCGATTGTCTGAAATACCTCAGGAGATTCCTCCAACATTGAGCCAATTGCAAGGGCTGTCCATAGTCTCTCATGTCTGTCTCTCCCTGCATCAGCATATACTATCTCGGTGTATGTCTCTGCTGAAAACCCTAGATTACATAATCCTTGTAGCCATATCATTCTATCTAGGTATTGTGGACAATCTGAAAAAAAAAGTTGTTTTTCGGCATCATGAACTAATTTTTGAAGGACTTTCGCAGTTTTTGTACTGTTTTCTATGTTTTTATCTATTAATGATATGAAAAAACTTAAAGGCAAATATTATTATTTCAAGAGATAAAAATAACTAATGGTGTTGACCATCTAGATTTTTTGTATCCTTATTTTGCACAGTGATCACACCACACATGGTGGCAAACTTGGAGCAGTCCAAAGACAAAAACTAATGTCAATATAAAAAAACACACCGATAGCCACAGCGATCACACCGGCCTACACAAATATCTATTAACGCTTCGTTTAAAGGACCCCATAAAGTGGTAACACGCTCGCCGGAAGACCATTTCACAACTCAACGACTCGGCAAAAGAGTTAGAGAACTTCTAGTTAGTTAGAGATTTTAGAAGCTTCTGAACAGGCACCAATGAATTTTAGAATGTGGGTCTATTTTTATCATGATTAAGAATAATCTGTTTTAAGCTGTAAAATAAATACTGATCGTTCGTAGTGACGTTAGTCGGCGATTTCGCTATTGCTACAATACGCTACTATTTTATTAATATAATGTCGTAGAACGAGGATTTTTTTAGTTTTGTCCCAAACACTTGTTATGTTATAACGCTACTTCCGACCACAAGGAATACGTTTCTTAAATCATGTATTAGTTTTTATTTAATTCCGATCCTTCATAGTGATTACTCCGAAACTGATCGAAAATACCGGTACCCGGCAAAGGTAAACTTCTCTGGTTAAAAAGGTACCTCTAATAAAAAAACACCCGTTTTAAATGGTTGTAAAATGAACACTATTTTTATCCAAATCTAGATCATTACACCCTTTATTCGTTATAGGATAAGCCGTTTTGGAGAAACCATTTTTACTAACTTATTTTAATCTATCGAAAAGTAAAAGACAAAGATTTGATAGCAAAATCACCGTATCTTAATATTATAAACATATTCTCGCAGTCCAGTTATTTCTTTTGGACCAACTTTCTTTATCCTGCTCTATAACATGAAATCTTATGTCAAAAAAGACTTACCACTATACATTCTAAAGTATTTGACAACGATATCGTCAAAGTAATCCTGTTTGACAGCTTTGGATTCCATAGTCTTGTAAGCAAGAGTCGCGAAGCTCAATATTCCCGCGTGCCTGATCTCCAGAGGGAAGTCTAGTCCCAAGCGGGTGAATACCTCTAACTCCTCTAGAAGAGATTGGCTGAGAGCCGCTGCGTTAAACGGCAGCTTCCTTATCAGAGACAAAAGGGCAGCATTCTCTACTTTTTCCTGAAAATATAACCTATGAGTTAATAAATTACAACAGTTCTCTACTCAATTATGTGTTCTTTTGTAACTCATTCATTAAGATCATTCTATTGAGCTCAAACACGATATTTCTGCTGTAGGTTTGTAAAGAATGTCTTGTTGTTTCCAGATAATGCTGCAGCATCTGGTCTAGGTTACTATGTTATTATAATATCATTGAAATCTCAGGCTACTCAATTTTGAATCGGTTAAACCAGTAGATGTGGTTTACATTCCCTCAACAACTGGAAAAGAATTGATGATCTTCAAACAGCTGATCAGATTTTTTTCAGTCATAGTGCTAAACACTCTCGATCAAGTCGCCTTACAAATAAAATTAAAAAAAAACTAAGATGAAATCGGTTCATCTATCTAAGAGCTAAGTGCCACTGAAAAATACACAAACATGGATACACGAGTTAAAATTATAACACTCCTATATTTTACATAAGGAGTTAGAATAAACTGAGAAGTTCTTAATTTCTTCTCTGAGCCTCTTTTGGTAACCTGGTGGAAATCCAATGGACCGTCAGCGCAGCAAAAAGTGAATAGGCATTTGTCGGGCAGACGCAGTCTATGGTCAGAGTTTTCTTAACCATCTTCCAGAAGGTGTAATGGAGGTCAGATGTCCGCCTCCAAAATAAAATGGAAAAATAACGTGAAATCACAAGTGATTTAATGAAAATCACACAGACCAAAACTGAGATAGAACGATGACAAAATTACGCATGCGAAAAAGATTAAACTAATAGTAGGGACGCCCCTTTGTTACAATTTGTCCCATGCCTTGACATGAGTTGAGAACAATGCACCCAACCATAGTAACAGTGTTACCTTTTCTTCCATAATTAAATACTTGACGAGACGAGCGCTAGCCTCGCTTCTAGCATGAGGTATTGCTTCCAAGAATATGTTTCTCGAAGTTTCCATCTCATAGCTTGTACTCAGAACGAGGTCTTGGAATAACTTTATTAGGGTTTCGTAGCTTAATTGGGCCAGAATGCTGAAAATATAAATGGCATTAAAACCCATTCCGACGTAGCTTCCCTTTCGGCGTTTCTTCTCCAGGTAGTTGCTTTCGAAATACTAGTATATCACAGTTAGGTTAAAGAAGTTTATATCCAAGATTTCATACTTGTCCGCAAAACTCGCCGTGTGGGCTTGCCCTTGCCCTTATGTGTGTGTTTTTGCTGCGGACCGCCAAGAAGTGAAATTCGCTTCCTGCGTTTGTTTTTCCAACATCTTGTGATATGGGACTTTTAAAACGACGAGTGAATCAATATTCATTGGATAAGCGCGCTGCCTAATCGTCCTAATCATCGCCTTCTATTAGGTGAGATTGAGTAGTAGAATCTACCTTGTTACAATTTTAAAATAAGAAATAATATATATGTCGGAGTGAGAGCGTCTAAATTGTTACTAATTGAAATGTCAGGTTTAGTGCCTGGATGGAATCAGAGATGGTGTTGCAATCGTAATCAACTATTCGATTTGATACAAAATTGAATTATGAAATTGTCAACACTGAATTAAGGAGAGTTGGTCGGGATTAGTCATTTTCGAAGGCATTCATATTTAGACGGTCGCAACGATCGCACGCATCTCAGAGATCGTCGCTTTTCCTTTCTACAATGAGTTATGAAGAAAGTGCACGTGGCGCCCTGACAGGCTGTATCCCGTCATATATATTTTTTAATAATTATAAATACTTACTTAAGTAATTCTATAAAATCAAGACTGTGAATAAGAGATGGATCCCTTACAATATTGTCAGCATCTATTCCTTTGGAGATTTTTAGCAATATCTGAAAACGAAAATGATTAAATATAATATATAGAAGCTCTGATAACAAATTCTTCTTTAACAAAAAAAACTGAATATATGAAAGGAAATTGGGTATAGCTTAAGTATTCGCAGGGTCAAATCCAAGTTGACAATATCGGTGATTTACAACATATTTTGACATTAATTTAATAATCAATATAATTTGTAATTTTTGAGGAAACTCTTGATTTGAACCACTAAATCGGAAAATATCAGAAATTGCGAAATATACTTAAGGAAGTCAAGGGGACAGATTTCGATGAAAACTAAAAATATTGACAAAAGATTTTTGAAAATTTTATTTTCCTGACTAGTAATCAAAGTTGTTGATTTTGAAATAAAAACACATTCTGTATTTTTCAACATGCGGTAATTCTGAGAAATAATTACATAATACCTAAAGGTAATTGTTAATTTTTACAGGGTAAAAAATATTCCGAGGATTTTTGATATCGATAATTTACGCAGTATTTAGCAAAACTCTTATCATGCGCAATTTACAAACATATTTTCTTTTCGGCATTACTTCACCTCATTAATCTATACTAATATTATAAAGCTGAAGAGTTTGTTTGTTTGTTTGTTTGAACGCGCTAATCTCAGGAACTACTGGTTCGAATTGAAAAATTCTTTTTGAGTTGAATAGACCATTTATCGAGGAAGGCTTTAGGCTATATAACATCACGATGCAATTATTAAGAGCGAAGAAATAATAGAAAATGTGAAAAAAAACGGGGTAAATGATTCATCCTTGAGGGCTTCCATTGCGTGCGCTGCAAAAACGGTTCAAGATATCAAAAATATATATGAAAGAATTATTCCTCTTAAAATGATCTAAAAAAATATCCACGACAGTATATGCCTATCTTTTAAGATTAAGTCACTAGAAGCGTTTTTATGGTAAACAAATTTGGTCGAAATTAATGCATTATTTGTTAAGAGTTGTATTAACGTAATAATATTAATCTTTGTCCAAATAAACGTGTTGTTGATTAAGAGTATTTAATTGTAAACAAAATTGTCTTTGACATCACTTAATTTCAATGAACATCTTAAAAGATATTACAAAACCTTATATAGCAAAACTACGTTTGCCGGATCAGCTAGTAATAGATATTACTATAAGAAAAGATTTACAATTTTATAGTATGTACAGTAAAATGGGGAGTCTATCGAATCTACAATCAGGCCCAGATTCAGGGGGGAGGAGCTAGTCTTAGCAAGCTGAGGCACTAGGCCGGGACACATCATCCAGCGTACTCATTAAATAACATAACTAAAAAAGCGAGTCAACTACTTCATTTGGAATAAATTTATTTGCACTATGCTTTGTTTTGTTTTTTTGACGTTACCACGGTCTCTAAAAGTTGTGCTGTAAACATTATTTTCATTTTGATTAATATATATACTTGAGAAACAAGGGTAAAAGTACTGGCGAAATGGAAGGTGCGCGCAATACAATTATTTTTGCCCCAATTGCAAAAAAAAAGATCTGGAGCTAAAGCAACTGAGAATAGAGAACGAACAGTGTGTTTCTTCAATTGACTAAAATAAATAAAACAGTACTAAGACCACGTTACGCTTAGAGGAACCGATAAAATGGAACGACTGATGGTAACTGGAAAGATAGAAGGGAGAAAACTCAGAGACCGAAGTCTTAAGCGTTTGTCAGATCCATTTTCCAAACAGCTAGAGGTTTCACAAAGCGGCGAAACAGTAACGATGAAGGCAGCAAATTTTTCGGATGAAATGGAGTTGCAAGTAGCAATGTGAGCACTAGAATGAAGTATGTATTTAGCGTAATAAAAACTTTGAATTTTTCACCTGATGTGTCCGATTCTTCAGTGAGCGTTGGGTGAAATTTCTAATATTATTTGCGAGGTCGTTAAAATCCGTAGCTTCATAAGGAATAAGTGCTTGGGTAAGATTAATTTTCTCCATGGAAACTCCTGGCACGTCGTCTAAATACTTCAGTTTTGAACTGTGATCAAATTATTTCATAATTTTATTTAATTACTTAGATCTTTTCTAGTCGTTGAAGCGATGTAAATAATCTAGTGGTGTAATACTTTCTAAATTCAAAATCGTGTAAATTTACTGTTATTAAAATAAATGAGTTACTTTGATCTGTTGCTATAACTTCATCTGGAAGCAAAAACGTACTCAATTCTTTATTAACTTGCTGTAGATGCTTCGTGTTTGAGTTCATTGAAATAGTCTCAATGATTAGGTTACTGATACCCTAGAAGTTACGGAGTCTTTTAAATATGAAATTTACGTCGTAAACTTACGTCGATTTAACTGCTAAAATATGATCATGCGTTTTGTATTGATATCCACCGTCTACGGTAAGATCCATTAAGCCTTTATTGTTATTCATTTTGTAAACTCTCTCTCCTGAAGTTATAGAATCTATCTGAAAACATAACTCCTAATAATAATAATCATTATTTGATACGATTTACAGTCCAAGTTTAATGAGAAGTCAACTCTGAGGATGTACAACATAGGCTCAAAGTTTACGAATAGCAGTACTGTCCCTAAAGTCAATTCTCTAGAGTTGTCCAACTCCTAGCACCTTTACAATTTAAGGAGGCTTAAAAGGCGGTTCTCGCTTATGTATCGTGGCAGATTATGCAATTCGCTACCACGGCTGGTTTTCTGTGCGGCACGAGAGGAACATCTAGGGTTTTTTGTCAGTAAAAGTTCATAACCCCCACTATCTATCATATGGCAACTGGAAACTCATACGATAGATTTTTCCTTGGCTAAAAAAAGATTCAAGTTTGAAAAGGTATTTTAAGGAAAAGCTTAAGAAAACAGTTGATTCAGTCTTCTTGTATTGTAAGGTAACAAAATGTCTTAACCCAACTAGATTTTGAACATTGATATCTAACGTGAAGAATGAATAAAGAAAGATATTGTGCTGAAGGGCAATTGCCCAAACTAGGTTCTGGCCACAGTACACAAGCGCAAAGACCTACGGCTTATTGCATTTCTAGATCAACTTGTGTACCTCCAGTTGTTCAAAAATTTAGAGACCTTCTGTCATATGTTGTGACCAACATGATGACACCAACTGTCAATGGATTCCCATCTCACGATAGTCTCTGCCGTTTTTTGACTACACTATTCTTTCCATGAGAAATGGTCAGTTTGTCGAGCCAGTATAAAGAAGGATACTCACAATAGGTCTACCGGAGTAATGAGAAGAGAACGGGATGGATGACCAAGTTCTACTGCTTCTGAAGCTTGGCCTTCGGTATTTCGTAAACTTCCTTATAGTGTTTCCCTTTGATGTATACACGACTGAACAGAGGCTTTCTAGACATGGCTGCGGAGAGAAAATTAGACCTTGTTTGATGTCGTTTAATAATCTTGTTGATGATTTTGTGATAATTGGCGCAGTGTACATTCATTTTTTACACAAAAAAAGTGTAAGTTTTTGGGAGTCGAAGCTGCTCGCGTCCGTAAGCTTTACCCTAGTTTCCCTACACGTGACTCCTGGGTGGTGCTAAACGAGCAGCAGCGAGGTGGTAGGGCGCCCGTGCCCGTCTGGATCGCGACCACATTACATGGGTGTCATGGTGACCAGTTTCGGCTTGTCGCGTTTCGGGATCAGCTTGTGTATATCCAGTAGCTCATATACCTAGAGACCTTCAGTCGTGGTATTTGTGGGCCGACATGACGATGGAGACTATCAATGGATTTTCATCTTTTGATAGTCGCTTTCGTTTTTGGACTACACTGTACTTACCATCAGGTACTCTGTAGTCACTATGTCGAGCTAGTGTAAAAAAATAAAAAAAACACCGACCAATTATTTGTATGGAATACAGATAGTCATTCCAAGTAAGAACGGGAGTCAATATAGATTTTGAAGTGAACGAATACTAGCACAAGACGAAGTTTTATAATATAATCATTAAATTAAATATTCACGACATTCCTATACCCATGTGTCTTATTTTCACAAGACTACCGCTAGATGGCGTTAATTGGAACTATAGGGATACACTCTTGTGGCAACTGCCGAGCGACGCGCAACGGCATTGTTCGGTAGCAAACATATTTTAGATTGCTGCTTCGGATTGATTTTTCTAAATTTATTCTACTTTTCGGAGTTGTTTACATCTCTTTAATAAATCAATTAAAAAAATAGCTGATTATCTTGAAGCAGCTGATGAGATTTTCTTTAGTCATCCGCTAAGGAGTTACGATTACTCCGATAGACACACAAAAACACACCCAAACTTATAAAAGCCCTATTTTTGCGTCAGGGGCTAAAACTAAAGAACAGGAAAATGATGGTTGGCTTTACAGACGAATCCCTTTTCGAACTCCAAAATCATTATAGCCCAACAGCTTCTACTCGATTGGCTAAGTGTTCCACAAATCTTCAAATATTGATAAATTGAAATGGCCACAGTTGATATAATCTCTTTGAAGTAATTTAATCCTACCTCAGTTTCCGTGTATGTCCCATCTTTCCTCTTTAGCTGGAAATTGATTGACAACGCTCGTTTCAAATTTGTGAACCACTTTGGTTCATCTCCCACGTAGATGTATTTGAGGTTGCCATTGTCCTGAAAATCATTTTATTCATTTTTTTTTTATGCGCGGAAACAACCGGCATGACAAAATCGACAAAATCATACATAAAGAAAATAACAAAGACAACAGAAATTTCACTTTTTTTTAAACAAAATAAATAGCGAACTAAAGAGTTATAATTAAATACAAACAGGAAACCAATTATAACAAATGAACGCGCTAATAGATACAATAATAACAAACTCAAACAGAAATATTTTGTCTCACCAATCTCTTAAAATAATCTATTAGAGGTTTCAAAATGTATCACAGAAATGTTTGTTGTAGATTATTATTCATATTCTATTTTCTTGTCTAATTTGTGAAGTAAATATCACACCAAAGTCATTATCGAAGCCATGGACTTCTACATCGGATATAAATACCTGATAATCAATCTCCCAGGGATCAGTTATGTGGTCACTATGGGTTTCAATAAAGTGGTGGCCGCCGGAGAAAGATTTCTGAAATAAATATTTGATTAAATGTGAACAGAATTGTTCAAAGAACTTGGTTAACAAACTCTACACCACGCATATCTCAGTAACAATAAGCAAACAAAGAGTTATCTTCAAAGCGAGAGTACATAGCCTTCTGCAAGGCAGTCATGAGCCAGAAGGACTAAACATTCGGCGGCCAAGACACCGTCGCCGAAAGAACGCGTTCAATCATAATGATCGCGACGTCCCTCCGTTACACTAACGTTTACTATCCGGGCAGTAGACTTGAGGAAGTATTCTACCCGAATGAGAGGAAAGCGAACGGCTTGTTTAGCGTGTCATCCATGAAATAAGTTTGGAGGAGTGGGTTCTTTACACGCCCTCCCCCTAGTGATGAAGTCTAAACAGGCCGTTCGCTTCCCGGGCGTCCGGCAGGATCTGGATTCCGAGGTCTAGGTTGAGTGATTGGAATAAAACCCGGATGTTTTTAGTCAATAGAAGACTGACACATGGGGGTCACTGTGGACGCAGCAGCCCTGATAGTAGGAATACAGAATTTAACCTCGAGTCACCAAAAAAAAGAGTTACCTTCAAATCCATCAACTGTAACCGAGCCTTGGTGAAGTTATCCTGGACATTGACCAGAAGCTTTCCCTCGATAAACCAGTACGTTCCACTCTCTCTCGGAGTCAGGGTGCTGGTAGTAACGTTTATCATTAGGCTGTAGATGTACTGCCTATTGGCCAGTGGAAAGAGCAGGCCCAAGCCAGATTCCGTTGAGGCCATACCTTAAATTATAATTTATTATTATAACATGCCTGGTGTATATAATTGTGCCGTGGTGGCTGCCGGCAGAATAGAATTGCACCTCCCTCTTCTTACCATAATGTCATAAAAGGCGACTAACGTATCTCTTTAATACCGCAATTTAACCAGGTGTTCAGAGAAGGAAAGCTCAGCCAAACCTAGAGGGTATGTGAGGCACCTAAGAGTACGCGACCAGAGAAATTGGCGTTGAAACAGTCTCTGTAGCCAAATCTGGCTAGAACATCATCATATAAGTTGTTGTGGTGTCTTAGTGAATAAGGGACTAGTATCCGCGCGGGACAACGTAAATGGTCGTAGGTTCGCATCTCAGCAGGTACCTCTGAGTTTTTCCAAATTAAGTACGGACTTAGGCACCATATGCTCATCGGTGATAGAAAACATCCGGAAGAAACCCGCATAGCATCTATTACAAATGTCATATGTACTAGTGCTGTGAGAACGGAGATCAGCTGCGCTACTGGTCGCATTATGTACGACGTGAAGCGCAAAGTGAATACATCCACTAAATATCTCTGCTTATCCCGAAAGCGGTATAGCATGGCGATACATTGTTTTTTATTATTATTAAAGAGTAAAAAGGTTTCTAACTCTTATGTTGAGTCGAGCTGCGGAATAATCTTCCGGCGAACGTGTCCCCATCCTCCTATGATATTGGGTCCTTTAAACGAAGCGTAATAATTGTTTATGTAGGTCGATTTTTCTACGGCCCTTAACATATTTTTTATCGTGATAATTTTATACTTACTGATATAAATTAGAAGAAGTCCGAAGATTATCATTTTAAAATCTAAAAATAAACAAAATTATTATTATAAATGTTTCACGGGTCCTGTGTGCGAGTTAACTTACATTTAGTTATGGTTCGACGTTTCGACCTGGTTATAATGGTTTCTAGGGCCTTGCTTTATGTCGCCTTGTAAAAACGCTGACGACTTGTGCGTCGTGACTATTCAAATTATTAAGAATAAAAGAGGGTAGAGGAAGCAACTTCCCGCCCCTGACGAAAACTCCACAACGCATCAGTCTGATCGTGACCAAGTTGAATCGTCGAGACATAATTAAAAGTAAGTTTATTCGCGCATAAGTTCTCTTGGATCATTTACAATGAGCACAAAACGCGAAAGTCTAAAATATGTAAAAGTTATTATACTACAAGAAAAATTGAAAGAATTGAAAAGACAAAAAGATCTTATTTGACAAAAAAGGGCAACAAAATCTTAAATGAGTGACTTATTTAGAATTATATAATTTACTTGTAAATGTTTTGTATTTTTTATAAAAACGTAATTGATTTTAAGCATTTTTCATTTAATAAAAACGTCGTGTGAACAAATGCCCTAAGAACAGCAATCAGCTGCACTACAGTTACTACACATTGGGCCATTATATATAAACGCAAATTAGACATTCGCAATCTATCCCTGCTCATCCGGAAAGGAATATAGCATGACGATATATAGCAACAAAGTGGCCCGGGTGAAAATTTGATGCTTGAACAGTTTGCTGCAGATAAGTGCTCGTTACAGATAGGCCTGCGCTTGACCTCAATCTCGCCTGATGGAAAATGATGATGAGGTCGATGATGGCGCGCTTACTCAACAAATACTCATTCACTTTTAATTTAAAGATTCCCATGTCGAAAGATTTTGGAAAAACAGATGCAGTAAGCGAATTCCACTCCATGGCGGTAAAGGAATACTTTATTTTTGATTATTACAATTATTTTCAAACCGTTACCATAGTTCTAGAATATTAATATTAATCTCCCCTTTTAACCACTAGAAGTTCGAACAGCGTAACAATTTTATTTAGTACACTAAATAAACTTGGAATGCTGCTAAGTTAATTTCATCCAAAAGTATAAGTGTTAAAAAAACCCGTGTTTTAAATAAAAAAAACATACACAGACTTTAATCCAAGCACTTGTGTTTGAGACACAAATACACAATACACTATTACCAATGTTAATACATAGTAATAATTACAATTATAAAATTAATAATACCAGTGACACGTCTTTAAATTGAGTCTTAAATACGAATATTGTACCCCACCCGGTGAGGTAAATAATGTAAGTCGGCATTTACAAATTTTCAGCTTATGTATCATCACAACAACCCACACTAGGTAAGCAGAAAGGGTATCTTCTTTTCGGAATCCTTTATTCAACTAGCTCCTCCATTTTCTGTTTGCAATATTTTTACTTAAAAAGGTAATATTAATTTTTCATAATTACAACGTTCGTCGCCATGTCACCCAGTGACGTGCATAGCGTATTTGGACAGGGTAGGCAGATTCACATAATGAATTTGAGTATAATATAATGATAATAAATATTATATTACTTTCATAGGGAAGATAGATGGCGTGAAAACATAACAGGTATGAATATAAAGGGTTCTTTTTTTTTGTTTAAATTAAAGTAATTTAATCCAGAGTTATATATCGTAAGGGCATGCAATACTTTCATTCATTTATAGAATGAACGCTACTGTTGTCACCCATATCTAGGTGACACTCTTTTTATTGAAGTTAATAGGATTTTAGATTTGATATTTTAATTTTTAAAAATAATTTAATTGAATAAGCACTCATATGTAATAGAATGTATCGCATTAAAATACTAAAATATTCACATTTTGCAATACCTTATTCACTATGTTCAACTCTATATATCCTTTTTCATGTAGGAAATGAGTATGTATTAATATATACGAAAAAAATATATATTTAGAAAAATTAAAAACGAGTTTATACCCTTTTGTTGTCGGCTTATCAACGCACTGCGATATCTCACTTGACCTATGCCCTCACAAACGAAAGACTGCCCGAACGGCCAGCGAAACTTGACCCCTCTATTGTTGGATTCTTTATATGCAATTGACGGTTTATGAGTATTTTGTTCATAGTTTTCTGATTATAACAAAACATTTAAACAGATAATAAAATATTATGGTATTTAATTTTATATTACCATTGCTCGTAAAAAGATAATATATCGTCACGCTTTATTACTTGGGGTATGAGAGAGGTTTCGGAAGGACGGCCTCTTCACACCTACCCCTCTCAGAGAGATAACCTTAACAAGGCTTTGCGATCACCAGCTGTCTTGTGCAATGTAGGTTAGCAAAATTCTACCGGAATCATTAAACAATTTGCACAAATCTGCACGCGTTTGTGCACGCTAATCTCAGAACCGACTTAACAGATTTATATGCGGCTTTCACCAATGTATTGAGGCAAGTTGCCTTTAACATTTAATGGTAAATGTATTTTAATCCGTCCATAAATAAAAAAGTTGTGTCAATTTCAAAATTGTATAATAAAATAAAAAATGTACCGATCACTTATTAAATGAAAATTTGTATGAAATAATTGTTCAGGTTATTTGGCTGAAATACATATAATATTATAGTTTTAATACATTTTTAACTGCTTCACTTTGTGTATATGAAAGATATATGAGATTTTTTAATCATAACAAATGTACGTACTACTTCCACGCGTATGAAATTGCAGCCAGCTAGTCTAAAATATTTTTAGAATAAAACAATAAGAAATTTCAACGAACTGTCGCGAGTTGACACATCGTGATCTCCTGATTTTGATTATATAAAGCCGTTTCTGTGTGGTATTTATGTTACAATTGCTACAGAGTTGAAAAAAAAACACGATGATATGACAATGAGCTCACGGAATCACCTTCATGGAGCTTCTACTGTCTCAATACATATATTCTAACTTAAAACAAGAAATATATTGGTCTTGATTGGTATAGAGATACTGCTCGAGTAATGCACGAGTATAATACGAACCATTATTAATGTTAGAGGTCAATATAATTGAAGATGTATTTATAGCGACTACATCATTACAAGTTTTATTGTTATAGAGAAAAACTTCATCTTTTCGCAGTACTAGCCATCTTTTTTTTTTGAACCGGTGAAAATCCTTACGGATTGGCAGGCCAACGTTGAGGGCCGCTGCCATGGTTTTTGAGACTAGTGTTACTTCTTCCATCTGCCGAGTACTGATAGAAAAGCAATGGCAGCTTCCTCACACAATTAGGCGACATCGGGCCTTTTTCAGGCCTTTATTATGGGAGGAGTGGTGTAGACAGCTACTTCTTGCTCACCTCGTATCTTAGAGCGGTACGTTGGAAACATTGGATGGCGCACTCTCTCAAGAGCGCCGCCTGGAAATACTTGCCATCTTGCACTGGAAAGGTTAATAGAAATATTTTTCTCTGAGACGAAACTTTACTATATAACTTAAAGCGATAACACAAAATGCGTGGTAGGGCGTTTGCCCGAACTGATTCGTGACTGCAGTATACAAGTGTAAATATCGACATAGCGCCTCGCTTTGATCTGGCGCGTTTCGAGATCTTGTTCAGCATAAGCATGTCAATAACTGATATTCCTAGAGACCTTCAGTCGCGGTACGCGTGGGCTAACATGACGACGGAGATTCAATAGATTCTTGTCTTTTGATTGTCGCTGTCATTTTTTTTTCAAAACTGTACATACCAACAGGTGTACTACAGTCACTTTGTTAAGCGAGTGTAAAAAAAATGAATAATAAACTTGTAATACAAATTTACTATTATAAAAAAAAATGTTTATCAAAATTTACAAAAATAATAAAAATTTCCCTTTCAGGGTGAGCAGAGATACATTAGTTGCTGTATCCACTATGCGCATATATATCGTACCCAACGTGACCAGTAGCGCAGCTGGTCGCCGTTCTCACAGCACTAGTACACATGACGTTTCTATTAGATGCTATGCGGGTTTCCTCACGATGTCTTTTCTTCACCGGTGAGCATGTGGTGCCTAAATTCATGCTTAATCTGGAAAAAACTAAATGTACGTGCCGGGATTCGAACCTACGACCATTCGCCTTACTGCTCATTGGTACCGATCCCTTATTGATTTTTTCCTCCCTGAATTGCACAGTACTGCTTTTTTGACGGGAAAAAGTACAGTTGGTCTGGGATGGCCTTTAGAACTTCACCGTTTGAGAGGGGCCAGCATTTAAGGCGCTCGGTCAGCGTATTTTATAATTTGAGCGGTGATGCAAACGCATCCTTATGGGCACGGACCTCGGCTTGAGCAGCTATCAAGAAACAAATGATAGAGATCAACTAGCATTTCAGAAGCGAGATTTCCTTAAGCAGAATCGCTGATAGAATCTCAAGGTTGCTTCGAAATGGAGTACACGTGACTGCTCCAATATACCGCACCCTCCTATATTGGAAATTTTAATATATAACTACATTTTTTATAATTGATAGTCGAAGCCCGTATGTTATTATTGAAACATAATATGATGAGTAAGGTAGCTACTAAAGTGCATAAGAGAAAGCGAATAACTGAATTATGTACCACCTCTAAGGGGGTATTTCTTCTTCTCAGTCGTACACTCCTGGTGGAGTAGTCGCGGTCATTTAAAATCTTAGTTGAAGCCCTGTGAGACGCCTCCATCTTTCTCTATTAGAGGCACTGCGTGTGCATTCTGTAGGGGAACATCTCGCAGAGGAATTAAGTCTGTCCACCTTATGAAGAATCTTATGAGAATGTCCGTATCTATTTCTGCGTATTTCGACAATAAACTTGCGATCTGTTACCCAGATGCAGCGAAAATGGTGCGAATACTTGTTTTGCGCACCATCTAACAAAGAACTCCTAAGTGGTGATCTTTCCAGAGATAGGATCTGAGTGATGCTCTCCAATCACTGAATCGTAGAAAAAATATAGGGTCCCTAGGCCTGGCTAGCACTGAGTTGAGGCAGTTTTACTAATAGCACTTTGGCACGCCGGGGCCGCCGTACTCACACGGAAGCAATGACGGTCTTCCATACACCAATATAGGTCACCAGCGTTTTACCAGTATCGAATACACTAATAATCAAAAGATACTCTTTTTTAAATAGCAAATGAAGGATTCCTGGCTACTTGCCAGACTTTGTGATTTTAGGGCAATGAAAAGTGCCTTATATGTTTTGATTCCCTCATGAAAACGGCAAAACCGATAAAAAATAATGACATAAAAGGAGATATATTCTAATTGCGTTGACTGAGAAGTATGATTTTTTCAGGGCCGAAAGATATCGCAAACGAATATAATTAATATTAATTTCAGCATGAAACCTCTACGCATTCTTGGGAAAAAGATCTTGATAGACAAACGTACAACATATTGATTATATAAAGCCCCCATTTTTCTTTTTGAGGAACGGAACCTTAACAAGATCAAAGTCATCTATGAACTAAATTTGATCTAAATCTATCAAAACCCTTCGGTGTAAATCAATAATAAATATATACACAAACTATTGTTTTTCTAATATTAGTATTAAAATCGCTTTCGTTCCTTTACTGAGTGCGAAGGCTATTACATAAGCACAAGCCCTATAAATATGAGAATATTGTTTGTTTTTCATAATATTAGGTTTCAATAGCGAAATGTTTACTGTTCTGGCTATGTTTTATTTATTTCTTGTTTTGATCGATACAGGTAAACAATATAACTGTGTTTATATATTCTACAGGTAAACTTGTGGCTGAGGTAGTCTAATGGACCACGAACTATGCGTCAAAACGAATAGTCGTAGGTTGGAATCCCGCCTCGTACATCTGTTTTTTTTTTTCAGATTAAGTACTAATTTCTGTGCCACATGCTCACCGAAGAAAGAAAATATCGTGAGGAGCCCGTATGGCTTCTAATATAAAAGTTACGTGTACTAGTGCTGTGAGAACAGCGATCAGCTGCGCTACTGGTCGCGTTGGACATGACTAATAAGCGCAAAGTGGATGTAGCTACTATTATATCTCTGCTCAGCCTGTATGGGATATAGCGTGACGATATATTATTATCTCTTTATTTATTTTCAGATGTCATAGCTTCAGACAACTTTAGGCAAAAAAGGTTTGTTATTTTTAATAAAAACTAACTTTTACCTTTAACTAAGGACCCATCGATCGATCGATTATTCAGTAGATATAATTAATAATGAATTAAATGTGTACAAATGCGAAGATTGATTTATCTAATTTGAAGTCGCCAGCCTCGCAGTCTTTTATCGATTGCACAATGTAGAGTGTTCTCAGGAGCTACATTCTGTAATTCCGCCAGCCCCATTTCATTATAAATTGATGTTTATCCTTCCAGCGAGCATATTTCCACGATCTTATGACTTAGTGAGGGCCTTTAAGAATAGAGTGAATAGGCATTTGGGTGGCCGCGGTCATCATCGGATTCATTTTCACCTTCCACGAACACTCGCCATCCTTTTTTGAAAACCGATAAATATGACGATGTTCCCAGATGCATAGTGATACAGAAGCAGTCAGGAGCGCGTGAAGAAAGCAACGAAAGTGGCGATTACAGACGACAAGAGCCCAAAGACCTAAGATCTAACCTGAAAAGACTTGGGAACATGGAATATGAGGTTTTTATCATTATCATTTTATCATTACGCCGATTTCCTATTGGGGTGGGTAAAGAGAATTGCATCCGAGAGTTAACAGAACATCGTGACCTGCTTTGCCAAAATTCAATGTGTACAGTAAGGCTTATGTTTAGCAGTGAATCTACGTGGGTTGAAAATACACGGGCCGGCATGACAACTGTAATTATATTCTTGAACTACACTGAACTTTCCATTAGGTGCACTGTAGTCACTTCGTCGAAACAGGTAAAAAAGACGATTTTTTTACTAAAGGCAACTAAAGGCAAAGCCACCAGTCGGACATTTCAATTTTATTACAATACATAATTGTGACTACACAAAATCTGTTCATTGTGTTTTATTTTAATTTTTGAGTTTATATTTATTACTTCTTAAAAATCTAATTGTAAATTGCGTTCCTTTGTTATCAATTTGTAAGCGATAATGTCCTTTATAATAGCCAGTCTTTCACAGTGACCTGTTGCTGTGTGAAAACAATAATCGTATAGTTTGTCGACAGTATAAGCATATGACTTTTAGATGTGACTTTGAAGGCCACCGTACAACAGGGCCACTGGGGCAGTTTGTACAATGCCGTCGATGACTCTCCACTGAGCTTCATCAAGTTCAATCGTGTGCAGCTTTAAATCTGAACGATATAGTTAGTCCAAAATAAGGAAAAAACAATTTATTACAGAGTCATTACTAAGCCATGGAAAACTAATTTTTATACCGGCTTCTACTCTCCCCATTTTGACCTATTTAAAACTGTCCACCCCTCACAAAGGAGTAAATATAGCGTGAATATTCAATTATGAAGTGTTCCGGAAACCTTTTACCTATTTAAAATAACTTAAAAGGGATTATCGGTTCATAAACAATTTCTTTTAAAATTTATTGGCACGGAAAAAGAAATGTTTACATAGAAAAAGTTTTATAAAGAACTTTCGTTCCAGATATTACCAGATTCTGTGCGCACAATACCTAGAAAGATCATCGAGAAATTAAGTGTAAATAAAATCTTTAAGAATTTATTTGGCGTTCAATACACGAATAAAATTATTTTTGTTTCATTTATATAATCATTCTTATTCATAGTAGTACAGGAAAGCGACTCAACCACATCTAAGCCTGTTTACCTGGGTGTGTGTGGGTGTGTGTGTGTGTACCTGTTGTTAAGTTTAGTAAGTTCGCATTCATAAACCCGTCAGCCACAGCTATTCCACTAGCTAACAAAACGCGCTCTAATTACGCATGTCAAGCTACTCTCACTATTGTATAACACATTTTCCACGAGGGCTACGGGTCCTTTTAAGGGGGGAACTCCATGTAAAATTTTCAAAAAATCGATTAATTTTTTTTCGATAATTTGAAAATATAATATGTTGACCGTGTACTGACGAGGAAGTAAAAAAAATCTCAATTATTTACGAAGTTATAGCTATTATAATGGAGCAGGCCGGAGTGCGTATTGTAAAGTAGCGAGCCAGGTAGTCGGAGCGCTTCATGTAAAAGGTCATTCCATTATAATAACAAAATATTTATTTTGTCTAATAACTGGGAATACTCTTATACATATATTATAGTAATATAGCGAAAGCGTGTAGAGAGTGACTGTATTTCTTTTTTCTTTTTTTTTTGTGTTACTTTTTGTGTTACTTGGAATCAGTCACAGTTTCGTTTAAAGTTGTTACTTATACATTCTACAATATTATCCTTTTGTGTTGTGTCTATGTATGTATGTATATGTTTTTTCTTTTTTTGGAATTTTATTATTATTCTTTAATGTAAACTAGCTTTATATATTAATCACTGTGCATGCTGTGGTGCCCTATAATTGTGGGGGCATTTATATGTTCTATTTAAGTACCATGATCCTTTTGTTTTCTTGTCTAATGTAACCCATGTTGGGCACCCTATTATGTAAAATAAAATAAAATAAATATATATATATATACACCTTACGTACGTACCTTATTTACGTTCCTGTACACAAATATTACTGTACGTATAAAGTTTAGTCGAGAAATATAGTTATTCTAGCCTGAAAATTTCCAGTGTCTAGTCCATTTCATTTGATCATATTTTTTCTACTAAAGAAGAACCGCGACATGAAAACTGCCCAGTAGGCGTTGATAGCTGGTGCAAGTGGCAGAAGGCTATTGCTCTACATCAAGATCCTCGAAACGAAGATTTAGCTCCATTACTTGGTGAAGAAATAAAACAGCATCTCTTACCAATATACGAAGATGTGTCCAAAGATAATTTGCTTGAGCGATGCCTTCGTGGTCATACGCAAAATGCGAATGAAAGTTTTAACGCGACAGTTTGGCGATTATCACCAAAACATCTGCATTTAGGACTAAAAGTAGTTGAAATCTCAGCAAACATTGCTGCTGGGATATTTAATGAAGGTTTCAGTTGAGTATTAAGGATAATATACCTTCAGAAACAAAAGATGCTCGTACAGCTCGCAAACAACAACTATTGGAAAAAAATCAGCTTTTTGAAGAGGAGCAAGGTCTATTGTATGGGCCTGGCATTGTTGATTAATCGGTAAGTAACTAAAACTGGTAATTTTCCTGTACTAAAACTTTAAACGCGATTATCTCGAAACTATTTTTAAAAACTGCTCGTGTTGTAACTCGAAAAGTTATCGACCGATTTGTTTGAAACTTGATGAGCCCTTTCTCTACATTACTATCGGAAGGATAAAATTTCAGACATTTCGCGTTGATAAATTACTTTTTGGGGGTTAAAAATGTCAATAAAATAGGCCTAAATTATGACTTTTTTTTTCAAAGGCCTGTTTTATAATTAATTTTATACTTTTTTTTAATTTCTTAGGTTTATTCTTTCCGTTAATATGTCGTAAAGAGAAACTATTTTTTTTTTGTTTCAGATCGATAGATTAAGAGTGATAAATAGAGCAGTTTGGGACCTCGCGCCCTAGGCAGCCGACAAAAAATTATCCTGAGCACTCATTTTGGAAAATAATAATAATAATTTTTTTTTTGTACTCTCGAAATCATAAGTAAATTTGTGTTAAAGTTTCAAAACAATATAATTATTTTATCACCTTTAAAAATATGTTTAAAAAATGACCGATTTGAGGCTTCTACATGGACTTCCCCCCTTAAGGAAAAGTATAGTCGAGGCTCTCGGGGTAGGTTCGAAAAGAGTCAGATTGCAGACAGCCAGGCAAAGAACCTAAGGTGATCTACTAGCGTTTTGGAAGCGACTGCCTTGAGAAGGAACGCCGAAATAAACTTAAGGCTGCTTCGGAGTGAAAACACACCGGTTAGAGACAGTTGACTGAATTATCCTTCGTCGTCGTCGTCGGTGCCGACGGCTACGCCGGTGTCTTAGAGTGAAGCTAGTGCGTGTGTGTACCACACTTTTTAAACGAGCGACTGCGTCTAAGGCCGCAATGAGTGGATTAATAAAAATTTATTTGAGAGCTTGTATGCTATATGTACATACCGCCCTACAGGAAAATTTCTCTTGCGCGATGTAAGTTAGTAAAAATGTATAAAAATTTGCAAATCAATATACACATCTTTACGCGGTTGTGCCTGCTAATCTCAGAAATGAGTTACCGGGTCTAGACGTAGTTTTCATTAATGAATTATGGAAATACTCATTTAACATTTCCTGGTTTTTTATTTCCATCGGTTTATAAATAAACATGTAATGTCAGTTTACAGTTGACGGTGGGAACACGCTCGCCGGATAACCATTCCACAGCTCAATTACTCGGCAAAAGTGAGAATTAGGGAGTTTAACTTATAAATGAATGCACTTAAATATGTTATAGAAATAATAAAAAAAAACTTAAATTTCTATAATTTCCATTCCCTACTATCCGCCCCGATCCTCGGATATAACTCAAATTCAGTTCTCAGCCAGTGCGCGAGTGTTCATACAAATAATACTATGACTACTTCGGTCCGTTATTATTCTGATTCAAATGACGGATGTAGTGCGTATGTTGCCATGCTAAAAGTCCTATGACCACTTTTAGACGTATATTCACGGATTCGGGTACAGTGAGTAAACGCCTTTAGAGCAAATAAAAACACTAAATTATTAACATTCTTTTATTATATTTTCCTCCACAGTCCAACCAATTTATTTACAAACACGCAATCATAGTCTAATACATCCGTATAAAGAGCTTACAATCTATCTATTACAACTATTGTATAAAATATTACAAATTAACTACAGTATAATTAACAACTAGCAGTTTAAAATATTTTTATTTAATAATATACAATGATTTTTCATTTAAACTGATTTTTTTTCACATTATTTGTCCAACTACGTCATTACTACATATTAAAAAAGTTTTAGGACATCCCTTGCACTGCCGGCGGTGGTGAAAGCCATGACCGGCAGTGAAGAGGCTTGGAAAGAGGTCGCCTTCTGCGAGGCAGTCATAAAGCAGAAGGACGCCGCAGGAAAGGACAAAGAAAGAACAACTACCCTGGTCTTTTGGGGGCCAAGGCATAATAGTCGCCGCAAGGATGCATTTGTCCTAAACGAGCGCAACATCCCCCGGTGACAATAACCGGACAGTAGACTTGAGGGACTCTACTCGCCCGCCCGTGAGAAAAGTTTGGAGCCGTGGGCTCTTTACACTCACCTCTCCCAGAGAGGAAGCTTGAAGAAGGCTATTTACTTTCCGGGTAACTAGACGAATTTGGTTTCCCAGGTCTGGGTGGAGTGATTAGAAGGACATCCTGGTGCTTTTAGTCAGTAGGAGTCTGACACACCAGTGTCGTTGCTCTCCCATCGGCCCTGGTCGTCCTATGTACGATTTCCCCAAGGTTAACATAAAGAGACAATATATTCTTTGCATAGCCATTGACTAATAAAAAATAAAGACACAGCTTCACTACACACAGAAGAATATACAGCCCACATGAAAATTGTCGCTAGTATCTTAACAGCTCATACGTTCATATTTTATGACCTTTTTTGGACTTGATGGAAATCCTCATGGATCCTCAGGAAAGCGATGAAGGCCGCTGTCCCATTGCTTTTTGAAAGGATCGTACTTTTATGTCTGGGAAAGGCCGTTACAACTACACCGGGCTTGAGAGGGCGAACGCTGAAGGTGCTCAGCCAGTGATTAATGAATTGGGTGGCAAAGCAAAGGCACCCCTGTGGGTACGGACCTCGACTTGGACAACCAGTCAGTGATAACGAGCCCAACGGTAATCTACTAGCGTTTCGGAAGCGACTACATTGAGAAGAAACGCTGAAAGAAACTAAAGGCTGCGTCAGAGAAGAACCCCGGTTTTCCGAACTCTTACCGACTAAAACCACTGTGGTGTTCCGCCTCCCGTTGCCGAATGCTGTAGGAAAGATAGGTCCAACTTCCTCAATTTTTTATAGTCAAGGATCCATTACAAATTTATAGCGTATATTTTAAAGAAAAATCTGTAATACTTGAAATTATATAAAGAAGAACGTGTTGACAAAAAAAACTTAATAAAAAGTTGTACTAGATAGACTCGTAGCCCGAAATAAAACCCACGCGGAAAACTATCGCGAGGTATTTACAGTGAAAGAAAGAAAAACATTTATTTGGCACATAGCATAACATACCACAGAGAAGAGTAAATTCATTAAGAAAGAAAACAGCAAAAGCAAATACCCTGTGCTGTGATGATGCGCCAAAAGGAAGCCGGCTCAGATACCCAGCGTTGTTACCAGCCGACACCCAATGCGGCCTTTAGTTTTTACTAGTCAGTAGCTTCAGGTAATTCTCATTTTTGTGTAATATTATTAATTTATTTATGATTCTGTGGTTTTCCAAGAAATAGATGATCAGTCAAATGTCATTCTGCATAGCACTATCTCTTTCGTACAAAGAACTGTGGTTGTATATTTACAAGGTTCTAGAACGTATTTAAAAATATGAGATAATAATTTTTCATGTATTTTGTACGATTTCAGGTATTAAATTTTCAATTAATTTAAAATTATTTTATTCATGTATGATGAAACAGAACTGTCCAAAATGGATTCGACTTTTTAAAAATCTTACGACTCTGGGTGCAAGTGCTTTAAAATTTATCGTTGTTACATGTTACAAAAACTTTATTTATAGTGTTTTAATAAATTAATACCACTTATTACCATCCAGTGTCACTAGATCCATTATTTCATCATCTAGATTAATTTCCTTGTAAAAATAGGTCAAATTTACTAATTCAAAAATCACTTTCACGTTTGTTATCTTTAGTTCAGGCTGTACGTATACATGTCTTTGCCTTTCGTGTAGATAAATAACGTTACAATATTCTGTCTTTATTCACACAATAGTGTTAGAAAGAGGCTACGCTACTATTTGCACATGCTTCTTAACTTTTTCTTTTGGATCTTTAAGAACGTATGACGTTGTTCTTCTCAGAGATTCAACTGAACCTGTAACAAAAAAATATTATTGTACACTTAAACAAATTTCAAACAGAATTTTCGGTTAATTAAATTGGGCGTTAGACGTTAGCGAAATTTGTACCGTACTTTGTCTCATATTAGCGAATTTTTACCGTCTACATTTTCATACAATTTCTAGTGTTGCAAAATTTGCGGAAAAAAATCAAGCAATAAAATTCGCAGTGCATTATAAGCCTTTCAAGATTTTTTTAAATGTTTGATATGATGCATAATACGGATGCATTACCTTTGCAAACTTTATTTTTTCGAAGTAAAACTGATTTAAAGTGACCCCAGAGCATTTTTAGTCAGAAGAACTCTTGCACACCGGAGTCGGGGCCCTCACCACGGTTCTAAGGTCATATGCAGAATTTTCCACTGGGTTACCAAAAAAAAGGGTTGTACCTGTTGCCTTTGGACAAGTTACGGGTTATTCTCTGACGCGGTCGGTAGACTTCTGAGCACAACTCAGCTGCTGCCCCTCGATGCGGCTGAGAAGGTCTTATAAGGATTTCCCCCAAATATAATAAAAATAACAATAAATTAATAATAATAAAAAAGTTAGACGACTAACTGTAATGTCGGCAGCGACAGCGACACCTGCACTGACGGACGGAGTGGTGTGGGCGGGTTGCGGGCGCAGGGGAGCAGGGCGCGGAGAAAGGGCCGCGCCTCCCACTCCGCTAAGACCACCGTAGCTCCTTCAACTCCACAGTACTGTTAGACGTCTCCTGCATCTAAGCATATGCTAACTGTAACATGAATCTTAATGGAGCATGCTCGGTTTGATGACACCTTAAGGGTCACGTTCCCTTAAACTGGAGGTCTTAGAGAATCTGGCGCAACTTTGTGATGCGCCCCACCAAAATTCACCGTATTGAGGTGTCGCTTCCCTCCGAGAATGTGCAAAGTAGATGCAGAGTATTCATTACAACAGCCAGGGTTCCCAACGATGCGCAGATGTAATCACCCTAGAATTATTAGCCGGAATAAGTCCGTTAAAACTTAGCCGCCTTCCACCGACCGATCAAACAGTGAGGTACACACACACACACTACTTTCACTCCACGACACCGGCGGCGCCGAAGAAAGATAGTTCAGTCAACTGCTGCTAACCGGTGCGTATTCGCACCGAGGCGCAATTCCACTCCGACGCAGCCTTGAGTTTCTTTTGGCGTTTCTTCTCAAGGTAGTCACTTCTGAAACGCTGGTAGATCACCCGTAGGGTTAGTACTATTTGGCTGGCGGTCCAAGTCGAGGTCCGTACCCACAGGGGTGCCCTTGCCACCCAACCCAAAAACTCGCTGGCTGAGCACCTTCTGTGCTCGCCCCCTAAGCTCGGTTGAACTGTAAATGCCTTTCCCGGCAATCAGTAGTTAGTCCGCTCAAAAAAAAAAAGCTGCCTTCCTTCTATATGCGGCCGAGACAGTCTTATAAGGATTTTCTTCAAATAAAAAAAGGATCGCACTGTGAGAGTTTCCATAGGATTAAGACGTGATTATGGTATGGTGGAGAGTGGGTATTATCGCCCATGGATAACTAACATCCGAAGAATCATCAACATTTTGCCAAACCCAAAGAACATTAATTCCCTGACACTTTAAAAAAAAAAGAAAATCGTTGGCCTACGTTTCTGCCGTACCGTTACTGGTCTGTCTGGTGCATTTATACGAGCATGAACTTTATAAGCACAAATATATGGAACAACTGCAGGTAGATCATAAAAATATTTGTTTCGTGTAAGAATTTAAGCCACAACTCGTTGCGCTAAAGACGCACGAAGAGCACCAAACGAATCGTCAAGAAACTCATGTTGCTCTCCAGGAAGAAAATAACTTATATTTAGTAATGGGTTGACTATGGTAATGAGGATGTTATATCTATTATTTTTAATATCTTACAATACCTCATATCTAGAAGAGGTTGGCGGCACGTGCGTCGTTGGTGAACACCTCGAACAGCCAGGCTTGAGCACAGTCCTTGTTGAAGAACCACCCCGCATTGCGGTCCTTAATTCCTGGGAAAAGCCATCGGGCCAGGTCAAGACTTTTATATTCGTAGACTTTGGGACCACGACGTGAAAATGGCAGAAGAGTTTTTTTTAAACGTTTTTTTTTTCTGGCTAATATAATTTACTTATTTATCATTTACCCACCCGCAACTTAGAACAGTTAAGTCTTCACAAAGAAATCGCTTCCTTCTGAGTATTTTACCGAATGTACAAAAGAGAATGTTCTAAAGAATTCTTTGTTCTAGCGCCTTCATCTGCATTCCTGGGATGCACATTGCGAGGCTTACTATAGGCTCATCACCTCATAGAAACATTACGGTTCTCTAAAACCATCTTCTCGAACATTTTAGATTGTGGAATTATTTCTCTGAATTATGATATGATGTTCTTCGAAAAGGGAGTGAAACACGCTCTTCTGGGTCGGCGGAGCAAAGATATCATTTCTTGTGTTGCAGTCGGTCATAGAGGGTCATAGGAGTATCATAAAACAATGAAATTTGGAATGATTGTACAAACTTTCCCTTTCATTACCTGGCCCATCTCGCTGCACAGGGATTGGCGACCCTGAGAGGCGTTCTTTTTCGTGTTCCAACAAAATTCCAAAATAGCTACCACTATTGCCAAAGCTAGGCCGCACAGAAGGGTCACAAAGACACCACCTGCAAGCATTCAAGATTTCATTTAATACCACAAATATGTTTATAATGACTTGATAAATTGACTTCATCGCACTTGATTGAAATTACAGTTTAATCTAGGAATAGCAGCTATCGTTGAGAAACTAAAATCCATTGAATACCTGTACTGCGAGGCTGGTCCATAAATTCCATGATTGAAGGTTTCTAGGAATATGAAGAACTGAACGCATACAATCTGACTCCCAAACGAGTCTTGGCATTTGTGTACTATGGTCAAGACACACGTGCCGACTTATGAACTTCGCTCGAGAATACATCTTCTCCAAGGACCATCGGTTCTTCGGTATAAGTGACCATCCCACTGTCACTTCACCTTGCTTATCCGGAAAGGTATGCCCATAACTTAGAAAGGAGAAAGATGATGCAGAATCAATGTTTTTGAATATAGTGCTGGCGTTCCATATTAAGGACACCTTGGACAGCTTATTGTACAAATATTTTGGTCCTAATGCATAATAGAGAACGTGCAGCGTCTCTCTTCAGTTTGCCTAAAACGTACAGTTCTGTATTTTGGCCTCGTTGCATGTACAGGGGCCAGTACTTTTAAGGGAACGGTCACCAGTGACCTGGAACGATTGGTGATAACAGGGCAGAGAAGAGGACCAAAGGCCGGAGCCAAATCGATGTATTCACGGACCAGGTCTCTGAATAGTCAATGCATGTGATAAAGCTGCGCTCCTCGAATCAGCTGAACAGACCCGATAGAGGATGCTACTTTCCCTAAGAAAATGGAGTCATCATCCTCAGCAGAGAGGAACTGATAAGGAACAAAGTTATCATAAAAATCATGCAACTCACCAATATTTTGCACTCCAAGAGGATTCGCCTTACTGTCCTTCCCGTCCCTGTTGCAGACATCTCCCGTATTCTTCCACCACTTATCGTATAATATCTGGATAACTCCCTTTTCCTGGAGCTCAAGGATGGCGAGAGAGATCTTGTCCCGCCACGGGCTTCCTTTCCACGTTGCTACGCCGTAACCCTGAGAATAGCACGAAGAGTCAAATGAAGAAATTGTAGGTTGGGGTATTTTTTTAGTGGAATGACTATTTCAGACATGTCATAAGTCAAAGTAACAAAAATATTATTTATTGTATAATATGGTGATCAATGGTACCTTAGAATCCAAAAGTCCTCCAATTTGAGTTAGGTTGCAGTCCCTTTGCACCCGATGGTCCAGCATAGTGGATTCCATGAGGAACGCATAGTTCCCGATTAAGACCCTTCTCACCCCCTCTTCGTAGGAGGAAACCAGGGATGGAGGCGATGCCGTTGACATATGCTGCCACATCTTCTTGTATATGTCTATATTTGAATCCTGAATGGAATATGCATGTAATTTTTATACGAAAAGGTTTCGATCAGATAACGGCTCTTAACTTGAAACGAGCTAGACATCTGGCTAGACAAGGTGATGGCAGATGAGCTTTAAAACTGATTTGGAGTATATGTGGCCGGGCATCACAACACAGATTATTGATGAATACTCCTTCCTTGGCTTAGTGGCTGGTCTATAATTATATTACCTAGGCAGTATGAAAAAAAAGTGAACATTAGTCTAAAATAAGTTATCTTACCCTGAAGAAAGTCATTGTGGAACCGCCATTCAAAGTCCCATATTGTATGCTGTTTTGCGCGGCTAAGTCCGCTGCGCTTTGTATGGGCAGCACAGTTCTCTCCACCGTTAGAAAGGCTGCCAAATTAGCAGTGTACGAAGACAGGATAATCAGAGTGAAGAACCACCAGATACCCCCTACTATTCGCGTCGACGTAGCCTGAGAATATATTATGTAACTTATTATGTGATTTTCACTCACAATTTATATTTTATATAGGTGCCATTATAATTTTCAAATCTTGTTACCGAAATGATCCTTTCCTATAATATAACAGATATTAATTTGATTTTATTTTTAGAAATAATTTTATTTTAGTTGATATCATTAATTTTAGATAGTTTTTATTTTTATTCGATATCTAAAACCTTGCGACAGGTAAGAATGAACAGCCATTTACCTTTTTATTGAAGTAGAAGAGATAAGATAATTTATTATTAACGGATCTAGCTCATATAATGAATTTCAGAGTACATTGTGTGCTAGTGTAATAGTAATTTAGATTACCTTGGGATTCAATCCAGACCCTTGCCTCAAGAAGGTTCCAGTGATGAACCAGAAAGAATTGCAGATGCTGAACTGATTTGTGAGGAGTTTGGTCTCGTGACCACATATGTGGGTGTTCGAAGACCTGGAAAAGATCAAATTTATTTAGACATTTTATGTAGGGTACTAGCTGAAGAAGAAACTTGACGCTGTTACGCACCATTCAGCGCTAATTTTCAAAAATTGTAGCATAGTAAAATACTTGGTAAGCTAAAGTACAACTGCAGCCTTTAATCACATGAATAAAAACGCTTAAAACTTACCACTCGTAAGGAGAGAACCTGGCCATAACGAATAGGGTGAATGAAACCAGAATGTAAGCCGCAAGAACATACAACCAGATCTCTATTGCTAGCGGGTTAAGGAAGCTAAAGAGCCTTGTTGGTTGGGAAGTTGGTACCTGAAATGAAGAAGATTTATATTTATAGTATTTGTCTGATTATTATTTCTCCTCGCCTGTTTGCTTAAGGACCCTCCTTATGGCCAGGCAGAAAACTTAAGTGAGTCTGCTCCCCAGATTAAGCAAAGACGGTGCGTATGCATCCTACTCATCCCGAAGGGTGTGCGTCTTTATAATCAACTCCTAAAGAATTAAAGCCCGAAGAAGACTTTTCACTCACCGAGTCGTAGTAAGAATGTGAATCCACAGGGTTGCCTAGCAGTGAGTTGAGGGACATCCTGGAGAGTTTTTAACTAGTTGAAGTCTGCCCACCGGGGATGCAACTCTCACGGTGGTTCTAACGATCTTGTATAGGATTTTCTTCCAGGTTACCAAAAAAATAGAGTCCTTACTCCGAACTAAAGGGAGCGCTTAACGCGTCTTAGTTCGCCAGTTAATTTATGGATACTAGTGGAAACCCCAGACTACATATTTAGACATAACGTAACAGTAATCTTCTAGGGTTTTGGAAGAGACTACCTCGAAAAGAAACAACGAGAGAAATTAGAGTTATAACAAAATAAATTATTTAATTTCTCTCTGTTTCCTTGCATTTTCTCATCTAGTGACCATACCAGGTGCTTTTCGTATTTTCTCTTCAAATCTCTTTTCTAGTCTACCTTTTCTCATTCTTAACATGGATGCCAGATAGCATAGAAGAATGTTAATATAGAAGAGGTTATACTGACCTTAAACAAGATCCCAATGCCGAGATTCATAAATGGTTTTGTAAAGTCTATGACAGCCTCACGTGCGTAATTAATTGTCATAGACGCTACTGCTATGTCTGCTTTCTGGAATTAGATAAGTTACATGCTATAGAGAAAGAGATTGAAATGACCCAAAATGGAAAGGTTACAAATGAAAGGGAAAGTAATGTCTTCTTTAAAGAAACCCTTACAAGCTGTTACGCTGTCAATCTGCTCTATCGGTTTCTATTTACAGCGGCATTACGACATCAACTATCAATGATCTAGCATCTCTTGACGGGCACTGCCGTTCTTGGACTGCTATGCCCTTATAATCAGTTCCAGATAAAAAGGCTTATTTTGGCTTTATTAAAAAAAAATTAGATGGCCTGGCGAACTTTACATCGCTCAACAGTCAATGAGGGTCGCGTTAAATTTTAACTAAACTTAGCCCCATCTCCTACGTCCATTCTCCCATTCCTCCCATAGATCACTCTTACACCCATACCTCTACTACCCCTCCGTCTCCTCCTCTCCTGCCCTTTTATCTTCCTTCACAACATCCATCTCATCTCATCATGGGGAGATCCCCATCCCCGTTTTCTCTTCCCTTACACACATACACACTTTAGAATTTACGATATTAGTAAGGATTAAATGTCAAATTAAATCACGCTATATGTGGAAATCTTACCCTATCCATCAGCTCTCTGACGATCCCATTCCATTGCCCAGACTCAGGATCTCTCGCTCCGTACATGTTATCAGGGACCAGCCTCAGTCGGTAATGAAATCCTGCTCTGGCAGCTACCCTTGACAGCAAATCTATGCAGAACCCTTCGAACCTCGCATTTCCTTGGAGGTTCCAGCCTTCTTTTACCATTACGTATGGCTTTTCCTAAAAGTAAAAGTTATTTCAGAGAAAATCGGCGGACGTATCCTATAACCGCCATAGACCAAAGTTCTACTTGAAAGTTCGAAGGCGGCGGACAGGCATATGTACGGTAGACGCGGCGATGTAAACACCTCTCTTGTCGAATTTTGTTAGTGTGAAATACAAAGCGGTAATACAGTGTGACCTGATTAGGTGGGATTTTAAGGGACCTAGGATTTTTTTATCGGTTCTATAGGCTTTTCATTAACCTAGTTTCCTGAACAGCCAGGTTTGCAAGGGCAGTTGTCTTATTTATAGAGTTTCCTGATAAGAATTTGAGTGTTTGTAAATAAACGTGTCATAACTTGTCTAATTTTTTTTTTGTGGGACAAATTTTTAGTGGCCAGGACTGCCTTCACAACTTCACCGGGCTTAGGGGTCGACCACTGAAGGTGGTTAGATAACGAATTTATAAGTTGTATGGCAACGCAAGGACAACCTTTTGGGTAAACGGGTACAGAACAGCAACGGCCATCAACGGAAGAGAATCAATTGACAATTGCCGTCTTCATGCCGGCGTATGCACGTATACAAGCTAATCCCTGAAACGCGACAGGCCAAAGAAAGCCAGTTATGTCTTTGCACTGGTGCACTGTGGTCACGACCTGGGTCGAGCAGTAGCTTTAACGTCAGATATTTGTGAACCCCAGAGAACATTTGGGCTCATCATTTCATATAATAAAAAAGGTTACCTCAACAGTCACGACCGTCAATGTGACGTTTGGAGGAGGGTCCCTCTTGTACGCAGCTGGATCAGTGACCTGCAATCCTTCTGTGGGTGTCCAGTGACCTGCTAACACAGTACCTCCCTTTTCACCCCCTGATAACCTCATTAACTGGAGTTTGAAGACGTCTCTTACTCTGTTTTTAAACTCCATAGGGCCGGTTAAGCCGTGTGCTTGGATCTGTAAAGAAAATTAAGTAAGCTTATAAACATAACTTCATTGGCATGCTTTTAAATGGTTTACAGGTGGCGTTGGACTTCTACCACACCTCGTGGAAAGTGAAGATGAGTTCTAATATAGACCGCGTGCGCCCTGGAAATGCCTTTTCACTCTTCTTTTTATGATTCACAAATCACAAGAACATCAAAAATTTACGCGCTGTATCCATTCTACTATTTCGTTGTTCGCATTATGAGTGAAAAAGGGAACTTTTTGAGGGGTTATAGGGAATTCCCATCATGTAAAGATGATATCAAATACGGTGATTTGGTGGCGAAAGAAGGATAATTACTATTTTTGCCATGAAAATAATTGTTCATGCCATTAACGTACATATGTATTTTATATCCCCAAGCCTAGCGCTAGATGGCGTTAATCAGCCTGTGCGGCCTCACTCACCTCGGAACTACCAAGCAACGCGCATCAGAATTGCTTTGGTAGCCAACTTCGGCAAATATGACCAGCCTACTCCCAATTGAGCCTGCTAATCCTCTGAGCTATGTCGGTGAGTTTAGTTTTCTGACGAATCTTCTTATTTCTGATTCGATTCTTCAGACAAATACCAAACATAGCAAGTTCTATAGTACGCTGAGCGACATCAAATTTATAAACTAGTGGTACCATGGATGAATTTCATTACCAAGTTAATATTCTCCAATAGGGAAGTTCCGTGTGGCCACGGTGTGTCCCTTTCGCATGACATGTTCCCTGAATCGACGTCATCGGTTGCAGCCAAAGCCAATGCCAAAACTTGCACTGCGTCGTAGAAAAGGGCTGGTTCTGTCTGAAAAGTACAGAGTGTAATATAATATATGGGCATGCTGGAATAATTTTAATTGTCAGATAAATCCATTTCACCTATTTCTAACTACCGATGTAAAAAGAAATCCTTTTTTTAAAAGTTTGTCTTTTTTTTAATTGTAAATATAATCCAGTTGTTTAAAAATGCTCAAGAACCCTACATGTGAAACAAAGTAAACGGTCAAATGTAAAAACTAGATAGCTAAAGATAATATTTTTGTTTTTTAATATTCCTGTAAGCCAACCAACCATTTTCCTCAAAGTAACAGCAACTTGAAAATCACCAAATAAAATATTTTGGACTTCTTTAATACCCTTTAATTATTGTGACTAGTGTAGTATTGCGAGGTCTTAGTTCCCCATGAACGACTAGATAATAGTAACAGAATTCTTACCTTAATGCTACCCCCGCTAAGTATAGACGCGCCTATGGGGTGAAATTTCTCCATAACTTGTAGAGCATCTTTCACTTTGTCCGATTCCCTATCCACTATTCTCCATCCACTCATGTTCACGCGATTGTAATAAAAATCTTCTAAATCAAAGAGATCCATATCCTGCAAAGGAATTTGATAAATTCCAAGTCTACCCTGTTAAAAGTTAAACTTTAATTGTCTTTATTTATCAGCTAATTTTTAAAATCAATAAGTCGTTTCGAATTTCATTTCGCCATATTTATTATTAATTTTTGTGTTTTCTTCCTTTTTTTATATTATAAAAAAAAACAATAATAATATTGTCATGCTATATCCCTTTCAGTGTGAGCAGAGATACATTAGTAGTTGTATCTACTTTGAGCTTATATGTCGTGCCCAACGGTTACGTACGTACTGCGCTACTTGTTAAAGTATAAAACAAAAAAAAAAGATTTTTTTTTCTGTTTTTTACAACTAATACTTAAATTAAAAATACACATTCTTGTCCAATAGATGTAACAATTCAACAAATTAATATGGCGACGTTAAAAAACTTAATTAATTAAATATACTTACAAATGATGTAAATATGTAATGATAATTTTCATTGTTCATTTGTAATTGTAAGATCTGCAATAATACAAAGACATTGCATTATAATTATTGTTCCGACTTGCTAATCCTTGTTTGAGAGGGAGGCGGTGCGCAGTGTCCGGCGCGTCGCCTAAGAGAGAAGGTTAGTGTATTGGGCTTTTTATAACCACCTCTACAAGAGACGTAGCATTAGCACGGTTTTTTGCTCCTCGGGCGTCGGGATAAATTTGGTCTCCCAGGACCCAGTACAATTAGAGGGACACTCCAGGGTCGCTGCCCTCACAGCGGCCCGATCGAAGACGATTAAGAAATCAATTGTTCGTCAACACCATCGCCTTATTACCCCACGCTAGTAACAGCATCTCTCTCAGATTTTTGTGTGTGAAAAAAGACGTACTATATAATTGTTATAATAACGTACATGAAATAATAAATAGAAAAGGTTACTTTGTGAACGATGTCAATACTCACAGCGCGAGCGAACTGCGTTATTTTCATTGGATTTGTATCCACTATAATATGGCATAGACCCTGTGCCTTTAACTGCGCCAAACCTCGCCTGTAGTCCTTTCCATTCTGACACCGCACTGCATACATATCTCTCCCATCTTTTGCTATATTTAACACATTTAGTTCTCCTGAGAAAGAAAAATTCTTACACTGGAGCAACGTTTCTTGAACCTCAAAAAAAAAAAAGAAAAAAAATGAAATAAAATCTTAAGAATGAAATCTCTCTTACCATAGCCATAATCCTCATAAATGACTCCCATTCTCGTCCAATTAAGATAGCTGATGAGGTCCGAAAAAGCTTTATTGAGAAGTTCTTTCGGTGGATACAGAGTAACGGTGAATGAGTGATTGCTAGCTGAAAGAAATCCAAACCACAATAAGATATAAGATGAAAAGCAATTAACCATCATTGTCGGGGAACTTCTGTTTTTACTTCCAAATCCTCATAGGACTGTTCCGGCGGTACCTTGAAAGTGACGGCCCAGATATAACGGATTTGTAGCAACTTAAATCCTCTAGGTGATCCTTCTGTGCCTTAAAGGGAACTGTGCCTCTTGTTATCGAATCCCCACTGCCTTGTAGTGTGGACCATTGCATGATCTTGAGGGAAAGCGTTGCCTTCCCGAACACCTCACTGATTATTCCAGCAGAACGGACTATCTCGTTCCACCGTCTTCTCAAAAGACGCTCAGAGCCGCAACCACAAATGCATCAGGTAACCGGTCGTGTATCAAACTGATTGAGTAAGATTGATGACATAACATCTTAGGTTATTTATTAAACAGGGTTATTTTGTGGCTATCAATGGATGGGTCTCCATGTGCGGCAGTGCGAATGATCGTAGGTTCGAATCTCGGTACGTTTTTCTAGATTACGTATGAATTTAGGCACCACATGCTCACCGGTGAAGGAAAACACCGCCACAAGGCATCTAGTAGAAATTTCATGTGTAAATGTCCTGAGAAAGGCGATCAGCTGCGCTACTGTTCACGTTGGGAATAACATATAACCGCAAAGTGGATACAACCTCTAATGTATCTCTGCTCACCTTGAAAGAGATATAGTGTGACGATATATTATTATAATTGTAAAAGTACTTACAGTCAGGCAGTGGTGCCACGAGCATGTGTGGGGCGTGCAGGGTATCACACATGGCTCCAACTGTTGACCCCAACAGCTCTCCACCACTGAACAGAGCCACTGCACCTGACTTTATCTGAGAACACGCTGTTAAGCCCAAAAATAATGTTGTATAATGTATTGAAAGTTTGTGAAACTTGCAAGAATGAAACGTTTATTGAGAAAAAACGAACACACATTTAAAATAAATTAAAAGTATGTAAGAATAATATATAAATACATAATATAACATCATGTATCCTGTGTACTAGCACGAACCTTAACCAGCAGTCGACTCAGCGTGTGCTGCCTGCTGGGTGACGCTGTGACGCGCCATCCAGCGCTGATGGTCAGCCATATGCCGCGCCAGTGGACACGTACTGTCTCGCCCAGTACACGCTGCGCTGAGTGCTCTATGTGATTAGTAACAGCACACAGGATTCATAATGTGATATTATTCTTTCATTGTTTTGTACAAATCTATATGTTATGTGTTGTTCCTTTTATCGCAATAAACTTTTCTCTCTTTCTAACGTGTTTTAGAAAAACACCAAAATCCCGTAATTGCTATTTTTTATATAGCACACTATATGTATTAAAAGCTTTGTCTAACTCGTGAAGGCGTTACTTGGTATCAATATTAAATTCTATTTACGCGATCCTCTTTAGTTAAAGAGCATAAAAGAGGCGAATAAAATAAAAAATAATTAAATGAATTAACTTAACTTAGAAGGCAACACTGGGAACGTACGTAGCTCGTAAACAAAGATAAAGAGGAAAACAAAGGATCATGCTAGCAAGTTGTAATGTCATAAGGGTCATGAAATCCGTATATCCCACTGTTTATCAATGAAGTCGTTTGATTAGTCTTTAAACTGTTTTTTTTAAGTAATCTGAGCTTAAATCACATGTAAAATAATTTATTCCCCATAACTTTATATGACTGTAAATACAATAGCTTTTCAATTTTCTCGAATAATAATATAATTTTCTAGTGTATGTTAGTATGTCATCGTAACACAAAGATATCTCTTTCGGGTCGGACAGGGTTTTTAGTACAGACTGTATATATCTCATTACTATTAATAAGATATTGGCAAAGCAGTGAAATACAAATTATTGCTGTATTTCTAAATACGTTGGCAAATAGTGCCAATTTCAAAGCCCCTAGATATAAGATGGGTTTGCTAAATTCGCAATATTATTAAAATCTTCCTTCCTTCTATTCAACAAAAAAAAAAAAAAAAAAAATACGACAAGCTATTGTTATAGAGTGGATATCGTTCACAAAAGCGCTGACTCTCAAGCGGCAAGCCAATATGGCCGCCGCAACAAGCCGTGTTGCTTGTTCAAGGATACTCGAAATTTCTGTTTAAAAATGCGCTTTTTGTTAGCGAAATGAAGGAAGTTTTTTCATTTTTGAAGGGAAGGTTTTTAAATATTTTCACACCGTAGGTGCTCCTCATACGTGATTAATTTTAACAACATTTTAATTATGTTTTTTCGGAATAATTCCGTGTTTGCTATCAGGACAAGAGCTTCCAATCTCAAAATACTAGGATCCCGCGTATAACAAAAACATGGGGAAATGTAAAAAAAAGCGTGTACAATAACTATTTCTCATGAATCTTTGAAAATAAACACAATTATTTTTATATATTCCTATTTACTCAAATGATTGACTTTTCCGTATTTTTAGGGAGTTTATTGCTGCAGTGATTCTATAATTAAATATAAATTAACTGGGCGAATTGGCTGACGTTACGCCATTTCTAGAACTTAAATAAAAGTAAACCAAATGCCAAAAAAAATGTATTTTTAACTTCAATAATAACACTTATTTCGTAGTAAATTGCATCCCCTATATCAAATCCTTCCCGCTTTGTTTTCGTAACGAAAGGTAGCCTATGACGTCTCTATAATCGAATCTATTTCTATGCTAAAATCCATTAAAACCAGTTCAGCCGTTTTGACGTGAAAACGGAACAAACATACACACTTTCAAAATAATATTAATAGGATATAATACCTCTTTTGTAAGTCTTGAAAGTGTCTCTTGCTGGAGAGTACTGGATGTCGTACACCAAGGTACTGTTTGGAAGTATTCCTCTTTCTTTATTGATCCTGTACACAGCGTACTTAAAGGCCAGCTCAGCGCTTCCTCCGCGAGCGTCTTCTGTGAATATTGCACCTGGAAAAACGTTCCAACAATGTTTTAAGGAAAAACTGTTACTCGAAGTGATTTATAGAACTGCAAACGTAAAGATATCCCTTTCACCTGCTATTAAAAGATACCAAATAAAACATAAATTATCCTTTTTTGGTAACCCAGGTAAAAAATCCTGCCCAGGGCCGTCGTAAGGGCGACGACAACGGTGTGTCAGACACGTACTGACTAGAAACCCCCGGGGTGTTCTTCAAATCGCTGCTAGCTAGGCCTGGGAATCCATATTCCTCAAACGACCCAGCAAGCGAATTACGTTCTAGGCTCCATCTCTGGAGAGGTGAGTGTAAAGAGCTTACTAACAGCGATAGTTATATAACAGTGATAATTATAGAAAACTGATAATGATATAACTGTGATAGTTATATAAATATAATAGTGATAATTATATAACGGTAACAGTCACATAACAGTGGCGGTCATATAACTGTGATAGTTATAGAACTGTGATAAATATATAACGGTGATATTTATATAACAGTGATAGTTTTACTACCGTAATAACAATTATCTATATAAATTTGTCAGGGAATACAGTTATTTATTTCCATTTTAATTAGATACTAGATAATACAAATGATTGTATTCTCCTCGTCTATAAAATCACCTGTATAAAATACGCACTTAAAGCCGGGACGCACTATGCGTTGCGGCGGCAGTGCGGCTCCAGAGCGTTGTCGCTCCATCGTTTTACATACAAACATCGATATCCACGATGTGTTACGTCGCTGCACCTCATAAGTACCGGACTTGCGCTTCGCTAGACGATTGAGAAGTGCTCAACACGTTGCGATGACGGAACAGTATATTCTTTCCCGATACATTACTGTGTGGCGTCGAAACTCACAACGCGTACCCATTGTTGTTGTGTGTACCGGCTCTTACCTATTTTAATAACTGGAGATAGAGCAGCGACAGCGTTCAACAAGACCACAAGCCAGCGACACTCGCGCCACATGTTGCTGCCACATCACCAGTCGTACAACTCCCTCGCACTATCTGGAAACATGCAGCAGCGTCAGGTCAAGGTTACTATGTTATCAATAGCGTACCTAAAGGCGCACTTCATACATACATTAAGGCAAAGGAGTCCCGGGATGGTAATCTCTTGAAGGCTTCGTAATTGGGACGATCATTAAACCATATTTCTTTGTTTTGCTGTATCTGGCAAAGGCCTTTACAACTTCACCGGTCAAAGAGGGCGAACACGGTGCTCAGCAAGCTAGTTATGGGTTGGGTGGCAACGCAAGAGCACCCCTGTGGGCACAAGCCTCGAGTTGGCCGGCCACCCAGGGAAAGAAACGCAGTGACTACCTTGAGAAGAAACGCCAAAAGAAACTCAAGGCAGCATCGGACTTGTTTTATTAAAGTTAAATTTATTTTCTTATCTAAAAACTACAAATCTTACTAAAATCGGTTGGAGAAAAATAAAATACAACAGTTCGGTTGCCTAGAACCTTCGTATCACATGTATTCCAGCCGTAGAATGGGCTTCCAAATGCAGTATTTCCTCTGAGTTTTTAACTTCTTTTAAAAAAGAAGTGAAAGACGTTCTTCTACGTGAACAATGCAATGGTGAGACTTCTTGTTTTGTAGTTGTCCATAAGTAACAGTGATCGCTTACCATTAGGCCTGCTGTTGGCCTGTTTGCCTTCCTATAAAAAAAGGAAAGATATTTTCGTTGGAGTAGCCATTCTACAATAGGGAGTAAAACATTGCACTATTAATCTTCACTAACGCAGACAAATTCGCGGGTACGTGTATTATAATTAATACTTACACCACCGAACTTATTCTAGGAACTTATTATTAATGTCCCAATATTATATTTTGTCCATTTTTGAGACTGCATTGCACTATCCTTGAAGTCATAGGTCACCAAATTTTGAATCATTCAGGCCAGTAAAAGTACTTTACGTCTTTTTATCAATTAGAAAAGATCTGATATTCTTCACACAGCCTTAATTAATTTGCCTATTGTAGGTATAAAAGGTATTAAGAGCCAACATCGTAAATGTCAAATTGGTGTTAAAGCAAAAACGAGTCCCTTATTTAAGATTCTCGATCGAAATTCGAAACACACTATTTTGCGTCATTGTGTGGCTTTTTGAAGTGTATCATCTTCAGAATAGTTACGATTTGAATCTTCATGTATCGAAAAATAGATACTTAACAAAGAAACATATAAATCCATAGATTTAAGCATGCGAGGGTATGAGATAGAATATATTACACATTTTCATTTCTACCATGTGTAAACTGCGTGCATACTCTTTCATTTTTTACTTTTTTACTGGCTCGTAGGTTTATGTCTCGTTGGGCCTCAGCTCTTACTTCCACTCACATATATATCTTCTTCAACATCCTTTCATCATTCATCCTCCCCACATGCCCGACACATCGAAGCATGCTTGCTATCGATGATACTATCTTTGAAACCAGCCATTCTGCGTATCTCTTCGTTGTTAACGCGATCCGCAAGCGTTACTCCGCATACAGAATGGAGAGATTGCATTTTCATTGCATTAATCCTACTTTCATGCTTCTTCTGACATATCCAGGTCTCACTGCCATACAACAAAGCAATAATGTAGTAATTTTTATTATTAGTATAAATAATTGTATAGTTTTTTTGTTTTTCGAAAGACTTTAAAGTGAGTTTACGTAGTACAAGCCTTCAAGTTGAGAAAATTACCGCCAGATGAAAAAACTCGTTAAAACCTTCTGTTTTTATTCCATTTGCTTTTAAATTGAATTGCTTGAGATATCAAAATGGCAGTCACGCGTGAAGTTTATTTCAGCATCTTTTGATACGTGAATTATAAAACAGCTTTATAGCTAATGTGGTCTGTTTTAACGTCATAAAGTATGAGGAATAACGTTTATTAATTTTTAGTGTCCGACCGAAAGTTCGGTTTCGGCCGAGTTTCGGCCAAAAATCAAGTTTCGGCGGCAGTTTCGGTTTCGGCCAAAATTGGCCGAAACTTTTGCCGAAACCGAAACTGATTTCGGTAGTTGTCGTACATGCTTGCCTAGCTTCGTTTCTCGCGGCAACGCTTTGACGGACGCTGCCGGCCCTGTTCGGGATTCGTGCGCCGTTCGCATTGCTTTTTTTTTCGAATTTACGCGTGTTTGTTGACCGGGAAAGGTCTTCACAACTTAACCGGGCGGGTGGGCGAACACTGAGGGTGCTCAGCCGGCAATTTATGGGTTGGGTGGCAATGCAAGGGCACCCCTGTGGGTACGAACCTCGACTTGGACCACCAGCCAGAAATACGAAACCTAACGGTGATCTACTAGCGTTTCGGAAGCGACTACCTTGAGAAGAAACGCCGAAAGAAACTCAAGGCTGCGTCCGAGTGTAACTGCGTCGTTTAGACGACAGTTGACGGATCTAATTCGCATTGCTCTATAGCAACACAACTTAGTCAGTGCGTTATCACCCGACGTAAACATTCTTTAGAAGTTATGCTTTGATGGTACTGATTACATGTAAGTTTTTGTTTCATTTTTTTACTTGACCACGTTGACTTTTATACTTGACCACGTGAGTTTCGGTTTCGGTTTCGGCCGAAACTGAAGCCACGGCCGAAATTTCGGTTTCGGTTTCGGTTTCGGCCGGAAAACCAGTTTCGGTCGGACACTATTAATTTTGTTTTTTTAAGAAAGTGGTTTTTGTATTTTATCTACTTTATTTTATAGCTGTCAAACGTAGATCTTAATTACATAAATCAAGCCTAAAGTGGTAGCGTGTCAGAGAGCAACGGAAAGCGACATACTGAAGCTATGGAAAGTACTAAAGTTAGAAGGTAAAACATCACACAGAGGACTAAACTAATAGCCGCCCTCCATTATTTTAAAATTAAAATAGTCGCGGGTAGGACTCCTTTCGTGCATTACCGATGGCAGATGAACAATAACAGTTAAGTAATGGAAAGGGCTTTGTGGCACCAGCCAAAGAGGAACGCACAGAAAACAATTGGCACACGATTTCTAGACGATAATGGGAATACTTGGCTGGAGGAGACCAATGATATACCCAAAGTAGGCATACAACCAAATTAAAATAATACATACATATATATGTATAAAAAAACTGTGTATGTGATAAAATGTGATAGGTTATTCAAGTGAAAAAACTTGATGAATAGGCTTTTGGACCCAGTCACGTTATTTGACAATCGGTAGTCTTCAGAGCGGTCACGCACTGCGTCCGTTTCAAATCCACGAAAATACGAGCCTAAAAAACTCTGACCGAATTCAGATATTGCATTCCGCATTGCCTTTATACCGAATGTGTGAAATATAAATCTAGAGTCTTATAGCATACTATTCTATCTTTCGCTATTTATTAATATTTTTAGCATTATTTATTACCCTATTTTTGTATCATGTTATATAATAAATTAGTTAAAATGTTTCTTTAATATGTATTGAGTTGTGGAAACAAATAGCGGCTCTAGGGTCAGTGCGCGCGGGAAGATAGTGCAAGCGCACGCGACTGGAGCGCTCCGCCACTCGCGCAGCCAGCCAGCAGTCTTGCTATCACATTAAGAGTAGCCACACGTTTGGCCCGCTCGCGCTCTGTTCTGTTTTGTATTGTAGTTTTTCTGTTCGTATTTCTATTGTTTTTCTCTGAGATTCACTTCCACTTTATCTACTGTACTTGAGCTTCATTATTTCTATTGGACTTTGTGCTGTAGTATATTAAACGTGCTTTATCCTTGCTGTCTGGGTTTCCTCATTTCTCTCATCTCTACACGCTATACCTGCGCTACAGGTTTAACGTGGGTCAACTGCGCTATCGTATCTTCCACTCCAAAATCTCATTACAATCACCACTAAGCATTAAGCCAACACGACAGGAATTTGTATATAGTTTACACTCGGTTCGGACGCAGTACACGCAAAAAATAATACTATAGCTTACGGTAAATCAACGGGTAACAGTTGTAGTGCGTAAACTACCGTATCCAATACACATCAGATGCCTTTTCTGGTACCATCCATATGTAGTAGGTGTTCATTATATCCGCACTAAAGGATTTACTTCTACGTTCATCATGCGCACGGTAAAGGAGTGGAATATGCTTCCAGCGCCCGTCTTTCCCCGATAACTTGGGAGCATTTAGTAGGAGAATGAAAAGGTATTTTTGGGCGAACGCAATCCGTCGTCGGGTTCATTTTCACTTTCAACCAGGTTTGAAGTTGAGGTAAAACGTGCATCTATCACAAGTAAAAAAAATACGGCTAGCTTGGAACATATTTTCATGGATTTAAAGCGAATACAGTTCGCAAATTAACTAAGTTTACAATAGGAACCTTAAAATTACACTCTCATCGTACCCAAGGCTCATTCGCTCCGCAAAAACTCGAATAAAGTTAACCAACAGTATGTACTCGGGACCGAGCCAACATACATTAAGTTACGCCGTCGAATATACTCTCCAAAATATGTGACAGTTATTTTTTACCCCCTAAAATACTGACACATTGCTTTGTAGCTCATCGAATACTCCTTTTTATTCTACTTTTATTTTATTTTGACATTGTGGCTGTGGTTGCGTGAACCTCGGCACCTACGTCTGGCTTTTTCTAGATTACGTACAAAGCCACATGCTTACTGGTGAAGGATAAGATCGTAAAGGAAATATGCGTGGCATCAACAATGTCATATGCTGTGAGAACGACGGTCAGCTGCGCTAGTGATCAACTTGCGCATGACATATAAGCGTAAAGTGGATACAACCATTAATGTATCTCACCCTGAAACCAATATAGGGTGACAATACATTATGTTTTTATTTCTTTGGGAATTGAGCAAATATAGAAAAAGTTCGTTTGTACAAAAAGTACTGCAGCGACATTTTGCTAGACAAATAAAACGGCCGTGTGTAATGAAAAAGCGGCAAACGAGTGAGTGAGAATGTGCCATAATTCTACGCAATCTCTCCAGAGGGCGGAAACATTAATTTTTATCATACTGGAACATGGAAGTAACATTTTCATCCGTTATTATTTAAAAATGACATAAATATTCATCACTTGTCCACTGCGGATATTGTGATAGAATTTTGAGCTAGTGGGATGAATACCCTATCAATAATTACCTTTCTATCATTATGCTCAATCCCCGTAGGGGTAGGCAGAGAGAATGGAATGCCATTTCTCTCCATTCTTGCAAACCTTTTTCGCTTCCTTAACATTTATTAATTCCTTCATGCACTCTCGCCGATTGCACATACTTGCGACATTACGCACGAAATGATTTGCTTCTACATTTATCATGCGAACAGCTAAGAAGTGGAATATGCTTTCAGCGATCATATTTCCACGATCTTATGACCTGGGAGTCTTTAAGAGAAGAGTGCATAGGCATTTGTTGTGTGGACGCGGTTCATCATCGGACTTATCTTCACCTTCCACCAGGTGTGATTGAGGTCAAGCGTCCGCCTAAAAATAATTTTAAAAACGCTCCATCAGAAATCTATTTATTTGGTCTGTGTAAGTAAGTATCTACCTCTACCTACTACCTCGCCTCTACCTCGGCTTTTCCTTCCTCTTATATTCATATTATATAATTATCTTTTGTCGTCCTTTCATCATTCATCCTCCCCACGGGTCCATCGAAGAATGTTTTTGTGCATAGTGTCGATGATAATAACCATTCTACGTATCTCTTTGTTCCTAACGCGATTCGCACTTGTTACACCGCATATTTCTATATGCAAACGAAGTAATCGCATCTCCTCTGCATTAACCTTACTACAAATTTTTTTTTTGTTCACTCAGTGGAAATCCTGATGGACCGTCTTTAAACTAGATTCTTAAAATAAACTCTCATTGTTGTAAAAATTAGATATTTCTACTGAGCAACGCCGGGCCACTACAGCTAGTGTGATATAAATTATACAAAACCAAATGTACCTTAAGCAACAGCTGACATCGTCGTAATGAGAATTCGAACTTTGCGACGCGAGTAAATCCGACTCCCGAAGCTAGCTTATAAATATTCTGAAACTTTATAAGTTCCCGGCTCCGCGTCATTCAGTCAAGAAATATTTTATGTAAATTAATCTCTTCAGGACAGCAGATTTGAATAAAACTTGCAATTTATGTATTTACTTGTGGAGACCAAATTTAATTTCCCAGCGCAAATAAATCAACGATTTCGTAGATGAAAATTTAATTTGTATGTTTGTACATTAATTAAGCAGAAAGTACTAACCAGTTTAGTTTAATAATCGTTATGGTTTTTTGACTGAACTATGTTTAACATCAGGGCATCGTGCTATAATCATGGCCCCAAGTCATGACAAAAAAGAATCTTTTAATGTTTGGCTTATCTATTGTCGTATGAGAATACTTTCGAAAGGGGTCTATTTCGAACACGGCATGATAAAGTTTGATGAGCAATAGATATGTTCGTAAAAAGCGTGTAAGTACATTCCGAAAAGCGGCGTCGTACGCGAATTCTACCAGCCGCGTCATGCGCCCTCTTGTTACGCGTTGATCCAATTACCGTGGCCATTGCAGCCGCTGATCGCGAAAACAGTGAGATACACTCAAGCACTAGATACATTCCACGACACCAGCGTTGCCGGCGCTGCCGTAGAAGATGGTTAATTCAGTGAACTGTCGCTAACCGGTGCGTTTACGCTCCGAGGCGCAGTACCACTTCGACGCAGCCTTAAGTTTTTATCGGCGTTTCTACTCTAGATAGTCGCTTCTGAAACGCTTATAGATAACTGTCAGGTTCATCTTCCTGTATGTCAAGTCAAGGTACGAACCCACAGGGGAGCCAGCTCGCTGGCTAAGCACCTTTAGTATTCGGTTCCTAAGCCTGGTTTAGTTGTGAAAGTCTATTTCGGACGAAAAAGGATAGTCCTGCCGAGAAAAAAAATTGACTGTTTTTTTGACAGTGTATTATCGTAATTTCATATGAAAAACGTGGAAACCATGCCCATAATACATCATAAACTATTAACAGTAACAAAATACCCTATTACAAACCAGAGACCACTATTAGAATCCATAGAAATGCCATGTACAACATTTTTTTTATATAAACCACCATATAATGAGGACGTATTGAGGTTGGATGTAGTTATGCCAAAGAGATTCAGGCTATATTCTACTAATAATATAAATTCGAAAGTGTGTGTTCGTTCCGTTTTCACTTCAAAACGGTTACATCGATTTTGATTAATTTTAGCATGTAAATAGATTTACCTTGGAGACGGATATACCTACGCTATTTTTCGTTGAGGAAATAAAAGGGATTGTAATAGGGGAATTTACTACCAGTGCGAGTGTGGAAGGAGAAATAGCAGAGAGAGAATAGGTTTATCTGAAAGTTACCACGACAGTCATTCACATCTTAGGCGGTACGAAGTTCACCAGGCCAGCTATTATTAATAATAATATATTTCACGCTATATCCATTTCGGGATGAGCAGAGATGCATTACTGGCTGAGTATACTTTGTGTTTATATGTCGCGCCCAACAGACCAGTAGCACTGACCACTGATCACCGTTTTCAGGGCCCTTACACATGACATTCTTATTAGATGCCACACGGGTTTCCTCACGCTGTTTTCCTTCACTGGTGATCATGTGCCGAGTCCGTACTTAAAGTGCAAAAACTCAGAGCCGGGCAGATGTGCCGGGATTCGAACCATTCACGTTGCCGCGAACTGAATCCGGTCAATTATCCACTAGACCACAACAGCTACATTTTACCTTAAAATACCTATAGTTTAATTAATTTGATAAATCAACAAACAAAACTTCTAGTTAGGCCCTCTTAAAGTCTAATTTTCCTAATATTATACAATTTCGCAAGTTTTTTTCGTTTAATTTGTTATTAACAAATAAAAGTTTTTTTAGCACCTGTACTATCAGTTTTTTTTTACTAATATTTATTTATCTTTAATTTTATTAGAAACAAATAACTTCTTAAAATTATACTAAATAATTTAAGGTAATTTAATAAAAATAGAATATATATTTTCTTAAATTCGAATTTTCTTCAAACATTAAAAGCTAATGTTCTTCGCTATTTTATAAATAAGTTACGTTATTAATCGGGCGATAAATAAACGTTTAAATAAATAACTATGACATACCATTAATAACCTCTCTATGGATCGTGTGTCATGTATTCATTAATATTTCTCGCATTCACCCCAGTTATCTGTTCGATCTAATAATCACTGCTAAATCATATTTCACACATTGCAAAACACCAAAAATCCCCAAGAAATTATGTCACCAAAACATTTTCCAGTCGATAAAGATTTAAATCGTATTCACTCAAGAAAGTAACGTCATTTTGCAAAAAAATCACACATTATGACGACTAGATTTTTCCGTCGTCGAAGAGGAATTCATACTGATTATTTCATGGCAAGCAGCAGTACACACATAGTTATGTAAAACAACTCAATTTCATATTTACAACGTAAAATCATTCTTATTTGCACAGTTAGTAAGGGCAAAATTCAAAAACACATATTAAGGGGGTGTGCCACCCTATACCCACACCCTGTGCTTTTCACGAAGGCTAAGAGTTTCGGAAACTGCTATACTAAAATAGCATTTTTAGCTATTAGCTATATTATATTGTATGTAGCGGATATATGACTGATAAGGAATAAATAGAAGTATTACTGGTCCTCACGACTATTCATTCCTCAACAATCATTCATTAAGTCATTACTGCAGACCAGTAAAAAGCAGAACATGAATTTATTTCAAAGACTAAAATTTCAACAATAACAAAGACAAATATTCAAATTTTAATCACGCTACTACTTAAAGTTTGAAAAGATATTATTGTTTTTCAATGAAATATCCGTTATACCTGTGAAGAATCAAGTATAATATGCACTAAGTGGTATGTTTTGTAGGAATTTTAATTATTTTATGACATAAAATCTATTGACATTTTATGTCTAGAATATCTAATATGAAATTTGAAAAGAAATCAATTTTAAATGTTATACACGTTATATAGCAAAATATCCATTATTTCTAACGGATACCAGGATTCTGATATCAGGTAAAACATTACCAGATACTACAACACCACTTCTTCAATATTGCCAAGCATATAATTCTATAAATTAAATCAACCTATAACGTCATGGTAGGTTTTCATCTGAGCCTAGAATTACATATTTGTTTTATAATGGGGTTAAAGAGTTTATATTTAAAAACGAATTAATACGGTTGATTGATCTGGTTAACATTAAGACAATTAATTTGTTACTTTATATTTCAGGCTTAAAACAAAGTTTAAAATTATTTTTACGCCTTCAATACCAACTTTTTTTTTTTTTTCGAATTTACGCGTTTTGTTGACCGGGAAAGGTCTCCACAAACTAACCGGGCAGGATCAATACCAACTATTATAATTTTCAAGCCATAATCTATATTTTTTAATTATAAATAAGTTTAAATCACTAAACAAAAACATCTGTTGAAAAGTTAAAATGAAGCTAACAATGTATGGCTCCTTAACTATTTAGTACACACTCACACACATTTAGTACGCACACGTTTAGTAACACTAGGCTTGACGATTAATAACATAAACATAGTGAAGAACCAGGTTTCACCTTCTTATTTTCAACCTAACTCGGCATACTGATCACACCACGCATGATAGTAAGTATGGTGCAGTCCAAAAAATGTCTACGACTATCAACAGTGAAGAAAAACCAATATTTTGTTCAGTGCTGTAAAAGCACTGGATGATATATTTTTACATTTTAAATATAAATAATTCTTGGATCATGGCTTTCTTTTCAAAGTGATTTGTAATCGCACGTGCATTTTAATTGTAAAATATTTTCAAATTGGTGGAACCTACCATTTAAAGATGGCTTATTAATAATTTACCACACTATAACTAATTGTCAAAATTGACAATATCCTAATCAGTGGTGTCATCTTAGTAGCTTATCCCTAAATTTAGGTATTTGAAATTGAACTATAAATTGTTTATAAGCCTGAATTTTTAAAGTTTTGACAATGTTTATTTAAGTTTCAACTAGGCACTATTGAAAAAAAAGCTTTGTTTTCTTATTTATTATAAATAATTTACGAAAAAAAAAAAACAGTATTTAACGAGTTTTTTTTTTATCCAAGGCTGTCAACATTTTGACATAACCTCAAAGCGCAAATAGTGAAGTTATGAATTATTTTATTTTATATTTTCCTAAACAATCAATAGTTTACATATAATTGAGCAACAAACAGTTTTTAATTAAACTAATTACTTATTATACAAGCTTAGCAATAAACGCAAATAATGAATATAGCTCGTAAATTAATAGTTTTCCAAAATAATGTCGGCAGAAATTTTCACAGAAAATTTCAATTATCCTCTCTAAGATGCGAATCAACACAAGCTTCCCAGCCACAATTACAAGAGGAGAAGTTCGATTTTGAAGACTTAAAGGTTATCAAACGCGTGGAACGCAGAAAACAGAAAATACAGCCATTTATGAAAAATGTTTTTGTCTCGATATTCAACAAAGATATGCTTGCTTTTCCTGAGATTTTAAACAAAGAAGAAACTGAAGCGCTAGAGCAGAGGTTGAGTGTGATTGACAAAGTGTTTAAAGACCCGTTAAAAACAGCGGAAGAGCGTAGGACAGCATTGAAACAGGCTAGCCTTTTCGCTGGTCCTGTTTGCGTTACAAGAAATGGCTTAGCTATGAACCACACTGAAAGCTTAAGGTATATGATAATTACATATAAGGTATATGTAAATACACGAACTTATTTCGATGTAGAGAGTTGACTAACTGCAGTCAACAAATTTAATGGCACACTAACTGTTATCTTAAAATGTAAAAACAATACACATACATTACAACTAGCAGTACGTAGAGTTGCTCTTGTGCCCAATTTGTTATATACAGTAGAAGTTCTGTCTTTTTGTTCTATATGCAGAGTAATGCTTGTGGAAAGCATAAAGAACTATGAAGTACATAGGATGGTTGCTTCAGAAGATAGTTCCAATGTTAGCATTTATAAAGGCATGCTTTGTTGGTTCAGACTCATGAATAGTATATATGATGGAACACATTTACTAAACAAATATGAGAGAAAGTAGGAGCCAATGCTAAAGGCAACTTACCTACACAGATCATATCAATTGAGTACATGTAAAGATTAATGAATATTAAGGAAGCTAAAGAGGCTTACAAACATAGGAAGAAATGATGTTCCATTCTCTCTGGCTATTGCAATAGGGAATTAGTGTGATTGTACATAGTTTCACTAGTCTTCCACTGTTAACATGATTTTTACATCTTTGTTAGGTAATATGGGATGATATCACCCCTATGAATAATTGTCATTAATGCAAGAAAAATTAAAAAGTTTGATAGGACATGTAGTTTTTAGGAATTGTTGCACTAAGTGGTCCCTTCCACATTACATATATCACATCAGAAGATCTGTAGTTATCTGAAAAATAAACATACACAAACTGATCCTGAAACATGACAGACCAAAGAGTAACACTATGACTGTGATGGTCTTTGCACTTGTGTACTGTAGTCAGGACCAAGTTCAGGCAATCACTTTACCATCACAATAATAGACAATATAGATAGAGCTAGGTTATTCATAGCAGAAATAAGACTTATAGATATTTTCAGGTACTTAGAAGCAATATCTTCAGACTTCCAACTAGGCCAGGAGATCAGTGATCACTGGGTGGCTTTGCAGGCTATACAGCAAGGGTTGACTGAGGAACAGTATGCTGGTGTTATTGATGATCTAGTCACTGGGGACCGAACCATAGCCCTGTGTATAAAGGAGAGAGTAGCAGAACGGATAACACAAGCTGATTTCAGGACTACAGCGGCTATGGATAGCCAAGGTCAACTCATTATTCTTGTTAATTAACCACTCAATTGCGGTTGGTTACTATTCAGTGACCAAAATTTAAAAAAATGCATATACTTTTTGTCAACTGAAGGCTGAGTGTGTAATTTCTATTGAAGCACTTAATCTCTTATTTGTTTCTTTATTTATTTATCACACAGGCAGTTGAAACATCTATTAAGAGCATGTATCCTGCTGTGATGATCATTTACAAACCAAGGTGCAGTATTTGCTAAAAATTATGACAAGCAGCTTTACAGAAATGGAGTGAGAAATGCTCTTCTAGATTGACAGGGCAATGTTGATATCTTGTGTTTCAGTTGTCAATAAATGACAGTAATCTCTCTCCATCAGGTTGTTGGAACACTTTGTCATTAAAAAAAAATTTTTTTTTTTTTGCATCTCAGGTGTATGGAGAGTGTCTGGTGAGAAGGTGTGCCAAAACAAGAATGGATATCAACTGGTGCTCTGTGTGTTGGAAATAAACCGACTTAAAGCATTCCTAGTTCATCCTGGATCTTCAGGGGTCACGCAGAAAGGCACATTCATCAATTTTATGAATACTCCAGGTAAATGAGTTTTGTGGGCTGGGCAAAAAACGTTCAATCAAAGATAATGTGTTAGTAAAACGATAAAGCTCACATACATGTAGCTATAAATGAATCAAAAAGGAAAAAGTAAACAGGAAAAGAAGAGCCACCAACAGCCCAGTAGATTAGCAAATGTTGTTAGTTAAATCTTCATTAAAAGTAATATATTTCAGCCACACCACTGGATTCTATAACAGAAGAAGCTTTAGCTAAGATACTGGGACTCTCTCGCCTTCATGCTGCAACTCTCTGTAGATGTCACCTGAAGAATGGAATTCAAACTGTGGTTGACTATGTTAGACCTAGAGCTTTCGGAGGTAAGTTTGCAGCCTTTCATCTGTTTTTCAAGGTGTTTCAAATGTGGTAGAGGAATTCCTCGAACTTAGTCGTGACGACAGCACGCAAACGCAAAAACCTTCCTCCCTCTTCCCTTTCCTCATCCCAAGCTTTGACCTGTCGTGTTTCGAGATCAGAAATCTACAATAAATGTCTTAAAGTTAAATACAATAAAAGAAAACATTAATTTTAGTATTCAACTAGAAGTGCCCGCGACTTCGTTCGCCTGGATATAATACTGTTATAGTAATCAGTATTTCATGATTTTTCTGACATGTTCTCAAACAATGACCAATTATAATTGTATTGAAAGTATAATATTATATGTATTATAGCCAAATCACCTGAACAATTGATTTATACCGTTTTTTTTTTTCAATAAATAATTAACGTATTATTTAAACTGTCATTTTAAATTTATGTGCAGATTAAAATAAAATTAACAATAAGTGTTAAATGAACATAAATGAAAATTAAATTAAATGTTAAATGAAATTTTCATGCTTTGATAGTCGCTTTCGTTTTTGGACTACACTGTACTTACCATCAGGAACTCTGTAGTCACTATGTCGAGGCAGTGTAAAAAAAAAACTTAGACAATCTCTAGTAGAAAGCCCTTAACGATAGTAGAAATCGGGGTAATGCGGCTGTTATACATAGTTTTGGTCTTATCCATGTTCCCATGTTGTACCTTTTTTTTATATTACTGTTGTATACGTAGGGTACTTGATTGTTGTTTGTAAGAAACAATCAATACAAGTAGGTAGGTTAAAAACTTAATGTGATTGACGCCAGTAATATGTACGCTACCAAGCAATAAACATCGATATACTTAAATAGTGTTTTCTTAAACCTAACAATTACCTAATTCTATAAAAAAAGTTAATATTTGAATTTAATGATAAGGTAAGCCTCTCGCTGAGCTGTCTACAATAAGGGCCAACGTCGGGGAAGCTTTACTGGATGTCTACGCTTCAGAGTCAGCGGAATACTTCACTGCGGGTCTGCTGGACGGTTTCGAAGAGCCTGATGCTGAACTGGAAGTAGCAATGTGCAGGTACCTCTTAACTTTTTGGTGTGAAGCCTCAAATACCGTGGGTCAGACCGGCTGTCGCCACACACTCTTATTTTAATGTCTTTATGGAAAAGAAAACCGAGTGTATAGACTGCCATAGTGACTCGCTTTGGTCTGTCGCGTTTCGGTATCAGCTTAGGTACGTCCAGTAGCTCATATACCTAGAGACCTTCAGCCGTGGTATACGTGGGCCGATATGACGGAGAATCAATAGATTTTCATTCTTTGATAGTCGCTTTCGTTTTCAGTTTACACTCTACTTACCATCAGGTGCATTTTAGTCATTTTGTCGAGCCAATGTAAAAAAGGAATGCAAACAGGTGAACAGCCCATCTATTGATAAGCAGTTATTGTCGGCTATGGACACCTGCACACAAGGAGTGTTATCATTGCGCTGCCAACCTAGAAGAGCGCTTTTTACTCCTCTTTCGAAGTGATGTCCTGTTGCACCCGGGGTCAGGGACCCGGCTTATGAGAGGGCGGTGGTGCGCAGTGTCTTGCGCGCTGCCTATGAAAGAGGTACTGGAGGCGTGGGCTCTTTATTCCCATCCCTCCCAGTGAGGAAGCCTGAATAAGGCTGTTCGCTCCCCGGGCGACTAGACGAATTTGGTTTCCCAGGCCTGGGTGGAGTGATTAGAGGGACACCCCGCGGGTTTTTAGTCAGTAGGAGTCTGACACACCGGGGTCGCTGCCCTCACAGTGACCCTGATGGTCCAATGTAGGATTTTCCCCTGGGTTACCAAAAAAAAAAGGGACCCGGCTTCCCCTTCACCAAACCCCACACCCTACATCCTTCGTCCGTTAATTTCCAATTTGGATCCGAATATGTTCAAACTGAAATAGCTAAAATAATATTTTTTAATACTCAAACTCCCAACTCCTCCAAACCGAGTCCGAAGTGTGTAGGATTTTCTGTTGTATAGGCATGGTATCTTATGAGACTTTTGAGTTTTTTAAAACGTTGATATACTTCAATTTTTTTTCACGTACCACTTTTTTGGATGGATTGTTCAACTACTACGCTGGATGATGTTTTTGTCTGTCGCCCCTAGAATCGGCGCCAGGGACGCGTGCGACTGCTTGCCCCCAAACTAGATCAGAGGCTACTCTCGGACGCAATTTGTAACCTCCTTAACCGCTCTCAGTCCTACTTTTTATCCTGATTTAACATAGTGACTAGACGATGCGTGATGGTAAGCATGGTGCAGTCCAAAAAACGACTGCAACTATCAAAATTTAAGAAAAACAATCGATAGTCGCTGTGATTATAGCCTGCCTGCCGGCCTACACAAATATCTCTTAACGCTTCGTTTAAAAGACCCAATATCATAGGACGGTGGAAACACGCTCGCCAGAAGACCATTCCATAGGTCAGCGATACTGCAAAAGTAAGAGCTATGGAAGACTCTCTATCCACTTAGGATTAAGCCGGGATACTGTATAGCTGTGACTCCATAAACCAGCGCGTGTGGTTCTTTTATGGAATGGAAAAAAAAACATTTTATTGTTCATAGAAACTATATGGCCCAGTACGGAGTACAAGCAATGCTTAAGTTGATGAGTATTCCAGCGCTCGAGAAGGAAGACGAATGCAAGCGGCTCTTAGATGACATGAGATATCTATCGGCACGAGGAGAGTCAATGGACAGCATCAACACATTCATAGGTATGGACTAAAATAGAGATGTAGCTAACGCGCGAGTAAATCATAATCGGAGGCTGAGGTAAAGGACGGACGCATCACCCTCCCCGACATACGTACCGCTCGTCTCTCGTGAGCGTAGTAGGGATGGCGAATCCTTTCAAAGAAAATCGATTTTCAAATAAAATTTGAATTGCATTCTTATGAATCGATTCACAAAAAATCGAGGACTAAAAGATCGATTTTTCAAAAGAGTGTAATTTATGTGTATGGTAAAAGATCTTGAGTAGATGAAGTGGCTCATTTTAGAATTTAGGGTTTTGTACTGATTATAAATATTTTAACGAGTCTTATGCGCGAACTATCTCTTAACTACGAAGTTTCGACCTGGTTACATGGGCTATAGTCATTAGCAGGTGCACTGTACTCACTGGTCACAATGCAAACAAAAACACAAATTGTATTTGGCAGCGCTGAATGGAATTCATCATGCCGGCAAAATAATGGCGGAAGAGGTCAAGCAGATAAGGAATCCAGTCTTACATCCGACGTTTATTATGAAGAAGATGTTCGCCAACAGACATCAGGTATTTATTGAAGTGAAACAGGGGTGCCAGCAGTGGCGTGCATCATATAGAAGCAAAAAGTTATTACTTTGCTATACTTCGAATTTTTTTTTTAATAAACTCTAGTAATGTAGATATACTATTACCACATACAGGACTAATTCTGGGAAACAAATTTAACCTTTGAAAGCGTTCAAATCTACAATAACGTACCAAACCATGTCAAAGATTCTACTTTTCTATCTATTTTTAAAAGTAAATGAAAATCCCATTTTCTTAAGTAGTATTTTGAGTCTAAACATGAGTATTTTGTTGCTGTGGCTCTGTCTATGTTTACTATATTATATATAATTGATACTGTATCTGTGAGATTCGTGTGTGTTTAGTTTGTAATTGTTTGAGAAATAAATTTCTTTAGACTGATAGTGTAGTTACAAAAGTATAGTGTAATTATGGGACTGACATGGTCAGCCTGATCCAAAGTCCCAAAAAACAAAACCGCAGACAGTAAAAAAAAATTTTAGACTAATGTTTTTTCCACTGTCCTATAAAATGGAGCTCTTTAAACGAAGCATGAAGAGATATTTGTTCAGGCCGGCATGATGGCTGCAGCTGTCGATAGGTTTTTTTTTGCTATTGATAGACGTTGTAATTTTTGGTCGACACCATGTTTACCATTAAGTGTGATGTATTAACTATGCCAAAGTCAGGATAAAAAAAAATCTAGTGTTAAAGAGGAATTTATAAACTGCTATTGTATGTAATACTTCAAATAAACTTCAGGAAAGGGATGATCCGAAGCTGACACTGTTCTTGGCTGAGCATCTCCACCCCTCGTTGAAGCCGCCCTCCGAGCAGCTGGAGTACTGTGTGCTCCGCATGAGGTTTGGCTGTGAAACCCTCATGGCGCGCCACGGGATGGAAGTATCAAGTGCCTACACGTAAGTGCGCACGCCATTAACTTATATATTTTATTTCTGCAAGCTTACCGCTAGATGACGTTATAAGGCACTTTGCGGACACACACTCGTTGCAGAACTAAATTTGTTTGTTAGGTTGTCTTCTTGATCATTTAAAGTTTTTTTTTTACAATTTCTACTAGTGTCGAGATCGAGTATACTTTAAAAAAACCTAAGAATTGAAGTATCCCAAATTCTGTTGACTTTCACCACAACACTAATAATAATAATAATATATCGTCACGGGGCGAGCAGAGATACATTAGTGGCTGTATCCAATTTGCACTTATAAGTCGTGCCCAACGTGACCAGTAGCGCAGCTGATCCTCGTTCTCACAGCACTAGTACACATGACATGTTTATTAGATGCCATGCCGCCTTCCTCACGATCGATTCCTTCACCGGTGAGCATGTGGTGCCTCAAACTGTACGTAATCTTGAAAAACTTTAAGGTACCTGGCGGGACCCGAATCTACAACCATTCGCTACTAATTTAAAATTTTATTGCAGCGAGCTGAACAGATTGGCAGAGGCTGGTACGGCAATCCTCATGATGACGTCAGTCCTCGCCAGAGCCTCTCGAGCCTATTGCATAGGGCTGAGACACGCCGAGGTAGAAATGAAACTTGCCGCATGCTTTGTCGAGGACACTAAGGAGAGAGTCAGGAAGCTAATAAAGGACATCGACAACGGGGAGTTCCTCAACCTGGACCATTTTAAAGTCAAATTTGGTGCAAAAGTGCTTGATTCTAACTCGAATATTGTTGAAAAACCTACAGCTAAGGTATTTTGGTAGCACCGGTGGCACTCAGGCTGAGATTTACAAACGCCATTTCGACTTTGCTCAGCCTTTATTCAAACATTAAACAATAATAATATAATTTTTATTAATAAATAATATATCGCCACGCTATATCCCTTACGGCCTGAGCAGAGGTGCATTAGAGGTTGTATCCACTTTCCGCTTATATGTCGTACCCAACGTGACCTACTGGTCACGTTGGAGCGTAGCTGATCGCCGTTTTCACAACACTGGTACACATGACAAAACCCAAGTATACGTGCCGAAATTCAAACTTACGACCACTCTAGGTTACCGGTCTCTAATTCACAAAGCCACCACAGACAGGTAATGCATTTTTTTAAATAATGCTGATACAGGCTCCGTCTTGTATATAGCCGCTAATGTATCTCAGCTCACCCCGAAAGAAATACAGCGCTATAATACGTTATTCGTTTTCCAAACACGAGAGACCTTTACATGGCCTTTTTATATGTGTCGATAAATAACCGGTTTCTATGTACAGCAACGCAAATGATCGTAGGTTCGGATCCCGGTATGAACCTCTGGGTTTTTCCAAGGTTGCGTACCTATCTAGGCACCACATGCTTACCGGGAAGGAAAACATCGTGAGGAAACCCGCATGGCATCTGATAGAAATGTCATGTGTCTAGTGCTGTGAAAACGGCGGTCAGCTCTGCTATTGGTCACGTTGGACACGACATTAAAGAGCAAAGTAGATACAGCCACAACTGTATCGCTGCTCATCCCGTCAGGGATATATATCCTGGGACGATATATTATTAGTATTTAAATATCAAAAGCTTGTAAGTCCATGCTAAGTAAAATATGGAAAACGTAACAATATATTTATATCAATTATTATTTAATTATTGTGCTTTTTATATCATACTTTGATTCCTTTTTAGTTATATGCGTAATATGGAGAGATAGTAATATAAATATCACTAAATAAACTACTAAATGAGTTATAACTTCGATGTAGCGGGGTGTGACTTACATGGATTTGATATCTATCGACACATATAGAGATATATTAATGTCTGTATCCATTTTGAACTTGTACACTTGTGCCCAACGTGTCTAGTGGCGCTTAACGTCGTTCTCATTTTATTGTAACATAAATAAATAAACTGTTGATTTAAAAATATGTTTCACTTTATTATTATTATTATGTATGTCACTATTTATAACAAACGTGTCAAAAGAGGACTTTTCAACATTAGCTGTGCCTGCGACGTATGAAAGCAGTGCCTTATTATGATAATGATTATTTCAAGCTGAAATCTTATAAATCTATTAATAATATAAATGCCATCGATTATTTCTTAAATAAACGATTTCCACGATAGCTAAATATAAAACAATTGAGTTTTAATTATTTACAATATTCGACAATAGATGTCGCTAGTGCCTTCTTACAGTTCTTTAAAATAAAAATAGAGGATATTAAAGCAAAGGATCCTGCTAGAAAGTCATGACATCTTAAGGTTCATGACACCCGTTGATCCCATACAACGTTTAACAATTAAATCGTTTCATTAGTCGTTAAACTGGTTTTTGTAAGTGATTCGACCTTAAACTGCAAGTAAAACAATTCAATTTTATATGACGATAAGTTTTTATTGTTCTTGAGTGTTAATTTTTTCGTGTAGTTTGGTAATTTGTTGTGTCTAATATGTCATTTCAGCTCGGACTAAGTTTTAAAACATACTATATTCAATCTATACTAATATTATAAAGCTGAAGAGTTTGTTTGTTTGTTTGAACGCGCTAATCTCTGGAACTACTGGTTCGAATTGAAAAATTCTTTTTGAGTTGAATAGACCATTTATCGAGGAAGGCTATAGGCTATATAATATCACGATGCAATTATTAGAAGCGAAGAAATAATGGAAAATGTGAAAAAAACGGGCAAAATTTTTCATCCTTGAGGGCTTCCTTTGCGTGCGCTGCAAAAACGGTTCAAGATACCAAAAATATATGTAAGAAAGAATTATTCCTCTTGAAATGATCTAAAAAAATGTCCGCGACAGTATATGTCTATCTTTTAAGATTAAGTCACTAGAACGGTTTTTATGGTAAACAAATTTGGTCGAAATTAATGCATTATTTTTTAAGAGTTGTATCAACGTAATAATAATCTTTATCCAAATAAATGTGTTGTTGATTAAGAGTATTTAATTATGAACAAAATTGTCTTTGACATCACTTAATTTCAATGAACATCATAGAAGATATTACAATAAATTATATAGCAAAACTACTTTTGCCGGATCAGCTATGTCTTGATAAGCGCGAAACTCGAGAACGGCTGAACAGATTTGACTGATTTCTTTTTTGTTGTGTTTGTAGAAGTCTGGGGAAGGTTATAACAGAGAGAAGATTTTAAAAAATTATCTGAAAAAGTCTAAAAACAACACTTTTCTATATTCTCATACAAAATATTTGTTATAAGTCAATTTGAAGTTTAACACCATAGCATAAAGTTTAAATGTTAGTGGACGGGTTCCGGGAAGGCAAAACAATTATTGAGTGACGTATAAATATTCATGTCAATATTTGTCAATTTTTATACATATAGCATTAAGGCCAGGTTCCTTCAAACAATTTTCAAAAAACAGCCGACAGGCCAATAGCTATTAACATTAAAAAAAACAATGTGACTTTGTTTTAGAGAAATAGGGCAGAACAAGGTCTGCCGGGACAGCTAGTATTATATAAAAGAAAACCCTAATGCAGCATACTTAATTATACAAGAACTTAAATCTACGGAACCCGTACGTTAACTGTTAGGTAAATAAACTTCAAGGTTTAAATTCTCTTTTGGGAAACACGTTTATGTACGAAACTCTTTCCACGGGCTTGAAGGTGTCTCCTATTGTGACTGTCTTCCTTTGATTTTTCTTTTCGATCTTGGATTTTACCTTCCTCATTCTTGCTACACCATCAGCTACCTTAAAATATTAAAAAAAAACTCTTTAAAATCATCTTCAAAGAATCAAGACCGCCGTGAAAGCAGCGACACAGGTGTGACCAACTCCTACTGACAAAAAAATACTGGGACTTGAGGGGCTCAAGTCGCTGCTAGACAAGCTTGCGGATCCGTGTTCCTCCAACGTCCTGGTAAGCGAATAGCTTTTCTCAATTAAAAAAAAAAATCTTTAAAAATATTTTCAAAGCATAGGACTCTGGGAGTTATCGTGAAGGCAATGGCTTCCTTGTGCGCGCGTGGTTCTACTAAGAAAGGGAGAGGTAAGGTTTAGTAGCTCTTCAGACCATTTGCTATGATACAGGAGGTAGAAAACTCTTAGTGAGGCAATATCTTTGCGCAACTGGAGCGGTTCAAGATGCTTAATAACGTCAGCATCATTCACAATGCGGACAGCCCACCGCTGCAACCTATCCAGGGCGTCAAGTAAGTACCGAGCAAAACTATCTGAAAGAGGCTAACAATATATTCCATGCAGGGACTTATCTGGGCCTTATACAATAAGAACAGTTAATCCGGCGTGATAAACCGTCGCACACTGTTCAGGGCGCCAAGTCTAACGTTATGTTGCGTGATATTATTATTATTTATATCCTTTATAAATAATTACCTTTTTCTCCAATCCCTTCTTCGTTTCACCAATGGTTTTCTGCTTCTCAATAAGGGCGTCCATATTTTTCACCTTATTCTTCTCTTTTCTCTTGTAATAGAAGACTTCCCATGCCAACGTTATCATGGCCAAACCCAGGCCAAATAGGGTAGCGATGAAGACACCACCTGTCCAGAAAAGAAACTGTTTACTATCTTTTATGTGTTCGTTTTATAGTATTTAAACCTTATTAGGAATGTCACGAGTACAATAGAGACTATTTCTACAGTGCTAGATGGTATTACAGGGCAATTACACATGACACTTCTATTAGACGCGATGTGAGTTTCCTCACGATGTTTTCAAACACGGGTGAGCTTGTAGTGCGCCAATCCATACTGAATCTGAAAAAATCCAGATGTACGTGCCGGGATTCCAACCAACGACTATTAGCGTTGCCGCGCATAAATACCGGTCCCTTATTCAGTCAGCCTCATCAGCGTCTATAGGATTAATTCATCTAATTGGGAAATAGAGGAATGGCCACAGCATATAGTTGGTAATACCCGAGATTGCCTCTACCTTTTACCCTTCCCCTGACCTTTCCGCTTGACCTTTGAGTATAAACAGATTACCCAAGCTCTCCAGAGTAATCCCTTCAGACTCGTCTGCATCCGGACATAGCTGACGTGCTGTCTCGTTCCAATACCTGGAGATAGAAAAGGAATGACATAAATTCATGCTCATTTTGATCTTTCCTTGTTATAAGTATAATACAAAGTGGCATAATTTTATGTAAAAATATTAGAAGATCACTACGCGTCAACTCACGACAAATCGTTTAAATTTCAAGCTGTTCTATTTAAGAATATATTGTTATATAAAAAAAATGTAAAGTGTACTTAGAAGCAAGCTCTTCTAAGAATCGCTCCTTCTGTAGCTCAAGGAGTGCCCTGGAGATATCTTCCTGGAGTCTAGACCCTTGCTGCACAGCAATCGCGTAAGGCTGCTCAGCAAACACCTCCCCGACCTCAGTCAAGTTGCAGTTACGGGTCACTTCGTATCTATTAAAAAATTGTACCGGATACCTTATACATTTAAACATCATTTACCTCGCAGAATTAAAATTTTGACATAATATGAGACCTTTTAAATTTTAATTGACTATATGCCTATCTTAAGCCCTGATTGGCTAAATGCCATCTTAAAACCTGGTTGCCTTGATACCATTTTAAAGTCAGATCACCTAAATGTCATCGTAAAACCTGATTATCTAAATTACATATTAAAGCCTGGTTGCCTAAGTGCCATATTAAATCTTAATTGAGTTAGCATTATTTTAAATAACCGTGTGTAATTGTGGGTGGGTACGCTCAGTGGAAAGATTGAATGGCGAGGGCTTGCCCGTTGTCGGGTGTTCACTATAATTGAGGATAGCGCCGTCATATACTAAAAGAATGTGAAAATCGATCTATTTGTTATGTTTGTAGATACAAAAACTAAACAATAATCATTCAATAATGAGTCTAAAATCATGACTGTGAGACAGCACTTTGTGCTCCAAACTGTAAAACTGAATCACACCGCACCTCGGTCGCCTCTAGACACTTCAAAATTTTAAGCGCTCGATTTTACAACTAACTAAATGTAATTCTCAATATCTATCCCCTTTCCCTTTATGAACTTAAAATCAAAGTCAGGGATTACTTGTTGCAGCTTGATTATTTACAAACTGAAAATCTTTTAAATACTTATATATAATCTGCACTCACACACAACACTCTTTACTCACCCTTTTCTACACATAACACACCTATACACAACACGTCTGTATATTTTTATATATTTTTGTAATTATTTGTATTCTCTGTAATGGTCGGCGCTGACGTCTGCGATACAGTCTCACGACTAGTGCAGGCGTCAACGTAAATTAAATTATATAATGTAAATTTTTGATCCAATATAATTATTATTATTATTTATGTAAGTCGATTATACCATTCGTGGAAAGCAAAATAAATTGTGTGGTAGTCCTTTAGCCTGTCCTCAGCATCTAGTTGAGTGCCTTTTACCTATTTCAGTGTCTCTGTGCCTGTTTGAACTATTTGTGCCCTAATTAATTACGTAGGATCTTGAGCTAGCGGTGCGTCCCTGCGCTAACATGGTAATTTGTGGTAAGCTGATACCTCGAGACATTATGTATTAGATTTTAACGACATGGAAAAGTGTGTGAGTATTACTTAATTTCAGCTGAGTCGTGAATAAATGCAAAGTCAGCATCTGCATGGTCATTGACTTGTTGGAATCCAGTCTTCGCATCCGGCACAGGTTCTAAAAGAAACATTAATATCATTGATTGACTTAAATTTTATTTTCATGGTTAGGATAAATGATCGGAAGTCAGGCCTTTCTAGTTATAGAAGATTAGGTGTTAAATATATTTGAAAATGCTTACCTGAGGCGTTAATCGCCAACAGTATATGCCCATATTGCTCCCGTATCGGATAGTCCCAAACTCGGTACTGCGACTGGTCTGACGTAGCGTTCAATGTAATCTCCTTCCAAACTCTTTAAATTATAAACAAAGCGAGACTTATAAGCGCAAAGTGGATAGAATCACTTATGTATCTCTGCTTACCCCGGAAGGGATATAACTTGACAATATATTATATTAATTTATTACATGTTAAAGGCAGCTTTCCAAAATCAATTAGTGAAAACTGAATCTAAATTAGCTATTCTGTTTCTGAGATTAGCGTGCACAAACGCGTACAGATATGTGTGAGTAGAGGAATCAACTAGCCGCCCCGATGAAAACTCTACGGCATGACAGTCTGTTCGTGACCTTTGGCTGAGCAATAAGATTAAACGTCGATACGTAATTAAAACTAAACTCATTCGCGCATAAGACCCGTTAAAGTATGTGTAATGAATGCAAAAATGTGTTAATCTTATCTCAGTTAAAGGTTCACAGCACCCTTAATGCCAGTAGGTGGATGAAACGGTAACACATTGATGCGGACAACAGCAAGAAAAACGACTGTAAAGATTTGTATGGTGATTTTCCTGAGGAAGCAACATATGCTTTCGACATTGTGTACACAGTATATATGCTGTTTTATCAGTTTCTGCAAATACCTGTATAGAGTGTCCTCGGCAAACTTCATATTGATGAAGTATTGATGTATGGTGGACCCTTCCACAACGGTATAGTTGATGCGCGACTGCCTCGCGAGCTGCTCTAGCGATGATACCGGGGTCTGGAAAAGGAGCAAGATACTATTACATAATACAAGCGTAAATATACAGGCTGACAGGTAATGCGATACATTCCTTGACATAAGATGAAGTACAGCTTATTTGCAGTCATTTAAGACATAAATGACACCATGTCCGAAGTACAGGAGAGCAGTATCATAATGACTTGCTTCCACCAGTCGCATTTCGGGATCAGATTGTCCACCTCCAGCTCTTCATATACCTAGAAACTTTCAGTTATGATATATGTGCTCTGGTATTACGACGGCAACTGTTAATAGATTTTTCTTTTGACGATCCTTGTCTTTCTTAAACTATAATGTACTTTCCAGCCAGTGCGATATAGTCACTAAGACGAGCCAGTATAAAAAGTTCTGGGAAACGTCCTATTACCACAAAACATCTCGGACATACGCACGGTTTAATATTTACCTGCATCCTTTCGACAGTAAGAAACGCCGCCAAGTTGGCTGTGAAGGTAGCCAGCATAAGGACCACGAAGAGCCAGTAAGCAGCCACGAGGGTACGCCCTGATAGAGCTTTTGGGGCTTCCCCTCCGCCTTGAGGCGTAAATGACGTCAGAGCGAACCAGAAACTCTCCTTTAATGTGAAATCTCTGGAAAACCAGAATTAATAATTCATGATAATCAGTTAGTCATCGTGACTGGCTTCGGCCTATTGAATTTCGGGATCAGCTCGTGTACCTTTAGTTAATATACCCAGGAGCCCTGCAGTCGACCTGCTCGGGAATCTTAGCCAATAGAAGTCTAGCATACAGGAGCAACCCTCACGACTGCCCTGATTGTTCTATATAGCACTTTTCCTCGAGTGACGGAAAAGACATAATGGGGGTTTTAGTTAGTAGGAATCTGACATACCGGATTCTCCGCCCTCATAGCAGCCCTGACAGTACCATGTGGGAATTTCTCCCAAGAGACAAAGAAAATAAGTTAAAATTACGTAATAATGTGACTGCTCATATTTCTTAAAACTTGGTCTAACCTTCCGCATTAGAGCTATGGCATGAGGTTCTTCAAGAGGATAGTGAGGTTTAAGTATCTCTTTGGTCAGTAATGTAATAACAACGCTCCTTGTGCTGCAGTTATCCATAAGCGAAGGTAACAATTTTCCATTTGACGGACAGTCAAATTGTTTACCAAAGAAATTTAAAGAATAAAATGCTCACGAAATTCTTCAGGATTCCTTACTCACCTGCAAGGGTACGGGTAGGCTTCGGGGTTATTCCTAGCGGAATACGGGGAATACTTCTCCAGCAGCCATATCATAAAGCCGGTCAAGACAAGAGCGGCGACGATGCTTAGCCACACTTCAGTCCGCAGCACCGTCATGAATTTGAATAGGGACGTCTTACGGATTGGTTTCCTTATCGCTGTAAAGATAGACGCACCATAATCCTAAAGCTCTCAACCGAGATAGAAGTGGAAGACAGAATAATGCAAAACGGAACGTTCTGAACCCACCGAAGCAAGCCAGAATTCCAGACCAGGCGTCTAATGGTCTTTGCTGGATCCAGTATAGTCACTTTATATCACTAAATTATATTCAATAAAACGAAGATCTGGTAGACTAATAGTATTTCGGCATAGTTTGATATCTGATCACTAAAATGCTTTCCGATTCATTTCCGACAAGAGCAGTGAAGCACTATCTCAATATACTCATACGGCGACCTGTGTTTGATCAGTCCCTCGTAAAATGATGAGGATTTTTTTTTTATTTAAATTCCCTCTTTACACCTTACGCGTAGTGGTAAGGTTCGTGCCAGAACTGGGTCGTGACCACAGTACACAAGAGCAAAGCCCATCATAGTGCCTCACTTCGACCTATCGCGTCTCGGAATCAGCTTCTGTGCGTTATACTGACTCGACAAAGTGATTTCAGCGGTCCTGATTGTTAGAAGAATGTAGTCCAGGAACGGTAACTACTAAGGAACGAGATTCCATTACCAGTCACCGTCGTCATGCTGGCATGTTTACACCACGACTGAAGATCTCTGTCATATGAGCAACTAAAGGTACATAAATTGATCTTGAAACGCGAAAAACCGAAGCGAGTCAATATGACTGTCTTTGTACTTCTGTACTCTGGTCATGACCAAGTTCGGGCGATCGCCCTACCACCTATAAAACCACTTGAAATTTAAGTGTACCTATAAGAATTCCAGTCTGTTCAAAATATGGTGCAACGAAGTCAATGACTTCCTCTCTTTCAGCCGTCATCGTCAGTGCAGCCACCGCAATATCTGTTTCCTAAAACCAGTATAAATAACAATAATATTATATCGTCACGCTATAACCCGATTAGGGCTAGCAAAGATACAAAAATGGCTGTATACATTTTGGGCATATATGTATGTCTTGCCTAACGTGATCAGTAGCGCACCTAATTATCATTCTCAAGACTCTTACACATATCATTTCTTCTAGATATCATGCGGGCTTATGCACGATGTTTTCTGTTGTAATAATAGTCCCAATGTTTTTAATCACTATTTATTTATTTTATAAGAGTTATTTAACAGAGAGGTCGTGTTCTTAATTTTAAAACAGGAAAGGAAGAGGGATGTCATAGACTATCGTACGTTAAAAAATATAAGTCTATGACACAGATTATAAATCTATGACACAGATTATAATTATTAATTAAATAAATTTAATTAATTTATTTATTATTATTATATACTGGTAAGCTTATGGTGCCTAAATCCGTACATAATTTAGAAAAATCCGGATGTATGTGCTAGGATTCTAACCTACGACCATTTGCGTTTCTGCGCATGGATAACGGTCGCCTATACACGTGGCCATCTCAGCCACAAAATCAAAGTAGTATAAAGATTAGAATCCGACCGAAACTGGTTTTCCGGCCGAAACCGGAACCGAAACCGAAATTTCGGCCGTGGCTTCAGTTTCGGCCGAAACCGAAACTCACGTGGTCAAGTATAAAAGTCAACGTGGTCAAGTAAAAAAATGAAACAATAACTTACATGTAATCAGTATCATCAAAGCATAACTTCTAAAGAATGTTTACCTCGGGTGATAACGCACTGACTAAGTTGTGTTGCTATAGAGCAATGCGAATTAGATCCGTCAACTGTCGTCTAAACGACGCAGTTACACTCCGACGCAGCCTTGAGTTTCTTTCGGCGTTTCTTCTCAAAGTAGTCGCTTCCGAAACGCTAGTAGATCACCGTTAGGTTTCGTATTTCTGGCTGGCGGTCCAAGTCGAGGTTCGTACCCACAGGGGTGCCCTTGCATTGCCACCCAACCCATAAATTGTCGGCTGAGCACCCTCAGTGTTCGCCCACCCGCCCGGTTAAGTTGTGAAGACATTTCCCGGTCAACAAACACGCGTAAATTCGAAAAAAAAAGCAATGCGAACGGCGCACGAATCCCGAACAGGGCCGCCAGCGTCCGTCAAAGCGTTGCCGCGAGAAACGAAGCTAGGCAAGCATGTACGACAACTACCGAAATCAGTTTCGGTTTCGGTAAAAGTTTCGGCCAACTTTGGCCGAAACCGAAACTGCCGCCGAAACTTGATTTTTGGCCGAAACTCGGCCGAAACCGAAACCGATACCGAACTTTCGGTCGGACACTAATAAAGATGCGATTCGCATTCTGGCAGTCGCAACTAGACAGCGTCAAGTCAACACGGGCTGCCAGTTTTCAATGTGCCGCTATGTAAGCATCTATTAAGCATTTACATTTAGCATTGATAATATTGTGGTGATTGATTCATTTGGGATTCAAAAGATTTATTTAGTGTACTAGATAGTTCTTACTCCTTTCATGAGATCTCCAACGACACCATTCCAAGATCCGTTCGGTAATTTGTACCCGAATCCACCAGATTTTGGAGTAACAATATCGTAATCGAAATCCATCGCCTGGAACAATTAAGCAACGTGGAATAAGGCTAAGACAGCTCTAGGCAGAGTTCGAGATAGTTCGTGAGAGCTTCTGTTATTCGGTCAGGATAATTCGTTAGTTTAGCCAGGGTATATTCATTTCCTTTTCTGTTTTTTTTTTCTTAGAGCTCGGCAGCATTATGACCATAATTCTGGTGTTTCGGTGGTGATCGTGGCCGCTTACTATTAGGTGGGCAGACAGTTTATTAATGTTCTGGTATAAGAAAAGCTACCGCACCAAACGAATTGTCAAGTTAAATATTTTTTACTTACTTCGGACAATTTTTGTATTAAATCAATACAGTAGCCTGTGTATAGGGGTTCACCGTCATCATTATAAAGTTTTTCTCCAGTCTCCGGGTCTAGCTTATGCATCGTCCAAGGTACGCCCTGAAAATAAACCTTAGCTCATTGACTAATATATGGATCAGCTATTATATTCCTTCATCAACTTAATGTAAGTACCTTATTACAGAGCACGATGACCTTCTGCGACCGGGATATGTGACAAAAGGAAGCCGCTGAAAAACTGAGGGAGAAAGCCTCACCCTTTAAAATTCGGGAGCCTAGGTTCTATCGCAGGAGAGATGCCTTCACACGCGACGAGTGAAGCATACCTCCTTGATACTAACCAAGCGGTCGACTTGAGTGAGTCTACTGCCCGGATGAGATGAACGCAATGCGTATATGTGCTACGCGCCACCCTATAGAATGGCCATGAAGAGTAAGTTCTTTAAATCCATACCTCCCAGAGATAGAGCTTGAGGAAGGCTATTCGCTCGCTAGTTTATTGGAAGGATACGTATCTGCAGATACCGCTGGTAGGAAGCTCAAAATCTTCCTCGGTCTATCAAAATAAGTATTTATTACTCACAGGAGATGTTCCTATTCTGAAGAACATTTTCAGGGGTTCTAAGGTTACACCAGGTAGAAGCTTGTATTCTGCGTCAGCTGTCCACCGACCAATGGTCTGGAGTCCAGAGTCAGGTTTGTATGTAGACAGAATAAAGGGAGATCGAAGGAAGAGGCCAGACCTAAAAACCCAGCAAATGGTTATAGATAAAAGTCCATAAACGCGAACTGCTATACCCACACTGTTTCCAGATTTGTACATCTTTATACAAAGGTTGGTTCAGCAAAGTGATTTTAGTACACCTGATGGTAAGTAGAGTATACTTCAAGAATGGCAATGACCACCAAAGGACGTAATTCCATTGTCAGTCGCTGTCCTTATATCGGCCCACATATACCGCGAGAGAAGGTATCTAAATGTGTGAACAACTGGAAGATCAGAAACTGATCCTGAAACGCGACAAGTCGAAGCAAGTCACTAGTACAATTATGGATTCAATCCACTTATAAAGTTATGTGGAGTTCAATGTATTTATAAGATTATGAGAAGTTCAATGCAATTGTGGAGTGCACTGCACTGTGAATATCTAGTCACGCAAGTTGTATTTAAATGAACACGAAATGTATAATGAAAAGATTCAGGTTCAAACTGCCTTTTGATTCACTCGTCACCAAACAGTCTTTATACTTGTGTACTAAAACTACAATCCACTTCGGGTAATCGTCCTTTATTTGGTAGCAATGAATGAACGGAACTGGTTGATTATTTTGAACGGATTCCAAAAAAAGCACCTCTCTTCGTTCCAGTAGAAAGCAGTTTCATTATTATCGAGATCTTCTGCTAGCTGCTTAAACAGTCGATCTCTAGTGCTGTTCATGTCAACTTGAAGGTCCTCGCAGTCCACTCGTCTGGTCAAAATAGAGTTACCATCAGTCAGTTTGACATAAGCTTCAGTTATGTACGCCAATAGTGTGTTTAACACCAACTGGAATTTCTACAAGAAAAATAATATATGTAGACATGTAACGCGGGGAATATCCCTAGCTCGCGCAGCCTAAAAAGAGGGGGAAACCCTCAGATCGCTCGCGCATTACAGTGCACACTTCTTCCCCCCTCTAGGTGGCTCGTGCGAGAAATTGTCGAGCAAGCAGAATAGCCCGTCCGCCGTTCGCCGCGCGCGCGTTCTTTACCATTGTTCTGTATTTATTTTATTACGTGTCTGCGCAGATTGTGTTAATAAATTGATCGAAACAGAAAAGCCCCTGTTTCAATGGATATCCTTTAAAGACATTTATAACAACATTTCAAAATTATGATGCCCCAAAATTAAAATACAGTTTATTTATTATAGTATTTTGGGTTCAAAATATTGTAAAGAAAGGTAAAAGCACCAAACTCCAACCATAGCATTATATTTACAGGCATACGCTTGACTTTAATTACACCTGGTGGAAGGATGAAGATGAGTCCAACGATGGACCGCGTCCGCCCAATAAATGCTTATCCTCTTTTCTCTTAAAGGCTTCCAAGTCATAATATCGTGGAAACACAGTCGCTGGAAGCATATTACACTCCTGGGCTGTTCGCATGATGAATGTAGAAACCATAGATGAACAAAATGTAATCAGATTAATGAAAAACGATTATGATTACATTTTGCCTTTTTCATCATTAATATGACTGCATTTTCTTATCTGTGTTTTAAATACTGCGGAATCCTCAATTGCATACAAATTTATGACTCCTTAATATTTTAAGGGATCATGGAAATGGGAATCATGATAACAGAGCAACAAAACTAAAATTACGACTACATTTTCTAAATGTTAGTTTTTAATCAGATTACATTTTGCCCATCTCTCAGTTAAATCTTTTCGGGTGGATATAAGAAACATTTACTACATCCGGATGCCATCCGACACGGCATCTGATAGTTTTATTATGAAATAAGGCTGATTAAGTAACAGAATGTAGGCTCTTAAAAACACTCTCCATTGTGCAACCAATAAGAGACTCCGATAGTCCATTTTACGTCCATACTCGATGTTTGCATTTTAGCCTCAGTCCAAAGGAAAGCTAATAAGTCTACGAGCCTTACGATCAACTGAGTCCAGAGCGGTCAATTGATACATAATGAATCCTATGCCCTTCACGTGTTCCTGATAAAAAGGGTCTTGACTTACAGAGCAACAGATAGCAAAGTTATCCTACAAGGACCTCTTTTTACCGTTTAAGCTACGGATCCCTAAAAAAACAAGGGACAACAACAAATATATAGAATACGCTACAAGTCCTACGCTGGATAATCCGTCTTCAAGTACCTGGGCAGCGGGGCATTCACAGTCCTCCCTGTGCCCTACAATCCTGCAGCATTCAGCGTGTTCAGCTTGCAGGAATACTGTAGGCAGGATAAATTGGGACAAGTCCAAATTAGATACATCAGGATAGTCAGTCATTACTAGATTCCAGCGGTAAGCGCGTCGCACCAATTTTTCTTTAACGGCCTGTGAACAAATAACGAAATTATTTTCTACGATAGCCTCATGAGCACTACGAACTAAGAAACTATTTACTAGTAGAATTCCGAAATCTACGCAGAGACATCGCGTCGGTATGTTTGTTCTCAAGATGCACAGTCAACTAGTTATGGGCAGAGATGGGCAAAATGTAATCTGATTAATGATTAACACTTACAAAATGTAGTCGTAATTTTAATTTTCTTGCTCCGTAATAAGGACTAAATCCATTTAAAACATTAAGAAATGATAAATGTGTATACAACCTAGGATTTTGTAGCGTTTAAAACATAAATGAGCAAAATGCAGTCATATTAATGGTAAAAAATGTAAAATGTAATCGTTAATCATTTTCATTAATCTGATTACATTTTGCCCATCTATGGTTATGGGTTAGGTAGCAACGCAAGGGCACCCCTGTGCGTACGACCTCGACTTGTGCGGCCGGCTTTGGAAGTGTCGATACGTTGTAGAATATGGAATATGCCAATTTTTACAAGTAAACATTGTTGAACTTCTTACAATATTATGTGCCCACTTTGATTTTTTTGTAAGACGAGAGAAAATTCTGCTTAGAACCGTCAGGGCAGCTGTGAGGGCAGCGAACCCAATGTGTCAGACTCTTACTGACTAAAAATCCCCGGGGTGCCCCTGTAATTACTCCATCTTGGCCTGGGAAACCAAATTCATCCGGACGCCCGGGGAGCGAAAAGCCTTGTTGAAACTACCTCTCTAAGAGGAGTGTGTAAAGAGCCCATCCCTCCAAAACTTCCCTCTTGAGTCTACAGTCGGGCCAAGGAAACCCAAATCATTATCTAGTTTAAACAACTATTAAATTGAAAGTCTCATTGAGGAGTGATGGTAGCCCAACCCTCTGAAACCTCTCACTCAGGTGGCTGGCCGGACACTGCGCACCGCCTCCCTCTCATCCGATCATGTGCCTACATTTTTAGGCAAAGTCAAGCGAACATTTTAGTTCTTCACGATGGAAAGCAGACATATTTTCGTGGACCTCCGCTTACGAATTATGAACACCCATTTTTTCTTCACACCAACGTAGACCCCCGTCAAGTCTTCCGTAGACCCTTGGGGGTCCATCTGTACCACTTTGGGAAATAAGAGCATAAAACCTTGACTTACTCTTCTATACGTGTCCAATACGAAGAAACTCTCTCCGACAACAACGTAGAAGCTCGGCTCAGGCCGCATGCTCTTCAACGCTTTAGCAGAATCCCTGGTGAGGCCAGCGTGAAGCCAAACCCTCGTGTTCGAACCACCCAGGAGTTCGTACAAGACTTTGTCAACATCTACAAAAGATCACACTGTTTTAAGTCTTCCAGAAACATTGAATTCGATCTTTGGTCGGATATTAAGCAGTATGTTTTAAAACCCTGTTCGACTCAAAAGGGGTCTCATGTTGGTCGATCGATAGCATTACCAAAATACCTCAGTAAATAATATTACTCGTGAACATTAAAAAGATATTGTCATGTAAAATTGAAGGAATTGAATTATTTTATATTCGATCTAAGCTCGGATTACTTACAAAAATCAGTTTAAAGACTAATGAAACGGATTTGTAACGGTGACGTCACAATCTACTAGCATGATCCTTTTTTTTCTTTGTACACAAGCTAAGCACACTCCCAGTGCTGCCATTTAAGTTTTCTCCATTTAATTAGTTTTTATGGTATTTTGTTTGCTCTTTACCTTCAAAAGGTAATTTAAATAAATTCTAATATCGATACCGAATAACGCCTTCACGAGTCGGACAGTTTTATAAGATACTCTATATAAGTGAACAGACAAAAAACAAGTTTCAATTGTAAAAGCTTTGTTCTGTCAAGGAAAGAAAAAACATTATTACCAATTTCACTTTCCAATATTATGGCCGCATCAGTAGCGTTTCTCGAATCCAAATACTTGTCTAAAGCTCCAACAATTTGCTGAGGACCTAGTAAAGTCCGGACGACAGGCAGCCCAGTGTCTGCAGACAGCTGTTCCACCTTCTCCCATGGCGACCAAGATAGATCTATGATCATAGATACTCCTTTGGCTAAAGAGGAGCATACTGAAAAACGTACTTTTATAAAATATCTAATGAGGTCAAATTACATGGTTGGAAAATACAATACATTTTGAGGCGGTAATCAGATTGCTCGTAACACGTCGTGAGCATGGAAAAAAAAGCGCAAACATCATCATTCTGACATGTTTCGACCTGTCGCGTTTCGAAATCAGCTTATATACCTCCAGTCTCGCCGAGTTGCGTATGATAGCTGGCCCTGCTTTTCGCTCAGCACTCGGCAGACAGGAGGAGGAACATCCTAGTGATTTTAGTCGACAAGAGTCCAACATACAGCGGTCCTGGCTGTCCATGAGAATTCCCACCAGGTTCATATGCCTAGAGACCTTTTGTCGTGGTTTATGGGGGCCGGCATGACGATGGCGATAATGAATGAATTCTCTTCTCTACAAAGAACGCTGTTAAAATGACATGTTTTTGAACGTTTGTATGTGTGATACATACGTTTCTGATAGCTCTCATTATCTTCTTCTCTGTTCAAAAAGACGATGGAATCTACAAGCTTCATCTCCGGTTTAGCAACTTCAGTGATTTTTAATGCGTTTGCAACATTTTGTGCCAGCTCTTGCTCGTGGTTTTCAATGATAAAAACTACGAAAAAAATATTATTCATGGAATTATAATAGAGCATCTGGAGGTAATTGCTTTTAGTTATGACTCGACTTTTCCACCTGGTTAACCGAGGAGTTTTCGTCGGGGGCGAGAAGCTACTTCTTCTACCCTCTTTTGTTCTCGATAATCTGAATAGTGACGGCACACAACACTCACAGTATCAGCATGTTTGCAAGGTGCCATAAAACGAGGTTCCGCACCGATGATAGCATAAACCCATTATCACGTGTAAAAATTATAAGCTTCTGAATCTCGAGGGCTACTCGTTTATAGTGCTTACTTCCAAACTGACGTATCAATAATCTTTAAGCTCTTTTTTTCTTACTAACCCGGGGAAAATCCTGCATAGGATCATCACAATGAAAATCATCATGTTTCTCACTTGGGTAGTTTGGTTTCTACGTACGGATTAATTTTAATATATTATTGTATTTTTTTTTACTCACCAAGCCGTAGACTTATTTCCGATAAAACACAAGTTAAATTAAAAATAAATATATAAAACAGTAATAGCATTTTTAGCGATTACACGATCCGCAGTTGTTACAGGTACGTAATTTATTAATTAAAATCGCTGAAATATATTCTTGAAGCAAATAAGGTATAAATAGCGCTAAAAATAAATAAAATAAAATTCTCAATTTTTCTAACATTACAAATTTTAGGCTGAATGCATAATTTTTTTTGTCGTAATAGGTACGTAATTAAAATGAATTGACAATATTTAAATTTTGTACGCGCGAAATGAAGCCTTTTATCAAAGTGACGTCTGTTAGATTTATTATAAAAGCGGTTCATTACATTATTCACAGTTATAAGGGTAAACAATACTTAAACAAATGATGGATAGCTATTATGTAAACTATGCCAGAGTTAAAAAAGGCCAGATAGTCTAAAAAAATAGGAATTATTCTTGGTAAAAGAGTCTTCAATCCATTTTCCTACCCAAGAAAGGTAAATGACTTGTGGTGACATACATAGATATGTATACATTACATATATCATAAGCGGTGGCTAATCCTCCACAACTGTCGACCCCAACGTAATCGGTACGATTCACAGCAGGCGGCGAGCCTCGTACCGCCAGCCTCCACAATTGGCGACTATAGCTGGAGGCTCATCCTCCACAGGCTTGTGTAACAAGGACGTATATTTTATTCATTGGCCGGGCAAAAACCATTATTACAGTATGCGTGTTCCCACACACCATTTGGCGAAATAAAGGTGGTTCACCAGAACTCCTCCCACCTCTCCTACTCTCTTGGCGTTGGCGTCAAGACGTATCTCGCGTCAAGCCGTGGATTGCTTTCTCCCATAGCCCGGCGCACTTTGCAATTGGAAAAACAGCCCGGCGGTTTTATTCAGCAGGAGGCTGGTACACTGGGACCTCTGCCCCCACCGCTGCTCTGAAGGCCCATAAGAATTTTCATCATTTATTTTATTTTATTTATTTATTCACTATCATTGAACAGCACATACAAATATTTTACATACGGTACAATTATCAAGCTGTGCCAATTACACAATGGTAATATTTAAAAACTAACAAAGAAAATGAATAAAACAGTAAACTCTTAACTATTAGAAATAGATGTTTGTGCGTTGTGCGTGTGCGTGTGTGTTTGTTGTGACAAGGTGAGTGTAGAAACAACATGTTCATCATGAGTGTAGAATCATGTTAACAAAAAGAAAAGTAAATGGCTTACATTACAAGTACAGAAATTTTTTTAAGCCCCGTCCGACTCGAAAGGTTTGGTGACACGATAACATTTCCAAAATGCATCAGAAAATTATATTTTTCTTGGATATTAAAAAGTTATGGTCATATTAAATTGAATTATTTTACGTACAAATATCAGTTTAAAGAATAATAAATCGATTTAATTGATAGACAACGCTTGGGATCAGCAATACAACACGGCTAGTACGTCATGATCTACTACCATGATCTTTTTTTCTTATGTTCACAGTACAGCTTTCCTTTTTTTCTTATGTTCACGAGCTACTCCTGCTCCCAGTGTTTCCATATAAGTTTCTCCCATTTCATTACTTTTATTTTATTCGAATTTCGTTTTTGCTTTTTAACTAAAAAAGATAACCTAAGCGGAACCTAACATACCTATACTAAGTAACGGCTTCACGGGTCGGAAGGTTTTCATAACATACTGCATATCTTATGTAAATGCCTACAATCATTTTAAATGTTAAAGATTTGTATTTGAGGTTTTTTTTTAAATTATTTTTTCATTCAGAGTGAATAAGCTGATTTCTTTGATTTATATTATCTTTAACTTGTTAAATGTACAGTCACAAACAAAATCTTTACATAATATTTATCTTTTTTTATACTGACTCAAAAAAGAGACTACATTACACCTGATAGAGAATACCGTGTGCTCTAAAAACGACAACGACCATGGGATAAAATGCGTTGACAGTCGCCAACACTATGTCGACCCACATATATTCATCCCGTGCTATTCACATTACGATACTTAAAGAGGGCGTATTACATTTTTCCCATTAAAAAAATACTTAACAGATATAAGATGGTAATTAAACAGTTTCTTATTAATTTATTGTAATTTATACAACTATGATCTTGGTTCTCTAGATGTGTTTTAAAATAAAATGAATGAATAAATCTGAGATAGAAAGACTTTTGAACTCGATATTACTTAATTTAATATTGAACAGTTGCCCATAGAACGCACTGATTTACTTCGTGAGAAATGAAACACTCGTCTGAAGCACGCAAGCTAGCACGGTCATTAAATTCAATTATTCAAATTGATAATGTATTAAACATACTGAATCTTATTAAACACACAATTACTTCTATCTATCATCACGCCGAATCCATATTGGGGTAGGCCGAGGGAATGAAACGCGACTTCTCTCCATTCATGTAAACCTCTTTCGGTTCCTTAACATTCATTAGTCTCTTCATGGAATTTTACAGATTCCGCGTGGTCTTGACATTACCCTGGATCAGCATTCTTTTTATATGGCCTGTGTAGGTAAGTCAGGGTCGGCCTCGGCTCTTACTTCCACTCAAATTCATATTGTATGTCTTTTTCGTTTTCATTTCATCGTTCATCCTCTCCACGTGCCTGCACCATCGAAGCAGGCTTTTGTGCATGCTATCGACGACACTATCTGTCAAAGCAACCATTCTACGTATTTATTCGTTCCTAAGCCGAAACGCAAGCGTTACTCCGCATGCAGAACGAAAAGATCGCATGTCCACTGTAATAACTTCACTCTCGTGCTTCTTCTGACATACGCAGGGCTCACTGCCTTACACAACTACTTTTTGTCTTTTTTATACAAATGGTTGCAAACATAGATGGGCAAAATGTAATCTGATTAATAAAAATGATTACGATTATATTTTACGTTTTTTACAGTTAATAAGACTCAATTTTGTTCATCTATGTTTTAAACACTCCATAATCCTAAATTGCATACACATTTATGATTTCTTAATGTTATAAATGGACTAGCTGTGCCCGCGACTTCGTCCGCGTGGAATAGTTATTTTGAGCATCATTTATATTTGCACACAACCTCCTTAACTTTATAAATTATAGCTGTTACCCACGACTTTGTCCGCGTCATTTTCTGTTATTATTTTAGACAATTTAGTTTTTAAGTTTTTAAAAGAACATAATTATTTTAAAATACTTCTGCGTAAATTATATTTTTAGTTTTATTTTCTTGTGGCAGAAGAACATATTGGTTTTCTCCGCAACCTGATCTTGACAACGCGACATATAGTTGTCCGTGTGAAAAGCAGTCTTGACGTAAATCAATTCCTACGTGTTTAAATGTTTGCCCCTGTGATTTATTAATTGTAACGGCGAAAGATAACTTAACGGGAAATTGAATTATTTTTAAATTAAAAGGTAAATCATTTGGAATCATTGGGATGCGAGGTATAAGCACTGTTTGACCAACTGCTGGACCAGTGAAAACTATTGCAACGATCACGTTATTGCGAAGAAATTTGATTTGAAGTCGGGTCCCGTTACATAAATTTGGTGGTTTAAGATTTCTAAGTGAAATTATTGGAGCACCTATTATTAACTTGAGGGAATATGGGGGAAGGCCACTTGGGTTCAAAGAATTAAGAAACTCCTGTGGGTAATGGACCGCATCTTCCTGATCCATTACGTTATCAATAGATGTGTAGGTAGCTATGTCTCCTGGAAGTTTACTTAAAATTAGGTCATTAATTTCATCCACGCTACTGTTTCTCGCTGCCAGTATTGCCCTTTGACACATCCATTGATGATCTTTATTTTCTATTTCGCCGATTTCAGGGTAAACTTTCGATATTAAGTCCTAAACGTTGAGAACGTACAGCGCTTGATTCCCGTTCTCGGTTTATCAAAGTTCGGGAACTCTGTGAGGCTACACGTTGAGAACGTTCAGCGCTTGATTCCCGTTCTCGGTTTATCAAAGTTCGGGAACTATGTGAGGGTAAACGTTGAGAACGTTCAGCGCTTGATTCCCGTTCTGGGTTTATCAAAGTTCGGGAATTTTGTAAGGATAAACGTTGAGAACGTTCAGCGCTTGATTCCCGTTCTCGGTTCGCAGAAGTTCGGAAATTTTGTAAGGCTAGACGCTGCGAGCGTTCAATGATCGATTCATTAGCCCGGTTTTGTTCACTGATTGCTCGTTGAGTAGCCAACCTATGCATATTTTCATCCTCTGTTTCATTGCTGCGCAAAACTCGCAGCCGCTTTGCAGTAGCAGTCTGCCGAGAAAGCTGAGATCTTTTTCTAGGCATTATAGTGACGAAAAAAGAAATGAAAACTTAACCTAACCGTAACTCGTAATCAAGAAAAAAACAAATTTAAGGTAAATAATTAGGAAACTATTTTTTTTCCTGTATTTGGTACTTACATAAATCGGATAAAATATATGTCAAAAGAATAACCGTAAAACGATTACTGTATGCTTAAACTAAAACCTAACCTAATAAGAATATTTATGTAGATACCACTTATTTACAGGTATTATATACAACAAAACAAAAAAAAAGTATTAATTATTGCTAAATTATTAGAAACAAAATATTATCCTTAAAACAAAATGAAATAGTATTTAAAAAGTATTATTACACGACGATATTATATCGCAATAACAAATAACGCTGCATACAACCGTTCAAAAGGAAAGCCGACCGCGGCATGGTACCTCGTAAAGCTACACCCCCCTCTCCGCGTCGCTCGTAAGCAACGCGCGGTGCTTCGCGCGGGTGAATTTTATATCGGTGTTGTTTTAATTATTTAAAATTGTAATATCTTGTAATATTTTGTTCACAATTAAATACTCTTAATCAACAACACATTTATTTGGATAGGGATTAATATTATTACGTTGATACAACTCTTAACAAATAATGCATTAATTTCGACCCAACTTGATTACCATAAAGACGGTTCTAGTGAGTTAATCTTAAAAGGTAGACATATACTGTCGCGGACATTTTTTTAGATCATTTCAAGAGGAATAATTCTTTCATACATATATTTTTGGTATTTTAAACCGTTTTCGCAGCGCACGCAATGGAAACCCTCAAGGATGAATAATTTTTCCCGTTTTTTTTCACATTTTTCATTATTTTTCGCTCCTAATAGTTGCATTGTGATGTTATATAGCCTAAAGCCTTCCTCGATAAATGGTCTATTCAACACAAAAATAATTTTTCAATTCGAACCAGTAGTTCCTGAGATTAGCGCGTTCAAACAAACAAACAAACAAACTCTTCAGCTTTATAATATTAGTATAGATTTAAAATGCTGATTACAGAGCAAGAAAATGAAAATTACGACTACATTTTTTAATCGTTAAACATTCATCAGATTACATTTTGCCTATATCTGGTTGCATATAAACTGACAGCCTATATAATGGATAGAGGCCACAGTCGCCCAGTGGCGTGCATACCATAAAAGCAGAAAAATAACTGTTTTGTCACACTTGGGCATTTCATAATAAAATGAATGATATAATTGCATTAATCAATGTGGCTGTGGTAACGTAACGTAGTGGATAAGAGACCGGTATCTATCAGCAAATTGGGATTTTTTTCTAATTAAGTACACATTTTAGACACCACATGCTCACCGGTGAAGCCCGCGTGATATCTAATATAAATGTCACGTGTAAGTACCCTGAGAACGGCAATCAGCTGCGCTACTGGTCACGTTGGACATGGCATAAAAGAGCAGCGTATGCAGGCACTTATGTATTTCTGTTCACCCCTAAAGGGATATAGCGAGACGATACATTATTTTTGAATTAACATTTGGTCCAATTTGGCATCTGCAATTCAGACACCTAATTTAGCAAACATTCCTTAAATATAAACACACTCTTACAGCACGAATGGATGGTCAATTTAATACAAATGTATGATCTATTCGTATTTATAGGCTCCTCAAATTTAAGGAGCATTGAAACAGCGTGAATCTAGTAAATAGCAGATTTTTAGTCAGTATATTTATTAAATATCAAAGTGTAACAAAGTAACGCTTTTTTGCTTCTATGGCATGCACGCTACTGCGATCGTCTATACCAATATCTAACGCCAGAAGGTTCACCCATAGACTAAATTAAACTCAAAACACCACAAGTGCTTTTTTTATGTGAAAGGAATGCAAACAATCGAACAGGCCACCTGATGGTAAGAGTTCAGTTTGTATGGCTATGTTAAATGTTTTGGAATAAACATTTTACATTTTATAATATTCGGGAAATAATACAAAACGCCATTTTGACAGCCAAGCAACGACATTGTTATTCATAGGCGACGATAACCACTTACCTATAAAATAAGCAAACAAGATGAAAAAAGTACAAATCTTAATATTAACAATGACAATTAAATCATCTGCTGGTGGTGGACACCGTCTTTGCCATTACATTAATATTGAGGTATCATTAAGAAATTATAAAATAAAACAACTCATTTAATGTATAATAACTATTTATTTAAGTATATAAACATTACGATAAGAAAAAATAATTCATTTACCTAATTCACGAAAAATATTAAAGAAAAATATAATAATTAATAATATTAATAATTATACCTTAAAAAAATCTTACAACCTCCAACTACACGTATTAAATAATAATAAAAAAATTAAATCAAAACTGTAAGGCGGCCATTTTGGAAAAGTTGACGAAATTCATATCATGTCTATGGGCGAATGCATATCCAACAAAAAAAGTATATACATTAATAAAAATTCATTAGTGGCTGTTTTGAAAGGGGATAGAGCATGGTAATTTTTTGTTCTTTCAATAAAAAAATAGACTTAACAAACAAAAAAAAAATTTAAGTGTTATCCATTATTACTATTTAAAAAAGTCATGTTTTTCATATCAAATCACGACAAGTCATAAACCCAAACCATACATTCATCATAGACAAGCATTCTAAATTTCGTCAACTTACCATAAACAACCGAGCTAATTTTTGTAAAAAAGAAAGTTTATTTTGTAATCATTTTTATCTGATTTACACTAATATATTCCTTATCGCTAACTTTACTCAACGCTGTTATCAAATTTACAAATTTTTGGGTTCACTTTAGTGCTTTTGTAAAAAATTCGCTAAAAGTCCTCTATACAGCTACCATATATTTTCCCATTACAAAAAAAAAACTAAAAAAGTGTCACGTACTCATAGATCGATATATTTTCTTATCAATTCATAATTGTTAAAAAAAACTATTAATGGTATAATAAATCGATCTAAAACCACTCGACACGATAACGACTACAGAAATTAGTTTATATACATTTCTTTTATATCAAAAAAACATAATAAAAATGTCCAATTTTCGTCGAGATTCTATAATCGATATTTGGAGGTTAAAATATATATAATCTATATCATATCCCACTAAAAGAACCCAAATTTGCGAAAACTATGGACAGGGCGCGGGCCCCAAAAACTTAAAAACTACCGCCTCCAAAATCTCTAATTAATATTCTAATTTTTACATCATTTATCCATACACCCCGTGATAATAAAAAATAAAAATTCCTATTACTACATTATATAAAATACCAGATTGATAATAAAACATATTATATTTTTTGAAAAAAAAACACATTACTATCTCACGCTATTTTTTTTATTAAATTCATTTTTCCATTGTAAAAAAAAACTGCAAATTATAAAGTTAGTTCGAAAATGTTCGTACGATTCACTCTTTGATATTTTGGAATTTTAAATAATAAATATTCATCGAGCGCAATACCCATTTTATAAACAGCATAAACCAAGTGAATCGTTATGGCGTTAATGGCTTAAAAATATTTCAAACATTGGTCCATCTCGAAGCCTAACAGCTAACCAACATATTGCACGCAAAATATTTAAAAAGGGCCAACGTATCAATACTCGAACATTCCCGAACTTCGTGACAGAAATACCGCTTGTTTTACTCTAATATATATTTATTAAATGCGCGTCCTGCCACGCGAAACACTCAACAAACGATACATTTTTACATTTAGCCCTTTCACTCGGTTTAATAATAATTAAAGAAAATCTAACGCGCGTCGGAACGATAAAAAATGGGCACGCGTGCTTTGGAAGTAAAACATAAAGCAAATTGCTAGTTATTTTTGGAAATATTTTTAAAAATAATCTTTTGTTCCACAAAAATAAAACAATAATTTCGCCTTTAAATATTAAAATCGTAGTTTATTACGATCCTGAGGCTAATCAAATCCAATGGATATTTCTCATAGTCCATTCCAGAAAAAAATCTGTACACAACTTATGCACGAAGTTTCTTTTTCCTATTAATTCCCCTCCCCGCAAAGCAACACATCCCTAGCTTGCACGATAGTGCTCCTATGTTAAACGATGAAAAAAAAACATAAAACTAGGAACATTAAGAACTTAAAAACGAATCGTACTCTATATAATTTATACTTCTCTTTTCATCTGTAGAAGATGATATATATTTTTAAAGTGATTAATACAATAAATTAAAGTTATAAAAAATTTGGAAAGCGAAAACATTGTAACGTACACGTATGTACAAAATATTTAAATAATTTTTCGATTTATCTCAATAAAAAAATGCATAAGAAAAGCAGTACAATTGCTCACAATCGTGTTAAACTTTGAGTAGACGGATCAATGATTTTACATGCAAGTACATGACAGTATGAATAAATGAGCAAGTATTCGCTTCCCACTAAGTTAGTGAATGATTGCTCTTCTACAAAAGCAAGCGGTTTATGTATGTGTGTATACTGACACTACACGCCGAAACAGGCTTAATTCAGCACAGCCAGTGGACAAACTTAGGGCTGTTCAAAGTATACAGTAATTATATTCATTCCACATTTATATATCAATATATTATGTTGATCAAAACGCAACATAACATATTATTATTATTTTTTATCATAGAACTGTTTCCTTATAGATAATAAAAAAAGAGGTTTAAAATTTACCACATAAAAAGAAAAAAATATTGAAAAACTAAATAATACAATATGTATAGTAAGTAATCAATACATATAATAAATCTATACATTTCATCACATTTGATGAATTAGCAGATAAATAAAGTTTTGTTTAATTATCTTATCCATCTGTTCCTTATCCTTCTGCTTCTTCGGTAAGTATCTTACCCTTCGAAATTAGGTAGGAGTTGCACAGCGTTCCACTACGCTAACTTTCTGGTCGGACTTACCTATTCTTTTGCGACGAGTATGCACTTTTTAAATTCATTTTTTCTTTTAAATTTACCTAAGTAATTATTAAGGGCACAGGTTCATAAAAATTTGGAAACCTTGGTCTTATATTATTCGTACATCATGAAATAAAAAACATTATTTTTTATTTGATTTTTTTTCTTTAGGTTACAACGTTTACTCTTTCCATGTAAAAGAGTCTAAATTAAATTTAAAGTACATTTTTTTAACTTTAATCGTTTTCGTTAGGTTACAATGTTTACCCTTTCCGTGTAAAAGAGACTCTAGATGAAGAAAATAAATTAATAATAATAAAAAAAAATTGAATTAAAACGATCGTTTTATCATTAACGCCGCCTTTTTCTGCTTTTATCTATTATGGAAGTATTACGAAAATCTACTGTCAATAAGCAGTAGTAACAGAAACTTTTTATTTTGTTATTTCATTTATTTTTATCATCTTATAAATCATAAATTTATAATACATTTTTAGTTACTTTTTTTAAGATGCCAGTAACAAATTAAAACACAATATCAAATTTAATTAAACATTTTCAGAAATTTGATGCGAAAAGGGTGGAATAAAATATTAAAGGATAACATTATTTCCTTTCTCTATTTTCTTCACTAGACTCTTACCAGAGATGTATTACTATCGATAGTAGGTCGATAAAAAAACATAGATATCCAGTGAAATGTCCAAATTGTATTCCAAAGTTATGTGACAGAATAAAAAAAATATTACAAAAAAAAAATTGGTTTAAATAAAAAGGTTTTAACATATCCTTTCAAGTACTACGGTAATCTTAAAATAAGCTTGGTGATACTTTAAACAACGAGATTACTGGCTTTTGTAGCGCGTGTTTACTCTCTTAGCGGCGTGCCCTGGCTGATATGCGATTAGGGACTTTTCACGACCTGCGCTAGCGCGTCTTATAACATCAACCGAATCCAAGAACCAATGAGATCTAACGGCTGCGACTGTTGCCTAGCAATCCAATACGTCTTACACTTTTTATTTTCAGAAGTAATTTGACCCCAAATTTTATTGGTGAAATTTTTAATGTTGTGTGCTGTAAGCCAAATTTTTAGTCTAATTGTAATTAAATATCGTCAGAAATCTAATCAAATAATTATGTATTTGAATAAGTGGTTTTTAAAATATTAAAAAGACACATTAATTTAAAAACCAAAAAGGTTGATTAAATTATATTCCAATATGAAAGACCCAAACATTTCAAAGGATATCGATAACGAAACGTCATCTATAACATAAAGTCACATCACTAAATTACACGCGAATTGGTGCCTGTCCACTTATAATATTATATCGCTTTTATTATAGCATTTATTTATGTTTTCTACCGGTGTGAAATAAACCATTTCTTTCATTCATTAAATTATCTTGGGTGGTTTTTATTTTGACGGCATAATTTGGATCATTCTAATATTAATGGCCCGATATCGCATACACAGATAAAAATAAAATTAATAACATAAAATAGAACTTGTAATCACTTTCTATGTCACTAAAATGCTTACTAATAATCAGATATTTTAAAAAAATCCAGTCAATTCATCAAGCCAAAAGCAAATTAAATTAGCGACATATTTACATATTCTATTAGCTATGGACCCAATACAACATTTTAGAAGTATATTTAATTTAAAAAAATAAAGAAGAAAATCAGTACATGTGTGACATACGCAATGTTCATCGTTGGTTATCAGTCCAACATTATTAGAGTGTTGCCCAGTTTTTTAAAAACCAGATTTACTGGGTGTCTAAGAAGTCATGAATAAATGCAACAAAAAAAAACGTAAATTAAAAGTCCGACAATACGGTACAACTTCGAAAACCAATATCAAAATCCATATAAAAAAAAGGAATACATACATTAATATTTATTCGAAATAATAATAATAAAACTATTATCATAATAATAACTAATAATAGATAATACATAGAACATCACTATTTACCGGCACGTATCTCTTTCAATTGAAAATATTCGAAGAAGGTGTTTTGATTTTTTTAACAAGCTCTAAGTTTTTTTTTTAAACTACGCGTATATACTTTTAGTTTTATCAGTGAAAAAATAATAATTTGCACATCTTGGTCCCGAATGAAACAAGGTAGAATTTGAACTTAAATAAACGTATATACCATTGTGTCACACTTTTTCACGAATTGACCAATGTCGCACGCGGTATTATGAACTGACCAATATCATTCAAGAGAAACGGTCTGTCAATTTTGTAAATATCCTGATGAATCGAGTACTATTTACAATAGATGATTAGATACTGTGGTAAACGACACACAGGATCACTTCTAAATAGAAACTGCACATAAATCATCTATCAGACCATTTTTCTATACGGGATTACGATTGGACTAATGTCATACACGGGATTGTGAACTAACCAATGCAATTAACGGGGTAAAGAACTTGCTACTATGTAATTAGGGCAACGGATCAAATACTGATTTCAATATATATAAACCTAATTTAATTGTAAATAGAGTATTGATCTGCCTAATTTCGTATACGCGATTAAGAACTGACCAACGTCATACACTAATTGCTATCCTCATTGCTTCTTTAATCTCGTTAAATAACTGGTCAATATCGATAGGGCAATGCGCTGACTTTGTAGTGCAATGATGCCCGAAAAATACAAACTACCGTTATCAGCAAAACATGGAACTGTCTATTATTATACCTGAAATATCGAATTGGCCAATTTCATAACGGATCGCCGATTTCACTGACCAACGTCATTCACGAGAATTTTGCTCTTAATAAATATCGATTCATTGCCTTATTTACAGATAAATTAGTTAGACAATGATTGTCAAATACTATTTTGTATTAATATTGTTAGTTGAAAGGTGAATGACATTAGTTATCCGTTAATTTATGTCAACAGTAGTTAGAAATATAATGCGCCGAGACAAGGCACATTTTATCTTTAGCGTGATATTAAATTGTACTTTAAATTTATTATTATCTTTTGTAATAACGACCACTCATTTCACTTTGATAAGTTCCACTAAAAATGAACTTTCTTTGTGATAATATCGAACGAATGATAATTTGCATAGAAATTTCCCCAATAAATTAAAACATCCATTTCGCAACTATTTGAGACTTAATAATTTGTCAAAGAAAATCCAAAACACCTACCCCGAACTATCTCACTTATCGTTCGAATACATTTGTAAGAAATCACTTAAATCAGTTTACACAGACGTTAGTAATAAATAGTTTGCAAATAATATAGGCGAAGTACAACGAAAAGTTACGCAATGACGTATTTACTCGTTTTAAAATCGAGTAAATTCTCTCTCAGATCGTTGAAAAGCAGCTCTATTTAAACCGCGCCAACCTACCAAAAAAGGCTGAATTATTAAAGGCATACTGTGGATCCTAGCAGTCGCTGCCCGACTAGTTATACAACGGAAATGTCAATTGTTACAATGGCGAGTTTGACATGATGTGGCCTGACAGCGCTAGGCAGTCACGTACATCGGATGGCTTTTGATATTAATGCATACAAAGACATACATCGTGTACTGGCGTCCGTTGCACGACCGGGATGTACCGTTACTGTGTGTATTTATTACTCGAGTATTGAAAGACATTCGATGTACGTGACTGCGCAACGATATCAACTGTCACGATGGCAAGTTTCTAGAGGCCGACTACCAGAATCCGACGAGAACCTAAACTCACATGAGATCATTGTAACAAATATAATAACCGAATGTTTTTCTAATTTTCTCCCCTATTACATGAATCAATGGCAAACGCGATCGCTTTGACGTTGGCAATCGTTAACATATAAATATTTATACTTTTTTTTTTCAGTTTACAATTTTTAGTTGAGGCTTTGCGGCTATGATGGCCTCATATTTCTGTGTATCATTTGAGGTGAGCTTAGATAAACGCGGCACGGCTGACTGCACCGACTGTAATAATTCTAGAGTTTTAACGCGACATATCACAAGTTACAAATATCGACAACTTAATTTATCAACATTGTATCTTATTTCACAAAATTGAACTATATTATAATAGTTTTAATCTGCGATATTTAGTCTTATAGTGTTTTTTAATTAAGGCAATCAAAATTTTTGATATTGTAACTTTATTAAAAACAGGTTACTGTTTAGTATATGAAAATACATTAATAAGCTTACTTACAATTATATGTGTTAAATTTATTTAAAAATTGATTCTGTTCTATTTAAGTGTGAGAGCTTTCTCGTCACTAAAAACTGTAAACAACTCTCATGTAAACCTATGTAAAATGAGTTACAATTTTGTTGAATTAAGGTATGGTCGTGAGGTAAGGTCGGTATGGGGGTCTAACAGAAAACTAAAGTTCTTGATATAGCTCAGAGGATTAACAAATTCGCAATTAACTGGTCGTATTTTCCAAAGAAACGATAACCTTTGCTTTTACAAAACATCTTGTATATGATGCCAGAAATTTAATCTCATAAAGTCAATAACATATAAGGTTATATTATAAACGAAGGAGATATTCAGGAAGAATAATACGCATAATTAACATAATTCTATTAACCTTTTTATCACAAACAATGCAAGTCGTGGAATGGGCTGCAGAGTACCATTTTTCCCAAGAGCTGTGACATGGGATTCTTCAAGGGGCAGTGAACAACGTTCTTCTTGATCGGCAGGGAAATAATATCGCTCTTTGCATTGCCGTTATCTATAAGCAACGGTAACCACTCACCATAAGGTGGCCTATGGTGACCCAATGGATAAGGGGCCCCGATATCCATACGTGACGACGCGAATGGTCGTAATACCAGGGTTTTCTCGGATTAAGGACTAATTTATAATCCACATGCTCATCGGTGAAGGAAACCATCATGAGGAAACCAGCATGGCATCTAATTACAATGTCATGTGCAAGTGCCTTAAAAACGGCGATCAGCTACGTTGCTGGTCACATTGGGCACGGCATATAAGAACAAAACGATACAACAATGAATGTATCTCTACTCACCCCGAAAGGGATATAGCGTGAAGATTTATTACTATTACACGGTTTTTTTTAAAGCGGTATCCACATACTAACTTTAAATCCAGCCTGTATATAATACATATATGAATACTCTTTAATCTAAAATTACGTAAAAGGAACTTTATCCATGTACCAATCAAACGTCTTTACTTATTACAGATCAATTTTCATTTGCCCATCAATTTTTTTCATAATTTGCTAGGTAACATAGTTATTTAAACTTTGATTCGTTACGAGAAAGTACAAATCATTATAATATAATAAAATAAAATATATAAATAAAATGAAATATCTCCCCCATTAATAAAATAACTATGTATAAAAGAAAATAAAATTAAAAAAAAAAGTTAACACACTGAGAGTTGTAGTTTTTTTAATGTATGTAGTTGTATAAATGTAAATGAGAAAAGAGATTGAAATGCGATTGAAAATTCATCGAAAATAAAGATGAAACTTTGCATTTGTTCGCTTGATATATTCACCGCATGCCAATGTCCATTTGCTATCGCATATAAAAGTCAAAGCGACCGATTGCTATCAACACATTTAATAGAAACATAATATAGGATTTATCATTAATTTATAGGATTTATCATTAATTTTATATATCTCCAAATACCGTTGGCAAGTTGGCGGCTACGTTCTTTTGTGTGTTCATCTGTCAATGTCTCACTGCATAAAATAATCCGGGTGGTCGGGATCCTTTTCGAATCGTTTCGCCTCCTCCTGCATGCTCTCTTTTATTTTCAATATGGCTGCCGATTCCGTTTGGTCATTCTGGTCGCCGCCGGGGCCTCCGAAACCTTAAACGAACAAACCTAAATGTATTTATAAATATTATACACAAGGGCATCGAGGGAACTGTCGCCAGTGAGAAGGAAAAACGAACATATAAAGCATATCCCGAAACAATAACGTAAAGGACAAAATATCTATCCATTATCACGCCGAATCCCTATTGGGGTAAACAGAGAAATTGGACCGCCACTTTTCTCAATTCTTGCAAATATCTTTCACCTCCTTAACATTCATTAGTTCCATTCATACACTAAGATCGAATTCGCGTGTTTCTGAATTTACCCTTCTTCAGAACTCTTTTTATTTGGTCAAAATCTAGACGTTACTTTTATCATTGTCATCATGGTCTGGCTATGTAACTAATAAGTACACTATATAACAAACGCTAGCTGAAACGGTGACTTCGAACCACCTACCATTCAATGAATTTCGTGTTTACTTTAGCCAAATCTAAAGCCTATCTGCCACATACCCTCATGCCTCTGCCCTTCTTCCCATCCCCTTTCCCTACTCTTCTGTTACTTCCTCCTTCACACTCTCCTTGTCCTTCCCAATCCCCTCTCCTTCCCCTATGTTCTTTAGAACGAAATATAAAAATATCTCATATTTATATCCATAATTAAAAAAAAAATTATTTACTCGTAGTAAATGGCATCACCTTTTCGGTAACCCGGGAGAAAATTCTATATAAGACCATCAGAGCCGCTGTGAGTCCTCACAGCGGCAGCGACCCCGGTGTGTCAGACTCCTATTGATTGACAAGCAACTGGGGTGTCCTTCCAATCACTCCACCCGAGCCTTGGGAACCAGATACGTCCAGTTGTCGGCGGAGCGAATAGCTTATTCAGGCTTCCCCTCTGAGAAGTATGGGTGTAATAAACCTACCCCTTCAAACCTTTCTTACGAAATCGCATCACCTATTTCAACCCCTTCAAGTTTTATTTTCGCAAAGAATGGTAGCTTATGTCCGTATTCTAGTATTCTCCATCCATTCCTATATTAAAATTCATCAAAATTAATCAACCGTTGTTCCTTATTCGAAAATTTTTCAACAGGTAATTTTAATTTAGCTCTGATAACACCGTATGAGCTGTCATTTGAAACATTCACTCTCTCGATTCAATTGTGGAACAATATGCAGTGGCAAACTGTTTAACCGCATTTTTCTATTATCCTTTCCATCTGATTCTAATGTATATCAATATTTACCATCGGAAAGATTCTTTAAGACACCAGTTTCCTGGAGAAGAAACAGGGGCCCCTGAGGAGTCAGTGAGTGCACTTCCATAGGCAGCCCGTGCCATTGATTCTAATCTATCAAATTCCCAAACATCCGTATTGACGTAATAATGAAACAACAAACCTACACACTTTCGCATTTATAATATACATTAAGGAGGACATGAAGGATTAAGGTTTTATTGATACTCACTTAAGTTGTAATCTCCCATTCCTGAACCTGAGTCTTCTCTCGGCGTGCCTGGGCCTCCACCCCCGACACCTCCCGGTGACGACTTCATGCCGTCCACACCTCCTAAGCCTGAGGGCCAAAGAGAAGCACATAAAATTCTATATTCAACGAAATTAAGGAAACACAACGACATAGACAACATACAATAGACATTTCTGTATCTAATGATGGTGTAATGAAACATTTATAAACGATTAATATCACAATACTATTGTATATAGAAACAGGAATCATTAAACCGTTTTTGTCTCTAAAACTTCGCCCACTCGAAAATCTATTTGGTTGAACTTGAACGCTTCTTTGATATTTAAACTATAGTAATTATGTTTTGTGATGAGTTAGTTTCATTTAACATTTAATTTCCACGTTGTTTAGGTATTATATAATGGTTAACCTAACTATTATTCTAAGCATACATTAGACTATACGTTCTAATAAAATAATTTTATTCATTAATCGCTGGTTCGTATCCGACCATATTGATAAATGGCTTGATAATAAATACGTACCGTTTTATTGAAATCTTAACTTTTAAAGTTTTATTTTAAATTAAGTACATACACAAAATGTAATGAATAATCGGTCTCTTAGAAATGAGAGGATACGTTTTTTTAATGCATATCGCGTTTACAAGTTAAACCTCTTCAGGGATAATCTTTAGAAATATTGAACAAAAACAAAATTTAATTATTATAATAATACTAAAATCTTCCATCACACTAAAAATAGTACTTTTTTTATTTAATACTTTATTATCTCATATCATAAAATATATTCATATCGTCGCTGTAGTATGTTGATCTTCCAAAAATATCAAAAATAAATAAAAAGTCCACCGACTTTTGTTTCTCATTTCCATACATTTTCTTAGAAAACTGAAAATTTAACTTGCTACTCTGTAAACATTTACAAATTACACTCATTAGTTACTGTACAGTGGTATCCCCGAAGAGGTTACAGGGGGGTTGGGGGGCGACGATAACAAAACGCTTTAAAATATGGATGAATTGGCCCGCGGCGCTACCTGCAATTGGATCGGCATTTTTGTTTCTATGTCTTGTGTGGGTAACGAAGAACAACGCAAATTTCATTTAGTAAGCGATATCTGATATAATTAATATTATTTAAAAAAAAATCGATTAATGAAATATACGTGGCACTATTATTACGCGTAAATTATTATGTATTTCGAAACCAAAATTTGACAAAAAATAAATAAATATGTACTGTTTATTTTTTATACATTGTAACAATAAAATTGTGAATACAACAAGTATTTTTGTGTACAATAAGAAAACCATACAAAAAATAAAACTGCAAATAATTATTTTCTTTGCATAATATCATCTTTAATATGTTTAAATGGAATATTTTACAAGAATAGTAATAGAACTATTGTATAAAAATAAGGAAAGAATGAAAATTATATTTAAATAAGAATTGCTTTACGTTGATAGAAACTGAAAGGTTATGTTTTTAAGTATCTTTTTACATAATACACCAAAGTACTAGAAAGAGAAGTAGAAAATAAGTAAGAAAAATTGAATTACAGAAAAGACAGGAACACAAAAAAGCAAAACATATATTAGAAAACCACTGATGGTAAAGAAACTAGAAAAAATAAAAAATAAAGATTAATTTACTGGATACACAATGGAATATGAAAGAAAAAATAGACGTCATAATAAATAACATAAAGTTAAAACAAGCCAGGAATACAGAAACAGAAATGTGTAAATATAAAAGACCAGTGAGCCACACACGGTAAAGAAACTAGAAAAAAATTAAAAGAAGTGTTTAGAAAAGCAAAATATAACCTCCCTCTTCATCTAACCTATCCTAACCTAACCGCCACACAAGACATCGATCACGAGTGCGGACGTTCAATGATGACCGCCATCCTCTCATTTCCACAGCCGTGTGCGCACCTTCGGCTGCCGTTGGCTGGGACAGGTGTTGCGCCGCGGGCCCATGTTCGCCTGCGAGCGGGAACTCCGCCCCTAGCGCTCCGCCCCCCACCGGCTTCATCAGCGTGTACATTCCGTCGCCCCCTGCCCGCACGCCTCACCGATTACACAACATCCTTCATTACCAAATTATTCATTTATACCATTTATAACTCGCTAATGCTCCCGGTTTGATTTACACATAGCTTCCATGTAACGTATTACTCAGAAGAAATATCTAGGTACCTAGCCTTTTTTTGACCCGGTGGATATCATCTTGGACCGTCAAGACCCTGTAAAAGCTGCAGCCCCGGTGTGGCGGTCTATTAACGACTAAGTCCACCAGGGTGTTCCTTCTACACATTTGCCGAGGTCAAGAGTATGGCCACGCCAATTTCCTCGACCTAGGCACCTAAACTAGTATTGCGTGTGTGGACGAACTTCGAACTTCCTATACACGTAAAATATATTTGGCTGGATTAGCTTTGAAACATCAGACATCTCATATTATTTATTTTGTGTATCGAACACATTGGCGATGATGAAAAATGTCAGCTTGAGTCGATATGACTTATTATAAAACAATATTAAAACTATGGAATAGACTATTATACTATTAGTTTGGGGAGAATCTATTTGCTTTGATCTCTCTAGTATATACAAGAAATATAGAAACTTTAAGATATATCTCTGATTCTACCAATCATATTGACAGTTTTTAATTAGAACATTTCATGTGAAAATCTTTTTAGCAATTTTGTTGTGATATCACGGCAAAATACATTCAAATAAAAGACGGCATCATTTAGAATATTCAATAAAAGATTGAATTTTTGATGGATCATGATTTTTTATAATGAAACTAGCTGTCCCGGCAGACCTTGTTCTGCCCTATTTCTCTAAAACAAAGTCACATTGTTTTTTTTAATGTTAATAGCTATTGGCCTGTCGGCTGTTTTTTGAAAATTGTTTGAAGGAACCTGGCCTTAATGCTATATGTATAAAAATTGACAAATATTGACATTAATATTTATACGTCACTCAATAATTGTTTTGCCTTCCCGGAACCCGTCCACTAACATTTAAACTTTATGCTATGGTGTTAAAGTTCAAATTGACTTATAACAAATCTTTTGTATGAGAATATAGAAAAGTGTTGTTTTTAGACTTTTTCAGATAATTTTTTAAAATCTTCTCTCTGTTTTAACCTTCCCCAGACTTCAACAAACACAACAAAAAAGAAATCAGTCAAATCGGTTCAGCCGTTCTCGAGTTTCGCGGTTATCAAGGCACTATAGCTGATCCGGCAAACGTTGTTTTGCTATGTAAGGTTTTGTAATATCATCTAAGATGTTCATTGAAATTAAGTGATGTCAAAGACAATTTTGTTCACATTTAAATACTCTTAATCAACAACACATTTATTTGGATAAAGATTAATATTATTACGTTGATACAACTCTTAACAAATAATGCATTAATTTCGACCAAATTTGTTTACCATAAAAACGGTTCTAGTGACTTAATCTTAAAAGATAGACATATACTGTCGCGGACATTTTTTTAGATCATTTCAAGAGGAATAATTCTTTCATACATATATTTTTGGTATCTTGAACCGTTTTCGCAGCGCACGCAATGGAAGCCCTCAAGGATGAATAATTTTGCCCGTTTTTTTCACATTTTCCATTACTTCTTCGCTCCTAATAATTGCATCGTGATGTTATATAGCCTAAAGCCTTCCTCGATAAATGGTCTATTCCACTCAAAAATAATTTTTCAATTCGAACCAGTAGTTCCTGAGATTAGCGCGTTCAAACAAACAAACAAACAAACAAACTCTTCAGCTTTATAATATTAGTATAGATAACTCGACAACGACGGTTAATATAATAGATTAGTTTATTACATAGGGTACAAATTGAATGAAGATCAAATAAAAACCTCCTATTACCATTGACAATAGACATTGAAACGATAAATAGAATAATAAAACGAAAAAATAAAAACAGAAAACTAAAACAAAATATTAAAAAACATGTATGAAACGAAATGAATAAGTGAGAAAAAACAAAATGCATGTCAAATTATAATGACCCTTAAAAATAGTATTTCTGTAACTATTACAAATACAAACAACAACTAAATTAAATATTTGTCTTCATCCCATACAGCATTGCATGAGACGGTATAAACGCGTGCAAAAGGATGAGTATGTTATGTGAAAGAGATATAGAGGAAATAAGTGGTTGAAAACATCTAAAATCAACAAAAGCAAATGAAAATATACCTGTAGACAGTGAAGCTCGTCCCATATATACATAAAAGCAATGCATATCTTACAATAAATAAATTTGGGATGAATTATTAAAAGTTAAACACAAAAAAAAACATCGTTCCATCCTAAATTCCCGCAATCGAGTGTTTTTTTTTTCAAGGCGCTTCCGGCATTTAGTGACGTATTGTCGCACTTTTGACTATCCACGATTTTTAGTGTTTAGACCGAGAACATCAAACTGTGTAAAGTAACCAATCTAAAGCGGGTCCCGGGCGCTCGCGTTTGACCTTCAGGCGACTACAACCCCGGCTGGGGCAGGGTTCTTGAACACGAGGAGTGACATCTCGGTCAAGTTCTACTATTGCCCTACCAACATACCCTTCCAGTTTTCCTCCCGCTATGCTGCTAGGTTGGAATCCGCTAGCGGGCTCCTGTCTCGACGCAACAATGTGGGCACACAACCCTTTGCTAAGAGCCTTAGGTTTTTACACACCCCTCGAGCCCTACACGACGTTAGGGGACTGCCTCCCGCGTATCGCATCCCTCTCAATTCTGGGATAAATACAAACATGGTGGGCGACCTTATGAACCTAATGACGAGCTTCAATTCTCTATTTGAGGCTTTACTGTTGCAAATATCGGCCCTATTATAGACTATTTTGCGGATCGTTGTAGACTCACCGATTTTACCTGACCCGGAGCCCCCTGCTCCCCGGACCCCTGTCCATTCACTTTCAAATAGTGTTCAATCCATTGTTTCAAATTTCGGGATGGCCGTAAACTGCGACTCCCGCCCCGTACCACATGCACTACTCCGAGCCCTAAACAAAGCGCCTACCTGCATAACTATTGTACCAATTGTTATGTAATTTAATAATGGAAACATAATTTTAAAGAAAAACATTTAAGTTTATTTTACCATTTCAACAGCTTCTGCCAAACAAACGGGTCACTATGCTACTACATTATTACTTTTTTTAAGCCAAAACGTGCTGCTGGTGACCATTTTCTGTTAGAACGTCGAAAAACCAGCATCTTGTTCTTGATAGTTTGATCACTGGCGGAACACTTTTCCTTAAAATTGACGTGAAACATGCTTATTTACGATTATTTAACCCGAAAGTATCTTACTATTTCTACACACAAAGGGAAATACAAACGGAAATACAAATACAAACAAATTTCAAAGACTTTTCAAAGTTTTTCAAAAAGAAACAAGCTACAAGACAATATGCTCATGGTTACAATAAGCGTGACATTTCTTGGTCACAAAATAGAAAAAGATAGCTTACACCCAACAGAAGAAAGAATAATAGCCATAAACTACATGCCAGTACCAACAAACACTTCTCAACTAAGATTATTTTTAGAATTTCTAATGTATTACAACAGATTTATAAATTGCATGTGCGCTGTTCATTTTTATACAGGCTTTTAAATAAAGGTGAGAAATGGAATTGGACTGATGAAGGAAGAAGCATTATCAATGAACTTAAACAAATATTGACATCAACAGATACTTCAGCACATTATAATCCCAATCATCAATCATAGCAGCCAAGCTTCTGATAATGGAATTGGAACGGTATTATTTCACCAATAGGATAATAGAGACATGAAACTTATAGCATATGCATCAAGAAGAATACAACATAGGAGATCTTGTATGGATAAACAAACCTACAGATAAAGGATCTGAGCCCGATGTTATTAACCAAACGAAAAGGACCGTCCTCATATGAACTACAAGTAAATGGTATTATATAAAAGACACGTGGTTCAACTAAAACAGAGACATAAAATTTTTGGTTATACCTCTACAATAGCAATCCGCTTGCATTGTTTTGCAGGTAGGAGCTATCTGTATTTGCATTCTCGGTAGAAACAATGGACATAGCAATCTACGTCCAGTTCGCACCTTCACAAAAATATCAGAGGGAGATAATAATAATAAACAATGTATTCAGAAAAACAGTTACAAAGCTGTCATTATAGTCAGCTGGTATCCAAACTGGGACTACCTGTATCTTGGATGTCAAAGTTATTTATGTCACATAATATATCACGTGCAGTTTATATCTGCTGCGTAGCTCTAATCTTAAGTTTTAATTAATATACAGGGAAACAGGTAACTAACGCAAAACCTCTTAAGGGTGACTTTGGTATATCAAGACTGACATCTTTTATTTTACGACTTTTTTCTAATTCAATCTTCTTTTGCCCCATACAAAAAAATAAATAAATCAAATTTGCAGTTCTGGTCTACTTAACGTATCATAGAACGGTGGGAACACGCTCGCCGGAATACCATTCCACAGCTCAACGACTCGGCAAGAGTTGGTGTACTTCTTAGTCCTAGCCCAGATATCAGTTACCGTGTAGCCGTGACTTCGTAAACCCGCGCGCGACGTTATTTTATGGATGGGAACACTTCAGAATACTCGCCGTGATCTGTGAAAACAACAAACAGGCACATCACTCACCAGAATTTGATGAGTCTTGCGGGCTGGGCATTATAGGCGTCGATGGACCAGGCGGCCCGTTCGAGCCTGGCGGTGGTCCGTACGCGCCAGGCGAGCCACCGCTGTAGTTGAGAGGAGTGGAGCCTCCCCCACCGAAGCCGCCACGAGGGCCCATACCCATCGGCGGCATACCTTAAATTACAGTTAGGGTACATTTAAACATTCCAGCCAATTGCAAGCCAGAATAGCTCACAGAGGGTTCCGTACATCTTAAAATGTATAAAAAAGTTATCATTGAACCTTCCACTTGAAGCAAAGTACAGAGTAGACCAAAAATAGCAACGACCGTCAAGGGACAACAATTCGTTAACAGTCGCCAGCGCTATATTGGCCCGTATATACCACGGCGGAAGGTCTCTATGAACAACAACAACGTGAAGGACTATCACGGCCTTTACACTTGTGTACTGTGGTCATTTTTTTCAAGTTTGTTAATTTTTGTAGAGTTCACGCTTGACCAAAACATTAGCTTTGGCAATTATATTGCTAGATAAAAAGCGCTAAAAGTTCCTAAGATTGTATTGTTGTATCTCTTGTTGTTTAGGATATCCCCATACTTTCCTCCTCAAAAAAAGTACTTCCATCTTTAAGTATGTCTACGAACATACGGGTTTTGGATTTTTGGATATTTGGATTTTTCCTGTACCTGTGATATAAGACCGTGCTTCTTGCAAAATTTTTTGATTCTAGGTCACCGGGAAGTACCCTATAAGTACTGATACCCTCAAGAAAACGGCAGAAACGAAAAAAATAAATAAAAAGAAACAAATCTTTTGAAAGCGTTGTTTTTTCACAGCCACAAGGGAACCTGAGTATTTGGTATTAAATTCAAACTTGATACCCTCACACGTTTCTGAGGGAAGGGTCTTGACAGATAATCATACGGAAAACAAAATAATCTTATATGATCCCAAAGGAGGAAATAGTTCAGTGTGGGTGTTACCTGGTCCCTGTGGCGGGGGCCCGCGCATGCCGGTCGCATACGCGCCGGGGCTCATGGGCCCCATGCCCGGCCGCGGCGGGTTCATGCGAGGCCCTCCCAGCAGCCCTCCGGCCCCAGATCCGCCGCGCTCCATCGAATTGCCCATCATACCTTGGCCTGCAGTAACGAAAACGCTCTATAGAATACAGGCCCCAGAGCATTAAACCCTGGTTTATATCACCACTGAGAGTAAATAGAGATATATTCGTGGCTGTATCTATTTTGCGGTTATATGGAGCGCTCGACGTGACCAGCAGCGCAGCAGATCGCCATTCTCACAACACTAATACACATGACATTTTTGTTAGATGCCACGCGGATTTGCTCATGGTGTTTTATTGCGCCGATGAAAATGTGGTGCCTAAATCTGTATTTGATCTAGAAAGATCTGGAAGTATATTTAATCTAGAAAGATCTGGAAGTACGTATCGGGATACAAACTCTCGCGTTACCGCGCATGGAAACCGATCCGTTATATAAAAATAAAAAAAATGTTAAACAAATTGATGGGTAATGTCGGGGACACATGCTATACAACTCAAACTGCTAATGTCTGTTTAATGGGAGGGAATTGGTAGTTGAGTGAATTGTGAGCTACTCTCACTTGTCTCTTGAAACTAGCAAGGATGCTATTGAAAATATCAACTAGTGATCAAGTATCAATCAAGTAAACTAAGTTTATTGCATCTATTTATCATAAGAGTTTTAAACTGCGTAAACAGCTCCTGTATTAATACTGCAGCGTCCGTGCAAGTTATTCCATCAAGTTTCGGCTGAAAATCAGTGCTGCATGTCGCGTAACAGCATCAACCAGCACACGCTTAGCTGAGTGTTTTCTGAGATTGGTGACAACACACTGAATATGTCATAAGGAAGTCCTATTATGCTATCTATTATTATTTCACTTTTCTTTCTTGCGGATCGCGTTTGGAACGGAGATATACGCGAAATGGTTGGTTTGAAAGATAGTGTCAGTGATACCAAGTGTCGATGGTTCGGACACGTGCAAAGAAGGACGAACGATGAAAAGATGACGAAAAGTTGAATGCAACTTACCAACACAGATCAAATAGAGTTCTGATGGTGGATAATGTCAAAATTACTCGGAACAATGAGAGTGCATAAAAGGATTAATGAATATTAAGGAAACGAAAAAGGTTTGCAAGAATAGAAAGAAACAATTTTTCATTCTCTCTGCCTACTCCAGTACGAATTCGGCGAGACGATAGATAGATAAAAGTGCCTGTGGTGAGTGGTATCTTTTTATTAAATAATAGCTTCTTTCTTTCTAGTAAAAAAAGTACATACCTGGTGGTCCATTAAAATCATTTCCCATCCCCATTCTGACTGCTGCTCTTGGCCCTCCTCCAGAGTACCAGGGTCCTATGAAAGGCTGCCCAGTGCCCATCAGTTGCGGCTGTGGCCCATGAGGCGAGGGCTGTGAACCTGGATGCGGCGCTGGGGGCGACGGCCTTAAAGGCGAGTTGGGGAAAAATCCAGGTGGCATACCGCCTCCTCCCATTCCTGGAATATTGAATATTATTAGTACTAGCAGATTTTTTAATATAAGATGTTTTTTCTTTGACATGACAATACGCTGTTCGCCTGAAAAACCTTTATAACTTTACTGGCCCTTTAAGGGGGAGTACTGAAGGTGCACAGCCATCGAATATATGAATTGGGTGGCAACACAAGGGCAGCTTCAACCTGGGTGACCAGCCAAGAAAAGAAACTTGAGGGTGATCTACTAGCGTTTCGCAAGGTAGCCTCACCTTAAGAAACGCTAAAAGAAACTCAAGGCTATGTCGCAGTGGAACTGCACCTAATTGCGTTAAAGCACCAATTAGTGAGAGTTGACTGAACTATCCATCAACAGCTACGCCGGAGACTTTAAATGAATATGGTGTGTGTATGTATCTCACTATTAATCTGAGTGGTGGCTTTTAAGACCACGGTAATTGGATTTTCAGAATCCAATAGAAAGTGACTTGGGCGCAGAAAAGTCGCACGAATTTACTTTTTGGATAAAATAAAAGAAAAACCATGATACTTTTAAGTATGAACAAGCTGTACAAGCTGGATATATATATTCACAACATTCCAATATTAATCTTTATCACCTAGAAATGAATAAAATTTTCTTTAAATACAAATCCCAGGCTTTTATTAATTGGTAAGCTAATTACAGATATGTATTTTCCGGATGTGGTGGCCTAGTTAATAAGAGACTGGTCTTCAAACTTGGAAATGCGAATGGTCAAAGGTTCAGATCTTGGCACGTACCCTTGGATTTCTGGTTAAGTCTTCAGGTTAATTATGGATATAAATACACCAAGCTCACCAAATTATATGGTGTAAAAAGTTATAATAATCTGCATGAAGTGATGAAGGTAACTAACATATTTCATTTGATAAGAATTAATACTATATCTGCTGAAATAATTTTCCTACTACCGCATTTATCGTGACCATTATTTTATAAGTTAGAATGGGTATAGTAAGCTATCCTTGAAAGATAGATATGCCAAAGTGGACTTTTCTGTAGACCTATAAAATATGAATAAGCCATGATATGTTTCTTTTATCAGCGAGCATGTGGAGCAGAAATCCATACATCTGAAAAAAAAAACCAGAGGTAGGTGCCAAGATATGAACGTAGGATCATTCATATGGAAAAGGTTCCTTATAGGCTAAGCCAACACAAACAGAACAGTTAGTTTTATTTCAGTGACTTTTATTATATTGGACAGAATGCACTGTGTGCACAGTAACATATAATTTATATCATTTGAATATGTTGTAAGGATTGCAAATCTACATGATTGCTGTGAATTATACTTATTACTTTGTCATTTTTTTATTGGATGGGCATGGATCAAAGAATAGGCATGTAAAAACAGCCTAAATATGTAAAAAAATTTTTAATGCCTTCTGGTCTTTGGTTGTTGGAATATCATGAAAAAAATATGAAATATAGCTCTACTAGCCACAATGAAGTTTTCCAGAAAAATGTTTTTGAAGTTTATTTTAATACTGTTCAGGGCTGCCAATGGCCAACACATTACATGATAATAACAGACAGTCATACAAGTATATCCACAGTAATGTGCTGCTTTGTTAAGTCCACCACATCATGTACCAGAAACATACACAATACAGAGACTTACAAAATGAAACCATTAAGCAACAGACAACTAGAATAAAAATAAAAGGAAAAATCACACTCATACTTAATGCCTTTAGAATGGTAAACTTTTTTTTTAATAATAAAGTTAAGGTTTATGGTTTTGTAATTGGTCAAAAATTATTTCTAACACCTAGCAACATAATAAAGGCACCAAGGTTTAAAAAAAAGACAGCGGTAAATCTTACCAAAACTCTTTAAACATATGTTTCATTGTTGTTATTGTTTATTATTTCATCTTGAGTGATGAGGGGTCATTACAGCTACTTATTAATATATATATACAGCTGTTAATTCCCATGTACAATTTTGTAACTAATAAACCTTGTATTACTATAAATTGGTAATGACCTTAAAAATTACATTATGCAATTGCAACAAGAAACCTAATTACAAATACATGCACCTATATTTACAGCAAAACAGTACGCCAAGGTCTTATTTACAATTGAAGACCACAAAAACTAAGTTGTATTGTTACATTTGTAAAGCTGTATACCTTTCCTAATATATAAGTGTAAATCTGACTGATTTATCTCATTTCATTAATAAAAATTCCCATGTTTTAAGTTTAAAATGAAATTTTGATCATAATTATGTTATTATGAGTAAATATTTACGGCTTTTAAGCTAATGCTGACAATGTAAGCGTATAGAAACCCGAGCAATGCGTAAAGAACTACAAATGTACTATTTATTTATATAAGGTACATGATAAGAAACATCGTGTCCTACTAATCTAAAAACGTATGCGGAAAAAACGTTTTCTATCGCTGTATGAGGTTTGTAAACACGTACCGTCGTTTGGCGGCGCAGGGCCAGCATTGTGACCGATACCGTTGACTCCATAGCCTGAATTGACAAATCCGTAATCGTGAAATGCTTTCGCCTCAGATGAATGTTCACATGTGTCTCTTCTCTCAGGCGCCGCGCAGTATAAGTCCCAAAACACGCACCACCACGAGTGTAGGAACCCGGGCGGCTCGCCCAACGTTATGTTCTTCTCCCATCGTATTTCCGAAAGAAAAGTCTGTGCGGCTTTAGTGGCTCCGACATGCAGCAAATACTCATACACATAAAGTGCCAATTTCTCACGAGCCTGAGCGTCCGAAGGCACCGTCGAGCCCTTGCCCTTGGCATACATATCGACTGGAAGCCGATTTTTTTAACGAAATTGTTTATTATTTACATTAACGCTTTATATCAATAAATTCAACTACACAAAATGTCATTGATCGATGGCGACATTTGGCGTCTGTGGCATAGAGAAATCAGCTCGTTCTCTTTATACCTACGCTTAGCTGTCATATAATTGAGTCTATGGATTTACACAGACTAAAAACCGGAAAATACGTAGTTTTCCTTAAAAATTTCACAATAACATTACATCGACATTAAAAAGTCACAACATTAACTCAGTAAATCCCTATGATACCTAAATAACTTTTAAGCTCCATTATAGATTACAATTAATATCATTAGTACCCCAATTATTCTTAAAACTGGGTATAGGTCTGCCTTATGTTATCCACCACCCTCGATCTCGTGCCAAGTTCATTTAGTTACGGACATTGTTGATACAAAAATGTTATTGAGTTAGTATTTTTTGTTTTCAAGAGACATAATTTAATTATTGAATTCATAGTATATTCTCCATTGGTAATAATAATAAAATTATGAGCTTTTTGGAATTTAAATATTATATTATTTAAAAGATTTATGTAATTTTTTTACTCAAAAAAGTAATTACTTATTTTCTTCATAAAGATTTATTTTGCGCAAGTCTAAATTATAAACGATATCTGGCTCGGTGAAGTTATGAAGGCCTTGTCCGCCCAACAATATACTATCTTGCTGAAAAAATAAACTAAAATAAAACGAAAGGCAAGTGTAAATAAACCCTTACAAATTAAAATTGTCATCATATAGTGGTGCCAACTTTGGAACTTTTATCCTACATCTCCATAGATTTAGGATAATTATAAATCCATATTTATTTACGTAGTATGGCGATTTTAAAATATATGTTAAGTACCTTCTATTAGAAATCTGTAATACTCGTCACATTATGCCCCTTTCATGGTAAACAAAAATACGTTAATATTTGTAACACACTTTGTAATTATATGCCATACCTAACGTGACCATACTAATCATCGATTTTAAAACACTGCTCATCATATTTTTGTTAAATGTTTTCCGATGATTGTTTATACAATCAGGCTAAGGAAGCACAAAACTTTTAGTCGTGAAACCCAGTGCTTAGAAAATGTGTCTAATTTTATTTTTATGTCGTATTAATTTTTACGTCATCTTGTAAAACATGCAAATACTGTTGTGTGCCGACACAGTTCAAATTATCAAAAACAAAAGTGGGTAAAGCAAGTAACTTCCTACCTCTGATGAAAGTTCTGTAGCACTTCAGTCTGCTCATGAATATGGTCTGTGTAATCAATCATTAGTTCAGGCATAACAACTATTGAATATTCATAATGAGTACGAAACGCGATAATGTATAATGTTTTTGATAATTATTTCACCTTAGCCTTGAAAGAATGACATAATATTTAAAAAAAAACATATTTAATTCAGAAAAATAGAAGTAAAAAGGGATAAAAACAAGTCTGCATATTTTATAAAATGATTTAATTTTTCATGCTACATGAATAGCCTCATGACAGTCATATACGTTCAATGGCATCAAATAAATAAAAAGCGTCTGCAATCGAGAGGACGTTCAATATTATCACATCTGACCATCTAAGTTAAGAGGTGTTTTTGTATGTATCATGCTTACTGTAAACAGTTAACAATGATAATATAACAATACAGTGACATTTTCTAAATGAAGGTCAATTTGACGTTTAACATTAAGATCGTCATGGTTGTACATCATTTATGAAAAGTAAGCCAAAAAGTCCGAAATTATTCCTCTTACTAAATTTTGTTAGACTTTTTTTTACTTTTTGGAGTTTTTTTGTTTAGAGCTGGTATACCTATAACCATAGACAATTTAAACAATTAAGAGATAAAGTAAAAATTTTCGTCAAAAACGTATCCAACTTCTATAAATGTCGTCTATTGTCTATTTCTCTTTCCTTTTCGTGCGGCCGTGTCACCGCGTGGTTCGCTGTCGCGTTATTTAGTGAGACAATCAAAATGGCTATCAGACCTGTTTATAGACCGACAATTGTCAAAAAGAGGACGAAAAGATTTATTCGCCATCAATCGGATCGTTATGATAAACTAAAGAGAAACTGGCGTAAACCGAGAGGTAAATTGGCATGCTTTTACCATTGACACTCATAAATTTTGTTGTAATATTCAGTGTTTTTATACACATTTTTGCTGTTTTTAACTTTATAAAGTCTAATTATTTACTGAATATCGTATTCATCTCGTTTTTTTACAATAATAGTTAATATTTTCTATAATATTTACATTGAAAGTAACCTATAGCTAGGTTATGATACCAAATTCTCATGTGTCTACTATTGACTATTTTAGTCAAGCAAACGTATTTACTTTCAGTATTTTTTTGATATCGTTTAGTGCATTTCCAGAAGGACTACATTAATTTCTCTTTAATCATGGTCGAACTTTAGCAATTATTCAAATTGGATTATTCATGAATAAGACATCCATTACCAATTGTTCTTAAGCATATAAAGATACGCTTAGCAAAATACGAAAAACTATATGATTTAGAACCTTCATAAATCATTGCTTTAAAAAAAAAACATAAATTTAAAAGGGGTATAAGAGTTGGATGTATGATGTCATACTTTTGCCTGTCTAGATGGACAATATTAAGAACTAGTGATAATACTTAGTTATAATAAATAGTAAAAAAAATTGTGATAATAAATAGTATCCAAACAATCTTTAAATCCAAAATAAACCAGCAATCCTAATGACTAACAATGAGAAAGGTGTTTTAGGTTTATACTTGTTTTATTTCCTACATGAAAAAGAAATTTTAAGGTTTGACTGTCTTTTCTTTGCCTCATGAAATTCTGTTATAGTTTTCTTGATCTAAATCGGTTGTATCAATGATTTAAAAAATATATAAGGAAGATTTACTATGCCAATAGCATTTTTTATAGTATTATATCCTTTTATGGGATTAATTTGGGATTACACATACAACTTGAAGCTACTAAAACTATTTGACTTGGTAAACTTCATACTGCTGAACAATTAATTAATGTTATGTTAACTTAAAATTACTCTCTTCTACCAAGACCTACCCCTCCCCTCACTACTATCCTCATCCTCTCACTTGACACTGACCCTCCATCACTCCCGATGCCCACTCTACCATTTATTTTATATAAAAGAACTAAATATAAAAACGATCCATTTCTTTGTAGTAAATTGTGTCACTTTTTTACACCCCTTTAAGTATTATTTTTGCAATGAAGTATAGTCTATGTCTGTCTCCAAGGAGTAATCTATTACAAAGCTAAAATTCATTTGAAATCAGTTGAGCCATTTAAACAGAACAATGGAACTTATACTCACTTAATTTTATTAGTTAGGATGCAAGGGCACTCTGTGGTGTTCATAATTAATATGACATTCAACAATTTGTTACCTTGCTATATAAACTTCACCAAACCCTATTCCAGATATGCTTGTATCATGATTATTTGGTCATAGTGGTGGATACATAATTATTGTGAATCAGGCCACCATAACTAGAGTGAAAGAAAGAAAAAGCAATTATTTAGCATGCAACATAGAAGGATAGATTAATGAATGTAAAAAACAAGCAAATATGCTGTGCTAGGATGATGCACCAAAGAGAAGTCAGCTCAGCAAATGCTAAGTGGCCAGCTGAGCCAGCCAGTGCTGATTTTTAACTGACACCCATTTATTGTATCAGTGTGAAGAAAACAGGGAGTGGCTCAAATAATGTCATTAAATGATAGCATCACTAATTAAATAGACCATTATAATGATATATCTTCCTATACACTATATCCCTTTAGGGCTGAGCAGAGATAAATTATTTATTAGAAAAAACAATTACATATCAGGACATTAAAGTCAGTTGACACCTAAACATTTTATTAGATGCCATACAGGTTTTATTATGATGTTTTCCTCTACCGGTTAGAATGTAGTGCAGAAGCCCATACATGCGTCACAAGGACTGTCAGCCTCTATGTCGATGAAAGGTTTAAAATATGAAGATACAAAGTGACTGCTCAAATTGGATCATCACCACAGTACACAATGCAAATCTAGTTTGTAATGTGTACATAGAGACTAAGTAATTGTAAATGGTTTCCTATCTCTCAATAGTTACAGCCATTCTTGGACTACAATGTACTTTCCATCAGACGTGATGTGCTCACTTTTGCGAGCCAGTATAAATATAGAGAGGATCTAAGGATAGGTGTGGCTTATGAAGAATTATTTAATAAAATTTATCATAATCATTCCAGGTATTGACAACAGAGTTCGCAGGCGATTCAAGGGTCAATACCTGATGCCCAATATTGGTTATGGATCTAATAAGAAGACCCGCCACATGCTACCCAGCGGTTTCCGTAAAGTAAGACTTGTTTCTTTCAAAACAATACATTCAAAATAGCAGTTGTAAAAAAATGAATTAATTGACAAAATTTCAATATTAGGAAAGTTTAAACAAAAATAATAAAGATATATCGTCACGCTATATCCCTTTTCCGGGTGGACAGAGGTACATGCCCCACACTAGCAGTGCAGCTGATTGTCATTCTCACAAAACTAGTGCCAATGATTTAGATACCATATCAGTTTCTTCATATTCCCCTTCCTCAGTGAGCATGTGTTGCCTATGCCCATACTGCAATCTGAAAAATCCAGAGTTACATGCAGGGATTTAAGCTTTCCCGTTTGAATGTATAAACACCGGTTCCTCATTCAGTAGGCCACCACAACCACAAAAACATAATTTATTAAGGTAGTAGATTTGAAATTAATTAAGTTTTTAAAAATGTTGACTGTTGTTTTGTGCCAGTATTCAAACGCGGAAATGTGAATGGTCATAGCTTCAAATTTAGGTTTTCCGAATTAACTAAGGACTTTGGCACTACATACTCGCCAGTGAAAGAAAACATTGTGAAGAATACTTTAGTGATACAAAGGCTAAACAGGTTAACTGTTCAGGCTCGAGAATGAGAATGGTCCATAAGTTCAGTTATGTTTTTATTTAAAGTCTGTATATTTATGGTTAAAATGCATATACATAATTAATGCATATACAGGGAGGGTCGATATCATTAATTAAAATAAAATCTCCACAATCCACTTCCACTTTCTCAATTTGATTAACTATCAAATTCCATTGTTACACTCATTAACTATTGTAATTTAACTATATACTAAAATGAATACTGTAAACGATTACTTTGCAACCAGGCAACTTTTGCTGACAAAATGATGTCTTAAAGTAGTGTGTTCAATCTTTACATATGTTAGTAGACTTAGAATGATGGGTGCTTTCCCGTTGGCGGTTGATGCTCACTATGAATGAGGTTAGCACAGTCAGCCGCTTATGTGTTATAAAATATTTATAGCTTTTTTATTGGTCTGTTAAAATGCAAGGGCACTCTGTGGTGTTCATAATTAATATGACATTCAACAATTTGTTACCTTGCTATATAAACTTCACCAAATCCTATTCCAAATATATTTGCATCCTGATTATTTGGTCGTAGTGGTGAATACATATCTTCCGATTAGGGGGGCCTCATCTCAGATCTTAAAAATTTTCGAGCGGAAGCAAAAACTAGTATTTGTTGCTTTCAGCCCTTGCCCCCTCTGGTCTTTTACCTTTTTTTCTGAAGGGGATATACATTAATCAAATAAAAAAAAACGTTTACAGTATAGTTTTTACAGATCGCATAAAAAGCAAAAAAAAATTACCTTCTCTTGCATAAGTAGAATACTGGCAAAGATACATGGGCTTGTACCAATTTTCAGGCAAATTCTTATGGAAAAAATATCCCATTTTTTTAGATATATTATTTAGTGGGTACATTGAGATATGTGCTAATCTGTCGTGCCTGGAATTTGGGCGCTGGCCCCGGTTTGCCCCTCTTTCCCCCTGTAGATTTGAGCTTGAGGCGTCTTGTCTAAATAATGACTTCCTCCTCCTCAAGGCATATCCCTAATTATGGAATCCCCTGAATATGTTGACCACTGTATGATGGTATGCCGTCATCGTGGATAGTTTTATGTAGATTTTAAGTCTTGTGAATTAGATCAGTCCATATAAATAGGCTTCGAATTTTCGACCCCTATTAAACTTTTTCGGGTGGAATTTGAATAAATCCGCCCTTATAATGGATGTCTACATCATACATAGAACCCAATGTCCAATTTTTACATTTCTAGCTGTAGTAGTTTAGGTTTCTACTATGATGTCATGCAGGACAAGTATTTAAATAAGTATTTAAGTATTTATAATTTTATTAAAATCCCAGGTCTTGGTGCACAATGTTCGTGAGCTGGAAATCCTCATGATGCAGAACAGAAAGTACTGCGCGGAGATTGCACACGCAGTTTCATCAAAGAAGCGGAAAGCTATCGTCGAGCGCGCTCAACAGCTGAGCATCAGGGTCACCAACGCTTCCGCCCGCCTCCGCTCGCAAGAAAACGAATAAATTTTATTTATATAGTTTAAATGCAATTTTTTATTTGTAAACACCTGTAGAAGATACCTCATACTTCTTGTAGAACAACTTAAAAACTAAACAAAGAAAATGCTTTATTTGAGTTGAATTTTTCTATTGTATGTCTATAATAGTTTTACTACTGTAAATGAATACATAAAAATCATAGGTGGCCAATAAAATAAGCACATTAAAATTATGGAATATTTTTTTCCGCTAAACATTATTAAAGTAATAATGTAAATAACATTTAATTAATAATTACTTTTTTATTTTTAATGTGTAAACCAAATTTCAATAAAAATATTTACCAAAATAAAGATTGAGCTAAAACAATTGTAAACAGAAAATCAATATTAAACTGTTTACCTGCTCATGACGCCGAAAGTTCTCAGCTTAAACTAGGGCTTCCAATCTCACAGATTATCTTCACTCTCTGTATTTACGGGACTTAAGTTTTCAATCCCGCATACAGGAATTAATAAAGCTCACATAAAGTGATTAAAACAATTAATTAACATTATGTTATATTTATTTAAGGCTTATTATGAATAAATTACACAGGTAATTAATAAAAATCAAATAAAAAATAATCAATCAAATACAATTGAAAAAAAAATCCCCGGCTAGGGTGGAGGCGATTTAAAGGACACCTTGGGGGGGTTTTAGTCAATAGGAGTCAGACGCTGGGGTCGCTGCCCTGAAATTGTCATATGCTTGATATGTATGTATGGAGTTACCAAAATAAATTGGCTTATTTTAGATCAACTACAAGCATATTGTTTATATGTGATACATAGAAAAATTTTAGAATCCAATGTAATGGATAGCGACCGCGAGATCTATAAGTACAGAACCGCAAGCCCTGCGTGACGGAGATTGCGTGACACAACATAGTAAGTTCCACTGAACCGAACGCCTGTCAAAATATGGACGGCATCATACCTGATACTACAGTGAGCAATCTACCCTACAAAAACTTCGCTGATAGATTGGAATATAATTAGTTACAGACTGAAGTCTCTGCTTGCCCGAAAAACTACCTTCGGATTTCAGTAAAATCTGACCGAAAGCAGATGTATACTGTGTTTATATTTTTTTATATTGTTATCACATTACACTAACTCTCTCATGACTGTGACTATGGTAGCCTAATGGATAAAGAACGAGTAACCATGCGTAGCGACGTAAATTGCCGTAGGTTCCAATCGGGGCGCGTACATCTGGATTTCAGATTAAAAACGGACTTAGACACCGCATGCTCACCGGTGAAGGAAAATATCGTGAGGAAACCCGCAAAGTATCTAATAGAAATGTCATATGTAAATGCACTGAGAACGGTGGTCAGCGACTGGTCACCTTAGGCACGACATATAAACAAAGTGGATACAAGCACTAATTTATCTCTGCTCACCCCAAAAGGCACGACGTCGTGTCTTGGTGGGGCGGCGGATTGGGTTGTTAGGGTTAGAAATTGCCTCCCAAACCCTCTCCGGCGCTTTCTTCAGCTTCATTACCTTCTCATAAAAGAAGAGAGCTGCATGCCAATACTTGCCATGTTCCATTATTACCGATCATCGCTCAAACGAGTATCGTCAGCGACAAATCACTGCTCACCAACCTGGATCAACACGCCCCGATATGTGACCGAGATGGTCCTATGAGGATTTTCCCCAAGTAAAAATAATACTAATAAAACACCAAATAAATTGAATAATTTTATTGCTACTGCATAACTCCTTCCAATACGGCAGATCATTGGCAAAACGTTCGGGTTATGATATTATTTTTTACGATACACGAGCAACCGTACCAAGAACGGCTTGTTAGCTCCTACAGGCTGATCATTTTTTTAATGAAATTTAATATATTGTAACTTAGTCATTTTTCATGTTAAACTTCTTTTTACATGGTATGACAACGATAAATCGTCCCTTGCTAGTCGTTCCCGGTCTTATACTTAACTGTGCTTACAATAAGGAACGCCGATGTCGCTTTATTAAGCATATATAAAGGATAACTACACTTTTACTGTCTAGTGTAGAATGAAGGTTAATACGAAGAGGTCAAGCAATAACTCGTTTCTGTACTACAAATTATAAAACGTCCTCATTCATTTTGGCTACTCTCACGTAAAATGTTGTCACCATGTTCATTCAAATTATGTATATTTGTTTAATTTAGTATCACCCTTTTTTGTATAGCTAAAATTAATGTATTTCTTTCTTTATCTCTCCACCTTGCCTAATGTCAGACCACATTTGCCAGTTATTTTTTTATGATTTACGAATAAACGGTTGACTTCTATAACAGCTGGTGAACAGTGAACATGAGGTCGACAATGGACCGCGCTCGCCCATCAAATGATTATTCAATCTTCTTTTAAAGGCTCTCAGATTGTAAGATCGTGGAAAAAACGCGTTGGAAGAGTATTCTAAAACTTTGTGATTTACATAATAGCAATTTTATTATACTGGCTCGACAGAGTGGCTATATTACACCTGATTGCAAATTGCACAGTACAGTCATAGATGGGCAAAATGTAATCAGATTAATAAAAATGATTAACGATTACACTTTACGTTTTTTTACCATTATTATGACTGCATTTTGCACATTTATGTTTTAAACACTACAAAATCCCAGATTGTATACACATTTTTCATTTCCTAATATTTTGAATGGATTTAATCATGATTACAGAGCAAGAAAATTAAAATTACGACTACATTTTGTAATCGTTCGTCATTAATCAGATTACATTTTGCCCATCTCTGAGTACAGTGTCTCCAAAAACGGCAAAAATTGCCAGGGTACAAAAATTCATTGACACATATCCACGACGGAAGGTCTGTCCGTATATGAACAAGTAGTTTTACATAAACTGATCCCAAAACGATAAGGCTGAAGCGGGTCACTATAACGGTCTTTAATACTTGTATACTGTAGTCATAATCTAGTACATACAACCTCAAAAAAAATCTATGAAACAGCCTGTATAACGGTTGAACATTTACGCGAAAAGAATTTGGGGTTTATCGTATGCAGATTTACAATTTGGGAGTCAGGCGAGTGGCAAGGGTGCGGTTTTTGGTGAGATATTAATCTATTCATAAATAATCAGGGAGCGGAATACGCTGCCAGCGCCTGTTCATCCAGCTTCATGTAACAACTCCCGTGTTCAAGCAACGAATGAATCGGTTTTTGTTGGACGAACGCGCTCCGACATCTGCCTCATCTTCGATTTCCCTCAGGTGTGATTTAGGTCAAGCGAAAGCCTGTATTTAAGATATAAAACTTTTAGAGATTATACCTACAACGCAATTTTATCAACTTAAAGCACTCAAGAGACGGTCATGTGAGGAGCGTATAGCTACGTTGAAGACTTCAACGCTCAAGCACCGTAGAGTTCGTAGTGATTTGATATAAGATAAGAATTTATATTATGACCTTGAATAATAACATATCGTCACAATATATCCCTTTCGGGGTGTGCAGAGATACACTTAAAGGTTGTATCCACTTAATCCTTATATGTCGTGCCCAACGTTGCCCGTAGCACAGCTGATCGCTGTTCTGAGAGCAATTACACCTAACATTATTATTAGATCCCAGGCCAGTTACATCTCTTAGCTGCCCTAAAAAAAAATCAATTTTACACATCCGACCTTATGGAACTCACGTCGAGACTTATTGAGAATTTTTAACGTTTGAGTAATATATAAGCAAAATCAAAGCCTTGTCTATGATCAGTCTAAGTCCTGACAATGTTCACTTTCAGGTGCAGGATGTCGCTAAAAATATTCAATCCAGGACAAAAGTCCCATCGAAGCCAGCACTCGGTTCGATTCACGAACGAAGACAACAAATACAAGTCCTTGGTAAGTATATACGGGAGACGTTTAAACAAGGATGGCTCTGCTATTAAATCTATCTCTTTTGCACACATCAGGCCCGAATCTAGGTGGGTGCACAGGAATCTAGAGGTGGAAGAAGACCAAGTCACCCAGCGTGCCCGCTCAATAATATATCTAAAGAAGTGGACCAATTTATCTATAACTAGCTGATCCGGCAAACGTTGTTTTGCTATATAAGGTTTTGTAATATCTTCTAAGATGTTCATTGAAATTAAGTGATGTCAAAGACAATTTTGTTCACAATTAAATACTCTTAATCAACAACACATTTGTTTGGATAAAGATTAATATTATTACGTTGATACAACTCTTAACAAATAATGCATTAATTTCGACCAAATTTAATTACCATAAAAACGGTTCTAGTGACTTAATCTTAAAAGATAGACATATACTGTCTTGGACATTTTTTAGATCATTTCAAGAGGAATAATTCTTTCTTACATATATTTTTGGTATCTTGAACCGTTTTTGCAGCGCACGCAATGGAAGCCCTCAAGGATGAATAATTTTCCCCGGTTTTTTCTCATTTTCCATTATTTCTTCGCTCCTAATAATTGCATCGTGATGGTATATAGCCTAAAGCCTTCCTCGATAAATGGTCTATTCAACTCAAAAAGAATTTTTCAATTCGAACCAGTAGTTCTTGAGATTAGCGCGTTCAAACATACAAACAAACAAACAAACTCTTCAGCTTTATAATATTAGTATAGATAAAAAAGGCTGAGCAAAAAAATGCCTTTGTTTTGACGTTTTAAAAGTTAACTCGAAAATTTCTTAAGATACGAGTATAATTACCTCGTCTTAAGTAACGCAAGGAAAACTAAAACAGCAAGGTGTCACACAACAAGCTACGCCACGAACGAGTAATTACTTATTATTTTTATATCTCAATCGAACAGGATTCAGACACCAGCTTCTCTCAATACTCTGGCCCTCAGACATACCCTGGCGATGACTCTGGAGCTCCAAGTCCTGACTCCTGCCACTATCAGCCAGCGGCACTTCGATTCCGGCTGAATGATCACCGTAACTATAATATATTTTACAGAAAAAATATCAAAATATTCCACTACTTCCTTTTTATCACAAAACGACCCGATGTTTAATTGGATACCACAATTATATGTTGGATATTTCTCATATTCACAGAAAAAAATCACTTTATTTATAATGTGAAGAGCGAAGGTGTGAAATGCACTCCTAGTATCTATTTTTCACGTTATTACTATTTCGGAGCTTTTTGCGGTCAATCATCAACCTTATCTTCACCTACAACCAGGTAGTATTCAGACACATTAAAATAAAAAACAAAAAGAAACATTTATTTTTATAGACGGTGTGGTCGTGTAGAACCTTCTCGGCGCAGTTCTCTCTCTGTATGTAACTCTTGTAATTTAACATGTAACTCTTCACAAAAAAACTGTGAAAGGCGCTCTTTCAGGTCGGCAGCGCGAATTCACGTTTTGAAATTTTCCAATAACCGTCAGTAACCGCATGTCATCAGGTGGGCTACTAGTCGGTTTACCTTACTATTACATAAAAAAATATAAAGCAACTCTGAGCGACCGCAATCCCAACGGCAACCAATCAGTCATTAATCGACCAGTTGGTTAGGACTGGCGCACCGGAGCATTTGTCAAGGCCCTGACATAGCCTTCGTGTCCCCTTGGCTCTCTGCCAATCTCACTCAATGGTCTCATTCTCTTACAGAAGGACACCACGGTCCTCTCAGATTTCATTCCTAGCCAGCATGACTAACACCATTCACCAAACTAAAACTTTTAATTCATAGGAATCAAGCTCTTAACATCCATCAACCAAATCGTGCAGCAGCGTGCAGATCTAGAATCTAATAAAGCTACCCTCGCCAACCTTCTAGAAGAATTACGAAGGAAACTAAAAAGACGGATAGAAGAATGCCATTTCGAAAAGAAGGAAAAAATGAAGGTAATGACGGTTTCAGCTGTTCTACATCTTTTTACAAACGCTTTTCATACAAGATCATTATTTGATTATTTTTTTTGCAGTCTGTTAGAAAAAGTAAATACATAAATGAAATACACTTTCAGGCATTGAAGCAGGCTAATCAAAAGCTGGAGAAGGAGAAACAGTCCGTGGTCTCAGAGATAGAACATTTGAAAAGGCATTTAGAGAAAGAGGAAGCTCACCACGTACAGCATGCTAGGATGGCCGTAGCCCAGGTAACCATAGAGAAATAACCATCATCAAAGAGCTTACACATTTCTCTAATTAAGCCCCCATTTCATAAAGCCCCCATACGCCATGTCGGATACAATTCGTATGTTATACCAGCACGAAAAGATTCGCTTCTACATTCATCATCACCACTGTGTATCCATATTCTATTATTCCCTTCCTCGCTGTTTTTTGCACGTTGACACAAAAATTAGGTGTCAGCTAAAAATCATCGCTAGGCTGAGCTATCTTCCCTTTGGCGCATCATAACAACTCAGGGTATTCACTTTTGTTGTTTTAATGTTATGGATTGGGTGGTAACGCAAGGGCACCCCTGTGGGTACGGGCATCGACTTGGTCGGTCAGCTAGGATACGAACCTAAAAGTGATTTACTAGCGTTTCGGAAGCCACTACTTTAAGAAAAAACGCCGAAAGAAACTCAAGGCTACGTCACAGTGGAACTGCGGCTTGGAACGTAAGCGCACTGGTTAGCAACAGTTGACTGAACTATCCTTATTCGGCGCTGCCGACGACAACGGTGTCGTGGAATGAAATTAGTGCTTGTTTCACCTCATTGTTTTTCGGAACTTTGTCTAAGCGGACGGGCTAGACGTTCATGCGTTATGGCCTATATCTCCGAAGACCATCATAAGAACTGTATCATAAAAATGGACCAACTTTATGTTAAACCTAATAACTAAAAAAAGAATTATCCAAATTAGTCTATAAATAGCGGAGTTATCGGTGACCATACATAAAAAAGAAATACACTCGTATTAAGAAACTCATTCTTTTTGAAGTAGATTAAAAAGGAGAATTTTCTATCGTTAACGTTTCTTTTACAGGCTATACAAGGAGTTGTAACAAATGCAGCACCCCCTGAATATCTCTTCAACCCTTCCTCGGTAGCAGACCTACCCAACGTGGTCAGCAGGAACGTCGCTAAAAACGCGCCTTCGAGAAATGTTTGTTCTTTGTAATCGCATTAATTCTTCTTTCTTTTGGATAATGCGGTGTACAAAACTTAATACTTTATGTAAATTCTATAATCTTGATTATTTTATGGTTCCCTATCACCAACAGGCTAATAAGATTACTTCGTTGTCCGTTTATCCGTAATCTAACAATATTCTCGTCCCTTAGAAGTCGTTGGCGTTCTTGCACTACTCAGTAGATACCATCAAGTACGTTGTAGTCACTGTTCGAGCTAATTTATAAAAATAATGTGCTTACTGTTCACAGGCAGACAATAAGCTGGCTGCCGCGCGGCTTATGCGCGATATAGCTGAGCTCAGGCAAAGAGTAGCCCAAGTGGAAGCCAGGCTTAGCAATGAATTGAAGGTATAAGCATCATCACCCAAAGGAAGTTTAAGCCCACTAAAGCAAATGCTAAGACCACGGCACTACGGTTCCACCTTTCCAGAAATTTAAGTTCATGCAATATGCTGTGCTAGGGGTTTTCTCTAAAGGATTGAATCAGAAATAAGGTGATATGTTAGAGACCTTAAATCATCAACATAGGAGAAAGGATTACTAGGCGGAAGTGGCAGTGAACTGGTCATACTGGCCGAAGAACCGATAACCGTTGGAGTAGTTTTCTTGAGTGAAGACCGGGTCTCGGGAAACGTAGTGTAGGACTTTTTCAGCCTAGATGAGCTACGATTATTTCAAAGTGGCTAGTAGTTGCTGGAAGAGAAGAGCCGAAGGTCGGACTCAGAGGCGAAACTTGGGAGAGACCTATGTCCAGCTGTGTACAGATAGAGATTAAGGATGATTGAGCAAAGGTATTCCTCTTTCCTGAGCCATTTGCATCCAAGCACGCTGCAAGCCTTTAAAACATCAGCCCATCTCACCGCCGTACGTCTTAGGTTTCGATCACCCAGTCCTAGCCAATAGTCGTTTAATACTTTATAACCCTAACCTTATTTAATAACCCTATTTTTTATTTGAACTGGTGGTTTAGTGGATAAGGATCAGTCAGGATCCACGCTCGAAAATGCGAGTGGTAGTAGATTCAAATCCCGATACTTACATCCTGGTTTTACCAGATTAAGTTAGTTATTATTAAGATTACCTCATGCTCACCGGTGAAGAAAAATATTGTGAGGAAGCCCACATGGTCCTGAGAAGATCACTTTTCAAATTGGGAGCGACATACAAACGCAAAGTGGATATAGTTACTAAAGTACATATCTCTACTCACCCCAAAAGGGATATAGTGTGACGATACATTATTATTATTTATTATTTTAGAACTCAATCGAAAATTCTGTATTAGATCGTTAGGATCGCCACATACGTGACGGCCCCAGAGTCCCACACTCTTACTGGCTACAAACCCCCAGGGTGTCCCTCTGCACGCTGCAAGTCACGTGTGAGGGCTTATTTTCCTTCCAAAGACCTGACAAGTGAACAGGTTTACTCGATCTCCATCTCTGTCAGGACTTGTTAGACTCTACCCCTCAAGACCTCTCTATCAGGCGAAGTATAAGATATATACAAATTACCTCTAACTCATTAGCTTGTTTGTTACATAACTCAACCACCTAGGATCTCGTTTGGCTAAGAGTTTTCATCATAAACACAGATCCTCGCCAAATCTACTTGAGAGCGGAACTTCCTCTAAACACTTGATTAATAAGTAACATATATCTGCAGCGTAAGAGGCAAGCTGAACTGGACATAGTACAACTGCGGAAGGAATTGTCAATGACCAAGAGTTGCGTGGCTTCTCTGCGTCTACCCTCACAGCATCTCAAGAAACAATGCTCAAAATTTCTTTAATATAACGGGAACTGTATATTGTAGTATTGTTATTTTTAATAAGCTTTTCTTTATGAATGTCTATTTAAGAGTTCCGTATCTTCAAAGGAAAAATAAACCCTTATAATACGTCTGAAGCAAATGCATGTTTTGCATAAAAATCCCTTGTTTTCTCTTTCTTGCAATTTTTGCGTACTCAAGGAAAATATTTGTCTAATGAAGAAAGAGAAAAATAATCGCAGATACACGAGAAAGAAAAAGCAAGCAATTTTTTCTACGAAACATTTGCCCCGGACGCTCGATTATCGAACAATTCGTTTTCTTTTTAATTTTATCCAAAATCACGTGGACCGAGAGAGCGATGGCCCTATGACAAAACTATGCGCGAAAACATATAAAAGTACTGCCATATGCATCGAGCTATAAAGATAATATATTTGATGGAAATTTATTTTGTAGTATATACATGATTGTTTTAATTAAGGTTAAAATTAACTGTTCGTGATTTTTCACCGGTGAAATAACAGTGACAAAAAATAATAAATTCATGGTATTACTGATAAAAAAGAGCGATACTTTCTATACGTTGTAAATACCTTTTAAATTCTCTAAAACTACATATTGCGAATAAAAACTAGTACAACCAAAACTCGTTTATTATCCTTAAATACAGATGACAATATGTACCGAATCTATTCAATAATCTGTAACTGCTCCTCCACACAATAGCTATTATCCTCAGTTATCTATACGAATATTATTTTTTTTGGTCTATAAGGGCGGTCCATGGCTTTTATCTATATATATATATATATATATATATATATATATATATATATATATATGGACTATGAATCTTCGACTCGATGTTCGCAAGGCTGTCCAAGCGATCGCCGGCGTAATTATAATGAAACAAGTAAAAAACTTTACCATATCTATGATGGACACTATTTTTATTTACTATATTAAAATTGTAACTTGTCGCTGTCTATACCATAGCAGGTGTATGAGAAAACTGTGATTGTTGGAATTATTGTCAGTCTGCGTGTTTGTACGCTGTGTCTTATAAACGGCTGAACCGATTAGATACAGTTTACACTAATGTATAGTTGTAAGTTTTACTTAACATTCGGTGTTCATGTTATTTCAATCGGTTCATAATTAAAAAAAAACTACATTGTTTTTAAGAATCACGTAATAGACTTTCTGAAAAAAAAACAATAAAATATTTGTTTAGTTGATTTGGCCTAAACTTTGGCTATGTAATATGTATTTAGCAGTGACGTGTATAGGGTACTAGGACAGGGTAGGCAGAATTCGCGTAATTAATTTGAATATTATATTATGATAGTAAATATTATATTGCTTTCATAGGAGAGATAGATAGCGTGAATATAGAATAGATAAGAATATAAATGGTATCTTTTTTGTTTAACCTTAGGCAATGCATTCCAGACTTAATTATCATAAGGGCATGCAATGCTTTCATGCATCTATGCAATGAACGCTACTGGTATTTAGGTATGTTATGTTACTTTTGGTAAATCGCACCTAGGTGAAGCACGTTGGGTCCGTTATTTAAATATCTCTATGCGAATGCAGACTAGTGATGAAAATGCCCGGGAATTTTCCCAAAGTGCCCAAAACTTGTATGGGGAATATTCCCGGGAATTTACGAAATGTTCGCGGAAGTGCTGGGCACTTTGGGAAAATTCCCGGGCATTTTCATCACTAATGCAGACTACGACCGACAAAGAACTGTGAATAAGGTCGAAATCAAGCCAACAGAGCCTCGAATTATTATTAACATTCGTCGATCACAGACGACGCAACTGTGTGGAGGAACCTTATCCGACTTGATTGCTATAGATGTAAAAAAACATGAAATAACTGGTAATTTAACAGTTATAAATGAGCATCGCACAATTTGTGCAAGAGAAGGCACTAAAATCAAACTACGCGTGCGAAAGAGATAAAACTAATATCAGGTTCGGCCCTTGTTATAATTTGTCCTATTTCACCATAAACCTTAGACAAACTTATCGCCAAACTTTTGACATGATGTTTTGATGAACACTTAAGTGCGTTTGCAAAGTACGTTTGCTTTTAAAATAAGCCGCACAATGCTTGCACTTAAATATAGTTGGTTTTGAATGTTCAGCCACATGTGAATCTAATCTTTGTTTACTTTTAAACTCTTCACCGCATATCGCACACGCGCTGGTCAACCCGCCTCTGTGGCTCATTTTCAAGTGCCTAAGTAAATTTTTTTCATCGTTAAATTGCTTAGAACATTGATTGCATCTGTGTTTACTAATCATATAAGTTTCGACTGCACTTTCTATTTTGTCTTGAGATAGTTTGTTTTGCTGGGCGCGAAGTCTGAAATAATGATTTTTACATTAATTTTTCTTTTAAACTTAGCTTCACACTCAACTCTTTAGAGCATTCACTTAGAAATTATTACATACTGTTATTATTACAAAATAGAATCAAATACGAGACTTTATTATATATCCTTGATATAATATATAATATTACTATCAATGAATTAGAAAATAATAAACCACATAACTCGACGTCAGTAAAACCTTAAATATCATGTAGTTGATAAAACAATCTGCCAAGAGTTGACGCTTCGATCTCCGGATTTTAATCATATTATTCCGTTACTATGTCATAACATAGACATGTTATGTTATGTTATGTTATCATGATATATTCATATAAGAACTTATATGAAGAAATGCTAGAGATGGAAAGAATAAAACACCTATAAAAGGAAGATTAACACGAATAACGTAAGGAAAACATAGAAGATCATACATTTCATCCTCGCATTTTGCTCTATACGTCAAATTATTTTTTGATATTATGGGAAAAATAGACGCTGAGAACGTATTCCACTCTCATGAATCGATTTTTTTAATGCGAATACTGGTAATGTCCTTGACGTAAGTACCCGACATCGACACGGCGTCTAGTAGTTTTATGGTGAAAAGGGGACGGTAGAATCAGATGAAGCTCTTTGAATAAATTTCTTGAATTTACCTGCTTTTCCCTCTCAAGACGGCTTTCACGTGCAAAGCCAGATGATCTCGCATCATGCTCATCGGCATGACGACGCTACACTTCTTGCAGACAGCAGATCGTTCTCCGTCTTTTTTACACCGTGAACAAACGAATTGCTCATCTCCACCTAAGGGCATCATCATCGGGTACCGCTGATGACATTTCGAGCATGTTATATTCACTCTCTTACACGCTGTCATGCCTTTCTTAATCTCCTTCTTCCTCTGGAGCGTGCGTTTCCTTCTCATTTCTTCTGCCGTGATCTTCGTTTTCGACAATTCCATTATCTTCTTACGCGAGTTTATAACGGAGGGCGTCGCTTTAAATTGAATTTTCTGTTCAACTGGTTTTATTTCAACTGAGCGTTTCGATGATCCTGCATAATTGAAACGTTTTTAAGGTTCCGTATCTTAAAATAAGAAGGGCAGCCTTATAATGATCACTTTGTTGTCTGTCTGCTTGTCAGGCGAGGAGGTATCACATTGTAATTAATATTAACACATTGAGCGCCACGTCAGCCATCGGTGGCTGACACTAGACTTTCCGTTTAGGCCGCGTCACCCATCGGTGGCTGACAGCGTGCTGCAACATGAGAACTATAAAATTTACACTATTTTATGGAATTAAAGAGAATTTATTTAAAATTTACTTAATTTGGTATCATTACCGTATTAGTGGAATTCATTAAAACATGGCAAACATAAAAATGGTTCTCCTTCACAAGTATTACAATATATTATACCACGCTTTGTCTTCTCCTTGCCATCACTCTACCATCGTCTCTTGAACTGATTTGGCGCGTAACGTTTTTTTTTTTATACTGGCTCGATATAGTGACTATAGAGTACCTGATGGTAACTACAGTGTAGTCCAAAAACGAAAGCGACTATCAAAGGATGAAAATCCATTGATAGTCTACATCGTCATGTCGGCCCACATATACCACGACTGAAGGTCTCTAGGTATATGAGCTACCGGATATACACAAGCTGATCCCGAAACGCGACAATCCGAAACTGGTCACGATGACGGGTTTTACACCCATGTACTGTGGTCGCTATCCAGACGGGCACAGACGCCCTACCACCTCAAAACGTAACGTGTTGAATGAATGCCTATAGGTATCACTTTTCAAACGTAAACGATCTTCTACTGCGATCGGAAACACCGACCCTACAGTACCAGGGTGTAGAAGCGGCGCGCGTGACCTGAACAAGATTGTCTTAGAAGTACGTGTGTCGCTCAACGTGTTAAATAGAGTCTTTAGTAAGGGTTAAGGGTTTAAGTTAAAAAGTAACCATACATTTGATGGCTTTACTGATTACATTTGCTAATATAAAAGCACGAGTAAGGTTTAGATCGTAGCTCTAATTTAGTTTTACAAAGACAGGGTAGTGCACGATGTGTACACTGGATCGAGTAGATGTTGAATGGAGAACTCGCACAGAGTCCCCGTATTCTTTTTTTTTTTTACACTGGCTCGACATAGTGACTATAGAGTACCTGATGGTAAGTAGAGTGTAGTCCAAAAACGAAAGCGACTATCAAAGGATGAAAATCCATTGATAGTCTACATCGTCATGACGGCCCACATATACCACGACTGAAGGTCTCTAGGTATATGAGCTACTGGATATACACAAGCTGATCCCAAAACGCGACAAGCCGAAACTGGTCACTATGACGGGCTTTACACCCATGCACTGTGGTCGCGATCCAGACGGGCACCGGCGCCCTACCACCTCGCTGCTGCTCGTTTAGCACCACCCAGGAGTCACGTGTAGGGAAACTAGGGTAAAGCCTACGGACGCGAGCAGCTTCGACTCTCGATTCGTTATGGGTCTTAGGTTGCCTTTGCTGCTATGATAAAAATAAACTTCTAAGTCGGCTCAATCAAAATATACGACCATTTTTTTTTATATTCGCAAAGGAATTAACACCTAAAGAGTACTTCCCGTCAACCAAGAATCATGAAATTTGTCAAGAAACCGTGTCTTATAACACAAGCCCCGTACAGGGAAAACCGAACACCGTAAAATAATTACATTAGAAAAAAAGTTTTTATTTGGTGCTGGAAAATTGAACGCGATCAATGCCAATGTATGGGGTGAACAGTTTTCTAACGGCAATGTTATATTTTTCCGGCTTCGGAATCTTCAATCAATGAGTAAATCGGTTTTTAATGGTCGAGCGCACTCCATCAGTGCCCTCGTCATCGCTATTCGTCAAATATAATTGAGATCAAGTGTGAGCCTGTTTATAATTAAAAATAATACCTTCACTAGGTGTTTGTTCAAAAGCGGCGTGGACTAACGCTCTGAATCTCTCCGTATTCTTGAGTTGCTTGACGCACCATTCGCAGATCATGCAGTCCAATGGAAATACCTTCGGAAATAAGTCCGGTTGGTAAATTAACTACATATTTTACTTGAAACTTTGGATCCATATACTGTGATCATATTTCAGTTACATTTACTACCTATCATCTTAGAAACGGCTACTTATTTAAAACCAGTGTCTCCAAGTCATGCACAAACCTTTATATCAAACTCAAAGGCTTTTAAATCGTCAATGTGTCTACCTCCAGATCGGAAAGCAGGATTTACCAAGAAAAGCTTGCAAGAAACTCTAGTGGTCTTCTTTTACGTGAAAAGAAGGTAAATAGGCGAACAGTCCACTTGGTGCTAAGCGATTACTGTCACACATGGGTAACCGTAACACAAAAAATCTCAACATTGCGCTGCTAACTCGGCTATTAGAGCATTTTTCACAATTTTTTATTTTAAGACCTCCATTCCTTAATTTATACGTAACCGCTCTTTTCAAAATATTATCCATAAAGATATACATTAAATTGTTCTGTAAAAATCTATTATTCTATGGCCAAGCATCCTTATCGGACAAATAATAATTGAGAGCATATTATACCTTCATTAGGAATGATTTTATTTAAATATAAATTTTATAAGTGTGAACTTCAAAATGCTTGTAGGTAATTTGCCATATATTTGTTCATCACTCCGTTCCGGGCATATTCCATCGAACAAATTCAAACATTTAATAGGAATTTCCGACTCCCCAAACTGTACGACATGTGGTGTGGAAGAAGACGTTTACCTTTTGCTGATGGAGTGTGTCCGGAACGAAGCACAACGTCGGGATACACAGGTTGTCAATTATCTTGTGGGCACTTGCAACTGCATTTTGTCCTCTCCGCTTTCCGAGCAGGCCAAAATGTTAGTTGCACTTTACCTGAAGGTGGCTTAAAGTAACTATAAGTGTTTTGCCTGTACGGGGGTGACGTGGTCACTCTGTGACAAAACCCCTTTAAAATAATAAAGAAATAAAAAAAAAAATTTGTTCATCACAGAAAAGTTTGTGAATACCCGTACTGAAGCTCTCAGTGTTTAAGATAGGGTCACTTTCATAAGTCTAATGAAATGAAATAAAATATAACTTTATATTCAAATAGGCCTACTTACTTCCGAAAACTTGAATAGATAAAAAAAAAAGAAAAATAAATCTACCAACGGTTCGAAAAACAGAATCTACATAGAAAAGCCGACAAGAAACTTATATTCTATTATTAGTTGCTCTTTTTAACATAATGAGGTATAATAACAGATATAATATATAAAAGGAATGAATGCCCCGTGAGAAAGAGCTACCATATAACATTTAGTACTTCATTACCTTAATCCCAAAACAGTCGTACAAGAGCTGGTCATATCTGGCTTCGACTCCTTCCCATACGTAAGTATCGCCGAAAGGTCTCAAGTTGTTATCTCCACCGCAAAGACGACAGCAGTGGCTCTCCGAGGAGCACCCGTCTCCAGATGCTTGTGCGTGATTTTGTAATGTTTCCTGAATGTAATTCGTAAAAAAAAACGATTCGTTTTTAGTAAATGACGTGAATGAATGTAAAACTCGTAACTTTTATTTTAAATCATTGTTTTTATATTTCTTTATAATTTGCTTATTTCACATTTTGTATAAGTAATTGGCGTCGTAATGTGACGCTATATAATTATACATACACACATATTTGTTTAATGTCGCATTTGTTATTATATGTATATATATCTTCTTTATATGTATAAAATTCTCGTGTCACAATGTTAGATACCTTACTCCTCCGAAACGTCTTTACCGGTTTTTACCAAATTTTATATGCATATTCAGTAGGTCTGAGAATCGGCTACTATCTATTTTTCATACCCCTAATTGATTGTTCAACCTTAACATTCTTTTTTAATTTTTGAACAAAATTTTTTGTTTGTATTTTACTACCAGAAATTACCTAGAAATCTATACTAATATTATAAAGCTGAAGTGTTTGTTTGTTTGTTTGTTTGTTTGTTTGAACGCGCTAATCTCTGGAACTACTGGTTCGAATTGAAAAATTCTTTTTGTGTTGAATAGACTATTTATCGAGGAAGGCTATAGGCTATATAACATCACGATGCAACTATTAGGAGCGAAGAAATAATGGAAAATGTGAAAAAAACGGGGAAAATTATTCATCCTTGAGTGCTTCCATTGCGTGCGCTGCGAAAACGGTTCAAGATACCAAAAATATATGTATGACAGAGTTATTCCTCTTAAAATGATCTAAAAAAATGTCCGCGACAGTATATGTCTATCTTTTAAGATTAACTCACTAGAACCGTTTTTATGGTAATCAGATTTGGTCGAAATTAATGCATTATTTGTTAAGAGTTGTATCAACGTAATAATATTAATCTTTATCCAAATAAATGTGTTGTTGTTTAAGAGTATTTAATTGTGAACAAAATTGTCTTTGACATCACTTAATTTCAATGAACATCTTAGAAGATATTACAATAACTTATATAGCAAAACAACGTTTGCTGGATCAGCTAGTAACTTATATGGCAAAACAACGTTTGCCGGGTCAGCTAGTATTACATAACATTAGCGATTACATGCGTCTTTGCTTGCATTAAATAACTATTACCGAAAGGAAAAATCAGTCTCTCATAATCACAGAAATAAACTTATAACTAAAACATATATTTTTATTCTTTGTGCCGTAGGAATAACGGAAACCCCAGTTTTGATTTTTGTTTCAACATCATAAAATAAATATATAATTTGCAAAAAGATTTGTTGGGACTTGTCGTTCATGAGTCGGTGAGTCAGATATCTCTTCGTATATATAAATAGAAATAGATTAGACTTATTATATATAATAATAGGCGTGGTGACCTATTGTTCGAGTAGAAATAATTCATCGCCTTGGATATCGATTTTCCTAAAACGTATCTTTATATTTCCAACAAAAAAACTTGATATATCTGTTTTTCACAGTGCTTACAAACTTTCAACCCCAATTTCACTCACCTAGGGGTAGAATATAAAGGAATCTGCCTTAGAGAATGCTATGTCATCGCCTTAGATTATAGTCATCGCCTAAGATGTCATAGCATTCATTGCGTAAATTTCATGTTTTTAACTTGAATACTTTTGGCTCAACGGTATATCAGGCAGAACAATTGATTTTATATATATTTAGATAATAATATAAAAAATCGTTTAAATAATATATTCAATAATATATGCAATAAATAAATAATCACCTTGCTAAATATTTTGTGCAATTTCGACTTCGTCCATATAACATTCATGGTATATTAATAACTTTGAGTACAACAAATTTTAATAAGAATTAAAGGTAACTTTACAATTTTATAACAAAATTAAAATAATTGTCTAAAGTGACTCTATATAAATAAATACGATTAATAAAATATTGTACAAAATATTATATAAATATTAACATTATTGACGTATTAAGAAGTATATCAAAACTATTAATTAAGGTGGAATACAATTTAAAAAGATCCAATTACGTACATGAAGACATTTCTTAAAATATTTTATTATGTTCAACTTTTGCCCAGATGGCAGAAGCACAAAAGTGTATTTTTTTTCTCATAGTAATTATTTTTGATTACTTTATTTTATTACATTTTTATACAACGTGTGCTCCGAGTTTCGTAACGATTGAGTTGCTGACTTCTAAATATATATAACTCAAAGGTGACTGACTGACTGACTGACATAGTGATCTATCAACACACAGCCCAAACGACTGGGCAGATCGGGCTGAAATTCGGCATGCAGGTAGATATTATGACGTAGGCATCCGCTAAGAAAGGATTTTGATCAATTCTACCCCTAAGGGCATAAAATAGGGGATGAAAGTTTGTATAAATCTTGTTAGATTTTCAAGAATTGCTGTCTAAAGTTTATCCAGACATTATTCATATACATGACAGGCCTATTGTATCATTATGTGAGCGTGCCATACCTACTCCAAAGAATGATCAAGCAGCAGCTATCAACGATATCCTGCTCATGTCGTTTGAGGGCGAAGAAAAGGTCTACATCTAATTATCAAAATACATATAACTCAAAGGTAACTGACTGACTGACATAGTAATCTATCAACGCACAGCCGAAAATACTGGACGGATCGGGCCGAAATTTGGCATGTGGGTAGGTGAAGTCTACTTTGCCATGACAATAAACAAGTCTCAGGGGCAAACTCTCAAATTTGTGGGTATTGACTTCAAAGAACATTGCTTCTCCCAGGGACAGTTTTATGTTGCTTGCTCACGAGTAAGTTCACCCAATAGCTTTATAGTTTTAGCGCCTAATGACAGATTAGTTCAGAATATTGTATACAAAGAAGTTTTGTAGGCCCTAAATTTTTACACACGCTAAACAAAAGTAAAGCCTCAAAAACTATACCTAATTAATAATAATACTTCTTAACGCGAGCGAAGCGGCGGGCAAAAACCAGTCATGAATAAAATTCTTCAAATGTTCGACTGACCATGTGCAATGTGGAATCAATGGTTTTTTTTACGAAATGGTAGCGGAGTGATGCGTCCCTTGGGTCGCTAAGTTTTTCCGCCTATCTACGTAGATTTCCTCGCCGTTTATATTGTGTATAAATGCGTAGAAATGGTGTAACAAACAGGAAATGAAGATGATACGTAACTAAAACTACGAAGAGATATTGGAACGTGGCAGGAAAACGTGACCACAAATTTAATTAGAGTTGAAAGAAAAACCCCATGGCTGTATGGCATAGAAGCCTTTGACTTTTCAACAAAGTGGTAATAAAACAAAAAAGTAACGTCAGACGTCAGTGGGTTTGTTACCTTTGTTGATTTCGTTAATATTTTATTTTAAATTATGATAATTGCTTTATTTTATTAAATAATTCAATAATAATGTAACATAAAAAAACGACATATAATTTTAGTCCATTACTTATCTATTAAACTAACAGTGATTGTGTGAAAATATTTACAATTCTTCGCAGCGATACATGTTGACTAATTCATACATATTATTGATTAATATAACATAAAATATGGGAGGTAAAGCAGAAAAGGGTACTCCAAAGTACATAGCTAACAAGATAAAGGCTAAAGGATTGCAGAAATTGCGTTGGTATTGCCAAATGTGTCAGAAACAGTGTCGAGATGAAAATGGGTTCAAATGCCACACTATGTCGGAGTCCCACCAGAGGCAACTCCTGCTCTTCGCTGACAACGCTTCTAGATACATTGATGACTTTTCCCGTGAGTTTGCGGACGGCTACTTGGAGCTACTTCGCAGACAGTTCGGCACGAAGAGAGTAAACGCGAATAAGGTGTATCAAGAATATATATCTAACAGGTATCTATGTTCAATAGTGTATTGATGAGGAGTAGGCAGTGGGGCAGCTCGCCATGGGCTTCTGATGAGAAATAATCTCTAAAGGCTTATTTAGATGGATGTTTCCAGCAGTATTTAAAATTTCAGGGACCATCTTCATATGAATGCCACTCAGTGGGAGACCTTGACAGATTTTGTGAAATGGCTGGGGAGGGAAGGCAAGTGTGTTGTAGATGAGACGGAAAAGGGCTGGTTCGTTGCCTACATAGACCGAGATCCAGCAGCCATTGCAGCTCAGGAAGCCAAAGCTAAGAAAGAGAAAATGGACAAAGATGACCAGGTATGGCATAATTATATTCTGTGAACAGAGACATCTAGAAAGCTCGAGAAGCTCTTTTATTCTGCCTCAACAACCCATGATAGAAAGTACAGTGTAGGCTATTTTCAGCAGAGGCTATAAAGAAATGAAAATCTATTGACAGTTGCAGTTATCTTGTTTGTCCTCATATACATATATATCTAAATCTTGTTTCTTGTGTTTTTTATTGCTTAATAAGATGTAACACAACCCCCTAAGATGTAAAAGGGCCCCCCTTTACGAAAATCAGCGTTGCAGACTTGGCCTACAACTTCACTATGGAACATATTTGCAGATTTCAGATTAAGGATAGCCTTAGAGTAGTTTTGCGCTGCATTTAATCTGAATTTGTGTAAATATGAGCCTAGAAAAGTGACAAGTTCAGATATTGCATTTCAATTGATCTGAAAATAGTATTAGAGGAGTTCTTTCAACAACTTCTTTGTCAACAAATTGAATGTAGTGCTTACAGTAATCATATATAAATAGTTCTGACTCAGTCTGAGGCAGTCTTGAGTTTTTGTCATTGTATTTTCTTATTGTAGCCTCTGAAACTCTAGCAGGTCACCATTACGTTGTTTCCTTGGCTGGATGGCTAAGCACCTTAGGTGAATGCACACCTCCTCTGGTGAAGTGTTATAAGGTCCTCCCAGGCCAACAACAATTTGTTAGGTTGAAAAAAAAATACAAATAGTTCAATAGTTAGGATGACCATATTTTCACAGATTTTAAAGTTGTTTATATACTGTCAACTATAACTTTTAAGGGAGAAAATTATAAAATCTATATATCATTTTTAAGCCTATATTGAACTTGATTTCTTAGAATTTTTAAATGTTCAGCTTTAGCAGAAGGTTGTGAGGATAGCCAATTAACTGACAGACTTTGACTTCCGTCAAAAATCGGTGTACACTATACCTTCGGTTGTACAATATATATTTTAAAATCACATATAATATGTATCTCTCAGATATGTGCCTGATGAAGAACGACATACAATAGTTACTTTAGTAACAAACATTAATTAGGAATTTTATTCACAGGAGAGGACACTAGACTTTATAAAGAAGCAAGTGGAACGAGGAAAGAAGGAGAATACTAGGACTGATAACTCCACTTTTACCGAGTTCAAGAGGGAGAACAGTCAAGAGAAAGTGTCCCTGAGTCTCAACATCAAGAGAAAAAATGAGGGTAATTTATGGTTTATATACTCTTGCTGAAGGTATAGAAGTGTCTAGAGTTTTGTATAAACTATTATTCATTAATATAAACTTTATATATTAAATATTACAACACATTGTAACACAACATTGTAATTTATAGTTTAAAAGCAGTGGACAATAGCCTTATCTCTTATAAAATGTTCCCAATTAACAATGGTATATGTGTTCCCGCATACAGCTCCAAGACAATTAACAGAGCAGGGAGTGCCCTTTTACACCACCCAACGTTGCAGTGTGACTTGAAGAAGGTCCGACATCACTGAAAGCTGAGGATGCTGGGCCTGCCTTTCTCTTAACCCTGACAAACAAGAGAAGGAACATTCTGAATTTGTATCTAATAGGGGCAGTGGTGCTTGAGGGAGTTCACTGCTCATGTACGAGGAAAACAGGGTATAAGCATTCCTACAAACTGTATCATGCCGGTATTCCGGAGGTGGCGAATTTCACCTACCTCATAATTTGAGAACTGAAAAGGCTGTCCACATGCCGGTATTGTGGCAGATTGTGTAGTATGCTCCCATGGCCGGCTTCCACAGTGCAAGGAGCACCCAGAGGTTTTTAGTCAGGAGGATTCTGACACACCTCCAGCTGTCACCCTCATTGTGATCAGGAAATCTTATGAAGAATTTTTGCCTGATGAAAAAGCTAGTATTTCTATAACTATATTTTAGGTCTTTAGGCATTCACCATATTAGCGTTATTATGCTTTCATATCTTACCATTCTTTCGTTCTATCCGCGGACACACTAAGATAAAATTTCGGATGACAGAGAAACACTGACTTAGGCTGAAACTCAACAGATAAAAAAGGTGAACCGCTGCCTACATCAGCGCTCAGAGTGCACAAGATTAAAGAGGACTCCTCATCAAAGAGGCAAAAGTTGGAAGAGAACAGAAAAGCCTCTGCCTTAGATGAGATCATGATGATAGAAGAACGCGCGAGAGAGAAGGCTAATAGGTAAGTGAAATGGCCCATTAAATTAAAAACTTGAAAAAAAAAAACATTCTTTTGGCAACCCAGGAGATATACTGCATAGGATCGTCGGGCTGCCATAAAGGCAACGGCCCGGTGTGTCAGACTCCTAATGGCTAAAATCCCCTGACGTGACTTTACTCGCTGCAAATAACTCTTCAGAGCACTCGCCATGGTACACACGGTAGAAAATTCTCATATGTCATGTGTAGATTAGTGATGCCACGAATAGTGAATTGGCCGAATACCGAATATTCGGCAACGCTGTCGGCCGAAGCGCCGAATATTCGGCCGCCGAATATTCCTGGAAGTAGCGTGTTTAGTAATAATAATAATCTTTATTTCAACACAAAACTTATGCATATACACAGGGTGATAAGTCTCACCAATTAAGTAAATCTTGTCTCTGGTGAGACTCGCACTTCCGTTCGGGTTATTCAAGGGCGTTTTGTGTTTTTATATGGATATTCACGGTATAAGTTTATTAGTATGTGTGTGAGCGAGAGAGAGAGAGTGTGTGTGAGAGGTTGTTTTCTGAGGCTGGTAACATTTAAGATGAAAAGCGTAATCGTTTGCTATCAACAAAATGCTGAAAAGCTTGTTTTTATCCAACACAACTTACCACTGATCAATTTTAATTACTAAAGTGTTGTAATTTGGAAATAAATACATAATTTTGAGTAATATAACGTGTCTTTTTTACATGATTTGGTATTCGGTATTCGGCCGAATAGTATGTATTATTCGGCCGAATACCGAATAGCAAAAAAAGTGGCCGAATAAGCCGAATACCGAATAGTTGCCGAATATTCGTGGCATCTCTAGTGTAGATCCGGATGGCGATGGCAACTATTTTGGGAGTCGAAGCTGCTCGCGTCCGTAGGCTTTACCCTAGTTTCACTACACGTGACTCCTGGGTGGTGCTAAACGAGCAGCAGCGAGGTGGTAGGGCGTCGGTGCCCGTCTGGATCGCGACCGCAGTACATGGGTGTAAAGCCCGTCATAGTGACCAGTTTCGGCTTGTCGCGTTGTGTATATCCAGTAGCTCTTATACCTAGAGACCTTCAGTCGTGGTATATGTGGGCCGACATGACGATGTAGACTATCAATGGATTTTCATTCTTTGATAGTCGCTTTCGTTTTTGGACTACACTGTACTTACCATCAGGTACTCTGTAGTCACTATGTCGAACCAGTGTAAAAAAAACTATAAGTGGCGGTCGCTGTCGTGTAATTTTCGTCAGCTGCGATCTAGTCAATTATTTTAATTTATGTTTTTTTTTAATTTATGGTTATTTACAGGAAAGACTACTGGCTAACAGAAGGTATTTTAGTTAAAATAGTGACCAAATCACTGGGAGACAAATTTTACAAGAGGAAAGCCGTCGTTGAGAAAGTTCTAGACAAGTACGCAGCACATGTCAAGTTGATCGACGATGCGCTCAAGTTAAAGTTGGATCAGGTAACTTAAGTTAAAAATTATTTTATACCTTTTCTTTTTCAATAAATGATCGACTTGTTTTTTTTTTAACTGACAACTTTTTTTTTTACGGATTGAAATACAATAATTAGGAGTACAAAATTTTTAAAAAATACTTATTGTGAAAGAATGGTTGTCTAACACGTTAAGGACGACGTGTCCACGGGTGGCTCATACGTCAATTGTTAATCATTCAACACTCAGCATTATATTTACAGAAAAAACTAAGTGCATGTGCTTCTCAAAAATCTAATAACAGGAAAAGTAAACTCAAGTATTGTGCAAGGCGCCACTAGATAAAGCAAAGTACGATTTTAACTGCCGTCCAATAAAGCGAAACAAGAAAAAACTACGCCGTCCTTAACGAGTTAAATTTAATCGAAGTATTATCCAACACTAGCAACTTATTTTTGCGGAACCCGTGTTGCGCGAGCTTAACACAAGCTTTACCGATTTTAAAGGATTTTTGATATATATGAACTATTTACTCCAGAATCATCTGGAGACCGTGATTCCGTCGCCGGGCCGCGCGGTGAAGTTTGTGAACGGCGCTTACCGAGGAAGCACGGGCGTTTTGAAGAACATACATACCGAGGAATTCTGCTGTGATGTTGAGGTAACATATAAGTTTTTTACTACAGTAGCACGGCAAAATGACTCCACTGCACCCGATGCTAAAGAAAGCGCAGTAGGAATATAATATGAGTAAATTTAATAAATAATGTTTTTTATTTAATTTATGGCTTTATTCTAAGGACTGGTCCTTTGTGACTTCGCCAATGTCAGTGTGATGATTAAAAACGAGGAAAGTTGACCGGTTATGCTGTTACAAATGTGCTTAAGATATTGGACGGTTGTCGAATTGTACTATTTGTCTTGAGATTGCCCGGTACCTAAAACAACTACAATCACAAACTACAATAAATAATGTTTTTTCTTATCTACTTTCATAATAATCATGATTAGCCAATTTTACTGTCTAAATCAAAGTGTTTAAATATTTTTTTTAAACTAAATAAATCACTTACGTAAAATTCTGAATTTGATTACATCACTTTGTTCAAGGTTTATAACATGAGAACGCAACCTCATACAAATAAAAAAATACACAAACACATTCGTACACTCTGGAAGTAGAAACAAGTCAAATATGAAGGAATTCCAGAACTTCACTCTTTTTCCCTGCCCATGTGAAGTGAAATGGAGGACATTTGAAAGTTTTCCCTAGACACTAGACCCAGTTTTCCCTAGACACTAAACCTAGTTTTCCCTAGATATTAGCGTAAAAGTGTTGCCTACTATACTGTTAGTTATTAAATGGCGCGCTTTTCTAGTGTTGTTGTTTATATTGACTCGGTAAAACGACTGCCTGATGGAAATACAGCAGTCAAGAACGGTAGAGACCCTGGGGGGGCTAGTCTGCTGGCAGTCTGTAACGCCATACCGTTTCCACGTGTATCGTTCGTATATAGTGTGCGGCTGAGTTGTGTAATCTAGTTTCCCCCCTCCCCCTTCTACCATAAATTGACTGCGCGCCGTGTAGATTTGCACCCTTATGTGGTTGACTTCCAGCAGCTTTCACGAGGCAATTCGCCTCCTCTTTATTGTTGCGAGCTGCCAAGGAATGGAATACGCTTCCTGCGTTTGTTTTTCCAACATGGGAATCTTCAAACGTTGTGTGAATCGGTATTTGCTGAGTTAGCGCGCTCCATTATCGGTCATATCATCACTTTCCAACAGGTGAGATGGTAGTCAAACACAAGCCTGTGTGTAATAAAAAAAGTATATTAACAAGCCGAAATGAGTCACTATGACGGTTTTATAGTATAGTTTATAGTTGTGTTCTATTTAGTAGTAGTAATTGTTCTACTAAAAAATGCTCGTTCTCAAAAGTTACTCTTCGTTTCAGATATCGGAAGGCCCGTTAACAGGACGTTTAGTGAAGAGAGTCCAGTATGAAGATATAAGCAAATTGGCCAGTTGACAGAACTAATGTTAATTATTTGGCTTTAAGCAGGTTTAATTATAAATAATTTCTTATAAAAAATGAATAAAATAATTACTAATATTTTTTTTAATTTATTTTACACTTCACTCTGCCGAGTGAAACAAAATCTACCAATAAAAGTCGGCAATATTGTTTCAACTTAATGTCATATGTAAATGCAGGGAAGCAACACTAGTTCTGGATTTCCACATAATTAAAGAGTGGACAAACAGTTCGTTCAGACAGTGACACTGAAATAGGCAAAACGCACTCACCTGGAAATTAGATGCTGAGGACAGGTTACCGGAGCTCTACACAGTACACCATACACAATTATATTTCTAGAGAATGTTCCGCCGCAATCTGTATTGCCCAAAATGAAACCTAATATTCCGATAAGCCCTAGTGTTTCCGTCGTCCGATCATAAGTGTGTGAACTGTTAGACATCGGGAGTGAGGTGCGGTGAGGGAGGTGGGATCGGAGCCCAAGTACATTTTTAATATTCGTGTACTGCGCCTGAACATTGTATAAATAAATATACAACACATTGAAGTTTTTTTTTAATATATAGTAATTAAAAGAAAAAAGAAATATTAAATCAACAGCAGCCACAACCTCAAAATTGGGTAGTTTTATTTGATAACAATGATGGTGGTCAGTTCCACTCGCCCTCCATAATTTGATAAGGCCGTATGCGTGGGTTTTTAGACAGGAGTCGGACACTGGCCCGTCCGTCACCCTCATGACGATCGGGAAGTCATATGATGGATTTTTTTCATTTTGAATTATGACATTGTAGAATATGCGTGGACACAAATAAAACTACAAAATAAGCTCCATAAATCATTTTATATTCATTTAAAAACGAAATAACATATATGATCTTTTAATAGGCAAAAATTAACATTTACAAAAAGCATACTTAATTTATAGTATTCGTAAAATTGAATCTTTAAATTCATCCAAAATACGTGATTTTTATTAAATATAAACATTGAATTCGTATTGATTACTTTTTAAAGAATTACGCATTTTGTGGTCCGCAATGATTAAGATTATATAAAATATTATAAATCATCAACAAAGAACAATTAATCTTTAATTTCAAAATTAAAATTCAGGTAATTTTTGTTCAAATAAAAATGATTGACGAACATATTGTAATTATAAAAAGTAAATAAAATTACATCTTACGTTTAGATCAAAGCTTTGCGTAATATAAATGGTATTGAAGGCCACTGTTTAACTTAATTATTACCGAAAAATGTATTTTCTTCATTATTTTATGATAATAAATACGTATTTTTTAAATTAATTAAGTCTAAGACCAGTGAATATAAGAAAATATTTAAAAAAAGCAAGTTCGATATTCACGGCAGACGCCATTTTAATATTTACGTATTACCAACTATCAAGTGTAAACTTTTCACAGATACAAAATTAGAGCGAACTATTTTTTACTTTCTATACGGGTCTTTTTGCCACATTGATAATAACAATTATAACATTAATACATTATTCGTCAAAGTACATACATTCCTTATAAGTACGTAAAATCAGGCAGTGAAATATGTTCGGCACGGCGTTTTAAACGCTTCGTATCTGACAGTAGCACCGTAGTTTTGAAGTGGAAATTTCAAATGCGAAACAACTTTTGTACAATCAAATTGTCTTATAGGCAATCGTAACTTTATTTAATGGAGATTTTTAAATACTAAAAAATGAGCTTACCTGGATGCTTCAATAGAACTTTTTTTTAAGTTTATCAACAAGATTAGAATCAGCTCATTAAAGTTTTGTTATGAAAAATATTTTATTATAATTTTCATAACAAATTTTTCATTTTTAGTATACCAAGGGATATATATGAATATTAGTTAATTTATTTACTTCTGGAATAGATTTCACCCGGTAAATTTCCACCTCTGCCGACTTGTTCGGCATTTGGGACCAGTTTTGTTAATGCTATTATTAAGGCACGTTATTCGGAAGTTAACATTATCTATAATCCTATATTAATTTGTCACTGTGCTGTAAAAGTTTCAAAAATTAACAAAAATGTACTATACACTATTTTAAGTGACTTAATTTATAGATGAATATTTTCGCTAATGTAATGTTTGTGTCTCCTTGTTATAAATAGGACGGTAATAATGTTAAAATTCAAATTACTAGAAATAAATTCTTCTACATTATATGTGTTATCAATTTTAGGCATAATAGAAACAGTTTTATTACATCAGCAAAAATGTTACACAGTGAAATAATACATTCTTATAGTTCATTTCAAATGCTCATAGCTGGGTTTCACTTATAAAGTTATTGTAGTTAGTATTGTAGTAGTTTTCTGATAAAATATAGATCAATATCTTTATACTGAGGCTAAAAAACGAGACGCTGTACATCAGGTCGAATTTTTTTTGTTTGATTCGGTAATAATTTTAGTGTCAAAGTTAGTCGAAGCTAGTTTTCTACCAACATAACGTAATTGTACTGTTTGACAGAATATTCGCCATATTTGATTATATTTGTCAAGGTTTATTATATATTGTATAACGGGTGGCCTAGCACCTTGATAGTCCAAGCCATTTTTCAAATTTGAATGTTTTCTTGAACCGTAATTAAATACGGTTTTAAAAGGTATACAATTTTTTTTTTAAATATAATAACAAAAATGAAAAATTGGCTCGCTGTATTATATCAATGATTTTGTTTATTTTTTAAAGCTATTAAATTTTTTTCATGTAAATTCTAGCGATAAACTTTGAAATCAACTATAACTTGTTACGATTTGATATAAATGCTACCAAACAACCTTAAATATAAACAAAATGGTTTGATTATTTATAGTGTTTGTATATACGAGTATAAAGTGTTGCCATGATAAAAAATTTAATAAGTACCAAACAATGATTTCTATTAACTAAAGAAAAAATCTTAACCTATTTTGTTAACTTGCGAACTAATTAAGAAATAACTATGTTTTAGATATAACTTAACGTTTATTAAAATAACATGCGATTTATGAATGAAATTCTATAACTACATTTTCTAAATTTTAATAAAAACTTATCTAAGTATGAACATCTTTATTTTTTTGAAGAAAATGGCGATATGTTATAGTTTTTAATATCTTCTCAGTTTGTACTTAATTAAGGTTTTAAATTCACTATAAAGATTGATGGTTAAAGTAAGTTTTAAAAATGTATGAAAATTGCCAAACAAAACCCACATTTAAAAAGTTTTCTTTGTACATAGACTACAAAAAAATGTATGTTAAAAACCGTCAAATTTCTTTTTAAATCCTTTCGTATTCGTTATGAGTTTCGTTTGGTGTATTACAACAGATTTCATTGAAAGTTACACAAGAATAGAATCGACTGTGCAAAAACTACATGATTATATTAAAATATTAATTACTATGGGAATATTATATCTTTAGACATCACACGCAAAGGGGTTCTTCTAAAAAAAATACGTCATTCATCAGTGACTGACGCAATCTTACTGGATGGTAAATGTCGGTTATTGGAGACTGACACCGAACTTAAATTCTTATCAGTGACTGGTGACTGACATATCGCGAGTGGGAAAGTCTATTAGTCACTGGTAATTAACTAATTTTTTAACATACAAATGAATAAATCGCCATTATCTTCAAATCCTGCAAACACTACTAAATTGTTCATGCAACGTGCGTATAAAAGTAAGGTTATGTCATTTGTAGTGTTGCCAGATTATAGTATTTCTACTTTTTTAGTAGTTTTTCCTCTTCAGGGTGCCCCAGTTCGTCTTTATCGAGGAGTGATTTAAACGTGGCGTTTGTATGAGGGCTGGCTGATGAGGGTAGCTGAAAAACAAAATATTCATATTATTTTACCTTCTCTAATAGTATAAAAGCGTTCCAGAACATCTGTTATTTCAAGATTAAAATCAGTGGGATTGATTTTTTAGAAGAATACATATCAATTGTTTTTAAAATACGTCTTGATAAATATTTCATAATTTTAAAACGTATTTTCCAGCGTAAAGAAGCAAAGTTGAGGGTAAAAACACAGAGAAAAACATTTAGAAATAACATTTCAACTTGAAATGCTAGTAATTCATGCGTTTCGAGATAAAGGGTCTAAACTTGCAATAACAGATAGTCAAACGAACAATCAAGTGATTCTATAAGGATCTGTATAGATATACGGAACCCTAAAAATGTCTATTAAACGCAAATACTAATACAAACCATCATAATTTAATATTTCGTCATATCCTCGTCCTTCTAGCGGCGTGAAAATAAAAATGTCTTATAATTACTATAATCTGAGTGAATTATAGATGTGGCTGTGGACAGGGGACCAGTGCCCGTGCGTGGCATCGCGATTGGTAGTTGGTTTATATTCCGGAGCGTACCTCTGGGATTTTTCCAGAGAAAGTACTGATTTACCACATGTTCACCAGTGATTGAAAACATCGTGAGGAAACCCGCATGCCGTCTAATTCAAATGCCATGTGTACTAGTGCTGTGAGAACGGCGATCAGCTGCGCTACTGGTCACGATGGGCACGATATATAAGCGCAAAGTGGATACAGCCACCATTGTGTCTCTGGTTATCCCGAAAGGCATTTAGCGCGGATATATTATTATAACAAATCAAATGTAACATTTTGTAGCAAAAGCGTATGTAACGTGAAAGTTAGAATGAAAACGGAACGCAGGAATTTTGAGTTAATTAATATTATTACTGCTCTGGATACGAGTCCTTTTGTGTCCGTTATTAATAATATGTCCTATTCAGTGGCCTCTGATTAATGTCAAAACCAACGACCGAAGCGACGCGCACTCCTTCCTACAACATCAGAAAAATCACCGATTCCCCGCAGCACTTTGCAATCCAGGCCAACACCAACTCAAAGAACAAGAACACGTCCTTAAAGCCACACGACAAATCAACAACCTGATCAATCTGATGAATGGAACAGAGAACGCAACCGCTCGCGTCCAAAGCTTGGACATCAATCGCAGGATTTTTGATAATTTATAATGTTGCCAACATGTGCACAGAGTGGTCAGGTAGTTTTATTTTGCCAACAACATTAAATATTATTTTAAAAGTAAATTTAACAGTAACAAAATAAGGTTGCATTTAGCGTGCAGGCACGTGTGTTTATAATGTTATTTTTTAACAGCTATTCACTATTAATATAGATGCAATGCTATTTTTACCTGTTTGGGAGATTCCTCCTCTTCCTGTAACTCCTCGACACGATCACCGTCGCGAAGTAACTGTTAGAATATAAAAATAATATTAATAACACGGAAAAAGCGATATAAATAGCTTTAATTATTTTGCTCGATTAATCGTGAGGAAACCCATATGGCATCTGATAGAAATGTCATGTGTACTAGTGCTGTAATGTTAAACAGAATTAACGAACAGTACCTTGTCCACTTCAGGCTCGATTTGCTCGTTGGTTCCTCCCTTGTTCAAAGCGCCCTTCTCCATGAGGGTTGCACGTTTGGCCGCCAAGTACATTGATCTGGGAACAAAATTACTCTCTCATCTCTCTCTTTATCGTTGGAGTCCGAAATGCTTGCCTGAGGCAATTATTCAGACAACAATACAATACTACATTATCAATATCCTAATTTTCTATCATCACACCGAATCCCTATTGGGGTAGGCAGAAATAAAGGAACACCACTTCGCTCTTGCAAACCTCTTTCGTTTCCTTAATACTTAATAGTCCCTTCGCGCACTCTGGCTTATTCCGCGCACTTTTGTCATTACACTCCATCACAACTCTTTTTATTTGGTCTTCGTAGGTAAGTCTGGGTCGGACTCGTTTCTTACTTCCACTCACATTCATATTATATATCGTTTCGTCAACCTCTCCGCGTGCCTGAACCATCGAAGCATGTTTTTGCCAATTTTCTATATAATAATTTAATCCTTACTAATATTACAAATTCGAAAGGTGTCTGTATGTTCGGTTTTAACGTCGAAATGCCTGAACGAATTTCGATAAATTTTAGCATATAAATAGATTAAACCTAGGAGGACATAGACTACCTTTCGTTGCGATAATTAAATTTGAAGGGACTGAAATAGGGCGTGCAATATGTTACGGGGAGATGATTATTTTCAAAGTGAGAGATATAAATATGTTTTTTTTTTTATATTTCGTTCTGTGATATAATGTTAAGGTTACAGTGGGTATGAGAGAGGTAAACGAGAAATAAGAGAGAGAAGGCGCGCAGTGTTCGAAAGGAGGTTAGTAGCTAAAAGTTAATATAACACACGTAGACTATTAGGGGGTACGAATTTCACAGGGTCAACAAATATGACAATATATGAACTGTAAAAAAAATGTTCATTTAAGTCTGCTCACCTCTTTATAGTAAGATAGTACAATTCCGCAATAGCACGCACGGAGTAGTCCGGCACGAAGGTGTGACGCAGCATCGAGTCCATGTTCAGGTTCTGGAGCGAGCCCAGGGTTGAGGGAGTAGGGGCTTCAGCTAAAGGAAACAAAAGACGGTCAATCGTAGAACTGCACGTCAGAAGGCAACTCTTTTTAGCTTCGCGAACTTGTAAACATTATTTTTGAGTTAAGTTAACGTTACTCACCCAAGCCGACGTTTTGCGTGAGCGCCTGTACTCCGAAGTAGGTGAAGGGTCCCGCCTCGAAGACCAGGTTCTCGCGTCCTACGGTCACCTCCACGCGACCCTCCAGGATCAGCACGAAATAGTCCACCTGGATTGATAGAAAAACGTTAGATTAGCAGCGCAAATTATTACGTGTATATAATGTGTAAAGGCACGCGACGTATCTGAGCAATTGCTATTCGGGAGCGGCGACAAACCGCTTCGTACTACACCGGACAAACAGGGCAAGTACTTAGGGTGCTCAGCCAACGATTTATGGGCTGGTTGGGTAGCAAAGAAATGGCACCCCTGTGCAGACATCAACTTTGGCGGCCAGGCAAGGAAAGAACGTAACGGTGTTCTACTAGCGTTTCGGAAGCGACTACCTTGAGAAGAAACGCCGAATGAGATTTAAGGCTACGTTGGAGTTGAGCGCTAAAGTCTGCTGAGATTTATAAACACTATTTTGACTTATTTTTAGCTCAAAAAGTAAGTTCATCTTAAAAAAAAAAAAAAGAAATATATAACAAGAGCTCGAATATAGCTTATGTATTCGCCAGTGACGTGCATAAGATATTTGGACAGGGTAGGGAGAATTCGCGTAATAATTTTAATATTATATTATGATAGTAAATATTATATTGCTTTCATAGGAAAAAAAGATGGTGAATATAGAATAAAAATGAATATAAAAGGTTCCTTTTTTGTTTAACTTTAAGCAATTTATTCCAGACTTATTTATCGTCAGGGCAAGCAATGCTTTCATGCATCTATAGAATGAACGCTACTGCTATTCGCATAACTAAGTCCAGGTTGAAGAAATCGGCGACTTATATATTACCAGTGATAGAGAACCTCACGATGATCTACTCGTGTTTTGGAAGCGACTACCTTGAAAAACGCCGAAAAGTGCGGCCTGTATCAGAGGTCTTTTCACACAAATACATATAGAAGCTGTGGCTGAGCAAAGCCCTGAGAGTTATGAGAGTAGAGCTGTAGCTGAGCACAGCGCTGAGAGCTGTGAGAGTAGAGCTGTGGCTGAGCACAGCGCTGAGAGCTGTGAGAGTAGAGCTGTGGCTGAGCACAGCGCTGAGAGCTGTGACAGTAGAGGTGTGGCTGTGGCGGGCTAGTGGTTAAAAAATATTGTTTTAATGTTTTACGATTGATATAATTTTATGATTTATTTTCGTAATATTATACCGCCAACATTATGCCCCTTTTGGGCCGGACAGAGTTTTAAAAAAATACTGTATAAGACATAAGCGAATATTTGTAAAGAACGGTTGGCCGATTGTTGACATTACTAAAACCTGATACTGACCGGTTTCCCTTCTTGGAAGACGTAGCGCTTGGGGTCGTTCTTTTCCTCGTCTCCTCGCAGCTTGATGTGCTGGATGACGTCCTGCTTCAGCAGTCGACGGAGCACCGTCTCCGATATCATATCAGGACGGAAGGCATCCACGCCTGTAAATCAATTATTTCTTTTACACTGGCTCGGCAAAATGATTACAGTGCATCTGATGATAAGTACAGTGTAGTCTAAAAACAAAAGCGACTATCAATGGACGAAAATAAATTTAGTCTCTGTCGTATGTCCCGTATATAAGTCATTAAATATACACAAGCTACCTGGTAGAATGCAGACAGGCTAGAGAGGCATTGCCTCGAGCGAATCCAAGGATCTCTAAGGCTGTTCTGCGTCTCAGTAAATTACAGATACGTAGAGTCACCGGAGCCATAACAGGACACGGTTATTATAATAGACATCTCTTTTATTTAGGTGTCACAGAAACTACTCTGTGCAGAGCATGCATGGGAGAAGAGGAGACAGCCAGGCATGTGATTATGGAATGCAATGCACTGGCAACATACCGGGCACAACACCTCGGTACACCGAGGTCCCTTCAGGAAGCAACCAGCAACATCAGGCGGCTGGCGGATTTCCTGGAGGAGCTGGGCTGGGATGATTGAAATCATCCCAACCTGGCCTCACGCAAAATAGGCGCACTTAGACGTCGAGTTGCGGAGAACGAGCCCGTCTCAACCTTATACCTTTATATACACAAGCTGATCCTGAAACGCGACAGTCCAAAGTAAGTCACTACGACGGCCACTTGTATAGTGTGGTCCTGACCAGATTCGGGCAATCGCCTAACCACCACAAAAAACTATTTAAGGTATGGCGAAGAAAAAACAGTTTCTCGCTGCCGACAACTTGTACGCTAGGGAACGGAACTACATTTGCCCCCCTCTCCCCACATTCTAATGAAGGAATAAAGAAATGAGCACTAAGAGGACATTAATCAACTCACTTGCAGTGAGGAACTGGAAAGTGGCCAGGATGAGCTGCGGGGACACGTGGACACGCTGGTGCTCTTGGTGGCCCACGAACGCAGCCAGGTCTTGGAACTTGTTCAGCGGGCGGGTGAGGCGCTTCTTTGTACGGTTGTCACCTGCAAGTAAAAAGTCGCAATGGATTTTCTTTCCACGACTGTTTCTGTTATCCACAGAAATATCAGTGCCATGTTTTGCACAGAAATATACAGATACAGCTGGACTTCTCCCTAGTTGTTATCAATATCAGTCTATCTAAGAGAGATTAAGTGAAGTGGTATTTATTACGATACAAGTGTACTAACTTGATCATTACAGACGAGGTTAAAGTTGCGCGAGCTCCATAAGATAGCCAAGTATATATTTATCAAAATGCACATGAGTGTTATACGATCATTTTCATGCGATCATTTTTACACTTGCGAGAAAAAAAACAGTCTAAAACTATATTACTAGCTTTTAATCATTGAAAAAAGTAGCGAATGAACAATTCTCACAGTTTGGTGTCGCAATTAGTATTTCATCCTACGCCTCGCTCTACTGCATTATTTGACGTCGCCATTTTTAATAACAATCACAGCGAAAACTCGCATTAACAAAATATTGACCATTGGACTTAAGACGGTTCGTTTGAAAACATTTTCTTTCAGTTAGAAAATTCATATAAAGTATCCCTCACAGGGGATTCCTTAAGGGTACTCACTGATGACGTCAGTCTCGTCGACGATCTCCGCCTGGATCATCTCCTCGATGACGTCCTCGAGGGTGACCAGGCCGACGGTCTCGTACACGGGGTCGCCGTCGCCTTCCTCGATGCGCTGGACGAACGCCATGTGACCCTTGTAACCTTTAACAATAACCTTTCATTCAATTTCAGTTTTTTTTTCTTTACTGCATTTGTTTATCTTTATATTATCAGAAAGTTTCCTCTTATTATTTGGTGACTTCTAATGTGATTTAAGCAACTTTGTGAAAATTTAAATATTATTTATCACATTAGAAACGAAACATCCACGAAAAACGATCTTTACATACCTTAAAACGGGGTATCGAAAACTTATGAGACTTTTGAGCTAACTTTTGAAACGGCAAAACCAAAAGCTTGCTTATTAGCCAATTTTTTTTTCTGGAGCAATTTGTCCACATTTATTAGTTGTATTATTCAGTAGTATTCGGTACGTTGGGTGATGTTCTCGTCCGCCGCCCTTAGAAATACTGCATCCGGGGAGTGGGCTTATTCCCCCCTAGATCTAGGCTTGCACCTCAATTCGCTACTTATAATACTGTTCTATTTAAAAATATATTCTTAGCTTCGCTTTATGCCTGTGGTTTTCTTCAAAAATTCCAATGTTATAGACCAGGATAGCCTCTATATTTTCGAATACCATAATTTTGCTAAAATCATTTGTGCCATTCTAATTTTGGTGATCTTATTTCTAATACCGCACAGTTTAACATCGTAATAAAAATGAGCTTGGTTTAATAAGGTGAAATTAGTTTACCGCAAGTTGCACTACCCGCAAAAATTATTCAATGAATAAAGAAATTAAACACCTTCGCTAAACTGTGTTCGTAAGGCCGTCTGTGAAATATGATCGACTATAAAAATAAAGAGTCGACGTTACAAGGTCATCGCGAACAACGAAATGTACAGTCGAGGTGGTAAAATAAATAACACGTCGTCACGCTATATTCTTTTCGTGGTCAGCACAGAGACATTGATAGTTGTAACCACTTTGCGCTTATAGCGGGAGTACATCGAAACCAGTTAATATTGAAAGGGGTCCACGAGTAATAAAGTTTGGGTATCTCTGCTGTACATCACACACACACATACACAGTTAGTGATTTCTTAAGTGCCCTGATTACCGCTGCCAACTGGTAACTTTTCATACGACATAAATCATGTGAGGTGTCACAAAATTTACTTCAAAATTATCCCACCTACGAGGGTGCTTTTGTGCAACGACATACGTACAAAACTTATCCTGGACCGAGTAGCCCCTAAATACGCAAGAACAATATTTAACAAAATGTAACAATATAAAATTGGTAAACACAAGTCCAGCTCGACTGTACAAGAGCCAGACGCCCGCGTTTATTTACATCGGGTTATAATTTACGTTTATATTTTGAATCATGAAGCCGCACGTGCTGTAATATGGCAGTCGTTAATCGGAATTTTTTAACCTTCCTATTACATCAGCGTGAATCAACAATTATTTAACTTTTATATTATAAATCAGTTATTTTTAATTAAGTTTTACGGCTCTAGATACAAGTCCTTTTAACCCGTTGTAAGTATTTTTGTATAGAGTGGTCTCTAACCCAATTTTTTTTTAATATAATTTATAGACGAACGCTTGACCTCAATCACACCTGGTGGAAGATGAAGATGAGTTCGATGATGAAACGCGATCGCCTAGCAAATGCCTATTCACTCGTCTCTTAAAGACTCCCAGGTCATAAGATCGCGGAAATATGGCCGCTGGAAGCATATTCCACTCCCTAGCCGTTAAATTACCCATTCCCCACAGTACTTTGCCATCCCGATGTCTTGTTACTGTCCAGATCCACAACACTAGTCTAGACAACAATAATAACACGTCCAAAATACCACAAATCAGCAATAGGTACGACATCTGGTAGTTTGAAGTCTTACCTTCTTTGAACTGCTTCAACATGACGTCAAGGGTGACGTCCTCGAAGACGAAGTTGCACGGGTTCTGGTAGTACTGGCAGAGCGTTCGCAGCAACGTGTTGTCATCGGGGTCCACGAACGCGAGGTCCTTTATGAATAGCACAGTAACGATGTTGCCGCGGTGGCCCTCGTACACCGGGATGCGGGAGTACCCTGCACATATCACACCATTATCGTTATACAGCTTTAGAAACACACAATAAGGCCGGTAACACATTGACTGCCAGCTACGAGATATCTCGTAGTGCGTGATGCAATTTTAGATTTATTACAAATGGCCATTTCAGATCAAATTTGTTTTTTCAATAAAAATTACTATAAATGATTTTACAATATTATATCAGTAACGTAATATAATTATATTTTATAAACTTTCATGTATTCTTCTAAATACCTTGGCACCCAGGGCAAGACGCTCTAAATATGTCTGGCAGTCAATGGGTTAAACACTGCGTTCGTTTCCTTTAAAATAGGCTCCCAAAAAACTATTCGTAAGGTAGTTTACAATATCCGTCATTCTCTAATTCTAATCAGCAGCTTTGAGGTTCTTTTGGCGATTCTTCTCAAGGTAGTCGCTTCCGAAACGCTAGTAGATCGATGTCACGTTGGGCACGACAAATAATCTCAAAGTGGTTACAGCACTAACGTATACCTGCTCACCCCGAAAGGGATATAGCGCGACATTATTATTACAGGATACTAAATTTTCAATCGAATAAATCTTTTGATTGCATTTAACCTAATGACAATTTTATTTAGAGCTGCAAGAGACAGACTTGAGTTTTTAATTTCAATTTTGTACCACCACGCCTCTGAGAAAACTGGTTATAGAAAGACAGACGGTCGATAAGGTATCTTATTTACTTTTGACAGGTGGAATCTTAAAAGACCTCACCAGACTTGACGATTTCAGACATGGTCTCGAAGTCAAGGACGCTGTTGATCGGCAGCATGAAGCAGTCCTTGAGTTTGGTCATGACGTCCTTCACAGTCTTCTTACGAAGATCGAGGGCTCCAGAGATGATGTTTACCTCTTCTTTGTCCAGATCGTTTACGTGATTCGTCACCTGGTGGAATTCCAATCATTGTATAAGGGAATATTACCGTTTTACTTCCATAGTAGTCGGTTCAACAAATTGACTATAACGCATCTGATGGAAAGTGCAACGCAGTCCAAGAACGGCGGCGACTACCAAGGAAAGACAATCTAATAACATCCGCCGTCATGTCGTCCCATGAGGCCGAAGCGAGGCACTATGACGGTCTATGCACTTATGTACTGCGGTGTGTTTTATTTAACGTAAAATAATTGCAGTCAAGTAATTTGATGCTAAGCAGTTACTGTTATGTATGAACTGTGCCACAAAAAAGAAAGAAAAGGATCATGCTAGTAGGTCGTAAAGTCAAAAGGTCATGACTCCCTTTAAACCCCAAAGTTTAACATTAAAAAATTATTGTCATATAAAATTAAAAGAATTTAATAATCTTAGATGCGATCTAAGCTCTACTTACAAAAATACGTTTAAAAACTAATGAAGTAATTTAATTCATAAACGGTGCTTTGGATCGACGAGAGTCATGACGTCATGACCTACTAGCATGATGTTTTGCTTTCCCTTTTACCTTTATTCATTAGCTATGCACGTTCCCAGTGTTGCCATGTAAGATCTTACTATTTTATTCGGATTTATTTTGCTTTGGATGTAAATATAATCTAATATCAAAACCAAGTAACGCCTTCACGGGTCGCACAGCGCTTTTATAACATATTGTATAATGATGAATGTAAAAACCGTCACAGTAACTCGCTTCGGCCTGTTCTATTTCGGGATCAGCTTATGTATATCCAGTAACTCATACAACTTGAGACCTTCAGTCGCGGTATATGTGGGCCGACATGACAACGGAAACTTGATAGATTTTCAAGCCAGTGTATTTTTTTTTTTGTAATTAATAGAAACTTTTGTATTACCTAAGTATACACAGAGGTAAGTCCAAGTTGATAATAATAATATCTTAATCATATACTTTGATATTAATTCAATATTATAATTTGTAATGTTTGAGTAAGGACTAAATATATTCTAAGAGACGTTTCTAGATCTCAGTCTAAGATTTTATTTAGTGGGTCTTACGCTTTTTTAACCCAACTCGGCATAGTGATCACATCACGGTCGATGGCAACCATAGTGCCGTCCAAAAAAAGGAACGGTTCATGATGCTCAAGTGATGTACATCCTCAACATCAAAGTTTCCACTGCAATGCTTACCCTGACAAGTTCCTTCAGCCTCTCCCTGTTGTAGTGCGTGCCGATCTCTTCGCCTAGGAAGTAGTCGAGGAGTTTGCTTGTGGGCCAGGCCAGCGGTGCGCAAATACCCATGACGATCTGTGAACAAAAAAATATTTAGGGATGATAACTACATTCCTGGAATTGCACTTATTAATATAGGCAATAAAAACCACTTACCGTTAGGTGACCTGTTAACCTGTTTGCCCCCTTTTGGTATAAAAAAATGCAATTTCCAAATCCTTACTCCTTATTAATGTTATGTATGTGGAATATGTTATTAAATCTCCCAATTAATTGTATATTTTTTAGAAATTTAAAGTTCGAAGCTGGTATTACTATGAAACTGTGCAAAAGACGAATGACGTTTAGTGATAAGTTAGTTTGAAGGTGGTTGTAGAAAAGATATATTATAAAGAGAATGAAGTATTACTTTGGCTTCCGTATGTAAAATTATAATAAAATAGTTTAGATCCTAAACATCTCTTCCTTCAATCCCACATGTATATAGTATGTATGTTTGTATTATATGTTGCGTTTTAACACCAAAACGATTGAACCGATTACTACAGTAAAATGATTATTTTCAATGTAGGGATACATATTTTTTTTTTAAATATTTGATCCTTTGATATCATGTAAAGGGTCGATTGTGGAGGAGGAGGGAGGAGGGAAAGGGGAAAGAGGACAGTGATAAGGAGAAAGTAAAGTGGGTAAGCGAGAGGAGAGGAATGATCATAAATGAATGAAGAAGGTAAGGGCGTGTAAGTGAGAGGTGGAGTACATTTAGCTAAAAGTTAACACGACATTGTTAGCGATACAAAGTTCGCAGGGACAGTTAAAATACACATACTTATATATATAAAGTAATCTGCTCATCACAAAAAAGCTTGCTGTTACTGGCACTCGAATCCAGAATCTTTAGCGTCGTAAATACGGTCACTAAAAATTGCACTATCAGGCAGAGATAACGTAGAGTTACCAGATATTTCAGTAGAGAATCAGCATAATTCTCAATTTCCAACACACCCTGTATAATCAAGTTAAAGAGACAACATACCTTCATAATCCATATACTCTTCGCTCCGATAAGCAGACCGTGCCGCGCGCAGATAGCTTGGGGCGTAATCTCCGCTATAAAGACAATTGCCAGCGTTGATCCTATAACAGCCACCAGTCCAGACGTGAGGTCATCCAGAATAACAGTAAACGTGCTGTTCACAGCCACATTACTGAGCAAAATTGTGCAAAGAAGGTAGTTTCCATGAGCTCGAACCGGCATAATAGCCCTGGCATACTTCCTTTCCTTCTCCGTTCCGGTATTGGCTATGATCTTCAACTCCGTCCTGTCCAGCGCCATCAGACCCAAGTTAAGCCCAGAGAACAGCGATGCCAGCATCAGAAGGATCACAATAAGGACCAGGGAGGCCCAGAGGGGTAAAAGCTTGTTGTGTGTGGCCAAGATTTTCCATTTCTCCTGGCCTTGGTGGATGAAGTGGTCACTAGGATGATTCTTCGCGCAGATGTAGAATTTGTAGTCGTTGAGAGGAGGTGGTGCTTGCAGCTTGAGCAGAATTGAATCCGCGAAAACTTCTTTGACCTGAAAAATATTATCTGTGATAGTGAAATAAGTTCTGGGGCTATCTACTTTCTATATCTATCTACCATACAGGCTGGAATTATAGTCGTTTTGGAACCATGGTTCAGTTCTATGTCGGCAAATGACGTAGAATACCAATGTTTATAAAAAAAAATATTTTTATAGGCGGACGCTTGATCTCTGTTACCTGGTGGGAGGAGACGATGAGTCCGGTAATATACCGCTTCCGCCTAACAAATGGTTATTTATTCTTCAATTGTGTGAATAAGGGCAAAATAAGTCCAAAATGGGCGATGCAAAGCAGACCAAACATAGAAATAACGCTGATGGGAGTCTCAAACCATCCCTCATTGGCCAATGGTTCAATTTAAAAACATATTTTTGATTGCACTTTTGCCTGTGTGTGTGTGTGTGTGTGTGTGTGGTTTCTTTATATTCTTAATTCTCTTTACTCTCTCCTTTTTAAGCTACAGCAATTTTTATTTATAACATAATCTAATAATAACACTGTAAAAGGATCTCAATGATTGCGTAAAAGACTATTAAAGTTAATACACACTTATGTATATTAATTTTACGATAAGAACTCAGGTAAAACCATATTGTTATGTCTTATAACAATATTTACATAAAAAAAATGTATGTTTTAAAAAATCCGCCAAGTTCAAATCGCCGCGCGCTCTGAGTGCTCTGTACAAATATGAAAAAACCGAATGGTAATGAAAAGTTAAACAGGATTGGTGGACAAAACTTTGCGGTTGAAAAACTGCTGTCCCCCATTCATCGATATGGGTCACAGCGAGATTTTTTTGGTAATCCTGGAAGAATTCTAGCATAGAACTATCAGGGTCGCTGTGAGTGCAGCGACCCCAGCGTATCAGACTCTTACTGATTAAAAACCCCCGGGTGTCCCTCCAACTACTCCACACGGGCCTGAGAATCCAGATTCTTCCAGACAGGTCACGGTGAGTTTATCGATTTCAAATAACTATATAATCGAAAGAAAAATTTGTCTGCCTGCACCTGTGACACAGGGACATGGCTTCTTAATAAACTTCGTAATTCTTGCTCAACAGGAAAAGTTCTATATCCCTTGAAAAAGCCCTAAATAAACGGCATAAAAGGCCATTTTGATTGCGGTGACATTATAAAGTTTAATTTTTCAGATACAAAAGGCACCGTAGGTACACAAAATGTGTTCATTGTGTTTTATTTTATTTTTTATGTGATTTTGTTTTACGTCTTAGAAATGCGTTTGTAAGTTGCGTTCCATTTAAGCAATTTCTAAGCGTATTTGCCTTTTGGAGTAGACAGTCTTTCACAGTGACCTTTTGTTTTATGTAAGCAATGGCCGTGTAGTTTACTGACAATACAAACATTTAACCAGATGTGGCTTGGAAGATCGTCGTACTACAGATGATTTTGGCAGTATGTACCGAGCCATCGACGAGTTTGCACTGAACTTCATCAAGTTTGGTCGTTTGATAATTGAAATTGTCATTAAACCTTCGGAGGTAGTAATTTTGGATTTGAATGTGGTTACCGTCAAATCCCTTTTTTTTAACTTGGGGAAAATCGTCATCGAGCCACATATGGGGACGACACGCCCTTCCCCGTCTTCTAGATACCCCATGATAATGATAAAAAACGCAAATATTCGCCTCATCTACACTAATATAGGACCGCAAGCCTTGTTATCAATTGCTCTACAGACGGCGGAGTCTGTAACAATTGTTCCACAGACTGCGGGGAATGTACGCAATTGCTCCACAAAGTACGAGGCCTGTAACCAATTGCTACACAAACTGTGCGGCCTGTAACCAGTTGCTCCACAAACTGCGGGGCCTATAAGCAATTGTTCCAGAGTGAGGGTAATGGACTTCATTGCTGTACAAATGGGCTTCTAGTTAATTGTTATCGTTTATATCTCTAGTAAATATAATATATACATACCGGGTATTCTCCATCGAGCAAATGGAAGCATTCATTGCCATAATTATCAGGGGTGTGAGTAAATGCTATAATAGTATTCTCAGTAAAACCCTCCCCAAACAGGCGCAACATGAAAGTTGTCTCTCGCAGCACGCTTGGTATCATTTCTTCAATGATCTTCGGCTCTTTATCTGATTCTTCCACCCTCAAACCCAACACCTTTAACGGAACTGAGCTATTTGATGTTGAAACTACTTTAGGTCCGAGGCTAGAGTCAGTTTCATTGGCATTTACAGTATCCGCGTTGACCGGTTCCACAACAGTGCTGTTAGAGGTGTCAGGGGCATCTGCCTGACGTTTAACTCTTTCGCCATCATAGTATTTCTCGATTCTCAAGTGGGGTGGATAGAAAGTCTCGACCAGGTCAGTGATCTCTTCCCCATCATGGTTGATATCAACATCATCGTGGAGGCTGTTGAGTTCTATTTCATTCTCTATGCTATTGGCATCAAAGCCGTCCAGCTCTCTGTTTACTGGCCTGAAACAAGAAGAATTAATTATTTTATTGTTCACACTCAATAAATTTTTACGTTACTCAAATGGCGATAACCGGCATTTGTCTCATAGAATGGTGGCGAAAATGGTTCTAGAGACCTGAAGGATGACCCGTAGTGAGGTGAGCCAATGATATAGAACAAGAAAAGGAAAATAACAAAGAACTGAAAATTCATATTCTACATGCATGCCATAACATTCCAGCAGCATCAGACGTTGGTTCTACTGGAATGCTCTGGTACACGCCTATATCCAACAAATCTAGACTCAATGCTTTAACAAAATGGGATCTCTCATTCTTATACTTTTAATATTTTACATAATTTCAAAAAGTTAAATTTGCAACACACCACACAAAATGGTGAGGTTTTTTTACTAGCTCTACAAGGTCGCCATTTCTATGTCAGCCTACATATACAACGACGGAAGGTTTTTAGTTATATTAACAACTGATATAAACAAACTGATCCCGAAATGCGACATGCAGAAGCAAGTCGCCATGAAGCTATTTACACTTGTGTGTAGTGGTTACAAATAATTTGTGGCGATCGCGTTACCACTTCAAACTAGTTTCATGAGATACCCAAACTTAATTGATAGAATGATTTTTTTTTTTTACTTGGGGAAAATCCTCATAAGACCGTCTCAGCTGCACAGGAGGGATGCGCGACAGAGGTGTGTTGGACTTGTACCAGTTAAAAACCCCAAGGTGACTACTTCTACGCATTGGTGGGGACTGCGGGTCCTGTAAACAATTCACCACAGCCGCGTCGCGCCGCGCCCGGTGGGCATGAACTCAGGGGAAGATACTTCCCCGACACTGCTCATTGTATTTAGGCAGACTACGTCACAATGCTCTGCCTACTTCTCGAGGGTCGCTAATCAGTCGCTCAGAGCCCCCACCCTGAGCGGCCACGACCCCAATCACATCAGCCAACCGGTCGTGGATCGACCGATCGGCTGTGGTAGAATGGGAACATATCTTAACCTAAATGCTGCAGTTACACAAGATCAACTATGTCCACACTAGCAAAGAAACAGCAGGAGGCTGAAAAGCAATACTGTGAATTATGTTTACGTTACAGTCACGACCTGGTTCTTTGTGAGGGTACTTAAGACTGCCCCTTGTAATCTAAACACTTCGTAAACAAAGTTGTCAGCACAACAGCCGCAAAATAGAACGAGTTGTTTGTGCAATTACTGTCGTACTTCATAATTACAAGCCTTGATAGAACGTACTACTCGATGCTTTTGTTAACAAATAAAAAGAAACAGGCTAAGTGGGAGTCAGATTCCCGCAGCGAGGTTTCCGCACAAACTTATAAGCATGTAGGCTCAGTGGCCGATTACATTATTGATTATAAAAAAGCGAAGTCTTCACAATCGACCAAATCCACTTGTACTGCCCTTTAACAATTTGATTAACTATAAAATACCATTCTAGTCGATTAGCTATTGTTATTGAACATAAAAGAGTCACACAAAATGAACACTCCAAACGACTACTCCGCAACACATGCACCAGGAGACCGTTACCGATCAAACGATTTCCTAGAGCAGTGCACGCGACCTTTATATAATAGAGCCTAAATGGCAGGGGGCTGCTTTTTGGCGGGTGTTGATCACAATAATTGAGGTTTGCCCGTCAAGCATTTCAATAGTTTAGACTTTATAATTTTGAAATGTTGTCTTTACAGTTATGGCTCAATGAGAAACCGCCTTATTTATATAACACATTGACAATCTTATCAGAATCTGCGTAACCAAGTAATCTAACAATATCTAGTGATACTTGAACACGTCAAAGCCAGACAAACACTGGATTAACATAATCAAAAGCTTGTCCTTATATCGGATTATCTGATATATTTTTGTATCCTTAAATATATAATGTAACCACACACCATTGCAACTTCTTAATCTGTATATGGTACAGGTGCGGTCGGATGTGGAGTACTGTTATCGCCTTTGAGAGAGGTCTCTTAGATACCAGTTGGCGGCTTTGGACTCAATTGATCGTAGTTGGGTTGTTGGTGATACCTACCATACCTGGCTTTGACTGAGATTAAAATGCGGAACATGGAGCATCGACGTAAAATGGCCTACCTCGCACGCTTTTACCGGTCGCACAGATGAGAGCGTTTTCAGGAGCTACATTCTCTATTTCTGCCAGACCCATTATACGTGAACGTTCCTTATATCCGGGCGAAAAGATTTGGTTCTACATGCCTCATGCGAACAACTAAGGAGTGGAATATGCTTCCAACGAACATATTTCAGCGATCTTAAGACTTGGGAGTCTTTCAGAGAAGAGTGAATAGGTACTTGTTAGGCGAACACAGTAACATCGTTGGACTCATCTTCACTTTCCACCAGTTGTGATTAAGGTCAAAAAGCATAAAAAAACTAAACTTATTCGATAAAGTTTAGGTCAGACCATGAATGGAATATGTTCGCATCTCTGGGACGATTCTGACCTGTAATTACTCGACGCTCTGGATTGGTTGCAGCGATGGGCTGTCCGCATTGCGAATGGTCCCGACGTTACTGAGTATTTTGATCCGCTCCAGTTGCGCAGAGACATTGCCTCTCGAAGCGCTTTCTATCGTCTCTATTACACCATGTCTTTGGAAGAGTTATTTAACCTTGTTCCATCCTCTCCCTTCCATAACAGAAACACGCGCGCTGGTTTACGGAGTCACGGCTTTGCAGTTATTCATATCCCGGTTAGGACTAATAAGTTCTCTAACTCTTACTTTTGCCGAGTCATTGAGCTGCAGAATTATCGTCGGGTGTGCGTTTTTCCACCGTCCTATGATATTGGGTCCTTTAGACGGGACGTGATCCTCACCTGCGCCGCACCCGAGTGCATTGGCGATAAAAATTCGTGCGAAAAACTTCAGTAGACGCAGCTTGATAATATTCGCTCGCAGTATAATATTTACGGTATGAAAATTTGCAGAATGACCCAAGTTTATATAATCTTATATATAAAAATGAATCGCTAAATGTCTTGATAAGCGCGAAACTCGAGAACGGCTGAACCGATTTGGCTGATTTCTTTTTTGTTGTGTTTGATGAAGTCTGTGGAAGGTTATTACGGAGAGAAAAATTAAAAAAAGTCTAAAAACAACACTTTTCTATATTCTCATACAAAAAATTCGTAATAATATTTAAAAGTCAATTTGAATTTTAACACCATACCATAAAGTTTAAATGTCAGTGGACGGGTTCCGGGAATGCAAAACAATTGAGTGACGTATAAATATTAATGTCAATATTTGTCAATTTTTATACATATAGCATTTTCGACAAACAGCCGAGAGGCCAATAGGTTTTGGCAGAATAAAATCTGACGGGGAAGCTATTAACATAAAAAAAAAAAACAATGTGACTTTGTTTTAGAGAAATAGGGCAGAACAAGGTCTGCCGGGACAGCTAGTATGTAATATAAAGATTCCAAAAAGGTAATAAAAAATACAGATTAATTTGGTAAGAGAGGTTTTACACCCAAATTTGCCAAACCTTTTATTGAACCAAGGTTAATGCATTCAAATTACTATTTAGTGGCTAAAGTCACGCAATGTAGAGTATCGTTATTAACTAGTGCCTGACCGAACCTTCGGCCGCGGCTTCGGGTTTTAGCAAACTTATGAAAAGTGTGATATCCTTTTAATAAGCTCTAAGCGTTTATATACAGGCGGATTTTATAGACGAGGTAGATATTCAAGGAGGATTCAGCTTTCACAACAACAACTAATTAATTATTAAGTAGATATTTTGTCTCTCCTAAGCCAGGATAAAGTAAGAAAGGGTAACAAGTCAATTATCTGTTTACCTAAAATTACGTATAAGGAATTTTATCTACATGCCATTTAATCTTGCACACGCTGCGGTGTCCCACCTTTTTACGTTTTTCGTACTCATTTGTTCATCAATGTTTCTTTATGATTTGTTAGGGAATATTTTTATTTACATTTTTATTAGTTATAAGAAGACACAAATTATTGTATTTTGAAATCTCTCCCTCGTCTATAAAATCATTCTATATATATATATATATATATATATCATAGACCAGTCGTAGCAGAACACCTACTCAACGAAGGAGTCGATCCACTGCATTGAGCTGCATAAACCAAAAATCTTCCCGAGATATCGTTGTATTATCAAAGACTGGTTCGAGAAGCTATCGAGATAAGTATAAAGCTTTTAATCGAAATGATGGGTTAAAGTTATCATCGGCGTGGATCCTAATGATTAGATAGCTAGGGCCTCGTTTTATGTCGCCTTGTAAACATACCGATACTGAGAGTGTTGTGTGCCGTGACTATTCAAATTATAAAGAACAAAAGAGGGTAGAGGAAGTAATTTCCCGCTCCCGACGAAAACTCCGAGGCGCATCAGTCTGATCGTGACCATGACCTGCGTAACCAAGTCGAAACGTCGAGTCATAATTAAAAGTAAGTTGATTCGCGCATAAGACCCGTTAAAGTATTTGTAATGAGTACAACATATGAATGTTTAAAATGTTTATATACATTAACATAAAATTTAAAATTAAAAGTTTTAAAAATCACTATATTATTCACGTTTTAGTCAATTAAACAGAAGTATTAGGATTTTCAAAACCTACAGCTTCCGCTTTAGTCGAAAGTTGTGATAATGGCCGATTAATTGGTTTCGGTGAATATCGACATACTATCTAATATTTATTCAATGTAATTGTTAAATTAAATTTTATATATGAGTTATCATTCCTTCCTTCCTCGAGGTCGTGGATGACATCGTCACGAGGGCTTTGAGGAGACATAACTATGCAATCTGAATTGGGGAGCAGAAGAGCTGAGAGAGGAAGAATTAAAAAGTAGAAAATAAAATGATAGTTTTTAGACGTAGAATTGTAATAAAGTATACAGATAATATATGTGTAACATGAAACTGAATAAAAGGGTCTCTGGCTAATGCCAGAGATGTCTGTATTAAAAAAATAACAAACAGATCGGTCTTAGTGTGACGCTTCCTAGAAACCTTAAGGCACACTTTAGATTTTGGTAATCAGGATCGCGAGCCTGACACCGATTGGCAGCGCTGCGAAGTCACGTACATCGGACGGTTTTCCATACAAATGCATACAGAATGGTATATCAATGCTAGGCTGTTAGAATCCAAAGTGTGCATTAGCTAAAATTTTGGTCCATTTAATCGTTATACCTAGTGTACTTTTTTTTTGGACGAAAATAAGGCAAGCCGAAGCGGAAGCTACCCTTCGACGCTATACTTAATGGAGCTTTGTTGTTATTGTCCACTCGCTCATAGTTACACACAAGCATAGGTCAGAAATGGGTAAAATGTAATCAGATTAATTTCAATTTTACTACTCTGTAATCACGATTAAAACTCTTCTTAACATTAATGAGTCACAAATTTGTATCTAATTGAAGATTCCTTAGTATTAATGGACAAAATTTTATCATATTAATGATGCAAAATGTAACAGTAATCGTTTTTCATTAATCTAATTACAATTTTTCCACCTATGACTTCAGTCCGCAATATGTCAGAAAATTACAATATTAAAACACTGCGCACAGTATAACAAATATTAGTACATATTTGGTAACTCTGACACAGATATTTCACGTTGTTTGTGATAAAATTTAGCAGTTTATACAATAGTGCTGATTAGCCTTGAATGCGTTGACACATTGTTTCGTTGACTGACACTGTGTTTGAGTAGGCTGGCAGAAATTGTTATAATAATATATCACCACACCATACCCCTTTCGGTGTTAGCACAAAGCTTTTTTTATTACAGACAGACTTGCACTTGACCTCAATCTCACGCGCTGGAATGTGATGATGAGGCCGACTTTGGAGAGCGCTCAACCAGCAAATATCGATTCTCTTGACGATTGAAGATTCCCATGTCATAAGATGTTGGAAAAAAAATTAAGGAAACGAATTCCACTCCTTTGCAGTTAACAGCAAAAAGAGGAAGCGAATCGCCTCGTGTGAGCTGTTGGAATATCAACCACATATGGGTGCAAACCCTCACGGCGCGCAGACAATTTTTGATAGATAGGGGAGGGGAGAAGTAAATTATATAACTCAGCCGCACACTCTCCAGTGCCCATTTCAGTTCAGTTCTGTGGCTGTGGCAGCTGAGTGTATAAGAGACCGGTCTCTATCTATGTGCGGCGACGCGTATGGTAGTAACTTTGAATCCCGGCACTTACATTCAGGCTTTTCTAGATTAAGTATGGATTTTGGCACCACGTGCTCACTGATGAAGCAAAACATCATGAGGAAACCCGCATGGTAACTAATACAAAGTCACGAGTGTTAGTGCTTTGAGAAAGGCGACCAGCGGTTTACTGTCGTGTACTAGCCGTGTTGCGCACGACATATGAGATCAAAGTGGATACAACCATTAATGTATCTCTGATCACCTCAAAAGGGATATAGCGTGACGATATATTTTAATAAACTCAACGGAATATATTGAAGTAATAAAAAACCTCGCATAAACAGAGTAATTCATATTTTTATAGCCCGCTTTAGATTATACGGTGTTGGATGTTTACGAGCAAATGAGAGCGAAGAGATCCTAATACCCCACTCTACTCTGAGTTTGCGTATGTCGTAAACGGACTGACGGCGTACGGGCGCCTTGCCAATAACACGTCACGGCTACACATGTAAGGGCGGTTACCCACTCTCCGATCCGAATCCGTAAATATTCCGAAATAGCTATGTGGAACTACAGTGGACCGCCGGTACTCCGGCGCCCCGTGTGAATCTGACATTCCTATCAAATAACAATTTCACACACATATTGCAGAGATTTACTATAATGATTCGTGGTTCAAATAGATTGTTTGTGTAATTTGTCAGATTACAAGGTACATCGAGTCTTACTTAGAGGGTTCAAAACACTTGTGCGCGTTTCTGCTTTGAAAACCCAATAAGAGGGCATGTGACACTTTTCATAATTAGGCACTATGCTAAAAATAAAATCACAATAAAAGCTCTGCTGGATTAACAGCCAGAGGTCTGCTGTGTGGAAGGGAATAATAGAGTATACATGCAAATCTTTTGGCTCTAAGAAGAAACGCCGAATGTTGAATGCAATTAATGTAATTTTATATCTACTCGAGACGATGTCAGTAACCGACAACCATGGTATTAATAAATACAAGGAAAACAATACCTACACAGCCCAAATAGAGTTCTGATAATATCATTAGGTATTATGAGTGAAACATTATTAAGCGTAAACAGCGAGAGTGTACGAACGGATTAATGAACGACAAGTAAGCGGAAAAGGTTTGCAAAAATAGAGATAAGTTATGTTCTAATCTCTCCGCCTACCCCAATAGAGATTCGTCGTGATGATAATAATCAGGAAACCATGATGCGTCAACTCGCTACAGATTTACGAAATTTCATGTTGTGCTAATTAAGAACATATTATCTTCTCATGGGGCGCGTACATAAAAAAATAATAATAATAATAAAAACATTTATTTGGCACAAAACATACAACACTTCAGAATAGGTAAAAAAAAACAGAAAACAACAAAAGCATATACCCTGTGTAGTGATGATGCGCCAAAGGGACGTCAGCATGTAGGGTATCTTTATATTCCCTATAGAATTAGGACTCGCCCAGGAAAGTGAAGGGATGACTGACATAATTCGGCAATAACTGGATGAGAAAAGTCGATGAATCTCTGCTTCAATGGCGTTTATTAGGGATCGTTTATTACCGGACTAACGTGTGATTAAATTTATAAAATGGCGCGCAAGTGTTAAGAATTCCGTGGACTAGTTTCACTTTAAATGCTAAAGTTTTAGCAATGGCCTATCGCAAGAGAGAGCAACAGTCATGAGACAAATGGTAACCTTTTTAAGAATTCCCAAGCAGAGGATCTGAATAGTTTCGTAAATTGATCCTCAAGGGTAAATTCCTGAGAAAAGAAGCACAGGGTGTTAAAGACGAAAGTTGCTGGACTACATCTAAAAGAGAATCGAACTGAGCTTCCCTATGTTGAAGGGCACAGCGTGGGACCACAGAAAGTTCAGACTTCGACCTTGACCTCTAAATTTAATAATGAAGATGGCGCCTTAGAATTATTATAGCGTGCCAATTATATTAATAAAATATCTTCACGCTATATCCCTTTCAGGGTGAGAAGAGATGCATTAGTAGCTGCGTCCACTTGCGCTTATATATCGGGGCCAACGTGATCAGTAGCGTAGCGGACCACCATTCTCTTACCACTAGTACATATATAATTTCTATTAGAGGCCATGCGAGTTTCCTCACAATGTTTTCCTTAACTGGTGAGCATAATATGATGCCTAAATCCATACTTTGGTAAAAACAGAACAATACAAATCATATTGAACTATAATCGGTTAGGCTGGCAAGATTGTATGAAATTATAAACATGAACTCTATTTTTGACCGCTCGCCGTGACAAGGACACCCTCGTCTGCTGGAGAATGGGCCAGATGCCAAAATTAAACCAAACTGTATTATAAACGCTTAGATTTGTTTATTCAAATTTGAACACCTAACTAGATTGTATGTGCCTTAATAGCTCGGCAAACTTAGTCGCGCCTAAGGCTCAATAAATGTCGTGTTAATTTATATATAGCTAAGCTTACTCCATCACTCTCAACCCTCTCACTCCACTTCTATTGTTAATGTTCCATCTTCTTTTCCAATTGATAATAGACTATTTTTTATTTATTTATATATAAGTGGATAAAGGATTGGTAACGCGAATGGTCGTAGATTCGAATCCTGGCATATACATACCTCTGAGCCGTTCCAGAATAAGTGTGGATTTATGTACCACATGCTCACTGGTGAAAACATGGTGAGGAAGCCCGCATGGCATCTAATAGAAATGTCTTGTGTACTAGTGTCGAGAGAAAGGCGGTCAGCTGCGCTACTGGTCACGCTGGGCTCGACATAAGCGCAAGGTGGATACAGCCACTGAAATGTCTCTGCTCACCCCGAAAGCCATATAGCGTGATTATATATTATTATTGTTTTTACTCAAAACTTTATAACTCATATTGCAAATGATTGATTTTGCGCACGTATAGAAGGAATCACTTTTTGCTAACAATCAAGGCTTTAGTTTTAACAGCCACTATATTAAAAAACTCCTAAAAAATTATCGTAAGCGTTATTTATTAGTAACCGGGCAACTTTCCAAATGTTACTAGCATCATGAAATTAATCATCGATTATTAAATAGTATCGTTCAAAAGCGGATATGTTTAATTTTTAATTTTTCTAACTCAGTTCAGGGGACTTTAGTCATATAAAATCAGACTTGAAAATCTATGTAAGAACTATATAAAAGAGGGCATTGTCACTTAATAAATCACCATGGTCCATAGTTACTTGATCATATAGCAAAAAATTAGGTAAAAAAGATTTTGAGGTCATAGGGCGGTTTTCTTAAGTTGCAAAGTATTTTAACCATCTTTAAAAGTATTTATTATACATTCAACATAAACCTTTAAAAGTTTGTAAGGTCATGCATATTCTAAAAAATATATTAAATTTGTAGATATCCCCTTTTGACAAGATACTGCTGAATTTGTATTTTTAATTATCTGACGCAAAGCTTATTAAAGGTTCTTAAAAATGTGCTCGTAAAACCCACAACTCCTACAATATTGTCGTAAACGGCATCTGTTAAATACTGGGAAAAGTGCCAAACTAAGAAAAGTTATTTTGTTACACTTTCAGCGGGTGAGTTTGCCACACTAAACGCCAGGGTAGCTCACACGGTGATCAGTAGATTAATTTGTCGTGAGTCATAGATGATCACAGATGCCGTCACCGATGATCGTTGGAGCAGGCGAGTTCTTGAGCGGAGAAAGAGAATCGGCAAGCGTAGCATAGAGCGTCGACTTGAGAAAGGTGACCAGAAAGGGAAGAATGAGTATACCGGGCTCAATTCCGGTTATTAGGAGAGGTCTGTCGACAGGAGTTAACTAAGGCCAATGATAATGATCAGTAAAGTTGTATATAAAGTATGTATATCTTTATCTAGTACCGATAGTACAAACGGAAGGTTATTTTGGGACTAGGTCAATGTGTGTAAATGTCCACAAATCTATACTAATATTATAAAGCTGAAGAGTTTGTTTGTTTGTTTGTTTGAACGCGCTAATCTCAGGAACTACTGGTTCGAATTGAAAAATTCTTTTTGTGTTGAATAGACCATTTATCGAGGAAGGCTTTAGGCTATATAACATCACGATGCACCTATTAGGAGCGAAGAAATAATGGAAAATGTGAAAAAAAAAACGGCGTAAATTATTCATCCTTGAGGGGTTCCATTGCGTGCGGTGCGAAAACGGTTCAAAATACGAAAAATATATGTAAGAAAGAATTATTCCTCTTGAAATGATCTAAAAAAATTTATGCAACAGTATATGTCTATCTTTTAAGATTAAGTCACTAGAACCGTTTTTATAGTAATAAAATTTGGTCGAAATTAATGCATTATTTGTTAAGAATTGTATCAACGTAATAATATTAATATTTATCCAAATAAATGTTTTGTTGATTAAGAGTATTTAATTGTGAACAAAATTGTCTTTGACATCACTTAATTTCAATGAACATCTTAGAAGATATTACAAAACCTTATATAGCAAAACAACGTTTGCCGGATCTGCTAGTATCCTATATTTTAAAGGAGTAACTCATATACATATATACTACAAAGCTTGAAGACGAATGTCTACAAGCTGTGCGTCGTGCCTGTAATGACGTGCGGTGCTGAGACGTAACGACGGCACTCACGGTACGACTAGTACACAAATTCAAAGTCGCTCAGCGTACTATGGAACGTGCTACGCTCGGTGTTTCTCTGTAGGATCCAATCCGAAATGAGATGATTCGTCATAGAACTAAAGTCATCGACATAGCGCAGAGGATTAGCAAGCAGAAGTGGCAGTGGGGTGGTAATGTTTGCCGAAGAGCTGATAGCCGTGGTGGCTGCCGGCAGAATAGAATAGCACCCCCCTCTTCTTGCTGAGGTGTCGTAAAAGGCGACTAAGGTATCTCTTTAACACCGCAATTCAACCAGGTGTTCAGAGAAGGAAAACTCGATCAAACCTGCATCCCGCTCCCTCCCGATCGTACTGGTTCTCCTTTCCATCGGGCCTGAGGGAGCTCGGACCAGAGAGTGCTTTTCTGGCTGCGCGTCCAGCTATGCACTTAAATATCTCCTGCGCAATTGACTGTTTCCGAAAACTGGACCTCGAATTTCTTAACCGGTGTTGAAACAGTCGCCGTGGCCGAAACCGGCTAGGACATCATCAGCCGCTGGTGTAGAGGTGCTCTTGAGTGGAGACCATGTCTGGGCAGGCGTAGTGGGAGACGCCCTCTGGTTAGATGAAGTGAAAATAAAAAGGAAAAGAATATATCCGAGGTTATCATAGCACAAGTAAAGAGAAAAATCCGAAAACCGTGTCATAGTAACATACATATACTATTTAACTAAGTTTTAAATTATAAAAACGCTATGGCCCAATTCGACGGTCAACATTGGACAAACGAATTCATTCATGCCGCAACATGAATGCAAATTACATGACGTCAACTGAACTGGCGGATTTTTTTATCGTGATGCCATCATGTAATTATTTCAATTCCAAGGAAATTAAACACATTTATTTCGTTTTAATCAAAATAAAGAATACAAAAACAACACACAGAAAAGAAGAAAGTATAAGAGATAATAAAATGTAAAGATGGCGAAATGGGCTCTCCGTCAGCTTAATCTCTCAAAATAATCTGTGGCGCTAGTTGTTGTGTAGGGCCCCGGTCGTTTGCATTTTATTAATAATTAAAAAATAATAATAGACAGCAAAGTTAATAAAAAATAAAAATATTAAAGTGAATATTACTAAATAAACTGTTAAATATGATACTTTAAAAAGAAATATTCATATAACAAGAGCAAAAGTATAAGAAAATAAAATAAACCACTTGTAACTGTTTTTTATACATAAATTTAGATATAAATGGTATTTCGTGGAAATAAAATATAAACAATACACCTATTTTACTGAACTAGGTCGTGATCACAGTAAACAAAGGCCGTTATAATGACAGTCTGGCCTTTCGCATTTCTGGATCAGAATGTGCACATCCAGTTACCCATATACCAAGAGACCTTCAGTCGTGGTATATCTGCGCCGCCATGCCGACCGAGACTGTCGTTTTTGGACTACACTGTATCTACCACCATCAGGTGCACTGGATTCACTTTACCGAGCCAGTGTAAAAACGACGGTGTACTTATCTTCGTCACGAGCTAGCGTGATGAATAAATAATTATCTCAAACGTTCCTCCAGTGAACAATGAATTCGATGAACGTATTGCTCCATTGACCCAGTGATAATTAAACAATTTGTTGGGACAATTAAACAAACAGATGTGTTCTTCATTATTCTCATACTATACAATATATTATGAAAACCTTGTCCGACCCGTAAAGGCGTTACTCGGTATCAATATTAGATTATATTTAGGTTAACCTTCTTAGTTAAATAAAAACCAAATAAAATAATAATTAAACCGAGAAAGCTTACATGATAACACTGAGAACATGCGCGATGAGCTCTTGAACCAAGAAAAAAGACAGCATACCATGATCCCCGTTGATTCTAAGCACCGTTTATCAATTAAATCGTTTCATTACCCTTTTAAACTGATTTTTGTAAGTAATACGAGCTTAGATCGCATGTAAAATAATTCAACTTTATTTGATAATACATTTTAATATTCACGAATAACAATTTTCTTATGTACTCTGGCTATATTATCATGTCCCCTATATGCCAATTTCGGGTCCGACAGGGTTTTCAAAACATACTGTATTATACATTCATGTACAGTAACATAGTTACAGATGTAACCTATTCGCTGAGATCATTCCAATGATTTTAAATAAAGTTGAATATCCTGCTGTTTCGAAATGATGCTGCATAATCAGGTCTAGGTTAATATGTTACTGTTTGTTTTTATCCTGATTCAACCACACCACGCCTAAAGGTGAGCATGATGCAGTCCAAAAAACGACAACGAATATCAACAGTTAAGAAAAACCCATCGGTAGTCGCAGGAATCCTGCCGGCTTGCATAAATATCTCTTCACGCTACGCTTAAAAGATACCATATCTAGATATGGGACAAATGACTCGGCAAACGTGAAAGTTAGAAAACTTGGTCTTAGCTGGTATGTGAGTTACCGTATAGCAGTGACTCCGTAAACCCGAGTGCGTGGTTCTAAATTTTGAAACGATAAAACCAGTAGATGTGATTTACATTCCTACATAAACTGGATAAAAGTTAATTATCTTTAACCGGCTGATTAGCTACTGGTACGGAATAATGATGAGGTACGTAGCGACCTCTATTGTAAGTAAAGTAAGTAAAGTAAGAGTAAAACCACTAGACACCGTGTCAGATACCATCCATATGTGGTGGACGTTCCTTATATCCGCACAAAGAGATTCACTTCTACATTCAACATGCGAACTGAGGAGCAACATGAGAAGCTGAGGAGTGGAATATGTTTCCAGAGAGCATTTTTCACGATCTTATAACTTGGGAGGCTTTAAGAGAAGAGCGAATAGACATTCGTTGAGCGGACACGGTTCATCGTCGAACTCATTTTTACCTTCCACCAGGTGTTATCGAGGTCAAGTGTCCGCCTGGAAATCAAAATACATCCAAACAAGAAAAAAACTAAATCGATATTGAATCACCCGTTTAGGGCCTACGACGCCAGAACAGATATACTTCAAAGATACAAGCGTTACTTATAACACCCCTGTTTCTGTAAATATAAAGAAACGGCGTTCAATTCTCTCTGCCTCTCAAATACAGAATCGATGTTATGTTAGATTGTTCAGAGCAAATGTTTTGTTGAGCGTTTAGCCTCTGTATCGAACGCCTGAGCCCATCCAATTAGAGTTAATCAAACGATGAGTCAACTCGACACAAAAGAGATAAAAACTACCATTGCTCGTATGTGACGTCACTCAGAAATATATCCAGTATTGATTTCATTTGCAACCTACATTTGCAACCAACAATGGACAATATTTCGAAATTATGAAGTCCTTATAACAGATCTACCACTATTTTCCTTTTTGTTTGTACACTGGCTCAAAAAAATAACTACACTGCACCTTTACCATGCTATGTAGTCCAAGAAACACAGCGGCTGACAAGAGACGAGATTCTGCTGGCGTATAACACTACAGACAGTCTCTAGGCATATCAACTGGACGAACACAAGCTGATCCCGGAACGCGACAGGCAAAAGCGACTTAACATGACGGTCTTTGCACTTGTATACTGTGGTCACGAATTAGTTCAGACAAGAATAGAATATACCACAAGTTGAAATATAAATCTCGACAAAACCCCTTGCGGTTGCGGATCGTGTCAGGAACGAAAAGATACTTAGAATGGTTGGTTTGAAACATAGTATCATCGACAGCATGGACAAAAGCATGCTTCGATGGTTCAGGCACATGAAGAGGATGAATGATGAAAGGAAGACAAAAAAGATGTATAAATTGAATGTGAGTGGAAGAGTGAGAGTCGGGGCCGTCCGAGGCTTATCTACACAGACCAAATAAAAATAGTTCTGATAGAGGGTAATGGCAAAAGTACGCGGCATAGCGAAAGTGCATGAATATTAAGGAAGCGAAAGTGGTTTGAAAGAATAGAGAGAAGTGGCGTTCCATTCTCTTTGACTACCCCAATAGGGATTCGATGCGATGATAGACAAATCCCATCCATGCTAAGCTGGAATCGCTAGGATATTGGGCATGACCTGCTGCCCTGATAAGGTAGAGTCAGTACGTGTACATCCATTGCAAGACCTGATAGAGGGATCCTAAGGGATGAGCTCTCACATAACCCTCCTAGAATTGCAGCCTGAGGGCGAATTTCGGTCACCGGATTATTGGTGGAGTATGGATAATTAAGACCGGTTGACAGCGAGTAGACACCGGCCCTCACGGCTATGCAAGATCCTATGCAAGATATTTCCCCTGGAATATCCACAAAATTGTTCGTCAGTGCTATTAACGGGTATTTGTAAAGGTAGTAACATGTTATTTCAAAGCGTTTAACACAGATTAGCGCAACAGCAACTGAGGGTAAACAGTTGAGTCACGATTCTGGGGAATGCCTAGATGAGTAACTGATGCGTATCGCAATTCAAATTTGGTAGCGAAATTTCAGCGTTGTGACTCCGTGAGTAGCGTCACTATGCGTCAATTTTTTTTTTTAATTTTGAACATATCTTTGACACTTCTGTTATAGTAGACAACTAGTAAGCCTGCACCACATAGTCATTTCTCCTGAGAGCCTCGCGGACATGACCTATTACGGTCTTTTGATGCTCAGGATCACAAAGGTCGTAAGCTCCTTTTACTGGTAAAGTTTCTACAGACCGAAGCTAGCGAAGGTGGTGGAAGGTAGCGTACAAGTATTTGTCCGTATGTGTCAGTTATATATATACAGAATGAACCATGGAGCCATCAGATTTCACCATTAATTTTATGCCCCGGGAGGCAAGCGTTTTTTTATGAATAACTAGCTGTCCCGGCAGACCTTGTTCTGCCCTATTTCTCTAAAACAAAATCACTTTTTTTTAATGTTAATTGTTAATTTTAATTTAAATTGTTTGAAGGAACCTGGCCTTAATGCTATATGTATAAAAATTGACAAACACTGACATTAATATTTATACGTCACTCGATTGTTTTGCCTACCCGGAACCCGTCCACTAACATTTAAACTTTATGATATGGTATTAAAGTTCAAAATGACTTATAACGAATTTTTTGTATGAGAATATAGAAAAGTGTTGTTTTTAGACTTTTTCAGACAATTTATTTAATATTTCTCTCCGTAATAACCTTCCCCAGACTTCAACAAAAACAACAAAAAAGAAATCAGCCAAATCGGTTTAGCCGTTCTCGAGTTTCGCGCTTATCAAGACATTTAGCGATTCATTTTTATATATAAGAAGAAGATATATAATTTTCTCGTGTATTTTGGTAATTCTATCACGACACAATATGCCCCTTTCGGGTCAGACAGAGTATTTATTACATTATGTAGAGTAGAGATGTACAAAACGTATCTATCTAATTGACAGTGTCGAGATGTCTATTAGCAGTATCGCTGATCGAACCTTACTTTGTCTAAGTACTCAGGTGCGGGCAGTCACTTTGGCGTGACTCGAGCCACTGTAAAATAAATTCTGAACGAAAAACAGCGTTACACAACATGTGTACAGCGGTCGCCAAAGAATTTCAAATGACGCAGCCGCGTGACGTCCGGTCGGGTCACTCTGACGAGGAATATTGCGGAAAATAAACAAGATCTCATTTCCTACTGACGTATACACGACCGGAGATGTCATCTAAAATACAAAAGCCAGACTTTTTTTATCCTGACTCGATTCCTGGACACACCACACTTGATGGTAAGCACGATGCAGTCCAAAAACGTCAACGATTATCAACAACAAAAAACCTATCGATAGTCGGAGTGATCATGCCGGCCTGCACAAATATGTCTTGACGCTTCGTTTAAAGAACCAGATATCATACGACGGTGCAAGCACGCTCGCCGGTAGACCATTCCACAGCCCAAAGGCTCGGCAAAAGCAAGAGTTAAAGAACTAACCTAACCGGGGTCCGAGTTGCCGTATAGCTGTGTCTCCGTAAACTTGCGCGAGTGCTACAACTATGGAGAGAGTGGAGCACGGTTAAATAACACTTCAGAAAATTCACCGCGATACTGATGGTAAAAAACGTATAGTGAGGCAATATTTCAGCCCAACTGGAGCTATTCAAGATGCTCAGTAACGGTCTAGATCATTTACGATGCAGACAGCCCTCCGCTGCAACCTATCCAGGGCGTTGAGTAAGTACTGGGCAGAACCGTCCCAGAGATGCGAACAGTATTTCATGCATGGCCTGACCTGAGCTTTACCACTCCGACGCAGCCTTGAGTTTCTTTCGGCGTTTCTTTTCAAGGTAGTCACTTCCAAAACGCTGGTGGATCACCCGTAGGGTTAGTACTTTATTTGGCTGGCGGTCCAAGTCGAGGTTCGTACCCATAGGGGTGCCTTTACATTGCCACCCAACCCAAAAATTTCACTAGCTTAGCACCTTCTGTACTCGCCCCCTAAGCCCGGTTGAACTGAAAATGCCTTTCCCGTCAATCAGTAGTTAGTCCGCTTACAAAAAAAAAAAACTGAGCTTTATATGCGCTATGTTCAAAATACAATTGTTAGGGCGGCTTGCCCTAACAAACAAATTAAATCTAGTTTAACAATAATATAATATTTCGTCACGCTATATCCCTTTCGGGGTGAACAGAGATACATTTGTAGCTGTATCCACTTTGCGTTTATATTCAACATTATCATTACATTCAACTATCTGTTATTTCCTGATTTTTATTAAATTATATCGTTTCTTTGTCGGAACTATATCAAGGAATACAACAGAGATAAAAAAAATCCATGCCATGTATTGGTAGTATGGACTGTTGCCAAAATATGCAGTGCAGTGTTTCCAGTTGAAAATGAAGCACTCATCTTTTTTTGTAATTATAACAAACTTGATAAAAAGTTTGTAACGGATGTAAACAGCTTTAAAATCCAACTCAAGCATAAAAATCTTTATCATTCGCTTTATTTGCATAACAAATTCCTGTCTGGGGATAACTGACACGAAATCGCGTAACAATGCCCAACGGCGCTTTCGTGTTAGAACGAGACATAGCTACTTCACCCATTACGTTAAAAAGAGACGAACTTATTTTCATACATGCGTTAGAAAAAAAAAACCAAACGCAAACAACGAACATCCATAATTACAAGTGTAAATGTACGAAAATTATTTAATTTATATTTGAATTACTTAGTTATTAACATTATAAAATTATTATTCAACATACACAAAGATTTATAATAACTATTGTCTTTGCCCATTGAAGAGGCAATTAAAAAATGAGGCCACGTTTGTCGCGATAATATTACTACAGATAATACGGTCTGTTGTAATCTGTGATTATCTATGCAATCCAGTCGAGCAAGTGCCATCTTTCAGATGGAGTAGAATCGACACAACGTGACGTAGTGATATTTCGAAAGCTTACGTCAATTCCATACATTTTGTACTTTTCTATTAGCGTTATCGGCTATCGCTGACCGAAAATTAATCTGTAGAGGCTCTCAGGCTGAGATTTGTTGACGCTACATTGAATTTGCTCAGGAAATAAGTTTAACGTTGACAAAAAACTATATATACATGTATATAATAGGAACTTGAATATAGTATACGTATCTACAAAGTTAAGTCAAGTTGAGAAAATCGGTAACATACTTTGATATTAATTAAATGATACAATTTATAAAGCGTCTATAAATCTTAACATTAGTTAAAACAACATTCAATCAGCGATAAATAAATGGAGTTTATCATTATTATCATCATTAGTAGCTAGATTCAACCCATCGCTGGGTATCTCCCTCCCAAATCCTGACCGATTTATGCCTTGGCGACGTTTCCAAATAGTATCAAGTAGGCGCGGGCTGCAGCCCCAATCGGCCAAGGTGAGCCCGCTGATGACTTGCGGAGCCCACCTTAGCGCGGAATGTCCTGTTGCATAGTGGACATGTCAGATCACCACCCGCATAGTTATAGGAAGCGAGCACAGGTGGACGGGCCTAGAAACGATCTCGCTTATCATCCAACTCAAGCCTACGTCTGGTCTCGAATTCATTTCAACTCCTGGATATCAGGTGTTACATCAAATGGAATAGATTGTTCACACGGAAAAGTCACAGTATAAAAAGTTTACTTGTAACCTCAATCTTAATATTTTCTTGTCTCACATCCCGTCTGGTTAGTTGCCAAGTGTAAATATAAAATGATCTATACACACTGTTTATAAATATACATACGCGTAGAGACATTAACTATTTCAATAGGACACTACAGGGGACTAGCTGGGGCCCACGCGCTGGATGACGAATTCCAAAGGAGGGAGACGAGCACATCACCCGGCATACCCACCCAATGAATAATATAGCTAAAAAAGTGGGACTACTTCTCTATAAAAAATAATTTTGACATTTTAAAAGTTAACTTAAAAGTCTCGTAAGGTATCGTTACGTTTTAAGCTATGTAGGGTGAGAGATCGTTTTTCGTGAATATTTCGCTTATTATTCGAGTAATGAAATGACCTTAATTACACAAAGTTATTAAGCACAAAATCTTTAAAACTTTTGCTCTAAACATTTTTTATACAATTAACGCATATAATTGAGAGACAACGGAACAAGGACTGCCTTGGGGCGGCAGATGTTAGTTTTTGTCCTGCTTCGAAAAATTACAAGTTCTAAGTTCTAAGTAATGTTGACATAGGGGATATGACTACGGGGCTGTGGCGAATTGATTACAGGACCCACAGTCCCCGCCAATGCGCAGAAGTAGTCACCTTGGGGTTTTTAGTCGGTATAAGTCCGACACACCTCGGTCGCGCAACCCCCCTGTGCTGCTGAGACGGTCCTATGAGGATTTTCCCCAAGTAAAAAAAAAAAGAAAAAAAAAGGGATATGACTAGTCTATACAAAAAAAACGGCCATATGACAAATTGTTTTTGGCCTGTGAGGACCTTTACAACTTGATTGAGCGAGAGGAGCGGGCACTTAAGGTTTTCAGCCAGCAAGACCTGTGGGTAAGAACTTCAACTTAGGCGGACAGCCAGGGATTGAACCACCTTGAGAAGAAACCCCGAAAGAAACTCAAGGTTCCGTCAGAGTGGGATTGCGCCTCGGAGCATGAACGCACCGGTTAGGAACAGTCGATTGAACTACCGTTGTTTGGTACTACCGGCGGTGCCGGTGTCTTAATATGAAACTTGTGCGTATAATATGTGCCTAACCGTGATCTGGAATCGCGGCTGCCAATTCCGCGGCCTATACAAAGTGATTTCATAGACGAAGATGATATTTAGGGAGGATATTCATCATTCGATTCGAATTCTAAATATGTGAAAAAAATGACATCTTAATATTTCCATTAAAACAAAGTAAATTATAGTTAACATAATTCTATACATTTATACACAATTACACCCATGAACGAATGAATAAGAATTAATTACTAAGAAGATATTTTACCTGTCCTAAGCCAGGATAAAATACGAAGGGAAAACCTGTTTACCTAAAATTACGTACAAGCAACTTTATCTACTTGCCAATCAATCGTGTGGCACACACGCTACTTGCTATGCCCACACACTACTACGGATCAATTCTCATTTGTTCATAAATTTTTCTTTATGATTTGCTATGGAATATAATTTGACATTTTTATTAATCACAAGAAAGTACAAATGATTGTATCCTGAAATATCTCCCTCGTTTTAAAATCACCCAGTATAACGTGTGATGTTACAACTTTATGGGTACATTGACGTGTCGAAAATCATTTGTTTATTCTTCTCACGTAACGGCTCTTTGATATGTAATGCATAAGGCCAGCTGGTTTGTTTCCAATAAAACTATTTGCTGGCTTTTTCAGGCACATTTTTGTCGCGTACTTTTGAGTTGTTGTTATATTTCCACTCCCACTTAGCCATAAGTTTTTTTCAGCGTTTCTTTTCAAGGTAGTCGCCTCCGAAACGCTAGTAAATCACCGTTAGTTAGATTCTTTTCTGGCTGGCCGCTAAAGTCGAGATTCCTACCTATAGAGGTGCCCTTAAGTGCTCACCCCTCTCGCCTGGTAAAATAGTAAAGAACCCCACAGGCAAATAAAATCTTAATAAAAGAAATTATAATATTTATCAAGTTCAGCGGCAAGTTATAACATATTAATAGTTAATCTAAGAAACGTGTTAAAGAAAAAGTTTTTTTTTTGTCAAGAGGATTACCCGGGCTTTGTTTGTTGATGTTTTTAATTTTCTCAATTCTCGCCAATTTAAATGACAATTGTCAAAAAACAAAATGATTACGGCTTTAAAGCAATAATCGGGCGTACACCGGCTGATTCCAGAATGTAAAGCGTGTGAATGAAACGGTACGATAGATATTTTGTATTTTTCGTTTTGATAGCAATTATCTAGAATTAAGAAAGACCAATGTAAAGGTCAGAGAGCTTAGACAAAATAACATGCGATAACCGATAACACTACTAAAAAAATGAAAAATTGACTATAGAATATTAAAAATTTGGTAAGCCGAAAGATATTTGTTATTTTAGGCCTATATTGTCCTAACTTATTCACTAGCTCAATCCATTTGAATATTTGTTTGTATGAATGAAATAATTAATAAAATAATAAATAAGATAGAATATAATAAAACATAGGCTATTTATACTAATTTATCTTAATTGTTATTTAAAAGTAGATATACAGATTTTATGAGAAAATGAACGAATTTTTATATGAGTAACAACAACAGTTTGTTAAGGCATTATGACCGCGAGCATGTGTCGTCAGTAATTAAATGTTTAAAAAATCGTACTCATACTTTTACTTGCAAGTTTCAGTTGTGAATTACAATTTATAATTACGCGCTGTCAAGGTAAAATCAACTTCTAAAGTTACGCAATATACTAAAGCTTGCTTTACACGCTGCGATTTGCAGGAAAGTCAATACTTTTAACACTACAATTAGTGAATAATGCATTTGGGCAAGTAAAACATCTGTCTATGCTGTGCGAGTAAGAGGAATAAAATTGCAAATACACGAGGAAGAAAAATATAAGCATCTAGATATATTGCGACACACGACATTATTACTCGTGTCTTAGGCAGTATTAAAAAATAATTCAGTTCTGAAATAGTTAATATCTTTGAAAAAGAAATATAACTAATAATAATATATCGTCATGCTATATTCACTTCGGGGTAAGCAGAAATACATTAGTGGCTGTATTCACTTTGCGTTTATTTATCGTGCCCAACGTGACCAGTAGCGCAGCAGATCGCCCTTTTCTTGGCACTTACACTTGAAATTTCTATTAGAAGTCCAGTGGATTTCCTCACGATGTTTTCCTTAACCGGTGAGCATGTGGTGGCTAAATCCGTACTTAACTGGCAAAAAGGCAGAGGTACATGCCGGGATTCGGACCTACAACCAATTACATTAGCGCACGTAGATAGCGGTCCTAATCAACTGGGCCACATTATTATTATTTTTGACTTGTAAAAAGTAGCATGTAAACCGGGCTTTACAGATAAAGAATCGTACATTTTATCAAACTACCCGCATCATTTATTGAATATCGATAAATCACTCCAATCGTAACGCGATAAGCAGCAACACTCCTTTAGATCGTAGATAAGATTTACCTAAATTGCACAAAACAACATTCAAAACACGTTTTTACTATGTATTCGTATTATGTAATCAATAAATAATTATTAATCAGCTGTTGAATGGCACGTCGGCCATTTTGTTTAATTTTTTTAGATATTAGATTATTATTTTAATCAGCTATTATGGTAAATAAGTTCAGTTATAATTATTGATGGTTAATTTAATATTATTGAATTTTATAAATTCTAGTTTTAAAGACAAACGGGCAAAAAAAATTTAAACTTACAGGCTGGCCTTAAAGTCTACCTGTGATTGCCAATATGAAAAAGCTATTTTATTGAGAAAATATGACTTACCGTTCAGACTCGGTTACTTCGATGACGTCATTCGAATCCAAATATAAACCGGCGCCTTGACTTAACCAAACTCCATCTGGACTTTTAACGCAAAAGTACAACTTTTTTTCCGTATTAGGCACTTGTATTACCCCGTTTTTAACACTATGGAATTGTGGAACACAGAGTCTGCCTCGAGGCGCCGACTCATACGTCAAAGACCACTCATAATCGCCGTTCACATCAAAATCGTACACACAAACGTTACTGGAACACGTGTATTTTAATAATTTCACTTTAAATATCCATTGAGGCGACGCGGCGCTCGTGTTTACTATTAAAAATAATAATAAGAATAAGTTACTAGTCCGTATTAAATTCACAGGTGCCATGCTAGCGTGCCGCGTCGCGAATGACCGAATGTACAGCGCGCTTAAGTAGGGACGGTTGCGAACGTTCCATCTCTTTTATACCGAATTGTTCGCGAGTTTTAGATAACAATTATGAGTAATGATTCTCCATTTGTATTTTATACTAAACGTAAGTAGATACAATACTAAATATTCTGTGCCTCTGACGCATCAGTTACTCCAATTTTAACTGAATTATCCGCTTATTGTTTACGCGAATAATGACATACATATATAAATGTTACTAACTACTGTAGGTACTTATTCTGAAGAAATCTTATAAAGAGGGGCTCATTTTTGCCAATTTACACAAGGTGGCTCCTCTATTGTCCTCACAAAAATATTTTAATTGATCATACGTCTCATTTTGACCAGTATTGTTTCAGTTTAAAGCATAGGTCGTACAATAACGCTGCCATACGTAAATTAAATGATTTTGAATTTAAAATGGTTAAATATACGGCGCTCAAAAGATTTTCTTTTCGTAATTTGGTTATTTTATGATTTTCTTTGTAGTATCACTGAGAAAACGTAATATTTACGGAAAACAACTTTTAACCTTGTATAAATTAAGATGTACATATATAAATATCTTATGAGAATTTTGAGTTAATTTTGGAAACGTTTAAACAAAGGCTTGTAAAAACTTTCAACTAATTTTTTCATAGAGAAGTTGGTTCTCTTTTATATATATATATATATATATGCGAACAGCCCTACACTGCTACCTATCAAGTGCGTCAAGAAAGTACTGAGCAGAACCATCCCAAAGATGTTAACAATATTCCATGCAGGGCTTGTCCTGAGCCTTATACAATAGGAACAGTTGATCCGCCAAGAAAAACCGTCGCACACTGTTCAGGATACCAAATCTACGTGGTTTACCACTTGAGCACTTTCCTAACCCATCGGCCATCTGCTCTGCGACCTATGTGCCTTGTCCACTGCCACTTAAACTGACCTAGATTGAAAACTATATAACCCAGATGTCGAACCTGAGAAATGTCAGGTCATCACAGTTCGTTCTCTACAAATAATTCTGTCAAGATTTGTATTTTAATTGCTCAATAATACAAATTATAAGAAAAATAATATGATAGCTAACTTGTTTTATTATTTACACTACAAACGAGTTATAAATAAATGAAACAATGTTTACGACATCAGTAAGCTTTAATTAATTAAAATGATGTAACAAATATATTTTGGTGCATTATATAATATGTTATATCTTGGTAGTACGTGCACTACAATGATATGTGTGATATCGATGTAGAGAGTCGAGTTACTGCTGGCAACAAAGTTAATGGTGCACTGGTTACCGTGAAAAAAACTACAAACTTTACGCCAACACGAAGGGATTCGCTTCTTCATTCATCATGTTAACAGAAATGTGCTTACAGAGAGCATTTCCACGATCTTATGATTTAAGAGCCTTTAAGAGAAGAATGAATAGGCATTTTTGGGATGGACACAGTCTATCGTCGGACCTTCCACCAGTTGTGGTTAGGAACAAGCATCCGCCTGGTTTACGGAGTCACAGCTGTACGGCAACTAACATCCCGGCTAGTACTAAGAAATTCTCTAACTCTTGCTTTTACCGAGTCGTTGAGCTGCAGAATGGTCTTCTTCCAGTGCGCGTGTTCACACCATCATATGATAGTGGGTCCTTTAAACAAAGCGTAAAGAGATATTTGTGCAGGCCGGTATGACCGATAGTATGTTTTTCCTTAGTGTTGATAGTAGTGATGCCACGAATAGTGAATTTGCCGAATACCGAATATTGCCGAACTCTGTCGGCCGAAGCGCCAAATTTTCGGCCGCCGAATATTCCTGGAAGTAGCGTGCTTAGTAATAGTAATAATAATAATCTTTATTTCAACACAAAACTTATATAATACATATACACAGGGTGATTAGTCTCACCAATTAAGTATATCTTGTCTCTGGTGAGACTCGCACTTCCGTTCGGGTTATTCAAGGGTGTTTTGTGTTTTTATATGGATATTCACGGTATAGGTTTATTAGGATGTGTGTGAGCGAGAGAGAGAGTGTATGTGTGTGTTTGTGTGTGTGAGAGAGAGAGAGAGTGTACACACACTCTCACCCTCTCACACACGTGAGAGGTTATTTTCTGAGGCTGGTAATATTTACGATGAAAAGCGTAATCGTTTGCTACCAAAAAATGCTGAAAAGCTTGCTTTTATCCATCACAACTTGCCACTGATCAATTTTAATTACTAAAGTGTTGTAATTTGGAAATAAATACATAACTTTGAGTAATATAACGTGTCTTTTTTACATGACTTGGTATTCGGTATTCGGCCGAATAGTACGTATTATTCGGCCGAATACCGAATAGCAAAAAAAGTGGCCGAATAGGCCGAATACCGAATAGTTGCCGAATATTCGTGGCATCTCTAGTTGATAGTCGTTTTCGTTTTTTGGAATGTACCATGATTATCATCAGGTGTGGTCACTATATCGAGATAAATAAAAATGTTTCTATGATTTGTATGCTACTGACCCAGCAGTGTCATAGCAATTAATCGATACCTCGCTGATTATAAATTAAATATTAACAGATATAACTTATCAGGAGGAAAATTGTATCATTCTAGTTTGGGTTCCGTCACTTTTTAAGTGAAACTTCGTTCAGCATGAGCATGGAATTAAGCCTAGGTCGAACTGTGGTTTTAACCGCATTATTCCGCGTGAATTGTCCATGTTGGGTTTGAAAGAAATACATGGATTATCATTAAGATCCCATAATTAAGTAGAAAAAATAAACCCTTATAAGACACTTCATTGATAACTTTTGTTGCGATGCAGTATACGTTCTATAATAATAAAAAAAAAACAATTTAATATAGTGCATTATGGTGTAATAAGGTGCAAAATATTAAATCTCTAACCGACCCGGCGAAATTCGTACCACCATGAATGTCGTGTTTACCTACTCCTTCTACGTACGTTTCAACTCTCTTTCGTATTCCCCAAACCTTTTCCTCTCTGTCTCTCAGTGTTGTTTATATTCTGATAACTTTTCAAAGTGTTAATAAATATGTAAATTAAATTAATTGATGATAGTGAAATCCAACAACGACAACGAGGGTTTTTTTAATGAATTACAGGCGGTAGGTTAACCTCAATCATCTTCACCTAGAAGAAGGTGAAGATGAGTCCGACAATAGACCGTGTCCGCCAAACAAATACCTATTCACTCTCCTCTTAAAGGTTCCCAAGTCATAAGATCGTAGAAATATGGTCGCTAGAAGCATACTCCATTCCCTAGCTGTTCGCATGGTGAATGTAGTAGCAAATCTTATCGTACGTTAAGGAGCATATAAGGAGCATCCAACATATACGGAACCTACGGTCCAGGTTATCAATTTTCGTCCCTTTTATCGACACGCTTTACAGTAGTCTATTCACTCAAAAAAATTATATCAGTGATAGTATTTTCTTTCATAAAACCAAAGAACTTGGAGGAACATTTAAACCCTCGGATCATACGGAACTGTTAAAAATAGAATAAATTACAGAATTTTAAAATTAGGGATGGAAATTTGGGTTTAATTAATGGAAGAATCGATTATTAGGGGAAAAAAATTATATTTTTGATTGACATGTAGTAAGGAATCAATAATAATAATAGTAGTAATAATAGTGCATATCAATGCACTAGATACTTCACCGTTGATAATTGACATACGGTTTTTTGTTTTGCTAAAAACCATAAAGTTATTCAGTTGGATGTAATCAACATACGTACATACATGGAAATAAATACCAGTTTTTTTTTATTCCGATGCTTTGGTATAGTTGTAAAAGCAATGGTAATTATTATTTGTTTTTTTTTTTATTAAGGACAAGTTGATGAGGATAATATTGTAGCACCCTCACCCAATAAATACCGATTTACTTATCGTGCGAGCAGCTGGAATGTCAACCATATAAGGAGGCAAACCCGCAGGCCACGCTGTTAGTTAGTGGTACTCTATATATTAGTATTGTATATAATTATAGACTCAAAAACTTAATCTTTACATGTTGATTTATTTGTAAATTAATACACCATAATGTGATTCAAATTGTTTTATAATCGATAGTTTTTTTTAATAATTGCCATCCCTATTTAAAACATAATATTTCAAATGCTTGCGTGGTATTGATCAATCTTTATTAATGATGACATAAATCAGTATTAGTTTCAACTGATCAAACGATAAAATTAATTCTATATCTATTTCGGGATCTTTTGTAGTTTTATAATTACCTGGCTGTAGGTACGAGTAATACCATTACTAGTGTTGCTGTAATTTCCGGTACAACCTCGGGGAATTTATCACTAGCGTAGCTAAATAACTAATGGCCTTGGGGTAAAAAAAAATTGGGGCTCAACTGAACTGTTTTATCGAGTCAAATTATAAATACGTATATTTAAGATGTAACAGACTTGTTCGGAATGACCCTGTATCAGGGTGGTGAGCAGTGATTAGTCGCTGCCGGCACTCTGTCGTGTGATAATCGGAGCGACAGAGCATAGCAGCGGATCTCATTCCTTCTCATTCAAAAGGATCGGGAGGCACTCGACAACCCCGACTACCCAATTCGCCGCCCTGCTGGGAGAGGACGATAGCGGAAGGCGCCTTTAAGGGAGTGCGTCGCCCAAATCGTCGCCAAATGTAAGCGGTATGTGTTCTCACACACCGTTCTAATACAAGGGAGGGGCGAGGGGTGACTCTTTACTAGACCCCTCGCAATGCAGAGATGTAGCAGGGTGTCGAGGATTTTGGCAAGGTCGAAGCCTTGTAGGAGGAACATCCCGGTGATTTTATTCGGTAAGAGTTCGACACACAGAGACCTCTGCCTCACGCTCCATGAGAATTCCCATAGGGGTAACAAAGAAAACGGAATACCCCTGTATACTTTCAATGCCGTGCGCGCCGCCTCCCTCTCTTCCGGGCAGCATACTCCGTCAAGTATTATGCCCGGTAACATAGTGACTTGCCTAGCCCTCAATTCCGCGCATGAGTACCCGTCCTTTATCCACTAGGGACAGTCATAAGAATTGTAAATAAAAAACACAAAATTATAAACAATACTTTATTTATTTAAAAATTTACGGTATATTAGCTAAATAATCTTTGACATGACTGGGTTCCAGTCGGCGGAACCCGCTAGCGTCGCAGATGCCGACTTCTATGTTGTCTGCGGTCATTTGACCCTCGAACCCTTCCTTCAGGGTAAGGATGGCTGTGTGCACGGCGTCATCGAGCTCCAAATCTTCAGTATACCTGTAAATGGTGTGTGGTGAACATAAATTAAAAAAATCTGGTACGAACATCAGAGTATAAGGATTTCTTTCAAAAAGACAGCTTTATGCAACTTTTTTTATAACTCTGTGTGCAATCAAGCTGATGGTAATTTTTCAGCGTCACATAAGGACGCCTGCGTTGCTATTGCGTTGTTGACCAAAAAGGCCATTGTTCACTGGCCTCTCGAATAAACACATGCCATACCTCTGAGAAAAATCTCTTCGGCAGCCCATTCAACAACTCCAAAGTGCGAGCCAAAAAATCATCTGCATTGTCGCCTTTTTGTAAGGCTTGAAAGGTAACCGTCAGATTCTGACACTGTGATCCAGCAACGGCCGCGATATATCTTTTTTTTTTAACGGACTATCTACTGATTGCCGGGAAAGGCATTTACAGTTCCACTTGGCTTAGGTGCTCAACCAACGAGTTTATGGGTTGGGCGGCAACGCAAGGGCACCCGTGGATACGAATCTCGACTTGGACCGCCAGTCGAAAAAATACGAACCCTACGTGTGATCTACTAGCGTTTCTTCCGAAACGCATCCTTGTGTTTCTTTCTGCGTTTCTTATCAAGGTAGTCGTTTGCGAAACGCTAGGAGATAGCCATTAGGTACTTTCCCTGGCTAACCACCCAAGTCGAGCCTCGATCCTACAGGGGTTTCCTTGTATTGCAACCCAACCCGTAATGCCCTGGCTGACACTAGCGAATGACGTATGTTTGAAAACTACTGTTAGAAGTGCAATTCTCACCGTTTCTCGAGGAATGTCTTCCCGTTATTGAAATTCTTGCCCATGGCGGTCGCTTTCCATGCGAAGTAAGCTCCAGAAGGATCGCACTGGAACAAGTACGGACGGTCACCGTCCCAGCCGCAGATCAACAGGGACACGCCGAATGGACGCACGCCTCTGTATACGAGAATGATTTTATTCAAAAACTAGCTGCAGTGATCTGGCATTGCCCAGGAAGAAATGGAGAGAGGTTCTTGAAAGAAAGATAAAGCATTTATTTGGCACGCAACGCAACATTCAACACAGAAGGATAAGTCAATCAAGATAGAAACAACAAAAGCAAACACCCTGTTCTTCGATGATGCATCAAAGGGACGTCAGCTCAGCATATACCAGATGACCAGCTGAGCCACCCAGCCCTGATATTTAACTGACACCCATTTGTTGTGTCATTGTGAAGAAAAGTAACAGTAAGGATAGAATGGATGAGTGTAGGTCTCATTATGTAGACAATGATGACTGGGCTGGTTAGGTTCTCTTTCTGAAGGACTGTTCTGCTGAAACCTGGGGATTTTGGTGAAAATCTTCGATTCAAAAAGGCCATAGTAGTAGTTCTGTGAAACAACTCATACTGTAGCCACAAACAAAGCAAACAGATGCACTATCACCTCACTGCTGGTCATACTTTTTTATGATTTATAGGTGGATGCTCTACCCCAATTACACCTAATTGAAGGCAAAGATGAGGCTGATGATAGACCGCTTTCCTACAACAAATGCTTATTCACTCTTCTGTTAAAAGCTTCCAAGTCATAAGAAGGTGGAAATATGGTCACTGGAATATTCCATTTAGCTGTTCTCATGATGATTGTAGACTTTGTATGGATATAAGGAATATCCACCATATACAGATGGTATTCGACACAGTGTCTAGTTGTTTTATGATAAAATGGGGCTGGTGGAGTTAGAGAATGTAGCTCCTGAGAACACTCTTGCAACCAGTAAGTCTGTGAGGCAGGCACCTTTAAATCATGCTCAAGGGATGTGATGCTTTATGGGTGTGTTTTATGTTGATGTGGTGATGCCCTAATATACCATAATCCAGGAAAACGTATAGGGAATGTGTGTATTTAGGGTTAAAACTACAAGTGCTGCAGTATTAAATGCTTTTATTACTAGGAGTGTGAAACTAACCCAGATTGAGTGTACTCCTGCATGACTGTGGCGACTCGCTGCACCAGTTGTGCTGTGGGTATGGGTTCATGGTACATCAGGTAGTACTGCTGGGCCATCTTCCTGGCCTGTGTAACTAGCAGCCTGTAATCTGGGCCCATGCCAGAGTATACCATGCCTGGAAAGGGTTATAATGTGATGATATATACAATTTTTAAGGGTTGGAAATAAAATGCAGCAAATTATATATTATTGTTGTTTGTTGTAACCACTTGTTTATTCAAAATTTGTCCTCTCTTTTACAATTCAACCTCTCTGCTCAAGAGCTAGTATTTGAATGTCAATGCGTGTCCTTATATCCTTCCACAGTCGGACATTACCAGAAATGTCATAATGTTGCCAGTGGGTGAATTAATAAAAACCAAGACTTAAGAGACACTCTATTCAAATATAATTTTAGCTAAATTTACAGTGATATATTTAATAATTTAAAAATGCTAACACAATGTAGTCTAAGAACGGCAGGGACAGCAACTATGAAATGATGAAAATCCATTGACAGTTTCCATCATCATGTCTGCCTACATATACCACAACTGAAGGCCTCTAGTCACATGAGTGACTGGATGTAGATCAAAGCATGAAGCTCTATGAAAGTATTTACACATGTGTACTGTGGTCATGAGCAAGTTCAGGCAAGTGCCCTACCATCTCAAGAGTTCAAGTAATTTATATAATTAAGATCTCACCCAGGATGAAATGACTAGGATTCCATTATATTATATATCATATGTGAGGAAATCACTGTACATTTTTAATTTTATTTTTCACCTGTACCTTGAAATGTAAAAATACCCTAAACATCTTTTATTTAATTTAATAGGAACACTTTTATTTCATATGATTGATTTTTGGGTCAGTTTCCAATCATGTCTTCCTATCTTGACTAGGATAAAGAAATTCTCAAATGTTTACTTTTGCCAAGTCATTGAGCTGTGGAATAGTTTTCTGGTGAGCATGTTTCCATTGTCCTATGATATTGGAGCCTTTAAACAATGTTTGAAGAGATCTTGGTGCAGTCCCACATGATTGTTGGGACTATTGATTGGTTATTATTTTCTGTTGATAGTTGTAATTGTTTTTTGAACTATATGTGGTCATTATGCCAAGTGAAGGTAATAGAATACAGAACTTCTTACCAATATGCCCTGTGATCATCTCAACCTTGTTCACACTGTGTTCATCATACAAGATACTTTTGTGTTTATTCTCTGTAGCAATCACTACTCCATTAGATGCTGAAAATATGAATGTCATGATTATTACCTGTTAGATTATTAACAAGTCATCACTCCAGTATTTATTTTATTGGGAAACAATCAATTTATAAGTTTGTTCAATATTTATATACAAATAGAAATTATGAATAATAATGAGCAGACATATATGGGAGAGTTTTTAATACAATTTCAACTGATTATCATGTTCATTTTAAATGTCATTTGTAAAAATGTTAAAAATACAATGATTTATGCTTATCGTCTATAGATTTTGTTATTAGAAGTATTCATAATAATGCTGATGTATTTGAAAAAGCATTAATATAGTGTAAAAATATTTGGAAGTAAATGATTGAAACATTATTTTGCAATTATAACCTACAATAGTTTACCTTTTATGCCGACGGAGGTGCCGCCAGCAGCCACGGCCGCTAAAGCATATTCGATTTGAACCAATTTACCAGAAGGACTGAAATTATACAGAAAATTAAGTTTATATTTACAATAAAATCTTAAAAAAATTAACGATAAAATATTTATGTACAACAAAGTGAAAATTGCAATCAAATAACATTTTCACATTAGTACATAAGCGTAGTTAAGAACTATGAAGGTTTTTGTGTAAAATAAGATGTAAATAAAGTGATATTCACCTAAATGTAGTGAGAGAAAAACTATAACGTTCAGACGCCATGATTACAAAGCAAATTGTCAAAATTTAGCGCTGTCATATTTTTTTATTTCCTGCTGGGTTCTTTTCTTAAGTAAAAAAACTAAATTTTTCAGCCGTAAATTATATATTTATTTTTAATGGAAATATTGAATATTTTATCATAATGAAATGGATTCCAAATTACTTTTATTTAAAAATGAAGTTATTAATGTGAATATTATTTTGTATTTTTAATAACAATATATTTATTATTGGCAACTACTGTGAAATCTACTAACCTTATTGGTGGGGTGATTAACCAATCAGAGTTTTCAGATTTCGCTCAATAATTTGACTAGGCTTTTTGTTTAGCTAGTTGATCTATTTATATTTTTCTTGAAATAGCATAGAAATACTCAGTAAGCATGTTGAACATTGCTCGTGGGGTGTCGCCGTCCTCAGACAGCATGTCAGAGAGCACGCTCGAGAGGAATAGAGCCGAGAAAGCATTAATAATGAAAACACCGACCCATAGCCAAGTGTTTTTAAACAAACCTGTGAAAAATTATTCAGATAAGAACGGAAATGACGTTACGAAAGCGGTTCACAAGGGGCGGAAAACATTCGCGTTTTGGACTCTCGTGTGTTTATTATTCGTACTTGCTATTGGAAACTTAATGTTGACATTTACGATACTAGCTGTGCTGCGTCTCGGCCATGGTAAAATTTATAATAAAGGCATGTTCATACTAACGCTGGGCTTTATAGACGATGGTTTGAATTTGCTTACACTTTGCTTAGAAAATATAATTTGTTTTTGCCAAAAACTGAATATATAATAGAAATGTGTGTTTACCCTAAGTATTCAGAGAGTCAAGTCCAAGTTAACGAAATCGGTGATTTATCATATACTTTTAATAACATAATTTGTAATATTTGAGTTATGTGTAATTAAATATTAACGTAGCGTTAAATCTCCATCCACTAGCCGTTAGGCACTACGACGTTACAATATGAATGAATGAATATACACGCATCTACTTAATCTAAAAAATGGTAATACAGATTTTTTTTATCCTGACTCAGGATAGTGACTGCATTACGCATAATGGTAAGTATGGTGCAGCCCAAACGATTACATGTAACAGTTTTTTTTAACAGGGACATGTCCGAGTCTCTTGTTTATTAATTCTACGTTGACGTCCACCCTACTTCTCGGACATAAGTGATTGAGGTCAACTGTTAGCCTACAGATCATAAAAAAATAGAACCACATCCTATCAGGTACTATATAGACACTTTGTCGGGCCAGTACACTAAAAATTAACCACTTGACACAGGTCTCGAGAGCATGGAATTTCTCCCGGAGCACAATGCAATCAAATTCTTCGGCGATACGTCGTTCGAACAGATTTATAAGAGAGACGGACTGATAGAGGGCTTCAGCGATGTCCCCATGAGCATCTCCAGCGAAAATGGATCGGTACAGTTCAACGTACAGACTAGGTAATTGTTTTTTTTTAATCCAAATTATTATTTGATGTGGTAGTTTGGTATAACGAAATGGGATCATGGTCAGTGTGCACAATTTTTTTTTTCGAATTGTCGCGCGTTGATTGACCGGGAAAGGTTTTCACAACTTAACCGGGCAGGAGTGTGCACAAGCGCAAAGACCGTCATAGCGCAATCGCTTCGGCCTGTTGCGTTTCGAAATCAGCTTTTGCGTGCCCAGTTGTTCTTATACCTAGATACCTTCAGTCATGGTATATGTAGGGCGACATGGCGACGAATATTGACAATGGTTTCCCTTCCCTTGATAGTCGCTACCGTTCTTCCACTACACTCTACTTTCCATCAGGTGTGTTCAGCACCGGATCTTGAAATTTTTCGAAGCAGGACACAAATGACCTTTTACTTTCCTTTTATTCTTTGTTCACGAGCTACGCACTGTCTCAGTGTTACCATGTAAGTTTTCCCCGTTTAATTAATTTTTATTTTGTTAATTTAACTAAAAAGGACAACTCAAAAAATGTGTAATATTCATACCGAGTAATACCTTTACCAATGTTAGCAATTAATGGATTTTATGTATTATTTACAAGCGGAAGCTTGACCTCAGTTACACCTGGTGGAAAGTGTAAGATGACTCCTACGATGGACCGCGTCCGCCCAACAAATACCTATTTATTGTTCTCTTAAAGACTCCCAAGTTAAAAGATCATGGATATATGCTCGCTGAAAGCATGATTTACTCCTCAGCTTTTCGCATGATGAATGTCGAAGCGAATCTCTTCATAGGGATGTAAGGAACGTCCACCATATACGGACATGGTTATTTACTAACTTTCTTTAATTCAGTCGCCTTACACAGTACACTTGTGACCTATTTGCGCTATGATAAGTCTTAATAATTTTACCTACCTACAAAGTCGATCGCCAGCAGTTCACGTCTTGTCGTTGAAACAGGCTCTCGCGTTCGGAGACGAAGCTGGTGATGAACACTTCAGGCGTGTTCGTTAAGGGAGTCAACTCACTGGAGCTTCTTGACCCTGACTCTGGGGAGACCGTATTTAGCACTGCGGCGCCGGAAATGACTTTGCCTGACGGTGTCAACAGCCTGCATGCTAAAGTGAGTTCCTAGCAATAGAGACATGGATTTATAGGATCCAGGCTTTAATCACCGGTTAAGCTTCTAACACACAGCACTCAAGTGTAAAGACAGCCATACTGACTCACTTCGACTTATTCTGTTTTGGAATCAGTTTGTGTACCAGTTTTCCATATACCTAGAGTCCATAGTGGTATATGTTGGCCTATATAGCGACTTTCAACGGATTTTCCTCCATTGGTTGTCGTTGTCGTTCTTGGACTACATTGTGATTTCCATCAGGTGTAGTATAGCCACTTGGTCGAAGCAGTAAAAAAAAAAATAACAACACCCATGTTTTTGCATCGAGGCCTAAAAACTGACTTATGAAACGGATCACTGTGTGAGCTGGCTATTAAATATATCAATCTCTTTTTCTAATTTAAAATATTCCAGCAAGTATCAACGAAGCGCATAACAGCACCAGTAGACGAAGACTTAACTCTTCGTTCAGAGACATCAGCCCATCTCCGCGGAGCTGAAGGCACGCATATGGAGTCCAAAGAGTTGTATTGGAGCGCTGATCAGGATATACACCTCAAATCCATCAACGGCTCCATAGTCCTCAGCGGAAAGGAAGGCGTTTACGTGGACGTACGGAATCTACCCATAGCCCTGCCGATAAACAAGACTGATATAGTTGGTCAGGCGACTGGTCAGTTCAAAGTGTGTGTTTGCATGCCGCAGGGAAAGCTGTTCAGAATAGCCGTACCCACAGGGCAGAAGGTCACCTGTTCCCATGTTAATATGACGGGAGATTTAAATCCATGCATTTAAGTATTTTTGTATAAATTATGAATTTTAATACTTTTATATATTATCATTAGTCGATTTCGTCCCCTCGCAGGGCAAAGGCCCCTCTTCCCTTTCTAAGTATGTATGTGGAAACCATGGGAAGAGGTTTGCACATTTAACCAAGCACGCTGGTCCAATGCGGGTTGGCGGGTTTGCACTGTGACCAGAGAAGATGGATGCTGCACCTTAGATGCTAGCAATCTGCGTGCAATGCGCCATGATGTTATACCTTAGTCGGCTCTTACAACACTTCAGTATGATGTACAGCGAGCCGCTATTTCTATTCTGTCCATAAATCGCATGAATACTTAATAGTTTCCGTTATTATGATTTTCATCACACTAACTCGTAAACAGTGTGTAATTACATAGCTATTAAGCTCATAACTGTCGAAATTATGCACTATGGTTATAACATTGTCGCCCTCGAAATGCGGCAATCTCATAAGCTCACTGTAAAAAATAATGTACGCAGATGTATTCCTAATTTAACCGAGTAATAAGTTTTTTTTTAAACCAACGAAAAGATTATTTAACACTGGCTGTATGCGCCACATATCGTTGGCGTGACGCGTAATAAAAAAAGTTAACGAGTCTAGTTTGTAGTTGTAATTACTATCAGAAATACCTACATCATGTACTGTAAAAGAGCAAGACTGTAGGTTTACTTGGAAGTACTAACTGAGGCAAGAAATGCGAATGATAGCCTATGGCCACTACACTTGGAGTAATGTACCTTCACCAATTCAATAACTATATAAAACGGTATTTTCCGTCTTTTTTTATGTCTCGAGAATGTGACGAACAACGTCGTAAGACACACATGTTTTGGATTACAGACTCCGCTTTAGTCTCGTTTGCAATAATCGACTTAGCACACTAGTATCATAATCAACTATTATGACTTGAGTGTGAGGCTTGCACGAATAAACTAAATTTAGACTTATATGAAATGCTGTTTAGCGTTAAACTGTACTTATTGTCTTGCACGAAAATAAAAGTCAGCTTTAAAAACTTTTAAATTTATATCATCATTGAGGTCGAATTAAATCGCTTTAATTAATTAGCAATATATAGAAGGCTAAAATAGATTTGTTAGTGCAAGCCGCCCTTAGAAGAATACTTTTAGTAGTGTTGATTAAATAAATCTATGTTGAAGAAAAATCTTTTTGTTTTATTTTCTTATTGTGTCGACAAGACGATTGTTCGAACGGGGTCGTGACCAGAGTACACAATTTACTTTCTAAATGTGATTATTAACCCCAGACGAAAAACGATGGATGTTATAAGTTTACCTCGTGTATCTAGCTCTATACATTTAATGTGGCTTCGGTGGCATCGTAGTTTTTAAATTAATAAAACGATTTTATTTTTTTGTTTGAAAGTTGACTTTTTTGAGAGTGAATCTAAGCTATTTTTTTTATATCACTCGGCACACAACCCCACCAAACCTGATGGCAAGCACGGTGCAGTCTAAAAACCGACAAAGACTAAGCAGTAAAGAAAAATATATCATCAGTCACAGCGATCATGACTCTGCACAAATATCTCTTCACGCTACGCTTTTTAGACCCCATATCATAAGACCATGGCATATACTATAGGTTTGTACAAGGGCTAGTGTTCACGCATTAAATATATCCTACGCAATTGACTGTTTCCGAATATAGACATCAGCGAGCTCACTTTCGCCGAATGGGGCTGGAGCTGGTGTCTACTTGATGTGATTTGAAAATGTCGCCAAGCCCGGTATCGGCCAGTATTTCGTCATCATATTTAATAAAGTCAGGTTTGCCGAGTTTTTGTAGAAAGCGTGGCATGGGAGTACAACTTAAATAAAAGAATATTTAAATGTTTTAAAAACATTTATTTGGGCTTCTCGCGTAACTTATCAGTTTACAATCATTTTTCAAATGCGAAGCTTGACGGAAGTGAAACTGCTTTGAGCGAGTTTTCTCTTTACATGCGCTATAAAAAAAAGATAGTAAATACATATTTTGATAGAGAAAAAAACCTATGCACAGTATTACATAGAAAAACAGATCAACGCGAAAGATTAAAACAAGGGTTGTCCGCATTTTGAATCACCAAAGAAGTTTCACTTCTAGTACACGTAAAGAGTTAGATGAGAAATTTAATATTTCTCAGCTGTTGTATTTGTTGATATTAAAATTATGTTTCAAAAGACTATTGACATGTGTAAAAAATCTAAATATTTAATGACAGGCACTGTTTGACTAACAGTAAATAATTAAATGTGGATTGAAATAAATGATGTCGAAATATTTAACACGTTCGCCAGCCAGCGCGATTCGTTTGTGTTTCTCACGTGATCCAAATCCGGCTTTCGGTATGCCGTAACGTAAACAAGCGATACATAAACAATGTAACTCGAGTATTACGATATTAGTATCTTCGATTTATCGCAAATAATTCTGCTCTTCACCTCAAATGTGTTTACGACCGTTTTAACGCTGAATATGCGTTTAGTGTTTTAACGAAATACATGCGCCATAATATAACGTTACGTTATCCTATATAAATTAATAAAAGGTATTGTATAATGTAAACATTTTTAGTATATTAATATTGTATATTCTATATTTACATATAAGTGCTTATTCCATTAAATTGCTTTTAAAAATACATCTGAAAATCCCATTATCTTCAACAAGAAAAGCATCACCCATATTTGGGTGACGTTGCGACGAACGTGTTAAATGAATAATTGCGTATTGCAACCTGTGTTCGACTGAAACTTTCAGTTTAGCCACCTTTTGACAAGTTTTGAGGGCATTTTATTTGGGTAGGCCAAGAGAATGAAACGCCACTTCTCTCTATTGCAAACCTCTTTCGCTTCCTTAACATTTATTAGTTCCCTCATGGACTATCGCTAATTCATACAGTTATATTCCGATAGCTAAAACTTCGGAGAATTTAAAAAAATTACAGAATGTATGTACATAAGAATCTTCAAACAACGAGTGCATCGGTATTTGTTGAGTGAGTGCATTCCATCATCGACCTCATCATCACTTTTCATCAGTTGAGATTGAAGTCAATCGCAAGCGTGTCTGTAATAAATAAAAAACATTTTTTTTGCCGGAAGGTTACCGAAACCGAACCCTTCAGTTGAACACTGATTGCAACATAATTAAATTAAAAAATGTCATGTATTTATCAAAAACATTTTCATATTATTTTTTTACTAATAACACATTTTCAACTTGCCCCATTCTGCGTATCGGGTCTTGAATTCATTGGAACACATCATCAAGCATATAAAAACTTTAACAAATTGCAGTTATTAAACTTGAGACGTAATTTAAACTTCCCACGTATGAAACAAGCCTGGGGTGTCCCTCCCCCCCATCCTGCAGATTGCCTGAGTACGTCTCTGCACACATCACAGAATAGTCGGTATATCGAGTGCGCGTGCACTAAACAGAGCCCGCGTTGCTTTCGCTGCTCACTATCTGGTACGTGATTAGATATTCTGGATACGCCTGGAATTGAAAATACCCTTATGATATATTTGAATTAAACGGCTTTATTAATTAATTGGTCCATCGAAGCGATGTCTCTGAGTCAACTCGGAGAGTTCAGCACATCGACCGTCTGCCTGAACAACTACCTAAAGGCGATATCAATATTTGTTTCCTTTGGATCTAGGGATGTCGCCTTTAACGGCTTCTACTGTATATATAACGATGTGTGTTGTCTGTCACCTGTTCGCCCCTGTAGACGACATACTCCGGGAAGCAGAGGCCGCCGTGCGAGGGCCGGCCCGCCACCGAGTGGTGTCCGGGCGGCGCGTGCGCCATCTTCATCGCGCTGAGGAGCTGGAAGCCGCGCCCCAGTGTCACCCGGCATAGCAGCATTTGCCTGCAAATGACAATATTGACTAAAAAATTTTGTCAGTTGCAAGAGTGCAGGTCAGAAGTGAACATTTCTTAGTTTCACGGATATGTAAGCATTATTTTTAGGTTGTTAACACTAGATTTATCGAATATATATTTGTTTAAGAATTATTATCTTTTTATTAGGAGTACAAATAAGTTTCCGCCGTTTTGAGAGATATGGCATGGGCATGAGATTTACGTTAGAATTCACAGATGATAACCGGCTTAAAGATTAGATTGCTCATTCAAAACCATTACATTATTAACTTTGTATTAGCATTTTGTTTTATACAAATATGTTTAAATTCGCGCTAAGTAAGCGTCATTTTCGAGAACTTATAATTTACTTCATTTAAACAAAAAAATCTCCAGCTGGAGCGCATCGATTGCTCGTAAAAGCATATAATTATGCTGCCTTGAGTGAGAGAATATGTCGTGAGTGATTCCAAAAGTTTAAAAACGGTGATTTTGACGTAGAGGTCGCAGTGATAGACTCGGCGGCAGTAGGAGTAACTTCTTAGTCCTAAATGGGAAGTAAGTCACCGTATAGCCATGACTGTATTAGGAAACGAAGGGGGAAATTTAGTGTTGAGGGGCTTGTGCATAGCGGCGAGAGTACTGACCTATGGCAGAGGTAGCAGCTGCGGTCCTTGTGCGCGGGGCAGCCCGAGCCGCCCCCGAATCCGTACACGTACTGGTTGCTCTTGGACGAGTGCTCCGCGAAGTATATACCGGCGCCGAACATGCCACCTGTGGGGACACGCCGATGAACAATACCAAATACTCTCTGTGCTGGCCTACGGGTCAAAGAGACCGGCACACGTCCGCGGCCAGTGGTCGTAAGTACGGATTTAGGCTCTACGTGCTCACCGGTGAAGGAGAATGTCGTGAGGAAGCCCGCACGGCATGTAATACAAATGTCATGTGTACTAGTGCTGTGAGAACGGCGATCAGCTGCGCTACTGGTCACGTTGGACACGACATATAAGCGCAAAATGGATACAGATATGAATGTATCTCTGGTCACCCCGGAACGCATATAGCCTGACGATATATTTATTACTATTACTCTCACTATATTCCTATCTCTCTATACTCCTATCGTTTCCTCCTATTTTTTTTTCCACACCGGCTCGACATAGTGACTACAGAGTACCTGATGGTAAGTACAGTGCAGTACAAAAACAAAAGCGACCATCAAATAATGAATATCCTTTGATAGTCTCGATCGTCATGTCGGCCCGCATATACCACGACTAAAGGTCTCTAGGTATATGAGCTACTGGATATCCACAAGCTGATCCCGAAACGCGACAGGCCAAAGCGAGTCACTATGTTGGTCTTTACACTTGTGTACTGTGGTCATGACCCAGTTCGGGCAATAGCCCTACCACCAAAGATTTATAGATAGAATAAATATTTTCATCTACCTAAGGCTGGTGTAAAGAATCTACAGATGTATTAGACTAACGATTGCGCGTTAGACTCTCGCAACCACGCACCGCTATTTAATTATATTCGAAGTTTATTGAAACCCTGTCAAATATTCGCAAAGACTTCACGAGCGCACTTTAAAGCGAAAGCGCAGTTTACGCAGCATTGGGATTATGAGAGAGAGAACCAGCCAAGGTAAGTTCATGTTCAAAAATCCTCCACTCTGTGCCTTGCTAAAGTTTCTATTAAAGTAATAATAACATATCATCACGGTATATCCGTTTCGGGGTGAGCAGAGATACATTAGTAGTTATATCCACTATGCGCTGTATGACGTGCCCAACGTGACCAGTAGCGCAGCTGATCGCTAATCTATGAAATTACACGCCGGAAAAGTTAAATTCATTTTATTTTAACAGCTTTTACGTTAACAACGCTTACCTATATAAGCGTGCCTCTCGTCGAACCCCTTCTGTACAATGGCATTGATGAAGGGGGATCCGTGGAACAGCATTCTCTCGTTGGCCGCTCCCGCTTCTTCCGTCACCTCCCGCTTTCTGTGCTGATACCTCTCCCACAGCCGACCGTTCACGATCTTCTGTATCTGTGATATTTTACGAAAATTAAAAAAAACTTATATATAGTAAAAACATTTTTATGACAATCGGCATGACATTTCATAGAAATATCATGTGTAAGTGCTCTGAGCACGGCGATCAGCTGCGCTATACTGGTCACATTGGGCACGATGTATATGCGTAAAATAAATACAGCCGCTAATGTATCTCTGCTTAATCCTTTTTTTTGATAATTCTCATAGGCTGTAAGGGCATCGGCCGCTGACCCAGTTTATCTGACTATTACTGACTAAATCCCCGGGGTGTTGCTCATCCCGTCTGCTGGGGTCAAAGGTACGGCATTGCCAACTTCCTCAGCTCCTGGAGACGACCGACCTTCTTCAGAGCTCCCCTAAATAGTGCGGAGAGGGGATGGTGTAAAGTGCCGTCCCCTCCCTCGTCTTCACATCACGTTTTCACAGCACTATTACATATGGTACGACATTTCGATTAGAAGCCACGTTATGGATTCTGCACCTGAAAAGCAAAAGGTACCTTTATCGGATAGCTCGTTTGCCCGTTTGTCAAGACTCAGTTCTTGTTTTGACTATAATAAAATCAGATCTGATGACGATGATGAATTCTGATGGAGGGTGATGTCAAAAGTACGCGGAATCGATGACAGTGCATGAAGGGATTAATAGAGAAAAGTACAGAGAGAAGGGGCGATCCATTCTCTCTGCCTAACCCAATAGTGATTCAGTCTGGTGATAGATAAATATTAAAACAAGTACAGTTATCCATAGGGGACTGTGACCGCTTACCATTAGGTGGGTTGTTCAGCTGTTTGACATCTTTTAATATAGAAAAAAAAACGAACCCTGACGACGTTGTAGTGGGTGAAGTTGCCGCCGGCGTGCTCCCGGTGCGCGCGCACCGACGCTTGCATCTCCCTCTCGATTATCGCGCGCTCGCTCTCGCCGCACTCCGAGTCGCTCGACGATGTCACCTCGACGAGGGTCGTGCCTCCGTACCACTCTAACATTTAAAAAAGAAACATGCTATAGAAAAAAAAAGTCGACGTTAGAAAGCGATAAAATTGCAAAAGAAATCTGTTCGTACTATTATAAATATAGCTGGCGTAAAAAATCATATGAAAGAAATAATAATAACAATGTTGGATCAAGGGCCGGATACAGAAAGCAGTATTACTCGATACGGCAGGCATTGTTAGGAGATTCCTCGCTCTGAGCTCCCAACTACCGGTGGCTTGGTCATCATCAGTCCCAAAAAGTAATACAGAGGAGTAAGATGGAGGTCTGTCGGAAATATTAATAGAGGCAAGGCACGCGAGTGGTAGCTTGTTGCTTCTAAACTGTAAAGTCAACCAAAACTGTTTAGTCATTTTTAGAATTGAACTTTCACTAATTGTTTCAATCATTAAAAGTACATAACATAATAATATTTTTCTCGCAAGTGTAATGAAAAACGTCGTATGAATCAAGTGTGCATTTATTACATTACAGACTGCTACCTTACGGTGGTCGCTTGCGGCTCTCGCATAATATAGTCTCATTATACTAACTTAGCACACTGGTTTCATAATGTATTTTTTAACCGACTTTGAAAAGGAGGAGATTCTGTATTTGACTATGTGTTTTTTTTTATGTATGATCACAATCACAAATATGGATAATTCTTTTTATAGTTAATAGAGTATATAACAAATTGGTCTTGTTTTAATATGGCGCAGTTTTGTTAAAGATCTTTGTATATTTCGGCCATAATGCTTGCAGGAACAACAGCCAAATGCAGTGTTCTTAACTAACCGTTGGCGGTCTGCGCGCTCCGGTGCGCCGCCTTCAGCAGCCGGTGCCGGTGACCGTAGGCTGCGACGCCGACAGCCCTCAGGTCCTCGTGCGACATCTCGCAGAGGATGTCCACGGTGATCTGTTCGCGCTCGAGCACGCTCGATAGCTGCTCCAGACCGATGCTACAGGAGAACAAAATAAAATTGCATCTATTATTACAGACTTGTCACAAGCAGTGGTGTTCATCCCATAAAAACATCATCATATTTGAATCCTTTCACTAGCTACGGTGACTATAGTCACCAGCTAATCTAACCGCTTATACCTTCCGTCTTTATGTGGCCGGTGCACGTTGGCTAGCGGCTTGGTGAACATTCTCACATCTGTGCCCAAGGCACTCTCCAGCACTTATAATGACCCTTTAGGGCAGGAATACCCAAGCGGTCGATCGCCAGAACTTTTTAAGTCGACCTCGAAAAATACTGGCTGATTTGGCCAACATTAGCCCATTTTATCGAATGTACAACATAAAGGGTTCTGAAGAATTATTTAAGCTAGCGCTTTCATAACCATTCCTAGGGGCACTGTATGTGGTTAGCTACTGGCTCATCAGCTCGCAATAACAGTGCGGTTCTCTAGAACTTTCTTGTCGCATACTTTAAGGTCGTGGAATGGGCAGTTAGGTGTCATATTTCCTCTGATTATGACCTGCAGGCTCCTCTCAAAATGAGTGAAAAACATTATTTTACGTCGGTTTCTCATGATATAGTTTTCCATGGGTGACAGTGATCGCATATCAGGTGGCCTGTTTGCCTTGCTTTCACATAAAAAAATGTATGACCGTAATATTGTATAAAGTGGAAACCTGGACATTCTATGCTAAACATAAGCAAAAGGTAAACAGTTTGATAGGAAAGGAAAGAAGTACATTTATTTGTCATATAATCTACAACACAGAAGAGTGGGTACATCAAGGTAAAAAAGGGCAAAAACAAATACCCCGTGTTATGATAATGCGTTAAAGAGAAGTCAGCTTAACATATGCTGGATAACCAGCTGCGCCATCCAGCGCTGATTGTCAGCTTACATCCAAATGTTATGTCAACGCTCAGAAAACAGCGAATCGCAGCACTTTCGCAGTATATTAAGTTTCTCTTGGAGTTATGTCACGAACGAAATGATATGTAGACCTACCTTGAGAGGAAAGTCTGCAGCGACTCTGATGTGGAGAGGGCGGAGGCCGGCCGACCGGCTGCGTCTTCTAAGCTGCCTCTGGAGCCTTCGGCCCAGTAGTTACTTGGAAGGACCTGGTGATAATAAAACAAATCTGATGAGTAGTGATTTAAAAACGGTGAAAGTCTCGTTAGTTGCCACATTGGACTCAGAGGGTATGACCGTTTAAACCCACTCTCCCAGGAAACTGCCTGAACAAAGCTGCCCACTAGTAGGAGAAATTTGGATTCCTAGGCTGGACTTGCAACGAGTAGTAGAAACCCCGGTGATTTTTCACTCACGGTAATCATGACGGTTCCTGAAGGTTATCCACCGGTTTAATGTGGTCATTTTGGGTACAGTGTCGGCGACGCGTGTATATCCACGGAGTAAGCGAGATATCTCCGTCCCGCTCTAACACACTAGATCGCCCATAAGGCCTAGTGTATTTCTTAATACCTAGGTGTAAGCATTTTGAAAATAATGTATTAGGATAGGATTCTTTATAAGAAGTATTTTCATAGGTCATAGTTCGTTGTACGATCAGTAGTTTTCAAGATATTTCGATTTTAGTGTTTATTCCAATATTTCGATGTGAATTATCTTGTTGTAAAAGAAAGGGTCGTACAATAGAAACACATAGGATAGGTAAATAATGTAATATGTGATTTTAAAGATAAATTAATGGATATTATAGGGAAACATATTACATGCCTGTATATTAAGTAGTGTAAAAGATATTTAACCTTTTGTGTGCAAGTAGACAGAAGTTACTTGTAAAATAGGGCTATTTTGCATTGTATAACGTAAGATAAATAAGTAAGGTATATGAATGTTACATAAATCGATAGGTATTTACGTAAGGATTAGTTTAAGCTATGTAACATAATTGTAACATGTATAATTTGGTAAATAAATAAAGAAAACTGGGAGCGGTGAAGTGAAAATGCCAGCAAAAGGGGTACAATTGTATAGGGTGCCTCGATAAAGTAGTGCTCGACCATTTATAAACGGGCCAATTTTCGAGTACAGTAGGGCAGTCTCAAGATCGCATCAAGAAAGGAAGCAACTCAAGAAAGGAAGCACCTCAAGAAAGAAACAGTTCAAGAAGTCAGCAAGAAATCTTCAGCAAGAAACTCAGCAAGAATAATTCAAGATTAGGAAGATTTCAAGAGGGGTTTAGAATCGCTGGCTGGTCACCGCTCCTCGTTCAAGTTCCTACAAATTCGGGGTTTTACTTAAGTTTCTATACGTCAAACGCATTCCCCCCTTCCCCCTCCTCAGTTCCTTCACTCCCCCGGCTTCACGGGGCTGGCTGACGCGGGGTGCTCGCTCTGCCGTAGTCGGTAGACGGACCTACCAGCGCACCGAGGCGCGTTCTACGCCCTTGGTGTCGAAGGGGTCTGTCCAGACGGAGGCGGTGTCAGGGCCGGGCAAGGACATCCTGCCCGGTTGAGAACGCCGCGCTCGCTACAGCTGGTCCTTCGAAGTCCGGATCTATCCGGTTATCCGTCACCTCCCAGTCACCATGCCCCAAACCCGAAGCCAGTCAGGGGCTCAGAAGGAACAGACGCCGCCGGTTGAAGAAAGGTCTACAGTCGACGTTGCACATCAGGACGTCTCCACTGCCGCACTCAGCGCGCCCGTCGGGACCTCCAGTACCAGAAGAAGAATGGAAGAATCTTCTGGGACCGAAGAGGCAACGTCGTACGAGACCATAGCGACGTCATATGAAGAGGGGACATTGATGGCGTCAGAGAATACCGAGAAGACCGAAAAGACCAAGAAGACCATAGAGAAGACCGGGTCAAAATCGAAGAAGAATCATCGTACGTCATCAATAAGGACCGAACGACAACTGGAACTTGAAGAGCAAGACCTAGAACTTGAACTGCAAATTGCGCGGCTACAGAAAAAGTTACTGAAGATTAAACAAAGGAAAGCTGCGCTAGAAGAGGATTCCGAAACTGAAGTTGAAGACAATGATCGAGAAGAAAATGTCCAGAAGTGGGTACAATCCACGGTGGAAGAAGCAAAGGAGGGACGTCTGCTGAACGGGTCCGGGAAGGGACAACCGCAGATAGAAATTGGGAAACCGACGGTGAATCCATCAGCAGACACGCTCAGGAAGGAGCGACTCCAAGAAGACGCCATCAAGCCAGAAGTACCCAGGACATACAGACCGGTCGAAGCGATCCGGTCAGCACCGACCTACGTGCAAGAGCTGCCAACCTTTGACGGGGACTACAGGGAGTGGCTGTCGTTCCAAGGAGCCTACGACAGGACAGCAAGATTGTTCGACGAGATCCACAACATTTCAAGAATACGTCACGCCCTCAAAGGAGCAGCATTGGAATCAGTCCGATGTCTGTTGTACTCGGACTGCACGCCGGAAGAAATTATGGAGACTCTCAGAAATGAATATGGAAGACCGGACCACCTGATCATAGCGGAATTGGACAGGATCAGGAACTTACCAAGGTTCGGCACCAACGCGCAAGATATCTGCGAGTTCTCGAAGCAAGTGAACAACACAGTGGCGACGATCAAGACTCTGAAGAGGCCGAACTACCTCATCAGTCCAGACCTGATAAGGGCCATCATCAGCAAGATGCCAGAAATATTGAAGTTCAGGTGGCTGGATTACGCTGGCAAGAAGATGGAACCGGAGCTCTCAGGCATGGCAGACTTCTTGAAAGAAGAAGCGATTCGTCACAGGTCACTCGCAGTGAAGGATGCACTTCCAGTCCAAAGGATAGAACCGCCTCCACCGAGACTGAGGCAGTCATATGGGAAGCAAGCATCACATGCAGCCGTCGAGCAGAGAAGAGAAGAAGCAGTATGCCCACATTGTGAAGAAGAGCACTACCTTTACGAGTGCAGAAGGTTTCTACGAGCTTCGAACGAAGAAAGCTGGAACATAGCATTGAAGACGCGAACATGCTTCAAGTGTCTTAAAGGAAGTCATCGAAAAGAAACATGCAAGAAACCTCCGTGTGAAGAATGCAGTCGTTGGCATCATCGACTCCTCCATAAAGACAAGTTGCAAGAAAAGAAGGAGGAGAAGAAGGAAGTCGCCAACAACGTCATGCTGCCAGTGAATGTAGCAAGAGCAAGAAGAGCCTACCTGAAGATGGTGCCAGTTGAAGTGTACGGACCAAAAGGATCAGTGGAGGTTCTGGCACTGCTGGATGAAGGGTCGACAGTGACATTGGTTGACTCTTCAGTCGCACACCATATTGGATTAGAGGGACCACAAGAAGCTCTGACACTGGAGACAGTTGGTGGAAGAATGATCACGAAGGAGGAATCCATGAAGATTGATCTAAAAATAAGAGGAGTTCATCACCCCACCAAAAGGAAAATCACCGGAGCTCGCACCATCGATGACATTCGATTGACACCACAGAAGGTAGAAAGAAAAAGGATAGAAGCATGCGCCCACCTCAGCAAAATGGTCGACAAGCTTCTGTATGAAGAAGAACCACCCAAGATCCTCATCGGTCAAGACAACTGGGAACTGATCGTGTCAAGATCAACGCGCAAAGGAAGAAGTAATCAGCCCGTAGCATCCTACACGTATCTGGGATGGGTGCTACATGGGTCTGATGGAGAGACAGAACGGGTTAACTCTCTCACCTGTACGCACTTGACCAGCCGAGAAGAAGAATTACCGAGGATCAATAAGGAGCACTTCGCTGTGAAGTCATTGGGGGTTCAAACACGTCCACCAATTATGGATATGAAGAGAGAAGTCACGAGCGCCATCATGTCAACTCTCAACACCGAAGGGGAGCTCAGGGCAGAAGAGAAAGAAAAACAAGATAGAAAATTTCGACCTTTAGAAACGCACTATATGAAAGGAGCTGAAAAAATATTATTGAAAAGATACCAAGATGAAAATTTCAGCGAAGAAGTAAATTGCTTTAAGAAAAGGAAACCCCCCGAACGAGCAAGCGAGATGAAAAAACTTGACAGGCTACTACGTGTTCGAGGAAAAATAAAGGCAGCAATCAATTTGAAAGAGGACTTCGCTTCAAGAAGAGCAGCGCCGCGGAACATCTCCAGTAACAACGGCACGAACTACTTGAAAGCAAAAAAGGAATTCCAAGAGGCAGCTGGGGGGCGGATGAATGAAGACGTCATAGAAAGAAGCCCCAAAGAAGTTCTACATACATCGCTGCTAGAAACCGAACACAGAAAAATCAAAACCACTCGTCGTGGCGGAACACACGAAAAGGGAAGCCCTCACTCCCAATCACATTGTCGTTGGGAAATCCTGCGGCGCACTAAGAATCGGCGTGTTCACCGAGGAAGACATCGCGACGCGGAGAACATGGAGGACATCGCAGCAACGAGTCAACCACTTCTGGAGCAGATGGGTGAAAGAGTACCTACAAACTCTGATCCCGAGAAGAATCGACGGGAAGGCGACTACGCGAGACTTGCAGCGTGGGGACACAGTCCTCATCGTGGACTCCACGCTGCCGAGGAACGTGTGGCCAAGAAGAGAAGCGCTCCAGACCTACCCCGGACCAGACGGCCGCACCAGGATCATCGAAGTCCGTACTACACATGGCATCCTGAGGCGTCCGAGCTCCAAGGCAGTGCTGCTAGTTCCCGCCGTCGAGGCAGAGCAACGAGACAACGAGCAACGAGTCGCCGAGACCGGAGTTGGTGCTTCGCACGAAGGGGAGGATGTCGGCGACGCGTGTATATCCACGGAGTAAGCGAGATATCTCCGTCCCGCTCTAACACACTAGATCGCCCATAAGGCCTAGTGTATTTCTTAATACCTAGGTGTAAGCATTTTGAAAATAATGTATTAGGATAGGATTCTTTATAAGAAGTATTTTCATAGGTCATAGTTCGTTGTACGATCAGTAGTTTTCAAGATATTTCGATTTTAGTGTTTATTCCAATATTTCGATGTGAATTATCTTGTTGTAAAAGAAAGGGTCGTACAATAGAAACACATAGGATAGGTAAATAATGTAATATGTGATTTTAAAGATAAATTAATGGATATTATAGGGAAACATATTACATGCCTGTATATTAAGTAGTGTAAAAGATATTTAACCTTTTGTGTGCAAGTAGACAGAAGTTACTTGTAAAATAGGGCTATTTTGCATTGTATAACGTAAGATAAATAAGTAAGGTATATGAATGTTACATAAATCGATAGGTATTTACGTAAGGATTAGTTTAAGCTATGTAACATAATTGTAACATGTATAATTTGGTAAATAAATAAAGAAAACTGGGAGCGGTGAAGTGAAAATGCCAGCAAAAGGGGTACAATTGTATAGGGTGCCTCGATAAAGTAGTGCTCGACCATTTATAAACGGGCCAATTTTCGAGTACAGTAGGGCAGTCTCAAGATCGCATCAAGAAAGGAAGCAACTCAAGAAAGGAAGCACCTCAAGAAAGAAACAGTTCAAGAAGTCAGCAAGAAATCTTCAGCAAGAAACTCAGCAAGAATAATTCAAGATTAGGAAGATTTCAAGAGGGGTTTAGAATCGCTGGCTGGTCACCGCTCCTCGTTCAAGTTCCTACAAATTCGGGGTTTTACTTAAGTTTCTATACGTCAAACGCATTCCCCCCTTCCCCCTCCTCAGTTCCTTCACTCCCCCGGCTTCACGGGGCTGGCTGACGCGGGGTGCTCGCTCTGCCGTAGTCGGTAGACGGACCTACCAGCGCACCGAGGCGCGTTCTACGCCCTTGGTGTCGAAGGGGTCTGTCCAGACGGAGGCGGTGTCAGGGCCGGGCAAGGACATCCTGCCCGGTTGAGAGCGCCGCGCTCGCTACATACAGTATACAAGCGCTCAGGGGATACAACCACTAAAGTACTTCTACTCATCCCGAAAGAGATAAACCGTGTTGATATATGATTATTAATATCAGAAGTGGGATGCTGTACGATATCATATTAAGGGCTAATAAAATCGATTTCTTACTTTTGCCAACTTATCGAGCTATAGAATGGTCTTCCGGCGAGCTTTTCGCACTGTCCTATGATATTGCTTTGGCTTTTAAATGAAACGTGAAGAGATATTTGTGCAGGCCAGCATGATCAGACACAAATAAGGCTCGCACACAACATCAGAAATGGGATCGCTTGGTGCTGATCGCTGTAGTGTGAGATGCACAGTTTCCAGTAGAGGGCAGTTGCCACGGCGTCACTAACGGCTGCCATCATCACGTTAGGGATGATAATTAATTCTATTTTATTGTGACTAATCAGTAAACTACAGACTCAGGTCTATTGGGATATTCATTTCAACACTATAAAGTAATGCTGGTCTATGTGTCTTCATGCACGCGACCTCAGAAGCAGGATCGCAAGTGACTGACCGATAGCACAAGATTCACGGTTTTTTTTAATACGTCAATGATTACCACGGGACGAGAATCCATTAATAACCACTGTTATCATGACAGACTACATACCACAGCTGAAGGACTTTAGGCATATGCACAACTAGAAGTACACATACTAATCCAGAAAAGTGACAAGTGGAAGCGAACCACTATGAAAGCCTTAGTATTTGTATACTGTAGCCAAAACCTAGTTGGGGCAATCGCCATCTCAAAACCGCTCATACTCACTCAGTATTAGCATCGAGTGGTGAAACAAGCATTAAGACACGAATTGATGAAGCAACATCATCAGAAGTGGGATAGCGCAAGATATTAGAAGCGCGATCGCGATATCGCGAGTTACTGACCGGTAACGCGAGCTGTACGGTGTCCCCACTCGGCATCAACACCGGGTGGTGCGGCGGGGGTAGGGGCGGAGGTGCAGGCGCGGGGGCTGCGACGCTTGTGACGTCACCAGCAGCGGCCGTCATCGCGTCCTGCAGGAGCGAGCGCACGTCCTCTGCGCCAGCCAGTTCCAGTGCGGTCTGACCTTCCTGATTCTTTAAATACGGGTCTGCTCCATGGGCCAGCTATTAAAACAAGGAATTGGATGATAAAAAAACTTAACAAGTACGAATTGGATTCGCACGCCAAGGCTACCGTAAAAAAATGATGAAATAAGTTAAGAACAGAATTATTTTTTTGTGATATAAAGCAAAAGTTGCACTATTTTATCGACTACTATACCAAGTTAGGATAAATAAAAAGACGGACATCGAAATAATCCGGCAAGGGTTTATTATGAGGTACAAGAGCCCGAAAAATGAGCACGTACACCAGTTACAATAAGCAAGGACAAAGGGACTTTGTAAACAAAAGTCATAGTGCACTAACCAGCAGGGCGCAGAGCTGCGTGCGCGCCTTGTGTGCGGCCTCGTGCAGCGGCGTGAAGCCCCAGCGGTCGGCCGCGTTGGGTGGCGTGCCGGCCCGCAGCAGCAACGCCGCGAGCTCCAGGTGCCCGTACGAGGCGGCGTTGTGCAGCGGAACAAGCCCGCCCTTGTCCCGCGCCGACACCGCGGCGCCGCCCTCCAGCAGCGCCTCCGCCACCTCCAGGTTGTTGTAGCCCGCTGTATGACGTCAAAACACGTTAACTTTCCTTGTCGGTCGATCAACTACTTGTTTGTTCCATATACCGTCTGACTCAGGTATCCACTGGACACGGCTGTTTCAGTGAGTATCTGTGCCCGATTGATCGAAAAGCAACGGCTCAGTGTTATCAATGCGCTGAGGACTTGGGATCCGCTCAACATACGCTTGCACATCGTCCAGTGTGGGACAACGAGCGCCTTGGGAGGCACATACGAGGGTGTGCGCCGTCCAATATACCCAGGAGAGAGCAGTGTACGATGTGTTCCCGTACACCGCTCTATTGACATTAGTTTAGAGGCGAGTGAGGGATGGCCTTTTACACCACCCCCTGCATAATAGTAGGTGAGGCCTGCAGAAGGCGACTGGACTTTAGAAAAGTGATTACAGACGCTACAATCCCCGTTATTGCGCAGAAGTAGTAGGACTGCAACCCTTCTGTACGGCCGAGATCGGGCCGACCTGGATTTCCATTAGTATATATAACTTGGATAAGGGATTAGGATACTAGAAAATCTATTGACCATATAAAAAATCAAGGATCACCTGCCAAGTGTAAGGGTGTAGAATTCCTGCCGTGAGCATCTCTGCAATTGACGTTTTGCGGTGTTATCAATTTTCTGAAACAAAAATATCGAATGGGTGTATAAATGACTGGAAATGCATACTCTTGGAGGCTGGTCGCGCCAATCATAGTTCTATTATAAAATATTATAACTAGCTGTGCCTGTGACTTCATTCGCGTGGAAATAGTGTTAGTGCTATGATAATTTTTTTTTATCCTGACACGGCACATTGACCACACCACGTCTTATGCAGTCCAAAAATGACATCATCAATAGTAAAAAAACCTGTCGACAGTCGTAACGATCATGCCGGCCTGCACAAATATCTCTTCACGCTTCGCTTAGAAGACCCAATATCATAATAATAAATAACACGAATTTTATATGTACATTACTTTATATATGTTTATCTAGTACAGCTAGGACAAGCGAAAGCTTTATTTGGGACAAAGTGAATGTGAATTATTGTCCGTAAATGTTATAGGGAGTAAGGTTACCTAGCCCTCGCGAGATCTCCCCTTTTCGCAGCGTCGAGAAGGGCCGCGTCGCCACGCAGCGCGTCCGCGGTGTCGCTGTCGCCGGCTCGGACGAGCTGTAGCGGCGTCAGCCCGTCGCGGTTCCGTCTCGTCGGATCCGCTCCGTGCTGGAATTATCAGTCGGGGTGGTCACGCACTGCGTTGCGGCGGACGGTGGGGCGGAAGGGATAGTCATGTGGCTACCCACGTTGTCTTTTTTTTTTTACACTGGCTCGACATAGTGACTACAGAGTACCTGATGGTAAGTACAGTGTAGTCCAAAAACGAAAGCGACTATCGAAGGATGAAAATCCATTGATAGTCTACATCGTCATGTCGGCCCAAATATACCACGACTGAAGGTCTCTAGGTATATGAGCTACTGGATATGCACAAGCTGATCCCGAAACGCGACAAACTGAAACTGGTCACTATGACGGGCTTTACACCCATGCACTGTGGTCGCGATCCAGACGGGCACGATATATCGTTCATTAGTTATAGAAATCAAAAGAAAAAAAAAACTTTTGTCCTGTGTTATTTGTATGGGAAATCGAAAAGTGCGATGCGGACAACCTAAATATTAATATTAAGGGCACATATTTTCAGAGGCATATTTTGGCATTAAAACGAAACTTTTGAGCGTGGTTCAGAGGATTTTTTTTTTAAACGCCCTACTGTACATTTTACCTATGTGGATATTAACCAAGTAAACATAAAGATGTGAGAGAGGTCAAGAGTCTCACCTTGAGCAACAGCCTGACAATGTCTGCCTTCCCCTTAGCGGCCGCCTCGTGCAGCGGCGTGAACCGCCACAAGTCGGCAGCGTTGACGCCCGCGCCGGCCGACACCAGCAGCTCCGTCACCTCGAAGTGTCCGTACGAGCACGCGTTGTGGAGCGGCACCAAGCCGCTGCGGAACAGGATACCAGACCGGTTAGACTAGGTACACACAGAGATGGGCAAAATGTAATCTGATTAATGATGAACGATTACAAAATGTAGTCGTAATTTTAATTCTCTGGCTCTGTAATCGTGATTAAATCTATTTAAAACATTAAGGAATCATAAATGTGTATACAATCTGGGATTTTGTAGTGTTTAAAACATAAATGAGCAAAATGCTGTCACATTAATGGTAAAAAACGTAAAATGTAATCGTTAATCATTTTCATTAATCTGATTACATTTTGCCCATCTGTGGGTACACACAAGTGCAAGTAAGTAAATGAAAACATAAATTTCATCTAAAATAAAAACACAAAAACAACATACAGGAAAGAAAAAGTACAGGAGACAAAAACATATAAACATGGCATAATGTGCTCTTCATCTGTTTAAGGCCACAGAGGAAAGCTGTGGCACTAGTTTTAAGTACCACCTTAGAGTCTTATGGGCAAATTAATGTTTTTTTGTATCCACACCACGCCTGATGGCATGATGCAGTCCAAAAACGACAACAACTATCAACTGTAAAAAAAACAATCGATAGCCGCAGCGATCATGCCGGCCTGCACAAATATCTCTTCACGCATCGTTTAAAGGATCCCATATCATAGGACGGTGGGAACACGCTCGCCGGAAAACCGTTTCACAGCTCATCGACTCGACTGCAGTAAGAGTTAGATAACTTCTTAGTCCTAGCTGAGATATAAGTTACCGTATAGTTGTGACTAGTGACGTAAATGCCCGGGAATTTTCTCAAAGTGCCCAAAAACTTCCTTGGGAATATTCCCGGGAATTTACGAAATATTCTCGGAAGTTTTGGGCACTTTGGGAAAATTCCCGGACGTTTTCATCACTAGTTGTGACTCCCGTAAGCCCGCGCGCGTGGTACTATTAAGGAAGGGAGAGGGTAGGTCAAGGTTAAAGAACTCTTCCCACCACTCGCCATTATACAGACGGTAGAAAGCGCTCAGTGAGGCAATATCTCTGCGCAACATGTCCACTCCACTAATATCGAAGAATAGTAGTAGGCGCTTACAGGCGCGTACAACTAGTATATATGTTGCAAGGGCTTGAAAATTTTGAAATGTACTTGTCAATTGATTTCATATAGCGACGTGACATTTATGCATATATTTTGTACTTTATTAATAGTATTTCCACTGATATAATCTTACTTTGTTCGATTCATATTAGATCCGTTCTAAGAGCACACAGCAGTAGTCAGGTACCATGTGCATACAAGATCAGCCGTAGCGGAACACCTACCTAACAAGGGGCTCAATCACTGAATTGAGTTGTACAAGCCAAAAATCCTCTCGAGAGGTCGTTTCTATTATCCAAGACTGTTTCGAGAAGTAATTGAGATTGTGAAGCACAAAACTTTTAACCTGGATCATGAGTTTAAGTTATCATCGACGCGGACCCCAGTGACGCAGGATGCAGTTTTCGCAAATGTATTGTGGTAAGCTTCGTTCAACATATTCTGTTCGTTTTATTTCAAACACGTCATAAATAAAAAAATTAAATCAATTTAGATAATCAAGTTCATCATGAATGGTCTTAGGTTCAAATCCCGGCACATACCTACTTCAGGGTTTTTCAAGATTACGTACGACACCACATGCTTACAGATGAAGGAAAACATTAGGAGAAAACCCGTATGGCATCTAAAAGAAATGTCATGAGTACTAGTGCTATGCGAACGGCGATCAGTTGCGCTATTGGTCACGTTGGGCACGATATATAAGCGCAAAGTGGATACAGCCTCTAACGTATTTCTGCTCACCTCAAAAGGGATATAGCGTAACGATATATTATTATTAAGTTGAATATTAGTTTGAGAAAAATGCTATAAAATAACCGTTCTTTGAAAGATAGTTTTATCGATAGCATGCAAAAATGAATGTTTCGATGGTTCCGGGCACGTGGAGACGATGAATGATGAAGGGATGACGAAAAAGATTTACACAAAATAAAGACAGTTCCGATGGAGAGTAAGGTCAAACTAATAAATATTAAGGAAGCGAAATACATTTGCAAGAATAGAGAAAAATTGCGTTCCATTCTCTCGGCTTGCCCCAACAGGAATTCGGCGTAATGACAGATAACTGTGTACTTATTTGAAACTTTAATCTAATATGTATTTAGGGAATTTTTATGCTACGTTTGAACTTTTTATACGATGTTCCCGTTTGAGGCGCGATTCAGATTGTGGCAGTATACCGCTTTATTTGCATTTATATCGAAAGGCGTCTGATGTAGGCGATTGCGAAACGCTGTCAGCTGCCACAATCGCGAGCTTGACGCGCCGCCTGACAGCGCTACGTAGTCATCAGCACTTATAGTCCATATAAGTGCATACAGAGCGGTACATCGGCCCGTGGCCTGGATGCCCCAGCTGGCTCGAATTCATCGAGCAAGCGATTGCGAGAATCGGAATTTTACCATCAGGCCATGTATGGGACAGTGTTTGCATTACTGGGACACTTGTGCCCAGCACTTACTCGACGCCTTGGATACGTTGCAGTGGAGGGCTGCCTCATTATGTTCCAGATGTTACTAAGCGTCTTAAATCGCACCAGATGCACAGATATTGCCTCACTGAGCGTTTTCTACCGTCTGTATCACGGCCAGTGGTCTGGAGTAGGGATGTCGAAAAGGAAAAAATCTTTATATCGATATTTACTAAAATATCAATATCGCTGTCGATATATCAAAGGAAAAATATCGATATATCGATTAAATCTCAATAAACACGAAAGTATTTTACCAGTATTCCTTTTTATTAGACAAAATTACAAAAATATCAAGAACTAAAAGGCTATCTTCTAACTTTAAGACCTATTTAAAATATCAAACAAAAATAAATAAATAATAAATAAATAAATGGCGGCAAATAATATACATGCAACAAATTCAGATGTCAATGCATGCAACGTAACAAAACATAATACACAACAGTCATAGACAATATAGTTCTTTTTTTTTTTCGTTCGGTCCTATCTTTTACAGTTTCAGATTTCAGCGACTTCACTGCCATAAGAATTAAAAAAATATCGTTTTCGATACAATTTTCGATACTGGATATTTTCTATCGATATATCATTACAAAATATATCGATATATTGAATTGAAAATATCGATATATCGATATTTATTCGACAAGCCTAGTCTGGAGAGCTTTTTGACCTTGTTCCACCCTCTCTCTCTTAAAAGAACCACTCACATCCCGGCTAAGACTAATCAATTCTCAAGCTCATAAGTTTTGCCTTGTCGTTGGGCTGCGGAATGGTCTTCCGGCAAGCGTGTTCCCACCGTCCTACTACATAGGGCTCTTTAAGAGAAGCGTATAGATATTTCCGCAGGCCGGCATGATCACTGCGACTTATCGATAGGTTTTATTACTGTTGATAGACTTTGTTTTTGAACTGCGCCATGCTTACCATCAAGCACGACGTGGTCACTATGTCGAGTCAGGTTAATAAATCCCTTAGATGCCATGTTTTCTGAAAACTTGCGACACTGTATCTATGTCTTTTGATAAGTCACGCTCACCCTTTATCCTTGGCGTGCACGTCCGCTCCCCGTTGCAGCAGCAACTGGGCAAGCGGCAGCCGGTTGTATCTGCAAACAATACAATATTTCTTCTCAACAAGTAGAGTTTGAGATATGCAAAGGCGCCGGTCGCATTCTAGCGATCGCTAATCGCCAGCCGCAGCTGGTTGCCAATGCCCACTGCAGCAACCCTTCGGATAACCGCGGTACGCAGTCGCGACGAACATTGCAAACACCCATGCAAGAGTATTATGAAGCGCTTGTGGTAACCCATTTGCATCAATTGACTGGATAATCCGCAAACAAAAACCGACCATTATCACCGGGAGCAAATAAATCCGCAGACAATAATTTTTGTTTTCAACATTAAATGATTATTATTTTTAATGTATATTCGTTTTGAAACTACAATTGTTGAAATAAATATATTTTTGTTAAAATACGAGGAATATGTAATAATTTCAATAACTCTATTTCTAATGAAAATAATCACTAAAAGTCTTCCTTTTGCATGCTGGTATCGGCAAAGTTTAGCTGCAGATTTCTGAGTAAGGTTGCGGAGTTAGACCGATGATGCAAATGGGTTAAGATAATAAAAAATATAGCTTGCTGAATAAATAAAACACACATCGTGCATTTCTGGTCATAAATATCTTTTAATTTTTACTGTAAAAACCAAATTTACGAAGTACTTCTCACCCGGCGGCAAAGTGCAGCGGCGTGGAGTGCCGTCCGTCCACGTCCCTGCAGTTGACGAGGCGCGGACGTGCGTCCAGCACTGTGCGGGCGGTCTCCACATCTCCAGTGCGAGCCGCCTCTAGGAGTCTCACCGCGGCAGCGTTGGCGCATGCATCTAGGATTAATATTAAAGAAGTAAACATATTTATTCGGTACAAAACATAACATACAACCATTGAAGGGCAGGTTAATCAAGATAGAATACAACAAAAGCAAATACCCTGTGCTGTGCTGAAGAGCTAAAGGGAAGTCAGCTTAGTAAATATTAGGTGACCAGCTGAGCCAGCTGAATTTCAGCTGACATCCATTTATAGTGTCAACGCCCAAAAAACAGCGAGTAATGGAATAATAAATAGATATCCAGCTCTAGAAACTATTTCACAGTGTCATAGATAATAATACGTACAATCATACTCATAAACCCATAGATACGACAAAAAAAAGGGATTTTTTTTTTTAGTTTTAATAATGTTCTGATTATAGGGCGATATTTGACCGAAGCTGAATACTCGAATATTGCTACAATCTTCGGCCAAACTTGAAAGTTTTAAAATCTTAAAAACAGTTCAATATTTGCGTAAAGTAAACCTTTATAATAATAATATATCGTCAAGCTATATCCTTTCAGGGTGAGCAGAGATACGTTAGTGGCTGTACCCACTTAAAGCTTATATGTCGTGCTAAACGTGACCAGTAGCGCAACAGATCGCCGTTCTCATAGCACTAGTACACGTGACACTTCTTTTAGATACCATGAGAGTTTCCTCACAATGTTTTCTTTCACCGGTGAGCACGTGGGGCCTAAATTCGAGCTCCGGGAAGTTGGCCCCGCATTTTTCGCGTAAGAATTTAGAAATTTTTTGAGGGACTGCCCATCGATTGCCCATTATTGCCCATCATTTAAATTTTTTTGCCCACCCCTATAAAAAAAGTTATGAAAGATTTATGTATGCGCGGGCCAGCGTCCGAAAAAATTTCAAAAAATCGAAAATGTCAAGGTGGATTCTTGAAGTTTGTCGACTGCCCACTTTTGCCCATCCTTTACTTTTTTGATAATTCAACTCCTAAGGGATGGAAATGGGGGTGGAAAAAAAAATTGAGGGGTCAAGAAATTTTGAATTATGCATTTTAATCTACATCGATTGCCCACTTCTGCCCATCCTTTACTTTATTGATAATTCCACTCTTAAGGGATGAAAATGAGAATGGAAAAAAATTGAGGGATCAAGAAATTTAGATTGGAAAATTATGGCTTAATAAGGTATATTCGTATTCTAAAGGACATCCTTTGGATTGCCCATCATTTATTTTCGAATGCCCACCCTTAGTTACAGAGTTATTCTGCTTAGAATTTGACATACCGCACTGTTGTAGGAACATGTTACATTTTCGTTAGTCCACTAGATAAATTTTGGAAAATAAGGGCTCAATAAGGGTTATTCGCATTCTAAAGGACATCCTTTAGATTGCCCATCATTTCTTTTCGAATGCCCACCCTTAGATACAGAGTTATTCTGCTTAGAATTTGACATACCGCACTGTTGTAGGAACATGTTACATTTTCGTTACTCCACTAGATAAATTTTGGAAAATAAGGGCTCAATAAGGGTTATTCGCATTCTAAAGGACATCCTTTAGATTGCCCATCATTTCTTTTCGAAAGCCCACCCTTAGATACAGAGTTATTCTGCTTAGAATTTGACACACCGCACTGTTGTAGGAACATGTTACATTTTCGTTAGTCCACTAGATAAATTTTGGAAAATAAGGGCTCAATAAGGGTTATTCGCATTCTAAAGGACATCCTTTAGATTGCCCATCATTTCTTTTCGAATGCCCACCCTTAGATACAGAGTTATTCTGCTTAGAATTTGACATACCACACTGTTGTAGGAACATGTTACATTTTCGTTAGTCCACTAGATAAATTTTGGAAAATAAGGGCTCAATAAGGGTTATTCGCATTCTAAAGGACATCCTTTAGATTGCCCATCATTTCTTTTCGAATGCCCACCCTTAGATACAGAGTTATTTGTTACCAACGATTTTAAATATTTTCGTTCCCTTGTCGACACTTTATAATCTGCAAACATCATATCATTCATGATTGGTTAGAATTATCGTTTATTCTAAACAATTATTATTATTATTCAATTCTATAAATTTTCTATTATCAAATCTAATGCAGCAGGTAAGGATTATTGCTTGAGAAAAACAATGTTCACCAATCGATAATAGCGATGAGTAAGAATTCAAATGATTATACTAGGTTGAGTATGAAAAATGTGTTGGAAAGTTAATGGTAATAGAACGTTAATGTTACTCGTCGATAACAATAAATATCGACTGCAGAATTAATTAACATTACTTAAATTGAAAACAAATCATAATAGAAAAACGATCATAATAATCTATAAATATTGCAGAAAATTACTTACCAACACGAAAATTTTGCTATTTTATTTTAATAATATGATGTTACATTTATAAATTCGTAAGTAAACTCTGCAATTTCAGTTGTCAATAAAAAGTATATTATAATGATTCATATGATTAATTATAAAATTCTTCTGCTCCTGCAGAAGCCACATTTATGTAATTTAGCATGAAAGTTCTGTTGATGATTATCATATCTATGATGAGTGGAGTCGTGAGGAGACGTCACCATTTGCAGTTGTTCTTTTAGTTGATTATTTCAACCTGCCAGGTCAAAACACAGTAAAATATTAAAGAAGAACAATAAAAAATGAATGTCCTTTAGAATGCGAATGGACCTTATTGAGCCCTAATTTTCAAAAATTTATCTAGTGGACTAACGAAAATGTAACATTTTCCTGCTACAGTGTGGTATGTCAAATTCTAAGCAGAATAACTCTGTAACTAAGGGTGGGCATTCGAAAAGAAATGATGGGCAATCTAAAGGATGTCCTTTAGAATGCGAATGAACCTTATGGAGCCCTTATTTTCCAAAATTTATCTAGTGGACTAACGAAAATGTAACATGTTCCTACAACAGTGCGGTATGTCAAATTCTAAGCAGAATAACTCTGTATCTAAGGGTGGGCATTCGAAAAGAAATGATGGGCAATCTAAAGGATGTCCTTTAGAATGCGAATAACCCTTATTGAGCCCTTATTTTCCAAAATTTATCTAGTGGAGTAACGAAAATGGAACATGTTCCTACAACAGTGCGGTATGTCAAATTCTAAGCAGAATAACTCTGTATCTAAGGGTGGGCTTTCGAAAAGAAATGATGGGCAATCTAAAGGATGTCCTTTAGAATGCGAATAACCCTTATTGAGCCCTTATTTTCCAAAATTTATCTAGTGGACTAACGAAAATGTAACATGTTCCTACAACAGTGCGGTATGTCAAATTCTAAGCAGAATAACTCTGTATCTAAGGGTGGGCATTCGAAAAGAAATGATGGGCAATCTAAAGGATGTCCTTTAGAATGCGAATAACCCTTATTGAGCCCTTATTTTCCAAAATTTATCTAGTGGACTAACGAAAATGTAACATGTTCCTACAACAGTGCGGTGTGTCAAATTCTAAGCAGAATAACTCTGTATCTAAGGGTGGGCTTTCGAAAATAAATGATGGGCAATCTAAAGGATGTCCTTTAGAATGCGAATAATCCTTATTGAGCCCTTATTTTCCAAAATTTATCTAGTGGACTAACGAAAATGTAACATGTTCCTACAACAGTGCGGTATGTCAAATTCTAAGCAGAATAACTCTGTATCTAAGGGTGGGCTTTCGAAAAGAAATGATGGGCAATCTAAAGGATGTCCTTTAGAATGCGAATAACCCTTATTGAGCCCTTATTTTCCAAAATTTATCTAGTGGACTAACGAAAATGTAACATGTTCCTACAACAGTGCGGTATGTCAAATTCTAAGCAGAATAACTCTGTATCTAAGGGTGGGCTTTCGAAAAGAAATGATGGGCAATCTAAAGGATGTCCTTTAGAATGCGAATAACCCTTATTGAGCCCTTATTTTCCAAAATTTATCTAGTGGACTAACGAAAATGTAACATGTTCCTACAACAGTGCGGTGTGTCAAATTCTAAGCAGAATAACTCTGTATCTAAGGGTGGGCTTTCGAAAAGAAATAATGGGCAATCTAAAGGATGTCCTTTAGAATGCGAATAACCCTTATTGAGCCCTTATTTTCCAAAATTTATCTAGTGGACTAACGAAAATGTAACATGTTCCTACAACAGTGCGGTATGTCAAATTCTAAGCAGAATAACTCTGTATCTAAGGGTGGGCTTTCGAAAAGAAATGATGGGCAATCTAAAGGATGTCCTTTAGAATGCGAATAACCCTTATTGAGCCCTTATTTTCCAAAATTTATCTAGTGGACTAACGAAAATGTAACATGTTCCTACAACAGTGCGGTATGTCAAATTCTAAGCAGAATAACTCTGTATCTAAGGGTGGGCTTTCGAAAAGAAATGATGGGCAATCTAAAGGATGTCCTTTAGAATGCGAATAACCCTTATTGAGCCCTTATTTTCCAAAATTTATCTAGTGGAGTAACGAAAATGTAACATGTTCCTACAACAGTGCGGTATGTCAAATTCTAAGCAGAATAACTCTGTATCTAAGGGTGGGCTTTCGAAAAGAAATGATGGGCAATCTAAAGGATGTCCTTTAGAATGCGAATAACCCTTATTGAGCCCTTATTTTCCAAAATTTATCTAGTGGACTAACGAAAATGTAACATGTTCCTACAACAGTGCGGTGTGTCAAATTCTAAGCAGAATAACTCTGTATCTAAGGGTGGGCTTTCGAAAAGAAATAATGGGCAATCTAAAGGATGTCCTTTAGAATGCGAATAACCCTTATTGAGCCCTTATTTTCCAAAATTTATCTAGTGGACTAACGAAAATGTAACATGTTCCTACAACAGTGCGGTGTGTCAAATTCTAAGCAGAATAACTCTGTATCTAAGGGTGGGCTTTCGAAAAGAAATGATGGGCAATCTAAAGGATGTCCTTTAGAATGCGAATAACCCTTATTGAGCCCTTATTTTCCAAAATTTATCTAGTGGACTAACGAAAATGTAACATGTTCCTACAACAGTGCGGTATGTCAAATTCTAAGCAGAATAACTCTGTATCTAAGGGTGGGCTTTCGAAAAGAAATGATGGGCAATCTAAAGGATGTCCTTTAGAATGCGAATAACCCTTATTGAGCCCTTATTTTCCAAAATTTATCTAGTGGACTAACGAAAATGTAACATGTTCCTACAACAGTGCGGTATGTCAAATTCTAAGCAGAATAACTCTGTATCTAAGGGTGGGCATTCGAAAAGAAATGATGGGAAATCTAAAGGATGTCCTTTAGAATGCGAATAACCCTTATTGAGCCCTTATTTTCCAAAATTTATCTAGTGGAGTAACGAAAATGTAACATGTTCCTACAACAGTGCGGTATGTCAAATTCTAAGCAGAATAACTCTGTATCTAAGGGTGGGCATTCGAAAAGAAATGATGGGCAATCTAAAGGATGTCCTTTAGAATGCGAATAACCCTTATTGAGCCCTTATTTTCCAAAATTTATCTAGTGGACTAACGAAAATGTAACATGTTCCTACAACAGTGCGGTATGTCAAATTCTAAGCAGAATAACTCTGTAACTAAGGGTGGGCATTCGAAAATAAATGATGGGCAATCCAAAGGATGTCCTTTAGAATACGAATATACCTTATTAAGCCATAATTTTCCAATCTAAATTTCTTGATCCCTCAATTTTTTTCCATTCTCATTTTCATCCCTTAAGAGTGGAATTATCAATAAAGTAAAGGATGGGCAGAAGTGGGCAATCGATGTAGATTAAAATGCATAATTCAAAATTTCTTGACCCCTCAATTTTTTTTTCCACCCCCATTTCCATCCCTTAGGAGTTGAATTATCAAAAAAGTAAAGGATGGGCAAAAGTGGGCAGTCGACAAACTTCAAGAATCCACCTTGACATTTTCGATTTTTTGAAATTTTTTCGGACGCTGGCCCGCGCATACATAAATCTTTCATAACTTTTTTTATAGGGGTGGGCAAAAAAATTTAAATGATGGGCAATAATGGGCAATCGATGGGCAGTCCCTCAAAAAATTTCTAAATTCTTACGCGAAAAATGCGGGGCCAACTTCCCGGAGCTCTAAATTCGTACGTAATCATGGAGAGGCAGAGATATGTATAGGGATTGGAAGCTACGACCATTCGCAATACTGCGCATGGAAACCTGTCGCCACATTCGCAAAGGTTACACACATTTAGGAGTTTATGATTACACTGGCGACCCGCCCCGTCTTCGCACGGGGGCAATTTAGATATTAATATGGGACGGTTTTCTAAGATATCCTATTTTAATGGAATGCTGCTAAGGGCAGTTTTGATCTACATAAAATGTACAAGTATGTAATGTATTTTATAGGATAAAGAATAATACTGTATGGAATAAAACATCTTGGTAAATAACACTTTTTTTTTGTAAAGGTAAAAATGATTACTGTGGGTTATTCTTTAGAGATAAATACATACCATCCGGGACATGTTTATCAATCTTTTGAAGATACACAATTCCGTAGTGTAAGGTGTATTTTACAAACAGTGCCATTAGTTTCCGTTTCTGTCTATAATGTGATCAAAACTAAAACATGATATCTTAGAATTATTATAGAATATGGTCTGGTTACATTTTTAAATATTTATAAGAATCAATTGAGAGTATATTTTTTTAATATTTTTGATTGTAAAGCATAACGGAATAACGCCGTCTGGAGGACGGGCATTCATAATGGTGGCACTCGTACAGTAAAGATGTACGCGTGGCCGTAGTTATTCTGTAAAGATATTATTAAAATATAAGGAAGGAAAAGGAATTGAAAAGGAATATGAGTCTGGTTAATATTATAGCTATTCTAAGGAAATGGGAATAAATTATATATGAGAAGAGTTGTTTTTGTTAAACTTCTGAACATCGATATTAGTAGTACATTAATTTGATGTATCTCGTAAGGTTTAGCCAGCGCCTGCGATTTAAGCGAACAAAAATATATTTGTTACGACATCACACTATAAATCAATGATTTTTTTCTATGCTATAATATATATGTATTATACATATAAATCTTCCTCATGAATTATTCTATTTATTGCTGCATTAAAATCCGTTGAATAATTTAAAAGATCTGAGGGAACAGAGAGCGGAAGCGTTTCCATTTTATACTATGTAAAGATATATAAAATGTATTAAAATGACCTTACAATTTGTTAAAAGGTGGCTGCGGTCGTGCGCTAGTCATATATTTAATGGGTAATCAAAATGTAATTTGAAAACAAAGTGTTCCTACTGATAGTAACATGTTTTATTGTCGAGATCAAGATGTTTATCGTTGCGAAAAATTACAACACAATCAACATTTTTTTTGTTGCTAATATTATTATTTCTCGATTCCATTAGCGCAGTAGATGAGTATTTGACATCTGTGCATCTGGTTGTGAGTTTGTTTCCTTCGAAAAAGCAAGTAACTTAGTCTGGAACACCGGCGTAGAGTGAACTGCTTATCGGTATACTGTAGAGTATACTCTGGTGAGTGTATGGCTGAATTGTATAATATGATTCCCGCCTTCTCCTTTAACCAGAAATTGAGTTTATCAGAAGACTTTAGAATTGAATAAATTTTTAACGTAGGTTATTTTACTATTTTTGCCACGGAAAACCTCGCTGCAAAGTGTTTCGCAGGAAACGTAGCGCCGTGTTGAAAGTGCGCACAATAGACGCGCCGAGTCGCGCTGCATTCAGGTCTAAAGTTTTGGCTCAATACGATTTACTCGAATGCAGTTTTCAGAAGAAAAATAACATGGGTGAATAAAATATAGTCACCCATCGTGTATAAGCGGTGTTTCCAGCCTGTGACTTTAGTCGCCCATCGTGAATAAGCGGTGTTTCCAGCCTGTGACTTTAGTCGCCCATCGTGTATAAGGGGTGTTTTTAGCCTGTGACTTTAGTCGCCCATCGTGTAAAGGCGGCATTTTTTAGCTGGTGACTAGTCACCGATAGTAGCCAAACAGTTAAATATTTTCAGCTCACTTTAGTATGCTAAATTTGAACAAAAAGTAAAGCCAATAGATGAATATATTTTATATTTTCGGAGTCAGAACACCAAATATCTACAACACAATCAAATAAACCTCTTGGAAAAATAAAGTTTCAGACCTATTTATTCTTTGAATTTAAAGTGACACAACTAGATGTAAAAGTCGAAGGAATTGTTTTTTTTTTAATTATTATTTTACGCCAAAGAAGGCGAGCAAGATCACACCTAAAGGATAAACATTATCTAAGCCCAAACTATATTAAAAAAAAAAACAAACGATCAAGAGCGATTCGGATTCCTGTGCCAAGGCTCTGTAGGTACACAAAAGTAGGTGCTGTAATAGATATGTGCGAAAGAAGGCTTACAAATAAGTTTACCTTTTGTGCGAACGAGTGACGTGAACGAAAAAAGCCATATGCAAAGTGGCAGACAAAAACACCGTGGATAAGATCTCGGCAGACAGTTATGAAGTGCGCAATTGCTCGAGCGCCGTCAGCGAACTCTCGCCTCATTTGCGCGGTATGGCGATCGATTTGCCGAGATCTTATCCACGGTATTTTTGTTTGCCACTTTGCATATGGCTTTTTTAATGTGTAAAGAATACAGTTGATCAACCGGCATCCATGTATCGGATGTCTTTTTTTCCTAGATTTTACGACGCTTTCGCGCTGTCTGCCAACATTTTATCCACTAGCAAATTGTCTGCCAAAAATTTTCCGCTTTTCTTAACAATACATTTAAGTTATTTTTATAATAATTAGCCATGTAACTTTATTATATTTTTTATCTCGAAATTTGACCTTTTTGACCGGCCGCCCCCGCTTTCATCCACGGGATCGCGCTGGCAGACAAGACTTTTTAAACTTGGCTACATAAAAGGGTGCTCATATAAAAAAATTACCATGTAACGATAAACAACTTTTTTATGTTGCCAGCTCTCAGTCTATAAGTTGATACATGTTAAACTTCTGTGTGAAGTAATAAATGGCAACATTTATTTACGTCACTGTATTATGCAGAGAGTAGTTATAACCAATTGTTTTATCTCTGATGCAGAGATAAAGTTTGGGGATCCACAGAGTAGCAATTTAGGTCCAATTTTTTTATATTCAAATTTACATTAATGACATCTATCAAATTTACTTCCCTCAGTCTTACTTTTTCACGTATTTAGGTGAAACAGCAATTCTAGTACATGATCACTCATGGCCTGAAATTCATAACAGTTCGGAGACTGTTCTAAGACCTGAAGAAGCCTTGTCTTAAAGTGTCCTGCCAAAAATTCACTTTTTCTTAATATTGGAAAGAGCAAATATATAACTTTTCATGTTAGACCATCATTCCGTCCGACAGATAATTTTATATGCATCAGAAGACATTCATGTCTTTCTGATTTGGAATTCAAATGCTTGCCGTTAACAAGAACTGGTGCAGTAAGATATCTAGGAGTATATCTAGACGAAATGTTAAGCTGGAAATCTCATATAAATACTCTGATCAATAGAACTTAAATACTTAATTAGTTAATATAAAAGAATATAAACTGAAGTCTCGTCCGTCAGTTACAAAAGTCGCGTGTATATCGTATAAAATAAAATCCTTTTAGACGATTATTTCCGAACTGCAGACAGGTGAATCACATGCAACACTGAAATAAACGCACACACGCGCATATGCATGCTCAAATACAACACCTACTTTTCCACTCGCATACTGTAGAGCATAGATGGGCAAAATGTAATCAGATTAATGAAAAATGACTACGATTACATTTTGCGTTTTTCATCATTAATATGGCAACATTTTGCTAATCTATATTTTAAACACTACGAAATCCTCAATTGCATACACATTTATGACTCCTTAATGTTTTGAATGGATTTAACCATGATAACAGAGTTAAAAAATTAAAATTAGACGACATTTTGTAATCATTAATCAGATTACATTTTGCCCATCCTTGCTGTAGAGCGAACCAAAACACACTAATAAAATGTAATATGCAAAAGCGTAACTTCTTAACTGGCACTGTTTTTTTTTTCTATTTCGTGTATACATTGACTTTATGTAATGTTCTGTAAAGTTATTATTAAAATAAATAAATAAAGACAATTCCTTAGTTTTCACTCTGACTGCGACGCGAATAAAAGCTAGGTATATATAATCAAATGTTTGCTAGAATTATGCGGACAAGCGAATAGAATTTCCCTCAATTCGCATTGTGTTGATAATTTGGCTCTTTTAAGAGATTGGTGAGCGATAAACTGACAAAGCTTTTTACTATTGTGCTGTGGAATCTGGTTAAGTGGGCCCTGGGTAAGAGAGACTCTGTTACTTATTACAATGGGGTCTCGATACTTTTGCATTGAAATACCTGTTACTGGGAATTTTCGAGCCCCATAACTTGAGATTTGTTTTTTAGATTTGTCAGTATTTGACTATATAATAAGGATTTTCTCATATTTTTTTTAATACTATCTTGACAGTGTCTATAGTGGACCTGATGGAAAGTACGGTGTAGTCCAAGATCAGCAACGACCGTCAAGAAACGGAAATCTGTTGACAGTAGCCACCGCTATCGCAATCCACATATACCATAACGGAAGATCTCTAGGTATATGATCTGGTTATATACAAGCTGATTACGAAACGCGACAGGCCGAAGCGAGTTACTATGACGGTCTTTGCACTTGTCTACTGTGATCACGAACTAGTTCTTCATGTTTAGACAAGTTACGACAGGTTTGTTTAAAAAAACACTTGAACCATTTAATATGTTCGTCGCCAAGACATCCGAATATGGGCGACGCTTTTCTTACTGTAGTTACTAGTTAATAAGATTTTAAAACGACTTTAATGGAATAAGCACTTATATGTAAATATAGTATGTACAACATTAAAATGCTAAAAATATTAATATTATACAATATCTTTTATTAATTTATACAGGATAACACATTACATTACACTTTGATCATGTTTTTCGATAAACACATTTGAGGTGAGGAAATATCTCATAATAATATCACATTATAATCATAATATTCGAGTTACACAGTTTATATTTAAGCAATCTCACTTGATACTCGCCGGCCAAGTTTGCTTGTGCTCCCTAAAGCACGGACTAATTATGAAAAACGAAATTTCACTTTTGAGGAACACAACCCTATAAAAGACCCCATTCTGCATAAGAAACGCGAGCACCCTTGGCAGATAGATACACGACTAGGTTACTACAATATATTAAAGACAAATACCAAGAAATAAATGAAAATTTGTTATTTTTCATGTCAAGCGAGCTCTTACTGCTTTACTGTTACGGATAGAATTTAAAACAAAATATTCTCACGTAAGAAGTGATTTGTATCTATATGAGAATAAACTCTTTGAACTTATATCGCTTGTTTACGCGGATTTTAGGCCCATGAGAAAAACAAAAGAACCGTGCTGGGAGACTAACGTATTTAATAGGTCTCTATAAATAAGACAATTAACATTGCAAACCAGGCTTTTTGATTTTGATTCCTGCGTGTGTTTTTCCAACATTTTATGACAAACCTTCAAACGTCGAGTAAATCGGCATTTATTGGGTGAGCGCGCTCCATTACCGACCTCATCATCACTTTGTAACAGGTAGAAGGTCAAACGCAAGCTCATTATGTAATAAAAAAGACTTCCGAAAATTGAATAAGCCCAAAAATACCCTATAACTGATAAAAAATCCTAGATCCCTTAAGATCGCACTTGACCAGATTCCACTGTATTTACTTTTGTGTTAATTTATTACTCAAAGTTTTATAATAATAATATATCGTCACGATATATCCTTATGGGTTGAGCAATGCTACATTAGCGGCTATATTCACTTTGCGATTATATGTCTTGCTCAACGTGACCAGTAGCGCAGCTGATCGCCGTTCTCACAGCACTAGTACACATGACATTCCTGTTAGACGGCATGCGGGCTTCCTCACAACGTTTTCCTTCACCGGTGAGCATGTGGCGCCTGTATCCGTAAGTAATCTAGAAAGAGGTACGTGCCAGGATTCGAACTTACGACCATTTGCGTTGCCGCGTATGGAAACTTGTCCATTATACACTACGCCACCGAGATCACACTAAAATACCTAAGCCCAAATAAATTCGTATTTTAATATGAATAATTATATATTATCACTCTCAACCCCTTTCGAGACGAGCAGATACATTAGTGACTGTATCTACTACAGAGACCCTTGTATGAACATTGGCGATAACATATTCATACAGTAAACCACCTTATTCCCCACAAGGTTCAGAAATCATAGTGACTTTCTTCGGCCTGTCGCGTTTCGGGATCAGTTTGTATATATCGAATTGTTAGTATACCTTTTTTTTTAATTATAATTTGGCAAGGGCTTTAATGACACATGTGATTACGCCAGCCCTGTTTAGCTAGAAAACATTCACTAAAATAAAGATAATATAAATAGAAACACAACACTAAATTATTCTGCTAAAATTTTCAACAGCAACATGAACAGGGATCTAGCCGCATCACAAGTGGGTGCGGCAAGTATTCCATTGAACATGTCAACGTCGAAAGGATTTATACCATGCTTACTCATCATATCCGCTCTCATATTCTCGCTCCGGTCACACTCGACCAGAAGATGAAAAACATCCTCTAGGGTTCCGCAGACTGAGCATGAAGAGAATTCAGCCTTCCCACCTTTTTTTTTAATTATAGACGAACGCTTGACCTCAATCACACATGGTGGAAGGTGAAGATGAGTTCGATGATGAAACGCGTTCGCCTAGCAAATGCCCATTCACTCGTCTCTTAAAGACTACCAGGTCATAAGATCGCGGAAAGACCTGGAGACCTTCCATCGTGGTATGTATGTTCCGACATAGCGATGGCGGCTCTCAACGGATTTTCCTCCCTTGATGGTGGTTGCCGTTCTAAGTATATACTGCTCTTTCCATCAAGCATAATGTAGTCAGTATAAAAAATATAAAATTTTCCTTTTGAGTCCTCTCGTTGACAAAATTGCCTTTTTTTTATTCCCCCTGTAATACCGACCTGAATCACACCTAGTGGAAGGTGATGATGCGTCCACCCAACAAGGCTTCTAAGTCATACGATGGTGGAAATATGCTCGCTGGAGGCATATTCCATTCCTTAGCTGTTCGCATGTTGAATGTAGAAGCGAATCTCTTCGTGCGGATATAAGGAACCTCCACTACATACGGATGGTATCCGACACGATCCCTAGTAGTTTTGGTGAAATGGGGCTGGTGGAATTAGAGAATGTACCCCCTGAGAACAACCCCCTACTGTATAACCGGTAAAAGATGCAAGGCATTTCACTTTACGTCGATTACGATTTTCTTGTTATACAATAAAATACCGCAAAATAGTGATTGCGCTCCTATTTGTTTTCTCAGTTTGATGTGAATTTAATCTAGTTGCATTAGCGAAGCATACGATTTCTCAGTTTACAAATAAAAGAGCCTGGTGCTTACAGTTTTTTAAAATAATTTCTTCTATAATCCTCATAATAATTTTGATAAACTCTAACTTTTATGTGATTTTTTTTTCTTAAATACAATTTTTATGATCGAATTAATTATCTACGTTTATTTTTACTTTTTATATATACGCAAATTCATCCGTATTTTAGTATTTCTCACAAAATTTGAATCCAAACAGTTAATATCTACGGTGTATGGTTTAATTTCATTTGGCAAAATTATTATAATAATTTAAAAAGTAATAATGATATAAAATATTTCATCATACTATATTCCTTACGGGGTGGGCAGAGATACATTAGTGGCTGTATCCACTTTGCAATTGTATATCCTGCGCAACGTGACCAGTAACGCAGCAGTTCCCCGTTCTCAGGGCACATTTCTATTAGATGCCATGTGGGTTTTTCTTTTCCTTCATCGGTGATCATGCGGTGCCAAAATGCATACTTAATCAGGAAAAACTCAAATGTGCGTGCCCGGGTCCGAACCTACGTCCATTCGGGTTACCACACACGGAAACCGGTCCCTTTTCCGCTAGGTCACCATAACCACGTTATTTTAAAATAATATTATCTATGTTAAAAATAGCTGGAATGTATGCAGCTAACGATTCTAAACAAAGGTGTTTCGGGAACTTAATTAATTACTTTATATACATTTTGTAATGGCACAGAGTAATAAAATTTTATTTCTCTTAACTATAGATGAATTAAAGAATTGAGTTCTCGTTTATGACCTCGGAGGCACTGGAGTTAATTTAGTTTTTATTCATTTCCCGCGATAATAAGCGTTAAAATTACAATATTCAAAACTCGCTCAAGTGCGAATCTAACTTGAGATACGAGGGTTCGGTGCTAATAAACGGTGAATGCATCGAATATTGCTCTACCGAAAGTATAAATTAAATTTAAGGATAAACTTAACTTTCACATCTGTATACTATATACAGGTACCTGTGGGTAATCTTTTTTTTTTTTATTTCCCGGTAGAAATCCCAAACGGACCTCAAGGGCGGTGAGGGCCGTTCCTCGGTGTGTCAGATTTGTACCGACTAAAACCCTCGGGGTATTCCTTCTTCCCGTCTGACCGGGCCGGAGGTACAGTATTATCCTCTTCTCCAACCCTCGGCCACGTCTGGCCTTTTCTAAGGCCGCACCTGTCGGTAATCTGAATAAGTATAAAAATATTTTTTTAATGAATCTCCCAATTCCAATCTGTCTATCTATCTGGAACCTATTCATTGAGATTAGTCCAGAGAATTCAAACACGACACTTCTGATCTATGTTAGTGGAGAGTTGGTTAATCCTACAGATTCCTAATGATGTTACAGCATCAAGTCTAGGTTACCAAGTTATTGTAATGCCATTTGAGTCACAGGATAGTAAATACATTTTGAGTAGTAGTTAAATTAAATTAAGTTAAGTAATAAAACAAGTAGACGTTGTTTAAATCCCTTCAACAACTAGAGAAGAGCTGATAGTTTTAAAATTAACTTCCAAACATCATCATCAACAGGCCACCCTAGCCTACTGCTGGAAAAATGGCTTTTCCAACAAGTGCCATTAAGCCCGATTTTTCCACTATTTTCGTCCAATCTTTTCCGGCCACTTTCCGCAAGTCGTCACTTCATGCTACGCTTGCCGATTCCCAGTCTCCACTCAAGAACCCGCCTGCTCCATTGACAATCGGTTCTTTGGGATATGTGCCCCCTGTCACTTTAGCTTGCTAATATGGAGAACTATGTCAACAACTTTGGTTATTTGTATGATAACCTTATTCCAGACTTTAACCTTCGAAGAAATGCCCAACATAGCTCGTCCATCGCACGCTGAGTGATCTTAAACTAGTGGACTAGCTCAACCGAAACTTGTGGACTATTCTAGTCGTTATTGTCCAACTTCCAAACATAAACAACTATATTAACAACGGTTTATCGCTATGGCCGATCTGAACCTGTGAGGGAGGCGTTTGTGAGTGCCTTTGCTCTGAACAGACTTGACATCGGGATGTTTAACAAAATCTTAACAGAACTATTATCTGATGAGGCGTCTGGCTTTTTCAGATCAATGGCACCATATGTAATATGTTAGGTATTTCTGTATTAGGGTACGATGGGGCTGACATACGTACACACGTAAAAGTCCCTTAAATAAATAGAATAAAAAAAAAAAAAAAACAACGGTTCATCCGTTTACAAGCTACGACACATGACAGGAAGACATTTATGTAAATATCCACGGATACACACATTCAACTTATAAAACATCACTTTTTGCGTCGCTGATTAAATATGATCCCTATCAAATACAGAAATCATATTATTATTTAAAAATAAAACCATTATCTTTTTTTTAATAGAACCGGATATTTTTTAACGTATGAAGCATCCACAGGCGTCATGTGTAGGCCTATGTCTGTATACATATTTGTACGTATCATTGTCACACTTATATAACACTTCGAAATAGTCTCTAGAGCTGTGTATCTACACTCTGCTAGTGGTAGCCCAGTGGTGGAAGTGGTAGTGGTGGTATAAATTCGACCATAATTAGTTTAAATAATAAGTTTATTTATTATTTATGTATGGGCTATAAACAGTTTAAACATTATTAAGGTTCTATTGTCACAATATTATAAAATAAAAAAGATCTTTGAACCAGCAATAACAAGTATTATACATATTTTTTTACTTATATGATATTGTCAATTCAGATTACTGTTAGGCAACTTTTTTTTTATATTGAGATTTAATATAAGATTTATATTTGTATAAATGTGAGCGGTGTTTCACTAATAAGTAATATATTAATTATAACAAATTAATTTCGTAACAATATAAAGCACAAATATCTATTATATAATAATTATGCTTATGTTTGACGTTCATTAAGAACCTAGAAAATTAATATTAAAGAACAATATTAATCTATTCTCAATTTGACCACAGACTTTAACCATGAACAAAAGGAGTATATTTGCGTGCGTGTGTCAAATGCATGGTAGCGCGTGTAATGTTTTTTTTATTGATTTAATGTATTTTTATGCATCATTTTGAAAAATACTAGTGTTCTGCACTCCTTCTTTATATAAACTATAATTGTGTCAAATTTCATACTCGTCCGTACGCGCAATTTTAGTAAAAAGGAGTACAAAGTTTTTGCTTCACGTTTTAGTATATAGATTATTCCCTTCATTTCTGTTGTCGGCGCGTTGACGCAATTAACGGGTATGAGATGAAAATCAGCGCCAGTGGGCTCAGCAAGTCACTTAGCATTTGCTGAGCTGACTTCCTTTGGCACATCATCACAGCGCAGGGGGTTTGCTTTTGTTATTTTCTGTCTTAATCAAACTGCCCTTCTGTGTTGTATGTTATGTTGTGTGTCAAATAAAATTTTTTTCTTCCTTCCTTTTCATAAAATTTTATTCTCAATTATTATCTCCTGACGACCCTCCAAGACATTCATGCTCAGTTTTGACTATAGAACTCGAATCCACAATGGCGCCTAACACGAAGAATGACACTTCTACGATCGAATCACAAGAGCAACTTGAGAGACTGATCGCTCCTCAAGCTGCCCCAAAGACGTATAAAGTCGTTTACATGAACCTCATCACGTTCGGTTATTGGCACCTCACCGGTGTATACGGACTTTACCAGTGTTTCACAACCGCTAAATGGGCTACGATCATTCAAGGTAAGGTTTACTAACCTTACTAATATTATAAATTCGAAACTGTGTATTTATGTTCCGTTTTTACGTCAAAACGGCTGAACAGATTTTTTATACTGGCTCCTAAAGTGACCACAGTGACTAAAATCCATTCGGAGTCGCCGTCGTCATGCCGGCTCATATATACAACGACAGAAGATAACTATAGGTATATTAATAATTGGACGAACACAAGCTGATCCTGAAACGCGACAAGCAGAAGCAAGTCACTATAACGCTCTTTGCATCTGTGCTCTGTGGTCACGACCTAGTGCAGTCAATCGCACTACCGAATTTTAGCATAAAAAAGGTAAGATCTTGGAAGACGACCACAGTCTACTTTGTGCTGTGAAAGCAAAACTTGAAGGGGTTAAAATATGGGGATACAAGTCACTATGGATAAATTAATAATTTTAAGCAACTCAATTGGTTTCACTTCTCTACATTAAGCTCTCGCCTCTTTCCTACCATATTCTGAGCTGAAATCCATTTGCTATATCATCATAAGACAGGGTGTTTGCTTCTGCTGTTTTCTACCTTGATTAATATATTTTCTGTGTTGTATGTAATGGACAAATAAACGTTTTTCTATGCTATTTACATTAATCCATTTTGTAGTCGATTTATTTATTGTATGTAATAGTTTATTTTTGGTATTGTTTATTTTTCAGTGGGTGTTTAGCTATTGCTTAAACTTATTATTATAAGCACTTATATTTAAGATAACTTAAGCTAGATGTTATTTCCATTTATTGTATTTTTTTATCGCTTTTAGATTTTTCTAATTAGATGTAACACGACCGGGGCCCTTCACGAAAATCAGCGCTGCAGGCTTCCTCTGTAGCTTTAGGCTGATGAAGGTCCCATTTTTGCCATGTTTATATGTTTTATATTTTCTTTTGTTTCTGTGTGTTGTTTGTGTTGCTGCATTTTAAATTTCTGTTTTTTTATTGGTTTGTGGCGAAATAAATACATTTTCATTTCATTCATTAATTTATTTTCTATTATATTCTTTTCAGCATTACTAATCTTCTTCGCGGCGATGATAGGTGTGACGGCCGGGGCACATCGCCTCTGGGCTCACAGGACCTACAAAGCTAAGCTACCACTGCAGATCCTCCTGATGGTGTTCAACACCTTGGCTTTCCAAAACACGGTCATAACCTGGGTACGAGACCACCGCTTGCACCACAAGTACACCGATACTGATGCCGACCCCCATAACGCAACTAGAGGGTTCTTCTTCTCCCACGTGGGATGGCTTCTGGTCCGAAAGCATCCAGAAGTCAAGAAGAGAGGGAAATTGATAGATATGTCAGATATATACAGTAATCCAGTGCTCGTGTTTCAAAAGAAGTGAGTCACCAATTTTATTATTTTACCTTTTTAATTTTTTTTTTCTCTATTTATGCATATATCAGTAACATTTAGAAATAATCTTTAAGGCTATGTACCTATACTCTATTATTTTCTTCTATGCTGTTTTCTGTGTGTTGACACACCAAATGGGGTTCACCTAAAATCAGCTCTGGGGGCTAAGTTGGTTATCTAACGTATGCTGAACTGACTTCCCTTTGGCGCATCATCACAGCACAGAGTATTTGCTTTTGCTGTTTTTATCTTCATTAATCTATTCTTCTGTGCTGTATGTTATCTATACTAATATTATAAAGCTGAAGAGTTTGTTTGTTTGTTTGCTTGTTTGTTTGAACGCGCTAATCTCAGGAACTACTGGTTCGAATTGAAAAATTCTTTTTGAGTTGAATAGACCATTTATCGAGGAAGGCTTTAGGCTATATAACATCACGATGCAATTATTAGGAGCGAAGAAATAATGGAAAATATGAAAAAAACGGGGAAAATTATTCATCCTTGAGGGCTTCCATTGCGTGCGCTGCAAAAACGGTTCAAGATACCAAAAATATATGTAAGAAAGAATTATTCCTCTTGAAATGATCTCAAAAAACGTCCGGGACAGTATATGTCTATCTTTTAAGATTAAGTCACTAGAACCGTTTTTATGGTAAACAAATTTGGTCAAAATTAATGCATTATTTGTTAAGAGTTGTATCAACGTAATAATATTAATCTTTATCCAAATAAATGTGTTGTTGATTAAGAATATGTAATTGTGAACAAAATTGTCTTTGACATCACTTAATTTCAATGAACATCTTAGAAGATATTACAAAACCTTATATAGCAAAACAACGTTTGCCGGATCAGCTAGTACACTATATGTTTTTCTTTCTTTTCTATTCGTGGGTACCTTACAAGATTGTTGGTATGGTTCTAAATGTAAAAAAAATCTTACATGATTACATATTTACGATTTTTCAACATCTTGCCAATGATTCTAGAACAACGGAAGATACTCCGTAAGTCTTGATCCCAAATAGCCATATCTTTCGATTGTTTTGACCTAAATGATTTTTCAGTGCAACAAAAACTACAGACTTGGATATTTGATAATAAATGTAACATGATATCTCAACGTATTTCTTGCCACACAGACATACGGGCAAGTGATCCTAAAAGGTTTATTTTTTCTCTAAAACCATCATTACGTTTCAGATACGCGATCCCGTTTATAGGAACCGTGTGCTTTATCCTGCCGACCGTGATCCCGGTCTACTTCTGGGGAGAGTCCCTCATCACCGCGTGGAACATCAGCATGCTACGCTACGTATTCAACTTGAACATGACATTTCTAGTCAACAGCGCCGCCCACATGTGGGGCAATAAACCCTATGATAAAGACATCTTAGCAGCCCAGAACCTGCCAGTATCGTTGCTGGCCTTGGGTGAAGGTTTCCATAACTACCATCACGTGTTTCCGTGGGACTACCGAGCGGCTGAACTCGGGAACAATTACCTGAACCTTTCGACGAAATTTATCGACTTCTTCGCCTGGTTAGGCTGGGCGTACGACCTCAAATCTGTGCCCGAAGAGCTTGTGAAGGCCAGGGCTAAGAGAACTGGAGATGGAACGGATTTGTGGGGTTGGGGGGACAAAGATATGGATGTATTGGATAGGTTATCGGCCGAGGTGACTTATCGAAAGTACGCATCTTGAGGAAGATCCCAGAATTATGTAGTGAAGATAGTTAAGAAAAATGGTGTCAGGGAAAATATTTGAATAGTCAGGGAAAAATTCAGGGAAAACTTAAATGCAAGAAAATAAACAAAAAGCGAACAAAGAAAATAATTCTGAGAGAATAAAACTCAACAGGAGTATCTAATTCTAAATTTAAAAAAAAATGCAAGAAGAGAATACAATTCTAAAAGGAAACAAAGTTTACAAAAAATATCTTTTGCAAAAACAAAGGAGAAACGATTGATTTATTTATTCATTATGCGGCAAGCAGTTAAAACTACTGATAAGTGCCTGTACCCCACTAATCGACTATTTTTTACGTATTTTTTTGTGATTGAGAAAATATTTGTTCAGGTCATTTTTAATTAGTTCACATTTTGAGCTGAGATTATATCTTATTTAATATAATTCAGTACCCAACATGGGTGACATTGAGAAAGAAAATAAAGAACCATAGTACATAAAATAGAACGTATAAATGCCCCCGCCATTTTAGGGCACCACAGCATGCACAGTAATTAACATTTATTGATAATTCACAGTAAAGTGACGAAAATCGTAAGGAAACTAAAAAAAATAGTAACGAAATAGATAGACAAAATACTGAAAGATATCTTATATAACGATAAAAGAAATGCTGTAAATTATTCCTGAGAAAATCGCAAAAAAAAATACTTTCGTGTTTCACGTGCTGTTCTATATTTACGTTCAGATTCACGTTCAGTTTCACGTCGATAACAATATATAAATAAAAATTATTTATAAATATTTTGAAAAGAGGATAAAATATTAGGTCCTTACATATGAAATTGGCGTTTTTCGTACTGGCCACTTTAATCACAAATTTCTCCTCTTTGGTAAGGAATTTCAAATTCAAATTTGTACAGCTATAGACTCATGTATTTGTGCTGCGATGATCGTCATTCATTTGTTTTTTTCTTCTGTTTTTTTCTGTTTGCGTCACTCATTTTACAAAATGGAAAACTTAAAATATCGCATTATTTATGAGTACGAGTTCCGCCGTGGCACTAGTGCTGCGGAAACAACTGGAAGGGTGAATGATGTGTAAGGCGGTCGTGTTGCAAAAGAAAACACAGTTCGTTTTTGGTTCCAACGTTTTCGTTCTGGAAATTTCGACCTGCAGAACAAGCCCCGTGGACGGCCTGAGACTCAAGTTGATAATGAAGAGTTGAAGGCTATTGTGGAAGCGGATCCATCGCAAACCACGTCCGAGTTAGCTGCAGGCTGCGATGTTAGTGATAAAACTGTTTTAATTCACTTGAAGCAAATTGGGAAGATTAAAAAGCTTGAAAGGTGGGTACCTCACGAATTGACTGAAGCAAACCGGCAAACGCGCGTCGACTGCTGCGTTACATTACTAAACCGGCACAATAATGAAGGTATTTTAAACCGAATCATTACCTGTGATGAAAAATGGGTTCTTTACGATAATCGGAAGCGCTCAGCGCAATGGTTGGATCCTGGCCAGCCAGCCAAATCCTGCCCCAAGCGAAAATTAACCCCAAAAAAGTTACTTGTAAGCGTTTGGTGGACTAGTGCCGGTATTGTTCATTACAGTTTTCTCAAATCTGGCCAGACTATTACGGCTGATGTCTATTGTCAGCAATTGCAAACCATGATGGAAAAGCTAGCGGCTAAACAACCTAGGCTGGTCAATCGCTCCACGCCACTGCTGCTTCACGACAACGCTAGACCACACACTGCGCAACAGACGCCTACTAAATTAGAAGAGCTTCAATTGGAAAGTCTAAGACATCCTCCGTACTCCCCGGACCTTGCTCCAACAGATTACCATTTTTTTCGAAATTTGGATAACTTCTTGCAAGGGAAAAAATTCAACTCCGATGGGGCAGTCCAAATCGCCTTCAAAGATTTTATTGATTCCCGTCCGACTGGTTTTTTTAGTAAAGGGATCAATGAACTACCTATGAGATGGCAAAAGTGCATAGAAAATAATGGTTCATACTTTGATTAATTAAATATATTATATTAAAAAATATTCGACTTTTTGTTCCTCCCATACAAAACGCCAATTTCATATGTAAGGACCTAATATAAACAACAAAAGAGTCAGAACTGGAGAGCGAGGAAAGTATGCGAGAGGAAGAAGGTGGGCAGGAGGGTAGAGAGTAGTAAGGAAGGGAGATGTAGAGATAGAGTATGTTGGGCTAATAGTTGATACGACATTTATAGCGGAATGAAGTTCTCCGGGTATACTAGTCTTACACAATACTTATATCAAATGCTTTTTTTATATTATCAATAAAATATATCTTGAGATAGCTTTTGCCTCTATTTAAAATTTTAGTTAATATTCGTATTCTAATAAGGTGAGGGATATTTTTTATCCTAAAATATAGAACTTGTACTGATTTGAGAGAGAACAATTAAAATAATAAGTAAAAAACTTTTTTATTTCCACGTATTCCTAAATAAAAAAAAAAAAATCTTGACAGACAAACAGGCGCTAACGAAGTGGCCTTATATGGGTTCCTATTGATAAACAGAACATAGATCGATGCACTACCCTCAACTTTGAGGACTAGGACGTGCGGAGGAAAAAACGGTACTCACCGTCCGGCTGCGTGTAGTGAGGGTCGGGCCTGGTGTCAGCTCCGCACGCCAGCAGCAGCCTGCAGGCCGCGGCGGAGTCTCTCCTCGCGGCCAACGACAGGGCGCTCTCACCTCGGGCGTCGCATGCGTTCACCTTCGCCCCTGGGGAACAAACATTTTTATTAATATGACATATGACCTCTATTGTCCAATAGATAAACCACCGTTCGTAATACCATCTTGTAGTGAATAGTATAACTACAGAAACTACAGGTGTCATCTATTGGAGAATAGACCACGATTTCTAGAAGTGTCGCTGCAGCCTATCTTGAACGCAGAAGTATGAGATAGCTGGAGGATCTTCTATGATGATCTTCTATAAATATGCGGCAGATCCTGTCTATCCATGACGGTACCAAGGAGAAAATTCTAACATGCGATCTTTTTTTCTTAACAAAGCACGCAGAAACAAAAAACTTAATTTCTTTTGTGAAGTGAAAAAAAAATGGATTGTGGAACATACCATGCCTCAAGAGAAGATCCATAGCATCTAGGTGAGACTGCTCCGTGGCCACGTGCAGAGGTGTTTGACCCTCCTTGTTTTTCTCGTTTACTCTCGCACCTTTCCTGATTAGCATTTCCATGACCTGGGGGAAATAAATCATCAGAGTGACATTTGTTCCTTCTAGAGCTTATAAGTCATGCTTAACCTGATCTATGAATTACGGACGGACGTTTTATAGTTATTTATAGGCCGACGTTTGACCTCAACCAAACCTGGTAGAAGGTGAAGATGGAAAGATTAATCTGGAAAAATCCAAGACAAGTGTTTCAAAGAGGATGGTTACCTGTTTCCTTTTGGGGTATATACTGCCCGCAGCGCAGTGCAAGGGTCTGTCCCCGGTGGTGAGGTGCTGGAAGTTCACGAGCGCCTCGACACTGCACTCGCCCGGCAGAGAGTGCGTGCTGCCGCTAGTCGACGCCGTTGAGCTCTGACAACAATATCCTCTATTGCTTCGATGTCCGTGACCGAATAACGACTCTCAAGTTATTACTACCAGACTTTACTGAGCATCTTGAACTGCTCTAGTACCACAGAGATATTGCCTCAATAAGCGTTTTCTACCGCCATTATCACGAAGAGTGTTCTGAAGAGTTATTTAACCTGGTACCACCCTCTCTCTTCCATAGTAGAATCACGCGCGCGACACCCACACCACATGCTAGGAATACGAAGTTCTCCAGCCAAAGTACTGCAGCTGAGTCGTTGGGCTGTGGAATGGCCTTCCAGCGAGCCTGTTCCCACCGTCCTATGATATTGGATCCTTGAAACGAAGCGTGAAGACTACAGACTGTCGATAAGATTTTCTTTATTGTTGATAGTTGTCGTCGTTCTTGTGTCTGTACCATGCTTACTATCTGGCGTGGTGACCACACTATGCCGAGTTAGGTTAAAAAAAATGGAAATGGTCAGGACACTTGGCCAGACGAGGTGATAGCATATAATAATAATAAAATGTCGTCACGCTAAATACATTTCGGGGTAAGCAGAGATGCATTACTGCGATATGGACTATTAATGGATTTTCATTCTTTGATGGTTGCTTTCGTTTTTGGACTACACTGTAGTTACCATCAGATACTCTGTAGTCACTATGTCGAGCCAGTGTAAAAAAATAGTGACTGTATCCACTTTGCGCCAAATATGTCAGGCCCAACGTGACCAGTAGTGTAGCTGATCGTCGTTCTCACAGCCCTAGCGCACATGACATCATATTAAATGCCATGCAGATTATTATGCGGATGGTAGTAATTTTCTTTACAATACCTGGTGCTGATGCTGCGAGGAGTTGGACGAGAGCTGCTTCTTGACCCTGGCGGGTTCAGCGAGCCTGCACGCCTCCAGCAGACAATGGCCTCTGTATTCGACTGGGGGTAAGCATAGTTCGTTACACCTCGGCATACACCGACGAGAAATGCCCTGCCTTGCGGTTTTCTATCGACTAGCCTATAGTCGTCTACCTAAAGAGTAGGAGAGAGCGATGGAGCGCTCTATGCTTGAAATACTCAAAGGTCGTTTTTTATTATTTACAGGCAGACGCTACGCCTCAATCACACCTGGTGGAAGGTGAAAATTAGTCCGGCGAAGTAATGGGTCCGCTCAACAAATACCTATGCACTCTTTTTTCAAAGTTTCCCAAGCCATAAGAACGAGGAAATATGCTCGCTGGAAGCTTTTTTTTTCGAATTTACGCGTGTTTGTTGACCGGGTAAGGTCTTCACAACTTAACCGAGCGGGACCGCTGGAAGCGTATTCCACTCCATAGCTGTTCACATGATGAATTTAAAAAGCGATTCTCTTCGTGCGTATATGAGGAACGTTTACACCACATATGGATGGTATCCGACACGGCTTCTAGTGGTTTTATGATGAAATGGGGCTGGCGGAATCAGTTTAAACTTACATGCGAGCCGTTCCTGCAGGTCCCTCGTAGGAGCTACGTCCAGGGCTGACTTCCCGTGGCAGTTGAGGAGCGTGGGGTCCGCGCCTTCGCTCAGAAGTAACGAGCATACCTGTCCAAACACGCATTCCCACCTTATGATTACATCCAGTTGTTCATAGACCTAGAGGCCTTCTGTTGTGGTATGTGTGGGACAACATGGCAATTATAAATAGATTTGTCTCTTAGCAGTCGCTGCCATCCTTGGCATGCGCTGAACTTTCCATCACTTGGAGTTTAGTCACTTTCGCTAGCTTAAAAATATTTTCGCATTAACAGATACCGGCAAGTCCGGTTCGGGTCGGGGATCTGTCTTTTCAAACTAGGGCAGGCGCCATTGACACCAAGTTCAAAGGGCGGGGAGGAGCACATCACCCGTCTAACAAATCTAAACAAGGGGCCTACTTCTTCATAATAAAAGCCTGACAATAATAATATATCGTCACGGTATAACCCATTCTTGGTGAGCAGAGATACAATAGTGGCTGTATCCAATTTGTTTTTTCATTGAATTAATCAATATAATGGAAAGGGACTTTAGCGACAGATAATAGTTTTGCCCCGCCTCGAAGAATTTCAAGATTCCGTACTGGACACCGGTCTGTCAATACAATAATTTGCCAGTTCTTTGAAAGCTATCTTTTCCCCGACTGTTCCTTGCGTAGACATGCTTCGAAGATCCTGAATCAAGGATATTACCTCGAGTCGCGCCTTGCTCGCTGCCTCGTGGAGCGGCGTGAACGCCCACAAGTCTGTAGCGTTGACGTCAGCTCCCGCTCGGACCAGCAGCTCCGTCACCTCATAGTGTCCGTACGAGCACGCGTTGTGGAGCGGCACTAGACCTCTGTAATATGAAATAATGTACTTAACATTTGCTGACAAGTGCTAAGCTTGCGCTTGAACTGGCGGTAATAGACAAAGATACTGTTACAAGCGTGGGAAACACAGCCACAAAAACGTCTAGAAACGTAGTTGTCGAGTGATCCCGATGTCGAATCACTGAAGGTTCCAGAAATCTGCGTCAGAAGTCTCGTGTCTCGATATTTCACAGATACAGCTGTTTAATTAATAATCAGATCACGTACGTCTCGTTTCCCGGAATAAACGGTGTAAGTAGGAGTGCAGCTTTGATGTCCACTCAACGTTGACGATTTGTTTGACAATTTGTTCATTCGAAAGAAAACCTCGAGACAATCTATGCGTTTTAAAGTCATAGCTATGTGATACCTATAAGCCTAGAAATCTAGGGTTCAAGTTTCACATTAGTTCAGTCGAAAAATACTGTTACAAACTTAGGGTATTCAATAAAATCACACCGGTATTACTAAATTCGATTTATTTAAATTAAAAATATTGCTTTTTTTTAATTGTTACTTTACTTATGCAAAAAGAAATTGAGCCATAAACACTATACGTTAAAAATGAATTTTCTTTGAAATAAATTAAAACCGCTGAGATTTTTTTCTGAAAAGTGACTTTGAGCAAAAAGTTACATTTCATTAATCGTTCACATATTAAAATTATTAACTTAGGGTGTCCGGGGGTCTTAATTAGATCGTATATATGTAATGATCGTTACACTAACCCCTTGTCCTTGCTGTGAACGTCGGCGCCCCGCTGCAGCAGCAGACGGACAGCTCTGGCGCGGTTGTACCCGGCGGCGAGGTGTAGCGGCGTCGAGCGGCGGCCGTCGCTGGCGTGCACGTTCACATTCAGCGGCGTGAGCAGCGCTGCCAGACGCTCGTCCGCGCCAGACCGCGCCGCCTCCAGCACCTCCGCGGCGCAATGCTCGCCTGGACCACAGCGTAAGCGCAATTTTTGTGTATTCACGGCCACGATTAGATGAGATGATTTAATGAGTGTGGCCTATTTACTATCTATTTCTATCCTTAACCTTATCTTTTTGCTACTTCTTTATTTTATACTAACCAGTGACTAACGACTATTTTATAAAGCATAATTATTTTTTCACTTACATATATGAATAACTAGCTGTCCCAGCAGACCTTGTTCTGCCCTATTTCTCTAAAACAAAGTCACATTGTTTTTTTTTAATGTTAATAGCTATTGGCCTGTCGGCTGTTTTTTGAAAATTGTTTGAAGGAACCTGGCCTTAATGGTATATGTATAAAAATTGATAAATATTGACATTAATATTTATACGTCACTCAATAATTGTTTTGCCTTCCCGGAACCCGTCCACTAACATTTAAACTTTATGCTATGGTGTTAAAGTTCAAATTGACTTATAAAAAATCTTTTGTATGAGAATATAGAAAAGTGTTGTTTTTAGACTTTTTCAGATAATTTTTTAAAATCTTCTCTCTGTTATAACCTTCCCCAGACTTCAACAAACACAACAAAAAAGAAATCAGTCAAATCGGTTCAGCCGTTCTCGAGTTTCGCGGTTATCAAGACACTATAGCTGATCCGGCAAACGTAGTTTTGCTATGTAAGGTTTTGTAATATCTTCTAAGATGTTAATTGAAATTAAGTGATGTCAAAGACAATTTTGTTCACAATTAAATACTCTTAATCAACAACACATTTGTTTGGATAAAGATTAATATTATTACGTTGATACAACTCTTAACAAATAATGCATTAATTTCGACCAAATTTGATTACCGTAAAAACGGTTCTAGTGAGTTACTACTATTACTAACACACATTTATTGGTATTTGTTTGTTAAATCGTGTCGTGGGTTGGAAACACACCATTAGCAGCCGTAAATCTGGCATCGTCGCACAATTCAATGCGAAACGCGGACCGCGGCGTGAGCGTCGCGGCCTGCGTCTGCAGTCTAGTTATCGCATTCAACACGACACCACGTTCCGTTCGCTCGGAACTCGTACTGTTACTATTGTTATTTATATGTTTGTTATGTATTATTATGCCGTAAACTTTATTTCTCCTTGGACTATACTTGTGTTCACTTATTCTCACTGTAACTTTATACTGTGTGCTCCATTAAACGCCTATCTACTTGCTATCTAGACGTTCTTAATTCGCTTCTATCGTCTCTCATTTCTACACACCATACCTGTGCTACAGATATAAGGTAGGTCGAGTCCACCACCATACCCACCTTGCTAAAAGGGTAAGCAATAATATAATCTTATTCTGTGTTATATTGACCCCTTTATTAACGCTAATTCCAGGTTAGTTCTACTCTTATCAGCTCAAAACCCTTTAGATGTCATATCCGTAAAGCTACACCTAAGAGTTCATATTGCTCCCTCGAATATCTCATCAGCCTGTCACTTTTCGGGATCAGCTTGTATACGTCCAGTTGTTCATATACCTAGAGACCCTCAGTCGTGGTATATATGGGCAAACATGATGATGGCGACTGTAAACTGATTCTCGTCCCTTAGCAGTTGCTATCATTCACTACACTGTACTTTCCATCAGGTTTCATGTAGTCACTTTGTAAAGCCAGTATGAAAGATGTACCTGTTAAAACAGGCCTGGTAGCGGAGTCTGCCAGGTCGAGTGGAGTCTTCCCTTCTGTATTCCTTATGTTCGGATCAGCACCGTGCTGGAGAAGGGCTGGAACATAAGTTTTTATATGTTTTTACTTTACTCCCTCTCTTTACTCAAGGGCGGGGGTCCCGCAAATCTATTTGTCTTTTTTTTCCTCATTTGTAATTATTTTTGTTCTTGCATATATAGACGAATATTTTGCTTGTGAATGCAAATCATTGAAACAAAGAGAAAAATAACTGTAAATACATGAGAAAAAAAAAGACAGATATTTTGCAAAATCATGAAATATTTGCTGTGGACGCACCGTACCTTTATCCCGGGTTATTTTCAAGCACTTTTAAATCAACACAATTGCCTTCATTATCGTCCCTGCTCCTCACAAAAATACTAGGTGATGACTAAATTATTTGGTTGATCTAAAATCATTGTGAGAAAACCCACATCGCATTTAATAGGAGTGTCATGTTTAAGTGCTATGAGAACGGCGCTCAGTTGTACTGCTGGTTACTTTGGGCACGACACATAAACGCAAAGTGAATACAGCCACGAATGTATCTCTGCTAACCGTAAAAGGGAAACAGCTTGACGATATGCTATTATAATAAACATACAATTTGGTTTCGTTTGGTTACCATACTTAATCTGATCAAGGATTATTTTTATAATTCATAGGCTCACGCATCACCTCAATCACACCTGGTGGAAGGTGAAGATAAGCCTGACGATGTACCGCGACTGCCGAACAAATGCTGATTCACTTTAAAGCTCCCAAGTTATGACAATGTGGAAATATACTCGCTGGAAGCATCCTTAGCTGCTCGCACGATGAATGTAGAAGCGAATATTTTCGTGCGGATATAAGGAACGTCCACCACATACGGACGGTATTCGACACGGCGTCTAGTAGTTTTATGATGAAATGGGGCTGGTGAAATTAGAGAATGTAGCTCCTGGAACACTCTTCATTGTCTAACCGATAAAAGAATGCACGGCAGGCTAATTTACGTCGATGCTCAATGTTCTTCATTTTAATCTCAGAGAAAGAGTTATCACCAAAAGTATACGGTTTCTAGTGATATTTCATTCATACCTAGCAAGAACAAAACCCGGTGCCTTAATTAGTGTTATATCAAATTGAATTACTGCGATTAGTAATGGTCTGATAGAATACAACGCTCGGTTTAACATAACCTTGGCAGGGTGAGAGCGCCCGGCAAGCAACACAAGGACACCGTGCAATATCAAATTGATTCTAGCAAAGTTAATTCATAAACATACCCTGACGAATACACATAACTAGTTATTGCCGGCGACTTAGTCTGAGTAGAATAAGTACTTCAAGTAGCCTATCTTTCTCTTCCGCCGCACGCACATTTATGGTAACACGAGGGAAAATCCTACATAGGACCAGCATGCCCCGGTATGTCGGTATCCTACTCGGTAAAAGTCCCCGAGGAGTCTCTCTACTTGCTGCAAACCTGGCCTGGGATCTGCATTCCTCCTACAACCTATCAAGCGAACAGCCTTAATCAGACTTGAAATCTAGAAATGGTGGGTGAGAAGAGATACATTAGTGATCGTATCCCCTTTACGGTTAATGTCGTGCCAACGTGATCAGTAGCGCAGCTCATCGCCGTTTTCTCAGCACTTTTAATCATGACATTTCTATTACATGCCATGCGGGTTCTCTCACGTTGTTTTCCTTCACTGATGAGCATGTAGTGCCTAAGCCTGTACTTAATCTGGAAATTCCCACAGGTATGTGTTGAATGAAGTTATAAAAAATGTTTATAATAATTGTTTTGCATACGAAAAACTCATCTCCATATATTTTCCTTTCTCATGTATTTACGATTATCGTACTCTTTCTTGCATTTGTTTCACGTGTGTGCGTAAAACATTTATCTATGACATGTGTGACAAAGAAAAACAAGCATAAAAACACAAGGAAGAATAAGATGCGTAGATGAGTGGTTACGAAGTTTTTTATTTTGTGGAAGCGAAAGCGTAAAACATTAGCGACAATAAATTATGAAAATTAGGTGTAGTGTTTGTGAGTGTGCTTACAGTGAGAATATCGCCGCTTCGGGCACGCGGGTTATGAAGTTGACAGTACTGTGAGCACCGCAGCCGAGAGCAGATGTGCCTACTTTCAACCGCTAAGTGAGAGCCAATGATGTTAGAGTCCTCTTGAAAAGTAATACCTTACATTGAGCATGTTTCTTATACGTACCAATGCATACGTCGACTTTTCCTTTAGCAGCTGCTTCATGTAAGGGTGTGTACCCCCAGTTATCTCTAGCCGCCGGGGCAGCCCCTGACAAACAATAATAATTATATTTATATACTAGCTGTGGTGATCCGGAGTAGTTTGGACAGATAGGTTTGATCTAGATCATATCACTTTCAAGTTTAGCTGCCATCATGTGGTCCCATCTGTATTTCCACAGGAACCTATTTCATTTTTGGGACCAGAATTAATTTACCAGGGTAGACTGTATGCGTAATGAGTAGCATACTGTGCAACAGCTGTATGCCTCTTATATTTAGTTGTTTAAATTTGTGTTTTTTTTTTTAATTCTGTACATACATATATTTATATTATACTCTAAAAGCGTGCATTTATCGAAATATCGAACTGTGCCAAGATACTGTTAGCCCAACATATCTTCATGCTATTAGAAATAATTTTGTAATGTATAGTGATTATGGCTTGTTCGGTGATTATACCGGATCCATCAGAACACCATCGGACGCCCGTTTTGGACTACCACACTGTTTTCAGGCACATGCTTGCTGTTGTATACTCTCATAAATCTCAACCAAACTATTGTTGTATCAGCGAAGAAACCTCTGATGCAAAGGGTGACATCCAGGGTTACTTCCGTGGGTATAGGATACTATTATAAAGTATAGTGCAACTTTGTGCCATAGATCATACAGATCTGTTAAGTCATTTTGGTGTGATTGAGTAACTAACATGGATCCAAATTTTCACTTTGACAATAGTTGTAAGGTTACACACATTAAACTAATCTTTAATCTAAGTTTGCACCTTTACTATGGAGTGAAGGTTTACTATGAAGTAAGATTTTTAATAACGCAAAATAATGGTTTAGAAGTTTACCAGCACTAAGAAGAGCTCGAACGACATCAGCATGCCCAAATGAGCATGCATTGTGCAGAGGCTGCAGCCCGCCGTCGTCGCGAGCCTGCAGGGCCGCTCCCGCAGCTATCAGTATCTCCACGACCTCTCTGCGGCCATAGCCTGCACAACCAATACCTAGTATAATATTTTTTCCTCACTGACACAGAGAACTTCACACCACCTAACAGTCAATAAATGTTGTTTCATTTTTTAACTAAACGTACTCCCACATCCTATTTTTTAAATACTGGCTTGGTAAAGTCACTACATTACACCTGATGGAAAGTACAGTGTAGTCCTAGAATGACAACCATTGACAATCACCATCCTCATGCCGGCCCACACATACCACATAAACCTACAAATTCCAGCTTCCTCTCTCAGACTCCCCATCCTCTCATCACCATATTTGCGACCATATTGTTCGCCCTTACCCTTGTGCATATGAAGTTTATGTTTGTATATGCAGGAGGGCTATGAGCTTATTCACAAACCTTTGGTATTAAAGTAACATATTTATATAGAAGTTTTCAAAATATAACTTCAAATTTAACTTGTGGATAGCAAATGGCAGATAATTTACACTCTATTCCTATTGGATGTGTTTGCACAGTAGCAAAGTTCCTGTAGTGTGGTGTGTCTGCTATTATGAGAATCAAACTGATTACACTCTTTTGCAAAGACTTTAAGGACATAGTGTACATTGCATGAGGTCCAAATTTGTGAAAACATGTTCCAATGTAAATATAGAACAATTTGTATGGTAGGCTACACAGTCATCAGTCCTCTGATTTGTATCTGGAATTAGCAATACTCTGATTCAGATTAGCATACTGATGGATAGAAGTAGTTACATCACTATTTGTTGTTCCCAATTTTTATGGTTTCCTAGATCTATATTTTAAGGGATTAAAATTGGAGGTAGTGTTTAATAGGGATGTAACGGAGGCAGTTTTATTGGAACTGAAGTCAAAAGTCAGAATCGGAGTCAGAGCCAAAGTCAGTAATCACAGGTGATGGCAGAAGAAAGTAGTTTTATTTAAGGACAAATAAAAACATTATTTAGTGATCCTTTCTAAATAGAAAGTAATACATTTACACATCCTCAGACAATGAAAATCATAATTTCTGTGTTTTTTATTAACATTTCCCCATTAACAATGAACAAATTAAATAAAATTTACTCCAGGGTTGTTTTTGTGTTAATTTAAATTTAAAGTAAATGTAAATTAAAATAAATCTTTTAGGGCCACTTGCAGTAAAAAACGTTAAATCGACATTTAACAAAGACTGCCTTAGGCAGTAAAGTCGTTTAAAATTAAATCACATTATTTCCTCTTGCATTAACGTTTCGAGACAGCGATTTTATTAAGCTTGGCTTAGGAGTTTCATTCATTTCTTGATCTATCTTTACTACAGATGATACTTAGGGCTTAGTTTTTTACGTTCCGTTTTGCGCACAGTATCCAAAAATATGAATTATTGTTTATTTTTTTTTCGTAAAACGGAATGTTACATACCATATAATTTAAACTTTTTGACAGTAACTGCTTTTTACTTACAAAAGTTTTATTACTGTCTATAAACAAAAAATGAAAAATTATATTTCTAATGAAAAGAGTTCCAGCTCAAAATTTTACTAATGCTGAGATTTTGCATTTGTTATTATTGGTAGAAACGTACCCTACAAGTAAATTCTCCATTTCCTAAAGAGTTATATAAATCATTCTTTCTCCCTTTTTTTGTGAAAAACCTGTTGCTATCATCACATAAGCAAATGCTTCTTCATCATTATCGGAGAAAAAATCATCACCAGACTCAGTATCCAGATCCAATAAGCACTTTGAATATATATCCATTATAAATATATTTTTGTAATAGTGAACAAAAACACACATAAAACTCCTTTATTTCAATATTATATTGATATTTACATCTGCGTAAACAAGTTTAGTGATTTAAATCAACCTCCATGGCGATTTAAATATGACAGTTGTTAAATCTGGAATTAGTACAAAACCATAGTTGTGCAAGACAAAATATGCAGTTTAATCCTAAATCAGGTTTGAAACTCGTTTTAATGCGATCGCACAAGCCGCCCTTAGTAATAAATTTTAAACTACATTCAGTTTTAAATTTAAACATTTTAATAATATTTTATTAAAGTCTAAATTTTTAAAAAAATATTCTTCAAATTAAGTAGCATTGGTTGTTTGATTAATTGATATTTTGTTTCAACAACATATAAAATAAAATTAAATGAATTAACTACAACAGTGGTGGTGAACTCCAATTAATACCTCCAATTAAAAAGTTTTAAAACCAAAGTCTGATCCGAAAGTGTAATAACAATTGGAAGTTCTGACTTATAGGAGTCCGAGTTGAAGCTCCGTAACATACCTGGTGTTTAATGGAAATTTGATCTGTTTTCTAATTCCATATTTTCATGGATTCATATTTCGGCTCTAACTTATATGTCTGTAACTTTACATGTAGTTATAATGGATCACAAAACAATAAAAAGAAATTAAATAAGTGTCTATTGTATTTTTAAAATATTACCAACATTGAATTTATTTAAAAAAAAAAAGAAATTACAGATAGGTTCATGCTTGACCTCAATATGAAATGATGATGATGACGATGATTGGAGTATGCTCACCCAGCAAATAATGATTCATTTGTCATTTGAAGATGCACATGCCATAAGATGATGGAAAAACAGGTGCAGGAAGCAAATTCCACTCCTTGGGAGTTCACAATAAATAAATATACATCATTTTATAGATAATTCTATAAAACAAGTTACCCATTATTTTACTTTACTCATACAGGGGTTGCCAGTGGTCTTATACACTATTCCATTCACGTAATACATACATAATTATAATAAAAAAATATACAGTTCTTAGTAAGGAATCTACAGCAGAAATTGGAATATCCTGTTTTATATAAATAAAAGGCAGTACCATTACCTATTATAAGGCTATTAATAACATATTAAAAAAGCTTTTTAGATAGTGGTTTATCTTATCCAATACTCCATAATGGATTTATCATGTATCTGTAGGCTAGACAAACATTAAAAATACTCAGTAAATAAAAAAAAATATATCCTAAGCCCCTAGCATAGCATCAATACATTAGTGTGAATCAAATTGATATTGGTTTGCAAAAACAGATTGAAACTTACACAAATCAGATTAATTTTGGCATTAATTACTATACTGAATGTGGCTTTAACTAAACATGAGGATACACAAAACTTTATATAACAGTAAATATGCAGGAAATAAAATAATTATACCTAAATAAAAATCCTTTAAAATAGGACTATTATCAAGCTAAGCATCACAAAACGTTTACAATCAGGAAATCCATAAAACACGGCAGATCATGTTTATGGACCGTAAAGAATTATGCAATATTCACCAAAATTTATCACTTCCTACAGCCGAAACCTTTCACTTTTAATTCAATTAATTATAACAATAAAGCGCATCTGTTTGCAATGTTCCGATGTAAACAAATACCTGCAGCGAAATGTAGAGGCGTTGATTTCCGTCCGGCCGTGTCCCTGGCATTCACTGTTTGCGATGTAATTAACTTTTTCACTCTCGCTGCATCGCCCGTTTTGCAAGCCTCGAATAATTCTCGCAGCGGATCACTAGACGCGGGGAGCACGTCCAAAGCCGTGCCGAGTATAGAACGAGGGCTCGACATCTCAGTAATACGTTTAACATCTAATTATTTACAAAACTAATATTATAGTCATTTTCGCGAATGTTTCCCATGAAAACACATAAAACACAGCTGCTGATGGTCTTATTTGACAGACATAACAATATAACGCTATAGACAAAACTGAAGCTAATGTTGCTATATTAATATTATATTACCTTAAAATAGATGAGTTTATACGACGCGGGCTTATTTTGAATTATTTTAATGTATATTTAGATGCCCTATGTGGGCGTATAGTAAGACGTAATAAGAATGCTATGTAATAGTCACCAAAAATAAACAGAAGTATACAAGAGATATGTTCCTCTGTAAATATTAGCCGAATAGTAACCGTATTATCTGCTACAGCAGGTGAAGATAGGAATCTATTTCAAGAACAAACAATCTACACCCAACATTATTTGCACCGGATACAAGTATGGCTGTTTTGAGTATTACTATTATTTTTGGGATGGATCCACTAAACTATATCGGGCTGCCTTGGAAACAATTGTTAATCACTGATCTTGACCACACTGCATAATTATCCTTGAAGCATTGAGACCTCAAATAGCTCAGTTTGATGTAAAATTTTACGTAGAGTGATTTACTTTTTGGTTTTCTTTTTTTATCGAACACTAGCTGTCCCGGCAGACCTTGTTCTGCCCTATTTCTCTAAAACAAAGTCACATTGATTCCCGTCAGATTTTATTCTGCCGAAACCTATTAGCCTGTCGGGCGTTTTTTGAAAATTGTTTGAAGGAACCTGGCCTTAATGCTATACGTATAAAAATTGACAAATATTGACATTAATATTTATACGTCACTCAATAATTGTTTTGCCTTCCCGGAACCCGTCCACTAACATTTAAACTTTATGGTATGGTGTTAAAGTTCAAATTGACTTTTAAATATTATTACGAATTTTTTGTATGAGAATATAGAAAAGTGTTGTTTTTAGACTATTTCAGACATTTTTTTTAATTTTTCTCTCCGTAATAACCTTCCACAGACTTCAATAAACACAACAAAAAAGAAATCAGCCAAATCGGTTCAGCCGTTCTCGAGTTTCGCGCTTATAGACATTTAACGATTCATTTTTATATTATAGATATTCTGTAGAGTATGCTATCGAAATGAACGACTTCATTGCCCATATTACATATTTTAACATACATTTTATTTTATATTGCGTAGGTTCCTATAAAGATTTAGAATTCAATCCTTGCGTGTGTTTATACTCTACAAGACTTATTAAGCAACACAGGAAACGATATAATATTTCCTCTTGTGAACGCGTTCTCCCACCGTCCTAAGTTTAACATACCACCCTAAGATACCATACCACCAGTTGAAATTTAGATCAAGATGATATTTTATTGTTACGAGTGTATATTGTTATATCAGAATAAATATATTAGTCAATCAAAACAATAAAATAAAATTATTTTTTACTTGTAATTTGCCACTAAAAACTGTTGCTTTTCAACCATGGACACCAAATAACCGTTTATTAGATCTTATCATATCATGATCGTGTTGTAAACGTATCAGTCACAATTCCAGCATGAAACAATACAATCTACCCTGCTCACTAGCAAACATTCATTGTGTTTCACACCAGTTTGTAATGCGTATATTATCCACGTATCATGGTGTACATACCATCTCTACCACCCAGGCCCCTGCGTGCATCAGTTTAGTAACGTCACTCAACAGGCTTGAACAGTATCGTTATGATGGAATGGTCTAATTGGCATAATTCTATATATTACTATACCAAGATTTTTTTCCCCGACATTTCCTTTTTTGGTAGAGCGTAGTGAGCAGAAAGCTTTAGTCTTTATAAGCAGGATCACAGCAAATTATTTATTTAATGATCAGGTCGTTAAAATTATACATAATGTGGACATGTTCTTGACAGCATATATTAAAGTTATCTTATAAAACTTCTGTTCGAGTACGTAGTACATACCTGACACATTTATTTTGAGAGTTTTATCTAATAACAAAATTTCTTACCCTTTTTATATATTGTTTTTGTATATGGCAAATGTAATTCATAGAGATTAATTTTTTGTTTCATTGTATAGTAATATGAAGTAATAGTCATAAGATCCTAAAACTATAACGTTTTTTTCTTTTTTATTAGTTAATTACTATTATACTATATATAAGTTTTACTTAGTTTACTTTTCAATTATCAATTATAATTTTTTTTTAAACCAAGCAGTCACAAAACGCTATTACTTTCAGTGATGCTAGTTTAAAAATTTACCTTTAAACTTAGGGATTTTTGGTGCAGCTAGCGAGATTTCAGCAAGAATAAATTATTGTTCAAGACAGTTTAGACATTTTTAGGAGTTTCCGGTTTATGAGTAAATATTCAGATAGGAAAGAACCATATCATTTGTTATCATTTATTCTTATAATCTGTTTTAAATTGTAATTCCTCTTTAAGGGATTTCAATTAATCGGCGCTTGTAGTTCTGTTAACTTTATATTGTCTTTGTCGCACAGTTGACGAAATCAAAATGGCGTCTTTCACGGGCTAGCGCATATCCGCCGCATACTGAAAATATCGTTTTCAATAACGTGTGTGCGAATTTTAATAAGTGTTAACATACATTTGTGAACAATAAATCAGTGCAAAAGTGATTTATTAACTTGTGGACTATAATCATTGAGGATCAAACTCTTTAACGAAGGTATGTCCTTTCACTTATTGAATAATTTAAGTATTATTATCGAGAAATTGTCGCAAAAATTACACTTCCAAATCAGATGTGTGACTAATTGTGCGTAACAGTCATTTTATAGGGCGCAGAAAGTTTCTCCATTAATTATATATGCCGATTAGAAATGTAGTTTTTTTGGGGTACAGGATTGAACTGTGCATGAATTTCTCGTAGTTTTTTATTCTGGTCGCGCATCGAACGGTCCCAAGTGCTAATACGTTGAGTGCTAAACAACTAATTAGATTAAAAGTGGCCAGTTTCACCTGTATACTGTGTGACACACTGGCACGCAAACCCGCAAACATTGCGACACAGTTCCAACAACGTACATACTATGATAAGCTAATAGATAATTCATAAATTTACATTTACCAATACATGACATAAATATGACCATGTAATTAAGTTAATCATGTATTTTATATGAATAACTTGTGTAAGACATTCACTTAAATAGCTACTTTACATAAAAAATATTACTAAGCTATGTTATCTGTATTATTGATTAATTATTCTTGTGAAGTGTTGGATTGGATTTTGAAAAGGTTGTAGGAGCAATAGGCTGTGGTGAGTTTTTATAAATATATACTATTACATTATTATAAACATGTACAGCACTGCTCAGTAGAATTCCCTTTTTTGACTGCTTAGAGGGTGATTTTCCAAAAAACCTCAAACTCATAGTTTATTTTTTTTATATAAGTACCAGTTTTAATAGTGCTTACATCAAAATTGTTTGTTTTTCAAACAAACTGTCAATATGGATTTTACCCTCTTAGGAGTAGAATAAAATCCACCCTTTGTAAGCACCTACATCATAAAAGGAACCTGATATCCAAATTTACAGTTTTGATCTGCCTATGTTATGTCAGAAAGAATAACTTTAAATTTTATTTAGTCAATAATACTCAGAATTCACAATCAGTCTTATATGCCTATGACATTTATTTACTAAGTCCCACTTTGTACAGAGCATAATCACAAAAGACAATAACATATATACAACTAAATTTATGACTAGTCTATCTTCCTGATATATTGTGCAGACAGGAAGTTCCAAACATAGTATGTAGCTATAGCAATTCACAAATGATATCTGAGTTATTTATTTATTTATTATCAGGCTAGCAGTTAAAACAAGTGATAAGTGCTTGTATCCTGATATATCCCTTTTTTTATTATTTCTTGAATTGTAGAGTGAATGAAGTACAATCCAGTGTTTGGGCTAAATGATTTATAATGAATACAAAATGCGAAAGTTTAAAATGTATTAAATTGGATATTAGTTATGATTTTAAGCCCAAGGTTTATGTGATTGCATGTTAACCATGCATAAAATTTATGTTAATTAGAAATTCCTTTCAGGTGACCTTCTATATTATATTCCAAATAGATTTTTATTGATTTTAATTAATTTTGTTGACAGTACAACTTGATCATACTAAAATGTACCATCAAGCAGCAAACAAAGGCAGTTTGTCTACTATACTCATGATGTAGTCAATGATGATTTAATATTATTACTCAGTCCTTTAACAGTTATTTATAACATGTAAGATATTATAGTAAACAATCACTTATTTTGTATAGATTTGTTTCCTTAAGTGAAGCTTTGACTGCTATCCTTGAACTGGTATTATTATCATTGTACACCAGCTTGTTTCCTGGCTTTGCCTGCATAGAATTTGCACATTTGAAATGGTGATATGATAATAGAGAGTTTATGTCCAACCAAGAAGGTTCATTAAATGTTATACAAATAAATCGCTAATATTGTTTAGACTTAGTAGCATCACCCATCATGGAGATCATTAGCTAAAGCCTCGTAATCAAACAACCACCCATACAAACACTTTTCAAGTAATAGGATTGTCCCATCTCCCAGTAGATGTAATCTTAGCTCAAAATGTGAACCAATTTAAAAATCCTCTGGACAAACACTATCTTAATCATCACAATAAGAAATAATTAAAAAACAGTAATATAGCAGGAAACAGACATTTATTAGGTGTTTCAACTGCCTACCTAAACAATAAATAAATAAAATAATGACTAGATAGTAATTCTTGTGAGAAGCAAATTATTCTCATAACAATATTTTATTTTTAATGTTTCCTTGAATCAATTGTTCTATTTGAACAAAATAAATTATTACTTAGTTATTATTCTAATTTTAAGAGTCATTGTGGAGCCATTTCCCTACAATGACACACTTCCACAATGCAAATAATTGTAGATTTGAATCCCGGCATGTACCTCTGAGATTTTCCAGATTAAGTACAGATCTGGGTACAGGCTCATTGGTGAATGAAAATATTGCCAGGAAACTGGCATAGCATCTAATAGAAATGGCATGGGTATTAGTGCTGTGAGAATGGCGATACAGAGCTTACAGTGTAGCACCAGAATCAGAATTGTACCTTTAGTGCGGGTTTTTTGAGTTTACTCTTAGAATTAAGTAGTTTGTGTTTTAAAACATTAAAATTAATGGAGTTAATGCTTCTTAACTATCCGATGGTGATTCTGATCAAAGTATTCATACAATTTGACTTTGAAAAAACTAGTTTGAGAAGTAAATCTTGAAAAAAAAAACTCACACTTGGGCTTCTGGTCAAATTCTGCTTTATTGTTGGTCATTTATAAAGACCAGGGGTTATGTGTACTAAAAAATAATACTCTATACATATTGAACAAAATGAGATATGTCATACAGATATTTAGGCCTTGGTATAAATTAGGATCAATTAGTCCCATTAATTTACTGTTCAGCTTTTATCCAGTAATGTTAGATGTACATCCAACTTTATCAACATAATTACCTAAAAACTTTCCATATCAGTTATTTCTTGGCAAGATAGACAAGTTTTAGCTGTATTTGGGAAACCATCGACAATTGTTTAGTAAATCTGCATTAAAATATACGTTTTTGAACTAAAAATAAATAAAAATAATAATAATCGGATAATTTCTGCTAATAGTCCCACCGTTGTGGTATTGATCAGTTGGCGCACTGGGCAATACTCATTGACTGATGGCATGTGGTATGTTGATTCATACACCATATATTGAGAATCTTGTGAAAGCGGATAAAGAAAATTCTTCAAAATGTTTAGACCTTGCACACGAGATTACCAGCATGTGGGGTGTGGATTCATCGGTTATAGTCCCGATAGACGTATCGACTGATGGGCTGATCGCAAAGCCGCGATTATCATCTTAAGAGGCTCTTGCTTGGTTGTGTGCAGTATTACTCGATACGGCACGCATTAGGAAGTTCCTCATTCTGAATTCCTAACTACCGATGGCTTGGGCCACAAGTCTTGCTACCGAAGGTCCATATATTTTTACATTTAAAAATTTGCGCTTATTTGTCATGCCCATCGAGACTAGCAGCGCAATTGATCATCCTTCTTAGAGCACTGACATAGCATTTATATAAAATGCTATTATATAATGTTTCCTCACGATACTTTCTTTCACCTGTGAGCATGCGGTGCCTAAATCTGTACTTAATCTAGAAAACCCAGAGGTACGTGCTGGAATTCGAAACTACGACCTTTCACAGTTCCTCGTATGGTTATCGGTCCCGTATCATGAGGCATGGCTATAATAGTGATCTTTCTAATACATCGCTTCTGGAACCATACTTCGTATAATAGAAGTAATCTCTGAAATTGTCAAAAAGTAAAGGGTGTAAAGAAACTACCCTAGACGAAAACTCCATGGCATATAACACCCGTTAAAGTATTACCGTATAATAAGTTGGAAATGCGAAAGTTTAAAAAGAATTTTCAGTCATCGCATGCCCTGCATTTCAAAACGATCGAGAGGGCCGATAATTTGTTCTGATAAGGTTCTCTCCGTTCTTATCAGATAGTCTCAAAGATAAGGCCGTATGTTTTGATGGGATCTCGTGGAAATATTATATTGTGTCAATTTGTGTGATAGGTTATTTAACCATTTCGTTACCGCAGTCCATTCCGCCGAAGTGGTGCTACTGAACCGGGCAGCACGCTGCGAAGTGTGCACATTGCATGATGGCAAGTTGATGTTCGAATTTTCTCATTTAAGTGTATATTAAAAAGATTTTGCTGGTATATTAAATAAAAATTTAAATTAGGATAATTCTTAGTCATTTATTTTTTATTTTTAACTTTTCTATAAAATGAATGTCGTCTTAAGCCGGCGCTGGTAACGAAATGGTTAAAACGTTGCATTACGTATTTGAAAAGGAATATGCACTGAGGCCGTAGTAGGAACATTTGCGATAAAATATTTGTAAAGTAAACTTCCTATTTGCGAGGCATTCTGCAATGGACATTATATTCCGAGTTATTTAGAAAAACTTCAATCAATATAGTATTATAATATTATGCAGTTTTGAAAGCAATATCACTGCAAGGAAACTGAATTATTGTGATATGCAGGCAGGATGCATATATCGCTTTGCGACGGGTACGTACTTGTTTTGAGGGCGTCAATTACTTTTCGTTGTTTTTATTATTTCGTCTCAGCTAAATGACCGCACTTGTTGGTAAGCACAATGCAGTTCAAAAAATGCGATGTCCATCAAGGTTTAAATGTTCATTGACAATTGTCGCCGTTATTCCAGTCAGCACCCCTAAACAAAGGAACTTTTATTTATCGATTATGCTGGTAAAAAAAATGAAAATACATATATGGATTTGTCATAACGTATCAAAGCTCCGACGCAGCCTTGACTTTCTTTCGGTGTTTCTTCCCGAAGCGCTAGTAGATTACCGTTAGGTTCTTCTTTCTGGCTGGCTGCCCATGTCGAGGTCCGTACCCACAGCGGTGCCCTTGCGTTGCCATCAAACCCAGAATTATCGCTCGCTGAGCACTTGTAAGTGTTCGCCCTCTTTGTCCGGTATATTTCAGAAGGTCTTTCCCGGGCATCAACATATAGTCCTGTGGAAAAAAAATCTCAACTTGATTATATTGAAAATTTATTTCAATGTTATCGTTAATGGTATGTTACTTTGTCTGTCCTGAATCTATCATGCAGACATGACATGGAGTTTGAAATGACAGCTAAATTGTTCCTTAAAGGCTCAGCTCGGACTACCAATTTTTACCGTCCGATATTTTATATTAAATTCGTTAACTCTAGAAATAGTATGAAAGCGCACGCACTGGTAACAAAAGTCGGCGTGGAAAATTGTACTACATTGATGTTACCTACCCTAAGAAAAAAATCGAGCGGAGTAAATGCTTAGTCCCAGGTAAAAAAATGCAGTGCGGCCTAGCTCTTAATTGTAACTTATATGAATAAACAAACATGAGCACTGTGTAGGCATAGAGTCGTCAGTTAAAGTTATACGTCTGTAGTCTGCTTAAATATACCGCGATCGAAGGCTATCAGTCACACAATCGTTGTATCATTCGTCGTTGATTGAATCGTCTGAAATAGTGAAAACAAATATATGGCGCATGTTTACCCTGACGTGAGCATAGCGAAATGAAGCTTATTTAAAATAAAAAAGTAAAAATCTACGGTTACATAGCTATTACATGTAAATTTTAGACTGATACATCTTAAATTATCTATTTTCAATTATATCACCGGAAAGAGTGATAAAATACATTATTCATGAGCATAGACTACTCGGAAGGAAGACGTCGAATATTATAAAAAGCTCTTTGGTGACACATCAAAACTAATTTAACATGTTGTCGCCCAGCGTGAACCTTTTGTTTTTCTCACGGGACCAAAATCCGCGTAAACGAGCGGTATGCAGGTATGTAAACAATGTAACTCGAATATTATGATTATATTGTAATATTATTATCTTCGATTTATCGCAAAGAGTTTTGTTTCACACCTCGACTGTGTTTAGAGTGTTTTAACGAAAAACATGCGATATAGTGTAATGTAATATGTAATCCTTTATAAATTAATAAAACTGTTTATGATTTTTAGGCGGTCGCTTGACTTCAAATACACCTGGTGAAAGATGAAGATGAGTCCGACAATGGACAGTGTCCGCCCGACAGATGCCTATTCACTCTTCTCTTAAAGGCTCCCAAGTCATAAGACCGTGGAAATATGCGCGCTGGAAATAAATTCTATTCCTTAGCTGTTGACATGAATTTAGAAGCGAATCTCTTCGTGCAGACATAAGGGACGTCCACCACATAGGTACACAGCGTCTAGTGGCTGGTAGAATTAGAGAATGTAGCTCCGGAGAACACTTTATTGTGCAATCGATAAAAGACTACATTCGTCATGCGAACAGCTAAGGAGTGGAATATATTTCCATCGAACATATTTCCACGATCTTACGACTTGGGAGACTTTCAGAGAAGATTCAATAAGCATTTGTTAAGAGGACGCGGTCCATCGTCGGACTCATCTTTACCTTCCACCAGGTGTGATAGAGGTCAAGCGTTCGCCTGTAAATAATAATGAAAAAAAATAAAGAATCTATTTATTAAATGTTCAAGTAAAACAAGATAGTGCTTTTTATGCATTTATGGGACGCACGCCACTGGCCAAACCCGTCGTACAGTTCGACTGAATCCTCGCCATAGTTTTATGGTATGACATGCGACGTCTACTGTATTTTAAATCTATGTTTATGAGCTGGAAATTTATAGAAAAAACTGTTTTTTTATCGTATTTTGCCAATACACCAAGTATATTCTAATTAAACCGTTTACACAGGAAAGTCTAATCGTCTCTCTTAATTTTAAAATATTTACGTCATTTAGCATAAAAAACAGTTGTTAAGCGATTATTATTATTATGATAAGCTCGTTTTTTACTCTCTAGTCTCTACAAGTAAAAATATAGTTTACTTCACAAGGGTTGATTATATTAAATTTTTGATGTGTATAATATTAATATATGTATTATTATTAATATTAGACACAGACGAAGCGATTATGAAGAATTCCAAAGAATGTATAACATAATCACAAGATAATTTAAGTTATTACGACTAGTGACATACGGTTATACAGTTTGTTTATATTAGCTTTATGATTCCTAAGAATAGAGCGAAGCTGTATCTCATAATGTTGTTCCTTGTAATGTAGATAAAACCAACGTTTTTCAGTTATAATAGTTCTTGAAAGACGTACGATAACAAAAGCGCTTATTTATTGCTGTTTCAAATGTGCACAGTTGTTTCTTTGAAATCATCTTAGATAGTTGTTTCTGGTCGCGTCTTTATATGTTAACGCTCGCGTCGGACCCCGACGGTCGCGAAACAGCAGCCGGAGGTAACCGCCACTCCCCACCGTAGCAGGACTGAAGCGCGACATAGCACATTTGGATATTCGGAGCTATAATAATTGCGGATAATTATGGTGGTAGGGCGATTGCCCGATCTGGGTCATATCCACGGTACACGCGTGTAAAAACCGTCATAGTGACTCGCTCTGGCCTGTCGCGTTTTGGGATCAGCTTGACATACACAATACACCTATCCCCCGATTTATACGGTACTTGTTTTACACGTTTTCGCTTTTACACGGTTTTCCAAATAAGTTTTTTTTTTGTTTTTATCGCACTCTACTAAATGCTACTGTGTTTGAACACGTGCGCTGTGTACACATCTCACGGGGAATCCCGAGCTTATGTGCTGACTTGCTGCACATGATGAAGGATAATAAAACACCTTTGGTTTTATTTTTTGTTCTTCTGTTTAATGTATTGTAATTAAACAAAAAAACAGTGTGTCCGTAATATATTACATATTTTAACCTGTCAATGCATTTTATTTTTATTTCTGTGTACACCTAAAAATATTGAAAAAAATCACAACTGTTAAATAGCATAATTATGCATTTTCTGCAAGCTTTTCGATTTACACGGTTTTGACTTGAAAATTTTTAATTTTCGATTTACACGTTTTTCTCAGGAACGTATCTACCGTGTAAATCGGGGGATAGGTGTATATATATATCTAGTAACTAATATATAACCTAGAGATCTTCAGTCGTGGTATATAAGGGTATATGTAAGCGTTGCATGATATAAATATTTTGTGATTTATTGGATTGTGCAAAGGAGGATAATATATGTAAATATATCACGATCATTGTCAGTGTTGTGGGCGTAAAGTTTGCGCAGAGATTCGTCTGAGATCTTTAGTTGACCTTCCATGGATTAAATTGACGAGTCAAGTTGTTTTTGATTTTTAAGATTATGATATGCTAATGGACTTGCTCCGCTTACTGCGGCTACAATAATTTTTATTTAAGATTATACTAGAATACTTATATTAATAGTAAACGAAAGCGATTCTTCCTAGTATTTCTTATTATATTCCTACTCATAGTTAGTATACTAGACCTCTGTAATGTAGGGTAGTGACTACTACGAAAGAAGTTAAGTTGTTTATTAACGTATTATCCAATTGCATGCAAACTATAAAAATAAATTTTAATGTATATGGGCATTCTGAACCTCTTTTATAATTGTAAAATTATGTAGAAATGACGTCATTAATAAGTTATTAAAAATACCCTGAATTGTCAATTTCCTGATTTTTTTTATTGCAGATACTGGTAATAATTTTGTGATAGTATAAATAGACAGCAATAATTCATAAGAATATTAGAAAAAAAGTGATAAAGTACAAACAGTTTTATTGCACGCGTATTGACGCTAGAATCGAAAGCGTGTCACCGAGTGCGGCCGCTTTGTGCGAAACGCGCGTCTCGAGTACTGGCAAAGACGAAAGTGCTTAAATATTAAGAAAGAACAAAACATTTGTGTAGGATTGATAGTTTCTGTAGGAATGGCTATTGAACAAAAAAGTACGGAGTGATATAAAAGAACAAGGGGATAATTTTTAAAATTTGGCCTAAACTTTGCTCAATCATTATAAATTATATTGTTTATATAATATCAATTTACCAATTTTGATTTGGCACTGTGAACTTTTAAGCTAAACAAGCTCCTATCATGTATATTCAGTTTTTTTTTACCAAAGATGAACTTATTTTCTGACTAAAGTGTATGCTAAATCAAAGTAAATTAAATATCAGTGTTAGAAACAAATAAAGTAGATCTCTAAAAAACTCTCACATATCGCTCATTAAGTTGGATCACCCTCCGGCCCACTTTCTTATGTATTAAGGTTGAAATTGTAATGAAACACTTTTAACATGGATTGTATAAACGCAGGTTGTCAGTTAACATTATTTAGACATTGGGCGTCAACTGCATGCCTCGGTCGGACGGACGCGCCATTCTAAGTGCACAGGCAGCGTGCACAAGTGCTTACATTAGTGTTCAACCGAAGTCTCGGCTTCGGCAAAATATTAACTCCACGATTATAAAATGATGCGCAAATTCGTAACGGTTCGCTTAAGTTTGGGGTTTGCCAGAAACCTACGGCGTTGGCCAAAGCTTTGGCAAATTTCGCTGTAGCTTTCAAATAAGCACAGACATTAAACGAACTATTATGAATGTGCACATTATTTAGTAACCTCGGAACTTAGTTTCGACATATTACTATATTTGTCAAAGTTAGGCTTTCATGTAAAAGTTTTAAAATCATGACATACATAATTTTATAATTACTGGATACAGACACTAATGCATCTCTTTTCACTCCGAAAGGATTATATCGTGACGCTATGTTATTATATTACTTATTCACTTTTAGTCAATTTTAGAACTATTTTTTTTTTGTATATTAAAATAATCGTCTTCGGCCAGAAATCAACCTTCGGTCAGACACTAGTTTGTATGTATATCTTTCATGTGCTCATTCACGCATCACTAGACGATCGGGGAAACGGGTCGCGTGGACTGTCTGAGAAAGTCGAATTCGCAAACAATAGTTGTCATACTGTCACAGTAAATGCGGAACCCTGGGCGAAACTATTTCATTTCTCACTGCACCACTAACGCGAATTAAAGTGGCACTGGGCAGGACACAGCTCGTAGGGTGGCGTATTGTGACTGGCAATTAACCGGTTCTTTATTGTTTTCACATACGGAACCTTAAAAATAGAAATAAGTTTTCGCATGAGTACGGCGATTGATTTCTAAACTGCCTGCGTTAGAATTTACCAATTATGTAAATACCTCTGTACGTGGTACCAACGTATTCCGTCTCTAGGTGATAGAATGTAATCGAAATGCGCCCGGGTACCGGTTTACGTGCCTGACGCTGTCTGTTTGAGGACCGTTTTAGGTTTTTTTCTTAACGGCAGGTCCGACTGTAACGGTACGAAGGTAACCGCTTAACACCAGTTGGGCCGCCAGCCTGTTTGCCGACGAACATTAAAAGAATGATACATTACTTCATAGGATACGTTATTCGATTTTTTTTACTTCTGGTATTGCTCTTATTTATAGGCGAAAGTGGCATCTTTTTGCAAGATGAGCTTTCGTCATGTTTACTTTTTCGGTTTAAAAAAAAACCATTGTACATGACTTACCTCCTTGGGTATTGATTTTCGTACAGATCTGCTGTATAGTGCTTACTTTAAAATTAATATTTTCCGAACATATTTTTCACCTCTTTTCGACCTTGGGTGTTAATTTTCTAAAACAATCGAAATACGTTTTTTTTTTAATTTTCTAACTTTTTAGCTTTTGTTAATTATCTGGTTTTATAATATTTGCATCATAACTGGTCGATTTTCGAAAAATGCTTTATCACTTATTTCACCCCCGTTGATTTTTCGAAAACGTCTAAACACATTGTTTGTTTCTAGCCGAAATGCTAAATATAATACCATTTTTCATGAAAAGCCATGGCGCTGTCTTTAAAATTGACGGATATTCAAACAAATGTTCAACCTCCAGTTAACCTCTTTAGGGATGAAATAGCAAAAAATCCGCCCTTAGTGTGTCTACGTCATAAAAAGTTTAAGCTCTACGATAATAATATTAGTCAAACAAGACAAGTGTTTATATATATAAATAAAGCATGTATTTTAGCTTACACCATATGGGAACAAAGCGTGATTGTGCATTATTGTAACGGCGCAGAGGGCAAGGGCCTTCATCAAGTCCAATGTAATCTCCAATTAGACGGTCAAACGTTTAAGATACGGCAATTACGGCCCGTGCCCGCTATCAAACGCACTCCGCGACTGAATTGAACGAGGGTGCGGTGAAAGTTACAAGCTGAAACCGATGCGGGTCAAGTAAACGAAAATATAATACAAAATCCCATGTTTGGTCAGAAAGACCTCATCAGGAATGAAGTTCCCATATATTCCTCTTTTATAGGTCTACAGAAAAGTCCGTGATGACATATAAGGACACAGAGGGAGAAAAATTACAGCTCTCAAGATTCGGCGGTCCAGAAACCGTAGCAGGAGGGAAACTTCACGTTATGACCGGTGGTCGTGTGTGTGGTGGTAGAAAGACACGGATTTTGGCGTTTTACTGTTTATTTGCACTTTAAGGCACACCGAACTGCGACGCACACGCACGTTCTCCAGCTTTGGGTGTCGGTAGTCGACTGAATTAGTAAGCATCCCTTGCGCGCGCGCTTCCTTTTACCCCATGCGTCCCGAAACACCCTAACGACCCTTAGGGCGTTTTAACACAAGCACGTATCGGGCGGCGTCTACATGCTATAACGTGCAATGAGTGAAATTCCTTCCGTAACATTGACCGGGGAGTCGATTTGAGGGAATCCGCTGCCCAAATGAGACGGAGGCGATGCGTATGTGTTCTACATATCGCCTAATAGAGTGGTCCTGAGGGGCGGGTTCTCTACACCCAAATTTCCAAAATAGGGAGCCTAAAAGGCTATATGCTTGCCGAATCATTGGAGAAAAAAAGATACCTAGATCAGTTTAGCAGCCATTTGAGAGATACTCCGGAAGATTTAAATCAGTAGAAGTCTGTCACACCTGAGTCATTACCCTCATGCCGGCTCTGAAGGTTCTAAGCAGGATTTTGTCGCAATCTACCAAAAAAAATTGAATAGGCAACGTTAAAAACTTGCCATTTTTATTAACGTTTGGTGAGCAAAGTCTGCAGCTTAACACTTGGGCCACACAACAGAATGGCGTAGAATGATGTCACCCTTGACTAACAATACGAGGCCGCTACGTCATACATATATTTAAGTCTCAGAGACTAGCATGCTTATCCCCTGAGCCCTCATCATCTAGCGACCCAATCACTGCTGTGATAAGGCGCATGACGCATACACAGTTCCTGGTATTGATCGATACTAGGCATGGGACAAATCGTAACAGGGGGCGTGTCTACTATTAGTGATATCTCTTTCGCACGCATAGTTTTGTCATAGTGCTGTCGCTGTATGGGTCCATGTGGTTTTTATTTATTAAGTTCAATCATTATTAAGTAGTTAAATCAACAGTGATTTCACGTTTTTCCATCGGTAGCGCTATTTCAATACTTCTGGGGTTGCACTGGTTTTTTATTACTACCAAGCTTGTGCTTAACTTTCATCACTCGTTGCTTATTATTTTGCATCAGGTGCGCTGTACTTACATTGCCGTGCTAGTATTTAAAAAAATGGAAATAAAAATACGACCTAAACGGAACCTTTTGATTGCGTTGACTTATAAGTATGATTTTTTCAATACCACCGGAGAATGGGATCTATATCAACAAAATGGCAATGCCAGTCGGTCTGTTTGCTGCAGACCAGCATTGGTGCTGCCACTGACATCTTCTGCTTCATCGACGTACATACTGTCTTTATCGTCATTTAATGGAAAATTTAAACCGATAACCGCGTCGTCTGACACAATAGACATTGCAGCGTGTGTCACAACGGAAACTCGACTGCGAATGATAAAATGTAAGGATAATGATGTGTACGTCATAGACATAATAATATAAACCTAAACATAAGATTATTTAGAGAGACAGACGGACGGAATATAGAGGTGGACTAGACTTTTTATATATTGTTTAATTTGTTCATATTTCTCCTTTTTTCACGTATCATTTATTTGTATTATGTCGTCACTTTTAATAAAAGTAGCTGCTGCTGATTAAATCTTTTTCTTTCTTTATTTTCTTTCGAATATTCATAATCTCTGCACGTTAATTTATAATTAACATAAACTTTACATTTAGAAGTCATTATACTATACGCATTTTATCCTAACTGGGAATAGTGATCACATCACGCTTACTGGTCAGGATGGCTGGTCCAAAAAACGACGACAACTAACAACAAAAAGTAAAAACAATCGATAGTCGCAGTGCCCAATGCCGGCCTACACAAATATCTCTTCAAGCTTCTTTTGAAGAACCCAATATCATAGGACGGTGAAAACATGCCCGCTGGAAGGCTATTCCACAGCTTGACAACTCGGCGCAAGCAAGAGTTAGAGAGCTTCTTAATCTTAGCCGTGCCTTCGCAAACTCGCGCGCGTGATTCTTACCATACATGGAAGGTAGAGGGTGGAACAAGGTTAAATAACTCTTCAGAACATTCGTGATACAGACGGTAGAAAACACTTAGTGAGGCGATATCCCAATCTTGAAACTGGATTTTTTATGATTTTTTTAAAACCTTCGGTTTGGGGTCGAATGTTGTAATAGCCGATTAGTCTTCGGCCAAATATCGATCTATAATCGGATACTTATTGAAAGTAACTCAACAAACGTAATCAGATCCATCAGTCTGACGCTTGCTAGAAAGAAATCTTCGGCTTTAGCACAAATGTCTGTCCATTTGAAGTATTACCGAATATAGCACCTGGTGTAAGGTGAAGATGAGTCCGAAGATGGACCGCGTCCGCCCAAAACAAATGCCTATTCACTCTTCTCTTAAAGACTCCCAGGTCATAAGATCGTAAAAAATTGCTCCCAGGAATCATATACCACTCCTTAGCTGTTCGCATGATGTATGTAGAAGTGAATCATATCGTGCGGATATAAGGAACGTCCACCACATGCCGATGGTATATGACGCGGTACTTGGTATTTTTCCGAAAACGGAATCTTCTTATTGACCCTACCCATGTCGTACTATCAGACGGTCACCGACTCTGTCAAATAGCTTCATTCATGACGTGGGTTAGATATATTAATAGATGGAACATGGATCCCCAAGACGGTTAGCAGCGATTTGAGGAATACCCCGGGGTTTTTTAGTTAGTAGGAGCCTGACACAACGGGCTCGCCGTCCTTATGGTGGCCTTGATGATCTTATGAAGAATTTTACCCAGGGTTACCAAAAACAGTTTTGTTACATAATTTGACAAATATTGGTCCAATGACATAAGCAATTTGAGATAGTAGGACGATTAACCGAACTGGGCTTTGTGACCACAGTACCTAAGTGCAAAGACTCTCCGGCCTGTCGCGTTCCGGGATCAGTTCAAATACGTCCGGTTGTTTTTATACCAAGGTATTTTTGAGTCGGTATAACTACGGCGATTGTCAATGGATTCCCGTGCCTGAACCTTCGATCAGGTGCGATGTAGTTAAAATGTTGAGCCAGTAAAAGAAAACTAATAATGAACGGCCGATCAGTTTACTATCGCGACGTGAATTTGTGCTATGCCAATGTGTTCAAAAAAGATCACTGCTGCATTAAAAGTTTTCTTCTGAGACGTCCGTGTGTAATTTTTTTTATTGGTGATTCATACGACGAGATTCATTTCTCAACGAGAGTATATTATGGACACTATGTCATGCTTACGGAAAGCCAAGCGCGTTTGCGTCACGAGACACGATGATGCGATTGAAAAATGTTTACTTTAATAAAGCTTTTGTTATCTTGAAATTTAATGATTCAACGAGTTTATTTTTTTAGCATAATTTAAGATATTTTTAGTGTGGTTCTTTGAGATCAAGGTCGATTCGAAAGCCCCGGTTTCTCAGTCATTTGGTGTTTGATAATTTCCCGCTAATAAAATATGGTCTATTTTGTGGTAAAAGATCATAAAATTAAAAAAAAATCTCCTGATTGCGAGTCGCATTTATGCTCCGAGGGTTCTGGCGCATAAACTTATTAGTATATCTTGGAAAAAATAAAAATGAATAGGTCACGCATGATTTACTTCAATATCGTGATTGATAACTGTTTGTTTGTATACCTGTCTCTTTTAAAAAATATCACAATAGTTGAACAGGAATAATATAAAAACGTAGTTCGGTTATTAATAAGTAAATGTATGCACGATATAAACATTTGCAGGCTTCCTTATTAACATTTAGCAGGAAACTTCTGCGTAAAACCGAAGTTACTAAATTTATATTTTTGATATTAATATCACTCGCAGTTTAATGTGTCAAGCGCGTTGAGTATAGGCCACTATCATTAAACCATGGTGGTCGTATAGGTTTTTTAATTAATAAAATCATTGAATTACTTAATTCAAATCACAATCGAATTCTAATGGAATAATAATTAATTCTGTCTTTTTTTTGACACCGTGGAAATCTTCATGGACCGTCAGGGCAGCTGCCCCGGTGTGCCTGACTCTTACCGGCTAAATACCAGCGGGGTGTTCCGTCTACACGTCTACCGGGGCCAAACGTACGGCCACGTCAACGTCCCCGTTACCCGGCGGCGTCTGGCCTTCTGCAGGTCTCACCTACTGTTATTGCAGGGTGGGTGGTATAAAAGCCACCGCTCTCGCATTGATATGTTGGACGACGCACTCTCTGAAGTTCGCCGCCCAAGGCCTCATGTTCTATGTAGGAAGGCCTATTCCCTTCGTCCAATTGTACGTAGGCGGTGGATGGGATTTTTGAGGTTGGTGATTGCCTTCCGATCCCTTTCCGCGGCCTCTTTTACACTCATTACATCTTTGCAATAACAGAGGACCGTGTGTTACTTTCTGCCACAGCCGACAATCGCACAAACGAGCGACAGGCACCGCCTAAAACCTCGAATTTAATTCTGACCTAATTTACCAAAATAGTCACTAAAATATTAACTTCCCTTAGTTTCTGTTAAGTATAAGCACTTTGATCGTGTGCTGTTAAATGTATACTGTTAAATTCTAATAAAATTACGCTGTTTCATGTGACGCGTGTAACAGTATGTTTTCTACATGTGTCCCACTAAAGCATGTTTGTAGTGTTACATACTGTTTATATATTTACCGTTTTGGTACCCCGGTCTGTATAAAAATCCTATAGTAACGGAAAAAGGGAAAAAAATACGTTTATTGAAGAAAATGAAACTACCCAACATATACATTTAGATAAAGTAATACAAAAGAAATTGGATAACGTTACATTATATACTCATATCCCGTGTGCTGCTATGAATCTTACAAAGCAGTAGTCTCAGCGTGTGCTGGTTGAATCTGTTACGCGACATCCAGCGCCGATTCTCAGCCGAGACTTGATGGGATTGATTGCGCGGACGCCGCAGTATCTGTACTATGCATTCCGGGTAATGCATAAAATTTTCACTCGAGCCACTCTAGTTACTGGCTTCATATATTTGCCAAAAAAAAAACAGATTTTCTTAATACTGTCACCTATAAAAGGAGCGGTTAAATGTTGAGAAAATTGAGTTGATTTTCGTTTGACACGGTGCGTTATCGCGAGGCAAGGCCGCGACGCTGCCTTGCGTTGAGGACGCAATACACCGCCCGGTTTGGTTAGGTAACTCTACCAATATTGATAACGTAGTCGCAGTGATACCGACGTGAGGATTTCACCTCTAAATTTAGTAGTTTTAACTTGTGTTGAGCGATTTTACGAACAAGAATTTTTATTTTATTTATGGCGTTTAATTTTTATATTTCTCTAGCCGACACAGCGAACTTCATACGGCCTAATATTTAAAGAACGTCGTGTTAAATTTTAACTAAACCTACGAGAGTAGATTAGATACGTGGACCTAATCCATTCTTGCTCTCCCGCTCCAGTTTCCAGACAGTTTGACTCTCCGAAATTTTCAAAAATTATAGTCATATCTCAACCAATTAACATAAAATCTTTACAAATTATACACACAAATCTTCCTCATGATTCATTCTGTCTATTGATTGAAACCGCATGAAAGTTTGTTTAGTAGTTTTTTAGTTTATCGTAAACAGACAGACGCAGCGGGGGATATTGATTTATATATGTAGTGAAAACAAAATTGAAAGAATGCATGTTTTACACAAGAGAAAAGAATCAGCTTAACGTCTTCAGAGACGAATTTTTTAAAGGGTACCGTTGTAATATTCCATTATAAGTACGCTTATATTTAACGAATTTGTTTTTTTTTTGTTGAGAGATCCTGTAGTGACGTATTCTCCGATAAAATTTCACCTAATTTCTCTTGAAATAACACATTTATGTGTCAACGTCCCTGAAGTGATTAAATTTGTTTATTGACATTTCTATACGAATATTTCTCGTTAAAATCCTTTATGTTGTTTCCAACGAAATAGTCATAACAATAGTTTTAAAAAGTATTTTAATTCTTTCCAGAAATGCGCGAGAGCAAGTAACGAAGATGGTCAAAGACGGTTGAGCCGTTCGCGCGTCCTTAGGTGACGCGCGCTGCATCGAACAATATGTCGTTTTTAAATAATCTCAAAAAGGTAAGCCACTGGCCTCGGAGAGTCTGCATTTCTCATATTGAGCATGTGTTGCCTGTTGTCTGGTTTAATTTTTTTAAAGGTCGATACTGCTTTTTTTTATTTACAAGTTAATAACGCTAGATCTTAATCATACCTGAGTGCTTAGACAAAGTTATATTCGCTCAGTGTCATAGTTCATAGAAAAGTGCAAAATGTACGGGATATAATAATAAGTACGCGTGAAATCCTGGCCGATTTCGGCTTTAGCTAAGTTTCCAAATCGTATTAAGCTGGCGTGGTCTGCAGCCCTAATCGACGAAGGTGAGCTCGCTGATGACATGCGTTACCCACCTTAGCGCTGGCATGATGGCATGTCAGGACAACACAGACGTAATTGTAGGAAACGGCTACACGGATGATGGACGGGCCTTAAGACGATCCCGCTTCACATCCAGCTCAAGCCATCGTCACACTATATACCTTTCGGAGCGAGCAGAGATACATTAGTGGTTGTATCCATTTTGCGCTTATATGTCGTGCCCAAGGTGTAATGTCGTTTCAAGGCACTTACTCATGACATTTTTGTTAGATGCCATGCGAGCTTCCTCGCAATGATTTTCTTCATCGTCGAGCATGTGGTGTCTAAATCAGTAGTTAATTTGGAAAAATTCAGAGGTACGTGCAAGAATACGAATGTACGACCTCTCGCGTTGCCGCGCATGTATACCGGTTGCTTGTCCACTGGGCCACCTGGCTGGCCTATATCCAGCAGTAAACTTCGGTCAGATCATACGATAATAATAACGAATCAATTAGCCTCTCTTTTATAACGTAGCGTTAAGGACTAAAATTCACTTGGCGCATTGATTTTTCCAATATTAGGCTTAATAGACAAGTCAATTGGTATTGCGGAGCGAGTGCACTTCAATTGGATTACATGAGAATATAGTCAAACGTAAACTTATTTGCAAAATAAATTCATCTCAGTCATCGTCATTATTTGAGACTGCAAAAAACAGGTTTCATTGTCAGTTGCCCGTATATCTTGTCTCTAGTGACCCAGAAAATACCTCTGATTTACATTTTTTCGAATAACTATTCATATTATGTATAAAATTTGTAATTTATGTATGTCGGCTAGAACGTCCGGCGATTGCCTGCCATTACATAAACTTCTTAGTGGTTTTGCTTAACATGTTACTCGGAGTGGGGCTGCGAGAGTTCAAATCGCGACCCCTGACTGACCCTGACATGTTAGCGGATCGAGGTGACCGCGTTCAAACGACAAATCGCGTGGATTTTAGAGAGACCACTCCCTTTAAGAAATACCTAAAAATAATGGTAGTGCGATCGCTACAATAAATACTGCTACAACCTACTACACACCTGTATCTGCAGTACTGTAATACTGTTCCTAGTTTGGGGCCATGAGTCTAAACAACTACTTTGTTCCGGCTGAAGATGGCTCCGGCAATGTTTCGCAAATTATGCCTACTTTATGCTTGTTCAGACTAAAGCTTCCTACTAGGGACTCTTTTGCAACCTGAGATCGGACACACTCCATCAATAAATGTTACACATCGTTTATTTTGCCACATCTACAGCAATTGAGTTACCACATAAACTACGGAAGAAGCTTGTCATGTTAACTAATAGAAATTCGTTATTTGTTGAACTTAGTGATCCGGTATTCGTATGCTCGATTAGGTTCTTCAGTGGCCTTTATTTCATAATTGACGATTTTATAAGCGAGTGTTATTAATATCCCAATCAATGACTCCATAAAAAGATTTACGTTGCATATAACTCGAACTGTTGGCTTCCCAGGTGCTGCACCTCGGCAGCGGCAACGATGCCAAGAAGAAGAAGGTGTTCAACAACATCAGGGACAACTGCGACCCGGCTGACAACTGGGATATGGTCGGCGAGCTCGGCGATGGCGCTTTCGGGAAGGTACCATTACCTTTTCATGTGTTTTGAATTTCTTCTGTTATTCTTTCTAATCGCTCCATCATACTGTGGATCGTGATTCCAAATTCTTTGGAAGACTAGCTTCCTCCATCGGTTCCATTCTGCTGTCGGTAGAGCGCGAAGCTTACGGCAATGTCTAACTGTTCGGCGACCTGTTCTTGCCACCACGTAGACCTTTGACCTTCAGGTCTTTTGCCCAGACCAATCCAAGACCAGGATCTTCCCGATTATTATCAGCTGCTCCAGGTTACCGGCCCCTCAGAGTGCGACGTGACTGAAGTACTGTACGTTTTAGGTAGATAAAGGACAGACGTTGTACGTTTTTTTACTCTCAGCTGTTTTAGGACCGAAACATTTCGATTCCTTAGTGACCACGATATGTTCAAGTACTCGGTCAACACAGTATAATGGTATACAAAAGGATTTATTTGCTATAAGACACGGTGATGATGATATGTCTTCGATATATTCGTTGACGGCGACACCTGTGACTTTTAACTAGAGTAGGCTCGGATGTGTTTGGCGAAGTCAAGTTTGGTCTTTAAAATCCTGTTACATCCCGCATAAAAAAGCTCACCTTGTGCATTGAAAGTATAGCGATATGTATGTATGTGCGCTTGGGATGGATTTTCTTAAACTGGCGCTTGTAATTCGGGTTTTCCAGACGCTAGTTTTCAAACAGTTTGAGCGCTTCTGTCTTCCATGAGCGTCCCGGAGGATTTCCCATCAGGTTACTGAAGAAGGGGGTCTGCTAATATGTAAATGTCATTTTTGTCATATTCTATTATTTGCTGCATTGTTTAATTTAATATTTGATATATCGCTCAAGCAGCGATGGGTGAGACACCAGGCTAACTGTATCGATGGTTTTTGAAGTATGGCCTCACAATATGGTGGACAAGAGAGACCTATTGTTAGACCCATTGTAAGAGGGCGTATGACATTTATAAGATCACGGGTAGAACTTGGGCATGAACGACACAGATAAAATACTTGTGGCACAATGAGAAGAAGGTTTCACTCAGCAGTGACTACGAATAATCTGACGATGATCCAGTTATTATGTTTAATATAATAAACGTTTTGTTTTTTTCGTTGCAGGTGTACAAAGCGCAGCACAAGAGCACCGGACAGCTGGCCGCGGCCAAGATGTGCGTGCTGGACAACGAGGATGACCTCGCTGACTTCACGGTCGAGATCGACATACTCAGCGAGTGCCGGCACCCGAACGTGGTGGAACTGCACGAGGCCTATTTCATAGACAACAAGCTGTGGGTCCGTATTACTGACATTCCTATTTATTGGTTTTTTTCTTCGACGTCAATAATTCTGTAGTGTGTGTGCATGAGCTTTAAGAGAGTTATACAATTTGAGCAAAAAATTAACTCAGAACGCGTTATGGTAACTAAAATATCCACGTAGTGAAATTTATGTTATGGCTGTTATTAAAATGTTTACGACGCGTTGTGGCAATTACAGAAAGATCACATGGCGAAATTAGTGTCGTGGCTGTCATGTATAACACTAACTAATAATATATAACTTATCTGGTCTAATATCACATCGTAGAGCCTAAATTACTGAAGCTAGAAATATTATTACCGGTGGTCGTGGGTGTGGTTGTAGAAAGACACGGATTTTGGCGTTTTACTCTTTATTTGTACTTTAAGGCACACCGAACTGCGACGTACGCGCACGGTCTCTAGCCTTGGGTCTCGGTAGTCGACTGCATTTGCTAGAGCATCCCTTGTGCGCGCGCATCCTTTACCCCGCGCGTCCCATAACGCCCTAACGTCCTTTAGGGCGTTTACCATAAACGCGTATCGGGCGGCGCTACATGCTATAATATGAATATTTCTTGTTGAGTTATTTTTTATGACGGGGACATTTTATTTTGGTAACCCTGGGGAAATCCTTATGGATCTTCATGGCGGCGCCTCGGTGTGGCAGACACCTACAGGCTAAAACTTCCGGAGTGTTCCTTCTCCCGTCTGTCGGGTCCAAGGGTGCAGCTGGGCTAACTTCCTCGGCACTAGGCGACGTCTGACTTTCTGCAGGCCACGCCTATGACGGTGGCACCTACTCAAAGTAGTTTTTTTTTAACATCCCACCTCTAACTGATGGTGAAATAAGGGTAGAAGTTTCGTTTTAAAATCCGTCAATTTTTGTAAGTACTATGCCGACCGGTACTTATATAGCTTTTATGTTAGAAATAAAAACGATGAGTATTGGCGTTATTGAAAATTCAATCTCCAAGGAGGAATTCTACCCGGACAACGCTGGAGCGACATAGCATAGTACAATATAATATATGCCCGTTAAAAATACTGAAACGTTGTCAATTCCAGATGCTGTTGGAGTACTGCGACGGCGGTGCCCTGGACTCTGTGATGGCCGAACTAGAGAAGGGTTTGAACGAGGTGCAGATAGCGTACGTTTGCCGGGAGATGTGTCGAGGGCTCCAGTTCCTGCACTCGCAGCGCGTCATCCACAGGGACCTCAAAGCGGGCAACGTGCTCGCAACCATGTACGGGGGCGTCAAACTTGGTAAGTATCTACAATCTCCCTCCTCTTGTATTATTCTTAAATGAATCCTCCTTTGTTTTTAACACGATGCAAATTTCCACTGGTCATCAAGGTAGTTCCAAGAACGGGGCCCCCGGACTAGGATGTCGGACTATATCTCCGTGGTGCGTAGACCGATCTTGATGACCACTGGAGTCACCACTATGTGTTAATCCACATCTTTGCTATGGCTTTTTTTTTGTTAACCCGGTGAAAATCCCTTCGGATCATCAGTGGTGAGGGCCACTCTCCTGGCGTGTCGGACTTGCACCGACTAAAACCACCGGGGTGCCAGCTCTGTATTCTCTTCGCCTTTGCCGGCCCTGGGTATCCGTATACTTCCTACGGACCCGGCGAGCATCTTGGCTTAAAAGTTCTCTAACTCTTACTACAGCCGAGTCGTTGTGCTGTAGAATGCTCTTCCGACGAACATGCTACCGCTGTCCTATGATATGAGATCGTTTAAGCGAAGCGTGAAGAGATATTTGTGCAGCCCAGTACGATAGCTGCGAATACCGATGGGTTTTTCTCAACTGTTGATAGTCGTAAATTTTTGGATTGTACCAAGCTTACTATCAGGCGTGGTGTCGTCACTGTGGCGAGTCAGGGAAAAGTTTACTTTATGTAATATGCTGAAGGTCTGATGAGGATTTTTTTTACTTATAAAAAATCTAAATATTTGATTTTGTCCATATGTGTAGCTGATTTCGGCGTGTCAGCAAAGAACAAGTTCACGCTCCAGAAGCACGACACGTTCATAGGTACGCCGTACTGGATGGCGCCCGAAGTCGTCCTTTGCGAGACATTCAGGGACAACCCATACGATTTCAAGGTATTCTGTTTAAATAGGCCAATGGCATGTTTTTCACTTTTGGTATCCCTCAAATGTAATTGAATAATGCTGATTTCACTTTATGTATCCTTAAAATGTTCTTATGTGAAATGGATTCCCTTTTTTTGTACCCTGCAAATGTAATCAAGTAAAGTGGATTTAACTTTTTGTATCCTACAAATGTAATTAAGTAAAGTGGATTTCACTTTTTGTATTCTTCAAACGTAATTAAGTGAAGTGGATTATACTTTTTTTATCCCTCTAATATAATTATGCCAAGTGAATTTGACTTTTTGTATCTCTAAAATATAAATAAGTGAATTTCAACTCCCGGCAGGTCGATATATGGTCGCTGGGCATCACGCTGATCGAGTTCGCTCAGATGGAGCCGCCGAATCACGAAATGACGCCGATGCGAGTCCTGCTCAAGATACAGAAATCCGATCCGCCCACGCTCGACCAGCCTTCCTTATGGAGCAAATCATTTAACGACTTCATAGCCAAGGCTCTTGTGAAGGTAATACGCCTTGTTTTTTTAAAACCTTGACTGAGGAGACTGAGGACATATTTTATATTATTACGGATGGGCTTGCGCTTGACACTTGACTCACATGATGTGAAGTGAGGATGAGGCCGATAATGGAATGTGCTCATCCAAAAAAAATATCGTTCACTCACAGTTTGTAGATTCGCATGTCCTAAGATGATGGAAAAACAGGAGCAATATTTTAATTAGTGTAAGCATGAAGTGGTTGCAACCACTAATGTATCGCTGCTCACCCTGAAAGGAATGTAGCGTAACGATATTACTATTATTTATTGTTCTAATTTATAAGCAAATCGGTTTAATGATAGTTTTTTTTTATGCTGTCAATTTTTTGCTCTGTCAGGACCCGGAAAAGAGACCAACGTCAGTGGATCTTCTGAAACACGACTTCGTTAGCGGGAACCTCGATTCGAAGCCTCTTCGTGACTTACTGCTAGAGTATAGAGCGGAGGTCGTAGAGGAAGAAGTTTTAGACGATGATTCCGAGGTAAGAGCAATTTTGGGATCATTTCAGCTACTTATTCTCCAATTGTTTCCTTAAAACGTTTATTCAGTGATGAGTCTAGTTTCCAAGTTATAATATAATTGATCAATGAAATAATGATAACTAAGACGTGCTGCTGTAATAGATTACTGATACAGTGGTAATTATTAAAAAAAAGATGTAAATAACTATTGTGACTGTGATAATTGTAAACTTATATATTCGATTACTGCGACGCAGTAATTTAAAGAATCTTGCGTAATCGGTCACTGTCACTATGATAATTGTAAAGTTTTAAATGACAATGATAATCATGAGGTTTTGATGTATTTGACTACTGTGACCATGGTAATTAACCCTTTCGCTACGGCAGGCCTCGCTGCAAATGTTACGCAGGAAACGGAGAGTCGTGCTGAAAGTACGCACATCAAACGCGCACAGTCGCGCACTATGAACGGGCTAAAGTTTTGTCTGAAAACGATTTTCATTACTTTTCAGAAGAAAAAAATATGGGTCAATAAAAGATAGTCACCCATCGTGTATAAGCGGCATTTTCAGCCGGTGATTATAGTCACCTTTAGTGTACAGGCGGCGTTTTTCAGCCGGTGACTATAGTCACCGATAGTAGCGAAAGGGTTAAAATGTTTCTAAATATTCCTCACTAATAATGCTAGTCAAAGGTTCTTATATAGTTTATGACTGTGACAATAATAATTACAAATGTTTTAATAATTTTATCTAATGTAATTGACTACTGAGACAGATATAGCGATTAACAAATGCTACAATAAATATTATATGATATAACACTGCCCTTATTTGTAATACTAACATAATCACATGTTGTCCGCTTCTAACGCACGCTTACTAACACGGCTCGTCCATGTTCGATGGAACTGTCACTTTGTGATAGTCGAAATCAAAGAAAGGCAAACAGAAGCCGAACAAGGGGCAATATCTTAGAATAGGTTAGTATATAAATAAGTATATTTTATTATATAGATATGGTATATATTATATTACTAATTATGACATTTATATGGTAAGCAGAGACTGTAACTCAGAGCACTTTTGAGACCCGAGGTTTTAAAATAAAGTTGGTCAATGACATTATATCAGCGTTATCGCTTATAGACATGTTTGTTTTTTTTTTTTAAATATTATCATGAAATGTTGTATAAAATTAGATTTTTCTTAAATTTGATAAAAAAAAGTATAAAGTCAATGTTTTTAATGCAGTCTCCAGAGTATGTTTTGATTACAAATGCGTACAACAACAATCAAATATAATTGAATTTTGTTTTATACCGGCTCGACAAAGTGACTAAAATACACCTGATAGTAAGTAAAGTGTAGTCCAAAATCGACAGCAATGACTAAAGTACGAAAATCCACTGATAGTCTCCAACGTCATGTCGGCCCACAAATACCACGACTAAAGGTTTTTAGGTATATGATTTACTGGACGTACACAGGTTAATCCCTAAATGCGACAGGCCGAAGCGAGTCACTATGACAGTCTTTCTTGTGTTCTTTTTTTTGTTAACCCGGTGGAAATCCTTTCGGACCGTCAGGGGAGTGGTGAGAGCCACTTCCCTGACGGCTCCCTGACTGGCCTTGGTAAGCCTCCTCTCTGGGAGGGGGTCAGTTGTTACCCCCTCACTACCTCTCCATGAGAACTCTTGTGTTCTGTGATAATGATTCAGTTCAGACAATCGTCCTTATCACCTGAAAAGACAATTCAACATGATATTGTAAAAATCTTTAGTTTTTTCTTTGCTGTGACTATCTAGTCCTAGTCGTTTTTTAGTCTGCACCACGCTTTCCATCAAGAGTGTTGTGGTCCAATACGGCTAGTAAGAACTGAAAAAAATAAAACGATGCTTACCAATGCGTTAATGTGTGCTTTTGTGTGTGGTCTACATTGCTTGCGAACTGGACGGTCAGCCGCGAGAGCTTCCGCCTGCGTCGAAGGTACCGTCCTACGCACGTAACCCTCCAGGCTCGGATTATAAGGATCAGGCATTTTACGATTACACTGAAACGTCCTCGAATAAATCCGCGGACCTAACGGTGGCCGTTGGATTTTGGCGACTGCGCGGCTCTATAAGACGGCGTGTCAAGCTCGCGACCGTGCGGTCTACATCGAACGTCTAGCGGACAAAGGCATTTATCTTAGATTTTTTTTTTGTAGAAAAAAAAATCCGCAAAGAATTAATTACACAACTTTTAATAATGTTGAGTGATATATGTAAAAATTTTGTAATATATAAATATAATTAAAAAGTATTGTTCGTGTGGATCGTTAATGTTCACATACAGTATGTAGAGATTAACCTGTCTGATCTGTAAAAGCGTTACGCGGTATCGATATTATATTCTATTTATCCTTACTAGTTAAAGAACAACAGAAAAAAAAACGAATAAAAATAATTCAATGAGGAAACTTAAACGTAACACTGGACGTGTGCGTTGGTAGCTCTTGAACAAAGAGGAAAAGGAAAGAAACAGGATCATGCTATTAGGTCATGTCGTCATAACGGCCATAGATACACTACACCGTTTATCAATTAATCTGTTTGAAAAGTCTTTACATTCATATTTGATTTTATATGACAATAACTTTTTAATGTTTACTAATAGTATTTTCTGATATATTTTGGTAATGTTACCAAAATACCAATACCAATACCAATTTGTGTTGATACCAATATGCCCCTTTCGGGTCGGACAGTGTTTTCAAAATATACTGTATATCCGTTATACACTACACGTAGACGAGTAAGGGTTTTGACAAATTGAGAGGATATGTATCAGTTTCTCTAACTTACAAATCGACTTGCCTTCTTTTTCTACGAAGAGTGTGAATTAAAAATTCATTGTAATCCATTTTTATTGTAAATCCAGTTTCTTTTTGCATTGAAATTTTTGCAGATGCTTATAATCCGAACCTGATTATATAAGAACGTTTATAAGGTTGGTATAACACATGACTTTCGGGAGAATCCTTATTAATGCGGACCTCCCTCAAGTCTACTTCCCGAATACTAACAGTATCTATCTCAACCAGTATTTGAAACTTGACGTATCCGTCATCACTGCCAAAATTCGTTTTCACTAATACTTTTGTAATGCCGGGTACAAGTTGAACAACTGTTTTTTTACATGACCAAACTGCACCCCGAGAATCTTATAAAACAAAGAAATGATACAGTACTTTAAAATCACACATACCACTAATCAATGGACTTTAAATATCGTTGTCTCGATTGGCCAGCTACTGACTTGTTATCGCAAGAGAATCTGGTCGTCGTATCAGACGTATCAGTTGGTAGATGAGATGCGGTTCGTTGGCGCGCATCGAGTCAAATCTTATAGTATATTTTACCTGTTAGGTTTATTGCCTTAAATATTGCATCTCCAGGCGTATGCTTTTGTAATTTATGTAGTTTTTAAAATATTTGTTTATTTGTATAATGCAAGTATAATATATATGGACGAAATGACCGACAAAACTAATCTAACGTATCGACAAGACGAAAAGTAATATAGTATAAGGCGAGTTCCGGAAAAATATCGTAAGCAGCTAATGCTCAGTTTCGGAAATACATATTAATTTTAATACTCTTGTAAATATTAATAAATGATAAATTTGTGTGCAATTGATGACCAATAAGTATTTAAAACCGTTTTAATATTTAAAGAGCGTTTCTGAAACGGCGTGAATCTTAAATAGTTTAATTATTATTAAACTATTCAGTTACTAATTGAATACATTCGATTTCATAAAAATATTATGAACACTTTAGATATAATAAAAAAAGACCAATTCCAGTTGCTTCTTTTGATGTTTTTTACGGGACGTGTTCGATGTGTACCTTCCGTATTTAAAGCGTAATGAAAATAGTCGCTCTCGAGAGTTTTCACTCAATAGAACATTAGTTTTCAGTTCCAATTAACATGCATTTAAACATTATATGTATGAAGTTTTTTTTATCGTATATATTAATAAGGCTTTACTGCATCCGTGATGACTATACCAACCTAGTAAGATATATCGTGTTGTTTACAATCATATGTAACGAAGTAACAATTGTATGAAGGTTTATATTCTTTTTGCGTTAACCGACGTAAGTACCCTCAATACAATGTGAATTCCTCCGACATACCTTTGTTTCTTCTAGATTAAGTTCAGATTTAGACACCACATGCTCACCGGTGAAAGAAAACATCATGAGGAAACCCGCATGGCATCTGATAGATGTCCTGTGTACTAGTGCTGCGTGAACGGAGACTGACTGCTCACGTTGGGCGCCACGTATAAACGCAATGTGGATACAGCCACTAATATACCTTTTCTGACACGGAAAGTGAGACGGCGTGATTATTTTAAAACAGCAGTTTCAAATTTGAGCTTAACGATTTTTTTAAATTGAAATGTGACGAGGTATTTTAAACAAACTTCAATAATCCTTATAGAATATTCTGTACTCAACCATCACTATTTATTGTCCGATTTGGTTTTGTTTTTAACATATGCAATGTGTGTGTGTGTCAGGAGCCGCGCAGCTCTCACATGCCCATGGAGATGGAAGATGACTCGACGTCAGTGAGGTCGGGCGAGACGCCGGACGTCAAGAGTAAGTTCACGCCCTGTTGTCCACACCTTTCTTACCTTCCTATATCCATTTAAAGGAGTTTGTTCTACACTAAGACAAAATATCATTAATTAATTGTTTCGTATGGAAATGTAATAAATACATAGCCTGTGACCATCTTAAATTTCCATTCTATGTTATAGTAAAAAATGTACATATTTTTCAGTATATTATGTTATTACGATCGCAACCTTTTAGTACTCTCTGTGAGCAAAAGGTGGTTCGATGAAACATGATTTTATCTATGATGATATACTGATGAAAATCTGATCAGCTATTTGAATATCATCAGCTGCTTTTTAGTTTTTGAAGAGATGTCAATCGCTTCTACTGATTAATCGATTGTGAGCTGGACCTGATGCTGCAACCTCATCAAGAATGGACTGGATACTCAGTTGTTCACGTATTTTTGACAGAAGTATAGTGTTTGAGCACATTTGAATGATCTCATTAAATAAGTTGTATTGGACAGCTACTTCAAGAATTTGTTTTTAATGTTTTGTCTGTACGGCAGTGTCGGAGTCGGAGCCGCCGGCCGGCACGACGCCCGTCCCTCCCGCCGCCGCTGCCGCCCCCGCTGCCATGGCGCCTCCCCGCGCGCCTCCCTCCCCCGCGGCAGGCGCCACCGCGCCGGGTCCCGCACCGGCCGCGCCCGCCTCCGCTGCCGCAGCTGCCGCCAAACGCCCGCATGAGGACGAGCACCCGCCCGCTGACAGGAAGCCGCCAGTACGTCCACTTGGTCGAAACGACATTTCTTATTGTTTAATGATCAGTACATTACTAGCTTCTTGTTATATTGGCTTCACAAAATGACCGTAACGTACCTGATAGGAAGAACAGCTAAAAGTGGATAATCTATTGACAATTACTGTCGTCATACCCACAGGACTCACATATACTAGGACTGAAGATCTCTAGGTATATGAACAACTGGAAGTTTACAAGCTGATCTCGATTTACAGCAGACGCCAAAGCGAGTCATTATAAGGGATTTCTCACTTGTGTACTGTGGTCAAGCTAAAATTCGGACACCCGCCTTGCCATCTCAAAAATTCACATTTCAAAAGGAATTAAAAATTTCACCTAATTTCTAAGGTGTAGATTATTAATTTGAGGCTGAGTTCACATTCCGGCTAATTCAATAAACGTCCATATGATTATGCATTATAATTGCTTATGAATATCATCAGGCCCCGAAAAAAGAGAAGGGTCCGGCTCCGCCCCCGCCTGCGCTAGCCACTCCCCCGGCGACGCCCGCGGGTCCGTCTCCGCGCGCCTCGCCGCCCTCGCTGGCCGCCGCCGCCGCAGCGCCCGCCCGCAAACAACCCGCGCCGCCACCCCCGACCACACCCACCACGCCCGCTGCGCCCATGTCGCCTCCCCAGACCACACCCACCGCGCTCGCTCCGCCCCAGCCGCCGTCGTCCGCTGCCAAGCAGATTGTAGACCAGGTCAGTTTGACAGTAACCAGTCATGCTAGCCTATGTAGTATTGAGATCGTGCCTTGAGGGTGCATTGCAGAGGGGCTATGGAGAACTGATAACAGGACCCGCAGTCCCGGCAGTACGCAACATTAGTCACCTTGAGGTTCACGGCCAGTACACGGCACACCTCGGCCGCCATATTTATGCGCTGTTGAAATAGCCTTATGAGGAATATTCCCAAGTAAAAATAGCCATGCTATATCTAAGGATTGCCGATTAACTTTTGCTGTGTTCATGACCCCAGCGGCGTGGATGGCATAAAAAAAAAGAAAGCATAATCTTATTTTAATTTGCACATTTAATAATTACATTGACTGGAAATCTGCTAATTACCAGAATACGAGTCCCAGAATGTAAATTGGATCAAATTTTAAAGCAATATAGATCCTAATATGTTCCACTACAACAATATAATACTTTTTATGCTTCTATGAGTGACTCTACGACCCAGTTGGAATATGAAATTAATTTGGTGAAATATAGATTTCTTGGGTTAATACAAGGTATGGGTGATTTTATAGATAAGGGATATAGTCAGTATTCGATTCTAATTCTTAATATATAAAAATAAGTGATAGTTTTTCATTAAAACAAAGTACATTATAGTCAACGGATTTAGGGACAATTACATACACCAATATATGCATATCAATTAATTATTAAGTAGGTATTTGCCTGTCCTAGGCCAGGAGGATACACCGCGAAGGGAAACGAGTCAATACCTGTTTGCCTAAAATTGTGTAAAATTAACTTTTATCTATTTACCAATCAAACACGCGCCACATGCGCTAGTGGCCAAACTTTTTACGGATTAATTCTCATTTGTTCATAAAAATTTTCATTATGATTTGTTAGGATTCCCTAGATTCCCTTCACTAGAACTAGACCTATAACTTATTTACATTTGTATTAGTTGCAAGGAAGTACAAATTGCTGTATTCTGAAATGTCTCCCTCGTCTATAAAATCACCTATATATTTAATTCAGTTATTTGTAAGTCAAGAGTAAGAGATCTGTTATGAGTGGGTGTGGCTTTAAATTAATGTTAGTAAAACATATTCTACATAATAATATGTTTTTTTTAACTACTTTTAATGCATATTTCCGAAAACAGGTATGCCGCGAAGCCGAAAAGGTAGTAGAACATAAAAAGACCGATCCCACTTCTAAAAAACCGGAGCAGAAGAAGACACCAAAACAAGAACACAGGCTGGCAACGCCCGAGCCCAAGGAACTGCTCAGCAATAACGTAGAAAAGTACAGAAGTACCGAAGACATACGCAGAAGTAACGTGGAACTACGCATCATCGAGAACTTCTCTCGTTCGAACTCTGTAGAAGATAGAAGTAGCGTAGAAACGAAGAGAAGCAATTTTGAAAAGTCGCGGTCCAGTTCTATTGAAGACAAGCCCGTCATAGAGATTACCAAATATGATAAGAGACATTCTAGATCGAGCTTCGAGGATGAGAGGCTAGTCGAAGCAAGAAGTACAGAGGTGATAAGGCCCAAACCCTCCAGATCTAATTCCAGAGAAGAAGACAAACCAATCATAGAAGTGAACAGAGTCAATGCAGAAGTTAACCGGTTAGAGAGGAATTATTCCCGATCAAATTCCGCTGAAGAGAAAGAGAGGGAACTGGAGAAGAGGAGAGGCGAGAGAAGAAAAGAGGACAAAGAAAGGAGATTGCAGCAGAACGCAGTTGAGATCAGACCAGTTACGGTGAGTTTTAATTGTTTTTTTTTATTGTGTGACGTCTGCAACGATTTTCTTTTCTGTTCACTATAAATAAAGGTTCAATTTTGTAAGAAACTATACATTATGTTATGTTAGTTTAAAAAAATCAATTAGATTTGGAGTTTAGCATTCGTTATAAATATTCTAGAACACACTAAAAATATTCTTCTATATTTCACCTAACACCACATACTAAGTCTCATTGTTGTGTCTTGCTAAATAATTAAAAGAAAATATTTTATATGATAATATCCATAACTGAAGTTATTTAGATATGTCAAAGTGGCTGTTGATAAATTAAGTTACAACACAGCAAAGAGTCAACGAAGGGAGACATTGTGTAACAAGGAAGGGGGGGTGGGTATGGGAGGAGGCATAAGCTTAAATTGAATCATATATATTTTTAAAATTCTTTTATAATCCTTTTTAGTTTTTTTAATGTGAAAGTAATGCAAACATGCAAGTATCCCACCTGATGTTATGTGATCACACTCGCCAAATACAACATTTTTTTTTTATAATTTATAGACGAACGCTTGACCTCAATCACACCTGGTGGAAGGTGAAGATGAGTTCGATGATGAAACGCGATCGCCTAGCAAATGCCTATTCACTCCTCTATTAAAGACTCCCAGGTCATAAGATCGCGGAAATATGGCCGCTGGAAGCATATTCCACTCCCTAGCCGTTCGCATGATAACTGCAACATAACAAGTGTCATAGTTGCGTTGCCTACCTAAAAGAGGTGTTAACTTCTTTTTTTAGAATGCCCTATGTCGTAATCCAGAGGAAAATGGCACCTGGAAGCCCATTCCACAACTTTAAAGTGTGAGGATTAGCTCACTAGTGGGCATCTCGCAATTGTGCCCACCTCTGACAAGGACAGTAGAAGGGATAAAAAAAATCATGAAAATTATGTAATGTAATTTATGGATGATCCTGAACTTTTATGTTCGAAACAGAGATTTTCTACCTTCAGTATTCGTATAGCTATCGATAAGAATCCTAGTATTTATTGTGTTTGTTTCGGGCAGCCGCCCCAAGGCAAGGAGAGCACGCAGCCGCTCGCTCGCGTGCAGCCGCAGCAGGTGCAGCCCGTCGTCGTCGCCGTCAAGGAGAGCGTTGTGCTCGTCGAGCCCAACTCACTGGCGGCCGTCGCTCCCGCCGGCCTCGTCACGGTCACCACCACGCACCCGCCCGTGCTCACCACGGCCGCGCCGGTACACACGCACTCATTTATTACCCTATATTTTTAAACAGGAGATAATCGTCATGGACTTTGAGGGCCTGAATTGCACTATGCCTCGGAAAAACCGCTCAGGCGTGATAGGATCACCTCGATAAAAAAGAAAAAACGTAAACATCATTATGTGGAATTGATTAAAAAATATTTGTGATTCGTAGATGTCGGGCTATAACTTGACTAGTATTTTGTAATATTATCATGTTTTTTTTTGTAGATGGGTGTCTCACTGTCTGTATTAGTACTATTAGTGAATAAAGGGAGTAAATATAGCATAAACAAATAGAGTATTCAGGCTTATTTTGCAAAGAAACAATAAATTCTAGCGACATCTGTTGACTGATATTGGAGAGAAAGTAGTTCTGTAATGGACAAATAGAGTGCATTTTATTATACTTATTACATTAGAATACGAGCGGGTGGCGACGCGTCGCTAAACAAAAGCTAGTTTGTCTTAAGGTAGCCGTCGGGTTCTGCCAACCGCTGCCTAGCAGCGACTGTCAGATTACAACGTGCGGCGTTATGAATGTTTCACAAAAAAAGCACTCGCCTTTACTAGCTCTGGTTCACTTATCACAGTAAGCCCTACATTTGTATGTTCCGCAGCTGCCGCCAAATGCGGTGACGATATCAACGACGCCGCCGATAGCGGACGAGGTGGTCATCGTCGGCGCTGGATCATCGTCGGACGATGACTGTTTCGCGCCGTCATCGCTGGACTCGCTCGACTGCACCAACTCCTATAGCGGTTCGTCCCTCATATGACTTACAGACACCTTGCAACTAATAAAACATTTGCACCCTTCAACAGCTCATCACATTTTCTCTAAGTTTACTTAAGAACACACTGGCGATTCTCGATAAGTTTTATTGATAATTAAATAGCTTATTGTTTTTTTTCAAATATATATAATGTGGTTCAATAGGTTTTTAAAATAATAGTTGATTTTCTCTGTAAAGAGAGATAAATAAACTATCTCTCTGTTTATTTAACTTAATTATTAATCTAAACTTAAAACCTGACACACAGTTTAACACAATCTCATCTATAAACAAAGAAACAACAATTAAAGCTATAATTACCTCCTATATAGGATTTTATATTAAAATAAACGATTATTTTTGCTTCCTTGAGAGTTTGAGAGTTGATTTGCATTGATATCTTTTACATTGAGAGTAGTGATAAATGTAACTTTGAAACCGATGAGCAGCGCCGTTATAGGCCGTCGTGTCTTGAGTGGCGAAGTACGGTAAATTCAAATGTACTGGCCAAACATTCTTTACATGTAATAAATAATTACTGAGAATAAAGTTGTGCAATAAAAAATATATTACAGAAAAGAGCCGCGGTCGAAGGCTGGACAGCAGCGAGGTGCTGATCCTGAGCCCGAACGCCGCGCACACGGACTCCGGCGTCTTCGAGGACTCCGCCCCCAACGGACTCAACCTGGTATGGCAATGCTTTTTAAACGCTTTGCGACTCAGAATATTAAGTCAATTGTAATTTTGTTTGCATCGAACTGATATTTTAATCTGTATATTTTTGTCTGGTGAAGATCATCACGTAAAAGCCGTTGCGGTGTCATTCTATTGAGTATTATATTCTCCGTATATCATAAGATTATTTTGGGCATCAATGCGTAAGAGATGGGAATATTTAGTACCCAGCCGTAGTCGACTGCCTTTTGTCCCTGACGTACGCGCACGCGATGTGTATCATGTAATTGGTGTTGATGTATGACGGCAGGACACGTCGCACGTGTCGGTGGTAACCGTCGGCAACGAGGAGGTGCGCGTGTGCGACTCCGCCGCGACGCACATCGAACTCGGCGCAGGCTCCGCGCTCTCCACACTCTCCACCCTCTCCAACCATTCGACGCACTCCACTCACTCGGCGCACTCCACCAGGCTCACGCCGGACAGCTTCGAAAGGTAAAAACATCCTGACTCGGCACGTTGAAAGAAAAAGTTTATTGCGACAAAAGAAATAACACACAACAAACACATTTATATAAAAACAACAATGAAACAATAATACATAACACCACATCGTGTATCCTGTTACCAATCTCAAAGAGCGCTCGACTCAGCGTGTGGCGGGCGACGCTGTAAGCGCCATCCAGCGCTAAACACATCACGCTTGAAGGGAAGTATGGTGCAGTCCAAAAGCGACAACTACTATCAACAGTAAAAAAACAATCGATGATCCCAGTGATCATGCCGGCCTGCACAAATATCTGTTAACGTTCAAAGCGCCAATATCATAGGACGGTGGGAACACACTCCCCGGAAGATTATCAAGAGTTAGAGAACTTCTTAGTCCTAATCGGGATGTGAGTTACTGTATAGCTGTGAATCCGTAAACTTGTGTGTCTTTTTGTTTATTAATCTACAATGCCCTGATTAACTACAAGGAACTTATCACTTTCCTCTGCGGGGAACTTTCAATGGCTAGTTTATGCGGCTGCGACAACGCAGCGGTTTTCTATGACATTTTTGTCGCGCAGTTAGGACTCATGGAATGGCTTGCGAGGTAAATTTGTTCCCTAGAGTTATGACATGGGATTCTTTAAGAGTACAGTGAAGAATGTCTTTGGTTGGCAACGCAATAGCAATGCTCTTTGTGTTTCACTTGCCCGTGGAAAACGGTAACCATATTCCATCGGGTGAATTGTCAGCCAATTCACAGGTATTGTTTATCACAGAATATAGCATGCTATATGTAGTGTTTATGTTTTCGGCAGAATAGAATAGCACCCCCCTCGTCTTGCTGAGGCGTCGTAAAGGCGACTAAGATATCTCTTTAACAACGCTATTCAACAAGTTGTTCAGAGAAGAAAAACTCGACCAAACCTGCATCCTGCTCCCTCCCGATCGTACTGGTTCTCCATTCCATCGGGCCTGAGGGAGTACGAACGAGAGAGTGCTTTTCTGGCAGCGCGTCCAGTTATGCACTTAAATATCTCCTGCGCAATTGACTGTTTCCGAAAACTGGACCTCGATTTTCTTAACCGGTGTTGAAACAGTCGCCGTGGCCGAATGCGGCTAGGACATCAGCATTGTTTATCACAAAACGTGCCGCAATCGACTTTGGTGGAACTGCGCCTTAACGTACAGCTTTACCATATGTGTATATCGTTTGTCAGGCGATCCCAGTCGGACTCGGGGTCCGTGGCGTCGACGTCGTCGCGCGCCGCCCCCGACGCGGACTCACTGGCTGCCGTCTGCGTGCCGGGAGCGCCGCCGCACGACGACGCGCACCATCTGCACGCGCACAACGGAGGCGCCAGGTACACACATTCAACTATAACATACAAGAGTATAAACATACGTAACATTCATTTTCATCTGTCGCTAACCTGATGCGTTTACGCTCCAACGCAGCCTTGTTTCTGCAGGCGTTTCTTCTCAAGGTGGTCTCATCCGAAAGAATCCATCCGCCCAAGTCGAGGTCCGTACCCACAGAGGTCTTCTTTCGTTGAAACCCATCCCATAAATTCGCTGGCTGAGCACTTTTATTGCTCGCTTTCGTAGCCCGGTAAACTTGTAAATATGTTCCTGGCCAACAGCATATTGTTTTAAAAAACCATATATTCACAATTCTGATAAAAAAAAACCATGTGTATGCCTATACTGCACTACATACATCATAAACAATTGTCTGAACGATAGTGTGATTGCCCAAACTGGCTTGTGACACAAGTGTAAAGACCGTCATAGCGACTCGCTACGTCCTATCGCGTTTCGGGATCAGCTTGCTTTTATCCAGTTGTTCATACACCTAGAGACTTTCAGTTGTCATATATGTAGGCTGACCTGACGACGGAGACTGTCAATACATTTTAGTCCTTTGATAGTCACTGTCGATTTTGAACTATACTGTACTTAACATCACTCTGTCGAATCAATTTAATAAAAGATATAATTTTTTTCAATCCCCTTACAGGGTAAACACAGACAGTCAGAGCTTGGACAACGGTGAACAGGTCGTGTTGAGGAGGAAGCCACAGGATGGCCAGCAAGTTAACAGGATACAGAGGTAAGTTATACTCACGTTCTTTATACAGGTAGTGGTGAGGCTCAAAAACTAATTGTCACTGATTCGAATCCTAAAAATGTACAGTTAGGCCGTAGCCAGAATATTCCTCAGTTTATTTCTTAAAAGCTGAGCCTTTTTTATACTGGCTTGAGAAAGATGGTAGTGTTACATTGACTAAAAAATATTTATATGTATATAAATATACATATTTATACAAAAAAAAACAATAATCTGTATTAAAATATATTCTAGTCTATAAAAAATTCCCATAAATATCATATCCTCGTCGCCACTGATGAGTTAAAAGCAAAACTTAATCAGATCTTAAGTATTAGAACGACCGTTTCATTTGTAATCCCACTTCTGATCCAGGTCTAAAGAGGATATCCATATAGCCAACTTGAAGAAGAAGACCCGAAAACGGACGAGAAAGTTCGAAATCGATGGAGTCATCGTCACCACGACCACTTCTAAGGTTTGGTTTTCTTTTTCTCTATCCAATAATTTGAACAGGGAAATTATAGTTTTCTTTTTGTGGCTGTTGTAGCCTAGTGACTATGATTTTTAATTTGGGGTTGTCTAAGCGGTTTATTTATTTACGATATGTGTGTAGGTGATCTGGGGCGACGAGGAGAGTGGCCGCACGTGGGACGACCACGCGCTCCGCAAGCAGGAGCTGCGTGAGATTAAGATGCTGCAGAAGCAGGAACAGAAGCAGTTCCAGGACCTCAACGCGAAGGAGCAGCAGCTCCGAGACCAGCAGGATAAGAGGTGCAACTCGAGGAATACTGTTTCGCGCTCGTTTAAACTGTCGTTAACAGACTCAAAATTGACTATTGCTGACTGAAGGTCTCTAGCTATATGAACAACTGCTGTGGAGCGTTGATCACAGGGACCACAGTCCTCGTCAAAGTGCAGAAGTAGTCACTTTGGAACTTTTAGCCGATACAAATCCAGCACACCTCGGCCGCGACCACCCGGATAGTAAGGCACAGTCCTATGAGGAACTTTTCCAAATAAAAAAAGTCTATGAACAACTGTAGACGGACAACCTGATATCCACTATCGACAAGTCGCTATAACTGTTTTTGCATTGGTATTTTGTGGTCATGACCTAGTTCAAGCTATTATCTGTAAATTTGTATTCAATTTTTCTGAACATAGAAGAATACAGTTGGGTCGGTTTGATTTCAGATAAACTTTTCTTATCTTTGTTGTTTGCAAGGCAACAGATGACGCTACAATATATTGTTTGTTAGCAAAATAAGTCTGGATATTCTGTTTTTATTATGCCATATTTATTTCCTTTAATCACTGACAGTACTGAACGCTCGTGAATACATAGACGTAATAGGCATAATGCGACATGTACAAACGTATGTGTTTTTTGTATTTCCATAATAATATTGGAGCCCTCATTCCACCTATATTAATGCCATGCCCAACAGGGTCTATAGTTGTAATTAAAATACTTATTGTAATCTGTATACATTGTGGAGTGCAATAAATAGATTGATTGGAGTCACTCTATTGTATCTTTATGGTACCGGTATGTGCAGAGGACTGTAAAAGATGTGACTTGTGTCGCCATGTGACGCAGGTTCGAGGCGGAGCTGGCGTCACTGTCGCGCGCGCACGAGTCGGACCTGGAGACGCTGGCGCGGGCGCAGCGCGGGGCCGCCGAGCGCGCCGAACAGCACCTGGAGGCGGAGCTCCGGCATGCCGCTAAGCGCCTGCGCGCCGAGCACGAGCGCGACCTCAGGCACTTCCGTGACACGCTCAAGCAAGAGCTGCGGCTACTCAAGCAGGTCAGTCTCTCCCTGCCGTGACAGAACCACTATAGCTGGCGACTTCTCTGATGGAAAGTACAGCGTAATGCAAAAATGAAAGCTACTATCAAAGGACAAACATGTATTATGTGACCGTTGACATTTCGACCCACATATACCACAACTGAAGTTCAGATTTTGTAATTATATAGTATCTTCAATGTTACTAATCACCTTATACAGTTTAAGATTATCAGCATGCATGCTTAAGTTACAAGTATTCGCGTTGGCAAAATCATTTATAAGTACTGAAAAGAGCAAAGGCCCCTTATGTGATTCCTGTGGTACACCAGATGGAACCATCGAAAACTTAAAGCCATGTACCATGACTAGTTGAGATCGATAACATGGGTAGGATTCACACCATCGCAACATAGATCCATGGAAACCCATCTTTAAAAGCTTTAGTAATAGTAAATTATGATAAATGACGTCAAAAGCCTTACTAAAATCTGTGTATACAGCATGAATTTCACTACCCCCTATCCGAAAACATAGTAACGAGGTATGCAAGTTACTGGACGCACACAAGCTGATCCCGAAATGCGACTGGCAGAAACAAATCACTACGACGATCCTTACACTCGTGCATTGTGGCCATGACATATTTCGACAATACTCCTACCGCCCGACAAATACAGAGTATCGTGACTGTCGATTAGGAAGTAGAGCTGGTGAACAAGGAGCGGCGCAAGGAAGCGTACCGCGCGCGGCGTCTACAGCTGGACGGCGAGCACGCTGACCGCGAGCGCGCCTTCGTGGCCGGGCTGGCCGACGCCAGCGACGCCGTGCTGCGCCGCATCCATGACGCGCACCGCGACCGGCAGGCGCTCGCCGACAGGCAGTACCTGCAGCAGCGGCACCAGGTACATGCCCACTGCCGCCAGACCGACTGTACCTATTCAAAAGTTTTGTACTACACGCTAACGGGGTTTGATAGGAACAGTGCTTACCATCATATCGCACACGAGACTGTCCCAGGGAAAACATGAACCCGGATGGACTTAACCAGTTTTATGGACCAGTTGACCTTAATTTTGATCCTTGAGTCAGCTCTGGCCAACACTTGTCCACCACAAATCTCTCGACTCATTGATTTTGTACACTTTTGTCTAGGTCGACAGATTAGAGATGTCCTTACAACTTTTTGTTTCGTTAAATTCTGTAACTATAAAGTTCTCTTAAGGGTTCTTTAAAAATATCGATATTTTAGAATCGCATCAGCAACGTTGGTCATGCGTGTGGCTTGTGAACAGATAATGAGGACTCGCGAAGCGGCCCTGTACGAGTTGGAGGAGAAGCAGATCCAAGAGAGGTACCAGCTCGCCAAGCGGCAACTCAAGGACGAGTTCCTGTTGAGGCGACAGCAGATGCTCGTGCGCCACGACAAGGAGTTGGAGCAGATTAAACGGTTAGAAATACTATTATACTCTCTACTTTTTTTCTCTTGCATACAGGTAACATAAATTTATTAAGTTTCCGCATCTTTAGAGGAAAACAGGAATCCTCATAGAATTCTTTCGTACTCCATAGAGACCTTTCTCAAGTTAATATTAACATCCCTCGAAGCTTAAAAAAACAAAACTTCTAAGTTAATGCTATCAAAAGATACCACTGTCTCTTTCCGCCTGACGGAGAGACGAGGTTAAATCCATCATTGTATATCCCTTTGTTGCAGTAAGAACAGCCGCAAAGAGGAGGAGCTGAGCAAATGCCAGGCGCTGGAGAAGCGCTCGCTGCCGAAGCGGATCCGCGCCGAGCAGAAGGCCCGCGAGATGATGTTCCGCGAGTCGTTGCGCATCAGCGCCACGCCGCAGACGCACGAGGACGACCGCGACCGGCTCAAGAAGGTACACCACTCTGAATAATGCGCAACTCAGTAGTCTCTGTTAGCTCGGAAACATTCGTTTGTCTTCTTTTGGTTACTGCGGCCCCAGTGTGCCAGACTCTTATAGGCTAAAACCCCCAGGGTGTCATGTCACGTTCTCATCACTAGTAACCCGGTCTGGGTGCTTACATTCATCCTTTGGCCCGGTGTGCAAAATGCCTATAGGTGTCATCTCATCTCTTGGAAGGAGAGTTATAAATGATTTCCTCTTCTATTGACTACGCAAGTGATGTGCTCTACACACCACCTCATCTTTTTTTTTTTACACTGGCTCGACATAGTGACTACAGAGTACCTGATGGTAAGTACATTGTAGTCCAAAAACGAAAGCGACTATCAAAGGATGAAAATCCATTGATAGTCTATATCGTCATGTCGGCCCACACATACCGCGACTGAAGGTGTCTAGGTATATGAGCTACTGGATATACACAAGCTGATCCCGAAACGCGACAAGCCGAAACTGGTCACTATGACTGACTTTACACCCATGTACTGTGGTCGCGATCCAGACGGGCACCGACGCCCTACCACCTCGCATCTGGGCCGTAGACTCCCTCAAGTCTACTGCCCGATTACTATTAGGAAGGATGATCACACACGAACACCTCCCTCCTCCTGTCTCTTGTTCTAGGACGCTGTCTGTCCGGCCGCGAGATTGTTTTCTGCTACTGCCGTTCGGCCGTCTCCTTAGTTATAACGGTCTTGCTTAATGCGAGCACTGCTTGCCATGCATGACCTTTAACTGCCGCCGATGATATGGATCACCGCCGGCAGCAAACAATAATACGTCTAAGTTATTTTTTATGATTTATAGACGCACGCTTGACCTCAATCACACCTGGTGGAAGGTGAAGATGAGTCAGACGATAGGCCACATCCGCCCAACAAATACCTATTCACACTTCCGGTCATAAGATCGTGGAAATATGATCGCTGGAAGCATATTCCACTCCTTAGCTGTTCGTACGATGAATGTAGATGAGATATGGTTAAGTAAACAAATTATGTTTATTTTCAGTTCCAAGAGAACGAGAAACGAAGGTACCGCGCCGAACAGCAACGACTCGCCACTAAGCACGCCAAAGCGAGGGAGGAACTCAAAGCTGCTGGAGAGGTAAACTGACGTCTTTTTTTCAGTATGACTCTCAAATGCCTCGGTTCGCGAAGCGTTGATCCTGGCCATATTCATATTTTATTCTCAGTTTGTGTTTTTTTTTTTCTGCGGGAAATCCTTATATGAATTTAAATATTTAGTATTTTTTGTTACTTTGTGGCGAAATAAATACATTTCATTTCATTTGGGGTTTGGGTGCCGGCCAAGGTGTGCCGTACTTATATCGTATAGAAACCCCAAGGAGACTACGACTGCCTTTTGACTAGGACTGTAGATCCTGTAATCAATTCTTCTCAGCCTCGGTGAGGTGCGCCCTTGCGAGCACGATCTCGGGAGGAAGCACTGCTTTCCCTAATATTCCACTATGTATTACGGCAGAGTGCGACACCCCGGTCCACCGACTTTATTTATTTATTATCCAGGCAGGCACTTGAAACAACTGATAAGTGCATGTATTCTGCTATTTCACTCTTTTTTTTTTTCGGTTTTATGTTCTGTGTTTTACCACTGTTTGACGTTTTCGTTACATATTTGGAGCATTTATTGATATCTGTGTTTTTCATTTTCAAAACCAGCGCCACAGACTTCCGTGTCATTAAGATGACGGTGCCCAGTTTATGTTTTTATCTTTTGTATTTTGAGGCGACATAAATGCATTTCATTATATTACAAATATTCTAAATTCTAACTTAAAAAAAAAAACAAATGGAAATGCTACAATTTCAGGCGATGCTCCGAGAGCTGGAACAGTTCCAGAACGAGAAGCGGAAAGCGCTCATGAACCACGAGAGCAACAAGATGAAGGCGCTCGAGGAGAGGTACGCGCTCGAGCTGAAGGAGTGGCGGGCGACGCTCGGCGACAGGAAAATGGTGAGTGCTAACATTGATAGAAATCGCGGTACACAACACTCAAAGGGGGAAATTTTTTTTAAGCGAAAACTTTATGTGGATAACGCACTGCCTCCTATTAGAATCTGTAAAAATCCGATCTAGAAAACACAGACAGAATTGGGAAGGTGCTTTACGCACTTCCTTTGATATTATTTCGTCAAAATATAAATCTAGGAACCTACGCTAGGAGGGAACATTAAAACAATTGAATAAATAATAATATATCGTCACGTTTCTTTACGATCTTTTCCTTCACCGGTGAGCATGTGGCACCTAAATTAGTTCTTAATAATCTGTAAAAAGACAAATGTACCTGTCGAGTTCGTGTTCGAAACTACGACCATTCGGGTTGTCGCGAATGTAAGCTGGCTCATTATTCACCAGGCTACTCCAGCCACAGTCAGTTAAATAAATATTCTTTAAAAAAAATCATAGGAATAATAATTAAAAAAAATCTTTAATATGGTCGTCGCGCCCGAAAATCATTACTGTCCCCGTACTCCCACCGTCCGCCCCGCGTTTCGGATACAATTCTAATTTATATCGGACGCAGTGCGCGAGCGTTCATATAAATAGTACTATGGTTTCTAGAATATACTAAATGCAATATCTTACTTTTAATGTGTCGTTTATGACTGAGGGTATAATACTAGTTTACATTGACGGCCTGCTTGGGCTCGAGTCCCGGTACCAACAAACTGCACTGAGATGAGCAGATCAGTTTGTTACGTGTCATGTATTTTTATATTTATATCTTTATCTAGTACCCCTAGCGGAAGATTAGTTTTGGGATAGGTCAAATTGTGTTGTTGTTCGAATTATTATATTTTCTTTACTAGTTTATTAAATGTAAAGTGTACCTTTTAGATTTCAGTATTTGTGTCTGTGAACATTTTTTCGTTTTTTTTTTTCACATTACTCTCAGTTGGCAATTGAAGTGTATTTCCAAACTTGTTACGGATCGATTCTCATTTGTTCATCAATTTTTCTTTATAATTTGGTAGAGAATATAGGTATTTCATTTTTATTCGTTAAATGAAGGCACAAATGATTTTATCCTGAAATATCTCCCTCTTCTATAAAATAAACCAGTAGAAACAGATTTGATCTTGCAGCAAGAAATATGAAACTTTTTTTTACAACGTGGCACCTAACGTGCTATGTGTATTGAAGTCAACTGTGATTCAATAACTTTTTTTTATTTATTTAGGCGAAAGAGCGTTTTAAGTCAGTGTAAAAAACAATGTTCACAGATGCAAACGTCTTTATTATTAAAGGTGTTTATCTATAGCACTAGTTTAAGTGATAATTGAAGTTTTTCTTATTACAAAAGAGTTTATATCTGATAGAACAATTTAAAAACGAAATAGTAAACAGGTTTTAATTTTAATGTATGATTAAAAACTCCTTATTTTTAATTTAACATTAGATTTACAGAACTGGTCAAATGACCGGTTTTTATATTTGTCTTAGTATTTTTTCTATTTCTAATGTTTTTTCATTCGGAAAATACCATAACCTTTAATACAAGGTAGTAATAAATATTATTGTTTTTTTTTTACACAAAGCAAAAAGAACCATGATATACCTATTTCTGAAAAAGTTATAAATTGTTTGCCGGCGGATTTAGTGGTAATACTTTATTTCACTGTGTACTTTCGTTTTTATTTTGTATATCAAAATAATTTGGAATATGGAATGATTTGTGTATAAATTATAAAGTACCAATAGATAAAAAAAATATCCACAAAACTGTCATAAATATAAACTTTATTTTGTAATAAGATGATCTATTAAGCATGCAGGTTTATGTATGATGTGCATGCTGGCTATAGAACGCTGCGATTTTTCGATTCTTTCTCCTTACATGCAGCTTCCCGCTTTTACTAACGAATGAAATGCGCCAATGACGTCTCGGTTCGATGAGAAATATCGCAGTGTTCGCGGTCTATGGTCATGTGGCATGTGGTCTATGGTATTTTTTATCAATATTATTGTATAATATTCTGTAGAGGTGGCGGATGTGTGTTCTGTGTATATTTAAAAAGGTTGGTATTTATGTGTATGTGTGCTTTGAAAAGCGTTGATGTGTGACTCATTTTCAATATATATGTTTTTTATTTTTATTTTAATACGCATAAAATTAATTTTATCAATAAGAAAATTTGAGGGTTGTATATATTTAATAAATTTGAAGTTAAACTAAGAAATGATTTGGATTTACTGTATGCGATTACACTATATGTGTAGTATATATATATTTTTAAATGTTTTTGAAATAGTCGTAGGAGATATACACTGTCCAAGTTTTTGATACGGTCTTAGTCAACGCATTTCAAACGGGGGGCGGGGTTTTACGATTGATCACGCCCCACAGTTGTGTCGTCCTACAAGTAAGTGTTCGTGATGTCCTGGTCTTAAAAAAAGCAATAAAATCGGCTAAAGAGAGATTTATTCCACGACAGAGCCTCATTAAAGTCTTCGAGAGGCAGTTGGACGACCACGAAAAGAAATTTGGAAAGCCCATCCCGGATCGGGCGGTGTATCTCGACGCGCCCTGGCCTAGGAACGTGCTACAGCATGTCCTCAGTGCTTACCATCAGCGGACATCCTTCATCGGCTCGCTGTCACGCTCCAGGACAAGTCTGAATATGATATCAGCGTCAAACACGCCGGATATGGGTCGGAGACGGAGCATAAGCCCGACAAACGACCGCGGGAGTAAGTCTGCCTTCACGAGTGCGACCAATACGACGAAACGCGGCAAACTGTCCAAGGGGTCTCGCTACGCGTCCACTTCGAACCTTAAGCTGGTCTCGGAAAAGATATCAGGGTTTTCGGTCTTCAGCGGCAGCGATGTTTGGAAACGCGACCCCATCATGGCTTACGGAGACGATTTCACTGAGCAAGTGCCTAGACGCAGCATCGAACGGACGAAGCCAGTCGATAAGAAAAAAAATCGACAAAGTCTTTCAGAGCATCTGTTCAGAAATGACCTTACACTGCCGAATATGAAACGCAGCGTCAGCCAGCAAAGTCTCAAACAGGACATAGCAATGGAGGCGGTCATGATAGATATGCCCTCGATTGATAGATACGACAGCAAGAGCAGCAGTACGTACTCCAACGAGGGCAGCGAGGATCTGGACGCGATGACGTCACAATTCAGCCGGTGGGGCCCCGTGCGCGGGTCCAACAGCTACTCGAACGCGAATGACGTGCCAGTCAGTCAGTTATCGACCTTGAATTTGAAGAAGAGCATCGTCAGGGAGAAAGATGAGATAACGGATTCGAACGTTTGATTACCAGAGTAGCTTATGAGACGTATACACGCAAAATGAAGGTTACCAGCACTTGTCCACGCTGGTTTGCTAGGATAACCACTACTCAAGGGTTAGCTGTGTGAGTAACATGAAAATTGTCCAAATACGTAGAAAAGTCTACCGATAATGTAGTTCCAACTATTTTTCTCTTTCTCGCACACCGTAGAATTATGTTCAAGTCCGACGCAGTCTTGAGGTTCTTTCGTCGTTTCCGAATCGCTAGTAGATTACCGTTAGGTTCTTTCCCTGGCTGCCCGCCCAAGTCGTACTCACAGGCGTGCCCCGACGTCACTCAAATTATGAATTCGCTGGTTGAGTACCCTAAGTGCTCACCCTCCTTTAACCGGTGAAGTTGTAAATGCCCTCCACGACAAATTGCTTTTAGTCCTGCGGAATAAAAAATGCTGGTATAGGCAGAACAATGTGATAAAAAGGAAAATAGTGGTAGATACACGAGAAAACAAAGTAAATGTTAGTGTCGAAAATTGCTAATCGGTGCCATCTTGCTCCTTGTCAACGCTAGTTCGGCGTAAGGTCTCAGACAAGAATGCACTCGCTGGGTGATAAAAATGCTATAGTATTGACATAACGTATCGACGTGATATTTCAAAAACTTATCTTTATGTTGTATTCAGTTTTGTTAATTCCATACATTTTGAACTCTTGTACCGATAAAAGAGTGCAGATAGGTGCTGGTAGCCTCTCATATAGGCACTTAGGTTGAGATTTGTAGACGCAACTTTAACTTTGCTTAGACTTTACTAAAACATTACAATTTATATTACTTAATGAATATCAAAGGATTTGGCAAGTCACCGATTTTGTCAACATGGTCTTGGCTCTGCGAATACTATGGCTATACTCAAGTTCCTATTATATATACAGTTTTTTTTTTGTCAAAACAAATTAATTTTTTTGCGATCGTTGCTAAGCAAAGTCGAAATAGCATCTATTAATGTCAGCCTTAGTCCTGGGCGATTGTTAAAACAATCGAATTATTCGTACCTACAACCTATTCCGTCGAAATGCATTTTAAAGTCGATAGCATTTGTTTGCAGTATATTACAGTAACAAGGCACTTATCGATAAATTATTCGTAACCTTTTATTATGTACTGGCACGATAAAGTAACTATACCGCATCTGATGTAAACCACAGTTAAGTCCAAGATAAGGAGAGACAGAGAGATAAGTTGAAGTAAATTCATCGATTGATTAATATTAAATATCTCAAAATAATTTTAAAATGCAATGTTATTGCATCAAATGAAACCAGCTTTGACTTGTGCGTTTGTTTAGTTAAAAGTGAGTTGGTCACAAACCTTTAAGGTGCCATTATAACATGAAAGAACGCATTGGTGAGTTTCATCACCACTCGCGAACTTATGATGAGTGTCGGCCATTTATTTCCAAAATTAAAGTATCCATATAGGAAAAATCTTAGAGTAGGCTGTAAAAGCCGAATTGAATTAAACATATTTGTTTGAAATATTTCCCGTGACAGTTTTTTGGAAAAAAAAATCTCTTAATTGCGATGTATTTAATAATATAAAATTACAGCCTTTATCTAGTTGTGTCCATTTAGAAAGTTTTTATTATAAATTAAAATACACAATTTATCTTATTAAGTAAAACTTTTGGAGTTTCTTTCTCTTTTTTTTTTGTAAACAGAAAATAATGGAATGGTTAATGTACAGTATTAAACAAGAAAATAAATGTTTTAAGTGGTTTTAACAAAGATATATTTTGCTTTGGACTTTTGAATATGGATTATTTTTATCTGTAATGAAACTCATTTATTTGTATCTTTTATGTATGCATACATTGGCCATGAAAGGGTTAAAAATAAATAACGAAAAATTAATTATTTATTTAATTAATAAGCTTCCCTTAATAACGCCAAATGCATTCGCTTCCTTTAAGATCCGTTTCTTTTTTATTTTATAAAAAACATTGTTTATCTCTTTGAATAAATGCACTAATAACAGGCATTAATCATACATCGTTTTTGTGTAACAAGGTTAAGGAATTGTCCCTAAAAATATACTTATGAGAACGATATAAGGTACAGGATGTGCTGTAATTCCTGGCCTATAGCCAAATAGGTAGTTACCTCGAAGTAAGTAGGACTAATTCTATCATGTGTTTCAAATACGGTTTTCTGTTTCTAGTTTATTTTAGTAATATTGAAAAAAATATATCGCAATATACAAAATTGTATTTTATTTCTTACTTTTCCAAAAACTTTTTTGGGTTATTTATTGTTCACTATTTCATTCAATAATAAACTAACATTATTAGAAAAGTATTTACATAACTGAGATCGCTTTGTTAGTGAAACTATATGCTAGTATTTTCATTTACCAACATTGCTTTTAAAAGATCGGTAAAGTTTAAAAACCCATGTACAATCATGTGTGTGTAAGCAACTGCGAGTAGTGGACACCACCTCTTTTGAAACAACATTAAATCGAATTAAGCTTTTCTTTTTTGAGGTCGTCGGTTCGAATCGAAAAATGAGCTTCCTAATTTGTTGATAACATAAAAGTCGTTTAGGCTAAAAGTTTTGCAATGTAGACTTCGAATGCCTAGGCTAGTGTTCAAATTCAATGTGCCTAAATGCGTATGCTAATTGAAATAATAATACAATGTTGATATTTTAAATTATTTATGCTTATAATAAGTAGATAGGATGTTCGTTCGTTATTATAATTAGTTTCCGAACATACTTTTTGGTCGAAATATTGGCGTCACTGATAGAATCGATTCAAGATAAAGATATTCGGAAGTTTGTCGATGTTTTATAAAGCCAGATTATTGCCGAATGTTCTAGGCTAAATAAATAAAATTGTCTCTGCATAGAAATGGCTCTTTGTTGGAGATTATTTCGATCTAGTCCCAATATCATCCACTTACTGCCCGCAAAAATGATCATATCGTCCACCCATTTTGCAGCCGGGCTCCTCAAACTTCGCCTTTCTACTTAGGGCCACTATATGCTGAGCTCCAAGCTCCATCTGCCATCACCTCGTCTAGCCAGGTGTCCAAAAGTAAGAACTGTCGTCCGATTTCCAACATCATTGGTCTTAGAGCAATGTAGGATTTCAAAATTAAAGATACGTTCTTATGATTAATTTCCGAGTATTTAGCGCTCCATCGCTCTCTGTATATATCAACCAGTATATGACTCCTTTGGTGAGAATCCAGGTTTCTGCACCGTAGGTGATCGGGAGCAGAACATACTGGTTAAAGAGATGTGAATTCAAGCTTTGTGAAATATGTTTAGATTTTAGGATATCTTTTAACTTGCCGAATACGGGCCATCCGAGTTGTATTCTATAGGTGAGCTCGTTATTTTGTTATTCTATGCCGAAAGATAAAATATTACCAAAGTGTACGTACTGATCAAAAGCCTCTATTATATAAAATACCTAATGGTTGAAGAAATCAACGGTTTTTTCTTATTCATTACCTTTATCTAGGACATGTTCATCTTTAGGCATACTGTTAAGAAATCACTATTTAGGTCTTTTAATTATTATCTGATGGTCCTCGCAGCTTTCAGTAAAAAGTACATTATCAATTGCAAATTTGAGATGATTTTGTTACATCCATTAATGTTTATTCCAGACTTGTATAGCCAATCACCTTTATATTGTCATCTCGTACAGCTGAAAGGAGCTCGTGTGAGATAGTGTCCCTTTGTTTTCCACCACAGTATTGGATCTATAATCTTTTGCAAGTGAAATTGCATTTTCGCTGAACTAATCGTATGATTACAATTTATTGAAAATGAATTATTTCACTAAATCTGTTGTAAACTTAGCAGCGGCTATGGCAATTATCATTATGCACAGAGAAATAAATACTTCTCTTTCATCTTATTATAAATAAATAAAAAGTCGAACAACTCGATCGCCCTAAAGACAGTTTTTTAATGCGGAACTTCCACTGTGTACTTAGTTACATTATTGTTAAATATCTAATGTAAGTATAAAATAAGTATGTGTATTAGTAAATTATTTTTACAATAAAAAGTTCCATTTGCAGTCTGTTAGAAACAACAAGTATATTTCTTATATAGGGCATAGACAACGGTACATAGATTAAAAATAAACTTGTATAACTTATATTATATTATAATAGTAAAAAAGAGCATTGAATATTTTTGTCTTCTAATTAGAATAAATTTTGGCATTACTGAAGTATATACTATGTAAGAAGCCATACATTCCGTTATTATTGTTTTTTTTTCTTTGTTACAAAGTACTATTGCTGAATAAATATTTTCGTTATGTAGTTACTTTTTACATAAGTATTCTAATCAAATTATGTAACATTTAGCTATGTATTGCTTTACTCTTTGGATAAGGTTTTAAGAATAATAACTATTCGATTCGTCAATACTGTTTTTTTTTTGTTAAAAAAGATCACATGGAAGCGATATTCGATTGCTACTTGTCAAGAATTGTCATAAACACTTAATACCAATATAACAAAATTAACTATCACATGAAAATATTTTAACCTGATTTTTTTTTACTTGCACGATGTTGTAAGTGTCCTTGATTTGTAAAAATATTGTTTGATATTCTCCAAGTAATTGTTTATGTAAATAAACATTGTATATATAATAAATTGACTTTTTATTAGAAACCATAACTAAGGGGATGGGATAGGAATTTATTGTTATGTATTATAATGATAGCACTGGGTATCTGTACTAAAAAAAATAGACAAAATAAATAAAATCAGAAACATACCAACAGATTTACAGAACACGTAACTAAATTCAGTTATAGATACCGTCAAAAATTATGATTTTTGTTTGTAAATAGTTAAAACACCTTTAGATTTAGTATCTGAGAAGGTTTATGATTATAATTATAAATTCCACCCATCACTGTGTGAATGGTGAAGTTAAAGTCGCGTGTAAAAATTATTGGCTTTAAAGTGGTTCTTTTTTATTTATTAATTTTTAGATTATTTTAAAAAAAATGCGCTAATATAATATTAAAAATTATTTAAAAAAATATTATACTGCTTGTGGTATCAATTGTTACGCATATATAGAAACGATTATTTAAAATTGCGATATAAAATTACAAGTACAATAGTTCTTAGGGATGGCAAGATATAGCACCCATACATCCTAATCCAAGGCCACAAGATTTCTAGCAAAGATTTAATCTTTGCATGGAATTTCACTGACACTTTGGTTTTTACGAGATATTTGCTACATAATTTTCTATATAAATATATAACCGATTTATCACTAAAATTAACTTTTTTTAACTTTTTGTTATTTATTATAAGACCTCTAATTTATAGTACCTATATTTGTATTTAGCAGGATATATAAATCAGGCAATATAATACTGTTGAATATTTTTTCCATAAAGATGAATGAAACTAACAAAATTAATGTAAGAAACTTAACCCTTATAATACACTTCGTAAAAAAACCCCTAGTTATCGTAACGTTAATTTTTCTCGCCTTTTGTAAATAGGAGGAAGAGGGAATTTGTAAAAAATGTTAGCCTTTATTCACATAAGTATCTGAAGCTTCATTTAACAATGTACAAATACTTACAGCTTATCAATGCTCTGTCAAAAATTACCCCAATACACAGATTTTTTTAAATTATGCATTAATTAGTTTTTAGGGAATTATCTTAAAAATTAATTTACAGTTAGTTTTAAACTTTAAAATTGTTATTGTCGCATGAAATAGTTTTAAATTTCCCTTAAATAAAGTTGTCTAATTTATTGTCTACAGGTTGTAACATAATTAACAATCCTAAAAAATAATTTGTTCTGAATCGTTAGCTCAATCCACATCGGCTTACATGACGGTTAAATAGTTTGTGACAAAAATTTAACCATACGCCCTACACATTAAAATAACAGTGTTTTTAAAGATACAAAGGCTATTTCCGACACCCTGCTCTGAATTTGTGAAATAACTACGCCTGATTAAGTAAAAAGAAGTATTTAATTTAAAACATGGGGTTTTTGATATTGCTCGTTAATTACATTACACCCTGTACATAGTAGAAAAATATTAAGTCGAAATGGTAATTTTTGAAAGAGCTATTGCAACACTGACTAAAGATCTGACTGAATGACAAGCATGGAGGCTGTGCATGAGCTTAGTAACAGCCTGGTATGATGTAACTAGAGGGACGTGGATGCTGGCCTACAGAACATGGTATGTGGTTTTTTACAATAATTAATATTAAAGACGGTTCGATTCAAGAAATCACTACGAGTATTTTTATACAGATATATTAAATTGAAATTTAGGAAATCGTTAACAGAAATGACTTTTTTGTCTACATGTATTTTTTTTTTTATAATAGCAAATATATATCGTCACGCTATATTGCTTTTGGAGTGAGCAGAGATACATAACTAGGCCCCGTTCTCAGGGCACTTACACGTGACATTTTTATCAAATGCCATGCGCGTTTTCTCACGATGTTTTCCTTCCCCGGTGACCATGCGATGTCTAAATCCGTAGTTGATCTGGAAAGTTCCCAGAGGAACGTGCCGGGATACGAACACTTGCGTTGACATGCATGGATACCGGTCGCTTATGCACTACCCACCACACCATATCCCACGACAGCCACAATTATTTAACAGCCAATTTCTAAGATTACTTTGATTATTGTTGTACATCTTTGTCTTTTTTTTGTTTCTAATTAAATTCCAGTGTTTTTAGCCTATATTTTATTTTGCCGTAGTTTGATATATAATTTTATAGTTACTATATTGCTGTTTGTTTTCCTGTATAAATATAAATGATCTTGTATAAATTACGAAATATGGGCAACAGTGATTTGTTGAATTGAACCATTATTTTATTGATGTCAGACTATAAATTGTAAAAAAGTAATGGCGAGTTTTAAAGGCAGTAAAAATATGCAAAAACGTTTTTTTATTAAAAAAAGCTTTATGAAATTCTATAGTTTGACGTTAATAATTTTATGCTTTGTATATGACACGCTTTTCACTGTATTTTTTTATTAAGAATGTTTTATAAATAGTCTATATTTCACTTTTATATTGCCTATGAATTATGAAATGTTTTTTTTTTAGAAAAAAAAATTTTTTTGTACGTATACAAGGTTTTGAGAAAGGACATTTTATTTTTTATAACCTATTAATGATATATTTTTTAATAATAATTCAGTCTTTTTTTTGTGGTACAATTAGAAAGGATTCAGATAATAACGGTGATGAATGCGCATGAAATGCTTTTGGATATAATATTTTTATTTTATTTAAATATCGTTGGGCCAACTTTATTTTTGTTCCATTCTTTTCATACTTGCATCTCTATTTATAACAATATGCAATTTTCAGATAGTAATAATGCAATAATTATGTGTTCAGTTACTATAATCTGTAGACTATTGCCGTTAAATGTAACTCATGTGTGAGATAAGTGCGTGCGGCGACTATCTAAAAGGAGAGCTGGTGCAGTCGAATGTAAAGTCAAAGTTTAATAAAATTGATATTTTTGTACATTATTTTATTAACTGTCATAGCATTCCTATTGGATCGTCAATTGATGTTTGAAAATATTGTTTAAGCATATCTCAAAGCCAATTTAGGAGCATCTTTCACCATTTTAATGCCAAAAAATAAATGTAAATATGTTTTACAGGTATTGGAAGAGGAGTTCACTGCGCAGTTAGACGAGCAAGAGAGACAGGCGGCTAACGCTCGGCTTCCTTCTCCGCCATCGAACACGATGCCTCAGCACAGTTCAACGTTGCATTCGTCGCGGACAAGTTTAGCGTCGAGCCATTTCGACTGACGTTGGCGCGTCTCTAAGAAGTTATATCGGTCACGTTGTTAACTCTGCTTAGGAACGTTAATATTGTCATTTTGACAGCTCGGAGATAGATTGTCTATGGTTAATAGAGCAATCACACCGAACCAACGAAGGGAACCATTGTTAACAATTTTATTTTTGGATAGATTTAGTCTATACGAGAATATTTCATAACTCCATACCTTTGACTTATTATAACTTTTATTTTGTATGTAATAAATTTCGTATCTGTATTTTTATTAAATATAGATAAGTATATCTGCATATACCACATGATATTCGCAGTTTTTAAATAAATGCGACTCTCTTACAAAAGATTTGTAATTTTCAAGGGCCGGCTATTTGCGGGTTGAAGAACACTGCTTTATATCTATGCAGGTGTAGTGTATATACATTTAAGCAAAAAAACTTACGTAACTGTCGTTAAGTCCGCTGGTTCGGTGTGGACGCAGCATAATAATAACTGGCCTGAATTTATTTTTAAGTGCCAAATTATGAAGTCATTACTACGTATCCAGTTAAGGACTACTTAATTATATACAAAACGGGAATGAATGAGTTTTAGGTAAAAATGAAATTGTCGGAATACGCATTTAGGATTCATAGTGATATGGCGAAATTATGAAATGCAAATAATAGGTTTATACGAATACAAAATGAACATAAAAATGTATCTGATGTATATAAGGTACTTAGCAGTCTTCAACGGTTTAAAAAACAAACTCTGTTGTTGCTCTGAAAATACAAAGTGTTTATTTAATACTTACATGATTACTTACACGTTTCACAATGTATACAATTATTAACATTACTATACCTGAAAATACAAAGAAACGAAAATTATGTTTGTTTCTTTATAACTTTTGCCGTACATTAACGAAAACGCTTTATTTACATTCAAAAAACATCACGGCCGAGTCTCTGTCACAATTGTCAAAACAATGTACACAGTTTATAGCTAATTGTACAGGCATAGACTTTTTCACATATAGCCACGCGAAGAGCGACAACATTTAGAACCTTGAAGGAATTATATTTCCTTTACATATATATTTTTATTTTACAGTATTAAACCTTTTTGTATAAAACATTCGATTCTATGTCATAATCATTCTAAAATATAGTCATGAAAATTGTCATTGCATTAAATTGTTATCTACAGAATATAATGTATTAAGTTTCAAATACATTTATTTAACAGTATCAAAATACGTTAAATTTCAGAAAATAACGATGTTGTAAGAAATATAATGATGTGTCTAAAAATTTAAGACTCGAAAAGTTCTCAATAAGGGTTTCGAGGTGAGCCGATATTGAAGAGCAACCTTGAAACATTGCAATCTCGTTTGCTCACTTGTAGTTCCATCGCACTCTTAACGAAATCTATACGGTCTGCAGGAGATTGTTCCGTGTTCGCGTGTTTGTAATCGCACCCACGACACAGGTGTATACAAATCACTAGTGCAACGTAAGAAAAAATAAATCTCATAGTTGTTGTCTCATAGAAATTTGTAAAAATAAATATATAGTCACGCTATATCCCTCTCAGGGTTAGCAGTGATACATTAGTGACCGTATCCAGTGCTTGAAATGTGTGCTTAGGAAAGTTCTGAGGAAATAATAATCAGATTACAGGTTTATTTGTAAAACATCTGGGGGCTTAGTCAAATAATATTCGATATACCATAAAGCAAGTAGAAAAGTACGAACTGTAGAAAAATAACATAAGTTTTCAACATATCAGGTACACGTTGTGTCGGTTGACGAATGTAACTATGTCTAAAGAAGCAATACTACATTCCTGATATATGTAGTTTTTTTTATGATTTGCAAGCGGATGCTTGATCTCAATCACACCTGGTAGAAGGTGAAGATGAGTTAAGTTGGACTGCGTCCGCTCAATAAATGCTTACAGAACTACGCGCGCGGATTTGCGCAGTCACAGCTATACGGTAACTCTCATCCCGGCTAGAAGTACGAAGTACTCTAACTGTTACTGCAGCCGAGGCATTGAGCTCTGGAACGGCCTTCCGACGAGCGTGTTCCCACCGTTCTATGATACGGGGTCCTTAAAGCGAAGCGATATTTGTGTAGGCCGGCGTGATCGCTGCGACTACCGATGGGGTTTTCTTTACTGTTGATAGTCGCTGTCGTTTTTTGGACTGCACCATGCTTGTCATCAATCGTGGTGTGGTCACTTTACCGTATCAGAATTAAAAGAGAATTCACTCTTAACGACTCCCAGGTCATAAGAACATCGGGGAATATGGTCGCTGGAGGCATATTCCTCACCTTAGTTTGTTATAAACAACTTTTTTCTGGGACATTTTGTAATTCAAATTTTGCTTTCAATAATTAAATAGAAAGATTATTTGGTCGCTTTAAATGTTAAATATTCTACGGTTACGTGGTTGGTAGGAGAGGTTAAGGTGTGCGGAGGTAGACTGATTGAATTATCAACTGGCTTTTGTGTAGGAAACGCAGATGAAAAAATGATAAATAGAATTTTAATATCGTTACTGAGTGACACCTTCATTTGTCGCACGGTTTATGTTGCATGAATACATGTATGTGATTTTAGAAATATTTCGCTGGCTGAGCACCCTCTCTGCTTGCTCCCTAAGCCCGGTTGAGTTGAAAAGGTCTGTCCCGGCCAACCAAAATTTATCCTACAAAAAAAAAATTAGGAATATATTCGTGCGAGGTTATTGAAATTTTTCAAATAACCTGGTAGATCCCGCGACCTGTAGATCTGACGAGACCAAATCACAAACGTTAAAATGAATATCATTGGAGGAAACGGAATTGATAGTAATTAAAAGGTGCTTGCATTGAGTGAATTTTTTTAGGAGTAAGCTACATAATAATGTAAATTACAAAAGGCTACGCGCTAGTGTTTGCTTAAAAATATTAACTGCTCAACGAATACACATAAGTGTTTCATTAAGGCTCGTTAGGACGTCACGAGGCATACGTCGTGAACCGTTTGCCATGCCATGACTCGGACCTGCTAATTATGAAGCGTTTAAACAGCTTAGGCTGGAAATGAGCCTTCAAACGACCGTAGATGATGCTCGTCAATTGTACGCAATTAGTACAATATAATAATGAAATGAAATATATTTATTTCGCCTCAAATATCTCTTGCGTATGGAACGCAGAATTACAACCCTACACGAAATTCACGTTTTATCCCAAATACTGAGGGTAGAGACAAATCTAAGTGGGGGAAAGAAATAAAAATTCGCTCAAATTATTTCGACGAACAAAGGTAATTAAACAGATATGACTGATAATAAAACTGCCGTGTTTTTCTCGTAGATTTGTCTTAGGCTTGAAGCAAGTGGTTTTGCTCACAACGTGTAGCCAAATATGTATGCCTCCGTCTTTTAATATTGGGTCCTTCAAACGAAGCATTAACAGATATTTGTGCAGACCAGCACGATCGCGACTCTCCATAGCTTTTCTTTGCTCGCGTTACTTGTAACCGGTTTTTTAGATTGCACGTTCGTTGAATTGCGCTGAAATACATGACGTAATTTCGGAGAGTTGCCAAGGTCGAAATCGCCCATAATTTCATCGTCATCATCACCATCAAGTATGATGAGGTGAATATATCGAGTCTAAATAGAAAAAAAAATACGATGAAAAATAAAAAAAATACGATGTATCAACGTACGAAATCGTGTAAGGCATCTATGGCAAACAGTTCACGGTGTATGCCTCGTGATGTGTGTATACGCCTTAATATAATATCCATAAATGTTATTATAGGGTATTATAGACACAAATAATAAAATATTTTTACCATATCGTAACACTTAATCCATTTGCATCATAAGCAGAGATACAGTTAAGGACTAGATTGTAAAATGTAAGAACTATGGAATTAAATAAGGAATTTAGGAGCTTTAGCTGTGGGCTAAGATATTTGTGTCTCATTAAACTTAAAATTTTGAACCTTGTACGTTAATGCGTCCTAAAAGTGTTCAAAAAAGAAAATATTAATGTAGTGCGTGCTATACGAGTATAAGGAGGAATAATATTTAAATGCATATATTATCGCGGTACGAATATATAATGCAAGGTGTACACTTTATAAATACATTAACGGATCTTACATGAGAATTAACTTACCTGTTATTATAGCTCTACATTTCGGCCTTGATGTACAAGTCATGGTCGCGAGCGGGGTTTGCTTCCGGGCGGGAAGTTACTTCCTCTACCCTCATTTATTCTACTCACGGCAAATAACATTTACAGTATCGGCATGTTTACAAGGCGACATAGTTTTCTAATCACTGGATAAATTAAACCCATCATCCCGATTAAAAGCTTAATGCTTCTTAATCTCGATTGCCTCTCGAATCAGTCTTGTACTCTGTGACGCGTCAATCCAAACGTAACCAGGGCCTAGTTTAACTAGGTTAAAATGTCGAGCCATAATTAAAAGTAAATCAATCCGCGCATAAGACTCGTTAAAGTATTTATAATGAGCTTAAAACGCGAAAGATTGAAATGTGTTTACAAAGTGTAATTTAATTAATGAGCAATATCAATACTATGTAACCGTATAAACTTAATTTTTATGTCGATGATAAACATCGAGTCTTAAAACACAAGAAATAAAATCATAATTTTACGTTCAAATATAGATTGAAAAAGATTAGTGACTAGTGTCTATAAAGGTCTATAAAGTGTCTATAAAGGATTTATTAGAACGAAGAAGTGTTCAAGTAGAGATAGCTTAAAAATTCCACGCAATGTAGCATTTGCTATAAATAGGCATAGACAATAGATACTTCAAACCTGTTTATGGTTATAGGAACTTTTTTTTTCACTTTTGAAATGATGGCGCTATGTTATATGCGTTCGGAAAAAAGACAGGTGACAGACTCCAATATAACCTCAAAAATTACTGTTATAAAGAGGCACCCAGTGAAATTATACAATTTTTTCTTGGTAATGAATATGTGAGTTCTAGCTACGAGTATAAGGCCTAGAAAATTATTAGAAACAGACGATTTTGTCTGCACTTAAAGAAAAAAAAAGAATTATATAATGTATTTAATGTGTACAAGAGAATTAATGTATATTTTGTACAGTTTTCGGTACATAAATAAATAAAATCATTACTCGCTCATTTGTAAGAACAATGTGACATCTCGAAAATATTAAATGACTTCTGAACTTAAAAATAACATTGAAATTTTATATTTAAGTTGACTTTCTGGTGTTGTCACGTTATTCTAATAAATGGTTGATATTTAGTCAGCTTCTTCAAAAAATATGACTGATGTGTAGATAAAGAGATTTTTTTTTTGTGTACAGTATTTTATATAACGCATAAGTATGTGTCTACTTAATTTAATGGTGAAACTAAACGCACTCAAAGGCAGATGATTGCACAGATCCAAAAAAAGTTAGTTTTCATTTACGAAAAATAAAAATATTTACAAAATTAAACATATCATGAGATACGCAACGAAAACGAATTTAAATAGTCCAGTGTTATTTTTCAAATAAAATATGTATATTTATTTTTACGTTATAACCATCTGCTTTTGAGTTAATTATTTTTATGAGCATCTAAAACTCAGTTAAATGAGTTTGATTTAAAATAAATGTACGTTTTAACAGACAACTTTGTAGAGTTGAAACAGTTTTTGTGTAAAATAAAAGTACAAACCTATTTTTCGATGAAAAAAAAAATAGTACTATAGTAAAAAAAAAAAGAAAGTTATCGAAACTTATGAGAATAAAAACCTCTGTAAATAATATATTTTAGCTCACTTTATAGCGCTTTTTAATTGTAAAGTTTGCCTAAAATATGTTAACTAATATTTAAATGTGGCAATTCTGCAGTAAATTCAACCAATAGATATTCTTACGACTCTCTCTTACATTTTTCTCAGATTCTTATACAAGTTGTATTTTTCCGATGGGACTGTAAGTCAAATCATAGTTTTATCAAAAGCTTAGACATATGCAAATATACTGCCTGTGTCATATAATGATACTGAGTCGTATAAAAATTCCGTCAAATAATCCGAAATGATAATTTTACGTCGATTGGAATTAATATTTTTATGACAAAATGTTTCAAATTTCAAAAATATTTATTTTCATATTTTATTTAAAAGCGTCTTTTAAATATATTTTTTTATTATTTAAAACTTGGTTTACGTCTCCATACTACTTTTTTCTCGTTTTATTATAATTTAAGATTTAACTATACAGTCCTATCTCCAAAACTCTGTGTACTCTGCCATACACTTTCACCTTTTTTACGGAAAACCAAAGAGGATCCGACAATATTCTTTTATATATTGATTCGCTAGTCTATCAGGCTGATAACGAAAAAGACGTAGATATTATTGCACTTTTTAATTTTAACTATTTTATTAAGTCACACAATTATAAGGGTCCGTGTACACGAAACGTATTCGTCGAAACAATATTTATTCGCCAAACTATCAAATTTATAAAGCAACAAAAGAACACACGATAGAATATCACCGAGGGCCTAGACAAAATGAATTACAATAGACGATACCACTATAATAGAAATGTGCAATATATATAGACTATAAAATGCTTTCTATATATCACGTCGTTATGTTCCGTTAATTCCATACATTTTGCACTTGTCTACTGGTGTTATCGCTGATATAATATTACTTTGTCTACGCCAGCAGGTGGATAAAATATCTATTTATATGAAAATAAGTGACATATTGCGGCAATTAAGCTCCACGATACAGTTGGCAACTGACAAGTCTTTTTACAGCAACAAGTTGTAGTCAGTCGGCCGGATGCATCACAACAAATACACTCGTGGACATGCTCCCTTAGTTATACAACGACTTGGAATAAAATTAGTTTTTAGTTACGAAATTGAAAGATGATCGTACGGATTAAAAAGCCTATTTACGATAGAGCTGATAGAAACAAAGCTACCGGCTAAACGATATCGTTTTTAAAAGTGATAATTGGAATATAACCTCTTCAAGGACGTTGGTACACATATACATTTGGTTTTTTCCTTTTAATTATTTCAAGAGGAATTAGGTATTATTTTATCGGAGAATATTTTACTACAGAATCTCTCAATAACAAAAAAAAAAGAACTTGAAAAGGGAACATACAACATACACACACACTCTTGAATTTATAATATTAGGAAGGATTGTAAGAACTTATCTCCTTTTCTACAGCTCTATTATGGACTCGGCTTTACCTAAATGTGACCATCAATTATACTAATTAACCTGTAACTTTGATATGCAGTAATTTAAAAATCTAAAAATTTTGTTCTACAACGTTTTTGTTTGTTCATTTGAAGAATCTAACCGTCTCATATTAAAAAGGGTAGAATTATAAGCGGGTATAATAAAAAAAAAACAGTTTTATTATAAAACGGAGTTCATTTTTAGTACTTATTGATATTATATGTTGATAATATTTCTGTATAATGTTATAAATTGATAATGATGTATGATATTAGGTCCTTTTAACGATGATTGAAGAGATATTTGTGCAGGCCGGCATGATCAATTCGTTTGTTGATAGGTTTTCTTTACTGGAAAGTCCTCATCGAATAAGAATAAAAATAATAAAAAAAAACTTTTAACTGATATAGGATTCTTATAAGTACAAACAATAGTGTATTTAATTTTATTTGGTTTAAAACAACTGTCAGTCGTAATAGTGCACGTCAGAAATCAAGACTTCAGCTACGCAGGCTTGCATGGGCGTATCCGGGTGTTAATACACACCGCCTCTTTCATTTTGTATACCTTTCTACTATATACTTTCTTTCTACTATATCCACTGACTCAATGCCTTATTCCACTACTACAATTGAAATGTCATTTAGCACATTCGGACTAGTAAAACCGTATTCACAGAAAATTTTAACGGTATGGGCGATTCTTTCACGGACTACGTCCTAAACAGTTTTACTGAAGATTCCCGAAAGTTACTTTGAAAATAACTATCTTATACAATTAAGGATTTTAAATTAAAAAATTATCTCTCTATACAGAATTTGCAGGAATTCCTGGGGGCTATCTCTTATATACTTTATGTTTAGCGTAGATGTCTTGTTGTAGTTCCGAGGAAGTTGGCGAGCCAAAAGTAATCTTGGCCCCGGTAGACGCGTAGAAGGAACACCCCGATGGTTTTAGTCTGTAAGAGTTCGACACACCGGGGTAAAAAAAAGTAAGTCTTCCTGTATTGTGACAGGCAAACCAAACGCGCAGGACCTGGCTTGAAAAAAGTAGAATTGCTCACCTCTAGCCCAGAACATGGGGTACGCCCATATAAACTGGTAGATAATATTTTAGGCTTGAAGTATTTTTTACTAGTAATTAAATTTAATATGAGAGCATTGTAGTTTAAAAAACTGAACACTAGCGCCATCCCTTATAATATTCACGACTGATAACAATAAATGTTATAGCGCTGGCGACATGCATTTGTTGAGAACGGAGTCTGACAGGCGTGTTGATGTAAACGTGCTCGTTTGCGCTTCACAGTGAAATCAACCAATTATTGACAAATACTTTGTATTAAATAACGGTGTTATACGTTGAATATAACACTGCTGAATAATAATACTGGATACCACACTAAAAATAATTTCCGTTTTGTAATAAGACTTCTTTTAAACTTTATCTTAGGCAAAGATGTATAGGCCAGACTGCCTATAGTTTATTTTTAATCTAAATAATTCCTTTTAACGATTACTTTTTAACTTGTAAATAATTAACATTATAATATACTTGTTTTAATTATTTTTATTTGAGATTACCGCAGTATTGTGTAAAACTTTTCTATAATTTTAGCAATAACTCGATAGCCATAGTCATTGTAGTGTTAATTTTATTATTTTCTTTGTCTGTATGAAATTAAATAGTAAATTATTGTTACATTTTTTCGAGATATAGAGAACTTACTTTATATTTGTTTGTTTTATTGATTTTCCCGTATGTTTTGCATAGAAATGTCATGTGTACTAGTGCTGTGAGAACCTCCAATGACTTCCAAGGGTCAAGAATCCATTGACGGTCTCCGTTGTCATGTCGGTTCACATATTCCACGACGGAAGGTCTCTAGATATATGTACAACTGGATATATATCGCAGCATAACGACTTGGTAAGAGTTAGAGAACTTAGTCTCAGCCGGGATATGCGATTCCGTATAGCAGCCGGGACATCGCAAACTCGCACGCTTTGTTCTTTTATAGAAGGGGTTATATCACTAAAATTTGAATTTATTTAACAAGTTAAAGTAATTTATATTCCTTCAACAATGAAAAAAGAGCTGATAATCTAACAGTTGATAAAAAAAATCACTCATTGTTATTTAATCATTCATGTGTTTAATTGTCCCTAAATATGTTGAATATAATTTACTTTGTTTTAATGGAAATATTCAAATATTATTATTTTTACATATTTGGAATTGAAATAGAATGTTGAATATCCCCCTCGTCAATTAAATCACTCTATATAAAAATACAAAAATCAGTAGATACATGCGTTTAACTTATAACACCTTCTTTTGGCATTGGATTTTAAAAATTATAAAGCACGTTGACATTTGCTGTGGTAATTTCAAAACAATTCTGTCAAATGATGTAAAATTTTTAGTGTAAAATTTTATTGTATTTGTAATTTTAACCTTCTAGTATTTGATTGTTATCATGAACACAACAATTGCGCGAGATATTCCCACTCTCGGCACCTGCGATGAAGATTGTTGCGGCAACTGTGAAATTTTTTCAGACCGGTATAACAAATGCAGGCTTCAAAACAGCATTCAACAGATTAACATTTACGGGAAACCCCGAAGTTGTAGCTACAAAATTGGTACAAACACCCAAACATCACTAGTCTCGTTTTCCGCTCCACTGAAGCGAAACACCGATTATAGCAGCGAAGTATCTGACAAGAACATTGATTCCAAGCTAAGTCGATTTTCAATCACTACCAAAGTGTCCGGTTTGTATCCGGGACACGATATTTTGTCGAAGAAAGCTCGAAAGAACAGGTTCTTGAATAAAGAAAACAATTTAACGTTCCGGGCAGTTGTTATGAGATGATTGACCAGTCCAGGAATCTTGAAATTATTCGAGGCAGGGAAAAAATAAGTTACTGACGCCATAACCTCCTCCCTCCCTTCCACTCCTTTAGCCTAAGTTTCTCTACTATATGGATTAACTTAATAAAAATGTTTCCAGTACAATTTTTAGACATTTAGTACTCAACAACTTTGTGAAAATGTAAACATATTTAACGCACGAGAAACAAAATATTCACGAAAAACGATCATTCACCTTATATAACTTAAAACGTTATAACGACTTCTTATAAGACTTTTGAGTTAACTTTTAAAACGTCAAGATCAAAGCCTTGTAGTTTTCAGTCATTTTTTACGCATAGGTTGATCAATTTTTTAGATATATTATTCAATGGATACGCCAAAGTGTTCGCTTTTTTTTTCTTCGATTGGATAATACTTTCAAGGCCGGGACAGGCCTTTACTACAGCCGGCGAAGAAAGAGAGCATTTAAGGTGCTCAGCTAGCGAATTTTATGGAATGTGCGGCAACACAAGGGCAAACGTGTGGTTACGGATCTCTGCTTAGGTGGCCAGTCACATTTAAATCTAAGTAAATCTACCAGCGTTTCGGAAGAAAGGAACTCAAGATTGCGTCGGAATAGAGATGTGCTCGTCTGCCCCCTAAAAATCAGGTGCCTGAGGCTTGACCCCTCTCCCTATATCCGGGCCTATTTATAAATAGCAAAAGCGGTTTTTTTTTCGATTTTACAGGATAATAATACTAATAAAAAACTAATCAAACCTAATAGTGCGTCCGCAGTAAATGTTTCGTGGTTTTTGTAAAACATCAACTTGTCTTTGTTTCTCGTGTATTTGAGATTACTATTGTTCTCTTTCTCGCTCACCAGTTAGCAAGGGTGCTCAAACTGTCGATCGCGATGGCTGCTTTGTAAATCCTAATTCTATGTTTACTTTTCTTTGGTAGCCCTTTCCAAATCTTCATAGACTCTTACCGACTAAAACCACCAGGGTGTTTCTTTTCGCGTCTGCCGGGGCCAAGGGCACGGCTATTTCAGCTACCTCAGCACCCGACTTCTGGCCTTCTGCAGGCCTCTCCTTAGCAGTTTGCGAGGAGTAGTGTAAAGAGCTACACCTCGTTCATCTCTGGTATTGGAGCGGTGTAAGGGAACACATCACACACCGCTGACGGCTTAATATTGGGCGACGCTGTCCCTCAAATGCGCCGCTGGGCATCAATCCATTATGGAAAAGGGCCGCTAGCGAAGGTCCTCCTCTTTCGTCCAACCCCAGTGGGGCGGCGGATGGGATATCATGCGTCGAAAGTGTCTCCTGATCCCTTTCCGCCGCTACTTAATCCTTCATCACTCCCTCACAATAGGAGAGAACCGCCTGCCATGCTGTGTCGCTACCGATAATCGCGCGAGTGTGTGCGGGCGGCGAAAAATCCCCGTTCACCACCCTAACAAGGTCTGCCCTTTCCGTGCCCCTGGCTGGGCACTCTTCCTCCACATGCTGCGTGGACTCGCCAAGTCATTCTATTATCTACCTACATGATATCTCACTACTTACGTAATTGAATATAGTAATATGAAAACATATTTTTCTGTACAAACAATATAATATTCAAGCATAAACAAATAGAACCATAATCTAAATACATTTGTAAATAACAACACAGAATTCTTTATAAATCAAGATTGCATTGTGTGGAAGTAAATTATCATGAAATACGTTTATAAACAAATACTTTAAATATAGATACACCAAGTTGAGTAAATAGTCGCTTAAAATATATTCCATTTCAGGGAATGATGTAATACGAAAAGAAATATAATTTATTTTAATAGGCTTACTTCCAAACACTTTGATTCGTCAAAAAAATGTAATCTACCACCGGTTCGGAAAGTAGAGTTTACCGAGAAGAGATAGCCATAAACTCTAGTAGTTGTTCTTATCAACATAATGAGATACAAATATGTAATACACAAAGTAATTAATATCCCGTGAGAAGAATCGTATACATTAAGGCCACGCAATTTTATCATTAAAAGTCATTGATGGAATAATATCCTCTTTTTAGAATTTTAATTTTAATAGTTCTCTTTTAAATTCCAATAGAGATAACTCCAGAAGCGTTTAGACATTGTATTGTATAGACGAATACCCCATGTAAGAACCATGAACTTTTAAGCCGGTAATTAGGTAACACGTGTTTATCTGATTTTTGTAAGTAATCCGAGCTTTAACCACATGCAAGATAAATTATTTTAATGTTATAAGACAATGACTTTTTAATGTTCATGAATATTATAATTTTCTGATGTATTTTGGTAATATCATCGTATCACCGACATGCTGGTTTAGAGTAGGACTGGGTTTTTAACACAGAATCTAATATTTCTATCCCATTGATCACGAGGTTATTTGAACGTATGACTTTATTTCTATGGCATCTTTTAAAACTATTACCGTTTTAAACGAATTCAACTGACGTTGAATTAATATCGCCTTTCATCATTGCACGTTATCTGTTTGCGAAAGCGGAGTTTTCATTAATCAAACATTGTATTTAGTTCCAAAAGCAATATTTACTGAAGTACTTTATTTTAGTTTAATATTTGCTTATTTCTCTATCGTGATTCCCTACAATTTTGTCTATATAGTTACACGTATTAGCGTGTATATGTACGTTGATTGTTATTATGGAATAAAGATGAGATATGTAGCCGTCTCTATTGTTCAATAGATGAACCATAATTCGTAACGCCATCAGGTGGCGATAATCATAACTACAGCCACTAGTAATGTCATGTATTAATAATAATAAAAGCATTTATTTGGCACACATCATAACATACAACATAGCAAGATAGGTTAATAATGACAGAAAATAACAAAAGCAAATACCCTGTGTTGTGATGATACGCCGAAAGTAAGTCAGCTCAACAAATGCTATGTGACCAGCTGAGCCACCCAGCGCTGAATATAAGAGGGAGAAAACGATTTATAGAATTGTCGCTGCAGCTCTATATTAACGCTGGAACATACGAAATAGCTGGAGAATCTTCTAAGCGATTAGTGGGACCTGCTGTTCCGTTATAAATACGCGGCAGGTTCAAACGCGGAGCAGCAGTTTGCAGAATTATAAAACAACTAGACGTTGTGTCGGATACCATCCGTATGTGGTGGACGTTCCTTATGTCCACACGAAGAGATTCGCTTCAACATTCATTATGCAAACAGCCAAAAAGTGGAATATGCCGACAGCGATCATATTTCCACGACTTAGGAGTCTTTAAGAGAAGAGTGAATAGGCATTTGTTGGGTGGATACAGTCCATCGTCGGGCTCACCTTCACCTTCCACTAGGTGTCATTGAGGTCACGCGTCCGCCTGTAAATAATAATGAAAAAAATAATATTTAAAGACCATAATTATTATAGTATTTCTGAAATGAATATGTTCTGTAAGACTACATAAATGGTTCATTCAGTGAATAGAATACAGTAGCTTATGTATAATTGACACATATTTGAAAATGTTCAGTTATACTTAGTGTAGTTATTGCTTTTAATTATTATATGCAATCGAATGTTGAACCCTGTAAACTAGTTGTATAGACAAATATTAAAAATCCTGTTTGGCCACGTGCTAAGTAAAATGTAGGTAACGGAACAAAATACACAGATCAATAAATTTTGCATTTTTGTTTTATATTTCACTAACGTATCTCTGCTCATCCCGTAAGGAATATAGCATGATAATATATTATTATTAGTAAAATGTGGAAAGAAAATAATATAAATATTGCTAAAAACTTAGGTAGGTATACCACAATTATAACTGAATTTAACCAGTAATTCAATATCCAAGTTTTATCTCTATATTATATCATTTCAAGATTCGATCAAAGTCAGCCAAGTACTATTCAAGATTAACCGGGCAGTAGACTTGCGGGAATCTGCTGGCCGGATGAGACCGAGGCGACGTGCAGTGTCCGGCGCGCTGCTTGACAGGGAGGTGGGATCTTTACACTCACCTCTATCAGAGAAGGAGCCTGAATAGGTTATTCGCTACTGGAACTACTGTAACAATTAGGATACCCAGACCCGTGTAGTCATTAATGTGACATCCTAAGGGGTTTTAGTCAGTAGGAGTCTCTGGGCGGGTGACGTTGAGGGCGTCCCCGTCCAGTACAGAGAGGAGGCGAGGGGTTTAAATCCCCCTCCACGAGAGGAGGCCTGCCCAAAGGCCAACGCCCGCCGAGCCGTCGGAAGTATTCGGATTCCCAGGCTCGGCGAAGGCGAAGAGAGGGCAGTGCTGGCACCCCGGTGGTTTTAGTCGGGGCAGGTCCGACACACCGGGGGAAGTGGCCCTCACCACTTCCCCTGACGGTCCGTAGGGATTTCCACCGGGATAACAAAAAAAAAAAAAAGTCAGTAGGAGTCTGACACACTCGGGTCGCTGTCCTCACAGCGTCCCTTATGGTCCTGTGTAGGATATTCCCCCGGGTTACTAAAAAAAGGAACACCTAGGATATTTAAATTTTCAGCAAAAATATAGATAACAATATTCATAATAAACTGTTCATAATTCATCGTTATTTACATAAAAGGAGCCACGGGCAAAATGTACTAAAAGATAACAACTCAACTGTCTCGGCGTGTAATGCAAACATGAACAAACCCTATATACATTCGCTAAGTGGAGTTTCTGAATAATTCAGTTAGGGACATGGCCGAGACAACATTGTCTGATATTTCCAAGCATCTATCGTTAGATGTGCTTGATAAAGCCTTCAAATTACGCACTAATAGTGAAGATGAGATAGAATCTGTGGAGATTACGAGAGCCGTCCCAAGTGGAGAAGGGCTTATTGGGGCCGTATACAGGATTCACGTCAAAGGAAAGGTGCACAGGGCTTCTTTTATTGCCAAAGGATTAGCTAATGATTTGTTATTAAGAAAATCTCTACACTGTACCAGATACTTCAAAAGAGAGGTCTCATTTTTCACCAAAATCCTCCCAACACTTGTCAAATTCCAGGAAACGTTGGGCAACGAGGATTTAAACAGCGTTGTTCCGAAGTGCTACAGCGCTCATCAAGATGGTTTTAACGATTATATTTTAATGGAAGATCTCTCAGAACTCGGTTATAAGTCAATATCAGAGAACCTAACTGAGACACAAAGGAATGTGACTTTGAAAGTGCTAGCGCATTTGCATGCAGTGTCTATGGCTCTGCGGGTTATGGAACCTGAACAATTTGCGGAACTAGGCAATTTGACACCAGAATTGTATTACACTGAAGATAATTACAAATGGTACACACCGTATCTACAAAACGCTGTAGATATAGACAAGAAAGCTATTGCTGAATTCGAAAATGAGTCTAGTATTTATTATAAAAAGTTTAATGAATTAGTGAACGGAGATTTGTATAGAAAACTTATTAATGTAACATCAACTAAAGGGAATAATGCAGTGCTGTGTCACGGGGACGCTTGGTGCCCGAATTTCCTCTGCTCCAACGACACGGCTGTAGCGATTGACTTCCAGCTGCTAAGAATTGCTTCACCCGTCACAGATTTAACGATGTTTTTATTCCTGTGCGGAAATCTCTGCTGCACGAAGCAAGATTTTTTAAACGCTGTCGAAATATACTACAGTTATTTGGTATATTACCTCAATGATTTAGGTCTGAACGCAGAAGATGTGTTCACACGTCAAGATTTAGACGATGAGTTGAAAGAATTTGGAAAATTTGGTCTGATTACTAGTTTATCAAATATTCCTTTGTTAGCCAGTGAACGATGTGACGTTTTGGACTCGTTTGAGACTAAATACTCTGGGTTGGACATGATACCATTGGAAATATTGTGGCCTTTAACGCCATTAGTAACGAGGAAACAAAAAATGAATTTGGTGAATATATTGCGTATTTCCGTTGATGCAGGATTGATTTAATATATTAGGGTCGCAATACACGTAAAGGCACATTTAGGATTCTAGCAGTCCCTAGTACCATTCTGTATACACCTTTATGGAAAGCTGTTCGAAGTATGTGATGCGGCGCTGGCAAACTCGCGATCGCAATAGAAATTGCATGTGGTAGGGCGATCGCCCGAACTGGGTTGTAACCGTGGTACACAAGTGTAAAGACAGTTATAGTGACTCGCTTCGGCCTTAGAGACCTTAGATACTTAGAGACCTTCCGTCGTTGTATGTAGGCGGGCATGGGGACAGCGAATGTCAACGGATTTTCGTCCTTTGGCAGTTGGTGCTATTTTTGTACTTAACTATACTTTGCATCAGGTGCAATGTTGACTACTTTGTGACGTTGTCGAGTCAGTATAGAAACAAAATGTATAGAGAGGTATACTGCGACCCGTCAGTTGCTGCCGAACTCACAAACTCCTAGAATCCGAAATGTGTCGTAATTAGTTCAAAATTATTTTATCTATATTGTTTAAATTAATAACGATGTTTTATTATCGTGGCATAAACTGAACCTGGTGCGTTACAAACTAAAGGCGTATTTTTAAGTAAACAAAAGTCACCTTGAAACAGTATTTTCTTAACTTACGACAAAAAGTTGTTTACTTTATTTGCATATAAACACAAAATAAATACATTAATTGAGTGTATCTTTATTTCATTATATTGTTTAGCTATATCCCTTTCTTGGTGAGCAGATATACAATAGTGGCTGTATCCACTTTGCGCTTATATGTCGTGCCCAACGTGACCAGTAGCGCAGCTGATCGCCGTTCTCACAGCACTAGTGCACATGACAATTTTACTAGATGCCATGCGGGTTTCGTCACGGTGAGCATGTACTGCCTAAACCCGTACTTAATCTGGTAAAACTCGGAAGCACTTGCCGGGATACGAATCTGCGACCACTCGCGATGCCGCGTATGGAAACCGGTCATATTTACAAAAAGTAAATAGATTGCTAATAATTATCAACATTTAAATTATATCCATCGTGATAAGTGTCTCCCTGATAGTTGGTATTAGGGTTAGCTCATTATTGTAACATTTGCTAAAATAAAAGGTTTATATATTATGAAATATCTTTATTCTTAAGATCTTAGGGTCAAAATATAACTCTTAAACTAAGCTGCGACTCCGTCCGCGGCTCCGTCGTCATCTGCAGAATATAAATAAATATATTATTTTACGAAAGGCTTATACAGAACGTCTCACTATATGATTTGATAGACGAGAGAGATATTTCCTGAAACAACAGTTTACACCTTCTTGCAACTAATTTGATGAACAAATGAAATGAAATGTATTTATTTCTCCACAAACTAACAAAAAACTAAAAATTCAAATGTAGTACCACAAACATGATACAGAAACAAAAGAAAATACAAAAACATATAAATAAATCAAATGAGAATTGATTCGTAAAAAATATGGCCACAGCAGCTCGCGTGGCGCGCGAATGATTTATAAGAACATTAAGTTCCTTTTACATAATTTTAGGCAAACAGGTATTGACTCGTGTCCCTTCGCGCTGTATCCTCCTGGTCTAGGACAGGCAAATACCTACTTAATAATTAATTGATATACATTAATTCATGTGTGTAATTGACCCTAATATGTTGACTATAGTATAGTTTGTTTTAAAAGTATGATTAAATATTCTCTCTGAATATCTCGCCCATCTATTGAATCACTGCGTATGGATAAATAGAAAAAAATATAGATCATTATTACGCTACCCAAATAACCCTCCCATTGCCTTGGTAAAAAAGCAGTTTTGGAGATTTTATTTATTATATTCAAAAACTTTTTTTTCAAGGTCCTATACTGCTAAATCTCACAGAAAGACCGGACAATAACGCCGTACATATGGATCATATGACAATTTCCTGTCCCAATAAAATAAAATCTACTAATCTCGTGGCTTAGTGGCTAAGAGACCGGCATCCATGCGCGACAGCACGAGTGGTCGCAGGTTCGTATCTAGGCACGTGCCTCTGGGTTTTTCCAGATTAAGTCTGGACTTAGACACCACATACTCACCGATGAAGGAAATCACCGTGAGGAAGCTCGCATGACATCTAATAGAAAGATCATTTGTACTAGTGCTAACGGAACGGCGATCAGCTGCGCTGCTGGTCACGCTGGGCACGACATATAAGCGCCAAGTGAATACAGAGACTTAAGTATATTTCTGCTCCCTCTAAATGAGATACAGACAATATCATAATAACATATCTACATCCGTACGTATCTGGAAAATCCCAGATGGACATGCCAGGATTCGAACCCACGAGAATTCGCGCTGCCGCACATGGCTCTGCTGTTGAGTTTGTTGTTGTGTGTTAATGTCTGTGTAAAATAGCCGGTCAGCAGAGCGCTAATGAATGTCCATCGCGCACCCTTGTCGTCAGTGTCCATCGGCTCCGGCGTCTCCTGGTAGGCGAGCGCGAGCGGCGACACGACGACGCCGTCCCAGACCGTGATCTCAGCCGATATGTCCTTGCCGCCCTCGAACGACTGCAGCCCGACCACGTACCGGTGCCCGCCGCGGGCTACCACGCGCAGCAACCTGCACCGGAACAATTATCATCATCAGCACATCCTGGTTAGTGATGAAAATGCCCGGGAATTTTCCCAAAGTGCCCAAAACTTCCGAGCACATTTCGTAAATTCCCGGGAATATTCCCAAGGAAGTTTTTGGGCACTTTGGGAAAATTCCCGGGCATTTTCAGCACTAATCCTGGTCCACACCTTAACCCCTTTGATACGGCAGGCATCGCTGCAAAATGTTTCGCAGGAAACTGAGTTCCGTGCTGAAAGTGCGCACATTTAATGCGAGCAGCTGCGAAGCATGAACGGGACAAAGTTTTGCCTCCAAACGATTTTCTTTAGTTTCGAGAAGAAAAATAATACGGGCAAATAAAATATAGTCACTCAACGTCTATAGTAGCGAAAGCGTTAACGAGTGCCAGACAGTTGGTTTGAGGGATTATCCTGTGCAATCCCGTAGTCCGGCGCACCCTGCGCTTGGAGGATCACCCCGGTTGTTTTAGTCAGTGCGAGCCCGACAAACCGGGGGGAGCGGCTCTCCCGCCCTGCCGTTATCGGCCCTGAGGGATAACGGCTTTCCACCGGGTTACAAAAAAAAAGATTCTGCTGCCCATATGAGAGGGAAGCTCCGCCCGTGAGATAGGTTTGTAGAAGTGGGTGGACTCTATATCCACCCCTCTCAGGGAAGAAGTAGGTTAGCTGATGATGCGACAACTTTGTACTCACGTCTGAGCCGTGGCTGCTGCGAGGTCTTGCGCGGCGAGGTCCAGCGCGGTGTGGGCGCGCGCGTGGGCGGCCTCACACGGGTCCGCGAGCCCCGCGCTGCCCGGCAGGAACAGTCCGCCCGCCATCAGCGACAGCGCCCGTCTGCACAATCAAACGACCTATACTATACACGCATACCAATGGAGACAGTTTTAACTCATTATAAATACTTTAACGGGTCTTGTGCGTGAATTTATTTACTTAAATTAGATCTCGACGCTTCAACCTGGTAACAAAGGCCATTGTCACGAGCAGACTGATACGCCGCTGAATTTTCATCAAAAGCGGGAAGTGTATGTACGCCGTCATACCGATGGAGACAGTGAATACATTTTCGTCCTTTGATAGTTGTTGTCGTTTTTGGCCTATACTATAATTACCATCAGGTGCATTGTAGCCACTTTGTCAAGCCAGTGTAAAAAAGATGCAATTAAATACGAGATTTTTTTTAAAAGTCACGGACAAGATATTGCATAATGACTCTGGCTAGTGCTAGATATGTTTAAAAAAAATCAGATAATGGCTCTCAAATGGGATTGAGCAGGACTTCTGGGAAACAAGGTGATGGCAGAATGTGGAGCCATCTGGCTAGGGAAGATGGTCCTAGAATGTGTAGCCATCTGGCTTGACGAGGTGGTGGCAAAATATGGGGTCTGGAAAGATAGGGTGATGGCAGAATATGAAACTTTGAAATAACTTTATGGTGGCCAAGATCGGGAAAACTAAGGAAAAAACTTCCAGCTGTAGAGTAGATGGACAATGTGGTCAAACTTGCAGGATTTATCTGATGAACTTAGCATAGGTCTGAGGGTGGTGGCATAACACGAAAGAGGCTGTGTCCAGCAGTGGGGAGAATCGGGCTGCTAATATTGTGACCACGATTGAATTGGATGCAGACCTACCGCCACACTGCCGTTCGTTAAATACCGGTTAGAAGTCACGTATTAGTTACCTGAAGGCGACGTTGATAGGCAGCGCCTGCCTGGCTGGGTTGTTCAGGATGCAGTGGTGCGCGAGCAGGTCTATCATCCAAGGCGTCAGCGGCTCCAGCCCCGAGTGACGCGCGCACATGTCTCGCAGCAGCCGTATCAGCACCTGGGGGACAGGGACCAACAGTCATGCTAGGCGCAGATATATATATATATTTTTATTTGTATTGATCTGTAATCGGCCCACCAACCATAATCAGATATGGTCTGAAGTATACTCTAGTGGTAATGCTATCAAATTAAAGATTTAGTTACCCTTTTTTACTTGGGAAAAATCCTCATAGGACCTTCCAGGCCGCGCAGGGGCTAGCGGTCGAGGTGTGTCGGACTTGTACCAGTTAAAAATCCCAAGGTGACTACTTCTGCAAATTAGCGGGGACTTTTGAGTCCTGTAATCAATTCGCCGCAGCCACAGCCCGCCGCGCCTTACAGGCACGATCACGGAGGGAGATGCCGCCTCCCCAGATATACGGTGTGCTTCAGTAAAGCGCGTCACGAAACTCCGCCAACTTCTCAGGGGTCGCTGACCGGTCGCTTAGGACCCCCACCCTGAGTGGCCATGAGAGTAAATACATCCTGCAATAGGGAATTGGCAATGAGCGGCTCGCGAGCCACATGAGGCTCTATGTATGTAAAGCTGCGGTGCTTTAGTTCTATATGCATATATTATTTATTTTATATAAAAAAAAAAGTTTGAAATTTTGTATATTGTAATTTTTTACTCTTTAGAGTTAAAAATTGCTGACTCCTGACCTATACTAATGCTGAAGGCATCAACACATCGAAGCAATAATATTTCTCCGTCCTAAGTCCTTCTCGACATGATCAATGTTCAATCATGGTATCATGATCACACATGCAGAATTGTCTTTGGATATTTTTTTTGTATACTGGCTCGACAAAGGCTGACTATATTGCACCAAATTCAAAGTAAAATGTATTTCAAGAATGGAATCGACCGGCAAGGGACGAAACGCTAATATGATAATCACCTTCACTATGTCGGCCCACATATACGACAGGTCTCTGAGTATATGAACGTCTGGAAATTCATAGACTGATCCCGAAACGAGTCACTATGACGATCTTTACACCTGCGGCCTCGCGTCATTGAATTCCACGCAAACAAAGCCGAATGTAGAAGCTAGTCTGTAAAATTTTCAACCAAAATCACCTTAATTGAGGAATGATGAGCGTTCTCCTCGAACCATCTGCTGTGACGTATTGCCGCTAAGTGACTGCTGATGACCTTGTAGTCCAAATGCACCTGAAATCAAATAACTTCGTCATAATTCTCATCGATTACCTACAATCAATTAACATCCTCAATTTTGTCAATTCAAATCATCATTCATCCCTTTTAATTAACCCGTTAATTTTGGTACCCTGGGAGAATATCCTGCATAGGAATGTCAAGCTCAATGAGAGCGGCGGTGACGGTCTCTAATTCTTACTGACTAAGCACCTACGAGGTTCCTTCAACTCTCCAGAAGCGGGGCCTGCAGACCCATATTCCTTAAATGACTCGGCAACCAAAAGCCTATGTTCCATCTCTTGGAGAAGTGAGTAAAGAGTGCACTAGTCAGGACATCTCCATCAGGCAACACGCCGGACACATACGCCTCAGTTCTATCTCACCTGAGCAGCAGACTCTCACACTACTGCCTGGAGTTTTTCATGAACCCAATCAAAACAGCTATAAAAACTAATTTTTTAGGGAATTAGACTAAAATAAATGCAATCTTCTATACACAGTGATTTGAGTTTTTCCTCCATCACTTAAAATCTTATTTCATGGACTAGTTTGGTTTGGCTTGTCAGCTCTTCAATTGTTTTAGTAATGATTTGTAATTAGTGCTCTATATTTCTATGATACAATAAATCAGCCAGAGTGCAAGTATAGTCAATGTAGTATATGTAAAATAAAAAAAATACTTGGAAAGAACTCCAATTGCCCCAAGATCCTGGTTCCAACCTAACAGTTGTCTGAATATTCCTTATCCAGCATTAAGCCAAACAGTTATTCATTTCATCTCTAACAGTGACCATTACACTCAGCAACAATACAGTACCTCGGGCTCCAGTTTCCTCAAGTTCTGATGCAGAGTGGTGACAAGTACGCGCACGGCGGCCGCGGCTCCGGTCACCGTGAATCCACGCTCGTGACAGGCGCTCACGACGGCCCCTCCGCCTTCTGCTCTCATCAGCTTGTTCACTTCATCATTAACCTAAGTAAAACAAAACAATTTAGTGTTTGTAGGTTTAGTAGGAATTAAACTCTTGTTTAGACACTGGAGAATAAGGTCTAGCTTCTAGTAATTCATAGTCACAATAATAATATATTGTCATGCTATATCCCTTTCGAAGCAAGCAGAGATACATTAGGGGCTATATCCACTTTGCTCTTATATGTTGTGCTCAAGGTGATCGCAGCTCTCACAGCAGTAGTGCACATGACATTTCTATGATATGATATTTTAGATGCCATGCGGGTTTCACGATGTTTTCTATCATCTGTGAGCAGATAAGCATGTGGTGCCTAAGTCATACTTAATCTGGAAAAATGCAGACATACAGGTTTTGAAGCTAAGATGATTCCGGTTACCATGCATGGATATCGGTCTCTTATCTACCTAGGCCAATACAGCCACATGATACATTGTAATAGGTTGGAAACTATGAAATGAGCATTGCCTCAGTTCCCACCATGCATATAAATTTACAAAACTCAACACGAAAAAAAGTTAAAAGTTTAGTTAATCTGCATATTTAAGTTGATTTGTCCTCTAAAATAAATGATATACAGTGGATTTATGAAATAAATAAATAATGAATTTGTAATCAGTTTAAAAGGTATATAAGAGCTTATAAAGCAAATAAAAACTATCTACATGTTAGTTACACATACTTTATTAGACAGACCCTCCACAGCTTCTTTTGTTGGCAAAGTCTTCATGATGACCACAATATCTGCCACATTCTTGCCAGACATCATGGTGCCTTTCTTGTAAGACCCCACCTGCCTCACCTCCTCCAGTTGCTGGAATGTTTGACATGAAATCATTGTAGAACAGTTTTTTGCTGTTATCCTAAGTCTAAACTGGCGTGTTCAACTATCACATATCCTTTAGCACTATGTTTACCATACACAAAACTCTGTGATAGGAATCATCTATTCTATCTAATTTTGATCATACCTCAAGCAATTTTTGTTCCAAATACGTAAAATATTCTGTTATTGAGTTAGTGGTAAACTATATTGGTAAGTGATATCAGTTTCTGAGCTCTAACAAAACAGCTGCCCATCATTAGACACAACAAATAATAAAAAGATCATCACAGGATGATCACTTATGGGGTGAGCAGAGATAAATTAGTGGCTGTATCCACTTTGTCCTTATGTGTCATGCCTAACATAATCAGTAGTGCAGCTGATTGCATTTCCCAGAGTATCAACACATGACATTTCTAATAGACACTATGCAGGTCTAATCACAATGTTTTATTTTACTGATGAGCATATGCTGCCTAAAATGTGTACATAATCTGGAAAAACATATGTATGTACTAAGATTTGGATCTAGAACCAATTATGTAGCCATGCATAGCAACAGGTCCCATATCCACAAGGAGAAAACTATTTAAAAGTATTTTTTGGACATCCAGTTTCTTATTATTGTATGGAGATTAATATCAATTATTAACTGCAAATATTATAGGGGGCAAATATTGATTAAATGCAAATATGATACTTGCATCTGTGCCAGATGAACTGACATTCACATGGAACTCAACTTATATGCCTCAAGTTCTACTAAATTGCATTCAGTAAAGACTACATATAGTTAATTAATTAGTAAAAATCTGAGATACTTACACACGCTGCAAAATCACCAGGAGCCACAACTAAATTGTCAAGCACGGTCTGTAGTTTGGTGACCAGACTCAGCACTGCTGCCTGCTCCGCTGGTGATGGGCACAGCTCAGCATGTCTCTTCAGCAGGGCCTGTTGGATATTATTATTATTATCATCAAAAAATACGTGAGCAGCTATTAGCTGATGTGCCTATGTCTAAGCTGGTGTGTTCCACTATCACATATTGTTCAGTACTGAGTTGAGCATATATTAAAAACATAAAACATACATTAGCCAGTTTTCCTCGTACTGTAGGGCAATGGTTTCACTTTCTTAATTCCCCTGTATGATTGGAATGTATGAGAAGGGGTTTGGGCTTTTAAACCCAGAACGCTTGTGCAATGTGGGTTTGCGGGTGAGCACTATGTGCAGAGAAGGCACATGCAGCACCTTAGATGCATTCGGCATGATGTATTCCGGATGACGCATTAGTCAGCTCTTTCTATTATGCCTACTATTCTATTCTGCCACTAAACCCCATGGCTTATTAGATATTGAAAGTAATATTTTAGCTAAGGATATTATTATAGCAGAAGCAATTATAGTTCTCTATAGTGACAAGTCTCTAAATAAAAAAGTAAATAAAACTAAAGCAATCTTTCTAAGCAAGAAGAACAGGACCAGAACAACAGAGTGAGGAATGTACTCCCAGAAGACTTGATTATGCTCAAAATCTGAACCAATATTTTCTCAATCACAAAAAGAAATAGTTAACCAAAACATGGTATATCAGGATACAGGAACTTATCAGCTGTTCCAAACGGCATGTGCATTATCTCTGCCTAACTGGAGTGGTTCAAGATGCTTACTAACATCAGGATCATTCATGATGCAGACAGCCCATCGCTGCAACCTATCCAGGGCGTTAGTGCTGAGCAGAACTATCCAAGAGATGAGAGTATTTCTTGCAGAGTTTGACATAACCATTAATAGTTCCAGTGCAGTAAGACCAAATTTTAATCCTTTTTAACAATATCTGACCTACACTGACTGAGCAACCCTGGCCTAAGCTACATAAGTACTTAAAATATCGTTTTGATTAGTTACCTGAGTAAGCGCTGAATCATCGGGAGCCGGTTTGCACCTCGGGAAAGAAGGTTCCGCGAGGATCAAATCGAACGGCGGTCTCAGCATGGGTCTTGGCCTGTTGAAGGGCGGACGACCCATGCCACCGCGACCACCTGGCATGCCGCGGCCTCCACGGCCAGGGCCGCGGGCCATTCTGTTGTCGGAATACAACTTGACTGATTTAGCGACCGAAAAGTAAAAGCTTGCGCGTCACTTGCACTGTTAATACAATTGTAAACTCAAGAAATAGTCATCAATATTTTATTTAGGAATCTTAGCAATAAATTATTATTTAAAACAGGAGCACAGTTAAGATTTTGTGTTTTAGAAACAGAAACTTATTATTTTCTCTTTGACTGAAACAAAATGGCAGAGACGCGGCGTTAGAGAGGTTACTTTTTTGTTTTATTTTCCACTTTGTGGGAAGACAAAGGTTTTTACACCATACAGACAAGTTGCAAAACTTCTTCGAGAGTATTTCCTAATTTTTTTTATAAGTTTTCTCGAGTTGTCAACAACAGATAAAAAGATATCCGTAAAATATTTGTGAAAATTGTTGAATATATTGACTCGTAAGCTCTCTTTCTTTGTGGATATACAATCACAAATTTAAGGGTAAAGTTTGCATCACTGATTTTTTTATTATTCCTTCTTCTGAAAAAGTAAAAATCTAATATAATAGAGCTATAAATTAAATAACCTTAAGCGATGTTTAATAATATACAAATATATACACAAACTTACAATGTTCAATATAGCAAATGTATATACTTAGTGTATATAGTAGTCAATTATAGTAATACACCAATTTTATATAATTTAATGTTAGTGGTTTTATTTATATAGTATACTTAGAATATCCCTCTAAATAAGATGATATAACTAATAATAATTTCAGTTATTATTAATCTGGATATAAACTAAATTGTAGGATTCCAACATTCTTGTCATTTTTGACAGTACATTAAAAATGACGTGGAGAGGCGGGCTATGATTTTTTTGTAATCTTCGATTATTTCGCTTTTTAGGTGAATTTAACACTCTATGTAAGTGTAATATTGCGAAAAACTACAATACTATAAAATGATCGAAATAACAGATACGCAGAGTGAGTATTTCATTATGTTTTCTTACAAATTCTTTGCATAAAAACCATTACAATATTCTGATCCATACTTTTTGTTTTATGAAGTAAATATTCTTGATAATTTTTATATTAGAAACAATCAACTTCCTATAAAATCATTCTTTCTGCATATCACAGTGATATTGAGGGTTCCTGTAATTACTTCCCAATATTACTTCATATTTTCGATTATACTAAATCTTGTTCAATATATCAAAATGTATGGGAATATTTCGAAGCCAGCATCGGAATTATATTTTAGACACTAGTTTCTCTTTATAATATTATATGTAAATGCTAAACCAAATTAAAGTCTTGTAACATAACATAATGTAGTTTGAAGCAAAATTTACTAGACAATACCTTTTCTTAAAATATGCAGAGATGTAATTATTGTAAGTTTTAATCATTCAAACTTTGTACACTGGCTGCATGTGTGTGAGTGGGTGTAATTTGTGTGTGGCTGTGATGGCTTAGTGTTAAGGAACTGGTATCTATGTGAGACAACACCAATCATTATAGGTTCAAACTCTGCCACATAACTCTTGATTTTTCAGATTATGGATATAGGCACCACATGTTCACTGGTGAACGAAAATATCGTGAGGACATCTAGGAATCATATCTACTAGTGCTGTGAGAATGGTGATAAGGTCATGTTGCATATGACATATAACCCCAAATGTAATAATGTATCTCCCTAATGTATCTCTGCTCACCCTGAAATACGAATGAAACAAAATAATGAATACTCTGAAGGATATACCATGACAATATATCATTATTATAACCAGGGATGTTACGAAGCTTCGACTCCAACTCCGATAAGTCAGAACTTCTGATTGTTATTACACCTTCGGTTCTGAAACTTTTTAATCGGAGGTATTCATCGGAGGTCACCAACACTGTTGTAGTCAATTCATTTGATTTCATTTTATATGTTGTTGAAATATAATATCAATTAATCAAACAATCATTGCTACTTAATTTGTAGAAGACATTTTTAAAAATTTATTTATACAGGGTTATAGGTAACTAACGCACGGCCTCTTAAGGGTGGCTTTGATTTATCAAGACTGACAACTTTTGTTGTACGACTTTTGCCAAAACCTAATACATCGTTAGATTTTATTTTTTTTAGTTTTAGTGTGAATATCTAGTCATCGTTAGCTCTATATTCCAACTTTCATTCGATCTGGCGTAGGTATCCAATCAGCTGGTGCTATGCAGTCGTGCGCAAAGTTACGTTCCTACGCAGCGTTAAGGATCGTGTAGCAGAAAGTTTATTAACCCTATACCTTGTTTATTTTACAAAGTCGCTTATAACAATTATTTGAACGTAAATTTCCATATTTAGTTAAATAGTGAAAATAAATGTTTATTGATTGACGTACTAATACACTATTAAAACAAACTAGAATCAAAATAAAACATTAAATAATTGTTTCACAAACAAAACCAACCTATTATTTGTCTGCCATAGGGAACATCGTAAAATGAACAAGGTAAAGGCCTCTACGTAAGTTAATGTTTCAAAGGTTGTACAATCTGTACATATTTATACACTGAATCCACAATCCCTTCATACTTATCCAGGCTTAGGACTGGCTACACTAAAAAATAAAAAAGTAAATAGAAAAACACGAACATTGATACGTAATCAAGCAATTCATCGCACCAAAAGAGGCGCGCGGTCTGTTTGAAGATAGATAATTGCAAACTATTTTTTAATGTAGGCGTATTTAAAAAGTGGAATCACTCTATTTACAATAATTAAACTATTTACAAAAATACTCACAAATCTATTTACTCGGTGTCAACACATTCGGAAATAGTCTCGCGGACTCACGGCAAGCTTCAGACAGATTGTCACCGCACCGAGCATAAACACGCACCATTTCGGTATATTCAATGTTAGTGTATCGATTTGACATTGTGATTTATGAAACGAACGCGTCACTGGGACAACTAACACGTCGGCGCACACGCAAGCAAATTTGCGACTGACATGACCCGTGTTACACAGTAGTCAAGCACATGTCGCTACGCCCGCTCACCGCGCCGCAGACCCCTTTCTTCGTTAGTAGCGACACAAGACGCCGCGCACTACGTAAGTCTGTCTTCGGTCGCCTATGTCGGCGTGGCGCGATCGTCGCCTTACGAAGAGTTAAAAAGTTCAGAACTGCAAATCTGATTTTTATTTTTTTTGTATGGGAAAAAAAGTAATTGAATTAGAAAAAGTCGTACAACAAAAGTTGTCTGTCTTGATAAATCAAAGCCACCCTTAAGAGGCTGTGCGTTAGTTACCTATAACCCTGTATATTTAAAAAAAAAAGATAAAAATTATTAAATTTAAAACTAAATGTACATTTAAATTTATTACTAAAAGGTTTTTTTTTATTTTACATTTACATTAAATTAAGTAAAATAGAGATTAACACAAAAACAACCCTGGAGCAAATTTGATTTAATTTGTTCACTGTTAATGGCAAATTTTTAAAAAGAAACACAGCAATTTTTATTGTCTGTGTATTTGTAAATTTATCACATTCTAATTAAAAAGGGTCACTTAATAATTTTTATTTGTCCCTTAATAAAACTATTTTATTCTGCCGTCACTTGTGACTAGAGATGAAAATGCCCGAAAGTTTCGGAAAGTTTCCGGGAATCTTCCCTTTATTCCCGGGAAAATTGGGGAATATTCCCTGAAAGTGTCCAAAATTCCCAAATCTCATCAATTTTGTCAATCATAATTTTCTCGATTCGTGCTTTCTTAAGGTTGTTTTTAAGGTGTAATTTATACTTAGTACTAATAAACCTCGGTAATATATTACATTACAATGAAATTATTATAAACTATGTGATTAAATTTAAAGTTAAAGGGAAACTATGACATTCGTACCTTCCGGCAAGCCGAACCCATGTGTTTTTTTTTATTTCACGATGAATTTTATAAACAAAGGAAGGCGATATTATTTATGAGTTAAATAAATAGTATTTATTTAGTTTTAACCTATGTTCTAAAATCTATATACATATGTATATAAAATCACTTGTCCTAACATTCATGACATAACATTCATGTATATATCATCGTTAAGCTCAAACGACAACAGCCAGAAACATAAAATTTGGAAATTGGTTTTTACTACTAATTGGTATGATGTAGGTATCCACAAAACGCAGAGTTTTTGTGATTCCATCGTTATGAGGGTGTAGAAACTATGGTTGGAAAAATGTTTGAAAAATCTGCCAATTTTGAAGTAAGCACTATCAAAACCAGTATTTCGACTATTGGTTGGAAATTAGAAAAAAAAAATGTTTCGAGCTTATTGGAAAATGAATCCCTAAGAAGATAAAATAAGGGTGAAAAGTTTGTTTGTTTGTTTAAAATCCGTCAATTTAAGTAAGCCCTATAAAAATTGATATTTAGTTTTTTAGTTAGAAATAAAAGAATATGTGTTTCGTCGTTTTTGAATAACATATGGCGAAGTGAGTAAATTATTTCTTCCCGAGGAACACCGGGACACACAGCTAGTGTGTAATGTTTTTTATGTATGTACACGAACTACTCCAGATTTGTGTATTTTTTAATGATATTTATTATATATATAATTTTTATAATATTTTATAGTATAAATAAATCCGGAGTAGAAGTTTTTAGATCCACTGCAGGTGACAATCTCCTAATGGCGGTGTTTCAGGTAGTTCTTTAAATGTTTGACTGGCGTTTAGCGATTATTTACCAGAGCTATATTCACTCTCTGCTATAATAATATTTTCTGGATCTTTTTACATAATGTATATGTAGGTACAAAAATATAATTATACTGCATTACTTTTTAGAAGTCGTTATTTGAAAAGGAAAAGAGAGCCTTTATAGAACCAATTCCTTGTCTGTCTGACTGACACTTTTTCTCAAAAACGCCCAGAGGTATTAAGCTGAAATTAAAATCAAATACTGATATTAGCAATTCCTTGTACCTCTAATTTTACTTTTAAGATAATACTAACAAAACATGTACCCTTTTATGTCGCATATTTTACAGTTTAAGATGTTTTCACAAAGGAATCATATTTTAAAGGATATTTTCTGTTCATCTAGAATCATGAAGATCTTAAAAGAAGAGTACACAAAAATAAAATAAATTCATTCCTTAATTAATTATTAAGACTCTCATCTGTGCGGCATTTTTGAGCGGTGACATAAAAGTGTCAGCGGGAACGTCTTGCTGCGCTCTCACTCACACGCTCACAATCTGTATAATGCCGTCGCATGCGTTGTTTGCCTCCGCGCAACTTGTCGCTTTGCCGGTCCACAGTTGGAAAACATATCGCAGAATACGAATAAAATCCGTCAAAAATATTTTGTAGTATAGCGGTGGTGGCCTAGTTGATAAGGGACCGGTTTCTATGCGCTAGAGTGTGAATGGTCGTAGGCTCGAATCCCGGTACGTACTTCTGGGTTTTTTCAGATTAAATACGGAATTAGGCATTACATGTTTACCGGCGAATGAAAACAACGTGAGTCAATCTACATGGCATCTGATAGAAATATCATGTGTAAGTGCCTTGAGAACGGCGATCAGCTGTACTTCTGGCCACGTTAGGCACAACATATAAGCGCTAAGTGGATAAAACTACTTTTTTTATCCCGAGGAAAATCCAGCATAGGACCATTAGGGACGCCGTGAGGTCAGCGACCCCGGTGTGTCAGACTCCTACTGACTAAAAACCCCCGGGGTATCCCTCTGATTGCTTCACCCGGGCCTGGGAAGCCAAATTCGTCCAGACGTCCAGGGTACAGATAGCCTTGTTGAGGCTACCTCTCTGTGAGGGGTAGGAGTAAAGCCCACTCCTCCAAAACCTGTCTCTCAGGCGGCGCGCCGAACACCGTGCACCGTCTCGGATAAAACTACTACTGTATCTCTGGTTACCCCGGATTATAGTGTGACGATATATTAGTATTTATCATGATTTTTTTTTTATTTTTCAACAATAAAAATATTTTAAATAATAATATACAAACATATCTATTTTGAAATATTTTGTGGTTTATTACGTCTCAAATCATTTTGAAAAGTTTGACCTCTTCATACACACACAATTTATACACTACACTCGTGTAACTTTCCTATATAATAAAGACACCATCCTTAAATAAGTATAAATAAAAAGTTTTTTGATTATTTCAAAATAGTTATGACTTCATCCGGAATGAAATAGCAAAGGTAATTTATTTTTTATATTTAAATTTTAAGTAAGAAAATAAACTGCAATATAAAAGTCTCGTTTTGATATCATATGTAACCATGTTTACAATCGACCCACAGGCCATTATTTTATTTCGGAAATAAACTTTAAGAAATAAACGTATATTTCTGTTTACACGTTCCATGGGAATATTCCCGGGAATTAACGGAATGTTCTCGGGAATTTTGGGCACTTTGGGAAAATTCCCGGGCATTTTCATCACTACTTGTGACTAACATTGCCTCAGACTCGGATTCAGACTACTGTTCCGACTCGATAAATCAAATTTAAAAACTCCAACTCTGACTTCGGTTCCGATAAAACTGCCTCCGTTACATCCCTAATTATAACTATGTACACACTTTAAATACTATTATAGATTTTATACAAAAATATTTCATTCTTTAATTTTTTATATATATTTATTTATGATCAGGCAAGCAGTTGAAGAATTGATAAGTACCTGTACCCTGCTATTCCACAATTTGTTAAATTATTTCTTTCTGTGGTTGAGAAATTATTTCTCATTTTGAGCAGAGGTTATGTAAAAAAATTTAATAATATTCATGTATATGATCTATTATATTATTTTTTAATAACATGATAAATAATATAAGGGAAAATATGTCACAGGGTTAAAATAGAGTTTGTAGAAAGCGGAATAGGGCTATTACAGAAATAGGGGTAGGGTTGCTAGTGTTGGTAAGAGAGAACTGAACTGGGTCATGACCATAGCACACAAGTTGAGCGACCTAAAGTGACTCACTTTGGTGTGTCACATTTCGGAATCCGTTTGCCTATATCCAGTTGCTCATATACCTAGAGATCTTTAGTCCTGGTAGATTTGAGCCGACATGACGGTGGCTGATAATAGATTCCCATTCCTCAGTAGTCATTACCATTCTTTGACTACACAGTACTTTCCGTCATGTGTACTGTAATCACTTTACCAAGTGTAAATAAAAATAATCAAAAATGAAGCAGCTTTTCTGTTCTGAGATATGACTTTTTTTTACTATTTCACAGAGATCGGAGTAGGTCTTGCAGGGTTTGGCATGACATTCCTCTTTCTGGGTGTTCTGCTTTTATTTGACAAGGGGCTCTTGGCAATTGGAAATGTGAGTATAATTTGGTAATTTCAAAAACATCTATTATGACATTATGGGCTATTTCTATAAAGAAAATAAAAGGGTGTTATATAAAAAACTTTATATATCTGTACACTCTATCTTGTTGCATTAAGTGTGGTGGTCTAGTGGATAAATACCTGTATCCATTTCCGGCAATGCACATGGGTCATAGGTTTGACTCACGGCACTTACCTCTGTGTTTTTCCAGATTATAGATTGAGGCACCACATTGTCACCAATGAAAGAAAACATAGTGAAGAAACTCGCATGTTGGAAATGTCATGTGTAAGTGTCCAGAGAACGGTGATCAATTGCTCTACTAGTCACGTTGTTCACAACATATATGCGTAAAGTGAATACAGACACTAATATATCTCTGTTCACCCCGAAAGGCATATAGCGTGACGATATATTATAATTAATTAAATATATTCCTTTTTTCAGATCCTATTCATCAGTGGACTGGCCTGTGTGATAGGACTCCAGAGGACGTTTTTCTTCTTCTTCCAACGGCACAAACTGAAGGCTTCAGTCGCCTTCTTCGGAGGTATTACAATAGTGTTGCTTGGCTGGCCTATGGTCGGCATGATCGCGGAGATGTACGGTTTCCTACTGCTGTTCAGGTATGTTTCTGGAGGAGGGTAGAATTTAACTTAAGTATAGTATGTCGTAAAAACCCTCCCTGACCCGTGAAGGCGTTACTCTGCATTGTTTGTAGATTCTATTTAGGTTATCCTTTTTTAGTTATAGAGTAAAAAAAGCCTAAATAAAAATCAATCGATTATGGACAAACTTAGACGGCAATACTAGGAGCATGCGTAGCTCGTGAACAAAGGAAAAAAAGTGTAGAAAAGGATGTACAGTGTGAAGGGAAAACTAATCAATATCTAAAATACCTAAAACTACATAAAAGGAATTTTATCTACTTATCAATCAATCGTGCGGCACACGCGCTACAGCTACCACACTTTCCAATCAATTTTCATTTGTTCTTCAATTTTTCTCTATGATTTGTTAGTGAATTTAGTAATTTACATTTTATTTGTTGCACAAAAGTAGAAATTATTGGTATCCAGAAATAACTCCCTCATCTATAAAATCACCTGTACTAAAGTTATACTAAGGAAACACTGAACTTTAAATTACGAGAATACCGTTTTTAGTCAATTCGTAATAAAGTTTGAATTTGTTTGGCTTTTAATAATATATCATCATCCTATATGACTTTCGGGGTGAACAGAGATATATTAGTGTATGTATCCACAGCACTAGTACACATGACCTTTCTATTTGATGTCATGCATGCTTCCTCACGGTGGTTTCCTTCACCGGTGAGCATGTGGTGCCTAGATCAGTAAGTAATCTGGAAAAACCCAGGGGTACGTGCCAGGATTCGAACCTACGACCATTCGCGTTGTCGCACATGAAAACCGATCTATTATATTTCCATTAGGCCACCACAGCCACAATTCACAATTTGATTGGATTTTCTTGAAATTGGCCCTCAGGTTTAAGCCAGTGATGTATCTCTGCTAACACTGAAAGAAATTTAGTTTGATGATATATTATTTGTCTTAAATACCCCTGGATGTCAGTATGGTTTTTAACGTGTCTTTTTTTTTAAGGGGTTTCCTGCCAGCCGCCGTGAACTTCCTAAGAATGGTTCCTGTCCTTGGGTCGTTACTCAACTTGCCCATTATTCGAGGGGTCAGTATCTTTTTGAAGATATTTAGTAAAAAAAAAGTTTTAATCTACTAATATTATAAATTCGAATGTATGTATGTTTGTATGTTAATGTATTTTGATGCATTTTAGCAAAGAAATAGTTTAAACCTTTAAAACGGGCATAGGCTAGCTTTCACTGCAAAAATAAAACTTGAAGGGCTTGAAATACGGGATGCAATTTACATCGGGGCAATGATTCCTTTTTTTAAGTTAAGGATACGAATAAGTATTGTGTTTTTATATTTGGTGCTTTGATATAAAGCATACGGTAGTGAGGAGAGTGGGAAGGGGAAGACAGACCCAGAGAGAAGGTAGGGGGATAAGGCGAAAAGCGGGAGAGTAAAGGGTTGAAGAGGAGAGTGGGGAGGGGAAGGCAGGATTTTATAGAGGGTTAAGCGATGGATAAAGTGAGCAGAGGTAGAGTGAAGAGATGAGGAGGAGATGGCATGATGAGCAGGAGTGATAGAGGGAGGAAGGGAGAGGGGAGGGTTGTTTACCTAAAATTTAACACGATATTTATTGACTGTATTTATTGATGTCTACTGTCTGTACGAAGTTCGTCGAGTCAGCTAATGCCTATAAACTTACACCTCGACTCGAAGTTAGCCAATTTTTTAATTTGTTTTTTCTTTTTTTTTCTTCCGCAGGTTGTGGATAGGATAGCGGGTGACAACGGGCGGAACATGGTATGATGCTATGACGGCGGGATAAAGACTTTTTTCATATGAATGTTTTAGTGAAAATACTGTAAAAAGTGTGTGAACGGTGTACATGGTGTTGCCAATCTGTAATATAATTTAATTCCATTATATTTATTATGTAATTGTGTATATATATATATATATTCTCCACCTTCTTTCAAACAATAAGGTACAACTGTTCGAGAGATATTTGATACAGTTACCATTGACATGTATTTGTGTGCACTTATTTATCGTCAGCTGATTCTGCGTGCCCGGTCAATGACATCGTAATATCAAAATTAAATTTCTGGGAAAAGTTTTGCAAATATTCATTATCTAGACTATCAAATTTTTTAATTTACATCTAGCAAAGATGCATTTTGATTATTTTCTTGACAACACTATTTTGTATTATATGTAATATATTTGTGGTTCATGTGCTGTTTTAAGCCGGTTATACACAGTGGCGCACGGGGTACTATACTTATTTTTATACAATTCGTGCTCGTAGTAGTTGGCGGCTTTGCTAGTAATTTTCTGGTGAGAAATAAATCATTGTTTTTAATGCATATTGACACTGAAAAATTCGAACACAGTAAATAACATTAGGTTAAAGATTTGTTTGAGATCAGCAAAAAAAAAAACCGCTTGTAATGGTCTACGTCCCGTGGGTCTATGGCTAGTCTAAATGCTATTTTGTACTTTATAATTAACAAAAAACTAATTTTAAATATGAAATTCCATAATATCGGATACGGATCTGACAGAGTATCGATCGTTTCCCGAAAAAAAGTGTTGAGATAATTGGGTTTGAACTGAACTAACTTGTACCGTTATTAATATTTAATTCATTATTATTTACTTTTAGGCTTGTTGTAGTTATGCTAGTCTCACTGTCTTCCTTTCCAAAGCCGCCACTGGCTAGTGGGTAAAATTATATGCCTCTACGGGATATGGATAAACGCTTTATTAGCTTATGCCAGTGATGTTTCAGTAGTTTTAAGATTTCTACGTACTTATTCAATAATATGCCATATAGGTGTACCAAAACACGCACAATTTTTCTGTCATTTCTGACACTTTCTCAGTAACAAATTTCGCTTGTCATTATCTTAGATATATTTTCATTGTTTTTATTGTGACTTCAACCACAGGCTTTGGTTTATTTTGCTTAATAGTCCGAAAAAACTAAATATATGTTCATAATGGCACTAGGAATTGGTTGTAAAAAGTAATTTAAATTTTTATAGAGGTTGTATATGTTGGGTGATATAGAAAACACCGTGCGCCGTAATGGATTCCCGTCTTAAAGCGTTTTATTATTCCTAATTTTAAACTTGTAAGTGTGTTTTAGTCGTAATATATAAATTAATTATTGTCAAAACCGTACCAACAATAATTCTTATTAAATAATGCCAATCCAGATATTTTTTATTGTGGAGTTTATAATGACCCTTTTATTGTTTCCTATCATATAACGTCAGGTAAACGATTGTTTAACTTTCATTCTTTAGGCAACGTGTAATTTACTGTTTTGTATCTTGTAAGATAAAAACATTGCAGTCTGATCATTAATATGTCTAGAAAAAACAATATTATGTCGATAGTCGCCATTGTTTTGTTGCATATATACTGTAAGATGCTAGAATGTTCATAGTGTACTGGGTAACTTCTTTCATATATTTTGTAAGATGCTCCTCTACGCAGTCATAGCTTTACGGTAACTCGCACCCGGCTAGGACTAAGAAGTTCGCTAACTCTTACTGCAGCTAAATCATTGGGCTGTAGAATGGTCAATGGCGAGCCTGTTCCCATCGTCCCTAGATATTGGATATTAGCACGGTCTGGCATGATCGGTCAGACTATCGATAAGTTTTTTTACTGTTGATAGTCGTTATCGTTTTTAGACTGCATCATGCCTACCATTAGGCGTGGTGTGGTCACTATACGATATCAGGATAAAAAAAAATGTAAAGATATTGTTAGTGGTATTGACATTTTATTGCTGCCTGCCGAGGTTTCGGCTGTCATTGATAAAATTGTACACAACATGATCATCTCGATTATTACAAAAGTTACAATCTTTTAATACTCGTATTATGAAAAGCTAGATATATCTCTAAGGATATAGCACGGTGTCTTATATTCCATGTGTATGCTTTTAAATGTTTTCCATGTATATATCGTTGATGTATTAACGAATAAAATAAATAAATATTCTAAAATTTCTTTTCTCAGGACAAATCAGCATCATGAAGGGATTGGCGACGAAATACATTCCAGTTTTTTTTTAAATATTTGTTTATTTTTATAACTTATTCACAATTTGATTCACTAATTAATTTACATGTATTAATCAATAATAATAATGTATCATCACGGTATATTCCTTTCCGGGTAAGCAGAAATATATTAGTGTTTGTATCCACTTTGCCAGTAACTAGTAACGCAGTTGATCGCCGTTCTCGTAGCACTAGTACTCATGACATTTCTATTAGATGCCATGCGGATTACCTCACCATGTTTTCTTTCACCGTTTAATATGTCACATGTGGTGCCATGTAATATTGGATTCTAATTCATATGAATCTGCTTGAGAGCTTTCCAACGGGTTAGAAGTATTACCACTCCTGTACACTGCGATATATGCCTGTTTACCACAGATCCCGCCGATAATAATAATTATCCGCGATATAGCCGATAATAATGAATTCATTACAAGTGTACCCTTATTTTTCTACCCTTATCCTGTCACTGGCGCCCTTAGGACGGCCATGTTTTTCGTGTCGTCCAATAACATCAATGTTAGCAAAAATGAATTTCGGGCTCGTTTAATGCTAAAATGTAAGGCGGCGCAGTCGAACATAAAATAGTATGAAAAAAAATGTCATGTTTTACTTCCAAAGCATGTTTTATCCATAATTGGATCATAAACGGAAAAATGTTTGTTTACTTATATCGCTTTGTTGACTTTTTTTTTTCTTTGTAAATTAATAGAGCACCTGCCATTAAAGACAGCTTTTTCAATAATCGACAGCGACTATCGAGAAACTGGATAATGTAGTAACAGTGATCATTCTGGCTTTTTTAAAATTCTTTTCATTCTTTGTTTGAAGGCTCTAATATAAAGAAAAGAAAACTAATCGTCTGAAAGATTATACCATAGTTTAAGTCAGCAGAGGTATGTACGTAATAAACCTTGCATGTACCGGTTATTTTTTGTAAAATCATGATTAATTATAGAAATAGGATTATTGTGAAACTGTAAATGCTGATAAAGCAAAAATAAAACGCACAACCTTTTGTCTGTGGAATATCGATATGTTAACAAAGATGGCAGCACTAGTCTATTATTCCTTAAATCAGTCACCGCCCGTGCCTGGGCTTGTTTAGATGTGTAAATAAATCGGTAAAAAATAAAAATTAAAAAAACGCGCGTCCCATCCCGTACCTAAAAACAGCCATGGATAGAAAAACATAAGCTTTTATTATAAACTGATAATAAAAGCAATTATTGATAATTGATAATATATATATTGAATAATAATATATTGAATATTGATATTTATTGATAATTGTAATAAATCGATTTAATCTTGTGAAAAATTAAAATCAGCTTTATGAATAGATGACAATAGTCCTAATTGAATTAAAAATAAATAATTATCACAAATCCTGGCTGAATGTCGCGTGTCGCGTGCAGTGATGACATTTTAATTTAAGTTTTTATTATAAATTATGTGAAAGAGGTTTTAATGTTTATTAATAAATAAACGAAGTAAGTACTATAGATTAATGCTTTGAAATCATTGCAGTGGACTAAGCTTTGATTTTATTTGATTCATTCCATTCCATTGTTTTTCTTGAATTTGTTGCTTTGTCATAGTTATACTTTTTTATTAATATTTTTTTCTATTCAAGTGCGTTTTGTTGTGTATGCTATAGTTAATATTAATTTATTAATAAAAATGTACAATAGGTTTTTTTTTTGTTTAAATTCATGTGTTTTGTTTTATTTATTGAAATCTGGTTTCTACATTTTCAAATTTTGACATTTATCTATGTAGAGCTGAGTACACTCGATAGACTACTATCTATATTTATGTTTATTGAATAGCAAAAAAATATATATTAAAAAGACATATTCTTGTTATCACAATGTCAATAACCTGAGTAAAATTGGCTACTCTGGTTTAGAAATTATGCGTACATATTAGAATACGTGTTTCAATTTAAGCTAATGCTTAAAAAGTGCCAAAAGTCCCTTATAAAATTAATTTATTTTTTTATATAAAGAATCTTGATATTATATCAAATGTTAGTCTATTTTATTTTATATTAGCAGTAAACTATCATTTATAATAACTGAGTTTTGTTTAAACCTTTGGTGAAGTTAAACCCGTCTTTCAATAATGTAAAATGATTATATTATAATATTAATGAACAATCTAATTCTAGGTCAACTGTGCTTTAAGGAATTTTAAAGCATTTTTAAAGTTATTACACGACAAATAACTATTATTTATGAAAATAGTGCCGGCAAAAATTGCAATTGTAGTTGCAAATCAAAAACTGACGCTTTGCGTGTCCAGCTAACGTTTCGTGTTTCGTCAAATGTGAATGGGTCTTTCCTTTTCTCGCACGCCATAGATAAATGTTTTTCTTTTGTATGCTAATTTTCTATACAAAACTAATTACAAATACGTGAAAAATAAAAAGATCCAAAAACGTTTTGCGAAACACGAAATATTCGCGCGAGAAGTACCATAAAGCACAGTAGAGATAAAAAAATAGTAAATCTCTTTTCTATCACAATTTAGTTCGGCATTGCTAGAAACCTTAATTTTCTCGGCCTAAATTTCGGTCCATTTTAGCCGAAGTCGAAGTTTTCTGGATGTTTGTTTTTGGCCGGAGCTTTGGCGGGACGTTATTAACTTCATATCTATTAAAAATATTAATTTCATTGGGTGTCTCAGATTGCTTCAATTGGGTCAATTTTATGGACCATATAGGGTGCGACGGCAGTTAACACCTGGTCAACTCTACCTATTGCATAAAGAACAGCTTAGACCCTCCATAAAATACTGTTTGCAATTCTAAGATGGTTCTGCATAACCTATTTGATAGCCTGGATAGGTTACAGAGGAGTACTGTCCGCGTTGTGAGTAAGCCAGACATTACCAAATATCTAGAATCGCTCCAGTTGCGCAGAGACATAACCTTGCTAAACATTTTCTGCCGTCGGTATCACGGCGAGCGTTGAGAAAAGTTCTACGACCTTATTTCACTCTCTGCCTTTCATAATAGAACCACGCGCTCTGGTGTACGAGTTTCTCAGTAGCTCATATTCCGTTTAGAACAAAGAAATTTTCTCACTTTTATTGAGTTGGTGAGTAGGTCCACAATAAGCGTGTTCCACGATCCTATGATATTAGGTTCTGAACTAGGGAACTGATGCTAGGGATGAACTGTGAAGAGATGAGGCGTCTAATTTCAAAACCCGCTAAAACGATTTTTGTACAAAATTACTTAATAGTCCTGATAGTAATTTGAAATGTTTTTATCAAAGCAAATATTGTATATGAATTTTTTCTTTTTCACTCTAAAATAATAATTTAAATACCTTATAAGAATGTCATTGTTAAATCAAAGATTAATTATAGGTTTTTATAAATTTATGAAATTTGAAAAAATATGTTATAGTGGGTTTTGCAAATAGACTCGTCAGATATTTGTGCGAACCAGCATAGTAGCTTCACTATCGATAATTTCTTTCTCTCGATAGTTGTGACCGGTTTTTGACTGTATCAGATGTGATTTGATCACTATGTTATAGTTAGAATAAAAAGAAAATTTCCGTAGCTATTTATCAAAATGGATTTGTTAACTAATTAAATAAATCACGAATAAAAGCTGATCTAAATATAGTTTAATGAATGAAACGCTCATAAAATCGCTGCCTCATGGATTCTGTGCTAACAGACAGAACCCGGAAGCGCCCCCAATTTCGTTTCATCTCGATCGAATACGAAATTGAAAGCTGAATTTAACAACGCGAAATGGCAAAATCAAATCGGACTGAACGATCATCGGGCTGCCGCGATTTCGCTAAAATCAATCACTATTTTAACAACGAATTTTGTTTAGAAGATCTTGTTCGCAGAATTGTATATACTAGATAAACGATTTTAGGTATCGTAATAGTTCCGTGCTAAACACACATTGATTCTGCGATTTTGTTACTGTTAAATAATTTACAGTTAGGCACAAATACTATTAAAAAAAACCGAACAAGTGCGAGTCAAGCACACGCATGATTATAAACAATAAAATTAAAAGTTTTAAAAATGATTATACTAATTTTTTTAGTCAAACTTTTTTGCCTAAACTTTGCCTAAGGATGTGGTAATATCCGAGCAACCGAATTCAACCTGTCATCGACCTATAATAGGATAATTGTTTAATAAAATAACAATCAAGATCAATCAGCTTACGTTTGACGCTTGCTAAAAATCTAAATTCGCAACTCGGTTTCAGGTAGTCACTACGTAGAAGCAGTTGGCAGGTCGTGATTTTTTTACAATGCCTTGATAAAGCGGCTACAATACACCTGATAGTAAATACTGTCTACTCTAAAAACGATAGCAACTATCTAAGGACAAACATCCATTAACAGTTGCCGTCGTCATGTCGACTCACATATACCCCACGACTGAAGGTCGTATTTGTATGAGTTACAGGACGTACACAAGCAGATCCCGAAACGCGCCAGGCCAATCTGAGTCACTGTGACGGTCTTTGAACGTATGTACTGCGGTCACGACCCAGTTCGGGCCCTGTCACCTCTATCTATGTATATGGAACCCTCTATATGCATTTATATGGAAAGCTGTCCCAAGTAGGCGAGTACGCATTGTTCTCCGCTGTTACAATCGAGAGCCTGACACACCGTCTGATAGCGCTGCGCAGTTTCCTACCACATGAATAAATATAGTATCTACCTATTTTAATGCTATTACATTGAAATCCTTTACATATAAAAACACATACAAAGCGATACGTCGTGGTCTGACAGTCTCAGCCGGGTCACCACTGCCTAGCAACCACTGCTAGTATACAAATCGTTTCTTTAGGCTTTAGCTAAAATTTCGGTCCAATTGAAACTTTTACCGAATGTGGTTATATGACCGAAGTTGCCCGACGCCAACTCTCGGTCGGCCACTATTTTAAAAGTTTAAATGTTTTTCTTAATCCAAAATTATGTTGTTTTTTTTATTATTTAACTTTACATAGTGAGTTTTAACTCTTATTGGTTTTGTTCTCGGATGTGGTTATATGTTTTTGTACGGTCACTTGTGTTGTTATAATTGTATTTTGTATATCACACTATTCACATGTAGGTTATTTCTCAAAAATGTATCTTTCAAATGTTGTATGTACAATTGAGAGAAGTATCTAGTTTTGTGGATTTAAAAAAAGTTACGTTTGTATCACGAGTACACGAGATTTTCTTTAAGTTCAAGTACGCGTTCCAGTTACGAATTTAAAACGAGACAGAGTGACGTCAAAAATAAACTTGTTATGATATTTCATTGTGGTGCGTGTATTAAGAGGTATTAGATACGTTTGGTTGGCGCGCGTCCAGCCGTGGTGATATCCACACGCTGGGGTCAGTGGTCCCATCAGCTAATGATCTTGAAAGAAGTCTCTTATCATACGTATTAGCCATAGCATTAAGAAATATGTGGAAGCCACGTACGTACTGGGTGATCGAGTCAATAGCTCACTGATATTATCTTTATACTTCATGTACTGATCCGATTCTCAACCCTTGATGAACCCTCCATCGAAAGTATGTTCATCCATGTTACGCGCAGGTAGGGTGTAATTGGTTAACAGTTCCTCTGAATGCGGGGATCTTTCGTATCCTGACACCTAATCACCCATTTAATGCACTCAAAAAATAATAATTTTTATGCTAGTAAATAAAATATTCATTTTAAATTATTGATTGAAAATACTTGCAAATTAGGCACAGAAGGGGAAGTCCGCCGCTCTTCTATTTAGCAGGTATAAACCGAAATTGATTTTGCTCAGACACATGACCCCCGTTTACAGATGAAGTGTTTTAAGCTTTTACTTCCGCCCACATCCCTCTTATTATTGTTGTAGATGCAAGCTTAGATCGATGTTTGTTACTCAATCACGGCAGACGGCTGAAAAAATCTGCATGATATATGGCACAGATAAATTATAGTCTGGAGAAGCTCATGGGCTACTTTTTATCCCGAAAATGTAATTGATTTCTATGGGAATGCCTACCTATAGCATAGATATCTTGCCGCACTGAGCGTTTTCTACCGTCTTATATTACTACTACTAGGTATTTAACCTTGTTTCAACTTCTCCCTTATAGCAGAACCACGCGCGCGGGTTTACGGAGTCACTAAAAAAAAGCTCCAAACTCTAGGGGCGGCAGACGAGTTCATCAACCAGTGTACTCGCTGACTAATATATTTTAAAAAGAATAACCTCTCCATGAAAAAAATAAGCTGACACTTTATATAAGCATTTGTTTTGACGTTTTAAAAGTTAACTCAAAAGTCTCATAAGACACTTATCGTGTATACGTTATTAAAGATCAAAGGAAACGGCTGTTTTCGTGAATATTTCTCATCCTATGCTATAACAGTTTTACAAAAGTTGTAGAGCACAATATTGTCTATAAATTGTTCTGTTAACATTTTTTGCAGGATTATTCCATAGAATTTAAAAAAAAGACTAGCGGGGCGTGGTGTGTGACATTAAATAGTTTTGCCCCGCTTCGAAACATTATAAGATCGTAGCTGACTGATATTGATGAGCTCGGTATCCGGATATATCTTACAATAACATACTTAACCCTTTCGCTACGGCAGGCCTCGTTGCAAAGTGTTTCGCAGGAAACGGATCTCTTTGCTGAAAGTGGCACATCAAACGCGCGCAGTCTTCAGCATTCAAGGTTAAAGTTTTGGCTAAAACGATTTTTGTAGGTTTTCGTAACAAAAATAATACATGTTAATAAAATATAGTCACCCATCGTGTACAGGCGACATTTTTTAGCTGGTCACTAGTCACCGATAGCAGCCAAGGGGTTAAAGAGATTTTAGAGATATCTCAATCGAAATTAAAAGAAAGAAAGAAAGGAAAAATTTATTAAGACAAATGAAACAACACACAACAAATACATTTATATAAAAACAACAATGAAACAATAATACATAACACCACATCGTGTATCCTGTGTGCTGTTACCAATCTCAAAAAGCACTCGACTCAGCGTGTGCTGGGCGACGCTGCACGCGCCGTCCAGCGCTGATTTTCAGCCGACGCTCAGGGGAACCGATTGCGCGGACGTTGCGGTGCTAATACAATATTAGATCCGTTTACTATAATAAACAAGTATGACAACAAATACATAGAATACTTTAAGTAATATACAAAAAAGTAAAAAAACAAATACAAACTTAAAAAAATAAAACAAAATTTTACAAAAGTGTTAAAATGACATTGTTAAAAAAGGGATATTGTTTCATCAATTACTTTTGTGGTCTTAATCTATTCTTCTCACGGGACATTAATTCCTTTGTGTATTAAATATTTGTATCTCATTATGTTAAAAAAGAAACGACCAGAGTTCCTGACGGCTCTTCTTGGTAGATTCTACTTTCCTAACCGTTGGTAGATTAATTTTCATTTGACGATTCAAAAGTGCTTGGAAGTTGTCTTATTTGAATAAAGATATATTTCATTCAATTCCAGCTAGTACTATTTATTACTAATTTACTACTATATACTATTAGTAGTATTTTTTTTTATTCGCTGTCCTTATTTGTAAAAGTTTAACGTCTTCAGACGGTACTGCGTAAGTTGAACTGTCAATCGATTTTTCATTATTAAACGACAAAACATGTGGATATTCACACACTACACATTCAATACACTCTCTGATTCCATCAGCCCCATTTCATCATAAAACCATTATACACCGTGTCCGATACCATATCCATACCATCCATATGTGGTGGATGTTTCATCATGCGAACAGCTAAGAAGTGGAGTATGCTTCTAGCGATTTTATGACCTGGGAGTCTTTAAGAGAAGAGTGAATAGGTATTCTTGAGCGGATGTGGTCCGTCGTCGGACTCATCTTCATCTTCCACCAGGTGTGATTGAGGTCAAGCGTGCGTCTATAAATCATAAAGAAAACGCTGTTGAGTCGCTTTCTATTCAATGAACTCATTACTTGAATAGTATGACCATAACTACTGCGCATCGCCTGAGGTACGTTGTAGTGAGAGGGGAAACAGAGCAGGTGCAATTCCTCCGTAACCTTGAAGTCAAAAGTACAAAGATATCGAATCTAATACAAAATTCGCGTTAAACGTTTTTGTTGACATAGATAAACGATTCACTACAAAACAACGCAGGACTTAAATCTCGCTGCCACCGATAATAAGGGTCTTCGTTGGCAGCAAGAGATCGTGGCAGAATATAATAGAGCCTTCTGCGCAGGTTTTAAAAGGCAGAAGAAGGCCATTGAAAGGTAGAGGGAGAAAACATACCTTCGAAATACGGCGACCTAGGGACAGTTGCAAGAAAAATGCCTTGGCACTGACCGAATGACTACAGCAGTAGACTTGAGCAGAGGTCGATGAAGTGGAAATGCTGTGTATTTGTCCTGTACATCGCATAACTGAGAGGTCTTGAGTAATGAGCTCTTTACATTCATCCTTCCTAGACATGAAGCCAGAGAAAAGATATCACGAATTGAAGAACACCTGTGGGATTAACCAGTAATAGTGAGACGTACCGGGCCTCCGCCCTCATGGCGGCCCTGGCGGTCTTCCACTGGGCTACCAAAGAAAAACGATTTTAATCTATAAAAATTAAATCAAAAATTATTAATTATCAGGATGTTTATGCATTGATCCGATCTGAATACGTGAAAAAATTGCGATGTAACCTCATAACTATTTGTATGATAACCTACGCACCCATCCATCATTCGATTTCTATCCGTTAACCGTTATTCTTTGATATGGATCAGAATATTGCTGGGTCGAATTAGCTATAGTACTATACTATTTGTATGAACGCTCAAGCACTGCGTCCGAATTCGATCGAAGCTATATCCCGGAGGCGGGATTGATGATGCGGTAGAGGGGATAATAATGTTACTTGACGCGGCGTCCATATTGCATTTCAGATTTTTAAAATAATTTCAGTGCCTAAAACAATATTTAAATTCGGTCTGAGTGTTTTCCGCATTTTAACGGTTTCAAATTGCGTGCGTAACTTTAGGATTCATTACCTAAACGTTATTTCCGGCAAAAAGAAACAAATTCATTCTGTTGATTTTGTTTTTCTTTTTTTTACGACCAATATATATATACTTTGAAGTTCTCACAATAATAAAGCTTAAAATATAAACATTTGTCTCCTGAATGTAAACTTCAGCGTATCTTTTTGATAATCGTGTCGTTTACAGTCTGTATGATGGCGAGTGTTTTGAAGAGTTATTTAACCTTGTTCCACGCTGTCCCTTCCTTAGCAGAACCACGCACGCGGGCTTGCGGAGTCACACCTATACATTAACTCGCATCTCGGTTAGGACTGAGAAATTCTCTAACTCCTACATTTGCCAAGTCGTTGGGCTGTGGAGTGTCCTATGGTGTTGGGTCCTTTAAGCGAAGCGTGAAGAAATATTTGTGCAGGCCGGCATAATTGCTGCGACTATCGATAGGTTTTTTTACTGTTGATAGTGCCATGCTTTCCAACAGGTGTGGTGCAGTCACTGTGTCGTGTTAGAATAAAAAAAATAGTCGTGTTTTAAAGATCGCCGATACATTTATCATAGTAGCACAATGTAAAAGCGGTTTTACGTGACTCATGTAAAAAAATCAGGAAACTTAATATGCGATTACTGAACATACCATGACAAAGTAATATTGAAATAAATTTCGTAAATTCACTTAGCATGAAACAGTCCACTCAAAAGAAGACTTCGCATACTGACTTCCATACTTTTGTATCGAGTTATTAGGTGTTTAGTTGATTAATAAAAACACTGGCATTTTTAAAAAGTTATATTCACAAACTACAAACAATAATGGTGGCAGCACAGTGCTGCGCTCTATAACACATACATTATTTCCATTATATGCTAATTCAAAACTGATATATATGTATATTCTATTTATAAACTTTTTTTTCAATGTCTCTATCAATATTCCTCCAGTAAACATAACTTGCAGCTGTGGTAGCCTAGCGGATAAGAACCGGTTTCTATTCGCGGCCACGCGAATGTGCATAGGCTAGAATCTCGTCACGTACCTCTAGGTTTTTCCAGATTATGTATTTAGACTCCATATGCTCACCGATAAAGGAAAAGATCGTGAGGAAAGCCACATGGCATCTAATAGAAATGTCATGTGTAAGAGCGTGAGAACGGCAATCAGCTGTGCAACTGGTTACGTTGGGCACGACAAATAGGGGCAAAGTAGATTCCGCTACTACACAAGTACGAAGTGGCGTAAACTTTGAGGAGCTAAGATTCGAGTAAGGAGGCTAACATAAATTTATTTGGGGTCTTAAGAAATTCTTTCGTTATTGCTATAGGTAGCAGAAAATTTAATCTCGTGACGGAACACTAACCACTAACTTCGATTTTCCATCCGCAAAGAACATTACTTTTTATCAGGTTTGATTCCAATATAGAATACAAAAATACTTTAGAAGCATTTCGATGCAGAAACTTACGAGATTTTCAACTGAAAATTGTAGAAAAAACTCCATAGAAACATTGTGTTCCAATTTCAGGAAATTAATGTACTCCATGTACGACTAGAGAAAAAAATAATGAGACTAAGCTACAAGCATTATTATAGTCTTTGGAAACAGGTATTTCATTGCGGACTCACGACTATAAAGACTGAATTTAAGTATGAATTGACTCTGCAGAAATAATACGACGACACATTCTCGTGACATCATGCCCCTTTTGGTTTAGACAGGATATTTATTATACCCTGTAGTCTCCTTTCCTACCTATGCGCTCGTGATACTGTCATTCCTATCATATAAACAAACACTACAACATGGGCTTGCAAATATTGTACCTTTTAGTATAAAGAACTCGACATGGGCATTCTATTGTACGTGTCTATGACATGACCGAGCGGACGACCATTAACTTCTGGCGAAAGATCCTTATCGTGGCGTGTAACGGGGCCTTGGACGGTGTTTAAATAAAGTTACTTTCATTAGCGTTGATAACGGAAAATTCGCATTTTCTTACGGAAAAACTAGAAGTTTTGGCGCGCGACTTCGTCTGCGGTAGTCATTATGAAGTACACGTGTGTAAATCAGATACGATGCTTAGTTAGTTAAACTATATATTTAAATTGGAGTGGTAGGGTGATTGCCTGAATCGGGAACAGTACAGAAATATTGAAACCGTCATAGTGACTCGCTAGTGGACTTAGACTACATGCTTTTTGCGCAAAGGACGCTTGCTATATTTCGGATATATTTAAGCAAATATATACATATGTATATATATATATATATACATATTAAAAAATAAATAAGGCAAAAGTGTTCTTTATTTAAAATGTACAACATTGAAGGTGAAAACAGGATTCTATCTTAATCTATACTAATATTATAAAGCTGAAGAGTTTGTTTGTTTGTTTGAACGCGCTAATCTCAGGAACTACTGGTTCGAATTGAAAAATTCTTTTTGAGTGGAATAGACCATTTATCGAGGAAGGCTATAGGCTATATAACATCACGATGCAATTATTAGGAGCGAAGAAATAATGGAAAATGTGAAAAAAACGGGCAAAATTATTCATCCTTGAGGGCTTCCATTGCGTGCGCTGCAAAAACGGTTCAAGATACCAAAAATATATGTAAGAAAGAATTATTCCTCTTGAAATGATCTAAAAAAATGTCCGCGACAGTATATGTCTATCTTTTAAGATTAAGTCACTAGAACCGTTTTTATGGTAAACAAATTTGGTCGAAATTAATGCATTATTTGTTAAGAGTTGTATCAACGTAATAATATTAATCTTTATCCAAATAAATGTGTTGTTGATTAAGAGTATTTAATTGTGAACAAAATTGTCTTTGACATCACTTAATTTCAATGAACATCTTAGAAGATATTACAAAACCTTACATAGCAAAACAACGTTTGTCGGATTAGCTATAGTGTCTTGATAACCGCGAAACTCGAGAACGGCTGAACCGATTTGACTGATTTCTTTTTTGTTGTGTTTGTTGAAGTCTGGGGAAGGTTATAACAGAGAGAAGATTTTAAAAAATTATCTGAAAAAGTCTAAAAACAACACTTTTCTATATTCTCATACAAAAGATTTGTTATAAGTCAATTTGAACTTTAACACCATAGCATAAAGTTTAAATGTTAGTGGACGGGTTCCGGGAAGGCAAAACAATTATTGAGTGACGTATAAATATTAATGTCAACATTTGTCAATTTTTATACATATAGCATTAAGGCCAGGTTCCTTCAAACAATTTTCAAAAAACAGCCGACAGGCCAATAGCTATTAACATTAAAAAAAACAATGTGACTTTGTTTTAGAGAAATAGGGCAGAACAAGGTCTGCCGGGACAGCTAGTTTTTAATAAATACTGTATCTTTGCGTAAGCGTCGTCGGTACGGCAGTAAAAATATATTACTGCATACAAAATAGAATCCTGAAAGCAAAGAAACGTTACTCATACAGGCTAAGGTTGCCTACTGTTTTTTGTGTTTCTATTTGCACAGAATTTTGTAAATATTTAATGCCTATTTTTCTTTAAGAACTTGGCAAACGTTTTATTCAAATAAATACTGCTTTATTTTTAAAAATATAATGAAATTTTGTACTAATATTTAGACCAGATTAATATACAATAGACTGTTCATATTGTAAAATCTTTGAATATAAATGTGCTTAAAATCAAAGCCTATAATTATAGATTACGATGATTGGATAAGTTAGATTTGTAATGTTGGTAGAAAACTAAAGTCTGATCGGTCCAACCTTCCATTAATTATTTTAAAAGTCCAACTATCTTTATAGATAGTTACTTTTAAATAGACTAAGGATACATTGGTAATCGAATTTATATTACATTATAATCAGGCTTTTAAACATACCTGTGTTTACTATTAAGTGGGAGAAATCACAGTAGTTATTAATAAGTAAACAAACAAATATTATAATACATTAGACATCAAGTTTTCACAATATACTGAAATATACAATAAATGTAAGCAAATGAATTGATAGACAATGCCGGTAAGACGTGCTATACACCTCAAAGCGCTATTATGAATTTAATGTGACGGAATTATTAGTCGAGTGAATTGTGGGTGATTCTCACTTGTCTCTTGAACCTCATAAGGCTGCTGTTGAAAATACTAATATGATAGTAGAATTTATTATGATTGTCACACAATCTGAAAATGATGATGATGATGTCCTGGCCGGTTTCGGCCACGGCGTTTGTTTCAACACCGATTAAGAAATTCGAGGTCCAGTTTTCGGAAACAGTCAATTGCGCAGGAGATATTTAAGTGCATAACTGGACGCGCTGCCAGAAAAGCATTCTCTCGTCCGAACTCCCTCAGGCCCGATGGAATGGAGAACCAGTACGATCGGGAGGGAGCGGGATGCAGGTTTGGTCGAGTTTCCTTTCTCTGAACACCTGGTTGAATTGCGGTGTTAAAGAGATACCTTAGTCGCCTTTTACGACACCTCAGCAAGAAGAGGGGTGTGCTATTCTATTCTGCCGGCAGCCACCGCGGCTTAATCTGAAAATAGATGTATTGCCAACATATTTAGTTTTTGTAACTAGTACATCAAATAAAGTATTTCAACGCGAACACAATGTAGGACATTAAAAATGAAAATTATTCAGTTAAATAATAGTGGTATCCATTATTCGGCATTTAATATAAAAATAATTGGTCCCGTTCCCGTCGCCTCAACACAAATGAGGCGGATTCAAATAAATTAATAAATATGTTTTGCCGATAAATAACCTCTCTTATAACCCCATAAAAAGATCGTGACACTAAACAAATATCTTTGTATATTTATTTACTCAAACGAGCCAAGAATTTAGAAAGTTTGATCGTTAAGCTAATCACGTCTGGTAAGCACCTGTCACTGAGAAAATGGCGCGCGCTAATTTCGGCGGGAATACGCACGATACAAATGACGTATGAGTGTAATTTATCATGTCACCACGCGAACGAAACATAAACGTCTTAATAAATAATTATTAGCGGCTGCTAGTGACCGGCTGAAGACTTCGGATAGCTTTACATTCGGTCAAAATAACCATATTCAATAAATATTTTAAATGGGCTGTAATTTTAGCTATAGCATAAGGTTTTTTTTAATCCTGATTCTACACAGTGACCACAACACGCCACGATATCAACAGTTAAGAAAAAAACATCAGTAGTCGTAGCGATTATGCTGACCTGCACACATCTCTTCAGGCTATGCTTATAGGGCCCCCATATCACAGGACGGTGGGAACACGCTCACAGAAAGACAATTCCACAGCCCAAGGACACGGTGAAAGTAAGTTGGAGAACTTCTTAGTCCTAGCTGAGATGTGAGTTACCGTATGGCCGTAAACTAGCGCGCGTGGTTCTTTTAAGGAAGCCATAGGGTGAAACAAGGTTAAACAACTCTTCAGAACACTCACCATGATATAAGCGGTAGAAAACGCTTACTGAGACAATATCTCTGTGTAACTGGAGTGGTATAAGATGCTTAGTTACGTCAGGATCATTCACAATCCACAGCCCTCTGAAATGAAAAATGAAATGAAAAAGTATTTATTTCGCCACAAATCAACACACACCCAGAAATTTAAATGCAGCAATACAAACAACTCACAAAAACAAAAGAAAATACAAAACATATAAACATGGCGAAAATGGGACCTTCATCAGCCTAAAGCCACAGAGGAAGTCTGCAGCGCCGATTTTCGTGAAGGGGCCCGGTCGTGTTACATCTTATAAGAATTATCAATAAATAATAAAAATACATATAGCTTAAATAATAAATATAAAATAAATACGAGTAATACTAAAATAAACTATTACATACAATAAATAAATCGACTACCAGATGTATTAGTGATAGATACTATACTAAAAATAATTGTACCTAAAAAAAGAGCAAAAGTATAAGTCAAAATAAATGAAATAGACTACGTGTAACTAATAGATTATTAAATAAATGTCATTTTAATTCTATCTGCAACCTCTCCAGGGCGTCAAGTAAGTACTGAGCAAAATCATCACAAAGATACGAATATACATGCAAGGCCTAACCTGGGCCTTATACAATTGGAACAGTTGATCCGGCGCGAAAACCCGCCACACTGTATACCTAAGTCTACACTACATGATATTATTGTTTGTAGCAAGCGTCAAACTTAGATTGATTTACCTGGTTGTGATTGTTAAATTACTTTTAATAAGTATCCGAAAATAGGTCCATATCTGACTGAAGACGTTAATTCGGATATTACAACAATCTTTTGCCAAAGCAGAAGGATTTAAACTGATATATGTGTCGACATATACAAGGTGATTTTATAGACGACGGAGTTAGATCAGCATATAATACCTACATCCTACCTATCTGTACCTTCTTGCAATTGCAATAGTGCAGGCGTCAACGTAACTTAAATTACGTAAAATTTAAAATTTGATTCAATAAATTATTATTATTATTTTAAAAAAAGGAAATAACTATATTCCCTAATAAATTGTAAAACAAATTAATATAAATATGAGAAATGGTACGTAAAAAGTGTGGACAAAGTAGTGTGTGTTGCGCTTGATAGATTCATAAGTAGATAAATTTCCTTTTACGTAATTTTAGGTAAACTGGTACTGACTCGTTTTCCCATCACACTATATCCTGGCTTAGGACAGGCAAAATAGCTACTTAATAATTAATTGTTATTCATTCATTCATATGTATAATTCTCCCTAAATTTGTTGACTATAATTTACTTTGTTTCAATGGAAATATTAAAATATCACTATTTTTACATATTTTCAATTCAAATTGAGTGCTGAATAACTCCCTCGTCTATAAAATCACCAGTATAAACAACGTCTAGAGTTAATTAAAATCACCCCAATAATTGTCAAAGGGTTGCTGAAACTGAAGCCGCAGCAAAAACTTCGTTTAAATACTTGCGGCTGTTTTACTTTGATGGGAAATAAATACTCCTGTTTCCAAACCAATTAGGCTAATAACCATTAAATTATCCATATTATTCTGATATCACAGAGTTCACTAGATACTAAATGTTCAATCTATCAGACATAAGAATTGTTTCCAGCCCTTCAACAACTAGAAAAGAGCTTATGATCTTCACACAGCTCACCAGATTTTATTTAATCATTGTTAAGAATATTCTCCATTAAAAAACCTTTCATACGCTTCACGATAAACTTATAAAACCCTGGGTTGGGGCTTAGAAAAGATATTTTTCATAGTTCATATAGATCATTGTAAATTCATCAAATTGTAACTAGATAACCCTAATTTGATGCTGTAGAATCACATGAAATCAGCAGAATACCAATTTACTACAGCAGAAGTATTGTGTTTCAGCTTATTGAAATAGTCCATACAATGATTTTGGTGTACATAAAATAACTAATATTGAGTTATCGATTTTTATTCTTTTTTTTTTCACATTTGTACGCATGCTTAGATTATTAATTACTACTATAAGATCCGTGGACCTTCGCACCGCTTAACGGTTAAAGAATTTCGTTAATTTTAACTAAATCTGATCATTAACACACTGTCTTTAATATTCTATCCTTTTTTCAAAATATTAATATACTAAAGAGGCGCAGAGATTAGAAATCGTTTGCTTTTGCCTTCGTTAATTTTAATTTTGCGATAAGATTTTCGTTTAAATTATGTAGTATCCAGGATTATCATAAAGTGCATGAAATGCTTAAGCTAAGATATTTAACTTGATAAGGATTAATACCGTACTATACCCGTCTAAATAGGTTTTTAAATTACTGCATATAACGTGACTATTTTTTAGAAGTTAAAATGGGTATAGTAATCTTGTCTTAACAGGTAGATTCTACATGCCACTGTAGAATTTTTTTAAGAATTATAGAAGAGGAATAATTCCACGATACACGATAGTTTTATTATATCTCAAAGGGATTAGGCAGCGTTTTCGATTAGAGCTCCCAAACGACTTTACTTTTTCAGACATTGTCAACAATTGTTGTCATATTTTAATCAATTTAGACAAAATCTTAATAAATTATACAATAAAACATTCCACGTAACTCTGTCTATTAGTGAAAGCTACAAGAAAAATCGTTCAGTAGATTTTGAGTTTAACGTGTAAGGTAGACAGCCGCGGCTAGGAATTTTCTTTATAATATGAACTTATAATCTAAGTACCTATTTAATAAATAATGCATTTCTTGTTTCAGATATCAATTGTACAGCCAATTTCGCATTAAAAAAAATACATACTTCAAATTTAACATAACCTATTTTGTGTCGATTGACAGCGCGCCAACTAGTACCAACATAACAGAATACGTCAATGTTGCCATTGTTGAAAAATTGTTGTACAATTAAAAATATAGACTGAAAATGAGGGTCTCGACTGTATCTACAGTGTAATTTATCGTTATGTGTTAATATTACAAAATTAAATAAGAATGGCGACCCCGCCTGAATCCCCGGTAGAGGAGCATGCGTACGAATTAGAACCGAGTCGAACACCTAAACCAATTCCAGTCGCCCTAGAAGAGTTATGCAGACAGACGAAATTCTCGAAACAGGAAATCAGAGTAATGTATCGAGGATTTAAAACGGTGAGTTTTTATCTTGTACTATTGATATATCTATGCTATTCTATGCTAATATTGTAAAAAGGAATTGTTTGATTGTATGTAGCACGTAATCTTCAAAATTATCTATCCGATTTAATATTTTTTGCTCCAATATTAAAAATGGCCGTTCAGGGTAGATACTGGCTTTAAATTATCCCGTTCTCATGTTAAACATAAATTAAATGACAGCGAAGCAGCGAATTGCTTTTACTAAATTATAAAGGGGCTTATGCTTAACCTCAAGCACATGTTGATGGAACGTGATGTAGAGGTCAATGCTGCAGTGCGCTCACCTGGTAAATATTGACTCACTCGTTACTTGAAGACTCATGTGATGCTGGAAAAAAGCTAATTTTATTCCTTAGGAGTACTCCTTAAAAATAGAAAGTCATTCGTTCCTTACTAACAGCCGGAATATCAATAATGTATGTAAGTACTAGTGTGATTTCACAAAACACAGCATGTTTTTATCATCGATGAAAGCAACTTTGATTCAGCGTCATCTTACGATCTAGATTAGGCCGTTTGCCCACATTGTAGATAGACGTTCCTCTCTACGCTTGCCAGTATGTAATCTACACTGGAAAACTTTCTTGTCCCATCGACCATCCGCTCTTTGACCTATGTGCTCTGCCCACTGCCACTTCAATTAACTAATCCGATTGTTATTAATGTATAATAAAAAACGGGAAGGTGGGAATGAAGATTCTTAATCCGCTAGCAAGTAATATTTTTTAAACCACATTGTATTTTATCAACAGTAATTGTTTCAAAACTTTAATTTTATATATTTAATTCATTAATTTATTATTTTTCGCAGATATTTTAAGTGTCTATACACTATTATAATCTAATAATTATGTGTGATCAAAATCACATTGTCAAAAGCTTTTAACAAATACAGCTCTATCAATTATCCGTGAACCATCGTTTACTTTTGAACTCAGTAAAAGTCTTTAGAAATATTTATCTATCCCCTCTTCACCACAAAAGCACTAGAAGCAATGATAGATCATCCTTACATAGTAGACATTCTCAATACCCGAACTAAAAAAATTACTTAATCATTCATAAAGTGAACAGTGAATGTGTGAAATACGTTCCCGGCGTCTTTGTTACCGCGATATTGCGAATTAGGAGCCTTTACAAGTAGAGAGACATTTATCGGCGACTGCGGTCTATCAATGGCTGTCTTCAGATATCAGCAGATGTGATTAAGGATACATGTTAGCCCACAAATGATAAAAAAAACGACTATATAAGTCGTAAAATACCATGGATAGTCAAGATATTGATTTAAGTGTACCGATTTTATTTAAAAACAGAGTTACATCATCATCAGACAAAATTTGTACAAAAATAAATATATTCATATATATTCACTAAACATAAAACATAACTTCTAGATGCGAACGATTCTCCTTGTAAACAATGTAGGCAGACACAAAAATACTCTAGTGCGAAATACTCAGCGCTAGCTAATGACCTGGAAAGGGATGGCATTATATGTGTAGCATTCGTACGACAGAGACGGGTTTGCGTATGACGTCTGCATTCTAATGGAAAGGTCAGTAGGTAAGAAAGTCGACGACCGTTCGCGCGAATATAGGGATGCTAGCTACGACAATTGACGCCGGAAGGTTGGCACTATAGCTTTCAGAGTTCAAACGCGGGAAGTCAAACTAAAAAACATTTTTGCATAGCATAGTTTAAATAAGTCTACAAACGTTTTTAGAAGGGCTTTATTTTATTTAGACAAAGATAAATATCACTTGTTTCGTACAAATGACGTCATCACACTTTTTTAGGGTTCCGTACCTCAAAAGGAAAAACGAAACCCTTATACGATCGCTTCATTGGCCGTTTGTCTATCAAAACTCTTTTTCTTAGAAACGCGTGCAATGTCCTTATATTATAAATATAGGAAAACAATCAGAAAATCACACACTTGCTGTTACACCTTTTTTTGGAAGCCTTTTATTTTTAGCCGTTGTGGTCTATTGGATAGGGGACCGGTAACCATGCGCGGCAATGCGTATGGTCGTAGGTTCGTATCCCGGCTTGTGCCTTTGGCTTTTTCCAGATTGAAATGGATTTGGGCACCACATGCTCACCAGTGAAGGAAAACATCGTGAGGAAACCCGCATCTAATAGTCATATGTACTAGTACTACGAGAACGGCGATCAGCTGCGCTACTGGTCACGTTGGGCACGACATGTAAGCGCAAAAGTGGATACAGCCACTAATGCATCTGTTTTTAGACCGATAGTGATAGTGTGACCATATTATTATTATTAGCCATATTCGTCCCACTGCAGGGCATAGACCTTCCTTTCCTTTTTTCATTATATTTTTGCAATCCATAGGAAGAGGCTTGCACATTAACCCACCGCGCTTCCCTATAGATCGCGCCTAATTCCTAGTAGGCGTAACACGCCAAATTACAAAACCAAACAAATTATAATAGGCAGGGTGCCCGCTATTAGCTTTATCTTTTTCGCACGCATAGTGTTATCATAGTGACATCTCGGTCTTATTCCACGTGACTTTCATTAATCACAGTTATACCAGTGATTTATACCAGTGTTTTCACGTTTTTCCCCATCTCTAATTCCCAGTAGTAAAGCTTACTTCATCAATCACAATGGCGTTCAGTTTATATTTGAACAAGATGCTTCATTTCCCATTGAAATAAATGCCAACATAAATCTTTAATTTGATTACGTACATGCGGTTCTCGCCAAATTGTATTGTTAGTTTTGGTGTAAGCTGAGGCATATTTTACGCTTTACGCCGAGATTTCATTGAAATATTGTTCGATGTGGATCATAGTTGAATAATATAGCCAGTGTAATAAATTAATTTGTTTTTGGGGTTCCGTATTTCAAGAGGACGTAAGGAACATTTACAGCAGGAGTGTTCACACTTGATGTGATATAAAATATTTATAATAGAGTTCGAAAAAAAAAATATGTCAATATATTTTACACCCTAATTTCGTAGAAAAACACAAAAACCGAACAAAAATAGTCAATAATGTCATACGCACAGATCGATTGATATTGACTTCGTCACATTAAATTTATTTTAAGGTACAAATCTCGTTGTATTTCCTGTAAATTTAATTATATTAAATAAAAATTACAGTTTATTACAAAATATCCTAAATTAACACATATTGAACAAAAATTATCCAAAAAGGATTTTCCTTATTTAAATTAAGCTTTTTATCAAACAAAAAAGGGTGCTCTTCTAATTAAAAAACAAATAACGTTTTCAGCCCTTGTAATGATTCTGCGTAGAGATATACATGTGTGAGTGTGTGCCTATGTGTGAATATAGCTGTATTAAGAAACAAATATACCGTACGATACAAGTTTATTTACTGTGTAAAATTTCGCGTATCTCTTTCATGAGCATCGTTTGGGTCGTTGATTTTGACGTTAATTAAAGACTACTGAATATTCAAAATACTTGCAATGGAGTCAAAAGGATTTGTACTCATAACCGTAAAATTTAATGTAAAATAAAAAAGTAATATAAATACAGAGTAGATAATTAAAAACGCTGAGAGGTCGACATCTAGTGCTTCCAAGTTTAACTCAATAACGTTGAGAGGTTTGTTAGTACTTTGCAGGGAATTTCATTTTGTTACATAATGCAGCAGGAATGACCCGGAAATTCGTTTCTGAGAGTTCTGGTTAAAAACAACCCAACCCTTTTTATTTCTTACTAGCTGATCCGGCGATCTTCGTACTGTCTAACAATCAATGAACGTCGTGTTAACTTTTAGTTAAACTTACTACTATCCTTCGCCCACTTACTCTCTTAACACCCCTATTCCTTCTCACTCTACCTCCCTCTCCCCTTTACATTATATCAAAGAAACAAATAAAAAAGAAAAACAATTATATCCCTAACTTAAATCATTTCCCCGTAGAAATAACTATGGTAGACGGAGCTGACAATTTTTTTTTTTCGAATTTACGCGTTTTGTTGACCGGGAAAGGTCTTCACAAACTAACCGGACAGGTGGGCGAACACTGAAGGTGCTCAGCCAGCAATTTATGGGTTGGGTGGCAATGCAAGGGCACCCCTGTGGGTACGAGCCTCGACTTGGACCGCCAGCCAAAAATACGAAACCTAACGGTGATCTACTAGCGTTTCGGAAGCGACTACCTTGAGAAGAAACGCCGAAAGAAACTCAAGGCTGCGTCGGAGTGTAACTGCGTCTTTTAGACGACAGTTGACGGATCTAGCCTTACTTGTCGTCGTCAGCGCCGCCGGCGACGCCGGTGTCGTGGTAAGTATCTGGTGCATGAGTGTACCTCACTGTTTTTGGGATCTGCGGTTATCAAAGCCGCGGTAATTGGATCGTCCGGGTCCAACAGGACATGACGCGGGCGGCGTGTGCCCCACGAATTGCCGCGAGTCGGTGGGTATTCGCATACGTTGCGAAGAAGCTCATTGGGATGGTGTGGTAACCTATCGAAGTAGCGACGGGATGCTGAACGCATGAAACTGGCGATCGTCTCAAGTTTGAGGTCGTCGTGGAGATCGACATTTCTCAAATAATGTGGGGCTCCTACAGTAGTGCGAAGGAATTTATTTTGCACTCTTTGCAATCGGGCGATGGAAACGGAGCTGACAACTATAACAGCTGAGCTATTGGTCACATTGGGCGCGGCTTTAAGCGCAACGCGGATACGGCCCGTAATATATCTCTGCTCAACCTGAAAGGGGTATAGCGTAACGATGCATTATTTATTATTATAACAGATTACAAAATCCGACGAAGTTGAAAATGAAGGAAATATACCACACAAAGATGGTCCTGTAGAAAATCTTTCCAAATACAACCATAAGGTAGCTTGCACTAACAACGTAAATCTAGTTTTAACGTATATATATTAAATAAATCTGTTTATCGTTAATCTGTACTTAATGTCTTGCAATAAAACTTTATCAAGTTTAATCAACTTTTAAATTTAAATCACCAATAAAATCAAATTGAACCGCTTCAATTCAGTAGCGTTTTATGCAAGCTATTAGATTTAAACTGATAGTGCTAGCCGCTTTAAGGCTGAAATTTATAGACGCTTGTTTGAATTTGCTTAGACTTTGCTTAGAAAATAAGTTTCTTTATAACAAAAAAAAAACAATATATAATAGAATTTACGTCTAAGCTTTGAACGCGAGTGGTTGTGCGGTGTGCCCTCTGTTTCGTTCATCGGAGAGTTACTGGTTTGTCGTTGTGTGGCCTTCTGGACGTGTTGTCCTTGTTCTTTGGGTTAGTGGTGGGTCTGGACAACGACAAAATGCTAGGATGACATAGTGCTGCGAGGAATCGGTGATTTGTCTTATGGCGTGGGGTACAGTGCGCGTCGCGTGGATCGCTGATTTTGACGTTAATTAAAGACTACTGAATATTAAAAAAAAACGACGGGCTCTGGATACAAGTCCGTTTGAGCTCGTCGTATTTTTTTTTTTGTCTTCAGTAGCTCCAATTGACTTCAAAACCAACGACCCAAGCGACACGCACTCCACCCCACCATAAGAAATTTGATATTCACATGAATAAGTAATAGGAATACGAATATAGCCTAAGCATTTACGGAACCAAGTCAAAGTTGAGAAAATTGCTACCTTATATACTTTGATATAAATAAAATCATGTAATTTGTAAAGTAAGTAGTCTTTATTAAATCATATTTGGTCCTTAGATTTAATGTCGACTTCTGTTTTCTTATTGATGAAAATTTAGAAAGATTTATATAACCTTTAGACTAAAAAGATTTATTTTATGCATATCTGTTGTCTAGTTGCCCACTGAATAAAATTATCTCTGGATCGTGCCTGTTATTTATTTCATAGTTTCATCTCTTTCGCAGAACTAATTTTATCATATAGTGCTATCTCAGGGCTTAGTCCGTCTGATTCTAATTTATCACTGTAGGGTCATTCCGATACAAGTAAATACGAGTATTTACTCGATCCTTTTGTTTTCACACTAAATACTTTTAGCATCTGCGATACTAACCACTACTGAATTGAAATTATTGATATCGAATCAAACAGAACGAATGTTAATTTATAATTTTGATTTATGAACGCACCTTTCTTAGTAACCAAGGCGCACAAAGTAAAATTCTTCTCTCTCATAGTAATGAGAAATAATGAGTAATGTACAGTAGTACAAGCATGCTTACAATAATTAACTGTTATTGGAACATAATTTCCAAGCGAGTGCCAAGTTTTCCAAACTTGGTACAATAATGTCATGAACAAGATCACAAAAATATTTGGAGTAGTTTTTGGGCAATCTGAATGCAATAGAGATCTTTGCTTAAGTAATGCGTCTTTGTTTATTCATTCGTTTACATTTAAATTGATAAGAATATCAATTACTCCTTAAAAATTTTCCTTTTTTATATTAAATCCATAAACATAAAAAATGTATTAATAAAAACTCGTACGTATCTATACTTTAATAGTGGTCTTAAGAGTAATATCGACGAATGATTTAATCACTATAAAGAGTAGGTATCGGCATCTTAAGAGCATCCCTAGTCGAAAATATACGACCTTGCAATATACTTAAATATGCAAAATCAATTCAAAAATATAAACGTAGGTAGGACGCCCAGATTTCAAGGGCTGGTTTGAATCACTACTGTTTCGCACTAGCCACTATAGTTAAAATATTTTATTTGCGAGTTGTATTTCAACTGTGCTGCCATCTCTCGGAGACTTTAGTTATTACATGTCCAATTTTCTTACCAAGGCAAATCAAGTAAACTTCTTTATTTATATTTTCTTTTTATCTATCACCATACTAGTTCCGTGTTGACGTAGGCAGAAATCGCCTTAAAATAATTTTGATAAAAGAGAAATTGGTCACTTTTGAAGTCAGTGCCAAGCTACGCAAAATATTTATATGGCACTGTGTTCATATATTCAAAAGTTATTTTAATATATCAATATAAGTTTTTTTTTATACTTGCTCGACATAGTGACTACAGATTTCCTGGTGGTAAGTACAGTGTAGTCCAAAAACGAAAGCGACTATCAAAGGATGAAAAATCCATTGATAGTCTCCATTGTCATGTCGGCCCACATATACCACGACTGAAGGTCTCTAGGTATATGAGCTACTGGATATACACAAGCTGATCCCGAAACGCGACAAGCCGAAACTGATCACTATGACGGGCTTTACACCTATGTACTGTGGTCGCGATCCAGACGGGCACCGACGCCCTACCACCTCGTTGCTGCTTGTTTAGCACCACCCAGGAGTCACGTGTAGGGAAACTAGGGTAAAGCCTACGGACGCGAGCAGCTTCGACTCCCAAAACATTCATTCAGTCATTCTTAAGTCATTTAATTTACTGATTGGTGGATGTAAAAACGGTTTTTAAACTGTATATGGTGATAAAATATTGTTCCGACTTCTTTCGATGTTATGTTACACCAATATTTTTTTTTTTTTTTTTGATAGAGCGGTAGCTCGTGACCTAACAGTCGCTGTCGAGTCGCCGTTGCCAAGCTGCAACTGTCAGAATCGGAAGCGTGCTTTAACGGTTACACTTCGTATGTTATAATTGTCTATCTGTGACAGCTACCACTTTCCAATAGGTAGGATGTCAGCTTGAATGCTATATTTGGTGTCAACAATAATGCTGTACTGAATTTTGGTGAAAAGGCACCTTAAAAAGCAAGACAACCTTTATAAACGCTCTGAGAACGGAGATCAACTGTATAATACAGTTCACGTTGGGCACAACATAAAGCCGCAAAGTGAATACAACCACTAATATATCTCTGCTCACCCCGAAAGGAATGTAGCGTGGCGATATATTAATACTACAACCTTTATAAATTTTATTATACTTCGCAAATATACATTTCCTTGAACACTGCCATAATTTTATTACGTTCCAGTTAACTTGTTTATTTACCTATTAAAAGGCAGTATAATTCAAATTCCACGGCCACAAACTATCTAAAAGATTTATTTAACGTTTGCAATGTTGGCAGCACGCGAATTTGCGTGTTTGAGAAAATGGTGCCTTTGTCTTATTAATTAAGAAAATAGTTTTACATCTACGACAAAAGTCTTAAACGTATTATAATTTAAATGAATAACATAAATTAATTAAGTGCCTACATATTATTTACTAGCAAGAACTGATATGTCTCAACGTCAGTTTCGGATCTAGGGAGGCAAGCCGGGGCCCATACCCCGGGCGCCAAATTCTAATGGCGGTAGCGTACCTGGTGAATAATATATTTTTAAAAAGTTTGCCAACGTTTTGTCTACGTCAAGGTACCATTGGTGGTACACGCCGTCGAATGTAACAGATCCCTATGAACCACTAACAGATGCGCGCATCTTATAAAAGCATAAAAAGTACCATAACTATACTTGAATATTTAATAAATACATTCACTTACAACCTAGTAATATGTAAAAGATATACAACATGAATGTGAGTCGAAGTAAGAGCCGAGGCCGACCGAAAGTTACCTACACGGATCATAAAAGAGAGTTGTAGTAGAGGGTTACGTCAAAGGTACGCGGAACAGGCGAGGGACCATAAGGGCTTAATAAGTGTTAAGGAAACGAAATATTCATAAAATTATTCATAGGACCATCAGGGCCTCTGTGAGGGCAACGACTCCGGTGTTTCAGACTCCTACTGACTAATAAACACTCAGGGTGTTCCTCTAATTGCTTCACCCAGGTCTGGAAAACCAAATTTATTCAGGCTTCCGGGGACTGAAATACCTTGTTGAATCTACCTATTTATGGGGGATGTGTGTAAAGAACCCACCCCTCCAAAATCTCTTAGGCGGCGCCCCGGACATTGCGCACCCTCTACTTCTCATCCGGGCAGCAAACTCCCTCAAGTCTATTGCCCAGGACGCCACATGCTGACTGGAACATGTTTAAATAACTTGATTTATTTTTCAGGAATGTCCTGAAGGAGTGGTTCAAGAGGAATCCTTTAAAGACATCTACGCCAAGTTTTTTCCTCATGGAAGTAAGTTATATATTTAAATTTTTCTATACTGGTCTGGCATGGACAAATAATGAATATAAGTGGCGCCAATTGAAGTGCGGAAGAAGAGGCTGTATTTGCGGTATTAGAAATGGAAAGAAGAGACACCCAATGACCGTACGTACGATCCTCGCGGCTCTGTTTCTAATAGCGCACATACAGTCCACTCTTCCGCACTTCTATTGCCGCTACCATTTTATTGGTCCTTCGAACCAGATTATAACAATTTTAGTGCTTGTTAGAACCGGGATGCGGGATGAAGGGCGAGCGCTTAACGTACTCAGCCAGCGAGTTTGAGTGGTAACCTAAGGGCACCCCTATGGGTACAAACCTCTGCCTGGATTTTATTTGGCTAGAAAAAATCTGAACAGTGGAATTATGTGAAATTCATTGAAACATTTATTTCATACATTTGCTGCAGTTGGTTGGTTTCTAGATTTATTTATTTGACCAATATGTCCACAGATTCGGCGCTCTACGCCCACTACGTTTTCAAGGCGTTTGACGTAAACTGCAGCGGTGCCATCAGCTTTAGGGTCAGTATATTATGATATTAATTAATATAGTCACGCTATGTTCCTTTCGGCGTGAGCCAGAGATACATTATTGGCTGCATAGATGGGCAAAATGTAATCTGATTATTAAAAATGATTACAATTACATTTTATGTTTTTTACCATTAATATGACTGCATTTTGCTCAACTATGTTTTAAAAACTACAGAATTCCAGATTGCGTACTCATTTATAATTTCTTAATGTTTTAAATGGATTTAATCCTGATTACAGAACAAAAAAATTAAAATTACGATTACATTTTGTAATCGTTAATCATTAATCAGATTACATTTTGCCCATCTCTGATTCGCTGTATCCAATTTGCACCGTTACCTCGGGTTCAACTTAGACATTTTCTTATACCTTATCACATCTAGTCACACAGAGACTACCTGCCGAGCTGTCATAGGCAATTTTAGTGCCCGACTAAATGAATGCCGAGAGCGCAACGGTTTACATTTGGACGATGTTATTTTTAAAAAAATAATTTCCCAAACAGTGTACTTCAATATAAAATAAACATTTTTTCAATAAAGCTAAGACTTTTCTTTTAAAAAAAGATTTAAATGTGAACTTTCTTTTGAGACACCTTGTATATAGTATATAGCAGATACCTTGTTACTTTATCTTTTCTATTTTTATTTCCATCCAAGCCACTATTCCCAACTTTGCTTTCTTGTTTTCTATTCTTTGCCATCTCTGTCAACAAACTATTTGGTCCTGTTGGATCTCACCGATCCAATTACCGTGGCCTTAACAGCTGCAGCGCCGAAAATCAGTAAGGTATAAACACGCAGAAGATTCATGCGGAGCCTTGAGTTTCTTTCGTTATTTTTTCTCAAGGTAGTTTATTAGGAAACGCTAGTAGATCACCGTCAGGTTTTCTCCCTGACTGTCCGCCCAAGTCTGGGTTCGTACTCACAGAGGTGTCCTTGCGTCGCCACCCAACTCATAACTCGCTGGCTGAGCATCTTATGTGCTCGCCCTTCTTGTTCAGTGTAGTTGTATTGTTGGACATATAACCAGCTTCTCTCATTTTATGCTACCATCTATGATCCCGTGATAAGTTCATTCACTTACGGCCCACCAACCTGACATCGTCTAGTTAATTTACAGCCGTACGTCTCAAATTTCGATTTCCCAGTTTCGGTGACCATAATCAAGCTTCGTCTGCCATCACCTTATCTGGCTAGATGTCCTGTCCAATTCCACTTAGGACCCGTCCTCCTATCTTCGACATCGTATATCTTAGTGTGATATTGGATTCAAAGATTGGTAAACAACTTTGCAGCGAGGCTATGGAGGATTGATTACAGGTCCCTCCAAATCGCAGAAGTAGTCATATTGAGTTTTTAGCCAATATGGGTCCGGTATACACCAGCTACCATCCCCCAATTTATTTTTTATCCTAACTCGACATAGTGACCACGCCACATCTGATAGGAAGCATGGTGCAATTCAAAAATCGACTACAACTATCAACCGTAAACAAAAACAATCGAGTGTCGTAGTGATCATGCCGGCTTGCGCAAATATCACTTCACGCTTCATTTCACTTTTTTATATACTGGCTCGACAAAGTGACTACATTGCAATTGATCGAAAGTATTATGTAGTCCAAGAATGGCAAGCATCGCCAAGTGACGAAAATCCATTGACATCGCCTTGTCGGCCCACATACACCACGACGGCAGGTTTCTAGGTGTAAGATCAACTGCTGCCGGGATAGTCTTACGAGGATTTTCCCCAATTAAAAAAGGCACACAATCTTGTAACTGAATTCAAAGCGTTGTATGCGCCATCTCTCCCTGTGCCTGTCATAACTGCAAAGTCAAAATTATATCTATAAAGTTTAACTTCATTCTGGAGTCGTTAAATGTGAATCTACACATTGTAATTACATTGTAATATACGTATCTAGACATTGTAATATATTTGCAATTATGTAATAGTTTTAAAGCATCATGAACGTAAAGTTTAGTCTGCTAGGAATTATTATTGGCAGTTAAAAACAAGAGTTTGCTCGAATAATATGCGCCGCTTTGCACGTGTAGCTTCGACTCATATAACTAACATTAGGGTTGTCACCTATTATCTTTTTTTACATTATTCAAATTGTTATAATAAAATTGTGTGTGTGCAGTTCACACGCGAAACTGTATGATGTATTCTATCTCATTCTCTCACAGGCTTAAATTTCTAGACAATTTTTTTTATTATTATTATTTTCTTACTGATGATTGACCCCAATCACACCTAGTGGAAGGTGAAGATGAGTCCGACAATGGACCGCGTCCACCCAACAAATGCCTATTCACTTTTCTCATAAAGGCTCCCAATTCAAAAAAACGTGGAAATATGGTAGCTGCAAGCATGTTCCACTTCTTAGCTCTTCATATGATGAATGTAGAAGCGAATATTTTTTTGCGGAAGTAAGGAATGATAATCACTTATGGTTTTTTATCCGACATGGCGTATTGTGGTTTTGTGGTGAAATGGGCTGGCAGAAATAGAGAATGTAGCTCTTGAGAACACTCTCCAATGTGGATGTGTTTATATTTTTAACCCCCGAACCAAAAAAAGGGTATTATAAGTTTGAATACACCTGGTATTTGTGGATCTGTTAATCCGTGTATTTGTATGTCTGTCTGCTATTGACTAAACCAAAGAATAAATATATAATAAAGTAGTTTCACTCTAAAAAAGATTAACAGCTTGAGGTATGATGAGAGCGGTTTCTTTTGGTAACCTGGGGGAGAATCCTACATAAGACTGTTAGGGCCGCCGTGAGTGTCACCCCAGTGACGCCCAGGGTGTCGTTTCCTCAGCGCTGCTATCCGGGCTTGTGAGTCGAAGTTTGCCCTTCGGCCTGGCGAGCGAAAGCCCTATAGAGGTTTCATCTCTTGGAGAAATGGATATAAATGATTCCTCCTCTAATTGCTACGTTGACCATCTCTTCTGGGCTGCAGACTCTCGCAAGTCTACCTCCCGATTATTATTGTAAGGTAGGATGGTCATGCGCAAATCATGTCCCCGGACACCAACTGTCCGGGGTGTGATTATTCTCTACCACTCCTGTTCGGCTATCTCCTTCTTTATTATGACAGTTGCGCAGAATGCAAATACTGCTTGCCATGACCTCTTGATCCGCTTTGATCTTGATCTCCTGATGGTCACCACCGACAGCGACAGTTCTCCGTGAATAATAGCTGACGTTCTGTAGTCCAGGCTGGGCATTACTTTAGCACATGGTGACAGCCCTAGGTGAAGCGCGAATATCGCGACATTTGGCAAACATCCAGCGAGCGCGTAACGGATTGCCTATCCGGATGTGTGCTTTGATCACATCTGAGTGTCATCTCAAACACTTTGTGTACCACTGCTAAATCAATATCTCGTGAATTCTTCAAACAACGTTTAAAGCCGCGCGTCGAATTCTGACAGTCACTGCTCGGCATCTGCGACGTAGTAGTGGCTGTAATGCTCTATTCATGCATCTATATACAGGGGATATTTGAAGATATAACCATTTATAAGTCAGTTCAGTTCAAAGAGTTTATTCTCATAAAGAGACAAATCACTTATATGAGAACATTTTGTTTAAGAACTATCTGGAACAATAAAATACTAAGAGCTCACTTGGCATAAAAACAGTACTATATTTGTTAGTTATATTCTACATTAATATTATATATACTTATCAGTCATTAAAAAAATGAACAAATCAGAATTGGTCCATAAAAAGTATGGACCCTGTAGCGCGTGTGGCGCGCCATTGAATGTTAATTAAATTTCCTTTCGTAATTTTAGGTAAACTGGTATTGATTTGTTTTCCCTTCGTACTTTATCCTGGCTTAAGACAAGCAAAATACCTACTTAATAACCAATTACTATTCATTCATTCATGGGTTTAATTGTCCCAAAATATGTTTACTATAATTTACTTATTTAATGGAGATATTATAATTTCACTATTTTTACATATTTGGGAAGAGAATCGAATGCTGAATATCATACCTGAATATCTCCCTCGTCTATAAAATCAAGTGAATGTAAGTTATTGTGTCGACGTATAGTTCTTTAAGTTATCTCTTTGCGAATATTTGCTATCAAGTACAATCGAGTTTTATTGTTCTCATATAGATTACCGAATTATCTAGTATAAGAGACTGGTTCATCAACAAAAAAAAAATGCATCGTGAACACAATCTAGGACATTTGAAATCAAAATTACTGAGTAAAAAAATGGGTTTGAAATGATATGATTTTTCAGGAGCTGCTGGTGACACTCTCAACGTTGCTCCGTGGTTCGGTATACGAGAGGTTGCGCTGGGCATTCAGGCTGTACGACGTGGACGGCGACGGCGCCATCACGAAACAGGAGCTGGCTGAGGTGGTCGTAGCTGTCCATGAGCTGCTGGGGAGACGGGCGCCGCCGGGCTCACCGGCTGCGAGGCTGGATGACGCAAAGGCCAATGAGCAGGTTCGAATGTAACCTCTACCATATAATAATACCTATATGTAACGAAATACCTAAAAGCAAGCCCAGAATAGGAAAGGGGGGAATATTGGGCAAACTGGGGCTCGTACCCCTGGCGCCAAATTCAAGGGGATTTAGACGAGGACACCACTCAGCGTATTCATTGATCGTTATGAAAAAAAAAAGCTCTTCGCAAATGTATAACATTCTCACTGCCTTTTTTCTGGCAACTCGGAAAAAATCCTGCGTAGAATTCCGTAATGTCCCCAGTATACCAGACGCCTAGTGACTTGAAACGCCCAAGGTGTCTCTACTTGCTGCAAACCAGGCCTGGTGATCCTTAATGCTTCAACAACCCGGCGCGCGACTTTTCTTAAGGTCCATCTCTATGAGGAGAGGGTGTAACGGGCTCACTATCAGGCGGCGCGTAGAACACTTACGCACATCCTGTCTATCAATTCTGTCTACCCCAATAGGAAATCGGAGTGTTGATAGATTGAAAATAGCGTTGTATAATAATCTTTATTTTTATTTCTTAGTGATAGAGGTTATGGTAACCTAGTGGAGATGGGATCGGTATCGGAATAATCATTTGTTCGAATCCCGGCATGTACATAAATTATTAAACGCTAAATTATTCCTCCAATTAGAGGTTAATACAGCCTGTATTTAAAAAGTCGAAAACACTAATAGCAAACGAGACCGTGAAAACAAAATAAATTAATGTTCAGAAACCTGTATTTGCAGATGCTGTTTTTCAATAATTTTGGATATTGCTAGTTTGGATCCAGCTTCACGAATTATGTATCGATTCCAGGTGGACCGAGTCTTCAGGAAACTGGACTTGAACCAGGACGGCGTGATCACGATCGAGGAGTTTCTGGAGTCGTGCCTGAAGGACGACGTGATCACTCGCTCGCTGCAGATGTTCGACACAGGGCTATGACGTCAGACCGGCGCAGCGTACGCGCGCAATGCCGTTAGGTAATCAACTTTTCTTCTCGTTATCAGTGTACCTTAGTCCATTCCAGAGACGGGTAAAATGTAATCTGATTAATGATGAACGATTACAGAATGTAGTCGTATTTTTTATTTTCTTGCTTTGTAATCATGATTAAATCCATTTAAAACATTAAGAAATGATAAATATAATAAATTATGAATATAATAAATGTGTATACAATCTGGGATTTTGTAGTGTTTAAAACATAAATGAGCAGATGCAGTCGTATTAATGGTAAAAAACGTAAAATGTAATCGTTAATCATTTTTATTAATCTGATTACATTTTGCCCATCTATGGTCCATTCCTGAATAAGGACCTATCCTAATAAGAGTCATTGATCCCGGTACGAAGCTACTCTCAATTCAATGTGTTGCGGCCACCTTCACATGTCATCGCTCCACTAAACCAGAGGGCTCCACGCTACATGTGGTTCGCGGTCTCCACTCAAGAAAGTGTCTGCCGCAACGATCTTCGATATTTTTGCGTATGTGGCCTGTAGTTCAGCTTGCCAAGGACAGCCTCTCTTTCACATGTGAGAAATACCCATATTGGTTATTGTAAAGAAAAAAACATATGAGTCTATGTGTATATCTATGTGTTGATTGAATTTTCCTTAATTATGATCTGTATACTCATTGGTTTATGCCTGCATTTTCTAAATACCACTGGTGTCATATATATTTCTGTTTAGACTATCGTCGAGCTTATGCATCGATTGAGTTTTAAGTTTATTTCTCTGTATAAGAATTAGTATTATTTGATACAATTCGTGAAAAATATCTCAATGCTTTGAATTTGAAAGTATGTGATTTGTACATCCCGTGTAGCACTCTACTGTCACCAAAGAATAATATAATACTGTAGGACTGTTATTCTCGCCTCACCTGTATTCAAATGTGATGCAAGATGAGAAAATTGCATACTTTTGAGGTGTATTCAGCGAGTTATGCAAGTTTTTTTCTTATCGACAGGATAATATGCTGGTATCTGGGAATGACCTTTACAACTTTACGGAACATATAAGGCGAGCATTGAAGATGCTCAGCCAGCGAATTATGGGTTGGGTGAGAACGCAAAAGCACCCCTGTGGATACGTATCTTGACTTGGGCAGTCAACCAAGAAACTAATCTAACGGTGATCTACTAGCGTTCCGGAAGCGAATACCTTGGGAAGAAACGCGGAATGAAACTCAAACCTAAGTTGGGGTGAAACTGCGACCATGTTAGCGAAATTTGATTGAACTATCGTTCTTATTAATCAATCTATTCTCAATTACAGGAGCACAGCAAAGCGCGCGTCGCCATCTATAAGGGTAGTCCGTCGCTACTGCCACTGCGCGCGCGTCGACCCGGGTTTCCTGACCAACATGGCCGCGGCGTGGCGTCTCCGTGCGCGCGCGTACGTCCGCTATTACGTCGCATTCGAAAACTTCTACAACGGCGTCGTCAAACCAAGGATTAGGAGCATTATGTTTTTCCATTTCTAGAATGTTCCCTATATACATAGATTCATAGAGAAACTTTTCAGAATTCGTAGGCTATAAAAATCATCGTTGGGTGAGGTAAGGTTTTTATTAGCAAATATGCGTTCAACTTGGAAATAGTTATTTCGTTGTACTTTTATTTTATTATAGCATTATATAGACAAACAAATATTTCGATATTTCTAAATTGTATAAGCAAATCCGTTATTCCTACTCGCCTGAATTGAATTAATCTAGATATCGAAAAAAGTTAGTCAATAATACCATCGAAGTCATATAATCGATTAGAAAATAGTTGTTGATTTAGAAATAGCAACAAATAACCGACCTTAGAAATGACTAGAAAAACATAGACAGGTTTTTTTTGCATTTCTTTCAACAGTTTTGTAATATCTTTACAGTTCTTTTGAATTTTTAAAATATTACCCCTTGAAATCGTCGGTTGTGCCGCCGAATTGTTTTTAAACATAAACAACAGGGTAACAATCCGCTCCTATTTAAAAAATCAGGACTTAATTTTAAAAAAAGTTTTACAAACGTTTTGGATACGCTTACCACGATATTAATATTTTTCTAAAAAATAAATATTTCTCGTTTAAATGTACAACGTAAAGTTTTCTTTCGCATGATTCATATTCTTTCTGGTGATACTGTATTTTTTATTCTGTTGTTAAAATCGAAAATTTATCAAAGCAAATTAAATCACCCAAGAAATGTAAATAAAAGTTTATTTAAAATTTTCATCTTTTCAAAAATAACACATTAGAAACTTTCGCGTTTTGTGCTCACTACAAATACTTTAACGAGTCTAATGCGCGAATTAACTTACTTTTAATTAAAGCTCGACGTTTCGACCTGGTTACACAAGTTGTGGTTACGAGCAGAATGACGAGCCGCGGAGTTATCATCGGAAGCGGGAAGCCACTTCCTTTATCCTCTTTTGTTCTTGTTAATTTAAATAGACAACACTCATAGTATCAGAATTTCTACAAGGCGAGTTAGAAATGAAATTCAACTTGCCATTTGTGAAATTTTCAAAAATGTTCCTATTTGAAATGTAAACTCAAAACTTTCAAAAATCGTACATCGCAATTACTTAAAATCCAAAAAAAGGGACTGATTTTTTTCTTATAAATAATTGAGATTTAAAGTTTATGAAATGGCCTTTAAATAAAGTTAAATAAACATTTTTATTTGTAATTTTCATACAATTGTGTCGAAATTAATCTATTTCATAATATATATGACTGACCATTAGTTAGTCGCGATTTGAACTCTTTCCAAAAAAAAAAAAAGCAATTTTATTACATATCTTAATTTATTAAACTTATCCATATAAGTTACTTTATTCAAATCGATTTTACAATCGAAATGTTATTCGATTATTTATTATTGTTGTCTATACTTTTAAATCTAGTCTATTATTGATGAATGAATTAGGGATTGATTGGTGGAATTGAATTTAAGTTGGAAGATAAAATGCAATAATCATGATAGAATAATAGCGCATACAGCAAGCATTATAGGGTTAATCTACGTCATGTGCAATGCATAAAGCAAATATTCTCTAGCTAGAGCGTCTAAAAACGTTAGAGTTGCTTCGTTCATGCAAGTACGAACTCTCTAAGGTGTGTAGTGTACGCAAAAGTTAGAGAATATATTTAGATTAATCTTGAGGCTCTCTAGATCTACAACTCTATTGTGGATTTATTGTACAATAGATTTCATAAAAATAATATACATGAATGAATCATCATGTCCTGAGTGAAACCAATCGCAAGATAAGCTCTACTTTGAAGGATATAAACTTCCAAGTTATTGAAGTCAAGTGAGCCGGTTATATTTCACCATTTTTGGTTATGATTGGATGAATAGCTTCACACAACAAAGAACAGTTCTTGATTCGATAGCGCTTGTATTAAAATGGTAATCAACGAAGGCTGATTATTTACACACTTTTATATTAGTTTACTACCTTTGCTTGCAATCACAGAGGGTAGAATTAATAAATACTAAAAATATGTAACTGTATACTAGGGCAGAGTTGATTATTTTACTGTTAATTAATATTGGTGAATTGAATAATACAGTACGTCAAATTATTATGTATTTTCATTAAACATTAACTCAAATAATTACAATTTTCTTATACCTAAATAATACGGTTACGCGGTACGCGGGCATCAGCAGACTGCCCACTCACGCTACGGGACGCGAGCGGCCGCGGTCACGAGCTAAAGCGCCATCGACTAGGGATGTTCTGCCGTTGACAGTAGTCATCGTTAACTTTCGTTGGTTAGGAGTGTACACGGTTTGTTGGGAAGAATGATAATGAAAGTATGAAAAAATAACATATTTAATATATATTTTATGGGGAAAGAGCGGTATAAGCTAGGTATTAACTTGGCCAAATGTTAAACTGAATTGTAAAGTAAAATGTTGGACATGTGTTCAAAAATTGTTTAACATGAACTGACTGCCAATGTGCATTGTTTGGAAAATCATTGGGAGGAAATTTTTGCTTAGGACTTACTACTTCTAAGCTTTTACTTGAATATATTTAAGAGTCGAAATTCCGTAGCTACGTCTACGTTATTCTAGGCAACTTTAATGGTTTGTCATAGACATAGTATAAAGCTAAACATAAAAAAGGCAGCTTTACAAAAAATATTCCACTTTTTTGAAAAACATAAACTATGCCTAAAAATAGGACCATACTTATGGAAGTAGAATGACATGGTAAAATTTGGTTTATTGTTTGATTTATTTAAATTAAACATATAAAATAGAAAATTTTCATTGGTTCAAAATCAGAAATAAACCTTTGGTGTCTATGACAAATCAATGATTTCGTATTAAATGGAGAGTAAAATATAAATAAAAACGTAAGAAATAGAGCGAGTGAGATAGATATAGGTATAACTAATGTAATGTGAAGCTAAAAGTTTTGTTTTTAATTTATCTCTAAAAAGGTCAATAAACATCAAGGGTCATTTATCCGCAAACCGCAAAACATCGTTTTTTTATTTATGTTCCTTCTATTTGTTATAATTCGCCGTGAACTCCGATATTTTTCATTTTCCATTCTTGACTTAACTAAATTTCTGTAACTTAAAGCTTCACAATTTCTAAAAAGCCACGAGGCGTTAAATTATGAATGTGTGTTATTAAATAATCGTTGTATATAGTTATTTTGTCGCTATATCGAAACGTCCACGTTACGTCTTATAGTAAAATGGTTCTTCATGTTGTTTTGTGTTTTATTTCATGATTTCCACATAATATTTGGCTAATTAAATTTATTACTTGAACTTAATATTTGTAATAAAAGCATAGGTTCTCATTTATATTTATCACGCCATTCTCTTTTAAGATGGGTAAAAATAATATAATGCCTCTCCTATTTTTGCAATCTATCGTCTATTAGATAAGCAATTGATTATAATTTGATTATTTGATTTGATGATTATTATTAAAATGCTTTTTTTATCCTGACTCGGCAAATTGACCACGCCATGCATGATGGTACGGATAATGCAGTCCAAAAATGTCAACTACTTTCAGCAGTAAAAAAGCTGTTGATAGTTCCAGCAGCCATGCTACTTGCATGCATCTTTGCAGTCCAGCGACTGCAAAGATATCTTTTCACACTTCGCTCAAAGGACCCCTTATCATGGGAAGGTTCCCGCCACTCGCAGGAAAACTATTCCACAACCTAACGACTCGACAAAAACAAGGATTGGAGCACATCTTAGTTCTAGCTGGGATATGAGTTACGGTACAGCTACGACTCTGACAACAGGCGTGCGTGGTGCTATTATGGAAGGGAGGGTGAAAAAAGGTTTTGGTCAAGGTGATTTTACATTACCAATAAATACACTCCATAATTTGTACTACCGACTTTATTATTATATGATGGTATATCCTACAAGTACGACCTGCATGTAAACTTTTTTTTTATTACCCGGAACTGCATTTAAACTAACATAACTTTCGTTAACGATAGTTTCTATTTTTTATATAGATCTTTATGTACAGCGACAGTAGGGCGTATTAAGGAACAGACCTAAAATAGGTAATTTTTATTGGTTTCCTGTGGACACTCGATTAATTAAAAAACAAATGTCATGGAATAAGGGGCTGTACACATTTAATGGTTAAGCAGCTCTTTACTGTTTTTAATTATTCACATTCGTAGAGAACTAAACGCAAATAACGACAGTTGTCATACTTGTCATCGTTAATTTTCCATAACACAGCCAATACAACAGTAACTCCTGTAACTATATCTATCTCTTCCTAACATGTTTAATTAATATAATGATTTCTCTCTTCAGTGTAATTTGTAGCCAAGTAAATTGTGTTTTGGAATAAATAAAGTAAACAAACATTATGTCAAATGATAAAAAGAAAGAAAAACTTAAAATTTTAAGGTTTTGAAATTGATTTAGTTGTTTTAGTTTGTAAAGAATAGTATCAATATTACAATTATAAATGGTCAACATTATTTAATAGATGTGATTGATTAAGACTCAAGTGTTATATATATTTCGTATTTTCTGAAAACTTACATTTCCATCGTTGTAGTTACATCAACAAGTATCATTGAAATTTATTCTTTATTGTTAAATATGTCTAAAACAGCTCATGTTGTTGAAGGAGAAGCATCGGAATCAGATTCAGAAATAGAAATTGAAATAGCCAGATCTCCAGTAAGTATTTTCAAACGCCATGTTTTACGAATCCTTTCTCTTTATTCGCGTATAGATGGAAATGAAAAGGCCTTGATAACTAATAAATTAATTAATATATCCTAAATACATTATTTAAACTACCACTTCTTTACATTCCATAAAAAACAATTTACAAATTGTAATAAAACTGCAATTAGGTAAGATTTTTTGAGGTGTTATGGCGATTGCCGGATTTAGGTCGTGAATGCAGTACAAACGTGCAAAGATAGTTATAGTAAATCACTATGGATCGTCACGTTTCGGATGCACATGCCTATGTACAACCAGATGTTCTACCTAAAGACTTTCAGTATAGTATATTTTGGCCAGCATGAAGACAATCAGGGTCAATTGATTTTGATATCTTAATTATCACTGTTGAACTTAGGTTGCACTGTACTTTCAATCAGAAATCTATAATCACTTTGTTCAGCCAAGATAAAAAAAGGTTTCTTATTACAGCTAAATTGACTTCTATAATATCTTACCTATAATGCTTTATCTATATGGATACAAATTTGTAATTTGCCAACTATAAAACAAAAAAAATATTTAACCGACAGCAGCCACAACTAAGGTAATTATATATAAGTAATTGACAGATAAGAAAAAATAAAATAAATGAATACTCTAGGCTGCTGCTGATAAGGGCCCTGTTTCAGCTTGTACTATAGTACACTAAACTCTGCAGCACATATTCTGACAGGGCCTTATGGACGAAACAACCACTTTACCAGCACAACCTTAGGTTTATTATACCTTGTTCATTTTACAAATACATAACAATAATTTGAATGTATATTTCCATATTTAGTATAAATAGTGAAAATGAATATTTATTGATTGAGGTGCTTCAACACCTTTAAAACAAAGTAGAATCAAAATAAAATATTAAATAATTGTTTTATAAGCAAACCCCACCTATTTTTGGTATATATTTGGACTTCATAAAATAAACAAGGTATTGTGCTTATTATGTTTTTTTTTGTAATTATCTTAGTTGTCATAAATTCATTAAAAAAATTATTTCAGGATTTAGACACACAGAGTAATACAAAATCATTTGTTATAGCTGGAGAAGCACCAGAATCTGATGATGGTAATATTTTAAACTTTTTAAGGATTTTTATACCTCAAACAACAAATACCTAAAAAAAAATCATTTATAAAAAAATATTTTAAGTCTACCTTTTATATCCAGCTGTGGAATAAAGTGGTCTGGTTGCCATTGAGAAAGTCACATTATATTATGATTTCCAGGTGACATTTGCCCTTAATCTCACCTGATGGAAGGTGAACTTGAGTTGGACAAAGGACTACCTGTCCTTCCATATGCCTTTCAAATGCCCTTTCACTCTTAAATGCTCCCAAGTTATAAGATCATGGAAATATGCTTGCTGGAAGCATATTCCACTCCTTAGCTTTTGGTATGATGCATTTAAAAGTCAATCTCTTCATTTAGATATAAGTAATGTCCACCACATATGGATGGTATTCGACATGGCTTTTAATAATAATGGGTAATTAAATTTGAGGTAATTTTTAGTAAAAAATTTTTGTAACTGTTTTAGAAACTAAATTGAATTCTCCCGCAAGTTACATAGAGCCAGACCTACCTTTAAATACTGCAATAGAAATAAATGCAAGTCAAAAATCTAACATATACAACTCCATACTTCATCAAAAATTATGTAAGTATAATCATATTTTTATTATTATCAAATAATAGGTGAGCAGCTATTAGCTGATAGGCCTATGACTCAGCTGGAGTGTTCAACTGTCACATATTGATTAGCACTGCATTGACAATACATTTAAATCTGATTGAGATGAGAGCCATCTATCCAGTCTAATTTTGAAACTATTCAGTGATTGTACATCAACAATATCCTATCAACTTATTCCAAAGTTGCAATATTTTGTTATTAAGAGAGAGATAGCCAATATTCATTTTGAACTAACTGCACATCATTCACACCACAAGCACAGAGAGAAATGTTGATTTGAAAAATATTGCATAACTTGGAGCTGTTATATTTCCCTGTTAATATTTTATATGTCTTGATAAGATCTCCACGCTGGCGTTGCTCCTGTAGCGACGACAGACGAAGAATTTAGCTTAAGGTGTGATTTAGATTCATACAATCCATGTTTTCTTTTATCCTGACTCCGTACAGTAATCATACTACGCCTGATGATAGCATGGTGCAGTCCAACAAACGATAAAGATTATTAACAGTAAAGAAAAACCTTAAAAAACCATCGGTTTTTACGACTAAACATGAGTAGCCCCCTTCAATGTTGTTATAACCGATTGTGGCTGTATAAATATTTTACTGTTTAAATACTAAAAAAAATTACAGCACGCTTTAAGTAATTCGTTCTATATTGTACAGTTAAAGGTTCTATATTGCACAGTAGTTAATTTTGAGTCTGTTTCGTCTATTATGACATGTGACAAACTGACACCCACTTTTCGCACAGTGCTCAACTTATGTAGCATGGATTTACATCCATACAATTTAATAATATCATACAATTTTATACAATTACTTGTATGAAATATTATTATATATGAAATAGTAAATGCGTAGAACGGAACGTATGTGAGTGAAAGAAAGGAAAGATAGAAAGAGAGAGAGCATAAACTTTTTTTTTAAGAGAGCGCACAAACTACGTAATAAGTTATAAGACGTGATTAAGTTGAGAAGTGATATGAAATAATTTTTAAATGTCTCAACTATATTTCAGGGGAATGCAATGTGTCTCTAAGAGCAAAACTAGAGAGCCTAGCCAAGTCTACAACTGATATTTCTGTGGAAAAACTGACATCCGCCGACAAGACTTTACTGAAAGTGCAGGTTCGTAGTGTCTTCTGTGAATAATTGCACCCGCGATTTCATCCTCTTTAGACTTAAATATTTAAAAAAATTAACCCTTAGTGGGTGCTTACGAGTTTCACTAGTTTAATCTCGGTTAGTGACAACAAATATCTTGCTTACTTACACATTGAGATATGACTAATTTGCTAGTAATATCACATACTAAAAAATTGTGAAAATTAGACTATTTGTTACGTTTTCAGGTAAAAAATAAACAATATTGCTTAGTAGTAGTGCTTATAAGCTTGTTTATATCCAATGATTCATATACCTAAAGACCTTCAGTCGCGATATATGCGGGCCGACATAGCAATGGCGGCTGTCAACCGATTTTCATCCGTTTGCGGTCGTTCCCGTTCTTGTACCGTAATACATCCTAAGAAATTATTTATTTTAGTTTTAGTGGGAATTTCCATCAATCGTTAGCTCTGTTTCGTAAATATCTATGTTTCAGCTTTCATCCATTCGATTCTGGCGTAGGTATGTCAGTCAGCCGAGTGCCCGCTCCCACCTACCTCGCCGTAACCCACTACTGGAGTCGCCTTTGTATCTCGCGTGCCGTAACGACGAACGCTTTTGTGGAGTTAAACAGATTTTAACTGTATTTTTTTTACGGAAAAAAAATTGTTGTAATATAAAAAGTTGTCAGTCACCCTTAAGAGGTTATGCGTTAGTTACCAGTTGCACACTCTGCCGGTATTAAAATAACCTCGGCTGTGTGTGCGTACTCCCGCACTTCGCCTACTTCCGAAGAAGGGAAGGACGTAAATACTCCCCCTGTTTCCCGTAATAGAGGAGGCCTATTTAAGCCCACCGCGCACCGGATGAAGGAGTACCTAGGAGAGTTTTGTCGGTAGGAATCCGACACATTGGGGCGGCGGCCCTGTTAGATTTTTCTCCTGGTAATAAAAGTTACTAACTTTGTATATATTATTGATTTCAGGAATGTATGCGAGTTACGAATGCTAATTTGAGCGTCGCTAGAGCTAGGTTACAGCAGATACACTCCTCGTTGGAGAATGCAAACTGCGGCGCCGCAATGCCCACGGTCAAGACTAAATGAATATACTCCAGCCACTGCAGAATATTGTAACTATACTAAACCGTGCAATAAAATCAAATGTTATTTACAAGGAAAATAGTAAGTTTTTCTTTTATACTGCTGTTTTTTTTTTGGTCAATTTAGTACTAGCTATCGATTCTTCCTGGATGAGAGGGAGGTGAAAGAAAGAAAGAAAAAGTTTATTGAGGCAAAAGGAAACAACACACAACAAATTTATGTATATAAAAACAACAATGAATGAATACATAAAATCACATCATGTATCCTGTGTGCTGCTACCCATCTCAAAGAGCGCTCGACTCAGCGTGTGCTGGGCGACGCTGTACGCGCCATCCAACGCTGATTTTCAGCCTACGTTCAGGGGAACCGATTGCGCGGACGTCACGGTGCTATTTCAGGTGGTGCGTGGTATCCAACGTGTGGCCCGTGAGAAAAGTTTGGGGCCCAGAGAGGAAGCCTGAATAAGCTATCCGCTTCCCGGGCAACTGGATGAATCTGGTTCCCTAGGCCCGAGTGAAGCAATTGAAAGGAAACCCCGGAGGGTTTTTAGTCAGTAGGAATCTGACACACCGAGGTCGCTACTCTGATGGTCCTTCATGGGATTTTTACTTTTTTTGACCCAGTGGAAATCTTCATGAACTGTGAGGGCAGCAGGCCCGGTGTGTTGGACTTTCACTGACTAAAACCACTGGGGTGTTCCTCCTACTCGTCTGCCGAAGCTAAAAATACCGCCACGTTAACTTTCTTGGACGAAGGACATTTGGTTACCAAAAAAAAAAAGATATTGATTCTTCTATATCAGATTGCCACCCTTAATCATGTCTATGAAATAAAACAAGATTGATAAATAAAACACATTTATTTATACAGATTTATGATTTCATTATTATTTACAATATATACTACACGTGTACATATTTATATTTCTCATCAATACCAATTACTTAATGCCAGCTGTAGACTTTAACACCAGTCCATACAGCACCCAGTAGTTTTGCAATTCTCGAATAAATTTTAATCAATACATTACGCTTATGACTTGATTCATTACAGCTTAGTATAGTTATACTATGAACGTATTAGGAAACAAATCTTTGTACAGAAATGTATGAGACCATGCCCACTTGACCATTCCGTCACCGGCCAAGCCTGTCAGAGGATCTAGACAAAGTAGCATTTGATAAACGGTAACGTTAGTAGAAGGGGTGGGTTGTGTGTGTGTTCATATGTATGTACGTATATACATATCATTATCTATGACACTTTGTAACGGTCGCTAGAACAGTGTATCTATTACTCTATTATCGCTGATTGAATACACCTTTGTCTAGAACTAGGGGCACGTAACGTTTGCTAATCCATTTGCACTTATGTACTGTGGTCACAATGCAGTTCGGGCGATCGCCCTATCACCTCAAAATGTCACCACTAAAGGGTTGTAATCCCTGAGTTTATAAATATATAGTATATCTTTGAAAATCAGATAATAACAGAATAAATACTACGCAAATGTATGATTTGAGCCAGTCATATCCAATGAAATGAAATGAATACTTTAAAATGTCCCACCTCAATTGTGGTGGTCTCAAGAGTTTTCCAACGAATTTATTTGGGGTTTTTACATATTCTTGACACTTTTATATAATTTTAGATGTTGCTTTATTGAAGTGCGTGCTTCAAAATATCCCACCTCATTTATGCTCGAATCAAATCATCCGAATTAACGTAACATCTCGTTTATTTACGACTTTTACATCTTGATGCTTTTTTTTTTGCAAATTTATAATTTGAGGTGGTACTTTAATTTAATCTAACACGTGTTTCATATGTATCGACTCATTTTTACTCAACTCTAAACAAATGTGATGCTATATGAATATTTACATAACCTCGATATTTTTTAAATGTATGATTTGAGCTGATATCACTGTAATTACATGAAATGAGTGTTTAAAATGTCCGCCTCATTTATTCTTGATTCAACGTTTTACAATAAATGTAAGGCTATATATATTCATGTTATTTTATTCTTCTTTTTTTTTATATGAAGAATAAAATAACTTTAAGAAATATGAAGCAAGTACTTAAATCGCCACTACTCATTAATTTTGACTCAAAGTTTGGCAACAAAAGTGAGACGATATTTATCTACATACTAAAACTTTTAAAGGTTTAATTTGAGGTATGACCTCAATTAAATGAAGTGATCAAATTTATGTTTGGCTCAAAATTTTCCAACAATTTTGATGCTATATTTATTTATATCACATTGATATTTTAATGTACAACTTGTCATTCTACGAAGTCTCACATGACAAACAAGGAATAGGTTGGTTTTGTTTGTGAAAAAAGTATTTAATGTTTTATTTCCATTCTAGTTTGTTTTAGTACCTCAATCGATAAATTTTCACTATTTATACTGAATACGGAAATTTACGTTCAAAGAATTGTTATAAGGAACTTCGTAAAATGAACAGGTAAATGACGTGACCAAAGAGATACGAAAAATGATTGGTTTGAAAGATAGTGTCTTCGAATATCGTGTACAAAAGCATGTTTCGATGATTCGGACACGGGGAGAGGATGACTGAGGTGATGACAAAAAGATATACAACATGAATTTAAGCGGAAGTATTACGGAATAGTACGGAATACTTCCAACACAGACCATATAAAAGAATTCTGTTAACTTCAAAAGCAGGCGGAATCGACGACAGTGCATGAAGGGAGTAATGAATGTTAAGAAAGAAAAGATGTTAGCAAGAATAGAGAGAAGTGGCGTTCCATCCTGTCTGCCTACCCCAATAGGGATTCAGCGTGATGTTGGATAAATGAAGTGAGTACTTCAAAATGTCCACCTCATTTATGCTCAACTCAAATCATTCGTAGGAGCGTGACGTCATGTTTATTTACGCTTTTGGTCTCCTGTGACAAGGACAGCAGATTCGTTGAACTGTATTTATGAATATTTTTTAGAGGTTCTCGTGTAGAAAGTGAAGGAGGGTCGCTTCATAGTGTTTAGCAGCGTGCATCGCTCTGAGCGAATGCCTTTCGCCTGGGAACACCTAGAGACAACAAAAAAAACTATTACTATATGTGGCCGTGGCTTCGCCTGTAAGCATAGATGAGCAAAATGCAATCAGAATAATTACGATTACATTTTTCGTCATTTGTTGTAAATTGAACTAAGATTATTTCTTTAATTTCGTTTCTTTTGCGTAAGGTGTTGATGGACTTGATTTTAAAGATAAAGTACTTATTGAGATTTGGTGAAGAGCATGCTTGCGGTATCGCGTTCGGACACCACGTGTTATCGGCAAATACTTCCACGCGACTGTTACGAATACGATGGTGCTAGTGATGCGCGTTGCGTTTATTTGTACGATTCTGTTTAGCAGTAGCGTTCATTCCATAAATGCATGAAAGCATTACACGCCCTTACGATAAATAAGTCTGGAATAGTGATGAAAATGCCCGGGAATTTTCCCAAAGTGCCCGGCACTTCCGCGAACATTTCGTAAATTCCCGGGAATATTCCCAAGCAAGTTTTGGGCACTTTGGGAAAATTCATGAGCATTTACATCACTAGTCTGGAATAAAAATGCCTTAAATTTAAACAAAAAAAGGAACCCTTTATATTCATATCTATTCTATTTTCATGCCATTTATCTTCCCCATGAAAGTAATATAATACTTATTATTATTATATAATATTCAAATTCATTATGTGAATTTGCCTACCCTGTCCAATTACCCTATGCACGTCACTGATGTTCAGTGAGGGGAACGGGTGAAAAGGAGTAACAAGTCGTAGCATCATTAATATGATTACATTTTGCCCATCTATGTTTTAAATACCAAGGAATCTTCAATTGCAGACACATTTAGGACTCCTTAATATTTAGTAGGTTTTTAATCACGATTACAGATTAACGAAATTATAATTACATCATTTCTACCTGAAAGTAGTACTTTTCATATGCATAAAATTCATGGAGCGGTAAATTTGTACTTTAAAAACAGCAGCGATCGTCATGTAAAGAGAAAAAATTTAGAGTCGCCGTCACCATACCGGTCCATATATCATGACTGAAGACTTTCAGGCATATTAACGACTGGACATACATAAGCTGATCGTGAAATGCTATAGGGCGAACCGAGTTACTATGATAATTTTTGCACTTGTATAATACAGTCACGACCCAGTATGGGCAATCATTTCACCACCGGCCGTTTTCCATCCAGGTACGATTCAAAGATTCCACTTTGTATATTTCTCAGTGTGCGGTATATAGGAGCTTACCTGAACCCTGTGTGGCTTCCCGAGTCTCACCAGCTCGGAAACGAGGGCGGCAGTGTGGCAGAAGTGGACATTCTCGTCAGCTAGACCGTGGATAATCAGTAGTCTTCCTTCCCTGGATCAAACATACAATGGCATTTAATACACTAGCGAGAATGTGGTATGAGACTATTTTGAAAGTGTGGTGTCAGCCCATTTATTGAATGTGTTATAAAGTGATTTTTGGAGAGCGTCGTACGACGCCATTTGGAGAATTTGTTACGAGACTATTACAGGCGCGCTCTACATTCAAATATGATACTATTTGGAGAACGTGGTATGAGATTATATGGAGTTCGACATGATGAAGCAGTTTGGAGAGTGTGGTATGAGGCCATTTTGAGAGCGGTAAGAGTGTGGTATGAAATACGTTATTAAAATTTTGTGAATGTGGTATATGATAATTTAGCAAACGAAATGTGAAGTGCAAGGTCACGAGGAAAGTTTATTAGTAAAGTGGGTTTAATCAGTAGATATTAAGGGCGACTTGCACTAGCAAATTAAATCTAGTTTAGGTTTACATACAATGCTATTGAGCGCTGAAATGTACTTATTGTCTTGCACAGAATCAAAATCCAATTATAACAACTCTTAAACTGAAACCATCATTAAGATTGAATGAAACAGCTTCAATTAATTAGGGCGACTTGCGCTAGCAAATTAAACCTAGTTTAGACTTGCATAAAATACTATTTAGTGCTGAACTGTACTTATTGTCTTGCACAGAATCAAAATATAGTTTTACAACTCTTAGACTGAAATCATCATGAAGATGGAATTAAACTGCTTCAATTTATTAGCGTTTTATGCAAGCTTAAACTAGATTTGGTTTGTTAGTGCAAGCCGCCCTTAGAGTTTATACAAGCTTAAACTAGATTTAATTTGTTAGTGCAAACCGCCCTAAAATATACGAATATCCTGAATTTAAAGTGAGATAATTAAAGGGCTGTGAGGGTGTGGTACAACATCAGTTTGACAGTGACGAGTGTTGTATAAGAAGATTTAAACAGTGTGATGTAAGATCTTTTGAAGTTAAATATATTGTCAATTTAAAAGTGATACACAACTATTTTAAGGACGATGAGAGTGTGGTATGAGATCAGGTTTAGGACTATGAGAGTGATATGTGAAGTCGGTAGCGACTAACTGGTCCGGGAAGAACGGAGCGTGCGCGAGGACACTGGCGCGCGTGTACGCGTGGGGCGCGCGCGCCGGCACACCCATGTACCGCTCGGTGTAGGCAGTGTCGTACAGCCGCCAGCAGGTCACCGGAGCGCCCGCCACGCACACTTTGAATATGTTCGGACGCGTCGCCAGCGCCAACAGCGACAGGTAACCGCCTGAAATACAAATATCGTCACGCTATATCCCTTTCGGGGTTACCAGAGATGCATTAGTGCCTGTATCCACTTGGTATATCTCAGAGCATCGCTATTAGAAACAATGTGGGTTACTTCACGATATTTTCTTTAGGTTGTAAGTGTGGCGGCCTACAGAGTTCGGGGACTATGGAAATAAAATGCGTGTTGCTGTTAACTGTGTATATTCCGAACTAACTTAAGCGACGGACGCAGCCGTCTCTAAATACATGGATACGTTCCTCATTTATGCAATATTCGCACTTTTATAAATCACGCTATCAAAATCAATTACTTAAGTTAACATTATACTATGTGTCCCTACATTTTCCTTCACCAATGAGAATATGTTAAGGCGATTGGTCGAACTGGATCATGGCCACATTATACAAGTTTAAAGACCGGCATAGTGACTCGTATTGGCCTGTCGCGTCTCGGGATCAGCTTATGTATATCCAGTAGCTCATGTACCTAGAGAACTTCAGTCGTGGTATATGTTGGCCGACATGACGACTTAGACTGTAAATGGGTTTTCGTCCTTTGATAGTTAATATCGTTTTTGGACTACACTATACTTACCATCAGATCTACTGTAGTCACTTTGACGAGCCAGTGTAAAAAAAGTGGTGCCTAAATATGTACTTAATATGGAAAAACTTAGATATACGTGCCGGGTTATGAACCTATGAGATTTGCAATTCGCGCTTGGTTACCGACCTTTTGTCTACTAGAGCACCACAGTCACTACAGTATGTAACGAAGATAATGGAAGATCGTACCATAGCTCCAACCATGTATAGCCACTCTCTCCATATCGATGCAGCCGGTTTCCTTGGCCAGCCATTGCAGCACCTCGACCTGGACAACAGGAGAATTGATCACTTATCAAATTTTGAACAATACTCGGGTGAAATTATAGTCGTTTAGGAGCTAAAGGTTTAGTTTTTGTATCGATTATGGAGGATGAGTAGTTGTTGAGGTGAAAAGAGGTCTGATGTAGGGTAATGTCAAATGTACACGGAATCAGTGAGAGTGCGTGAAAGGATTAATTAATGTTATGGAAGCGAATGAGGTTTGCAAGAATAGTAAAGTGGTGATCCTCTCTGCCTATCCCAATGGGGATTCAGCGTGATGATAGATCGTCATAGTACTTACCTGGTCGTCGAGCTCGATCTGCCCCAGCTTGCCCCTGATGGCGGACTCCCAGGCGCGGCCGCGGTGCTTCGACCCTCGAGAGTCGACGGCGACCACGTTGAAGCCCCGCGCAGCCAGCATGTGCATGCGGAGCTGCCTTATACCCTGGGGGGAGGTCGATCGAAACGAAGGTAGTCAAAGCATCGCTTTTATATATACACTATGTTATTGTGGTAGAGCATCTAACACTTGTGGGTGGTTTGTGAATCAGAAGGCAGTCTAATCGTGAACTCTCTTTATTATTTCTTTGCAACAAACGCCAAGGGACGATAATACGTTGGTGGTCGCCACCGTTGTCGGCCCATATTTCTACGACGGAAGGTCTCTAGGCATATGAACAACTGGATATGCATGTTATTTATGGTTGAATATGTTTTTAAAAAGTTTCCGGGTACCATCCGAGTGTCGTGGACGTTCCTTATATCCGCACGAAGAGATTCGCTTCTATATTTATCATGCGAACAGCGGAGGAGTGAATAAGCTTTTGTTGGGCAGATGCAGTCCATTATCGGAGTCATCTTCCACTTTCCACCAGATAAATTATTAAAAAAAATTACTGCAATGGCGTGTACAGTGTATGTTATATTATTTAACCTATACTTTTAGTGTCTATATACAGGTATTCAATTATTACCTTATAGTTATTGGTGACTATCTGCACCTCAGGGCCTCCGTAGACGTGAAGCACGGTGGGGCTCCGCCCCGGGCGGCCGCAGCGCCACAGCGTGCAGTACGCGGTCAGCCCGCATGACAGCCTCGTCTCGTATATCTGCGCCGGCGGGATCTTTACCGACATCAGCGAGCTCTCTATACCTACCGTTGCGTATAATTTTAGATATTAATGTGGCGATATATCTCTTTCGGGGATCCATTAGTGGCTGTATCCACTTTGTGTCTATATGTCGCGCCCAACGTGACCAGTAGCACAGCTGATCGCCTTTCTCACAGCACTAGTACACATGACGTTTCTACTAGATGCCATTGCTCACGATATTTTCCTTCACTGGTGACCGTGTGGGGTCCTAATTCTTACCTAAACTGAAATAACACTGAAGTATGTGCCGGGATTCAAACAAATGACTATTCGCGTTACCACGCGTGTATACCGTCCCTTATCCACTAGGACTTGTTCAAGACGATAGGATTTTTATTTGGATTTTTAAAATAAATTAGTGATATTAACTGGTTTGAACACAGCGTGAAGAGATATTTGTGCAGGCCGGCATGATCGCTGCGACTATCGATTGCTTTTCTTAACTGTTGACAATCGTTATCGTTTTTTGGACTACACCACGCTTACCATCAAGGATGGTGTGGTCACTATGTCAGTCGAGTCAGGATAAAAAAAAAGGAAATAATTACCTCTCGGTACGTATTCACATTCGATCGCATCAGCATCTGAAGGAGTCTCCCAGCACCCGTTCATGTTGACCTTCGACTCTGTTAAACCAATATACAGGATGATTAGAAACTTAACATTAAAAAAAAATAAGTAAAAAAAATGTTGCCAACTACCTGTACAGTTTTTCTCCATGAGGACACCCTGGATCAGCAGCCGAGGGCCATTCGCGTGCGTTATCCGGTACACCCGGGTGGACGGCACGCTCCGTATGCTTGAGCTTGTTATCACGGCCATCATGCAGTCCTGCAAGGGGCAAAATCATTACAAAAATTTTAAGATAGACGGGGATATTGTGAACTAGAAATGGATAACCTATATTTTCATTTCCTTCCTCAACTAATATGAGGAATGCGGTTAGTGGCTCTTAATTTAGACACTATTATTATTATTATTTATATTTATTACACTATTATTTATTTATATTACTGGAGAAAGAAATCACGATAAGGAAACCCGCATAACATCTGATAGAAATGTAATGTGTACTAGTGCTGTGAGAACGGCGATCAGCTGCGCTACTGGTCACATTGGGCACGATATATAAGCGCAAAGGACATCCACTAATGTATCTCCGTATAATAAATATAATAATATATCTTGACGTTTTATCGTTTTCGGCTCAGCAGAGACACATTAGTGGCTATATCCACTTTTGCGCTTATACATATGTCGTTCCCAACGTGACCAGTAGCGCAGCTGACCCTTTCTCTTTCCTGCGGATGACTATCAAGTCATCAAGACTATTTTTGAGATAGTGAGGGGATTGCCCATAATGGGTCGTGATCGCAGTACATAGTGACTCGCTTCGGGATTATCTTGTGTGTATCCAGTAACACATACACCTAGAGGCATTCAGTTGCGGTATATGTAGACCGACATGACGCAGGAGACTTTCAGTGGATTTTAGTCCCTTTATGGTCGATGTCTTGTTGATGGAATGTGTCCGATCTGAATCTGTGAGAGAGGCGTTTGTGAGTGCCTTTGCTCTGAACAGACTTGACATCGGGATGTTTAATAAAATCTTAACAGAACTATTATCTGATGAGGCGTCTGGCTTTTTCAGATCAATGGCACCATATGTAATATGTTAGATATTTCTGTATTAGGGTACGATGGGGCTGACATACGTACACACGTAAAAGTCCCTTAAATAAATAGAATATAAAAAAAATGGTCGATGTCGTTCTTGAAGCACACTGTGGTTATCATCTTTTTTTTTCTGCGGGATGTTTGCTTGTGACCTGGGAAAAGGCCTCTAAAGCTACACCGGGCTTGAGTGTGCGAACACTGAAGGTGCTCAGCCAGCGATTTATGGGTGGGTGGCAACGCATGAGCACCCCTGTGGGTACGAATCTCGACTTGAGCGGCAAGCCAAATGAAAATAAATCTAAACCTAAGGTTATCTACTAGCGTTTCAGAAGCGACTACCTTGAGAAGAAACGCCTAAAGTAACTCAAGGCTGCGTCGGAGAGATGGTTATCATCAGATGCACCGTAGTCGCTTTATCGAGTCAGTTTAAAAAAAAAGTTCTAGTTGGCTTTTGGCCAGCGTCATGGTTACCATCATGCGTGGTGTGGTCGCTGTACCGAGCCTGGATAAAAAAGTAACATCAGAGAATACTTACGTCATCGATATCGACTGTACAGGATTGTCCGACTGTGGTCAGGAGCGTGTAGTCGGGTGCCCGTGCTGGGTCCAGCGAGCATGCGTACAGGTGCCTCTCTAGAGGCGTCTCGCGAAGCCCCACGAAATACACCAAACTCTTCTCCTCGTCTACCTAATTTTGGGTTATAATCGTGTTGATAAATAACAAATGGCTGTATGTCCACGCTAGGGGAAATGTAGAAAATAGAACAAAATACCAACTACAAACAATAAATTATATTCCAGCTCTTAACTGTAGTGGCCTAGTGGATAATTAATCGGTTTTTATGCACGAAGACGCGAATGGTCGTAGATTTAAATCCCGGCACACGTACCTCTGGACGTCTCACCTTTTTTAAGATTACGTACAGGTGACTCACCGGTGAAGAAAACATCGTGAGAAAGCCCGTATGGCATGTAATAGAAATAACATGTGTACTAGTGGTGTGAAAACGGCGATCAGCTGCGCTACTGGTCACATTGGGCACGACATTTACGCGCAAAGTGGATACAACCACTAATGTAGCTCTCCTCACCCTGTATTATTATTATACTAGCTGTCCCGCAAACCTTGTTCTGCTCTATTTATCTAAAACAAAGTCACATTGTTTTTTTTAATGTTAATAGCTTCCCCGTCAGATTTTATTCTGCCAAAACCTTATTAGCCTGTCAGCTGTTTTCTGAAAATTGTTTAAAGGAACCTGGCCTTAATGCTATATGTATAAAAATTGACAAATATTGACATTAATATTTATACGTCACTCAATTGTTTTGCCTTCCCGGAACCCGTCCACTAACATTTAAACTTTATGGTATAGTGTTAAAGTTCAAATTGACTTTTAAATATCATTACGAATTTTTTGTATGAGAATATAGAAAAGTGTTGTTTTTAGACTTTTTCAGACATTTTTTAAATTTTTCTCTCCGTAATAACCTTCCCCAGACTTCAACAAACACAACAAAAAAGAAATCAGCCAAATCGGTTCAGCCGTTCTCGAGTTTTGCGCTTATCAACACATTTAGCGATTCATTTTTATATATAAGAAGATATTCTGGCTCTAAATAAAGTTTATGTACGAAATATGGAGAGAAAATATTATTTTTCTTCTAATGGCTCGATAAACTAAGTACATTGCACATCATGGGTGCAATTTACAGGAATTTGATATTTATCGACACTATGGCAACATTTTATTTTTAATGCACACATAACTTGGATGCGACTAGAATTTTGAATGAAGCTAGTTTTTAGATGCGAACGGCGCATGGTTGCATGATTCGTTGAAGAGCGAGGAGGGAAAGACCGAAGGATTAACATTTAGTACTGTGTTTTACGAACTTACCCAGATCTTCCGGCCGAGGACCTCCCAGTCTCCGGCTGTGATGGCATCCTTGCTGATCACGTTCGTCACAAACCTAGCTGGCTCATCATCAGTCATCATTTCTATAATCGCTGGAAAGTATACGTTTTTTTTTTAAACGCAATATTCGCGGGCTTATTACACGATTGACCTATCCTCAAACTAAGCTACCGTTACCGTAAACAACAGGTCTGGATTTAAGAGGGGGCAAGCCAGGTCACGCCTCAGATGACAAATTCCAGGGGCGGCAATCGAAAACATCACTCATCATACCCACTGAATATATCCGACGGCTAGATAGCGCAGTTTGCTAGATACTCTAAGGTCCAGGGTTCCAATACCGGTATCGACAAACTGTACTCTGATGAGCAGATTAGTTTGTCGCGAATCATGGTTGTATATATGTATTTAAAAGTATGTATATCTTTGTCTAGCACTCATAGTACAAGCGCAAGCTTAATTTGGAATTAGATTAATGTAAGTAATTGATAGGAAATATTATTATTATAAACTTCTCCATAAGAATTTTTTGCACCACAATGGTACTCAAACGTCTTTTTAATCCAATCCCACTTCTGATGCTAAATAAAACCCATACTTACATGAGGTCCAATCCCGCTTCTGATGCTGCAGCGCGCACGTGATCAGGTAGAGATGGAGATGCCCCGTCTCCTCGGAAGCCCATATGAAGGTCATCTGTCCTTCCTCCCGCGGCGGCATGAAGTACAGGATATCATGCACGTTGATCCACGCCTCTGGGGCCTCCTCCGAGACTAGCACGTGGGCCTCGAGCGCGCGGTGCTGGGGAAGAGAGTGTACTCAGCGAGAGGGCAATATTTATGGACCATTACAGCCGGTGAACTTTACCAAACAGTGCGCGACTCTCGAAATCGGTAGACCAAAGTGGCGCACTCTTACAGAATAAATATTGTGATATTGGGGAAAGCAACGCTTTACCTCGAGATCGTATCAAGGCAGTGGTAAATTGATTTTTTAATTCAATTATTATACATACATACGCTTGACCTAGGCTACACCTGGTGGCAAAGAGACAGAGAGAGAACAGTCCATGATGAAACGCGCTTGCCCAAAAAATACTTGTACACACTTCTCTTGAAGGTTTCCAAATAATGAGAATGTTCCTTTTCACTTTTCGCATTATAAATTCAGAAAGGAATCTTTTCAAAACATCCACCACATACGGATAGTATCAGATACGTAGTCTGGTGGTTTTGTGCTGAAATGGAGCTGGCGGAATTAGAGAAGCAGCTCATGTCAATATATTTTTTTATGGTTACTCACGAATGGTTCCGGCTGTGTGGTGTCAGGTGGCTGGATGTCTTGTGGCGCATTTTGGTAGTAAAATGGATAGCTGAACTCTGCCAGAGGTATCAGCACTAACTCCAAACGCTGCTGCTTGCGGTCCAAGAGTTGTACCCACACGCTGGAACACACATTGCAGGAACAAGTATTGTATAATGTGAATATTTTTAGTATTTTAATGTTGTACACCATTTATTTACATGTAAGTTTTTAATTCCTTAAAATTCCTTTTAAAAACACTATTGACTTCAACAAAAGCGTCACCCACATATGGGTGACGGGCCCCCGCGGAAGCATACCACTCACCCAGATATGGGTGACGTGACGAGGAACGTTTTAAATGTAAATCTTTTAGTCATGATACACAGCATCAACTAATTGCCATCAACCGTTTGATTACCCCCAGATATTATTTGAGCCCTAAAAATATAAAAGATAATTCAAATTCTACTCACAACTGCCCACACGGAGTCCAGCCAACTCTGGCCAAGTATTCAAACCATGGAAAGGCTTCCTTGAGGGGCTGTTGCAGCTCGTACCATCGTATATCCGTCACTTCCATAGACTCATCTGTTGCATCTTCAGCTGTAATAGTACATTATAACACAAGTTTGTAATCATCCAAATGCACACGCTTGTTATATGACACTTTTCATCACAATCGCGTGAGGCAAGTGTGTGACATAGACTGTCATAGTAACTTGCTTCAGCACGATTTCGTGATCAGCCTATGTACGTCTGGTTATCCATACACCTTTTTTTTTGTTAACTCGGTGGAAATCCCTTCGGGCCGTCAGGGGAGTGGTAACAGCCACTCCCCGGGTGTGCTGGACTTGTACCGACTAAAACCCCTGGGGTGTTTCTCCTACTGCTCTGCCAGGGCCAAGGGCACAGTATTGGCCACTTCCTCGGCACCCAGCGAGTTATCCATACACCTAGAGACCTTCAGTCGTGGTGTATCTGGGCCGGTAATGTCGTGCTAATGGTACTCTAGTCTTTTAGCAGAGACAGCGGGTCATTGTGAAAGGGCTAGGGTGCTTAGGGTTACCAAAAAATTGGTGGCTTTAGGGGAAGTAAGGCAGGAATGGGGAATAAGAGAATTACGGTTACTTACAGCGCGAATCCGACGCCTCTTCCTGGTAGTAGTCAAGAACGGTGGATGGCGACGCTTTCTGCAGCCTGAACGTGACCAGCTTGAGCGACGACTTCGCGTTTGGGGTCCCCGCCCTGGGGAACCTGCCGGAAAAGAAATTTAGTTTTTTGAACATACATACACTGTGATGAGCGGATTGTTTTGTCGCGTATGTAGATAAGTATATATTTGTCTAATGTAAGTCTGTAATTGTCCGTAAAAGTTATACTGAAAAATATGTTGTCAATTAAATTAATATATCTATGAAAGTTACATTGTTACGACAGAGCTAGGATGAAACTTAAACTCCAGATTTCTAGGCTTATAGGTATCACACTATGATTTTACAACACATAAATTTTCTCGAGGTGCTCTTTCGAATTAAGTAACTGACAAATAAATTGCCAACGATGACTTAACAAAACGGATTGCCGCTTACTTACATTGGTAATTCAGAAAAAAAAATTTTCGATAGGACAATTTGCTGTTGGCCAGGATAGCTTTTAGAATCTCACTGGGCTTTAGAAGGCGCGCACTTGAGGTGCGCAGCCAGAGATTTAGGTTTAGAGTGGCAGCGCAAGTGTACCCCTGTTGGTACGTACCTAATGTTTCGGAAACAACTACCTCGGGTAGAAATGCCGAAAGAAACTCATGATTACGTCGGAGTGGAGCAAGCGTGACCTGAATATAATTATATACAGTCAGTCCATAAAGTATTCGTACACTTTGCAATTTCGTAAGAAACTCGCTAGAACAATGCTATTTTACATGCTGTGTCCAAATAAAAAATACTACCTACTACGATATGTAATAGGCCATTAATTGCGAAAAAAACACAACAACAAAATATATAACATACAGTAGAAAAAAATTGCAGTACGAAAATAAATCAATTTTGAGTGCCAAACAAGTATTCGTACACCTATCGATTCAACCAAAACTGGCGTATTTTGGAGCGAATTTGGTTCAATTCTTGAAGGGAATGGAGGGGTTTGACACTAGAGCGTCGTATAATACTGATCACAAGTGACTACAAGTGACTCCAAGAGCGCATTGAACTGCAGAGGCGGTAGAACCATAATCATGGGTCGTAAAGGCAAAGAAACGTCGCTGGAGGAGCGAAAGCTCACCATCCGCCTTCATATTCAGTATAAGTCACAGCAGGAGGTCGCAAGGTTTATTGGAAGACCGCGGTCAACTGTTCAAAGTGTGATTGACCGTCTCTGTAAAACAAAATCCCTACAGAACAAAACGAGATGTCGACGCCCGTTATCCCTCAGCGAGCAGGACAAGCGCGCTATAGTGCGCGAGATAAAAAAAAAACCCTCGTACGAGTACCTCCAAAGTTGCTGCAGAGCTAGAGCGACGCGATACCAAGATGTGCAAAGAGACAGACAGTAAACAGCTATGGGAATCGGGGTACAATGGATGGACTGCGCGTAAAAAGTGTTGGGTAAGTGAAGCGAACAGGAAGAAACGCCTAGCTTTTGCGAGGGACCATCGGTCCGACGCTTCTGAGCAGTGGGAGCGGGGTATCTTCTCAGATGAGAGTAAGTTTAATATTTTCGGGTCTAACGGTAGGCAAAAAGTGTGGCGGCACAAAGATGCCGAACTCGAACCCCGTAATCTAGTGCCAATTGTTAAGTATGGTGGCGGCTTAGTGTGTGTATAGAGACGCATGAGCGCCGCTGGTGTGGGCAACCTATACTTTATAGATGGTACAATGGATCATATGATGTTTTAGACATATTGAAAATGCACATGCATGCCAGCGCTGCTAAGTTGGGATTGGAAAACGAATTTGTCTTTCAACAAAATAATGACCCCAAGCGTACAGCAAGAAATACGAGGATGTGGCTTTTGCACAACTGCCTCAAATAGCTTCATACACCTTCTCCAATCTCCGAACATGAGCCCCAAAGAGAATTTGTGGAGATATCTCAAAAGGTAGATAAGAAAAAGGGTAATCTCCAACAAGAGCGACTTGAAAACTGCATTAAAAGAGGAATGGGATAAAATTTACTCCTCATTCACGGCTAAGTATGTGAAATCTCTCCCTAGGTGGATGGAAGCAGTCATCAAAGCCATAGGATACCTGACCAAATATTGAATTGTAAATATACACTTCGAAAGTAACAATCTGTTACGAAAACTATAACTGTACGAATACTTGTTTGGACCTCAAAATTAGTTTTTTTTAATTTTCGTTCTGAATTTTTTTCTACTGTATGTTATATATTTTGTTGTTGTGTTTTTTTCGCAATAAATGACCTATTACATACCGTAGTAGGTAGTATTTTTTATTTGGATACAGCATGTAAAATAGCATTGTTCTAGCGAGTTTTTTACGAAATTGCAAAGTGTACGAATACTTTATGGACTGACTGTAGCTGTTTATATGTGGAATGTCGCTCCGCGACAGATCTATGAACGATTCTGGAAAATTTTAGCAAATATGTGCACAGATCTCTCTAGATATTTCTCGAAAGTGCCGGAAGTCTGACTCACCGATATAAATACCAGTCAGACTTGATCGAAGGTTATTTTCTGTTTGGAAGCGACACAAGCTATTTGGTGAGCATACAGTACTGCGACTGGATAGTTTTTACGAGATAATATTTTAACTGGCTTTTGCAACTGGACTACGAGTACTCTGTGCGATTGGATTTCTGGAACCTTCAGTGATTATTCATCAGGATCATTCAACGGCTGCATTTCGAGAAGTTTTTGTGACTGCGTGCAAAATAATGTACACTCTCTTCGATTAATAAATCTATTGTTTGTCAACGCCGGCATGGTATTATTCCAAGTTACAATATGTGGTCAAACTGTACCTGAATTCTTCTACTTCTCCGCTACTCGTCTGCGAGGACGGGAAACTGAAAATCTTCACTTCACTCTCGTCCACTTCTTCGTATACTATACGGTATATATTATCTGAGGAGAAAATCCTAGTATATATCAAAACGGTTGAACAGATCTATGAATTTAAGCATGGAAAAAGATTATTTCTCGGAGACGGACATAACAAAACTTGTAGGGGTTGAAATAGAGGATGCAATGTACTACGGGGAAATGAAAAGGGTTTTTTTTTTAATAAGGATAAGTATTTGTGTATAGAGTACTAACAATAGAGGCAGAGAGAAATGGAGAGTGGGTAGGGAAATTCGTGGTATGTGTAACTATCAATGATTCTCGACTTTTGGAAGTTGCTGCCGTTTTTGTACTATACTCTATTCTCCATCAGATGGTTTGTAGTCAATTTGTCAAACCAGTATGAAAAAAGACCGAAACAGAACAGTCTTCGTTATATTATAGTAGTTTGAGTTTAGAATCAACTTACCATGGGATTCCGGCTGCCACCAGAAGCCGGTGTACCTGGAGAACTCCTCCTGGGTGATGTAGCTTGGTACGCCCGCCTGGTCAGGGTCGTCTGCAAGCCTAGACAGACCACAGACGTGCACAAAATAAGTTTTTTTGAAGGCAATTAAGTTATAAGTGTTTGTTTTAGAATATTTTGGTGACGCCGTTTGCTTTGGGCCGAAATGAGTAACCGAGAAAACACTACTTAACTGTCAGATCGAGGGCTTTACCTGGAAAGTGTTCTAGAAAGTAACACATTCTTATTGTATTTAGGGAGTCGAAGCTGCTCGCGTCCGTAGGCTATACCCTAGTTTCCCTACACGTGACTCCTGGGTGGTGCTAAACGAGCAGCAGCGAAGTGGTAGGGCGTCGGTGCCCGTCTGGATCGCGACCACAGTACATGAGTGTAAAGCCCGTCGTAGTGACCAATTTCGGCTTGTCGCGTTTCGGGATCAGCTTGTGTATATCCTAGCTCATATACCTAGAGACCTTCAGTCGTGGTATATGTGGGCCGACATGGCGATGTAGACTATCAATGGATTTTCATCCTTTGATAGTCGCTTTCGTTTCTGGACTACACTGTACTTACCATCAGGTACTCTGTAGTCACTATGTCGAGCCAGTGTAAAAATAAAAAACCGAAAAAAGTGGATTGTATGATACATATAAGCAAAAATTATCATTCTTAGCTATGGTGGCCGAATAGATGAGGGGGCGGTATCCATGTGCGGCGATACAAATGATTGTGAGTTCGAATCCCGGCTCGTAAATGTGGGTTATTCCAGACTGAGTACGAACTTAAGCGCCAAATGTTCACCGGTGAATGGAAACATCGTGAAAAAACCCGCATGGCATATGGCATCTAATAGAAATGTTATGTGTATGTGCTCTGAGAGCAGCGATGCTACTTACTGGTCACGTTGGATGCGACATATAAGCACAATGTGTATACAACCACAAATGTATCTCTGCTCACCCCGAAAGGGATATAGTGTGAGGATATATTATTATTATGAAAATTACCATTAATAAATAGAGAGGCGCGTTCATAGGAAAAGTTGGTCCGGTTAGCTCGCCATTGCAGCGATGCAAGTACGTCACCTTGAGGTGGAAGGCCGATTGTTCGAACTGGGTCGTGAGCATAGTACACAAGTGTAAAGACCGTCATTGTGACTCGTTTAGGCCGGTCGCATTTGGGGATCAGTTTGTGTTAATGTGAGTCAATGACGCAATTCTTAAATTAAACACACAGTGGAGTTTCATGGTAAACAGCTAGGGTGGTGCTGTTACAACAGTGCTGTATTGTTTCAACACTATTCATTAAAGTTTGTCGAGAGTCATACAATTTATTATAAAATCTTAACAGCAATAACAACGCACCTTGTGTTCCAGTTGTCTTTAGGCGACATTAACCGCATACCGTCAGGCGGCACGTCAGCCTGTTTGCCGACAACAGTTAAAATAAACTCACCGATCCGGCTCATGGCCCTTACAAGCGTAGGTGAGCCTCGTAGGCCTGCGTAGTGCTCCGGCAGCCAGCCAGATGTCGCCGCGGGCCGCGTGCGCCACCAACGCCGGGGACTGGGGGCACATCGCCGGCGTCAGCGGCGCTCCACCCCCTGTGTTCAGCGAGCGGGGCACGAGAGGCGGGGACTGGAAAATTGTTGAAATTAAAAATGAAATCTGTTCTATTAAAAAAATAATCAGTCAAGATTGAGTCGGGCTCTATACTTCTCCCTTTCAAACCTAAGTATTTGAAAAAAGATGTACTATAATTATTACAGTAAAAAATAATGTGGAATACGATAAAGAATCAATATTAACTGTAGCGATCGCGGCGCTATCAACCGGGCAGGATGTCCTTGCCCGGCCCTGACACCGCCTCCGTCTGGACAGACCCCTTCGACACCAAGGGCGTAGAACGCGCCTCGGTGCGCTGGTAGGTCCGTCTACCGACTACGGCAGAGCGAGCACCCCGCGTCAGCCAGCCCCGTGAAGCCGGGGGAGTGAAGGAACTGAGGAGGGGGAAGGGGGGAATGCGTTTGACGTATAGAAACTTGAGTAAAACCCCGAATTTTATAGAAACTTGAACTAGGGGCGGTGACCAGCCAGCGATTCTAGACCCCTCTTGAAATCTTCCTAATCTTGAATAATACTTGCAGAGTTTCTTGCTGAAGATTTCTTGCTGACTTCTTGAACTGTTTCTTTCTTGAGGTGCTTCCTTTCTTGAGTTGTTTCCTTTCTTGATGCGATCTTGAGACTGCCCTGCCGTACTCGAAAATTGGCCCGTTTATAAATGGTCGAGCACTACTTTCTCGAGGCACCCTATATAATTGTCCCCTTTTTGCTGGCATTTTTACTTCACCGCTCCCAGTTTTCTTTATTTATCTCTCTAAATATACATGTTACAATTATATTACATAGCTTAAACTAATCCTTATGTAATTACCTATCGATCTATGTAACATTTATATACCTTACTTATTTAGTTTGCGTTATACAATGCAAAACAGCCCTATTTTACAAGTAACTTCTGTCTATTTGCACACAAAAAGTTAAATATCTTTTACGCTACTTAATATCCAGGCATGTAATATGTTTCCCTATAATATCTATTAATTTATCTTTAAAATCACATATTACATTATTTACCTAGCCTATGTATTTTCATTGTACGATCCTTTCTTTTACAACAAAATAATTCACATCGAAATATTGGAATAAACACTAAAATTGAAATATCTCGAAAACTACTGATCGTACAACGAACTATGACCTATGAAAATACTACTTATAAAGAATCCTATCCTAATACACTATTTTCAAAATGCTTACACCTAGGTATTAAGAAATACACTAGGCCTTATGGGCGATCTAGTGTGTTAGAGCGGGACGGAGATATCTCGCTTACTCCGTGGATATACACGCGTCGCCGACATCCTCCCCTTCGTGCGAAGCACCAACTCCGGTCTCGGCGACTCGTTGCTCGTTGTCTCGTTGCTCTGCCTCGACGGCGGGAACCAGCAGCACTGCCTTGGAGCTCGGACGCCTCAGGATGCCATGTGTAGTACGGACTTCGATGATCCTGGTGCGGCCGTCTGGTCCGGGGTAGGTCTGGAGCACTTCTCCTCTTGGCCACACGTTCCTCGGCAGCGTGGAGTCCACGATGAGGACTGTGTCCCCACGCTGCAAGTCTCGTGTAGTCGCCTTCCCGTCGATTCTTCTCGGGATCAGAGTTGGTAGGTACTCTTTCACCCATCTGCTCCAGAAGTGGTTGGCCAGCTGCTGCGATGTCCTCCATGTTCTCCGTGTCGCGACGTCTTCCTCGGTGAACACGCCGATTCGCGGTGCGCCGCAGGATCTCCCAATGAGAAAATGATTGGGAGTGAGAGCTTCGTTTTCTGTGTTGTCCGCCTCGACGAGTGGTCTTGAGTTTACTATATGTTCGGCTTCCAGCAGCAGCGTATGCAGGACCTCTTCTTTGGGACTTCTTTCCTTGAGCGTGACTGCCAGGGCCGTCTTGATTGAGCGGACCAGGCGTTCCCAGGCGCCCCCCATGTTCGGAGCTCCCGGCGGTATGAACTTCCACCGGATTCCCAACTTTTCTGCTTCGGTGATGATGTTGTCGTTCTTCAGCTCCCCGACTGCCTCTTGGAGTTCTTTGTTCGCCCTTACGAAGTTCGTACCGTTGTCGCTGAAGATGGTCCGCGGCGTTCCTCTTCTTGCGGCCATCCTTCGCAGCGCCATGATCATGGAGTCTGCAGACAGCGATGCGGCCAGCTCCACGTGGACGGCTCTGGTCGTCAAGCAGGTGAAAAGGGCGCCCCATCTCTTCTCGTGGCGCCGTCCCACTGTGACGCTCATGGGACCGAAGTAGTCCACGGCTGAGCAGGTGAACGGTGGCTCGCCGTACTGCAATCTCTCCTTGGGCAGGTCTCCTGTCGGTGGTGTTTGTGGTGCCCCTCTGTACGCTTTGCACCACTGGCACTGATGAACCAGGGTCCGAACCGCGGATCGCAGCCCGAACACCCAATATCGTTGTCGGATCTCGTTCATCACCGTAGCATGGTTTCCGTGGTTGAAGATCTCGTGGTAGTGCTTAACGAGAAGTCTTGTGATGTGATGCTTCCCATCTAGCATCACTGGTTGTCTGAAGTCCTCTTCTAAGTTGGTTGCTGCGTTGATCCTTCCTCGAACACGTAGTAGCCCATCTTCTATCGTGACGTCAAGCTTCTTTATCTTGCTTGCTCGTTCGAGGGGTTTCCCTTTCCTGAAACAATCTATTTCATCACCGAATGTTTCGTCTTGACACCTCTTCAGTAATAACTTCTCGGCTTCTTTTAAGTGATGCGTTTCTAGCGGCCGGAAGTTCCTTTCTTGCTTATTTGTCGCGACACGAGCGTGTTTCTTGATTTTCTTTTTCATGTTCCTTTTCCACGTCGTGTCATTTTCTTTACTTTTCTGAACAACGTTCACTTTTTCCTTCGACTTCTTGCACCAATCTATGAATTGCAGTACTCTTGCTGTGGCTCTTAGCAGGCGATTCCAGCTTGAGAATCTTGTAGGGTCTGGAGTAGGATGTTTGTCTGCAATCTTCACGGCTGCGACGGGTTGCCTTTCCTTTTCCTCTCCAGTGAGCTCCGCCTTGAAGGTCCTCGGTTTCGGCCAGTGCTCTTCTTCTTTCTCTAGGAACTCTGGACCGGTGAACCATCTGTGCTTGCTGTCGAAGTCCTTCGGGATTCCTCTGGTAGCATCGTCGGCTGGATTCTGTGCTGTTGGAACCCATCTCCATTCTTGAGGCTTCGTTGTATCCTCAATCTCGGCCAGACGATGTGCTACGAAGGGCTTGAAGGTTCTCGGGTCCGACTTGATCCAGGAGATCACGGTGCTCGAGTCGGTCCAGTAGGTCTTCTTCCGAGGCTTGATGTCCAGCTCCTCTTCCACCGACCTCCCCATTCTCGTCCCCAGCAGAGCGGCCTGGAGTTCCAGTCGCGGGACGGAGACCGGTTTTAGCGGCGTGACTCTTGCCTTTCCCACCAGAAGCGTGACTCGATGTCGGCCTTTTTCCTCCTCTTGCCTCCAATATACAGCGCAGGCGTATGCTCCTTCACTGGCATCCGTGAAGATGTGCAGCTCCCCTTCGGTGTTGGAACAAGTGAAGCATCTTGGAACACGAAGATCCCTGAGCAGCTGCAGATTTTTCAGATAGCTCTCCCATGCTTCTCTATCTTGCGGGATGATCTTCTCGTCCCATCCAACACCGCTTCTCCAAATGTCCTGCAGGAGCCTCTTTCCTTGTATGAGTACTGGCGAAGCTAATCCCATCGGATCGAAGGTTGACATGACGGCGCTTGTGACTTCTCTCTTCGTAGGCGTTCGTCTGCTGTCAATCTCCTTTATCCCGGGTTCCGATGGACCGTCTTCTTGCCAAGCGTTGGGTACAGTTGAGCGGAATCCCATCTCGTCTTCTTGTGTGAACCATCGCAGGCCCAATGTCTTTTCTTCTTTGGATCCCAGCTCCACACCTTCGCTCTTGACGTCTTCAGAAGCCCATTTTTCCTTGATCGTCGATCTATTGGACGCCCATCCTCTGAGAACGAAGCCAGCCTTCCTGTGTAGGTCGTCCACTTCACTTGAGATCCTTATAGCTTCTTGTTCATTGCTGAAGCTTTGCAGATAATCGTCCATGTAGTGGTTACGTTCTATTGCCCTCGCTGCTTCCGGATACTGATCTCGAAACTCGGCGGCGTTTGCGTTCTTCACGTAGATTGCGATACTTGGTGAACACGCCGCGCCAAAGATGACTGATGTCATCCTGTATTCCGTCGGGGCTCCACTACGACGGTCGCCTCTCCACAGGAACCGTAGACTGTCGCGATCTTCTTCTCGGATCTTGATTTGCAGGAACATCTCCTTGATGTCAGCTACCACTGCGACCGGATGCTGGCGGAATCGAAGCAGCACTCCAAAGAGGGATTGCAGGAGGTCCGGTCCTGGCAGGAGGGCGTCGTTCAAACTCCTCCCGTTGTACTTGGCCGCCGCGTCGAACACCAATCTCTTCTTCTTCTTGGTAGGGTGCGTAACGGCGAAGTGAGGAAGGTACCACTTCCGGTCTGATGACGACTCGTGCTTGACCTCTTCTGCGTATCCGCTATCGAGTAGATTCTGTACTTGCTTCTCGTATTCCTCCTTCAGGTCGGCGTCTCGGTCGAGCTTCTTCTCGATGTTCTTTAGTCGGTTCTCTGCGGACTTGTAGTTATCTGGCATCCTCTCATTTTCATTCTTCCAAAGAAGGCCTGCTTCGAAGCGTCCATTTTCCATTCTTCGACACGTTTTCTTCAATATGTCCAGCGCCTTTTCTTCGATGTCCATGGTTGGTCGACGTGGTTGAACCCCCAATGACTCCACGGCGAAGTGCTCCTTGATGATCCTCTCCAATTCTTCTTCTCGGCTGGCCAAGTGCGCGCAGGTGAGGAAGTTGACTCGATCTGCTTCTCCATCAGATCCATGTAGCACCCATCCCAGATGCGTATAGGATGCCACGGGCTGATTCTTCTTTCCTTTGCGCGTTGATCTTGACACGATCAGCTCCCAGTTGTCTTGACCTATGAGGATCTTGGGTGATTCTTCCTTATACGTCAGCTTGTCGACCATCTTGCTGAGGTGAGCGCATGCTTCTATTCGTTTCTTCTCTATCTCTTGAGGCGCCAAACGTAGGTCGTCTATGGTGCGAGCTCCTGTGATTCTCTTCTTGATTGGGTGGTGGACTCCTTTTATCTTCAGGTCGATCTTCATTGAGTCTTTCTTCGTTATCGTCTTCCCGCCAACCGTGTCCAGTGTAAGAGCTTCCCGTGGTCCCTCCAATCCAATCTGGTGCGCAACTGAAGAATCAATCAAAGTGACTGTTGATCCCTCATCCAATAGTGCTAGAACCTCTGCTGATCCTTTTGGTCCGTACACTTCAACTGGCACCATCTTCAGGTAGGCCCTTCTTGCTCTTGCTACGTTTACTGGCAGCATGACGTTGTTGGCAACTTCCTTCTTCTCCTCCTTCTTCTCCTCCTTCTTCTCTTGAGGCTTCTCGTTGTGGAGGAGTCGATGATGCCAACGGCTGCAAACTTCACACGGAGGCTTCTTGCATGTCTCTTTTCGATGACGACCCTTGAGACACTTGTAGCATGTTCGTGTCTTCAATGCTATGTTCCACCTTTCATCTTTTGATGCTTGGAGAAATCTTCTACACTCGTAGAGGTAGTGTCCGCCTCCACAATGTGGACACACTACTTCTTTCTTCTGCTCGACTGCTGCATGTGATGCCTGCTTCCCGTATGTCTGCCTCGGTCTTGGTGGAGGCAGCGCTGTCCTTTGGACTGGAAGTGCATCCTTTACTGCGAGTGGCCTGTGACGAATTGCTTCTTCCTTCAAGAAGTCTGCCATGTCTGAGAGCTCCGGTTCCATCTTCTTGCCCGCGTAGTCCAGCCACCTGAACTTCAATATTTCTGGCATCTTGCTGATGATGGCCCTCATCAGGTCTGGACTGATGAGGTAGTTCGGCCTCTTCAGAGTCTTGATCGTCGCCACTGTGTTGTTCACTTGCTTCGAGAACTCGCAGATATCTTGCGCGCTGGTGCCGAACCTTGGTAGGCTCCTGATCCTGTCCAATTCCGCTATGATCAGGTGGTCCGGTCTTCCATATTCATTTCTGAGAGTCTCCATAATTTCTTCCGGCGTGCAATCCGAGTACAACAGACATCGGACTGATTCCAATGCTGCTCCTTTGAGGGCGTGACGTATTCTTGAAATGTTGTGGATCTCGTCGAACAATCTTGCTGTCCTGTCGTAGGCTCCTTGGAACGACAGCCACTCCCTGTAGTCCCCGTCAAAGGTTGGCAGCTCTTGCACGTAGGTCGGTGCTGACCGGATCGCTTCGACCGGTCTGTATGTCCTGGGTACTTCTGGCTTGATGGCGTCTTCTTGGAGTCGCTCCTTCCTGAGCGTGTCTGCTGATGGATTCACCGCCGGTTTCCCAATATCTATCTGCGGTTGTCCCTTCCCGGACCCGTTCAGCAGACGTCCCTCCTTTGCTTCTTCCACCGTGGATTGTACCCACTTCTGGACATCTTCTTCCCGATCATTGTCTTCAACTTCAGTTTCGGAATCCTCTTCTAGCGCAGCTTTCCTTTGTTTAATCTTCAATAACTTTTTCTGTAGCCGCGCAATTTGCAGTTCAAGTTCTAGGTCTTGCTCTTCAAGTTCCAGTTGTCGTTCGGTCCTTATTGACGACGTACGATGATTCTTTTTCGATTTTGACCCGGTCTTCTCTATGGTCTTCTTGGTCTTTTCGGTCTTCTCGGTATTCTCTGACGCCATCAATGTCCCCTCTTCATATGACGTCGCTATGGTCTCGTAGGACGTTGCCTCTTCGGTCCCAGAAGATTCTTCCATTCTTCTTCTGGTACTGGAGGTCCCGACGGGCGCGCTGAGTGCGGCAGTGGAGACGTCCTGATGTGCAACGTCGACTGTAGACCTTTCTTCAACCGGCGGCGTCTGTTCCTTCTGGGCCCCTGACTGGCTTCGGGTTTGGGGCATGGTGACTGGGAGGTGACGGGTAACCGGATAGATCCGGACTTCGAAGGACCAGCTGTAGCGATCGCGGCGCTCTCAACCGGGCAGGATGTCCTTGCCCGGCCCTGACACCGCCTCCGTCTGGACAGACCCCTTCGACACCAAGGGCGTAGAACGCGCCTCGGTGCGCTGGTAGGTCCGTCTACCGACTACGGCAGAGCGAGCACCCCGCGTCAGCCAGCCCCGTGAAGCCGGGGGAGTGAAGGAACTGAGGAGGGGGAAGGGGGGAATGCGTTTGACGTATAGAAACTTGAGTAAAACCCCGAATTTTATAGAAACTTGAACTAGGGGCGGTGACCAGCCAGCGATTCTAGACCCCTCTTGAAATCTTCCTAATCTTGAATAATACTTGCAGAGTTTCTTGCTGAAGATTTCTTGCTGACTTCTTGAACTGTTTCTTTCTTGAGGTGCTTCCTTTCTTGAGTTGTTTCCTTTCTTGATGCGATCTTGAGACTGCCCTGCCGTACTCGAAAATTGGCCCGTTTATAAATGGTCGAGCACTACTTTCTCGAGGCACCCTATATAATTGTCCCCTTTTTGCTGGCATTTTTACTTCACCGCTCCCAGTTTTCTTTATTTATCTCTCTAAATATACATGTTACAATTATATTACATAGCTTAAACTAATCCTTATGTAATTACCTATCGATCTATGTAACATTTATATACCTTACTTATTTAGTTTGCGTTATACAATGCAAAACAGCCCTATTTTACAAGTAACTTCTGTCTATTTGCACACAAAAAGTTAAATATCTTTTACGCTACTTAATATCCAGGCATGTAATATGTTTCCCTATAATATCTATTAATTTATCTTTAAAATCACATATTACATTATTTACCTAGCCTATGTATTTTCATTGTACGATCCTTTCTTTTACAACAAAATAATTCACATCGAAATATTGGAATAAACACTAAAATTGAAATATCTCGAAAACTACTGATCGTACAACGAACTATGACCTATGAAAATACTACTTATAAAGAATCCTATCCTAATACACTATTTTCAAAATGCTTACACCTAGGTATTAAGAAATACACTAGGCCTTATGGGCGATCTAGTGTGTTAGAGCGGGACGGAGATATCTCGCTTACTCCGTGGATATACACGCGTCGCCGACAATTAACTGGACAAAGTTAATACTTTACTACACTTTCATAGCGCGTTTCGATTGTGTCGCTCTAATGTTTTCATACAAACGCGAAGCCAAGTGGCACATTCGCGATTGCGCAAAACTTAAAGACAGCTCTACAAAATGACCATTCAGGTTATTTTCGATTTATTTATTTGTTGGGAGCCCTAGCTGCACGCGTCCCTAGGCTTTACCCTAATTTCCCTACACGTGACTCCTGGGTGGTGCTAAACGAGCAGCAGCGAGGTGGTAGGGCATCGGAGCCCGTCTGAATCGTGACCACAGTACATGGGTGTGAAGGCCGTCATAGTGACCAGTTTCGGCTTGTCGCGTTTCGGGATCAGCTTGTGTATATCCAGTAGCTCATATACCTAGAGACCTTCAGTCGTGGTATATGTGGGCCGACATGACGATGTAGACTATCAATGGATTTTCATCCTTTGATAGTCGCTTTCGTTTTTGGACTTCACTGTACTTACCATCAGGTACTCTGTAGTCCCTGTAGTATGTCCAGCCTGTGTAAAAAAAAAAAATTTGTCACTTTTTGAAATTATGAATTTAAAATACATGCACATAAATACATTTGTCAACCGGATTTCATTATTAGTAGAATGGTGACAAAAGTAGAATAAGATTCATTCCATAGTATACATTGTCCAGCCCCCGTTTTTCCATTACCAAGTATTCTCACCTGGGAGGGGCCTTCGTCAGCAATGAAGAGCGAAGAGGCGCAAGGGAACATAACCCTGCCAGTCGGATGGAGTTCATACGAAGCAATACCCCACGCTGCAACTCTCTGCCTCTCCCAAAGCAACTGTTCTTCACGTGACCATTTGCCTGACGTGACGCCCAGAGCCACGTTGGATTCTATCAGAGGCTTCCACTCTAAGCTGAAATTGATTAATTAAAACAAATCAAATTAAATGTTTATACAGTAAGGGTTTGTGTCCCATAAAAAGCATGAGTTTATGTGTCAAGAAAACTTGGAAAGAGTGCAGCGTGTTAATATCCATGCTGTGCCTTTACAACATTATGCGAAAACATTGTAAGGAAATCCACATGACATCTAATAGAAACGTCATGTTTTCTATACACTGCCTCTTACAGAGATCCTGAGGGATGGGCTATTGACTCTCCTTCAAGAAAAGGAACCTGAGTAAAGGCTCTTGTCGATTTTTAGGAATATAGATCCTTTGGCCTGGATGGAAACAAATAGATCAGGTATCAGATTCACTCGGGCTCATTTTCTGCAACTCGACGTCTGAGTGCGCCTATTTTGCGTGAAACGAAATAAATAGATCTATACCTCAGGGATATATAACCAGTAAGAAGTTCGCACACCGGGGCCTGACAGTCCTATGCAGGATTGTCCCCAAGGTTAGTAAATGAAAGGTGTATTTCAGAAAGACAAAATACAAGTTATTATATTAGACACTTGAATTGATAATAAGGAAGGCGTTTTAGGAATTAATTATCATGCAAAGGTATGAATTAATAATACAAAAACAAGTTGTGTTTGTTACATGATCACTTTACTTCCTGGAACTACTTAAGTTTTGTAATATACCAGTGTTGCGTGTGGAGGAAAATAAAAGAAAAAAATTGTAAAAGCAATTTGTTTAAAAAAGTGATATGTAATAGCTTGTTTTAAATTAACTATAGAGACATGTTTTAAATTTTGTTTGCTAATTCTCCTAGAGAGGATACAGCACAGCTTCACCAAGTTACCTAGGGCACTCAATTGAGGGTTCTATAAGGAATGTCTAACTATATTGAAGATTACAATGCTCAAGGACCAAAGAACATGATGATTTAGTGGACACCTATAAGATATAGTCTGGGAATTAGGACCTTGGAGGTAAAACTATCTCTACACAATCAGAAAAAGAAATACTTAAAAAAAGTGAAATAGCAAGACACAAGTACTTATCAATTGTTTCAACTTCTTGCCTGATAATAAATAAATAAATAAAGTCAATAGCAGCACCCATCTCAGAGACTATCAACTGATCAAATAACAACCCACATAGACAGTTTCTAAGCAATAGGATTGTTAGAGTGCGAAATGATCTCCCAGAAGCCTTCTCAGCCCAAAATGTGAACCAATTTGAAATGCCAACTTGAACCAAATTTGCACCACCAATTTGAAGCCCAAAATGTAAAAAAATCACGGATCATCAATCATGGGTTTTCCAGATTATTTACGGATTTTGACACAACATGCTCACTGGTGAAAGAAAACATCCTGAGGAAACCTGCAAAGCATCTGATAGAAATGTCATGTGTAATAGTGCTGAGATTATGGTATTCAGTTGTGTTACTGATCATGTTGGGCACAAAGTATAAGCGCAAAGTGGATACAGCCACTAATGTATCTCTGCGCACCCTGAAAAGGATAGTGTGACAATGTATTATATTTATAACTTTGAAAAAAAAATGGTTATTTCAATATCCACATTATACAATGCAGTAATGAAATCTAATTAAGAGAGATACTTTTTTTTATTTTTGTAACCTGGGAGAAACCCAGCAGCCAGACCAGCAGGGCTGCTGTGATGGCAGCAATCCCAGTGTGTCAAACTACTACTGACTAAAAATACTCAGGGTTATCTTTCTAATCGTTCCACCTGGACCTGGGAATCCAAATTCATCCAGAAGTATGGGGACCGAAAAGCCTTGTTAAAGCTTCCTCCCTGGGAGTGGGTGGGTATAAAGGGCTCACCCTCAGGAACCTTCCTCAGGTCTCTCTAGACTCCGTCAAGTCTACTGCTAGATTTAGAGGGGTACTGTATTATACTTTACTTAAATACTTTAGTTACCATAAGCATTCCATATACATAATGAAAATCGTTTAAAGCATATAATTTATATGAACATCTTGAAAGTTATCACCTTTAAATAAAAGCTCAAGCAACAATAAAGTGAAGCACAGACGTCACACCAATGAAGGCACTAGAATTTTAACAGAAGGGGGACGGTGCGGCAAGGAAATATATATCCTCAAGACATCATAAACGCACAATGAATTTATAATTTTAAACTTAGACTGTATAGATGGCTCTCATCTCAATCAAAGTTTAGTGTACGGTCAAAAAAGTGTTAAAAAAAATGTGAAAGTTGAACACAGCGACATACACACATCAGCTAATAGCTGTTTGTAAATAATAATAACATCATGCATTGTGAGGAAGTTTTTTATTCTGCGCTCCTAAGTACTGGTGGCTTGGGCCTCAGGCCCAGCTCCCATAGATCTACATATTTTTAAATAACTAAAATATTGTAATTATGATTAAAAAAGAGGTAATAACAAAAATTGACATGGCATCAATTATTAGGTGGTAAGTTCTAGGTCAACTAGTTGGTAATAAATTAAAAGTTACGGATTGTCACCTCTCCTCATCTAATTCCTCAATACTGGAAATTCACTATATCACTTGAGATACCAAATGTTGACTAATAGATAGTTAATAGTAGATACTCTTCTCTGGCCAAGTATATTCTGTAATTTTTTGGTAAGTGTTGAGGATTTAAATAGTCTACTATAATGGGCTTTGGCTCTTTGGACTTCTTCCTGGTTTTTGCTCCAAGAAAACAAAAAATAAATAAATCTACATTTGTTCCACTCATAGTGATGCTGGCGCCTTTTAAATATGTTGAGTAACAAAAACATAGAGACAACTATAATTTTACCTTTTCAAATGAGGTTGCTGAGACAAAGTTACATCAGCGTACAACAAAGTAATCTCCCAGCCATTCTGTGGAGTCCTCAGAAAGTATATCCTCATTTTGCCGTTACTAAGCTTCCTGAATGAGATAGCCATCGGCACCATTGTCGAGAGCGAAGATAGTTCTTTCCTCAAGTCATGAACTGCTTGGCGGACTTCAGCCCAGGAGTACTTCTTTGAAGGCATCCTGACGCATTCACCAGACGCCGCACCGTCTCCAGCCTCCCTGACTTCCATTCTTCACTTTTTTTTGTTATAAACGTTAAAATTGATTTACGTAAATATCCAGTTTCATTGTTCAATGGCTCGTATGTGTTTATGAATACTTATAAAGATAATTTCATTATAAAATAGTCATTAAAGGTAATTTTATGGATATTAACAATTATTGGAAAGCCAACGCTCAATTTTGTTTCACTTGCCAAATGGGAGACCGACCAAATCAGACAGCAGAATTACCACGATAACTCGATCGTTTTTCGTACGAAGTCTTTGTCTTGAATTAAAAAAGGAGACGAACTCGGAACTATTTGTTGTCAAATTACAAAACGAAGATTTATGCTTGGATACACGTATCCGAAAAACTAAAATAATTCCCAGGTGTAATTATTTTACCAAGTAATAAAACCAGTTATTATAAGAACAGATTTTTAAATCAGATGTTCAAGTCAATTTAAAAAACTTAAATCTTACTTAAATCCAGTTTGTTTAATAAGTTGGCACATACCTGAAAATATCAGATGTGAATGTAAAGTGTTAATTTATACAAAAATTCTATGCATGTAATAATAGTTTACCATCGTTGCTTTTATGTAAACGCAGGTTCACGCAATACATTTTTGAAATAATAATGACAATAATAGGTACCGAGAGTGAGTTAACTGAGCCGTTATAACATCATTCAGTGCGGTTTTAAAAGGAATTAAAAAAACACACACACTTAAAAAATATTTTCAATAAATATTATAAGCAATATTATAATATTATTGTAGATAATATTGTCATAGTGTATCCGAGCATACAGGTTGGCTAACCGGGTAATAAATTAAAATGCGTTCTGAAATCAGAACTACGAAAATAACAATTGAATACAAAATTATAAAAACATTAGTTATAATAAAAGAGAAAATTTGTATTATACTATTTTACACAATTATCTTTCATTATTATTAAATATAATGCCACATAACCACTTTCAAGAGATCGTAAAAGACTGGAAAACTTAGTTGCCGGATGTGACTTAACATTATTCATATTCCGCAGTTCCGGCAACAATTGCCGCCGGACTGTCAAACTGTGCGGATATGTCCGTCAGGTATTGATGTGATTTCTTCTTTTATTATCGTGTTTACATGAAAATGTCTTCAACGTATCGTACGTTACGGACTTGTGGCTTAATATTTTATTTATTTTATCATGTGAACGGCACAATTAATCCCAGTCAACCACGGATACTTTCAATGAAAATTATAAGCAAATTATGTGATTATTACAAATGTAAATATTTATTAAATGTGCGCGGTGCAGAATTTCTTGGTCATTATCCTTGGAGGGTGAGCTCGACGGAGGGTGCTAGGGGTGGCAACTGTGACGTCATGCACCCCAATCACGAAATAAGTGAAGTCGAAAGTGCGCAATTTTATACAATACTTGAAGTGATTGTGCCTAATGTTAATGATAGAATATACTTCTGCATACGTGATGCAGTTGGAAAAAATGCTGCGTTCCCTGGTGAATGGGTTCATCAAGGCGCTGATGTGTATTTGAACCCGAAAAATGATATTTTGGATGTTATAACGTAAGTATTCGTAAACATAAATGTATTATACCCGTGTGCAGTAGAAAAATTACGACACGACAGCCATCACGCTCAAAATCACACTAAAATGCCTCTTAAAACCCCTGAAAATATATTATTGGTACCGAAGTTTGTTAATTACTGCCCAAATTATAAAATTCACAAATATTAGTAATTTATTTGTTATATATATATATATATATATATATATATATATATTGATTATAGATTTACTAATGGACACGGTTTATCTTCATATAGTATGAAGTTTTCAACAATTTTAAAATGCATAATGCATCTAACGCATAAATACGTTATTTGCTGAAAGATGGTGGAAACCGTATTAAAATGTATTTCGTAGATTAAATGTACTAGTGACCGACAGAACGCCAATTACTGGCCGAAAGTTTTGGCGCTGGTAATTTTTATAATGAACATAGTCGATCTTTGAATCTACAGATAAATACGTGCTAACAGTAAATGCAATGTTTACATTGTCAACAACCCAGGGCACTCATAGGGTATAGTCATCAGTACCAAGACACTGCATCCTACAATGTCCAATTTCGTCGGCACCCCGTCCCATAGCTTAAGAGGGATTTGGACGTGAGGATGCGTTTGTGCAAGCGCCAGCATTCACGTACGAAAAATATCCTGCGCAATTGACTGTTTCCGAATATAATCATCGACGAGCTCGCCTTCGCCGTATAGGGCTGCAGCACGCGCCTCCTTAGTGAGATTTGGAAACGCCACCAAGGCCAAAATCGGCCATGACATCAACAATAAGATTTAATAAAATATTTCCCCGGCTCAGAAAATGTATCAGTAACCTATCCGTTAGTCGCTGTGGCCTGTATCCATGTGCGGCAAAACGGTCGCTAATTCCTATTCCTGTACGTATATGTGGGTTTTTCAGATAAAGTACGTATTTAGACAACACATCGCATGTTCATTAGTGAAGGAAAACATAATGAGAAAACCCGCATGACATCTAATAGAAATGTCATGTGCAGTAGCGTTCATTCCATAGATGCATGAAAGCATTGCATGCCCTAATGATTAATAAGTTTGGAATACATAGCTTAAAGTTAAATAAAAAAGGAACCATTTACATTCATATCTATTCTATATTCACGTCATTTATCTCTCCTATGAAAGCAATATAATATTTACTGTCATAATATAATATTAAAATTAATTACGCGAATTCTGCTTACCCTGTCCAAATACCCTATGCACGTCACTGGTCATGTGTACTAGTGCTTTGAGAACGGCGATCAGCTGCGCTACTGATTACGCTAGGCACGACATATAAGCGCAAAGTGGATACAGCCACTAATGTATATCTACTCACCCGTATACGAATATAGCGTTATGATATATTATTATTATTAAACGAAGTGTGAAGAGATATTTGTGTAGGCCGGCATGATTACGGCGACTATCGGCAGGTGGATCTTTCAATAATCATACTCGGGTTTAAGACTGCTCCGTGCTTACGATCATGTGTGGTGAAGCCAGTATGGCGAGTCAAAATAAAAAAAAAATGTAAATCTAAACCATCAGTCATCTTTGATGATTTTATAATAAATTTTTTATGGCGTTTCGACGCTTTGAGAATACAAAATTGCTTTAGAATAATATCGTTTAACAATCTTACGTATGTGTAAAATTAATTTGTTCGTCTGTTAGTACGTTTATTTTTATTTTTATTTTGGTAGTCAAAGTTGCGTTACCATTGCGTTTCCTCATTGTTAGGGTTTCTCCATAGGAAAAACGGAGCCCTTATAAAATCACTTCGTTGTTCGTCTATTTCTCGGTCTGTCTATCAAGACCCTTTACTCAGGAACGTGTGAAGGTATCAATTTGAAATTAATATCCAATACTCGAATCTCCTGTGCACCCTAGAAGCTTCAATCAAAAGAAATGTCCGTTTATGTTGCATTTTTATCGTCTTTGCCATTGTAAATACACAAAACGTCTCTATTGTACTTTTAATTTAATTGCGATCCTATGTCAACAATTTGTAAAGTGTAAGACCTTTTTAGCAGTAACGCATTAAGCCAATCTTTCACGGTGACCAATTGTTATGTGCAAACAATTGTATGTACTGTGCCGCCAACGCACCTGCGTGCAAACCGATTAGGTTAGACAGAAGCCTGTGAAAAAGAAACTCTGCAATTCGAATGCGACATCCATTCTGATCGATATAATAACTCCCGAACTATTTTGGCAAGGACATCAAATCCTACAGGGTACTTACCGTTAACCTAGAATATTTTGGCAAGAAGCAAGATTTTATATCACAAATAAAGGAAAAATTCCTAGCGGATAATGGGCCAATTTCCACGAGCGGCAACCCGAATGTTCGTACGGTCAAATTCCGGAACGTACTTCTGAGTTTTTCCAGGTTACGCCCGGATTTAGGCACCACATGCTCACCGGTGAAGGAAAAAGTCTTGAGAAAACCCGCATAGTTGTAATAGAAACATAATGTCTACTAGTACTGTGATAACGGCGATCAGCTGGGCTTCTGGTCACATTGGGCACGACATATACGCGCAAAGTGGATACAACCACTAATGTAGCTCTCCTCACCCTGTATTATTATTATATTATTATATATTCTGGCTCTAACGTTGAGCACGACATATAAGCGCAAAAATGGATACATCCACAAATGTATCTATGCTCACCCCGAAAAAAATATAGCCTGATGTTATATTATTATTATTAAAATAAAATGACTTGTCATTACGAGGATTTTAGTTTCGACGCAATGTTTGAAGAAACATACATATTAAAGTTTTATTAAATGTTGGAAATAGTCAATACCGATCGATTATTTTTTCGTGTAACAGATTTTTTATATAGATTCGTCAAAATGACTACCCGGCTCCTGATGATTAGCTCAGTACAGTTCACCCTTATCCAAAAACTTTCCACCAATCGAATTAGATCTTGAAAATTTTAAGGTATGTAAATTAGTAACTTCCAAACTCTTCCCGCCAGCTATTATACCATTGTTTCTCAATTAGTATATGGATAATTACAATGACAAAAAAAATATAGCAAATTTGGAGATATCATGCTCTACAACTTTGTAATCAAATGTAAAATATAAATACCATTTATCGTATATTCACGAAAAACAAGATTGGACAATGTACCACTTAAAAGGTGGTAACGATATCTCATGAGATCTTTGAGTTAACTTTTGAACCGTCAAAACAAAGGCTTGTACAAATCAGCCTATTTTTTATGGAAAGGTTGGCACACTTGTTTACATTATTATTCAGTAAGTATGCTGGATAATATGCTCATCTGCCGCTTCTACAATTTGGAACTCTGGGCACGGACCTCTGCTTGTCCCCACCCCCCCTCTCCCCGCATGTGGGTCTACATCAATTAAATCGTACAACAAATAACATTACGACGGGGTTTATAATATTGTCCATCAAAAACCGTCAACCATCTATGACTATGGCCATCAGAGCCACAATATATCATCGTAAGTTACACGCAAAGTCAGTGGCAAAAGCTTGTATAGATATATTTTTAACGACCCATAAAAGATATGCGTGCAAGCGTCTCAAAAACTTTTGATCTGTCCGACTGTTTGCGTCTAGTGAATTTTTATTCATCGTTCATTCGCTCGTTGTATGAAACAATTGTTATAGAGATACTATGATATCATAAGACGTATATTTATTTTATACTAGATTTAATCCACGACTTTGCCCGCATATATTTCCCGTGATAATATAAGTAACTAGCTGATTCGGCACACGTTGTTTTGCTATATAAGGTTTTGTAATATTTTCTAAGATGTTCATTGAAATTAAGTGATGTCAAAGACAGTTTTGTTCACAATTAAATACTCTTAATCAACAACACATTTATTTGGATAAAGATTAATATTATTACGTTGATACAACTCTTAACAAATAATGCATTAATTTCGACCAAATTTGTTTACCATAAAAACGGTTCTAGTGACTTAATCTTAAAAGATAGACATATACTGTCGTGGACATTTTTTTTGATCATTTTAAGAGGAATAATTCTCTCATACACATATTTTTGGTATCTTGAACCGTTTTAGCAGCGCACGCAATGGAAGCCCTCAAGGATGAATAATTTTCCCCGTTTTATTCACATTTTCCATTATTTCTTCGCTCCTAATAATTGCATCGTGATGTTATATAGCCTAAAGCCTTCCTCGATAAATGGTCTATTCAACTCAAAAATAATTTTTCAATTCGAACCAGTAGTTCCTGAGATTAGCGCGTTCAAACAAACAAACAAACAAACTCTTCAGTTTTATAATATTAGTATAGATTAAGTATGATGCCGATTCAGACATTTGTTTGACAGCGGCGAGACAAAAACGGCTGCTAGATTGCAACTCAGCGCTCTGTGTGCATTTATATGGAAATTAGTTCGATGTAAGGTGTCGCTAGGGAACAGCATTTGCCAGGATATCAATCTTGGTCTTAGCCACCCTAAAAGTATATTTTAAATAATGATGAAAAAAAAATTGAAATCAGATGGAAAGTTTTGAAGATTAATTTCCCCGTACAGACAAACACTACTTCTTTATATATATATATATTTGTTATGCTATCCCATAGGAAAAATACATTTTTAACCTAAACTATCAATATCTAAAAAAAAAAAAACATGTAAGCTCCTTGTTCTGTGAAAAACCAAAATAAATATTTCCCAGGGGAAAGGGTACCATATTATCCTTACGTAATTCTATAAATTACGTAAAGTTTAGGGTAGGCTTAATCTCATGAAAAATGTGTACCGCACAATTTAAAGAGATTTTGTGCTCAATAACTTTGTAAAATATAAATATTATTTATCACATAAGCAATGGCTGTGGTGTCTTAGTGGATAAGGGACAGGTATGCATGCGCGGAAACGCTAGTGGTCATAGGTTCGTATCCCGGCAAGTAACTCTAGGTTTTCCCAGATTAAGTACAGATTTAGGCACCATATGCTCACCGATGATGAAAAACATCAGGAAAAAACCCGCGTGACATTCAATAGTAATGTCATGTGTAATTGCTCCGGGTACAGCGATCAGCTGCTCTACTGCTAACATTAGGTACGGCATATCAGCGCAAAGTTTTTTTTTTACTCTGGCTCGACATAGTGACTACAGAGTACCTGATGGTAAGTACAGTGTAGTCCAATAACGAAAGCGACTATCAAAGGATGAAAATCCATTGATAGTCTACAACGTCATGTCGGCCCACATACACCACGACTGAAGGCCTCTAGGTATATGAGCTACTGGATATACACAAGCTGATCCCGAAACGCGACAAGCCGAAACTGGTCACTATGACGGGTTTTACACCCATGTACTGTGGTCGCGATCCAGGCGGGAACCGACGCCCTACCACCTCACTGCTGCTTGTTTAGCACCACCCAGGAGTCTCGTGTAGGGAAACTAGGGTAAAGCCTACGGACGCGAGCAGCTTCGACTCCCAAATAGTGGATACAGCCACTAATATATCTGTGCTCACCCCCCCACAGGGATATAGTGTAACGATATATTATTTATAAAAACCGCGAAATATTCACGAAAAACTATCTTTACCGTTATCTTTATATAACTTAAGATGTGGTAGCGATATAAGACTTTTGAGTTAACTCTTCTTAAAACATCAAAACCAAAGGCTTTTCAATTTTTTATGGAGAGGTTGGTCAGCTTTCTTAGATATATTATTCTGTTAATACGTTGGATAATGTGCTTGTCTACCGCCCCTGGATTTTGGCACCTGGGTCGTGGGTACCGGAGTGCTCTCCTCTTGACCTGAGCCTTGTACCATGAAGTTATTCCTTTTTTTAAAAGAGTATTTTTTATTTAATCATTATTTTTTCTAATTTCTATTAATTACTATCTACGCTTCGCATATTTCATTATTTTCGTTAGACGAAGTCACGTGCCAACGTTAGATAATAATAATAAAGTTTAAAATTAAAAAATAAATATAAACAGCAAAAAACGATACCCCTCAATGTTACAGGGTTTTGGTTGTACAAATTACAATAACTATTTTGCTACAGATGATACAAGGTTACAAGACATAAGGGTTGCCACCGAAAGCTAAACACTATCGACAAATTACAATTCAAAACCTTTTATAGATCAATTATGGGTATGTTAACGTAATAATAATATATTGTTACGCTATATCACTTTCGGGGAGCAGATATGCATTAGTGGTTTTCCACTTTGCACTTATATGTCGTGCCCAACGTGACCAGTGATGCAGCTGATCGCTTTTCTTACAGCACTAGTACCCATGACATTTTTTTAGATGCCATACAGGTCTCTTCACGCTGTTTTCTTTCACCCGCTGCTTTATCTTTGCTGAACCTTAAATAGATATACCGTGACGATATATAGTATTATTATTTTAAACAGACTTTTTGCGTCGGAATTATTACATTAAAAAACGATAAACTCAAATAATTTCAAAGAACTTTGAAATTGTATTATACTCTTGATGAACACAAAGAAGTTTCATCTACTAAAAATATTACGAGCGGCAACCCTAGTACATAGTTCGGCCCACGCGTAGTTTCAATATTGATATAGCTCATATTATAAAAATAAATATAGTAAGATATTTGCATTGGACGAATCGATAATGGTTGCCAGGAACGTATTTCATGATAGTTGAGATCTTCCGCATTTTATGAAAGAACTATATGCAACCATATCTCGCTTTTAAATTCGTTTAGAAACTAGAGATATTTATAATGTTAATAATATGTTATCACGCTATATCCTTCAAGGGGTGAGCTGAGATATATTAGTGGTTGTATCCACTTTGCGCTTATATGTCGTACCAGTGCAGATTAGAGATGCCACGAATATTCGGCAACTATTCGGTATTCGGCCTATTCGGCCAATTTTTTTGCTATTCGGTATTCGACCGAATACCAAATCATGTAAAAAAGACACGTTATATTACTCAAAATTATGTATTTATTTCCAAATTACAACATTTTAGTAATTAAAATTGATCAGTGGTAAGTTGTGATGGATAAAAACAAGCTTTTCAGCATTTTTTGGTAGCAAACGATCACGCTTTTCATCGTAAATGTTACCAGTCTCATAAAATAACCTATCACTAAACACGCTACTTCCAGGAATATTCGGCGGCCGAATATTCGGCGCTTCGGCCGACAGCGTTGCCGAATATTCGGTATTCGGCCAATTCACTATTCGTGGCATCACTAGTGCAGATAATACTATTACTCCTAGCGAAGTACCAGAGACCAGTAGCGCAGCTGATCGCTGTTCTCACAGCACTAGTACACATGACATTCCTATTAGATGCCGTGCGGGTTTCCTCTCGTTGTTTTCTTTCACCGGTGAACATGCGGTGCCTAAATTCGAACTTAATCTAGAAAATCTCGATACATTTCGATTTTTATAATCACCTTACATTTTGTATATAGAAATTGTCACTCAACATAATGTACAGGGTTGAATTTAGATGATCATACATCAGGCAATAAGCTTGAGATTATCTGCTGCCCGTGAGAAAGGTTTGGATAGGTTGGCTATTTACACCCACATTTCCCAGAGATGCAGCCTAAACAGGTTGTTTGCTCTCCGAGTGTTTCGAAGAATCTGAATTCCTAGGCCTAGGTGGAGTGATTGGAAGGACACCCCCGGGGTTTTAAGTAAGTAGGAGTCTGACACATAGGGGTCGTTGCCCTCACGCTGGCCCAGATGGTCAGCATGCGTACCTTTGGGTTTTTCTAGATTAAGTGCGGATTTTTGGGCACTACATGTTTATCGGTAAAGCAAAACATTGTGAGGAAACCCGCATGGCATGTAACAAACATGTTAAGTGCCCTGGAAAACAACGAACATCTGACACCTTTCTATAGAAATGCGTAAAGAGCGATATATCGCAGCCAGACAGCCGTTCTCGAGAAACGACAGGCAGATTTCGAATCGTACCTTAAATTATCTTTCTTTTTTTACGTTTTTGCATATTGCTAATGCATCGAAATTATGCCAGAAATCTAATTAGATTATCTTAATTTTTTGTATTAAGTAAACACTTACATAGCAAAGCAGCAGTCGATGTGGGGGGTCAAGACCCCTAATACTTTAACGTGAATACCCTAGATTCGCGTCTGGTTGTGTAACAACGCCGACCTTCCGTGTTATCACGTAATCTGTTAATCTAGTGTATAATGAGTGACGCGTTCACTTATTTATAGGTTTCTAACTTTATACGTATCCTAGTACGTTGAACGACATCGCGGTCACGCTGAAGTGACTTAATATTTAATCCTAGTTTACATAAAAGAGAAGAAGAATATTATAACTCAGTTAAAGAAAAAATAAATATTGAATATTATACACAACTATAACTATAAATACAATGTTATCAACTTGTGAATTATGAAAGGTTTTGACAAAATGTTCATACTCAAAGCAGCGTCCATCTCAGAGGGCACCAGTTTAACCTACGTACCAGTCGATTGACCGTTCAGGGTGAGGACCCTGAGCGATAGGTTAGCGGCCCTTGAGTAGTCGGCAGAGCATTGTGACGTGCTCTGCCTAAATAAAACAAGAAGACAGGATCTCCCCTCCGAGTTTGTGCCCTGCGCAGTCAGTTTACTTGATACAAGTCCGACATACCTCAATCGCGTAACCTCCTTGTGCCGAGACAGGATAAAAAAGCATCTATGTACTGTGATGATGCGCCAAAGGGAAGTCAGCTCAGAAAATCTTAGAATTAGATAATACATCCCCTAGTGACGATAGCTTGGCAGTAGACTTGAGGGAGTCTGCTGCACGTATGTGGGAGAGGCGGTGAGCAGTGTCCGTCTAAGAGAGAGAGGTTTTAGAGAGGTGGGCTCTTTACATCCATCCGTCCCAGAGAAGTAGTCTCAACAAGAGTTTTTGCTCCCCGTGCGTCTGGATGAATATGGTTTCCCAGGCCCGGGTGGAGCAATTGGCGGGACACCACGGGGTTTTTTAGTCAGCAGGGTTCTGACAAACTGGGACCACTGCCTTCACACTTGCCCTGATATTCCTATGCAGAATATTTACCCGAGTTACTAAAAAAAGAACATATTATGCATTATTTTCATACTGAGTAATCTGTAGTTGACGTAATATAAGAGAAACCGCATTAGCGGGTATTGAAATAAATTTAAAATGTATGTCTCTTACATTAAATTATTTATCATAACATTTAGTCATACATCTTAATGTTTTGTTAAAAATCAGTAAATACACAATTTCGCGTGAAGCGGTATTTAACATAAACTAATATAGGGTTGTCCCGTCTGTATCACATCCCGGATTTTATTGGAGGGTATCGCTGCCCTCACAGCGTTCCTGATAGCCCTATACAGGATTTTACCCCGAGTTACAAAAATAAAACATTTTTTTTTTACAATATAAAACTTACCAAGTGCGTGTCGGACTCCTTCGCTCCGAGGCGCAGTTCTACTCCGACGCAGCCTTGAGTTTCTTTCGGCGTTTCTTCTCAAGGTAATTGCTTCCGAAACGCTAGTAGATCACCCGTAGGGTTCGTATTCTTTTAGGCTGGCGGTCCAAGTCGATGTTTGTACCCACAGGGGTACCCGTGCATTGCCACCCAACCCATAAACTCGCTGGCTGAGCACCTTCTGCGCTCACCCCCTGGGCCCAGTAAAGTTGTATATGCTTATCCCGGCAATCAGTAGGTATCCGTGTCAAAAAAAAAGTCGGACTCCTGCACTGAGGGTTCCGAAAAAATTAGAAAGTACTGAATTTTGTTGTAACGAAAAGATTTATTTTTACTCCAGCTCGGCACAGCAATTGCACCATACTACATGGAAATAGTACCATCGAAAAACAGCGTACAACTTTCCAGAGACAACCACTCTTTTTTTGGTAATCTGGCATAACATTTTGCTTAGAACCATCAGGGCCTCTGTGAAGGCTGTGACCCCGGTATGTCAGACTCTTGCTGATTAAAAACCCCCGGGCGTGCTTCTAATCACTCCACCCCGGCTAGGATATCCGAATTCGTCCCGAAGCCTGGGGTCCGAACAGCTGTTAAAGCTTTCTCGCTTGAAAGGGGAGCGTGTAAAGTCCCTAAACCTCCGAAACCTCTCAGGCGGCGCACTAAACACTGTGTGCTGCCTAGCGCTCATCCGGATAGCAGAATCCCTTAAGTCTACTGCCTCAAGAAACAACCACCTGCTGATAGTCTCTTCCGAAATATGTCTTGGCGCTTCTCTTAAATAACCCAATATCGCGGGACGATGGGAACACGCTCGCGGGGAAAATTATTCCACAATGTATTGACCCCACAAGGCAAGAGTTAGAGAACTTCTTAGTTCTAACTGCAATATAAGATAAACTAGATTGAAGGATAAAGTTAACTATGCCGTTGGGAAAACTATTGTTTCTATACTACGACATAGTTCCCAGTCAATAAGTACAAATTTTGGATGCTACAAACAGATATACGCAGAACTACAGACCTATAGACACACGTATTATACTTATAACGCCCCTCTTTTGCGTCGAGGATTAAAAAATGCATAACAATGTGCGCAGCTGCAGATGTTTTGTTCAGACTTAGAGCCGTTGCAAATTACGCAAGATCATGTCTTAGTTTTGTGAACTGCGAGCTCGTAGTCCCTTTATTTTATTCTTGATTACATCCATTGAAAACATTTCTATAAAGTCTATGCCAAGGCTGCTCTTAGTTGTGTAGGCCGAATATCCATCCATCTGGCTTTCAAGTGACGTCATAAATGTTTTATCTAGGGCTGGCACATGACATTAACAAACACTTGTTTATTCCTCAGTACTGCATTTAGTTACAAACATCTAGAAAACAAATTAAACATCAATGGACATAAACCTAGATAAAACCTCATCTACATGCTTCAGATTTATCTATTAAATGAAAAGTTACAATTCCTCCTTACTCGATTATTATCTACTTTTCTCTAATTATTAATGATCCTGACTTGATTAAACATCTTGAACCTTTCCAGGTGCGCAGAGATATTGCCTATCTAAGTGTGTTTTACGATCTGTGTCATGGCGAGTTTTCTGAAGAGTGATTCAACCTTGTTCCGTTCTCTCCCTTTCTTTATAAAACCACGCGAGCCTATGGAGTCACAACTATGCGGTAACATACATCCCGGCTAGGACTAAAAGTTCTGTAACTCTTAATTTTATCGTGTCGTTGGACTGTGTAATGGTCTTGCGGCGATCATGTTCCCACCGTCCTACGATACGGGGTCCTTAAAGCGTAGCATGAAGAGATATTTGTGCAGGCTGGCATGATCGCTGCGATTATCGATGAGTTTTCTTTAGACTGCACCATGTTTACCATCTGATGTGGTGTGGTCGCTGTGTCGAATCAGGATAAAAAAGGAGAAGGAAATAGATTATTTTTAGGATAGGAATAAATAAATAGATAGCATGTAAGCTACATCTTCAACGCTGACAACCCTAAGGTTTTACAGGCAGTTTCCTTTTTATTACATTGCGTGCTTCAATGTTTTGTGTTATACGATTTCAGTTGTCTATTTTTTTATGTATAACGATTATTTGGAGCGAGGGCAGTTTGTGTAAAAAGCGAATTGATCGTTTATAACACTGGCTATGCCAGCGGCTTCACTTGCGTGGATTGGAACAGCATAATATGCAGCCTATATATACCCGGAAGGGCCTTCCTAATCATGGGTGAAACTCCTTTGGAAAACAAATATAAATCTTACTGATCTTCCAATAATTGTTTAGCTATTAAGAATACGTGGGTATAATATGTTGGATGCAGGACATTAAATTCAAATTTAATGCTGCTGTAGCACTAGTGGGTAATGGACTCATTTTAATGTGCGGCAACGCAATTGATCGTTGGGTTCGAGTCCCGGTACGTACCCCTGGGTTTTTTCGGATTAAGTACGGATTTCGGCATCGCCAGCTCACTGGTAGAGGAATATATAAAAAGGAAACCCGCATGGCATCTAATAAAAATGTCATCGCGCTTATATATCGTGCCATACGTGACCAGTAGCGCAGCTGATCGCCGTTCTCACAGCACTAGTACACATGACGTTTCTATTAGATGTCATGCGGATTTCCTCATTATATTTTCCTTCACTGATGAACATTTGGTGTATAAAGACGTACTTTATCTGAAAAACCCACATATACGTGCCGAGATACGAATGTACGACGATTCGCGTTGCCGCGTATGGAAACCGGTCTTTTATCCATTAGCCCACCACAGCCATGTTTTGAAGGTATATTTTTATTATATATTGTTTTGTTTTCCCTCCGGATGAATTCAGACTGTGCAAATATATCCACCGCTAGATCAGACCATTAAAGTGATTCCGTATTATAAAACAAACTTTAGTAGGCAATAACGTTGCTTAATTATTGTAATTAAACACGCTACTAAACAGAAGTTTATTTTTACTGTTGGAGTATTAATAAATTGTTTTCTTTTTTTACCTTTGCGATACCGCTTCTCGAAGTGAGTAAATGTTCAATTTCTCAAAGGAACCCTTATACAATCTAAAAATCTATCTATTCTATATATATATATATATATATATAGCTTTTGTATTTAGGTAGAATGTTCGATACATTGGTAAATCGTACCAGAGCGAAGACAGGCTGTGTCCCTAAGTAAATTAATGAAATTCTTCACAGAGAAACGAAATTAATGCACCAACCTACCCAGAACTCAAGCTTAGAACAAACAAATACAGAATGGAGCGATCTCTCGCATGATATTGACGTGAACTATCTACCAAACGCCCCAAGACTGACGCGGCAGGAGCGAAATGACGTGGAGATCATAATGCGGGACCGAGACGTGACGGGCAACGAAGCACGAGCGAGACCTAGCAAAGGTAATTTAAATCGCCTGTAGAAGTACTTTTTTTTTTAATTGGGAAAAATCCTCATAGGACCGTCTCGGCTGCACAGGGGGGTTGCGCGAGACCGATGTGTGTAGGACTTGTATCGACTAAAAACCCCAAGGTGACTACTTCTGCGCATTGGCGGGGAGTGCGGGTCCTGTAATCAATTCGCCACAGCCCCGTCGCGCCGGCCTCTAGAAGTACATACGTTGTGTTAACAAAACGTTAGGATAAAGGTTAAATTTAAAAGTTATTAAAATCGTTATTAATGCAAAGATTGCCAGTGTCCCTATACACTGCTATGAAAGGTTTCTTGTGTGAATTTGTGCCTTTTGAAATGTATTACACTGGTACAGATATTTGGACGCATGTTCAACTCTTTCGCTCCAACGCAGCTTTAAGTTTCTTTTGGTGTGTCTTCTCAAGGTAGTCGCTTGCGAAACGCTGGTAGATCATCTTAGACTATTTCCCTGGCTGGCTTACCAAGTTGAGGTTCGTACCCACAAGGGTGCCCTTGCATTGACACCCAACTCATAAATTTGCTTCTGTGCTCGCCCCCTAATCCCGGTTGAGTTGAAAAGGTCTGTCCCGGCCATCCTACAAAAAAAAAGCACCTTAAGTGCTCGCCCCTCTGGCACGATGAAGTTGTATAGGCCTTGCCCAACCAACAGCATTTTGTCTCATCGAAGAAAAGCGTGTTCAACACATCACGTATTCAACACAACAAACTTTATGGAGTTTGAACTGTTTTTGGATCCTAGCAGATAGATACTACAAAGGCTAAAGTAAACAAAATAGATTTACATATATGACCCTATATATATATTCTAATAGTCGTGTATAGTCTTTGGCCTAGATTCAACAACCTTACCAGCAACTATAGAAATACAAGTTCACAGATTTTATTCTTAACCGTACTGACATCCTGCCTGGTAGAAAATATATAGAAAATTATCTCACGAAACTATGCCGTCCGCAGGTGCAAAAAAGTCGAGAAGACGTCGTCAGATTGAATCATTCACGAGCATCCGCGCTGTTCCCATACCGATAAGTATCGAGGGAATCAGGATTGAGAATTCCGACAAAGAGCCGAGTATTGTTGATGAGGAAATACCCAGCGTCTTGGCTGACACGGCAGTTACGTTGAGGTGAATTATGGATAGTGTTAATTACTTATTAATTCAACAGCAGACGAATTAACGCATTGTTAATACTCAACGGATAACACTGCTGTTAAAAACTAAAGAAGGGTGCTGCTAATAATTCGTTGATTTTATTATCAAGCTAATATATCATCACACCATGTCCGTTTCGGGCTGAGCAGAGATACATTAGCAGCTGTATTCATTTTGCGCTTATACGTCATGTCCAACGTGACCAGTAGCGCAGCTGATCGCCGTTCTCATAGCACCAGTGCGTATGACATTTTTATTAGAATCCATGCGGACTTCCTCACTATGATTTCCTTCACTGATGAGCATGTGGTGTCTAAATACGTACTTGATCTAGAAAAACAAAGAGTTACGTGCTGGGATTCAAACCTATAACCAGTCGCATCGTCGCGCATGCATACCGGTATCTTATCCACTAGGCCACCACGGACACGTAAATTTATGATTGTTCCTATTATCATGGATAAAATTAAGAAATAGAATCTTCTAGAATCTTCGGCGATGGTCTGACATCCAGGACAGTAATCGCTTTTACACACGAGGAGAAGCAATATGGGCAGCCCTGCAAGTTCTTGCTAAAAGGAGAGTATATGGTGAGTTTAGAGAAATTTGATCTTATATAGCTATTTACAGGCTGACGGCACACTTAACACTAGAAAGACTGAATATAGGTACAGCACATACGTATATAGGGAATAAAGAGAGGGGCGAGGTAGTACAACTATTAATAAATGCTATAAGATAATATATAAAAAGTCATAATATTAAAAAAAATTGTTCCTTATAAATATATATCATATTTTTTTATATAACTAAGCTTTAAAAACAGTCTAAGTGGCTGCTCTGGGCAATCTAGTGTTAATGGTATGTGTTTATCTTCACCTATAACCTATATCACCATTAACTGCAGTACAAGAAGCATTGTTATTACATTGCCGACAAAAAAGGATATTGTCCTCTTGAAGATTCACATGCCAACTTTATTTATATAGGCTTTAAATCGTCAATAAAATCAATCTACCACACGTTCGGAAAGCAGGATCTACCGAGAAAAGCCGACAAGAAACTCTGGTAGTCGCTCTTTTTAAGGATTACGTTCGTTAGATACAAATTGACTTAAATTGTCCTGTGTGAAATCCATCAAATTACAGCCACGCATTTTTATCAGCCAAACAATAATCGAGATAACAATAAGCTTTTTGTATCAGTGATAATAATAAAAATATAATATTCATAGACAATTACACACGTGTCATATTTAATAGAGGATACATTCCCTCTGATTTTACAGGTATCACGAAGTTCTAGCCTTTAAAGAGCAATAACGGAAATGTTTATCGATTTAGGTCGACCTTTCTAAAACTAGGTCATATTGACTCTTCACAATGCTTTGTAGCCTGCAAGGGTGGGCTGAAATATGTACTATCGACTACTTTTAGCCTAACGCACTCCATAATTGACATTATCATGATGTGTGACTGAGGTATACATTACACTTTACCTCATAAAATGTAATCTTTACCTCAATAACTATACAAACTTAAGTCTGCAAGGTAAAGTCTATAAGTAAGCAAAGTGAAAGACTTGAAAGGGTTTTATGTGCGAATTACTTACTTTTGACTATGGCTCAATGTTTCGACCTGGTTACATAGTCCATGGTCACGAATGGTGACTGAAGGGTCGCGGAGTCTTCGTCGGCGGCCGGAAGTTACTTCCTCGAGTCGCTTTTGTTCGTAATAATTGGAATACTTAGTTAGGAAGTTTTATAAGGCGACATAAAACGAGGTCCTAGTTTTCTAATCACTAGATTCCACGGCAATGATCAGTTAAATCCATCATCCTGATTTAAATGTATGTACTTCCTAATCTCGATCGCTTCCTGAACCAGTCTTGGATAATAAAAACGATCTCTGGAGAAGATTTTTGGATTCTGTACTTTTTAAGTTCAAAGCGTAGAATGTGCTCCATTTGTCCATATTTCCACGTTCTTATAATTTGGGAGCCTTTAAGAGAAGAGTGAACAAGCCTTTGTTTGGCGGACGCGGCACACCATCCGATTCATTAGCTCTTTCCACCAGGTGGAAATGAGATCAACCGTTGGTGAAAAAAAAAGTTTCAGTGGACAAATTATTTTTTATACTGATCGGGCAATATCACAACTCTGTACCTAAAAGGCACAGTGCAGTTTAATTAAAGAATAGTCATAACTAATTAGATATTCCAATTAATTGTCAGTGACCATCAACACTGCGGCTTCTTCATCATCATCATATCTATCGTAAGTTGTCTTCTACAGGTCATAGGTTTCCTCTAATGTTTTCCAGGACAACTAGAATCCAATGTTTTCCCGCGATCTGGTTGCGAAAGGTTTGCTTGTAGATAATAAAATTAATTTACAATTTCAGGTTAAAGAAGGTTCTCTAAAAGCGAAGACAGCTCTTTTCGTCATTACGGCACCAGCGCCGACATCAGCTTCCAAGCTCTATATATGCGCTAAAAACCTTAAACCTGGTCTAACAGATCCTCTCAAAGATGAGGACAAATACATCCACCAAGGAAACGAGACCTGGAAGCATTTCGCATCGCACAACTCTTTGCTACCTCTCTGGTTCTCCCTTTCTCTCATCCTGGTCTGTCTTGCGTTTTCTGCGCTTTTTTCTGGCCTTAATCTTGGCTTAATGTCCCTGGATAGAACAGAGTTGAAGATTATATCAAATACTGGAACAGAACAAGAGAGGAAGTATGCCAGAGCGATCATGCCAGTCAGAGATCACGGGAACTACCTTCTCTGCAGCATTTTGTTAGGGAACGTGGCTGTGAATTCTACCTTCACGATACTCCTGGATGAGTTAACTTCTGGTCTGTTTGCGGTGATATTTTCTACTCTCTCCATTGTCCTGTTGGGTGAAATTACGCCTCAAGCAATCTGTTCTAGACACGGATTGATGATCGGTGCCAAAAGTATAATGATAACGAAGGTGAGTGTGAAGGAACTTGACAACTACAATATTCAATAACTGTTCATAAAACATAATACAATTAACATTTTATACAAAAAATAAACTCTTAGCTTTTTGTTGTACTGTCTGATACTTTTTACTATATTTTTTATAATAATTATAATATAGATTATATCCTCACGCTATATCCCTTACAGGGTGAGCAGATAAATATTAGAGATTGTATCCACTTTGCGCTTATATGCCGTACCCAACGTGACCCTCTGGTCACAGCTGATCGCCGTTCTCACAGCACTAGTACAAATTACATTTCTATAAGATGTCATGCGGACTTCTTCACTATGTTTTCTTTCACCGGTGAGCATGTGGTGCCTAAATCCTTTCGTAATCCGGCAAAACACAGAGGCCCGTGCCGTTATTCGAACCTACGACCAATCGCGATGCCGCGCATGGATACCGGTCTATTATCAGCTAGACCAAATTATTTTTTCATGCAATCGCTCTATGCATTTAAAATGTAAGGTTAAAAATTATAATATATCTTTCAGGCAGTCATGGCCCTGACAGCCCCAATGGCATTTCCAGTAAGCAAGCTCCTGGACTATTTCCTAGGGGAGGAGATAGGCAGCGTCTACAACAGGGAGAGACTCAAGGAGCTTGTCAAGGTGAGTGGAGAGTGAGGCCCTTTGGTTAATAAAGCCAGTCTCCGATACCAATGTAGCATACTCCTGTTGCGAATATCTCGTTGCGCTCGTTTTGAACAAGTGTCTTATAGGATTTGAGTTGTTACTAAGGAACAAGACTCTAAATTCTTTGGGAAACTAATTGTCCCCATCTGTTCTGTTTTGCCAACTGGTGGAGCGGGACGATAACAGAAGTCTAGCTATCCAAGAAGATCGGATCTAATTATAATAATTAGGGCTCTGGTCTACAGGTTTTCCCCCTCTATTACTTTATTGACTTTGCTTAAACTTGAGGCGGTAGGGCGATTGCCCGAACTGGGTCGTTTACCACACTACACAAATGTAAAGATCGTCGTAGTGCCTCGCTTCGGCCTGTCGAGTGTGTTCCCACCGTTCCATGATATGGGGTCCTTTAAACGAAGCGCTGCGACTACCGATAGGTTTTTCTTTACTGTTGATTGTCGTTGTAGTTTTTTTTAACTGCACCATACTAACCATATCACTACGTCTAAAAAAAGGTAGATTGCCAGCATTTCACGTTTTGAATACCCCTGTCCTTTGTATTTGCAGAGCCATGTCCTAGTTAAAGAAATACATTTTCTATTCTAGACCATATTATGGGCTCCAATTTGGCGTTTGATGTATGTTTTTTTTTACATTTTGTATTTGTATACCTTGATCCTATTAAAAAAAATTCCCTGCCCTACACCTTTGAAGGTCACGACGGACGTGAACGACCTCGACAAGGACGAAGTGAACATTATATCGGGTGCTCTCGAGCTCAGAAAGAAGACGGTCGAAGACGTGATGACGAAGCTGGAGGACGTATTCATGCTACCCATCAGCTCGGTGCTAGATTTCGAGACCATGTCGGAGATCATCAAGTCAGGTGAGAAATATCAACAACTTTCTACCAGAGCCATAAAGTTTCCTGATTTTTATTGTCATCACTTGATAATCGTTCCTATCCTTTTTCCCCACTATTCGATAAAATTGGTGGACTAAAGGTATTATAGTAACCGCGCTGTATAGAAGCTGTAACCATGATGGTGTGATGTGTTCAGGGTACTCCCGCATCCCGGTTTACGAAGGCAGCCGCGGCAACATAGTCACTGTGCTGTTCATAAAGGACCTCGCGTTCGTGGACCCTGACGACAACACGCCGCTGCGCACACTCTGCCAGTACTACCAGAACCCGTGCAACTTCGTCTTCGAAGACGTCACTCTGGACGTCATGTTCCGTCAGTTCAAAGAGGGTGAGTCAACTGATTTGTTCTGTTCTTCTCAATCATATACTCTTATTTATTTATTTTTATTGAGAGAACTGTCGAGATTGGGCATATTATTTGGAGGCACGCAGCACTACAGATCTGTATTTATCCCTGACAGACGCTTGGCAGAGTTACTAGTCCAGAATCCGAACACAACTATCTAAAAACAGGAAACTGCTTGTCGATAAACGCCGTGATCATACCGGCTTGCTCTAAAGTCTCTTCACTCTTCTTTTAAAGGACTCAATGTCATATGAGGAAGGGAACACACTCACAAGGAAAGTTTGTTTTTTTATTAATCTACGTATTGGCAGATCTTTAATTTGCTCAGTCCAACGTAGCGGAGATCTTTCACGAGACCTGATTCTATCCAGCAACACATGATTTTTTTTCTAGGGCACAAAGGTCATATGGCATTCGTCCATCGTATCAACAATGAAGGTGAAGGGGATCCCTTCTACGAGACTATAGGTCTGGTGACCCTGGAGGACGTCATTGAGGAGATGATCCAAGCTGAAATCGTTGACGAAACCGATGTGTTCAGTAAGTTATTATTATAAATACAGTTATGTTGTGTCTAATTGAAAATTACTGAGTCTGACTAAAATGACTGTTAGTCCTACATAAAGTAAAAGTGAGTCTAGCTAAAACTAACTCTTACTCTGACTTAAAAAATTACAGTGAATTCGACTTAAAATAATGGTAAACTTGACTAAGGGCGGCTTGCACTAAATCAAAATCTAATTATAACAACTCTTAAACTGAAATCATCATTAAGATGGAATCAAACCAATAACCAATATAATTGATAATAAGCGTTTTATACAAGCTTAAACTACATTAATTCGTTAGTGCAAGCCGCCCTAAATATAACTGTGCAAGTGACAAAAATGCCAATGAGTTTGACTAATATGACAAATATGTCTCACTAAAAAAATCGATTCGATCGATTCGGTCTGACTAAAAAGGTCGGTAATTCTGACTGAAAAGATTTAAAAAATTTGTTTAAAAAAAAATATTAGTAGTGCTTTCATGATTTTGCGAAATTAGATGAACTCTCTACTCAAAATATTTCTCCGTGTGATTAAGATTTTGTCCAACAGTGGATAATAGAAGCAAACGGCGCCGAAACCGGCCTCAGAATAAGCTGCAAGACTTCGCGGCGTTCGCTGAGAGGCATGAAAATCAGCGCATCCATATATCACCGCAACTGACGCTCGCTACATTCCAGTTTTTGAGCACGAGTGAGTTTAGTCAGACCTTTTGGTACTCTACTATTAGCTGATAAATATATTTCTAAGCTTGTTAAATCATGTCACATACCAGGGTCTCTTTAATAAGTTTTGCGGTTTGATAAGAGAGGTAGTTACTACTAGCCTATTTTTTTTTGTTATGTTGCCACTTCCTTCATTTCAACGTTTATGAAGTTTCATTTCAATCTGTCAATGTATTATTTGTTTACAATTACCATACCATACCACTATACCATAATACCATTTAGTATCGACGTGTCACAGTATTTTTTTACGATGGAAAAAATTAAGTGCTTGTCTGAGATTTATAGACGCTATTTCAATTTTTGACAAAAAACTGAATACACAATATAATAGGAACTTGAGTACAGCCATAGTATTCGCAGAGCCAAGCCTATGTTGACAAAATCGGTGACTTACCAAAACCTTTAACATTCCTTGAGTAATATAAATTGTAATATTTTAGTGAAATCTAAGCAAACTTAAAGTTAAGTAAGTCCATAAATTTCAGCCTAATCGATTACCATACCTATCGCTGGCTGAGTTAATGATGTACTGTTTATTTCTAACCTCCTTACGTCCTTACCAATACACAGGTGTGGATGCGTTCCGCCCTGACACAGTATCAGAGACGGTGCTCCGCAGGCTGCTAAAGCAGGACGTGATACAATACATCAAGCTGAAAGGAAAGGGAAAGAGAGACCCGAGCACCTACGTCTTCCAGCAGGGAAAACCGGTAAAACACAACTAAGGAATCTTGGTCCATGTCATTTATTAATAAGCTTGACACAATGAGTGCTTAAACGATTTTTTTTGAAAGTCCTTATAGATAATTTTTTTTTATTTTAGCTTGGTAAAATATCTACAATATTATTCGAGTTTAGCACAACGTGATTCCAAAATCGATAACAGCTATCGATTAATCGACTAATCAGAACCTAAGATGATTGTAAAAATACCTATGTACACGTCTTCTAAAGCATGGCAGACTATATCTTCTGCCAAATTAACTGAATAGTTTATAGCAATTGTTTCTAATAAATGTTCAAAGTTATTATTTAAATTGATATAACTTCATTTATGGATTAATAATAATAACATATCATTACGCGATATCCCTTTCGGGGTGAGCATAGATACATTAATCCATCCATTTTGAGCTTATATGTTGCGCCCAACGTGACCAGTAGCGCAGCTGATGGCCGTTCTCACAGCACTAGTACACATGGCATTTCTATTATATGCCATGCGGGTTTCCTCACGAATTTTTCCTTCACCAATAAGCAAACGGTGTTTAAATTGTATTTGTACGGTACTTCGATAGCCCCGCAAGTGGCACGGGCTGCCTAAAGAGTCTCACTTACCGCGATCACCAGTTCGCCAACTCCTCAGGGGCCCCTGCTTCTCCTCCAGAATACTGGTGTCTTTGAGGATCTTCCAAGCACACTTGTACACTTTGGAATCTGAGAATTTCTTGAATTTAGGAATATTTGTATGTTTTATGTCGTTACTCGGCGGATCGGTTCGAGCGAGAGCAAAACTCAATTGACAACCCGTACGGTGTTGCCAGAGCATAATCGAAGTTGTCTGCACATTTATTCGAATACGGAACAGTATTTAATCGAATAAAATCCAGAAGTACGTGCCGGGATACGAACCTACGACCATTTGCGTTGCTGCGCATGGATACTGCTCACTTATTTATTATCAATTAAACCACCATAGCCAGTGAATTACTGAACACTGATTTATAAATTGATTGAAATTAAACGAATACAAAACGTTAAATGAAGCTTACCGCGATACATTACTGAAAACCTCAACCAAAACAGCTAAGCCGTTTCTGAGAATTGCGTGCATAAATAAACTGACTAGAAATTCTAAACACGGTTTATTTAAGTTCTATTTCGTTAATAAAGGCCCACAATGATACATTTTCTGCCACATAGAGGCGGTGATCAGTAACACATTATATTGTGGTGACAGCCTCCACAACTTGTGCGAGTTTTATGCTAGTGTTATTCGTTGTCGTTATTGGCTTGCACCAGGCTTACCATCAAGAGTGGTGTGGTCACTGTGCTAAGTCAGGATAAAATATCCGAATCACACCTTAAAGTTCTTCTGTCAATCCAGGTAGACTACTTCGTACTGATCCTGGAGGGTCGCGTTGAGGTGACCGTCGGACGCGAGAACCTGGTCTTCGAGGCGGGACCCTTCACCTACTTCGGAGTACAGGCGCTCACGCAAAACATTGGAGTCGGTGGGTACCTCTTAAAAAATCTTGAAGTATAGTTACCATAGACGTTTGAGTACTTCTGTAAGGATAAATTGTCTACCGTCACAAAATATAAGCATCAATGGTTACTTCTATAAAAACCATGCCTACATTATTAGAATATTTGAAATAATTAATTAAGGAGACTTAGTAGTACATGGTCCTAGTTCATTCACAGGTTAGTGGAAGCATTTTCAGGTCTTGAGATTTTTCAAGGGAGGAAGCACAAACTACGCCGGCCAGTAGATTTGAGGGAGTCTCTTGCTGATGAGAGGGAGGTGGTGGGCATTGTCAGGCGCCGCTTGAGAGAGAGGTTCTGGAGAGGCGGACTCTTTACATCTACCCCTAATAGCCTCAACAAGGCTTTTCGCTCCCCGGGCGTCTGTATGAATTTGGTTTCCTAGGCCCAGGTGGAGTGATTACAGGGATACCCTGGGGGTTTTTAGTCAGTAAGAGTCTAACACAACGGAGTAGATGCCCTCACTGCAGCCCTGCTGGTCTTGTGCAGGATTTTCCTCCGGGTTACCAAAAAAAAAGAGGGCAAACCATAATTGCCGCTTTGTTTCTTTTGTTCCTCCGATCCTTCTGCGTACCCTTACGGCTGTGCCAGTTTCCTCAGCACCCGGGGTCATTGGACCTGGTGCAGGTGTCATCTCTTCAGCATTTGCGAGGGGTAGTGTAAAAGGCCATTCCCTATCAACCTTATTGTCTTGGAGCAGTGCGTGAGAGCACGTCGCACACCGCTCACGCCTGAATATGACGGGCGAGGCACACCCTCAAGCGAAAGCTTAAAATTGCTCGTTATTAATCATAATTTTCCAGCGGAGTCCCCGACACCCTCAGCGATGGGCTCGCTCCAGAACATCAACATGGACTCGATGCTGAGGCACACCTTCGTGCCGGACTACTCGGTGCGCGCCATCACGGAGTTATACTACCTCACTGTGAAACGGTCTGTCCCTACGTATATCTAATTACTATTTTTTAACTTGACAAGGCAAATGGTCTTAGGTGAACAAAACCATTGTGAGGAAACCCGCATGACAACTGATAGAAATGTCATGTGTACTAGTGCTGTGAGAACGGCGATCAGCTGTGACCAGAGAGTCACGTTGGGCGCGACATATAAGCGCAAAGTGGATACAGCCACTAATGTACCTCTGCTCACCCCGTAATGGATATAACGTGATGATATATATAAATATATTTTATAACTCAGATTCGGCTTAGTGACTGCACCGTATCTGATGGAAAGTCCAGTGCAATCCAAAAACCGAGCACGACTGTCGAGAGACAATCGCCTGGCTACAGTTGCCGCGATCATGCCGGCCTACAAAAGTATCACTTCACGCTTCGCTTAAAGAACCTTAAGCTTTGTGGTGCTAGGGCGATCTCATGACCACACTAAACAAGTGTAAAAATTGCCATAGTGACTCGCTTCGGCCTGTCGTGTTTTAAGACCAGCTTGTGTATATCCAGTTGTTCGTATACCTAGAGACCTTCGAGGTATGTGAGGGCTGACATGGCGATGGTGACTGTCAACAGATTTTCGTCCCATGGTGATCGATGCCTTTCGTCAACTACACTGTACTTTCCATAAAGTTAAATATAGTCACTTTGTCGAGCCAGTACTAAAGAAAAATCCAATATTGTAACAATTGTTTACTATTATTACAATAACTCATTTTATTCGTACTAAAATAATTTAACGCTCGCTATAAAAAAAATTAAAATCATTCCAGATCTCTGTACTTGGCTGCGAAACGAGCTACATTGATGGAGAAAGGAGCTTTGTCCAAAGGCGCCACCAATGAACAGTTCGACACAGAAGTCGACAAGGTATGTCGATATATCCAATATAATCTTAACTAATTTGAGTGTATTATCACTATATTCTTAAAATATGCATAATAAAGATACCAGGGGTGAACTTAATGCCAAGCAGCATCACGTACCATTGGAGGACATGTTAAATGAAGATATTCTATCAAATGTTTAATAGTATTGTGGTGACGTATATTATGCTGAGTATGGCTAATGGGAGTTTTACGCACTTAATGCAACGCATAGTTATTTGTAGCTCAATACACAATAACTAGGCCACGTGCATTATATATATAACGCGTGACAAGTAAATAATAAAGGGGGATTCAGGCTAAGACTGTCTTTGATTCACAAGCCTCCCACAAACGATAGAGCCTTCCATCACAAGCGGTGGCTAATCCTCCATAACTGTCGACCCCGGCGTAATCGGTGCGGTCCAAGGCAAGGGGCTAGCCTCGTGTCGCCTGCCTCCACAATTGGTGACAATACAGCTCGAGTCTCATCCTTCGCAGTACCATGTACAATTGGCAAACTTTGTTAGTACACGATGTGGAGTTTAATGCTAATATCAACAAGTACCATTGGAGGACTTATCGAATGAAGATGTTCTATTAAGTATAAGCGGAGTAATTAAGGTTAAATAATCTTCTACAGGCAGTCCTTCACGGAGTCACAAAGTGTTAAATGGGTTATGTCCTTGGTAAGAGTACAATATGAAACATAACTTGTTTAAAGGTGCAATTTAGAAAGTGATTACATTAATCAAGCCGTTATAGCAAGTCTGTGTTATCTGAGATTTTCAATAAATTGGAGAAGGAAATGCAAAAAAAAAAAACAGAAAAAATTGCACAACCTTGCTACACCCTCTCTCCCTTCCATAAAAAATACGCGCGCAGGTTTCGGAGTTATAGCAAAACAGTAACTCACATTCCGGTTAGGACTAAGATGTTCTCTAACTCTTACTGTAGCCGGGTCGTTGGGATGTGGAATGGTCTTCCGGCGAGCGTATTCCCACCGGCCTAAGATATGGGGTCTTTTAAAGAAAGCGTGAAGAAATATTGTGCAGGCCGTATGATTACTGGGCCTATCGATTTGTTTTTCTCTATTGTTGATAGTCGTAGATGTTTTAGGACTGCACTATGTTTACCATCACGCGTGAGGTCACTATGCCGAGTAAGACTAACCGACGAAGTATAGTTCAGTGCAGCAATAACCTATTTCGTCCTATTTTATGTTTTTTAATTATCGATAATTACCGGTACCCTCCCTATTCCAGCACCTGTGTACTTCCAGTGCTAACACACCTGTATCGATGATTTCTAAGAAGTTGCTCGGTGCGTCTCAAAGTACTGTATCGACCTCAAAGGTCGTGGATTCGAGTCTTGGGCAAGATAAGGTTATTTTTTAACATATAAAGACTGAAAAGTGTATGTCGATGTATCCACATGAGTGTTGTTAACTGAAGTTATCTGCAAATTTTAAAATGGTTCAGAAATAAATTGACAAAACTTCTTAATTTTTTTATACTCCTCATGTTCAGCGATGAAGAAAAACATCGTGAGAAAACCTGCATGGCATCTAATAGAAATGTCATGTGTACTGGTGCTGTGAAAACGGCGATCAGCTGCGATTCTGGTACTTTGTTAATGATATACAAATGCAAAGTGGATACAGCCCCTAATGTATCTCTACTCACCTGGAAAGGGTTATAGCGTGCCGATATATTGATATTATACAAGATATTCGCACGAAGATGAGTTTATTTCTGTAAAAAAAAAATTTTTTGTAATTTTAAGTTGAAAGTTCACACATAACTTCAGTTTAAATAATACAAGCTAAAGCTTTTTATGATCATTGTATCTCTTATAGTTTAGGATATCCCCATACTGTCCTCCTTAAGAACACTGTATGTTGACCCCTTTTTTTGGTTACCTGGTGGAAATTCTCATGAATCGTCAGAGACGCTGTGACGGCCACGGCCTCAATGTGTCGGACTCCTACTGACTAAAAGGGCTGGGACGTTCCTTCGATTCGTCTCTCGGGGCCAAGGGTACGGCTGTACCAGATTCTTCAACACCTGGCAACGTCTAGGCTCCTGCAGGCCTCTCTTCTTCCTTTGCGAGGAGTGGTGTAAAAAGCCACCCCTTGAATACCTCATTCGTCTTAGAGCGAGACGCGGGAAGATATTAAGCACCGCTCACGCCTGAATATGAAGACGCACTCCCTTAAGTGCGCTGCCCGCTATATATTGACCCTGGGTAATATAATAATAATTGAAAACAAAAGTATGTAGGTAGCTAGAGATATTTTAATAAAATTATTTTAAAAATTCCAGATATCATCCAGATTAAATATAATAGAGTTAATGCAAATACCGCAAAGTTACTCGTCCACAGAGCGCTTTGACGCGAAATATGACAAATGTTTGACCCAACAATCGCACGAAAAACATTGGTCCACAACAAACGCGTCGGTCCGACTGGCCGCGATGGAGCGGAATACGCCGCGTCAGAGTTTTTACTCTAGCTCGTCACTGACGAATGACGGTGTCGTGTCAGAGAATCTATTGAGTGACGTGACAGCGTCAAAGAATACGTCAAATGATTTAGACGCGAATAGTTGTGTCGAATGCGTTAGGAATAACTTTTGGACGGACGGAAATGCCATGCATAAGAATCCTATAGATGCTAAAGTAAATGGTTAGTTTTATATTACTTACTAATAGTAGTTTATGAGGTGATAGCGCAATTTCCCGAATTGAGTCGTGGCCACAGTATACAAGTGTAAAGACCGTCATAATGACTCGCTTCGCCCCGTCGCGTTTCATCGCGATCAGCTTGGTTACATCCAATTGTTCATATGCCTACAGACTTTTAGTCTTGTTAAATGTAAGTTGATATGGCGACAGAAACAGTCAGTGCACTCTCGTTCCTTAACGGTTGCTGCAGTTCTTCGCCGTCTGTATCAAAGCGAGTGTTCTGAAGAGTTATTTAACCTTGTTCCCCCCTCTCTCTTCCATGGCTGAAGCACGTGCATGTTTATGGTGTCACAACTATACGGTAAATTACATCGCGATTAGGACTAAGAGGTTCTCTAACTCTTACTTTTCTCGAGTCGTTGAGCTGTGGAATGGTCTTGCAGTGAGCGTGTTTTCACCGTCGCATGATATTGAGTCCTTTAAATGAAGCGTAAAGAAATATTTTTGCAGGCCGGCATAATTATTACAACTATCGATTGTTTTTCTTTACTGTTGATAGTTGCAGTCGTTTTTTGGACTACACCATGCTTACCAATAAGCCTGGCATTGTCACAATGTCGAGTCAGCCTAAAAAAGTAATTTCTATCAGGTGCGGTATAGTCAAATTTTTTAAATCAGTATAAAAACAAGATTTTCTATGATTGTAGATTCAGAGTACAGTAAGAAAAAGAAAGCGACATTTCGTAATGATTCCTCTCTCCTATCCTTCCACAATATATCCTCGACAAGTCACAACATAATCGATTACAAATTAATTCCGAATATAGATTATAAATGTACTGATAATGACCACTACCCGAGTTCTTCTCGATCGTACTACCACAACATTTACTGCGAGAGGAATTCGAATATCGATTATAAATATCGAGATATTGGTTCTAAGTCGAATAGAAATGATGATATACAATACCATAATCGGAAGGATTTTAAATCGATAATTGATAACGATGTACAAGATGCTAAATCAAATAATACCGACGTAAGAAGTACTCATAACGCGCTAATTGATATTGGGTATATAGATAACAATTCAGAATCGAATAAAGATAAAAACGGTCCATGTAAAATCGACGAGAAATCTTTAAATAAATTGTACATTTCAAATAATGTTAAAATAGAATCGAATAACAATTCCATCAGAAATGTCGATTCAAACTGTGGGCTTGTTGATAATTTTATGTGTAATAATCGGTTAGAGGAGTCGCAAAGAGATTTAACGTGCAATAGAAAGTGGAACGAAGAGAAAGAAGCAGTGGAAAGGATTAAACTGGAGACTGAACAAAAGATTTTTTCACAATTGTCAAAGATTCTCAGAATTTTAGAAAAGGATCAGACTTGAGGTTTTTATACATGCTTAATTAATTCATTAATATTTGAGGTGATACGGTAATTGCCCGAACAGGATCGTGACCATAGAACACAAGTGCAAATCAACATAAGCTTTGCTTAAGACGTGGTACGCATACCTTATGAGAATTTTGAGTTAGCTTTTAAATTGTTAAAACTAAGGGCTTGTTTGTACTTTTCAGAATTTTTTTATGGAGACGTTTATCGAATTTATTAGATATCTTATTTCGCGGATGCGCTAGGTGATGTGCTCGTTTGCTTCACTTAAAATTTGTTGCTCGGGATGCGTGCCCTGGCTTGAAACAACAGATACTCTAGACTTGGGATTATTGCTGATTAATATTATTACTTAACACGTACGTCGCCCAGCGCGAAGTCGTTGGTGTATCTCACGGGGCCCAACTCCGCGTAAACAAGAGATATGCAAAAATATAAACTATGTAACTCGAATACTATAATTATATTGTGATATTGATATTATCTTTGATTTATCGCACAGAATTTTGTTCCTCACCTCAACTGTGCTTAGAATGTTGTAACGAAAAACTTGCGACATAGTATAATGTGTTATATCCTATATAAATTAATAAAAGGTATTGTATAATGTGATTATTTTTAATATTTTAACGTTGTACATCCTATGTTTACATATAAGTACTTATTCTCATAAATTCCTGTTAAAAATCCAACTAAATATCCCATTACGTTTAACAAGAAAAGCGTCACCCTGATACGGGCGACATGGCGACGAACGTAGTCAGAAAGTCTTGTGAATGTTAGGTAATAATATATTGAAATATAGTAAGAAGTATAAGCTGGATGCAGAGTTGTAATCTCATTTTTAACATTAGATATACCAGCGAACAATTTATATCTATTTTAGAAATAGGTATAACATGGTTTATTTTGCTTTGTTATAAAATTTATTCCATTATATCTATCAATATCTTGTATTAGTAAAAGACGTGCTATTTTCAGAATGAAAAAATAGTAGAGAAAAATTTCTAAAAAAATATAAAGACCAGTCATTTTGACTGGTTTTGGTAAATCTAGTGTTAAATAAATTTTAAATTGACTTTTCTGTTGTCCCCCAGTTACTGCAGTCGGTAGATGAGGACATAAGTATTACCGGGGAACATAAAACTCCATCTCGTCAGGTAAGGCACTAACCTTTTTTTTAACCAAAGGGAAAATTATACGAGGGTCATTAGGGCTGCTGTGATGGCAACGACCATGGTGAGTGAATCTCCTACTGACTACAAACCCCCAGGGTGTCCTTCGAATTACTCCACCCGGACCTTGGAAACCAAATTCATGTATACGTCCGGGGAGCGAAGAGCCTTGTTGAGGCTACTTCTTTGGTAGGTGTAAAGAGCCTGTCCCTGCAAAATCTCTCTCTCAGGCATCGCGCGGAATACTTTCTGCTCTCCAATAGATGACCGCTAGTGGCTTTAGTTGCGCTATTCGCTACAAGATGGCATTACAAACGGTGGTTCATCTACTGGACAATAGAAATCGCTACATACCTCATTCTTAATTCGTAACAATATATAGAATTTGGGAACATGAAGTCACCATACGCGCTGGCTAAAAGTAAAGTCTATAGAATGTTCTTAAATAGAACATCATTAAATTTTAACGGTCTGGGCGAGTTAATGAGTCTTGATCTCTCCTGATTTTTATTAAATTATAATGTTTCTATGACTCTCGTACTTCTAAAATGGTTTTCTTTTTCAGATTTCCCCCCACCCACTTCCAGTGTCTGCTTCCCCCCACACGAGAGCTTCTTTCGCCTCGCCCGAACGCAACGGTGACGTCTACGCAGCGAGAGATGAACAAGAAAAGTTGCTAAAATAGTGAAAAAAACTGCTTATAATGAGGTCCGTTTAATACGAGTCCGTTTATATCGATGTAGCGTCACAACGATATTAAATATAAAATAATTAAAATGTAATTGTTTAAAAAACTTTTTTTGAAAGGGAAAAAACACATTTGGTAAAATGGACTAAGGTATTGTGCAGATATATTGCCTGACTAAGCGTTTTTTACCGTCTGTGTCACAGCGAGTGTTTTGAGGAGTTATTCGTTGTTCCACCCACTTCCTTCTTTAATAGAACCATGCGCGTGGTTTTTACTTAGTCACCGCTTTGCGTTGAGTTTGCTGCCCAGTCAGGATACAAAAAAAGATTTATCCTAAGTATTATCTCTTTTTCTTTTCTGTGGTAACAATTTTTCATCTTTTTAGTACTAAATTTCTTTGCATTAAAATTTGCCTCGCAAAGCGCGTGAAAATATTTGCCTTCCATAACAAAGATTTATTATTACACGACTTTGAGAAATTTTGCAAATTTGTGATTTTTAAACTTCGTGTGTAAATTGCATAGTCCCTGGAGGCTAGAAGTCTCTCAGTACAATTAAATGACCTCTAAAAGCGATAACATAAGAGTATAAAGTAAATATTATATTTATTCTAACAATTTTGCAATAAATTAGTGATATTTTATATAATCTACGTATTGAGGTAGCCAAATTATTAATCATGTGACGAAAAATGAAGCTATAATGTTAGGTGTAAAGAAACTCCGTTATAACGAAGCCTCGTTGTACCGAATCCCCGATAAAATGAGGGCCGTTATAACGAAATTTCTAATATTAGCTTAGAAACGAATTTCTTAATATTTTTAGTTTAACATTGCAGAATGTATTTTTAGTAAGACATTTAAATGTACTTTAAATTCAATTTTGTTAAAGATATTTTGAGAATATGATAGCTCAGTTATCAATGACTCTCCATGGTATGCATACCATAGATTCGAGTTCCGATACTGTCAAACGGGTATATGATCAACTAATTCGTTTGTTGCGAGGCCTAGATGTGTCTATGTACTTAAATATGTAGTACAAGAGAATTCCAGTACAGGGAAATATTTCTTGAGTAATTATTTAGTGTACTGTCGTCAGCTGATTCGGCGTGCCCAGTCGATGACCCCGCCACTGGGCATACGGGTTACAGAATATTTCCTATGCTTATGCGTTTATCAAGTGTTATAGTACGCTATGATACAAATGTGCTAAGTTGATAATTACCGGCGAGCCGCAGGCAAGCGCCATAAGATAGCCGAGTCTGTAATTATCAACATGCACACGTATGTTGTACGATATTTATCAGCACACTTGCGAGGAAAGGGATTGCATTATGATATTAAGTTTAATCTATTACAACATTTTTACGGTGTGAAATTAAATATTTCGAGATAATGTTATAATAAATTCTGACAGTGATTGAATAATAAAATATTGAGCGGTTATAACTATTAAAGATCAACTAAATTGTCTATATTTGTTGTAAGTTTTAAAGCATTTACTCAGTTATTAGAATAGTAGGAAATGTTGAATGTTTTTGAATAATATATTTATTTAATAAATAGATTATGTGATTATTGACGTTTTTGTTTTTATTTATCCTGCATATATCTTAGGGGTGTAATATCGAAAAAACAAAACCTTTCCTAAGAGAGTTTCTCTACCATAAAAGGAGTCAGTCATTAAAATTTCATGTTTCGGACTTCAGCGCAGTTATGCCTCTGTGAATATGTATCAATCTGGACTCGTCTATTTATATATTTATAGGATGATTTTATATATAAATTAGGAAGATATCTAATGATACATTAATTTGTATCTTGTAACGAATAAAAATATAAATAATTATATTCCCTATCAAATCACAAAGAAACATTGATGAAGAAATGAGAATTGATTCGTAAGTGTGGATACTGTAGCGCGTGTGGTGCACGATTGGGTAGCAAGTAGATAAAATTCCTTTTACGCAATTTTAGGTAAACATGTGTTGACTCGTTTTCCCTGCACACTGTATCCTCGGTTAGGACAGGCAAAATATCTACTTATAATATTCAATTGTTATTAATTCATTCATGAGTGTGATTGTCCCTAAATATGTTAACTATAATGTACTTTGTTTTAAAGGAATATTAAGATACCACTTTTATTACATATTAGGAATTAGAATCGAATGCTGGATGGGTATCCAAGAAGGATAGGAAGGGTTTCCTGAATATCTCCCTCGTCTATAAAATCACTTTGAATATAAGAGAAAATTATACTATATATATATATATACATATTATGTATAAATATATATACATACATATGTATATATATATACATACATATGTATATATATACAGTATAATTTTATCTTATTATTTTGTGTCCCTTAGCTTGATTTTTGTTTTGTAAAAACTTTGATAGCTTATATATAGTTTTTTGTATGTTACCCTGAAAATGTAACAAATAAAATAAATCTAAAATACTTCAAGAATAAACGCTTACAGTCCGACCCTAGCCGTAGCGCGTCACGGTCTGCTAGTTTAAACTGACCTTTGACTTCACGATGCGATATAGAATGTACCGCGGAGTTTTGTAAGAAAACAAGTTCTTTATGCAACTATTTTTTCCTCAACTGTGAATACATATTATTTTGTTGTCAAGGTTCCGTCTCAGCCACTTTATTTCTCAACTACCTCGATAACTTTATTAGGTACTATTATTATATAAAACTTATACCATCTTGTGGTTTCAATTGCATGAAATTACAATAATAGAAACCTCAGTCTTTTTTATTTATAATGAAATCACATTAAGTAGGCGAGGGCTGCAACCCCGTTCTGCGAAAGCGAACTCGCTGTGGGATATATTCGGAAACAGTCAAATGCACAGAATATATCTCGTGCGAGAATGTTAGCGCTTACACAAACATATCCTCTCGTCCAAGCCCCTCTCTACCTAATGGGATGGGGAATCGACACAACTAGAAAGAGGCACGTTAGTGCTTGGGTACAGATAACTGACTCATATCAGCACCCCAGGTCTTTAACCTTAGACTAGATTATCATTAATACGAGAGATGATAAATTAACTAGGGAGACGTTTGCACTAAGCGGGGAGTAACCGCTACAACTTGCGCGATAAAACATCGACCAAACCTCCTCACCCAAGTTTCGGCCACGAGCCCACGTGATTACCAGGGTGTGCCCCCTGCGTACTGCACAGCTACTAGGAGCTACTGGTGAGATATTATAAAAATCAATGAGTAACTTATTTCTGTCACCTCTAAATAGAGGCCGACTAATAGAAATAGACGTTGAGTTTCCACTACACCCCAATAATAATATAATAAATATAAGTTGCGTTTATTACATAAAAGCGAATAAAGGATTATCTTGTAATACTTGCACATATTGGCTTAAAATTTAGTCTAATATTAGGTCCTTACATATGAAATTGGCGTTTTTCGTACTGGCCACTTTAATCACAAATTTCTCCTCTTTGGTAAGGAATTCCAAATTCAAATTTGTACAGCTATAGACTCATGTATTTGTGCTTCGATGATCGTCATTCATTTGTTTTTTCTTCTGTTTTTTTCTGTTTGCGTCACTCATTTTACAAAATGGAAAACTTAAAATATCGCATTATTTACGAGTACGAGTTCCGCCGTGGCACTAGTGCTGCGGAAACAACTCGAAGGGGGAATAATGTATATGGCGGTCGTGTTGCAAAAGAAAACACAGTTCGTTTTTAGTTCCAACATTTTCGTTCTGGAAATTTCGACCTGCAGAACAAGCCCTGTGGACGGCCTGAGACTCAAGTTGATAATGAAGAGTTGAAGGCTATTGTGGAAGCGGATCCATCGCAAACCACGTCCGAGTTAGCTGCAGGCTGCGATGTTAGTGATAAAATTGTTTTAATTCACTTGAAGCAAATTGGGAAGATTAAAAAGCTTGAAAGGTGGGTACCTCACGAATTGACTGAAGCAAACCGGCAAACGCGCGTCGACTGCTGCGTTACATTACTAAACCGGCACAATAATGAAGGTATTTTAAACCGAATCATTACCTGTGATGAAAAATGGGTTCTTTACGATAATCGGAAGCGCTCAGCGCTATGGTTGGTTCCTGGCCAGCCAGCCAAATCCTGCCCCAAGCGAAAATTAACCCCAAAAAAGTTACTTGTAAGCGTTTGGTGGACTAGTGCCGGTATTGTTCATTACAGTTTTCTCAAATCTGGCCAGACTATTACGGCTGATGTCTATTGTCAGCAATTGCAAACCATGATGGAAAAGCTAGCGGCTAAACAACCTAGGCTGGTCAATCGCTCCACGCCACTGCTGCTTCACGACAACGCTAGACCACACACTGCGCAACAGACGGCTACTAAATTATAAGAGCTTCAATTGGAAAGTCTAAGACATCCCCGTACTCCCCGGACATTGCTCCAACAGATTACCATTTTTTTCGAAATTTGAATAACTTCTTGCAAGGGAAAAAATTCAACTCCGATGGGGCAGTCCAAATCGCCTTCAAAGATTTTATTGATTCCCGTCCGACTGGTTTTTAGTAAAGGGATCAATGAACTACCTATGAGATGGCAAAAGTGCATAGAAAATAATGGTTCATACTTTGATTAATTAAATATATTATATTAAAAAATATTCGACTTTTTGTTCCTGCCATACAAAACTCCAATTTCATATGTAAGGACCTAATATATTGTCTTAAAATTTGGTCCAATATATTGGCTTAAAATTTAGTCCAATTGTGTTTCTGAGACTCGGAACGGGTAATTACCAGATTTTAAGTAAATATATTGAATAAATATCTAAATATAACAAAATAATGCTTTTGTGCTTCTATGGGATGCACGCCACTGGTAAATATATATACATATACTAGCAGACCCAGCGAGCGTTGTTTTGCCATATAAGTTATTACTAGGTAATTTCTAGTAGAAAAATAAACACAAAATATTTTGTCCAAAAATTAAAAAAAGAATTAAGGGTGAACAACCCTTATCGCTTAGGGGTATGAAAAATAGATAGTATCCGATTCTTAGACCTACTGAATATGCATATAAAATTTGGTAAAAACAGGTAAAGCCGTTTCGGAGGAGTAAGGTAGCTAACATTGTGACACGCCGCAGCCACTTGTGATGCGGCTAGATCCCTGTTCATGTTGCTGTTGAAAATTTTAGCAGATTAATTTAGTGTAGTGTTATTATTTATGTATCTTTATTTTAGTGAACTTCTTTTAGCTAAACAGGGCTGCCGTAATCACATGTGTGATTAAAGCCATAGCCAAATTATAGATTAAAAAAAAAACATTGTGACACGAGAATTTTAGAGATATATTGTCCCGATGTATCCCTTTCGGGATGAGCCTCTGCTCTCTATACATTTGTGGCTTGTACTATGTGGATGTCGGCCTAGATACACCACGCCGGAAGGTCACGAGGTATAAGAACAACTGGTATGCCCCTTTCTTGTAAAGCAGATATACGTTAGTAGCTGTATCAACTTTGCGTTTATATGGCGTGCCCAACGTAACCAGTAGCTCAACTTATCGCCGTTCTCCCAGCACTAGTACACATGGCATTTATATTACTTGCCAGGCGAGTTTGCTCACGATGAGCACCTTCACCGGTGAGCATGTGGTGCATAAATCCGTAATTAATCAGGAAAATGAGGATATACGTGCCGGGGTTCGAACCTATTACCATCCCGCGTTGCCGCGAATGGATACCGATCTCTTATCCACTAGGGCAGCACAGCCATTGTTTTATTGACATAGGGACACCGACAGGAACATAAATTGCACAAAATCAATGCATATAACAAATCTATTGCTCAGCCACCTAGGCGAAACAATCTAAACGTTTATGAATCCAGAAAAAACATCACGTCCGCCATGTAGGCTATTTAAATTTCGACAAGAATTTATATTTTGTATAAATAAAAACACATACTATAGCAAACATTGATGAGTCAATATATAATTATACATAAAGAAGAAGTACAAAGGAGCAAAGTTCTCACAAAAAATATTTATTATTAATCATAATTAAACAGAAAACGAACAATAACAAATTAGTTCATACATAACTACAATAATAACAAATGAAAAATAAATTGTTTTGACTCAAGAATCCTATAAATCTTTAGCTTTTGTGTGCGTGCTTGTGATATTTAAAGACGCTTTTTCGACTTTGCTTAGCAAAGTTCACAAAAAATAGTCATATTATTCGCAGAGCCAAGTTCATGTTGACAAAATCGGTGACTTGCCAAATCCTTTGACATTCATCGATTAATATAAATTGTAATGTTTTTGTAAAATCTAAGCAAACTTAAAATTGCGTCTATAAATCTGAACCTTAGACTTGAACTGCTTGCGATCGACCTCAAGCAGAGATGGGCAAAATGTAGTCAGATTAATGATTACCGATAAAATTTTGTAATTTTAATTGTGTTACTCTGTAATCATGGTTAAAGAGGCATAAATTTGTATGTAATTGAGGATTCTATATTGTATGAAACACAAATGGACAAAATATAATTAGATTAATGATGAAAAATGCAAAATGGAATCGTTATCGTTTTTCACTAATCTGATTACAATTTGCCCATCTATGATTTCAAGATATTTAGCCTACAAGCGATCAATTCTGCAGGCATTGATATGCAGATGCTGCACATATAGAATTGTTGTGTAGATTGAAAAGGCTTATCATAACGGCGTAGGTCAAAGTGTAGGAGTAATTCACAGCTCTAAAGTCATTATAAAAACTACACCCAATAATTAGTCTGTGTTGGTTTTTACATATCGACGTCATAGGTAATTCCCAGTCACCTTTCGCCGCTTGCAGAGGGTTATTCAAATAATTAAAAGTGATAAGGGACACTCTAGCTTCACTGTGAATCAATTTCAATGTGAATCAACAAACGAAAATTTTGAATTGATTGATATCGGCCAATATTCACTGAAATTGACTTAAAAAGCCGCCGTGATCGACCGTTTGAGCACTTCCGTCTTAACCCATTGTCTGCCAGACATATTTAGAGCGTCTTGCCCTGGGTGCCAAGGTTTTATTTTGAAGAATACATGAAAGTTTACAAAATATGGCAGTTAATGGGTTAACCCAAGAGATTACGAGTATGTTTACATCACAAAAACATTTGCTATACCTATCACAGACACGAAAAGAGTCGTATAGAATCCAAAGTAACAATTAGTCCATGCTTAATCAACAATAAATAAAAATTATCGATTGTAGGAGTGATCATGCCGGCCTGCACACTTCACGCAGCGGAGCCAATATCATAGGGCGGTTGGAACACGTTCTCCGGAAGACCATTTCACAACTCAACGGTTCGGCAAAAATAATAAATAGAAATTTTCTTAGCCCTCACCGTGATATGAGTAAAGTGTAAACGAGCGCGCGTGGTTCCTTTTATGCAAGGAAGAGGGTGGAAGAAGGTCGAACGCAACCTCGAGTTTCTTTCGGCGTTTTTTCACAAGGATGCTCTTGGGTAGCCGCCCAACCCATAAAATTCGCTGGCTGAGAGCCTTCCACGTTCGCCCACCAAGCCCGGTTTAGTTGTGAAGGCCTTTACCGGCCGAGCAATACGGTAAAAAAATGTGGAACAAGGTTTTACTTTAAAACAAATTTTGCACAACGCAAAATTTAATTAATTATTTTATTTACAATTTGTTATAATTATAATTTATGACCAGGAATCCATATTAATATTGTTATTTTATTTATTGGTGTTGGAATTAATGCGTAGCGTTTTTATTTTATTAAAAAATAAAGATTTATTTGAAATGAAAATAAAAAATTACATTATTATTATAATATTGCCCATCCCTTGCGACCACTTTTTCCCATCTTTCAGGTAATAGTTGAATACCCCGTCGAAAAAACTCTTTGTCCTTGGAGGCAGTCCATGAATCTATCCAATTTTGGAAATCTTCATAAGATGTTAAATTTTCCCCTGATAAACCATGAGCCATTGATCGAAACAGGTGGTAATCCGATGGGGCAATACCCGGCAATATAATATTTGGAGAATACGGCGGGTGGGTTAAAACTTCCCATTTCAATATTTCCAGATATGTTTTCACTGGTTTCGCCACGTGAAGTCGAGCATTGTCGTGCAGCAAAATAACTTTATCGTGCCTTTTGCTCCATTTCGCCGTTTTCCCTTCAATGCACGACTTAAACGCATCAATTGTAAACGGTAGCGATCCCCAGTCATGGTTTCATTGGGTTTTAACAATTCATAATATAACACACCTTGTTGATCGCACCAAATACAAAGAAGGAGCTTAGATCCATGAATATTGCGTTTTGCCACTGATGATGATGGTTATCTGGGTTGATCTTCTGTGTTCTGGATGGTCGTAATATATCCATTTTTCATCACCAGTAACAATACGATGTAAAAATGTTTTCCTTTGTACCTTTCAAGCAGTAATTGACAGGCCATAAAACTTCTTTTAATGTCTCTCGGTTTTACTTCTTATGGGCTCCCATTTCCTTCCTTTTGGATCATTCCTAAAGCTTTAAGGTATTTTCCTACCATTGATAAATCAACCCCCAACGATGTAAACAGCTCTTGTGTTTGGCATGAATTTCCTTCAAGTAAATCATGTTTTGGCTGTCCAGGTCGTTCCTTGTCGTCTAAATCAAAATGTTCATTTCTCAACGCAGACAAAACCACAATTAAAGGTCAGTGTAATATAATCTTGTAACATTACAGGTCAATTGATAAACGACAAAAGAATAAGCTGCTATAAATAATGACGCCATGTTTGAAGGAAAATGAACCAACAGCCAGTTTCTCGTGAGATGTGCTAACGGACGTACATTTAAACAACGCGACTAAGTTGTTTTTGCACATTAATTTCAAATATCAAAGGGTTGTTTCACAAATTTACGTCGTTAAAAAGGTGAGTTTTTGCATAGTCAATTAAATATCTGGGATTTTTGTTTTAAACCTATTTGACGTGTCCAATTAATCCCACGTATTTTCCAAAAACGTCAAAACAATTTTATTTATTTGAAATCAAAACAATTAATATCAGTTTTCATAGTACTTATTTCAAAATTTGCTGATTTTCAAACAAACTTTCAGGTCTTTATTTTACCCTTGGGTTTTCATTTTCCAAAAAATTCGAACTACGTACTTTTATTTCTAATCAAAGAGCTACTCGTAAATATGAAATCAGTTCAGCCGCTTTGACATTAAAACGGAACGTCCACATTTCTGAATATGTAATAGTACTATGTCAATGTTTTTTGCGAGTACCTGACGAAACCTGAACACCAAAGTTAAGCCCGAAGGGTATAAAAAGAGTATTAGTTGGCTATACTGATACTGGCTACAAGATTTTAATAAAGGATAAGATAGTTGCATGTTACATTCATAGATTCAGAAGCACAAGTGATTAAATTTCAATATGTATATAGAAATAAATGAAAAGCAAGAAAATGTTAAACTTAATGAGAAAGAATTGAGTAATGAGGCATCAAAAGATAATGAACCAAATGATGAATTTTTTAATACTATAGATGATGATGAAAATGATGTAAAGAAGAGCGATAACATTAAGGGGGTAATTACACCAAGTCGACCAAGAAGAGAAAGGAAATGGTTGAAAAATTTAATGATCATGTTGTTTATGTAAATGTATGTGATATCGGAATACCGAATACATGAAGAAGCTATAAATAGTTGTGAAGCACAAAAGTAGAAGAATGCAATGTAAGTTGAGATTCGTAGCTTAGAAAAAAATAAAACATGGACAATTGTTGAAGAACCAATGAATAAGAAAATAATAGAGGTTAAATGGATTTTTAGAATAATATCAAAGGGTTAGATATAAAGCTCGTATAGCAGCAAGAAGTTTTCAGCAAGCATATGAGGAATTATACTCACGTTTTGCCAGAATCATTACAATGAAAATATTAATGTCCATAGCATGTGTCAGAAGTTAGTATATAGAAAGTATGGATGTTGAGACAGCTTTTCTGAATGGAAAGATTCAAATCAGAAGTATATATTTATCCACCAGAAGAATATGAAGTCCTTCATGGTAAAGTTTGTTTACATCAAAAAGCTCTATATGGTTTGAGAGAAAGTCCTAGAGATTGATATAAATGTTTTCACGAGTTCATGATTAGTATATTTTTTAAAGAGATCAGAGTACGACTATTGCTTTTATTCAGAATTTAGGCTTCCGTTTGTATGTGGATGATATTTTAATTTGTGGAGAATATATAGTAATACCCCGACCTACGCTACCCCGACTTACGCTACCCCGACTTACGCTACCTCGACTTACTTAAATTGTGAGATACACAGTTATTTTTTTAGATCGGTTTTTTCAATTTGTAGCGTAAACAAGTAAATATTGTTTGCCTAACTGCCTTTTATTGTGATGTACGAGTATAAATAAAGCAATGTCCAGCCTATAATTTTCAGTTGGTACTTTCTCTTGTTTCGTATTTATATGCAAAGTTGAACCCCGACTTACGCGAATTCGACCTACACGGCTATCTCTTGGTCCCACTTATGCGTAAGTCCGGGGTATTACTGTATAGATGAAATTATGAAAGTTAATGAAATGTTGAGCTAGCGTTTTCGAATGTAAGATGTGGGTAAAATAAAACAATATTTAGGAATTGATATTGAATATGAACAAAAACAAAATAAAATGACACTAGGTCAAGAAAAATAAAAAGAAAGCTTAGGGGAATAATTTAATATTAAAGAATCCAAAAAGTCTGAAATTCCCATGGAACATAATTATTTCTTGAACCTGGTAAAGTTAATGACTATTTGAGATATAAGAGTTTCATAGAAGCACTTTTCTATGTGGCAAATGGTATGCAGCCGGATGTGTCATATAGTGTTAATTATTTGAGTCGATTTCAAAATTGTTATAACGAATCTATACTAATATTAGGTCCTTACATATGAAATTGGCGTTTTTGGTACTGGCCACTTTAATCACAAATTTCTCCTCTTTGGTAAGGAATTCCAAATTCAAATTTGTACAGCTATAGACTCATGTGTTTGTGCTTCGATGATCGTCATTCATTTGTTTTTTTCTTCTGTTTTTTTCTGTTTGCGTCTCTCATTTTACAAAATGGAAAACTTAAAATATCGCATTATTTACGAGTACGAGTTCCGCCGTGGCACTAGTGCTGCGGAAACAACTCGAAGGGTGAATGATGTGTATGGCGGTCGTGTTGCAAAAGAAAACACAGTTCGTTTTTGGTTCCAACGTTTTCGTTCTGGAAATTACGACCTGCAGAACAAGCCCCGTGGACGGCCTGAGACTCAAGTTGATAATGAAGAGTTGAAGGCTATTGTGGAAGCGGATCCATCGCAAACCACGTCCGAGTTAGCTGCAGGCTGCGATGTTAGTGATAAAACTGTTTTAATTCACTTAAGCAAATTGGGAAGATTAAAAAGCTTGAAAGGTGGGTACCTCACGAATTGACTGAAGCAAACCGGCAAACGCGCGTCGACTGCTGCGTTACATTACTAAACCGGCACAATAATGAAGGTATTTTAAACCGAATTCATTACCTGTGATGAAAAATGGGTTCTTTACGATAATCGGAAGCACTCAGCGCAATGGTTGGATCCTGGCCAGCCAGCCAAATCCTGCCCCAAGCGAAAATTAACCCCAAAAAAGTTACTTGTAAGCGTTTGGTGGACTAGTGCCGGTATTGTTCATTACAGTTTTCTCAAATCTGGCCAGACTATTACGGCTGATGTCTATTGTCAGCAATTGCAAACCATGATGGAAAAGCTAGCGGCTAAACAACCTAGGCTGGTCCATCGCTCCACGCCACTGCTGCTTCACGACAACGCTAGACCACACACTGCGCAACAGACGGCTACTAAATTAGAAGAGCTTCAATTGGAAAGTCTAAGACATCCTCCGTACTCCCCGGACCTTGCTCCAACAGATTACCATTTTTTTCGAAATTTGGATAACTTCTTGCAAGGGAAAAAATTCAACTCCGATGGGGCAGTCCAAATCGCCTTCAAAGATTTTATTGATTCCCGTCCGACTGGTTTTTTTAGTAAAGGGATCAATGAACTACCTATGAGATGGCAAAAGTGCATAGAAAATAATGGTTCATACTTTGATTAAATAAATATATTATATTAAAAAATATTCGACTTTTTGTTCCTCCCATACAAAACGCCAATTTCATATGTAAGGACCTAATATTATAAAGCTGAAGAGTTTGTTTGTTTGTTTGTTTGAACGCGCTAATCTCAGGAACTACCGGTTCGGATTGAAAAATTCTTTTTGAGTAGAATAGACCATTTATCGAGGAAGGCTTTAGGCTATATAACATCACGATGCAATTATTAGGAGCGAAGAAATAATGGAAAATGTGAAAAAAACGGGCAAAATTATTCATCCTTGAGGGCTTCCGTTGCGTGCGCTGCAAAAACGGTTCAAGATACCAAAAATATATGTATGAAAGAATTATTCCTCTTGAAATGATCTAAAAAAATGTCCGCGACAGTATATGTCTATCTTTTAAGATTAAGTCACTAGAGCCGTTTTTATGGTAAACAAATTTGGTCGAAATTAATGCATTATTTGTTAAGAGTTGTATCAACGTAATAATATTAATCTTTATCCAAATAAATGTGTTGTTGATTAAGAGTATTTAATTGTGAACAAAATTGTCTTTGACATCACTTAATTTCAATGAACATCTTAGAAGATATTACAAAACCTTACATAGCAAAACAACATTTGCCGGATCAGCTATAGTGTCTTGATAACCGCGAAACTCGAGAACGGCTGAACCGATTTGACTGATTTCTTTTTTGTTGTGTTTGTTGAAGTCTGGGGAAGGTTATAACAGGGAGAAGATTTTAAAAAATTATCTGAAAAAGTCTAAAAACAACACTTTTCTATATTCTCATACAAAAGATTTGTTATAAGTCAATTTGAACTTTAACACCATAGCATAATGTTTAAATGTTAGTGGACGGGTTCCGGGAAGGCAAAACAATTATTGAGTGACGTATAAATATTAATGTCAATATTTGTCAATTTTTATACATATAGCATTAAGGTTAGGTTCCTTCAAACAATTTTCAAAAAACAGCCGACAGGCCAATAGCTATTAACATAAAAAAAAACAATGTGACTTTGTTTTAGAGAAATAGGGCAGAACAAGGTCTGCCGGGACAGCTAGTATCATTATAAATACGCTTTACGAATTTTAAAATATTTGTACCACACGTGAAATATTAAGCTAACTTATAATGCAGAGTTTGAAGATTGTTTTCATGCATTCATGGATGCCTATTGAGCAGCTGATAAAAACGATAGGAAGTCAACTACTGGTATATTAAGAGTTTACAATAATCCAGTAATGTGGAGAACACATAAGCAAAAAATTGTATCTAGAGCGTCTACTCATGCTGAACATTATGCTTTACCAGATTGTGTCCAAGGGATTTTACCGGTAATAGGAATTCTAGGTGATTTAGACGTGTCTATTAGTGAACCAATTAAAATTTATGAAGATATTAATGGTGCCATAGCTCTTTCTAAAAATGGCAAGTTTTGTAAAATCTCTATATACATCGATATAAGTGATCATTTTGTACATGATTACCAGATAAAAGGAATTATAAATGTTATTAAAATAAATAGTGAAGATCAGCTTGCTGATATTTTAACAAAATCTTTAGGTAAGCTAAAGTTTGATAAAATTAGATATTGTATAATGAATATCGTTTAGAAGGTCTCTATAGTTAAATGTTAATATCTTATTATCTGAATGTCTTGTGTTGTTTAAATGCGTTGTAATTTCCTGTAGTAGTTAAGGAGGTGTGTTGAAGTACAACTACTACAGTAAAATCTCTAATTATATATATATATATATATATATATATATATATATATATATATATACATATATACCTCTGTATACTGGCCATAAATGAAAAATATTTTAATATAAAACTAAGATTTGATATGTATTCTTCTGCCGAGATATGTAATGGTTGTATTTTGTGCGATATAATAAATTTAATGAGATTGTATAAGAAGACCGCTACTTTTATTAATACTTTTTATATGTACATATGTTTATCTATTTTAAAATGAAAATTTATTTTAAATAAATTAAATAAAGACTAAATAATAATAATATATCGTCTGTATCTCTTCCGTTGTGAGCAGAGTTACATTTGGGGCTGTATCCACTTTGCACTTGGATGTGTATCGTGTCCAACGTGACCAGTAGCGCAACTGATTGTCGTTCACACAGCACTAGTACATATGAAACTTTTATTAGATACCATGCGGGTTTCCTCACGATTTGTCTTCACCGGTGAGCATGTGGAGCCTAATTCCGCACTATACTAATAAGGTATTTGAAGTTTTATTTATATTTATTTTCAGGACGATGTATCTTCCCATTTTGCTGGTGCTTACGAGCGTGGCAATCGCCCAGAGACCAACAATAGATCCGGCAATATTGGGATCTATTTTCACAACGACATCCAAGGCAACAACCACATCAACAACCACGTCGACAACCACATCAACAACTAAACCTAGCACCGTGGGTATATTTCTGTACCCCGTATTAACCCTTCTCTATTAATATCTAGCTTTCGTTATCCAACAATTGCCTGTCACTGTGCGCAAAACGTCGCTCCCCCTAGACAGAGGCCGTCCTACATTATGCTTACCGAAGCGTGGTCTCCAGTCCAGAACACGTCTGCTCCAGCGATTATCAGTTCTTCGTCAAATATGACCAGTCCACTGCCAATTCAGTGTGCTAATCCTCTTCGCTATGTCGATGACTTTAGTTTGCTGACGAAACACCTCATTTTTGATTCTATCCTTCAGAGAAACACCAACGGCTCAGCACCGTACGTCATTACAGGCAGGTCGCACTGGTTGCACTGGACTTCACCAACGGTAAAATTAAGTTTAATTCTCTGGTTTATATTCCAACAGAGAAATATACATTACTTCCATACTTTCAATATAGTGCGCAATCTTTGGTACTCTAGTCCAACTGACACTTGAACGGTATTTTTGCAGATATCCGTCACGTCTACCGAGCCGACAACGGCATTAACCAACAAGAACGGAGTCCCTTGCCAATGTTTGCCGTACTATCTTTGCGATGCGAACCAGGTTGGAATAGGAAAATATAACAAGAGTAGTACTGGATGGTATATGCTAGATGTGAGGTAATTTACTATTTTTTTTTAATCCTAACTAGGTATAGAGAACCCATGCCTAATCAACAGTAAAGAAAAACTATCGATAATCGCAGTGATTATGCCGGCCTACTCAAATATCTCTTCACGCTTTGTTAAAAGGACTCAATAGGTCGATGGGGACACGCTCGCCGGAAGACCATTAAACAGTTCAGCGATAGGAGAAAAGTAAGAATGAGAGAACGTATTAGTTCTAGCCAGGATATGAGATACCATATAACTGTGACTCCAAAATACCGCGTGTGTGGTTTTAGAACGGAAGGAAGAGGGTGGGTCAAGGTTAAATAGCTCTTCACAAAACTCGCCGTGATACAGACGGTAAAAAACATTCAGTGAGGCAATATCTCTACGCAACTGGAGCGGATCAAGATATTCTTTCGGCTTCAGAGCAAAACGTGTAATACATACAGTTATATTGATATTTTTTTAGAGCTGGTGATGATGATGGTGAACATATGAATGCTAATATTAAAAAGAAAAATAAAAACAAAAGAAGATGCAAGGAAAGTTTAGAGAATTGCTGCACAGAACCCGATATAAAGAAGCCTGAAGAAATACTGAACAACAAGCCCAGTGTGAGTAACTTGAAGGGCTGCGGGTATAGGAACCCTAGAGGGCTGCAGGTCACCCTTGTCGGAGGAAAGGTGGGTACCAATTTCTTTATCCGGACTCGGCATAGTAACCTCACCACGTCCGATAATATGTGGCGTGGTCCAAAAAGCGACTGCAACTATCCACAGTAAAGGAAAACAATCGCGATCGCAAAAATAGTCGCAGTGATTATGCCGGCCTGCACGCTAAGTTAAAGGAACTAATATCATAGGAGGATGGTATCACGCTCGCCAGAAGACCATTCCACAGCTCAACGACTTGACTGTAGTAAAAGTTAGAGAACTTCTTAGTCCTAGCCAGGATATCAGTTACTGTTCTGTGTATAGTCTCAGCCAAAAATAGCACCTTCGGCAAAAACTTTAGTTTCGGCCCAAATGGGCCAAAGTTTTGGCAGAAGCCGGAGTTTGCTAGTAAATTGTTGTTGTTGTTTACTTGTTCCACCTTCTGCCTTCCTTAATAGAGCCATGTGCGCGGGTTTACGGAGTCATGGCTATACGGAACTCACATCCCGGCTAGGACTAAGAAGTTCTCTAACTCTAACTTTTGCCGTGTCATTGGGCTTTAAAATGGTCTTACGGAGAGCGTGTTTCCACCATCCTATGATATGGGGTAGCGTGAATCTCTAAGCGTAGCGGGAAGAGTTATTTATGCAGGCTGGCATGTTCGCTGAGATAACCGATGGGTTTCTTAACTGATGAGAGTCGTTGTCGTTTTTAGGCTGCCCCATACTTACCATAATGCATGTTGTAATCACTGTCCCGGTGTGATACGAATTTATATTTAAAACATTACATTTTTGCGAATTGTTATTATTATTGTGAAGTTTTTATTTGAATACTATCTAAATCGTGTACTTGAAAGTATACGAAAAAAGCCTCGTATTTGTACGTAATTGTTTTCTCTGAAACTACATTAGCGTTTTTTGTATTTATACAATCTTTGACTACTAAATCTGATCTAGGTAAGTACTATCTCCGTGACAATTTTTTTTCATATGAAAATGTGCTTATGTGTATTATGTAATGCCATCTGTTATTGAGTAAAAAAAGCGTTGATAAGCGTTGTGCAGTTTATAGAATGTAAGCTTTTCAAAATCGGATGGCGTTGTTTTATAATATAAGATATTCAAAATCAGATGGCGCTGATTTCGTTTAGATAGATATCGCTAGAGTGGCTTAAAATAGCTCGATTAGGTTACTATAAAAATATTAACATCCGACCGAAGTTCGGTTCTTCTGCTAGTAAATCTTTAAATTTGCGGATCACTTAGGGAACGAAGAGATACGCAGAATAGTCGGTTTGAAAGATAGTGTCATCGATAGCATGCATAGAAGCATGCTTCCATGATTTGGAAATGAGGACAGGATATATGATAAAAGAATGAAAAAAAAAACAATATGAATGTGAGAGAGAAAAAAGGTTTTTTTTTCGGCATGTCCTACGTTGATGGCCTGGGAAAGACCTTCACAACAAAACCGGGCTTGGTGGACGAACGCAGAGGGCGCTCAGCCAGCGAAATTTATGGGTTGGGTGGCTACGCAAGGGCACCCCTGTGGGTTCGAACCTCTACTTGGGCGGCCGGCCAGTTGAAAAACGAACCTAACGGTGATCTACCAGCGTTTCGGAAGCGATTACCTTGAGAAGAAACTCCAAAAGAAACTCAAGGCTGCGTCGGAAGAAAAAAAGTGCATTAAAGGATTAATTAATGTTAAGGACGCGAAAGAGGTTTGCGAGAATAGAGAAGTGGCGTTCCATTCTCTCTGCGTATCCACTCCAATAGGAATTCAGCGTGATGATAGATATACACTAACCTTAATAGGCAGCGCAATGATGACTTAGAAGTCAACGCTAGAGCGTTGCAGAGGAATATAGTCAACAGTGACGAGTTACTACCAAGTTGAATGTTTACCTTCCTTTTACGTAAAAAATGTACGATACCCAAGATATGCCCTAATTTTGTACATTTTCAGGGAGACGAGGCCGAGTATGGAGAATTCCCGTGGGTCGTAATCCTACTGGACTCTGTGAATAACTCTTACGTCGGCGTGGGGGGCATCATTCATCCCCAAGTCATAATCACGGCCGCTCACGTTGCGGTTAAGTAAGTATACCTTAAAACTACAGTCAACGCGCGAGTTAAGTGCAGAGCTTAGGAATTTGCTAGAGCTGTTCCTTATGTAACTAAAATAGCGATATCTATGTCGACAAATCACCGAAACAAGTAGTAATATTACTAATAAGCAGTCATTATTCGACCTTGCTTGATACCTCCAGGCATTCTTGAGAAAAGGAATCTTCACAAACAGATGGCCTAACGGAGCGGTTTTATAATATAAATTTTCCTTTTTCTTTGAGGTTATTAATCTAAAAAATATATATTTTGCTTTCAGGTATACTCCGGACACTTTGAAAATCCGTGCTGGTGAATGGGACACCAAGACAGAAAAAGAATTTTATAAACACCAAGAGAGAGTGATTTCGCAGTTTTTTATTCATCCGGGTATGATTTAGCTAAATTAAACTTGTAATTAACTTTATGTTAATCTTGTAAACAGTCAACAACATGAATTTACAAAGATTTGGAAAGGCTGTGCCGAGAATTGCCGAAACAAATCTCTAGTAGCCACTCTTTTCAAAAGTTTGTTGCTTAGATACAAATCCAACATATAACCACGATCCTTATACAATAATTATATTCATATAAGTAATTAGTCAGTTTTTTTATCAACAGTTTGTTGTTAAAAATACATCTAAAATTATTTATTTTAAATGTCATATGTAAATGCTCCAAAATGCAAGGAGCCCCTGGTCCCATAGCAGAACTATGTACCTTTTTAATCCGATAATGAAGTTTGTTACCTAATGATATTTTATTGTTACGATGGAACTAGGGTGAAACTTGAACCTAACATTTCTAGACTTATAGGTATCAAACAGCTATGATTTAGAAGCGCGCAGATTGTCTCGGGGTGTTTCTTTCGAATGTACTAACTGCCAAACAAATCGTCAATGATGATCGAATATAAAAGGATTGTCGTCAATCTAGACTGTTCATTCGAAGAAACGAGGAACGAGTAACCTAAATATTAATTAGATAGCTTTTTATCTGGGGGATGTCAAGCCGCGAAAGATCGATAAGCGATTCTGGCGCATCTGGGCAAATAAAATTAAAACCGGTAAACAGATCTGTCTAGATCTTTCTCGAAAGTACTGGAAGCCTGGCCCACCGATATTAATACCGGGTGGACACCACCGCACTACAGTCTCTTATTGGAAACGACCACAAGCGATACTTCCAAGGGACCGAATACGACTTTGGCGAACATACTGAATTACTGAGACTATTCGATGTGACATTGTTTCTAATTGCCAATAATTCACTCGACAATCTTAAAAAAAATGATTAAATCTGATTAATTAATTTTGATTTTAAAAAAATTTTGTTTACAATATTTGAACAACTTCCATAAATGTTTGAAATTACCTTGAAATTTGTCCAACATAATGCATTTTGAAATAATATGCGTATTCGTATTAATTCTTTCGATTTCGGCGTTTGCTAGAATCCTTCGGCTTTGCAAAAACTGCGGCACATTTTTGCCACAACCGAAGTTTGTCTAAACAAACAGCTAACTCATAGGTTGGATATCTTTTAGAATTCAACTCCAAGACCTTGGCCAACGATATAGCCCTGCTTCATTTAGTGAAACCATTGCAGCTTGCCGATCACATCAATATGATTTGTTTACCCAATCAAGGGGAAGTTTTTGACAACACTCAAAACTGTGTTGCCAGCGGTTGGGGGCAGGATCGCTTCGGTATGTATAATTACTATTACTACATATTATAAAACAATGTATTGGTCATACACCAGTGGAAAAGCCACAAAAAAAGAAAACAATGTATCTCGCCGCGTATGTAGGCTTGTCGAATAAATATCGATAAATCGATATTTTTAATATAATATATCGATATTTTGGGCGATATATTTTATAATGATATATCGATACAAAATATCCAGTGTCGAAAATTGTATCGAAAACGATATTTTTTTAATTTTTATGATAGTGAAGTCGCTGAAATCTGAAACTGTAGAAGATAGGACCGAAAGAAAAAAAACTATATATCTATGACTGTTGAGTATTATGTTTTTTTACGTTGCATGCATTGACATCTGAATTTGTTGCATGTATATTGTTTGCCGCCATTTATTTATTTATTATTTATTTTTGTTTGATATCTTAAATAGGTCTTAAAGTTAGAAGATAGCCTAGATAGCCTAGTTAGTTCTGATATTTTTGGAATTTTGTCTAATAAAAACGAATACTGGTAAAATTAAATTTAATTGAGATTTAATCGATATATCGGTATTTTTCCTTCGATATATCGACGCCGATATTGGTATTTTAATAAATATCGATATATCGATATAACGATATTTTTTTTCATTTTCTACATCCCTACGCGTATGGTTGTTCGTGGTAAACTCAAAAACTACTGAACGAATTTTCATGCGGTTTTAATCAATATATAAAGGGATTCATGTGGAAGAATGTAGTGTATAATTTGTTAAAGTTTTGTGTAAATTTGCAATATTACGAAAACTTGAAAATGTCAGAAGTCAAGGCACTTGGAAGTTCATAATCAAAATCGATTACATCGAAGAAGGAGAGTAGGTTTAACTAACATTTAATACGACATTCATATACTGTTAGGCGTAACGAAGATCGCCAGATTATTTAATAAATAAATATGGAGGCAGGACAATTCCGTTTTAATGATTAATTTTGTCAGGTTCCTCAAGTCACTTTGCGGTCTTCCCAAAGAAGATTGATTTGGATATGGTGGAATATAGTACGTGCAACACACTCCTGCAGCGGACCAGGCTTGGTAAGCGGTTCCAGCTTCATAGTTCATTTGTCTGCGCTGGAGGGGATGAAGGCAAGGACACTTGCACGGTAGGGGATGAGGGTTTGGAAAGACCCGTATCTCGAAAGGTTTTGAGGCAGTTGTCTGAACTGAGTTGTGACCACACTACCCAAGGTCAAAGACCGTCACACTCGCTTGCGCCTGCCGCGTTTCCGAATTTGCTCATATACGTCTAGTTGTTTACCATCTGTCGTGTTCCACTCCACTCTACTCTACAGAGTACTCTCAATAGTCTGATACCACCATCCCCTTTTGATCATACAATCACCATGACGGATACCATCCTTACGTGTTATTAATATTCCCTATTTCTTTACTAAAAAAATCATTTCATCCTTCAAAATGCGAACAGCAAAGGAGTGGAATACAAACCCTGCGTGTTTTCCACGACTTACGATTTGAGAATCTTTAAAAAAAAGAGTGAATAGGCATTTTTTGAGCAAAGTTTTCAATCAATGCATCCAACCAGTTATGGCATTCAGAGCCGAGACATGGATACCAACGGTTGGGCTAATATACCGGTTTAAAGTCGCAAGCATGCGATGGAGCGGGCTATATTGGGCATTACTCTGAAGGATAAAGTCCAAAATGAGGTTATCCGACCGAAAACCAATGTTGTAGACATAGCTCTCCTTATTAGCAAACTGATGTGGCAGAGGGCAGGCTATATATGCCAAATGGCATATCATTGGCGCAGATGGGTTCTCGAATGGAGACCGCGAATCTGTTGATGCATCGCGAATCGCCTCTGGCGCAGAGCAACGACTTGCAGCAGGTAGTCGGACGAAAAGCTGAAGATTAGGCTCAATAGCACTTGTTTGCAGAGGCCTGTGTCCAGCAGTAAACAGAGTGGGCTGATGATAATCATGGGCAAATGCGGTCCATCATCGGACTCGTCTTCACCTTCCACCAGATGTGATTGAAGACAAATGTTTACCTATTTATGAATTCCGTTTTTTTGTACACAGGGCGATGGTGGAGCGCCATTGGTATGTCCGATTGGCGGTGATAGATACAAGTTGACTGGATTAGTCTCGTGGGGCATCGGCTGTGGGCAGAAGGACGTTCCAGGTGTCTACACCTCTGTGACTTCCCTACGCTCGTGGGTTGATGATACCATGGAAATGTTGGGATACGGAAGCTCCACGTACACTGTTTAACGGCTGCTTGCACATTGTCTCCTATGTAGCATTAATTTCTATCAACAGCGTGATCAGATTTAGCAAGTTGCAACGATTTTAGGATGGACAAAGTTGTTAATTGAAATATGGTTAACTAATTTCATAGTAGGAAGAAAAAATAAATAATATTATTCAATAATGAAATTATTTGATATACAAATAAAATAAGCCTTTATAAGCCAATTTCTAACTCTTTTTTGTTAACAATATATATTTAAAAGAAAACCCCAGTAGCGTTCATTCCATAGATGCATGAAAGCATTGCATGCACTTACGATAAATAAGTCTGAAATAAATTTGTTTAATTTAAATAAAAAGAACCCTTTATATTCATATCTATTATATTTTCACTCCATCTATCTTCCCTATGAAAGTTTTCAAGGACAAACAAATTAACAGCTTGTACTTCAACTAAGACGTCTGCCGTTCTTTGTTCTTTGCTAATTTTATCCCTGTAAGACCAATTAGTTCCTTAAAGTTGTCTTCCCACCAATTAGTCTATCTTCCTTCCTAAGATGGTTAGATAACAACAGAAATTTCTTAAGATCCTCGGTAAAAATGATAAAAGGAATATCTCTTACCGTATTTAGTGTGTCATTCTACAAGTCCAATCCATCTTTTCTTTTATTATCTTAACGCTAAATATTATTAGGAGCCATACCTAGTGAAATTGTCCTAAAATTAAAAAATCAACGATATTAGAGAATTAAATTAATTGATGCTCTTCAACAAATTAAAATGGAAATGAGCAGGCCAATATAGCACGATACAGGGATAAAAATATTCGCATGTATCCATAAGATGGATGGATCCAAAATGTAAAAGAAATTGGCAGGCTATAAAAAACTTGGTGTGAAAGTACAATCGCGATACCAGATAGGCATTGAATAAAGCACTAGACAGAGAAAAATGGAACAATGTGCAAGAGGATTTCACCCCAGATGGATCCACAAATGAAAGTAAGAAAAGTAAAATATTACAATATAATTTTCAACTAGAATAATACATATAACTAATTTGAATTATGTAATAAAAAAACTATATTATTATTACAAATTACTCAGCCACTCGCTCAACTCTAGGCAAGAGATGGAACCCCTCCAGCATTAGCACAAACGGCCAGATATTAGGGCTTCAAAGATAGAAACCTACGCACTTTTCGACACCCCATCATCTTTTTGGCGCTGAAAGTTAGCCTCCACATATGGTGGTTTCGGACGCTAACCGGAACCAAGCCATTGGTAGGAATTACAATAAGGATGATTTCAGCGGATGCCACTGCTCACATCTCGGTTACCTCATGAGACAAAGCGAGGTACTTCCTCTTTTCCTCAGTTACGGCTTTTACAAGGTTCTCGTCATATGGTAAGATAACATCCAGTAAAAACACCCTAGATCGGAGTCTATCAGCAGGATAACAGTACAAAATAGTCCCGGATGACAAACCGGTCCCAATAGAGTGTGACGCCGTTGCCGTCAAGAACTAGCTGTGGCCAACTCCTCTGAGCCAAAAGACCATACTTCAGTGCTGTCTTGGTGTAGAATTTTGACTACCTGGTTATACGAGTATTATTACCTAGCGGAAATCGCAGAATCTTGCCAAATCTGACGGCTTGACAAAATTCTATTAGTTTTAAAACTTGTTTCGTTACGTTAGTGTTATAGTTGATCGAATGTTTCTTTGTAAATTGACAATCGCGCTATCAGCAAAGTTTACATCCCTTTTCGCACGTATACGTCAGAGAGAGAAAGGCTATTTACAAATTGAAGACAATACGAAGCAGCGCTTATAGGTTATCAAAGGTGATCCGTATTTCCTGTACTTTGTAATTCTTATGAAGAGAAGATAGTTTATAATATACTGTTTTATTAATTAAGCCTTTCAATCTACTATTAAACAATATTTTATTATATAATTCAATTCTTATATAAGTTATTTGATACAATACTACATCCAACAGCACTTTATGAGCAGTGGAGAGCTCCATTGGCCGTACTGAATCGAAGGAACTCCTGTTCCGATCTTTATATCAACTCTTAGCCTCGCATATAGTGTGTCCAGACATAGACTAGCGACTTTCTAAATACTTAAATATAAACTATTTTAAAGTTCAATTACACTCTAAGCTTGGGTCCAATACATTTCCCCGCTATGTGGCAGCCACTTTGTTTTTTTTTTTTGTTGAAATTTGCTCTATGCGAGTACAAAACAAAAAATCATATCTCTCAAAGTTTTACTCATATTGAGATAAAAATAGGGTTATTCAAAAGCCAATAATATTTTCCACCGTCTGCATTACAAAGCAATGTGTTCACAATTCAATAACTTAAAAAAAATGTGAAAGTTGATAACCAAAAACGAAAAATTATGCAATTCAACCAATAATTCCAACCTATCCTATAATAATGCAAGTGTACTATCTAAAATGCACACGCGTATCATACGACGATTTTCATCACAGCTCCGAACAAAAAATAAATTCTGTACACAGTGTCAAAAAAAAAACTGTACACACCTTCTCGTCCCAGTGGAAGTCCGGCGTGATGGTAAGCTCGACGCGCAGCGTGGACCGCGTGACCGGCTGTATGTGCGTCGAGAGTTCAAGCTTCGGGAACTGGTGCACGTACTTGTGTATCATCTTTCCCAGTTTGGGAGCGCGGACGAGCTCGCCTATCTCGTTCGGCCCGAGCTCGTACAGCTTCTCCCAGGGGAAGTTCTTCTTCTCCAGCTTTTTCACTACCTGGAGACACGTAGGTTGTTTTCTAAATCTCAGATTTATATATTCTAAATCTTTTTTATAAATCTATACTAATATTATAAAGCTGAAGAGTTTGTTTGTTTGTTTGTTTGAACGCGCTAATCTCAGGAACTACTTGTTCGAATTGAAAAATACTTTTTGAGTTGAATATACCATTTATCAAGGAAGGCTTTAGGCTATATAACATCACGATGCAATTATTAGGAGCGAAGAAATAATGGAAAATGTGAAAAAAACGGGGAAAATTATTCATCCTTGAGGGCTTCCATTGCGTGCGCTGCAAAAACGGTTCAAGATACCAAAAATATATGTAAGAAAGAATTATTCCTCTTGAAATGATCTAAAAAATGTCCGCGACAGTATATGTCTTTCTTTTAAGATTAAGTCACTAGAACCGTTTTTATGGTAAACAGATTTGGTCGAAATTAATTCATTATTTATTAAGTTTTTTTTTATTAAGAATTGTATCAACGTAATAATATTATTCTTTATCCAAATAAATGTGTTGTTGATTAAGAGTATTTAATTGTGAACAAAATTGTCTTTGACATCACTTAATTTCAATGAACATCTTAGAAGATATTACAAAACCTTATATAGCAAAACAACGTTTGCCGGATCAGCTAGTAGTAAATAAGTTGAATAAGAAATATTTTCCCAAGTTCTATGTTTAAAAAACACTGCTCTTAATTGCGAATAAATCTGAGTGTTTTTGGCGTGACCAAGCACTCCGACTAGTATGGCACCATGCTCTGCAAAATGTACTCTGCTCTTTGGAAGAGGTCCGCATAATTAATTGATTTATGTTTTAGGAACGATAGATGGCGTGAAAACGAAATGTATTTTAATAACATTAATGTTTCTTTTTTTGTATTTAACTTTTAGTAATTTATTCAAGACTTATTTACTGTAAGGTATGCATTGCTTGTATTCTTGTACGGAATGAACGTCACTGCGCCCTAGAGGTGTAAACCGTTCTCATTTATCTTCATTTCTCAACGCAGACAAAACCACAGTCAAAGGTCAGTGTAATATAATCTTGTAACACTACAGGTCAATTGATAAACGACAAAAGAATAAGCTGCTATAAATAATGACGCCATGTTTCGAGGAAAATGAACCGACAACCAGTTTCTCGTGAGATGTGCTAACGGACGCACATTTAAGTAACGCGAACAAGTTATGTTTGCACATTATTTCAAATATTAAAAGTGTTGTTTTACAAATTTACGTCGTTAAAAAGGTGAGTGTTTGCCTAGTCACTCATCTATCTGGGATTTTTATTTTAAACCTGTTTGACTTGTCCAATTATTGTTCATTTGCGGTCGATATTTGCATAGCTTCGCGAAGATAAATTCAATGACGCATACTCAGGGGTTTTTTACCCCTACAAAGGCATATTCAGCGTCAATATCGAAAATTACTTATATTTCAAATCAGCGATATTGTTATTTTATTTCGTCGGCTTGATAATTCAGTTTATACTGACCTTCCTGAGCTACTAAAGATCCTGGGTTCGAGTTTCGGTACTGGCCAACTAGACTGTGATGAGCTAACCAGTTTGATGCGAGTCATGAATACGAATATAAATGTATATATCTTTGTCTAGTACCAATAGCATAAGCGAAAACTAGATTCAAGCTAGACCAATTTGTGTTATTATTCATAAATATTATTTTATGAAGGTTCTGTACCTCAAAAGAAAAAGAAACCCTTAAAAGATATTTTTGTTGCCAGTCTGTCTGTTTGTCGAGACCCTTTTCCTCAGAAATGCGTGTAGATGTCAAGTTTAAATTAATGTCCGATACCTGGGGCCGCAGTACCTTGTAGCTCTGTAAAAATTAAAATTCTAAGTCGAAGCAATCAAAAGACACAGCCGTTTATTTCAAATATTTTATAGTTAATACCGCCATATAAGAAAATCAAAAGCTATAGGCTTCCCTTTGAACTAGAATCATGAAATTTAGCAAGAAGCAAGATCTTAAATCGCAAATACAGAAAAAAAACGAAAGTAATTTTGTGGTTTCATGATACTTTGTAAAGAATATATTTTTGCAACTACAATGTTTTTTTTATTTTATGGCTTTATTCCAAAAAATGGTCCTTTGTGACTTCGCCAATGTCAGTGTGAAACTGCAATCTCATTTATCTAATTTTTTTAAATAAAATTGTCATGTGTATGGTCCTAATGCTGTGAGAGCGGCGACTACTTGCGCTACTGGTCACGTCCATGCGAGACTGATTTATTTACTATGTCGGGTACATACAGAACTTTATAACAATTAAATAATAACCAATACATTACACTCGACACGTAACGTGATGATATATTATTATTACAATCTTATTCGGAGTTGATAAATTGACCGCGACCTATGTGGATATGTCGTGACAGCGGATTTTCAACGGCAAATTAAGTTTGACCTTCAATCTAGTTAATATTTTCGTTAGAATAATGTTCAGTTTTTTCATAGGTTATTTGTACGGAACCTCTGTGCACGAGTCTAACCTGCGCTTAGCCGGTTTTTTTATTTATTCCTTCTGTAGTCTTCGGTTATGTTTGCCTTTGTGATAGCCTGAAGGAAAATCTGCACAGGGCTGTCAGGAGAGCTGTAACGGTGACTCCGGCGGGGCGGTGACTCCGGTGTGCCAGCCTTCTGCTGGGTTAAACCCACAGGGTCACATTTCTTTATCGCTGCTAGCAGGGTCGATAAATCCATATTTTTCCTACCATCCGGCAAGGGAACCTCATTTTGGTTCCAACTCTGTAAGGGTGCATGGACGCTGGTTGAGCATCGTAAGTGCACGCCCCTCTCACAGTTCTAAAGTTCACAAAGGGTCACAGTTTTCAGTTGTACAATCAACTGAGAACGGCCAACAGCATAATGTCCTGCCGAAAAAAAATACCTCAGCTTTTATAATAAGCTCACTCTTATATCTCAGCAGCTCTCATAATGATTTATATATGTACATATATTATAAAAATTCTCACTGACATATCATTGCAGAGGCTAAATTACTGAAGCTAGAAATTTAGACATGAAATTAATTTTGTAGCGGATTTTTTTATACTTCATCCCCTTAGAAGCAAAAGTTTATTTAAAAATCCATCAATTTTGAAAAAAGTTCTTAGATTTTGGTTTGAAATTAAAAAGTACGAGTTTCGACGTTTTTAAAACCAGCCTCTAAGGGGGATAAAATAATAGTTTAAAGTTTATTTGAAACTCCACTAGTTTTGAATGTTAATTGTGACTGGGCGAAGGCAGGTCGGGCAGATGTACGGATCTTAAAATTTATCGAGTTGGGGCAAAACTTACTGTCAGCCCTTAGCTATGTTTTTCCTTAATTATATGGATTATTCAAATGAAAAAATATTTACAACACAATCTTTAGAGAGATTGTGCTTTACAACTTTAGAAATCATTTATTGCATAGTAGTCGAAATACAAAAAACAAACTTTTATCTTGCATAACTAAAGACGTGGTTATGATATCTTATGAAACTTTTGAGTTCACTCTTAAACCGCCGAAACAAAAGCGTCTACAAATTTTCAACCCATTTTTTATTGAGAAACTGATCGGCTTTTTTGATATGTTATTCAGCGGATACCATGGGTGATGTGTTTCTCTGCCGCCCCTAGAATTTGTCGCCCACTGCATGGGCCCCGCCCATCTAAATTCGGGCCTGTCTGGATCTGCTTGTCTGTACGTTCTTGTAATTATACGAAATAGATAGAAGGTAATTTATTCAAAAAACCTGACTCGATGACTTTGGCATTGCTCAATCCTGTAACAACCGACGTATGCGCATCCGGCTATGATGATATTTTTCCTCCATTGTTATGTTTGGCGTCGAAATGAATTTTTTGATGTTGTGTGTGGGTGTGTGTGTGTATGTGTGTAAAATAAAAATAGGTGTTTTATTTTTTATAACTATCGTTTGCTCGCGACTAATGATCGCGTCAGCTCGTTAGGGCTAAAGATATATACATACCTGTTAACTTAATATACTTATGGCTATGGTAGCCTAGTGGATAAAAGACCGGTATCAATGCGCGGAAACACGAATGGTCGTTTGTTCAAATACCGTTCGGACATTTGGATTTGGAACTTGACGCGTTTCTGAGAAAATGTGTCTTGAAAGACAGGCAGAACGACAACAAAGAGGTCATATCAAGTTTCTCTTTTCTTAAACTACTGTACCTTAAAAAAATAAAATATGTAAGTTGTTTGTGGAATGAGAATAATTCTAAAACACACCTCCTTGACGTTATGACCTATTCGTTTTAAGGTTATCTGTTATTTTAAGGTTGTTAAAATGTTAACAACCTTAAAATAATGTTTAATGAAACATGATGTGTTTTTTAATCGAACTTAATTTGACTCAAGATTTAAGGTCGGTTCCAAATTTATATAATCATTATTAGATCCAGTTGCATTTACACTGGATCTAATAATCATTGGAACTGGCAATTTTTCCTTATTTTATCCCACGTACTATCCAAAAACCTCAAAACGTTTTTTGTTAATTAAAATATTAATATTAGTTTTCATAGTACTTATTTTAAAATTGAATGATTTTCAAACGAACTTTCAGCCCTTTATTTAACTCTCTTGGGGTTTATTTTCCAAAAAATTTGAATTACGTATTTTTATTTCTAATCAAAGAACTAAATATGAAATCAGTTCAGCCGCTTTGTCGTTAAAAGAAACCGTCCACATTTCTGAATATGTAATAGTACTAAAATACAATGAAATAATCTCGACCTAATGTAGAAATAATTATTTAAGGAAATTCTTGAATTAATGTTTTTTCTTGGAAATTATTATTAATGTTCTCAATGTAATAGTTATGCTGTTATTGGTACAATCATCTTAATTCTCGGAAATTTATAATAACACCTATCATGTTATAGGTACAATTTCCCTTTCATTTTCCCTTCACGAAAACCAGCGCTGCAGTCTTCCTCTGTGGTTTTAAGCTGATGGAGGGCTCATTTTCGCCATGTTTGTATGTTTTTGTATTTTCTTTTGTTTCTGTATACTGTTTGTGTAACTGTATTTAGATTCATAGTTTTTGTAAGTTATGGAGAAAATAAATACATTTCATTTAATTTCATTTCTTACATGAAATGTTTTTAATCCTGTCGATGTTTAATTGTAATACCCAACGGAAAATTCAACATTAGCTTTGGCAACATTCGCTCAAAAGAGGTAAAAGTTTTGCCTCAAACCGGATTTTTTTAGCGAGCACCAAAATTTATCGAGTTTATGGTCTAAATATAATAATATTTGATAAAAGCTGATAATAATATCCTATCCGCTGTCAGCATTGGAGACATTTCCAAATCACATCAAGTAGTCGCGAAGTGCATCCCCATTCGGCGAAATTGAGCTCACTGATGAATATATTCTAAAACAGTCAATTACGCCGGATATATTTGGTGCGTGAATGCTAGCGCTTGCACAAACGCACCCTCTCGTCCAAACCCCTCTTAATCTAATGGCAAGGGGAACCGACACAATTAGTGAGAGGCCGAATGCAGTGACTGGATACTGATAACTGACCACTATCACTGCCTTATGCCTTTCATATTGCCTTGCTGCCTCGTCAGAATCGTCGGGTAGACTACGCTGCCATTAGCACGACAGAGGCAGAATAAATAGGCCGACTTTTGCACTAAGCGTGCAGTCACCGCAACATTTTGCGCGATAAAACATCGTGCAAGCCCTCTCAACCAGGTTCCAGACACGAACAGACGTGGTTACCAGAACATGACCGCTGCGTGCTGCACAGCTACTAGGGGAAATCGAAGGTTTTGTTTGTGCAATTATGGACGAAGTTGAGACGATGAACAACTATTAAAAGTACATTCTCAAGGACGGTACGGTCGACGTATGTCGACCATACCACCATCCCGGCGAATTTTTGAGGGATGTGGTTTCTAGTTGTTCGTTTCTTGCTAACGGCGAGTACTTGCACAGACATAATCAAGTTGCCAAAATAATACACCAATAACTTGCTTTCTCATATGGGCTTCTGGACGATGAGGTAACGTACTACCAGTATGTACCTCAGCCAGTTCTTGAAAATGGTCGTGCAATAGGATCGATCGATTATCACTGATAGGACTATTTCTTGCTAATAGACCTGACATTGTGGTAGTGGATCAGTCGGTGCGCGAAGCAATACTCATTGTTATCACCATACCACATGATGAGAATCTCGTGAATGCGGAAAAAGATTAAATCTTCCAAATATTTAGACCTCGCACACGAGATCACCAGCACGTGGGGTATGGATTCTGCGATTAGTGTCCCGATAGTCGTATCGACTAATGGACTGATGCCAAAGAGCCTCGATTACCATCTTAAGAGGCTCTCGTTTGGTTGTTGGATCAAGGGCCGGATACAGAAGGCAGTATTATTCGATACGGCATGCATTGTTAGGGGGTTCCTTCACTCTGAGCTTCTAACTACCGGTGACTTAGGCCTTAGGCCTCGCCCCCGTAAGCCTACATGTTTATATATTTAAAAATGTATGTTATTTTTTTATATGTATATATATTGCAAATCAATTAAACAAAGAATAAAACATGATGATAATGATGTCCTAGCCGGATTCGGCCACGGCGACTGTTTCAACACCGATTAAGAAAATCGAGGTCCAGTTTTCAGAAAGAGTCAATTGCGCAGGAGATATTTAAGTGCATAGCTGGATGCGCAGCCAGAAAAGCACTCTCTTGTCCGTGCTCCCTCAGGCCCGATGAAATGGAGAACCAGTACGGTCAGGAGGGAGCGGGATGCAGGTTTGGTCGAGTTTTCCTTCTCTGAACACTTGGTTGAAATGCGCTGTTAAAGAGATACCTAAGTCGCTTTTACGACACCTCGGCAAGAAGAGGGGGGTGCTATTCTATTCTGCCGGCAACCACCATGGCGGAATAAAGCATAATAACATAACGTCACGCTATATCTCTTTCGGGGTAAGCAGATATACATTTGTGACTGTATACACTTTGCGCTTATATATCGTGTCCAACGTGACCAGCAGCGCAGCTGATCGCCGTTCTGACAGCACTAGTACATATAAAATTTCTGTTAGATGTCATGCGAATTTCCTCACGGTTTGGCTTCACTGGTAAACATGTGGTGACTAAATCCGTACTATACTAATATGTTAGTTGAAGTTTTATTTATATTTATTTTCAGGACGATGTATCTTCCCATTTTGCTGGTGCTTACGAGCGTGGCGATCGCCCAGAGACCAACAATAGATCCGGCAATATTGGGCTCTATTTTCACAACGACATCCAAGGCAACAACCGCATCAACAACCACGTCGACAACCACATCAACAACCAAACCTAGCACCGTGGGTATATTTCTGTAACCAGTATTAACCCTACTCTATTAATATCTTTCGCTTTCCTTATCCAACAATTGCCTGTCACTATGCTCAAATCGTCGCTCCACCTGGCCTGAGGGCGTCAAACACTACGCTTACCGAAGCGTGGTCTCCAGTCAAGAACACGTCTGCTCCAGTCAGTCTTCATCACATCAATCAGTTCTTCGGCAAATATGACCAGCCCACTGCCAATTCAGCGTGCTAATCCTCTTCGCTATGTCAATGATTTTAGTTCGCTGACGAAACACCTCATTTTTGATTCGATCCTTCAGAAAAACACCGAGCATAGCACGTTCCATCAGAATTTGTGGACTAGTCTTATCGTGAGTGTCCACGTCTGCAATGGTTGCACTGGACTTCACCAACGGCAAAATTAAGTTTGACTCTCTGGTTTATATTCCAACAGAGAAATATACCGTACTTCCATACTTTATTAGTGCGCAATCTTTGGTGCACTGGTCCAACTCACATTTGAACGGTTTTTTTTGCAGATATCCGTCACGTCTACCGAACCGACAACGGCATTAACCAACAAGAACGGAGTCCCTTGCCAATGTTTGCCGTACTATCTTTGCAATGTGTACGATGTTGGAGAAGGAAAATATGACAGCAAATACACTGGATGGAATTTGCTTGATGTGAGGTAATTTACTATATTATTTTTTTTGTCGTAACTAGGTATAGAGACCAACCAACCCATGGCTAATCAACAGTAAAGAAAAACATTCGATAATCGCATTGATTATGTCGGCCTACACAAATATCTCTTCATGCTTCGTTTAAAGGACCCAATATCATAGGTAGATGGGGACACGCTCGTCGGAAGGCCATTCAACAGCTCACCGATATGGCAAAAGTAAGAATGACAGAACGTATTAGTTCTAGCCAGGATATGAGATACGGTATAACTGTTACTCCACAATCCCGCGTCCGTGGTTCTAGAACGGAAAGAAGAGGGTGGGTCAAGGTTAAATAGCTCTTCACAAAACTCGCCGTGATACAGACGGTAAAAAACTTTCATTAAGGCAATATCTCTACACAACTGGAGCGGATCAAGGTCTTTAGAATGTATGTTTTCGGCTTTAGAGCGTCTACGCATAATGTGTAATTCATATAATTATGTGGACATTTTTTTCAGATTTGGTGATGATGATGATGATGTGAATGCTAATATTAAAAAGAAAAACAAAAACAAAAGAAGATGCCAGGAAAGTGTAGAAAAGTGCTGCACAGAGCCCGATATAAAGAAGCCTGAAGAAATACCGAGCAACAAGCCCAATGCTACCAACTTGAAGGGCTGCGGGTATAGGAACCCCAAGGGGGTGCAGGTCACCCTTGTCGGAGGAAAGGTGGGTACCAATTTTATTATCTTAACTCGTCATAGTAACCACCTCACGTCCGATAATATGTAGCGCGGTCCAAAAAGCGACTGCAATTATCCACGGTAAAGGAAAACAATGGATAGTTGCAGTGATTATGCCGGCCAGCGTTTTGCTGTTATTTTAAGGACCATGTTAAAGGACCCAATATCATAGGAGGGTGTAATTACGCTCGCCAGAAGACCATTCCACAGCTCAACGACTCGGCTGCAGTAAGAATTAGAGAACTTCTTAGCTTTAGCCGGGATATGAGTTACTGTACTGTGTATGTATTATTAATGTGAGCCAAAAATAGCACCTTCGGGAAAAACTTTAGTTTCGGCCCAAATGAGCTAAAGTTTTTGGCTGAAGCCGGAGTTTGCTAGTAAATTGTTGTTGTTGTTTACTTGTTCCACCTTCCTTCCTTAATAGAACCATGTGCGCGGGTTTACGGAGTCATGGCTATACGGAACTCCCATCCCGGCTAGGACTAAGAAGTTCTCTAACTCTAACTTTTGCCGTGTCATTGGGCTTTAAAATGGTCTTACGGAGAGCGTAGCGTGAACCTTTAAGCGTAGCGTCAAGAGTTATTTATGTAGGCTGGCATGATCGCTGCGATAACCGATGGGTTTTTCTTAACTGATGATAGTCGTTGTCGTTTTTGGGCTGCTCCACACTTACCAACAGGAGTAATGTAATCACTGTACCGGGTCAGGAATGAGGATAAAACAAATGCCGATATGATACGAATTTATATTTAAAACATTATATTATTGCGAAATATTATTATTATTGTGAAGGTTTTATTTGAATACAATTTAAATCGTGTACTTGAAAGTATACGAAAAAACCTCGTATTTGTACGTAATTTTTACCGGTAAAACTAGCGATTTTTGTATTTATACAATCTTTTACTATTAAAACTGATCTTATTAAGTGCAATCTCTATGACAATTTGTTTTCACATGAAAAAGTGCTTATGTATATATCATAATATAAATGCATATATGGCAATACATATATTGCCATCTGTTATTGAGTAAAAAAGCGTTGATATTTGATCAGTGTATACAATGTAAGCATTTCAAAATCAGATTGCGTTGTTTTATAATTAAGTTATTCAAAAACAGATGGCACTGATTTCGTTTAGATATCGCTAGAGCCGATTAATATAGCTCGATTAGATTATTATAAAAATATTAACATCCGAGGGAAATTTGGTTGTTTAGTTAGTAAATAATTAAATTTGCGGATCACTTAGGAAACGAAGAGATACGCAGAGTGGTCGGTTCGAAAGATAGTGTATATCGATAGCATTCATAGAAGCATGTTTCCATGGTTCGGACACGAGGAGTGGGTATATGATAAAAGGATGAAAAAAATACAATGTGAATGTGAGTGAGAGGGAAAAAATAGTGAGAGAGGAAAAAAAGTGCATGAAGGGATTAATTAATGTAAAGGACGCGAAAGAGGTTTGCAAGAATAGAGAAGTGGCGTACCATTCCAATGATGACTTCTTGCATTGTAGAGAAATATAGTCAACAATGACGAGCTACTACCAAGAGGAATGATCACTTTCCTTTTACGTAAGAAATGTACGGTACCCAAGATATGCCCCAATTTTGTACATTTTCAGGGAGACGAGGCCGAGTATGGAGAATTCCCGTGGGTCGTAATTCTACTGGACTCTGTGAATAACTCTTACGTCGGCGTGGGGGGCATCATTCATCCCCAAGTCATAATCACGGCCGCTCACGTTCCGGTTAAGTAAGTATACCTTAAAACTACAGTCAACGCGCGAGTTAAGTGCAGAGCTTAGGAATTTGCTAGAGCTGTTCCTTATGTAATAAAAATATCGATATCGTGTCGATAAATATCCGAAACAAGTAGTACTATTACTAATAAGCATTCGTTATTCGACCTTGCTTGATACCTCCAGGCATTCTTGAGAAAAGGGATCTTCACAAACAGATGGCCCAACGGAGCGGTTTTATAATATAAAGTTTCCCTTTTCTTTTTGAGGTTATGAATCTAAAAATATATATTTTGCTTTCAGATATACTCCGGACACTTTGAAAATCCGCGCTGGTGAATGGGACACCAAGACAGAAAAAGAATTGTACAAACACCAAGAGAGAGAGATCTCGCAGTTTTATATTCATCCGGGTAAGATTTAGCTAAATTAAACTTGTAATCAAAATAACTTTATGTTAATCTTGTAAACCGTCAATAACATGAATCTACAAAGTTTCGGAAAGGCTCTACCGAGAAGAAAAGTTTATCCTTGAACACAAATAAAATTGAATGTTATGGGACAAATCTTACATATTATAGCCACGTATCCTTAACAGGCATACAATCATTTTATGTATGTAGTCAGTAAGCTCTTTTTTATCAACAAACATCTTATTAAATTTTAAATGTTATATATGAGAGCTCCAAAATGCCCCGGGCCCTATAACAAAACTATAAATCTTTCTAAGCCGAGAATTAAGCGCGTTACCTTATTTATTGTTACGATGGAACTAGGATGAAACATGAACCCAAGATTTCTAGACTTATAGGTATCAAATGGCTATGATTTAAAAATATGAAGATTGTCTCGGCATGTTCATTCGAATATACGAATTGTCAAGCAAATCGTCAATGATGATCGAATATCAAAGGATTGCCGTATATCCACACTGTTCATTCGAAGAAACGAGGCACGCGTGACCTACACATTAATTAGATAGCTTTTTATCTGTGAGACGTCGAGCCGCGAAAGATGATCGATAAAACTGGTAAACAGATCTCTCTAGATCTTTTTCGAATGTGCTGGAAGCCTGATCCACCGATGTGAATACCATACCGGTGGACCACATCGTACGAGAGTCTCTTCTTGAAAACGACCACAAGCGATACCTCCAAGGGACTGAATACGACTTTGGCGAACATACTGAATTACTGAGATTATTCGAAATGGCATTGTTTCTAATTGCCAATATTTCACTCAACAATCTTAAAAAAAATATTTGAAAATTGACTAAATCTGAATAATTTATTTTGATTTCAAAAATTTTTAAACGAGCTGTTCTGTTGACTATATTTGAATAACTTCTACAGATATTTGAAATTGCAATTTGTCAAATATAATGCATTTAAAAATAATATGCGAATTCGTATCAATTCACTCGATTTCGACTTTTGCTAGAATCCTTCGGCTTAGCAAAAACTGCGGGACATTTTTGCCAAAGCCGAAGTTTCGTCTAAACAAACAGCTAACTAATAGGTTGGATATCTTTTAGAATTCAACTCCAAGAACTTGGCCAACGATATAGCCCTGCTTCATTTAATGAAACCATTGCAGCTTGCCGATCACATCAATATGATTTGTTTACCCAATCAAGGGGAAGTTTTTGACAACACTCAAAACTGTGTTGCCAGCGGTTGGGGGCAGGATCGCTTCGGTATGTATAATTACTTTTATTACATCTTATAAAACAATGTATCCCGCCTCGTATGTCTGTTCGTGGTAAACTCAAAAACTAGTGAACGAATTTTCATGCGGTTTTAACCAATATATAAAGTGGTTCTTATGGAAGATTTTAGTGTATAATTTGTTAAAGTTTTGTATTTATTGTTTGAAATATGACGATAACTTTTGAAAATATCTGCAATCAATGTACTTGGTAGCTTATAATCGACTATATCGAAGTAGGAGAGGACAAAAAGAAGGGGAGTAAATTTAACCAAAACTTAATATGACATTCATAGTCTGTTAGGCACAACGAAGATCGCCGGATCATCTAATAAACAAATATGGAGGCAGAACAATCCCGTTTTAGTGATTAATTTTGTCAGGTTCCTCGGGTCGCTTCGCGGTCTTCCCGAAGAAGATAGAATTGAATATGGTGGAACATAGTACGTGCAATAATCTCCTGCAGCGAACCAGGCTTGGGGAGCGGTTCCAGCTTCATAGTTCGTTTGTCTGCGCTGGAGGGGATGAAGGCAAGGACACTTGCACGGTAAGGGATGAGGGTTTGGAAAGACCCGTATCTCGAAAGGTTTTGAGGCAGTTGTCTGAACAGAGTTGTGACCACACTACCCAAGGTCAAAGACCGTCACACGGACTCGCTTCAGCCTGCTGCGTTTCAGTACACCCAGAGACCTTCTGTCGTGTTCCACTCCACTGTACTCTACAGGGTGCGCTCAATAGCTACATTATCTGATTACATCATCCCCTTTTGATCATAAAATCACCATGACGGATACCATCCTTACGTGGTGAATTTCCCCTATTTCTTTATTTAAAAAAAAAACACTCCATCCTTCATAATTCGAACAGCAAAGGAGTAGAATACAAACCCTGCGTGTTTTCCACGACCTTACGATTTGAGAATCTTTAAAAAAAAGAGTGAATAGGCATTTTTTGAGCAAAGTTTTCAATCAATGCATCCAACCAATTATGGCATGCAGAGCCGAGACATGGATACCAACGGTTGGGCTAATATACCGGTTTAAAGTCGCAAGCATGCGATGGAGCGGGCTATTTTGGGCATTCCTCTGGAGGATAAGGTCCAAAATGAGGTTATCCGACCAAAAACCAACATTGTAGACAAAGCTCTCCATGTGAACAAACTGAAGTGCCAGTGGGCAAGCTATATATGCCGACTGGCATATCGTTAGGCAGGCGGGTTCTTGAGTGGAGACCGTGAATCAGCTGATGCATCACGGGCCGCCTCTGTCGCAGAATGCCGACTTGCAGCAGGTTGCCAGAAGAAGAGCCGAAGATCAGGCACAATAGCACTTGTTTGCAGAGGCCTGTGTCCAGCTGTGAACAGAGTGGACTTATTATGATCATGGGTAAATGCGGTCCATCATCGGACTCGTCTTCACCTTCCACCTGATGTGATTGAAGACAATTGTTTACCTATTGATGAATTCCGTTTTTTTGTTCACAGGGCGATGGTGGAGCGCCATTGGTATGTCCGATTGGCGGTGATAGATACAAGTTGACTGGGTTAGTCTCGTGGGGCATCGGCTGTGGGCAGAAGGACGTTCCAGCTGTCTACACCTCTGTGCCTTCCCTCCGCTCGTGGGTTGATGATACCATGGAAACATTGGGATACGGAAGCTCCACGTACACTGTTTAACGGCTGGTTACAGCACCTTGTCTCCTATGTAGCATTAATTTCTATCAACAGCGTGATCAGATTTAGCAAGTTGCAACGATTTTAGTATGGACAAGCTTGCTAATTGAAATATGGTTAACTAATTTCATTGTTCTTAATCTTATAAGGAAGAATAAAATAAATAATACGATAATGAAATTGTTTCAAAAATAAATAAAATAAGCCTTTATAAGCCTTTTTTTGTTAACAATACATATATTTAAAAACCCTATATGGGTTTTCCAATAGAAATGTCAAGTGTAAGTGCCGTAAGAACGATGATCAACTGCATTACTGTGTAACAAGTGGTTACAGCCACTAATGTATCTTTGCTCACAACAACAGACATACAGCGCGACGTAATGATTATTATTTATTATGTACTTTATTAAAAATTGTAGTCCAATAACGGCAATGACTACCAAGGGACGATAATCCGTTGACATTCGCCATCGCTGTCGGCCCACATTTACCTCGGCGCAGGGTAGGTGTAAAACAACCGGATATACACAAGCCGATTCTGAAACGCGATAGGCCGATGCGAGTCTTTGCACTCGTGTACTGTGGTCATGACTAGTGATGAAAATGCCCGGGAATTTACCCAAAGTGCCCAAAATTTGCTTGGGAATATTCCCGGGAATTTACGAAATATTCGCGGAAGTGAAATGAAAAAAATCAAATGAAAAAGTATTTATTTCGCCACAAATATACAAAAAAAAAAAAACAAACTTAAATGCAGCAATACAAACAACTCACAAAAACAAAATAAAATACAAAACATATAAACGTGGCGAAAATGGGCCCTTCATCAGCCGCAAAAGTGAAAGGTAGTTCAGCTTCAAAGTGCGGGGCACTTTGGGAAAATTCCCGGGCATTTTCATCACAAGTCATGACGCAGTTCGGGCAATCACTTACTATCTCAAATTGGCATTGACTGGATTCATTAACAGTTTGCGTCGTGATGCCGACTTATATATTTTTACTAGTTTTATATATTTTTACTATTAAAAGTTTTACTATCTATAATTCCTTAGTTAAATAACATCTATTATACCTGATTGAAGTTTCGGGCAGTGCTACAAAAACGAAGCTACATGAATTACAAACCCTACAAAACAAATTAATAAAAATTCTTTTTCGTTATCCATATCTTACAGCTACAAAGACAATATACAATGAAACAGGATTATTAAATATACAACAACTATATATTTATAATACATGCATCATTATTAAAAAAATTATTGATAAACAAAATTAATTTAAATTTATTTTTTACAAAAAGACTCTCTCTTGATACAGCGCGCAGTACTCGCCGAGCAAGTTTGCTTGTGCTTCCTAAACCACTAATTATGAAAAACGGAATGTCACTTTTGAGGGAGCACAACTCTACAACGCGTTACCCTCCTGCATTAGAAACGCGAGCTCGCTTGGCATATACAGAACTAAATTACTACAATATATTAAAGATAAATACTAACAAATATAGTTCTGTATTTGCCAAGTGAACTCTTAGTATTCTACTTTTCCAGATAGTTTTTAAACAAAATGTTCTCATGTAAGTGATTTTGTATCTTAATGAGAATAAACTCTTTGAACTGATATATATCGCGACAGAATGTCTCTAGGTCCATCATGCAGGTCCGGATCTTGGTATTTTTCGAGACGTACTGTCTCTGCATCGCCCGTAATCAGGTGGTAAGAGAGAGCGCAATACACATGCAATGGCATAAAGCCTAACCAGTGTTGACATTATTTAAATTTGAAAACTCCAACATCAGATGTGGGATCACAAACATCACACTATTAATTGTAAATAAAATAACGCAATGTAACTATCGCAATATTTATTAGAAACTCTTTCATCACTGATTCGGTATACAAAGTCAGACATCAGAAGTGGGAGTGGCGCACTACGTGTGAGCGGGGCGCGACTGTCTCCGCGGTCAGTCAGAGTCGCTGGAGTCTGAAGCTGCGTCAGCCACTTCCGCGGTGAACTTGTACTCCTGGTCAGCGCCGAGGTACGAGTCCGACATGAAGTACAGCGTGTACGTGTGCCGGCCCGGGCTACCGCACACGAAGTCCAGACGTACCTGCAGATCACATTTATTTTTTTGTAATATGTACCCACAGTATATAAGTGTAAAAACCGTCTTAGTGACTCGCTTTGGCCTGTCGCGTTTCGGGATCCGTTTGTGTATATTCAGTAGTTCATATTCCTAGAGACCTTACGTCACAGTCTATGTGGGCTGACAATAGTAATGCTGACTGTCAACGGATTATCGTCCCTTGACGGTAGTTGCCCGTTCTTGGATATAGGCCAAGTGGTCCAGTTTACTTTTCCATTAGGTGCAATGGCGTCACTTTATTAAAACAGTTTTTTTTTTGTAAGCTGACTCAGGGCCTCGGACTCACATGGTAGACGTTGAAGATGAGGCCGATGATGAATCGCGTCTGCCCAACAAATGCCTACTAACTTTTTTTGTGAACGGACTACTACTGATTGCCGGAACATGCATATACAGCTTAACCGGGCTCAGAGGGCGAGCACAGAAGGTGCTCAGCCAGCAAGTTTATGGGTTGGGTGGCAATGCAAGGGCGCCCCTGTGGGTACGAACCTTCGCCAGCCAAAAAGATTACGAACCCTACGGGTGATCTACTAGCGTTTCGGAAGCGACTACCCTGAGGAGAAACGCCGAAAGAAACACAAGGCTGCATTGGAGTGGACCTACTAACTATTCCCACACGGACTGTATACTGTTGTTATACCTCACGTTATTATCTAGGGGATACCCTCTGGCATGTAACTATGCACTTCATAGCAATAAAACTAGGCAGGAATGATCCTCAGACGACGCACCTCACATTAAACGACTGTGTTATTATACAGGCTGACTGTATATTGGCGAATGTCTTTTTTATTACAGACAGGCTTGCGCTTGACCTCAATCTCACCTGATGGACAGTGATGATGAGGCCGACGATGGAGCACGCTCACCCCATAAATACTGATTCACTCGTCGTTTGAAGATTCCCATGTTCTAAGATGTTGGAATGCAGTGAACTGGCAGTATAACGGGCACAACATCTCGACATTCCGGGATCCCTTTTGGGAAGCGATCAGCAACATCAGGCGCGGCTGGCGGATTTCCTGAAGGAACTGGGCTGCGATGATTGAAATCACAACAGGGCTCACGCAAAATAGACGCGTTTAGACGTCGAGTTGCGGAAAATGAGCCAGCTTGAACCTGATACCTGATAGCTTATAAGAAGCTGGAAAAACAGACGTAGAAAGCAAATTCTACTCCGTCGCGATTCACAGGACGTAAAAGACAAATCAACTCGTGCGAACTGCTGGAACGTCAACCACATAAGGGGGTTAGCCCACACGGCGCGCAGTCATTGTATAGTAGAAGGGGGAGAGGGGAATTAAACTGTAAACTGAGCTGCACAGTCTCCTGTATACATATGCATATAGCCAGTCCATAGAAACTCTAAAAGGTCACTCTACGCCGATACTCCACCCTGAGCAGTTCACGCGACGCAAAAGTCCCATCGGCAACGAGTCGATTGATTCCAAGGTTGCCAAATGGTGTCTGCAGGAGCCGTTCCAGGGATGGTAGCAATACTCCACACACTCTAAAAATACTTTAGCTAACCTTAGCGTTGCGGGCTAGTGATACCCTCTTGATAGACAGGAGTGTGTTGCTTTTGGGCTCCCCAATAACCACCCACCAGCCTTCCTCTCGTTTCTGCGAAAAGAAATCAGGACATGCAATTACTCCTTTTTTTTTTTTTTGAAGCGGACTAACTACTGATTGTCGGGAAAGGCATTTTCAGCTCAACCGGGCTTAGGGGGCGAGCACAGAAGGTGCTCAGCCAGCGAAATTTTGGGTTGGGTGGCAATGCAAGGGCACCCCTGTGGGTACGAACCTCGACTTGGACCGCCAGCCAAATAAAGTACTAACCCTACGGGTGATCTACCAGCGTTTCGGAAGTGACAACCTTGAGAAGAAACGCCGAAAGAAACTCAAGGCTGCGTCGGAGTAGAACTGCGCCTCGGTGCGTAAACGCACCGGTTGGCAGCAGTTGACTGAACTATCCTTCTTCGGCGCCGCCGGCGACGCCGGTGTCTTGGAATGAAACTAGTGTGTGTGTGTACCTCACTGTTTGATCGATCGGTGGCTCTTTTTACAGCCACTGTGATTGGATCATCCGGATCCTCTAACACGTCGCGAGGGCGACGAATGGCGGGTGCAAACTCACTCTTGCGTACGTAGACGCAAGATTTACTGATTAACTGGTTAGGGTGGTGCTGCGCCTTGTCGAAGTATCGACGAGACGCTTCACGCATGTAACTGGCGATCGTTTCCAGACCGAAGTCGTCATGGAGATCGACATTGCGTATATACCGTGGAGCGTTCACGGCTCTACGCATGAATCTAGTCTGAACTGTCTGAAGGGTGTTCAGAGCGGACGGGTCAATTACTCCGTTCCACAGCCACCTATATAATATAATTCACATGAAGCATTATTTGAGAGCTTCTATATATACAGCCTTGTAGCAAAACTTCGCTTACATGATGTAGGTTAGTAAAAATGTATCGAAATCGATAATCAATATGCGGCGCATGTATGTACGCGTGTGTGGCCGTTAATCTCAAAAATGGCTCACGAGATTTGGATGCATTTTGTTTCATTAATGTATGTAAGGTTCATTTAACATTTAGTGTTAATTTTATTTCAATCGGTTCGTAAATTAACAGGATATGTCGATTTAAAAAAAAAGCATGTCGATAATTTACTAGAAACAAAATGGTAAAAAATAATTGTTCAGGTTATTTGGCTGAAATATCTATATTATACTTTAAAAAAAAATCTAATCGATAAATGTCTGTGCATGGAAAATATATCAGAAAAAGCTTGAAATAATCATTATCATAATAAAGTACTACTTCCACTCGAACAAAGTCGCGGACAAAGCTAGTATAGAATAAATTCTGTACACCATTTCTTTTACGGAAGCGATAATAACATTTTCAAAGTTTTTTTTGGTCATAAATTAAACATCATATAAGGAAATATAAAATACAAATTGCAATTAGAATAGACGATAATACCTGCGGGAAGAACGGAGCTATGACCGGTCCAACGATATCGTCTTCTCTCTCCAAGGACACCTCGACGACTATGGGCTTGCCGGCTCGCAGGCGGCGCTCGTTCAAAACCTGGACGGACAGACATCGCTCGTTTACCATGAACAGTAGTATTCATTATTGTGACAACTGACAATTTAGTATAATAGTATAACATTAAGCTATATCCGTTTCAGGATGAGCAGAGATACATTAGTGAATGTATCCACTTTGCTCTTACATACATAACATTAAATAGTCAACATTGTCGACATTTAGCTGTGCATGCGATTTTATTGTTAATGTAATATACAATGGAATTGTTGATAGCCCATAATTAATTAAATAAATAAATTATTTATTAATTAAATAGTAAATTGCTATGTTGTCGTATATAAATTCATAAGAGGTACTGCATAATGTGAATATTTTTAGTATTTTAATGGTGTACACCCTATATTTACATATAAGTATATATTCCATTAAAATCCTTTTAAAAAACTAAATATCATATTCTAAATTCAACAAGAAAAGCGTCACCCATATTTAGATAACGGAACCCCCACGGATGCATATCGTCACCCAGATATGGGTAACGCGGCGACGAACATAATAATCGCCTAAATGTACAACAAAAAAAAATGAATCTGTGAAGAAAGTGGTATTTTAATATACCGCTTGTGGGAGGCGTGTGACTTAAAAGGCAGTCTGAGCTTGAATTTTATTTTATTACTTACATTGTGCGTTTTATATAATTCGCGTTATCTAGATATCGCAGTGCATTGCACTCACGAGCGCATCGAACTTTGAATAGCCTTACAAGCATTGACTCCATATATTCCTTGGTAAGATGCTGGGACAATCTCAGGTCGAACCGGAACGTAGGGTATATCTAAATACAAGTATTAAATGTAGGTGTCCCGCAATAAAATGTTTGTAACTGACCTCGTAAGTGAGCTCAACGTTGGGATAGCGGTTGCAGAAGCGCGCGACATCCGCCATCTCCGTCGGCGAAAGTTGCAGCAGCTTGGCACGCGCGTTGTCCTCGAGCTCCATCACGTCGAACACTGTCTCCACGTTCTGAACGACAAACGGACAAACATGAAAACAGTGTTGCCAATTTCTTTTTCTTTTTTACGACACTCTTCTATCCTTCACTCCGATGCAGCCTTGTGTTTTTCCGGCGTTTCTTCTCAAGGCAGTCGCTTCCGATACGCTAGTAGATCACCCGTAGGTTCTTTTCCTGTCTGACCGCCCAAGTCGAAGTCCGGACCCACAGGTGTCCTTATATTGCCACCCAACCCGTAACTCGCTAGCTGAGCACCCTCAGAGCTCGCCCCTTTCGCCCCGTGAAGTTGTAAGCCTTTATTATATATTAACCCTTTGCGGTCGTATGTTTGCTCTTAGCCACCACGGCAAGGAACCATACGGATCCTATACTGTATGCAACAGTGTATCAGTTTACACTTTTTCGAAACAAAATGGCTAGATGGATGACTGTATTAAATAAATAGATATCTAAATTTCACAATGGAATGACGAAATCTTGTTTACCCGTCGTAATCTTACGTGTTATGTATCTCTGCTTTTTGACGGAAATTAATTCTGACCAGTACGATACCCATGTCCAAATTTAATACGCCCGGAAAGGGTTAAATAATATTTTATATTTATTTTGCAACATAGAAAGAAAGCCAATAGTACATAATAATACAAGTGTACTATGTAAGATGCACACGCGTATCATACGACGTTTCTCATCGCACCTCTGAACAAAAAAATCTATTATATTATGTTATTAATTCGCGATTCGTGCCTCAATTAGTACTTCCAATGGGGTCAAACCTACGTCTTGCACTTTTGAACTACTTGACGTCGAAATTTTTTTTACAATAATCACAGCTAAACCTTCAACATTCAATAGATCCGTGCACGTGTGAGCAGCCTTACCTTCTCGGCGCAGCGCTGAACGAGTTCCGGCGTGAAGTGCGGCAGCTGCCTGAGGTACGAGTCCTTGGCCCACATGGCCTGCGTGACCATCTGCGCCAGCTCCATGGCCGCGACGGCGGGGGACAGCCAGCCGCTGCTCGAGACCACGTCCACGCACGCCTGGATCAGTCTTATGGCCTGCGAATACATAAAAACATTACACGCTGAATAATGTACGGTTGCATAATGTAATTTTGCCCTTTTCTTTTTATTATGATTTGTCAATACGTGCGGGATTGCCCCGATATGTGGTTGACGTTCCAGCAGCTCGCACGAAGCGATTCGCCTCCTTTTTTTTACTGCGAACAGCCTAGGAGTGAAATTCGCTTCCTGCGTTTGTTTTTCCAGCATCACACGACATGGGGATCTATATCTGTTGAGCAGTGGCGAGCATGTTAATTTAATACCGAGCATGCATACTTTCAATTAGAACCCCACTATTACAAAATATTCATATTTATTATATATATAACAAAATTTTGATAATTTCTGTAACGAAACGAAGAATCATATTTTAATAACAAATTAAACGCAAATTACATATTATTATACTCGTCTTATCGGAACGCTAGATGTCGTGAAAACGAAATATATTACATATATATATATATATATTTTTTTACTTTTGGTTAACTAACTTTTGGTAATTTATCCAAGACTTATTTATTGCAAGGTATGCATCGCTTTTATGCATATATAGAAAGGACGCCACTGCTGTTGAGTGAACGCGCTCCATCAAAGAGTTCCACAATTGTACATGCGAAGGTCTGTTGCAGCCTTGGTTTAGTGTACCTTTTATAACAGAACCAAATGCTGCTGGTCTAGGAGGGGTTTCACAACTTCATCGTGCGACAGGGGTGAGCAGTTGAGACTCTCATTCATCGAATTTTATGGGTTAGATGGCAACTAAAGGGCACCCTTTATGGGTACGGATCTTTGCTCTAGCTATCAAACGTATTCAACGTTTCGGAAGCGACTACTTGTAATACTACTACTGATAGAAACTCAAGGCAGTGGCGGAGTGGGCCTAGGTTTTCAGGTGGTAGGGCGCTGGCCCGGATTGATCTAGATCGAAGATCAGAGATATGGTAGTACCTTGGTAAGAACGATGGCGGTGTCGGCGTGCAGCTCCGCCGGCAGCTGATGCCGCGAGAGATGCGCCTGCAGCAGCACGTGCGCTTTCACGTGCGGCTCGTTGTACCGCACCGCGCCGCCGCCCGCCGCCGTCGCCGGCTTGTGCGGCACCCTGGGGACGCACGGTCATGTCCACATTACCTGGTGGAAATCCTCATGGACGATCAAGGCCACAGTAAGAAGTACTCTTTTTCATCCTGACTCGGCAATGACCACACCAGGTTTGATGGTTAGCATGGTGCAGTCCAAAAACGACGACTAACAACAGTAAAGAACAACCCATCGGTAGTCGCAGCGATCATGCCAGCCTGCACAAATATCTCTTCACGCTAAGCTTAAGTGATCCCATATCATAGGACGGTGGGAACACGCTCGCCGGATTACCATTCCACAACTCAACGAGTCGGCTGCAGCAAGAGTTAGATAACTTCTTAGGCTGACATTTATAGACGTCACTTTAAGTTTGCTTAAACTTTACAACACACATTACAAATCAAATTACTCAGTGAATGTCGAAGGATTGGATAAGTCACCCATTTTTGTCAACATGGCTCTATGAATACTATGAATATATTCAAGTTCCTTCTATTTCCTATATATTCAGTTTTTTGTCAAAAAGAATTATTTTTTTGAGAACTTTGCTAAACAAAGTCGAAATAGCGTTTATAAATTTCAACCCTAGTCTTAACCGGGATGTGAGTTACCCTATAGCTGTGACTAAAAGTTAAAACCGACTAAAGCTTGAAGTTTATCGTGCATTTAACAGACCGACTTTAAGAGCTAACTATAAATAATTTAACGAGTCTTATGCGCGAAGAGACTTAATAACAATTATGGCTCGAAGTCACGAGTAGACTGAAGTACCGTGAGGTTTTCTGCGGAAATGAAAAAGAAGTGAACTCACTTGGCAGCTAAGGCTTTAATGATGTTCTCCTCTCGATGCCTGATGCAGAGGTCGGTGTACTCCGCAGCCGAGGATATGATCTCCAGGAGACCGCGGATCTTCGTCTTGCTCGTCAGCGATAGACTGAACAGCTCTGATGAAAAGATGAAAAAGAACAAATTAAAAAATTGGTCCAGTGCTAGATGGATTTCGGATTTATTGCTTCTTGCCAAGTCTCTAATTCCAGGTTAACGGGAAGTACCCTACAGATTTTGAATAATAATAATACATCGTTTCGCTATGGAATGCTTTCGGAGTGAGCAGAGGAACATTTGTGGCTGTATACATTTTGCGTTTACATGTCGTGCCCAACGTGACTACACACACGCTGGGAAGGCCGTTTGGCTTAACGTGTAGCTTAGCGCCTTCCCTTTGGGGTTTGTATTAAGGTTTTCCAAAATAACATTTTTATTTGTTTTTAGTTAATGTATTTTTTCATATATATTTGACATCTTTTTCTTTTTACGAATGACAATCTTCATTCTGTTTTTAAAATATAACATTTATGAGGTTGAGCCTCCACGTAGGTCGTTCGCGACCATTTGGCGCGAACACACACAAATAACTAATCACCATTCTAACAACACCGGTACATGTGATATCTCTATTAGAACCCATGCGGATTTCCTTACAATATTTTCCTTCGCCGCTAAGCATGTGGAACGTAGATCCGTACTTAATCTAAAAAACCCAGATTGTACGTGCCGGGATTTGAGCCCGCAATTACTCGCGTCACAGCGCCACTAGAACACAGTAAAAAAAAAACTATTGATATAGCACTTTCTCGATCACAGCACACTTTAAATGGCACACATACACACTGCCACGCATAGTGTGTGATTTATGGTAGTTTCTTAGCTGAATTGTCGCTACCAGATGGTAAGCCCTGTCCATATATAAAATCATACACCAACTATCTCAAAACAGTAATATAAAATTATCCCGTACTGACATATATTACGCAAAGTAATGTTAATGGAAGTTTTATGCACTTAATACTACGTAAGCATATTTATATTTTTTTTATATCTACTGAGGGCCGGGAAAGGCCTACAGCTCAAGCGGGCTTAGGGGGCGAGCACAAAAGGTGCTCAGCTGGCAATTTATGGGTTGGGTGGCAATGCAAGGGCACCCCTGTGGGTACGAACCTCGACTTGGACCGCCAGCCAAATACAAATACTAACCCTACGAGTGATCTACTAGCGTTTCGGAAGCGACTACCTTGGAAAGAAACGCCGAAAGAAACTCAAGGCTGCGTTGGAGTGGAAGTAAAGCTATTTACAGTTCAATGCATGATATTTAGGTCACGTGTATACAACGCGCGCCATTTTATTACTAAAGATGGATTCAAGTTAAGACTGCCTTTGATTCACAAGCCTCCCACAAGCGGTGACTAATCCTCCACAACTATCGACCGAGACGTACTCGGTGCGGTCCACGGCGGGCGGCGAGCATCGTGCCGCCTGTCTCAACAATCCCATAGCATTACCTATTGTGGTATAGTTGATGTAGTAATAGGAAGCGATCATCCCCAGGTTGAGGGGCTGCACGTCCATCTCGTCCTCGATCGCGATGCACTTGGACTGCTCCAGGTCGCCGAGGGTCGTCTCCACCAGTTCGGACAGGTGGTCCGATAAATGCCTGCAAGGAAGCCATTAATACAGAACGAGTTTTTTTAAGATAAGACGGATTTTTTATTTATTTATTTAATATACCATCGATATATACACGAAAACATTTAAAAAAAAGCTTATATACAAGTCCTAAGGCCGCGTGTTATATCTTCATTGATATAGTGTAGTCGTTATCCAGATGGCAACAACGAATTGCTATGTAAATTATGATTCTTCTACGAATCTATGAGGTTTGCAGTCGTAATCAGTTTTCGAGTGTCGAGTCGCTATGATGGTCTTTGCCCTTGTGTACTGTGGTCAGTACACAGTTTTCGAGTTCCTAGTCGCTATGATGGTCTTTGCCCTTGTGTACTGTGGTCAGGACCAGTTTCCAGGTCGTGAAATCGCTTTGTCACCACAAGTTTCAGAAGCTCTGGCCCAGGTTCACAACATCTGTCACTTAAGAAATAAGGAAATAAAAAAATTACCTATGCGTGACTCCCTGCAGGTTGTAATAATTGGGATTCTGTGTTAATCTGCGATAGAGGAAAGTCCATGTGAGATAGTCTACTGCATCCTGCTTGTTCTCTATGGTCTTCGTCACAATCTCCGCGTTCAGGTGATCGTGTAGTCTGTGGTCCAAGTGACTCTGTAAATTTTGTTATGATAGTGATTAAAAATATAAATAATAATATATCGTCACGCTATATTCCTTTCGGTGTGAACAGAGATAAATTAATGGCTGAATCCACTTTGCGCTTATATGTTGCGCCCAACGTGACCAGTAGCGCAGCTGACCGCCGTTCTCACAGCACTAGTACACATGACATTTCTAACATGCGGATTATCTCATGAAGTATTCCAATAAAATAAATGGTAACGTTTATTAGTTTATACAAATATTTCAATATTACCGGTAAAATATTTTATTAGAACACTCTACGACGAATTCAAGCTAAATTTTGACTTCTATCAACTGGCATAGAGGTAGTACTTGCTGAGCAGCGGTACTTGAGGGAGTCCACTGCCCATCCATGGCGGCAGCAGTGTGTGCGTACTCCCTCACACCGACTACTTTTATGTATTTATTTACTTTTTATAGGGTTGCCAGCGGCCCGGTACAATAATTCATTTACACAACACATATACCCTATCTTGTTATTATCTATACTTATTATTATACTTTATACTTAAAATTATTTAAGCTATATGTTATCCTATTTCTTGTTTCTTATGTTTTTTATTGCTTAATAAGATGTAACACGACCGGGGCCCTCCACGAAAATCAGCGCTGCAGACTTCCTCTGTGGCTTTAAGCTGATGGAGGTCCCATCTTCGCCATGTTAATATGTTTTTGTTTTTTCTTTTGTTTTTGTATGTTGTTGTCTTGTAACAGAAATGTTACTGCTTTTGAATTTCTAGTATTCTGTTAGTTTGTGGTGAAAATAAATATATTTCATTTTCATTTCATTTCATACACAGTTGCAATCAAAAATGTACAGTTCCTATTAAGGCATCCACAACATACGGCAGAGTGGCCTGTTTATTTATACTATATTAATTGTAATTGATGTCAAGATTATTCGTTTTTTGCATCTCTCAACAACCCGAAGACCTTTCTCCTGAATCTCGGTATGGAGTCCGCAAACAAATCAACCGAATCTCCTAGAAGATTGTACGCCCGAGACAATCTACTTTTGAAGAAGGGAGGCACGGCATCACTTACCACGTCCCCGTGACTAAGAAGGCTAAACGTAGCCCTGGGCCGGCGATTGTACGAGGACCTAGGAGTTTTTTAATCGACAGGAGTCCGGCACACCTGGTCGCTGACCTCGGAAGTGCCCTGATCGTCCTATGTAGGATTTTCCTCCTGGTTCAAAAAAATGTAGTGCGTAAAGATAATGTTTAACCTCTAGCGGAAGACAATCGTTGAGCAACTTGGTGAAGAACGTTTTGTGATGAGCGGCACACATCAGCACCGCCACTGAATGCTCGTCCTCGAGCGGCCTGCACGCTCGGCCGAGCATCTGCAGCACAGTCGTTATAGGGTACTGTTCGTAGCAGTGCAACTTGCCGTTGTACCTGGTTCATGTTCAAAAGTGTGATTCAATTAAACTAATTTATCGTAGTTTCGCTATTGATGATTGATTGTAAAAATAAACAGGACGATAGAATAATTTGTTATTCGAAATTATTATTTTTTTTTTTATTTGGTTCACATACCGGACATCACACAAAAACATAAACGAATCTTACTAAAATAATACAAAAGGTGTGTCCTTAACAAGTGAACACAACAAGCAAAGTAAATAATGCTATGATAAATAAATCAGACACATAGAATCATCAGAAAACGAAAAAACGCGCTACACCTGCACGCACTGCAAAATCTTATTATAATATGTTATTTCATCTCGATAATCTCTTATGACAATGCGATAATGTTATTCCGTCGCCCAATATCCAGGCTTGAGGGGTGTGTGATGTGTTCCCGCACATCGCTTCACTGAAAATTCACGGTATCGAAGGTGGGGGAATTACACCACTCTCCCCGCAATTATGTTAGAAGTGAGCATTGGTTGGCGTCTTTACCACCCCTCGTACAATATGCGTGGCCTGTGGAAGGATGCGGGTCCAGCCATCCCTTTGGTCCCGGCAGACGGAAGAAGGAACAACTAGAGGATTTTAGCCGGTAACAGTCCATCACACCGGGGTACCGCCCTCTCGGCGCCTTGACGGTCCATGAGAATTTCCCCCGCGACACCATAAAAGATACTATACAATAATCTCTAAAACGTATGGATAATAGTTTACTGTTTGCGTTGTGTATTCACTGAGTTATTATTTAGATATTTTATAAATGTTATAGCATGTAGACGCCGCCCGATACGCATTTGTGGTAAACGCCCTAAAGGACGTTACGGTGTTATGGGACGCGCGGGGTAAGGGATGCGCACGCGCAAGGGATGCTCTAGCAAATTCAGTCGACTACCGAGACCCGAGGCTAGAGTACGTGCGTGTGTGTCGCAGTTCGGTGTGCCTTAAAGTGCAAATAAACAGTAAAACGCCAAAATCCGTGTCTTTCTACAAGCACACCCACGACCACCGGTCATGTGATTTTCATAATTTGTAATTCGTAACCAATAATTTGTCATCAAACTTGTTTCTTAAAACCATTAGCTATTGGTACATAATAATTTGTTGCTCAAAATATATAATTATTCGAACATAGTGCGTTATTCCATTTGACAGTACTGACGTGCAAGTGTCCGCAACGATGACGGTGTGCAGATGCACCGCCAGCGACCAGGCGAGCTCGGCGGCGACCACGCACAGCTGTATCGCGCCGCACTCGAGCAACTGTTGCACGACTCGTCTGTCGCCCGACTCCACGCCCTCGTGTAAGTACGCAACACCGGCGCTCAGCGTCTCCTTCAGCATCTGTACACCACAGCGAAATAGTCATTCAACAAAATGTCCATCTGTCGGCAACGCAGTTACCCTGGTTAGCAACAGCCGCCGACTGCATTCAACTTGCGATATTACTATACCCGAGCAATGCCAGGTCACCACAACTAGTTTACAAAGCCTATTTCAAAGCTACAGGGTTTCATTCGACATCTCTACAAAGAATTCATGTTAAATCTAAATTTCAATCAAGTAATATAGACGTAGCAATGAAAAATAGAATTAAAAAAAACATAAGAACCTCGGGCGGAAGGCAATTATAGAGTAACTTCTTGGAAACGTTGTGATGCGCGGCACATATTAAGATCGTGATGGAATGCTCATATTCGAGGGGTCAGCATTCTCAACCGAGAATCTGCAGCCCAGTCGTTATACTGAACAAATTGATAACCAATCTTTAAAACTTAGTTCGATAGCTATGTCTTTCCCTTCCAAGCCTGTGCATGTGAAAAGATATGTACTATAGTTGCTGTATTAACAAATCTAAGATAGGACATAGGATAGGTTACAATTTTCAGCCAATACTCGAATTCTTTGTTCCAGCTGGTAACTGCATTCATCTTACGCGCTGCCTGCAGCGTCATACCTTGTCCTGTATCCGCTTGAGGAACGGCTGCACGAGATCTGGCTTTGCATGTAGGAAGCGCGTCGGACGGCGCTGCGCGGCCGCCAGCGCCAGCAAGTCAGCGGCGAGCAGCCTCGCATGCCGCCGCGACGGCACGAACACCGCGCAGGGCTTCGCCCCCGCGTGCCGCACTACCGCGTTGTATATCGGCTTCGTCATGGCGGCTAGGCGAGACGCCGCGTGGGATATGTTGAAACCCTGGTTTACACATCAAATGTGATTGACCCACTTGCATCATCACTCTAAATGCGCGATGCATTGAAATCACCATTAAATTTGTAACAGTCAATGCACTGCGATATCTAGGTCACGTGAATAACATACAACGTACGTCAAATTATTATTTAAAGAGAATTCACGCTACCATTACCTTTTGATTCACAAGCCTCTCATAAGCGATAGAGGCTTCACCATCTGTTTGTAATTTATTCATTGAGGACATTCCAATGAGCTAAAACACGATACTTGTACTGTAAGTAAAAGGAAAATTGAGTATCGTGTTTCTTCTAGATGATGCTGCAGTATCAGGTCTAGGTTAGTATGTTATTGGTGCGAGTGCGGGCGGCTGGTCAAAGTTTAAGCCGATCGCTCCCCACGCGAGTATTTTGTCGTCTTCCCGTTCCCCTCTAACGTCGCCGGCTCCAGGACTGAGTTATCTGGCTAACCTATAAGTCTTGTCAGTTATTTACCTGGATATGCAATTCTAAAGGCAGCGGCCGCACGCTTGGGTGGAAATTAAAGGTCGCATTTGCGTTGCAGCCCAACCATTGGGCGACGTCACGAGCGTCAGCCAAAGGGAGCGACAGAGCCACTATACGGATCGGTTTACCTGGACGAAAAAAAATTGCTAGCATATCTCCTTTTTCTTTGTCTCTAGAAACCTCCACAGTTTATTATCGCAAGTATGTTAGAAATCGTCGTATTACACGCGTGTGCCTTTGAGCACTTAAAGACTAGCCTATCTAATGGCGCTCACCTAACGGCTCACACACAATTTTGCTTGTTATGTTTTATACCGGTATATGATACCGGCTATACCTTCAAGTTTTTAACTCATACTTTTGCCGAGGGATTGAGCTGTGGAAGGTCTTCTGGCGAGCGTGTTTCCGGCGTCCTATCATATTGTGTCCTTTAAACGAAGCGTGAAAGATATATTAGTGCAGGCCGACATGATCACTGCGACTCTATGGATAGGTCGCAGTCGTTTTTGGGACTGCATCATGTTTACCATCAGACGTGATATGGTCACTGTACAGAGTCACGATACAAAAAAAAAGATAACTTCTGGGAGTTAGGAATAAGTGCGTATTTAACTTCGTTAATTACCCCTTTGACGCCCGCGGGCGTGAATTCACGCCCATCAATTGTACTTTTTTTTTTCTTTTTCGCAATGACGCGCGTTGGTTGACCGGGAAAGGTCTTCACAACTAAACCGGGCGGGTGGGCATACACTGAGGGTGTTCAGCTGGCAATTTATGGGTTGGGTGGCAATGCAAGGGCATCCCTGTGGATACGAAACTCGACTTGGACCGCCAGTCAAAAAAAACACGAAACCTAACAGTGATCTACTAGCGTTTCGGAAGCGACTACCTTGAGAAGAAACTCAAGGCTGCGTCGGAGTGTAACTGCGTCGTTTAGACAACAGTTGACGGATCTAACCTTACCTGTCGTCGTCGACGCCGCCGGCGACGCCGGTGTCATGGTATGTATCTGGTGCATGAGTACACCTCACTGTTTTTAGGACCAATTGTACCGTTGCGGCTCTAGGGCGTGAATTCACGTTATTCATAATTTAGTCATTTTTATACCTTTATGGATTATTTTTGAGATTGGTAACTTTACCAACGTATGCTTAATAGAACCAAGTGGCTCTATGGAATTTCACATCACATGGCTTAGTAGAAAAAAAAATTTTACACTTTCTTTGACACGATCGTGACCGGTGCTGTGTGGTTTTCGAGTGTCAACTATATGTGGTTATTTTGTGGCGCGGCCTTAAAGGTTTACATAAATCCACTAGACGCCGTGTCGGATACCATCCATATGTGGTGGACGTTTCTTATATCCGCACGAAGAAATTCGCTTCTACGTTCATCATGCGAACAGCTGAGCAGCGGAATATGCTTCCAGCGACTATATTTCCACGATCTTATAACTTGGGAGCCTTTAAGAGGAGAATAGGCATTTCACGAGCGGACTCGGTCCATCAACGGAGTCATCTATACCTTCAACCAGGTATGATTGAGGTCAAATGACCGCCTGTCAAACATTTCTTCGTCTATAATACTTTGGTACAAGTGCAGTGGACTGACCTATCTGTGAGGCGATGTACCTCATCCTAGAGCAGACCACCTCGAGGACGGGCCCCTCCTCCCCCCCGAGCAGCTGCAGCGCGTCCACTATGAACAGGGAGACGCTCTGGACGCTCTTGCGCACTTTCCACCTGTGAAACGTTCATTTTATTGCACCGAGGGTCCTGGGTCTGAGTCCTAGTACCCGCAAATTGCACTGTGATAAAGAGATTATTTTGCCGCAAATCATTTATGTATATACGTATACCTTTGTCTAGTATCGACAATACAAGTTCAAATTTAGTTTGGGACTCGATTAATGTGTATAATTGTTAGGGTCGGATTTGGTAAACGGGAGGCCCTGGGGCAACGAATGAGTGCATGCCCCTAATTATTTTCCAAATAAAAGATTTTTTTTCTGTCTAGACTTTTATAATTTTACTGTCAGTAAAGACGTGCGGTTTTCCAGAGCGGAGTCGCTTTACGCTGTGTTTTACTAGTGGTTCCGGGTAAAGAAGTAGTCACTTTGGGTTTTTTAAGAGGTGCCAGTCCAGTACACCTCGGCTGACACCCCCATTTGCAGCTGGGAAGGTCCAATGAGGATATTCTCCAAATTAAAAAAAAAAGTATCGACGAGACGCTGTATGCATGAATAAATGTCTTGTTCACTTTTACCTAAACCTACTACCCTTCTCTCCTCCGTCACCGTACGGCCGCGGCTCAGTCGCCTACAACAGTCGCTTTCCATAGAAATGCATACAGAGCGGTGTATTGCGACCTGGCCGCCACCGCTGGGTCGCAGCTGACAAACTCCGATGGTTACCTTGAAGATTAGATAGATGTTTATTATTTTAATAAAAACTAACCTTCTCGACAGTATGTCCCATTTGTCAGCAGTCGTGACGATAATCTGTCCCTTGTTGAGTAGCTTATGGTCAGTTGCAGTCTCTCCGGTCAGCTGGACGACCTGTGCAGAGTGAGAAAACGCATCAAACATAGTTGGCGACTACGTTAATGGCATGCGATGGAATGAGACAGCGATTCTGCGTGGTTGAATGATTTGAAATACTAATATATCGTCACGCTATATCCATTACGGGGTGAGCAGAGATACATTAGTGGCTATAGCCACTTTGCTGTTACATGTCGTGACCAACGTGATCAGTAGCGCAGCTGATCGCCGAGCACTAACACACATGACATTTCTATTAGATGTCATGCGGGTTTCCTCACGAAGTTTACCTTCACCGGTGAGCCTGTGATGCCAAAATCAGTACTTAACATAGAAAAACCCAGATGTAAGTTTGAATTTATGACATTTCACGTTGCCGCACATAGCAATAGCTCCTGAGAACACTCCATTGTGCAACCGATAAAAGACTGCGAGGCAGGCGACCTTACGTCGATGTTCTGCATTCGAGTCTCAGTTAGAGTTATCGCCAACAAATCTAGAAGCCCTACAATCAATGAATATTCTGGCCAGAAGTCGACATACCTTAAGGTTGAACTTGGTGCCGAACTTGTGGTACCAGTCGGCGAAGACGATGTCCGCGAGCGCGTCCTTCGGCAGCAGGTAGACCGCCCGCCCGCCGGCGTTCGTCGACAGAAGCCGCAGCAGCGCCAGCTCCGCGACCAGCGACTTGCCGGACCCGGACGGCGCACCCACGAATACATTCTCGTCAGAGTTGTATACCGCGTTGAACACCTGGAAATAAGCCGCGATGAAATCAAATTACCTTTTTTTATTTCTGCACAGCCTCTACGCTAACTGAGAGACAATCGCTTGTAGACAGTCGTCGCGATCATCTTTTCACGCTTCACTAAAAAACCCAATATCTAAGGACGATGTGAACACGCTTGCCGGAAGACCATTCCTCAATCCAATAACCTGACAAATGTAAGAGTTAGATAGCTTTTCGCCAGGTGCCGAGGAAGATAGCTCAGCCTTGCCCTTGGCACTCGGCAGACGGGAGAAGGAACACCCCGGGGGTTTTAGTCGGTGCAAGTCCGACACACCGGGCGGCCCTCACCGCCTCCTGAAGGTCAATTAGAGATTTCCCCCGGGTTAAAAAAAAAGATAGCTTAGTTGTGGCTGTAATAGAAGTCACCGTGAAACTGTGGCTCCGCAACCCAGCGTGCGCGATTGTCATGAAAGGGAGAGGGTGGAATCAAATCATAGAAAATATGTCGCTTCATGTTGATCCGCGCGTATTGTACTAGATTATCCTACTATATATTTCTTAATTCCATGGACGCGAGTTAGAGAAATAAAGAAGTAATTTTAAACAAGTGCAATAGCAGGATACATGCACTTATCAGTTATTTCATCTGCCGGCCTGGATAGTAAATAAACAAATCAAATACAAATAATTAACAAGCAGACATTTATACATTTTTTTGCAAGGTGACGGAACGAACTCAGCAGTGACAGAAGGAAACTAGCAATATAAATAATAAAAATAAATAAATTATTTATTAGAAAACAATTACAAAGCAGCACATTAAAGTCAAAACAATACAATAACAATAATACATACACAATACAATCAAAGTAAATATGTGACAAAACGAGACAGACAATATGAGGGACCGAACGAGATCGGAAGTAATAGGTAACGGAATGACATCAGCAATATTAGGTAACGGAATGGGACCAGCAATGTCAGGTGACGGAACGAGATCAGCAATGTCAGTTAATGGAATGGGACCAGCAATGTGTTAGGTAAGAGAATAACATCAGCAATATTAGGTGACGGAACGAGATCAGCAATGTTAGTTAATGGACCAGCAATGTGTTAGGTAACAGAATGACATCAGAAATATTAGGTAGCGGAATGGGACCAGCAATGTTAGGTAAAGGAATGGGACCAACAAAGTCAAGTGAAGAACGGGATCAGCAAAGAGGTGAAGGAACAGGATCAGCAAAGTCAGGTGACGGAATGAGATCAGCAATGTCAGGTGACGGAATGAGATCAGCAATGTCAGGTGACGGCATGAGATTAGCAGTAACTGAACGTTACTGTCATTGTGACAATACGGATCAGCGGAACGAGACTGGCAGTTAAAGTGTTACTACTATAAATCCATTTATTTATTACGGTACAGTATGAATTCATTGGCTCACCTGCGTCTGTACTGGGTTGAACTGCGGGTAGGTCTCCGCGTAGAGCTCCTCGTACTTGGAGTTCCTGAGAGCCGATATCGGGAGCGGCTGCAAATCGAGCAGCTCCGTTGGCGGCAGATTCTTCTCCGGCAGTATCAAGTGACGGAACGAGACGGGCAGCTGGGTCTCAGCCGCTATCCACCTGAATGAGATAATGATTTTATAGACGAAGAAAATATTTCAGGATAGAATAAGTTGTAACTTCTTACAACTAGCAGAAATGTAAATAACTATATTTATTAACAAATCATAAAGAAACATTGTGAACCAATGGGAATATATCCGAAAAATGTGCGGACCCTTTCTCCTACATATTTATTAAATGTCCAAGTATAACAAAGTAATGCTTTTTATACATTTATGGAACGCACGCTATTGAGTGTGTTTTTCCCTTTTAACAAGGAACGTTAAAAACACTGTACAGCTAACCTGTCAGAGACGACCCTGAGGAAGTACTGGGGCGGTAGAGGCTCGAAGACCGGCACGAACAGCTTCACCTGGTGCTCGTCCTTGCAGTACTTCTGCTTCAGCAGGAAGTACTCGTGATGCAGCACCGCCTCCGAGTCCACGTCCTCGACCAGAATCCAGAACGCTTCAGACTGACCGTGGATCTATGTAGAAGCACTTCATTACAAATAATGTCCAGGTATCTAGATATATGTAAAGAGAAAGACTCGAATATAAAGTAGGGATGCAAAAAATTATCAATTTATGCATAAATAGATTTTTTTTAACCTAACCTAACCTAGACATAGATTTGACCTAGACAATCCAGTCTCCGTTTAAAAACATCATGACTATAATACCTAAACAATGCGATCCCCGTTTAAAGCCGTCTTTGTTAACACCAAGCGAACTGTACACACCTTCTCGTCCCAGTGGAAGTCCGGCGTGATGGTAAGCTCGACGCGCAGCGTGGACCGCGTGACCGGCTGTATGTGCGTCGAGAGTTCAAGCTTCGGGAACTGGTGCACGTACTTGTGTATCATCTTTCCCAGTTTGGGAGCGCGGACGAGCTCGCCTATCTCGTTCGGCCCGAGCTCGTACAGCTTCTCCCAGGGGAAGTTCTTCTTCTCCAGCTTTTTCACTACCTGGAGACACGTAGGTTGTTTTCTAAATCTCAGAATTATAGACAGTATTCTAACTTAATTGAAAATTTACAAATTGCGCGGGTTTGCGGTGTCACAGTTATACGGTATCTCACATCCCGACTAGGACTAAAAAGTTCTCTAACTCCTTCTTTTGCCGTGTAGTTGGGCTGTGGAATGGTCTTCCGGCGAGCATGTTCTCACCATCCTATGATATGGGATCCTTTAAGCGTAGCGTGAAGAGATATTTGTGCAGGTCGGCATGATCGCTGCGATTACCGATGGGTTTTTTTCTTACCTTTCGATAGTCGTTGGCGTTTTTTGGACTGCACCATGCTTACCATCAGGTATGATGCAGTCCGTAAGTCAAGTCAGTTTTAAAAAAAACTATATTATTGAATAAAAATCAAAGATTTGATGACTGTGTAAAACTAACCTCTTCTGGCATCTTTCGGAACTGCCTGAGCGGTGACATGGACTGCCACATCCTGCGATCCACCATCTTGCACAGAGCCAGGGTCTTGTCCACGAGCTGAGCCCAGCCTTAAAATAAAGTATAAATTTTGAGGAGAGTCATGATCACAGCACATAAAAACAAAGACCGTCATAGTGACTTGCTTCGGCCTGTTGCGTTTCCGGATCAGATTTTCCTCCTGCAGCCCAATTTAAAAGTAGGTACAAAGAAAGAATGCCCACTGTCATAATATCAGAACATTACTAATATAGTCCCTAACGCCCAGACCAAAACCTTTTCGTATCTCTGTAATTATCACGAATTAAGTTTTGATATTTTAAGGGTACTTTGCTAGATAAATAAAAACACCACTATAATATTTTGTTCTTTATTTAGTATGTTGGGTCATAAAACTGATAAGTATGTACAACGGTGGCGTGTAATTCAAACATTTTACAGGACCTTAAATATTATGTTCTAGTATTAGTATGGTGGATCTTGGTCCTTAAGTAGCTTCATTATGCTGAGCGTTTGGTACTATATGATTTTGTCTTAGAACTATCACATCAAACCTCAGGAGGTTATTCAAGTTCAGTTGCTCATATACCTCTAGACCTATCGTCGTGGTATATGTGGGCTGACATAGCTATGGTGACTGTCAATGGATTTTCGTCTTTTGATATTCGCTGTGGTTCTTAGACTACACTGTACTTTCTAACGGGTGCACTCTAGTCACTTTTTCGAGCCGGTATAAAAAATATTGAAGGGAACACTTTGTAATTCTGCACAAAGGCATGCTTTAACTGCTTCGGACACGTGAAAAAGATGAATACTTAAAAAAATGGTGTAAAATTTATACAATATGAATTGAAGTGGGAGTAAAAGCCAAGGCAGACCGTGACGGCCACGCGAATTCAGTGCTTTCTATCAATCCAAAAAATGCCCAACGCGCCTAAAGAAATTTTATCTATTCATCATTACGCCGAATCCTCATTAGTGTAAGCAAAAGGAACGGAAGAAAAGCGTCTCTCTATACTTGAAACCTCTTTCGCTTTCATAACATTCATTCATTTGCCCTTCTTATACTCCATCAGAACTCTCGTTATTTGCTCCGTGTAGGTAAATCTATATCTTTTTATCATCCTTTCCATATGCCCTAAACATCGACGCATGCTTTTGTGCATGATATAGATGGCGCTATCTTTCAAACCAATTATTCTGCGTATCTCTGTGAAGAAATATTTGTGCGAGCCGGCATGATCGCTGTGACTGTCGATGGGTTTTCTGTACTGTTGGTTGTTGGTGTCGCTTTTTGGATTACACCATGAATACCATCAGGTGTGGTGTGGTCACTATGCCGAATCATGATAAAAAAGAACTTACCCCTGTGGAGAACTATTTCGAAGATGGCTCGGAGTAGCCTGGAAGCGGACTGGGTGACATAGACCATGTCTGCCATCAGCGCGAAGCCCTCAAGCTTCAGCTGTGATATGTACGCTTGCAGCAAAACGTTGATCTTCGCCGATGGTTCCTCTATACTCTCCTTTATCGGGATCGGAACCTGTTGCGACACAGAGACGTTTTTTTTTTAAGAGATCTCATTAGACTTTCCTCAAACGTCCTGACATTGATTCTCCTATGTTGGATTCAAGTAACGTTCCAATTTAGAACGAAAGTGGCATTCCATATTCTTATGACATGGGAGCTTTTAAGAGAAAAGTGAATAGGCATTTGTTGAGTGGTCGCGGTCGATCAACGAACTCATCTATACCTTCAACCAGGTGTGATTGAGGTCAAGTGTGCGCCTGTAAATCATAAAAAAATAGCAATATGTGATGGAAGATATATCATAACATGAGACGAAGGTGGTATTGCAACGTGGGATGCAATTGGCATTTGAATATAGCATAAAACTGGCATTATAATTTGGGATGAAAGTTGCATTTCAACATGAAATTCAGGTAACATTTCAGAAAGGAATGAAAATGACATTCAACATGTAATCCAAATACCATATCAACATTGGATACAAGTGGCATTCTAACATGGGATGAAAGTGGCATTCCATGAGATACAACTGACATTACCACTTGGGACTCAAGCGGGACTCCAACATGGAATACAATCGATATCTTCGCTTGATATCCAAGTAGCATTACAAGATGGAATACCATCGATATCTTCACTTTGGACAAAAGTGGCATTCCAACATAAAATATATTACATATACACACCCTCTCCATCAGTTTATGCAGCTCTAACTTCTCCTCCTCTCGTACGGCAATGTGTTTGAACTCGCCCGAGAGCGAAAACACGCGGAACAGCTCGATCTCGCCGAGCGTCGGCTTCAGCAGCTGGTTGTACGACTGCATCGTCTCATACGTGCAGTAGTAATGGGATGCGATGCGACCGAGCTCCGTCGGCTGGAAGTGACCAGACTTTCGCTCGTACTTAACCAAACCCGCTCTGGAATCATGCAAAAACAAAAATCAGTTAATACAGACGATGTGTTAGTCTGCATAATTAACTAAACAAATAAAAAAGTATTTTATATAAAGAAGTAGTGAAATTGACGACTTTCTTCAGAGAAATTGGCAGTTGAAAAGGGGACAAGATAGGGAGGGAAGAGGAAAAGTGGGAGAAGGTAGTAGATTAAGCTTTGATGACATATTATGCTGAGTATGGCTAATGAATGTTTTATGCACTTAATGCAACGTAAGGTTATTTATAGTTCAATGCAAGATATCTTGGTCACGCGCAATAATGTATAACGCGCGCCTAATCAGTAATAAATCGGATTCAAGTAAAGACTGCCTTCAATTCACAAGCCTCCCACAAGCGGCAGAGGCTTTCACCACAAGCGGTGGCCATCCACTACATATCTTTAATTTTTTCCTCCTCCTCCTACTTACTTGTTCTTTTCAAAATATTAATATATACCTAGTAATTCATTCATTGTGGCTGCAAGTTATGTCATCGTTAAGGGCTTTCCACTTGAGTTTGTCCAAGAATATGTATACCTGGGGCAGATACTGAAGTTAGGTAGCAACTACGAAAGGGTAGTCAAAAGTACTCGATCAAATTAAGATAATAACTTATTTTGTACGATTTTTGGAATAACTGTACTGGATTATCTACTTGACATAGCATTCATCTTTCAAATACAAACATAGTGATGCCATTTGACTTATCATTGTTACTGACTGACTCATTAAAACTGACTTATTATTATTATCCCAGTCTTACCTCTGACTGTTGACTAAGTATTCAATTGTTACCAAACAGTATACACAAAACGTTTTCATTATATTCAATTTTCATGTGTTTATGTTTATTACGGCTTAGAAATGTATGTGTGAATTGCTTTCCTTTGTAAATATCTGCACAATATATGCACAATTGTTTTTTTTAGAATACCTAGTCTTTCACAGTGACCTGTTGTTGTACGCTAACAAGGCTGTGTAGTTTGCCGACAGTAAATTTGGTTCCAGGTGTAGCTTCAAAAGCCCCCATACAGAAGAGTCTTCAGAGGAGATGGAGCTTCATCAAGTTCAGTACAGTGCAGCATCAATGTCGAACGATATAATCACTTCCAAAATAATATACACTCACTTGTCCAATAAAGAGGCAGCAGTGTGAACGAGATCAGCTCTATGTAATTCTAGAAGATTGTCTTCCTGGATCTTCTCCGTTGCGATGCCGTATAAGGCCGGCTGACGGAGCATCCTCACGTAAAGGTACGTGTAACCTAAAATACAAACGTTAAAAAAATTAACAACCGGGCGCGATCTCTTTTACAAAAGCCTCACTGAACAAAATTAGCAAGACTCATTGCACACAATTGACGAGACTCATTGCATACAATTACGAATACTCACAGGATACAATTGACAGTAATCATCGGATAGAATTATCACGTCTCATTGAAAATAATTCAAAACTTTTAACAGGCATTTGCGTTACCATTCATGGAAAAAATATCAAAATACTCATTGCACACATTTATCAATATACTCGTAACACACAATGATGATGTCCTAGCCGGTTTCGGCCACGGCGACTGTTTCAACACCGGTTAAGAAATTCGAGGTCCGGTTTTCGGAAAGTCAATTGCGCAGGAGACATTTAAGTGCATAACTGGACGCGCAGCCAGAAAAGCACTCTCTCGTCCGAGCTCCCTTAGGCCCGATGGAAAGGAGAACCAGTACGATCGGGAGGGAGCGGGATGCAGGTTTGGTCGAGTTTTTCCTTCTCTATACACCTGGTTGAATTGCTGTATTCAAGAGATACCTTAGTCGCCTTTTACGACACCTCCGCAAGAAGAGGGGGGTCCTATTCTATTCTGCTGGCAGCCACCACGGCTAAACACACAATTATCAAACACTCATTACACACACATATATCAAAAGACTCATTGCACACAAATATCAAGACTCAATGCATACAAATATCAAAAGACTGCACATAATTATCAAAAGACTCACCTAGCCACGTGACCGCGTCGCGAACGCTCTGCACCGAACCGAGGACTATCTCCGCATTGAGCATATCCGGCAGCTTGCTGATCATCTGAGACTCAATCGGCAGCTGCTGGTTCAGCAGAGACAAGTAATATTGGAGCTCCGAGTGGTTCGTAATCAGTATACCTGAGAATTTAAAAAAAAACATTGCATGCTCAGTGTAATATTACCACAGCTAGAATACTTGTTTCATAGAAGTTTTTTTTAGTGAATAAACTATTGTGTTGCAACTTTTTTTTTTATTATTTACATTCGAACGCTTGACCTCAATCACACCTGGTGGAAAGTGAAGATTAGTCCGATGACGGATCGCGTCCGCCCAACAAAAGCCTATTGACATTTCTCTTAAAGGCTCCCAAGTCATAAGATCGAGGAAAAATTGTTCCTGGAAGCAAATTGCACTCCTTAGCTATTCACACAATGAATGTAGAAACGAATCTTTCCTTGCGGATATAAGGAACGTCCACCACATACGGATGACATGAGAAGCGGCGTCCAATGGTACTGTACCTTCGCCCTTGGAGTCGTACTGCGGCCGTCCAGCCCGGCCCAGCATCTGCAGCACGTCGAGCGCGCCGAGCTCGGTCCAGCGACCTTTCTCCGGTGAGTACACTTGCGTGCCCTTCACGATTACCGTGTGCGCCGGCAAGTTTACACCCCATGCCAGGGTCGCCGTCGACACCAGTACCTGCGAACGGAATCACAATATTTCGAATTATTACAATTTACCTTGACCTTAAGTTTGGGTGTTCGATTGAAGCTTTAGCGTGGTAGGTATGATGGTAGTGACCTACCTTACACTATAGCGCAGGATAGCGTGATAGAGATGAGATGATGAAGAAATGAAATGAAGAAGTCCAGACGGCAAGTAGATAGACGTTTAATAAAACACAGTACAAAGTCCAGTAGAAGTAGTGAAGCACAAGTATAATAGTCCAAGCAGAAATAGATTATACAGCACAATAATACAAATAACAACACGTAATTAGCAACTATGAGATCGGTACGAATGGCAAGCGAGAGGAACGTAGTGGCGCGTCAAATGCGATAGCGAGACTATTGCATCGGGTGCGCGGCGGCGAAGCGCTCGCGGCGCGCGCGCCCGCGCAATCCTCCCGCGCACGTTGGTACACAGTGATTCTCAACCTTAGAGCCATTGTATGTTAATATAAAAAGTATTGATAAAATTACTTATATAAATAAGGGAAGATATAATAATGTTATTTAAAATAGTTGTTAGTTATAGATTAGTATAGTATAAAGAATTAGAAAATAGATAACGTTAAGTACAGAAATAAATAAATAGATAGATAGTATGCCACAAAGCTAAGGCAATAATAGCTGCTTAGAAACTAGGGATTATTTTCAAGGTCATGCGGCATTTCACGGCGAGCCATCTTTTTAACTTTTATCAGGCAGAAGTACGGTCATCTGTGAAGTAATGCTACGACTTCTGGAACGGCTTCGCGAAACACCATTTGGCAGCTTTGGACTCAATGGACTTATTGCCGACGAGGCTCTTGCGTCGCGCGAGCTACTCAGTTGGGATCACCGGCGTAGAGTGGCCTCTTGAGTTTCTATAGACTATACTCTGGGGAGTGTGCGGCTGAGTTGTACAATCTAGTCCCGTCCTATTCCTTCCCTGTGTTACCTGTATATGCCTGTCTGCAAAGAGATCCTCGACGAGAGTCCTGTCCACCCTGCTCATGCCAGCGTGATGGATCGCGAACCCGTACGGCAGCAGCTCTCGGAGCTCCGGGTTCTTCACCTGCTCCGCTTCAGTTCTAAGCACTTCCATGCTTGCCGAACCTTCTCTGTGTTTATAAAGAAAGATAACGTTACCCACATACACTGTGATCAAGTCACATTTTACCAGACATAGATATCTAATAAGCTCACGGATCACTCAACTCCCCGTGTGTGCGCGTGAGTGAGTGAGTGAGTATGTATGATATTGTGCAATGAGTTTAAGCAAGTGCGTTACTGTGAAGTTATTGTGAGTGTACGAGTTTTACTATGGAGGATTACTGTGTGTGCACGTGTGAGTGAGTGGATATGTGTGATACTGTGGAATGAGTGCGAACTTAGTGTTACTGTGTAGTGAGTCGAATGCACGTGTGCATTATTGTAAAATGAGTTTGAATGAGTCAGTGTTATTGTTGGGCTTGGGGGATGTTACTGTATGTGCGTTGGAATGGCAGACGTGTGTGATACTGTGGAATGAGTGTGAGCAAGTCTCTTACCTACTTAAGTGAGAGTAAATGAGTGTGAGTTACTGTGGGGGGTGTGATTGTGTGTAATTGATTATTAATTATTATTTATAGGGTCATGGGAAAACTTGGACAAGAGCGGAACAATTAACATTCCAGTGGTGCGATAGAGAGGAGGCTTACAAACAGCAATGGTTGTAAACAAACGTAATGCTGGTTACCTTAAGAACTGTCCCAGGGTATCCTTCTCCAAGCACATGTCTCGTATAGCACGCGCCGTTTTACCGGTCTCCTTACGCGAATGCACAAACACCAGAATCTGAAATTACATTATTAGCAAAATAGTAAATTATCATAAAAGTGTATTCAGTTGCTCATTACCAAATTGCGAGCACATATTTGAGGTAGCGGTGGGATTGCGAGAATTGGCTCGTGACCACAGTATCCAAGTGTATAGACTGTCATAGAGACTCGCTTCGGTCTGTTGGGTTTTGGGATTAGCTTGTGTATATCCTATACAGAGACCTTGCGTCGTGGTATATATGGGCTGATATAGCAATAGCGATTGTCAACTATTTTTTTTTCTCTGACTCGATAATGTAACTATAGGACACCTGATGGAGGAAATTTATTGACAGTCTTCGTCGTCATGTCCGTCCTAATATACCACGATTATTATTATTAACACTCTTTGCATCTGTGTATTGTGTCATGACACAGTTCAGACACTCGATCTACTGTCTCAAAAAAAAATCGGTACGGCTATATGCTCTGCAAAGCTTGATTCAAATTTTTCCTTTACCTGATTCCTCCCGGCGTGCTCGATGGTCTTCTCATAAACGATATCATTCATCACCTGGAACCGCTTTAGCGCCTTCTTCTCCGTCACGCCTATGTACTGTTGCTCCAAGGGGACTGGCCTGTGAGAAATAATGAATTTTATTGATCGACTGAACGATAGCGAGAGCTTTTTGAGTCGATATCAGTCGATTTACAATTTTTGTGTGATGAATAAGCAACGCTAGTTCAACACCCGTAGGTTCTCCCCCTGGCTGGCCGCCCAAGTCTCACTCAACTCATAAATTCGCTGGATGAGTACCATCAGTGCTCCTCCCCTAAAGTCAAGTCCGGTAAAGTTGTAGCGACCTACCCTGACCACCAACGAATCGTCCAATCCAAAAAAAAAGTAAAAATTCACTTCACTCAGAGCACAAAAGAATAAACTATTGAGAATCATATACTGTTCGCATCTCTAGGACGGTTCTGCCCAGTACTTACACAACCCCCGGGTAGGTTGCAGCGGCGGGATGCCTGCATCGTAAATGATCTAGACCGTTACTGAGCATCATGAACCGCTCCAGTTGGACAGAGTTATAGCCTCACGGAGTGTTTGCCACCCTCTGTATCGCGACGAATGCTTCGAAGAGTTATTTTATCTAGTCCCACCCTCACTCATCTATAGCAAAACCGTGCGCGCGGGTTTACGGCGTCACAGCTACACGGTAGGCAATTCACATCCCGGCTGGGACTAATAAGTTCTCTAACTCTTACTATAGCCGAGTTGTTGAGCTGTGGAATGATCTTCCAGCAAGCATGTTTGCAACATCCAATGCTATTGGTTCCTTTAAACGAAGCATGAAGAAATATATTGCAGGCCGGCATAATCATTGCGATTATTTGTCTTTACTGTTGCTAGTTGCAGTCGTTTTCTGGCCTACACCATGCACCATCAGATGTGGTGAGGTCACTGTGCCGAGTCAGCATAAAAAAAAAATCCAAATGCCTCCATCAATCGAGAACATCAAGTATTCGCCCATTGATCGCTATTACACATATATATTACCTGAAAGAATTGTCGAAGTAAAAGAGTCCGGTCTCGGGTTTGACACGCAAGAACGCAGCGACATCCGTGTAGTTCGGGAGAGTGGCAGAGAGGCCTATAAGCCGTACCTGGATGTACAAAATCATTATTACTATCGATATCCACGGGCTCGACAAAGTGATTACAGTGCATCTGATGGAATTCAGTGTTGTCCAAAAACGATAGCTTTATTTCTCTTTCTAGTTTCTTCAACGCGTATATCATCGAACTCGTGAGCGCTTGTCTGCCAACTACACTTGTATGAGTCGTTTATGAAGTGTGGTTTCGAGCAATGTTGCAAAAAATCGAAACCCACACTTCATGAAACGACTCATACAAGTGTATATGTGTAAATATATGTGTAACCTTAAGTCAATTCATTTATAAAGTTACTTAAAGTTCAATGCACTGCGATATCTATTTTTTTTTTATTTCTTTATTATTTTAAAGGGGTTTTGTCACAGAGTGACCACGTCACCCCCGTACAGGCAAAACACTTATAGTTACTTTAAGCCACCTTCAGGTAAAGTGCAACTAACATTTTGGCCTGCTCGGAAAGCGGAGAGGACAAAATGCAGTTGCAAGTGCCCACAAGATAACTGACAACCTGTATATCCCGACGTTGTGCTTCGTTCCGGACACACTCCATCAGCAAATGATAAATATCTTCTTCTACACCACATGTCGTACAGTTTGGGGAGTCGGAGATTCCTATTAAATGTTTGAATTTGTTCGATGGAATATGCCCGGAACGGAGTCTAAACAATGTCACAGCGTCTCTCCTGCTAATATCGGATTGTTCGAACCACGGATACCGGGGCAGACTACACTGAATCGTTTTGTACCAGATGCCTTTAGTAAGGGACCGCTCATTAAAGTACTCATTCCAGAGTTGACAGCAATGTTGTTTAACCTCACCCAGTAACTCTGAGTATAGTGGTAGGTAGGTGGAGGAGGTGGTGGTGGTGGATATCTATGTTACACGAATTATATAAAACACGCATCAAATACATAAGACATGTGATTCAAGCTAAGGTTGCCTTTTGATTTATACGGCCCCCGCAACTGGTAGAGACCTCCTTCACATGTCCGAAATATATTAAAATTCTTAAAGCCGATAAATAATTTTGTATCTTCGAGCCGGATGATAGTAACAATATAAAACACATACATCCTCCTTGGTCTGCTCCACAGTCCTGAGGGTCCTTGCCACGAGCGCCTCGAGCACTGGTCCGCGCTCGTCGTGCAGCAAGTGAACCTCATCTATGATGATCAGGCGCACCAGATTCGTAAAAGAACGCTCACCGCCTGTCGACAATTGGTAACGTTTCAAATTTTTAACCCACATTCATGACAATTTAGGCTACTTTCGATTCATGAATTCGTGACATTTCGACTTATAATAATGGCAAGATCATTCAATCCTTTCTAATTATCCAGTTCTTAAACAATTAACTATGTAAATAATATTGCCGTGGGGTTTACAGGCGGAGGCGTTATATCTCAAAAAGGGTGACTCTTAGGAAAAAAGTATTTAGACATTTTTTATAGATAAATATCTAATCTACAATTTTTGTCTGAGCTAATTTTATGGTAAAACTTTTTTTTTTTTACGCAAAATAGGCGCACTTAGACGTCGAGTTGCGGAGAACGAGCCCGTCTCAACCTTATACCTTATAACTTACCGTTTTGCTAAAAATCGCGAAAAACCCGTTTTTGTGACCTTTGACCCCGAGTAAATTTTTTTGCACGTGCCAGATCGATGAGAACTTTCACATTTCTTTTATAATAGTGTATTGAACAATCCTACCAATATTCAGCCTAGTCGGAATTTTTGTAACCCTGTATGTCTAAATTGACCGGACTATAGTACACATTACATTTTTATTAGATGTCATGTGAGTTGGCCTAAATCCTTACGTAATCTGGAAAAACCTAAGTGTACGTGCCTGGATTCGAACCTACAACCATTCGCGTGGCATGGAAACCAGTCCGTTATCCGCTAGGCCACCACAGCCATTTATATATAGTTCTCTTTATGCCAAGTAAGCTACTACTACTACTAGTACCTTACTTCTTTACTGTTCCGGATAGATTTTAAAACAAAATGTTGTCATATACGTAGTTTGTATCTTTATGAGAATAAACTCTTTGAAAACAAATGACGGCGCTACCCTCAATTATTGTATGCAGCACCCGCCAACGGGCAAGCTCCCAACTTTCAAACACTATTATATAAAAGTCGCACGCACTGCTGTAAAACATTATTTGGTGGGCTACGATTGCCCGGTCCACATGTAGCAAAGTAATCGTTTACAGCGTGCATTTTATATCACCCTTTTGTTAAATTACAATACTTAATGGGCTAATAATATAATTCAATAGTTATTCAAATTGCTAAGGAAAAAGGAAGGCGGATCAGGTGGATTGTCAAGACTTCGTTATTTTAATTAACGGTGTCGGCCCCTTCGCCTACACTTATATGTTATACAAACAGCACCAACCTTTCCTGGTGATAATGTCCCACTTCTCCGGAGTGCAGACAATCAACTGGGTCGCCTCTATCTGCTCCCTGGTCAGCTGGTGATCTCCGGTCAGCTCAGATACCTTCAAGTTGTATGCAGCAAGACGCTTGCTGAAGTTACCAACCTGGATTTTATTAAAATGAAATTTCTTTAAACGCGCTGAGAATAGAACTCTAAAGTTTAATACTGTAATTAAATTCTAAGGTCCACCTAAAAATCCTATTAACTTCATCAAAAAGAGCGTCACCAAAATTTGGGTGACACTTGTGGCTATGAAAGTGGTATGTAGTGGAATTACTTAAGTAAAACATTTCGAGACCTGCTAAGAAAAGTATTAACTCAAACAAAAGGGTTTCCCTCACCATTTCCTGCACTAGGGACCTCATAGGCGCCACGTATATGAGTTTGAAGTCTGCGACGCTGACGGTGCCGTCGTCGTTGACGTGCTTGCCCAGCTCGCGCAAGATGCACAGCAGCGCCACATTGGTCTTTCCGGCGCCGGTCGGAGCACACACGAGGAGGTTTTCGTCCGACTCCAGCGCAGCCTTGGATATGCGACTCTGGAGAGAGAAATATTAGTTGATGTACTTCTGCAAAAAACTCATATCCCGGCTAGGTCTAAGAAGTTTTCCACCTCTTACTCTAGGCGAGTCGTTGGGCCGTGGAATGGTCTTCAGACGAGCGTGTTTCCACTGTGCTATGATATTGGGTCCTTTAAGTGAAGCGTGAAAAGTTGGGTGATCTGTCGCTACCGGTACTAGTTCGCGCGATGGTCGGCTTTGGTAGAGCATGGCAAACGGTCTTCTTTTATTGCGAAGATGTATAGAGGGTGAAAGAAGCGGCAGAAAATGGATTGGGAGGCAATCGTAAAATCGGACAAAGGAGAAATTCCTTCCTCCATAGGACATAATGAATAACCAGGCGAGAACGTTGTGACATATTCCCGTACACCGCTCAAGTGTCATTAGTTTTGAGGCCAGTGAGGGTAGCCTTTTACACCCCCCCCCCCCCCCCCATTATAATAGTATGTTAGGCATGCAGAAAGACAGGTGTCGCCGGGAGCCGAGGATATTCGCGTGGCCATTGCCCCGGCAAACGAGTAGGAGGAACACACCGATCACTGTCCATGAGCATTTCTACCAGCTCAAAAAAAGGCCGTCTAACAAGGGGAGGAAGTGAGAGGAGATAGTAGGTTTAGCTTAAAGTTAATACGTCATTCATTGACTGTTAGGCTGCACGAAGATTGCCATATCAGCTAGTGGGTTTATAAACGTCGATCCTGTTCTACATACCTGTCCACTCGACGCAGTCTCGAGTTACTTTCGACGTTTCTTCTCAAGGTAGTCGCTTCCAAAACGCTAGTAGATCACCCGTAGGGATCGTATTTTTTTTGGCTGGCGGTCCAAGTTGAGGTTCGTACCCACAGGGGTGCCCTTGCATTGCCACCCAACCCATAAACTCGCTGGCTGAGCACCTTTTGTGCTCGCCCCCTAAGCCCGGTTAAGCTGTATTTGCCTGTCCCGGCAATCAGTAGCAATTCATTCCAAAAATTAAATCCACATACCTGTATCCTATTGAGAGTCTTGAAGCCCTCGAAGGCCGGCTGTGCGTATTTGGGCAGCTTGTCTATAGGGATCAGAGTCTCTCCCTCGTCAAAAGCTTTCGGCTTCAGCGCCGGCACGTGGACTTCCTCATACCCTACCATCAAGAGTAAAACATATATTTATATGAACAGTGTAAACGATCGCTTTCTGTACATGGTAGATATACAACGTTACGTGACCTAAGTAAAAGTCCACATGGACCGTGAGGGCTGCGCCCCGATGTGCTCTTCCTCTCGTCTGGCGAGGCTAAGGGAAAGGCAGCGCCAGTATTCTCAGCTCCTGGCGATCTCTGGCCTAGTTCAGGCTACTCTCTACTACATTGCAAGGCGGGTGGTGTAAAAAGCATCCCTTTTGTCTATTTCTCTGTGCGGATTGCAACGTTGACCCACATGTACCATGACTGAGGGTCTTTAGGTATATGAACAAACTGATCTCGAAACACGACAGGCTAAAGCGAGGCGCTATGACGGTCTTTACACTTGTGTTCTGTGGTCACGACCCGGTTCAGGTAATCGACCTACGACCTCGTGGAGAGATACCGTGCTCGGGCACTGGGCAACCACAACCACAATAGCTATGAGGAATTTTATTGCTTTTAAACTCCTCTACGACACATCTGAAACTCCTAGGTCAGTTTTTTTATGATTTCCAGGTGAACGCTTGACCTCAACCACACCTAGTGGAAGATGAAGATGAATCTGACGATGGACTGCGTACGTCCAACAAATGCCTGTTCACTCTTTTCTTAACGGCGCCCAAGTCGTGACATCGTGGAAATATAAAAAAAAAGTATATTCCAGGTTAGTATGGAATGTTTTTTTTCTATATAAGATAATGCTCTAACCTTTCCTTTGTTTGCGGAACGAGCCCGGAGGCAACTGGCACCGCTTGTTCGCCATGAAGTGGGACCCGGCCGCGAACACCAGGTCCTCGAGGTGCACCACCTTCCGCGCCCCGCTAACCTGCCCGGCGCCGCCGGCGGAGCTCCCGCCGCCCTCTGGGTCCGATTTGTGCCGCTTGCGGGGCACCTCTGACTGCTGTGATGTCTGAAAAACAATTCTCCTATTTTATTTTCGGTCAATTTTCAATAGCATTTCTATTCCACAAAAACACACAATGTACACAAGCTGATTTCGAAACACGACATGCCGAAATGTTTTATTGCAATGGCCTTCGCACTCATATCACTTTAAAAATACAAAACTTAATAAACAATTAATTGAGTATATAAACAGATACTCTACGCAAAACCATTATGCGAACAAAAAAAAATACAATAAATTTTCATTCCTGACATTCAGTCCCTCTAGCCGTGTAGAGGAACGTCCCGAGGGTTTTTGGTCAGGAGTCCGTTACACCAGGACTACCAAATTCATGGAGGGTCCGGGATCAGCATGTGCACGTCCAATTATTCATATAACTAGAGACCTTCAATCCCGCTAAATTTGGGCCGACATCACGGCGCAGACTGTCAATGGACAGCCATTCCTTGATAGTTATTGGTGTTTTTGGGCTACACTGTACTTTCTATCAGACACAGTGAAGCAACTTTGTTGAGCTTTAATAGGAAAAAAAAATCACGATCTCCGCTCACCTCCTCGTCTCCCTTCCCGGTCTCGAGCTGGGCGAGGATCTTCATCAGGTGCGGCTGTTTGGACATCTCGTCTCTTATCGAAGTCCGCTCGCTCTCGGACTGGGATGACGCAAGTTTCGTACAGTACAACACTGAGGAATGGGAACAATGGATCACGCTTTATTTTTTTTTAAACATTGCCACGCAGAGTCGCTCTCTGATTATCTATAGTCAACGCGCGAGTTGAATGCAGAGCTTAGGAATTTGCTAGTGTGTTATCTAGTTATAAAAATATCGACATCGATAAATTACAATGAAACAGGTAACGTAAAGTAATAACGCTGATCTATGGCGCTACTGTTCATGTTGGGCACGATATATATGTGGGATCGAGGGAAGAGATATTCAGGCTCAAAACTATTTTATTTTAATTTTAAATACGGAAACCAAAGTAACACATCATTCTCCTTATAATACCTTTTTTCTACAACCACCTTCAAACTAACTTATCACTAAACGTCATTCGTCTTTTGCACAGTTTCATAGTAATACCAGCTTCGAACTATACATTTCTAAAAAATATACAAATAATTGGGAGATTTCATAACATATTCCACATATATGCGCAAAGTGGATACAACCACTAAAGTTTCGCTGCTCACCCCGAAAGGGATTTAACGTGACGATATAGTTTTCAATAGTTTTTTTTTTAATTAATATTTCAAAGGTGATAAAAACGTCTTTAGGTATGTGCAGATTATTTTATGTCGCTTTGTAAACATGCTGATACTGTGAGTGTTGTGTCGTGGCTATTCAAATCATCAAGAACAAAAGAGGGTAGAGGAAGGAACTCCCCACCCTCCACGAATCTCCTCCCTAGTACTTGACTGAGTTTCTATAACAGTCTTAGTGTATCTAAGGCAGATAGTAAATTACATAATGATATACTCACCCATGTATCTGTACTTGTTCAACAATTTGACAAACTCGAAGCAATCATATCCGAGAAGCAGCACCAGTCTGTTCTCCAGGTCTCTGTCGTCTGCCGCGTCTGCCAAGGCGGCGAGGACCTCGCTCGACTTAGCTTGAGAGACCATAGCATCTGGGAAGTGCCTGGAGAGTCTTCGCTGAAGCCAGTACGCGTCTATGTCCATCGGGTGGATGATCGCGTCGCGGCGTTTCTGGCCTTGTTCCTCTGAAAGCTGAAAGTAATCATTAATCTATATGACGACACCGTCCTCAATTATTGGGCAGGCTCCCACTATTCAAACTCTATTATATCGATGGGTGAAAGGGAATTTGGTGTAAGCGACATTTGTTGGTGATATAGGAATATATATATTTTTGAAATTGGCAAATAACACTGATTCCGAAAATATATATATTACTATATCACCAAAAAATGTCGCTTAAACCAAATAGCCTTTCACCTCTCGATATAAAGATCACACGAAGTAGTGTTACTCTAAGACTTCATTTGGTAGGCAACGTCCGCTCGGTGCACGTGTTGCAGAGTAGTCGCTTGCAGTGTTCATTTTGTGGGACCATTTTGTTAAATTACACTAGTTATTGTGCTAGCAATGGAATTCAATAGTCAATCAAATTATTAAAGGGGGTAGAAGTGGATCAGGTAGATTCTGAAAACTTCGTTATTTTAATTAATGATGTCGTCGGCCTCTGTGCCAACATATAACAAAAGCCAATTTAAAAGTGGCTGTGGTAGCTTAGTGGATAAGAGTACGGTGTCAATGTGCGACAACGTGACTACACATAGGTTCAAATCCCACCACGTAACCCTGGGTTTTCCCATATCAAGTACGTATTTAGGACCCGCATGCTCACTGATGAAGGAAAACATCGTGAGGAAACCCTCGTGGCATCTAATAAAAATGTCATGTGTAATAGTGCCCGGCGATCAGTTGCGTTACTGATCACGTTGGGCGCGACATGTAAACGAAAGGTGGACAGCCACTAATGTATCTCTGCTAACGTCAAAAGGTATACAGCTTGACCATATATTTTTAGTATTTATAATTCTAGTCATAAGATGATCAACTTAAACAGTAAAAATGAACTTAGGCTACTCACATTGGTGTGTATTGCATGTTTCTTTCCTTCACCATCACTATGTTCCTCACCAGAGCTTGCTTTATCTTCTTCGTTATCCGTACCTTCGCCTTCTTCTTTCTCTTCTTCACGAATCTGTTTTAAGATTTCACATTTCAATCTACACACTCCTAGATAGTTATCTAAAATTAGTACACTATATACCCTATGCAGTTTCCTCAATATCTTCAGAGTCGAGAAGACATCCAATGAAGACCTGTGAGATCGCTGCGGAGATGTCCCGATCAACCATCAAACGCTAGATTTGGACCAGGATCGGCAGCACGCTCCAATGGGATGACACCCATAAACCCAAAACAGGCTCTCCATTACAATGGCCGTCCAAGACAAACCTCACACGCGAGCCTCACGATCCTAGAGGAGTCGAGGGACGTTGGTAAGATGTGGTGCGAGTCGAAACGTGATGCACAGGATAGGTCAGAATGGAGATGCATTGTGGACGCATATATCCCAGACTGGGGCCAAAGAACATTATTACTCTGATAATATATAGAAAGAATAAGGATTAAACAGGCTCTAGATTGGATTGCTCAGGATACCAGTATAGTAGTTGTCACAGGGTTAGATAACCTGAGTAGTAGACTTCAAGGAGTCTGCTGCCAGTATGAATCCTTGCCTTGGGTGGGTCCTTACCTCTTCCCAGCGAGAAAGCCTTAACAAGGCTGTTTGCGTCCCAGGCTTTTGGACTTATTTGGATTCCCAGGTGGAAAAATTGAGCGATTTAAAGGATTCCCCGGGGGGTTTATTCAGTAGGAGTCTGATACACCAGGATCACAGCCCTGATAGTCCTAAGCAGGATTTTCCGCCAGGTTACAAAAAAAAATGCGAGGATGACCCCTCCTGGTCATAAGGCGTGAGCAATTCACATCCATCTCTCGAGAAAATGGAGCATAAAGGCTATAGTTAGAGGAATACAGATTGTCAGGTCCAGCTAGCATCTAAGCTAGGAACTGAGGGACACGCAGAGGGTTTTTTGTCAGTAGGCGTCTAACACGTTGGGGTTGCTTCCCTGAATCCTATGCAGGATTTTTCCGGGGTTAATAAAAAAAATGGCGACAGCAACCAATTACTATCAAGTGGACCAACATCCTGTTTGACAAAAAAATTAAAAAAAAAAACGATTGATAATAATCACCTCTCCATAAGCATCCTCATCATCTTCCTCTGATGACTCCTCAAACTGCACGTTGATACCATATGTCTCATCGATTTCCGTATTGCCTTCGTTCGATGCACTTATACTGAAGTCTGTGATCTTCTTTCCTGGAAGTAATTTAACCCAATTCAATGCGTCGCATGAGTCAAAGCGTAACCTTCTTTCAACACATGCAGAGAGGATAATAATATCAGTTTTCTAGATTGATCCTCCAAGGCCAGATTCTTGGCTAGAGAAGCCCAGGCTCTCAGAGATGGAGTTAAAAAGTGGACCGAATGGAGCTTTCCTGAGCCACACAAATATAGTATGTACAATATTAAAGTATTAAAAAAATTCAAATTATATAACACCTTTAATTAATTTATATAGGATAATATATTACATTATACTATGTCGCATGTTCTTCTTTAAAACACTAAAAAAATTTGAGGGGAAGAAGGGATTCTTTGAAATAAATCGTAGATAATAATATCACAATATAATCATAAAACTTGAGTTATATTGTTTATATATCTGCATATATCTTGTTTACATGGATTTGGACCACGTGAGAAACACAAAAAAATCATGCTGGGCGAGACATTAAATAAGAATACCTAGTCATCTAATAAAAATTGTAAATCAATATAAAAAGATCTCACGACCTTCATTTTGATCCTTTCTGTATGATTTTACGAATCCTCAAATGTTAATACATCTTAATCATGGCTTAATAGCCAGCAGTAAAATTGTCTGTTAAACAAACTCACCTAAATTGATCAATAGAGCGAACCTCTCGTCTGGAATCTCTCCGAGTAGCATCTCAATCTCCTTCTTCTTATCCAAATCTTTCAACTTATCATTCTTGAGAACTATCAGTACCTGTCGGTATAAAAAAATTGACTGATGACAAAAGGACATGTATATATATATATATTGCAATTATTATAGTAAGTATATCAATTGCATGGGATGTTTTTTTTTCAACTACAGGAAGACGCTTGACCTCAACTGCTTCAAGGTGAAGACAAGGCCAATGTTGGACAGCACCTACCCAATAAATGTCAATTCACTCTTCTTTTAAAAACTCACAGATGGTAAGAATGTGTGCTAATGGAAAAACTTATTAAAGTGGCCATAATAAATATTTCGTGTTTTGGATATACAAGAAACACCAGTACCAAAATGAATCTTTCTTTCTCACATGCAACAAAACATTATTCATTAAGGAATTAGGGTTTTACATGACAGAGTAGAATGCTGGAAACCTGGGAGACCTTCACAGTAGGTGGGAGTGGCTCAAATATCGAGTTTTAGTGGTTGGTACCAACACAAAGGCACCTGTATGGACTGTAGCTTAGGCTGCCACCAAGGAAGAATTTATAATGGTAATGTACTAACACTACCGAAGCTACTACTATGAGAAGCCCCAGAAGAAACTCAAGGCAGTATCAGAGTGAATCTAGGCTACCAGCGCTCAGGTCCAGCGCGATTCTGATTCTAGTAATTATCTATGCTCTGTATGCATTTATCTGGAAAGGCGCCTGATGTAGGCAACTGTGTAAAGCTGTCAACTGTCATGCTTGGGATTCAGCTCAAGGAGGAAAATAGTCACCTACATCGAACCCCTGGCCTGGAATTTGTTGGGAATCATACATTAAACTGATATGAAAATAATATTTGAATTCCTGAAAACCTATTTTTTATGATTAACTGGCGGACCCTGGACCTCAATTGCACCTGGGTGAAAATGAAGAAAAGTCATAAGATCATGGAAATATGGCCTCTGGAGGCATATCATACTCTTTAGCTGTTCACATAATGAATGTAGAAGCAAATATTTTTGTGCAGATATAAGGAACATCCAACCATGTACGGATAGTATCCAACTTGCTGTCTAGTGGTTTTATGATGAAATGGAGTGGGCACAGTCAGAGAATGTAGCTCCTGAGAACACTCTCTACTGTGCAACCCGTAAAAGATCGCAAGGCAGGTGACTTCATGTCCATGCTCAATGTTCTGCATTTTAGTGTCCATCAAAGAGTCATTGCCAACAAGTCTATAAGCTCTATGACCAATTGAGTCCAAAGCCGCCAACTAATATTTAGGAGGCCTATCGCAAAGGTGACAACAGTACTACAGACTAGGGATGTAACGGAGGCAGTTTTATCGGAACCGTAGTTGGAGTCAGAGTTTTGAAATTTAATTTATCAGAGTCAGAACCAAAGTCGGAGGCAATGTCAGTCACAAGTGACGGCAGAATAAAATAGTTTTATTAAGGGACAAATAAAAACATTATTCAGTGAACCTTTTTAATTAGAAAGTGATAAATTTACACATACATAGACAATGAAAATAAAAATTGCTGTGTTTCTTATTATCATTTTTCCATTACAAATGCACAAATTAAATCAAATTTGCGCCAGGGTTGTTTTTGTGTTAATTTCTATTTAATTTAATTTAATGTAAAATAAAAAAACTTTTAGTAATAAATTAAAATATACATTTAGTTCTAAATAGTTCGATATAGTAATTTTGATCATATTTTTTAATCTAAATTTTTAAAAATAAGATCTTTAAATTAAGTAGCACTGATTGTTTGATTACATATAAAATTAAATCAAATAAATTGACTACAACAGTGGTGGTGACCTCTGATGAATACCTCCGATTAAAGAGTTTCGAACCGAAGTCCGAACCAAAGGTGTAATCAATCGGAAGTTCCGACTTATCGGAGTCGGAGTCGAAGCTCTGTAACATCCCTGCTACAGACAGTCAGCACCTGTGCTCAATAGGATACGAAATACGATAATTGTATGTACCTCATCACAGGCACCGCAGAGCACATCTCTGGGCTGGTCCCCAAGCGCGCTCTGCATGAAAGCCAACAACAGTTCGTATGCGTGCCTCGTGTGCTGAGCCCGGGGCCTGTACAGCACTCCCGGAGTCTCATCGGCCCATGCTACCTTGTTGGACTTGGATTTTGTCAGCTCATATGAAGCCTCATCACGTTTTTGTCTCCTGCAACCCAACATTATAGGCAATTAATGATATAATGAAATGTCACTGCTTAACCAAAAACACAATATTAAAGATTGTAAAGGTACCTCCCTTAACATGTAAATTTTGTACCCAACATGACCACTATAACAACTGGACAACTGCAGATTGATATAATAAGTAGGTGTCAGCTGAAATCAGCACTTGGTGGTCACTTAGCATTTGCTGAACTACCCTGTGTTGTATATGGTATGTTGTGGCTTAGTAAATCCTTTTTTGCTTTTTTTCAACTGATTACTGTTGTTACAGGTATTCTCACCAAGTTTTCTTTCATAGATTTGCAGAAGTGGCTCTGGCAATACTTGACATGAGTTTACATAAAAAAAGGTCAACTTACTTAACTTTCCTCTCTTCTGCTTTGTCAGGCTTAGTCCTTTGTGCCCTATCTCCCATCTTGGTGCCTGTGAGCTTCCCAGAAAGAGAGAGCACCTCCCCGGTGGCTTCATCTCTCCCGCGTCTCTCTATTAATCTCACATCTGCTTGTAGTACAAGGTTAGAGTTCTGGAATGATAATAAATTATTTTACATCAACTTAGGCAATTGTACAACACTGACACTAAGGTAGGTATGAAAATGGAAGGTTGTGCCAAAAGACATTAATGTATGCTCTGTCAAGTCTGTATTGTTTTACATAAACTCTTTTGTGAAATAATTAGTTAAAAACTAAAAGAGGTATGTCAACAAAGTAATAGTATATTGTCATGGTTATCAGCTAGCAGAATGTCTGGTTTGCATAATTTTTTTATTTATTATCAGGCAAGCAGTTGAAACTACTATTAAGTGCCTGCCTTTTGGTGCATGCTAGGGTAGCCTTCACAAGCTAATGTATTTAGACCATTGTTGTGTCATAATGTATTTTTATATAATATATCAGCCACTGGTTGCCATATAAATAAATAAACACTAAATTGAGTAGATTTGTGAAAACAGCTTTCAGATTGATAGTTAAATATGTCAACAGTTGCATTGAGGAGTCAGTTGAGAATGTAACACAGTAATCTAAAATGTTTAGTGTTAGTAAATGATTTTTAATATTTAAGATATAAGAGTTCACACAAACTAGGCACACTTAGATGTCCAGTTGTGGAAAATGAGCCCATGCAAACCTGAATCATTAAGTATGATAAAAATAAACTAAGTAAGTACTGACAGCCTGATAGCACAAAGGTAATGACCCTGCCTGCAACATTTCAGGATTTGCATTAGAGTCTTTGCTATGGTAAGCTTTTCTATAATTAATAAGTTAGTTTGTCGAGAGTTATGGGTGTGGATATACACAAGTATTATGTATATCTCTGTCTAGTACCCATAACACAAGGGCAAGCCTACTTTGGGACTAGATCAATGTGTGTGATTGTCTACAAGGATTATATTAGGTCCTTACAAATGAAATTGGCGTTTTTCGTACTGGCCACTTTAATCACAAATTTCTCCTCTTTGGTAAGGAATTCCAAATTCAAATTTGTACAGCTATAGACTCATGTATTTGTGCTTCGATGATCGTCATTCATTTGTTTTTTCTTCTGTTTTTTTCTGTTTGTGTCACCCATTTTACAAAATGGAAAACTTAAAATATCGCATTATTTACGAGTACGAGTTCCGCCGTGACACTAGTGCTGCGGAAACAACTCGAAGGGTGAATGATGTGTATGGCGGTCGTGTTGCAAAAGAAAACACAGTTCGTTTTTGGTTCCAACGTTTTCGTTCTGGAAATTTCGACCTGCAGAACAAGCCCCGTGGACGGCCTGAGACTCAAGTTGATAATGAAGAGTTGAAGGCTATTGTGGAAGCGGATCCATCGCAAACCACGTCCGAGTTAGCTGCAGGCTGCGATGTTAGTGATAAAACTGTTTTAATTCACTTGAAGCAAATTGGGAAGATTAAAAAGCTTGAAAGGTGGGTACCTCACGAATTGACTGAAGCAAACCGGCAAAGGCGCGTCGACTACTGCGTTACATTACTAAACCGGCACATTAATGAAGGTATTTTAAACCGAATCATTACCTGTGATGAAAAATGGGTTCTTTACGATAATCGGAAGCGCTCAGCGCAATGGTTGGATCCTGGCCAGCCAGCCAAATCCTGCCCCAGGCGAAAATTAACCCCAAAAAAGTTACTTGTAAGCGTTTGGTGGACTAGTGCCGGTATTGTTCATTACAGTTTTCTCAAATCTGGCCAGACTATTACGGCTGATGTCTATTGTCAGCAATTGCAAACCATGATGGAAAAGCTAGCGGCTAAACAACCTAGGCTGGTCAATCGCTCCACGCCACTGCTGCTTCACGACAACGCTAGACCACACACTGCGCAACAGACGGCTACTAAATTAGAAGAGCTTCAATTGGAAAGTCTAAGACATCCTCCGTAATCACCGGACCTTGCTCCAACAGATTACCATTTTTTTCGAAATTTGGATAACTTCTTGCAAGGGAAAAAATTCAACTCCGATGGGGCAGTCCAAATCGCCTTCAAAGATTTTATTGATTCCCATCCGACTGGTTTTTTTAGTAAAGGGATCAATGAACTACCTATGAGATGGCAAAAGTGCATAGAAAATAATGGTTCATACTTTGATTAATTAAATATATTATATTAAAAAATATTCGACTTTTTGTTCCTCCCATACAAAACGCCAATTTCATATGTAAGGACCTAATATTAGAAAAAAAAATGTTGAATCTTTATGGATTAAAAAGCAACCAGGTTGAATGTCAATTAATAACTAGATTAAATGTAATAGATGTAGGTTTAAATTCCAATTAATGGTCAACAGTGCTAAACAATATGTGATAGTTGAACACACCAGCCGAGACTTAGGCACATTAGCTAATATCTGCTCGCCTATTATTCTATAATAATAATAATATCATGTTTAAAGGTTAATGATATATGATTATTCTCTAAGTTGAGTTAAACTCGTTCATAAGCAAAACAGGAGGCTAAAAGTCTGTTATTACAATCTAGAACCATTTTACTGGTTATATGGTGTTAAAATAAGTACTAATTTAAGCATAGTTAGATTTAAACATTAAACATGTTGTTCAGACTATTGACATTATTATTGTTTTTGCCAAATTGCACAATAAAATGAAATTATTAGTTAATAAAAACAAATTTTAGAATCTTACAGCTTTGTACTCGTATTGCAACTGTCTAGCAGCTGCGTCAGCCATGACAGTAGATTATTTCACTTCTTAACTATTGAAAGCACATGTGTTAAAAATAAATTTCACTAAATTATACACTTATGAAATAGATTGCGCTTGAAAAGTAAAAAAAATCAAAGTTAGGTTATGCCGCTATATTCGACGCCATTACAATTTGACTAGCAATTGTCAAATTCAGTGCTACAAGCTACAGTCAAGTATATTTCCCTACATACTCCTTAAAATATTCTATAGACCCAGAGATGGGCAAAATGTAATCTGATTAATGATGAACGATTACAAAATGTAGTCGTAATTTTAATTTTCTTGCTCTGTAATCATGATTAAATCTATTTAAAACATTAAGAAATGATAAATGTGTATACAATCTGGATTTTTGTAGCGTTTAAAACATAAATGAGCAAAATGCAGTCATATTAATGGTAACAAACGTAAAATGTAATCGTTAATCATTTTCATTAATCTGATTACATTTTGCCCATCTATGTATAGACCTAGAACTTTTTGTTGCCTGCAGTCTAAATTATAATATCAAAAGCCTATTCTATAAGGAATGTTTACAATATTTATTAATATATTCATAAAAAGTAATTATACCAAATGTAAAATATTGTTTACTATATCTAAAATGATGATATTCATCATAAAATGGTCAGCATTATTAAATTTGATATAATGTATACGGATTCATATATTTCTCCCGTAAGTTTATTTTAACATAACATTGAAAACCATTAAAATCATAAATGATTTATGTCCTAAAAATTTAGCCACTGATGTAAATAAAAAAAAAAAAAAATAATAATGATGTAAATTTAAGGATAAAGCTCCGAATTTAGCCACTCTTGTCAAACTAGTGATAGGTTGTAATACCGGATTAATAACTGTAACTACTTAAACTAACTAATACGGCAACGATGTTCAATCAACGTTTTCCTCCAAATTAATGTGATAAACAGATATAAATCGAACGTGAGTTAAAAGAACAAAGTAATTTATATATATATATATATATATATATTGTTAGGATCAGAAGTTATTTTACTCAAAAAAATAAATAAATGTCAGGATCAAAAGCCATTTTACTAAAAATAAACAAATAACAAATATACGTGGTGACTTAAACTAAGTACGATTTAACATTTACTGAGATAACCAAAACAACAACTATCAGAGATTCGACACAATAATACAATCCTCACGTAAACTAACAAGAGCTCCGCTCCGCACGGAGCTTCAAACAAGAATCCCCCGCCCGACAAGCCTGCATGGGCTTATAAACGGTTTCTATATTGGGTGTATAGAAACGGTTTATTTTGTTCCTATTTTTCAATCTATCAAATAATATATATAATTTTCTAAATGATGCAAATTATTGTTTACAATTTTATTTATCGATATCTTACTAAGAGGATTATTAAATCAGTAAGCTTTACGAACTACGATTCCAAAATATATTTTTGAATCTGTCTATGTTTAATATAACGATAATAATTACATTAAATGTAACATTAATTTATGTTTTTTGGTGAAAAAAAAAGTGATGGATTGGTATTTGGATAGGCTGGTTTTACTGTCACGCTGACGGTCGGCGCGTAGCTCGTCAGCGCTGATCGGTTAGCTCGTATCGCGCTAATCATCGTGAAGTACAGACGCAAACAATGTCGATGGTAGTGAAAATTGTTACCGCGTACTATTTAGCAAAGAAAACGTCTGCGAAAAAGAAATACATGTTCATCCATTAATCGAGCAGAGAATCTTCGCAGGGGAATTCTATATATTATACGACCAGGAGAGACGACAGCAAAAACTTTTTCAACTATTTCCGTATGTCATCAAGAAGTTTTGACGAATTACTAGCAAAGCTAAAAAATAGACTGGTCTATTGCAGCTTACGTAATGTTCCTATACAGCCGATTGAGCGCTTGATGGTTACTTTAAAGTAAGAAAAATAAGCGCACAAAAATATTATGTAATTATTTATTGTAAGACACAAAATTAAATATATTAAGCTAAGACGACGATGTCATCCCAGGCTTTGTTACGTTCCATAAATATTTCTTTAATTGCACTTCTTCAATTACTCGACCGGTATCTATTTCACGATTGTCCATAACTGTATTTATACCATGTATGTATATTCGATACATACCTTCAGCGCGACACGAAGCCGCTCACTGAGTGTAGAGGCGCGTCAGCGCCTGTTCGTCAGCGGCACCGACGCACGGCTCGTACGGCCGCGTATAGCTCAGTGCGACTCAAAAACGCTATATACAACTACATACAAATTGACCCATCAGCGCCGATCCTCAGTGTGACACGAAAACCAGCCATAATCAACGCTAAAGTTATAGTATCGTAAAGGCAGTCAACGGTCTCACTAATTGATTAAATTCTATTTTCGAATTTAAATGTTTTTGACATACTTATAATGCGTCCGCAGCAAATCAATTGTTTCGTAAAACATCAGCGTATGTTTTTCATTATCCTAGACTTGGGATTATTTTTCTCTTTCTGAGACACAATAATCAAATATTTTACTTGTGTATGGAAATCTTGCAAAGAACAGAACAATCACAACTACGCGAGAAAATAAAATACATGCCAATAATTTACGACATTACGAATGTATGATCCATTTGCTCCGGACCCACCATAACAAGGTTCATCATATTTGTCATGTTGGCAGCTTTTCTTCGTTTCGCTATTCTCTAATAATAAAATATGTTTTGTCCATTAAACAATTTTAATATTTTATAACTTATATTCTACCTACTAATGTAGTTTACTAATAAAATTATTATGATATGTATGAAATGTTCATTTAATAGTTTAAATAAAATAAAAAAGTATAGCTTTAAATAGAAATTAAATAATAAAGTCAATCCAACAATGCATAATGTATAATACAATGCCTCTAAAAAATCTTTAAATAAAGACACACAGAAATAGACGTTTTGAATATTGCATTCATAGTATTATTCTATGGTTATTATTTTTGTTGACAAAAAAGCAAACAAAGCCACATACAATGCTAGTATATAAAATATAAGTTCAATGATCTCTTATATGCAAGATTCATAATATTACAAGTTTATTACAATACACAACGTAATGACGTAACTGATGAATATGCTCTCTACTATTATTTTTACATTGTACATGTAATATGTACCAAAAATTGATCAATTAAGACAATAAACAATAATAGCATCAAAATTACTCAATATAAATCATGACACACAAAATGTCTTATTTATTATTTAGCAAAGTAGATAAATAGTGACTATTTTCACAAAGCATATTAGACAGAATTCTCTTCAACACGGTAAAGTCCTCGATTGTCGCCACTCACTGCATCCTAGGACCTATAAGAATTAACCAGCTTATAACGTGTATCTATGTTGCTTAGAACAATTTTAGTGAAAGGTGTAATTCTGGTATGATGATAAATTGGTAAAATTGTATTAAATGGATTTTTGGCACCGACCTTGAACTCTTTTTGATGATCATTAATTATTCTTTAGAAATATCATAAAAAGAAATAATATCATTAGCTACATTTACAATTAATGAAAAAAAAAAATAAAGATAATAATTCATACTATAATACCAATTTTGGATTATTTGTGTAATTTCAATAAAGGAAAATGTTCTATTATGTATATAAGCAACATCAGCTGATGTTGAATAAGAATACCGTACGATCGCAAAATGTAAACAATTGACGTCACTGGTTCCTGCGCATGCTGTATCTGCTCACAACTTTGCACGCTCATTCATGGTTGTCACGCACAGTTCTAGGATGTTTCGCTTAAACTGATCTTATTTGGCCTAGCTATAGAAAGATTGATGACCCTGACAATCTATAACGAAAAACCATGCATTGTATGTAAAATTTTTAAGGGTGCACAAAGTATCCAAAATTATGCACTATTTATCCAATCCACTATCCAATAGTATGCACTATTTAATCTAGTAAAAAACACACCAAATCAATTTACATTTTTTACGTATGTGCTAATTAATGATGATCGTCTGTGTCATCTAAAATATGAAAGTTTTTGATCAACTATTCTTTCAACATTTATTGAGAAACATTATGAACTATACAAATACAGTGGAAAATATTAAAGTAAGAATATATTAATTATTTTATATACAAAACAGCTAAAAAAAAAAGGCGTATAACTGAGGTGTAACAGAAGATGAAAGTTCTCTATTATCACAGTAGGAAATTAAAACGGAACTTTCTGCACCTAATAATCATATTGTAAACAGACATGACCTTAAATATACCTAATAATATTAACATTACTGTTCGTTTCTCGAAATATGGGTAAGATCATTGTCATATCAACCCTAATTTATTGATTGAAAGAGTAGGATAAAAACTGCATTAATAAATAAAAGTGAGCGAGTAAGAGAGATTTACAGCTGTGTAGTGATGTGCATGAATCATACAGCAATCAAAACAAAGTTGTCGCGGTAGAAAGTGCAAGCAGAAATATAAATAGTGTTTTAGTGAGCGCTAAAATGGCAGCCCCTTCAAATGGTAGTGGTAATTTAGTGGAGGAGTTTGAAGAATCTTTCCAAGTAAGTTTTAAGCATAAAATTAAAGTACTTTTCATTAAATTATCGCTCTAAAATCAAAATTAATTTCTAACCTAAATATAACACATCGATAAACGTCAAAATATTATAGGACTACCAACATGACAACGAAGAATACAAATCGTGGCTAGTGTTGCCGTACGGTGAAAGCTTCATATGTTGAATGAATAATTTCATTGAATTTTTCTAAAGGAGATTCGTGTCTACGTGACCCTTTTTAGTTTATGCAGCTTCTACCGATCCGCGATTGTCGCGACTCGCGAGGGGATTTTGTTGCAAGCGCATCTCGTGTGGCGGCCATTTTCGTTATGATGTTTTTAGTTAATTGGAAAAACAATTTCGCGTGTATTTTAATTGTGTTAACTATCCTATGACAATAGCTTATTGTGTTTTTATCATATAAAATATATATAAATCGTGAATGCTATGGTATATAATGGTGTGACAATAAATGTTGTGATGAAATATTGTTGATCGGACTTAAAAAGTGTTTTTATTGATAAAAGACAATGTCTGTGCCCGGTGATGAAGCAGGGTCTGCTACGGGCGGGGTAGCCATACAGGTATTCCGCCCAACGTGGGACGAATTCAAAGATTTCAACAAATACATCCAGTTTATGGAGTCGAAAGGGGCTCATAAAGCTGGCCTTGCGAAAGTTATTCCGCCGCCCGAGTGGGTTCCCAGGAAGGCTGGTTACAACCTGGACCAGCTGAACGTGACGATTCCGGCCCCGATCTGCCAGGTAGTGACCGGCAAACAAGGTTTGTTTCAACAGATTAATATTCAGAAAAAAGCGATGACAGTCAAACAGTTTGCGGTGCTAGCGAACTCCGCTAAGTACTGCACCCCTCGGCACAGCAGCAACGATGATCTGGAGAGGAAATACTGGAAGAATGTCACATATGTAGCTCCAATATATGGTGCTGATGTGAATGGTAGCATTACGGACCCCGATGTAACTGAATGGAACATTAACAGCCTAGGAACTATTCTTGACTTCGTAAATTCTGATTATGGTATTGAAATTGATGGAGTTAATACCGCATACCTATACTTTGGCATGTGGAAGACAACATTTGCATGGCATACAGAAGATATGGACCTATACTCAATCAACTACTTACATTTCGGTGATCCTAAAACTTGGTATGCTATTCCACCTGAGCACGGAAAACGGTTTGAGAGAATTGCATCTGGCTTTTTTCCAACATCAGCTAAAACTTGTCAAGCATTCTTAAGACACAAAATGACTCTCATATCACCACAAATCTTGAAGCAATACTCAGTACCTGTGAACAAAATTACTCAAGAAGCCGGAGAGATAATGATCACGTTTCCCTATGGTTACCATGCAGGTTTCAACCACGGTTTCAACTGTGCAGAGTCCACAAACTTTGCTGCACCGAGATGGGTAGAATATGGGAAACGAGCAACGCAATGTACTTGCAGTAATGATATGGTGAAAATTTCCATGGACACCTTCGTAAAACGATTCCAACCAGACAGGTATGACCTCTGGCTGAAAGGGCAGGACATTGGCTGCCATCCTGAACAACCAGAAAAGATGGTTCCAGCACCACATCCTTCTGGTCAAGACATACTTTGTAATAAAAACAACACAGAGCTACCAGAGTCGTTCATAGAAGCAGAAGTAGAGGGTTTGAAAAAGAAGAAACGACATCCTCTTCACCTGAAACGAGCAATGGCTAGCAAAAGCATATCAGAAGGTGCTATAGCAGTGTCAATTCTAGGTCATGATGTGATGGATGACGATGAAATGACTATGGCTGAAGGTGACCTTGATATGATGACGTCGATGAAGAGGCCAATCATGCCTCTTCAGCCTGATGAAACTCAGCTTGATGCCCTCGAAGATATTTGGTTAAAAGGAGATGAAATGGATCCATCTGAAGCTCAGTTGCCAGATATTGGATACATTGACTCTGACAAGGATTCTGATTATGAGGCTCCAGCAACTAAAAAGAGTTCAAAAACAAGAAAAAAGAGAAAAGATAGCATTAAAAAGGACACTAAATCAAGAAAAGATGATGAAACCAAAACTTCAAAAGTTGATAATGATGAGGAAAAGAAAACACCAAAAAAGAACAAGAAAGTAAAAAGTAAGAAGCTTTCAGAGGAAGAACTTGAAAACATGACTGCTGCTATTTCAAACTGGGAATCACCACCACATGTTGATGAGACTGTCCAACCAGACAGTGCTAATATTGATCCCTTAAAAGACCCTTTAAAAGATCCATTAAACAATCCATCAAAAGACCCACAATCAGTAGAGGAAAAGAAGGAACCTAAAAAGAGAAAATCTTCTATCAAAGAGGAGAAAATTGAAAAACCAAAGAAGGAGAAGGTGAAGAAGGAAAAGATTAAATTAGAGAAGGTTAAAAAAACTGATGAAGTTAAAGAGAAGAAGCCGAGGAAACCCCGAACTCCAAAGAAACTGAGCAAATTTGAATACAATTCACCTTTAGTTCCTGTTATGGATAAACAACACAAACTGTATGCCAGTTCTCAAGAGAAGCCACATACATCCACCATCATCATGTCACCTACTCCAACTACATCTAACGCAGTCCCAATGTACCAAGTACCTGCTATTTCTAAGTCTACTCTTTCTACTCCAAAACTAGGAATGCCCAACAAAATCCCACCCATCTGGAAATCAACATCAACTTCATCTCCCAATAAAGCCATCCTGAGACAAACACCAGCTGATTCTCCCAAGAGGCCTGTTGAGAAAATATCATACCAAATACCGGACAAAACTGTGCCAACTATCCTACCAATAAACAAGAACCCTAGCGCATTCGAGGATGAATTTCACAAGTTTATGTGTTCAAAAAAGACTGCAGTAGCAAGTAATGTGTACACAGAGCCTGTATCCTCTAAAAGGCGTAGCCCACCTGAGGAAAAGCCACAAAAACAACAGACTCCTCCTTGGAGACATAAAACTGTTGAAAATATAGAAGCAAATGTGACAAGTAGTGAAACATGGTCCATGCCTGTAGGTCAATACAATGATTCAATCTTCATCAACAATCCTGTAGATTACAGGACTTATAATGCTATACCGGAGAGGATTGAACAGCCAATACAGATGGACAGGATTCAATGGAGACCACAACAGCAATATTATGAGCCAAACTTAATGCGTAACATACAGTCAATGTATGGGCATAGTTCCAATCAGTACTACAGAAGTCCATACCAGTCTCCATGGCAGTACAATTATGACAAATAGATATATTGCAGTATTTTTAGGTCTAATATAGTTATTTTAGAGATGACAGCAGTGTTACATTGAGATATAGAATTTTGAATTGTCAATTTACTGATATTTTGTTCAAAATATATATTTAAATCATATTCATAAAACATAAGGAAACCCTTCACAGTATATAGTCAAAATATAATTTTTTATTGCAGTATGAACAATTGAATCTTACCTAATTTATTAAAATTACCTTATACTTATTTATGATATATAATAGAGGCTTAAGTTGAATGCAGTCAGATGGTGTGGTAAAGGGCGGAAGCATCGAAAACAATCCCTACCATTTGCCTCTTGAGCCTATAATATAGTGTTGTGCCTTCTAACTGTCCCAAGATTACATACACTAAGTCAAGGATCAATTCTAATTCTCTGTTATTCATTTGCAACTGTGAATATTGGATGCTTATTAGTTAAGATACTACTTGTTTTAGTGTAACTTATCAATAAAATGTCTGTATTTTTGCTAACTAGGTCACAGCACTAACATATTCCTATGCTCTGGACTCAACTCACGTGATGAATATATGTTTATGTGATGTGTTTGAAGGATAAAATTACACTTTGTAATATAAAGTCTTATTTAAATACTGAATTATGCTCTCAATTTTTTGGTTAAGGTTATCCTTCTGTTTTATGATTGTATGACCCAATAATTATGAAACAAAAGTATATCAACAAGGAATTAAGGAATTATTTTTTTAAACATCTTATATTAAAATTTTCTTTGATACTAGTATTTGATGCACTTAACTCATGAGAAAATAGATACTTAGGATAATATAAAGATTAATTTTTGAAAAATTATGACATTTGACCTATTGTCATTAAAATTTAGAATCATGGACACATAGTGCATGCTAATATTTGCTGTCAGCTGTGGAGCCATGTAGCCGGTCAATGACCTCACATTGTACAGTAGTAGATTAATAGCAGACATCTGTTTATAGCAATAATTTTTTTATATTTTTACACATTACAAGATTTTAAAAAGTCATTCTGTAATATAACTGTTTTTTAGGAAGTCACCTGTATCTTTTTATATAGGGGTAAACAAAGATATTATTCTCACCAATGAATATGATTGCTCTAAATATAGCTCCCATTGAGTTTCTTCCTGGTAGTATATACAGGGATACAGGTAACTAACGCAAAACCTCTTAAAGGTGACTTTGGTATATCAATACGAATAAATTTTGTTTTAGGACTTTTCATAATTCAATCTTTTTTTACCCATAGAAATAAATAAATCAAATTTGCAGTTCTGATCATCTTAATACTCTGAAAGGCGGTGCGATGCAACTGGGGCAGACGATTTCGTAGCATCAGCTGACTGAACTTTAAACATAGAGCTAAGGATTGATAGAAAACTAAACAAATATGTATATATCTTAGGATGTGCTAAGTTTTAGTAAAAGTCATAGAACAAAAGTTGTTAGTCTTGATGTACCTAAGTTACCTTTAAGAGGTTTTTCGTTAGTTACCAGTAACGTGGTATACAAGTGAATTTATAGACAAGGGAGATATTCAGGCAGTATATTCAGCATTCAATTCTAATTACAAATATATAAAAATAGTGATATCATAATATTTCCATCAAACACAAGTAAATTGTAGGGGCAATATATTTAAGAGCAATTGCACAGATGAATGAATAAATAAAAATAATTTAATAAGTAGGTATTTCACCTATCCTAAGCCAGGATAATCTGCAAAGGTAAAAGGAATCAATACCTATTACCTAAAAGTACATAGAAGGAACTTTATCTACTTACCAATCAGTTGTTTGCCACAGTGCTAAGGCCTCAACACTTTTTACTAATCAATTCTCATTTATTCATCAGTGTTTCTTTAGGATTTGTTAGGGAATATAGTTATTTACATTTTTATTCCTTACAAGAAGGTACAAATTGTTGTATCCAAAAATATCTTCCTCCTCTATAAAATCATCCTGTATATTTATAGTTAGACAAGCAATTAAATTAAAAAAATATATAAAATTTGAATGTGAGTGGAAGTAAGGCTGAGATTTATAGACGCTATATTGACTTTGCTTAGCAAAGTGCTCAGAAAATAAATTCCTTTTGACAAAAAACTGAATATATAATAGAAACTTAAGTATAGCCATAGTATTCGCAGAGCCAAGTTCATGTTGACAAAATCAATGTCTTACCAAATCCTTTGACACTCATTGAGAAATATAAATTGTAATATTTTGGTAAAGTGTAAGCAACCATTGCAGTCTACACATCTCTGCCTAAGAGTCAAGGCTGTCCGAGAATTACCTCCTACCTACCTATAAAAAGAGTTCTGATGGAGGGTAATTTTAAAAGTATGTGGAATCAGCGAGAGTGCACAAAGGGACTAATGAATGTTAAGGAAGTGGAAGAGGTTTGCAAGAATAGAGAGAAATGGCGTTCTATTATCTCTGCCTACTCTAATAGGAATATGGCGTGATGATATATAGGAATTTTAAAAAACGTAAATAATATTACTTTTTAGTATCACTTACATCTTCATTCGCAATAGGATCAAAACAGTGCAGCTATATTTGGTAAGGTCATTAAGTTTGGCTTCATCTATACCAGAAGTCAATTTAATTCACTTAGAACCTGTTTATAGTACTCAATAGATCCACAGGTCATTTGATAGCTAAAATTTAACAATGCTTGTTTTTGCTATTATGTGTGCATTCTCATAAATTTTTTCCTCACCCACATATCATATCAGCACTTAATTTAATTTTACTTTGAAACAATATTGAGTACTTGTCATTTGCATATCTCTGCTTAACCCCTTTAAAGGATAGCATGATGATATGATATAAATATGATTAAGAGATAATTTTATTTGTATTTAAGGTAGTATGGAACTATTGAACTGACTATTTTTTTTATCAATAGAAAGGATTACATCACATTTTTATCAGCATATATATGTTTTACAAAAAGTCGATATTATGCTAAAATGTATACTAAAAAGATTTAATTTTATTAAAAAAATATGTTATTAAAATTGTACCTAAGTCAAGGGAAGTGACTCCTAGTTTTTAAATATTATTTAGCCAGCACTGCTGTCCAATGAAAATATTATTTATTTATGCAATAATTATAAAGAGCACTGAATGAGTGAAATTTGGGTGCAAACCGTTTGGAAATTTATTGGATTCGATCATACTGAAACTTGAATGATATTGAAATATACAAAGAATAATATAGAATCAGGTGTCATAGCGTTCGCGCCTTTAGTGGGTGCTATGTTAAAACCTAATGTAAAAAGTCTTCTTTTTTTCTTCCTTATAGCCAATGTGATTTTGCCAACGTAAGCGCTTTGATTTTAACTATAGTATTCAAGGAAGGTTGAAGAAATTAAAATAAACTGAGATTGTCTGGTTGAAATATCTAAAATAAAAAAAAAACAATTACAACAAAATACACATCACAGAATTGAAATTAAGATTTATTATTGAAGCAGGAAGGAGAACTAGGACAAAACACAAATTATAACATAAATAATATACAGAGTGAGTTTAAAGACGATGGAAATATTCAGAGAAGATTTTTAGCATTCGATTCTAATTGCAACTATAGAATAAAAGTGATAATTTAATATTTCCATTAAAACAATGGCACACATGAATAAATGAATAACAATTAATGATTAAGTAGGTATTTTGCTTGCCCTAAGCCACGATAAGGTACGAAGAAAATAGAAGTCGATACGTTTATCTAAAATTACGTAAAAGGAACTTTATTTCACATTTAATCGTGCGCCACACCTACTACCGTGTCCACTCTTTTCACGAATCAATAATTATTTCTTCATCAATTTTTTTATTTATAATTGGTTTTTTAGTTTTATATTCGTTACAAGAAGAGACTAATTATTATCTCCTGAAATATCTCTCTCGTCTATAAAATCAACCTGTATACAGGTACCCAGCCTCACGTTTCGAGTTTCAGTACTTAGGGCTGGATGAAAGATTTGTCTTTCTGCACACAAGTCCGTCCCGCTGACGTCTTTCTCAGACTGCTCTTGTTTTTTTTCTTATCCCAATTCTGCGTAGTTACCAGACCAAGCCTTATTGCAAGCATTATGCATTCTTGAAAAAAGACTGCGGCTATCAACAGTAAAGAAAAACCTATCGATAGTCGCAGTGATCATGCCGGCCTGCGGAAATATCTCTTCATGCTTCGTTTTAAGGACCCAATATCATAAGACGGCGGGAACACGTTCGCCGGGAGAATATTTCACAGCTCAACAACTCGGCAATAGTAAAAGTTATTGGACTTAGTCCTTGCCGGGATATGACTTAACTGTGATAGTTACATAATATATTCATTGAAAGTAAAGCTTACATTATCATATACTATCCTTGGAGGGAAGAGGCATGCTCCCCGCTCTTTCACTTTACTACGGTTTATTGTGGTATAGTGAAGTTTGAAGTTAAGTGAAATTTATATAGAATTGTGATTTGTAACTCGATGAAATAAAAAAGCAACACTAAGCTGAGACAAACACCGAGCCGGCTAGAACTAAGAAGTTCTTCAACTCTTACTTTTGCCGAATCGTTGCGCTATTTAATGGTCTTCCGGCGATCATGTTCCCACCGTCCTGTGATATTGCCGTCTTTAAACGAAGTGTGACGCAATATTTGTGCAGGGCGACTGTTTTTCTTTATTGTTGAAAGTTGTATCCGTCTTTTGGACCGTACCAAGCTTAATATCAGGCGTGACGTGTGGTCACTGGGCAGAGTCAGTATATAAAAAAAACAACATTTTTTTGTTTGCAGTTTCACCATGGTCGAATCGTTTCATTGTAACATAGCCATTTGTGTTATTGACTGAATTGTATTTTTAAGAATTTCATCAATTTTTTTTTAAATTAAATGTGTATTAGATTTATTATTTTATTTTAATTTTGGCGGTACGACGAACTCTAGATAGGGCAATATTCTATGGGTCAGAGCGGCTCATTTGTTTAATATTTATTTATTTAAAGACCAAGAAGAAGATTTAGACCTAAGGCACTGTGTGTGTTGGTTATCAGTACCCAGAAACTGTATCCTATTTTTCTCTAATTGTGTCGGTTCCCTGTCCCGTTAGGTCAAGAGGGATTTGGACGAGAGGGTGCGTTTGTACAAGCGCTAGCATTTCCGCACCAATTATATATGCATAATTGGCTGTTTCCGAATATATTCATCAGCGAACTTGGTTGCAGCCTGCGCCTACTTGATTTGGAAACATAGCCAAGACTGAAGGTCTCAAGGCTTATGTGTCACCTACTGGACGTACAAAAAAGCTATTCCCGAAACGCGACAAGATGAAGTGAGTTTCTATGACAGTCTTTACGCGTGTGTATTGTGGTCACCACCCAGTTCGACCAATCAACTCATACGATAACCAACTAAATAACGTATTTTTAAAGGTAACCACATTATTCTGTGCGTTTCCAAAATTAGCATTATATTCCGAGGAATTTAGAAAAACGCCATTTGCCTTACCGTGAAAATCTTGTTCTAAACGCTGTCTTGTCTATTAAATGATCGAGCTGCTCTTTCCTGTGTATGGTAAAGATGGCGGATAAGTAATGAGGTCTTACACGTGAATATAACTAACTGTAATTCGGCATTTCCACCTAGTTACACATGCTATAGTTTACGAACAGTCTGAAGTGCAGCGGTGTCTTCATCGAGGACGGGAAATTACTTCCTCTACCCACTTTTATTTTTGATAGTTTGAATAATCATAGCTCACAGACACAGTTTCAGAATATTAGATGACACAAAAAAGCTCTTACACACAATTTATACAATAGACGATAGTTTAACTACTTCGGTACGAGCGTCGACTATAGTCGACGGCCGTGATATAAACGCGTACGGCCGAGCGTCGACATCCAGGAATTTTCTCTTATCTCTGCGTTTGCGGAGTGTTTACTCGGATTATTTTAGTTTCGTTCAAACCATCGCCCAAGACGGTTTCATAACTGTAAAACGGTAAAGTTTTTATAACTGAAAAAAAACTCTCACTTTTCTCGTCACAGATCTGTCGATGAACGAGCGCATGAGGCAGCGTACGAACGGTGAATGCCGGCTGTGGGCAACTTTTCGTGGCCGACAGGTGCCGTACCGAAGTGGTTAAACATTGGAACCTATAACACTGGGGTGCCGCTCTCACGGCGCCTTAACGGTTCATGAAGGATTTCTCCAGGGTTACCAAAAATATAAAGAGTTTCATCTCCTTATCGCTGTTATCCGAACCCGAAAAGCTCTTTAAAATAATATAAAGACAGTTGAACATATAATAAGTCATAGGTGGTCAAATAGTCGATCGCGAGAGCTTTATGAATCGATCTCTAAAAATATTGGTCAATATCGATCATTTCAGAATTTTATTAATCTTGAGGTAAACCGCCAGCAGTTCGAGTCCGCGTACTCCTTAAGCGCAACGTTATAGCGGCCTTTCCAAAGTTCATCTATTTACTGTAGATGTGATCCAGTTTAGCATATACACTATCAGCTCACTAGTTCATGCAGCACTCCAGACGGCAAGTGTAGTGTTTTAGTGTTAAACCTACGGATGTTGCCCTAGAAAGCCTCATTTAAGTTGTGAAAACATAATTATCCGCCATTTTTCACATGACGCATCGACGCGTAGACAAAGAAGCATGTAGATTGCGGTACACCTTAAATGAACGATTATTCGGAAAGGAAGGTATAAGAAGAATAAGAAGCTTTGGTATTGTCATATATCGTTTTTCTTTAACGATTTTTAATATGTGACGGCTTTTTATCTCATGTGAATAATTAGTCTACATATTCTTTGTCTACATGTTAATTTTTATTTAAAACTACCGCCTATATCTTAAATAAAAAGCTTTACTGGTATAATATAAATTATATTGTATGTAATAAATAAAAGGATGTAAAATATTGCGGAAAGAACGTCATGTAATAGACTTGAACGTTTGTGATTAAATAATAATATGCTGTTTGTTTTGAATTAAATCAATTTAAATTATACTGTTTATTATTTTGCTCTTCTACCTCACTTGATGGAGTACTTGCTGGACGACTGATATTCGCTCAGATGATTTTTTATTATCCCGGGGGGAGATATTGCATAGGATCATCAGGGCAGCGACCCCGATGCGAGATTCCTACTAACTCAAAACCCCCGGGGTATCCGTCTAAACGCTCCACCCAGGCCTGTGAAACCAAATTAATCCAGACGCCCGGGGTGCGAAAAACCTCGTTGAGGCTGCCTCTCTGGGAGGGGTAAGAATAAAGAGCCCACCCTTCCAAAACCTCTCAGGCGGCGCGCTGGACACTGCGCACCGCCACCCTCTCATCCGGACAGCAGACTCTCTCAAGTCTACTGCCCGGCTATTGTCACCGGGGGATGTCGCGCTCGCTCTGGGCGAACGCATCTCGACGGTGACTTGGCCGCCGAGTGACCAGAGATGTATGATAATATTTCTAATCTAACCTGATCAAACTTTTTTTTTTGTTTTCTTAAAACTGTTTTAACGATACATATTGAAATCGAATCAGATAACAATGTAAATCTGCGTCCCTTATTTTTGAATAGCATGCATTCTATACATTGATTAAACATCAACACTTTTTACTCAATAACAGATGTCATTGCTTAAAATATAAATACCCTTTTTTGTGTGAAAGGAATTTCGGATTTTGTGAAAACTCAAAATGTTTACTTATACAGCGAGAATAAGTGAACTATGTATGCGGCAGTTTATAGAGCTCTGCACCGTCTGTCAGCCCTTTTAGCTTTGGACTTCGACTTAGGGTCCCCCTATCTTGTATAACCCAAATTTTAAAATTTCGTGTTTTGTACTCATTATAAATACTTTAACGGGTCTTATGCGCGAATTAACTTACTATTGGATTGGATATGTAAACCTTCAACTTTACCAGGCATGTCTGAACGTGCTCACGAAGCAGGAGGCATCTCCGAGCGTTGAGAAGGAGGAAGTCAAGGTCGAAGTAGAACGGTTCATCGACCTCGCCAGGCAGATGGAGGCGTTCTTCTTGCAGAAAAGGTTTTGTAAAACAATAATCCTATTTTTTGAGGTGAGGAGAAATACATTAGTGGTTGTATCCACTTTGTGCTTATACGTCGTACCCAATGCGACCAGTTACGCAGCTGATCGTCGTTCTTACGGCACTAGTAAACGTTACATTTCTCTTACATGCCATGCGGGTCTTCTGAGGATGTTTTCCTTCACCGGTGAGCACATGTTGCCTAAATCCGTATTTATTCTGGAAAAACTCAGATGGACCTATGGCTTATTTATACTGTGTGAAAATAATGTATTTTCATGGTGTGCTGACCAGGTTTTTACTATCAGCAATGAAGCCAGAACTGCTGGTTAAGGAAGACAACAACGAGCTGAAGTGCGAACTGCAGCGTAAGGACGAACTGCTGCGTCGGCATTACGACAAGATCTCACAGTGGCAGAATTTGCTGGCCGACTTACAGGTTTTTTTTTTTTTACTCTGGCTCGACATAGTGACTACAGAGTACCTGATGGTAAGTACAGTGTAGTCCAAAAACGAAAGCGACTATCAAAGGATGAAAATCCATTGATAGTCTACATCGTCATTTCGGCCCACATATACCACGACTGTAGGTCTCTAGGTATATGAGCTACTGGATATACACAAGCTGATCCCGAAACGCGACAAGCCGAAACTGGTCACTATGACGGGCTTACACCCTTGCACTGTGGTCGTGATCCAGACGGGCACCTGCGCCTTACCACCTCGCGGCTGCTCGTTTAGCACCACCCAGGAGTCACGTGTAGGGAAACTAGGGTAAAGCCTACGGACGCAAGCAGCTTCGACTCCAGGTACATAGACATACCATAGGCCTCTCCTAGACACCGTTAAGGCCAGCTGGCGGCTCTTCTCGTTCTATCAATGATAGCTGTCGTGTTTCTTGTAACCTGTTGAAAATTTTGATGGTGTGCCTGACTCCTACTGGCTATAAACTTATGGGAGGTTTCTCTACTCCCTCCCCTCCCCCGGCCTAATGATCCGTATTTCTCCTACGCGAAAAGACTTCTTCGAGCACCAGCTTTAACTCTTCTTTGCATAATGGTAGAAATTCCCATCATAACATTGAATGTCCAAAAATTATATAAAAGAACAAATTCACTTTAAGTTGATAGCGTCTGGATAAATTTTTAATGTCCATTGCATAAAAAAAACTAGCCGTCAAAAATAACCAAGTGTCAATATCAGTAAACTGTAAAACGAGATGGAATTTGTCATTACGTTGTTTGTTGTAGTCGCAATAAACATATGATTTTGTTTTATTATATTTCAGTTTTTATTGCCCAAAAAAGTAAAAATAAGCGGAAGAAAGGTTTGTAACATGTGTTTCTGTTATTTGTAGAGCAATTTCTGAAATAGGATGCGTTTTATTTAAAAAATACCACATGATAGAATTTTACATCACCATGCAGTTACTTATCTCCTAACGTATGGGAAAAATATTTTTACTCATTGTTTATTTTTTTAACCATTTTTCCTTTAATTTCGAACATTAATTTTATCACTTTGATTTATTACACGAATATATTGTAGAAAAAATCATGCAAACAAGGGTTAAGGGTTGGCTGTAAAAGACCATACCACTAGGAAGCTCTCTGTCAGGCAGTGTAACGCACCGCCTCTGTCTCATTCAGGTAGTAGATTCTCTCAAGTTTGCTGGTCGGAGTTATGGCGGCCGCCTGACTTTCGCGTAGTCTATGTTTATTGATTGTAACGGTGCTTTTTTTGTAATCAGTGGTAAAATCCTGCATATGACCCATCAGGGCCGCTGTGACGGCAGTGACCACGATGTGTCAAACTCCTACTGACTAAAAACCCCCAGGGTGTTCTTCCAATCACTCCACTCGGGCCAGGGAATCCAGATATTTACAGACGTCAGGGGAGAGCGAACAGCTAGTTTAGGCTTCATCTCTGGGAGGGGTGGATGTTAAAGAGCCCACCCCTCCATACCTATCTCTTAGGCTGTATCGGTGCTTCCTTTCAGTATCTGTAACTCTGAAACTTTCGCATGAAATAAAACTTCCGCAATACCAAATTTTCTTGCGGAAATATCCTCATCCGGAATATTGTGCTGGTATTTTTAACCCCACCCCCTCTGTGCAAGTCATTCTGAAATTGTTTCTCAATTATATGGAATAATCTAATAAAAAAAATAACAACACAATTTTTAGAGATTTTGTGTTCTACAAATTTGTGATAATATAAATATCCATTTATTGCATTAGAAGCGAAATATTCACAAAAAACGATCGTTGCATAACTCTAGACGTAGTAAACGTTGTGAGACTTGAGTTAACTTTGAAAACGCCAAAATCAAAGTCTCGTATAAATTTTAGCTAATTTTGTATGGGGAAATTAGCCCACTTTTTAGATATGTTATTAAGCGGGTGCGCTCGCCGGGTGCGGAGGAAGATGGGTCAGCCTTGCCCTAGGCACTCGGCAGGCGGAAGAACGAACACCCCGGGGGTTTTAGTCCGCCCCCTGGAATTCGGCTCCGGGACTCTGATCTCAATGAAAAGGATACAAATAGATACACAATTGAGTTAGGGTTTTTTATATTTGTAATTTTCAACATATTGGTTGTTAGATCAATGAGCTGATGCAATCTGTTCCATCAGGGTCATACGGTGTACAATAAATGCCAGCAGCAAGCGTCTCAAACTCCCCTCCAGCAGGCCACTTCTCCTCGCCAGCAGCCCTGCACCGTGCAGCAGAGCGTTCAGGTAATATTTTAATTCAGTTCTAGAAGTCCAGAGAGTTGATAGATGTCATTAGTCAGTTTTGGATCTGTGAGTGCTTTTGTCGTGTCGGATACCGTCCGTATGTGGTGGGTGTTCCTTATATCCGCACGAAAAGATTCGTTTCTACATTCATCATGCAAACGGCTGATTCATCATGCGAACGGCTAAGGGGTGGAATATGCTTCCAACGGCCATATTTCCCCGGTCTTATGACCTGGGAGTCGTTAAGAGAAGAGTGAATATGCATTTGTTGGGCGGACGCGGTTCGTCATCGGACTTATCTTCACCTTCCACCAGGTGTGATTGAGGTCAAGCGTTCATTTATAAATTAATAAAAAAACCTTTTAACCCCTCGATATGATCGTCATATATGGACTAATGTGACGGTTGTAACTGTTAATGGATTAATTCCTTAGCAATCGCGTTTGTTATTGGATTATATTATACTTTCCAACAAGTGCGGTATTGTCACTTTGTGGAGTTAGTATAAAAATGGTAACATTTGTTTAAGTAACGCTTTTTGGTGGACAGGCGCAGCAGATGGCGGCCGCAGCTGCCGCGCAGCAAGCAGCGTTGCAGCAGCAGCAAGCCGTGCTGCAGCAACAGCAGGTACCGCGCCCCGCGCTCCCGCCCGCTTACCCCGCTAACGTCCAGCGACGGTAGCGCGGAGCCTGGATCGATTCTCCTTCCGCCATGAAAATTCATACATAAAATTCCGTCTTATAGGATGTTAACTATATTCGATATTTATTAGGAACTAGCTTTTTTGGGCGAGTTTTGTACAGCCTAATAGTCAACGAATGTCTTATTAACTTTTAGCTAAACCTACTTCACCTCTCTTCAAAATTTACCCTTCTCCCGAATCTCTTTCTCCCCACTTGCTCCAATTCTTATATCTCACAACGCTTTTTTTTAACCCGGGGGAAATCCCTAACGGACCTCAGGGGGCGATGAAGGCCGCCCCCCGGGTGTGTCGGACTTGCACCGACTAAAACCCCGGGGTGTTCCTTCTCCCGTCTGCCGAGTGCCAAGGGCAACGCTGAGCCATCTTCCTCGGCAACCGGCGACGTATAGCCTTCTGCAGGCCCCGCCTACTTGGCAGGATGTCTCACAATGCTTAATTAATATATTTTTTCAATCAATATATATAGATAAAAATATATCCTAATTTATACCCACCATAAATAAATATTATATTTTTTTAAATCATAAAGCGTCGATGAGGACGTACCCTGTTTTCAAGTTTTAACTTATTATTATAAATCTTTAACATAAGAATTTTAATGTATGATAAAGAATAAATAATGTCTGACATAAAATGTATCGTTGGTAGATATAACAAATAAGCACTGTGACAAAGTTATGTTGACCATTAACAAGAAATACGCGGAGAGTGCTGAAAATGAAAAAAAAATTTTTTTGACATTGAATGCTACATTATATAATAATACGTTATATATTAATAAAAAGAACTAGTATAATAGTAGATATATATTGGGATAATTCTCGTTATGTATATTTTTGTAGAAAGCATTTGCTGAATATTAAATGAAAGGGCCCAATTGTAAAGATAAGTAATAAGATATTTTTAGATTATTATGGAGTACTTTATCCGAGATAAACAGAAATACGATATTATCTGGTTAATTTACTTATAAATGTGAATAAAATATATATAAGAAAAAAACTATAGATACTCTGCGAAATATTTTGTAGCTTTTTCATATTTTCCCAATAGTTTTACTTACACTAAGAAAAATTATAGACGTAGCCGTGCTTAAAAATTCTAACGAAGTAAGTGAACACGAATGAGATGTGCAGCTATGACTACAATGTTAGACAAGTGAAATATGCACATCTATTCTGCTGTTTTCCTATTGTAAAGTCAGTTTCTTATTGCATTCGTCGTTGTAGAACGTGGAAGGATTCATCCATGGAATAAATAAAACCTATGGAAGGTTCAATTAATACAGAACACGCTTATCAACTTGTAGCAACATATACAACGTTGTTGGTATCTAACGCCAAACCTGTTAAAGGTAACTTAGGTACATCAAGACTAACAACTTTTGTTCTATGATGACTTTTGCCAAAAACTAACACATTCTAAAATATTTTTTTTTATTTTTACTGGAGATTTCTATCAATTGCTAGCTCTATGTTTAAAATCCAGTCAGCTGATGCTATGAAATCGTCTGCTCCTGTTGCATCGCGCCGCCTTTCAGAGTGTTAGAAGATCAGAACTGCAAATTTGATTTATTTATTATATTTTGTGTATAGGGAAAAAAGACTGAATTACAAAAAGTCGGGAAATAAAAGTTGTCAGTCTTGATATACCAAAGTCACCCTTAAGAGGTTTTGAAATAGTTACCTGTATTCCTGCATATTTTTAAAATTACCTCCTTTTTTAATTCAATCAATTTAAAAGGCTATTAACTGCAGCATACAGTCGTGCCAGCCCTATCGTGCTTACAAAATAAATATTGACAATACAGTAAGTCTAAATAAAAATCATACAAAATGAGGAAACCTGACGGTTCTACCAGACTATTGTAAGTAAATTTATAAATTTTACGAGCTTTTTGATTACAGGGATTACTTAAATAACTTTGAAAATTTTCTGGTTTCGGGAACCCGTTCATGCTCAACCCCTTTCTATTGTGTTATATCTTTAACTCTGTATCATTGTTGACCTATGTACGATATAGAAAAAGCACAATGTAATTAAAATCAGGAGCTCACGACGCATCTACTCATGATAAATCGTTAAATTTTCAGTTTTTTCTATTTAAAAACAAATTCTTGGTTAAATTTTTAGTGGCTGTATTTTTTTAATCCTATGAGGCCGTCTATATTTTTTATTATTCTTAAAGTAGTTTTGTAATAATAGTCGATACATGCACTTTTTGGTTGTAATTTAATTTGATGGCAGAAAATGAAATGCTATTATTGACATTTGACCAATATATTTTTCTCAACACCATTGAAATCAGTATTGTTTTGCCGTAAAATGATTCTCCAAGGCCTTGTGTGGCTTTGCAATCATTAGTTAACGATTTAAGGACTTCCAAAACTACTATCTATTTTTTGTTTCATTACTATGAAATACTGTACGTAAAAAAAATTGTCATAGTTTCCACAGGGAAACAATAATTCATGATACAGACTTTAAAAAACGACAACTCAGTAAACTTACAATTCCAAAAAAAATAATACCTATATAACTAAAGTTCAGTTTTTGTCAAAAATTTGATTTGTATCAGTTACGACATTTTCGTTTTCTTCCGTCGAATTATATTTTTCTCTTTGTAGATCGTGTTTGTTTTAATTTTGTTTTTTGATTTATTTCAAAATACAGTTTGATTTATTGTTTTGTGTTTTATTTTTGTACCTTTTATTTCTTAGAATTTATAAACGCTCGTTTAAGGTATGTATTATGTTTTTATATAAATCGTTTATATTACAATTACTCATTTAATATTAAAATATTTTGCTATATCAAGTTGCCATATGAAAGTAGAATTAATGCAGTGGAGATGCGATCTCTTCGTTCTATATATACGACATAAGCGTGAAGTGGATTCAGTCACTAACGTATCTCTGCTCACCCCAAAATGGATATATCATTACGATATATTATTGTTTATGATTCATTAATGTTTCAAATCATTTTAAAATTGAAGGAACGTTTTTGAAACTATATTAAAATATCAAAATAAGAAGCGCCTAATCATTAGCAACTCGCAAATGTACATTTGCAGTTATTGCTAACAAACAGAAAAGTGTGTGTGCAATTCACATGCGATAGAAGTGAAACTGTGTTGTAACACAGCACAAGCACTGTGTACAGTGCTATAGAAACCCTGTCTTATCCATGAAAGTGCTACACGGTATCGATATTAAATAGTTTATAAAAATAGGAAAAACCTACATGGCAACTCTGGGAGAGTGTGTCCGTTTGATCAGACTTCAAATCCCTAAAAAATAGTTCCGTAAATTTTCTATGCCAAACTATGTATATATACCTATTTTGGCTTAGAAAATTTGTTGTATATTATGGTTATCAAAATTTGCATTACATCAACTCTCGTTAGACCACAACAATTATCATTAAGCTATAGCCGTTAGCATGGGTGTAATTTTTCCAGCAGATGCAGAGCAGCCTCGCCCAGGGTATGTTCCTGGCAGGGGGACGTGGAGCCTATGCCAACGCAGCTCTCCAAGGGCCCCTTGCTTACCTGGAGAAGACCGCTACTAACATAGGTGTGCGTCTTTTAATTTACAGGCAAATACTGACGAGCCTAGACAAAGTATTCAATAAACGATAACACTAGTGTACGTCAAAACCAAAACAAAATTTACAATTAGGATGATGGGTTTCTGTTATCGTCTAAAGATTTAGATTCTAAACGATTAAATTCAAAACCTAATCTGGAAAAGCCCAGTGGTACGTTCCGGAATTCGAACCAACGATCATTCGATTTTTTTTTTTCGAACTGGGCAATACGATGACTCTATGATAGTCAGGATAGACCTTCACAACTAAGCTGAGCGAGACGGCGAACACTGAGGTGCTCAGTCAGCAAATTTATGGGTTGGGTGGCATCCCAATGGCACAGGGGTGCCATGTGTTCCGGCGTTTGTGGCTTCCGGCGATCATGTTCCCACCCTCCTATAATATTGGCTCCTTTAAACGTAGCGTGAAGAGATATTTGTACAAAACGGTAAGATAGCTGGGACTATAAATTGTTTTTCTTTACTGTTGATAGTTGCAATCGTTTGAACTGCACAATATTTACCATCAGGCGTGTGTGGTCACTATACCGAGGATAAAAAAATAGAATGTAACGACGCGGCAGCCGTTGTTGGGTATCCTGCTGCCGGCAGAATTCGGATCGTGCCTTTGCTTTCAGACATGGTGGGATTGGGGGATGGGAGGAGGTGACGCGGCCGCGGGAGGGGCAGGGGTCGAGGCCGCGGTAGAGGGCGAGGTTAGTATCCATTACCATAGAATTAAGAACTACTTGAAAGGGTAATCTAGTATTGCAATGGTATATTCTGCCGGTAAACCCAATAACTAAAATATAAATAATAAATTTAATCTATCTATATATGTACAGTGAGTCCATAAAGTATTCGTCTAGTCGCAAGTTTGAAAATAAAATCGTCTCTTAAGGACCGGGCGAATGAGAATGAGAATCTCGATTAATTGAACATGTTGACAAAAGGAATATTAACCATAATAATGCGAAAACAAGTACATAAACAAATTTCTAGCGATAACGAGGGTAACAAAACATAAACATTCGTTTTTCGCTAGTTCAAAAAGTATTCGTCCACCCTTAAAACAATAGGCGTTCGCGGATACAAGGTCACCTCTAATACCTAACACGCTTCTTTTGTTAGCTCTTACAGGCTATAGGACAACCTGTCATTATTTCGAGCTGATCGGAGAAGAATAGTTATATTTTTTCTAATGTTATGGGTCGGAAGGGCTGAGAAACAAGCCCGACTGAAAGAAAACTCATTTACACTTACATAATGAGTGTAAATCTAAAAAAATTGTTTATGTACTTATTTTTGGATATTATAGTTAAAAAAAGCTTCTTTCAACATGTTTGACTAATCGAGATTATAAAATCTCGATTACTTATTCGCTCCTTACCTTGTTCTTTAGACACGATTTTTGTTTAAACTTGCAACTAGACGAATAGTTTTTGGACCCACTGTATATATAAAAGTGAATCGAAAAATGTGTTGCTAGGAGCATAACTCGAGAACGGCTGAATCGATTTAGCTGATTTCTTTTTTGTTTTGTTTGATAAAGTGTGGGGAAGGTTTTTATGGAGTGAAAAAACTTCAAAATTACGAGGAAAATAGTAAAAACAACAATTTTCTTTTCCCACCCACTTTTCCAAACCACTCCGTCCCTAGCTGTCAAACATATGTCAATCAAAACAAAACAAAGATGCGGTAGGATTGTCTTTGGTATGCCTTTAAGTTGATTAGAGGTTGCATGTAATTAATGAAAATTATAATTTATATGCCAAGTAATCAAACAAAAAAATAACGTGTCCCATAAGGCATTATAATAAAAATATGATTTAGATTAGATATGACTTAAAACAACAACAGAACAAGGTCTGCCGGGACATGTAGTTACTAATAAAAAAATCTATTTAAAAAAAATATACCGGTTTGTGAAGCTAAAAGATCTTCACTTTTTTATACTTGTTCAACAAAATGATCAAATTGCTCCTAATGGAAAGCCCAGTGTAGTCCAAGAACGAACGGCAATGAGTGATAATCCGTTGACCGTAGTCATCGCTATGTCGGCTTACGGATACCACGACGGAAGGTCTGTAGGTATATACACAAGCTGATCCCGAAATTTCACAGTCCGAGGCGAATTTTCATTGGTTTCGATTGACTGGCGTTCGGACTTTTAACGTGTAATTTTAAAACTGATAGTTTTTTGCAGGTCGTGGCGCATCCCCTGAGTATGGTGGTAGCATGACGCCTCCATAGCCCGAACCCCTCCCGGTTTGGCCGGAGTATCAGTATCATCAATATTGACACCCCCCGCCCCAGCTTCGAGATATAAACAAGAATACAACAAGCCCTACAAAAGAGAGCCTTCATATTTTATAACTAGCTGATCCGGCAAACGTTGTTTTGCTATATAAGTTATTGTAATATCTTCTAAGATGTTCATTGAAATTAAGTGATGTCAAAGACAATTTTGTTCACAATTAAATACTCTTAATCAACAACACATTTATTTGGATAAAGATTAATATTATTACTTTGATACAACTCTTAACAAATAATGCATTAATTTCGACCAAATTTGATTACCATAAAAACGATTCTAGTGAGTTAATCTTAAAAGATAGACATATACTGTCGCGGACATTTTTTTAGATCATTTTAAGAGGAATAACTCTGTCATACATATATTATTGGTATCTTGAACTGTTTTCGCAACGCACGCAATGGAAGCACTCAAGGATGAATAATTTTCCCCGTTTTTTTCACATTTTCCATTATTTCTTCGCTCCTAATAGTTGCATCGTGATGTTGTATAGCCTAAAGCCTTCCTCTATAAATGGTCTATTCAACACAAAAATATTTTTTTAATTCGAACCAGTAGTTCCAGAGATTAGCGCGTTCAAACAAACAAACAAACTCTTCAGCTTTATAATATTAGTATAGATAGTCCATTACAATTATTATAATGGACATTAAGGGCGGCTTGCACCAGGAAATTGAATCTGGTTTAATAATAATATCCTCACGCTATATTGCTTACGGGGTGAATAGAGATACATTAGTGGCTGTGCTAACGTGACCGCAGCTGATCGCCGTTCTCACAGCACTAGTACACATGAGATTTCTATTAGATGCCATGCGGGTTTACGATGTTTTCCTTCACCGGTGAGCACGTGGTGCCTAAATCCGTACCTAATCTGGAAAAACCCAGAGGTACGTGTCGGAATTTGAACCTGAGATTATTCGCGTTGAAACAGATCCGTTATCCGCTAGGCCACCACACCCACTGACCTGTGGATGTGTAATCTGTAATCAAAGGCCTTGCACTAACAAATTAAATCTAGTTTAATCTTTATAATACGTTATCTAATAGAATCCCAATGATGATTTAAAATTAACAGCGGTTAAAACTGGATAATGTTTCCTGCAAAACAATAAATACAGCTTAACGCTAAATAATATTTTATATAAGTTTCAAATTGATTTAATTTATTGTTGCAAGCCACCCTAAATCAAGTTTAAACTTGTATAACACGCTATTTATCGTTAAACTGTATTTGCTTTGCAGGAAAACATTATCCATATAACAGTTGTTGAGAAAATTGAATTTTAAATCGAATCTTACTGATTAAAATGAAATTGACGTGGATAGTTAAAATATTATAATACTAAAGAAATCGATAAATTGATCAAGTGCATCGATGGACTTTTAGAACTTGATCATACTATATCTATATTATATATATGATTAAATAAAATAATAAGTGATGTTAGAATCAAAATTTAAATGTATTATAAAATTAGAATGTAAAAGACTACTATAATATATATCGTTACGATATATCCCTTTCGAGATTAGCAAAGACACATTAGTTATTGTATCCACTTTGCGGTTATAAAATTTCATTTTTTTAAGAAATCCGGAATTACTTTAATATTAAGTCTTTTGTAAAAAATCACAAAGTTTTAAGATGTCAATTGTCTATTACTGTATTGTCACTGAAATCACTGTATTAGTAAAGCTATAAGCAAAAATTGTGAGCTGTTATCATTCATTCTAAAATTTTGGTAAAGTTCAAAAGGCAATATCTTTAAAAAATGTATAGTACTTGGTGTAACCCATTTCTTTGAAAACTGCAGTAATCTATGTAGTTTCTAATATAATATAACACTTTGTATTTTATTTTCGAGTTTCATATTTTATTGCAAAAGCAAGTGACTTCTATTATTATATTTACAGTAAGCTATAGAGATACCATTCCCTATCAACCCTTTAGCTTTAGACGTTGACTTACGGGACACCTTATACATTCTCTTTTGTTAATAATTAAATTTACCGTTTCAGACCTAAACTAATTTTCTTCTTATAGCAATACTATAATATAATATTTAGGGTAAATTTAAACTAAAATTAATGGGGAAAAATAAAAATAGACTTTATAGTGTTAGCTGTAGTGTTATGAGCGCAAATGAATAAAACAGTTTTAGTGTAAGAAATCATTTATTCATGTATATGATAAATACGATGTACGTACTTATGAGCATTTGGTCTGTAAGGGTTAAAAATTGTGCCGATAAATATCAAATCACAGTAAGTTGTGAATAGTCCAGACGTTACGAAGCATCTGGAACCGCTCCAGTTGCGCAGAGATATTGCCTCACGGAGCATTTTCTACCGTCTGTATCACAGCGAGTCTTCTGAAGAGTGTAACCTTGTTCCACACTCTTCCATTACAGAACAACGTGAGCGGGTGTAAGAAGTCACGGCTATACGGTAACTCATATTCCCACTAGGTGAGGTCTAAGAATTTCTCTTTACTCTTACTACTTAATTAATTTACTCTTACTTTTGCCAAGTCATTGAACTATGTTATGGGCTGCGTGCGAGCGTGTTCTCACCGTTTTATGATGTTCGATCCTTTAAATGAAGTGTGAAGAGATATTCGCTATGGATAGGTTTTTATTTCGACAAGATAATGAGCTGCTGGTCGAAAAATGCCCTTACAATTACGCCGTGCGTAAAAAGCGAGCACTGACGATGTTCAGCCAGCGAGTTATGGGTTGGTTACTTTTATAGTAAGAGTAAATATATATATATATATATATATATATATATATATATCTAATTAAATAGTAAAATATGTCTATGTAATTACTAAATATATAATGCTTTAACCCTTTGCACTCGAGAGGTGAATCTCGCTCACTAAATTACATGCGCGTGTAAACAGCCTCGAGTGCAACTGATAACGCACAGTCGTCGGACAGCGAGGTTCGATTGTTTCTCACGGGGCCTCAATCCCAGTCTCGGTACGCTGCAACATAAACAAGTGCCATACATATAAACAATATAACTCGAGTATTATGATTATATTATGACAATATTATCTGCGATTTTCGCAAAGAAGTTTCTTCTTCACCTCAAATATGTTTAAAGTGTTTTCAGGATAAACATGCTACATAGTATAATGCAATACGTTATCCTATATAAATTAATAAAAGGTATAGTATAATGTGAATATTGTTAGTATTTTAATGTTGTGCATACTATATTTACATATAAGTGCTAATTCCGTTAAATTTCTTTAAAAAATCCAACTAAAAATCCAATTGTCTTCAAGAAGAAGAGCGTCACAGGGACCTCACGAAAGCAAAAATATCATCCAGATATGGCTGACGTGGCGACGAACATGTTAATCCAAAAAATTCGAATAAATACTTCGCTAAAGAGAGAAAGAAAATCGCGAACAAAAGTGAAAAATCCGCCATAGCGAGTCGATTCACCCGAGTACAGATATCGGTTAGTGTACATAAAGTTATTAATAGCACTTAGAGGTTTTTAGTTGCAGTGTATTTAAAGCTGGCATCGCGACGGTGACTGTCCCTAGGTCGTCACTGCCACGCTTGGAGTACTAATTACAAATTATTACAAAGTGTAATTGTAGTTTTTCATCATTTATCTAATGATATTTTGCACATCTATGTTTTAAACACTAATGAATTACATACAAGTTTATGACTCACTAATGTTTACTACTAACTATGTTACATTTTTTTTTTACTTGGGGAAAATCCTCATAGGACCGTCTCAGCCGCACAGGGGGGTTGTGCGACCGAGGTGTGTCGGACTTATACCGACTAAAAACCCCAAGGTGACTACTTCTGCGCATTGGCGGGGACTGTGGGACCTGTAATCAATTCGCCACAGCCCCGTCGCGCCGCGCCCGACGGGCACAAACTCGGGGGAAGATGATACCCTCCCCGATACTGCTCGTTGTATTTAGGCAGAGCACGTCACAATGCCCTGCCAACTTCTCGAGGGCCACTAAACCAGTTGCTCAGGGCCCCCACCCTGAGCAGCCACGACCCCAAAGACACCAGCCAACCGGTCGTGGATCGACCGATCGGCCGGGACTGATGTGCCAGGGCGGTTGCCGGCACCCTGGTGTCTCCTTCCAGCGGCCTTCTGCCGTTCTCGCTCTGCGGCCTCCTTCTGGGACATGACATCCTCACAGAAGGACACCACGGCTCTCCAGTTGTCATACCCTGCCAGCACTGCCGACACCACTGCTGGCAGGGAGAGGTCCTGTCCGAACTAACTATGTTACTATGCTATGTAGACTAACATAGAGATTAATTCACCGGAAAGCACTTTCCTGGTTACTTGGCGATCTAAGATAGTCCTTCGATATTTTTTGAGACTTCTTAACGAAATTGGAAACACTGAGGGTCACGTAAAGGTAAATTTTGTCTGTTAATATTTTTGTTTTGATTTTATTGTTGTTCTTGTGGTTTTGATTATGGTATGCGCGTATTCTGGTCTTTCCTTCTTTTTGTCATCGATTCTTAAATTATTTGGTTTGATGTTTACATCAAAATCAAATTTATTTTGTTTTCTCCTATTGTTATTATATTTGTTTACTTTTGATGCATGCTGCGGTAGCCTTCAGCGGTTGATGCATTTAAATGTTTATTGTCAATAGTTATATTTTTATATAATATATCGGCTACTGGCTACTCTATAAATAAATAAATGCCTAGAAGGGTTTAATCATGAATAAACATTAACTAAATTAAGATTACGATTACATTTCGTAATCATTAAGCTGATTACATTTTGCCTTGCTATGCTACCCTACTCGTAAAAATATCTAATTTTCAATCTATTTTTGTAATTATTACGTTTTAAATAAGATTAATATTGTAGAAGATTAAACTCATAACTTACTTAATTTTAATAAAAATATTGTAATCTTTAATAAATAGCTTTTAATTAATAATCGTTTTATTTATAATTAATATTATACTTTATTCTATAATAATATTAGGTCCTTACATATGAAATTGGCGTTTTGTATGGGAGGAACAAAAAGTCGAATATTTTGTAATATAATATATTTAATTAATCAAAGTATGAACCATTATTTTCTATGCACTTTTGCCATCTCATAGGTAATTCATTGATTCCTTTACTAAAAAAACCAGTCGGACGGGAATCAATAAAATCTTTGAAGGCGATTTGGACTGCCCCATCGGAGTTGAATTTTTCCCTTGCAAGAAGTTATCCAAATTTCGAAAAAAATGCTATTCTGTTGGAGCAAGGTCCGGGGAATACGGAGGATGTCTTAGACTTTCCAATTGAAGCTCTTCTAATTTAGTAGCCGTCTGTTGCGCAGTGTGTGGTCTAGCGTTGTCGTGAAGCAGCAGTGGCGTGGAGCGATTGACCAGCCTAGGTTGTTTAGCCGCTAGCTTTTCCATCATGGTTTGCAATTGCTGACAATAGACATCAGCCGTAATAGTCTGGCCAGATTTGAGAAAACTGTAATGAACAATACCGGCACTAGTCCACCAAACGCTTACAAGTAACTTTTTTGGGGTTAATTTTCTTTTGGGGCAGGATTTGGCTGGCTGGCCAGGATCCAACCATTGCGGTGAGCGCTTCCGATTATCGTAAAGAACCCATTTTTCATCACAGGTAATGATTCGGTTTAAAATACCTTCATTATTGTGCCGGTTTAGTAATGTAACGCAGCAGTCGACGCGCGTTTGCCGGTTTGCTTCAGTCAATTCGTGAGGTACCCACCTTTCAAGCTTTTTAATCTTCCCAATTTGCTTCAAGTGAATTAAATCAGTTTTATCACTAACATCGCAGCCTGCAGCTAACTCGGACGTGGTTTGCGATGGATCCGCTTCCACAATAGCCTTCAACTCTTCATTATCAACTTGAGTCTCAGGCCGTCCACGGGGCTTGTTCTGCAGGTCGAAATTTCCAAAACGAAAACGTTGGAACCAAAAACGAACTATGTTTTCTTTTGCAACACGACCGCCATACACATCATTCACCCTTCGAGTTGTTTTCGCAGCACTAGTGTCACGGCGGAACTCGTACTCGTAAATAATGCGATATTTTAAGTTTTCCTTTTTGTAAAATGAGTGACGCAAACAGAAAAAAACAGAAGAAAAAACAAATGAATGACGATCATCGAAGCACAAATACATGAGTCTATAGCTGTACAAATTTGAATTTGGAATTCCTTACCAAAGAGGAGAAATTTGTGATTAAAGTGGCCAGTACGAAAAACGCAAATTTCATATGTAAGGACCTAATAATTATATACCGTAACACTTTATCCCTAAAAGTGAGCAGAGATACATTAGTAGCTGTATCCTCTTTGCGCTTATATGTCGTGCCCAATGTGACCAGTAGCGCAGCTGATCGCCGTTCTCACAGCACTAGTACACATGACATTTCTAGTAGATGCCATGCGGGTTTCGTCATGAAGTTTTCCTTCACCGGTGAGTATGTCGGGCCTACATCCGCCCTTAATCTGGAAACCCAGGTGTACGGAATCTTACCTACTACGATTTGTGTCGCCGGGCATAAGTATCCAGGTCCCTTATCCATTGGACACCTAAGAACACAGTCCACTTATATTGGCAAAAACCAGTACAGTCCTTGCCGGTGTATACCTACAAACATATTTCATTTTATCGCAACTCTTCTTAGTACAAAATTTATCTCAAATCCTTCAAATTTTACGGAGTTTTTGATAAGCATCACGCACTGTTTAATTGATACCTAGTTATTGCCCGTGACTTTATCTACGTAAATATAATTCATTAGTACGTTATACATAGTGTATTAAATGTCCTGTCTGACCCGAATAGGGCGTATTGGTTGTATTATTTACTAGTATAATATTAGGTCGGCGAAGTCTTTACGCGTATAAGTATGTATAAACTTGTAATAAAATTACTTTGCCTGTACTGTTTGTATCTGTCTGATTTCGATAACATAAACACTTATATAAAAAAAAAAACAAATTAAAAATATGGTTTCCAGCTATTTTTCATTGGTTTTACTTTCTGTCAATATGAGTGTATCTAATGAACTAATGGAATAATGTTCGCATCTCTGGGACGGTTCTGCCCAGTACTTACTCGACTCCCTGGATAGGTTGTAGCGGAGGGCTGTCCGCATAGTGAACGATCAAGACGTTTCTGAGCATCTTGAATCGCTCCAATTGCGTAGAGATGTTGTCTCACTAAGCGTTTTCTACAGTCTGTAACAAAGCGAGTGTTCTAAAAATTTATTCAACCCTGTTGCACCCTCTTCCTACTTTAATAGAACCACGTGCGCGGGTTTACGGCGTCACAGCTATACGGTAACTCACATCCCGGCTAGGACTAACAAGTTCTCTAACTCTAGCCGCTGCGTTAGGCTGTCTAATGGTCTTCCAGCAAGCGTGTTCCCACCATCCTAAGATATGGGGTTCTTTAAGCCTCGCGTGAAGAGATATTTGTGCAGGCCGGCATGATCGCTGCGACTACCGATGGGTTTTTCTTAACTGTTGATAATTGTTGTCGTTTGTTGAACTGTACCTACCATGCTAATCATCAGACGTGGTGTAGTCGTGTCGAGTCATGGTAATAAAAATTGACACATTACGATTTTTTATAATAGTTAATTTAATTCAATCATATATCATTGAATCGTCATATCTAATCTTAAACACATATCAACATAGCCTACAAAAATATTTTATCAACGCACATTTTAGCCACGGTTGTTACGAACAGCGAGCCCAGGGCGCCGAAGACGCAAGAATAGAGGTGCGGGAGAGGAGCACGTCGACCGGGGCGACAGCAGCGACAACGACGGTCGGGCGACGAAACTGCAACGAAATCCGGCGTCGTCATTGGCGGATTAGATTTAAGAAACGTGTAATATATAGTACTAGTTGTTAGGGTAGCCCGAGGGGATATATATATAGCGACCAAACCTTTGTTAGACGCAGCCCTTCAGGGCGCCCGCACCGCGCATGCGCACGGAGGCCGCCAGGCCCCCGCACGCATCGCACTTCCCACCACTTCCCTCGAGGCGTGGAGCAACCCTCCCGCCGCGAGGACAAGCAGGGCCCAACGGCGCAGTCGCCGCCCCGGCTCAGCAGCCCGCTACCACCGGCATCGCCGACTCCCCCGCAGCTCCACATGCGCCCGTTCCCGCGAACGCGGCTATGCGCGCCCCTGTGGCCGCCAACCCTCCCGCCGAGCCTGCACGCACCCAGAATGCCTGGATGCGCCGCAGCGCACCGGCCCCGCGGGCGCCCTCAGCGCCAGCTCCCCGGGTGCCCTCAGCGCTGACTCCTCAGGCACCCTCAGTGCAAACCTCGTTTTCCGCGGCTTTCGAGGAGTGCTGCGACTTCGCCAACCTCATAGATGTTGACGAAGTCCTGGAACTCACTCGAGAGCTCCGAGCGGCGGCCAATAATCCGGCTGAAAGAATGTCCTTGGTGGTCAAGCACGCAGACCTACTGAGGACACTCAAAAACTGCAGTGCGCCTAAATAAGCGCCCTCCCGTCCTCCTTGTTCTCCCTTTGTCGGCCCAATGCTCTTTGCAACGAGCAGGGTCAATCCGTATGCGTTGAACGTCGCGCTGTTCAACGCAAACGGCCTTAAGCGACAAAAGGATCTCGTCGGCGAGTTCCTTACAACCCAACAAATAGACGTCATGTTAGTGCAGGAGACTCTGCTCAAGCCGAGTGTTAGAGGGCCTAATCTGGCCAACTACCACCTGGTTAGGAATGACAGGCCCGCCGCCAGAGGTGGAGGTACTGCCATTTACTACCGGAGGCATCTGCACTGCATGCCGATCGATCCGCCCGGCCTCGAGAATCTCGAGGCCTCAGTCTGCAGGATAGGCATGAGCGGTCACCCTCCCATATTTTTAGCGTCGGTGTACCTGCCACCTGACAAAAGGATTCTCAGGAGAGATCTTAAAGCTCTCCTGGACCTAGGTCCCTCCGTCGTCATTGCAGGCGACCTTAACTGCAAACACGTGCAGTGGAATTGCCATTCGACCAACCAGAATGGCATTCGCCTGCATGATTTCAGCACCAGACTCTTCTTTGACATCGTGGCTCCGATGTCTCCGACCCACTTTCCCTATAACGTAAATCATAGACAAGATGTTCTAAACATTGCGCTTCTTAAAGACGTAGCCTTGCCGCTGCGTTTGATAGAAACGATCAATGAACTAGACTCTGACCATAGACCGGTACTCATGCAGTTGGGCGCTTTACGCCCTCCTGCCGTCCCCGCCAAACAGGTTACGGATTGGAAGAAGCTGGGGGAAACCCTAGCCTCGGACGATCCGCAGCCTCTTCTCGATGAGATCCCTGAAACCTTCTCCTCCATAGAGGACACCGATCGGGCAATCAATGCGCTCACCAGCCATCTTCAAGGCGCTGTCGCCGAAGCCACCAGGGAGGCCCCAGTGGGTGACTTACACCGCTGGAGGCTCCCTGAGGACGTGAGGAGGTTGATGACTGCAAAGAACGCCGCCACCAGGGCTCACGATAGATACCCCACTGTGGAGAACAGAGCAAGGTTGCGTGCCTTACAGAGGCAAGTAAGGAAGCGCGTATCCGAACTCCGTAATGCACAGTGGGACTCCTTCATGTCTGAGATCTCACCCTCCCACCAGGCCTACTGGAGGGTGGCGAGATCTCTCAAATCCGATCAGGACCGCTCACTGCCTCCTCTCGTAGGGCCAGACAACTCTGTCTCCTTCGATGATATCAAAAAGGCCGAGTGTCTGACAGAGAGTTTAGAGAGCCAATGCTCTCCTAGCACTCTTCCAGTGGATCCCGAATTCTTGGCCCGCGTTGACTCCGAAGTCGAACGCATAGTCGCCACCCCTCCTAGTGTAGAACTGGCGCCCGTTACAGGCGATGAAGTCAAGGACGTCATCAAACGCCTCCCTATTAGAAAAGCCCCCGGCCTAGACGGTATCTCGAACCGTGTACTCAGGTCGTTACCCGATAAATTAATTTTATTACTCGTCGTCATCTTCAATGCGGCGATCAAGAATTGCGTCTTTCCAAACGCGTGGAAAGACGCAGGTATCATAGGGATCCCCAAACAGGGTAAATCCAAAAATCTCCCGACAAGCTATAGACCCATCAGTCTCATCAAGACGATGGGTAAGCTGTACGAGCGGTTGCTTCTCAACCGTCTCCAGGACTTTGTAACGTCCAACAACATCCTCAGAGATGAACAGTTCGGCTTCCGGGCCAAACATTCATGCGTCCATCAGGTGCATCGAATCACTGAGCATGTCCTTCACCACTTCTCTCGCTCCAGGCACGGAGCTTATACCGGAGCAGTCTTCCTCGACGTGGCGAAAGCGTTCGACAAAGTCTGACACAACGGCTTGATTTACAAGCTTCACACTTACGGCGTGCCAGACAGTCTCGTGCACATCTTACGAGACTACTTGTTGAATCGTTTCTTTCGCTATCGCGTCGAGGGAACTCTCTCCTCCCCACATCCTATTCGAGCTGGAGTCCCGCAAGGCTCCATACTCGCCCCGCTTCTGTACAGTCTGTATACCAACGACTTACCGAAGCACCCGAGCGTAGAGCTAGCTCTCTATGCGGATGACACCGCACTCTACGTGTCGGACTTCAATCTCTCTGTTATTATTAATAAATTACAGAAAGCCATGACTCTTCTAGGCATATGGTTCCGGAAGTGGAGAATTGAAGTCAACCCCGAGAAAAGCGTAGCAATACTCTTCTCTCGGAGGAGGCTGAAATTTCTGCCAGGAAACGTACTCCTATACGACAAACCCATCCCATGGTTCAAAAAGGTCAAATATCTCGGGGTCACACTCGACGATAGATTGACGTTTTCAGAACATATCAGGACCGTACGAAATCACGCCGCCTTCATTCTCTGCAAATTATATCATTTGCTGTCCAGTCAAAGTAAACTGTGCCTTAGAAATAAGGTGACACTTTACAAGACTGTCGTCAGACCGGTGATGACCTACGCTTCTGTAGTATTCGCCCACACCTCCCCATCCTCTTTGAACACCCTTTAGGTCGTTCAAAGAAAATTCATGCGTAGAGCCGTGAACGCACCACGGTACATGCGCAATGTCGATCTCCATGACGACTTCGGTCTGGAAACGATCGCCAGTTACATGCGTGAAGCGTCTCGTCGTTACTTCGACAAGGCGCAGCACCATTCTAACAATTTAATCAGTAGGTCTTGCGTATACGTACGCAAGAGTGATTTCGCACCCGCCATTCGTCGCCCTCGCGACGTGCTAGGGCATCCGGATGATCCAATCACAGTGGCTGTAAAAAGAGCCACCGATCCATCAAACAGTGAGGTACACACACACACTAGTTTCATTCCAAGACACCGGCGTCGCCGGCGGCGCCGAAGAAGGATAGTTCAGTCAACTGCTGCCAACCGGTGCGGTTACGCACCGAGGCGCAGTTCTACTCCGACGCAGCCTTGAGTTTCTTTCGGCGTTTCTTCTCAAGGTAGTCACTTCCGAAACGCTGGTAGATCACCCGTAGGGTTAGTACATTATTTGGCTGGCGGTCCAAGTCGAGGTTCGTACCCACAGGGGTGCTCTTGCATTGCCACCCAACCCAAAATTTCGCTGGCTGAGCACCTTCTGTGCTCGCCCCCTAAGCCCGGTTGAGCTGAAAATGCCTTTCCCGGCAATCAGTAGTTAGTTCGCTTCAAAAAAAAAAAAAAACTTTGTTAGACGGCGAAGATCGAAGACTCGAAGAATTCCCTCGGAGCTACCCTCAAGAATAATGCGCCCTCAAGAAAACTGCGAATAAAGAAGCGAACTACGATCGAAGAAGTGTTTTTATTGAAGAATCCCTGCTAATAGCGATCGTGTGTTGTCCATCGTGTAGAACGGTATTTCTGCAAATTAAAACAAGTAACTCTTTTTCTGCCACGATTTAAATAAATAGTATATTAATTTAATTAATAAATGACTAAACACTAGTGTCGTAAAATAATTATAGGCAAGAAATATTACTATGTTAAGATAATCACTAAATAGTAAGTATTTTATTCATGCCGCTTAAATATTGTATATTTATTACAACATAATGATAATATATCGTCATGCTATATCCCTATCAGGCTGAGCATAGATGCTTCAGTAGCTGTACCAAATTCACGCTTAAATGTCGTACCCAATGTGACCAGTAGCGCAGCTGATCGCCGTTCTCACAACACTAGTACACATAGCGTTTCTATTAGATGCCGTGCGGGTTTCTTTACGATTTTTCCTTCACCGGTGATCATGTGGTACATAAGTCCGGTCTTAGTCTGGAGGTACGTGCTGGGATACGAAACTAAGACGTTATAGCGCATGGATATCGGTCCCTTATCCACTAGGCTATTACTTTTAAGTCATTTAATTTACTGATTGGTAGATATAGGGTTCTTATTTACTTTTTGAATTCAATTCAATTAGTTTACATAAATATTATTTTGTTTTACAATCTTTTGTATTGTCATAGCATCAAATTCTGATTGTTTGGCGCATTTGAGACAAAATCCTTATAGAAATGAGTCCCTAACACAATAAAACTGCCGTATCAAGAAATATCTTTATTAGAACTTCACCGTTTTAGGCCTAAAGTAAATTTGATATACATATATCCTATTGAAAAAAATAATCATCAACATCGGACGACACACGACAACCATATAGAGAAAAAACGATTCATTTTGCTGTTTTCAATTCAAGAATTCTAGCCTATATCTTAAATGTCTTTTTGGGAGTCGAAGCTGCTCGCGTCCGTGGGCTTTACCCTAGTTTCCCTACACGTGACTCCTGGGTGGTGCTAAACGAGCAGCAGCGAGGTGGTAGGGCGCCATTGCCCGTCTGGATCGCGACCACAGTGCATGGGTGTAAAGCCCGTCATAGTGACCAGTTTCGGCTTGTCGCGTTTCGGGATCAGCTTGTGCATATCCAGTAGCTCATATACCTAGAGACCTTCAGTCGTGGTATATGTGGGCCGACATGACGGTGTAGACTATCAATGGATTTTCAACCTTTGATAGTCACTTTCGTTTTTGGACTACACTGTACTTACCATCAGGTACTCTGTAGTCACTATGTCGAGCCAGTGTAAAAAAAAAATGTCCTTCATCAGACATTTACTATATTAAGACTTAACCGACTTCAAGATATTTCCTAATAACTAAAAAAATAATTAGATATTCAAATCGGTCAATGAAGGGCAGATTTACGGTCCCAGGTAAACGTACCTAAAAAACATTCAATCGAATACCGAACCTCGACCTTTGTGAAGTCGTTTTTTAAACGAAACTAGAGTTTTAATATCAAAACTTGATATCTGCCAAAAAAGTTCCCAAATTGCGTGGTTTTATTAACCCGTATTTTGATGAACTAAAATTGGAAGAAGTGTGTGAGGTGCTAATGTTGCTTAAAACACTAGCTCCGATCTCAATCCGTCAAAATACTGATCTAGAAAACCTCGAAATTCGTGAACAACGACAAATTAAAACAATAAACACATAAAATAATGTACTTTAATTACGACGGAAGTAGCGTGAAACTTGAACCCTAGATTTCTAGGCTTAGGTATCACACGATTGTGATTTTTAATTACATAGGTTGTATCGAGATGCACTTTCGAATGTGGTAGCGTAATGGGAAGGGATATTTGTGCAGGCCGGCATGGTCGTTGCGACTACCGATGGGTTTTTCTTAACTGTTGATAGTCGTCGTTTTTGGGACTGCACCATGCTTTCCATCAAGCATAATGTGGTCACTGAGTCAAGTCAGGATAAAAAAAAAACTTTTTCCGTAATCAATTTACGTAACACGAGCTGGCGTGTTTTTCATTCCCCAGCCAGGGCATCCACCCTTATTACATTGTCTACAACCGGTTTTTTCACGGAATCATATCGGATTTAGTACATAACAGCACTAAATATATATTTACAAATACGCATACAAAGATTATCTCTGGATTACCCGTTGCAATGTCAAGCTATATCAGTGAGACTTTATAATCCAATCCTCAGAATTTATTTATATTTTAACGCAGTGAGACGTGTTTGTACTTACAGTTGGTAAGTTGAACATTTTTGAGTGGGTCCACTATACCTTGTTCATTATATGAAGTCCCTATAACATTCTGTGAACGTAAATCTCAATATTTAATATTTATAAATAGTAAAGATATATATATATTTATCGTACTTAAACACCATTAAAATAAACTAGAATCAAAATAAAACATTAAATAATTCTTTTACAAACAAAAACAACCTTTTTTTGTGTCATGGAGGAAGGTGATAAATACTTTTTTGCGAAAGGTGAAATTTCCCTGTTTAACGTATTTATTGGTAGCTATTTTGATAGCCTGGGCCCCTAACCTATTCAAGTGGGCACAGAGAAATTAATCACATATTTTAGTATATGTCAAAACAACGTACATTTTAATCCTTTTTTTTTACTTGGGGTAAATCCTCATAGGACCGTCTCAGCCATACAGGGGGGTTGCATGATCGAGATGTGTCGGACTTGTATCGACTAAAAACCCCAAGGTGACTACTTCTGCGCATTGGCGGGGACTGCGGGTCCTGTAATCAATTCGCCACAGGCCCGTCGCGGCCGTATTTTTGAATCCTGGCTTAATATATTGACTAAATTGGACCTTATTGGAAAACAGTGTACTACAAGAACGGCAACCACCGTCAAGGGACCAAAATCTGTTGACAGTCGCTATCGCTATGTCGGCCCACATATATAGCAACAGAAGGTCTCTATGAACAATTGGATTTAGAAAATCTGATCCCGCAACGCGACAAGCCGAAGCAAGTCACTATGATAGTATTTACAGTTGTGCACTGTGGTCACGACTAGTGATGAAAATGCCCGGGAATTTTCCCAAAGTGCCCAAAACTTGTATGGGGAATATTCCCGGGAATTTACGAAATGTTCGCGGAAGTGCTGGGCACTTTGGGAAAATTCCCGGGCATTTTCATCACTAGTCACGACCAAGTTCGGGCCATCGCCCTGCCGCCTCAAATACATAATTATTAGGTCCTTACATATGAAATTGGCGTTTTTCGTACTGGCCACTTTAATCACAAATTTCTCCTCTTTGGTAAGGAATTCCAAATTCAAATTTGTACAGCTATAGACTCATGTATTTGTGCTTCGATGATCGTCATTCATTTGTTTTTTCTTCTGTTTTTTTCTGTTTGCGTCACTCATTTTACAAAATGGAAAACTTAAAATATCGCATTATTTACGAGTACGAGTTCCGCCGTGGCACTAGTGCTGCGGAAACAACTCGAGGGTGAATGATGTGTATGGCGGTCGTCTTGCAAAAGAAAACACAGTTCGTTTTTGGTTCCAACGTTTTCGTTCTGGAAATTTCGACCTGCAGAACAAGCCCCGTGGACGGCCTGAGACTCAAGTTGATAATGAAGAGTTGAAGGCTATTGTGGAAGCGGATCCATCGCAAACCACGTCCGAGTTAGCTGCAGGCTGCGATGTTAGTGATAAAACTGTTTTAATTCACTTGAAGCAAATTGGGAAGATTAAAAAGCTTGAAAGGTGGGTACCTCACGAATTGACTGAAGCAAACCGGCAAACGCGCGTCGACTGCTGCGTTACATTACTAAACCGGCACAATAATGAAGGTATTTTAAACCGAATCATTACCTGTGATGAAAAATGGGTTCTTTACGATAATCGGAAGCGCTCAGCGCAATGGTTGGATCCTGGCCAGCCAGCCAAATCCTGCCCCAAGCGAAAATTAACCCCAAAAAAGTTACTTGTAAGCGTTTGGTGGACTAGTGCCGGTATTGTTCATTACAGTTTTCTCAAA